>CM057462.1:12354983-17326233 GCA_030035585.1 Dugong dugon | reverse complement strand
CAGACTAAGACAGACTAGGAAGAAAGGCCTGGCAATCTACTCCTAAAAAATCAGCCAGTGACTATCCTATGGATCACGATGGTCCAATCCTGCCACCAATCATGGGGGGATGGCACCAGATTGGGCAGTGGCTTGTTCCGTTGCGCATGGGGTTGCCATGAGTTGGGCCAACTCAATGACCACTAACAACAAGAAGAAGCAGACTGAGGTACATCTGTTATTTCTTGTCTGTCTTCCCCACTGGAGTGTCCCTGGCAGGGATGTCTGTCTCGTTTGTTGCTGTGTCTCCAGTAAGTGCTCAGTCAATATCTGCTGAATGGACACACCAAATGGGGACAAGTGAGGGTCATGGTCAACAAGCCAAGTGGGTTTGGGTCAACCACACATTAAGTATTAATAAAGCTCAATGTTTTTCTTGGTTTCAGATGAAACAGTAACAGAAATGGAAGTTTGAGTACTTTGTTGCACACCCAACAGATGCCTTTGTACTTCCTGGGGTAACTATACCCCTTTTGGGAGGTTGTTGCACCCCACACCCAGAGCTGAGTGAGCAGGTGCCACTCCCTTCCCCCTCTGCCAACTTCCTTTTCCCTTCTTCTCTCCCCTATTTCCTTTATTTCTTTCACAAATATTTACAACACCATCTGTGTTGGTTTCCCGTGGCTGCTGTAACAAAATATCACAAACTGAGTTGCTTTACACAACAGGAACTCTATCACAGTTCTGGAGGCCAGAAGTCTGAAATCCCGGTGTCTGCAGGGCTGGATCCTTCTGGAGGCTCTGAGAGAGACTCTCTCCCATGTCTCTCTCCTCGTTTCTGGTGGCTGTTGGCATTCCTTGGTGTTCCTTGGCTTGTGACTGCATCACTCCAAGCTCTGCCTCCATCTTCCTGTGGCTGTCTTCCCTCTATCTGTGTCCTCTCTTTTTCTTATAAGGACACCAGTCATTGGATTTAGGGCCCATCCTAAATCCAGGATGATTTCATCTTGAGATCCTTAACTAATTACATCTGCAAAGACCCCTTTTCCAAATGAGATCATATTGTGAGGTTCTGGGTGGACATAGATTTTGGGGGGACACTATTGAACCCACTACACCATCTGTGTGCCTGACCCTGTGTGGGGCCTTGAGGACCCACCGGTGAGCATCCAGCAGGAGAAAACATTATGCAACAAGTGATGGCAAGCCGGAGGCCTGCTGCAAGGGCAGGACAGGGCAGACACTGGGCACAACAGGGCCTCCACCATGATCTGGGGGTCCAGGAGGCCCTCCCTGAAAACAGGACCTCCTGGCAAGCATGTCTCACTCTTTACTGTGCACAGGAACCCCCGAGGGGTCTAGTTAAACTGCAGATTTGGACTCAGCAGGTCTGCGCTGGGGCCTGGGGCTCTGCATTTCTAACAGGCTCCCAGCTGAGGCCAGTGCTGTTGTCCATGGACCATGTTCTGAGCATCCAGGTTCTAAGCCATCATCATCACCTGAGAATAGAGGACATGGATGGGAAGATGGAGGGAGAGGAGAACAAAGCAAACTGCAAAGCGTACCACGGATAACACTTATTACTCTCTGTGATAATGGTAATAACCGATATTTATAGTGCACTTGCAATCTGGGTCGCTGTGAGTTGGAATCGACTCAATGGCAGTGGGTTTTACTACCGTGGGGGACAGCTCCAAGCCCTTTGTATTATTAATTCGTTCATTCCTCACTGCCATTACTACAAATAGGTTGTGTGGCATGTCACTCTTTCCCAAAGTGTCCCTACATCCCACATCTTATCGCATGCAGCTTGGAAAATCAAAACCACTTCTCTGCCACCAAGGGGCCCTGGTGGTGCAGTGGTTAAGTGCTCAGCTGCTAACTGAAAGGTTGGTGGTTCGGACCCACCAGTGGCTCCAAGGGAGAAAGATGTGGCAGTTGGCTTCTGTAAAGATTATAGCCTTGGAAACCCTACGGGGCGGCTCTACTCTGTCCTACAGGGTTGCTATTAGTTAGAATCGACTCGACAGCAGTGGGTTTGGTGGTTGGTAGAAAGACTAATATGGCTGGAGGCCAAAGACAGAGAATTAACCTATACTTGATCTCAAAGGTAGTTGAGATGAGTCTAGATTTTCCATGTCCCCCACTTTACTCAGGGTAAATACCAAAATCTGCCTCATAGCCCTCAAGGCCCAGTACAATCACCCCCACCACCTCCCTGTCCTCACCTCCTCCCACTCTCCCCCTCACTCATTCTGATCCAACCACCCTGGCCTCCTTACTGCTCTTCAGACATACCAAGTATGTTCTACCTCAGGGCCTTTGCAAAGGCTGTCCCCTCTGCCTGGAGCACCCTTCCCCCAGATCTCTGCTTGGCTCACTACTTCTCCTCTTCCTTCAAGTCTTTGCTCAAACTTCACCTCCTCAGGAAGACTTTCCTGACCACTCTATTTAAAATGCAGCCCTTTCACAGTCTGTTCCCACCTCCCTACTTTCTTTCTCTCCTTAGCATTGATGACCAGCTCACATGTATTCTGTATTTCACTTATCTCGCTTTTCAGTTGTCTGTATTTCCTTTGAACGGTGTCAGCTCCATGAGGGCAGGGATTTTTGTCTGCTTTGTCCTTGCTGTGCCCATACCCTCTAGAACAGATGTTGTCAAACTACAGCCTGAGGGCCAAATCCAGCCTCCCTCTGTGTTAGTACAATCTATGGGCTAAGAATGGTTGAAAAAACACTCAAAAGTATAATATTTCTTGATATGTGAAAATTCTATGAAATTCAAAATTCAGTGTCCATAAGGTTTTATTGGAATACAGACTCGTCTGTTCTGTGCATAGTGTCTGTGGCTGCTTTTGCGGCTACCATGGCAGTTGAGTCCTTGCGACAGAGCCTTCCTGCAAAAGTAAAATATTTACTCTCTGGCTTTTTACAGAAGACGTTTACAGACCCCTGGGCTAACTACAACAGCGCCTAGCTTATAGTGTTATTGTGTGCTGTGGAGTTGATTTCCACTTATAGGTGAGAGTAGAGCTGCCCCATAGGGTCTCCTAGGCTGAAATCTTTGCAGAAGTAGATCACCAGGTCTTTTCATCCGCCGAGCAGCTGGGTGGGTTCGAACTTACCACCTTTGTTAGCAGCCTAGCGCTTAACCATTGTGCCACCATAAACATCCAGCTTGGACTGCTGTATGGCATGGACTCGGAGGCCAGGGGACCCCAGTTCTCATTCCATCCCCCTCTCAACTGCGACTGCCATGATCTGCCACCAGATGGCGCTGTGGCTCCCAAGCCGGGTGGCGCTGGGCCGCGGAGGTGGGAAGCGGTCCGTGCAGCCTCCCAAGGGCTGCACCTCTCGCCTCATCCGTTCTGCCCTTGGTGGACAGAATTCTGAGAAATGGAAGTCATGCCGAAACCAAAAATCCAATTTTCATCATGTAAGAACCAATAATCTGAGAAGCTGGACTATATGAAGAAGAACAGGGCGTCAGGATTGGAGGAAGACTCATTAACCTTTGTTATGCAGATGACACAACCTTGTTTGCTGACAGAAGAGGACTTGAAGCACTTACTGATGAAGATCAAGGGCCACAGCCTTCAGTATGGATTACACCTCAACATAAAGAAAAGAAAAAATCCTCGCAATTGGACCAATAGGCAGCATCATGCTAAACAGAGAAGAGATTGTAGTTGTCAAGGATTTCATTTTACTTAGATCCGCAATCAACACCCATCGAAACAGCAGCCAAGAAATCAAAAGAGGTATTGTATTGAGCAAATCTCCTGCAAAAGACCACTTTAAAGTGTCAAAAAGCAAAGATGTCACTTTGAGGACTAAGGTGCGCCTGACCCAAGTCATGATGTTTTTAATTGCCTCCTATCCATGTGAAAACTGGACAATGAATAAGGAAGACTGAAGAATTGATGCCTTTGAATTATGGCGTTGGAGAAGAATATTGAATACACCATGGACTGCCAGAAGAACAAACAAATCTGTCTTGGAAGAAGTACAACCAGAATGCTCCTTAGAAAGGAGGATGGCAAAACTATGTCTCATATACCTTGGACATGTTATCAGGAGGGACCAGTCCTTGGAGAAGGACATCATGCTTGGTAAAGTAGAGGGTCAGCGAAAAAGAGGAAGACCCTCAACGAGATGGATTTACACAGTGGCTGCAGCAATGAGCTCAAGCATAACAATGATTGTGAGGATGGCGCAGGACCGGGCAATGTATCATTCTGTTGTACATAGGGTTGCTATGAGACGGAACTGACTTGACCACACCTAACAACAACAATAACCAACAGTTACATAGATGGCGATTTATTTTTTCATACACAAAGGACTTGGTAAAGACCCATGGGAGGGCTCAGGATATAAAGGACTCCCAGAGCGGTGAAGAGTAAATGAGGGGCCTGAGGTCCAGTGTGGGGCCTGTCTGTCTTTGGTCTTGAGACCAGACTACCTGGGTTCAAATCCCAGCTCTGCCACTGACCAACTGTGTGCCCTGGGCAAGTTCTCTTCCCACTCCGTGCCTCAGGTTCCTCATCTGTAAAATGGGAATAACAACAACACCTCACGGGGCTCTTACAAAGATTCAGTTCAATGCATTATTATCTGACCAGCACTCAGAACAGTATAGGCACATAGTAAGCACTAGGCAGCTGTTTGTTGGGAAGGAGGTATAAACTGTTAAGCATCTTGAGGCTTCAGTTTACACAGTTAAAAGATAACAACAACAAAATAGTAGGTTGTTCAGCCATTTCATTTAAACTGAAACTTGATTTTTAAAGAGAGCTTGATCTGGAAACAGAGCACTTTCTTCTTTTTTTAAGGGAGATTTGTTAGACAATCCTAGCCTAGTTGATATTAAAAAAAAAAAAAAAAAATAGGGCTGGTCCCAGGGAACTTTATTTTCAGTGCAGCTGCCTGATTTTTGCTGCAGAAAGGCCCTTGTTTTATCCTTTAAATTAGCAGATTTGGCTGTAGCCAGCCATGGAAGAACTAGGGAGCCCCCTACACACACACCCAGCACCCTATCCATCAGATCCTCCTCATGACTCTTTGGGACCCGACCAGCTTATGAACAAATCATTCCTCCACCCCACCCCCACGTTATCCTCATTGACCTTCCTTCTGTTCTGGGCATGCATCAAGTGCATTTCCACCTCAGGGCCTTTGCACGTGCTGTTTTCTCTGCCTGGAACACTCTTTCCAAAGCTCTTCCATGACTGGTTCCTTCTTGCACTCCAGTCTCAGCACAGACATCACCTCCTCATGCAGATCCCCCACCTTGAGTCCCTGTGGACCATGGCTTCCTGTTCATTATCTAAAATTATGTGCTTCCTTCTACATTGGACTGTCAACTCCATGAGGGCAAGGTAATTACTGTTATGATGATAATGATTATTTTTGTCTGCCTTGTCCACTGCTATGTCCCCAGTGCTTAGAAAAGTGCCCAGTTCATAGTAGATGTTCAGTCAATGTTTGTTGAGTGAATAACTGATTAATCACTGGGAACTTGAACATCTGTGTTGATGACCTCTCTTGACTCTGGCCTTGAGGCCTGAAAGCTCCCTAAAGCCAGTGAACTCCATTTTCTCTTCAGTTCACTGTCCAGGGCGTCTTCCAGTTCCAGGCCCTCCACACTGTACTCAAGGGGGTCTACCTGGGGAAGGAGGCAGTCACACAGACAGGCATCCAGGAGCTGCAAGGAGACCATTCCCATTTATCCCACAGCTACTATGGGCATGGCCCTGTGCCAAGAGGCTTAGAGTGTAAGCTCAATGACTCTTTACCCCAGTCCCCATTTTACAGAAGAAGCACCTGAGACACAGGTTAAACAATGAAGCCAATAGGAGCCAGTAGGGCAAAGCCAACCTTGAAACCCAGATGTGTCAAAGTCCAGACCCCAAGATCTTACCTCTTGTCCTTGCAAAATCTTGAACTTGGAAATGCTTGACACATAGTAGAACGAATGAATGGGTGGATGAATTAATGAAGTTGTGATCATTAAGCTTTCCCTGCCCTTTAAGTGCTAAACTCCACAGCGGCGAGACCCTTTTCTTATTGATCTTTGAATCTTCGAAATAGCTCAGCACAGAGCTTTGTAGGCAGAAGGTCCTCAATATCTGTTGAACTTGTTTGTGTCAAGTCTGAGATGAGTTCAGAATGAAATTTATAAAATCCCAAAGAGAGTGTGGCACACAAGACCTGTTCTCTAAACCCTAGCCACTAGAACCAGCCAAATCAGGATAAAATAAAATTAATACCACACTAAGATGTCTGTTTTCCAACACCAAGTCTAAATGCCTTTTCTGACACCAACTGCAAATGTCGCATTTCTTCTGACCTTAACCACCAGAGCCAGGTCAGATTTCACAACTTGTCTTAGTCGTCTAGTGCTGCTATAACAGAAATACCACAAGTGGATGGCTTTAACAAAGAGAAATTCATTATCTCACAATCTAGGAGGCTAGAAGTCCGAATTCAGGGTGCCAGCTCCAGGAGAAGGTTGGCTCTGGGAGAAGGTCCTTGTCATCAATCTTCCCAGGTCAAGGAGATTCTCAGCACAGGGAGCCCGCGTCCAAAGGACATGCTATACTCCTGGCTCTTGTTTCTTGGTGGTATGAGGTCCCCATGTCTCTCTGCTTGCTTCTCTCTTTTATATCTCAAAAAAGATTGACTTAAGACAAAATCTAATCTTGTAGATTGAGTCCCACTTCATTAACATAACTGTCACTAATCCCACCTCATTAACATCATAGAGGTAGGATTTACAACACATAAGAAAATCACATCAGGTGACAGGTGACAAAATGGTGGACAATCACATAATACTGGGAATCATGGCTTAGCCAAGTTGACAGATACTTTGGAGGGACACAATTCAATCCATGACACAAGTTAAAGGGCAGTCTCCAGACTACCAAATCTGCCCAAGACTTCAGACACCAGGCATGAGCTCAGGGGTCCCCAGGACAGCCTTGTGTCTGACCGACTGGCTACAAATTCAAGGGTTCCCACTACTCCCTTGAGTATGATAATTCACTAGAATGACTCATGGAATTAAGGAAAGCAACATACTTATGATTACAGTTTTATTATAAAGGACAGAAATCAGGACCTGCATAAACAAGAGATGCATAGGGTGAGGTCTGGGAGTGCCCCCGAGTGAGCTTCTGTGTCCCAAAGGAAGTGCCTCCCTTCCGAGCATTGATGTCTTTCACCAACCAGGAAGCTCACCTGAGCTTCAGTGTCCAGAGTTTCTTTATTGTGCTTTAGGTGAAGGTTTACAGAGCCAATTAGTTTCCCATTCAATAGTTTATACACAAATTGTTCCCTGACATTGGTTGCAATCCCCACAATGTGTCAGCGTGCTCCTCATTGCCACCCTGAGTTCCTCATTTCCATTCGTCTGGTTTTCCTGCCCCTTTGCTTTTGAGTATATGTTGTCCTTTTGGTCTCATGCAGATGATTGTTCTAAGGAGCACTTTCCTCATGTGTGTTATTTATTTAAAGGCCTGCCTATTATTTGGCTGAAAAGTGATCTCTGGGATTGGCTTCAGTTCCAAGTTAGAAAGGTGTCTAAAGGCCATAGTCTAGGGGGTTACTCCAGTCTCTCAGGCCAGTAAACCTTGTCTTTTTTATAAATCTGAATTTTGTTCTACATTATTTTTTACCCCCATTTTAGTTGGGGCTTTCTATTGTGATCCTGGTCAGGGCAGTCAGTAGTGATAGCCAGGCACCATCTAGTTCTTCTCGTCTCAGGCTCGTGAAGGCTGTGGTTCCTGTGGCGCATTAGTCTCTTGGACTACTTGTTTTTCTTACCCTCCTTTGTTCTGGACAGAAATAGACCAACAACTGTATCTTAGATGGCCACTCACAAGCTTTTAAGACCCCAGATGCTACTCACCAAAGCAGAATGTAGAATGTTTTCTTTATGAACTATGTTAAGCCAATTGACCTAGCTGTCTCCCGAGACTATGGTCCTCAGCCTTCAAGCCCTGGAACTCAGTCCTGCATGGTGTTCAGTTATGTCTAGGCTGTTTCTATGACTGTGCCCCTGTGTGCCCTATTATATATATGAATATACATGCAGTACATACAAATACGTATGTAGAAATATCCACAGCCAAACCTATATATGCATGTGGGTGTACTCCCATATGCCCTCCCACACCTATTCAGCACACATATCTACACATGCGTCCACTCATAATTATTGTTTGTTATTACTGTTGTTGCTGGATTGTGCATACAAAGATGGTATTTATCTTCGTTGCCTTTTGTTCATGTGTACCTCTTGGTGTCTTCCCTTGCCTTCGTTATGTTGTGTTGACTTGCCCCATATTGTTACTGCCTTTCCCCTCACCAAAGTTAGTATATGTCTACTCTCTAGTTAGTGATTTTCCCTCCCTCCTCCTCCCATCCCTGGTAACCATCAAAAAATGTTTCTTTCTGTGTGTAAATCTTTTCTTGACTATTTATAATAGTGGTCTCACACAATATTTGTCCTTTTTTGATTGTCTTATTTCACTCTGCATAATGTACTCCAGATTCATCCATGTTGTGAGATGTTTTGCGGATTCATCATTATTCTTTATCACTGCGTAGTGTTCCATTATGTGTATGTACCACAGTTTGTTTATCCATTCATCCATTGATGGGCGCTTAGGTTGTTATTGTGAATAATGCTGCAATGAACATGAGTGTGCATATGTCTATTCTTGTCATGGCTCTTATTTCTGTAGGATATATACCTAGAAGTGGGACTGCTGGATCATAGGTATTTCTATTTCTAGCTTTTTAAGGAGGTGCCATACCATTTTCCATAGTGGTTGTACCATTTTACATTCCCACTAGCAGTGTATAAGAGTTCCAATCTACCCACAACCTTACCAGCATTTGTTTTCTGTTTTTTTTGATCAGTGCTATTATTGCTGGGGAGAGATGGTCTCTCGTTGTAGTTTTTATTTTCATCTCTCTAATGGCTAATGGGAAACTCTAGTGGCGTAGTTGTTAAGAGCTACAGCTGCTAACCAAAAGGTTGGCAGGTCGAATCCATCAGGCGCTCCTTGGAAACTCCATAGAGTAGTTCTACTTTGTCCTATAGGGTTGCTATGAGTTAGAATCGACTCGACAGCAGTGGGTTTGTTTTTTTTTGGAATGGCTAATGATCTCAAGCATCTCTTCATATGTTTGTTAGCTGCCTGAATGTCTTCTTTGGTGAAGTGTCTGTTCATGTCCTTTGCTCATTTTTTAATTGGGTTGTTTGTCTTTTTGTTGTTGAGGTGTTAAAGTCTTCTATGAATTTTAGCAATTAGATCCTTGTCAGATGTGTTGTAGTTAAAAAAAAATTTTCCTAGTCTGTAGGTTCTGTTTTTACTCTTTTGGTAAAGTCTTTTGATGAGCATAAGTGTTTAAGTTTTAGGAGATCCCAGTTATCTAGTTTATCTTCTGCTGTTTGTGCATTTCTAGTTTTATCTGGTATTCTATTTATGCCGTATATTAGGCATTGTTCCTTTTTTTTCTTCCATGATCTTTATAGTTTTAGGTTTTACATTTAGGTCTTTGATCCATTTTTAATTAGTTTTTGTGTATGGTGTGAGGTATGAGTCTTGTTTCATTTTTCTGTGAATGAATATCCAGCTTTGCCAGCACCATTTGTTAAAGAGAATATCTCTTCCCCATTTAATGAACTTTAACACTTTGTTAAAGATCAGGTGTCCATAGGTGGATAGATTTACTTCTGTGTTCTCAATTCTGTTCCATCAGTCTATGTGTCTGTCTTTGTACCAGTACCAGGCTGTTTTGGCTACCATGGCTGTATAGTAGGTTCTAATATCGAGGAGTGCGAGGCTTCCTACTTTGTTGTTCTTCTTCAACAATACTTTGCTTCTCCGGAGCCTCTTTCCTTTCCGTATAAAGTTGGTGATTAGTTTTTCCATCTCACTAAAGAATGATGTTGGAATTTTGATTGGGATTACATTATATTTGTGTATTGCTTTGGGTAGCGTTGACGTTTTCACAATGTAAGTCTTCCTATCCATGAGCATGGTATGTTTTTCCATTTATGTAGGTCTATTTTAGTTTCTTGCAGTAGTGCTTTGTAGTTTTCTATGTATAAGTCTTTTATGTCTCTAGTTAGATTTATTCCTAAGTATTTTATCTTTTTGAGGGCTATAGTGAATGGTATTGTTTTCCTGATTTCCTTTTTGGAGTTCTCTTTGTTGGTGTAGAGATGTGTCCAGAGTTTTTATTGGAGTTTCATTACATAGGCATGATTGATGGACTCATGGCCCATGTGGTTAAACTCATTCTCCAGCCCCCTCCTCTCCTGGGGGAAGTTGAGCTGATAGCACCTGGTGGGTCTTCTCAGCCCCACACCCTGAGTCACCTTGTTAGCAATAACAAAGACATTCCAATCAACCAGGAAGTCCCAAGGGCTTAGAGGTTACCTTCCAGAAACCAGGGACAAAGACCAAATCCTTTGGGTAAAGTAATTCTTCATCCCACACCGCCTTCTGACATTTCCAACTTCTCACAGCCCCTTCCTCTCCTTTGTCTCCTGTGATTATGATAATAACCCTTGGCTAGTGTAGGTCTTCTAATTCCTGGGTCACAAATGAGGAAACGAAGTCCAAGTGCATATAGAGAGAGATCTGCCCAAGGTTACACATCAAATAAGTGATAGTTCAGTTAAAAAACAATCCCACCATCTCTCCCCTGAGCAAATGTGTTCCTTCGCCATCCAAGAAAGCAGTTCTTGCCTGTTTTACATTCTTCCAGAGGGCCCCAAATGTGGCGGAAAGTACAGACTTGGGGGTAGAAGGAGTTCTATTCAAATCCTAGTCCATCCAATTGGAGCTCCTCTGAACACTTTACAAAACTTCCTCATGCTGTGTGCCCGGGAGAGTGCATTGAGGTGGCAGGGCTCTGACAACAGCATCTTTGAGGGGGAGAGGTCTGCCCTGTTTATGCATTTCCTTCCCTATGGTCTGGGGACCACCTGGGCAATATTTATATGTAGCTCCTACAGGCTGCCTCTTCAGTTAAAACCAAAAAACCAAACCTGTTGCTGTCGAGTTGATTCTGACTCATAGCAAGCCCCATAGGGTTTCCAAGGCTGCAAGTCTTTACAGAAGCAGACTGCTACATCTTCCTCCCACACAGTGGCTGGTGGGTTCGAACCACCGACCTTTACAGTTAACAGCTGAGTGCTTAGCCACTGTGCCACCAGGGCTCCTTTCTTGGGTTAAGGGATTCTGAATAAGAAGGCCCCTCAGCTTAGTGATCTCCAACATAGGCTCTGGAGCCAGGGTGGCTGGGTTCACACCCCAGCTCTCTTTGCTGTGTGACCTTGGTCAAGTGAGTTCACTTCTTTTGAGCCTCAGTTTCCTCATCTGTAAAATTGGGAGAAGAATTGTTGTTAGCTGTGGTCAAGTTCACACAGGACTCATGACGACCCCATGCACAACGGAACAATACACTGCCTGATCCCGTGCCATTCCCAGGATTGGTTGCAGATTGACCTGTTGTGATCCATAGCGTTTTGAATGGGTGATATTTGGAAGTAGATCACCAGGCCTTTCGTCCAGTCCATCTTAGTCTAGAATCTCCTCTGAAACCTGTTCAGACTCATAGCAACATGCAAGCCTCCACTGACAGATGAGTAGAGGTCCCACATGGAGGGTGAGGATTATACCACTGAACCACCATTGCCCCAGGGAAAAGAAGAGCACCCATCTAATAGGGTTGTTAAAAGGATTATATATTTACAGAATGCTTAGAACAGGCCTTGCTCATTATAGGCATTGAGGAAGTGTTAAATTTACTTAACAAATTCCTGCCCAAACTCCCAGCTGTGAACCGCCCAAGAACACAGACCTAATCTTATTGATTATGTATCAAGGGACCTAGCACACAGTAGGTGGTCAATAAATGTTGAATGAGGAACAGTAGCAAGATGTGAGATTGGAATGCGTTTGTGGCTAAGAGATGAAAATTGAACCTCGAAATCTGGGGTCTATGCACTCCTTCTGTAAAGGGCCAGACAGTAAATATTTTAGGCTTTGAGGATCATATGGTCTCTGTGGTAACTACTCAACTCGGCGCTTGCAGTGTGAAAGCAGCTATGGACAATATGCATACAGATGAGTGTGCCTGTGTATCAGTAAAACTTTATTTACAAAAACAGGTGGCAGGCCATATCTGGCCTTCAGAATGCAGCTTGCTGACCCCTTTTAGAAGTCACGGTGGGAAGTTAGTGGAAACAAAGAAAGGGTGTTTCAGACAGTGCTTTCTGAAAAGATGGTGATGTCAAAATCCACCAGCAACATCCCTCGCCTCCAGTCAAGAGGTGTATTTATCTTTAAGGAGCCCTGGTGGTGCAGTGGTGGTGCAGTGCTCAGCTGCTAACCAAAAGGTTCATGGTTCCAACCCAGCAGCTGCTCCACAGGAGAAAGATGTGGCAGTCTGCTTCGGTAAAGAGTAGCCAAAACCAAACCCACTGCTGTCGATTCCATTCTGACTCATAGGAACCCTATGGGACGTAGTAGAACTGCCCCATAGGGTTTCCAAAGCTATAATGTTTATGGAAACAGACTGCCACATCTTTCTCCTGTGCAGTGGCTGGTGGTTCAAACTGCTGACCTTTTGGTTAGCAGCTAAGTGCTTTAACCACCGCACCACTAGGGCTCCTTGGAAGCCCTACGGGGTAGTTCCTCTGAACTATAGGGTCGCTATGAGTCGGAATCGACTCCATGGCAATGGGTTATTTATCTTTAAAAACCCATTACCATCGAGTTGATTCCGACTCATAGCAACCCTATAGGACAGAGTAGAACTGCCCAACAGGGTTTCCAAGGAGCAGCTGGTGGATTCGAACTGCTGACGTTTTGGTTAGCAGCCGAGCTCTTTATCTTTACTTATTAATATTTATTGAGTGAAGGTTATGCTGCCCAGTCATTGTAATGGGCACTCTCATACTCTCTTCATCTTTAGGATAACCTTGCAAGTGAGTATCTTTAGCCCATCTTCCCCCTTTTTTTAATCAGGAAACTAGGGCTCAGGGAGGCTAAGGAACTTTCTTAAGGTCACACAGCTTGGAAATGACATTCCAGCAAGCTGGGTCCATTTCCAAAGCTCTAGTCTTTTTCTCCTGGGTCCGAGAAGGAGTGGGTCCTCCTTTCAAAGCTGCCAGCTAAAGATCCCCAGTGGCACACACAGGCCCTAGAAGCAAACCTCCAAATACAGGGAAGCCCTGAAGGACCAGCATGGTTCTTGGCAGTATGGTCTAGCTTTTCAGTAGACATGCATGATCACGGGGACTGTTGGCGGCCTCTGGAACACTCTGGAACTCCTCAGTTCTTGCCCCAGAGTGAGTATGCCCCACTTATAAAGAGGAGTCATGTGGAACCTGATGGAGTTCCTGCGTAGTGCAAATGGTTAAGTGCTCAGCTGCTTAACCAAAAGGTTGGAGGTTTGAGTCTACCCAGAGGCTCTTCGGAAGAAAGGCCTGACGATCCTCTTCCAAAAAATCAGCTGTTGAAACCCCTGCGGAGCACAGTTCTCCTCTGACACGCAGGGGGTTGCCATGAGTGTAAGTCAACTCAGTGGCCACTGGTGGGGGTGGCAGCTGCTGAAGAGCTCCTTGGTTCTTAGCTGCAGAGGGCAGGGCTCAGCCTCAACTGATTCCTTCTCCCCTGGGTGGGAACCCTCAGCTTCACCTTAAACACCTCCTTGGCTGGTTCCTATAAGCATAGCCAAGTTTCAGGGGGCTGACCTACTCTCCTTCGATGGGCGTCCCCAGTCTCTGGCCCCAAGTTCGGCCTCTGCACAGGATGTGGGCTGACCTGGGCTGCTTAGCATCATGGCAGGGTCTTGGCTATCTTTGCGGGGACCGTGTGCTCATGTGGCTTGACTGCCCCGTGCAACAGTTAGTACCAGATCTTTAATTCTGGGCTGGTTCTACCAGCTCTTGTGTCCTCAAGCACACACCAGAATCCCCCCAAGAGGCAACAACTGGTATTGCTGGGCCCACCCTGGAGTTTCAAGGCAGGCCTGAGAATCTGCATTCCTAACAATTCTCAGGTGGTCTGGGGACCACAGGTTGAGAAGCTTTAGGTTAGTGATTCCAGCTTTGGCTGCATATCAGGATCACATGGGAGATTTTCAAAGTCTTGATGCCCAGGCTGTACTCCATCAAATCAGGCTCAGGAAGTGGGGTCCAGGCAGTGGAATTTTTAGGGTTCCTGGGTGATTCTAATGCTCAGCCGTGCTTGAGAACCAGTGTGGAGACATTGCTTTCCACTGGACCAGCAATCCACCCAGAAGAGGCACCCAGGGTTTATACACAACATGGGAATTGTAAATCTGCTGGGATGGAAAAAAAAATCGTGGTGTCTAATCCATTCCTAAACCAACGAGGAATTATTCTTTGTATGATTCACGATTTGGATTCCCATTATTTTGGCTTCAGTTATCTCTTCTCTGTGTATTCAGAGCAGATACTCAGCTGGTACTCACTGATACGGCCAATTGTTAAAATATTTCCATACCAGTTAGTAAATAGCTGTTGCCTTGACACCCTTGAGCCCCTTTCTGAGTCCTCCCACACCTCCTGACAATCCAGGCTCCAGGCGTAGTGCCCTCTACTGGTGGTTAAGTATTTTAAATGTTAAATTTCACCCCCTCATTTGACCAGCTTGCTGAAATAAGTAACTTTTTTTTTTCCCCAGAGAGGTGACGTGACTTGCCCAAGGTTACACAGTTAGAACGTGGCAGAGCTGGGATTGGAGCACGTGTTCCCACTGCAGGCTTGCTGCCACACCCTGTACCCTCTTTTTAAAATTTTTTATTTATTTTCTTGTCATTGTTGAGAATATACACAGCAAAACATACACCAATTCAACAGTTTCTCCAGGTACAATCCAGTGACACTGATTACATTCTTCAAGTTGTGTGACTATTCTCACCCTCCTTTTCTGAGCTGTTCCTCCCTCATTAACATAAACTCATTGCCCCCTAAGTTTCTTATCTAATCTTTCAAGTTGCCTTTGTCAATTTGATCCCATATAGATAGATCTTGAAAGAACACAGTGCTCAAGGCAGACATTCTCTACTAGTTAAGATATTGTTTGGTTTTAAGAAGACTTCAGGGGATATTTTTTGGTTTGAGGTTTAAAGATTATCTCAGGGCAATAGTTTCAAGGGTTCATCTAGCCTCTATGGCTCCAGAAAATCTGGAGTCCATGAGAATTTGAAATTCTGTTCTGCATTTTCTCCCTTTTGATCAGGATTCTTCTATAGACTCTTTGATCAAAATGTTCAGTAATGGTAGTCAGGCACCATCTAGTTTTGGTCTCAGGGCAAAGGAGGCAGTTGTTCATGGAGGCAATTAGCCACACATTTCATATCCTCCTCCTATTCTTGACTTGCCTTCTTCCTCTGTAGCTCCAGGTGAACTGAGACCAATTGTTGTGCCTTGGAAGGCTACTTGCAAGCTTATAAGACCCCAGGCACTACAAAATGAACTAGGAGGTAGAACAGAAGCACTAAACACCTTATTATGCCAATTAACTGGGATGTCCCATGAAACCATGACTCAAACCGGTATCTTTAGTTTTAGGTCTGAGCAGATGTGTGTCTCCAGTGGTGAGGAAGGTTGGTCTGTAAGCCCAGAAGTGAGAGAAAGCTGTCCCTGAGAGAAAGCTGTTCTGTGTTTGAACAGGGGGATAACACTGGTTCCAATCCTAGCCCTGGCATTGACCAGCTGGACAAGTTGTCTAACTTCTCTGTGCCTCAGTTTCCTCATTGATAATAATACCTTCCTCATAGGGAATCCCTGGGTGGTGCAAATTGTTAGCATGCTTGGCTGCTAATCAAAAGGTTGGTGGTTGAAGTCCACCCAGAGGCACCTTGGAAGAAAGACCTGGTGTTCTCCTTCTGAAAAATATCAGCCACTGAAAGTCCTGCGGAGCATAGTTCTAGTCTGACACAAATGGAGTTGCCATGAGTTGGAACCAACTCAACAGCAAATGGTTTTCATAAGGCTAGGATGAGGTTTAACTGAATTAATGCATGGGCAGGCCTTAGAACAGGGCCTGGTGTGTAGTTAGCATCATATAAGTGTTAGTATTTGTATTAGCTCTCTATGGCTGTGTGACAAATTACCACACACTGTGTGACAAATTACCACAAACTTAGTGACTTAAAACAACACGCATTTATTATCTCACAGTTTCTGTGGGTCAGGAATCTGGGTATGGCTTAGCGGGGTCCTCTGGTTAGAGTTTCTCATGAGATTGCAGTCCAGGCTTTGCAAGGCTGGGTCTCATCTGAAGGCTTGACTGGGAAAGATCTACTCCAGGCTCACCTGGTTGTTGGCAACATTCCATTCCTTGCAGACTGTTGGAACTAGGTCCTTGGTTTCTTGCTGGCTAGTGGGCATCCCCAACATGGCAGTTTACTTCATCAAAGCTAGCATAGGGAGATAGAACTCAGAATCATTTGTAATCTAATTACTGAAGTGACATTGCCTCAACATTGAGGTGTTCTACTGACAATCCCTGACCTTGATCAGCTGGTTAGAAGCAAGTCACTCAGGAGAGGTTGTGAGTAAGGAGGCAGAGGCCACTGCGGGCCATCTTGGAAGCTGCTTGCCACAGTATTGTTATTTTTTCACTTGACTTAATCCCAACCCCAAGTTCCAGTCCTTTAACCTCAGTCATTACTGCCCCCTTGGGTCACAGGTTTTAACAGCATCAAAGCATCCAGGGGCCCTTCCAGTCATCAGTCTACACTGGTTACCTCTAGGACCCTCTCTTGCCCCAGCCTGCAGGGTCCCATTAGCCTGAAGGCTCAATTGTTTTGGAGCTGAGTTTGGGACCCAGGAATCTTTGGAGTGGCTGGAAACCCTATCCTGAGTGTCTGGTCCTCGGTACCCCACATGTTCTTAGGGGAACAACAAGGGAGTGGACTCTGTCTGCACTTGGGGGGTTCCCCAGGTCCCATGCTCTCTCACTTGCTACCTTCAAAGGCACCCTCCTCACCCCCTGCACTTGGGCACCTAACCTGCTGCCATCAAGTCGATTCCAACTCATAACAACCCTATAGGACCCTTGAGCATTATGCTCTTTTAAGATCTATCTATATGTTATCAGATTGACAATAGTAACTCAAAAGATTAGCTAGGGTTTCCAAGGCTGTAATCTTTACAGAAGTAGACTGCCACATCTTTCTCCCACAGAGCGGCTGGTGGGTTCGAACCACCAACCTTTTGGTTAGCAGCTGAATGCACACCTGTTATCATTTCTTCAGTGAGTTCAGGACTTCCTAAAAGATAGGAGAAGTGTTGACTTCAAAGAATGTCTCCTCTGAGGCAGGAGACTGCACCTTCCATGCCAGGGAGTGGTGTTCTAGAAGAGACGGATGAGCAATGTGCTCTGGGCACACACAGGTGGCAGAGGTAGTCTGGAGAGTCAGTATGGGTCACAGAGATGGTGGGGAGGGCTTCTTGGGGCTGGAGGTGAGGGCAGGGTGGGAAAGGCATGTCATAGAGTAGGAAAAGCAGGGTCGCATCCTTGAGGGTGGAAAATGGCATACCAGAGTCAGAGACTGAGAGAAAGTCAAGGGGGGGTGAGGCTGTGGTGAGAGTTGAGGTGGCCAGGTTCTGTTGTTGTTGTTGTTGTTGCTGAGAATATACACAGCAAAAACACACACCAATTCAACTTTCTACGTGTACAATTCAGTGACATTGATTACATTCTTTGAGTTGTGCA
Source organism: Dugong dugon (assembly GCA_030035585.1). Taxonomy (NCBI): domain Eukaryota; kingdom Metazoa; phylum Chordata; class Mammalia; order Sirenia; family Dugongidae; genus Dugong; species Dugong dugon. The sequence goes on along the minus strand of CM057462.1, from coordinate 17,308,471 downwards.
ACCATTCTCACCCTCCTTTTCTGACTCATTCCTCCCCATTAACATAAACTCACTGCCCCCTAAGGTTCCTATCTTATCTTTTGAGTTGCTGTTGTCATTTGATTCCATATAGATAGATTTTAAGAGAGCATAATACTCAAGGCAGACATACTTTACTAGTTAAGGTAAACTATTGTTTGGTTTTAAGAAGACTTGAGGGGACATTTTTGGTTTAAAGATTATTGTAGGTCAGCAGTTGCTGGGTTCATCCAGCCTCCATGGCTCCAGATAGACTGGATTCCATGGGGATTTGAAATTCTGTTTGGCCAGGGTTTTGTTTTTATTGTTGTAATTAAATGAAGTTTACATTTCAAGTTAGTCTCCCATACAAAATTTTTATACATACATTGTTATGAGACCCTAATCGCTTACCCCCTTCAGCGACAGCACACTCCTCCTTTCTGCCCCTGACTCCCCATGACCATTCAACCAGCTCCTAACCCTGTCTGCCTTCCCATCTCACCTCTGGACAGAAGCTGCCCCTTTTGTCTCTTGTATCTACTTGACTAAGAGGCACACTCTTCACGAGTATCACTTTATGTCCCACTGTCTAGTCCAATCCCTGTCTGAAGAGTTAGCCTCGGAAATTGTTTTAGTACTGGGCTGATAGAAGTCCAGGGGCTATACTTTCCGGGGCACCTCCAGTCTCAGTCAGACCATTGAGTCTGGTCTTACTAGAATTTGAGTTCTGCACCCCATCCTTCTACTGCTCCATCAGGGACTCTCCGTTGTGTTCCCTGCCAGGACATTCATTGGTGGTAGCCAGGCACCATCTAGATCTTCTGATCTCAGGCTGATGAAGTCTCTGGTTTATGTGACCCATTCTGTCTCTTGGGCTAATACTTTCCTTGTGTCTTTGGTGTTCTTCATTCTCCTTTACTCCAGGTGGTTGGGACCAATTGACGCATCTTAGATGGCCGCTTGCAAGCTTTTAAGACCCCAGACGCCACTCACCAAAGTAGGATGCAGAACATTTTCTTAATAAGCTTTGTTATTTGGCCAGGATTTTAAAAGCAGTTTAAAGCAACACCAGTTAATTATTTCTCATGATTCTTTAGGTCAGGGGTCTCTGATGCCTTCTCTCACTTGGCAACACTGTGCAGGTGGCTGGGCTGAGCTGGGCAGCAATGGCATCACAAGGGTTGGTATCACCTACTGCGGTAACTCATGGAGTCACCCTCCCATGGACCTCCTCCCATACCAGATCATCCAGAATCCTTAGTAATGTTTATGATCAATTTTAATCATAGAATAATATGTGATAAGTAGAGTTGTAAATTGCTTAAAGGTAATATTTCTTTGATTATATGAATGCTAACAACAAAATGGCTTTGTAAAATTTGTCTACATTGAATTACAACATTATTAGTAACTGACCAGAAGACTTTTCTGATTTTTCTCCTTTGTTTCCTTGAATTACTACTTTATTCTCAGAGAAGTTATTGATATAGGTTCACAAATACGAATTACCACAATATTATAGCTAAAACACCAGAAATTTTGACAAAAATCAGCAACTATAAAAACCCTGGCAGCAATGAAAACAACAGCACGTGCTTGTAGCTTGTGTAGACAAAGACGTGATTTGAAGCGTCACTGTAACTGGGTAATAATGACAGCTCTGACCAGAGCATATTAGAAGGCTCAAAAAGTAAATTAGCATAGAGTTTTGGCCTTGTAGGTATCTTCATACATGTAAGTTGGGCTTAAAAAAATGTTTTTGTTGCTATAACTGACTACCCAGATATTTTTATGAAAAAATAATAAATTTCTGCTGAAACACTGCACAAAAATTTTATGGACAATCACTGTGGTGTCACCCCCTCTGCCAGTGTTACCCGGTGCAGTCCTCACCCCCCACAACCTCCTAGTGATGCCACTGCTGGGTAGTCCAAGAGGCTTCATTCACATATCTGGTGCCTCACAGCTCCTGCGGTGGCCTCTTTCTCTCCATGTGGTTGCTTAGGCTTCCTCACAGCATGATGGTCTCAGGGTAGTTGGACTTTCTAAAGGCTGCCTTTCAAGGGGAAGTACACCAAACTTGAAGTGAAAAGCTGCCAGTCTCTTAAGAGAGGTTTCTAGGTTTGAATGAGCTCAGAGATCATGTTGGGAAGCTTGGAAGGTATCCTGTTAGCTTTGAGCAGGCTACTGGAGGTTTTTAGGTAAGAGGAAATAACATATTGATATTTTAGAATGTAATTCCAGAAAGGAGTACAGTTGGGAAGAACAGAGTCTGGGGACAAAAACCCTAGTCCTTTCTACTCTCTGGGACCATGTGTGTTGTTTAACTTTCTTGAGCCTCAGTTGTATCATCTGTGAAACTGGATAATAAGAATCCTCATCTTACACACCCTACATGGCTTTTTATACAGATCAAATATGAAACTGTTAGTACTTTGTAAACCAGGGTTGCCAAGCTCAACTGTCTACAGAGTCCAGGCAGATAACAAATGATTGGAGTAGGCTCCAATTTAAGGTGATAAATGTTAGCTAATGCTCAGTTTCCATGGCAGGAAGTAATAGGGAGTTGTGAGGCCTGTGGCAAATTGAAGAGCTCAAGCCTCATATGAAGGATATAGCCATTATTCAATAGAAGCTGATGGATACCATGGGGGAATGTATGCTCAGTATGGCTGAATCTGATTTTTCAAGGAAAGGTGAAAATGTCATTTATGAGTAATCTCTTGACTCAATGTTTGTAACACATCTATATCTTAAGACATGGGCAGACCAAAGAAGCAACTTGTGAGCTTCCTGTTTGCAACATCTGCTGAAAACTTGAGAGCTCAGTGTAAATATTAGTTATCAATTTTGCCATGAATTTTTAAGACTGGAAGGCAGGGTATGTGAGAAGAAGGCCTGGAAGGAGGTGATGGCCGTGGGGCAGGGGAGGGAAGTGGTGGATCTGAACCAGGACAGGCACATTGGGAGTGAAGTGAGGAGAGGATTCCAGAAACATTTCAGAAGGAGAATCCACAGTACTCACTAGCTAATTGTCTAGGACAGAGATTCTTAACATTTTCTGTGCCACAGAGTCCTTTGCAGTCTGATGAAGCCCAGAGTTCCCGTCTTAGAATATGTGTTTTTAAATGAAAAAGGTAAAATACAAAGTAACCAATTATATTGAAAACTAGTTATCAAAATATCTTAAACAACAGATTTGCCATAGCATAATAAATGTGCGTCTGTCAGTTTGTCGTACTGTGGGGTCTTATCTGTTGCTGTGATGCTGGGAGCTATGCCACCAGTATTCAAATACCAGCAGGTCACCCATGGTGGACAGGTTTCAGCTGAGCTTCCAGACTAAGACAGAACAGGAAGAAGGACCCGGAGGTCTACTTCTGAAAAGAATCAGCCAGTGAAAACCTTATGAATAGCAGCGGAACATTGTCTGATACAGTGCCAGAAGATGAGCCCCTCAGGCTGGAAGGCACTCAAAAGACTACTGGGGAAGAGCTGCCTCCTCAAAGTAGAGTTGACCTTAATGACGAGGTTGGAGTGAAGCTTTCAGGACCTTCATTTGCTAATGTGGCACGACTCAAAATGAGAAAAAACAACTGCAAACATCCATTAATAACTGGAACCTGGAAAGTACGAACTATGAATCTAGGAAAATTGGAAATCATCAAAAATGAAATGGAATGCATAAAGATCGATATCCTAGACATTAGTGAGCTGAAATGGACTGGTATTGGTCATTTTGAATCAGACAATCATATGGTCAACTATGCCGGGAATGACGGCTTGAAGAGGAATGGCGTTGCATTCATCGTCAAAAAGAACATTTCAAGATCTATCCTGAAGTACAACGCTGTCAGTGATAGGATGATATCCATATGCCTACAAGGAAGACCAGTTAATCCAACTGTTGTTCAAATTTACACACCAACCACTAAGGCCAAAGATGAAGAAATTGAAAATTTTTACCAAATTTTGCAGTCTGAAATTGATCAAACATGCAGTCAGGATGCACTGATAATTACTGGTGATTGGAATGGGAAAGTTGGAAATGAAGAAGAAGGATCAGCAATTGGAAAATATAGCCTTGGTGATAGAAACAATGCCAGAGATCACATGACTGAATTTTGCAAGACCAACGACTTCTTCTTTGCAGCTACTTTTTTTCATCAACATAAACAGTGACTATACACATGGACCTCGCCAGATGGAATATGCAGGAATCAAATTGTCTACATCTGTAGAAAGACACGATGGAAAAGCTCAATATCATCAGTCAGAACAAGGCCAGGGGCCGACTGCAGATCAGATCATCAATGACTCATATGCAAGTTCAAGCTGAAACTGAAGAAAATTAGAACAAGTCCACGAGAGCCAAAGTATGACCTTGAGTATATCCCACCTGAATTTAGAGACCATCTCAAGAATAGATTTGATGCATTGAACACTAATGACTACTACAGACCAGACAAGTTGTAGAATGACTTCAAGGACATCATACATGAAGAAAGCAAGAGGTCATTAAAAAGACAGGAGAGAAAGAAAAGACCTAAGTCGATGTCAGAAGAGACTCTGAAACTTGTTCTTGAACGTTGAATAGCTAAAGCAAAAGGAAGAAATGATGAAGTAAAAGAGCTGAACAGGAGATTTCAAAGAGTTGCCCAAGAAGACGAAGTAAAGTATTACGATGAAATGTGGAGAGACCTGGAGTTAGAAAACCAAAGGGGGAGAACACACTCAGCTTTTCTCAAGCTGAAAGAACTGAATTAAAAATTCAAGCCTCGAGTTGCAATAGTGAAGGATTCTATGGGGAAAATATTAAACGACGCAGGAAGTATCAAAAGAAGATGGAAGGAATACACAGAGTCACTGTACCAAAAAGAATTGGTCCAGCGTTCAACCATTTCAGGAGATGGCATATGATCAGGAACTGATGGTACTGAAGGAAGAAGTCCAAGCTGCACTGAAGGCATTGGTGAAAAACAAGGCTCTGGGAATTGACAGAATACCAATTGAGATGTTTCAACAAATGGATGCAGCGCTGGAAGTGCTCACTCATCTATGCCAAGAAATTTGGTAGACAGCTACCTGGCCAAGCGACTGGGAGAGATCCATATTTATGTCTATTCTCAAGAAAGGGATCCAACAGAATGCAGAAATTATCAAACAATATCATATGCAAGCAAAATTTTGCTGAAGATCATTCAAAAGCAGCTGCAGCAGTATATTGACAGGGAAATGCCAGAAATTCAAGCCAGATTTAGAAGAGGACATGGAACCAGGGATATCATTGCTGAAGTCAGGTGGATCCTGGCTGAAAGCAGAGAATACCAGAAAGATGTTTACCTGTGTTTTATCGACTATGCTAAGGCACTTGACTGTGTGGATCATAACAAATTATGGATAACATTTCGGAGAATGGGAATTCCAGAACGCTTAATTATACTTAGAGGAATCTGTACATGGATCAAGAGGCAGTCGTCTGAACAGAACAAGGGGATACTGCATGGTTTAAAGTCAGGAAATGTGTGCATCAGGATTGTATCCTTTGACCATACCTATTCAATCTGTATGCTGAGCAAATAATCTGAGAAGCTGGACTATATGAAGAAGAACAGGGCATCAGGATTGGAGGGAGACTCATTAACAACCTGCGTTAGGTAGATGACACAACCTTGCTTGCTGAAAGTGAAGAGGGTTTGAAGCACTTACTGATGAAGATCAAAGACCACAGCCTTCAGTATCTATTCCACCTCAACATAAAGAAAACAAAAATCCTCACAACTGGACCAATAAGAAACATCATGATAAATGGAGAAAAGATTGAGGTTGTCAAGGATTTCATTATACTTGGATCCACAATCAACACCCATGGAAGCAGCAGTCAAAAAATCAAAAGACGCATTGCATCGGGCAAATCTGCTGTAAAAGACCTCTTTAAAGTGTTGAAAAGCAAACATGTCACCTTGAGGACTAGGGTGCACCTGACCCAAGCCATGGTGTTTTCAGTCACCTCATATGCATGTGAAAGCTGGACAATGAATAAGGGAAACAGAAGAAGAATTGACCCCTTGGAATTGCGGTATTGATGAAGAATACTGAATATACCATGGACGGCCACAAGAACCAACAGATCCATCTTAGAAGAAGTACAACCAGGATGCTCCTTAGAAGCAAGGATGGTGAGACTATGTCTCACATACTTTGGACATGTAATCAGGAGGGATCAGTCCCTGGAGAAGGACATCATGCTTGGTAAAGTAGAGGATCAGTGAAAAAGAGGAAGACCCTCTACAAGATGGATTGTCACAGTGGTTGCAACAATGGGCTCAAGAATAGCAACAATTGTGAGGATGACGCAGGACTGCGCAGTATTTCATTCTATTGTGCATGGGGTCACTATGAGTTGAACCAACTCGATGGCACCTAACCACAGCAACAACATAATAAATGTGCTTCTTTAATAACACATATAGAACAAGATCTAGTGACAGGTCTATTAATCTCAAGGTAAGCCCATTGAACCCTTTGCTATCGAGTTGATACTGACTCATAGCGACCGCACAGGACAAAGTAGAACTGTCCCATAGGGTTTCCAAGGCTGTAATCTTTACCAAAGCAAACTGCCACATCTTTCTCCCATGGAGCAGCTGGTGAGTTCAAACCACCAACCTTTCAGTTAGCAGTCAAGTGCTTAACCACTGCACAACCAGAGCAAGGTAGGGGATGATATTACAAGATATCTACAGTAATTGTAGTGTGACATAAAAATGAGGTTTCTGTTGATGACAAAGTCACAGCGACTGCTAACAGTGCTGAGGCTTCTGAAATTTGATGCCTCCGTTCATAATTTCAGTTAGAGGTGGTGGAAATTAAGATGTCACTTTTTTTCCCATTGAAATTTACAGACACCTTGAATTATAAGCAAGTTAAGTATCACTTCTGGGAAGTGAAGGAAGAGATAGATTCCAAGGAAACTCTAAGGTTCCTAGTGTGGGGAGTGTCAACGTGGAGTTATCCAGGAGGCAGTAAGAAATAAGGGGCTAGAGCAGAGAGGAGAGAAAACCAAAACCAAACCAAACCAGTTGCCATGGAGTCGATTCTGACTCATAGCAACCCTATAGGACAGGGTAAAACTGCCCTATGTGGTTTCCAAGGCTATAATCTTTACAGCAGATTATTCTAGGAAGAAGCAGTGTACTGAAAAAATGGCCAGTGGAACCCTTGTGAATAGCAGCGGAACGTTGTCTGGTATAGTGCAGGAAGATGAGCCCCTCAGGTTGGAAAGCACTCAAAAGACTACTGGGGAAGAGCTGCCTCCTCAAAGTAGAGTCAACCTTAGTGACATGGATGGAGTCAAACTTTTGGGACCTTCATTTGCTGGTGTGACATGACTCAAAATGAAAAGAAACAGCTGCAAACATCTGTTAATAATCGGAACATGGAATGTACGGAGTATGAATCTAGGAAAATTGGAAGTCATCACAAATGAAATGGACTGCATAAAGATCAATATCCTAGGCATTAGTGAGCTGAAATGGACTGGTATTGGCCATTTTGAATAAGACAATCATATGGTCTACTACGCCCTTTATAACAGATTGAAGAGAAATGGTGTTACATTCATCATCAAAAAGAACATTTCAAGATCTATCCTGAAGTACAACGTTGTCAGTGATAGGATGATATCCATAAGCCCACAGGAAGACCAGTTAATATGACGACTATTCAAATTTACACACCAACCACTAATGATAAAGATGAGGAAATCGAAGATTTTTACCAACTTTTGCATTCTGAAATTGATCAAACATGCAATCAAGATGCATTGATAATTATTGGCAACTGGAATGCAAAAGTTGGGAATAAAGAAGGATTGGTAGTTGGAAAATACGGCCTTCATGATAGAAATGACGCCAGAGATCGCATGATAGAATTTTGCAAGATTACAACTTCTTTATTGCAAATAGCTTTTTTCAACAACATAAATGGTGACTATACACGTGGACCTCCCTGGGTAGAAAACACAGGAATCAAATCGATTACATCTGTAGAAAGTTGTTTTTGGTGTTGTTAGGTGCCGTCAAGCCGGTCCCAACTCATAGTGACCCTGTGTACAACAGAACGAAACACTGCCCAGTCCTGCGCCATCCCCACAATCACTGTTATGCTTAAGCCCATTGTTGTAGCCACGGTGTCAATCTGTCTCATTGGGGGTCTCTCTCTTTTTCTCTGACCCTCTATGTTACCAAGCATGATGTCCTTCAGGGACTGGTCCCTCCTGATAAAATGTCCAAAGTATGTGAGATGTAGTCTCACCATCCTTTCTTCCAAGGAGCATTCTGGTTGTACTCCTTCCAAGACAGATTCATTGGTTCTTTTGGCAGTCCATGGTATATTCAATATTCTTCATAAATACCACAATTCAAAGGCGTCAGTTCTTCAGTCTCCCTTATTCATTGTCCAGCTTTCACATGCATATGAGGTGACTGGAAACACCATGGCTTGGGTCAGGCACACCTTAGTCTTCAAGGTGACATCTTTGCTTTTCGACACTTTAAAGGGGTCTTTTGTAGAAGATTTGCCCAATGCAATGCGTCTTTTGATTTTTTGATTGCTGCTTCCCTGGGTATTGATCGTGGATCCAAGTAAAATGAAATCCTTGACAACTTCATTTTTTTTTCCATTTATCAATAATATTTTTACACTGCTAACATTTATGTGACTTTGCCAGATGGAATACAGAGGAATCAAATTGACTGTATCTGTAGAACAGATGATAGAAAAGCTCAATATCATCAGTCAGAAAAAGGCTAGGGGGCGACTTTGGAATAGACCATCAATGCTCATATGCAAGTTCAAGATGAAGTTGAAGAAAGTTAGAACAAGTCCACGAGAGCCAAAGTATGACCTTGAGTATATCCCACCTCAATTTAGAGACCATCTCAAGAACAGATTTGACACATTGAACACTGAGGACTGAAGACCAGACAAATTGTGGGATGACATCAAGGACATCATACATGGAGAAAGCCAGAGGTCATTAAAAAGACAGGAAAGAAAGAAAAGACCAAAATAGATGTCAGAAGAGACTCTGAAACTTGCTCTTGAATGTCCAGTAGCTAAAGCGAAAGGAAGAAATGATGAAGTAAAAGAGCTGAACGGAGGATTTCAAAGGGAGGCTGGAGATGGCAAACTAAAGTATTATAATGAAATGTGCAAAGACCTGGCGATAGAAAACCAAAAGGGAAGAACGTGTTTGGCATTTCTCAAGCTGAAAGAACTCAAGAAAAAATTCAAGACTCAAGTTGCAATACTGAAGGATTCTGTGGGGAAAATACTAAACAACACAGGAAATAAGATGCATCGAAAGAAGATGGAAGGAATACAGTCACTGTACCAAAAAGAACTGGTTGACATTCAACCATTTCAGGAGGTAGCATATGATCAAGAACTGATGGTACTGAAGGAATGGGTCCAAGCTGCACTGAAGGTATTGGCGAAAAACAAAGTTCCAGGAATTGACAGAATACCAACTGAGATGTTTCAACAAACGGATGCTGTGCTGGAAGCGCTCACTTGTCTATGCCAACAAATTTGGAAGACAGCTACCTGGCCAACCAACTGGAAGAGATCCGTATTTGTAGCCATTCCAAAGAAAGGTGATCTAACAGAAAGTGGAAATTACCGAACAATATCATTAAGATCACACACAAGTAAAATTTTGCTGAAGATCATTCAAAAGCGCCTGCAGCACTACATCAACAGGGAACTTCCAGAAATTCAAGCTGGATTCAGAAGAGGATGTGGAACTAGGAATATCATTGCTGATGTCAGATGGATCCTGGCTGAAAGCAGAGGATACCAGAAAGATGTTTACCTGTGTTTCACTGACTATGCAAAGGCAGTTGACTGTGTGGATCATAACAAATTATGGATAACATTGCAAAGAATGGGCATTCCAGAACACTTAATTGTGCTCATGCGGAACCTGTACTTAGACCAAGAGGTAGTAATTCAAACAGAACAAGGGGATACTGCGTGGTTTAAAGTCAGGAAAGGTGTGTGTCAGGGTTTTATCCTTTCATCATACTTATTCAATCTGTATGCTGAGCAAATAATCTGAGAAGCTGGACTATAGGAAGAACAGGGCATCAGGATTGAAGGAAGACTCATTAACAACCTGTGATATGCAGATGACACAACCTTGCTTGCTGTAAGTGAAGAGGATTTGAAGCACTTATTGATGAAGATCAAACACCACAGCCTTCAGTATGGATAATGCCTCAACATAAAGAAAACAAAAATCCTCACAACTGGGCCAGTAAGCAGTATCATGATAAATGGAGAAAAGATTGAAGTTGTAAAGGATTTCATTTTACTTGGATCCACAATGAATGCCTGTGAAAGCAGCAGTCAAGAAATCAAATGACGCATTGCATTGGGCAAATCTGCGGCAAAAGACCTCTTCAAAGTGTTAAAAAGCTAAGCTGTCACTTTGAGGACTAAGGTGCACCTGACCCAAGTCATGATGTTTTCAATCACTTCCTATCTATGTGAAAAGTGGACAATGAATAAGGATGACAGAAGAAGAATTGATGCCTTTGAATTATGGCGTTGGAGAAGAATATTGAATATACCATGGACTGCCAGAAGAACGAACAAATCTGTCTTGGAAGCAGTACAACCAGAATGTTCCTTAGAAGCAAGGATGGTGAAACTATGTCTCATATACCTTGGACATGTTATCAGGAGGGACCAGTCCTTGGAGAAGGACATCATGCTTGGTAAAGTAGAGGGTCGGCGAGAAAGAGGAGGACCCTCAATGAGATGGAGTGACACAGTGGCTACATCAATGGGCTCAAGCATAACAACAATTGTGAGGATGGCACAGGACTGGACAGTGTTTTGTTCTGTTGTACATGGGGTCGCTATGAGTTGAAACTGACTTGACGGCACCTAACAACAGCAGGGTGTAAACATATTCTTCCTTTCTCTCATTAAGATCACACACATACATATAAAGATAATTCCTTTCCAAATCCTACCAATTCTTTGAAAATAACTTCAGTGCAGGCTTCTATAAATTTTCATAACATTTACAGTCTCTGTATCATTAGTTAACACCTAATCGTTTGCTGACGTGGACACTTTGCCATGGTTTCATAGGTTAGCGTGGTTTCACTAAGCCGACCAGGAGGTTCTGGAGTGCAGGGTCTTTGCACTTTCTGTCCCCTCTTCCTGGGCTGCCCTTCCCCCAACATTCTCATGGTTCCTCCCTCACCTCCTTTACGTTTTTGCTCAACTGTCCCCTTCTTAGCAAGAACTTTCCTGGCCGTCCTGTCTAAAATTAGAGTCCACACACACTTGCTATTCCCCCTTCCTATGTTATTTTTTCCTTAGCACTTAGCGCAGCCTAACATATTTTACACCTGCTTATTGTCTGTCTCTCTCCATCTGTATATTAGAACATCAGCCCTCTGTGGGCAGGACTTTTGTCTGTTTGCTGTGTCCTCAACGTCTAGCACAGTGCTGGGAATCCACAGGCGTTCAGCAAGTACCTTTGAATGAAAGAAAGGATGGGTGAATAAATAAACAAGAACTTTTACTGAACTTCTTTTGAATCTGTTATATTGCCTTGCACAGTGCAAAGCATATATAAGTTCTGTATTAGTCTCCTAAACAAAAAACAAAAAATAAAAACCTAATCCGTTGCTGTCAAGTCGATTCCGACTCATAGCCACCCTATAGGACAGAGTAGAACTGCCCCATAGTGTTTCCAAGGAGCAGCTGGTGGATTCGAACTGCCGACCTTTTGGCTAGCAGCCAAACGCTTAACCTTTAGTCTCCTAGTGCTGCTATAACACATCTACCACAAGTGAGTCGCTTTAAACAACAGACGTGTGTTTTCTCACAGTTCAGGGAGATAGAAATCCAAATCTACGGTGTGGCTGTAGGGAGAGTTCCTTCTTTGTCTAGCCAGCAATCCTTGGAGTTCATCTGCCTCTTTGGTCATCAGATAATATCTGCCTTCCACTTGGGTCCGCTTGCAAGTTTCTGAGTCTATGCCGCTCTTCATATAACTCAGAAGTGATTAGGTTTAGGAGCCACCCTACACTGGTATGATTTCAAACCATTGATTATATTACATTAGATTGATTGGATTAGATTACATCCACAGGTATAGAGGTTAGGATCCCAACACATGTTTTTTTTGGGGGGGGGGGGTGAGACATAATTCAGTTTGTAACAGCTGCTTAATAAAAACAGGCTGATTATATGACTGACATCACAGCTCCTGCCCATGAATGCAGAGGTTCTTTTTTTTTTTTTTTTTGACAAAAGAGTTCTGTTTGGAATTGTAGGCAGAAATTTGCTAATTTAAAGTAAGGGGGTATACCATAGTATAAGGGAAAAAGGCCTGCAAGTTGATTGTGCTAATGAGTCAGAATTACACAGAAAATAGTGTCCCGAGGATTCAGGGTGGAGAGTGGAAAATCCACAACTTTGGAATCAAAGTTTTTGGCTGAAATTAAGAGAAAAGCAAACTTGCACAGGTTTTGATTGGTTTCCATAACTGGAAGTCTAGTGGGATGTGGGCTTTAGGCACGGTTTGATCAAGGCTTCCGCTTCATTTTTCTGCCATTCTATCAACATTTCTATCTTGGTTTTTATATCGTCAGTGTTTTCCAAAGAAACCGAACCAACAGGAGATGATATAATACACACACACAGACACATACACATACATATATATGGATCCCTGGTGGCACAGTGGTTAAGTGGTCAGTTGCTAACCGAAAGGTTGGCAGTTCGAACCCACAGCTGCTCCACAGCAGAAAAATGTGGCAGTCTGCTTCCATAAAGATTACAGCCTTGGAAACCTTACGGGGCAGTTCTACTCTGTCCTATAGGGTCGCCGTGAGTTGGAATTGACTGAATGGCATACAACAACAAATATATATACGTGTATAACAGTTGTCATCAAGTCAATTCTGATTCATAGCAACCCCATGTGTGTCAGAGTAGCACTGTGCTCCATAGGGTTTTTAATTTTTTTGGAAGTAGACCATCAGGCCTTTCTTCAAGGAGCTTCTGGGTGGAGTAAACCTCCAGCCTTTTGGTTAACAGCTAAGTGTGTTGACCCTTTGCACCACCCAGGGACTCCACATACATATAAAGAGATTTATTTTAAGGAATTGGCTTATGTGATTGTGAGGGTTGGCAAGTCTGAAATCTGTAAGGAGGGCAAGGCGGTAGGCAAACTCAGGGAAGAGTTGATGCTGCAGTCTTGAGGCAGAAATTCTTCTCAGGAAAACCTCAGTTTTTGCTCATAAAGTGTTCAACCAGTTGGATGAGACCCACCCACATTATCTAGGTTAATCTCCATTACTTAAAATCAACTGATTGTAGTTAACACATTTACAAAATACCTTCACAGCATCATCTAGATTAAACCAGTTGCCATTGAGTGGACTCTAACTCATGGCAACCCCGTGTGTGTCAGAGTAGAACTGTGCTCCTTAGGGTTTTCCATGGCTGATTTTTCAGAAGTAGGTCACCAGGCCTTTTTTCTGAGGCACCTCTGGGTGGACTTGAACCTCCAACCTTTGGTTAGCAGAAGCAGATCACCAGGTCTACTGCACCATCCGGGAACTCCGTTAGTGTTTGATTAAACAGCTGGCTGCTACAGCCTAGCCAAGGTGACACATAAAACTGACCATCACAATTTTGTTACCAGGCTGGCTTCCCTCATGGTTGCAAGAGGGTTGTTAGCAGCAGCCCAGTTAACACATACCCTTGTTCATATCTAGCAGGAGGGAAAGACCAGCTTCCTGGGATACTCTCTTTGAAGCAAGATTTTCCCGGAAGCTGCTGGCACAATTCTCCTTGGGCCTTCTTGGTCCACACTGGCTCATGCTGCCCAACGGTGAAACAGTTGCTAACAACAGGGCAGGGATGACCATAATTGACTTGGATTAACCTCAGTGGGTGTCTTGGCTCTGGTCCACTGCCTGAGATGAACCTGCATTTGCATCCCTACTCCCCATCTCATGGCTGTGTGATAATGGGCCAATGACCCGTCCTCCTTAGTCTCAGTTTTCTCATCTGTGAAATGGGTATCATAATGCTACCTATTCACAGAATTCTTAGGAAGATAAGTGAGTGATGGATGCAAAGTGCCCAGCAATTCCTGACAATTCTGCTCACAACAAACAGCCCAGCAGATAAAGGCATTAATAAGAGGAGCGGCGGCAGGCTGCTGCTTTGTTCAACCCTTGGGCATCATTTACATGGACTATACATGAGTCTCTAGGTGGTGCAAACTTAATGTGCTCAGTTGATAACCAAAAGTCCACCCAGAGGTACCTTGAGAGAAAGGCCTGGTGATCTACTTCCAAAAAATTCAGCTATTGAAAACCCTATACAGCACAGTTCTACTGTGACACGCATGGGGTTGCCATGCGTCAGAATTGGCTCGATGGCAACTGGACGGAAATGCTGAGAGAAGAGCAGAGAAATGAAGCTGGCTCCTTGATCAAACTGTGCCTGAAGCCCACTGCATGGTTCCAGTCCAGCCAGTGGTCCCTTGGAAGAAAGTCCTGGTGATCTACTTCTGAAAAATCAACCATTGAAAACCCTGTGGAGCACAGTTGTACTCTGACATTCGTGGGGTCACATGAATCAGAGTTGACTTGATGGCAACTATGTTTTTGTTTTTTGTTTTTGTTTTTAAACTGGTATGTATGTAACAGCACCCTCTGGAATTGTTCAACATGAAAGACTTGCTAAGCACTTTCCAAGGATTAACTTAAGTAACCTTACAACAACTCTGTGAGTTAGACATTATTATTATTCCCATTTTGCGTATGAGGAAACTGAGGCACAGAGAGGCTAAGTAACTTGCCTTAGGTCCCACAGGGTGCAAGTGGGATTTGAAGCCAGGAAGCCTGATTCCAGATCTGGGCTCTTGGGCTCCTACTATGGCAGCCATAGTGCTCAGCACCCAGCATTGCATTTAAACCTGAGGCAGGGAGTCATCAACACCATTGACAGCTGCATTGAGACCACTTGCCCAAATAGTCAGTTGCAGGGCTGGGATTGAACCCACTCCAGGCTGCAGCCTCTTCATCCCCATCTGCACCAGGCAGCATCCTTGCACCCACCTGAGCTCCCGAGAGACAGCCATGATGGAAATCCAAGTCAGAATTGTCATCATTGTGAAATATTTTAGTGAGTGGGTTTCCAACACGGTAAACACTGTTTAGTCCTCTTCCATTGCTTTGCAAAGTGGCAATTTAGTCAGAGCAGAGGAGCCGAGAGTAAATTTAACAAACAAAAGCTGGTGAGCAACTTGAAGAGCCCCAGGGAGCTACCTTGCAGAGTCAGGCCAGGTAGCAGGGAGTTGGAAGCCTTCCGGGAGGCCCCTCTCCCTCCAGCCGGTGGGGGTCCAGTGTCAGGTCTTTCATTCTCGTTTTCTCTGTTTCTCTCTCTCTCTCTCTGGGTCTCTCTTTCTGCGTCTCTGTCTCTCTGGGTCTTTCTCTCAGAGTGTCTCTCTCTGTCTCTCTTGCTCTTGCTCACACATGCATACACTTTCTCTCATCCGCCCCCCCCCCCCCCCCCCCCCCGTGGTTGCTCTCCATCTGTGAGGAATGCTGCTGCCTGTGGGTTGGGCACTGGGCACGGAAGAGGAATTCTCTACATTCTCCAGGGTCGGTTCTTAGCTGTTGCCAGGTGCATTATGGGAAGGACGTGTCTTCAGTTGTTGCCTAGAAGTAGAGCCCAAGATGGGGATTCTTGGGGCGGAATTTATCAAGGGGTGTTCTTAGGAGAGACCAGAAGGCAGTACTTTTCAAAGTTGGTTGCACATTGTCATCACCTGGGGAGATGTTAAAAATCCTGGTGTCTGGGCCTCAATTCTCCCCAATTAAGTCAGAGCCTTGAGGGTGTTTCCAGTTTGGGAATCAGTGGTTGGAGGAAAATGGGGATGCAGTCAGGGCAGGGAGAAGCAGGTCAAGGCTGTGGGTCCAGCCGAAGCTCAGCCCCAGCCTGAGCACAGTTGTTGTTTGCTGAGGCAAGGGTGGAGGCTGGAGGCCAGGAAGGAGGCCACTGCCATAGTCTGGCTGAACACGAGGGTGGCCTGATCTGGGGCTGTGGCTGTGGAGATGGAAAGAGATGTGTTGGCATGTTGGAGCTGCCAGGACTTACTGATGGAATAAATGTGAGAAGGCTTCTGGCTCGAGGAGTTCTCCCCAAAGGGATCCCATGACTTTGAAGTGAAAAAGATCTGAAAAAAAAAAAAAAAATAGCAGCTAGACTTTATCATGGTCCTTGAAGCCCTCACCACTTGACTATTCTTCAGTTGTCGAGAGGACAGCTTGGCCCTGAGCAAAGTTCTCTGTGGATACTGGCCCATTCCTTCTTCTCTGACCCCATTTCTCCCACAATCCTCCTTGTTTCCCACCCTCCCAGCTCCTAAAACCCACAAGCTTGTTCCACCCCAGGACCTTTGCACCTGTTGTATCTTCTGTCTTGAGCATCCTTCCCAATATCCACATGGCAGCCTCTTTCTTTTTTTTCCCATAAGAACAGCTAACATTCCTTAGGTTTTAATGCACAGGTACCATGCTGGGTAGTTAACAGGTGTCTTACTTAGGCCTCACAACAGAAAGGTAAGGAGGTGCTATTTTTTTTTATTTTTTATAGTTTACTTTTGTTGTTGTTGAGAATATACACAGCAGAACATACATCAATTCAACCATTTCTACATGCACAATCCGGTGGCATTGATTACGTTCTTTGAGTTGTGCAACCATTTTCACCCTCCTTTTCTGAGTAGTTCCTCCCCCATTAACAAACTCACTGCCCCCTAAGCTTCCTATCTAATCTTTCGAATTGCTGTTGTCAGTTTGATCCCGTATAGCACAATGCTCTAGGCAGACACTCTTTACTAGTTAAGCTAAACTTTTATTTGATTTGAAGAAGACTTCAGGGAGTATTTTTGGTTTAAGGTTTAAAATTATCTCAGGGCAATAATTTCGGGGGTTCATCCAGCCTCCATGGCTCCAGAAAGTCTGGATTCCATGGGAATTTGAAATTCTGTTGTGTTTTCCCCTTTTGATCAAGATTCTTCTATAGAATCTTTGATCAAAACGTTCAGTAATGGCAGCCAGGCACCATCCAGGAGGAGGTGTTATCTCCTTTTCACAATGGAGGACAGTACACTGGGGCTCGGAGAGGCCCAAAACCTGGCCAAAACCACCTCAGTAGTAACATCAGACTGGAGCCCAGGTCTGTCTTGACTCTGAAGCCTCATCTTGTAACCACTGTACTATTCTGACTCTCTCATTGACTTAAAAAATAATTTTTTTAATTGTGGTAAAATATGTTGCTAGCTACCGTTGAGTCGGCTCCCAACTCCTGGTGACCCTGTGCACAACAGATTTGGACTGTTGGGATCCATAGGGTTTTTATTTGCTGATTTTCAAAAGTAGATCACCAGGCCTTTCTTCCTAGACTGTCTTAGTCTGAAAGCTCCACTGAAGCCTGTTCAGCATTGTAGCAAGATGCAGGCCTCCAGTGACAGATGGGTGGTAGCTATGCTTGAGGTGCATTGGCTGGGAATCAAACCTGGGTCTCCTGAATGGAAGGCAAGGATTCTACCCCTGAAGAAACACTGCCCCCGTGGTAAAATATACATAACATAAAATTTACCATTTTAACCTTTTTTAAGTGTACAATTTAATGACATTAATTACATTCACAGAGTTGTGCAACCTTCACCATTATCTATTTCTAGAACTTTTTCATCACCCCAAATACAAACCTCATATCCGTTAAGCAACAACTCCCCATCCGCCTGCTCAGCCCCTGGTAACTTTGAAAGTTCTCTCTGTCTCTATGCACTTGCCTAGTCTAGGTATTTCATATAAGTGGTGACCTCTTTCTTATCCTTTAAGTATTAACTCCTAAAACCTCTGCTCAGAGACCTTCCCCACTGCTTGTCATTCTCGATATACTTTCCCATTTTGTGGTATCTGAAATAACCTTTGTAAAGTTACCTGTGGCCTGGTTTACGGCCTTCTCCCCCCATTAGAATGTTAGCTCCTTGAGGACAGGGCCTCTGGGTGGTTTTGCTGACAGCTGCATCCCCAGGCCTAGAACAGGGCCTGACACACATTAAGTGTTCAATACATTTTTTGCCTCCCCAACTGGAGCTCTGATTGGGGATCCAAGTAGTTCATTACAATGCATTGGATTCTGCCCTGAAGGGATCCAGAAGATTCCGACATTTCGAGTGGGAGGAGCCCTGAAAACACCAGGAGGGAAACAGCTGGGCCATGCAGTCTCTGATCACTGTTAGGATTCCAAAGAGAGATGCTGCATCACAGGGGAGGGCCCAGGGGTCCTGGAAGGGAGGCTGCAGTGGGCATGGGAGAAGTAGAGAACTGAAGATAATGCATAGTCTTGCTTGCTTCATGGCCAAGTGTGAGTGATGGGGACTGAGGTAGCTCGAGGGCTTGGTGGCTCCAAGCCCAGCTGCAGGGTCCACAATGGGCGGTGTGCCTTGGGCAAGGTCCCAGCCCCATCTGGAGAATGGGGAGAAGAGCACCGCCCTCCCAGGCTTGTTAGAAGAGCCTTAGGAGAGGCTCTTGGCCCAGTGTCTAGTAAATAAACACTCTCCAAATGCTGCAGTGTTGGATTGCTATTACAATAAAATTAATAGTGATTGGTATTGAATAACCATGATGATGAATATTATTGCCATTATCAGAATGATCAGTAATATCATTATGGCAATAATCGAATAGGAGCAACTACAGCATAGCAATTAAGAGAATGGACAGCGGGCCCAAAGATTCTGGGTTTCAATCCTGACTGTGACTTTCTAGCTGTGTGACCTTGGGCAAGTCATTCACCCCTCTGGGCCTTGGTTTCCTCATCTATAAAACGGGATGGTGATCATATCTAACTCATGAGTTAACAAACATAAAGTACCATAGTGAGGGCCATGGAAATATTTTGTATTTATTGTTATTCTTATTCCTGATTTGTCAAGCTGTACCGTTCCCCCTAATCGGGGATATTTCCTATGTGCATAAAAGTAGGCAATGCTTCCATTGTTGGTGGAATTGTAAAATGGCGTAACTGCTGTGGAAAACAGTTGGGCAGTTCCTCAAAAAGTTAAACATACAATTACTCTATGACCCAGCAATCCCACTCTTAGGTATATAGCCCAAAGATTTGAAAGCGGGGACGCAAACAGATACGCGTATATCAATGTTCATTGTGTCATTATTTACAATAGCCAAAAGGTGGAAGCAACCCAAGTGTTCATCAACAGATGAATGGATAAACACAATGTGGCATAGCCATACAATGGAATATTATTCAACCATAAACAGAATGAGGTTCTAACACGTGCTATGACATGGATGATCCTTGAAAACATTATGTTGAGTGAATAAGTCAGACACAAAAGGACAAATATGTGTGATCCCACTTATACGAAATATCTAGAATAGGCAAATGCATAAAGACCAAAATTTGTTAGCGATTACCAGGGGAAGATAGGAGAGGAAATGGAGGGATTATCACTTAAGGGGCACTGAGTTTCTGCTAAGGGTGATGAAGAAGGTTCAGTAACAAATAGTGGTGACGGTTGAAAAACATGATGAGCTTAATTAATGTCACTAAATTGTACAAGTAAAAAAAGGTTGAAATGGCAAATGTTTTGAGATAGATAGATAGACAGATAGCGAGCCCTGGTAGCACAGTGGTTAAGTGCTTGACTGCTAACCAAAGGGTCAGTGGTTCGAACCCACCAGCCACTTCATGGGAGAAAGATGTGGCAGTCTGCTTCGGTAAAGATTTACAGCCTTGGAAACCCAGTGGGGCAGTTCTACCCTGTCCTCTAGGGTCTCTGTAAGTCAGAATTGACTCAACAGTAATGGGTTTATAGACAGATATTTTTTACTATGATAAAAATTTTTTAAGTAGGTGATAGAGTAAAATAGCTCTTTCTAAAGTAACCTAGTTCGTTGTGCCTACAGTCTGGAATGGTTTCCCCTTCTCTCTCCTCCTCTCCTGTGCCTCCTTCCTCACCTCAGTTCTTAGCAAGATGGTGGCTGTCTAAATGGGATAGGATGGCCTATGGAAGGTGAGCGGAATAGATCTAGTGGGACTGAATCATTCTAATAAAATATTAGGAGAAGGACACCTTTGATGGGTTTGCATACACACAGGCGGTGTCCCAAGGAGGATTTTTCTGTGTTCTGAAAAGATCAAAGTAAATATCGAAGTATTGCATCTCAAGACACCCATGCCATGACCCCCAAATACTGTTGGCCAAGGATTAATGACTCTCTTCCAGACAGCTTTTTAGCAAACTAGGAGGGCATAAGAAGTTGATGAACAAGGCAGAGCTGGACCTGTCTGCTGATGGTGACGACCTGAGAGATGACAGACAGAATGCAGAGCTCTCTACTTCTGTCTTGCTTCCTTCTTCTCTCTCAACCAGACACGTCTTCAGAGAGGGCAGAAAGAACAGCCACAGTTAAGGGAGAAATGAAGCCCATGATGGTGGTAGAGGCAGATAAGAAAGAGCCCAGATCCTTTCAACTTTCTAGACCTAAATAAGCTTCCTCCATGGGCACAGAGAGAATTTGCAGACGTGCTTGGGGTACCACTGGGCACAGACTTTGAAAAAATCATGGAGAATGCCAGGCAGAGCTGGACTAGGGTAAGGCAAGTGAAGAACTTACCTTGGGCACAAATTTAAAGGGACGCCAAAAAACTCAGTCATCAAGATAACACCTCAATGCAATATATACATATATATTTAAATTCATGCAAAAATCCATGACAAACAAAATAGCAAAACGTGAAACACAGGCAAGATCAGTAATATTGATTCCTCCTTTTGCCTTCGGCTCCAATATGGCGTGGCTCCATACAACACTGTAGCTGTTCAATTTTGTGCCTAAGGTGAGAGTGCCTCGCTTGTCTCACACTCACCTGCCCTTGATGTCAGAGATGTTAGGAAATGGGACATAGGCCATTGTTTCCTGGGTTAAAGAACAAAAATCAGCTTAGCCCAGGCCTTACCTGACTAGCTTAGGTAAAGCCAATGACACCCACTGAACCCAGGACTCACCTCCGTGATGCTCAGGTCTGGCAGAGGCATCAACCAATCAGAGTGCACGTTGACCAGAACCTTGAAATGGGGTCTCAGGTCTCACTGGCTGTACCTAAACTACCCCTTCAATTGCTGGGCCAAGGGGAGGTCCAGAGTGCCCTGGAAGAAGGACCCAGACAGCAGAGGGAAGGGCCCCCAGAGAGACTTGGGACAGTGGCTATTTGTCAACCAATGTACAAGTATTTCACAGTTGTATCAGCCCATGTGGTAAGTCGCAGATATGATCATAACCTCCCACTTGCTTTGGCATTTCTTCCTTCAGACACTAGCTTCCCAATTAGACCTTAAGTTATACTAGAGCACTAATGTGTGACATACCACTGGTGCTCAATAAACATTTGTTGAATTGGAATTTAAAGCCTGGAGAGTAACAAGGTTTAGGTGAAAAGATGATGAGGCTGATTTTACCCACAATGCACTTGAGTGATGGGAGGACACCCTCATGAAGGGATCCAGCTTGCAGAACAGTGTCGTGATTAAGAGATAGAATCCCAGACTCAGGCAGACATGGATTTGGGTCTCAGGAACATTATCTCCTTGCTGTATCCCCAGGATACATGCCTGGGATGACATTGGTCTGTGTTTCCTGATCTATACATTGTAGGTGATAATAGTTCCTTCCAGTCTTAATTTGGGGCCCCCTGAGGTAGAGCCCGCATCAAGGATTTGAGTGCAAATAGTTATATGGGAGATGATCCCAGGAAACACCAGTAGGGAAGGAGAGAAGTGAGATGGGGAAGGGAAAGTAGCCAGTGAATGGTGTGTTATCAAGGAAGTTTCTACTGTGGACAACTGGGGTTCAGTCCTACCAGGGACCTCCGGGAAACAGTATAGAACACACACTGTAGAGTCATCCTACCAGAAGGGAGAGGGAACTGGGGTATTGATCCACCGGCTCCATCCTATCAGTCATTGGTTGAGGGCATTAATTGCTTCTGGAAATGTTAACTCTCCAGCACTTCTGGCCGCCCTACCTCCCCACAAACCCACCAGGGGATATTATGGGTAGGACACAACACATCTGGCACAGGGTTCTTGTGAATATTCAACAAAATCATGCATGAAAACCACAGGTCCTCAGTGTTGGGTGCTTTTAGCTCTGAAGTTGCAGCTCTCAAGCTCAATGTAGCGAAGGCTGATATATACTTATTAAGGTAAAGCTAGGCTGCTGTAACAAAGAGGCCCAACTGTAATTCAATGCCTTAAAACAGGTAGACCTTTATTTCTCTCACTTGCTACAGTCCAAGGTGAGTAGTCCAGGCTGATACAAGGTGGCATTGCTCCATGCAATCATTCAGGGGCCCAGTCTTTCCATCATGTGGCTCTGCCATTGCTGCAGATGCTGCCAGTTTCTCACCCACATCGCCCTGGCATGGACCATGTGAGCCCAGCTCAACCAACAGCACCTGCATCTCTGTGCCTGGAGCTTTTCCTGGCCACCAGAGCCCACTCTGCCTGCAAGCAGGACAAACCTGAAGTACTGGGGAGCTTACACCCTCCTGGGAGCAGCCTCCAACCAATGACTAATGAGAGTTGGTGTGTACATAGCCCAGCTCCCTCCCCGTCAGGTGGGATGGCTCTGAGATGTATGTTCTACACTGTCTCCCAGAGCTCCCCCATGGCAATGAGCTCCAGGTGCCCACAGTGATAACTGTTTTGATAAGGCATCCTTTACTAGATTCCTTTCCTTCCCTGTCTCACTTCCCCTCTCTCTTACTGGTATTTTCTGGGGTCACTTACACTTGACTCCTTTCCTCAAGTCTCCTTCTGGGGAACCTGGACCAAGGTGCCATGCTCTAGGCATTGCCATTTTTTGGCTCACCAAGGATTACAGCCAGACATGAAGACACACCCCTGTCCTAGCGTCCTGATCAAGAAGAGGCACTTAAAACTTCTGCTTTCATTGCACTGGTCACATGGCCTCCCCAGCTCTCAGGGGTAGCTGGGAAATGTAGTCCATCCCTGTGCTCGGGCTGTTGGTGGGCGTAACCCTTCCACATTCAGGGTTAATGGCCCTGATGATGACTGAGGCTGAAAACTTGACAACCTTTATTCACAAAATTTGAGAGGTCACACATCAGAGCCATCCCACCAGAGGGGAGAGGGAGCTGGAGGATTGATCCACTAACTCCCTCTAATCAGTCATCGGTTGAGGACATTAATTGCCTCTGGGGATATTAATTCTTGGCTGCCCTCCCTCACCCAAAACCCAGCAGGGAATATTATGAGTGGGGCACCAACAACATCTGGCATAGGGTTCTTGTGAATATTCAATGAAATAACGCATGAAAACTACAGGTCCACTTGTGGATAATGTCATACTCAAAGTCATGATTTTCCCCCGGTTAACCCAAAAGTTCCGTTTCAGCAAACTCCTGAGAGCAAAACCTATTCCCAGCCCCAGCACCTTGGTGTGGCAGCATTTGAACACTGAAACTCGTAGAAATCAGTTTATATCCCCCCTGTGGATTTTTCTATGGGTTTCTCACATCTGTGGGTGAAGTGTGTGGGCCCTAAGAGACATGCCCCACCCAGACCTGCCAACCAGGCAGTCACGGAGCACAAACTTCTATCAGGTTGGCCTGGTATTTGTACCCAGTTTTCTAGGGGACACTTTCTGACTAAATGTTCCTTAGAGGATTTTCATTTTTTGTGTTAGCTGTATTCTCATTTTCTTGAGACGTGGTAGTGAAGTTTAAGTGCGTCTGTTTTTTTTTTAAATTGGGGTGAATATATATGTGCCAAATTGTTTGCCTTTTCAACGTTCTTTACATGGAGAAGTCCGCACCATCAGTTATGTTTCTCATGTTGTTCAACCATCACCGCTACCTGTTTCCAAGATTTCCCATCGCCCTGTCAGAAGTTCTGTGTCCCCTAAGCGCTGAGTCCCTCTTTTCCCCTTATTCCCGCCCACCCCTGGTGACCACTAGTGAATGTTCACCTCTGTACACTTGGCTGTTGTCAATATTTCCTATAAAAAATGGGATCATACAATGTCTGTCCCTTTGTGATTGACTTATTTTACTCTGTGCTCCCGGTTCTGGCCTTTTCTCAGAAGAGGTGGGAATGGGTGGGACTTCCTCCAGCCTCCGGGCAGTGTGCTCAGAGCCCAGGAGAGCTGGTTCTCCATCCTTTCTGCCACAGAAGCACTTTTTTCCACCAGCCCAGCATCCTGCCAGCCAGTTCCCCCGCACTCGCCTCTTCCTCCCCTGACTCAAGGCTTTTCCAAAGCTCTCAGATTAAAAAGTGCTGAGGCCAGTGTCTCTAAGTGCTCTACTTCCTGTTGTCATGGCGAGGGGAGCTGCCAAGATGTGCCCGCTCCTGCCTCCTCGGCAGCCAGCAGCACCACAGCCCGGCATGCACAGGACGACCTGGGGCTTCAACACCTCCAAATCTCCATCAGCAATCCCTGCCAGCCACTCCGTCATGCTCCTTTTTAATTTAATTTCACTTTGCTTTTTTAATGTTTAGAAAACATTTTAAAATTAAATTTAAAAAATTTAAATTCTTAAAAGTTTAAGTTTAAATGTTTAACTTCAATTAAAAATTGTTTGAATTTAACTTTAAAATTTTCAATTCAAGTTAAAATTTTCATATTACATTTTTTAATTAAATTTAAATTCTTAAAAGATTAAGTTTAAATTTTTTAATTTAAGTTTAAAATTTTTTAAATGGTGGCAAGTGTTTACACTTAGCAAGATGTCTACACTCACACCCTTCAAGTCCATAGGTCCCTGGTGGCACAAATGGTTTTCGATCGGCTGCTAATATACAGGTTTGCAGTTCGAACCCATCCAGCAGCACCTTGGAAGAAAGGCCTGGTGATCTGCTTCTGTAAAGATTAAAGCCAGGAAAACCCTATGGGGCAGTTCCACTCTGTAAAAGCATGGGGTTGCCATGAGTTAGAATCAACTCGATGGCAATGGGTTCAGCTCGTAGCTTGCTGAATTTTGACAGATTGTACAACAATGTGACCATCACCCAGCTTGAGATCTACAGCATCCCCCCCAAGCATTCTTGGTTCCCCTTCCCAGACTATATACCCCACTATTCTGATCTCTTGTCACCTTAAAGACTAAGGTGCGCCTGACCCAAGCCATGGTGTTTTCAATCACCTCATATGTATGCAAAAGCTGGACAATGAATAAGGAAGACCAAAGAAGAGTTGATGCCTTTGAATTATGGTGTTGGCGAAGAATATCGAATATACCATGGACTGCCAGAAGAACAAGCAAATCTGCCTTGGAAGAAGTACAGCCAGAGTGCTCCTTAGAAGGGAGGATGATGAGACTACGTCTTACATACTTTGGACATGCTATCAGGAGGTACTCGTCCCTGGAGAAGGACATCATGCTTGGTAAATTAGACGTTCAGCGAAAAAGAGGAAGACCTCAAGGAGATGGACTGACACAGTAGCTGCAACGATGGGCTCAAGCGTAACAGCAATTGTGAGGATGGTGCAGGAGCGGGTAGTGTTTCATTATGTTGTACAGTGGGTCACTATGAGTCAGCACCTAACAACAACAACATTCTGGTCTCTATCACTGTTGATTGGGTTTGCTTATTCTTGAACTTCCAATAAACAGAAACTCACCCCTACTCGTCATGTCCTAATCCTTTGCCTAGAACAGTTGATGTTTTCCTAATTTCAAGTGTGAATAAAACCTTGTTATTTTTACTCATCTGCTACTTAGGATAACAATGTTATTGTTGCTAGGTGCCCTGGAGTTGGTTCCAACTCATAGCAACCCTGTGTACAACTGAACGAAACACGCCATTGTTGCTATGTTTGAGCCCATTGTTGCAGCCACTGTGTCAGCAATAACAAGCATTTACATAGTGCTTCCTGTGTGCCAGACACTGGCCCTAGTGCTCTGTATACATCAACTATTTTAATCCACACACAATCCTGTGAGGCTAGAAAGGAAACTGAGGTACATACAGGTTAAGTGACTTGTGCAAGCTTACACAGCTAGGACTTGGCAGAGCCAGGGTTCAAACTCTAGCTGTGGGGTTAACCATGAAGGCTTACAGCCTCTCAATCTAAATGTGGTGGGAGCCTCTGAGATGACCCCAATGATCACACCTCTGGGTCTTCATGCCCTTGAGTAGTCCCCTCCCCTTGAGCATGGGCGGGACCTAGTGACTCTCTGCTAATGAACAGAATATGGCAAAGTGACGGGATGCCACTTTCTAATTAGATTACAAAAGACGGTGGCTTCTGTCTTGCTCAACTTCCTTGCTCTCTCGCTCACTCTGATGAAGCTGGCTGCCATGTTGTGAAATGCCCTATGGAGAGGGCCATGTGGCAAGGGACTGAGGGGGGCCTCTGAGCACCTCAGTCCTGCTAATAACCGTGTGAGTGAGCTTGGAAGCTGACTTAGTCATCTAGTGGTGCTATAACAGAAATACCACAAGTGGCTGGCTTCAACAAACAGAAGTTTATTCACTCACAGTCTAGTAGGCTAGAAGTCCAAATTCAGGGTGCCAGCTCCAGGGGAAGGCTTTGTCTCTCTCTGGGCTCTGGAGGAAGGTACTTGTCATCAATCTTCCCCTGGACTAGGAGCTTCTCCACACGGGAACCCTGGTCCAAAGGACGCACTCTGCTCCTGGCATGGCTTTCTTGGTGGTATGAGCCCCCTCCCCCTCTCTGCTCGCTTCCCTTCCTTTTTATCTCTTGAGAGATAAAAGGTGGTGCAGGCCATACCCCAGGGAAACTCCCTTTACATTGGATCAGGGATGTGACCTGGGTAAGGGCGGTGTTACAATCCCACCCTAATCCTCTTTAACATAAAATTACAATCACAAAACCGAGGACAACCACACAATACCGGGAATCATGACCTAACCAAGTTGACACATATTTTGGGGGGACACAATTCAATCCATGACAGAAGTGGATCCTCCCTCGGTAGAGCTTTCAGATGAGACCATAGCCCTGGCCCACATGTTGACTGCAGCCTCATGAGAGTGTTTGCTGCAGAGGCACCCGGCTAAGCCACGCCAGAAATTATGAGAGAATAAATGTTTGTTGTTTTAGGCTGCTAAGTTTTGGGGTAATTATTAGGCAGCATTTGATAACTAATAAACCAAGAAAAATACTGGGTTTGCTATGCAAATGTGACTTCATGACAACACCCCCAGTTCCAAATACCAATCCAATCCATGCTCCTAAGCATTTTGATGTAAAAATTCCAGAGTTAAAAAAAAAAAAAAGCAGTTGTCATCAAGCTGATTCTGACTCGTGGCAACCACATGTGTGTCAGAGTAGAACTGTGCTCCATAGGGTTTTCAATGGCTGATTTTTTGGAAGTAGATCACCAGGCCTTTCTTCCGAGGCATATCTGGGTGGACACAAACCTCCATCCTTTTAGTTAGTAACTGAGCTTGTTACTCTTCAGTGCATTAACAGTTTATACCACCCAGAGACTCTGCTTGAGCTTAAAGACTCAGTTTAGTACAAAAACCTGACAGCACCCCCTACTCCCCAAACTCACACGCTTAGTCAAGAATTGTTTAAAGTCTGTCCGGGATGGTCTTAGGCAAGGGTAGGGGGTAAGAAGTCTTGCACATGCTGTCTCTACCCACCCCCCCCCCAATATATATATATCTTTTGTTTTTTATTGTTACCTATTTTACCCTTTCGGGCTTATTTTGGGTTGCTTATAGATTTTTTTAATTCCTTTTTAATTCCGCTTTGGAATTTTTCAGGTCTACTCACTTTCATTAATTTTACTCCAATATCTTTTTTTACTATAAAATTAATGAAGTTATGTTGAATAAAAAAATAAAATGCTTTTCAAAAGTCTGAGTTTACTACAGAATCCCTCCCCCCACCCCCACCAGATAATCCACATTATTGATATTGGGTGGTCTTTCCAATTTTTCCTCATCTGTACTAAGAAAAGCAAAATTAGCAGCCTATAAGCCTACTGCCTGGCAATATCTTCTTTCCACTTACTGATGGATGGTGATGATGTCTTTACGATGTGGGCTGGCATTTCTCCCCAACCTTCATTCAACACAGTTTAGTGAGTACCTACTATGTGTGAGGTGAGGCTCCAGGGCTTAGGACCAATCGGTGCCTTCCTTTGAAAACATTTTTTAAAATCCCTTCTTTACCCCCGCTGCCCTTATTTTTACTCGCCTTTTCCCATTTTTCAAAACGGGGATAATAGTAACACCTACCTCATACCATTTTGGGGAGGGTGAATCCAGTTACGGAAACCCTGGTGGCGTAGTGGTAAGTGCTATGGCTGCTAACCAAAAGGTCAGCAGTTCGAATCCACCAGGCACCCCTTGGAAACGCTATGGGGCAGTTCTACCCTGCCCTGTAGGGTCACCATGAGTTGGAATCAACTTGACGACAACGGGTTTGTTTTTTTTGGTTGAATCCAGTTCCAGTTAACACAAGTTTTCAGGCAAGTGCATGGCGCATATTAAGAGCCCTGATAGTGCAGTGGTTACAGTGCTCAGCTGCTAACCAAAAGGTCAGTGGTTTAAACCCACCAGCCACTCTGCGGGAGAAAGATGTGGCACTCTGCTCCCATAAAGATAACAGCCTTGGAAGCCCTATGGGGCAGTTCTACTCTGTCCTGCACAGTCACTATGAGTTGGATTCCACAACGGCAGTGGGTTTGTTTTTTTATTATAATTATTTCTCTTTTGTCTTTTTTCTTCATTTCTTTCTCCATCCATTTGCATACCTTTTCACCTTCCATTTTTTTTAACTTTTTTTTTGTAGTAAGTATATATATAAAGTAGAGGGTCAGCAAAAAAGAGGAAGACCCTCAGCGAGATGAACTGACACAGTGGCTGCAACAATGGGCTCAAGCATAACAATGACGGTGAGCATGGCACAGGACCGGGCAGTGTTTTGTTCTGTGGTGCATACGGTCGCTATGCGTTGGAACCGACTTGACGGCACCTACCAGCACGTAATAACAAAACATTTGCCATTCTGACCTTTTTTGCATGTACACTGATTACTTTCACCCCTCTATGTTTCTGCATTTTCCTATTGCCCTCCACAGAAGCTCAGTGTCCTCTAAGCAGTGACACCTGCCCTGTCTTACGGAGAGGGAGGTGGTTGAATTCCAGCAGTGTTCGGTGTGGCTCCATTACCAGTGGCTGGGAAAACAGGAACTGAACGCCAAGATGTATTTGGCTGGCTCAGGAGCAGCGGGGAGAGCCGGAGCCAGCTGGAATGAAATGGGCTCATCTCCCTTCCTCCTCCTGGCCCCGTCCCCCTGCCCCTCCTCAGGCAAATGATTCCTCATTGTTTCTGGGGACCCAGAGGGGCTTAGGCTGGCAGGTGGGCACTGGGGGCAGAGGCTGGCCGCTCAGCAGAAGACCAAAGAGAGGCCTGCTGCTCTCAAATGCCACCCACTCCTTTATCTGCCTGTCTCTGAGGTCCCTCTGTTCCCTGCCCACACACCTTGCCTGCTGTTTAATCAGAGGAGGGCAGGCATGCATGAGCTCTGCAGCCACCGCCAAGGCTGCAGCTTTGTGTTTCTCTTCCCCTTTTTAAAAATAAACCCATTGTCAGAGGAAGGCAACACTTCACTATTTAATCATTCATTTACTCGCTCATTCAACACAACAGGTATTTACCAGGTACTGCTGTGGTCAGCGCCAGGGACACAAATACTACAAGGCCACAGCGTTTGCCCTGCGGGAACTGACACACAAATCAACAATGACTACGGGGTCAGCCGAATGCTGCCGACAAGGGAGATGCAGAGTGGAGCGGACCCTAGGTTTGCTCTGTGGAAACAGGGAAGCCTTCCCGGTGAAGAAACAATTGAGCCAAGACATGAGCCATGAGTGGGAGTTTGTTAGGCTGAGGGAGGGCATTCCACGTGGATGGAATAACCCGGGAATGCTCATCAGAATTCTTTCAGCTGTAAGACACAGAAACACAATGCAAACTGATTCAGGTTAAAGGAAAAGAAAAAGGAATTTTTCAGCTCAAGTAATTTAAAACCTGGTTTCAGGAATGGCTGCATCCAGGGAATGGAATGAGGTCATCAGTCTTCTTCATTCCTCAGGTCAAAAGTAGATCTCCGAGCCTTTCTTCCAGTCACCTCTGGGTGTACTGGAACCTCTAACCTTTCGGTTAGCTGCAGAGCGCATTAACCATTTGTACCTCAGGGACTCTTTTTCTCATAGTTCCAATCGAGTCCCTGGGAGGATCCCATTGGTCCAGCTTGGATCCCATGCCCTTCCCTGAACCAATCACAGTGGCCAGGGGGGGTTGATGTTCTGACTGGTTGATTCTGAGTCACATGCTTACCTCTGGGATCATCCCACTCAAGCAACAAGGGAAAGAATGGGGTGGGAAGATACCCAAAGTAAAGCATGGCTCTTTTTCAGAAAAGCAAAAATAATAAGCACTCTTGAAGGAGAGAAAAGACACAGAGGCAAGAGCTACCAGGAACTGTTGGGTTACTCCATATTGTTCAGTCATGCTGAAGAATAGGTGAAGGTGGAGAAAGTGGGGTGGGAATGCTAATTTGTTGGAATAAAAGTTTGGCTGCTGTAACAAGGACCCAAAATAGCAGTGCCTTCAACAAGAAAGAAGCTTATTTCTCACTCACAACAGCATATAAGCTGGTTGGGGTTGGTGCGGTGGCTGCATGGTGTCATGGGCCCAGGCTCCTTGTGTATATTGTGGCTCCACCCTCCCTGCGTGCTGAGCTCACCATCCCCAAGTCCGTATTCCAGCCGGTGCAAAAGGCAAGCATGGCAAAGGGACCACACACCTCTCTTACACCATCACTTCCGCCCTCACCTCACTGATCACAGCTAGCTGCAGGGGAGCATGGGAAATGCAATCATTATTCTGGGAGGCCATGTTTATGACAAAAACCTTGGGTTCTATTATTGTAAAAGAAGGTGAGTGTATTAGTTATCTGTGGCTGCGTAACAAAGTACCTGTCTTAGTTTCTTAGTGCTGTAACAGAAATACCACAAATGGATGGCTTTAAAGAACAGAAATCTGTTTTCTCACAGTTCAGGAGATAGAAGTCTGAGTTCAGGGCACCAGCTCTCAGGGAAGGCTTTCTTTCTGTCGGTTCTGGGGGAAGATCCTTATCTCTTTCAGCTTCTGTTCCTTAGTTCCTTGGTAATCTCCAGGTGGCATCTACTTTCCCCCCGTTTGTGTTATCTTGTCTCTGTGTCTGTCTGCTCCTTATAACCCAGAAGTGATTAGGTTTGGGACACACCCCCACACTGATATGATCTCATTAACATAACAAAGAAAACCCTATTCCTGAAGGGGATTAGAAGCACAGGTATAGGGGTTAGGAGTCCAACACGTATTTTGGGAGGCACAATTCAATCCATAAAAGAACCCCAAACTTAGTGGCTTAAAACAACAACATGTATTACCTCACAGTGTCTGTGGGGCAGGAATCTGGGGGCAACTTAGTGGGGTCCTTGGGTTCAGGGTCTCCCGCGAGGTTTTAGCCAAGATGTCAGCTGGAACTGCAGTTGTCTGAAGCCACTTCCAAGCTCGCTCACGAAGGGACTCAGTTCTTCACAAGCTGCGGGCCAGGGGCCTCCCTCAGCACTTTACCACATGGGCCTCTCCATGGGGCAGCTCATAACATGGCAGCTGCTTCATCAGAGCCAGGAAGCGAGCAGGAAGAGCCAGAGAGAGAAAGAGTGAGCAAGATGGAAGTCACAGTCTTTTATAACCTAATTCTGGCAATGACATCCTGTCATTTTTGCTGTATTCTATTTATTAGAAGCGAGTCCCCGGGTCCAGCTCCTATGGAGTGGGGGAGGGGCATTACACCGGG
The DNA here is from genome assembly GCA_030035585.1 of Dugong dugon. Lineage (NCBI taxonomy): Eukaryota > Metazoa > Chordata > Mammalia > Sirenia > Dugongidae > Dugong > Dugong dugon. The sequence continues at coordinate 17,276,470 of CM057462.1, read as the reverse complement.
AGGTGGAGATCTTGGTGCCATCACAGAGGCTGCCCTCCACAGTGAGGATGGACATGAGGAGGGGCCTCTACCCTCTCTGTCATGGGCATTTAGGCAGGGTACTCCACAAACACTTATTAAGCACCTCCTGTTTGCCAGCAACTATTCTGGATGGAAAGGGAGCAAAGATAAGATGCCATCCCTCCCCTCGAAGGGCTTACGTTCTAGAAGCGGGTGTCATCCCTGGTAAGATCAGGATTCACAGGGACTCCGGGAAGGACTGGTGGATTCTACTGAGAAATATTAGAAAAAAATTTACGAGACGTGCATTTTTTTTTTTTGTGGTAAGTATATACATGTACATATATATGTACATGTACATATATACGGGGCCCTGGTGGCGCAGTGGTTAACCCTTTGGCTGCTAACCGAAAGGTCGGCAGTTAAGCCACCAGCTGCTCCTTGGAAACCCTATGGGGCAGTTCTACTCTGTCCTATAGGGTCAGTATGAGTCGGAATCAACTTGACGGCAACAAGTTTGGGTTTTCGGTTTTATACACATACCCATACATATATGAGCCCTGGTGGCTCAGTGGTTAAGCATTCGGCTGCTAACCAAAAGGTCAGTCACTCTAGGGTCACTATGAGTCAGCATCAACTCCACAGCCATGGGTTTTTTGTTTTTTAATGTATGTGTGACAAAACATTTGCCATGTCAACATTTTTTACATGTACAAATTCATTGACATTAATTACATTCATCTTGTTGTGCAACCATCACCACTATCTGTTTCCAAACTTTTCCATCACCCTTAACAGAAGCTCAGGGTCCCCCAAGCAATGACTCCCCCGTTCCCTCTTCCACCTGCCTGTGGTAACCACTAATAAGCTTTGGTCTCTAGACATTTGCCTATTCTAGATATCTCATGTACGTGGGATCATACGGTATTTGCCCTTTTGTAACCAACTTATTTCGCTCAGCATAATGTGGGTTGATGTGTCAAACCCTGGGAGATGGGGGGTTTCCAGGATGAAGGGGGCTTTGTACCCAAAGGCCTAACAATATGAACAGTCTTTGGTATTAAACCAAAAAAAAAAAAAAAACCCAAACCTGTTGCTGTTGAGTCCATTCCCACTCATAGTGACCTTATAGGACAGGGTAGAACTGCCCCATGGGGTTTCCAAGGCTGTCATCTTTACGGAAGCAGATTGCCAAATCGTCCTCCCGGGGAGTGGTTGTGACCTTTTGGTTAGCAGCCGAGCACTTAACCACTGTGCCGCTAGGGCTCCTTTCTTTGGTATTAGAGGGATGGAAAGTAATTGAGCATGGATACTGTGGTTCTCCAAGCAGCCTGCCCACTAGAACCCTCTGGGGAACTTTAAAGTATGTATGCCAGGGCCCCACCCCCAACCAATTGAAACAGTCTCTTTGAGGGTAAGGATTTTTAAGAAGCTCTCTTCTCACTGGGGGATTCTAATGGGAAACCAGCATGGGGAACTCTGGCCTGGAGTTTCAGGCTCAAGGTGGCTGGAGCAAGATAGGAATCTGGTAGACAGGGGTCACATCAGGGTTTTTGAAGGAGGCTGGACTCTATCCCATAAGCAGATTCTATCCCAGAGGATGCTGCTGATAGGGGAAATGGAGGTCGATAGCAAAGGAGCTTAACCTAGAAGCCAAAGAGAGCCTTGGAGAATTTTGAGCCTGGAAGTTCCTAGATCGGATGTGTGAATTAGAAGGACTTCTGAGGGCAGCGTGAGGAATGGTTGGAGGGGAATGATGCTGGAGATGATTCCTCCACAGTAGGAAGGATGCTGCAGTGGTTCAGGGAAGTGAGGGTGGAGGCCTGAACTGAGCGGTAGTGGGGATGGAGAGGAAGAGGTGGTCGGAGGAGTATTTAACAAGTAATTGGCTGATTAACTGAATGGTGAAGAGGGCTTTGATTCTGTTTGTTGCTGTAGTTGTATGCCGTCGAGTCAATTTCAACTCACAGCAACCCTATATGACAGATTAGAACTGCCATCATAGGGTTTCCTAGACTAGTCTTTACGGGAGCAGATCACCAGGTCTTTTCTCCCTCGGAGCCACTGGGGGGGTTCAAACCACTGACCTTTCGGTTAGCAGGCGAGTGTTTAACCATCCTGACACCAAGGCTTCTTGATTCTGTTTTGCTGTTGTTGTTAGGTGTCATTAAGTCAGTTCCAACTTGTAGGGACCCTACGTACAACAGAATGAAACACCGCCCAGTCCTGTGCCATCCTCACAATCAGAGCTATGTTTGAGCCCATTGTTGCAGCCACTGTGTCAGTCCATCTCGTTGAAGGTCTTCCTCTTTTTCACTGACCCTCTCCTAAGCATGACGTCCTTCTTTGGGGACTGGTCCCTCGTGATAACATGTCCAGAGTACATGAGACGAAGTCTCACCATCCTTGCTTCTAAGGAGCATTCTGTCTGTACTTCTTCCAAGACAGATTTGTTTGTTCTTCTGGCAGTCCACGGTATAGTCAGTATTCTTCATCAACACCACAATTCAAAGGCATCAATTCTTCTTCATCTTCCTTATTCATTGTCCAGCTTTCCCATGCTTTTTAACACTTTAAAGAGCTCCTTTGCAGCAGATTTGCCCAGTGCAATACACCATTTGATTTCTTGACTGCTGTTTCCACGGGTGTTGATTGTGCATCCAAGGAAAATGAAATCTTTGACAACTTCAATATTTTCTCCATTTATCTTGATGTTGCTTATTGGTCCACTTGTGAGGGTTTTTGTTTTCTTTATGTTGAGGTTTTGTTTTGGTTTTTGGTTTTTGTTGTTGTTGTTTCTTTGTATTTAATCCACACTGAAGGCTGTAGACTTTGATCTTCATCACTAAATGCTTCAAGTCCTCTTCACTTTCAACAAGTAAGGTTGTGTCATCTGCATAGCACAGGTTGTTAATGAGCCTTCCTCTGATCTTGATGCCACATTTTTCTTCATATATGATTCTGTTTGGACCTAGTTATTAAATCTGTCAGTTTGTTGTACCATGGTGGCATGTGTGTTGCTGTGATGCTGGGAGATATGCCACCAGTATTTCAAATATCAGCAGGGTCACCCATGGTGGACAGGTTTCAGTGGAGCTTCCAGACTAAGGCAGAATAGGAAGAAAGGTCTAGCAATCTGCTTCTGAAAATTGGCCAATGAAAACCCTATAGATCACAATAGAATACTGTCTAACTTACTCGCTTTGGACATGTCATCAGGAGGCATCAATTGCTAGCATCATGTCTGGTGAAGCAGAAGGCCAACAAGAGTGTGGAAGATCCTTGGTGAGGTAACATTCGTACCTTAACCCCAAAAAACCAAACCCGTTTCGGCTGAGTCGATTTTAATTCATAGCAACCCTATAGGACAGAATAGAACTGCCTCATAGGATTTCCAAGGCTGCAATCTTTATAGAAGCAGACTGCCATATCTTTTTCCCACAGCGGTTCAAATCGCCAATCTTTTGGTTAGCAGCTGAGCACTTAACCACTGTGCCATAAGATCTCCTTTATTAGTACCTTACTATGAGCTAAATCAAAGATTTTATTTGGATTTTAACAGTTTTTCCACTAATGTCCCTTTTGCTGTTATAGGATTCAATCCAGAATGTCACATGTATTTAACACAATGCCGTTTCACACCTACCAAAAATGACTATAATTTCTTAATATCATCAAATATCCAATCATTATCCTCATTTCCCTGATTAGCGGCTATGTCTCTTGAGTCTCTTGGAATCTATAACAGTTCCACATCCTTCTTTTGTTTTCTTGCCACTTATTTATGGAAGAAACTGGGTCGTTTGTCCTGCAGACCATTCCATACCTTGAATTTTGTGATTGCATCCCCTGTAGTGCTGGTTTAACCTGCTCCTCTGTTCCCTGTATTTCCTGGGAACTCGTGGTTAGATCTAGAGCAGGCATTACTGAGCTTTTTCTGTAAAGATCTGGATAGTAAACAACTTTTTTTTAATGGTGGAGAAAATAAACATACCGAGACACTTGCCAACGCAATTTCTACGTGTACAATTCAGTGACACTGATTACATTCTCCATGTTGTGCAACCATTCTCACTATATTTTTCCAAAACAGTGCACCAGGATTTACAACACATATTTTGGGGGGGCACAATTCAATACCTAACATTCCACCCTTTGGCCCCCCCAAATTCATGTCCTTGCCAGAGCAAAATACATTCACCCCATCACATCATCTCAAAAGTCTTAAATCAACTCCAAGTCCAAAATCTCATCTTCTCAATCATCTAAATCAAACGTGGGTGCGACGTTAGGCGTATTCCATCCTGGGGCAAAATTCCTCTTCTTCTGAGAATCTGTGAAATCTAGAATACAGGTTATCTGCTTCCAAAATACAATGGTGGAACAGGCACAAGGTAGACATTTCCATTATAAATGGGAGAAATTGGAGGGAAAGAAGGGATAACGGGCACCAAGCAAGTCAAACACCCAGCAGAACAAATTACATTAGCTCTCATGGCTTGAAAATGCTTCTCTCTTCTCTGAGACTATCTACGCAATGGCCCCGTTCTCCAGAGTCTGGGTGTTGGCCAGGCTCTCTCGATTCTGGGAGAAGGCCCCTCAGTCCTGGGCTTCAGCTCTGCCTTCCAGCCCTACTAGGAAGGCAACTCTGCTCCCTTGCCTTTGAGTGGTCCCATTCTCCTAGTCCATCTGAGTGGCAACCCCACCCCCTCAGCCCTGGGCATGGGCATGGCAACCCTGCCCCTTCAGCTTTGGGCAGGGGCCCCATATCTGACTCTTTGAAACCTAGGAGGCCATGGCTCTAACCCTTTGACACCCTAGAGGCCATGGCCCTATCCTTTGAGACCAAGGCAGCTCTGCTTCCCATGCTCCTTCCAACAGTTCTGCTGATCTCTGAGCTGCTCCAGGGATGGTCCTTTTCTTTTCTTGGAGGACAACAGATGTAGCTCCTTTGGACTGTTTCCTTCCTGTAGAATTCCAAGAGGCAGACAGTGTTCTTTCTTTTCATTCTTTCTCTGACCCGTCAGTTTTGGCTGATGAGTTTTCTGCTATGGTAGTTGGTTAGATCCATCAGTCACAGGCTTAATCTCTTCAGCAAAAGATTGTGTAGCCACATCCTTGGTGAACATTCTAGGACACGTGTTCTTAATTTATACAACAGAATTTTCCAAATCTTTCACTTTTGTTTTCATTTTGTACAGTTCATTTTCAAGTCCATCTCTTTCCTCTCACATTTTACTATAAGCCACAAGAAGAAACCACTCGGCCCCTTTAAGATCTTGCTTAGAAATCTCATCAGCTAAATACCCAGGTTCATCACTTACAAGTTCTACCTTCCACCAAACATTTGAACATAATTCAGGCAAATTCTTTGCCACTGCATAAAAAGTATCACCTGTCCTCTATTGTCCAATCACATGTTTATCATTTTCTTTTAAAGCACATTTAACATCTGTATTTCTAGCAACATTTGTTGCTGGTGCCATATGTATTCTCTAAGATGATAGAGACTTTATAGCTTTCCTCACTTCCTTCTGAGCCCTTACCAGAAATGCCTTTGATGTCCATAACTCTACCAACAGTCTCTTCTAGCCAGTCTAGGCCTTTACTGTTAGGCACCTTAAAACTCTCCCAGCCTCTGTCCATTACCCAATTCTAAAGCCCCTTCCACATTTTAGTTATCTGTTAGAGCAGCACCCCATTCGCAGTACCAAATTCTGTCTCAGTTATATAGTGCTGCTATAACAGAAATACTACAAGTGGGTGGCTTTAACAAACAGAGATTTATTTTCTCACAGTGTAGGGGTCTAGAAGTCTGAGTTCAGGGTGCCAACTCTAGGGGAAGGCTTTCTGTCTCTGTCAACTCTGGAGAAAGCTCCTTTTCTCTTTGAGCTTCTGCTTCTGGGCGATCTTCATGTGGCTTGCCATCTCTCCTCCCCTGTCTCTGCTTCTCTTGCTTGCTTTTTAATTTCTTTATATCTCAAAAGAGATTGACTTAAAACACACCCTATACTAATCCTTCCTCATTAACATAACAAAGACAACCCATTCCCAAATAGGATTATAACCACAGGCACAGAGGTTAGGATTTACAACACGTATTTTGGGGGAACACAATTCAATCCATTATACCCCCAAGCAAAAACTTCTCCTTTCGCCCTCCCTCCCACCCCTGGTAACTAGTAGCAATCTTTGGTTTCTATATATTTGCTTATTTCATATGAATGAGATCACACAATATTTGTGGTTTTGTGTCTGACTTATTTCTCTCAGCATGTTTTCAAGGTTCATCCATGGAGTGGCATGCATCAGAAATTCATTTCTCTTTATGGCTGAGTAGTATTCCATTGTATGTATGTACCACATTGTGTTTATCCATTCGTGTGTTGATGGACATTTTGATTGTTTCCACCTTTTAGCTGTTGTGAAAAGGACCACAATGAACATTGGTGTACAGGTTTCTGTTTTTGTTCCTGACTTCACTTCTTCTGGGCGTATACCTAGGATTGGGATTGCAAGTAAACATTTTAGGTTTTACAGGCCACGTGGTTTCAGCTATGCCACTACAGCACGAAAGCACCCATGGGCAATATGTAAACAAATGGGGGCTCTGTTCCAATAAATTTTATTTAAAAAATCAGGTAGTGGGCTGGATTTGTTCGGGGACTGTAGTTCCTAACTATGATGATACTTGGCCGAGGGGGTAATGGGATTTAGTTTAGTTTTTTTGTTTGTTTGGTTGGTCAGTTTTGTTTTTGACAAGAACAATTCTTCGGTGGTGCCGCGTACTTCCTGTTGCCTCATTGGGCAACACATTATATCTAATTGTCTCTCTCAGTGATGTTGAATTTCCCCAGTGGTTCATCCATCATGAAGTTCTCCATCAGTGGACTGTATTCAGCACTCCCCTCTCTCCCGTGGCTGGTAGCACTTGTGCAGTGCACACCTTGAGCAACCGTACATGGAGATCTTCTCCCAGCTTTTTTTCTTGCCTCTTAGACTACACAGCTCTGTTTTTAAGGAGCACATAGAATAGTTGCACTGCAGGTTCTTAGAGTACCACAAACTCTGCCACTCAGTCAAGAAAGAATCTCCGGGGGACCGCCTCTGGATTCTTCTGGATCAGAGGTTGGGTGCCAGCTGCAGCTTTCTTGTTCCAAAAAATGATTTCTTTGCCAACATTTAAAATCTGGAAGGTTTCATGTAAAAATCTGGCTTTTCTACTCCTCTGGAAAAATAAACGAGTCTGGCCACTTTGGGTCCACATCCAGGTAATAACTGGTTGAAGCTGAGAGTAACTGCCCGCTTTAGATGAGACCTCTGCATCAGGGATACCATAGGGGGTGGTGAGGACTGTGGCATACTGCAAGGCACATGTCCTGTCATTGACCAGGTGAGAGATATTTTTCCTGGTACTTGTGAGCTTCTCTGGAAACTCCAAAAATTAATTGTTAATGTTTCAACTGTTAATACATTTGCATCTCCTATCCCTCCCCAACCTGCCCATTTCCCTCTCCACCCCACCTCCCACCCCTGCAGCATTCATTGATTCTTGTATGTCTTTCCAGAGTTATTTCATGCAAACACAAACAAATGTAAATGTTTATTTTCGTTTCCTCTCTTTTCTTACACAAAAAGGTGCATACTCCACACACAGTTTTTTTCAATACGTCGTAGGGATCTTTCCAGATTAGTGTGGTGAGAGTTTCCCTATTCTTATAAAGGCAGTATTACAGCTTCGTGGTTGAGAGTGCAGGGACAGTTGAGGAAGAAGGAGACGCTGTGGCTGCTTCTTGCCTCTTCCATCCCACCAACAAGTGCCCTTTTGGGAACCTGGGTATGATCGGAGGGTAACCCTACAGCGTCCTGTCCCCCTCCTCACTGTCGCCTGCCTTCCCTCCAGTCAAGCAGCTCTCGAGGCTTCTCCCTTTCACAGTCACACAACTGTGCCTGCATCCAGGGCCTCAATCCTCCTCCCTTCCTGCCTGACCTGATGTGCCATTTGCTAGCTGTGTGATCTTGAGCAAGTTACTGATCCTCTCTGGTCCCCAGTTTCTTCACCTATAAAAGTAATGGTGGTAGGACGCACCTAATATGGTTATTAAGAACATTCAATAAGTGAATAATATCTGTGATGCGTTTAGAATAACACCAGGCGTGGAGTCAATGACATGTCTTAGCTACGATTATTCGTTTTTTAAATTGCTTACAATTATTTCTTATAATTTCATAACAAATTACGATGGTCCATAAGGTGAACAATATTGAATATACGGTGGACTGCCGGAAGAATGAACAAATCAGTTTTAGAAGAAATACGAACAGAATGCTCCTGAGAAGCAAGAATGGCAAGACTTCCGCTTGCTTACTTTGGACATGTCATTAAGAAAGTTTAATCGCTAGAAAAGGACGTCATGGTTGGGAAAGTAAAGAGTCAGTTGAATGAAAGAAGCCCTCAATGAGATGGACTGACACAGTAACTGCAACAATGGACTCACACTTACCGACAATCATGAAGATGGCACGTTGCTGTTGTTGTTAGGTGCCATCAAGCCGGTTCTGACTCATAGCGACCCCATGTGCGACAGAACGAAACACTACCCGGTCCTGCACCACCCTCACAATCTTTGCTATGTTTGAGCCCATTGTTGCAGCCACTGTGTCAGTCCATCTCATTGAGGGTCCTCCTCTTTTTGCTGACCCTCTACTTTACCAAGCATGATGTCCTTCTCTAGGGACTGGTCTCTCCTGATCACATGTCAAAAGTAAGCGAGATGAAGTCTCAAAATCCTCCCTTCTAAGGAGCATTCTGGCTGTACTTCTTCCAAGACAGAATTATTTGTTCTTCTGGCAGTCCATGGTATACTCCATATTCTTTGCCAACACTATAATTAAAATGCATCAGTTCTTCTTCGGTTTGTCAGTTTGTTGTTCTGTGGTGGCTTGCGTGTTGCTGTGATGCTGGAAGCTGTGCCACCGGTATTTCAAATACCAGCAGGGTCATCCATGGTAGACAAGTTTCAGCAGAGCTTCCAGACTAAGACAGATTGGGAAGAAGGACCTGGTGATCTACTTGTGAAAAACTTGGCCAGTGAAAACCTTACGTACAGCAGTGAAAGATGGCATAGGACCGGGCAATGTTTTGTTCTGTTATACAGAGCCGACTTGACAAACAGTAACAACATAATTTACTAAACCAGCACCTACTGATGGATATGTGGTGGTTTCCAAGAGTCCGCTATTGCATACAACTCGGCAATGAGTAACTTAGTACATAGGTAATTTCCCCCCTTTTCTTCCTTTTTTCTAACTCCCCATTTCCCCTTCCCCCCAGCTCTGTCTTTTTTTTTAAAGACATGGACAAGAGGACAAATTGGAAAAGCTGGATTGCTGGGCCAAAGGCTAAGGCATGGGTAATTTTGATGGACATAGCCAAATGCGATCCATGGGGATTATACCATTCGATCCCCATCAGCAATGGACGAGAGGGCTGCCTCCCCCCCGCACCCACCTCTCCAGCAGAGCTCATTGTTACACTTTTGGATGTTTGCCCATGTGATTGGTGGAAAAGGACATCTCTGTGCAATTTTAATTGCCCTTCTCTTATTAGGAGTGAAAATGGGCCCCTCGTCATCTGTTTTAGGGCCATTTGTATTTCCTCAGGCATCTGGGGAAAGTGATTACTAAAGCAAAAGGCAGGACACACATAATGGGTTGACTGGGCTATTTTTAGACCTTAGTCACGGCTGCCAGTCAACACATTCTGATTATCGTTTGGCTTCATTTTTGGCGTGGAATTGGCATTTACACCTGTTTAATTTTCATTTTAAATGCCTGAGATCTTGGCTCAAATGTCACCTCCTCAGAATGTGCTCCCCTGGCCACAAGTTGTGTGTCACCTTCTGGTACCATGTGGTTTATTTGTGGATTTTCTATTGTCTTTGCCTTCTCACCTCCAAAAAGAATGCAAACTCCATTAAAGCAGAGATGAGTGGGAATGTGGTCTCATGGAACTTTGAGTTTCAGGCTTGTCAAAACGGCAGCCATTTCTGGCTTCCTTTGGACTCGCAGATTCACATGAAGAATCTTGAAGGAGAAATTCATTCATTCACTCATTCATGCACTCATCCATCCATCCATTCACCCACCTTTCCATCCATCCATCCATTTATTCAGTGATATCTTATTGAGCCTCTGCTATGTGTCATGCCCCATGCTCAACCCTACAAACACAACAGTGAACAATACAGGGGTAGTCCCTGTCTTCCAGCAGCTCAGTCTAGCAAGTAAGTGGAGTCCTCTGAATGAGAAGAACATGCTTTATATCTGCAACATCAAAAGCAATGAGCTCAAAGAAGTTTTCTTGGATAAAGGAGCATTCAAGCTGAGACCTGGAGAGTGAGTAGAAATTAGCTGGAGAAGGGGGAAAGGAGGGAAGAGTGTTTCTGGCCATGGGAACAGTATTGCAGTGCTCCAGAGGCAGGAAAGAAAATGGTGCATTTTAAAGAATTGAAAGGAGTTCAGGCTGGCTATAATGTAGAGTGTGAGAGAGAAGAGGCTGGGGCTGGGGCTGGGGCCAGATCACACAGGGCCTCTGGACCACATTAAGGGAATTGGAATTTATCCAGTTTGATGGAAGCAATGGCAATGGAGAGAAGTGGACGGATTTGAGAGATATTTAGGATGTAGAATCAATACATCTAGGTGACTGATTGAAGAGTGGGATAAGGGAGAGGGAGGAGTCAAAAATAACTCCCAGTTCTCTGCTCAAGTAACTGGGTTGTCTTAAAAGCTTACGTGCTTGATTTGCCTAGTGGTTAGAAAGCAGTATCACCAAGGCCAAGGTCATGGATATGATGTTTCCAAGTGGCTTTTGGTCTGTCCCACAGCAGCAGGGCAGCATCTCTCCCCAGTTAGGTTGAAACACATGGATCATCTGCTATGTCCCTTTGGCATTACAGGTGGAGAGTAGTGAAAGGGCAAAAACGTGGAGGTTAGACACAGCTCAGAGAGGACGGTGACAGAGATGGGGGCACCTACGAGGTGGTGGAAATGCTGGACGGATGGCATGAGCCTCAAAGGAAGATGAGTTTTTCCTTAAGGACAAGAAAATAAAGGTTTAGAAGCAGAATTGGAGGTGAAGTCAACTCTCAAAACCTGTTGACTACATACACCATTATTTGAAAGGGTATGTTAGACAGGATAAGTAATGCTAGACTGGTTTGTAGTACTGTAGTACTGTCATGGCTTGTGTGTTGCTGTGAAACTGGAAGCTTTGCCACTGGTATTTCAAATACCAGCAGGGTCATCCTTGGTAGATAGGTTTCAGCAGAGCTTCCAGGCTAAGACAGACTAGGAAGAAGGGCCTGGAGGTCTACTTCTGAAAAAATTGGCCAATGAAAACCTTATGAATAGCAGCCGAACATTGTTTGATAGAATTCAGGAAAAATGAGCGCCTCAGGTTGGTAGGCACTCAAAAGATGACTGCGGAAGAGCTGCCTCCTCAAAGTAGAGTCGACCTTAATGACATGAATGGAGCTAAGCTTTCAGGACCTTCATTTGCAGATGTGGCATGACTCAAAATGAGAAGAAACAGCTGCAAACATGCATTAATAATCAGAACATGGAATGTACCAAGTATGAATCGAGGAAAATTGGAAATCATCACAAATGAAATGGACTGCGTAAAGATCGATATCCTAGGCATTAGTGAGCTGAAATGGACTGGTATTAGCCATTTTGAATCAGACAATCATATGGTCTACAATGCCGGGAATGGCAAATTGCAGAGAAATGGTATCCCATTTGTTGTCAAAAAGAATATTTCAAGATCTATCCTGAAGTACAACGCTGTTAGTGATAGGATAATATCCATATGCATACAAGCAAGACCTGGTAATAGGGCTATTATCCAAATTTACACATCAACTACTAAGGCCAAAGATGAAGAAATTAAATATTTTTACCAATTTCTGCAGTCTGAAATTGATCAAACTTGCAATCAAGTTGCATTGATAATTACTGGTGATTGTAATGCAAAAGCTGAAAACAAAGAGGAAGGATCAGTAGCTGGCAAGTATGGCCATGGTTATAGAAATGATACCAGAGAGCCCATAATAGAATTTCATAAGACCAACGACTTCTCATTGCAAATACATTTTTTCAGCAACATAAATGGGGACTATGTACGAGGACCTCACCAGATGTAATATACAGAAACCAAACTGATGTATCTGTGGAAAGAGACGATGGAAAAGCTCAGTATCATCTGTTAGAACAAGGTCAGGGGCCGACTGTGGAATAGACCATCAATTGCTCATATTCAAGTTCAAGATGAAGTTGAAGAAAACTAAAATAAGTCCTCAAGAGCCATAGTATGTCCTTGAGTATATCCCACCTGAAGTTAAAGACCATCTCAAGAACACATTGAAGCATTGAACACTAATGACCAAAAACCAGACGAGTTGTGGAATGACATCAAGGACATCATACAGGAAAAAAGCAAGAGGTCATTAAAAAGACAAGAAAGAAAGAAAAGACCAAAATGGATGTCAGAAGAGACTCTGAAAGTTGCTGTTGAACATAGAATAGCTAAAGCGAAAGGAAGAAATGATGGAGTAAAAGAACTGAACAGAAGATTTCAAAGGGCGGCTCAAGAAGACAAAGTTAAGTATTATCATGAAATGTGCAAAGACCTGGAGTTAGAAAACCAAAAGGGTAGAACACGCTCAGCATTTCTCAAGCTAAAAGAACTGAAGAAAAAATTCAAGCCTCGAGTTGCAATGGTGAAGGATTCTACGGGGAAAACATTGAACGACGCAAGAAGCATCAAAAGAAGATGAAGGAATACACAGAGTTACTGTACCAGAAAGTATTGGTCGACATTCAGCCATTTCAGGAGGTAGAATATGATCAAGAGCCGATGGTAATGAAGGAAGAGATCCAAGCTGCACTGAAGGCATTGTCGAAAAACAAGGCTCTGGGAATTGACAGAATACCAACTGAGATGGTTTCAACAAGTGGATGCCACTCATCTATGCCAAGAAATTTGGAGGATGGCTACCTGGCCAAGTGACTGGAAGAGAGCCATATTTGTGCCCATTCCATGGAAAGCTGATCCAATGGAATGTGGAAATTATCGAACAATATCATTAATATCACACACAAGTAAAATTATGCTGGAAATCATTCAAAAGTGGTTGCAGCAGTATATCAACAGGGGCTTGCCAGAAATTCAACCTGGATTCAGAAGAGGATGTGGAATGAGGGATATCATTGCTGATGTCAGACGGATCTTGGCTAAAAGCAGAGAATACCAGAAAGATGTTTACCTGTGTTTTATTGACTATGCAAGGGCATTTGATGGATCACAACAAATTATAGATAACATTGCAAAGAATGGGAATTCCAGAACACTTAATTGTGCTCATGTGGAACCTGTTCATAGACCAAGAGGCAGTAGTTCGAACAGAACAAGGAGATACTTCGTGTGAAGTCAAGAAAAGTATGCGTCAGGTTGTATCCTTTCACCATATTTATTCAATCTGTATGCTGAGCAAATAATCCGAGAAGCTTGACTATATGAAGAAGAACAGGGCATCAGGATTGGAGGAAGACTCATTAACTATCAGCAATGTGCAGATGATGCAACTTTGCTTGCTGAAAGCGAAGAGGACTTGAAGCACTTACTGATGAAGATCAAAGACTACAGCCTTCAGTACAGATTTCATCTCAACGTAAAGAAAACAAAAATCCTTACAACTGGACCAATAAGCAACATCATGATAAATGGAGAAAAGATTGAAGTTGTCAAGGACTTCATTTTATTTGGATCCACGGTCAACGCCCAAGGAAGCAGCAGTCAAGAAATCAAACAATGCATTGCATTGGGGAAATCTGCAGCAAAAGACCCCTTTAAACTGTTAAAAAGCAAAGATGTCACCTTGAAGACTAAGGTGCGCCTGACCCAAGCCATGGTATTTTCAATCACCTCATATGCATGTGAAAGCTGGACAATGAACAAGGAAGACTGAAGAAGAATTGCGGTCTTTGAATATACCATGGACTGCCAAAAGAACGAACAAATCTGTCTTGAAAGAAGTACAGCCAGAATGCTCCTTAGAAGCAAGGATGACAAGACTTCATCTCATGTACTTTGGACATGTTATCAGGAGGGACCCAGTCCCTGGATAAGGACATCATGCTTGGTAGAGCAAAGGGTCCACAAAAAATAGGAAGACCCTCAACGAGATGGATTGACACAGTGGCTACAACAATGGGCTCAAGCATAACAACGATTGTGAGGATGGGCACAGGACCAGGCGGTGTTTCACTCTGTTGTACATAGGGTCGCTATGAGTCAGAACTGACTCAACAGCACCTAACAGCAACAACAAGTAATACTAGCTGCTGTAACAGATGAACCCTGAATTCTCAGTGGCTAAACACAGTGAGTCCCTGAGTGATACAAACGAGTACCACACTTGGCTGCTAACTGACAGGTTGGAGATTTGAGTCCACCTCAAGTGTTTCAGAAGAAAGACCTGCTGATCTACTTCCGAAAGATCACCACCATTGAAAACTCTGTGGAGCTCAGTTCTACTATGAAATGCATGGGATCACCATGAGTCAGAACTGACTTGATGGCAGTTAGCTAAACACAGTGATAGTTGCCTTCTTGCTCACTCAGCAGTCCAAGATGGTGGTTCTCCAGGGAGGCTTTTCTCCAGGTGGTGACTCGGGATTCAGGGTGCTTCCATCTTGTGATTTTGCCATCCCCTAGGCTATTGTTGTTGTTAGTTGCCATCAAGTTGGCTCCAACTCATGGCGACCCCTGCCCAGTCCTATACCATCTTTATGATCCTTGGTATGTTTGAGTCCATTTTTGCAGGCTTTATGTAGTGCTTTCCAACCTAGGAGGCTTATCTTCCAGCACTTTATCGGCTATTATTCTGTTGTGATCCATAGGGTTTTCACTGGCTAATTTTTGGAAGTATATTGTCAGGCCTTTCTTTCTAGTCTGTTTTAGTCTGGAAGCTCTGCTGAAACTTGCCCACCATTGGGTGACCCTACTGGTATTTGAAACCCTGGTGGCATAGCTTCCAGCATCATGGCAACACGTAAGCCACCACAGTACAACAAAGTAACAGGCAAGTGGTGGGCCCAAAGAGCGTCCAGACTGCAGGGAAAGCTGGGAGACGTACCCTTGCTGTTTGCCCAGAGGAAAGTGAAAGACATAGCATTATCTCTGCTGCAAATGGGGACAGCAAGAGAGAATGGTTGGGTAAACAAACACTTCTCCCCACTGTATATCAAAATGGGAGAAACACACAGAGTATGCCTTTGGGGTGGTGGGTCTGGAACATCATCTGTGAAGACAGCGCTTTAATGTTGAGTCTTCCTACTTCATTCTGCAAAGATCCCATTTAACATCAAAACTTACTTCAGAAATATTTTTCTATTTCTTTCCTTCTTTTCTTTTTCTTTTTTTACATATCCACCTTCCCTCCTGACCCCAGGGTCTCTGCTTTGCCAGAGCCTTCAGACTCTGCCTTTCTGTAACACATGACTCCAAGACTGGGTTTTTCTTCAAATGTCTTCTGAAGTCCTTGGTCCTTTCTCTACTGCAATTGGTTTTTTTCTATGCAAGCCCCAGGCGAGAGAGAGACTGAGAGGTTGTATACTAATTACTAGGCTATTACTGATATTATTGAGCTGTGGAAAAGAGCATTCAGTAAGCCCCAAATATAATTTACCTCATTGACACCTCTCTCTCGCTTCCCCTCTTTCTTCCCCACCCCTCTTTCCTTCTCTCCCTCCTTCCCTCCCTCCTTCTCTCTCCGGCCCTCTCCCTTCCTCCCTGCCTCTCTCTCACCCCTCCCCTCTGTCTCCTTGTAATGTGGTACTAGCGTCAGACCTTGTCTACATTCAGGAGAAGGGAAGAGAATCACCATCAGCACAAAGATGATTCCTCTGAGGTGGAGGCCAGACATACCTCTAACCTTTTTACCAACTCTGATACCAACCATCCCTCCCATGACACTCTCTACTTCTCTGTGAGGTTTGATAATTTGTTGCAATGGCCACACAGAACTCACAGACTAGACCATACTCACAATTATGTGGTTTACTAGGGAAGTTAACAGGCTACAACTTGGAAGTAACAGGACACAGGATACAGTTTGTCAATCAGGACAACTTCCAACCAGGACAGCTCTCAGCTCCGTGGTCATGCTTGCAAGCAGGTCCTTCTGATCCAGCCTCTGTCTCCGGCCCCTGCTTAAGCCTGGCCTCTGCCACTGACCCCTGCCCTGCTCGAACCAGTGTTACAGCTCTTTCTTTAGCCACTCCAACACGTGCCCAGAGGCACCCCACTCAGCCAGCAAGCCTCCTGTCTGAAGGTGCTCATTCTCTCGTTCTATGGGAGCGAGACTGCAGCAGTCTCGCGCCAGTCTCCTGGTTTCTGCCGTCTAGCGCTGCTGCTGCTCTTGCTGCACCATCTCTAGTGGTCTTGTGCCGCCTCTAGTGTCTCCTGGGTCTAGGAGGTTCTCAGCACAGGGCCGTGGGTCCAAAAGATGCGCTCTGCTCCCGGCTCTTCTACTTGATGGTAGTGAGGTTCCCCTTCCCTGCAGTCTCCATGGGATTGGCTCTTTTAAGCCTAGCAGGATGGCAAAACTGACCAATCCCCTTGGTAGGCCACAGTCACTTAGTTTTCTTAGTAACTGACCAATCCCTGCAGGGGTTTTACACACCTTCTTTGCATAGTAGACTAACCAATCCCTTTGCAAGACTGCGACCTAGCAAATCATCTTGGCAGAACTACAAACCCAGGGCCAGAAAGGTCATACATAGAAAAACCCATTGCCCTGCAGTCCTCCTCCTCCTTCTCCTCTCTCCCTTCCTTCCTCTCTCCCTCTCTCCTTCCCCTCCTTCTTCTTTTCTCCCTCTTTGTCTCTCTCTCTTCCTCTCCTCTCTCTGTCTTTCTCTTTCTCCCCCCTCCCTTCCTCTCTCTCTCCCTCCACGCTTCCCTCTCTCTCCTTTTTCTCTGTCCTTCTCTCTCTCTGACCTACACCTCCTGTTCCGTACTTTTGTAGCACTGCGTGCCTTTCATTCACCACTCTCTCACCCTTGTCAATGTTGTAACTGAGCTTTTATTGATGTGATTGTTGGATTCACATCTGTGGATTTGGGGACTGGAGGACTGTGTCCCCAGTGCATCCCTGACACAAAAGCAGTTGCTCAAAATATTTATTAATGAACCAACACACCGCCGTTAATACCTCCTGATTAATAATCCTCTTATATTATTCTTGCGATGTATTCCTACGTCATCTGCACACCTTCCTTCACCTCTTTCAGTTCTCTAGTCAAAAGTCACCTTCCTGATCCTACCTGTGTAACCCCTCCACCACCACTAACTTTTCCTATCCCCTGACCTTGCTTTCTTTCTTTTTCTCCTTTTCCTTTTTAATTGGGTTATAATACAGCAAAGGACTCCCTATATGGTACAAACATTAAACGCTGGGCTACTAACAAAAAGGTTGGCAGTTCAAACCCACTCAGAGGCACTGTGGAAGAAAGGCCTGGCGATCTGCTTCCAAAAGGTCATAGCAGTTCTACTCTACATACACAGGGTGGCCATGAGTTGGAACTGAGTCTATGGCAACTTGTTCATTTGTTTGTTTTTTGGTTTATAATATAGCAAAGTTCACAAATCTTAAGTGTATGGTTCCAGAACTGCCATTAGTCCAAAACAAAGAATGTTTCTATCATCCCAGCAGGCTCCCTCATGTCCCTTCCCAGGCCAGTACCACCAGCCCTGAGGCAGCTGTGCTGTGATTTCTGCCAGCAGGGAGTAGGTTGTTCTGGTTTTGAACTCCATATCTATCAATGGAATCAAAACTCCTTTGTGTCCAGCTCCTTCTCTCGATGTCATGTTGTTGCGATCCACCTCGTGTTATAGCATGGATCAGTAGTTCTTTTGTATTGCTGCGTGGTATTCCATTGTACAGGTGTTGTTGTTGTTAGTTGCTGTCAAGTCAGCTCCAACTCATGGTGACCCCATGTACAACAGAATGAAGCACTGTCCAGTCCTGAGTCATCTTTGCAATTGTTGGCATATTTGAATCCATTGTTGCGACCACTGTGCATCTTGAGTGATTTCTAACTTGGGGTTCATCTTCTAGCACAGTATCAGACAATATTTTGTTATGATCCATAGAGTTTTCATTGGCTAATTTTGGAAATAGATCTGGAAGCTCTGAAACCTGTCTACCACGGGTGACCCTACTGGCATTTGAAATTCTGGTAGTAGAGCTTCCAGCATCATAGCAGCATGCAGGCCACCACAGTATGATAAACTGATAGATGGGTGGTGGATTGTATGGGTACTCCATACTTTATTCATAACCATAAATTAGTTCTACCTGTTTTGAACTTCACATAAAAGGATTGCCCCTACTTTATTTTCATCCTAAGCAATTGTCACCATCTAACACACCACAAATTTTACTTAGTTGCTGATCATGCCTGTCTCCCCATTAGAATGTCAACTCCCTGAGGGCAAGATTTTGGTCAGTCTAGTTCATCGTCATGTCCTCCAGCACATAGTAAAACCAAAAAACCAACTCCGTTCCCATAGAGTTGATTCCAACTCTTAGTGACCCTATAGGACAGAGTAGAACTGCCCCATAGGGCTTCCAAGGAACAGCTGGTGGATTTGAACTGCCAACCTTTTGGTTAGCAGCTGAACGCTTAACCACTGTGCCATCAGTGCTTAATAAATACTTATTGACTGACAGAATCAACTAGGAGGCAAAAACATCTCTGTGCTATAGCCACTGACTATACCTGGAAATCTATCCAAAGGAATTAATCCAAATGAATGAAAAAAGTATGTAAAGATTTTATTGGAGCATTATATATAATATAAATATACGCCCAACAATAAGGGAATTGTTAAGTAGGTTCTAAGGAAAGGACACTTATGGAGCCATTAAAATGATAATGTGAAAATTTGGTGCTGTCCATTTATGGGTTATTTCACCCCTCTCTTCTCCATGCTTTTAATATAAAAATAATAGTTTCAAATAGCCAATAAAGAGGATGTTAACAGGAAAAATAAATTAAATCTTGTATTTCAAAGACCTTGGTGAGGAGCCCTGGTGGCACAGTGGTTAAGCACTCAGCTGCTAACTGAAAGGTCAGTGGTTTGAACCCAGCAGCTGCTTTGCAGGGTGCAAAGAAAATCTGAGGACAAGAGAAAAAGGAATCAGGGAGTAATGGTAGGGTCTTTGAAATACTACTACTCACTGCCGTTGAGTCGATTCTGACTCATAAAGACCCTACAGGACAGAGTAGAACTGCCCCATAGGGTTTCTTCATGCTTCCCTGGTTGTAGAAGCTGACAGTTCCCAAGTCCATGGGTCAGACATCAGGCTGTAGGCTTCTCCTGACTCACATAGGTGCAGGGGCTGACGAACCCAAGATCAATCCCACTGAAGGATTCTGGGAAGTATGGTCGAGCATACACCCTAGAGTCTCCTTACCCAAGAGGCAAGTAGCTGGGGCATTTATCCACCAACTCCCATCATTCTTTGGTTGAGGTCTGCTTGGGGGGGTGTGTAGGGGGACTTGGTAGGTTACGAGACAGTTAAGTTTTAGGCAAACTGATCTTATTACAATCCGCCCTTAAGTCAGGTTAAGGAACCCTTTTATTGAGTTTTTAACTTCTGTTATCGCATTTTTAATTTCCAAGAGCCCATTTTCGTCCAACAGTTGTTCCTTTTTTACAGCATTCCATTCTTGTTTCGTGGGTGCAATGTTTCCTCTTCTGAACAATGTTGTCTCCTTCAAGTTGCTAGTCTCTGCTTGTTAATTAGGTCTACGTCTTTTATACTACTAGCTTTCCCCAGATGTCTGGTGACCCTCAACTCCATTCATATTTGAAGACGGAGCACTACAAAGCTGATTGTTCTTTTTATTATTTAGTACTCCAACCGGAAGTAGAATGCACACTCAAAATAGAATAACTAGAAGAGGGTTTATTCACAAAGGAACCATTTACAAAGGTGGAGGTGAAGGGGGCTACAGGGAAGGTGCAGTAACCTGGGGTTATTAGCCCCGGAATTGTTATCACCCCTAGGTCTGAGGGACAGAGGAGGGGGCAAATACCAATGCCCAGAGGGAGATAATCGTATAGAATTGACTGCCATAAGAGAGCAACTTTGGCTGAGGGGAAGGGCCTGGCAAAGATATTTTCTGCCCTGGGCAGAGGGTGGCAGCGTCACCCTTTAATATAACAGCACCAGAAAAAAGAAAATTAAAAGTCTACTTATTCATTTATTTTGTCTCAAATAATAAATTGACAAATCGCGGAAAATAATGTAATAAAAATATACATGGACCCCTGTCAATGAAGGCTTCCTGAGAGCTTGCCTGTCTGGCTGGTGCAGTGGTTTGGAGATGCACCCACTTCTGTCCAAGTTGCTCTCAGGGTGGGCCATCACAGGGCTCGCACTTGAGATGCACGCTTCCTAAGTTGTCTGGAGTCGTCCTAGCGTAGTAGTGAACTTTTTGTGTGAAATGAAAACTGTAATTAGTTTCTTTAATATAAGAGTATTTTCTACAGCAGGGTTTTGCACACCCTGCTTATGCTGCTGTGCTGTGGTGCCTAGTTTGGGAACATCTATATAAACTACATTAACTAGTTGATATTTAGTTTGCTTTGACAATATTTTAGTCAAATTAATTTTTTGACACTTGTAGAATTGGTGTCTCATAAAGCCTAGTCCCCCCAGTGTCCACCCATATAATCTGCCCCTAAATCAGGTGCTGCTAAGGGACACAGGGAAACCCTGGTGGTGCAGCGGTTAAGAGCTATAGCTGCTAAACAACAGGTTGGCAGTTTGAATCCACCAGGCGCTCTTTGGAAACCCTACGGGTCAGTTCTACTCTGTCCTATAGGGTCGCTATGAGTTGGAATCGACTCGTCGGCAATGGGTTTTTTTTTTTTTTTTTTTTTTTTTAAGGGACATAGCAAGCTTGAGGCAACCTTGGTGGTGCGGGGAAGAGCCAGAATAATAAATACCCTAACCTCATTGTGCCCTCTTTCTCCTACTTATTGCAGGAGCTCCCCATTGGCTGGGCCCAGTCACAAAGAGCACGGGAACCCATTGCTGTAGTTCATACAAGCCAGCTCCCAGAGTAGAAGGTAGAGAGGAACAGGTGGACCCAGTGAACCTAGGGGAGACGTAGACAGTGTCAGGCGCATCTCTATCTGTTTGTAATAGTCCTTTCTGAACTTCCGAAGCATTTGCTTCTATTTTAAAATCTTAATCCTAATTTAAATGCCAACTTTAGTGTATTATTAAATTCTGAGGATTTTCAAAGTGCACGAGGCTTTAGAAGTTTATTTCGGAAAACAGTAGGATCTCCAGTGGCC
Source organism: Dugong dugon (assembly GCA_030035585.1). NCBI lineage: Eukaryota > Metazoa > Chordata > Mammalia > Sirenia > Dugongidae > Dugong > Dugong dugon. The sequence goes on along the minus strand of CM057462.1, from coordinate 17,255,028 downwards.
CCTACTAGGCATTTTGTCATTCAAAATCTATCCCACTATTTTTTAATTGTAAAAGTATAGCTACCTCACTCATTCATTAATTCTTCTAACATTTATTGAGAGCTTACAAAGATAACTAAACCTGGTTTCTGCACTTAAGGAGTCTTATGCAGAGAAATAGGCAGGTAAAAAGACAGTTCATTTGGACTATAGGTATATGCCAGTCAGGAATTTTATCTGGCTGTACATAAAAGAAAATGCTACATTATCATGGCCAAGGTCCTCCTCGTTTTTTCCTCAAGGTTAGTCCCAAGATCATGTCCCAGCCATCATGTCTGCATTTCAGATAGGAAGAGGAAGAAGGTCAAAGGACAAAGGCCAGGTGAGACCGGCGCCCTTATGTTTTATTGACCAGAATTGTGTCACATGGCCATACCGCCCTGAAGAGGAATCTGGGAAATGTAGTTCTGTTTAAGCTAGGTACTTTGCTGCGTTCTGAACGTTACAGAAGAAGGTGAGAGTGGATAATGGGTAGGCAACTGGCCATCTCTGGAACACTCTGTCTCAGGCATCTAGTACAGTAACTGGAACATCACACAAGCTTAATAATTGTTTGTTAAATGAATAAACAAACAAACTGGAAAACAGAGGACCAAAAAACAAAACTCATTGCCTTGGAGTCAATTCTGAATCATGGTGTTACAGGGTAGAACTGTTCCATAGGGTTTTCTTGGCTGTAATCTTTGTGGAAGCAGATTGCCAGATCTTTCTGCCGTGGCACTGCTGGGTGGGTTTAAACTGACAACCTTTAGGTTAGCAGCCGATTGCAAACCACTTGTGCCATCCAGGGACCTCACATAGAGGACAGGCACTATGATAAAGGCTACTACAAACTGCACTGGAAGCATAGATGGTGTCTTAGTCATCTAGTGCTGCCATAACAGAAAGACCACAAGCGGATGGTTTTAACGAAGAGAACTTTATTTCCTCACAGTCAAAGTAGGCTAAAAGTCCAAATTCAGGGCGTCAGCTCCAGCGGAAGGCTTTCTCTCTCTGTCGGCCTTCTCATCAGTGTTCCCCTGGACTAGGACCTTCTCGGCGCAGGGACCCCGGTCAAAACGACGCGCTCTGCTCCCGGCACAGCTTTCTTGATGGTATGAGGTCCCCCTGTCTCACTGCTCACTTCTGTTTTTTACATCTCAAGAGATTGCCTCAGGACACAGTCCAGTCTTGTAGATCAGGTCCTGCCTTACTAACACAACTGCCACCCATCCTCCCTCATTAACATCATAGAGGCAGGTTTACAACATACAGGAAAATCACACAGTACCAGGAATCATGGCCCAGCCAAACTGACACACACATTTTTGGGGGGACATAATTCAAGCCATGACAGATGGGGACTCAGCCTCAGTGTTGGCAGGGGGTAGGGGGCCAAGAGGGAAAAGGAATGGGCTGTTAGTGGGTGAGGTAGTTAGGCTTAATCTTCTTCTAGGCTGAGAAGTCCTTAAATTGCCAACTACCCCAGCCCTGTCAATTTTTTTTTTTTCTCGACTCCAATCCTTCTTCAGCTCCATTGTGTCGATCTTATGTTCAGATGATCCAGGGTCTTATATAAGGGTAGAAGAAAGTATAATGTGAGATTAACTAGACTCTCACATGAGGCAGAGACTTTGCCTTTCCCCATATTCTCCCAGATGGCACTTTATTGGCTTTGATAGCTGTAGTAACTTAGATTGGAATTTTTCTGGCAAAATTCCCAGGGAGCAGCGTTTCTCTAAACTACCTAATATGCAGCATTTGCAAATAATTATTAATAGATGTTTGTGTTTCCATTCTTTATGAATGCCACTGTGGGGCGATTCTGTAGTTCAAGGGGGAGGTGGAGGATGTCATCCCTCCCCACACTCCTCCTCCCACGGTCTTCCCCATCGCAACTGGTGGCAGCTCTGTCCTTAGGCTGCTCTTCACCCATCCCTCACGTCCAATCCATCAGCAACATGTGTCAGCTTTACCTTCAGAATATATCTAGAAATCACCTCCATCACCACCACCCTCCCCATCCCCTCACCACCCCCCGCCCCCGACTCCAGCCCGGTCATCTCCCACCTGGACCAGTGAAGTTACTTTCTTTCTGGTCTCCCAGCTTCTGTTCGCCACGTGTCTGTTGCTCCCACAGTGGCCAGAGGGCGCCTGTGAGCACCCGAGCCAGGTCAGTTCTTTCCTTTGTTCAGGACCCTCCATGGCTCCCTCCTTTGTTGTTGTTGTTGTTGTTAGGTGCCCTGGAATCAAACCTGACTCAAAGTAACCCCATATGACAGAATAGAATTGCCACGTAGGGTTTTCTAGGCTGTAATCTTTATGGGAGCGGCTCGCCAGGTCTTTCTCCCATGGAGCTGGTGAATGGGTTTGAACCATCAACCTTTCAGTTAGTAGTCGAGCACTTAACCATTGCGCCACCAGGGCTCCTTGCGCCCTCCTTACTCAGAGTAAAAGCCAAAGTCCTCCCCATGGTCCAAAAGGCCCTGCACAATCTGTCTTCACCTACCTTTCTTATACACACCAAGCACTTTCCTGCCACAGGGCCTTTGCACTTGCTGTTCCCTCAGCCTAGACTACCCTTCTCACAGATGTTGATGGCTCCCATCTTCACTTCCTTCAAGTTTCTCCTTAAGTATTACTTTACCAAAAGGCTTCCGTAATCATCGTCTCTGTGCCGCAGACCTTGCTTCATGGTTCTACACAGCACTTGCCATATCCAATCATTATTTCTTTTTTAACTATTTTCCCCATTTAGACTATCAGCTCTATGAAAGCAGGGATTTGAGGCCATCTTGTTCTGGGCTATATCTCCAGTGCCAATGTATGTAATATGAAGGAATGGATTGACCCTTTCCTCAATGTTTCTGATGGTAGGTACTCTTGTACAGCCTGTTTGGAAAGAAACTTGGGAATGTGTACCAAGGGTCATACAAATGCAGCAATTTCACATCTGACCCAGTAATTCCACACAGCAGACAATATCCTGATAGGTCAAAACACAAAGACACATAGTTACTTATTGCCTTATTACTTTTAAAAGTACCTAGTTGGAAACATTATTAAAAGTTCAACATAAGAGGAATGAGTAAAGAAATTTAAAAAATGTAACCATTTGAAAATTGTCATTAGAGTATGATATTAAGTAAGAAAATAACACAGGAAACTTTCTCTATTCCATAGTACTTGGTACTGGAAAAGCTTGAAGAGCCTCGGTGGTGCAGTGGTTAAAGCACTCAGTTGCTAACTGAAAGGTCAGTGGTTTGAACTCACCAGCCGCCCCATGGGAGAAAGATGTGGCAGTCTGCTTCCATAAAGATTTCAGCCTTGGAAGCCCTATGAGGCAGTTCTATTCTGTCCTATAGGGTTGCTACAAGTTGGAATCAACTTGATGGCAACGGTTTTCAGTTTGTTTGTTTTTGAAAAACTTGCTGAAAGTGAATCCCCTGAAAACAGGAATCTCAACTTCACAGGGAGTCCTAGAGGGAAAAGATGCGATCGGAACTTTGTCCTGAAAGATGAAACCAAACTTCGTAAACCTAAGTTTATTTTTCAATCATATTTAACAAAATTTAAGTAATCATTGCAACTATGCTCTAATGCTTAGAATCAACAAAGAATAAATCAAAAGTTGATACTTCTTGTATATGCATCATCTCCCAATGAAATTGTAAGATAGAACAATAGACCGTCCTTCGTTTCATCTGACTTCTGTGGTGTAACCATAAAGTAGCCCATTTTTGCAGTCTATCCAAGGCCTTCATCAATGTCCCCAGAGGACCTTTTTAATCATCTGATCTTCAGTTTATTCTCTTTTGAAGCACTCACCACTATTATTCGTTTTCTCTTTTTCAGTTGTTAACTGGTCTAACTTTACAAATGCGTCCTGGGCATTTCAAGTGGTTCTCCAACATCACTTTCATTGACTTCATGAAATCCTGCTGTCTTTTGCAAAGATTTCCAATTCCACTTTTGCAATTGACTTGCATTGTCTTGAATTATGTTGCTGAATTTCAAACAGCCACCAACCATCAGAGATAAACAATGACAAGCACGTTGATCTGATGGGCTCCCAAGCAGTGTTTGTGTTAGTGGGGGAGGGATATTTAAGGGGCACAAATTGTGAAATTGTTGTTCATTTAGTATTTTTATGTTATGACAACTTTTGCTTCTCTAAACTCATAACTGTATGGCTATTTGGATAAGGAAGCATATAATGAATACTCAGATGATGAGGAATTATTGTATATAAAAATCTTTACACTATAATTACAGCTGTATGGAAAATAAAAACATAGAGGGGAGCTAGAGAGAAATACAACAAAATACCCATAGTGCTTATGTTAGGGTAGTCATGGGATTGTAGCTTAAAATTTCTTTTAACATGAAAATTACTTTAATTTTGAAAAACGTTTTAAAACAAAGTATAAGAAATTTAAACAAAAGTCTCAGACTTAAGAGGGTGGGTCTCTTTGAGAATGAGAAATGCCTCCAGGTTGAAGGCTGTGCAAGTCGCAAACACTAACACCCAGGCTGTTAACAACCACATGAATCATCTCATTGAATCCTTACAACCACCAATTAAGTAAATCAATGAAGTTCATCGTTTCCCTGTTTTATAAATGAGCACACTGAGGCCAGAGAGGTTGAGCAAATTGCCCAGGGTCACACAGCTCAACCACCATGCCACGCTGCCTTACAATGTACCTCTGAGCCCAATTAAATCTCCTTCCCTTGATTCTGGTCCCCATAGGATGGCTTGGGTTTTTTCTTGACTGAGGAGCACATAACTCTGAGACACGGTCGTAAGCTGGTGCCTCAGGTACGAGAGTTAAGTGATTTCTGTCGGCATGGGATGAAAGCGTTTTCTGCAACAAAAGGAAGTAGATGATGCCAGGGAAGGAAATGAGAAAGTCACAGAAGAGAAGTTTAGTATTCTGTCAGCTCAATCCATTATGCTCTCTCCATGGGACAGCAATGCATTTGAGCAGCCTAAACATAAATATGGAAACCCTGGTGGTGTAGTGGTTAAGTGCTTACAACTGCTAACCAAAAGGTTGGCAGTTTGAATCCACCAGGCAGTCCTTGGAAATTCTATGGGGCAGTTCTACTCTGTCCTATAGGATCGCTAGGAGTCAGAATCGACTCAACAGCAATAGGTATGGGTTTTTTTTTTGTTGTTGTTGTTGTTGTTTTAAACATAAATGCTTGTGTTTCTGTCTGCATGTAATTCTTAGGTGAAATTTTTACTCTCGCCAGATGAGCGTTGCTGGGGCCTCTTTATTTGCCCTTTGTTTGTCTGTGTCCCCGATTACCCCTTCTCTATTCCTGGAGCATCAGGTACTTCTCTTGATGTATCCTTTGGACATGAGAGGTGACTCCACCTGCTCACAGTGAGGACTGTCATCAGAGCAGTCACTTCTCTTCTCCACCACCCTGGGCCTGGCTCATCACATACAGGAAGTCATCCCATCCCTTCATGATCCCATGGGGTACAGACCGCCTTCATCCACATTTTTCAAATGATTTATTTATTTTGGTTGTTGTTGAGAATATACACGGCAAACATACACCAAGTTCAACAGTTTCTACGTGTACGATTCAGTGACATTGATCACATTCTTCGAGTTGTGCAACAATTCTCACCTTCCTTTTCTGAGTTGTTCCTCCCTCATTAACATAAACTCAGTGCCCCCTAGGGTTCCTGTCTAATCTTTCCAGTTGCTGTTGTCAATTTGATCCCATATAGATAGATCTTGAAAGAGCACGATGCTCAAGGCAGATATTCTTTACTAGTTAAGCTAAACTATTGCTTGGTTTTAAGAAGACTTCAGGGGTTATTTTTGGTTTACGATTTAAAGATTATCTCAGCGTAATAGTTTCGGGGGTTCAGGCAGCCTCTGTGGCTCCAGAAAGTCTGGAGTCCATGAGGATTTGGAATTCTGTTATGAGTTTTCTCCCTTTCGATCAGGATTCTTCTGTAGAGTCTTTGATCAAAATTTTCAGTAATGGTAGCCGGGCACCATCCAGTTCTTCTGGTCTTGTGGCAGAGGAGGCAGTTTTCACAGGGGCAATTAGCCACACATCCATTTCCTCCTCTTATTCCTGACTCTCCTTCTTCCTCTGTTGCTCCAGGTGAATAGAGATCAATTGTTGTGCCTCTGATGGCTGTTTGCAAGGTTTGAAGATCCCAGGCACCATGCAACTGAACTAGAAGGTAGAACAGAAGCACAAAGCATGTTATTAGGCCAATTAACTGCGATGTCCCATGAAACCATGACCCTAAACCTCCAAAGCAAGGAACCAAATCCCATGAGGTGTTTCGTTGTTCCTTATCTGCATTTTGCAGACAGGGAAACTGAGGCTCAGAAAGATGAAATAACAAGCAGTAGAACACAGCTTGAACATTAGAGTGGACGAATGGTATTATTACTTTTTATTGTTGCTGTTGTTGTTGTGCTGTGTCTCCCCAGGATAGACGTTCTTGCCCTAGGTCATGGAGTTTGAAAGCGCAGAGCTGGGTAACCATCCAGACCGGTGCTGTCCAATAGAAATATAACACAGATCACGTATGTCATTTCAAAGTTTTGAGTAGTCACATTATAAAAGACAAAAAGAAACAAGTGAAGTTAATTTTAGTAATGTATTTTGTATAACCCAATATAGCCAAAGTGTTAGCATTTCAACGGGTTGTTGTTGTATGCTACTGAGGCAATTCCGACTCATAGCGACCCCATGTGACAGAGTAGAACTGCCCCATAGGGTTTCCTAGGCAGAAATCTTTACAGGAGCAGATCACCAGGTCTTTTCTTCCACGGAGCCACGGTGGGTTTGAACCACCAGCCTTTTGGTTAGCTGCCAAGCACTTAACCACTGTCCCACCAGGGCTCCTTGTCAAATGAGTGAACAAATGAACAAATGAAGCTGAGACGTTTTCTCGAGAGTCCAGATGAATGAACGTGCTTGCTTCTGTCTCCTGTGACTTTTCTCCGAACATGGTAACATGTAATGAATATAAAAAACTACAAATGAGATATTTCACTTTTTTTTTTCTTCTTCATACTAAGTCTCCAAAATCTGATGAGTATTTTATCCTTACACTCCAGGAATGTGTACCAAGGGTCATAGAAATGCAGCAATTTCACATGTGGCTGGTGGCTCTGTCTTGGACAGCGCAGGTCCAAACCTTTTGACAAGTACTTCTGGAGTTTTTCTACTACACAATGAGACTCAGTACACATATTGAGGGTCCCTGGGTGGAGCAAAAGGTTAATTTTCTCTGCTGCTAACCAAAAGATTGGATGTTCTAATCAACCCAGAGGTGCCTCAGAAGACAGGCCTGGTGATCTACTTCCAACAAATCAGCCATTGAAAACCCTACGGAGCATAGTTCTACTCTGACACACATGGAGTTGCCATGAATCAGAGCTGACTTGACAGAAACTGGTTTTGAATTTATGCTCAACTTTTATCCTACAAAACTCTTCAAACTCTTTTCTGAAGGAAGAAAGACCGAGAGAGAAGAAGGAAGGAGGAAGGGCAGTAAGGAAGGAGGGAAGGAGGGAGGGAAGGAAGGAAGGAGGAAGAAAGGGAGGGAGAGGGAAGAAAGTAAGACAGGAAAGAAGCAAGTAAGGGAGAAAAAGAGAGAGAAAGAGAAGAGAAAGATCTTCCTCACGCCTAAAGATTTTGAAATCGTTAACAGAATCTGTCCAACTCTGTTGTCTTCATTTCGGGTCCCCCTGAAGCAGATTCTGAAGCATGGATTCAAGTGCTAGTAATTTACACGTGGGTGGGGGGTAGAGATGCCAGGACATACTGGCAGAGGAACAGGGAAGAGGGACAGGGAAGGGAATAACTAGTAAGAAATAAGTGCCATCAACCAAGTTACCACTATGGGCAACTGGGACGCAGTACCGGTGAGGACCCTTGGGAGGCAGCAAAAAGCATGTTCCTAAGAGTCACCCCTTCCACCTGGGGGTGAGAGAGCCTGGGTATGTTGGAGGATGTTCCCTGGAGCATTCATTCCCTAGTACTTCCAGCCTGCTGAGTGGACACCCCGGGGGGCAGAGAAAAGCCCCAGGGGCTGGTAGTGGAAAAGTCATGCCAGAAAGCACTGAAGTGGTTGTGGGGAGTGCTGGAGCACGTCTACCCATCTGTTGTTATTGTTGGCTGCTGTTGAGTCAGCCCCAACTCATTGCAACCCTGTGCACCACAGACAAAACACTGCCCAGTCCTGTGCCATCCCCATGATCGGTGGCAGATTGCCCTGTTGTAATTCATAGAGTTTTCATTGACTGATTTTTAGGAAGTAGATCACCAGGCCTTTCTTCCTACTCCATTTTAGTCTGGAAGCTTCGCTGAAACCTGTTCAGTAACATGCAATCCTCCACTGACAGATGGGTGGTGGCTGCACATGAGGTGCGTTGGCCAGGAATCGAACCTGGGTCTCCTGCATGGAAGGCGAGATTTCTACCACTGAACCATCAATGCCTGCCCAACCCCTCTCTACTCACCTACCTTCTTGTCATTCAAAAGGTTCCTGTTCCCGTCACAAGCCCTCATTAACTTCAAGTCAGTTAACTTTGTGACAGTCTGGCTGCCATATGAGACATGAGATTATTTAGTTGTTGTCATCTCAGTGACAGAAGAGGCACAACAGCTATGGAAGGGCATCGCAGATGCATGCATATATTCATGCGTAACCCTGTGAACATGTGTGGATGCTCCTTTTCATGTTGTCACCTGGCGGAACTCTCTGTTGTTGCTTTTTCACTTTCAATCTTTTTAGTCAGAGAGTGGGCAAAATGGAAAAGAATAAAAGGAGTGAGTCCGGGATTCGACTTTATAAGAGGAAACATCCTTTCAGGCAAGTTTCATAAGAAATAGGCCCAGCATGAGTTGACACCCCTGGGGTCCCCATCACCTCCCTGCATTCATCTCCTCTCACTCCCTCCACCCTGGCGCGTGGACCTCTTTGCTCTTCTTCAGACTCACCAGGCACTGTCCACACAGGACTTTGCCCTGCTGTTCCATCTGCCCGGGATGCTGTTCCCTCTGCCCGGGATGCTGTTTCTTCTGCTGGGACGCTGTTCCCTCTGCTGGGACGCTGTTCCCTCTGCCTGGGACGCTGTTCCCTCTGCCTGCGACACTGTTCCCTCAGCTCTCCACACACCTGCTCACTCCTTCCTTCAGGTCTCTGCTCAGATGTCACCTTCTTAGGTTTTTTTCAAAAATAGCTCTTTCTCTTCTCCTCTCTGACCCCTCACCAACTCCATTTTTCTTATAAAATGATCTCTACCTGACCTGTGATAAATGTATCCCAGTTCATTCATTTATTTTTCTGGTTTCTCTGCCCTAAAACTTAAGTTTCTCAGGAGCAGGGACTTATTTGTTCTAGTCACAGCTGTGTCCCCAGTACCTGGGATAAAATAGATGCTCCATAAACATTTGTCAAGTGAGTGAGTAAATGAACAAATGAAGCCGATAGGTTTCTCAAGCGTTCCAGATGAAATAATGTGCTCGATTCTGTGGTCTGTGACTTTATCTCCAAGTGTGGTAAAACTTGCTGTTTTGCAGAAGACTTAACTCTGTTCTCACTCAAGCAACAACCAAGACTGAAGTTTCTATATGCAGGTATAGCTCATTTGATTGAATTTCCCATAGTTACTTCTCAGGATACACATGAATATATATAAGTAAGCATCTAATCAAGCTCCTAGCTTAGTAGACGGGTTAGATGTTGAATATCATTTGCAATTGCCTGAGAATATAAGAAGCTGGAGTACTTTCGTTTCCATAATTAAGCGTGAGGGTCTTGTCTCAATGTGAACCAAGAGGGTTTCAATTACTTAGTACATTTTCTTTTTCCTTTTGGAAAGATTCAAATGTATCCAGAAGAAGAGAGACTAGAATGATAACCTGCCATATGCCCATCACTCATCTTCCAGAATTATTAACTCTTGTCCCATCTTGAACCTCAGTGCCCGGTATGCAAAGACTCCCCCTTTTCCTTTCCCTCCCACCCCTGGTAACTACTGGTAAATTTTGGTCTCTAGACACCTGCCTAAGGAGCCCTGGTGGTGCAGTGGTTAAGCACTCAGCTGCTGATCAAAAGATAGGCAGTTCAAACCCACCAGCCACTCTGCAGGAGAACGATGTAGCAGTCAGCTTCATTAAAGATCACAGCCTTGGAAACCCTGTGGGGTGGTTCTACTCTGTCCTATAGGGTCCCTATGATTTGGAATTGACTCGACAGCACACAACAACAATAACATACACTTGCCTATTCTAGATATTTCATAGAAGTGGGATCATACAAGATTTGTCCTTTGGGGACTGACTTCTTTCACTCAGCATGATGTTTTCAAGGCCCATCCATGCTGTAGTATGCAGCAGGAGTTCATTTCTCTTTATGGCTGAGTAATACTCCATTGTATGAATAGACCACATTTATATCTTGGTTTTTTTTTAATAGCTCAGCTCACATCTTGGGTTATTGTCATGTATTGAATTATGTCCCCCCAAAAATGTGTGTATCAGTTTGGCTGGGCCATGATTCCCAGTATTGTGTGATTTTCCTGATATGTTGTAACTCCTGCCTCTATGATGTTAATGAGGGAGGATGGGCAGCAGTTGTGTAAGTGAGGCAGGACTCAATCTATGAGACTGGACTGTGTCCTGAGGCAATCTCATGAGATATAAAAGAGAGAAGTGAGCAGAGAGACTTGGGGACCTCATACCACCAAGAAAACAGTGCCAGGAGCAGAGCGAGGCCTTTAGGCCTGGGGTTCCTGTGTGGAGAAACTCCTAGTCTGGGGGAACATTGATGAGAAGGCCAACAGAGAGAGAAAGCCTTTCCCTGGAGCTGACGCCCTGAATTTGGACTTTTAGCCTACTTTACTGTGAAGAAATAAATTTCTCTCTGTTAAAGCCATCCCCTTGTGGTATTTCTGTTACAGCAGCACTAGATGACTAAGACGGTTATATTAAAGCAAATCTCAGACATGATATAGTTTCATCTGTAAAGACTTTAATATGTATTTCTAAAAGCTACGGAATAAGTATTACTAAAATCTAAATCAAAAATAATAAAATAAAGCACGACTATAATGCCATTATAACATCTGTGGCAGAACAGGGAGGAGGGGGGCTATTTCTCAGTCCTTATGTGGTGTGCCTTGTGGCAGCATTTGACACTGAGGCCTACCCCAGCTTCTGTGATGTCACCCACAGTTTTTCTTGCCACTTCCTGGACGGCGCTTTCTCAATCTCCAGCAGGGGATTCTCTTCCTCAGCTCTGCCCTTAAATGTTGATACTTCTCAGAGATACTTCCTAAGACCTCAACCAATTTTCTAGGATCATTTCATCCACTCCTAAAACATTCATTACTGTTTATATTCTGATAGCTCCTATATTAGTCTCCTGGGCTACTGGAACAAATTACTACAAACTCTCGCTGACTTAGAACAACAGAAATTTACTCTCTCACAGTTCTGGAGGCCAGAAGTCTGGAATCAAAGTGTTGGCAGGGCTGCGCTCCCTCCCCAGGCTTCTGGGGAGGATGCTGCCGTGCCTCTTCCAGCTTCACATTCTTTGGCTTGTGGCTGCATCATCCAATTTCTACCTCTGTCTTCACATGGTCTTCTCTTGTGTCTGTGTCTTCTCCTCTTCTCTCTCTTATTAGGACACTTGTCACTGGATTTAGGGACCACCCAAATAATCCATGAGGATCTCATCTCATGATTCTTAATTCTAACTGCAAAGACCCTTTGTCTAATTAAGGTCACCTTCACAGGTTCTGGAGGTTAGGATGTGGACATATCTTTTTTGGGCCACCATTCAACCCATAATCGCCTCCTATGCATGCGAAAGCTGGGCGATGAATAAGGAAAACCAGAGAAGAATTGATGCCTTTGGATTGTGGTGTTGGTGAAGAATATTGAGTATACCATGGACTGCCAAAAGAATGAACAAATCTGTCTTGGAAGAAGTACAGCCAGAATGCTCATTAGAAGCAAGGAATGTAAGACTATGTTTCACATTCTTTGGACATGTTATCCGGAGGGATCAGTCTCTGGAGAAGGACGTCATGCTTCGTAGAGCAGAGGGTCAGCAAAAAAGAGGAAGACCTTTAATGAGTTGGATTGACAGAGTGGTTGCAACAGTGGGCTCAAGCATAACAACGATTATGAGGATGGGCACAGGACCAGGCAGTGTTTCACTCTGTTGTACATAGGGTCGCTATGAGTCAGAACTGACTCAACAGCACCTAACAACAACAACAAGTAATACTAGCTGCTATAACAGAGGAACCCTGAATTCTCAATGGCTAAACACAGTGAGTCCCTAAGTGATACAAACGGGTACCACACTTGGCTGCTAACTGACAGATTGGAGATTTGAGTCCACCTAAAGTGCTTCGGAAGAAAGACCTGGTGATCTGCTTCTGAAAGATCACAGCCATTGAAAACCCTGTGGAGCCACCTCAAGCATAGCAACAATTGTGAGGATGGCACAGGCCCCGGCAGTGTTTGGTTCTGTTGTACGTAGGTTCGCTATGAGTCAGAACCAACTCAACGGCACCTAACAACAACGTTCACCCTTTGGCAGCCCCTGCCTTTGTACCTCTGGCGTGATTTCTCTCCTGAGCTCTAGAACCATACAGCCAAGAGGCGTATCTGAGCTCCTGGATTCCAGCCCTATCCAGAAGTGGTTTCCCCTCTACCTACACAGTCTTGGTTCCGTTCTTCTCAAAGACATAGCAGCCAGGTTAAGGGCACAGACTCTGGAGCCAGGTTGCCTGAACTTGAATTCCAGCCTTGGTCACTAATTAGGCAAGTTATGTAACTTGTAAATGCCTCTTTGTAAAATAGAAATAATAATAGTAACTATCTCATGAAACTATTGTGAGAATTCATTGAGTCAATATCTATAAAGAATTTAGAACAGTCATCTAAAAATAATAATATCAATCATATTAGTTGTTGTATGCCATCGAGTTCATCCTGGCTCATAGCAACCTATAGGACAGAGAAGAACTGCACCCATAGGAGTGCCAAGGCTGTAATCTTTACAGAAGTGGACTGCCATATCTTTCTCCTACAGAGCGGCTGGTGGATTGAAACTGCCATCCTTTTGGTTAGGGACCAATTGCTTAACCACTGTGCCACCAAAAATAAAAAACCAAACCTGTTGCTGTAGAATTGATTCTGACTCATAGTGACCCTGTAGGACACAGTAGAACTGCCCCATAGGATTTCCAAGGAGTGCCTGGTGGATTCGAACTGCCAACCTTTTGGTTAGCAGTTGTAGCTCTTAACCACTACACCACCAGGGTTTCCACTGTGCCACCAGGGCTCCTTTAATAATATTAGTATAATAATATAATGAAATGACTAAGTTGTCGGTATCTTTTTTTAAATAATACTTTATTGTTTTTTTTGGTGAAAGTTTACACAGCAAGTTAGGTTCCCTTTTGACAGTTTCCACACAAATTATTCAGTGACACAGTTACATTTTTCACAATGTGTCAACATTCCCTTTATGTTCTGGTTGTTCCATTTCCAATACTCTAGTTTCCCTGCCCCCTTATTTTATCATCTTTGCTTTAGAGTAAATGTTAACCTTTAGGTCTCGTACAGATGACTTTTTAGTACAGCACTTATCTTATGGATAATATCCTGCATTTTGTGTGCCACTCTGCTATTTCACTAAAAGGTGATCACAGGATATAGTTTCAGTTCAAGGTTTAAAGAGTGTCTCGGGGTGATAGTCTCAGGGAGTCTTCTGGTTTTAACTGGTCCAGTTAATCTGGCTTTTTTAAAGAATCTGAGTTTTGTTCTACATTTTTCTCCCATTCTATCTGGGATCATCTATTGTGACCCCAGTCAGAATGGTCAGTGGTGGTAGCCGGGCACCATCTAGTTCTTCTGGTCTCAGGGTAGATGACGTCGTGGCTCACGTAGGCTATCAGCCTTGTAGACTTGTTTCTTCTTGGAGATTTTTGTTCCCTTCTTACTCTTTTGCTCCTGATGAGTAGAGACCAATAGTTGTATCTTAGACGGCTGCTCATAAGCTTTTAAGAACTCAGATGCTACTCACTTCCGTAAGTTGCAGAACTTGGACTTTTTGAACTATATTATGCCAATTGACTGAGTTGTCCCATGAGATCATAGTTCTAAGCCTTCAAACCTAGAAAACCAATCTCAGAAGGTGTTTGGTTACATCTGAGGGGTATCTGTAGTTGTGTCTTTAATGAATATATGTGCCTGCGCACACATATCTGTATTTACATGTGCTTACAGATACTTCTATCTGTTCTCACATATGTATATACCTGTACCTACCCATATGCTTATATACCTATACCCAGGGGTGGATTATTCAATAGGCAAGGTAAGCATGGTGCTTTACTTACCAGATCATCTGTAGTGAACAATTTCACATTTTTTCCACCACATCAAAGATTCTGCTTTTAGGTATGCCTGACATCTGTCTCTCTCCCAACCCGACAGCACCTTCCTACAGAATTAAAGCCTCTTTTCAAATTTACAATCCCTGACAGGGGAGGATGACCCAGTAAGCTAGCTAAGCATGGGCGTACTTGTACTTACCTACTAGTCTGTAGTGAACAATTTCACATAGGTTTCACCAAATGATGTGGTGTTGAGTTTACTTGCTGTATAAACTCTCACCAAAAACACAATAAAATATTATTAAAAAAAAATAGATGTCAACAATTTAATTAGTCATTTCATGATGTGGTGAAACCCACATGAAATTGTTCACTGCAGACTACTAAATAAACACAAGTAAGCCAGTGCTTACCTTGCTTATTGGATAATCCACCCTTGCCTATTCCCATCCATATGTGATCATACACTTGCTTTTTGGTCTTTGTTGGAGTTGTTCCCATCTTATGTATGTCATATTCTTTAGTACAGGCATCCTTTTCTCTTGAGCGCTTCTCAGTGACATCATTTACTTTGGTCATGCTGTGCTCACTACACCCACACTCGGCGCCACTTTTCCCATCACCAAAAATAACAAATATCTACGATCTAAAGTGTGCTTCTCCCTCCCCGCCACCCCTCCTTGGTAACCACCAACGAACACTGGTCTCTTTATATATATCTATTCTTGTCTTCTTATAAAAGAGGGATCATACAGTATTTGTCTTTGACTTATTTCGCTTAGCATAATGCCCTCCAGGTCCATTCATGTTATAAAATGTTTTTCAGACTCATCATTGTTCTTTATGGTTGCATAGTATTCTACTGTATGTATGTACCACATTTTGCTTATCCATTCATCCATTGATGGGCATTTCAGTTGCTTCCATTTTCTTGCTACTGTGAATAAAGCTGCAATGAACATAGGTGTGTATGTGTCTGTTTGTGTCACTACATTTAGGTCTCTAAGGTATATACCTAAGAGTGGAATTGCTGGATCATAGGGTAGTTCTATTTCTAGCTTTTTGAGGAAGAGCCATACTATTTCCATAGTGGTTCTACCGTTTTACAGTCCCACCAGCAATGGCCAAGGGTTCCAATCTCCCCACATCCTCACCAACACTTGTTATTATCTGTTTGTTTGTTTATCAGTGCCATTTTAGCCTGGGTGAGATGGTATCTCATTGTAGTTTTGATCTGCACGGGGTCGCTATGAGTCATAATCAACTCTACGGCAACAAGTTTGATTCTTTTGTTTGTTTAATGTCTAATGGAAGCCCTGGTGGTACTGTGGTTAACAGCCATGGCTACTAACCAAAAGGTCGGCAGTTTTAAATCCCAGCCGCTCCTTGGAAACCTTATGGGGCAGTTCTCCTCTTCCTTACAGGGTCCCTATGAGTTGGAATCAACTTGACAGCAATGGGGAATGGCCAATGATCATAAGCATCTTTTCATGTGTTTGTTGGCTGCTTGGATGTCCTCTTTGGTGAAGGTTCTGTTCATGTCTTTTGCCCATTTTATAATTGGGTTGTTTGTCTTTTTGTTGTTGAGTTGTTGAGGTTGTCTCTGAATTTTAGAGATTAGACCCTTATTGGAGATGTTGTTTCCAAAGATTGTCTGTAGGTTGTCTTTTTATTCTTTTGATAAAGTCTTCTGATGAATATAAGTTTTTAATTTTTATGAAGTCTCACTTACCTATTTTGTCTTCTGTTTGTGCATTTGTTGTTATTTTTGTTATCCTATTTTTATAAAATATTAGGTCCCATAGTTTTCTCTCTATGTTTTCTTCCAGAAATTTTATAGTTTTAGTTTAACATAGGTTTTCAGTATCTTGAGAAACTACCATGATATTCTTCCTGCTTTGCTTTCTCAAATTTTATCTAGGGTTCAAGAAGCATAGTGCTCCCGTAACACATCCCCTGACTGTACCAATCCCCTCTGATCTACCTCCTATAATCTCTTTGTAATTTATACACATTTTAGTACTTAATGTTATAATCTGAGGTATTATACTAGGGTGTATATTTAGTATTAGAGGGAAAGTCCTTTAAAAAAATTTTTTTTTTCCCATATCATAAAACAAAAAACCAAACCAGTCGCTGCCAAGTCCATTCTGACTCATGGCGACCACATGTGTTTGAGAGTAGAACTGTACTCCATAGGGTTTTCAATGGCTGTGACTTTTCAGAAGTAGATCACCAGGCCTTTCTTCCAGGGACCTTTGGGTGGATTCAAACTGCCAACCTTTTGGTTAGTAGCTGAGCACTTAACCATTTGCACCATTCAGAGACTCCTCCCACATCATAAAGCCCCTCAAATAAGGCAGGGCACCTAGTTGTTGCTCGATTAATGGCTTGCTGATTGGGTAATTGGGTTAAGAAGTAGGCACCAGAATCATATTCATAGCTATTTTAAAGCAGGTGCAAATAGATTCGCTGAAATCTGTGAATGTGTTATGGATTGAATTGTGTCCCCCAAAATATGTGTTGAATTCCTGGCCCTTGTACCTGTGGATGTGATCCTGTTTAGAAATAAGATATTTCCTTTGTTATGTTAATGAGGTCATACCCGAGTAGGGTGGATCCTAAGACTAATCACTTCTGAGTTATAAAAACACCAGAACAGACACAGAGACACACACAGGCGGAAGACAGACACCATGTGATAATTATCTATAAGCCAAGGAACCAACAAACTCCCAGAGCTACCAACAAGCAAGGAATCGATATGGCTGAGACCCTGATATGGACTTCCAGCCTCCAGAAATGTGAGAAAATCAATTTCTATTCTTTAAAGCCACCTACTTGTGGTATTTGTGTTACGGCAGCTCTGGGGAACTAAGACAGTATGCTACAGATTATGCCACAGAAACAGATAACCCCTAAATCTCTGTGGCTTTAAAACTAGAATGCTAATTTCTCACTCACACTACCTGTCTATCACAGGTCGACTGGGGGGTTCCACTCCATGTTCTCCTCATTCTGGGGCCCAGGCTTAAGGAGCAGCCACCGTCTGGAACTTTGTTGGTTATAGAAATGCTGTATATCTGCACTGTCTCATACGATAACCACTAGCCACATGTGGCTTTTGAGTATTGGAAATGTGGCTTGTATGACTGAGGAACAGAATTTTTTATTTTATTCAGTTTTAATTTAAATAGCCACATGTGGCTAGTGGCTACAGTGTTGGACACTGCAGCTCATGAGGGATTTGCTGGTCATTAAATGCTCTGACCTGGAAGCAACGCACTTCATTTCCACTGAGAGTTCATCAACCAGAAGTAGCCACATGGCCCCAGCAAAACACAAAGAGATGAGGAAATGCCATCTTTCCATGTGCCCAAATATGGAGAGCTGGAAATTTTTGGTGAACAGCTCTAAAGTGTATCTCAGAGAATAAGTCCTTTTGGGATCCAAACAGAAGAAAGACTGACTTTTTTTTTTGAGGAGGAGGAGGAGGAGGAAAGGTAAGAGATATGGAACCTCAATGTATTCATTATCTATTGCTATATAACAAATTACCCAATTTAGCGGCTTAAAACAACAAGCACTTATTGTCTCACAGTTTCTGTGGGTGAGGAACGAACCAGGGTGCAGCTCATCTAGGTCCTCTGTTTCAGGGTCTTGAATGAGGCTGCAGTTAAGGTGCTGGTGGTGGCTTCCTTCTCATGTGAAGGCGTGACTAGGGGAGGATCTGCTTCCAAGCTCACCTATGAGTCTGTTGGCATAATTCAGTTTCTTCTGGGCTGTAGGACTGAGGGCCTCGGTTCCTCAGTATATGTTAGATTGAGACTACCCTCATTTCCTTGCCATGTGGGCCTCTCCATAGGGCTGCTCACAATAAGCAAGCAAGAGCTAGAGAGGGCACGCAATATGGAAGTCACAGTCTTTTTATAACCTAATCTCAAAAGTGACATCCAGTCACTCTTGCCATATCATGATCATCAGAAACAAGTCACTAGGTCCTGCCCACACTCAGGAGAAGGGGATTACACAAGGATGTGAATATTAGGAGGTAGGAATCACTGGGGGATATTTTGGAAGCTGCCTACCACACTTAGAAAGCAGAGTTAAAGTGATATTTAGTTGACAAGATTTTATTGAAAGCAAGTAGTATGTATCCACTACAATATAAAACAGACCACAGTATGTACAAAGGACCTTTCTAATGGTCCTTGTTCACGAGAAGATTACATTTTGCTAGGGAAACAAGTTTCAGAGAAAAGACCAAAAGGTGCTGACATCAGAGGTTTCCAACAAAATGGTCCAACCAGATCATAAAGTGGTATCCATTATCAACAAAACACACTTACATCTTCAGAACTCTCATCAGCTTTTTTAGTCTTGGGCTATTAATCCTGAGCAGACAACCAATGATTTCTATACATCTGAGGAACGCTTCAACATGACAGAGAGACCAAAACTAACAAACCAACAGAATAAACTAGGAGGGAACATAGATTCTGCAGAGAGAAGAGAAACAAAAAGCACCATTATTGTTATCCTTAGGGATACAAGAACAGATATTGTAGCCATGAAGCAAGAGCAAGGTGCTACAGAAAAGGATTCGGAATTAGAATGCTTCAAACTTCCCAACAGTAACACCAGAATCAAGAATTTCTGAAGAACACCAAAGACCCAAGGAAAGTATTAGCCCAAGAGACAGAAAGGGCCACATAAACCAGAGATTCATCAGCCTGAGACCAGAAGAACTAGATGGTGCCTGGCTACCACCAATGACCACCCTGACAGGGAACACAACAGAGAGTCCCTGATGGAGCAGGAGAAAGGTGGGGTGTAGAACTCAAATTCTAGTAAGAAGACCAGACTTAATGGTCTGACTGAGACTGGAGAACCCCGGAAAGCATGGCCTCTGGATTCTCTATCAGCCCAGAACTAAAACAATTTCCGAGGCCAACTCTTCAGACAGGGACTGGACTGTGGGACGTAAAGTGACACTTGTGAGGAGTGTGCCTCTTAGCTCAAGAAGGTACAAGAGACTAAACGGGCAGCTTCTGTCCGGAGGTGAGATGGGAAGGCAGAAAGGGTTAGGAGCCGGTTGAATGGACATGGGGAATCCGGTGGAAAGGAGGAGTGTGCTGTCACAGTATGGGGAGAGCAATTAGAGTCACATTACAATGTATGTATAAATTTTTGTATGGGAAAAAATAAAAAAAATTAAAAAAAAAGAATTTCTGAAGTAAAATGATTGTCAACCTAGAATTCTATATATATCCAGCCGAACTATCAATCAAGTATGAGCTAAAGATGTTTTCAAATATACAAGCTGCAAATTTACTTCCTGAGGCAGATTGTATTTTTCCCAAAAATGGTCATATATTTCCCATCTCGCATGCTCTTTTAGAACCTTGCCACTTCCCCATCAAGGGATTGAGTCTACATTCTCTCCCCTTTAACCTATGTGAGCCTTTATAACTGATTCAACTAATAGTGTAAGGCAGAAGTGATGCTCTGTGACTTCCAAGGTTAGGTAATAAAAGGTGATACAAATTCCGCCTTGCTCTCTCTCAGGACATATGCCTTTGGCGTTCTGAGCTGGCATGTAAGAATTCAAGCTACCCTGACATTGCCATGCTGGAGAGACCATCTGGGGAGACCACAAAGAGATAGAGGTGGATGCCTGAGAAGCCCCAGTTATTTGACTCTTTCCAATCTAGGTGCCAGAACTGTGATAGGGACACTTTTGAGATGACTCCAGTCCCTGCCACCATCTGGCTGTACTTGCATAAGAGACATTGAGTGTGATTGGGGACGCCTTTGAGATGACTCCAGTCCCTGCCACCATCTGGCTGTACTTGCATGAGAGACATTGAGTGTGACTGGGGACGCCTTTGAGATGACTCCAGTCCCTGCCACCATCTGGCTGTACTTGCATAAGAGACAGCGAGTGAGAATCACCCAGCTGAGCCCGATCACTTTCCAGAACCATGAGAGATAATAATGAATGTTGCCATTTTTGTGCCATTACATTTGGTCTGGTTTGTTACACAGTAACAGATAACTGAAACACTTCTCATGCACCCTTTCTCAGGAAACTACTGGAGGATGTGCTCCACCAAAATGAGGGAGTAAACCAAGAAAGAGGGAGATACAGGATACAGGACTCAAGAGATCCAACAAAGAAAGGCAAAGGAATCTCCTGGGTAATGGTAAAGGAAGATCTCAGGATGGAAACGGTGTGCCAGACAGAAAAGGCAGCCAGTCCTGACTGGACCAGGTCACAAGGCTTCAGGAAAGGCTGCTTCTGGATGATGAAATTAATAGTATATCTACTGAAGACTTTGTGGTCAAATTAGTGATAAGTACATTTAAAAAAATGAAGCAAATAAAAAAAATTAGGACAATTACTAATCCTGAAGAAATCAAAAATTTATAAAGGAAAGAAAATGTGGTCACAGTTTATTACATGGTGTAACTGTGAAAAGCTTTTATTTGTACATGACAATATAAACACTGAATCTTCCTGACTTTATGATGGAACTGTATGGGGCAGATGGGGGTGTTGGAAGGATATATATATAGAGAGAGGGGGACAAAGGAAAGGAAAGACAGATAAATCCTCCTCTTCCACAATGGGAAGCCAATAGATGAGGCCTAAAACTGAAATTAAAAATTAAAAGGTGGCAAGAGAAGTAAATTAGTTAGCAATGTGGCAGTAAATAGCAGAATAATCAGGGGTGACAGTGGGTGGCTCGGGGAGGGGGGATGAGGAGGATCAAGGCAGGGGGCTGATATTTTCCATAACATACCTCCTAGATCTATTTGATTCTAATTCCCAATGCTCCACCCTTTATTGCCCTTTCCTGCTTTGTTCTTCTCTTTAGCACCATCTGACACGCCATGTTTTTCCTTCTTTATTCTGTGTGTTCTCTGTCTCCACTCAGCTTCACAACAGCAAGGTCTATCTCAGCCCAAGCTCAGAAAACCACCTGGCACATAGCAGGTGCTCAGTAACACGAAAGGAAGAATGAATGAACCACGTGCACGCGTAACTTTTTGTAGCCATTTATTTACTGACTTTAACTCTTTATTTTGTCAAAATGTCAGACTTACAAAAAGTTGTAAGAATAGTACAAAGAATTCCCATGTATCCTTCATCCAAGTCTCCCGAATGTGAACATTTTACCACTTCTATTTCGTTCTCTCTCTCTCTTCCCTTAAACCATTGATGTCCCTTTAATGCTGTATACTTCAGAGAGTTTCCTAAAAACAGGGCGTTTTCTTACATAACCACAGCACAGTTATCAAAATCAGGAAATTAACATCAATATGGTATTTTAATAAATCTACAGACCTTATTCAGATGCCACCAATTGTCTCAATGATGTCCTTTATAGCAAAAAAAGATCCTGGCTCTCTTCTCATAGTTGGTTGTCATGTCTCTTCTTGTTGCTGTTGCTGTTGTTGTTAGGTGCCGTTGAGTCAGTTCTGACCCATAGCAACCCTATGCACAATAGAACGAAACACTGCCCGGTCCTGCACCATCTTCATGATCGTTGTTATGCTTGAGACCATTGTTGCAGCCACTGTGTCAATCCATCTCGTTGAGGGTCTTCTTTTTCACTGACGCTCTACTTAACCAAGCATAACGTCCTTTTCCAGGGACTGATCCCTTCAGATAACGTGTCTCTTAGTCTCCTTTAATCTGGAATAGTTTTTCCATCTTTATCTGTGTTTCGTGACTTAACACTTTCAAAGTAAGGAAGCCAGTTAATTGGACATAATTGGATTCAAACTGTGTGTTTTGGCAGGCAGCTCCCAGGAGTGATCTTGTGTCCTTCCCAGTACAGCATATCAGGAGGCACGTGATGGCAATTTGCCCCATTACTGGTGCTGTCAACTTTGATCCCTTGCTTTCCTGCCAGGGTGCTCCACATAAAGTTGATCTTTTTACCTTCAAGATTAACAATTGTCTGTGGGGAGCTACCTTGATACTATGTAAATCTGTTACCCCTCAAACTTACACCCATAATTTCCATATCCTCTGATGGTTCCTGCAAGTTTTTTTTTTTTTTTTTAATGACTATTGCCAAATAGTGTGCATATGTAACTTTGACAAAGATGAAAACTAAAAGCGTAGTATTGCACTCAGTCCTGAAATCAGAGTTTTTAAAGACCATTCCCCGGTGAAAGGAACCAGGACTTCTTGGAGAAATGGCCAATTTGAAGGCTAGACAGTAAAAATACAAGATGAGCCTGGAGCATCTTAGAGTGCCAGAAAGTAGAGAAGTGCTCAAAACACAAAAGGATGGGGTCCTGATGAAGGGACACAGGGGCCAACCTAAAGAAGTACTTTCTGGAACATTTCAAGCAACAAAATAAATAATGTAGCATTGGACTACCTAGTCCTTGGGTGGTGCACATGGTTAACAAGCTCGGCTGCTAACTGGAAGTTTGACAGTTGGAGTCAATCCAGAGGCATCTCAGAAGAAAGGCTTGGCGATCTTCTTCCAGAAAAATCAACTATTGAAAACCCCATGCAGCAAAGTTCTACTCTGACACACACGGGGTCACCATGAGTCAGAACTGACTTGACAGCAACTGGTTGTTGGATTATAACCCCCAAAATAAAATAACTAAGCATGAGTCTGTGCCCATTGTCTCAGTTATTTAGAGCTGTTAACACAGAAATACCACCAGTGGGTGGCTTTAACAAACAGACATTTATTTTCTCACAGTTTAGGAGTCTAGAAGTCTGAATTCAGGGCACCTGCTCTAGGGGAAAGCTTTCTTTCTCTGTTGGCGCTGGGGGAAGGTCCTTGTCTCTTCAGCTTCTGTTCTTTGGCTCCTTGGTGATCTTCCTGTGACATGGCATCTATCTTCCCCCATCTCTGCTTGCTTGCTTGTTTGTTTAATCTCTTTTATATCTCAAAGAGATTGACTTAAGAAACATCCTACACTAATACTTCCTCATTAACATAAAAAAGAAAACCCATTCCCAAATGAGATTATAACCACAGGTATAGGGTTGAGGATTTACAACACACTTTTAGGGGACACAGTTCACTTCACAACACCCATATAGATAAATGATTGAGTAAATAAATACATCGGGGGCGGGGTGAAGAGACAATTTTCCTGACAAAACAATTCCAAATAATATACGTAGAAAGCCCTCCCCGGGAGGTGAAACTTAATCCTCTTCTCTCCCCCCACCCCCCACCCTGAGTGTAAGCTGAACTGGATTCCAAAGAGTAGAATAGGGAAAGAGAAAAATACTAACTTGGAAGTGGAAAAACCTGGCAGACATCACCTTAACCAAGTGATCAAGTTTAACATCACCAGTGATAAGCCATGTTGCTATCATGTACTGCCTGATAGGATGAGATCAGGGAGGCACTGCACCTCTGTGGTCTTGTTCCCCAAAACCTGTAATCCCAATCTCATCATGAGAGAACAACCAACAACGCCAAATTAAGGGACATTCTGCAAAAGAAAGGGCATTTTGCAAAAACCAGTACTCCTAAAAATCTTCAAGGTCATGAGAAAAAAGGAAAGTCTCACGGACCAGAGGAAACTGGGAAGACACAACAAGTAAATATAATATGGTATCCTGGATTGGATCCTGGAACAGAAAAAGACATCAGTGGAAAAACTAGTGAAATCTCAATGAAGTGTAAAACACCCAAACCCACTGCCGTCGAGTTGATTCTGACTCATAGCGACCCTGTAGGAAAGAGTAGAACTGCCCCATAGGGTTTCCAACGCTGTAATCTTTATGGAAGCCAACTGCCACATCTTTCTCCCTTGGAGTGGCTGGTGGGTTTGAACTGCTGACCTTTCTGTTAGCAGCTGAGCACTTAACCACTGTGCCACCAGCACTCCAGAATAAAGTGTGGGAGTTAGTTGATAGTATTGTACCAATGGAGTCCCTGGGTGGTGCAAAAGGTTAACGTGCTCGGCTGCTCACTGAAAAGTTGGAAGTTTGAGTCCACCCAGAGGTGCCTTGGAAGAAAGACCTGGTGACCTACTTCTGAAAAATCAGCCATTGAAAACCTTATGGAGTAGTTCTCCTCTGACACACATGGGGTCCCCATGAGCCAGAATGTACTCAATGGCAGCTGGTACTGGTTATTGTACCAGTGTTCATTTCTTAGTTTTAATAAACGTACCATGGTTATGTAAGATGTTAACATTAGGGGAAGCTGGGTGAAGGAATACGGTAACTCACAGCACTATCTTTACACATTTTCTGTAAATATAAAAGTATTCCAAAATAGAAAGTTTATTTCAAAAACTTTAAAAATAAGCCAAAATTGAATCAATCTTGGTTAACAACATTCACAGACTTGGACCCCAGGTCAAGAAAGTCGATTGTGGGGATTTCAATCTATTAAAATCTGTTTACCACCATTCCTTGACTGTTTATAGCGTGCTAAGTGCTTGCCTGCTTGATCTTAATCTTTATGGCATTCAATGGGGTAAACATTCTTGTCCCCATTTTACAAGAGGAAGCTGAGGTCCAGAGGTGAAGTACTTTTCCAAAAACACACAGCTAGGAAGTGCTGTTGTTGTTGTTAGGTGCGGTCAAGCAGGTTCCGACTCATAGCAACCCTACGTGCAACAGAACGAAACACTGCCTGGTTCTGCACCATCCTCATGATCGTAGCTATGTTTGAGCCCATTGTTGTAGCCACTGTGTCAATCCTACTTGTTGATGGTCTTCCTCTTCTTCACTGACCCTCTGCTTTACCAAGTATGGTGTCCTTCTCCAGGTATTTTAACCTAGGACAGTGTCTAGTATTAGTAGGTTCCACCTCCTCTTTTTGGAAGTTTGCAGGGCACCATGCTGCTAGGCTATCTTACACTTGGAATGACCGCTCCATTTCCATCTCTGGATTCACTCTTGGGTACCTACATCACAACCTGCACCAGTCTGGATGATCAGATTTGGGTTTGTCGTTTATATACCCTCCACCTCCTGAAGATCTGGGTACCCATTTTGACCCTATCCAGACCAGACGGCAAAGACAAAATATCTTTTGGCTGATTTGCTCTTGCAACTCAACATGACTGGATTAGCTAGTAACTGTTTTAGCAGCCAAATGAATGTGATTTGCAGTTATTTATCTCAAGCATTTATTTCAGAGATGCTAGCCCTGTTCAACTGAATGACATTCTCAGAGCCGGTATGGAAATGCTGCTGCTGATTGATAAATTAAATTCCTAGCTGGCAGATATGCTAAAGATTAGAACCAATGGTTGGGGCTGGTTTCTGGCTGCCTGCTGTTAAACTGCTTCTGTCTTCGATGCTAGTGAGATTCTAAATCTTTCTATCGGTCAACTTTAGTAATTCCGATTAGTGAGGGGCAAGGAGCTACTTACCGCCATCACTGGAGGAGCCTATGAAAACTTCTTGCCCATCCATCCTCATTTGCTAGGTGATGAGTGAGATTCCAGTATTAGAGATTCATTCCTTTTTTGCTTTTCTGCAAAATGAATTCATAAGGGTAATACACCTGGAGCCCTGACACATTGTAGGGTGAGTGAGTTGAGTTCTTTCTGGAAAAGAGGGATCAAGCAATTGGGGAGTTGGAGGACTTGGGAAGTTACAAAGAGGGAGAGGGGAACTTCAACATGTCACACAGCATAGTCAAGGAAGCTTTGGGAATGCCATTTGGTAAGAAGAAATCATGGATTCTTCTGCCTCCTTGGGGGGCATTTGGAAATGTGGTTAAGCGTCTTTGGTTCTCATGTGACTGGGGATACTAATGACACTTAGCAGGCAGATGCTGGGAATGCTTAGCTCACAATGCACAGGACAGCCCTGAACAGCAAACACTGTCCCACCCCAAATGCCAGCGTCGCCCCCATTGACAACCCTCGAGAATGCCAAGAAAGGGATGGTAAGTGTGCTGTCTTCTAGAGCAGTGGTTGCTAAACTTGGCTGCACCCCAGTAAAACCAAATAACCAAACCCATTGACGGTGAGTCGATTCTGACTCATAGTGACCCTATGCGACAGAGTAGAACTGCCCCATAGAGTTTCCAAGGAGCACCTGGTGGATTTGAACTGCCAACCTTTTGGTTAGCAGCTGTAGCACTTAACCACTACACCACCAGCGTTTCCCGCACCCCAGTAGTGGTTTCAAAATCCAGACTCCCAGGGCCTCCTCCAGACACGCTAAATGAAAATCAAGGAAAGTATAAGGCCTAAGAATGTGAATTTTTAATTACTTCACAGGCGATTCTGATATGCAGCCACCTTGTCTGCTGTCCAGGGATGGGCCGGGGCATCCCAGAGGACTATGCTTCCTCCTCTGTAGAAGGGAGGCCAGAGTCTGTGCACGAGAACTATCACTGATGAGCAGACAAGCCACCTTACACGGTCTCCACATTCAGAGGCTTTACAAATACTGTTATTGAAGTATAGCACGCTATACTTCAACAACAATACAGCACACAAAAGAGTGCACAAATCATAGGCGTACAGCTCAGTGAAAACGTACAAGGTGGTGTAGCCACCACCCAGATGGTGAAGCTTCCAGAATCCCCCCTCGTGCCCCTACCAGCCACTCCTCCGCACCCAAGGGTGACCACCACCTTGGCTTCTCACAGTACAGATTAGCTTTGCTCATCCTTGAATCATATAACATGAATTACACAGTACGTCCTGTTTTGTGTCTGGCTTCTTTGGCTCTGCATGTGTTGGGAGGTTCACCTGCGTACTTGCGTGTAGCCGCGGATTGACTATTTGCATTGCTGTGGAGGGCTCCAAGAATGACTGTTCCACGGCATGTTTATCCATTCTGCTGTTGCTAGACATTTGGGAAGTTTCCAGGTTGTTGCCGGTATGAATAGTGCTAAGAGTCCCTGGGTGGCACAAACGGTTAAGTGCTGGACTACTAACTGAAAGATTGGTGGTTCAAACCCACCCAGAGACACCTTGGAAAGGTCACAGCCTTGAAAACCCTATGGAGCAGTTTTACTCTGCACACATGGGGTCGCAATGAGTTGGAATCAACTTGACGGCAATTAACGACTAACAACGATAACAGTGCCCTGGTGGTGCAGTGGTTAAGAGCTCGGCTGCTAACCAAAAGGTCAACAGTTCAAATCTACCAGCCACTCCTTGGAAACCCTATGGGACAGTTCTACAGGGTCGCTATGAGTCAGAATGGACTCAATGGCAGCCGGTTTGGTTTAGGTTAACCACATGACAAGCGAGGATGGTAAGACTTCCTCTCACATACTTTGCACATGTTATCAGGAAGGATCAGTCCCTGGAGAAGGACATCATGCTTGGTAAAGAA
The DNA here is from genome assembly GCA_030035585.1 of Dugong dugon. Lineage (NCBI taxonomy): Eukaryota > Metazoa > Chordata > Mammalia > Sirenia > Dugongidae > Dugong > Dugong dugon. The sequence continues at coordinate 17,227,287 of CM057462.1, read as the reverse complement.
GAGGGTCAGTGAAAAAGAGGAAGACCCTTAATGAGATGGATTGACACAGTGGCTGCAATAATGGGCTCAAACATAGCAGTGATGGTGAGGATGGCACAGGACCAGGCAGTGTTTTGTTCTGTTGTGCATGGGGTCGCTATGAGTTAGAACTGACTCTACAGCACCTAACAACAATAATAACATGAATTTGTGCCACTATGAACATTCTAGGGCATGTCTTTTAGTGGACATATGTCCTCATTTCTCCTGGGTATATACCCAAGACTGGCATTGCTGAGTCATAGGGTATTTGAATGCTCAACTTTGACAGAAATGGCCAAACAGTTTTCCAAATTGGTTGTACTAATTTACACTTCATGCAAAAGAGGATGAGAGTCAGAGTAGTTTCAAATCCATACTGGTGATCCTGGCAACTTTCTAAAACCTCTCTCAGCCTCAGTGTTCTCATCTGTAAAATGAGGTTACTGACAGGACACAATGGAGAACCACTAGCTTTACCCTGCCAGAGGCTCAGGCAGTGACAGGTTGCTCTTCTTACCTGAAAAGCTCTGGAGTTTTTAGAAATTGCTGCAGGTAACCCTCATGCTGTAAAACTCAATGGTCTTCTCAGGAAAAATCCATTAAAACAACTTATATGTCAGTTCACCTTGCATGATGCAGGCTTCTTGTATGACTGTCTCTTCACACCCATGCATATGGCACTACTTCCTGCTTCGTTTTAGCTGTCATGTTTGCCTTTAAGATGCAAAACAATACCAAGCACAAAAACCGTTGATATTTGGCGAGTGCTTTGAGAGACCTCTCCCAGAACCTCACACGCCCATCTCCTTGCATCTGCAGTCCTTTTTGGTTTAATTATATTGTCCATATCTTGTCAAGTTAGAAAATCTTGAAAGTACTATAGGCAACCTGTGAAGGATGGCCCACTGGTATAGAATGAAGAATTTATATAAAGATACAGCATTTTTCTAGAATTTCTAAATGAACCCAAATACTGATGTGTAGGGAATTAACTAGGATTCAACTAGCTAAAGCTTGAAAAAATAATTGCCTTCTTCATCCACTGCCCCTTCCTCACTCCCCCTGTCCCCCACCCAGTCTACACATTGCTTTGTGAAAACTTAAGGGTGTTTTGGTACAACCACTTTGGAAGACAATTTGATGCCATCTTGTAAACCTGAAAATACATACACCCTGTTATGTTGTTGTTAGGTGCTATCAAGTCAGTTCCAACTCATAGCGACCCTATGTACAACAGAATGAAACACTGCCCGGTCCTGCACCATCCTCACAATCCTTGTTATGCCTGAGCCCATTGTTGCAGCCACTGTGTCAGTCCACCTCTTTGAGGGCCTTCCTCTGTTTTGATGACCTTCTACTTTACCAAGCATGATGTCCTTCTCGAGGGACTGGTCCCTCCTAATAACTTGTCCAAAGTATGTGAGATGAAGTCTCTCCATCCTCACTTCTAAGGAGCATTCTGGCTATACTTCTTCCAAGACAGAGTTGTTCATTCTTCTGGCAGTCCATGATATATTCAACATACACCCTATGATTCAGCAATTCCATGCCTAGGAATAATCCTACAGCAATACATGCTTATCTGCACCAAGAGTATCTGAGGAAGTAATGTTTAGTAGCCCCAACTGGAAAAAAACCTCAAATGTTCATCAACAGGATAATGGATAAACAAATTGTGCATATTCTTTCAATGAAATACTACATAGCAATGAAAACGAATCACCTACAGCTACATTCAACAACAGATGAATCTTAAACACCTGCTTGAACGAAAGGAGCCAGACACCACAGAATACATACGGTCTGGTTCCACTGATATGAAATTCAAAAGGAAGCAAAGCAAAGCTGTATTATTCAAGAATGCATATATTATTTAGGAATGCATAATAAGTTAGCAAAACTATAAAGAAAAGCAAGGATGTTCATCCTATAGAAGTCAAGAGAGTGGTTATTGCTGGAGGGAAGGAAAGGGGATATATGTACAGGGGGTGTTTCTGGGGAGCTAGCGATGCTCTATTTCTAACCCTAAACCCAGCTGATGAGTGTTGGTTTTGTAGCAGTTTCTTAATCTGTACAATGATGTTTTATGCGTTTTTTGGTGTGTTTATTCAATTTCACTTTATAAACAGGAGGGTGGGAAATAAAGGCATTGGCTCTAGAGAGAAGTGAGCATCACGCAAAATATGCCTCCTAGAAGCCCCATCCAGCCCACTAGGATCTGGTTAGTGATTTGCTCCAGGTAGTTAAGGTTTGCCCCTCTGGGATCTCAAAGGTGGGGTGAACTCTATTCTAGCTGGCAGGGTCCCTGTGATTTTAAAATTTCAAAGAATTACCCTAAACCGTTCTCCCAGCTTTCAAAAAATGTGTTTTGCTCAATAGACCAGATTTATTTAGAGATTGACTAACTGCCCCTCAAGACACAATCCCCTTCTCTACCTTTAAGTTTTGTCCTTCCTTCCTCCTCCCCTCTCCTTGCAAGACGCTGGGAGCTTAAGGTTGTCAGCAACCTAACTGGAACCGGTGGCAAACAGGGTTTCCTCCCAGGCCGCCCGAGGGGAGGGGGATTGTGTCCCCACCCTCCCCAGTCCCCCTTCCCGCCTCCCGACCATCCGACTCTCCCCCACAAACTCGGGTGAGTCCGGTCCGCCAGCGCCTCCGCGATTGGTCCCGGGCCATCATGTGCCGACACTCTGGGTGGGTCTTTCTCCCGTTAAACTCATCAATTGCTCCTCTTTGGAGCTTCGCTGGCCAGTGGGTCGGACCTTTGGGCCCAGTTTTTTCCTTTCTCCCTCTTCCCTCACCCCTCCACACCAGTCTTATTTTAGCAAACCCAGGCGGAGGAGGAGGAGGCATTTCGAAAGGGGAAATGCTAGGCATTGCAGCACCCAGGAGCAACTATTGAGTGGCTAACCGAACGGCGCATACCTCTCTCTTTTCCCTGTTGGGAATTTTCAGGATTTCATTGCTGCAATTTAACCCCAAGATGAAACATGGTTGAGCAGAACGCTGCGCGCACACACACACTCATACCCTCATGAGCAGAAGCGGCAGTCGAGGGTGATTCAGGAAGGAAAAAAAAAAAAAAAAAAAAAAGCAAAAACCGAGGACCCTGCGGCTTCAAGACACCTTAAGAGACCTCCGGAGCGCTTCCCTGCCCCTCCCCCTCTTTCCTTCCCCGTTAATATTATTTTTATTTTTTTGGCTACAGATCTTTCAGCATTTTTAAGCTCTAGGAGCTCAAGCGAAACAAGAAAGGGGGATTTTTTTGCCCCCCGCCCCAGCAAAGACCTCGTTTTTCTCTCTCTCTCTTTTTTTTTTTTTTTTTTACATAATTGTTTTAATGGGCAGGGCGCACTCATTTTGCAAGATGCCAGCCTGACCGGACCTCGGAGGAATTTGAAGCTTCCACTGCGTCCCGTGGGGGCGTCCTTTCCAAACCGTTCGCGTCTTGAAGGGGGTGTGCGTTGGATTTTTTTTTTTTTTTTTTTTTCACTGCCTTCTTTTTCTTTTTTTTTTTTTTCCGGAGTGGGTGGACTGGGGATTGCCTGGATCCCTTCCTCGGTTATTTTTGCTCGCTCCCCTCCCCCCGCCCCGCGCCCCGCCCCGCGCCTCCTCGCGCCCCTCCTCCTCGGGTCAGCCAGGAAGATGTCCCGCGCCGCTGTCCCCGGCGCGGCCCGGGCCGCCGCCTCCTGAGCCCGACCCGGCGCCGGCCGCCGCCGCCGATGGGCTGGGCCGAGGAGCGTCTCCGCAGTCGCAGCTCCGGCCGCCGTCTTAGCAGCCCGGGTAGCAGCAGCGGCGGCGGCGGCGGCGGCGGCGGCGTCTTCCGCAGCGCCCGCCGCAGCGTAACCCGGAGCCCTTTGCTCTTTGCAGAATGGCCCGCTTCGGAGACGAGATGCCGGCCCGCTACGGCGGAGGAGGCTCCGGGGCAGCCGCCGGGGTGGTCGTGGGCGCCGGCGGCGGGCGAGGCACCGGGGGCAGCCGGCAGGGCGGGCAGCCCGGGGCGCAAAGGATGTACAAGCAGTCCATGGCGCAGAGAGCGCGGACCATGGCCCTCTACAACCCCATCCCCGTCCGACAGAACTGCCTCACGGTCAACCGGTCTCTATTCCTCTTCAGCGAGGACAACGTGGTGAGAAAATACGCCAAAAAGATCACCGAATGGCCATATCCTTTGCCCGAGCCCCGCGGCGCCTCCCCCTCCTCGCCGTCTCCCTCTACCCGGCGGGGAGAGACCGGGGCTGATGGGAGATGGGGGGGTCTTCCAGGGGCTTCGAGAAGGGGCACCAGGAGGAGTGCGAGTTCTCTGCACCCTAGTGGGGTGATGTGGAGGCTGGGGGGGGGGCCCTCCGAAGGACCCAGTGCAGAATGAGGGATGGGCCTGGGGTCGGCTGGGGCCTTGGCGAGGGCTTCAGAGCCGGTTCCGGAGGGTCTGAGTTCTCCCGAGCGAGCTGGGACCGGGCCGGGGCCTGGGCGCTTCTGGCCGGAGTAGAGGGACGACGGGGGGGCCTTGGCCGGCTGTCTTGGCCGCCCCTCACCCGGTAGAAATGGGAGCCTCTGGGAACTGGAGCCCAGTCCCAGCTCCCGACCTCCCCAGCCTGCCTCCCCAAGGAGGGGCCGCACTCTTAGGCAGGGCGCTGGGGGGCTGGCGGGAGAAGAGCCCGTGGGTACCGTGTGGGCTTCTCATTGAGCAGCTAGACTTCAGATCCTGGTGGGCTGTGGCCCGCATCTGGGGAGGAAGTGGCGGCTTGGGGGCACTTACTGTCCCCCATGTCTGCAGGCCCCTTTTCCCCCACTGAACAGGGACCTCATCATCTTTTGAGGTGTAGAGAACAGATCCCATTTGCCCTACCTGGCCCCCTGGCCTGCAACACCCATCCTGGGTTGTTTCCATAAGAAAGACAAGGCATGAAGAAATGAGGTGTCAGGTCCTTCCTAGGGTGGATGGTCCAGCCAGGGCTGGATTCTGCTTCTCCCACCCCAGGGAACCGGGAAGGGACACCGGAGACTCAGCCTCTTGTGGACAGACCATCTCTGGCAGGTAAATCCCTTCCCTCTTTTTTTTTTTTTTTTTAATCGAAGATCCAGAGGAAGAAGATGAAGTCCACATTTTCCTCTACTGATGTTCCATCAACATGTAGATCCCACTGTGTTTCCTTTAAATCCCTGCCTGCTTGAAATAAACCTTGAGGAGGGCTTAACATCTGTTGAGATGTAGGCAGGCAGGGTGGGTAATTAGTTGGGCTCTCTAGCGGTTATCTAAGCACGACCCAGATTCAAATGGGGGGTGGGGGACGGACTTGCCTGCTTCCCAGGCTGGCTGGCCACTGTGCCCTGCCCAGATGTGCCGGCTTTCAGCTGGGCCCCCACTGGATGCCCTTAGTGTAAGAATGAGCAGCCGGAGGGCCTCTGGGGTTCAGCGCCGAGTCCCCCATTCTTTTCGTGTTTCGTTTTGGCTGTTGTAGACACAACTGGGCTGGGGCCCTGCATGGTCCTGGTGCTGCATTTTGGGGAAAGCAGCAGTGGATCCACTTCTAGGGGGGCTTGAGGTGGAACCAGGTTCTTGGCTTCTGGGTACTGGCATTGTAATGGGGGCTCTGAGGTTTGGGAGTCAGTCTACCTTGAGAGCGGTAAAAGTTAAGAGGCTTGGCAGAGATCCCTCTGGGGAGGTGTGCCCCTAAGCATGGTGTCACCCCGAGTGATGCCTAAGAAGAAGCATCAGTCCTGGCCTGCTAAGTTCCAGCCTCATGAAGAGGCTGATCCGTAAGGTGGGCTTCCTTCACACACCAGGCCTGTTGAAGCGCTCAAGGGTTGGGATTCTCTCTTCTCCCTACCCCCAGGGTGAGTGGCGGAGACTTGGAGGTGTCAGTGTGCGCACCCTCAGATAGCTGTGGGGGTCCGGGAGGGGTTCACTAGACTGCCAGCTGTCCTTGTTGGAGATAGTTGCCTTCTGGAGCCTGGATGTGGAGTCTTCTAGGGGAAAGGAAGGAAGTGGGGAGTCCTTCTGTGGTGTCCTTAGCTCACCCTGGTCCAGCCTGGATCCTGTTGCTCAGAGGCTGGTGGGGAGAAGAGGATTGCAGGGGCGCCTCAGAAGGAGGAATGGTGGGGGCTGCAGGTGAACAGAGTGTGCTCTGGCAACCTCCAGCTTGCTTTGGTGAGTTCACCGAAAGCTTTCTCAGTAGCTTCGAGATGAGTTTGTGCGTTTTGTTCTCTGCACACGGTTTTGTCTCGTTGGCCTAAGGTAGCAAGCACGTTTTATAGCCCTACTCTGGAAGGGAAAACCCCCTCCCCATCTGTCTCCAAGCAGGATCATCCAGGACTGGGCTTTCTCTGGGGGAGATGAGGGCAAGGGCGGAGACTCTGAGGGTTGGATAAGAGAATTCAGACCAAGGCAAGGAGATGGAGGTTGTTAGTAGACAGCTGGAGAACATCAAAAAAGCAAGTTAGCCCAAAGCCTGGGTGGAAACACTGAGGAGTCAGGGGCAGGGCAGAGTAGGGACTTCTTTATTCAGATACTTCTGCCATTTTTAAAAAATGTGTTTAAGTATTGATTTTGAACCTTTCGAATAAAGTCTAACATACATGCAGGACAGTTCACAAGTCGAGTTGAGCTTAATTAATTTTCACAAAGTGAACACACTCGTGAAACCGACACCCAGATCAAGTCACAGAAGGTGACCAGCTCGCCAGTGCCCCTTCATGTCCCCCCCCAGTCACCCCCCGCCCCCCACCCCAAGCATAACCATTAGCCTAACTTTCAACCCCACAGATTAGTTTTGCCTCCTTTTGAACTTCATATACGTGGAGTCACACAATAGGCTCCTCTGTGTCTGGCTCCTCTGGGTCAACATAATGTCTGTGAATTCATCAGTGCTGTGGCGAGTACTTGTAGGTGGTTTCTTCTCATGGCTGTGTAATGTCTTATTGTGTGACTGTACGAGCATTTATTTTCCCATTCTACTGTTGGGGCATTTGGGTGGTCTCCATTGTGTGCTGTGAGGAACATTCTGGGACATGTCTTTTGATGAACTTTTGTTGTTCCGGCATTTTCCTTGGGTCTATACTAGGAGTGGAGTTGCCTTGCCACTTTTTGAGGTGCCTCTGGTGGGACTTATATTTGGAAATAATGTTTAGTTAGGGTTGCAGAGTTGTATGAAAAGTAGCTTCCTCACTGTTTCGGGAAGGAGTGAGTGAAGGTTCCTGAACTTGGCTGTTTGCTCATAGGGCCTAAGAGTGTTGTTTCTAGATGCAAATTCTGGTGTGGTACGCAGTAGAGCGTATAAGCCTGTGTCCCTCACGTGCACACGTACTTGGCCTCTGTGATTCCTTTCCTTTCCACACCACACCTCACAACAGCTCAAGCTTGAAGCCACCAATGAGAATTAAAACTTTTTATTAATTGTATTAATTAATTAATTGTTTCTCTTCCTAAGAAAACCCAAGTGGAAGTCTTTGATATTCACGTATACATTGCTGCCTTTTTCTCCTGGAGTTTACCTGACCACACACCTTGGTTCCATGTTTTCGTTGATTGGAAGTTTGAATTTAAATATGGCTGTGATGGGCTCTGATGGCTTCTTAAGAGCTCAAATCTGTCAGCTCCATGAGGCACAGATGTCAATTTTCCTGGTGTCCCTGGGTGGTGCAGACGGTTAAGTGTGGGGATACTAACTGAAAGGTTGGTGGTTCGAACGCACCTAGAGGCACCTCGGAAGCAAGGCCTTGAAAAATGGCCTGGCAATCTGCTTCTGAAAGGTCACAGCCATGAAAATCCCATGGAGTGCCGTTCTACTCTGCACACATGGGGTCACCATGGGCTGGAATTGACTCAATGACAACTGGCTGGAGTTTGTGGTTTCTAGTTTCCTAGAGCCACACACTTGATACCACTTGCCCTTTTGATGTTCTGCCTAGCACTGAGGCACACATCCTCTTCCCTCCCTTCCGAGGCCAGCAGATCCCCCACTGAATGTGCGTAGGGATCTGGGCCTTTGCAAGAACCGTGGACACAGATCTGTATGTCTCATGCTCAGTCTTGTGAATCCCTTTCCATCCGTGTTTACAGAAATCCCGAAGGAAGCCCAGCTCCACACTGATATCACGTAGCCTAGTCTTGTTCACCGATTGGCCCTCCCCAAACTTTTTTAATGGAAGCCTCTTTAAAAAAAAAAAAAGTTCTACATGGGACATGGAGAGAGCCCTGGGAGAAACTGGGTTTCTGTTATCAGACTCTTGCCTGTTCCAAAACGTACAATGTGCATGGAGGTACCACTGTAGAGGGCAGAGTGGTCCAGGATCCGTATGATCCTTCTACTAGCTCAGCTTGGCTGGTAATTCCAGAAAAGCAAAATTCTAGGAAGTAAGAATTAGCTAAGGAGCCCTGGTGGTGCAGTGGTTAAAGTGTTCGGCTGTTAACCAAAAGGTTGGTGGTTTGAACCCATCAGCTGGTCCAAGGGAGAAAAACGGGGCTATCTGCTTCTGTAGAGATTACAGCCTTGGAAACCCTATGGGACAGTTTTACTCTGTACTGTAGGGTCACTGTGAGTAGGAATTGACTCAATGGCAATGGATTTTAAGAATTAACTTGGCTTTTTCTATTGGGGTTTTCTTCTACAAGGGTGCAGTCTCTCCCACACAATCCCCAAATCCAAAACTCTGAAAACCAAAAGCTGTAGGGAGAAAACCTAGTCTGATTTGATCCAAGGCTGCTTACAGTCCTGATCTCATTTAGTGTGAATTTTGGTGTGTTTTGCCGTAGAAATGTTAAATATGCTTGAATGTGGGATGATGTTGCAGCCCCCACGGGAAATGGTATAGGATATGTGGTTGGGCTTCTCAAACTCCTGTGTGCATGGGACTCGCCTGGGGGTCTTGGTAAAATGGTGATTCTGGTCCTGCAGGTCTGTAGTGGGGCCTGAGACTCCGCTTCTCAGCAAGGCCCTTGGGATTGCCGATGCAGCTGCCCCACGGGCCACTCTTGGAGTATCCAGGTTGTATCGTAGAAGCATCTGTTACCTTTTCTTCTTTTTTTTAAATCAGGTTTGTTGGGGTATAATTCACATATAGCAAAATTCACCCTTTTTAGTGTACAGTGAGTTTTGACAAATGCATACTGCTGTATAACCACCACCAAAATCAAGATATAGAACAGTTCCGACACCCCAGAATATTCCCTAGTGCCCCTTTGAGTCAGCCCCTCTGCCAGCCTCCAGCTCCTGGCAGCCACTGGTCTGTTCTCCATCCCTGTAATTTTGCTTTTTCCAGAAGGTCATATCAATGGAATCACACGATATGTAGCCTTTAGAGCGGTTTCTTTCCCTCAGTGTAATGCCTTTGAGATTCATTCATGTACCTGTATCAATAGTTCGTCTTTTTTTACTGCTCAGTAGTATTCCACCACGTGGAAAGACCACCGTTGGTCTATCCACTTCTTATCTGAAGGGCATTGAGCTGTCTCCAGTTTGGGGCATTATGACTAGATCTGCTATAAACACACATGTGCAGGGTTTGGGGGGACATTAGGAACGTAAGTTTCATTTCCCTTGGGTACGTTCCCGGGGCTGGGTCTGCTGGGTTATGTGTTAGGTATATGCTTAACTTTCTAACAGACTGCCAAACTGGTTTCCAAAGTGGCTGTGCCATTTTATGTTCCCACCCTTGGTAGCTTTCTAAAAGCCCCAAGTGCTAAGCTCCAGAGCACATCTGGCCTCATGGGTTTTAGATGGGGGTTATGGCCTGTGGAAGGTGGTGTAAGTGGTAGCATCAGATGCCAGTCAGACAGAGAAATGGGAAGAACGGAGGATGTCACCTGCAGCTATGTGTCTGCCCTGCTTGATGTGTCACGAAAGAAGGGGGTCTCTGGCGTGGCTTTCGTTGGTTCTGCCACTACTTGCCAATAAAAAGTCAAACTCCAAGGCCAAGGGAGGTGCCTGTCTTCCCGTTCCCCACTGCACCCCTACTGTGCGGGCCTGGCCAAAACGCAGCCACTCCATCTGTTGGTTCAGCGAATGAGACAAGTGTTTCTCATCATCCTTTTGTCAGGTTGTAAAGCTATCTGCTCCTGTAAAGATTACAGCCTTGGAAACCCTATGGGGCAGTTCTGCTCTGTCTTACGGAATCGTTGAGTTGAAATCGACTCAACAGCACACAACAACAGCAGCGTAGCATCTGATCTACCCTTGTGCCAAAGGTTTAGGTTTTCTGTGGGTTTTAGGTGATGGGGGAGGGTGTTGATGAGGCTGTCAGGAGGTTCCTGAAATGTTAGTGCTTGGGAAGTTGGGGAGCGGCTGCCTCCTAAGAGTGAAGTCTTCCTTCAGGGACTTGGGGGTGTCTGTTGGGTGCTTGGGGCCTATGTACCCCTTCGCTGTTGCCCCCGTTAGTAAGCCCAGGATGCACCCTCTGCAGTGGAAGTCTCTGCCGGGAAGGTGAGCTCAGTCCTGAGATGGTTGGCATCCAACAGCCCTGCAGTTAAGGCAGTTTTGAGAACGCTGGCTCAGCTCCTGGGGAAGGGGCCAGCCGCCTGCCCTGAAAGGCAGCTCAGTGGGGGAGCACTCCGGACACTGGGCAGATGGTTGACATGAGCCGCTCACCAGTCTGGCCCCTTGGGCATTGAGCCTCGGTTTCCTCACCGGCTGCATGAGCATATTGTTTCTGATAGCATCTCCCTCAGAAGGTTCCAGGAAGGTCCATGGGATCACACCTGGAAAACACTCAGCTCAGTGTCTGGCATGGAGAAAGCCCCAGAGTACATTTGCCATAATACCGCAGAATAATTTTTTTCCAGTTTTCCTTTTTGGAAAGTTTGTCTAGAAAGGAGGCTCTGCGGGGGGCGAGTGGGAGCAGAGGGCCCCTCGGTGGCTGGCTGGCGTGGATTTATCAATCTGAATGTGGCACTCTGAAATGCAGCTTTTGGCTCTTCCACGTTCTCTGTTTTCTTTGGAAGCTTGAAGGAGAAAAGCATTCATGCCCATCTGACCCATTTTCCTGTTCCCTTCAGTCTTAGGTAACATTAGTTCTCTTCTCCCTTGGTCCCCTCCTCTGTGGGTGACAAGGAGAGGAAGTTTTAAAGTTATAATTAGCCTTCCTGATACCCCCTCCACCCCCATCTGTTCCTCGGACCAGGTCAGGAGTTGAGCCCAGGACGAAGGCCTCAGGCCCAGGCATCCATTGTGAGCTCAACAGCAGAAACTCGCACAGATTTGGGGTTAGAATTTGTCTCCCTCTTCACCCCCACTCCCTGTCTTTCTTTCTTCTTGAGAAGTTGAGGAGCAGCCACCTCTTGAGAGTGAAGTCTTCCTTCAGGGACTTAGGGGTGTTTTGGGTGCTTGGGGCTTATGTCCCCTTTCAGTGTCACCCCCATTAACGAGCCCAGGATGCACCCTCAGCAGTGGAAGTCTCCCCCGGGAAGGTGAACTCTCTTCTCCCTGAGAGACTAGAGAAGGCAAGATCCAGGAGTAGGAACCATTGGTCACCAGCTTGAGTTTGGAAAATCACCAGGCACTGGCCTGGTCTGGGTTAGTTGAACACCCATCCCGGTTTGCCTGGGACTGTCTTAGTTTTAGCCCTGAAAGTCACATGTCCTGGGAACCCCTTCAGTCCTGGGCAGACTGGGACAGTCAAAAGCCTTAGCTGTGCATTCTCGACATAAAACCCCAGGGAGGAGAGAGAAACAAGAAATGGTGCTGGGAAAGGTGAGGACCGGAAGCTTTTTTCCTCTGAAAAGCCAAGGCTTTGTTTGAGTGAATTCTACTTTTGGAAGCCACCTTTAAGGCAGCTAATGCAAGCGAGATCCCAGCAGTGGAGCAAAATTCCCCAGTTAACTCCGGATCAAGTTTTGTTGTCTCTTCCAGGCCGAAGATGGTTTTATCTTCGGTTCACACTGGGACAGCTTTGGGTCTTCCTTGAAGGTGCTTGGTGCTCAGATTGGGCCTGGAATTAGGACCCCCTCCCCCATAGCCAAATAACAGAAGAAGCAGGACCTTATGGAGAAAATGACGTAGTCATCCACATGGCCTATGTGTAAAAAAGTACAATTTTAAGCCAATTGTTAAAGTAGTTTTATGTAAGCAGAGTTCACAGGAGGGCTTCTAAATCTTGATTCACGTTTTCATTCTCATGAATATATTGACTGATTTGTCTTAAATGAGATGTTGGTGCAGACCTATAGATTGCTCTGTTGGGAGTTACAGGATTCTGACCTTCAAGAACCAGTGTTGAGAGATGCGGTGTTCTTTCCTCCCATTGACCTTGGTTCTTTTCTTTAGCAGGAATGAGGGGAGTGTGGGGCTGTGCCAGCCACCTGCTTGTGGAGATGTTTCAGAGTGAGAGCACCAGGAATGGAGGTTGAAAGGAGGAAGAGAGGTGGGGAGGGGGCGGCGATTATTAGTGGAAGCAAAATATACAGGGTTTGGGGACAGACAACCCTGGCTGTAAATCTCAGCTCCAGCTCATAGGAGCAGAGCCTCAGTCCCCTCATCTAGAAAATAGGGGTAGTAGTCCTGCCTCCAAGGAGTTGTGTGGGGGACATCTGGAGTCAGAAAATCCATAGACACAGAAGGAAGATTAGTGGTTGCCTGGGGCTTTGGGGAAGGGAGAATGGAGGAGTGTCTGCCTAATGGGTATGTGGTGATGAAAATGTTCTGCAACTACAGTGAAGTGATGGTTGCACAACATTGTACTAAATGCCACCAATGGTAGATTTTATGTACATTTTACTACAATAAAAAAGGCAATATTGTGCATAGAAAGCATGTAGCACGTATGATCAGTCTAAAAGTAGCAGGATTGACTGATTTTAGTTTCCTCTAGGGCAGGGACTGGGTTGGTTGTGTTCCCCACTCTAGCCCTGTGCCTGGCGCACATGGGGATTGAGTACATAGTTGTGGGTGTTTTTTTGTGTCTCAGGTTAGCAGACTATGGCTTTAATCATAATTCTTGGTTCATGACACACTCTGAACATTGTGCCTCTTTGAGCCTATTTCTATTTATTTATTTCAAGAGTATATGGAGACCCTGGTGGACTTACCACCTAAGTCAAGAACTGTAATGAGGTCCTTGGTGTTGAGCAGCTCTAAGACAGAGATTCTCACACAGATGTTCAATCAGCACCACCTGGAGGGTGGTTTAAGCACGGGTGGCTGGCCCCCAGCCCCAGTTTCTAATTCAGAAAGTTTGGGGTGGGGTCTGAGAATTTTCATATCTAACAAGTTCCCAGGTGGCGCTGATGCTGCTGGTCAGGGAACCACACTTTGAGAACCACTGAACTAGAATATAACCTATAACTTACTTCCACCTATAGTTTCCCCTGCCTTTCCCTCCTTCCTCTCTCCCTACCATTTCCCCAAAGGCAGCCACTCTGCTGAGTTGTGTGTCTTATTCCCTTACTTTTCTCTTTGAAAAAAAGTTTTATCATGTATTTATATATGCCTTAACCATAGAAAAGGAACCCTGATGGCACAGTTGTTAATCGCTCGGCTACTAACCAAAAGGTCAGCAATTCGAACCCACCAGCCTTTCCACAGAAGAAAGATGTGGCAGTCTGCTTCTGTAAAGATCGCAGCCTTGGAAACCCTATGGGGTGGTTCTAATCTGTCTGTAGGTTCACTATGAATTGGAATCAGCTCAACGGCAATGGGTTTGGTTTACTGTTTGATCTTAATCCTATATATTTAACTTTCCTGGTTTCTGAGCATTTTAGAAGGGGTAGTGTACTTATAGGTAGCCTTTCGGGATGTGGACTTGCTTTTTTCACTCAACAGTGTGTTTCTAAGGTTCACCCTGCTGTTGAGTGTAGCTGGAGGTCATTTATTTTTCTCTACTGTGTAATACTGCATTCTGTGATGGCACAACAATTATCCATTTTCCTGGGTGATGGACATTTGGGATGTTTCCAGTCTTTTTTTTTTTTTTTTTTTGCATTATGAACAGTGCCGCTGTGATGAATACATAATTTTGAATGACTGAATTCAAGGAGTTAAATTTAGCCTGTGTACTTGGGAATCTAGCTTCAGCAGAGATGGGATTCATCAGCATCTGTGGAACACCAGCTATCTGATAGGCACTGGCTAAGCCATTTCATAGTCAGCTCATCATTCTCTCTAAAGGCTAGGTCAACCAGAGAGCCCCCTCCCTGCCTGTCTTCGGAAAATCAGGACTTGTGGTTTAGACATTAGAGAAGCAGCATGGCAGAGTGGTCACAAGCATGGACTCTGGAGCCACGTGGCTGGGGTTCAGATCCCAGCTTTGCTAGTCATTGGTTGTGTGGCCTAAGTAACTCTGTGTGTCAGTTTCCCAGTCTGTCCAGTGGGGATTCTAATAGTACTTATCTCGAAGATTAAATGAGTTAATAACGTGTAATGCTTAAAATGGTGCCTGGCGCTTAGTAAGCACTATATATGTGTATAGATGGATGGATGGATGGATGGATGGATGGATGGATGGATGGACGGACGGACAGGAGGAAGGGTGGCATCTATATTGTTAACCCACTCTCCTGAATCATCAACTCCATTTAATCCTTGCTCCAATGTATAAGCCAAGGGGGAAAAAATTGCAGGGTCATGTTGATTGTCAACACTAAAATTACATGATTCCCAGGACCAAACAGGATTTTCCCTACCTCTTAGCAGTCAGTTTCCATATTCTTAATCAACGTCTCTCCCAGTCCCTACTCCCCACTGAAGCCATGCCAGATTCTCTCCAATCTACTCACAGCTCCCCTGCCTCAAACCATACCTGCAGTTACTCACCTTACCTTCTACTTAAAAGCATCATTTCTGAGGACATCAGATACTTCAAAACAGCAGGAATAGGCCAGCTTCCATGAGGCCTTTACAAGGACTTTGAACATCTAGGCCTTGCACAAAGTGGAATAGTGAGAAATGTTTATGGACTTGAATTATCTTTAGAGGAGTTGTCAGAATGCACATTTTTGGTAGTTTTGTCTGTTCCTAGTCACAATGCAGCCTTTTAAGTTATGGACCATGTTTGTGATTTAGAGGGGAGGAGAGGCGTCTCATGCAGTTAGTGTTGGATGGATGGGCAGGTGGGTGGATGAGTGATTGGATGAGATGAAGGAAAGATGAATGGATGAGAGGAAGAAAGGATGGATAGATATTGAATGGATTGGTAATTGGCTGGGTGGGTAGGTGGATGAATGAATAGGTGGACGGATGAGTCGATGGGCAGACAGCTAGATCGAAGGGTGAAAGAATGGATGACTGGATGGGTGGGTAGGTGGACAGATGCATGGATGGTTGTATGAGTGGGTAGATGAGTAGGATGTTGGATATAAGGGTGTATGGAAAGGTGGGTTTCATGTTCAAGTATCTCTGACCTTTTATGTTCTTAGTGACTCGGGAATGATTGAGTCCCTCTGTTTACCGCTCTAGTTGTGCCTTTTCCATTGTCCAGTGAATCTTGTGTAGTTTTCTGAAAATCAGTATGATTGTATGTTTATGTCTTATCTCTCTAATTAGAAAGCTCCTTGAGGGTAGGGGACAGTGATTTACCTTCCTCACATCCCCCAGTAGTCCCTGCTGTGTCTCATGCATAAGTATTTGTCAAATGAGTAATGGTGAGGAAAGTAAAACAATGTTGTTGACAAAGATTCTTAAAATTCTGGAAACACCTGGCTTTGCTTGTTTCAGCACTGAGACTGAAAGTGGAATTCCTTGGATTTTGCTCCCCCAGAGGATAGAATGATATATAATGGTGGGCTAGTGGAATATCTCTTCCAAGGAGAGAGATAAGAACATCCAAGAAAAAATATACCCCAGGTCCTTACCTACTGGCCAGAGATTACAGATCTAACAAGTCCTTGCTAAAATCTCTGTGGCTCTGTTACAGGTTTTAAAAGGGCAATGATTTTGCAGTCTCCATCCTTACCCATCACCCAAAATTCAGGCTGATGGTCACCAGGAACCAACATCCTACTTCCTCACCCCCACCTCTGTCCTGCCAAGATAGTTGTTCTCAAATTTAATAGTGCTTACAAACCACTAGGGTTGCTTGTTTAAGATTCAGATTCCTGTTCTTTACCCCCAAAGACACTGAGTCAGGCTGGGGTAGGGCCCAGACATCTGAGCTTTTATGAGCTCATCAGGTATTCTGATGAGGAACACTTTCCTAGGTGAGTACCAGAGGAGCAGAGACCTAGCTTAACTGGTTGGCTGTTGTATCCTCAGTACAATTTCTGACACATAGTAGGCACTCAATAAATGTTTGTTGAATGAATATTTGAAACCCAGGTTGAAATAGTATTTAAATATTCAATACGGTCACATGTATTATATATCGTCTTACATGTAATACATGTATTAAATACAGTCAGCCATCGAACAGTGAATTCATTCATTCACTGAACAAGATATTTATTAAGCCACTACTGGGTGCCAGACACTGGGTTAAATACTGTGCTACACGGTGTGGGAGAACTGAGGAAAGTTTAAACATGTTTCCTTCCCTAAAGGCACTTACAATGTAGCTATGGAGGCAATAACATGTATACTTAGTGGTAACAGCT
Organism: Dugong dugon; assembly: GCA_030035585.1. Classification (NCBI taxonomy): domain Eukaryota; kingdom Metazoa; phylum Chordata; class Mammalia; order Sirenia; family Dugongidae; genus Dugong; species Dugong dugon. The sequence continues at coordinate 17,210,747 of CM057462.1, read as the reverse complement.
GACATAGAGTGATGAGGAAGCTATTCAGAGCAGGTGATCAGGGTGGGCCTCTCTGAGGAGATGACATTGGCACAAAGACCATAACAAAGCAAGGGTCCTGTCTGGCCTCTGTTTTCTCTTTGATCTCATTGCCTCTGTTCTCCACCCCTTTCACTCTGCCCAAGCCCCACTGGCCCTTTTTTTGTTCATATCCAGCTCGTTTGCATCTCAGGGCATTTGTGCTGGCTGTTCCCTCTGCCTGCATCACTGTTCCTACAGGCTTTCCCATGGCTGGCTCCTTCCTTTTGGTTAGGACCCAGCACAGATGTTACCTCCTCCAAGGGCCTTTCCTGTGAATTTATTAAACACATGAAGTACAAAGAAGACTATAAAATGTTAAGTATATTCTCCCATTGAGAGAGACTCTCTGGAGACATTTTAATGCATTTCATTCCATGCCATTTTATGGTTATAAGGATATATTTTTCTTTTGTTTAAAAAAATAGGGATTATACCATACAATCAATGTTCTGACCTGCCCTTTTTTTCATGTAATACCATATTTTGAACACTTCCGCATGCCGTAAGATATCTTTGGAAAAATCAGGGCCACCGTGGATAGTTGCACAAGTTGCGTATTGCACAAGGGTGTCATCTCTCATATGGTAGCATCATAGAACTGCATATTTATTATTTCAGTTTCCCAACCGATAGAAGCTGAAGTATCCTGTTCTAGCAAAATGAAGATATTATCACAAGTTTTTGAGAGGTGGACCTAACAACTTGAGAAAGGGGCGTCTTATTTAAATTCACACAGTTGTGCTGTATGGGTTGGCGGCAACCCCAGAAAAGACTTGTTAATATCTGATGCGTGTTCTACTTTATGGATGTATCATATTTCATGTAACTATCTCCAGTTGTTTGTTTTGTCGTTATAAATAATACTGCAATGAACATCTTTATGCACGAATCTCTGTCCAAGGTTCTGATTATTTTCAGAATAAAATTTTTGTCTATATAGGGGCACTCCAAGTATTGAGACTCTGTTGCTACCATTTTCCTTGGATCTGCAAAAGGGATTCAGAGAACAGGAGACTGGTTTATCCAGGAAGTTGATGACAATGAGCAGGAAAAGAACCATTCATTGGTTTGGAAATTTTCCCAGGCTGCATGTAAAGCAGTGCTTTTGAACTGGTGGCGAGTTTGCCCCTAAAGGACATTTGGCAATGTCTGTAGACGTTCTCGGTTGTCACGAATGAGGAGGTGCTACTGGCATCTAGTGGGTAGAGGCCAATGATGCTGCCTTACGTGCTAAAATGAACAGAACAGCCCCACAGCAAAGAATTATCCAGCTCAAGTTGTCAATAGTGCCAAGATTGAGAAATCCTAATGTAAAAGATTCGCAGGTTTCTTGGAGGGGAGTGGGTGGACTTAGGGTTTTCGGGTGACTTAAGTTTAGTTTACAGTTTCTCTTCCTAGCTGGGTGTCTGAGCCAGCTTTCTGTGAACTTTAGATCCCACACCATCAGCAACAGGCATGCTACCGACAGATTCGTTGATGTAAATATAGATGAATATATAGAAAGAAATGTCAGCCGGAGTTAGAAAATGTTAGAATGAAGGCTTCCATGGCCTTCCCTTCTCCCTCCTCCTTCTGTTGCCCAGTTTATAAATCGTGCCTCACTTTCTTTGGGCTCCTGGTATCGTGAGCACTGCTGGTATAGACTCTGTGGTTCTATTCCCTTAGCCCCCACCCAGGGCTGGTGTTTGGACATGTATGGGTGGAGCCCCCAGGGCCAGATTAGCTTAGTGATGTGGCGGGGAGAGGAGTGCATTCATTCGTTCATAATGTTCATTGAGCACTTACTCTGTGCCAGGTGAGGGGGAGGAGATGAGGACCAGTTGGTGACGGGGCAGCAAGGTGGTGAGGGTAGTTTATGCAGGGCCTTGGGGGTCAGGTGAGGACTATGTTTTACTACAAGGGAAATGGCATAATCAGTCCCATTTTTTTCGCTGGCACACCAACACTTTGAGTTTTCTTGTTTTTTTCATAACAAAAATGTGGTCATTGTTTTGTATATGTTTTGTGATCTACTCTTTTCCCATGTGGCGATGAACATTCGGGTAATGAGGTCTCTGCACATGTCAGTGACTATTTCCTTACGACAGGTTCCTGGAGAAGGCATTGTTGCGAGGTCATAGATCAGGCTCTTGGTCCATATTGGCAAAGACAGAGCGTGTGCACCCTCTCACACTCCAAGAGCCCCTTTCCCTGTCCTTGGGGCCAACTGAATTGCCCTTGGTTTTACATCTTCACCAGTCAGATAAGTGAGGGCAGAAGCCCACTGTAGTATGACACACCTTTCTTCAGTTACTGAGGAGACAGGGCATTTTTCAGATGCATGCAGCTGTTTGTATTTCCTTTGTGACCTCCCTGGGTCACACCCTTTGCCCTATTTTCTCTAGGGACATGTTTCACAGATGTGAGGGATTGGGCCAGGTGAGGGCTGGCTTTGTAGAAACTGTGGGTCTCGTGGCTCTCTGCTGGCTTGAGGCAGTACAATGCAGGGGTTAGGAGGGACAGCTGTGGAGCTAGGCTGCCTGAGCCCAAGTCCCAGCTCTGCTCCGTTCCACCCATGTCATCCTGGACAAGTCAAGTAAGCCCCCTGGGCCTCGTGTCCTATCTGTAAAATGGGGATAATAGTAGCATCCACCCCATGGGATTGTCGTGAGGCTCAGGGAGCACTTAGAACTGTGCCTGACACACAGTGGGTGCTGGTTAAGAGCTTGCCAAGATCTACTTCTAAAAAGTCAGCCATTGAAAACCCTATGGAGCACAGTTCTACTCTGATACACATGGGGTCACCATGAGTTGGAGTTGACTCAATGGCAACTGGAAGAAGAAAAATTATGGCCTAGGCATTAACCCAATAGTGTTTGTGTTTGTGTGTGCTTCTGTTTGTGCTAAGAACTCCTTTATTTGGGGGCACAATAGCTGCCACATGATTTAGAACAAGCTCCCCAAGCCTTAGTGCTAGCTGTGACTCTTCTAGCCGGCCATACAGAACCCCCTACCCCCTAAACACTTGATGAAAAGTGCTAGACCATTGTCCTTGTTCACGACGGGCTTGTGGAAGTTTCCTTTCCTTGGGCCCTGCCCTTGTTCCCACCCAGGATTTCATTCGAACTCCAGTAAAGAGGAGGTACCACGTCCCGGGAGGACATGAAAATGGTCTGGCATTCTGGAGAAGAGTTACAATATTGAAAAGTCTCTGCCTTTTGGAGAATAGTTATAATAACTATAGCTCCTGTTTATTGGCGGGAGGATGGGTCCCTGAGTGGTGCAGTTAACACGCTCAGCTGCTAACCAAAATGTTGGAGGTTGGAGCCCACGCAGTGGTGCCTTGGAAGAAAGATGCTGACAATCTACTTCTGAAAAATCAGCCATTGAAAACCCTATGGGGTTCTACTTTGACGCACGTGTGGTCACCATCAGTTGGAATCAACTTGATGGCAACTGGTTGGTTTTTCCTCTTTACGGAGGGAGAGCTAGGAGCCCACAGGCTGTCTGGGAACCACTTCTGCCAACTTAATCTTCATCCCAACCTCAAGAGCTTGGTGGGTTTATTATTTATTTATTTAGAACTTATTTTTTGTTGTTGTTGAGGATACACACAGCAGAACATAACACCAATTAGACAATTTCTACGTGTATAATTCAGTGACATTGATTACAATCTTCAAGTTGTGCAACCATCCTCACCCTCCTTTTGTGATTTGTTCCTCCCTCATTAACAAAAACTCACTGCCCCTAAGTTTCCTATCTGATCTTCCAAGTTGCTGTTGTCAGTTTGATCCCATATTGAGAGATCTTGAAAGAGGGCAGTGCTCAAGGCAGACATTCCTTACTAGTTAAGCTAAACTACTGTTTGGTTTTAAGAAGACTTCAGGGGATATTTTTGATTTAAGGTTTAAAGATTGTCTCAGGGCAATAGTTTGAGGGGTTCATCCAGCCTCCACGGCTCCAGAAAAATCTGAATTCCATAGGAATTTGAAATTCTGTTCTGCATATTCTCCCTTTTGATCAGGATTTATCTATAGAATCTTTGATCAAAATGTTCAGTAATGGTAGCTGGGCACCATCCAGTTCTGCTCTCGTGGCAAAAGAGGCAGTTCATGGAGACAGTTAGCCACACATTCCATATCCTCTTCCTATTCCTGACTCTCCTTCCTCTGTTGCTCCAGGTGAATAGAGAATAATTGTAGTACCAGTGGGTTTATTAGTGCTCCCATTTTACAGATGTGGACCCTGAGGCTCAGAGAGCCACTTGCGGAGGTGGGGAAACCTCATGGAGAGGCAGAGGGCACAGCTGGAGCAAAGGCCCCGAGGGGCACATGCTCAGGCTTTGTCTGGGAAAGTGTTAGTGCCCCAGCGAGGTGGAGTGTCTGGCACAGGCTGTGGTCAGGGACGGATCTGAGGCTTCTATCTGGAAGCGGTGTGGCCTTTGGCCGTTCTCTGTTTCTTAGCTGTTGTTGTTAGCTGCTGTTGAGTCAGCCCCTGACTCATGGCAACCCCATGCACAGTGGGCTCAGACCATTGTCATCCACAGGGTTTTCATTGGCTGATTTTTTTCAGAAGTCGATAACAATGCCTTTCTTCCTAGTTCACCTTAGTCTTCATCTGTAAAATGGGTATAATAATATTCCCTTCCCAGGGATGTTGTAAGGCATAAATTATTGGTGAAAATAAAACATCATGCTTGGCAAATATAATGGGCTCTTGTTTTCCTCATTGGTTCAGGCACTGGGACACACAGACAACACACAGACAGACAAGAAACAGATGCAAAATGCCACCCTGGTGTGGCTGATGTTCTAGATGGGGAGACAGACCGAGGACCACATAAACAAGACAGGATGTCTTGGTGAATTGTGATGAGCGCTGTGGTGCGCAGATACAGCAGGGATGGGAACTACACCTTGTAGGAGGCGTTTCCTTTTAAGCGGGATGGCATGGGCCCCCAGAAGATGAGCTTAGAGGAGACCGGGGGAGCTGTAGGCCTGATCTGGCTGCTCTGGGAAGCAGGGGAGGGGAGGGGCAGGTATCGTGAGTCTGGAGGTCTATTTCATAGGACAGCTTTGTCTAGGGGGTGAAGGGAGGTTGGGTGGGGAGACCTTGCCCCACTAGGTAGGACTAGTGAAAGAGACAGGATACCTGAGCAGGTGGGCAGTATGAGGAAAGGAAAAGTGGAGAAGTCTCCAAGGGCGTTTCTAACTTCTTCCTTGCTCCCCAAGGCGTTTGCTCATCCTTTGCCTCAGATCACCCAGGTCACATAAAGAGACAAAGGAATGAACTGACTCTAGGTCATCTTTAAGGCTCCATTTATTTACCAAAGTTCTAGAACATTATTTTTTCTAATCTGCTTGATGTCTCACTTCTTTCTTTTCTCGTAAGTTGTCTAGAGCTGTGCTACCCAATAAGGTCACCACCAGCCACATGTGGCTCCTTCAATTTAAAAATTACTTAAAAGAAAATCAACTCCTCAGGTGCACCAGCCACATTTCAAGTGCTTGATATCCACAGATGGCTAGTGGCTACCTGACTGGACAGCGCAGGTCTAGAACATTCCATCATCTCTGGAAGTTCTGTTGGACCGGCCACTCTGGAGCCTCCCTCTGCGTCCCTGAACCAGCTGATTGGAAATCAGAATCCCAGCCCCCACCTCAGATCTGCTCTGTCCCAATCTGCATTTCAACATGGCCCCCCCGTCATCTTGGCCGTGCTTTGGGGCCACCTAGGGAGCTTGAGCCCCACTCCATAGATGTTGAGGAGATTCATCCAAAGTGGCACCTGGAGATTTTTGCAAACTCGAGTTATCATCAAGTCGATTCTGACTCATGGTAACCCCACGTGTGTCAGAGTAGAACTGTGTTCCATAGGGTTTCCAATGGCTGATTTTTCAGAAGTAGATCGTTAGGCCTTTCTTCCGAGGCACCTCTAGGTGGACTCAAATCGCTGACCTTTCAGTTAGCAGCCGACCATGTAAAGCATTTTCACCACCCGGGGACTCCTGAAAACTCTCCAGGTGGTTGTAAAGTTGAGTGAGGGTTGGCAGAGGGCCCACCAGGTGGTTAAGAACACTGGGAAGGTAGGTAGACTGGAGTTGGAGCTGTGTGACTTTGGGCAGGCCGCTTACCCTCTCTGAGCCACAGGTCCCCTGTCTGTAAAATCAGGGAGCTGCTGACACCTCCCTTCTAGGCTAGGAGGGGTGAATACTGTGGTGGTTAAGTGCTTGGCTGGGGCTTGGGACACGGTAAGCACTCCACACATAAATAGTGTTCATTTTAAAATGAGGTCAGCAGCCAGCCTTAGAGCTAATAGTTGGAGTGGTGGAAGCTAAACTCTCTTTTAAAAATAGGTTTTGGGTTTTTAGTCTTAACTTTTAGTAATTGAGGTAAAACTCAGGTAACGTTAAATTAACTATTTTAAAGCGTACAATTCAGTGGCATGAAGTACATTTACAACATTGTGCAATCACTACCTCTGTCTAGTTCTAAGACATTTTCAACCACCTCAAAAGCAAACCCCACACCCATTAGCAGTCACTCTTCTTGCCTCCCCAGCCCCTGGCAGCCATTAGCCTGCGTTCTGTCTCTGTGGATTTACCTCTTCTGGTTTGGGGGTCTTTGAAGTCCCCTCCTCCCCTGGCAGACAACCTCACCGCTTCCAAGCGAGACCATGAGAAAGCTCGGCCCCTTTCATGTCTGGGTCTCCCGGCCATCCCAGCAGAGGCTGTCCCCACTGCGTCGCCTCCCGGCGCCCTCCCCGTCAGCCGGGTCCCAGCATGATCTTGGCGTGTTCGTCACAGTGGCAGCCCCATGTTCTGCTCTCCTGGGGCCGTCACAAATGAGAGGTTTCATCTCAGCTGGCTTTCTCTTAGTTAAATATTTAATAAATAAGACCTACAACTTGTGATGCCGGGGAGTGTTTGATAGTGAAATTAATGAGGGAGAGAGAGGCGAGGCGGCCACAGGTTCCTGCCTGAGCCTGGCCACAAGCGCCCTGGGGGTGCGGACCCGTGCCAGAGTCCTGGCCACAGCTGTTTGGTGACCTCAGTGGGCCTGGCCAGGCGCCCCCACTGTCTTTAGCACTGTGTTTTGGCGCAGGGTGACCACTTGATGAGTATGTGTTAAAAGAAAGAGATTGTGTCTGTGTGTGTGTGTGTGTGTGTGTGTGTGTGTGAGAGAGAGAGAGAGAGAGAGAGAGAGAGAAGCTAGAGAAGAGTGTAGAAACATAGGTGAACATGTTAAAGACTAAGGATGAAGTGAACATCCACTTCACTCAGGTCAAGAGCTGCAACGCTGTCATCTCCTCTGACCTCCTGTTGTGCCCCTCCCCAATCACAACCCCTAATCTCCTCCTAAAACCAAACCAAACCAGTTGCTGTTGAGACAGTTTCATAGCTGTGACCATAAGGAAGTAGATCACAAGGACTTTCTTCCAGGGCACCTCTGAGTGGACTCAAACCTCCAACCTTTCAGTTAGTAGCCGACCCTTAACCATTTGTGCCGCCCAGGGGCTCCCTGCCCCACCTAGAGGAACCACTATTGAGGATTTTATGGCCGTCATTCCCTGGCCTTTCTTTGTGGTTTTACTGCCTATATTTGCATCCCTAAACAATTAAAAATATTACCTGGTTTTAAACTTTTATGGATGAAATTATTTGCTATGAATTCTTCTGTGTTTCGTTGTACGGCTCAATCACATTTGTAGAGTCCTTACGTGGTCGTTGAGGTTCCTTCATTGTCATGTTTACTGATGTGGGCTTGCTCCCTTTCGGCTGCCATTATGTGCAACGTTGCTGACTGTTTGAGGACCATGCTGCACAAGTGCAGGGGTTTTTCTGGGGAGACATCTTGATGGGAAATTGATGCATACTGAGATTTGTGCGTCTTTAACTTGACTAGATACTGCCAAACTGTTTCCCAAAGAGTTTGTGCTAATTTACACTCACACCAGCAGTGGATAAGCATTGCATTTGCGACACATCCTCGTCAACACTTGGTATTGTCAGATTTTTTTAAATTGTAGCCTTTCTAGTGTTTGTGTTGTGATTTCTCATTGTAATTTTAGTCTGTACCTTCTGATTATAAATAAGGGTGAACATATTTTAATATATTTATTAGCTATTCAAGTTTCCTCTTAAGCGAAGGACCTGTTCGTGCCTTGCCCACTTTTCTGTTGGGTTGCTCTTTTTTTTTTTAATATTGATTTGTAGACGATCTTTATATATTGTGGAAACAAGTCCTTCATCATTATATGCTGTGCAATATCTTCTTGTTGGCTTGACTTCTTATTATTTTTTATGGTGTCTTTAGATCTGTTCTTAATTTTGATGTGGTGGCACTTAGAAATCATTTTCTTTAAAGTTTTTGGGTTTTGTGTCTTAGTTAAGAAAACCTCTCCTACCCTGAGGTCATGGAAATATTCTATATTATTTTTCAAAGTTTTATAATTTTTTAAAAAGTGTTACAGTTTTGTTCATTGTATGCCTTTAATCATGTTGGAATAGATTTTTATGTGTGGTGTGAGGTAGGGGTCCAGTCTCCCTTTTATTGCATACAAATTGTCCTAACACCATTTATTAAGAAGTCCATCCTTACCCCAGTGATCTTCAAGATAGCCCTCTCTGACTGTTTAACTTTTACCTCCTTTGGTCTCATCTGTTTTTGTACTCAGCCAATCAAACCACAAGAATTTATTGAGCACCAGCGGTATACCAGGCACTGGGGTTATAGTGATGAACAGTGACAGATGTAGTCAGTATTTTCCCAGAGCTTACAGTCTGGCCAGGATGACAGACATTAAATAAATAACTATGGCAACTTAATTCACAATTACAAATGTTATAAGCCCTGCAAAGAGGGACAGGTCCCTTGAGGAAGTGATGATAAGTCAAATCTTTATGGCACTTTCCTACGGGGAAGTCAGGGTGGGAAAGATGCTCTGACTGGAGGGAACAGCACTTGCAAAGGCCCTGCAGCAGATGCTTAGGAGTTTGAAACTTATCCTAAAGGCACTCTCAGGCCTTTGAAGCCACTGTGTGGACAATGGATTGGATGGAGGCAAGAGTGAAAGCTGTGAGACCAATTAGGAAATCATTGCAGCCCTGCAAGGGAGAGAGGATGGGCCTCCGACTGGGATGTATCGTGGAGAAAGAGAACAGTGATCAGGTTGAAAGATATTTTGAGCTGGGTGATGTTTTCCCTCCCTCTCCCTTCTCTATCCCTTTTCTTTTTCTGGTTGATTTTTCTGGGTGAGGAAAGCAATTTGTGGTACTGCCAAGGGTATGTGTTCTTGAGGACGTGTTTGCCACAGATGGTCTTTGGAATTCTAGCCAAAAGAGTCACTGGACAGTCCCTGGCCCCCAGGGTTTTCTGGAAGCAATTCAATGATGACCATTTATTAATAACAGTAACAGTGATGAATTGGTATCCTTTCCTTAAAAGCGCCCTTTAGCTATTGCCTTGTTTTGTCACCCCAACTGACCCTACAGGATGGATGAGGAAGAGGGTTTTTATCATAGGTTTTTTTTTTGTTGTTGTTGTTGTGCTTTAGATGAAAGTTTACAGAGCAAATTTGTTTCTCCTTCAAAAATTTATACACAAATTGTTTCATAACGTTGATTGCAATCCCCTCAATGCGTCAGTACTTTCCCCCTTTTATCAAAGTTTTATTGTAGGATAACCCAGTGCCGTCAGTCGATTCTGACTCATGGAGACCCTATAGGATGCGTGAAGTTAATTGGCACTCTTGAGATCACACAAAGGTGTCGGTGTTGGGATTGGAATCCAGTTCCTTGTCCTCCTGCCCAATCCCATTTACATAAACTTACATGTCTACTCCCCAGGCATACTCTTTTGCAAACATTTCCCTCTAGGTTGCTCCTGAGGAATTTACTAGGCCTCAGTTTTCTTGACTGTAAAATGAGAATGAAAATAAGAATACCTACCTCTTTGGTTATTGTGAGGTCAGTGTGCTAACACATAGCAAGAGGTCGTTACACGTCACCTTCATGTATCCATTAATGCCCCTTGGCTGCAAGTAGCAGAAAACTCAAACAGGTTTAAGCAAGAGGAGTTAATTGGCTCATGGGACTGAGGAGTCCAGGGATTGAGTGGCTTCAGGCTTGTCTGGATTCAGGGATCAGATGATGTCATTAGGCCTCAGTTTCTGTCTGTTCCTTGGCTCTGTTTTTGGCAGTTGGCTCCAGTCTCCATGTGGACTTGGATTGGCTGCAGTTCCAGCCATTTGGTCCTCCCAAGATCATATCCGGATTCGCTGGGTGGCACAGTTAAGTGCTTGGCTGCTAACCGAAAGGTTGGAGGTTCAAGTCCACCCAGAGGTGCCTCGGAAAAAATGGTCTGGTAGTCTACTCCCAAAAGCTCAGCCACTGAAAACCCTATGGAGAACAGTTCTACTTTGACACACATGGGGTTGCCATGAGTTGGAACAGAATCAACAACCACCTTTTTTTTTTTTTTTTCAAAGATCATATCCAAAGAGAGATTCGCTCTTTGCCATCCATCTTCCCAAAGTTCTTAGCAGATGATTGCTTGCTTTTGATCAGCTCTGCTGGGGTCATGTGCTCATGCCTGAACCAATCACTGTGGGGAAATGAGAAGTGAGGAAAGCAGTGCCCTGATTGGTTTAGCCTTGAGTCACATGGTTCTTCTCAGAAGTCGGAGGCAGAGCCAGCTTCACAGAGTTGGAAAGAACGATCCCCTGAAAGATGTATGGTGGTGTGTTAGCTGCTGTGACAAACAGCCCCACGTCTCAGTGGCTGAGCACAGTAGGAATTTACTTCTCACTCAACTACAGTCCAGTGAGCATGTGGCCTTCCACATGCTGATTCCAGCACCTGCGCTCTTTCCACCTTGTGCTCCACCACTCCTAAGAACTGAAAGTACTTTATTCCAGCTTGCAGGGAAAGCAAGAGTATGAAGGCTCACAGTGGAGGGTTTTTTGGGCCATATTTGGGAGTGGCGTAGTGGTTAAGAGCTCGGCTGGTAACCAAAAGGGTTGAAGTTCGAATCCACCAGCTACTCCTTAGAAACGCTATGGAGCAGTTCTCCTCTGTCCTGTAGGGTCACTATGAGTCAGAATGGACGACAGAAACGGGTTTTATTCGAAAGTAGGGAACCTTGCATCCACCCACGTCCCGTTGACTTGAATTTCATCCTATGGTGTCTCAGTGAAGATCCTAATAGGGAACAGAAGACACATATCAAGAATTGAATTAGAAGACAGTGTACAAAGATGGGGGCAGTGACAAAAACAGAGAGGGAGGGAAATAGGGAGGGAAAGAGACAGAGGGAGAGGTAAAGAAGACTGTGGCAGCAGCTGCAGCCTGAAGGAGCAACAGAATAAATGCCTGGCCACATGGTCCACTGGCCCCTCCCCCACCGTCTCCAGCCAGGGCTCTCCATTGTCCAAGCTCCACTGGAAGCCAGCAGGCAGGGAGCCATGTGAGGTAGTCTGCACAGGTCAGCCTCCCTGGGCCTGGTAGGGAGAGTGGATTCTGGCCCCAGAGGACAGCTAGCTAGCACCAAGAGCCCCCCTAACTGCAGGGCAGGCTGGGAACCTGAGTCTCTTCACGTCCAGGAGCAGAAGGTGAGGGGAACACACCACACGGTCATTTCTACAGGAGAAATCAGGTTCCCAAGTGGTCAAAAAAGGCCTACTTTGCTGCTATTATTATTGTTGTCTTTGTTATTGTTGGTTATTGTTGATTCTCTAAATGAGAGAACTTCTTTTCTTTTCTCTCCCTTTTCTCATTCTGAGAGTTCTTAGCCTTTTAGTGAAGATCTTCTGGTGTCTTTGGGAAGGACTTAATTTTTATACCAGGCTTGGGTCGGGGTAGGGTGGGATGGGTGGCTTCTGCCCAATGAACTTTCTTCCCAAGGGGACCATCCCTTGGGTGAGCATGTTAGTTGGGGTCTGAGCAGGCAACCTGTGCCCCTGGCAAGGCCCTTGGCTTAACCAAGACCAGGTGGAGCAAGGGCATCTCTATGGGGTCAGAGTTGGAAGCCTGCTGTCCGTAACCGGCAGCTGTCTTGCTGGAGGTGGAGCCTCGGAAAGGCTTGCAGGCTGAGCCAGGGAGGTGGGCTTGAGTCTCTGGGCAGGAAGTGCTCCCCCACCCCTCACCTGCCTCCTCCTCTCGTTTGAGCCGACTGTGGCAGCCAGACGTACGTGCACAAATGAAATTGTAGCCTGGACACGGTCACAACCGGTGCCACCCCACCTCAATCCGGTCCAGCTGTGTAGCTGTGGGCCCTGTCGCCAGCCCCCTAGGATCAGCACAGGGCTGGAACAATGGATTCTCCCCTCCCAGCTTCGCCCACTTCTTTGAGCTCCTCAAGGTTCCATGATGATAGGGCTGTCACTGTCTTGGCCGCTTGCATTCAGGAGTATCTGGCCTCACCTCCCCTCATTGTAGAACTGAAGAGGCACAGCCCCTCCTTGGCCCTGGCAGCCAGCCAGCCTGGTTCCTGCCCTCCTGACCACTCCAAGGTCCAGGAAACAATGGGGTGAGAGGTGGACAGGCCCAAGTCCCCAGGGCCATGTGCTGGTCCGCGTGTCATGCTCTATGGCCCCTGGTTTTATCACCCTCTTGACAATTTTGCTGGATCCCCACTTCTAGCGGTGACAGTTGGAAGCATGGACTCTGTAGCCAGGCTGCTCAGGTTCAAATTCTAGCCCTGCCACTGGCTGGCATGGGCAGCTGATTTCATCTCTGTGTGCCTCAGTTTACTCATCTGTAAAATAAGGACAATAATGGTGATATGGGGGACCCTGGTGGTGCAGTGGTAAAGAGCTCGGCTGCTAACCAAAAGGTCAGCAGTTCAGCTCCACCAGCTGCTCCTTGGAAACCCTATGGGGTAGTTCTACTCTGTCCTATAGGGTCACTATGAATCAGGATTGACTCGACGGCAGTGGGTTTGTTTTTTTTTGGTTTAATGGTAATATGAGTCCTTGGCAATATTCCAAGCACCTCATTTGCATGTCACCTGCCAATGAGTGACCCTGCAAGGTAGATACTATTGTTACCATCCACGTAACAGGAGAGAAAACCAGGGCAGAGAGAGGCAAAATGGCTCATTTAAGGTCTCACACGCCATGAGCAACAGAGGCGGGAATTGAACCCAGCCTGACTGGCTGCAGAGTCTGTGCTCTTTGTCAATAATAATGATAATGATTATGCTAATGTCCTAATTCAGTAGGTGTTGAACAGATTCAATCCTGTAATGCAGCCAAAAAAGCTTAGCCCTTAACCCAACACCCAGCACATGGTAAGCACTCAATATATGTTAGTTACAATAGTAATCAGGAGCCCTGGTGGCGCAGTGGTTAAGCCTTGACTGCTAACCAAAAAGTTGGTGGTTCGAACTCACCAGCCACTTCACCAGAGAAAGACGTGGCAGTCTGCTTCCATACAGATAACAGCCTTGGAAGCCCTGTGGGGCAGTTCTACTCTGTCCTGTAGGGTCGCTATGTGTTGGAATTGACTTGATGGCAATGGTTTTTTGCTGTTTTTTTTTAATAAGCACAATTATTATACTATACAATTACATTTCTGTGTATAAGTATAGGCTGTAAGTATATATTAATATATTTTGTTACATATTATATATTCATTATATTACTGTGTTGTACTACTATATCATGTATTACATCTTATTGCTGTAGTACAGGGGTCTGTATAGTGCATGCTCTGTAAAGGACTGACTAGTACATTTTTTCAGGTTTGTGGGCCTTATAATCTCCGTTACAATGACTTGACTCTGCTGTTGCATCAAGGCAGCCATAAACAATACCTAAACAAACAGATGTGGCTGTGTGCCAGTAAAACTTTATTTACAAAAACAAGCCATGGGCTGTAGTTTGCCTATACCTGATATAATACATATTATTATAGAGTAGCAGGCCTGGGTAGCCCCCCACCCCCCATCCATCAGATCCTCCGTGCCACTCTTTGGAACCTGGCCAGCTCATGAACAAACACCCCCCAGAGTTACCCTCATTGACCTTCCTTCTGTTCCCTGCATGTATCAAGTGCATTCCACCTCAGGGCCTTTGCACGTGCTGTTCCTTCTGCCTGGAACACTTTCCCCAGGTAATCTCATGACTCCTCCCTCACCTCCTCTAGGCTTTTACTCAAAGGCCACCTTCTCAGCATCCACCCTATTTTAAATCACACATCCCAGCACTTCCTGCCCCTCCTCCTCACTTTATTTTTCCCTTTAGCGCTTTTCACTGCCTGACAAACTATGAAAACCAGCTGCTGTCGGGTTGACTCTGACTCAAGGCAATCCCATGTGTGTCAGAGTAGAACTGGCTCCATAGGGTTTTCACTGGCTGATTTTTTGGAAGTATGTCATGAGGCCTTTCTTCCTAGGTGAACTCAAACCTCCAACCTTCCTGTTAGCCGCCAAGCACATTAACCATTTGCACCCCTCAGGGACTTCTAACGAACTCTGAATTTTACTTACTTGTCTGTTTGTTGTCTGTCTCTCCACTTGACTGTGACCTCCGTGAGAGCAGGATGTTTTATTGGCTTTGTCCACCAGCGTGGAACGGAACAGCACCTGTCATGTAATAGGTACTTAATGATGTGAGTTGAATGAACGAGGGCCGTGGCGTTGATATCCTTCGTGTCCAGTCTGAATGGCCACCCCTTCAAGATAGGTACTGGGACTCAGTTTTATAGACGAGAGAACTGGGGCACGGAGAGGGGAAGTGACCTGGCTGAAGCCACACCAGGTAGTGTGGAGGTGGCGTTCTGGCCAGAACTGTCGACCTCCAGAGTGGGAATAAGGAAAAAAACCAAAACCCACAAAAGTTTGTAAAACAACTTGAGGTGTTGGTTCTCTGGGTTTCCAAGGAGGGAGAGATGATGATTTGTTTGGGGGGTATGAAAAATCATTCATCCATAAATCCACAAAGATGATGCTGAAGAGAAAGGTCACGAGGTCTCTGAACCTGAGGACCTCACGGCTGATTGCTAAGACAGGGTGGCTGACATACCATTGTCATACTATGAGGTCAAAGCCACCACAGAAGCACCACGGGGAAATAGCTTCGATCAACCAGCCACTCCTTTTCTCACGACAGCTCTCACCACGTGGCCCAGTGACTGCTGTTGGAGCCAAATGTGAAGAAAGATGAATGTTGAGTCACGGAACAGCCGAGCCAACTACAATGTCCACTCCATAAGGGCCAGACATTATCTGTTTCGTTCTCTGTCATATCCCTAGTACCCAGAACACTGCCTGGCGTATAGTAGGTGCTCAGTCAATCCTTGCTGAATGAATAATAGTAAAGAACAATCATTGTGATTAAGAGCCTGGGCTTTGGATTCAGACTTAGTTTGGTTACCAACCACTGTTAGCTTCGTGCCTGATCATGACTCTGTTTTCCTCCTCTATCACACGGGTCATAGGATTGTACATTCCTGTAGTGAACACTGCTTCAGTGTATATGATGGGCAGGGTACCACTCTAGACACGGGGAGCAGATACGAGTTCCTGCCCTGACAGAGCTCACATTCTCATTGCAGGAGACGTGATAAACAGCACACATAATAATAAGTAAGTTACACAGTACTTTAGGTGATTATAAGGGCAACAGAAAAATATAAGATAGCAGAGAAAAGGGATGGAGAGGCTGGTTGCTATATTAGATGGGAGGTTCAGGGAAGGAAGGAATGGCAGGTGCAAAGGCCCTGAGGTCAGGTCAAACTTGGCATGTTGGAAGAACAGTGAGGAATTTAATTCTGCTGGAGGGAGTGAGCGAGGGAGAGAGTGGGGATGAGGGCAGGGAGGGCAGAGCATGCAAGGCCTTGTGGGCTGTGGGGAGGACTTGGGCTTTTGCCCTGAGTGAGGTGGGAGCCCTGGAGGGTTGTGAGCTGAGAAGGGATGTGCCCTGACTCTCATGCTCACGGGTGCCCTCTGGAGGGAACAGGCTGTGGGGGTGGAGGGAGGAAGCTGGAAACCAGGGAGGAGGTGACTGTACTGGTCCAGGAAGCGAAGGTGGGGGCTTGGCCAAGATGTTGACTGTGAAGATGATGAGGAGTGGTTGGATCTTGGATACAATTTAAAAAAATTTTTTTTTTATTGTGGTAAAATGCACTTAACATAAAATTTATCATTTTAACAATGTTAAAGTGTACAATCCACTGGCATTTAGTATATTTACAACGTTGTGCAACCATTACCACTATCTAGTTCCAGAACTTTTTTGTCACCTCAAAAGAAAACCCCATGTCCACTAAGCAGTTACTCCCCCTTCCCTCTTACCCTAACCCCTGGAAACTACTAATTCTAGGTATGATTTGAAGGTTGACCGGTGGGATTTCTGGACAGATGGGTGGCAAGGGTTCAATGAAGTAACATGAAAAAGGCACTGAGGTGGCACATAATAAATGCTCAAAACCGAAATGGCAGTGATGATAAGTGCTTTCCCGAAGTCTCACTTTTATGCTGAACTGGTCTACCTGTCTATTTGGAATTCCTGCCTGCTGACAGAAGGGCAGCAGAGCCGGGATCTTTGCGCACATCCAGCCTGGCCAGGGAGGTCCTGGCGAGTATCATGGATTGAATTGTGTCCCCCCAAAATATCTGACAACTTGGCTAGGTCATGATTCTCAGTATTGTATGATTGTCTACCATCTTGTCATCTGATGTGATTTTCCTGTGTGTTGTAAATCCTATCACTCTGATGTAATAAGATGGATTAGTGGCAGATATAGTGATGAGATCTGCAAGATTAGATAGTGTCTTAAACCAGTCTCTTTTGAGATATGAAAGAGAGAAGTGAGCAGAGAGACATGGGGACCTCATACCACCAAGAAAGCAGTGCCAGGAGCACAGTGCATCCTTTGGACCTGAGGTTCCTGCGCTGAGATGCTCGCAGACCAAGGGAAGACTGATGCATCACAAGGACTTTCTTCCAGAGCTGACAGAGACATAAAACCTTCTCCTGGAGCTGACGCGCTGAATTTGGACTTCTAGCCTACTGGACTGTGAGAGAATAAACTTCTCTTTGTTAAAGCCATTCACTTCTGGTATTTCTGTTATAGCGGTACTAAATGACCAAGACAGGGAGGAGTGATCAGCAGGTCCAAGCCAGCACCATTTGTCCTGGAACACCATCCAACTCTGAGATTTCCCAGAGCTGAGCAGTATAATGTCGAGGGAGGAATGGTGCAGCTGACCAGGGCTTCCCGGGGCTGCTCTTATACCAACTAGCGTTTGTTGGACCT
Source organism: Dugong dugon (assembly GCA_030035585.1). Lineage (NCBI taxonomy): Eukaryota > Metazoa > Chordata > Mammalia > Sirenia > Dugongidae > Dugong > Dugong dugon. The sequence goes on along the minus strand of CM057462.1, from coordinate 17,193,445 downwards.
TCAACCTGAGCCAAGATGGTGGCTTTCAGGGGACAGGGAGGAAGTGCAGAGGTTCTCGTCATAGTTGCACACCCACTTCCTTCCATGACCTCATATAAATCCCCACTCCAGTCTCTGTTACTGTTTACCCCTCTGTGAAAGTAGTGTAAAAGTTCCTAGCCCTTTTCTAATATTTGCAATGTGTTTTTGGCTTCTAAAGTAACGACCCCTCTAGCTATGTTACATTTTTAATTTTCTGACTCCTTCCATTCTCTTCCCCTACTTGATGTATTATTTTTCTTTGTCCCTTTTCCCCCCTCCATTGATATTTCTCCTCATGGCTATCTAGATTTTATTCTCAGGTCCTGTTATGGGCTAAAAGAACATGGACTATACAGTCCTGAATTCAGATCCCACTTCTGCCATCTTCGAAGCTGTTGGACTTTGGGCAAGTCATTTAGTCTTCATGAGTGTGAGAACCTTTCACCTTACTCACTTAATATTTCTGGTTCCCCTCTGGGCACGTAGTAGGGTGTTACTTCCCTACTCTCTCAGGTGTGGCCATGTGTCTTGCTTTAGCCAATGAAATGTGAGGGGAAGTGACGTGTCATTTCTGGGCAAAAGCATTAAGAGCCAGTGTGTGATACACCGTGTTTCCTTTTTCCTGCCTCTACCATCATGGATGCATAGAGACAGAGCCTCCCTCAAACTAGGTGCCGGAACGAGGATGATGTCAAACAGAGTTCCCATCCCACCTGCAGTGGATACATAGCATGAGTGAGAAAATAGACCTGTAGTGTTTTCAGCCACTGAGATTTAGGAGCTGTTTATTACTGCAGCAGGACCTAGAGTCACCTGACTACAGTACCTCATCATCTGTGTAATGGGACTAATATCTAAGCACACAATGCTTGTGAAGATTACATCCAATCACGTGCATATAAACTTCTGGTTAACAAATATGACCTCCCTTCAGCCTTCTTCCCCTGGGGCTTCTACTTTCTTTCTCTGTTTTTTAATCCTGAAAAAATATGGAGAAGAATTGTTTGGTTTTTCCTTAGAGGAAATTAATGGTTTCTAAAGCCCGGGGCATTGGTTCAGTCACCCTCAGCCTCCTTCCTACAACCGTTTTCTTTCCTTCCCTGGTCACTTAGTATCTGCCAGGGGGTGAAGACATCCCTGTTCCCGTTCAGTTTTCACTCCTGCCTCCTTCACCTTCTTTTTCCCACCTCCCCTTTAATGGTTCTACCCTCGCTTACCCCACCAGGGAGTTCATGCTCAGGTTCCAGAACCTGCAGTGTTTCTTCTCTGTTGTTAATCCGGGTTCTTGCTTGCTTAGCTCCACTGGGAATCAGTCCTAGTAGCAAATTAACAAATAGCTCTGAAGTGCCACAAGCTTGAAGGCATTTCCTTTCACTCACCTGAGCAGGATCCTGGAGCAGTTGCAAATATCCTGTCCCCTACTGTAACTCTTTCTTCATCGTTGCAAGAGACTCATTTGGGGGTCACTGAAGACCCAGGCAGAAGATCTTAGCCAAGGCTGCTTGATCTTCTGTCTGCACTGGGTGTTGTCATATTGATTAAGCTCCTGGGACCGCTGCCAGCAGCCACTAGGATTCGATCAATGGAGTTTGCAAAAGTCAAAGCTTCTTTTGGGGGCACAGAATCCGTTAGTTTTTTGGTTTTTTTTTTAATGATAAAGCTTCAAGGAGAATCTTCCCAGATGATGGGGCCAGCAAAAGAAAATGCAGGCAGACCCAAATATTTGGGGAAGTGTAGGGGGAACAAGAGAGGGAGGTTTCACTGGGGGCTTGCGGCTTTCTGGAACATCTCTTTAACTTGGGCTGCAAAGCAACAGCTGGGAGAGTTGGAAGAGGGGAAGGAAGATAGAAAGGATGCCCATGAGGTGTAAAGAGGAATGAAATAGTTGTAGGTTCATGTGTTCATTCAACAAACATTCCTTAGGGTCCTGCTGTGTGCTCGGCACTGGGATGGATCTGAGGATATAATGGTGAGCAGACAGATGTGTTTCTTGTCTTCATGGAACTTAAGTAGGGAAACAGGCAAATACAGACATGATTACCAATTGTGATAAGGAAGGAAGAAAACTAGTACGGTCCTTTGGGTGGAGAATAATTAGCAGGACAGAGGTACCGTGGAAGCAAAGACTTGAAGGTTGGGAAGCACTGAGCTGTGAGCAGAGTGGGAAGGAGGAGAAGATAATCCCTGGCAGGGGGAACAGCATGTATAAAGGCCCAGGGATAGGAATGAGTTTGGTGTGTGCAAGGAGAGCCAGTGTAGCTAGAGCCTAATGAGTAAAGGGTATAACAGGTGGGAGGAGACCCAAGAGATTGGCAGGGATGGGTCACACAAGACCTTCTAGACCAATGTCTGGAGGTGGACTATATGCTATAGGAAGCCTCAAGAGGATTTTAGGCAGGATAGGGACAGAAACACTGTATTTTAAAAAGATCCCTCTGGCTTCTGTGTGGAGAATAAACTGGAGGCCAGTTCTCACTTAGAATCTAACCCTGAAGCACCCTCGCTCCTCACGTCCCTCATAGAACCTCAGAGTCCAAAATTCACCAACACCTCCTGCTTAGAACCTGTTTCAGCATTTTTTAATCCTTTCTGTCTTCATCAAGGGACCTTCATTTTGCTTTAATGTGTGTGTTTTCCTTAAGACGTGTTAATTCTTCCATGTTTCTACATTGTGTTCCAGAGCAGTTTGTGCATTTAAACTATGGCCTTAATTTCAGATGGAACACACACACGCGAGTGTACGTGTGTTCATGTGTGCACCTTACTTTTATAAAACTGTAAAACATAGAGCTATGAATCTCCAGGGGATAAATGAGCAGCATCCGTGAGAATGTCAAGTGTATATCCCCTCTGACCTAGCAGCCCAACGTCTGGGAATTTACCCTGCAGAAACATTCTCACAAGCGCACAAGGATGTACAGTCGGATTATTCATCACAGCTCTGCTTGTAATAGAGACGACCTGCAAGTGTTTAGGGGAATGAGTACACAAAGACTGATGCATCCATTCACTGGCATCCCGCTTAGAAAGAGTGAAGTCTGTTGTACTGATATGGAAAAAGGTGCCGGATGTGGGAAGGGACACAGCAAATCTCAGAATATTGTGTATTCTGATCCCATTTTTGTAAAGAGAAAATGTGGTTTTGTATGCTTGTTTTCGTTCATTCATTAATATTCACTGAGCACCGGCTGTGTGTCAGGCACTGTCCTAGGTGCTGGGGACATAGCTGGTAACAAGCCAGACAAATCACTGGCTTGATGGGGCTGATGTTCTAGTGAGGGAGATGGACATATGTAAGATAAGTAAAACCTATAGTCTGTTCCATGTGATCAATGTGCTAGGATTAAAGAAAAAAACCAAGGGAGGGATGGATGGAGGTCTTGGCAGAGGTGAGAGTTTAGACATGGTGGCCGAGGAAGGTTCACCAGAAAGGTGGAAGGGTGGTGTTTTAATAAAAGCTGAAGGAGATGAGGGAAGGTGCCCTGCTCTATCTGAGGGAAGAATAACCCAGGAAGGGGGAACAGCCAGTGCAAAGAATGTACGGGGGAAATTCTGAAGGATAAGCACCAAACTTGTGCTAGTTGTTGTTAGCTGCTGTCAAGTTGGCCACTGACTCATGGCACCCCCCATGCGCAACTGAACAAAATGCTGCCCGCCTGCGCCATCCCCAAGACCAGTTGCGTATCGGATCATTGTGATCCATAGGGTTGTCATTGGCTGATTTTCAGAAGTAGATCTCCAGACCTTTCTTCCTAGTCCATCCTAGTCTGGAAGCTCCACTGAAACCTGCTCAGCATAATAGTAATGCACAAACCTCTATCTACAGATGGGTGATGACTGCGCATGAGGTGCATTGGCTAGGAATCGAACCAAGGTCTCGGCCATAGTTATTTTAGAGGTGGTGTTGGTGTGGGGTGGAGTAGGATAGGGTAAGGACTTTTCAGTTTCTAAGTTATACAACATAAATTTTAAAAATCATAAAAATTACAATAAGCACAAGTTCCCTTCATACCAAAAACCAAACCAAACCTGTTACCATCAAGTCGATTGCGACCTATAGCAACCCTATAGCACAGAGTAGAACTGCCCCATTGGGTTTCCCTTTATAGGGATCTGGATAGTGTTTCTCTCTACAGTTTGGAGCCCAGAGGACATACCAGCCAGATCCTAACCCATGTGAGCAAAGGAGTTCTAAGAAACAAGGGGAAAGCAGAGAAGCAAAACCAATGGAGTGGTTTGCAACATTCGCTTTGAACCTGATACTCAGGGAGTGGATCATACATGAGCACTGCATTCTATTCTCGGAAACATCTCAGACACTGGAGAAGGCCTCACCAGGATGAGGGTGGAAACTCGGGCATCAGAGCTCTCCAGCAAAAGGAAGGGGCGGAGACGTGCATGGCTGTGGTGGGCTGAATTGTGTCTCCCCCCAAAATATGTTCAAGTGCCAGCCCCCAGTCAGTGTGACCTGTGAAGACCTTATTTGGAAGTAGGGTCTTTGTAGATGTAGTTAAGTTAAGGATCTTGAGATAACATCTTCCTGGGTTTAGGGTGGACCTTAAATCCAGTGGCTGGTATCTTATAAGAGAAAAGAGAAGGAGATTTGAGAGACAGAGACACAGGGAAGACCCCATGTGAATATGGAGGAGAGATTGGAGTGTTGCAGCCACAAGCCAAGGAATCAGGAGATACCAGATGCTGGAAGAGGCAAGGAAGAATTTTCCCCTAGAACTTTCAGAGGAAGTGTGGCTCTGCTGGTGCCAGTACCTTGATTTCAGACTTCGGGCCTCCAGAACTGTAAAAAAATAAATTTCTATTATTCTAAGCCACCCAGTTTGCGATAATTTGTTACAACAGCTCTAGGAAATTAATACAATAAGTAAAAATGAAATAGCATATGTTAATAATAAAGTAGCAGTACTCATAAGTAAATAGTAATACAACCAGAGTGCTCCTTAGGAGTGAAGATGGCGAGACTTGGGCTTACCTACTCTTGACATACCATCAGGAAAGACCAACTGCTAGAAAAGGACAGCCTCAATGAGATAGGTTGACACAGTAGCCACAGTAATGGTCTCAGACATACCAATGATCATGAAGATGGCACAGGACTGGGCAACGTTTCGTTCCGTTATACATAAGGTCACCGTGAGTCAAAGTTCACTTGACAGTAACTAACAACAATACTAATAAAAATAATAAAATGTTTATTGTGTACTTACAATGAAGAAGAACCCCATCCTAAATTTTCATAAGCATGTTATGTTCCCTGATCATCACAGTAGCCACAGTAAGCGGTAGTAAAGTGCTTACATTTATTGAGCACATACTGTATGCCGAGCCTTGTTCTGAGTGTACTGTGTGTATCCATTCATTCCATTTTCAGACAGACCTGTGAGGTAGCCACTCTTCTTCTCAAAGAAGGAAACTCTCTGGCCCAAGGTCCAAGCCAGGGAAGCCCTGCTAACCCCAAACCTTTTCAACTCCTCTCTTCTGCGATTTCTCATGTACACGTTTTTAGTTTTCCGAGCAGAAGCTTGATCTACCTGCCCAGGGTAGATTTCTCTTTTCAGAATCAAAGTGCTGAAAATTCTTGGACAAAATTCTATAGAGAAGCAAATGACACATCAAACCCATTTGCTGTTGGGTTTTAAATTGTCTTTTCATTTGATTTTCCTGCTGACATAATGAATCTCTTCCCCTCATCCCCCACCCTGGATGTGAAATGTAGGTCTTTAGAAATGTCTCGAAGTATGTTAATCCTTAACACTGGGTTTGCATGCCCAGCCCCAGCCCTGCGATCTCTGGATGCGAAATTAAACTTGCTCCGCATGTCGCTGGCCTCGGTGCTGAAAACATCCCAGGCAGCGCCAAGGTTGCCCTTGTTAGCACGCTGTTGCTGCTAGAGTCTAGGGCTGTTCAAGTGGTGGAGAGCTCTTTTTTTTGGCTTGATTTTGGTTGCTATTCTGAATCAGACAGTTCAAAGTCCATGACGAAGAATCAGAGGCCCACTGGATTATTGGAAGTTGAAATTCATTAATACGACCCATTTGGGATGGGTGTCGTAGGAGGGTTGCACTTCCGAGGAAAGGGAATAACATACGGTGGCTGATCATCACTAAATTGAATTGTGGCCGTTGGTTGAGGGTGGAACAAGGGCTCATCCAATTGGTCCAGTCCACATGGGTAAGGCTCTTGGTGTACCCAAACTCTGATTTTTAAATAAAATCAAGGTCATCCACCTTTCAACAAGGCTAACCTGGTTTGATCCTCAGTTCTGTCAGTGTCTCCAGTATGACTTTGAGCAATTTGTTTAACCTCTTTGAGCCATAATAGCCCCTCTCTGGAAAGTGGGGCTCGCCTCTGAACGGACCTAGTAGAGTTGTTGGAAGGGTTAAACTGAAACAGTGTGTGTAAAGTGCTTAGCATGGTGTCTGCCCAGAGGAAGCCCTCAATACAAGGTGGCTGTAATTATGGTTGTTGTGCTTGTTAATGGCCCCATAATAGTTGATCTTATTGCCGAGTTAAATTGTGGTGTTTGTTTAGTGGAGCATGGAATATGTCCTAAACCCATAGATCTAGGACCCTAGTACCCTCACTCTGTTCCTGATCATTGTGATGAGCATGTAAACAACATGAAAATAAAGTCTGTTCAGCTTTTCCCGACCAGCTCAACTGCTCAGTTGACTCACCGAAGTCTGTTTCCTCAGAACACACCCATCAGGCAGCCCCAGAGTGGGGCACGGTCTTGACGAGTTAACAAACCAGGCTTGATTTTCACACCAACCACAGAAAGGTGGAAATGAGACGGGGGTGGTGCACCACAAAGAGAAGGACAGATTGCTTGGACATTCTGCAGGATCTTGCGAAAGGGCTGAACGGCCAGCCATGCCCACTTGGCAAATTGATTTTACTTTAAGCTCTTGGGAGAGCAAGCTCCCGTTGGCAGATGCAGCGCATCTCCCCCACTTCAAAAGAATAGCTTGGTCATTTCCAGTGTCACCCCAGCCCCTCTCTGGGGCTTCACCACTGCCTGTCTATGTATTGATCACTCTGGTTGTGTGTCGGGGAGGGAGCTTTGTGAATCTGCACCTGCCTGCAAGACTGTCTGCTCTCCTGACTTTTGTGAGCCATTTCGGGAGCCAGCGTTTCCTCACATCAAGGATGCATCTCTCCTTTCATCCCCCGCCCCCCTTGGCCTCCTCACTAGCTGATTATTCTGGATCCCGCTGACACAGGTGCTTTCTCCCCAAGCCAATCAGGGAGCAGCAAGGCTCAGCTCAGCTAGCAGAGGCATTGCTCACCACAGCTGGGAGTTAGAACCTATGCTTTCTAAATCGGGACAATCAGGCACAACTCTGGGTGGGGCGGAGAAAGCCTGGCCTCCTCAGGCTGGACTACCCAGTGCAACCTTTGACTTCTGCCTGGGGTGCGGCCTCCCCACTCCCACCCCGCCAGGAACTCAGCACCTCTCCTTCGTATTCACCAGCCACATTGCTGCCTATTCCAAGGGGCCGACTGTGTTCTTAACACACCCTTGGAGACTTGGCAGGAGATGAAGTGGGGGGAAAGATGCAGAAAGCAGGACTCACCACCCTTCCTTCTACTCATAGGTATTTATTGAGCACTTACTGTATACCAGGCACTCTCTTAAGTACTGCGGACAAAGCAGTGAGCAAAGTAGACAGAAATCCCTGCTTTCATGCAGCTTACAGTCTGGTGGGGGAGACAAACAAGAACCAAGACGAAGAAGGAAAATACAGCGTATGTTTGGCTGGGGATAAGAGCCAAGGGGAGAAAGTTAAGCAGTTAAAGGGGCTTGAGAGTGTCCAGGGGGTGCAGTTTTAGACAGGGAGATCAGAGAAGGCTTTGTGGGAAAGGTGACCTTTGAGTAAAGACCCAAAGAAGATGAGGGAAAGAACCATGTAAGTGTCTTGGGGCAGGGTGGGTGTGTCCCAAGCAGTGGGAACAGCATGTGCAAAGGCCCTGAGGCAGCAGCATACCTGATGTGTTTGAGGAACAGCTAGGAGGCCAGTGTTACTGGAACAGAATGTGTTAGGGGGAGAGTGGAGGAGACAAGGTCAGAGAGGTGATGGGACAGATCGTGTGGTGCCTTGTGATCTGTGGTGAGGACGTGGGCTTTTCCTGTGAGTGAGGTGGGAGCCTGGGAAGGCTTTGAATTTTTCCACATGCATTAAGCTGGAGTTTTCTTTTCTGCTTATTTGTTCCATTCCAGCACTGCTCTTGTTTCATCAAGAGCTTGGGTTTCTTACCAACCCCTCCCTTTCCTTCTCACTGGAAGAACGACTGCCTGAGTGGGGCGAGGGCAGAAGACTGGAGGCCAGGACGCCTGAATTCTCCTCCTGGGAACGCAATGTGGAGGAGAAATCTTGGAATTGGGGGTGCCTGGCAGACCCCCCTCTTCTTTCTGGTTGTCTCCTCCCACCCCTGAGATAGACCTCAGGCAGCACTTCATCATCTTTGTGTGCACACCAATCCCCTGGGCATCGTGTTAAATGAGATTATGACTCAGCTGGTCCACGTAGGCTTGAGACTCTGCTGGTGCTGCTAGTCTTCGGACCACACTTTGCATAGCTAGGATCCAAGGCCTGTGTTGCAGATTCTCATCTGTGGACGTTTGCAGGGGCCTGTGGAGGAATCCCTGGGTGGCACAGATGGTTAAGTGCTGGACTACTAACTGAAAGGTTGGCAGTTCACATCCACCCAGAGGTGCCTCATAAGAAAGGCCTGGAGATCTACTTCCAAAAAATCAGCCATTGAAAACCCTATGAAGTACAGTTCTACTCTGCACACATAGGGGTCACCATGAGTCAGATTCAACTGGATGGTGATTGGTTTGGTTTTTTGGTGGGTGGGTGGAGGGACAGGGGGATACATTTGGTAGCCAGCATGACCAGTCCTGACAGAGCTTTCTTCCTGGATAATAGATGTGATGGGAATGGGCAGCCTCCTCCCTTCGTCACTGGGTCTGAAATCCCGGCGACGCTGGGCAAGTGAGTCCTGGAAAATGCAGCCCCAGAATGTGCTGCGCGCTCCTGACCTTCAGGGACTCTTCCTGGAACCTTCCGCGAGGAGCTGATGCAGGAAAGTCACTTCCCAGCGTTCTGGGGCTGGAGGCCAGGGGTGGAGAAGTGAGACGGCAGCTTCGTGCAGGGGCCAGCGAGGCGGCTGAGCTGGCAGGGACGGGAAGAGAAGCCTGATTCAAATCGAAGCTTCAGAAGCTCAGCGACGGGAGGAGGCCAGGGAGAGGACTTAGCGTTGCTCACTGTGTACAAATATTGTCTCCTGTTTTCCGGGCTGCAGGGTGAGGCAGAGCGGAGCGATCGTGCGGCTTTGTCCTCCGTCCTCCTAATGACTGTCAGCTCAAGGCAGGAGGCCAATCGGAGGCGCCGCAGCAGGGCTGGCTTTTGTCGCTTCCCAAATTGCCGCGGGTCTCGCTTTTCAGAGTGTGCGTGGCTCGGCTCTCTGCAGCTGCTTTCAGCTGGCTGCAGAGGCTGGCGCTGGTTGCAAAGAAGACCTGGCTTTTCTGGTCAGCTTGCAGTCGCGGATTTTCTGTTTCAGTCTCTGTTGTCCCACCTGGAAAAGTAGGCTGTGCTTGGATTCCTCTACCCTGTTTAAAACAAACAGTTGCCGTTGAGTCTCCTCTGACTCATGGCACCCTGTGTGTGTCCGTAGAACTTCGCTCCATAGGGTTTTCGATGGCCGATTTTTCTGAAGTAGATCACCAGGCCTTTCTTCCGAAGTGCCTCTGAGTGGACTTGAACTTCCAAGCCTTTGGTTAGCAGCCAAGCTCTTTAACTGTTTGTGCCACCCAGGGACTCCCCACCCTGTGAAGGACAGTTTTATGGAGTGTCTAAAATGCCAGAGAGGAGACACGGGGCCATTAATTTTCCAAAGGAGCAAGCTAGGAGAAGGGGAGCAATTCAACATGGCACTTTCACCGAGATGGGTGATTCTGCCCCCCCCCCCCCGCCCCGGGGCCATTTAGCAGTGTCTGGAAACATTCTTGGCTGTCAGGGCAAGGAATGCTACTGACATCGAGTGGGTCGAGGCCAGGTGTCATAGGTGCCTAGGACTATCAAAACAATATACCGCAAGATGGATGGTTTCAAAGAACAGGAGCTTCTTTTCTGATGGTTCTGAAGACCAGAAGTCTGAATCAGGGTATCGGCCGTGTCAATTCCTTCTGAGGGCTTCGAGGGAAGAACCGTTCCATGCATCTCTCCTGGTTTCTGGTGACTGCCAGCAGTCTTTGGTGTTCCTTTGCTGCTTGTAGATGAGCCCTCACATAGTGTCTTCTCCCTGCGTGTGACTCTGTTTCTGTGTCTGTTCTTCCTTTTTATAAAACATCACTCAGAAGAGATTAGGATTAGGACCCACTCTGCTCCAACCTTGTTTAATTTAACTGATAACATCTGCAAGGAAAACCCCTATTTCCCTACACAAGGTCACACTCTTAGGTACAGGGGTTGAGACTTCATCATATCTTTTTGGGGAGCACAGTTTAATCCATAACATCAAGTGTGCTACTGGGCATCCTCCTGCGCACAGGCCAGCCCCTACCGCAAGGAATGATGCAGCCCCAGACATCAGCAGGGCCTCAGTTGGGAAGCTGTGCCACAAAGTAACCAACATCCTTGGGCTTTTCTCCCTCTAGTGTCCATTCCCCACATCTAAACCTCCATCTCTGAAAGCATCAGCTCCATTTACCAAGGCTGTTGGGCTGAAGGTGCCCCTGGAGGTCTGGCTGGGAGGCAGATATTTGGGTTTACCAGCAGGTCGGGTCCTGCTAGGCGTGAGCAGGATGGACTTTTCCCAAAGGCAGCTCCCCTAGAGGCTCTGGGGGCCTTGTCAACGCACAGAGAGCTCCCAGGTGGCAGGGAGGAGCGTGCACCTGGAGAGAGGAGGATGGTGGGTCAGGGAAAAGGGAAGCCTGGGAGTGACCCTTTGAGTTTCATCAAAAGCAGCTAGGACCACGTGAAGACATGATATTAATAACAAGAGAAGCTGAGTGCAGGGGCAGAGGAGTTGCCTGAGAACTCTCTGAACTTTCTGTACAGTTCTTCTGTCAACCTAAAGCTGCTCTGAGAAATGAAGTCTATTAAAACAGACAACAACAACAGAACAGATAGGTGGCAGAACGCTCATACCCTGCTGGTGGGCATGTAAAAGGGTGCAGCTGTTTGGGAAAACACTCTGGCACTTCCTCGAAAAGTTAAACCTAGGGTTACCATTTGACCCAGCAGTTCCACTCCTAGGTGTCTACACAAGAGAAAGGAAAACATATGTCCACACAAAAACGTGTACATGAGTGTTCACAGGAGCACTGTTCACAGTAGTCCCAGTGTGGAAACAACACAACTGGCCATCAGTGAATAAATACCGAAGAAAACCATTGCTGTCGAGTCGATTCCGACTCAGAGCAACCCTATAGCATCCCTGTATCGACCCTATAGGACAGAGTAGAACTGCCCCATAGAGTTTCCAAGGAGTGCCTGGTGGATTCGAACTGCCAATCTTTTGGTTAGCAGACATAGCTCTTAGCCACCCCCAGGGTTTCCAGTGGATGGAATGGATACACAAAATGTGGTATATCCATACTAGGGAATATTATTTGGCCATAAAAAGGAATGATACATTGAAACGTGCTACAGCATGGATGCGCCCTGAAACTATTATGTTAAGTGATAGGAGCCAGTCACGAAAGACAGCGTCTTGTACGATGCCAGAACGGGCAAATCCAAAGAGACAGAAAACAGATTGGTGGTCGCCAGGGGCTGGGGCCAGGGGAATGGGGAGTGACTGCTAATGGGGACAGGGCTTCTTTCTTGGGGTGATGAAAATATTTGGGAAATAGATAGTGATGGCAGTCGCACAACTCCGTGACAATACTAAAAACCATTGGACTTGTACACTGTCAATGGGTGAATTGCATAGTATATGGATTACATCTCAGTAAAGCCGTTGAGAGAAACAAAGGCAGCCGGCAGGCTGTGGAGAAGATTACAATGCTCATGGTTCCAGAGCTTGTTCTGTAAAGTACACAGAAAGTCTTTGTGCCCCTTGGCTGGTATCTGATTAGGGACCATTGTCCACCGGGCTGTATTCTTTTTATTTGTTCTTGGGGCATTTCATGTGACTCCATTTTTTCTGTGTGTTCAGAAACCTGACTTGAGGCTCTTCAGCGTAACACGCTGCAGAGAAGGGGATTGAGACCCTCCCAGGGCGCCCATCTCACGAAGAGGAAAAGCCAGCATCCTCACCGTGGTCCTCACAGCCCCCCACGTTCTGTCCTGTACTCCCCACCCCCCTCGCTCACTCTGCTCCAGCCTCGCTGCTCCTGGAATGAGCCCAGCATGTTCCCCTCAGGGCTGTCGCCTTCCTCATTCCCTCTGTCTTCAACACTGTTCCCCAGATAGCCACGTGGACTGTCTCCTCCCTCACATTCTGAAAGGGCAGCTTCTCAGAGGCCTGCCCTGACCACTGTATTTCTTTTATTGAGGTAAAATTTCACATAACAGAGTCAACCATTTTAAAGTGAACAATTCAGTGGCATTTATTCACATTATGGCACAACCACCACCTCTATCTAGTTCAAGAACGCTGTCATCAAAGGAAATCCAAAAATAATAATAAACCCATTGCCGTCGAGTCAGTTCCAACTCATAGCAGCCCTGTAAAGGAAATCTAGTACCCATTAGTCAGTCCTCAATTTTCCCCTCCCCCCAGCCCACTAATCTGCTTTCTGCCTCTGTGGATTTACCTATTCTTGATATTTCATATAAATAGAATCACACAATAGGTGACCTTTTGTGTCTGGCTTCTTTCGCTCAGCATAATGTCTTAGAGGTTCATCCACGTAGCATGTATCAGTACCTCATTCCTTTTTACGGCCAAGTAATATTTCATTGTATGTATATACCACATTGTGTTTATTCATTCATCTCTTGATGGACACATGGGTTGTTTCCACCTTTTGGCTATTGTGAATAATGCTGCTATGAACATTTGTGTACAAGTTTTTGCATGAACATATGTTTTCAGTTCTTTTGGGTATATGCCTAGGAGCAGAATTGCTGGGTCATCTGGTAATTCTCTGTTTAGCTTTTTAAGAAACTATCAAAATGTTTTCCCAAGTGGCTGCACCATTTTACATTCTTGCCAGCAATACATGAGGGCCCCAGTACTTCCACATCCTCTCCGACATTTGTTCTATTCCATTTTTTTTTATTATAACCATCCTATTGGGTGTGAAAGGCCCTAGGTGGCAAAAGCAATTTGCAATCAGCTACTAACCTAAAGGTTGGCAGTTAAACCTCACCCAGCAACACCACAGAAGAAAGGCCTGGCAATCTCCTTCCAGAAAGATTACAGACAGGAAAGCCATATGGAGCACTTCTACTCTGTAACACATGGGGTCGCCAAGAATTAGAAAAAGTTGTTTAATAAGTGTGAAGTGGTATCTCATTGTGGTTTTGGTTTGCATTACCCTAATGACTAAAGACAGTGAGCATCTTTTCATGTGCTTTTTGGCCGTTTGTATGTCTTTGGAGAAATGTCTCTTCAAGTCCTTTGCCCATTTTTTAATTGGGTTGTTTGTCTTTTTGTTGCTGAATCATAGGAGTTTTTCATACATTCTAGGGACAAGACCCTTAGCAGATATTTGATTCAAAAATATTGTCCCCATTGTATAGGTTGTCTTTTTAGTTTCTTGATAATGTCCTTTGATGCACAAAGTTTTTAATTTTGATGAAGTCTAATTTATCTTTTTTTTTCTCTAATTGCTTGTGCCAGATTTGGTGTCAAGTCTTACCACTGTATCTTAAATCGCAGCCCCCACTCCCTTCCCTGCATTTGCTCTCTGGAGCAGTCACTACCTTCTAACATACTATATAACGTAGTTCTCTCGTTTGTTTGCTTCTCCCCAAGGGTAGGTACTTGTGTCTGTTTGGCTCTCAGCTCTGTCCCCAGTGCCTGGAACAGGGCCTGACATACAATACGTGCTGAATTAGGTGAGACAGAGAAAGAATATCAACATTGTCCTTAAAAAGTGATCTGTGCCAGGTTTGGGGCCTGAAACGATTCACTCTAGATGGAATAAATGTGCAGTTCCGCCCACTGATGAGCGGAGGGGATCCAAAGTGGAGGGAATATCAGGGGATAATCAGAGGGCACCAGATGATTTCGGTCCAGGCCTGTGGGGGGGACTCTTTGGGGGTCCCAGAAGGGTTTGAACCAGTGGGTCATGCACACCTCTGAACGCCCCTTCTCCTTTCTCTTCACTAAGCCTGAAAGATTTTCCTTAACTCCCTGATACTCCCTTTGAATATATGATTTTAGCCACCATCATAGCAAACTGCATCGTCCTCGCCCTAGAGCAACATCTGCCTGATGATGACAAGACTCCAATGTCAGAACGACTGGTGAGTGACACCTCTCTGGGAGTCTCCCCTTTGCTGTTGTGGTGAATTGATTCAAGGAGGGTAGCAAGGGCTGCAAGGGGCTCTTAGTCCTGGAGCCAAGAGCTGGATCGTGGGCCTCTGCCTGGGAGACCCACCTTTCATGACCACCCATCATCTGGGGGCAAGAGAGATCCTCACTGGCCATCCCCCACCCTCGCCACCCGGTGGAGCTGGTGTCATCACGGGGGAGATGGGTGACAGTTGGTCACATCATCCACGAAGACATCACATTTAAAACAAAATTACTGTGAAAGATTTTGACTATACCCAAAAGTAGAGAGAACAATACAATGAGCCCCAGTGAACCCCTAACCAGATCCAACAGTGGTCAAGATTCTGCCACCTTCACTACTTCGTTCCTTTTCTCCCCCTTGCATTTTCTTTCTTGGATGAAGTATTTTAATGCAAACCCCAGTGAAAATTCACCTCCACAAACTTATGTCTGCATCGCTAAGAATACAGATTTTTTTTGCATTGCCACGTGCCATCACCACGCCCAACACAATTAACAGTGGTTCCTTGGAATCATCTGAGACCCAATCAGGGATCAGATTTCCATTATTATCTCAGAAATGTCTTTTTACAGTTGGCTTGTTCAAACCAAGATCGATGCATGGCCCACATTGGTTGTTAAGTCACTTAAGATTCTTGATCTATAGCAGTATTTCCCTCCTGCCACTGACCTACTGTAGAAACCAGACCCCCGCCCTGAGAAATGACCCACATTCTCATCTGTGATTTGTTTTTTTCATACAATGTCATTCAGCTTGTCCGTTACCCTCCGTGTTTCTGTACATGGATGTCAACTCTAGAAGACATCTAAAAGCCTATTGCTCACTCAGAGAAACTCTAAACCATTAAAAGCTCATTGCTTTTGAGTTAACTCTGACTTATGGCAACCCTGCTCCACAGGGCTTTCAGTGGTTGATTTTTTGAAAGT
Source organism: Dugong dugon (assembly GCA_030035585.1). Lineage (NCBI taxonomy): Eukaryota > Metazoa > Chordata > Mammalia > Sirenia > Dugongidae > Dugong > Dugong dugon. The sequence continues at coordinate 17,178,001 of CM057462.1, read as the reverse complement.
AGATCACCAGGCCTTTCTTCTGAGACACCTCTCAAACTACCAAATGTTTGCACCACCCAGGAGCTCCACAGAAACTCAACAGTTCTGGAAACCAGCATTAACATCCTTCTCAATGCTCCCTCCGGTCATCCCCAACTCCCTGCTTTAGAAAACCCTTGTTATTCTCCTGACATCCTGATGGTGTGATGAGGGATACTGCTCTCCTTTCTAACGCTCTGTCATAACCAGCTGTAATAGCTCAAGGATGGGGAGAAAGGGGTGTCAGAAACCATTCATTCCAAATGGATGTACCAAATATTGGTGGTCTCAAGACTTTCACACTTCATATTTATTATGCTGTATACTTTAAAAAATATAACTAGCCTAGCAAGCCTATGGAATCCCTGGGTGGTGCAAACAGTTAACGCACTCAGCTGCTAACTGAAAGATTGGAGGTTCAAGTCCACCCAGAGGGGCCTCAGAAGAAAGGCCTGGTGATCTACTTCTGAAAAATCAGCTATTGAAAACCCTATGGAGCACAGTTCTACTCAGACACACATGGGGTTGTGATGAGTTGGAATTGATTTGATGACAATTGGTTTCACAAGCCTATGATTTTAAGAATTTTTTTTTTTTTTTGCTTGATGAGCGTAAATAAAAATCGTCCATTGAAAGTAGAATAGTAGCAAATAGTGGTACAAGTGGCAAGCTGATATGGAAAAAAATCATGAAGGCAGAATGCAAATGATTTCAGTTAGGGAAATGTGGTCTTAAGAGATAGACAGATGCCCATGTGGGGGCTCTGATGGAGCTTACAGCTTGATTTCAACTCTGATGGACTGTCAGCTGGAAGTGACCAGCAGGAAGGCCTGCAGAGGCCGGGGCTGGGGCACTAGGCATTATCAGCCTCTGCGGAAGCATTCTTGGAATATTTTGACAACCAGAAAAGCTGTGCTGGTGTGTACAGGTAAGAATCATCCACAGGTGTAGGATTTGGAAGTGAGGTGGGTGCATAGGGACCAACCTCAAAAGCCTTCATGGGGCTTTGAAATCTGTGTCTGGTAGAACCTTCTGCAGTGATGGAAATGTTCTACACCTGTGCTACCCAACATGGCAGCCACTTGAAACATGGATGCTGTGGCCAAGGAACTGAATTTTTAATTTTACTTCATTGAAATTATTTTGAATCTAAACAGCCACACGTGGCCAGTGGCAACCCTATTGGCCAGAGTAGCTCTAGATAAATGGTTCTACTTGGCCACATGGCATTTGAGGCTGTCTAGAAGGAAGGAAGGTAGATGTCTTCTCTGTGCTTCTGCTTCTCTTGCAAAAGCCTCAGACAGGAGAGCTCCAGGCAGGATGCAGTGGGGAACAGCAAGTTCTGAGAGCAGGGGAGGCAAGAGGGAGGTGTGCACACTCTCCAGGTGGGTACCATGTTCTGCAGAGGCTGAAGACCATCACCTCTGCCCAGCCAAAGATGCTGACTTTGCCTTCTTTCCCTTCCAGGATGACACAGAACCATACTTCATTGGAATTTTTTGTTTCGAGGCTGGAATTAAAATTATCGCCCTTGGGTTTGCCTTCCACAAAGGCTCTTACTTGAGGAATGGCTGGAACGTCATGGACTTTGTGGTGGTGCTAACAGGGTAAGTGCCGTGTTCTTTAGAATTGTCTCACCGAGGGATTCCAAGAGCTTTGGAAACGTAATGGTTGGTGTGGTCCAGGCTGGGCTTACAAAGGCTGAGCCCTCTGTTCTTGAATGTGCATCTGCCTTCTTCCCCCACTGCCATACCACAGCAGATGTTTTCTGCTACAGTGAGAATACTAGCTTATTATATTTGACTGCTTCCAAAGTGCTTTGTGTGCATCCTTGCTTTTAATCCTCACAGTGAAATGAATTATGAAATATTAATATTCCTGTTACGATTATGAAGGTGGCACAGGACCAGGCAGTGTATTGTTCTGTTATACATAAGGTCACCATGCGTCGGAGCCAAGCCGGCAGCAACTAACAACAATATTCCCATCTGACCACTGAGGGAACTGAAGCACAGGGAGTAAATTGTAAGATAACCCAGCTAGGAAGTGGCAGAGCTGGATTTTGAATCCACCATTATGTGATTCCAGAATTCAAGTTTTAAACTATCGTGCATGCGTATCTCTCTTGATTTGCTTGTAGAAGTCTTGCCTTTATGTCAAGTAGGTAAGTGTTTACCGAGGACTTCTGAGTACAAGGGATCGTGGTCAGATCTATGGAGAAAGCCAGTCTAAATAAGGATAGTCACTGCCTTTGAAGTATTTTCAGATATGCACACTATGAACCATAGTTGGATGGTGGCAGTGTAGACGCTTCCCACCAAGGATGCTGTACGAAGTAACACTAGCTGCTGTAACAAACAAACCCAAAATGAGGTAATGGCTTGAACACAGCAGAAGTGTATTTCTCACTCACTTAAATTTCAAAACAGTTGTTCCTAGTTGATGGGCTTCTCTCCTCCAAATAGTGATTGAGGGACCTGGGCCCTTGCCATATCATGACTCCTCATCATCAATCCATGACTCCTAACAACTCTGTGTTTGTCTGCACCCAGCCATGGAGGACAAAAGACCATGGAGGTGATACTTGGAAGATTTTCACAGGCCTGGCCGGAACTTGGCCCATACCTCTTCTACTCAGATTCCATTGGCCAAAACTCAGTCACATGACCACACATGACTGCAGGGGGAGTTGGGGATGTCAGGCTGTGCTTGGAAGGAAAGAGAAATGGGTGCGGTGAACAGCCAGCCAGTCTCTGCCGCAGACCCCCAGGGCCTTTAGCAGATCCCAGAGTGAACATTGCCATCATGGTGACCCCTGGCTCCTCTGCCACCCATTCCTCTCCTCTGGGCTAAGTATGTCCCTTCATTTCGAAGACCTCTCTTCACTTGGGAGGTCCTTCCTTGTCACTGTCCCCTGGGCTTTGCTGCTGCTTCAGGTCCTGCCTCTCTTGGCAGATGTCACGGTCTTTGCACCCATGCTGTGTCACCCGGGCCCTCGCAGTCCAGACTGTGAACACATTCGTTGTTCTAGGAGCTGTGTCGTATTGGGCTGTGTCTGTGAAGTGTTCTGATGTGAGTGCTCTGTTGTAAGGAGTCTGGGCCAACTCTGGGGGCTTGGGCGTTCACTGAGGGACCTCAGCTGGTTGTGCCCATGGTCCTGTGCTTGGGACCTGGCAGGTTCCAGGTACGTGTCATGGCTCCAGCACTTCTCTCATACCTGCTAGGAAGCTCGTCTGTGAAACAACTTGGCAGCTGACTTCTTTGCTGTTGTTAAAAATGTTTGTAATAAAATAAGCTCAGACATTCAAAAAGAAGGAGAGAATAATGTAACCAACACCTGTATATGCATGCATTCATTCAGTGAGTATTTATCAAGCACCTACTGTGTGCCAGCCCCTGTGCTAGGCTCTGGGACACAGCAGGGAACAAGATAGACCAAAGTCCCTGACCTTGTGGGGCTATATTCTAGTGGGAGACATATTAACTGAAGGAATGGATGAATGAATAAAATATCTAGTGTGTTAGAATAGGAGCCCTGATGATGTAATGGTTAAGTGCTTGGCTGCTAACCAAAAGGTCTGCGGTTCAAACCCACCAGCAACTCCGTGGGAAAAAGACCTGGCAGTCTACTCCTATAAAGATTTCAGCTTAGGAAACCCTATGGGGCAGTTCTTCTGTTTCATATAGGGTCACTATAAGTTGGAATCCATTTGACAGCACACCACAGCAGTGTGGTAGGTGGTATAAGGGCTCCATAGGAAAAATATAGCAGGAGTAGAATGTGTTAGGAGCAGAGAGGCTGGTAGCCAGGGAAGACATCATTGAGAAGGTGACATTTGAAGAAAGACCTAAAGGAGGTGAGGAGGAGCCACGCAGATAGCTGCAAGAGGTGAGTGCTAGGCAGAGGGCACAGCCTGTGCAAAGGCCCTGAGGCGGGACTGTATCTGGTGTGTTTGATGAAGAGTGAGGAGGCCAGGGTGGCTGGAGTAGAGCAAGTGAGGGGAAGAGTGGATGAGATGAGGGCAGGGAGGTGGAGTAGCAATCTGCCCTCAAAACAAAAACTTTCTAATGTAGCGTAAGCCCCCATGTTCCCTTCCCTGGCCCTGTACCCTTCTCTCCTCCATCCAGAGCACTTTCCTGAATTTTGTGTTTGTCATTTCCATTTATGTCTTTACACTGTTGTTACATGAGTAAGTACCTCTGAGAAATAGATGGCACTGTTTTACATGCTTTAAATTTTCCTATAAACAGCACCATGTTGCTATTAGGTGCCATCAAATTGGTTCTGACTCATAGCGACCCTATGTCCAATAGAACGAAACACTGCCCAGTCCTGCGCCATCCTCGCAATCTTTGTTATGTTTGAACTCATTGTTGCAGCCACTGTGTTAATCCATCTTGTTGAGGGTCTTCCTCTCTTTCGCTGACCCCTCTACTTTACCAAGCATGATGTCCTTCTCCAGGGATATCCGGATAACATGTCTAAGTACATGAGATGAAGTCTTGCCATCCTAGCTTCTAAGGAGCATTCTGCCTGTACTTCTTCCAAGACGTGTTTTCTCTTGCAACCTGCATTTTGCACCCCACAGAAGATTGTTCTGATTGACAAGAGTCGTTCTCGTTCACCCACTGTCACTGTTGTCTAGTATTCTGTGGTAGGAATCTCTCACCATGTGTGTTTATCCATTTGGGTTGCTTCCAGCTTTGGACTATTTTGAACCAAGCTGCACTCTTCCTTGCGAGCGAGTTTCTCTAGGGCACAGGCCCAGGAGTAGAACTGCTGAGTCGTGGACTCTATACGTCTTTAGCTTCGCTGGATATTGCCAAATTGCTCTGCAAAATGGATATGCCAATTTATGCTCCCCAGGGGGCAGCTTCTGCTGGCAGGGGCTGACTTGTCCTTGCTTGTAGGAAAGAGTCTGAAGAAGCCCTGGTTCCTTCTGCCATGGTTTGTGGAACACCTAAGGAAGCTTGCCTACTGTCAAGCATGGAGTCAGCTTCAGTAAGGGACCATTCAATAGAAGGCGGTCATTTGATAGGTCACTTTGTCCTTTGGATGTTTGTATCTGCTCCCTGCTCACAGCTAGGTGGTCTTTTTTCTGGTTTCCTGACATCTGAGAGCTTCTGGATAAGAATTCTTTCTCTGGGGTGGTTAGGTCCTCAGGGTGGAAGCCTATGGTTGGGATTAAGGAGGCCCATGAATCCTCTGAAATTGTATGCAAAAAGGGTGTGTGTGTGTCTGGTCTGTAATTTTCATCAGATTCTCAACAGGGGTCCGGAACCCTAAAACCATGAGGAACCACTCTTCTAGCTTCTATACCTTTCTCATCTGCTTCTCCTTTCCTTCTCTATTCATTCTCGTTCCTGCTCTTGCTTTTCTCGGTCTTGTCTCTCCAGTAATCAGCCATCCTTCCTTACTGACTGGTGGTTCTAGCTCCTTCAGATCAGGCACTCGGTCAAATTTCATTGCCTCAAATTCCAAGGGGCCGTTTAGTGTCTTGTTGGGTTATCAGCTAGAACATGGAGGGCAGCCCCGCAAATGTAGTCTTCTGCCCAATGTCAGCGGTGGGGCAAAGACAGTAAAAACTTAATTCTGTACTCTGGCTGGGGCATGGGGAGGTGCTCAAGTGTTTTAATTTGACTTTGAGACAATGATAACTTTAACGAGCACTTTCCAATTAGCTCATTGTCTTCGCACATTCCTTAGCAAAACGCAATATTAAAACATCGTTCATTTTTCATGGACTACTGAGGTTTTTGCCTTCTTCTTGTGTGGAGTTTGGCGGAAAGGATCTTACTTGCGGATTTTTGTTTGTTCTGCTTATCTCAAGGCCTCAGAGAAATTCTAACTTTGTGATTTTATCAAACCCCTTTAAAGTGTATTTCCATTGTACGTGAAGGTTCAATCATTATACTGAAAATGTGTAAAAGGAAGATTTCAAAAGTTTGGCTATATTTCTGAGACTGAGAGAGCTTTTACTGTAATGCTCAAAGATATATAAGTATCTAAAAGATCAAGTAATACAATTGTGCAAGTTAAAAAAAGAAACTGTGAACACTGCTAGGGTAGGGATGAAGGTGAATGTTTTTGTATCTGTGGGCCTAGCACTGTACTTGGCACATAGGAGGTGATCAGTAAGATAAATGGTTGTTAAGATGGAACATGGTAATGCTTTTGATAATCAGCATGTTCTGGAAAGTCCAATAATCTGTTTTAGGAGATGAGGCTTTCCACTGAGGTTGGATGGAGGGGTGGGTGGGTGGATGGATGGATGGATGGATGGATGGATGGGTGGGTGGGTGGGTGCATTGGTGGGTGGATAGATAGTTGCCATCGAGTCAGTTCCAACTCATAGAACAGAACAGAATGTTGTCTGGTCTTGCATCATCCTCACAATTGCTGGCATGTTCGAGTCCATCATTATGGCTGTTGTGCCAATCCATCTCACCGAGGGTCTCCCTCACCTTCACTACCCTCTACTTCACCAAACATGATGTCCTCCTCCAGTGATTGATCCTTCCTGATGATATGTCCAGAAACAAGTGAGTTGGACAGTGTTCTGTTGTGATCCATAAAGTTTCCACTGGCTATTTTTTGGAAGTAGTTTTCCAGGCCTTTCTTCCTAGTCTTTCTTTGTTAGGAAGATCTGCTGAAACCTGTCTACCATGGGTGACCCTGCTTGGTATTTGAAATACCGGCAGTGTAGCTTCCAACATCACAGCAACATGCAGGTCACCACAGTATGACAGACTGACAGACAGGTGATGGTCCATTGATAGAGAAAGTCAAGTAGTCCAGGAGTTTATGGCAGATACCCTGATATCAGATAAGGTATGGGACAGATAACACTGGGTCCTTGTCAACTCTGATTTTGCAACTCCATGAACATAAAAGTTCCTTTTTGAAAGTCCTATGAACTGTTTCAGACTTTGAGCAGTTCATTGAGACCCAGAAGCAAGGACAAGACCCAAGTACTCAGGGACCAGCTGGGAAGGATGTTTGCTTTGTTTCGTAGCATCATTGAATTTTAAGGCTGAGTGAACCCTGGGAGGCCCAACCTCTTTATTTTACTTACAAAGCAGCTAAGACACAGAGAGACTAAGTAATTTCCTCAAAGTCACACTGAGACGGTGGCAAATCAGGAATCTTCCAGGATAAAAAGTTGCGTTCATGTCAAGGAGCCTGGAATCCCAGGTTTTGGGGAAGTAGGGGTGATATAGATGATTAGCATCACCCCGTGGGTTCTGCCACCAGAGCTCAGTTTTCTCTTCTTTCCTCCTGCCCCCAGCTACCCAGCCTATGACCCCTTTCCAGTGAAATAGAAAGCAAGCCTCAATTCTTTCTTTTTTAATTATGTAATTGAAGAAACCAAGCCTCACCTCTTACACTCTCTTTCTTTTTTGATTAATCGAACAAACGTGTGGTCACTCCTTCAGCTTCTCCTTCCTCCCTTCATCTCTCATGCAGCTGTTCTGAGTTGCCTGCAGATAAAAACAGCATTCCAATAACAGCAACCACAACAGATCAACCAGCGTTCTAACTCATGAGACCAACTATCTAACGGTTCCTATAAATAAGAGCTACGTTTTACTGAGGTGAGATTCACATAACATAAAATTCAACATTTTCAAGTGAACAGTTCAGTGGCACTTGGTACATTCACGATGTTGTGCACCCACCACCTCTATCTAATTCCAAAACATTTTCATCAACATTTTTCAAGAGAAAAACCCATGCCCGTTGAACAGTCACTCCCTATTCTCCCCCTCCCATCAAGCCCTTGGCGACCACTAATCTGCTTTCTTTCACCATGCATTTGCTTATTCTGAACATTTCATATCAATGAAATCATAAAACATGTGCCTTTTGTGTCTGACTTCTTTCGCTTAGTGTGATGCTCTTGAGGTTCATCCACATTGTAGCATATATCAGAACTTTGTTCCTTTTGTGGCTGAATAATATTCCGTTGTATGGATAGCCCACATTTTCTTTCTCCATTCATCCATTGAGGGTCAGCAAAAAAGAGGAAGACCCTCACCGAGATGGATCGACACAGTGGCTGCAACAATGGGCTCAAGCATAACGATTGTGAGGATGGCACAGGACTGGGCAGTGTTCTGTTCTGTTGTACATAGGGTCGCTATGAGTCAGAACCGGCTCAACAGCACGTAACAACAACAGTTCATCCATTGAGCTCCATTTTTTTTTTAATGTCTCTGAGCATTAATTTCTCCCCCAGGGGATCAGCCACCCTTGGTACCAAAAGGGTTCCCCCTCAAATGGCACAAATGCTATTTATCATTCAGAGAGTTTTATCATTCACAGAGTATTGATCTTTTGACTGTTCAGAGTGTTTGGACATCATGGTATTTGCTGTAACAATGTTTCATCAGAACTTGCCTCACTTCCCAGCAGAGGAGTCTGTTCTCCCATCTTGTACCAGCAGTGACGGTGGTAGTGATGGTGGTATTGGCTGCCGAGATGGTTGTTCTCATCACTTACTGAGCACTTGCTGTGTGCCAGGCACTGTATTAGCAGATTATGTGCATGATCGCATTCCAGCCTCAGAGACCTTGGTACAGTTGAATCTGAGACTTAGAGAGGTTAAGCTACTTGCTAGGAGTCCCACAGCTAGTAAGGGATAGAACAGGATCTCAACCACTCTGCCGTGACTCTGCCCTACAACTAGGATAACACTGGGCCCAGCTTAAGTTTGGTCAAAAGGCTGTCTTCAGCCCAGGATCCTTAAGAACATAATGCCTATTATTAACAACAGTGGCAGCAACTTACAAGATGCTTATGACATGATAAACCATTTATGTATATATGCTCAGTTAATCCTTACAATCCTCTGAGTTAAGTGCTACTATTAATCTCAATTTTACAGATGAACAACTCCCCCAGAGTCACCCATCTCATAAGTGGTGGATCCAGAATTTGAACCCAGGCAGATCTGGATCTGGAGTCCTTTTTCTTGAGTCCTATACGATTTCTCTGAAGTCAAGTTTGAGACTTTGCGCAGCGCAGCCGTGCCAGGCACTTACCGCCCTCCAATGAGCAAGGGAGCTGGTGTATAACTACCGTGGCTTCCCTGTTGCCCAGAGAGACAGCTCATGAGTGTTCTCCAGCCTTGTAGAGGGTCCGCAGCAGAACTGAGCCCTGGTTGCCACAGTGAGACTGTTCATTAGAATTCCTTTACTGACTCTTCCCTCCCTAGTTCCTCACTTGCAGTTCCCTGGATCATCTCCCAAATGAACCATCTGCACCCAGTCTTTGTTTTGGGGTCTGCTTTCAGAGGGTCAAACTAACTCGGGGCATGGTCGCTGAAAACTAGTGGGTCGGAGGTTTCAGCACCCTGGACAGCACACTCAGCACACACCCGCCCTGTTGTGTGACGGTGTCCTCTTCCGTCCCCCACCACCACCAGGGTGGAGAGGGAAGTGTGAAGGCCAGATGGCAAGGGGACGATGTTCCCCAGAGAGAGAAGGGAGGACGCTCTGAACTTCTTGGCCATTTTCCCCCCATAGGGCTGGAGAAGACCTTGCCATCCATTTCTCCTCAGGTTTGGGGACTGACTGAGGTCTTGTCCTTTTGAATTGCTATGACAAACACCAGCCTGCCTCAGGAGGGGAATCTGGCCAACTGCCTCTATGGTTTTCAGGGCTAAATGGCTCTGTCTCCTGGCCAGGGTACGGAGGCAGCTGCCTAGTGGGCAGAGGAAACCTCAGCAGAACAGGAAGCCAGTAGGTGCCTTGGGCAGGGCGGAGGCTGCCGAGTGGAAGACAACGTGTTCTGCTTTGTGCAGGGAGCAGTGCAGGACCTCGAGACGCCATCATGTTATAGAGCCTGTCGAAGCCAGACAATCTCCCCTCCCTCCGGGAGAGCCCTGTCCTGACGCAGGGACGGAAGCCCCTCGGCTGCCATGTGGCTCTGTGGTAGAGTGGTAAAGCTGAGGTTTGGGAGGGTTGGAGAAGACGAAAGCCCTACTTTTCTTGACTTCTCTGGCGTCACACACCCGCTTGGTGAGCTCACCCTAGTCTTGAGGGTTTAAATAATGTTTTCCAAACTGATGTCTCTAGCCCAGCCCTCTCCTGAAATCTCCACTTGGGGGTTTCACAGACATCTCACACCCCAGATGCCCAAACCGGAGCTCTTGAGCTTCTCTCTGAAGTGGCCCCTCCCTGTCTTCCCCGTCTCAGTGGATGGCTGCTCTGTCCTTCTGAGTGCTCCAGCAAAAAGCCTAAACTCCTTCTCCCTCTCCCAGGCCCCACGGCCAGTCATTCCAGAAATTCTGTAGGCTCCATCTTTAACATACGTAAGGGTCTCCCGACTTTTTGCCACCTCCTTACCCCCTCCCCCCGCCACTCTGGTCCAAGCCATCCTCATCTCTTGCCTCCCAGCTGTGGGTCTGCCTTCCCCCCTCACAGCCTGTTGTCAACACAGGCAGCCAGAGGGATCCTCTTAACACATAAATTAGATCAAATCACTCTTCTGCTCAGATCCTTCTCGTGGTTCCCAGCTCACTCAGAGTATAAGCCAAAGTCCATTCTCTGCCCTGTCACCTCCCCACCCTCATCTCCCCCAGCCTCCCTCTCACTCACTCCAGCTGCTCCAGCCTCCTCGCTGGTCCTTGAACACTTCAGGCACGTTTCCACCTCAGGGCCTTTGCATGTGCTGCTCCCTCAGCCTGGCCTCCCCATCTCCCCAGTAGCTGCTTGATCCACCCCTTCATCTTCAGTGCTTTGCCCCAGTGTCACCTGGCCCCTCATCTACAATGTCAACACTCCCCCAACACTTCCCGTTTCCTTCCTTTGATTTTGATTCTTCCATACACTTACCACTTTCTGACAGGCTAGAGATCATATGTATCTTATTGTTTGTCCATCTCCTCCACTAGAAGATCAACGCCACGAGGGCAGGGATTTTGATTCTTCTGCTCACGGTTGTACCTCCAATGTCTGCAACAGTGCCTGGCACGCAGTAGGAACTCAATCAGTGTTTTGGGCTGAATGAATGAATCGATGGTCCCTATAACCTGTTGACACTTCATGGGGCTTCACTGTAAAATGACTGGTCTGGAGGCAGAGATGCTCCCCCAACAGGAGCCTGTGCATGTCTGTGGGTCGAGATGGGAGGGTGGGTTTTGGAGGGCAGTCGGGAGTGTTGGATTAACCATTGAAGTACTTGTAGCTGGAGTGCACCCAGCCCTGGCTGTAGTCCTTCCCCAGGTGTTTCCTTTGTGTCATGGCTCCATGTGGACTAAAACCATTTTGGAATCAGCTTTGTTAGCTACACTGCATTAATAAGCTGGCACAAATATGAACATGTTTGCATAGAAATGGGAGAGGGTCTGAAAAAGGATGTGCCCTCAGGCCTGCTGTGTATGGCTGTGCAGGTTGCACACCAAACCAGGCAGTCTGTTTGTGTTTTCTAGAAGTGTAACTCACCTACGTGTAAACCTCTTTTGGAGACTATCATAGGCTACCATAAACCAGTTGCCATCGAGTCAACTCCAACTCATGGTGACCCCATGTGTGTCAGAATAGAATTGTACTCCACAGGATTTTCAATGGCTGATTTTTTCAGCAGTAGATAGCCAGGCCTTTCTTCCAGGGTGCCTCTGGGTCTACTCAAACCTCCAACCTTTGGGTTAGCAGCCAAGTACTTAACCATTTGCACCACCCAGGGCTTCCTGTCATAGGCTAAAAAGTATCAGATACTTTGTACCCACAAGTTCCTTCCAACCCTAAGAAGCTTTTCTTTTAGGAGCCGAAGTTTTTTTTGCAGTTCTGAAGAAACACTGGGTGTGTTTTGTTTTTGTCGCTATTCACAGGCGCATTTTGGGGCTGCCCACGGGGTTTCAGGATGAGTCAGGACACAGCCAGGATGGAAACTTCAGGCTAAGTCCTGCTTCTGGGCACTGAAATGTGATTGGTGCTGTTTCCTTGGCTTTGTGGTGATATTCCAGTGATGTTAACTAGAATAATTATAAGATTGAGTGGATAGGAGGGATCAGACTGCAAGTTCTTCATAAACTAGGCTGGGTTGAGACGTAGGCAATAGCCCTGGAAATTTTCAAAGCAGAAATTGTAATGAATGTAGCACAATTGCATTCTATGCAAATTTGACTCCAAATTATTGATATGTAATTGACACATAGACCGAAAAGAGGAAGAATTTAATAATTAAATAGCGAGGTCATTTCCACCTGCCATTCCACCTAGTGAGCTTTTTCCAAGGAACAAACAAGATATGTGTTGTTTGTAGAACCCTGGTGGCGCAAGTGGTTAAGCATTTGGTTGCTAACCAAAAGGTTGGCAGTTCGAATCCACTAGCTGCTCTTTGGTACCCCTATGGGGCAGTTCTACTCTATCCTGTAGCGTCGCTGTGAGTCAGAATTGACTCGACAACAATGGGTTTAGTTTTTTTTTGGTTTACTGTGTCAGTTGGGATGCTTTTCGCTGCAAGTAACAGACGAGACAACTAGAAGGGGCTTTGTCATTAAGCAGAGGTTTTGGTTGCCTGACTTAACAAGAAATCTGAACATCAGTGGACCAGGGTTAGTTGAATGGCTCAGTGATGTCCTTCTACCTTCCACTCCACCTTCCTCAGTATGTTGAATTTGGACCTTGTGCTTTGTTGCCTCAAGGTTGCAAAGTGGCTGCCACATCACCTGCTCACACAGCTTCATCCGCAAAGAAGAAGGTAATGGTGGGGAGAGAGAGCTCTCCTCAGAGGCTTTTCTCTTTTTAACCAGGAGGGAAATCTTTCCCAGAATTCCCAATAGACTTCTCCCTACACTTTATTGGTCATACCCAGGAAGACTGGGAACATGAATATCTGGCATTTTCGCCATCTGTGGGAGGCTGGCTCTGCCTGTAGGAGAGATGGGAGGAGGAAATTGCTGTGGCAACAACCAGTGCTGTTGTCTAGGTGGCATACTGTTCTCTATATTTTATTATATTATTAATGTATTAGTGTACACATTATACACACTTATTACTACCCAGGAGCCCTAGTGGCACAGTGGTTAAGAGCTCAACTGCTAACCGGAAGATCGGCAGTTGAAATCCACCAGTTGCTCATTGGAAACCCTATGGGACAGTTCTTCTCTATCCTAGAGGGCCGCTGTGAGTCAGAATCAACTTGACGGCACCTCACAACAACAACATTACTGTCCAGGCTTAAATATACAAAACCATATATCCTGTACTTAATGGATGATTTAAAGGGTTGTCAGGGGTATTTTTGAGTGTATGCAACTTTTCCCTTGTGTATTGGCTTCAAACCCAGAACTTAACTCTCCCACGTGAGATACAACATCCCTATAGTAAAGAGTACTTTGGAGACATGGGTTCAAATCCTGGCTCTACCCTTAGAATATGTGTGACTGTGGGAAAATGATCTCATCTCCTGAGTCCATAGTTTATTCGTCTGTTAAATGAGGCTCATATTCATACTTACCCCACTGAGTTGAGGTGAAGATTAAATGGGATAATAATTCTTAGTACATGGTACCAAAACCCAAAACCAAACCAGTTGCCATCCACTTAATTCCAATGCATAGTGACCCCATGTATGCAGAGTAGAACTGTACTCCGTAGGGTTTTCGTGGCTGTGAACTTTTGGAAGCAGATTGCCAGGCCTTTTCTTCCAAGGCACCTCTGGTTGGGCTTGAACAGCCAAGAAAGAGAAAGGGATATGGTGCTTCGTTGGACCTCAGCTTCCTCATCTGTAAAATGTGAATCATAATTTTACCTACCTTAAATGGTGGGATTAAATAAGATAATGCATGTAAAGCGCTTGGTACAGAACCTGGCACAGAATAAGTGCTCAATGATATTTGCTATTATAAAGACTAATGACTATGATTATAATGATGATAATAATTATTGTTACTTCTCCAGGCCCAGTTCCATAGACCGGTTAGCAAACTGTCGTGAACATATGCTGTTGTTCATCTGGGTACCCAACACCCACACGCCTTCCAGTTTTGGGAGAACCCCCCTTTATGTGGAGCAATGCTGGGTTGCTGGGTCACAGGACTTCACACCCACCTCAGAAGTTGACAGGTGGGGAGTTCTTCCTCCCCTCACCCCCTGGTAGTCAGAGCATGTGACTTACACTCAACGAGTCAGATGCTTCCACCCCGGGGATTTGAAAAGGAAGTCAGTGACTCCAACGTGAAGGGATGGTTCGGATGCCTTCATGGCAGCCTGCTGTGGGTTGGGGTGGGGGATGGGCCGGCTGTGTTGTGTCTGCCATGGAGGCTGTTGGTTCATGCCCATTCTCCAAGCCCTCTCCTCTGGCTTCCTGTCGATTAGCTGAGCTTCTTAAAAACCCTTTGTATGCCTAAGACATCTAGTCAGTTTCTGGTCAAAGATTTGAGGCAAGTAGTTTATTTGGTGACCCCAGGAAACATAGATAGGGGATAAGACAGGAAAGAGAAGGCAGGTAATAAAGGTTGCATTGGCACATAAGTTACCACTGTGGGCAGCTAGAGCTTAACCCCTCTGGAAAACACTGGGAGACAGCATAGAACATGACCCTCAGAGTCAGTCCACTTAAGAAGTGAGGGAGTTGGAGTGAGGGCTCCTTCTGGGGGCGTTAACTCTCTGACTCTTCCGGCTGGCCCTGCATTTGGGCAGAGCTCACCCCTGTGGCCGGAACGTCATAGGTGTGCATAGTGAGCGATGCGGGACATGGGGACAGTGTCTGCCTCATTGGCTACGCTTATTTAATTCTGCCATGAATTGTAGGACAGTTATTTAGGTTTCCTGGTGAAGTACCTTAAGAATCAGTTCATCTCTGAGCTCCAACAATGAGAAGGAAATATGCTTGCCCCATTGACCCCAATGGGAAGGTGAAAGACTTAGGCCTTTGGGGAGTTTGGGCCCCACTGATATTCTCGTGATGAAGAGCTCTCTCTCCTTCCTGGCCTAGGAAAGGGATTTCTGTGCTGGTAAGAGCAGAGGTCAGAGTGAACAAAAGGCATGGAAATTCAAAGCAGAAGAAGCAAGCAGGAGCCAGGTGGGGCCCAGGACCGAGGAGTAGGGATGAATTCACTATATTTTTATTGTTGTTGGCTGGTGACAATAAGTAGATTTTGTTTCAGAAAGAGAGAAATGAGCAAAGTAGGCTTTTGTTACTCTGCAGTGAGAATTTCATCAACAGGGCAGCCTCTACACAGGAGGTCGCTCAACATCCCAATGTGTTCATGCCTGAAAAGGAAGTAAAAGTATGGCTCCTATACTCCTATTATGGAATCATGTGTGACCCCGAAGTGGGGAAACATTTGAAGAATGGATAAGGAGTGTGTTCTGTGGCAAGTAACAGAAAATCCAACTCAGAGTAGCTTCAACAAATAGGGGCTTATCTTTCTCACATTATAAAATGTCTGGGATGGGCACTGGTTGACATTGGCTGGCATCTTTGTGATTCTCTTGGCCTTTCCCTCATGGTCACAAAATGGTTGCTGGAGCTCCAAGCATCACGTCCACATTCAAGAAGTAGGAAAAAGCATGGCCCCATCCAGGTCTGTCCATTTTTTTTAATCAGGCAAATCAACAGCTTTCCTAGAAGCCAAGCATCAAACTTATAGTTACATCATATAGCTGCAAGAGAGCCTAGGAAATATTTCAGTTTTCTAACGATTGCATTCTTCTGACTTTTGGTTTTATATATGGTTAGTGGGTACGTTTAAAAGCCAAACATCTTATTTTAAAACTTTGTCTTAATTCACCTTATCTCCATCTCTTCCGTATGCCCCTTTGTATCAGTTATATATTGTCATAATAATGCTGCATAACAAACAGCCCCAAACCCAGAGGCTTACAACGACAAGCATTTATTTAGCTCATGATTCTGCAGGTTGGAAGTTTAGGCTAGGTTCACCAAGTGCTCTGTCATGCATCTGTGGTCAGCTGTGGGTCAACTGGGTGATCCTCTGGTTTGAGGTTCAGCTGGTTGCTGGCTGGTCTAGGATGGCCTAGGCAAGACAAGTGGACTTTGCTCCATACAGTCTCTCATCCTCCAGCAAGCTAGCCCAGGCTATTCACATGGCAGAGGCAGAGTTCTAAGAGAAAGAGGAAGTGCCCAGGCCTCTTGAGGTCTAGGCTCAGGAATGGCACTCCTCCGCTTCCTTCATAGTCTACTGGTTGAAGCAAGCCATGAGGCCAGCCCAGATTCAAGGGCTGGGGCAATAGACCCCACCTCCTGGTGGGAAGAGCAAGACAGTCACATGGCAAAGTGTGTGGATACAGGAAGTTATTAACTGGGGCCATTGCAGTCCCAATCCCTGTTTGCTTGGGCCTTCTGCCCTGACTTCTGTTGCCCAGTATGCCATCCCTCCCCATCCTTTCCATCCCTGACTGTTAGCCTTGAGCAGGGTGACGTGAAAAAGGAAGTGTTGACAGAGGCTCTGTGGGGGTCTAGAGCCCATCACACGGCCCCCTGGGAATTCATGGTGGGGACAGTTATAGCCGCCTCAACTGCTGTCAGAACTTATCAAATCTCAACTTGGTACCTGAGCTCTGGGCCTTGCGGTTAAAGTGAGGGAACAGATTTCTTGCCTGTCTTGCTGACCTGGTGTAGTTCACAGCCATGCAGCTTGGCTCCTCGTGTCCACTGGTGCTTTTGATTGCATGTTTGAAATGTCACCTTCTCCTGATCGAAGCTGGAAGGACGCCTCTCTCCAGGTTCCATCGACGTGAGGGGCAGAAGGCCAGGGCCAGCAGCATCTTGGGGGAGACCTTTGCTTTTCTCCTGTCCTCCCCTCCCCATCTCTTTCCTTTTCTTCCTGCCTTCTTTTTCAGCCACTGCTACCTCTCTTCCCTCTTGCAACTCCAGGTTTGTGGTAACTGAGGTCAGTGGGGGAGGTCAGCCTCAGCGAAGGGAAACCAGCATTAATTGAACACCTGCTGTGTGCCAGGCCCTTTACATACATGATTACTTTCAAGCTTCCCACAGCTCCGTGAGGAAAACAAAGCTCAGAGAGGGGGAATCACGTGTCCAAAGTCACACAGACAGTAAGTGCTGGAGTCAGGATTTGGACACAGGCCCACCCCACTGCCAAGCCGGACTTCTTTTTGCCCACAGTTGATTCAAGAGAGAGAAAATAGGGAAAAGGCTGCCAGCCTCCTCCATCAGCAGCATCTGCTCACTCACTGCAGGACCTTTGCACATGCCATTGCTTTGTCTCAAATGTGCTCTCTCCTCTGTATCTGGCTGACCCTTACCCAGACATGACAGTTAAAATATGTAACACATGGGGTGGCATGGGAACTGGGTAGACCAGTGAGAAAGGAGGTTCCCCTTGTTGTGCCCAGTGGTGACCCTTTGTTTGCTGCACCATGGGGAGCTCGGGTCTTGGGGGGTCGAGGAAGTCCATGTTTACTGATCTTAATTGCCTTTTCCTCCAGGAAGTCTTCCCTCCCTAGTCTCCTAGGGCCAAGGTAACAAAATACCACAAAGTGGTGGCTTTAAAGAACAGAATGTATTGTCTCACCGTTCTGGAGGTTAGGAGTCTGAATTCAGGGTGCTGGCCATATTGATTCCTTCTCAGGGCTCTGAGGGAGAAACGGCTTCCACACCTCTCTCCTCGCTTCTGGTGGCTCCCAACAATCCTTGGCACTCCTTGGTTTGCATCTGCCTCCGTAGCCACGTGGCCGTCCTTCATGTCTAACCCTATCTCCATGTCTCTTCTGTTTTGTCAGACCCCACTCAGATAATGTTAGGACCCATCCTACTCCAGAATGACCTCATGTGAACTGATAATATCTAGACCCTATTTGCAAGCAAGGTCACGTCCATAGGTACTAGAGATTAGGACTTTAACATAATGTTTTTTGGGGGACAAAACTCAATCCATAACACCTCCCCACGCCATGCCCACTATGAGGCCACTTTAGATCCCCTGCTTATGGGCCCCGGTGGCATCTGTGTGAACCTGTCTCACTGTTGTGATTACTCATTAGTACAGGAGCTGAGAATGGGGCTCAGTAAAGATCTTTTGAATGAATAAGTGAGTGAATGAGTGAGTGAATGAATGGATCATGCCTTTTGGTTGGCTTGTGTGGGCATTGCTGAGGGGTGTACAGCAGGGAGAACAGGGTGTCCTGCCTCCAGTCTTGTTGCTCTGAGCAGGAGCCGAGCAGCAGAGAGCACCCTGCCTGCTGTGGGGCAGGATTTGGACACGGCCATGACTCCCTCCCCATCTGGCTTCGCCTCGGGGCTGCACCAACCAACCAAGGGGACGTTCTGGGAGGCTTTGGGCCAAAGAGGAGTCCCCAGGTGGTACTGGCTAAGCGCTGGACAAAAGTTTAGCAGTTCAAACCCACCCAGAGGTACCTCAGAAGAAAGGCCTGGTGATCTACTTCTGAAAGGTCACAGCCTTGAAAACCCCTTGGGGCAGTTAGTTCTACTCTGCACACATGGAGTCTCCATGATTTGGAATCTGCTAGTCTGCAACTTTGGTTTGGGGCCAGGGAGCAGAGGTGGTTTCGAGAAAGCAGGGGCCTGGGAAAGCAACCCCTAATCTTCCATTCTCTAGTCCTTTGTAAAGGAATGGTCAAAGGAGGTTTGCAATTTTTAAACTGTAGGTTCAACAGCAAAGTCCAGTAATGAGGATCCAGGTCCCTGGGGCCAGACAGACGTGTCTTCCACAGTGTTCAGCTGTGTGGCCCTCAGCAGTTACAGGGAGCGCTGACATTCATCGAGAACTTCCCATGTGCCAAGTGCTGGTCCAAACACCTTGAATAAATTATCTCATTGACTCCTCCAAGCACGTCCCTCTTGGTGGAAGCTATGACTATCCCCATTTTACAGGTGGGAAACCAAGGACAGGTCTGCTGAGGGATGCACCCAGGGTAAACGGGAGGGCTAGGATGTGGACCTAGACAGTCGGGCCCTGTCCACCCAGTTCCGCTGTTCTGCCAACCTCTGGAGAACCTTCTTATCTCTCTGAGCCTCAGTTTCCACATCTGCAAAATGGGGCTTGTCAAACCTAGTTCACAGGGTGAATGAAAATGTCAATAATAATGGTGAACACAAATATAACACTTGCTGTAGCCAGGCTTTGCTCTGTGGGCTTTACAGGGACCACTTCATTCAGTCCCCAAACTATCATTATTCCCGTTTTATAGACGAGGAAAATTGAGGCTCAGAAAAGCCAGAGAACTTGCCCCGAGCCACAGGAAGTGGCAGAACGGGAATTTAAACTTCAAAGTCTGGCTCCAGGTCAAGGCACTTTACCCCCACCCTCAATAAATAGAGTAAAGGTTGCTGATTCTGTTACCCACTGTGGAACTCAGGGAGGTAACAACTGTGGTTCTAGATGTCCACTTCTGGACTTGGCCACATAGGATTGGCAGCCAGTGGACACAGTGCTGCCTGGAAGGGTTTAGCTGGTGCATAATCCAGCTGTATTGCTAATAACAATTCTTTGCTTACCAAGTGCTTGCTGTGTGCCATGTGCTGGCTAAGCGCTTGGCCTCGTAGTGATGCCAAGGCAGGGGCTGTTAAAAAACCAGTTGCCATTGAGTCAGCTCTGACTCATGGCAACCCCATGTGTGTCAGAGAGAAGTGTGCTCCATAGGGTTTTCAGTGGCTGATGTTTCAGGAGTAGATTGCCAGGCCTTTCTTCCAAGGTACCTCTGGGTGGACTCGAACCTCCAACATTTCAGTTAGCAGCTGAGCGCATTAACCGTTTGTACCACCCAAGGACAGGTTAGCACCCCATTTACAGATGAAGACACGAAGGCCCAGGTTTATGATCTGACCTGCATTCCTCAGCTAGGTCACGGTCAGCTGAGGTGTCAGGAGTGAGGTGGCACAGTCATGGTTTTGAGTGACATTTGAGCAAAGACCCAAAGAAAGTGAGGGAGGAGCCATGAGGATGTCTGAGGGAAAAGCATTCCAGGCAGAGGGAACAGCCAGTGTGAAGGCTCTGGACCATGGCTCTGGGAACCAACAGGCTCCCACGTTTCCAGAGGTGCATCTTCTTCAGCAGACTCTGCCAAAAGAATTCTGCTCACTGCCCCCCAGACCTGCTCTTCCTGTTGTCCCCTCCGTCTCGGAAAGGAGGCTCCCTCCTTCCAGGTGCTCAAGCCCAAAATCTCAGAGTCGTCCTCGACTCTCACCCCTCATACCTAATTCATTAGCAGATCTTGTTGGCTCCACCTTCAGAATCTACCCAGAATCCACCCCCTTCTCACCACCTTCACGGCCCTACCCTGGTCCAGCCCCATCATTGCTTGCCTGGACTAGACCAGTCACCTCCTCCCCGGTCTTCAGCTCCTGCCCTTCCCCCCACAGTCTCTCTCCCCACAACCCCAAGGACACCTGTGAGCGCCTGAGTTAGGGCACATCCCTCCTCTGCTCAGAACCTTCCGTGGCTCCCACCTTCCTCAGAGTAAAAGCCAGAGTCCTTTCTGCAGCCCACCAGGCCCTGCACGATCCCACCTCCCATCTCCCATCTCCTCCCTGCCCCCACTTCCTCCCACCCTCCGCCTCGCTCACTTTGCTCCAGCCACACACGCCCACTCGCTATTCGTCAAACACACCAGGCACAGTCCTGCCTCAGGGCCCTTGCACTGGCTGTTCCCTCTGCCTGGAATGCTTTTCCCTCAAACATCCTCATAACTCCTCTCTCACTTCCATTGGGTCTTTGCTCAAATGTCATTCAAAACCATGACTGCCTCACCTCACTCCTGACACTCCCAGTC
Source organism: Dugong dugon (assembly GCA_030035585.1). Lineage (NCBI taxonomy): Eukaryota > Metazoa > Chordata > Mammalia > Sirenia > Dugongidae > Dugong > Dugong dugon. Next base: position 17,157,259 of record CM057462.1, on the reverse strand, counting down.
CCCCTCGTCTCCTTTATTTCTCTCGAAGCCTGAAGAGCATCTGCCAAACCTTATTTGTTTTGATTTTGGTTCCCATCTGTTTCCCCAACTGGAACTTCAGCTCCCGAGGGCAGGGACTCTGGTCTGTCTTGTTCCCTGCTGTGTCCTAGAGCCTAGCACAGGGCCTGGAACATAGTAGGTGCTCAGTAAATAATTTGTAGAATGAATTGTCCCAGGAAAGTGCTCAAAGGGCATCAAGCCCCTGCCCTGATTAGGTGACAGGGCGCCCCCTCTGCCAACTCCTTTGAGGCATTTGCCCACAAACCCTATTCTGTCTCCTCCTGACCAGCGTGCCTCATTCTTCTTCCATTCTTTGAGGGAGTTGTAAAGGCCTCCCTGGCTGAAGCTCTCCCTGGACATGGCCCTTTGAAGCTAGAAATAAGGGTGAGGGGCACAGTAGAGGGCAGGGAGCTCTTGTGTTGGCTTTTTTTAACACTGTGAGAAAGACATGTGAAATCCCTCCCTCCCCACCCCACTGTCTCTGGTATCTCAAAATACCCCTTGTTTTAGGAAGCGGCTGTGGCACCAGGAAGGCAGCGTGTGGCATCTGAGACATAACATCACAAGTGGCTGGGAGCCCAGAGAGAAACCAGGACAGGCGCCCTGGGGATTCGGACTGGAGCTAGAGCTAATTTTAGTGGCTGAAGAGGCTGCGGAAAGAGAGAGGGTGTGTGTGTGAGAGAGAGAGAGATTGCGCTTGCACGCACGTGTCTGTGTGTGTGTGTGTGTGTGTGTGTGTGCGCGCGCGCGTGTGCACGCATGCACAGGTGGTGACAGAGACCAGGGTGGGGGAGGAGATGATGAATAAGTCAGCTTGGGGAAAGTAAAGCTAACAGGCTGGGCGCTAGGATCCAGCCCAGAGAGTGTAAGCAAGTCTGAAATTGTGAGCCCAGCAGTCAAGGCAATGGGCAGTATTGGCTGACGAGTGGCATAGACATGATTGTGCTATGGAGACTTATGGAAACGTCATTCTTATGGCCGTTCTGTGAGAAAGGCACGTTATTATCCCTGTCTTATGAGCAGGGAAACGGAGGCACCGAGCTAAATAACTTGCCTTGTAGGAAGCAAGGAATGAGAAGAGATAGGGTTGAGGGAGAAGCAAAGAAACACAAGCAAAAAGGCTCTCAGAGTATATGCATTGGTTGTGAAATCCGTGAGGGTGGTTAGCTTGAAGGGAAGACTCTGGGTGGCATAAAGTGACTGAGCACTTGGATTTTGGAATCAGGGTGGATGTGGTGAAAATTCTGGCTCTTTCATTCACTGGCTGTGGGGCCATTCTGACCCTCGGTTTTCTTGTCTGAGAAATGGGATGATACTGCCTGTCTCCCAGCATTGTCGTGAGGATGCAAAGGGATGAGCCACCCCAATTCGGTCAGTATGGAGCCTGCCCCAGGGTACATTCTCAGTAAACCATGGTTTTCATTATGTTTGGGGACAGTATTGGCAGGTAAATGGGGTAATTCTTCGTTCATTCAAAAAGCATTTACTGAGTGCCTACCGTGTTCCAGGCCCTGGGGATAGTGGTGAACAAGACGGATCTGTTCTGGCCCTTGTAGCGCCTACGGCCTAGCTGCACTGCAGATATCAGCCAACTAATTCACTTAAATTGTGACGAGACTAACAACAGCTGCCACTTACTATGAGCCGGGCACTGTTCTGAGCACTTTACAAATATTCACTCATTTCATCCTCACAAAGACCCTGTAAGGTTAGAGCTGTTATTACCCACATTTTACATTTGAGGAAACTCAGGCACAGAGAGGTTAAGTAACTTGGCCAAGGTCACATAGCTAGCAAGTGGTGGGGCTGGGATTTGAACCCAGGAGTGTGGTCCCAGAGTCTGTGTTCTTTATCACTGTGCTTGCCTGCCCCTCTGATAGAAATAATCACACTGACCAGTCACTATGCGCCATGCCCTTCACACACATCTCATTTGATCCTTGCAACAATTCTATGAGGTTGGCTCTAATGAGCCGCATATTATGGAGAAGAAACTGAAGCACAGAGAGGTAAGTAACTTGCTCAAGATCCATCTGCTGAGGATTCTGGGGTACTGAAGCCGGGATGGCCTTGAAACCTACATCCCAGCTTCCTATGGCTTATGGGAGAAAGCTTTTGTAGGTGCTTTTCTCCCATTTCCTCTGCTTCTGTGTAAAGAAAAATACTCAAGCCCCTTCACTGTAAACTGTGGGACGTAATTAGTTAATGGAAGGTAAACGCTTTAGAGATGGAAATTGCTGGGCTGTTTTTGCTAGGCATTGTTGCCTGCATGCTAATGCAACACAATGGGTCTTTCTTCTGTCAGGCATTTTAGACAAATTCGATTTTCCTCAAAACATTTTGCCAAAGAAAATAGCAAGTGAGAAAGAAATTCAGTGACTCAGACAGGGAGAGGAAGCAATTCTCTTGGGTTTGAATAGAATGGCAGACTGGCCAAGAGCGTGGGATCTGGAGTTAGGCAGATGCCAGTTGAGATTTACTTGCCTGCAGGCAAGATGCTGGCTCACTCTGTGCCTCAGTTTACTCATTCGTCAAAAGAGGAGAATAACTGTACCTACCTCTCACCAGTTCAGCAGTTCCTTCCCTAGCTATGTTTCATCTGTTAACCACACCCATTGTATTGATTATCTAGTGCTGCTATAACAGAAATACCACAAGTGGGTGGCTTTACCAGAAATTTATTTTCTCACAGTTTAAGAGGCTAGAAGTCTGAATTCAGGGCGCTGGCTCTAGAGGAAGGCTGTCAGCTCTGGGGGAAGGTCCTTGTCTCTTCAGCCTGTTTCCTGGTTCCTTGGAGATCTGCATGTGGCTTGGCATCTGTCTTCCCCCATCTCTGCTTACTTGCTTGCTTGTTTAATCTCTTTTATATCTCAGACGAGATTGACTCAAAACACACCCTGCACTAATCCTGCCTCATTAACATAACAAAGACAACCCATTCCCAAATGGGCTTATAGCCCCAGGCATAGAGGTTAGGATTTACAACACATATTTTTGGGGGACACATAACACCTATTAATTGTTATTAATTATTCCAATATTTAAATTTTTATTTCTACAAGTTCTGATTCTTTTCAAACTTGTTTCATCTTTTGTAATAGTTTTGTTTCCCTCTGGCAGGATTTTTTAATCTCAGCATTATTGATATTTTGGGCTGGATAATCCTTTCCTGTGGGAGCACCCTGTGCATTGTAAGTGTTTAGTAGCATCCCCAGCTTCTACCCACTAAATGCCGGTAGCATCCTGCCCCCATTGTGACAACCAAAAATGTCTGCAAACATTGCTAAATGTCCCCTGTTGAGAACTGCTGCTCAATAGGTATTTTCAAGCATCTCTTATATTTCTTTAAACATAATATACAAAGAGTTATATAATTGGTGACTGATAACTTAAGTATCTAAAGTCTTTGTGGTCTTTTTCTACCATCTGTTGTTTACATTGGTTTTTCATTAGGGTGCTTTGTTTCCTTGAGTGTTTCATTATTCTTGACTGTGAGGAGCTCATTTTCCTTGGGACGTTGTTGGAGGGAATTCTTTGGGGCCTAAGATAAAGGTGTATATCTCCATGGAAGATTAGCATTTACTTCTTCCAGGTGCCTAGGGCACTCCCAGTCCAGGGCCATTTTAAACTTTTCAACCACCCACATGTTAAGAATTTAGGTTACCAGTATCTGCAAAGGCCAGCTTGTGGTTATAATTTCTCAAAGATTTATTTTCCCCTTCTCTGCTAAATGCCAGCATAACTTTCCTCTGTGAAATGGGAGGATGGAGTAAATTTACTTTAACTTTCTTACCCGGAAGCTGTAGCCTTTTGGGGTTCCAACCTAATTGGGAGGACGGTGTCCTTTTAGACTTTGTCTTGGGTGGACCCTGAATTTTGCCTTCTACCCTGCTCCCCGGGAGGCTGTGAAAATGGAAGTATCAGTTATATGGGTTATGCAGATACCTGGATGCCCCACTTAACCCCCAGAGGTCCTTGACTTCTCGTAAATTTTAGTCTGATAATTACCTCCTAAATAGTCTGGCCTGACGTGCTTTAAGAGGTTGGCCTTTAGATTATATCCAGAATCTGTCCTTGTTTCCAGCAAGAGGGTGTGTCTGATGACCCGGCCTGCTGTATTACCGGAGATGGAGGTCTATAGTATGACTGTACAGAGCAGCAGCGCATCTAGCACAGCGCCTGGTGTTTGATTGTTCCTGAAAATGGTGAGAAACGGAAGAAAAATAGCAAAGTCTTGGATAGGGGCATTCCCTGAGGGCCGGGTTAGGGGGCAGTGGGGTAGAGAGCCAGGGTATGACTCAGGTTTCCTTGGATGGTGGTTCAGATTTTAGCCAGCTTTGGTGAGGAGCCTCATTTCTTGGGGTAGCTCTGATACCAGAAATGCTGCATTGCTCCGGGTGCAGTTTCTGAAAGAAAAATCTCTGGGACTCGATTCTGGTCAGGCACCCTTGCCTCCTGAGATACACAATACCCCCTTCCCAGCCCCATTAGCGTTAAAAAAAAAAAGAAAAGAAAAACCATTGCCATCAAGTTGATTCTGACTCTTAACGACTCTAGAGGACAGACTAGAACTGCCCCATAGGGTTTCCAAGGTTGTAATCTTTACGGAAGCAGACTGCCACATCCTTCAGCAGATCAGCTGGTGGATTCAAACCACCGACCTTTCGGTTAGCAGCTGAGCACTCAATCACTACGCCACCAGGGCTTCTTCCATCAGCTTAATCTCTGATATATTTATACGTGCTTATGCCCATCCTTAGCCAGAGTTAAAGAAGGAAGAAACCCGTAGCCCTCCACCATATAGTCCACCATTAACACACTCTGCATGCTGGTCACTACCGTTGATCTCCTTTCTGTCTGATCCCCTAGACTCTGAGCTCCTTGGAGACAGGGACCAGTTTTGTTCCTTTCTGAGTTTCCTAAAGCCCTATGCCTGGCAGGCTGGCAGGACTTCTGAAAATTTGTCAAACAAGTTGCTTTCTCTTGAGATGTACTAGAACAGGAATCGTGTTGGCCTGAAGTAGCTTTAAGGTTATAAGAATATAAATCTAATCAAGTTGCTCCCTTTGTAAAGTCCTTGAAGGTGACCCATTGCTCTTAGCGGGGCCTTTGAGACCTGCCTTGTCTGGCCTTTGCCCGCCTCGCCTATGTCATCTCTACTGTAGCCACGCAGAGCTTCTAGCATTCCATGCTGTCCTTTATCATCCCATACTTCCTCTCACTGAGCAGCCTGTGAACATGTTCTTCCTCCTTCTTGAAGTAGTCTTCCTCTTCTTCCCATTGACTTCATGTCTCAGAATAGGCAACATTTCCTTCAAAAATCCTTCCCTGACCCCTTCAGGTCTGGATTAAACCAAAGCCGGTTGCCATTGAGTCGATGCCAACTCATGGCGACCTCATGTGTGTCAGAGTAGAGCTGTACCACGTAGGGTTTTCTTTCAGAAATAGATTGCCAAGCTTTTCTTCCCAGGTGCCTCTGAGTGGGCTCAAACCGCCAACCTTTCAGTTAGCAGCCAAATGCTTAACCATTTGCACCACCCAGGGACTCCAGCTAAGGGCCTGGCTAAAATTCCATTACTATGGAAGATGTGGGGGGAGGGGGTGGATTTTGGTGGGAATCCACTGGCTACTACTGGATTTATTGAATCAAGTTATCTATCAGACAGGCTGTATCTGATACGGGGTTACTTCAGAATAAGTTGAATTATAGAGTTGAGGACAAAGGCTTGTCACCTCATCTTCCCCTGCTTAACTTATGAGAAGAGGGTGTTACACTGGGCTCCTTCTGAGGAGGACTTGGGTAAGCTGGTCTGCCTAACGCCATGTCTGTGCTCTAGACCTGTTCTAGAATAGTTACGTTTAAATTAATTAAAATTAAATAAAATGAAAAATTCAGTTCCTCAGCCACCTTAGCCACATAACAAGTGCTCAGTAGTCACATGTGGCAACCATGTTGGACAGTGCTGACTACAGAACATGTCCATCATCAAGAAAGGGCTCTTGGACAGCGCTGCTCTAGACAGAGGCGACTATCATGGAATGAATGGATGCCATCGTTCCTCAAGAACAGAGCTCAGCCAACTTTTCTTAAAAAGCTGATTGTTGTTGTTAGTTGCCGTCGAGCTGGCTCCGACTCACGGCGACCTCACGTACCCCAGAAGGAAACGCTGCCCCATCCTGCCCCATCTCCACGATCTTTGACACGTTTGAGTCCATTGTGGCAGCTGTTGTGTCAATCCTTCTCACCGAGAGCCCCCCTCATTTTCACCAGCCCTCCACTTTACCAACCCTGGTGTCATTTTCTAGCGATTGGTCTTCTCTGAAGGGCTAGATAGTAAATATTTTCAGCTTTGTGGCGTCTACTCAGCTCTGCCGTAGGTCACTGGATAGTTGTGGCTGTGTTCCAATTAAACCTGATTTACAAACACAGAGCCAACCAACCCTTGGGTTTATAGTTTGCTGACCCTCACCCAAGAATTTCAAAGTCAACAGCATTCTTGACTGTCCCAGGTACATTCTACCCTGAATCTGGTCAGACAAGAACAAAAACTACTCATCTTGTTCTACTGTCACTGTCCTGTGTATGAGCGTCTTGAGGTGCCGTAACAAATTACCATAAACTGGAAGGCCTGAAGTATCAGAAATGTGTTACCTCACAATCTGGAGGCCAGAAGTCTGAAATCAAGGTGTCAGTTGGGCCTCACTCACTCCAGGCTCGTGGCTTGAGGGCAGAATCCATTCCTTGCCTCTTCCAGCTCCTGGGGGCTCCAGGCGTTCCTTGGCTTGTGGCCGCATAACTCCAATCTCTATCTCTGTCTTCACTTGGCCTTCTCCTCCTCTCTCTCAAACTCCCTCTGCCTCTCTGATTGCATTTAAGGCCCACCTCGATAATCCAAGATAATCCTCTCAAGAGTTTACTCATATCTGCAAAGACCCTTTTTCCAAAGAAGATCACATTCATAGGTTCCGGGGATTAGAACATTTACACATCTTTTGAGGAGGCCACCATTAAGCCCACTACACCCAGAAAGCACTTTGAAATTCAACTTACACTATGTGGCCCCACCTTGTATTGAGAAAGTTCACTTCTTGAAGCTTAAAAAAAAAGTTGTCGTTGAGTTGATTCTGATTCATGGCAACCCCATGTGTGTCAGGGTAGAAATGTGCTCCATAGAGTTTTCAGTGGCTGATTTTTCAGAAGTCGATCACCAGGCCTTTCTTCAGAAGTGCCTCTGGGTAGATTTGAACCTCCAGCCTTTACGGTTAGTAGTTGAGCTCTTAACCATTTGCGACACCCAGAATGGCCCATTTTTCCATTTACAATATGCTAATCACTGTTCTAAGGACTGGTTTAATTCTTCCTGTGGATAAAACCACAGAAAATTGAGGCACAGAGAGGTTAAGTAACTCACCCAAGGCCACACAGCAAGCAGCAGAGCCAGGATTTACACTCTCATGGCCCAACTCCAGATATGTGCTCTAACCATCTCACAAGTGTAGTCGTAAATACTTTTTGAATTTCCACTGTGGTAAATGCCAGGAAGGAAAAGAACATGGGACCACAAGAGCCTGTGACAGGGCAGGGATGAGGGTCTGTACCTGGTCTGGGGCCACGGGTCCCTGTGAACTCCTTGTGCTGGAATTACTGAAGAAGCCAGACCAGCTTACTCTGAGAAGGCCAGGCGTTGGCACACAGGGCACCCAGAGTAGGGACTCTGCCTGGGCTAGAAGGAGCCTGCCGCACTACACCCGGATAGACTCTTGCTGACTGCTTCATCCGGGGAGCCAGGCCCCCGGCCTCAGCCCTCAGCCATTCCCCTGCTATAGTGCGGCCGCTGGGCACACAGAAATGTAGGCATGACAGCCACCCTTCCCTGCCCCTGCCCAGCAGAGTGGAAAACCCCAGAGCCTTGGCCCCACGTGGCAGCACAGCACTGCAGAGCAAACGCGGCCCCTCTCCTTCACCTGCCAGACACAAGTTGACAGATTGGCAGCTGTCTGCCTGCCGCGGTCCAGCCCGTCCTTAGCAGTCAGTTTCTGACCTGGACGAGTGGCTGCCACCTCCTGGGGCATCGGGCTGCCCTTTTAGGAAGGGGTGATGGTCCCTTTCAGCAGACTGTGAGCTTTGAGGTGCTCGTTGAAGCCACCTTTGGAAACATTCTTAGAAATGTACTGTCCAAGACAGTGGCCACCGGCCACCCGTGGCTGTTTAAATTGAGTCAACTTAATTAATTCACTAACATTAAATTAAGTAAAATTTAAAATTTAGTTCTTCAGTTATGCCAGCCCCATTTCACATGCTCAAAAGCCATGTGGCTGGTGGCTTCTATACTGGATGTCGCAGATCTAAGCACTTCCATCATTGTGGGAAATTCCATGGACATTGCTGCCCCAAAGTCCTACTGAGGCCACCACCAGTTGCCACCGGGTCATCTCTGACTCATGGTGCCCCCATGTGTGTCAGAGTAGAAATGTGCTCCATAGGGGGTTTCCAGTGGCTGATTTTTCAGAAGTAGATCACCAGGCCTTTCTTCCAAGGAACCTCTGGGTGGACTCGAACCTCCAACATTTTGATAAGCAAGTGAGCACGTGAACCATTTGCACAACTCAGCAACTCCAGCAGCCACTACACTGAGGCAGAGACGAGGCCAGGCTGGTGGAGCTTCTGGTCCCAAATTGTTGCCTCACTGGCTGTGTGGCCTTGGACAACTTCCTTAGCCCCTCTGGGCCTTTTTACTCATTGGTAAAATAAGGACAGTGGCCCCAGTGAATTCCAAAGCCCTATCTGGTTCTAATCTTACGACGACCCAGATCTGGACCCCAGGGGAGGAGATGGTGGCATACAGTGCTGAGGTACGCTCCACTCTGGGTAAGGAAGGCTGGTGGGTAGTCGAGGGCTCAAAGTGGATGAGTGGGCATCCAGGGTACATCTGGTCGCTTCCCTCCACACTCCTCCATATCTGCACCTCCTATCTCCCCATCACACACCCCCACCCCCTTTCTGTCTCAGAGGAAGACAGACTCCTCCATCCCTAAATCCTGCCTTTATTCCTCCCTCCCTCTCCAGCCACTGCCTGAGTCTTTCAAGCTTCATGAGGATGTCACCCCTCTCCCAGTTCCTCCTCACCCCAGTGACCTCTGTCTCCACAGTCCTTGAGATCTCTTTGGGAATAGTCCTAACGAGTAACTAATTGTCCAATGCGGACATCTTGGTCTTTATCTTTCTGGAACGTTCTGGGGCATATTGACACTCTCTTCTCAGTTCAGTGGTGCTTCTTAGCTTATGTTTCTTCTTTTCTGATTATCCCTCCCCAGCCCCCCCCCCCACGGAATCATGAGGGTCTTATGTACACCTAGGAGACACTCTTCTGCCACACACAATTCCCAGGCCACCTCTTATAGCCCCAGGGTTTTAAACCCTCCATTGTCTTCAAGATGCTATCCATACTGCTTAGCTTGGTACATAGACCTTCTTCTATGACATGGCTTATCAGTCAAGGTTCCCCATAGAAACTATATCGAGAGAGAGATTTGTTTTAAGGAATTGACTTATACAATGTGGGGGCTGGCAAGTCTGAAATCCGTAGGGCAGCCAGCAGACTGGAAACTGTCTGCCTTGAATCCGAAAGCCATAGGGCAGGTGGTAGTTTGGAGACTCAGGAAAGCTTCTATGGCACAATCTTAAGGTAGACTTACTTCTTCTCCCAGAAACCTGAGAGTTTTTTTTGCTTTTAAGGCCTTCAACTGATTGGATGAGGCCCACTCACATGCTCAAGGGTAATCTTTACTTAAAGTCAACTGACTGTAAATGTTAATCACAGCTACAAAATACGTTCACAGCAACATCTAGACTAGTGTTTGACCAAACAACTGGGCACCACAGCTGAACCAAGCTGACAGATAAAATTCACCATGACACCTCCTCTCTACCTGCTCTTCAACCTCATCTCCCACCGCTCACTCCCTGTGCTCTTCCTCAGCTCTGCACTGGAAGCTCCACACGTTCGGCCTTTTCATGCTCCAAGCGTTTGCTCATGCTGAGCCAGCCCCCTAGATCGCCCTTCTTTCTTCTTCATTTAACACTCATCTCCACCCCCTGGGCTGAGCTCTGTTCTCTTCCTTGTGCATCCAAAGCAGACCCTGAAGCCAGGCTGCCTGTTCAAACCCAGCTCTGCCATTTACTGTGTGTCCTCAGGCAGATTATAAGCCCCTTTAGGCCTCAGTTTCCTCGTCTGTAGAATGAAGATAAATAATAGTACTTTACATAAAGTTCTTTTGACAATGAAATGAAATAATATGCGAATAGTGTTACCTATTGCAACTATAACATTTGACACAGTATTTTGAAAGGAGATGAACCATGTTATTGGTGGTTCAGTGGTAGAATTCTTTCCATGCGGGAGAGCTGGGTTTGATTCCCGGCCAATGCCCCTCATGCACAGCTACCACCCAGCTGTCAGTGGAGGTTTGCATGTTGCTATGATGCTGAACAGGTTTCAGTGGGGCTTTCAACTAAAGATGGACTAGGAAGAAAGGCCTGGTGATCTACTTCCAAAAGTTAGCTAATGAAAACCCTGCTGATCACAAGGGTCAGATCTACAGGGGGCCGCCATGAGTTGGGGGTGACACAACAGCAGCTGCTTATAACAGTAACTGCTGTAACAGACCCCCCACCCCCCATCTCAGCAGCTTAAGGGTAAAGGATTATTTCTCACTCATGTCAGATCAGCAGGGGGAGACTAGGCTGTGCTCCATGCAGCCATTCAGGGACCCAGGCTCCCATCTTGTGGTTCTGCTATCCCCTAGGGACTTGGAGTCCTCCACCAGGTACCCTACAGTTGGCAGCAAATAAGGGAAGAGAGAGAGCATGGAGGGTCTTAGAAGAAGTTTTGAAGGCCAGGCCTGGGAGGGGCTTACATCACTCCTCCCACATCCCATTGGCCAGATTTAGTCACATGGCTTGTCTAGATGCAGGGGGCTCTGGGAAAGATAATCTATCAAAATGCCCAGGCAGACAAGAAAACAAATTGGAGACCGGCTAGCCAGTGTGTGCCAAGACCCCTAAGCCTGTGCTCGATTTTCTCTAGTAAGCTCAGTGGCCAAGTATCTGACCCCATGCTGGGCCCTGATGCTGCACAGACACCCCACACTCGACATCTACGAACCTGAGCCTCTTCTCCTTCCCCTCGTTGCCCACACCAGGACCTAGAAGCCGTCACTGCCTTCTTTCCCTCATTGCACCCCTCATCCCCACAATTGCTAAAGTGGCAAGCCCACCTCCTGAAGGTCTCTCGGAGGCCTCCACCCATTTTTCTCCATCCTCTGCCTTTCCTTAGTTCAGGGTTTCATCATCTCTCACCGTCATTCCAGTGGGCTCCCCACCTCCAATTTCTGCTCCTTCCAACCCATTCTGGAAGTAGATCACCAGGCCTTTCTTCTGAGGTGCCTCTGGGTAGACTCAACCCCGCAACGTTTCATTTAGCAATCGAGCATGTTAACTGTTTGTACCACCCAGGGACTGTTCTAACCCATTCTGAACTGTCGACCAAACTGTGTTAGTCTGACTAGTATTTAAGACAAATCATGTCACTTCCCTCTTCACAAAGTCAACAATGCCTACCACAGTGGTCTCCAAACTTTTCTAAAGCAGTAGAACCTTTTCTACCCCTATCCCTACCCACAAATGTCTTATTTTTTAAATGAACTTTTATTTTGGAATAATTTTAGATTTACAGAAAGGTTGCAAATATAGTACAGAGAGTTCCCATTTACCCCTCACCCTGTTTCTCCTAATGTTAAGATCTTATGTTACCATGGTTTTATGGATTGAATTGTGTCCTTCAAAAATGTGTGTCAACTTGGCTAGGCCATGATTCCCAGTACTGTGGGATTGTCCACCATTTTGTCATCTGATGTGATTTTCCTATGTGTTGTAAATCCTACCTCTATGATGTTAATGAGGCAGAATTAGAAGCATTTATGTTAATGAGTCAGGACTCAATCTACAAGATTAGGTTGTATCTTGAGTCAAACTCTTGAGATATAAAAGAGAGAAGTGAGCAGAGAGACAGGGGAACCTCATACCACCAAGAATGAAGAACCAGGAGGGGAGCACATCCTTTGGACCCTGGGGTACCTACACTGAGAAGCTCCTAGACCAGGGGAAGCTTGATAACAAGGACCTTTCCCCAGAGCTGACAGAGAGAGAAGGCCTTCCCCTGGAGCTGGAACCCTGAATTTGGACTTTTCTTAGCTTCCTTAACTGTGAGAGAATAAATTTCTCTTTGCTGAAGCCATCTGCTTGTGGTATTGCTGTTATAGCAGCACCAGATAACTAAGACACATGGTAAAATCCCAAAAAACCAAACCATTGCTGTCGATTCGATTCTGACTCATAGCAACCCTATAGGACAGAGTAGAACTGCCCCATAGGGTTTCCAAGGCTGTAATATTTACAGAAGCAGACGGCCACATCTTTCTCCCTTGGAGTGGCTGGTGAGTTCGAACTGCTGACCTCTTGGTTAGCAGCTGAACCAATGCACAACCAGGACTCCTTGTTACCATGGTGCATTTGTCAAAACTAAGAAATTAACATTGGTATTGTTGTTAGGTGCCATCAAGACTGTTCCAACTCATAGTGACCCCATGTACAACAGAACGAAACACTGCCCAGTCCTGCACCATCTTCGCAATTGTTATGCTTGAGCCCATTGTTGCAGCCACTGTGTCAGTCCATCTCATTGAGGGTCTTCCTCTTTTTCAATGACCCGCTGCCAAGCATGATGTCCTTCTTCAGGGACACGTCCCTCATGATGTCATGTCCAAAGTATGTGAGATATAGTCTCGCCATCCTTAGTTCATTACTATTAATGAAACTCCCAAATTATAACTTGAGTCCCGATAGATAAAGCAACAAAAATGGAGCTTTGAAGCAGGAAAAGACTTCCCAGAAAGTTCCACTTGCCCAGTTCCTATTCCATCCCCTCTTGCCCATGGAGTGGCCCCTGAGGCACCTCTGAGGAACCCAGTTTGAACTCACTAACCTTTAGCACAAAGGCCAAAATCTTTGTTATGGCCACACTGTCTGACCCTTGTCCAACTCCCAAGCCTTATTTCTCGTTGCTTCCCTTCTTTCAGTCATTCAACAGACATTTATTGAACACGTACTGTGTGCAGGGCACTTTTCTAGGTGCCAGCAGCACAATATGGACAAATTTCCCAGGACTCATGGAGCTGACAGTCTAGTGAAGCAGAGAAAGACTGTGGCAGTAAACTTAATAAGTGTATAAGTAATTAAGCAGTGATGGGGCTCTAGAGAAAAATTAAGCCAGGAAGGAGCAGAGGGAGGTGCAGTTGCAAATAAGGTGGTCACAGAAGGCCGCGCTGGGAAGTACAAAGATTACTATGCCTGTTGGGTCAAGAATAGACTGAAAGGGAGTGAGTGTGGGAGCAGGAACACTAATTGCAAGGTGACTGCAGTGGTCCAGGCAAGCAGTGATGGTGGCTTGGACCAGAGTAGTGGCCGTGGAGGTGGGGTGGAGTGGTTGTGTTCAGAATCTGTTTTTTTTTTTGTTTGTTTGTTTAATAATATTTTATTGTTTTTGGTAAAGGTTTACACAGCAGTTTAGGTTCCCATTCAACAATTTCTACACAAGTTGTTCAGTGACATCAGTTACATTCTTCACAATGCGTCAACATTCTCATTATTTCCATTCTGGTTGTTCCATTTCCATTAGTCTAGTTTCCCTGCCCCCTTACATTCTCATCTTTGTTTTAAAGTAATTGACCCTTTGCTCTTGTATAGGTGATTTTTTAAAGGTGCACAGTACTCACGGGTGATATTCATTATTTTTTGAGCCAATTTGTTATTTAGCTACAAGGTGACGTGAGGGTTTAGTTTCAGTTCAAGGTTTGAAGAGTATCTCAGGGCAGTTGTCTCAGGGAGGCCTCCAGTCTCAACCAGTCCAGTATGTCTGTTTTTTGGGTTTTTTTTTTAGGAATTTGAGGTTCTGTTTCACATTTTTCTCCCATTCTATCAAGGTCCATCTGTTGTGGCCCTGGGAATCCATTTTGATTGTCAAACTGACCAGATTTGTTGACAAATTGTGTGTGGGCTTTGAAAGAAAGAGACAGTCAGGGAGGACCCATGGTATTTGGCCTGGGCAACTGGAACGATGGATGTGGATCCACTGAAATGGGGAGAGGGTAAGGGAGCAGATTAAGAGCTTGACTTTGGACACGCTAAGTTTTAGCTGCCTGCTAGGAGGCAGAGATACTGTGCTGGCAGGTGAGCATTTGAAGTCTGAAGTTCAGGGAAGAGAAGTCGGGGACGGAGATACAAATGGGGGTGGTCATCAGCCTGTAAAAGTGATGGAAATTTATGAAGCTAGATAAGATCCCCCCACAGAAGTAGATCTAAAAGAGCACCAAGAGAACAGCCTGGAACTTCCTCTCCATCGTTAAAGAAGTGAGGGAGTGAGAAGAAACCAGAGAAGGAGACTGAGGTGGAGCAAACCAGGGGAGCGTGAGTCCTGAACGCCACTGTAGGAAAGGGTTAAGGTGTTTCCAGTAGGAGGGAATGATCGATTGTGTCAACTGATGTCAATGGGTGAACCCAAATAAGGAATGAGGATTGACTGTTGGACTTAGTGGCATGGAGGTCTTTGGCGACCTTAGCCAGAGCTCTTCAGTGAAGAGGTGGAGGCAAAAGGCTATTAGGAAATGGTTCAAGTGGCAAATTTTATGGAGTATATATTTTACCACCATAGCTTTTTGAATTCTATTGGAGAGATTAGTGACAGCCCTTTTCAAGAGTTTTGCTGTAGAGTGGAAGGGGAGAAATGGGGTGGTAACTGGTGGGGAAATGGCATTCAGAGGCTTGTTTTCTGTTAAGATGGGAGAGCTAACAGTGGTTTTTATGCTGATGGAAATGACCCAGTTAGGAGAAAAAAACTTGACAATGCGGGAGAGAGAGGAGAGGGTCAGCAGGAGGGATGCCCTCAGTGGGTGAGAGCAGATGGCGTTTGGTGCATGAGAGCCATCACTTTAGATAGGAGCACACACAAGGCATTCTAGAAACAAGAGGATGCTCTATGGGCATAAATGTTGGGGGGCAGAGAATAAATATAGTGGTGAATTATTGTGGAAATTCTATTCTGATGCTTCTGTTTTCTTAGAGTTTATCAAGGACAGGCTTGTGAGCAATGAACTCTACTTACTCAGCAATTATTTATGAGGCATTTCCTCTGTACCAGGCACTGCGCTAGGTGCTGGGGATACAGCTGTCAACAAGAATAAGACTTAGCAACTGCTTTATTAGTACTTAGCGTCAGGGAAAGACATCATTGTTCAAAAACCATCTCAAATGTTAAATCAGTCATGATGTTCGTCTGTTCCTCTACACCATCACCCACTACATTCACCATCCATCATCCTCCTTCTTGCCAGATTTTAAGTCTTTAGACCTAGCCCATCGCAGAACCCTCTTCAGCTCACCCCCCAACCACGATCCCATTCCTACCCCATGACCAACACTCCATCATTCAGGAAAGCAAAGTTCCAAAGAGCCAAGATTGTATCAATGGGGCTGTCTCCATGGCAACAGTGATGAATGAGCCAAGCAAGGTAACCCTGGAGATGGCGTGAATGAGAGGTGGTCCGTTGCCACGGAGACATGCTGAATGGAAAGGCCCCCACTAGCAAGGATACGTCATCAAGATGGAACAGTCAGCATGAAGTCGGTGTGTCTATTTTCAACTCAGAGTTACAAAAATACATTTTAATAAAGCTCATGATCCACCTCGTTCCCTCTTCCCTGCCTCCCACCCCCTTCTCCTTTCATCCTACTACTCAACCCAGGCTCACCAGGTATCCTTTGAGCCACTCAAGGACATCCTGGGGGTCTGTTCCTTCACTACGTGCCTCCCTCCCTGGGCTGGGGTGGGATGACTTTGGTCAGCTCTTATCTTCCCTTCTGGGGAATGACAGTATCTCCAAAAGATGTGAGCTGGTAATAAGAACACTAACTACATTCTGTGGAGCAAGAAGCAGTTGATAAACTGTGGACCAACTCAGCTTGCACCTATGAGGGGGTATCTCAATGGGTAGACCAGTTCTCCGTCAAGGAACTGCCATAACATCCACACACAGTGGGACAATCTGATCATATACATGATGCTTAACATATACCTTAGTCTTGTGTGGAGGGGATTCATGAGAGCCAGGCCTTAGTGCCTAGAAGGGTTATCTTTCAAGAACTTTGAGTCTCTGAAACTTACTCCCACGTTCCTTATATTTTGCTCAAAGAGCATTTGTTCATTCATTTCTTCATTCATTGGCTCTTTTGCTTGGTCAACCATATTTCTTAAACACTGTCATAGCAAAGGGCTGGAAATAACTCAAGTGGGCATCAGTGGGGACTGTTAAATTATGTACATCCATTAAAAAAGAGGAGACAGATCTCTGGGTGCTGATAAGAGTTCACACTTATCACCTACTGTATACTAGGCACCATCTAAACACTTAACTCATTTGATCCTTATAATGAGCCTGTGAGATGAATCCTACCCTGTCCCCATTTTACAGATGGGTAAATAGGAATATCTATAGCCTAGATATATTGTCAGACGAAAACAGCAAGTTTTGGAACACTGAATATGACAGCTACCATTTTCTTGTAAATGCATAGACTGTCTCTGGAAGAGTCTATTAGAAACTAATAATTGTGTTTGCCTCTTCAGAGGGTGCTAGAGGCTTGGGGGATTTGGAGACAAGTGTGAGGAGAAAACTTACTTTCCACAGTAAAGGCTTTGGTTTGTTACTGAGTTTTGTGTCATGTTGTGTGTGTTATCTTCCACAAAAACAAATGGAAAATGGCCACTAATTATGTATTGTGTGACAGGCACTGCTAGGTTTTAGAGAAACATGAGCAAAGTCATTTCACTGATGCGGAAGCTGAGGCACAGAGAAGTTAAATGACTTGCCCAGGTGTCAGAGCTTGGACTCAAAACTAGGTAGTCTGCCTGCAGGATTTATACAGGGAACAGGAAGACAGGGTGAGCAAAGCTGTGTGTGTGCACCTGTGCATGTGTGTATGCATGTGTTCGTTGTGTTTGCACATGCGTATACAAGCATGTGTGGATGTCTGTGTTATTGTGTGCACATTTGTTTGTGTGTGTGTGCAGGTGTGTGAGTAAGTGTGTGTGTCTGTGTCTGTGTGGTGGGAGAGGAAAGTGGCCAGAGAAGAATCTACAGACAGTCAGCAAGAACAAGTCTGTGGTTTGAGGAGTTAGACTGTATCCTGAAGGCACAGGGGAGCCAGAGAAGGATGTAGACAACGAGTGGATGTGATCAGACTTTCATTCATAAGGATTGCTCTGGCTGAAGGGTGGTGGCCCGGAATCTGGGTACATGTGAGGTACTTCTCCTGCCCTCGTACGGGATGCCCTCCCACCCTCTGCCCAGCACAGAACCAAGGTGTGGATTGGGCATGGAGACCTGGCGCCAAGCTGGGCAGCCCTACTCTGAGGTCAGGCGGTGGGCATCGAGTGTGTCAGCCTCTTCTCCTGCTCAACTCCGAACTGAAGCTGTCATGCTAAGTGTTGGATCTCAGAGTCCCCACTTCAGGAGGCAGTTTGTGGGAGAAGGAGGGAGTCTGTTCAGGAGGTTCTGAAGTCCAGTGATGTTGACGTGGCAGCAAGACAGGAAGGCAGTGAGGATGACTCTGCCCAAGTCAGCAAGCTGCTGTGTGTCTCAATTTTCTCATCTGTAAAATGGGGCCGGTAAGTGCTGACCTCGGGTGGTTGTTAATCTGGTAAAATACACCAGAACCTCATTATAGTTATGAGGATGAGGAGGATGCTATGTCACTAGGCCACCTGGGCTCGAACCAGCTCCCTCTCTTACAAGCTGTGTGATTTGAGGCAGGTTCCTGAACCTTTCTGGGCCTCATTTTTTTCATCTGTTCAGTGGGGATAATAATACTTCTACTTCTTAGAGTTATGGAGAGAATTAATTGAAATAATCCCCGTAAAGCTCTTAGAACAGTGCCTGGCTCTACCTAAGTGCTCAGTAAATACTAGAGACTGTTAGTACTGTTAATTATAATAATAACAATATCATTATCTTTATTATTATTATTATGACTACTACTGCTAAAGGCCTCTTGAGCCCTGCCCTGCGGTTTTGCTGGCTTTCCTGGCATGGAATCCCACAGGTCTCCCCTCAGAGGTGGCCACACTTAGCATTGATGACCTGACCCAGGTGTTAGTTGTCTCATTTTGGGAAAACACTTTGGAAGGGAACGTGCTGTGCAGGCTGGAAGCACCACGGGGCATGAATGCGATCTAAGCCAACACTGGGCTCCTGCAGCCTGGCCAGCTGAGGACACAGAGGAGCCAGGGACAGCCAGCTCTTGTGCGTCTTCTCCCTGCCCATCTTTGCTTTACTCCAGGCCGCTTTCCACCACACAGCGCTCTCAGGAGAGGGCGTCTTCCCACTGGAACACCTGCGAACACACACTGGGTGCCGGCCACAGTTGGCTCCATTGCCAGTGCTGTGGAGCTCGTCATTAGAATAGCAGGAGTCATTGGAAGGTTTCTGTTAGCTCTTCCGACTCCAGCACACCTTTCCCTAGGTGGCGTGGCGACTGAATCCCGCACAGGGCAGCCTGCCCACCCACCCAAGCTTCAAGCGGGAACTGCGACTTATTTCATTAATGGCTGCTTACATAACACTTGCTGGGAACCTGCTCGAGCACTTTACAGATATTGACTTTTTTTATTATTATTATTGTGCTTTAGGTGAGAGTTTACAGCTCAGGTTAATTTCTCATACAAAAATGTATACACATATTGTTACGTGACACTGGTTGCAATCGCTATAATGTGACAGCACACTCCCCCTTTCTACCCCGGGTTTCCCATGTCCCTCCAGCCAGCTCCTGTCCCTTCCTGCCTTCTCATCCTGCCTCCAGGCAGGAGCCGCCCATTTGGTCTCGTGTATCTGCTTGAACTAAGAAGCACACTCTTCACAAGTATTATTTTATGTTTTATAGTCCAGTCTAATCTTTGAAGAGTGGGCTTCAGGAATGGTTTTAGTTCTGGGTTAACAGAGTGTCTGGGGGCCATGGCTTCAGGGGTTCCTCCAGTCTCAGACAGACCATTAAGTCTGGTCTTTTTATGTGAATTTGAGCTCTGCTCCACACTTTTCTCCTGCTCTGTCAGGGACTCTCTGTTGTGTTCCCTGACAAATATTGACATTTTTAATCCTCCCAACAACCCGTTTTATACGTGATAAGCCCAGGACACAGAGAGGTTAAGTTTCTGCCCCAGGATCACAGAGCTAGTGAGTAGAGGAGCCAGGACTGAACAATACACGTACCTCTCCAACCTGATTGTTGTTTTTGTTGTTGTTGTTGGCTCCCATGAGTCAGCCCCCAATTCATGTCAACCCCATGTGTTACAGAGTAGAACTGCCCCCAGTTTGCCAGGTCTTTCTGCCACAGAGCCGCTGGGTGCGTTCAAATCACAAACTGCTTGCACCACCCGGGCGCCTCTCCATCCATACAATTGTTGCCATTCACAATTTTGTGAGCTAACAGGCGACATGGGGTGTATTTTTCAAACTCAATCGAATGAACAGCTTTGCTTTAGGTTTCCTTCATTCCTGTCCAGGGTTAGTTGAGTCTGTGACATGAGCTGAAATAAAACACAGTCTGAAGGGGCCTGGACCCAGGGTTCGAGTTCTGGCTCTCCCACTTTCCGGCTGATGCCGTCTCTAAACCTGTCTCCTCATCTATAAATTGGAGGTCACAACAGTCCCCGCCTGGTTGAACTGTTGTGAGCGTTAGAATGAGTTCACATGTGTAAAGTGCTTAAAACAGTTTCTGGCACAGAACAAGCACTTGATTCAAATTAACAGACACCCATTGAGCCACCTACTGTATGCTAGCACTGTTCTAGGTCGTGGGGAGACCTTGTGGCCCTTGTGATCAAGGAGTGGGGGACCACAGCAAGAAAAATGGTGTGTTAGAAAGCAAGGAGTATGATGGGGGAAACAGTAAAGAGAATTGGGAGTGTTGGGATGTGGGTGCAGGTTGCAGTATTAAATGGGGTCGTCAGGCTAGGCCTTATTGGGAAGGCAACATATGAGCAGACTTCCTAGGTGTTGGAGCCCTGGTGGCGTAGTGGTTAAGAGCTATGGCTGCTACCCAAAAGGTCAGCAGTTCAAATCCACCAGCTGCTCCTTGAAAATCCTATGGGGCAGTTCTACTCTGTCCTATAGGGTCTCTATGAGTCAGGATCAACTCGACGGCAACGCGTTTGTTTGGTTTTTATTTTACCTAGGTGTTATTCCTATTTGGGGGCACTAATACGAGTTTAAGGAGCCCTGGAGGAGCAATGGTTAAGCGCTCAACTGCTAACTGAAAGATTAGCAGTTCGAACACACTAGTGGCTCTATGGTGGAAAAGATCTGGCGATCTGCTCCAGTAAAGATGACAGCTTAGAAAACCCTATGGGGCAATTCTGCTCTGTCCTATAGGGTCAGTAGGAGTTGGAATCAACTACACGGCACACAAGAACAGCTACAGTAATATGAGCTTATTATGTCAACATGGAATCGACACAGTAGCCACAACAGCGGACTCGAACACACCCAGTGATCATGAGGATGACACAGGACCTGACAGTATTTTGCTCTGTTGTACATAAGGTCCCCGTGGGTAGGGGCCGACCCAACGGCCGCTAATAACAACAGTATGACTTTAAACTTCACTTGGGGCGAGTCTCACTCACCCTCCTCTCTTGGCCTGACACGTGTCAGTGGTGTCCAGCCACTCATCTGAGATCCAAAGCTTGGGTTCCTCCTTGTTCCTATATCACAGATCGTTACTAAGGTCCTGGTCTGGGGAACCTGCTTCCCTTCCCCACCTCCACTGGTATAAGGGGCTTTCTCCCTAGTTTATTTGCTGGGTTATAGGGAAGGTGGAGTCCTTGGGTGGTCATACAGTTAAATGCACTCAGCTATTAACCAAAAGGTTAGAGGTTTGAGTCCACCCAAGGGCACCTTGGAAGAAAGACCTGATCTGCTTTCAAAAAATCCGTCATGAAAACCCTTTGGAACACAGTTCTACTCTGACACACATGGTGTTGCCATGCGTTGTAATAGACTTGACAGCACCTGGTTATAGGGAAGGTACAAAGGAGAGGATTCTGGAGTCATCTTGAAGCTGGTCAGATGATGAGGAGCTGACATTTGCTGGTGGGGAGAGAAAAAGCAGTGCTGAGGGAAGAGGCTATGTTAATTAACACAGCTGCTGTAACAGATAAAACCAAAACTCTCTGGGTTAACATATACATGTGGGAGAAATAAACTTCCGAAGTACAGTTGGTAAGGGGTAGAATGGGCTGGGGAGCTCTGGTAGCACAGTGGTTAAGTGCTCAACTGCTAACCAGAAGGTCGGCAGTTCATATCCACCAGCCACTCCTTGGGATAAAGATGTGGCAGTCTGCTCCCATAAAGATACAGCCTCGGAAACCCTATAGGGCATTTCTGCTCTGTCTTATAGGGTCGCTATGGGTTAGAATCGACTCAAAGGCAATGGGTTTGGTTTTTTTTTTTTAGGATGTGGTAGAGGGGTGGGTGGAGCAAGTGTGGCTCCGCTCCAGGCTGATGGCGTGCTACCTTTTTCAACATGCAGCTTCCAAGGCTGCTCTGGGAGTCCACATCCAGCCAACAGATGGGGGTCAAACAGAGTGGAATGGGAAGTTTTTATGGGCTAGTCCAGGAAGTGATGAACACCACTTCTGCCCACATTTCATTGGCCAGAATTTACTCACATGGCCCCACATAGATGCAGGGATGCTGGGAAATGTCGTTCCAGGCCAGGCAGCCATTTCCAGCCACCCTGAAGAAGGGGAACGTGCATCTTGAGTGGGCACCTCACCATTTCTGCACCAGGGATTCAGGCCACCTCCCACTCACCCCCCAGCTCGCTACGTACCAGCTATTGTTCTGAGTGCTTTACCAAAGCCAACCCAGTTATGCAACAGCCCTGCTCCATAGGCACTTTTACTGGCCACATTTTACCGGGGAGAAAACCGAAGCCCAGAGTAGTTAAGTGCCTTGCCCAAGGTTTAACAGCCAGGAAGTGGCAGAGTTGAGATTCAAACCCAGATGGTCTGGCTGCAGAGCCTCAAGCTTAGTCTAAGTTTATTATCTGAGTCCTGTAGTTAGAAGGTGGCAGAGGGGGCCACAAGTTGACATCATCCAATCAAGTTCACTAAGGAACTGACCGCTTGTAAAAATGAGTTCCCACTCAAATGTCCATGGCCCAGAGGGCCCACGTCCTTGTCAGCCAGGTTCTAGATCAGACTTTCTCAAGCACAGCACCACTGACATTTGGGGCCGGATCATTCTTTGTGGCGGGGACCATCCTGAGCATGATGGGATGTTGAGCAGCATCCCTGGCCTCAGCGCGCCATGCCCCCCCCCCCCCGCCGTTGTGACAACCAAAAACATCTCCAGATTTTGCCAAATGTCCCCTGGGAGGCAAAATCACGCCTGGTTTAGAGCCACTGTTCTAAATGTTAAATATCGTCCTACAGTATAGTGCATGTCCAAGGCAGACTGACTTGGAAATCGCCGACCTTGCAAAAAATGCAGGACTTCATGAAGTCAGTGAGGACGAGGGCGGCAAAGTGCTGCAGTCACACCTACGGCCTTAACAGTGTGCGTTTGGTGACACTACAAACCGCAAAAGGCAATGGTCTGGGTATCAAAGGATCCAGAGCGGGGTAGTTTGTGAAACCCTCTGAGACTTTGAAAATAAAATAATCCGCTTCAAAATCCAGACTGCAGAAGTCCAAGTGAAGGGGGTGTGTTGTGTGCTACCAGGCAGTTTTGCCGGGGAAATGACACACACTCCCATGTGCTCACACATACACACGTACACACTCACACACATACACACTTACATGCATACACATACACACACATACATACACAATCACATGCATACACGTACATGTACACACACACACTGACATATACTCAGTACTTATATACACACACACTCAATGCATACACACTCATACATGCATACACACTCACATGCATATACACACTCATACATGCATGCACACACACACCTATATGCGTCCCGCTTGAGTACACATGCCAGGTACTGTGTGTCATTATAGCGCAGTGAGGGCCGTCTCCCCAGCCAGTCTGATCATCTTCCTTTGCCATGTGCCTCGGGGTGAGGCAGGAATTCTTGGGTTATTTTCCTTAAAAAATATTACAATGGCTAACTTCTAGTGGGTGTTCACTATTTCATTTCACAACACTGTAAGCAGTTTCTTTTGCTACCCCCATTTTACAGATGAGGAAACTGAGGCTCACAGCAATTAATTAACTCCCCCCATGCGGCTCCTAAGTGGCAGACCCACATGGCCAGGTACTTTGTAGCCAGTGGGCTACACCGCCTCCCTGATCTTGAAGAGCCTCCTCTTAACTTCTGTGATCTGCTCTTGCTCCCCATGGCCCTTTCCCACTGACTAGTTAGGAAATGACACAGATCTCCACTCTTCCATTATTTTATGACATATGACCACGATGTGAGAATTCAAAGGTGATTTAAGAGCTCGGGCTTTATGGGGAAAAGGGAGCAGAAGAAGAAGGATGGAGTTGAGGTTGCTTTTGGCGTGGTGAGGAACCTGCCGTTGCTTGAAGGAAGCAAGAAAGGAGATTGTTGGGGCTTGTGTAGAACTCTGGGTGCCTGTGGGTCTGAAATAGAGGTGAAATCATTAGAGGGCTTGACTGATGGGCCTAGGGTGGGAATTTGGGGACTTTTCTCTGCCAAGACAAGGAAGAAAGGGACTCAGGTTTGCTTTGCCCCTGCTCCCCAAGCCCTGCATTGCTCTGCTTTTTCTTCCCCTTCTCATTTTGGATCTGGACTTCTGCTGACTCATCTCTCCGAACAAGAAAGAAGGGAGGAAGTCGGAATTGCTCATTGACCGCTTTCTTTCTTCAGTGACTCAGCTGTGATTCACACTTTAATTAATGGAGGAGAAAAACCTGAGCGGTCCAAAGGCATCTGTCCAATCCCGCACGACTCTCAGTTGGATATAATAATAATAATAATAATAATACCCCAAACCAGTGCTAAGTGGGACACCCTGACTTAAATGGTGCACCTTCTCCATTTGTCCTGAGGACTACACCAGCTCTCTGCCTGCCGGTCCCCAGTGGGGCTCCGGAACCGGAGCAGCTGGTTTGAGCCGAGCCCAGGCGGCAGTCCTGCCAAGTTAGTCTGAGGTCAGGGCGCGATCAGAGGCTCAAGCTCTCCTGGGACGGCAGGAGGATCATGGGAATGTGATATTGTTTCCTGAGTCGGTCTTTGGCTGTAATCCCAGGTTCAAGCCCAGCCCCCCTCGGGGCCTGAGATTTGTCAGAGCCGATTGCAGGGGCAGCTCCAGTGCGTCTTGTTTGCCCAGAGAACGAGAAAGTCCAGATCATCGTGACCGCTACTTCCTGAGTGCTCACCCATGCGGTAGGGACGTGCTCAGCACTTTCCATGAATGATCACATCAAATCCTCACAACATCCACAAACAGACCAAAAAAACTAGTTGCCCATTGAGTTGCTTCCAACTCATGGCAACCCCATGTATGTTAGAGTAGAACAGTGCTCCATAGGGTTTTCAGTGTCAACCAAAAACCAAAGCCACCGCCGTTGAGTCAGTTCCAACTTATAGCCACCTTATAGGACAGGGTGGAACTGCTCCATGGGGTTTCCAAGGCTATAATCTTTACGGAAGCAGACTGCCACATCTTTCTCCTGTGGAACGGCTGGTGGGTTCCAACCACTGACCCTTCAGTTCACAGCCAAGTGCTTAACACTGCGCCACCAGGGTTCACTTTTCAATGGCTAAAGCGCCGTTATTTTCTCCATCCTCCGTGGGAGGAAACTGAGGCTTGGAAACTTGCCCAACATAGATAATTAGTAAATACCTGGGCAGGTTGTGAATCGGATCCCTTCCCACCCGAGAACCAGAGCTCTCCTCTACTGCACTTGCTGTCTTTCATCCAGCTGGAAAGAATTGAAGCTGACAGTCCATTAAACCAAAACTTACTGAGCCCTGCCATGTACCAGGCACTGCTCTGGGCACTGGGGACCCAGCACTGACCAAAGGGGACAAGTCCGTGGCCTCACCGAGCTGACATTTTAGCTGTGGGACTGTACCGGTTACTGTGTATTAGATGAGTGACATTACTGTTAAGTGTATTAGACAATGATAGCTGCTACAACAAAGAGCCCCAACATGGTGAACAGCTCAAACACAAGAGAAGTTTAGTCCTCATGCACGTGAAGTCCAAAACGGATATTCTTGAACAGGGGGCCTCTCTCCTCCAAGCCACGAGGCCGGGGCCCAGGTTCCTTTCGTACTGTGGCTCCTCATCTTCAGCCTGTAGCTTCCAAGGTCTCCATACTCCTTGGCATCAAGTCGCAGAAGGGGAAAGCGTGTGGGGGAGAGCACCTGGTAGGTTGTTTGGGGCCGGGCCTGGAAGCAGCACACACCACTTCCACTCACCTCCAGCCAGCTAGAGCTCAGCCACGTGGCCACACCTGCCTGCACAGCTGGGAAATGTTGTTTAGCTGGTCCCCAGAAAGGAGTGGAGGTGATGTGGTACACAGGGACCCATCCCTGCCGCGGGGCCTCGCTGGAACTCAAGCTCCAAGTCTTTTTCCTGTCACCCCTCCCCATTCCTTCCTGGGTGCCTTCTCTTCTCCAGACTGCCTGCTCTAAAGAATTGTTCTTGCCTTGCAGTGGGGTGGGGCAAGGGCCTGGCAGAATGTCTTCTCCCTAATTGGAAGTCTCTCTTGCAAAGGGGAGCAGAATATTCCTGCCCCTTGAGGTAGGTAAACCGAGAATCAAATCCTGCTTCCCCAAAGACCCTTTTCTTGGGAACCGGAGGCTTGGGGGCAGCACCCCAGGTAGGCAGCCCTCCAGACCATCCATTCCTCCCACCCTGTATCCGTCAAGGTTCCAATAGGAAACCAAATTCACCCCAGGTGTCATGAAGAGACTCCTTATAGAGGTGGGGCAGGTTAAGGAAACCAACCAGAGGGAAGCCATTACTACCCCACCTTTCTGGAACCCAGGGGAGGTGGCATCTAACGTCAGAACTAGGAGGAAGCCGGAAGCAGCACTCAACCTCTCTTCTCCTCTCTTCCTGCCAAGTGCCTCCGTTAGCCAGACCCACCCAGAACCAGAGCAGAGGGAGTCTAGGAGGTGCAGTCCCTGGGCTTGGCCTCATGGGGCACCAAGAGCTAGAGAGTGGGCCTGGGGACAGGTGGGGACAACCACGCCCTGAGTCACCGAGTCCTCTGTCCACTACAGCTATAGAGCTACACGGTCACCACTGGCCACATGTGTCTGTTTAAATACAGATGTAAATATAACGCACAGGCGTTGTGGGCTGTTTGGAATAGACCTCGTTCGTTCACTGCTGCAGCAAATTCCACTGGGCGGCGCTGTTCTTTGGGGCCTGAGCCCAGACAGCGCGGGTGAAGAAGGGAGTTGGGGGTGCTGGGCAGCGGAGAAAGCCAGTTTCACCCGAGCTGCTTTTGAAGGTCACAGGGCTATGGGTTGGAGCAGAGGAGAGTCACAGGATAAAAGAGTAGAGGGAGAAACAGAGAGGCTGTGTGTGAGCAGCTCCACTGGAGTGGAGACTTGGCTCCACGGGGCAGAGTGAAGTCAGCAGGCTTCCATTTAAGTTCAGCCCTGGAACTTACCTTGTGTGATCTTGAACAAGAAGCTCGGCCTCTTGGAACCTCAATTTGCCCATCAGTGAAGTGGGTGGCACGCCCTTCCCATGGCAACGATGCCTGTGAACAGGACTTTGGAACTGTAAAATTCTGCATAAAATGTTAGTGGTTGCCGTGGTGGGAATGATCACTGAGGTCAGAGTGGTCAGGAGAACCAGAGGGCAGGGTCCTTTCTGTCCTGCACAGCATCCTCTCTCCGCTGGATCTTGCATGTCCTGAACAGCATCTTCTTCATTTTTGTTATTGTTGGCCATCCACTCAACCCTCGACTCGTGATGACCCCATGTGCAACAGGACAAAACACTGCCTTGACCTGCACCATCCCCATAACCAGTTGCAGATCAGACTGTTGTGATTTATATGGTTTCCATCAGATGATTTTCAGAAGCAGATGGCCAGGCCTTTCTTCCTAGTCCTCCTTCATCTTTAAATTCCCCTCACATCTAACGTCAGACCTTCTCTCGGTTACTTGGAATATTGCCAGCTTTTTTCCTAAGAAATTGGCAGGCACTTTTATGAACTCCCTCCTTTTAAATTTCCTTGGGATCATCACCTCCTTTTTTTTTTTTTTTTTTTTTTTTTCTTCTCTGCTTCAGAGAAATACTTGTCCCTGCATTTTCCCAAGCCTACGCAGTATTGCAGAGTAGTAAAAAGTGAATGGGATGTGGAAGGAGACCACCTGGCATCCAAACCAGCTCAGCTGTATAACAGCTATGTGAGCTGGGAGCAAGGATTTGCCCTCTTTGAATTGCAGAGTGGAGTGACTGATAGGACCTGCCTGGTGGGGATTGAATAAGATGACGTGGCCATAGCAGGCACTCAGTAAATGTTAGCCATTTTTAAAATGTATTTTTAAATAATATTTTATTTTGTTAAAGGTGAAGGTGTACACAGCACCTTAGGTTCCCGTTTAACGATTTCAACACAAATTATTCAGTGATATTGGTTACATTTTTCACAGTGTGTCATCATTCTCTTTCATTCCGTTCTGGTCGTACCATTTCCAGTACTCTAGTTTCCCTGCCCCCTTACCTTCTCATCTTTACTTTAGAGCAGTTTTTGACCATTTGGTCTCATACAGATTTTTTTAAAGGAGCTCATTACTCATAGGTGATATTCTTTATTTTATGAGCCAATCTGTTTAGCTAAAAGATGACCTCAAGGGATAATTTCAGATTTAGGTTTAAAGAGTATCTCAGGGTGATCATCTCAAGGAGTCCTCTAGTCTCAACTCTTCTCGTAAGTCTGGATTTTTTTAAGAATTTGAGTTCTGTTCCACATTTTTCTCCCAGTATCAGGATCCATCTATTGGGACCCTGATCAGAGCTATGAGTAGCGGTAGCCAGGCACCATCTAATTCTTTTAGTCTCCGGGTAGATGAGGCTGTGGTTCGTGTAGACTATTAGTCCTGTAGCCTTTCTTCCCTGAGTCTTTGGTTTCCTTCTTTCTCTTTTGTTCCTGACAAGTAAAGACCAATAGTTATATCTTAGATGGCTGCTCTAAAACCTATTTTTTTAACCTTATACAGGTAGTCCCTGACTTAAAATGGGGTTCTATTCCTATGACTCTGTTAAGTCGGTTCTGACGTAAGTCAAATACCTCTTTTTTTTTTTTTTTTGAGTTTTCATTATTATTGCCTTTTATTATCAGTGTCTTTATAAATCCAATCCTTGAACATCTGTGAGTGAACATCTGAGAATGATCACATCAGCAAATTATGCGCTGGAACATCGTATGTAATGATAAAATGTACACACGCAAAAAAGACAGTCGTAAGTGTGGATCATTGGAACTTGAATACGTTGTAAGTCAGGGACTACCTGTATTGAAGTATAGGAGTCTGTTATAAATATTTAATACACTCAGCTGCTCACTGGAAGGTTGGAGGTTCAAGTCTACCCAAAGGTCCCTAATTTCTGAAAAATCAGCCACCAAGAAGCTTATGGAGCACAGTTCTCCTCTGATGCACACGGGGCCGCCCTGAGTTAGAATCGACTCAACAACAACTGGTTTTTATATTGAAGTATAACATATACATGAAAGTCCCTGGGTGGCACACAGGTTTGTGCTCAGCTGCAAACCTAAAGGTTGGTGGTTTGAACTTACCCAGTGGCACCATAGAAGAAAGGCTTGGCAATCTGCTTCCATAAGATTACAGCCAAGAAAACCCTATGGAGCACAGTTCTACTCTGTAACACATGGGTTGTCATGAATCAGAAGAAGAATCATGAATTGACGGCAGTGGGATCTTTTTTTTTTTTTTTTTTTACAACATGCATACAGAAAAGTACACATATCAAATGGGTAGAGCTTGAGTTATTTTCAGAAAGTGAACACACTCATGTCACCAGCACCCAAATCAAGAGACAGAGCATCCCCAGCCTCCAGAAGCGCCCCACACCCATCCGGTTACAGTAACTTGTCCTAACATCATGGTTTAGTGTTGCTGGTTTCTTAGTTTTAAGCACATGGACTCATACAGTATGTCCTCTTTGGCGTCTTTCTCTTGATGTTGTGTTTATGAGGCTCATGCACATGTGGCTGTAGCTGTAGGTCATTCATTCTCCTTGTGGAGTGTCCAGAACTGCCTGCTTATCCATTTTCCTGATGATAGGTATTTTGGGCACTTTCCAATTAGGGGCTGTCTTGGTTATCTAGTGCTGCTATAACAGAAATACCGCAAGTGGATGGCTTTAACAAGGAGAAATGTATTCTCTCGGTCTAGGAGGCTAGAAGTCTGAATTCAGGGTGCCAGCTCTAGGGGAAGGCTTTCTCTCTCTGTCAGCTCTGGGGGAAGGTCTTTGTCATCAATCTTTCCTGGTTGAGGAGCTTCTTAATGAAGGGACCGTGGTTCCAAAGGACGTGCTATTCTCCTGGCTCTTGTTTCTTGGTGGTACGAGGTCCCCATGTGTCTCTGCTGGTTTCTCTCTTTTATATCTCAAACGAGATTGACTTAAAACACAACCTAATCTTGTAGATTGAGTCCTGCCTCATTAACATAACTGCCACTAATCCTACCTCATTAACATCACAGAGGTAAGATTTGCAACATGTAGGAAAATCACATCAGATGACAAAATGGTGGACAATCACACAATACTGAAAATCATGGACTAGCCAAGTTGACACACATTTTGAGGGGACACAATTCAGTTCATAACGGGCTATTACCGAGACAGCTGCTGTGAACATGCTCATACATGTCTTTCAGTGACCACAGCTCACAACTCTCTGGGGAAAGTATTAGGAGTGGATTTTCTGGGTCGTAGGGAAGAATCTGTTTAGCTTTCGTGGAAATTGCCTAACAATTTTCCCACCAACTGTGTGTGAGGGTTAGCTTATGTTTTTAGTTTGATCCAGGAGTCCCTCTCCTGTGGGACGCACCCAGTAAATGTTCGAGAATTGTGTGGGTTTCCTAAGGCTGCTGAGACAAAGTACCACATACTGTGTGGTTGAAAGGTGTCGTCTCACAGGTCTGGAAGTCCAAAGGCAGGATGTCAGCCATGTTGATTCCTTCCTCTGGTGGCTCCTGGCAATCCTCAGCATTCCTTGGCTTGTAGATCACTCCAGTATCTGCCTCCGTCTTCACATAGCCATCTTCCCTCCGTGTCTGTCTCTGTGTCTCTCTCCTCTTTTATAAGGACGCCACTCATATTGGGTTAGGACCCACCCTCCTCCAGTATGACCTCGTGTTAACTAAACTGATAACATCTTCAGAGATGCTATTTCCAAACAAGGTCATGTTCACAGGCACAGGGGTTAGGACATCAGCATGTCTTTTTCAAGGAGGCACGATTCAGTCCATAACAGGAATTAAATTGAAGACTTTGCATTTTCTCTAGAGCGTTACCCCATCAAATGTCTCGTTTGGACCTTCAGTCTCTCCTTCTCTGTTGACACCTGCTCTTTGCCCACAAACTTGGACACGTCCCGTCTCTCTGTAAGACACCCACCCTCTTGCCTCTCACACCACAAGAGCATCTTGCTCCGCTTCTCATTCTCGCCTCTTCAAGGAGAGCTTTCTGTTCCATGGCCTCCTTCAGTCCTGTGATCCACAGGGTAATGCAATGATGTCCCGCAAGACGCCTAGGACCCACTAATCTCCAACTCCACAGCCCTCCTTTAGCCACTAGCCCCTTCTTGCTGTCCCCGGGCGCTTGCCACTCACGAGTCCTGGTGTTTTCTAGAATCCCTTCCGTCCTTGCCGCCTTGGGTTTTTGCATGTACTCCTGCCCTTTTTATTTAAGAAAACACGGTACTTTAAGAGGGCTTCAGGAGCCACCCAAAATAGAAACATGTCCTTTTGTTCAATCCTCTACTTTAAAAGACAAATACAAGGAAGAACCGCTCCACACAGAAGGATAAGGAGCTTGGAAATGCCTAATGTAAGTGGTAAGACCTTCACATTCAGAGAAGAAAATGTAGAATAGCTGTGCATCCCCTTAAAAGTAACTTTAAAAGCACAAACTCTAAGCAAAAAAACTTTTTTTTTGTATTGAAATTAAGATGTTCTGTGCAAATCAAGGATGTGGTTCAGGAACCCAAGGGCCTGACTCTAGACGGTGGCTCCACCATTTGCTGTAAATCCTTGGCAAGTTACTCAACCTCTCTGTGCCTCGGTTTCCTCATCACTAAAATGCCTACCACATGAGGTTGCTGTGCATTTTGAATGAGTTAATATTTATAAATCGTTTAGAATAGTGCCTGGCATATGGTAAGAACTAAAGAAGCATTTATCAAATAGTGGATGAAATGGTAGGAAAAAACTCACCATGTGTGTTAATTAATATCTAATTGCTGTCTGTTATGGTAGCCCCTAGCTATATATGGCTGTTTACATTTAAATGAATTAAAATTAAATACCATTAAAAACCCAGTCCATCTAGAACAGGCAGATGCATAAAGATAGAAGGTAGATTAGTGGTTACCAGGGGCTGGGAATGGGGAGAAGTGGGGACATTATTGCTTAATGGGTACAGACTTTCTGTTTGGGCTGATGAAAAAGTTTTGGAAAAAATACAGTCATGTGTCACCTAATGTCCATGATACATTCTGTGAAATTAGACGTTATGTGATTTCGATGTTGTATAAACACCATATTATATACAGGCAGTCTACAGATTACAAACGAGTTTCATTCCTAAATTTTTAAGTTGAATTTATACATAAATTGGAACAGTTAGGTATGGTTTGAATCTAACGTCAGCTAGTCAGATGTGTGTCTTAGTATGTAGTATATAGTGTATCTTCCTATGCATAAAAAATATTAAAGGAACACTTCCAGATACACTAAAACATCTTTAAGGTAATAATACAGTAATAATAATAATAATGTTTTGATGTGTGTCTCAGAGTAGCTCCCATTTGTTATAATGAGCCATTGTATGTACCTTGAATTTTTAGTATAATAGGCTTTACAGGGGTTGGGACCGTGAATGTATATGCGGTTGGATGTTGCCTGAATGGACATTATGTGATGCATGACTATAGTGGTAATGGTTGCACAACATTGTAAATGTAATTAATGCCACTGAATTGTACACTGAAAAATGGCTAAAATGGCAAATTTTATGTCATATATATTTTACCACAATAAAAAAAAAAAATACTTAGTTCCTCACTTGTGCTAGCCATACTTGAACTGTTCAACAGCCACCCATGGTTAGTGGCTGCCATGTTGGACAGCACATATATAGAATATTGGTAAAGTTCTATTTGACAGAACTAATCAAGATAATACAAAGGCTATAGCAGAATCCTGATCAAAAGGGGGAAATTGGAGAACAGAATTTAAAATTCCTGTGGGATTTAGATTTTCTGGAGCCATGGAGGCTGGATGAAGCCCCAAAACTATTGCCCTGAGATAATCTCTAAACCTTAAACCAAAAATATCCCCTGAAGTCTTCTTAAAACCAAACAATACTTTAGCTTAACTAGTAAAGAATGTCTACCTTAGCATTATGCTCTTTTTAAAGATCCTATCTATATGGAATCGAACTGACAACAGCAACTCAAAAGATTAGATAGGAAACTTAGGGGGCACTGAATTTATATTAATGAAGGAGGAACAACTCAGAAAAGGAGGGTGAGAATGGTTGCACAACTCAAAGAATGTGACCAATGTCACCAAATTATACATGTAGAAGCCATTGAATTGGTGTATGTTTTGCTGTGTATATTCTCAACAACATCAATAACAAAAATAAAATAAATTATAAAAAAAGACAATACAAGGTAACTCTGTAAGTCAGCAAGAATAACACAGCACCCCAAGAGGAAAACAGGCAAATTAGGGAGGAGAAGTCAAAAAAGCTAATAAAGATACAACATGGGGCTCAAAATCACTTGCAGCCAGAAAGATGAAAATTAAAGTGAGTACCTCTTTATGCTTTTTATACTGGGAAAATCAAAAGGTGGATAAGTTGAGGGTGGGTGGGTATGTGGGGACACAGGAAGTCCTGTCCCACTCATAGGTGTGTGGCCTGAGCAGCCACTTTGGAGAGTCGCTGGCAGTACTTATTCCAGTTAGCAGCTAGTGCCAGGTACCCACCTCAAGGAGACTGTCACCAGGTCTATAAGATGCAGGTACAAAGAGTCCCTCCAGTGCCATCTGTCATGGGACAGTTGGCGGCCACCCAACATCCATCCCCTGGAGACAGGGAGGTAAGACATGGCATGTGCACTAAAGGAGACCAGGGAGAGCCTCAGAGCCCACAACCCTAGATGTGAGTGGGTCTTAACAACATGGTTCTGGGGGGAAAACAGGAAACAACAGAATAACTTCGTGCCATTTCTGTAAATCAAAAATAGATGCACTCAAAATAAGGCACATGTTTTTCAAGAAGCTACTCAAATAAGACCAAATTAAACATTGCATCGGTTGCCCTTGGGGAAGAAGAATAAGAGTAGGGTATTGGGATAAGGAGCCCTGGTGGCGCAGTGGTTAAGCATTCGGCTAGGAACTAAAAGGTCGGTGGTTCGAACCCACCAGCCACTCCGCAGGAGAAAGATGAGGCAGTCTGCTTCCATAAAGATTATAGCCTTGGAAAACCTATGGGGCAATTCTACTCAGTTCTATAGAGTCGCTATGAGTTGGAACCAACTCTAAGGCAACGGGTTATGGAGATAAAAGGGAGTGAATGAGTGAGTGAATGAATGAAACAAGAGCAAAGCATTGCAAAGACCCAAGACAATTATATGCCATGAATTGAGGAGAGCAATTAATTTGACTCTTTGCATTTGAGGGTCTAAAAAAAAAGAATTCTAGAAACAGTTTTCCCAAGAGAGGGTAAAACCAGGTGATAGCAGAATGAACTCAAAGAGGATGTGCACAGTCTATGAACGGTGAGGGCATAAACTACGCGGGAAGCAGTTATGCTGCTAGGAACCCATCTTGGGAAGATTCGCACCTGGGTCTGTAAGGGTCAGGTACTTCATCTAACCTGAGGTCGGGAGGACCCCAGCAGCCCCCATCCTCCTTGCTGCCTTCTGAACACACTTCCTTCGCCTCCTCGCTCTCCCATCCTCTGCTTCTTCTTCTCTTGGTCTCTCCAGCCCCCGGGGCCTTTGCACGTATTTCCCTCCTCACCCACCTGGCAGATATTAGTCGCTCTGCTGTAAATATTTATTGACATACTAACTCCCAACCAGCAGAGAAAAATAAAGCTCCTTCCCATGTTCAGATGCAAAGCCAGACTCGGGAGCCAGGTACCACATTTTAGCCGTGTGATCGTATGCAAGGAGCTTAACACCTCCAGGTCTCAGTTTCCCTGTCGGTAAGAGAGAGAATAGAACACTCCCCTGGTAAAGATGCTGAGGCATGAAATGGGATCTCAGGGTGTAAAGCAACAAGCACACATCCTGGCAAAGAGTATAAACTCAAAGAATGTTGATTCCGTTTTCAGTTGGCTCTGGTATAACTTAGCTGCAAGTAACAGAATGAAAATGATGATGATGATGAAAGCAAACGTTTATGTATCGTTGTTAGTTGCCGTGGAGCCAGCTCCGACGCACGGCAACCCCGTGTACGACAGAAGGAAACCTTGCCTAGTCTTGCACCATCTTCATGATCGTCGGTATGTTTGAGTCTATTGGTGCAGCTACTATGTAAATGTTTATATACAACAGCAACAAAAACCATTTATCGAAGACTTACTAAATTCCAGTATATGACATAAATTAATTTAGTTAAGCTGCACAGAAACCTATAAAAATACCCAAACCCATTGCTGTCGAGTCGATTCCGACTCTGAGCGACCCTGTAGGACAGAGTAGAACTGCCCCCTAGGGTTTCCATGCTGTAAATCTTTACAGAAGCTGACTGTGGCTGGTGGGTTCGAACTGCTAACCGCTAACCTTTTGGTTAGCAGCCAAGCACTTTAACCACGGCGCCACCAGGGATCCTCATAAACCTCTAAGGGGGTACTATTATCATCCCCATTTTATAGCTGAGGAAATTGAGGCATGGAGAGATTGAGTGACTCCCAAGGCCACACAGCTAGTGATTGAAGGAGCCAGAATCTGAGCCCAGGCTGTCTGGCTCTTTCTTAACCACTATAAAAGGTGTTTATTATCCATATTACAAGAATTCTGGAGGCTAGACAGTTTCAGGGTTGGTTCACTGGCTCAGCAACATCTCCAAGGAACCCTTTCCATCTTTCTACCCTGCCATCCTCACCATAAGGAATGGCTTTGTAACCTTTATGATTCCAAGATGGCTGTTTCAGTGCCAAGATGAGTATAAGCCTCAGTTTAAGACAAGTCCTTTTTTCTACCCAGCCAACCCCTGTAGACACAAAAGCATCTGGCCAAAGAAGAGGAGGGACAGTCTGCTGTGATTCCTCTCAAGGGAAGGAAACTCTTTCCCAGAACTTGCCAGAAGTTCCCAATGGACTTCCATGCAGGTCCTTCAGGCATGTGACTGAGCCATGTGACAATTGCTCTGTTGCAAGGAATCCTGGGAAAAAGCCTATTGGGCATGTTCTACCTTTTTGAGGGGAAGTACACTCCGCCAGCAGGGATGGTGTGGGGTATTAGGTAGACAATCATCAGTGTCTTACGCGGTCCTTTTCCTAGTTTAAGGCAAGTCCCTTCTTTTACCCAGCGTTCTATCTTCTTCTAGAACATGATCCATTAGTTGTCTCCACACTTTCCTACATTTTTACTTCTCCTTTATTATTCATCCAACAAACATTTATTATTGAGTACCTACTGTATGCCAGGTGTAGTTTTAGGTACTAGGGCTACAGCTGTGAACAAAACAGTTGAAAACCCCTGTCCTAGGGGTTGGTGGAGCATTCTGGTTTTATTAGAAGAAACACGATACTCCTTAGAAGCAAAGATGGTGAGACTTCAGCTCACGTACTTAGGTCACGTCTTCAGGAAAGACCAGTCAGTAGAAAAGGACATCACTCTTGGTAGAGGGTCAGCGAAAATGAGGGAAACCCACAGTGAAATGAATTGGCACAACAGCCACAGCAATGGAGCAAAACATACCAGCAATCACGAAGATGGCACAGGACCAGGCATCGTTTTGTTCTGATATACGTAAGGTTGCCAGGAGTCAGAGCTGACTTGACAGCAACTACAATGGGTTGGACATTCTGGAACGGTGCCATCCAATAAAGGAGCCCTGGTGGCGCAGTGGTTAAGTGCTTGGCAGCTAACCAAAGGATTGGTGGTTCGAACCCACCAGCCACTCTGTGGGAGAAAGATGTGGCAGTCTGCTTCCATAAAGATTACAGCCTTGGAAACCTTATGGCGCAGTTCTACCCTGTCCTATAGGGTCATTAGGAGTCAGAATTGACTCAGCAGCAATGGGTTGGGTTTGGGCCATCCAGTAAAAATCCTGTGATGGAAATGTCTATGTCTGCACAGTGCACATGTAGCTGTCGAGCACTTGAAATGCGGCTGGTGTGCCTGAGGAACTGAAATTTTTACTTCATTTTATTTAAATTAATTTAAATTTAAATGACTGTGTGTGGCTGGTGGTTACCATATTGGGCAGTGCAGCTGTAAAAGCCCAGGGCTATATCACCGGTTTCTCTCCCTTAATATACACTCAGTTCTCTCCTGCCCTGGAAACCCTCTCTGCTTGTAGCCAGGCTTACATTTCCAGCTCCTCACCCTCCTTCTCACTCCCCCATCAGCTGCAAGGCCCCTCCTCCCCACACGGTGGCACACTCGCCAGTGACCGGATTGCCCACCTAAGGATGCTCTTCATCCTTCCCATCTCACTCACCTCTGCACTGCCTTGGAGGCCAGTGGCCTCACCGTTCTCCAGACACTTTCTAACTTGACCCCCAGGATGATGTGCTCTCCTTGGCCTCCTTCCACCTCTGTGACTTCACCGTCTTTTTCACAAATCTCCTCCCTTAAATGTTGCTCTTCACCAGTGTTTCCCATCTACCCTGGGATATCTGGTCTACCATAACATATCCTTTGCCACTTCCTTATTCATTCACCAAGTATTTGTTGAGTATCTGCTAAGCCATGAAAAGTGATACTAGATAGGTCTCTGCCCTCAGGGAGCTGGCATTCTAGAAGATGAGATGAATGATAAATACAAATGAGTAAACAGTATTATTCCAGAGAGTGGAGGGCGGGGTCTCTTTAGCTAGAGGGGCCAAGGAATCCTCTCTGAGAAGGCAGAATCTGAGCTGTGCCCTGAAGGGTTTGAAGAGCCAGCTATGAAAGAGAGGAGGGTTGAAAGTCAGCTGGAGAGTGGGGAAGCAGAGGCAGAGTGGTCCATGGAGTCCCAGTAGAGCAATCACGGTGAAGAGCTTGGGTTTTATTCCAAGCCTTGTGGAAGCCATTGGAAGGCTTTTGTCATGATTGAATTGTGTCCCCCAAAAATATGTGTCAACTTGATTAGGCCATGATTCCCAGTACTGTGTGGTTGTCCTCCATTTTGTGATTGTAATTTTATGTTAAAGAGGATTCGGGTGGGATGGTAACACCCATACTAAGGTCACATCCCTGATCCAGTGTAAAGGGAGTTTGCCTGGAGTGTGTCCCGCACCACATTTTATCTTACAAGAGATAAAAGGAAAGGGAAGCAAGCAGAGTGGGGACCTCATACCACTAAGAACACCAGGAGCAGAGCTTGTCCTTCGGATGCGGGGTTCCTGCACAGAGAAAGTCCTAGTCCAGAGGAAGATTGATGAGAAGGGCCTTCCTCCAGAGCCGACAGAGAGAGAAAGCCTTCCCCTGGAGCTGACGCCCTGAATTCAGACTTGTAGCCTACTGGACTGTAAGAGAATAAACTTCTCTTTGTTAGAGCCATCCGCTTGTGGTATTTCTGTTATAGCACCACTAGAAGACTAAGACAGAATTAATGAGGGAGTTATAGGAAAGGGCATCGCAAACTCAACATGTCCTCAATCCAGCTCCTCATCTTCCCCCAAACCTACTCCCTCCATCTGCCCCATCTCAGATGACAGCAGCTCTACCCTTCAGGTTAAAAAAAAAAAAAAAGTTGCCATCAAGTTGACTCTGACTCATGGCGACCTCGCGTGTCAGAGTAGAACTATGCTCCATAGGGTTTTCACTGGCTAATTGTTTTGCAAGTCGATTGCCAGGCCTTTCTTCTAAGGCACCTCTCTGGGTGCACTCCAACCTCCAACCTTTTGGTTAGCAGCCAAGTGTGTTAAACATTTGCATCACTTAGGGACTCCCTCCCTTTAGGTACCCATAAACCCATTGCCACTGAGTCAATTCCGTCTCATAGCAACCCTGTAGGACAGAGTAGAACTGCCCCATATGGTTTCCAAGGAGCGGCTGGTGGATTTGAACTGCCAGCCTTTTGGTTAGCAGCCAAACTCTTAACCACTGCACCACCAGGTCTCAGCCCAGGCCAAAACCCTGGAGTCATCCTGAATCCCTTCTCTCCCACCCCGCACTCAATCCTGGTGGCTGCCATAGTGCCGTCACAATCTGACGTACTGTGTATTTGTCCACTGTCTGCTTTGTTCTTGGTCACATCCCCAGGCCCTACCTAAGTACCAGGTGCATTCTGTGTGCCCAGTAAACACTAGCTGAATAAACAAGTGAACCGTCCACTTGGTGGCTCATTCAGAACCAGGAAGTCAGGAAGCCATGCTTCTCTTCTCTCTTGTCCCCACCACAGCCCCGCTGCACCCACACAAAGCAGTGAAACCTCCATCCACGTAAGCGAGAACTGGGGTTCTGGGATCCTGTGGCCCTGGGTTCGTTCTTCCTCAGTGGAGTGGAGCTCCGTGTGTTGTGAACTTCTCTCAGCTTTAGTTTCCTCCTCTGTAAAATGGGACGACTGCGGCCTACTGTGGGGACACAGGAAGCAGTGGCTGAGCTGAGCGAGCTCCGGTACATAGCAATCATGGCAGCTATATATAACCCGGGGCCTCTTTTGTACTCCCACTGCCTTTGTCCTAGTTCCAGCCCTCATTACGCCGGCCTGCTCCTGCGGCTCCCTTCTAACTCCTGCCTCCATCACCACCAATCTGTCCTCTCAGCTGTCAGGGTTGTCTTCCCAACGCCAGTCCTAATCATGGCCTTCCCCTGCTCCGAAACCTTACGTGACTCCTGGTGTCCATGGGGCAGAGCCATCTCCTCAACCTCCAGCTCCCAGCCTTCAGCGCCCAGCCCACCTGACTTCTCTCCCAGCACTGCTCTGAGGGAGGCCACAACCCCATTCCTGTTTGCCTCTAAATTCCTTGTCGTCCTTCCAGAGATGGGAACAGGAGATGGTATGTCTTCTATCTGGTCCAAAGGAAAAAATGTAAAATGCCCTATTAATGATTTTTTATATGATTGTGGAGTGCCTAGGTGATGCAAATGATTAATGCCCTCAGCTGCTAGCCAAAAGGTTGAAGGTTCCAGTCCACCCAGAGGTGCCTCGGAAGAAAGGCCTGGCAATCTATGAGATAGGTGCCATGTTGTTCTGGGCAAGAGGGAGGTCAGATTATCTTCATTTCTGAGGCTTGGAAAGGTTAAGGAATTTGGCAAAGGTCACACCATGAGAAATGCAGGACCAGGGTTTGACCCCAGGTCTGAAGGACCCCAAAGTCTGTGATCCTCTGACTATGGGTGCCGCCTCCTTAGATTTGGGCTCAGCAATGATGCTGTCCCCAATCCTCCCCATCTACACGAATTTCTTCTACATCTGTGCCCTCTACAGCCCATGGGCCATAGGGACTTGTACTTGAACCTCTCATCCACTCACTGGTACTTGCATGGTCCGGAAGGGTAGGATTTGGTTCATCTCAGTGCTATCATTGTATCCAGCACAACCTCCCTAGTCCAGCCCTGTCACCGTTCACCTGGACCGCCTCCTCTCCAGTGTCCCAGCTTCTGCCCTCACCCCTACAGTCTCTACTAAGTGCCCCCGCCACAGGGATCTTATTTTAATACAAGTCAGATCACAGCCCTCCTCTGCTCAGAACCCTCCATGGCTCCCACCTCACTCGGGGCAAAAACCCAAGTCCTCCTTGTGGCCCACAAAGCCCTGCACGACATACCCTGTCACCCCCCGTCCTGGTCTTCTCCCTCCGTTCCAGCCACACTGGCCTCCACAGTGCTCCCTAAACACATCAGGTATGCTCCAGCCTCAGGGCCTTTACACCTGCTAGTCCCTCTGCTGGAGGGTTTTTCCTGTCACTCACATGACTCATCCCCTTACTTTCTTTAAGTCCTTTACTCACAAATCACTTTCTGTGGACCTGGCTGCGCAATACAGTCACCACTGGCCACATGTGGCTACTGAGCTCTTGAATTGAGATGTGCTGTAAGTATAAAATACACACCGTATCTCAAAGATTTCTTCCAGAGAAAAGAAAGTAAAATGTCTTCTTAATAATCTTTTATATGATTGTGGAGTCCCTGGGTGGTACAAATGGTTAATGCCCTCAACTACTAACCAAGAGGTTGGAGGTTGCAGTCCACCTAGAAGCACCTCTGAAGGAAGGCCTGGAGATCCACTTCCAAAAAATCAGCCATTGGAAACCCTATGGAGCGTAGTTCTACTCTGACACACAAGGGGTTGCCATGAGTCGGTGTCAGCAAGCAACTGGATATTGACTGCCTGTTGAAATGATAATACTTTAAATAGATTGGGGGTCAATAAAATATACTATTAAAATGAATTCACCTCTTTAGTTTTACCTTTTTGACGTGGCCACTAGAAAATTTAAAATCTCATATGCAGCAATTATTATCCGTCTGTTGGGCAGCACTGCTATGGACTTTAGATATAAAACCACAGCCAATCCCCACTTGCCTCACGCCGCCCCAGACCACCAACACCCCTTCCCCCTTCCTGCGTTGCTTTTCTCTTTAATCCTCATCACTCCCAACACCTAGCGTATTCTTCAGGTTTATTCTCGGTCTGCCTCACACGGGCAGGGATTTCTGTGGCTTGTGTCCCCAGTTCCCAGGACAGGGCCCAGCACATTGGCAGGCTCCATTAATGTTTGTGAAGTGAATAAATGAAGACCTTGTCCGTGCCTGGGTACAGCAGTCCACTCCCTAACCAACAATAGCTTTCCCATCTGCCAAGAGGGAAGGGCATAAGACGTATAATGTAATGATCCATAAGACAGAGTTTGAGGAGCCCAGATTAATATTAGAAAGTTGGTGGGGAGAGGGAATCAGGTAAATTGATGGATCGAGTGAATTGAAAGTTCTCTGAGGTCATGTCACAGTCTAGGACCCCCGTCTACTCTCCCGCTTTATGGCATACCACTCACCCCACCGCTCAAAAAAAACAAACTCATTGCCATCGAGTCAATTCCGACTCATAGTGACCCTATAGGACAGAGTAGAACTGCCCCATAGAGTTTCCAAGGCTGTTATTTTTACCGAAGCAGACTGCCACATCTTTCTCCTGTGGAGTGGTTGGTAGATTCACATTCAAACCACCGACCTTCCGGTTAGCTGCCGAGCACTTAACCATCATGCCACCAGGGCTGCTTCTCACCGCCACCACCATCCAAATCCCAGCCTTACTATCATCTCATTCCTTGAATTAGCAAAACTTCTTCCCACCCCATGCTCTCTCTTTCTCTCCTGGCCATTCTCTCATCCTGGAAAGTTTCTCCCCCATGGACTCAGCTCCTCCTCCTCATTCATGAGACCTCACCTCCCCAGGTCCACAGACTAGTTACCACAGCTGCTGTCTGCCCTTAACACTGTTGTCTTTCTGGCTCCCCCGTGAAAGCATCACACGTGGATGGACTCATTCATTGTGTACATTTCTTCGTTAAATGTATCTTGTCTGCATCAGTTCCAGGGAGCAGGGGGGGGTCTCATGGCTTGCTCTGCCCAGCACATAGAAGGTGCTCAGATGCACGATTTGTGATGTTGGGAAAGTAGATCAGTCCAATCTTGCAGGCCCATGTCTGCTCTAGAAGTAGTCTGGAGAACGTTTAGGGGAAATGCCTTATTTTAGTTTGGGGTGCCCTAGAAGCTAACCCTGAACAAGGATGCCGGTGCATGTAGTGTATCTGAGAGGTGAGTTCAGGAGAGGGTCACCTGGGAGCGAAGTGATCCTGAGGCAGGAAGGTGAGTCATCGAGTACGTTACCCTTGTGAGCAGCTGCCCGTGTAGAGCCCACACTTCAGAAGGATCCAGAATGAGAGGCAAGGGAGCTGCGGTATTGATCCCCAGCTCCCATCTGGCTTTTGAAGGGTGTTAATTCCCTGTCCTTGTCTAAGATTTGGAGAAAACCTTCAGGCGAAGAGATGCGGGTATCTGTTGGCACAGGCTGAAGTGGTAAGGCCCAGGTCTCCTGACAAGGCACGTGCACATTTGCCGTGGCCACCCTCTTCTTAGTCATAGAACCCCCCGGTTTTCAGCGTTTCTTGCCCTTCGTCTGCAGCTCTGATGACAGCCTCTCCCCCTGTGTGGCTCTGTGGCAGCTCACCCGGCATCACTTACCTCTGAAATGGATACCTTCAGAAACAGGTCTGGGCGTTCCCTGGAATGCCGGAGTGGGGGCTTCGGGACCCCTCATCCCACTAGCGGCACATTTACAAATGAGCTCCCAGGACAAAGTCTTCCCCAGAGAACCTCTGCAGAACACTCATCTTACTCGTTGTCATGATTCTTTCCTACCTGCATTTACAAGAGTGACTTTTTTTGACCCGAGGCCCGGGGTCTGTAGCCCCTTTTTCGGCAGATGCCAATGTGTTTGGTTTTCTGTTTCTTTCCGAGTAGCTTAGCGCGCATCCTTCACAAGTGTTGTTGTGTTGTTGCTAGTTGTTGCTGGCTCCAACTCATGGTGACCCCGAGTACAATAGAATGAAACTTTGTCTGGTCCTGTACCGTCTTCACAACTGTTGGTGCGCTCGAATCTATTGTTGCGGCCACTGTATTTTAAGTGCCTTCCAGCCTGGGGGGCTTATCTTCCAGCACTCTGTCAGACAGTATTCTGTTGTGAGTCGTACGGTTTTCATTGGCTCATTTTCGGAAGTAGATCACCAGGCCTTTTTTCCTGGTCTGTCTTGTCTGGTAGCTACACCGACACCTGTCCTCCTGCTGGTACGTGAAATACTGGTGGCGTAGCTTCCGGCATCATAGCAACATGCAAGCCACCACAGTACGACAAACTGACACAGTGTTGCCTCATTTAATCCTCACAGCCCTTTGCTTTGAGGGGTCGGTGCTATTATTCCAGTTATACAAAAAGGGAAACTGAGGCACAGAAAGGCAACTTGTCAGAGTGGGAAGTGGCAGAGCTGGGATTCAAACCTGGCCAGGCTGGGCGCTTAATGCTGAACTACTCCCCTGCCAGTTGGTAAAGAACTGTTGCCCGCGAGTCCCTGAAGGGTCTTCCGTCACCCTGGCCCCTCCCCCAGGGCCCCGGGCCTCCCCATAGCCCATTCTGATTGGTGAAGCCTCTTATGTAAAGGTTGTGAAATACGCTAACCATGACTCCTGCCCCGTGCCACGGAGGAACTTTCGTTCCTCTGATCGCGAAAGAACCAACATTTATTGAACATCAGCCACACGCCTGTTCTAGGTCCCTGTAAATCATCTTTCATCCCACAAGGCAGGTACTATTCACGCTGCTTTACAGATGAGGAATCTGAGGCCCAGAGATGTCAAGCCGCTTGCCTGCAGTCACCCAGACAACATCAAACCCCAAGTTCCCCGCTACCCGCTTTCTGGCCCGAAACCCACCCTTTGTTCTCTTTTTGGCT
Source organism: Dugong dugon (assembly GCA_030035585.1). NCBI lineage: Eukaryota > Metazoa > Chordata > Mammalia > Sirenia > Dugongidae > Dugong > Dugong dugon. The sequence continues at coordinate 17,113,211 of CM057462.1, read as the reverse complement.
TCTTTCTTCCAGCATCTTGTCAACAGTTGGGACGGAGTTTGACTTAAGGACGCTGAGAGCAGTTCGAGTGCTGCGGCCGCTCAAGCTGGTGTCTGGAATCCCAAGTGCGTGAGTTTCTGGCCCTGGCAAGGGGTTTGCTGTGGGGTGGGGGCGGCCTCGGTTTCCCCTCCCCAGAGCATCTCTAGAGGAGCCCTCAGCCCTTCCAGCCTGCATCAGGGCAGCCTCCTCTCTGAGGAAGCTCCCAAGGCAATCCCCAGGAATCTGGCCACGCATCTGGGCGAGCACGCAAAAGCAAGCCAGCTACCTCATCCATAACCATAGCACCAACTTATTGAGCACCTACTGTATATCAGGAGTACCACCCATTCTCTCATTCAGTTCTAACAACCCCTGTGAAGTTGATAGTGCTAATATCTCCATTCTACAGGTGGGGAAACTGAGGCTCAGAGTGACTGAGAAGTGGCACAGGGCTGAGAAGTGGCAGAACTAGGAGTTAACTCAAGTATGACTCCAAGCCTGGACAGAAACAATGGCAGCAATGGCCGTTACCATTTATTGAGTCCTTGCTGTCTACCAGGCACTGTAGAGAGAGCTTTACCTGCGTTATCTTAGTTCTGCCTCTCAATCACTCAGTGAACCCATTTTACAGATGAGAAGGCTGAGGCTCAGAAAGGTTAAATTACTCCCCTGAGTTCTTACAGCTTGACAGTGACGAGCTCCAAAGTCCATACACATTCCACGCAGCTTTCTCATTCTCTAAATACATTTCTACTCCACCCTTTGGGGGTGGCTGCAGTGTGCTGGGTCAGGATTAAGTATAGATTTATCTGAAAAAAAAAAATTATATGTATATATACATATATATGCACAAATAAAAAGTAAGCTTAGAAAATAACTACTGCCTCAATAAAATAATAATTTATAAAACTGTGTGCCAGGCACTGTTCTCAGTATTTTCCATTATTTAAAACTCATTTACCCTCACAGCAAGCCTGTGAGATAAGTTCTCTTATTATGACCATTGTACGTTTTGTTGTCTTCATTCTTTGGGTTCATTGCCATCCAGGTTTAATGAATAAGATTTCCTAGATGAACATCAGCAGGGTCTCTTCATAGAAAGAAGGCACTTATGCAGGCTGCAGGAACCCCGCCGTCACTGTAAATTAAGGGCCATCCCAAAGCTAATAGCAACAAGACCACTTGTGATAGGCCGGGTACTTTGCTAGGTATGAATGATCTTGTGTAATCCTGTGAAGGAGGTGCTATTCTAATCTCCATTTACAGTTGGAAAAACTGAGGCTCAGAATGATGAGGTGACTTGCTCAAGGTCCCGTACCTAGTAAGTAGATGACCTGGGTTCCCAAGAAGCAGACTAAGCTAGGTATTCAGGTGCACCTGAGCACTCTCAGGAGCAAGGGCGGGAGAGAGGGAAGCAGAATGGGGCAGGGGAAGGCATTAGCAAGGATGCAGCCTCAGCGGGAGTCAGCCCCAGCCTGACCCAGTGGGGAGCTCGGCAGCATGAAGAACACCAGGGTTATCCTCCAACTGGAGGCAAGGAGGCTGGCCTTTTGTACTTCTGTGTCAGTCAGTTATTGGATGTGAGGGTAGGGAAACCATCACCTCCCAGTTGAGGCAGCTCTTGATAACCAAAGGCAAGTCTACAAAGAGGAGTGCCGGTTGGAACCCACAACAGCTGGGGGTTGGCTGCCCCAGTGGCAAAAGGGATCTGGGCAAGGCACCAGCAGCACCCACGACTGTAGCAGTGCTGGGACGCAAGTCCAGCTCTCCTTGCCTCCCCGTCTTAACCAGCCTGCGTACTGCCTCCAACAGCATTGCACTGACACTCTGGACCCCCTGGAGAAGCATAGCTCCTTGGACAACTCCAACAGTTTCCCTCAATTACTGTGCTCTCACCCATCACGGGGTGCTATTAGTGGGCCACAGGAAGTTCTTCTAATCAAGCAGCAAGGCCCCAATCTTTATGTTTGAACCTAAATATTAACCATAAAATAAAAAGTTACTGTCAAGTAGATTGTAACTCATGGTGACCCCACATGTGTCAGAGTAAAACTGTGCTCCAAAGGGTTTTCCATGGATGATTTTTTGGAAGTAGATCACCAGGCCTTTCTTTTGAGGTGCCTTTGATTGGTCTCAACTCCAGCCTTTTGGTTAGCAGCTGAGCACGTTAACCGTTTACACCACCCAGGGACTCCAAATACATAGACTTTATACATTTGACAAATACATGGGAAACCATATACCATTGCCATCGAGTCAATTCCAACTCACAGCAACACTGTAGGACAGAGTTGAACTGCCCCATAGGGTTTCCAAGGAGCAGCTGCTGGATTTGAACTGCCGACCTTTTGGCTGTTTTGGTTAGCAGCCAAGCTCTTAGCCACTATGCCACCAGGGCTTCCAGGAAACCACAGACTTCCCTAATATATACCACAGGAGTTGTTGTTAGTTGACATCGAGTCAGTTCCAATTCATGGCAACCCCATGTGTGCAGAGTAGAACTGCTCCACAGGATTTTCAAGGCTGTGACCTTTCAGAAGCACATCACCAGACCTGTCGGCTGAGAAGTCTCTGGGTGCATTCGAACCGCCAACCTTTTAGCTAGTAGTTGAGCACTTAACCATTTGAGCCACCCAGTGACTCCATGTAGGGGTTACAAACATAGAATTTGGCATCACTTAGACCTGAGTTAGAAGCCTTATTTTGTCACCTTCTAGGTAGCAAAAGGAGCCCTGGTGGTGCAGTAGTTAAGAGCTCGGCTGCTCACCAAAAATTCAGCAGTTCAAATCCACCAGCCACTCCTCGGAAACCCTATGGGGCTGTTCTACTCCGTCCTATAGGGTCTCTATGAGTCAGAATTGACTCGATGGCAATGGATTTGGCTTTTGGGTTTTTTTTTTGTTGTTGTTGTTGTTGTTGTTAGGTAGCAAAAAACGGCAGCTGTTGTTATTATGAACATTCTTTGAATCTTAGAATCGTTGAACTTACACAGTAGAATCAAATTTTACTTAGCATCTGCTTATCCCTTCCTCTCCCAAAGGGAATTCAGGCTCAGTCACTTGCTCATCAACCACAAGGATGCATTATTTATAATGTGGGAAGCTCTTAGACCCTGGACTTTCAGGGATAAGGGTCCCTCATTGATTAGTGATAAAACTCCCGTCAGCTCCAGGTCTTCCGATGCCCAGCAGGGTGTGTCTTCCATCCCACCCTTCCCCTGCCTTGGGAGCTTACTGTACCTGTAGCCCACAAGTCAATTCTGACTCATAGCAACCCTATAGGACAAAGCAGAATTGTCCCATAGGGTTTCCCAGGAGCGGCTGGTGGATTTGAACCGCCAAACTTTTGGTTAGCAGCCGAGCTCTTAACCACGGAGCCATCAGGGCTCCCCTTGGGGACTGTGCCCCATCTAAATTGGGTTTCCCAGAATAGATAAGGCAGCATAGATGCATAACCTTGAGTCATATGGGCTTGGGTTTGAGTCCTGACTTTGCCATTTCTCGTCCCTGTGAGTGAGTCACCTTACCTCCCAGAGCCTTGCTTCCCACCTCTATGAAATGGGGGTGGTTTTGTATGTGCTTCCACTTCATTGGGTTGTTTCCAGAAGCCAATGAGATCACGTGGAGTCTGGAACTGGGACACCGCCTGTTTCCCTGGGCAGAGCTGCAGTTAGCCTTTGCATGAATTAGGAAAAGATGCCCCCTGTTGGTGGAAAAATTAGAGAAAGGCACTCCCCTCTGCGTGGAAGCTGCCCAACACCCAGGAACATGGCTTAGAAAGCAATGGATTTCTGCTCTTTTCTCACCCAAAAGGTTAAGAAATGGAACAGCAAATGGAGCACAAAGTACTTTTTAAGATAAAAAGTAGTTTAAAAAAAAAAAAAAGGAAGCCTTGTCCCTGCTACCATAATGCCCAGCCTCTGTGTGGCCCTCACTCCGTCTTCCCCACCCCTGTGTGCTCCGGGTTCCCTCAGCAGACTCCGGCCTGGTGGTGGGTGCTTGGTCACGGACCGTGGGGCTCTTTCTATGTCTCCTCAGGTTTACAAGTCGTCCTGAAGTCGATCATGAAGGCGATGATCCCCCTGCTGCAGATCGGCCTCCTCCTATTTTTTGCAATCCTTATTTTTGCAATCATAGGGTTAGAATTTTATATGGGAAAATTTCATACCACGTGCTTTGAAGAAGGGACAGGTAGGTCCAAGCAGCCAGACATGCTTTTCCAACCCTCCTCCCATTCTCCTTCTTTGGGGAACAAGGCTTCCAGAAGGGACCCGCACGGGCTTGCTTCTTTGTCCTGGCAACTGGGAGAACCTCCTTCACTAAGCTCTGTCAGAAAGGCAGGGGGTGAACTAGCCGAGATCGTGGCTGTTGCTGTGATCTTGGGTTGGGGCCCCCAGAAGCAGACCCAGGGGCAGGTGATGGGTTGAGGGGGTAACCCCAGAACACACCAGCATGGGGATGGAGGTGGGGAAGTGAGGCCAAGAAGGGAAGGGAGCTAATAAGGTTGCCTTGTTGTTAGAGATTGAATTGTGTCCCTCAAAAAGATGTGTTGAAGTCGTAAGCCCTGCACCTGTGCATGTGACCTTGTTTGGAGAAATAGGGTCTTTCTTCAAAGACATTATCAGTTAAGTAAGGTAGGTCCAAATCCTAATTCCTTCTGAATGGTGTCTTATAAAAGGGGAGAACAGACACAGAAATAGGGTCACACAGGGGGAGACACCAGGTGAGGATCCATCTACAAGCCAGGGAACACAAAAAAACACCCAGGGCTACCAGAAGCTGAAAGAGACAAGGAAGGACCTTCCCCTACAGCCATCCGAGAGCATAGCCCTACCGACGCCCTGGATTCAGACTTCTAACTTCCAGAACCACGAGACAATACATTTCTGTTCTTTAAAGCCACCCACTTTGGGGTATTTTGTTAAGGCAGCCCTCAGAGACTAAGACACTTAGCAAGTCAGTTGCTACTGTGGGCAGCTGCGTTTCAGTCCCCCTGGGGCCCTCTGGGAGGCAGTGTAGAGCTTGCATCTCAGAGCCATCCACCCGAAGGGGTGAGGGAGCTGGGGTATTGACCCACCGACTTCTGGCTGACACTTCTGGCATGTCTGGCCCCCTGCACGCGGCCAGAGCAAGCATCATGGTGTTTTCAGGCAAGAATGTGGACAGGGAGCCAGGAATGTCCGCCTAGTTACCTTCTACAACCTGAGACCATGCTGAGTGTTGAAGCCGGAAGAAGGGATGGTGGCCTGGGCAGGAAGGGGCCTGGCCTGACTGCTTTTGGGTGTTGGTCCTTTCCCAGCTCAGTCACCCCACTCTTACTTGCAGTCCTCTGATTCAAGGGCATAGCATTGTCAGCGTTCACACGCAGGTCATTCCCCTGTAGAAGAGGGTACAAGATGGCTCCTCCTGGCCTCCCTCCAGGATGTGCCTGAGGGTGCCCAACGGGGGTTCCTGGCCAGAGCTGAGACCCCAGACACTGGCAGCAACCAGTCAGAACCTGGCACTGGGCAGGGTGCTGGAGGCCCACTAGTGGCTGGGTCAAGAGAAGGTTCAGGGGAGTGGGGGGCGTGAGAAGGCCCAGGGAGGCAGGAGGCACCAGCCCCTGGGCCGGCGCTGACCCGGCAGTGTGGAAGGCAGCGCCCCTCGCTGTCCACAGTCAGCACTCACGAAGCAAGTAGCTTAGGTGAGTTTTCATTGAAATCCCTTGCTCTCTGTGCTGGTTTTCAAAGGGCTGCTGTAACAAAGTACTACAAACGAGGTGGCTTAAAACAACACAGATGTATTCTCTCACAGTTCTGAAGGCCAGAAGTCCAAAATCAAGGTGTGGGCAGGGCCACACTTCCTCTGAAGGTTCTAGGAGAGGATCCTTCCTTGCCTCTTCCAGCTTCTGGTGGCTCCAGGTGTCTGTTGGTGTGTGACATGGCCTTCCCCATATGTCTCTGCGTGTCTCAAACTCTCCCTCTCCTTTTTCTTACAAAGACACCAGTCCTCGGTTGCAGGGCCCACCCCAAATCCAGGATGATCTCGTCTCAAGATCCCTAACTAATACGGTCACCTTCACAGGTTCTAGGGAGTTAGGATGTGGACATATCTTTTCAGGGCAACACAGTTCAACCCACGACACTCTCCAGACTCTGGCCACTTAACTTTCTGAAACCCAAGAAGCAAACAGGGTCGGATAATGAGAGATGCCTGTATTTCAGTACTGCACAGCCAGTTCAGCCGTCCGGTGCAGGCCAGGTGAATGGCAGCCTGACCCTTGGGGCCAAAGGAACCATTAACTGAGGGAAACGAGCCTGGACAGTGAGGCCCAAAGGGGAGTTTGGGGGTAAAGGGGAAGAGGCTCCTGGCCTGTCTGGTTGGGGAAAAACGGCCGCAAACAAAGATGCTACCCTCAGTGGCTCCCTTTTACCATTTCTGCCCAATGGGCCCCAGGTGGGCCAGTAGAGACAGTAGCCAACCATACAGCAACCATCCCATACCTCTCGCGAGACCCCCAGGGGGAGGAAATACCCAGTGGGGCAGGGATAGTTAAGACACTCTTTTTCCCTCCTCCTTTCCTCTGGCTCGTCCTGTCTCCTCTCCTGGGTTTGTGAAGTGTGCTCAATATGGAATGTCCTAATTATTTCTTTTCCCGATGAAGAAGGTGTTAATTGAGGCAGAGCTATTTCTGCGCCTGTGTCGCGTCACCCAGGCGGAAACGCAGAGGGAGGGAAGCAGGGCAGGGCCCCTCGGAAAACCAACCGCGAGCACAGAAACCAGGACTCTGGATCCTGAGCTGGTTTGGGGTTTTGTTTTTTTCCAGAGAAGAGGCCATGGGGCTGGCTTGGGTCTGAGTGAGGTTGGGAGGGGACAGGCGTGGGTGGGGCAACCAAAGGGTAGGAAGCCTCGTTTAGGAGTATGACTGAAAAGCTGGAGATTAAAAATATAAAGTGTGTGAGTAAGAGACAGATATATACAGACACCCAGGCAGCAGGTTAATTTTAAAATATATTTATAACCAAATTCCACAGACTTTCTGGACCATTGCTTTTCTAGAAGCAGCCCTCAGAGTGCAGCGCGGTGGTGGAGGGGGTGGAGGTGGGGGGCTTGCAGAAACACTACAGGCAAAGCTGCTAAAGATAGCCAAGTTCTCAGCATTTGTGCATCGGGAGCCAGTTCCTGTGCGCCCAGCACGGTGCTCCACACCCAGAGAAATACAGAAATCAGGTGGAAGCCTTCTTGCTTTCCAAGAGCCTCCAGAATAGTTTGAGGAGACAAGATTCCCTCATTTAGAACCATTTCATAGCAACAAAGGCTATTGTGTGATTATAACCCCCCAGATTTGAAAAGACGGGAAATGTAGGCCTAGGCAAAAGAGACCAGTGTTAGCTGGTTTGACACAAGGGGACCCTGTGGGGTCGGGAACTAAGCCAGACTTGGACATTTGGACAATGAACCAGGTTCTGGAAAGAGGCGACCTCCCAAGCAAACAGTGACTGGCCCAGAATGATAACTGTTGAAATCAGTAATAGGTACATGGGAATTCATCATACTATCCTCTCTATTTTTGCGTATGTCTGAAAAGTTTTTTAAAAGAAGTACTTCTTGATTACCCATGGGTCAAAGAAGAAATAAGAGGCCGTGGATTATTTTTTTTCCTGCCCTGGGCCTTATGTTTAAAAGATTTTGCCCTCCTACCTATATTTATTAAATACTAGCCTGTGTGGCCAAGTCCCAGGGAAGGGAGGAAGGCATTTCCAGCAATGAAAACTCGTGGCTCGTGCTGGTTGCTTCTTGGAGCAGTGAGTGTCACGTCTCAGAGTGACGAGTGTCACTTCACACAGAAGTGGAAACCTTGAGGCTAGACTTAAAGGTTCTGTGTAACTGGCACTTGAAAGGTCAACAGGATCTCATTCGGTTCGTGTGGGTGTATTCCTCTTCACAGTGTGCCCAGTCGAGGGTGGGAGTTCACAGTGCAGAGCCTGTAGCATATACATTGGGATATGTTTTTACTTCATAGGAAGCTTGAGTTTACACACTCTGCTGCTTGTTTTCTTGACCAATAGTGTCACTCTCTTCTTTGACCAAAAGTGTTCATCACTCACAGAGTAAAATCCTTTCCTACCCGCTTGCCCTGGCCAAATGAGGACACGCCGGGGATAATCTGTGAACTACCTACAGGTGTTCATGGACAACCATGTCATCTCTTCTTCTCCCTCCCCATCAACACCTTGGAATTCTGACCCGACCTTTAGCGCCTAGCCCAATGGCCACTTCCCTGGGAAGCTGTCTGGTTCCCAGCGAGAGGGGTGCCCACTGGCACACTTCTCTCTCCTTGTGACATTTTCACAATCTGCCTCCAACTATTTGGGGAGAAAACTGAGCCCCTGTGCCCAAGGGTAGGAACTGTGTGTACTGTGTGTCCCTTGCCCCCAGAACAGCTCTGTAAGCCCAGTACATCTCAAGGAAAAGAAAATCAGTAAGGCTACAGAAGAATAACACAATATGATTGACAACCTTGTTCTGATGGACATCTAGAGAATTCTGCATCCAATACCCACACAGTAAACCCCAAACACTTAAAAACTGAGTATAGCATAGGCCATAATGCACATCTCAACAGATGTCAAAGGACTGGAATAACACAGAACATGTTCTCTGACCACAATGCTGTTAAGCTGAAAATCAGTAACAAAAAAGATAACTATAAAAATGTTTGGGAATTAAGAGACATGCTTCTTATTTACGGATGAAATAATATGATGTCTGAGAGTTGCTTTAAAATTTTCTAGTGGCAAGACAAAGTGAGGGAAAGGGGGATATAGATGAAACAAGGTGGGCCTGGAATGGATAACTGTTGAAATTGGTAATAGGTACATGGGAATTCAGCATACTATTCTCTCTATTTTTGTGTATTTCTGAAAAGTTTTTTTTAAAGAAATACTTTTTGATTACCCACAGGTCAAAGAAGAAATAATAATGGAAATTGGAAAATATTTTAGTTGAACAATAATAATAGTAACATAAACCGAAACCAATGTTGCCGTTGAGTTGATTCCAACTCATAGCGACTCTATGGGATAGAGTAGAACTGCCCCATACAGTTTCCAAGGAGCAGCTGGTGGAATCAAACTGCCGACCTTTTTTTGGTCAGCAGCCGAGCTTTTAACCAGTGTGCCACTGGGGATCCAATAATAGTATATTAAAATTTGTGAGATGCAGCTAAAGCAGCACTTAAAGTGGATTTGTAGCCTTAAAGAAAGTTAATCAATGCAAAAACTTAGGGAAAAGTATAGCCAACTAAACCCACAGAAAACAGGAAAAGAAGAATAATAAAGGTTGGAGAAAAGTTAATGGAATAGAAAACAAATTATAGATCAACAAAACTAAAGTTGGTTTCTTAAAAAGACTGAGAAGTTCATCCCAATAGCCATTTTTGTAACAGCATTGAATATACGCCAGCCACTATTTCTCAGAGCTGGTTTTCCCCATCCCTCCCTGACTTTTGTCCCCTTCCTTTCATAGATGACATTCAGGGTGAGTCTCCGGCTCCGTGTGGGACAGAGGAACCTGCCCGCACCTGCCCCAATGGGACCAAATGTCAGCCCTACTGGGAAGGGCCCAACAACGGGATCACTCAGTTCGACAACATCCTGTTTGCAGTGCTGACCGTCTTCCAGTGCATCACCATGGAAGGGTGGACTGATCTCTTGTACAATGTAAGTGTGTAGGGGGATGGGCACCGGTGTAGTGGGGCAGGTGACTCTCAAGACCAGTGATGCCCCCACCCCTGAGCCAGGAGAGGCAGCCCAGGGACAGCCTCAGCACAGCCCCAGGAGAGCCTCCAGGCCTTTGAACACTGGGGACTTGTCAGCAGAGCACTCACCAAGGAAGGCCCTCAGGCGTGGAAATCCAGAGAGTGCACCAAGGCTGAATGACTTTTAATTGCACAAGTTTTTGTTGGTTTTTGTTTTTTTTTTTTAATATTTTATTGTGCTTTCAGTGAAGGTTTACACAGCATTTTAGCTTCCCGTTCATCAATTTCTACACAAGTTGTTCAGTGACAGTGGTTACCTTCTCCACAATGCATGAACATTCTCATTATTTCCATTCTGGTTGTTCTGTTTCCATTAATCTAGTTTCCCTGTCCCCTTTACATTCTCATCTTTGTTTTAAATTAATTGTTGACTGTTTGGTCTCGTATAGGTGTTGTTTTAAAGAAGCAAAGTACTTACAGGTGATATTCATTATTTTGTGAGCCAGTCTGTTATTTAGCTACAAGGTGAGCTCAGGGGTTAGTTTCGGTTCAAGGTTTGAAGAGTATCTCAGGGCAGTAGTCTCAGGGAGTCCTCCAGTCTCAACCAGTCCAGTAAGTCTGTTTTTGTTGTTGGTTTGTTTTTTGTTTGTTTTAGGAATTTGAAGTTCTGTTCCATATATCTCTCCCATTCTATCAGGGTCCATCTATTGTGGCCCTGATTAGAACTGTTGGTAGGGCTAGCTGGGCACCATCTAGTTCTTCTGGTCTCAGGGTAGATGAGGCCGTGATTCGTGTAGACAGTTTGTCCTATAGACTAGTTTCTTCTTTGAATCTTTGGTTTCCTTCTTTCTCTTTTGCTCCGGACAAGTAGAGACCAATAGTTGTATCTTAGATGGCCACTCACAGCTTTTAAGGCCCCAAATACTACTCACCAAACTAAGATGTAGAACATACCTTTATGAACTGTATTATGCCAGTTGACCAAGATGTTCCATGAGACTATGGTCCTAATCCTTCAAATCCAGAAAACCAGTCCCACCAGGTGTTTGGTTATACAATTGCATAAGCTTTTAAATATAATTTTAGATTTTTGAATACGTAATACATTGTATGATTCAAAAATTAACATGGGTAAAAGATAGAGCCCCATCTCCTGGGCCCCCCTGGCCTTCCTCCAGCCTGTGGGGTGAGGAGTCCTTGGGGCCGAGGGGACATGTCTACCAGGAGCTTGTGTCTTCCTCCTTTCGAGGACACACTCTGGGCTATCCAGAATCCTGGAATTCCCTGTCCAAGCCCAGATTCCAGGAACTTGCAGGAGAGTCTCCCGTGGGTCTGTTCTCCAGCTACACTGCCTGTCTGTACCCTTGAGTCCCAGGAGTGTGCAAGGGGTGACTACTGGCACCAGTGTCGCTGGAGCTTGGACATGCCAGCTGGAGGGGCCACACGTGTAGGGCAGAGGGTGGGAAGGAAAGGGGCAAGGCCACAATCCAGGGACAGGGCCGGCCCTCCCACACCGTGATCTAGTGCAGAGGTCAGATTTGAAATTCCATCCTGAGCTTCGAAGTGGTTTCTGAAGGCATGTTTGTAAGGTAGAAGCATAAAGCATATTTTAAATATTTATGCATAGTATGTGGGCCTCCATTTGTATTCTTACCCTAGGTCCTGAAAATGTCAGGGACGATCTGAAAAGATGTCCACCCCGACTGCCCCTCCTCCACCCTGCTTCTTCTCCCCACCCACCACCCGCAACCACATTAGTCCATTGGTGTATCCTCCCAATGCTTATGTATGCACATACGAGCATCGTCCAACCTACATCCTTGCCTCTTTCTTACACAAAAGAGTGGCACACTGTCCATACGGTTCTATTCCGTGGGGTTTTTTCACGTACAGCATATTCTGGAGAGCTTTCTATGTTGGCACATAGAGAAGGTCCTTGTTCTTTGGTACGACTGCATTGTATTCCACTGTGTGGCTGCTCCTCATTTATTTCACCAGACCCCTGGTGAGGGATGCCTAGGTGGCTTCCCGCACTTGGACGCTGAGCACAATGCTGCTGTGAGCAACAGTGAGCACTGCTTCACGCTCGTGCAAATCTAGCTGGGCGGTGGGGGTCGGGGTGGAGTTCCATTCCCAGAAGTGGGATTACCGGGCCAGAGATTCAACAAGTTTATAATTTTGATAGATATTTAGTTGTTCAAGTTGTAACGCTGCCTCTGCCCTCTACCTCCCCCCACCCACCTGTGCAGGTGAGAAGCCCCCAAGCCTGTCACCTGTCAACAGCAGGAGATGGGTAGAGTCAAAGATTCAGGATTCAACATAAGGATGCCACAGACCCAGGAGCATCCTGGGGCTACTCTGCACCCATCTGTTGATGTGTGGAGGTCTCTACTCCCCTTGCCCTAAAGACTGAAAACGGCAGTGTGGGCCAGGGCTTGGCCTGCTGGGAGAACAATGCCAGCTTCCTCCTGCACAGAGTTGCCCAACGCTCCTCCTGGGCACAGTGCACATTCCTTGAGGAATTATCCCTTGGAGCCCTGATGGTGCCTTGGTTAAGAGCTATAGCTGCTAACCAAAAGGTCAGCAGTTCAAATCCATCAGTTGCTCCTTGGAAACCCTATGGGGCAGTTCTCCTCTGTCCTATAGGGTGGCTATGAGTCGAAATGGACTCAGCAGCAATGGGGTTTTGGTTTTTGGTGTTGAGGGTTGAGGGAGATTTACAAGAAGGTACCCTTTTGATCAATGACACATTTTAGGTGACATTGAGAGTATATCTTGGGCGTGGGAGCAAACATGACCGCCACGCATAGCTGTGCACGTCACACACTGCATAAGTCACTATGTCTCAGGAATGCCGTTCATATTGTAGACAGCATAGATTTCTACCGTCGTGATGATAGCTCATTGACAGAAGTAAAGGACGCGGGTGAGGAGGGGGCACCGTGTTCTGATTTGCATGACAAGCTTTTCTGAGTGTAGCAGCCCTGCGAACGGGTGGAGATCTGAGGGCTGTCCGGGCTCGCTCATGGCCTCACCTGCAAACACCTTGGGCAAACGGCTGTAGCCAGTTGGTAAAGCTTACTGGGTGGTTTTATGAGTTCTGGGTTTTTGCTTTACAGGCTTAGTGTAAGAGGAGGCTTCAGGGCAAGTGAACCCTCCTGGGTGAGAAACAGAGCTGGGAGACAGGGAATGTGAGGGAAGTCAGGCAGGAAACGGGAGTGGGTGCAGGTGCTGAGAAAATCATGAACGTTTAAAGAGGCTGCATCACAGAGTCGGGTGTCCAGAGGAAGGGTCCAGAGGCTCAGAGTACAACGCTGAGAGTATACCCAGTGGTGGAGGAGGAAGTGTGAGCAAGACTACAAATTTTCTAGGGGGTTCTCCGTTATCGGTACCATGGTCCAGGCAGATGTTTGCCCTGGGAGCATCTGAGCTTAGATCTGAGCCTCCTCAGGGGAAGCAAGCTTACTGGTTAAAAGCACAGACTGGGCCGCCAGTCCTGGCTCTGCCACTTCCTTGATGTGCAACCTTGAGCATATTACTTGGCCTCTCTGTGCCTCCATTTCCACATCTGTAAAATATGGAGCAGCACAGTCCTACCTGATGGGGCACAAGGACTGAGTGAGTGGATCCGTGTGAAGCATTGCTAACAGAGCCTAATATTGGGTGAGCTCTGTGCAAGCCAAGTTCTCCACCCAGCCAGGGCTCCTTTTAGAAATGTGCATGAATTTTGCATTGTAAAACCTCCAGCAGCACCTGAGGAAGTGAGGTTTTCCCCACGCTCGCCCCCACAGGTAACTGCTACTAATTTGGAGTAACCTTCTAGCACTTTCCATACACTTACATCCCACCCTCATCGTCTGGGGAGGAGGCTGAGCAGTGATTTGGGCCTGATGTGAGCTTAGAACAGTGGTTCTCAACCGGGATTCTGCCCCCCAGGCCGTATTGGGCAATGTTGGAGACGTTGGTGGTGTCACAGCTGGTGCAGTGGGCTGCTACTGGCATCTAGTGGGTAGAGTCTAGGGGTGCTTGTAAACATCCTGCGGTGCACAGAATCGCCTTCTCACCCCAGAGAATAATCCAGCCCAGATGTCAGTAGTGCTGAGGCTGGGGTACCTGAACTGGAGTCCAAGGCACCTGGGGGATGGAGATTCCCATCCCAAATGGGATGGAGTCCATGGAAGGTGTGACCAAAAAACCAAACTCATTGCTGTTGAGTCGATTCCTACTCACAGTGACCCTTTAGGACAGAGTAGAACTGCCCTGTAGGGTTTCCAAGGCTATAACCTTTACAGAAGCAGACTGCCACGTCTTTGTTCCACAGAACGGCTGGTGGGTTTGAACCACGGACCTTTCCATTAACAGCTGAGTGCTTAACCACTGCATCAGCAGGGCCCTTTGGAAGGTGTGACCAGGGCCTCTGAATCCTGGGGCAGAGCCTGCCTCAGTGCCCACTGGGGTGGATGCCATCTCTGCCCCACCCACACGCCCTCACCTCTCAGGCCCCGTAGGCACTGCAGGCTTCCTACTGCAGTCCCAGCCCCTCTCTGCCCAAGGGCTTCTGGGACTGCTGGGGCAGACACCACCACCACCCCCAGCAGCACCACCCAAGGGCTGACAGGAGTCGGTACACCAGCACCCCAGCTCCCTCCCTGTCGAGTGTGATGATCTGTGATGTGGGTTCTATGCTACTGTCTCCCAGAGCTTCCTGGTGGGACTGAGCCCCAGGTCCCCAAAGGCGAGAACCTGCTCACTAATGCACCCCTTGCTGCCTGCCTCCCTTTCCTGGGTGGTGCCTCCAGCAATCACCTCCCTAATAAGCAGCTTGCACCTGAGCCGAGGTCTGGGGCTTCCCTCGCGCACAGAGGCTTGGGGACATCGAAGACCACCAGGGCCTCTCGCTCAGGGTGGGGGCTAAAGTGGCAGCTTTGATTTTCTGCTAGCAAGGCCCTGGCGAGAGCAGGGCGGTTACTCTTTCAGGTCCGGTGGGCCCTACCCTCATGCCCGGCCATCTGCCAGCCCAGCCACAGGCAGGCTGGTATCCAAAGTCTGCTTTGTCCTCTGTGACTGCGGAGGCTGCAGGGGTGGGACCTTGCCAGCTGATAGTGTTCTTGTTTCTGAGGAAGCCACAAGCCCGTGATGACTCCCGGGCTGGACAAGACCCTTGGGGGTTGGGGGGACAGTTCTTTAAGATCCCAGCAACTCATTACTATTCTTGAAATCCATTCATTTATTCAGTAATTATGTATTGAGCACCTACTGTGCGCCAGGCAATGATCAGGCACTGGTCACAGCGGTGAAGAAGACGCCACCCTCTTCCCCTGCTCTTGCCCTAGTAGGGAAAACAGACATGGACAATTAGCCGGAAGTAACCGATAAACAGGAGGGCAGTGGTGGTTCAGTGGCAGAATTCTCGCCTTCCATGCTGGAGACCTGGGTTCAATTCCTGGCCAGTGTACCTCATGCTAGACTAAGGCAGACTAGGATTCGAACCCCAGCGATCTACTTCTGAAAAATCAGGCAATGAAAACCTGTTGTGCATGAGGTTGCCATGAGTCAGGGCCAACTCCTCAGCAGCTAGAAACAACAGCCAGTAAACAAACGAGTCATACGGGAAGTAGTGAGATGCCATATGAGAATTAAAGCAACACAAGAGAACAAGTGATGGGAGTGAGGGAGGCCCATGGGGGCTAGTCTATGTCAGGAAATCAGGGAGGGCGCCTCTGAGGAGGTGACATTTCAGCAGAGAAGGAGGGAGCCAGGCAGATGTTTGAGGAAGAGCATTCCCAGCAAAGGTTACAACGCACAGAATGGCAGCAGCTTTTCCACACAGCATCTTTGGGCCCTGTTAAGTGTTGAGTTGTGTCCCCCAAAAAGATGTGTTGAAGCCCTAACCCCCATACTGTGAACATGACCTGGTTTGGAAATAGGGCCTTTAAAGATGTTAGCCGTACTGGAGTAGAGTGGATCCTAATTTCATCTGAGTAGTGTTCGTATCAAATGTGAAGAGACACAGAGGGAAGACAGCCACGTGAAGACGAAGGCAGAGATCTGAGAGATGCGTCTGTAAGTCAATGCCAAGGATTCCAGGAACCCCAAAATTTAGGAAAAAGCAGGGGAGGATCCTCCCCTAGAGCCTTCAGAGAGAACATGGCCCGGTGGACACCTTGATTTTTGAGAGAATCAATTTCTGTTGTTTCAAGCTACCCAGGAAACTGATGCAGGCCATTTCCGGGTTTTTCCCTTCTTAATTTCTTTCTTTTCCCCTTGGCTTCCTGGCAAAAGTACCTTTTGAAAACATTTCTAACCTCACTAATTAGTGAGGCTGTCGAAGATGTATATCAGGACATGTTATTTATAAAGATAGAATAGAACTGGGAGCAACTGAAAGCCTGACAATAGGAAATTGTTAAATACCGTATGGTTTCTCCATACGATGGGGTGTTATGTCGTCATTGGAAATCATCTGTTGGGAGACTATTTAAGGATGTGGGGAAAGGTATAATGATGAGTGAGGCGGTTAGAAAAAAAGCAATCAAGACTGAGTAAACCTTATCTCAAGCGTGTCATATTAAAATGTGAGAGAAGGAAGTCATTGTTGAGGGGGCACTGAGTTTCTTTTAAGGAGCCCTGGTGGTGCAGTGGTTAAGCACTCAGCTGTTAAACAAAAGGTTGGTGGTTCAAACCCACCAGCCACTCTGCGGGACAAAAGACCTGGCGATCTGCTTCCATAAAGATTACAGCCTTGGAAACCTTTTAAGGCTGTAGGGTTGCCCTAGAGGGTCGCTATGGATCGGAATCAACTCGACGGCAATGGGTTTCGTGTTTCTGTTAATGGTGGTGGAATCGTTTGGAAAAGGGTAGC
The DNA here is from genome assembly GCA_030035585.1 of Dugong dugon. Lineage (NCBI taxonomy): Eukaryota > Metazoa > Chordata > Mammalia > Sirenia > Dugongidae > Dugong > Dugong dugon. The sequence goes on along the minus strand of CM057462.1, from coordinate 17,096,593 downwards.
GGTGATAGTTGTACAACCTGATGAACATAGTATCACCGAATGGTACTGGTAAAAATCGTTGAATTGGCAAATGTTTTGTTACATATATTTGTTGTTATTATTGTTGTGTGTGGCTGAGTCGATTTTCTGCTCATAGCAACCATGTAGGACCGAGTAGAATTGCCCCATAGGTTTTCCTAGGCTGAATCATTATGGGAGCAAATCGCCAGGTCTTTTCTTCTGCAGAGCTACTGGTGGGTTTGATCTGCTGACCTTTCAGTTAGCGGCAGAGTGCTTACCCATGGAGCTCAGAAACTCAGTGCCCCCTAAGCCATGGCTGCTTTTACTTACATTTTAATATGACACCCTTGAGGTAAGGTATACACAATCTTGATTGCTTTTTTTTGTTTTATACTTACCCACTCATCATTATACCTTTTCCCACATCCTTAGACATTCTCCCAAAAGACATAACATCCCATTGTATGGAGAAACCATACAGTATATAACAATTTCCTATTGTCAGGCTTTTGGTTGCTTCCAGTTTTATTCTATTTTTATAAATAACCCACCCACTCCACTGCCACTGAGCGTATTCTGACTCATAGTGACCCTGTAAGACTGAGTAGAACTGCCCCATAGTGTTTCCAAAGCTGTAATCTTTACGGGAGCAGACTTTTGGTTAGCAGCCGAGAGCTTTAACCACTGCACTACCAGGGCTCCTTATAAATAACCCAGGCTCCTTATATATATTTTACTACAATTTTTTTTTAAAATGTAAGTAAAGAGAAGAAGACTGGAAGACACCCCACCAAGATGGCCTAGAGGTAGTGAGACTTGGGAAATCTTTATTTCCTTGATTCATCTCTGGATCTTCAAAAATTTTATACGGTGAACACAATTTACTTTTTTTTTTTTTAATCTTCTTTTATTTTTAGTGAATATGCACATCAAAACATGCTCCCACTTAACAATTTCTACACATATTTTTCCGTGACGTTGGTTACATTCTTTACACTGGAGTACGATTTACTTTTATAATCAGGGGGAAAAAAAAAAATGAACTTGTCTTGCTGAACCTTTGGGAAGAACAAAAAGATTTTTTTCTGCTCCTAGGCCAGGTGGTGGGGAGGAGAGGGAGAGGACAACCTTTTTTCAGTAGCCACTGTGTCCTGGGTGCTCTTATCTTACACGATCAAGGTGTCCACAGGGCCATGCTCTCTCTGAAGTCTCCAGGGGAGGATCCTTCCATGTCTCTTCCTAAAATTTAGGAGTTCCTGGAATCCTTGGCATTCCTTGGTTTTCAGACACATCTCTCAAATCTCTGCCTTCATCTTCAGATGGCCATCTTCCCTCTGTGTCTGTCTTCTCTTTCTATAAGAATGCTACTCAGATGAGATTAGAGAGGGTTTACCCTGGTATAGATCAATGATAGCGTGAACAAATAAACAAGGGAGAAGAGACGAACCTTCCTTACAGAAACATTCCGTTTAATGGGTGTAGACACTCCCCCTCCAGAAGGGGGAGCTCTTTTGCCCCTTTGAGGGTGAGCTGGGCTTAGTGACTTGATTCCAAAGACTAAAGTAGGGAAAGGGAAAAATCATAACTTTGCAGTGGAGACACCTGGCCGACACCACCTTAGCCAAGCAGTGAAGGTGAATACCATCCATGACAAATGATGAGCTTCAGGTACTTCCTGATATGCTGTGAAGAGAAGGATTCCTCCCCTCTGGGGTCTTCTTCCCTAAAACCCACAATCCCAGTCTAATCACAAGAAAACAGCAGACAAACCCAGACTGAGGACATCCTGCAAGGTCCCTGGGCAGACCGCCTCAAGACTCTGAAGGTCATGGAAAACTATCCCAGACCAGAAGGGAATGGGAAGACATGACAACTAAATGCAGTGGGGTGCCCTGGATTGGCTCCTGGAAGAAGAAAAGGATGAGAATGACACTTATAGTTTAGTTAAAAAAAAAAAAAAGTTTGAGAGGGAGATTATTATTCTCATTTTAGAGATAAGACTCAGAGGTTGAAAGAGCTGCCTGAGGTTGTCCAGCAGGGGCAAGGGCAGTACACTGGGTCAAAAAAGGGAGGACTCTTGCTGAGCTGGTCAGGTACAGAGAGAAGGAGAAAGATAGAGAGTGTGTGTTTAACTTTTAAAGGGATAGTTTCTGAAACAAGGAGCCCTGGTGGTGCAGTGGTTAAGCGCACGGCTGCTGACCAAAAGGTCTCAGCAGTTCAAACTCACCAGCCGCTCTGTAGGTGAAAGATGTGGCAGTCTGCTTTCGTAAAGATGACAGCCTTGGAAACCCTATGGACAGTTCGACTCTGTCCTGTAGGGTCACTGTGAATTGGAATTGACTCGACGGCAACAGTTTTAGTTTCTGAAAACCATCACTAAAGTCGGGGGCAGAAAGGATGGAAGGCTGGAGGCAAGACAGCCCACCTCAGGGGTTCTTAACTGAAGACCCCTTTGCCAGTCTAGTGATTTAAAGGCATGCATTAGAAGACCTGAGATTATGGACAAAGCCATGCAGGTTAAAATTGTTATCAAAATATTTTTTTCAAAAAACAAATTTTTGATGGAGTTAATAGATGCGGTCTTTTGTAAAGCATCGGTAACAAGATCTAGCAGCATTCAGATACCTCCCATAATTTCATAGGCGTGTGCAGCTTAGAAGTCTTCTCACAGTATCTGTATAGCCTCTGTGACAGCTGTGAAATAGCTGTGATTTCTGTGGGTGAGGATATCTCAGGTTCAGCCTAGACTGTTGCAGTTTGCTGTCTCCCTTCATAACCAAAGAAAGTGCCCCACTTTAGGAGAAGTGGAGGAAAATAAAGGGGTAGTTTTTTTCCACTCTAATTCACTGACCCCCTGAATTCTTAGAACCCCTGAGGAGTTTCCCCCAGCTGAGATTTGGGGATTTGGCAGGTGGCTTCTGTAGTTGCCATGGCTAGAAAAACCATCAGAGGAGGTGATAGTTTAGCAGGTAACTAGGGGTCTCGCTGTTCGTGTCTGGCACAGCCCTACCACAAAGAATTAACCTGTTGCCATCGAATTGATTCCGACTCTTGTCAACCCTGTAGGACAAAGTAGAACTGCCCCCAAGGCTGTAATCTTTACGGGAGTAGACTGCCATCTTCTTTCTCCCACAGAACGGCTGGTGGGTTCGAACCTTGGACCTCTCAGTTAGCAGCCAAGTGCCTAACCACTGTGCAACCAGGGCTCCTTCCACAAAGAATTACCCGGCCCAAAATGTCAGTGGTGCTGAGGTTTGGAAACCCTGCTCTAGAAGACCAAGGCTCACTCAGGATGGGGGATATGGGGCGCCGACCAGCCGGGCATTGAGATGACCTGCCCCTTCAGGGCCCTGTGATGGGGTGAGTGTCCAAACAAACCCAGGGACCATAAATGCAGGTTTATTGGGAATTCTGTGCCAAAGGTGAGAGCCAACTCACATCTGCATGCCATAAAACAAGTCTCAGTGTACACAGCCTGCTTCCCCCCTTCTCCTAGAGCCTCCAAGAGGCCCACGTGACTCCTGTGTCTGCTGGAACGCCTCTGTCCTGGACCTTCCAGGGCCTCTGGAATCATGATAGCCGTCAGCCCCTTCCTTTGTGCTGCCCTCTTGAGTGCTTTGCCAGGCATCAAGTTGGGCCTTAAAGTCCTCCACTGTACAGATGAGGAAATTGAGGCCCAGAGCAGTGCTCCAAGAGTTAGGGTTGGACTCCAGCTCTGTCTGACTCAGTGCCAGCTCCCTGTGACTCTGCCATTTTCCACCTCCCACGGCAAACCCACCGAGGGCTGGCTCTCCAAGCCCAAGGAGGCGGGCTGGGGAACCCCTGGAGGATTGCAGCTGGGCGTTTGCCGGAGGCATAAGCTGGTGGCTGTGTCGCTAGAGTGACAGGTGGCCTGTTTCACAGGACCCCCTCACCACATGTGCCACAAGAGGGATTTGTATGGCTCAGAAAAGCCAGAAATCGCCTCCACTCTGCACGGAGACTGTCCCCGATGCACTCCTTGCCAGCTGGGCTGGGGAAGATTGAGGGTGCTGTGTGGGTGATGCTGCTTCCAGGGAGGGGAAGTGGAGGGACCAGGGTCCTTGGCCAGGACCCTTTACAAGGAGGAAGGGGGTCCTTGCAGTGTCAGATCGTCTCAAATTATTTTTTGGTTCCAGTTGGTTGAGAGCTGAGCGTGCCCTGCATCTTCCTACCGTTGTCTATTGATCTGTAAAACAAGCGTTGGGGGGAGATCGTTTAGCCCCATCTTCCAAGTCAGGAAACCAAGGGGAAGTGACCTGCCACAGTCCTCCAGTGCTGGGCGCTAATCATCACATTTTTTTTTTTTTTTTTTTTGAGGGACAGAAAATAAATTTTTGGATTTTGAAAAAGTTTTATTGTGATAAAATATACATAACATAAAATTTGCCATTTTAACCATTTTTAAGTGTGTGATTCATTGGAATTAGTTACACTCGCAGTGTTGTGCAGCCATCACCACTGTCAATTTCCAAAACTTTTCATCACCTCAGACGGAAACCCCATGCCCGTTAAGCAATAATGGCCCCCTGTCTCTGGCAACCTCTAATCTACTTGCTGTCCCTATGAATTTGCCTATTGTAGATATTTTGTGTAAGTGGAATCATATAATATTTGCCCATTTGTGTCTGTCTTCTTTCACTCAGCATGTTTTCAAGTTTTATCCACATTGTAGTATGTATCAGAACTTCATGCCTTTTATTTTTGTGATTGTTCATCATATACACAGCAACACATACACCAATTCAACACTTTCTACATGTACGATTTAGTGACACTGATCACATTCTTCGAGTTGTGCAACCATCCTCACCCTCCTTTTCTGAGTTGTTCCTCCCTCATTAACATGAACTCACTGCCCCTTAAGGTTCCTGTCTAATCTTTTGAGTTGCTGTTGTCACTTTGATCCTATACAGATAAATCTTAAAAGAGCATAATGCTCAAGGCAGACATTCTTTACTAGTTAAGCTAAACTTTTGTTTGGTTTTAAGAAGACTTCAAGGGATTTTTTTTTGGTTCACAGTTTAAAGATTATCTCAGGGCAATAGTTTCAGGGGTTCATCCAGCCTCCCTGGCTCTAGAAAGTCAGGAGTCCATGAGAATTTGAAATTCTGTTCTGAATTTTCCCCCTTTTGATCAAGATTTTTCTGTAGAATCTTTTATCAAAATGTTCAGTAATGGTAGCCAGGCACCATCCAGTTCTTCTGGTCTCATAGCAAAGGAGGCAGTTGTTCATGGAGGCAATTAGCCACACATTCCATACGCTCTTCCTGTTCCTGACTCTCTTTCTGCCTCTGTTGTTTCTGTTTATCCATTTGTTCATTAATGGACACTTGGGTTGTTTCCACCTTTTGACTCCTGTAAATAATGCTGCAATGAACATTGGTGTACAGGTATCTGTTTGAATCCCTGCCTTCAAGTTTTTTGGGTATATACCTAGGAGTGGAATTGCTGGGTCATATGGTAATGCTAATCATTACATTTTCCCTCTCTCTTTCTTTTTCTGTCTTTGTCTCTCTTATGCTTGCTCTCTCTCTCTTTCTTTCTCTCTCTGCCTGTGTGCACTTCTCTCTGACTCTCTATTCCTCTCCTTGGTTAATGCCGATTAGGAAAGTAACAAAGCAGTGTTTATTGTTGTGTGCTGTGGAGTCATTTAGTTGATCATAAATACAGGTCCCTTGGCAAATGGCCAACATTCTCCCACTACCAATTGGAACCAATCTTGGACCTAAGCCCTTTTTCATTCATAGATGCTTGTCTTGAGAAATAGCAAAGCAGTAGACTTTGGGGGACTTAAACCGCTCATTCATTCAAAATTCATTAAACGCCTACTGTATGCAGACACCATTCTAGACATTGAGGATAGGCAGTGAACAGAAGAGACAAACGTCCCTGCTCTGGTCGAGTTGACATTTTAACTGGGAGAAAAAAGTGACCACCACAGTAATTAAGTTATATGTATAAAGCGCAGATAGCCAGCGTTTCAGCATTTGGTCTCTGTCACAGCTACACAATCTGCTGTTGTAGTGAAAAGCAACCATAGACAACATGTAAGCAAATGAGCACAGTTGTGTACCAATAAAACTATTTACAAAAACAGGCAGTTAGCCCATGGGTGATAGTTTGCCAATCCCTGTGTTAGGTGGTGTTAGAGGGTGATAAGAGCTAAAGAGAACAATAAAGCAATAGAAAGGTTATGGATTGTCAGAGTGGCAGGGAGCCATGCAAGTATCTGAAGGAAGGGCGACCCAGGTGGACAGAACAGCCAGTGCAAAGGCCCTGGGGTAGGAGTGTTCCTGGCATTTTTGAGGAACAGCAAGGCAGCCCATGTGGCTGGAGGGAGTGGGTGAGGCAGAGAGTGGGAGCTGATAAGGCCAGGAAGGTGACAGAATAACTCACAGGCAGAGACCGTATCATTTATCATCCAAACCAGGACAGTTTTAAGAGTGAAAGTGGAAAGAGGATTCAAAAAATAATTAACAGGTGTTCCATGATCTACAGCAAATAGAAACCAGGACATACGGCATCCCTCAGGGCCACTGTCAGGACCTTGACTTTTTCATGATCAGGTCCACTCCATTCTCATCTCATGTGGCTGGGGAATTGTACATTCTCCTGAGCTAAGTATTTTTTACATCCTCTATACTTTTTCTGAATGAAATTAGAGGGAAATAAACTATAAAGCAGAAGGCACTTAAGGATTTTACTGGGACTTGGTCATTAATTTGCTTGACGAGTTACTTATCGAGCACTTACTAAGCACCAGGCACCACACTAGGCTCTGGCAATGCCGAGATGAATCAGTATCTTCTCGGGCACTCAAGATTCTCCAGGCCAATCGTTAGAAGCATTAATTACTGTGCAAGTGCAGCAAAGAGGTACGTGGGGGAAATGATTTTGGTTGTAAGCCAGGATAACAGGTCTAGCCATGCCATCCACTCTCTGGGTGATCCTGGCAAGTGACGCCGCCTCTCGGCCTCAGTTGCCGCATCCTCTGTGCATGGGGATTGTGGGAACACAGGGAAATAAAGTGTGGGAAGCATTTTGTCAGCCCGAAAGGGCTCTGCAGATACAACCATGGTGACCTTCCTGCCTCTCCACGCCCAGGGAAAGAGCCTGATCATTTGAACTTGGGATAAGCCAATCCACTGACAGGGACCTTATGTGCATTTGTCATTCAGCCAACACTTAGTGAGCACCTACTGTTTGCCAAGTGCTATTCTGGGCACAGGGGGCCAAGACAAGGAACAGTCTTGCCTGGGGGGAGCAGATGTTTTAGGGAGGAGAGACATCTGTAAGGAAATAAATGCATAATCGACAAGATGATTCAGGGAGTGAGGCATGCTGGGAATAGATGTGCAATGTGGAGGGGAAAGTCCTTTCAGTTGGGAAGTCCAAGCGAGCACCTCTGAGGAGGACACGGCAGAGCAAAAGCCTGAGGGACAGGGCGGAGTCGGCCTATGGAGGGAGGGGGCTCCAGGAAGAGGCTCAGGAACAGGAAACGGGCTCACTGCAATCTGAACCTCAGCTTTTTGGGTGTCAGTTTCTCCGTCAGTCATATGGGAGACACTCATTTGCCCACCTGTCTCATGAGATCCATGTAAGTGTCGATGAGAAGGTGACATTTGAAAAAGCCCTAAGTTGGTATGGGGTGAACCATGGCGATAAATATCTGGTGTATCAGTCAGAACAGCCAGGCTGTGCTGCAGTAACAAACATCCCCTAAGTCTCTGTGACTTTAACAACAGTTCATTTCCTGCTCATACCACATGTCCAGATCTGGTTGACTGGGGCCGGGGGAGGGAAGGTACGCTCTGCTCAGCATAGTCATTTGGGACCTAGCTGATTGATCAGCCACCCCCTGGAACATTGCCAGTTGCCATCCTAGAAGGGAGGAGAGCCCTGGAGGGACCCACACTGGCTGTTCAGCACTCTAGCCCAAAAGTGACAGCTCCAATCACTTGTCAGTGTCCAGAACCCACCCCACAAGGGAACCAGGAAGGACCATCCTGGCACATCCCCCAGAAATATCTGGTGACCACTAATGGGGGAAGGGGATCCCTGGGTGGTGCAAATGGTTTGCAGTCGTCTACTAACTGAAAGGTTGGTGGTTCAGACCTTCCCAGTGGTGCCATGGAAGAAAGACTTGGTGATCTGCTGCTGTCAAGATTACAGCCAAGGAAACCCTATGGAGCTCAGTTCTCTGTAACACATGAGGTCACCATGAGTTGGAATCAGTTTAACAGTAATGAGTTTGATTTGAGGTTTTAATGGAGAAAGAGTCCCCAGGCAGGAGACTCCTTTGAGCCTCTGGAAAAAAAGCAAGGTACTTTCTAGAGCAGCATCCTCCCCCGTGTTATTACTGATTTTAACAAGTGAGCAAGCTGCCCCCCTTCCCCATCCTCCCCAGACCCAGACTCGTGTATACCCCACCTTAACCTGACCTGTCAAAGGGGAAGGAGACCAGGAGGGGCGACTTGTGCCCCCTCTACAATAGTGACCTCCTGGGCAGCTCCTGGCTTCCTGTCGGGGAAGTGTTTCCACTTTGCTCCCAAGCAAACCCCACCACCCAGGGAAAGCCCATCTCCTAATCAAAACCTGCACCCAACCCTCCACCAGCTTCTCTGTAAGTCATTGGATCCAGAGCAGGGAATTGAATGCTTGGGGTGAGGCTGAAAGAGAAAAAGTACTTCTAAACACAGACAGCTGAGCCCCAGTCCCCAGGGAGGAAGGAGCAAGAAGGGCTCTGGAGGGAACACAGCCATGGGTTGAGGATGTGGGCTGTGTAGTAGTTTGGACCCGCCTCTCATTCAGTCATTCAACAAACATTGGGTGAGCCCTGCCTGCACTGGGCACTTTGCCAGGGAACAGAACAAGAAGAGAATGGACAAAATCCCTGCCTCTTGTGGGGCAGCCATTCAGCAGGGGAGACAGTGAACAAGTTAAGTGAGTGAGTGTATAGGAGGTGAGACGATGATGTGCTAAGGAAACAATAGCCCAAAAAGGAGATCAGAAATGAGGGGGTGCAACTGTAAAGGGCCATCAGGGAGGCCTTCCTGAAGAGGTGAAGGGGTGTGGGGGAAGGGTGTCCAGGCAGAGGCAACAGCTGTGCAAAGTCCCTGAAGTAGGATTGTGCTTGCCCATTTGAGGAGCAGCAAGGAGGCCAGTGTGGCTGGAACAGAGTGAGCGAGAGGGTGAGTGAGAGGAGACTGGGGGCATGGAGGTGAGAGGGTTGGGGACCACCTCTGCCATTTAGTAACTTGGGACATGTGACTTTACCTCGTGGCACCTCAGTTTCCTCACCTGGAATGATGGGAATGATTACATACTGCTTTTTGGGGTTGATGAGAAAATTAAATATGATAAAGTTGGCCAAGTACTTGGCACCGTGTGTGCGTATGTGTGTGTGCACATGCGTGCATGCATGTCTTTACACTGGGCAATACATCACGTATCCAGAGGCCCTTAAGCCTGTCAGGACCCAAGGTGTGGGCGGACACATGCCTTGTTGGCAATCTCTGAGATGGAAGGGGCTGCCTTGGCCCCGAGGGGCCTCATCCACGTCTCCCTGTTCAGTCCACCCTCTTCCACCTGCTCCGTCCTCTCCTGAGCCTGCTCCCCAAGATGGCCCGGAGATTTCCTGTGCTGCCCATGCAGGCTTCCGCTTCCTGGACTATATTTAGCCCTGAGAAATGGGAGCGAGAAGCCTTCAGCCACTGCAGCATCAGAGGGGAAAAGCACAAAGCCAGTCCTGCCTCCCGTCCAGCCTTATTCTGCTGACTCCATTCCTGTCTCATTCTTCAGAGCCTTCCAGAAGTACAGCACTAGAACTTTGGAGCTTGTTAGAACAAGGGCACAGTTTGTGTCCAGGATTAAGGTTGACTTTTTTGAAAAAACTCTTTTTTGTGGAAATAAACATTCAGAAAACTTCACAGATCGTAAGTGAACAGCATAATGGATTTTCACAAACTGAACATACCCGTGTAATCAGCACCTAGATCAGGAAACAGCTTTCTCAGCCTCAGAAGCCCTCTCATGCCCATCCCATCCCAGTTGCCCGGTTTTGCATTTTATGTTAAGTGGGATCTCACATTTTTCCATCTGGCTTCTTTGCTCAACATTAACTTTGTATGACTTCATGTGGTGACTCATGGCAGTTGTTCATTGCACAGCATACCATTTTTCTATCCTCTCTCCTGTTAATGGGCATTTGGCTCATTTCCAGTTTGGGGCTATTGTGAATATCACTGCTATGAACATTCTTATATATACCTTTAGTGACCACAGGTTGACATTTCTGTTGGATAACTACCCAGGAGTGGAATTATTGACTCATAGCAAAGATGCATGATTGGCTTTAGTGGAAACTCCTAACCCACTTTTCAAACGGGGAAGTTTGAATATTACCCTCTCACTGCAGACTCTGAGGGTTCTGGTTGCTCCACAACCTCCCCAACACCTGCTGGTGTAAGTCTTTTTCATTTTAGCCCTTCTGCTGGATGGCAGTGGCATTGCATGTGGTTTTATGTTGTATTTTTGTTTGTTTGTTTGTGTTTTTCCAGATAGGCTTTAGAGTTTGTAATTATCAGTTCAACAAGTAAAACATGTATTCAAAGAAATATGTGAACAAAATATGGAGCTTGAAGTACCTTAACAGAAGTAACAGAAACATAGCTCACAGTGGTTTAAAATAAATAAAGGGAATTTCATTTCACTGAAAGTCCAGAAGTAGTGGGCTTCAGGCCAGGCTTCATCCAGCAGCTCCACACTGTCACTGAGCATCCAGGTTCTTTTCAGTTGTTCATTCTGCCTTCCATGATGTGGAATTTATTCCAACATAAGCTTTCCTCATGCACACAGGATGGCTACCAGCAGCAAGCAGGATTATGTGCTTTCTTATTCATGTTCAGCAACAGATCATCTCTTCCCCCAACCAGTGAGCAGAAATCCTGGACTTCACTCACATTGGACTACCCAGTCACAATTGCCTGTGTTTTTAAAGGTGGGCTTTTAAAGCCACACTTGGGGATTCCATTCTACAGGCGCCACAGGGCTGAGGAACACCTGGAAGGTTACCCCTGGTTCAAATCCCACACCTGCCCCTGACTAGCTCTGTGACTTGGGTGATGATTTTGTCTTTCTGTGCCTCTGTTTCCTCAGTTGTAAAATGGGCATGATGATAGCATAGGCATGTCGAGAGGCTTAAATGAGTGGCATACACAATGAGCTTAAAATAGTGCCTGGGACACAGTAAGCACTAAGTGCTTATTTTTACGATTCTTGCAGCCTCATAAATCTCTTCCTCTGTTTTTGTATTCTTCCCCTCCTCTTACACTCTTCTTGTCACAGTGTTTTGTTGAAAAGTTAGCTGGGAACTTCTGGGAGTTTTTTGCAGGGAATGGAAGAGGGACACCCTTGAGGAAAAGGCTCACAGCCCAGCTGACTGGCTTGGTGACTTAACCAAGCTGTCAGACCCTGCGGTCATGTGCCTCCTTTAAGGGGAGACTGTGATTGTTTGGTGGATAAGGGAGGGAACAGAGGTTCATTTCTGCATTTGGATGAGGTTTGTGTCCTGCTCCTCCTTGACTCTGGTCTGGGAAGTCCTCCTCTGTTTATTCATGCTGGCCCCCAGGTCCTGTGAAGATGACACCACTGGGGATTGGGGGGCTTTACACCTTTGATTGGTTGAAGCTGGGCCCTCCATTTCCCACCCTGGGCTGCCAGAGCTCCAGAACTCCACAGGCCAAGGGTATTCAAGGATAGAGCTCTCCAGAAGAACCTATGAGGTCACACCTGAACCCCAGTCAAGTCTCACCTGCTTTCCCTCCTTGCCCCAACAGAGCAACGATGCCTCAGGGAACACTTGGAACTGGTTGTACTTCATCCCCCTCATCATCATTGGCTCCTTTTTTATGCTGAACCTTGTGCTGGGTGTGCTGTCAGGGTAAGTCTCCGTCACTTCCCCTCCCCTCCCTTTTCCAACTGCTACCCAGGAAAAGGCCACCAAGGCTTTGTTTTCACTCACCAGCCAGAGAATGGGCCCTTCCCTTGCTTTGGGAAATCCAGACAGTTAGCAAGCCATGCACAACTGCAAGAGGTATCCAGGAAGGGGACAGACACATGGGAGACTGAAATTCAGCCCATCCTTAATTCACCAAGCTGTACCCCTGGTTCTGAGCTACTTCCATCCAGAGGAAGGGGAACTTCTTTCCAGTGCGGGCCTCTCATTCAAAAGGTTTTCTCAAATTTTTCAGGCCTACAATATACCACGTAAAAAATCCTACAGAGCTTTATTTTCTGTAACTTACATTTACAAACAATAGGTTGGCTTTCCTCCCTGTTTTCCAAATACAAAATCATAGCTAGACTTGAATGTGCTTTTTATGACATACATTGTCCCTCTCCCCATCACCCCACCACCCAAGATTGATTTTCTTTTAGCTTAATCATAAATAGATTTCATTTTTCTTACCACAAGAAGTGTGAGGACTGGTACAGTGGCTCCATGACACCATCAGGAACCCCAGATCTTTCTAGCTTTCCACTCTGACATCCTTACCAAAGGCTTCCAATCTCATGGATGCCTCATGGTCCCAAGATGGCTGCCTCATGCCCGTAAGATGCCCCATCCCATGTTCCAAACAGGAAGAGGAGGAAAGAAAACAGAAAGAGGTGGGGCCTATATCAAGGAAGCAAAGCTTCAGCGGAGATCATCAGCTTATGTTTCATTGGCATAACCTAAAAGAGGGCTGGAAATATTTTTTGTGTTCTGCTCCTCCTTGACTCTGGTCTGAGAAGTCCTCCATTTTTTAGCTGGGCACACTGCCACCTCAAATAAAACTGAGGTTCTGTTAGTCAGTATTATGGAGAGAATGAGAAGGAGGGAACCGGTCAGCAATGGTAGCATGGCATGGTTCCATGTATGGTTTTGCTTTTTGCTCCAGCTGGGTGCAGTTGACGGGAAATGTGTGAAGCTGGCAAAGATACCTCACGCCATAATATTCTGATGTTTTCCCAGAAGACCTGACTCCTCTTGTTGAAAACCACTTGCCGCCAGAGGGTTCTGAACCCCCAGATTACATGCATACACACACAGACTTCCAAACATTTCCAGGGAGGCAGGAAACATCCAGGTCCTGGGCTTTTTTGTGCATCTGCAGGGAGTTTGCCAAAGAAAGGGAGCGGGTGGAGAACCGGCGGGCTTTTCTGAAGCTGAGGCGGCAGCAGCAGATTGAAAGAGAGCTCAATGGGTACATGGAGTGGATCTCGAAAGCAGGTGAGGCCCTTTCATCCTGGAGCCCAGGAATGGAAATCCCAGGCCACAGAGCAGACAGACAGTCATGCTTACAGTTTGAAGAGGGATGAGGGGAGGGGTGTGATTGGAGGAGAAAGAGGATCGAAACTGGTAATCCCAACTTTCAGCAGCAAGGATCCAGAGTATGATATTAAAACCTCCAGGATGGAGACAGAATGTGGCATCACATAACAGTTATGAGCTTTAAAATCAGGCATTAGTTTGCATCCTACCTCTGTCACCTCCTAGTGATATACCTCACCTCCCTGTGCCTCAGTTGCCTTATATATTCAATGGGGATAATGATAGTGCCTACCTCATGGGGCTGTAGGGCTACTGTGAGTATTCAATAAAGTGATTCAAGCTAAGATGCTTAGCAAGAACAGTGCCTGAAACACAGGAGGTACGTGTGTATTTGTTCAGCCACTCAACAAATATTTATGAGGCTCCTGCTGTATGCCAGGCACAGTTCTAGGCACTGAGGATGTGGCAGTGGGAAAAAAAAAAAAAAAACAGAATCCCTGCCCTCAGAGACTGACATTCTAGTGAGGGAGATAGAAAATAATCAAGTACATGTAATTTGATGCTGCCAAATGCTGGGAAGAAATCTAACACAAGCAAGGAGCAGAGAATAGTTGGAGAGGGGTGGTCAGGACAGGCCTCTCTGAGAAGGTGACATCCGAACAGAGACCTGAAGGAAGTAAAGAAACAAGCTGTGTGGATGTCTAGGGGAGGGACGTTCCAGGCAGACGGAATCGCAGGTGCAAAGGCCCTGTGGTGGGAGCATCATAGCAAAGAGGCCTGTGTGCATAGAGCAGAGTGGGCTGGGGGAGTGGGAGGAGGTGAGGGCAGTGGGTGATGGGGGCAGATCAGGCAGGGCCTGAAGCTGTGGTGAACATGTTGGCCTTTATTTTGAGTGAAGTGGGGATGATGTTTGCTATCATTACTGTTGCTGAGGGGGGCTGGGCATCAGAAACAGCTGAGCAGCAAAGGGAGAGCAGGAGTGGCCCCTTGTCATTCCCGTCCCAGGGAGCCCATCCCCAGGACAGTCCTCCAGGCACTGGAGCTTAACTCTGTGCTCTTCCTCCTCCTCAGAAGAGGTGATCCTCGCCGAGGACGAAACCGACGGAGAGCAGAGGCATCCCTTTGATGGTAACTGCTCTGAGCCCAGCGAGGCGGTGGGTCACAGGGCAGACAGGAGTTGTGGGACCAAGGGGACAGGCTCTTTGGTTCTAGAGGGCCTCTAGGAGGTGCTCAAGGGCCAGGTCATGCCAGGAACAAACAAGAGACCAGGTTAGGCTCAGTTCGATCTGGGGAATGGTAGGAATCTGCTTCCTTAAGGAATATCAGGACCTCAGTGCAGGGTTGAGACTTTCTGATCTCCCCTTTCTGCTTTAATTACGTGCCTGGATTCTTTGGCTTTGTGCCTCAGTTTTGCTCATCTGTAAAATACATAATACTAATAATAGTAATACCTACCTTACAGATGGCCGATATCATGTCTGTGAGGATTAAATTAATTATTGCAAATAGAATACTTAGGACAGTGCTAATGGTGCACACAGTCAGCACCATTTGTATATGTTAACTAAATAAATAACAATAATAATAAGTCCACCTAGTATCCAGCTCACTGTTAAGGACTGTTGTCTCTCACATTAGGAGTCTGGCTGACAGAGCAATGACTTTTGATTAAAAATACCAAGAGTGGGAAGGAAATGAAGAAACTGGGGCTCTATCCCCATAGCTTATAAAATGGATTTTACAAAGCACTTTGTTGGAGAGTGGAAGTCACTTCCTCTGGAGTGTATACTTTAACCTATTGCCCTCTAGAAGCCTCCTTCACAGAGTAAAGCCCGAATATGGGTGGGGAGAAGGAGTTTATGTCCATAAACCCAGCCTGCCCGGCATCTATGGCAGGAGTAAAGGGGCGGACTGTAAGAGTCTCTATACATCCAGTCCAGGGCCCCCAGAAAGTGAAGTTTCTTAGACTTTAGAGATAGACCGGAGGGAAATGTTTGCTAAATAATACAATGATAATAATTCCATCAAAAATACATTTTATTGCTTGGGATTATCTTCTCACATGTTAGAAAGCTAGTTAGACAGAATGATGACTTTTGATTGAAAATCGAGGGGATTAGAAGAAAATCAATGAACTGGGGCCTATCCCAGCAGATTATAAAATGAAGTTTACTATTTTACTGGAAAAGAGATTACCCTTGGGGATGTCCGAGTGACTTTATTGAAAGCGTATACCTGAACTCATTGTCCCCTGGAGAGCTCTCGAGAGAGAGAGAGAGAGTAGAGCTGAATATTGGGGAGTGGAGAGTGTCCACAATCCCAGCCTGCCTAGCATGTATGCTAATAAAGGTCAAGGGGTGGACTGTTTTCGTAAGAGTCCCAGGGTTCCCAGAAAGTGGGGTTTTTTAGAGTTTAAAAATAGACCAGAGGGAAAATAGTGACCGAGAGAGCTCAGACTGGAGTCAGACTGAACAGGACTTGACTCTCTCTTCACCCCTTGGGTACAGTCATATAACCTCCCTGAGCCCTGGTTTCTGCATCTATAAAATGGGCATGCCAGTGGTTCCTACCAAACCCAATTGTCACGAGGGCTAAATCCAATGATATGTAGAAAGAGCGTGGCGTCATGCCTGGTGCAGAGTACACACTCGATGGCTGTCGTTGTGCAAAAAAGGTAATGTCTTTTTCTCTTGCTGTGTTTCCATTGTTGGAGCTCTGCGAAGGGCCACCATAAAGAAAAGCAAGACAGACCTGCTCAACCCTGAAGAGGCTGAGGATCAGCTGGCCGATATCGCCTCTGTGGGTGAGTCCCTTCTGCTTCCAGGCGTCTGTTCATCTCCAGTGCCCGAGAGACACAGGGGCTCAAGGATTGGAAACCAGACTGCCTGCATTTGCATCTCAACTCTTCCCCTTGCAACCTGTGTGCCTTAGGGCAGATTACATGGTTATGGGAATAACAGTAGTTCCCGTCTTCTAATATTCTGAGGATTAACTTTATCCACATAAAGCATATAGAACAGAGTCTGGTGGAGAATAAGCACCCAATAATGTTGGCTGGTGCAAATGGTTAATGTGCTCAGCTGTTAAATGAAAGATTGGAGGTTTGAGTCCACCCAGAGGTGCCTTGGAAGAAAGGCCTGGTAATCTACTTCCAAAAAATCAGCCATTGAAAACCTTATGGAAGTTCTACTCTGACACACCTGGGGTCACCATGAGTCAGAGCCAATTCAACGGCAACTGGTACTGGCAATGTTGGCCAATATTTTCATCATTTGTTAAGTACTCATTAAGGGCTTGCTCTTGTTAGATGCCCACTTGTGACAAGACGGAGACAAAAATCCCTGTCCATGTGGACCCTGCAGTCCAGGGAAGGAAGTAGATATTAAACAGGTAATTCCACATAGAACTTGTAATGGTGATGGTGCTGCTGAGGAGATCCCAGGGTCTTGGCCTTCTCTGGAAGAGTGGTGTGTCATCAGGGGAGGCTTCTCAGAGGAGGCGACTTTTAAGCTGAAAACTGAAGGATGAGTAGGAGTTCACCGTAGGCAGTGAGAGCAGAGAGAACATGTGGAAGGCTATGGCCCAGACTGCCGCCGTGGTTACCATAAGAGGCAGAGCTTGAGGGGCCAGGGGACATTTACTCTTTTCCTTCTCACCCCTTAATACAGTTGATTTGTTGACTGAGACTATGCTGCTTTTGACCTTCTACAGTGAAAATATGTTATTTTTTTAACGGGTTTTAAAAAATTCCGATAATAGAAGAAAAGATGGGAGAATATCCAGGCAGAGGACCCTGAGAAGAGAAGTAATTTAGACTGTTTGTAGAACTGTGTGGCTGGAGCGCAGAGGAAGAAAGGATGGAAGAGAAAATGAGGGAGGGAGGGGCAATTACATTCCCTTTAAATATCTGCCATTATATTATTTTTGTCAGTGTAGATAGATGCTTCTGATCTACTCTTTTTTCTCTTCTGCTTTTTTTTTTTCACTCAACCCTGGTTTATAACCACAGCCATTGAGTTTTGACATCATTTTCCTTGCAATCACATATTCCCTCCAGGTGGGTACACTATAGTTTGTTTAGCCATTGCTCTATTATATGGCATTTGAGTTGTTTCCAATTTTTGCTCTTAAGGAAGAACACTGCTGTGAACGTTTATGTACAATTACTCCCCCCACCCTTTGGGCGTATTTCCTTGGCGATAATTATAGGATCAAAGATATTAACAGCTTTTCAACTCATTATTCACAGAGTCATTCTGAGTTTCAGAAACGTTGAACCCATTTATAGACCTGCCAAGTAAGCGTACGTTCATGGATTCCCCACCCCGGCCATTCCATTTTGCCAATTTAATTTCCATCCCCAGTTAAGTAGGTTTGTAATGATACTAAAGCTTGTTTTAATTTGCATTTTTAATTTCTAGCCAAAACACACTTGTCCTTGTAATGATGAACTCTATTTCCACTGGTGGCTGTATCTGTTTATCTCTTTTGAACAAGTGTCAAGAATTATAGAGTTCCAACTCTGTGTGTTTTATCAGTTATGTCTGGCCCACATATTTTCCCAATGAGTTTGCTTCCATTTTTAAAATCTGTTTTTGTTATATTCTGATGGGCAAACTTTTTGTCATCCCGCATTTACCAAATGCCAGTCACTGAAAAAATTTGGAATACCCAAACTAGGCTCTCCTCTGCAGATAAGATGAGATTGTTGTTGTTGATGTTAGCACCATGATCGGTTGGGGATCAGCCCACTGTGATGCATAGGGTTTTCATTGGCTGGTTTTCAGAAGTAGATTGCCAAGCCTTTCTTCCTAGTCCATCGTAGTCTGCTGGAACCTGCCATTCATCCACAGGGAGATACCACTTTTCATCCATCATTCTGGCAAAGATGAAAAAGTAATAATACCCAGTGTTGGCAAGGATATAGGGTAATGGGCATTGTTACACACTGTTGACAGGAGTGTAAATTTGCACAGTGTATGATTTGGCATTATTTAAATATAGACTTTATACTCTTCAACTTAGCATTTCCGCTTCAAAGAACATTCCTACACATGTGCAGAGATCTGCGTTCCACCCTCTTTACATCAGTGTTGTTACTAGTGTTGGAAAAATAGAAAACAGGAACAACCCACATGCACAAAAGTAAGGAGATAGTTAAAGAAATTAGAGTCTAGACCTACAGTGGAGTACTACACAGCCAGGAAAAAGAACATGATTGCTACAGCTGTGGAAAGCTGTTTGAGACGTGGTTTTCAGAGAGAAGAAAGGAAGCTGGACAACACTATGTACAATATGATCCCATTTTTAAAAAATACTGTTAAGGTGTATCAGATCTACTTAAAGAAGATTTGGAAATTGGAGGATTACAAGGGATTTTCACTTTCTATGTTACATTTTTCTCTAATATATGAATTAATGACCTGCATTACCTTTGAAATCAGGAAGTTAAATAAATATAAAGTTGCTTTAACACAACAGAGAGTCTCTGGGTGGCACAAATCATTAAGCGCTCGACTGCTAATCAAAAGGTCGGTGGTTCCAGCAGAGGCACCTTGGAAGAAGGGCCTGGCGATCTGCTTCTGAAAGATCACAGCCTTGAAAACTACGGAGCACAGTTATACTCTGCACATGTGGGCTCGCCATGAGTCAGAATGGATTTGACTGATACGGTGACAATATCGGTTGCCATTGATTTCGACTCATAGCAACCCTATAGGATGGAGCAGAACTGGCCCTTCGGTGTCAAAGGCTGTCATCTTTATGGAAGCAGACTGTCACATCTTTCTCCCATGGAGCGGCTGGTGGGTTCAAACCTCTGACCTTTCAGTTAGCAGCTGACTGCTTAACCACTGCACCACCAGGGCTCCTTATGGTGACAATGGCAATATTAAAAAAGAAATAAAACAACAGAGACGCAGTGTAAGGAGCAGTGACGAGGGGTCGAAATGGCTGAACAGGGCAGGGAGGAATTTGTTCAGTGGGAAGACCAAAAAAGGCTCCACTCAGGAGGGATTTTACTCGGAACCTCAGGAGACCTCTGACATGGCCAGGTTGGGGGAGGCATTCCAGGAAGCCATGGCAGATGTTCAGAGGGTTCGTCTGCGCAAGACCCTGCCCTAGACTCTGTGGCTGACCAAGGAAAAACTTGCTACTTGGGGAATCCAGGTTCAAAGCAGGCATTTGATAGACGTGTGAGGAGGCAGCTCAGGAAGAGGAGGAACCCGAAGAGAAAGCTGTCAAGATGAGTAAGGACAGATGCTGTTGAGAAAGCAGGGTGATTTTCAGCTTTCTAAATGGATGCAGAAGACAGGCCAGTGGCTTGCTTCAGCCAAAGCCACCAAAACCCCCGACCTTGGCCTACTGCTCAAAAACACAGAGGAAGGGGCCCCCAACCTAGCCAGGTGTTTTCCAAGACCACTCTAAAAGAAACCTCTGGAATTGCAAGGTTCTGACGAGAAAATGCCTTTACCTTTGTTTATTTCTATAAAAAATAAGGACAAGGCAGGAACTGTGTGGCATTCGCCCCCATGTTGTACCGTAGTAAACACGGTCTTACATAATTAGGGATTATATGGTGCTGTTGAGTCAGCTGATGAACACATGATAAAGATGTCTCATTTATAAGTGATGAACTTACTGTTAAAATATGGAAACCCATTGCCATCGAGTTATTTTCTACCCATAGCGACCCTACAGGACAGAGTAGAACTGCCCCCATAGGGTTTCCAAGGCTGTACTCTTTCTGGAACAAGATTGCCACATCTTTCTCCCTCAGAGCAGCTGTTGGGTTCCAACCACCAACCTTTTGGTTAGCAGATGAGCACTTAACCACCATGCCATCAGGGAACTTGAGTCATTTATATGAAGAGTTGAGCGATGAATAGACGCTGCCATCATTAATATCATTTCTTTGGGAAAATCTGATTCCATTTAGATGATTTTAATGATATAAGTTCCGTGTTGGCAGCTACCATTTCAACTTTCAGAGATCTTTCAGGATATATAAATTTCCAGAAGTCTCTGAGTTAAGCCTTGGTGGTAGCATACTCCAGCCCTCACCCTGGCTCCATCTGGACTAGCTGCCCCAGCTGCTCGTGATCCCTTGAAATGTAGCTGGTCTGAACTGGGATGTGCTGTATAAAAACACTACAGAGTCAGAAGACAGTGTGAAAAAGTAAAGAATGGAAAACATCTCATTGATAAATTTATATTGATTACATGTTGAAATGACAATACTTTAGACAGATTGGATTTAATAAAATACTAATTTAAAAAAAAAAACAAACTAAAGATTGCCTGCAAGTACAATTCCAGACAACGGAGAAGAATTAGAGACCAGAATGTATAGAAAAAGGGTGCATGGGTCGAAGTAAGTTAATTGCTGTAAACTGAGGTCACAGTATCTCGCTAGCACAGGGCCTGACATGTAGTAGGTGTTCAGTTAGCATCCATTTCCCTCTCCCTTCCCGATGAGTGGGGTGCAGGCTGGGTGATCAAGAAAGGCGTCCTTGGTGAGCTGGCACCTGAACTGGGCCTCGATTTCAGTTCTTGGGGCTACAGTAGGAGACGATGTCCAGTAATCATAACATGCCAGGCACTGTGCTGAGGTGTATTAACTCATTTATTCCTCCCAAGGGCTCTATGATGTAGGAAGTGTGGTTGTCCCCAATTTACAGATGAAGACACTGGGGGCCAAGAGATGAAGTGACCGATCACCACCAACTGGCAGTGGAGCTGAGGTGTTCAGTGTGGCTCCAGCGTGGGTGGGGGTTGGGGACCACCTGCTTGCAGTGACCAGCTCCTCTCTCTCCCTTGACCCTTGGCGCATCCCTCTGAGATTCCTGAGAGGCGCATTCACAAGCTCATCTTCAGGTGCTGCAAACAGAGGCCAGAATTGCCTGACTGAGAAAGGCCAGGGAGAGCCGCACCAAGGGCCTGCAGTGCCTGTGGGGTCAGGTGGGGGGTGGGCATGAGAGGAGAATCCGTGGCAGAGAGGAGAGGCCTTGCTGTGAGGGGCTGCAGCCACCAGACTGGGCAACTGCTACCGGTGGGAGTGCCCCCCACCCCCATGGCCACATGGTCCACTGTCCCAGGAGGAGTGAGTAGTGTGATGGCTGAGAACACGGGTTCCAAATCCCGGCTCGACACGTCTTCTCCAGTCATTGGACCTCTCAGCCCCATTTCCACAGTTGTACCATGGGGACAGGAGCCCTGGTGTCACAGTAAAGATTTACAGCCTCGGAAACTCTATGGGGCAGTTCTGCTCTGTCCTGTAGGGTCACTATGAGTAGTAATCAACTTGACGGCAATGAGTTTTTTTGTTTTGACCACAGGGGCAGTGATGGTCCCTGCTCCACGGGGTGCAATGAGGATCAAGGAGCTTATCGTGTAGCATCTTTCCCACAGAGCCCGGTGCCTGCTAAATATTCAATAAGTGTCAGCTGTTACTTCATCCAAGAGAAGCTGACATCCATATTTTTTTATGGAAGGTCTCCCAGTTTTTAAATGTAGACCAGTAACTCCAGCTTTTACAAAACCAGTATAAACCAATATGGCCCCTGGGTACCAATCTCTGGTTAGAATTTTGCTAAGAGGAAGTGGTATCCTGCAAGGTCACAGGCTCCCTTGAAAGTCATGTTTGCCATGTCCCACGCCTGGCACATGGGATGGGTTCAGTGAGCATGCTGGATGGATTAATGAATGAATGAATGAACAAAGGAATTGAGAATGGAAGGAAGGAACAAAGGAATGAATGAAAGAAGAAATGAACAAATGAAGGAAGAGATGAATGATTGAATAAAGAATGAATGGAGGAATGGAAAGAAGGAACAAATAAATGAACAAAGGAATGATGAGTGAATGAACAAATAAATGACCAAATAATAAATGAATTAATGAACAAATGATTGAATGAATTGATGAATGAATGAGCAAATGATTGAACAAACTAACAAACAAATGAATACAGTTGAAAGTTTTCAAGAAAAAGATAAACTCAGCGTGTCCAAAACTGGGAGTCCCTGGTTGGTGCAGATGGTTAATGCACTCGGCTGCTGACCAAAAGGTTGGTGGTTTGAGTCCACCCCCAGTGCCTTGGAAGAAAGGCCTGGCAATCTACTGAAAAATCAGTCATTGAAAACCCTATGGAGCAGAGTTCCACTCTGACACACATGGGCTCGCCATGAGTTGGAATCTACTCAAGAGCAACTGGAATGGGCTGGTCCAAAGCTAAGCTCTGACCCTTCCCCCAAGCCTCCCCTTCTCATATCTTGCCTGTCTCAGTGGATGGCAGCTCTGCCCTTCCAGGTGCTGAGGCCAAAAACCTTGGCTCCTCCCTCTTCCTCATAGCCACATATGGTCTATCGACAAGTGTTGAATCTACCTTAATTCAATACACCCCACATCCACCCACTCCTCCCTTCTTCTCAGCCACTACCCAGATCCAGCCCCACCATCGCTTGCCCAGACCAGTGCAGTCCACTCCTTCCTGGTCTCCCTGCTCTCCCCTCCCCACTTTGTTCCTTCACAGTGACTTTCATACCTAGGTCAGGGCACAACCCTCCTCTGCTCAGAACCCTCCATGGCTCCCACCTCACTTGAAGTAAAAGCTTAAGTTCTCTCCACAGCCTACAAGGCCCTGCACAATCTGCCCATCACGCCTCCACCCTCACCTCCTCCAACCCTCCCTCTTGCTCACTCCCCTCCAGCCACATTAGCTTCCTTGTGCTGTTCCACAAATTCACCAGGCACATTCCTGCCTCAGGGCCTTTGCACTTACTGTTCCTTCTGTCTAAGGTATTCTCACCTTAGGTATCCTCTTGGTTGATACCCTCACCTTGGCAACTCAGTTGAATACTGCAGCCTGCCCCATGGCCCCTCCTGGGGTTCCCAGTTCCCTTATTCTTTTTTCCATGGCACTTTTCACCTTCCATCACACTGTTAATTGACTTATTCATTATGTTCGCTGTCTGTCTCCCCTACTAGAGCGTCAGTCCCAGGAGGGCAGGGCTCTATCTGTTACCTGCTGTATCCTGAGTACCTGGAAGAGAACTAGCACACAGTAGGTGCTCAATAAATGCTTAATAGTAAAAATATGTAGAGGCAGCGCCTGGAACAAGAACACAAGAGGGATCGGGAGCATCTGGATCAGTCCTTGGTCATTATTTCTGAAGTGAGGTGTCCATGGAAAAGTAGGTTCTACCTTTTCCTGCCTCCTTCCCTCTGTACCTCCTCCTGGAGGCCTTCCCAACATGCTCCATGCAGCTCTGCCACCTGCCCCTGCACTGGGGGTCCTGGGAGGAGGCTCTTGCCTCATGCTGCCCTATGGAGTAACCCCTAGAGGCATCATACATGACCAGGAGGAAAAGACATGGCAAGTTGGCTCCAGCAGTGAGAGACGTCACCCTCCCCATTGACATCCTGCACTCTCATTGGTTACTTCCAATACTGTTACTTTCGGGATCATTGCCTTCTCCTAAGCACCACTGGAAAGCCAAGCCTGTAGATCAAGATGGCTCCCTCTGGCCAGAGGGCTTGTGGGGAAGCTAATGGACTCCCTGGCCACAGTCTGGGCCTGGGCCATGTGTTGGCTGGTTTCCTCTGAAGGAACAGCCTGACATTCTTCATTCTTCCCCTGGCAGGGTCTCCTTTCGCTCGAGCCAGCATTAAAAGTGCCAAGCTGGAGAACTCGACTTTTTTTCACAAAAAGGAGAGGAGGATGCGTTTCTACATCCGCCGCATGGTCAAAACTCAGGCCTTCTACTGGACTGTGCTCAGTCTGGTAGCCCTCAACACGCTGTGTGTTGCTATCGTTCACTACAACCAGCCCGAGTGGCTCTCCGACTTCCTCTGTGAGTACTGCCCAGCCCTGCCCCAGCCAGCCCCCTGATCCCTTTCTCACACCCTTTTTCCTTCCCTCCTTGAATTCACCTTTCCATTTGGCCACTTCTGCAACTGAGGTTGGGACTGCTGTTTCTGCTGCCACAGTGGTGGAGCCAGTTTCCTTCAGGCCTGAGAGACAGAAGCTAGAATTCAGACCACTGAACACTTCCATGATCCCTTCTAAGGGAGAGATGGAGGGGTGCTGGTGAGCAGGGGTAGTGGAAAGAGAGAGACAAACTGCAAGACAGCCAGATAGAGACAGAAACATACATGTATTCCTAGGCGTGTCTCTGGAACTGTTAAAATAATTCATGGTTGAGAGATTGGGGTGGGGGGGCTTAGGGACAGGGAGTGATCTATATGTTGTCCTCATTTTCTCTGCTCATTTCTGATTCCCTGATTCTCCCTTCTTTCACATCTACTTCTTTCTCATTTCTTACCTGCACTTTTTGGCTTTCTTATGTCCAGAAGACCCCCTCCAACAAGTGTTGAGAGCATCTTGCTCCCTCACTGGGTACCAGCTCCCCCACCCCAAGGCTTTGCCTCCTGAATCTATTCCCAGATTCCAGGAATTAGCATGAGATAGTATCAAAAGTGAGGGCAAAGTAGGGATGAGAAGAAGTGGTGAAAGGTGGGGAGACCTCTGACAGGATTTTAAAAAGTAAAGAACTCTGAGTAATCAACAACAGTAGTGACTGGGCAGTGAGGAAAGCAAGCAAATGCCATGGCTCTGGTTTGTGGATGCTGAGTGAGGACTTCCCAGAACCTTTTGCCTGGTGGCAGCCCTCCTCCTGCATTTACTGGCTTGTCTGACTCAGGTCTGTGAATTTCCTGCCCTTCTGACCTGGTTCAGAGTTGATCCAGGACAGCCACCAAAGACAGTTGAGTTTTCAGCATAGAGAGGCCTGGGAGCCTGGTCCAGGCCTTTGTCTCCTTGTAACCCTTATTGTTCTCAGTCATGTTGGCCGACCTCCAGGACATCCCCAAGGGACCAGTTCTTCCAAGAGCCCTGACCTAGTTCCAACCTTGGTAATTGTATTTGGTCCCTCTGGAGTCTATCATAAATGAGGACTCTTTACTTCCTGTCTTAACCTCCTCTGATAGTCTATTTTTAGTCTCCCATATTCTCCCCACTAATCACCTTGCAGTGACTGTCCTGGTTCAGGAACAGGGGGCTGGGACTTCCTGCCTGGGACCTCTGGTCTGTAAAAGGCCTTTAATGATCCCTATTTTCCAGTTGAGAAAACTGAGACACAAAGAGATTAAGTAACTTGACCAGGGTCACACAGTGCTTCCTCTGCCCCTAACTCACCATGTGACTTTGGATAAGTCATTACCATCATTCATCAATCACAGACATCTTCAATTATAAGGCAATCTTTTATGTGCCACTAAGAAATTAAACAAAGTTGCCAACTAAACTAGGACATGCCACCAATTGTAAGATGCACCCCAGTTTTAGAGATGTTAAAATGTGAGCAAAATGTGTGTCTTGGAATTGATCGAGTGTAGTAGTTTCTCTGGATCTCATATTCCTCGTCTAAACTCGTGAAAATTGGGTATGATGGTCCTAAACATTCTTCCAGGCCCACCAATGCTGTGGATGAGTAATTCTCTCAGGTCTTGTGTATCACCAGCTATCACATTTCTATGGTAGCCAGGAGCTAAGCATCTCAGAAACTCTTCTGTCCTCCCAGAGTTGTTTCTCGTGGGTCTTAGAATGCACCAGATGTCGTGGACAGATTTCCTTCACTGATATTTTGGCCCTTGCCCAGCGTTTTGACCTGCTGAGGTCAGTGAAGTCCTGGAGACCTAGAGTTCTCCTCATACACCAGGAGCTCCCTGGAGTCCTGAAAATTAGAGAAAGTTTTGATCAGGAATGAATGTGAAGGACCTTGACAGTCAGTTCAAACCACCTCTTAAAAGCATAATAAAACAAATGCCCTTGACCATCAAACAGAATTAGATATATGGCCAAAATCGTGAAACTACTGAAAGTTTGAACTCCTCTGTCTTCCTTTTCTGTACACTTTCTTCCCTTCAGAAACCCTCTTCTCCTTCCTGACTCCTGGCATTCCTACCCCATCAAGAAAGCCCTCTCAGAAAATGACCTAATGTTATCCATGTATTCACTGGAGCAAATGAATATCCATGTGTTACCGCTCCCTGAGGAACTTGTGCCTTTATGCTTTCTCACCAAAGAACAAAAGACTCCTGTCTTGCTTAAGACTTTTAGACACCAGCAAGACAGGATTTCCAAGGGACTTCACATAGGTTTTCCAAATCAGGAGAAAAGCTGTGCCTTAGATCAGTTGCTGTGGTGCTCCAATTAAGTCCTTAACATCAGGATAACAACTAGGACACTATTATGATTTCTATTTCTTTCTTTCCTTTGGAGTGAAGGCATATAAAAGTGGATTAATCATAAGTCTTGGATCATGACACACTGGCATCATGGGGCTATGCGTGGCCCATTGTTATGTTGTTAATTAGCTAGTTAGTTTTAATAATGTAATAAGGACCCAGGAACCCACCAGTCAACACAAAAGCAAGGTCCTTGGCTATAACCTACGTCCAATCTTTCTCATCAAAACAGGGCCAAAACTACAAGATGGAGACCTGCTGAACTTTTTCTCGCTCCTTTTAGGATTGGCCTGAAGTTTGTTGGTTGGAGGGTACAAGACAACTGTTGCTCTTCTCCTTCAACAGAGGGGAAACTGAGGCTCATGGAAAGAAAGCCTATGTATAATCTTTGACCAAGGCCACCAAAGACCTAGTGATAGACAGGGCCACCATTAACAGGAAATTCAGAGCCACCTGGAGGGCCCCCCATGCCTAACCTCCTGTCCATTTCCTCCCTCTCCCTTCTAGACTATGCAGAATTCATTTTCTTAGGACTCTTTATGTCCGAAATGTTTATAAAAATGTACGGGCTCGGGACGCGGCCTTACTTCCACTCTTCCTTCAACTGCTTTGACTGTGGGGTAAGTCTCTCGTATACAAGGAGCTCATCTCTCCAACTCTTGCCTAGAATGGCCACTAGCTGGGAACCTCAAATGGGAGAGGGGTCACTCCGGACTCGGGAGACTCCGCTGACTGCAGAAGAAATGAGAGGACGGTTCCAAACATTAGCAAGGATATGGAGCACCCAAAACTCTCAACCACTGCTGAGGGGGGAGGTGATTTATAGACCCTCTTTGGAAAGCAGTTGAGGGTGGCCTGGCAGTTCCACTGCTAGGGATTCACCCTAAAGAAACTCTCACCCAGGTGCCCAGGAGACACAAGAATGTTCTAAGCAGCCTTATTTGTAATAGTTCCAAACAGAATGACCCAAGTATCTCTTTGCAGTAGTGTGGACACATAAGTTGTGGTATGTCCATGTAATGGAACACGATGCGGCAATTAAACGAAACGAGCAGCAGTGACACCTAATGCATGGATAACTCTCACCCACATAATACTGAGCAAAAGGAGGCAGACACTGACGAAATGAGTCCATACATCATGACCCGGCTCATGTAAAGTTCAAATGGACAACACCAAGCTACACTGCTTAGGGACACAAACTTGGATACTTTAAAAAGGCACCCAAAAAAAAAAAAAAGAAAACCCATCGCCGTCTGGTTGATTCCGACTCATAGTGACCCTATAGAAAAAAGGCAAGGACCTCAAAAACAGTATGCTGAGTGAGAGAAGCAAGAAGGCCATGTAGTGTATGATTCCATTTATATGGAATATCCAGAGTAGGTAAATCCATAGAGATAGGAAATAGATCAACCGTTGCCAGAGGCTGGGGGAGGGGTGTGGGAAGTAACTGCTGAATGGATATGGGGTTCCCTTTTGGGATGATGAGAATGTTTTGGAACTAAGTAGAGGTGATGGTTGCATAACATTATGAATTTCCTAAATGTTGCTGAATTGTGCATTTTAAAACAGTGAATTTTATGTGAGTTTCACCTCAATAAATAAAAAAAGGAAGGAAATGGTTGTTGTAAAAGTCAGGATGATCATGTCTAAGAGTAATGTCTTGGGTTTATGTGTAGGGGTCCCCGGAGGCTTCCGGAATACTGACATGCTCTATTCCTTGGCCTAGGTGGTAGTTACATGGACATTCACTTTGTAATTATGTGTATCAGGAGTTCTTTGGTTCGTGTGATCTCTTAATAAATAAAAAGAAGGAATGAAGGGATCTGAGATTCTCACCCTGCCTCTGTTTGAGGGTGGGAGTTGGGCTGGGTTCCTGCTCAGTTCAGGCCCAGTATGTTTGCCAGTGCTGGGGGCCGGGCACTGTCCCTGGACACAAGGCGGGTCCTTTGTTCCAGGTTATCATCGGGAGCATCTTCGAGGTCATCTGGGCTGTCATAAAACCTGGCACATCCTTTGGAATCAGCGTGTTACGAGCTCTCAGGTTATTGCGTATTTTCAAAGTCACAAAGTAAGTCTTCAGGGTTCCTGGTCACTCCAGCAGGGGCTCGGTTGGGAAGCGGAGTGTTGGGGAGGCAAGCAGGCCTGTGGGCGGGCCGTGCCTCCCCCTGACCCCTGGGCTTCCGCTCCCTGGCCCAGCCTGATCCCCTTCCATTGGCAGGTACTGGGCGTCTCTCAGGAACCTGGTCGTCTCTCTTCTCAACTCCATGAAATCCATCATCAGCCTGTTGTTCCTCCTTTTCCTCTTTATTGTAGTCTTCGCCCTTTTGGGAATGCAACTCTTTGGCGGCCAGTAAGTGCTCAGCAGGATGTCCAACTTACGTATCCCTGGGGTCCAGCCCAGAGCCCCCTCACCCAGCCCTGCTCCCTCTTCCCTCACTCATTGCATCCGGAGACCCACACCCACCTCCTTCCACTTCCTCATGGGCTGGATGTCCTTTGCCCAGAGGGGTGGGGCCCAGAGACCACCCAGGGTGTCCTCTTGGGGCGCTGAGCCAGGCCCTCATTAAATGCCTGTCCTCTCCGCAGGTTTAACTTCGATGAAGGAACGCCTCCTACCAACTTTGACACTTTTCCAGCAGCAATAATGACGGTGTTTCAGGTACAGCCTTCACCCCACCCCATGGGTGGGCATCTCCTAGTGTCAAAGATTAGAGTGTTTGAGGGGCCTCCCTAAACCCCACTCTTCTGCTTTGCCTTCCCGCCTTCCCCAGATACGAAGACCCCAATCCCATATTCCAGGGCAAGGGGTAAGCCCAAGCCCTGGGTGGTCGGCCCCACAACTTCTGTGCCCATCTGGGGCATGCCCAGAGGTGTGGGACTGGGCTAGCTGGGACCGCCAGAGCCTTTCCAGTGGGTTGTTACTCTCTGGGGACAAAGGTTGTATGGGAAATGTGACTTTCCTCGCCCTTCTCCTGGCTGAGTGGTTTGTGACCTGGGGATGGGGGTGGAGAGGAAACTGTCCATGGACTGAACTTCTGAGCCCTCACATAGGTGCTAAAGTCACTGTTCATATTGGCATTCATGTTGATAGTAGTGATCACCACCCAGAGTCCTTCAGCCCAGGGCTTCTCACCCAGGGCGATCCTGCCCTCCAGGGGGCATTGGCAATGTCTGGAAGCATTTTCGGTTGTCACAACTAGGGAGGGGGTGCTACTGGCATCTAATGGGAAGAAGCCAGGGATGCTGCTCAACATCCTACAGTGCACAGGACAGCCCCCACCACCGAGAATGATCCAGCCCCAAATGTCAGTAGTGCCGGGTTAGAAAACCCTGCTTTAGCAGCTTAAAATTTTTGGAGTTCTTTCACGTTTACTTTATCCTCATGGAACTATTGCAAAGGAGAGGAGTTGAGTGTTTTTGTGGGAGATCATATTGGTGCTCCATGTACATCCCCTCAACCCAATTTCTGTAGCCCAACTTCTACTTCCAGCGCCTATGCCTTTTGCCCAAGGTGCTCTCTGGTCACTGGCACCCACTCTGCCCCCAGGCCCAGAAGTCTAGCGTGCTAGTGAATCCTCCCCACCCCACCCCCACCAGCAGCAGCCTTTGGTGTATACATACCCCAGCTCTCTTGCCCCTAGGAGGGATGACTCTGAGATGTGTGCTCTCTGCTGCCCCCGAGAGGTCTGCAGAGGGATTGCGCCCCAGTTGCCCATGGTGGGAACTTCCTTAATCACACATCCTTGACAGGCTGCTTTCCTTCTTGCCTCCCTTCCCCACCGCCCTGCAGGTCCTGCCTGGGGTCACCTCCCAAATCAACCACTTGCGCTTGAACCCATTTCAGGGTCTGCCTTAAGAGGACCCCAAACATGGCCCTGTGCTACATTTGCAGCTTACCCATAGTAGCTTGTCCACATGAAGAGTGTAAATGGCAAATATTTAAATCCTCTGTCACATCAGGGAATGTGGAGTTACAGAAAGGCCTGTGGCTCCTCCAGGGTCACACTGGCTGAGAAACCAGGCTAGGAGTCCCACGGTGCAAGGACAGCTCTTTCCACTAGCAAACAAAATGAGAGCCCCAAGGAGAAGCCAGAAGGAGCTGACACCCCTGACACCCAGACTCCACTCCACAGCCTGGCCAGGGCTCGCGGTGACTCCTTGGGTCGGGGGTCAGCCAAATGCTTCCAGCTCCGCAGCAGCATCTCTGCGGGGCCCACAGCTGAGAGGGGGTTGGCTGTGTGTCTCTCCCTCACCTTTCAGATCCTGACGGGTGAGGACTGGAACGAGGTCATGTACGACGGCATCAAGTCCCAGGGGGGCGTGCAGGGTGGCATGGTGTTTTCCATCTACTTCATCGTGCTGACGCTCTTCGGGAACTGTATCCTTGGGCTGGGGGCAGCCTGGGTCCCAGCAGAGCACATGGGGGTGTGAGGGAGGGAGGGGGGGTGGCTCAGATACCAACAGCCCCAAACGGCAGCTCCACGGTGCCTCTAGCAGCCATTTTTCCCTGATTGGCATCTGCAGACACCCTCCTGAACGTGTTCTTGGCCATCGCCGTGGACAACCTGGCCAATGCCCAGGAGCTCACCAAGGTGGAGGCGGTTGGATGATGTTTCCCTGGCAAAGTTACCACCTGCTCATGGCAGATCAGGACAGCATGGGGTGGGGTGGGGCTGAGCTTTGCCCTGGACGCACCACGTGGGGAGAAGGCACCTCCCTCCAGAAACCAGATGATCCCAGGCAGAGGGAGGGCCGGAGGGAAGGGGCCTTTGAGTCGCTGCAGGAAACAGATGGCCAGCTCCCCCGGAGTTGGCCGAAGGGTCCATTTACAGTTGAGCAGGGCCAAGGGGGCCCACAAGGGGTGGCATGCCCCCCCCCCCCAGCTAGCAACAGGGGCGTTGTCACTACCCTAGGCCTGAAAATACAGGGAGGGGATGGTGTACGGGACCCAGCAAGAGCTGGAGCTGAGGAAGGGGGCCTGCCCATGGGTTCCGGGACCTCAGAGGCCCCAGAGCATGTGCAGCACGGAGTGGCCAAGCAGTGCCCCAACCTCGCTCTCCTGCTGGGGTCTCCAGACGGAGGTCTAGATGCCCATGCAGGTCAGCCTACTAGGAGACAGAGTGGGGCTGGGGACAGGTGGCAAACAACCTACCAGGGCCCGGGGCTTGGCGTGTGTCCCCGTGTGCTTGTGAGCTGGCCGAATGGGAAGTCCCACGGACTTCACCCTGTAGTGGTAGCAGTGAAGACGTCATGATACTCACGGTGCCAAGCACGTGACGTAGACTACCGGAAGATTGCTGTTATCTATCACCCTTTTGCAGAAGGGGAAACTGAGGCTCAGAGAGGCAGGGTCACCTCCCCAGGTAACAGTTTCCTATGCATTTAGCATGCTCAGCACTGTGCTTGGTACACAGTAAGTGCTCAATAAAGGCAGCCCTTATCAGGCACTTGTCACAAGCTGGGCCCTGGATGAAAGCTGGTAAAGGGAGGACCGGGATTTGAACCTAGACTCCAGAGCCCAAGCCCTCTACCCATACACCCGACGGCTTTCGTTTGAACATCAGCCAAGCAAGTAGTAATAAAAACAGCAGCAGCAAATTTAGCTGCACTTTATCGTGTGCCTGGGCGATAGGGGAGTACTGTTATCCTCGTCTCACAGATGGGGAAACTGAGGCTCAGAGAGGTTAACGCATGGCCACCCACCCAGCTGGGAACCAGGAGAGCAGAGATGGGAACTCCTAAAGAGCAGAGCAGAGGAAACGAGACCGGAAGAGAATTTGAAGGGTGGAGGCCCGTGGAAAGAGCGGCTCAGTTTGTGTTCACAGTCAGCGATGTGGAACCTGATGCCAGATGTCCCTTTGTGGTGTCCTTGAACTCCCAGGGAGTCAGGGCCACCTCACATGGGCTCAGGAGGCACACTTGGCTTTCCAAAGCACAGGCTGGACCACGAGCATGGCCGCTGGGAATGGCTGTGCAGGCTGTGCACTGCACAAAGATACCAAGGCAAGAAGGCGAGTTGGGGCCAGATACCAGCCCAGGTGCCCAGGGACAGGTGCATTAGCCCAGGGAAAGGGGTTCCAGAGGTGCATCTCTACAGTGGGGTAGTGGGTGCAGCTGGCCGTGGCCCAGCCTGAGCCTCTCCCCAACTGCCCCGTGGCATTAAGAGCCCATGAGTGGGCTCTCCCTCCCTGCCCTGGAGCCTCCCTCAGCTCTGTGGCCCATCCCCAGTGCTTCAGGGTGTTCAGGACACATTCATGGAACTGAACCGAGCAGAGCAGACGGCTGCCAGCCCTCCATCTGTTGGCCCTGGCAGGAGGGAAAGAGTTTCCCGGCCCAGCTCCAAGTGGGGATAAACGGAAGTCTCCATCATCCCAAGCCTAGTGGCCTTGGGCCTGGCCGCCATGGGGGCCTTGAGGCTGATCCACATTCCCAGAGCCCGTCCTCTGGGGGCTGACATGAAGGGGAGGCAGGTTTGGCAGGCAGTCGGCACTGTGGAGGCAGAAGAGGAGGGAGGAAGGCCAGTTCACCTCCCTCCTGTGAGTTGTGGAACGTCTCCCGCCTGCATTCCTCCATTCTTCCACAAGCACTTCTCAAATGTTTAGTGTGTGGCAGGCACCCTGCTAGCCCCCTGACCTGCTCTTACTTCATTTAATTCTCACAGAGACCCCAGGAGGCAAGTTCTCTGAGCGCCATTTTACAGGTTCAGTTGTTCATTTGAAAAGCATTTATTGAGCACCTACTGTGTACCAGACCCTGGCCCAGGAACCAGGGACACAGCAGTGACAAAACAGACCAACATCCCTGCCCTGGTGGGGCTGATATTCAAGTGAAAGAGGCAGATGAGAAATATGATAAATTCGCAAAAATGTGTAACATGTCAGATGACCATGAGTGCTAAAGCAGAGAAGGTGGAGAGAATTGAAATTTTAGATGAAAATTTTGAGGCACAGAGAGGTTAAGTGACTTGCCCAAGGTCACACAGCTAGTAAGTGTCAGAGCTGGGATTTGAACCCAGGCCATTTGGATCTGGAGCTTGTACTCGTAATCCTTGTGCAGTGGTATTTCAACTTGAGTGTGTTTCATACTCACCCAGGAACTTGTTGGAAATGTAGGTTCCAGGGCCCAGCCCTGGTTCTGTAGGTCCTTTAGGAGGCCCAGGAGTCTGCATTTCAAGTATTTCTGAGGCCAAGTATTCCAGGGACCCAGCTCAGAGAAGTGCTGGGTGTGGTGCCGGGAGTGGGGAAAGCCAGGGGGAGCAGGTGGCTGTCCGGGTCCCACCTCCGGTTGGCCACTGGCCAAGTGCCCTGATCTGCCCATTAGAGGTGGTAAGGTTGCTCCCTGCCCCAGAGAGTCCGAGTGCCGGGGAAGAGGTGCCCTGCGGCCACATGAGTTTTCTTA
Organism: Dugong dugon; assembly: GCA_030035585.1. Lineage (NCBI taxonomy): Eukaryota > Metazoa > Chordata > Mammalia > Sirenia > Dugongidae > Dugong > Dugong dugon. Next base: position 17,062,608 of record CM057462.1, on the reverse strand, counting down.
TTGGCGGGCTCTTTTCTGTCCGTTTCTTTTCTTGTTTCTTTTTCTTTGTTGGCTTTTCTGTTTTGCGAATGAGGCCCTGCATGAAGGCTGAAGATGGATTAAAAGTCCAAAAAACGTCTTTTTCTGTATGTATTTTTATAACATCTTCCTCCGTTGTCCTCCTCTCTGAACCTAACCAGGGAACAACACCCGGGACAGTGCTGTGGCCCAAGGGCCGGCTGCCCTCCCCGCCCTCTCATGGAGGGGGCGCTGGGAATATAAGTTCTTCTCCCATTTCTCCTTCTGGAGGCAATTGGCAGTGCGTGGCATGGGCCAGGGGACACCAGACTTTTCTGCATGTGGGGCTAGTAGGTGTTTTTTTTTAAGTCTTGGTTCAGAGAGCTCAAACAGCCCAGAAAGTAGGTTGAATGGAAAATCTTTGCATTAATTTCTAGCTCCCTGGGACAGAGTGCAGGAAAATTGCCCCTGTGGGAAGGAAGGAGTTCTCTTTCCTTTGTCTTGTTTTGGCTGTGTGTTAACATAGGGCTAGCAGTGAGCCTGTACGTGAAGGGGTTAGCAGTACACTTAACCGGCATCCCTGTCCGTTCTTCTTGGTCAGCCTTATTCTGATTAGTCGACACCTAGCCAGACCTGTTATTAAATATTTCAGATGTTGCCCCTGATCAGCAGTAGGTGCAGCCCCAAGGCCTAGTTCACGTTTTGTGAACAGAGATCCCATGTGCGTTTTAGGATGAACAAGAAGAAGAAGAGGCAGCCAACCAAAAACTTGCCCTACAGAAAGCCAAGGAGGTGGCAGAAGTGAGTCCTCTGTCCGCGGCCAGCATGTCCATAGCTGTGTAAGTGCCCCAGCCCCAGGAGGCTGCCTCCCCTCAGCCTCCCAGTCAAGGATTTGGGGGTGGAGGGTCCCTGACAAGGTTGAGCATTAGGAACAGGAACCTCTACCCTCCCACCTACTTCCACTCAATAAAATTTAATAAGCACCTACTAAGGAGCCTTGGTGGTGCAGTGGTTAAGCACTTGGCTGCTAACCGAAAGGTCATGATTTGAACCCACCAGCCGCGCCGCAGGAGGAAAGACCTGACGATCTACTCCTGTAAAGATTTCAACCTAGGAAACCCTGTGGGGCACTTCTGCTCTGCCCTATAAGGTTGCTGTGAGTTGGAATCAACTCAATGGCAATGGGTTTTTGTAAGCACCTACTATGTGCCAGGCCAATCTATTTCCAAAAATCAGCCAGTGAAAACCCTATAGATCACAACAGTCCAATCCACAATCGATCTTGGGAATGGTGAAGGACAAGGCAGCATTTCATTCCATTGCTTATGGGATTGCCATGAGTTGGGGGCCAACTCAACTCCAGCTAACAACAGTGTGCCAGGGACTGTTCTCGCTGCTAGGGATACAGCATTGACAAGGGGAGGAATCTGACCTTTATGTAGCTGACACACTACACAAGACAGATAGACAAGTGAGTTACGGATAGATAGTGTATTAGAAGGTAATAGAGCTACCAAGAGAACTAGAGCAGGGAAGGGGCACAGGGAGTGCTGGGGTGGGGAGCGGTGTCAGGGACGGCTTTGCTGAGAAGGTGACAGGGACAGGAGGGGGAAGGAGCCAGGGGGTTCTGGGGGAAGAGCATCCCAGGCAGAGGGAGCAGCACATGCAAAGGCCCTGGGTGGAGTAGAAGTAGTATGCCCAACATGAGGAAGCCACTGTGGCTGGAGGGAGTGAACAAGTGGGAGGGTGGGAGGAGGTGAGGGCAGGAAGGTGATGGGGCAGGTAGTGCAGGGCCCCATAGGCTGCAGGAAGGACTTGGGCTTTTACCCTAAGTGAGGTGGGAGCCACAGAGGGTCCTAAGCAGAGGAGGGACATGCCCTGACTCAGGTGCTCACAGGCGCCCTCTAGTGGCCATAGAAGGAACAGGATGGGGGGGGGCCAGGGAAGGAGCTGGGGATCAGGGCAGAGGCATCCATACGAATGAGATGACAGGGACTGGACAGGGCAGAGGCCGAGGAGGTGGTGGCATGTAGCTGAGTTCTGGGCCGATGTTGGAGCTCACAGGTTTTGCTGATGGATCAGATGTGGGCGGTGAGATGAGGAGAGTTATGCGTCTTGATTACAGGGAGGTTTGCTGACACCAGTGTTCTGAACTGTGCCTTTGTTTGGTGGCCCCGGGGTATTGCACGCTGCGGGGCACTGGGGAGGGGCACTGGGGAAAGATGGGACTTTCTTTCCTGAAGTGGAAGGAAGGAGTACAAGAAGGTATCTTTCCAGGCAGCTGAGTTTAGGAGGATGCCAGTGGGAGTTGATGGTCTGTAAACGGAGTCCCTTAAATATCGCAGCACATGAACCCCTGGAAAATCTCTGCAGTCACCAGGTGGGCCCTGCTGGCTGCTTTGCCCCAGTTAATAAGTAGGCCCTGCCCCAAGACTACCCCTGGCTGCCCCGGTCTCTCCCTGAGACCCCCAGACCTCCCCATGACCAGAACTGAGGGGGTCATGCCGGGCACAACGGGGGCTTCCAGAACCTACTCCAGGCCGGTGTCCGTTATGATTGGCCACGTCAGAGGTTAAAGTATTTTGAACATCAAAGCTGCCCCCAGGAGTTCATGTGCTGCAATTTGAAGAGAAATGGAGAGAATGGCAAGAACGCAACCCCGGTGAAGATGCCCGTTAAGCTGAGTCAACCAGCCAGGCTGGGGCACCCAAATGGGCCAAGATGCCCCTTAGAATGAGATGTCCAGTCAGGTCGAGACACCCACCTGGGCTGAGATGCCCATTAGGCCAAGACTTCCAGTCAGGCTGAGTTCCCCAGCCAGACCAGGGTACCTAGCTGGACCAAGACATCCGCCTGGGCTGAGACCCCATTAGGCCAAGGCACCCCGCTGGGCCTCACTGCCCTGTGGTGTTCTGACCCCCCACCCTCCCCCTGCAGGAAGGAACAACAGAAGAATCAGAAGACAACCAAGTCTGTGTGGGAGCAGCGGACCAGCGAGATGCGGAAGCAGAACCTGCTGGCCAGCCGGGAGGCCCTGTACAATGAGCTGGACCCCGATGAGCGTTGGAAGGCCTCTTACGCCCGGCATTTGCGGCCTGACATGAAGACACACTTGGACCGGCCGCTGGTGGTCGATCCCCAGGAGAACCGCAACAACAACACCAACAAGAGCCGGGCAGCCGAGCCCACAGTGGACCAGCGCCTCGGCCAGCAGCGTGCCGAGGACTTCCTCAGGAAACAGGCCCGCTACCACGACCGGGCCCGGGACCCCAGTGGCCCAGGGGGCCTGGACGCCCGGAGGCCCTGGGCTGGCAGCCAGGAGGCTGAGCTGGGCCAGGAGGGTCCTTGCGGCCGGGAGTCGGACCACCACACCCGGGAGGGCCTAGAGCAACCAGGGTTCTGGGAGGGTGAGGCTGAGCGGGCCAAGGCCGTGGACCCCCACAGGAGGCACCCTCACCGGCAGGGGGCCAGCAGAGAGAGCCGCAGTGGCTCGCCTCGCACGGGGGCTGACGGGGAACCCCGCAGGCACCGGCCCCACCGGAGGCCAGGGGAGGAGGGGCTGGAGGACAAGGCTGAGCGGAGGTCCCGGCACCGCGAGGGCAGCCGGCCAGCCCGGAGCGGTGAGGGCGAGGGCGAGGGCGAGGGGCCCAATGGCGGAGAGCGGAGGCGGCGGCACCGGCATGGCCCTCCGGCCACGTATGACACAGACGCACGGAGGGAGGACAAGGAGTGCCGGCATCGGCGGAGGAAGTAAGTGGGGCTACTCTGGAATCCAGAGACTAACAATAACAGTACCAATTATAATAACTACAGGCCAAGTAGGGCCTGCTGTATACCTGGCACTCCCCTAAGCAACAAACAACCTCTGAGAGCAATCTCATTATCATAATCCCCATTTCACAGGTGGAGAAACTGAGGTGTTAAGTGACTTGTCCAGAGTCGCACATCTAGTAAGTGGTACCCTGTGCTTCTCAAGGAGCCCTGGTGGTGCAGTGGTTAAAGCACTGGGCTGCTAACTGAAAACTCAGCAGTTCGAACCCACCAGCTGCTGTGCGGGAGAAAGATGTGGCCATCTGCTCCCATAAAGATTACAGACTTGGAAACCCTATGGGGAAGCTCTACTCTGTCTTACAGAGTGACTATGAGTTGGAATCCACTTGAAGACGGCAACGGGTTGTGCTTCTCAGGGAAGCTCTAAGAGAAGCCCCACCGCCCTCAGGATTGTATGAATCCCAGCTCCGCCCTTTACTTACCGCGTGACCTGGGGCAAGTGACTTCATGTCTCTGGGCCTCAGCTTCCTCACCTGTAAAATGATCTATCTAATTGGGTCATCCCGGAGACTAAATGAGGTGGTACGGGCTAAGGGCTCGGAAGGGGACCTGACACATAATACCTGCTGAATTTAGGCCTTTTTAACCATCTTTTTATGTAATTTGTGCCCAGAGGATCATAGTGGGAGCAGGGCTCAGGGCATTTGGGGCATCTTCCAGGCCAATGCCTTTGCCCAGTCAGAGCCAACCACTCTTTTTCATACCAATGTTTGGTAACAATCCCTAGAAGATCCTATAGTGACTGGACATACAGGGCCCAGCAATTTACATGTTCAAACAGATACTGTTCTGTTATGAATTAATGTCCTAATGTCCTAGTTCTTCTTTGATACCACCCTTAAACCAGCCTGTTGCCATCAAGTCGATTCCGACACATAATGACTCTACAGGACAGAGTAGAACTGCCCCCATAGGGTTTGCAAGGCTGTAACATCATGCTTTGTAAGGTAGAGGGTCAGCAAAAAAGAGGAAGACCCTTGTCAAGATGGATTGACACTGTGGCTGCAACAAGCTCAAACATAGCAATGATTGTGAGGATGGCGCAGGACCAGGCAGTGTTTTGTTCTGTTGTACATGAGGTCGCTGCGTCGGAACTGACTCCACAGCACCTAACAACAACAACACATCTTTACAGAAGCAGATTGCCATGTCTTTCTCTCATGGAGCAGCTAGTGGGTTCAAACCACCAACCTTTCAGTTAGCAGCCAAGTGCTTAACCACTGTGCCACCAGGTTTTTTTTTTAATAATATGTTTACATGGTTTTGTTATATGACATATGCACTGAGCCAGCATTTATCTAAATTGAATGTATACATGAATCCCCAGGGGTATTTTTTAAAACACAGGTGGGGCCTGAGATCCTGCATCTCTAACAAGCTCCCAGGTACAGCCAATGCTGCTGGCCCACGGACCACACTTTGAGTAACGAGCCTCTAGTGGACAGAGTGAATGTTGCAGGCACCTGTATGCACAGTCACCACAAGTGCGACAGGTCACTGGCTGGTTCAGGGTTGCGTGGACAACTAAACGAAATGCAGGCGCGATCATTGGTGTTCGAGATGTTACAGAACAGCAAACACCTCCTGGTGAGGTTTCGTACGAGACAGCCTAGCCTTCCTTCAGTTTGCTTCCATAAAGATTACAGCTTTAGAAACCATGGAGTAATTCTACTCTGTCCTATTGAGTCGCTATAAGTTGGAATCAACTTGATGGCAATGGGTTTTGTTTTTTAATGACGCACTGATTGAGGGGCCTTGTGGGCGTTTAGAGGATGAGTGGCAAGTATATTAAATACCCTACCATGTGCAGGCAGTCACACACAGGAAGGAATCATCCTGTACCCTTCACGACTTTCAAATGCCCCTCACACAAGAAAAATCTGGTTGAGATGATCTTTGCCTTTACTTTCAGCCTGTTTTACTTATGAACTCTAAGTATTTTTGACATTTTTAAAATCATTTTTTTTATGTCAGATTTTCCTAGAATGCCACTTCCGGGCAAATTGAAGGAAGGCTAAGCTGTTTCATTTGTAACTTCACCAGGAGATGTTCGCTGTTCTGTAACATCTCGAACACCAGCGATCACGCCTGCATTTCGTTTAGTTGTCCACGCAACCCTGAACCAGCCAGTGACCTGTCACGCTTGTGGTGACTGTGCGTACAGGTGCCTGCAACATTCACTCTGTCCGCTAGAGGCTCGTTACTCAAAGTGTGGTCCGTGGGCCAGCAGCATCGGCCGTACCTGGGAGCTTGTTAGAGATGCAGGATCTCAGGCTCCACCTGGACTCACCGAGTCAGAATCTGTGTTTTAAACAATACCCCTGGGAATTCATGTCCACGTTCAACTTTGGGAAATGCTGGCCCAGTGCATATGTCATATAACAGAACCCTATGTGTGTCAGAGTAGAACTGTGTTCCACAGGGTTCTCAATGCTAATTTTTCGGAAGGTCCTGAGGTGCAGCAGAGCCCTGGTGGTACAGTGGTTAAAGGCCTCGGCTGCTAACCAAAAGGCCGGCAGTTCAAAACCACCAGCGGCTCCAAGGGAGAAAGATGTGGCAGTTTGCTTCCGTAAAGATTTACAGCCTTGGAAACCCTATGGAGCAGTTCTGCTGTGTCCTGTAGGGTCACTATGAGTCAGAATCGATTCGACTGCAGCGAGCTTGGTTTGGTTTGGGTTTGAGGTGAAACAGAGAGTGGCACAGTGGAGGACTAGAAGGAGGCCAGTTTGGAGGAAGGACATGGTGAGTGAAGAGAGAGTGACAGACAGAGGGATTGAAGGGACAGTGATGGGTCAGCAGGGCCTCAGGTCCCCTTAGGGGAAGGGGAGGCCACTGAAGGGATTTCAGATAAAATATAAGCACCAATGAATATTAGTCCCTGTTGCTATTATTATTATTATTGCCACTAATATTAATATAATTATTGCTATTGTTGTTATTAGTATATATACTACTATTATTGAACGGGATAAAATGGCTGTCCCTGACAATGTGCCAGGAAGAGTTTTTGAAAGGAAAGGATAAATGTTGGAGATCACGATGTCAGCATAGCCTGGTGGTGAAGGGCAAAGACTCTGGAGCCAGAGGTCAAACTCCTGCTCCGTCATGTCACTTCACATCTCTGTGCCTCAGTTTCATCATCTGTAAAATGGAGAGAAAAATAGTACCCACCTTCTAGTGTTGGTGTAAGGTTTAAGTGAGTTAATAAATGTAAAGTTCTTTGAATAGTATATAGCGTATAATAAATGCTCAATAAGTGTTGGCTGTTATTAGTATGAATATTATTATTATTAAACACTTAATAGATGTTAACTATTTTTAGCACTAGGAAGGAGCCCCTGGGTGGCACAGAGGGTTAAACGCCTGACTGCTAACCCAAAGATTGGTGGTTCAAACCCACCTTCCAGAGGTGCCTTGAAAGACGGGCCTGGCGATCTGCTTCTGAAAGGTCATAGCCTTGAAAACTCTATGGAGCAGTCCTACTCTGCACACGTTGAGTAGCCATGAGTTAGAATCAAGTCCACGGCAACTAACAACATTTTTAGAAGTAGTACTAACCGAATAGTTGGCAGTTCAAACCCACCAGCCACTCCATGAGAGAAAGATACGGCAGTCTGCTTCCATAAAGATTATAGCCAAGAAAACCCTATGGGGCAATTCTACTCTGTCACATAGGGTCCCTCTGAGTCGGAATTGACTCCACAGCACACAACAGCAACAACAGTATTAAGTACTCAGTAAGTGTTAGTTATTATGTCCCTGGGTGGTACAAACACTTACCACACTCAACTGCTAACTGGAAGGTTGGAGATTCGAGTCCACCCAGAAGCACCTCGGAAGAAAGGCCTGGTGATCCACTTCCAAAAAATCAGCCATTGAAAACCCTATAGAGCTAAGTTCTACTCTGACACATACAGGTCACCAACTGGTTTTTATTACTGCTGTTATTATTATTACTATGATGATTCTCATCAATAGACATAGAAAACAGCTTTAGATCCATAACCTTGTTACTACTATAAAGGATCTTTCCATTGTCGATGCCAACTCCTCCTTTTCACAGATGGGGAAACTGAGGCCCCAAACAGGGGAGGGCATTTCCCAAGGGCAGCCAAGCACTAGCATTAGTGTGATGAGAGCCCAGTTTTCCCGAACCCCAATCCCAGGCTCTCCTGCCCACCCCCTGCCCCCTCCCTCAGAGAAAGGAAGTGCTTCCTCACCTCCACCCCAGCACTTGGCCAGTGGCCCCTGTTCTAACCCGGGGCCTTGCTGCTTCCCTTATTAATAGACGTGGCCAGGCCTCGCCACCCCCCACCCCGGGCAGGAGAGGGCAGGAGAGGCATTATTCATTTGCTTGCTAAAAAGATTCCAGTGCTCCTTGGAAGTAAAACTTCATGAAGACTCAGACACTTTTAGAGAACAATCTAAGATGTCCCGTTCATCTGCTTTTAAACAATAAGAATAGCAAAGATAAAACTTTATTCAAGAATATAATAAAAAGGCGTTTCAGTTCTATATGACATCGGAGCTGGGGGCTCGTGGCCCTCGGGGTCCTGCTTCACATATCTTCCTTCTTTATCGTTCCTTCTTTATTATTCCTTAGGCTTTTTCCCAGACACACTCTGGGCTTTTCCGCCTCCAGGACACTGTAATTGTTTATATTTTTGTCTTTTTGTTCCATTTGTCTTCCGCCCATTTCTACCTTCATCGCCTCTTCTCCAGTGTCTCCCGCTTTAAATGCCCCCTTTCCTGAGGTCTTCACTGGCTCCCCTCAGCAAGAAGGAAACTGAAGCACATTCTATTGGAAGTAAAGAAATAGTGGCTGAGTCCAGGTCCCCCATACCAGGGCTGCACCCAGGGTGGCTGGCCAGCAGAAACTTTCCCTGTGTCCAGAGACTAAACAGGTGTGGATCACAGAGTGCCCCTAGCTCCCAGGCAGCCAGGCAGTGCCTTCTGCCACGCCTGGCTCAGCCAGGGGGACTGGCATCAGGGCCTGCTCCGCCCAGAATTAAGTTCTCAGCTATTCGCTTCCTGTTTCCACTGCCCCTATCTCCATGACAACTCACTCCCCAAAAGAGCAAGAAGAGAGATGTTGGGCATCTGAGCCTCACAGTTGATCCTGCAGGGAGGCACTGCCTCATCCTTTAACACCCTGATTCTCACAGCACCCCCAGTGGGCCTTAGCCAGCCTTCCAGCACCACTACTTCATGCGTCCGAAGTTATTCATCACCCCCCTTGGTTTTTTTTTTTTTTTACCAAGTTGCCCTGTAGCTTAAAAACTCTAGGACTAACCAGTGTTCAGTTCAGCCCCTTCCCAGCTGGGTAACATTGGGCGAATGACTTTGCCTCTCTGGTCCTCAGTTTGCTCATCCGTAAAATGAACTGATCCTAACACCCACCTCACGTGGTGGTTGTGGGGATTAAATGAGTGGAAACGTGTAAGTCCTTGGGACCCTGCTGGCACACAGGAAGCAGTCAATGATGGTGGCTGTTATCACCCCAGAGAGTCTGAACCGTCCGGGGCTGAGCCCCAGGTGAGGTGTCCGCAGCCCTTGGCAGCGAGAGTCTGAAGTGATTAGCTGGGAAAGGACTGTTGTGCAGGAAAGGTATTTTGCAACCAGCTGTCTCTTCCAGGCGGATAATGCCAGACACCCGGGAGGAAAGAGGCCCGACTTCAAAGTTTTCTGCCCCTTTTGAGTTCTCCTTAGAGGCACTTTGGAAAAGAAACCTCCAGGTGACTGATATTAGGCCTTTGCAGGCTTAGCTTGTTAAAACTCCCCCAGCAAACAGAGAAAACAAACTCTATGAGGAAGCAAAAGCAAAACACCACGACAGCCTGCAGGTCCTCCTTGCATCTGAGCAAGGCGCTCCTGGTCCCCGCGTGAGGCCACCGCTCTCTGTCCCTCTAACATAATGTTCCCATGGGTTTCACCGTGGTCTCAGCTGCTGTGTCATCTAGTACAGCCTCTTTAGGCCATAGCCAAAGGATTTAGGTTCTCTTTGAAATTAGAACTTAATTGTGCCTGCCTTTTTTTGGTGTGCTCTCTCTCTCTTAGAAAAAGAAACTTTTTTTTTTTTTTTTAAACAATGAGAAAATATTCCAGCCAGATCCTCATTAGACACACGACTTCTCACAAAGCATCATGAGTGGTTAGAATTAGGAAGCTCTCTGTGGGCTGTGCCAGTCCTTGGGAAAATTGTGGCTTAGAATTTGACTCACTCACCCACACCTTACAGCTGGTGCTCACCAGGTGCAGCCACTGAGTGCATTTTCTGGGAGGCCGGCAATCCTTGGCTTGTTGACACACCACTCCAGTCTTTGGCTCCGTCTTCACATCGTCATCTCCTCTGTGTGTTTTCTGTCTCTTCTGAAAACACTTGCCACTAAATTTAGGGCCTTCTCTAATCCAGGATGATCTCCTTTCAAGATCCTTAACTTAGTTACATCTCCAAAGACACTTGTTCCAAATAAGGTCACATTCAAGGTTCCAGGTGGACATATTTTTTTTTTTTTTGGGAGGGGGGACCACCATTCAACCCACTACAGTCCGCCCTCTGGCCATCCCAGAATTCATGTCTGTCCCACGTGCAAAATGCACTTACCTCATCCCAACATCCTCATAAGTCTTACCCCATTACAGCAGCAGCTCAAAAGCCCTGTCTTAGTCATCTAGTGCTGCTACAACAGAAATACCATGAGTGGATGGCTTTGATAAAGAGAAATTTATTTCTTCAGAGTAAAGTAGGCTAACAATCCAAATTCAGGGTGTCAGCTCCAGGGAAAGGCTTTCTCTCTTTGTCAGACTTCTCATCAATTTCCCCCCGGACTAGGAGCTTCTCCAGGGTCGCCGGGTCCAAAGGATACGCTTTGCTCCTGGCACTGCTTTCTTGGTGGTATGAGGTCCCTTATTCTCTGCTTGCTTCCCTTTCCTTTTATCTCTTGTAAAAGGTGGTGCAGGCCACACCCTAGGGAAACTCCCTTTACATTCAGATCAGGGATGTGGCCTGGGTAAGGGTGGTGTTACAATCCCACCCTGATCCTCTTTAACATAAAATTACAATCACAAAATGGAGGGCAACCACACAATTCTGGGAATCATGGCCCAGCCAAATTGATAAACACATTTTTGGGGGGACATAATTCAAACCATGACAAGCCCCAAATCTCATCTTCTAAATCAAGTATGGGTGAGAGTCTGGGTCTGGTCATCCTGGGGCAAAATGCTTCTCCTGTGGACCTAGAAGCTAGAAAACAAGTTATTTGCTTCCAAAATACAGTGGTGGGTCAGGCATGGGATAGACATTGCCTTTCCAAAAGGGAGAAGCTGGAAGGCAGAAAGGAGTCACAGGTCTCAAGCAAGTTTCCAAATCCATATCCTCTCATGAGGTTTCAAGGCCTGGGAATAATTCTGTGTGGCTCTCGGCTCATTGATACATCAACTCCTCACGGCAACTTGAAGAGGTTACCATCCCCCTGTTATGGATGAGAAACTTGTGGGTGGTTACCCAGCTAATCAGTGGTAGAGCGGGCTTTACCCAGGCTGGCTGCCAGGTCTTCACTCTAATGTCCACGATATAGGGAAGGTTCTACTACAATGATCCCCAATTTAAAGATGAGGAACTGAGGCTCAGAGAGGTTAATCAAACTATGCAGGGTCACACAGCTAGTAAGTGGCAGGGCTGAGACTCAATCCCAGGTGGGTCTGACCTCCAGCGTGTAAACCCATGACCCACCCACATAACGGGAGAATGAGAGATTGGCCAGGACTTGCCCGTCTCCTTGTGCCGCCCTGGGGACATGACTGAATTGCCTTGTTTTCTCCTTCTGGAAAGTATTAATAGAAACACCCCACTTACCTACTTCAGTCTGGAAATAAACTACCTCATCTCTCTCCTGCTTACTAAAAACACCGCAGGCTCTTGCAAGTTAAAATGTAAAAATAAAATGAGGAAGCTGGTGCCAGCGGTTTAGCCAATGGGAGACCCTCCAGGGGAATCCAGGCTGATTTTTGGGTTTTGGTTTTGGTGTTTTAAAGTGTTCGGTAGGTTCTGTGGGTTCTCAGGTGCTGGGTTGGGCCCAGGGAAGCAGACCTGTGCTGGCCGGGGGCTGTGGTTCCCGAGGTTGCATCGAATCTCCTGGGCACTGAGTGCACGTTTGTGACCTGCATCTCGTTTCTTGAGTAAGTGCGTGAGGGCTGTAGCCTGACAAACGACTTTTGAGTGTGGCCATGAGCAAGTGACTTCATTTTCTTCTGGGCCTCACTTTCCTCATCTGTAGAATGGGAGTAGTGATGAGCTCACCCTCGTAAGGTTGTTAGGAAGTGAACACAGTGCACTAGGACAGGGCCTGCCTCACACTGTTGGCTGTTACAATGAGTGCCAAGGTTCCCAGAACCCACCAGCTGGGTGGCAAGCATTCTGGGAGATCTCAAGCTGCTTAGTGAGAGAGGCACAGTGTCAGGTGAGGGTTAGCAGTATGGGCGCTGCCATTGGGCAAGGCCCTTCCTCCTTGTAAAAGGGGAATAACAAGACTACCCACCTGTTAGGGTTATTTGAGGATTAAATGAACTCGTATGTGTAAAGTGGGGCACGTAATAAGTGCTTAATAAGCGTGAGCTATTACAAGAAGAAAAGGAGCCCTAGTGGCACAAAGGTTGAGTGCTCGGCTGCTAACTGAAAGGTTAGCGGTTCAATCCCACCAGCAGCTCCACGGGAGAAAAGACCTGGTGATCTGCTCCCTTAAAGACTGCAGCCTAGGAAATCCTACGGGGCAGTTCTACTCTGTCCTATAGGGTCTCTGTGAGTCAGAATTGCCTGGGCAGCACACAACAACAACATTACAAGGAGAAGTGGGGGGCATGGGGAAGAGAATTGGGGGTTTCCTTTAAGCAGAGCCAAAGCCTTAACTAAGGAGACGTTTAGGACGGCAGAGCCATCAAGAGAGAAGAGCCATTGAGATGATAGACAATAGATGTCCTGGCGTTTTGGGGAAACAGTCTTTGCCAGAGCCTAGGCCCAGAGATTGGAGGAGGACGGACCCCTTATTTGAGGGTCAAGGGCCCAGATGGGATGTCTGAAAACAAACAGAGCAAACTGAGGCCAAGTCCTCCGAGAACTGGCTGGGAGCCAGGCCATCCTGGAGCCTGCACAGTGGACAAAGGTGACTTGGCAGGGCTGGGCAGAGCTGGGTCGGCCAAGGACAGACTCCTGCGAGCTCCATACCCCAGTCACCCTCACCTGGCCCTGCTCCCAAGGCCTCTGGTGAGCTTCTATGGGTGAGTCTGCAGATGAAAGGAGGCAGGGCCTGAGGTGTGCAGGGCTTGGGGAGCAGGGGTTGATGGGCAGCCTGGGCATGTGGGACCTCTCCTGGCACCTTGGTGTCCTCATCCGCAAAATGGGGGCATGCATTTCTCCTTTGGTGGTAAGTGTGCCCCTGGCCCTGTTCTGGGCACTGAAGCCATAGCTGTGAATGACATAGGACAAACTACACCCTTTGCCCCATGAAGCTGACATTCCAGGGGGTGTTGAGGTAGAAAAGCTCAGTGAGGACCCCAGACATTTTCTCCTCCAAACGCACTGAGCACCTTGGACTCTGCCTTTCATCCCTGTCTGTGTGGCGCTGATTATTCGAGTCATTGGGGAACCAAACTCCTGCCTCCCACCCCACCCATTTTCCCCCACTCTCCACCTCCAGCACTACCAGCCTCTTCACTGCTCGTCAGACTCCACCAGCTCATCCCTACCACAGGGCCTTTGCACTGGCTGTTCCCCCCCACCTGGCCTTCTTTTCCCCTGATCTTCCTATGCCTGCTCCCTCCTGCTAGTCTGCTGTCTCTTTTCTATGTCACCCCCCCACACACTCACACACACAAAAGGCCTCCCCTGAGTATCTAAAGTGCCATCTCATCCCTCCTGCTCATTCTCCAGCCCTATGAGAAATTATCTTGTTCATTTACCAGCTGTGTGGCCTTGGGTGAGAGACTTAACCTCTCTGAGCTTTGGTTTTCCCATCTGTAAAATGGTGCTAGGAATTGTACCTCTGAGAGTTGAGGATTAAAGAGTCAGGTGCTTAGAACAGCACCTGGGACTTTGTGTTAGTGAAGGGTTTGCTGTTATTATTTCCATTATTATTATTTGTGTTACGTTTACGTATATATGTTGCCTGCCTCCCATAACTAGAGTGTTAGGAGACCAGCCATGCTACAGGCTTTTCAAGTAAGGGTGCAGTTTCAGCCCTGAAGAGTGGGTGTCACTGCCTCTGCCTGCGCCTCCCCTGAAAACACTAGATGCCCCAGTCCTGCGCAGGAGCTAACGGGAAACGCATGGACAGAAAGGAAGCTTTGGGCTGGAGGGGATGCAGGCTCTGGCAGAAGGTTCTTTACCCCTCTGATTTGCCCCTTTTCTCTCTGAGGGGGCAGGCCTTGTCCCCAGGAAACATCCCTGCTTGCAGGAGAAGCCCCAAGATTGAACCTAGGTTCATGTCACCAACGCGTTGGTAAACCCATAGGGCCCTGAAAGGGATGAGATGATGAGGATTTACCGTAATCTGTGAACTGGCCGTTAAAGGTCTTGGTCTCTAAATAAGAACTGCTGGGCCCCCTCAACGCCAAGCCTGGCAAGGTTGGGGACTCGGCCCCTCAATGGGCAAGCTGTACCCTTCAATGGTGGACTCCTAGGCAAGGTCCAGAAGTGCCCACTCTGTCACCCTAACTCAGTTGTTGGGTCTTTTTCATTGGTCTGCCTTCCTCAGAGAGAACCAGGGATCCGGGGTCCCCATGTCAGGCCCCAACCTGTCGACCACCCGGCCGATCCAGCAGGACCTGGGCCGCCAAGACCCACCACTGGCCGAGGATATCGACAACATGAAGAACAACAAGCTGGCCACCGCAGAGTCGGCCAATCCCCACGACAGCCTTGGCCACTCTGGCCTGCCCCAGAGCCCAGCCAAGATGGGTAACAGCGCCGACCCTGGGCCCATGCCAGCCCCGCCCTCCACAGCTACCAACCTCCAGAACGCCGCCAGCCGCCGGACTCCCAACAACCCGGGGAACCCGTCCAACCCTGGCCCCCCTAAAACCCCTGAGAACAGCCTTATCGTCACCAACCCCAGCAGCACCCAGACCAACTCAGCTAAGACTGCCAGAAAACTCGACCATACCACGGTGGACATCCCCCCTGCCTGTCCGGCCCCCCTCAATCACACTATCGTCCAAGGTGAGTCGCCTCCACCCTTGCATATTACACGGAGTGGGGAGACCCTGCATCTCTGGAGCCAGGCTGCCTGAGCTCCAACCCCACAATGCTGCTGTGCTGCCCTGGGGGGGTGACCCTACTTCTCTGGCCTCAATGTTTTCTCCTATAAAATGGGAATAAACGTAGTTCCTACCCTATAGGGCTGCCAGGGATTTAAATGAGTTAACACACATACAGTGGCTGGCACGCAACACGCTCAATAAGGGGTAGAGACGTTTCTTATAGCCTCATTCCTATGGGGAGCCAGGAAGCCCCTGTGCTGGAGGAGCAATGAATTGCTCAGATGGAAATTTGGGGATCAGGTGACTCTCTAGCTGTCCAAAAGAAATGTAACATGGGACACATACATAATTTTAAACTTTCTAGTAGCCACATAATAAACACTCAGCTGCTAACCAAAAGGTTGAAGGTTTGAAAGCACCCAGCGGCACCCTGGAAGAAAGGCCTGGCAGTCTGCTTCTGAAAAGTCACAGCCATTGGAAACCCTATGGAGCACTGTTCTACTCTGACATACGTGGGGTTGCCGTAAGTTGGAATGGCAACTGGTTTTTTGGTTAGTAGCCACATAAAAAAAGCAAAAAGAAACAGGTGAATTTTTTTTAAAAAAGACTAAATGAATTTTAATAGTATATTTTATTTAACCCAAAATCTTATTTGTTTGTATCTGAAATGTTATCATTTCAGCATGTAAACAACATTTTTTTAATTATCAGTGAGATGTCTTATAGTCTTCTTTTTCACACTCAGTCTTTGAAGTCTGGTGTGTCTTTTACACTCACAGCACATCTCAGCTTGGACTCACTGCACCTCAGGTGCCCAGTAGCCACACGTGGCTCATAGCCACCACATTGGCCATCACAGGTCCAGGCTCGTGAGAGATCGGCAGTTTTTGTCCCTGTGAGATCTGGATCAAAGAAGCTATGAGGAATTTGAAGACAACCCACTGAGCATATTATTTCTTAAGTTGTTAGCAATAGCTCAATTCCTCTAGCGTCAGTTCTATGCAAGATATTTCCAGGGGTTTGCTCAGTAAATCTACACCACAGTCCTTCGAGGTAGCTCTTGCCATTGTGCCTGTTTTACAGAAGAAGAAACTGAGGCTCAGAGAGGGAGCCTGCCTGCCCATGGACACATAGCTGGGCAGAGCTGCAGAACTGATGCTCAGGAGGATGGTGGCTCCTTGCCCAATTAGAGGAGAGACAGTTCATGAGGGGAAACCCTGCATTTTGACTGTGGGAGAATTCAGTATTCCCATCTGTAAAGCGGGGCTATTGAGACTCACCCTGCCTGCCTCCAAGTGACAGTTGAAGACCAGAAGGGATAGAGGCAGATCTATGTTAACATCCATGAGAGACCCACCAGGCTGAAGGCTGTAGAGTGGTTGGGAGCAGGCACTCTGGGGCCAGGCTGCCCAAGATCAAATCCCAGCTCTATTTCCTGGCTGTGAGACCTTGAGAAAGTCACTTCACCTTTCTGTGCCTCAGTTTTCTCATCTATAACATGGAAATAATAAAAGTACCAACCTCATAGGGTCACGTGAGAATCAAATGACATAATATGATGCCTGGCACATAGCAGGCAGTTTATAAGTATCTGCTGGTTATTGCCCGCTCTGGGGAGCAGAATGGGGCCCAGAAGCTTGTGGAAAATCAAGGAGGGAGCCCTGTGTCGGTTCTTGTCCCAACAGTGAACAAAAACGCCAACCCAGACCCACTGCCAAGAAAGGAGGAAGAGAAAAAGGAGGAGGAAGAAGATGACCCTGGGGAAGATGGCCCCAAGCCCATGCCCCCCTACAGCTCCATGTTTATCCTGTCCACGACCAACCCGTGAGTATGGCCTGTGGCGAGGGCAGGGGCCCAGGGCTGCTGCTGGGGTGGGGAAGTCAGGCCAGAGGGCAATGAGGGAGTGCTGCACCAAGATCACTGTTAGTTCATAGGGCACCTTGGAGAGAATTAGACAAAGACGCCTCTTTCTCAAATCTCATCAAATGGAAAATTGTCATAATGTACTGATTTTGTTGGAAAAGACCCCTTCCTGCCATCAGCAAAAAATCATTGTCACAAATATCCAAATCTGTGCTGTCTGTGATGTGAGAGGCACCCATTAGAAATGGCAGCCTTGTGCAGTGTACAACCAGCACAACTGTACATGGCAGCCCTGGGCCCTGGGCTCTGTTCCTGCGATTCTCAGGGGTTTGCACTCTGGGCGGATGGTCTCTGAGTTCCGTGACCCTCTGTGGTGGGCCTTCTTGAGCAAGAGGGATTATTTAGAGGAGAATTTATCACATGCATATCATGGTGCCTCAGAGGTAATCTTAGGGTTAGGTTTTACAAAGAGTATTTCTTGAAGCCGTAAAACCAAACCCATTGCCGCTGAGTCCATTCCGACTCATAACAATCCTATAGGACAGAGTAGAGCCGCCCCATAGGGTTTCCAAGGGGCGGCTGATGGATTCGAACTGCTGACCTTTTGGTTAGCAGCCGAGCTCTTAACCACTGTGCCACCAAGGCTCCTTCTCGAAGCCCTGGTCCCTCAAAATGCTTCTCAGTGAAGAAAAATCATGTCAAATAAGCCAGGGGCAAACTGCTTTCTATAACCCGTCCTTTGGAGACATGCCCTGTGTGTTTACTTTTTTAGTTGGTTGACTTCCTTATTTTATTAGAGAAACACTTATCTGGCACTCACTCTGTGGCAGGCACGGGGCTGAGTACTTTACAAATTAAAAAAAGACCCCTAATAACCCTACAGGCTTGGTACTATCCTTATCACCATTTGACAGATGAAGAAACTGAGGGCCAGAGAGGTGAAGTCACCTGCCCAAGATCATATGGAAAACCAGTGGGAGAACTGGAGTTTGCGTCCAGGCAGTCTGCCTCCAGCATTCCTGTTCTAACCACTTGGCCCTGCTGCCGTTTGTATTTTAATTCTTGGGACAACTTTATGACATGTTTATTATTACTAACTTCACTTTGGAGTTTAAGTGCCTAAACATCATCCCATTAGCACATTAAAGGCTCTGATAAGGCCTGCAGTTTTTATCATTTAAGTGACTAACTTTTTTGAGCCCCAAACCTCATGCCAAACATATACAGTATTAACTCTTTTAATCCTCACACCCCTGTGAGGTAAGCTTTATTATTATGACCTTTCACAGATGAGGGCACTGAGGCACAGAGGGGCTAAGTAACTTGCCCATGGTCACACAGCTAATTTAAAAAAAAAATCTACTTAACCCATAGTTTTGCACAGTGACTGCAGGACACTTTATACATGAAAAACCTTTTCACATCCTGCGGAACCTAGGACGGTATTTCTTCAACCCAACGTGGGACTTGGTATGTTGCATGAGGGTTGTTTAGGAGTAATAGGGGTTTATAAACAGGGCTGTGAATGTCTTCTGTAGCTGAGGTTCCCCTGAATTCTTGGGGTTCTAGGACCTCAAGAGGGCCCCCAGCTGAAAGGAGCTTGATGGTTTGTTGAACGTGGAGCCCTGGATGTTGGAGATCTCAGGTGGTAGTAGGTGGTGAGGATTGTACAAGGAGAGAGTTTGAGAGCCTGTAGTCTGAGTGGACCTCTGCCTGCCCCAACAGCCTTCGCCGCCTGTGCCATTACATCCTGAACCTGCGCTACTTTGATATGTGCATCCTCATGGTCATTGCCATGAGCAGCATCGCCCTGGCCGCCGAAGACCCTGTGCAGCCCAATGCGCCACGGAACAATGTGAGTCCTACTGAGCAGGCCCCTTCCCAGCCCAGCCCATCTGTCACCCAAAAAGACTGTAGCTGCGGTGGAAGGGGTGTTGGGGAACACGGTCAGTGGCAACATTGGTGAGGTTGCGCAAATAAGTTGTCAAAATACTAAAACACGTCCACGCCGGTTGGTCAAAAGCCACTGCCTGAGTCCTGCTACAAGTGCCCACCTCTGCTGCTCTCCTAGGACCTGGCAACTGGATGCCAAGTGAGCGTCACTTTTGACCACCTGTGGGCACAGGAGGGGAAGCTCCAATCTCGGGGACGCTCTTGAGGGCAGGAAGTTCCTGGAGGTGGCTCCATGTGGCCAGGGAGGGGAATCACAGGGATCCCTGGCGGGAGGAAGAGACTGGTGGGATGTGGCCATTGCACAACTGTGCCAGGAATCTGGGCATCCTCTGGGCGATCCCCTCTGCAGCCAGCTCTCTCCAAGCAGACTTGTCCATTTTGGCACCATGCTTTGAAAGAAAAGGCCGAGAAAAGCCTAACATGATAGCCCTTTGGAGACCAAGCCCCATTTGAGGTCCAGGATTAGATAACAGCAGTCATTAATTGAGCATCTACTGTATTCCAGGCACAACCCAGGGATGGGGACAGTTTGCATGCAGTATCTCACAAAAAACCTCCCAGGTGTCCTTGTTTGTCAGACGGGGAAACTGAGGTGCAGGGAGGGTAAGTGGCCTGTCCAGGGTCACACAGAAGAATTACAGCTCTGCCCCAACCCAGCTCCTGCTGCTTCCCTCAACTGTCTCCACTTACTGGGCAAGTACTGTATGCCGGGAGCTGGGCTGCTTCGACTCCTTTGCTTCTGCCACACGGAATGAGTGCGTGTGTTCTGGAGGGGAAACCGAGGCACAGACAGGTAGGGACAGGCTTTGCCCGTGGTGAGTGGGTCAGGGGCCTGACCGCAGCCCTAGCAGGAGCTGGAACAGTGGTGCCTCCTTCTCCATCTCCCTTGCCTTCACTCCCTCCGTGCCCAGAGCCAAAGGTGCATTTTCCCTGCTGGGGCGAGGCTCTGCCACCCGCTAAGTAGGTTAAGAGCCTGGCAAGGCTGGCGAGCCCCATAAATCAGGGCCAGCCCACCTGCCCACCACAGCTGACCTTGCATTTTCCCTTCCTCCACAGGCCTATAGGCCCCCTCAGAACCTGTCGAGGGAGAGAGACAGAAATAATTAGAGCTCGGCACCCAGCGGAAGCTGGTGCCGGGCAGGACTGGGCCTCGTGGCGGGCTTGGTTATTACCTGCTGCCTGGTTTCCCTCAGGGGCCTCCAGGAGCAGGCCTGGGCTGGGGGCATCACAAGAGGGGTCAGCAAAGCCCCTGCCCACAGCGAACACTAGGAGGCTGGAGAAGTCCCTTCTCAGGCAAGGAGAGGACAGGGCTGGGTGGCCCACAGGGCAGCTGATGCTCCCAGGCCGTGGGGAACTCGGACAGGGCGCGGACAAGCCTCACGAAGCATATGCAAAGTTTTGGCTCTCGCAGCCCCCTTTCTGCTGCCCGCTGACACCCAGGTTCCTCTCCCCAGCGTGTTTTATTAAGTGCAATATAGAACGTGCCTCTGAGGAGTGCATAAAACATGTACGATCCATTAACAATGATTTTCAAGCACGCACATCTGTGTAACCACTGTCCAGGGAAAGAAGTAGAACAGAAAGCTCCCCCAGTCACGTACCCCTCCCCAGCCTCACCCGTGTCTTCCCTTTGAAACTGGATTCTCAGCCCGGGGCAATGCTTGGAGATGTTTGGGTGTTACACCGGGGGAGAGAAGGTGGTGCTACTGGCATCTAGTGGGAGTCAAGGTCAGGGATGCAGCTCAGCACCCTACAGTGCACAGGACGGCCTTACCGAAAGAATGATCCAGCCCTCATGACAATAGTGCGCAGTGGAGAAACCCTCCCCAAGAGGTAGACACAACCCCCACAGTTCTGAGTTGAGCATTTCTTAGCTTTTCTTTCTAATTCTCCCACCACACGTGCGTCTCTACACACTAGAATTTCTTTTTGCCTTTTTCTAACTTAAAAAACAAAACAAAGCCAGTTGCCATCAAGTCGACTCTGACTCATGGCAACCCCACATGTGTCAGAGTAAAACTGTGCTCCATAAGGTTTTCAATGATTGATTTTTTTGGTACATCACCAGGCCTTTCTTCCAAGGTTCCACTGGGTGGACTCAAACCTCCAACTTTTTGATTGGCAGCTGAACACATTAACAGTTTGCACCACCCAGGGACTCTGCTCTAACTTTAAACAAATGGAATAATTCCGCATTGCGCCTTTTTCACTTCACATTATGTCATAAGTTACCATGTGTTGTTGTGGGAAGTGATGACCAGATTTTTCATTGCTGTTTAATATTCCATATTAATATTGTCTGACATGATTTATTTGTCTGCCTGCTGTTGGGCATTTGGAAGTGTCCCGTATACAGCTCTTTGACACACTGCCACCATGCTTTCTCTTAGACATGTCTGCTGGGCGCCTGGGCAAGAATTTCTCCAGGGTGTAAACCCAGAAAAGGAGTTTCTGGATCGTAGAATTTGCATTAGTAAGCTAAATTAGATCCGGCCAGAATGTTCTCTGTCCTACAGTGAACACATGCACCAGCAGCACATGGCACTCCTGGTGCTCCATGTCCTCAGCAACACTTGGTGATGTCTGCTCTTTCATGTTGCCAGCAGGGTGGGTGCAGAGTGGGATCTTATTGGGGTTTGATTTGCATTTCGCTGGCTATGATTGAGACCTAGTTCCTTTTTAGATTAGGCTCAACTATGGGAAATTTCCATTTTTAACAGTCAAAAGAATCTAAATGTTAGCTCTTTCCTATGGTTCAGTCTAATTTATAGGTCTGTTGATTTCCTTGTGCCCAATTTATTAAGCTCTCCAGATTTTTTTTTTTTATTATTTTTAGATGAAGGTTTACAGAGAAAATTAGTTTCTCATTTAACAATTAATACACATATTGTTTTGTGACATTGGTTGCCAATCCCACAACATGTCAACACTCTCCCCTTCTCGACCTTGGGTTCCCTGTTACCAGCTTTCCTGTCCCCTCCTGCCTTCTCGTCCTTGCCTCGTCCTTGCCCCTGAGCTAGTGTGCCCGTTTAGTCTAGTTTTATTCTATGGGCCTGCCTAATCTTTGACTGAAGGGTGACTTCAGTACTGAGGTAAAAGGGTGGCTGGGGGCCATACTCTCGGGATTTCTCCAGTCTCTGTCAGACCAGTAAGTCCAGTCTTTTTTTGTGAGTTTGAATTTTGTTGTATATTTTTCTCCAGCTCTGTCCGGGACCCTCTATTGTGATCCCTGTCAGAGCAGCCAGTGGTGGTAGCCAGGCACCATCTGGTTGTTCTGGACTCAATCTGGTGGAGACCTTGGTAGTTGTGGTCTGTTAATCCTTTGGACTAATCTTTCCCTTGTTTCTTTGGTTTTCTTCATTCTCCCTTGCTCCAGACGGGATGGGACCAGTGGAGAGTCTTAGATGGCTGCTCACAAGCTTTTAAGACCCCAGATGCTACTTACCAAAGTAGGATGTAGAACATTTTCTTTATAAACTATGTTATGCCATTTAGGCTAGATGTCTGCTGAGACCATGGTCCCCAGCCCTCAGCCCAGTAATTTGGTCCCTCAGGAAATTTAAACTTACCTATGAAGCTTCCATGAAGATTTTTTTTTTTTAAGTGTGGTAAAATACACACATCATAAAGTTTGCCATTTTAACCATTTTCAAATGTACAATTCAGTGACGTTAATTACATTCACAGTGTCGTGCTCCCATCATCACTATCTAGTTACAGAACATTTTCGTACACTGAACAGAAACTCTGTACCCATAAGCAGTCACTCCCCATTTTCTCTTCCCCTGGCCATGGTAACTGCTAATCTACTTTGTCTGTATGTGTTTCCCTATTCTAGATTATTTCATATAAGTGGGATCACAGAATATTTGTCCTTTTGTGTCTGGCTGATTTTGCTCAACATAATGTTTTCAAGGTTCCATCCACATTATAGCATGTATCAGAATTTTATTCCTTTTTATAGCTAAATAATTGTGTTAGTTATCTAGCACAGCTATAACAGAAATACCACAAGTGGGTGGCTTCAACAAACAGAAATTTATCTCTTAGTCTAGGAGGCTAGAAGTCTGAATTCAGGGCACCGGCTCCAGGGGAAGCTTTATCTCTCTGTTGTCTCTGGGGGAAGGTCCTTGTCATCAATCTTCTCCCAGTCTAGGAGTTTCTCCGCACAGGGACCCTGGGTCCAAAGAACACACCCCTCCCCTGGCTCTTCTTTCTTGGTGGTATGAGGTCCCTCTCTTCTCTGCTGGATTCTCTTTTACATCTCAAAAGAGATTGACTCAAGATACAACCTAATCCTGTAGATTGAGCCCTGCCTCATTAACATAACTGCCTCTAATCCTGCCTCATTAACATCATAGAGGTTAGACTTTACAACACATAGGATGATCACATCAGATCACAAAATGATGGACAAGCACACAATACTGAAAATCATGGCCTAGCCAAGTTGACACACATTTTTGGGGGACACAATTCAATCCATAACAATAATATTCCATTGTATGTATGTACCACATTTGTTTATTCATTCATTTTTTTATGGACACTTGGGTAATTTCTACCTTTTGCCTATCATGAATGGTGCTGCAGTAGACATTGGTGTACAAGTATCTGTTTGAGTCTCTAATTCCAAGTCTTTGGGGTATATACCCAGGATTGGGATAGCTGGGTCATATGTTAATTCTACGTTTAACTCTTTGAGGAACTGCCAAACTGTTTTCCACAGCAGCTGCGCCATTTTACAATCCCACCAGCAATGGATGAAGGTTCCAGCTTCTCGCTGTCCTCACCAGTACTTGTTCTTTTCAGCTTCGTTGTTGTTGTTACTGCTGCTGCTGCTTTAAGAATACAGACTCTCTAGGTTCTGATTCACCCGACCGCGTGGCCTGCCCTTTCTCTCTCACCCTCTCCCTTCTTTCCATCTATTCCTTTATTTAACAAGCAACTACTATGTGCCGAGTGCCAAACCGCACATCGAGGAGTACCAGTATGATACAGTCCCTCACTCCCAGAGCTCCCAAATGCCAGGCCCTTGGTCATGCTGTGCCCACCACCCAGTGCACCTGAACTGCTCTCCTACCACCATCGCCTTGGCCTCCCCAGTTCCTTCAGCCCGCGCAACCCATGTGCCCCAGGAAGCCAGCCCCCGGCCATCTGAGGCTCTGATTTCCCTCAGAGGGAAAATCAGAATGAGAACACAGAATGAGGACATGAGTTGTGCCCTTACAGGTCACAGAGTCCGGCTTCTGCAGGACCCAACACAGCTCCAGCTGTGGTTCCTTCATTCATAGTACAAACACCTGTACTATGAGCTGGAGGCACAGCAGTGAGCATGACGGACAAATGGCCTGCCCTCTGGGGCTGACAATTCGGCTGGGGACATGGCCAACCATGGGATTGTAAATAAGTGTGACAGATAGTGTGTCAGAGGTGGTAATGCTGGGGGTGGGCTGGGGACAGACTTGGTAAGGAAAATCACAAGTGCCACGAGGTGGGATTTTAAACAGGGGTTGAGGAAGGCCTCACTGGGAAAGTGATGATTGAGCCATGCCATAGAAGGCTAGAAGGGAGCAGGCACGGTCTTTGTAGGAGTGTTCCAGGCAGAGGGAACAGCCTGTGCAAAGGCCCTGAGGTGGGCCCAGAGCAGAGGGAACTAGAGGGAGAGTGGTGGCACAAGGGCAGGGAGGTGATGGGGCAGGTCATGCAGGGCCTTGTGGGCCGAAACAAGGATTTTGGCTTGTGCTCCAAGAGAAGTGGGAGCCACAGAGGGCTCTGTGCAGAGGAGGATTGTGCACTGATTAAGGTGCTCACAGGCGCCCTCTGGTGGCCATGCTCATTAATTGTCAGCTGTTACTTCCCAAATGGGAATCTGATGGAGTCAGCCCCCTGCAGTTACCAGGAGCCCAGCACTGTGTTAGCACACCCGTGTCCTCATGACCCGGTCACACCAGAGGCATGGTCAGGAGAGGGGGCAGGCCACAGGACGTTGCTCGTCCAGACAGAAACCCTGTGCCTGGCCCCTGGTGAGGCAGTGGGAAGATGGAGGGGGAGTCAATCCATCCTGAAGAGGGCTCAGCAGTTGGGGGTGGGAAGGGTGAGGTTGGCCCCCAGTGTCTGGCCAGGAAGGCTGGTCATGTTTAGGAGACACTAAGTGGAAACAGTTTTTCACACAGGGGGCTCAGTAGGTTGAGGGCTCTGGGGCCATCTCTAGTCCATAGGAGGCTTTGTTGTTGCTGTTAGGTACTGTCAAGTTGGTTCCGACTCATAGCAACCCTGTGTACAACAGAATGAAACACTGCCCGCCTGGTCCTGCGCCATCCTCATGATCATTGCTATGTTTAAGCGTATGGGCCTTTGGGCAGAAAAAAAAAAAAAAATCCCTTTGGTAGAAGGAGCCCTGATGGTTAAAGCACTTGACTGCTAACTGTAAGGTCAGAGACTGAACCCACCAGCCACTCTGTGGGGGAAAGATGTGGCAGTCCGCTTCCGTAAAGACTTACAGCCTTGGAAACCCTATGGGACAGTTCTACTCAGTCCTGTAGTGTGGCTATGAGTCAGAATCAACTCGACAGCAATGGGTTTGGTTTTTGGGTTTTGGTTCCCTGTTGGTAAGCAAGCTGCCCTGATAGAGATTTTGCTAGAACTTTGGTGCCATCTGCTGGAGAGCTCCAATCACAACATGACTCACCTGCACTGCCTGTGAGACGGGGTAAGAGGGGTCCTTGTGCAGTGCACGCCCTGCCCAACCTTACTGGGCAGCCATGTTGTCTCCTCTGGGTGGAGACTCTGCTCTTGGGGACTTTGCTGGAGGCCACACACCCCAGCGACACTGGGTTCATGAGAGCTCTGCTAGATCAAGTCAGCTATCCGCCACCCCCTTGCTTTTCTCCCACGCAGGTGCTGCGGTATTTTGACTACGTTTTTACAGGCGTCTTTACGTTTGAGATGGTGATCAAGGTGAGTGATCAAGGTGATCAAGGTGAGGGCTCCAAGAGCTTCTGAACACTCCAGAATGCCACCCTGGTACAAGTAGCTGTCCTGGGGATTAGAAATGCCTGTTGTGTTTGAGAAGTAGCGAGGAGACCTGTGTGGCTGAAGCGGAATGAGCAAAGGGGAGAGCAGGAGGAAGCGAGGGCAGGGAGGGGAGAGGGAAGGTCGTGCAGGGCTTGGGGCTTTTACCCTAAGGCCAGAATGAGATGGAAGCCGGGGAGGGCTCTGAGCAGAGGAGGCACTTGACCTGACTCAAGTGCTCACAGGCGCCCCCTAGCGGCCACTGAGGGAACTGCGTGGGGGAGGGGGTGGAGCCAGGGACCGAGGAGACTGCGCTGGTCCAAGTGGGCAATGATGAGGGCAGGACCAGGTGGGGACCGCAGATGGGGGCATTGGGCGGAGTCTTAGAAAGTTTGGAAGGTAGAGCCAACAAGATTATCTGAGGGGTCAGACAGAGTGGAGCGTAAACAAAAGAGGAGTCAAGGCTGGCCTCAAGGTTTGGGGCTAGGACACCTGGCAAGTCAGAGCTGCTTTTCATGAGATGGAGGCGGGGGCTCCTCACTGCATCCCATCCTCTGCTGCTGTGCCATCCTGGAGGACGAACAGTTCCATCCGAGCCCCCGCCCCTCTCCCAAAGCTAGAAGGGCGGGTGCAACTCCGTGGGATGGCGGTGAGGGGTCTGAGTGCCCTCTTCTCTCCCCACAGATGATCGACCTGGGGCTCGTCCTGCACCAGGGCGCCTACTTCCGTGACCTCTGGAACATTCTCGACTTCATTGTGGTCAGTGGGGCCCTGGTGGCCTTCGCCTTCACGTAAGTCTCCTCGGGAGGCCACCACTTGCCTCTGGGCTCCCTACCCCCAGCCTGGGGCCCCCTTTGGATCAGGGGACATGTACTCAGAGCGCAGAACCGCGACAGTGGCTCCGGGCGGCGGGAGGCTCAGCATGCCACCGGGAAGAGCTTCGACTGGCTTTTTGCATGATGTCAACGTGGAGGAAGAAGAAGGGCCCCACCTTCTACCTCCTCCCACAGCAACAGGCCTCAGCCTCATCACCAGTCTCTTGCTGTGCTGCTTCTGTAGACTAGCCTCGCCGGGACATCTCATCCCCCTCCGCTCGGCAGCCCTGTAAACCGCTGTCTGTTTGGGGAGCCCCTAAAAAGACAATCAGGAAATGAATGTGCATGAGAATTCCGACTCCAGCCTGTGCCTGAAGGCCCCGCAGGTGTAGCCCTGGTGACCCCCGTGTGTCTTTCACTTGTCTTGGCACCTAAAGACACTGCCCTCAGAAAGACCGGGTATCGTTGCAATCCCAAGATGGTGCCTGAGTCTGGGCCGCCGTTGGGCCCTTAGGGCCCTAGCAGCAAAGTTAGCATACATTCCTCAAGTCATAGGTGTTTGGGGCAGGGTGAAAAGACCTAATAATCCCCTAATTTAGAAACATCTTCTTGAGGACCCTGTCTGTGCCCACCACATTGGATCATTCCCAGAAAGGAAGGTCTCAGAAGGATTCTGATCCTCATCCTGTTCTTAGTGACAAATCAGGAGCATCCTGTGCACCTTTGCCTCCTGGCACCCTTCTCAGCAGACCTGGGTTGGGGGTGGGGTGGTGGTCTTTGAATGGCCTCCCTGACCAAAGAAAGAATGACGGCCTGGCTTGTCAGGAGGACCAGAGCAGTGGCCCGTTTGCAATTAAAGGGCCAAAGTGGGCTGCTCTGGGATTCGTCCCTGTGATCATAATGAGGACAAGCTGTGTTAGAAGAATAAGTAGTATCTAGAGTTTCTGGATACCTTGGGCCTGGAGGAGATATACCATGAGGATCAGGAAGCTGATCGTATGTCTGACCCTGGTCAGACTTCCCCATCTGTATCCTTTGCTTTCTTCTCTCTCTCTGCTCTCTTTCTTTCTACCTTCTCTCCTTTTCTTTCTCTTTCACCCTCTTCTCTTTCTATCTCTCTGTCTGCCCCCTGCCACCTCCTATTTCACCCTCTTTTTAAATAAGAGCAATGCAAGAGATAATGCATGTAAAATAAGTCAGGAAATTGGAATACATCATCATTAAGATGTCCTATAGGTGAAAAATTAAAACAAAGGAAAATGCAAACTGCAAATTAAGGAGGAAAGATTGCCACAATTAAGGAGTCAAAGGCCTTAATATATAAAAAGCAATAACAAATCAATAAGAAAACAAGTAACTTCTATAAGTAATGGGCAAAGGATGTAGACAGATATTTCACAGAATACTGGTAACTAATGAAAATGAAAACCAAAATCAACCTCATTGGAATTCAGAGAAATGTAAAATAAAAACAACGTATAATTTGCTTCTTATCAAATTAACAGTTTTTTCCCCAAAAAAAATTGTTTTTAAAGACAATACACAGTGTATTTGAGAATATAATGAAATAGGCCCCTCCCTCTCACCGGCAGCTCTTTGAGCTGCTCCTACAAGGTGTTAGTAGGCACCATGCTGGACACTGGGAAAGTTTAAATTCTGGAAAGCTATCAGCCAGGACGTGGACCACCCTCTGCCACGAGTGAATCTGTCTCCTAAGGAAATAACCTTCGGGTGTATCTTGGTCCCTGTCTTTGTCTGTCTGTCTCTCGCTCTCTCCCCCCACCCCCTTCCCTCCTCCTCTCCTGTTTCTCTCTCCCTCTCTCTCCCCTCTCTCTGTTTTTCTCCTCCTTTCCCCCACCCCCATTTTCTATCCATTCTCTGTGTTTATCGTTTCTCTGTTTCTCTTATTCCTCTGTGGGTATGTGCTCTGTCTGTGCTGTTTGTCTCTTGTTTGTTCTCTCCCTTTATTTCGCCCTCTCTTTTTTGCTTTCTTTTCTTTTCTCTTTATTTTTTATCTAATTCTTTGGTCAAGTAGGCCATTCAAGGGTTGTCCTCCACCCAGGTGTATCTGTCTCTCACCTTCTCTCTCTCTCACTTTCTCTCTATCTTTGGACATGTCTTTCTCTCCCTCCCTTTTTTCTTCCCTCTCCCTTATTTTCTATTCTTTTTCCCATTTATCACTTTCTATGTTTCTCCATTTCTTTTTATCCCCCTTCTATGTGTGTGTGTCTATCTGTCCTTCTGTCTCTCTCTCTTCTTTTTTCTTCTCTCTCTCTCCCCCTCTTCCCCCCCCCCCCAAACCCTGGCCTATGTCTTTTGGGGATGTAGCCTGACCACCTGCCTCACCTGGGCCCTGGGAATCTGGCTCAGTGTGGCTTGGAGCAGGCGGGCATCAGGGGGTTCTGGTGGGTGGTCTTCAGACCCAGTCAGAGCCCAGGGCAGGGAGGGCAGGTGCAGGCAGGGACACCTCCCACCCTTCCTCAGGCCCTTCGGATCAAGGTCTGCCCAGCAGTCCCCAAGTCTCCCAGGGCTCAGGAGGTGGCAGCTGGGTGTTGACCCTCAACAGTCACATCCCTCCATCCACACATAGCCCCTTTGCTGGCTGTGCCCTGGGCGGTGGGTTTTGCCCTCCGTGGACCCGCTCTGCGGTCACAGGGGATGGCACAGCAGACTCGATGTCTGACCTGGTCACTTACCCTCCCCTGAGGTGAAGGCCCCAGGCCGCAGGGTGGGCAACTCCACCTCCACCTCCTGCCGCCACTTTGGTTTACAGTTTGGGAGGGGGTGGCCTTTGAACGACCCAGAGAACAAGCCTTTCACCATTGACCTTTTGCTGTGATGGGCTGTAGTTTAAAATTACTCCATTTCTAGGCTTCCTGGAGTTACAATTAGGCTCTGCTTTAAGCAAAGCTAATCTTAAAAAAATCATCCAAGATCAAGTAGGGGAATGATTCTTCGTGTTACAAGGGAATCTGCCACAGGGTGCTGATTTCTTGAGTGTTTGCATTTTCTTTTTAAATATAAAGTTATGCAAGGGCGTTAAAAATTAGCCTCTCAGAAATGTGTGTTCACTGGCAGCGTCAGCCTTTTAGACAGATTTCATGAAGTTGGTACAGCATAGAGCCACCCGCGCCCTTGAAAATCTCTGTTTGAGATGACTTTTGTTTTTTTTATTTTGGAAGGAAATGGAGCCCTGCTGATGCAGTGCTTAAGCAATTGGCTGCTACCCAAAAGGTCAGCGGTTGGAACCCACCAGCCACTCTGAGGGAGAAAAGCCCTGGTGATCTGCTCCCATAAAGATTTCAACCTATAAAACCCTATGAGACAGTTCTACTCTGTCCTGCAGGGTCACTATGAGTTGAAATTGACTCAATGGCAAACAAGAACATGCAAGTACAGGGTCAGTACAGGAATTTAAGGTCATTCTGTGAGCCCCTGAGGAGGGCATGAGATTTTGCCAGTGAGATCCAGGCTGGTGCAGAGATTCTTGTGGGGTTTCAGAAGAGCTGAGCACTGTGGGTTGGCTCGGGGGCATCTTTAGGGATATCGGTCTGTAGTGTTCTATTTTTGTGGTGTCTTTACCTGGTTTTGGTATCAGGGTTATGCTGGCTTCATAGAATGAGTTTGGGAGTATTCCATCCATTTCTATGCTCTGAAATACCTTTAGTAGAAGTGGTGTTATCTCTTCTCCGAAAGTTTGGTACAATTCTCCAGTGAAGCCATCCGGGCCAGGGCTTTCTTTTGTTGGCAGTTTTTTAATAACCTTTTCAATCTCTTCTTTTGTTATGGGTTTATTTAGTTGTTCTACCTCTGTTTGTGTTAATTTAGGTAGGTAGTGAGTTTCTAGAAATTTGTCCATTTCCTCTAGGTTTTCAAATTTGTCAGAGTACAATTTTTCGTAGTATTCTGTTACGATTCTTTTAATTTCAGTTGGGTCTGTTGTGATATCACCCATCTCATTTCTTATACAGGTTATCTGCTTCCTCTCCAGTTTTTCTTTTGTCAGTTTGGCCAACAGTTTATCAATTTTGTTGATCTTTTCAAAGAACCAGCTTTTGGACTTGTTAACTCTTTCAGTTGTTTTTCTGTTCTCTATTTCATTTAATTCTGCTCTAATTCTTATTATTTCCTTCCTTCCAGCACCTGTAGGCTTCTTTTGCTGCTCTCTTTCTGCTTGTTCCAGTTGTAGGGTTAGTGCTTTGATTGATTTTGAGCCTTTCTTGTTTTTGGATGTGTGCATTTATTGCTATAAACTGACCTCTGAGCACTGCTTTTGCGTGTCCCAAAGGTTCTGGTAGGATGGGTTTTCATTCTCGTTTGATTCTATGAATTTCTTTATTTTGTCCTTAATTTCTTCTATAACCCAGTAGTTTTTGAGTAAGGCATTGTTCAGTTTCCATGTGTTTGATTTTTTTTCCTTGCTTTTTGTGTTGTTGATTTCTACCTTTATGGCTTTATGGTCAGAAAAGGTGCTTTGTAATATTTTGATGCTTTGGGTTTTGTTAAGGTTTGCTTTATGGCCTAATTGTGGTCTATTCTGGAGTATGTTCCATGTGCGTTTGGGGGGGCATCTTTATATAACTGGTGAAGGGATAGGAGGGGAGACCCTAAGACCCCACTATGTCACACCCTCCCCACCTCGCTGCTAAAAGTCCATCTGCTGCTGCCACCCTCCCCCAGGGAAGGGCTGCAGCCAAGCATAGCTAACAGGGCACCTTGATCAAGCCATTACTGCATGCTCAAGGACTGAACTGCCAGGAAGCCAGAGAAGGAGTCCTCAAGCTGCTACATTTTTGTCCAGAAAAGTTTCCAAATCTTCCCTCTGGCTGCAGTTTCTGGCCTCTCCTGCCTGCGAAGTTCTCTCCCCCTCTAAGGACTTCACTCATGGTCTTTTCTTATGGGAGATGGTGGGAGTGAGGACTGCCCCAAGGTCTTAGCCTGAGAGCCCAACCCCAGAGTTCTTTGCTTCTTTCCTTTCCGATCTTTTAACTTGCTTTGTCTGTCGTGTGTGCCCGTCTCCCCACAGACAAGACTGAAAACGCCAACAGGTGTTAGATTAATCTTATAATTATTCTAGGAAAATGCTTCTCCAAGTCTGTCTGGTTTTTCTTTAGATGTTCAAGTCCCTCAGACTCTCTGTTCTCAGTTTCCCCAGTAAAATAGAGGAATGTAACTTGATAATATAAGTAACAGCCTCCTTTTATTTAATCTGCACAGCAAGCCCACAAGGGCAGTTCTTTTATCATCCTCAATTTGCAGATGGGGAAACTGAGGCTCAGAGGGATTGTGGAAGGAAGTGAGTCCAGCAAGACCACTGGGCTGGGTCCGGCTGTCAGAGGCAGAGGTGCTGCCTTTCTCCCAGCCCTGGGCACAGAGGCTTTCCCAGGTTGGCAGAATGAGACTTGACAGCCCAGCGGGGCAGGATTCCCCGAGGCCCTGGCAAGGCCTGCTGATCCTGGGGACACGGGACTATTTCCTGGAAACTAGGCCCTGGATCCCCACTGGAATCCAAGGCCGTTCCCTTCCTGGTTGAAAGGAATCTTGCTATTCCAGCCTTTCAGGCTCAAGGCAAGAATTCTGTCCCCAGTGCTGTGATTGAAGCCCCTTCTCCGATCTGGGAAAACTCTCCCTGTGGCCCTCCACAGGATTGTGCTGAAGCTCTCCCAATGGTTTCCACCCCTCCTGCACCTCTCCCAAGTATCTGTGTGTGTCCTGCTCCGTCCACTGACTCTGTCCCATGTCCGTGGCGACCACCATCAACACACCATCTTATGAGGCATCATACATGATATCACGCTTTGTGCCCATGCAACCACCATCAACACACCATCCTATGAGTCATCGTACATGATATCACTCTCTGTGCCCATGCATCGTGGCAGCCAACTGACATTTCTCAGCAGCTGGCAGATCATGATTCTGTCCTCACTGCCAAGAGTCCATCTGGCACTGCCGCTGCTCCCGCAGGGCAGGACTGCAGGCCCAGCACAGCTGGCAGAGCACCTTGATCAGGCTGCTCCTACGTGCTCAGGAGCCAAATTGCTAGGAAGCCAAAGAAGGAGCCCTCAGGCTGCTACTTTCTATACCCGTCCTCCAAACAGCCCCGGCCCCTGAAGGCATTTTTTGCTGTGTATGATTAAATGGAAAGAAGCTTAGAGTGCAAGTTTGAATCTCAATCTGCCACTTCCTGGCTCTGTGACCTTGGGCAAGTCACTCACCCTTACTGGACCTCAGCTCCCTCATCTGGAAAATGGGCAGAATTGTGCCACCTTCCCACAGGCAAATGCAGTGACGTTCAGAAGACTCACATATTACACCCAAAATCAGCAGGTTAGGCAAAAATCACTTGTTGTTGTTAGGTGCCGTCGAGTCAGTTCCGACTCATAGCAACCCTATGTACAACAGAACAAAACACTGCCCAAATCACTACTGATCCAAAAATCACTAAGCATCTGCACAGTTTTAGTGTGCACGAATTCCTAGATCCACTGAACTTTGAGAACCACCAGGCTAGACCAAAGGAACAGAGGATGGATCCAATGGGGATGTTTTGAGACATTTAAACCATTGTGTCTTTGAAAAACTATCACTAACTGGAAAGCAGGGGTTGGGGGTAGGTGGAAGAGTTGATGACTGTCAACTTTTACTGCTTGCCTGGCGCTAGGGTTCCCACCATTCTGAAGGCCGCCTAGCCTTTCTGGCCTTGATGTCTGGCCATGATGAGACCCAGCCTGAGTTAAAGATGAGTCAGGTGAGGGGCTGCTGCAAACTCCTTGGAGGCTTCCAAGTGCTGAGAGCTTTCTCCAGCCCCCCCCCCCCCCCCGCCCCGTTCTTTTCAGAGGTTTCCACCCAGTTCCGTCCTGAGTTGGAAGTGTTTGCTGACCCCTGCCCCGTAATTTAGGGTGGAGCCAAAGCCATTTATCAAGCATCAGAATCCCCCAGCCCTGTTTTACAGATGAGGGTAATAACGGGCAGAGTCAAGATTCAAGCCCAGGTCCTTCCAACGCCAAAGCCCATAATCCTTAAGACATTCTAAGACTTTCCAGCACCAGAACCTCTGGAGAAAAGGACTTTCTCCAGCTCTTGGCAGTGACCTTCAGCGGCAAACTTGCCTTTGGAAAATGACAACTTTTTGGCTGTCCTGCTCCTTGGAAATTTGGCTTTCTTGGTGCTGTCGGGCAGCGCCAGGGGCCTGCCGAAGGCGGGGGATTGAGCAGGGGGCTTCCAGATGGAAGGATGGACGTCAGCCTGAGCCTGAGGTGGCCCTCCTGGTGCCCAGGCAGGGCAAGGGGTGCTCAGGTGTGCGTGTGTGTATGTGTGTGTTCTGTGTTCTTTCTTCTGAGGCCACTTACGATCTGTCTCTCCCTCCGACGCCACCTCACCCAGGAGCAGTACACGGTAAAGTCTCTCTGTCTCTCTCTCTCGTTCTGTCTCTCATTCTCTGATTGTCCATGCCCTGGTGCAGCGATGCTGGTGCTGGGCCTGTTTCATGGCCTTGTGTCCCTGCTGTCACCCTGTTGCTTGGAGTGACCGGAGCCCCTCAGCCTGCTCCAAGGGGAAGAAGATCCCTGAGGGATCTTGTCACTGCCTCCCACCGTTAGCTGAGCTCTTGGAGGAGAACAGAAAGGGCAGGGGGTGTCCTCCCAGGGTCTGATTTCAGTAGGGCAGATGAGCTGAGGTGAGGGCAGTTATCAGAGGAATGAGTCTCAGCCTCTCAGAAGGGGAAAGCACTGAAAATCAAGCAGCCAGGACTTGGCGCTCAGAGGAGGGAGTGTAAGAAGTGTGTGCAGCCTCAGCAAACTGGTGTACACATCTGGTAGTTTTCTGGGGGGAGCACTATACTCTCCTCAGTGCCTCAGCAAATGGGATCATTTCTCAGCCTCTGCAGAGGGAGGAGGCTTCCTGGGAGGGAGAAGCCTCTGAGGCTGTGGAATCATTTTCCTGGTCAGTAGCTGTGCCCACTCCCCGCCCCCCAGGGTGTGTTGCCAAACACAAGCTGCTTGGCACACCCAGATCTTACTCAGTTCCACGTGCAACCTGGATGTCCACTTGGCTTGACATGTTTTCGACCAACACGTATTTTAAATTTAAATTCCTTTTTGGAAGGAAACTTCATATCATCCTCTTGCAACCAGTATTGCTAAGCTGAGATAGAACACACGTGCCAAAGAACAATACAAGAGAAGCTGTGTGGTTGCCTTCAAACTGGACTGTTTGTGAAAGGAGGACGTTAGCCAAGTGTTAGTAAGGCGTTAAAGACCTCCCAGCACCTGCCAGAGACTTTCTCTCTGACAAAACAGGGGCCTGAAAGACACTTGAAGAAGAAATGATGTTCTCCATGTGATCCAGTTCTTTAGTTCCATGTCCCTTGGTGACTACTTTGGGGGCACAACCTTAAGATAATGACAATGACCCTGGCTTAAAAAAAAAAAAAAGAAGAAGTGTTCAGACCACTGAATCCTGCAGCATGTCTGTGCCTGGCAGGATATATATATATACTTTTTTTTTTAAGTCCAGTTCGCCTCTTTATTCCTTGGGAAAGAGAAAGAAGGGAACCCTTAAAAAGCAGATGGCATGAAGAACAATGGTTTTGCACCCAGACACCCAATTCCGTGGTGGGGGACTCTGGGAAGCTCCGCCCATGCCCAGGAGGTATTTGCAGGAAGATGTTTGCTAGGAGACCCCAGAGGACTCAGGCCTGGACTCACTAACACAGGCATAAGCTAATGTGAGACAAGAAACAAGATTAAAGGGAAGATGAACACGTGAAAGAATATGTCACAGTTTAAGCCTTTGAGGAGTTTTCTGTCCAAAGCTGGAAGCCAAAGGCAGAAAGAAAGATGATTTCAAAGCAGCAGTCAGGGCTGGCAGGGCCCAGGGGATTGGCAGGCAGGGAAGACTGTCGGATGAAGGGACATTTAATTTGAGCCTTGAAGGCTGTGTAGTTCTGTGAATGGACAGGGGGAGGGCATTTCTACCAGTGGGAACAATATCTGCAAAAGCAGACAGAGACAGAAGAGTGGGGCTGGTGCTTGGGGTGTAGCAATAATTGAGAATGGACAGGTAAGTTGGGTTAGATTTTGAAGAGCCTCATGCCATTTGCTCTTGTTCTTTTAGGAATTAGATGCTCTGGAAGGATTTTGAGCAGGGAAGTGACGCGACCAGTGGCTTTGGCCACTGTGTGCAGGAGAGAGACAAGGAGGGGGAGAAAGTTGGGAGATGGGTGGTAGAAGTCTGACCTAAGATGGTGGCCATGGACAGATGGTGGAGATGTTAGGGGAGTGACCCATCGGGGACAGGGCACTGAACATGACTCTTGGGTTTCTGGCTTGGGCAGCTGGGCAGGTGGTGAATTCCTGTAACCACAAGCACGTTGACGGCCATACGCAAAACCCTCCTTCTCTTGGAGAGGACTGAATCATGGCTGGCATAGGGTGTCATGGCAGCCCTGGGGTCTGCATTGGTAAGCTCAGGCCAGACAGACCCAGGACTGGACCTCCAAGTAGCTCTCTGGCAAAGATGGGTTAAGACTCATTGGAAGAATAAGGCAGTGTTTCAACACCAGCACCTGATGATCGGGTTCTTTCCTCCCCTGTGGGCTCGGGAAATGTTGGGGAAGGAGGCCTTAGTTTAAGGGACACTTTAATCATCTTCCTGAATCCTGTTGGAGGGGGAAATACCCCATTTTCTAAGAGCCCATGAAGATCACTTCTAAAAGCAGCACACGGGGCACCCCAAACTCTAGGCCAAGGGCTGTTCTGAAAATAGCTGTGTAGGGGCTGGGGAGGGGGCGGCAAGCAAGCTCCCTTTTGCCAGGTTTGAGGCCACCCTGCGTAGCTGCTCAGGCCCAACCAGGTGGCACAGGGCCCTGCAGTTCCAGGCTGATGTCTGCCAGCTCTCATTCGACAAACCCTGAAACCAGAACCACAAAAAGCCATCTGCTCACTAGCTCCCAAGCCCAAAATTAGCAGGTGGAGTGGACCACTCTTCTCCAGGAAGGGCAGGGCTACGCCAGGCTCCCCAGATGCACAAACCTAGGAGAGGGTCATGTGGAGCTGTGGGCCCCCCACCACCCAGCCTGACCTCACATCCTCTTTCCCCTTTTCACCACCTTAACGTCCTTCCACAGTGGCAATAGCAAAGGAAAAGACATCAACACGATTAAATCCCTCCGAGTCCTCCGGGTGCTACGACCTCTTAAAACCATCAAGCGGTTGCCAAAGCTCAAGGTGAGACTGAGGGTGTGGAGGGCCCGTCAAGGTTGCCGTGTACAGTGGAGCAGGCAACACACTGCTCGAGGATGCTACGTTGGGGGGTGGGGGGCAGTACTAATAACATCACAGATATCATCACGTATGTTGTTACCGTTAGGTGCCGTCCAGTCAGTTCTGACTCATAGTGACCCTGTGTACAACAGAACGAAACACTGCCTGGTCCTGCATCATCCTCACAGTCATTGCTATGTTTGAGCCCATTGTTGCAGCTCATTGAGGGTCTTCCTCTTTACCAAGCATGATGTCCTTCTCCAGGCACTGCTCACTCCTGGTAATATGTACAAAGCGTGTGTGACGAAGTCTCACCATCCTTGCTTCTAAGGAGCATTCTGGCTGTACTTCTTCCAAGACAGATTTGTTTGTTCTTCTGGCAGTGCATGGTGTATTCAATATTCCTCGCCAACACCACAATTCAAATGCATCTATTCTTCTTTGGTCTTCCTTATTTCTTTTGCAGCTTTCATACGCATATGAGGTGATTGAAGATACGGTGGCTTGAGGCAGGCACTCCTTAGTCCTCAAAGTGGTATCTTTGCTTTTTAACACTTGAAAGAGGTTTTTTGCAGCAGATTCGCCTGATGCAGTAGGTCAATTGATTTACTGACTGCTGCTTCCATGGGCATTGATTGTGGATCCATGTAAAATGAAATCATTGACAACTCAATATTTTCTCCATTTATCATGATGTTGCTTATTGGTCAATTTGTGTGGTTTTTTTGTTTGTTTGTTTGTTGGTTTGTTTTTTTAATGTTGAGGTGGAATCCATACTGAAGGCTGTAGTCTTTGATCTTCATCAGTAAGTGCTTCAAGTCCTCTTCGTTCTCATCAAGCAAGGTTGTGTCATCTGCATATAGCAGATTGTAAATGAGTATTTCTCCAATACTGATGCCACATTCTTCTTCATATAGTAGCTTCTCAGATTATTTTCTCAACATACAGATTGAATAAGTATAGTGAAAGGATACAACCCTGATGCACATACTTCCTGATTTTAAACCACGCAGTATTCCCTTGTTCTGTTCGAACGACTGCCTCTTGATCTATGTACAAGTTCCACATGAGCACAGTTAAGTGTTCTGTAATTCCCATTGTTTGCAAAATTATCCATAATTTTTATGATCTACATAGTCGAGTGCCTTTGCATAGTCAATAAAACACAGGTAAACATCTTTCTGGTATTCTCTGCTTTCAGCCATTATCCATCTGACATCCCTCATTCCACGTCCTCTTCTGAATCTGGCTTGAATATCTGGCAATTCCCCGTCAATGTACTGCTGCAACGTTTTTGAGTTATCTTCAGCAAAATTATTTTTGCATGTGATATTAATGATATTGTTTGATAATTTCCGCATTCTGTTGGATCACCTTTCTTTGGGATGGGCACAAATATGAATCTCTTTATCAGTTGGCCAGGTAGCTGTCTTCCAGATTTCTTGGCATAGGCAAGTGAGGGCTTCCAGTGTTGGATCTGTTTGTTGAAACATCTCAATTGGTATTCTGTTAATTCTTGGAGCCTTGTTTTTCGCCAGTGCCTTCAGTGAAGCTTGAACTTCTTTCTTTAGTACCATCAGTTCTTGATCATATGCTACCTCCTTAAATGGTTGAATGTTGACTAATTCTTTTTGGTACAGTGACTCTGTGTACTCCTTCCATCTTCTTTTGATGCTTCCTGCATTGTTCGATATTTTGCCTGTAGAATCTTTCAATATTGCAACTTGAAGCTTGAGTTTTTTCTTCAGTTCTTTCAGCTTGAGAAATGCCAAGTGTGTTCTCCCCTTTTAGTCTTCTAACTCCTGGTCTTGGTACATTTCATTATAATGCTTTACTTTGTCTTCTCGAGCCACCCTTTGAAATATTCTCTTCATCTCTTTTACTTCATCATTTCTTCCATTTACTTTAACTACTCTGCATTCAAGAGCAAGTTTCAGAGTCTCTTCTAACATCCATTTTGGGTTTTTTTTCCTGTCTTTTTAATGACCTCTTCCTTTCTTCATGTATGGTGTCCACAATTCGTCTGGTCTTCAGTCATTAGTATTCAATGCATCAGATCTGTTCTTGAGATGGTCTCTAAATTCAGGTGGGATATACTTAAGATCATACTTTTGTCTCTCATGGACTTGTTCTAATTTTCTTCAGCTTCAACTTGAGCTTGCATATGAGCAGCTGATGGTCTGTTCTGCAGTCTGCCCTGGCCTTGTTCTTACTGATGATATTGAGCTTCTCCATCGTCTCTTGGCCACCGATGTAGTTGATTTGATTCCTGTGTATTCCATCTGGCAAGGTCCACGTGTATAGTCACCATTTATGTTGTTGAAAAAGGTATTTCCAGTGAATAGGTTGATGGTCTTACAAAATTCTATCATTCAATCTCTGTCTTCATTTCTATCACCAAGGCCATATTTTCCAACTACTGATCCTTCTTCCCTGTTTCCGACTTTTGCATTCCAATCACCAGTAATTATCAATGCATCATGAGTGCATGTTTGATCAATTTCAGACTGCAGAAGTTATTAAAAATCTTCAATGTCTTCATCTTTGGCATTTGTGGTTGGTGCATAAGTTTGAATAATAGTCGTATTAACCGTTCTTCCTTGTAGGCGTGTGGATATTGTCCTCTCACTAACAGCGTTGTACTCCAGGATAGAGCTTGAGATGTTTTTTTTGATAATGAACGCAATGCCATTCCTCTTCAATTTGTCATTCCCAGCATAGTAGACCATATGATTGTCTGATTCAAAATGGCTGATACCAGTCCATTTCAGCTCACTAATGCCTAGGATATCTGTCTTCAAGTGTTCCATTTCATTTTTGACAACTTCCAACTTTCTTAGATTCATACTTCTTGCATTCCACATTGCAATTATTAATGGATGTTTGCAACTGTTTTCTTCTTGTTTTGAGTCGGACCACATCAGCATATGAAGGTCCTGAAAGCTTTACTCCATCCACATCAGTAAGGTTGACTCCACTTTGAGGAGGCAGCTATTCCTCAGTTGTATTTTGAGTGCCTTCCAACCTGAGGGGCTCATCTTCCGGCACTGTATCAGACAATGTTCCACTGCTATTCATAAGGTTTTCACCGGCCAATTTTTTTAGATCACTAGGTCCTTCTTCCTGTTCTGTCTTAGTCTGGAAGCTCCGCTGAAACCTGTCCACCATGGGAGAACCTGCTGTTATTTGAAATACCGGCAGCATAACTTCAGCGTCACAGCAACATTCAAGCCACTACAGTACGACGAACTGACAAGTGGTGGCATTATATATGGATATATTCATTATTACAACTCTCCAGCAGATGGCAGTAAAGTCAGTGGATCCAACAAAATCTGTATTTATGGCAGTTTTCCATTAGATGAAATGTCTTGAGCTCAGGACTCCTTTTCATAATTCACATGAAGGCATTGTATGAATAAAACAGGGCATAACACTCATCTGGGAAACAGGACCAAGCTCTGGCTGGTAATCTAACTGTTCTGGCTCTAAAATGGCATCAGTCAGCCTTTCCCAAAACCTTGGCATTCAGAAGCTAGAAATGAAACAGAATCCCTTTTCAATTTTTGCTACACCTGAGGGCCACCCGTAAGGTCTGTTACTTAATATGTTTCCTTAAATCAAGGAGCCCTGGTAGTGCAGTAGTTAAGAGCTCAACTGATAACCAAAAGGTCAGCAGTTCAAATGCACCAGCCACTCCTTGGAAACCCTATGGGACAATTCTACTCTGTCCTATAGGGTCGCTATGAGTCGGAATCGACTCGACGGCAATGGATTTGGTTAAATCAAGTCACCTTACTTTTTACTTAATAAAATTAACTTTAATAAAGGAAATGCTATATCACTGTCCCAAGTTGAAAATCAGACCTGCTGTTAACAGAAGGTAAAACTAAATATCTATTCAAAGAAAATAGGATATTGGTATTAAAATCTAGCCAAATACAGTTGCCTGCCAAAGACTGAGCATGCCTGCTCTCTGTTGGTTAAAAAGGAAAAATATCAATGTTAGGTGTCAGAAACATAGTAGCAACTAAGCAAGCCCTTGTTCCTGGAAACCCTGGTGGCATAGTGGTATAGAGCTATGGCTGCTAACCAAAAGGTTGGCAGTTTGAATCCACCAGGCGCCCCTTGGAAACCCTGTGAGGCAGTTCTGCTCTGTCCTATAGGGTCACTATGAGTTAGAATCAACTTGACGGTAGTTGGGTTATGGGTCTGTTGTACCCAAGCGAGGAGAGGGAATAACTGTTACCACATGATTCAGTGTTATTTAATGTTGGGCTCTTGTATCATCTAGAAGTATCTCTGATATCACCAGAGGTGTGCCACTTGTGGTTTTGGAAACATTGATACAAATGCTCCATTGTTGATGAGTATTCAAAAAGAAAAAGAAATGTGGTTGCCCTTGGAAGAGAAAGCTTGAGTTGAAATATGTGAAATTCCAGCATTACTTGGTTCTTAGCCATGTTCTGGGTCACAGCTCCCTTGAAGGCCTGTGAAAGCTAGCACCTTCTCCCTGGGAAAAGACGGCAAAGCTTGCCTGCAGTTCCAATAGGTTCGACGATCCTTGATGCCCGCTTGTGGTTAGGGACCACTCTGGTCAGGAGCGGAGTAGAACACTCTGAAAAGCCCCGGGCAGTGTCTGAAGGGCAGTTGCAGAACTGCAGTCACGCGTGGGGGACATTGTGGGCCGGGACCCCAGCTTCTCTAGATGGAATCCTTCCATCCTCCCCAGGGCAGGATTTCCCAGGCACATTGTCTTAGAGTTCTCTAGAGAAACAAAACTAGACGGATCTGTGGGTGGGTGGATGGGTGGGTAGGTAAGTAGCCAGATACATAGATAAATACATAGACAGAAAATAGACAGAAGATAGATAGGTAGAAATTAATTCACTTCAGGGCATTGTTTCACACGATTGTGAGAAGCTGGCAAGCCCAAAATCCACAGGTCAGGTGACAGGCTGGAGACTCCAGCCAGCTTGTGTCCCAAGATCCATAGGTCAGGTGACAGGCTGGAGACTCCAGCCAGCTTGTGTCCCAAGATGCATAGGTCAGGCGATGAGAAGAATAAAGAGTAAAATTGTTCTGGCAAAACAACTGTTTATAATCTGGAGGTAGAACCCACCAAAAAGGAAACCCTTTTTGCTCAATCAACTGATTTGTTGAGGCCCTCCTGTATTAAGGAAGGTAATCTGTTTTGCTTGAAGCCAGCTGATTTTGATCACATCTAACTACTTTATAACAGCAAGTAGCCTATGCCAAACAGCTGGGCACCATAGCCTAGCCAAGTTGGCACATAATGTTAACTATCACACATGGGAGTCAGTCATCTCTCAGATCCAGGGAGCCATTGACTGGCCACTGGGTAGAGGGAGGAGACCCCAGCCCCAGCCAGGCGGGGGACAGATTAACAGGAAACAGCCTCTCAGTGAGCGCCTTCCCTCTTGCCCTGAAGAGCCGTGGGCTTCTGAGAGGCTTAGAGAGGTGGCCCCATTGCCCAGGAGTTGAGACCAGGGACTTTAGGTACAGAGACACGCAGGTTTGAGTCCAGCCTTGATGCTTCTCAGAGCTCTGTGGCCTTTATGAAGGACTTGGCTCATGTCCTTGTCTGTGAAGTGGGCACTTTGGTATTATGGGCTGCTGGAGATGGCGGCTAGCAGCCCCTCCACTCCTCATGCTCTCTCTTGACCCCACCAGGCTGTGTTTGACTGTGTGGTGAACTCACTCAAGAATGTCTTCAACATCCTCATCGTCTACATGCTGTTCATGTTCATCTTTGCTGTGGTGGCTGTGCAGCTCTTCAAGGGGAAGTTCTTCCACTGCACAGATGAATCCAAGGAGTTTGAGAAAGACTGCCGGTGTGTCCTGTCTCCCAAGCATCCCCATTGGGGCTGGCAGGTGGGGGGTGGTGCTGGCCACTTGGGCTTGGGACTAGGGTGACAGGCGTTTGACAGCAACTGGATTGCAAGCAGCTTGGATCTGGAGTAGAAAGGAAAAGAGTTTTGGAACTTGAGTCACTGTCCACCACAACAGGATGACCCCTAAGCTGGTTACTGCACCTTTCGACGGCCACCTTTACCAAGTTGGGGATATTAATACACATCCACAGCCCCTCATCTAAAACCTTGGAAGCCAGATGTGTTTCGGAATTCAAAATTAATTCAGTTTTTAGACAGTTGTACAGTCCATATACCACATAAGACTGAACACCCCAACTGAGCCTAAGACATTCATGTAACCAAACACCGTATTTCTACAGTGAAGCATGTGACTATTTGCATGAACTAAGAAAAATAAAGATTATAAAGAGACTTACATCGTCAGGTCAGGTTTTGCTACCAAGTGAATCAGGTCAGGGATCAGCAAACTCTGTCTTAAGGAGCCAAATAGTCAATACGTTCAGCGTTGGAGGCCATACCGTCTCTTTTGCAACAACTGAGCTTTGCCGTTGTGGCACGAAAGAGCCACAGACGATACCTAACTCAATGGGTATGGCTGCCTTCCAGTTCCTGGAAACTCAAATTTGAATTTCATATAATTTTTACACGTCATGAAATGCATTCTTTTGATTTGTTTTCAACCATTTACAAACGTGAAGACCATTCTTAACTCACAGGAGGGAAAGAAACAGGCAGAGGGCCAGATTTGGTTAGTAGGCTGTAACTTGCCAAACCCTGAGTTAGGAGAAAAAAGTCTGGTTTTCAGAGCTTTCTGGATTTTGGAGTTGTGGATAAGAGATTGTGGACCCGAGGTCCTGCCATTATAGGCTCATCTTCACACATGCCCAGCCCGTGGGAAGTGCTGAGCCTTTAACAAACTAAACATGAGTAAGTATTGCTGTTGTTGCTTGTGTAAAGTGTTACCACATGGTACATGGTAGCCTGTTGTTATTTTGGTGGCCAGTTCCTGAAATTGGAAGGATCCCAGCCATTTGGCTAAGAGTCTGAGGCCAGCCTTTGTTTCCAGCCCTGAAAAGGGCCGTGAAAGGAAGCAGCAGCTGCCTCCCTTGGCTGAAGGAGCCCAGAAACATG
This sequence comes from Dugong dugon, assembly GCA_030035585.1. Classification (NCBI taxonomy): domain Eukaryota; kingdom Metazoa; phylum Chordata; class Mammalia; order Sirenia; family Dugongidae; genus Dugong; species Dugong dugon. The sequence continues at coordinate 17,018,586 of CM057462.1, read as the reverse complement.
CCCTGTGTCTCTCTCCTGGGACGGGTCAAGAACCCTCTGAGCCTGAGGCTCCCACCCTGGAAGTGGGTGCTCGCTCTGAGTCGACTCGCCCACCTGGTGCAAGGCCCTGGCACCACCCTGTGGATTTGTCTCCACATGGCTGCGCCCACAGTCCCCCAGAATGAGCCATAAGCTGGTTGCTGAACCTTCCAATTGTCACCTTTGTGAGGTTGGGGATATTATTATGTGTCCACGATCCCTTATTAGAAACCTTTGCAGCGGATATGTTTCAGAATGAGAAATAGCAGGGGCGACTGCTTCTCGGGCCACGGAGGAAGCGTAGATGGGCCCATTTTCCTCCTCCCATCCCTGGTGGCCCCCCACACCTGCCCTCCCCCATTGACTAACAGCCCCGCTCTTTGTGACAGTGGCAAGTATCTCCTCTACGAGAAGAACGAGGTGAAAGCCCGGGACCGAGAGTGGAAGAAGTATGAGTTCCATTATGACAACGTGCTGTGGGCTCTGCTGACCCTCTTCACCGTGTCCACGGGGGAAGGCTGGCCACAGTAAGTGGCATGACTGGAGAGCACTGTGGGAAGATCTTGGAGGCAGGGCAGGGCACCGGAGAATTAAGTGCCTGAGAACCCAAGGAGGTCTTGGAGAGGAGGGCTTCATTCCGGGTTTCCCGAGGTGGGGACTCTATTGACCCCTGAAGTGCTGCCCACAGGACAGCAGCCCCGACGTGTGGTTGGGCTTGTAGGGGCTGAAATCCAGCCTGCACCCAGCTCACCAAGGCCTGGGCACCCAGAGCTTTCTCTTCCCTGCGTGGTTCCATTTCTAATTTGAAGAAAGGCACCACATATGCAGGCAGAGGCCACCACATACTCCTCCATCTGCAAATCTCCAAGGTGGAGGTGTCGACATGGCCTCTTCCAAGTCTGTTTGACCACAGGCCATTTTCTCCCAGTCAGGGCCAGAACTGGGGTGAGGAGGTGAGGCCGAGTTGTGTAAGGGCCAAGGCACACCCTGCCTTTATTTAAAATGTTGATGTTTAGTTCATCGTGGACTTCTTGGCATTAATCTTGATCTTTTGAAATATTGCTATAAAATATTATTTAGCTTGATGACTTGAGTTTTGGGTGCCGCTTTACTTTGTGCTCACGGTAAATGCCTCACTCTCCTCACCCTAGTCCTTGTCATTTTCCCAGAGGTCTTGGAAACACCAGATTGAAGGCCTGATAGATTCCAGCGTGTGCCCTCAGCATCCTCCCCTCTCTCCTTCTCTCAGCAAACACACCAACCTGAATGTACCCAGCCCCCTACACACACACCCAGGATCCGCAAACACAGGGCCAGTGCTACCCATAAGGCACTTTCGAGCCAAATTTTAAAAAGCACCTTTTCTCAACATCTCTCAGAAAATTGTTGCAACATACGTAATGATTTTGTTCCAACAAGGGACTTTATGGCCACCTGCCAAAAACTGTTGTAATAAATACACATATCTATCATGTCTAAGTATGAATGGCATCCCTCAGGCACGGAGCCCTTAAGCAGTGCGCACAGTGTATCTGGGCAGCTGTACACAGCAGCTGTGCACACTCCTATGTGCATCCCTACTGCACCTCCTCAGCACCCACTTCTACCCGTGCTGAGATACCTCCCATACACCTGCCTCCATTGCCCCGTACTTTTTCCATCCCTCACTGTAAACCTGGCTTCAGATCTCCAGTTGGCCACTTTTGAGTATATGATCTTGGAAAAGTCACTATGAATTGTAGAACCTTAGTTTCCTCGTTTGTACAATGGAGCCAATGATTACCTCCCTGAGAGGCTTGCTGGGGAAAATTAATAAACTATGAAACATCATATCTGGCACATGCTAGAGCCTCAGTGTGTGGCAGTCGAAGTACCTGGTGTTATTGTCAACACTCCCCAGAGACCAAGGAAGTGGGAAGACTTCCATCTTCCCAGAGTAACCATGGTCTTTAGAGTTGGAGAACAGTTACTACGTTCATTTCGTTTCCTCTTAATATTTCCCTCCACTCCCGTGTCCTTGTCCCACTGTCACCCTCTCCCCGCCCTCCTCTATCACTTCTCGGGTGCCCTCCTCTCTCCTCCCTGCCTCTCCTCCCTCACCCGCTCCTCACAGGGTCCTCAAGCACTCGGTGGATGCCACCTTCGAGAACCAGGGCCCCAGCCCTGGGTACCGCATGGAGATGTCCATCTTCTATGTCGTCTACTTTGTGGTGTTCCCCTTCTTCTTTGTCAACATCTTTGTGGCCTTGATCATCATCACCTTCCAGGAGCAGGGGGACAAGATGATGGAGGAATACAGCCTGGAGAAAAATGAGGTGCCACTTCCCAATTGCATCCCCCATTAAGAGCTGACAAGGAGCTCTGGTGGCACCATGGTTAAGTACCTGGCTGCTAACCGAAAGGTCTGAGGTTCGAATCCACCAGCCGTTCCACAGGAGAAAGATGTGGCAGTCTGCTTCCGTAAAGATTACAGCCTTGGAAACCCTATGGGGCAGTTCTACTCTGTCCTGTAGGGTCACTATGAGTCAGAATCAACTCAACTGCAGCAGGTTTGGTTTTAAGAGCTGACCTACCACACACACACCCAGGAAGTAGCTTTGGGAGCCTCTGGGGAGGGAACAGCAGCATCCTCCGAGCAGATGCCGGTCTGCAGGGCAGCCCTCCCTCCTGTGGTTTCCAGAGGGAACACACACTGCATGGAATGTGTACGTATCAGTCAGTTCAGACCAGGTTGTGCTGCAGTAACAAGCAGCCCCAGCACCTCAGTTGCAGACATCACAGAGGCATTTATTTCTTGTTCTCTGTGCCTGTCTACTGCAAGTTGGCCATGGCTCTGCCCCATGTCATCTCTCCTGGTCTTCAGGCCGGCAGAGCAGCCTGAGACATTGCAGATCAAAGAGAGTATGGCCAACTATGTTGGCTCTTGAGGCTTATGCCCAGAAGTGACCCAGGTCACTTCTACTCACACAGTTCATTGGCCAGAGCCAGTCACATGTTCATGTGTGATGTCAGTGGGATGGGGATGTATAACGTCACCCAGGGAGGGCTGGTAAATATTTATGAATGAAAATACAGCCCCCCAGAGAATGCAGGCGTGGCCCTCTGCCCTTCTGGCCTCATCCAAGCTTGGTGGAGGGCCCAGAATGCATCCTTCCTCTGCTCTGCTGACCCCTAGGACTTAATAACCACCATTGCTCACACTCTTCTTCCCTCAAAGAGAACGAGAAGCAAGGCATTGGATGAGAAGGAGAAGGCCAGGTATAACAATGGTTAAGCTCCAAAATCAGACTTTGGTTTAAATTCAGGTTTGCCCCACTTGGCAGCTGTGCCACCTCGGCCAAGTGGCTTAACCTCTTGAAGCCTCTATTTTCCTCATCTGTAAAGTGGGGCTATTGATAGTACCTACTTTACGTGTTTGCTAAGGAGATACAATGAGATCATGGGGGAAAGAGTCAGCTCAAGGTTTGGCTGAGGGTGAATTCTCAGGTAGCGATAGCTTTTGTGCGAAGAAAGCAGTAGCGGTGAGGAGCGGACGGGGACTCCAGGAAGCCTGCTGGGTTGAAGAGCAGTAATTCAGGCCAATGAGCTGGAGTGGGGGCTTGTAGTCCAGCCGCCTCACCCCTGCTCTGCCCAAACCTCAGCCTTTTTCCCGCAGAGGGCCTGCATCGACTTTGCCATCAGCGCCAAGCCGCTGACGCGTCACATGCCTCAGAACAAGCAGAGCTTCCAGTACCGCATGTGGCAGTTCGTGGTGTCCCCGCCCTTCGAGTACACCATCATGGCCATGATCGCCCTCAACACCATCGTGCTCATGATGAAGGTGAGCCTCCACGCCTGCCCTGCCTTTGGGGCCTCCCCGTGTCCCCAGCACAGAACCCAGCCCTCTCAGCCCTGCTTCCTGCCCGCCTCATCCCTGCACCTTCCCCCCAGCACTGTGGACCTTCTGCAGTTTCCCAGGCAGACCACACTCAGCCTCACCTGCAAGCCTCTGCACCAGCCATTCCCTCCGCCTGATGCACAGTCCGCCTCCCCACTCCTGCCTCTACCTGGCTATGTCCTCCTCCAGGAAGCCTTCCCTGACCTCCCCAGTCAGCACTGGGTGCCGTCTCTGCAAGCATCTTCTGCACTAGCCATTCCCTCCACCTGATGGACAGTCTACCTCCCGCCTCTACCTGGCTATCTCCTCCTCCAGGAAGCCTTCCCTGACCTCCCCAGACAGCACTGGGTGCCGTCTCTGCAAGCATCCTGTCAGTTGTCTCACGTGCTGAAGTTTCAGTGTCTGCTGGCACAACTGTCTCCCCCACCAGTCTGTGAGGCCAGACTGAACTTCTGGGGTCCAGCAAGGGCCTGGCTCAGAGGGAGCGGGAGGCCCTCGGTAAACGTTGGAGGAATGAAATGAGGAAAGGGGCAAGCGAGGGCCTAGCAACCTTGGGGCCAGGAAGCCTCTTCAGGGTGAAAAGTCAGAACCTTCCACCCTGTGGTTTGGAGTGCAAAGGCCTGATGCAAGTCTAGCTCTGACATGTCGCTCACCGTTTAACTTTGGACAAGTAACCAGTGACTTCTCAGGGCCTCGGTTTTCCTGTCAGTAAAAGGAAAATAATAATCATAGCGCTTAACTCCCACGTGGTGGTGAAGATTAAATGAGAAAATTCACGCAAAGACGGTAGCACGTTAAAAAAAAACAAAAAAAACATTGCCGTCAAGTCGATTCCGACTCATAGCGACTCTGACCACATGGGGTTGCCTTGAGTCAGAGTTGACTTGGTGGCAACTGGTTACTATAGCACAAAACCTCTCGGACTCTAATGTGCTCAAGGATCATTCGGGCACCTTGTTCAAATGCAGCTTCTGATCCAGCAGGTCCAGGTGGGCCTGTGGCTGTGTTTCTAACCAGCACCCAGGTGGTGCCAGGGCTGCTCATCCCAGGACCCCACCCTGAGCATCCAGGCTCTGTTGCACTCCTAGTCTCCCATCACCCAGAATCACCTGTTTGGAGCATTTTGCATCTTTAATTTTTTTTTAAGTGAGATGAAATTCACATAACATAAAATTGGCTGTTTTTAAGTGTACTCTTCTGTGGCATTTAGGACATTCACCATGTTTTGCAGCCATCACCTCTGTCTACTTCCAGAACATTCTCATCACCCCATAATAAAACCTTGTACCCATTATGCAGTCACTTTCCCTCCTCTCAGCCTCTGGCAACCACTAATCTACTTTCTATGGAGTTAGATTTTCTGGACATTTCATCTATGTTTTTAGAATATTTTAAAATGATTGTTGTTAGGTGCCATCAAGTTGGTTCCGACTTGTAGCGACCTTACGTATAACAGAACAAAACGTTGCCCAGTCCTGCACCATCCTCACAATCGTTGTTGTTTGAGCCCAGTGTTGCAGTCACTGTATCTGTCCAAGGTCTTCCTCTTTTTCGCTGTCTACTTTACCAAGCATGATGTTCTTCTCCAGAAATTGGCCCCTCCTGATAACATGTCTGTCTTAGGCTGGGTTCTCTACAGAAGCAAAACCAGTAAAGCGTGTGTGTGTGTGTGTGTGTGTGTGTGTGTGTGTGTGTGTGTGTGGAGAGAGCGAGAGATCAAGGAAATGATTCATGTGGTTGTAGAGGCTGGAAAGTCCCAAATCCATGGGTCAGACTGGAGGCTTCTCCCTAATCACAAAGCTGCAGGGGCTGGTGAACCCAAGATCCAGACCGTGGACAGCGGGTAAGCTGCTAGATGAGGTCCCAAGAACCAGAGTTCAGATGACCAGGAGCCTTCTGCAGGATCCAGAGCGAGCAAAAGCCAGCGAGCTTTGCCAAAAAGTCCACTTATATTGGATGCAGGTCACACCCCCAAGGAAACTCCCTTTCAACTGATTGGCTACTCATAGCAGGTCCCATCATGGAGGTGATCACAGTATATCAGATCTCATCGTGGACGTGATTACATCATTATACGACTGCCAAACCACATCATAACTGCCAAACCACTGAGAAGCATGGCCCAGTCAAGTTGACATACAACCTTAATGATCACAATGTCCAAAGTATGTGAAACGAAGTCTCCCTATCCTCAATTCTAAGGAGCGTTCTGGCTGTACTTCTTCCAAGACAGATTTGTTCATTCCTCTGGCAGTCCATGGTATACTGAATATTCTTCGCCAATGCCACAATTCAAATGCATCAATTCTTCTTCAGTCTTAAATGATAGATACCACAATATTTTACCCCTAAGCACTTCAGTATGCATTTCTTAAAATAACATTTGCTACATATCATGCCTGAGATTAGTGATTATTATCTAATATTCATATTGAAATGTCCTCAATTGTCCCCAAAATGTCTTTTACAGATAGTTTTTTTTTTGTTGAGCTAGAATCTGAACCTGGCCTCATGCTTTTCTCTCTTAAGTCTCTGTCCTCTCCACACCGTTTTTTATCAAGCTACTGACTTTTTGGGGAAACCAGGAGTGTTGGATGTGGATGCACGCACCTTTTAGATGCATTGTTCCTCATAGTGTACTTAACTTCTTCCTCCATCAGCTGTATTTCCATAACCAGAAGATTAGGTCTAAAGGTTGGATTCACTCTGATTAAATAGTTTTTGCAAGAATATTTCAGAGGGAATAAGAATAGCAGTTACCTCTAGGGTGGGTTATCAACAGAGAAAAGGTACAAAGAAACTTTCTAGGATTCTGGAAAAGTTCTAGCCCTTGATCTGGGTAGTAGTCTCATGGGAGTGTACTCGGTGAAAGTCCAGACTGGTGCACTTTATGTATATCATATGTCAACAAAAGAGAGAGAGAACCAAAAAAAAAAAAAAACCAACTTAAAAATGGGCAAATGTCTTGAATAGACATTTCTCCAAAGAAGATTATGAAACGGTAGTAATAGCGTCAGAACCTAACTTCAGGGGGGATAATGCAAATAAAGATCAGCCCAAGGCCGATGCCTGTGAGGTTGAGGTCAGACATACTTCCACTGTCCAACCTTTTTACCAATTCTGACACCTTCTGTCACCACCAACTCTGCAACAGAGCCCCTTTCAGGCCTGTTGCCACCCGCTATGCCACAGGGTCCCTTCCAGACCCGTCACCGTCTTTAGTGTTACAGCCCTTGACCTGTGTTAAAGCTCTTCTAGGAAGTTCCTTGCCTCCTGTCTCTGCTTCTTCTCTCTTCTTTCTTCCTTCTGCTTCTGTATGCCAACCTCTATGGGGTTGGCGCATATATAAGCAAACTTCTCATCAGTTTCAAGGCATGGCACTCCCACCAGAGCCACAAACTGACCAATCTTCTCTCGGTAGGCCACAGACACTTCATTTGCGTAGTAGGCCATAATAACGTCATTTGTTTAGTCTGTAGTCACTTAATTTGCATAATGTATTGACTAGTCCCTGCAAGGTGCATACCAATCACAGGGCAGGCAGCAGCCCAGGACCAGACAAAAGGTATCAAACCTCAGGTTGTTTACAGCTTACCCAAGAAATGTCAATCAACCTGGACAAAAGTAACAAAACCCTCTGGGTAGAAAAACTAGGGCAAAGGTAACTCCTCTGGGCTTAGGGGAAACACCTCTCGAGCTATTTTTCCAAAGAACCAAGGCAAAAGGCCACATAAGGGAACTCATTTCACCACAGACATATACAAATGGCCAATAAGCACATGAAGAGGTGCTCAACAGTCATGACGGAAATGCAAATCAAAACCACAATAACAAAAAAAGAGAAAAAAAGTAGCTTCTGAGGCTGCTTTTGTACAACCAAACACTTCATGGGATTTGATGACTTGGTTTGGAGGTTTAGGGTCATGGTTTCATGGGACATCACAGTTAATAGGCCTAATAACATGTTTAGTGCTTCTCTTCTACCGCCTAGTTCATTGCATAGTGGCTGGGTTCTTAAAAGCTTGCTTCCAAGGCATGACAATTGGCTGCTATTCACCTGGAGCAACAGAGGGAGAAAGAGAGTCAGGAATAGGAGGAGGCTATGGAGTGTGTGACTAATTGCCTCCATGAACAATTGCTTCCTTTGCCATGAGTCTAGAAGAATTGGGTGGTGCCTGGCTACCATTACTGAACATTTTGATCAACGATTCTATAGAAGAACTCTGATCAAAAGGGGGGAAATGCAGAACAGAATTTCAAATTCTCATGGAATCCGAACTTTCTGTAGCCATGGAGGCTGGATAAGCCCCTGAAATTATTTCCGAGATAATCTTTAAACCTTAAACCAAAAAAATCCCTTGAAGTCGTCTTAAAACCAAACAATAGTTGAGCTTAACTAGTGAAGAATGTCTATTTTGAGCATTATGCTCTTTTAAGAACTGTCTGTATGGGATCAAACTGACAACAGCAACTTGAAAGTTTAGATAGAACATTACCCATTGCCATCTAGTCGATTCCGACCCATAGCGACCTTATAGGACGGAGTAGAACTGCCCCATAGGGTTTTTAAGGAGCGGCTGGTGGATTTGAACTGCCTACCTTTTGGTTAGCAGCCGAACACTTAACCACCGCACCACCAGGGCTCCGAGATAGAACCTTAGGGGGCGTTATGTTAATGGAAGAGGAACAACTCTAAAAAGGAGAGTGAGAATTGTTGCACAACTTAAAGAACGTAATCAATATCACAGAATTGTACATGTAGAAACTGTTGAATTGGTGTATGTTTTGCTGTGAATATTCTCAACAACAACAACATTTAAAATATTAAAAAACCACAATGAAATACCACTTCACACTCACCAGTGTGGCTATTCGAAGGAAAGTAAACGTAGTGGTGAGAATGTGGAGAAACCGGAACCCTGGTGTTCAGCTGCTAACCAAAAGGTTGGCAGTTGGCAGTTCAAATCCACCAGTTGCTCCTTGGAAACCCTATGGGGCAGTTGTACTCTGTCCTATAGGGTGGCTATGAGTCGAAATCGGCTCAACAGAAATGGATTTTTTTTTTTTTTTTTTTTGACCCATTGCTGGTAGGAATAGAAAATGGTGGAATCACTGTGGAAAACAGTGTGGCAGTTCCTCAAAAAGTTAAACATAGAATTACCATATGACCAGCCAATACACTTCTGGGTATGTAACTAAAAGAATTGAAAGCAGCTCAAACAGATACTTGTGTACCCATGTTCATTGCAACACTATGAATAGTAGCTGAAAGGTTAAAATAACCCAAGTGTCCATCAGCAGATGAATGGATAAACAAAATGTGGTTTATCATACAATGGAACAGTATAAACATAAAGAGAAATGAAGTACTGATCACCATACAACATGGATGAATCTGGAAAACATTATGCTGAGTGAAAGATGCCAGATGCAAAAGGACAAATAGTATGTGATTCCACTTACATAAAATATCTAGACTAGGCAAATTCATAGAGATAGAAAGTAGATTAGAGATTGCTAGGGACTAGGGAAGCAGCCCTGTTAAGCGCTCAGGCTGCTAACCGAAATGTTGGCAGTTTGAACCCACCAGTTGCTCCGTGGGAGAAAGATGTGGGGCTGGAGTCGGGGGGAAGGGGGAATAGGGAGAGACTGATTAATGGGTACTGAGTTTCTGTTTAGAGTGATGAAAAAATATTTGGAAATGGATAGAGGTAATGGTTGTACAATATTATAAACGTACTCAATGCCACTGAATTGTACACTTAAAAATGGTTAGGAGGTAAGTTTTATGTATATTTTACCACAATAAAAAAAAAGTACTTAAAGATACCATTAAAAAAAGAAAAAAGAGGTGCATGACAAAGGAAAAAGAGGGAGGGTGCTGTGTCTGGAACCCATAGAGTCAGGTCTCCTCCTGTCCATCCCGGAAGCTAAGACAGGTCCCAGTAAAGGAGGTTTGGTTTTGAGTGTGAGAAGACACAACCAGTCTGTGAAGAGCTGGGCTTTCCTGAGCTGGTCCTCCCCAAACAGGGAGCTCAGCTCTTCTTGCCTGGGGTCTGGGTTGGTGTAAAAGAAGGTGAGCAGCAAGGCCGGAGCATCCAAGCCCCACCCTGGGAAGGACAGCCAAGGAGCCGCCTGCCCACGCCACCCTGCCCCTGCCAGCTGACCCTGCCTGTCCTTTCTCCCTCCTCTCCTAGTTCTACGGGGCCTCGCTTGCTTATGAAAATGCTCTAAGAGTGTTCAACATCGTCTTCACTTCCCTCTTCTCTCTGGAATGTGTGTTGAAAGTCATGGCTTTTGGGATTCTGGTGAGTACAGCCTTGGGGCTGGAGCTGCGGGTGAAAAGGGGGGGAGCCGAGGCGGCACTTGGGTGCTGGGTGTGGACTCCCCACCTGGCCCTAAGATCCTCAACCCCAGCGGTGGCTTGAGCATCATGCCCACGGACCCAACTTGGGGTTCTTGAGCTGGCCAAGTGATACCAATGAGACCCTTGTTGAGTGTCAAGTGCCAGGCACGTATTGACTGTTTATTCCTCACCCAATCTGATTGGTGGGAGTACTTATCATTCATTATAGAGATAAGGAAACTGAGATCCAGAGAGGTTAAGTTCAGGGCATTCAAACTTTTTCAACCATAATCCACAGTAAGAGATACATTTTACAGGGCAGCCCAGCCAGGTGGATGTGTATAGGTAACTGAGATGCAATTTTCACAAAATAAATTTCTCCTCTGTCACGTGACCTGTACTCTCAACTTGTTCTAGCCCATTCTGTTTCCTTGTTTTAAATGCAGGTCATGACCCACTAACTTGATTTCATCTCCCACCAATGCAAGTGTTGCCCATTGGCCACAAGGGGATTTGTGGGCAGACTTCAGGGGGTCTGTGAAATCACATGAGGAAAAAACATTGTGTCTTTATTTTCATCAGCCGCTAACTGAACGTTAGCACTTCTCCTCATCTTGGATGCAGACAGCAAACCCCAGCAGGATAAGTGGTATAACCTGTGTCATGGATAAAAGTCCAATATTGTCATACTGCATTCGGGGGGTTGCAGATACCTCAAAATGTAGCGTGAGTTCATCGTTGTTTTGAAATTCTGGTGGCTGTTAGGCCTACAGCTAGAACTCATTACTTAGCATGTTAATAAAGAGGTACATTTGTTATTCACACCCACGGGTGTGGAGTCGATTCCTACCCACAGTGACCCTGTAGGACCAAGTAAAGCTGCCCCATAGGGTTTCCAAGGCTATAATCTTTACGGAAGCCGACTGCCACATCTTTCTCTCAACCTTTTGGTTGGCTGCCGAGTGCTTCAACCACTGCACCACCAGGGCTCCTTACATTTGTTATTACATCACCCTTTTTTAATGTTTTGGTAACTATTTGGCTACAACAATTCTCCCTGGAGTCCTGGGTGTTTTTTTTTTATGCTTTCACAAACCTTACTCTGAGGCCCTTCCCAGATGGCCACTGGGGATTCACAGCCCAAGAGAAGGTAACAGAGCCCTGAGCTAGTGGGTTGCATTAAGTGATTTTCCAAAGTCCCATGAGTTGTTGAGCTGGGATTTGAACCAGGGCGTCTGGCGCCAGGACCTGCCCTTGTAACCCTGGCTTAGCTGGCCTCTCTGAAGAGAATGACCTACAGTCCCTGTTCTCGTCCAGGGTCTCAGGGGTCAGCCTTGTCACCAGAAAGACCTACATTCAAATCCTGCCTCCGTCACTCGCTGTCGTAAGAAGGATCCCTTGCCTGTCCCTCAGCAGGGCTCTTGTAAGCATGGAACACAACAATGTGTGCACTGAGGGCGAGACATACAGTGAGCGCTCAGTCAGTTCTAGGAGAGCTACGGTAAATCTCATCACCCACCTTATTCCTCCAGAGCAGTGCTCCCAACTCTGCTACCCGTTAGACACATTTCAGAAGATTCCTTAAAACTGAAGGATGCCCCCAACCCACCCCCATGGTTCTGGTTCACTGGGTCAGATGGGAGGCCCCGAATCAATTGGTATCAGGCAGCCCCAGGGAAGTCTAAGGTCCAGCCAGGGCTGCCAGGCACTGTGCCAAGCACTGGGGCAGTTTGAGCAGCCACCCAGGGTGGCCCCTGCTATCAGGAGAGAGCCCTGCCAGCATTTGGGTCCTGGGGCTGCCCCCTATGGACTGTCGCTGAGCTCATCTGGAGCAGCCACTCCTCGGTAGGAATCCTGCCCTGGCCCCTTTGGGCTCCATGACCTTAAGCAGGTCAGTTGGCCTCTGCACCTGTTTCCACATATGCAAAACAGGGATAACAGGTGCCCCAGCCTCCCATCATGACAGGAGGGTGCGTCGGTCCTGGTGGGCATTGCCCGACAGAGGTGTGTCATGCGGTTATTTTATTTCGAGTCCCTCTTCCAATGATGAGGTGGTTCTTCTCTCGGGGGCTGGAACCTCCATCCTTCCTACCCCTGGCAGTCCTGAGGGGCCTGCCCTGAGCCTCTCCCTTCACTTTAGATGAAGCCCCCAGTTCGCCATGTGAAACTCAGGCAACAGGGGGAGACTTCTAACCCAGGGGCCTGAGGCTGTGGCCAGACACCTATGGGATAGATAACATGCTTGTCTTCGTTCCCATTCCCAGAAGCTGAGTCTGAGACAAGAATCTGAGTGTAAGGAATGTATCTGGGAAATGATCCCAGGAAGCACCGCAGAGGAGTAGGGAGGGGAGACAGGGAAGAGAAACCAATGAATGGTGCGTCATTGGGCAAGTTCCACTGTGGGCGACTGGGGCTCAGAACCACCGGGAACCTCAGGGAGACGGTATAGAGCACTCAGCTCAGCGTCATCCCACCCAGGGGCAAGGGAGCTGGGGTATGGATCCACCAATGCCCATCAATCACATAGCCAAGGGCTACTCTCAGGGGAGCTGTTAATTCCCAACAGACGTGCAGCCGAATAAGGTGCCTGGGCAAAGGAATGAAGGTGCGTAGTAGGAATACGAGGGGCTGTGGGCCGGCCCCAACAGTGTCTTCTCTGATACCAAAAGAGACGATGGAATCTGAATACCTTTTAGATAATTATGTAACAACAACATCCATCTATTAAGCACCTCCTAGAAGCCCTGGTGGCACAGTGGTTAAGAGCTTGACTGCTAACCAAAAAGTTAGCAGTTCGAATCACCAGCTGCTCCTTGGAAACCTTGTGGGGCAGTTCTTCTCTGTCCTGTGGGGTCGCTATGAGTTGGAATCGACTCAATGGCAGTGGTTTTTTTTTTTTTTTTTTTTGGTTTTATGTACCAAGCCCCAGGCCCAGTGATTCATATTTATTACATCATTGCCATCATACATCATACGGCCATGTTTCAGAGGCCCAGGCACCTGAACCCCGAGGTCACGTGACTTGTAGGTGCCAGAATTTGGTCTTGGGAAAGCACAGCTCTAAAGCTTATGCTCTTCTCTGTAAGGCCGAGGGAGGAGCTGACCACTCAGAATGGAGCTAAGCCTTGATCTAGCCTCTGCTTCTGTGAAGATGCTGGGAAGGTTTATGTTTGGGGGGCTAGAGGGGAGGGGCGGTCAGTTTGAGCCAGACTCTGAGATCCAGGCAAAGGTGCCACTCAAGAGTGGGCTCTGATGGTGGAGCAGGTCCCCCTAAAGCACTGTGCACCACCATTCTACTGCCAGATTGAGGGGAGCAGGGCTGGAGGCAGCCGGGACCCTTGGGGGACTGGGGGCCATGGCTGCCTACCGCACAATGTAGACAGATTTCAGTATTTTAACAATGACACAGTTGAGCCAACACCCAGCCCAAGATGTATCAGTCAGGACAGGTCAAGTTAAGCTGCAGTAACAAAAGTCCCAGAGCTCAGTGGCTGAAATCAACAAAGGTTTTGTTTACCCTCAGCAGCGGGGCCCAGGCTCCCAGGAGCTGTGGCTATCCAGAATGTTGCTGGTGGCCAGGCCCAGGGGTAATAGTTCTGGAGAGTTCCACAGTGCCTCTGCTCAAGACTCCTTGACTATCACTAGACACACAGCCCTCACAAGTCGGCCGGGTGCCAGGAAGGCCTCCAGGTTCCTGTGTCCATTCTGCACCCCTTTGTCACAGTCCCGCTTCTCCAGACTAGGAAACGGAAGCACAGCTAAGGCGGTCCATGGCTGACAGCCACACATCTGGGCAGGAGCAGAGCTGCAGTTTGAACCCAAGTCTGGCTTCAGAGTCCTCCCTTTAGCAATTGTGCTATAAACGCCATTCTGAGTCCATGGGTTTCTGATCTCAGACCTGGACTCAGCCGAGGCCTAGGTTTGAATCCTGGCTGCCGTCTCTCCAGGTGACTAGCTTTGCTTTCTAAGCCTCAGTCACCTGGCGTACAATGGGCGATAATCCCTCTGTCTGAGAGCCTTTGTAAGGATCTCAAAACCCCTGGGGTCTTTGGAGAGACGGGCCACAGCCAGCCAGGTCCTGGAGGCCCAGGATCTGCTGAGTCATAGGAAGGTCGGGGTCCTGGGGAGGGGGACTCAGGACAGGTGATGCTGGCCAGCCTGAGCAGCAGTGTTTCGCTATTTGAACGTCAGCGCCAGCCTCAGGTACTCCGTTTTGGGCAGTGCCCCTAATGTGCCCTCGGGCCAGCGGGGGCCGGCATGGCCCTCTCCTGGCATCTCTGTCTTGTGGATCCCCCTCTAGAATTATTTCCACGATGCCTGGAACATCTTCGACTTTGTGACTGTTCTGGGCAGCATCACCGACATCCTCGTGACTGAGTTTGGGGTAAGTTTCCTGCCGGCCTGTCTCTGGGCAGCTCCAGGCTGGGCTGGGCTGGGGGTTCCAGATCCCGACAGCAAGGCCCCAACCACAGAGGGAGCTCCTCAGGGTGTCCTGGGGACCATACAAGTCAATAGGAGGCAGCCAGTGCTACCTCTTGGCGGTGACTTCTGAATAAAGGGAGTTGGGGGGTGGCGACTGCACAGAAAGAATCAAGGACTTTGGAGGCCCCCAGGCCCAGCCAGCCCCAGCTCCACATGGTGTTGGAGCCCAGGGGAAGCCAGCTTCAAGTAAATTCTGCTTGAACTAAACTTCATGGTTCATGGGCAGGAGGGCACTGTGGCCCCTGGGCCAAGAGGGGACGTAACACCACTCCAGGGGCCTAAGGAAGGTCCCCAGGGCATTGCCCTCCTCTAGAGATTTCCGATGACATGGTGGTCTCGGGACCCCTGACTGTGGCCCCATCAGGCCACATCCTCCTCCCCCTTGTCTGGCAAATTCAGCCCAAAGGCTTGTCCCAGACCTCCTCCTTGGCCTTTCGCCAGTGATCCCAGGATTGAGGGCCCTCAGGAGGTTGGAGGCAGGTGGGAGAGCCTCGTAGGGGTGCAAAAGGACAAAGAAGGGCAAAGCCAAGGGCTGGGCATGGGAGCAACTGCATCTTAATAACAATGAAAACAGTAATAGCTGAGGAGCTGGACGCCCGCTGGACGCACGTGCCAAGCATTTTCCGTGGCTTAGCTCATGGTGCATGGTCGGGGGCTCAGCACACAGAACTCCCTCAGAAAATTCAACTGCAGGGAGCTGAGGAAGAGACAGAAGCAAGGGCAGGGGGAGGGGCGACAAGGGGCAGCAAGAAGCCGTTACCTGCCCAGGGTCTGAGCTGGGGTGTAGGAGGGGCCACCTGCCGGGAGCCGTGGACATGGAGGGACAAGGTCCCTGCCAGAGCTGAGGGCCAAAGCGAAGCAGGGGAGAGTGTACCGGACCTTCTCTCCTCTTGCCCTCCGCCTCCTGCCAAGGCCTACCATTGGCCAAACCCAACAGGAGGCCCAAAGGCCAGGGCGCCAGGCGCCACTCAGAACAAATCAGAGAAGAGCAGAGGGTGGATCTGGGTGGGTGGTGGGGCCCGAGAAAGAGGGTGTGGCCCATGTCATAAATGAGGGGAGGTGAGGGACCACCCACGGCCTCGTAGCGAGGCATCTTGGCTGTCCCAGCTTCTCCCAGTCTGAGCCCCAGCAGAAAGGGATCAACATGTCCACTCTTCACCTTGGCAGGCTGGTGGGGCTGAGAAGCTACACGGGCGAGGGGCATTTTTCTGGTGTGTTCCCCATCACTGCACCCCCAGGCCTGCCCCGACACCTTCCACCAGAGGAGTCATGCCCACCTGAGGGCTGTCTCCAGGGGGCCATCACCACCTGCCACTCTCCCCTGGCAGAACCTGGACCCTTGTTTCTGTCCTGAGTTTCTAGAGAGGCTTGGAGCCCCAATCTGGTGCCCAAAAAAAACCTCGCCACCCAGCTAAGCAGAAGACAGCCTCCAGCCAACGTCCTTCTGGGACAAGAGGGTGGGAGGGAGGTGGAGAGAGGTGGCTGAAGCCTCCCATCCCCAAGCCAGTACGAGATCCTAGGCTGGACCCCAGTGGCCGTTCTGCTGGTCAGCGGGAGGATGGGGCACAGGGGCCAGTCCTGGGGCGACAGTGCAATGAGATTGCAGTGATCAAACAGGCCCCCCCACTGCCGCGTGGTGTCTTCTTGTCATGCGTAACACGGAGACGGTCATCGTAACCAGCCTCACAGAGTTCTTGCAAGACTCACACTCATGCATATATTCGTCCACGCTGTGGGCCAGGCCTGTCCTGGGGCAGAGCCAGGGACCAACCAGACAGAACCATCTGCCCTCACAGAGCTGATTTCCTAGTGAAGGAGGCGACAACCCCTAACATGAAGAGCAACCGACGCAAAATGCTTGGCACGGAGCCTGCCGGGAACTAGATACTCTGCAAACAGCAGTTATTATTACTGCTATTGCTGTCATCACCATTAATGTAGTTGGTTCGAGTTTGTTGGCCATCCCTGCCCCTGAATTATATTCATATGTTCATATGTTTGGGAGAAAAATAGAGGGGGGATGCTAACTCCCAGCCTGGTGTAGGGGGAGGCTGCCCACCAGGCAGGGCTCCCAGTCCACCCCTTTGTTGCCTCCCAGGTAAGCCCACCAGGTCTGGCGCAGGGGAGGGGAGTCAGACCACCAGGCGGGCAAGTCCCCAGGGTTGGGTGAATGGGTGTGTGGCAGTGACCCCAGCACTGCCTGTGGGGTCCACGGGCCTCAGCTGCCACCCCCAGTGGCCAGGGGACGTGGGGTTGCCCTGTGTGCGATGGATAATGACTGTGTTTCTTGTCTTGTCTCTTTTCATGCCTGCTCTTTAAACTGTATATTGGCACAACGCCGTCTGAAACACTCATCCAATCAAAATGCACTATGAAACTCATTTGTTCATCCATGACGTGGTCTGTGTGCTCATACACCAATGACTATCTCCCAAACCCACCACCCCACTCCCCGCCCGGGAACCGAAACCCATGGGTTTTTTGGCACTGGTTACAAATCAACCTAAAAAACGCTGAATACGCCTCCCCAACTGCCCCCGCCCGCCCGCTCCCCCTCCATCTTCAACATCTGCATCTAGAATCCGGTTGGTCTTACTTCTTTCTGAAGTCTAAATGCCTTACATTAACTGTGGAAGCATCTTCTTGCGTCGGCATTGCATGTCCACGCCCTGGGCTTTCTAATGAAATGCCTGATGCGCTCTCCCCACCCCTCTGTGGTCTGTCCTGCCCCCTCCCCGCCCCACTCCTCACCCCTAATGCTCTCTCTGGTGGTTCTCATCAGGTTCTGAACATGGGTTTTCTGTTGGGGTTGGTTCGGTCTTTGCAGAGAAAGGTCAGGGGTTTCCCTGTGCGGCACCGCCAGTGGGACAAGCAGCTGGCCATGTCCCCAGCCATCCCTGACAGGCAGACCCCCCCAGCCACCCTCACCACTTCTGTCCCCGGTTCAGCCAGTGGATCCTGAGCCCTGGCCTGCACACGCGTACGTGCTGCAAACACACATCACGCTCTCCTTCTCTGAGACTTTCATTCTGTCTTTATCTTTTTCTCTCCTCCCTCTTTCTTTCTCTCTGTTTTTCCCACACACTCTCCCTTTCTCTTTCGCTCTTTTGTTCTCTCACACACTCTGACACACACACCACACACTCCCTTTCTGTCTGCGTCTCACACACATTTTCTCTCCTTTTCTTTCTCTCACACACACTCATACTCAGATGCTCACACATGCACACACTCACATACCTGCACTCACACAAATGCACGCACACGTTCTCACACACGCTCACACTCACACATTCTCAGATGCACACTCACACACACACACACACACACACACTGTCCCTCTCCTCTTACACCCACCCACCCTGCATATCTGTACTCCCACCCCAGCATACCATTTCCCCCACTTTCTCGGCTCCCTGCACCCTTGCACACCTCTCACTCCGGATGAATCCCACCTGACTCTGCCCCCTCCCCTGCCTACCCAGGAGCCTCTTGGAAGGACCCCCAATGTCACCTTTAACCTGAGGACCCCACCTCTGCTGGCAATAGACATGCACCCATTCACCAAACATTTCATGAGCCTCCATTAGGTGCCACAGCTGCAGTGGTGGACAGAGAGCAGACCTATCCCTGTCCCCCTTCACATACAGTCAGGTGGGGGACACAAGTGTTGATCAAATAATACCCCAAACATGCTTAAAACTGTAACTGTGCTGCAAGCTGAAGGATAAGCAGAGTTAACAAGTCAGAGAGGGGAGAAAATGGGCATTGCAGGCCAAGGTGCAGCACATGCAAAGGTCCTGTGGCAGGACAGAGTGCTCAGGAGCCATGGTTTGCAAGTTAGGTGGTATAGTTGAAACAAAGAGAACCTAGGAGGGCTGACCGAGACAAAGTGCAGAGGGCAGAAGGAGACAGGCCCCCAGGGCTCTGCTGGAATTTGGGCTGTATCCTAAGCACCAGGAGAGACCATAGAGGATTTGAAGCAGGGGTGGGTGTGATCACATATGTGATCAGACAAGATCACTGTGGCTGCAGAGCAACGAGCACTTGACAGGTACCTGGGCTGGAGGTGGTCGGCAAAAATCCCAGCGGGAGATGACGGTCACACGGGTGGAGAGAGAGTAGAGGAGGCAGAGGGCAGGGGGAGGACTGGGCATCTCAACAGGGGCCTGGCCGGGACCTGGGCTGAGAGGGAGGGAGGTGCCCAGGGATTCCAGGAGATGGTGTGCCAGGAGAGGGCGGGTCGGGGGGAAGACCCTGAGTGTGGACATGGCAGGTTTGGGTGCCTGTATAACACCCCAGAGGAATGGCCAGGTAGGCAGGTGGTTATGGGATCTGGAGTTCAGAGGCAGGGTCTGTGGTAGGGTGGGGTCTGCGGTCCCCTTTTCTGTTTTCCCTTCAGGAAGCCAGCCAGTGGCAGGATTTCTCTGGAGCTCCAGAGCTGGAGCCCAGGTGGGTGGGCCAGTAGGAGGAGTGGTTCTCATGTCCTGTCCCTGCACCTGTGCTGGACCTGGGGTGCTCAGGGAAGGATTCGAAGAAGAGCCGCTCCTGCCAGGCTGTGGTTGGAGAGGTGGAAGCTAGCAGGAGGAAAGCAGCTGGAGGTGATATGGGTGTTTGAAGGATTAGACGAAGATCCAGGAGAGTGGGAGGGACGGATGAGGGTGGATTAGCACCTCCCCTCACCACCACCCCATCTCTCGTCTCCACCCCGCCCAATGTGTCTCCGTGCTCGCTCCAAGAAGGGCAGCTGCTCTGCACGCGTCCCTGAGCCCCCTGGCTTCTCCCGCATGGCTGGCAGCAGGCTCTTGCCCGTCCCCAGCCTCCAGGCTGCTTCCAGGTCCCGCCTGCCTTTGCATGCTCTGCCAAGTCCACATGTTATGATCCGCCCCCATGGAAGGGATGGCTTGTACTTTGGGGATGGACGGGAGGGGGCAGGGCACAGCTGGGCCACCGGCCCCATCCCCAGGTAGAGCTGGGTGGCCAGGCAGGGCTGGGGTCTGGGTCAGGTCAGCAGGGCTCGCAGGGGGACTGTCTTAGCTAAACCCAGGGTTAGGGGCTTGCTAGAGACACCTGGGACATTTTCACAGCAGCAGCTGGGCCAATGTCATCAGGGTAGGGTCCCCCAGCCCCCTTCGCCCTAGAGGCCGGAAGGTCAACTGATGTGTCTCAGAAAGCATCCTACACATTGCCAGCAAACCCAAAGGCCTTGCTTCAGTCCCAGAGATTCCTTGAGGCCCTTCCCTGCCTCCAGCCCCTACGCCAGAGCTAGCTTAAGATACAGAGCTGTCTGTTGGGAAGCCCTCTGGGAACCTTCGAGACCAGGGCACTCCTGAGACTGAGGGGGGAGCTGTGAATACTTGAATGTCACCCCTGTGCCATTTGGGGGTGGGGCTAGGCCAATTTATATCTTGCCATGTGGCCTGTATCTAGGGTTCCTCTGAACCCCGATGAGGCCCTTCCAGTTAAGGCCCCTCTTAGCAGTAGGCTCTCTGCTTCTCTCCCCCAGCGCACTAGTGAAGCAGGGTTTCCGGCTCTGCCTGAGGCAGGGTCTTAAACTCACATGCCTAAGAGGGCCAAGTAGATACCGTAAACCAGGAGAGCAGGTACCATTGCCAGAGCGTTGGGGACCTCAGACTGTTTCAAGGGGGGCAGTTGTGACTGAGCCCCAGTTGCCATGCCGGAAGCAGGCCAGTGTGCTGAAAAACCAGATTTGTGGTGAAATCTCATTTTTAAACATTGGCCACTATTTCTAATTTTTTTTTAAGTGCTGCTCAGGCAGGCCCAACAAAATAGCTTTATTGGCCAGATTGATCCATTTGTGACTTCTAGCCACCCCCCACACACACACACCACTGCCCCCTGGAGCTCCAGCAGACAGGCCTTGGACAGTCACGTGTTGTCCTCAGCCCGTGCCCACCCTACTCCTGGCTTCCTGCCCACTGATCCCCGGGTTCTGGCTTGGGCGGGAGGAGGTAGAGGCAGTGGCTAGACAGGGGTTCTGAGAAACAGAGGCAGGGGCCACCCAGGGAGGTCCTGGGGGCAGGGACGGCCCCACCTCCTGGCCCCCAGCACCAGCCCCTTGGTGGACCGGCCGATTCCGAGCCCACCCACCCACGGGAGCTGCGTACTTCCTGCTTCCCGCAGGCCTGGTCCCGTGCTACTCCACCCAGCCCCAGAAGCTGAGAAGCCATCCCTGAGAGGGGGGAAAAGGGCCCCAAATGCATCTACTCGGACTCAGCGGGCAGCGAGGACTCACCCTGCAGCCGAACAGCCCCAGCTCCCTCCCGTCCTCCCCATTCCCGCTCGCCAAGGGGGTAAGAAAAGATGCTCTTCTGCTTCTCCCAATTGGCTCGAGCCGCTGCTCCTCTTGGCCGTGGGGTGAGGTCAGGGCGGGCAGGAGCGGGTGGGCAGCTTGGCAGGGCAGGGCAGGGTGCCCGGTGAGTCTCATGACAGATGCATTTCTGGCCCGGAGCGTAACATGCCCTCGGAACACGCACATGTCCACCAGGCCTATGCGTGCTGGCTGCCCCTCCCCTGCCCCCCACCGTGGTGTTTGTGCATCGTACACGTGTGATGGGTTCGGCAATTTGACCCGCTTGTGTCCTATCGTCTCAGTGCATTTGGTTGTTGGGAGAAACAAAAACCATCTCGATTTTTTTCCTGATTGGATGTTTCGGATATATTTTCTTTTCCTTGTTCTTTTATTATTTCTTCCCTACCCACTCCCCTACCCTGTTCCTTTCTCCTCCTTCCTTTTCTTTCCTTTTCCCCATTGTGGGTGGGCTGATGGGGAGGGCTTATGCTTTTGAGTTGATGCTGTTTCCTCCCTCCCACCCTCTCCCTCCCTAACTTCTTCCCTTTTCAATTTTTCCTCCGCACCATTGCATTAATAGTGCTTTCTTTCCTCTCCCTCCTTATTTGGGGTCTGGCTTGCTTTTACCTGTTGGTTGGCTTCATGTAGGGGCCTCTGTGATTGGTGACGGCTCTGAGCCCCTGGGGGTGGGTGGATGGTCACCCCCTCTTTCTCCATCTCCCCAGAATAACTTCATCAATCTGAGCTTCCTCCGCCTCTTCCGAGCTGCCCGGCTCATCAAACTCCTCCGTCAGGGTTACACCATCCGCATTCTTCTCTGGACCTTTGTGCAGTCCTTCAAGGTGAGCCCCTGCATCTGCCACCCACCCAGGGCTGAGAAAAAGAGCATGCCTCCCAGCTCTGGCTAAGTCTAGACACCGAGGCTCTAGATGCCCTTCTGATGGTCCTTGCTGAGAATCTGTTACCTGCGGGGCTCTTGTCTAACTTCCTGTCCTTGGAGTATCCTAAAAGCCCTAAGGGGACCCCACTGATGCCTTGTGTTGTGGCCTCATCCTAGAGCCACCAAAGATGCCCACCAGCCCTGGCACTATTCCAGCACAGCATCTGGCCACTCAGTCCAGTGGTACAGAACTTGAGCACTGGGATCAAGGAGGAAAACTGTGCCAGTAAGGGGTCCCCAGCACCCCATTTCAATGCCTTCCTTTCCTCCAGGCCCTGCCATATGTCTGTCTGCTGATTGCCATGCTATTCTTCATCTATGCCATCATCGGAATGCAGGTCAGTTCGTCACCACTAAGGTCCTGAACCTCTCATGGAGGGCAGCCACCCTTAGGCAGGGCTGGGTCAGGGGAGTCTGGTTCATAGAGGTAGCCATGGGGGTTGAGCTTGGTATCTCTGGGGCCACTGAGAACACAGCCACCCCAGTCATCACCATCCACCTCCACAGGTGTTTGGCAACATTGGCATTGACGTGGAGGACGAGGACAGTGATGAGGATGAATTCCAAATCACTGAACACAATAACTTCCGGACCTTCTTCCAGGCCCTCATGCTTCTCTTCCGGTGAGGGAGGGGTTGTCCCCTCTTGCTTCTCGTCCGTGGAGGATGGGCATGTCCTCATTCTGTTCATGTTGGGTAGTACCCTTGTGTATCTGTTTCGGTGGGAGACATGCCCTCATGCTTCCGTTCAGTGGGGAAGGGCGGGGGGACATGCCCTGATCTTCTGTTTTGTTGAAGTGTAGGGTGAGCGTGCCAGGTCCCAGGGACCCTGCAGGACAGGAGCTGAAGACCCAGGAACATAAGCATGAGGAGCATTTTGGAACATTAGCCCACTGAATCCTTCTGACCATCCTGTGAGGGGAGATTCTTAGGAACCTCATCTGACAAATGAGGAAGCAGGCTTAGGGATTTCTTAACTCTGGCTGCGCATTAGAGTGCCTCCATTCATTCAACAGAGATTTATTGAGTACCTGCCGTGTGCCAGGCACTGCTGTGGGTACTAGGACAGAGCAAGGAACAAAGCAGAGAGAAAGAGACAGCACTCTCTGCTCTCTGGAAGCATATATTCCCATAGGGGAGACTGACTGACAGCAGGGCCATCACAGTTTTAAATAAGGTGCTCAGAAACACCTGAGTGAGTGACATTTGAGAGAAATAGATGAGGGAGGAAGCCATGTGGATATCTGGAGGGGCATTCCAAGGGAGAGTACAGCAAGTGCAAAGGCCCTGAGGTAGGAGTGTGGCTGGCATGTCTGAGGAGCCCAATGTCCCTGGAGCAGAGTAACTGATGGAGACAATAGTGAAATGTGACAACCACCTGGGAGGCTTTTAAAACATACCTATATCCTCAGGCCCCACCAGCACCAGTTGAATCCAAATCTGTGCGGGTGGGGCCTTGGCATCGGCATTTTTAAAAGCTCCCCCTGGTGGCTGTCCCAGCTGAGGATGAGACACCCCTGTCTGAGCTCCAGAACCCCAGTGCTTAGCCACCATGCTCTCCTGGTCGGGCGTCATTGGGATCCAGTTGGGGCTGGGTGCCCAGGCCACTGATGCCTCGTCTCTGCCCTCAGGAGTGCCACCGGGGAGGCTTGGCACAACATCATGCTGTCCTGCCTCAGTGGAAAGCCGTGTGATAAAAACTCTGGCATCTTGACTCCCGACTGTGGCAACGAATTCGCTTATTTTTACTTCGTTTCCTTCATCTTCC
Source organism: Dugong dugon (assembly GCA_030035585.1). Classification (NCBI taxonomy): domain Eukaryota; kingdom Metazoa; phylum Chordata; class Mammalia; order Sirenia; family Dugongidae; genus Dugong; species Dugong dugon. The sequence continues at coordinate 16,994,843 of CM057462.1, read as the reverse complement.
TCTGCTCATTTCTGGTGAGTCTGTAGACATGTGGGGAGTGAACTCCCTTGGCCTGGTTCCCGCTCAGGGGAATGGGCTTCCCTAGAGTGTGCTGTGTCACAGACCTGCTCCCTGCTGGACTACCCTGAGTGAGCCTTGGATTGGGTTAATCAGGCACTGTTGACATTTGGGACTGAGCATTCTTTGTTGGGAGCAGAGGTCTGCCTTGTGCATTGTAGGGTGTTTAGCAGCATCCCTGGCCTTTACCCATCAGATGCCATTAGCACCCACCTCCAGGTGTGACAATTGCACATGTCTCCAGACATTGCCAAATTTCCCCTGGGAGGCAGAACCACCCTTGTTTGAGAACCACTGGGTTGTGCTGAAGGAAAAACTGGTGCGGCTGAGTTGGTTCTTCTAGTTGATCTGGGGAGACTCCCACTTGCTCTCCTCAAGATGGATGCCTTCCTCTGCATGACCAGGAGCCAGAAGAAGGATTCAGCACATGAACATTCTCTAGGAGGCTGTGGGGTTTTGCAAGAAATGGAATCTGTTTTCATCAGTAAAAGATACATCTGCCAGAAGGAAAAAAATGAAACTCATAGGACCCAAGGGTAGGAAACCTGACAAAAGATTGAAAGAATTAGAAGACCTGTCTGCTGCATCTCCTTTCTCTCTCATACTCTGTCTGGGGCCTCATCTCTACAAATCTCTTTTGGGCTTCACTCTCCCTGTATCAGCCAGAGCACAGTCAGAAGAACAGAACCTTATCTAGGTACTTCAGTCAGAGGGGATTGAATGCAGGGATTGGCTACACAGGTTTGAAAGAGCAAGTAGAGGACATTGAAGTCAGCAGGGATTACTTACTGCAGGAAGGTGGCTCCCACCCCTCTTATTGTTGTTGTTAGATGCCATTGAGTTGACTTTGACTCATAGCAACCCTGTGTGACAGAGTAGAACTTCCCCGTAGGGTTTCCTAGGCTGTGATTTTTAGGGGAACAGATCGCCAGGTCTTTCTTCTACGGAGCCACTGGGTGAGTTCAAACCACCAATCTTTTGCTTAGCAGCTGAGCATTTAACTGTTATACCACCAGGGCTACTTGGCTACCATCCCTAGGGGTGGGGAAGTAAAAGGAAGAGAGGATGTTACTAGCACTCAGGAGGTCAGAGGAGGGCCCCACGTGTTTGAGACTCAGGCCTCATGGGGAGGTGCCTCATGCCTGGATTTTGGAGCCATCCCACAGAGTTCAGCCCTCCAAGGGGTTCTGGTGCCTGAACTGTCTGCTGATGATGGACATACCCCATGCTGAAAGCAGAATTAGCCCCTTCTCCTTTCCTCCCCTAGTCCAGTCTCCTGACAGTGGCTCCCACTGGCAAGGTGAACCAGAGGCCAGCTGCCAATGGTGTGTGGGAGCTGTGATTTAACCCCCAATCCAAACACCACAGAATCTGTCAGCAGATGCCCTGCACACCCACTCTTTTCAGACCAGAAATCTCATACCAAAGAGACCACAGCCTCAGTATCACACTGTCTCCCTGGTCCCGCATCTGCAGCTGCTGACCCAGTGGGTCTATCACTCAGCTCCAAATTCTTGGAAGAGAGACTGTGAATGGGCCAGCCCAGCCTCTGGTAAAATAGCCACCCTTGTCTAAGCAGATGTGGGTGAATACAGAGATAAGATCTTATAATTAACCCATCTAGGCAAGGCGAACACCCCAAAATGTGTCTACAACACTAGACTATCAGCCTGCCAAGGGCAGGGATATCTGTTTTACTCACTGCAATATCCCCAGCACCTAGGACAGTGCCTGACACACAGCAGACACTCAATCAATATCATGACATGGTGAATTAAAGATGGAGTCACTACAGTTAGAGACACCTAGGATAGCAGGTCATTTGTTAAGCATCTATTATGTTTATATTTAAACATTTATCAAACACCTACTATGTGCCCAACCTTATACTAGGTACAGAGGTATAGGAAAGACCACAGTTCTCCCACAGCTTGCAGTGGTGGTGGTGGGCAGTCTATCTGGTGTGTGCGTTGATGGGGAGAAGACTCAGACTGGGGGACAAAGAGATCTCAAAGAACATCCTGCAGGGTCCATGAGCAGAAATTACAAGAGCAGGAATTAGATCAAGTCTCAATCCGAATTGGCTGCAAGTAACAGAAACTCATCTGAAACTGACAAGCAAAGTGCAGTTCTGACTTGTGTAACTGAAAAGTCCAGGTAAGGCTGGATCCAAGCAAGTAGACCCCATCATCTCTCAGCTGTTCTCTTCCACGCTGGCTTCATTCTCAGACTCTGCCCTTGCAGAAGCAAGACGGCTGCCAGAGGCTCCAAGAGAAATCCCAGGGAAGGTTCTCATTGGGCCACTTTCAGTCATGTGCCCCTCCCTGAACCAATCACAGGCCTGGGCTATGTGGCCACCCCCTGTGAAGCCATTAAATAGGGTCAGCCTCACCTAACTACAGTATCTAAGTGTACCGGTTGTGGGGGGTAGAGGGGGGAGCAAGCACTGTTACCCAAAGGAAAAATGGGTGCTGGGAAGACAAAAATCATGACGTCCACTGAGGCAGCAGCATATGCCAAGTCCTGCAAGCAAGACCAAGGCAAACTCTCCATGTTCTAAGGACTAGAAGAGCACATGTAAAGTGCTACAAAATGCAGACAAGGGCAGGAAAAACCACTCACTCATCCACCCACCCACCCACCCACCCACCTATCCATCCATCCACCCACCTACCCATCAACCCACCACCCATCCATCCATCTACCCACCCATCCACCCACCCACCCATCCATCCATCTACCCACCCATCCACCCACCCGCCCATCCATCCATCTACCCACCCATCCACCCACCCGCCCATCCATCCATCTACCCACCCATCCACCCACCCGCCCATCCATCCATCTACCCACCCATCCACCCACCCGCCCATCCATCCATCTACCCACCCATCCACCCACCCGCCCATCCATCCATCTACCCACCCATCCACCCACCCGCCCATCCATCCATCTACCCACCCATCCACCCACCCGCCCATCCATCCATCTACCCGCCCATCCACCCATCTACCCACCCATCCACCCACCCGCCCATCCATCCAACTACCCACCCATCCACCCACCCGCCCATCCATCCACCTACCCACCCATCCACCCACCCGCCCATCCATCCACCTACCCACCCATCCACCCACCCGCCCATCCATCCACCTACCCACCCATCCACCCACCTGCCCATCCATCCACCTACCCACCCATCCACCCACCCGCCCATCCATCCACCTACCCACCCATCCACCCACCCGCCCATCCATCCACCTACCCACCCATCCATCCACCCACCCATTCACGCACCTATCCACCAATCTTTCCATCCACCCACCCACCCATGCACCCATTCATCCAAGAAATATTTGCTGAGTACTTACTTTGTGCCGGGGCAGGGGATACAGCCTAGAACAAAACCAGGCTCTTACTCCACATAGAGTTCTCAATCTGGCCTTGTAGGAGTCCAGTGCCGGGGGGCGGATGTGGAAGGATTTGGGGTCATGGTGGTCCCTTGGGCATGGGCTCCATTTCACATAGCCTTCCCTTCCCTCTCTCTGACTGTCTCTTTCCATCATTCTCGGTCTGTCTCGTTGTGTCTCCCTGTCTCCGTCTTTCTCTGTTTCTCTCCTTTTCTGCCATTTCCCCGTTTCTCTCCGGTCCTCCTTGCATGAGTATGTATCTCCTCTCTCCCCTCCCCCATGCCATCTCTTTCTCTCTCTGTCCCTTTTCCATCTTGTTTCCCTCCCTTCCTCCCTACTTCTTTCCCTCCCTCCCTCTGGACCTCTGCATATGTGTGTTTGGGTATCTCTCCCTCTTTCTCTTGCCATTGCTCTCCCCACTCCCTCTTTGCCCCTGGGGTGCCCACAGATGCTGAACCTCTTTGTCGCCGTCATCATGGACAACTTCGAGTACCTCACCCGAGACTCCTCCATCCTGGGCCCTCACCACCTGGATGAGTATGTGCGTGTCTGGGCTGAGTACGACCCTGCAGCTTGGTAAGAAGCCCCCCGAGTCTTCCAGCCATGTCTCGTACCTCTCCCTGGAGCTGCATCCAGGGGAGCTAGAAGGGATCTCACGGGGGTAGGTCCAGAGGGAAGATGTGAGAGTCAGCGCCCTCACATACTCTTGGTTAAACACTTTGGGTACCATTCCTATTCAAGCCCCAGGCTTTCCGGGAAATGAGGGAGGGACTCACCCATGAAGAGTTCTATGGAGCCCTTGCCTCCTATGAGTCTCCCTCTGCCCTTCAGTGTGAGACCTACAGATGGGGAGGATGGGTTAGCCAGGCTAAGCTTCAGAGAGGAAGCTGGAGGCCTCTCAGCCATGGTTCTCCTGGGTGTGTGGGGAGAGGGGCTGGCCTAGTTCCCTTCTCAGAGGGCGATCAGAGTGGCAGAGCCCAGCTCCCAGTGGAGCCTGGGGCCTTAGAGTGGGTGGTCAGTCGAGGCCAGGGATAGTTGCAGAGCTACAGTGCTGGCTCAGGTGGGGTGCAGGACAAGTGGAGAGTCAGGGTAAGCTGCAACCTGGGTGCTCCAAGGCCCTTGGATCTTCATGGCACAAAGAGAGTGAGCTTTCCCCATCTCCGTGGGCACCAAAGTGCCCTCTCTCCACTGGCAGGCAGTGCTTTTCGAGGGACCTCTCCACTCTGTGTATGTGTATTGAGTACCCACTCTGCACCAAGCCCTTGCCAGACTCGGAGGCACTCAGAGGCACAAACCACTAGCTGAGGATCCCAGTTCAGGCTGGGCTTGGGGCCTGAGGGAGCATGACTAGGGGCCCTCAGCTATGTGAGGCCTCCCAAGGCAGGTGGGGAGGAGTCACCCCCTACCACTCCTGCAGCCCCAGACAAGTTCTTCATGAGCCCAAGAGGCTGGGGTGGGCCGCAGGTCTGGGGCTTGGCATCTGGCTGGTTCCTAACTCTTCCTCTTTTGATTTTAGGTCACAGCAGTGGGATGCTATCCCCCTATCCTCTTTTCCACGAGCCCCCAGTGTAGGCCATGTAGCCTGTGGAGGAGGGAGGTGCAGAGACGGCCCTGTGGGAGGTGCCCCCAGCCCAGAACTCCTGCACACCCCCACCAAACACTCAGCCCCGGGGTCCGCAAGTGTCTGGGAACGTATCCAGGACCTTCACTTGTCCCAAGTCACCCTGACCCTGCAAGCCAGGGGGTCCCGGCCCCTGGTGTTCTGACCTCGCTGCATGCACGGGAGCCGGTGTGGACGCGACTTGATCCCACACCTCCACTAACCCCCTTTCTTCTCCTTTCAGCGGTCGGATTCATTATAAGGATATGTACAGTTTATTGCGAGTAATATCTCCCCCTCTCGGCTTAGGCAAGAAATGTCCTCATAGGGTTGCTTGCAAGGTTTGACTTCCACTAAAACCTGCTAGCATCAATGGAATGAGTGTGGCTTGGGGTTCTTCAATATATATATTTCATATATATATATCTAAAAACAGAGCCATCTCTCTCTCTTGCATTAAACTAGAAAACTCTCTTAGCCAACAGAATGCAGTCACAGAAACTCGAAGCATGGAACATACCTCTCCGTCCCCTCAGCCATCTCTGCTTGCTCTTAGCTGAAGCTGCCCATCCTGGGGTCTCTACCACTCCCCAAACCAGACACATCCAGGGGATCGTGACTTTGCATTGGCCCCCTCCACCATCACTTCCACTCTTCCCCTTTCCCCTCGCCTCCCAGAGCCCCCAGCCCTCCTCCTGCTGCCCCAGCCCCACCTCCTCTCCTAGGCCCCCTCAGAGACCAGCCTCAGCCAAACCAGAGAACTTGACCCAATGGTAGAAAGACTAATTGACTGAAGCATGGCTCCACGTACCGCCAGAGAATAGCTCAGGGTCAAGATGGAACCTGACTTTTCTCGTCTCTCTCTCTCTGCTTGTGAGCAGTGGAATAATCTTTTTTTTAATTACCTTTTCTTCCATTTTTTCCTCCTCCTTCCCATTTATTTAAATATCTATCTTATCACTTTCTCTCTATTTTTTCGGCTCGTGTGGTTTTTTTTTTTTGTTTTTTTGTTTTTTTTCCCCTTTTTTCTTTTCTGTTTCTTTTTCCCTCTCGCTCTCTCTTTGGTTCTTCGTTCCCCCGTTTTTGTTTTCGGTGCTGCCAGGGGCCGCATGCCTTACCCGGACATGTATCAGATGCTGAGACACATGTCTCCGCCCCTGGGTCTGGGGAAGAAGTGTCCGGCCAGAGTGGCCTACCAGGTAGTCTACCCTTGCCAACCACCCGAACCTGCCGGGCACCGGGGATTTTTAAGTGCTGACCGGAAACAACCAGCCGAGTCTCTTTTTCTAGCGTTACTCTTGTTTTTTCTCTTCCTTTTTCTTTTCTCCTTGAGTAAATTGGTCATGACCCGCCCCCCCCCCCCCCCGACTCTAACCAGTACAGTGTGTCCGTCCTTTTGGATGAGTGTCTTCGTGTTTTCAGAGACTCCATTATGGCCGACACGCCGGGGGGAGGGGGAGGGGAGCCCCCAGGTCCCCTCAAACCTGGCCCCTCGGAAACCAAATTGGACACAAGCAGTCTTCCGGGAGTCGTGGCCACGCCTTCCTTCTGCCTTCCCAGAGCGACCCCCACACCCAGGCTGGAGCAGGCGCCTTGCGAGGCTTTGGCCCCAAGAGAAGGCGAGGCGCTGGCCCCACCTCTTGGATGTTTTGTATCTTGAGTCCCAGATCCTGGCCCCACACACACACCTGAAGCTGATCTCTGACCTAGGACCTTGGGGGATATGAGACCTCCCGAGTAGTCCCCCAGAGCCTCTCCTCTCCAGCCCCTCCCCATGGCCCTCGGTCCCCTGGAGTTGCTTCCCAGCCCCGCCCCTATGCCACCCATCCCCCAAGACATCCCAACATGCCTCTCCATTGTTCCAGAGTGGGCAGGCAGGCCACAGCTGGACCCCCGGACCGCGGCACCCAATGCAGGCCATGCACGTTGCCTTGGCAGGGCCCGGGGTGGGCAGGCACCATGATGACCGGGGCGGTGCATGCTGGCTGAAGGGTGAGGGGCCTGATGCCAGGCGGCTGGGCCAAGTCACCCCTCTAGACCCCTGCCCCAGAATCTTCCTTGGCGCCCATGGACAGATGCTCTGTTCCCTCAACTCATCCACAAGAAGTTCAGTGGTGACTTTTGAAAAGTCCTCCCCCAAAAAAGAATTGTCCAATAATCCCACTCTCCCCTCCACCCTGACCCACCCTGTCTCTGTGAGTCCTCCCATCCCTCCATCAGTGTGGTTCCTGTCTCCTGTAGCCCCCCTACCCATCCCCCCAGACCTCCTGTTCCCTTTGTGCCCCACCTGGTCTGTCTGCTGACCACATCTCCTTCCCAGTCGAGGTCGGGGACAGTGACCCTCACCCTGCACCTGTCCCTCCTCTCTCCAGTTTCCCTCTTGTCCCTTCTCCTGGTCCCCGCTTGCCAGGGTGTATGTATGTGTGTGAGAGGGAGAGTGAGCCCTTCCCCTCCCAGCCTCTGTGCAGGGCCACTGCTGATCCACAGGCACCTTTGTGTGGATTTGAAAAATGCACCTTTTCCACAGGACACTTTGTCTATTGGAAAGTTGTAATACACTGATGTGGGGAGAACAAGACACTTTAATGCCATCAACTGGAAAGTTCTCACATTAAATGCACAAATCCACAATTTCTAAGACTGGGAGCCCTTTGTGCAGTCCACAACTGCACAACTGCGCATGGCAGCCCTGTCTTGTGTGTTTCTTTCTGTACTGCCTCCCTCCTTATCCCTCTCAGACCTCCCACTCTGGATTTGCCATTTCCCTTCCCCATCTCCAACTGTTTCCTGCTGCCGCATCTGAATCTCCTCCGACCCCACCCCCACCCCCATGCCCTCTCTGCTTAGGCTGGTGCACACCAGCCCAGCACCCTCTCCCACGCCTCCCAGCACCGGGGACAGAACCCTTGCCTGGGACACAGGGAGTCTTTCTTCCCTGGGCCATGAAAAGCCCCTCACCCCTCCCCCGCCACTGCACAGAGCCAGGCCCCGGACGGCCCCAGATACACTCTCCACGGAGCTATGAATGAGTCTCGAGATTCCGTCTGCATGCACCGTCTGTGCTGCTCTGTGTCGGCCTCGCTGCATGTCCGCGAGGGGCCCACCATGGGGGGCCGCTGCTGCTCGCCGCCGTTGCTCTCAGGCATGCCGTGGTCTGTGCCTGTTTGGTCTGTCCTGATCTGGGCCAAGCTGGGAGGTGGCGGGAGTCGGTGGCCCCGGCAGCCGTGGCCGTGACTCTCTGCTTGCTGCTGCACGCGCTGCTGAGGACCCGGCCTGCACTTTCTCTTCTTTGGAGTCAGAACAGGTGGGGCCTTCCAGAAGAACTCTAGGGTCAGGCAAGATCTGAGGTGCCTGGGGATGCCGGCTCTAGGGCCCAGCTGGTGGGAGAGGGAAGAGCACAGGCCACGAAGCAGGAAAGGCCCTGTGCCCATCTTGCCTGGGCACCAAGGGGGACCAGCTGCCCACGCTCTAGGGCAGATCATCTTAGGGTGGGTGGCACCTCAGCTGCTGCCCTCAGAGTTCTTCCTGGGGCCCTCTGGGTGAGTGGGGTCTAGCTCGAAGGGGACCCAGGAAAGGTACCTGGGAATGATGCCCAGCCTCTGGCTTTCTATAGAGGCTTCTGCGGATGGACCTGCCGGTCGCTGACGACAACACCGTCCACTTCAATTCCACCCTCATGGCCCTGATCCGAACGGCCCTGGACATCAAGATTGCCAAGGGTAAGGGCAGGGGCAGGGAGGGGAAGGGAGTCGTTGTGGAGCCAGGGCCTGGAGGCAGCCAGGAGGCAGCCAGGTGTTCACCTGGGCCCACCTGAGACAGAGGAGCCACTGCTCCTGCACCCCTCCCTCCCTCATCCACTTACTGCTCAGCCCACACATGTCCAATTCTGAAGGAGGTGAGGCAGTGAGTCACTGATTACCTGAGGGCAATTGTCCCAGGCAGAGGGAAAAGCAGGTGCAAAGGCCCTGAGGTGGGGTGGGTGGCAGGAAGGCCCCTGGGCCAGGCTGCACTGGCTTCCACCCTGAGTGCAGAGGGAGCCACACTGAGTCGGGGACAGAGGAGGGACTGATCTGATGACATCGTTACATGACGACCCCCCCGGTCCCTGTGGGGAGAAGAGACTATGAGGGGCCAGGGCAGAGGCTGCAGCCATGACCCAGGGGAGGCAGAATGGCAGCTCAGACAGTCAGATGTGGGTGTGAGGGAAAGAGAAATCAAGGACGACTGAGGGTCTGGGCCGAGCACCTGAGAATGGGGAGGAGGTGAAGGGCAGGAGTTTGGGGAGGGACGTTCAGGCTGCGCTGGAGACAGAACATCAGGAGGCATCAGACACAGACAGGTGTTAGAGCTATGGACTGGCAAGCTGTCCACGGGGTGCATGTGAACTGGGAAGACCCAGGAGCCCATGCCCGGCTCACTGCGTTGGGTGGTGGGCCAGGACAGTGTGGGTCCTGGAGGTCAGTTGGGGGTGTCTCCATGAGGGAGGGCCTGTTGCATCATATGATGCCGAGGGGCCAAGCAAGACAAGGACTGAGAAGTGACTGGCAGGTTCCCTGACAGGGCCATCACTGGTCACCTTGACCAGGGCAGCTTTGATGGAGAGGTCGTGCCCTCCTGCTCAGATGGGACTCCATATGACTCAGCAGCTGATGGAGAGCGAGGGGAGAGGACATTGCGACCACCAGCAGGACTGGTCCTGATAAAGAGGAGAAAACAGGGACCAGAGAGGAGGCAATGGGGAGAAGAGCTGGCGGAGGGCTAGAAATGGGGCTGAAGCCTGGGAGAGGCAAGGGCTCAAGCCCCTGTGGCCACTGGGAAGGTGGGAAGGAGGAGCAGGAGCCAAGGATGGAATCTGAGCCTTGGAGACTCCTGTTCCTTCTAGGGTCCTGCGGGCCAAGGAAGCCAAGCACTGCACAAAACTCACGGAGGAGAGCTGCTGGAAAGGCGGAGGGCAGGGATAAAGGGAATCAGCCACTTCCAGGGGGCAGCTTGGGGAGGTGAGTTGAGGGCAGGTGTTTTAGGGCCGGGAGACATGCAGGTGAGATGTTTGCAAACATTGCTGAGGGAAGCCCTAAAGGGAGCGTGGAGGAAGCGCAAGAAGCAAGACTGAGGCTCGGGAGGCAGCCGAAGTGGGACAAGAACTGGCACACTGTGGAATTCTCTTTCTCACGCAACAAAGCCAAGGCAAGCAGCCCACAGTGGCCGGGAAGCGCCATGCATGTCGCCATTTGGGCCCAGGTTCCGGCCACCTTGTTGCTCTGCCAACCCAGGCTGTCTCCTTCATCAGTGTGGTGGAAGCTGGTCAGATGGTTCAGGTCCCAGCCCAGGGAGGTGAGGAAGCAGACGGTGAGCACCAGTGTCCTTGTCATCAAGTCAGGAGTCACCTTCCACTGGGTCACATTTCCTACCCACCCTCTCGTCCCTGTAAGCCTCACGGTGACCCCTCCCTCTCCACACCTCAGGTGCTGTGTTATCTATACTGTGAAGCAAATTATCACAAATTTAGCAACTTAAAACACACCCGTTGGTTAGCTCAGAGTCCTGGCTATAGGTCAGCAGTCTGGAGGAGTTTGACTGCATTGTCTTCCTGGGGTCTTACAAGCCAAAATCAAATCCAGTGTATTAGTTTCCTAGAGTGGCCATAATAAAGTACCACAAACAGGGTAGCTTAAAACAACAGAAATTTATTCTAGTTCTGGTAGCTGAAGTCTGAATTCAGGGTGTCTATGGGGCCATGCTCCCTCTGAAGGCTGTAGAAGATCCTTCCTTGCCTCTTCCAGCTTCTGGTAGCCCCAGGCATTCCTTGGCTTGTGCCTCTGTCATCACATGGTGATCTTCTCTCTGTCTCTCTGTGTTTCTCCTCTTCTTACAAAGACACCTGTCATATTGAAGTAGGGCCCACCTTAATGACCTCATCTTAACTAATTACATCTGCAATGGCCCAGTTTCCAAACAAGGTCACCTTCACCAGCACCAGGGATTAGGGCTTGAACATACCCATATGAACCCCTAAGAGCCAGGCTGGGCTCTTATCTGGAGGCTCTGGGGAAGAATCTGCTTCCAAGATCATTCAGGTTGTTGGCAGAATTCAGTTACTAATGGTTGTAAGACTGAGGTCTCCGTTTCCTTGATGGTTGATGGTCAGCTCCTGGGGTCCCCTTCAGCTCCTAGAGGCTGCTCTCGAGTCCTTGCATACGGCCCCCTCCATCTTCAAACTAGCAATGGTTCATCAGGTTCCCTCTCTGCCTTTCCCTCCTGCCACCAGCCAGAGAAAACTGTGCTTTTAAAGGGCTCACCTGATTGGGTCAGTCCCACCTGTGTCTCTGTATCTTAAGATCATTTGACAGGACTTTAACTACATGTGCAAAGTGTCTTCACAGCAGTCCCTAGATTAGAGTTTGATTGAGTAACCAGAATCTTGGGGGGGAAACCTTAGAATTTTGCCTGCCACCAGTCTCTCGTATGTAAAATGGGTCTAACAATAGCACCCACCCCCTGGTACATACTGCTCTTGTAACCCAGCTGCTGTGGCCCTCTGGAGACCTGTGTTTGAGGGTTCCCAAGACCATCCTTAGGTTCAATGATTCTCTAGAACAACCCCATAGAACTCAGAAAATCATTACACTCACAATTACAGTTTATTACAGCAAAAGGGCACAGACCAAAATCAGCAAGGGAAAAGGTGCATAAGGTGGAGTCCGGGAGAGACCAGAGTGAGCTTCCAGCTTTCCTTTCCTAGTGGACAGTGCTTAATTCTCCCAGCCATGATGTGTGACAGTGCTTACCGAGTATTGCCAACCAGGGAAGTTCAGCGAAGCCCTGAGGTCCAGGTCAGTTACACAGGCATGTCTGACCACCCACGTGGCTGACCTTAGTTATTCAGTCTCCAGCACCTCCAGAGTTCAAATTGATACCACGTGGCCCAAGGGCTTTGTCTTAGTTACCTAGTGCTGCTATAACAGAAATACCACAAGTGAATGACTTTAACAAACAGAAATTTATTCTCTCAGAGTCTAGGAGGCTAGAAGCCCAAAGTCAGGGCGCCAGCTCCCAGGAAAGGCTTTCTCTCTGTGTCAGTTCTGGGGGAAGGTCCTTGTCATCAATCTTCTCCTGGTCTAGGAGCTTCTCACCACAGGGACCCCGGGTCCAAAGGACATGATCCACTCCTGGCTCTTCTTTCTTGGTGGTACAAGGTCCCTCTCCTATCTGCTCCATTTTCTCTTTCATATCTCAAAAGAGATTGACTCAAGATACAGCCTCATCCTGTAGATTGTGTCCTGCCTCATTAACATAACTGCCTCTAATCCTGCCTTATTAACATCATAGAGGTTAGGATTTACAACATATAAGATAATCACATTAGTTCACAAACTGAGGGACAACCACACAATACTGGGAATCATGGCACACATTTTGAGGGGACACAGTTCAGTCCATAACAGCCCCCCACCATAAACCACATTGTTAGACTGTCTGGCATGACCCGAGGCCTCGGCTAAACAAAGACACTTTTATCAGGCAGGCTCTTCCAAAGACTTAGAAGTTATCTCCCAGGAGCCACTCAAGGGCCAGACCTTTCTTCAGAATGTGAGGGGTCTGGACAATCCAGACCTGCTGAGTTAACATTTTACTGGATGGCACGGCACCCCTGCTCAGAGGAAGACCAGCCTGAAACCATTTAATGATGTTTGCGTTGTTCAGATATGCATGAAAGGTCCCTAGGTGGTGCAAACAGTTTGTGCTTGACTGTTTACTGAAAGGTTGGCAGTTCAAATCCACTCAGAGGAAGAAAGGTCTGGCAAGCTACTTCCATAAAATTACAGCCATTAGAGAAAAAAAATTGTGGATGACATTCCTGCATATCAAGTTTCTAATGTACTGAGGCAGTCTAAGGCGGTGGTTTTCAACGGGGGTTGATTCTATCTGGAGACTTTTTTGGTTGTCACAATTGGAGAGTGCTACCGGAGCCCTGGTGGTGCAGTGTTTAAGCGCTTGGCTGCTAACCGAAAAGGTTGGCGGTTCCAACCCACCAGCCACTCCATGGGAGAAAGATGTGGCAGTCTACATCCATAAAGATTTACAGCCTTGAAAACCAAATGGGACAATTCTACTCTGTCCTATTGGGTCGCTATGAGTCAGAATCAACTCAACAACAATGGTTGTTTGTTTTGTTTTTTTTAAACTGGCACCTAGTGGGCCGAGGCCAGGGATGCTGCTAAACACTCTAAACTGCATAGGATGCCCCCACAACAGAGAAAGAGCTGATCCCAATGTACACAGCGCTGCAGATGGAAAACCCTGCCCAAATTCTCTTACCTCATTCAGACGCCAAGAACAGGTGTCTACCCTTCTCAGTTAGGGACAGGAAACATATAAGCTGTAACTAGACAGTGACTTTAACAGGGCGTGTGTGTTCTGTTCCTGCCGTGTGACAACCTTCTCTGAGAAGGGTCCATGAAGACCTCAGGGTGCCTCCCGTGACTGCAGTAGCTGGTAGATATAGCTATTCATTCCATCTGCTTCCCACGAAGAAGGAAAATCTGTTATAGGTTGGTGTCGAGGATCTGGAGACCCCAACCGCAAAGGGGATTCTCCCACAACGGCCCTAATGGCCCAGCCTGAGTCCAGGCCCATCGGGAGGGACAGCCGGTCGCCCCACTCCCATCCCCACACAGCTCGGCCCAGTGACCACAACCCCCTGTGTTGTTAGGCCCTGTGGCCACGAGCAGTGAAAAGACAGAGCATACCGTGGAGCTCATTTCTAGTACGGGAGATGGTCAGGGGACAACAACCTGCGGTGATAAATACCGAGATGGAAATCAAAGCAGGAGAAAGGCAGGTGGAGAAGTGTTTTCAGTAGGGGGTCAGCAAGAAAACCGCTTTCATAAAGGGTTTGAGCAGATACCTCAAGGAGGTGAGGGAGGAAGCCACAAAGATATTTGTAGAAAGATTAGTGATCTTTGCAGAGGAAATAGCCCGTGCAAAGGCCCTGAGGCAGGACCAAGCTGGTGTGTTTGAGCAGCAGGGAGAAGGCCCATGTAACTGGAGTGGAGGGAGTGAGAGGAACAGTGGGAGGAAGTGAGGGCAGGGAGGTGACAGAGCAGATAGTGCAGGGCCTTGTGGGCCACAGGAGGAGTTGGGCTTTTGCTCCAGGTGAGGCGAGCCACAGAGGGTTCTGAGCAGAGGAGGGACGTGAGTGACTCAGATGCTCAGAGACTGACAGACTGGAAATCAGGGGCAGAGCCGGGGGGACCAGGGCAGAGGTGCCAACTCTGGTCTAGGCAGGAGATGACAGGGACTTAACAGCTCAGTGCCTGTCGCCTCAGTATTTCCACTCTAGAATAGGATTGGGGCTTTCCCTGCACGTTGACAAAAGGGCCCTTCCAAAGCACTTTTCCCACCATGAAGACATCTGTTTCAAGAGTCATGTCGGGAGAGATTGATAGCTTCTGTGCTTCGAAGAATGCCTGGCAGATGTCTGTGCCGTGACCCACGTCTGCCGGCAGGGACCTCCCAGGCAGCCTGAGGAGCAGAGAGGGAGGGCAGATGCTAGTGAGGACATCTGTGGACCTTAAGGCTGGGTGGGGGCCGTGCAGCAGCGTGCCCAGGACAGCCATGATGGCTGCTGAAATATTTCTGTACTGTCTGGTAGACCCCTAGCCCCGACCCCCGAGTGCCCTGCCCCCTCCCCACATCTCAGCCACTCCAGGTGGGTGCCTGGTCCAGCAGGGGCTCTTCAGGCTGAGGCTCTAGCTCTGCAGCCAGACAGGCTTCGGCCAGCCTCTCTTCCATGCCAGGTGCACAGGCTGGAGGCCCCAAAACACATGGGGCCAGGCTGGTGGATCTGTCAGCATGGAGCCAGCCATGCCGCTGTAACAGATAGCCCCGAGGTTCCATTGGCTCCAAACCAGAGGGGGTCATTTCTTAAGCCCATTGTGTGCCATTCATGGGCTGGCGGGGGCTCTGCTCATCAGAGTCACTTAGAGACTGTGCCTGACAGAGCAGCCACTGTCTGCAGTGTCACCAGCTGCTGTGTCAGAGGGAAAGAGAACTCTGGAGGGTACCACACTGGCCCCACAGTGACATGTCACTGCTCACACCTCATTGGCCCCAGCCTACCACAAGGCGCCAGCAAGGCCCACCCTCCCGTCACTAATGGCAGGAGGGACCGGAACACTAGCCAACAGACTGAATGACCACCTGGCTGGGTGAGCAACTGGGTCAGATCTGGCGAAGGGCACGTCCTTGGGAGGGGAGACTGGGAGTGGAGGAGGCTTCCTCTGCTGGGGGAGTTCCAGGGCACGCCAGCCTCCTTGGGCCTCAGCCCAGGCCCAGCCTCACTGTGGTAATCATCTGACCCAGGCAGCACACACATGACCTGGTGAGACAGGTACCATCATCCCTGTTTCACAGATGTGGAAACTGAGACACACAGGGGAGGAGTGACCTGTCTGAGTCACCCGGTTGTAAATGGGAGCCAGGGTTGGGTCCCAGGTAGGCTGCCCCTCCTGATACTGGAATCTCTCCAGGCAGCCTGGGCCAGGTCCTTGGGGCACTAGAGACCCCGTGAGGACCAGGACAATGGTGGCCCTGCACTCCAGAGCTCTGGGTCGGCAGGATCTGCCAACCGCGTGGTGGGCCAGCCAAAGCCTCGCAGGTGCCCTGGCTGCCTGGGCAGGTATTCAGGGCCGTCTGTGTCCATGCTGCAGGCGGAGCTGACAAGCAGCAGATGGATGCTGAGCTGCGGAAGGAGATGATGGCCATTTGGCCCAACCTGTCCCAGAAGACGCTGGACTTGCTGGTCACACCTCACAAGTGTAAGAGCCGAGCCTCCCGGCCTCGGCCTCACCCTCGGACTCCAACCTGCTGGGGCGAGGCGGCAGGGCAGGGGGAAGGGAGAAAGCCTGGGGAGGGTATGGGAGCGGCCGGGGACAGGCCCAGAGGAGGCTCCCTGCCCACCATGAGCTCACCCTTCCCCAGCCACGGACCTGACAGTGGGGAAGATCTACGCCGCCATGATGATCATGGAGTACTACCGGCAAAGCAAGGCCAAGAAGCTACAGGCCATGCGTGAGGAGCAGGTACGGTCGCCGCTGCCCATGGCTCCGGGGGGCCCAGGCGGGAGACAGTGGCTTCCTCGTCACCACAGAGACCAACCAGGACAGGAGTGTGGCCAAGCCCAGGACAGGTCACTGAAAAGTGGGGTCGGGCCAAGGAGACATATCCTGGGTGAATTCTTCTGCTCAACAGCATTTATTGAGCCCCTGCTTGTGCACCAGGCACTGTGCTAGGTCCTGGGGATGCAGCTGTGAGCAAAACAGACCAGAGTCCCTGCTCTCATGGATGGTACCGTGGGGGAGACACCGACAGAGGACTAAGTGATATCACACCTTAGAGGGCAGTGGGTACTGTGAGAGAAACAGCAGAAAGAAGGAGTGCAGGAGGGTGGAGAGTGGGGGCCAGGGGCCTCCCTGGGGAGGTGATGTTTGAGCAAAGATGAAGGAAGAAGGGAGGCAGTGAGCCAAGCAGAGATCTGGGGGAGGGCACTCCAGGCAGAGGGAACAGCCCCCTGCAAAGGCCCTAAGGCTGAACCGTGCCTGGTGAGTTTGGGGAGCAATGAGGAGGCCAATGTAGTGGAACAGAGGGAGCAAGGGGGAAAGTGGGAGATGAGGGCAGTGAGCTGACAAGGTAGGTCATGTAGGGCCTTGTGGGTCCCAGGAGGATGTGGGCTTTTACCCTGAGCAGCGTGGGAGCCATAGAGGGTTCTGAGCAGAGGAGGGACATGACCTGACTCAAGTGGTCACAGGTGCCCTCTAGTGCCATGGAGGGAACTGACTGGGGGGGCAAAGGCAGAGCCAGGGTCCAGGGAGGAGACTGTGCTGGTCCAGGTGGGAGATAATAACCAGGCATGACCTGGTGGGGCATGGAGGGGGGAAAAGTGGGCGGAGTCTGGACAGATTTGGAAGGATAGTCAACTAGACTGGCTGATGGCTCAGATCTGAGAGTGTGTGTTGGAGGTGTTAGCAATGACTTCTGGGGTTTCGGCCTGGTTGGGGGCGCTGAGCATCTCGTCCGCGGTCTTCTCCCCTGGAGCCAGAGCTCCCCGCCATTCCACTGAGAGGCTTGGCACTGCCCTCCGCCTGTCCCCTGTCCCCTGTCCCCCCTGCTGCCCTGTGCACACACACTGCCCTCTGTGCCCCCAGAACCGGACACCCCTCATGTTCCAGCGCATGGAGCCCCCATCTCCAACGCAGGAGGGTGGGCCTGGCCAGAATGCCCTCCCCTCCACCCAGCTGGACCCAGGAGGAGGCCTGTGAGTGTCACTGTGGGTGGGGGTGGGTGGGGGACGCCAGTCCCCAGAAGGGGAGCCCCCCAAAACCCACAGCCATCCTCCCTCTGCCCCCCACACAGGATGGTTCATGAAGGTGGCATCAAGGAGAGCCCATCCTGGATGACCCAGCGGGCCCAGGAGATGTTCCAGAAGACAGGCACGTGGAGCCCGGAGCGGGGGCCACCCACCGACATGCCCAACAGCCAGCCCAACTCTCAGGTGCCTCTGTTCCCCCACCCCCAGCCCCTGGCCTGGGCAGGTCAGGAGGTCGGTGTCTGGGCTGGCTGCTCCATGGACACCAGGCAAGCAGGGCCAGGCCCTGGGGTCCGGGCACCAGACCCTGGGGCTCACCACCTTGCCGTCTGCCCGCAGTCCGTGGAGATGCGAGAGATGGGCAGAGATGGCTACTCCGACAGTGAGCACTACCTCCCCATGGAAGGCCAGGCCCGGGCCACCTCCATGCCCCGCCTCCCTGCCGAGAACCAGGTGAGGGGCTTTCACCGACCTCCACCCTGGGGCTGGACTGCTCCCCCAGCCCAGGGCGCACCCCTCCTGGGCCTCTGCATCCTCAGCAGCAGTGCACAGGCCCCTCCATCACACCTGGAGCACATGAGGCCTTGTCCTCTTAGCCCTTCCCAAATGGAGGGCTGAACCGGGGAGCAGAGGGGTGCCCGTGGGGCAGGGGACAGAGGTGGGGTCGCTACTGAGTGTGTTTTCTGCTGTTGTGGGGGTGGGGGTGCTGGAGGACTATGTGGGAGACGATCGCTCGTGCCTGGATGAGTGCTGCAGTGAGGCTCCTCTACACGCACGTGCACACACACGCACACACACGCATGCACGTGGATCTGCTCAGGAACTCAGCAGGTCCTGGGATCTGGTGGCAGGGAGGGCTAAGGGCAGAGTATGGGGCGGGCCTGTGGGCAGCTGGGTTTCCTTGTATTTCCTGTCTGGTCTCTGTGGGGTCCGCTGTCGGGGGGCAGGGCTGTGTGCCTGATGCGTGTCTCTGTGTGGCTGCTTAACCCAGCTGCAGGGGCGTGGGGCGGGGGGGGGGGGGGGGGGCTGGTGATCCCACTGCCCTGGGCCCCTGGGGACAGAGCTGCCAGAAGCATGACTGGCTGCCCGCCCAGCCTGGGAACAGGAGCCCCAAGGGCCCTGCCCACCTCCCCAAGGAGCTTCCAGAACAGAGAGGAGAATACCCTGTCTGAGGGCTGCAGTGTGCTGGCCCAGCAAGGCAGCATGTCTGGCTGGGGGCAAGCTTCCTTCATGGTGTGCCGTGGCATCTGCACGGGGTGGAAGGCTGTGCTGTTCCTGGGGACCAGGGTCGCCCAAGGGCCTGGCCTCTGGCTGCTGTGAACCTGGGGCACCCAGCCTGCATGTGGCTCCCAGTCCCATCACCCGGCTGAGCTGCTGGGCCCAAGGAGGGGCTGGACAAGTGCCAGCTGGAGCCCGTCTGTTGGTCTCGTGCCTCTGCCATCTGTCTGTCTCTTTGTCTCCTGTCTGTCTCCTCTGATCTCAGCTGCCATGTGCCCACCTGTGCCCATGGGAGGGCAGCCAGCCCAGCTCAGGGGCACCCACCCACCAGGACTCTAATCTCTCTCCTCTCTCCCTTTGCCCCTCCTTCTCAGGTTCCTCCCCCTTCCCGGCTTCCATGCCACCACCTCCTGACTTCCCCTCTGGGCTTTTATATTTATTTTCTTCTTTCTGTTTTTTCTGTGTGCACCATCCCGTGGGGCTGTGACAGAGGAGAAGGGGCCGGCCACGTGGGAATAACCTCAGTGTATGTACCACACCCACCCACCGCCCAGCTCGGCTCCGGCCCCCTCTTCTTCCCCACCCCCCTAATGGGAGTCCCGTCATCTCCCCCTCTCTCAGACCCCACCCTTTCTTTTCAGTCACCCCCCCCTCTCTGTGGAGCCCCATCCTCCTGTGTTGTGTCCTCTGTGTGCCCGTGTGTGCAATGGCAGGGCAGGCTCTCCCACCCCCTTTCAGAGCCCCAAGCTCGGGGGACCAGCTCTTCAGAGACCTGGCCCACCCTGCACCTCTTTCTCAGAGTCTTGTCCCCCTACACTCCGGTCCCTCTGGCCCTGTGACCCTTCAAACTCCTCCTTGGGCAATACCACCAGCAGCTCAGCTAGGCCGGGCCCTGGGGTGTCGCCCTGTCTTCCTCTCTCCTCTGCCTGCGCAGAGACCCATGGGCCTTCTCTGCAAGGCCTGCCTGGGGGGTGCAGGGCATGAGGGACCCCGGCTGCAGGCCGAGGATGAGGAGAGACAGCCCCAGGGTGTCAATGCCAGGGTGGCCCCACAGGAGCTCCACAGACTTGGCTGGTCAGGAGAGCACAGCCCCCCAGTTGGCCTAGGGAACAGGGAGCTGGTGTGCAGGGGCCTGGCCCTGAGCTGCAGGCCTGACTGCGTGGGGAGCGAGGCTGCCCAGTGACGGGGCTCCCTGGTTTGCACCCAGGATGAGAAGAGCCCAAAAGGACACCCCCTTACCATCATCCAGCCAGCCAGCCTATCCCTGGAGGGGCCCCTAGGGCGGGGGCGACCTCCGTGGGTGGTCTAATAAGCAACAACCGCGATCAGACAGGCCTCCTGACCAGAGCCTGGGACGGGCCAGGGAGGAACAGCCCTGTCTTTGGGGACAGAGGGTCCGTGGCTGCCAGGGCACAACCCCTAGAGCTGGCAGGCCAGGCTCCTCAGGGTCCTGATTGCATCAGAACCCAAGCCCCATTGCATTCCCTGGGCCTCACCCCAGATGGTCACTCCCGGGCACTGCCTGCCCCCTGCCAGGTGCCCATCCTGGGCCGGGCAGTCATGGGAGGGAAGGGCAAGCATGGCACCACTCGGTTCCTGACCCTTAGCCCACTGGCCTGTCCCCCCAGACCATCTCAGACACCAGCCCCATGAAGCGCTCGGCCTCAGTGCTGGGCCCTAAGGCCCGGCGCCTGGACGACTACTCCCTGGAGCGGGTGCCGCCCGAGGAGAACCAGCGGCACCACCAACGGCGCCGAGACCGGGGCCACCGTGCCTCTGAGCGCTCCCTGGGCCGCTACACCAACGTGGACACAGGTGGGCCCACCCACCCAGCCCAGCGGGGGAGGCCTCTAGAAGGAGAAAGAGGAGGGGAGAGCAAGGAGGAGGCAGGGTTGGGGTCAAGGCTGAGGGAAGACAGAGGGAGGGCCTGGCACTCGGAACAACCCTCGAAGAGAGGACGGAGTCACCCACCCCAGGAGAAGGGGCCACACTGGCTGCTGCTCAGAGCCTGCACACAGGGCCCCCTGCACCAACCCCCCCGAAGGTGGCCCAGGGAAAGGCGCCTCCCTGTAGTTCATGCCAAGGGACTTCTGTGGGACCTCGGGACCCTCTTGGTGGGCTCCTGTGTGTGCGTCCTACACCAACCCCCTCACAGCCGTCTGTCTGTCCCTCTGACTCCTGCCTGGCCTAGGCTTGGGCACAGACCTGAGCATGACCACTCAGTCCGGGGACCTTCCATCGAAGGATCGCGACCAGGAGCGGGGCCGGCCCAAGGACCGGAAGCACCGCCAGCACCACCATCACCACCACCACCATCCCCCGCCCGCCGACAAGGAGCGCTACAGCCAGGAGCGGCCTGACCACAGCCGGGCCCGGGCCCGGGACCAGCGCTGGTCCCGCTCCCCCAGCGAGGGCCGAGAGCACATAACACACCGGCAGGTGGGTATGCCCACGGTGCCCCAGCCAGCCGGACAGCTGGGTGCCAGGGGCTGCCCTTCCCCAACCCCAGGAGGCCCCCACCCAGCAAGCAGCCAGGTCTGGCTTTGCCCAAGGCAGGGCCCGTGCTCCAGGCTGTGACCTCTGACCCTGGCCACCACCGGGATGCCCCAGCCCTGCTCTCCAAGCCAGGGTGCCCAGGCGGGTGGACACTATCCCTGTCACCTGGCTCCCGACTCTGCCCCCAGCTCCCCGCTGCCTGCGCCCCTCCCACCGCCCGCCCGCAGCTGCTTCCTCCTTGGTTGTGAATCACGTTTGAGTTGTGGCAGCTGGTCCTCTCGGCTCATGCCCGCTGTCTTTGCTTTCCTTTAACCTCAGCTTCCCTTTTTGTTTTAATTATGATTTCTGTCCTCTGGACACCTGTGAGTAATTTTTGAAACTTCTGCTATTTTAACCCCGAAACTTACAAAACTCCATTTCTCATTTCTCTTTTCACTTTGTTGTGTTGGTTTTTGACTCCCCCCTCCGTGTCTCTCTCACTCCCCTCCCGGTCCCTGTGGCTGTTGCTTTTCTCCTTTTTTTCCATTCGAATGTCCTGTGTTCCCGTCTCCTCCTCCTGGCCCCGGCCCTGTTCCCCTTTGGTTCTCCTTTGCTCCCTTCTCTCCCTCTTGTCCTGTGTCTTCTCCCGTCTCTTTCTGGTTGATTTTGTTGTATCTTTTTTTTTGATTTCCTTTGTTTCAATTTTCGTGTAGGGCAGTAGTTCCGTAAGTGGAAGCCCAGCCCCCTCAACATCTGGTACCAGCACTCCGCGGCGGGGACGCCGCCAGCTCCCCCAGACCCCCTCTACCCCCCGGCCACACGTGTCCTATTCCCCCGTGATCCGTAAGGCCGGTGGCTCGGGCCCCCCGCAGCAACAGCAGCAGGTGGCGCGGCCAGGCCGGGTGGCCACCAGCTGCCCGCGGAGGTACCCGGGTCCCACGGCAGAGCCTCTGGCTGGGGAGCGGCCGCCCACGGGGGGCCACGGCAGCAGCCGCTCGCCAGGGATGGAGCGGCGGGCCCTGGGCCCGGCCCGGAGCGAGTCCCCGAGGGCCTGTCGCCACGCCCGGTGGCCGGCATCCGGCCTGCACACGTCCGAGGGGCCCCCGGGGCCCCCGGGGCCCCGGCGCCACGGCTACTACCACGGCTACGGCGAGGCTGACGGCCTGGGCGGCAGGGGTGAGGAGGGCGGGGCCTACGACACACCACCCCCCACGCGACACAGGTCCTCGGGCGCGGGGCGATCGCCCAGGACTCCCCGGGCCGCGGGCCCGGCCTGCCCCTCGCCCTCCCGGCACGGCCGGCGGCTCCCCAACGGCTACTACCCGGCCCAAGGACTGGCCAGGCCCCGCGGGCCGGGCTCCCGGAAAGGCTTGCACGAACCCTACAGCGAGACCGATGAGGACGACTGGTGCTAAGTCCGGGCGAGGTGGCCCCCGCGCCCGCCCGACCCCCCACGCACCCCACGCACACACCCACCCAGAGGAGCCGCGCAGAGGCCGCGGAGAGGCAGGCGCGGGGTCCACCTCGCTGCCACCCGCCCAGTGGAGGGCCCGGGAGAGGACCTAGCAGAAGACCTCAGACTCTGGAGGGATGAGGGTTGGCTGGGACACTAGGGTGTCCTGCAAAGACCCTCGGCCAGAAAAGATCCCCCTGGTCAGTGACGTCACCCCCGCCCGGCCCTGCGCTCCTGAGCAGCCACCTGCTGGCGAAGGTCAGACAGGGGCCCTTTGGGCAGAGAAACCACACCGCCAAGGGATTCGAATTAACAGCCATTTTTGGGAAACCTTGGGAAAATGGGGGAAAAAAAAAAAACATTTTTAAAAAGAAAAATGGGGAGAAAAAAATAGTTTCTATTGATGAGTTTTATCATCTCAATTGAATCTTTCCTTTCCCTGGTGAACGGAGCTGGTGGCTATGTGTGGAGAAGGAGCCAGAAGCGAAGCGAAAACACAGCGCCCCACACAGACCTCCACCAGACAGACACACTCACACTCCCCCACACTGTCTCAGACACACACAGGAGTGCTTGCTGGTTATACCAAACCCTACTATTACTGCCTGCAGAAATCAATTTAAAAAAATAACAATTTTAAAAAGGACCAAAAAATTAATGATTGAGAAAAGAAGCATTTTTTTTCTGACATTTGGTCCTGCTTGAAATAACAAAAGAAAAAGAAAAAAAAAACACTGATTCCTTTGCTTCTTTTTTCCTTTTTCCTACCTTGTTTGAAAACTGTGGGCTTGGGACCGTGAATTATTGCATGACATTAAAAAAGAAAAAAAAAATAAAAAAAAGTTGAATCAAAGGGCTTTGGCATTGAAGTTGGTCCTTGTCCCTTGGCAGGGTGATCCTGGGGTCTTTTTTGGCGATCTTGGAAGGAGATGCTTTTAAAAGGGGTTTAAAAATGGCCGAGAGAGAGCGAGCCATCATTCTCCAGCCACCAGCTCTCCAGTCTTTGCAATGTCTGGGTGCTGTGTGGGCCAGCGCAGCTCTAGGTGCCTGAACCCAGCAGAGCACCAGGCAGACAGGCCCCTGCCCTCAGGGAGCTCCCACAACCTGGCCCCCATACCAGACCAGGGAGAGCCGAAGGCAAGGAACTCACCAGGTCCTTGCCAACTGTCCTGGCTCAGGGGCAGGGCAGTGCAACCCCAGTCCCCACCCCACCCTCAGACACAGACTCCCGGGCCTTCCACGGCAGCAGGCCACGTGATTCCCATAATCAGAGGGCCAGTGAGCACCTGTGAGGCCACCAAAAAGCCAAACCTATTGCTGTCTAGTGGACTCTGATTCATGGCAACCCCATGTCATGTGTTACAAAGTAGAACTGTACTCCATAGGGTTTCTTGGCTGTAATCTTTATGGAAGCAGATTGCCAGGACTTTCTTCTCTGGCACTGCTGAGTGTGTTTGAATCTCCAACCTTTTAGTTGGTAGCCAAGTGCAAATTGTGTGTGCCACCGAGGGACCTTGTGAGGTCACACGCACGAGCAAAGTCTCCTCTAGAAATACCCTGTGGGAGTCACCCACAAACCCAGTTCAGGGGACCTGTGCCCAGGAAGGGTTCCCACAGGGAACGCCAAGGCCCAGGCCCTGCAGCTCCCCAGCGCCTCCACCCACCCTCCCTGCCCCCTACCATCTGAGTCCCAGGTGCTCCGCCTTGAGCTGTGTCCTGAGGCCAGACTTTCCTGAGATCCCCTAAATTGTCGACGGGCTGGGGGTGGGGCATTCTAAAGGCCCAAGGCAGAGCAGCCCATGGATGGGGGTGGGTCATGGCCAAGTCAAGGTGAAGGCAGCGCTTCAGAGGTCCAGGTGGGAGGGTCCTCATGGATGCATGCACATGTGTGTCCGTGTGTGTGTGCATGCTTGTGTGTGCATGTGTGTGTGTCCGTGCGTGCGTGCACGTGCATGCGTGTACGTGTGTGTGTGCGCATGTGCACATGCATACACACGCACTCTGACTCTCTGGGGCTTGCAAGATGGGAACTGAGGAGTCCTCTTTCCAGTCACAGGGACTAACACCCTGTCGCCCCTCCTCCTTCAGACTCACCCAATGCCCACCTGCCCACACACCCCAACTCCAGCCTTCCAGAAGCTGGCCCCACAGACGAAAGTTGTAGATAACCCCCACTCAGCCCCCCAGGCCCACAACCTCCCCTCCCCGCCTATTCGTGAATGCTTCTCTCCCCTGTGGCCAGAAAACTGTAGTTGGTAAGGCTGAGGGGTGGGGAGGCTGTTGATTCAGGTAAGCAAAGGGCCAACTGTACCCCATGTTCAAGTTGGGGTGAAAGGCCTTTCTTTGGCCTGAAAGGGCAGTTCCTGGATCTCTTGAGTGAGGGCTTCAGAAAATCTCACAAGATCTGCAGACAAGGAGAGGGAGATGGCCCCCAGGAGAAATTGGGGTGTTGTTACCAGAAGAAGAGTTGGAGACTGGGCAGGTGGAGACAAACCACAGACATCTGCCACACCCCAACATCTGAGGGGCTGGTTACCACCACCACCCCGTGCAACCGCCACAACTCAGCTCTAGCCTCACTGGCCATGTAGCCTTAGACAAGCGACTTAACCTTTCTGTGCCTCTGTTTTCCCATCTGTAAAATGGAAATGATAACAGTACTATTTCAGACAGCTGTTTACAGGGATTAAATGCATTATTCTATATCAGGAATCAGTAACTTTTTCATAAAGGGTCAGAGAGTGCATATTTGCACAGCTTTGCAGCCCAGACAGTCTCTGTTGAAACTACTCAACTCTGCCATTGTAGCAGGAAAGCAGCCGTAGATGATCCGTAAACAAGTGATCATGACTGTATTCCAATAAAACTTTATAAAAACAGGCAGTGGGCCAGATTGGCCCCTGTACTACAGCAGCGGTTATTAAACTTTTTGGTCTCAGTACCCCTTCACATTCTTAAAAATCACTGAGGATCCCAAAGAGCTTTTATTTATGTGGGTTATATCCACCAATATTTACCACTTAGAAATTAAAACTGAGAAGTCTTAAACTGTTTATTGTAGTTTTAAAGTGACAGTCAACCATAAACCCATTACATGATAACAAATAACATTTTTAATGAAAATATTAAAATACTTTACAAGACAAAAGCTTTTCGTGAGAAGAGTGGACTTGTTTGACGTTTCTGCTTCTCTCTCTAATGTTGGCAGAACGGAAGACAGATGGCTGGAGTCTCATATTTGATCCTGCAATCAGCCTAGTGCAATATCGCATGTCACGTAGCCTCTGGAAAACCCCACTGAATGTGTCTGAGAAATGCAGGGGCCTTCTTAGTATTGTTAGAAAAATGGGCTGGCCTTGTAGACCCCTGTAAGGGTCTCGGCGGCCCCAGGAACCCCCGGTACATTTAAGAACAGCTGATCTTAGAACAGTACCCGCCTGTAGTGAGCTATTTACTCTCCCTCTTATTATTGTCGCATCAAACCTAAAAGTTAGGGCACATCCTGCTCTGAGTCCAGGCCTCCTCGGAGCTCATGTGAGGTAGAGAAGGCCAGGGGACTTCAGCTGGTAGGGTGAAGAGTTTCCCATAATGATGGCATCTGGGAAGTTGCAAGGCTGTGAGAAGCTTCCTAACCAGGCAACTTGTGCAGTGACACCCCCAGACTTCTCACCAACCTGCCTGCTCGCGGCGGGGGCTGGTCTCTGGCAACAGCCCCCCTCCCAGCTGCTGAGGCCTGGTGGGCATGGGAGCTGGTAGAGAAGGGGTGCCTGTCGGTGAGCTGAGGCCCCTGCTGGCCACTCAGGAGCTAGGGAGGCTGCAGCTATCTGTCCGCCAGGGAACGGGGGCCAGGTGCTGAAACCCCTCCCACCTCCACCCCAGTGCCTGGACCTGAAGGCCAAGCCTGTGCTGAGTGCCGGGAGGGCAGACCACAGCCTCCACAGCCCACAGCGAGAGAGCACTGCCAAGCGTTCACAAGGCAGGGGGTCAGGGCAGTGGCGTCACTAGGGTTGATGTCACATACACACACACACACACACACACACACACACAGAGCCCGGCCCGCCCTGCCCACAAAGCATCCAGGACTACCCCTCCCAGCAGGCTGCACGTGGTTCCCCGCAGCTCCTCCCCTCTCTCATTGGCCAAGGCAAAGACCCTCCTCTCTGCCCAATGACAGGCACTGAAGTCCACTGCCTGCATTCTGACTGTCGGGTGACAGGGTGGGGGGGTGGAGGGAATGACAAGTTACCGCCCTGGGTGACAGGTGACACCAACCCTAGTGATGCCACTGCCTTGGCAGCCCCTCCCCCAGCAACACCAGCCCACCTGCCACCACTGGGGACCCTGGGGTCATTTTGGTGTCACCCCATCTAAAAATGTCAGGAGTGCGGTCTGCATCCCCACACACACACACCTCCCCCGGTAACGCCACTGGGTCAGGGATGAAGAGGCAAGGGAGGCTGGGCTTGGGCTCCAGACTCGCATACACTCATCCCGGGCCTGAGTCACACCACCTGGATAGCAGAAAAACAAAAACTAAACCCGTTGCCATCAAGTCCACCTACAGGACAGAGTAGAACTGCCCCATAGGGTTTCCAAGGATTGGTTGGTGGATTCAAACTGCCATCTCTTTGGTTAGTAGCCGAACGCTTAACCACTGCTCCACCAGGGCTCGTGGATGGCAGAAGGGGCAAGGAAATGGTGGTGTTTGCACCCCGAGGGCCAGGTGTGTCATCCAGATGCCCTAGGCTACTCTTCCTAAGCACAAAAGCCTTGGAGACACAGGCTCTGCTTCAGACTTGTGCTGTGGCTTCCAGGAATTGCTGTTCCTGCCCTGCCACCTGCAGCCCCTACCTACTACCTCTCTGAGCCTTGACTTCCTGTCTGTGAAATGGGGAGCCACCACAGGCATCAGGGCTGTGGAGGACATGGGTGGATGAAAGCTGTCAGCATAAGGGTTTGTGGGAGAACATGTCTATGTGCATCCTAGCCCAGGCACCCTGATGCTGCACCTCAGGATGCTGGGTCCACGGGCAAGGCCTCAGGGGTGAGGGGCAGTGGGGTGCATGCCTGACTCCAGGGAAGCAACTGGGAGGGGGAGATACAGGAGCAGAGCACTTAGCCAGGAAAAAACCAAACCAAACCATTCACCACTGAGTCAGCTTCAACTCATGGCGATCCGATGTGCGTCGGGGTAGAACAGTGCTCCACAGGGTTTTCGATGGCTGATTTTTCAGAAGTAGGTCGCCAGGCCTTTCTTCCAAGGCACCTCTAGTGGGCTCAAACCGCCAACCTTTCTGTTAGCAGCCGAGCACATTAACTGTCTGCACCAGAAGGCTGCGTTGTTTTCCTGTGTAGATGGGAAAGCCTCAGCAGCTCAACAAACCCAGTGCTTTACAGAAATCAGTGTTTAGAAAGAGAAACTATTTACATTTACAAAAATAGAGACAACTGGAAAAAATTAAATAAATAGTAGTTGTGTTTGTCTCTTAGAGTTGCCATAACAAATTGCCACAGGCTGGGTGGCTTAAGATAGCAGAAATTTACTCTCTCACAGTTCTGGAGGCGAACCATCTAAAATCAAGGTGTCAGCAGGAAGAATCCATTCCATGCCTCTCTGCTCTCTCCTAGCTTCTTTTTTTTTTTTTTTTTCTTTTTTTTTTTAATTCTGCTTAAGGTGAAAGTTTACAGAGCAAATTAGTTTCTCATTTAACAATTTATGCACAAATTGTATTGTGACATTGGTTGCAATCCCCGTGGTGAGTCAACACTCTCCCTTCCTCATCCCCAGTTTCCCCATTTCCATCCATTCCTTTTTCCTGTCCCTTCCAGCCTTCCCGTCTTTGCTTTTGGGCAGGCGATGCCCATTTGTTCTCATTGATATGACTGAGCTAAGAAGCACACCCCTCATGTGCATTACTGTTAGTTTTATAGACCTGTGTAATCTTTGGCTGAAGGGTAAACTTCAGGAGTGACCTCAGTTCTGAGTTAAAAGGGTGTCCAGGGGCCATAGTCTCAGGGTTCCTCCAGTCTCTGTCAGACCAGTAAGTCTGATCTTTTTTGGTAAATTTGCATTTTGTTCTACATTTTCTACCGCTCTGTCCAGGACCCTCTATTGTGATGTCTGTCAGAGCAGTCGGTGGTCTCCTCACTTCTTATGACTCTGTCACCCTTTGGCTTGTACGTGCGTCACTCTAGTCTCCGCCCCTGACTTCACATCACCTTCTCTCTTCCGTGTTTTCCGTGCATCGTAAGTCTCCCCTTCCTTATAAGAATACCAGCCTTTGGGTTTAGGGCCCACCCTAATCCAGTATGACCTCATCTCAATCCTTACCTTAATTATATCTGCAAAGACCCTATTTGCAAATAAGGTCACATTCTGAGGTTCTGGGTGGGCATGAATTTGAGAAGACACCATTCAACCCACTACAGCTGTTCTTAGCTGCTGTCGAGTCAGCTCTGACTCATGGCGACCTCATGCCCAACAGAAGAAAACATTGCCCAGTCCTGCATCATCCTCGTGATACCGGAATGTTCATCGTTGTGGCTGCTGTGCCAATCCACCTCACCGTAGGTCTTCTTCACCCTCATGGGCCCTCTACTTCACCAAATGATGTCCTCCTCCAGTGATTGATCCCTCCTGATGACGTGGCCAAAGCAAGCAAGTCAAACAATGTTCTGTGTGATCCATAAGATTTTCACTGGCTAGTTTTTAGAAGTAGATCAGCAAGCATTTCTTCCTAGTCTGTCTTAGTCTGGAAGCTCTACTGAAACCTGTCCACCATAGGTGACCCTGCTGATATTGGAAATCCCGGTGGCATAGCTTTCAGCATCACAGCAACACTCAAGCCACCACAATACCACAAACTGACAGATGGGTGGTGAAGCAGTAAAGCAGGGGTGGAAAACACAGAGTGCCCGCGAATGACTGAAGTGTGGGACACACTCAGAGGAGGGGAAGTTGATTCCAGCTCTGTCCCACTGTAACCCCCATGGAGCTGACTTCACTCTGAAGCTTATGAACACGGTCACTGGGATAAGATTTCTCCCTGTCATTCTCCAAAGCTGACCGAGCACCTGCTTGAAAGCCAGGTGGGGACCCTGCAGACGACGGTTCCCTGAATGAGCAGAGACTGCAGAAGGGACGGACACAGAAACCACCGCCTGCCTCTGCGCCCGAATCAATCAAACAGCAGCCTCGTCAGTGAAATGTGACACCCACGCTCCATCTGGCCTCTGTCCCCGCCGCCCACCCTCGCCCTGCCCAGAATGGTGATCCGTGCCATATGCAGTCTCCCTGTCACGCTCACCACCTCCCTCGGACCCTCCAAGCCCCCCAGCTCCAGGCTCCATCCCAGCATCTGCACCCATTAGGCCCAGGCGCAGCTGCTCACCACAGTTGACTGGTGACCCCTGAAGAGGGGCCAGAAAGGGAAACGACGTCGATCTCTGTTATGAGTTGAATTGTGTCCCCAAAATGATATGCTGATGGTCTCGGGGAACATCTAGCTCAATTGGCATAACACAGTTTATAAGGACAATGTTCTACATTCTACCCTGGTGAGTAGTGTCTGGGGTCTTAAAAGCCTGTGAGCGGCCATCTAAGATACTCCACTGGTCTCATCCCTTTGGGAGCAAGGGAGAATGAAGAGAACAGGATACAAGGAAAAGATTAGTCTGAAGGACTAATGGTCCACAGCTACCAAGGCCTCCACCGGACTGAGTCCAGTACAGCTAGATGGTGCCCGGCTACCACCGCTGACTGCTCTGACCAGGATCACAAAAGAGGGTTCTGGACAGAGCTGGAGAAGGATGTAGAGCATAATTCTAACTCACAAAAAAAAAGACCAGATTTACTGGCCTAAAGGAGACTGGAGAAACCCCAAGAGTATGGCCCGCAGACACCCTTCTAGCTCAGTGGTGAAGTTATCTCCGAGGTTCACCATTCAGCCTGGGAGTGAGCAGCCCCGTAAAACCAAATGGGACTAATGAGGTACAGTAGTCCAGTGACAAGGGCCAGAAGGCAGAAGGGGACAAGGAAGCTGGTGATAGGGAACACAAGGTTGAGTAAGGATATTGTCGAGGTGTTGTGAGATTGTTAACCATTGTCATAGGGCAACATGTGTAGTAACTGTTAAATGAGAAACTAGTTTGTTCTGTAAGCCTTCATCTTAGGTGCGAATAGCAGCACAATTGGAAGAGCGTAGTCAATGTCACTGAACTGTGCATGTAGAAATTTTTGAAATGGTGTATCTTTGGCTACGTGTATTGTCACCAAAAAAAAGTTGAGAAGTTAGAGGGTTGACATGTTGTGGGGTTGTTAACCAATGTCATAAAACAATATGTGTACTACTGTTTCATGAGAAACTATTTGTTCTGTAAGCCTTTACCTGAAGTACAATAAAAATATATATATATAGCAATAAAAATACAAAATGAATCCATAAAAAAAAAAAAAACGATATGCTGAAGTCCTAATCCCAGGCACTTATGATATTGTTTGGACATATGGTCTTTGAAAATGTTTTCATGTTTAGTTAACATGAAGTCATACTGGAGTAGGGTGGGTCCTAATTCAAGATGAGCAATGTTCTTATAAAAGAGAAGAGACACAGAGAGACAGACAGGAAAGACAGCCATGGGAAGACATATCTGGGGCCACCAGAAGCTGGGAGAGCCAACATCCTGAATTCAGACTTCTGCTTCCAGAACTGTGAGACAATACATTTCTGTTGTTTAAAACCACCCACTTTGTAGTAAAGGACCCTGGTTGCACAGTGGTTAAGCACTTGGCTGCAAAAACCGAAAGGTCAGCAGTTCGAATCCACCAGCCACTAGGCAGGAGAAAGACGTGGCAGTCTGCTTCCGTAAAGATTTACAGCCTTGGAAACCCTATGGGGCAGTTCCACTCTGTCCTACCGGGTCTCTATGAGGAGGAATTGACTCCGCAGCTGTGGGTTACTCTGTGGTATTTTGTTACAGCAGTAATAGGAAACGAATATAGAATTGTACCGAATTGTTTCCACAGCAGCACGCATTTGCTTTTCTAATATGGGGAAAGTTTTTAAGGCACCCAGATGCCTTCTTCTCCGGAAAGCCCTAGAATCACCCTAGCCAATCAAAGACCGTATGATAATAAAATGATCAATCAATTAGGCGATCAAGTTAGACTCGGAACCCCCAAAACCAAGGCTCCAGCCTTGTTCAAGGCCATGTCCCCAGATTCAACCCCAACTCCGGGCACCCAAAAAGGCCCAGGAGGCATTGGTGAAGTGGAGGATGCACAGGCTGGACGTATAGAGGGTCGGGGGGCAGACAGCACCACCTGGAGGCCAGGTGGCAAAGGGCCAAGGGCATGGCCACCTTGTACCTGATTAGGGAACCCGGAACCTGTAGCCAGAAGAGGAGAAAGGGGTCATGATAGCCCCCCCAACTCCCTGCTCCAGGTCAGAAGCAGGCCGGCAGGGACAAATTTCAAGGATGAGCTGCACAACCGCTCCATCAAAAGAATTTTCCAATGCTTGGGTCTACCCAGAAATGATCAGATGTCTCTGGAGGGCCAGTGTCCAGGAGTCAGCAGAGGCCGGAGTGGGAGGCCCTCTGAGTCGCCAAGATTCTGCCTCTCTCTTTTCTCAGGAAGAGCGGAGTGACAACAGTGGCCAGCACAGGAGGCCTGTAGAAGACTCCTGTGCCCACAAGTGACCTCAGTTATTTGCAGAAAAGAATGTACTTGGTGCAAAAAAGGTACCCCCTCGCTTTTGGGGTCACCGTGAAGAAAGGGACTGGCTAGGAGGGGTAGAGGACAGGTTAGCACCAACCGTGCCCACACTGGGGGAGGCGTTTTCAGATTAGAAAACACAGGGTCAAACCAATTCAATCATTTACCCACAGTCACCCAGAGTAAACACAGTAGAGCCAGGATCCACACCCAGTTGTTCCTGCTGCCTCCCAGAAGGCAAGGGCCCTCCTGACTGGGCCCCATTTACCTCCTGCCAGCTCCCCTATCCCATTATGCCCCCTTTTCTGGTTCTACTGTTGGCTCATCCTAAACCACTCCTGCCCCTCAGGGCCGCTGGCGATGCAAAAGCTTGAAACCAATGATAAATTTCAAATTCTCATGGAATCCAAACTTTCTGGAGCCATGGAGGCTGGACGGACCCCTGAAACAATTGCCCTGAGATAATCTTTAAAACTTAAACCAAAAACATCCCCTCTAGTCTTCTTAAAACCAAACAATAGTTTAGCTTAACCAGTAAAGAACCTCTGCCTTGAGCATTGTGCTCTTTCAAGACCTATCTATATGGTATCAAATTGACAACAGCAACTAGAAAGATTACACAGGAGCCTTGGGGGGCAGTGAGTTTATGTTAATGGAGGAGGAAGAGTTCAGAAAAGGAGGTTGAGAATGGTTGCACAACTCAAAGAATGTAATCATTTGAATTGTACCTGTAGAAATTGTTAAATTTGTGTATGTTCTGCTGTGTATATTCTCAACAACAAAAGTAAAATAAATTATTTAAAAAAAAAAAAACACACCAAACGACAGGTCAGGAGCAACAGTTCCAGGGCCTTGAACCTCAGGGGGTTCAAAGAGCAAGGTAGAGAACCAATCCCTGCCCTCCCTCACTCCCTTGCCAGCCCCCAGAATGCAAGGTCCTGCCACTCCACCACCAACCGGGAGTAGGGAGCCCAGCGAGGG
The DNA here is from genome assembly GCA_030035585.1 of Dugong dugon. Classification (NCBI taxonomy): domain Eukaryota; kingdom Metazoa; phylum Chordata; class Mammalia; order Sirenia; family Dugongidae; genus Dugong; species Dugong dugon. Next base: position 16,961,567 of record CM057462.1, on the reverse strand, counting down.
GGTAGATGATTACGGTGCTCATCCTGACCTCAGCAGCCACAACTACAACTCCGCCCTGCCCTGCTCCCTGGTCAGTGGTAGGCCCTCGGAGCTTTTGCCTGCTAGACAAAGGACATGGTTTGATCCAGTTCTCCTGGACGTACAGAGGTCTAGACCAGCGCTGCCAACAGAAATCTAACCCCAGCCAGGTTTAGATTCTTTCTGCTCTGCTGCTAACTGAAAGGTTGGAGGTTTAAGTCTAACCAGAAGTACCTTAGAAGAAAGGCCTGGTGATCTGCTCCTGTAAAGATTACAGCCTAGAAAATCCTATGGGGCAGTGCTACTCTGTCACATGGGGTCGCTATGAGGCTCCTAACAACAACCCACCCATTGGCACTGAGTCGATTCTAACCCTTTAGGACAGAGTAGCACTGCCCCGTAGGGTTTCCAAGGCTGTAAGTCTTTATGGGAGCAGACTGCCACATCGTTCCCCCGCAGAGCAGCTGGTGGGTTCGAACAGCCAAACTTTCGGTTAGCAGCCGAGCACTTTCACCACTCTGCCACCAGGGCTCCCGACCACAGCAACAGTAGCCACATGAAAGAGGTTAAAAAGAAACAGGTGAAATTATTTCGTTTTAGTTTTCTTTTATTGAGGTGAAGTTCACGTGAACATAAAATCAACTGCTTTAGAGGGAATAATTCAGTGGCATTTAGGACCTTCACAATGCTGTGCAACCACCACCTGTATCTAGTTCCAGAACATTCTCATCACCCCAAGAGGAAATCCCATGCCCGTTAAGCAGTCGCTCCCTGGGGACTCTTCCCCAGCCCCTGGCAACCACTGATTTTCTATGTCTACGGATTTGCCTATTCTGGATAGTCCATATAAATGGAAATCATATGTTATGCGACCTCTTGTGTTCGGCATCTTTCAATGAACATAATGTTTTTGAGGTTTATCTATATTGTGGCATCTATCGATACTTCGCTCCTTTTTATGGTTGAGTACTAGTCTACTGTGTGGATATGCCACATTTTGTTTATGCACTCATTCATTATTGGACACTTGGGTTGTTTCTACCTTTTGGCTGTTGTGAAGGGTGTTATGAACACTCACGGACAAGTATTTCTTTGAACACCTATTTTCAATTCTTTGGGGTATAGACCTAGGAGTGTAATTGCTGGGTCATATGGTAGTTCTGGAAACCCTGGTGGCACAGTGGTTAAGAGCTACGGCTGCTAACCAAAAGGTCAGCAGTTCGAATCCACCACGTGCTCCTTGGAAACCCTATGGGGCAGTTCTATTCTGTCTCACAGGGTCGCTATGAGTTGGAATCAACTCGATGGCAATGGGTTTGGGTTTCTGTTTTGGTATGGTGGTTCTAGATTTAACTTTTTGAGGAAGGTAAAGTTATTTTCACCACTCATCTTGTCAGCTTGTAGTACTGTGGTGGCTTGTGTGCGGCTGTGATGCTGGAATCTATGTCACTGGGATTTCAAATACCAGCAGGGTCATCCATAGTGGACAGGTTTCAGTGGCGCTTCCAGACCAAGACAGACTAAGAAGAAGAACCAGAATGCTCCTTAGAAGCGAGGATGTGGACACTTCATCTTACTTTAGACATGTTATCAAGAGAGACCAGTCCCTGGAGAAAGACATCATACTTGGTAAAGTAGCAAGTCAGTGAAAAACAGGAAGACCCCCCCAATGACATGGATTGACACGGTGGCTGCAACAACGGGTTCAAATATGCCTACCATTGTGAGGGTGGCAGAGGACCAGGCAACGTTTCGTTCTGTTGTATACGGGATCACTATGGGTCAGAACCACCGGCACCTAACAACAACAAAATTATTTTGAATGTTACTTTTATTTAACACAATATATACAAAATGTTGTCATTTCAAAATGTAATCAATATAAAAATATTCAGTGAGATATTTTATGCTCTTTATTCCGTGCAAGTCTGAAATCCAATATGTATCTTAACACTCAGAGCACATCTGGATTGCAACCAGCCACATTCCATGTGCTGGAAAGCCACATGTGGCTCACGGTGATTGTCTGGACAGCACAGGCCTAGACTCACACTCCTGGGAACATTCTGGAACTCTGTTGTGCCTGGAGGGTCACCCCTCACCACCGACCACTAGCGTCTCCGTGCAGCCATCTCTCGACTCTGAGGACCTGGTGAAGTCAGCAACGCAAGGATTAAGCAGGCGGCTCCTGGACAGGAAGGTCCAACAGACCCTCTTCTAACCCCTGTTCCACCACCTCTAGGGTTCACTGTACCACTCCACTCCATAGTTGCCCCACGCAGAACTTAGAGCCCCCAGTCATAGAATCGAAGGAACATGTTTGTGCATACATGCGTGTGCATGTACGTGTACACAGATACCTGACGCCCCCCCAAGCACCAGGACACCTGCTGTGTCTGTGCAGGGGGCCCCAACCCCAGCAGCCCCTCAGTCCTCTGACAGTGATGGTAAAGCAAGAGAACATGGTGTGTACTGAGTGCCGAAAGGAAGGGAACCACCTGGGAGGAGGTGGTACGCAGCAATCCTGCAGGAATCCCAGCTGTGACAGGGAACCATGTGGGGCCTCCTGACTGCCTGGGTAGGGGGTCACTCATCGGACTTCTCCCATGGGCGGTGCTGAGCTGGGGCAGGGACAGAGAGGGCAGCCTGGCCTTCCCTGGTCCAGGGTTCCCAAAGGGCGGGGAGGGCTCCTAGTCAACCCACGAGAGGTCTCTACAGAGTTGCTTCCCAGGAGATGCTTGTAGTCTCCAGAAGACCTGGCCAGACCTCAGGCCACCCAGGCTGTGCAACTGACTGACTTGTCTCGGTGACGGCCTGACGGTACGGGGGAGAGAGTGGCCTGTAAATATAGCTCAGGCACCATCTGATGCGGGGCCATGGCCACGTGTGCTCCTGTCTGCGCCAACAGGCAGGATGCCAGCACCCGCCGCGGCCCACCCCCTCATGCCTGCCCTCGCAGCCCAGAACAGTCCCAGGCTCAGACATTTCGGCTTTCTGTGAACGTGAGCTATAAAAAGAACTGTAGGGCAGGCAGAGGGGTGGGGAATGGCCACCAGCTTGCTAAAAGATGCCACCCCCGCATGCCCCTGCCACCGCAAACACACGCCCACAAATGCACGCAGACACTCTGTGACAAAGCCCGCTTTAGAACCAGAGAAGGAGGCCAGCCAACTGGGGGAAAGCCAAGACTTGCCTCTCTCCTTGGGCAAATCTCAGCCCTAGAAATTGCAAGTCGTGCACATGTCCCGAGTGGAGGCAGGACAAGCTTGCCCTAACCACGCTCTCAGCAATGGCGCCACAGGGCTCTGGCTGCCGGCCCCAGCCTGGCCCTCCCAGGCTCTGGATGTGAGTGCAGGATGGCCATGGAGGCAATGGCACCATCGAGGCCTCCTCTCCCTCCACCCCACTTTCACTTGGCCACAGGGCTGGACTTCTGCCCCGGAAGCCCACCCTCCTCGGGTCTGGGCAACTGCAGCCATGCCCACCAGCCTTCACACAGCACCCACCTCCTGCCTCAGCCCACGCACCCTTTCCTCTGCTTTTCTCCGCCCCACCCGCTGTCACTCAGCATAATGTTCTCGAGGCTCATTCAAGTTGTGGCATGTAGCATGTAGAATTTCATTTCTCTTTGTTGTTGTTGTCGTCAGGTGCCGTTGAGTCGGTTCCGACTCACAGCGACCCTATGTACAGCAGAACGAAACACCACCTGGGCCTGCACCATCCTCACAATCGTTATGCTTGAGCCCATTGTTGCAGCCCTTGTGTCAATCTATCTTGTTGAGGGTCTTCCTCTTTTTCGCTAACCCTCTACTTTACCAAGCTTGATGTTCTTCAGGGACTGGTTCCTCCTGATAATGTGTCCAAAGTATGGGAGATATAGTCTCTCCATTCTTGCACAGCTGGCTTCTCCCTTCACCTTCATGTGCCTGGCACTTTCTGTCATTCCTTCAATGATTTCTTGAGCACCAGCTGTGTGCCAGGCATAGGCCAAGGAGCTGGGGATGCAGGGCAGTAAGATGGACACTGTGCCTGCCCTCATGGAGCTTGCAGTCAGAAGGGGGAGTCAGAGTACATAAATTTGCAGTCAGACAGGAGAAGCAGAAAGGACATAAACTTTTAGTCAGATGATGGGGGAGGCAGAAAAGCCATAAACTCGCAGTCAGAGACGGGAGGCAGAGAGTATATAAACTCTCAGTCAGGTGGGTGAGGCAGAGTACATAAACTCACAGTCAGATAGGGGAGGCAGAGAACACATAAACTCACAGTCAGATGGGGGAGGCAGAGAACACATAAACAAGCCAAAAAAAAAAAGCACAGAAGTGATTAATCACAACTGGGATGTGCTGTGAAGGAGTGACTCAGAGCCCTGCAGGGGACCGAGTGCATCAGAAGGGTGGAGAAGGTGTCCCTGAAGCCTGAAGGACAAAGGGTCTGGTAGAAAGGGGAAGTAAGGAGATATACCCACGCAGGGAAAGAGGCCCTGAGAAGGAGCAAATTTAGAGGACTCATATGCAAGTTACCCTGCCTGGCACTCTGGTTAAGACTATTTGGCCCTTATCCTGAGGGCCACAGGGGGCTGGTGAAGGCTCAGGAGAGCAGGCATGCTCAGACTTCCAAGTGTAAAAGCTCACTGGCTAAGACAGAGACAACCCAAGAGTCCATCAACAGATTATGGATAAACAGTATGTGGTCTATACATACAATGGAATATTACTCAGCCATAAAGAGAAATGAAACCCACTGCTGTCAAGACGATTCTAACTCCTATTGACCTTGTAGGACAGAGTAGAACTGCACCACTGAGTTTCCAAGGAGCGGCCAGTGGATTCCAACTGCCAACCTTTTTGGTTAGTAGCCGAACTCTTAACCACTGCACTATCAGAGCTCCTCAGTAGACAACATCGTGATAAACGGAGAAAAGACTGAAGTTGTCAAAGATTTCATTCCACTTGGATCCATAATCAACACCCACGGAAGCAGCGGTCAACAAATCAAAAGACGCATCGCATTTGGGCAAATCTGCTGCAAAAGACCTCTGTAAAACGTTAAAAAGCAAAGATGTCACCTTGAAGATTAAGGTTCGACTGACCCAAGCCATGGTGTTTTCAGTTGCCTCATATGTATGCAAAAGCTGGACGATGAGTAAGGAAGACTGAAGAAGAATGGACGTCTTTGAATTGTGGTGTTGGCGAAGAATATTGACTACATCACAGACGGCCAAAAGAACAAACAAATCTGTCTTGGAAGAGGTACAACCAGAATGCTCCTTAGAAGCAAGAATGGAGAGACTATATCTCCCATACTTTGGACACATTATCAGGAGGAACCAGTCCCTGAAGAACATCAAGCTTGGTAAAGTAGAGGGTTAGCGAAAAAGAGGAAGACCCTCAACAAGATAGAGTGACACAAGGGCTGCAACAATGGGCTCAAGCATAACGATTGTGAGGATGGTGCAGGCCCAGGTGGTGTTTCGTTCTGCTGTACGTAGGGTCGCTGTGAGTCGGAACCGACTCAACGGCACCTGACGACAACAACAACAAAGAGAAATGAAATTCTACATGCTACATGCCACAACTTGAATGAGCCTCGAGAACCTTATGCTGAGTGACAGCGGGTGGGGCGGAGAAAAGCAGAGGAAAGGTGAAATTTGTAGTGGTAGACTGGACAGGGCCTGGGGATTGGTCAGATGGCAGGCACTCCCAGGTCCTGCCCTACCCACCACCAGGGGGCGAGTCAGCACAGTGATCCTGCCTCCTGATCCCTGCTCTGAGCCAATCCTGAGAGTGGATGTTTCCAAGTGGCTGTAGGGCCTGGCAACAAGCAGGACACTTCCCCATAGCCAGGAGGCCACATCCACCTGTGGAGAGAGTGGCCCTGGTAGATTCAAACCAAACCCATTGGCGTCAAGTCGATTCCAACTCATAGCAACCCTGAGGACAGAATAGAGCTGCCCCATAGGTTTTCAAGGAGCAGCTGGTGGATTTGAACTACCAGTCTTCTGGTTAGCAGCTGTATCGCTTGACCACTGAGCCAGCAGGGCTCCTGGCCCTGTAGGGGTAGGGGTTAACACTGGGCTGGCTGCCTCTCACCGCACAAACCTGTAAATCCTTTTACTTGAGATCAGAATGAAATCTTGAAACACCTAGGCCTTGGTCACTTGCTTTTTTCTATTTTTTTTTTAATTGAGGTAAAATTCACTTAACATAAAATTAACTGTTGATCATTTTAAAGTGAACAATTCCGTGGCATTTACTACATTCACAGTGTTGTAGGACCACTACCTCTGTCACCCTAAAGGGAAACCCTACACCCAATAGCAGTCACTCCTCTGGTGGTGCAATGGTTAAGCATTGGGCTGCTAACCAAAAGGCTGGTGGTTCAAACCCACTCAGTAGCTCTGCAGGATAAAGACCTGGCAATCTGCTCCTGTAAACCATATTCTCCGACCACCCAATCCCAACTGAAAGCAAGTTCACAAAGACAGGAACCCATCTATCTAGCCCAGGGGTCAGCTAATTTCTGTAAAGGGCCAGATAGGAAATATTTTCAGCTCTGTGGACCTGAAGGTCTGGGTCAAGGCAGCCAGAGACAATATGTACATGAATGAGTGTGACTGTGTGTCAATAAAACTTTATTGATAACACTTGGATTTCATACATTTTTTTATGTATCACAGAACATTTTTCTTTTTTTGTTTTCAACCATTAAAAATCATAAAAACCATTGTTAGTCTGAGGGTCCTAGAGGAACAGCTGGGGTGGATCTGGCCCTGTGCAGCCCCCCGTCCAGTTTTTGTGTCAGGTATGGCACAGCCTGGGCCATGCATGGGCAGTCGTCACATGAGTGAAGGGATGATGCATGAACGGTGGCAGGTGCACACTGAGTTGCAGGCAGTGGGGCCAGCAGCAAACCCTGGAACCATCACTTCTTTCCTCAGTGACCTGGACAAAGTGGCTTAACCTCTCTGGGCCTCGCGTTCTCAGCTGTGAAGAATCCTGACACTGGCCTGGCTGGCTTCTTGTGAAGACTGGAAACAGCGGCTGTATACACACCTGGTGCCAGCTGGCGGCCTTCGCATTTTCCACGTGGCCACGCTCAGCACGCCCACGACTTCTGCCACTACTCCACTCCCAGGGCCTCCCCCGGGCCTCCCCCCGTGTCCAGCTTCCTGGGACCCCTGGGAAACAAACTGGGAAGCTCTGTCTTTTTAAGCGTGAGGAGGTAGGACCCTCCTCATACCGCACCAGCTCAGAGCCCTGGCCTCCCTCCTCCCGCAGGCCGGCGCCACCACACACAGTCTCCTCCTGGCCTAAATATATTTCAACCTCAGACATGTTCCACGCCCCACACTCATTTCCGCCTTCCTGCCCTAGCATGAAGCCAAGAAAAAAAAATCCCACTTCCACCTTCAGAGAGGCACCGGAGAGGGGAAGAGGAGGGAAGGGAGGGGTCAGGACAACCGCTGATCTGCGATGAGGCCCCCAGGGCCCTAGCCACGATGGAAATGCTGGGGAGGTCGAGGATGCAGGAGCCGCCACCCTGCACCCCGCTTCTCACCGCAGATCAGTAGCTCCGTTGAGTCACCGTTCCGGCAGCCGCTGGCTTGGAGCCAGGGCTCAGTGGACTGGAGGCGGGAACACCTACTTAAAGCCTCTGGTTTCTCCTCTGTGCTCACGAGGGCCAGGTGTCTTAGAGCTCAAGCCCAGCACCCACCTGAAAATCTGGAGGCTAGGTCTGGGTCGGGTCTCCCCACCCCCTCGGGCTCTGGGGCCCTGGCCAGGCCTGCCTCTGCTGCTGCCGCCCCGGCCACCCAGCCCTGGGAACCAGGAAGGAGGCAAAGGGTGGCCTGTCTCCACTCACCGGGAGCTCTGATCACGCCACCGCCTAGCAGGCCCACCCACCAGGGGCTGGGAACAGGGCCGCCCTCCCTCCAGGGTGAAGGGGCTGAGCAACATGAAGTGACCCTGCCCAGACCAGGCCCTGCCAGTGCCCCCTCCCCCAGATGCCCTGAATCTGCCAGTCACCCCACCATGGGGGCTCAAGCCAGGCCAAGTTGTCCTCTACCCTAATATTTGGGAAAACACACACACACACATACACACAGTATCACTTTCCAGGTTGGCAGGTGTGTGAAGAAGGAGCCCTAGTGGCACAATGGTTAAGTGCTCGGCAATCTGTTCCTGTTCCATAAAGACTTACAGCCTAGGAAACCCTGGGGGCAGTTCTACTCTGTCATATAGTGTGGCTACGAGTCGGGATTAACTCAACAGCACTCAACAACAGGTGTGTGGAAAGGCAGGACAGCCTAAGGAAGGAGTGAGCCTGCCCCCCACCCCACACCTACAATCAGCAATGTCTGGAGGCATTGGTGGTTGTCACACCTTGAGGGGAGGGTGCTGCTGGCATGGAGTAGGTCGAAGGCTGGGATGCTGCTGCACACCTTAAAGTGCACACGAATGACCCCCACCACAGAGAATGACTCCCACCACAGAGAATGACCCCCACCAGAGAATGACCCCCACCACAGGGAATGACCCCCACCACAGAGAATGACCCCCACCACAGGGAATGACGCCCACCACAGAGAATGACCCCCACCACAGGGAATGACCCCCACCACAGAGAATGACCCCCACCACAGGGAATGACGCCCACCACAGGGAATGACCCCCACCACAGGGAATGACCCCCACCACAGAGAATGACCCAGACCAGTGTCAATAGTTGAGAAACCCTGACATAGACCCCAGAGTCACAGTGTTGTTGTTGTTAGGTGCCATTGAGTCAGTTCCAACTCATGGCAACCCTCTGTACAACAGAATGAAACTCTGCCCAGTCCTGTGCCATCCTCACCATCATTGCTATGCCTTAGCCCACCCCCACCGCTGCAGCCACTTTGTCAGTCTATCTCGTCGAGGGTCTTCCTCTCTTTCGATGACCCTCTACTTTACCAAGCATGACGTCCTTCTCCAGGGACTGGTACATCCTGATTACATGTCCAAAGTCTGTGAGATGAAGTCTTGCCATCCTCACTTCTAGGGAGCATTCTGGCTGTACTTCTTCAAGACAGATGTGTTCGTTCTTCTGGCAGTCCATGGTATATTCAGTATTCTTTGCCAACACCATTATTCAAAGGCATCAATTCTTCGGTCTTCTTTACTCATTGTTCAGCTTTTGCGTGCATATGAGGTGATTGGAAATACCAGAGTTACAGCACCTGGGTTCAAATCCAGACTCTGACACTTTTTAGATGTTAAGACTGTAGGCAAGTTACTGTCGCAGCGGCGACGGTAATCCGGACGGCGAAGACAGTAACCAACTGCACAACTCTTACAGAGAAGTGGGGCCTGGAGGGTCACTCTGAGGAGTCGACCCCCACTTCAGTCCCAGGAGTTTATTTTATAGTCAATACAGCAATCAATAAGGCAATTAACAAAACAATGGGCTTTGAGTACGGGCAAGGAAGAAGGAACTCAGGTAAACAAGTCAATCAGTAAAGGGACAATAGGTTTGGGAAAACACATCCGGACAAGTCTCGACTTGTTGGAGACAAGTCTCAACATGCTGTGCAGCATAGAGGCCTGTGGGGGCTGCAGTCGTCAATAGTGCAGCCATGTTTAAATGGCATATATCCCCACAAGTTACCTAGCCTCTCTGTGCCTCGGTTTCCTTAAGGTAAAATGAGGATAATAATTCCCATAATAAATCCCTATTATGAGGACTAGATGGGTTAGTACAGGTGGGGTGCTTAAGGCAGTAAGCAAGAGCTTTTAGGATTGTTGTTACTCTTAAGGCCTTAGGCTTCACGACAGAGTTCAAATGTGACACCGATCAGCTAAACTCAGCAAGGCCCTCCCAGAACCTCCTTGGCTCCTGTGCTCAGCAGGGATCATATATTGCCTGCCTGGGGGGCTGCCTGTCCCCTGAGTCACTGGGGGTTAGAGAGGAAGCCTCAATGTGCACTCAGGTCCTAGCAGTGCTCACTGCAGACAAAGGGACACGTCCATCAGTCAGCCCACATGAGAGCATGGGGTCCTGCAGGAGCCTGGAAGGGGCATGAAGAAAGCAGACCACCTCGTTCTTGGGCACCGGAGATGAGTGGGCTGAAACTGGGCTGAGGCACAACGGGAGATGGAGGAGGACATTTCAGGGAGGAAGGGGGATTCTGGCTGCCTGAGCACGGAGCGTACAGAAGACCAGCTGCCTGGTGCCTGACTAGCCTGGGGAGTGGCAGGCAGGGAGGTTCTAACAGAATCTTCCCAGATTTCCAGGAGAATGTCCAGGCCAGCTGCAAGGAGGCAAAGTCACCGAGAGCAGGGAACAGGACAATCAGGGCAGCCTCTGGGGCAGCCAGAGGGTTGTTGTTGTTAGCTGTCATGGAGTCGGCCCCTGACTCATGTTGACCTCATGCACAATGAGATGGGACTGTTGTAATGCGTAGGGTTTTCACTGGCTGATTTTTCGGAAGTAGATCATCAGGCCTTTCTTCCTAGTCTGTCTTCGTCTGGAAGCTCTGCTGAAATCTGTTCTGCATTGTTTAAAAAAAAAAAAATCAAAGCACAAAGAAACTAAAACATAGAGTTTATTTGAGCGGTTATTCTATATGCACATACAGAGACCATTCTGATTCTAAAAAAAACAAATGGCTCAGGGTAGGCTGGTTACAAGGAAGCTTACAAAGGCAAGAGAAGAATAGAAAATCAACTATTGGCTGATCATAAAGTGATTGATTGAACTCTGCCCCCCCTACTGATCTCAGCTGACAGCAGGTTACTAGATGGTCACTGGCCTAGGGCAGGGGTAGTCATTTGCACAAATCTTTAGGTGTAATTTGGAGGTTTTTAAAATGATAGAAGATATGTCATCTCTCAGGAAGCAAGGGAAATTACCTAAAGTTACATTCTTTGCATTAGATAAACTCTAAGCTAGTTTACGGTAACAAATGTCTTTGTCACAAAGGAGTTTGCAAAGATTTAATCACTGTGTCAAACTCTGCCTCAGTTTGCTTATTATTAACACTCCTTCAAGCCGAGGGTGAGAGAAAAAGGAAGACCCTCAACGAGATAGATTGACACAGTGGCTGCAACAACGGGCTCAAAAATAGCAACGATTGTGAGGATGGCACAGGACCAGGCAGTGTGTCCTGTACATAGGGTGGCTATGAGTTGGAACTGACTTGATGGCACCTAACAACAACAAGGCTAGAAAAAGGAGCCCTGGTGGTGCAGTGGTTAAAGAGTTTGGCTGCTAACTGAAAGGCTGGTGGTTCAAACCCACCAGCCACCCCTTGGGAGAAAAATGTGGCAGTCTGCTCCCGTAAAGATTACAGGCCTGGAAACCTCATGGTTTCCATACCTTATTGGGTTGCTGGGAGTCGGAATTGAGTCAATGGCAACTGGTCTGATTTGGTTTTTTTAAGGCCTGAAAAAAATGTTGCAAAGTACTTTAGCAGTTCCTGGGGGGGGGAAATAATAGTTTCACGAGTTTTGGGGGGGCCAGGCTTTTATTGTTAATTTTGGGCTCATGAGTAAGAGATACCCCTTAAAATCAAGTAAGCTGTCTGTAATTTTTTTTTTTCCACAGCATCAGCAACAAGCCAGATGGGTGGTGGCTAGGCATGAAGTGTGTTGGCTGGGAATCAAACCCGGGTCTCCCAAATGAAAGGGGAGAATTCTACCACTGAACCACCATTGACCCTAGCCGGAAGGTGGGGGAGATAATTCCCAGGAGCCTGGTGTGTCCCCTGTGGGAGACTGCACCTTGTTGAGCAAACCTAGCCTGGCTGTCTGGTCTGACCAGAAGCCCAACCCTGCCCGCCAGGCCCACACTTAAGGCATGTGGCTGTGGGGGTGGAAAGGATAGGAACCTCCCAATCCTCAGGGACAGGGCTAGCTTCCTCACAATGGAACCACTGGGTAGTTGGGCAACTTGAGTACCCTCCAGGGAAGTCCAGAGAGTCCTGGGAAAGAAGTACTGGAGAGAAAGGAAGGAGGAAGCTGGGAAACAATGAGGAAGGCAGCCTGGTGCCTCCAGAGACTTCCAAAGACCTGAGGACAGCTCCCTCCCCTGCAACCTTCCCCCAACCACTGCCCTGACTGGTGGCCTCAAAAGCTCCAGACAGACTCACTCGCTGAGGGGAAGGACTTGGAGGTCCTAGTGCAGCCCCCTCCTGCAGCCTCAGTTACTCCTTCCGAACTGACTTCTCACCCAGCCCTCTCAGAAGGGAATTCCTCTCCCAAAACAACAGGCCAGCATTGTGAGCATTCCAGTGTCTGTTTATAAGGCCGCGGTGGCAAGAATGAGCTGGACAATACTTGGAAGGCAGTGCTGGAGACTTGTGCTGCCTCTCCCAGGACACATCCCAAGGGGAAAAGGGTCCCAAGAGCCCCCACTCCATCCACTCCACGTCTGAGAGCTGCAGCCAGCAGGGACCAATCAGTGAGTCATTGCAGGCTTGCTTCAGCCTTCCCGGTGGCGAAACGCCAGGACAAGTTCATTCCAGAAGGGTTGGCTTAGGGCCGGGGGGGGGGGGGGGGGGGGCCGGGGAGGGGCCTCATTGGAGGCTTGGTGGCAGTGGGCTGGCCGGGCCCGGGCTCCTGAGTAGACCAGGCCCCAGGCATGGGGCCCAGCCAGGTCCCTCTGGCTTCTAAAACTCCCCTAGCAAGGCAGCTGCCTATGGTCCCTCCCCAGCCTCGGTTCTAAATGGTGAAGCCATGAAACATTTCCTGCTCGTTCAGCCTGAGGTTGTGGAGAGGGGACAGTAGCAGCTTTTCCAGTCTAGCAGTGTGTTTTTGCTCGGTGTATATAATGATGGCAAAAAAGCTTTGTCCTTGTCTAGCCCCCGGGCTGAGCATGCACAAATTGGCCCCCTGGGGATGTTTATACTCAGAGGAAGGGAGGAAAGATGGTACAAAGTCACCCAGCAAGTGGGTTTTAAAACAGCAGAGAGAGCCAGGTGGCAGTCAGCCGTGGCCCAAGGAGAGCAAGGGCAGCCTGGGGGAATGGCAAGGGACCTGGGGTGGAGCTCTGTGACCAGGAGACAAGAGCAGGCCTAAGGAATGCCCCCGCCCCACAGGACAAAAGTCCTGCTTCCCCAAATCTGGAGAGGAAAAGAAACAATGGATTTTGCTTTACTAGATGTGTGACCCTGAGCAAGTTACTGCAACTGTGCTGCAGTTTCCTCATCTGTAAAATGGGTCCAAGGAAAGTGCCTGCTTTAATCATGACTCAGGCTTACCTCAAGGGCAAGCTGCTATGTAGAAAGAGCCCAGCACTGGCTCCTCATAAGCCTCAGTAGTTGGCGCTTAACTGCAAAGGGAGCGTGATCTGTTGGTAACTAACCTGAAGCCCCCAGGCGGGTGCTGGCTCACAGGACAGGACTCAGGGGACCTAAGGGCACTTCTCAGACTGGCTCTGTACATGGGAAATGTGCATGAAGCCTCAATTAACACAACGTGTTTTCCCAGGGCTACAGGGAGCAACAAACCGTTTCCAAGGCTCTCTGCCCCTCCAGTAGCCCCTGTACCGGCCTGGGCTACCACTCACCGTTAGAAAACTGCCCCAGCCCAGGGAAACTGAGGCCCACGCTGCCGAGAGAACTGGCTTAGGGCGCGAGACTTCGGCCGGGCAACCGGAGCAGTGGCTGGCAATCATGCTGCTCCTTAGATCCACCTGGGACGCCTGGGTCTCCAGCCCCACCCCGCTCCCCCACCCCCAGAGATTCCGGTGTAACCAGTTTGGGAGGCAGCCTGGGAGTTCTCAGAGCTGGGCAGAACGCTCTTCTCCGCTGGCCACGCCCTCAGCCAGAGGGGCAAAGGGACAGGGCTGTGACTTCACCGAAGAGGGGAAGTTCTGCATTCGCCTGTTACCCAATCAATCACTTTCACAAGCAAAACCTCAGGCAGGAGAAAGAGAGCCGCCAGATGCCTCTGTAAACCCCCTCACCCCCAACGAGGTTGGCCGTGGCCGCAGAATCGCCCAGCGGCTGCACCCCGAGGGAAGGGTTAAACAGGAAGCGCCTGGGCGTCCCCCAGCCACAGATGCGCCATTGTTCTCCTGTCCGCCCCCTCCCCCTCGTCGAGGACCCTCCGGGAAGCCCCTTCAAAGGGGCCCGGACGTCCCTCCAGGCTGCTGGCCAGCCCGTCGGGAAAGCTAAGCAGAGGCAAAAGGAAACCGGCCGGGCGGTGCTGGGGGAGGCACAGCAGCTGCCGCCGCCTCGGTTCTCGAGAGGTTTCCGAGGAGAGGGGGTGGGCAGCCCTACCCGCAGCCCCCATCTGGAAGACAGAAGGGCTTTGATCTCCGGCCGCCTCACCCCAGTCCGCGGGCGCGCGCGCACCCCACACACCCACACCCACACGCACCCACACACACACCCCCAAGGTCAGAGTTTCACACTCCAGCCCGCGCCATACGCCCGAACTGCCGGCTTTTTCTGATTAGTAGGCTCTGGTGGGGTCGTGTGCTTCAGCTGCGGCCTGGATTGGGGGCGGGGGCGGGGGCGGAGGGAGGAGGATAGCTGTTAGTAATTCTCTGGGAGACCTTGGGGGCGGGCAGGGCAAGGGCGAGCAGCTGGCAACCAGATGTGGGTGGACGGGCTGAGGAGGAAATTAACTGGTGCCAGTCGGGTAGCGGGCGGGGAAGACAGGACCCCAGGGACCCTGGCGAGCCACCTTGGCGAGGGACGGTTAAGGAGACAGTGACTGCCGAGATGATTTCTTATCTGAGCCAACAATGTGCTGGCGCGGGGGGGCTGTTGATCTGGGACCAAGTGGGCCAGGGGCTGCAAAGTAGGCGGCAGGGCTAGGGCGCAATCACATTTCTGCAGAGAAGGCCAGGCAGGGAGCTCGGTAGGGACGGCCTCAAGTCTGGACAGGGACATGGAGGACCTCGGCCCTGGGTTTAGCTCTCTTGGAAACGAATTTAGGGAGACCCAAGCTCCCCTTGTAGTCCCTGGGTGGTACAAACGGCTAAGCGCTCAACATAAGGTTGGCAGTTCGAACCCACCCGGAGGCATCTTGGAAGAAAGGCCGGGCAATCTGCTTTTGAAAGGTCACAGTCTTGAAAACCCTGTGGAGCGTAGTTCCACTCCCCACACATGGGGTCGCCCTGAGTTGGAGCCGGACTCTACTGCAACTAACAATAAGAAACTTCTCTTAACACAGAGGTGGGTGGGATAAGCCTCTAGGGTGAGCCTCAGGAATCAGATATGAAATCCCCTAGTTGGAGATCCCCTGAACACAGCGTGGGGGGGGGGGTGTTGATCTCTCTAGACACAGATGTAGGGGGAGCTGGCTACCCTGGACACAGGTGTGGAAGTCTGAGCGCCCCTAGACACAAGTGTGGAGAATCTCAGCGCCTCAGGACACAGATATGAAAGCTATGGACTCTTCTGGACACAGCAGTGCGGGGATCTAGGCTTTCCTGGACATGTGGGGGGCTTCAGCAGCCTCCAGGACAACGGGAGCCAAGGGTGGGTAGCGTGAGTCACAAACTCCGCAAGCCTTATTTCCCTTCCGCTTTCTCCGCCATTTACTTGATTCCGCGCAGACCGGCTGCCTCTGCCCGGCAGACGCGAGAACGCCCCCCAGCCAGGCGCGCCCCACACCGCCTCCACCTCAGTCTTCCCGCGCGGGCCGTAAGTCCCGCCCACGCGGCCGAGGGTCGCGCGCACCTAGGGGTCATGAGGAAGAGGAGGGGGCGGAGCCATGCGCCTAGGGGCTGGGCGGAATCCGGTAGGGACAGGTTTGGGGGCGAGAGGCGGGGCCCTGGCCACGGAGGAAACCCGGAGTTCTTGGATTGGCACGTAGCAGCGTGCGGGGGCAGGTCCAGGGGGAAGAGCGCGGGGCGGGGATAATTTGCATGCCCCGCCCCCTACGATTGACACCCGATCGCTCCGTCCTACCCACCGCTTACTTACCCCCGCGCTCCCGGCCTCCGACTCAAATTTCTCAGCCGAGACCCAGCCCCGTCCCGCTCGGTTAGCAACTGGGCCAAGGCCTGCGGGCGTACCCCGTCGTGCAGGCGGGCCTCGCCCAGGTTCCTGGAACCAGCGAAACCAGCCTTGACAGCTGCTTCTGGACCAGTCCCGACCGCGACCTGGCCCTTTCCCAGCTGGGCGGGGCTAAACTGGGGCGCCAATCCGTTGGGTCCAGCGCCGCGGAGCGGGAGAAGACCTCGGAATTGGGGACACGACTAGAGCTCTCTCCTTCTTGCTTTCCTGCAGCGCGATCCTTTCTGGGCCTCGGTTTCCCGACTGTAAGAAGTGGAAGTTAAGAGGACCTAACTTGCGGGACAGTTGCAAACGCATCATTCGTTCACAAACCACTTCGCGCGCACCTGCTCTGCCTAGCCCCTGCCCTCGGAGGTCAAAGGCTAGGAGGCAAATAAAGTCAGAAACAAGGTAAAATTGCAGCTGTGATAAGCACTAGGGGGGGAAAAAGAAGCTCTTGATCAGAATGCCGATGAATATAGGGACCTTGGACCAAGATGGGGGGCAGTTAAGGAACCTTCCCAGAGGATTTGACCCTGAGCTGAATTGGGTTAATTAGGTGAACAGGAGAGGGGAAAGAGTTCCAGGCTGGGAAAATAGCAAATATGAGGAACAAAAGCAGGTCAGTGTGGCAGGAGGGTGATGCAAGATCAGGCCAGAGATGGCCGGTCTCGGTCATACAGGGCCTTTTGGATAATCATAAGAGCAGAATTATCCTGACTCTGGGACTGTGGGCAAAGTCTTACACTGGCAACTGCTTCTGCAGGATTTTAAGACATTGTTTTGTTTCCCCAGTAATTTTTCAAACTGTTATCTTCTAAATATGGTGAGTGCGTTAAATTAAAGAAAAATATTAGGTAAATAATAGTATAGTTGTTACACCAGTTGATTCTGACTCGTGTGTCAGAGTAGAACTGTGCTCCATAAGGTTTTCAATGGCTGGTTTTTCCAGAAATAGTTCTCCAGGCCGTTCTTCCAAAGCACCTCTGTGTAGACTCGAACCTCCAACTTTTTGGTTAGCACCCAAGCATGTTACTTATTTGTACCACACAGGGACTCTACAGTCTTTACAGATATAGCAAAAATCCTGACCCTTGACCATCTGAAGTTCGGAAAATTCTAAGAGCTGCCGGAAGCCATTGATTAAATGATATAATAAGTACTAAACACTTAGCCCTTGCTTACTCAAGACAACCTTATTCACTCATTCAGGCCTGGGCTGGGTATTCATGGAACCGGCATTTGAATCCGAGAGCAGCTGCTAAGTGGAACATTAATATATCCTTTCAGATGGTGACCAGTGCCCTAAGGACACTTGAAGTAGCATAAGGAAGCAGAGTGACAGAGAGGGGCACTATTTTAGATCAGGTAGGCAAAGAAGGCCTCCAGGAGTTGATATTTCAGCAGAAACCTGAAGAAAGTGGGAATTGGTGCATGTCTGGGAGAAGAGCTTTCCAGGTAGAAGGCACAGCAAGTGCACAGCCCTGAGGTTGGATCACACTTGGCCTGTTCTCCAAGCAGAAAGAAGGCCAGTGTGGATCCAGTTTGTTTTGTAAGATCTGTAAGGCTGCGGTTGAGACTACGTGGGGGGAGGGTGGCAAGGAGGAGACTAGTCCAGGTGAGAGGTGTTGGAAGCTCAAACCAGGCTGGGAGCCAGGAAGGTGGGAAAAGTGGACAGGCCTGGAGTGAGACAAGAGATGGAAGTGACACCACCTGCTCCTGGATGAGATGTGAGGGAAAGAGTTAAAAAGAGAGCTGAGGAGGACCCTTCTATTGGAAGGCTGGCATTACCACTCACTGCGGTGGAGTGGCAGGGAAGAGCAAGAATCCTTCATGGGCACTGTTACACTTGGGATACCTCAGACCCCCACAAGGAGAGGTGGGAGGTCAGTGAGGAGGTCAAGGTTGGAGACCTAATTTGAGAGTCAGCGTTTTTTTCCCAGTTGTCATGGAGTCAATTCTAACTCATGTGTATCAGAGTAGAACTGTGCTCCACAGGGCTTTCAAGGGCTGATTTTTCAGAAGTAGATTACCAGGCCTTTCCTCCAAGGCTCCTCCAACCTTTCAGTGAGCAGTCGAGCGCATTAGCGAGTGCACCGCGAGGGGACTTCTGGGAGTCAGCATAGAGTAGATGCGGCATTTAGAGCCCTAAGACTGAATGAGGCACCAAGAGGGGCTTACTCTGCATTGTTAAAGAGGCATGGGCATGAAGAGGAAACCAAGAAGGAGACCGAGAAGGGGCCACTGGTGAGGCGGGAAGAAACCAAGGGAGGGTGCGGTCTTGGAGAGGGAAGAATAAACCCTGTTAAATGCTGCTGCTAAGGAATCACTGCGATTAGACCAAAATCTGGGGCTGGGAGGAGGCTGACCCTGGTGGACGCTGAGGGACTGGAGACAAGAACTATCCTTCTAGCTCTCTGAGCTTAATACCGCCTCTGCACATTTTTACATGCATGTATACTTACTTGTATTGCTGCATGTGCTTTTCAACGTCCAGCACTGTTATCACCTCAAGTTATAACAATAATAAAATTATAACCCACGTAGCACTTTCTGTGTGCAGGGCACTGTGCTAAGCATTTCACATGAATTTAATCCTCACAACAAACCTAAGACAGGGACTATTATTGCCCCCATTTTACAGTCAGGGAAACTGAGCCGAGCAGAGGTGCAGGCCTTGCTCAAGGCCACAGAGCAAGCAGGTAGAGCAATTGGGAGTGGAGCTGGCAGTCTGGCTGCGGAATTTATGCTTACTCCACAATTTCTGCAACTGGCCTTTGTTCCTCAGCCTGATGGTTCTGAGCTATCCGTGTCAGCCCAGGGAGATCTGTCTGGCTTGGGCCTTTTGTCCTCTGGGGAGTAGCCATGGAGAGTCCGCATTCTACTGGACCAGCCCATTTGGGTGTGCATGTAGATCCTTTCCAATTTGTCCCTATTTCACACAGCATTGCAATGAGCATCCTTCTGGAACCTCCAGGTATGGCCTGAGACTCCCTGGAGAATCCCTGGCTCTGGAATTTGTGACATTCCCAGTTTTCACAGCTACTGTCCAATCCATTACTCCTCAGACCGCCTGCCCACTCATCACGTGAAAGCTCCAGGCCTCATGTATATCGGGCGTGGTCATGACTTAATGTTACCTATTCCGGGAGGTGAAAATGGAGTCTTGGGTATAAGGTTATCTCAAGCGTGTGTGTTGTGTGTGTGTGTGTGTGTGTGTGGGTGCTTACTCCTGTCCTGTCCCCAGCCCCCGAGAGTCCCGCCCTACCCCCTGCCAGCCCCCTAGCTCTCACCAGGCACCGGAAGTCCCTCAGCGGCCTGGGCAGGCGTGGGGGTCGGCTGAGCCACTTCCCGCGGACGGAAGGGCCTGGCGGTTCCTGCAACAGGATGTGGGCGAGGCCCCCTTCCCGGCCGCAGGGACTTCCCGGGGCCGGCCCAGGTTCGCGGGGGAGTTGCTCTGATCCGAATGTATTGAGCCACCTAAGGGTGTGGGGCCCCCGCCCCTCACGTCCCATTGGAGAGTTGTGCTTTGGGAAAAGTTGAGAAAAGCCGTGGGTGGCGCTAAAGTCTCCCACGTTGCACCAGGAAGAACTCTGGAGACGGTGGAGGCGAGCTTGGCCAGATTCTCCTTTGTGTCAGGACTTGGGGCGGGGGTAGGGAGGCTTCGCCTCCAGTCGTGTCATCATGGGGCCGCGGGCCGGGAGAGCGTGGAGCTTGCAGGAAAGAGTGAGTAGGATGTGTGGACAGGGCAGGAGGGGAGCCTGGGGCCCAAGAGGGCGCGGCGCGTGTTCCGGGGCGGGCCCGCCCCCCCTCTCTCTGCCCTAAGTTTTGGGGTCAGGTTCCCCGGGTCGCGGGAGCCCTGCAGCTCCGCCGTGGGGAGGCGGGGCGGCCTTTCCCGGAGGCGCAGTCCCCACTCCCAACACCTGCGGCCCTTTTGTCCTCCCGACGGATCCCCGCCTTGTGGAGCAACGCGAGAAAACAGCAGTGTTTTCTCGTGGGGTGGCTAACCTGGTCTGGGGCTGGGCTAAAAGAGATAACAATCATGGCTTCCACGGACATTTCTAATCCTAAAGCCTAGCCGGGAAGCTGTTCGGAGGACCATTTCACAGAAGAGGAGACTGCGGCTGGGTGCCTCATCTCCCTGCCTGAGCCACACAGTTATACCGTCAGAAACAGGTTCAGACTGCTGGGTGAAGGGCCCGCTCTAAAGCACACCTGCTCAGGCCCACAGCAGTCCTTGGGACTGCCGCCAGAGTCGATTCAGTAGGTCAGGACAGGGAGGGAAGATCTGCTATTTTTCCAAAGCCCCCCAACAAGAGGTGTGGTCTCCCAAGCCGGCTTGGGTCACGGTACCCAGCAGTTCTCCCCCAAACGCTGAACTCAGAAAGCACTCTCCCCCATCCCGGAGTTGTAGTGGAAGTTTGAGGGAGCCCCGAAGTCTGGGGGCCAGCAGGGAGCCCATGTGGAGCTCCAGATAAGTGCTGTGGCAAAGAAAAGGGGCCCAGCTCCCTCCGCCCACGTGGTAACCGGTCAGACCGGTTCCTGGGGCACCAACTAGCCCCAGTGCCGCCAGCCCGCCAGCTCCTGACCCCTTAACCCTCCACCTCCCCCACCAGGGAAGAAAGACAGGCAGCAGATTTTTTACTCAAAATAGTCTTTATTTTCCAATCTGACGTTTTTAACAAAACGCCAGGTAGATGGAGTTAAACAGAATCCACCACAGGAAAGGTAAACAGACCCTCGGAAAAGACCCTGGCAAGAATCCCGCCTCCCAAAACTGGGGCCAAGGCTCACCAGCAAGTGGTCGCAGCTCAGCTTTATGGCAGCTCTGCACGCCCCACCCTTTCGTGATTCAGACCAGGAACGTCTGGGTGGATTGTGCCCGTGTGTCTGAGAACATAGACCCCACCACTAATGCCCAGATGAGAACAATTTTCATCTATAATGAGATCGGCCCCCGCCCCCACCCGAAGGCACAGGAGCGCCGGTACTAACCCATAACGCGCTCTGGCAACGTGACTCAGGCCGCCCTCCTCCCACTCCCCCGGCAGGCCCACACCCCAGACCCTCCTCCTAGGCCCCACACCCACGCAAGGCAACAGGAAGCGCCTTACGTCTGCCCCCATGACGCAACGATGACCGCGTGCACAAGTATATCAGGGAGGGTAAAGGGAAGTGCCTGGAATTCTGAGGTTGAAACGTAAAGACCCACTACTGAAAAACCTTGAACAGGCAGCACAGCTTCAGTTAAAAAAAAAAAAAAAAAATCACGTCCAACCCTGAGGAAATAACGACGCCTCCCTTTCTCCCAGTCCCGGAGAGAGAAAGGTCCGAGTTCCAGTCCGTTAAGACAGCACCTGCGCCCGCGTCCCCGGCTCCTCCGCGCCGCCGCTGCACACAGCTGGCAACGGCTCCCGGGGGGCAAAGGCCCTCTCCGAGCCTCTCAGCAGCCCAGGCGGCGGCTCCTCTTTACGGTTTCCACGGGCACACCCCGGGGGGGAGCCTCGCCTCGGTCTGCGCACTCGGGCTGACGGCTCAGCCTGCGCTTTGGGCTCCGGTGTCGCCACTCGGGGCTTTCAGAAAGCCACCACGGCCCGCACGAGCACGTTCAGCATACTGTCCGCCGGGCGGCAGGCCGGCTTTGCCTCGCAACCTGGCGGCGCCGTCGGGGGCGCCGCAGGGTTGCAGTTCAGGAGGCCGGAGAAGCGCCTCTGTAGGACGCGTGCCAGGTTGGGGAAAGCGCCCTCCGCTTGCGCCGGAGGGGGCTGCAGGCGATCGGGGACTTCCGACGGCGTCTCGTCTGCCTCTTCTTCTTCCAGTCTGGCTTTCTTGCTCGGGACCAGTCCGGCGTCCCCGCTGTCGCTCAAGCTGCTACTCCGCCGCTTGCGGCTGGCTTTGGCGGGGCGTGGGCTGCAGCGGGAAGGGGTCTCCTCGGCTCTCGGCGTCTCCTGGGTGTCCATGGGCTCCGGGTAGGGCGGCTCACCGTCGGGAGGCGCTGCCTGGGCTGCAGCTTCCGCTTCCCGCGGCGGGTGCAGGCGAGGGTCAGAGGAGCGGCCGGTCGGCAAGGGCACCTCAGGCTCTTGAGCCTCCACCTTGGCGGAGAGGTAGAGCTCCCGTGCGCTGCGCATGACCAGCGAAAGCTGCAGACTCCGGTGCAGCCGCAAACCACCGCGCTGCATCCGTGAGTGGTACATCTTCCACACCGACAGGGTCATGATGCGTTGCGCCTCCTTCTGCACCTCCATTACGGCTCGTGGGCGGGGGTAAAAGCAGAGGGGGCTCGCGGGTTGGACAGGTCTGACAGGAGCTGTACTCCGGCCAACGCTCTCGCTCCCGCCTTTCTCCGCGCGCTAACTTACGCTGTGACACTGCGAGGACGTTCTGCCCGGGCGATTGCCACCCTGACCCTTTTATATTCTCAATGAGATCACGGAGACGCCCCGCCCAATCAGAGGGCCGCATCCGGGCTTTCCACCGCGCCGCGGCGAGAGAGACTCCTTAAAGTGACAGGATGGGATTTACCGAGCGGGAAAAGGGAAGGGGACCGAGACGAGGAGTGTCCACCACTTCTCGATGATATCTCGAGGTGGCCCCCCCTTCTCAGGGACTCGCCGGTGCAGCCACGTGCAGGCCCACGGGAGGGGTGGTCGTGAGTGGGGTTCGGGGCCCACCCACGTGCTCGCGCCTGGAGGCCTCAGCAGGTCATAGGCGGAGTTTCCCTTTGCACCCGGGAAGACCCGTGCTCCAGCCGGTGTATTCCCCATGGACACAGTTCCTGGCATCTTCCAGGCACCTAATTGGTGTTTGCCGATTCAATAACAACGACACTAACATTTGTTAAGTGCTTACTGCGTGCTAGGCAGTGCTAAGTGCTTTCCTTTCATCATTGTCTCATTGATTCCTCACCTCCATCTGGGAGGGGTATTGTTGTACCTGCTTTTTTCACGTGGGGAAACCGAGGCTGAGACTACTTACTAAACGAATGAGCCGCTGCAGTGAAAGGGAGCCACTGGGGCCTCCATCTCTTCTGTCTAGAGCGTCGGCCAGCCCTCCTCACTCCGCCCTTGTTCGTAGGCGTGAATGCGGCGGCGCTGGCTCGGCTCCGGGGCGAAGCTGCCCACCCTGCGGGCCGGGGCGCGGCCCGAAGCTGCCTGCTGTTTCCGCTCTCTGTACTGAGCCTCCCCCCAGTTTCCCCGCAACAGTAACTCCACGGGTGAGCTTGGCGTTCGCAAGGTGGCGGACCCGGTTGCTGAGTCCCTTTGAGCGCGTGTCTGCCGCCCACGACGCCTCTGCGGTGCTCCGCCTCCGCCCCATCGGGAGGCGGGGGGGGGAGACTGGAAACTCAGCAACGCAAGTGAAAAAGCAGATAAAAAACATTGGCTCCCACCCTGCGCTATGTGCCATCCCACCAAGAAAACCTCCTTCTAAGAAAAAAAAAACAAACCTAATTCCAGTTCTTTACAAAAAGAACACAAAATTGTCCGAGTAGCTCCCTCCATTCGTGGTACGGATCCTTTAAAGGGAGGCTCCGCCCTACAGTATAGCCAGCAGAGTCTTCCCGCCAGTGGAACCTGTGGACTTCCACTACTGGAGTGTATTTGGAGGTAGTGACGTAAGCAGGAGCACGAGCCGCTTCCGGCAGCCCATATAAGGACAGGGGCCGGAATCTCTTTAGCTGGGGGTGGCGGGCTACTTCCGGGCAGGCGGGGGCGGAGCGGATACGCCCCCTCCTTACGCCTTCACAGGGGCAGCCAGAGCCGGCTGGAGCTCGTGGCTTCCGGCCCGGCATCAAGAGGAGCCTGGGGGCAATTTCGATTCCGTCCCTCTGGGGGCCAGGAAGGCATGGTCCCTTTTCGGGAAAGCGTCCTGTCCGCGGGGAAGGGCAACCTCAGGGCTCCCACTGACGCCATCTCCCAGAGACCTGTTCATCCCTGTCACCCGTGGAGGCCCTAGTTATTTCCCTTACATAGCTCCCTCCCAGGTTATTCGTGCACCCCCAAAAAGCGACCCTCCCATGCACCCTTCGAGCACGCTCGCGCTCCCGCCTCCCCCTACGTGAGAACTCAACAATTATTTCCCCCCAAAAGCCTTCTCGAAAAAAAACTGACTCCAGCGATTCTAACACACTGCAGCGACCTGCTGAGGACGCCGCCGTCCCCGCTTCCCCCACCAGGAGACCCCACAATGACAGCCGTAGCTCAGCGCTATCTCTGAGACCCCACATAGCGACTCTGACACAGGGGCGACCCTCCGAGGACTCCCTCAGACATCCCGCCCACCCTCGAGAGACAAGAGATCCCACAACAATCTCCCCAGGTCACCCGCTCAAGCAACGCCTTGAGTAATCCCTCGAAAAGGGCCTTACCGGAGGCTGCACAATGCGCCTGTGTCACAGGGCGACCCTCTGACTCCCTCCCCAGCCATACCTGGCCTCTCCCCAGAGGGAGACCCTACACGCAGCGGACACCTCTGGAGACCCTCCTCAGAGCCACCACGCCCCGCGACCCCCAAGCTCGCACTCAGAAACACTCCTAGCATACAGAGAAGCACCCTCTGTGACGCCCGACTCCCCACACACTCTCGAAGGTGAGCTCCCCCCGGAACATCTTAGCGGACTCCCACGCACGGCCACGCCGCCCCTCCCCCGCAGGAAAAATAGAGGAGAATGCCACGGAAGCCCCCACCGAACACCGCCGCCCCCCGCAGGGGAAGGGGAGGGTCATCTCTCCCATCCCTTCCTGACCATGCCACCTGGACCCTGGGCTAGGACGACCTCCCAGTATGGGATCCAGGACTTCCTTTTCTCCGGGGACCAGCAGGGTACAGGCGCAGGGAGTCCGTTAGGAGGATCTAAGAATGGAATGAACACATGAGTTAAGGGAGGCTATTATTATTTACATCGCCCAGAAGGGAAACTGAGGGTGCGCAGCAACAATCCAAGGGGTTGGGACTCGAACCCCGCGAGCCAGAACTAGAAAAGTGCCCGCCCACAGTAGGGTACGCGGATGCGAAGGGGCGGGCATGTGGACAGGAAGCCGTATCTGCCCACAACTAAGATGGCAGACAGAGTGGCCTCGGAAAGGGCGGAAGTTTCCACACTTCGGACTTCAATGCTTTTCTTTCTCTGGCGGCCTTGCTCTCTGGTGTGGCTTTGGTCACGTGACGGAGGCGAGGAGGCGGTGCGTTTTTCTCTGCGGGGCGGGAGGGAGCGAGCAAGGCCAAGAGGGGAGGGGGCTCGGCCTGGGGGTGGGTGGGTGACATGTCTTTCGAAGACCCGTTTTTTGTAGTCCGAGGGTGAGTGACAGTGACGGGGAGGGAGCGGAGGGTGCTCGATCCCCTACCAGCCAGTGCCCAGGGCGCTGGCCACAGCGTGCCAGGCGGTCCCGGCGCGGCTCTTGGGGTACTGGCTCGGGGTCGCCCGGCGGCCGAGTGGGAGAGGTCCGCCGGGGGATCTGAGGGTTCCCAGAGCCCACCCCTCGTTTGGGGGCGCAGTAGGGGCGGGCGGGAGGACCACCTGCCCCCAGCGGCACCCGCTGTGCCTTTGCCTGCAGCGAGGTGCAAAAGGCGGTGAACACAGCCCGTGGGTTGTACCAGCGCTGGTGCGAGCTCCTGCAGGAGGGCACGGCGGTCGAACGCGAAGAGCTAGACTGGACAACCAATGAGCTTCGGAATGGGCTGCGCAGCATCGAGTGGGACCTTGAGGACCTGGAGGAGACCATCGATATCCTGGCCGGGAGGGTGAACACCGGGAGGTGTTGAGGGCTGGGGGAGGGAAGGGGTGTCTGGCTCTGGCCTTGATCCTTGACTTGCTGCCCACCTATCGTGGAGGCCAACCCTGGCAAGTTCAAGCTCCTAGCTGGGGACCTGCAGGAGAGAAAGATGTTCGTGGAGCGGATGCGGGAGGTGGTCCAGGTGAGAGGCAGTCTCCTGTGTGGTGGGCATGGGGAGTTTGGTGAATCTTCACTCTGATCTCTCTGCCTTCACCCCCAGGAAATGAGAGACCATTTGGTCAGCCCAGCTGCCGTAGCTTTCATGGAGAGGAATAATGAAGAGGTAAGGCATCCTGTTCCAACATCTCGGCCTGAGTCTCTCTGGGCGATCCTCCCCTCCTGTGTATGCAGACGCCTGTCCCTTCTGCAGGGATGCCCATCCTCTCTGTGTGGTTGTCTCCTGACTGTGTACCTCCCTTCTCTTTTTGTGTATGTGTAGCTGAGCCTTCTCTGTGTATATGTTCACTCAGTGTACTCTTCTGCCTTCTCCTGTGGGTATATACTGATTTCCTGGGGGAGGAGGGGTCTGTACACCTGTCTCCTGTGTGTGTATGCCTGTCCTTTCTACTTACAGGCCCACTTGCTCTGTGTGTAACTGTTCTCAGGATATGTACTCACCTTTTCTGTGTATGCACCTGACCCATCTGAGTGCATGCACTTGGCCTCTGAGTGTGTACCTGCCTGCCATCCCCACACACGCCAGCTCTCTGCGGGGGTGTGCTTGCCCCATCTCTGTGCTTCTTATGCCCTTCCTGTGCATTCTCCCTGCCATCTCTGTTTGGACACCTTTTCCCTCTGTGTTGTGTGTCTATTCTTTGCACCTTGTAAAACAGCAGCCTCTCTTTATTCTGTCATAAGCTCACATAGGGCTTAGGGGCTGATGCCCACACCAGCTTGGCACCTGTAGAAGTGCCCCCGGGTCTGCCAGATGGGCTGCCTTGGGGATTAAAATCTCAACTTAAAAATACATATATTCATACGATAATAGTAAGTGTTCCTTTACTGAACACTTAGTCTGTGCCTGACCCCATGCTGAGTGATTTGCAGACACCTCACCTGCACTCAACCCTAGGAGGCAGGGTCTGAGGGACAGAGAGGAGGAGCTACTTGACTAAGGTCATGCACCTAGTAAGTGGTGGGAACTGGCTTTAAACCAGGGCGGTCTGCTGCCATCTGACTCCATCTGCCTCCATGGATTAATATTAATAAAAGTCAACACTTCTTTTTTGTTTTCTTCTAATTTTTTTTAAATTGTAGTTTAAGTGAAAGTTTACAATTCAAGTTAGCCTCTCATACAAAAATTTATACACACACCATTATGTGACCCTAATTGCTCTCCCTATACTGTGACAGCACACTCCTCCTTTTCACCCCTGATTTCCCATGCCCATTCAACAGGCTCCTGACCCTCTCTGCCTTCTCATCTCACCTCCAGACAGGAGCTGCCCATTTAGTCTCATGTATCTACTTGAGCTAAGAGGCACACTCCTCACGAGTATCATTTTCTGTCCCACCGTCCAGCCTAATCTTTGTCTGAGGATTTGGCCTCGGGAATTGTTTTAGTTCTGGGTTGATGGAGAGTCCGGGGGCCATGCTTTCTGGGGTTCCTCCAGTCTCAGTCAGACCATTAAATCTGGTCTTCTTACTAGAATTTGAGTTCTGCATCCCACCTTTCCCCTGCTCCATCAGGGACTCTCTGTTGTGTTCCCTGTCAGGGCAGTCATTGGTGGTAGCTGGGCAACATCCAGTTCTTCTGGTCTCAGGCTGATGAAGTCTCAGGTTTATGTGGCCCTTTCTGTGTCTTGGGCTAATACTTTCCTTGTGTCTTTGGTGTTCTTCATTCTCCTTTACTCCAGGTGGTTGTGACCAGTTGATGCATCTTAGATGGCTGCTTGCTAGCTTTTAAGACCCCAGATGCCACTCACCAAAGTAGGATGCAAAACATTTTCTTAATAAACTTTGTTATGCTAATTGACCTAGATGTCACCTGAAAGCATGGTCCCCAGACCCCCACCCCTGCTACTGTGTCCCTCGAAGTGTTTGATTGTATTCAGGAAACTTCTTAGGTTTGGTTTAGTGCCATTGTGCTGACTTCCCCTGTAGTGTGTGCTGTCCTTCCCGTCACCTGAGATAATTCTTGTCAAAAGTCAACACTTCTTGATCACTTACTGTGTGGGCGTGCTGTTCTAACAGCTTTCCATGAATCAATTCATTAAATCCTTATTCCAACGCTAGGAAGCAGGGATTATAGCTCTCCTCATTTTACAGATGAGGAAACTGAGGCACAGGGAGGTCAAGTGACATGGCCAAGGTCACCTGCTAGTAAGTGGTGGGACTGGAATTGGAGCCTAGGCCATCCTGGCCCAAAGACTGTGTGGATGGGTCACATCCTCCATCTGGCCTCAAAATTTATCCTTCTGTGCATGAGTGTCCATCCCTGAGCCTGTGGTTTGGGCCCCACAGATCCTGGCGGGCAAGTCAGCTGCTCTGAAGTCACTCAGCGACCTGCTGGATGCCAGTGCAGTGTCACCTTCTTCTCGCTACATCGAGGAGCAGCAGGCTACACAGCAGGTTTGTAGAGGTGGCCAGGGGTCTTGGGCTGGGGGAGCTTCTGGACATCTCAGGGGTCCCTGCCCACAGCAGCTCCCACCCCTCTGCCCTGCAGCTGATCATGGACCAACAGGATCAACAGCTTGAAATGGTGTCTGGGAGCATCCGGGTCCTAAAACACATGTCCGGCCGCGTTGGGGAGGAGCTGGACGAACAGGGCATGTGAGGCCAGGGCCCTGGGGGTGGGCCAGGAGCCCTCGGCTGCTCTGGTGCAGCTGGGCACTTTGGGGGCTGATGCCAGTTTGGTCTCGGCAGCATGCTAGACACCTTTGCTCACGAGATGGACCAGACCCAGTCCCGGATGGACGGGGTCCTCAGGAAGATGGCCAAAGTATCCCACATGACAAGTGGTGAGTCTTCTAGGGGAAGGGTCCTGGGGGCCCTGGTGGTCACCCACCCACATGTGACCTCTGATCCTCTTGCCCCCAGACCGCCGGCAGTGGTGTGCCATCGTGGTACTGCTGGGTGTGCTTCTCCTGGTCCTCATCCTGCTCTTCTCTCTCTGACCCCGGCCCTCCCCAGGGGGCTGGTCCCTCTAGGTAGGGGAACAGCCAAGCACTTTAGAGCTGTGCAGGGCCCTGTCCCCTGGGGAGGGGGCTGCACCTGGGAAGCTGCCCCCAAGGCTCTCATCCAGAGCTAGTGGGACCCTCAGGGCCCTGGGTGGGGTCTCCTGCTACCCGTCCTATCCCAAGTGTGCTTAGGTGAGGGTGGAGGTAGGGAGACTTCAGCTAACCTCCTTCCCAATGCTATTTCCGGGTTCCAGAGCCATTCTCTCATGTGCCTTCTACGTGTGCCAACTTTGAAATAAAATCCCAGCATTTTTATACATAGTTGTATCATACGGTTTGTTGACTCTAAACTTGAGACTGACCCCTGAACAGGATGGCCCTTCTAGAGGGCTCTGCTTGCACATGCTAGCACAGGTGTGAGTGTGTGTGTATGTATGTATGTATGTGTATGTCAGGGATTTCAGGGGTTACTATTTGGCACAGGCAAGACTAGAGTGTGTGTGTCTGTGTGTATGTATGTGTATGTGTGTGTCTATGTGTTAAGGATTTCAGTGGTCAGTATTTCGTACAGAAAGGGTTTGTTGTTAGGTGCTGTTGAGTCAATTCTTATTCATAGCAACCCTGTGTACAACAGAATGAAACACTGCCCAGTCCAGCACTATCCTCACGATGATTGCTATGTTTGAGCCCATTGTTGCAGCCACTGTGTCAATCCATCTAGTTAAGGGTCTTCCTCTTTTTCACTGACCCTCTACTTTATCCAGCATAATGTCCTTCTCCAGGGATGGTTGCTCCTGATAACAGGTCCAAAGTACATGAGACGAAATCTCGTTATCCTTCCTTCTAAGGAGCGCTCTGGCTGTACTTCTTCCAAGACAGATTTGTTCATTCTTCTGGCAGTCCATGGTATATTCGATATTCTTTCCCAACACCATAATTCAAAGCCATCAATTCTTCTTTGGTCTTCATTATTCATTGTCCAGCTTTCACATGCATATGAGGCAATTGAAAACACCATGGCTTGGGTCAGGTGCACCTTGGTCCTCAAAGTGACATCTTTGCTTTTTAACACTTGAAAGAGGTCTTTGGCAGCAGATTTGCCCAGTGCAATACGTCGTTTGATTTCTTGACTGCTGCTTCCATGAGCATTGATTGTGGATCCAAGTAGAATGAAATCTTTGACAACCTCAACATTTTTTCCGTTTGTCATGATATTGCTTATTGGTCTAGTTGTGAGGATTTTTGTTTTCTTTATGTTGAGATGTAATCCATACTGAAGACTGTAGTCTTTGATCATCAGTAAGTGCTTCGAGTCCTCTTCGCTTTCAGCAAGCAAGGTTGTGTCATCTGCATACTGCAGATTGTTTGAGTCTTCCTCCAATCCTGATGCCCCATTTTTCTTCATGCAGTCTCAGATTATTTGCTCAGAATACAGATTGAATACATATGGTGAAAGGATACAAAAATCTTGAAGCACATCTTTCTTGATTTTAAACCACGCAGTATCCCCTTGTTGTTTTCGAACGACTACATCTTGGTCTATGTGCAGGTTCCACATGAGCACAATTAAGTGTTCTGGAATTCCCATTCTTCTCAATGTTATCCATAATTTGTTATGATCCATAGATTCAAATGCCTTTGCATAGTCAATAGAACCCAGGTAAACATTTTTCTGGTATTCTCTGCTTTCAGCCAAGATCCATCTGACATCAGCAATGATATCCTTCATTCCACATCACAGAAAAAACTCTTGTTAGGTGCCATTGAGTCGGTTCCGACTCATAGCGGCCCTGTGTACAACAGAACGAAACATTGCCTGGTCCTGTGCCATCCTCACAATCATTGTTATGCTTGAGCCCACTGCTGCAGCCACTGTGTCAGTCCATCTTGTTGAGGGTTTTCCTCTTTTTCGCTGACCCTCTACTTTACCAAGCATGATGTCTCCCTCCAGAGATTGAGCCCTCCTAATAACACATCCAAAGTACATAAGATGAAATCTCACCATCCTCCCTTCTAAGGTGTGCTCTGGCTGTACTTCTTCCAAGACAGATTTGTTCATTCTCCTGGCAGTCCATGGTATATTCAATATGCTTTGCCAACACCATAATTCAAACTTGTCAGTGCTTCCATTGTCCTTATTCATTTTCCAGCTGTCGCATGCATATGAGGATGGAAAAGAGTATTCTGGTTTATTTTTTGGTTTTAATAACGGGTAATTTATTACCATTGAAAATTCTAAACTCCAGTTCTTTGCTGAGCTTCTGAAGATCAGCCTACACATCTTCTGCTCATTCTGTGTCTCAGGTAAGTAAATCCCTTAGAAGTGGAGTTTAGTTTAGCAGTCATTTCTAAGGGGCCTTTGAGTTAATGCTGGGTCCCACTGCAAACCTAGTGAGTTTATCCCCTTTCTAATATGTCAGTCTACACAGGCCAGCTTTGTCTGCTGTAGACCTTGAGTCTAAAATTGTGTTGTGACTTAAGTTACTATCTTAGATGTTTCCATCCTGTGTGTTACATAGTAAGGTATCAAAACGACAAGTCTCAAGTGCTCATCTACACATTGTAAAGTTCTGGGTGTTACAAAGCTGTCATTCTTTTAGGCTAAATTGTCTAATACTAAAAAGATTTTTACACCAAAAACGTTAATACTATGGTTTTGGTTCTCTTAATTGTTTCTGTACTTCATTTTAAGTCTTCCTGGGGTTAAAAGATGTATCACCCCTTCCGAAGACACATGCCATGCCTGGTTTTACCTACATACTAACAAGGAGAGTTTCTGTTACTTGTTACTTGTGACCAGAGTCACCCACTTAGCTGCCTGCACTCCTAAACCCTGTTATGTTGGCCAAGGCTGGGCTTTGGAACCCCAAAGGGAGTCATATTATTGAAATA
Source organism: Dugong dugon (assembly GCA_030035585.1). Taxonomy (NCBI): domain Eukaryota; kingdom Metazoa; phylum Chordata; class Mammalia; order Sirenia; family Dugongidae; genus Dugong; species Dugong dugon. The sequence continues at coordinate 16,929,780 of CM057462.1, read as the reverse complement.
TACTAGGTTGTTATGGATTGAATTGTGTCCCCTAATTGTATTTCATTCTGTTGTACATAGGGTCACTTTGAGTCAGAACTGACTGGATTGGCACCTAACAACAACATACCTGTGGTTATAGGAATGTTTTTTTTTTTTATGTTAATGGGGCAGTTATTAGTATAGGTTGTGTCTTAAATCAGTCTCTTTTGAGATATAAAAGAGCAGATTAAGCAGGCAAGCAGAGATTGGGGATGATAGATACCAGGCCACATGAAGATCACCAAGGAACTGAGATGCAGAAGCTGAAAAGAGAAAAGGTCCTTCCCTATAGCCGACAGAGAGCCTTTCCCTAGAGCTGGCGCCCTGAATTCAGACTTCTAGTTTTCTAACCTGTGAGAAAATAAATTTCTGTTCATTAAAGCCACTCACTTGTGGTATTTCTGTTATAGCAGCACTGGATAACTAAGACACCGGTTCACTCTTTGAATTGAAATATTCCCCAAACATCTTCTCCGCGGATGTCTGCAGCTCCCACTGTCCCCACAGAGGTGATCTGCTCGGGCTGAGAGATGAAGGCTCCCTCTCAAAGCAAAGATCTTTTGACTTGCTGGTGAGAAGACACGTGAATACATTCCCATTTTACTCGAAGGCTCTTTGACTGGACGGAACCCTAAGAGCAGGGACATTCCACAAACAGGACTAACCCTCGAGGAGCTGGCACATGTATAGGATGTCTCGTGTGGGAGTGCTAGGTGTCTGTATACACTGGACTAGCTGGATGGGTGTTTTAACTGGAAGCTGCAGGTTTCGCCAGCCCCAGGCAGTGGCAGGTCCAAACTTCTGTCTTCACCATCTGAAAAGGGCTCACTGGCTCTCCCTAGCTCAGGGTTATACAAGAGATGCGTGCCTGGAATGACAATTCCTGGGCACACCCTGGGCCATCGCCACTATGCAATGTGATTGTGAAGCCCTGTGAAGTGGGCACATCTGTGGAGGGGAGGTCCCCAGTGTGCCATGTTGGGAGGAGACGTCCCTGCATGTCCCTTCCCAGCCCACCTCACCAGGTCCCCAGTGAGCAGCATGCGGCAGGGCTGTTACAAAGGCGTTTAGTTTATTCCTCATCAGTATCACTGATACTCTCATGGTTCACATTTCCCAGTGCCACTCCTCTCCTTACAGTAGTCAATGTGCAATCTCACTTAGGGGCTGGGGAGGGAGGTGGGGCTCGGGCTGGGGCGGGGGAGGGTGTTGGCACTTCACACAGGCAGGCCAGGTGGTCTGCCCTGTGTGAAAGAGGCGTGGGCGGCCAGGGAAGCAGAGGGGGCCCCACAGTCTTTTCTTGTTGGTCGATGATTCTCCATTCATATTCTTCCCCGCTGCCCAGGGTGGGGACCATGCAGTTCAGAGCAGGCCAGGGGAGGGAGAGAAGGAAAGCAGCAGGCCGCCCAGAAGAGGGGACAGGGACGGGCGCAGGGGTGGCTCCTGGGGTAAGGCACAACCCTGTCTTTGGCTCTCCTGGTGAGGAGTTTCCTCCCCTGCACCCCTGCCCGGCCCCTCTCCCCAAACCAACACAGTCCCAGGAGCCAGGGATTGCCACCCAACCGCCCAACCCCATGCTGCAGGGTGTCGGAGGAGTTACAGGGGCAAGCCCCACCCGAGGAAAGGCAGGAGGAGCTGGGCAGGGGTCTGCCCAGGACATGGGGTGGGGAGGGAGAATACCCCAGCCCCAGAGAGCAGGCCCCCTGCTAAGGCCTGGGAGAAAGGGAGTGCCTGAGAACTCCTGCTTGCTTCTGGGGTGACTGGAGCCCCGGCCCACCCGTGCCCCCTTGGCTTCAGCCAGTTGGGCACTGCTACTGCCAAGTGACCAGGATATTGTGCTTTGGGATCAATGCTGGGTGAGGGTGTCAGGGCCAGGACCTATGGGCAGGGAGGTGTGATTAAGGTGCTTGTGCTTTACCTGGGGGTGTCAGTTCCCCTCTACACACACTCAGGGGCTGACTAGGGGCTAAGGTGCTAGGGGCTGGGCCAGGAAACAGAATGCCAGGACCCCAGGCAGCCCTGACCCCCCTGACCGACACCCCCTCCCACGCAACAAGCAGATGTTAGAAGTGACACGCTGAAGGCTAGCGGGGGCTGCTGGGTCAGGGGGAGGCCTGCCTCCAAATCAGACCCAAAGGGTCCCATGGGGCTGGCCCTACCCCACCTCCTGCCATCCCCCAGCCCCTAGATGAATGACCACTTCGAGCGAGCAATGGGCAGGTAAGAGTTGGGGAGGGAGAGGAGAGGTGGTGAGGACAAGGGCTAGAAACAAAAGTGGAACTGTGAAATGACCCGAATGTGGGGGAATGGGGAGTAAAAAAAGAACGCTCCATGTTCACATGTAAAACTCAAAACACCCTTGCTCTTGGCGAGGGAAAAAAAGGGGAATAAATGGTAAGAGATTCTTCAAAAAATGTCAACAATGGAAATGGGCCCTGCCCTGCCCTGGTCCCTAGGTGCGGGGCTCAGCCAACCAGCCAAGGCCAGGGACACCCTTAAACTGTAGCCCTGTTGGGGGGGGGAAGCATGGGGGTAAAGGAGGAGCCGGTCAGTCCCACAGGAGTCCAGGCAGCTCTGGGCCAGGCCCGCCACAAAAACTCACACCCATACTCACATGCACGCACACGCACACAGATACCTGTCTAGCTCCAGCTGCCATCCTACCTGCCCTGGCCCCCAGGGACCAAAGGGGAAACATCAGACACAGTCCCGTTGGTTTGAAAAATAAAAGGAATCTTATACTTCAATATTTCATTAGCTAAGAAAATGTTTTAAAAAGTATGTACAGGGTGAGGGGGCTGGGAGCCCAGCTGTGAGGCGGGGTGGGGGGAAAATGGAGGGAGGGGCAGCAGCCCCCAGCCCTGCTCCCCTTGGTTCTCGTTCTCTCTCTCTCTCTCTCTCTCTCTCTCTCTCTCTCTCTCTCTCTCTCTCTGTCTCTCTCTCTCTCTCAGCCCTGGAAACCTCTCATCCTATCCTCAAATACCCCATCTGCCCCTAAGTGTCCCCTCCCTCAGGACCTGCCTCTCTCAGTACCCAGGGGGCTAATGGGGGCAACAGAGGCTGAGCGTCTCGTGAGAGAAGAAGGGCGCTGGGCCCACCACTTTAGGCCAGTAACGGGATTTCTCTGAACCTCAGTTGCCTCAGCTGCAAAATGAGCAGTCCCCACGGCCTCGCCTACCCCAGCCCCCAGGCGCAGGGACAGACGAGGGAAACAGGAAGGCGCTTTTGGAAACGTGGAAGCACTGGGAAGATGTGGCGAGAGGGGTCCTGAGAACCCGGGGCCCTTTGAGTCCAAAAGGGCCACAGTGAGGGGCAGAGGCTAATGACGCTTCCGCCAGGGAGCCCAGGGTCTGGGAGACAGGCCTTCCCAAGCTGCCCAGGCCAGCCCCTCCCCGTGAGTTAGGGGAAAATGTTTAGGGGTTAGGAGAGGAGGGGAGAGTGCTCCCCAACCGTGCAAGAGTGTGTTAAAAAAGGCAACGCAAACCGCACACCACCTGCCATCCTCTCCCAGCCTTGCTCAGGTGGGACACCCTGGGTTTGGGGACCAGGGGGTGGGAGGACAGGGAGGTAGAGGGGCTGGGAGCATGCAGCACCCCCGGGGGTCCTGGGGAGGGGCAGACAGTAGCTCGTGACCAGGATGGCGGGTGGGTGTGGCGGGAGGGGGAGTGTGACGGCTCCAAGGGAAGGGTCCGGTGGGGTTACTGCAGGGCCTCAGCTGAGGGGCCCGCGTCGCCATCATGGCTAGCTGTCTCGAAGCCGTGCTCCACGCCCATCATGTCTGGCTCTATCTTGCCGGTGTCGCTGATGAAGGTCGTGTAGACATCGCCCTCAGCCGTGAGGGGCTTGAGCTTGGGGATCCAGCTCTTGCGTACAACGCGGCGGGCATTGGTGCACATATCAGCCGCGATGGCATTCATCTCACTCTCCTTGAAGTTGGGGGCAAAGTTCTGGCAGTAGTCTGAGTGGGCAGAGTGGGGAGTGGGGGGGCTCAGCTGTAGCCCTGGCCTCCCTCCCCTGGTGGCAGACAGGCGCTCTAAGTCACATCAGGCCTGACCCACTCCTGACTGAGTGCGGCACGTGGGACATGGGGTTGGGATGGGATGGCCTAGTGTCTTTTCATACCAACAGCTGGCTTGAATGGCGCTGCTGGTGGCCGCCACTTTGTTTGCCAGGCCGCTTCCTGAGTTGGCCCATCCTGAGTTTGAGACCCTTCCCAGCTTACCCCAGGTCCCTCTGCAGAAATCTCTCACTAGTCACAGCCCTCTTCCCAACAAGCCTAAATTCAGCCTCAACTCCTTTTCAACACCCAACTCCAGACAGCCCCCACCCATCAGTCAGGGCCAAACCAGGGAGAAAGACATCTGCCCCTGGGATCCCTTCCCAAGCGTCATACTCACACTTGACGGCATGGAGGACGCGGCTGTCCAGGGGCTTGCGGGTGGGGTCGTTGGTGGAAGAGCGGATCCCAGTGCCACAGCTGTTGGCCAGCGTGTTTCTGGGGGCAGAAGGCACGGGGCGGCGGGGAGAGTCAGTGCTCCCTGTGGTGGGGGGGAGCCTCAGGAGGGCAACCCCACTCCCTCACCCTGGGCTCTGAAGGGCCTCACCGGTCAAAGAAGGAGGCCAGGAGCCGCCGCAACAGGACCTTGTGCCGTGTGCCCGCGCTGACGTGGCAGTTCATGAGCTGTGCCCTTGTGATGTATACATTGGTGCCTGGAGAGGGGAAACTGATGGATGGCCCAGTGCCCCCAAACCTCCGCCTCCCCTTATATTCACTCCTACCCTGCGGACCCCCGCTTCTCTGAACTCTGGAAACACTCTTCTTGGGCTCAGGGACCTTCTCCCTCCCACAGAGAGGGGGCAGGGCAGGCTTATTCTGACTCCCTGCTGCACTCCGGGCAGGACAGAAATGGTGGTGTCACCATCTCCATGGCACCTACCACGTGCCAGGACTAGCCAGGTGTCGGCTCTGCCCACCCTCTGGGGGACGGAGAAGGTCCCAGAGCCCAAGAAGAGTATCAGTTCAGCGGGCAGCAGCACCTAGGCCAGCTGACTACAAAGGTCAATTATGAACCACGGTGGCACTGAATCCTCAACGCCAGCCTACAAAGGAGCTAACTTATCTCCACGTGGCCACACAAGAACAGCCTGCACTTACATCAGCTCCCAGTGGGTTCCCAAGGCCCCAGTCTTTTACTTGCATCAACTCATTTACTCTTACCAACAACCCCACAAGGGCTGCCCCTGTGATCAAATGAGGAAACCAAGGTGCTGAGGGGTGTCGGCTGTCCCAGGTCACAGCCAGTGTGGGGCAGGATTTGAGGCCAGGCAGCTGGGCCCAGAGTCTGGCTCCGGACCACCACCCACATGCCACTTTGCTCAGTGGGTGCTGAGGTCCCAGAGGAGGGGTGATGCAGCGTGCCAGACCCACCTGTCACCAGCTCCAGCTTCTCAGAGGGGTCACCCTCATCGTATAGCTTGGGGTGGCAGCGGTTGCCGATCTGGTTGATGAGCTCGGCAGGAAGGGACGCCAGGTCTTGCCGCACCCGGATGCGATTCCGGTACTCACGGGCCACCTGCTCAGGGAGAGCCTCCACCTTCTCAGCTGGGGAGAGAGACAGGCAGTGTGTGGGTGTTGGTGGTGGAGGTGCGGGAGACAAGGCTGGGCTGTCTGGTGTCTCACCTGCCTGGCCGACGTTCATCATGCTGTACATGGTGTACATGTTGCAGATCTGCCGGTACTGCTCATCTGTGCCCTCCTCCCCTGCGTCCTCCTCCTCGTCCTCCTCGTTGTGGTAGGAGCCAGGGCTGTCGCTGGTGTAGGCGCTTGAGGTACCGGGGCTGGTCCGCTCCGATGTGCTGGGCCCGCTTACCATGCCCCCAGCTGACACCGCTCCACCGGCTGCCTGCCCAGTCCCCGCTGCCATTGCCACGGCCACCCCAGCTGGCTGGGCTGATGCCACCACTGGGGCCTGCTGGGGTGGCGGGGGATGGGGTGGCCGGTTGGCGGCCAGGTCTGGTGTGGAGAACTTGGCCATTTTGCGGCTGCCATTGCCACCACTCCCAGCCTCCTTCTGGCCGCTGTCCCACAGCCGCTTGGCGACCGGCGTGCACTGTACCGAGTCCAACTCCTGCTGCTCTGTCTTCACCCTTGACACGAGGGGCAGCGGGGTGCTGCAGGCCGGCCAACTCGACGTCTGTGCCACAGGGCTCTGGGGCTCAGACGACGGGGCCTCCTCAGCGTGCAGGCCCTGCGAGTCACAGCTGGGGGAGCTCACCTTGAGGAAGAACTCGGTGCCCTTCTCCATGATCTCCTGGATCTGCAGGAAGCCGGCCGTGTACATGAGCAGGAACTGGTCACCCACGTTCATGCTGAGTCGGCCCGTGTAGCAGAAGCTGAGGATCTGCTGGAAGGACTGGGGCTGCACGGCTGCTGGCAGCTCCACCACGGCACTCCGGCTGCTGTTGAACAGGTCCCGAAAGTAGGAGCTGCTGGCAGCCAGCACAGCCCGGTGGGCCTTAAAGGCGTGGCCCTTGACCACGACCGACACGTCACAGTACAGGCCCTGCAGCCGCTGCTCGTTGAGGCACTCCAGGATGCTGTTGCCGAAGTTGGGGATCTCCATCTGCAGTGTCTGGGCCATGGCGGCTGCTGTACAGGGGCCAGAAGGGAGACAGAGACAAGTCAGTGGGCGGACACTGGCTCTGAATTCGGCTTATGGAGCAGCGATGTGCAGGCTCAGCCCAGCTCGCGAAGACCTCACCTGCTGGACGGAGACCCAGGCCCACAGCAGAATCCACCTAGGGGACTCAACAGGGCCATATAAAGCACATGGAGCCAACCCTTACATCCTGGTATGAGCTGCCCTTCACGACATTATTAATAAGCCTGGAGTCCTTGGGGGGTGCGAACAGTTAACATGCTTGGCTGCTAACTGAAAGGCTGGCAGTTGGAGTCTACCCAGAAGTGACTCAGAAGAAAGGCCTGGTGATCTACTTCCAAAAAATCAATCATTGAAAACCCTATGGAGCACAGTTCTACTCTGACACACTTGGGGTTGCTATGAGTCAGAACTGACACAATGACAACTGGTTACTGGTTATTAACAAGCTCAGCCAGTCCAGACCAGGCACACACACACAGGCTGTGCTTTGCAGGCAAAAAGGCCAAGGCAAACTCAGATGTAACTGCTTGAATATTCAGTGGCTGACCTCGGAAGGGTAGCTAGGACAGAGTGAGTACCACGTAAGCGTTAACTACTGCTAGCACAATGTGCGGACAGGGTCCCTAGAGGGCACAGGCCTGGAAACACCAGGAGGGCAGGGTCATCAGACTGTTCACCACTGCATCCACACATGACCCTCAATCACCGTTTGTTGAATGACTGAGAACCCGTTGCTGTCAAGTCCGACTCATAGTGACCCTATCGGACAGACTATTGGACAGAGTAAAACTGCCCTACAGGGTTTCCAAGGTTGTAATCTTTACAGAAGCAGACTACCACATCCTTCTCCCGCGGAGTGGCTGGTGGGTTCAAACCACCGACCTTTTGGGTTAGCAGCCGAGAGCTTAACCACCAGGGCTCCTCGAATGACTGACTACTCACGAAACCCTGAAATTACGCAAAAAGATGCTCAGCATCTCCAGTCATGAGGGAAATGCCAATCCAATCACAATGAGATATACTTCACGCTCCCTAGAATGCCTAGAATGAAAAGATCAGATAATAACAAGTGTTGGAGAGGATGTGGAGACATTGGAATCCTCGTGCCCTGCTGGCGGGAATGCAAAATAGTGCAGCCGCTGTGGAAAAGTTTGCCAGTTCCTCAAAGTTAAAAATAGAATTACCACATGACCCAGCAATTCCCCTGCTAGGTATATACCCAGAAGAACAAAAACGCATGTCCACACAAAAAAAACTGTACACCAAGGAGTCCGGTGACAAGGGCCAGAAGGCAGAGGGAGAGTAGGAAACTGATGATAAGGAACACAAATTGAATAAGGACACTGTCGATGTATTGTGAGATTGTTGACCACTGCTATAGGGCAACATTTGTAGTAACTATTAAATGGGAGCCTGTTTTGTCCTGTAAGCCTTCATCTTGGGCGAGAATGGCAGCACAATTGGAAGAGCATAGTCAATATCACTTAAATGTGTAAGTAAAAAGTTTTGAAATGGTGTTTAAATAAAATAAAAATAAATAAATAAATAAATAAATAAATAAATAAACAAATGAGACTAAAGAGGTACAATAGTCCACTGACAAGGTCCAGAAGACAGAAGGGGACAAGGAAGCCCCCTGGTGATAGGGAACACAAGGTGGAGTAAGGATATTCTTGATGTGCTGTGAGATTGTTAACCATTGTCATAGGGCAACATGTGTAGTAACTGTTAAATGAAAAACTATTTTTTCTGTAAGCCTTCATCTTAAGTGAGAATAACAGCACAGTTGGAAGAGCGTAGTCAATGTCACTGAACTGTGAATGTAGAAATTTTTGAAACGGTGTATCTTTGGCCATCTGTAATTTTCATCAAAAAAAAAGGTTGAGAATTTAGAGGCTTAATACGTTGTGGGGTTGTTAACCAATGTCAAAAAACAACATGTGTACTACTATTTCATGAGAAACTATTTGCTCTGTAAGCTTTCACCTGAAGTACAATAAAATATATATTAAAAAAAAAAAACAAAAAACAAAAAAAAAAAAAAAAAAACTGTACACCAATATTCGTAGCATTATTTACAATAGCAAAAAAAGTGGAAATAACCCAAATTCCATCAACTGGTGAATGCATAAACAAAATGTGGTCTATCCATACAATGGAGCATTATTCAGCCATAAAAAGGCATGAAGGACTGATACCTGCCACAACACGCACGGACCTCTAAGACACTATGCTCAGTGAAAGAAGCCAGTCACAAAAGACACATAGTGCATGATCCCCTTTACACAGGATATCCAGAACAGGAAAATCCACAGAGAAAGCACAATAGTGGCTGCCAGGGACTGGGGGGAGGGTCAGTGATGGCTAAGGAGAGCAGGGTTCTTTTTGGGGCTGTGACAGTTTTTTCCAATGAATTGGTGATGGATGCACAACAGTATACTTCAAATGGGTGAATTGTAGGATATGTGAATTGTATCTCAGTAGAGGGTCATCACCCTCAATGAGACAGACTGACACAGTGGCTCAACAACGGACTCATGCTTAACCTACGATTATGGCGCAGGACTGGGCAGTGTTTTGTTCTGTTGTGCGTGGGGTCACTGAGTCAGAACCGACTCGACAGCACCTAACAACAATAACAACAAAGCTGCTAAAGTAAAGGAACCCTGGTGGCACAGTGGTTAAGCACTCAGCTGCTAACCAAAAGGTTGGCCGTTTGAACCCATCAGCTGCTCCGCAGGAGAAAGATGTGGCAGTCTACCTCCGTAAGGATTACAGCCTTAGAAACCCTACGGTCCAGTTCTACTCTGCCCTATAGGGTTGCCATGAATCAGAATCGATTTGACAGCAACGGGCATTGGGTATATATCAAGCTGCTAAACTAGCTGTCTCTGGACATAACTGGGGAGGAGACTTGTCACATATACCCTATGAATTTTGAACTTGGTGAAATGTAGTGTCTGTTTATAAAAATACAATATTTAAAAATAAATAAAATGTGTGGAATCATCTCACACATTTAATTTATACAAAGTAATCCTAAAGTGCTGGGGGTGGGATAAACAGGAATTTAAAAAACTGCCTGTCATCTTGCCCAAGGAGCCACCCCTTACCCTGATACATGGGGAACCTCCTGGGGAGGGGGCTGGGCGCCTCTGGCAATTGTGGACTTCTCCATTGCAAGCCTCAGGAGGAAGAACGGGCCCCATGCTCTGGGGCCATTATAAAGGGCTCTGAAGGCAAACTGGCTTTAAAAGTGACCTCCACAATATGAACATCCTCCGCAATTCTACAGGGTGCATGGGGGGCAGTGGTCTGGACTGGGCCGGGTGGACTTGAGAACACCTCCTGAGTAAGAGGCCTAAGTTGGGACAGCTCAGAGTGAGCCAGATGAGGAGGAGGAAGAGGAGAAAGGAGGTAGCGTGTGTGTGCAAAGGTCCTGGGGCAGGAACAGCTGTTCTTCCCTTACTCTTCAGGTTAGTGTTTGTGCATTTCTTACTTTTTTAAAATTCATTAACAAGTCCCTTCTGAGTTGCCTCCCTGCCAGGCATGGGGATGTGGCCATGGGTTCAGAGACAGTTTCTGAGGTGTGTTCTGGGCCAGTGTGAAATCTGCTTGTGGGACCTAGAGCTCCAACTCTCTGCTTCTCCATTTGGAAATGGTCTAATAAGGCCAACCTGATTCTTCAAACTCAACCTGCACTTACAATGAGGGAGCTGGAAGGGACCGTGGCAGCCAGAGGCACTGCCCCTCCAGCAACCAGGCCAATGCAAGAGCAGACACTGAACAGTATGAGTTCACCAAGCCCTCTTCGTAAGCCTATGGGGCTGGTTTCATTACTCCCAATTCTCAGCTGGGACAACTGAGGCATGTAGAAGTTAAGGGCTGTCCCAAGGTCATATGGGAGTAAGTGGTAGGCACAAGATCCAAATCAAGATCTGTCTGGGCACTGTGACTTCTCCCACTGTTGTCTCCTTCATCATCATCATCATAATCCCTGTCACCACGACCAATAACAACTCAGGGTAGCAGAGGGGGTAGGCAAAGACCAGGAGGCCCCAATTAGAAGGCATCACAGCTCTCCTCCAAGGGGCTCAAACTCTGTCCTGGACAGGCCACCAACTGGCCTTCTGCATGAGGAGACGGGAAACTGAGGCCTCACGTGAGCGCAAAGGTCAGAGCCCAGAGAGCACTGCTCCAGGGGTCCTAACCCACCTCCCCGGGCTGCAAATTGAAGCTGCTCCAATTTGTGGGGCCCAAGCCAAAGTAGCTAAGGGAAAGGCTGGCCCCCAGAACCCCTGGAGGGTACTCCAGACCCCACCTTAGCAGGCTCACCCTCCAAGGGGGAAGATAAAGGCAGAACAAGTGCATGGTGGAGCCAGAACCCCTCAGACCTGGGTTTCCATGCCAGTCCCTCACCTCTTTGTGCTTCAGTTTATTCATCTGTAAAATGGGGACTCATTCACCCAAGCCACACTGATGGACTGCGCCCTCCTCTGTGCAAGACGCTGGAGACAGCCATGAACAGGACGGCCTGCACCCAGCTGGGGCTTACTGTCTAGTGGGGGAGACCCAGGAGTATTTAATTACAGTTTGGATGAGTGTATTGGGACTGATCTTGGTGGGGGCGACCTTAAAGGACAGGCAGAAGGCGGTGAGGCAAAGAAGGGGATAGAGGGAACAATGCTCATGGGCAGGAAGGAGCCAGGCACAGTCCAGGGACCCAAAGGAAACCAGCATAGCTGGAAGAAAGCGCCACAGGGAAAGGTGTGAGGATGGGCCTGGGGAGATGGCAGCAGGAGTGAGAGGTGAACACACACTCGAGGGGCTCTGGAGGGAAAGCCAAGTGGCTAGGGGTGGGGAAGAATGAAGACCAGGACCTGGCTTCTCTCTGGCCAATTCCAGGTCCCTGACACTCACTGGGAGGGAGGAAGGATGCCTGTCTCCAGGATGGGGAATGCTACAAGAGGAGCAGTTCTCTGTGGGGTGGAGAGCATGGAATCACCTGTCCCAGGCAGGACAGCGTCTGCAGCCCACTAAGCAGGCCTGTCCACAGGGCCACCTGCAGCCCCAGGAGCCAGGTGGTGCTTAACAGTTGCTATGCGTGGCTATTCCTCCAAGGAGCCTGTCAGCTCCAGGAGACAGGCCTTGTGGCCAGCTTTGTTCAAGATGAGCGGCTCAGAACAGAGGGAGATGCTTAATAAATACTTTTACACGTGTCAAAGAACAGCGCAGCTGGCTCACAGAAGGCACAAAGCCTGCAGGCAAGGAGAAAGGACTCGTGTTTGGGCCAGGGCAGCTTGGAGAAAGAGTAGTGTGGGGACAGCGAGTGAGGCTACGTGGAGAGGACAAGGGGCTTCGGGGCTGTGGAGCCTCCCGAGGTGGCCCGCTGGGCACTCACACAAACTCTGGGGGGGGGGGGGGCACGCTATGACTGCCCCGCTTTACAGGTGGGAAAGCAAAGCCCATCCCCTCCCAAGGCAAGAGCCAACCTGTCAGTCCCCCATTTTTCATGAACCCTAAGCCTCGAAGCCCAGCACACCACCTCAGGGCTTGATGCCTTCGATTAGCCATTAGGCGACAATGAGTGCTAATGGGGCACACCCTCCTGCACCATTCCTGGGGAGTGGGGCCGGGTCATAAGCTGCAGGGACCCAAACCCTGTTCCCTCCAGTTCCCACAGGTTGTCAGTGTCTGCTGCGAGGGTGGGAACCTGGTGAGAAGCCGGGAGGTGAGGCTGTGGAGGGCCCAGGGCTGCAGTGAGTGGCCTCGGGAGATCATGGAGAGCCATGCTGGGGACTCCCCAATCCTGGGGCCTTTGTGGCACATAGGGCCTCGCAAAGTACCCACCTAAGTGGGCTAGCATTCTCCTCAGACTGCTGTGGGGGAGGGGCTGTGACATGGGTCTGGGACCTAAGTCTCTGCCTGTGCTGTGCACCCTCCCCGGAGCGCCCTCCCCCACCCTCAGGCCCCCTCTGGCATCTCTCCCCTGCACCCTTCCGCTTACCACTAAATCCTATCTGAATATAAACTCAAGGGCAGAAAATCATATTTGAATCATCTCTCCTCAAAGCCTGGTATATCAGCCTGCCCATATTCTGGGGTTCCAGAGACCCCTGGAGGGCAGTCCCAGCCCGACATGGCAGAGGGAACACGCCAGGATCTCTAGCTGGCCCCTGACACGGGCAGGTCTCGGGGCAAGATGCCTGAGGGCCCGGCACCCTGTTTCCATGACCTCTCAACAGTCACTGGACAAATATTTACCAAGTGCTGCCTGTGGCAGGAAGTGCCCTGGAGCACAGGGCAGCTGCCAAACACCAGTCTTGCCTCCGGAGTCTGGCCGGTAGCCCTCATCAAACAGATCGACATGCTGTAAGCCATGTGGGGCTGGAGGGCCAAGAGCCCAAAATGGGGCATCTGACCTCGTCCAGTGACTCAGGGGGTGGCATCGGGGCCCAGATCTGGGGGATGGAGCCAATGAGGCCCGGGGTGTGCAGGGCCCTTCCAGAAAGCGAACAAAGGCCAGAGCCGGCGCCCAGCTCAGGCCTTGGCCCAAGTGTCCCATCTGTGCTCACCTCTGGGTGAGTTTGCTCAGGTCTCAGGGCTCAAAGCACCACCTGTTCACCCACGAGCATACCCCTAGACATCTCCACTGGGTGTTTAATAGCAGTCTCAACTCAATACATCCCAAATCAAGCCCCCGTCCCCCCTAAACCTGGCCATGGCTTTCAGCCTCCCTTGCTCAGGTCAAGATCCTTGGAATCGCCCTCAACTCCTTCAAAACCACTTCACACACCACTTTGTTCCCTAGTACTGCCAAGGTCCTGCCAGGTCCTTACAATGCTGTATGCACCCTGCCTCCCCTCTGACTTCCTGGAATGCTCTTCCAAGATAGCCTCGTGTCACACCTACCTGAAATTTCCATAGACAAAGTCCCTCCCCTCCAACTCTTTAGGTTCCTTTCCTGTGCTTTATTCTTCCTCCTCAGCACTAATCACTATCTAGCAAACAGTACAGAGGCCCTAGGTGGTGCATTTGTCTGCTAACCAAAACGTCAGAGGTTCGAGTCCACCCAGAGGCACCTTGAAAGAAAGGCCTGCTGATATACTTTCAAAAAAGCAGCCACTGAAAACCCTGGAGCAGTTCTACTCTGACACGCATGGGTGTCGCCACAGCAGCTGGTAACAAACTATATATATATTTACTATATATTTTCTTTCTTTTTTTTTGCCTATCTTTTCCATTGCTGTGCTTTCCTACCTGTCAGGACAGGACCAGGCACACAGTAGGTGCTCAACAACTGTTTGTGGAGTGCATGAAGAATGGTTTAGATAATAAGATCATTATTTCTGATTCTAACTCACTTATTTTTTCCACGCAAATATTAATAAAGCAAGAGTGGGACTTGGAAGTAATAGCTGTGCACAGGCAGGGCTATCAGCCGGGGTGCGAGTGGTCGCTAAGGGTGGAGGCCTGCACCAGGGTCCCACTCAGGGCTAAATGCAGCTGAACTTTGGATTTCCAGTTCCGGCATCCAACTCTGCTCAAAATGAAAGCTCTTGAGGGAGCAGCCGTCTGTGGGAAGAGGGCAGGCAGGGCAATTCGTGGGAGTAAAACCATCTCTCTGGGAAGAGATCTCAGAACTCCCCGGCCAGCAGAGGCTGGGGTGAAAGGTTTGTACCTGGTGAGGAGTCTCTGGTTTCCGGCTGACTTTCCAGGGAAGCTGCATGACATCCATTCACATGTAAACCAGTTAGGGGAAACCATCAACTCCAAGTGTAATCGAGGGGCACAGCCCTAGAGCCCCACCATTCTGCACCCAGCTCAGCAGGAGGCAGCCCCATCCTGGCACAGGAAGGAGGTCAGGGAGACCAGCAGCGGGGAGGAAGCTGGCGCACCCCCAGGATGCTGGGGAGACTGCCTGGCACAGGGAGCGCCATTCTGACCCTCTGAAGGGGCTAAATTTGAAGGCAGCTTAGGGAACTTTTTGCTACTCAAGAACAAAGTGATGTCTGACTATGGATCCGACTTCATGGCCCGCAGGGCTTACTGCTGGCCCACATATTTGTTTAAGCATACGTGCACACTGAATTTGTTTTCTCCCCTGAAATCACACAAGGTAAGCGGCTCAGTAACAGTCACTCACGTTCACATGGGACCTACTGTGCACCAGTGCCTGGCAGGGCACAGACAGGGCTTCTCCACTTATCCCTCATGACAGTTTCTGAGTTAGAAACCAGCCTCACCGCCATCTTATGAAGAGTGTGAGGCCCAGGCACGTTGTCTTCTCCTCCTCACGGCAGTGGTGTGAGACTGGCTCGCTCTGTGACCAGCCTCATTTTACAGATGGGAAAACTCGTGCTCAGAGAAGCCAGAGCAGGACCGGCACCCAGGACAGCCCAATGCCTTGTCACGTCCACTCCAAGAATGGGGTCTGCTACCTGCCTGGGCCCCCGTCCCAGGCTCTCTCCCCTCCCTCTGCCCTCGCCGGAGGCCTTCTCCCTCCACCCAACCCCCCGATCCCAGCTCTTCTCTAACTCTTCCTCCTCCCAGCGCCAACTCCAGGAACACCAACTTCAGGAACGAGCAATCTACACCTGCTGCCTCCCCCTCCTTTCCTCCCACATGCTCCTCTCAGTCCTGGCAATCTGGCCTTCGCTGCCTGCAGTATTCTCCCCTGCCGAAGAGCCAGCAGCACCCCAACCAGCCCCTGACCACCTTTCCCATTAGTCGTGTCCCACTCCACTCCACGTGTGTGTTCTGTCTTGAAGGACAGGGAGCAGCAGCAAAGGGCAGGGGAGGGGCAGCAAGTGCAAAGGCCCTGAGGCGATGGTCACACAAGGTCACACAGAGGAGGCTGGCAGGGCTGGAGGAAAGTTGGTTACTGGGGATAGGGTCTGATAAGAAGAGTCAGTCAGGATAAGGAGTTTGAACCTGTTTTACAAGACTCAAATCCTTTACAAAGCTTTCCCTTAGAACTATGCTCCCCTTCTTCTATCCACCCAGAAAACATTTTATCTCTAGCAGTGCACATAGCACTCCGGACATTCGTCTCCTCAACTTTAAAATGGGGCCGGTGCAGTGGTTAAAATGCTAGGCTGCTGACCAAAAGGTCTGCAGTCTGAACCCAGCAGCGGCTCCATGGGAGAGATGTGGCAGTCTGCTCCCGTAAAGATTACAGCTTTGGAAGCCCTATGGGGCAGTTCTACTCTGTCCTATAGTGTCGCTATGAGTTGGAATCGACTCTACAGCAGCAGGTTGGGTTTGGTTTGGTTCTAATGACAGAAGCCAGCTCCAGAGGCTGTTGCAAGGATTACATACAGGCAGATCACGCTCACCTTTGTCAGAGCCCCATGAGCCTAAGGGGCAGGACACACTACGGGCTGCCCAGGGCCATCACAGCGTCATCCAGTCACATCCTGCAGACCAATCTCTCAGTTCATCCTCAGGATACCAAACAGCACACTCCCGGATCTCTCTGTTAATCATGATAAGCACACAGTGGGCTCCCGACTGCGCCACTGCTGACACAGGGGCTGGATCATTCTCTATGGTGAGGGCCATCCTGGGCACTGTAGGATGTTGAGCAGCATCCCTGGCTGTGACCCACCAGATGCCAATACATCCTCCTTCTCCAAGTTGCGACAACCAAAAATGTCTCCAGACATTGTCCACACAACGTCCCCTGAGGGGACAGAGTTGCCCCCAGGCAAGAACAGCTGCAGTGCAGGTATCCCCACTTATCAGACGAGGAAACTGAGGCTCACAGAGGTCAAGTCCCTTGCCCAGGGGACTCATGGCTAAGCAGGATGGCGGCACCATAGAATTTGACCCGCTCCACTACATCCTGTTTGTTCATTCTTACTTGCCCTCTGTTTAATTCAGAAAACCCGACGCAGTCCAAATCCTGCCACTCACAGAAGACCCTGAGCCTCTAGGGCCTTGGACTTTCACAGGGGAGGCAACATGTGATGACTATCACAACCACATACTGAGCACAACCTCTGCCCATCACCTGTGCCAACTCACACTGTGCCCCTACCACCTGGAAGCACAGGGTTAGTGCCACTCATGGCCTCTGTAGCTCAGAGAGGTGGACCTGGGGTTCTCCAGAGGAAGAGAAGGGCAGTCTCAGCTGAAGGGACAGGGGGAGCACAGGAGGCAGGCCCAGAGGGCCTGAGGAAGGAGTCAATGAACCCAGAGGCGGCTGGAAGGCAGCACAAGCACACTGCAGACTTCTGGAGGTGGAGGCAGGGCCTGCAAGAAGGACTGGAGTGCCTCAGTTTCCCTGTGCGTCCAATAGTGCTAACAACAGGCAGGAACTAGCTCTTTGGGTGGCTGTGAGCTTAAATGAGTTAAAATGTGTAAACATGCTTGGAGCAGCCCAGCATCCAGGAAGGGGAATGGGGGAGATGAGGGGCAGACAGGACCCAAAAGGAATAGACACCAGCATGAGCACCTCCTCCGTTTTCAGCCCTAGTGGCTCACTGTCCCTTCACCCGCAGCATGCCCCATCTGAGCCTGGCAGGCTCCCTTTCTCCATCAGGGGCTTTGGCAATGGCACTGGTAAACTTGCGGCAAAGCTCTCTGTGCCAACCCCACACTCCCTCCTCTCCAGCCCCCATGCCCCAGGCCAATCCCTCCTGTACAACTGACCAAAACTCTGATCTTCTCATAACCCTGCTCAAGAACCCGAGGGGGTCCCCACCGCTGGACAGGAGAATGCAAGCTTGCTCTGGATGCAAGCCAAGTTTGAACTTTACTCTGGAGGCGATAGGGAGGCCCAGGAGATCCTGAGACAGGACAGTTCTTTCCTGCCAATGGCAGTAGGGTCTCTGTCTTCCCCACACGGGCATCATTCCTCACTCCTTCTCTCAAGAGGTCTAGAGCATTTAGCAGGAGCCTAGCATGTGTTCAATAAAGGCTTTGAACGTGCTATCTTCTCTTTCTAGAACCTACTCACCTCCCTGCCCCATCCCCAGGCTGGATTTATTATTCAGATCTCAGCTCACAGCTCTTCCCCAGCCTGTCAGACCACCAAATCTAACTCTCAACATCCCCCCTGCCCAGTCACTCACTATCATTTCACCCTATTCCACTTCCTTCATAAATGTAGGAATATCTGAAATTATCTTGTCTGTCTGATGTTGTTCACCTTCACAGACTACAAGTCACTTGAGAGTTACCCTCTAGCAGGGAGCTGACACCCAGTTGTGAAATAAAACAGTTCCAATTGTCCGTTTGCTTGTCACTCTTGCTTGCCTTGTATGGCACCCTGTGCACAGCAGTGTCTGCCCATTCTACATTCTCACTCCTCCAGCTCCACAGATGCAGGCTCGGTCCCACCTCCTGTGTTTGCCCAGCCCAGGGCACTGCCTAGACTGCCCTCTTCTCTGCCAATCACCCTAGTTCAAGGCCAACTCCCACCAGTCTCGTGCCCCTGTAGCTCCTGCTGACACTGTATTTCGGATGTGTTACTAGATAGTACCCACCCCTGTCCTTGCTCTCCAAAGCAGAGCCCAGATGAGGCCCCAGTCTGTACCCAGCAGCCCGAGCAGAAAGCTGTGGCCCAACCAGGCAGGGAGGAAGGCCTTCTTACTTGGGGATGCCGGTCCAGTTCCTACCCCTCCCATAGAGCCAGAGAGAGGAGGAGAACAGGGACAGGTAGGGGGTGTTGGAAACTATAGGGAGACCGGGGAGAATTAGGGTGACAACCCATCATTAAACCCAGAAGATCTGGCTGATGCCACTTGACCCAGCAGTTTGTGGCTCCTGCCTCAGGGTGCTGAGGATCCCAAATCAACTTACACCCTGGTAACAGCCTTGCAATTAGCCCAGAGAGAAGGGAACTCAAGCTGGGCAGTCTGACCGGGGACCAAAGCAGGGAAAAGACAGCCTGGGCGGGCAAGCAAACTCCAGCTCTGAAGCCAGGCCTCACCCTCATAACTGCCTCCCACGACTCAGTGACCCCTGACCTCTTGGTTCCCAGAGAAGAATGGGGGGAAGGTAAGGCCAGGCCTAAGAAAGAAGCTTCCAGTACGCCAGCACCCAGAGACACCAGGAAAACTCAGTCTGTCACAAGGGTGCTGACTTCGTCCCTCAGGATGGGCAGGAATAAAGGTCAGCAAACAGGGAGCTGAGAGAATCCCCACCTGGGCATCTGGAACAAAGTGATGCTCCTCCAGCCATGCCCCTAGAAGGTCAACTCGGAAATGGTGGGAGGCTGGGGGAAGGTGAAAGTCAACCCAGCTCTGTCCTGTCTAGCCGTGTGAATTGGGGCAAGCGATGCCACCCCATCTCCTGAACATCTACTTCCTCATCTATCCCATGGAAAAGGCATGAGCTCAGCTGGTGGTGAGCAATCAGTGAGCTCACCCAACACACCAGTAAGCTCAGCACTGGGCCTAGTCCAGGACGAGTACCCCAGAGGCAGCACTCTGAGTCGCCCCAAGAGGCTGAGTTGGAGTGTGGGTACCTGATTTGATTCCCTTATCTCTGACCTGCCTTTGTCCTGTCAGAAGTTTCTAAGACACAACTAACAGAGCTGTATTGATTCAGCTCCCCAGTTCTTCACCTCTGGGGAAGGAGCACACAGAACTCAGGCTCAGGGAGCTGGTGCCTGGGAGGCCACTGTGTAAGATGGTGTCCATGAAGACGGTCCTGGGTCCCATCCCCTAGACTTGAGCCTCAAGACTCTGGTCACAAAAGTGGGGGTAGGAACCAGGACCCTAAAATATCCAGGTAATGCCTGCTGGGCTGCCTTCCTGCAGATATACGGGGTAGGTGATGGCCACCTCTGTGATAAACAAGATGCCTGAGATAGGTGTTCCAGGCTGTTTCCCAAGCTGCCTACACTAACGCCAACCGGGCTGGCCGGTGCCTCAGAACAGCCAGTAGAGGCCTGCCCAAGGGGTAGGAGAAAACCCAGA
Source organism: Dugong dugon (assembly GCA_030035585.1). Lineage (NCBI taxonomy): Eukaryota > Metazoa > Chordata > Mammalia > Sirenia > Dugongidae > Dugong > Dugong dugon. The sequence goes on along the minus strand of CM057462.1, from coordinate 16,910,168 downwards.
GGCTTCAGGGATGGAGTGTGGGAAAGAAGAGCCCTCCCTAGGTTTGGCTTTGAGCTAACACCCGACAGTGGCCACACCTTGGCATGTGCCTTCTGATCAGTCTTTCCTGACCTGCTCCCACACTCCCACCAGCCTGGCCCAAAGTCTCTACCTCCCCCCAGTCCCCAGCTTCCTACTGTAGTCCCTCACCCTACCTGATCTCCCCGAGATCTAGCCTCTGCCCCACCTCTCTGAGCCCTGACCTCATGTGACCCCTGCAAACATATCTGGGATCTCCTATCCTCCCCCACCCGAACTAACTCCGCCCACACCCACCCTACCCCACTTCCTCAGCCGCCCCCAGGCCTGTAACTTGACCCATCTCCTCAGCGCCCGGACCATACCTGCAAGACCGGCCCCGCCCCGACCCCCCCCCCCCCCCCCTTCAGGCCGTTTCCCTCCGGCCGCGCCGCTCTCTCCTCTTCCCCCACGCTCGGCCGGCCGAGGGCCCCACTCCTCTTTCTCCCCTCGGGCCTCCCCGAGCGCCTCCTCACTTTTTCTCCTCAGGCCCTCCAAATTCCTCCCGGCACCTGCCCAGGCCCGGCCTCGACCACCTTCCTTGTCCGGAGAGGGTGGTGGGGTCCAGGTCAGATCCCGCCGCCCCCAAGCCCCGCGGCCAGGCCCGGGCTAGACGCTCCAGGCTACCGCGGTGGCCAGGCCTCTACGCACTCGCTAGCCCGGGCATGGGGAAAGCTGTGAGCTTCGGAGGAGGAAGCCCCCCAGCCCTCTGCCCTCAGCCTTCGGACACCCTCCGGCCACCCCGGGGCCTGAGATGAGCCCCCTCACCTGCGCCGCGGCCGCGCTCCGGGGGCTCCCGGCGGACTCAGCAGCGGCGGCTGGGGCCGGGCCTGGGCCCGGGGCGCGCCCCCCTGCGCCGGGGCCTCGGCCTCCGCCTCCGCGGCCTCCGCGGCCTCCGCCTCAGCAGCAGCGGCAGCCGCGGCGGCCATTCATTGTGGGCCAGGCCGTCCCAGCCGAGCACCGAGCGAGCGCAGGCCGCGCCGCCGCCGCAGCCAGGCCGGGGAGGAGCAGCCGTGGCCCCGCCTGCACACCGCCCCCACGTCCCGCCCCCAGGCTTGGCCAGCCGAGCGTCGAGCGCACCCCTTACTCCAGGCTCGGGCTCCTCCCTCGGCCCCTGGGTATCCCCTCCAGTAACTCGACTGTGCTCACGAGTTCGAATCCTGGCCCCGCCAATTTCTAGCCCCGCGACCTTGGGCAAGTCGCTTTGCCTCTCCTAACCTCAGTTTCCTATAAAACGAAAACAACAATGATTGCTATTTATTGAGCCAGGCACTGTTTCAGGCTCTTTATGAGACCCGACTTTGCTTAAACTTCACAGAAACATTTTTAAAATAAGAATTATAACACGCGCACACAACTTTCTAGAAAAGAAGACAGATGAAGTAATTTGCTCAAGATGATACGGCAAGAAAGTGGTAGTGGGTACCTGACTTCAAACTCAGGCTCAAGAAGCAGCAATAAAAACTAACGTTCCTACGATGTTTACGCGATGCCAGGTTCCGTTCTGCGCATTTTACCTGCACTAAACTCGTTTATTTTTCACCGCAACTCAATGACGAATGTTAAAAAGTTCTGCCCATTTTGCAAATGGGGTAACTGAAGCACAGAGAGGGTTAAGATCAAGTAGCCAGCAGCAGAACAGGGACTGTAACCCAGGCGGCCAGACACTGCTTTCTTGCGTTCGTATACCAGTTAGCATCTCCCAAGCGCAATGTGAGAGGGCTGCATGGAACACTTTCCAAGCATTCTGTCGGTTAATCTTTGCTCTCTCTTGGAAGTTAGGATTCCTATTGTAGAGATAAGGAAAGTGAGGTCCAGAGAATTTAAGCAACTTGCCCAGAGCATGTGGTAGGACTGGGGTTCAAATTCAGTAAAGTCTGATTCCAGAGCCTGAGTTATTCCTGGTACAGTGGAGGATGCCCTGAAACAATGTATATACAGCATTTGACACATAGTAGACGATTCATAGGTGTTGCATTTTTGCGCTTACTGCCCCTTTTCTGGGCCTCAGCTTTCTCACGTGTGAAATGAGGTCGGTAACATGTTTCCCTCCCCGGGGATCCGCTGTGATTAAACCCACTTGTACAGCACATTCAGCGCGCATCATTCCCACCGTGCACTTTGATCCCGGTCGCCTACCGTCCTGGTCGCCCACCATATGCAGCCTCACTGATTGGCTGAATTGGTCACATGACCGCCCGCCCACTGTGCCAACATGGCGGCGCCCGGGTCTTAATTTAGGAAACGTGCACCTTGACCTACTTCCTTCTTGGTTTCCCGAGAAAAGGTGAAGAGGGCCTAGGCGGCACGGGGAGGTATCCAGACCGGGGACGGGTCCTCTCCGAGGGTTTCCGGCTGGTCGCCGGAAGAGGGGGGAGGTGTCAGCGTCCCGAGGCCGCGGGGTCTTAGCCTCCACCCCCGGCCCAGAAAGTAGCCCTCTTTGATCATCTCTTCTACTCCCCAGTCAGCCGTGGCGGACAGAGGCGCCCGCGGATGTTCCGCGCGAGGATCCTTCTGTGGCTAAGCCTCACCCTTCGCTCCTCCCGCAGTGTCTGTAGAGCCCGATTTATGGAGGGGCAGTCCCCAGAGCCGCCGAATCCGGACGCGATGGAGAACGGCACCGGGACCAGCGCAGAAGAGTGCCCACCTGAGGCCCAGGAGACGACAGTCACCGAAGGGGCCGCCAAGATCGCTTTCCCCAGTGCTAACGAAGTCTTCTACAACCCGGTTCAGGAGTTCAACCGGGACCTGACGTGAGAAGGGGTTAGGGGTCAGCCTGGCCAAGGGCAGGAGGCGGTGGGTCAGTGAGGTGGAAGGGGTGTGAACTGATCTTCCGTGTCGTGTCAGATGTGCTGTGATCACCGAGTTTGCTCGCATTCAGCTTCAGACCAAAGGAATTCAGAGTGAGTGGCGGTCCAAGATCCTGGTGGGCGGGGATCACACAAAGCTCTCCCTGCCTCACCACCCTATCTCCCAACCCCAGAAGGCTCCAGCCACATAGCGGGCCTTGGACTCTGCTCCATCAGCCTTTCCCCAGGGGGTTTGAGGAAGGTTTTCTTCCATGAGTCTTCTGTATTCTGAAGAGTTAGGGGAGGTTTCTCAGAGGGGACTTTGATGTCGTCTGAATCATGCTTCTGGGTGGCTGCAGTCAAGGTGCCAGGTGAGAAGGATGTGCAAAAGTTGGTCGTGGACTTGTCAGAGCAAGAGGAGGACAAGGCTGAACTGAAAGAGGGTGAAAACCTGGCCCCAGGAGACCAGCCTCGGACAGCATCCGTGAGGGAGATCTGTGAGGTGGGGCCTGAGCACAGGTGGTGGGAGCCCTGGAATTCAGTGGGTGATGGAGGGAAGAGGGATCCTGAAGTGGCAGATCTAAAGGACGTGGAGGAGGGGGTGCTCCTAGGGCCTTAGCAGAGGATACAGGTATGGATGTGAGTGAGGTTCCCTGCTTACCCCAACAGGAGGGCCTGCGGGTGCTGGAGGGCCTGGCAGCCTCTGGATTGCGTTCCATCCGCTTCGCCCAAGAGGTGCCTGGGCTTCGATCTGTGGTTGCCAACGATGCCTCTTCCCAGGCTGTGCACCTCATACGCCGCAATGTGCAGCTCAACGATGTGGCCCACCTGGTACAGCCCAGCCAGGCAGACGCTCGGTAGGTATGGGGCAGCAGAGCCTAGTGTACAGGAGATGGACTCTGGAGCCAAGCTGCCTGGTGTCACATCCTGGCTCTCATATTCTCCCTGCGTGACCTTGGGCAAATGACTTAGCCTCTCTGAGCATCAGTTGCTTAATCTGTAAAACGAGGGCAGTAGTTTTACAGGGGCTGTTGTGATGATTAAATGATAGAAGATTCTTATATAGTCCTTACTCTGTGGCAAAGATAAGTACCATTGTAGTCTCCATTTTAGAGTTAACTCTTTGTACTTCTTTTATTATTCAAATGCAACTGGTGTTTATAGAGTTCCCAGTATATGGCAGGCACCATTCTCAGTGCCAGAATACATCAGTAAACAAAACAAAATCCCTGACCTGGTGGAGTTTTTGTTCTAAAGCAGGGGTTGGCCAACTGCAGCCTGTGGACCTGCAGCCTAGTTTTGCATGGCCTGCGAGCTAAGAATACTTTTTATATTTTTAAAGGGCTAAAAAAAGAAGAACAATATGCAGTAGAGACCATATGTGGTCTATAAAGCCTGAAATATTTACTATCTGACCCTTTGCAGAACAAGAGTCTTGCCCCAATAGAGTCTAATTGGAAACAGATAATAACAAAACAAATGTGGAAATAAGTAAATTACATAGTAAACTAGAAGGGAAAAGTACCACAGAAAAGATAAAGAGGAAGGCGGGGAAGGGGCTTATAATTTTAAGCAGTGTGGTCAGGGTAGGCTCCATCGAGAAGGTAGCAAAGGGAACCACAGTAGTTCCCAGTCCATGGAGTTGTTTGGAGAATCGAATGAGTTGATACATCTATAAGCTGCTTGAAACAGTGCCGGGCATGCCTGTGCTGTGTCAATGTTAGCTATTATTATTGTTGGTGTAGATGGGTAGACTGAGGCCCAAGGAGGAAAAATCATGCAGTTAGTAAATGACTAAGCCAGGATTTGACCCCAGGCAGCTGGCCCGAGTCTAGGTCAAAACCACTGAGTTGTCTGAGTTGACACGTGTAGGGGAGGGGGCTGGGCCCTGCACTAAAGGCCTGGCCTTCTCGTACCCAGGATGCTGATGTACCAGCACCAGAGCGTGTCGGAACGCTTCGATGTCATCGACCTGGACCCTTATGGCAGCCCTGCCCCCTTCCTGGATGCCGCGGTGCAGGCTGTGAGTGAAGGAGGTGAGGCTAAGGCTGGTGCCACAAGGAGCAGGGCTTGGGCTGTTTGGATGGTCCTCACTGCCCACCTCTCCCTGCAGGGCTGCTGTGTGTGACCTGCACAGACATGGCGGTGCTGGCGGGGAACAGCGGGGAGACATGCTACAGCAAGTATGGGTCCATGGCCCTCAAGAGCCGGGCCTGCCACGAGATGGTAAGCCCCCCACCCTGGGGCCGCCCGCCCACCCCAGGCAGCCAGGGCTGGATCCGTGCCCAGATGTGAGTGACACACACCTCTCTAACCAGCAGAGTTGCTCAGAGCACAGGCTGCTCGTCTTCGGTCATTGCGGGGCACTGGCTTTGCCCAGGCCAGGGTCGGAGTGGGTGGTTCCTTTATTCCTTCTAGTATTGTGAATTTTAAAAACTTTTCAAAATTGTCCTTTGTGAGGCAGTTTTTCCAGCCTAGGCTCAGATCTGGGTTTGAAACCTAGCTTTGCTGGTGTCTTTAGGCAACAAGTGACTTTTTTCTGGGCCTCAGTTTTTGCATCTGTAAAGCAAGTGTGATGATGGCGCCAACCCCGTGGGCTTATTATGGGGATTCAAGAAGGCAGGGGCAGGAGGCGCTCTTGTCCTTGTTCCTTAAGGGCCCTGTCATCAGAGCACTCTGGCAAACACCTCCTCGTTTGCCTTGTTGGAGTCTCACAGCGGCTCCTGGCAAGAAAGCCCTGGAAGTTCTGCAGCGCCCAGTGTCCCCACACTTCCTACTCACAGAGCCTGTGGTGGCTGGGACTCAGGTCTTGCCCACAGCCCACCCCAAGGGGTACTGACGTCAGTGCCTATCAAATCCTCAGTTTCCAGGCCATGTGTTCCTTTGCTCACTTAGTGCCCCATCAGGGCTCTGGAGAGACAGGGCCTGCTGAGCTCTAGCAGATGAGCTCACTGAGGCACAGAGAGGTGGAGCTCACTTGCTGAGGGTCACACAGCCAGGACGTGACAGGGCTGGGACTGGAACCCAGGGAGCCTGCACCAGCCTACACTGTGAGCTGCTTCTCGGGGAGGGGGAGTGGCAGGGGCCAGGTGCTAATGCCCATCCCCTGGGCACCAGGCCCTGAGGATCATCCTGCACAGCCTCGACCTCCGGGCCAACTGCTACCAGCGCTTCATTGTGCCATTGCTTAGCATCAGTGCTGACTTCTACGTCCGAGTGTTTGTCCGCGTCTTCACCGGCCAGGCCAAAGTCAAGGCCTCAGCCAGGTTGGCCTGGGGTCAGGCTGGGGCAGGATGGATAAAGGGAAGAGACAGGACCCTGACTGGGGGAATGGGGGATATGGTCCTGCTCTAGGGGAATGGGGGGACATGGTCCTACCCTGGGAGAATGAGGGGGGACATGGTCCTGCCCTGAGGGAAGGGAGGACATGGTCCTGCCTGGGAGACTGGGGGGCACGGTCCTGCCTTGGGGAGATGGGGGGCATAGTCCTGCCTTGGCGGAGTGGAGGGACAGTCCTGACTGGGAGATTAGGGGGCACGGTCATGCCCTGGGAGATGGGGGGACCTGGTCCTGCCCTGGAGAGCCTGAAGGGGACTGAGCCAGCCTTAGGGAGGAGTTGGGGTGTGGTGGCAGGCTGGACCTGGAACTCGAGCCACCCTCCCTCATCTGCAGCAAGCAGGCCCTGGTGTTCCAGTGTGTGGGTTGCGGGTCCTTCCACCTTCAGCGCCTTGGCAGAGTATCAGGAGCCTCCGGAAACCAGTGAGCAAGGGTCGGCTGGGAAGGAAGGCGGCGGAAGGGGCTTCCTGGGTTAGCACTCCCTAAACGCCCCTCTTCCCACAGGGTCAAGTTCTCTACGGCTTGCGGTCCCCCCGTGGCGCCAGACTGCGAGCACTGTGGGCAGAGACACCAGGTGGGGCCAGGCCAGTGGAGGCGGAGGTGGGCATGGGGACGCTCGAGCACAGCCCTGCCCATATGACCCCCATGTGTCCACAGCTTGGCGGCCCCATGTGGGCAGAGCCCATCCATGACCTGGACTTCGTGGGCCGCGTCCTGGAGGCTGTGAATGCCAACCCCAGCCGTTTCCACACCTCCGAGCGGATCCGCGGGGTCCTGAGCGTTGTCACTGAGGTGGGAGCTAGGCTGTGATTGGGGGGCTTTACCCATGCCCGTGCCTGTGCCCTGCACATCCGCCCCATGCCCACCTGTCCCCCCGCAGGAGCTCCCGGACGTGCCCCTCTACTACACACTGGACCAGCTGAGCAGCACCATCCACTGCAGCACACCCAGCCTCCTGCAGCTGCGGTGAGGCCCCCAGGGGTGCCCTGGGCACGTCAGGCTCTCCGGCCTCAGCAGCCACGTGGAGATAAGCTCGACTCCAGCCAGGGCTTTCAGCGCACGCAAAGTGCTTAGAACAGGGCGTGGCGCCCTCACCACCCAGAGAGTCTTTCTGTTATATTCTGTGGTAGTGTGTGGTCCACGTGGTCATGGGGAGTTGTGCAGCCACGCCATCCATGGAGCTCCACTCACACCACATGGGCCAGCTGGGCTCTGGGCCCAGCCCCCATCACAGCCCTTCCCTCCCCAGGTCGGCCCTCCTCCACGCTGGCTTCAGGGTCTCCCTCTCCCATGCCTGTAAGAATGCCGTGAAGACCAACGCCCCGTCCTCAGTTCTCTGGGACATCATGCGCTGCTGGGTGAGGGCTGCTTGGCTAGAGGGAAGGGGCAGGGGATGGATGCCTGAGGCCCCTCCTGGCCCAGTGTCTGCTGACCCCTGACTCTGCTGCCCAGGAGAAGGAGTGTCCAGTGAAACGCGAGCGGCTGTCAGATACCACTCCGGCGTTCCGCATTCTCAGTGTGGAGCCCAGGTACGGACGCAGAGGCATGGGCATGGACATGTGAACCCACAGGCTTAGGAAACACACACGTGTGCAGGCACAGACACTTCCCCACATAGACACAGGCTTGGAGTTCAAATGAGATCCAGAACCCATCTTCCTCTCCTCTTCCCCCTCACCTGGACCGCTGCAGTCTCCTCCCTGGTCCCTGGCTCCTGCCCTCGCCCCCCACAGCAGCCAGAGGGCGCCAGTGAACACCTGAGTCAGGGCACGTCTCTCCTCTGCTCAGAAGCCTCTATGGCTCCCATCTCAAAACCCAAAAAACCCAAACCTATTACCCTTGAGTCGATTCTGATTCACAGTGACCCTATAGGACAGAGTAGCTGCCCCATAGGGTTTCCAAGGCTGTAATCTTTACGGAAGCAGACTGCCACATCTTTCTCCCGTGCAGCAGCTGGTGGGTTCAAACCACCAACCTCTCAGTTAGCAGCTGAGCGCTTAACCACTGTGCCACCGCGGTTCCTTGGCTCCCACCTCACTTGGGGTAAAAGCTCAAGTCCTCCCTGCAGCCCACAGGTCCTGCACGATCTGCCCCAAACCATCCCTTCCCTCATCTCCCCACTCCCTTGCTCACTAGGCTCCAGCCACATAAGCCATCTCACTCAAACACACCCGGTGCGGTCCAGCCTCTGGGCCTTTGCATGGGCTGTGCCCTCTGCCTGGAAAGCCCTTCCCCATATCCCCCAGCACTCCTCCCTCATCTCCTTCAGGTCTCTGCACGTGTCTCTCCTCAGTGAGGCCCTGTCTGCCCCCCCATCCAGCATTACATCCCTTCCCCAGGCTTCCCATTCCCTTTACTCTGCTCCGTTTCCCCCCCCAAAAAACCTATCTTACTCCCTAACACACAATATCATTTGCTTATTTCTGATTTATACTGTTGCCTGTTTCCCACATGAGAATGTCAGCTGCAGAAGGCACAAGGGTTTTTATCCCTTTTTTTTCACTGTTCCCAGCACCAAGAACAGTGCAGGCACACAGTAGGCACTCAGTAAATGTTTATTAAGTGAATGAAAGAATTTGGACACACGGGCAGACACAGTCTTCACAAGGCACATACACGCTGCACCAACGTAGGCAGACCCCAGGGGCTGGCGCTGCACATTGAATGGCCCCTGCCTCTCGCCTCCCCCGCCCCCAGTCTGCAGGCCAACTTCACCATTCGGGGAGATGCCAACCCCATCTCTCGCCAGCGAGGACTCAAGCGCTTCCAGGCCAACCCTGAGGCCAACTGGGGCCCCCGGCCGCGTGCCCGGCCAGGGTGAGTAGAGTGTTGGTGGGGGTTCAGCTGAGTAGGGTGGGCAAAGACCAACTGGGTCCCAGTGCCCATCTCCCTACGCAGGGGCAAAGCGGCAGGCCGTGCCATAGAGGAGAGGCGCAGGCTGCTCCAGAATAAGCGGAAGGAGCCTGCTGAGGACCCGGCCCAGCGGGCTGCTCGGCTCAAGACATTTCCCTGCAAGAGGTTCAAGAAGGTGAGCCTCCCCACTTCCTGCCAGTGCAGGGCACACAGGTGCCCCCAGGCAGCCGCATGATGAGCCAAGATGCAGACGGTACCACGAGTAGTGACACCTGGCAATGAGCTTCCCATGTAGGAGTGGAACCCAGGGGAGCCTGCCCAGCTCTGGGCTGGGGTTCACACCCACCACCCTCCCATCAGGGCACTTGTCAACACGGGGACCAGTGCTGCTATTCCCACAGCCCCACGGCCCCCAGGCCTGCCGTCGATGCTGCCCCCACTGACTGACTAGCGACCTCAGGCCACTGCTGGACAGGCACAGACTGAACCAATAAAGAGATGTCATTTTCCCCCAACTGTCATTCGTTTGAGTGGGGAGGTTGCCTGTGGTCTATCTGTCTCTGCCTGAGGGGCTTTGCCCATCTGTCCCACTGCATGTCTGGGGTCTGTTCATCTGTCCTGTTTTAACTTCCTGGGGGAGTTCTGTGGACTGCCTGTCCAGGAGGGTGTTTGTTCCTGCGTGGCTGGGATGTTGGCAGTTTTTCTGACTAGGGTACTGTGTCTGCGAGGCGATGTGTCCCCAGCATGGGGCATTTTCTCGCCCCAGAGCTGGCGCCTGCGGTTCCCGACGCGGCCACGGGGCGGCAGTCGTGCGCGGGCGCCCGCGGGGCTTTTGCCCCACCTACCCTCAGTCGCGAGCTCCCGGCCTCGGCCTCGGACACGCGCGCATGCGGCGGCTTTCGCCATTGAACCCCCACGTGGCCTGGCGTCGCCACTGCCTCCTCGCCGCCTAGTTTCTTTGGCCCAGTTCCCTCGGGGCCGCGATGGCGGAAGCCAGACCGGAACCAGGCGCCCTGTGCATCCGTTCCAGACCAGGTGCTTCCTGCCCAGTTGCCCGAGGGTTTGTGCAGTGAGGCCCAGGCCGGATTGCTGCCTGTCAGAGCAAGGGGGGGGTCTAACGTTAACGGATAACTCTGGGGCAGAATCTCCACTCCGCCACGTGCTAGTTTTGGAACCCTGCACCCGTCACCTCGCTATGCGTCGCCATCCCTTTCTGTAAAATGATACTTGGAAAATCTTCCTCCCAAGGGTTAACTTATGTGCTCAGAACATTAGCTGTTATTTCCCTGGGGAAACTGGGATGGTTGCTTGTGGGGGCTTGGGCTTCACACATCCTTGGGAGGGGGTGGGCTTGTTGGTGCTGGGTGACAACCGAGGTTCTGCCTGGGGCTCGGCAGTCATCCAGATACCCACAGTAAAGCATGGCTGACCCAGGTGGGAAAAGTGGGGGATAAGGGACAGTCTTGTCACTGCTACCTAGTTGTAACCTGGGCCCCTCCCTTTATGACATTGCAGAGAGGTCTGAGCTCCACCCCTACTCCAGGGCACCTGCCCAACACCTCCTTCTATGACCTTCAATCCCCATACAAAAGTGGCCTAGTGCTGTGGGGTGAGGGCAAGGGGCCACCTAGTTGGGGTTACGTGGTCCTGTGGTCAAGAGGCCTAGAACTGGGGTGTCCGCTACAAGGTCTCATCAGACCTCGCATCCAGCTGTGTCGCTTCCTCTCACCTCCCTGGGCTTGGAAAGTTGGCGTGGGTAGTGTGCTGGGGGTCCAGGACACCTGCCCAAGTCGCACACCTGAGGCCAGACTGACGAGAGCTGTCCCCATTCTGGGGCCCCACTCCAGGGAGGAGTGGCAAAAAGGCCGGGAGGGGCTCTGTAAAAAGAGGAACCAGGCGGAGGGGGAGGGGACCCAGGTCACCCAGCCCGGTTGGGCCGGAAGGGGCCCTCCCCCACCCCCATCAGCACGACACTCGGGCAGGGGGCGTTTAAAGCAAGAGGCCAGACTCAGGCGACACAAGGCAACAGGTTCCTTGCCTCAGTTTCCCCTCTGCTTGGGTCTGGGCGCCTCCCCACCCCCACCCACTCTCCCGCTGCGCGCTTCCGTGCCTGGGGGGCCCCTGGGGTGACAGGCCGAGTCCTGCCTGCGCCGGCCGGGGGCGGGGCCCGGAGGCCCGCGCTCAGAGGTCCCCGCCCGCCGATTTCCTCCGGGGTCAGCGCGGCTCCTTATCAGGCGCGGCCAGGCGGCCAGGCCCTTATCTGCGCCCGCCCAGCATCCTCCAGCCTCTGCGCTGGGCAAGGGAGGAAGCCGGGCCGGGGAGAGGGCGGTCCAGCCAGAGTGCTCACTTTCTCTCGGGGGGGGGGTGGGGGGGACAAAGGCGCCGACGCAGCCGCCAGGCCCTCAGGACCCTAGAGGAGGCCCGGCCCAACAGCATGGTCCAGACGGGGCAGCGGACTGTGGGCTGTGTGCACAGAGGCCACGCCTGAAGCCGAACTTGAATCCTGGCCCCAAGGGGCCCAAGCCCAGGCACTCACCAGGCGGTGGGACCAGTGCTGGGGTAAGAGGGGGGCCGGCCTGAAGGGTCTGGGATCTGCCTGCATTCATTCCTTCATTCATTCATGGGACTGGCCCATGAAGTGAGAGGCCAGGCCAGCTTCCTCAGCGCCTAGTTGGGACCCTCCCCAGGAAGACAAGGCAGAGGGGCTAGGAGGGCCCAGACTTTTTGGGGACACCCCAGGTCTTGGGGCCAAGAGTGAAGAGACATTGAAGCAGGGTACAAAATTGGGTGCCAACCTGGGGGACTCCACAGGGAGGGTTACAGCATGCAACATGACTGTACTAGGCAGTGAGGTCAGTGTTTAGAGGCCCTGGGGTCAGCATTTGGAGTCACAGTGTCAATAGTGGGTCCACCGGGCTAGCAAGGGGGACATTTTTAGGGGATGAGGAGTCACTGGACTAATCATGGAAGGCTCAGACATGGAGGCAGAGTCAACAGGAGGAGCCTCAGAGACACATCTGAGGGCTATGGGGCCAACCTGGGCATCAGAGAAGGGTCAGAGATCAATCTTGGAGAGGTTTCATAGTCACATGGCATTGATGAGTCAATGAGGGGTCTCAGGATCAGCTCTGAGGGTTACAAAGTTAGCCTGCAGGGTCAGTGGAGGGTCAGAGGGTCAATTTCGGGTTTGGGGGATCCCAGGATCAGCCAGGGGATCCCTGCATTGTCCCCCGAGGCTGCAGGTGGGGGGGAATCTTAGAAGAAGGTAAATTTGCTCAGTGGCTAGACGATGGAGGCCCTCAGGTAGCTCAGAGATGGCCCTGTGGGGCCTAGCACCTCCATGGGCGCCTCCTGCCCTTGCACTAGACAGTTTCTGAGCCCACCCACCACCTGCCTAGCCTTTGCCCACTGAACCCCGCCCCCAGGCCCTCCAGCCCCCACAGCTCTCTTAGGTGTAGGGGGTGGCAGCTGGGTCCTCCCTCCACACTGGCTTCCTTCCCTCCCACAGGTGAGCGCCCCCCTCGGGGTCCATGTGCCCACCCCAGGCCCAGGCAGAGGTGGGCCCCACCATGACTGAGAAGGCAGAGATGGTGTGTGGCCCCAGCCCAGCGCCCACCCCACCCCCTGAGCCAGCCTCGCCTGGGCCCCCAAAGGTGGAGGAGGTGGGCCACCCAGGTTCCTCACCCTCTAGGCTGCCCCCCGGGGTGCCGGTGATCAGCCTGGGCCACACCAGGCCCCCAGGGGCAGGCGTGCCCACCACGGAGCTGACTGCCCTGCGGCCCCCTCTGCTGCAACTCTCTGCCCTAGGAACTGCCCCTCCCCCCCTGGCCCTGCATTACCACCCTCACCCCTTCCTCAACAGGTCAGTGGGGACTAGGACCTGGGGGGCTGGGGGCTAGGGGGCCTTGCCCACAAAGCATTAGTGACCCACAACCCCTTACAGCCTCTACATTGGGCCGGCAGGACCTTTCGGCATCTTCCCTAGCAGCCGGCTGAAACGGAGACCAAGTCACTGTGAGCTGGACCTGGCTGAGGGTGAGCATGGGTGTGTGTGTGTGCGTGTACACGTGTAGGGGCGCTGAAGGAAACACCTGTCTCTGCATGGGGCCCAGGTCTGTGTCCCATACCCTTCCACAAGAAGAGACGTTTCAAACACACACACACACACACAGAGCAAGCCCATGTGGGACAAGCTAGACCTCTATGCAAAACCACAGTCCCGTAGTACACAACTGCAGCCACCCCAACAAGCCGAGCAGCACAGCCACGACGAGTCATGGCAAAACACACAGCCCCACGTGGCACAGTGCAAACAGGATGACAGCTCCACTCACATGTACAGCCACACAGGAGACAGCCACAGAACCACATCCACACAAGGGACAGCCACGGAACCACAGCCACAGAACCACAGCCATATAGAGGACAGCCACAGAACCCCACCTACACAGGAGATAGTCACATAATCACAGCTACACGGCAACTGCCACACACATCCACAGCCATTCCAATATACCACAAATCACAGAGCCACAGAAGACACCAACAGGACCACAGTCACAATGAGACTACTTCTCAGACTCATAAAAACACCCAGCCACACCAAGGGGCCGGACCCACTCAGAATGAGCGCTCGTCAGACTGGCAGTCACGGAGAAACACTCCCTTGGGAATCTCAGCCACAGGCATTAAAGTGTGAGAGTCACTGGTATTGAAGGCAGGACAGCCATCTGCAGTTGGGACAGGGCCTGTGATTGTCACAGCTCTTAGAGGGGATGGTAAGGAGAGGGCAGGGAGGTTCCTAACTGGTAGAGGAGCTGCCTGGGTTAGGCCCCCGCGAGGATAGGGGGTACCAGAAGTGAGGGCGCCGGGGGCGCCCTCTGGGCCTCATTGCCAGTCCTTCCCGCCTGTCTGCAGGTCACCAGCCCCAGAAGGTGGCCCGGCGCGTGTTCACCAACAGCCGCGAGCGCTGGCGACAGCAGAACGTGAACGGCGCCTTCGCTGAGCTCAGGAAGCTTCTGCCAACGCACCCGCCCGACAGGAAGCTGAGCAAGAACGAGGTGCTCCGCCTGGCCATGAAGTACATCGGCTTCCTGGTGCGGTTGCTGCGTGACCAGGCGGCCGCGCTGGCCGCGGGCCCCGCCCCGTCCGGGCCCCGCCGACGGCCCACGCACCGCGCCCCCGAAGACGGCGTCCGCCGGGGGCCCGGACGCAGGGCCGAGTCGGCGGCGCGCCCGCAGCCCGCGCCTCACGCCGGCCCCGACGACTGCCCCGCCGGGGCGGCGCGGCCCATCAAGACCGAGCGGGGGCTGCTGGAGCAGGCGGCCGTGGGCCCGGAGGTGCGGTGATCCTGCGGCACCGGCACCGGGGACTCAGCCCAGGGCCGTTGAGGCTGTGACGCGCTGCGCCTGCGCCAAAGGGACGGGCCTGGGAGTGTACTCCCCCGAAGAGGGACCGGTGAGGACGTCCATAACAGGGATAATGGTCTGGGGGTCGACTGGAAGGGCGACCGTCGTCCCCAGGGCCCCGCAGACCCTTTTATCACCCACACCAGCTGGAAATGGCCTTGCTCGCGTCCCCTTCCCCGGGGCTAGGTCCAGGAATCAACATGGCAGAGCGGACATAAAATCCAAGTGGTGCTTCTTTATTCCGGGCTGGGGCCACCGGGGCAGATCGGGGAGCCTTCGCCTTTCTCACCGGCGCCCCCTCCTGGGGACTCAGGCATAGCTGCTCCTCGACGGCGGCCGCTACGCGCCTGGTGGCCGGGAGGAGCAGATGGGCGCGGGGAACCCACCCCAGCGACCGGACCCCGTCCCGCACGACGACGCTAGCGAAGGCTCGGGCGCTCTTGCTTAGTTTTTCTTTATTTCTTTATTTCACATACACATTAGCCATTCAATGGAGAAGCCGGAGAGAGTCAGGCAAAGATGGTATAACAGAAGCGCAGTGACGGGGGCGGGGCGGGGTGGGGCGGGGCGGGAGGGAACATACGGGCTGGCTGCCTACTTGCATTCCGCTAGGACACTGAAAACCCAGAAAACAAAACAGACAGTAAACTACCCTTGTTTCTTATGTATCTCAGTGCAGAGACGGGGGTGGAGGGCAGAGAGAGGGAACCAGGCTGAAGGAGGAGGAGCGGAGGGACGGGGACGCTAAGGGGAAGCACACCAAATCCATTAGTACTATATATAGAGATACTCGTATATACTGCGTTTCTTAGCCTAAGAAGAAACTTGTTTGACGGGACGGGCGGCCTTTGCGGTCCGCGATGCTGGTGCTGGTCGGGCGCACGGATCTCCCGGGGAGGTTGGGGGGGCCGCAGCGGGGCTGGCCCCGGCTGGCTGAAGGGGGGGAGGGGGCGCCCCGAGGGTGGAGGGAGTGGGGGAGCAGAGGCGGGGCTGGGGTGCCCCTCGGGCTCTCGATTGGGGGACGAAAGTTCTCGTTACTTTATTGCTCCTTTATTTTCTCTCGTGTGGTGGGTTCGTTCAGCACGGTCGGGGTGGGGAAGTGGTGGTGGGTCGTCTGAGCCACCCGGCCCCTCTGGGACCCAGAGCGCGGCGTCCGCTCCGCCAGCACGGGGGTGAGAGAACAAGGCACTAGGTCTGCCGGCCAGCGCAGGGGCGGGTGTGTAAGGCAGTCGACGGGCTGGTTGCGGGGTGGGGGGACTGTGTGCGGGCCGTGTGCGTGCGTGCGTGCGTTGCGTGGGCCTGGGCCGATCCATCGTCAGCATGGCCGGTCCTGTCCTGGAGCGTCGAACCTTCCCCGCGCTCCCCGGAAGGGACCAGGGGTGGATGGGTGGGAGGAATGATGTTGAGGGAGGCGTTGGGGTGGGGTGGGGAGGAACTACCAACTTGCTGAGCGCGCTCCTGATAATGCTGGTGAGGGTCAAGTTGGCGTCTGGCTCAAAGAAGGGCGCTCAGGGCGAGGGTGGGGAGGAAGGGGGACTTTGTTCGTTGGCATTGACCTCTGCGGGGGAGGGGCCGGGATCCCCGCCGCGCCCCCGTGCCCGGGGTGGGGGATGGGGCGAGGAGGGGGCACTGGGCCCCTGGGAGGGGGCGCCCGGGGAGGCCCGTGGCCGGAGCAGCCCAGTCGCCGGGCGCACGCCGCTGTCCCGTTCCGTTAAACTCAAAGGGATATGCGTGTTCCTAACAAGTGCTGGATATTTAATTGATTCATAAACTTATGTATAATAGTCTGTGGGGTTTTTAAAGTACTTTATAATGTAAAAAGCACCAGGGTTTTTATTTTTAATTATTTTAAAAATATTTCTCTCGTCCTTTTCCTTTTTTGATCTTGTGTTGGTTTTTTTTCCCCCTAATATCGAGGTTTGTTTTTTTTTTTTTTTTAGTTCTAAAATGTGAACGTTTCCTTCAGCCCTCCCACCGAAACCGAGAACGAACGACAAAACAAACCCCAGATCATCCTCGTCAACGCAGGAAAACGACTTAAAAAAATAAAACTGAAAACGAACCAAAAAAAAAAAAAAAAGGAAAAAGCACTCAGCTTTCGTTATCCCCGCTCAGGGCGGGGCAGGCCCGGTTCTTTAGCGTCCCCAGAGCCGCGAGGACATTACAACAAAAATAGAAAATTTTCTTCCTTAACAATCTCTTAACATACAAAGATAGGAAAACTCTCCGATGCATTGCACTTGGTTCAATGAAAAAAAAAAAAAAGTTAATCTCCCCCATATACATATTTTTGTGGGGTGTTTTTTTTTCCTCTCTTCTAACACGTCCCCACATTTCCTGTCGCCCTCGTTGCCCCTCGCTCGCCCCTAACAACACTTGGGAAAGGAGCGGCGGCCCCGCCCGCCCCGCGCAGCCCCTCGCCGGGCTCGCCCCGGCCCGGGCCCAGCTGGCCTGCAGCTTCCGACCTCGCCCGAGCGGGGAGCCAGTACGCAGGACCCCCGGATCCCGCAGGCCCCGCCGCACACGCGGCCCGATTGTCTTCGAGGGAAGGGGCGCGTGTGGCTGGGCGGGGGTCCCTTCCACTCCCTTCTCAGCTCTGACCCTGTTTAGCCAACCGAACTGAAAAATCATTGCACTTGACCAGGCGTCACGCCCGGTCCCCCCGGCCCCCCACCCCTAGCCCTCCTCCCCACGCCAGGACAGCTCCCACGGGGATCCCCTGCCTGTTTCGTCTCAGTCCTAGTTGTCCCCCAGGGCTGCACGCGGATGGGGGGGACTTTCTTCAATTTCCAATAAAAGCCACTCCCAGGGGCAGCTACCTTGTGGCTTCCAGCTGGGAAGTGAGCCACCCCAACCCTGTCCCTCTGCCTCAGGTAACCCAGGCCCCCGATGCCCCCCCCCCCACGAGCTTGGGGCCACAGCGTCACAAACTAGATTCACAATAAATAAAGCCCATAACTCAGCCCTACATGGTACAATGTTGATTGACTTTCTGAGGATCCCGACCTGTGCTTTGTGTTTTCATACAGTTAGAGAGAGAGAGACAGAGAGAGGCACAAGACTCTGAGGAGGAGGAAAAGAGGAGGAGGAAGAGGAGGAGGAGCAGCGGCCCAGGAGGGGAGGACACAGGGAGGAGGGAGTAAGGCACAGAAAGACAAGCCGGAGGGGCCAGGTCACACCCTGGGGGGGCGGGTGTCATACTCATGCTCCCTTCCCTCCCCAGGGACGTCTGAAGACCCTCTGGACAGGCCCCCCCCACCCCCGCAACCATCCCCTGGGGAGGAGGGGGCTGTGGAGGGGGGAGCTACTTCCTGTGGTGTGTTACCAAATTGTTCCCAAGTTGCTCAAATGGAGGAGTTCCTAACCGCAACGGCGAAAGACCCAAACGATGCCCCACCCCTAAATAAAGAGTAAAAGACATTACAGCTAAAACCCGGAGAGAAGTGGCCCAAGGGGTGGTGTGGTGGAGGAAGGGGGACAGAGAAAGCTCCAAAACACTTCTGAGAAGTGCCACGGCCAACATCCCCAAAGGATGCCTACCTAGTGCAGGCTGTGCCCTGTCCTCCGCACTCAGCTCGGCTCAGGCCCCTTCTTCTCCGGTCTCTGGCCAGCCCTAGGCAGGGCTGTCTGCATATGGGGCCATGGCGGGGACCAGTGGGGCAGAGCGAGGGCACCTGCATTAGGGGCTGGGGTGTGGGGGAGGCCTAGGGGCCATTTCCCCTCACTTGCTGCACAGCAGGAGGGTAGCTCTCCTGGTCTGTGGAGAGAGGGAAGAGGGGGGGGTCTGTCGGGGTGGGATGAGGCCCGACCTTCGAGAGCATTCCAACTTTTTCCCATGGACTGTACAGAGGGGACAGGCCCGAGAACTGCCCCTTCGGCTCAGGGTGGAGTGGCCCAACGCCCTCCATTCTGGGCTCCTGTACCGAGCTCCAGAGGGTGCGTCCCTTCCCCCACCTTGGGGCTTTTAGCCCAAGGCTGGGGCAGGGAGCAGTGGAGACTGCCTGGCCCCGCCTTGCCCCGCCTTGCCCAGCCTTGCCCAGTCCAGAGCGTCGAGGGGAAGAAGAGGGGAGAGGCAGCGAGGGATGGAGGAGGTGGGCGCCTGGAGGGGCGAGCCCTCTCGTTCTAAACTCCTGTTTGTTGTCTTCCCCTTCGGGTCCAAGTTGAGGGGGGGTTCCCCTAGGAGGGGGTGAGGGGGGCAGGCCCCTTCAGAACCGTGCTGGTTGCTTTGTTTGGGGATTCTGTTCCTTCCCCAGAAGGCCAGGATGGGGTGGGGAAGGAAGGCAATTCTGCATCCCTTTCTTTCGTTTTGTCTTTTACTTGACAGAGTCTGTTTTGTATGTTTCTTTCTGCTTGGCTGCTGGTGCACAGCTCCACCCGAGACCCCTTGAGGGTCCTCCGAGAACTGGGCTGCTTCTGGGGGCCTGCAGGGGCCCCGGGCTGGAGGAGAGAAGGGCTGAGTGGCTGACGTAGTCTAATTTTTGCTTTTCGGTGGGGCTGGGCTGGGGGATTTTTCCATGTCTCAAAATTTCTTCTGCCCCCTTTTGAGGAACCTCTTCTTTTTATTTTGTCTTTTCTTTTGTCGATCTTATCAGAGGAACCAGGACTGAAACGGGACAAAAAAGAGGAGATGCTGAGAAGAGCTGAAGTAGCCCCCACCTGGCCACATGACTGCAGGCCGAGCTGAGGCGGGCTCCAGGGTGTTAGGCAGCCAAGCCCCACAGAAAAGAGCTGCACCCTCATCCTCTCCGGCCTCCTAAGGGAATCCCGCCCCCTCGAGACCCTGCCCCCAGTGCTACAGAGTCCAGCTGGCCTTCCCGTGGGCACTGCGCCCAGCGGGTGGGACCCCGTGGCTGGCGCTGGCACAGACCCGGGATCTGGCCGTGTTTCCAATTGTTTAGGTCTTTGTGTGGGTTCTGGAGGGTGGGGAGGACGCCAGGCTGAGGCTTTGGTCCCTGAGGGGTCTTGGGAGTCGGTGGGGTGGCCCAGCTTCTGCTTAGTGCTCTTTCTGTCGCTTTGGATTAGAAGCAGAAATTCCCGTCTGTACACCCGAGCCAAGGTCCCACAGGCTGAAAGCCTGGGGGCACCACATGGCTTTAGTCCCTAGCAGTGCCAGGCCTGGGCGAGGGGCCCTGAAGCCCACCATTAATGATCATCCACACCTGGGGCACCAGACGCTAGGGAAGGACCTGAGGCTCCCCAGCCGGCGCAGCTTCCTGCAGGAAGCCAGCAGGGGGCGCCGCCTTCCCACAGACAGGGTCTTTGTTGGCAGGCTTAACACACAGCACACACAGGGTGGACCCAGGGGCTGGGCTGCTTTCAGCTGCCCTCCACCAAAGGCCTCCAGCTCCACCTTTCAGTCCAGAGGCAGGGCCAGAGCCCTCCTTCACTGTCTACTCTGCCTGGGTGAGCCTGGTGGTACCCTCAGGGCAAAGTGGGCGTTCCTAAAAATGCATCTCTGGGCCTCTCCCTGGTGCTGGGTCATAGACGCGGGAGCTGCAGGGCCAGGCAGAGATAACTACAGAGCCCCCACTGGGTACCGTCTCATCCACTCTTGCCCCAGCCCTGTGCAGAGGCCGAGGGGCACACGCAGGGTAGGTGACTTGCCCAAGGTCACCTGCCTGTAGGCGGCCCAGCCAGGACTCAAATCCCAACAGCTGCCTGTTCCGCCTCTCCGGACTTGTGTGCCAAGCCAAGAGGATTATGGGGAAGCTGCTGCTGGGGTGGCCAGAACCCCCGCACCTGCCTCGGGCTGTGGCAGCCATGTCATAATGGCGGTCTGAGGGGATGAGGTCAGCCCAAAATCCAGACAGAATCTTATATGAAATTTTCCAATTTTGAAAACTGTTTTGGTTAAACAGAATATGCCTGCAGGCCAGACCCGCCCCTCAGGCTCTGGTTTGGAACCTCAAGGTGTTGTCCACTGTGAGATGGAGACACCAAGTTTTAGAGCTAAAAAGGGCCTCTGAGATCATCTAGAACTTTCTGCAACAATGGAAATGTTCTCTAATTTGTGCTGTCCATTGCAATAGCCACTAGCCACATGTGGCTTGTGAATGCTTTAAATGTGGCTAGTATAACTGAGGAACCAAATTTTTCTTCTTACTTAATGTTAATTAATTTAAATTTAAATAACCACGTGTGGCCAGGGACGACCACATTGGAACCTGCAGATCAGGGGCAACTAGGAATGTTGCGGGGTTTGGGACCGCTACAATGATGGGATGCGGCTGGCATTTACTGGGCGGGCAGAGATGCTAAACTTCCTGCCCCAGCTAGACAAAGCACACAAGGGCAAGCGGCCCTCCCCACAGGGCTCCTGGAGCACCTGCTGCAGAGCCCAACCCCATCAATTGACTAAAGGCCAGATGGGCTCAAGGGGCCTGGCAAAGCTAGGGCCTCCTGCATCCTCAGAGTCAGCAGGGGAGGGCTGCGTCAGCAGCCAGCTCCTGGGCTTCCGGTCCTGGCTCAGGACAGGAGCTGCTGGGTAAGCCCCTTGCAGGGGGGCTCAGGCCTCATGGTTCTCCGGGACTCTCTTTCCCAGGGGAAGACTAGTGGAACCCTTACACTACTGCCCTGCGGGGAAGGCCCGGGTGTGGGCCCAGCCTCCCCCTCTGCTCTTGGCAAGGCAAGCCAAGGCCCCGGGGGCTGGCCCCTTTGGGGTTTGAGCTGCGTGGTGGGGACACAGCTGCCAATGCTCAGAGAGGGTGGGTCTTCCTCAGAGGAGGGAGACTCCGTTCCAGGACTGGAGTTAGGGACAAAGGCGGCTGCAAAGGGGCTCCCTGACGCCTCCCCGCGGATCCCAGGACCTGGGGATCTGCTGCCAAAGCCAGAGGTCTTTTTCTGCTCACCCCTCCCTGCTTCCTGAGCCAGGTCCAAAACTGATTAAAACTAAGTAAAAAGCGCTGCCCAGGGAATGACAAAATTACTAAAATTCTCTTTTCTTCCCTCATTCTATTGTTCTCTCTCCATCTGGTGCTCCAGAGATCAGCTAAAGTCACTTGTTACTGTGGTAACCGCCCCCACTGTACCCCCCACGCTGGCGCAGCCGCCGCCTCCCCCAGGCCCGAGGGCTCCCAGCCTGGCTTGTCCAGCTCTGGTCCTCCCCCCCGTGGACACACCTGCCTGTTCAGTGGCACCCCCACCCGAGGCCCAAGCGCAAACAAGGGGGAGAAAAACTGTTTCCCCAACTTGCCTCAAACTTTGACTTGGCTCCAACATCTCCAAGCAAAGTGAGCAAAGCGAGTGAAGAAAGGAAAGCAAACGAAGGAGGAGGCGAGTGAGGCAGCGGCGGAAGAGGGGAGAGCAGGCAGGCTCAGGGCAGTGGTTCCAGCGCAAGCTCGAAGAGGGGCTGGCGGCTCAGGGCAGTGGGAGGGAGGAGGGAGGTGGGAGGAGGGAGGGAGCCATTTCGCCTCAGTGCCAGCCCAGAGCCAGGGGAGTGGCTCGCCTGGTGTCCCTTCCTCTGGCACCCCCTCCCGCCCTCTGCCAGCAGGGCTCCCTCGGCCTCCCTGGCACAGAGTGGAGGGGGCTGGCTCCAGCCCCTGCTTGGAGCCATTGTTTTTCTTCTCAACACCCCCAAGTTCAAGTTCATCTGGGTGTTACATCATGTCTGGTTGCTCCTGGAAACCAGACGGGTCAGACGTGACTCTGGGGAAAGGGGGTGGGAAGCTGGAAAGGGGTGAAGTTCTCTTTCCCTCCCCTCCTTGCCACTAGGGAGCTCTGAAGTTTGAAGTTTGACAAAGTTTTTTTGGCCTTTTTTTTCCCTTTGAGGGAGGGAAAGGGAAAAACAAAACAAAACAAAAAAAAAAACCTCTCAAACCACACACACAAAACTTCCATCCACCAACTTTCTCTGCTTCAGAGCAGACACGGAACAGGAGCCTGAAGAGACACCCCGGGCTCTGGGTAGAGGTGGATTTCCTGGGGCTGAGGAAGCTTAAGCTTTGGGGCCCCTCCAAGGCCCTGGGCTCACAAGGCTGTGTTTATGTAAAATTTGCAAAAGAGAGATACTTTTCTTCTTTTCCAAAATGGGGGACTCCACATTGTAAGAGCCACACATCCCCTAAAACTGCATCTGCTTTGCTCCCAAGACTGGCCCTCCCTGTTCCCCAGAGCCCTGGCCTCTGCAGGACTATCCCCAGCCTCCTGGGGACAGACAGTGGGGAGGCCCATGTGTGTGCATGACTGTGCACACGTGCAAGTGTAAAGACTCGCCCAGGGACCTCCAGCGGGAGGGCTGAGGGGCTGGCCGGCCCATCTCCTTTCCCTGTGAGAACTGGGGGTGGTGTCAGCAGGGCACGGAGCAGGGGTGGGGGCTCAGCAGCTTGGCCTTCCCTCTAACAGGATTCATCTGGACTTTGGGGAGGAGCCTCCTGGGCAGCAGCGGGCCCTGCCCTGCCCTTGGTGCCAGAGTCTCCAGGCACGAAGCCCATGGCCTGTTCTGTCCTCCCCCGCCCCTCGCCCAGCCCACCCAAAGCCAGGGAAGAGAGGAGGGCTGGGGGCCAGAACTTCCCGCCGGAGCAGGAGGAGCAGGAGGAAAGCAAAGAGGCGGAAGCTGTCCTTTTTCCGGACGGTGCCTCAGTCCCAGGCTTCCATCTTTGCTTCCATCAGGCCTGACCCAGAATGCCTCCAGCCCTGGGTCCTTGGCAGCCTTCCCCAGGGCCGGGGCTGTCAGAGCTAATTATCCAATTAGCTGATTAGCCAGGGAGCCTAGGGGCTGCCTGGGGAGGCAGGCTCAGCTGGGCGTATGAAAAAGCCCGGGCCCTCCAACCCTGCCCCGGCCCCTTCTCCCTGATTGGCTCGAAGGACCCCTTCCTAACACCAAGATGCCCCAGCTCAGGCCGCTCCCTGATCCACCCCCCCTCCACCCCCACGCCCCCACCCCCACCCCGGCCAGCTGGGTGTGCGGCCCTCTTACCTGAGACTGCTGTGGGATGTTCAGAAAGTTGCCGTCCCGGGGTCCGATGCTGACAAACCGGTTGGCAGAGGAGGCGCCTGTCGCTGTGAATGCTGTGGGGAGCGAGGGAGAGAGGGAGAGACCCGTGAGGCCTTGGGGGCCCCTGGACACTGCCCTTCGGGGCTGCTAGGAGAGGGAGAGACAGGGTTAGAGCGTGCTGGCCACATCTAAGCTGGGGCAGGACGGGGCCAGGAGGGGCAGCTGTGCTGGAGGCCACTCCAAGCCTGCCCTCCCCACCCTGAGCCAATCACCCTCACACAGGAGGGACCCCTTATCCCCCTGGCCAGGAACACATCCTGCCCCTGGCACTGGCAGCCACAGCCATTCCTCCTCTTTTTGGCCTGAAGTGAGGGAGATCCTGGAGGCTGGAGCTGAGAAGTCCCTCAGGCCAGTTCTTTCCCCTTAATGAGGTACTGGGCAGGGGTGGGGACAACCCTCTCTTAAAGAGCCCTCAGTGGGTGCCCTGGCTTTCTCACTGGCCCCCCTCAGGTCTTGAGGAGAGGGAGTTGGGGGAGGGCAAGAACTCTGGTGGCCTGGCCCCATTCTGTCTGGGGAAGGCGGTCTAGGTCTGGGTCTGATCAAGTCCCGGTTCACCTCTCCAAACCAGGAGGCCCACCTCCTTGCTCTGCCCAGTGCTGCTCTGCTCACCACCCTGTGCAACCTGAGGGCTGGGCAGGTGTCTGGGGAACCCCAAAAGGGCCCAAACAAAAGCTGAGCCAGGCAGGATGGGGTCAGAGGGGCCTCAGAGCTGGCTGCCTGGCTTGGGCCCAGAGATGGCAGGCTCGTCCTCCTCTGAGAGGTGAGTCAGGCCAAACGGTCCTGTGGTCCCCAGCCTGAAACAGGTGGAGGCGGCCAGAGGGCCTGGCAGGGCCCGACAGCCTGGAGTCAGCTGTGCTGGGGCCCGAGGAGGCAAATGGACAAACACCCCTGAGCTCTTCCAGGGTTTCTTATGCACTCAGAGGGGAATAAGGGGTGTCACAGGCTGCCTGGGGGCCCAGCTAGCCCCCAGCCCCATCTCAGGGACCACGTGCTGGAACCAGACTGTCCATCTCTCTCCAGGAGCCCCCAGCCCACTGCCCCGCACCTGCCCACCTCCAATGCCCGTGACCTTGTATCATGGAGGATGCGGGTGGGAGGATGGCATGAAGAGGATGGAGAAGGGAAAAGAACGCAAACCATGAGCGAAAGGAGAGACAGATGACGAGAGAAGAGGTGACATGGCCGCCCTCCCGGTGCTGCCCCTCCTAGCCTTCGGCCTGCAGGCCACCAGAGGACCTGAGCACTGCCCACCCATCCCACAGTCAGCATGACGCCCACCCGCCTTCTCTCCTGTTCCTCACGTCGGGTCTACCTTGGGCCGCTCAACTGAGATCTGTCTCTTCCCTTTGTCAAAATTTGTCATTAGTTTAAAAAAGAGAGAGAGAAGTGAAGCAGAGGCCCCAGCCCTCCCTGGTCCTTGGAGCATCCAACCTGGGGAAGGAGCTGGGGGGAGGGGAGAAAAAAAGAGCAACAACGAGAAAGAAACCCAACATGAGCCTGGTGGCGAGGGCTGCCTGCTGCACCTTGCAAGGCCAAGGGAATGGAAGGGGAAGGGCAAGGCAAGAAAGGATGGTGGTGACGTCGCCTTGTGGTGACATTTAACCTTCTTGGTGTAGGGGAACAACGGAACGACAGAAAATAAAAAACAAAAACACAAAAAGACAGCAATCACGCATGGAGATGGCATGGCTTCGCCTCCCCACCCTCCACCCTGCCAGCACCCTGTCGCCGCGCCCCGCTGTGCTCTCCCTCCCGCCCCCCGGAAGGGGCCTGGGCAAGGGGCCCTGCTGGGAGCAGCGGGCCGGGGGCTCGAAGGGGCCGGCTGGTGAGACTGAGGCCCAGTGTGACCGGGGCTGGGGGGCTCGGCTCTGCTCTTGTCCGGGAGATTCGGTGGTGCTCTAGGGTGGGGGGGCCTTGGCAGTGAGGGGGGTGTTTCCTTTTGCAGTGGAGACGGTTTGGATGGGCCGGGGACGCTGGGCGTTGTGGTTTGGTTTCATCGTCCACTTACAAGGTGATGGAGGAGTCAAGGCGGCGCCGTCTGGGGCAGTGCTGGTGGATTTGGAATCAGGCATAGGAAGGGGCACAGGTCTGGCCACTGGAGGCGGCGGTGGTAGCAAAAATGACCCCGGGACTTTGCCCTGGCCGCTACCGTTGGGCTGCGAACAACATAAATAGAGTGACGCATGAAGGCACATCACACACAGACACACGCTCCCCTGCGGGCCAGGCAGCAGCGGCCGGCCCCTTGGGAGGGCTCCCTCGCACGCCAGCTCGCTCCTGAGAGCGGGCGCTCCCTGTGGAAGGTGCAGAATTTGGCTCCTCTCATCCAGGGCACAGGATGGGTGAGGGTTTAAGGCCTCTCTTTGGTGTCTCGGGTGTTTCTCTCTCTCTTTTTTTTTTTTTTTGATCCTCTTTTGAAGTTGTGGGAGGGAAGAAAGGGGATGTCCGACGGGTGGTTTATTATTTCTTAGGGAAAATATTTTAGGTACAAAAAATGTGCCACCTAGCAATACGTGAAGCTGCACCTAGAAGTTCTTGATGACCTTCTCCTGTGGCAGGCAGGGTCAGCCAGCCAGCCCCTAGGCCCCCCACCCCGAAACACACACTGTGCCTCCCTCCTGTGGGCCCTTGGACTGGGGCTGGCTGACCCAAGTGAGGCCCACAGGCCCGCCAATTCTACCCCCAGGTCATGGCCTCAGGGAGGCCACCAAGCATCTGGAGGGCTTGCCTCTTGGCTAGGGCGGCCTGTGTCCTCACTGCCTGCGGACAGCGGTGTTCTGGCCTATTCTTGAAAGAATGGCACAGGAAGAAAATCCATCGCTGCCAGCTCTGTTCCTGTGAAGCTCTTCCAGCGGTACTCCCCTGTACGACACCCTCAGAAAGCCAAGGACATTTGGTCGTCAGTGTCCACTCCTTGTTCTTTGTGCTCTTTTGTGCCTCAAACTCGAGTTTTCCCCTTCAGGTCCCGTGGCCTTGTGTGCACCAGCCTTCAGGCTTCAGGGAGAGGAAGAGGCTTCCCTGCCTCTTGCAGGCAGTTTCCTTGGAGAGACCTCCCTGGAGCTCTGGGCACATACCTCCTGCTGCTCCAGACGCATGCCCTCGACAGCCTCTGCAGCCGAGCTCAGGGAGGCCCAGCCTGTGTGCTTCACCCTGAATTCTAAGCCGGCTCTTCTCCCACAGAGCAACGCTCTCCCCTCCCAGTGCCCAGCTGGGACGCTGCAGGGTTGTCATCTATCAGCGGGCAAACCCCAGAGATTCCACCTCCTGGGTGTCTCCCAGCCGACCCTGTCTTTCTGTCCTCAATGATTTCGCCTGGACTATGACAAGGAGACTTCCAGTGGGCAACTGGCTCTGTGCCAGGCATTTCATTGACATTATGACTTGCCCCCCAACCATCCTGTAAGGCAGTGGTTCTCAACTGGGGGTGATTCTGCCCCCGGGGGACATTGGCAATGTCTGGAAAGTTCTGGCTATTGCACAGGTCAGCCCTCACCACAGAGAACGAACCAGTCCACACGCTAACAGTGCTGGGGTTGACAAAGGCGGCTGTAAGGGAAGCTCCACTCTCTCCATCTCACAAACGAGAAATGGAGGCTCTGAGCAGGAAAGTGGTGTATCCAAAGTCACCGGCTACCACCAGGAAGCTGGGAATTCACAGTCACGTCTACCTGACTCCAGAGCTCCTAAGCATCCTTTCCAGGGGCTGAGCAACCCTCTTCCCCATATTCAAGTTATCTCAGGGTTCTCTCTTCCTCTGAAATCTCCCACAGCTCTGACTACATCCGACATAAAATACAAGCTCACCAGTAGGACGATCCAAGGCCCCAGTCGTGGAGCCTGGTGGGGTCTTCCACCACCCATACCTTTCCCCCCAGGTACTGCCTACTCCAAATCAGCTGGTGGTTTCCAGAACACAGCCTGACATGTCCAGCCTCCACACTTTTGCTCACTGTAGAACCCTCTATCTGGGAGACCCTTTCTCATACCCTTCAAGGCCTGCTCAGGAAAGGCCATCCCCTCTTTGGGAGCCATCCAAACTCCCTGAATCTCAATTGTTCTCTCTCTGCCTGAGGCCATCTGGTTATCCCCCCGCCCCCGCCAAGATGGCAGGACATTACCTCTGTGTGACCCATGCCTCCCTGAGGGCAGCAGGCAGTGATGTGACTTGAACTGAGAATCCAAGGACTCTGTGGCTGACCCACACAGGCTGTGCCCTTCCTCTGACTCTCTGAGATAGCTTTGGGCCCCAAGAGCCTTCACTCCCAATGACCAGCAACTAGGTCTGACTAACTGTCCCTCTAAAGGGTTCCTGCCCACTCAGGGTGACAACTCTAAGAAGTCTCTGACAGGAACAATCCATGGCTACTGGTCCCCATCTATGTCCTGGCTGGAGTCCCATTGTGCCTTCGGTTGGCTCTCTGGCTTCCAGAAGGCAGGGGTTTCCAGCTCTGCAGGTGAACACTGAGCTATGATCAGCGGCCACTCTCCCTAATTTCCACAGCCTGGCTTGTTGCGATTGTTTTCTTCCACTGGGGTGGGAGCTGGGACAGTTACGACAGATCACAGCCTCACTAGTTCTTAGGGCCTTCCTGCGGTCGGCTCCTGAGGGGCTGGAGCCCAGGAACATTCCAGACAGGCCCTGCCACAACAGGGTGGCCTCTGCTTCCTTCCAGTCTACTGAGTCGGCTTCCCCAGGAGTATCTAAATTGCTAATCCTGCTGATAACACTAATCCTGGCCCAATACAGCTGGACGCGGAAACCCACGGACTTACAAAATTCAGTTTTTAAAAGTAATTTCCAACCAGCCCATCTGCAGACTAGGATGCCTCAGCTCTGGCTGAAGTACCAATCAGGGTTTAAAAAATCTCAGTCTTGCAACTTTGCGGTGCCTGAAGCCTTGTAAGTTAAGAGCCAGGAGGAACCTAGCAGGCCTGGTTGCTCCGTCAGTGGTCAGAGTTGAGCTCAAGCCCAGGCTCTCCCATGGGGCCCTGCAGCATCTCTGTTGCGTTTACTTAGTGGTGTCTTCTCTCTGCCTGAAACACAGCTAATCAGGCACTCTCCTTCCGCCCTCTGCATCACCTCCGAGTGGTGTCTCCATCTGGCTTCGGCCTTTGTTGATTTGGTTCTTCTAAATCAGACGAGTTAACCTGGAGTCCAAGGACGAGCTACAGGAGCATCTGGGAACCCTCCTGAAATTGTCCGTAAAATTTTTGTACGCATATATTTTCCTGGCAGGATGATATGAAACTTCAGCTTCTCAAGGAGGTTAGGGATACTCCTCTCGGCTCTAGATCAGTGGTTTTCAAAGTGGGGTCCCCTGACCAGCAATAGCATCAGCATCACCTGGGAACTTGTTAGAAATGCAGATTCTCAGTCCCACCACAGACCTATTGAATCAGAGCTCTCCAGGTGAGGCCCAGCCACCTCCAGGCAACTGACTCTCATGCACAGCAAGTCTGAGAGCCACAGGTGGTCGTGGAGCAAGTACAGGGTCCCAAGCCTTTGGCTCTCTCTGAACAGCATGGTGCTGCCTCTAACACCATGGTGCAGTCTCTAGCATCTCTCAGAAGCGAGGGTGGGCCCCATTGAGCAGGCTCCCTACCAACCACTCTCCTTGTATCTTTGGTAGAACAAGCACAAGACTAAACACAATTCACACCAGCTGGGTTACGCTCTCTGCTTAACCAGGGGGGGCTATTTGCAGCTCTGTCTGCTGCATTTTGTCCACGGTCTACTCGCAACAAAAGCATGCCTCAAGAAGAGAACCTTCCAGGCAGAACAGCACCCTCAATACCAAACAGTCAAGGGAGAGGCCAGGCCCCAGCCCTCAGGATGGCCAGGGGGACTGCTGACCCACTCTCTCTTGGGTCCTGTGGGTTAGGTTTGGCTCCTTAGGCTAAACTGGTCCTGAGGTAAGCCTCATTTTGTTTCCAAGCCCCAGGCGCCTCTGTAGGTGAGAAGGCAGGCAAGGCGGTGTTCCTGGCCTCTCTGATCTTGGGAAGCCAAACTCCAAACCCCAGGCCCCTTGGGGGCTGGGAGATAGGCTGGTGGCAGCTGTAAGGGGCATATCCATTCTTCCCTCCATACCCCTGAAAGTGGATGGAGTTTGTCCAGAAAGGTGGGAAAGGCTAAGTGTGTGCTAAGGAGCTGCAGAGTCAGCAAGAAATACATACCCTCACGGGCAAAGGGGACAGGAGACAAGGAAAGCAGAAGGAGAGCGAGCAGAGGGACGGAAGAGGAATGGCTTCCATTCTGAACAGCGAGAGCAGGGAGGGTGAGACACGGCCTGGGAGTTACACGAACATGCTCTCCCTGCCAGGCCCCGCCCCAAATCCATTAGCCAGCACTCAGCAAATGCCCACTCCAGGCAGAGCATGCCCAGGCAGCACTGGGGAGGCAGCCTGCTGTGGGCGCTGAGTGGGCTTCCAGAGCACCTTTCCCAGCCAGGGCCCTCTAAGCATCCTCCCCTGGCCTCTCATGGAGGCTTCTAAACTGGAACGGCTGGACTGGAGAAGAGATGGGGCTTCTCAAAGGGCAGCCTACCGTCGGGGCTCCAGAACCTTCCCAGAGGTCTAGAGACCACTGTGTTTCAACTCAAGTGGTCCCCTAGGGGGCTTGGCTCTTAGAAGACTGAATGAGGACCGCTGTCCCAAAGAAGGGTCATCTCTGGCCAACTAACTTCTGGGATCATTCCTTTGGTTTGAGTGGCCCCGCATTTCTGCTCATCAGTGACCGGGGGCCTGAGGGCCCACTGATGGAGAAGGGCACTGGGGCCACGGAAGGCCACAGCGAGCCCGCCACCCAGGTAGCGGCCCTCTCCCAGGAGAACAGTTTCCAATGCTCCAGAACCCTAACTGACCTAAGGTTTGGTGACACTTGTAAAGAGTCAGGCCACCAGGAGCCTCTGTAATGGCCCCCATGGGATGTGGCCTTCCTTCTAAAAAGGTGGTTCTCACCTGAGTACGATCTCACCCCCCAGGGCACCTTCAGCGATGTCTGGGGGTCTCCTTGATTATCACGGCTTCAGGGAGGTAGTACTGGCGTCTGGGGGGTCAGGGCCAGGGATGCTGCTAAACATCCTACAGTATACCAGACTGCCTTCCCACAGCAAAGAACGATCAGGGCCCAAATGTCAATACTGCCATGGCTGGGAATCTCTGGTCTAGAACCCACCAAATCTTTAGATCCCTGAGGTTTGATAAGGGTGTTGACAGGTAGGAGCCGAGCACTGGGTCGAACAGATCACAAGTTCGCTCCCGCTGAGGGAATGGAAACCGTAGGGAGGACAAGGAGCCCCAGTTAACATGGGCCCAGCCACTCCCCTTGCCTCTCTGGACCATAACGGCCAGGTCCTGATCTGTAAGTGGACCCCCACCCTCAGGGAACCAGAAAATTGAGGCATTCAGCACTACCGGCTCCCTGCTGCTCCAGCCCCAGGGGCCTCCCGGCTTTCTGGTCCTCTCCCTGTGAGCCCCAAGACAGACAGACAGACACAGAAATGAGACTGTAGCGGGGCTCCTGGGCCCTCTGGACTCACCTGTCCGGTGGCCTGGCCCGAGCCGTCCGAGCACACAAACTGTACAAACTCCTTCAGCGAGTCCTGTCCGTGGTGGTGGTGGTAGCGGATGGTCGGGTGCGTGAAGTACGGGCTCGACTGCTGGATGATGGATGTCGAGGGGAAGTGCAGCGCTGACGCTGTGGCCCGGGGGCTCCCTGCATGCACGTGGGGGAGACAAGGGCATCAGGGACGAGAGGGCGGCTAGTGGGGGCCATAAGAGGAGGGGAATGTACTGGTGAGAGGAAAGAAAAGCCAGAGGAAAAGAGTAGGAGCAGGACTTGGGTGAGGTGAGTGAGGCATTGCCTCGGGCCCAAAATTAAGGCAGCACCAAAAACTTTGCCATCAAGACAAATAATGTTTTAATGAAATGTTGAAAAAAAAAATCAAATCAGTAAATGATGGCCCATGGGCTAGCCTCCTGTTTTGGTAAACAAAGTCTGAATGAAAGCAGGGCCAGTATTAGGGTGAGGCGGGCGAGGCAGGATCACGCAAGTGCGGGGTCAGATCCTGTCTTTTCTTTTAATCTTGGTGTTCATTCGTCATATTTTTTGCTTTTTTAAAATACTGCACTAAAATAATTATTTATCTTGATGACTGAGTTTTCAGT
Source organism: Dugong dugon (assembly GCA_030035585.1). NCBI lineage: Eukaryota > Metazoa > Chordata > Mammalia > Sirenia > Dugongidae > Dugong > Dugong dugon. The sequence continues at coordinate 16,878,567 of CM057462.1, read as the reverse complement.
GCCCCCTTAAACTCTGCACCTGAGACAAGTGCCCAGCTCATCTCCTGGGGTCCAGGCCCTGGGTGGGAGCCTGGGTGAGGGCTGAGAGAAAGCAGACGGCTCTGTGGAACGATGGACAAAGGCACAGCCCCACACCAGCGGAGAATAGGATGGGCACCCGCAACGCACACACTCATCTCCACACACAGAGGAGAACACCTGGCCGCCACCGCCATTCTGGTGTGCTCAGCCCCATGGCCCTCGCACACACGATTCCCACCCCTGCGCAGGCCCCAGCTCTTCCCTGCTGCTGTGAGCCCCTTGCTACCCGTCTGTTTCCAATCAGCTTGCTCTTGCTCTCAGTTTCATTAGGGGCTGAGGAAACTTGGCTTCTCTCTGGAGTTCATAAAAGCTGAGCGGAGCTGGCTTGCGCCCTCCTGCTGCCTGCAGGCCCGGGCTCCCACCCTGACTGTGCGACTGTGTGTCTACTGCGCCCTGCCCAGCGCTGTTGGCCTCTGGGCTCCCAGCCAGGAGACCTCAAGGAGGAAGCTGGGAGAGTAAACCTGCCGTTCCCGATGTCCCACAGAAGGGCCCGGGAGACTGCCGGCCAACATAGGGATGTGTCCAAGAAAGTTAAGACTCTTTCTGCCAGGTGGGTGCTGAGGGGGTGCAGAAGAGAGTGAGGGAGTGATGGAGGTTGAGGACTCAGCTCTCCCAACTTCCTGCCTGACTCCACCCCTCAGGAACAGCTAGATCTGAAGCAGGAGAGTGGCCAGCAGGCCAACTGTGCAGGGCTCCTTCCCCTGGAGAGTAGCCCGGGAGCACCCTGTTTCCTAGCCCTTCATTTCCAGAGAAGGAAAAGGAGGCCCAGAGAAGCAAGCTGGCTTGCCCAGGACGGGAGCCGGACCCCAAGCTCCTGGGCAAGTGTTCCTTTCAATCTGTGCCCACATGCCAACCTGGGTTAATGCTGGGAAACCAGATCCTGGGCTCAGCCAGGAGCTGGGAGAGAAGAGCTGAGAAGAGAGCAGAGGGGACACTGGTGCTCGCCCCCAACAGCCAGCGAGAGGCAAGGAGACTGGGCGGCAGCGGCCTGAGGCCTCTCTGGTTGGAGGGCAGGTTGGAGAAGGCCTCGGGATGATCCTGTGCCATACGTGGCCCACACACTCGTAGGCAGGCACACAACATGCATGCACGCGGCAGACGAGAGGGAGAAGCAGGTGAGAGAGTGTTCGGGGACACAGTGAGAAGGCCCAGGGGACAGGCCTGGTTCAGAGGAGGCGCTGCTGGTGGAGGGAGGGTCTGTGCCCATGTCTACCCACTGCCGTACTGCACGGCCCACTCAGAAAGCTTGGGGCTGTCACTTGGGGATCGCTCCTCCGTGCTCTGCCACCTGCCTCCCCACTGCCCACCTTGGCGCCCCCCCCCCCCCCCCCCCCCCGTTTCTCACCTGGTCTGACTCCAGCAAGCACAGGCAGCGGGTGGTGGGTGAAAGCCATGCGCGGGGAGCTGCTCTGGGAGGAGAGGGCACTGCAGAAGTCCAGCTTTCCTGACTTCTTTAGAGAAGCCGGGCCTGGGGGGGAGGAAGCAGCAACACAGGGCAGGTTTAGCTGGGCCGGGCAGGAGCAGGGGAAGGCGGAAGCCAGCAGTCTGCTTCTTCTTTCCTCGACCCTCCCGAGCGCGCCCTCCCTGTCATGCTCTCCACTTCTGAGTCCAGTCTGGGGAGAGGAGCATGAGGTCCCTGGGTTCCAGTGGGGCAGCACGCACTGGGCAGGGGCTGGCCCCTGACAAGCAGAAATCAAGCTCAGCGGGGCCTCAGAATGCAGGGGCGGTGGGTAGTGAGGAAGGAGGGAGGAGGTAAGCCTGGGAGGGTCCGGGGTCTGCTCCAGGGTGTCCTGGACTCTGGTGGGGAGGAGCCAGGGCTCCTTGCCCAGCCCTCAGCTTCTCCCAGGGGCAGCGCTGGGCAGGAAGCACAGCCACCGGTCTCAGGCCAATCACAGGGAAGACACAGCATCTGCCCCATGGAGGAGAAGGCAGGGATGTGGATGGAGGGCCTGGGGAGTCCTCCAGCTGCTGGGGGCTGGGCACTGGGTGCAAACCTACACCAGAAGGACTTTTTTGGCCAAAGGGCTCCAGGCTAGGATGCTGTAGGATGAGTCGTTTCTGGGCTTTGCTCTGTTCCTGGTGCCAGAGGTAGTAGCATGCACCAGGAAAGGGAGGAGGCACGGAGAATACCCCACTGGAGCTCTGCCTCTAGGAGCCTGATGTCACCAGCCCAGGTCATCTCTGTGCCCAGCAGGACAAAGCAGAGCCCTGGGCTGCTTCTGGGCAGCTACGCTCCCCTGGGCAGGCAGAGCCGCTCTCGCTGGCTGCTGTCCTGGCCTGAGGCTGGGAGGGGTCAGGTGGGGTGGGGGCAAATCTCTAGAGCTACCATCTTTAAGGGGCAAACCGAATCAGTTTTGGTGGGGGCTGGGGGGGGTTTCAGAACAAGAAATAAGAACCATTTTAACTGTGGAGGGAAGAGGAAGGGGAGGGAGAACTCTCAGCCGCCAGCAGAGGTGTCATCTGGAGGCAGCTGTGTGCCACCTGATAGCTGGCATGGTGGGGAAGGGGGGCTCCCCACCAGCTGTGCACAGCTGTCCCCGCTGCCACACAGTGCCTCCCCAGCTGTTGCCCGTCCTGCAGCTGGGCTGCTAAATTGGCCATCTGTTGGCAGCACAGGGAAACAACATGGGGGGAGGGGAAGGGGTGACAGAGGAATAGAGGGGAAAGTGAGGGAGCTGGGGTGTGGCAGGAGGACATTGGGGGGCATGACAGGGCTGCTGGAAGAAGGAGCAATGGCGGGCAGGAGAGCAGACAGCTGAGAAAGGAGAGAGCACAGGCTGGGGAGAGGAGGGCTCCTCGGGAACTAGGTCTGGGAAGAGAAGGGCCTGGGGGGGCACCCCAGGAGTCAGCTGAAGACATGGCCCTTGAGGCCCTCTCTGGTGCAGCTCTTCCAGAAGGCGTCACTGACTGAGGCCCTGGCTGGGGACCTGGGACTCAGCCCCAGAGTCTTCAGGGCCTTCTCAATCCCTTCTTTCTCTGGCCTCCAGGCTCCCCATGGAAGCATCTGGGCTGTGGCTGGCCCAGGTCCCAGCCTGCCGAGAGGAGACCCTGGGAGTTGGACACCAAAGTCTTGCAGAGGCGAGCCTCCTCTGGTGGTCTAGAGGCCCTTCCCTCAGTCCCAGGCCAGGGCCGAGCCCCCCTCTCCTCCTTCCAGGAGTCCAGAGCCTGTGTTCAGGGGGCAGCAGGACAGCAGCAAGCGCCACCCCTCCCTTGTGCCTTGCTTCTCCGCCAGCCCTGGCCTGCTGCCTATCCACCTGCCCTTTCCAGTTGAGGGCACATCTGCATGACATCAGACATAGCAACATCAGGTCCGACCCTCATCCACCTGCATCAGAGAACCAAGCCTCTGTCCACGGGCCTCATCAGCCCTGTCAGAGCAGATCTGCACTGTGCATGCCCACACGCTCTAGAGCTGTACTCTCAGATCCCAGCACCCACGTCATAAGGACACATACAAGCTGCAGCACCTCCCCCTGCCCCATGTGCATGCATATGCACACACACACAGGTGTGCGCCCACTCTATTCCACCTGGGCTCTCCCAGTGGGCTCACTCGCTCAGTCAAAGACTAGAGGCAAGGTGGGTGGGCTTGACAGAAAGGGGGTGATTAAAGGGGATTGAGAAGGACTGAGCTGGCTTCCTATAGATTCTCCCCCTCAGAACCTTCTCCCTTCCCTAGCTTCTCTGCCTGGTCTAAAAAAGCTTCTGCTCATTCTCTAATAGTCTCTGATCCTTTATGTGAAGCTGGGCCCTTTAGACCAGCATTCTGGGGGACATTCGGTAATGGCTGGAGACATTTTTGGTTGTCATACCTGGGGTGGGGGTGCTACTGGCACCTAGTGGCCATGGATGCTGCTAAACATCCTGCAGTACACAGGAGGGCCCCCCATGATCAAGAACATTCCAGCCCCAAATGTCAACAGTGCCCACGTTGAGAAACTGCTTTGAATCATGAAGACCACAAGGCTAGGGCTACCTCTCTAGAAAAATGCCAAGAGAGGGAGGCCAACGAGGCTCTGAAGAGGAAGGCGCCAGAGGATTGGATTGTGCCCCCAACAGTGGGGGAGCCAGTAAGAAGAGGGGACTTCTCATGTCCATACCTGCATCCACATCGTTGGGCCACCCGCTGGACTGGCTACTGCCAGCTGCTGGGGAGCGGCCTGTCCCAGGATAGAACACGTCGTCGACAGGGCTCTCCATCTCGCTGTCATCAATGGACTTGGGGCGCTTGGTGGTGCTGGAAGGAGGAGGTGAGAAGGATCAGATGAGACAAGGCTGGGACAAGGCTCCAGGCAGTCATGTGGTGTTCGGACTGTGGCACTTAGTATGGATGGGCCCCCCAGTCTACAGCTCCCTGGAGGCGGAGGCTCCAAACCTGCTCCTCCTCCTCCAGCCCCATCTCAGTCTGAGATACCACTGTTTACTGAGCTCCCAAGTCAAAGAACTTAGGCAAAACCCTCAACTGCTTCCTCTCCCTTGCCCACTGTATCTCATGGCCCGAGGGCCAGGCCAGGGCGAGGCGAGCCAGGCACTCACCTGGGACACAATGTGTCAGGAGGCGGCACCACAAAACTCAGTCATCCAACAACATTTTAATACAATACTTTAAAAAATCAAAATAAATACCAAAAACTTCACAATGACCAAAATATCAAAATTTTCAATAAAGATGGTATTCAACCCTGCCTGCATGACTCACCCTGACCAGGGTGGACTCTCCACTTCCCGGACATCTCTCAACTCCATCCTTCTCAATCTGCACCACCCACCTTAGGCCTCCTCAGCTCAGCCTGTCAGACGGCTTCCTAACTAGCCACCAGTCCCACCCACACCCCCTGCTGCTGGAGGGAGCTTTCTGGAACACACATCCATAGCATCCCTGCTTAGAACCTCTCAGGGATCCCCACTGCCCAAGGATGAAGTCTGAATGCCTTCTTCTGGCTTCCAAAACCCTCCAGGAGATGGCCCTGCCAGACTGAGGCTGCTCTCTTTCTAGAGTGTCCACCCCATGCCTGTACCAGTCCCTCGTATGTCTTGGCTCAAATGCCACACCCCTGAGAGAGAAGCCCTCTTGGGCCCCCACTGGGAGGGGGGCTGCCTTGTTCGAGTTTGTGTCCCAGGCTGCGAGGTGACGTGGTACTGAACAGGAAGCTCAGCAGATGGCCGAGCACCGAGCACAGGGGCCAAGGGAGCCTCAGAGCTAGCACCCTCAATGAGGGTGACATTCTGAAGCACCCAGGTGGTACCTGGGACAGCCTGGTGTGGAGGTGGGAGGGCAAGGGGCTGGGCTCACCTGGTAGAAGGAGGGGAGGTGATGGACCGCCGCCCCAGGGTCACCTGGTTGATGTTGTAGTAGCTGGGGCTCTCCAGGTCCGCCAGCGAGAAGTTGGGCCCTGATGCTGTAGCAACAGGAGCTGGGGAAGAAGCGAGAGGGTGATGAGCCTGGAAGGCACCGGAGGCCCAGTAGGGCCTGTTTCATTGCCACAAGTAGCTTCCTGGAAGCCCAGGTGGCAGACAGGCTGCCCAGACTGCTGAAGAAGCCTCCTCCTGACTGCAAGTCCTTGGGGAAGAGCCCTTTGGTTGGACTTATTTTCCTTCAAAGTAGTGGAAATTAGAGACCCCGCCTCTGACTGACTCAGCTCCACTCAGCACAGTGGCACAGGCAGAGAGTGTCCCAAGAAGCCCTGTCTGCCCCCAAGCCCCTAGAAGTCTCCATCAGCAGGGGGAGGTCTAAGTCCTATACTCTCTCTACCTTATCCCTGCTGAGCTCAGCCCTGGCCTGTCCCTGACCCAGAAGGAAGAAGCCCACTTACTCTGTGATACTCTCACCAGCTCGGTCACGTTCCAGACCCCAGAAGTCACAAAACAGTCCTGGAAACTTAAGTGCCCTAAAGAGGGAAAAGGGGGAGTGAGTCGAGGCAAGCCTGTGGGGAGGGGCTGCCTGTCCTTTTGCCCCAAAGCTCTTCCTCCCTCCATTTCCCTCCCAGGCTGGCCCTTGCCCAACCTTTGGGTCTACACTGAAGTGGGGGCATATTTCAGGTGAGCCTCCTCCCCTCAGGGACGGCAGCTGAAGCTCAGGAGACAGTGGAGTGAAGGGGAAGGATGGGGGAGACCAAGCCCGTCCGGGGGGCCAGGGTGGGGGAGGGGCAGAGGGGGTGTAGCCAGCGGGGGGTTGGAGGGCACTGACCGTTGGGCAGTGGTTTGATGTCCGCATCTCCTTGCTGGTTTGAACTATCTGATTGTCCGGATTCTGCAGGAGACACAAACGGGAGGACAGATCAAAACCAAATTTCACACAAAACGCAGCCATGCCAGGGGCGCTGTCCACCCAGGCTGGCTAACACCTTCACCCTACCCTGAGTGAGGAGAGACCAGAAGAGGGGAAAGGGGAGACAGGCTCACACCTGGCACAGGTGTGCCCACCTTGCTTCACTGGCATTTGGGCTGGACCATTCTCTGCTGTGGGGGGCCGTCCTGTGCACTACTGGATATGAAGCGGCATCCCTGGCCTCCACCCACTAGATGCCAGTAGCACTCCCAGTTGTGACAACCACAAATGTCTCCAGACATTGCCCAACGTGCCCTGGGGACAAAGTCACCATGGTTGAGCAGCATTGCCCTAGAGTCAGGGCAAAGAGGACACCCAGGAGAAGCCGCCCTCAACGCCAGTGCCCATCTCTGCCCACAGCTGGGATGGACCCCAGGGCCCCCCAACCTCACATGCACTAGCTCCCAGGGGAGCAGCCCCTTCCCTTAATTAACTCCATCCCTGTCAGCCCACCCCACTCCCAGTTCACCTCTGTGCTCACAGGCAGTGCCTGGCAACCCAGAGGGAGAGGTTTGCCCCTGACGCTGTCACCCGTTCTGTGCCAGCCTGTCTGGGCTGTCTCATACCCCAGTGCCACAGCTGCTCAGAGGGAGCCCCGAGACAAGGGCCCATTGTGCAGTGGGAGCACACAGAGGGCTGGGGGCAGGGTGGAACGTGCGTGTGAATATTTTGCTGAGCTTGGGAAAGCCCCCCGCCCCCACCCCCCATGCCCTCAAATCTGTGCCAGGGGTACAACGGGGACCTCCCGAATGCCTGCCTGGGCACGACAGCTGGCAAGAGGTTGGCAAAGAGGGGGGCCAAGGCAGGTTGTGGGGCAGGCATTTGTTGAAGAATCAGCTGCTCACAGGGGGACAACATGGCGGGTGGCATCGGAACAGTGGTGCCCTGGTGTGGCTGGGGCTTCTCCTGATCTCGACCACCACCCACCTGCTGGCCCAGGAGTCCACTCTGCACTGGCCTCACAGCCAGTGCACTGGGAAATGACCAGCTGGGATCGAGGCCAGCCCAGGAGATGGGGCAGGGGATGCCGCTGCCACTCCAGGAGAGTGGGAAGGAGCTGGGCAGGCAGAATGGCAGCCCCCCACCCCACCCCAATTCTCAGAGCAAGGCCTGCCCGACTCAGGCTGGGGGCATCAGCCAAGTTCCTGGCTGCCTGCCTCTGTGTGACCAGTGGGCAAGGGCAGGCTGTCCCCAGAACAGTTTCAAACCCCTCTCCTTCATCCTTTACCTTGTTTGATTTTTTTTAATTCCAAAAATAATAAGTGACAGATCAAAACAGCAGAGGTTTATAAGGAAAACGTTTACAGGACCCCTTGCCCTGTACGCTCTTATATCTCCCTTCTTACTCACCCCAGGGGTGGCTTTAGGGAAGGGGAGAGAGGACGCCACCCTGGGCTATCTCTTTGTTAGTGGCACTCTCTGCTTGGGAGCGAGCCCACAGGACAGCCTCCGTGCTTCCTAGGAGAGCAACCTCTCCGTACCACAACCGTGGCGATATGTCACTCTCACCTGAGTCCACTCCTGGCTCCCTGAGTCTGATTCAAGCTCCAGCCGATCTAGAGGGAGCAACCAAAGGGCTCAAGGCGACAGATGCCCACTCTTGGGCCTCCTTGAACCCAGGCCCGCGGCTGCTGCCTCCCAGGGCCCAGCTTCACTGTTCTACAGGGCACGGATTCAGAACTGGGTGTGTAGGCTCAGGGTCGCTGCTACCAACCCCCTCTGTTCCGGGACCAACTCAGTCCCCACCGAGCCCTCCACACCGGGGTCCATGGGTGGGAGAGAAGGAGGTCCTGGTGTCCACACCAGGGGCACAATCCTGGCCACCGCCATGGTCAGGGGGAGACAGAGCCACACGGCTGTGTGGTGCGCATGCGCACACTCAGCCCAGGGACAGAAAGACTAGAGAGAAGATGACAAAGAGATGGAGGTGGGCCAGCCACGAGGCAGAGACAAATGGGGGCTCCAGGAAGGCACGGCAAACAGAAAATCATTTTAAACCAAGAAACTGCCCCAAAATATTATCCTGCTATTATTATTACCGGTGCAATATAAAGGGGAACGCTGGAGCCAGTTCCCGGGCGCGGGCGGTGCCGCTGCCACGCGCCTCCGAGCTCGGCCCGCTCGCTGCTGGCAGCCATTTTAAACCTTGGCAGCCATCTTATGGCTGGCGGCCCCAGCCAGGGCCCACAATGCCGCCACCGCCAGCCCCCAGCATGCTCAGCTCGGCCCCAGGACAAAAGGCAGACACACTAGAAATCTGGGCCCAGCCTCTGAGGCTCAAGAGCCAGCCCTGGCGGCAGGGGCAGCTGTGACCAGAGCCCCACTGTCTTGTTCAAGCCACACTCCAAGAGCGGAAGGGCAGGGAGGGCCGAGGCCCAAGGTTTGGGATACTACTGCTCCGCTCCAAGGCTGCTGAAGCCCCCGTGGGCCATCCCCAGGCCCAGGGGCTCAATGAGTGAAGTAAGGGTATAACCTTGCCCAGACGTGGTGACAGGCACCACGGGACAGTAAGGGACGTGATGGGTGGCAAGACCTGGTTCACCTCCTCGTCTTGGGGATGTGCCTCAGACAGATAGGGGTAGGGGGCTGGCAGGCACCCAGGAAAGCTGGTTGGAGAGGCAGGAAGCCTGCTTGCACTGGCTTTCTCATGCTGGGCTCTGTGGGGAGCCCTGCCCCAAGGTCCAGGCCTGCTCTAGAGAGCCCCTGGGTACCAGGAGCTCTGCCCCTGGCCACGGAGCATCCCGGCTTCGTGGGGGACGGCTGGTCCTCAGACCTCGACTCCCTTCCACATCAGGGCTTCCAGGGGAGGAGATCATCCCAGGATCCAGGATGGTGGCGCTGTGGAGAAAGGAGGAGCTGCTCCTTTATTCACCCTCCCCAGGCCCCATCCCAGGGCTGCTTGGCTTTTATCTGGCAGAATGAGGCTTATCAGAGCCACCAGCTGAACAAACACACAAATCCACAGTTAGTGAGAGAAAACACTCGGCCTGAACTCTTTATCTCCTGTTCACAGGCCCCGCACACTGCCCACTGCCAAGAGCACAGGAGGGAACTTGACTGCTGAACAGCTGTGGCGCTCTCGCGCCTCGCGGCTGAAGGTGCAGGGCCTTCTCAATGACTTGACTCAGCCTCTAGCTCTGTCTCCAGTGCTCTGTTCCGCTGTCACCCCCACCCCTTCCCCTCAACCCCAAGCCCCTGGGAGTCCCTACCGGATGGGCATGCATGGATGAGAGGCCCTGCCCACGCAGGAGCCCCCAGAGTCGGCTTTCTCACCGGAGACAATGAACCAGCTGGTGGCCTGAGGGCAAGTGGAGGAGCAGGGACGGTGCTGGCTGGTACAAGCAGCAGGTGCCCCACTCCACTCTTTAGTCCCTGCAGCCCAGGCCCGCAGCCCCTGAGATCATCTCTCGTATTCCTAGCCCTCTGGGCCTCGGGCGCCTCTCCAGCTTGGTAACCAGAGCATCGGGCACCCTAATTGAGTTCACACACCCAGTTCAGAGCCCGACCCGTCCTTGTACCTCCCTTCAAAGACAAAGGCTCCTGTCACTTCCTGGAGAGACAGGAGAGGGGAGAGAGGGGCCAGGGGACATGGCTTCCACCCAGTGGGCCCCAAAATGACTGAAGGCTTCCCCCATCCTCCACTGATGAGGACTGGAGGCCCCTCCATGCGAGAAGCTTCCTCCCCTTGACCCATCAAATGCGGCCACCTAAAAACTGAGTCCAGCCACTGTGTCCAGACTGATGTTCTGCCCAGGTAGGTGACCCTGCCCTGGGTCACATAGAGAGGGTCTCAGAGCCCATGGCTCATTCTCCATGCTGCCGGGAATCAGGCTGGTGTGTTGCTCACAAGCACATGGCTCTGCTGTCTGTCTGTCCTTCCCTTGGGACCTGGCTACTCATGCAATCCATGCATCCAAAGCAGAGGCCTCCCCTGCCAGTGGTGCTGTGGGGCTCTGGCCACTGCAGAGGCTTCTGGAAGGAAGGCCTGTGAAGGGGCAGGTGATAAATCTGGATTCTGTCTCAGCGAGGGCTGGAGCAGGCTCTGCAGAGCAAGGCTCTGAAATGAGATTTGGCTCCTGGTCCAGCTGCTCCCCCTTCATCTGCGCATGTCACCTGTCACTCCCCCACATTGAGTGGAGGTGTTGTGGAGCACCCAGACCAGGGCAGGGCCAGCTCGGCCCCTCCCTTGCCCAGGTCCTCCTCATCCCCTGGAATAGGCCCCCCAAATCCTGCCTTCCCCAGCCCCACCAGCTCTAAATTTCATCTTATTCGGATTTCTGCCTGTCCCTCAGATTCTGATTCCTGGACTCATGTGCTCTGGCTTGGCTCCAGTCCGTCTCTCTGTCCTTCCCTCTCCTTCACTTTCCTCTCTCCAGCTCCTTTCCTCTCCCGATTCAGCCCATGTGAGGGCAGGTGGGCAGGCAGGCTGGCCTCTGTGTTTCCAACAGGACTTTGCCTTTTCAGTGGAGCCCTGGACGGGGAGGCTCCAGCGGCCAGGAGGATCCTGGCATTGCACATAAACCCTGATTGACTGATGGCATGTTTTTAATATATCTCTTTTCCCAGCCACAGACAGAAAGATATTTATGGTTCCTGCTAGGTGAGGAAGGAATTTCTGCTTGCTGCCGTGAACGCTCTGCCTCAGGGCAGCGTGTACCTTGCTGTCTGGCCACCCGCATGGCCCCTCCTGCACCCACATGTGCACACCCAGGCAAGGCAGACACGCGGGTGAGCACATGTGTGGAGATGCTACCACCACTTCTTGCTCTCTCACGGGGTAGAGTGAGACAGTGCACCTGGAGCCTCGTCTCCCTGCACGCAGTACACATAGCACCAAGTACCCTGCCAGAAAAAAGCCCCAGATCTCGGGCCCCTTCCCAGACCCTTGATTTGAGAAGCAAGTGTGGAGTGCTCTGGCTGAGGGTGTCTGGGTACCGGCAGCACCCAGTCCTTTGAAGGGCTGATGTGGTTCAGGGCACCCCCCCGCCATGTCCCCCTTGTGCCCCTCCTCCCTGATCCCGGAGTGTCCCGGGCATGGGAAACCCAATCTCAAGGGGAGCCAGAGGCCCGGCCTGCAGCAATCAGGGCTGGAGAATGTAACTATTGTGCCTCATGAAACCCAAGTCCTAGAATCTGAGACACCCTAAGGAGGGGTGAGGTGAATGGATGGGGGGCAAAGAGGCGGGTCACGGAGGGGTTCTCCCCATCTCCACAAAAGGAGACACAGGGGATCCAGGAAGTCCTTGAGAAGAGAGGGCAGCTAGAGGGCACAGGAGGGTAAGCCTTGGCATGGGGCTTCCAAGATCTTCCTCTCTTCCCTCCAGCCCCCTCTCAACCTCTGGTCCTGCACAAGCAAGAGTGCTTACACACATATCCACAGCCCCCTCCCCACACCCTGTCATCCCTAGCTCCCACCTGAGCAGGAAGCACAGCCCCTAAAGCCATGGGTGGGGGCGGGGACTAAGGTGGGGTGGGATAACAAAGTTGGGCCCATGGTGGGAGGACCAATTTGACCAGGCTGGCTCTGGGACATGCACCTCCCCCACAGCCACCTCTCTCCTGGCCTCATTCCCCCTCCACGCACAGATCCAAGGAGGCTCGAGCCTTTGACTTGAGTCACCTTCTGGGAAAGGAGGAGGAAGAGAATGCAGCCAAGGGGACAAGGAATGGTGACAAGGCAGAGGCACACCACAGCACACTCTGGCCTAGACGCACCCTCACTGTCCCTGGTGGCCCAAGGCCAAGGAAGGCGCTCAGGGTGGGCCAGCATCTTCACAGGACCCTCCACTCTGCCCAGACCCTGACCCCTGGAAGAACTGCTCTCTTCTCTTCTGCCCGTGGCTGCTGTCTGGGACCGAGGTCCTGGTCAGCATGGCGGGGCTCTCAGCCTGGTAGTGAGGCTGTAGGAAGGGAGAAGGAGGCCAGTCTGTCTGCTCATGTGGTGCCCAGGAGACCAGAGAGTGGGCTCCAACAGCTGGTCTCAGGCTTCATCTGGAAGCCTCGGCCCCTAGACTGCACCCCCGTGAAGAAGGCTGTCCTCCTGCAGCCCTTGACGACCCTCCCACATGTGGAGGTGGCCCCCTAGCCAGAGGATCTCACTCTCTTAACGAGAAAGGTGTCCCTAGATTCATGGTTCTCCTCCAAGAAACAAGAGAGTCAGGAAAACTCCTGCTGCCCCTCGATCCCCAGCAGGCAGCTGTTAGGCCTCCTGCTGGGAGAACCTTCTTTAGCAGCCCCCAGGCGGCAGCACCACCCCAGCCCAAGAAGAACAGTCCTGCAGATGGTGCTTGAGAGTTGAGAGTGCAGCCTACTCAGGGAAGGGGCAGGAAGGCCGTCATTCCTCGTCATTCCTCTCCAACGGATGACAGGCAGTGGCCAGCAAAGGAACCAAAACCGGAAAGAAGAAACCAGAAGAAGGGAGGAGCCCAGGTGCAGATCACCCAGCAGACAGAAGGAAAAAGCCAAGGCCCGGCAGCCTGGTCAGCCCCACTCCAAGCCCAGCCCAGCTCTAGGCAAGGGTGGCAGGCTGCCCAGCAGCAGTTCATAAATGAGACCCCCACCCACAGCAGCACCCGGAGATGCTGGCAGGATGGCTCTTGGCACCAGCTGCCTCCTCCAAAGACCAAGAAGAACTGCAGGCTCCCCTTGCTCTGTTCTTTGCAAGTGGCCCAGCGCTGACCCCCAGAGCCTCAGGCATAAATGCTCAAGGATGTTTTATGGAGTGAATGAGCCAGCCAGGGCTCAGCAGTGACCCTTTTCTGGATGTTCCAGAGATGCTCAAGTGCTAGAAGCCACAGAGTTCCCACCAGAGAGGTATTAAAGGCTTTGCAGTCTTGTGAGGCAGCCACTACTGAAGGAGGCAGAGGAAGGGACCTGTGGCAGAGGATGGGTGCCAGATCCTCCTCTTCCTCCACCCTGAGCCTGCCTTGGCCCATGCCCTCTGAAGGGGGGCCTCATGAGAGGCTCTACACTGTGGAGACTCCACCCTGGGGTGGGCTGGCCTGGCCCCAGCACAGAGGGGGCAAATGGGACACAGCATGGAGGGAGGGAAAGTGGAGAGAGAAGGTGGGCAGCCGGCAACAATGAAAAGGGCTCTACTGGAGTTCCCATCCACGTTCCAGCCCAGTGACTATGGCCAAGTTATAAGCTGTTGCCTGTCTGTAAGAGGGAGGTAGCACCTGTCCCTCAGGGCTATCTGGTGAGAAGTAAAGGTGAAAGCATATAAGGTGCTTAGCTGGGGGCCTGGCTCACAGTAGGGGCTCCTCCTGGATTATGCTTCCCTTTATCTCCACTTGTTGAAATTCTACTCCTCCTTCAAGGCACAGCCACTCACCCTCGGCTCCCTCCCCAAGAGCTTATGCTCTTTGTTACATCATATACTGTGGCCTAGAGGATAGTTTTTGGTGGCCCACCCCAGAAGACAACCACGGCCTGTGGGCAGAGGGGATCCTCTGGGGCCTGGCCCATCATCATCTGCAAAGAGAAGGAAAGAGGTTTCTCTGCAAATAAAAGCAGAGTGAGATGCCTTCTACAGGCTGCATCCACCCCAGTGGAGGGCACAGTAACCAGTCTCGGGCCCACCTGTCTCAGGATGAGTCACCACACTGGAAGCAGGGTGGGGAGAGGCAGGGAAGGGGAGACCTTGCTCCTCCCTTTGAGTTCTGGAGGACATTGGATGCAAGGCCCTTCTCACCCCCATTCCCACCCAGTCCAGGTCTGCTCCTCCCTAGCCCTGGGGATACAGAGAGTTGAGGACACCAGGGGTTCAGCACTGCCCTATGGCTGCAGGCACCTCTCCTGGCAGTGCTGACCATGCCAGGACTCAGCTGGCAGCCAGAGCCAGCATTTCCAGGAGGACCTGGGGCCAGAAGTCATATGACTATGGGGTCCAGGCAAATGGCTTTCAGCCCCTAGAGCTTCTGTTCCCTCCCTAAACTGATGGATAGAAACTGAAAGTGGAGAATGCCCTCCCCACCCCAAAAGCCAAGACCAGGGGCACTGCAAAGAGGTACCCATTCACGGCAAGGGGCCTCCAGAGCTGCTCCTCTCACCCCCACCCAGCTTTCTCTATTTCCAGCTCTGCCCTTTCTGGCCCTTTGAGCTGCCCAGGCCAGGCCTGTCCAGACAACCGCCCTTGCCCCCAGCTGCTCTTGGGACTATTAATAGCCCCCATCCCCCAATGCACTTGCCCTTGGTCTAATTATTTATAAAGGGACAGAGTCCTCAGGGCACTAATGCCAACCAAGGATAAGAAGGTGGAGGCTTTGGAGGCCCATGGCACATGCCTTGGGATAACCAAGAGTTTGGGGGTTGGAGGGGAGGAGGCAGTAAACCACAGAGCAAGAGAGAGACAAAAAGACAAAGCTAAAATTAAAAGAGAGAGAGGCAAGATAGAGAGTAAGGGTCAAAGCAAAGGGGTTCAAAGAAAGAAGACTGTGCCAGAATCAGAGAGGTAGACGGTTAAGAGAGGCAGGGAAAAGTGGGACAAAGTAAAGAGAGAATGAGAAACCAAAGGAGGAAATGACTCCTTTAAGGAAAAAAAAAAAAAAAAAGTAGAGGGAAAACACTTTCCTAAAAATACCCAGGAGTGGCTTCTTGCACTCAACTGCCTGGGCTTCGTCCAGCTGCCAGCATCTGTCTGGCAGGCGCTCAGCAGGGTGAGGAGTAGGGGGGAGACCCTAGGACAAGGAGCCCCAACTCCCCCCACCACCCCATCCCCTCAGAGGAAAGGGAGAGGAAGAGAAGGAGGCCTGGAGAAGGAATAGCTGACCAAGGAAGGGAGGTGGAAGAATTGGGTCCCTCCAGAGGCAGGCCTCAGCCCTGGGCAGGGGAAGGTCCTCCTACCTAAAGACATGGAGCCGGGCAGGGCAGGGGACAGCAGGGCTGGGGGAGCAGCAGGCCCCTCGCCCTCCTTTCGCTCCCTCTCTCCATCTCACCTTCAAGAGTCCTGCCCTCACTTGCTCCCCACTGTACCTTTTCCTTGGGAGAATGCATCCAGGAAACCTGGGGGTGGGGGAAGAGGAATCCAGTAGGATCCATCTACCTCCACTGGCTCCTTCGGGGAAGTGGGAGCCAGTGTGAAGCCACCTGCCTCAGGTCCTCAGGGTGGCCAAGCCCGGAGGGCTCTAAATTCCTCAGCCTCTACAAAACAGTCAGCCTCTACAAAACAGCACTGGCATCCAGGCTGTTGACTCTAAAGGTGGCTCATCCACTGAGGGACTTGCCTTGTGGCGGGAAAGCTCAACTCCTGTCCATCAAAGAGCAGCAAGACACAAATGCATGCTATAATCAGGTGTCTAAAATGGTGCCCTAGTCTTGCTTGTAGGCTGGAACCCAAATGCCCTTCCTTCCAAGTCTCACTAACACTGGGAGCCTCTGGCTGGGCCAGGACCGGCAGAGGGAGTGAGAGACTCCATCTCTGAACAGTATGAGAGCCTGCAGACCCCGCCCCTCAGACTGGGGAAGTCTGGCCAAGACCTTCCTAAAACCCTTCTTCCATCCATGGCTACAATGACCACCCACGGGGCCAGAAGCACCAGATAGCTGGCACCTCCACCCTCCAGAGGAGAGAAAACCTTTCCTGCAGGCTCAGCCCTCAATACTCATACCCAGTGAATCAACCTGGAGACCACAGTACTGCCTAATCCTTCCACAAAGTCCAAGCAGGCCTGGGTGCAGCTGTGCCTCAGGACTGTGTACACACTGGCCTCCATGCCTGAGGCCAGGCTGACCAGGGAGGGAACCAGCTTCTCTTCCCGCAGGGGAGGACAAGGGCATACCCTCTCAGCCGACCTGCTCCTCTCCCCTCCCTGGAGGTCCCAAGACATGAGGAATTTGGATCTTTGACTCTAAAGGTCCCACTCAAGCCCTGAGAGCCCCAGGCAGGGGCTGAGTGGTTGGGGGCCCTCCTGAGGGGTGCAGATGGCACTGGGTGCTGGACAGAAGCCTGGGGTTCGAATCCTAGACCCGCCTCTCCTTTCCCTTCCTGTGCAATGCAATCAAGACCTGCCTCAAAGGCCACGGGGGACATGAGTGGGAGTTTTTACAGAGAATGAGATGGGACGGTTATATACATTGTAAAGTGCCACACATACATAAGGCATTGAGGAGGCAAGGGAAGTGGCTTTGGGGACGCTGCATTTCAGCGGCGCTGTGAGGAGCAGTCAAGGGGCTCCTTCTAGAAGGCTGGACCACGCACACAGTACTTTCAGACTGGCAGCTAATAGGGGGCAACAGTCCAAGCCTGCTGAAGGGCAAATGACACCGAATCCCCAGGTGGGTGGGTGTCAAATTCCCACCTCAAACGTCCTGAAGGACCAAAGGTGCTTTCAGGCCTCCGGGCTCAACCTACGCACTAGGAAGTGGCCGCTGCACTTCTGGATGCCATAGCTAGGTGGCGCAGTGAGTTAACGGTAGAACCTGCGGGCAGGCCGGCCTCAGGCCTCTAGGACATAGTGTTCTCTCCCCACACCCACAAGGCCTGAGCAGAGAGCAGGAAGAAGGACCCGGCCAGGCTTCAGCCACTGGGAACCTAGGCTGTGCACTACGGAAGGAGCTGCCCAAGGAAGCAGCTCCTGCTGCTGCCGCCACCGCCAAACACATCCCCTGATGTGAAGGCTGAGCTTCCCGTTCTCATTGATTAGGAACAGCTTGCGGTGAAGGGGCCGGATGAAGGGGGTAGGGGAACGGGCCAGGGAGAAGTGGGAGGTGGGAGGCTGGCCTGCCAGGTGTACAGCTGGGCAGGAGTGGGGAGAGAGGTATCCCACCCTGCCACCTCCCCCAGAGCAGGGCTACCCTCGATGTGGGGAGGCTGTGGCCCTGTGGCCCCAAGACTTTCCCAACATGCCCAGGACACCCCCACCTCTTGGCAGTGCAGACCTGCCTCCACACTTGATAAATGCTTGAAAAGATTTCTTCTTTCCCCCTCTCTTAAAAAGTGAAAAATGGGGAGTAAAAAGCCAGAGATCAGGAACCAGAGGCAGGGAGAGAAATGGCGAAAAGTCAGAAGGAAAAAAAAACCCCAGTGCTCTGCAGTGGCGGCAGCGGCTGGCTGGGCGGGCGCACCCTCTGGCGGGCATGGAGAAAGGCCCCTTTGTTCACTGGGAGGTTAGCCGAGGTGAGCCCGGGCTCCCCCCACCCCCTGACCCTGGGTGCTGCAGATCGCTGCACAGGGCCTGGCCTGGTACTTTCCTGGCACCCCAGCCCTCCTCACGGGCTGTGGGAAGGCTGCTCCTCAACCCCTGCCCTGCCCAATCCCACCCAGGGTCATGGTGGCAATGGTCCCTGGATGTCCTGGAAGCCTGAGCCGCCAGCCATTGCAGGCCTGCAGGGCTGGTCCTAAACTTGGGGCAAAGGCTGGATCTGGCTTGCCTTGGGATTCTGCATACAGTGGGCATCTCACGAAGGCATGAGCAAGGATAGGTGCTAGAGAGGGCAGCATGTGCTGGGAGATGGTGCCCCAGGAGGCCCAGGCTGGCTGACCCACCCTCTCACCACAGTTAGGACCTTGGACCCAGTCCAGATAAGGGCCCTTTCCAGTGCCCTCGGTTCTGGGCTAGGAGTGGCTCCAAGCAAGGCTTCTTTTGCAAGGGCTGGGTTCGGGGACTCCTCAGATGAGAGGCAGGCCCTGAGCTCACCTTCTCTGCTCCCCCAGGAGGGGCAAGAGGGGACTCACGGCTCACCAGTAAAGGGAGCAGAGAACACCCACACAGGCCCACCCACCCCAGAGCCTACCAAGGCAGAGACCACAGAGGGATGGGCAGGGGCTGGAGGGGAGAGAGCTTCAAAAGCATGCCCTTTGCCCTGTACTACTTCTGTCCCTGAAAACTGGAGAAGTGCCTTCCTTCCGCAGGCCCTGCTCAGGTGGGGGAGGGGAGCCAGAGGAGATGGCCTTCCCCAAGGACTTCTGCCTACTACTGCCTCCTCCCCTCGCTCCCCCTGCAAATGTCCCCCCTTCATTAGGGCTCTTGGCCACTCCTACAGGGTCGTAGTCTCCCTAAAGCACTGAGGCCAAACCCCCATCTTTCAGTCCGAGTTTGGTGGCATTACATCCTGGCCAAGACCCATCTCCCTTCCAACCAGCAGTACCCTCAGCTCCTTCCCCCCACCCTCCCATGCAAGGGCAGCAGGACTGACAGCAGAAAACCTGGAAGGTGGGACTGGTCTGGCCCGTTCTACTCCTGGCTCTTCAGGAGTCTATCCACCCCTGCACCCTCCCACCAGCAGAAGCTGAAAGGGGAAGAGGAGCAGCAAGGGTGTCCCTGACCTCTCCAGCCTCTGCCAGAGAGAGGAGGAGGGGAGACAGGGGCGTGACAGGGGCCAGGGGCCTGCCCCACAGGGAGTGGGGAGCGACAGCATCTGGACTCACAGGGAGCCTGAACTGTCCCATCCTGCTGAAATGTCTGCAAGAAGCTGCAGCTCAGATACACAATGTCCTGCCAAACCCCAGTCCTTTAATTCGATTAAGTGAGGGACAGACTTCCCAGATTTTTCCGCGTGTGTGAGTGCATGTGAAAATCCTGATGTGCATGAATCACGGGAGCTGTGTGCTCACATGCACACGTGTGGATGGGAGTCCTGATGCTAAGGAGAGGGCCACAAGGCTGCAAGAGGGAGGGCAGGATGACTCGGGGAGCGTGGGGTGCTGGCCAGCCTGTGTGTAAGAAGGCAAGCCCAGTGTCTGTTAGAGGGTGACTCCTGAGGGAGCACCAAATCTTGGCAGGGCCAACAAACTCTGGATCATTCTCTGTGGTGACGGCCATCCTGTGCACTGCAGGATGTTTAGCAGCATCCCTGGGATCTACACACCAGATGCCAGTAGCACCCCTCTATACCGGTTGTGACCACCAAAAATGTTGCCAACAATGGCAGACATTCTATGGGGGCAGAACGGGGTGAAAACCACTGGATTAGGGCACAGGATGAGAATCGTGGCTCCCCTCTCCCCTCATCCTTTGGGATTAAATTCCTGCATGCTTGGCTTTCAAAGTGTTTAGGGATCTGGCTCTTTTTTTCCCAAAATACTCCTCCTTACCTTACCTGTCTAGCCTAGAAAACTGTGACCAATACCAGCCCAGCCCAACCATGGTTTTATAAAGCAGGTGCTGACCTGGTAAGTTTCAAGTGTCTGCGCACTTTTTTTTCCCTCTGGACAACTCCCAGCAAGCATCTCTGACCCATTGGTCAGGGGAAGCGGAGGCTCTGAGAGTTAAAATCATAAGCCTAAGGTCCAGACTGTGCTGTTTCATCATGAGGAGGAAGAGGTCCACAGGAGAGGTGAGGATTTGCCTGGGACAGACCCCTGAAAGGTGTCCTGCTTGGCTCCTGGGCCAAGCAAAGTTCATGGGAGGCCAGCGGAAGGCCTGTACCCTGCACAGCCCTCTTGCCATCCAACCACCCCTCCTACTTGGAGGCCAAAGCCACTGTCTCCAGAGAAGCAGGAGTTGGGTGGTCCCCAGCCAAGGCCTAACCCAGGCAAATCCCTCTCCCCTGCTCCCAGGGTCACCTGGAGCTACCCTGGCCAGGGTCACCGTTCCAGCAGCCCTTCACTCAGGCCCAGGGAGCTCATCTCTTTTCTCTAGGACCCCAGGAGCCCCGAACAGCCCCCTTCTGGGAACAGAGCCAGAAAGATGGGAGAAGGATGTTAATAAGCTCCTAAAATGAAAAAAGGTAGTATGGGTTGGAGCCTTAGGAAGCATCAGGGTAGCCGGAGGAGGAAGCTCCTGGGCCCTATCCTGCTTGACCTCAACACTGCTGTTCTCTCTGCTTCCCCTGAACCTGCCTCAACAGCTGTGTACACACACAGGGGTCTCTAGTTCCCCACAGTAGCCAGTCAATGACAGTTTCTCGATACTCTTATCCTGACCCATAGGACCCTTCAGCCCGAGGGCAGAATCCAGGAAGGGCGCAGGGCCCTAGGGAGCTGAGGCTGGGGGTGTGGTGACATTAGCTGGGCTGGAGCGGGGGAGTAAAAGCCAAGTCCCCAGCTCATAGGGCTCCGCACTCGGCACACAGCTAATGGGAGGCTGGCAGCGGCAAATTGTTGTTTACTTTTAATTAAGTAAACAATGTTGGCTTTCCGCCTCCTCCCCCGCCATCCCAGCCAGTAATTTGGGGGATGACAATGGGGTTGTTTCCTTCCTCCTGCCTTCTTCCCTCCCTTCAAGCACTCCTGCTTGCTCCCTGCTCTGCATAGCCACTGTGACTTGCCAGTGGCTGCTGAGGCTCCACCCAGGGGGCAGGAAGGTTCAGGCTGGCCAGGCTGCCAGGGCCCAGCAGGCCAAAGGGTCCACATCCCACAGGGGCATGGCTCCCAAACCACTGTCAGGTTTACCCCTGGGTGACATGGGTAGCCCTGCCCTGACAATCTCTAAGAGCTTCAGTTGTGGGCCCACTCTCTCTCCACTCCTCTCGGCCCCTCCCCAGTCACCATGTCCAGAATCCAGTAAACAGGCAAATGGCAATCATGAGTCTCTGGGGGATGCTATGGTGGAGAGACCAAAGTCTCAGGTTAGGAAGAAATATCCCCACGAGTCTGACAGGTATCCCTCATACATGGAACCTTCTGGTCTATTCAAGGAGGGCAGGGACAGGCCTGAGGCTGGTTGACCTGTGGGACTGGAGCCCACAAAACCAGCTGGCTGCTGGGTGGTACCCACTTTCCCCATAAGCAGAGCTGGCTACATAGGCTTGGTTTAATGGTCTGCATTTTCATTTTGCCCTGGGCCCCACAAATTCTGTAGTTTTTCTGTTGGGAAGCTTAAGTGAGGAACAGGAAGAAGAAAGGAAGCTAACCCAGCCTCTCAGCTGATGGGCCCCCTCGCCTGGGATGTGTGCAAGTGGGGTCTCCTGAGTGGAAGGGTATGCACTTTGGAGAGGCTTAATTTCCAATGACACATCCTGGAACATCAGACAGATGTGCACACCGCATCAATATGTAAACAAAGTGCTGACATCCTTTCTCAGTAAGGCTTTAAATGCCACCCTCTCTCAGCCCTTAGCATGCAGTGGGTGCTCCATAAATGCTACTGAAGGGAAAGGGAAGAAGAGGAAGGAAATGCTTCCATCCCTTCTCCTGACTCTGCCTCTCAGTCAGGGTCCTGAGCCAAGCCTGGTCCCTTGTGCTCACCTACATCTCCTTCTCCCCCTCCGGGGCACACGGGGCCAGGAGAGACGCCCCGAGGTGTATGTGTCTGTGTGTGTGTGTGTGTGTCCTGTGCAAGTCCCGCTCCTCCCCATCCCCACACTGCTCCCCACCTCCTTCCGAAGGGCGGAGACTGCGGCAGCAAAGCTGGCTGGGGCTGGATGCAATTTCAGCCGCAGAGCAGGACTCCCTGGCTGGAAGTAATTTTCTCATTAGGACCCCAGGCCTGCTGGCCCGTTGGTTCTCATCCCTCATTCCCCTCCTGCAAAACCGCACCCCACATGCCTCCCCACAAACCACTCACACGCACAGGGAACCACACGTGTCCCCAAGTCAAGGGGGGCGATCGGCAGGTCAGCCCGAGGGGCTGGGTGCAAGGAGAGAGAGGCCACTGGCAGGATCAGGGCTCCTCACCCAGCTCCAAGCCGGGCCCCTTTTGGGTACTCCTAGCCTGCTGTGCCTCTGGGAGCGAGGGAGAGAGCATCCCAGACCCCCGGACCTAGAAGACAGGCTGGGGATCTGGAGCCTGAGAGCTGGCCTCACATGACATTCCCCAGAGATCCAACCACTCAGCACCCTGTCGCACCAGCCCCATCCCCTTCTTGCTCAGCTGGGCCGGGGGAGCAGATGGGCAGGCACCCCCTCCCCCAGCTCCAAGGCTGCTCCAAGTGGAGGGTGGTCTCTGCCAAGGGAGGGGGAGAACCTGAGGCCCCGTGAGGGGCGGCTCCACTCGCTGGCTTGCTCTCGCTCTCCACAGACACATGTGGTTGGACTTAAAAAGCTATTAGGGAGTGAGGCGGCTGGCGCAGGAGTGCGGCCTGGGCCCTCGCACCATCAGCAGGGGGAGGGGAGATGCCGAGGCGGTGAGCTCAGCACCTCCCGCTCCCTCTCCAGCAGGCCCCCTCTCCAGCAGGGCCAGACGCCTGCTGAAGGCTGGGGACCCTCGCCTAGCAGGAGGGTGGAGCAAACCTTTGGGGGCTGATTTGGGCCTGCGATGGGGCCAACATCTGGGGTGCAGGGGGAAGGGGAAGCAGGGTTTATGCCCCGGGCTTAGATGGGGCCCAGGAGGGCACAGACAGGCCTTCAGCCTTCCCTAGGCCAACCTCCCCACGAGCCCTGCCTTCTTGGGTTGACGGGTGCAGCTGGCTGGAGGTCTCCTAAAGGGTGTGTGTATTTGGTGGGGCTGGGGGGGTGATTACTAGGCGAGCTGGAGAGGGAGGGAAGGGAAAAGTGGGCCCCACCCATCACGAGGCCAGAAAGAACCGACGGAAAGTTCCCTAGAGCCGCCAGCTTGTAAAATGCTCCTTCTCTTTCCAAATTATGAACATTTTTTTAGCAAGGGGCAGGGGGGCGCCCTAACCAGTCATGTAGGACTTCATTAGGATCGTGTGTGTCTGTGACTATGTGTGACCACAGCCAGTGACTGGAGGTGACAGGGTATGTATCCGTGTTCTAAAGTGTTCTACTCCGAAAGCCCTGCCTTCCTTCCCTGGGGCTCCCCACCACACCCCCCACCCTCCTCAGTCCCCATCAAACCCAGAGTGGGTACTCACTGACGTTCCAGCGTGGCTGCCTGCGAACAAAGAGGGAGGTAGGCACCAGGATGGGCAGGGGCCAGGCCTGGCTGGGTCAGTTGCTAAGGACCCATTCCTTGGGTGGCAGAGAGGACCCCTGGAGTGCCGACCTCAGCACTCCCTGGAGGAGGCCTTCAGATCTGGGTCCCCCATAGGACTGCAGGATGATGTCCCACGCAAGGCTCAAGGGATCCCTACGAGCACCTCGGCAGGCAACGCACTCGCCCCCTCACCCCCAAGGAGACCCAGGAGCAGTGCAGAAGTGCAAGCTCAAGTTACTCAGGGCCTCTGTTGTATGGCAGGCACAGAGCTGGGTGTTTTGTAGACATTTAATCCGCTCAGCAGCCCCATGAGATGGTTACTTTTTTCCCCATTTTTACAGATGAGAACATCGAGTCTCCGTGAAATTGACCAAGATCACGAACAGCCAGGATGGATTCAAATCTCCCCTGACTACTGACCACCCCAGTAGCTTGGAGGGAGCTCCCAGGGTCTCCCTTCTCAGCTGGCTGCAGGAGGAAGCCCTGGTGGTTTACAGAGGGATGGGAACTGTTGACAGTCCAATTGTAGGGCAAGGGGACCGCTCTGAGTCTGGAGAGTCAGGCCTGGCAGGGAGGCCTGCGGGGGAGGAGCTGACCACGGAGCCAGGATCCGTGCTCAGGAAACACGTAAAGAATGCGGTTGGCAGCAGGCCAGGGGGCCAGGACCACAAAGAGGCCTTTGTTTTAGGAGGTGTCCAGGGAGTGGATGGACAGAGCCAGGAGAGGTGGAAGAACCCTTGGGGGTGGGGATGGGGCTGGGAGAGGCAGCAATGCTTGCACTGGTCCCCACATGCCACCTCCTCCCGACTGTCCCCCCACTCTTTGGCAGGTTCTCATATCAGGTCCAGAGACTCCAGGGGTGGGAGCACTTGGGGCTGGGGTTCCTGTCTCCGCTCCCTACCTCCCTCAGCTTAGGAGGCTTTCTGTTCCAAATCCATCCTCTGGACCCCAAAGTCATTTCCTCTGCCATGTGGTACCGCAGTTCCTAGAAGCCCTGCTGATACTCCTCTGACTCCGCCTCCCCATGCTGGTTGGGATTTTGCAGAGTGAGGATGGGGGGCATGGGGCAGCAGAGGTTGGAGCTGGTGAACTGCTCTCTGGACTGCGGGCTCGGGGGTAGACCCCATCTAAAGGCCCCTAAGTTGCTCACTTCCCAGAGGGAAGAGGAGGGGAAAGGCCTTGGAACATTTTTCTTCCCCCTCCTCCCTCTGCAGAGTTCCAGGGTTTCTCTGGCCCCTTCTTGGCATCTGGAAAAGTTTGGGAAACTTAAAAAAAATTTGGAGAGTTTGTCTATTGCTCCCCAGCCCTGCCAGGGAGCGACAGCCAAGAGGAAGAGGGAAGGGGGGCCTGGGAGAGTGGGGGACAAGAGAGTGAAGTCACAAGAGAAGCAGAGTGCTCAGGGGAGGAGGGGACCCCAGGGTGCCCAGCCAGCCTGACCCCATCTGGATTTCCTGAGCCTACCAGTGACTCCATAGCTGGCAAGGAACCCCTGCAAAAATGTGGGTCAAACCTATTCCTTGCTAGTGTCCCACTCACTTCTCTGCTTAGCACCTTCCTGAGGTACCCCTTGCCAGACACCTGGCAGGAGGTACAGGCCAAAGGCCCCATGCAAGGAAGATGCCTTGAGGATAGGCAGCCAGAGACCTGGAGGCTGTACAGGGCAGCTCTGAACAGGGTAAAGGTCGGCTGAGTTTCTGTCTGGGCTTCTAGCTCCCTGTGAGCAGGGCAAAGGGAATATGTGAATACACACAGACTCCTAGGTACCAGGGCCATGGTGCCAGGCAGGACAAAAAGCAGGGATTCCTGTCCCTGGTTTATGTGTATAGGCAGGGGACAGGAAGGAGCTGCCAACCTCAGTGTGATCCCTGAGCAGCCCCCAGTAGCCCAGGCTGGTTTGACATCACCTAGTTTGCATGGATATGGCTAAGGGGCTGTTATAAACAACTCTAGGCTCATCCCAAGATAGGCCATACCTGACACAATGCCGCTTCTCTGGGGGATACAGATACTCTTACCCCCTTCACTCTGACATGGTCCCAGAAGATTCAGGGCAAGCTGGATGCTCCCCTGGGGGACCCTCAACAACACACGGTGGCCTTACCTGGCAGCCCCTCCATCACTACTAGGCTGCCATCCCTGTCCTGTCCTCAGGTGACCCATACCAGTGCTCGTGGAATACAGCGATCACTCAGGTGGGTCATGTCCAACCAGGACGGCTCTTCTCAGCTCCCTGCCTGGGTGGCCAGCAGTGGGCCTCAGCCTCCCAAGGACAGCCCCACCCCCTGGGGACAATGGAGAGGACCAAAGAGGGGGAGCAGCTGGCAGAGACAGCTTAGGGGGCCTGCAGCACCAGCAGCACCTGGGACCTAGATGGAAATGCAGATTCCCTGGGCCCCTCTCAGACCTCCTCTCTGGGGGTGGTCCCAGCAATCTGTTTTCACAAGCCCTCCAGGGGACGCTGGTGCTCACTCAAACTGGCCTAGTGGGAGGTCCTGACTGGGACTGAAAGTGAAGAGGGCATTTCTATTGAGAGTGAGTCACATCAGATGACAACCAACTGCTCTCACCTGCCTCATCTCCTGCCAGTAAATTACCAACCCAGGCACCACCTGATGCAAGGGGAAAGTGACTCCAGATTGGGAGAGTGGAGAGCAAAGGACAGACAGAACGCACCATGGCAGCGTGGGGTGGGGGGCGGGGGCGGGCAGCAGAGGAACAAGAAAAACCCCTGAGAGCAGGAAAGGGCCAGGAGGCCAGGAGGATGGGGGCGAGGTGGGGGGTGAGAGGAAACCAGGAGAGGGCAGCGGGGCAGGCCGCGCTGCAGAAGCTCCTTTCTTTCCGAGTCCACCCGGAGCCACCCCGCCCCTCCAGGCACCTGCTAAGGCAGCGACGGCAGCGGCAGAGGGTTGTGTTTCTTTAACCCCTGGGGCCTGTTGACACAGATTAGTATCGCTGGTCAGGGGTCAATAGGGAAGGCTCTTGAGGTCAAGACCTGAACAACTGGAGTTGTAATAAGCCACGTGGGGAAGAGGCCCCGGGAGAGAAGAGGGCTGTGGGGGAGGAGGAGGAGGGCCTGTCAGGCAGCAGCCGGAAGGCAATCGCCTGGAGGGGAGCCTCGGCCCCACCTCCACCTCCAGGGGAGCCGGCCTCTCACTCGCCCAGCCACCCGTCTCTTCCCTCTCCAGAAGCTTGTGCCTACAAAAACACAGGCTCACGGGCCCACGTGGGGGTGCCCTGGCGGACCCCCCAGCCCCAGCCCCGTGGGGCTGAGAGCTAAGGAAGGAGGGGGAATCCAGCAGGAAGCAGGGAGGGGAAGAGTGGTGAAGGGTGGCCTCATTGGGACCCACTGACCAATCCCAGCCCTCTTAGGTGCAAACACACTCCCCAACTCGGCTCTCCAGCTCCTGCACCTGAGCAGCGGGCAGTGCCCCCCCCCCCAACACCCCCGTCCCTCCTCCCTCAAGCACCTGAGTGAGCACCTGAGCAGAACCACCTGGTGTGCACCCAGACACGCCCCTCCTCCCTGTTCCTGCGACAGTGCTGCGCTCACCTGAGCCTACCCGTCCCAGGCCCCTGCCAAGCCTGAGGTGGACAACTCCCTTGCATCCCTCCGGCCCTGAGTGGGGTTGGTGGTCTAGTGGGGAGGTGGGCAGTGTCCCAAACACCCAGCAGGACCACTCAGCCCTACCTCTGGGACAGAATCCACAGTACAGCACCCTTTGGCTCTCCTGCTCTTCCCCTGCCCTGGCCTGGGGAGGGTCCCAGAGGTGCGTAGGCTTGCTCGCTCAGCAGGGAGCCCCTAGCTGGCACTAATTGCTAACACCGCCAGGCTGCTCAAAGCCCCCTCAGAGGAAATGAAGGGGCACAGTGAGGAGCTGGCCACATGTCCCTGGGACAGAAGCCTCCCCACCCTCCTTCGCCTGCCTGCCTTCAGAAGCAGCAGGTCACCTGTTGTGGTTAGAGGAAGTTGGGTTTCCTGAGAATTGCCCTGGAGCTTCCTGTTCCTTTTACCTCCTTTAATTGCTCCCACGAGGCCTATGGAGGTGTGAATTCTCTGACGTCCGGGGGCCCAGAGGGCAACGGGAAACAGTTCATTTGTGCCTCTGAAGGTGCCTTGGTGTGGGTCACACACAGGCCCGTGACAGGCACGCATGGAATCCAGGGCCTTCAACTTAATTTGCTGTATTTGTCAAGCATCTATTACATGTTAGATGCCAGGTATACACAGATACAAAACCAGAGAAGCTGCCCTGGGCAACCATTTGAAAGGTGGATGGTAATGGACAAAATGTAGGGCCCCCAGAGAAGGAGGGGCTACCTCGGGGATGGTAAGTGAGGTGTGGGAGGACTCCACCAAGGGGGTGACATCCAGGCTGGGGTACAAAAGGCAGAGGCATGTAGACAAAAGGTGAAAGAGCAATGCAGACGGAGAGACAGGTGAGCAGAGGCCTGGAGGCTCAGAGCAGCCTGGCAGAGATGTCCATCTGCTGGAGCACAAAGCTGGGGTGGGGGGTGGGGGCACAAGAGAGGATCCCAGGGTGGTCAGCAGCTCAGGTGTCCACTTAAGAAGATGGCGCCTCTCAGAGCAGCATGAATATGGACTGGACAACAGTGGGACCAGACTGCCAAATAGAAGGCTTCTAGAAAAATCCAGAAAAGAGCAACTGCTTTCCCAGGTATCTACCCAAGGCTATTGAAAACACAGGTCCACCCAAAAATGTGTACACACGTGTTCATAGCAGCACGATTCACAATACCCAAAAGATAGAAACAACCCAAATGTCATTAACAGGTGAATGGATAAACAAAATGTGGTGTATGCATACAATGGAATATTATTCAGCCATTAAAAGGAATAAAGCAATAATACTACAACAACATGGATAAACCTTGAAAGCATTACTCTAAGTGAAAGAAGCTAAACACAAAAGGTCACATAGTGTACGATTCCATTTATGTGAAATGTCCAGAAGAGGCAAATCCATAGAAACTGAAAGCAGATTAGTGGTTGCCAGGGGCTGGGGGGACGGGGAGTGACTATTTAATGGGTATGGGGTTTCTGTTAGGGTGACTAAAATGTTCTAATGATGGTTGTACAATTCTGAGGATATACTGGAAACCACTGAAATATACACCTTAAGAGGGTGAATTTTATGTTATGTGAATTATAGCTCAATAAAAAAAAAAAAAAATCCAGGGGAGAGGAGAAGAGACTGAATTAAGGAAGTGGCAGCGGGGTGAAGAGGCAGGGGAGGTTTTGGAGCCAGAGAGCTGGACCTGGGATTAATTTGGTTGTAAGGGCTCAGGTACTTTGCTAGATGGTGATGCCACCAACCAGGATGAGGCATGGAGAAGGGAGAACAGGGGAGCCAGTAGTCTAAGGAGGTCACTTTTGGACTTGGGGGAGGGTATCAACTGGCTGTCTGGTAGCTGGAAAGAAGAGTTGGGGGCTCATGAGTAGAAATCCGTCCCTGAGATAAGCCAGGGTCATCAGCAGCTGGAGTAGGTGCCCATGGTGGGGACAGGTCCCAGGTCTGCTGCTCGCTAGCAGGGACTGTGAGCGAGGCCCTTGTGTCCACCAGGCCATCCAGGCACAATGTGAGAGTTATAACTGCGCCTAGTGCATCGGACTGTTGTCAGTTTACGTGAGATGCTTGCTAGGACAGTGTGGGGCTCAGCGGTGCTGACAGGTAGGATTACCAATTCCAGGTGAGATCTAACCCAGTACATGAACCCACCAAGAAGTAGAGAGCACATGAGAAGAGGACAGGAGGGTGGGAAGACCCTGAGCAGACCCAGCCAGAGGACCTGGAAAAGGCTCATGGAAAGGCATGGGTGGGGACAGCCGAGAGCTTATACAGAGATGTGATGGGGCCAGAGAGAGGGGCTTGCCTTCCCAGGCTCCTGGACCAACCATACAACAGGCACTGTAGATGGAAAGCCGGGTGCAGGGGACACTGCAAGTCCTCAAGTTCTTGACCCAAGGCACATGGGGATGGCTGGGAAGCAAGATCCTGTTTCCAAAGCCTCCTTGTCCCAGGTTTCCACTATCCCTGCCCCGAGCAATAACCCTGCCCACAGCTTAGGCCCCGGAGCTCAACACATGGCACCACTCAATGGTTTCTGGCACTGGGGAGGAATTTATTTCCTGGACAAAGCAGCCAAAATCGTTCTGCACCTTTGTTCACGAGCACAGTGTAGTCAGAGCCGACATTTTCTAACACGGCCAGGGAAGAGCAACTCAAAATGGATCCAGGGAGGGCGTTGGCTGAGGAGCAACGAAAAGACAGAGCATTCTATGGTCTGGAAAGCTGATGACGGGAAAGGGACGTGGGAGAATTTATAAAATCAAGTAGACGAGGATTTTTAGTGAGTTTATGCTAAGTCAAATACTGGGATAGGTAAGCCACTGGAAGCTTACTCAAAAAGGGGCTAATTTCAGGCAAGAGAAGTCCTACTTCCATTAAAGATTTTTAAAAAAGGGAATAAGAACAGGGAGTGATCTTGCAGACCTCATTACCTAAGAGCCAGCCTCATCTCTAAGGAGAAACTGGCTCCCCAAAGACTGGACTCTCCATTCACCTGGCAGAGGCTGGAGGGAGAAACAGGCCCTCCATGGCCCACCCTGCAGGGCCTTAAGAGTCCTGGATCCCTGGTTCGAGGTCAGGTTTCAGAGCTGCCAGCCTTACGGTAGAGGGCAGCTCCGGCCCACTCCAGCTGTTCAAAGCCTGGGGGGCGGCAGGGCCTTCCCTTCTGGGATAGCTGCCTTCTTCTTGGTCCTTAAAGGGTTTGGGCCTTGGGCCCTCTCTGGAGCAGGGTTTGTGATTCAGGCCAGAATAAGAACAGTCACAATTCCCACGGAAACCAGCCTTCTTCTCTCTCCTCCCTTCTCTTCTCCTTCCCTTTCTCTCTGCTCCTGGCATTCTCTCTCTGTCTCTCTCTGTCACACACACACACAAACACACACACTGAGACGTGCACAGACACAAAAAGATGCTCGCGTGCAGAGATCCGTGTAGAATCACCGCCTCACAGCCTATTTACAGACATTTTACCAAACAAAAAATCAACTCCCAATGTTTGACAGGAAGCCCCTCCTCTCTTGTCAGGAAGGATCCCTCCTAAAGGGGGTTCCCAGCCGATGAGCAGCAAAAACCCCAGGAAAAGGAAAGGGAAGAAAAGGAGAGCGCGCAAGGAGAGAGAAGGCAAAATTACAAGGTTGGAGCTGTCAAGGCAAAAAAGGGGGGGAAGGCAAATCGACTCCACTATTAGGACCTCTGTGCGAAGCGCGGAATTCACAACAGCTGAAAATCTCAGGGCTTTGTCTGCAGAAAACATGAGACAGAGCAGCCCTGGAACTGGAGGGCATCAGGAGCTGCGCCAGCCCGGGACATGCTCAAAGCCAGTACACATACCCTAAAATATGAAGCCGCATGCTCACACGGCTTCACACCCACCTCCCTGGCCCCTCAGGCCACGCTCCTCAACTGTGCCCTCTCTCTCAAGGGGCACCTTGGAGGGGGTCAAAGTTGGAAACATAAGTGAAAAGAGGGCAGCAGTGCCCAGCACACAGAGGTGCCCCTTTTTATTGACAGGAGTTAATGGCAGAGGACGTCTTCTGCACAGCTGTGCCCAGTCCAAAAGAGAGCAAACTCTGGCTTGCTGGTGGCCCTCTACCCTGCCCGGCTCTACTTTTAAGGTGACCCCTCCGAGCAGATGTGCGTTAAGGAGAAGCAGGATGTGGTGGCTGTCCTTGTATGTGAGGAGCAGGAGGGGTGTGGTCCTCCCCCTCCCTGCATAACCTCCTCCCAACTCTTGCCACCCAGAGGGGCCTAGTGAGGGAGGAGGTCCAAGCCCCTCACTCCCAGGTGCCTTGGTGGGCAATGAACATGCAGGTAGAGGAGGGTTCAAGGGCAAGTGTCCCAATCCACGGTCCTGTTCTCGCTGCTTAAGGAGAGAGAGGAGCCTGCCAGAAAAAGGAGAGGAATGGATGGGTGTGTCCAGGGCCTGGGGTTCCCGGCCACCAGCACAGCAGCAGCATGTTGGAACTGTCAACCTAGAGCTCTTTCCTACCTCCCTGGCCACTGACCCACAGAGCTCCTCAGCCCAGGTCTCTAGACTCAGCCCATGGGGCCCTTTGGGGCCCTCCCCTAGCCTTGTCTGCCTAATCTCCTTTTCCTCTGCCGCAATCAGGGCTCCCCTGCCCCCAGGGCACTCCTGACATTTGGGGCCAGATCATTCCTTGCTGTGGGGCCAAGCTGTCCTGTGCAGTGCAGGGTATGAAGCAGCATCACTGGCCTCAACCAGTAGCCAGCAGCGCCCCCCACATCAAGGCACACAAAAATGTCTCCAGACATTGCCAAACTTCCCCCCAAGGGCAGAATCACCACCCTTCCCCCTCCCCACAACTGCCAGGACCCCTGCTCTATTCCATTACTCCCAGCATCCTCCTCCTAAGGGGCTCCAAGAGCATGTCACACAACTCTGGAGCCAATGCCGGGCACAGACCAGGTGCTCCTGTGTGTCCACACACATCAAGGGCAGGGGCAGGCTGCAGAGCCACCTCAGAAGACAGCCTCTGTCCCACCCCTGACAACTCCTGTGCCTACAAAGGCTTACCCGCAGGTAGAGGCGGCTTTCAACATAGGACCTTACTGAGCACAAGACAAACAGCCTCGCATCCTGTGCTGTCTCTGAGGTATCTGGGACCGCTGTGACCCTCAGTCCTACAGCCCTCCCTGTGTCATCCCAGAGCCCCCTCCTCAGCCCTCATTTACTTCCTGTGAGAGCCCGGCCCACTCCACAGGGCCTGACCAGCTCCTTATCCCAGTCTCCTCAGCCCCTCGGGAAGGGCTGTTGTCCCTGTACCATATCAAAACACACGGCTTTTAATAGCAGCTTCCTGTGGGGCTGGGCTCCCCAACACTGCCTCTCTCTCAGTCCCACTCCTGATGGTGGAGACACAGCGCTCTGTAATTACAGCAATTGTAATCTCTTTTACTAACAGGTAGATTAATAGCAAGGCCGGTTCACAAAGAGCCCCAGAAAGAAAGTGCTCAGCTGCTGAGCCGGCGGGAAGGAGCCTGACACTCTGCAGCAAGTGCACCCACAGTGGATGTGGACACTTTTGCCCTAACTTACTGGGTGACCCTGGGCAGGTAACTCACTTTCCCTGGGCTTCTGCATCCTCACCCTGTAGGCGCAACAAGAGTTTGAACATCATCATGACCCAGGAAGTTTCCTCTCAGGTCCCCAGACTGTAATTCACACTGACATTTACGCACACACCCACCTCCTGACATTTAGACACATGCACATAATCACCCACAAACAAAAAGAATGGACACAGGCTCCGTAAATCACACGCAGCCCACCCACCAGGGCAAAGCCACAGACCCTCTAGGCGCTGGGCATCTTGGGACAGCCCCACCAGGGCTGCTGCCTCAAGGAGGGAAGAGCAGGAAGACCCATCGCCTCTCCCAGTCCTACAACCACCCCTCTACTCCGCCACCTCACAGGCTTCCTGCTGGGCATCCGAGGCCTGAGGATCAGTCAAGTTCAGGGCAATGTGGAACATTGAGTAGATGGGGGTAGTGGACAAAGGGCACCAGAGGCCTGAGGTACTTCACCCTCCACCAGCCAAGAGGATTTAGAAAGTGACACAAGGCCCACCTGGCTTCAAGGTGAACAATCACACTTGTGCACACACAAAAATATAAATGCATGGGGCAGGAGCCAGTGGGGCCCGCCACCATGAGGACAGAGCCTGTCCCTGTGTCCAGCTCACGTGGCTCTGGTGGGTGACATCTCTGGGTTGGTTGTGTGTGAGCTGGGTCCTAGTCCGGGCCCTGGAAGAGGCCTGCAGTGACCAGGCAGCCGGCGCAAGGCCTTGCCCTCCTCCAGCCCCTCCAGTCACAGAGGACACTTGCACAGTCAGGCCCAGGGTCCTAGTGGCAGACGGTGGGGCCGGCCTCAGGGACAGCAGCAGCTGCTTCCTCTGGAGCTCTCAGGGGCTGGTGCTGGGGCCCAGTGGTGCCAGGGGCCCGCTACCATGAAGACACCATGGCCAGCACCCGCTCTCACCAGACAGCCTCAACAACCACTTCTGCAGTCCCAGGCTCCCCTGGCTCCTCCTCCTCTCCTGGCCCGAGGAACCACCAGTGGCACGTGAGGGCCCCGATGACACCTGCCCTTCTAGCAGTGCTAACAGGGAACGGCTGATAAGGGCGGCTGGGAAAGGGGACCTCAGACTCACATAAAAACACAGTGAAGCCATGAGTCCGTTAGGGCCGTGCGAGCTGAGGCAGAGAGTAAACGTGAGAATGGACACGTGACCGTAATGGGGCTAAGAAGTGCGTATCCCTTTTTGAAAACAACACCCCTGACATTATGTGTGACACGTACGAATGATCGTCATGTTTTTCTGGGGCTCTGCGGAGCGTGAACAGGAGATATGGCGAGATGGACCTCCAGTGCTGTCTGTGAGTGTCACATTTCCAGACAGGAATTTAACAACATATATTGAGTCTTGAAAAGAGTTCATGCCCTTTGCCTCGTAATCCAACTGCCAGGAAGCCTTATCTTCAATTAAGGAACAGTGACACAAAGTTTGGTGCACCAGGATGTCCATCCCGGAGTGTTTACACTGGTCACAAACTGGATACATTTAAAGGCCCTCAACAGGGATTAAATCAATGCTCGTAGGAACTATCAGACAGCCACTTAAAAAGCATATTTTTATTTTTTATAATAAGCACCTACCAGTACTAGATGCCATCAAGTCAACTCCAACTCATAAGGACCCCGTGTGTGTCAGAATAGAACTGTGCTCCACAGGGTTTTCAATAGTTGATTTTTCAGAAGTAGATCACCAGGACTTGCTTCTGAGGTGCCTCCAAGTAGACTCCAACTGCCAACCTTTCAGTCAGCAGCCGAGCACATTAACCATTTGCACCACCCAGTAAGTCCCATAATAAGCACTTATTACATTAATAATAAAAAGTAATTTTTCATTTCCAAAAAGAAAAGGGTGTGGAGGGCATTAGAAATATTGAGAATTAAATACAAGGCAACGAATAATAAAAGATTCTAAACCACTAGAAATTAGTTTTTGAAAAACAGTGACATGGTAGAATACACAATAGTGTTACATTTTAAAAGCAGCATCCAAAAGTGTTTATACTATAGACTCTAGTTTTATAAAATAAAATATGTGCATGAATATGTATAGACAAAAATACAAAAAAAGTTAACAGTGGTTATCTGGGTGGTGGATTTTTTGAAAACTCTTATTTTCTCATCTATACGTTATGCTTATTTGGTATTTTTATGATGAATGTGCTTTAGTTTTGTAATCAAAAAAATACCTTTTTGAATAGTGGATGGGTGAAATATATATAAGTGGCTCTCTCCCCAAACTTCAGGACAACATACTGAGGCGATCTCAAAACTGCGGCTCTGCGGCTCCAGCTGCGTTCACAGGAGGCAGGCGGGTTCAGCCTCCAGAACCTTCATGCTCAAATGGACTTCAGTCCAAATGACACAGAGCAGGAAGGAGAGTTGTCCCCAAACCACTGTCAGCACCTTCTCCTGAGCCTGGGTGCTGGGTAGTCCCCTGGCCGCCCCAAGGAAGGCTCTGAGGCGGGGAAGTGGCTCAGTGAGAAAGCCAAGAAGGCCCCGGGGCTGGGGAAGATGAAGGACAGGCATGTGATACGCTGGAGGACAGGGGTTCAAGACCAAGTAAAAGGGAAAAAAGGGGCTGCCTGAGAGTCTTAAGGTGGAGAAAAAAGAACTGGGAACGTGCTGGAAAATGAATGGAAAGTTCTAAGGTTTGAAACAAGCAAACAGGCCGCAGGTGACAGAATCAACTTTGGGATCTGCTTAGAAAAGTGGTTGCACGTGTACGAGTGTGGTCTGTCTTTCCACCCCAAGAAACAAACCTCCCTCCCTGTTCACATTCCTTTAGTAATTCATTGTTAATAACCAAATCCAGCCACCAGAGCTGGGAGCACCCCCCCCCCCCACGGAGTACCAGCTGAGGGACAGAGGCCCAAGACAGGGGGGTCCCTATAAGAGAGAGGACAGGAAGATCTCACAGCCCCAGGACCCTACACACAACCAATGAAAGCAGGGCGAGGGGCCGGAGGCCAGGGCTTCCTGGGCTCAGGCCCTCTTCCGACGGGCTAAGAGGAGGGAGGTAAGGAGGAGACTCTGAGTAAAAGGCAAACAATCCCTACAAGCCCAGGGCGGCTCCCGGCTGACTATGCCGCAGGACATCCGCCCACGAGAGCTAGGCGGGAGGATCTGGCACAGGGGAGATTCTGTCACGGGTAAGCTGACAGCCCCACAGGCTGTGTCTGGAGAGGACCTGGGCTCCAGGAGCCATGCTCTGTGAGGCCAAAGGGGGACGCACCTCAAAGGCAAGGGACAGCCAAGGAGACAGAGGGAAGGCCCAGCAAGTGGCAGCCCCTATCACAAGTGCCAGGGGACGGAGGAGGGAGCCACCAAGAGGGCTGTTCTTTCCCCATTTTTCTGACATCTCATTCATGTAAAGGGAAAAAAAACATTTTGAGACACAAAGTCCCTTTGAATCCATAAACCCACAGCTTCTCATTTGCCCACCACATTCCTCCTAGCATTCCGGCAGCTTCTACTGCTCTTCATTCTACCAGGAGCCTCCCCTTGGGACACCCCTCAGAGAACACATGCCGCTGTCTCCCTTGCCTTCACCCCCTTCCCTAATCTGCCCCACTTCTGGTTTTTATATCTACATAGGCCTTTGCACCATCTCAAGGATGGGCCATCGGCTGCTTCCCATCTGAAGGCAATTCAATATTCGCTATGGGTTTGCAGAGCCATATAAAACTATACGCCTGGTGACAGACAAATGCAAAGGCAAATACAACACAGTCCCAGTTCCAAGATTCCAGTCTAGTGAGAGAAATATACAAAATTAAGTGCCAAGTGTCATTAAAAAAAAAAAAATCAAACCCATTGCTGTCGAGTCGATTCCAATTCATATTGACCCTATAGGACAGAGTAGAACTGCCCCATATGGTTTCCAAGGAGCAGCTGGTGGATTCAAACGGCCAACGTTTCAGTTAACAGTCGAGCTCTTAACCACTGCACCACCAGGACTCCAAAATGTCATAGGGTAGCAAAAAACCTGGCCCCCCTTGTCCAGGCCAGATCCAACTTCCATAGAATCAGGGCCTTGCCCAGTAAACTGCCTGCTTCTGTGGCAGTCTCTCTGAAGGGCCTTTCTCATGATGAGACACAGAAAGGCAAGATTTGCACGAGGGGATGCCCAGACTCTCCCAGGGAGGGTGTTCCGAGGTGCCTTCTGCCCACTGTCCACACACAAGAAGTGGAGATGAGGCTCACCAGGGGCATCCCTGCAGCCAGAGCGCTTTGTTGGAGAGGAACACAATTCAAGTGGCCTTGCCAAGCCAGGCTGGCATTTGAGTAATTACATTAATGAATCTCTGAGTTACAAGATCTAATATTAGACAGTGGCTTCAGCACCATCATCCCTCAGTTACTGTCCCACGTGGCCGGGAACAGTCCTGGGCGGCAGCAGCACTGCTCGAACAGACTGTGTGTGTGCGGGTGCGTGTGTGTGTGTGTGTGTGCGTGCGCACACGCGCGCGTTTTAATTTTAAAGAAAGGCATGCATTTGAAACTGTGCCCAGAGATCTGTGTTCTGGGCCCACTCTCTAAACCACAATACCATAAATAAGTGAGAGAAATCTGGCCTTGTCCTCTAGGCAGGGGCCTCTCCCTTGGCCTTTCTTGGGCTGGCAACATTCTGAGGATTATGGCTCCATGGAGCAACGGCCTTTGTCTCAGAAGCCAGTGCTGCTCCCCACAGAGTTACCTTTGGCACAGCAGGCAGGGCCTTGCCTGCAGACCCCTGGGCCCTGCCTCCCCATCCATGCTCGTTAGCTGTCTCAATCCCAAATCTAAACTCAAAAGTTGAGCTCGACACACAAAAGGAGTCGCCCGTGGCCCAGCTGATCCCCCTGCTCCAGCCAACCACCAGGTGCAGACCAGATCACCACACTGCCATCCTGGCCATCATCTATGGGCCCCATCCGAGGCCAGAAGAAACGATGACCCAGTTGGCCAAGCTGTGCATATGATCAGGGCCCGAGAAAACCAAGTAAACCGCAGCCAGGTAGTAAAATAAACCGGCAGTAAACACAGGTGAAAGACAGTGTCTGCTATACTCTAGTGATTACATTCCACATACGCCATGCAAAAGATAATCTTCTAGAAATGACATCAGATAGCTTAGAACCTAGATATTTGTAAACTCCCCTCGGCTCCCTCCCTCCCTCATTTCATTTGTGAAGTCTTTTTGAGTGGTAGAGCCCAGCCTGGCTGCTGGGTCCAAGAAATTGGCTTTTATGGAAATGCCAGGGACTGGTCCACTTAGGCCCCGTCCCCGCAGGCCTGGAGACCACAGTAGCTTCTCCAAGTATACATGGCAAGAGCTGGCCTTAGAGGCAGGGCAAGTGGGCAGGCCTTGCCTTTTGGAAACTCTTTGGTAAACAACAAGGAATGGCTTTTTTATGATTTTTCCTTTATTTTTTTCTTTTTTAATAGTAGGTGAAAGATCCATACCAGCACATGATGCCAGTCTTGTCTGACCTGAAAAGGGCCTCTGAGCTTTGAAGAGGGGAAGGACCCTCTCAGAAGCCCCAGGATTCCCCCTAGAAAAGGTCTCAGAGCCCCAGGGCCCTACACAACAAACCAACGCGTGGAGAATAGAGCCGGAAGTTCAGAGAAGTGGACCGGTAGCCCACCTCACTGGCAGAAAACAGGGACATCTTGGGAGGGTGGGAGGAACAATGGCAGTGTTTGTTTGGGCCCTCCCTTTAAAGCAAGGCTTCTCAGCCTCAGCACTACTAACGTTTGGGGCCAGATCGTTCTTTGTCATGGGGTCTGCCCTGTGCACCGGACTCTACCCACTAGAGTAGCAGTAGCAACTCCCAGTTGTGACCATCAAAAATCTCTCCAGACATTTGCAAATATCCCCTGCTCTAGGGTGACCAACCATCCTAGTTTGCCCGGGACTGAGTGGTTTCCTGGGACACAGACTTTCAGCGATAAAACTGGGAAAGTCTTGGGCAAACCAGGACTTGGTCAACCACCTTCCCTCCCTCCCAGCTCACATGAATTCCTCCACCTGCCTACAAAGCCCATTTTCTCTTCTACCCTCAGAGATAATAAGACTAGCTCTCCATTACCCTGTATGAATCTACCTTTCATACACCTAAAAATATTACAATCCCACCCCATAGTTTCTTCTGGGTCCAAAATATTATCCTTCATCTCTTTCTTTCCAGGGGCACCATTGCTTTCCCAAGGCTCTCTGAGAGCTGGGCCAAACTTCTCACATATTACTGAGGCCTAAACTGACCTAAAATCTCTGGTAGCAGAAGCAGCCACACCATGAGGACTTGGCCATAGCATAAAGCCTGAGTTTGCCCATATCCAACTCCTTTTTCGCAGATGGCCCCAGAGCTATGGAGAGTCACCTAGGAGAGGGAAGGGTGGGGGTCATTTGGTGTCAGGCTGAGGCCTGACCGCTGGCCTGCTACAGATGGGAAAGGAGACCTGAGACCCTCTAAAGAGCAGATGAAAAGGAATGGAGTCTCCTGCCCTTCCACAGGATGGGGCAAATGCACGAGGGCAGACAGCCTCCATCTAAAACCCCCCTCCCTGCTGGGGACCTCACCCCGTCAGCCCCAGGCTTGTCAACCCCCTCCCAGTTTTCCATCCATTTACCTCCTCCTTTGAAAGGCATCTCTTCACTTTCCCCCCTCCCCACAGCGTTCCTGTTACTAAGGAAACAATGATGTCATTTGGTGGGACTGCAGGTTCCTTCTAACCACCCCCGAACTAGGTACCAAGCTGCTGATGTCACTGCTCAGAAATTTATAGCCCAGCATGGGTATTTATATGGTGGTTCTTGTGTGACCATATATTCGCTGTGGGGCTGGTGGCTATTTATAGCCAGAGGATATACACATATTACACCCCCTGTCTGTATTCCTGGCCATGTGTTATATAACCGCCATTATGCAATAACGCCCATTATATAATAATTATGCACTAATGGGGATATAATCTGCAGGCATAATAAGGACACACTCCCCCAGGGCCTCACTCGGCTGGCCTCCTACAGACTGCCCCCCAGGGGATCACTGGATCTCTTTGCAGCTCTGCCCAGCCCAGAAGAGTCACCAGGTGTCACCCTACTCCCGGCTGGCTGTCGTGGCAGCCCCAGCCAAAAAGCCCGCTCCAGATTCCTTCTCCCTATCTTGTCCAGTTCTAACTTCCCCAGCTGCAGCCCTGGTTTAGAGAGGCTGCTCTTTCTGCCATATCTTGAAGCCTCAAAGAATCATAATGAAATAAGAAATCCTGGAGGCCCAGGGATACCTCATCCCCCCATTTAAGGAAAGAAAAAAAAAAGAAAAGCAGCATCACCTGCCCCTGGAAGGAGCTTGGAGGGTCTAGGAAAGCCTCCCAGATGCCAGGCCAGTTGGCAGAGGGTCTTCTACGCAGAGGAGTGCCTGTGCCCTCCAGGAAAGGGCTGGGAAGCTGGTCCCAGAGGGCGAGGTGCTGGGGCCAAGTGCAGCGCAGCCAAGCGGGCCACTTCTCAGTGGCCCTTTCGAAGTAGCCCTTCCCTCCGTCTTGGCCCCGGTCGTCAGGATGCCGGTGACCTCGGCTGAGTCTCAGCACAGGGCGGAGGCTTGGGCCCTGACGCCAGCCATCTAGGTTATGACGCCAGCAGGAACACCTCTGGGCAGGATCCTTACTGCTTCAGTGTTCAGACACCAGAGCACACTCTGCTGTTCACCCCCCTCCCAGGAAGGACATGCAGAAACAGCCACCTCAGGGGAAAAGAGGATAGGGACACTGGCTCTGCACCTGGGGTGGTTTGGGGGAGGGACCAGTAGGATCACAACGGCAACTCTAAACAGCCAATTCAGTTAAGCCCAAACATTACATTCAGTCTGCACTTCAAAGATATATGTATGTATTTGAAAGTTATTTGATACATAAACGTATTTTTAAAAATTAGAAGAACCTACCCTGATCTGTTAAGTGAGTTTCTTTCCGGCACAGGAGAGTGGTCTGGGGAGCCTGCCTGTCTCTTACATTTCTCCATTGTCTGAATTTTTATAAAAAGTATGTTTTACTACTGTAATAAAAAAATTCAAACACATCCTTTAAACAGAGCCATGCTAAGCGCCAGGTGACAGTCTGCTCTCTGCAACCCCTGCAGCAGGGACAAAGGTCTGCTGCCCCTCTGGGTCTGGACTGGGCCCATGAGGAGCAGATTCCATTCTGGTCCCCAGATCAGAGCCCTCGCACACAGCTGGACCCCCATGCAGGAAGGAAATAAAGGAGGGAGGCGCAGTAGGAGGCTCGGAGGTGGGCTCATGATTCCCACAGGGGAAGGCACACGCCGGCTCTCGAGTCCCCGGACTGCTGTAGCCAAGCCCTGCTGTTCAGAAAGGAGAAACAGGCATGGGACACGCAGGGGAAGAGCCAGCGCTCAGAGCTTTAGTGGCCACGTGAGAAGCAGAGACGAGGTTTTCAAGTGGAGGGCGGCCAGAGGAGAAGGCGGCATCCTGCCTGATCCCTCCCGTCCTTCCAGGCCAGAGGTTCTCACCAGGGGCAATCCTGCCTCCAGGGAAGGACACTGGGCAATGGCTGGAGATA
The DNA here is from genome assembly GCA_030035585.1 of Dugong dugon. Taxonomy (NCBI): domain Eukaryota; kingdom Metazoa; phylum Chordata; class Mammalia; order Sirenia; family Dugongidae; genus Dugong; species Dugong dugon. Next base: position 16,837,665 of record CM057462.1, on the reverse strand, counting down.
TTTTTGATTGTCACACTTTGGGAGTGGGTCCTATTAGCATCTAGTGGGTGGAGGTCAGAGATGCTGCTAAACACCCAACAGTGCACAGGTCAGCCCCCACCACAGTGGGGAAACCCTGCTCTAAGGGAGCCCACAACAATGGTAAGAGATAAACCCCAGTCTTATTAGCCACGGAAACAAGGCAATCTCAAGCAGTAAACCAGCCTCTCCCACACCCGGCCCTCAGCATGTTCAGAGAGTTTTCATATACACAGCCCCAAAGTTTTCAAACTTTAAGAAAGGGGTGAGGGTGAGAGTCTGGGTGAAAGGAGCATAAAAAGCCATGAACAGCAGACTACTGCAAAACTTCCCACGATCATCTGGTTAATTAGGATAATTACATGCATTTTTATTTTAAACTGCAATCCCTAGCTGACTCCCAGGAAAAGGGCATGACAGAGCAAAGATCAGGGATCCGGTTCTGCAGAGCCTCCTGGCCCACGCGGAGAATTCCTGCAGACTCTTTATCTGTGCAGGTCAAGCCAGACCTCTTCCCCACAGCTCCAGGAAGGTGGGCCAAGCAGGGGTGCCCATCAGCTGACCCAACCCAGTTTACGCTAGTGTGCTGCCTCTTAAAGTTGGAGGCAAGGGGTTGCGTCCTGTCTGACTGTGCCAACTGGTGGGGTGAGAGGCCAGAATGGAAGACAGGGCCAGGTGCCCGCTGTCTCCACCCCACATGCTCAGCAGCTGGGGGAGCCCTTGAGCTGAGCCACAAGCTGGGCTTCAGCCTTTCTCGGAGAGCAGAAGAGACCACGGGGATGGCACTGGCTCCTGAGGGGCCCGCACCACTTTCATCCGAGGCCAGCAAACCCGTGAGGCTCAAAGAACAGCAAGGCCCGTGGAAGACAGCTGCAGCTCAGTAGCCTGGAAACCAGGCATTCATTCAGGCCCCTTCTGCCAAAACTCACGGTGTGACCCAAGTCCCTGACACTGCTGTACTTCAGCTCCCTTCTCTGTGAGTGGGGATGACAGCACCTACCCTGCCTGCATCATTCAACCATTACGAGGGGAAATCAGCTCAAGGCAGGCTGAAAAGGCTCAATCAGCTGACAAAAACTAGCTAATTCCTAACCATCTTTCAAGATGCGGTTCAAGCATGTTGTCTTCCAGGTAGCCTCCCCTGACCCGTGAGTCTGACTCAAAGGTTCCTCCCTACACCTGTCACCTGTGTGCACACTCGTCCCACCATCAGCACCACTGTGAGAATCCCAGGAGCTGATATGTGAACACTTGGCCATACCAGGTGTTCAATGGAAGCATGGACTCGAGCAGAAAGCACTCCCAGGGCCATGTTGGTACCCCCTCCTCCATCAACAGAGGACATGGTGTCATATCACAGCCTGGAAAAGCATGCTAAAGTGGGTGCCCCGTAAGTCCACTGGGGTGTTCCCCAAAGAACAGCACACAGCAGCCCTGACGCTGGGGCAGCAGTGTCGATGCCTTGGCATTGCTAAGATACCGGCAGCAAGTGGAGAGAAAGGCCAGAACATCCCCACCAATAAGCCAGGGAGGCTGGGCTGATGGACAAGTCACTCAGGGGCCAGATCTACTATGGGCGATCCCAAAATATCAAAAAATCCCCAGAGGGCCAGAAAACCAGGTATCAGATGTATATTAAGGAACACAGGCATCCAGGAGGGTAAGGCCCAGTCCAGCCAAGCCTCCCCCGACCAGCTCCTCTGCCTTCTGGGACCCTATTCTAACGCCAACACCCTGCAGCTCAAACATGCTTAAAATGGCGGCGGCGGCCTGCAGCGCCGGGCGTTCGTCATGCTGTTTTCCATGGTGCCCTCGGTGCCAAGAAAAACCTATCATCAGAAATGCCATCAGCTATATTTATCTATCTCTCAGCCCCCCAGCCTCCTCCTCCCGTCTGCCAACCAGGCCCTGTGGGCCCCCCCTCACCCAGTGGGCACACTTCCCTGTTGCTGAGGCCCGTGACCACCTGCCCAAAGCCTCGGTCTCGGAACTCTCTTCCTGCACCCTAACAATTGGGTCCACACATGAGCATGGAAACCAGCACACGGCACCCAGTCTTACTGGTATGTCAGGATGCCCACTTATGCAGCAGTCTGGGTGTCTTGGCCACAGCATGCTCCCAAACCATGGCAAAAGGTGGCCCTCATCTTCCAGCCTCAACTCTCTACTCACCAGGGCCTTGGCAGTACTGACCTGCCCTCAACGTTCTACTGTGGAGTGGGGCCCAGACCCTTTGAGGTGGGAATCCATGCCCCAGTGCCCCACAAAGCGGCCACTATCAAGAGACAAGACACACAGTGTGAGAGTGAGCCTGGGGAGATGGGGCCATTTCCGGCAAGACGCTTGCTGCCAGGTAGACCTCTCACCCCTACTACTTCATTTCCTGAAGTAGAGTAGGAAGCCCCAACCCGTATTTCAAGGCACTAAGAATTTCAGAGGGGTGTGTGTGCTAGAAGGACCCCCACGCCCTTCACTGTCCAAGCAAAGGGGAAATGGAATCTGGGCCATAAGAGGAAAATGGCAAAACGGAGGTTCACAAGGACCCAAAGCCACAGCTGTGATGAGGCCTCTGCAAGGGACATGACTAACTGGAAGATGTCACTTCGTGCCCACTTCATACTTCTCTCGACCCAAAGTCATAGGGTCCCAACCCAGTCCTTCCTTAGCACATAAAAGTTGGTGAATAAATGTTTGTGGGATGAATAATAAAATACCCTATCCTACACCCCACGCCTCCTCTTACCACTTCAGGGGCACCCCTGCTGCCTGGCCCCCTACTCCCACCATGGCCCTCTCCCCAGAAGGCCGCTGCTCCCCTCTGAGGCCCCAACTCAAAAAGGAGTTCCAGGGAGCCAACTGCTTGGAGAATGAAGCAACCCAAATAAAAATTTTAAAACCCAGAAGCTCTTTCTCTCCTGCCCCCTCCCCCTCCACTGGCAAATGAAAACAAACAAGAAATCAAAGAGGCCTTTTGTGTGAGCACCGCGCTGACACGGCTGGGGCCTTTGAAAAGACTTCTGAATCGGACACTGAAGGATAAAATAACTGAAGCGTGGCAGGTCCTGAGACGGGGGGGGGGGGGGGGGGGGGGGTGCGGATGGACGGGGCAAAGAGGGGGAGAGAGGGAGCCACCTTCTTTCCTGGGCAGAAAGGGTAACACTCAGCTGCCCTCTGCCCAGCTGCTGCAGGCACCAGAATAGAGGCAGAACCTGGTGCTGCCTCGCTGCCCCTTCTGACCCACCCTCCTCTGGCACCCAGGTCTCTGCAACACCAGAGCGGAACCGAGACAAGTCCCACCTTCCCCTTCGCAGCCACCAACCTGCCCCACACTGCTCCCGACAACAAAGCCCCTGCCAGGTCTCCTCTCCCCTCCAGCATGGAGCCCTCTAGAAGTCATCACGAGGCCTTCATCCAACCTACTCGTTGCAGGCAGGATTCTTCTTTCTTAGAGACAGAGGAGCCCCAGCCCAGGGATTTGCTCACAGCAGGTTTACAAAGTGTGTATTTCATGAGTAAAGGAAATTCTGCCATCTTCGGCAGTGTCAAAGGGTAAACTGAGGACTCAGGAAGTCCTTCTGCATGTCTGCACCTCAGTCCTGCTGCTGCAGAGAGTGGCCCTGGGGGCTCTGGGTTACATGCTCAGGCCGTCCAGGTCCCCTCTGGCTTATTCAAGGCCCGTACCCAGCCGGCTGAAGCTCAGACGAGGGTGAGTCTTTCTCTGCTTGTGCTACAGCTTCCAACTCAGCCAGCAAAGCGAGCCCCGCACCAAAACCCCCTGCGCACTGCAGGCTCGGGTGGACAGCGCTACAAACAAAGGGAATGGGAGCAGGTGGTCAAGGGCAATGGAGAGAAAGGGTTCAGAAATGTGACCAAGCCCAGCGATCAGGTCGGAGCACTTCTGATCTCCTCTTTGGATCACACCTCGAGGCCAGCCTGACCGTAATCATCCTTTCACACCACCCAGAGCCAGGCACTTTGCATTAACAGAGCATCCAAAGTAAAGACATGGGGCCTGTGCAGTCACATGGGGTCAGAAAGGCCCCGCCACCACCAGGTTCTGCGCCTGTTTTAATGCTTTGCTGCAGTCATGCTGCAATTCCTAATAACTTTTGAACAAGGGGTTGGCATTTTCATTTCACACTAGGCCCCCAAACTATGTAGCTACTGTGGTCAGCTCGGATTTGTTTGAGCTTGGGGTTTCGAGCTCAATTCCCAATGCTCCAATTTAAGAGGGACCAGGACCAATCAGAGGTCCTCCTGGGGTTGGTGACCCAAATGGCAAGGGTGCTAGGAGTTACGTCAAATGTGGAAGCGTGAAGGGACAGCGACGCTGGCCTGCAGAGAAGACAGTTTCCTGGGTGGAAAGGAAACACCAAAAGTGCCTTCAATATTTGAGAGGCTGCCATGTCACAGAAAAATCAGCTTTAACGTGGGTTGTTCCTTAAGACAGAAACAAGACCAACAGGGGAAGATTACAGAGACACAGACCTGGGCCCACAAAACCATAGCAATCCTCGTAATCATACGCTGCTGCTGTCTGGCCTGCTAAGTACCAGCATCTTTGCATATCAGCTGGTTTAATCTCTTTAAACTATCCTCTGTGCTAGAGGTAGGGAAGAATTTTATAACAGCCAAAGCTGACCGTTGAACAATAGTGACAGCTCTGTTGGGATGTTCTAAAGGCGATCCTACATTGGGTTAAAAAGATAATCCATAGATCTTCCTAATTTTACCAGCCGGTTCCTTGGCAACGCAGTCTTTGCCAACCCTGGCACCAGATGGCGCTGCCTCAAAGACGAAGGACGGTGGCATTTCTGGGCCTTGTAAAAGGAGGCAGCAGGTGAGGTGGCCAAGTGTTCATGTTGGGGTTAGTCCCCTGAGAGGAGGCTGGGCTCCTGTGGGCCTCCTCCTACACAACTCACAGTCAGAACCACCAGTCAGGCTGGGCGTCAAGCAAAGGCTTGGAGAGGCCTCGGCTGGAACGAGCATGCCCTGTGGCAGGGCTGACACAGTGGGGCAATGCCTACCACTACCCAGGAAGGATGCAGAGAACCTCCCTCGGATCCGAAAATCAACACCGCCAAGCTCTGACCCGTGAAGCAGACAGCAAAAACCAGAAAGTTTTTATACCTAAAAAGTGTAATTCCTAACACTTGAAAAAATTCACTTAGACAAATCTTTAGGTGCTACTGGAACCATCCATCCCAAAACCTGGAGACGAGGAAGGTGGCAAGGTGTCCTCTCAGAGCAACACACTGAAGGACCCAGGAAAATGCAGCCTGCAGAGTCCCGACAGGGTCTACAGTGCAAACAGCCTGGCCTCGCCAACAAAAATACTGCCAGAAAAGGAAAAAAAAAAGAGGAGGAAGAGGACGCCTCGAGATTATAAGAGTTGAGAGTTATTGTCAATCCATTATAACGTATGGACCTTATTTGGATTCCCATTCAGACAAACAGACTATAAAAAAGAAATTAGGAGATAATTACGGAAATGCAAACACTGATTAACAAAAAAAAAAAGAAAACCAAACCCGTTGCCGGCAAATCGATTCCAACTCATAGTAGATACCCGATATTAAAGAAACCGTGGGGTTTTTTAAGTGTGATAATGGTATCGTACTTATGTTTTTCAAGAGCCCTTACGGTTACAGATGCACACAGAAATGTTTACAGATGACAAGCTATGATGCCTGGATTTTCTTCCAAATCCCCGTTGTGGATGGGAAGTGGGTGGGTATGGATGAACCAAGACTGTCTTTAAGTTGCTAACTGTTGACGCTGGTGATGGTTACATGGAGTCTCATTATACAAAAGTAGAGAGAACACAGTATGTACAAAATTCTCCATAATAAAACAGCTTAAATTAAAAAAAAAGTGGGGGGGAGCCATCACTCGAGACCTAGACTTCATGGGCCTCCAGTATGGGCCAGTCAGAAGGGTTTGATGGGAGAAATTGGCATTTCCATTCAGTAAGGCATTCTATTACTTTCAGATTCTTTTCTTTCCTAGCCTCCATGTCTGGGAAGGTCTGAAGACGCCAATTTACCCCCAGAGCACTGTAGAAGCTTTGGAGATAGTCTCAGCACTGCTTCTAGACAACTGCGGCCGACCTTCCTCATACAGCAGAGGCCTTCAGGCCTGGCCCCGTGCTCCCCGCTGTCCAACTCTGGGACACTCCTTCTGGATGGAAGGACATCACAAGAAAATGTCCATCCTCCTCCCCATTCAAGTGCTCCTTGACCCCACCCTGCCTCAACCTCTCCTTCAGAACACAGACACACACTCTGTCAGACTCCTTCCCAGCAGGAAGATGGCACTCACGGCAGCCACAATACACTCTGGAGGACCTTTTAGACCCCTTATTTTGGGAGTGGAGCTGCCCATGCCACACATGTCCTTCATTCCCTCTCAACCATACCCATCTCCTGAAGCCTCATCTGGGGCATGACAAGAACCTGAAAGGCCCCTGAGGGCACCAACAAGTGAAGCCCTCTCCCCATTTACCACCATGCCCTGTTCACCCAAGCCACCCATCACCCAGATTCTGTTCTCAGCCTAGTTTTAAGGGATGAAAAGGCACTTCTTTCAGAGTCTAAAACAACTCTTTCTTGAGCCCTTCCCACCTCAGTACCTGCCCAGTTTATTAATACTGGGAGGAAAGGGTAGTGGCCGCTGCAGAGCAGGCCAGTATGTATGGCTAGGGAGAAAGGCAGTGCTGTCAGATCTTAGTAGTGTTTGGTGTCTGAACGGGAGGAGAAGACATTTTCTAGCAAACTGGGTTGGCCCAGGAAGGTCCTACGCACTCGCTCTGTCGAGCCTACCTACCCTCCTCTCAGGAAGAACAAATGAGGCCCATCTGTGGCCCCATCCACACCTTCCCACAACTTTCCAGTAAGGCAAGCTCAAATCAAAGCAATTCTAGCAAGAAAAATCCTACTTTCATCGAAACTATCTGGTGTCTAGGAAGATGAATTATAGCAAAAATGTCCTCAGTTGTCTATTCTGCTTTTGTTGAGGACACTCGGCCTCAGCCCCAGCAGAGGTGGCCTTGGCTGTATTTGATGGGGCAGGAGTTCACTCATATTCCTGGGCGAATGATCTCAGCTGAGGTGGGGGGTTAGACAGTCCTCCCTTGCCTTCCCCTGACACCTGCCCGGTCAGTCCAGGAGCCAGAAAGTGGGCCGGGAAATGTCTCCTTCATCATGTGCACTTCATCCCACGCTGGCAGCAGTCAAGAATTTGGCCTAAAATAAAAGAGGCCTGGGAAACAACTTCCTCCACTCCAAGGATCCAGCTAGAAAGCGGAGTAGGAGGAAGATGAGTGTCGATTTCCATTTGAGAGGCTCTTCGGACCCTAGTTCTTAAATCGGAAGGTGAAGAATCCCCTTACAGAAGCACTATCTGATGGACCCTCTGGCAAGCCTGAGCTTCCGCGCTGCCCCCAGGCCACCTCAAACACCACCAGGCACACCCTCCCCACTCTGTCTTGCTATGTAGACAGCGAATGAGGGATAACTTCTTTTTTTTTATCTCTTTTCCAAAAAAATAGGAATTCAAGCTGGGGCGGGGTGGGGGGGGCAGTTGGCCCTTCTGTGTGAGGGTCTTTCAGGCTTAGAAAGAACCAGGGAGGAAGAACCCGTGGGCACTGCCTCCAGCCAGCTACTAAAACACCTCAGGAGGAGAGAGAACGAGCAAGAAGAGCGAGCACAAATATCCCCTTCTCCCCAGAGTTCTCCAGCACACCAACCCTCCATGCTAATCCCTGACACGATCAGTCCTGACGCAATGCTGAAAATCTCTCACCCCAAATTTTATTTCTGGGTTCAGTCATATCACTCCTCCCAACTTCTCAACCAGGCAAGGGAGTGACCTGAGCTGTTTTTCTGAGTCTCTTTTCCTTTTTGTGAATGAAAGGGAAGGAAGACACACACCCTCGTGGGAAAGATTTGCAGGAGCTGAAGTTAAACCACATTCTCTCACATTCTCATGAAGAGAGAAAGAAGGCAGATGAGGGGGGGGAAAAAATCTGGAATGGTGGAAAGTGAAAAAAAAAAAAAAACACAGCAAAAGGTTTGGTAGCCCTCTCATTACAAGTTGGTTGGGCATAATGTAAACACACTTCTGCCTTGCTTAATCACAGAGTGCCGCCGTTTAGGTTTCAAAGGCGGCAGTAAATTGGGCGTAGCTGAGTGGAGGCTAAAAATTAACCAGCCATCTCTGTTTCAATTTGTAAGAAAACAAAAGCAGAAAGAAATTATAAAAAGGGAAAGGGTGAAAAAAAAAAAAAAAAAGGAAGAGAGGAGGAGAACTGAATCACCCCAACCCAAACTGCAGAGTACAATTGGTAAAACCAAAGATAACTGGAAAAATATTTGGAACACACGCACAATAAAGGCGATTTTGCAGAGTTTTGTGTTGGTGGGTTTCCTCCAGAGCTCCGGCACAGAAAGCCACGCTGCCTGACCATGCCGCGTGGGAAGCCTCCTGAACTAACAGAAGCTGCCTAGCCCTGCCCGAAAGCCTCTATCCTTGGGTCTCCCCCACTTCGGCCGAACCAGGTAGAGAGGAAGAGCCCACGAACAGGGTGCTTTTTGTCACTCTCTCACTACGGAATCAAATTACTTTCATTCTCTTCAACAGTCAAATCGCAGCCAAAACAGCTCCCTCTTCTCTTCATCCTACTCTGCTCTAGCCACCTTGCCTCCTGCCGCCTGGGCATCAGCCCCAGAACCTGCTCGCTGCTGCTTCCTCTCTTTTTTATTCATTCCATTTCATATCCATGGGCCTTATACTCCCCTTTCTCTGCCAAATTGCTGCCCACCCTGCTTGTGCCAAATACAACCTTTCACCGGGACTTTCGGTGCAGCCCCATGAAAGCCAGCCCCTGCCTTCAAAGACTTTTTCAGATTCATTATGAATTTAAGACCAAAGACTGATTTTTTTTATCTCAGACCCTCACCATCATGGATAATTTGGGGGCACTCTGACGCTGGTCCTACGACCTGAAGCATCTTTCAGATCGGAGAAGACCTCCAAGGATAGAGATGCACAAAATCGGTAATACGGCAAAGAGAGAGAGGGGAAGACTACAGAATAAAGAGAGGAGGGAAAAGAAAAAAGGGAACATCATCATGCTGCAGGCCCCTTCAGACCGGCGCCCCAGTTAGGCCCAATGCGTGTTATCATATGAAAATGAGAGGCACAATACACAGAACAAATGCCAGCAAGTAAAATTAAACGGAAAAAACGTGAAGAGGAACCTACCCGGAGTGTGGACAAAGTAAGCCAGATAAAGATCCAGTTCTTTGATTGTGACTCCAATGTGGTGCGGCTGGACGCACAGGCCGGGGTTCGAGCACTGGGGCGACTTGTAGAGCCGCTCCCCGTCAGTACTTTCCAGGGGGATCCCCTTAAACAAAATCACCATGACCAGGTCCAGCCGCCACACCTTGTCGGCCTGGCGCAGGCAGTCAATCCGGCGGATCTTGCCCTTCTGGTCGGGGTTGGAGAGCACGCAGCAGGGGGGCTTCTTGCCCGTGATGGTCAGCACGAAGTCCTCGCGGAACTCAGGCCGGATGTCCTTGCGCAGCTTGGCCAGCAGCCGGGATGCCCACTTCTGCTTGATCTCAGGCTTCTCGCCCAGCAGCTCGTCCTTCACCGCCCGCTCTTCATCCTTCGACATCCGCTTCTCATGCTTCTTGAAGTACTTGCGCTTCCGAGCCTGCAGGTTGAACCAGGTGTAGGAGAAGGCTCGGACGTGAGGCAACAGCGCCTCAATGAACGGGTGGAACTCATCCTGCAGGCGGCAAGCCGGGAGCATGCGGGGCAGGGAGGAAGGGAGGAGGGGAAGGGAAGACGGGATGAGGGGGACAGAGAGAAGGAGAAAAGAAGTGTTAAAAGGGGGGGCACAAGGAAAAATCGCCTTCTCCTCCTTCCCCCCAATTTCCTCTTTCAATTGTTCTACAAAAGTGTGGTTTGAAGCCACCACCAGGGGAACCAGCCACTTGCTCCCATCCCAGCCTCAGACGCTAGACAGAGGCACCAAGAGCCTGTGCACACACCTATTCTCTCTCTCTCTCACTCACTCACACACACGCGCGCGCACAGACAACACTGCTGTCCACACACACACGCTGCTGGTATCCCCGCCAGGCTCTGTCGCGCCCATGACATCTCCATGTTCTATCGCAGCCTTGAACTCATGTCAGCTCGCCCGATGCGTGTCCGCCCCGCAGACACCCGCGGACGCACACACAAGGCGCGCAGGAGCTGCCTTGAGCCCCGACACCAGTCGGTTTTTGGCCACCCCCGAAAAGAGAGAAAATGACATCCACATCCACGAGAGATGAAACGGATTTGGCTCCCCCCCCATCTTCTCTCCTAATCCAATTGGAACATCCACCCCAGAATTTTTTAGTCAGATCTAAATCCTAAATATGTGATTTCAGCATTGTTACCGACACCCATACTAATGTTAATCACAGTAATAATGAAGAAAACACTTCTTGTTAGTACAAATAAGGTGGTTGTCTTGGCCACATTAGAGTTAAAAGCTACGAGGGTCGTCTTGCGGCCCCTTCCCCAGCTTCCCACTGACCCCTCCACCCTCTCTTTCCCACTTAGTCAGGTGACAGAGGGCTGGGCTCTCAGTTTATTTATTTATTTTTTGCTTGTTTGCTTGTTTGAAGTTTAAATAATCATTGATTTCTGTTTACAAAAATAAAACTGGAAAAAATTAAATAATTACCATTGATCTGAAGCACCCGGCAAAGCCCAACGCCTGATTCTGAGATTCTGGACTCAACAGAGTTGTGAGTTGGGGGCGGGTGGGGGGAGGGGAGGAGGAGGAGCGGGGAGGAAGGTAAATGTTTTAAAGGGGGCTATTATTGGTGTTCTAGGGAATAGGGGCCGGGCTTGGGTGGATTCTCAAACCCTTCCCCCTCCCCCCCCCCCACGCTCCATTGCACAGAAGGGAGAAATTAATTTCTTTTTTTTAAAAGGAGCAAAAAAAGAAAGGTCAGGGATAGCAAGCAGAGATAGGACGCGAGCCGGTTGCCACACACACCAGGTAAACAAAAGCCAACAATTTTTTTTTTTTCAATTTCTCCCCCTGTGCATCCTCTTCCAGTTAAAAAAGAGAGAGAAATATGCAAAATTTAAAAAAAAATCAAAACCAACCTTCCATCATCACCCCCCCCCCCCAAGAAACACACCCTACCCCACCCCCGTGCAAAACAAAAACAAAAACCAGGAGGGAAAAAGCGGCAGCTGAAGAAAAAGGCTTTCGGCTTTGGCAGCGGCACAGGGGTGTAAACTTCGAGCTGCCTCCCTCCGCCTGTTTGGAGGAAAAGGGGGAGCTCGCAGATTCCCGGGGAAGAAGACGAGTTCTGACCGGCTGCAGACCGTCGCTGGCAAACGCGTGCAAAAGAGAGAGAGAGGGAGCGAGGGAGGGAGGGAGGAAGGAAGAGAGAGGGAGAGCGCGAGGGAGGACGTGGATGGGGCATGTGTGCGCGCGCGCGTGTGTGTGTGTGTGTGTGTGTGTGTGTGTGTGTATGTGTGTGTGTGTGTGTGTGTGTGTGTATGTGTGTGCTGGGTTGGGTTTTTTTTTTTTTTTTGCTTCTTTTCTCTCTCTCAAACTCCCTCTCTCTCCCCTTTCATGCTCAATCCCCATCCATTTGCCTGTGCCAAAGCCAGTAAAAAGGGGGGTAGAGAGGGAGAAGGATCCACCTATTTGGCAAAGAGACAACTGCGAGGAGCCAATGGCTGCATCCGAGGGGAGGAGGGACCCAGGCAAGCCTGGGAGGGTGGGGAGAGCCCCCGGCGGTTGGAGACCAAAAACAATTTGCCCAATCGACAAGTTCACGTCTAATGAACAAGCGAAGTCCAGCAGTTATGAATTTTTCATTCCAGGCTCCCTCTCTGGCCCATTTGGCAGCAGCCACCCAGCAAATTTGGGGGGTGGGGGTGGGATTAAGAAAGACGCGGCAAAAAAAAAAAAATTTTTTTTTTTTTTTTTTTTAAAGCCAGAAAAATAAATAAATAAATACAGGACTGAGTCCGGGTGCGGGCGGGAGCCCAGAAGGCCCTGGAGAGAGCAGCTGCGCCTGCTTTCTGTGTTTTGGTTTTCAGTCTCTTTCTCTCAGGCCCGCACACTCTCTTTTTCTGGTTCTGTTTCTTTTTTATTTATGGAGCAAACAGGGGCGAGTGGAAGTTTTCTTCCCCGGCCGTACACACAAGCCTGCGGTGCTATGAATAGAAAGAGAGAGGAAGAAAGAGAGAGCGGAAAGTGTAAATGCCAGCCACGCTTCCAGGGCAGGGGCCCGTCGCCCAGGGTGCAGGCAGCCCCTCATCCCAGCCTGGCTGCAAGCCCCCAGCACCCCCCGCCCTCCATAGCCCCCCGTGCTCGGCTGCCTCCTTCAGCCCACACCCAGCCACGCACACCCCATTAGCAGTGACGGGGATGCCAACACGTTGTGGCTCGGCTCTTGAAACTGCAACAGTTTATTAAAATAGCCTCCTGTCCCAGCGATCCACTGACAAGCACCACACGCAGACCCAGAGAAGTGACAAAGGCAGAAGGGTGGACACTACCTCTGAACAGAGTCACTGAGTCTTACCTACGCACCCCCCCCAACAACGTGTAATGCTTTGCTCTCTCCAGCTTTGCCGCCTCCACTTAATCTGTTCAGTTGTCTTGTTTGAAGGAGGGTGAACATTCAATTCTGACTAAAGGGCCCACACCTTACAATGCAAGGTGGCAAAAACAAGAAATAAAGAGATCTGACTGAAAAGAAAAGACCAAGGCAGAACGGAAAGGATTATATATTAAAAAAAAAAACAGGAAGTCGAGTCACAGAGAAGAGTGCCATCAGGAAAGCCAGACCCGTCCAGCCCTGGGCCTTCCTCCCACTGGGGAGGGTGCAGGGCTATCAGCCATCAGACCTTAGGCCTTCAAAATGCAGTTATGAGGAGGGCGTTATTGAATAAAAGGGAGAGCAGAGGAGGCCATGAACACAGACAGGGAGAGAGTGATCCACTGGCTAGGAACTCGTCCCCATAGCCGCCCCCTCCCAGCGAGCGAGGCTCGGCCCTAGGCTGGCAATGCAAAAAGATCATTGCTCACTCTCGCCCCTTTCTTCCCCATCTAAAACCCTGTGTTCTGTGGCCTTTATGCTCAGTGGAGAGAGGCCTGGAAGAGAACCTGGGGTGTGCCAAAACAAAGCATCCAGCCGTGGACTGGTGCTGGATCCCAACAATGGGAAAGGTGCCGTCTGCCCAGCACCTGGGACCCCATCTGAAGTTCGCTCAAAGCGGACTCGGACAGAAACCGTTAGAGGTGAAAGTGCAGGAGGCAGGTGTCGCCATAGACAGGGCTCTTAGGGTGGTGTTCAATAATTAATGTCACGTTAATAACCAGCTTCTGTCCAATTAGCCAAAGATGTTAGCTTGGCGACATAAGATAGCAAACCCTGCCCTGCCTCCTTGAGGAAGCAAACTTACTTTCTAAAGTCACTATTCAAAACTACAAGTGAGTTTATATTTGGCACATAGGTGTTTTTCTGGTATTTTGATTTAATGCTAAATATTAGCCACAGAGCATAAAATGGCCAACAAGAGCCTCCTGGAGAACCCTGGCATGCCCCCTTCCCATTTCTCACACAAGGTTCACAAATCGCAGGGCGGGAGGAAGAGTACTACTGTTCAGGGTTGATTCTTAATGGAGGGTATACAGCTGCCCCCCCCCCCCACCAGGAGCCATAGTGTCCCACAGCCAGGAGACAGCCGTGTGAAGATCCAAGTGGAAGGTACAGAAACAGGACAAGGTCTTTTCTGGATGGAAGAAGGGGTCAAAAGGTCGAGCAAAGTGGCAGAGAGATCTAACACAGAGGGGACCCACGCAGAGCCCCATGTACTCTCTTAAGAGTGAGAGCAACAGGCCCTTCCCAGGGGAGAAAGGCGAGGGGAGAACAATCGTCAATTGTCCTTCTCCCCCTGCCAATGGCCTTAACCTTGAAGGTGGGCAGGAAGGATTCCCAGGCAGCCGATCTCCCTCACCCCTCACCTGGCTCTGAAGGGGCCTGGAAGCAGTGGGGCAGTTCCCCGTGCTTGGGGAGGGAGGAGAGGAGAAAGGCTCAGTCTCTCTCTTTCTCTCTCTCTCTCCAGGATCCAGAGGGGCAGCATGGACACTGGTTCCATCAGAAACACTTCAAGAGCCCCAGCCCCAGGGGCCCCCTCCACCTGCATTCCACTGGTAGCGGCTTGTCTGCCCGGACACGCCCCTCAGAAGCCCCAAACAAAAGGGGACTGTCCCCCTTTTGTTAAGAGAGTTGAGGCTCCTGTTGGAAGACTACCTGTCCTCCTCTCAGCCTCCTTCCCTTCTCCCCTCCCGCCCCAGCAGGAATCTTCGGCGCCCGCCGTGCAGTGACAACCTGAGCCAAGACAAAAAGGCCCTCAGACAACGCAAGTCTTCTCCAGGTCTGAGTCACCAGCAAGCGCAAGGGTTCAGGGGACAGAGGGAGCGAAGAGACAGGCAGGCCACGGACAGGGGAGAGGAGGAAGAGAAAAGGGGGGTGAGAGGAAAAACCGCTGAGGGGGAGGAAGCCTGGGATGCTGTTGACAGTGTGCAAAAAAAAAAAAGAGAGAGAGAGAGAGAGAATGAAATAAGTCAAAGAGACAAAAAATAAAATTAAATAAAAGCAGGAAAAAATCAGGAAGAAGGTATTTTCCCCATTTAAAAGAAAAACTTCAAGAGCCCAGAAATAAGACTTTTAAAAGTTCACATGGGTTTTGGGTTTGTGGAAAGGAATGTGAGTGCCCTTGTGAGAGAAGGGCCTTTTTCTCCTTTATTGTTGCCTGTATAGAATTTGATAAAAACAGCAACAGTTTCACTGAAATATTTCTAAAATACTTATGCCAGTTTCAGCCATTACTAAATGTGTCCCCCCACCCCCGCCACCAAAAAGACTGAGCAGGCCACAGAGAGAGGGAGAGAGAAAAGAGAGAGGAGAAAGCAAAAAGAGAAAGAAGGGCAAAGCTGGAGGGAAAGAAGGGCAGGACTGACAAGGGGAAATAAGCAAGGAGAAAGGACAGAAAAAGGGCTCTGGAGATGGGCAAAAAAAAAGGCAACTAGCTAAGAAAAAGGCCTGCTTCTACAGTGAGAACGTGAAATATGTTGTTTTCAAAAACTCCGTAAAACACTGTCCTGTCGACAGAGGCTTTGTGGATCTTTTTTTTTAGGGGAAATAAAAAAATATATATGTACAGTACCTCACTCGCATATATAGTATTAAAAACTCTTCAGGGGAACAAAATAAGTTGCCCAGCCTGAGACATGTTCCGCAACCATCCCATACCTGCCAATGGTGAAACATGTAGAAACACAAGAAGCTGGATCTTTAAAAACAGTTCCACTGTTAAGACGTCTCTTTATCTTAAAAACAAAACAAAAAACAACCCTATTTATCCATATTCTGCTTTGTTTAAGGTCCAAATGTCTTCTTTCAGACCCTGGCTACGTAGGCCCATGTTGATGTGGATAACTATGTGCAGTTAGTGCAGAGAACTGACAAAACTTATACAGAAATTACCAGATAATTCAGTGTCCATTTTATTATTGTCTATCTGCAGCCCGGGTGAAAAAGGACACAAGAAAGAAAAAGAGCCACAAACAGAGCACTGGTTAGTTTGCCCAATTCCTGGGATTTTATAATTCAGCCGGGCCTTTGCCCAATCCTAAAGGGGCTGACTTTGTGTTCCTCAGCTCTCCCATCGCATCCCACAGACGGCTTCATGGAAGGCCACAGAAGGCCAGACTCCCCGTCAGGGTCAGAGATGGAAGAAAACTGCAGAGAGGACGCAGGACCCACCAGGCAAGGGGAAAGGGCCCGGGTTGCTTATCCTACAGGTGGGTGGGGCTCTACAGCCAGAGAAAACTCATCTGAGAGTCTGAAAACATCAGGAATGAAAACCGGAAAATGTACTTTGCGAGGAGGCTCGGATAATTTGGACAAAGCGGGTTTTTTGCTGACTCTGGCCAGCTTTCCTCTGTCTTAGGAAAGGTCAGCCCCGCACTATTCCTCTCTCGTCCTCACACTGGTCAAATGGATTTTCCCCACACCCCTATGCTGGGTCTAGGACAAGACCTGCCTCAGACCAGGCTGCTCGTTCCTGTTAAACTGCCTCCCTTTTCCTTCCTTTTCTCCTACTGACTACAAACCGGGAGCGGGATCGCTGGCCTGGGATCTGGCCAAGCAGGCAGCCTCGTTCTGGCTCCAAACGTTACCCTCCTCCAGGCACATCGCCCCTCACCCTCTTGGCACAGAATAAAATAGGGTAGAAATGGGGGGATTTGGGGAGATAATCTATTCTCTCTAGTGTGAATAGAAATTGTTTACTTTCATCTCATTCTCTATAAGAAATGAGAAACAAAAACCCTAGTCTTTAATTTATTATTTAGTTTGAAACTTCCCTGTGTCACCAAATAGAAGTAAATAGCAACCAGAGCCCTCTTCTCCAGCCGGTGGGCTCCAAGAGGACCCAACCCTCTGTAGCAGGCGCAGGACAGAAGAAAGCAAGGGCTGCAAGGGACAAGGGCAGCCTCATATCACCTACTCTGCCTGGGTAGTGTCAGTCCACGGTGGCCAAGGGCTGGAGAAGAGGCAAAAACGCCAGAGGGTCAGCTTCACAACGTTCTCTACAGAAAAAAAGAGAAATCTGGCAAAACAAGGAAAGAAGAGACCAGTGCATGAAGATGAGGTCTGTGCCAGGCTTGCTGTGAAAATATCTAGACAGCAAAAGAGAAGGCTGGAGCAAACTGCAAAATGATTAAAAAATCACCGTAGGCATCGTCGAGAGTAACCCCCAATCCCACAGAAAGCTGAGGGATCCTACAGAAAAAAGGTCCCTCTCCCTCTGCTACACACATCCAGAAACTTCTGCGGGGGCTCCAACGCGCTGCAGCTCAGGGGATGGAACGGTGACAAAACCCCAAAGCAGCGGCCTTCCTGGCCCATCTACAAGGCTCAGTAGTCGGGATGCCCCCTCGCTCTGCAAGTTCTGTTTCCCCTGTCCCCGCTGCCCCAGAAGGATTTGAATGGGTTTCTCCAAGCCACTGGTGCCAGCCCAGCCTACACTCCCGGCACCCTCAGCTGAAGGGAGCCTCTTTCCTGCAGTTGCTGCAACAACAGGCAGTGCCTGGAGCCCCGGGCAGAAAGCAGGGCAGCCGGGATGGGAACAGCCCCAGGATTTTCACTGCTGGAGGGCTGGGGGGCAGGGGGAATAATGTGGGCCAGCCCTGCCTGGGCTTCCCCAAAATATACAATTTTAGGCACTGGAAGGTGGACATTTTTCAGTCTCTCTAAATGTATTCTTCAACTATTTTATTATCCGGATCACTGCCAAGGAAACTCGAGAATCCTCATTTCCCTGGTGTCTGGCCCCTGCTCACAGAGGCTGGCTCAGGGTGCCCAGAGCCCAGGACCATGCCCACTCCTCAGCCGCTGCTCGTCCCTACCGGCTCCCTTTCTTCCTCACCCTCTCTCCCCCTCTGCGTCCTCCAGCTCCAACACAAACTGTTTGCATGGGAAGTCTCCCTCTATGACCCGATTCAGCACACACAAGTGAAAACTGTGGGCGACAGACCCAACGTCCTAACGAACTTGCGTTAATTAATGCTAAGAAAGAAAAGAGGCGCCCTCGCTCTGTTGAATCACGGTTCACTAGCCCTTTCAGTTTGCTGTGGGTGGAGGAAAAAAAAAAGAGGCTTTTTGGTTCAAATATTTTTGGGGGGCGAAGAGAAAACAAAAACACCGCAGAAGGGCCATGGAGGGAGAAGCTGTCAATACCTGCCCAGAGGAGCAGAGACGAAAGGAGGGAGCTGGGCTGGAGCGCCCGGCATCCTCCCCCGTGCTTCTGGCCTTCAGCAGTGCTGGGAAGGGCCAGGAGGAAAAACAAAAAAAAGGGATTATCAACTGATCACAAGCCTGGTCTAATAAATCACTCCAAAAATTTTACTATCAAGCTATAAGATGCACAAAAAAAAAAAAAAAAAAAAAAGCCCAAGTCCAGCAACCCCATTTGAGCAGAGCTGGGAAAATGTTTTAACAGTGCAGAAGATTGAAGTATGGATGGCAAGCATACAAACAATTTAAGTGTGCAGAAAAAAGAAGAGGTGGCAATGGAGGGACAGGGAGAACAGCTGCAATTTTGCTTTCCAGATGTTGACAGCAAAATACAATTGGCAAGTAACTTTCTCTTTACCACTTATTATCCTTTGGTCCTGAAACGATGGAATCTTACATCTACAGCTAATCTGCAGGTGGTTTCCAGGCGCTCCACACACATGGACAGATCAGGAAGCCTCATGGGCCACAGGCCTGCAAGATTTTTTTTTTATCAGTGTATGAATTTTCCCAAGCCCTCCTACCATTCCTGGGGAT
The DNA here is from genome assembly GCA_030035585.1 of Dugong dugon. Classification (NCBI taxonomy): domain Eukaryota; kingdom Metazoa; phylum Chordata; class Mammalia; order Sirenia; family Dugongidae; genus Dugong; species Dugong dugon. The sequence goes on along the minus strand of CM057462.1, from coordinate 16,819,210 downwards.
GAGGGGAGCCTAAGAGAAGGCCAAAGCTGGCTGGAGGACATTTTTATTTACAGTGTTATTATCATTATTATATGCAGCCTCGTCTTTACCTTTGAAGTTAGGCCTTATGTTTCTTTTCTTTTTTTTTTTAATAAACTTTTCAATTGAAGTATGGAATGTAAAAGAAGCGTGCACACATTGTAAGTGTGCCACTCGGTACATTTCACAAAGTGAACACACCCGTGATAACCCCACCTAGATTGAGAAATAGAACGTTTTAGTACCGCTGAGCAGACCTTAAGTTTTTAAACCATAGAGTTCTCATAGTTTATATGCCTTAGAAATAGCTCCTATCCACACCAGGAGTGTCAAACATGAATACCTTTCTATATATACTATCTACATGTGTTATAGAGCAGGCCATGTGCTACTCATGTGACCACGAAAATGCTGGTGAAAAGAAGCCCCCTCATCCTCATCCTCAGTGCTGCTGAGGGGCTTCTGCGCCTCTCTCACAGCCTGCCTAGCTCTGCTCCCATCAGCAGGGCAACTAATTGTACAGTGGGTTTAGCAGACTCACAGGGCAAGTGTAAGGGACAAACTGCCCAGGAGCTGAAAGCTAAACAGCTATAATGACTGAGAGGGAGCAAGGGTCCCTTTCTCCTCTTGCCCTGCCGGAAAGCCAGGTGGGGATTTGGGGGCTTCGGTATGTGGGTCAACAGGGAGAGTGAATTTCCAGGGGTTTCTGCAGGGAGAAACAAACACCTGTCAGGGTAGGCTGCCCCCCAATCCTACCCAGAAGAGTCCTGCAGGGAGTTGAGAGAAAGAAGGAAACGGAGAGAGTGAGAGGGCAGTGGACTAGGCCTGGGGTTCATGGGGCAGGGCTACTAGGAAGAGAGGCTAAGCCCTGCTGTGCCTGCCTGCCCCTTCCCTGGCTCCAGCCCCATCTGGCTCTCCCTTCACTTTCACTAGCACTAAATTTACTTTATAATTTCAAAATTAAAATTTTTTTTAAGTAGGGAAAAGAAAGCACTAAAGGCAAAATACTGCCGGCAATATCTCTCCAAGGGCGGGGGAAAGTTTCTGCTTATGTAAAAAGATGAATGCAAGGGATCGCTGAAAAGTCTCTGCACCAGACAACAAGGAAAATAAAAGAGAAATGCATTTAATTAAAAACACCTGAAGCAAATAAATAAATAACTCCCTCTGTGAAGCAAATGCACTGCACAGCCACTGGCACCCGCTCATGGGCACAAGCCTCCACCCCCATTTCCCCTTTCCTTTCTAACAGGGAGCTGAGTCTTCCCCAGGCCCTCATGGAAGTCCCCTTTTCCTTCCAAAAGGTCCATCTCACACTTAGGGGAAGAGGCCCAAGGCAGCCATCGCGTCCAACCCTGACCTTAACCCCTTCCCCAATTTCCACACCTCCACAGGCTGTGCCCAGTCACTGGTCCTGGACCCTGTTCTCCTTCTCCAAATCCGAACCTTATGTACATTGGCAAGGACACTGCCCCAAGGCTTGGGCCTGACACCAGGCCCCGTCCAAGTGGGCAGCTCTCTCCCCTACCAAGGTACCTAGGGCCCAGGGCTGCCAAAGCAGACTCTCCCACAGAATTTTCTTTTCATGTTGCATGTGGGGCTGTGGAAAAAGCTGTGGAAGAAAGCACCGTTCAGCTTAATTTAAAATACGACAAGGATCCATGCAGGCAATCTTTAGAATTACTTTATGACTTGATCCTTTTTTTTGGGAGGGGGCACAGGATAGTCGGGGAGGCTCTGCTTCCCCACCCCCTTCCACCCTGGGGTTTGACTCGCCCACTTGCCCACCGCCTGGGAAGCGCGCCCTTGGCTGGCACGGCGGTACCAGAGCCGGGCTCCTTTCTTTCTTTCTTTTTTAAATCGCTCTGGTGCAAACCAGGCAGTGGGTCAGGGCCCAGAGGAGGGGGAGGGATGAGAGGGTTGCCTCTGAAAGAAGGAAAAAAAAAAAAAAAGAGAGTGAGGAGGCTCCAACTCTCGGAGAAGAGCGGCCAGCCGCAAGTTTCCTGGCTTGTGCCAGTTTGGGGATTTGCGAATCAGACCGGAGCAGAGGGAAAGACCGGCGGGCGAGAAAAAAGCCCGCATTAAAACTAACCAGCCTTGCCGAAAAGCGAGCTTTCCACCCTTAAATAAGACAATGCCGAGGGGAGAGGAGAGAGGAGTTATTTCTCACTCTTTAATTATTCCAATGCTTAGCATTATTAAAAAAAAAAAAAAACCGCACACATTAGCCAATGATATATTCTAACCCTCAACAAAGCTGGTATTTTTCTCTGATTACAGACTTTGCCGTGGCAAACCCGGGCTCCGACGACAGAGGCAGCGCAAAAGCGCACTCCTAAATGAGACACTATTTTATTAAAATCATAATAGTTCTTGCATTTCTATAGCGCCTTTTCAGCGGCGGAGATCCCAGATGCCCCATGCACGGTTCTACTAGGGAACCAGTAACCGCAAGCTCAGTTCCGAGGCAGACGAGGCTCGTCAGCTGCTCGTCAGCTCCACAGAGCGTCACGGGCATGTATTTTTCTTTCTTTTTTTAAAAACAGCCTCTGTCTCACACGCTTTTTTTTTTAAGTAATAAAACGTCTTTAAATTTTTTAAGTAATTTTTTTTTTTTAAAGGCAAAAGATTACCCTGTTGAACAGTCAGGGGAAAAAAAAAAAAAAAGCTAATGTGGTCTGAGAGCTTGGGGCCGGGGATGCTGCTGGGAGGGGCAGCCTCCGGGTCCGGGGTGCAGAGCATGGGTCAGCCGCCGCCCCGGGTCACCCAGCCGCTTCACCGGGGCGCAGCTGGGACGGGCTGAGTCAGCTGCACGTGGAAAAGGAAAAGGACCTAACAGCATCAAACTGCATTCAAGTAATTCGGGTATTGAGAAGTCTGATTTATGAGAGGCTTTCGAGGGGCCAGGACGCCCCTGGGCGCTTTCTCGGAAAGCCCGGGTAAGGAGAAGCTGCTCCAGCTCGGAGTTAGTTGGGGGTGGGGGATACTTAAGCCAGACACCAGCTTCCTCCTCCAACAGGTTAACTCGGCTGGCTTGGCGCACAAGTTCTCCACTTTTCCATCTCCTCCCCCGGGGCCTGCCCAGGAGGTGCTGCAAAACGAGGAGGTGTAGCAATGGGTGGGGAGGCCTTAGTGCCCCAAAATCAAGATCCAGCCCTGGGAGGGAAGAGGATGTTGATCAAAAGGGATGGGGGGAATTTTTTTTAAAGGTTCTTGGCGGCTTCGCAACTCCCGCGGCAGAGGAGGGGAAAGGGAAAGCGCATTTTCCACCACTTAGTCACATTTCTTCCCCGTGCTCGCCGGAGGCCAAACGCCCCCAAACCCAGCCAACCCTCGAAACAAACAAAAATCCTCCCTGGTAAATATCCCCGTCCCACCCCCCAAAAAGAGGCAGCTTGGGGACAGACGGGGAGGCTCTGAGACCTCGGGTCCGGAGGCGGCGACGCGCACGATGCGGGGAGGAGAAAAGCCCGTCTCTGGACCAACGCCCCACAGTTACTCTCGGATCCTGGGGCAGTTAAACCCAAAAGACCTCCGAGCCGCCAAAGAATAACTGGAACCATCAACATCATTTTCATTTCCAAAGCCCACGCGTGTACATTATCCTCCGTCGAGTGTCAGAACCCGAGGGCACAGGGGGAGAGAAACTGAGGTAAAGGCGGCCCCGGCCCCCACCTCGCGTGCCCCACACCGAACCAGCGTTGGGCGAAAAGGCCGCCATTTGAGCCTTCTGGCAGCGACCTTTGAAGCTGCAAATGGCGAGCGCCCCTGAACGCGAACCAGGCCGGCTTTCGACGGCCGCGCAGGGTAATTTTTGGGGACATTGATGTGAGGAGTTAGGCCACACACTAGCGGGAGGGAGAAGCGCCTGCGCAGTACGGGGTCCGAGGGACGACGCTGGGACCCCAGAGCCTATGGCAGTCAAAGAAATCACCCTGGGGCCTCTAGCGGCGCAAATGGCTGAAGGCCAGGTCCGTGGCCACCACTCCTTCACATCCTCTCTCAGTGTCCTCTCACCTGCCCATGGGGGAGGCGGCCGGCGCTCCTCTCCAGCACCCGAGCGCGGCTCCTCCTGGGCGACTAGGCAGCGCGCCACAGGCGCTCCCCACATCCGCGGCCTCGACGCCGCTTCCCGCCTTTTCGCCGCCGCGCACGTAGGGCCTTGCGCACGCCCGCTAGTGGCCCGAAGACCCTTAGCGCCCCAGGACCCCGGCATTCGCGTTGTCCAAGGCTGCGCGGTCCCTTTCCATCCTGTGGTGCGCGGTGTAAGCGACTAGCGACGTCGCACCCATGGTGGGAAGCACGCAGCCCTCCCCTGCCTGGTCCAAGGGAAGGCCTCCCCACGACCTCCGTACCCACCCATGCCAACATCCCAGGCGTGAGCCAATTGGAGCGGGTGCGGGAAATGACACGCGCGAAAGGCGCACCCGGGCAGGCTACACTGAAGAGTGCGTAGGCGTCGGCACCTGGCGAGAGGCACAAGCTGAGGCCAGCGCCTGAGCACAGGCGGCACGTCTCCTCCCGGGGACGCACGGGCACGCGACGTGGGTGCACACGCTGACTGGGAGCTTCTCCCCTGGGGAACTCGGAGAAAGCACGGGGACCGTCAAACTTTGTTCGGCCGGGTTGGGGCATCGAAGAACAACTGTTGGGCCGTGGGGCGGTCTAAGGGGTTCTGGAACACCCCGCCCCGGCTCTGCGATGCACTTCTGAGATGTGAAGATATCTCTCACCCCTCCAAAAACCACCCGTAGTCGCTCCCGAATCCCACGGTGCCAGCAGGCAGCCCGCCTCTACGACCTGGGCGCGCCTGCGGGGGAAGTCGGGAGGGCCTGTAGCATGGATCCAGAGGCCGTGCTGGACTTAGCAGACAACTGGAAGTTTCGCCTGGGGTGGGGGGCATTAAATGGCCTCTTTGTGGAGAGGAATTGCGGGCCGTCACTAGAATTAATTTAAGCAGCAACAGCAAATACACACCAAAAAGCAACGTCTCGCCGCCAGCACCCACCCCCACGATTGTTTCGGGGAGTACAGCGGGATTCGGCAATGAAGCCCAGCCCTTCCGGGGAGGGGGTCCCCAGCTTTTAGGAACGTGGGGCGTCGGCGGTGGGAAAGCGGAGGACTACTACTCTTTCGCCCCAGTCACTCTCCGCCTGGCGAAATGGGTTTTGCAGGTTTGGGACCGAGCCGAGTGGGGGTGGTAAAACTCAAGCATAAAAGTGGAGCGGGGGGCGGGGGGGATGGTTCTTACATACAAAAATATATATAAAGGTACAAATTTCAAATATAAATATAGCACATGCAGGGGCGCCACTGGGTAGCAGTTCTGGGGCATCTCACCTGCGCCCCAGGGACATTTGGGGAGGCGGTGGGTGTTCCGAGAAGTGAGGGAAGTGGGGATTAGGCCTCTCTTCCGAGCCCCTCCCCCAACAACCTGAATGCGGCTTTGGAGCCAGATGCCCCAGGCGTGCTGGCAGGTGAGCGGCTCACGTGAAACACACGCGTGTGCAGGATGGGGATGTGCGTACCCACGTGGGCCCGGAGCCACGTACGTGGGCACCAACGACTCCTGCGGGCTCACATACCCACCTGAGCTTTGCTCTGAACCCCGGTCCAGATGCGAGCCGGGGCGTGCAGACCTGTGTTCGGGACCCCCCTAGGGTGCTGAGAAGAGGCGTGTATATGTGCGTGCAGTCCTGTTGGCGTGTTAGGCCTGGATTGTTAGGTGTATAAAGAGGTGCAAAATGTGCCAGAGATCCCGCAGGGGAGCTGGACAGGGGCGTGCATACTCGTGCTCAGGATCGCCTCGAGGGCGCAGAAGAGCACCGTGGTTATGTGCATGCGCACCCCGGAGTACCTCGCTGGGGCGTGCGCGTGCCCGGGTCCCCCTCGGGGCCGCCGCGCAGGGGTGTTCGCATGTACCTGCGCACGCCGGGGCCCAGCCGAGCCGAGCGGGATCTACCCCCATAGCAGGCCAAGGGGCAGGGGCAGGGCCAGCCCGGCAGGCCCTCAGCGGGGTGTCTTTGGTGCCTTGTTGGTTTTGGCCAAGGCAGCTCCAATGGGGGAAGCCCCAGGGAGCGAGTGGGGGTGGAACAAAGGAAAAGGTTGGGGGGGGCAGGCTGCAGAGGAGAAGGAGGAAGCACCTTGGAACACGGGGGCGGGGGGACAGGGATATGGGTGACCCGCGGAACCTGGACTTGGGAGTCCCAGGAGCTCATAGTGAGGTCAGGGGGCTCCAAACCCCAGGACTTTTCTTCTCTGCTTTCCAGGACCCCGGATCCAGTCTACAGCTCCTAGGAATACTGGGGGACCTCAGTTGTCGCTGCGGCAACCTCAGGCCACATGGAAACCCCAGCCTCATTGCAATCACGTGTTGATGCGCGCTGGCACCCACGCACATCAGAGAAAACACACTCCAACCTGGTGCCCACTGCATCTCTGACAACAGTGGGCTGTCCAGTGGGTTTTTAGTGCCCACCAGTACCCCACTTGGAGCCAAATAGCATTTAAGGCCGAAGGCTGGGTGGAGAGCAGTTGGTTGGGACCAGTAGGCCTTTTCCCGTTTCTTTGCCGGGGCTTCTTAGGACCTCAGTCCCCACCTGGGGAATGGGAAGGGAATTCCCCATGGAGAGGGCTCAGTGGGGGGTCCTGGGTTGACAGTGGGCTGAAAAGGCAGGGGACCTGTTTTAAGTCTCACTTGCCCTGAGGGCCTGGCTGATTACTTCCTGTTGGCTGAATACTTCCTGCTGCCCCACTTCTAGCCCCATGACCTTGGGCACTGCACTTAACCCTGCGGCCTCTGTTTCCTCATCTGTAAAACAGGTTACTTATACCTGCCTCATGTTGGGAGGGTTACAGGAGGTAACGCATGCCCGCCCGCTGCCCAGGCATAATTGCTCGGGAGTTGGTAGCTGTTATTTTTATTGTGAGAAGTCTATGGCTGTGACAAGCTGTGACGCTTGGTGTGATCGTGTGAGGCTGGCTGTGTGTGCGACTGTGCCGCTGTGTGTGTGCGTGTGACAGGTTGTGTGTGAGACTGTGCGTGGACGACAGATTGTGCCGGTGTGCGGCTGTGCCTATGACAGGCTGTCACCGCGCGACAGACTGCGGGTGGCGGGGTGTTGCGGGCACCGACTGTGAGTGGAGATGAGACAGTGTGTGGGACTGCGACTGGGGGGACCCGGCAATCCTACCTCGATGAGGCTCTCAGGGACTGGCAGGGGGTCAGTCCAGCATCCCCTGGGGCCTTGGCTTTTCCATTGGGTTCAGTCAGGCCTTCCGTGCTTGCAAACCTTGAGTGACAGGTCAGGGTTCTCTGTGACAGAGCCTTCCCTTCACCCTCTGTGCCAGCTCAAGTGCCCACTCCCCAGCTTCTTTCTTGGGTTTGAGGGACCCCAAGAGGGTCGTCAGGATCTTCAGGGCAAGGAGTGGCCCAGGCCTGGCTGGCTTCAGTGAGAGACATGCACCCCAAGCCCGTTCCCCACACTTTCCCTGAGCTCCAGTCCTGGGCAGGGCCCGTGGACATGTAGAGAAAGAGGAAGAGGGATTTGGGGAAAGATGGAGAAAAGCTAGGAGAGAGACGGTGAAAAAAACCAGAGAGAAGGGAAGATAGAGGGAGAGGATGCGTGAACCTGGCCCCAGCCCCGAGAATGCTAAGCTGCTAGGGGTTGGGAACTCCAGTCTGGGTGGACACACACCAAGCTTGCAGGGTCAGAAATACCAGCTGACACTTACTGAGCACCACTTGTATGCCAGCCATCGCTCAGTCTTCTTTAAGACTCACTCACCCTTCACATCAACCTAAAGGAGGGCTGGGAAAACGGGTGCTCGAGAATCAGCTGGGCCACAGTTCCAACCCAGATACTCTCCTACTCACGTGTAACCCCACTTCTTACACCATCCCAGCCCACAGTACCCTCCATGGTTGGGGAAACTGAGGCTGAGAGGGGACGGGACCTGTCCGAGCACCCCCCAGCCTCAGGGATTTATGAGGTGTGATGGCCTGGCACTTCCCCCAGCATGGCAAAACCTCACCAGCTGGAAAAATCCTGGGGCTTGAGGACTGGGGGCAGCACCCTGGGCGTCCCCGGCCCGCCTTGGTGTGTCAGTGTGCACCCACCGCTACCCGCTATGGTTCACAGCTGCTGTGGATGGGGGCTCTGGTGTTCAGGCCTCCGCCGGATATGCGTGTCCCTGTCAGCGTGGGCCTGTGTGTCCACTCCATGTGTCTTGTGTGTCCATTCAGGGCCAGCCCCTACCACAGAGGGGGGAGAGGCATCGAAGCACCCCTCCCACCCCACCCCACCCCCGAAAGCGTGTCTTTGATACTTGCAGCCTCGGCAGCGAAAAACAAGTTTCCACAGGGCCGCCTTGGGTAGAGGCCAGGCCGTCCTCAAATAACATTTGAAGTTACTTAGCAAACTTTGTTTAGTGCCGAGAGAGATGAGGGCAGCGGTGGGGGGGTGGGGGCAGTAAACCGGTTCCTCCGAAGTCCCTCGCCCCTCTAGGGGCACAAGTGCCCAATGTGGGGCCTGGCTCTTCACCCCAGCTCCAGGGAGGGGGAGCAGGAATCATGGGGCATGCAGGGACATAGGGGAAGAAGGGTCTGGACACCCCATGGGTACAGGCTTGCTTCCCACCAATTCAGGCCCTACGCTTGCGCAGAGATGCCCACCTGGTCTCCCTGTGACCCAGAGGCTGACACTGGGCCCCGGGGGGGGGGGGGGTCGGAAGTGGGAGAGTCCACACTTCCTCTGCAGTCCACCTCTGCCAACCTTGAGGCTAAACAAAGAGGCGAGTTGTATGAGCTGGCTTTGCGCACGTGCCCCCCATATACACACAGGACCCAGGAAACCCTGGTGCCCACGTGCCCAACCGCCCCTCAAATCCACAGCTCCAGGGTCCCAGCTCCAGGCGTCAGAGAAGGCCGGAGAGTCAGGGTTGGCGGGTTTGGAAGTGAGGTTGGCGCCTATGGGGAGGGGGGCAGGCGATGCCAAAAATGGGGAACCATTACAGGCAAGCAGGGAGGGAGTGAGGGAGGAAGCAAGCCGGGAAGATGGAAGCCAAGTGGGCATCCTCGTGAGCCCCAGGCTGCAAAGCGGCTGTGGGTCCTTCCAGGGAGTAGGCACAAGGGCCAGTCCCGGTGACATGGGACAGGCAGGGGGCAGGGAGGTGCACAGAGCTCCCCCACCCCCACCCCAAGCTTTGAAATGGAGACTGGCAGCAGCAGCCGCTAGGCTCTGCCTGGGCATGGGGTGGGGGTGGCGGACAGGCAGGGCACCAAACCAAATGCCACCAAACTGGGCACAGCAGTTGTCAGCCTTGCAGTGCCGAGCCCACCAGCCTCCAGCCCAAAGCCCTTGTACATGGGGCTTTGGGTTGGACAGGGTCAAGGACATGGTGGACCAACCCCAGCAGGCAAAGTCAGGTTCCCCAAGCTGTGGGCAGGTCCCCAAGACCCTACAAAGATGGCGCAGCCTGGCACTGCCCGGGTGACAGGCTGGGGTAAAAATAAACCAGGCCCGCCTGGGGGATCTAAATTGAGGGGCCCAGGTGGAAGTGCCACTCCGGGCCATCAGCTGCCCCCGCCCCACCCCCAGCTCAGAGCAGCAGGTTTGAGGACGCCTGCCCATCAAGGCCTGGTTTCTGTCTGGGAGGCTCTGGACCATCTTAATCCTGGGTTTCGGGCAGGCACCCTAACTATGACCCACACACTTCACCTGATGGATAACAGACCACCTTGGGCTGCAGAGACAACAGGTTGTACACTCTAGGCAGTCGGGGGTGGGATTGACTGTCTAAGCCGCACATACTCCAAACTGGCCCTTCTGAGAGCGCAAGGAGCCTACAAGGTCGCACAGAAGCCCTGCAGGGTGAGGAAGAAACTCAGCATGGCCATGAGGCCTCTATCACCACCTTTGCTAAAACTGCACTGGCCTGGCACCCCCACGTGCCCTGCCTGCTCTTTTCCCCTATAGCATCTACTGCCATCTTGTTTATCAGCTTCACTGTCTACCTTCCTACCAGGGCTGGCACCTTTGCCGGTTTTGCTCCCTGCCGAGCCCCCAAGGCCTAGAACAGGGCCTGGCACCCAGGAGGTGCTTGGTAAATATTTGTTGAAGGAATGCACAGGCCCCTGGCTGTACCTCCAGCACGTGGCACCAGCTGGGTGCCTGACAAGGTGTGGGAGAGGGCATCAGGGCCTGCCAGGGTGGGCAAGTCTAGGCAACAGGAGTGCAGAGGTCAGAAAGGCACAAGGCCAGGGCAAGATGACCAGCTCTCCTCATTCTGAGCCCTGAACAGAAGACCCACAGGTCAGAGTAGTAAGGAGGATTCAAGGGCCAGGAGCTGGGGTCCCGCTTCAACTAGGGGTATGGAAGCATGTTCTGAAATTTGGTGAAGTCCAGAGAACAAATTGCAATGCTATCCCACTGGCAGGATTCAGAATGGAGTGATCAGAGAAGAGGCTCAAGCTCCACCACCTCCTAGCTCTTGACCCTGGCTGGTCCTGGCCAACTCTTTTCTAAATCTCAGTGTTTTGTCTATAAAATCAAGTACTCACTTTCTATCAAGCACCATTTTAAAGCACTTGATGTGAACCAGCTCCTCTGATCCTTACCACAATCCCACAAGAGTACTACTGTTCTAGAGGAAAGGAAACTGAGGTCCAGAGAGGTTGAGTGACTTGCCCAAGGTCACACAGACAGCAAGTGTCAGTGCCAGGATTCAAACCCAGAAAGCTGGCTCCAGAGGCCCTGCTCTCCTACCAGTACCTGCCTCCCACAGAAGGATCCCAGGCGACAAGCTTGGAAGGCGCTTAGCCCACGGTGTGACAGAGTCAGCACATGGTGCAAGTAAGTTAGCCCTCACTGTAATCATTATGGCAAATGTTCATATCATTATCCTTCCAGAAAGGGCTTTCTCCCAGTACGACTCTGCCAGGCATCTTTATTCTCTTTCTCCAAAGCATCAGGAATGGGGAGCTCAAGGTCAGAGGGTTAGTAAGACAGCCCCACAGAAGGCAGAAAGTCTCAGAACTTAGCCTGGCTCCCCTCTTCTCTCTCAATGGCTGCCAGGAAGCCGGGCAGTGAGGGTGGGACCTGGAAGGCCAGGGGTGTCCTAGGGTAGGGGTGGATATGTGGCCTCCCAGTCTTGCCGCCCGGAGCTTCTACAAAGCAGGCCAGGGATTCAGAGCTCCAAATTCTATCAGGAGAGGTCGGGGTGGTGGAATCTGCCATGCAGACAGCCAGCAGGACTGGCGGGCAGAGGGGAAGACCAGGAGGGTATGTTTCATCTCTCCAGCCGCCATTTGCAACCAGAGCAAGGGCCAGGCATGGCCCCCAGGTGTGAATGCATGTTTGAATGTGATGCTCGTCCCGGAGTGCTAAGATAACACAGGACTGTACGCATGCCGTGCCATGTGTGCCTGGGTCTGGGTGTGTAATTGTGTACAAGACAGAATGCCTGGGTCCCAGTGAGCAAGACTATGTGTGTGGCTGTCAGCCGGCCTCTCGTCTGGCTGTGTTGTCGTGTGTGTGCACGCACGCATGTGCATGAATGTGTGTGATGGGTGCCTAGGGTTAGCTGTGATCGTGTGTGTGTTACTGTGTGTCTGGTGGCATGTAATCCAGGGCTTCTCAACCTTGGCACTATTGACGTTTGGGCTGGATCATTCTTGGTTGTGGCTGGGCCATCGTCCTGTGCACTGCAGGGTGCTAAGTAGTATCCCCAGCCTCTACCCACTAGATGCCAGTATCGGTCCCTACCCCAGGTGTGACAAGCAGACATGTCTCCAGACATTGCCCAGGGACCCCTGGGGGGCAACATTACTCCTGGCTGAGACCCACTGGGTTGGGGGGTCTGTGCATGTGTGTATCACTTTGTGTTGCTACGTGCGTGTGTTCAGGCGTGTTCCTTGTGTCTGGTGGCATGTGGGTGCTAGTGCCCACGTGTGCATTTCTGGTGTCTGACAGTGTCATGTGTACACGTGCTGTGTGTCCTCACTGTATCCGTGGGCTGCCTGCATTTCTGTGTGTATGACAGTGGTACAGCATGTATCTGTTACCATGTGCCTGACAGCGGGTTATGGTGTGACTGTGTGTGCTCCTGCATGTCACGGGTCTGTGCGGGTGTGGCCAGTGTCTCTAGGTGTCTGTGTGTATGCTAGCCTCTTTGTGTGGGGATGCCTGTGCCTGGTTTCAGGAGGTGCGGTGTGCCAGTGTACACCACGCCTGTGTGACAGTGGGATTCTTTGTGCCCACATGTGCCACTGAGTGTGCGACTTTGTCTGAGATGGATTCAGAATATCCTGGCCATGATGCGACCGAAGCGAATATTTGGACAGAACCACCTGGATAGTTTGGCCTCCACCCCCAGCTCCTGTTTGCCCTCGACTGAAAGCACCTCCTGAGGCTGGGGGCAGGGGGCATCTCTGAGCTGCCCCTTTCTCTAGCTTGGCTCATGCAGCTTCAGGTGGGGACAGACCCCTGCCCTCGCCCGGTCTGTGCCAGGAAGGCCAGCGCTGAGCTTCAGCCAAGGGGGGCAGGGTCCTTGGCAGTGCGAGTGGGCACTGCCCCCTGCCCACTGCTGGCCACCACCCCCAGATCATCTCAGGGTGGGGCCCAGTGGGGGGACAGCTCCCCAGTGCAACCCCGGCTTCTGATTGGCTACAGAGTGCCGCAGTGCCCGCCACCCGCCTCCCCCTCCCTGGCTGGCGCAGCCATGACATCGGTAGTGGTGGCAAACGCAGCTCGGAGTTCTGGGCACAGCTGCGCCTCCCAGAGCCCTGCCAGCCCCACCAGAAGCCAGACACCCCAGCTCCGTGCCCCCGACCCCTCCCTGCCTGCCCGCCCAGCCGGGCAGCACGGTCACCCCAGCCGCTGCCCCCATGAGGCTGCCAGGCCTAGTCCACCCGGCCCCTTGCCCACTGGGCCTGGGCCCCCTTGGCCAAGCCCACTTGGGGGGCCCAGACCCCTGAACACAGCCACTCCCGCCCTCAGAGGGGCTCCTCAGGAGGGGGGAGGCGGCAAGGAACGGGGGCGGGGGAAGCTAGCCCTTCTTCTTTTAGTGAACGCGCCCAGAGCTGGAGCCAAAAATTGAGGAGGAGAGATATTCAGATGGAGCCAAGACGCGTTTGGCAGGAGGAGAGAGAGAGGGAGAGAGAGAGAGGGAGGAGGGGAGGAGGGGAGAGAGGGAGGAAAGAGAGAGAAAAGGGGAAAGAAAGAGGGGCCTCAGTTTCCAAATCCGTGCTCTCAGAGCCTTGGAGGGAGAGCGGGGGGCACAGGGGTATCGGACCCAGGGCAGGCCTGGCCACGGGGGCAGTGGGAGCAATGGGATCAGGCCCACGGAGACAGCCTGACACCCCAGCTGGCCGGGCCAGGACAGACGCAGGCAGAAGCCAAGATCAATGTGCGATGTGCAGACAGAGGGAGGCCTGTGGGCAGCCCAAGCACACACCCGCACCTCGCCGCACAAGGGGCTTCTGTCCACGCCGGGCCTGCGGACCTCCCGGGCCAGGGCAGCAGGGCCCATAGCAGGGCCACCACGGCTGCTCAAACTCACGGGAAGAGATGGAGAGGCTGGCCTGCTCCCCGCCACTAGCCCAGCCGCCATGATGGGCATTTCATACTGCACCAGAAGGCCAAGGGATGCGAGGGAGAGGAGCCCATGGGTGAGACAAGCAGATGAACACGGGCACACACAATGATATGGAGAGTAAACCCGGAGACACATGTCTTAACACATGTCGATGTAGGGTGACACAGACAGCCCAACACACGTGGTGACATACACTGATGTGGTGACACACATCAATAGACACCTTGCCATGGTGGTCAGACACCCAGAGAAATGCACACTGGTACATGACATTGTCACCCCACCATGATGCAGAGATACAAAGATGGCGACAGGAACACCAACACCCACTGACATGCACGGTGACACATAAGGTGACTCGCACCCCTAACCCCACTGTCACCTGAATACACAAAAGACAGAGCGTATCATGACTACAGTCACATGTAGGGGGCACCCAGTGATGGACACTTGGGGACACAGGGACACATGGAGAGATATCTGTGGGGAATGGTCCCCTAGTAACCCACACGTCTGAAAGAACCCAGGTAGCCTCTCACAGCCGTCCCCTCACCTACTTGCCCCCACACCCTGGGTTTAGGGGACAGGAAAGTGAAGACACCCTGTCTCCCTCACCCCAGCTGGAGGAACTCAACACTGTTAGAGAAAAGTGCAGGCAGCCGCATCTCCCCTACACCTCTTGATCCAGCTGGAAGAGGGAGAAAGACCCCATATTGTAGCTTCAAAAAGCAGGTGCAAAAAGACAGGGTGCAAGCAGACAAGAAAGGCCAGACTCCCAGCAGGCTAGACGTGGTGGTCAGTGGCCCAGTAGTGACCACTGTGGGGATTCGCCAGCCCACCCTCTGCACTCACCACGACAGCCACCTGATCCTGCCAAGTGTCCACAACGAGTGGGCACTGACTCCACACATGCACCCTGTGCCCATGGTGGGCCCAGAGGACAATGCCTGGGGGCAGATGCAGAAACAGCACTGGAGCCGAGGGGCGGCCCTGAAGTCATCATCGGGACCCACACTCCCATTTAGACACACCGGTGCACACACTCTCCTGCACTCTTGAGCCCGGTCCCAAGAGGAGCCTAGTCAGGATTCAAGATTAAGGAGAGGGTCAGGGCAGCCAGAGCCCACAGAAAGGGCATCTGCACCCCCACCTCCTGCACACGCCACCATCATCTCTTTATGGCTTGAATCCCTGAGTCCTCTGTTTGGCCTATAGGGCCCTACCCAAAGGAGAAGAGCTGGGCCATGAGCTGGCCCACATCCCTCCAGATTCTTTTCTTGCCTCCTCCTTCTCCAGACAAGCTACCTGGGTTTCTCTAGTTAAGAGGTGCTCCACTCTGTCTTCTACCCCTCAGAGGTGTCCTTCCCTCAGCTGGGAGGACCTGGTGGTAGCCCAATGATGACAACCAAAAGGCAACAAGTGCCATTTCTTGAGCCTTCATTACAAGCCAGGCACTGTGTGGCGCCCAATCACAGCCCCAGAGGTGGCTACCAATAGTGCCCATTTTACAGACCAGAAAGATCTCAGGCTTCAGGTCACAGGATCTGAGGTTGCAGAGCAGAGCTCAAACCCAGCTCAGTCTTATGGCAAACCCAGCTCTCAAGCTTTGCTCCCACAGCCTCCATATGGGAGCCCTTGAGGCCACACAAGACATTCCTGGCTGAGCAGGGACCCCTGGCTCCACTGCTAGGGGAGTAGAGAGTGCCCTGCCCCCTACATTAGCCCAGCAGAGCCCTTAGCTCCCAGCTCAGCCTGGCCCACAGTCAAAACATCTCAAGTCCCAAGCATGCCTACTCCGTCCTGGCTCACGCCTGCCCCACTCACACCCACACACACCTCCCACCCCAGCCGTTGGCATGAAACTGGCAGGGTTAGAGCCAGAGAGAAAAGTCTCCATAAAAAGGGGGGACACTACAGCTTCCCGGGAACAGAGGGATGGCCACAATGACCCAGGGAGAGAGCCTAGGGGGCGGCATCAAGTAGGCCCTAGCCCCACTGCCCTCCCCTGGAAGGACTGTGTGTGTGTGCCTCTGCATGTGAGTGTGTGCGTGTGCATGGGAACAAGGGTGAAGGAACACGCAGCTGCTTGTGCAGCAAGGAATATCAGGGACATGTGTGTCTGAGCATGAGCGTGTCTGTGCATATTCCCATGTCAGTCTTTGTGTGTGTCAGCGATTGTGTGTCTGCGTGTGTCTCCCCGTGGTGGGAAGGGGGGAGGGGAGTGTGCATCAATGCATATCTGTGTGTTTGGTAGGTTATCTGTGTACACACCTGGCTGAGCCAACAGCATTACACGTCTATTAAAGATGTGTTGGGTGTGTCCATGTCTCTGGCCATTCGTCCTTGGGTCTGTGTGAGCAGTTGTGGGGGTGAAGATATACTTGGGTCTTCCTGTGTCCGAGTGTGTGTTGAGGGCTCCACGTGTTTAGGAGGTATCGCTGTGCCCCGACTCAAGGGGGTGCGTGTTTATGTTGGGGGGGAGTGTGAACACAGGTCCACGGTTTCATGGGGTCCATAGGTGTGTCAATAGCCATGTGTCTGAGAGGTATTGCTGTGTCTCCGTGAGCCTGCATGGATACGTATGTTCGTCTCGAGGGGACGTGTGTGTTTATGTGGGGGGGGGGGTGTGAACACAGGTCCACAGTGTCCTGGGTCCATAGGTGTGTCAAGCATCTGTGTGAGTAGGTCGTTTGTGTCCCCATCTGGGCGATGGTGGTGGTGTGTGTGTGTGTCCACGTCCTGGTGCATGTCTTTGTTTATTGTGGGGGAGAGGGTCTTATCCATCCACCCCTTTCTCTCTCTGCCTGGGACTCAGGCCTGTGGCTGCAGTGGGCTCAAGCAGCTCCAGCAAGCGCCCCGCCTGGCCGCCCTGGATTTCGATGCTTTTTCCAGAAGGAGATTTCCCCCCCCCCCCCGCCCTTCCCCTCGCCCACAGTGCCTTTCCCCGCCAGGGCCCCGCTGCTCCAAGCTCGTTCCTGCTCAATCATTTATTGACTTTAAAATCGAAGCCAATTCTGGTTTGAAAAAAGAAAAGGGAGAAGAGGGAGAAGAGACAGAGGCCAGAGAGAGACAGAGTCAGAGATGCCGAGGGGTGGGGGAACAGACAGAGATGGGGTAAGAACCGGAGTCAGAGACACAGAGAGAGACAGTCAGAGATACAGAAGCCCAGAGACAGAAAAAGGCATAAAAGGGGGCAGAGCAAGCCAGAGATGGAGAAAGAAAAACAGACACAGAGACAGAGAAAAAGACAGCGGAGAGGGGTTAGAAAGACAGACTGGCAGGGAGAGCTATGGAAGCAGAAAGATTTGTAAAAATACGCTGCATCTGAGAGATGCGGCTGTTGGGGAGGGGCAGGTCACTCAGAGCAGAGGGGTTTCCCTGCCCACTGTACAGGGCTGGCGGCTCTTCGAGGCCGTGCCCACTCCCCTCTCGGCCTCCTTGGCACAGTTGAGCTACAGCAGCTGAGGCCTTCGGCTCACCCAGAGCTAAGCCCTTGCTCCTTTCTGGGGGGTCCAAAGCCCAGCCCTGGCCATTGCCCTGGGTCTGGGGGCCACTCCAGCCCCTCCCTGACCTTCTTCCACCAGTGGATCAGCTGGCCTTTTCTTTCCCAGGGTGCTTTGAAATCTGAAGGGCCGGAGTCCTGCCCAGGCCTCAGGGGCAAGCCCAGATGTCTGGTGTGCTTGGCACGGGAGTCAGGCTGGCGGTCTGGTGGGCAAAGGGCCGTTCAAGTGTGGGGCCTTGGCCCTGCTAGGCCCCAAATACCAGCCACGCAGGACGGTCAAGCATCACCCCAAAGGTAGCCATGGCTCAGACCCAGGTGGGCGGGTAGGGTTGTCACATGGCAATCCAAGACGCGGCAATTGACAAGTCAGAGGTGCCTATGTGGGGGTCCCCTACACTACCATGTGGCCAGAGTGTCAGCACACACCTGTGTGCACATGGTGACACGCACCCATGCATGTACACTCCCAAGTCCTCGGCAACCTGTATTCAGACCTGCTCTCCTACAAGACAGTGCTCTCCCTGGGCCACACATGTCTATGCCATGCTGGCCTGCCCACGGCCAGCCCGTTGGGGGGCCACACAGACCCAAGAGACTCACACGCACACACTCACACCCATGGATACCAGAGCACAGTGTGGCCATGGCTGACACACACCATGCAAGACATACCGTCTTGTCCCTCGTCCGCGTGCATGCCCTGGGCACACTCCACACCCAAGTAGTGGCTATATCCACGTGGACTCCCACTCCCTAGGTGTGGGCACACTTGGGCACGTGGCTGGTAGGGCTCCAGCTGGGCAGAAGAGGCTGTTAGGTCCCCAGGCCTGGTCTGGAGACCCCCACACATGCTGGCAGCAAGGCTAAGTGGCCCCCAGGCCCTCCTCTGAAGGGTCTGTGCTTCCAGCTGAGGCCTGGTCTGGCAGGCAGGGCTGCCAGGGCTGCTGCGGGACTCTGCGAAGCTCACAGCTCTCCGGAAGCCTCAGGCCACAGACCAGGGAGGGTGGGATGGCAGAGCAGGCATCCTCTAGGCCTTTGCCGTCAGCCGGGAGCCGCGCATGGAACTTCGCAGGAGGCGGGACTCGCTCTCGCAGCGCTCCAAGGTCGGCGCTGTTGTGCCCACGTTTGACCCGACGGCATGGCCGCGACACTGCCGGTGGCGTCCACGGCTGCCTCCCGCCATCTCCCGCCTCAGGGTGGCGAGACGGGATTCCCCGAGTTCGTGGGGTGCCTGGTCCATTCCTCAGCAGCCCGGGTCGCCGGAGCCGGCAAGTTTGCAACGAGCAAAGTTTGTGGGGACCACGGCTGCAGCGTCCAGGGTCGGCCCAGAGGCACGGCCCGGGCTGGCAGCGCGCCCACCCCTTCTTTCCCTCCCCTGCCCCTCCGAAATTTGGGAGCCCCGCCATTTTCTTAGCCCCGCTCCCATGTGAGGCCTGAACAAAGACTTTGGGGAGACGCCCGGGCCGCTCAGCCCGCGCCGGGCACCCCGGCCACACGCAGGGGCCGCGGCCACGCCAGCCGGCCGCTGCCACCCTCGGGGACCCGCCCCAGGGAGCGCCGCCGTACACTATCTCCCTTCTGCACCCTCGGGACCACCCCTCTGCCACCCTGTCACCCTCGCAAACACTGCCAGCGTTCACGCTGCCGGGTTCTGCGCGCCACAGTCGCCCACAGGTCGGCCGGAGTCCCGCTGCCCACACGCACCCTATTCGAGCGCACACACACGCACTCCGCGCGCCGCACTCCGGGGCAGCGCCACGCACGCAGCCGGCCGCCCGGAGCCTCGCGCGCGGCAGCCTAGGAGTCCGCCCGGCGGCCAAGGACGCATGGACACGGGGCGCCCCAGGCACGGCTTGCACCCCGCGGCGCTCCGCGGACTCACTCCCCCTCCCGGAGCCGCGCGCCCCCTCTGCCGCCCGCCCTCCGCGCCGCCGGCCTCCCGCGCCCGCTCCCTCCCGCTCGGGCGGGCGGCGGCCGGTACCTGGGTGAGGCAGTACGGGGAGTACATAGCTGGGCGCCCGGCGGGAGCGCGGCGGCCGACCGCGGCGAGGGGGAGGCCCGCAGGCGCGGCCGCGTTCGGGCTCGGGCTCTGGCTCCGCTCGCTCCGGCCTCCGCCGCGCGGCGCCCGCCCGGCCCAGCGGCTCCGCGCTCGGCTCGGCGCCGCCTCGGCGCCCGCCTGCCCGCCCGCTCGCAGGCTCGGCCCGCCGGCTCCCGGGGCCGCCGCCTCCGCCGCCGCCGCGCTCGCCTCTGCCGCTCGCGTCCCGCCGCCGCCGCCGCCGCCGCGCGTCTACTCCATGCCGCCGCCGCTCGGCCGGTCACCGCTCGCCCGCCGCCGTCGCCGCCGCCGTCGCCGCCGCCGCCGCCGCCGCCGCCGCCGCCGCCGCCGCCGCCGCGCTGTGAAAGTGAAAGTTTAGACAAAGTTTGGAAGCGGCGCACTCCGGGGAGAGGGAGCGGGCGGGCGGACGGGCGGGCGGGAGGAGGGGCGCGGGGAGGGGCGGGCGGGGGCGGGGGAGCGCGGCCGCCGAGACATACACACACCCCGGCACACACGCGTGCGGGAACGCACCCGACACGGCCACCCCGACACGTGCTGGCCAGCGTTCCAACGCAGGCACACGCTGATACGCAGCGGGGCCCGGACTCGCCATAAGTCGTCCTATACAGAACCATCGACACACATTCCGACAACAAAGCACACTAAGACGGCGACACACACACACACAGCACAGACACACATCTCCCCCACCGACACACACTGACACATGCACCCAGTCTGGGGAACCAGCACACGACCTACACCCTGAAACAAGCACCCCCGAACATGCATTGCCAACAGTGAACCGCCTATGCGCAGAGATACCGACACATCTAGATACCAACTAACACATATGCCAACACAAGCCTCACCCAGACACACACTAGTGCACACTGAGACACCAACACACACACACTGACCCACGTTCAAGCAGAACACTGACAAAGGATCACACCACCACACTCCAGTTACACAACTCCTATGCATAGACACCCACACACACACAGTCACACCAAAGCATTTTAGCAGTTGAGGCAATCCAGAGGCACACAGTAGAACACACCCAACACGTGGAATGACGCTGATAAAAGGCAGGTGTCCTGACACACTGTCACATAAACACACAAACACACACCTGTGCATGCCAAACAACACAAGGAGCCACTCTGATACAAAGAATACCAGTGTCACTGATAACAAAGTGACACTGGCAGTCACAACACCACTGCCATGCCCAGATACACCCGCAGGCCTCAGGCATACTGGCCAACAGTCCTGACACCTAGTTGACTGACAGCCATGCACACAGGTGCTCACACACATACACCCAGGCCCCTCAGACATGGCACACATGCATACAACCACACACTTGTACTTGGCCCTGACCACAAACATATACAGATCTGGCAGGGATCACACAACCCAACCCTCAGTGACAGAAACAGGCATCAGGGTCTCAGCCCACACACACACACACACTCTCTCTCTCCCTGGTAAGACTCCACCCCACCTTGCAGGGCCCTGACCCCCATGTCCAGAGCAGAAAGGAATGAGAGGGAGAGACTGGTGCTGCAGACCCTCACACAGGGGCAGGGAGAGCACTTGGGTGACCCTAAGGTGGGCGGGGAGGCAGTACCTGCAACTCCCAGGCAGCTCCTGCCAAGGCAAAGCTCCCTTCTGCTGCCAGGTGCACCCAGCACCTTCTCGCCCTCCCGGGCCAAGAAGTTGTGGCAATTCTGAGCTATGCATTGTCTGTTGGAGGGGGTGTCAGTGCCCAGGTGTGTGTGAGTGCAGGGCCAGCTGTGTGGGGGCTGCCATGACTGTGCCCATCGGTCTCTGCAAGCAGGCGCAAGGGTATGTATGTGTGTGTGCATGTGTGAAAATTTCCCTGAGGGGGTGTCAGGATCACTTTATGGCAGGGTGGCAGGGGGTGTGTCTGAGGTGTCTGTGTGGCTCTGGGTGTGCCTCTGGAGTAAGGAGAGCAGGCCAGAGTATGTCCAGGAGTGTTTTTGTGTGGAGTGTGTTGTGGACTGGCGATGTGGGTCTAGCTGTGTATCTGGGAGTATCTGAGTAAGAGAGGATGAGTGTCTGCCAGGCACTGGGGACACAGCAGGGAACAAGGCAGACAAGAGGCCCTGCCCTCTGAGGGCTGACATTCTAGTGGGTGTCAGATGTAGGTGACAGGGGCCTGGGTCTGATAGGAAGTGCAGAGATGTGTGTGCCCAGGTGAGCGTGTGTGTGTCTGGCTGCCTATGGTGTGTGAGTCAGAAAGTGTCCCTGTGTGTGACGAGCTTGTGTCTCTGTGGCAGGGTCTGTGTGTGTTCCGGAGTGTGTGTACTCAGGAGTATGTGTGTGTAAAGGAAGCAGAAAGGGGGTCTGTGTGTGTATGTGTGTGTGTGTGTGTGTATGTTAGTGATGTGGTCTGTGTGTGTCGGTCCCTGCTGGTGTATATGCGGGGGGGGGGGGTCTGTGTGTGTCAGGGATGTGGTCTGTGTGTCAGGCCTTGCTGGGGTGTGTGTGTGTGTGTGTGTGTGTGTGTGTGAGGGAAGAGGTCTCTGTATGTGTGTCAGGGATGTGGTATGTGTGTGTCAGGCCCTGCTGGTCTGTATGTGGGGGGGTGTCTGTGTGTGTCAGGGAATGTGGTCTGTGTCAGGCAGGCCTTGCTTGTGTGTGTGTGTGTGTGTGTGTGTGTGTGTGTGAAGGAAGAGGTCTCTGTGTGTCAGGGATGTGGTCTGTGTGTGTCAGGCCCTGCTGGTGTGTATGTGTATGTGTGGAGGGAGGGAGGTCATCTGTGTGTATGTCAGGCCCTGCTGGTGTGTGTGTGTGTGTGTTTCTGTGTATGTGTGTGTGTGTATGTGAGAGAAGGAGGGAGAGGGTCTAGCTCTATATGTGTCAGGTCCTGCTGGTGTGTATGTGTGTGTGTGGAGGGAGGGACGGGGTCTGTGTGTGTGTCAGACCTTGCTGGTGTATGTGTGGAGGGGTGGGGGAGTGGGAGGGGATCTCTTGTGTGTCAGGGATGTGGTCCATGTGTGTCAGGCCTTGCTAGTGTGTGTGTGGGAGGGGGTCTCTGTATGTGTGAGGATGCAGGCTATATATGTCAGGTCCTGCTGGGGCGTGTGTGTGTGTGTGTGTGTGTGTGTGTGTGTGTGTGTGTGTGTGTGTGTGTGAGAGAGAGAGAGAGAGAGAGAGGAGGGGGGAGAGAGGGAGGTCTGTCTCTGTGTCAGGGCTTGTTGGTGTGTGTGTGTGTGGGAGGGAGGGGGTCTCTGTGTGTCAGTGATGTGGTCTGTGTATGTCAGGTCCTGCCGGTGTGTGTGTGGGAGGGGGTCTCTGGTGTGTATGAGGATGTGGCTAGTGTATGTTGGACCCTGTCGGTGTGTGTGTGCGATTCCATGCTTGGGGGGATCTGTCCCTGGGATCCCACAGGTCAGGTCAGGGCCTCCCCCTGTGCCGGCAGCCGCTGCAGATGCAAGGCCATGGCAGAGGGAATCGATACGTCCTTAAAAATTCAAGGGCTTCTCGTAAACAGAAACTTTTAACACCGTTTAAAGTTTCAGGGCCGCTGCTGCCTCCACACCATCGCTGTGGCATGAAGGGGGGCTGGGGGCTTGTGGGGCTGAGGGATGAGCCGAGGGGGACTTTGGGGTGGGTGGGGGAAGGGGCTTGGGGAAGAAGTGGGCCACATGGGGGTTGGGGGAGGGGGTACAGGAGGGGATTGGGGGCAGTGAGGGGCTGAGGGAAGACGCAGGGAGGGAGGCCAGGGGGGCCTGGATGGCTGCGGAAAGGGGCTTCAAGGGTGGGTGAGGGAGAAGGAGCAGGAAGACGCGGGAGGGATGGGCATAAAGTGGGGCTGGGGTCTCAGAGGTGGTGGGAAAGGAATAGGTTTGGGGGGACCCAAGAGAGGTGGGGCTGGGATGTCTAGGGGGAGGGGTGGGGATGCATGGGCCCAGGAGGGGTTTGAGGGGCTGAAGGAATGGGCAGCCTTGGATGAAGGGACACTGGAGGGATATGGGCTTGTTGGGGGGCTTGAGGCAGAGCTTAAGGAAAGGCCCAGGGAGGGGGAAGAAATAGTGGTGGGCTTTGGGAATGCCTAGAACCCTTAATGGAGCTGGGGGGGTTGGGGGATCTTCGGAGCCAGGTGGACCCCACTTTGCCCCTCTGCAAATGGCTATGGGGACACACTTAAACCCCCTAACTCAGACCCAGTCTCCACACCCCCAACCTGTCTTCCCAGCCCTGTTCACCAGCCCCCATACCCCAGACACTGGGGCTAGGTTAAACCTTTAAACGATTGCCTCATACCCACCTCACACCCATCCTTCCATTCACACACACACACCACCTACCCTTTCATTCACACACACACATACACACACACACAAATCATCCTTATATTCACACACACACACAACACCTGTCCTTTCCTTCATACATACCACTCCCATCCTTCCGTCATACACACACACATAAACTCTTCCATTCACACACACAGAAACACCCATCCTTCCACATACATGCACACACAACCATCCTTCTCTTCACACACAACACCCATCCTTCCATTCATACATACCACTCGCATCCTTCCATCATACACACACAAAAACCCATCCTTCCATTCACACAGGAAAACACCCATCCTTCTGTTCACACACACAAACTATCCTTCCATTAACACATAAACAAAAACACCCATCCTTCCATTCACACACACACAAAACACACATCTTTGATTCACATACACTCACCACACCCACTCTTCCATATAGACACTCATCCTTCCATTCAAACACACACACACAGACCCATCCTTCCATTCATAAATACCACACCCATCCTTCCATTCACACACACATACACAAAACATCTTTCCATTCACACACTCACCACACCCATTCTTCCACCATACACACTCATAACACTCATATTCCATTCACACACACACACACAACACCCATCTTTCCATTCATATATGTGCACACACACTACGACACCCTCCCTACATGTGCACACACACTTTTACATATATGTTCACACATTACATCCACCCGTGCTCACACAAACAAGACACTCACCCCCATGTTCATACACACATCCACAGTCAGAGTTCTCTCCACATGCTCAGAGCTCCTCCTCTATGCCCACAATACCGCCCCCCCCCCCCCACACACACACACTCTCTGCTCCTCTCTCCACAGCTGCCAGCTGGGAGGATTTTTATGGGGAGACAGAGGACATCCCTGCCCCTCCCTGCCCCCTCTCCCCCAGGGCTCAGGTCTTGGGGCACACCTGGCCTTTGAGAAATCATGGGGGAGGAGGGTGCTGCCAGGGGGCTGGACACAGCTGGGATGCCACAGCTGGAATCCCCCACATTCCTCCCTGCTGGGGCTGCCCACCTGGCTGTGGCTGGCAGCAGGTGTGTTCTTACAATGCAGGTGTGTGGGGGGAGGAGGAGAAGGAGGAGGGAGGAGCGGGAACCAGGCCCAGTACCTGGCCAGGATGCTGTGGAGGAGGGGGACTGAAACATTTGGGCCCCGGCAGCCATGTCCTGGGCCATGGAAGGCAGGGTCTGGCCTCCCGGGCTCTGGAGCTGCTAGACCCTTAGGCCCCAGCAGCTGAGCAGGCCTCTGGGGGGAGGTGGGCAAGCATCTGGCACCCAGGGTTTAAGCGGGCAGCCAGGCTATGCGTGCTGCCACGGAGGAGGAAGAGGGGCACTAGACCCACCCGGCAGGACTGGGGATCCCGACTCCCCCAGAGGGCCTGAGGCCTGGTGGACATAGTTTGTGCTCCCTGCTAGTGTCCCAGCCTTGTGCTCTCTGTCCCTCTCCCTGGCTGGGAACCCCTAGTGGGGACTGAACCCAGGGAGTTACAGGTCCCCACTCCCAAGGCACACCTGGCTGGGCACCCATGATCACATCACACACGTGTGGATGCAGGCACCAGACTCCCAAGGTCACACACACACAGAATTACACAGGCACACTCAGATACACAAAGATACAGACCCCTCCTCCTTCAGTGTCACAGAATCCTGCACAGACAGAGGATCACCCAAAGGTGCTGTCACATGGACACACGAACTGACAGAGAATCCCACACCGACCCTCCTAGAGCCACCCACAGTGACATCAACACACCTGGAGCACACACAAAGACCCACATACACACTGAATCACAAAGACACAGACACACACACAGACACAAGGGACACAGACTCCCAGAATCACCTGTGACAGTTACACAGATACATGCAAGGCTGCACACAGACACCCTCAGAGTCACATCCAGGGTCACCGACAGTCACATGAAGACACACACAGGCACGGTGACTCCAGCATGGACATACAGACTTGCACAAAGGGTCACACACACACAAGGCCACACAGAGTCACATAAGTATTCAGAATCTCACATAGGACTATACAGACCCATTGGGTCACACACACGTTCCAAATCATCCACAGATATGACACAAAGTCACACAAAGATACAGATGACACACACACGACACACAAACACAAGATCTCCATGGTCACAAATGGTCACATAGTGGCACCAACATCCAAAGTCACTCACAAACATCCCACAATCACAGATGGGGACATGCAGACCCACCACAGTTGCACAGAAGGTCACACAGATGTACACCCTGCTTGCCCAGGCAGAGGACAGGCAGGGCCAGGACCTCCTGTGGCCGGCACTCATCTGGAGGCAAGGGAAAGAGTTGGGGAAATGTTTCATTTGCAGCTGGCCGGAGACCCACCCACTCTGGAAACCTGGCCCGGAGGCTCCTGAATGCAGCCTCTGTGCGTTGCCGCTGGGTCCCCCGTACTGCGCAGCCCTCCCCGGGAATGGGCGTCAGAGGGCAAGGCTGGTCACACTGAGCCCCTGACTGAGCCACGCACGCCAGGTCCTGGGGTCTCAGGGGCCACCTAGCCACACACCAGGGTCCAGGCTGAAGTCCTGCAGACCGGGGAAGCCCACCTCAACCACTCCTGGCCCCCACCACCTCTGGAGGCCACTCCCCAAGCCCAGCTTGCAGAGGGGACAGCGATGGAAAGAGGCTCTGTGTCCCAGCTGGCACCACATCTCCAGGTGTCCCAGTCTCCGGCCTGATGTGCCCCTCCAGGCTGGGGGTGCCACCAGTCTCACACCACGAGGCCATTCATTCCAGAGCCCCAGCCCTCTGCAACCTGGGGGCAATGGCCATAGCTCCTCAGCTCATGTCATCACACACAGTCACCGTCATACGCATAGTGTTGCTGTCATACCCTCAGCCATACACAGCCACACTCTCACCTCAGCCACGCTGTCACACACAGCTTTGCTGTCGCACACGGCCACACTGTCACACATGGCCACACTCTGAGCCATGCTGTCACATATGGGCACACTGTCACACACACAACCACATTATTGCACATGGCTGTTGTACACGGCCACACTAACACATAGCTGCACTGTCATACCCTCAGCCACACTGTCCCACACGGTCACACTGTCACACATGGCCATGCTGTCACACACAGTCATGCTATCATATCTTCAGTCATACTGTCACACAGTTATACTATCACACACAGCCATGCAGTCACACATGGCCACACTATCACACCCTCAGTCATGCTGCCACACCCTTAGCCATATTGTCACATCCTCGGCCACACAGCCACACTGTCACACCTTCAACCACACGCAACCATGCTGTCATACATGCTACAATATCATACCCTCAGTCATGCTGTTACACATACACTGTCCTACACAGCCACACCGTCACACCTTCAGCCACACAACCACACTGTCACAGAGCTACAATATCATAACCTCAGTCATGCTGTTACACACAATCACACTGTCACACACGGCCATGCTGTCATACCCTGATCCATGTTGTCACACCTTCAACCACACAACCACACACAGCCCCACTATCATACACGACTACGATGTCCTAACTTCAGCCATGCAGTCACACAGCCACACTATCAGTCATGTGTCACTGCCGCAGTGTCACCTGCACAACTATGTCATCTGTCACATCCCCAGTCATGCTATCACACACAGAAATACTGTCACACCCTAAACTATTCTGGTCACGCACACCTCCAGCCACAAGGCCTCCTACACCTCACAGCCAACACTGACCCACCCTCATACAGCACTAATGCCACCCTGATCAACAGACACACCCCAACACCCACAGCCTGGGTACCCCTGCAGCTGTGCTCAAACTGTGACCACACAGAGCCACTTCCCCACTCAGTCACAAGGATCCCTGTACCCCCAGAGTGTGGCACACAACAGCCCTTTGACTGATGTCTGAACCAAACCAGTCATCTCGATGACACGACCACACACCCTCACTGTCATAGTGTCATGGAGCAAGCAGCCAGCAGACATGCAACTACTGCAGAAGAGCTTAAATTCACTCTGATAACACACACTTACAGTGTCCCCATTGCAGGTGACAGATACACACCTCACACTGCCACACAATGCCCACAGTCCCTGGACAGAGCTACAAAGAAACAGCCAGTGACAACCACACCAATGGTTACAAGGACATACTGTCACACAACAGTCAGTCTCCCCAGTGCCTGTCCCCACATTGCGACAGCCCCCTAGGCCATCCCAACAAGCACTCAAGCGTGCTAACATAGCCCCAAGATAGTGACTGGGACACCCCCGGGCCCCTAAGTCGTGAGATGGTGACAGGCCCACGCTGACACCCTCCCTCCCCTCTCCACTTGGTGCATGTCAAGCTGGGGAGGAGGGGGCTAATGGATGCGCAGCTGTTGGTAGTGGGTGCCAGCCCCCCCACCTCATGCATATTCATCATCTGGGGCTCTCCTGAACCTGTGGGGAGCTGGAGGTCCCAGGCAGCTGGGCACCCCCTTCTGTGCCAAGAGGCCCTCGGGTGAGGGGGGGCTCAGCTTGGCCCCCGCAGCACTCAGAACCCACACCCAGCTCCACACATAAGTTCACACAGGCTTGTGAACACAGACACTCAGACACACAGGCAACAGCCACATAAACGCACAAGTACACACAGATATGCAATCACATCCAACAACACAACCACTCACCATCACACACACACACACACACACACACACCAGGCATGCAAACAGGCACAGACACAATCCTGTGGACTCATAATTGCAATCACACACTATCACACCCAAACCACACACACACACACCAGGCATGCACACACAGGGGCACACAAACACTCGGTCACACCACCACAAACACACAGACAGAACATCACATCCAAGGTACATGGACACTCACCATCACACACATATTTCCAAACACAAAGCATCCAGTCACTTCCAAACTACAACCACTCCTCGTAAAAACACCCACGTAAGCGTGCAAACGTGGACCCACAAATTCACACAAGCATATAGTGCCACTGACTTAAACGCAGACACACACACAACCACTCCCAAACAGCACCGTCACCCACCATCTCGCACACACACACCCGAGGAGCTCGCTCTGCCCACCGCTGACGTTTTACAGGTGGGGAAACCTATGCATCGAGAAGCTGAAGGAGGAGGACGGGGTGCCTCCTGACCCCCGGCAGGGCCTCGGGCCGGGCGCCCCCTGCCGGCTTGGCCCCTTCAAGAGCGCGCGGGGAGGCGGCGCGCGCGGGGCGGGCACGCGCCTGACGTAACCATGGCATTCTCCTGGCACGCGCGGCCTGCGCGCTGGGAGGGCGGGGCGGGCGCGTTGCCATGGCGCCGGCGGGCTGCGTGAATGGGGCATTGTTCGCCGAGGCGCCCGGGCCGGGCTGTCCTGGACCCACCCGGACTCGCCCAGGCAGACTGAGACGAGAAGAGATGGGGAAGTGGGGAGAGACGGGGGGAGATGGGAAGAGACAACGAGATGGGGAGACCTGGAGAGAGCTGGGGAGAAATGGAAAGATGGAGAGAGGGAAAGACAGGGAGTGGAGAGATATAGAGAGACGGGGAGAAACAGAGATGAGGAGAGAGGGAGAGATGGGAAGATGGGGAGAGAGAAAAACATAAGACAGGAAAAGATTTCAGAGAGGGGGACACATAGACAAGGAGAGACGGAGTGGGAGAGATGACACAGAAGGGAAGAGAGGGGGAGAAATGGCAGGAGGAGAGACACAGGAAAGACATGAAGGAAAGCAGAGATGGGGAGACATGGACAGAGCCATAGACGGGGAAAGGATGACACTGAGAAGCCAAGAGGGAAAGACAGAGATTGCAGCCAGGGTGATGGAAGAGACAGAGAGATGGGGAGAGAACTTGGAGATGGAGAGACACTGACAAACAAGGAAGAACAGACAGAGGAAGAGAGCCAAGGAGAGGCAGAGCCAGGAGAGAGAGATGGGAGACGAAGGAGTGGAGTTGGAGATGAACAGAACCAGTCAGCCAGTACCCACAGAGCCCCTGTGTGCCTGGAGAAAGTCAGAGACACTGAGAGGTGGGAGGAGACC
The DNA here is from genome assembly GCA_030035585.1 of Dugong dugon. Taxonomy (NCBI): domain Eukaryota; kingdom Metazoa; phylum Chordata; class Mammalia; order Sirenia; family Dugongidae; genus Dugong; species Dugong dugon. Next base: position 16,789,585 of record CM057462.1, on the reverse strand, counting down.
CAGCCATAGAGAGACACAGGGAGGTGGAGAGCCAGAAATACCCAGATGTGGGGGACTGAAGGGAGAGAAACTTGGACCTCAGTTGCTTGCTCTGAGTCTCTAGTCTCAGTGGCCCCAATCCTGGTCACGCCTGGCCTCCTCCACCTGCCCCTTGGACGACTTGCCTTCCCTGGTTTGATGCACTTGGAAAGCTATACATCTGCACACCCACACTGACAACACATCATCCCCACAGGGACACAGCCTTCGGGAACCCTGCCCCAGACACCCCAGGGCACACCCACCCAGAGACGCATACCCTCATGGACACAGTGACATCTCCCTCATATGGTCAGTCATAGCTGTGGACGTGCTTATGACGCCCAGGGACACTCATAGTGATGGGCACAGGCAGACCCCTATCACCCATGTCACAAGGACTCACACAGGGACTCCTACCTCACAGTGATAGACACAGCCCTATGGATGCACTGACACATGAGGACACAAGCTTTCATGGACCTTGTCAAACATGTAGTCACAGTCAGATATGGTCATGCCCTATCACAGAGCTCATACCTCCCCAGGAACAGTGTCATATGTGGCCACCACCAGACACATGGTGCACCTTCATACCTGGACAAGTGTTCTCAGACTCACTGACACCCTCACAGACACACAAGCACCTTCCACCCTGCAACTGACCCACTGACCAGCCACCCTGTCCCATGGGCAGGAGTGCTGGGTCCAGTTCTTCACATTTGAGTCGGTGGGGGCTGAGAGTAGTCACCAGTGGAGGTAGGGATCAGGGGAAAGAGAGGCAATGCCCCACCTCTAGTCTCCCCAAAAAGCTGAATTAGGTCAAGTCAGGGTGGTCCCCAACTGCTTGCTGCGTAGGCCAGCTTGGCCCAAACCTGGACCAAGGGTGGCCCCTGGTGGCCATCATTGGTCTCTGCATCCATCTGTGAGAGATGACAGGTGGCCCGGGGTGGAGACTGGAGCAGAGGGCAGAGGGTGGGCCCAGGCCAGAGCTCAGTACACAGAGTCCACAGTCCAGATCCAGGGTCCAGAAGTGAGAATCCAAACATAGAATCAGAGCTGAAATCCAGATCCTAGAATCCAGAGTCCACATGCAGTAACCCAGAATCAGAATCTAGACCCTAGGTTCCCAGATCTAGAATCCAGATCCAAGAAACCAGATCCCAGAATTCAGAATATAAAAATTCAGGTCTAAGGATACAGAAGCCAGATCCAAAAATCTCAGGTGCCAGAATCCAGATCAAAGAACGCAGCCTCTAAAATCCAAATAACTAAATCATAGAATCTAGAACCCACATCCAAGAACCCACATTCCAAGATCCAAAAAAATCTAGATACTGTAATTTGGAATTTAGAATCCGGGACTCAAAATCCAGAGCCCAGTTCCCAAAATCCATGTCCCATAGCCCAGCCCCTGCCTCCCCTGAGCCCTCCAGATTAGAGCTGGGTTGGTGGGGCAGGAACAAAGCAAAGGAACTGGGGAGGAGCCCCACAGAGACACAGTATTTGGACCAACAACCCTCTCCCAGCTGCTGCCCCTTCCCTGACTGCCCCTGTGTGTTTACAGACACTCATATATACTGGAAGAACTCCAAAAGGATCCTACACAGACTCACACACCAGGCATACAGCTTGTGGCCATCAGAAGTACAGTCTCACACACCCTCGAAGACACCTGTGGCCACAGTACACATGCACAACCACACACACACACACAGAGGGTCACACACACTTATACCGTGACCCACATCATCCCTCAAAGACACAGGAGCTACCATCCGTTCTTCTTTCTGCACGCAGACATACACTCATCTCTGTACCCAGCTGGCCACCTCCACCCAAGCTCTGAGATACACAGCCACCACACAGGGACACACAAAACCCCACTACTCCCAGCCCTGTACACAGACACACTGGTAGAATCGCAGAGGCCTGGACAGGCATGCGGGCACAGGCGTGCACACACACACACGCACACACACACTCCTCTGAGCTCGGAGAAGCCCTGTGCCTTGGCAGCCACACAGCCCCTGGGAACGGGACCCCTGGGAAGGGGCTCACAGCGCACCCCCGTGCCCACCCCTGCTCTCCCCTGCCTGGCTGGCTGGCGAGCTTTAATACAGATGCCAAACTCATAATTGTAACTGAGGGTGACAGGGTCACCTTGAGCCCCAGATGCTCATGTGGTGACAGATGGCGTTGGCAAACCTGATTAGCAGCCCCCGTGCCAGCGCCTGTGGCACCTGCATCCCAGCCCCTCCCCCGCTCCCCCACCACTCATTACCCACCCATTACTGGGCCTGGGGGGCAGGGGGTGGGGGCTGGCTGGCACTGCCCGGGAGGGGGCAGGGACTCCGGGGACCCCTGGCACCAAGGTTCCCAGCTGGCTCCTCTGGCTGGCAGGAGGTGGGCACAGCTGAAGGGGGAGCAGGCACCTCATGCCCGCCAGAGAGAGGGGTGACTGTGGTGCCAGGGCTGAGCTGCTCGCTTGGAGGCTGCTTGGGGTTTGGCACAGGACCCTGAAGGGGGGAGAGACCCCCCCACACACACAGGCCCCTCATGACTCCCCCTAGGGCTCCTCGAGCAAGGCCTTGGGAGCAGCCTGCCTGGCCTGTTCCCATCCCTCCATGCTGGCCTGCAGGGTCAGAGGTCACGGGCTCTCACGCCCCACTGGCCCATCTGTTTCCTCAGGTCCCCCCGCCTCCTGCTCCCCTCACCTGGGGCCTTCCTTCCTGAGGCAGGAAGAGGACTGAGGGGGCCCAGTTGCCCGGCCCCCGCCCTGCGCTCCGGGGGGCATTTGGAGGCAACACTGACAGCGCCACATGTCCCTGCGTCTGTGCCAGACGGCCCCATCTGCTAGGGCTCTGGTTCCAGCCACCCAGAGCCAGGCCTCCCGTGTCCAGCCGCAGACCCCACGCCCCTCGATGCCCACGCCCGCCACAGCCACTCTGCCTGCCCCTCCCAGGGAGCCCCACCGGAGGAACAGACACACACAGCTGGGCTCAGCCAACCTTTATGGTTCCTGTGGAATTCTGTGCCAGGTGTGGCGCTTTGTGGAGACTCTTGTGGGGGTGGGGCAGGGGCTGTCAAGGGAAGGGGCTGCTGAGAGCACGTGGGTCCTGCCTTGATATCAGGGACCTGTGCTGTACCCCAGCAGCTGCGTCTGCCTGCCTGCCTTGGGTCACCACTGGGTCTCCAGGTCTGGGTGAGGCTGTCTGTCCTCCCTGCAACTGGGAGTGTGTCTTTGACTCATTCTGTGAGAGGCAGTGCAACCTAGTGGTTGAGAGTGGATGACAGGCTGCCTGGGTTCAAATCCCAACTCTGCCATTTACTGCGGTGTGACCCTGAGTGAGTGAGGTCACCTCCTGGGGCCTCGGTTTCCTCATCTGTAAAAATGGGGTGATATTAGCCCCTATCTCACAGGGTTGCAGTGAAACTTCCACAAGTTAGTACATGTGAAATGCTTAGCGCCGACCTGGCGGGCTGTGAGAGCTCAGTAACGGTATGCTATCCTAACAGTCCTATGAGTCAGAATCAACTCAATGGCAACCGGTTTGGTGTTTCTTTTTGTTTTTTCCCCTTCCTTCCTTTCTTTATTTTATTTTATTTTTTTTGTATACTGATGGTAAGGAGCCCTACTGACAGTGATTAAGCGCTCGGATGCTAAGCAAAAGGCTGTTGGTTTGAACCCACCAGTGGCTCCTTGGGAGAAAGATGTGGCAGTCAGCTTCCGTAAAGATTGAAACCAAACCATACCCATTGCTGTCAAGTCAATTTGATTCCCACTCACAGCTACCCTATAGGACAGAGTAGAACTGCCCAATAGGGTTTCCAAGGAGTGGCTGATGGATTCGAACTGCCAACATTTTGGTTAGCAGCCCAGCTCTCAACCACTGCGCCACCAGGGCTCCTCTGTAAAGATTACAGCCTTGGAAACGCTATGGGGCAGTTTTCTTTTGTCCTATAGGGTCATTATGAGTCGGAATTGACTAAATGGCAGCTGGTTTTCGTTTTATACCGTTAGTGTTCTACCCTGTGGCTGGGCCTGTGTCCAGGGTCCCCAGGAGCAAGGAAGGGCCTGGACCTGCCTGCTTGCCCCAGCATCCCTGGCCTCTTGACTCAGGGTACACCAGCCAAGCCGGCGACTCTGCCCATCTCCCTCCCCAGCATCCGTGTCTGTGTGTCCATCCACGGTGCTCAGCTCACAGCTTCGGGCTGCACTGACACCCCTCAACCAGCATGGTGGATGTCTTCACCCGCCGACGGGAGGCTGGGCTGCCGGCCTGACACCACAGGACCACAGGTGTCCAGCGCTTGCGAGTGGGTGCACAGCTGCTGCAGAGGACGATCAGGGACGCATCTGAACTGGGAACGTAGAAGGAGGAGCAGTGGCCAAAGCAGAGGTGGTTGCGGAGGCGGGCGGCTGTGCAGCCAGGATGGGAGAGCACCTGGGGCCAAAGGCAGGGAGACAGATCAGGGTAATGGAGTCTGGGGTCAGGGTGTTGAGATTAATCTCTGTCCACCTCCACCCACCTTGAGAGGCATGGACACTGGAGCCAGTCTACCTGGGTTAAAATCCTGACTCTGCCATTTGCTGGCTGTGTGACCTGGGGCAAGTGACTCAACCTCTCTGTGCTTTGGTTTCCTTACCTGCAAAATCGTCGAGGTTCAACCAGGAAAAAAAAGAGACCACTCTAGGTCTTTCAACAGAGGGAATGTAATACAGGGACTTGGTTATCCAGGGAACAGAGAGACTGAAAAGCCAAGCAGGAGATGACAAGGCAGCCCCTGGAATTAGAACCAGCAGGAAGTCACTGCCACCCCCCACCCCCCGGGATGGTGGACAGCAGGAGTGGGTGGTATTACCAGAGCCCAAAAGGACTAATCAGAAAGCCCATTGTCCACTGCTGGCACACAGTCGGTGCTCAATAAATGTTACTTCCTCCTATGATTGCCACTATCTAAGCAGATCTATCAACTTGCACTTGCATCCAGGTCCTGGCCCTTCTCTGCTTACACCTCGCACCCTCCCACTCCCCTCACTAGGCTTCTCATCTTCCTTAGAATAAAATCCAAAGTCCTCCCCAAGGCCCACAAGTCCTGGCACACTCTGTTCCTGCCACCCTCCTGCCTTCATCTCCCCTACTCTCCACTCACTCTGCCCCAGCCACACTGGCCTCCTTCATGTTCTTCTAATACATTCAGTTCCTTCCTGTGGCCAGACCTTTGGCCCCACTGGGCCCTCCACCTGGATTCTTCTTCCATCCACCCCTCCCCACACCCTCCAACTCATCCTTCCTTCCTCAGAGGCAGTTCCAAGGGAAATTATGGCCCCTGATGGTGGTCTTTCCCATAGCACCCTACTCTCTTTCTTCATGGTGCTCACTGCGATTTATAGTTATGGTCCTCTGGGGTGTTTGCTCTTTTATTGTTTCTCTCTCTCCTAGAACATGAGCTACTTGTAGGCAGGAACTTTCTCTGTCTTCTTTATGGTATAACCACAGTAGGTAGTTACTAAGAGGTGATACTTATTAAACCCTAATGCCATGCTAGGCCCTGTACTAAGCACCTTACTCGTATTAACTCTTCATCCTCCCAATGACACTCTAAGGCCAGTAGTACTCTTATTATCCCCATTTACAGATGAGGAAACTGAGGCACAGAGAAGACCCTTACCTAAAGTCACACAGCTGCTAAGGGTACTGCTAGCCCTCAGGGCATGTTTGTGCCAATTAGGATAAGGCACCTGTTACGGATTGAATTGTGTCGCCCTAAAACATGTGTTGTAAATCCTAACCCCTATACCCGTTGCTGTCGAGTCGATTCCGACTCATAGGGACCCTACAGGACAGAGTAGAACTGTCCCATAGGGTTTCCAAGGAGCACCTGGTGGATTCAAGCTGCCAACCTTTTGGTTAGCAGTCGTAGCTCTTAACCACTACACCACCAGGGTTTCCCCGCACCCCCGATAGTGGTTATAATCTCATTTGGGAATGGATTTTCTTTGTTATGTTAATTAGGCAGTAATAGTGTAGGGTGTGTCTTAAAATCTCTTCTGAGAGATGAAAGAGCAGATTAAGCAAGCAAGCAAGCAGAGATGGGAGAAGGTAGATGCCACGCCACATGAAAATCCCCGACGAACAGACGCTCAAAAGAGACAAGGACTTTTCCCAGAGAGAGAAAGCCTCCCCCTAGAGCCGGCGCCCTGAATTCGGACTTCTAGCCTTCTAAACTGTGAAAAAATAAATTTCTGTTGGCTAAAGCCACCCACTCATGGTATTTCTGTTATAGCAGCACTAGAAAACTAAGACAGCACCCCTCTGCCATGGCTGCAGCTCTGGGTGAGGGTGCACAGCTGGATCCCTGGCCTGGGATCCCTTCTGCTGGGTACATCATGTGCAGCTGCATGGAGAGCTCTGTGGCTAGTAAGTGGCAGTGGCAGGATGCGGGAGAAGGCAGCCTGGTTCCAGGGCCACGCAATCGCCACTGCATCTCACGGCCTCTCTGCAAAGGCTTGCTGGACGAGTAATGAGCCCCGGGAGCTGACCCCCTGCCAGGCATAGGCCCAAGCACCATGCATGAATCCTCAACTGCTATTAACTCCACTTCCCTGAGGTGGGAACTGAGGCTCAGAGAAGAGAAGCCACCTGTCCTGGGTCACACAGAAATCAGAAGTTAAGGCCAGTGCACCATATAAATTCCCACAAGCCTCCCTGCTCATGGAGCAGCCACTGAACACATCTGTGAGAGTGCCCATGCCCATCTCATTATGGCTGCCAAGCACCCCTTAGGAGGCAGGCACTGCTATTACTCATTCAACCAACACTTACTGAGCATCTGTTATATACCTGGCTCTGCTCTAGGACCTGGGGACGGGGACACAGCAGTGAAAAAGACAGATAAAAATCCCTGCCCTGGTGGAGTGAATGGACATTTTAGCGGGAGGGATAACGGGAAAAGGCAATTATAAAGTAAGTTTCATAATAAATGTATTACAAAATGTTAGGTGATGCTGTGTGCTACAGACAGAAACAAAGCAGGAGAAGGGGAGCACAGTGGACGTACTACATTTTTAAACAAACGATGTTTGAGAAAAACCTGAAGGAGGTGAGGGAAGGCGCTATAAGAATGTCTAGAGAAGAGGGCTCAAGGCAAACAGAACAGTCAGCGCAAAGGCCCTGAGGTAGATATAACCTTGGTGTGCCTCAGGAACAGGGAGGAGGCTAGTGTGGCTGGAGTGCAGTGAATGAGGGGAGAGGAGGTCAAAGGTGATGAGGGCAGAGAGTGCAGGGCCTCATCTGCCAGGCTTTGTGTGCCGTGGGAAGGACTTGGGCTTTTGCTCTGAGTGACCTGGGAGTAATGGAGGGTTCTGAGCAGAGGAGGCACCTGACCTGACTCAGGTGCTCACAGGCGCCCTCTGGCTGATGAATGGAAAATACCCTGGGGGCTTCCCAAGAGCAGAAACCCTGAGATCAGGTGGAGGTGACTGCATGGCCCAGGCAGGAGAGGACTATGCCCCATTTTACAAAGCAGGAAACTGAGGCTCAGAAGCATCTAGGTGGAAGAAGCAGGACTTGAATCTAGGCCTGTCCAGGGCTGGAGCCTGTGCTCTTTGCCAGCAATGAGACCCAGCCCCTTCCTCCTCCACCCGCTCACCTGAGTGAAGGGCACGGCTTTGCATGTCTCCCGGGCCACTTCCTGCGGGTCCAGTGGCAGAAACCCAGTGGTGGTAGTGGCCACCTCCTGTCCCCTCTGCATGGTCTCCAGCCACCTGGTTTTCTGCAGACCCAAGAAGGCCTTCCAGCTGCTGAGGGCAGAGACTGTCACCTGGGGGCCCGGGACCACTCGGCTCAGATCCTGGGTCCCTTTGGCAGCAGCCCAGGGCTGAGGTGGGGGACCCTGGGGTTCAAGTGCCAGTCCTGAGCCTGTGGGTAGCCAGGCCCCGCTAAGCAGGCTCAGGAAAGTGGTCAGCCAGCTGAGGAGCATCTGCTTGTCCATCTGTCTGTCCATCAGCCTGGGACTGGGCTCAGGGTCCTGGGCAGTGGATCCTGCTGTCTTGTGAATGGAGTCTGGGCTCTCCAGACCCTCTTTATATCACTTGCCCCCCACCAGGGCAGTATGAGAGGCGCCTCTGTAAACCCACCACAGGGGAGGAATGTAAACCTGGCCCTCCTTGGTTCCCGCCCCGCCCCCCATCCTGGGGAACGGGGGCTGAGGGCTGGGCCTGAGGGTGTGTGGTCTGTAGGGACCAGGAAAGGCAGGTCTAGGGACAGGACGCTGAGGAGCACAATGCCTGAGGCCTTTGAGGAGCTGCTTTCCTTGTCCCAGGCCCATGTTCATTCATTTAGCAAAATCCGAGGTTTTTTGGGTTAGAGTCCCAGCATCGCAATTTCCTGGCTGTGCAAACTTGGGAAAGTCCCTTAACCACTCTGGACCTCAGCTTCTTCTGTAAATTAGGGATAAGAACAGAACTTACCTCACAGGCTTGTTCTGAGAACTCAATGAGACAATTTATATAAGGAGCTTAAAACAGGGGCTGATACATAGTAAGCACCATGGGTCAGCTATGATTAACATTATTGCGGTTTTTTATTTTTCCTTTAGCACCTGTTATAAGCCAGGCATAATTCTTAGCCCTGGGGACAAAGGGAGCAAGACAGAAAACGGGTCCTCACTGTCACAGATTTTACATTGTGGTGGGGAAAACAGATAATAAAAATTAAGATCAGTTCACAGTCTTGAGTGTTAAGAAGATATTGAAATGGGGTGTGCCTCAGGAGGGTAAGTGGGAGTCTTCTATCCCCAGGGTGGTCTGGGAAGGTCTCTCCTATGCGGTGATATTTTTGCAAAGACCTGAGATGAAGTTGGAGGCTGTGGGAACCCCAAAGGCAGAGGCCTAGTGGGGGTTGGAGGTTAAAGAGGGTAGGAACTGAGTCCCAGGGTTTGGGGCCTTGGAGGCTCCTGGGGGGTCCGCACCAGGACCTGGCACCTCGGTGTCCCCCATCTCGCACCCAGGTGAGATGCTGCGAGGCCGCGGGGCGGTGAGAAGCAGCTGCTTCGGCAGTTCCCGCGCCCTAGCCCCCAAGATGGAGAGCGACGAGGCGCGCTCGCCCTCTGGCGGCGGTCTCTTCCTTGCGCGGCGGCCCTGCCCGGGACACTTGCCTTCCAGACGCCCTACATGGCGGTGCATGGACGCCTCCCGCTCAGCCCTGCCACGTGCGAGGCCCAGATCTTCCCCCAAGCTGCCCTCCCGCGTCCTCCCCGACCCAGCTAAGGGTAGATCCGTCCTGCTGGGTGCTCAGGCCCCGAACCTTGAAGCATCCTTGATGGTCTTTCTCTGACCCTCATCACATCTGTATGACAGTAAGTCCGAGCCGCTTCAGAATCTACTTAGAATCCTCTCACTCCGTCTTCGCCCCCACCTGGTCCTGGCCCCACCACCCCTCACCCGGACCAGCGTAGCCACCTCCTCCCTGGTCTCCCAGCTCCGCCCTCACCACCCCACTCTGTTCTCTCCACAGCGCCCGGAGGGTGCCCGTGAGCAGCTGAGTCAGGGCAGGTTCCTCCTCTGTTCAGAACCCTCCAGGGCTCCCACCTCGCTCAGGAACAAAGGCCCAAGTCCTCCCCGCGGCCCCCACGGCCCCGCACGATCTGCCCGCCCCTCCCCGCCCTCCTGGCTCTCTTGACCCCAACCACATGGGCTTCCTTGCTCTTCCGCAAACTCACCAAGCACAATAATACTGTGCAGTTGTGCAAAAGGCTGCGGAAGCTCTTTAAGTTCCAAGCTCTTTAAGATATCCAATACAAATTATTAAGCTGAAAAAAAGATCCGAACAAGGTGTCTACTATGTTGACCTTTTTGGGGAAGGGGGAATAGGGACATAAAGCTACATTTACTTATATTTGCATATTGAAAAGACCAGGAGGGTTTTCCTGTTGAGCAGCTGCATGGAAATGGGTAGATGAGGATGGGGGGAGCTTCACTTTATAGTTTAAAATTTGTTTTACTCTACGTGCATGTATTGTCTATTCAAAAAGAAAATTAAGAAAAGGGCAAGTCTCTCCCACTCCTAAGGCAGGAGCCCACTTTTCCCTCCTAGAAAAGACCACTGTGACCTTCTTAGAAATACTTAAATATTTATGTCCTTTGCGTTCTTGTTTTTAAACACAGCCGAAAGCAGTCTATACCCCTGCTCTGCCTCTTGATTTTTCAATGAACAATTTCCCACGTTCAAGTAAGTATGGATAAAAATATAATAAACAGCCCTGTACTCATTATACAGGGTAAGAAATAAAAGATTACAGATACAAGGGAAACTAGCTCTATATCTTTCCCTGATCCCTGAATCTGTGAACTATAATCCCCAAACACACAACTGTTTTTTGTTTTAAATTTAATATACATGGTGTCACAGTGTGCGCATCCTTTTAACATTTACCTTTCCTCCACATCGTGTTCCTTCATTTTCACCACTGAAGAGTATTCCACTACACATATATATACCTGTTATAGATTGAATTGTGTCCCCCAAAAATATGTGTTATAAATCCTAGCCCCTATACTTGTGGTTATAATCCCATTTGGAATGGGTTTACTTTGCTATGCTAATGAGGAAGTATTAGTGTAGGGTGTGTCTTAAATCAATCTCTTTTGAGATGTGTTATGGATTGAATTGTGTCCCCCCAAAATGTGTGTCAACCTGGCTAGGCCATGATTCCCAGTATTGTGTGATTGTCTACCATTTTGTCATCTGATACGATTTTCCTATGTGTTGTAAATCCTGCCTGATGTTAATGAGGCAGGATTGGAGGCAATTATGTTAATGAGGCAGGACTCCATCTACAAAGTTAGGTTGTTCCTTGAGTTAATCTCTTTTGAGATACAAAGAGAGAATTGAGGAGCAGAGAGACAGGGGGAACTCCTACCACCAAGAAAGCAGCGCTGGGAGCAGAGCGCATCCTTTGGACCTGGGGTTCCTGCACTGAGAAGCTCCTAGGCCATGGGAAGATTGATGACAAGGACTTCCCCCCAGAAACAACGGAGAGAGAAAGCCTTCCCCTAGAGCTGGGACCCTGAAATCGGACTTCTAGCCTCCTAAACTGTGAGAGAATAAATTTCTCTTTGTTAAAAACATCTACTTGTGGTAGTTCTGTTATAGCAGCACTAGATAACTAAGACAAGATATATAAAAGAGATGAAACAAGTGAGCAAGCAGAGATGGAGGAAGATAGACGCCGTGCAACATGAAGATCACCAAGCAGCCAAGGAATAGAAGCTGAAGAGACAAGACTTTCCCCCAAAGCTGACAGAGAAAGACTTCCCCTAGAGCTGGTGCCCTGATTTCAGACTTCTAGCCTCCAAAACTGTGAGAAAATTCTGTACGTTAAAGCTACCCACTTGTAGTATTTCTGTTATAGCAGCACTAGATAACTAAGACAATACCCCGACTGTGTATCTCCATTTTCAATCACTTCATATGCATATTGGCAGGTGGAAACCCCAGGTTTTGCTCTGCGGGACTCGTCTCAGACAATAAATGAGAGACTGAGATGGGAGATCAGAAAGGAGCTTTCATTTCATTGTGCACGGAAAGAAACAGTTGGGGCTGCTGCTGCCAAGACTGCTCAGTGAGGGCAAGAGGATAGGTTTACAAGCAGGAAGTTCACACAAGTTACATTCAGCAACATTCTTAATCATACTACACAGACACAACAGGGTTTACATATAACTTCATGCATCACATGTTCAGAAAATGATGGTTAAACTCCACCCAGAGGCAGGAAAGTTACTATGTATGAGGTACTTAATGAAGTAAAATATTATCCAGAATGTTAACATGGTACCTAAACTGATTTCCACCAATTGCCTCTAGTTCTGGGCAGCAGTTAAGGAAAGACGAACCAGGATGTAATGTAAAGCTATGGGGCATGTCAAACAAGGGAACCAGGACGTTAATGTAAAGCTACCGGGCATGCCAAGCAAGCTGCTTGAGGCAGTGGAATTTTCCGCAGCCTGGGGACCTCGGTCTTATGCATGGGAAAGCTGGACAATGAATAAGAAAGACCGAAGAAGAATCAATGCCTTTGAATCATGGTGTTGGCAAATAATATTGAATATACCATGGACTGCCAGAAGAAGGAACAAATCTGTCTTGGGAGAAGTACAGCCAGAGTGCTCCTTAGAAGCAAGTACGGCAAGACTTCGTTTCACATACTTTGGACAGGTTATCAGGAGAAACCCGTCCCTAGAGAAGGATGTCCTGCTTGGTAGAAGAGTAGAGGGTCAACGAGAAAGAGGAAGACCCTCAATGAGGTGGATTGACACAGTGGCTGTGACAATGGCCTCAAGCATAACAATGATTGTGAGGATGGCGCAGGACTGGGCAGTGTTTCGTTCTGTTGTACATAGTGTCGCTGTGAGTCAGAACTGACTCGACAGCACTGAACAACAATAACAACAACGTATCTCCATTATCCAGTTTGTAACTATTACAAAAAATCCCGCAAAGAACATTCTGGAACATGACTTTTGCATCTTGTTTTTTACACTTACTCTGCCTGGAAGTCTGCTCTGTATTATGGATTGAATTGTGTCCCCTCAAAAGATATGTTGAAGTCCTAGTACCCTAGTACCTTTAAATGTGACTTTGTTTAGAAACTGGGTCTTTGAAGATGTTATCAGTTAAATTACTATGAGGTTATACTAGAGTAGGATAGGTCCTAATCCAATATGAGTGTTGTCCTTATAAAAGAGACACAGAGGGAAGATGGCCACGTGAAGACAGAAGCAGAGACAGGAGTGATGCATCTACAAGCCAAGGAATGCTAAAGATCACCAGTCATCACCAAAAACTAGAAGACAGTCTGGGGACCATGGTTTCCGGGGACATCTAGGCCAATTGGCATAACAAAGTTTATTAAGAAAATGTTCTGCATCCCACTTTGGTGAGTGGCATCTGGGGTCTTAAAAGCTGTCAAGTGGCCATCTAAGATGCTTCAATTGGTCCCAACCCACCTGGAGCAAAGGAGAATGAAGAACACCAGGGACACAAGGAAAGTATTAGCCCGAGAGACAAAAATGGCCACATAAAGCAGAGACTTCATTGGCCTGAGACCAGAAGAACCAGATGGTGCCTGGCTACCACCAATGACCGCCCTGACAGGGAACACAAAGGAGAGTCCCTGACGGAGCGGGAGAAAAGTGGGGTGCAGAACTCAAATTCTAGTAAAAAGACCAGACTTAATGGTTTGACTGAGACTGGCTAGACCCCCGAAGACATGGTCCCCAGACTCTCTGTTGGCCCAAAACTAAAACCATTCCCAAGGCCAACTCTTCAGACAGATTAGACTGGACTATGGGACATAAAATGGTACTCGTGAAGAGTGTGCTTCTTAGCTCAAGTAGATGCATGAGACTAAATGGGCAGCTTGTGTCTGGAGGTGAGATGAGAAGGCAGAGAAGGTCAGGAGCTGGTTGAATGGACACAGGAAATCAGGTGGAAAGGAGTGTGTTGTCACAGTATAGGGAGAGCAACTAAGGTCACATAACAATGCTATAGGGAGAGCAACTAAGGTCACATAACAATGCATGTACAGATTTTTGTATTAGAGACTAACTTGAATTGTAAACTTTCACTTTGAGCACAACAATTACAAAAAAATCAGAAAAAAGAAAAACTAGTAGAGGCACAGAACAGATTCTCCCTTGGAATCCTCAGAAGGAATTCAACACGGCAGACACCCTAATTCCTAGCTTCCAGAACTGTGGGACAATCAGTTTCTGTTCTTATGAGCCACTCAATTTGTTTCAGCAGCCCTAGGAAACTCCGTATCCTGCTCCATGTCAGTGGTTCACATTCCTGATTGCACATTAGATCAAAACCAAACTAAACCCATTGCCATGAGTAGGTTCCAACTCATAGTGACCCTATAGGACAGAGTAGTACTGCCCCATAGGGTTTTCAAGGCTGTAATCTTTGTGGAAGCAGACTGCCACATTTTTCTTCTGTGGAGCGGCTGGTGGGTTCAAATTGCTGACCTCTCGGTTAGCAGCCAAGTGCTTAAATGAGCAACCAGGGCTCCCTCTGCACATCAGAGTGACCTCTAATTGTGGAATCCATACCCAGAGCCCACTGTAAGTCAATTGGATCAGAATCTCTGAGGACATGAGACCCAGACAATGGTGTTTTTAAAAAGCGCCCCAAGGTTGCAAACCACTGGACTATACATATACAGAGCAGTGCATCTCAGCCTTGAGCTAGCATCAGTGTCATCTGAAAGGCTGGTTAATACACAGATCACTGGGCTGAGGAGGTCTGAGGAGGCGCCTGGGAATTTGCATGTCTAACAATTCCCGGGCTGATGCTGCTGGCCTGGGATCACACAGTGAGAACTGTGATGTAGCGAACTCCTTTGTTCTTTTTTGACAGCTGCATAGTATTCCATCCTATAGGCACTCAGTAATTTATTTAACAAGTCTTCTACTGGTGGGTATTTGCTTTATTTCCAATTCTTTGTGGAACGACAAAAAAAAAAAAAATATGTTCCAATCAATGGAATATTATTGAGTCATAAAAGGGAATGAAGTTCTGATGCATGCTACAATGTGGATTAACCTTGGAAATGTTATGCTAAGGGACAGGAGCCAGACAAAAGGCCACATATTTTATGATCCCATTTATATGAAATGTCCAAAACAGGCAAATCCATAGAGACAGAAAGAGGGGGAAGGGGAGTGGAGAGTGACTGCTTAATGGGTCTGAATTTTCCCTTTGTGGCTGTGTGCCCTGGAGTCGATTGCTACTCACAGCAACCCTATCGGACAGAGTAGAACTGCTCCATAGGGTTTCCTAGGCTATAATTTTTATGGTAGCAGATTGCCAGGTCTCTTCTCCTGCGGAGCTGCTGGGTGAGTTCAAACTGCAGACCTTTTGGTTAGCAGCTGAGAGCTTAACCATTGCGCCACCAGGAGTTTCCCTTTAGGGAGATGAAATGTTTTAGAAGCAGATAGAAGTGATGATTGCACAACATTGTGAATGTCCTAAACGCCACTGAACGGTTCGCTTTAAAATGATTGTTACGTTATATGAATTGTACCTCGATTAAAAAAAAAAAGTTGCCATGAAAATCTTGTGTTTCTTTGTCCACGTGTCAAAAGAAAGCCTCTAGACCTTACCTCCAGGCCCAGCCTCAGACAGTGCAGCCTGACCTCATTGATTTATTCAACAAGTATTTATTTCCTGAACACTCACTGAACGCCAGGCCTTGTACTTAACGATTATACCCACTTCACAGAGGAACAAGTAAAGACTTTTACAGGTGGCATCACATCTGTCCATCACCTTTCTTGTCTTTCTTAATGTGAGGTGGTCTGTTCGATGTCTGTCTCCCCCTAAATCATGACCATTTTGGGGGCACTGCTATATCCCTAAAGATTGGCACATAGTAGGTGCTCACTAAGTATTTGTTGAATGAATGAATCTGTGAATGAATTCCAGAGCACACCCATGGCTAACTTCAAGGCCTGTGTTTCACTGCCTTTCCCTGATCATCTCAATAAATCCTCCAACAACCCGCGAGGAGGTTCTTTCCCATTATTTTACTGAAACCTCAGAAATTGTGACTCCTTGCCCTCGCTCTGCCCTGAGTCCTGAACTTTGAGCCAGGGGCTGGTCATGGCTGCCGCTCTCACCGTTGGCTGCCCACCCTTGACTGCAACCTCAGCCAGCCAGTTTTCAAGGGGCTATAACTCCCTGTCCCCCGGTTAGGCTGACAAGGGCTAGACACAATGCCCGCTATCGCCTCCTGGCGGCCCTAGGAAGCATCGTCTCTCAGAAGCACCCCCCCCAAGCCCCGCCTTCAAAAACCCCTTCCCCACAGCCAATAGGCGCCTGCTATATGCAAAAAAATGCCTGCTCCTAATCTCCAAGCCGGGGTTTCTCAAAGATGGGCCCCCAAATTTCCTGGTCTGGTAGGGAACTGCAGCTCTGAAGTCCCACACCTGGCTGCCCATCAGTCCCATTCCACCTTTACCTCCATCATCATTACCAGTGTGTCTCCCACATGAAGACTGAGCTGTTAGAGGCCAGGAAACAGCTCTACTTCATTTACCTTTGCTATCTTTTCAAAGGTCCAAAAGCAGAGGCGATGACACATGAGTTAAAGCTGAATGACAAGAAAGAGCCAGACATGTAAAAATGGGGACAACTTTCTAGGCCTTTCTAAGTAAAGGCCCTAAGGCCAGTGCAGTTGAGGGACCACGTGACCCCTTCCAGTCCATAAGGAAGTGGTGGTGTCACATCCAACTATGTCCTAGATGTCCCCTGCCACCACTCTGTCCAAGCCACCGTTACCTCACTCCTCAACACCTATAACAGCCTCTTAATGGGTCTTTCCTGCTTCTGTGTGTTGACCCACTCAATGTCTTTTCTGCTCAACAGCCAGAGGAGCATCAGAAATCATATCAATCACTCCTCTGTTCAAAGACCTTCCATGATTCCCCATTGCCCTTGGAATGAAACCCGAGCCCTTGACCATGGCCTGTAAGATCCTGTATGTCTGGCCCATGTATAGTGCTCTTCACTTCACCTCTTCCTTCAAGCCCCTCCATTCACTAGACCTCAATCACGGTGGCCATCTGTCTCTCTGCTTAACGGATATGGAGTTTCCCTTTGGGGAGATGAAATGTTTGGAAAGGGCTTGGGTTTTTTGAGCATGCATCCAGAGAAAATTCCTCATGTGCACACAGGGACACAGACAAGGAAGCTGGCTCACTACAGCATTATTTTTGAAATCAAGAAAAATTGGAAACAAATGTCCATCAAAACAGCCTGTTGGAGTAATTGTAGTTAATTCAGACCACGGGCAATATTGAGCAAAGATTTCTCAAACTTTTTTTTTTTTTTTTTACCACTAAGCCCAGTAAGAAATACATTATGAACCATCTGTAGCAGATTGCATTTTCCAAAAAGGCCTCAACAATATGCCCCATCCTATATGTGACTTTACTTCATCATTTCTTCCTTTTGCTTTAGCTACTCAACGTTCAAGAGCAAGTTTCAGAGTCTCTTCTGACATCCGTTTTGGTCTTCTCTTTCTTTCCTGTCTTTTTAATGACCTCTTACTCTCTTCATGTATGATGTCCTTGATGTCATTCCACAACTCATCTGGTCTTCAGTCATTAGTGTTCAACGTGTCAAATCTGTTCTTGAGACGGTCTCTAAATTCAGGTGGGATATACTCAAGGTCATACTTTGGCTCTCATGGATTTGTTCTAATTTTCTTCAGTTTCAACTTGAACTTACATATGAGCAATTGATGGTCTGCTCCGCAGTTGACCCCTGGCCTTGTTCTGACTGATGATACTGAGATTTTCCTTTGTCTCTTTCCAGAGATGTAGTCAATTTGATTCCCGTGTATTCCATCTTGTGAGGTCTATGTGTATAGTTGCTATTTATGTTGGTGGAAAAACGGTATCTGCAAAGAAGAAGTCATTGGTCTTGCAAAATTCTGTCATGAGATCTCTGGCATCATTTCTATCACAAAGGCTGTATTTTCTAACTACTGATCCTTCTTCTTTGTTTCTGACTTTAGCATTCCAATCACCAGTAATTATCAACGCATCCTGATTGCATGTTCGATCAATTTCAGACTGCAGAAGCTGGTAAAAATCTTCAGCTTCTTCATCTTTGGCCTTCAGTGGTTTGTGTGTAAATTTGAATAGTAGTCGTATTAACTGGTCTTCGTGTAGGCGTATGGATATTATCCTATCACTGACAGCATTGTACTTCAGGATAGCTCTTGAAATGTTCTTTTTGACGATTAATGCACGCCATTCCTCTTCAAGTTGTCGTTCCCAGCATAGTAGACCATATAATTGTCCGATTCAAAATGGCCAATACCAGTCCATTTCAGCTAATGCCTAGGATACCGATGTTTATGCATTCTATTTCATTTTTTACAATTTCCAATTTTCCTAGATTCAAACTTAGTATATTCCACATTCCGATTATTAATGGATATTTGCGGCTGTTTCTTCTCATTTTGAGTCATGCCACATCAGCAGATGAAGGTCCTGAAAGCTTGACTCCATCCATGTCATTTAGGTCGACTCTACTTTGAGGAGGCAGCTCTTCCTCAGTCATCTTCTGAGTGCCTTCCAATCTGGGGGGCTCATCTTCCGGCACTATATCAGACAATGTTCTGCTGCTATTCATAAGGTTTTCACTGGCTAATTCTTTTCAGAAGTAGACTGCCAGGTCCTTCTTCCTACTCTGTCTTAGTCTGGAAGTTCCGCTGAAACCTGTCCACCATGGGTGACCCTGCTGAGTGAATACCAGTGGCATAGCTTCCAGCATCACAGCAATGATGAAGAAATGATGAAGTAAAAAACTGAACAGAAGATTTCAAAGGGCAGCTGGAGAAGACAAAGTAAAGTATTATAATGACATGGGCGAAGAGATAGAGATAGAAAAACAAAAGGGAAGAACACACTCTGCATTTCTCAAGCTGAAAGAGCTGAAGAAAAAATTCAAGCCTCGAGTTGCAATAGTGAAGGATTCTATGGGGAAAATATTAAACGACACAGGAAGCATCAAAACAAGATGGAAAGAATGCACAGAGTCATTACACCAAAAAGAATCGGTCAACGTTCAACCATTTCAAGAGGAAGCATATGGTCAGGAACCGATGGTACTGAAGAAAGAAGTTCAAGATGCACTGAAGGCAATGGCGAAAAACAAGGCTCTAGGAATTGACGGAATATCAATTGAGATGTTTCAACGAAAGGATGCGGCACTGGAAGCACTCACTCTTCTATGCCAAGAAATTTGGAAGACAGCTACCTGGCCAACCAACTGGAAGAGATCCATGCTTATGCCTATTCCCAAGAAAGGTGATCCAACCAAATGCAGAAATTATCGAACAATATCATTAATATCACACACAAGTAAAATTTTGCTGAAGATCATTCAAAAGCAGCTGCAGCAGTATATTGACAGGGAACTGCCAGAAATTCAGGCCAGATTCAGAAGAGGACGTGGAACCAGGGATATCACTGCTGATGTCAGATGGATCTTGGCTGAAAGCAGAGAATACCAGAAAGATATTTACCTGTGTTTTATTGACTATGCAAAGGCATTCGACTGTGTGGATCATAACAAATTATGAACAACATTGTGAAGAATGGGAATTCCGTAACACTTAATTGTGCTCATGAGGAAACTGTACATAGATCAAGAGGCAGTTGTTTGGACAGAACAAGGGGATACTGTGTGGTTTAAAATCAGGACAAGTGTGCGTCAGGGATGTATGCTTTCACCATACCTGTTCAGTCTGTATGCTGAGAAAATTATCTGAGAAGCTGGACTATATGAAGAAGAATGGAGCATCAGGATTGGAAGAAGACTCATTAACAACCTGTGTTATGCAGATGACACAACCTTGCTTGCTGAAAGTGAAAAGAACTTGAAGCACTTACTGATGAAGATCAAAGACCACAGCCTTCAGTATGGATTACACCTCAACATAAAGAAAACAAAAATCTTCACAACTGGACCAATAAGCACATCATCATAAACGGAGAAAAGATTGAAGTTGTCAAGGATTTTCATTTTACTTGGATCCACAGTCAATAGCCACGGAAGCACAGTCAAGAAATCAAAAGACGCATTGCATTGGGCAAATCTGCTGCAAAAGACCTCTTTAAAGTGTTGAAAAGCAAAGATGTTACCTTGAAGACTAAGGTGTGCCTGACCCAAGCCATGGTATTTTCAATCGCATCATATGTGTGCAAAAGCTGGACAATGAATAAGGAAGACAGAAGAAGAATTAATGCCTTTGAATTGTGGTGTTAGAGAAGAATATTGAATATACTATGGATGGTCAAAAGAACTAACAAATCTGTCTCAGAAGATGTACAACCAGAATGCTCCTTGGAAGCAAGGATGGGGAGACTACGTTTTACATACTTTGGACCTGTTGTCAGGAAGGATCAGTCCCTGGAGAAGGACATCATGCTTGGTAAAGTACAGGGTCATTGAAAAAGAGGAAGACCCTCAACAAGATGGATTGACACAGTGGCTGCAACAATGGGCTGAAGCATAACAACTATTGTGGGCATGGCGCAGGACCAGTGGTGTTTCGTTCTGTTGTACATAGGGTCACTATGAGTCGGAACCGACTTGACAGCACCTACCAACAACAACAAATATGTGACTTGAAGTCTTGTTTTTCACCAATGCCTTCAGTGCAGCTTGGACTCCTTCCTTCAGTACCATCGGTTCTTGATCATATACTTCCTCCTGAAATGGTTGAAAGTTGACCAGTTTTTTTTGGTACAGGCACTCTGTGTATTCCTCCTATTTTCTTTTGATGCTTCTTGCATTGTTTAATATTTTATCCATAGAATCCTTCAATATCACAACTCAAGGCTTGAATTTTTTCTTCAGTTTTCAGCTTGAGAAATGCTGAGCATATTCTTCCCTTTTGGCTTTTGAACCCCAGGTTTTAGCACATTTTGTTATAATATTTTACTCCAGAAATTGACGGAATACCAATTAAGATGTTTCAACAAATGGATGCAATGCTGGAAGTGCTCACTCATCTATGCCAAGAAATTTGGAAGTCAGCTACATGGCCAACTGACTGGAAAGGATCCATATTTGTGCTAGTTCCAAAGAAAGATGATCCAACATAATGTGGAAATTATTGAACAATATCATTAATATCACCTGCAGATAAAATCTTGTTGAAGTTAATTTAAAAGCAGTTGCAGTAGTATGTCAACAAGGAACTTCCAGAAATTCAAGCTGGATTCAGAAGAGGACATGGAATGAGGGATATCATTATTGATGTCAGATGGATCTTGGCTGAAAGCAGAGAATACCAGAAAGAGGTTTACCTGTGTTTTATTGACTATGCAAAGGCATTTGACTGTGTGGATCATAATAAATTATGGATAACATTGCGAAGAACAGGAATTTCAGAACCCTTGATTGTGCTCATGCGGAACCTGTACATAGACCGAGAGGCAGTCGTTCAAACAAAACAAGGGGATACTGCATAGTTTAAAATCAGGAAAGATGTATGTCGGCGTTGTAACCTTTCACCATACTTATTTAATCTGTATGCTGAGCAAATAATCTGAGAAACTGGACTATATGAAGAAGAATTGGGCCTCAGGATTGGAGGAAGACTCATTAACAACATATGATATGCAGATAACACAACCTTGCTTGCTAAAAATGAAAAGGACTTGAAGCACTTACTGATGAAGATCAAAGGCTACAGCCTTCAGTATAGATTACACCTCAACATAAAGAAAACAAAAATCCTCACAACTGGACCAATGAGTAACATCATGATAAACAGAGAAAACATTGAAGTTGTCAAGGATTTCATTTACTTGGATCCACAATCAACGCACATGGAAGCAGCTGTCAAGAAATCAAATGACGTACTACGCTGGGCAAATCTGCTGCAAAAGACCTCTTTAATGTGTTAAAAAGCAAAGATGTCACTTTGAGGGCTAAGGTGTGCCTGACCCAAGCCATGGTATTTTCAATCGCCTCATATGCATGCGAAAGGTGGACAATGAATAAGGAAGACCAAAGAAGAATTGATGCCTTTGAACTATGGTGTGGGCAAAGAATATTGACTACATCATGAACTACCAGAATGAATGAACAAATCTGTCTTGAAGGAAGTACAGACAGAATGCTCCTTAGAAGTGAGGATGGTGTGGACTTCTGGCAAAATGGCGCTCTAGGCAGAAGTGAGGATGGTGAGACTTCACCTTGCATGCCTTGGGCATGTTATCAGGAGGGATTAATCCCTGGAGAAGGACATCATGCCTGGTAAAGTAGAGGGTCACTGAAAAAGAGGAAGACTCTCAATGAGATGGACTGACACAATGACTGCAGTAATGGGTTCAAACACAGCAACCATTATGAGGATAGCACAGGACTAGGCAGTGTTTTGTTCTGTTGTACATAGGGTAGCACATAATAACAACAACAACACATGTGACCCTGAAACTCCTTCCACTGAGTGATGAAGTCTTTGTCCCCTCCCCTTAAACCTGGGCAATCTTTGTGACTGCCTCAACCAATAGAATACAATGGAAATGACACTATGTGACTGCCCAGGCTTGGTCATAAAAATGTTATGCACTTCACTTTGTTTGCTTGGAACCAAGCTGCCATGCTGTGAGGAAGCCCAATCTAGCCCATGCAAAGAGACCACCGTGTAGATGCTCCAGCTGATAGCCAGCTGAAGCCCCAAACATGTATGAAAATGCCTCCTGATGATACTGGCCACCAGGTGTCATGTCACCCCAACCTTCCATTCTTCCCAGCTGGGGCAGCAAACATCATGGAGCAGAGACAAGCCATCCCCACTGTGCCCTGTCCAAATTCCTGATCCATGAACATAATAAAATGATTGTTTTGGGAAAGTTTGTTAGCAGCAATTGTAACTGGAACTCCAGTATACACATACATGTATATGTGATGGAAATAAAAGCTTTACAAAACAATACTTACCCTTACTAGTGTGATACAATCTGATTTTTTTATTCTCTTCTATCTTATTTAATTAAAAACAAATGCTGGCTATAACCCATCTAGTTGATTTCCTGAGCCAATAATGGGCCGCACCCCACAATGTGAAAAAAACAGCTACAAAGCAGGTACAACAAATCTGTAGGGATCCATGAGGAAATATCTGGAAGCAGGAGGTTGAATGAGAAAAGCAAGTTGCAAACTAATAACATGCAGGATATCATTTATGTAAATTGTTTAAAAATATATATATTGTGTATTTTTTCCACAGACTCAGGATAAAGAATGAATGCATAAAGGATAAGCTAATTTCAAAATAATTGTTACTCCTGAGAAAAGCAGAGAGAGAAAAGGGTGGCACATGGAAGTGAGTTTCACCCATATTTGAGGATTTAATAGTATCAGTCAGGTTTTATTAAAAAGAAGAAGTGGGGGGAAGATCTGAAGCAAATGAGCCAAAATGTTGTTAAAATTGGGTGATGACGTAAATGTCTGTACTCTTCTGTCTTTGTGAAATAATTCACTCACACTGTAAATAATCTATAAAATAACTCTCCAGGATACACACGAAGCTGATACAAGACGTCTGGGTGGGGTCTCAGACTGGGAAGTGGACCAGAGACCCTTGGGAGTGAAACTTCTCACCACAATCATTTTTATTTCTATTCTTTTAATTTTCATTTTTGAAACTGTAAAATATAATAAATCTACCAAAAAGTGCCTAATACACACATATACAGTATAACCAGGCATCCTTGTAACAGTCAACCAGTTGAAAAAATAGCATCAAATATAGCCCACATACTAAGAAATGCCCCTCTCAGGGAACTGTTTGTTACAAAGCAAACTCCCCTGTGTGATCACTAGCCAGACACTGTCCACTCCTGTCCCTTTACTCCTACTAGAGGTGCCCCCATTCTGACTTCCGGAATGATCACTGCCTTGCATTTCTTTATCCTTTATCACTTAAGGTGTATATCCATAACTCCAGGATTTCTGAACTTTATATAAAAGGAACCATTTGTGGAAAGTGTACACAGTGAAATAATTTTTGTGAACCTTTACAAAAAAGAATCGTTTGGGTCCTGGTTCCTTGGTTCCATGTCTGTGAGAATCATCCATGTTACTGTGTGCAGCTATAATTTCTGCTATTTGGCTCCTGTGTAGTAATCCATTGGGTGAAACATCACAACTTAGGTACCCATTCTACTGCGGATGGACTCTTGAGTTGTGAGTTGTTTCCAGTTTTGGACTGATATATGTGGTGTCGCTATGAATATTTCTGTTCCAGCTCAACCATGCAGGCAAACTGCAATCCTTTTCTATTTTATTTTTTTGGTAGTATTTGATTTCTACACCATGTTAAAATATTTTAAACATTTCAAAATAGAAAAATTTAATTAAATATTTACAATAGAATTTAAAATAACATATCTACATAAATATCTTAAATAATATTTATATATAATTTTAAATAAATATTTAAAACAGAAATTTTAAATAAATATTTAATATAAATGTTTAGGTAAGGTTACAAATAAATTATTATTTAAATAAAAATTTTAATTAAGATATGAAAGTCAATTTAAAATTATAAAATCAATATTCAATTCAATGTTATAAATGATAACTATCATTTAATAAGCATTTCAAATAACATTTATATATTTAAATTAAAATATAAAGTAATATATAAACGGCACTGAAAATTTAAATATTTAAATGATTGTTCAAATAAAATTTAAAATATTAAAATTTTAAGATAACAATTAAATGCTACTTTAAATCATGTATTGATAAATAAAATTAAAACTTAAATACTATTTTTAATAAATATCTACTTAAATAAAATTTGAAAATGTATAAAATACAGATTATATTCCTCTTCTCCCTCCCTCCTCCCAACTAAGGCAGCAGGTCTGTCCCTCACCTTGCCCCGCCCCGCTCCGCCCCGCCCCCAAAGCCTCCAACCACCCCCGCGTGCAGGCAGCACAGCGGCCAGCCCGACCGGCCCGAGAGGACCCTGCACGGCTAAGATGGCGGCGCCCGTGCAGCAGGCGCGGGGTATGTTCCGGCTGGCAGCAACCCTGGGCCCGGGCTCTCGCGGTTACCGGGCGCCGCCACCGCCACGCCGCTCGCCGGGGCCTTGGTGGCCGGACCCGGAGGACCCACTGACCCCGCGCTGGCAGCTGGGACCGCGCTACGCGGCCAAGCAGTTCGCACGGCACGGCGCCGCCTCCGGAGTCGCCGCGGGTTCATTGTGGCCGTCGCGGGAGCAGCTGCGCGAGCTGGAAGCCGAAGAGCGCGAGTGGTGCCCCAGCCTAGCGGATATGCAGGAGTCGCTGCGTGAGCAGCGGCTGGCCGAGGAGCAGAAGCGTCGAGCCAGGTGTGTGCGTGCGTTGGAGTCGCCCTCCACTCCCCTGTGAATGATCTGGACCCCAAAATGTGCCTGGTCCATCGGGCGTCTGTTGCGGAGTCTGCGTGCTGTAGATTTATGTGCATGCTCTCCTAGTCGCCAGACAGACTTCCCCGTTGTTCATTCAACAGCAAGTCTTAACTGAGCACATAACCGTGGGGAAGGCCCTGCCCCAGGATCACAGGACCGTTAGGAAGATAAAACAGGGTGAAAGAGTGAATTGGGGAGGGCAATTTCGGTTTAAGGAGACCCTAGGTGGTGCAATCTGTTAAGCGCCCCACTACTAGCCAAAAGGTTGGTGATTTGAACCCACCCAGAGGAACCTGGGAAGACTGGCCCGGCAATCTGCATCCAGAAGGTCACGGCCTTGATAATCCTATGTAGCAGTTCTACTCTGCCTGCATACATGAGGTTACCATGAGTCGGAATTAACTCAACAGCAACTAACAATAACTTTGGTTTGGGAGGCCTCAGGCCTGAGGTAATACTTCGGCAGAGATCTAAATGACTAGAGACAGTCATGGGGAGATCTTGGGAGAGTTCCCAATAGACAACAGTCGGTGCAAAGGCCCAGAGGTAGGAACGTCCCTAAGGAACAGCCAGGCGGCCAGTGTGGCTGAAGCAGGAGGAGGGAGGGGGAAAGTAGGAGGAGACTAGGACCAGGTGGTAAAGGGGGCATGTTCTGCAGGACTTTGTGGGCTGCAAGGAGGACCCGAATTTATTTACTCAGAGTGTGATGGGAGCCATGGAGGATTCTGAGAAGAGGAGGGACATGATCTGACTCAGGTGTTCACAGCACCCTTTGGCCACTGTGGTGGGACAAAATTGTACGGGGCTAGAGCTGCAGCAGGAAGCTGTTGGGAGTCATACTGCTGGCCTGGAATCAAGGGCAGAGGACAGATTTGGGAAATGTTTTGGAGGCAGGTCTGAAGGATTGGACTTGAAAGAAGACCAGGAGCATTGCCACTTCTGTGGGGAGGTGGGCAATCTGCATAAGGCAGATTGGGGAAGCAGGTCAACTGTGGTACTGTTGTTGAACATTCTTGTTCTCGTGATAGCCTAAGAGGGAGGATCACCCTCATTTTAGAGATGATAAAACAGGCCTAGAGAGGTGGAGTCTCTTGTCCAGGGTCACCTAGGCAGAGAATGGTGGAGCTGGGATGTGAACCTGGGCCTCCCATCTCTGCCCCTCCTCAGCTGCATGACCTGGCTTCAGTTATTTCAGAATCAGTTTTCTGATTCTTAAAATGGGACTGTCAGTGGGACCTACTACCACCTCATCGGGTTGGAGAATGTCGTTTCTTATTTTCACTCATGTGCCTACAACACACACTCAGTGATGACTGTTGAATGAAGAGGTGAGCTTATCTGTGGAAATGGCCTGCTCTGATGGCTCAGTGAATGTTTAACTGACATGGGGGTGGCTCACCCACGAACTTGACACCACACAGCATGTTAGTTTCTCTCTCCTGTTTGTTTCTTCACTTGTCAAAATTTTTCCTGATAGTTAAGTTAATGGCAACAACTAGCCTTTCCTCATTTTTCATGGGTCACAGGCCTGGAGATGGGATGTGGGTGGTTGGGCTCTGCTCTGGCTGGGTGAGGGTGCCCCCACCACTCACCTTCCTTCCCCCACAGGGAGGAGCTCATCGCAGAGCGCATGGCCAAGATGCCACAGATGATTGAGGACTGGCGGCGGCAGCAGCGGGAGCGCTGGGAGAAGGCGCAGGCGGACAAGGAGCGGCGGGCACGGCTACAGGCTGAGGCCCAGGAGCGCCTAGGCTACCATGTGGACCCGCGGAGCACCCGCTTCCAGGAGCTGCTGCAGGACATGGAGAAGCAGCAGCGCAAGCGCCTCAAGGAAGAGAAACAAAGACAGAAGAAGGAGGCGCGAGCTGCCGCAGTGGCCACCGCTGCCATCCAGGACCCAGCTACCTCCTAGGCACCCAGCTCCTGAGGGGGCTGTGTCCCCCAATAAAGCTTGCTGCCTCAGTGACCCCCAGGAGAGTTTTGTGCTAGGTTGTCCTTCAAGGTGCCCCTCGGTTCCTTCCCCAACACCTGGGGCCAGGAATCACCCCATCCAGCTCTGCTCACATGGATGGACGGATGGGGCCTCTAGGCCACGCTGACTCACTAGGGCTACTGGGCGAAAAATAGGGGATGCAATGGGGAAATAATGGAGGAGCAGATGGCAGAGGAGAGGAAAGCTTCTGTTTACTAACATTCATTTCCAGTAATTAGCCAATTACCAGGGGGGCAGTGTAGCCAAAACAGACTGTGGTGATGATGGTGGGGGGTGTGGAGCAGCAGCCCTTCCAAGGCTTAGCTGGGGCCTGTTGCTGGGGAATGAGACAGCTTCAAGGGGAGAGGAGACACTGGGAGCCAGGTCTGCAGGGCTTACAGGCCTCTCCTTTCTGTGTGTCTTCACCTTGCCCCCAGACCCAGACAAGCTGGAGCAGGGAGTCCCAGCAGGCAGACCACAGGGCTAGTCTTGAAAACTTTATTCGCTTCAAAACCTTTATCATAGAGACACGGTTCTGTTCTTTTTAGAGGGGGGGATGTAGCCTCAGCTTCCACAGTGGCTCTCATGTTTCCCCTTCCCCAGACAGAACAAACTGCGCCTCCTCCCCAGCAAAGGGCTAGAGGGAGGAGGCCAAGGCTAGATGGGGGCGGGGGGAGGGGGACACACGGCAACTTAGGCACCTGAGTGCCACCCCAGATGGAAAAATCTGGGCCACTCCAATGGAGGATCAAAGTTTGGGCTCCAGCTTCCCCTTAGCCTGGAGCGGGGGTGGGTAGAGGCAAGCAGCCGCCTCTCCATTTGGCTGCAGGAAACTGGGACACAGGCCAAGAGGGGCCCATCTGCTGCCTCCCAGTCATGCCAGCTCCATCGAACAGGCGGGGCTGGGGTTGGGGGTTGGAGGACAGCTGTCTAGCCTGGGTCTTCTCAGGCTGAGATGGGAGTGGGGACACTTTAGGAGAACAGGAAATTGAGGGATTTTTTTTTTTTTTTTTTGGTTTTTGATTTTTTTCCACTTCTTAAATAAACATGAATATATATATATATATATATATATATATATATATATATATATATATATATATATATATATTCTTTTATAAAACTTTTGTGGAAGGCGGGGAGGGCGGAATGGTGGGCAGCCTGGTTTCCCTGCATCATTCGTCGTCAAAGTTCTGACTCAGGAGGAAGTTGGCAGCCAAGTTCTCGTTTTTTTCACAGGCGAAGTAGGCCTGGATTACCAGGCTCTCTGGAAAGCCAAGGGCCTTCAACTGTAGGAAGACAGGCAGATGTCGGGGGGGTGAGGCAGGCCCCACCAACCAGTGGGGTCCCCCTCAGCCAGGCCTCTTACCCTCTCTATGGCTTCTTTCTCCTGCGGTGTCACCTGGATGTAGTTCATCTGTGGGGCTTCCTCGCCTATGGCACCCACCTCACCCTCCACATCTGAGATGTCTGCTAGCTCCCCGGGGGGCTCATTCAACATCTGGATGAACTGCTCCTGGTGCCGGCTAATTTGCTGTGGGAGAAGGAGGGGAAAGGATGATGACCCACAGCCCAAGTCCCCATCATGGCCCTTGTTTTTTCATTCACGCAACAAATATTTAGAGGGTGCCTATGGCCAAGCACTGGCAATCCAGCAGGGAACGTGGACCCTTGTCCTGGTGGAGCTGATGGTCCAGGGCCACAAGCAAGTAAATGGGCCGATCACAGACCCATTGAGGGCTGGAGCAGGGTACTGGGAGGGAAGGGAGGTGTTTACTCCAGGCAGAGCAAACAACAAGTGTAAGGACTGAAGGTGGGGATGCATTTGGCAAATCCCAGAAACAGAAGACCACATAGCGGGGAACACATAAATGGGGGAAAAAAAGGCAAAAGCCAGATCCAACTTATTCTCTGCAATGGGAAGCAACATCTGTGATAGTTTGATAAACAAAGACCTTTCAGAAACATTAACTCATCTAGATGTTGGTACACAATTCTGTTTTGTATACATCTAAGAATTTTCACATTACGGGAAAAGGTGGTTTTTAAATTATCTGGCTTCTAAATGAAGAGTGAACTGTTGGGAATTGTACAGAACCAGGGGCCTGGGAAGACACTGCCCGGGGTCCAGGTGAAGAGAGGACGGGGTATCCATGGAGATGCAGCATGGGGTGGGCTGATCAATATGTTCTCGAAGGAGAGCAAATGGACAGGTAGTGGACTGCAAGAGGCCCTGGGGACCTGGGGCTGTAGCAACCTCAGCACTGGGGGAGAAAAGGCAGTGCAGGGGAGGGGGTGGATAGCCTGCACTGGTTCTACTAAAGTCTGAAACACCTAGAAAGCACTTTCACAGAGACAGCAAATCAGCCACGACTGAGTGTGGCATTCCACAGAGATCTGGGCTGATTACATCATTTGGGGGTCAACATGGATTAAAGGCCCCAGAACACCATGAGTGGAGGACTGAGTGCAAGTTAAGGGCAGAGGTGTGCAGCACCTAGAGGGGTGAGAGCAGGAGGAGCCAGCATGAGACTGGGGAAGTGTGAAGAAAAGCAGCCACCTGCAAGGTCCTGAGCCAGAAGCCCCTGGAGGAACCTGTCCCATTCCTCCAGGCTTCTTCAGGACCCTGCTCGTCCAGGGTATCACCTGCCCCTCTGCCTAGGGTCTTGTTAAGCACACTGGCCCCAACGCCAGCTAGGACACAGCTGTCTTGTGTTCCACCATGCAATCCTACAGACGTTTATGTGCACCTGCTGTATACAGAGCCAAGCCAGAACCAAAGAGTCAGAAGGCAGAACACAGAACCCAGAGACTGGAAGCACACACTCCACCAGCTTAGTGAATCTGGATGACCGACAGCCTAGTCCAACCCTCTGACGTTTCCCTGGGGTGGGGAGCATGATGATGACACAGGCTGATCGGAAGAATTACATGAGACCGTGTAGGTCAACAAGTCACAGGAAACAGAGAAGAGCTATCATTAGTCTTGCTATCTAGATGCACAGCAACTCCTACATACTATGCGAGGCCGGACTTGCTCCTTAGGGCTGTGGTGCCCACAGGGGAAGAGAGATGGTGCCTGCCCTAGCTCCCCCGATTCCCAGGGCCGCACCTGCAAGAGCTGAGGGTTCTCCTGGCCCAACTGCTGAAGCAGGGCGGGCAGCAGCGCTGGGTTTTGCTGAATCACCTGCCGCATGTTCTGGAACTGGGGCTGGTCCCGCAGGAACTCCAGGGGGTTCTCTCCTACTGGCAGTTGGAGGCGGTGCGGTCAGACACCATGCAGGACTCCCAGGAGCATGGGGGTTCACGTGCCCTAAGAGCAAACACCCCATGTGCACACTTCCCAGCCCGCTCACCTGCTTCTGTGGCCTGCTGCTCGGATACCTGGCTCTCTTGAACGGAGCTGTGCTCTGGCTCAGGGCTCCCAGGAATTCCCTGTGAGAGATCCTTTTTAGTGCTAATGCAAAGACCTCCTGCTGCCTCCAGGTTTCACGCCCAGCCCTGGCAGGAGATCCTCCTTCCCAGGTCTACCCCACCACTCAAGTCCCGCCTTCTACAGGAAGCCTTTCCTGGCTAGAACCACCACCCAAAGTCTTCTGGGGACAGGTTTCGTCTCCCTAAGTGCCTATCAAGGCAGCAAGTCTCTGGGATGCCCTCCCAAGCCTCCCCGGGGAGGCAGCAGCCCCACCTCACCGTGAGTAGATATTCCACAGCGCGGTGGGGGTTGTTGTAGCTGGCTCTCAGGGCAGCCACCACCCGTTCCCGCTCATAGCCCATGGACATGATCTCCGTCAGCATCGTTTCATACTCAGAGCCAGTCACTGTGAAGAAAGAAGCAAGGCCTGGGTCATCAGGGAGAGGGAAGGGCAGCACCCAGGCCCTCCCACACCCAGATAAGGCCCAGTTGACGGCTGGGGCACCCCATCACCTCCACCCGAGGGGCCACCCACCCACCTAGTGTGGAGGCCGCGTCTTCCTCTCGCCCGCTGCTACCTGAAGAGGGAACAGAGCTGCAAATTCAAGAGAGAGAAATCGGACCCTGGCTTCTGGTGGCTTTCCCTCCTCCCAAGTGCATGAGACCACACATGTGGGCACTGGAATGTGCTGGGAGAACAGAACCCAAGCTGGAACCACCCCCTGCCTTACCCTGACACAGACTCCGGGGACATCGTGGGGACTGATTCCTCTGATGGGCTCTTGTCCTCTCTGGCAGCAGGTGGGGGATTAGACATGCCTGAGGCAGGGGCTGGTGGGACGGATGTGGAGGACTCCGGGGCAGCAGTGGGTGAGGTCTCTGGGGGTGCTGAGGTGCCTGAGCCAGCTTTGGCCTGTGGTAGCCAAGAAAAGAAAACAGCGTTAGCACCCCTATCGAGCCCCAACATGCCACCTTGTCATGGCCCCACCCTGCTCACGGCTAATCTGTCCTGGGCACATGGGCTTTTAGCCAGCTCCACAGCAAATCCACCCACCCTCCCAGCCAGCACACTTCACCAACCTTGGTCACCATGACAACCACAAAGTTCTTCTCATCTATGCGATAGTCCCTGATGGGGACATCATCACTCAGGATCTTGCCGGCATAAATGAGCTTCTGTCCAGCCACAGGGAAGGCATCACGACCTTTCTCAGCTTCTATCTTCTCCTTTAGGACCTTCACCTGAAGGGATGGGTACAGAGCCATTGCAAACCCCCCAAGAGTCCCTCTTCTCATCCAGTTTGGGGGAGCAGCTGCAAGCCCTGATGGCAGAAAGGCTAAGCCTCGTAGTCACGCATGCTAGATGTGAATCTGTGGAACCATCCCACCATTTAACCGAACATTTACTGAGTGCCTATTATGTGCGAAGTGCTGTTTCAGGCACTGAAGACGCAGGAGGGAATAAAACCCAACACAGATCCCTGCTCTCGTGGAGATGACACTAGTGTGGGGAGAAAAAAAAAAAACATTTATTTCAGTGATACAAAGTATGAGAAAAAATAGAAAAGAGAGAAAAGAGGAGAATCCCCCATTCCATACTGCTGACCTTCGGCACTAACAGTGGCCAATATTTACTAAGAGCATCCTACATTGCTAGTGTTATCCTGAATATGTACATTACCACACTTAAGCCTTGTGAAGCCATGCGAAATAGGTATCATTAGCCTAACTTTATATTTCACAAAACAGAGACACGGAAAAATTAAGTAACTTGCCCAAAGTCAAACAGAGCTGGTCAAAAAACCTAAGTCTGTCTTCTTTTCTATAAAAAAGTGGACTTCAATGTCTTCCTCATGGGGTGGCTGTGCAAAAAGTGCCAAGTACACAAATAACACAATATGTTTAAGTCCTAAACTCCTTCCAACTGAAAAGACAGCGGAGTGTTCAGGCCATGTGCTCTAACACCAGGCAAAACGGAATTCGAACCCCAGCTCTGCCACTTGTTAATGGCACTGTAGTAAAAAAGGGAAAATCAGGCTTCCCAAAAAAACAGGCCTGTTTTGCAAACGTAGTGAGCCAGGGCACCAAAAAGCTCAAGCAAGTAGTAGTAAATAAACGGCCAACAAACACTGACTACTAAAACTATTACGATTGCGACCGTTTATCATCATTATCATCATCGTCGCTGTCATCACTCGGCATCTCCCGGTCACCACTCCCAGATTCGGCCGTCAACGTCCCGAGGAGCAGCCTGCAAAGTCGGGAACGCGGGAGCCCCCGCCCTGGAGTGCGCGGCCCCGCCAGGAATCCAAGCCTGCGGCTTCCGCGCCCCACGAGAGCGGTGACATTAGAGCCGGGGCCTGGCGGGCGCCCCGGGAGTGGGGCCTGGCCCTGAGACCCGCCCGAGAGCGCTGGCCGAGCAGCCGGCCGCTGGGTCGGGGACCATGGGGGAGATCCCAGGAAGTCCGGTAAGTAGGGAGAGAGCAGAGCCCGACCCGCACCGACGTCTCCGCCCCTTTCGCCGGGATCCTGGCATCCCCACCCCCACCCTACCCCGGTACCCGTCGCTGCCGCCCCCGGGCCCCTGCCCGGCCCGCACCGTCTCGTCAGGCTCCATGCGGATTTTGAAGGTCTGCTGCTGCAGCGTTTTGAGCGTGATGGTGACGGCCATGGCGGGGCCCGAGCGACGGAGCCTGCCCCGGGATCCTCACACAACATGCAACTCACGCCGACGCCATTTTAGCGCTCAGCCGCGCCGCGCGCAGACCCCTTCCGGGGCAAATGGTGCGCGCGCCGGCCGCCAGCGCACGTGACCAGCGCGTAACCCTTAGCCTTCCTGGGCATGCGCAGCAGCGCGCCCTCCGACCAGGCATGCGCAAATTGTGTGCACTCTGAGCTGGGGGCGGGGTGGACGGCTACTTGCACCTCGCGCGCACCTGTCACGTGGCTTCCTGCGAGTGACGCCATGCCCGTTAGCGGTGACGTCATGCGGCCACAAAATGGCCCCGGATGCCTCCCGCTTTCACGCGTCGATGACTTAAATAATTTTTGGTGACGTTGAACAAATTTTTTCATGTACTTACATACGTTTGTATTTCTTATGTGAAATCTTTTCATATTTTTGCCCGTTCAAGTGAGCGTTATATTATTCTGGCCGGGCCACTCTGGAGCCTTGAATGTGCCAAACTACTCAGAACTGGAAAGGATACCTGCAAGGTCACCAACAATTTAGAAAAACTCATTTGGGCGTGGTCTAACAGCGGGAGCGCTGGAAAGATTTTATGGTTTCACTCATTTATTCCTGAAGGTGATGATTTTTGGGGTCTCCCACCACTGCTGGTACTTTTCCAACCACTTTGGTCATCGTATCCTGGGTCTGACCGCAAAAACATTTAATGAAGACGTTAACTTAAAAGGCTTCCTTCAAGTAAATAGCCAGAGCGCACACAAAGGAATGGAAGCACGAAGGAGGCAAGTGGAGGGAACAAGGGGGGTTAGTTTGCCATCATGAATCAGGTGCTTTGAGACTGGATGGCTTGGATGAGCAGGCTTGATTCCCCAGTTAAGAGCATGGACACTGGAGGCCTAGAGGCCAGAGAAGCAGCTGTGGCAACATAGCCCAGACCTTTCCCCAACTGACCATCATCTGCCTCCAAACCTGCTCCTCTCACTGTTCCCATCCAACAAATTGCCCAAGCCGGGTACTGGACAGTCTGATGTGTCATCACCTGCTGCCTAACTGTAACCGAGTCCTGCTGCCTCTCTCCACTCCATGCCCTGAGACTAGAATCCTCCACCAGCACCGGCCAGGACCAGTTGACAGCTTCTTACCCTCTCCTCAAACAAGGGACACCAGCTCCCCCCATCATCCAGCCTACTCACGGGGCTTTCACTATCCTGCCATAGGCAGCTTCACAGACCTTCACCTCTGCCATCTCTGCACTAACTCAACCCCTCTTTTCCCTCAAGAAGTTCAAATCCCATCATGGCCACTGAAGACCACTGGAACTTGAGGTTCCTTGTGCTTGAACCTATTTCCTCGACTGTAAAAGGAAACAACTTTTAACACTGGCTTTGAATGTTTGAAAGCATTCAACAGCCATGTAATCTTGCTCCTCACTAGGTAATATGAACAAATAGCTCACTGTACAAGGTAAACCATGAGACAGAGCTGAGGTGTGGATTGAAATCCCTGCCCCACCACTTAAGTTCTGTGCCTCAGTCTCCTCACAATCAAATCAAATGGGTAACAGAACCAAAGGAGTTAATAATACACGGAATACTATTAACAGTTACCCTCCCTCTGATTTGGGCTCACAAGACAAGCAATGGCCTTTTTAACCTTGTGGGACGACACTCAGCCAACTCTTCAGCAGCTGAAAAATGAATATTCAGAGAGCCACCCCCTGAAAAAAAGGCCACCTTTTGTTCCCTGATGTCCATCCTCCCCCCAGAAGGAGACACAGGAGGAAGACACAAAACTTAATTTAATAGAAATTTTGCTTGTAGTTCTTACATTCTCAGTATGAGCTGAGCTGGAACCTGCTGCCCCACACAGAAGTGGCCCAGTCCTAGGAGTAGGGAGAAAGGAGGGGCAGAGCTCAGGCCCTAAGAGCCCCATTCTTTCTCAGTGCTGGGGGACCAGGACACCACCCCCTCCTCCTGCCCCCTTGAGCTCCAGGAAGGAGAGCAGATGGAATCTCAGGCCTGGGCTTCACACCCCCTGCCCCTGGGGTGGAGAGGAACCAAGGGATTCGGGGAGAGGACAGAAGAAAGAAAAGATGTCGATCAAGAAAGATGAGAGCTAGGGGTGAGGGCTGAGGAAGAATCAAAAACAAAAACACCAGTTTAAAAAAAAAAAAAAAAATGAAAGGGAAGGGAGACAAAACCAAAATCCATCCCAAATCTGAACCCGCCTGGAAAAAAATGAAAGTTCTCCAGTCTCATAGAGACATTATTTGGCGCAGCCAGCTCTGTGGCGTGAGCGCTCAGGCCTCAGTCCAGCCCTGGAGGCAGGCAGCGTTGCCTCTACAGCTCATCCTTGGCCTGGCCCACATCTTCCTCCTCATCCTCCTCCTTGTCCTCTTCATCCTCGTCATCCTCATCTTTGTCCTCCTCTTCCTCCTTGTCTTCTGCCGCCTCCTCCTCCTTGCGTTTCTTGTCCTCTTCCTCCTCCTTTAGCCTCTGCTCTTCATCCTGCTTGTCCTTCATGAGCTTTTCTGAAGCCTGTAGACACAAACCATACACCTCAGAGCCTGACTCCCACCTCCCAGCCCTGCCCACCCCCATACCCAGACCTGGGGCCAGCCCCACCTTTGTGACACCCCATGTCTCATTGCCAAACTTCTCAGCATAGGCCTCGTCGTTGGTGATGAGGAAGTTGTCAAAGATGGTACCAGACTTGACCTGAAGGTGAGTGGGAGAGAGAGGTGGTCAGAGGTGACACCTGGTGTCCCTAGCCTTAGACAGGGCTCACACCTGTGTTCCTATATTCATTATACACTGCCTCAGTCTCCACGTCTTCATAAAAAGAATTAACGTTTCAGTTAAGAACGGACAAGAACTACAGGCCACCCCAGCTCTGCTACTTCTCAGTTCTCTGCCTCAATTTCCTCATCTGTAAAATGTGGATTCTCTCATTTACAGTTATCAAGTACTTACTATGTGTACCAAATACTGTTCCAGGCAGAATATACGTCAGTGAACAAGCCAACAGACAAAAACTCAGAACTAGAAATTACAATTTCTAATGCGGTTATACAACTGTCTTAATACACTGGGGGAACTAACTCAGTTGATTCAATTAAATGAGTTGATTCATATAAAGATGTTTGAAAAAGTACTGTCTAGAAACAGTCCAGGAAATACTTCAAGAGCAGAAAAAGCATCATTTGGCAGTTAGACCTGCCTGCATTTGAATCCTACCTCCTCTGCTCCTTCTCTTCTGGGTTAAGATTCTGTCCCCTCTCCCCCCAGGATCCTCCTTCTTTCTCCCACTGTGTCTCACCTGCCAGAGATCTAGGCCCAGCACTGCAAAGCTGTCATAGGAGTAGATGTTAGCATCAGGGGAGTACTCAGGGTTGTCGATCTCCGGGTGGATCCACTTGCCTTTGTAATCTGGGTTGTCGATCTGCCGGGGCTTCCACTCGCCCTGCGAAGGAGGAGGAACCCAGATGGTGGGCAAAGTCCAGTGCCCTCCCCACCACACACCCTAGCCCTGCTCAAAACCCCAAGCCCACCTTGTATTCGGGGTTCTGAATCACAGGTGGTTCCCACTCTCCATCCATCTCCTCATCCCAATCCTCAGGTTTCTTGGCATCAGGGTCAGGGATGTGCTCGGGCTTGTCCCAGTCCTGGGAGTACATGACGAGATCAGAGTCAGCTGGGCTGTCTGTCCCTCCATACCCTCCACAGTGGACAGCCCTTGCCCAAGCACCAACCTCAGGCTTGGAGTCCGTGGGGTCATCAATCTTGGCCCGCTCATCCCAGTCTTCAGGCTTGGCAGCATCAGGATCCTTTATTTTCTTGGGTGGCAGAAAATCCCAATCGTCTTCTAAGGAGCCTGACTCTACCTGGCTGTTGTCAATCTTCACCTCGTAGGTGTTGTCCGGCCTCACGATCAGAGTGTACAGGTGTGTGAATTCATCATCCTGAAAAGGGCGGGAGGTGAGTGGCCCCACCCACCTAGCTGGCCTCAAAGTCTCCCTGGAAGCCCTCTGCCACCGCCCCCAGACACACCTTGCAACGGATGTCCTTGTTAATCAGCACGTTCTTCCTCTTGTAGTTGAAGATGACATGAACCTTCTTAGTGCCAGGGCCACAGATGTCAGGGCCTAGGTGGAAAACAGATTCAGTTAGAACCAAACGCTGCCCACTACCAGGAGCTCCCACCCCTCTTTGCAAAACACTTTGTTCTTAAAATCGGTCTATTAGGGAGCAGAGTGGATTCAGACCAACCCTATCTCTAAAGAACTATGGGTAGAGCCTTAAATTAAAAAATTATCAAAGTAGAACTTAATGTCTTCACTTGTAAAACGGGAAAACAGCTACTAAAAACAACACAAACACTTGTAAACTAGCAGCTTAAAGACAATAAACCGCAGCTAACTATGCCTATTCCTTTAGCTTCCCCACCATGAAAACAGGCGACAGTAAGTTCTTCTGTACTCTCAGGACCACCCTTCATTGGCTGAAGAACCCATTGGGTTTCAGTCTCTCAAAGGAAAGAAACAGAAGTCAGCGCTGGGCAGGGCCCCTCACCAAACATGATGTTGTATTCCGAGTCCCCATGCATGTCCGTCTGGTCCAAACCCTCAGGAAACAACTTCACATAGCCGCCCCCACAGTCTATGTTCTGCTCGTGCTTCACGGTAAACTGCACCACCAGCGTCTTGTCCTTGTTGCTGAAGGGCTCGAATCTCGCCGACAGGGCGTAGAAGCGGGCGTCCTGGCTCGTCTGCAGCCCTGGCACAGGACAGTGATGAGGTCACAGCTAGGCCACGACCCCCGGGACCCTAGGCTTCCAGAATACAAACAACTCCTTTCCTCTGCTTACCCTGCTCCTGGGGATGCCCAAGTTCCGTATGGTTACTAGAGCTTCCGCCAGCAAGTCCTCTCAGATCTGGGCATCCACCCGCGGGCTCTTACCTTTATCTTTCTCCTGGTCACCATAGAACTTGCCAGAACTCAAAACGAATTTGCCAAAATCCGACTTGTGTTTGGATTCGATCCAGCGGTCGGTCCACCCATCTAAGGGGTCAGAGGAGCAGATCAGGGTAACCGCACTAACCCCACCCCGCAACATCCGCCGGGGGCCACAAGTTACTTGGAACAAGTAAGGAAATTTTCCCTTGACATCCCCCACCCTAACCTCTAGTTTGACACCTCAGGCGAAGGCTAACCCCTGCCGCAAGAGGCAGCTGCGCCCTCTGCGCTCCCCAGGAACGCAGAAAGATCGCCCGCGGCTCTGGTCCCTGAGGGCCACAGTTTTGGGCCTCTTAGTGATAATTAAAGACGACAACGCAGATCCGAGCCGGGGACCGGCCGCGTCGTTGGGGCAGCCTCAGGAGGGGACCAGGCATTACCTCCGTCCAGAAACTGCTCCTTGAAGTACACGATGGGCTCAGCGGCGGCCAAGCCGAGGAGGCCGAGCAGCAGCGGCACGGGTAGCAGCATGGCGGGCCGAGGGGGCGGTGACGCGCTGGCCCTTTAAGACACTAACCGGGTAGCAGCTCTGCAGGGTAGGACCAACGCCGTCTGCGGCCGTGTTATTTTATACCCACCCGCCTCTCAAACCAACCTGGCCCGGCCTTTGCGCCCGCCCTCCGCGCTTTATTATTGGTCTGCGGCCACGACCGCCCCTTTCCATTGGACTCTTGCCGGGTCAGCATATTAGGCTGTGCCTCGGAACGCTGGGTTCCCAGATGGCCGATTTCTATTGGCCCCACCGCTGGCCAATGAAGGTCGACCACGCGTTGTTGGGGACGCCCACCGGTGGGGCGGGGGCCGCGATCCCGTCTGTCCAGGTCATGTGACCAGCCCTCAGCCCAGCCGCGTTCTCGCCGCGCGCAATGCTCCTCATCAGGGCGTTTAAAGAACCCGCGCGAGAGCAGGTGTCACTGAACGGGACCGATATGCTGCCCCAGCCTCGCCGTTTCCTACCCCCTCTGCGTGGAGGGGTGAGCAAGGCCTTTCCGACTTTCCAAGCCACTGAACTTTATACCCTGCATTTGAGGAACCCAACCCTGACAGTGGGCTCCCCCTGGCCCCAGAATGGGGCAGCGCTCAGGCGCTGGGGCCCTAGGGCTTTCCTGCACCCCGGAGCCAGGGCTACAGCCTTGCAAGCCAACCCGGTGGGTGCCAGCTCTCCTCCCTACGGCCTTCAGTGGCCTGGCAGACTGTCAGACTGGTGCTTTGTGACCTGGGGCAAGTCACTTAGCCTCTCTGAAATCACAGGAGTTCCTGAGAGGCCAAGAGGGACGCCCCTAGCCAGCTCCTGCCTGTCAGAAATGCTTTCAAAGCTTTTAGAGGTGTACTGGGACAGAGAGAAGGAAGCCCAGAAGGCTCAAAGATGTGGCTCCTAGAGTGAAGATAGAGTTGTTCCCTTAGCTGCAGCCACCCCATTGCTCCCCCCCTCAGCCTGTAAGTGAAAAGGGTCGCTGTCTTGTGGTCTCCCACAAACCGTCTAGCTTTTGCAATTAAACGGCTAAGGGCAAGAGGGCAGGGGGCCCGTTGGAGAGGAAAAAAGAGGGGCAGACGGTAGGAAAGATAAGGTCCAAAGGAAAAGGGCAGGACCCCTGGATCTAGAGTGTTCTTCTGAAGCCATGGGCATGTGACGATACCAGCTCCCTGCCCCCAGGCTGCAGAGAGGAGGAAGGAGGACTAGGGGTTTTCCAATCTCCAGCATAGAGGCCCTGGACCTAGGAATGAGGGAGTGGACTGTGGAAAGGGGAAAGGTGGGGAATCCTGGGACAAGGGCCTGGAGAGGATGCTTTTCCTTTAGTAGTAAGGACTCAAGAAAGGAAAGAAAGAAAGGTTTTGAAGAAATACCGGTGCTGCCCCTTTCCTCAGTCAGTATCCTCTATCATCAGCAGGAGCAGATTAACCGGTAAAGCAAGGTACGCATGGAGCCCTGGTGGCGCTATGGTTAAGAGCTATGGCTGCAAACCAAAAGGTCAGCGGTTCTGATCCATCAGCCACTTTTTGGAAACTCCTGTGGGGCAGTTCTACTCTGTCCTATAGGGTCGCTGTGAGTTGGAATCGACTCACAGTAACAGGTAACATACACACAGGCTTATAGTAAAGACAATATATGCGCGGGCATACCTGTGTTTATGTATTAATCTGTAGGCCACAATGGTTTCAAGTCAAATTGTGCACTGCAGATTAGTACATAAGCACAAGTAAACCCGTGAGTATCTTGCTTATTGAGTAATCCATCCCTGACACCAGCCTGGCCCCTCACAAGGAGTCCCAAGGCTGGGGTGACTACCTCAGGCCTACCATCCCTCTCCTCAGTGTCCTGGACAGAAAATGGGCTTGTGCTTCCTGCCTGAGGGTAGACTCTGTGCCTTGTTCTCCTCACTATCTCCCAGTGTTTACTGCAATACCTGGCAAAGAACATGCTTAAAAATGACTTGCTGCATGACAGAAAGAATGAAAGACTCTTGTGAGAACTAAATAAAAACAGGGAGAAGTGCTTGGAAACTCAGTAGAGAAAGGACTTTGAGGGACATATCCTAAATTTTTATCAGGATCTCTCTGACATCTGAGGCAAGTGGGTCAGGATTGGGGGATATGAGTATCCCCATTTTACAGACTCAAGTAATAACTGTGATAGTCAAATGAATAAGTGTGACCGCTCAGAACAGTGCCTAACACATGGTCCACACTTGATTAGTAGTAAGTTACTGCATACGTGTGTGTGCAGTATTTCACTTAATTTTCACAACAAACCTGGGCTCTTATCTCCACCAGGTAAGGAAACCAAGGCACAGAAAGATTAAGCAATTTGATTGAGTGACATAAATGGATGAGCTGGAATTTGAATCTGCCTGCACTGTCTAATACAGTCTCGTGTGACTACTGGCCCAGTAAAATGTGGCTAGTCTAAACTAAGATATACTGTAAGTGTAAAATATACATAAAATTTCAAAGAGTTAATATAAAAAGAATGTAAAATATCTCGGTAACTTTCAATTGAATATACCTTAAAATAATAATAATCTGGATGGGTTAAGTAAGATGTTAAAATTAATGGCACCAGTTTCTTTTTTTTTAACACTGCCACTAGAAGATTTAAAATTATATTTGTGTTTTGCATGACATTTCGGTAGGACAGTGATGATCTAGACTATGCATTACTGTTCGAACCCACCAGCAGCTCCATGGGAGAAAGGTGTGGTGGTGTGCTTCTATAAAGACTGCAGCCTTGGAAACCCTATGAGGCAGTTCTACTCTGTCCTATGGGGTTGCTATGAATTGGAATTGACCCAAGGGAACAGGTTATGTTCCGTTTGGTTTGACATTGATCTTGGAGCATGGAGGACTGGAATCCAGAGGATTTATCATTTCTAACTCCCAACTCTAGGAACTCACTGTAGAACCTTGGGCAAATCATTATCCTCTGAGCCTGTTTTCTCATCTGTGAAATGAGAAATGTATCAGTATCTACATCATAGGGTTTTAAGGAGAAATGAAATAATACACATGAAGTACTTAGTACTGGGCTAGGCACACAGAAGGTAGTCTTACCTAGGTTACCTACTACTTTGAGTATTATTTTTAGTCAAGTCCCTCCCTCCTCTGTAAATGGGTATAGCCCCTATCCAGCCTCTCTTTGAAAGTTTAAAAGTAACTGACAGCAGCAGAGCGGTCATCTCTCAAGCCCACCACCCACCGGCCTTTCCAGTGCAAGAAAAAAATCCAGAAGGGCAAAAGATACCCAGGCCTAGAGAAGGTGCAGTCCAAGGTCACACAGCCCACTGGAGGTAAGGCTGGATAAAAGCCCAAAACGACAATGTGTTTCTGACCTTGAGGTCACCAATTTGACTCTGGTCAACCAGACGCTATGGTCGAGCCAAGGCGGAGATGGGGACAGAGTCCCCTGGCTAAGCTGACACACTCAAGATGGCGTCTCTTTGAGCCTCGCACCGCTGCTTCGCCACGTTCAAGATGGCGTCACAAGCTCCAGGCGCAGGTTCCGGTTCCGGTTTCTCTGGCCCGGCTGGAGCACGCACAGCGTGGTGGGAGCAGCCATGGCGGACAGTCCAGTAGCGGAGCTGCTGCTGAGGCGGCTGGAGACGGCCGATGGAGGCCTGGACAGCGCGGAGCTAGCGGCCGAGCTGGGAGTGGAGCACCAGGCCATGGTGGGCGCCGTGAAGAGCCTGCAGGCGCTGGGCGAGGTGAGCCGGGGCTGTGATGCCAGACCCCTGCACCTATGTACCTACTGTGGCTTGCCAGGCGGGCTGTGCCTCCAGGCCAAACCACCTCAGGCCTGAGTAGGGTGTGATTGTATGTTATGTATGTAGAGCCCGGGGTGTGCAGGCGGGGGTCTGGAAGGAGTGAGGACCTGGGCTAACTGACATTCATTCATACAGCAAGCGTCCATTGAAGCATGTTTGGCGTGGGAGGTACGATTTTGGACAAAATGCGATCGCTGCCATCATGAAGGTTGCAGTCTAATGAGAGAGGTGCTCAAGTGACCAGAGTGGTGGGGGAAGCACAGGGAACCCAGAGGTGACAGCTGGCTCAGCCTTATGGGTCAGGGAGGCTCCTGGAGGAGGTGGCAGCTGGATCAGGTCTCTGCACTGAGAATAAAAGCCATAGCACTTTAGAGTCAATGGGAGGGGGCAGGCAGGTGGTTGGGGAGAGCAGCAGAGCCAGAATTCTCGAGGCCTTTTGGATCTTTATCTCCTAGGGGTACTGGGGAGCCATGGCAGGAGCTGAAGCCAGGAAGACATGCAGGCAGCCGGCTTTGGGGCTGTCAACATCACCTTTGGGAAGGATATGCAGGGCAGGACTGGAAGTGAGAGGACAGGGGCAGAGTCTGGCACATCCTCAAGGTGAAGGGAATGGTGTCTGGCTGTGAGAGGCAGCTGGCTTGGAGTTGGGGCATGGCCTGAGATTTGGGGCAAGGCAGGAGAAGCACAGGTGATGGAGCCACAGGAGGAGAATGCTGAGGGGTCTCAGCATCCCATGACAGACGGCTGGACCCATGAGGTCAGGACTCAGGAGGCAGGTGTTAGCAATTTATTTGTGGCGCTCGTGTTCTATGCCCTGTTCTGATCTCAACTTGTCCAATCCTTGGCACAATGGCACTGTTATCCCCATTTTGTGGATGTGGCAGCTGATGCTCAGCACTGTTTAGTAATTTGGTCTCAAAAAGGCCAGATAAACCCGGGTGTGAAATTAGGTGTTTGGGCTGCAGAGCTGGAGCTCTTCCCCACACCACAGTACAAGAGGATCATCAGTGCAGAGAAGGTATCGAAGCTGAGGGGCGCAGGGTGACAGTACCTTCACCCAGTGTTGTTGATATTGACGCAGGTCACAAGGACTAAGTAGTGGCAATTGAATGTCATTCAGTCTTATGACTATAATGGTGATGATAACAACAACAGTAATGACATAAAGTAACAACTTAATAATAATGATTTATGCAGCCTTTACCACATGTTAAACACCTTACGTTTTTCATGGGTATAATTCGTTTACTCCTTGCAACAGCTCTCTTAGGTAGAGCCCATCATTATTCTGTTTTATGGATAAAGAAACCCACTCAGGGATGTTAAGCAGCTTTC
Organism: Dugong dugon; assembly: GCA_030035585.1. NCBI lineage: Eukaryota > Metazoa > Chordata > Mammalia > Sirenia > Dugongidae > Dugong > Dugong dugon. The sequence goes on along the minus strand of CM057462.1, from coordinate 16,745,877 downwards.
CTGAGGTCGCACAATGAGTGAGGAGCAGAGCTAGGATTAGAACTAAGGAGGATCAAGGACCTGTGGGCCCAGCCAGCCCTGCTCCTGTCTGCTTGACCCTGGACCTGTCAACTTCATGCCTCAGGTTCCTGTTTTGTCTTGTGGACCTTCCCTGACACTCTGGGACACTGAGATGCCAACGCAAATCAGTTCACCTGAGACCTTCGAATCTTTCACAGGCTCAAAAGTTATAGTAAAAGATTGTTTTCTGAAAGGCAACATCCTTAGTACTTCGCCTAACTGTGGGAGGCACGAGCTATCACTTATGACCAAGGCTCAGCAAGGGGAAATCCTTCCAGAGATTTCTTAGCTGGAAAATGATGCAACCGGGATGTGAACACAGGCAGCCAGTTTTAGGGGTTGTGCTGTGGTGAGGGGAATGCCTGGCTCTGAATCCCACCCCTGCCTTTGTCCCCCCCATTTTCCTACAGGTCATTGAGGCCGAGCAGCGTTCCTCCAAGCGCTGGGAGCTCACCACTGAGGGCGAGGAGATTGCCCGGGAGGGGAGCCATGAAGCCCGGGTGTTCCACAGCCTCCCCCCAGAGGGCCTGGCTCAAAGCGAGCTCATGGTAGGGGCCTGAGGGGGGCAGGGCTTAGGGATATGATGGGGGCAGCCCTTGTGCTCCACTGACTGCGGTCTCTCCCCCAGCGACTGCCCAGTGGCAAAGTGGGCTTCAGCAAAGCCATGTCCAACAAGTGGATCCGTGTGGATAAGAGCACAGCTGATGGGCCCCGAGTGTTCCGAGTCGTGAGTCCCTGCAAGTAGGTGGGTGCGTGGGTGGGTGAAGCCCTTGCCGTCACCGTCCCTCACGGCCCATCGTTGCTGCAGGTGGACCGCGTGGAGGATGAGGTGCAGCGGCGGCTCCGCCTGGTCCAGGGTGGGGAAGCCGAGAAGTTGGGTGAGAAGGAGAAGAGCGAGCTCAGAAAGAGGAAGCTCCTGTCCGAAGTGTGAGTGGGCTTGATTCCCGGTGTCAACTGCAAGGTCCCAGAGCTGGGTGGAGGGAGGGAGCCGACCTGCCCGCATGGGGCAGCGGGTGCTGGCAGTCTCCCCATCCTCCCATACCATGTACCAGGCAGGGTTTTGGCCCTGTGGTTACAGCCATGAGCCGGACGGGCGGCCTGGGGCTCTGCTTTCACACACCTGACACCCCGTTGGAGCAGACATGGGGTGGTGCAGTGGTTATGAGAACACAGGCTGGAGCCAGCTCTGCCACTTAGCTGTGTGACCTTGGGCCAAGATACCTGGTCTTTTTTGGCCTCTGTGTCCTCTCTTACAAACAAAATGGTTCCTTTTCATAAGGGGTGACTTCAGCGGGACAGCCTGGTGCAGAGTTAACCCTCTAAATGCTATCTGTAGTCATTGTTCTTTACTGTGTGTTATGGTCTTGAACCAGATCCTGGCACACAGTATGTTGTCAACAAGTGTCTATTGAATGAAGGAGTGAATGAACATGAGGAGATCTGGGGGTGGGCTAGTAAGAGGATTTCAGGTGGTGCCAAATGTTAGAAAGGAAATAAAGCTGAGTAGCTTGGAGATCAGGGAAGCCCTCTTAGAGGAGGTAACAGTGACATCCCCTCTTCTGCTCTGGCCACAGGATCCTGAAGACCTACTGGGTGAGCAAAGGCAGTGCTTTCAGCACCAGCATCTCCAAGCAGGAGACAGAGCTGAGCCCTGAGATGATCTCCAGGTACAGGGTGGCCCCAGGGTAGGTAGGGCAGGTGGGACTGTGCAAGGGGCAGGAGGAAGCTCTTACCAGACCCCGGCAACCTGCACTCCCCCCACAGCGGCTCCTGGCGGGACCGGCCTTTCAAGCCCTACAACTTCTCGGCTCGTGGTGTCCTTCCCAGCAGTGGCCACCTGCACCCCCTGCTCAAGGTCCGCACCCAGTTCCGGCAGATCTTCCTGGAGATGGGGTGAGCATGGGGCTGGAGGCAGGGCCCGGCCAGCCACTGGGCACAGGCACGGGCAGGGCAGTCAGGCTGCGTCTCCTACCAGGTTCACCGAGATGCCCACTGATAACTTCATTGAGAGCTCCTTCTGGAACTTTGATGCACTCTTCCAGCCCCAGCAGCACCCAGCGCGTGACCAGCATGACACTTTCTTCCTACGAGGTGGGTTAGTCCCATGGGCCTTCTTCTGAGTTCTTAGCACTGTCTGAAATCGAGTGAATTTCCATGGTTGTTGTCTCCCTAACAGGAGGGCAGGTGGGCCATTGGGCGCCTGGCTAGAGAAACATTGTTTTCATCACTACCATGACATCTAACACTGACATAGTGCACGCCAGGCACTGTTCTCGTTTTCCCAGCGTATTTAGAAAGTGGTATTGTTATGTTAGCTTTGTCTTACAAATGAAGAAACAGGTACAGAGAGAGAAAGTCACTTGCCCAGGGTCACACAGCTTGGAAGTGGTGGAGCCAGGATTCAATCCCAGGCTTCCCAGGCACACCAAGGCCATGTCTGTGGAAGGCAGAGGAATTAACACATTTGTGCAAGAAATGTTTGTTGAGCCCCTATTGTGTGCGCAGGTCTCTATTAAGCACATGGGTCGCAGCCATGAACAAGACAGGGAAGTCCTTGCCCTGGTGAGACTGGCATTCCTAGCAAGGGGTCAAGTATTACTTCTCAAGTGAGCTGATTAGTGGGGCAGATGGCGGTAAATGCACTGGGGAGAACTGGCACAGGGCAGTGGCATCAATTTAGAATAAAGTGACCAGCAAAGACTTCATTGGGAAGGGGTTGTTTAGGCAAAGACCAAAGGAGGTGAGGGAGGGAGCCATGCGGATATCTGGAGGAGGGAAGTTCCAGGCAGAAGGAATAGCCACTGCAAAGGCCCTGAGCCTGGAGGGAGAAAACACACATCATTGAGGGGGCCCATCTGACTGGAGGGAGGGGGCTAAGGGAGAGTGGAAGAGACAAGGACAGGGAGGTGATAGGGCAGAGTGTGCAGAGCCTTGTGGGCTGCGCACATTTTTTTACTCCTAGTGAGGTGGGAGCCACAGAGTGTTCTGGGCAGAGGAGGGTTGTGGCTGACTCAGGTGCTCACAAGCACCTTCTGACCACTCTGTGGGGTGAGGACGGGAGCTGCACAGTCGCCGTTTATCCTCCGTGCAGTGTTTTCAGGCCCGGTGGGTAAATGCTTGTTGACCAACCAGGTGATGCTCTCATTCTGTCAGATCCAGCCGAGGCTCTGCAGCTCCCGATGGATTACGTCCAGCGGGTCAAGCGGACCCACTCCCAGGGTGGCTATGGCTCGCAGGGGTGAGGCAGGCCCAGGACCTTGGGGTGTGGATGGGAAGGTGGGTGGGGGCCAAACGGCCCCATCGTGTACTTCCCACATTTCCTCCTGAAGGTACAAGTACACCTGGAAGCTGGATGAAGCCCGTAAAAACTTGCTGCGTACACACACCACATCAGCGAGTGCCCGTGCCCTCTACCGCCTTGCCCAGAAGGTGCGGCTCGGTCTGGTAAGGGGATCAGGGTAGGGACCGTCCCGTGCACCTGCTGACCCAGCCCCGGGCCTGGCTGTCACCCTCAGAAGCCCTTTACGCCAGCCAAGTACTTCTCCATCGACCGCGTGTTCCGGAATGAGACCCTGGACGCTATGCACCTAGCTGAGTTCCACCAGATCGAGGGTGTTGTGGCTGACCATGGTCTCACTCTGGGCCACCTCATGGGAGTCCTGCGAGAGTTCTTCACCAAGCTGGGTGAGCAGGAAGTTTGGGATGGGTGGCATTAGCAAGGGAGTCGAGGGTGCCTTGGTCACCTGTCTCATCTGCCTCCTGCTTCCCGCCCTCCTTGTCCAGGCATCACTCAATTACGCTTCAAGCCGGCCTACAACCCCTACACAGAGCCTAGCATGGAAGTGTTCAGCTACCACCAAGGTATTCAGGGTTGGAGGGGTCCTCCAGCCTGGGGCCCGGAGTTACCCCCACAACAGTCAACCTCACATCCCGCTTCCCACACCCAGTGCATGGGCCTGACACCATCCCTATGCCCTTTCTCCCCACCAGGCCTGAAGAAGTGGGTGGAGGTCGGGAACTCTGGGATCTTTCGCCCTGAGATGCTGCTGCCCATGGGACTCCCTGAGAACGTGTCGGTCATTGCCTGGGGCCTCTCCCTGGAGCGGTGAGTGCCTGAGCAGGCAGCTGACCTGGGGAGCACTCTGGTGTCTGGCTGCCTAGCTCTCAGTGACTTGGTTGGTATGGGGACTTCAGAGATGGTCAGGGATGATCTTCAGCTTCATCTATCCATTCTTTCATGTGGCAGACATTTAGTAAGTGCCTTCAGTGTGCCTTAATGAGCACCTGCTATGTGCCTGGCCTTGTGCTCTGATCCAGAGTACAGAGGTTCCAGTGGGGTGAGAACAACAATACTTAGCAACAAAAATAAGCAATTTCAACGAATAAAATCCAGAGTGTACCCCAGAGCAGTAAGTGCTATAGTGAAGATAAAGTCAGAGAGAGATTAGTTGGTCAGGGAAGGCCCACTGAAGAGGGGCATCTGAGCACAGAGTTGAGGTAAATAAAGGAATAACCCCTGCGGGTATCTGGAGAAGGTTGGTTCAGGCAGAGGGAACTGCCAGTGCAAAGGCCCTGAGGCTGAGTGTGCCTGGTGTGTTTGAGGAACAGTGAGGAGGCCAGTGTGGCTGGAGCAGAGTAAGGGGGAGAGTGGGAGGGGACGGGGCAGTTGGAGCAGGACCTTATGTGCTGAGGGGAGGAAAGTGGGAGCCTGGGAGGGCTGTGAGCAGAGGAGGGATGGGACCTGACCTAGTGGTAAACTGTGCCCCTCCCCACCAAAGCCCAACGATGATTAAATATGGCATCAACAATATCCGGGAGCTGGTAGGCCACAAGGTGAACCTGCAGATGGTGTACAACAGTCCCCTGTGCCGCCTGGACACTGAGCCAGTGCCCTCTCGGATGCAGAAAGCTGCGTGATGTGGGCCACCAGGATAGCCCACCTTCTCCTAAGCCCCCTGCTGTCCAACATCTTTGCATCTCTTGACAGTAATCCCCTATATTTATGAGACCTCTGTGAGGCCAGCCCCTCCCCCCCCAGTATCTCTTCTTCCCCACCTGCCCCAGAGTTAGAGGGGCAGGGGAGCAGGGAGCAGGTATGTTCTGTTGTCTTTCCGTGGTCTGTCCACCTACAAGGGTGGGCCATGGGGAGCCCCGCAGGCTGGCTGCTGGCTAATAAAGTGGGCAGTTGCCCTCATCTCGTGCCTTTCCTTTGGCTACAGGGGTCTTGTCGGGTCCTCCCAGCTTAGTCTGCCACTTGATGGGGCAAAACTGGGCGCTGGAGCCCCAAGTATGCAGGGTGGTGGGTTGAGGGTCTTGGATACTTGGGGTCCTGGCTAGTCTGAGCCAGGTCACCTGGGAAGACTAGGTCCATCAAGCGTTTATCGATCACTCACTGGTGCCAGCCCCTCTTAGATGAATGAAACAGAGACCACCTGCCCTCATGGAGGAGGGATTTGGGAGTGGCAGGCCAAGGTGGTTGTCGGGGCCCCAGGAATTGGGATTCATCTGACTGGTAGGAACTTGAGAAGGGACAAGCTGGTTTTTTCAAACACGATTTTCATAAGAACATCAAATAAGCACAGAGTAGAGACAAGAATAGAATAAATCCTCATTCCTGTGAGGCGGAGGTCAGAAATGCCTCCTCTCTCTATGAACCCATCAACCACACTGAACAGTGAGCGAGATTTCTCACCCAAAACTTCATCACTGGCATTTGTTTGTGGAAATATTTTAAAGCAAATTGCTGCCATCTCATTGCTCATCCCACATCCTTCAGGGCAGCACATTTTTGGAAACGTGGACAGTTTAAACCACAAGGCCGCTGCTAGTAGCCAGCAGAACTGTCAGTCTGCCTGGGCTGGGCTCTCCCCGAGGTCAAATCTTTTCTTTATTTCAAATTAAATAATTCAGCAATACAGAAGAGGATTCATTCATGCAACAAAGGTGTACCTCCTGAGTGCCAACACCATTGTAGGAGCCGAAGACCAATTGTAGGAGCTGAAGACCGAGTGGTGGACAAAACAGCTCCCTGCCCTGAGGGAGCTGACATTCTAGTGGAGACAGGGCAGATGATAAACAGATAAAAACAAGTGTAGGGGGAGAAATAAACAGGTGAAGATAAAGGCAGGTGTGGAAGGTGAAGAGCAGATAGAGAACCTCTTCAATTACAAAGATGAAAATGTAAGGTGGCAGGGAAAATAGATAAATGGAAACAACAACCAGAATGGAAATAATGGGAATGTTCACATATTGTAAAGAATGTAACCAATGTCACTGTAAAAAACGGCCTGGGGGTGGTGTCTGACCTCCTCTAACTTCACAAGGGAAGGAGAATCAAGATCAATAGCCCAAGGCTGATTCCCATGAGGTGCAGGTCAGACATGCCTCCTCTCTCCTCCATCTTTACCAATTCTGGCACCAACCATGCCTCCCATGGCACTCTACTTCTCTGCTGAGTTTGATAATTTGTTGCAATGGCCATATAGAACTCACAGTTCATACTCAAGATTATAGGGTTTATTATGGAAGTAACATTACAACCAAGTGTACAAAGCTTTTAGCTCTGCTGCTAAGTGCCCAGAGGCACCGGACTCCAGCAGTAAGCTTTGGCTAGAAGATGCTCAGCTCTAGCTCTGAGGGTAGGCAAACCTAGCTCCACCAAGTGCCCAGAGGTACCTTACTCCTCGAGCAAGCCTCCTGCCCAAAGGCACTCAGTTTTCTTGCTCCGTGGGCTGGGAAGCCATCGCGCTTCTGCCAGTCCCACAGTCTCCTGGTTCTGCTGCTGTTTCTCTGCCACTGCTTCTTGCCATCTTGCCGTCTTCAGTGTTACAGCTCTCTTTTGTCTCTTGGGTCTCAGTGCAGGGATCCAGGTCCAAAGGACGTGCTCCATTCTTGGCTCTTCTTCCTTGGTGGTGGTGAGATCCTCCTTCTGCTCTGGAATTGGCTCACTTTTAAGCCTAGCAGGGGATTGCAAAACGGACCAATCCCCTTGTTGTTGTTAGGTGCCATGGAGTCGGTTCCGACTCATAGCGACCCTATAGGACACAGTAGAATTGCCCCATGGGGTTTCCAAGGAGTGGCTGGTTGATTTGAACTGCCAACCTTTTGGTTAGCAGCCAAGCTCTTAACCACTATGCCAGCAGGGCCACAATTACCTTATTTGCACAGTCCCACCCAAGTAGAAAGGACACGCAAAAGTGATCTGCCGTCACTGAACAGTTTGTGTAGAAATTGTTGAATGGGAATCTAAACTGTTGTGTAAACCTTCACCAAAAACAAAATATTATTTGAAAAAGATAAGAAAGTTGGAGAACATTAAAATTAAGAACTTTAGTATATCAAAAGACACTATTATGTTAGCTGCCGCTGAGTTGGCCCCCCAACACATGGCGATCCCATGCACAATGGAGTGAAATCCTGCCTGGTCCTGTGCCATTCCCATAATCAGTTGCAGATTGAACCATTGTGATCTGTAGGGTTTTCATTGGTTGATTTTCAAAAGTACATTGCCAGGCCTTTCCTCCTAGTCCATCAGTCTGGAAACTTCACTGAAACCTCTTCAGCATCATAGCAACACACAGGCCTCCACTGATAGAAGGAATCCACCCAGGAATCAAACCTGGCTCTTGCCCATGAAAGGTGAGAGTTCTACCACTGAATCATCACTTCCGCCTAAAATCTGCTTATAAGCTATTTATTAGATATATATTTTGCAAATGTTTCCTCCCAGCCTGTGGCTCCTCCTGTGTTAAAACACGATTATTATTGTTGTTATTAGTATCCAGAGATTATTATTACTGCTGTTATTATTAGGAGATAGGACCCAACCCTATAAGGGCCAGACCTTACCATACTTTCAAGAAGCTTCTAGTTTTGGGGTGCACGGATAATTCTGAGTTAAGGTGGTAAATGCATAACGAGAGCAATAAGGAGCCATTGTCCTAACCAGGATGCGAAAGGTCAGAATTTTTCATTGACATTCCCTGGGGCAAAGCAGGTGAACTAAGACGTAAAGAATGAAAACATGCATATTGGACACTCCCTTGGCTCAGGGATCAGCATTTGAGCCCTGGAGCCCGCCCTTGCACATGCAAAGAGGCGCGCAAAGACTCCCTCCTCCCAACTACGTGGCACCGATACCGCCTTCACGCGCAGCCTTCGAACAGCCCAACCGCCGCTTAACTGCCGGCTCCGCCCCGCTGCGCGCGCAGATACCCGTAGAGGGGCGGGGCCGGAATACGCACGCCTTGCCACGTGCGCGGGGGTGGTGCGCGCTGGGGGCGGGGCCCGCGCGTGCGCACAGGGGTGCTAGTGTGAAGGCGGGAAAAGGCTGGATGGAGCGACAGGGAGTACGCACCGCTTGTTTCCTTCGCGCGGGCGTCGGGCGGAGAACCGCCGCGTCCCCGGGCTTTTCCGGCAGGCCCGAGCCCCGCCACTTGTCTCCTATCAACGAGACCTCCTTTTGCCCTGCCCAGCCCCGATCTCCTCGCTTGACCGATCAGGTCCTGACTGACTGACGGACGGACTGTGTGACTGACGCGCTGGCAGACTGGGTCTGACGAACACGCTTCCACGCATGGCGCGTGGCGGGAGCGAGATAGAGAGAGGCTCAGACACCCGTGCACCGCTCCCGTTTCTTTCATTATTCTTTTCTTTACCCCTTTTCTCTTTCCTTGAAGGACTTGAGACAGCACCAGTTAGGAACCCAGGCCCTCTGGCGCCCCTCGTACAGCCTCTCCCCTCAGCCCAGCCCCTCCAGGTCTCCCCGCCTCCGTCCTGGACCCCCGCTGCAGGATGCCCCTACCCCACCACCCCACTCTGGTGGTACCCGCCCCAGCTTGGCCAGCCTCTGACGAGGGTCCCCACTGTGCCAAATCAGTGCACGGAGGTGCCCAGGGCTGAGGGGGCTGGAGGAGGCCGGCCGTGCCCTCCTCCCTACCTCAGCCTCTCAAGCGCTGGCTGTGCTCATAGGTGGACATGTCCCACGCGGAGACCAAGGACCAGGAGCTGCAACAGTTGGACAGCAAGGAGCATCAGCAGGGTGAGGAGAACCGCGACGATGAAGCTGGTCTTGGACCACCTAGGTGAGGACCAACTGGCCCATCGGGCCCAAACAGACCCTGGGACCTTCTCATTGACGCCTGTCTTCTGCAAAACCACAGATGTCTGCCCTTCTGCATCCCTTCCCACGTATTGATGGAGCATCACCCCTGCGCCAGGCATGGTTCTAGATTCTGGGGACACAGCAGTGAGCTGACACACTAGGGGAGGAGACAGACAGTAAAGTCATGAGTATATAATGGTCGGAAGATGCTAAGTGCTACGGAGAAAAATGGGGAGAGTGTGATGGGTAGCTAGTTTTGATTGGAGGGTCAGGGAAGGTTCCACTGAGGTGACAAAGGAACCGTGCAGGTAGGGATAATGGTGCTCCAGGCAGAGGAACAGGAGCTGCAAAGGCCAGGAGAGAGGACTTTGCTGGAGCAGCATGAGTAGAAGGGAGATAGTAAGAGATGAAGTCCGACAGGGCGCGGGACTTTGGACATTAATGTGTGATGGGAGCTATGAAAGGGTTTAGAATAGAGGAGTGACATGATGCTGCTACAGCAGGGGTCAACAGACTATGGCTGGCAGGCCAGATGTAGTCCACCACCCGTTTTTGTCAATAAGGATTTTTTTTTAATGGTGGTGAAAATATATACAAGTCCTTCACCAATTTTAAATGATTTCCACATGTACAATTCAGTGACATTGATTATAGTCTTCAGGTTGCGCACCCATTCTCACTATTCTTTTCCAACTCATTCTAACACCATTAACAAAAACTCAATGACCCCTAAGCAAAAACTCCCCCTTTCCCACTCCCTCCCACTCCTGGTAACCACTAATAATCTTTGTTTTGTATATATTTGCTTATTTCATATAAGTGAGATCATACGATTTGTCCATCTGCAACTGACTTGTTTCACTCAGCATAATGTTTTCTAGGTTCATCTATGTTGTGGCATGCATCAGGACCTCATTTCTCTTTATGACTGAGTAATATACCATTGTATGTATACGCCACTTTTTTTAAGTTGTGCTTTAAATGAAAGTTTACAGTTCAAGTTAGTTTCTCATACAAAACTTTATACACACACCTGCTATGTGACCCTAGTTGCACTCCCCATACTGTGACAGCACACTCCTCCTTTCCACCCTGGATTTCTCGTGTCCATTCAACCAGCTCCTGTCTCTTTCTGCCTTCTCCTCTCACCTCCGGACAGGAGCTGCCCATTTAGACTCATGTATCTACTTGAACTAAGAAGCACTCTCTTCACTAGTATCATTTTATGTTCCATAGTCCAGTCTAATCTTTGTCTGAAGTGTTGGCTTCGGGAATTGTTTTAGTTTTGGGCTAACAGAGAGTCTGGGGCCATGTCTTCTGGGGTTCCTGCAGTCTCAATTAGACCATTAAGTCTGGTCTTTTTACTAGAATTTGTGTTCTACACCCCATTTCTCTCTTGCTCCATCAGGGACTCTATTGTGTTCCCTGTCAGGGCGGTCATTGGTGGTAGCCAGGCACCATCTAGTTTCTCTAGTCTCAGGCTGATGGAGTTTCTGGTTTATGTGGCCCTTTTATCTCTCCGGCTAATGTTTTCCTTGTATCTTTGGTGTTCTTCATTCTTCTTTGCTCCAGGTGGGTTGAGACCAGTTGATGCATCTTAGATGGCTGCTCGCTAGCTTTTAAGACCCCAGACGCCACTCACCAAAGTGGGATGCAGAACATTTTCTTAGTAAACTTTGTTAAGCCAGTTGACCTAGCTGTCCCCTGAAACCATGGCCCCCAGACCCTACCCCTGCTACTCTGTCCTTTGAAGTGTTTGGATGTATTCAGGAAACTGCTTTGCTTTTGGTTTGGTCCTGTTGTGCTGATAGTGTGTGCTGTCCTTCCCTTCACCTAAGATAATTCTTGTCTACTATCTAGTTAGTGAATACTCCACTCCCTCCCTCCCCACTGTCGTAATCATCAAAGAGTGTTTTCTTCTGTGTTTAAACCTTTTCTTGAGTTCTTATGATACTGGTCTTATACAATATTTGTTCTTTTGAGACTGACTAATTTCACTCAGCATAATGCCTTTCAGATTCATCCAGGTTATGAGATGTTTCACGGATTCATCATTATTCCTTATGGTTGCATGGTAGTCCGTTGTGTATGCCACTTTTTTTTATCCATGCATCTGTTGATGGACATTTCCGATCTTTTCACATTTTGGCTATTGTAAAAAGTGCTGCAGTGAACACTGTTGTACAGGTTTGTGTTTGTGTTCCTGCTTTCACTTCTGGGTATATACCTAGGATTGGGATTGCTGGGTCATATAGTAGTTCTATGTTCAACTTTTTGAGGAACCGCCAAACTGTTCTCCGTAGCAGCTGTACCATTTTACATTTCCACCAGCAATGGATGAGGGTTCCAGTTTCTCCAAAACCTCGCCAACACCTGTTTTTTTGTTTTCGTTTTGTTTTGTTTTTTATCATTGCCATTCTAATGGGGGTGAGGTGGTATCTCATGGGGGTTTTGATTTGCATCTCTAATGGCTAATGACATTGAGCATCTTTTCATGTGTTTGTTGGCCATTTGAATATCTTCTTTGGTAAATGTCTGTTCAATTCCTCTGGCCATTTTTTGATTGGGTTGTTTGTCTTTTGTTGTTAAGTTGTAGAAGTTTTATATATATTTTGGATATTAGACTCTTACCGGATATATGATTCCTGAAAATCTTCTACCAGTCTGTAGGTTGTCTCTTCATTTTGTTGATAAAGTCCTTTGATGAGCAAAAGTATTTAATTTTCATGAGGTTCCATTAATCTGTTTTGTCTTTTGCTGCTGGTACTTTTATTGTCATATCTGATATTAATGCATCATTAAAAACTAGGTTCCACAGCCTTGCCTCTACATTTTCTTCTAAGAATTTTATGATTTTAGTTTTCACATTTAGGTCCTTGATTCATTTTAATTTGGTTTTTGTATGTGGCATGAGGCATGGATTTTGATTCATTCTTCTGCATGTGGAAATCCAATTTTCCCAACACCATTTATTTAAGAGACTGTTTCTTCCCTATTGAATGGACTTAGCACCCTTGCACTCTTGTTGAAAATCAATACAGTCATATAGATGTACATATTTCTGGACTGTCAATTCTATTTCACTGGTCTATATATATGTCTGTTATTATACGAGCACCAAACTGTTTTCATTACTGTAGCTTTATAGTACATTTTGAAATCATACTCCTACTTTATTTTTCTTCTTCAAGATTGCTTTGGGGTCCCACGCCCTTTCATATAAATTTGAGGATTGGCCTTTCCATTTCTGCAAAGAAGGCTGTTGAAATTTTGATGGGGATTGCATTGAATTTATATATTGCTTTGGGCAATAGAACATTTGTGCACAGGTTTTTGTTGGACATACATTTTCATTTCTCTTGTTTGGAATTTCTGGATCAGAGAAGCAACATGGTCAGGTTCATGTTATAAAAAGATACTGGCTGTTTTGTGGAGAATGGTTGGGTGGGGGCATAAGTGGATATGGGAGATCAGGTGGGAAGCTCCTGCAGGGGTGGCATCTAGCAGGGTAGACATCTAGCAGGGGAGATGGACAGAAGTAGATGGCTCTGGGGGGTCATTTAGTGAGGCATGAGGGAAGGGATGAGTTGAGGATGTCTCCTGGCTATAGTGTGCTGGATCCACCACCTCCTGGCTTGCAAGAGCCGATTTTGCACATCTCAACTTGGTGTTTACTGACTTCACATTGGTAGTTTGAAATTGGCTATTGTGTCAGTCTTTGAACCATGGGAATTGTCAAACACTCGAAACCAGGGCTCCCCCACCTCCCAGACAGCCAGTTGCTAAGTGCTTACCGGCACACCACTGCTCCCAGCTTTCTTGCTTGTGGTGGTTTCCAGTAGGTGGTGGTTTCTTTGGCAGTGGCAAGAGTGAGTGTTCCGTTTCGCCTTTGTTGAGTTTGAGGTGACTGGCGACATCCACATGAACGTATCAAAGGGACATTGGCCTTTCTGATCTGGCACTCAGGGTGGGGCTAGAGGCTGGATATAGCACTAGGGGAGTTGTCGTTTCAGATGGCATTGAATTGAGTGAATGTGCTAACGTAGGGAGAGAGTGAGAAGAAGCCAGGCTCAGTACATAGCCCTGAGGAATCCAGGCATAAAGCCAGCTTCATCTTACCTCACAAAATCCTGTTCTAAAGTGGGTCACAGAGTGAAACAGTTTCTAGATGTGTGCTGTCAGTTGGAGACCAGAAAAAGTGAGGAAATAGCTAAAGTGATTTAATAATGTCTTACTGCCAATAGCATGTTTAGACCAGGATCTATGTGAAGAAACATAGGCAATTACAAATAATTTACAGACTCCAAGGAGTTCCACAAGAGCTTTGGGCAGAAAAACAGGTGGCTGGAAAAACAGTGCAAGGTCCATTTAATAGATCTAGCCTCAGACACTCAGCAACATGATTAAAATGTTAACACATTTCTGGAGAGAAAAGTAGAGGGCGAGGAAGGGGCCCTCAGCTTTGATTGGAACCCTCCCCTCCCTGGCTGTACTTCAGTGAAACATCGTTTTGCCCAAGAGCCAGAGACTGTGTTGTGTTCCTCCTTGAATGTTTGATTAGTTTGCCTCTCCACCTGGGACTGCTGCCTGCGGTGGTCATAAGTGGCTGGCGGATTGTTTACTTGTATATCTGTTAGAGGCCACTGAGGGAGGGCCTCACAAGCAGCGGCTCTGGCTCACACGCCTGCCAATCACAGCTTTACCTGGAGCGAACAGATGGTCTCTTCACTGAGACCCATTTCCTCCGTGCCGTTCTGGGCCCCCTGCCAGTCTGGGCCCTGCTTGGGAACTATATGTCCTAATCCTTGCAGCCGAATTAGGGAATCCTTAGAAGGACAGACCGTGATAGATGAGCGCAGCGATGTGTTCGGAGCCCCCACCCCACAGCCCAACCCCCGTGCAGGCCATGCACACCTGGCCTGGTGTGTTGGGCTGACTTCCATTCCCTGGCCTCCGTCCAGGGTTCTGCAACAGAAGCAGGCCCAGGAACTGGCGAAGCCAGTGGAGAGGACACTGTGCATTTTGTTTATTAAAGTTAATTGGTGAATGCAGGCCCAGGGAAGCCTATGATTCATTAGCATCCTGATTAGTATGCAGCTGCTGAGTATTAAGGAAAATGAAAGCAAAAGGAATACATTCCCAAAGGAGGGGCTGGAAAAATAAAGAAGCTGTCTGCAGACATCTGATGCAGGCCTTAGTCCCACAAAGAAATTTGAATTTGCTGACTCCAAGTGATTTTTCACCATTGTTATAGCTTCCATGAAAACCTGTTCCATCAGCATCCCTTGAGCCTTTTGAACAACTTTTAACCATTAGCAGCTCAAGCAGGTTGTGAACAATTACACAAAAAGAAATGCATGGTTATTTCATTGAATTTAATTTCAGGGTCCTTAAACTGTTCAAGCAGTCTAGAAGTTGTGACCACAAAGCACACTGAAGGTACTAGGAGGCTTGAGAACAGGAATGTTACAACCAACTCCATCCATAGTTCGTTTATTTAGGTATTCAGCAAACATTTATGAAGCCTTTAAACTAGTTTCCATTGAGTCGATTCCAACTCATGGCGACCCAATGTGTGCCAGAGGAGAACTGTGCTCCGTAGGGTTTTTCAATGGCTGATTTTTCAGACGTAGATCGCCAGGCCTTTCTTCCAAGGCACCTCTGGGTGGACTTGAACTGCCAAACTTTCAGTTAGCAGCCCAGCGTGTTAACCATTTGCACCACCTGGGGACTCCTGTGAAGGCTTTGGGATACTGTAAAACAAAGATGAGTAGAATGCAGTCCCCACCCGTCCATGAAGGTATTGATGTGTATAAGCTATTAATTACAGCACTGTGATCAGCACTATAAGAAAGGCTCAGCAAAGATGCAGTGGGGATACAGGAGTGGAAGCTCTGATGTTGCCTTCTAAAGGAGTCAAAGGGAAGGTCATTACAGGCAGAAGCTGATGTGTTTGGTGAAGCTGGGGAAGGCTCCAAAGTTCATTGGTGAAGGGGTGGAGGAGGCAGTAGAAGAAGGTAAGGCTGGAAAGGGAGGGTAGAGGCCAGGGCCTGGAAGCCTTGTGTGCTGTGCTGAGGAATTCAGACTTGATCTTGTGGATGATAGGTGAGCCATCTTCAGCTGTCAAGCAGGGGTGGGGAATCGGATTGCAGTTTAGAAGCTCACCAGGACTCAGGTGAGAAGTTACAAGAAGGGGGTTGCAAATGATAGACCTGAGAGACATTAAAGAGGCAGAAGTGAGAGGATGTAGTGATAGGATGTGGAGGGACAGAGAGAAGCCAGACTCCAGACTGACTGCTAAGTTTCTGGCTTGGGAATAGGTAGGTGGCTTTTGGTGTCATTCACCAGGAAGGGGGAAGATGAAATCGGGTTGGGGGGAGAATGATGATTTTGGTTTGCAGATGCGGAGTTTGAGATGCCTTTAAGGACATCCAAGTGGAGATGGCCTGGAGGTAGGTGTGTGTGTTGGTTGGAAGCTAAGGAGAGAGGCTAGAGCTGGAGGTGACAAATTTGGGAGTCATCAGCATGCGGATGGTGATGGGGGTCCTCATGCATTCACATATTCAGTGCACATTTGTTACCCCTGCTGTAAGGGGTAGATACTGAGAATACCAAGATAGATGAGGCCCTGGCCCTCCAGCAGACTAGTGGGGGAGGCTGAGATGTAGTGACTCTGTGTGCTCTTAAACCAGCCCGGGAAACTTTGCAGAGGAAGCAGGACTTAGGTAGGAAAAGGGAGTGCTAAGGGACCCCAGGGGCTGGAATAGTGCCTTTGGAGGATGACAGGCTGTGCGTTGTGGAGTGGTAGGCAGAAGATTAACCTGTGAGGTCAGCAGAGGGGAGGAGTGGCAGGCACTGCACAGCAGGGGTGTGAATGAGAGCATCCAGGAAGAGAGTTTACAGGGAACAGAGGAGAGGTCAGGGAATATCAACGCATCAGGGGCAGAGGAAGGTGAACCAGAAGACTCAGAAGGAATGACAGTGAGGAAGTGATTAACAACACCAGCTGCTGCTGAGAGGTCAAGGGAGTTGCAGTCTAAAAGGGTCTGCTGGTTTAACCACGGGTCACTGGAAAGGAGCCGTTACATTTGAGACCTAGGGCAGGAACCTGATAGCAGCAGGTTGAGAAGTGAGTGGAACATAAGGAAGTGCACTCAGAAAGTATCGGCAGCTCTTTTAGAACCCCGACTGTGGTAGGAAGGTAATAGGGAGGTGGCTGGCTGAAGGAGACCTGGGGTGACAAGGAAGTTCTATGTGTTTGCGTTTTCAGGATAGAAGAGGTATGTGCTAAGGGGAAAGAGCCAACCAAAATCGAGAAATTAAAGATACAAGAAGGACGGGTATGTGGGGATGGGATCTGGAGCTAGGCAGAGGCATGGAACATCTCTCCCACTGAGGGTTGGAAAGAGGAAGGGTGGTTATGGATATATTTATTGAGGGAAGCAGAAGGCAGAGGGAGTTACTGGCCTGCACTGTTTCCATACCTGCTCAGGTTAAGGGAAAGTTAAGTGTCAGGGTCAGGGGCAGGTGAATTATGAAGGTTTGGAATGGCTGATGGGAAGAATGAGAGAGGGAGGTGACCACATGCCAAATGGCCCTGAGGACGCCCCTGAAGATAGAGCCAGGAATTGGCAGTGGCCCTGTATCAGGATAATAATCAGCATAAATCAAATCCTCACGTTTTTACTTTTCTGAAGTCTGATACCACCTGCAACATGCGGCACCTCTCTCTCTGACTCAAGCCACCCGGAGTTAGGTCAGATCTCTCCCAAGTTAAAAGGATGCCCTCCTTCCAGCTGCCAGCCACAAACTTGGGAATCCCTCCTGGGCTTCCTAACTTCTGACTTGCTGGCTCCCACAACTCCTTTGGGTTGTGGGAATGACTTGTGAGCTGTGGGAATGATTTGCTGGAATGACTTACAGAGCTTACAGAAAGTGTTATGGTTATAAATTTATTATACTGAAAAAGGATACAAATCAGGATCAGCATAAAGAGACTTTTAAGGCAAGGTCAGGGAGGGTTCCCAATGTGAGCTTTTGTGTCCCAAAGGGGTTATGTCACCCTCTAGAAAGCAGATGTTTTCACCAGCCACGAAGCCCATGGAGCTTCTGTGTCCAGAGTTTTTATTGGAAATTTCATTATGGAATGCAAACTCCAGCCCCTCATCCCTGAGGTCAGTTGATATCATGAAGTGATCCTGAGATATTCGTGATGGGTCTTTCTGACCTGGCCAGTCCCCACCCCAAAGTTACCTCATCACCTCACCTAACTTGTTAGTTAGGTGTGGTCTGGAGTCCTTATTGAACCAAAAAAAAAAAAAAAGAAAGAAAAGCCCTATAGGACAGAGTAGAACTGCCCCATAGGGTTTCCAAGGAGCGCCTGGTGGATTTGAACTGCTAACCTTTTGGTTAGCAGCCATAGGTCTTAACTACTGTGCCACCAGAGCTCCACTCTGTTTATAGGGTTGTGATTTTCTCCAGCAACACTCAACTTCTTGAGTGTTGGAAAAGAGAAAGCACTTGGTTTTTTGAGCCAGGGTGGGGTTGTGGGTGTGACACAAAGTCGAAGAGAAGAGGGGCGTGAGGTCACCAGCAAGATACTAAAGTAATGGACAGATGCCAGAGTTTAGTTTGAACAGGAGGGAAGGGAGTACTTGAGGTCTCAGGGAAATCAGAGACCAGGTTTTCTTAAACTCATCCTCGCAACTCCATTATGATCATGAAAAGCATGGTTATTCTTTAAAAAGCTATCCATTCTCTATTATCTGCTATCCATTCTCTAAAATCTGAATGTTAAAATGTAGATGTGTCCCTGGTCTGAGTTAGTCTCTTTATGCCTCACTTATCCCTGGAAAAGAAAGAGTAAATTGCAGCTAAACAAAAAAATTAAAAAGCCCTTTGCAGGCAAGTAGATCCGATTCATGGTGACCCCGTGTGTTACAGAGTAGAACTTCTCCATAGGGTTTTCTTGGCTGTAATCTTCACAGAAGCAGATCGCTAGGGCTTTCTTCCACAGTGCTGCTGGGTGGGTTCGAACTGCCAACCATTATGTTAGTAGGCGAGCACAAACTTTGTGCCACCTGGGACCCCTAATATCAAGCTAGAAGGTGGTAGAATCCTTTGTTCATAGTAAAACGT
The DNA here is from genome assembly GCA_030035585.1 of Dugong dugon. Taxonomy (NCBI): domain Eukaryota; kingdom Metazoa; phylum Chordata; class Mammalia; order Sirenia; family Dugongidae; genus Dugong; species Dugong dugon. Next base: position 16,727,576 of record CM057462.1, on the reverse strand, counting down.
CTTTTTGCAAGAATGCTTAGGGAGTGTTCCTTCTAGTTCATTTGTTTTTTATAGCTATTAATTCAGTTTTGCTTTTTATACAACTATCTCTCTTCACCTGTATTTCATTTCATGATATTTAATTAAATTACACAATTGTAGTCTAGTCACATGCACAACTCACAAGTGATGTGGGACAAACATAACCAACTCTTGACAAGCATCTGCCTTCCTTGGTGGGAGCAGAGACATGCGGGCACATTAGCCTGAGGTGGTCTTCGTGCTGTGGGCATCACCCGCAGATACAGAAAGGAATGTTAGACATTGGTAAAGCAGCACATTAGTGATGTGAGGTCAGTGAGGAAAGCATCTGTGCTATTTATAGCATCAGTAAATGCATTTCAAAACTGTGGGCTTTGGAGTCAGGAGGATTTTCTTGTTCTGGGACCTTAGGCATATTTAATTTGTGCCTCTGAGTCTGTTCTCTCAGTTATAAACTAGGATACTATCCCTGCCTCTCAGGGTGGTTGTGTAAATGAAATAACCTAGGAAAAGTGCCAGGTGTCTCTGAGGAGGGACAGACAGCACAATTCTCCTCCCACCACATAGCTAATTCAGATCAGCCACTCAGGAGAATTTGGTGCTGATCTCAGTTTTCTGTAATTTCAGAAGTCAAGTTTCTAGCCCCTCTATTGCTACCTCCAGTGCCAACCGCCAAATGATGCTGGAAGGGAAGTCAGGATCCTATTTTTCTTCTCTGGACTCAAGCATCGAGATCTTGAAGAAAAGAGCCCAGGAGCTCATCGAAAACATCAACGAGAGCAGGCAAAAGGACCACACACTCATGACCAACTTCAGGGACAGCCTTAAGATTAAGGTGACAGACTCCCCCAGGCCCACTGCAAAACCTCAGCTGGAGGGGGGCAGGTATTCTCATGTAAAAAGGGGAGGGGATAAACTGTCACTAAGCATCTGTTATGTTCCAGGCATGGTGCTAGGCAGCTTGCGTATAGTATCTCACTTCACCCTTCCTTCAATCTTGCAAGGAGATTGGACCCATTTGTGGATGAGAAAGCTAAGGTTTGGAAATAATTTGACAGAGTGACAGCTTGGATGAGGAACTAAGGTCCCTCTGCATCCAAACCCAGCCCTCTTATTTCATACAATGGCTAATGGCTATAGGGGTTGGGGGCTGAGGCATAGCTTACTTTATCACACCCATATTTCCTCCAGAAGCTGAATGATCTACATGAGCGAGTCGGGATTCCTTAACACATAGCTGAGGCGTGAGTGGGCTTATGTCTAATTAAGCCAGCTACTCAGGGCTGATGTTCATTGTTGTGCCTGATGCTTCTTTAGAATGCATTGTGGATTCTGCGTATGGAGTGGCTTGTTTATTCCACATTTCATCTCTGGATGACAAGTCATCTCTTGATGACAGGCTGACTTTTTCCTCCTTGTTTTCCCCTCCCATCCCTATCAGTACACACCCTGGTACATCATAGAAAACTGGAAAGTATAGAAAAGTATAATGCAGTAGAAAAAGTATAGAAATGTTCCTGTGATACCACCACCCACAGGCTGTTTTGTTGTATATTTTCCTCTAGGCTTTGTTCTGTGTACTTTTTTCCTACCGTGGTTGAACTTTTACTGTTATAATTTTGCATCTTGCTCTTTAAAAAAAAATTAACATATAGGCATTTTACCCCCCAGTCACTGCAATTTTACCATTCTTATAAGATAAATTGCAGAAATCTAAGAGGGCCACTTAGAACAAACGTTTTATTTTGCCTTGTGTGACTTTTCAAGAATACGTCTTATTCTTGAAAAGGTTTCGGATCTGACAGAGAAGTTAGAAGAGAGGATGTATCAGATTTATAATCACCACAACACAATTATTCAGGAAAAGCTCCAAGAATTCACTCAGAAAATAGCAAAGATCAGCCATTTGGAAACAGAACTCAAACAAGTCTGCCACACCGTGGAGACCGTATACAAAGACTTGTGTGTCCAGTCTGAGGTAGGATTTAAGGTCGTGGTGGGGCTGGGGGGTGGGGGTGGAGGTTGCCTGAGGAAAAAGGGTTGTAGCAGCTAAGCTGAAAGTAAATGTGAACAGAAACCAGAAGTCGCCTCTGGCGCCAACCCTAAAACCCACAGGGGCAACAATAAGTGCAAAGGCCTGCAATCTGTACTTTTGCCCTCTCTCTCGTTTGTGGTCCTGTGCCGCCTGTAATATGGCATGTCCACGCTGACACACCAGGGAGCTAACTGTTGTGGTGGTAACTGAAAGGACAGAGTCCTTTGTACCTGCCAGACAGAGACCATTCCTCTGCCTCCAGCCCTGACAAGGCAGTGCCTAGTCCAGGGTTATTTATTACAGAAGAGCTGTAAGGCTTGCACATAGGCCTGACTGTTCTAGGGGAAAAAAAACCTCACCATGTCCCAGTGACCCATACCCGGACCCACAGCCCCCAGACCTGCTGGTTTCTGTTTCGTCTGAAACTTCTTCTCAGGTGGTTACAAGTAAAGGTCGTGGGGTTGGACTTGCAGATGCTTTATTATTCTCTCTCACTCTTGTTCTGCTCCACATCCAGCATAAGGCACTACCCCATCAGAAGAGGGAGGGTCGGAGGGTACAGAGCAAACTTCTGGTGTGAGGGGGTTTGCTTTGTCAGACACTACATCAGTTTCACAGAGGTTGCTTCAAATGTCACTTTCCTTCCTTCTCCCTACTTCTCCCTGTCAAGAGAAGCTTCTTTCCCAAGGTAAATGGAGTCCATTGTCATCCAGTTAAAAATGGATTGAGAACCTCTATACAGAGAAGTCCATCATCTTTTTCAGCAGTAATTTTGAATGACATAAAAAGGGAAATTTTGCTATTTAAAGGTCAGCATCCCTTACTTCCCACCATAAAAGTTGGTTCCTTTCAAAAGTTCAGGGCTATCCCCCACCTTTCTGAGTGTACTCAGAGCACAGTGTCCCCCAGGTGTCTCTCTGGAAAGGGGCTTCAGAAATCTCTAGGCCGCTGGTGAAGTGCATTCATTTGCCAGCCTTGAATGCCTGAATTCCCGTGATTGCTCTTCCCAGAATCAGCGCGTGAATGTCATGTGTACCTGGACACAATAAATACAGTTAGTTTGGAGTTTTAACAACTCACAACTTCCTTTTAAAGTCAATCTTCCAGGCTGCTACTGTGGAAGAAGAACAGACCCACAAAGACAATGAATGCTGACAATGCCAGGAAATTCGCCTCCTACTGACAGCAACTGTGAGAAGGCTCAGAGGCCACAGTTCGGGCCACACTGAGGAAGCTGGTTTTTCACAGTTCTGTAATGCATATTGGCAAAACCCAGAGCTCCTTCTGCTAGACCCAAAAATGCAGTTAAGTCTAGCCCTGCCGTGGGCCTAGCCTTGGTATTCCTCACACATGGCAAATTCACCCCACCCCAGCCCCACACAGTTGATTAAATGTTTCATTTTCATCCAAGCATTGTTTCCTTCCCACAGAGGCTGAAAGAGCTGATTAGCTATGTGGAAACACATCAGGGCCTTTCTTACCCACAAGAGGAATGGGAAAGCAAACACAGAAGATCAGTGGCTTGTCACAGCCAATTTCCCACCTCCTGAAGCCCGCATGCCCCAGAGTGTCCCACCTCACAACTCCCGTGTCTGTGTAACCCCTCAGTCTTCAATGCCCTTCCAACTTGTGTTCTTGTTTGCTCTTCCTCAGCTTCCAGGGGCAGAAGGCAGAGATTATCACCTCCCTTTTATAGAGTAAAATAATTCGTTTACTTCCTAAAACACACACCTGACTCTGTCCCCTGTGTAAAACCACCTGAAGGCCTTTTCTGCTATTTTGCAGTCTTCAGGATCATTCCCATGCGTTTATGATTCCTACTCCACAGTCCTCCCTTTTGCTGTTTCTGGAATGTCCCATCCAGCTGCCTAATAGAGATAAGATTCTGGGCTGTGGGACCTCCCCTGGATTAAATTCTGTAGTCCGCAGGAGACACAGGGAAGGTGCCGGCTCATGCACAGCCACAGCTGTCCTCTCTGCCTGGAAGCTGTCAGTTTCTCTTGGGGAGCTCCTGTGCCCCCCTCAGAGCCTATCGTGGCTTTACTTTCTTCTTAAGAGGTCCAATCCCCTCTTAGGTCTCCCTCTATTTCTGCATGGCCCACACTGGGTTGTAATTTTTTTCTTTTTAACTATCTTTTTACACATCTGTCTTCCCACAAGGCAAGGAGTTGTAGCCCCAGTGCGAGTCACAACCAGGGTGAGGTTTGAATACCAAGTTTGCAATCGATTTACCATTTTTTCTTTTAACATAAAATGGAGTGATAATTCCTGGATGTAGCTTCACTCTCTCTCCCTTGCACTTACTCACCAGCTTGGTGGTGGGGATGCCCGAGGACGGCGTCAGTCTCAGAAACATCCTCATCACAAGCATTGTGGGAGAAAGGACTGGGCTGCAGTAGGCTATGAACACCAGGGACAGCCTGATCTGGGCCTCTACAGGCTCAGCAAGGACTTTACTTCCACTGTCCAGTGGGATCCACTCCAGATGAGGGCCAGAAAGGTTTGACTTGCCCAATGTCACACTGCCAGTTGGTGACAGCTGGGGATAGGACTAAGCCTGCTGTCCCCCACCCCTCCTTGCCACCCATGTTCCCCAGACATGAGGCCCCTGCAGCTCACCACCCCTAGAGATCTGGTCCCACCTTCATAGGTGTTCACTGCTTCCAGGTTCATGGCGTGTCGGATCACATGGTACTCATCAGAAATCCCATTACCCCCCAGCATGTCTCGGGCCTGGCGGGCAATGTCCAGGGCTTTCCCACAGTTATTCCTCTTCAGCAGAGAGACCATTTCCGGAGTGTCCCTGGTTGTAGCACATACAGGCAACAACACTGGATTACAGAAAACTGACCCAGCTCTGTGTAGGCAGGCATCCCCATGCCCTGGGCAAACCCAACCAGGGAGAAGGATTCCCGTGCTACAAAATCACGGCAGCAGACACAGAGTTCCCAAGCTGAGTGGCCAGCAAGGCCATCTCTAGCCTGGCTCATCAAGGCCAAGGAGAGAAGAATGGGTGGGTCTCAAGGGGCCACCAAGCAGGAAGGACCACTCTCCCCAGGGCCAGCCCCCCGCATGCCCAGGAGGGGCCTGAGATCCTCCTGCCACAGCTATCTCCCCTTCCCCCCACCTCATACCCAGCCCCTACTTGTTTCGATCCTTCAAGCGGCCAAGCTGCAGGCAGGCGTGAAGACCCAGCGTAATCTCAGTGAGCATGTCTGCCAGCTTCTTCTGGATCAGTTGGTTCCTGGCCAGTGGGACGCCAAACTGGATCCTAGACGGGCAAGGTCTGGGTAAGGGCGAGAGGAAGGCCTATGCCCCAGTCTCCCTCCCAGGGCCCCATTCTCCAAGAAGCCTTCCCAAGCTGCCTCAGCCCCCTGGCACTATCATTCACTCAATTGTTAACTGCTGGCAAGGACTTTGTTGGCCATTTCACAGATAAAGTAACTTAGGTCTGGTGGGCAGGAGCTGAGAAATCACTGGTGGGGTAAGGAATGGCACCCAAGCACCTTATACCCCCAGGAGACCTGCGGCAGCCCCCACTCACCTGTCCATGGTGTACTGCCGGGCTGTGTGCAAACAGAACTCAGCAGCTCCAAGCACACCCCATGTAATGCCATACCGGGCGTTGTTTAGACAGCCAAAGGCACCCTGGACGTTTGAGAAGGAAGCCTCAGTCCAGAACCACCTCTGAGTAACATGCAGTCAGTGTAAGCAGGGGCACTTGGAGCAGCTGTTGTGGATCACACAGTGCCAGGCACACCAGGCTTTGTCAGTGCCTGCTCACTCTTGATTTGCACATAGTTCTACCCAGCTCAGGATCTGGCTTTGATGCCAGATCTAGGAGGCTGATGCATGGAGGCAGGAACATGCATGTTAAATCAAAGGACTGAGCTTGTTCAAGCCCATCTGTGTCCTGGAGAGAGCCTATATCAGCAAGATGGCCACCAAAACGGGGCTGTTTTTCAGCCCATCGATGACCAGGCTGAGCCTTGACAGTCACTACTGTGTGGGCTCCACAAGCACAGGGTTCACCCAAGACAGGTGGACCAGCGGGTGACCCAACACCAGTTCCCTGCTCACCGCCAGACCAGATGCATTGGGCAGCACATTCTCCTCTGGGACCTCCACACTGTCCATGATGATCATGCCAGTGGCCGAGGCCCGCAGGGAGAACTTGCCCTCAATCTTGGGGGCTGAGAGGCCCTGCATCCCTTTCTCCAGGAGGAAGCCCCGAATGCAGTTATCTTCACACCGAGCCCACACCACAAAGAGGTCAGCCACAGGTGAGTTGGTGATCCTGGGAGAAGGACAGGGCAATGAGGAGTCTGGCCACCGCCACCCACCTGCCCACCCACCTGCCCAGCCCCAGGCTTCTCACCAGGTCTTGGTCCCATTGAGGGTATAGCTCTTGCTGGATGGGTTGTGGAGGGCTCTGGCCTCCATGCTGCCAGGGTCACTCCCATGGTTGGGCTCTGTGAGCCCAAAGCAGCCCAGGAGCTCCCCCTTGGCTGCAGGGACAAGGCAGGTCACCGGTGCTGGTGGGGTAAGAACTGGCCTGCATTCATCCCCTCAACTGAAATTTGTCAGTGACTCCAAGCCAGGTCTTGGGAACAAGGCAGATTGGGCCTTGCCCACATGGCACTCTGGTGGGGGAGACAGGCCCCACCAGGCCATAGTCACAATGCCATGATCAGGAAGGGCTCCAGGGGAGTCAGGAAGGAATTGGCTAAACTGTGTCCTGGGGCAGTGGAGTTAAGCAGGGAGACTGTGCAGAATGTTCCCAGCAGAGGGAACAGGATGTGTAAAGGCCCAGGGGTATGTTTGGAGACTTCAAGTAACTGAATCTGGCTAGACAGTAGCAGGCAACAGAGTGGCCACAGACAAAGTGGAATGGTTAGCAGAGGCCAGGTCACTTGGGGCCTTGTGGACCCAGTTAGAAGTTAAGACTTTAAGCTTTAGACTGGGATCATAAAAAGGTTTTAAGCCTGGAAGCAAATCAGGAGGGAGATGATGGTGGCAAGAAAGGGGGTGATTCAAGAAACACCCAGGAGGTCAGGGCTGGTGAGAGATTGGATGTCAGGTTGAGGCCCAGGGTCTGGTTGGGGGCCTGGGTGGGTATAGGTGCTATCCTTGAGATGGAGACAGAGGGCAGGCTCAGGATAGCCCCATCACTGAGTTCCAGATCATGAGGACTGTCTACCTTCCACCAGGCCCCATGGACAGCCACTCACCCAGCCGGGGCAAGTACTTCTGCCGTTGCTTCTCACTGCCATAGGCGTAGATAGGGTGCATGACGAGTGAGGACTGGACGCTCATCACCGACCTGTAGCCGCTGTCGACCCGCTCTAACTCTCTGGCCAGGAGCCCGTAGGCCACAGATGAGGCCCCAGCACAGCCATACCCTAGTAGGGTTAGGGGAGGTAGGGCAAAGCCCCGCCCACCTGGGAGCAGTGACGCCTGGGGCCCAAGAGACTAAGCTAGATAGGAGCACCCAAAGAGGGGACACTAAATTGGTCCTACTTGAGGGTTCATTCGTTTCATCCCCACAGCCATTTTCAGTGGGCAGGTTAACAGCCTCCTCAGACTGGGAACTTGTAGATCAGAGAAAGGGTCAGGGAGGCTTTTCAGGACACAGTGGGGGGTTGCAGTGTTGAGAGAAGCTTGTCTCTACCTTTGATGGTGGGGCCCAGCATGCCCAGCTCCCCCATCTCCGAGATGACCTCCCGATGAAAAACTGCCGAAGGACAGATGCCTGAATTCAGGCCCAGCTCTAGCCCACTGAAGCCCCCAACCCCAGGGCAGAGGAGCCCAGAAACCCAGCTAGAGCTGGCCGAGCTGGTATGCATGGTGAGGGGTGTGCCGCCCCAGCAAGAAGGGGAGCCCCAGGGTGAACACCCGCCTGCCCATCCAGGCACCTTCATTACGATTGGCCAGCAGGATGCGGGGCATGAGGCGCTCCTGGCAGTAGGTGCGGAAGGTGTCCCTGATGAGGATCTCATCTGCTGTCAGCTGCTCCTCCAGAACCAGCGGGTCCCGCCAGTCAAACTCTGGACGCGAGGCTAGGAAGTGGGGATGTGGGCTCAGCCGTCCTCCAGTCCCGCGAGAACAGGGAACTCACTACTTCAATGCCTCTGGCTCTGGCACGGCCCTGCCTTCCCGCAAGCCTTGGGTTCTAGGACAGGGCCCACCCAGAGGAGGCAGACAGGTGGACAGGGTTACAGAAGCACGGCATGATGAGAAGTTTCTCACATTTGGCCGCTCGGTTCTGTGTCTTCCCGTCTTTCTCTGCAAATGCAGGACAGAAAAGTCACCTCCGGAAAGTCCTGAGCCGCCAACTCCTCCCTCCCTACATCACGCCCGGCCGGCACTGACCTGTTTGAGCCGCCACCGAGCCCCACAAGCGCAGAACTCGCAGGCTGGGACAGGGGCTCAGCAGCCGCGTGGAGGCGCCTCTCAGGGCCATGCGGGCAGCAGAGCAACAACAACCGACCTGGAGGGGAGGGGCTCATCAAAGCGGAGCAGCTCCCCGTCCTACCCCTCCCCCGGCCCTCCTGGCCTCAGGCTCCCGCTTCCTACCTGACGTCCCGGGACTATCTGCAGAGGCCACAGGACAAGGGTGCAACAACAAAGCCCTTTGACCTCGGCAGGGATGGGAGGTGCGGAGGCCGAAGGAAGCTTCTCATTGGTTTTCCCTAGGAACCTGCTCCTCCACTGTTCTGCCTTTTAAAAGGGCCATGGCAACCCTGCCCTGCAGGCGGGCGCTCCCAGGCAACATAAGCTGGCCCCTTTAAGGAGCAAAACAAAAATGGGGAGGAAGATTAGTACGCCAACCTGATTGACCAGCCAAGTTCCTGCTCTGATTGGCCCTTGAAGGGGGCTTGCCTGATTCCTGGTTGGCCAGTTGCAGGGGGCTTGTGTGGCGAGCGCCCTGTGTTAAGTTAGAAAACTGAAGCGCAAGGAAAGTGAGTCCTGGAACCTAGGAGGACAGGCCTCAGGGTCTCCGCTGTGGGGTGCTGGGGGTGAGGGGGCAATGGATGGGCGATCCGACAGTCTCTCCCAGGAAGCACGTGTACCTGCGTGTGAGTGATTGCGTGTGACGTTGTGTGTCTCTGTGTGTGTGGTTTTGCCTGAGTATGTACCTGTGTGTGAGTGGGACTGACTGTGTGCCAGTGATATTGTGGGGCTATGATAGTGTAACTGTGTGACTGTGTAGGTTGGATTTCGCCTGAGAGATTATGTGTCTCTGTAGGATTATGTTTCTCTAGGGTGTTATGTGATTCTGTCTTCATGTTGTATGTCTGTTTTGGGGATTGATTGTGTCTTATATGAGTCTAAGTGTGTGTGTTTGTGTGATTGACTGTAATTGTGTGTTTGCGTGATGCTGTTAATAGTTGTGAGTTTTTATGGATACGTTGATACTTGCTGGTGATTTGAATGTGAAAGTTGGAAACAAAGAAGGATCAGTACTTTGGAAAGTACAGCCTTGGTGATAGAACCTATGGAGGAAATTGCATGATAAATTTTGCAAGACAAATGACTTATTCATTGCAAGTACCTTGTTTTTTAACAATCTAAACAGCGACTATATACACATGGACTTCAGATGAAATACACAGGAATCAAATCGACTACATCTGTGGAAAAAGATGATGGAGAAGCTCAATATCATCAGTCAGAACAAGGCCAAGGGCTGACTGCTGAACAAACCATCAATTGCTCATACACAAGTTCAAGTTAAAGCTGAAAAAAATGAAAAAAAATTCCATGACAGCCAAAATATGACCTTGAGTATATCCCCCCGGAATTTGGAGACCATCTCAAGCAATAGATTTGACACATTGAACACTAATGACCAAAGACCAGATGACTTGTGGAAGGACATCATACATGAAGAAAGCAAAAGGTCATTAAGAAGACAGTAAAGAAAGAAAAGACCAAAATGGATGTAAAAAGACTCTGAAACTTGCTCTTGAAAGTCAAGTTGCTAAAGCAAATGGAAGAAATGATGAAGTAAAAGAGCTGAACAGAAGATTTCAAAGGGTGGCTTGAGAAGACAAAGTATTACAATGAAACGTGCAAAGACCTAGAGTTAGAAAACCAGAAGGGAAAAATATGCTTTCCATTTCTCAAGCTGAAAGAACTGAAGAAAAAATTCAAGCCTTGAGTTGCAATTTTGAATGATTCTATGGGAAAAAATATTGAATGATGCAGGAATCATCAAAAGCAGATAGAAGGAATACACAGAGTTCTGTACCAAGAAGAATTGGTTAACGTTCAACCATTTCAGGAAGGAGCATATGATCAAGAACTGATGATACTGAAGGAAGAAGTCTAAGCTGCACTGGAGGCATTGGTGAAAAACAAAGCTTCACCAACTGACGGAATACCAATTGAGATATTTCAGCAAAGGGATGTAGCGCTGGAGGTGCTCACTCATCTATGCCAAGAAATATGGAAGAAAGCTACCTGGCCAACTGACTTGAAGAGATCCATATTTGTCCCCACTCCAAAGAAAGGTGATCCAACAGAATGAGTAAATTATCCAACAATATCATTAATATCACATGCAAGTAAAATTTTGCTGAAGATCATTCAAAAGCGGCTGCAGCAGTACATCAACAGGGAACTGCCAGAAATTCAATCCGGATTCAGAAGAGGACATGGAATGACGGATATCATTGCTGATGTCAGATGGATCTTGGCTAAAAGCAGAGAATACCAGAAAGAGATTTACCTGTGTTTTATTGACTATGCAAAGGCATTCAAATGTGTGGATCATAACAAATTATGGATAACATTGTGGTCTTAGGCTAGGTTCTCTAGAGAAGCAAAACCAGTAAAGTGTATAAATATATATATATATACAGAGAGATTATATCAAGGAAACAGCTCATGTGATTGTAGAGGCTAGAACATCCCCAGTCCGTGGATCAGGGTAGAGGCCTCTCCCAAGTCACACAGCCACAGAAGCTGGCAAGCCCAAGATTGGCAGGTTGGAGAGCAGGGCTCCCGCTCACAGGCCGTGCAGATCAATGAATCCCAGGTTCGGCAGATAAGCTGACAGCTCAAGTCCCAAGAACGGGAGATGAGATGACAGGAAGCAGCTGCAGGATCCAGAGAGAGCAAAAACCCAGAACATCTGCTTATATTCAGATGCGGGCCACGCCCCCAAGGAGACTCCCTTTCATCTGATTGGCTACTCACAGTATATTCAATCATGGGAGTGATTACATTAAAACACTGAGAATCATGGCCCAGCCAATTTGACACACAATCTTAACCATCACAATTGTGAAGAATGGGAACTCCAGAACACTTAATTGTGCTCATGTAGAACCTGTAGATAGGCCAAGAGGCAGTCTTTCAAACAGAACAAGGAGATACTGCATTGTTTAAAATCAAGAAAGGTATGTGTCAGGGTTGTATCCTTTCACCATACTTATTCAGTCTGTATGATGAGCAGATAATCTGAGAAGCGGGACTATATGAAGAAGAATATGGCATCAGAATTAGTGGAAGACTCATTAATAACCTGCGATATGCAGATGACACAATCTTGCTTGCCGAAATCGAAGAGGACTTGAAGCACTTACTGATGAAGATCAAAGATAATAGCCTTCAGTATGGATTACACCTCAACATAAAGAAAACAAAAATCCTCACAACTGGACCAATAAGCAACATCATGATAAAAGAAGAACAGATTGACATTGTCAAGGATTTCATTTACTTGAATCCACAATCAACATCCATGGAAGCAGCAGTCAAGAAATCAAACAATGTATTGCAACGGGCAAATCTGCTGCAAAAGACTTCTTTAAAGTGTTGAAAAGCAAAGATGTCCTTTGAGGACTAAAGGGCACCTGATGCAAGCCATGATATTTTCAATCGCCTCATATACACGGGAAACCTGGACAATGAATAAGGAAGACCAAAGAAGAATTAATGCCTTCGAATTATGGTGATGGCAAAGAATACTGAATACACCGTGGACTGCCAGAAGAACAAACAAGTCTGTCTTGGAAGAAATACAGCCAGAGTGCTCCTTGGAAGCAAGGATTGCAAGACATTGTCTCACGTACTTTGGGCATGTTATCAGGACGGGCCACCCTGGTGAAGGACATCATGCTTGGTAAAGTAGAGGGTCAGGGAAAAAGAGGAAGATCCTCAATTAGATGGACTGACACAGTGGCTGCAACAATAGATTTAAACATAACAACGATCATGAGGATGGCGCAGGACCAGCAGTGTTTTGTTCTGTTGTGCTTAGGGTTGCTGTGAGTCAGAACCTACTCAACAGCACCTAACAACAACAACAACAACACTATCACAAACATAACAGTCACACTTACACATAAAACCAGTGAAGCAGGCATACATGCAGTGCCACACATACAATTACATAGAATACCATTACACAAGTTTACAATTTCACAGACAAAAAACACAAAGACATATATCCACAATTACGGCTGCAAAGTCACAGGCACACAGCCACCTATAGTCAACAGACGTATAAACACACACAGTCACAACACAAGCACTCTTGCAACCACACAGACACAATCATATACTGATACGGAGCATAACCACGTGGACATATCCATGTTCTTGTTGTTGTTAGGTGCCTTCCAGTTGGTTCCAGCTCATAGCAACCCTATGTACAACAAAAGGAAACACTTTGCCATCCTCATAATCTTTGCTATGTTTGAGCCTATTGTTGCAGCCACTGTGTCAATCCATTCTGTTCAGGGTCTTCCTCTTTTTCGCTGACCCTCTACCAAGCATGATGCTCTTCTCCAGGGACTGCTCCCTCCTGATAACATGTCCAAAGAATATGAGAGGAAATCTCACCATCCTTGCTTCTAAGGAGCATTCTGGCTGTACTTCTTCCAAGACAGATTTGTCCATTCTTCTGGCAGTCCATTAAGAAAAGAAAAAAAAAAAACCAAACCTGCTGCCATCGAGTCAATTCCAACTCATAGTGACCCTGTAGGGCAGAGGAGAACTCCCCCATAGGGTTTCCAAGGAGCACCTGGTGGATTTGAACCACTGACCTTTTGGTTAGCAGCCGTAGCTCTTAACCACTATGCCACCTGGGTTTCCCTGGCAGTCCATGGTATATTCAGTATTCTTTGCCAACACCAAAATTCAAAGGCATCAATTCTTCTTCAGTCTTCTTTATTCATTATCCAGCTTTCTCATGCATATGAGGCAATTGAAAATACCATGGCTTGGGTCAGGTGATATTAATGATATTGTTTGATAATTCCCACATTCTGTTGGATTACATTCTGGTGGATTCAAACTACCAACTTTTGGTTAGCAGCTGTAGTTTACCATAACTCTTAACCACTGTGCCACCGGGGCTCTGTGTAATAGTGTGACTGTATATATGTGTGTGTCTGTGTGTTTCTAGTGGTGGTGTGTGTCTGTATGTGTCCATGTGACTTGGTTTATGTGCAGTTGTGTGTAATTATGTATCTGAATGTGATCATGTTGCTACGTGCGGTTATTCTCCCCTTAGTGACTCTTTGAGCATTTATGTGACATGTATTTGAATCTGGATATATAGTATTGCTTGTATCTGAAAAGTACACATCTCACGTGACCCACTCATTTACCAATTTGGGAACTTAAGGCCCAGACAGCAGAAAGGTCTTGCTCAAGGTCACAGTGGAACAGGTACAAGAGCAGGGACCACGACTGGGATTCAGGTCTCCCAACTCTCAGGCCAGGCCTCTGCCTACTCACAAACAACTCTTCGCACATGGACACTCTGTTGTTGTCTGTGTACAGTGCTCTGCCTCTGCCATCTCCAGCTGAGTGTGAGGGGAGTAATTGTTGGATTGTGTCTGAGTGTGATCACTGGAATCAAGTGCCTGGGACTTGGGTGCTCCTGAATTCTCCCACCTTCTGGGCCCTTCTCATCCTTAATTTCCAAGTAAAACAATTTGAACCCCCCCACCCCCCCACCCCCACAGCAGGAAATCCATCACTGCCCTGAATTGTCTAGGATTCTTCATAGTTCTCGGTCTTCTGGTCACCTCCCTCCTCCTAAGCCAGTGACATCTCTCCTTTCACCCTCTCTTTTTCCTAAAGCCCTCTGCCCTGGAACTAGTGTCGGTGTTGAGGTTCTCCAAGGCTCAGGAACTGTTGGTGGGGAAACCTGATTTTGATTTTGGGAAACCCAAGTCGAGGCTGAGGCCTTGCCGCTCCTGCAAGTGCGTGTTCCTCCTGGCCACACACTCCCAGGGGCCTTGTCTCCCAGCCAGAGGGCCCTGTGTCTGGATGCTTGGAATCATACAATATATGGCCTCTTGTGTCTGGTTTCTTTCACTGAATATAATGTTTTGAAGGTTCATCCACATTGTGGCATGCATGAGACTTTCTTTTTTTGGCTGAATAATATTCCATTATATGAATATACCACATTGTGTTTATCCATTCATCTGTTGATGGACTATTGGGTAGTTTCCACCTTTTGACTATTGTGAATAATACTGCAGCGAACATTGGTGTACAAGTATTTGTTTGAGTCCCTGCTTTCAAGCCTTTTGGGCATACCTAGGAGTGGAATTGCTGAGTCATATGGTAGTCATATGAGTTCTATGTTTAACTTTTTGAGGAAACGCCAAACTATTTTCCACAGCAGCTGCACCATTTTACATTCTCACCAACAATGTATGAGGTTCCAATTTCTCTTCCACATTCTCGCCAACACTTGTTTCCATTTTTTAAATTATAGCCATCCTAGTGAGTGTGTCTGGAAACCCTGGTGGCATAGTGGTTAAGTGCTACAGCTGTTAACCAAAAGGTCGGGAGTTCAAATCCACCAGGCGCTCCTTGGAAACTCTATGGGGCAGGTCTACTCTGTCCTATAGGGTCACTATGAGTCAGAACCAACTCGATGGCAATGAGGTTTTTTTTGTTTGTTTTTTGGTTAGTGAGTGTGTCCAGATACTGTTCACATTGCTGCCCACCCACCTTGTGGCACATAAATTTTTGTCTTTTTGTGTGATGTGTGTGTTTGTGGTGCACCAACTCTGTGTGATTGTCCTTGGTGATACGTCTGTGTCTGGGTGAGGTTGTGTGCCTTCAACTCTCAGGTGTTTGATTCCCTGTTGGAGTGGTTGTCTGTGTTTCTGTGTGCCCCCTACAGTTGGGCATTGGTAACTCTGCAATTGTGTGAATAATTACCATGGTGATAGTGACATGTGGTGTGACTATGGAAGGCTGTAGGTTCTGTATGGTCCTGTGGATGATTGTATCTGCGTCTGATTTTATGACATAGAGCTGTGTTACTACATCATTGTGTGTTTGTGAATGGCTGTGTGGTGTTTTATGCTTGTATGTCTGAGGCTACATCTGTGTTTGATGGGGTTGTGTGACTATATCTTCTGTAGCTCTGTGACAACAATCCCTGAATGTCTGTTTGATTGTATCAGTGTGGTTGTGTAACTGTGTGGTTGTGTCAGTGCTTTGTGTGGCTATAACATTGTGCAACAAATGTAGTGCATGGTTGTGCTTTTATTGCTGGGAATTGTGTATCTGTTCATGGGTCAGCCAGAGACTATGGTCTGTGATTGAGGGACAAGAGACTTGTGTCACTATATAACTGAATGGCTGTATACAACTCTGAACTATGTGTGATGTGTGTCCATGTCCCCCTCCTGGGCTCCCAGGTTCCCACAGTGGAAGTCCCTGGTGCAGAACCTCAGATCCCTCCCCAGTGTGGGGTGGAAATCAAGCAGCAGCCAGGCCCAGCGCAGGGGTGGGTGCAGGTCTCCTGCAGGTCAGGCATTTCCTATGGCCCCATGCAACTGGTTCACCCCACCCTGGAGAGAGGGCGAGCTTTGCCCTCTGCAAATCGCTTCACACTGGGCAGATGTAGTTACACCAGCCTCAGCCTCCCCAAGCTGAGTTCCTTGCAGCAGCACTGAACGAGGGGCTATGGTAGATAATGGGGGGCTGATTGGCAGGGGCTCCCTCCTGCCAGAGTCAGACCCTGGGAGCTCACAACCCAGACATTGTAAAGCCAAGCTAATATGAAGTCCCAACCCCCAGCCCTCCTGCTCACTGGGGACAGAACTTTGGCTGTTCTGGGCCCCCACCTGATAGCAGCCCATGACATCTGGGGTGCTTGATAATACTTGCAGGGAGTTTGTGCCAAATCCTGCCACCAGCACGGCTGATGCTGTTTATAGAGGGAGAGGGCTTCAGGGCCCTGCTTAGGGGAGAGGGGGTCTTGCAGCCCCTTCCCATAATACCCATTCCACCTGTCACCCCCTCTCCAGAAAGGTAAACTGAGAGCAGGTCCCCAAGTCTGTCCTTCTTTGGGGACCCAGTGTCTCACTTTACCCAGTAGCTGAACCCCCAACCCCTGAACCCCCAAGCCCTGACATCTAACCCAACTCTGGATGCAGGGGCAGTCTTTAAGACCCAGCTTCAAACAGGCTGAGGTGAGTTCTGTTCCCCAGAAATGGTAACCCCCCTTCTCCTTGCCTGCCCTTATCAGGGGCTGCAGCCAATCAGCTCAGTGCTGAGAGGAGTTCTCTGAGGGGCCACCAAAGCCTCAGAGCCCACGAGGCAGCTGAGGGAGAGGAGGCCTGAGGGCCCAGGGTGGGCACCCAGACCTTGGAACCACCATGGCCGCAGCCGAGATGGCCTTGCCCTCCATCAGCACGCTCTCCGCCCTGGGCCCCTTCCCGGACACACAGGAGGACTTCCTCAAGGTGGGGCCAGACGGGGCCTAGGTGGGCTGGCTGGGCTCCAGGGCATGGCCACAGAGCATGGGGGTCGGAGCCTGAGTCTTGGCCTGGACTCGAGAGACCTGGCCAGGACTCGGGAATGGGAGGACTTGGTCTGGGGGGTAGGTGGTCAGATAGGTTCAGGGACTCATTTCTGTAGTGGGAAGCTGAGGCTCTGACTTGAACACTGTATGAGTCTGAAGCTCAGAGAGACAACCCCAGATAGCAGAGGGAAACGCAAACATATCTAGGGAATAGCCCCAAATCCCATTGCCATCAAGTTGATTCTGACTCATAGCGACCCTATAGGGCAGAACAGAACTGCCCCATAGGGTTTTCAAGGCTGAAATCTTCAAGGAAGCAGACTGCCACATTCTTCTCTGGCAAAGCACCACTGGTGGGTTCCAACCGCTGACCTTTCAGTTAGCAGCCTAGCACTTTAACCACTGTGCCACCAGGGCTCCCAGGGAACGGCCAAGGTTTGGGAATTAACCTTGCAGGAGGATGGGGAAGGAGAGGGAGGTTCTGGGGGGAAACTGAGGCAAGGCTGGGCCCCAGCCTTCCATATCTGGCTGTCATCCCTTCCCCCATGCCCTAGTGTGCCTCTCAGGCTCTAGATAACAGAGGTCTTATCTCCTGTCTCCAGCCAGACCCGAGCAACCTCTGTGCCTGGAGCTGGGAGGGCTGGGGGGGCGGTGGTTATGGGGCGGTGGGACAGACTGACAGGCAAACAGACCCCTTTCCAGAGTCTCCAACCAGGCTGTCCCCATCAGGGCATCTGGATGAGCCTTCATTGGGCAGGGTACCCGGGTGTCTGCTTAAACCTCGTGTTGACGGTTCCCTTCCGCAGTGGTGGCGCTCCGACGAGGAGCAGGACCTGGGCCCGGGGCCCCCTGGCCCCACAGGGCTGCCGCTCAACGTGAAGCCGGGGTCGGAAGACGTGCCCAAGGAGGAGGATGAGGACGACCAGAGGGACGAGGCTGTCGCCTGGGACCTGGATCTCCTCCTCACCAACTTCCCTGGCCCGGAGCCAAGCGGCGAGGCCAGGACCAGCCTTCTGGCTCCCGGCGATGGCCCGGGGGAGCAATACTCGCTGCCGCCTGAGAGTCTGGGCGCGTACGCGAGCAGCCAGGGGCTCGTGACTGGGCTCTTGGGTCCAGAGGAGCACCCGGGCTGGGCGCGCCCGGCCCCCCGACCCCCGGCCCCCGACGCCTTCGTGGGCCCAACCCTGGCCCCGACTCCCGAACCCAAGGCGCTGCCGCTGCAGTCGGTGTACCCCGGGCCGGGCGCAGGCTCCTCGGGCAGCTACTTCCCGCGGACAGGATTTTCAGTGCCCGCGGCGCCAAGCGCCCCCTACGGGCTGCTCTCTGGGTACCCCACGCTGTACCCGGTGCCGCAGTATCAAGGGCATTTCCAGCTCTACCGCGGGCTCACGGCGCCCGCGCCGGGCCCCGCCGCGCCCCCCCACTTCCTCAGTTGTCTGGGACCTGGGACCGCTAGCGCGGGGCTAGGGGGCACCGCAGCCGACACAGGAGGAATCGGAGAGGCCGCACCATACAAGCGCAGCCGGCGCTCGTGGGCGCGCAAGAGACAGGCGGCGCACACGTGCGCGCACCCAGGCTGCGGCAAGAGCTACACCAAGAGCTCCCACCTGAAGGCGCATCTTCGCACGCACACAGGTGAGGGAGCGGAGCCCTTCCGCAGTGGGCGGAACTAGAGGCGGGGCCCGGGGAGAAGAAAAAGGAACCGAGGCGACCCGCGAAAGGCCAAGTCCTGGCAAAGGGGGTGGGCCTGTAACTCAGGAGGCGGAGCTAGAGGCAGAGTCCTGAAGCAAGGGACAGGGCAAAGAGCCGAGAGCAGGCCTGGAACCTCAGGGGCAGGGATAGAGGGCAGGACAGCGGTGCGGGAGGGGGCTGTGGGCACACAGAGGGCCTGGAAAACTTGGGAAGCGCTTCAGAGCTGGGAACTGACGAGTAAGCCCTTGGCGCAAGGGGCGGGTCGAGGAGCGGAAAGCAAGTTGCATAGGGGGTGGGGCTAGAGGAGGGACTGCGAGAAGCGGACAAGTCTGGAATGCCAGACGAGGCCAAAGA
The DNA here is from genome assembly GCA_030035585.1 of Dugong dugon. Classification (NCBI taxonomy): domain Eukaryota; kingdom Metazoa; phylum Chordata; class Mammalia; order Sirenia; family Dugongidae; genus Dugong; species Dugong dugon. The sequence goes on along the minus strand of CM057462.1, from coordinate 16,708,680 downwards.
CACAAGGTTCAAAGTTGAGGCAAGAGGGGAACGAAGTCAGGGGCTCAGGTGCTTTAGTCTGGAGTATAAAGCGCAGGTTGCTTCGCATGTAGGCGGAGCCAGACGTGTAGGGGGTGTGGCTGAGACTCAGGATTTCAGACACTGGGACAGGGCAGGTGCAGGTTTCAGGGTGCAGAGGAGGGTCACAGAAGACGGGGCCCAGATGTAGAGACAGGCCAGGAGGGCAGGGGGAAAAGCTGGGAAACAGAGGAGAGGGCTGGGCATAGAAAGAGAAGCCAGGTCCCAGCGAGAGGAAGACAGGGGCCGGGGCTATGGAATAGAGGCGGGGAGGGGGCGGAGCCTATGGTCACCGGTCAGGACAGAGGATCCGACCAGATGTACTGACCATTTCAAGGGCTCAGGGGAGTAGCCAGGAGTATTAGAGGCAGAGTGTAGATCACCCGAGACAGAGTAGATTTCGGGGCTCAGGGGCCAAGAGCAGGGACAGGGTTGGGCAGCAGCTGGAGGTGCCCGTGGTGCAAGGGAGAGATTGGAGGGCTGGTATTAGGACGCAGGGACAACGTAACAGAGCACAGGAAATGAGGATGGGTGTGCAGCCAGGTGCAGGTGCAGAAGGAAAAGGGTCGGGGTCACAGAGGATGAGGCCTGGGTGCAGACGCAGGGCCGGCACCTCTGAGAGAGGGCCTTCTTACATTTTGTGCCCTAAGCGCCTCACTCACCCTGGCTCTGGCTTGAGCATAGCAAAGGGGTGCAGCAAGGTGCCGGGGCGGAGACTTGGGGACTGGACAGTGGTGCTCACGGCCCCTTCGCCCCCAGGAGAGAAGCCATACGCCTGCACGTGGGACGGCTGCGGCTGGAGGTTCGCGCGCTCTGACGAGCTGACCCGCCACTACCGGAAGCACACGGGACAGCGCCCTTTCCGCTGCCAGCTCTGCCCCCGAGCATTTTCGCGCTCCGACCACCTTGCACTGCACATGAAGCGCCACCTTTGAGCCCCTCCCGGCACCCGGACCCGCCCGGGGTTTGGGGCTGGAACAAGAGCAAGTGGATCCACGCGGGGTGGTTTTCCTACGGACGGACCCGTGCCTGGACTTGCGGCCTCACAGATCTACCGAAAGATCAAGGCTCGACCCATACATAGACAGAATTGGGGAAGCCTCAGAGGAAGCCCCTTACATGTTCTCAGTCACATGGAGCCACACAGAGACGTCCAACAGTCACATAGACCCAGCGAGACAGACCTCCAGATAAACTGACTCAAATGGACAGTCAGACAGCTAGACCCTCAGACCAGCCCACAGGCCGTCCTAGACAGCAGGAAGGGGCAGGTTGGGAGGCTTCGCAAAGACCCTGGGTCTAGAAAGGGGCTTCACATCAAGATCCTTCCTGAAGCTCTGCATGGTGGCAGTGCCCTCCGGCCATAGCCCTCCACCCCGGCCTGGCATCAGCTGTGAATGGTTATGGGTTCTGTAAAAATGTCCCCCCCCCCCCCATAAAGCTTCAGTGTTGGCCTGACTCTGTGGGTTTTGGGGATTTTGGAAGATGGGAGGAGGCTGTATCCCCAGAGATGATATTGGGAGCCGTACACACTCTCAGTTCCTAAACCCCAGCGACACCCCTCACTTCAGGCCTTGCTGCTCCTCCCCGCCACCACCATCAGGCTACATGGTCATTGTCCCCCGCCTTACACGTGCACAGAGACGGTCTCCTTCATTTTAAGAGCGCCTCAGCCTGGGCGCTCACAGTGACCCTTTGGCTAGCTCAGGGGGATCTAGGAAAAACGTGCAGAATGAAAAGGGAAGAATCAGGAAAGGTCACAAAAGGTTGAGTCCCGTGCTAAAAGCAGGAGAGGAGAAATTCCAAACTTGTGCTGGGGAGCCCCGAGGCGGAGCGGACAGAGGAACGTGGAGTTCCACGAGGTTCAAACGGGAAGCGGGACTGAGGGGAGGGGCGTGGGCTGTGATTGGCTAGGAGCGGAGTCGGAGGCTGGACACAGACAGCCTGGCTAGAAGCGGGCGTGGTTTGAGGAGAGAGATCCAGAGGGTGCAGCCTATCAAGGACTGAGTAAACCCGGAACAAAAGACGGCCCCAGGACCGCCCAGTCGGGGGCGGAGCCTCGCCCCTGGAGAACCAGGGCTGTTAGTTTGGACCCTGGGGCTGAGTCTCTATCCTCTGGAGACTGGTCCGGGTTCTAGGCGAATTTGGAGAAGTGAAAGCCGCACCTAGCAGGGCCTGGCCAAGCTCGTGACCCGCCACCCTGTCATCACGAGGCACATTTCCTCATGGCCGCGCTGTGCCCGCTGCTCCTGGCGGTGCTGATGGGGGTCCCTGCCGGGGCCCTTACCTGCTACGGGGACTCGGGGCAGCCAGTGGACTGGTGAGGGCGCGGGCGCCAACCGTTTCCCCCACCCCCGCGCGGCGCCAGGGGACTTCCAGGATTCCTGAGCTCCTGGGTGAGTGTCTAGGGTTCCCTCTCTTCCCCCTACCGCATTTCTGTCCGCTCCCCAACCTCCAGGTTCGTCGTCTACAAGCTGCCGGCCAAGAGCAGGCCTGGGGACGCGGCCGGGAGCGGGGTGAGGTACAAGTACCTGGACGCGGGCTCGGGAGGCTGGCGTGACGGCGCGGGGCTCATCAGCAGCTCGGCGGGGGCCGTGGGCCGCAGCCTGCTGCCACTGTACCGCAGCAACGCCAGCGAGGTGAAGGGGCGCAGGGACAAATCTAGGGTGGGACTCCAGGGTGGGCCCCTCCTGGGGGGAACATTCACTTTGCCCCTGTCTACCCCCTCTCCCTCCCCCCAGCTCGCCTTCCTGCTCTACAATGACCAGCCGCCTAAATCCAGCAGAGTTCGGGACTCTTCTAGCCGTGGGCACACAAAGGGTGAGGCCTCCGTTGGGGTTGGGGAGGAGTTCATGGTTTCCCCATGAATATTCCGCAGCTGACCCCTGACTGTTGTGGGAGCCTGCTCTTTCAGGCCTTAGAGGTCTATATCTTCATCTTATGTAAACGTTGTCATTCCTTGGTACTATTAGAATTGACGGCTGGGGAAATTGAGCTAAGCAGTGGTCCTGACACTGTCTACACCCTTTCCAAGCCCCCTGTAAACTGTAAATTCCGGGTCACAGATGTGCTTACTGATACCTTGAGCAGTCCCACTGATCCCCCTCTTCTGGTTCAGGGGTGCTGCTTCTGGATGAAGAAGGGGGCTTCTGGTTGGTCCACAGTGTTCCACGCTTCCCTCCACCTGCCTCCTCTGCTGCCTATAGCTGGCCTTATAGTGCTCGACATTATGGCCAGACCCTGCTCTGTGTGTCTTTTCCCCTCACCCAGTTCCTGACAATTGGTGAGTGGGGACAGGGTGAGTGGGGACAGGGAGGCAGGGCGAGTCCCCAGTTCCCAGGTCAGAGACTGAGCTGCCCCCACACTTCCTCCTCTCTTGCCCCACTTCCAGGCAGGCAGCTGTCCTACACCTACCCCCTGGTGTATGACTACAAGCTAGAGGGGGCCTTTGCCCAGAAATTCCCTAACCTGGAGGAGGTGGTCAAGGGCCACCACATTCGCCATGGACCCTGGAACAGCAGTGTAACACTCACATCACAGGCAGGGGCCACTTTCCAGAGCTTTGCCAAGTTCAGAAACTTTGGAGATGGTGAGCCCTGAGGTTAGGGGTTGGGGAACTCTTTATCTATAAAGGGTGTGTCTGGTGTGTGTGTGGCTGAGAGCAGACCCAGAATAGGGAGACTGGCTCTCTTTGGGAGCCATAATTACATGAGAGAGAAAGAACTGACAGACCTGAGTTCAGATCTTGGTTTCTGTGTGTGATGTGTGATTTAACCTGAGCCTCAGTTTACTCATCTAAAAAATGGGGCTGCTGTACTTACCTTACAGGATTGTTGTGATGCTTCAATGAAGTGATGCATATAAAGCGTTTAGGAAGGGCTGTTGGTTAAGTGGGGCCCTGGTGGCACAGTGGTTAAGAGCTACGGCTGCTAACCAAAAGGTTGGCAGTTCGAATCCACCAGCTGCTCCTTGGAAATCCTTTGGGGCAATTCTGCCCTATCCTATAGGGTCACTGTGAGTCAGAATCAATTCAACAGCAACAAGTAGTAGTAGCAGTATTGGTTAAGAGCTCAGCTGCTAAGCGAAAGGTCGGCAGTTCAAACCCACCGGTGGCTCCCTGGAAACCTCATGGGGCAGTTCTACTCTATCCTATAGGGTCACTGAGTCAAAATCAACTTGACAGCAACAGGTTTGGGGTTTTTTTGGTATTAATGTTAATATTGTCATTTTGGGGGCTGCCAAGAATTAACAACTGAGGAAACTGAGCTCAGAGAGGGAAAGTGGCTACCCCAATATCTAGCAGTGACCCTGATCCTGCCAATGCCCTCTTTCCATCCTTTGCAGACCTGTACTCTGGCTGGCTGGCAGCAGCCCTTGGCAGCAACTTGCAGGTCCAGTTCTGGCAAAATTCTGCTGGAATTCTGCCCTCTAACTGCTCGGGTGCTCAGCAGGTGCTGGACGTGATTCAGACAGCCTTCCCTGGGCCAGCTGGGCCAACCTTCAATGCCACAGAAGACCACGCCAAGTGGTGTGTGGCCCCAAAAGGACCCTGGGCCTGCGTGAGTGACATGAATCGGAACGTGAGAGAGGAACATCGGGGTGGGGGTGCACTGTGTGCCCAGCTGCCTGCTCTCTGGAAGGCCTTCCAGCCATTGGTAAAGACCTGGGAACCCTGTAAGGAGACCTAGTGATGCAGTGGTTAAGCACTTGGCTGTTAACTGAAAAGTTGGTGGTTCAAACCCACCAGCCACTCCACGGGAAAAAGATGAGGCAATCTACTTCCATAAAGATTACAGCCTTAGAAACCACATGGGATAGTTCTACTCTGTCCTATAGAGTTCCTATGAGTCAGAGTTGACTTGATGATGGCAATGGGTTTTGGTTTTTGGGAACCCTGTAGGGAATAGAGCAGAGCCTTCTCTCCCAGAGACTCTGCATAACCTAAAAGAGATTAGGCTCTAGAACCAGTTTGGACTTGTTTGAATCCCATAATCCTAATCCTGTGAACTTAATTATATGCCTTAACCCCTCTGTGACTCAATCTTCTCATCTGCAAAATGGGAATCATAACACCTACCACTTAGGAATGTTGAAGAGTAAAATAAAATTGGTGGATCCAGCTGTTAGCCTTTTCTTTAGGCAGGCAGTGGGACTCAACATGTTGCAGGCCAGCTGTTGTGTAGGTGAGGTTGGAAGTGGAACCACAGGAAGGGCCCAGGCCTCCATCCAAGACTGGAGTTGCACCCTCAACAAGCACAGCAGCACAGGGGATGGGACAGCATGGTGTCCTGCCCTGCCAAGGGAGGGAGGGATGCATGAGCCCCAGAAAGTTCACGCAGCACTGACGCACTTTATTTATATGTGTACATATGTTTACAGGTAGCTCTACAGCATAGGACCAGAGGCCCACTTGGCTATGGGCCTGGGGGTGCAGGGCAGGGTGCCCCTTTCTTAGTCAGGCCTGGAGGGGGCACAGCTTCAGCAGGGCATCGGGAGGACATCCCCACCTCGGGCTTAGTCCCCGGGACCAGGAGGGAAGCAGGTGGGGCCGGAGGCCCTGTGCTGCTGGGCATACTCTTTGATGGGGCTAGGACAGAGGCCTGGGGTTCTGGGTAGAGCTTGGGGGAGGTGGGCTTGGAGCGAGGTGTACTCAGCATGGTCCGCTCCTCCACCACCTCCAGCACCCAGCACTCCCGGCCTCTGGGGGCCTCAGGTACTGGAGGCGCCAGGGGCATGGGTTGCTGCATCTCCTTGGAGTCTGTGCCTGGAGGCTGGGGCGGCTCGGCCTTGGTCCCCAACCGGGCAGGCTCCACAACTATGGGCACCAGGGGCGTGCCCGCCTCACCCGAGCTGCTGCGCCGGCCAGTCTCATGTTCCTGTACTGGACTTAGCGCTGCCTTGGCCACGGCCCTGGCCACCCCGCCTGTGCCATCCTCTGTCTGCACACTCTGATGCCGCATGCTGCCGCCATCCCGCTCCAGGGTCCGACCCCCCGGAGTCGTTGCGCGGGGCGGGGTACAGGCCTCAGCGCCACCCGGGGACTCCTTCTCCTTGCTCAACGCCAGAGGCCTGGGGGTTCCCTCCGGCAGCAGCGGGTCCGTGCCCAGGCTCAAGGGCGACTCCTGGCGACCCAGGCGGCGGACTGCAACCTGCCGGGGCGTACCAGGCCCCTCAACTGGGGGCGTCTCGCCGTCGGATTCCGCGAGGCTATGCAGCGCCAGCTCGCCGTGGAAGTCCTTGCGGAAATCCGGGTGGCCCACCTCGAGGCTGTGTTTGCGCAGCGCACCCTTCTTGTCAGCGGCCAGCGAAGCTCCCAGCTTCTCCGCCGACTGCACGCGCTTGAGGAGGGGTGAGCGCGGGGGCTCTGCGCTCTTGGGGCGTGGACGCACGACCGGCGGCGACGAGTGCAGTTTGGCCGGGAAGCTCTGCGTCGTGTGCGAGCTGCCTACCGTGTGGCCCGGTAGCGGCGGCGGCGACGCCTGCGTTGGGGACGGCGTGTGTGCCAGCGGCGACAACGGGATGTTGCCGGCTGACTTGCAGCGCGCGGAGCGGTACTGGCGGTGCAGCTTAGGCGAGAGGCCGTGCAGCGTGCTGGGCCGGATGTGGTGAGAAGCCGACGACGCCGGCGAGTTGGGCGTGCTTGAGGCCGGCGAACTGCTCTGTGATGAGGCGCCTGCAGGTGAGAGAGGAAGTCGCAAAAGCAAGAGAGTGTGTAGGATACGCTGGGCACATCCCCTCGCCCGCCAGCCTTTACGGTGGTACCCCTGCGCAGGCGCAGAGCCTACCTAGGTAGGCGGAGTCAGGCGTGGAGCGGTAGCTGTGCGTGGGCGAGCGCGCGGGCAGACCGTGCGTGGGTGAGCCCGGGAGGCTGTCGCTGGACGACAGCGAGCGGTTCAGAGACGACAGCGAGCGGCTAGTGTGCAGCAGGTTCGACTGCTTCGTGATCTTCCGGAAAAGGGAGCTACGCTTCTTGCTGGGAGAGATGGAGCAAGAGCCACCTACCCTTGACCAAACTCCCAGCTCCTCCCACTCGAGGGCCGGCCGACAGGTCTTGGAACCGCCCACTCCTCTTAGTCCCTCCCCCTCCAGCTAAAATATACCTATCAGGGCAGGAAGAACTTCGCTTAGCTCTGCCCAGCTTGGCTCCTCCCACCTGAGCCCCACCGATCCCTTTCTGGCCACTGTCAGTCCAGGCTGGAAACACCCATCAAAACAGAACCAACTTCTAGACTCTCCTTCACCAGCTACAACTCATCGATCAGGGCAGGAAGAAATTCACTTGGTTCAGTTCTGCCTGGCTTTTCTCACTCAAATCCCCACCTACTCATTTCCCAGGACAAACCCACTTATCAAAACTGAATGCTCTCTTGGCGCCACCCACCTCTCCTAGCTCCTCCTGTAAAGGAAGAAACTATTTCAGTTGGCCCCGTCCTACCTGGCTCACACGTTCCAAAAAGAATTCCCTTCTTCTAAGCTTCCAGTCCAGTCTAAACACATCTAACAGGGCAGGACCATCTCCTGGCCCCACCAGTCTGGCATGGCCCCTCCCTCCCAGCGTGGACTCACCCATCGACAGCTGGGCCTGCCCACCTACCCAAGACACTCCCAGAATCCTTTTTTCCCCATCTAGAATCCAGGTGCAGCTTCCTTTCCTGCTTCCTCCCACTTTCCTGTCTTCTTCTCTTTGCTTTTCACCAGTGGCCCTGGCCACCTTTCCTGCTCACTTCTTGGGTTCACTAGGACACTTCCTGCCATTGCCCGCCCACTGCTCCAAGATGCTGATATGCTGTTGATAGTCCCGCCTACCTCACTTGTCACCGCCTACCTCTCCTGGCCCTCCTTGGCAGAGGGCCGCTTGTTCCTACGAGCCATCTTGGCCTTGTAGCTGCTGCGCCTCGCAGGGCCAATGCGGATAGAGGTATTCTCGAAGGGCGTTGTGGTCACCGCCACCTTGTTGCCGCTCTAGGGGCAGAAGGGAGGATGCTTAGGCTGCTCAGGGAGCTCCAGGTCCCCAGGATCTCCCCCACACCCTCCCCTGCACTCACCTTAAGGATCAGCTCCACGACCTCAGGATGCACCATGCCATGAACAGGCTCTCCATTCACATGGGTGATGAGGTCCCCGGCACAGAGCCCTGCCTCTTGGGCTGGGCCCCCCTCTTCCACATGCTGGAGATGGGGTACCCCACAGGGGCAGGGTTAATAGGATTGATAACAAAGAAAACTTCCAAAGCTTATGTGCCAAACACCTAGGTCCACATGCACTGTAATTCTCAACAAAAAACAAAACAAAACAAAATAAAACCCACTGCCGTGGAGCCGATTCCAACTCATAGTGACCCTACAGGACAGAGTAGAATTGCCCCCGTAGGGTTCCAAAGCTGTAAATCTTTACAGCAGCAGACGGCCACGTCTTTCTCCAAGGTGCGGCTGGTGGGTTCGAACTGCTGATCTTTCCGTTTGCAGCTGAGCATTTTAACCACTGTGCCACCAGGGCTCTGTCATCCTCACAACACCCTATATATAGTAATTATTACCCCCCTTCTACAGATGAAGAAGCCAAGGCTCAGGGAAGTGACAAGGGGGTCACAGAGGATTCTCATTCAGGCTACCTGGCTCTAAAGTGGGAGCTGTCCTTCATCCCAGGGGGCTCCTTTTCCCCTCCGACACACCCCAGGACACAGCCCCCCCACCATGAGTGCTCACCCAGACGATGTGATGGACACTGTAGACATCTGAGTCACCCATGTAGACACGGATGGCACGCAGTGTGAAGCCATACTTCTTCCCTGAGCGCTGGATGGTAATGGGGGAGCGTAGCCCACTGACAGCTGGTGAGTAGTCCCGGCTGGGTGATGAGTCCCGTGAGGATGGGTTGGAGGACAGAGATCGTGGGGACATGGGGCTGGCCAGGGGTGAGCTGCTGTGCGGGTCCACTGCAGACACAAACTATGATCAGGGGTCAAGGCCAACAAGATAAAGACCTCTCAAGTCAGACAATGTCCCAGGGCAGACTCTCATCGGTCCACCCCTGAACCAATCACTGCGGAGGGGAGATATGCAGTGTTTTTATTGGCCAGTCCTGGCTCAGATAGGAGCATCCCCTCCCCTGCCAGGTGGGGCCCTGCATCACCTGCAGGAATCATGACAGACAAGGCAGTGGCCGAGGCTGACTTGATAACTTTGCCCCCGGTTCGAGATGGCCGCTTCTCTACTGCGGTATCGCCTGTCAGCTGTTGGTGCCGTGCACGGCGCAGAACCAGGTCATTGGTAGCCCTAGAGGCTGATGAGTCTCCATCCTTCAGGGGTGGGCAGAGGTCTCCTGGGTGTGGGCGATCAGCTGTGACAGACAACATGTGGGTTAGGGGCCAGGCCAAGGCCAAGGACTTCTCACATGCTGTTCCCTCTTCCTGGAATGCTCTTCCCACTTCTCTCCACTGCTGCACTGTGAGTTTCATGAACGCAGGTAACATATGCATTCAGCACTGCTCCTGATACAGAGAAGGTCTCAAATACATGTGTTGACTGTCTGATCATGGCATATGGGGTGTTCCTTATGTTGTTGAGAGTTTCAGGTTTTAGTGTGAACATTAAATGAAATTTTGCATATACAGTACCAGGCTCATGAAATGATCAATATATGGGCACTGGAGAATTGGGGGAGCCCTGGTGTTGCTGTGTTTAAAGTGATTGACTGCTAACTGAAAGGTCGGTGGTTCGAAACCACCAGAGGCTCCACAGGAGAAAGAGGTGGCAGTCTGCTTCCATAGAAATTTACAGCCTTGGAAACGCTATGAGTCGGAATGGTAGGGATAACAGTGGTTTTTTTGAAGGAGCCCTGGTGGTGCCGTGGTTAAGAGCTATGGCGAGCTATGACTGCTAACCAAAAAGTTCAGCAGTTCGAATCCACCAGCCACTCCTTGGAAACCCTATGGGGTAGTTCTACTCTGTCCTCTAGGGTCGCTATGGGTCAGAATCGATGCGACGGGAACGGGTTTGGAGAATTGGGGAAGGTGACACAAGGGGGCACTCACTGGTGTCAGGGTCCCCAGAGCTGGGGTGGGAGTCCCCTGGAGCCGCCTCCTTGGGGGCGCGTGCATCCAGCGAACCTGGGGGATCGGAGCTGGGCCGGGGAGGCCTGCGCAGCTGGACCTCATCCTCATCCTCTTGAGGTGAGCTGAAGCGGCTGGGCTCTAGCAAGGCTGAGAAGCGGCGGCGCGCGCCGAGTGGGGGGCTGGCCTCCCCCTCCAGAAAGCTGGCCTCGGAAGCCGAGAAGCGCTTGCTGCGCAACAGGGGTGTAGTTAGAGGAGGTCGCCCCTTCAGGCCCGTCCAGGGACCAGCCCCGCCCCTGCTCACATCTCCGGGGAGCCGCCTCTCCAGGGCTTCTCACGCAGAGTCAGGCCGCCCAGCCCTTCCCGCTTGCTGGCCACCTTCTCCTCTGGACCCTTGGCGCTCGGCTCCCGCTTGCTGCCTCCTGCCGTTACAGGGGTTTTGGGCTCATGCTGCGACAGCTGCTCCATACTGCTGTACACCTGCCAAGAGGGTGGGAGAGGACAACATAGCCCCTAGGTCCTGTCTTCACTCCTTTCAACTCCTGGACCGGCCCTGACCACGCTCTGCCCTCCCAAGGCCGGCCCCGCCCAATTCTGGCTGCCTCCCCAACTCGCCCTTCTTTAGCTGAGTTCCAACCTCGTTAGGCCAGGCCCCATTTTAGGCCCTTCCCTGCCCTATGCCCGGACCAATCTGGTCTCCACCAAGCCCCGCCCCTTCCAGACCCCACCCAATTAAAGCCACCACCGCCCAGGCTAGGCCCCGCCCCCGCAAGCTGCTCCTGAAAGCACGACCTTGGCCGGCCTTCCCACGCCCTCACCCAGGCCACGCCCAACTTGAAGTCCCGCCTCCGCGGCTCATCCTCTCCATCTCCAGCACCTGCCCCTGCCCTGCCCAGACCTAGCTCCGCCCCCTTGTGGGTCTCACGTCTACAACTGTCCAGGTTCCCCACAGACTCCTCTCAGTGCCAAAGGCGGTCTCATAGACGCCCCTTCCTGCTTCCCCCAGACCTCATCAATCCCAGACCCTCACCACCTCAGGAACTTCTCCAGTTTAAGACTTCGGGCGCCTGGAACCCTGCTACCAGGAGCTTCCTTGGCCCTGCGCTACTCCAGGCCAGCCTCCTCTCCCAGTGCTTCCTCGGTCCAGGTCCTGCCGCAAAGCCCCGGCCCCGCCCAGGCCGCCCCAAGCCCCACCTGGGCCCACCTTGCTGAAGCGCGGGGAGCAGGAGGAGAACTGGCGGATCTCCACGGGCTCCTCCTCCGTCGTGTCATCCTCATCATAGGAGTTCACATGGTGATACCTGTCCGAGCGGGCTGGGGAAGGAGTGTGGGCCGTGAACTAGGGATCAGGACCAGTCCTCAGATCACATGTCAGAGGCCCTTCCTGGTTCAAGCTGGGCCAGCAAGTCAGTCCACAACCTCTGCCTCATTCTTGGATCTGATCCAGGCCCCGCCCTCAGCCGGGTTCCCACACCAACCCGGCGCGGGGGCGGGGGCGAGGGGAGATAGAGTTGGGGAGCTCTCTCGAAGTTCTAGCCCTGCCTCCAGACAGGCTACACCCCAGATCCCACCTCCGGTGCTCTTCGCCCCGGCCACATCAGGCCAGCCCAAGTCTCCGCCACATGTTAGGTCCTAGCACCTCCCCTAGGCCAGGCCCAAACTTAAAACTCACCCCTGTCTAGGCCCCAACCCTAACCCAATCTCATTTCTTACCTAGATCTCAGACTGAGTCTGGCCCCTATACCAGGGCCCGGTCCAAATTGTCCCACCCCAGGAGCAGGCCACGCCCCCATTGCAACCTCAGCCCCCCTCATCTAGGAGTCTGGTCTCATACCTAGCCCAAGCCTTACCTCAGGCCACCTCTCCCAGTAGCCCACCCTGCATCCAGGCCCTGCCTCCTGTCCCCGCTCACTGTCGAAGTAGCTGGTGTCATCCTCGGACTCCAGGTGGGGGATGAACTCCGCCTTCTGCCTCAGCAGCCCTGTCCAGTCCAGGTCTCGGAAGAAACTGTGCTGCTTAACCTCATAGGCTCCACCTGGGCAGAGGACGGAGAAGGGGAGTGAATTCCAGCAAGAGGTCAGCCTTCCACTTCTTTCTTTGCAGCAGGCCACAGCACTTGGAGCTCAGGCTGGGTCTGGGGTTATGGAGCCCTGCTCCCACCAAAGACCCCTGGCCCTCAGCCCTCAGCCCCTCTGCACAACAGCCCCCTTACCTGCCCCAAGCCGGACCAGGGGGTTGGTCTGCAGGAGGCTGGATATCAGGAGCTGGGCATCTGTGGGCAAGGCCTCCTCCCCCTCGGGCCATAGAATGTCATCTGCAGGGCAAGGATGGGGCTGGGGGTCATTTCTGAAGTCCATGGGGCCCTAGGCAGGCCTACCCCCTATACCTCCTGCCCACCCACCGCAGAGGCACGCACCACTGATGACCTGTCCAAAGAGCTCCTCGGGGGTGTCTCCAAAGAAGGGCACGCAGCCCACCAGGAATTCGTAGAGGATGATACCCATGGCCCACCAGTCCACCGGCTTGCCGTAACCCTGGCGCAGGATGACCTCGGGGGCGATGTACTCTGGGGTCCCGCACACCTGGGGGCAGGCCGTCAGCCTGCGCCCTGGCCGTAGGAGGGGCCTCGAGGGGGTACTGTGCCACCCACCAGGCCCTTGTCCCCATGGTCCTGCCGGGTCACTCCACCCACAGCGACCCCCATGCCTGCACACACACCTGTTTGTCCAGGAACTCCCGGGCGTCCTTCTCAATGTGGCCTTCATACAGGTTGGTAGTGAGGCTCATGAGCCCCATCTTGGAAAGGCCGAAATCTGTCAGCTTTATGTGACCCATGGAGGTAATGAGGAGGCTGCAGGCACAGGTGGGGCTCTCAGAGGCGAGGCCCATCCACGTCACCCCTGGCCCTCCCCGTTAGGCCTTCCCAAGAGAATGGAGTGATGGAAAAGTTCAAGGCTCACTTGTCAGGCTTGAGGTCACGGTGCACGATGCCATAGTTGTGCAGGTACTCCAGTGCCAGCACTGTCTCGGCAAAGTACATACGAGCCATCTCCACAGGCAGCGCCCCAATGTTCTTCAGCAGGGTGGCGCAGTCCCCACCTTCAGGGGAGGGAGCAGGCCCTTGTGAAGAGGGAGGCACCCGAGGCCCAGAGCCAAGCACTCGACACACATAGCACCAAGTCTGCTCTCATTTTACAGATAAGGCAGACTGAGGCTCAGAGTAGAGCCTCCCTCTCCCCAGGTCACACAGGGAATTGTCATCTACCAGGCTTCTCTTGCCTTCTTATCCATCTTCCAAAGTTGGTGTGATCAGCCCATTTACACTGAGGGGGACTGAGGCTCAGAAAGTTGTTGGGGTCATGCAGGGAGTGATGGTGGAGGTGGGGTTTGAACATTGGTCTGACTGGGACCAAAGCCTGCCTGCTTATTGACTGCATCTGGGAGTACAGCCCTCACTCTCCTGGCATCTGAACCTTGAGGGTTGAAGAGTCTTAAAATGCAGATTCTTGGCTCCCACCAGAGTTACTCTAATGGACATTTGTATTTTAGTCTCTCCAACATCCATTCCTCCTTTTTTCTTACAAAGGGTCAGATTTCCTTCCACGTAAAGCGGCTGGGTCAGCATGTAACCCAAGCTGATCCAGTGAGTTGAGTCAGCCCTTGGACTTTTGGGACACAAAGTTCTTTTTCCACAAGGATTACTAAACTGGTAGGATATAAGCTAGAAGCTGTTGGGTGGCAACCTGCTACACTGGTGCTTGTCTAGGGGGACACCTACACATGGGATAACAGAGTCAAGAGATGGTGACAGATTCCTGATGACATGTTTTGTTTGGATACCTAGATACAGCCATTCCTGAAGGTGAATGATTTTTCAATCATATGTGCAAATTCATTCCTTCTTCCCCTCCCTTCCTTCCATCCTTTCTTTCTGCTTGACCCAGATTTAGCTGGGTTTCAGACTTTCTGAGGGGACCAGGAGTCTGTATTTGGCCACAACCCCAGGTAATTCTGATGCAAACTTATGCTGAGAACCAAGATGGGTTGTATTCCAGATGATACACTGGGGCTGGGCCCTGCTCAGGAGGCACTGACTAATCACCAACTGTGTGCTCAACCCACCAAATAGATCTTGACTCTGCCCACTTCTCTCCACCTCCTTTGCCATCAACCCATCATCCCTAGTCTTGACTCGTGCAGTCGTGCCTGCCCTGGTCTCCCTGCTTTTGTCCTCCCTACAGCAGCCAAATGGATATTCTAAAAACATAAATTAGACCATGTCAATTATGCTTAAAATCCCCCGGTAGCTTCCTGCTGCACTCAGAATGAAATCCCAATGCCATTCGGGGCCCTGCCAGGGCCTGCACTCTCAGTCATGTCATCTCTCTGCCCTCAACTCCCCCAACCCTCCCCCAGCTCACTTGGCTCCAGCTCCATTGGTTTCCTCAATGCTCCTCCAAATCTAGACACCTAAGAGACTTGGGGTTCCCTTTTCCTGATACAGTCCAGGCTTGGGGAAGCCTTCTGTCCACTGCATCACCATTTCCTCTTGAGCCTTATGGTCTTCGCTGTCATTCACTACATGAAATGAACTTGTCTCTTTTGGCTTGTTTATTGTCTGTAGACACAGACCAGAATATAACCTCCATGAGGGAGAAGTGTGTCTGTCTGGGACCCCACTGTGCCACCAGCACTTAGCACAGCATGTGGCATGAGGTAGATGATTAGGAGACATTTGTTGAGTAATGATTGACTAAGGCTAGGAGACGGCATAGCTGTAGCACCATGAGATCATGCGTATGCCATAGTAACCACAATACATGTGTGTCTGGGTGATGGGTATCTGGATGAATACATGCATGGATGAATGGATGGAGTGGATGGACAAACAGGTGAAAATATATAGACCGATGGTTAGATGGGTAAATAGACGGATGAGTAAACTGATAGATGAATTATCGATGAATAGCTGGATATATATGTGGATAAGATAGATGTGGAATGGATAAAAATATGGATGATAAAGGGATGGATGGATGGGGAGATGATGCATTAAGAAACAGATATTGGATAGCTTGATGGATGGCAAGTGAGTGGGTAAACAAACACATGGATGAATGAATGGGTAGACATATAAAAAGCTGGATGGGAAGATGGATGGATGGAGGAAACACAGATGTATGGATGGATAAACGGATGGATGAATCAAATAGATGAATAGATGGATGAATAGATGAGGATATGGATAAGCAAATGAATGGATGGAAAGATGGATCTTTGGATGAGTGTATTTATCCTTGGATAAAAGGAAAACAGATAAATAGATGGCTGGGGTAAATAAACAGGTGAAACTGATGGGCAGATCAAAGAATAGATAGATAAATAGCTGAATAAACATATGAGTGGATAGTAAATATGGTTAGATGGGTGGTGACTGGGCCTTAGGCAGGCCACCCAACAGCCCTGGCCAGTGTGTACCCTCCATCTTCCCCGAACCCTTGGGGGCAGCCACACCTTCCACATATTCCATGACCATGCAGAGGTGGCGCCGGGTCTCAAAGGAGCAGAACATGCCAACCACAAAGGGGTTCTCGGCGAAGGTGAGGATGTCACGCTCAACAAAGGCCTGCTGGATCTGGTTGCGCAGGATCAGGTTCTGCTTGTTGATCTTCTTCATAGCAAAGCGTTGCCGTGTGTCACGGTGCCGCACCAGGTAGACAGCACTGCAGGGGGTGAGAGCGGGGACCGGCCGTCACCTCCGAAACACCCGGCCTCCGCCACCCGCCCCCCGCCAGAGCCCCGGGTGGCTCACCCGTAGGCACCATTGCTTATGAGTTTGATGGTCTCAAAGTCATTCTCCCCAGGAGGTTTCTTGGCCTTGGTGGTGGTGCTACGACCCTGAAGGGGAAAGATGGTGATCATGATCATCATCATAAGACCGGGACTCTCATTATTCCACTTTACACATGGGGAAACTGAGGTGCAGAAAGGATGGGTCCTTCTTCCAACTGCCACAGTGAAGGAGCTCAAGATCAAGATTTGAACCCAAGACTGTCTGGCTCTGAAGCCATATTCCTAGTTTCTTTCTATCAGGAAAGATGGCAGGAAGCCCACAAAATAGAAAATATCCCTAATATATAAAGAACTATCAGAAACCAATAAGAGCTGAAGAGAAAAAAAAAATGGGCAAAAGATGTGAACTATAATTCATAAGGCTCTTAAACATATGAAAAGATGCTTGATCTCACATAGAACAGAAAGACAATTTAAAACTACCCCAAGATGCCATTTTTCTCCTAAAGGATTAGCATCAAAATCCAAAAGGTTGACATACTCTGTGGACAAAGGTCTGGGGAAACAGGCACTTCTATACTTTGCTGTTGGATGTGTAAGTTGGTACAACCCCTATGGAAGGCACTCTGGGAATATATATATAAGAATATATATGTATTATTTGACCCAGCCATTTCACTTTTGAATTCACGATACACATATGCTTGCACATGTTAAAAATAACATATGTACAATCTTGCTTACTGCAAAATTGGAAACAATTCATGTGTCCATCTATAGGAAACCAGTTAAATAAATACATGGTGGGGCAACTGTATAAAAGAATACTGTGTTAGTGTTAAATAAAATGAGTAATCTCTCTGCACACTGATTCAGAAAGATTTCCAAAGTATTTTATTAAGTAGAAAAAATGCAAGGGACAGTATTATAATGTGCTACCCTTTGTGTAAAACAGGTAGCAAAATAGAAATATCTAATCATATTTCGGGGCTCTAGGGCAGCAGGGGACAAAGATGAAAGTAAGATTTTCACTGTATCTCTTTTTTGCAAATTATTTTTATTTTTAGTAGGGACAAAGAGATATATTACATAAACATTATCGTTGTTCGTTGCTATTGAGTCAATTCCAACTCATGACGACCCCATGTGTGCAGAGTAGAACTGCTCCATAGGGTTTTCAAGGCTGTGATGTTTTGGAAGCAGATTACCAGGCCTGTTTTCCCAGGTGCCTCTGGGTGGGTTTGAACTGCCAGTCTTTCAGCTAGTGATCGAGTGCTTAACCATTTGCACTGTCCAGGGACAACAACATAAAGATTACACACACACACACACACAAAATCTATCTATGAGATATAAAAATACTGAACTTGTATGTGCCTAAGAATGTAGCCTAAAAAGATCTGACACAAAAATCAACAGAATTACAAGGAGAAATTGCTCAAAACAAGGACTTAACACACACTTCTCAGTAATTATTAGATCAATCAGGAGGAATCAGGGGGAAAAAATTGAATAAGGATATGGAAGATTTGAATCACTCAATTAACAAGTTTGATTGAATGGAATTATGTAGAATCCTGCAAACAATAATTAGAGATAAATACCTTTTTAGAGTTTTAGACTTTTGAGTCATGTCATTCCATTACCTATTCAAAAAATTAAACAAAATGGCATGTATAGTGAGATTCTTTTAAAATATATATATAAAGAAAAGGTGTGTGTATACGTATGTGAATGCATATACACAAGAAAACAAGGGTCATAAACCCAAGGTACCTTCAGAGGCCAAGAAGGCTAGGTGGGGGTCATGGGGGGCTGGGGGGCAGGTACCCCATATCACAGGACAGCCTCACTCAATGCCAGCCGGTTCTACCACAGTGTTGTCAGACCTTCTGATTTCTGAATAGAAGGCCCAAACCCAGATTTTAAGGCAAAATCTTCTGATTTTTATATTTTTCCTCAAATTTTTTAAAAACACTAGGAGTTCAGAGAAAGCACATATGTGGCCATTATTGCAGGCAGTCTCCACCAGACATCTGGAACACCCACCAAAGTGTTGTTGGCCTGGGGGTGGAATTATGGTCCTTTTCACCATGCTGAGTTGTTAACACGCATGATGGCAGTCAATCCACTCAAAAGCCCTGTGCAAAGTTCCTCAGTAAGTTAAACATAGAATTACCATATGACTCAGTAATTCCATTCCTAAGTATATACCCCAAAGAACTGAAAACAGGTGTTCAAATACTTGTACATAAACCTTCATTTAAAAAAAAAAAAAAAAAAACCCATTGTCGTCAAGTCGATTCTGACTCATAGCGACCCTATAGGACAGAGTAGAACTCCCCATAGGGTTTCCAAGGAGCACCTGGTAGATTTGAACTGCCCAGCTCTTAACTAGCTCTTAACTAGCAGCCATAGCTCTTAACCAGTATGCCACCAGGGTTTCCTAAATGTTCATAGTAGCACTATTTACAACAGCCAGAAAGTAGAAACCCAAACGTCCATCAACAGATAAATGGATATGCACAATGTGGTATATTCATATAATGGAATATTATTCAGTCATCAAAAGAAATGAAGGTCTCATACATGCTATAACGTGGCTGAACCTCAAAAACATTATGCTAAGTGAAAGAAGCCAGACATAAAAGGTCACATATTGTATGATTCTATTTATACGAAATATCCAGAATAGGCAAATCCATACAGACACAAATATATTTGTGGCTGCCAGGGACTGGGGAGAGGGAGGAATGGAGAGTAACTACTTCATGGGTATGGGGTTTTCTTTTGGGGTGATGAAAAAGTTCTGGAACTTAGTGGTGATGGTTGCCCAATATTATGACTATACTAAACACTACTGAATTGTACACTTTAAAATGGAAAATGTTTCTGTTATATGTATTTTACCACACACACACGCAAAATTCCATGCAAGAAAAGCTATTACTAACCCCATTTTACAGACATGGAAACTGAGGCTCAGGGTAGAGGACCAAGAGCCAAAGAGCACACAGTCTAAGGAGCAGAGCCAGCAGGTGAGCCCAGGCCTGCCTGCTCATGAACCAGAGTGCTAAGGATCTCTTGGCCTTACCTCGGAGAGGTCGTCTTGCTCGGGCGTGTTGGAGCCGCCGCTGTCCTGTTCCTCCAGATGCACCACGTCTAGGAAGGGGGTGACAGTGAGCTAGGGGCTAGGGTTGAGCCTACTTGCCCACAGTCCCCCTGCGCCCGCCAGCTGGCACCTGGGAAGGGGTCACGGGTGAGGCCAAGCTGGCGGATGATGTAGCGGGGGATGTCCGTCTTGACAAGGTGGCCCTCCTTGGCATGGCCCTCAGCTGCCTCCAGCAGGTGGTAAAACTCCTCGGGATTGAATTCCTGAGGCAGGGCAGGGGTGGCCTTGCAGTAGGCTCTGAGGGGCCCCCGCCAGCCCCCCGCCCATGCCCAGCCCCCTCACCAGGCACTCCAGCAGCCTCGCAGGGCGAGAGATGATAATAAGCAACTTCTTCACCAGCTGAATGACAAAAGCCACCTCCAAGCTCTCGGAGCGCTCATATGCCTGGGGCAAGAGACACAAGAGTAGTAGGATTCACAGGCACCCTGACTCAGTCAAGCCCCCCTCCCAACCCCACAGAGTGCACACTGCTGCTGCTGTCCACATTTTACAGGTCAGAAAAGCAAGGTCCAGGCCACAAAGTAAAAATAACAATTATTATTATAGCAAACACTGGCCTAAACCCTTCCCATATATCCGCTCATTCAATCCACCTTCCAAACAGTCCTCTGATCTCCCTGCCTGGCATGTTCTGCTCCCAGATCCCCACATGGCTCCCTTCCTCATGGAGGCCTGCCCTGACTCCCCCATGCCAATCTAAAATTGCGTCCCACTTCCCGATGGCCCCCTCAATCACCATTTCCCTTCTGTACTTTTTCTTTTTCTATCACAAGACATCCCTTCTAACATGCTATATATTAATTTACCTGTCATGTCTATTGGAGCCCTGGCAGTGCAGTGGTTAAGAGCTCGGCTGCTAACCAAAAGGTCAGTAGTTTGAATCCAACAGCCGCTCCTTGGAAACTCTATGGGGCAGTTCTACTCTGTCCTATAGGGTCGCTATGAGTCGGAATCGACTTAACGGCAATGGGTTTGATTTTGGTTTAGGTTATCATGTCTATCGGGGCTGGGACAGTGTGAGGCGAGTGACAGTGTCAAAAAACGCAGTCATCAAGATGACTAATACTGTAATGCAATACTTTCAAAAATCATAATTACTATTTCATGAGAAACTATTTGCTCTGTAAGCTTTCACCTGAAGTACAATAAAATATATATTAAAAAAAATAAAAATAAAAATTAAAAAAAAAAAAAAATCATAATTAATGCAAAAAAATCCATGATAAACAAAATATCCAAATTTTAAACAAAGACAGGGTCCAACAAGGCCATGCTGAGGCATTTTGGAACTTGAGGCAGAAGGCAAACTGTGCACCAGTCTATGTATTTTAATGTATTTTTAAATAACTATTGATTTTAATAAAAACATTATTGATGAGTTTGCTTCCTTTAAAGCCAGGGAAGTAAAATGATAACAAATTCGGGTTTTTTTTCTTATAAGCTTAAAATAATGTGGTTTGATTACACCTACTTTTCAATTTTTCGACTACTTGAATATTCTGGGGGAAAAAAAAAATAACTACTTGCCTCACCCTAGCCCAGCCCTGATACCCATTGCTTATCTTCTGACCCGTTCTGCTCCCCAAGGGCAGGGGATTTTGTTTATTTCCATCTGATTCTAGAGTTTCTAGGTCAGTTCTGGGTCCATAGGAGGTGCTTAATAAATACTCGTGGAATTCATGAATGAGTGAACCCCTTTCTGACAGCAGAAGGACTAAGTCACAGGGAGGTTGAGTGGCTTGGCAAAGTCTGCACAGCAAGTAAATGAGTCAGGGTGTGAACCCAGACTGGCTGAAGTCTGTGCTCTCAACTTCTACAGATCTCAAATCCAGGAGTGACACCAATGTGCTGTCCTGCGAGTCTGGGCTGAGGGCCTGGAGCGAGGAGCCTGATATTCTGGTTCCTGCAGCCTTCTCCAACCCAATCCCCTCACAAAGGTCCAGTCTCATGGCTTCTCTGTTCCTGGAATTTCCCAGACTGCCTTCCCACCTCAGGGCCTTTACACATGTTGTTCCTCCTGCTTGGTGCACTGCACACTTCCCCCAGCTCGTCTCATAGCTACCACTTCCTCATTATTCTTGTCCCAATTTCAATGTCACCTCCTCCAGGGAGGCCTCCTGGACTTTCCAAGGCAGTCCCTGACACTCTGTCATTACCCTGTTCTATTTGCTTCAAAGCCCTTAGCTTCAGCTGAAATCATCCAATTCCTTGATCTATTTTTTTCCATGTTTCTTGTCTGCCTCCCCCACTTGAATGTCAGCCCCATCAGAGCAGACATTTTTAACCATTTCATTCACTACCATATACTCTGCATAGTGCCCAGCACACAGTAGGCAACCCATTATCATTGGCTTGTATGGGGACATTAGCACCTTCAATTTCAGTTATTCATGCATTCATCCAACATTTATTGAGTACCTACTGTGTGTCCCCCTCTATGCCTTCCCCCTCATATTTTTAACATTCCAGGGGGGGAAACAAGACATAAGACAAGCAAAAATACACAGTGTAACAGACAATCCAAGGAGAAAAATAAACAGGAAGTGGGCAATGAGTGTAGCAGAAAAATTTTAAATGAGAGAGGGGGTCTAGGAGGACACACTGAGAAGGGAACTTTGAGTAAAGACCTGAAGGAGGGGAGGGAGGTCGAATCCCTGTCTCCCCCCAATCAGAGCTAGGGCAGGGATCATGTCCTCCTCATCCACCACTGAATCCTCAGCTCCACACCAGAGCCTGGTGCATGGTCGATGCGTTATGAATGGATGTGGGGTGAAGGGGGGGTGAGGGGTCGGTAGAGGCTTGTGGGTACAGAGCCTGAGATGCACTCACGTCCTGCAGCAGCTTCTCCAGATTCTCCTGTAATTCGTAGAAGTAAACGGTGGTGATCAGGCCATCGCGGGACTTGGCCAGGCAGTCCCGGGCCAGCTCGATGATCTGGTGGTGGATGAAGCTGAGCACGCCATCGGCCAGCGGCAGCACGCTGTCAGGCTCGTAGGCGCGGGCAAAGTCGCGCAGCTTCTCCTCCATCTGCGCCGTGGCCTGCGGGAGGGACGGAAGCAGGTGAGGGTGCCGGCATCAGCCGCCAGGGGGCGCGCGGAACTAGGGCGCGCTGGAGCCGGGACCCGCCGCCTCACCTTCGGGAACCTCTCCTTGTAGACATGGTTCATCATCACGATCTCGTTGTCGTAGGAGGAGGGGGAGCGCCCGGGGCTGCGGGGAGAGAAGGTCACCCTGTCCAGTCCCCCCATGTCTAACCGTCACCCATCATGTTGCAAGCCCAGTTTATCGGTAGGGACAGGGGTCTCGCTTTGCAGAGGGCCCCAGACCGCCAGCTTGGAGGGGAGACCAGGCCCACCTGAGGCTCCGCGAGCGGGGCCGCACTGCCGGTGAGCGTCGGCCTCCATCCTCGTCGGTGATGCTCTCGGTGCTACCGAAGTGTTTGGAGAGGAAATGGAGTTCATCCACGGTGGGCTGGTAGGGCAGCTGGTGTAGGCGCTCCTGCGAGGAGCAGGAAGACTGCGGGGAGGGGCGAGGCCAGTCAGAGCCACGCTGTGCCCCCACAGCTAGGGACCCTGGGCCAGGAGTCTCGGGGCTAGTGGGCCACTGGGCAAGGCTGGGATCAGAGGCTGATCCCTTGGGTCCCCAGGCCCAGGTTGGGACTCCCGGTGACAGACAGGCAGACAGGGACAGACACGGATGCAGACAGTGACACAGATACGGATGCGGCCAGAAGGAGCCTGTTAAAACCTGAGTCAAGTCATGTCCCTCCTCCGTCCAGGGCTCCCACTTCACTCAGGTTGAACACCCAAGTCTCCACCTTGGCCCACCGGGCCCTGCTCTGTCATCTTCCTGCCCTCCCCTCCTCCCCTCTGCCCCTCACTCACTCAGCTCCAGCAGCACCAGCATCCCTGATGATCCTAAACAAGCCAGGCATGCTCCCACCTCCCGGCCTTTGCACTAGCTGTTCCCTCTACTGGGAACACATCTACTATGGATTGCGCCTTCCCCTTTAAGTCTTTGCTTAAATGTCACCTAGTCAGGGAGGCCTCCCGGAACACACACCTGTTACTCCCTATTCTGTGCCCTGTTTTGCTTTCTCCTGATCTACTTATCTCTTGATTTACTATATTTGTATTATTCCTTTGTTATTGCTGTCTGCTCCTTGAGAACAGGGATTTGGCTCTGCTTGGTCCCTGGTCAGTGCCTGGCTTGCAGCTGGGGCAAAACACAGACCGACAGACACACAGACATCAGTGGAGAGACACAAGGACATCCACTTGATTCTGTTGGCAGTCAGAATGATCTTTTCAAACAGCACCCCCCTGCTTATTTATTTTACTTAGATCCACAATCAACACCCATGGAAGCAGAAGTCAAGAAATCGAATGACGTATTTTATTGGGCAAATCTGCTACAAAAGAGCTCTTTAAGGTGTTAAAAAGCAAAGATGTCACTATGAGGACTAAGGTGTGCCTGACCCAAGCCATGGTATTTTCAATCACCTCATATGCATGCAAAAGCTGGACTATGAATAAGGAAGACTGAAGAAGAATTGACGCATTTGTATTATGGTGTGGGAGAAGAATATTGAATATACCATGGACTGCCAGAAGAACGAACAAATCTATCTTGGAAGAAGTACAGTCAGAATGCTCCTTAGAACTGAGGATGTTGAGACTTCGTCTCACGTACTTTGGACATGTTATCAGGAGGGACCAGTCCCTGGAGAAGGACACCACGCTTGGTAAAGTAGTGGGTCAGTGAAAAAAAGGAAGACCCTCAATGAGATGCATTGACAGTGGCTGCAACAATGGGCTCAAACATAGCAATGACCGTGAGGATGGTGCAGGACCGGGCAGTGTTTTGTTCTATTGCACATAGGGTTGCTTTGAGTCGGAACCAACTCGACGGCACCTAACATAACAACCCCTGCTTAAAGCTCCGCATCCCATCAGTATCTATTGAAAATATATTTTTTAAATGCCCATGCCCTATGGCCTCCAGAATCACAACTTTAAATCATTCAAAATGAAATTTTAATACAATTTGATAGAAAGCAATAAAGCCTTACTAAGGCTCCCCACTATGTTTAGAATAAAATCCATCTCTCCACCCTGACCCACACAGTCCCTGGGTTAGACCTGGCTGCTAACTGAAAAGGTAGCATTTCGATCTACGCAGAGACTCCTCAGAAGGCCTGGCCATCTACTCCCGAAAAATCAGCCATTGAAGACCCAATGGAGCACAGTGCTACTCTGACACGCATAGGGTTGCTATGAGTTGAAGATGACTTCACGGCAACTAGTACGCTGACCCACAAGACCCTGCCTGCATCACCTCCATCGCTCAACCTCCAGCACAAAGCTCCAGCTGTACAAGGCTACTTTCAACTTTCCAAATGTGTGAAATTCTCAGTGGCCTCTTGGGAGTTTAGACATGCTGTTCCCCTTCTTGGAACACCCTTCTCCCCCTTCTTCCATCTGCCAAATGCCTGCTGACCCTTTGGGTCTTGTTTTGATGCCATTTGTTCCAGGAAGCCTTCCCTGACTCCCAGCTGTGTCACTTTCCTCCCCTCTGCAGTCACCATCACAGCTCCAACCACCCAGCGTTGTGAATGCTTTCTTACTGGTCTGTCTCCCTCGTGACTGAGCTGTGTGAATTCTTGGGCCTTAGTCCAGCTCCTAGAGCCCACCCACCCCATAACAGTCATATAATAAATGTCTGCTGAACAACCTACCAATGGATGGATGAAGGAACCAGAAACACAGATAGCAAAGGGGCAGATGGAGAGAGAGACCTTGGGTACTGCGGTGGGTAAGCAAATGGGCTCCAGGCCAGACCGTGGGGACGAAGGGCATGGCCTGGCCCTGGCTAGCTGCAGACCCTTGGGCAAGTAGCTTAACTGACTGAACCTTAATGTCATCATCTGTAGAATGAGTCTGAGACGACTACGACCCCCAAGACGATGTGTCAAGGGCAAAGAAAAAAGCTCTGGGAGGGACCTGTAACTGGCTATTAGATGGATAGGTGAACATCCTTGGAGGAAAGCAACCCAAGGTCCTCATTAAAGCCAGCCTGAGCTGCTAGCCTGGGTGTGGGCCTGTGAGGTGGAGATCTCCTCCCAAAGCCCCTACTCGCCTGCTTGCCACACTCACCGAGACCGTGGAGCTGGGCGTGTTGGTGCCATAGCCAGAAGAAGGGAGTGAGGCCAGAGACCAACGGCGTCCATCAGCCCTGAAATCCAGTCGAGGTGCTCAGTGACTGCCAGTCTCCCCCAGCCCCCTCCCCAATCCTTGGGGAGTGACAGAATCCACTGACCACAGCCAGGGCAGGGGATGGGGGGATAGATCTGCTCCCCAAGATTCCAGTCACCTCAGAGTCAAGGAGGTAGAGAGGGAGTCTTCCAGTCAGGCACCCCCAGACCCGGCAGGAAGATCAGCCTCCCATGATCCTCCCCTTCTGCCAGTCCTACACCAGACAAGCCCCCCAGAGTGGACCCCAAGGAGGAGTGGAAAAGCCCACCCAAGACGGTCTTCCCATATTGGTGTTAGGTCTTCTCATAGGAACCCTAAAATTATACCCCTAGAGAATTACCCATGAGAAACCTCTCAGAGGCAGCCTTATTGAGTCTTCTCAGAGAAGAAAGGTCCCTCTCCCAAACACACACACACATTCACATTTACAACTTCACAGACAGTCTTGCAGTCACACCCAGTAGTATTAGTGTGACTAGTGTGGTCACACACTGACAGTCACACACATTCACAGTTCACACACACCTACACCCACACATGCACATACAGACACTCACATATAGACACATACACTTACAGAGACCCACATACTCACACTCTGACACACACAGTCACTTGCACATACTTTCACATTCACACAGACACATTCAGGACACCCTCACTTATTCAGTCACACACAACATTCAAACTCTCACAGACACACACTTGTTCACACTCACAAAGATGCACACTCACATGGACACATTGTAGGCACATCCTCCCTCACATATTCACACACATTTACAACTTCACAGACACTCCTCCACATTTTCACTCACACGCAGATGCACACACACAGGTGCATGCTCTCTCACATAATCACACACATTTACAATCTCAGAGACGCACGTCCACACTCACACAGATTTGCACACTTACATGGACACACACACACAAGACTCCTTCCTCGTTCCTTCCTATAGTCAGTGCCCTAGGGCGTGCCCTAAGTCCTCCTCTCCCACTGCCACCACTTGGCCTGGATCCTGTCACCTCTCACTAGTAGCTGTGTGGCCCCCTCCTGCCTACCCTCCACCAGATATCCCAATTCCTTCTCAAATGCACATTTGACCCTATCTGGCTCCCTACTGCCCTCAGCTGAATTCCAAGGCCCAGGGGACCCTTCACTCCCACTCGCCGGAAGCTGTCGTCTGTGCCCCACAGCTCCCTGTGACTCCCACACCACGGGCCTTCACCACCCTTTGTCGTGATCCCCGTTCTCTGACCTGTCGCACCCACTCAACTCTGAGGGTAGAAATGGGGTGTCGTTCACCCCGTACGCTCAGCTCCCAGTGCACAGATGGTGTTCAGACGTTTTTCGAATGAATAGAGTTCAAAGAAAAAGAGACCCCTCTAGGTTTCCTGGTGATGCCCATAAAGTTTCTTCAAAAAAATCAGGGAAACCTCTCTGCTTCCCCAATTCCACCAAAGGTCCGCAGATAATTCTTTTAGGGACACTGCTGAAACCCTCAGAGACCTCCCCGGGACCTCAAGAGACAGCCATAGCTGTCCTCCCCCACCTCAAAGACCAAAAGTTCCTCGATGGGCGCCACGCAGTCTGCGCTTGCGCACCGCATTTTGGCTCGCCTGCCCTGTTGCTATGGAAACGCCCGGCCCTGAGCCTGAGGCTGAGACCCTGGGCACTTGAGCGCAAGCGCTTTAGCTCCGCCGCAAAAGAAGTCCCGCCCATTCCTGGTTCCCGCTTGGAGATCGGCCCCGCCTTCTGGTAGGCCCCGCCTCTGAAGCTGGACACTCCTTCCTGTTGGGATATTAGGGCGCTCTGGGGGTCCCCTTAGGCCCCAGCAGGGGTGCAATTAGGAGGGAGAACAGATGGCGGCCCGTACGGTAGGTGGGGAGGGCCCCGGGTAGGGTTCTGGGGCTGCGGCGGACAGGGACTCACCTTCGGGAGGAGGCGAACGAGAAATGGGCGGGGGTGTTGGGGGAGAAGTTGCGGGGGCTGTCCAGGGGACTGCTACCTGTGGCGGAAGGAAGGAGTGCTTTAAGCCTGGGAGGGGGGCAATCCCATCAGTCCTCCTAATCCCCAAAACGGGTTGCAAACGGCAGCCCGTCCCCTCTTAAGTCTAGATCGGGCCTTGTATGGGCTGGCCACGCCCCCTTCCCTGTGACCCAGACTCTAAACTTTTTGGTTTCCAAATAAGCCCAGCCCCTTTCATCTGATCCCGCCCCTCGGGCACGGCTTCTTCTTTTTCTGCCCCCTCTACTTTCCAATCTAGTATCGCCTAGCCCTCCCCCGACCAGTGCTGGTTCATCTGCGGACTGGTCACGCCCACACATGGATGGTCTTGCT
Organism: Dugong dugon; assembly: GCA_030035585.1. NCBI lineage: Eukaryota > Metazoa > Chordata > Mammalia > Sirenia > Dugongidae > Dugong > Dugong dugon. The sequence goes on along the minus strand of CM057462.1, from coordinate 16,681,009 downwards.
CCTTGTCCAATGTGGATTGTCCTCTGTCCGGATGAGTTTCGCACCGCCCACCTCTCGGCATGGCCACACCCCCTCTCTTATGGCCCGCCTCCTTTAGTCGGATCCACACCCACTAAGACCGGAGCACCAGTCTCACCCAGGTGGCCCGGCAGTGGGGAGTGGGGCCGCGGCAGCGTGGGTGAAGTGCTCGTCAGGATGAGGCTTTTCCGGTTACTGGTGCGGCAGCTGCGGGGAAGGCGAGGCAGAGAGACCGGGCCAGGCCGCAGCCCGGTGAACTCCGGGAGCCCAGCCAGCTGCCCTCCCATCTCAGATACCCATCCTATCTCCCATCCGTGTGTGCTTGGAGGCGCCCGGAGGACTGCTTGGAGGAGGCGGCCATAGAAGCCTCGACTGTGTGTGTGTGATGCATCTGTGATGTGTGTGCGAGGATCATGTATGACGCTGTGAAGCACAGTCAGTGTGATGGTGACGTGTGACAGCATTGATGCATCGATTGTGTCCTTGGGTCTGTGCATGACATTCACTGTGTGTATCCCCGTGTGGCATACACTGTGTGAGTTCAACCCTGTGTGACACTGGGCATGTTCTAGTCTTAAGAACATGTATGACAACAGCTGGGTTTATCTTGTGTGACACAACTCTGCCCTTGTGTGTCTATGTGACACAGTGTGTAAAGTCACTTATCCACGTCTAGGTGTGCCATCTTTGCTACATGTTTGTCTTTATGTGATATGCTGAGTGTGTACGAGACTGTCCTTATATCTGTGTGTGATATTTACTGTGTGTCCACATGCAGCATCTACTGTTTGTGAATTTCACACCCCCGACACTGGCATTCAGAGCATGTCGCTATGTGTGACATTCCCTGGGTGAGTCTGGGTGTGATAAAGTGTGATTTTTGTGTGTCTCGCCATCTCTCAAAATTTCCAGTGTTTATCCCGGCATCCGTGTGAAACAGCGTGTGACATGCCTAGGTTGACGTTGTATAGTGTGACATTGTTGACTGTATGAATGTGTCACCATCACATATATGTTTGTGTACATATCAGATGGCATAATCATATGTGTGGATTGCTATGCACGTGACATCTTACTAGCTGTGCATGACATAGTGATACCTGTGTGTGACACTGGGGGTGCCCCTGTGTGTCTGTACATGGCTCTGCCCTGTGGCCGCTGCCTGGCTGAGTGTGCATGGCGCCTCCTGGGTGTATCTGGGCCACTAGTGCTGTGTGTGTATGTGTGTGTGACATCATGCCCTGCATGACGCCATGTGTCACTGTCTTCTGTGTGAGGCTGTATTTCTTGAGGGGAGAGTCTGTCCTATGATAAAAGCCCCCCTTTTCTTTCTGCTTCTCAGGATCCCAGCTCCTGAAAGGAGGAGCCCCCAGCCCTCCATCCCCCTCACTCTTGGCTGCAGTGACTGGGCATAATAGCGCGTCCAGGCGCGCGCGACATGGGGAGGGGGGGACAGGCTGCGGCTATTGTTCTGAGGGTGCCAAGCCCCCCATCCCCACCCTCCCCTTCTTCCCCCACTCCCAACCAGCTGCCAGAGGACGCAGAGCCAGCAGACAAAGGCGCCGCAGCAGCCCCCTGCCCGGCGCAGCCCCCTCCCCCCCGCGGCGGTCCCTTCTAGCGTGCAGTCGCTCCCCAACCTAGGCCAACATCGGCCCACATGGAGCCCCCTCCCCGGCAGGAAGGAGCAGCGCGGGCACCTCTGGCGCAGCTGGACCAGGCGCAGCATCCCGGGCCCCGCCCTGCGGCAGCGGCCGGAGGGGCCTTTTTGAGGGGAGGGCTGGGTCAGGATCTGGGGGTCGGGGGCTACCTCTTGGTGCGGCGGAACATGCTGCCGCCGGGGAAGGAGGGCATCGAGAAATTGGAAAGCGCGGTCCAGAGAGAGTCAGACATGACCCGGCGGCGGCGACATGGTGGCAGGTGCGGCAACGGCGGCAGCGGCGCGGGGAGCAAGCGCGCCGGGCGGAGGCTGGAGCCGCAGCGGGCGGGGGAGGGCGGGAGAGGGGAGGGCCCTGCGGCTACCGCCTACCGGGAGGGGGCGCTGCTGTGAGCCGGCGCGCCAAGTGCAGCCCGCGCGCGCTCCAGGCGCCCCCACCTTGGACCAGAGAAAGGGCGACCAGGCCGGCGCGTCTCTCCCCAAGGCTCACCTGCTGCTTTTCCGAGGCAGGGGCAAATCCTTCTGGAAGGCAAAGGGAGCAGAAGGATAGGGGTCACCACAGACCGGCGGTCGCTGCCCACAAGCCCTTGCAGCCCCCTGGAGGAGCAGAAGCTGAACGGGAGCAGGCACCTCATCAGCATTGCCATCTTCACCCTTGGCCATGCTCTGGGGGCCGGCTCCTTGAGGGACAGGGTCCCAGGAAGATTCCTCTCCCGTCCTCCAGGCACCAACACTGGGCCAAGTACAGGAGGGGCCTCATTACAGGGCTGCTGAATTGGCATCTCAATGAGTGTGTAAATGAAGCAAGAGTCTTTATATTAAAATATTTATTGAGCGCCTGCTGTAAGCCAGACCCTATCCTAGGCACTGGGGACACAGCAGTAAGGCAAATAAAAATTCCTGCCCATTTGGGGCTAGCATTTAGTGGGGGGAGACAGACAATAATAAGATTAATGCAGAAGTGAATGAGAATTTTAGACAATAATAAGTGTTATGAATAAAATTAAACACGATGATGGGATGAGAATGGTTGGGAGGGGGATACGAGGGCTGCTCTGGTGAGGTGACTTTTAAGCTGGTTGCTGAAAGATAAGACCTAGCCATGGGAAAAATCTGTGGAGAGCATTCCAGGTAGAGAGAGCTACAAGGTCAAAGCCTTTGAGGCAGGAATGAGCTTAGCATGTTCAAGCATGAAATGTGGAACGAATGAATGACTCCTCCACCCCTCCAACAGACCTGCCCCCCAGCCAGATTCACGGAGTTGAGTTGGGGTAGTTAGAGTAGCTCAAAACAGATTTGGAACGGGAACCAGGTGGGTAGTCTTTTTCAATAATGGCAATGATAATAATTGGTGGCTATCAATTTTATGTGTCCACGTTAGAAGTTTGTATTCTGTTTGTCAAGTGTTCAGGAAGTTATTACCGGGGGTGGGGGTGCGGGGTGGGGATATCGCCCCTTTTCTTAGGAGAAAAGTGGCATCACCATTCTGCTAGTCCTGTTTCAACAGGCTGAGGGGGAAGGAAGGGGGTTGGGCAGCCCGAAAGATTTGGGTGAGAGTTTGGCTACTCCAACCAGGGGAAAATAAGAAATGTTCTAGATCCTTTCTAGGATCTTTGAGAACAGGAAGCCCTGGGATCAAATCCCAGCTCTGCCCCTCTTGACCTTGACAAATGACCTTACAACAGTTCGCGACTCCTAAAAGAGGATTCTGTGAGATGATGCAGGCAAAGCCCTTAGCATGGCGCCTAGCACATAGTAAGCGCTCGATACGTATTATGCCATAGGAACAGGAGTTAGTATTAATCGACATGCTGCCAGGACAGGAAATGGACTAGAGGGACCCCCTACTGCCATGTACAGAGGACAGATGTATGGACAGGGTCAAAGGATACTGTCCCTGTCCCCAGTACTACCCTTCCGAGCCATGGGTGCCCGGAAATCCACACCAGGTTTTCCTTCCGTCTTTGCAGGATCGGCGTGAATGAGCCGCAGCCTGGGCCGGCAAAACCGGCTGAACGTCTGCAATGGCCCAAGAGAAATCAAGGCCTGGATTTTCCGGGCACGGAGTCCAGGGCTCCGGACTCGGGTACACTGGGCCTCCGAGGGTGAGCCCCGGGGGGGACCTTTAAGCGTCACTCAAAGAAGTCTTCAAACCCAGCCCCATCCGCTCATGCCTCCCACACATTCTAGGGTCGAGGAAAGGGGCAAACGAGTGCCTGAGGATCGGAATCCTTGGCGTAAGTGTAGATAGACGCCACCTCCATCTCCAGCTGCAGAGCCCCTCTGCTAGAGCGGATTCCGCCTTTTCCCAGGATTAGTGGACGGCGCTGCGGACAGGCCGTTCGAACTCGCCCATCGTATATATGCTGTTCATATATACGATACCAAATACATACAGGGACCCTCTTGAGCTCTCCGTAGTGGTGGGACAGTTCCTAAGGGGCTGCACTTGTGTATGCAGAGTGTATCCAGAGTGAAGTGGTTAATTTTGCAAGAGGGGAAGAATAGGGTAGTACTCTGCCAGGGCTCGCCCGGCTGTGAGGACGCCTGGGGCCGGGAGGGTGAGTGAATGGAGAGAGGGGTCTAGCCTCTCCCCCCAACACACCCACACACTCTCCTCTTCCAAAATCCTGGTCTGGGGGCGGGGCCCTGGTATGGGGGTGGGGGGGGGGAGAGAAGACCCGCGTGGCGCCAAGCCAATGGGAGTCGGCACCGGCCGGGAGGACGGGGACACACCCCATGCAGGCCCCGCCCCTTTACGTCCCTTTCCCGGGTACCAGACCGCGCAGACCCGGCTCCGGATGCCGCAGCACTCGCTCGTTTTGCCGCAGCTCGCTCCTTTTTCCCAGAACACGTCCTCTTCCCACCCTCCCCAGCCCAGCCTGGGGGAAGGAATCCCGATCAGGACCTGAGAGGGGCCCAGGTTCTGAGAAGAAGCCATCTGGGCTCCGTTTAAAAGCTAATCAGCTCTCCAACCCATGGGTGGTTCCATCATCATCCAGACGCCTGGGAAGTCCGTCCTAACGTCTGACCCCCATCTTTCCTGCTGCACTCGCCGTTCAGCTCCCCTTCGTCTCCAACTTCGAAGCCTAGGCCCCGTTACACTTAGGGAATGGTCAACTGGGGGAGTCCAGAGATGGACAAGTCTCCTTGAACGAGAGCCTGAATCCTCCCCTACCCTCCGCACGCCGCTCCAGGCTGGGGGTGCAGCCTGAGTCTGGGCCCACGCTTGGCTTTGCCTGAGCTCCCCTCAGAGTACAGAACTCGAGGCTGGGCTCGAAGACGGCCCAGAAGGGCCAGATCCCTGGCAGGCCTCGGTAAGAAGTCTGGACCAAATTCCCTTCTAAGGAACACTTGACCCCATACTAACCCCAGAAGCCCCGGCTGAAGATGGGAGCAGAAAACCTCTCTCAGCTTCAGAATCCCCACTCAGCTTGAGGTGGGACCGCCTGACTCCCGGGTTTGCCCCGCCTTTCCCATACTCCACAACAGTCCTCAGTTTCCCACTCCGCGCATTGGACCCACGCCTCCGGCGCCTGCGCAGCAGCGACCGGCATCTTCTAAGTCTGCAAGGAGCTAAAAATCGCTCCCGCCCACCCACAAGCTGGGCTGGACTTGAGGATAGCGAGGGGCGGGGGGCGGAGTGGGGTGGGGGTGGAACGAAGAGTGGGGAGGCTGCCTAGGTGCCAGTCCAATTAGGGCAGTAGGAAGAATTCGGGGGGGCGGGGAGGCAGGGTGCATGGAGGGCAGAGGAGATTCCCACGCCTCTGAAAGGGGCTCCTGAGGTGGTAAGGGGTGAGGCTGCCGCACAAACATGTTTACGGCTGCCGCGGCGCGGGCAGTCCCGAGGGGCGCGAGCCCAGGGGCAATAACTTTGCTTTGCGCCCCCCTCCCGGCCTGGCGGGGCTCCAGAGTGCTGACTTCGGTTACAGCCCCCTCCCCCTCCAGTGAGCCAGTCGCCCCTCAGGCTATCCTCGAGGGGGAGCGCTCGGTTGCATCCCCTCTGTCAGATCCCCGGAGCTCCGGGCGGCGCCTGAGGGGCGGGGTCCCCAGCGCGTCGGGACGCGCGGCCACAGCGTTCCCCGCGGGCAGCATTGCTAGGCAGTGAGAGGAGTCGCCTGGGCCGACCCTGGTGCAAGTTCCGCGGCCCCTGCCCGGCCCCGCCCCGGGGCGCCGACCCCTTCCTCTCCCCCGGGCCGGGAACGCCGCGTACCTGCAGCCTCCGGCGGCGGATCAAGCCGGAATCGTCCATGGCGGCGGCGGCGGCGGCGGCGGCGGCGGCGGTGGCTTCGGCCCCAGGGAGGGAGGGGGGAGGCAGCGGCGGGAGGAGGGAGGAGGGCGGGAGTGAGAAGCCGCGGGGACCGCGGCGGCGGCGGCGGCGGCGGCTGCTGGGGGGCGGGGGAGGAGCGAAGCAGGGCGGGCCTGGCGCCGTCACTGCGTCTGGGCGCCGAAGCCGGGCCTCGGCCACCGCTGCCCGAGCCGGGGGGAGGGGCCTCCAGATATCCACGAGGGAGCCAGGCCACCGAGAGACCCCCCTAGGAGAAAAGGCATCCTACGGGAGAGAAAGTCTCATGAATAGACCCTCAGCCCGAGAAATTCCCCAGGGAAGACATTGGCACTGAGATACATTCCCTATGAAAACACCCCCTCCTAGCGACCCCTCTAGGGAGCCACATTCCTACAGGGAGATGATCACCACGGGGAGGTCCTCTCCAATGAAGAAATCTCACAGACCCTGGAAATCATTCCCAAGAGAGATGATCCCTGAGAGACGACGCTTCCTCTCAAAATCCCCTTCCCCACAGGAAGAGACATTCTGGCCACGAAACATACCCCCAGGTGACATTTCATCATCCCAATGAGAGACCCCCCCCCCTAAAAGCCGTATTTTCGGTAGGAAATTGTCCCCACACAAGAGACCCCCTATATGCCTCAAGGAGAGACATTCTCGCAGAGCAACATTTTCACTGGGGAGACCCATCCTTACGGGAGAGATCCTGGGAAATATTCCCATGGTGATGCCCCTTCAGAAAAACGTTTACACGAATATACTCCTCCAGAGCGCAGCCTCTCCCAAGCGAAGTGCTCCTCAGGGAACCCTGCATCTAGCAACCTCCTCCCTCACCGTCAGAATTGAGGAGCCAGGCCAGGCTAGCCATATTTATAGGAGTGATTAGCTGGTAGCTGGGGAGAGGGACTGCTGAAGCCTCTCCCTCCCCGCCCCCCCCCACCCCCAGTTTCCTACAGCTGAGGCCAAATGCCCCATGCTTCCCAGAGTTGGAGAGGGGAGCTTCGGAGACCTCCCCACTTCAGATCTGGGCATTGAGGGCAAGGTAGGGAGGGGCTTCCCACGAGTCCTGGCCCCTAGCTGGTCCCAAGGCTCATGAGGGTGTGGTCACTGGGCGGAGTGATTCCTTCCAACCGACAGCTGCGAAGGCGGGGTCCCTCTCCGCGTGTCCCTGGGGCGCTAGGAGATTTCAAAATCCATCTCCGTATCTGACCCTTTGCGCCTGTGCCTGGGTTAGCTCTGTCTGTGTCTCATGTCTGTCGGCATGTCTGGTTACTGTCTCCCTAAATTTATTCCTTTCACCTTTCTCTGTCCATGGTCGGGACTTCCCTCTTGTGGCTTCATCTCAAGCTGGCAGCCACGGGAGCTCTCCCTGGTGCTGATCCCGCGCGCTCCTGTCCGTGGTGCTGAAATCCGAGTTCAGGGTTGGGGGTGAGGTCAAGGGAGGGGAAGGGATACGTAGCGTCTGGTGGGAGGTACAGCTCCGAGGCTGGACTGGTCGGACCCATGAGCACCCTAGACCACCCCCAAGATGCATCAGGCTAAGAAATCTGGGCCTCCAGGACATCACTGGGGGCCTACAGACTGGTTAGAAGGCAGAGCCTCCTGATTCCTTCATTGACTCAACACTTATTGCTCACCCACTGCATGCAAGGTAGTGTTCTGGGCGCTAGGAGTACAGCAGTGAAAGAGACAGACAGAAATACTGTCCTACCCTGGTAGGAGGGAGACAGACTCATGGTGGCAATCAATCCTCACAAACACACTGCAAGCACAGGCACACAAACATACACATACTCAGGAAACACAGACTCACACAAGCACATGTACACATTGTGCAAATACACACTCAGCAAACACAGATACACACAGACATACTCTGAAAGCACACATGCAAACACACATTCAGCAAACACAAACATATATACACATAAAAAACTAACACTCCACAAACACCCACATACAAACACATACTTAGCAAACATGTAGATACAAACACACACTCAACAAATGCAGACACAAACACACACACATAGTTCCAGAACCAAGAGACGCCCAGCTGCACACAGACAAACCCTTACTTTACACACAGACACATTATTCCTACAACACAACACGTGAGCACACACGCACACCCACATCTCCAGGGCTGGGCTGTCTCTCTTGTCTGACTTCCTCACTATGTCAGCTCTTAGATGGTCTAGGTTTGCATGTTTTGCTCACCGCTGCATCCTCAGACCTGGCACACAGTAGGTGCTCAATAAATGTTCACTGAATGAATGGATAAATTGAGGGAATGTTCACAAGGGACACATGTTCACAGAAACTGCAGGACACGGATACATACCTTCATGTTTCAGGTGCAGACACACACCCTGTTCAGCACGTGACCACACTCCCTTGTTCACTCACGGGCGACAACCTTTATCCATTGACTTACCCACAACATTTTCGTAGGGACACCCACACTGATCCTACATTCCCGCCTCCTATTTATTTCCTGATTCTTAATCAACTGCACACACTTAGCTTGTGACACACACAGGCACCTCTGCCCAGATTCTGAACACACACACACAACTACCCAACCAAGAGACACACATAAACATAACTCACCCAACAACCACGTACATAAATGCTCCACACACACACACACAGCCATAAAATCAAGAGACACACAGGTGCACCAAATACACACAGGCCACACAATTGCACCCTCACCAAACACACACACATTCCCTACACATACACAGAGCTTAGACCACAAGCATTAACATAAGGGCATAAATACAGATACATACACACTTGCCCTAGGTCCCTGGGCCTTTAGTCAGCTGGAGGAGAGGGCAGAGCAGTGGGAAGTCCTGCCCCTGCAACAAACCACTCCCCTTTTAACTGCCAGTGTTTCCTAGACTTGACCCTGAGGTTTCTCAGCCACTCAGAGACTTCAGTCTCTAGCAGGTGAGAGCCAGATTGGGGAGGAGGGGCAGGGAAGGGGATCGTTTTGTCTCCACAGGCCCCCAGGTTCCCCTGTCTCTGGGGCTTTTGGACTTCAGCGGCGGAACCCAAGTCTTGGCACCGCCTTGCTTGGCCCCAAAGACCCAACCCGGGGTGGCAGTCCCTAAGCCGATTGTGGGCTGAGAGAAGGTGACCCTGAGAGGGGACAACAGGAATCAAGAGAGAGGGAGGAGGCTGGGCAGAGATGAAGGAGGAATTACTGGAAGGAGGCAGAGTGTTGTAAGAGCTGGAGAGATTCCTCTTGGTTCTAAGGAAGGAGGGGATGCCTGAGGTCTGAGAGGGTGGGAGATCCCACTGGGTCTGAGGGGGGTGGGGCACTATAGTCTAAGCAGAGCGATAGGGAGTGGGGTGGCCTGGGTCTGAAGAGATGGATCTGATCAGGGAGGGGCTCTTGGGTCAGAGGCAGACCCTGGTGCCCCCTGGGATTTGAAGGGCCCCTGCCATTGCGAAGCCTCCTAATAAGCTTTGCAACCTCTACTCTCCCTGGCACTGTCTCCTGGCTGTACATTGGGAGGGTGCCACCCTGAGCTCCCAGAAAGAGACAGCCTAATACCCCCCACCCCAGCTGGCTCTTATCTCAGGTGGACATGGCCTGCAGGGGCCACACTCAACCCAGCGGCATGGCCTGGCCCCTTCGATTGACCCTGGCATGCACCCTGCTGGGGGCCTGTGGAGGGAGTCGTCTGATCCAAGCTAGGCCTTGGGGACATCATGGGCTGGCAGCCAATCTGGGCACAGGCCAGCTGCCCCTGGCAGGTGAGTGCCTCAGACCCTGCCTAACCCCCAACATCCAGGAACCCCCACCCCACCATGGCAATTCCAGAATTTCCTTATGAAAGTGGCTTAGAGTGGCCACTATGGTGGGTGGCGGGGGCTTGTGCTGAAGAGTGGTGGCTAAGAGCACAGACTCTGGAGCCCGACTGTCTAGTTTGAAATCTAATCTCTGCCACTTCCTAGCTGTGTGACCCTGGGAAAGTCACTTAACCTCTCTGGGTCTCTCAGCCCATTAAAAAAGAGGAGAAATAACAGACCTATCTCATAAGATGTTGTGAAGATTAAACATACGCACACTTATACCACTACCAGGGGTCCCTGGTGGCGTAGTGGTTAAGAGCTCGGCTACTAATCAAAAGGTTGGCAGTTCAAATCCACTAGCTGCTCCCTGGAAACCCTATGGGGCAGTTCTACTCTGTCCTATAGGGCCTCTATGAGTTGGAACCGACTCATCCTGGCACCTAACTACAACAACCACTACCAGGCATGATGATAAATAAGTTGATAGCTGTAAGTGATTGTAATTACTTGAAGCTGCATTTGCATACCAAAAAAATGTGTTTACTTAAGTTTTATGTTTGGGAGAACTGATGTAGACGGGGGTTTCCCCTGTTCAGGGGACCCCCCCCCCCAGGCCATGTTTCTCCACCCCTACCTCTGGACCCAAGACCTTGGCCCACGGGTCTCTCTTTCACCAGGACCCTGTTGTCCCTCAGAGATAGATACACCAAAGGCGTCTGGCCCTGGGACCGTCCCAGAGCGCTGTGGGGCGCCGAGCCCCAGGTAAGTACAGCACCCTCTTGCATTTCCTCGAGTTATCCCTGCCAGGGGCCAGAAGCCCTTTCGGTCCCTGACCCATCTGGGCCTGTCTCTCCCAATGCTCAGGTGTAAATCCTTCCTGGAACACCTCCAGGATGCCCTCCGGAGTCACTTCCTCCTGCCGCTCTGTGTGGAGCTCTGCGAGGGCTGGTAGGAAGTGTGGGGCCTGTGGTTGGGGTGGGCCAAAGGGCAGGGTCTGTTGTTAGCTCAACCCTGTGTTGGAAGGTGTGTGGCCTTACTAGAACAAGGCCAAGGTTTTAGGTTTAAAACAGGGGTGGGGCCGTGGAGCCCCCAGCTTAAGAGCTGTATGGAGGCATGGCCTTTATGGGCTTGGTTTCTTAAGCAGCGGGGCCTCTTAATTGAAAAGAGAAGCTAAAACCAAAACCAAAGCCAAACCCATTGCCGTCGGGTCGATTCCGACAAACAGTGACCCTAAAGGGAAGAGTAGAACTGCTTCACAGGGTTTCCAAGAAGCACCTGGTAGATTTGAACTGCCGACCTTTTGGTTAGCAGCTATAGCTCTTAACCACTACACCACCAGGGGTTCCAGAAGCTAGAAGGATGGGGAGTATAAGGGTCTGACCTGGAAAGAATGGTGTTAGGTCTTCAGGTGTGGGGCCAGTTGTGACAGGGCCCTGGGCATGGGTGGAAAGAGTTGATAGTATAGGGGGCGAGATGAAATCTGAAGGGATATGGGCTTGTAGGCGAGTGGTTCTCAGGGAAGGGCATACATGGGTCGAGGCCTTGGGAGCAGGACTTCTACTAGAACTCGGCTGAGGAGCTCCTTCTCACTTTCTTCTCACCAAACACGATCCCCAGGTTCACCACCTGTGAAGCTGATATCACCTGCGGCCCGACTTGGCTCTCACTCCCAGAGAGGAGCTGTGAGCCCGGCTGCCGTACCTATGCGCAGGTGAGCATGGGACAGAGGCCCGAGGAGGAGACTGAGACTCCCCTGGCCAGGTCCTGCCCTAACCTGCTGCGGTCTCAGAGTCCAGACTGGCACTCCCAAGGCTCTTTCCCCACTCTACCCCCTCCCAAAACCCAATCGCCATAGCAGGAGGCACCCATACCCTGCCCAGGGCCCGGTGAGTCTGGATTTGTCCTCTCCAAGGGACCAACTCTGCCTGGATCTAGTTCATAGTGTCCCCAGGAGGACACAGAGGCCAGAACCCTCCCAAGACCCCACTCCTGATCTCGACCTCTCTCCTACACCCCCTGGTACCTATCAAGAACAACTCACCTTTCCCAACTCCCAGCCCCACCCTAGTCCCGCCCACAGCCTCCTGAAGACTGAGTTGCTCGCCCCAAGGTCCCATCACCGCCTTGGCCCCTTCCCCCAGTGGAAGTACCGGACTTTCCAAGGCCAAATTCCTGGCCACGCCCCGAGCCTGCGCTCTGGAAGCCTCCGCCCCCAGGATACCTGAACTCCGGCCACTCAGGCTCTAACTCCACCCTTTTTCCCAGACCTTCGCGGACGGCGCAGACCTTTGCCGGTCTGTTCTGGGTCACACCCTGCCGGTGGCAGCTCCTGGGTCCCGTCACTGCCTCAACATCTCTGTCTCGGTGCTGCCGCGTCCCAAGCCCAGGCGGCGGGCCCGGGAAGCCACCTCCCCGCGCCTCTGGCACCCTCGCATCTCGCTGATCCTGGACGCTCCAGGCAGTGGGAGCGGCAGTGGAAGCGGCAGCGGCCCCTAGGGGGCGCCTGGTCTTGGGTGGGACATGCGTCTCTTCCCCCCGCCCCCATCCAGCCCACTCAAGACACCCAGAGCCTCACCCCTCTCCCTCCCTGCCTTCCAGATTCCCCAGTCCTGTCCTTCCTCGTTTAGGCCCAGAGACTCCCCAGGTTCCTGGTTATCCAAGAAACAACCCAACTCTCGCTCATTTTCCCCTCTCCCTCCTGAATAAAGTCGCTAGCCAGAGCACCTGATGTGGCTGCTGCTTGGGGAAACAGGTGGGAAGGAGGGCTGCCAGAAATTAACAGGTGCTTCATTCCTAATTCTCAGCTTCTAGGGTTAGAACTGATTCGCACTCAAGTTAAATGATGGTTGTCCTACACCCTAAGCATTTGTCATAACTGAGAATACCCAGGTGTCAGAAATGGCGGTGGGTATCAAAAGAGGGCCCACTGTGAAGATCCCTGACCTCAGAACATCTTTCATGGCTATCCCCTGTGATTAGGGAGGCGTGGTGATGTCTGGCCTAATGCCCCTTTCCTTCCCTGCCCCATATCCCAGTTCTAGACCTAAGGCAAAGTACTGGACTCAGATTCAGAATTTGGGTTTCAAATACTACTCCTAATGTTCCTCCTTATCCATAGGCCCTTGGGGAGACTCAGTTTCCTCACCTGTAAGACAGGGGCAATGTCCCCGTTCCCTGCCCTCAGGGAAGATGAAATAGTATAAGCAGAGAAGTGCCCGCTGGAAGCCTAGCAGACAGTCCTCTTTTAGCTTCAAGAGACAAACTCATCTCAAAGTGCCCTGATCCAAAACAGTGACTAAAAAAAAAAAAACAACAAAAAACCCTAAGTATGGCTTCAGGAATGGCTGTATCTAGGCACTTAAATGTTAGGATGTTATTTCTTTCTCTTGGTTATACTCGGGGACAGGATCTCCTAACAGCAAAAATGGACTAGCAACTCCATGTTTCCAGCGGCTAAAGTGTGCCTGTTGTTAGTTGCCATCCAGTCGGCTCAACCCATGGCGACCCTGTGTACAACAGAAACATTGCCCAGTCCTGCACCATCTTCACAGTCACTGGTATACTCGTCTATTTTTGCAGCCATTGTGTATTTTGAGTGCCTTCCAACCTAGGGGGCTCATCTTCCTGTACTATGTTGGACAATATTCTGTTGTGATCCACAGGCTTTTCAATGGCTAATTTTCAGAAGTAGGTGACCAAGCCTTTCTTCCTAGTTTGTTTTAATCTGGAAGCTCCGCTGAAACCAGTCCACCATGGGTGACCCTGTTGGTGTTTGGAATACCAGTGGCATAGCTTCCAGCATTGTAGCAACACACATGCCACCACAGTACAACAAACTGACCGATGGGTGGTAGAAAGCGTGCCTAGTTCTTTGTAAAGCTAGCATTGCTCCAGTTGGGTCATGAGCTCATTACTGAACCAATCACTATCACCAGAAGGATGCTGTGCTCTGATTGGCCAGATCTGGGTTATGGGCTCATACCTAAAGGCCCATGGTAGGCTCAGGTCCATCTGAACCACATGGACTGAGAATGGAGGAGGGTAGTCCCCCAAAGACCAGGTGCTAGAACTAGAAGTGGGAGGGGTGCTGGCCAGGGGATCAAGCTACGTGGACTACAGAAAATGGTGGCTACTATCCCGGCTCTAAGTACTGTACATTTACCTGGGTTCAGTTCTACCATTTACTCATGCTATAACTTCGGGCTTGTTGTTGAGCCTTTCTGAGCCTCAGTTTCCTCATCTGTAAAAGGTAGATAACAATTGTTCTTTTCACAAAGTTGTTGGGAGGATTAAATAAGCCAGTGCAAGTTGTTCCAGTTATCATTGCTGTGTAACATCTCTAAACTCAGTGATAGAAAACAACAATCATTATCTTTCATGGTTCTGAGGGTTTACTGGGCTCACTTCAGTGGTTCTTGCTTGAGTTCTCTCATGCAATTGCAGACAGTGGCTGGGGCTGGTGTCATCTCAAAGACTTCCTCACTCCCCTATCTGGCAGTTAATGCTGGCTGTTGCCTTAAACCTCAGCTAGGGCTGCTGGCCAGGATAGCTACTCGTCTCTCCACGTGGCCTGGGCTTCCTCACAGCATGGCAGCTGAGTACCTAGGGTAGGTGCCCCAAGGAACACTTCCCAGATGGAAATTGGCTCACTTGTGATGGCCTAGCCTTGAAGTCACACAATGTCACTTCTGTTGTTCTCTATTCACGAAAGTGAGCCACTGATGCCAGCTCATATTCAAGGGAAAGGGACACAGACTCACCTAATGGGAAGAATGGCAAATACAATGCTTAGAAAATGCTTAGACTTTCCCTGTCACATAATTAACACATAAATGTAGCCATCACTTATTTTTGGTGTTGTTACTGTGTTATTGTAACAAGAGGTTAAGGAAGGATTTCTAGGCAGGTCAAGTTGTGGGGAAGGGCATTGTGAGCAGTCTGCCTGCAAAGGCCTGGAGGCTAGAAAGCAAAGATGTCCCTTTGAGGACTAAGGTGCGCCTGACCCAAGCCATGGTGTTTTTTTAATCGCCTCATAGGCATGCAAAAGCTGGACAATGAATAAGGAAGACTGAAGAATTGATGCATTTGAATTATGGTGTTGGTGAATATTGAATATACCATGCACTGCCAAAAGAATGAACAAATCTGTCTTGGAAGTACAGCCAGAATGCTCCTTAAAAGCAAGGATGGTGAAACTTTGTCTCATATACTTTGGACATGTTATCAGGAGGGATCAGCCCCTGGAGAAGGATATCATGCTTGATAGATTAGAGGATCATTGAGAAAGAGGAAGACCCTCAATGAGATGGACTGACACAGTGGCTGCAACAATGGGCTCAAGCATAGCAACCATCATGAGGATGGCGCAGGACCGGGCAGTGTTTCATTCTGTCATACATAGGGTAGCTATGAGTCGGAACTGATTCAACGGCATCTAACAAGGGACTCTGAGTTGGTCAGCATGCCTGGAGCAGAGCATGGGAAGTGAGGTCAGATCACGGAAGGCCTTGAATGCCAAGCAAAGGCACTTGAACCCAATAAGGGGTGAGGACCATGGAAGGCTTAAGCACGGGAGGGCCGATCAGGCTGACACTCTTGCCTGCCACTTGGAGACAGGGTGGGGAAAGGGGTGACTGGAGATGAGTGGCACCAATGAGGGTGCTAAGCAGGGTCCAGAGAGCAAGCAGGAGGGAATGAATTCCAGTGGGATTCAGAGGCATACCCACAGAGCTGTGGGTTTGTGACCCTTTGAAAATCCTCACGAGGCAGGGTTGTTGACAATCTCATTTTAAACGAGACCCTGGAAATGGATCTTCAGCAAGTCTAGTGTGGGCCCAGGACTTTGCACTTCTAACAGAGGACTCTGTGGTCTAACAGGGATGAGCAAGGTCTTTGAACAACCATTTGGAATTACTGCCAAGTTATATTTGGCAAAAAGAGTAATATGCACAATTTGGGGCATAGTTTACTTCCATTTGTGTAAAAAAAACAAACTTCAGAAAGAGAGTGCATCTGGACATGTTTGTAACATGCTACACTATCTCTGCAGGACCCACAGCCACCAGCAAGCCCACAGTGAGCTGGGGGCAGAGTGGCTGCGAAGCTTCTCAATGTGCTCCTTTCTCATTTTGAAGCATACAAATATGTTGCATATTTTAAAAGTAAAATAAAATCAGTCAAGCAACGCCTACCCTGTTCAGCTTCCCAAAGGTAGTATCTGGGTCCAGCCACAGAGCACGTCCGCCACCCCCCTCCATGCCAAAGTACAAACCCTACTCTTGGCTTTCTTTAGCTGTTTTAATCACAAGCTGAAGAGGGAGGGGGTAGGTAAAGGGGGGACCGCCTGGCTCTTAGAGGGTGGTGGCTGACTCCAGGCCGCGCTCCTGGAAGTATCGGTGGGGGAGACGGGGACGAGGGCCTTCACTGAGGAAGTAGGAAGTGATCTTCCCAAGTCCCTCCTGATCCTCTGCCGAGGAGTCCTCCCTGTGGGAGAGAGGTGACAATACTGACCCCTTCCAGGGGAAGCCAGCCCTCCCCATCAGGGCTGAGCTCTCTCCTCCCTCCATTCCACAGCACCACCAGGGCACTCACCACATAACACCCTCTGCCTCCTTCTCCAGGATGCTCTGGGCTGTGCGCCAGCTGAACCGGACAAACTGGGGAAAGCCGAACACGGGCTCCACGTGCTTCCTCAACCACACTTTTGTCTTGGGATCTGGTGGATGGGGTGGGCAATGGTCCCTGAGCTGCACCATAATGTCCAAGCTCCTCAGCCTGGCATCTGAGGTTCCACCACCTCATTTTAGGCCTCCTTCTGCACACCTGAGTCACCTTCTACTGAGTATCTTTCTGCTTTTGCACAGGCCCCTCCACCCACCACCTGCCAACAGTTGCTCAAATTGCAGTTTAGGGAGACTGCCTCTAAGAGATCTCCCTGACCTCCCAAGGACAACAGTAATTAAATCAATATTTGTTGACCTAGCTCTGCAAGTAATAATGAGCTCAGTGGGGGTAGGGAGGTCCTTCTTTGTCTTGCTCATTGCTCTACCCCCAGGGCTCAGCCTTGCATGGTATGCACCAGGCGCTCAAAAGTGCAGAACGGATGCCCAAACTATGTGATTTCCTCACTTTAGCCTCTCATCCAAGTTCCAATCACAGACTGGCTGTGGTGTTCCATTCCACCGCCAGCCCCTTTCTGGGCCTCAGAGAAGGATGGGAAGATTCCCTGAACCCAGACACTGAATCTTCTTATCTGCTCTTGTGTGGGGGGGGGCATGATCATCCTCACTTCATGGATGAGAAGACTGAGCCTCAGAGTTGGAAGAAGATGGTGGAGCCAGGATTCAAGCGACAGCCGTTAACAAGAGCCAATATCCCCTCCCCTTAATGGGTGAACAGGCGCCCACTTTGGGTCTCAGCCCTTCACTGGGGCTCCAAAGAGACAGCAAAGTGGGAGGAGGGCCAGCTCTGCTGCACACTGGCTGCGTGGCTGTGAGCAAGTGGTGTCCATCTCTGGGCCTCAGCCTCTTCTGCTGTGAAGTGGGATTACCAGAAAAGTTCAGAAAACCTTAGAAGCACACTTAGCCCTGGCCAATTTAGCATTAGTGCTGCTGGTGCTGTCCTGGGGCAACTCCAGAGGCAGCCTGCACCACTGTCTGCTCACCATTAGGGTAGCCCGAACCATAATCGGCATCCATGTCCTGCAGTTTCTCCACAAACTGCCAGTTCTTCACTGCCTGATCTCGGGCCACCTGTGGACAGGACAGGCACTTGGAATTTCCCTCCCCCACAACAACCAGCACCACCCTCTGCCCAAGGGGGTGCTGGGAGCCAGCCCATGCCCAGTGGGGACTGACCTTGGCACAGATGCTGGCAGCACTGACTACGGGGTACAAGGCATCTGCCTTGGCCTTCACCGTCACCTCAGTCCCAGGAAAGCACTGCTGCAGCCGCTCCTGGTACTTCTCTGGTAGCCCCACAGTGTCCACAAATACCTGTCACAGTGACAGGTGTGTATTCAGTCAACACCCCGAAAAACTGTGCAAATTATCCAGCCTCACAGCCTTTGCATTTCTGTTCCTGCTGCCCAGAATACTTTTGTTGTTTATTGTTGTTGTAGTTCAAGTTTATATTTCAAGTTAGTCTTACATATAAAAATTTATACAGACATTGTCATGTGATCCTAACTGCTCTCCCCATACTGTGACAGCACACTCCTTTCCACCTCGGATTCCCCATGTCCATTCAACCGGCTCCTAACCCTCTCTGCCTTTCCATCTTACCTCTGGATAGAAGCTGCCCATTTAGTCTCTTGCATCTACTTGAGCTAGGAGGCACACTCCTCACGAGTATCACTTTACATCCCACAGTCCAGTCTAATTCCCGTCTGAAGAGTTGGCCTCGGAAATTGTTTTAGTACTGGGCTGACAGAGAATCCAGGGGCCATGCTTTCCAGGGTTCTTCCAGTCTCATTCAGACCACTAAGTCTGGTCTTCTTACTAGAATTTGAGTTCTGCACCCCACCTTTCTCCTGCTCCATCAGGAATTCTCTGTTGTGTTCCCTGTCAGGGCAGTCATTGGTGGTAGCCGGGCACCACCTAGTTCTTCTGGTCTCGGGCTGATGAAGTCTCTGGTTTATGTGGCCCTTTCTGTCTCCTGGGCTACTACTTTCCTTGTGTCTTTGGTGTTCATTCTCCTTTACTCGAGGTGGCTGGGACCAATTGATGCATCTTAGATGGCTGCTTGCAAGCTTTTAAGACCCCAGATGCCACTCACCGAAGTAGGATGCACAACACTTTCTTAATAAGCTTTGTTATGCCAATTGGCCTAGATGTTCCCTGAAAGCATGGTCCCTAGACCCCTACCCCTGCTACTCTGTCCCTCAAAGTGTTTGTATTCAGGAAACTTCTTAGGTTTGGTTTAGTCTCGTTGTGCTGACTTCCCCTGTAGTGTGTGCTGTCCTTCCCTTCACCTAAGATAATACTTGTCTACTATCTAGTTAGTGAATAACCCTCACTCTCCCTTCCCACCTTTGTAACCATCAAAGAATGTTTTCCTCTGTTTAAACCTTTTCTTGAGTTCTTATAATAGTGGTCTTATACAATATTTGTCCTTCTGAGACTGACTAAATTCACTCAGCATAATGCCCCCAGATTCCTCCATGTCATAAGGTGTTTCATGGCTTCATTGCTGTTCTTTATCGTTGTGTAGTACCAGAATACTGTTCTTCCAGCTCATCCCCACACTGGATCTTTCTTATCAATTCATATCAGGGGTCTTGGATCAAACGTCACCTCCCAGAGAGGCTTTCCCTGATCACCGTCATCTGTGTCCATCCATCCCTTCTACATTTATTGGGCACACACTGTGTGCCAGGTGCTATTCTACGTGCCATGGACATGGCAGATAAAAATCCCTCCCTTGAGGAGCGGACACCCTGGTGAGGGTCACAGACAAGAACCAGGATAAATAATAAAGCCTAGGGGACAGCTGGAAGGGGTACTAATTTCAAATGGCAGCAAGGGAGGTTCAAGGAAGGCCTCTCTAAGGTAGCGACATTTCAATAAACATCTGAAGGAGGTGAGCAAATGAGATGGGTAGAGGTCTAGGAAAGAGTGCTTTAAGCAGAGGAAACCACCAGTGCAAAGGCCCTGAGGTGGGACCACATCAAATATGCTGGAGAACAGTAGGTGGCCACATGGCTGGAGCAGAATGCTGAGAAATAAGACCAGGAAGGTAACAGGGCCAAGTGGCGTCTTTGCAGCAGTTGCCATTCTCAGAAGTCACCTTTATTCTTTAGTTTACCAGCTGATCGTCTATCTCCTCTGACCAGGCCCTGAACCCGAGGGCAGAGCCTACGTCTGTCTGCTCCAGGGCTGCCTTGCCAGCTCCTCCTGCTGTGGGTGGGCCTCAGCCGTCTCCTGAGGGAGGCCTCCCGTTACCTTCCCTACCTCAAGTATTCCCCCTTGTTATTATCTCAAAACAGCCTGTTCTGAACTAAAACAATTCCGGAGGCCAACTCTTCAGACAAAGATTGGACTGGACTGTGGGATATAAGATGATACTCGTGAAGTGTGTGCTTCTTAGCTCAAGTAGATGCATGAGACTAAATGGGCGGCTTCTGTTCAGAGGTAAGATGAGAAGGCAGAGAGAGTTAGGAGCTGGCTGAATGGACATGAGGAATCAGGGCTGGAAAGGAGGAGTGTGCTGTCACAGTATAGGGAGAGCAATTAGGGTCACATAACAATGTATGTATACATTTTTGTGAAAAAATAACTTGAACTGTAAACTGTCACTTAAACTACAACAATAAACAAGCCAACAACAACAACAAACCAGCCTGTTCTTTGCCTCAGTGCACTCAATGCAATACTGACTTATGCTTCTCTGTGGTAATTTAATCTCTCTCCTACTCAACTGTGAATTTTCCTGATTTAACCCTGTAATTAGTAAATTAAATGTCAGACAGAAAGGGGAAGGAGTGGAGGTGGGGGAGCCAGGGAGGAGGCTGGGGCAGGAATCCAGGTGAGGGTGTCCTGGGCTAGGATGGAGGCTGTGAGCAGGTAGACAGATGTGGGGTTTGTTCTGAACGCTGAGTCTTTAGGAAGACAGATTAGACTGGAGGGGAAGACTGGGGGCACCACACTGGTCCTTGGTTGGACACACATTTCAGGCAGAAACAGGAGTAGAAAACCAACAGCAGCAATGAACATTGGTGAGGCACTTGCCATGCCTGATGCTGAACCTGCCCACTGTACTTTTTCACCCCTATTTTATCCAGAGGTGATAAAATGGGGGCAATCCAAGTACCAGAACACTTAGGCTCACCTGGGTGACTTTCACGCCCTGATCCAAGGCATACTGCACCAGCCCAGCAGCCGTATCATGGGACAGGGAGTTCAGGTTGTATTTGACCCTGAGGTGCAGGAGCAAAGCCTCGTTAACCCGATTCCAGCCACAGAGCCAAACCTGCCCATGTTCTCTACCTCCCCCAGAGAGCTGGCTGCACCTCCATCCCGGCCACTCCAGGGGTGGGGGGACCCCTCACCGCCCAAGCATGCTGGTAGAGATGAGGTTTGGAGACAGCACGTCCAGTGCCCAGCCCACAAAGTCCTTGTCCTCTTCCATTTTCACAAACAGCCGGTCCCGCTCACTCTCCGACAGAGTCTTTGAGTCTAGGAGGAGGGTTGGGAGAGAAGGTTCCTGGTTCTCTCAGCTCCTACCCTCCTCCTCCAGTTCTCACTTAAACTTGTATATACCCTGGAACCACCTCCCAAGACGTATTCCCCCGACACCCCAGGCTCACCTGCTACTTTCAGGGCCTCCAGATCTGCCAGCCGGGACAGGGGGCAATAACAGATGGCGTAGACCATGGGGCCTGGGGAGGAGGTGTGTCAGGTTTCTGGAAGTAGGGGTGGCTCCCGAATCCAAGCAGCTAGCCCATGAAAGCCCCCATCCCGGTTCTATCATCACCGCTTTTTTCGCTCACTGGCACAATGCCATGGCCATCACCATTATCACGCCCCTCCACCACCCCTGGCCCTTGGGGCGCACCGAGCACAGGGCCACGGCCCGCCTCATCCACGCCCAGGACGCAGGGCTCCTTGCGGCACACCGCTGGCACAGGCGAGCTCAGGCGACAGCGGCCCGTATTGTCTCTCTCCAGCTCGCTGAGATCCATGCCGCCGCTTCTGCCGCCACCTCGGCCACCGCCACCATCAACAGGAACCAGGTCTGCAAACGCAGGGCTTGACGCGGGCTCAGCGTCGGCGCTGGCTCCTGACCAATCGGCGCGCAAGACACGCCCCCGAAGCCGCTGAAGTTCGCGCAGCCGTCGTCGCTGCCGCGCAGCTTCCTGGGAGTTGTAGTTCTCAAAATCGACAGACCAGCGCCTCTGGTGAGGAACAGGGTAAACCTGGCCGCTATCCAACCTCCCTTGGGCCGGCTCCGGACCCCCACCCACAGGAACTAGTGGAAGGAAAGGGAAATAAAAGGAGAAACTGAGGCAGGACAGGGAGGACCCAGCCGTGTAGGGCTCTAGACGGTCAAATATAACTACGCACTCAAAACACGGGTCTCCGCATCACTGGGTCTGGGTCCCCCACTTGCATTTAGGCCCTTGTACTCAGGATCCCTGGCCCCCACACAGTCAAAGCTCCCTGAACTAGGTATCCCCGCTCCTACCTGACCTCAGGCCGTTATCCTTGGGGTCCCCACCTTCCCTGTCTTGGTCGCTTACTCGGAATCGGGATCCCTGACCCCAGCAGAGTCCCTACCTCCCACCCTTTCTCACTCGGGCTGAGCCTCCTCCACCCCTGAATTGGGACTCCAGACCCCAAAAGGTTACAGTCTCGGGCTCAGGGTTTCCACTCATCACGCAGGCTCATTCCCCCAACTCAAGGTTCATGCCCTCCCCTTCCCCTAGCCCGCCACAGCTCTTCTCCCTCTTTCCCCCAATCTCAGTGAGGCCCACTTCTCCCAGTCCTGTCTGACCCTTACCGCTTCTATCCCTCTATCCCCAGGTTTCAGCGGGGCTGTCGTCCTCGGTCTGTGAGTCACGGCCCTTCACCAGGCTAACAAACGTCCCTTACTCAAGGTCCCAGTTCACCCCTCTGCGTCTTCCCCATTCCTGTCCCCTCCTGCCTTTCTTCTTTACTCCCCGGTGTCAGTGGAGCTCCTGCCCTCTGCCCGTGGGTCTTGGTCCCCCACCAGGGTCAATCCAGCTGGCTTTGGGTTCCCACCCCACGCAGCCCTTCTTTCGCTCTCCGAGCCCCACCCCTGCAACTCAGGCCCCTGAACTTGACAGCTTCGGCTAGGCCCCGCCCCCTCTGCGCCCGTCTCTCACCTGGGCTCAAGGCCTCCAGTTGCACTCGATCAGCTTGCAGGATGGACAATCCTGTTGCCGGCAGGGCCGCACCTGCACCAGGTTCTCGCTGTCCATGAACACCGGGCCTGGCGCTGTGCCCTGCACCTCGCGGCTGCGCTCCTCCCTCCCCAGGTCGCAGAGACAGCGCCACTTTCCCCACGGGCTCAGGATCGAGTCCTCCACGTCTAGGGGTGAAGGGCTGAGATGAAGACCCAGGTAAAGGGTAAAATTCCCCCTGTGCCCTGGTCTAGCCACAAGCCAGGTGCAGACACTGAGACCTACAGAGAGCAAGCCACCCTTCTGAGCTGACACATCTGATGAGTGGTCCAGTGAGGTGCAAACTGACACTTCCCACCTGCAGCAACCTGCCCAGTTGGGAGTGTGGTACACCACCCTCAGTGCTTGTCATCAGAAGCTGACTCCGGCCATCAGGGGCATGCGCTTGGCCTATTCAGTCGGCACCATGCCACCAGACCAGCAGGGCTGTCAGGTGGTAAATTAAACGACATAATGAAGATACTTAAAGTCCCTGGCACTGTGCTAGCATATAAAACAAAAACAATTCTGATTATCACTTTTAAAGCAGCTACCACTTACTGAGCACTTACTGGATATCCTTTATGAGAGCTCTTTTGCTGATTCTTCCCTAAGCCTCTATGAAACAGGTCTTATCCTGATTCTACCACTCACAAGGTCCTGATACATCCCCTACAACTCTCTCCTCACCAAGCCTCCACCACACTGGCCTCTTTGCATTCCTCCCTTAGTCTGTTGGCCTTTGTACTTAATGTTCCCCTTTCCCGGAACATTCTTTGCCCCTAATCCTTGCATTTTTGGCGTTTGCTTGTCATTCCGGCTGCGTTGGTTATATATCTTTTTCACTGGGGCCTTCTCTGACTTCCCAAGCTTACCACCCTCCTTCTTTTTCTATCTCCGCTCTTCCGAGCACCTACCCATGAATTTATGGATGTGTCTGCTTCTGTGCTTATTGCCTGCCCAAGACCCCTCTCCAGCTGTGAGCTGCTTAAAGGCAATCTCTTTTCCAATTTACAGAGGGGAAAATTGAGTCTCAGAGAAAAGTAACCAGCCCAAGGGGAGACCGCCAGGGAGGAGTAAGGCAGGGATCTAGAGTCCGTGGGAGGACGTATGCTTGCAGCCAGCTGGCAAAGTAGGGTCTTGGGGGCACCATTCGGCACCGTCACCCCCGCCGCCTGCAGTTACCTTTCTGCTGCTGCAGCCGCCGTAGCTGCTCCCAAGTGTCGCCTTCGCCCTGCTCGCCAAAGTACTGGTAGTCGGAGACCTGGACAGGCGTCGCCAGCAGCGGGAGCATCAGAGGCAGCAGCAGCAGCGCGGCCCGGCTCCGGGCCATGCCAGACTCTAACCGCCCACCGCGTGCTCCCGAGCCTAGCATCGCGCGGGTCCGCAGCTCCCGCACTACCCTCGCGGGCCGGCGCGGTAGTCGCGGTCGGCGGCTGCGCGTGTCCCCTACCGCCCGCAGGTGCGTAAATTTGACGAGTTGCGCTCCCCTCTTCTCCCGGCGCAGTGGACCCGACCGCTCCGCTCATCCGCTCCCCCCGCCTCCTGCGCCTTGCGCGTCATGGTTCGGGCGGTGCATAAAAGGCTCGGTGGCCTAGGGCGCTCGGGACGCTGAGAACGAGAGCCTGCGGGTGTGGTAGTCCGTGCGTTCGGCCCTAGTCCACACAGGTATAGCCAGCAGGTGTGCACCCGGCTGGGGGAAGCCCCTTTCGAGCAGCTCCGGCCCTATCCGGACCTTATCGCTGGCCGCCTTTGTTTTCCTCCCGCCGCAGTGGCCGCCTTTGTCCTTGAGAGGGAAACCGAGGCCGGAGCCTTGGAGTACAGGCCTGATCGCCAGGCTCCCCGCCCCCTGCTCGCGGGGGCTTCGTTGTCTCCTTCCAGGACTGGGGGCTTGCGCCACCGCGCTCCGGCGGACACGCTAAGGGGGCCAGGCAGCAGCGGCCCGGCCGCTAGTGCTCTTGTCAGTGGGTGGGCCCCTGCAGCCTCAGTGTCGCGTAGATCCGGTACCAGGGAGGGTGGAGGTCAGTGCTGCTGCCTGCGCCGCCCTAACGGGGCCCCACACGCAGCATGACCTTGGGAAGGGAAGACAAAGAGCCTTCCTGGGCGCGCTGACCGGGTCGGGGTCTCAGCTTTCAGTCATGGCCTCCGGCGACGCGCACATCGGAAAGCCCGCCCCCGACTTCCAGGCCACTGCAGTGGTGGATGGCGCCTTCAAGGAGGTGAAGCTTTCTGACTACAGAGGTGAGAGCGGCCTGGAAGGTGCCCAGGGAACGGGGCCTAGGCATAAGAGTGTCTGGGCCCTAACTCCTCGTTTACCCCTCCCCACCCAGGGAAGTACGTGGTGCTCTTTTTTTACCCGCTGGACTTCACCTTTGTGTGTCCCACCGAGATCATTGCTTTCAGCGAGCATGCCGAAGACTTCCGCAAGCTGGGCTGCGAGGTGCTGGGGGTCTCTGTGGACTCTCAGTTCACCCACCTGGCTTGGTATGGGGGGGGGGGACGGGAGGAGGGTGGTGTGCAGCTAGGCCCACACCTTAGGGCCCGAGCTGTGTGACCATTGCTCAGCCTCTGGGCCTCCCTTTCCTCATCCTGAAAATAATGGAAATAATGATGCCATCCAGTTCTTAACGCTGATGACAGTAATTAGCATTAGGAAACTAGTTGCTTGGCGCCAAGACTTGCAGATGCTTTATCTCACTTAGTTTTTGGGAGGGAGGCTGTATTGCCGCATTCCACGAAGGTGGAAACTCCAGTTCAAAGGAGTAAAGGGCGGGGCCCCAGGTTACAGGGCTAGAGAGCAGCACCGGGATTCTAGCACGTTCCCTGCCTCAGGCTGGAAGTCAGGAGCATGTGTGAAGGCGCTCCCCTGCAGCTGGAGTGCCAGTCTGTGGGCTTTAGTCTTCCCAGCCACCAGAAACAGCCCCTGCACCCACTACAGGGTGGGGTGGGTGGGGCTCCCAGTTCTCGGCTCTAAAGCCTCTTATCTTCCACCTCCAGGGCCCCCCCTCCAGTCCTTATCTTACTCGGGCACAAAGGGTGAGGACCCTGCTGTGTCAGGCTTCCTGAGATCCTAGTCCTGTCTTCCCAACCCCCAGGATCAACACTCCCCGAAAGGAAGGAGGCTTGGGCCCCCTGAACATCCCCCTGCTGGCCGATGTGACCAGAAGCTTGTCCCATGATTATGGTGTGCTGAAGGAAGATGAGGGCATTGCTTACAGGTACTGTGGGGGCCTCAGTCGGGCTCAGGGAGACTCATCCCCAGGGTAAGGGAACCATGCTTGGGCAACGCCCTCTCTGCTCCCAGCTTTGTGGCTGGCAAAAGGTAGGTGATCCCTGCTCTGGTCCTGGGAGTTCCCAGCTCCTTACAGTGAGCCTTGATGTCTTCAGGGGCCTCTTCATCATCGATGGCAAAGGTGTTCTTCGTCAGATCACGGTCAATGACTTGCCTGTGGGGCGCTCTGTGGACGAGGCTCTGCGGCTGGTCCAGGCCTTCCAGTATACCGATGAGCATGGAGAAGGTGAGTCGTTCACACACAACCCCACTGTCACTCATGCAAACATTTACTGCCTGCCCTGCCACCTGAGCAGGGGAATGTTAGGGTCCCATGGACAATTCAGCTCAGGGCCTTGTCTTCAGGAAATGCCTCATCTGGTGGGAGAGATACCCCAACACAATACAAGGATGGGGAGCTGGGAGGTAATACGAGCCAAAGAAAGTATTTGAGGAAGTGCATGCCGAGTCAGGCTTGAATAATGTCAGCTGCGTCAGAGAACCTTCTCATGTGGAAGGAATAGTCTTGCCATAGACTCTCAAAGTCAAGCAGGGCTAGGCTGAGGGACTGAGATTGGGTTGAAGGGCCTAACAAGAAATTGAGGATAAAAGCAGGAAAATTATCAGCCAGAAAATACTGCAGCTGGGCCTGTGGGGATAAACACAGACAACAGAATGGTGATTGAATGGAGGGCTTCTCTCAACATGCATATACTTGGCTTGAACCACTAGGCCCAGGGTTTTTCTTCTGCAACTCAGGCTCTCGTTTTGTCTCTGTTGGCCCCCTACTACTGTCCCTGCCTTGAACATGGGACTCACATGTGCATCCCTATGTCTTCCCACAGTATGTCCCGCTGGCTGGAAGCCGGGCAGCGACACAATCAAGCCCAACGTGGATGACAGCAAGGAATACTTCTCTAAACACAACTAGACTAGCAGGCAGGGGACAAGTTTGCACCCTCTGTCCCCACCTGTGCCCCTGCCTGGGTGCCCCATGCTGACCCAGGAAAGGCCAGACCTGCCCCCTTAACACTCCTCAATCTGGACCCTGGAGGGTGGGGCTAAGGCCCTCTCATGCCCCCACCTGGAAGCTAATGAATGGTGACCCCTCCCCCCATGGAGTTCACCAATTGGAGCACAGGCCTAAGATGGCCAATAAATTATTAGGAACAGGTGCGAATCTGTGTCGGTGTGGTCTGTCCTGGCAATGTCCTCCACCCCCATGTACTTTTCTCTGGGCTCTCATCTGGGAAACTGACCCTGAAGTTACTTTTCTCTACCACAAGGTGGCAGCCTTACCCCACCCTTACTCCTCCCTCTTTCTCCTTGACCTGAGGGGGGTTTGCAGGCAGGAGGGGACTCTGTTTGCCCCTTGCAAAGAGTAAGTAGCCTCAAGATGTTCTACATCTTGAAACTTGGCCTTCCAAGGCAGAGCCCATACCTTGCCATCATCCAATCTGAGTTCAAATGTCCTTTAATAGCTGTGATCTTCCTTGGGTTTCCTCATCAGTGATTGGGAATAAAGACAATCAAACCATATCACTACGCAAGTTAAAGGAGATAAAGTATGTGAAGCCCAGGGTTGGGTTCCTGCTTGAGGTTCAGTTAATGGTTACTAGGATGGTTGTGTGGGCAGGACAGAGCCCAGTCCTGAGCTACACGCACAGCCCCTGCTGCAGGCTCTGCTCTACTCCGGCCTGGAAGGGCTGCCCGTCTACCCTTGGCAAGGGTGACAGGGTGAAGGGTGGAAGGGTGAGTGTTAGGCAAAAGGCAGGTGTTAGGAGCAAGGCAGTGTTCCCAATGGTTACCACACTACTGCACAGTTTGATGCTGTGTAGGTTCAGACAAGTGACTTTGCCACTCTGAGACCCAATTTCCTTCCACAGAACAAGGCTGATAACTCATTTAACCCACAGACCCACTATTAACATTGCTTCCCAGCCTAATCCCCTCCAAGCGTCACTCATGTCCCTCGGAATTTAATCTACACTCCTCCTCAAGGCCTGTGAGGCCCTGAGTGGCCTTCCCTGACCTCATTAAACCATCCTGTGGCTCGCTCAGTTCCAGCCACCCTTGAGCTTCTTTACAGGCTGATCTTGTTCTGGCCACAGGAACTTAGAAAGCGCTGTTCCCTCTGCCTAGCACAGTCTTCCCGGGATTTTCTCAGGGCCACCTCCTTCAAATCTGCTGAAAAGTTGCCTCACTAAAGGTCCACCCTCCCAATGTACCCTCTATGGCCCCATCACTAAGATCTGGATCTGTTGTTTGTTCTTCCTAGCACTTACCGCTATCACAGAATAACGTTTATTGCCTGTCTGCCGTGGTCCAGATTGTGTCTCCAGAATCTGGTTGTTCAGTGTTTTATAAATGAATTCATGAGGTGCCTGTTCTACCCACCCCACCCCTATGGCCTGCTCTCTCGGTCTGTGTTTTTCTCTTCTGCTCTGGAGGCTTCCAGCCATTGCCGCAGCCGCCCCCGACCCGTCCCAGCAGCGGGGGTGGGAGCTCCGTGCGAGGGCGGTGGCGATGCCCGGCGGCCCAAGCAGCTGCCCCGGCAGGACCAGACCTGGCAGTCGCCCCGCTCCCGGCCTGGCACCCGGGAGGGGAAACTGGCAGGCGGGCACCGCCCTTCCTGGCGGGGGTGGGGTGGAGGACGGCGGCGGCAACCACACGGAGGCTGCAGCACCCCCGCCTGGGTCAGGTCAGACTGAGGGGGCGTGGACGCGACGAAGCCCCGGCGCCAGTCTAATGGAGGAGTCTGGGGGTGGTTCCCGGGGCCCAGGAGCGCGGCCCGCCCACCGCGGGTGCTCTGGACCCAGGCCTGGGGCTTTCCAGGCCAGGCCGACGCCTGCCCGGGAAAATCCCAGCCCCCTTCCCGGCGCCGCTGCCCTGCCCGGCAGAGCGGGGGAGGGGATTCCCGGAATCTGCCCGGAGACCGCCAGCGCGTCACTAGGCAGAATCGGTCCATGTATGGGAAGCACTTCCGCTGCGTCAGCGGGGAAAGCCCCGGCGTGCGCGGCTGGACGGGACCGCGTCTGCGCACTCCGCGTCTCGCCCCAGGGATCTTGCCCGCGTCCCGGACCTCCCCCCGGGGACCAGGGGACTCAGGGAATGAGGGCTGGACCGCCGGACTGGGGCACCAAGATGCCTGGACAGGACTGGAGAGGGGGATATAGGTACTGGAGTGAGCCCCGAACAGTAGTGGGGTGAGGGCAGCCCAGTACTTTCCTCCCTCCGCCCTCCTGGCTTGGAAAAAAAGACTCCAGAAATTAATAAAGAACCATTTTTTTTTACTTAAATAAATTCAATAAAAAGTCAGAACAACAAACGCACACACACACACAAACACATCTTAAAATAAACTCTTTAGAGACCAAGTGCGTGTTTCTTCGCCACAGTACGGTGCAGAGGGGGGAGGGCTGGGGGCGGGGGTCCCCTCCCCAGTGTCCCCGCGGGCTTGAGTACCGGGCGGCGGGGCCAGCTCCGCCGCGATCGCCCCCTCCTCCCCTCCCTGTTAAATACACAAATATATTATATTCAATATGAATCGAGTCTGTTTCCAGCAAAGAAAAAAAAAAACATACAAAAACGGGGAAGAGGGAGCTTGTAAACGTCGAGGTGGAAGGATTGGGCGAGAGCCGGTAGGCCGGAGTCCAGTGTGGTTTGTGGCGCCCCTAGGCCCAGGGGCCAGTGTCCATCGCCTGCCTCCTCGCCCCCTGGGAGGCGTGCGTCCAGCCGTCCAGGCTGGAGGGGGTGTCCGTACGCTGGGGGGAGGCGCTCAGAAGGCATGTCCTTTGACCCCGAGCAGCAGCTGGCAGCCGTTGCTGACGTGGGTCATGACCTTCTGTTTGAGCTGGGCCACCTGCTCCCGGAGGAGGCCGGCCGTGTTCGACAGCCCTGCGTTCTCGGCCTTGAGTGTCTTCACCTTGTCCTCCAGGCGCGCGATGCGCTCCAGCTTCCGCTTCCGGCACTTGGTGGCCGCCAGACGGTTCCTCAGCCGCTTGCGCTCCACTTTGATGCGCTCCTGGTCTTCCATGTTGATGGGGGACACCGGCGGCGTGGCGTCGCGGCTGCGCGCCTCGGGCACCGTCTGCGGTTCCTCTTTGAAAGTAGAGGCGCCGCCGCGGCCCAGGCCCAGCTGCGCAGGGTGGCCGCCGGCAAACGGCGGCGCGTGTGGGAGGTAGCTGATAGTGGCCGTCGGGTACGAACTCCCGGTCCCGACGGCGGCCCCGGAGCCTCCGGAGGTTGCAGAGGCCGGGGAGAAGCTGCTGAGGTTGGTGTAGACCGGAGGGGGCTCCGGACCGGCGTAGACGCCGCCGGGACCGGCCGGGGGACCCCCGCTGGCTCCCAGGGACACGTTGGGGGGCGTCACGTGGTTCATCTTGTGCAGGTCGTCCAGAGCTTTGACAAAACCGTCGGCGAAGCCCTCCTGTTCCTCGGTGACGCCTCCCCCTGCACCCCCCGCACCTCCACCGCTGCCACCCCCACGGGGGTAAAAGTACTGTCCCGGTGGCGTGGGCGTTGTCGTGATCACGCCGTTGCTGTTGGGGACGATCAGGCGCTCTAGCTCCGACGAGGCGAGCTTGAGCGACGCGCCGGTGTCCGAGCCCTGGCCGGAAAAGTAGCTGCTGCCTCCACTGCCCTCCGGTCCGGGGCCCCGCGCGGCAGTCGCTTTAAGGCCTCGGTAGGGATCGGCCAGGTTGAGCGCCAGGCTCGGTTTCAGGAGTTTGTAGTCGTGTAGAGAGAGGCCGCCGGGGGCCCGGCCGTAGCCAGCTGCTGCGTATGAGTCGTCGTGGTAGAAGGGCTGTTCCATTTTAGTGCACATCCGGGCGGCCCGGCGGGCTTGGGGGAGGGGGGGGGGTCCCTGCAGGGCCGCCCCGGGCCTCGCTGCAGCGAGCGGCGCGCTGTCCGCGGCGATGACCCGACTGGGTGTCGGAACGCGCGTTCCTGGCGACTGGTTCGGGCGGGGGGCGGCCAGCCGGCGGCTGTACGCGAAAGCTCTACCCGGCTTCCCGTATTCTTCTCGCCCTCTGTAGTGCGCTCGCCTTCTCGGCGTCGTTTGCCCCTGCTCCCAGTTCCCTGCAGACTCCGATGTTGTCCTGGCAGCGATCAAGGTCCCAGCCGCTCATCCGAGCCTCTGGTCTTTATATCGGCTGTCAGCTGCGGAAGTACGCTCGGATTGGCGGTCACCCGAGCCCGGCCCCCGCGCCCCCCTCTTCGAGCGTGGGGAAGGGGAGGAGGCGGCTCGCGTCACTGTCAGGAAGCGCGTGTCCTTGTAAACAGCGGCCACGGGCCGGGTGGCGCGGCGCGGCTGCAGGGGAGGGGCTGGGGGACCCCGGAGTGTGCGAGAAAGGAGCTGCTGGGGGGCCCGAGGCACCTGGGGGAGGGGCTGAGGAGGAGCGATGTCTCCCTTGGAGTACACCGGCGGAAAAGGAGGACCGGGTACAGAGGAAGTGTGTATGTGTTTGTGTGTATGGGGGCGGTTCGGGGGGTCCCAGGGTGTACGCGACAGGCCTGACGGACCCGAAGTATTCGAGAGGAGTTGGGAGGCTAAGAATACCCCGGGAGCCCCCAAAAAACAAGGGAGGGAGGGTTAAAACGGGTAAATGGGAAGGGGTAGGGAGACGCCTGGCACAGGCGTTGGATGGGGGGGGGGGTTCCAGAATTTTCACAGGAGGGACTTAGAAAAATTGAGAAAGGGAAAGATTAAAAAGGGTGCAAGGGGAGGAGCTGGAGGACCTATTATACAAGAAATGAGTAGGGATGCTGGCATCCATGGGAGAGTCTGAGAGCCCTCCCTAAGTGGGGAGGGAATGAAGGTGGGGGGATTTAGATATGCAGAAAGTGATGCGGGTCCTGGGGTGCACTGGGCCAGGGAAAATATGTGGAGTAGAAGATGGACACGTTTGTCGGGGGCACTAGGTTGAGTCACTGGGGTAATCTGCGAAGCCCTGATGGAGTTAGAAGGGTTGGGACACCTATTCATAGCTGAGGACAATGACAGGAGGGTCCCCAGCTGAGATATGCGAGGAGGGGGCTCCCAGCATCCTGGGGACCAGGCTGTGCCAGATCTTCCATGGCTAGCGCTCCCCACTTCGTGGTGACACATAGGGGCCCGAATACTCCGTCCCCAGTTCAATGGCCTCCCCCAGTGACCCTGGGCTTGCCGTACACCGTGTCAACTCCCGGGGCCTGGACCCAGCCCGATGGCCGGGGCGCGGTCGCCCAACCCCACTCCCTTCCTTAGAAACAGGCTGGGGAAAGAGCGCGGCGGCAGGAAGTGTGGCAACAGCCCCCGGGGAAGGAGCCCGGCCCTGCCTCATTTACTCGTATCCTACCGGACCATGCACCCCGCCCTGGGTCCGGCCGGGTTCGGTGCCTCAGAAGAGGAACCTGGGCGTGCGACCCCCGCTGAGGCCAGAGCACGCCGGGCCCGCCCAGCCGCAGAGACCTGCTATCACGGTCCCCCCACTCCCAGGAGCGGTTCTGCTCGCGGCGCCTGCAGCCGACCTCGGAGGCAGAACCGAGACCTTTCCATTATCCCGACAGAGGGGGGCGCAGCCCGGGAGCCGTGCTTGGTCGCCACGGCAACGGCCGGAGTCCGCCGGCAGAGACTGGGGGCGGGGCGGCCCCCGGAGTTTCTCTCCCTGACGCCCATATAAGGGCACAGGAAGGGGTGGGGCCAGCGCTGTCCCGGGGCCCCGAGCCAGGAACCTGGAGCACCGGTATCTGCCAGGTCCCAGGGCGCGCCAGGGCCCCCGGACTGGCTAGTCCCGACCAGCCCCGGCCACCGCCCCCGGAGCCCCCACGGCCACCTAGCCCGGCCCCGCCTAGTTGCTGTGGGGCCGCGTCCTGCCAGGCTGGCCCGGCCCGGCCCAGGGCAGCCTGGCAGGTCTCCACCTGCCCGCGGGCCTGGGTCGGACTTCGCCCGCGGCCCGACGGGGCGCGGAAGGGGCGGGCCGATGGCTGGAGGTACCCCCGGCGCCTTGGCAGGCTGGCACGGCTTCCTCCTCCCTTGGGCGGGGTGCCCTTCCTGTCTGCCCGGGGAGGTCTGGGCACCCCCAACACACACACTCCTAGAGGCTGGGATGCCCCTTCCTCCTTCACTTAGTGGGTCCCATCTCCCAATCCAGAAAACCTGGAGGGAGGCCCCTTCCTCCCCAGGATGTCTCCCTCCCCTGAGGGCACCCCCCTCTGCCACCCCAGTCAGAGATGAAATGAAAATCCAAGGGGAGAATCTGAGGGAACGCAGCATACCTTCCGCAGGAAGAACTGGGTATAGATTCAGATGGTGAGGATTCTAGTTAGACTTAAAGTGGGACTTCCAAGCAGTTAGAGTGTGAGCCACTAGAACAAGAGGTGAGAGGCCCCGACTGGGGAACTCAGGGGCAAAGCTCTCTTTCTGTACCTCCTAGGACTCTGCCTTCTGGAAGGACGGAATTTTCTTTGGGGTAGAGAGGCTGAGCCTGAGGGACAGGGGCTGGCAGACCTTTTCAGGGCGAGTGCCTGCTGAGCTCACCCAGTGTGGGGGAGAGAAGGAAAATGAAAGAGGCATAAAAGAAACTGAGCTGTATGGGGGCAAGGGGAAGTCCAGCAAAGCAATGGCCTTCGGGAGGAAGATCCCATGAGAAGGTGGGGGTGTCCCGGGCTCTGAAGGGTCCCTGTGACCCCTAAGTGCCCCCCCTCTTCCCCTTGTGTGACTGCTCCCCTCCCCCGCTCTAGTCTCAAGGGAGATTCCAGCGGCCACGGAGTCTGGCAGGCTTGCTGCCAGGCCTGTGTCTCCCGCCCATGCTAATAACTGCAGCTGACATCTGGCTGGGCCTGCGGGGGTGCATAGGGCAGCGTTGGGGGGCTGGGAAAGGCAGGGCCAGAGGGCAACACCTCGGGAAGACGACCTGCAAGGTCTTACATGCCAGAAGGCTACAGTGAGTCAGTCCTGGCCAGCCACTGCTGAGATAGGCCATGCCAGGGGAGTCCTGCAGAGTGGCAAGGCCCTGCCAGAGAGGGTCAGAGATGGAGGGCAAGTCCCTGAGGCCAACCAAACAAGCAGAGTGGGTACATGGGAGTGAGGGGTCAGGGCAGGGAGAGAGGCCAGAGAAACAAAGGCGAGCAGGGTTAGCTTCATGGAGACAGAGGGACTCAGAGACACTTAAGATAGCCAGACAGACTGAAAAAAAATAATGATTATTATTATAATAGCTAACACTTATATGGTGCTTGCTTACTTATATGACCAGGCACTCTTCTAAGTGGTTGACATGTAGTAAGTCATTAAATGCCTCCAACAACCCAGCAAAATACATGCTATTTGTATCTCTATTAACAGAGGAGAAACTGAGGCAGCAAAGCTTAAGGAACTTGCCCAACGTCCCACAGCTATAAGTGGTGGATATAACCCAAGATGTCTGCCTCCAGAACATTAGCTACCGTCCTGTAGAGAATCACAACCAGAAAGTCAAGGATGGTGAGAGGGGCAACCAGGGAGGAAGGGGACCTTTGTGGAGCGCCAACTGTGGGCCTGGAAATCCTGATGGTGTAGTGGTTAAGTGCTACTACTGCTAACCAAAAGGTTGGCAGTTCGAATCCACCAGGCCCTCCTCAGAAGCTCTATGGGGCAGTTCTACACTGTCCTGTAGGGCCGCTGTCGCTATGAGTCGGAATTGACTCAACAGCGACGGGTTTTAACTGTGAGCCAAGCTCTGCAGGCCCCTTCACGAAGGGCCTCCTTTAATCTGGAGAGAGATGGAGTTGCACACAGGGAGCATGGGTGAGGGTGGGTGTGCACAAGCCAGTATGGGGTTGCTGGATGCACCCTGCTCAGGTGTTTGGGCAGGGGGTGGGGTTTGGGCTGTGGAGGGAGGGCGGGGGCCCAGCCAAGCTGGTACAGCTGGTTCCAGGCTCCTGCCAGTCTCACCCTTGTGGCCTGGACACCACCCCCTCATGCTGTCCCACTGGCGCCAAGGCCTGCCCCCCCCCCGTGAGGAGGTCGTGAAGCTATCCCCCTCCCCCGCCTGGCCTGGGCACCCAGACTGGCAGTGGGTACTGCCCAGGTCCTGGGCTCCAGACCGGCATCTGGCTGGGCAGTCTGTGCCCAGGCTTTCCCCACATACCAGGGACCCAAGGCCTGGGGGGCAGGATAAGAGGAAGTTCACCCACCCCCACCCACGGGTCTCTCTGGGGCTTTTGGCCTTGGCATGAGAGACTTCCTTCTTATAAACAGCCTGGTGACCCCCTCTCCCCGGCCCCACTGACCGACAGGGCCCCCACCAAGAAACTGGGCCTGGGGCTGCCCTGAGTCAGCCAGTGGGCAGGCCAGGGCGAGAAGCCACAAGCCTCGGCACCCAGCCTCCCCCGTCCCTGCCCCTGGGTGTGGACAGACAGCTGGGCAGGAAGAGGCTGAGGATCATGGAGGCCTCCCCCAGGAACCCCTGGCCTGCCTGCCACCTCCTTCCTCCACCAATGTGGTTTGGGGGGGTTCGAAGTGCAGGAAGTACCCCTCACCCCTCTCCAGGAGAGGAAGCTGCTGGGTTTTCTTGGAAGCAGGAAGTAGAGTTGGTCTCCTCAGGCTGACTCAGCTGGGCATGGGGGGAGTTTCCCACAAGCTGATTCTGCCCCCCTCCCCACTGCTGGTTAGGTTTTTGGGGGGCCTGAGCAACACTGGTATCCTGGTGGTATCCTCTTTACAGGGGATGAGATGAGAAAATAGGCCCAGAACCCACCAGGGGTCAAGGTTGCTGAGCTAGGCCTAGTAGGGGAAGTAACAAACAGCAGTAGGGAGGAAGATAGGGAGGGAAGTAGGGGTGATGTTTGGAGAGAGGAAGTGCCAGGATCTCTGGGGGGCAGAGGACAGGCTGGGAAGCCCAAAGCCCCACAGAACCTCAGCACAGGCCCAGGGGCATGTGTATATCTGCTCTGCTTGTGGGCTTGCATGCTGCTGGCCTGTTAGGACGCGTGAGAATGTGTGTCTGTGTGTTGGCCCAACCCTGCAGAGGGGTGTGTAGGGCCTGTCTGTATAGGATTCTGTTCTGCTTTGACTGTGTGTGTGGGAGGGTGTGTGTGTGTGTGTGAGTGAGTGTGTGTGGTTTATGGAATGGGTTGCATGTGACTGGCCTATATGTATGTGTGTCTAGGTTGCTTGGGAGTTCATATGGCTAACCTATTCATTTCTGATGTGGTGTGTATATGTGCATATGTGAGGTCTGTGGCTGGTCTATGTGTGTATGTATGTGTGTGTGTGAGGTCTGCGGCTGGATGTGTGTGTGTGTGTGAGAGAGGTCTGTGGCTGGTCTGTGTGTGTGAGGTCTGTGGCTGGATGTGTGTGTGTCTGCGTGTGTGTGTGAGGTCTATGGCTGGTCTATGTGTGTGTGGGGTCTGTGGCTAGATGTGTGTTTGTGTGTGTGCACATGTATGCACTATTAGACAGGTTCTGTCGGAGTGTCCCTGTCCAGATGTGTTTATGAATGTCTGATTGTGGCCTGTCCATGCCTCCCTGTGCTGGGTGTGACTGTCTGGCCAGATCATGTGTGCGAATGCGTTCATCTGCCTGTATTTGCCCCATCTGTCAGATCTTTTGGGGGGCTGCTGCAGTTTGTGTTACCTGTAAGGTGGTGCGTATCTGTAAGGCTGTGTTATGGTGTCTCTCAGAGCATCTGTGAGTGTGTGTGCAATGGTATGTTGGGGCAGGGGCTCTCTCTAATGGTGGGTGGGTGTGTGCCCTCTCTGTCCATCTATCTATCGGTTAACATTTGTCTTTCTTGCCTCTGAGTATCTTTTTGAGTTGGCGATCTTGTTAATGTGTGGTGTATGTCTTGTCTTCTCAGTGTCGGGATCTGACAAAGTGTGTGTGCATGTACGTATACCTGGACATCTCTTCTACTGCTCTCGGGATGTCTGTGCTGAAAGGGATGTACCTTACCTCTGAGTTGACCAACACACAGGTCTTACCTGCTTGTGTTGGATACACAGTTCTTCGTGTGTGTGTGTCTGTGTGTGTGTGCGTGTGCACGCATATCTTGCCCTTGCGCCTCTAGCCTGTCATGTTCATGTCAGTGTGAGTGTTAGCACGCCATGGTGTCTGTCTTGCTGTGTGCTTATGATCTAAATAGTCAATGTGTTTGTGTGTTCGTCAGTGCATCTATCTTGTCCATGTGCCAAAGCCATGTATCCGTGTCACGCACACACAGATAAATTGACCAGGCACACAGGCATCACCCGTGTCTATGTGTTTCTGACCTATCAATGTCTTGGTTTGGCAGCATGTTTGTCTTGCTTGTAGGTCTGCTCTGTCACTATCTGTGTGTGTCAGCTGTCACTGGGTTCTCTTGCCCAGACGTATGTCTGACCCCAAGTGGGTCCCTGGCTGGCAGTCTCTCTGCGGCCAGGGAGACAGGGGTTTGTGTGTCTGGATGGGCTCACTTGGGGTGATTGTGTGTGTGTACACTCCTTGACACCCCCCGCCCCAGTCTGGCCACCCTGGGCTGTGTTTACTCAGCCTCCAGCCCATGTCTGCCCTGTCCCGAGACGGACCCTCCCGTTTGTCCAGCCAGCAGTCCACAGGATGTTCCCCAGACACCGTCTCCATCCGCCATCCCCTCCCTCGGGCCACCCTCGGGTCAGAACCCAGGCGTCCAGGGGGTGGGGCCGCAGTGGGGGGGGGGCCTGTCAGGCCGCGGGAATGAAGGTGGGGGGTGGGGAAGCAACGAGCCCAACAGGTTCCGCCTCATTCCTGCCCCACCTCTCATTTCCTGGGTGCCCAGCGGCACAGGGGGTGGACAGGATGAACCCTATGGCCTCAGAGCCCTGGGTGGGGCAAGGTCTGCCTTGCAAGGACTCATTTTTGCTGGGCATCCTGACACCCAGGCCTGAGAGGCAGGAGGGGCATGGGCCTTCTGCCACCCAAGCCCCTCCCTGCTCCTGTGCCCAGCCCTGGATTGTTATTCACTTAATCCTGACAACAACCCAAAGAGCCAGGCATAATTATCTCTCCATTTCCAGATGGGGAAACTGAGGCTCAGACAACAATGAGGGCAGCATCAGGATTTGAACCCAGCTCTGCCAGCTACTCAAGACCCTCAGCTAGCTCACCAACCACCTTCTCCCTCTCTAGAAATCACAGATGTGCAATGAAATAGGAACCCAGGCCCCGTGAGCCCTGGCTCAAGGGGGGCGCAGGGCTTGCTCTGAGTCAAAAGGGGCCACTGAATGAAATGAATAAGAAACGGCTTTAACCGTTTCATCGCCACGGCTCTGCCAAAACTTCCTGTGGGCTGGGGGGGGGGGGGGCGTTTAGAGGCTGGGTTCCTGGAGGCCTAGGGTGGTGGTGAGGCTCCGCCAATTGTTGGGGGGGGAACAGACGGGGGGAAGTGCCTCGAATGATCCTGGCGAGCGGGATTTAATGGGAGACACGGCCCCGAAGCTTCTCTCGCTGGAGAGGGAGCCCCTCCACCCGGAGTGCAAGGTCCCCAGGACTTGGTTCGCAGCCCCCACTGCCTGGAGGGGGTCCCAGAGTCTGCAGCCCCCTCCCCAGGGACCTGAGTCACACACGGGGAAAGCCGCGATGAGTGAGTCACTGGGGCAGAAAATGGGGAGGGAGGCTGGCTGTGGCTAGGGGACCCCCGGGCTGGCCTGAGTCACGCACACCCTAGCCTCACTGACCCTAGTCCCCTTCCCCGGAGACCCAGAGCGGGAAGCTCAGTTCGTGGCTGGAGCTGGGGTGGGGCGCGAGGAGGAGGAAGCCCGCTAGTTTCCATGGCAACTGGGGGGGGGGTCTCAGCTCGATGAGGGCTCCCTCCTGAAGCAGGGACGGCCCCGCGCGCAGGGGAAGCCCCCGTGCGCTCTGTCGAGAGGCCACAAGTTTCAGATGGGGCAGGAAGGGGTTAACGGCGCTCTTCTGGATTTCGCCTGCTCCGAAAGTCCCAGGAGAAACAGAGTTCTGCCCTGCGCACCCCCGCACGCGCAACCCATCCCCCGCGATCGCCCACACAAGCGCGCATGCAGCCACGCATCCACTCCCTCCCGCTCTCACGCACGACCGCGTCTGGCTCCACGCACGCAGCGACCCCCGTCGTGTCTCACGTCACGTCACGCACGCGCCCCCGCAGCGCGGGGTGGGGCGCTCCCAGCGGAGAGCTGCAGCAGCACAGACGGCCGTTCATCTCCACCTCTGCTGAGCTGCCTCACACACACACACACACACACACACACACACACACACACACACACACACACACACACACACACACACACACACACACACACACACACACACACACACACACACACACACACACACACACACACACACACACACACACACACACACACACACACAGTCACGTACTCTGACAATGTTACAGAGCCACAGGATACACCTGACACACGTTGGCACAAACCCTTAAAAGGCCAGCCAGCCCCCGCAGTGAACATGGACAAGAGTACACTGTCACACATGGACACATGAGGCCACACCGAGACACAAATAGTTACACGGACACAATGTCACATACTGTCTGTGGCAGGGATACAGACAGGACGATGTTCACACATACACGGACTCACTCTGATAAAGCCACACCATCAAGGCAAAGATAGTCAAAGCCGGACACAGATACACACAGTCATGGATACCAGGACCCTGGTTGTCACGCCTCTTACATAGAGAGTGCAGAGGCACAGAGACACAAAGCCACGTAGAGACACATGGTGGAGACCAACAGCGAGACAGTCATGTTGTCACGGGGTTATCACAAATAGGGCGCACCAAATAGAATGCAGT
Organism: Dugong dugon; assembly: GCA_030035585.1. Classification (NCBI taxonomy): domain Eukaryota; kingdom Metazoa; phylum Chordata; class Mammalia; order Sirenia; family Dugongidae; genus Dugong; species Dugong dugon. The sequence goes on along the minus strand of CM057462.1, from coordinate 16,641,290 downwards.
CACAGAAAACAAACTCACAAGGCCGCACACAGGAACACCCGGATTGTCGCGACAACATAGACAAACCAAGGCCACACATGACAGGGTCACATAATCACAGAAAGACACACAGTGAAGACAAAGTAAGCCACACAGACACACAACATAAAGCCACACCGAGACACTCATTGTCACACAAAGACTGACACGAGGATATAGACACAAAACAATGTCCTCTACAGAGGAGCATGTGGTAGACACAGACACTAAAGCTGGAGACACAGAGTGAGACTCAAACTCTCTGCGGACCGTACAGGGCACACCCAGAAACAGAGGCATCCGGCTACCCCTTCGCTCTGACTCCGGATGGTACACGCAGCGGGGAAAGGAGTCACAAACTCCCACCCCATCAAATCACACACAGCCAGTTGCACAGACTCCCAGGGTCCCAAGACACACCAAGACCCAGGTGGATGCAGAGACGCCTATGCCCACACAACCACAGACACAATCTCACACCTACACAAATTCGAGCACACAGAGATGCACAGACACAAAGAGGGAAGAAATGACCAGGGAATTCCTGGCGGGATGTCAAGGGCTGAGGTGCAGGAGGCCTGCCAGAGTCCCCCATGGAATGGGGCATGGGGTCCATCAGGTGACTATGGTCAGCCAAGGGGAGGGGGTAGGATACTGTCCTCCTGTTGTGTGAACCAGGGTCCCCAACCCAGCTCTGATGACTGGGTCCCTGCCCAGATGTGGAGGCCACAGGGGGTGGGCAGGGACCCAGCTGTGGCCGCAGGGAGGGGTTGAGTCACCCGCTTCCCAGCAGTACAACCCAGGCCCAGCTGTTCCTGGAAACAGGCAGGAGGGGGTGGGGTCCCCAAATTGGCTGGGGTCTACTGGCCAGGGTCCACACTCTGGGACTCCTGGTCTCTATGGGGAGGGTTATGGCCTCTCCTCCAAATGGAAACCTCCAGACCATCCCCCAAATGGAGGGTTTGTGGCCCCTTTCCCTGAACAGAAGGTACCCAGATTCCCCCTAATAGTGGGGATCTCAGCATCCCAAAAGGATTGTTGTTCCTCCCTGCCAACATGGGAGCTCCCTTCTTTCCCCAAGTATGGGCCTTCCTGCCACCAAATGAAGGGTTTGCTGATCCTCTCCCACATTGAGGGCACACAAACTCTTGCCTAAATCTGGGGACTCTTGGCCCTCTCAACATCTGGGACTCTGATAACATCATGCCAACATTAGAACAATTAAAGGCCATTCCTCAAATATTTGGATCCTCAGATTCCCTCTAGACATCAATATCTCTGCACTTTCTGCAAGCCTGGGGACCCCACCCACAAATATTTGGTGTTCCCAGCAGACTCCTCAACACTGAGGAGACTAGGCCCTCCCACAGATATTCAGGATACCAGCCTTCCATCCTTGTAACATCCGTGGTTCCTGGCTCATCTCCCATTACTACCTGTGAGCAGGATGACCCGGTTTCCCCTTATTGGCAGCGCCCACTCCTACAGTGGGAGCAGGATGGAGGAGCCAGGGCAACTGTTCTCACACCTGCCGGAAGGCAGCCCAGCCCGGAAACTCTCGCACTGCTGACCCTTGTCTCCCCCCGCCCCACCTCTTGTTCCTAGGCCAGAGGCTGGAAAGCATGGTGGGAAGGGTGTGGGGGTGTGGATGAGGCTGATGCCCCTGCATGCGTTCTGCTGCAGGTCTGGGAGGGGTGTAACCAGTGTCTGGTTGCAGAGTGACTGTGCAATGAAAGAGGGTCTGGTGTCACCCTGCCCACCACACACAGGAACTAGGTGCCCCAGCCAGACTCTGAGTAGGGGGAAGCAGCCCCCTCCTTTCCGAGCAGGACCCACCCCCAGGACAGGACCTGCCCCTCCCCCTGGGTATTAAAAAAAAAAACAACCAACCAAACCCTTTGCCATTGAGTGGATTGACTCACAGTGACCCTACAGGACAGAGTAGAACTGCCCCATAGGGTTTCCAAGGAGCAGCTGGTGGAGTAGAACTGCTTACCTTTTGGTTAGCAGCTGAGCTCTTAACCACTGCGCCACCAGAGCTCCCCTCTGGGGATAGCTAACAAAAACAAAACAAAAACTCAAACCCATTGCCATGGAATTGATTGACTCATAGTGACCTTATAGGACAGAGTACAACTGCACCATAGGGTTTCCAAGGCTGTAATCTTTACGGATTATGAAGAATTGATGGCTTTGAATTGTTGTGTTGGCGAAGAATACTGAATACACCATGGACTGCCAGAAGAACGAACAAATTTGTCTTGCAAGAAGTACAGCCAGAATGCTCCTTGGAAGCTAGGATGGCGAGACTTCATCTCATGTATTTTGGACATGTTATCAGGAGGGATCAGTCCTTGGAGAAGGACATCGCGCTTGGTAAAGTAGAGGGTCAGCAAAAAAGGGGAAGACCCTCAAATGAGAGAGATTGACACAGTAGGGGCAACAATGGGCTCAAACATAGCAATGACTGTGAAGATGGCACAAGACTGGGCAATGTTTCATTCTGTTGTACTTAGGGTCACTGTGAGTCGGAACCAACTCGATGGCACCTTACAACAACAACAATCTTTATGGAAGCAGAGTGCCACATCTTTCTGCTGTGGAGTGACTGGTGGGTTTAAACCGCCGACCTTTTGGTTAGCAGCCAAGTGCTTAACCACCTAGTATATTTAAATTGCTTAATGAAAGGACTGCAAATAGTAGACACGAAATATATGGTGAATGTGATTTTATTGTTACCACTATTGTTATCAACCACCCGTCTGTCAATTGTGGTGGCTTGCATGTTGCTGTGATGCTGGAAGCTGTCACCAGTATTTCAAATACCAGCAGGTTCACCCACAGTGGATAGGTTGCAGCGAGCTTCCAGACTAAGACAGAATAGGAAGAAAGGCCTGGCTGTCTACGTTCAAAAAACCCTATGAATCACACCAGAATATTGACTTACAGAGGGCTGGAAGATAAGCCCCCTAAGTTGGAAGGCATACACAATAGTCACAACAATTGACTCAAACATACCAAGGATCATGAAGATGACACAGGATCGCTCAACCTTTCCTCTGTATTGGCCGACTGGAGGGCAACTAATAACAACAACTACTACATATCGTTATCACTTTCCTTTGAGCCCCCTCCACCGCGTGCTCAGGCAGGGTCTCAGGATGGGTTCACCCTCTCCCTTGAAGGCCTCATCCCCGCGGTCTGTGCGCCCCCTTGTGGAGACGCGCAGCTTCAGCGGCAGGGGAAAGCTGGGCGCGGGTATCTGATAACGGGGAATCCCAGGGGTAGACCGACCCAGGCTGGGCACGTGTGTCTGTTTATTGCCCAGGACATGTGTCTGGTCGACCCTTCCTGCTCCCAACCTAGTACCACACCTGTGTCCCCTAGTCTACCTCTGGGGCAAGACTCCCAAGTCCTAGCCACCGGGAAGAGCCCATTAGAATCCCACCTTCCAAGTCCCGCATGCACACTAAGGCTCCAATCATAAGAGAACTCCTGTCACTGCAAGAGGGAGGTAGTTAAACAGAATTCCTTACAATTGAAAGGAAAGGAAGCGAACGCGCCTGTATAAAACAGTGAGATAGCCCGACCTCAGATGTTGATCGTGAGGGTCCCCAACCCTCAAACGAGCCGAGGGAAGAAGGGCGGCGAGCCACCTGCAGGCCGCAGGAGGAAAGCCCGAACGCTGCCCGGATCCAAGATGGTGGTGCTGGAGGCGTGCACGGGCGCCAGGAGACGATCACGTGATGAGGGCGGGCCCAACGCCCAGCGGGAGGGGTGGGACGGGGCGGCGCTCTAGGCCGAGCGGGAGGTCGGGGGTACGGGCCCTCGCTGGTGGCAGACCCGGAGGCGGCTGCGGCGGCAGCGGCTCAGAGGCCGGGGCCGAATCCGATCGGGAGCTATGAGTGTGGACAAGGCCGAGCTATGCGGGTCTCTGCTCACCTGGGTAGGTCGGGGGCGGGGCCGGGAACAGGTGTGCACCCACTTTTCTTGCCCGGAAGCCCCGACCCTTTCTCCGCCCGCCTCTGTGTTCTGGGCCTGGGAGGAGGAAGGATCGTGGGCCTACGAGGCCGTTGGACTCTGGTCTGAGCACCCTCTCCCATCACGTGGCAAGTCTGCGTGGAAAGAACAGGTGAGGCCCCGCCCCTCTGTGGCTGGGTCACGTGAGGCGAGGGCATAGGTGAGCCAACTAGTAATGTGTTCCCTGTGGGGCTCAGATGACTCGTGGTTCCACCTTCCCCTGGTTGCGTGGGGTTTGTTGGGCAGAGGTGAGGTAAGGCCACGCCCCCTCTGGTCCCAGGTGAGTAGAGGCCCCTTCCCTGTCGAGCTGGTGTCGTGGAGCAACAGGCCAGTCCCAGCCTAACGGCGTGAAGCTCCTGCGGACGTCAAAGTCTGCAAAAAGGGGAGTGGCTCGGTGGTCCCAGGCGCTAACTCTTCCCCTTTTTCTTTCACCTCAGTTGCAGACGTTCCACGTCCCGTCCCCCTGTGCCAGCCCCCAGGACCTGAGCAGCGGTCTTGCAGTAGCCTATGTGCTGAACCAGATGTGAGTGGGGCTGAGGGCGAGGGCCCTAGAAAGGTTTCTCCAGCTGAGCTCATCCCATCTTCTCACCCCCAGAGACTCTTCCTGGTTCACCGAGGCGTGGCTCCAGGGCATCTCAGACGACCCAGGTCACAACTGGAGACTGAAGGTGACAGTTGGACTCATGACTGGGGAATGGGCTGATGAAGAGATGTCCAGGAAAGGGTCAGCTAGACACATGTCCTGGGTGATGCACAGACCGACCTAGGGAGGGAGACAGATTGTCAGACACACGTCCAATGGTCATTCATTCTGTTGAGCATCCTGCCAGGTACAGGGATGCAGCAAGGAATGATGCATACCAGAATCTTCCCTCACACAGCTGACAGTCTAGTGATGTGGACAAACAATACATACACAAGCATAAAAATTCATTTCCAACGGCAATGAGTCTTATGGAGACAATAAAGGCAGAGTCATAAGAGAGAGCTACTGGGATGGCTGTGTGGTTGGTTATTTGAGATGGCCTGTTCCCCACATGAGATTAGGAGGAAGAGTATTCTAGATATGTTGTTGTGTGCCATCAAATCGATTCCAACTCATAGCAACCCTATATGACATAGTAGAATTAGAATTGCCCCATAGCACTTCTTAGGCTGTAATGTTTATAGGAGAAGATTGCCTGGTTTTTTCTCTCTTGATGCGGCTGGTGGGTTTGAACTGCCGACGTTTCAGTTAGCAGCTGAGCCCTTAACCAATGCACCACCAGGGGCTCCTTATTCCAGGTATCGCATTGCAGTCAAGTCTATTCCAACTCATAGCCACCCTCTAGGACAGAGTAGAACTGCCCTATAGGGTTTCCAAGGCTGTAAATCTACAGAAACAGGCTGCCACATCTTTCTCCCACGGAGCAGCTGGTGGGTTCCAACCACTGACCTTTCAGTCAGCAGCCGAGTGGTTAACCACTGCGCCACCAGGGCTCCTATTCCAGGTATAGGGAACAACAAAGACAACGGCCCCCAAGTCATGAATAAGTTTGGTGTGATGGAGGAATGGCAGGGAGGCTGGTCCAGAGAGTGTAAGAAGGAGAGAATGGTAGGAGATGAGGTCACCAGGGCCTGGCTGGCTGGGGGCAAGGATGCAGACTCTATTTTAAGTGCTGTGGAAAGTCAAGAAAAGGTTATAGTAGAAGAAAGATACAACCTGGATTGAGTTTTAGAAAGTTCCCCCTGCCTACTTGGAGAGGAAGGGCATGTAGGCAGCATGGTGTAGGGTGAGAGAGGGCTGGTGCAGTAATCCAGGTGACAGATGATGGTCGCTAGGGCCAAGGGGAGGTGGTGCCAGCAATGAGAAGTGATTGGATTCTGGGGACACATGAACAAGGATGGTTAAGTGGACAAGAAGCACAGACAGCCAGGGAGAATGTCCCCAGGGGAAGGGACATTCAGACAGAGAATGAGGACAAACAGGAGAGATGACCAGGGATTGAGAGGTGAGGTGGAGAAAAAAGGATAGAGTAGAAAGGGTGGGGTTGCCTAGCCCCTTCTGAGGGGCTCTGGACCCCGACACAGCCCTTGTCCCTCCCCAGGTCGGCAATCTGAAGACGATTTTACAGAGCCTAGTGGAATACTCTCAGGATGTGAGTAACTGTAAAGGGACTTAGTTCAGATGGAGGACAGTGATGGTCTGTGAGTCCCTGACAGACCCCTCAACCTCATCCTCAGGTCCTGGGACACCCTGTGTCTGAGCAGCACCTCCCAGACGCGAGCCTTATTGGCAAGTTCTCAGACTCCACAGAGCTTGGCAAGCTGCTTCAGCTGGTGCTGGGCTGTGCTATCAGTTGCGAGAAAAAGCAAGGTATAAAGGGGGCAAGGGGGCCTCCAGTGGACGACCTGAGGAAGTCCTCTTTCCTCCCACCACCTTGGGTCCAGGTCTCAGTCTCCCCTGCCTTGATCCCCAGAGCACATCCAGAGAATCATGACGCTGGAGGAATCAGTTCAGCAAGTGGTGATGGAAGCCATCCAGGAGGTGGGTGGAGGTGCCCAGTGTGTCAAAGAGTATCAGGGCATGGGGCAGCTCCAGGGCAGAGGCAATGGGGCACAGGCCCTGCCCTGGGAAAGTCTGGGCTCTGTCTGGAACTAAGCTGGCCAAACGTGTCTCATGTGTCTGCCAGCTCCGAGCAGCTCCAAGTCACAAGCCAGCCAGTTCAAACGGCCTGGCCTCCCTGCATGATGGACACAGGGCAGCCTTAGGGGCTGGGTTATTGGAGAGAACTGGCCTTGGGGACAGGAGGATGGAGAGGTTCTCAGGCTGGATCATGGAAACCTTGAAAACTGCCCTCAAAGGGCCCAGCTCATCTCTGTGCTTCCTCCCCAGCTCATGACCAAAGACACCCCAGACTCACTGTCCCCAGAGACATATGGGAACTTTGACAGCCAGGTAAGAGACAAGGGGGCAGCTTATTGAGGTTAAAGGTCACAGCCCTTCAGGGCTGCCTAAGGAGAAGGAGCTTGTCCATAGGCCTGCAAACCACCCCCATCCCTCAGGGACCTACCTAGCCTCTTCCTTTGCCAGGTCCCCAGGGTTCCTGAATGGCCCTTCCCCAGTCCCCTGGGGTTCCATCTCTCTCTCCTTAGATCTCAAGGGGTTCTTGGCTCCTTCCTCTCTGGCCCTAGAGACCCCAACCTCTCTTCCCCCAGTCCCTCCCCTAGATCCCTGAGTTCCTCGGCCCCACTTGCCCATCCCCTCAGTCCCGCAGGTACTACTTCCTGAGTGAGGAGGCTGAGGAGGGGGATGAGCTGCAGCAGCGCTGTCTGGACCTGGAGCGGCAGGTGGGGCCACAGTGGGGGGACACTGGTGCTCCTGGGGCAGGGTCCCCGGCATAGCCCCCTCCAAGCTCCAGCTCGTCCACGCCTTCCCCCCAGCTGGCGCTCCTGACAGAGGAGAAGCAGAGCATGGCACAGGAGAACGTGATCTTGCGGGAGCGAGTAGGCCGGCCCGAGGGTGAGGGGGCCATGGGCCTCACTGCCAAGAAGCTGCTGCTGCTGCAGTCCCAGCTGGAGCAGCTGCAGGAGGAGAACTTCAGGTGTGGTCAGGTGGGGATGGGGCCAGGCAGACCTGGGCACTGGGTGGGTGCTGCCCCCTCACGTGCCCCCTCACCTCCCAGGCTGGAGAGCAGCAGGGAGGATGATCGTCTTCGCTGTGTTGAGCTGGAACGGGAGGTCACAGAGCTGCAACAGCGGAACCAGGCACTGACCAGCCTGGCCCAGGAGGCACAGGCCCTGAAGGATGAGATGGATGAGCTGCGGTGAGTGGTGGTCCCTGGGTCCCCACCCCACACACACTGTTTCCAGAGTGCCGCTGCAATGCCACAGCACCTCTGTAACCCCCAAAATGCCCAGTGGGCCCCCACAATGTCTCCCATACTCCACAGTACCCCCCAGACCCTACTGTACCATCCTGGACCCTTTGTGTCTCCTGGACCCCACCAAGCTCCCTGAATTCCTGGTGACTTCAGGACCCCATAGTACCCTTTTATTACCCCACATTGTACCCCTCAGGCTCTATAGCATCCCTGTGACTCCAACACGCCCAGGCCCCTCATGATGCTCCCCAGACCCACTGCACCATTCCAGGCCAAATCTGGCCCCTGGGTCCCATGCTGCCTTCCATGACCCCTGTGCCCCAGGTGCCCCATGATATGACTGTATCTCCTTATAACTGCTTAGCACTCCTGCAACCCCAGAGTTCTTGGTGGGCCTCCAGAGCCTGACCTCCCAGACCCCACTGTGCCTTCCATAACCTCAGAGGGCTCCGCTGTGACCCCACAACATCCCTGCAATGCTCAAGTGCCCAGTGTGTCCCCATTGCACCTCCACAGACCCCACAGTACTGTTGCCCTACAACGACCCCCTGACCCTACAGTGTCCCTGGAGGCTCCTCAGCCCCCTCTGGGATGCAATCACTCCCTCTATAGCCCCATAGCCCTTCTGTGTCCCCACAATTCTACCCCTGAGGATCCTTGATTATGACCCTGTTCTAACCATTGATGTTAGGGATCCCTGATACCCCCTAAAGGTCCGCAACAGCATCAGCCCCCCAATCCCTGACTGCATGACCCCTTCACCTTGAACCCAAATGCCCCAGGCTGATACCCTCCCCTGCCCCCGCGAAAGCCCGTATCCAAGCTAAAGCTTGACCACAGGCCCCTGTCTTCTCCCTTTCTGTCCCCTCCCCCAGGCAGTCCTCGGAGCGGGCTGGGCAGCTGGAGGCCACGCTGAGCGGCTGCCGGCGCCGCCTGGGCGAGCTGCGGGAGCTGCGGCGGCAGGTGCGGCAGCTGGAGGAGCGCAATGCGGGCCACGCCGAGCGCACGCGGCAACTGGAGGAAGAGCTGCGCCGGGCCAGCTCGCTGCGGACCCAGCTGGAGGGGCAGCGGCGGCAGGTGCTGAGGGGCTGGGGATGGGCGGGGCCAGCGGCGGGAGATCTTGGTGCTCGGGGTGGCCGCGCCTCCTCACGTGCGCCTTCTTATTTTGTCCCGCCCCCAGCTCTGTGCTGAGTCGGCCCTGAGCCCTCCCCCTTATTTTTGTAGAGGTCACGCCCCTTTAGGCTTCAGTTCCTCCACCCAGGTCTGCTGTCCTATCTGTGCTTGTAGGCCCCGCCCCTTCCCTAAGTTGCTGTGCCCCCTCAAGTCCTTTGCCATGAGTCCTTCTGGCCCAGTCCCTGAAGGTGAGCATGGTACTCACTCCCTGCCCTTCCTTCCAACCCTAAAGCCGTCATCCCTCTCCTCTGTTAGGTGCAGGAACTGCAGAGTCAGAGGCAGGAGGAGGCCATGAAGGCCGAGAAATGGCTCTTTGAGTGTCGCAACCTGGAAGAAAAATATGAGTCAGTGACAAAAGAGAAGGAGGTGAGGCTGAGGTCCGGCTTCCTAAACCCAGCCCTGCCCCCTGTGGGATAGCACAGTTCCCTGGAGGCCTGGGGTCCTTCATGTGGTTCTTGCACCCCGTTCCTCCAGCGGCTGTTGACTGAGCGCGACTCCCTGCGAGAGGCCAATGAGGAACTGCGCTGTGCCCAGCTGCAGCCGCGGGGGCTGTCCCCGGCCGGTGAGCTGGAGGCTGCCCTGGGGGGCCTGGAGACTTGGGCCTGAAAAGGGGTATTCTGGGGTCTTACCTGGCCTGGAGTGCTGTTACCCAAACGCAAACCAAACCCATTGCCATCAAGTTGATTCTGACTCATAGCGACCCTATAGGATAGAGTAGAACTGCCCAACAAGGTTTCCAAGGCTGTAAATTTTTACTGAAGCAGACTGCCACATCCTTCTCCAGTGGAGTGGCTGGCTGGTGGGTTCGAACTGCCGATCTTTTGGTTAGCAGCCTAGTGCTTAACCACTGAGCCATGAGGGCTCCTCAGAGTGGTTAGGGCAGTCTAAAAGGGCTTGCCTAGGCAGGGGACAGAGCTAGACCAGTCTGGGAGGGAAGCTAGAGGAGAATGGGGCAGCTTGAGCAGGGGCTTAGCCTGGGGAAAGGGCAAAGAGCGGGTGGGGCTTGTGTCAAGCCAGGCTTTTGGCTGAACTTGAGCTCTAAAGGTGATCCTTGGAAAGATGACCCTTGGGGCAGTAGACGGGTGGCGGAGGAGTGTGCAGAGACCTGAAGAATTTTTTTTTGCATTCTCCAGACCCATCACTAGATCCCACGTCACCGGCTGTGGAAAATTTAGCAGCAGAGATCCTGCCTACTGAGCTCAGGTATCCTGGGAACTGGGAGCTCTGGCTTCACTCAGGCCTGCCAGGGTCTGCCCTCAGCCTACCCCCAGTGTGCAAACTCTATCACTAACTTGGACTCAGCTCCTAACGCCAGCCCAGTTCTAGCCCCACGCACTCTCCTAATTCTGCTCTTACTTGGCCCACGGCCTCTAGCCCTGCTCCATGGTTTCACCTCTTCAGTTCCATCTTCAGTATACAAATTAGGTCCAACTCCTGTGGCTGGAGAACCAGTGCACAAATCCTATGCCTAGCCACACCCATGTCCCTGCCCACATCGCTCTAGGCCTCCAATTCCCTGTCTACCAGTAGCTCTGTCTACCTTGGCTGTCACTTGGATCGGCCCTAGAGTCTTAGTTCTGCCCTAGACCCTATACCCCACACTTAGCTTTACCTCCTGGCTCTGCTCCCTGGCTCCAGTCCTGCTCTTAGTGTAGCATTTGCTAGGTTCAGTCCCCTGTGCCTTGCCAGGAGTAATGCTGCCCACCCCGTCCCCACTGTTCTTGCCCCTGTAGCCCCGCCCTTGCCTGGCTCCACTCCTAAGTTCAGTTTACAGCCCTGCCTACTTTGGCTCCTCACCCATGCTTTGGCCCTGTCCCCAGTACTCCAATCTTACCCCATGTTCCAGCCCCTGCTGGGCTCTTCCCCACAGCTCTGTCCCGCCCCCCACCCCAGCCTGGGCAGGCCTGCGGGGTAGCTAGTCTCCAGCCCTGCTTACCCCTCGTTGGGCAGGGAGACGCTCTTGCGGCTTCAGCTGGAGAACAAGCGGCTGTGCCAGCAGGAGGCGGCAGACCGTGAGCGGCAGGAGGAACTACAGCTCCACCTGGAGGAAGCCAATCGTGCCCGCCACAGGCTGGAGACACAGCACCGGTGAGGGACTGGAGGGCGGGGCCCTGTGTGCCTGGAGGGGGCCGGGCAGGGGGATGCAGACACTAAGCGGCTCTCACCCCACAGGCTGAACCAGCAGCAGCTGTCGGAGCTGAGGGCCCAGGTGGAGGACCTGCAGAAGGCCCTGCAGGAGCAGGGGGTGAAGAGCGAGGATGTGAGTGCCCACCTCTTCCCTGCCTGGCCCTCCCTCACACCCTACCAGTAACCCTCCTCTCTCTCCCCCACCGCTGCCTGATGCCCTGTGCAGGCCATTGTAAGTACAGTGGGCTGAGGGTGGCACCCCTACCCTGAACCAGGAAGGGATTCAAGACCTCTGAACCCCTACTTAACCTCCTGCTTCTTCTCTTCCCCCAGCCTACCCTGCTGAAGAGGAAGCTGGAGGAGCATCTGTGAGTCCCAGAGGGAGGGCATCCCAGTGGGGGAAGGGCCCAAACAAAGGTGGGGGATGGATTTGGTGTGGGATGGAGGCAAGCTGAGGCCCACTGAGGGTTCAGATCCTTACAGGCCAAGGGAAGGAGTGTCACTGTTTGGGGGGACCATTGCGGAGCCATGGAAGGGATTTCAGACACGGAGGGGAGTATGTTGAAGTGATACTTCACTTGCCTTTTATGTTTTTTTAAAAAAATAAACTAAAGCATTATCAAGCTTACGTTTCAAAAACTAAGATATAAAAAAGAGAAAACAACCCAAGACATATACCAGGCTATACGGAGAGAAGTGGTCTACCTCCTAGCGTAACCCCATTGACTCAGTTTCTACCCCACCCCACCCTCATTCCTATTAGTTGGTTACAGAAAATCCTGACAGAGTTTTAGACGCAAATACAAGTGAATATGAATATAGTTTTTAATTCTTATCCCTTATTTACACAAAAGATGGCTTAATATGTGCTCGTCTGCGCTTTGCTTTTCCTGCTTAACAAAATGCCTGGGAAATTTCCCCCAAATGACTAAATAAAGGCGTTATTTTTTTACGAGTATAGTAGTATTCATCAGCTGGGGTTCCATGGAAGAATTAAGCCTAGCAGAACATGATTTGTGTGGTGTTTTCCCAGTTCTTCCAGGATAGGTGTAGCTAGTACTATTCTAGAGCACAGATGATGGATGCCTTGGGGCACTAGGGTTTAATTCTTCTATGGAATTCTGGTTGAGAAGGGCTAGCCTGTCCCGTTTTGTTTGTAGATATTATGATGTATTTAACTGGTCCTTTCCAGGTGTTTGCAATTCAAATAATGCATCAAAGTATAACCTTGTAAATATATCACAAAAGTGGAATTGGGGCTAAAAGGCTACAGGCCTTTGTAATTTTAGTAGACAGAGTGAAAAGTCTGCTCTTAGGTGTTATACCATGTTCCATGTCCACTGTGCCACAGTCTCACAGACGAAGTGTCTGCCGGAACTCTTTGGAGTTTTGCCACAGATGGCAGAACTGTGAAGCTTTGGTTGGCATCTCCTTCTGTTGGAAGAGATTTGCATCCTAGAAAGATCTCTCTGCTGCCTGGTGGAGAATGGAACTGAGGGATTGGGACTGGAAGAGGCTGTCGAGGGATGATGATGGCTGGACCAGAGCATGGACTGTGGGATGGGAGAAATGGCTGATCCCGGGGCCATGGGGCTAGGGATATGGAGGATTGTGGCTCTGATCAATGACTGAGGAGATGGTGGGGCAGGGCACGCGGCCCTGGGCATGGGGAACACACACAGAGGTCTCTGCGGCCAGGGTGGGAGCATCTCTGGCCAGCTGGGGAGGCTGTGGCTGCCATGGGAGGAGAGGAGAAGCAGAGCCTGGCGGTCAGCCTGCTGCTGCCCCTCCCCTGCCCACAGGCAGAAACTGCATGAGGCAGATTTGGAGCTGCAGCGGAAGCGTGAGTACATGGAGGAGCTGGAGCCACCTGCTGACAGCAGCAGTAAGTGGGACCCTGGAGGGAGGCCCAATGGCAGAGGGAGCAAGAGCTGGGCGTGGAGCTGAGGGGTCATCTGATTCCCCCAGCAGCCCGGCGCATTGAGGAGCTGCAGCACAGCTTGCAGAAGAAGGATGCAGACTTGAGGGCCATGGAGGAGCGGTACCGGCATTACGTGGACAAGGCACGCACGGTGAGGATGCTGGGTGGGGTGCAGGTCTCCTGCTGAGACTCCTGCCCATGGCTACCATGCCCTGTGCCTTCTTTTGAGTCTTGCCTCCCATTGGCTGTGCCTCTTGCCAGTTCTTGCCTCCCTGTCTCACATGACCACACCTGTCATACCCTACCATGTCAGACCCTGCATACCTCCCCACTGCCAGAGATTGTCACCCAGCATGTCAAAGCGAGCTGCCAGGGTGAGCTCACCCTATCTGTGTTTTCCTAAACTCTTAGGTTATCCAGACCCTGGAACCCAAGCAGCAGCCACCTGGAGGTGCACCCCCAGAACTCCACGCCTTGCGGACACAACTTCGTGAGCGGGACGTCCGCATCCGGCACCTGGAGGTGAGTGTCCTTTTCCCATCGCACTGGTCCTGCCTATCCAGGCCCTTGACTGTTGCTTCCTCTGCAGATGGATTTTGAGAAGAGTCGAAGTCAGCGGGAGCAGGAAGAAAAGCTGCTCATTAGTGCCTGGTATAATATGGTGAGTACATTGTCACTGTGGCCAGAGAGTTGGGGGGTCCCATGGGCTCACCTGACCTAATCCTACCCCTTTCCCTCCAGGGCATGGCCCTGCAGCAGCGAGCTGGGGAAGAACGGGCACCTGCCCATGCCCAGTCTTTCCTGGCACAGCAGCGGCTGGCCACTAACACTCGCCGTGGACCCCTGGGACGCCTGGCATCCCTGAACCTGCATCCCATTGACAAGTACTGACGGACCTCAGGATACTGTTGTCTGCCCAGACAGCCAGGGCTTAATCCACCCTGGGTTCCCACACCTCACATGATGCCCCAGCATGAGGCCTTGGCCAGCTACTTTGAGCCTTGGAGTCATGACCCCTGACCCTTGCTCCCCCAGATTGGGGGGTGGGGCAGGGCAGGGCAGGAGGCAGATATGGGCCTGTTCTTTTTAGCTAGTAAAGTTGTTCTTATGTTTGATTCTGTCTCTGGGGTTAATGAACTGGGGAGGGTCTGATTTTATGTCTGAGACAAAGAATAATGAAGACTTTAGTTCTGCCCTTCCTGGACTCTGGGCTCCGAGGCGAAGGAAAGAAGGTGGGCTGGGGACTCAACTTCCTTTCCTGTTTGCTATATCATCACCAAAACCATTGCTTTTAAGAAAGGGCCTGGCTTGTGTTCTTACTAAAGTGTGAGTGACTGGTAACATCCAAAGGGAGGTGAAGATCATGAGGATCATGTTTATATCTGTGTGTGTGTGTGTGTGTGTGTGTGTGTGTGTGTGTGTGTGTGTGTGTGTGTGCGCTGATGATGGCTTTTGGAGAAGCTTCAGACAAAAATCCTTGCCTTCATGAAGCTGACATTTCCTATGAAGGGAGACAGGCAATAAACAAAATCAATATAAGTTTGATGTGAGAAGTGTCACAGAGAAAAGAAAAAGCAGGTAAGAGTGATGGGGTGTGGGAGATGGATCGGAGATGTGGAAATTTTTTTTGTTTCGAAAGAATCAAAGGCTCTGGATTTTTTTTTTTATTGTACTTTAGATGAAGGTTTACAGAACACACTAGCTTCTCATTAAACAATTAGTACACATATTGTTTTGTGACATTGGTTACCAACCCCATGACATGTTGACACTCTCCCTTCTCGACCTTAGGTTCCCTATTACCAGCTTTCCTGTCGCCTCCTGCCTTCTAGTCCTTGCCCCTGGGCTGGTGTGCCCCTTTAGTCTCGTTTTGTTTCATGGGCCTGTCCAATCTTTGGCTGAAGGGTGAACCTCAGGAGTGACTTCATTACTGAGCTAAAAGGGTGTCTGGGGGTCACACTCTAGGGGTTTCTCCAGTCTCCATCAGGCCAGTAAGTCCAGTCTTTTTGTGAGTTAGAATTTTGTTCTACATTTTGGAGATGCGGAAATTTTTAATAAAAGGCCAGGAAAGGAGGCCTCACCAAGGAAGTGATGTGTGCAGGGTCCTGAAGGAGATGTGGGCAGAGCCATGTGGATATGGGGGAGGGGGGGAAGAGCAATTCAGGTAGAGGGAACAGCTAGTGCAAAGGCCCCAAGGGGGGACCTTGATGGGCTAGAGGTACAGTGAGGAGGCCGGTGTGGCTGGAGAGGAGTGAGTGAGATGGGAGTGGGAGGAGACATGGGCAGGGAGGTGAACGGGTGAGATTGTGAGGGCCTGTTGGCTGTGGTGAGGACTTTGACTTTTATTCTAAGTGAGGTGAGAGCCATAGAAGGTTCTGAGCAGAGGAGGGATATGCCCTGACTTAAGTATTCACAGGCACCCTCTGGCCACTGTTGGGGATCAAGGGCAGGAGCCAGACGATCAAGGATCAAGGCAGAAACCCCTAGTCCAGGCAGGTGATAGTGGGGCTCTGTCCATGGTGGGGCCCTGGAGGGGTGAGAAGTGGTTGGATTCTGGATGCAGTTTGAAGGCAGAGCTGATAGAATTTGATGCCGGTTTGATGTGGAAGGGGGTGAAAGAACAGGAGGCAAGGATGATGCCAAGGTTTTGGCCTCATCACCTAGAAGGATAAAGAGGGTGGGGCAAGTTGGAGAGACATAAGGGAGCTGGTTTGGGGTGTGATGTATTTGAGGTATCCCACATGGAGAGGCTGAGGAGGTGGTTGGCTCTCTGGATCTAGAGTCTGGGAGGAATTCTGGCTGGACTTCTAAATTCAGGAGTCATTAGCATATGATTAAGTTCTAGAGCACTGAGGAGTACTTGAGAATGCAGGGGGGGGTGGTTTGCTTGCAGAATCTCAACACAGTTGGCAGGAGGAAGCTGTGGTCTGGGACAGAGACTAGCACATTAATGAATGACTGTGAAGTCTGAGGCACTGTTGGGGGCGTTTCAGATAACAAGTTGGAGAGAGGTGGGCAGGGGAAGCTTCCATGGGAATCTGTAAGAATTCCCAAATCTTAACATATTACCTGGCAAGAGAAGTCACGCTGACAATGTTTGAATATAAACAACATTTTATTGAGCACATATTATGTACCAAGGAGTCCCTGGGTAACACAAGTGGTTACTACTAAAAATGAGCTACTAACTAAAGGGTTCGTGGTTCAAATCCACCGAGAAGCACCTCGAAAGAGAGTTGTGGTGAGCTACTTCTGAAAAGTCATAGCCATCGAGATGGATTCTAGTTCTTCTCTGAGACACATGGGGTCGCCATGAATTGGGAATGGACTCCACAGCAACTGGTTTAGTTTGGTTTGGGTTATTATGTACTGAAGGCTTTAAAGCTGTCATTTTACTTTATCCTCAGAACAACTCAATGAGGTAGGCACTCATCTCCATTTTAACGAAAGAATAAAGGCAGGATGCACTGGTAGAAGCCCTTCAGGCAATCGGGATGAGAAGCAGGGCCGGTGGTAAGGCCTGGCTGTTCAAAGTAGTTGGAGGAAACTCCTGCCCTGAGCCCCAGTGTGAAAGCCAGGCTGCGCGCTTGGAGCGCAGGGAGCCGGGTCACTGGGGAAAAGCCGAGAGGGGAGTGAAGGTGGGGATGGGGGAAAGGGAGAAGTTCACCCTCAGCTTATGCAGACCTGGCTCGAAGCCTGCGTGTTGTGTGTGTCGGCTTGCTTCTCTGCCCTTAGGAGTCCTAGGCCTGAGGGTCTCAGGCCAGATTCTCCTCTTCCTCGCCAATGGGGCTGGGCAGCCAGGGCGGCGCTGGCCCTCGCGGCCCGAGCACCGGCACCAAGGTGAAGGGTTCGGCGGCGGGCCCGGCTGTAGGCGCGGGCGGCTCGGGACGGGCGAAGAGCTCGGGCTCAGGCTCCTGCAGGCCTGGGTCGAGCAGGGGGTCCTCGCAGCAGCAGTCCGAGGCCGCGCCGTCAGGGGTGGTGGCGCACGCACAGCTGGCGGCTGTGGACGCCTCCGACACGCAGCTGTTCTTGCGGCGCAACAGCGACAGGCGCCGGCCCAGCAGGCCTCCGGCAGTGCCCGCAGCCACCGGCAGGAGGCGCTGCAGGAAGTCGCCGTGCGTCTCCCCCAGCGACACGTCCACGCCATCTAGTCGCTGGAACTGCATGTCCTCTTTGGCCAGGCTGCGGGACCGACAGCCAAGTCAGCGCCGCGGCCCCGCGCCTCTCCTTGCTTGACACAATTGGGACCGAGGCACGCTGCTTCCCCTGGCTTCACCCACATATCCCAAAAGACTTGGCTCCTTACTCCAGAGCCTGGCCTCATCTTTTGCTTCTGCTCAGACTTACGCCCCAAAGCTTCAGTCTTGGCTCCGCCCTGTCTCCTTTTGTACCATCTCTGACCAATTCCATCCTCAGACCTTAACCCAATACTTGGCCCCACCCCTGTCCTCGTCCCCGCCCCTTGACTCCTAGCTCAACCCTTGCCTTTCCAATCCTCATACTCCCAACCCCCATAGGATTTAGCCCTAAGCCCTGTCCTCGTCGCCTATAGCCCCTTCAGTCAGTTACATCCCTCAAAGACATGAGCCCCGCCCCCGAGCAGCCCTGCCCCCTCCCGCAGACTAACGTGATGTCGAAGGTGGAGCCCTGGAAAGACGGCTGCTGCAGCAGGAAGGCGGTGGCCGCCGTGTAAGGGGCGCGAGCTTCGGCCGCGTCCCAGTACAGGTCCTTCTCCAGCATGGCCAGGTCATCGTACATCTCGTCCACGGCCAGCATCGACACCTGCGGGCACGGATACGCGGAGCGCGGTGGGGTGAGGCAGAGCGCCGGGACCACTGGGTGGACCCCTCAAGAAGGGTGAGAGTGTGGTTCAGGCATGTGTTGGCCGGGATGAGGCCAGGGCCGCTCTGGGACCAGAGTTGGCGGTCTTTAGAGCCAGGGATGGCCACAATAGAGTCTCACCTGGAAATTGCGGTCGATCAGAAAGTTGGTCTCAAAGTCGTCATCGTCCTCTCCGAAGGGGTTGATGAGCTGCTCTGCTACCTGAATGGGTTTCGGAAGGGGTAGGCGGAGCCTTGAGAACCTCTGCCCGCACCCCTCTGGAGTCCCCGCCCCGAGACCCCACCCACCTTGAGCCAGCCGGCATAGAAGAAGAACTGCAGCAGAGTGAAGATGGGCACGCACAGGTCCAGGTCGTGGCCTTTGTAGCCCTGCGCTGGGTCTAGGAACTGACGACCAATGAGGCAAGCCAGGAAGTAGCTGTACACTGCGATGGTCACCACCTGGGAGCAGGGCAAGTCACCAGGTCAGGGTTCTCCCAGCCTCAGGGTCATTGAGGGACCTGGGCTAGGTCGAGGCGCCACTGTGTTGGGGGCCTTAGCTGGCGTTGTTTCCCCTTGTCACCAGATATAAACAGAGGCATGGGGGAAGGGTTACCTGAGTGTAGACAAGGGGTACGCTAATCCAATCGTAGTGAAAAAGCATCCCACACTTGGCCCGGAACATATTCAGCTCCTGGGGGTGGATACAGGTCATGAGGGACATGAATTGTAAGAATTAAATGTGATTACCTGGGATGGAGGTGAGTCTACATCTGGTGGGAGATGGGAGTGTACTTCTGGGGGTTTCAGGGAGAGTATTTGGCTGTGAGTGAACAGCTGGGGTGGAGGACACTATGCACCCTTGAGGGTGTTTAGAATCTGCCGCCTTGGAGGCTTGAGGCAGGGCTGCCGAATGACCCAACTCCAGGGGCCCAATTTCTCTAGTATTCTGTATAAGTCACCTCATCCCAGCACAAACCCTTCTGGCAGGCCCACCTCGAGCAGCAGCTTGAGGGCGCAGTTGTCGCGGATGCGGCCCTCGCGCCGGGCCTGTGCCGCCAGATTGCAGAACCAAACGCAGGGCACCCAGAACTTGTTGTAGGACGAGTTGAGGTTCTCGAACTTCTTGCGCTCTTCGCGGGTCATAAGACCTGGAGGGGCGGGGCAGGCATTGCTCGTCCGGTCCCACGTCCTTACCCCGCCCCCGCCCCACCTCCAGCCCGGGCCTCACCCGCCTCTACCACATGGTCCACCGTGGGGAAGCGCTTGAAGACCGCGGTGCTAACCGAGCGCAGGATGAGCACGGCGGAGAGTCCTGCGTAACGCATAAGCGTGCGCCGATAGAGGCGACCGCGCTCGTCCCGCCCGTGCACCGTGCCCACCACCGCACACATGAGTGCGTCGGGCAGCGGCATGCATAGGTACTGGTTCCACCAGCGGTGCACCACCAGCGTCACGTAGAAGCCTGCGGGTGAGCGGAGAATGGAAGACTCAGCGCCGACACCAAGGCCTGAGGGCTGGGACCTAGGTGCCAGGTGGTGGGAGGAGGGACGTCATAGGGTCTGTGTCTGGGACACAGGGGCAGGTTGGTCACTCTGACTATGCCTCCTTGGCTGGGAACTTGGGGGCCCCAGCCATGAGAAGAAACCAGAGAGAAGGAGCAGACTGGGCCACCCTGACTACTTAGGAGTCACCTGGGTCGGGGAATTGAGGTTCGAGTTTGGGGGTGGAGACAAAGGGCCCATGTTAGGGGCACATGGACAGGTTGTCATCCCAACAGGGAGCCACTCTGCTGGGGACACAGGGACCAGAACATGGAGGGGGGGCCCAGTTTG
This sequence comes from Dugong dugon, assembly GCA_030035585.1. NCBI lineage: Eukaryota > Metazoa > Chordata > Mammalia > Sirenia > Dugongidae > Dugong > Dugong dugon. Next base: position 16,621,513 of record CM057462.1, on the reverse strand, counting down.
TGGAGATGCACACCAAGGACACCTGGGCAGGCTTGTCACAACAGCCACATGAGCCCTGAGCCAGAAACACATGAAGGCGTTAGATACAGCATCCGCTCCTGTAAAGATTACAGCCTAGGAAACCCAATGGGACAGTTCTACTCTGTCCTATAGGGTTGCTACAAGTCAGAATCGACTTCATGGCACACAACAAAAGCAACAAATGTCAGGGAGCTCTGGATAGGCTGGCCACCCCATCTATGTGAGCTCAGGACAGTGGGATGGAGTCTGGGGTTGCACGAAGTCACTGGGGACCAAGACTCATCAGATAAATGCCTGCCTGGCTGGACTTGAGAGGATGGAGTCATATGGGTAACTTGAGGGGGGCTCTGGGGGCCCAGGACACTCCTAGTCTCATGCAAATTTAGGTGGGAGTCCCTGAGGTGACCAGGGATAAGCTTATGGGTGACACAGAGCTCTCATGGGGACACTTCAGGGAGTCCGTATGATCAGTGGCATCCAGGGTCTCAGGATCCAGGAATGGGGTGGGGGCTGTGGGGGTTGGATTTGAGGGGTGTCTCAGACAGGCAGGGATGGGATCTCCAAAGGCATAAATGGAAATGAGGGTCTTAGGGTCACGGGAATAGGGGGAGGGCATGACCGCACCGAGTACAAAGGAGACCGGGATGAGGCTGGCATACTGGTCGCAGTAAATGACGAGCTTCTCGAAGTAGCGCTTCTGCCCTTCACTCAGCACAAAGCTGGAAGTTAGGGGGAGCGGGAGTCACAGTAGGGTCCCCTCCCCAGCTGCAGATCTCTCTTCCCGCGCCCCTGGGCACACCAGGGCTCCTCCCCAGCCCTCTCTCGCGGGCCACCCCCTTCCCTAGAGGGCGCGGCACCCCACCAGCCCCGGGTTCCGGCCCGCACCCTCCACTCCGGAGCCACCTCACCGGTAGGCAGCGCTCAGCGCCATGTAGAGCCCGAGAAAGCAGAGGAGCTCGCGCCACAGCAATTTGTAGATGCTCCCGCGCCATAGCAACAGGAGCTGCGAGAAGCCGCCGAAGCGCGTGTTAGCCACGCGAGCTGTGTACGTGACGGTCATCGCGACGTCCGACCGACCGGGCCAAAGGAGAGGGGTCTGGGCCGGCCCTGGGCCTGTGGGCTGAGGAACTGGCGGCTGCGGAGGTGTGGGGCCGACTGAGCGCGGCGTCCCCTCTGCCCCGTCCAGGTTCACTTTTCCTCCCAGTCTTGCTAGGCCACCCCACACCGCAGTCCCGTTCTTCCAGCCCCCTCTCGCAGGACGCCCCCTTCCCTGGACTCCTGTTCCCAGAGCCTGGCACCTACTTCTCCCAGCCCCCCTACCAGGACAGTCCAACCCGAGACCCGTCCCTCCCTTAGCCCCTTGAGTCCACGGAGACAGCTGCGGAGGCGCCCTCTACGCCGTCCAGTGCCCCTCCCCAAGATGCCATCTACATTCTCCCCCTACTCTCTGCGCCCCCAGCTCCCCTCCCCCAGTGCCTCGGTATTTAGACTTAGGGCTCTCACCCCTTCCCTCCAATTCCCCTCCCTCAGCCCCCATCTCTGGCCCTCTGGTTGGCTCCACTCCCTCAGCTTCCAGTACTGGCCCATGCTCTACCGCTGCACCCCTTTCCGCAGTCCCGACCCTCTGTCCCCCTCCCTTGGACCCCCTGCCACAGGCTGACCCCTCTCCCCTTCCTGCACTAACGGAACGGCTCTAGCCTTCTCCACTTCCCACTTAACTGCCTGACGCTGCCCTTCCCCCTTCTTCTCCCAGATCCACATAGACCCTCCCTCTTGCTCCCCTCTGACCTTCCAAGCTCTCCTCTTCCCACCCTGAGGACTCCAGATGGATTCTTGCCTGCAGGCCTGTCTGCTCCCAAGGTGCCCCTTTCCCCCCAGGCCTGGGCCCTTCTCACCTGTGTTGAGAGTGGCAAGTGGAGGAACACTCCGGGACAGGGACAGGATGGGCGGGTGGCTTCAGTACTGGGTGAGGCTGGAGCCAGACCCTGAGCTGAAGGGGGCTGGGGAGTGGGCGGAGGTGACCCCTCCCGGACCCGCCCCTTTAGCTGTAGCCTGGAACTTTGTTTGGAGAAGCCAGTGAGTTTGTTACCTGGGGCAAGGGGAGAAGTCCGCCCTTCCCTCCACTGCCTTGCTGGTCACCCACCCTCCCCTTCACTGTTGGGGCCAGGGACCTTGGAGCTGGGGGAGGGTCAGGGACTCTCTCCTTCCCAGTCCCAGAGTCTCTCTCTGTGGGTCACTCCATAGTCAGTCACCATGCTGTCACAAAGATGCACACAGACACACGCACCATAGACCCAACCACAAATTCAGCTTCCCTCACCTCAGCCTCACACAACCACACCGACCCAGCCAAGTGGTACATACTGTCACAGACTTCCGGAGTCAGACATGACACACCCAACACGAGACTCTACCCCTCTCCCTAACATACATAGGCAGATGTATCCTAACACCTAGACTCTCAGGCACACTCACAGTCTCCAAACAGTATAGGAGAACACGGGTGGGGACAAAGGGAGGAGCCTCACATTCCCTCAGGATCACACCATGTCACAAAGACACACACAAGGTCACACAGCCAAGCACATTACACACCCAGACATCAGAACACCTCCCCTCAACACAGCCACACACCATCACACTGAGGTTACGTGCATTTCTTCTGATCTCCACAGCACAATGACACCAGATGTAGTAACACTTCCCCTCAACACAGTGGCAGACAGTCCTGAAGTCAGAGTGGGCCTAGAGGTCCCTTGGATCACACTCACAGAAGGGCAGATGGAGAAGTTTACATCCCATCCGAGCAGGGTCACGCCCATAAGCCCCTTATCATGAAACTCCCCTGCATTTGCATTATCAATACATAAGACAATCCCCTTCCCAATGTTCCCTTTCACTGTTCCGGACTGCACACACACCCATAAATACCCTTAGCTCTCATACTCTCAACATTGCCTTGAACACGAAAGCAAGCCCAAGCCGAGGGACCCAAAACCTGATCTCCACATTCTGCACAGATATGGGACACTTGTTTCTCCTCCACACACAGACCTACAGAGGACGCACCTCCAGCCTGGCACAAACAGCATCCCCATCCCCAACCTCACCTACTCCAACGAAAAGACGGGTGTCGGGGGCCAGGGGTTCAGGGTTCCAGCCCCACGAGGAATGCCCTGGGATGGGTGTTCCTGTATCCCTCGTGCTTACCCCATGGCAAGTAGTGCAGATGTCTCTGCACAGCCCCGCCCAGAGACCCGGCAGGCCAGGACACTGCGTTCCTAGCCTGGCAGATGTCCAACCCCCCCCGGGATAATTAGGAACCGGCCCGGGCGGGCCACCTCGAACCCCTGCCTCCACAGTCCAGCTGCCGGATGACCCATAAAAGGCGGCCAGCCAGCGGGTGGCGCTGGGCGGGGCCACCAGCTGCCAGACCTGGGGAGAGGGCAGGCTGTGTGCTGACGGGCTCCGTTCTGACCAGCCTCCTACAAGGCATTTTCACACCCACTGAGCTAGCCCTCTTGTCTCATTGTCTGCCCCCTGCCCCAATTCAAACGTGTCCCCACTGACTGCTGGACCCCCACGGGGCCAGGGACAGGTTGCCTGGGCTAGTACACATCTTATTATAATAATAACACTTCTTGGTGGGTACACGCCTGGCGCTGTTCTAAAGGCATTACATATTCCATCTCATTGAATCCTCACAAGCAGGCTTACGAAGGTGAGGCTCCAGGTAGGCAAACTGAGGCTGAGGACACACAAAGCTAGTTAATGGCACAGCCAGGATTTGAAGTCAGGCAGTTTGGCCAGGAGCCTGGGGTCTTTGTCACCAGGCTGCACCACCGTGTTAACATGCGCCACCCCAACATGCCCATACCTGCTTGCACACACCCAGCAGTCAAGTGGGGGGACATGTCTAGGCTCGTGGCTGAGTCCCCCTTGCACACACACCCCGGCACGCCTCAACTGACTCATGTTTGTCCTCAGACATCCACTTCCATCCTCTCATCACAACTAGCTTCACCTTGGAACTTGCAACTGCCTAAGGTCATTCCTAGTTCTGGGTCTCTGAAGTGAGAATCATAGGTCTCCGCACGCAGTGGCATAAGGGAGGGGTAAAGGGAAGACGCCTTCCAGTGCACAGAGTCTTGGAGGACTTGTGCCATGGCTCTGTGAAGTGGCTCTTCTTGATGTCCCTATTTTAGAAATGAGGGGACCGAATCTCAGATGGTAGGAAACATGCTGTAGCCACTCAGAAAGCTCTGGATGGAGAATGGAACTTCAGGGGCCATGGCCCGAGTCCTCTGCCAACCTGCCCTCTAGTCAGTCACCTAGCAGCAGCCCTGTGTGGGAGGGGCAATGCTACCCCTTGAGGCAGAAATTGGGGCGGGGTGGAGACTCTTAATCCTGTCTGGCAGGCCTAGCCTCTGCCCAGGGCGCCCACTAATTCCCAAACCAAACAGCGGGCAGTGCTGGGCCCGCTGCCGGCCTAATCCACTCTCTTCCAGCCTGGGGCCAGCTAAGGGGGCACCTGGTTCCCACACTGAGCTTCCATGGAACCAGGCAGATGACCCTCTCCTCTGTTTCAGGCTTCACAGCCCTGAAGGACACCCCTACATCCTGTTACCCGATACCCTCCTTCCCAAATGGCCACAACACACACTTATTAGGTCTCTGTTGTGAACCAGGGGAGTCCTGGTGGCATAGTGGTTAAGAACTATGGCTGCTAACCAAAAGGTCAGCAGTTCAAACTCACCAGCTACTGCTTGGAAACCCCATGGGGCAGTACTACTCTGTCCTATACGGTCACTATGAGTCCAACTCGATGGCAATAGATTTGGTTTTGTGAACCTAGGGCTTTAAACCTGCTGATGACTTGCATTTCCACCCTAGACATACTGAATCAGAATCTACATTTTAAGGAGATCCCCAGGTGATTCTTACTTTAATACATTTTGGGAACCACTGCTCTACTAGTGTTTCTCAGAATTGGTCCCTAACAAGCATCATTAGCATCTCCTGGGGACTTGTTAGAAATGTAATTCTCAGGAGGGGTTCGAACCAGAACCGGTTGTGAAGGCAGCCCTCTAGATGTAATGACTTGGTGCAGTGCACAATTTGTGTACAACTGTATATGCAGGTGCCATTCCCAGCCCCCCATGATCAACATCCACAGCAGTTAAAGATCATTTTATTGAGGGGCAAGAGGTGGGGAGAGGTGGGGGGCAGCTGCAGCCCCCTAGCCCCACCAGGGGGAACAGGTCCCCTCCCCACCTCCTGCCCCTCCCCCCAGTGGCTCCCCCTGCACCATGGGGGACTTTGTGCAAACTCTGCCCTGGGGTGGGGTTGGAGGGTGGGTGTGAAATGGCAGCGGCTGGGGCAGGCAGCGGTGCTACTGTGTGCTGGGGGGTTTGTAGGGTTCTAGGAGGAGAGCTGAGAAAGTATTGACCTTGTCTGCCCCCCGCACTTCATGGGGCAACAGTGGCAGCTTCACGATGTGGAAGTCTTCATATAGGTCTTCCATCTGTGGCCGGAGCAGAAGGTTGCAAGCAGTCAGGGGATCGGAGGGCAGGCAATGGAGTGTGGAGATGGCTGGGGGCTCCCCAGGGTGAGGGGGAGAATATGGGGCAGGGCCCACTGGGTCAGAGGCAGGGGAGCCAGCAAAGTCAGAGATCACTGGGCTGGACCTCCCACCCCCCAGGGTCAGAGGTACCCAGGCCAGGCCAGCCACAGTCCTCGAGGACCAAAATTAGAGCCAAGGGTCAAATTGGGACAAAGGACCAGAGGGTGAAACAACAGGTCAGAGAACACAGTAAAGGGTCAGAAGTGCCTCAGCTGTGCCAGGCCACACCCCTTCTTCCAGGGTCAGAGGTGTTAGGACTGAGGACAGCGCTGAGTGGGTAGACAGGTGGGTGGGTGGGCGCACCTGGTCCAGGTACTTGGCCTGGATCTTGTGGCGGGCCTCACACATCTTGCAGGGCTTCTCGGGGTCAGGAAAGACGAGCTGGTTGACAATGATGTTGTGAGTGTCAATCTTACACTTGGCCAGCTCCTGAATCAGCCGTTCTGTCTCATACAGGGACAGGAACTCGGCGATACACACGCAGATAAAGGTGGTCTGCTCCTGCAGGGTGCAAGAGAAGACAGTGAGGGGTGGGTTCTGCCTCTGTCCCCCACCCCTCACTGCCTGCCTGGACTGCAACTTACAGGGTCCTTGAACTGCTCACTGACAGAGCGGATGACAGGCAGTGTCTCCTCCAGCTTGGAGGCCAGCTGGTCTGCGTTCATATCCCCCAGGCCTAGCATGTTGCACATCTGTGGGAGGATGCGGGAAGACTCACGGCTTACCTGGGAGCCCATTACACACCCTGGGTAGGGGGGTTGCTAAACACCTGGGGGACAACTCCTGACACCTCCCACGGGTTAAAGGTGTGGGTCCTTGAGCAGAACCCCAGGGTCAAATGCCTGCTCTGCTATTTCTGGGGGATCATGACCAAGGGGCTTGACCTCCCAAAGCCTCAGTTTCCCTACCTGTAGACCCTGTCTCCTAGAGCCGTAGTGCTAGATGAGCTGACACACATAAGGTACTTAGAACAATGCCTGGCACACAGTAAGTGCTCAATAAATGTTAATGCCTAAGGCACAAGTTCCTCAGGGGACCATACACCACAGGGGAGGGTTGCAGAGTGTGGGGACACTGGGGTTACCATGATGATAATGACCCATCAGGGTGCTCTCATGATTTTCATTTGAAGCCCAGAGAGGCAAAGGGACTTGCTAGGGGTCACACAGCTTCCGAGTGCAGAGGATCTGACTCCAGAATATGTGCTCTCAAGCTCTGTCTGCACCACTCAGTGGGCAGGGGCCGGTGACAGTGAGTCGTACAGGGTGGTGAAATAGTCCCCACCCAGTGAAGATCCGTCCCACATACTAGGAAGTGCTGACTGAGGGAAATGTGGGAAATGGCCTCTGTTCCTGCATATCTGGGGGTCTGGGGGCCCACTCTGCCTCAGGGGACATCTGGATGGTCCGGCCCCGCCTGCCTGTGAGATGAAGGGGCTGATCTGGTTCTTGATCTGCATGAGGCGGCCCAGGCCCCTCTCGACGATGGTGGGGAAGTTGAGCAGCCTCAGCGTGTGGCCCGTGGGTGCCGTGTCAAACACCACCACCGAGAAATTCATGCCCTTCACCAGCCTGTGGGGAAATGGGGGTCAGGGCTGCTCTGCCCTTCCTTCTGCCCCAGCCCCGGCAGTGCCCCCTACTCAGGCTGGGCCTGACCTCATGACCTCAGCGTAGCTCATGGCCTCGTCGATGCCCGGGAAGGCGCTCATGGCCTCCTGCATCATCTTCTTGCCCATGCTCAGCATGTTGTCCTCCTCAAAGAACTCATCGGGCAGCTCTGCCACACCGAGGCTGGGGTCAATCTCCTGGGGACCGAGGGGACAAGACTCAGGCTGCTGCTACTTCCCCACCAGGGCACAGGGCCAGAGGGAGCCCATGGAGGTCTCCGACCATAGGCCTTGACATGGCTCCTGCTCTCCCTTAAGGACTTACAGTCTTGTATAGACACACAAATGGTCAAACCATTAAACAAACACATCAAAAATTCTAAACTGTGACCAGAGCCCCAAAGGGAAGCCAAAGTCTACTGGGGGACCTCTTCCCCAGCTGTTCCTTCACCTGGAACTGGCTCTCCCAGGTACTACTATTACTGGCTCCTTGACCTCCTCCGGATCACTAACGGGAGCCTCCTGTGACCCATATCTAATGGCAAGCCACCTAGAACCCCTTGCACCCTGCCCTGCCTTCTTTCCTCAACACTGAGTCCCTCCTCACACCCCACAGGATTTTCTTATCACGCTTATCATCTGCCTCCCCAACTTGGTCACTGCTGTGTCCCCAGTACCTAGAAGAGTGTCTGGCACATGACAGAAACTCAACATGTATGTGGAATCCACGAAGGGATGACCATCTCTGTGGTGCCTGGCCAGTCTTGGGCTCAAGGCCTCCCTCTGCCTCCTGGGTCACCTCTTCTACATGATGTCACGAGTACCATGGCAAAGCCAACTCACTGGCCTCAAAGGCCACTTCCCTCCAGGGAGCTTACACCCCCATCACCCACCACAGTTAAACCCTTGACAGGTTATTCCTATCACTGGCCCATATCACTGGTTACACCCCACTCTCTGACCTTAGCCTCCTCGTCTCCTGCCTCACTTATTCTAAACCTCTCTGGGCCACCTCGTGCCCTCATTGCTGCCACATTTTCATTGTTGGTGTCCCTTCTGGCCTGCACCCTTATCCAGCCCAGGCTCCACAGGCCACCTTTCCCTCTGTAGTTAGCAAAATCCTCACCCTGGTTCTTCGCAGCTTTCTAGTATCGCTGCACTGTGGGCCCAAACAAACCTGATGAGTGACTTCCACCTTGCTCCCCATTCCCCATCACAAATCTCCAATATTTGCTCCATCAGCCAGACCATCTTGGGTCCCCCTTCCACCCTTGGAAGTGTTTATGTCACTTCTCCCTCCTCAAAATCTCTTCTGTCCCTTTCTCCCCTCACTCTCTGCTGAGGCCCTAACCTCATAGCTCAGTGAGAAAAAAGAAGGCATCAGCCGCTAACACCCTCATCGCCGAATTCCACCCAGAAATACCCCAGTTCCCTCGCCTTCTCTCTGGGCTCCTGATCCTGGCAGAGCCCGGGTCCCAGGCCTGTGTGCTGGGTGTGGCTCGTGCCAGCCTGAGGGCCGTCCTCTGCCAGCACCCCTGCTCCCTCCTGCAGCATCACTGCCCTTCCCTGCCAGAGTGTCGGCATCAGCAAACCAACCTGCTCTAGCATCCCCTTTCTCACAAAGCCCTCCTTATCACACATCTCCCTCCAGCTGTGGCCCCACTTCTCAACTCCTGTCATGGCAACACTTCTTAAAAGAGTGGTTCAGAGCCATTGTCTCTACCTCCTCACCTCACTCACTCCAGGCAGGCTTTTCCTCCACTCCCAGGGAGGTCTCTCTCAAACTGATATGCCTGCAAGAGCAGACAATCTCTTCCTGCCAGAGACTCTTTTCTTCCTGGGGCTCAGGACCCCACACTCTCTGGCTTTCTTTTAAGGCAGCTCCTTCCTGGCCTCCTTCACTGGTTCCTCCTGCTACTCTGATGGACCCTAAATGCTGTCGTGCCCCTAGGCTTCCTTCTGGGCCTCTGTGTTCTCTCCCACTCCCATAACTTTAAATACCACCCTTTGGATACTTAACTAAGCTACTCTCATGATGTCTCCACTTGGATGTCCAATGGGCACCTTATATGTCCAGTGGGAACCCTGGATTCACCATTGTCAAACAGAATTGTTGATTTGTCCCTTCTAAACCTGCTCCTCTCCTAGTCTTTCTCATCCCAGCTGCTCAGGAGACAGCTAAGAGATTATGTAATTCATCTCTTTCTCTCACTCGTCACAATCAAGAAGGCTCATTGCTTTAGTTCCAAAATACACCCCAAATCTGACCACTTCTTCCCCAAAATTCTGCCCACCACCCTAATCTGGGCTGCTGTCATCTTTTGCCTGGTTACCGTCATAGTCTTCTCACTTATCTCCCTGCTTCCACCCTAATATCCACAGGGCAGCCAGAGAGAGCCTTTCAAAATATGAATTTGGCCTTGACACTGCACCACTTAAACGACTGACCTTACATTAAATTAGGAATCAAAGCCAAACTGCTTACCATGGCCTGCGAGGTCCTGTACTATCTGAACCCGGTTGGCCTCTCCAATCTTTTGTCTTTCCCCTTCCCTTGTTCACTAAGCTCTAGCCACTCTTGCCTCCTTTTTCCTCCGCAAATATTCCTCACTCATTCCCTGTGGGTATGTTGAGGAAGAAGTGGAATCAGGAGAGACATAGGATGTAGGACAGGCAGGATGTGGAGGCTGATGTTGGGTGTTCACAGGAAGAGCCTGGAGAGGCCTTTGCCAGAAGTGGGGAGCTGAGCCCTGCTCCACTTACCATGGCGAAGAGGTTGTCATAGCCTTTAACCTTGGTAGGCACCTTGGAGAACTTCTGGTCAAAAGCATCCGAGATGTTGTGGGCTGGGTCTGTGGAGATGATCAGAACACTCTCCCGCCCCTTGGACAGCTGGACTGCCAGGCTGCAGCTGGGCAAGGGAAAGGCCAAAAGGTGGGAAGTGAGGGGTGGGACTCCCCTGTCCCAAGTCTGCAAGGGTAGATGTGGGGCCCTAGGAGTGGGGAACTGGGGTCGGCAGTATGGGTAACTGTGGGATTAAACCTCAGTCCCTGCAGGGCGACCCACTCACACCTCACCTACTGACCCCTCTAGCTGGGTATAGTGGTAAGGATCAGTCAACTGAGTTGTTTGGCTTGGTGCCTACTATCCAATCAGAATAGCTTGATCCTCCCTCAACTCTAAGCTAAGGAGTTCCTTGCACCCCTTGCCAAATTCAGGATGGTTCAATCCACTTGTCTAGCATAACTTGTGTGACCTCTTCACCTCCTCTGAGCTCAGTTTGGTTTGGTCCAGCTGACTGGGACAGCCTGATCATGTGTCCCCTCCCATACTCTCCACACCCTCGATCCCCCGCGGTGGGCATAGAATGGCAAGGTTCACCCGTCTAAAATAATCTGCCCCAGTGCCCTTGCCCCTACTCTGGGCTCACTCTGGTACAATCCAGCGGTTGGGACATCTAAGTGTCCTTCCCCCCGCCCGCCCCCCTGTACACTGAGCTCACTGTGGTTTGGGCCCTTGAGCCCCAACGCGGATGGTCCAACTCAGAGGCTGCGGGCTGCGTTCATGCGATCAAGAGGTATCTTCCATTTGCTCCAGGTAACTTCCGGAGAGTAAAACCCGGAAGACCCCAGCCAAACAGCCTCGCCTGGCTCTGGGTAGAAGAGCCTGTCTCTGACCTCCCCTCCGCCCAGTGGTACATCCCACCCGTCTTCCCGGGTCCCCCGCCGCAGCCTCCTTACCTGCAGGTTGTCTTGCCCACGCCACCCTTGCCCCCGACGAAGATCCACTTGAGGCTGCGCTGCTCGATGATGTTGCTAAGCGTGGGCTCCAGTGGTTCCACATCAGGCGCATCCTCGAACTCCTCTGCCTCAACCCCCCACCCAGCCACCCCTGCCGCCATCTTGGAACCGGCTCACGTGAACAAGCGGAGTGCACCATACAAGGCACCTACGGGGGAAACTCATTATCACATCCCCATAGAGACTGGACACTTTAAACAATTTTCTCGTGGCCTGCCCCTTAGGAGCTAACAGAAACTATAATGCCAGTGTCCTGTGTTTCCAGGGCTCACGTGGTCGACTGCAAGTCTATAGTTTTGTAAAGACTCCCCCTACCTAATTAACATACTGAGAAGTCCCAGTCTACTCCCCTTCTCTGATTGGAGTAGAAGCCTTGCAGCACGCCTTTCATTGGCTATATCTTTTCTTACTTTCACCAATCACTCTCATGTTCCGGTAGCGCCAACCTTTCCTTAGCAACCGGCCAAACACCTTGTCCAAGCCCTCTTGTTGCAGTTAGAGCCGAGGTCCGCTCTGGCCGGACTCCATAGGCTCAACTTCGTGTCGATCATTTCTGCACACGCCTCAGGTCCGCCCTCTGTGTTATCCAACTGACTGTAAGCCACCTAGCTCCTGCCGCAAACTAATCATGGACTGATTAGTCGGTTGGAAACAGGTTCCCGGGCTGCGGGTGGGTTAGAAGGAGAACAACTCCAGTTGTGGGCAAGGTCCGCAGACCCTTGGCTCGTGCGCTGTGAGCGCCCATGCTGGGCAGGGCAGGACAGGGACCACACCCGTAACTGCGCTCCTAGTTCTAGAAGGGACTCTTCAAAAACCTCCTGGCACTTCGCTTTCTGGTCGAGGGGGCGATTCCAGGGAATTCCTTGTTTGAATCTTTGCCCTGGGCCGGAATACAAGTTGTGTCCCAGACCCTTGGCGGAAACTCCAGTCCAGAAACACTCTTATGTTTAGATGGAGACTCCTAAAAAAAAAAAAAGAAAAAAACCTGTTGTCGTGGAGTCAGTTCGACTCATAGCTGCCCCCTAGGGTTTCGAAAGCTGTAACCCTTACAGAACCAGACTGCCACATCTTTCTTCCCTGCAGCCGCTGGGGGGGGGGGGGGGGGTCGAACTGCTGACCTTTCAGTTAGCAGCTGGGGCGCTTACCCACTGCGCCACTGGGGCTGTTATGTGGAGTCTAGCCTAAAAAATATCCCTAGCTTTATTTGAGTACTCCAGCCCAGAAAATACCTCTAAGTCTCAGACGCGGATCCGACCTCACGGAGCCAGTTATGTCCCCATTCCCAGATAAGAGCTCGATCCCAGAGACAAGTACCTAGCCGGAGATATCCCCATTTCTAGTCGGGGGGACCGGCCTAGATATACCCTCTAGACCTTGTTAGAGACCAAAGTTCCGAGGAGCACAGCCCCAGATGGGGTCCACTACCCTCACAGATTCTCTCTTGTGCCAGACAAGGACTGGATTCTAGCCTCGGAAAGCTAATCGGGACTCCACTCCGGAGAGTCAGCTACAGCACCTGTATCATAGACGATGGTCCCATTTCCCCATGTAGGTGTAACGCCAGCCCTAGACTAGCTGGAGCTTAAAAACCCGTGGGGCGGGGCGCCGACCCTCCGCCCCGCCCCGGTCACACTTCTCATTCGCCCCGCCCCTAAGGCTGACGCCTGACGGCCAGACCGCTTTTCCCGACATGCATTGCCCGGGACAAGGCGAGTCCGCCAAGCGCGGGGCTGTAGTGGCCTTCCCGGAGTCCTTTGCGCGGCACCTGGCGACAAAATGGCTGCCCGAGGGAGACGGGCGGAGCCTCCGGGCCGGGAAACGCCGGGCCCCGCGGGTGGCGGCGGCGGCAGCGGAAACCGATGGGCAGAGTCCGGGCCCGGGACGTCGCCTGAGAGCGGGGACGAGGAGGTGTCGGGGGCAGGTTCGAGCCCAGTGTCGGGCGGCGTAAACTTGTTCGCCAACGACGGCAGCTTCCTGGAGCTGTTCAAGCGGAAGATGGAGGAGGAGCAGCGGCAGCGACAGGAGGAGCCGCCCCCGGGCCCGCCGCGACCCGACCAGCCGGCTGCCGCCGCGGGCCCCGGGGATCCGAAGAGGAAGGGCGGCCCCGGCCCCACGCTCAGCTTCGTAAGGAGCCGCGGGGGTGGGGGCGGGCGCCAGGGCCTGCCCTGGCAGGGAGAGTCGGAGCCCGAGAAGGGGGATCGGGATAAAGGTCTACCCCCAGCCCCAATGAGGGGCTCGGGGGCTTCTGGACCAACCTCTGAGGAAGTGGAACCTGGATTCCCGACGAGAGGGGTCTGGGGACCTCTGGAGCATGCCCGCGAAAACCGGGAGCCAGGGCATTGCATTGGAAAACAGCTCCAGGGATAAGGAAACCAGAATACCAGGATCCCTGTTGAGTGGTACTGGGACCATCCCATAGGGAAGGGGGCAAATTCAAGTCCTGGAGTCTGAACTGTGTGGTGGATTAGAGAGTCAGACCGCCTGCTGTGTAACTAGGAAAATTGTTTAACTTCCCCGAGCTTCACTTATCCAGTGTCCGTTTATTGAGCTCCTTACCTTGTGCTAGGCATTGTGCTAGGTGCTGGGTGTGCAAAGGTGAACATGACAGACCAGATCCCTGCTTTCCTGGAGCGTCTAGGCTATCCTAGTCTCATTATACTTATTTCCAAAAATGGAGATCACAGCATCTTCTGATATGGTGAGGATTCAGTAAGGTAATCCTGAAAAAGAGATTAACATGGGGCTTGTTTTTTAACCAGAAAGAAGGGCTAAGTCAGTGATTTTCAGCCAGGGGTGATTTTGTCCCCATGCTGAGGGGACACTTGGCAAAATCTGGAGACATTTTTGGTTGTTAAGAACTGGGAGTGATGTGCTACTGGCCATTCTCACAACAAAGAATGATCTGGCCCCAAATGTTTATAGTGCCAAAATGGAAAAACCTTGTGCTAAATAAATAGAATCCACCCTGGTGGCGCAGTGGTTAAGCGTTTGGCTGCTAACCAAAAGGTCGGCAGTTCGAATCCACCAGCCGCTCGTTGGAAACCCTATGGGGCAGTTCTACTCTGTCCTAAGGGGTCACTGTGAGTCGTAATCAACTTGATGGCAATGTTTTTTTTTTTTTTTTTTTGATCAATTTTGAGCTTTGTCTCTGGTGTTAAGATTAAGTCCCTGTGGTGTGGAGACAAAAATGTTAACTTTGGAATACCAGATTGGAGATCAGCTGTGTGATTTTGGGCAAGTGAGCTAACCTTTCTGAGCTTCATTCAGTTTCTTCATCTGTTAAAAATGGGCATGAGAATAGTCCCAGCAGTGCGGGTCACTTAATGCCTCTCTGAAGGAATGGAGTTGGGCTGATGCCCGTAAAGCCTGTTGTAACCCCTGGGGCACGGGAAGTCACGGAATGTGGGAAAAGATGGGGTACCAGGATGGAAGCCCAAAGTAAGACTTACTTGAAGAAGGGGAAGTGTCAGGACCTGGATTGCTATGAGAAATGGAAGTGGAGGCTGGGTGCCCTTCAGTAAATAGGAGTAGCAGTTGTCACTGCCATTTGTTCATTGAAGGGGCATTACAGGAGCACCCCCAGGGGGCCAGGCCAAGTTAGGTGCAGGGCAGACAGTGTTGCTTGTTGGTTAAGGATGCTGCATGCTGCCCTGTGGCTTTGACCCACTTTACCTTGAATCCAGCTCCGTTGTTTGCTGTCAGCATGACCCAGGGTCTGGGCCTCTCCTTTGCAAAGATTGTTTCACCTATAAGATGGGGACAGTTATAACCTCCATCTTAGGGTAACTGAAAGTGAAACGAGATGATGCATCCAAAGAACTTGGCACAGGGCTTGGCATACAGTAAGTGCTCAATAAAGGGAGCTATTGCCACCACATGGTCACTACAAGGGGAGGGTGAGGCTTTGACATGGAGAGTGAAGACAGCCCGTCCCCACCCTTGCTCCCTGGGAGGGCAGCCCGGGGGCCCAGGACTGCCTGGGCATCATGGGCCTAGGGAAGGCGCTGAGTCGCGTGTGCTCCTCTCTGATTGCTGCGCAGGTCGGCCGGCTGGCGGAGCTGGGCGCGGCGTCGGGACGGGCCGCCGGGCCGGGCTAGGAAGGTGTAGTGGGCCTCAGCGCCGCCAGGGCGGGCCCCAGCTCCTGTAACCGTTGCAGTCTTCTGTCCCTTCACCCAGGTGGGCAAGCGCAGAGGCGGGAACAAGCTAGCTCTCAAGACGGGAATAGTAGCCAAGAAGCAGAAGACGGAGGATGAGGTGAGCAGGCTGGGTGTGGGGGCTGCCCGCACTGTCTTTCCTATCTAGGCTCAACTCCTGGCTGTTGAGCCCTCTCCCTGCCGGTCTAGTGTCCTGGTCTCGGATGGATTTACCGGGTGGGGGAGGAGGACTCTAAACAAGGTCCCCAGATATCTTGACTCTGCATATTTTGACCTCAAACCAGGCTCTTCTGGGTGACACTGGGAAGCAGCTATATCAGGACAGTCCTGATTACAGTTCATGGCCTCCCTGGCATCCCAATCCCAACCCTCTTGCCCCTCCCCACCCCCCCGCCTCCTGCACAGGTATTAACAAGTAAAGGTGACGCATGGGCCAAGTACATGGCAGAAGTGAAAAAGTACAAAGCCCACCAATGTGGTGACGATGATAAAACGCGGCCCCTGGTGAAATGACCCCTCCCACACCCGCCTGCCCATGGCCTCGGACTCTGCGATGTACATAACTATTTAATGCAGTGGCAGCGGCGGCAGCCTTTCCCCCCACCCCGAGGACTTATACACAGAAGGAAACCGAGATGCTTCCTGCAGCCGCGGACGATTCTCCAGGACTCTTTTTTTACCTTGAGCACTTGATAGAACAGTGGTTTACTGTCCCCTCTCTTCCCACCTCCAACCTCTCTTTGGCTTTCTCTGTCTCCCTCTTCTCCCACCCTCCCTTTCTTCCCCTTAGTCATCACTTCTGGGAAGTAAAGAACTTGATTTAGTGCTGAACTGTGCAGTTGGTTTGCCTTCTTTGCTCTCTCTAACCTAAGTCCTACCCCATTGGCCACCACTGCCAAAGCCTGCATCTGGCTGTGTAAGGGAGCTGGGCCGAGGGGTGGCCTGCTCCTGTCATCCTAGCTCTCCTCAATACCCCTTTCCCCCCACCCTGACTGCTATCCTATTGTTGGTTTTTAGGTTCAATTTCTTTTCACAAGCCCATTTTGGCTGGACCTAAAATGTTTGTTTGTTTGTTCATCAGATGTTTATTGAGTGCCTACTGTGTGCTAGGGCTGTTCTAAGCCCTGGGAACATGGCAGGCACAAACACTCAGGGGAGACCATTTTGGGTGGTGACTGCAAAGAACGGGATAGAGGCTTGAGGAGGTGGTTGTTCTATTTCAGATGACATTTGATCAGAGTCTGAGGGAGGTGAGGAGCATGCTACGCAGCTTTCTGAGGGAAGCTGTCCCAAGTAGAGGAAATAGCCAATGTAAACAGACTGAGGTGGGAGAATGCCTGGCTCTCCTGGGGAGTCTCAAGGCAGGGTGACTGGAGCCTAGTGATTGAGGTACTGAGTGGAAGGGGAGGATGGATGGATGGCTGCATGAGAATTTGGGACTTTATTCTAGTGAGGGGAACCCTTTATAGAGGGTTTTGAGCTAAGGAGGAGCAACATGGTATGTTTTATATTTGAACAGCATCTCTCTGGCTCTGTAGAGAATAAACTGCAAGGGGGCCAGGGCAGAGCCTGGGAGACAGTGAGAAGGCTGGGGCCATCATGGGAGAAAAAGGAGTGCTGGGGCTGGGTGTTGGCAGCGGAGGAGGTGAGGAGTGCCAGACCTGGATTCTAGTGAAGCTGCCCCACCTGGAGCATGCTTGTAGCTACTTGGTACCCTTCCAGCGAGGCTGGAGGCTGCCTCACCCAGATGTATATATACTCAGAAGGAGAGCTGAGGGGCTTGTCTGTCCCACCTTGCAGAACATGACCATTGACATGTCAGGTGGTAGGGTGTCTTAAAGGAAGTTTGACTCCCCTAGAGCCCTCTATGGCTCCTGCACCTTTGTACTCTCCTCCCAACCCCACTGGCTCATCCTGGGTCTTAATCTCCACCAAGCCCATAAATGTTTTTGAAGATGCCCCCATTGGGGCCCTCACCTCCCAGTCCCTTCTCAAACCTCCTAGACAGGAAACAACATCTGGGCCCCCCAGCCATGGGCCACCTCCTAGGTCTTCCTAGGCAGGGTCTTTGAGCAGCCTCTGAACTCCTGCACATCCCAGTGCCAGGCTCCCTCCCACCTTCATTTAGGGGAGGACCATGGCTTCCAGAGCTTGGGAACTGGGGGGGCAGAGGGAGGAAGAGCAGATGGCTCTGGTTCTGGGGGAGGGCTGAGGTGGAGCCCACTCTGCCAGATTCAGCCAGCCTGGGGCCTGGACCGTTCGTTCACTGATCTAATGAATGTTGAGCACCTGCCATATTTGGAGACAGCAGTGACCCGGAGACAAACCCCTGTCCCCATGAAGCCAACAAGAAAACAAAATAGTACATCAGATGGTTATACATTCTAAGGAAAAAAATGAAGCATGAGAGGTGGGAAAGATGGCAATTTTAAGCAATTTGGTCATGGATGTGAGACAGGCAATGTGCGGATGTCCATAAGAGGAGTGTTCCAGGCAGAAGGAGCGGCAGGTGCAAAGACCCCCAGCTGAAACTAGCTCGTTGAAACAGCAAGCAGGCTTTGGAACAAGATAACCTGCCCTATTTCACTTCCCACTAATGCACAGTAAGACTTGTCTGGGTTATTTTCCACATCAGGTCAAAGGTTTTGGGCATGCTGAGCTGGCCCGAGTGTCACTTTGGCCTTGGGGATGAAGTGGGGGAAGGAACACACAAAGCTAAGGGAGCCATTCCTACCTCCTCCTTCCTCAGAGCCACTAGTAGCTGCTGAACCTTTAAAAAGGAACTCACAAAGTAGGTTGTTCTGCAGCCTCTGTTCTGGAGTGTTAGGAGGCAGGAGGTGACGTAGTCCCTACCCTGTGCTTACCAGCCCTGACCTGGGAAACGTCTGAAGCGGGAGAAGAATAAAATTTAGGTTTCGGTGAATCAAACAGCCCAGGCTTCAAAGTATTCTGGTGTCTGTTAGCTGTGTGATCTTGCGTAAGTCGCTTAACCTATCTCTGTTGCAGGTTTTCTATCTGTAAAATGAGGGTAAAAATATTGATGCATCTCTAAGAGTCAAGTTCTAAAGTAAAAGCAATATTCATATAGTCAGCTTTAACCTTGACATTGTCTAAAACAAGTATAATTGCTTCTTATGGTGAAGAAATTGGCTTGTGTTTGGGGGCTGTGCTTGAAAAATGCTGTCCTTTTAACTGCGCAGTGTGATTAGATGCTCACCACAGAGGCCTTTGTAAACTGAGAGCCGGTATGTCTCCCATCTCGGACCACAGTTGGGCATCAGCTCCCTGAGTTTATTTTTGCACTGAGCGCTTCTGATTGAAGTTTGCTGTGCACAGGGCTGTTTTGAGACTTGCATGAAATGACAATTCTCAAGCAGCTGCTTAAGAAACAGGAAAAAAACAAAAACAAAAACAAAAAACCTTGTCCCAATTCAGCACCCAAATCTATCAGCTGTGAAAAGGACAAAAGAAGACTTCTGTCACCACAGGAGGACAAACAGTGTGGAACAGGCAGGCAGTAGAGGCCACTTTGTACTTCCCCTACTCCCCCTCCCCCTCCCCCTAAGGCTTGTGCAGAGCTGCTAGAAACAACATAAAAAGCAGGGGGTGAGCATTAACAGATTTTCTGCTGCATCCCCGGCGCGTTATTCACCTGTCCCTTATCTGGGGCACCCCCTAAGCCTCACTAGAAGGCTCCTACCGTTCGCCTCCCTCTCCCCCGCCCCGGGACCTCCAAACCCAGTTTCAGCCCCACAATTCCACTCTTCCTTCGGCTCAACAGGCAGAGGCCAAGTCCCCAGACACCGCACCCCACGCTTGTTTCTTAGCCAGAGCCCGGAAGCGCAAGGTTGGCGCTAGTCATGACGGGATTTGTAGTTTCAGAGCACCTGGCGGGGTAGAGCGAAAGGAGGCTTTTGCGCAGGCGTAGGTGGCAGCTTTCCGCACGTGTCTCTCAAGTCCAGTTTCTGTTCAGCAAAGTTGGCTGCCGTGGGGATACCGGCTGCTCTTTTAGGGAGTCTTCCCCGACTTTCTGGGAGAAGTTACGCGCCAAGCGACTCTTCCCGAGCTTGGAAGACTCCAGTACTCGGCACAGAGATGTTTTTTGTAGCTGCTTTTAATGAATGAATGGAGCCGGGACTGACTTCGACGACAAGAAAGTGGGTTTGAAGCAACCTGTCCCCCGTCTCCAGCTGGGTCAAAAATTGACCTTGCACCTCTCCTGAGACCCCCGAAATCCCTCAGCGCAGGACAGGGTTGTCCTTTCGGTTTAGAGAACTGGTTGATTCTAGTGCATATTGGTACAGTATATAGGGAGGGGCTGAATACAAAAGGCGGGAGTGGGTGAGTGGTTAAAATACGGTTTTAGTTATTTTTTTTAATTGTAAAAATGTAGGTAACAACATTTAAAACCACGTTTTTAAAGAACAGTTTACAGCAGTCCAGGTAAGGCTAAATATGGACTATTTCTTATCAAATTTATTCTTACTCCCGTTTGACAAGTGGGGAAACTGAGGCTCCGAGTGGCAGGAAGTAACCGGCATGGCCAGGAGGGGAAATTGGGACACACCAGGGTTTCTAGTTCTTCCCTACTTCGCTCTGCTGTCAAGAGAAAAAGTGCCCTTCTCTGTTCCCACATGGCGCAGGATGATGCAGATTTCTTTCTTCAAGACCCTGCCCACCTTTGCCTCAATTTCCTGGGCTGTTCCAGGATCCACCCATCCTCGGTGGGAAAAGGAACTAGACCTTCTGCTCCAGAGTTTATTAGTTTATTTTATTTAATTTCAGTTTTTACAACTTTTTTTTCATGTTCCTGTAGAAATTGTCAAACAGTACAGGAAAATGATGCAAAGTGTCAGAGGCTTATGTAGGAACCCATCCCGTCTCAGCAACTCCCTTTATGCAGCATTTTTTCCTTTGTCTCTAGGGTATAAAGTTAACCAGAGGCTCAGTCCCTCCCCTCTTTTTTTATTCGTACGTAATGTATTTCTCTGAAGTACTCCCTGGATGGGGGAGGCAGGCACAGCTCAATTCTTACAGGAGGGGTTGACAAAGGCGCAGCTGACCCAGGGCTCTGGCCTAGGGGTTTCTGGGTCCACCACACACTGCGAGTCCCACACGCTACCAAACTCCTGACTCCAGTAAAGAGCTGTGGTCAGGCTGGCGTGGAAGAAGCTTCAGGTAACCAGGTGACGGGAGGACCCACTGGCAAGAGAGGCCAAGAGACGCAACAACTCTTCCGTCACGTGACCCAACCTTGGTGGGGTATGGACCTCCCTCAGTACTAGGCCATGTGCGGCGAAGGCGCTTTCCGATTGGTTCTGTCGGGTCAGTTTGAACGGCTTACGGAAGCCGCGGCGGTTCATCCGTGGCCGCGTTTTTTTTTTTTTTTTTTTTTAAGTCCCTCTTTGGCTCCCTCCTTCCTCGTGAGTCTCAGGAGAAGCTGCAGCGCGAGGCGCTGCTGCCGCCGCCCGGGGCCCGGTAAGTGGGCTTCACTCAGAACCCGACCCACTCGGCCTGGGCCTGCGCCGACCCCCACTGGGCTCCAGGCCTGCGCTGCGTGCGGCCGGGACATCGGAGCCGCGCCCGACCGGCGAAGGCCGGGGACCCACCCGGTTGGGCCGAATCTGCGAGGCAGCGAGGACGGGCCCGGGCGGGGGAGGAGGGAAACCGGGCCGGGCTTAGGGGGTGGGGCCTCGGAACCGGGCCAGGTTGGGGTGCCGCGAGAATCCGGCCAGTGGGGCGGCTGGGGTCGGGCTGGAGGGGATCTGATTGGGGGATGTCGCGAGGATCGGTGCGTGTGGAGGGCTGTTTCGGCGGGGCTTGGCCGGGTCTGATTGGGGGAGATCGCATTGAAAAGTGTGTGTGTAGGGGGTGCTTGTTGGGCCCTGAAAGGGAGGGGCAGCAGACTTTGGCCTAGAGGGGTTTGCCGGGTCTGATTGCGGGGCATCTCTGGGAACCGTTGCGGGGTAGATGCTCCAGAGGTGTTCGGTCAAGCCTTATGGGGGTTTCAGAATCGAGGTGGTGAAGGACTTCGCCGAATTTGATTGGGGAAGGCAGCGGAGATCTGTCTGTAGGAGTTACTGCTGGTTGGGGAAAGGGGAAGGAGTAGAGGCTTGGCTAGACTTGGTTGGCGAAGGCGACAGGGACCTGTGGGGAGACTTTGTCGTGGGGAGGGTGGTCTTGGCTGGGTCTCATCAGGATAGGCAACGAGGACTTTAGGGGACTGCTTTAGGCCAATTAAGAGGGATCTCTGGATAGCGTCAGGCTAGGCCAGAAAGGGGGGTGTCTGGCATCCGGCTGAGTTTCGAGGGCTGAATTAGGGAAAGCGGCAGGGATCGGGACGATTGGAGCTCCTTCGGACGGGAGCAACTGGGGAGGCTCAAGGACCAGATCAGGGCAGGAGGCGGCAGGGATGTGGCAGAGCTTGAAATCCGGATTTCGGAAGGAGGGGAGTCTTCGGGGACCGTGTCTGCATCAAGGAGACCACGGGGGCCGGGGCGCTATCACGGTCTGGGTCAGGGGCCCTGGACTGGAGGCTGCTAGATCCTCGCCCAGCAGTTGTGGGGGAGGCAGAAACCTTGGGGCCCGCGGCCAGGGGCGGCGGCATGGGCCGCCTTGGGATAAGGGCTTCACGCTGGGCCCTATGAAGATCCGCCGGGCCCCTTCGCCGCCAGTGGTCCACTTCCACACACACCCGCCCGGGCTCCCAAGTCCGCGACTATGCGACCCAGGATGGCGCAGCTGGTGGGGACCCCGCACTTGGGCCAGCATGGATCAGCAGTCTCCACCTGCCGCCGCTGCCGGGCTCAGCCAGGGTCTCAGAGCAAGCCCAGGGGACCCTGCGCTGACCCTGGCCCCTACCCCTGCAGCCCGCCTTGCGCCATGGACTGGCAGCCGGACGAGCAGGGCCTGCAGCAGGTCCTGCAGCTGCTCAAAGACTCGCAGTCACCCAACACAGCCACACAGCGCATTGTCCAGGACGTATCCATCCTTCCTTCTGGGCCTGGGGAACTGGGCAGAGCCTGCAGCCCCTGAAGGTGCAAAGGGGAGGGCCTGCCTCTCTAATCCCTAGGCTGCTGTGGTGAGGAGCTGACCTGAACAGAAAATTAAAGATTAGAATTCCTGGGACCCAGTCCCAGAGCTGGAAGAATTATTATGAAAGATAATGAAAATACCTAATGTTCAGCAGCACTTACTCAGTTAACTTAAAGTAGGTAATGTTATTCTCCGTATTTGACAGGAGAAGAAATTGAGGCTTAGAGGCAAAAGGACTTGCCCAAGGTGGCAGTGAATAATTAGTGGGGATAGGTTGGGAAGTCCAGTCCTGTCAGATGCCAGAGTCTGAGCATTTAACTGTCATTCAGAGTCAGGGGAAGTGGGGAGGGTGCCTTCAGTGGGCACTCAGGTTTTGTTTAGGCCTTATGGTTTACATTTAATTTTCAACTGGTCAGCATTTAAAATATTAGCAGGTTTCACTTGAAAATAGAGGTTCCCATGTCTTTAAAAAGCAGATGACATTGGGCAGGTAGTGAGTGGGCATTGAGTAGCAGTGGCCACCTTCAGATGGAGCAGGTTCCCCAACTCTCCTGCTCTGGTTGCATCTTCAGGAGGGAGTGGGAAGTTCAGACATCCCCTCCTTATATGAATTTGACTTGCCTGAGATGCTGTGTTGCTCTGGGTGTGGAGTTCAACAAGTGGGGTCCCAGTAATGGGCCGCTTGATTTCAGCGGTCAGGGGCGCTATCAGCTGCCTCACTGCACGAGGGTGATGGTGAGGGGACCCTGCCTGGATAAGGCCTGTGTCTCCCAAGTCCCTTAACAGCCTGGCAGAAACTCAAACAACTGAACCAGTTTCCTGACTTCAATAACTACCTGATCTTCGTCCTGACCAGACTCAAGTCGGAAGGTACACCCTCTGTGCCCCTCTATGTGGCCTGGACCCTGCTTTCTTCCCTGTGGTCCCCTGAGCCCCAGCCCTTTTCCCCCAGATGAGCCGACTCGCTCTCTCAGTGGCCTCATCCTCAAGAACAATGTGAAGGCGCATTATCAGAGCTTCCCACCACCTGTGGCCGACTTCATCAAACAGGAGTGTCTCAATAACATTGGGGATGCCTCCTCGCTCATCCGAGCCACCATCGGTGAGAACAGCAGCTGGCCTGCGGTTAGTGGGGTGTGGGACACACTGAGCTCTCACTCCATGCCTAGAAACTTCTAAGCATGTTAATGTATTGATTCAGTGAATGCTTCCAGCCCTCGGTATAGTAGTTCTATTGCTGTTGTCAGCTAACAGACAAGGATACTGAAGTACAGTGACATTAAGGGACTTGCCTGGTAGGTGGCAGAGCTCAGAAGTGATCCAGGGGGTGTAGGTCTAGAGTCCACACTCCTCCCACCTGAAACAGCCATTCTTGCTTCTGAGAGACTCATTCAGTGTACAGCTGAGTGCTGAGGGTTTAGCACTTCAAATATGTGGGCTCCCTGCCCTCATGGAGCATGCAGTCCAGAGATAACTAGTCCTCACAAACAACTGTTTAGGTTAAAAATGAATTAGGTTCACTTTGGAGCATATGTCACTTAGGGAGGCTGCCTGAGTAAGATACTGAAAGGATGAAAAGAATTAGCTAAAGCAATTTTACCTCAGGAATTTCTCCTACTTATAAATGCTCACACACTATCTATCACTGACAGGTGTTTTCTTGAACAATATGTCCTTTTTAAACTTCAGTCAACTTTCAAAAATTTGTTTTAATGGAAATTGTAAATTAATTTGTAAGTAAAATAAATTAAGTATAAATTAAGTTTTTAAAATGAAAAACCAGATTTGACTGCCCTAAAGGGAGGGAAACCTAAAAACTAAATGGAATACACATAGAAAGGTGGAGGAGCCCTTGTGGCACAGAAGGTTAAGGATTCACCTGCTAATTGAAAGGTCGATGGTTCGTACCTATCCAGCGGCTCCACGGGAGAAAGACCTAGTGATCTGCTTTCATAAAGATTATAGCCAAGAAAACCCTATGGGGCAGTTCATCTCTGCCGCATGGGATTGCTATGAGTTGAAATTGACTCAACAGCACCCAACAGCAACACAAAAAGATGTTATTAAACTTGAGCTAGACATTGGGGCCTGACAAAAGTGCTGACCTTGGGGACTGCTGCCTCTGTTGAAAGTGATCTGTTACAGGCAGTGCACTCACTCTGGGTGCCATGCTTTGTGCTGATGACTTGGATCAACTCGTTGAAGCCACTCACAGCCCTTGGAGGCAGGTGCTCCTTATCTGCATTGAGAGCTGAGGGCACAGAGAGTTTAGGTGATACGTCCAAGGGCACACAGACAGGCTCGGGGCTGGGACTGCACCTTGGGCTGGTGTCCACGTCCTCACGGTCTACCTACTGCATGGAGCACCTTTCTTGATAAGTACGTGAGTCAGTGTCCTCTTCAGTGTTGCTAGTGGCAGCGTCCACCCTTGGAAAACACTGCCCTCTCGTGGCTTTAAATAAATATCATTTCAGCTCTGATGACACCCATATTTAGATCCTACCGGACTGCTCCACTGTCCCTCAGGTTTCCAAATGCCTACTGCGTATCTCGATTGGATTTCTAATAGGCAGTATGAGTCTTCCCCATGGCCACAAAGCCCTGCCCAGTCTGTCCCCGCCACCTCCCTGCCCTGTCTCATCTTACTCTCCCCCTTGCTCTCTCCACTCATCCCACTGGCCTTGCTGATCTGAGCACACAAGGCATCCTCTTGCCCCAGGGCCTTTGCACATGCTGTTCCTTCTGCTTGGGGTGCTCTTTCCCCAGGAACCTGGATGGCTTCTCCCTCACCCCCTCTTGGTCTTTGCTCAAGTGTCAAGATGTCACCTCAATGAGGCCTGCTCTGGTCACCCAGTTTAAAGATCTTTTCTAGTCACGTTTTCTGCTTTCTTTTTCCCCTTAGCCCTCATCATCTAGCCTCCTAGGTCTTTGACGTATTTATCTTTTTCTTCCTCATGGTCTTCCTCACTAGACAGTCAGCTCCCAAGGGTGGTGGCGGAGGTTTTGTGTTTTGTTCTATGCTGTATCCCAGGCCTAGAAAGGAGCTGGCCCACAGTAAGGCTCAGAAGATGTTTGCTGAGTCAGTGGGTACTACTTGTACCTACCTCGAGAGGGGTGCAGAAGGCCTACATGGGGTAGTATACAGGGAATGCGTGTGTGTTGTGGAGAGGGGTAGTGTACAGGGAAAGGGTGTGTGTTGTGGAGAGGGGTAGTGTACAGGGAATGCGTGTGTGTTGTGGAGAGGGGTAGTGTACAGGGAAAGGGTGTGTGTTGTGGAGAGAGACGAGTGAGTGATGGGGAGGGCTGGGGGCTAGCAAGCCTGTGCCCAGCCTGAGGCAGCATCTTCTCCCGGCTGCCCCAGGCATTCTCATCACCACCATCGCTTCCAAGGGTGAGCTGCAGATGTGGCCCGAGCTGCTGCCCCAGCTGTGCAACCTGCTCAACTCAGAGGATTACAACACTTGTGAGGTAGGCGACAAACTGCAGCCTGCCCCAGCAGGTGCTGAGGCTGGGAACTGTGACCCGTGCCCGTCTCCCCTCCCCTCTCTATGCAGGGAGCCTTTGGAGCCCTGCAGAAGATCTGTGAAGACTCTTCTGAGCTTCTGGACAGTGATGCCCTCAACAGGCCCCTCAACATCATGATCCCCAAGTTTCTGCAGTTCTTCAAGCACTGCAGCCCCAAGATCCGGTGGGTGGGGCTCCCTGTGGTGTCAGGGCTTGGAGCCTGTGCATGAGTTCAGAGGTGACCATGTGCCTGCTTCTGTCAGGTCCCATGCCATCGCCTGTGTGAACCAGTTCATCATGGACCGAGCCCAAGCTCTGATGGACAACATTGACACCTTCATCGAGGTGGGCAGCTGGGCTGGGTGTGGGCAGGGCAAGAGTCACAGGCCCCACCACAACTGACCCCGCCCTTCCCCACCAGCACCTGTTTGCCCTGGCCGTGGATGATGACCCTGAGGTGCGGAAGAATGTGTGCCGCGCTCTGGTGATGCTGTTGGAAGTGCGGATCGACAGGCTTATCCCTCACATGCACAGCATTATCCAGGTGTGCATGGCCAAGGCTAGCCTGGGTGGGCAGGCGGTGGGGTCAGGGAGGCCTGCCTCCTCGCCAGGCTGGGCCTCAGCCTCTCCCCCGTCCCCCCCAGTACATGCTGCAGAGGACCCAGGACCACGATGAGAACGTGGCCCTCGAGGCCTGCGAGTTCTGGCTGACGCTGGCCGAGCAGCCCATCTGCAAGGAAGTCCTGGCCTCTCATCTGGTCCAGTGAGTGCCGTTCCTGCCCTCTGTTGCTTCCACGGCCTTGTTCTCCGTTTGCATTTGCTTTCCATCCCTGTGTATAGTTATTTCGCAAGTGATAAGGATTTAGCTTTAATGATTAAAAAGTAGGTAACTTATAGACTAGAGAGCCCTGATGGCACAGTGATTAAAGTGCTCAACTTCTGACTGAAGAGTCAGCCGTTTGAACCCACCAGATGCTCTGCGGGAGAAAGACGACAGTCTGCTTCTGTGAAGATTACAGCCTTAGAAACCCCATGGGACAGTGCTGTTTTGTCTCATAGGGTCGCCATGAGTTGGAATCGATTGAGCGGTAGTGGGTTTGGTTTGGTTTTTTAATTTATAGCGTGAAGTAATTGAAAAATCAGTAAAGGCTTCAGGCATAGCTGAATCCATGTACTCAAAGGATATTAAAGGCATCTGTCTATTCTTGGATCCACTCCCTTTACTGCATCCTTCTGGTTGAGGAATCACAATGTAAAGAAATTCTTGGCCTGTATCTCTAGCAAAAGTCCTAGGGCTGACTCCTCTTGACCAACTTGGATGCCATACCTATCCCTAAATCAGTAAGAGGAATAACAGGCAGGGGGTGTACTTGGGACTGCGTGGGCAGCTCCTGGGAAGTGATGAGAAAGCTGTGCAGAGCAGCACATGAAGGCTCAATCAACATTTCTGACCCCAAGGTGCATGGGCTCCAGCTGAAAGGAGCCAGCTGCCCTGCCTGTGTTTGCTCCCTCATCCCAGGGAAGTGCCAGTGCCTGTGCCACATGTCGTTGCCTTACAGAGTGCTCAGGACTGGGCAGTGCTCCAAGCTTGTCAGTGTATTCAGGGCTTGGGAATTCATTGATAAGCCAGATCTGGGTTAAGAGTGGAGCCAGGAGTGGTGTCACCTCTGTCCAGATAACAGTGGCTGAGAATGGGTCAGGATAGTTCCCCAAAGGATTGAATATCTGCAGGGCAAGCAAAATCAACATGCTCGAGACAGTCCACCTCTTGGCTCCCTGATGCTCCTGCTGTCACGTCTGACCCTCTCTCTGGGGCCCCTGCCTCCTGGTTCACAGCCTCTTTCCCAACAGGTTGATTCCCATCCTTGTAAATGGCATGAAGTACTCAGAAATAGACATCATCCTGCTCAAGGTCAGTCAGGGCTAATTGCTGGGCATGGGTGGGTGAGGGCTGGGGCTACTGGGGTGTAGGCCCTGGTGGTACTTAGTGGTCTTGCCTGGCCCCACAGGGGGATGTGGAGGAGGATGAGGCAGTTCCTGACAGCGAGCAGGACATCAAGCCGCGCTTCCACAAGTCACGCACAGTGACGCTGCCCCATGAGGCTGAGCGACCAGATGGATCCGAGGATGCGGAGGATGATGATGATGATGATGCTTTGTCTGACTGGAATCTGAGTGCGTGGCTGGCCTGGGGAGGGGGGTCGGCCCTGGGCTCCCTCTTGCAAGGCGATTAAAAAGTTACTCGGAGTAGATTGTGAAAATTCTAATCATGATCTCCAGTCCTGGGGGCACAGTCGAGCAGGACCGGCTGCCCTGAGCCTCCCTTCTCCAATTTCTCCACGCTGCAGGGAAGTGCTCGGCAGCTGCACTGGACGTCCTCGCCAATGTTTTCCGGGAGGAACTGCTGCCCCACCTACTCCCCCTGCTCAAGGGCCTCCTCTTCCATCCTGAGTGGGTGGTCAAGGAGTCGGGCATCCTGGTGCTGGGCGCCATCGCTGAGGGTGAGTGCCTGCCCGCCTGCACCCAGGGAGGTGCCCACCTGGCCCATCTACCTGACCTTGAACTCCTGTGCAGGCATGGGATTGTCTGAGGGATGCAGCCATGTGCCATTTGGGGCCCCATACCCGAGTTCTCTCCAGAGAGCTACTTACCCCTGACCAAATAGCTCTTGGATGTAAACCTTTCCCTTGGGCTGTGGGCCTTGAAAGGAACCCAGAAACCCCAAATGCCAGCCCTGTTAATTCTCAGACAGGTAATTCTCTGATGTTGTAAGTACAATTTCAGCCACTGTAGTAAAAACAGGCTCCTCTGCAGTGCTTGCTCTGGGGCAGGTGGGCCTTGTTCCCAGGGCTCACACAGGTGCCGTCACTCAGTCCTCACCACACCTGACATCAGTGGGGAGACTGAGGTGCAGAAAGATTACGTCCCCTTCCCACAGTCACCCAACTTGGTTGTGGTGGAGCTGGGCCTGCTTTCACCTGCGGGGCCAGGATCAGAGGTACGCAGTGGTGGTGTTTCCTTGAACTTCACACAGTGAAGGTTTTCAGGCTCATTTTGACCCACTGGGGAAATAAAGCTTGACTTAATGGGAGGGCTTCATGAATCTGTAGGAGCCCTGGTGGTGCAGTGGTTAAGGGCTCAGCTGCTAACTGAAAGCTTGGCGGTTTGAACCCATCAGCTGTTCCACAAGAGAAAGATGTGGCAGTCTGCTTCCATAAAGATCACATCCCTGGAAACCCTATGGGGCAGTTCTACCCTGTCCTATAGGGTCACTATGAGTTTGAATCAACTCAACGGCAATGGGTTTTGGTTTTCGTGAATCTGTTGCAGGCACCACATGTGACCACTTTAGTATACAGGCCTTTCATAAAAGTTTCAGACATGGCAACCGGAGTTCTCAATCTGGAGAGCTGTTTAAAACTGAGGAAAGGTTTTTGTGTATGATGTGTGATTAAGGTAGCTGATGGTAATAGGATGTATGATCTATCATGCAGAGTGTGTGCATATACTACTAGATTATATTATGTCTACTGTATATTAATGACTTGTAGTGATTTTATAGGACAGAGTAGAACTGTTCCCACAGGGCTTGGGGTGTTTTTTTAGGGGTATATATTAATGGGAAAAGATCTGGAGGAATTAACCCCAAACTGGTAAAAAAAATAGATCTTGGGTTTTGGCTTACGGGGAATGTGCTCTTATGTGTCTCTCCTCTTTTACGTTGAAAGAAAAACATGTTCATGGTTAAAAAAAAAAAAAAAAAAAGAGATAAAGAAGAAAAAAATTAAAAACACAAATCTTCAAGGTTTTAATTGAAAAGAACTTGCCATCCATCTGGGCCCTGTTGGCCCATAGAGCTTCTCACTGTACCCAGCCTGACAGTGTTTGAATGAATGAGTGTCCAGATAGGTAACACCACCCTCATGATGAGATGTATCTGGCAGAGTGAAAAAGGCTAGGTCTGATGCGGTTTCCAGTCCTGACCTTGCCTTTCACTGGCTGTGTGACTGGGCGAGTTATTTAACCTCTGAGCCTCAGTTTCCCCGTCTGTCAAATGGGGCTGATCCTCTCCCTGGGAGGGTGGGTGTAGTGGAGCCCAGCTGGGCTCAGGCTTGCACCTGTTCCGTGGCCCCACTGCCTCCTGTCTGCCGGCCCCTGCAGGTTGCATGCAGGGCATGGTGCCCTACTTACCTGAGCTGATCCCACACCTGATCCAGTGCCTGTCAGACAAGAAGGCCTTGGTCCGCTCCATCGCCTGCTGGACGCTGAGCCGCTATGCCCACTGGGTGGTCAGCCAGCCGCCTGACATGCATCTCAAGCCCTTGATGACCGAGCTGCTGAAACGCATCTTGGATGGCAACAAGAGGGTACAAGAGGCAGCCTGCAGGTGACCCTCGACCCCGTCCCCATGGCCCCTGTCCCCACCCCACTGGCTGCCCTCTGGGAAGTGATGACACCTGTGACCCTTGACATCATGCTGATTCTCTTATATTCGTACTGACTGATCCCAAGTGTAGCCTCCCCTGAATTCGCACTTGGCCGAGCTTGGCCTGTTGCTGCTTGCTGAGACCCCGTCCTGCTCTCCCTCCACCAGTGCCTTTGCCACCCTGGAGGAAGAGGCCTGCACGGAGCTGGTGCCCTACCTCAGCTACATCCTGGACACCCTCGTCTTTGCCTTCGGCAAGTACCAGCACAAGAACCTGCTCATCCTCTATGATGCCATCGGCACCCTGGCTGACTCTGTGGGCCACCACCTCAACCAGCCGGTGAGACACCCATAGCAGCTTCCTCTTCCCGATTCCTGGGCCCCTTGGCAACCAGTGACCTGGCGGCGACTCCGTGTCACATGCCAGGGACGTGGCCATGACCTCGCCAAGCAAACAGACAGACCCGGCCCCTGCCCTCGCCCTGCTCACAGTCTAGTGGGGGAGACAGACAGTTATGAGACAGTGTGGTAAGTGCTGTGTCCGGGGAAGCTCAGGGCCTGTGGGAACCAGGAGGTGCTGACCCAGGCTCTGAGAGGGGTGGAGTGGGGAAGGGGGTGTGGGTGGCACCGGTGAGAAGGCACTAAGAAAGGCCTGGAGGTCTGGCTGGCTGGCAAGGCCTTACAGGGCCCCATGTGCCATGCTCAGGAGTCCAGACTTCATTTCGTGGGTGGTGGGTGCCTTTGAGTTGTGGAGCCCCGCTGGCTCTCAGCTTACCACCCCACCCAGGGGGCCCCAAATTCTTGCTGCTTCTCCAGGAATACATCCAGAAGCTGATGCCCCCACTGATCCAGAAGTGGAACGAGCTCAAGGATGAAGATAAGGACCTCTTCCCACTGCTGGAGGTAGTTGGGGTCCAGGCCCGCTCCCACAGCCCTGGCCCAGCCTGGCCCTCCTGGAGTTCACCTCTCCTGCCTTCCTCCCCACTAGTGCCTGTCATCTGTGGCCACTGCCCTGCAGAGTGGCTTCCTGCCCTACTGTGAGCCTGTCTACCAGCGCTGTGTCACCCTTGTGCAGAAGACGCTGGCCCAGGCCATGGTGAGCACCACTCCCACCCCACCCCCACGACTATCTCCTGTGCTGCTGCCTCGGTCCCAGCCCCCTCCCCTCACCCTTCTCCCCCACTCCCATCTTGGCCCAGATGTACAACCAGCACCCTGAGCAGTACGAGGCCCCTGATAAGGACTTCATGATCGTGGCACTGGATCTGCTCAGCGGCCTGGCCGAAGGCCTGGGTGGCCACGTGGAGCAGCTGGTGGCCCGCAGCAACATCATGACACTGCTCTTCCAGTGCATGCAGGTTGGGGGATGCCCCTCAGAGGCCTGCACCCTACTTCCCAGCAGTCCCCAGGGTATTTAGCTAGACAGTGAAGTCCCTCAGTAGCCTGCGTCGGCCATCCTGAGAGAGATCAGGGCACTAATGTGTCCAAAGGACCCTATGGAAGAAGTACTCTTAAGAAAAGTTTCTGATTATTTTTAAAAAATGATTTAAGTAAGACATGAATAAAATCTCATTAATAAACAAACACTGTTGAAAGTAAACTAGCACTAGCCTCTCCCATTGTACTCCTTCCCCGAGAGTGTCAGGCTGGGCAGTGATGGCAGCTCCCCTGTAGTGGTACCGTGAGTAAAGCACTCTCTGTTCATATCCTCACTGACTCCTGGAGGGGGACTGGCACCCCCTGGTTACAGATGTGGGGCCTGAGGCTAGACAGGTTAAGGAGATGGCCCCAAGCCTGGCAGGGTCAGGTGGACACCATGGACTGTGTGTTCTTAAGGCCCTGGACTGAGGGATGAGTTGAGACCCTGGCTGGTAATGGCGATGGGGGTGGGGGTGGGGGTGGGGGTGGAGGGGGCTGCCATGCTGAACCTACTCTGACCCTCAGGACTCCATGCCCGAGGTCCGGCAGAGCTCTTTTGCCCTCCTGGGCGACCTCACCAAAGCCTGCTTCATCCACGTCAAGCCCTGCATCGGTATGACCCCTGTCTTGTCCTTGATCTATGACCCCAACCTCTGCCTCAAATGATGGAAAAATGACCTGGGAGGACCGTGACTAAACTGAGATGTATTCGTACTGTCTGATGGGGTCTGCTTGGCCAGGATCTAGGAGCTCACCCCTGCTGACCCTGCTGTTCAGCCCCCTCCCTTTCCCCCAACAGCTGAGTTCATGCCCATCCTGGGCACCAACCTGAACCCGGAGTTCATCTCAGTCTGCAACAATGCCACCTGGGCTATTGGCGAGATCTGCATGCAGATGGGTAAGTGAGCCTCCCCATTGGCTTGTCCCTGGCCTGGGGGCGGAAGCCTGGCTCTGACAGGGCTTCTCAAGACCAGCCTGGTGCTCTTGGAGGAAGGCTCTAGGTAGCAGGGACAAGAGGACATCTCTGACCATTTTTCTCAAAGATGAGGCCAAAAGTCTCAAGGGGCATCTGACTGGCTTCTCCAAA
Source organism: Dugong dugon (assembly GCA_030035585.1). Taxonomy (NCBI): domain Eukaryota; kingdom Metazoa; phylum Chordata; class Mammalia; order Sirenia; family Dugongidae; genus Dugong; species Dugong dugon. The sequence continues at coordinate 16,588,838 of CM057462.1, read as the reverse complement.
GAGGCAGGAATGAAGGACTGTTCTCATTTGACCATTTGCCACCCCCAGTGGGATTGGTTGAGAGATTTTGATTGCTTTTTTTCCAAGGGATATTTGGGGGTGTGGTTTCACCATGGTGTCCAGTGGTGATTGCAGGGAAGCCTCTTGTGTTTGGAGGGCCTGGGTTTGTCTCTGGCTGGCCATGGGTCCTGGCTGGGGCCAGCTGGTTGGCCAGTCTCTAGTTGGAACCAGGGTTAGTGAGTGAGGTGGGGCTGGAGGAGTGAGGCAATATCTGATTGGCCTACAGTGGGTGGAGGGGCTGTGCGGGGTTCTGATTGGCTGTCTTCCAGGGGCAGAGATGCAGCCCTATGTGCAGATGGTCCTCAACAACTTGGTGGAGATCATTAACCGGCCCAACACACCTAAGACGCTGCTGGAAAATACAGGTGGGCACTAGGCCTGGGCTGCTGGGGCCACCTCCACAGTACTCACCCCTCCTGCCCATCTTCCAGAGGTGGGGTTCTGGGCTGGGAGGGGGTGTCAAGAACAGACCTTGGGAAAGAACCAGGGAGGGTATCTGTGTGGACCTGAGAGGGGATTCTGGGAGGAGCCTAAGAAGGGATGTCACCGTAGGGGTACAACCTGTCTGGGCCATACTTGGACCCAGGTTGGCTGGCAGTGCTGTTCCCTTGGGGTCCATGGGGCGGGGCTTGGTGCCTCGTGCCAGAGGTCCCGCCATGTACCGTCCCGGGGCCACTCGGGGTTTCAGGTCGCCTGACGAGTCCCTCTGCCATTCCAGCCATCACCATCGGCCGCCTGGGCTACGTGTGCCCCCAGGAGGTGGCACCCATGCTGCAGCAATTCATCCGGCCTTGGTGCGTGTCCACCTGTGTGGGTGCTTGCTGTACGGAGGGCTGGGCACTGATGGGTGGGACAGGCCTAGCCAGTTCCCTCCCTTGCACTTGCCCTGGCCCTGCCTGCTCACTGACCCCCTGTCCCCTTCCCCATAGATGCTCCTCCAGCCCCGCCTACTGACACGCCACTGCTCACCTTCCCCGTAGGTGCACATCCCTCAGGAACATCAGGGACAACGAGGAGAAGGATTCTGCCTTCCGAGGCATCTGCATGATGATAGGCGTCAACCCTGGGGGCGTTGTGCAGGTTGGGGCAGCTGGGTGCAGAGGGAAGGCACTGGGGCTGGTTTCGGGCAGCCCCTCACATGGGACCTATCACGTTTCAGGACTTTATTTTCTTCTGTGATGCCGTAGCCTCCTGGGTGAGCCCGAAGGATGACCTTCGGGACATGTTTTATAAGGTGAGGCCCAGAAGGGGGCAGGAGGAAGCTCTCTGGGAGGAGAGGCTGGGCAGCCTGCTCCAGCGTCCACCCTGGCATCCCTCATCCCGTGGTGCCCCTCGCCTGTTCCTCCCACAGATTCTCCACGGCTTCAAAGACCAAGTCGGGGAGGAGAACTGGCAGCAGTTCTCAGAGCAGTTCCCACCACTGCTCAAGGAGCGGCTGGCTGCCTTCTACGGGGTCTAGACAGGCATCGGGACTGCCAGGTGAGGCCAAGGGCAGGGGGCAGTGCTGTGTTGACGGGACTGAAGGGACAGCCCTAACCCTCCTCCTTCCCTGCAGGTTTCTGTCTCCGTCGTCATCAGAGGGATTGCCGGGAGCGTGCTGCATCCAGAAGTCACCGTGCCCTGGTCGAGGGGGGTTAGGGAGGAGGAAGTGGGACTCAAATCCAGACGCCTACCCCGTCCGTCCACCTGCTGTGCCGGGCCTGTCTGGCCGGGGGGCGGGCAGGTGGGTGGGGCCTCCACACTCATCCTACAAACGGGGAGGGGGGTGGGAGTTTTTGGTGGGCAAGGGCCCCTTCGCTCTAATTGTCTCAGGCGGCCCTCTTGGGCCAGCCACGTGGGAGGGAAGACTCAACACAACCGACCTTAATCCAGTTTAGGATGAGGAAAAGGGAAAGCAGGCGTAGAGAGGGGTCCTTGTAGAGACATGTACAATCACACGTACATATGTGGACACACACGTGTGGGCACTGCAGCCAGCAAGGCTCAGCCGGCCACCCCACCATTACCCCGACTGCATGGAGATAGTAGAATTAGTGAACCCCTGAGTTAACCCGTAAGGCCTTCCGTGTAACCTTCATCTAGAGTTTAAGAAGCTTCTGCCGTTTTGCCAGAATTGGCGGTGATTGGGGAGGGCTGGGTGGGTTGTGGGGCCTCAGCTGGGACCCCAGGGTGGGGGGAGGAGGACAGACATCTTGGAGCCACCTAGTCAGCACGTGCACGCTTGGGACCTGTTCAGCAAACTTTCTGCCAGCTTCTGGTAGCCTCAGCCAGTATCTCCGTCCTTGTGCTGTCCCAGCCAGCAGGGTGGGTGTGGCTGGAAGGGCTGGCCAGAGGTGGCCTTGTCTCCCTCCCCTGTGCTCCAGCAGCCTCTGAAGACGCTGGGCTGGGACCTTTTCCCAAAGAGAGCAAGCAGGGTGCAGCCGGATCTCCTGGCCCCCCTGCATCTCTCTCCGTAAGCAGCTTCAAAGGCAGTTTCTCTGTGCTGACAGCCCACTTCTCAAGCTCAGGCCTGAGTTTTAACACAAGGGCCAGAGCAGGGGCATTCAGTTGACGATCATAGAGGACGAAAACTTCAGCTTTGTCAGCAAGAAGGAAACTGAGGGCTTGGAGGAGGGAAAGAGTGGTGCACCCCTTGTCCTCCACTCTGTCCCCCTGGAACTTCCTGTTCATCACAGCCACCCTGCTTCTCCCAGTGGTCCCAGAGACTCCATTAGTTTGGGGTCAGTGGTTCTAGGGACCTGGGGATTTGTTGGGTCAAGGTGGGAGGGGATATATTAAGGAGGGAGTATGGTTCCTTCCAGGCTTGACTTGGCTGGGAAACCGGGCCAGCAACCCCTTAACTTTGTTTCTTTTTTCTCATCTCCTGCTTTCCACTCCTTTGGGGGCCGCTTGTGGTTTGGGGTTTGACTGGATTCCTCTACCCTGGAGCCTGCTCCATCCATTTGTCTGACACCGTGCACCCATCCCCATCCTAGCTGTGGGTTTTCTAAGACAGGGTTAGGCCTTGCCTCTATTCCAGGGTCCACTAAGTGCACATTCCATCAACTCAGCTTTCTGTTGTGTTTTTTCTCTGTAAAACTCGAGCAGGTCTCTGGAAGCTATTTGTAAAGAAAAAAATGTTTTGATACCATTTAATTTTCTGGTAATTCTAGTTCTGTGGAGCGTCCTCCCCCCGGGTCTTGGAGTGTGCAGACAGATTGGCTGTCAAATGGGATTGATAACCCCCTCTCCACCCAGGATGGGGGGTCCAGCCATCTTTGGGGAAGGGGGGCCTGGTTCTAGTTTTCCTTTTAAGAAAACTATTTAATTTTAAAGTTTATTTTTGGTTGGTTTTTGCACAACGAAGTTTCAGCTTCTTAACCTTCTCCCCTGCTCCCAGACTGGCCTTGATCCGCAGTTCCTCTCGCCACATTTCCTGCATCCCTCCCTTTCATCCCCTCCCGCTGCGGGCTGCCAAGTCTGTCCATTACTGTGCTGTGCTGGGGATTGGCGCCCAAGGTGGCGTGAGATTCCACTTGTGTAGAACTTTGTTGAGTAAAGATCAGTTCCTTGTGAAACCTTTAATCTCCATCTGGCTTCCTGTGTCCTTGACTTTAGTAGTGGGGAAGAGAGCTGTGGAGGGGGATCTGGGAAGCTTTAGAAACGGAGATGCATAGAACTCAGAGAAGTAGCTGGAGAGTGGGGAAGTAAGCAGACGTTAACCAGGCACGTTGCTTGGAACCACAAGCCTCTCAGTTTTCTTCCCTGTAAAATGAGAAGGCAAATGAGACAGTTGGAAGATTAAGTGTCATAACATACTTGAAATGAAAAGGGCAAGGCTTTGCACTATTGTCTTCAGCTGGGTGCACAACTGATCCACTAGGCAAGTTAGAAATATTTGTATAAGGCTCAGCTTAGCACCAGGCCTGTGGGAGACATGTCATTGTGACAGCTACTGAGACAAATGGAAGTACCTCCAGCTCTGGACACATTTCGAGATCTAACCTGAAGTACAATGCTGTCAGTGATAGAATAATATCCATAAGGCTAGAAGGAAGACCAATTAATGACTGTTATTCAAATTTATGCACCAACCACTAATGTCAAAGATGAATAAATTGAAGATTTTTTACCAAATTCTGCAGTCTGAAATTGATCAAACATGCAATCAAGATACATTGATAATAACTGGTGATTGGAACGTGAAACTTGGAAACAAGGATAAGTAGTTGGAAGATAAGGCCTTGGTGATAGAAACAATGCTGGAGATTGCATGAGAGAATTTTGCAAGACCCAACACCTGTTCATTGGAAATACCTTTTTTCAACAACATAAACGTTCCTTGCCAGATGGAATAGACAGGAATCGGATTGACTACATCTGCGGAAAGAGACAATGGAGAGGCTCAATATCAGAACAAGGCCAGGGGCTGACTGCAGAACAGATCATCAATTGCTCATAACGCAAGTTCAAGTTGAAGCTGAGAATAATTAAGTCCACGAGAGCCAAAGTATGACCTCGAGTATATCCTACCTGAATTTAGAAACCATCTCAAGAAAAGGTTTGATGCATTGCACGCTAATGACTGAAGACCAGACTAGTTGTAGGATGACATGAAAGGCATCATGTGAAGAAAACAAAAGGTCATTAAAAACACAAGAAAGACCAAAATGGATGTCAGAACTCTGAAACTTGCTGTTGAATGTAGAGTAGCTAAAGCAAGTGGAACAAATGAAGTAAAACAGCTGAAAAGATTTCAAAGGGTGGCTCGAGAAGACAAAGTAAAGTACTATAATGAAATGTGCAAGACCTGGAGTTAAAAAACCAAAAGGGAAGGACATGCTCAGCATTTCTCAAGCTGAAAGAACTGAAGAAATATTCAAGCCTCAAGTTGCAATATTGAAGGATTCTACAGGCAAAATATTGAACAACACAGGAAGCATCAAAAGAAGATGGAATACAGAGTCACTGTACCAAAAAGAGTTGGTTGACGTTCACCCATTTTAAGAGGTAGCATATGATCAAGAACTGATAGTATTGAAGAAGTCCAAGTTGCACTGAAGACATTGGCGAAAAACAAGGCTGCAGGGATTGATGGAATACCAATTGAGATATTTCAGCAAACGGATGCAGCACCGGAAGCACTCATTCATCTCTGCAGATAAATTTGGAAGACAGCTACTTGGCCAACTGACTGGAAGAGATCCATATTTATGCCTGTGCCCAAGAAAGGTGATCCAACGGAATGCAGAAATTATCGAGCAGTAGCATTAGTATCATGCAAGTAAAATTTTGCTGAAAATCATTAAAAAGTGGTTGCAGCAGTGCATTGACAGGGAACTGCTAGAAATTCAAGCCAGTTTCAGAAGAGGACGTAGAATGAGGGATGTCATTGCTGATGTCAGACGGATCTTGTCTGAAAGCAGAAAATACCAGAAAGATGTTTACCTGTGTTTTATTGACTATGCAAAGGTATTCAAGTGTGTGGATCATAACAAATTATGGATAACATTGGGAAGAATGGGAATTCCAGAACACTTAATTGTGCTCATGCAGAATCTATACATAGAAAAAGAGGCAGTCATTCCAACAGAACAAGAGGATACTGCATGATTTAAAATTAGGAAGGGTGTGTGTCAGGGTTGTATTCTTTCACCATACTTATTCAATCTGTATGCTGAGCAAATAATCCAAGAAGCTGGACTATATCAAGAAGAATATGGCGTCAGGATTGGGGGAAGACTCATTAACAGCCCATGATATGCAGATGACACAGCTTTGCTTGCTGAAAGTGAAGAGGACTTGAAGCACTTACTGATTAAAATCAAAGACTACAGTCTTCAGTATGTATTACACCTCAACATAAAACAAAAATCCTCACAACTGGACCAATAAGCAACATCATAATAAAGAGAAAATATTGAAGTTGTGAAGGATCTTATTTTACTTGGATCCACAATCAACGCCCATGGAAGCAGCATTCAAGAAATCAAACAATGTATTGAATTGGGCAGATCTGCTGCAAAAGACCTCTTTAAAGTGTTAATTAGCACTTAATAAGGACTAAGGTGCACCTGACCCAAGCCATGGTATTTTCAGTCACTTCATATGTGTGTAAAAGCTGGACAATGAATAAGGAAGTCCAAAGAAGAATTGATGCCTTTGAATTATGGTGCTGGTGAAGAATATTGGATATACCATGGACTGCAGAAGAATGAACAAATCTATGTTGGAAGACGTACAGACAGAATGCTTCTTCAAAGCAAGGATGACAAGACTTTGTTTCATGTATTTTGGATATGTTATCAGGAGGGACTAGTAGAACATCATGCTTGGTAGAGGACCAGTGAAAAAGAGAAAGACTCTAAACAAGATGGGCTTACACAGTGGCTGCAACAATGGGCTTAAACATAGCAATGATTATGAGGGTGGTGCACGACCAGACAGTGCTTTGTTGTGTTATACATAGGGTCACTATGAGTTGGAACTGACTAGACAGCACCTAACAACAATGACGACACACAAGCCTCAGAAAAAATCTTAATTGCTATCTCAGTATGGCCCAAGGATCACCTGCATGAACACGGGGAAAACTAAAAATGCTGACACACACTCTCTTCGAGTTTATTCAACTCATAGCAACTCAATAGGACAGAGTAGAACTGCCCCATAGGGTTTCCAATGCTGTAATCGTTTAAGGAAGCAGACTGCCACATCTTTCTCATGCTGAACAGCTGGTGTGTTTGACCTGTTAACCTTTCTGTTAGAAGCTGAGTGCTTAACCACTGTACCAGGGCTCCTTCCACTGACATATACAACGCAACTCCTGAATGCCGTTCTGGAGGTCCTCATTTTAAAGCCAGCATTCATTCAACAAACAATGCATATATTCTAGTGATGATAATTGACAATAAATAGCAAAACACACTGGTATTGAAATATGGCGGCAAGTGGGAAGTTGCGAAAATGTTGCAATCTTACATAGGATCTAGCAAGAGCCACTGGCTGTTTAGAAGAGTCAGGTAAAGGGAACAGCACGTGCTATTGTGAGATGATTTGTGTTAACACTGTCTGGCCCCAAACAGCCTTTCGGTAAATAAGATGGTATTTTTAACAGTATGATTTTTGTTCATTCAGGGTATTTCATTGAGGCTTGTGTGCCTTGTAATGTTTCTGGCTCTGGAAAAGGTGAGAAAGGAGTTCGAATCACTACCCTTCCCCAGACTCCGATCTTGAAAAGGGCCTTCTGGTTTCTAAGCGCAGTGTCACTTGTAAGAGGTGCCTTCGACAGAGCTGCGGTTGTTTAGAAAAAATGCAGGAACGAAGAACCTGCATTTTCCAGCGTGCCCATAAGGCCGACGCAGCTGCAGAGTAAGACCTCTCCCGCAAGAGGTGGGTCGAGAGCAAGTCAGTTTCCGTAGTAGTCCCGCCCTTTCTGTCGACGCATAGACGTCATCAGGGTACGCCGGAAGGGCCCTCACGCTGCCTAGGAGACAGGACGCTGGGCCCACAGCTGACAAGGGAGGGCCAGCCGCGCCCACCGGGCCGCCATGGAACTGCCTCTAGGGCCGTGCGATGATCCCCGCGCTTGGGACTACGACTCGGACCCGGACCCGGACCCGGAGCCCGATCCCGACGCACAGGCCGAAGCCTACATCGCCCGTGTGCTCAGTCCGCCGAAACCCGGGCTGGCGCCCCTGCGCGGCCCTCTGCTGCCAGTGCCTGCCACGTCCCCTGGCGCCCTGGAGCCGCGGGCTGCGTCCAGGGTTTCGGCTGTAGGTGTCCCAGGCCTGCTGAGCCTCCCCCCGGAGCTGCTGCTGGAGATCTGCGCCTACCTGGACGCGAGCCTTGTGCTCCAGGTCCTGCCGCGCGTATGCCATGCACTGCGCGACCTCGTGCGTGACCATGTCACTTGGAGGCTACGCGCGCAGCGCCGCATACGCGCGCCCTACCCAGTGGTGGAAGGTGCGCGCGCCCGGGGCCGGGGCTGCCCGCCCAGGTCAGGCTTGGGACGGGGGAGAGGTTGCAGAGGACACCTGGCGTGCTGGGGGCATAGCCCCTGGAGCAGGCTTCGTGGGTGTTCTGGCTTTGGCTGGAGGCTCAGGTAGTTACTGATGGCGCCAAAGCCCCTGACCTCTGGGTGTACCATGAGGCAGACACTTGGGGTCCTGAGACTGTGGAAACCTACAGGGGACGGTGGGGGGACTGGAGTCCCTTACCTGAGAATCCAAAGGTCCGCGGGCTTTGGGTCTGTTGATATCAAAGTCCAGACCCCTGGGTGACGGCTGACACAGGGACTTGAAGTCTCAGGCTTGACATCTTGGAACCTATACTTGGCATTCAAGATAAGCCCAAGAATCCTCAGATGTAAAGTTCTGGGCAGCAACTGATGACTCCAAAGCCCCTGATCTCTAGAGCCTTGACCTCGGAAGGGGTGAGGCAGGGACTTAGTGTACCCAGCCTGTAGCCTTGAACCCAGACTAGGGTTTAGGGGATTGGATCCCTGACATCGGTATCCACAGATCGTCAAGCCCTGGATCTAGCTTGTGGTCTTAGGCAGGGGCTGGTGGTCACTCCCCCTGCCCTAGAGGTCATGGGTCCCTGGGGGATAAGACAGCTTGGGGACTCTGAATTGATATTGTTGGTCCTGAGACAGTGACCTCTTGGCTCCTCAGGCCCTTGCCCCATCCTGAGTAATAAGTTGGGTAGTTGATTATCCTAACTTGGAAGCTTTGATCTGCAGAGATCAGTGATTCTCAAGGTGTTGCCATCTAAGCATCTTGGTCAGATTCTCCCTACCAGCTTGGTAACATAGATGCCTGATGCCTGAAAGTCGAGGGGCTGAGGTCAGACCTCAATGTCCTGAGGCTGCTGCCCTTCCCCAGTCTCAGGTTGGGGAATTAGGCCTGCAAAAGTGGTCCTGAGGCTCCAGATCTCCAATTTCTGGAAACTGGGGTGAGGAGTCATCTTACGTCTGCCTAAGGGGTGAGTGCGCAGTGGTCCCGAGGTGGAGTGGGGTGAAGGATTCAGGTGGTGGTCTGTTTAAGTCTGGTGCAGGTCAGGATCCCTGGAGCCAGGGGTGGGATTGGCCAGCTGATGTGGGTGGCAGGGTCCCTGCCCACCAGGGACCCTGCGTCTGGTGCCCCACAGAGGAGGACTTTGACTGGCCAACCGCCTGCATTGAGCTGGAGCAGCACCTGGCACGCTGGGCAGAGGATGGGCGTCGGGCTGAGTACTTCTGCCTGGCCGATGGGCACTTTGCTTCTGTTGACTCAGTGCTGCTGCTCCAGGTGAGACGGGGCCAGCTGTGGGAGAGGCAGGGGTGGGCCGGGGTGGACCCCAGCAACATTGCCTCACTCTCCTCCCAGGGTGGGGCGCTCTGTCTGTCAGGCTCCAGAGATCGTAATGTCAACCTGTGGGACCTGCGGCAGTTGGGAACGGAGCCCAGCCGGGTTCTGGTCAAGGCCCTAGGCACCCAGCCGAACAGCACCCACAAGGTGAGGGAACAGGCAGGGAAGAAGAAGTGAGGCTTGTGGCAGGGCACTAAGGGTAAGGGCATGGGTTTTGGCACCAGTTCTCAGATTTGTATCTAGACTCTGCCCTTGTTGGTGTGACTTTGGGTGAGATGTGTGGTGTCTCTGTGCCTCAGTTTCTGCTTCTGTACAATGGGCAGTTATGAGGATGAAGAGCTTCACTAAGGCACTGACAGTTGGTGGTGCTCAATAGGTGTCAGGTAAACCCTGAAAAGGAGTCTCTGGTGGCACAAACGGTTAAGTGCTCAGCTGCTAACTGAAAGGTTGGCAGTTCAAATCCCACAGGCCCCTTGGAAGAAAAGCCTGGTGACTACTTCTGAAAGGTCATAGTCTGTGGAGCTCAGTTATACTCTGATGCATATGGGGTTGCCATGAGTCGGAATTGACGGCAACTTTTTTTTTTTTTTTTTTAATATATATACCCTGAAAAGACCACCCTTAAGAATCAGAGAGCCCTGAGCATGACTGTCACTTTGTGAGAAATGGCCACAAAGGGCACATCCACCAGCCATTGAGGTGGTCCAGGCTGGTGACCAGGAGCTTGGGCTTGGAGCCTGACTGCTGTGTTCAAATCCCCGCTCTGCTACTTCCTGGCTATGTGACCTTGAATGAGAGACTCAACCCCTCTGTGCCCTAGTTTCCTTATTTGTAAAACAGGACACATCACAGTACCCGCCTCAGGGGGTTTGGTAAGGAATTAGTCAGGAGCCCACATTCTGTGCGTGTTAGCTGCTGAGGCGGGGGCCCATATTGCCAATGAAGAATCTGAGGGAGGGGACGTGAATTGCTTGGGTCACAGAGTGGAGGTGCCACTTTTAACCATATTGTCTTGTGGCCTCAAGCCACCATTGGTGTTGAGTCTCCTCAGGACTTGACTTCAAAATGTTATTGGGTGGGTGTGCGCATGCCCCAGGCTTTGAAGTCGGATAGACCTACAGACCCAAGCTTTAATCTCAACTTGGTACTGACTTGCTCTGAGTTCTTGAGTCAGTTGTCTCCCTCCTCTGACCCTCAATTTTATTAATAGTGTATGAAATGGGTATGATCAAAAGAAACTAGAGTTGTACTGCAGTCTGTCAAAGCAAGTGTTAAGGGGGAAGCTGTGTGGCTTTGGGTCAGCCTATCGACCTTTCTGAGCCTCATCTGCAAAAATAGGAAGGCCACAGGCTTCCTCTCACTGGGCTCCTGTGAGGAGCCCTGAGCTAAACACAGCCCATAAGGTGGGGCAGCCATGTGTGACTGCTGTGCCCTGGTCCCACAGGGCTGGGTGTGGTCCCTGGCGGCCCAGGACCACCGCGTGTGCTCCGGCTCCTGGGACAGCACGGTGAAGCTCTGGGACATGGCGGCTGACGGACAGCAGTTCGGCGAGATAAAGTATGAGGCGTCATGGGCAAGGGGGACTGGGAAGGCAGGGCCCTGGCTAGCCACAGCCCCAGCCCTGTGGTCTGTGTGTCCCCAGGGGCAAAGCCGCCGTGCTGTGCCTTTCCTATCAGCCTGACATCCTGGTGACTGGCACCTATGACAAGAAGGTGACCGTCTACGACCCCAGAGGTGGGCCAGGGGCCCTGGGCATGGGTGGGAGAGCAGGGCTGCCTGGGATATCTAGGGTCAGGCAGGAGGAAACATTCATGGGATTCTCAGCCTGACCGGGGTGACAGGCACATCACCCCATGCTAACCACTCAGGGTGACCAGTGCTGTGATGGATGCAACATGCGTGATTGGGGGGTGGGGGCAGAGGAGGCCTAAAATGAGGACAGTAATAATAACAGCAGCACTATAGGGTTAATTGGAAGACAACGATAATAACATTGACTTCATAGGGTTAACAGGTGGAGTAGATAAATTGGTATACATAAAATGCCTAGACTATTGCCTGGCACGTATATCTGTTCTGTTGCTTATTTATTGATTCATTTTTATTGTGTTTAATTGGAGGCTCTCTTTGTTATCGGGAGCCCTGGTGGCACAGTGGTTAAAGCATTCGGCTGCTAACTGAAAGGTCGGCGGTTCAAACTCAGCCACCACTCCATGGGAGAAAGATTTGGCAGTCTGCTTCTGTAAAGATTACGGCCTTGGAAGCCCTAAGGAGCAGTTCTACTCTGTCCTATAAGGTCGTTATGAGTCGGAATCAACTGGCAGCAACAGGTTTTGGTTTGGTGCGTTATCCAGGTGGAGCCAGAGCAGGGGGCGGCGGATGGAGGAGTGTCCCAGTAGGCCCAGCGCAGGCAGAGGTGTTTTTCACTGGGACTTGCCTTGGTCAGCTCTGCCCTGAGAGGAATAGTGGGATTGGAGCAGGGAGATGGGACAGGAGGTGGGGGAGCAGAGGCGGGGTCGGGGGAAGAGAGGTCCTGGGGAGTCCTGGATCCAGCTGGCCCAGGGTAGGAGGGGAGAGACGGGATGGGGAACAGGGCAGTCAGAGGGTTTTGCCAGGGAGTATAGAGGCACGGGAGCCTCTGGTAGGTCAGGGGTGCCTGAGGGGCTCTGATACCCCTGTCCCCCCATCTTCCCTGGTGCACGGCCCCCGCAGCTGGCCCGACCCTGCTGAAGAGCCGACGGCTACACTCCAGTGCAGTGCTGGCGCTGCTGGCTGACGACCGGCATATCATCTCGGGCAGCGAGGACCACACACTTGTGGTGTTTGACCGCCGAGCCAACAGCGTCCTGCAGCGGCTGCAGGTGGGAGTCTCCCCTGGGACCCCAAGGGACTGGGGCTGCAGCCTGGCAGGGCATGGCCTGAGCTGCTGTGTTCTCCATCCCTCCTGCAGCTGGACTCGTACCTGCTCTGCATGTCCTACCAGGAGCCCCAGCTCTGGGCTGGTGACAACCAGGGCCTGCTGCATGTCTTCGCCAACCGCAACGGCTGCTTCCAGCTTGTCCGGGTCTGCCAGGGCCCTGTCTGGGCCTCCTTCCTACTCCCTGGCCCTGGGTGGTGGTGAAGGGCTGGCCTTGGGAGAGCCATGTCTGAGTGTCATTTGTCTCTCTTCACCCTGCAGTCCTTCGATGTGGGTCACAGGTCTCAGATCACAGGGATCAAACACTCACTGGGGGCCTTGTACACCACGTCCACCGACAAGACCATCCGGGTGAGACCCGGGCCCAGCCCCTGCCTCCAGGACAGTCTTCCCCCTTGACCCGGTGCAGACCGCTTGACCTTTGCCCATTGCCCCTCATCAGGTGCACGTGCCCACAGACCCTCCAAAGACCATCTGCGCTCGTAGCCACGACAACGTGCTGAATGGGGTAAGACCCGGACCCTACGCGCTGCTCTGGTGCCCAGAGCGCCCCTGACACCTTACTTCCCTGCCCACCCAGATCTGTGCTGAGGGCAACCTCGTGGTTGCTGCCTCTGGAGGCCTGTCGCTGGAAGTCTGGAGGCTACATGCCTGAGCAGATGGATGTGGATACCACTGGCCAGCAGGCTGGCCGCGGCCTCTGTTCTCAGGGGACCTTCCCCGACGTTGGTGCTGCCTCTCCTAGCCCTGCAGGCCTAGGGTACCAAGGAGTCTGGGCCATGGTCGGGCTGGGGTCCCTGGGCTGGTCCCCATGCCAGCGGCTGTGATACTGGAGTTCTAGCCCATCTGGAGGACTGTTCCCCAATGTTGGGCCCTGTTTTTGTTATGATTTGGACCCTTGCGCTCTGTTGAAAAGTTGAGAATGAAGAAGAAATAAACCTGATATAATGTTACTGTCAGCTTGGTGTAGCCCCACTAGTGTCTGCTTGGGGCTGTGATGCTATAGGGGTGTGTGTGAGTGAGCGTGAGAGACAGTGTGTAAGGACGGGGCTGTACATGTTGGTGGGACTAGGCATGGAAGCTGCGGATGCTTGTTTCCATGACTTGTGTCTGTGTGTGCCTGTGCCTGCCACCAGTATATTTTGTGAGTCACACGAGTGATCGTGTGTGTTTGTGTGTCACTGGGTAGGCAGGTTTGGCGGTGTTTGCTGCTGTGGTAACCCTGTCTGTGCGTGTCTGCAGGCTTGTGAGTGTGTGTGTGAGGAACAGAGACTTGAGTACTGTGGGCACTTGTTTCTATGTTCCCACCTGTGTGTGTGAGACACAAGCATGTGCATATATGTGTGTGAATGAGAGAGCCATGTGGGGGAGTGTGGAACGTGTGTGATATGTGTGCATGAGAGACGTGTGTGTGTGAGATGTGTGGGTGTGCAGATTATGACTCTAACCTGGTGTGTGTATGCACAGTGGAAGTGTGAAGGCATGTATGCTACCCCCTAGGTGCAGGGGTAAGGGTGGGCTGGGTCGTAGGTGCGTGCTGTTCCTCCAGGATGTGTGTGTGCCACTGTGGTGATGACCCCGAGGTAAAGGGGGGAGTGGCTGGGCCAGGTGTGCGCCTGGCCCCGGCAAGACCACAGTCCCACCCGTGCCCCCATCTCAGCCCAGCCAAGCCATGCCCTAAGAAGCATTCACTTCATGTTTATTGAGGGGCTCTGGGTCGCAGGCCGCAGGGTCATAAGATGGTGCAGGGCTTCTTCTCCTTGAAGGGGTTGGTCGCAGCTGGAATACCCACAAGGAAAGGATCGCTCTTAGCCTGCTCCATGCAGAACTGCAGCAGGTCGGTGGCCGCCTTGGACACCTGCAGACCAATCCAGTTAGCCAGAGCCAGACCTGGCTGTTCACCTGCCCCCTCAGCCCACATGTGCCCTCACCTCACCCCCACTTCCCGCCCCACCCCGCTCTCCTTCACGCGGTCAATGCCTGCCTCCATCCTCAGCTGCTCCACAGCCCGACGGGCCTGCCCAGTATCACTGCCAGTGGCCACCTTGCCGGACATCTGGGGGAGGGTGAGCAGGGGCGTGGGCAGAAGGCCCAACCTCAGACCCTGAGCCTGAGGGCTACGTGAGGGCCCCCACACCTCTGTGTCCCTTGGGGACTGTGGGGGAGGGGTGGCTACTCCCCGACCCCTGGTACCTCAGCTGAGGATTTCTGTCAGCAAATGCCTGGCTGCCGGATCTGTCTGTTGCCAGCCCCACTCTGGCTCAGTCCCTCCCCCGACACCAGCCCCTCATCTCCCTCCTCTCCCTCCCCCACCCCTGCAGAGACATTGAAGTCAGGATGCTCCTGAAGTGAAAAGTCACCAGCAGGCAGCAGCTGCCTCTGCCTAGGGCGTCTGTGCCCCACGAGGCCCAGGGCAGCCAGGCAACTGCCCTAGTGTCACGTGTCACCAGGTCCCTAGGGGACCAAGCCCTTCAGGCTGGAGGAGTGCGAAAGACCTGGCCACCTGGACGCAGCCCCTGCCTCTCCTCTCTGTCTACACTCCCAGCCACAGATTACTCCATCCACTTGCTTAGAGTGATGGCTTCCTCTGTCCCCATCCCAGCCCCGAGGGCCTACCTCCCTCCTCCCCCGTCACAGGCATCTCAGACCTAACTGCCAAAATGAGAGTCTGAATTATCTTCCCCCAGACCTCCTGCCCGGGAGGAAAGCTCACCACCACCCACCCAATTGCTCAAACCAAAATCTCCAAGTCCTTCTTCATTCCTCTTTCTAGTAATACTGTCAAGTGCCTTTAGATAACTTTCAAATTGGGTTGTGAGTCTGGTCACTTCTCTCCACCTTTGTTGATCCCACCCTGGCCCAGCCCCCATCTCCACTAGTGTCCAGCTCCTGCCCTCCCCCACTCCCTGTTCTCCTCCACGCAGCCAGCGGGAATCTCTTAAAAAATAAATCAGAGTCTCTAGATCACTTTCTTAAAACTCTCCAAAGCCTTCTTAGCCCCTTAGAATAAGACCCTCCCTCCTCACCTCATCACACAGGGGGCTGCCTGGTCTTTGGGTTCATTTCCTATTGGCCTCTTCCTCCCTCATTCCTCACTGACCACCCTGACACCCTTGTGGTCATTCACTCATTCAGCATATTTGCTGAGATCCTCATATGTGCTGGGCACTGCTCAAAGAGCAGGAGGAGCAACAGTGAAACAAGACAAAGCCTGCTCTCATGTATTGGCCGTTCTAGGTGGGGAGGGATGGACAAGCAGATAACATGCATACTATAATGTACACACACGTGTGCTTATAGAAGCAAGGTGAGGCCAAAGTGAGGCTGAGAAGGGGGCTGAGGGAGGGCTTCTCAGAGGAGGTGACATTTGAGCCAAGACTGGGAGGAGGAGCTACAGAAGGGATGTTCCAGGCAGAGGGAACAGCAGGTGCATTAGCCCTTGGTCAGGAAAGAGCTTGGCGTCTTCTACGAACAGCAAGGAGGTAGTGTAGCTGGAGAGGAGTAAGCGAGGGCGAGCAGGGGAAGATGGGGCAGGGAGGTCAGCAGGCCCTCCAAGGGGGAAGCCCCCATTAGAGGGTTTTTAATGAGGAATGACATGTCTGATTTATTTCTACAGAAGAACTCTCTGGCCAGTGCTGGGAGACATTCGAGGGAAGGAAATCCAGCATAGAGGTCACAGGGATGGAGATGTTGTTAGGTGCCTTCTAGTCAGTTCCAACTCATAGCGACCCTATGTACAACAGAATGAAACACTGCGCCATCCTCATAATCATTGTTATGCTTGAGCCCATTGTTGCAGCTACTGTGTCAATCCGTCTAATTGAGGGCCTTTCTCTTTTTCACTGACCTTCTACTTTACCAAGCATGATGTCTTTCTCCAAGGACTGGTCCCTCCTGTTAACATGTCTAAAGTATCCATTCTTGCTTCTAAGGAGCATTCTGGCTGTACTTCTTCCAAGGTAGATTTGTTCATTCTTCTGGCAGTCCATGGTATATTCAGTATTCTTCGCCTACACCGTAATTCAAAGAGGTCAATTATTCTTTAGTCTTCCTTATTCACTGTCCAGCTTTTGCATGCATGAGGTGATTGAAAACACCATGGCTTGTGTCAGGTTGGAGGTGAGCGCTTGGATTTGGGACCTATTTTGTAGGTAGAGCTTAGCAGATGTGCTGATGGATGGATGGGAGCTTGAGAGAAGGGGAGACATCAAGCTCAACCCCTCAGTATTCAGCCAACTAGAGGAGTGGAGGGTAGGATCATTTGCCAAGACAGGGATGACTGCAGGGGATCAGATTTAGGTGGAGAGGAAACAGAGGTGGAGCGTTTCAGGTTCTCATGGGGATGTCAGGAAGGATCTCTGTTCCTGCAATACAGTGTGCTCATTTCGAGGCTGAGTGCCTTTGTGTGGTACTTTTCTCTCCTGGAATCCACTGCCCCAACCACCCCATACACATGTTCACATAGTAGGGCCTTTCTCAGCCTTCTGATCTTGGATCAAATGTCACCCTTGCTGTCCTTTTCTAACCAATGTTGTTGTATCTCCCCAATCAGACTTTGGGCTGCAGGTGTTTTGTTCACTGCTAAAATGGCAGCACTCAGCACAAAGCCCAACATGTAGTGTGGCCTCTATACACTGTAGAGTGAGTGAATAAAGGGGTCTCTTCTGGACCAGACCCTGTGCACAGTTAGGAGGATGCCTGAGGTACAGACCCTGCCCTCAAAGGTCTCACAGTTTCGCTGGGGTTGGGGGAGGGGGGAAGAGGTCAACCCTGGATCCCAGAGGAGGCCCTGACCACTCTAGGTCAGGGAAGGATTCCTACAGGAAGTGGTAGCCGAAGCTGGGGAGGCGGGGAGAGGGAGGGGAAAAGAAAAGCAGAGGGTTATGCTGCACGGGGAGGCTCTGGAGGCTTGCGAGGGCACAGCAAGGATCACTGTCCCATTCGACGAGAGAGACTCAGAATCGGGAAAGTGTGTCCGACTCTGCCTGGCGACCCAAATCTGTACAAGGGCGACCCCTCCTCGAGGGCATAGAAATGGGCAGGGGAAGCTCCGAGCAACGCGACAGGTCTCCAGTACGTGGCAGTAAAGGTAGAAATCTTCATTGCTCCGAGGCTGAGAACAAACGAAACAGAAAACACAGGCTCCCCGCGGCTTCCGTACTACTGAACGCTTTCCAAAGACGGCAGCACTCTGGACTCTCCGCCTCCAAAGAGAATCATGTGACTGAACAACTTCCGGCCCTTCTCCCCAGGGTTCTGCACAAGCTTCACTTCCGGCGCTTTTGTAGAGCGGCTTGTGCTCCGGCCGAGTGTTTTGACCCCGCCGGAGGCCTGGCCGGGTGCGGCTCTGGCTTGAGAACGCGGCCGTAGGCGCATGGAAGGCCCCTCGGAAGGGGAGGCGCCAGCGGCGGCGCTGGCCGCCGTGCTGAAGCACAGCTCTGCGCTGCCGCCCGAGAGTGCCCAGGTCCGGGGCTATGACTTCAACCGCGGTGTGGATTACTGCGCACTGCTGGAATCCTTCGGCACCACCGGCTTCCAGGCCACCAACTTCGGGCGCGCGGTGCAGCAAGTCAACGCAATGGTGAGGCCTGGAGTAGGACTTTCTGTGGTGGGGCAGAGCGTGGCCTCGGGTAGGAACCGTGCAGTACTTAGAGGGGGCGGGCAGGAGCGGTCCAATAGCTGGAGAGAGGCGGGGCCTGTCTTGGGCTAGTTTCTGTGTCGAAAGGATCCCAGTTGGGAAAGCTTGGTATCTGCAAAAGGTGGGGCCTGATTCTAGGTAGGTGGCGGGTTTAGGCAAAGAGCGCTGTGTGGACTGGGCAAAGCGGTAGTGTTAGGGGAAGGAATAGAGGAGGAGCCTAAGAGCGGCCCCTGAGTTTGGGTTTGCACTTCTCAGCTTAGAAAGGGACCAGGTCTGCAAAGGGGTTGCTTTCTGAAAGGTGCAAGGCCTCAGCCTTTGGCCTGAGGTCCTGGTGGGAAGGGGTCGGGGCCTGCACAGAGCGCGTTCCATGGACCAGGGTAAAAGTGTTCCTGTATCCCTGAGTGGGCAGGGCCTGGGGATGGAGTCAGACTCTGGAATCCATCTGCGGCCCTTGAGCTGGGGCATGGGGCCAGACAGAGCTCTGCTCACCCGGCCCCTACATTCAGATCGAGAAGAAGCTGGAGCCGCTGTCACAGGAGGAGGACCAGCATGCAGACCTGACCCAGAGCCGCCGCCCGCTCACCGGCTGCACCATTTTCCTGGGGTACACGTCCAACCTCATCAGCTCGGGCATCCGTGAGACCATCCGCTACCTTGTACAGCACAACATGGTGGGGACTCGGTGGGCCTGTGGCTTTGGTCTTTCAGTCTCAGTTGGGAATAAGATCATTATTTAAGTGAGATGAGGAAATATGGGTCAGTTTTAAGGAGTGAGTTTGTTTTGTAGCAGAATTCCTCTCTAAGGGTTGTTAGTTGAGGGTTGGGGGTTTGGAGCTTGCTTTGGGCATAACAGGGTCCACCTTCCTGGCCAACCTGGATGTCTTCTGGCTGCAGGTAGATGTCCTGGTGACCACGGCGGGGGGCGTGGAGGAGGATTTCATCAAGTGCCTGGCACCCACCTACCTGGGCGAGTTTAGCCTCAGGGGGAAGGAGCTCCGGGAGAATGGGATCAACAGGTGGGGAGCCCTGAGTGGTGCTGGGCAGGGGGTCTGGGGCAAGGGGTTCAGGTCTTGATGGCCACCCTCCTCCTGCCTTCAGGATTGGGAACCTATTGGTGCCCAATGACAATTACTGCAAGTTTGAGGATTGGCTCATGCCCATTCTGGATCAGATGGTGCTGGAGCAGAACACAGAGGTGGGGCCAGGGCAGCCTTGGGGGTAAACATGGTGGGGGTCAGTGTTGGAGCCGGCTGAAGCAGCTTTCCCCTCCTAGGGTGTGAAGTGGACACCGTCCAAGATGATCGCCCGGCTCGGCAAGGAGATCAACAATCCAGAGTCGGTGTATTACTGGGCCCAGAAGGTGAGGGGCTGGGTGGAGGCATGGCAGCAACCAATTCCCAGGCGTTTCACCTTCACAGCCACCTGGGGAGTCAGTGCTGTTACTCTGATCATCCTCACGATATAGATGGGGAACTTCAGGCACAGAGAGGTTAAGTAATTTGTCTGAGATCACCCAGCCACCAAGTAGGGTCCTGGGAAGCAGTTGGGGGCAGCACTTAGCAACCTCCCTCCCAACGGCTACAAAGTCCAGCAGCCTGAAAAATAAAAAGAGCTGTCATTCTTTATGTGCTAGATATTGTCTGAAGTATTTTGTGTGGGTTATCTCATGTATGTCTCCTCATCTGAGGGAGATGCTGTTATCATTTTACAATTGAGGAAACTGAGGCCCAAAAAAGTTAAGCACCCTGCCCACAATCAGGCAGGAGGAAGGGGTGCGCTGGGGACAGAGACCTGGCTGCCCCCACCGCTCTGAGCTCCAGCCCCTGCCCTTCCCAGAACCATATCCCTGTGTTGAGCCCAGCGCTCACGGATGGCTCATTGGGTGACATGATCTTCTTCCATTCCTACAAGAATCCTGGCCTGGTCCTGGACATCGTTGAGGGTGAGGTACTGGGGCCACTACGGAGGTGGCATGGGAGGAGGGCAAGTTGGGCTCAAGGCCTGAACACAGCCTTTCTTCCCCTAGACCTGAGGCTCATCAATACACAGGCCATCTTTGCCAAACGTTCTGGAATGATCATCCTGGGTGGTGGCCTGATCAAGCACCATATTGCCAACGCCAACCTCATGGTGAGTGGGCTCATGGAGGGCAGTAAAAGGGTGCAGGCTGGGGGATGGTACCTGTGCCCAGTCCATAGTGGGAGTGGCACAGACATGCCTGTGTGCTCAGCCTTGTGCTACACACTAGGGAGACAGCTGTGGACTGGACAGGCAGGGATACCTGTTCTCCAGGGACAGCCAGCCAAAGGACACGTATGTCAGGTGGCAGTAAGTGCTGTGGGGAAAAGTAAGGTTGGGTGATGGCATGGCAAGAGAAATGGGTGCTGTTCAATAAAGGGTGCTTGAGGGGAGCCTTTCTGAGAAATGGGACCCATAAGCAAAGATTTACATGAGGTGCCTCCTGTGAGTCATGTGGGTATCTCGGGGAAGAATTCTGGGCAGCGGGAAAAGTCAATGCAAAGGCTCTTAAGAGCCTGAAGTGTAACAGTTAGGAGACCAGTAGGGCGACGAGTTGGGGGAGACGAGAGCAGGAATGTGATGCAAGGCCTCGTGGGCTACAGGGAAGATTCTGGTTTTTGCTAAGTGGGACCGTTGGAAGGTTCTGAGCAGAGCAGGGACATGCCCAGGCTCAGGTCTTCCTAGGCACCCCCTGGCTATTGCCAGGGGAACAGACTGTGGAGTGGTAAGGGTGGAGCTGGGAGACTAGGAGGCAACTGAGCTGGTCCAGGCCAGCAGTGGTGACGGTGGGGCCATGGAAGGGGAAGTGGTTGGGTTTGGAGATATTCTGGTGGTAGCAGAGGATTGTTCACACCAGGTCCGAGGTGGGTCTGGGGAAATGATGCCCATCATCTATCCAGCCCTGGGACCCCTCACTCCCGCTCAGGCAAGGCTTTCTCACGTTGGAGTGAGGGGTGCTAAGGACTTTCTCAGGAACACATCTTTCAGCCACATGCCCATTCCCTCCTCATCTCTGTGCACTGCTGTCTCTGGCCACTGTGCCCGTCTCTCTGTCTCCTGTGATCGGCTGACTCCTGCCCTACCTTTTCCCACAGCGGAATGGGGCTGACTATGTGGTCTACATCAACACGGCCCAGGAGTTTGATGGCTCTGACTCAGGTGCCCGGCCAGATGAAGCTGTCTCTTGGGGCAAGATCCGGGTGGATGCACAGCCTGTCAAGGTGAGGACTGGCTGGTGGGTGCAGGTCTCTGCGGCTGTGGCCATGAAGCTGAGACTCACACGGGTCCTCTCCACAGGTCTATGCTGATGCCTCCCTGGTCTTCCCCTTGCTTGTGGCTGAAACCTTTGCCAAGAAGGTAGATGCCTTCATGCCTGAGAAGAACGAGGACTGAGCAGCTGATGCCCCAGGGAGGCCTCACCCCACCTGTATTTATTAGTTTGAAAACGCAGCTCCCTATCCTCCCTGGTCAGCATTATGTCCAAAATAAATGGTTTCAGCCTTTCTTCTGAGTCTGTCTCTGTCCTTGGTGGGGGCTATCTCCTGGCTTCAGCCTGCTCCACCTTCAGCCTCGTAGGCCTCTTCCCGCCAGCACTGGACGCTGCCCCCCAGGGCAGTCAGCAGGCAGGGCTCGGTGGGGTGGAAAGCCAGTGACTGCACCACACTGGATCCCACGGGCAGGGCCAGCACCAGTGCACCCTGTGGGGCAAGGGAGTGGGAGTGGTTATCGGTGGCCCTGAAGTTCCCCAAGCGTCCCCCTCCCCCAGTCTAGCTCCCAAGTCTGGTCACCTTTCCCCTGACCTTCAGACATCTACCCTAACTGCTTTCCAGACAGACAAACTCAGTCTGTCTAAAACTGAGCTCCTTCGAGCCAGGTGCCCGGGCCAAACATATTGGGAGTCTTTTCCTCTTAGACCTCACGTTCCTTTACAGTCAGTCCTGTTGGCGCTACCTTAGAAAATGTCCAGAGACTGCCATTCTCTCCACCTTCGTGGCCACCACCCAGCTCTGAACCCACCTTGCTCCAGCTTCCCCTCCTCCCTGCTGCCATCCAGGCTCCCAGCCTCTGCGGCCTCAATGCTCCTCACTTCGCTCAGCACCCTGCAACTTCAGCACAACTTGTACATCTCTTCAAGTAAAGCTCAATTCCTCTTTCCACACCAAAAATGTCCCTCCACATGTCCTCTCCTCCAGGGTGACTTCACGTCAGTGGGGCCCTTGAGAAAGTGGAACATTTGTACTCTCCACTATAGTAAGGGCGGGTCCCTTGGGTCTCCAGGGTCTCCAGAGGTCCCTCCACCCCCTTAGAAGACTCAATCCCCCTGGCCAATCCCCAGGGCTGATGTTGCCCTCCTGGAAGCTCCTCAGCCCTGGCTCACGGAGTGGGGATGGTCTGTCCCCACCTGCCTGCCCCATCAGCCTGGGACTCTTCAAGGACAGGGCTGGAAGCCATGGCGTTGCTCAGATATAGCCCAGGTTTCCTGAGCAATTACAGCCCTGTCTCACCCAGTGGTCTATCCCGGCTCTTCAGTCTGGCATTCATGGCCCTGTCTGATCTGGATCTTGCCACCCTGACATTTATTTGCTGACTGACCTGTGTTCCATCTTCAAACCTTTGCACACACTCTTCCCTTTGCCTGGAATGTCCCTCCTGCCTTGTCCTTCAAGACTCCAGCTCTGATATCTATTCTTTTTTTCAAACCTAGGAGTGACTGGGGTAAGCACAGAACGTGTGTGCACATGTGTGGTGGTGGTGGTGGGGTGGCTCACCTCCACCAGGTCCCAAAAGAACACCTTCCCATCCTCAGAGCAGCTGACCACGTGTGTGTCCCGCTCGCTCAGGCAGCAGTCCAGCTTGTACTCCTGGTTCTTATGGCCTGTGTACCTGCAGATGGGCAGGGTCAGGGGAGCTAGGCCTCACTAGGAGTGGGGCTAGAGGGGAAGGGGCCCGACGGCCCTGGGGACTCACTCGCCCAGCAGCTCCCCCGTGTCTTTGTCCAGAAGCCGCAACGTGGAGTCCAGGCTGGACACCAAGGTGCACTGCCCGTCCCGGCTGAAGCAGATGCAGGTGATGGGGCCTGGTGGGAGGGGAGGGCTGGTGGGTGAGTCTGGGGCCCCCTTTCCTGCCCCCATCTGCCTGTCTGCCCCACAGCCCTGGGCCACACTCACTGCCCACGTAGTCTGAGAAGAGCTGTCCCATCCTCAGGTCATAACGCCTCACCCGGCCATCCACGGACCTGCAGGAGATGGTGGATCCAGCTTGAGGCAGCCTGGGTTTCCCTGACCCATCTCCTCCCCTACCCAGGGCCCTGAGGACAAGGCTGGGCCCACGCTTCCTGTGCACCCCTCACTGCCATGAAAAAACGCGTTGAAATAAATTGAATTCATGAGTGCAATTTTGAGGCTTTGAAACTCAGACCCATCAACCGTATTCCATTCCATTCTGAAATCCATAGCCTCTTCCCAGTTTTTTAGGCCAAACCCTTGGAGTCTTTCTGGATCCTCCTTTTCTTGCACTCTCTAGCTCTTTCTTCTAAGTACCCCCAGAATCTGGCCTCCTGGTCTCCTTGCATCCACCCTCAATGCCTGTAGTCTCCTCCCCACAGCAGCCAGAGGGAGCACTTTTAAAAGTACAGTCACCGGGTGCCAGTCCCCCTCTCAAACAAATTTGGATTCTGTTACTCTCAGAAAAACATCCAATTCTTCCTTCCTGTGGCCCTTCACTGTACAATCCAGCTGCTGACAACCCCCATTCTCACCTCCTGCCCCATTCCTGTGTGGCTGCTGCCATCCAGCTGCCCCCAAAATGTCCCTCCCCACTTTGGGGCTTTTGTACTTGGTGTTCCCCCAGATCTCCCCCTGGGTGGCTTCTCCTCAACCTTCAAGTCTAAACCCTTACACAACCTTCCCTGCCTCCCCGATGACCTAAAGTACCCTGAGTTCATTTCTCAGACAACCCCATCTTTTCTCTTTTCTCAAATCTCTGCTTGAATTACAGTACCGGCATTCGTTTATTTACTGATTGTCTGCTGCACTAGAGAAGCTCCCAGAGGGCAGGAACCAGGTCTGTCTCATTCTCAGCCACGTTCCTAGCACCTAGTGTGGAAGGCTGGGTCAGACTGATCACGGCAAAGGTGGGGCCAGGGCTCACATGGCACCTGGCCGGCTGGCTGCAGTGTCCTCCTCTCCCACTGGGGAAACAGTCACAGCCAGTTCCTCACAAGGCCATCAAGAAGATATGCTTAGATGATTCAAACATGTACAAGCATCTTCTGTACGCCAGGCTCTATGTGGGGCCCTAGGACATAGTTGTGACCAATCCAGGCACAGTTTCTGCCATCACAGAGCTGGCATTGATCGAGTGGGATCTAGGAGGGTCTCCCTGAGGAGGTGACATCAGAACTGGGACTTGAAGGATGAGAAGGAGCCAGCATGTGCAGTCCTGTGGGAACAGGACTGGCCACACAGGCCAGGGAGCCCAAACACTCACTGTGATGGGATGGCATTCCCTCCAGTGGTGGCAATACTTGGGTGGCGCTGCATAGGGAATTTTTTTTTCTTAATTGCTTGTTTCCTGTTACTAGAATATCAACCCTATGTGGGCAGGGATCTCCTGAATTTGTTCCCTGCTATATTCTCAATGAATAGAAAAGTGTCTGGCATACAGTAGGTCCTCAAATACGTTTTGAATAAGTAGTAGAAGGGCAGCCCAGGCAGAGGAAGAGCAGTTGCAGAGGCCCTGAGGTGGGAGATGCTTGGCATGTTTACGAGGCCCACACGTGAATAAAAGCTGAGAGGCAGCAGGGGCTAGCCCTTGCTGTGAGCTGCAATGAAGAGAGGAGATTTACTGATTGTCTTTAAGTGCAGTGGCAGCTATGCTTTCCAGTGGCCCACTCACCCTGCCAGGACTTCATGGTCTGACACCTTCACACTGGATATGCCATCCCTGGCCTCATTTAGTGTCTGCACTGGCTCCAGCCTCCTTGAGCGGCAGTCCCAACAACGGATGCTGGAATCAATAGAGCCTGTGAGGCCAGAAGGAAGGTGTAGTCAGGTTTGGAAGAGTGGCAACAGCACCCTAGGCCCCCCTGCCTAAGCCCCAGACTCACCAGATAGGATCACTGTGGCCTCTTCATTAAACTGTACGGTATTCACCTTCTGTAGAACACGAACTGCCATTCAGAGGGGGCTGGGCTTTGGAGGGTTGGGACAAAGGCAGCGTTCCCGGTGCAGGTAAAAGCAATGGCAAAGGCTAGGGGGTACAGGAGGTGCGGGGGCTTTTGGGGAACTGTAGGGAAGGGCTTGGTGTTTGCCTGGCCATTAGGGTCATGGGAGAAGGGGAAAGATCCCTTAGGCTGTAACGTACGTGTGTGTGTGTGTGTGTGTGTGTGTGTGTGTGTGTGTGTGTGTGTGTGTGTGTGTGTGTGTGTCCCCGGGTGCGTATCTGTGTGTGTGTGTGTGTGTGTGTGTGTGTGTGTGTGTGTGTGTGTGTGTGTGTGTGTGTGTGTGTGTGTGTCCGTCCGTCCGTCCGTCCGTCCGTCCGTCCGTCCGTCCTAGGCTGTAACGTGGGGGGTGGGGGGTGGGTGTCCCTGTTACCACCTACGCGTTACTGCTGTTCCCCTCTTGCCCTCATCATCTGTGTTCTGAGGATCTCCTCACTCGCACTTACCCCCGCGTGGCCCCGGAATTTGCGTACGGCCTGCCCTGACGCCACGTCCCACAGCACCACGGCCTTATCCCCGCCTCCGGAGCAGAGACTACTGTTGTCGAAAGAGCTGGAGGTGAAGGGAGGGATTGTCAGCGTCGACCTGTGATCTCGGCCCCTGCGCTCCGATGCCGCCTCGCCCTCAGCTCACCCGGCCGCGTCCAACACCTCGTAGCCATGGCCACTGTACGTCCGCAGCAGCGTCCCCCGCAGCGGGTTCCACAGCTTCAGGGTCTTGTCGCTGCCGCATGTCAGGCAGTAATTGCCATCCACTGGGGAACACCAGGCAGGGGTTACTGGGCCGCTGACTTCAGGAGGCGCGGGGAGAACCCGGAATGAAGAAGGTGCTCACCATTAAACCGCACGGCTCGCACCGCCCCCTGCCCGCAATCCAGTGTCTTCAACCGTTTCTGCGGCAGCTCCGGGGCCCGCGGCTTTGGCTCAGGGAAAGCCATAGTTTCGGGATGCCTTCCTCTCTCCCTAATATTAACCTCTACTTAGACTTCCGTTCCCCACAACACACGCTTGGGTGTAACCTTATTATTGTACCCCACGATCTACTTCCTGTTTCTCACTTCCAAGTTTCTCAAAATTTCTTCCTTTTGGACATAGTGTTGGGAATATTGAGGCCCGCTTTCAGAGTTTTCCCTCCACCTCCTGTTTTCAAGGACACTTCTGACCTCTTCTAGTGCTCCGCTGGGGGAGTCCTGGCCCCCGCCGTGAGGAACGGAAGCAGAGGGCTGCCGGTGTTACTCAAACAGCCGCCCCCATTTCCACTCCGGAAGCCGCAACCGCACAACGGAAGAGGCGCTCCCGGGCCTTCCACTAGCCATGGCCGCGAACAGTATGTCGGACCCACGGAGGCCAAACAAAGTGCTGAGGTAAGGTCCCCTACGTCATGGCGATGAGGCTTGGGTTGTGGTTTGTGGGTAGGGGTCCAGGGACTCGTCCGTTCTGGGGGTGGGACTTGGGCGCCCCTGACCCTTGAGCCTGCCGCAGGTACAAGCCTCCGCCGAGCGAGTGTAACCCGGCCTTGGACGACCCGACGCCGGACTATATGAACCTACTCGGCATGATCTTCAGCATGTGCGGCCTCATGCTTAAGGTTGGCGGGCTCTGTAAACTACAGTGAAAGACTTACTGAAAGGGTATGGCCTGAGTTTGCTCAGGGGCCAGGGCGAGAGTGTAGCAGGTTGCTACTCCCACTAAGGGCAAATCAGGACTTGAATTTAGCCAAGGGGAAGGGCTGGGATGCGCATGTCAGGAAAGCCAGAGCCAGAGGGGAAGCCAGGGGGCGGAGCCGGAATGGTTACGTGGAAGGTCGGTCAGAGAGTGGGGCAGGCTTTGAAGCAACTTGGAGGGTGCTTGTGGCAAAAGGGCGGGGTCTTTATCTTCGGGAGCACATCAAGGGCCAGGTGTCTTGGGTCTGAGAGAACGTCCTCGGGTCAGGGAGCAGGATCGGGTACTGGAGTAGGCTATGAAGGGGCGGGACCTGAGGGATTTCTGCTGACAAGGCCTGAGCTGTGCCAGATGGAATCAGTGGGTGCGAACCTGTGCTGAGACATGTGGCTGGCACTGTCAGAGGCTTGCAGGGGCTCACTGGTTGCCTCTCACCGACCCAACCCATACATCCACTTACCCTTCCCATCCGCTTATTCCTCCCCAGCTGAAGTGGTGTGCTTGGGTTGCTGTATACTGCTCCTTCATCAGCTTCGCCAATTCCCGGAGCTCGGAGGATACCAAGCAGATGATGAGTAGCTTCATGTGAGTCAAGGCCTAGAAAGAAAGGACTCTGAGTAGGGGAAGGAGGGATTTAAGCCTACTTGTCCTGGACCCTAACTGACATCTCTCTCCCATCTCAGGCTGTCCATCTCTGCCGTGGTGATGTCCTATCTACAGAACCCTCAGCCCATGACGCCCCCTTGGTGATGGCCAGTCTAGAGGGGTCACATCCTGGACCCCCTCTATCCATCTTCCCCCAGGCCTGGCCTTTGAGTGCTCAGCCTCCTGCCCTCAGCCGTTGTTTGGGGCTTCTCTGGGTTAGGTGGTCTCAGGGCTCTCAGCTGAATGGAGGGAACCTGGCCCTTTCCCTGGGGCCCCCCTTTGCTAGGGTGCAAGGGGAACATCCTAGGCCTACACCTGTGCCCTCCTCCCTCACCCTGCCTACTGCTGGTGGAAGTGCTGTCTATGTTTCTGGGCACTTTAACTTCTTTTCGGGTTGAAATCAGTTAATAAAGTTTTTCACTCTAGCCTTCTTCTGCAACCTGTCTTCTGTGTCCTTAGGGGTGGCCCTCCCAGTGTGGGTAAGCCTCTAGCCTGGGATGGAGGCCCCAGTTTGGAACTTTTAGGTTTACTTATTTCACAAGTCTCGTTTCTAAAGTCAGGCGTCAGGGATAGGACAGTGACCCCTGTCCTCAGCAACTCAGCAGATAGGCTTGCTGACCTGAAGAATCTGGGCTTTGGTTTTCTTATCAGCTTAACGGGATAATATCTGTAACCTAGATAGAACAGTAGGAATTAGGAAGGGCGTGAAGGGTTCAGGGTCTTTCCCCTACCTGTTAGGCTATACTCCAGGGGCAGAGATTAGACACCAGAGGACCCCAGGGAGCCCTCCCAACCGGGCTGGCTTGCCTCTCATCCCCAGCACTCCAAGGGCAGTTTGTTTACCTGATGCTTGCCGAATCCCCACGGACTGAACAGGACCCCCATCAACCCCGATTACTAGCCAAGCTGGGTCTCTAGGATCCCGGCTCTGAAAGTAGATGGGACACCTCTACGATAAAACACACTCTGTCTCACACACACACACCCACACACACCCTCCCTCCCCCCACACCAAACCGGCAAACACTCATAGGAAAGCGTGAGACATCTGTCCCCATGACGACAGGGTGTCACTGTGAGGCCCCTTGGAGCCGGCTTCTCAGTCGAAACCGGCTTCCCACAGGTGAGACACGACTAGCCACGCCAGACTCTGAGCCTAGCGCCAGAGTGGACCCGAGGCTACAGCCTTAGTCACGTGATGCGCCAGTCTGCATTCTAGCTCCGCCTCCGCCTCCGCCGATTGGCCACGCCAGGCTCTCGGGCGGGGCTTTTGCTTGGCCCGAACTGGGCCGGGGATACCCGGCAGGCGGTAGCTGCTGCTGAGTTATGGGCGCCGGCGCGCGGGCGGCTGGGTTCGGTGCGGGCGGCGGCCCGCCCGCGACTGGGTCCTGGACCAGCTCCTGCGCGCCGCGGCAGTCGCTCCCGTCTCTTCCTTTCCTCTTTTTTTTCTTGCTGGCGGTGTTCGGCGCTCGGGCCGCGCATTACGAGGTGAGTGGGGCCAGCGGGAGGAAATGTACACGAGCCGGAGTGAAGACCCGAGCACGGTGGGAAGGTGTGAGTGGGCCTGTTTTGTGGGTGTGTAGGGAATGGTTGCTAATATGACAGTGTGGTCTGAGTGCGTGCCTTGTGTCATTGAGAGGTTTTACTGCACCTCTGAGTATGAGGCTGGTTTTGACTGGACTCATCTGCCTGTCGGCTTATCTGAAGTTTGCATGCAGGTAACTGTGCGATTGGAGGTGTAAGCAGCTCTGTGTGTGTGTGTGTGTGTGTGTGTGTGTGTGTCGGGGCGGGGGGTGGGGGGAATTGGGGAGGGAGACTGGTTGAGAACTGGGACTCTGGACTCAGCCTGCCTGGAGTTCTCTGTTACTGGCTCCTCCACTTCCTGGCTTCCTGACCATCTGCAAGTCACATTACCTCTATGAACCTCAGTTTCCTCATTTGTAAACTGGGGATAATATTGCACTCACCTCCCAGTGTGGCTGCCTAGCATTTACAAACGTTTAATAAACATTAGCTACTAATATTAGTTATGGAGTCCCTAGGTGATACAAATGGTTACGACTCAGCTGCTAACCAAAAGTTTAGAGGTTTGAGTCCACTCAGAGGCACCTTGAAGAAGAAAGGCCTGGTGATCTATTTCTGAAAGAAAACTCTATGGAGTACAGTTCTACTCTGAAACACATGGGATCAATGAGAATCCACGTAATTTTTTTTTTTTTTTAAACTAATATTGCTGTTTTCCCAGGGTGTGAGTGAGAGCTGTTCTGTGGAGTTGTGTGAAGTGAGAGTTGTATCTGGGAGACAAGTATGGGTGTGTCCTCCACGGGAGGGGCCCGGCCTCCTCTGCACAGTTGGGCTCAGGTCCCAGACTCTCCAGCTCGGAATCATTCGCCTGGTAGATCAAGGCTTATCTTGTAGCCCATCCCCCCAACCCCATCATGCCTCTGACATGGTGTGTGTGTGTTTGGGGTTCCTGTGCAGATGTGCCCCAAGGTGCAGCCGGACATGCTCAACGTGCATCTGGTGGCCCACACACATGATGATGTGGGCTGGCTGAAGACGGTGGAGCAGTACTTTTACGGCAGTGAGTAGAGTGGGGATGGGTCCCAGGGACTCCCATAGCCCCTCTGAGCACCTCAGATCCCCTGTGGGCCCTGGACATTGGGATGGGGCAATGCCCAACCTGGGCTCCTGTGTCCAGGAATGTCCCCCTTGCCCTCTTGGCCCTGACTGCCTGATCCCTGTGCCCACAGTCCACAATGACATCCAGCACGCAGGTGTGCAGTACATCCTGGACTCGGTAGTCTCCGCCCTGGTGGCTGAGCCCACCCGCCGCTTCATCTATGTGGAGATCGCCTTCTTCGCCCAGTGGTGGCACCAGCAGACAAAGGCAAAGCAGGAGGTCGTGCGGGAGCTGGTGCGCCAGGGTGAGCCTGCCCTCAGGAAGTTGAAAGAGGAAGCTGAGCCCAGCTTCCGTTTCTGCCACTCTGGCTTCTGAGATTATATCATGCCAAATGCAGGCTGTGCATGCATGTGGTTCCGCATGTCTGGAGTCTCCCTTTATCTGGAGAACTTCTATGGATCCTGCAAGGCCCCATCTCCAGTGGCTCCTCTGGGAAGCCTGCCATACAAGGGGTCCTCTGTTCCAGATCTGGCTACACTGGCCTGGGGGTGACCCCTCTTTTTCTACGCCTGGGCATGCAGGCAGGTCCTCTCACCCCCAGCATCACCCACCCTGGCCCGACTGCTGACCCTTACTGTGGCCTTCCTGGCATAGGGCGCCTGGAGTTTGCCAATGGTGGCTGGGTGATGAATGACGAGGCAGCCACCCACTATGGCGCCATCATCGACCAGATGACGCTTGGGCTACGC
The DNA here is from genome assembly GCA_030035585.1 of Dugong dugon. Taxonomy (NCBI): domain Eukaryota; kingdom Metazoa; phylum Chordata; class Mammalia; order Sirenia; family Dugongidae; genus Dugong; species Dugong dugon. Next base: position 16,557,976 of record CM057462.1, on the reverse strand, counting down.
TTCCTGGAGGACACGTTTGGCATCGACGGGCGCCCCCTTGTGGCCTGGCACATTGATCCCTTTGGTCACTCTCGTGAGCAGGCCTCACTCTTCGCGCAGGTGCTCTGTTGGATCCGCTCCCTAACTCGCTCTGACCCTTCCCACAGCCACTCAAACCCACCCTTTCACCTATCCCACACTGACCAGGCCATATCTCCGGCCCCTTGAGGCCCTGCCCTTTGGCTGAGCTGTGAATCCCGGTCCCTTCCCACTCTGACTCCAGCCCTGCTATGACCCAGCCTCAAGCCGACCCAGCTCCAGATGGCTTTGGCCCCTCCCCTGAGCCGTCCCTTGTCACACTTTGACCCCACCTCGCTTGCTATGATGCTGAATTCTCAAGCTTGGTGGCAGCCCGCCCTGCTTTTAAACTGGCTTTTTCACCTGTGCCTTGACCCAAACCCCTTTCTGTGCTCTAACCCATCCATCTTCAGGATGCGGAAGAGGGATGGTCATCTTGAGTCAGGCCTTGCCCCTATCTGCTGTGACCAGGCTCTCTTTCCCAGGGAAGGTGGAGTTGGGTTGCCACCCCCCCTCTCCTCTCCTGCGGTGGTTCTGACTCTTCCCCAAGCTTGGGAATGTCCTGGAGACCTCCCTAGTTTCAGACCTGCTTTATACCTGTGGTCTGACCCACCCGTCCCAAGCTGGGCTTGAGCTCGCTTGGTGGTGAGAGGGGTGGGCACTGATTCAGACTGCTCTCTCTGAACCCCAGATGGGCTTCGATGGCTTCTTCTTTGGGCGCCTGGATTATCAAGATAAGAAGGTTCGGGAGGAGATGCTAGAAATGGAGCAGGTGTGGCGGGCCAGCGCCAGTCTGAAGCCCCCGGCCGCCGACCTCTTCACTGGTGAGCAGTTGGAGGCTGACCTCATGGGTGTGTGACCAATGTGGTCCCTGAGCTCAGAGGGCCCTTGCCCTTGATTTAATGCTCTGCTGTTACTGTCTTGAAATTCTCAATAGTTTATGATCAAGGGCCCAGCATTTTCATTTTGCACTGGGGCTCACAAATTCTGCAGCCTGCCCCGGGTAGGGGATGGCAGGCTTTGACCCTAGGATAGGTCTAGGGTACTGGGCCCTCCCTGACCCTGGTATGGCCTGCAGGTGTGCTCCCCAATGTGTACAACCCACCAGAGAATCTGTGCTGGGACATGCTGTGTGATGACAAGCCTGTGGTGGATGACCCCAACAGCCCAGAGTACAATGCCAAGGAGCTGGTCAATTACTTCCTGCAGCTGGCTGCTGCTCAGGTAACCCCAGTGTCCTGATCCTATAGGACTGGTGTAGAGAATTCAATGTCCTTTCTATGGCCCAGTATTTCCTAACACCTCCTCAAAACCCTATGAGGACAGTACTATCCCATTCGCCATGACCATGTCTTCCTCCCAGATTTGGGTGCCTTCCTGATCAGAGCATGCAGACCCCTTCCCCACTGCACACACTCCCCATGACCATGAAATGGCCTGGCACAGTGCCTCACTGCCCTCGTCTGTATGGTTGGCCCAAGGGAACTCATGAACAACTGAATTTTATGTATGTGTCCCTGTGCTCCCACGCGCCACCATCTCCCTTGTTTTTTTGTTTTTGATTAATAGACTTTATTTTTTTAGAGGAGTTTTAGGTTTACAAAAAAATTGTACAGAAAGTAGAGTTCCCACATACTCCCTGCGCCCCTGCACACTGTTTTATTGTCATCCACTCTTGCTCACATATATACCCAGGACAGAGCTGTACACAGGTGGTGGCCCGGGACACCCTGGCCTGAGGATTCCCCTGTCCCAACTGCAGGGCCAGCACTACCGCACCAACCACACTATAATGACCATGGGCTCGGACTTCCAATATGAGAATGCCAACATATGGTTCAAGAACCTTGACAAGCTCATCCAACTGGTCAACACCCAGGTCAGCTTGCCCACCTGTGGTGCCTGTGTGCACATGGGTGCTTGTTTCCCTGTGCTTTGAGTCATAGCTGTTGGTTCTGTAAGAAATGATCACACACCTATGGCCTAAAGCAACAGAAATTTATTAGTTCTGTAGGTCAGAAATCCAACACGGGTCTCAATGGGCTAAAATCGAAGTATCAGCAGGATTGCCTTTCTTTCTGGAGGCTCTAGAGGAGAATCTGTTAGTTTGCCTTTCCAGCTGTAAAGGCTGCCCACATTCCTTGGCAGGTGGCCCCTTCCTCCACCTTCAAAGCCAGCAACACAGCATCTCTCTGACCCTGCCCTGTTGTCACATTTTCTGTCATGTCTGTCCTTTAACCTCTTCTGTTTTCTGCTTCCACTTTTAAAGATCTCTGTGATTTTGTTGAGTCCACCCGGATAATACAAGATAATCTCGCTATTTCAGAGTCAGCTGATTAGCAACCTTAATTCTATCTGTAATTCTACTTCCATTTTGCCATGTAACTCAACATATTCATAGGTTCAGGGAATTAGGACATCTATTGGGGGAGGCATTATTTTACCTACAAGGACATGTTTGTGCAGCTCCTGTAAGCAGCATGTGACTGTGCGTATACAGGTGGCGTCTGACCTCTAGCTTCACAAGGGTGAGGGAGAATCAAGATCAACAGCCCAAGGCTGAGTTCTATGAGACGGATGTCAGACATGCCTCGTCTCTCCGCCATCTTTACCAATTCTGACACCAACCATCCTTCCCACGGCACTCTCTACTTCTCTGCTGGGTTTGATAATTCATTGCAATGGCCACACAGAACTCACAGACAGTACTCACATTTATGGGGTTTATTATGGAAGTAACAGGTTACAGTTCAGGTACAGGAACACTAGGATATAGTTCTTCAGGATGGCCTCTCCCTGGCCTTTGGCCTCTGCCCTGCATGGGCAAGTGTTACAAAGCTCTTTTAGCTCTGCTGATAAGTGCCCAAAGATACTCCACTCAGCCAGTAAGCCTCTGCCAGAAGGCATTCAGCTCTAGCTCCATGGGTCAGCAAACCTAGCTCTACCAAATGCCTGAGGGCACTCTACTCCACCAGCAAGGCTCCTGCCCAAAGGCACTCAGCTTTCTCACTGTGAGGGCACCAGCAAGCCTCCTGCCCAAAGGCACTCAGCTTTCTCACTATGACGGCCAGGAAGCCCACCACACCATCTCCCGCTGCTGGTCTCTGCTGCTGGTTTCACCTGCGACCACTTCTCTGCCACCACTTCTGGACATCTTCAGTGGTACATCTCTCTCTCTGTCTCCTGGTTCCAGGAGCTTTTCAGTGCAGGGATCCTGGCTCCAAAAGACACGCTCTGCTCTTGCCTCTCCTTCTTTGGTGGTGGTGGGATCCTCTCTTCCCTGCCTCTGGGATGCCTCATTTCAAGCCCAGCAGGATGGCAAAACTGATCAACCCCCTTGGTGGTCCACAATTACCCTATCTGCACAGTCCCACCCAAGTTACAAGACCATGGCAAGAAGGGCCACATAAAAGTGGTCGATCGCACCACACTGGGATCCTGTCAGCATAGAAACTTGTCTCATCTCTCCCATCTAAGATGGCCCTTCTCCTCAGCCTCATCCTCAGAGTTGTCTACCTGTCCAGTCTTCATGTCCTCACCTCCCCCTCACTCCCTGCACTGCCATTTCACCAAAACTACTCTAAGTCCTGTTGCCTTCCTCTGGAGTGAAAGTGAGCCTCATTCATTATAAAAATTGTGCCATTTGGTACAAAGTAATTATTCCTGAACGATGATTATTCCCACACTGTAATTCCAAGAAAACCGTATGGAACAGTTCTACTCTTTAATACATGGGGTCACCATGAGTTGGAATTGACTTGAAGGCATTGACTTAGTTGTTTTGTTTTTTTTTAAATAATTTCACAATCTTTCCACTAAGGTTTCTAGTAATAAAATTGAAATTATTTTGAAAAGTTTAGTAAAATTTCAGGTTTATTGTTGCACCCGTGGAATTCTTTCAAGGATGGTAATATTTGGCTTTGGCCAAATATTCATTTTCACACTTGGCTATTGGTTTGCACTCAAAATGTGTATTAAGAGCATCTGATGTGTGAATGTGCGCACACGTGCGTTTAAGTATGTACGTGCACACCTGTGTGCCCTCTGGGAAGACACAGACTCTAGGAGGCCTCACCACTTCTCCCAGCAGCAGGCCAGTGGGAGCCGAGTCCATGTTCTCTACTCCACTCCAGCCTGTTACCTCCGAGAGCTGAACAAGGCGAACCTGACTTGGTATTTGGGGGTCCAAGAGTCTGGGGAGGTTGGGATGCCCCGTGAGCCATGACGCTGTCCTCAGTGTGCCACCCACGCAGGTCGGTGAAACAGGATGACTTCTTCCCGTATGCCGACGGCCCCCACAAGTTCTGGACCGGCTACTTCTCCAGTCGGCCTGCCCTCAAACGCTACGAGCGCCTCAGCTACAACTTCCTGCAGGTGGGTGGGCTCCTGGCTGAGGGGTGTGGCCCAGCAGTCCCAGGCTCGCTTGGCCACCCCAACACGCCCCTGCCTACCAGGTGTGCCAGCAGCTGGAGGCGCTGACGGGACCTGCAGCCAACGCGGGACCCTATGGCTCGGGAGACACTGTGCCCCTCAGTAGGTGTCGGGCCAGCGAGGGGATGAGGGGTGGGGTTGGGACTAGACCCGTCTTTCGGCCCCTGCTCGAGTCCCTCCTTTAAAGCTCCTAAAAACCTTTCCCATTTTCCCTGGACCTTCTGTGTTTTCCTGGGGTCGGGGCGGTGAACTGCGAAGGCCCGCCAGGCTCACTGCCCCACCCATAGGAGAAGCAATGGCTGTGCTCCAGCACCACGACGCTGTCAGCGGCACTTCCCGGCAGCATGTGGCTGACGACTACGCGCGCCAGCTCGCTGAGGGCTGGGGACCCTGTGAGGTGTGCGGGGCAGGGCCAGAAGGGGCGGGGCGAAGATATACAGGGGCGGGGTCTGGAAGGGGGGGCAGAGAGAGGAAGGGAGCAAGAGTCTCTCTGGGAGAGGCTGGGAGGGGCGGGCTTTCAGAGTGCACACTCCCTTTACGCTCCTCCTTAGGTGCTCCTGAACAACGCTCTGGCGCGGCTCAGCGGCTCCAAGAAGAACTTCACGTTCTGCCGCGAACTCAACGTCAGCGTCTGTCGCCTCAGCCAGACAGCGGCGCACGTGAGCTCTCCCGGAGGCGGGGCGGGGGGCGGGGCCGGAGGGGTAGAAGAGCTGATTCCGTAGGCGGGGCGAAGAGCGACAAAAAGGGCAGATCCCTACCCCAGTAGGGGCGGGGTAAAGAGGAGGCGGGGCTCCGGCCCTGGCCTCTGCAGAGGGTGGCTGTGGAATTGATGTTGGAGAACCACACATGGGCAGTATCACGTGGGGCACAGTCAACATGGGGGAGGACCAGACTAGACTGAGGCTCTTGTGCACCACGTGGGCTCTCTGCCTGGATTGCCTTGACCCTACTGGGATTGCACGGGCACATCGCCTCTCATGGTGGGTGGGTTTTGAGAAGGCTTGCAGTGACCCATGCCTGCCCTGACCCTTCCACCCTAGTTCCAGGTCACCATTTATAACCCCCTGGGGCGGAAGGTAGATTGGATGGTGCGGCTGCCGGTGCGGGAAGGCGTTTTTTCCGTGAGAGACCCCAATGGCAAGACTGTGCCTAGCGAAGTGAGCACCTTGGACGAATATTCCACCCGTGAACACCTCTCTCCGTGATTATCTACCCCCTTGAACACCTCCATGGACTACTCCACCACGGACACCTCCCTCCCATGAATATCTCTCTCCCTCCCGTGAATGTCTCCCTCCTTCCCATGAATATCTCTCTCCCTCCCATAGGAAGCCTACTAATGCCCCAGTATAGACACCTCCCTCCCTTGGGTACCTCCTCCTCATGAATACTCTTCCCCCTCTAACCACCCCCCCCCCCCCGACTATCTCCCTCTCTGCTCCTCAATATCCCCCTGGGAACATCTCCCCCTCCCCATGAATATCTCCCCCTTTTGAACATCTTCTCCTCATGAAAATCTTTCCGATTTATAATCCTTCATCCCAGATGGATACTCCCACGCATCAGTTAAACCAATTGCTCTCAAATTGACTCTGACTCCCTGTAGTGCAAATGGTAAACGTGCTTGTTGCTAACCAAAAGTTTGGAGGTTTGAGTCCCCCCAGAGGCATATCAGAAGAAAGGCCTGTTAATCTAGTTACGGGGAAAAAATAAATCAGCCATTGAAAACTCTATGGAGCATAGTTCTACTCTAACACACATTGGGTTGCCCCCCCACACAGTCCCCCACACACCTTTTCCTCCAAGAATCAATCTTTTCCTCACTCTCCTTCCTCAGATCTCTTCCCCCCAAATTCCTCTCTCACTTCTTCCCCCTCCCCCAGTCTCTGCCCACCCAGGGGATTTTTTCTACTTTGGGAATGAATCTCCTCTGCAATCTTTTCCTCAGAATTTCTGATGCCAGCCCCCCCGCCCAACCCCCCACCACCTAAATGTCTTCTCCCCATCCCAGGAATGCTGACCTTCCTTGAGTTTGGCCCCATCACTCAACACCCTTATGTATGTGTATTAACAGCTGCTTGACTTGGGTTCCTTCCCCATTACCCAAGGTGCTGACATTTCCGGGCTCAGACAGTCAGGAGTACCCCCCAGAGCTGCTCTTCTCTGCCTTGGTACCCGCCCTGGGCTTCAGCACCTACTCAGTGGACTGGCTGCCTCGCCGGAAACCCAGGGCCCGTACCTGTCGACCCAGGCCCCAGTCCCGTGTCCTGGTCATACAAAATGAGGTAAGACCCAATTCAAATCCCCTTTCTCTCCTCCATGACAAATTTGAGGTGTTGTGGTAAACCAGGTGAACTCTGGGTTGAAGGGTCCTGGGATCGTGGTGTAGCCCACCACTCCCACCATTGTGTGTCCCCAAGTGACCTGTCTCGGGGCTGCTGTGAGGACCCAGTGTGATCATGGGTGGGTGATACTCAACGCATGTTTCAGAGCCGATGGCTGGTGGGGGTTTGTACTTTCAGGTGGGGGTGGGGGCACGGAAGGCCTTTGTAAGAAGGTGATGGTTGAGGGCAATGCTGAGGGAAGTGAGGGAGTGAACCATGTGGCTATTTGGGGGAAGAGGGATCCTGGCAGGGAAGGGCAGACACAAAAGAGCCCAGGCAGGAGGGTGTTTGGTGTTCAAGGAACCCCAAGGAACCCAGTGTGGCTGAAGCAGAGTGCTGGGTGGTGATGGGAGGAAAGGAGGGCAGGGCCTTAAGGGGCAAGGGGAGGACTCTGGCTTTTACTGAGAAGGAACCACAGGAGGGTCCTGACAGGACTCCTTTAAGACTTCTGTGGACCTAGGACTTTTGCCTTTGTGGAACCATTCCTCCATAAAAGAATAATAAAATTATATTTTATGATTCTGTTGGTATACAGATGAATATGATCTATGATGGATTCATTATTATATATTCATTTTTATTATATTCACATTTTTTTCTGATTCTAAAAATAATTAAAATTAAAGCGTTTCTAGGTACTCCTAAAGTCTTCTGGGTGCAGGACACCGAGGCTCCTGTGTCTGGTGCAGAGTCAGCCCTGGTCCTCAGCAGAGGAGGGCCATGATGGGATTTAGGATTTGCCCTCTGGCTGCTGTGGGGGTGGGGAACAAACTAGGGGTGGGAGGAGGAAACTGGGAGATGAGGGAGGAGGCCACTATACTCGTCCCGTCTTGTGATGGTGGCAGCTCTGACTAGGGAAGGCATGGAGGTGGTGAGAAGTGGTCAGATTCAGGATAAGGTGAGATCAGGTGTGAGAAGTGAGAGAAGAGATAAAGGACTCTGGGGTTTTGTCCTGAGCCTTGGGAAGGATGGGGCTGCTCTTGGCTGGTCACTGACATCTGTTCACCTTCTCTGCCCAGCACATCCGGGCTTCGTTCAACCCTGACACAGGGCTCTTGGTGAAGATTGAGAACCTGGACCAGAACCTCTTACTGCCCGTTCGCCAGGCCTTCTTCTGGTGAGGAAGGATCACCAGGCCAGGGAAGGGATGTGAGTGGAGCCCTGGGGCCCCTTACCTGACTCTTGCCTGCCTCGGCCTCAGGTACAATGCCAGTACAGGTGACAACGTAAGCTCCCAGGCCTCAGGTGCCTACATCTTTAGACCCAACCAACAAGAACCACTGCCCGTGAGACACTGGGCTGAGACTCGCCTGGTGAAGGTCTGTGGCCAGGAATGATGAGTGGGCAGGTGGAGGTGGGGATGGGGTTGAGCTCTGCGATTAGGTGTGGAGTGTGAGGAAGCCTGGGAGGGAGGGTAAACCATGTGTATGGGGTAGGAGGAAAGGTGGAGGAAAAGATTCACATCTTTATCAGATAAAGGGGCGAAGACCTGAGGGTAATATTTGAGGGTCCTTCCGTGGGCTGGTCTTTATGTCTGTGTGTGCCTGAGGAAGCACTTACTGAAGGCATTCACACCTGCTGTGGCTGTCAAGATTATACTTAGCTTTGGAAATTGGGGGCGGGGTGTTCCTCCTAGGTCCACAAATGGGGAGAGCTAGTTGTAGCTGTTTGGAATTCACCAAGGATATGTGGTATGAGGGGATCGTATCTGGAGTGGGTATTTGAGAGTTCACACTTGGTAAGTCTCACTTAGGGTGCATATCTGAGGGTGGATCTGGCTCAGAAGACAGCGTACACCACAAGTGTATAGGGGGTTTCCCAGAGCCTGTAGTCAACATTTCCTTGCCTTCCCTTGAGGTGAGCGTCTACATACCTGAGTCATTATATTAAGGTATACCTTTGCCTGTTGTAACAGAGTTATCCAAATTAACTGTTGTTTTCCTCTAATATGAAGTCCGGCTGTGAAGTCCAAGCCAGGTGAGGCAGCTCCACAGTCACCCAAGCCCCTTCTATCTTGTTGCTCTGCCTTCTTCAACATTCAGTTTCATCTCATGATGTAAGATGGCTGCTCAAGCTCCAGCCATCACAGCTGCATTTGAGCCAGTGGGAGGGGATGAGGGTCAAGGAGAGCTGCTCATATCCTTTGATCACTTTCCACTGGGCAGAATGTGGTCACACAGCTACTCATAACTTCAGGGGATGCTGGGAGATATGGTCTACTCCACGTAGCCATGTGCCAAGCTAGACTCCTATTACTATGAAAGGAGGGGAGATGGGGGTAATGGTGGTCAACAAGCATGTATGCCATACTCAGAAATTATGTAGCCATGACTAGGTAGGTGGGGGAGGTGGGTGCGGTTCCCATGCTGTCCGTTAGTGGCGTTGAACCTGATGTAGGCCTTTATGGGGTTCACAGCAGGGGCAGACATTTGCAGGGCTGACCTCTGCTCAGGTGTGGGTTCATACCTGCACTCCACCCCCACCCCACCCATGTGCCCGCAGACGTCCTTGGTGCAGGAGGTGCACCAGAACTTCTCAGCCTGGTGTTCCCAGGTGGTTCGCCTGTACCCAGGACAGAGGCACCTGGAGCTGGAATGGACAGTGGGGCCAATCCCCGTGGGGTGAGTGTCCTGACTGGGATGGCGGTGGGAGCAAGGCCGGGGTGGGGCTCTAGGTGAGGCTCTCAACCCTGTGTTCCAATTGGGTGCAGTGACGGCTGGGGGAAGGAGGTCATCAGTCGCTTTGACACGACACTGGAGACGGATGGACGCTTCTACACAGACAGCAATGGCCGGGAGATCTTGGAGAGGAGGTGGGGATAGCTGGGGACAGTGAGGATATGGAGTGGCCTGTGCTGTATTGAGATCCAGGGGTGGTGGCGACATTTGCTGATGATAGACGTATGGGAGGGAGAGGATGTGGGTGGGGTGAGGAGTAGGAGAGCAGGGAAGGGTAGCCAGACCCCAGGCCTGACCAAACCACACCCCTCCCCAGGCGGGATTATCGACCCACCTGGAACTTTAGCCAGACTGAGCCAGTGGCGGGAAATTACTACCCGGTCAACAGCCGCATTTACATTACGGTACTCCCTACCCCCCTAGCCCTAGCCTGCCCCTCCCCACCTCTTCCTGACACCCTTCTCCAGAGGAGGATTCACCCCTCACCCTCAGCATCATCCAACTGTCCTGGGCAGTCGCTAGTATCCCCTCTGGGACCTGCCTGTGCGCACCCACGGGGGCTGGTTTGCAATGCTGCCTCTCACCCCCACCTCTCGCACCCCAGGATGGAAACATGCAGCTGACAGTGCTGACTGACCGCTCCCAGGGGGGCAGCAGCCTGAGCGATGGCTCCCTGGAGCTCATGGTGAGTGGGTCACAGCCCTAAGACAGGGTTCTCCCACCAGGCCTCCACCCAGTTCCCAGCCCCTGCTGGACCTGGAAGCCTGTTTCTGTCTCAGTTCTCTGCTAGGTGTGCCCCGAGGTTTGTAGTCCCCACTAAGCTGAGACCCGAATCCCTATTCAAGACTTGTCCTCCACGCTTGTACCCAGTCCCTGCCCAGGGCCGCTCTCCAGGCCCTGACTTGCCCTATCCAGGCTGCCCTGTTAGGTGCTTACTTTGCTCCTTCTGCTGGGGTTCCCTACCAGACCATCACCTTCTTCCTCACCTCGTCCCCTTGCCCCTTAATTTCTCTCAACCCAGAATCCCTTACCCAATTTCTGGCCCAGGGACACCCACCAAACCCTCACCTTCTCCTGGCTACTCCCCGCCCCCAGGTGCACAGAAGACTGCTGAGAGATGATGCACGTGGAGTAGGGGAGCCGCTGCAGGAGGCGGGCCCGAATGGGCAGGGGCCTGGGCTGTGGGTGCGAGGGCGCCACCTCGTGCTGCTGGACACGGCCCGGGCTGCTGCCGTGGGGCACCGGCTGCTGGCGGAAAAGGAGATCTTGGCCCCGCAGATAGTGCTGGCCCTGGGAGGTGGCGCTCCCTATCGCTTGGGGGCCACCCCGCACACTCAGGTGAGGAACAGCTGGGTTCACAGATAGGGAGGACCGGAATAAAGCCTGCGGATAGGTTACGGGTTTTCCTAGGTTCCGCCAGTACCCTTCATCCCTGCCTCTAGCTGGTCAAGGGGCGGCCGTCAGCTAGTCCCCGTTCTCACAGCTCAGCCCTTCTCCGGGTGCTTCAGGCCCAGTCCCATTCCAGCTTGAGTGGGTTTCTCCCAGTTGGGCTCACGCCCCTTCACCTCCTCCTCACCTTGGCCCCGCCCCATTCCCCTTCAGTACCACCGGCCTCTCCTACTCACCAACCAAAGCTCGGTCCCGCTCCCCGACCCCCAGCGAAGCCACGCCTCCTGGCCACGGTAAGCCCTACCCTCCTCTCCCCTCCCCGACTGAGCTCCACCCTGTCCTTGCCTACAGTTCTCTGCGCTGCGCAGGGAACTGCCTCCCGCAGTGCACCTGCTGACGCTGGCCTACTGGGGTCCGGGGACGCTGCTGCTGCGCTTGGAGCACCAGTTCGCGGTCGGAGAGGACACAGTCCGCAACCTAAGCTCCCCCGTGACCTTGGATTTGCGGGTGAGCACAGGTGGGAAGGCAACTGGAAAGAAGGGGAGAGGGGAAACCCTGCTCTGCCCCTACTCAGCCGGCTCGTGTACTGCCTGCAGGACCTGTTCTCCACCTTCACCATCACCCACCTGCAGGAGACCACGCTGGCGGCCAACCAGGCTCGGGACCGCGCCTCCAGGCTGCAGTGGACACCAAACACGGGTGGGGGCCGGCCTGGGGCGGGAGCTAGGATGGTGTGTGAGGTGTGGGAAGGTTGGCCAGGACCCAGAACAGAACTTGAGTGTCTTAGGCGGTGTCCACATCCAGGTTCGGGGCTTAAGGGTTTGAAGTGACTCCATCAAACTAGCAAAGGGTTTTGAGAATTTGGGAATGGGGTTCAGGACCAAGAACAAGATTTGGGAATCTGGGGTGAGTGTCCAGTTCTGGGAGCTTAGTATGAGGGTCTGCGGTGGTGTCCATCACCCATGGGGTAGGCTTAAAGGTCTCAGGGTTGGAGCTTGAGGGTGGGAGGGTGCTGGCCAGACATTTTGGGATTTGGAAGTGTTATCCTGGCCCTGGGAAGCAACTTAAGGGTCTGGAGGTGAGGCCCCGTGGACTGATTTGAGGGTTTACAGCTCTGCCCAGTCCTAGGGCAGTACGCACGGTGGGGTGAGGCAGAGGAAAGTCTGCGCCCCCTCACTCCTCCTCTTTGCTTGCACCCAGGCCCTCCAATCCAAACCGTGCCTTCCTTGCTGGACCCTGCTGCCATCACGCTGCAGCCCATGGAAATCCGCACCTTCTTGGCCTCAGTCCAATGGAAGGAGGATATCTACGCCCACTCGGATTCCCACTTGTGATCCTGAGTCCCCTCCACCATGGGTGGGGAGACTCTCCCCTTTTTTTCTCTTGCTGATGCTGCCACCAACGAAAAGCCGTTAAAATGCTACCATCAGAACCCATTTTTAAGGCGTGACTGAGTGTGACTGTTTGGGGTGGACGGGGAATAGACCCATAAAAGTCAGCAAACGCTAGCTGACCCTACCCAAGGCTTGCAGGGAGGCTTCCTGCCAACATGAATCCCCTTACGAGACACACACCACTCACATCCCACCTACCACTCATTCCACTACCTGCTGCTTCCTCCACCGTCCACTCAGGCCCTGGTAGAGCTGCCTAGAGAAACCACAGAGGGCAGGCGTGTGCTGGACCCTGGGGCCCACAGAAAACGACACACCCTGGGTTCCTCCCGACCAGGCCTTGGGGGGCTGAGCCCTGAGGGTGAAGAATCTGGGAGGTCCTGGTGGAGGACATGGTATCAGAGGCAAGTCCCAAAGGGAGGCCTTGGACAGGTGAGCCGGAACTCCAGACCTCCCAGGAGACAGAGGCAGAGAGTCTGGCACTTACTTCCTGGGCTTCTGGTGTGTTCTGGGGTCTGTTATGGAGGAAGGAGACGTTGGAATTAAACTTGAGGCTTAGAGTTGGAAGGAACTGACTTCACCACCAGTTGGTGCAGGCTTGTGCAAGTCCCTCGAAGGTTCATGCAGTCTCATGCAGCTCTGCCTGCGGCCCACATGCAAACCAGTGTTTGGATGCACCTCTTGGAAATTTACCAAGTCACCCTTTGGAAGAGGACCTCCCAGAAGAGATAGGGAGACCTGAGGAGGGTGCCCCCAGGTCCCCCAAGGTCCTATGTGGGGCCCAGTCACCAGGTGCAGCTGAAAAATTTTCTAAATCTCTCTTCTGAGGGGGCAACAACTAGACTGTGGTCTGCATAGGGGGCAGTCTTTGGACGCACCATCTGAAAATGTTCCAAAGACCCCCTACTACAGTCTTGCACGGGTCCCCTGTTGCTGGATGGGGCTCCTGAAATGTTTTCTAAATGTCTGTCTTGAGGGAGGGACCAGCTAGGCCAGCTAGTGAGGCCCAAGGAGGGCTCCCTGTACCCATCTGTTGGCCCACATGGGGCCTGGTATCAGAAGTGCCTCCTGCAAACATTTCTAAGTTCCCCTCTAGTATCAAGGATCAATCTGGCCTGGTGTCTTAGTTTTTTAGTGTTGCTATAAAAGAAATACCACAAGTGGGTGGCTTTAACAAACAGAAGTTTATTTTCTCACAATTTAGGAGGCTAGAAGTCTGAATTTAGGGCGCCAGCTCTCAGGGAAGGCTTTCTCTCTGTTGGCTCTAGGGGAAAGTCCTTGTCTCTTTTCAGCTCTGTTCCTTTGTTCCTTGGTGATATTCATGTGGTATGGCAACTATCTTCTCCTGTCTCTGCTTGCTTCTGTGCCTGGTCTGCTGTCTTTATATCTCAAAGAGATTGACTTAAGACACACCCTGCACTAATACTGCCTAATTAACATAACAAAGAAAACCCATTCCCAAATGGGATTATAACCACAGGTATACCCCCCAAAACCAAATTTGTTGCCTTCAAGTTGATTCCAACTCATAATGACCCTATAGGGCAGAGTGGGACTGCCCTGTAGGGTTTCCAAGGAGTGGCTGGTGGATTTGAACTGCTGACCTTTTAGTTAGCAACCGAGCTCTTAACCACTGCACCACCAGGGCTTCTAACCACAGGTATAGGGGTTAGGATTTACAACAGTTATTTTTGGAGGACACAATTCATAACAGATGGACAGGGAAGTCTGAGGAGGTGACCCAGATACAGTCGTGGTCTGTCATGGCCCAATCGTCGATGTGCATCCCGAAAATATTTCTAACTCCCCATCCAGAGGGACTGCACTGGCCCTGACCAGCCATGGAGATGGCCTCTCGAAAATTTTTCTAGCTCTTCAGCTGCTATGACTGGCCTGGACTAGATGGGGAGGCCCATGGAGTGCTCCCCAGGTCTGCCTACAGCCCCACCTGGGTCCCTGGTTTTGGATGTGTCTCCTAAATGTTTTTAAGTCTCCTTACACTTAAGTCTCTGAGGAGAGGAGCCCTGGTGGTTCAGTGGTTAAGTGCTCAGCTGCTTGCTGAAAGGTCAGAGGTTCAAACCCACCAGTGGGTTTGGTTTGGGTTGGGCCAGTGTCTTAAGATGGATCTTCTAGAGAAGAAAAACCAGTGAAGTATATATATATATATATATGTACAATAGAGAGAGAGAGAGATCAGATGATGACAAGCCAGATACAGGACCCAGAGAGCCTTGCTGGAACATCTGTTTATATACTGGAGGCAGGCCACAGCCCCAGGGAAACTCCCTTTCAACCAATTGGCTGCTCATAGCAGCTCTCATCATGAAGTTGATTACACCATTAGATAACTGCCAAACTGCATCATAACTGCCAAACCACTGAGAATCATGGCTCAGCAAGTTGACATGCAAACTTAACCATCACAGCCAGTGAGGGGGATTGGACCTGGCCAACCAGGGAGACCTGGGAGAGGGACTTGGCCTGCCCATGATCCGACGTGGACCCAGTTGTTGGTAGCTCTGCCTGTAAAGGTTTCTAAGTTCCATTCCAGTGGTTGGGACGGGGCCGGGCCAAACACAGGGGTCAGTGGAGGGCACCCACATGGTTTTTATTGTCACGTGTGCCTCCAGAAGATATCTCTAAATCCCCTGCCAGAGTGGGAAGCAAGGCACGAGCCTGGGTCTGCTAGGAAGGCCTAGGGAGGGCACCCGGGGCCTGGCTGCAGTCACATGTGGAGCCCAGTTGCCAGATGTGCCTCTTGAAAACTTTTTCTAAGTCTTCCTCTAAAGAGAGGGACCATCCAGGAGGCTCAGAGGCCCAAAGAGGGTTCCCCAGCCTAGCCAAGGTAGCGTGTGTGGCCCGGTTGCCCTTCCAAACACTACAAAGTCTCTGTCCAGAGGGGGAAACCAGGAGAGCTTACCAGGGACGTCTGGGTTAAAGGGGCCCTAGCCTGTCAACTGTCCTGGGTTACAGGAAGCAGCCACCTGACTGTTTATGAGAACCCTCTGGTGGCAGAATTGGACCGGGCCAGGCGGCGAGCCCCCCCTTGGGCCTAGTTGTCACATGTGCTTCCTTAAAACGTACCCAAGTCTCCCTCCAAAAGGGGGGGCACCATCCTGGGCCAGACAAGGAGGCTTGTGGAGGGTGCTACGGGCCCAGATGCTGTCCCTTGTGGGTCCTGGGCATTGGGAGTGCCTCTGAAATGTTTCTACATTCTTCTATAGAGGTTAGGACCAGCTGTGGTGGACATGGCAGCCCAAGGACAGTGCCCTTAGCTTACTGACTGTCCAGCATGGAGCCTGTCACAGGTAGCACTCCCTGAAAATGTTCCTAAGTCCCACTCCTGTGGCAGGGACTGGCATGGGCCAGCCAGGGAGCCTTTGGGAGGCTGCCCACACCATTCTGCAGTCCCATGTAGGGCCTGGTCATTGCAAGTGTCCCTTGTAAACCTTCACAAGTCCTGCTCTTAGTCTAGGACCAGCCGGGGCCAGACAAGGAGTCCAGGGAAAGGTGCTCTGGGTCCGGCCATAACCCTTGTGGACCCACTTGTAGGGCAAATGTCCCAAAAAAGTTTCAGAGGGAAGCATAGGCCTGGACTAGCAAGAAAAGCCTGACCGTGGTGAAATCATGTTGCTTGATGAGCCTCCCCCAAATTTTTCTTACTCTCCAAGGAGAGAACCAGCCTGAACCAGCCATCGAGATCTGGGGACAGTGTCCTGCCCAGGCCATGGCCCCAGAAGGGCTTTGTCTTAGTAGACACCTCCTGAAAACATTTCTAAGTCCCCCTCAGGTGGTAGGCTCCAGCCTTGGTCAGCCGGAGAGACCAGAGGAGGGTTTGCCAGACAGGGTCTTGATTCCACATGTGGTAGAAGGTGCAGTGCAATGGATTGCTTTTATATGGCCTTTCAAAACCATGGTCTTGTAACTTCCACCAAATGGTTGAGTGGAACTATGCAAATGAGGTGCTTGTGGACCACCAAGGGGATTGGAGAGCTTGTTAATAATGCAAATAAGGTGCATAGCACCCTTGGGGGGGGTGGAATCATGCAAATAAGGAGTATGGAACCCTAGCGAGGGAATTGGTTGGTTTTGCCATCCTGCTAGGCTTAAAATGAGCCATCTCAGAGGTAGAAAAGGCGGCCTAGCAACCAGCAAGAAAAAGAGATAGGAGCAGAATGCATCCTTTGGACCCAAGATCCCCGGGCAGGGAACCTCCTGGACCCAGGAGACAGAGAGAGAGAGAGCTGTATCACTGGAGATGGCAAGAGAATGTGAGAACCAGTGGCAGAGAAACTGTGACAGCAGAGGCATCAGAACCAAGAGACAGCAGGAGAGAATGAGGTGGGCTTCCTGACCCACAGAACAGCAGAGCTGAGTGCCTTCATCAGGGGGCTTGTGGGCGTAATGGGGTGCCTCCAGGCACCTGTCAGTGGAGCTAGACTTGCCAACCCACAGAGGTACAGAGCTGAGAGCCTTTTGGCAAGGCTTACTGGCAGAGTGGGATGCCTCTGGGCACTTACCCATTGAGCTAAAGAGCTTTGTAACACCCCAGCGAGGCAGAGGCCAGGCTGAAGGGCTGACTGGCCGAAGGCCAGAGAGAGGCCCACCTACAGGCATGGCTGAGAAGAAGCTGCCCTGACTGAAGAACTGTATCCTGAGCAGTTTGTGATCCTGAATTTTAACCTGTTAACTTCCCTAATAAACCCCATAATCATGAGTATGGTCTTGAGTTCTGTGTGGTCATTGCAACAAATTATCAAACCTAGCAGAGAAGTAGAGAGTATCGTGGGGAGGACAGCTGGTGTCTGAATTGGTAGAAAGGTTGGAGAGTGGAGGTATGTCTGACATCTGCCTCATAGGAATCAGTCTTGGGCTGTTGATCTTGATTCTCCTCCCCTCTTGTGAGGTTAGAGGAAGTCAGAAGCCCCCTCCATGCCAGTTTTACAGAAGGCATCACCCCAGAAGGAGCCCTAGTGGCACAATGGTTAAGAGCTCGCTTGCCAACCAACAGGTTGGCAGTTCAAATCCACCAGCTGCTTCTTGGAAACTCTATGGGGCAGTTCTATTTTGTCCAAAAGGTCACTATGAGGCAGAATTGACTCGATGGCCATGGATTTGTTTATTTTATTTTTCCCCCTAGAAGTTTGCTAAGTCTCCCTCCAAAGTCCAGGACCAGTCTGAGCAGAACAGGGAGGCCCAAGTAGGATGCCCTGGCCCAGCCTTGGTGTCTTAAGCTGGGTTCTCTACAGAAGCAAAACCAGTGAAGTGTGTATGATTGTCCACCATTTCGTCATCTGATGTGATTTTCCTGTGTGTTGTAAATCCTACCTCCATGATGTTAACGAGGCAGAATTAGAGGCAGGTATATTAATGAGGTAGGACTCAATCTACAAGATTGGGCTGTGTCTTATGTCAATCTCTTTTGAGATACAAAAGAGAGAAGTGAGCAGAGAAACAAGAGGACTTCATGCCACCAAGAAAGCAGTGCCAGGAGCAGAGTGTGTCCTGTGGACCTGGGGTCCCTGTGCTGAGAAGTTCCTAGTCCAGGCGAAGATTGATAACAAGGACCTTCTTCGGAGCTGACAGAGAGAGAAAGCCTTCCCCTGGAGCTCATACCCTGAATTTGGACTTCTAGCCTCCTAGACAGTGAGAGAATAAACTTCTGTTTGTTGAAGACATCCACTTGTGGTTACAGCAGCACTAGATAACTAAGATAAGGCTGAGAAGTCCCAAGTCCATGGTTCAGGCTGGAGGCTTCTCCTGACTCACGTAGCTGCAAGGGCTGGTGAACCCAAGATCAGCAGGTCAGACAACAGGCCTTTGGCTCACAGGCTGCGGGGGCCAACAAATCCCAAGATCGGCAGGTAAGCTGCTACCTCAAGTCCCAAGAACTGGACATCCGATAAACAGGAGCCAGCTTCAGAATCCAGAGTGAGCAAAAGCCTTCAAGCCTTGCCAGAGGGTCCACCTATTTTGGATGCAGCCCACACCCCTAAGGAAATTCCCTTTCAACTGACTGGCTACTCACAGCAGATCCCATCATGGAGGTGATCACATTATATCAGATCTCATCATGGAAGTGATTTTATCATTATACCACTGCCAAGGTACATCATAACTGCAAACCACTGAGAATCACGGCTCAGCCAAGCTGACACACAGCCTTAATGATCACACTTGGTCCTATGTGGGGCCAGTTCGATGAGTGCACCCTTTGAAAATATTTCCAAGTCTCCTTCCAGATGGGAGAACTGGGCATCCCTGGAGGAGGTCCAGGGTGGTTGTGGTCCCTCATTGCATCTAGTCATAGGAGGATCCCCTAAAGTATTTTTAAGTCCCCCTCGGGTGGTGTGGTCAGGCCAGGGCTGGCCACGGAGGTCCAGGGAGGGTGCCCTGTCTTAGAAGATACCCACCCAAAACATTTCTAATCTCCAGTGGTGTGGACCAGACTGGATGGGCCAGTGTGGGTTTGGGAGTGTGACCACAGCTTGGCCAACTTCCTGTTGTGCCCTTGTCATGATATTCTTTCACCCTGGGAGGGGGCATCAGCTTAGTCCAGGAGGGAGGCTAAGTGTGAAGACATTGAGCCTGGTGTTGATCTTGCTTGGGTGCTAGTCTTTAAGAGTGCTTCTGGAAAAGATTTCTAAGTCCCTCTCACTAGGCTGGGACCAGTCCAGGCTAGAGAGGAATGCTTGTGGAGGGCGCCCAGGCCTCCCCACGGTCCTGCATGGGACGGGATTGAGGATGTGGCTCTGAAATGTTTTCTAAGGCCCCCTCTTAGGGAGAGCAGACCTGGGCCAACCAGGGAGACCTCGACAGGTGCCCCAGGTATACCTGATGACCTGCTTAGGGCCTGGGTGTTGGATGGGCTCCCTGAAAACATCTCTAAGTTCCCTGTGAAGGCCAGGACCAGCCTGGCCAGCCATGGAGGCTGTGGTCCTGCATAGGGCCCTGTCTCCGGAGATGCTTCCTGAGAAGGTGCTTGAGCCTCCCTACCTTGGTGGGCAGTGGTCAGGGCCAGGAAGTGAGCCAAGAAAGGGCATCCTGGACACAGCCATGTTTCTGAGTTTGCATCGGTCGTCATATGGGCCTCCAGAGAAAATTTTCAAGTCTCCCTCTGGAGAAGGCCACTGGCCTGGGCTGAGTAGAAACACCTTAGGATGTCTTGCCAAGACTCCCCTGGGGCCCAGTTGCTGGATGTGACCCCTACAAAATTTTCTGTCTCCCTCTAGAGGAAAATACTGGTCCTAGTCATCCACAGAGGCCTGGTGAGGCGGCTCTGGCCCCAGCCACAGTTACACGTGTCTCCATTAGTCACATGTCTCCCGAAAATGTTTCTAAGTCTCCTTCTAGGGTGGCTAGGTGCGCCCTTGGAGGCAATCTTGCACGAGGCTTGGTAGCCACATGTGATATCTGAAAATTGTTTATGTCTTCCTCTGGAGGGAGAGACTGAGCTAGGATGACCAGGGAGGCCTGTGGACTGCGCCCCCACCAGGCCACAGTCTCATGTGGGGCCTGGCTATCAGGGACACCTGCCAGAAGTTATTTCTATGTCCCTTGGCTGAGGCCAGAGATGACCTAGGCCAGCCAGGGAGGCCCGAGGAGAGTCCCAGCTCAGTCCCACCATGCCACCCCCTCCTCGACTGCTGTGGGACGTTCCATGGTTCAGTGAGACACTGACAAGGCTGACCTCTAGGATCCAGGTCTGTCCAGGTCGTGTCGGTTGTCGGGCGCCACCTGGCGGCCGCTTTTGTATCGTCCCCCGGAGCTCCGGCTGCCTTCGCGTGGGATGGGATTTGTCTGTGCTGCAGCCCAAAGCAGAGTTCCAGGAGGCCAGCAGTGACAGCAGGATCGTCCTGGCGACAACCTATGCCGGCTCAGAACGACCGGCCCACGGAGATCTCCTCTGCCCATAGGATGTACTTGGGCCCTCGGGGCGGGGGGGCAACCTGGGTAGGGCGCTCTCAGTTGGCCATGTTCCCTCGTGGAATTGTCCCCCTCACGGGGCCATGACTGGCCAGGAGCAGCCAGGCAGGCCCGTTAGGGCGCCCTGCACCCAGCCCACTGGTGACCGCAGTCCACATGGGCCACAGTTGCCAGATTTGCTTCCTGAAAGGCCCCTTCTGAAGAGGGGAGGTTGGCCCAGGCTGCCAGGGAAGCTGAGCTAGGGCTGTCTGTGCATAGCTGCAGTTCCCATTGGAGGCATCTCCCAAAACTTTTGTAAGCCCCTCTCCACTGATGGGGCCATCCAGACTAAACAGAAAGGTCAGGGGTGGGTGTCTTGGAGCTGGTTATGTCTCAGACAGGCCTTGGTTGTCAGAGCACCTGCTGGAAACGTATCCCATTCTGCTGGGCGGTGGGGCTGGCCCTCACTGGTCAGGGAGGTCCGAGTAGGTCCTCTGGGCAGGGCTTCATTTCTGTGTGGACCTTTTACAATGTTTTCTAGGTCTCTCTCCAGAAGCTGAATCCTTACTGGGCTGGGCAGGGAGGCCTGAGGACATTGCTCCTGGCAAGGCAGAGGCCCTGCATGGGGCCCTGTTGTCACATGCACCTCCCAAAAATGTTTCTAAGTCCCAGGGCTGGCTGCATATACCCTGAGAGCTGCAGTCACACATGGTTCTCGTTTGAAGGATGCATCTCCTAAAATTTTGCTAAGTCTCTCTTTGTGGGAAAATTCCCAGTCAGACAAGGAGGCTCAGGGAGGGTGCCCAGGTCTTGCTCACGGCTTCGATTGAGCCAGGTTGTTGGAGGCTCCCCTGAAAACATTTTGAAGTCCCCTACCAGGCTGGGATCTGCTGTGGTCAGCCCTGGAGGCTGGCTAGCCCATCACTGTCCTATATTTGGACCTGCATATACCAGTTTTCACATCCATCACTTGAAAATATTTCCAAGTTCCCCTCATGGGGCAGGAACCAGGTAGGCCAGCAATCTAAGCAAAAGGAGGGTGTATCCAGCCTAGACACAGTCCTGCATGAGGCCAGGTTACTGGTTTCACCTTCCAAAATTTTGCTAAGTTGCCCTCTGAAGTGGCCACCCAGGGCCCTTGGTCCTGTGTGGGACCTGGTTATAAGAGAAGCCTCTCCAACATGTTTCTAAGTCCCCACCAGTGGTCATCTGGTCAGTAATGGCTGTGGAAATTACCCTGGGCCTGGCCATGGTGTTGCATGGGTCATGGTTGTCCTATGCACCTCCCAAGAATGTTTCCAAGACCCTGTCTGGAAGGAGGGCACTGGCCTGGACCACCTAGGGATGCCCCCTGATATGGCTGTAGTCCCGTGTGGTGCCTGGTGGCCAGTTGCTCTTCCTGAAAACTTTACTGAGTCCCCTTCCTGAGGCGGCCACTGGCCATGTCTGTCCAAGGAGGCCAGGGAGCATGCCCTAAGCATGGCTGCTGTCCCAAGTAGGTTCCATTCGTCTGGAGCATCTCCCAAAAAGTTCTAAGTACCCCTCTGACGGATGTCCTAAGCCAGGGGGTGGCCACAGTGTGGTCCAAATATTGGGGCACCTCCTGTAAAGTTTCCTCAGTTCTCCTCTGGAAGTTGGGACTGGCTCCAGCGGGACAGGGAGGACCATGGAGAGCGCTGGTGGCATAGCTTCCAGCATCACAGCAAAATGCAAGCCACCACAGAATGACAAACTGACAAATGGGTGGTGGAATGATTATGCTAGTCCTGTTCAATCATTCCACCTCCTAGATGAAAATTATTAGGAAAACCAACCACCGAATTTCCCCCACATCTTGATAGCATCAAATCCATTTCTTTTAAAAAATTTTTATTGGGTGAAATATATACATAACAAAACATTGGCCATTTCGATCACTTTTGTGCGTAGAATTCAGTGACATTAATTACATTTACCATGTTGTGCAATAATCACTACACTATACTGTGATTTCAAATTTTTTCATCACCCTTAACAGAGACTCTACCGCTTAAGCAGTATCCCCCCATTTCTCCTTTTGACTCGCCCCTGGTAACACTAATGAACTTTCGTCTCTATACACTTGCCTATTCGAGATATTTCATATAAGTGGGTCCGTACAGTATTTGTCCTTTTGAGACTGACTTATTTCACTCAGCATAGTGTTTTCAAGGTTCATCCATTATTATGGCATGCATCAGGACTTCATTTCTCTTTATGGTCATGTAATATTCCATTGTGTGTATATATCACATTCTGTTTACCCATTCGTCTTTTGATGGACATTTTGGTTGTTTCTACATTTTGGCTACTGTGAAAAATGCTGCAGTGAACACTGGTGTACAGGTTTCTGTTTGCATTTCTACTTTCACTTCTTTTGGGTGTATACTTAACATTGGGATTGCTGGGTCATATGGTAGTTCTATGTTCAACTTTTCGAGAAACCACCAAACTGTTATCTACTGTGGCTGTACCATTTTACGTTCCCATCAGTGATGAATGAGGCTTCCAGTTTCTCCTCAACCTTGCCAACATCTATTGTTTTCTGTTTTTTTGATCACTGCCCTTATAATGGGGGTGAGGTGGTATCTCAATGTCGTTTTGATTTGCATCTCCCTAATGATTAACTAAGTTGAGCATCTTCTCAAGTACTTGTTGGCCAATTGCATATCCTTTGGTGATATGTCCGTTCAAGTATTTTGCTCATTTTTTGATTGGGTTCTTTGTCTTTTTGTTGTTTAGTTGTAAAAGTTTTAAACATATATATATTTTGGATATTAGACCCTTACAGACACATAGTTCCCGAAAATTTTCTCCCAATTTGTAGGTTGTCTTTTCACTTTGTTGATAAAGTCATTTGACGAACAAAAGTATTTTTTACGAGATCCCATTTATCTATTTTGTCTTTTGCTGCTTGTGCTTTTGTTGTCATATCTGATAATCCATCATTAAAAACAAGTCCTACAGCCTCACCCCTACAACATACGAGGAGGGACAGTTTTTATTCCCAGTGAGTTTTTTTTTTTTTATTACAAATTTCCTTACTATAATAGAATTATTGATGATCTTTAAGCCCCGGAGTATTATTGAAGATATAAAATCAATAAGATCAAAAATTAGTATTGAACAGAGAAAACATAATATTTTAAAAATATTGTAAAAATAATTTCAAATATAAGAATCAGCACAAAGCTGATTCCTATGAGGCAGAGATCAAATACATCCCAGATTTTCACATTCTCCAAGCTGCTGAGCCACTCCATCTCTGACACTGGTCACTCTCCCTCCCCTCAGCACTTTTCCCTCTGCCATTTGGATTCAGCAATTTGCTGCAAAGTCTCACGGAACTCACCAACTGTACTTACAGTTAAGTGGTTTATTAAGGAAGTAACAGGGTAGAACTCGGGATCGGGATCAAGAGGCTATAACTGAGGATCAGGAAGCACGTAGGCAAAATCTCCCTTCTTCAGTGCAGGACAGCTCTCTCTGATTATCTTAGCCATGCAGGCCTCCTCTCAGCCCCCTGAGGACAGGCTCCTCTTGGCCCTGCCATCTGTCATCCCTGACTCTGCCACGGGGCCCAGAGGGTTTGTTACTTTTGTCCAGGTTGATTGACACTTCTTGGGTAAGCTGTAAACAACTTGTGGTTTGATTATTTTGTCAGGTCCTGGGCTTTTCCCATGCTAAAGCACTAGAAACTTTTAAACTGATCAATAAGTCCTCATGCTAACTCCGAGACCTACACCCTGCTTGCCATACGTAAGCCCCGTCGTATAGTTCCAACATGTTGTTGCCTTGTCTCTGGGCACAATCCTCTGTGGCCCTGTGTCGAGGTGAGCTGTAGTTTCCTCTCTGGCACCTGTGAGTACTGAATTCTACTTGTCTTCTGGCCTTCCTGCGTGAGTCTCGCTTTCACTTGCCACACATAAGAGAGCATTCCATGACACGCACGGACCTCCTTTGGGTCAAAATTAAGACGTGCATTGAGTGGCCCACACAGTATTTAAAAAAAAATTTATCTTGAAGAACTTAAGTTAGATCATCCTCTTTTAAGTTGTTGTAAGTGTCACCAATTCATGCCATTTCACCAGCTTAGGTCCCTGTTCAGGCATGGACCAATAACTTGAAATTTGCCTCCAAAATTGGAGGGTGCTGAGAGACTGAAGAAAGAACTGGGCAACTCCAGTGTGGCAGTGAAGGAGATTATTAGGGAGACTTATGTACGAGGCAGTCTCTGGCGGCCACAGGACCAAAGCAGATCTTTGCACCCTGCAGTGGGAGGGCAGAGGTTTTATAGGGGTAGCAGATGATTGTGGCTACATGCCAGGGATTTACAAAAGGATGACTTAGCAAGCTGTAGTGAACTAGCAGACCACATGAAGGCACTCCTGTTCAGCCTCGCAAAGCCTTTTTCCCCATCAGTCTACCCCTTGAGGCCGCCCCTTGCAATCTAGCAAGTCCCCCATCTTGTGCCCTCCCACTACGGGGTGCAAAGACCCTGTTCCTTCCCAGCTGGGAACAGATATAGAAGTAGGGTTGGCCAGGTGCTGTATGCTGCCCACACATGTGCAAGAGACAGAGGAAGTTACTGTGTGCCCAGAAGAGGGGGAAGGCTTCTATGATAAGGAGAAGGAATTGGGAGAGAGAATGTGACCCAATTCCCAGCCTTCTTATCAGAGAATGCTGTGGGCTCCAGGCCTTTACTTAGGCAACGTGGAGGGGAGGCACAGAGGCAGACAATTCCCCCAACAGTCCCTTTCCTGTATCCTGTAGGCCTTTGCATCTTTGGCCTGTCCCCTCCACTAAAGCACCAGCTTCAGTAGGTAAGGATGGTCCCTGTCTTCCACATCATTTTATGCCCTCTATCTTAATATGCCTAGGACATACTAAGGTGCTCCTGAAATCCTTGTCAAATGAAGATTGGCAATGAGTGAACTGTCTTTGACACCATTATTAATAGCCTTTTTCTTACTTTGACTTTATTTATTCTATTCCTTTAATATTGTTGTTGCTTTACTCTGAAACTTTTTTTAAAGGATTTTTTTTTTATTATTATTGTACTTTAGATGATGGTTTACAGAACAAACTAGCTTCTCATTAAACAATTATTGTTTTGTAAAGTTGGTTACCAACCCTGTGAATGTGACTTTATTTTTAATGTCAGATACTATGTGGATTATTTGCTCAGCATAGAGATTGAATAAGTATGGTGAAAGGATACAACCCTGACGCACAGCTTTCCTTATTTTAAACCATGCAGTATCCCCTTGTTCTGTTCGAATGACTGCCTCTTGATCTATGTACAGGTTCTTCATGAGCATAATTAAGTGTTCTGGAATTCTCGTTCTTCACAATGTCATCCATAATTTTTGATCTACATGGTTGAATGCCTTTGCATAGTCAATAAAACACAGGTAAATATCTTTCTGGGATTCTCTGCTTTCAGTCAAGATCCATCTGACATCTGAAAACAGCATAAGACACATTATTTCTAAGTGCTCATTAAATATTTATTAAGATAGAACATATGCTGCGTTATGTTGTACAGAAACAACTTTCTCCAAAACCTTCAGCAACAAAAAGATTTTTATTGTGACATATCAGAAAACAAAGACGGAAAATTGGCTGCAAGCACTCAGGCTATAAACAGATCAAAATCCACGGAAGTACAATCTATAAGTGCTTTTTATACAGTTTTGACAGGTGCTGACTCATTATGAGTAAATTACTTATAGACTATGATTGGTTAAAGTAAAGACAAAGAAGTAAGATCACGATTGGGTGAACTTTTCTTGTTTTTCTTTTCTAACAATTTAATCTCTTGGCTCAGGGGTCCTGGGTCTGTCATATGATGGTTGTTTTTCACTTGTTATGTGGGCTACATGTGATATTGGGTAGATCTTTAATTTGCTTCCTGGGGTAAACTGTTATTTAGTTTTTGGTACTTACTTCCACAGTCCATTGAACTGGTTAGAACACTCGGTCCCACTTCTTTGACGTAGCTTTTCCTATTGTTTTAAGCTTTTCAGATTCTGACAAACAAGTTGGCCTTTTGTGGTTATGGCCTGCTGTGGTTAGGTTAACCCTTTATCAGTTATAATACAAACTTTAACCAAACATCAAATGAATGAATGAATAAGAAAAATTGTAGTATATTCATTCATTGGAATAAAACACAGTGGCAAAAAAAATAACAAATTACTGCTATGTGCAACAACATAGATAAAATCTGACAGAAATTATGTTGGCTAGGTAAAGTCAGACACAATATATTTCATACACAATTATTCCGATTATATGAAGTTCAAGAATGGGCAAATTTTATCTCTGGCAACAACAGTCAGAACACTGGTTACTCCTAGGATGAATATCAACTGGGAAAAGGGCAGAGGGAATCTTCTTGTGTGCTGGAAAATTTCCCTAACTTGATCTCACAGGTTATACAAGTGTATATCCAGATGTAAAAATTCATCGCGTTGTACACTTAAAATTGTACACATTATGCAGCACTTTATTATATGTGTGTATATATGAGAAAAATGTAAAAACTGTTTATAATTGTCATTTTCAAAGGTACTTCACCTTTTACCTACCGGCCCTCAGAACGACTGGTACCTTCCTGCCTCTCACCCTGGAAAATTCCTCTCTCCAGGGTCCTCAGCACTTGGACAGATCAGACTGGGTTTGCACAGTTTGTACCCTGCTCCTAGGGAAAGATACCTGATATGCAAGAGACGACAAACCATGAAACAGAAGCCAAACTAGAGACTTCAATTCTAAAAATGAGAAAATATTTATGAGAAGCAAAGAAATTATTTCTCTAAAGATCGTGGTAAATTTTTTTCAAATGTCCAAATATGCAAATACCAACTTTCTCTGCTCCCCAAGGGTATCTTTGATTACTGAAATCTGTTTCAGTTCACGCACACATTTAAGAAAACCTGGGCTTTTCTTTATAGAGGAAATAAAGACAGCCGTGGCCAGATCCCAAATGCAAGTGGGAGCCACTGAACCCCTTAGTCACGAGTTGGAGCCCTCTGGGTTAGTGCACAGAAACTCCCGCCCCGCTGCGGCACCGAGAGTCCCAGAGACCGGAAGCGGAAGTGTGCGTCCTCGAGGGGACAGCGTCGTTCGGTCGCGCTCCTGCTCCGGTATAAGGTTGGTTTTGCCTCTGTCACCGGTCGGCCTGATGCACTACCAGGTGACCCCGCAGACTCCGGTCCTGGAGTCTAAGAGCGCTGTTCCGGCTCTCCTGCGCACTGCTGGCCTCTCTGCCCTCCCGGAGCCTCGGGACTTCTAGCCGGGGGAGCCGCCGCCGCTTTGCCCGCTTTGTCGCCGCCGCCACCCCCACTCGCGGGTCCGCTTTGCTGCTTCCTCCGAGATCCCAGCCCATCGAGCCGCCTTCTGGACGGCCGGGTAGGTGGGGTGGACCTGTGTCTCTTGGTGCATTACAGTGTTGTAGAGAAAAACTTGAACGCTATTTCAAGTTACAACAGAGATCTATTAAGGGTTTAGAACAGTTGCAATTGGGGAACCGGGTGGTTGGGGCGATTTCGTTATACAAGTATTCTTATGGGGTAAAAAGAGAGACCAAACCATAGGGAAAGCAATTATAGAAAAATCAGTGAATATTGGAATAATCACATTAATAGCTGTAGTTAATGATTACAGATAGTTTCACAGGATGCTTACATCATGGTCACAAGATGCTTACGTGTATTTTCTTTGTCTTGCAAAAATATCTTATAGGCAACAGCACCCACATAACAGTCTTCTTGAGTATGTGTATTTTGAGGGGTGCAGATGATCACTTCTTCCAGACACCTCGAGGCATATGGTTTCACATCCTGGTTTTGACCACTGAGGAAAGACATGTGTTTCTCAAAATCATAGCTGTTAGTCCTGAAATCCAGATTAAAATTAGATAGTATGGTCAGCATATTATGCCTCTGTCTCACTGACGGCACTGACAGTTGTCTTCTCCTGAGAAAAAACCAAAAAAACCCGTTGCTGTCAAGTTGATTCGGCCTCATAACGACCCTATAGGACAGAGTAGAACTGCCCCATAGGGTTTCCAAGGAGCAACTGATTCGAACTGCTGGCCTTTTGGTTAGCAGCCAAATGCGTAACCACTGTGCCACCAGGGCCCCTTTTCCTAAGACAACAGGTAAAAATCGTGTGACTCCATGGTAAGCAAAAGTGTGGTTCTCAGACCAACAGCGTCAGCTTCACCTGGGAGTTTGTGAGAAATGCAGAGTCATGGGACTCATGGATGCCCAAGGTAGCTAGCTAGCCTGAGTCTAAATGCCCTGCTCCCACCGACTCCAATCTGATGCTTACCGTGCTCCCTTTGTTTTCTTTCTTTTTTTCACAATGTAGCCTCAGGAAGACTCTTCAGCCTCAGCCAGACACTTTGGCCTCATCTGCCGCCGCTTCCTAAAACACACACACACACACACACACACACACACACACACACACACACACACACACACACACACACACACACACACACACACACACACACACACACACACACACACACACACACACACACACACACACACACACACACACACACACACACACACACACACACACACACACACACAGATACGCACCCCCACACACTACAGTCACGTTGAGCTTCTCAGCCTCAGCCAGACACTTTGGCCTCATCTGCCACCGCTTCCTAACACACACACACACACACACACACACACACACAGATACGCACCCACACACACTACAGTCACGTTGAGCTCCTCATCAGGCTTCGATCACCCCTTAGCCTGTATGTATATCTACCATTTATTGAGGTATTTCAGAAGCGGGGGCGCTGTGGTAAGTACTTTATATACTGCACCTCATTCACAAAACAACACTGTGAGGTGGGGAACACTTGTGGCATTTTACAAAAGTAATAGGCTTGAAGAAATTAACTAGCTTGCCCTGGGACAAATAGCTAGTAAGTTGCAATGTCTGAACTCAAATTCAGGTCTGTTCTTACTTCAAGGGGCATATTCTTGATCACAAATTCCCTGTGTAAAATGGCTCTTCTTTGTTTTCTGTGCTTCATCAGGCAGGACTTTTGTTAAGTATTGCTGGTCATGCAAACAGTAAGATTGTGGTGAGGAATATATTCCCCTTCCTTTAATGGTTATAGGTATTTAAGACAGATGATGGATTAAGAAACATGTCTAGTTCCAACTTAGTACCTACATTCAGGACTATATTTCTTTGACTATAAGGCAGAAATTTTCATCATGATTGTGTGAGAAACAATACAGCCAATCCTAGTTGGTGTGATATAAAATGTGATGCTGCTGAACAAGCTTAATATAGGCCATGACAAATATATACACACTAGGTGTGTGATCTGTGCTGGAGTGGATGCTGGTGATTGAACCACAATTTTTGTTACCAAAGAATCTCAGCTCTTAAAAGGTTGGTGACTTGGAGCAAAAACCATACATATTCCCAATATCAGAACAGTGAATGTTAGGAGGGCAAACTGAGAGGCATATATAATGAAAGTAATAAAAATACTTTAGCAGATCCTAGAGGGTCAGCCACACTACAGTGTTGCAAAAAGTATCTTACCTTTTGTGATGATTATTTTACAAAGTAAAAGAGTCAAGTAGGGAGCCTTATGGTGGTGGAAAGGTTAAGATTACTAGCTGAAAGTTTGCTGGTTTGAACCCACCCATATGTGCATTGGAAGACAGGCCTGGCGATCTGCTACCAAAAAGTCACAGCATTGAAAACCCTATGGAGCAAATTTAAATTGTCTAAACTTAAGTGTCCTGTTTGAGAAATCATTGGGAACTCCAATGCCATTAGCGTAATCTCTCTTTTTTTTTTTTTTAATTGCTTAGAATTATAATTCACGTGATTTTTTTTGTTTTGTTTTGGTTTAATACGGAAGCAGTTTTTTTTCTTTCTTCATATTAAGGTGATCCAGATCCAATTATCTTAAAAAGTCCATTCTTTACACACTGCAGTTCCTCAAATGTGATATTATTCCTCTAATTTAGTACAGCCTAAGGTTGGCATTAAATCTATGAAGTACCCTCGTTCTTCCCTCTATCCCCATAGTATCTAAATGTCCCTCTTTTCACTGACATACCCAGAGTGAGAAACTAAGTTTCTTTTCTTTTTAAATGGTGTTATTTCATGCTATCTATTTTTTGTGTGTGTGGTAAAATATATATAACAAAACCTTTTCCTATTTCAACTGTTTTTAAATGTGCAATTCAGTAACATTGATTACTTTCACCATGTTATGCAACCATCATCCCTGTCAATTTCCAAGCTTTTTCATCACCCATAGTAGAAACTGGGTGCCTCTTAAGCACTAACTCGCCTCCTTCCTCCCATCCGCCCCTGTAACCATTTGGTCTCTATACATTTGCCTATTCTAGATGTTTCATTTAAGTGGGATCGTACAATATTTGTCCTTTTGTCTGACTTATTTCACTTAGCATAGTGTTTTCAAGGGTTCAGCCATGTCGTAGCATTGATGAGAACTTCATTTCTTTTTGTGATTGAATAATATTCCATTTTCTTTATCTATGCATCTGTTGATGGAGATTTTGGATTTTTTCCACTTTTTGGCTATTATGAATAGTGCTGCAGTGAACACTGCTGTAAAAATACCTGTTTGCATCCCTGCTTTCAAGCCTTTAGGGTATGTATCTGTTGTTGTTAGGTGCTGTCTAGGTGATTTTAGACGCATAACAATACCACGTGACAGAGCAGAACTGCGCCATAGGGTATTCTTGGCTGTAATCTTTACAGAAGCAGATTGCCAGGTCTTTCTCTTGCAGAGCTGCTGCGTGGGTTCAAACCACCAACCTTTTGGTTAGCTGCCAAATGCTTAACCATTTGCATCACCAGCGCTTCTAGAAATGGAAATTTCTGGGTCACAGGGTAAGTGTACATTTAACTTTTTGAAGAACCGCCAACATTTTCCACAGAGGCTGCACCATTTTACAGTCCACCAGCAATTTTTCCACATTGTCCCCAACTCTTGTTATTTTCTGTTTTTCTGACAGTAGTCGTCCTAGTAAGGATGTGGTTTTGATGTGCGTTTCACTAATGACTAATGGGGAGCCCTGGTGATGCAATGGTGAAGAGCTTGGCTGTTAACCATTTCGAATCCACCAGCTGCTCCTTGGAATCCACCACCCTCTGTCCTGTAGGGTCGCTATGAGTTGAATCAACTTGACGGCAACGGGTTTGGTTTTTTTTTTTGGTAATGACTAATGGCATCAAGCATCTTTTCATGTTTATCGACCACTTGTATGTTATCTTTGGCAAAATGTCTATGTTTTCCGCCCATTTAAAAAATTGTGTGTTGTTGAGTAATAGGAGGTCTTTATATATCCTAGAGACTAAACCCTTATGGGGAGCCCTGGTGGTGCAGCGGTTAAAAGCTCAGCTACTAACCAAAATGTTGGCAGTTCGAATCTACCAGCTGCTCCTTGGAAACCCTATGGGTCAGTTCTACTCTGTCCTGTAGGGTTGCTATGAGACCTTATGAGATATATGATTCCCAGATACATTAAAACCTGTAAAAGCTAGAACCTGTGTAAAGTGGAAACCTGTCAGAGAAGGAAAACTCGAATATTTTCCACTAAAACAAGCGATAGAAAAGTGCGAAGACTGCAACCTGTCAAAGGCGAAAAACTTGTGAGACCCGGAAAAATGGGAAAAACAAAGCAGTCCTGAAGAGTTCCGGCTCTTAGAGGTTTCACTGTATTTTCTTCCATTCTGTAGGTTGTCTCTTTACTTGTTGACAAAGTCCTTTGATGCACAAGATTTGTAATTTACCTGTTTTGTCTTTTATTGCTCATGCTTTTGGTATCATATCTAAGAATCTATCTATTGTTGAAAACTAATGTGTAGAGAAAATAAATGTTATTTTTTAAAATTGTAAAAATATTGCATGTCAGAAAGTTTAAAAATGCATAGAGTAGAAGTGATCATTAAACACCACTTGTAATCTCAACATCGGTAAGAAAATGTGATGCCTTTTATTTTTCCCTTTCCTTCCTTAGACATAGATATTCTAAACCAAAAAACCCACTGCCATTGAGTCGATTCCGACTCATAGCGACCCTGTAAGACAGAGTAGAACTGCCATATAGGGTTTCCAAGGTTGTAAATCTTTACAGAAGCAAACTGCCAAGTCTTTCTCCTGCGGAGCAGCTGATGGGTTCGAACTGCTGACCTTTTCGTTAGCAGCTGAGCGCTTAACTACTGTGCCACCAGGACTCATAGATATTCTAAAAGTACTCCCTTTTTGGACTGAAGTTCCCCTTGGAGACATGACTGGTAATGTAGTCACTTCATGTCAACATGAAACTTTCGTTCCAAACTACAGAATTTTCCTAGTTCAGAGTCTAAGAATTGCCCCTCAGATAATGCCACAATATCAACTTACATTTCCTAAAGGCCTAATACACGTTAGAACTGTGCTCTTCCTTTCCTTTAGCTTGAAGCTTCAGAAGTGGGAATGGAGCCTGTTTCAGAGGTTTCAGTTTGATTCTTCATGTCCAGGAAGACGTTATACAGGTTGAGATACGGGCTCTTGGGTACCAGTGGACTCAAGAGACCGAACCCTTCCCATAGTCCATCTGGGGCCCTAAGTGTATGGCTCTGAAAACTAACATGTCCAAGGCAGACCTTTTAAAATCTCATCTGGACAAATCTTCTTCTCACCTGGCTTTCCCAACCAGTAAGTGGCATCAGTATCCATTCGTTAGATTTGTGGCAATAGTCCAAGCTACTCTGAGAGAGATCTAACTTATGAAAGCAGCCTCTGAAATTCCTTTTTACTTTTTCTCTTGTCACAAGAAGGTATAATCTCCACCCAGCAGCAAGAGACATATTTAAACAATGTAAACCAAGTAAACTGTCAATCGTATTGTCTTAGTCATCTAGTGCTGCTCTAACAGAAATACCGCAAGTGGATGGATTTAGCAAAGAGAAGTTTATTCTCTCAGTCCAGTAGGCTACAAGTCCAAATTCAGGGTGTCAGCTCCAAGGGAACACTTTCTTTGTCGGCTCTGGAGGAAGGTCCATGTCATCAATTTTCCCTCGGTCTGGGAGCTTCTCTGCACAGGAACCTCAGGTGCAAAGGAAGCACTCTGCTCCCCGCACTGCTTTCTTGGTAGTATGAGGTTCCCATGTGTCTCTGCTTGCTTCTCTCTTTTATATCTCAAAAGAGATTGCATAAGACACTATCTAATCTTGTCAACATCATCAGTATAACCTCATCACAGTGATAGAATTTACAACACATAACGAGATCACATATAATCTCATCATAGTGATAGAGTTTACAACACATAAGGAAATCACATCAGATAACACAATCATACAATACTGGGAATCATGAACTAGCCAAGTTGCTACACACATTTTCTGGGGGGACACAATTCAATCCATGACACATATGTAGGATAAAATCCATATATTTTATGTTGGCCAACAAGATCCTGCACGGTCAGGCTTATGTATAGCCCTCTGACTTAAATTTGTAACACCCTCATGTTAGATAAGCCTTTGACACATTTTTTAAAAAAACTTTTTCAAGGATGTCAGGATCTTCCCTGCCTTTCAGCCTTTGCACCAGGTATTTCTTCTGATTAGAGGAAAACTTTTTAACCATTGGAATCCAATAATGCTTATAATTTAGATCTCATTTCAGATGCAAGAGAGTGCCCTTCTTGCCCCCTCAGTTACTCCCACTCATTTCTGTTTAAATATCATTGTAGCTTTCAGAATGAGGTAAATCTAGTTTAGGTTGACATTAACTTTTATCATGGAAATACAAGCGAATTGAATGTTATCTTTGCTTTTTTTTTTTTTTTTTGGCTGCTACTACTATTATCAGTTTGTGATTTTTTTTTTTTAATTGTACTTCAGGTGAAGGTTGACAGAACAAATAGTTTCTCATTAAACAGTAGTACACATATTGTTTTATGACATTGGTTAACAACCCCACAATATGTCAACCCTCTCCCTTCTTGACCTTTTTTTCTTTTTGGTGAAAATATACATAGCCAAAGATACACCATTTCAAAAATTTCTGCATGCACAGTTCAGAGACATCAACTACATTCTTCCAATCGTGCTGCTACTCTCACTTTAGAAGAAGGTTTACAGAACAAAATAGTTTCTCATTAAACAGTACACATGTTGCCCTATGACAATGGTTAACGATCTCACAACACATCAACACTGTCCTTACTCAACCTTGGGTTTCTTATCACCAGCTTTCCCGTCCCCTTCGGCCTCCTAGCCCTTGTCCCTGGACTGCTGTGCCTCATTAGTCTCGTTTTGTTTTATGGGGCTGTCCAATCCCCGGCTGAACGGTGAACCTTGGAAGTGACTTCACTACTGAGCTAAAAGGGTGTCTGGGGGCCATACTCTCGGGGTTTCTCCAATCTCCTTTAGGCCAGTAAATCTGATCTTTTTTTTTGCAAGTTAGAATTTTGTTCTACATCCTTCTCCAGCTCTGTTCAGAACCCTCTGTTGTGATCATGGTCAGAGCAGTCAGTGGTGGTAGCCAGGCACCATCTAGCTGTACTAGACTCAGTCTGGTGGAGGCCTTGGTAGCTGTGGTCCGTTAGTCCTTCAGACTAATCTTTTCCTTGTATCCTGTTCTCTTCATTCTCCCTTGCTCCCGAAGGGATGAGACCAGTGCAGTATCTTAGATGGGTGCTCACAGGCTTTTAAGGCCCCAGACGCTACTCACCAAGGTGGAATGTAGAACATTCTCTTTATAAACTGTGTTATGCCAACTGAGCTAGATGTTCCTTGAGACCATGGTCCCCACAGCCCTCTGCCCAGCAATTCAGTCCCTCAGGGAGTTTAGATGTGTCTATGAAGCTTCCATGACCTTTCCATGTACAAGTTGTGCTGGTTTCCCGGTGTTGTGTACTGTCTCACCCTTCACCCAAGATACTACTTATCTATTGCCTATTTAGTATTCCCCCCCCACCCCTCCCATCCCTGGTAATCAACAAAGATTGTTAGTTTTTGTGTGTAAACTTTTTCATGGGTTTTTACAATAGAGGTCTCATAACAATATTTGTCCTTTTGTGATTGACTTATTTCACTCAGCATGATGTCCTGCAGTTTCATCCATGTTATGAGATGCTTCACAGATTCATGATTGTTCTTTCTCGTTGCATAGTACTCCATTGTGTGTATGTACCATAGTTTGTTTATCCATTCATCAGTTGATGAGCATCTAGGTTGTTTCCAACTTTTTGCTATTGTGAACAATGCTGCCGTGAACATAGGTGTGCGTATGTCTTCGAGTGACAACTCTTATTTCTTTAGGATATATTCCTAGGAGTGGGATTGCTGGATTGTATGGTATTTCTATTTCTAGCTTTCTAAGGAAGCGCCATGTCATTTTCCAAAATGCTTGTATCATTTTGCATTCCCACCAGCAGTGCATAAGAGTTCCGATCTCCCCGCAGCTCCTCCAAAATTCGTTATTTCCAGTGTTTTTGATTCGTGCCAGTAATGCCGGGGTGAGATGGTATCTCATTGTGGTTTTAATTTGCATTTTTCTAAAATGTCTAGTGATCGCGAGCATTTCCTCATGTGTCTGTTGGCTGCTTGAATGTCTTCTTTGGTGAAGTGTCTGTTCATTTCCTTTGCCTGTTTTTTAATAGGATTATTTGTCTTTTTGTTGTAGAGGTGTTGGATTTTCTTGTAGATTATGGAGATTAGACCTTTGTCTGACTTGTACTGTCCAAAAATTTTTTCCCAGTCTGTAGGTTCTCTTTTGACTCTTTTGGTAAAGTCTTTTGAAGAGCATAAGTGTTTGATTTTTAGAAGATCCCAGTTATCTAGCTTATCTTCTGGGGTTTTTGTGTTGATGGTTATGGTTTGTGTCCTGTTAATGTCGTGTATTAGGGCCTCTAGCATTGATCCTGTTTTTTCTTCTATGAACTTTATAGTTTTTGGCTTTATATTTAGGTCTTTGATCCATTTTGAATTAGTTTTTGTATATGGCGTGAGGTATGGGTCCTGTTTCATTTTTTTGCAGATGGATATCTAATTTTGTCAGCACCATTTGTTAAAAAGACTGTTTTTCCCCATTTGATGGGCTTTGGGCCCTTGTCGAAGATCAGGTGACTGTATGTGGATGGATTTACCTCTGGGTTCTCAATTCTGTTCCTTTGGTCCATGTATCGTTGTACCAGTACCAGGCTGTTTTGACTACCATAGCTGTGTAGTAGGTTTTGAGGTCAGGTAGTGTGAGTCCTCCAACTTTCTTCTTCTTCAGTAGTGCTTCACTTATTCAGGGCTTCTTTCCTTTCCATATAAAGTTAATGATTAGTTTTTCCATCTCTTAGAAGAATGTTGTTGGTATTTGGATTGGGTTTGCATTGTATTTGTAAATTGCTTTGGGTAGAGTTGTCATTTTCACAATGTTGAGTCTGCCTATCCATGAGCATGGTATGTTTTTCCATTTACGTAGATCCCTTTAGGTTTCTTGCAGTAGTGTTTTATAGTTTTCTTTGTAGAGGTCTTTTACATCCCTGGTTAGATTTATTCCTAAGTATTTTTATTTTTTTAGGGGCTATTATAAATAGTATTGTTTTCCTGATTTCCTTTTCATTGTTCTCTTTGTTGGTGTATAGGAATCCAACTGATTTTTGAATGTTTATCTTGTATCCTGCTACTCTGCTGAATCTGTTAGTTCCAGTAGATTTCTCGTGGAGTCTTTAGGGTTTTCTATGGATAGTATCATATCATCCGCAAACAGGGACAGTTTAACTTCTTCATTACCAATTTGGATGCCCTTTATTTCTTTTTCTTGCCTTATTGATCTAGTTAGAACTTCCAGCACAATGTTAAATAGGAGTGGTGATTAAGGGCATCCTTGTCTTGTTCCTGTTCTCGAGGGGAATGTTTTCAGCCTCTCTCCATTAAGAATGATGTTGGTGATTGGTTTTGCATAGATGCCCTTTATTATGTTGAGAAATTTCCCTTCTATATCTATTTTATTGAAAGTTTTTATCAGGAATGGGCATTGGACTTTGTCGAATGCCTTTTCTGTGTCAATTGATATGATCATGTGATTCTTTTCTTTCCTTTTATTTATGTGGTGGATTACGTTGATTGATTTTCTAATGTTGAACCATCCTTGCATACCAGGTATGAATCCTACTTGGTCGTGGTGTATTATTTTTTTGATACAATGCTGAATTCTATTGGCTGGAATTTTGTTGAGAATTTTTGCATCTATATTCATGAGAGATATTGGTCTGTAATTTTCTTTTATGTGGCATCTTTGCCTGGTTTTGGTATCAGCATTATTCTGGCTTCATAGAATGAATTTGGAAGTGTTGCTTCCTTTTCTATGCTCTGAAATAGCTTCAGTAGTACTGGTACAAGCTCTTCTGTGAATGTTTTGTAGAATTCTCCAGTGAAGCCATCTGGGCCAGGGCTTTTTTTGGTTGGGAGTTTTTTTTTTTTTTTTAATTACCTTTTCAATCTCTTCTCTTGTTATGGGTCTGTTCAGATTTTCAACATCACTTTGTTGTAGTTTTGGTAGGTAGCGTGTTTCTAGAAATTTATCCATTTCCTCTAGGTTTTCAAATTTGTTGGAGTATACTTTTTTGTAATATTCTGTTATGATTATTTCAGTTGGGTCTGTTTTAATGTTGCCCATTTCATTTCTTATTTGGGTTGTTTGCATCCTCTCCTGTTTTTTGTTTTGTCAGTCTGGCCAGTGGTTTGTCGATTTTGTTGATTCTTTCAAAGAACCAACTTTTGGTTTTGTTGATTCTTTCTATTGTTTTTCTGTTCTCTATTTCATTTATATCTGCTCTGATCTTTATTATTTCCTTTCTTCCGGTGGCTGTGGGCTTTTTTTTTGCTGTTCTCTATTTGTTTGAGTTGTGTAGTTAATGTTTTGATTTTGTCCATTTCTTCTTTTTTGATGTGTGCATCTATTGCTATAAATTGTCCTCTGAGGACTGCCTTTGCTGTGTCCCAAAGGTTTTGGTATGATGTGTTTTCATTCTCTTTTGATTCTAGGAATTTTTTGATTCCATCTCTGATCTATTACCCAGTGATGTGTAAGCCGGGTATTATTAATTCCCATGTAATTGATTTTTTTTCCTTACTGTTTCTGTTGTTAATTTCTACCTTGATGGCATTGTGGTCAGAGAAGATACTTTGAATTATCTCAACGTTTTGGATCTTGTTGAGGATTTCTCTGTGGCCTAAGATGTGGTCTATTCTGGAGAATGTTCCATGTGCATTGGAAAAGAATGTGTACTTTGTAGTGGTTGGATGGAGTGTTCTGTATATGTCTATGAGGTCCAGTTGGCTGATTGTGCCCTTTAGGTCTTCTGTGTCTTTGTTGAGTTTGTTTTTAGTTGTTCTGTCCTTTACTGAGAGTGGTGTGTTGAAGTCTTCTAGTATTATTGTGGAACTTTCAATTTCTCTTTTCAGTACTGTTAGAGTTTATGTATTTTGGAGCCCTGTCACTGGGTGTGTAGACGTTTATTATGGTTATGTCTTCATGATGGATCGTCCCCTTAATCATTATATAGTGTCCTTCTTGGTCTTTTATGGTCGATTTTGTTTTAAAGTCTATTTTATCTGAGATTAGTATTGCCACTCCTACTCTTTTTTGGTAGTTGTTAGCTTGATATATTTTTTTCCAAACTTTGACTTTTAATAAATTCACGTCTTTGTTTCTAAGGTGTGTCTCTTGTAGACAGCATATTGATGGATCCTGTTTTTTAATCCATTCTGTCACTCTCTGTCTCTTTATGGGTGCATTGAGTCTATTTACATTCAGTGTAATTATTGATAGATGTGAGTTTGTTGCTGTCACTTTGTAGTGCTTTTTTTGTGGTGCTGACATTTTCTTTGTTCTTACTCTTCTGTGCTGAATTACTTTTGTTTGTGGATTTTTTTTCCATTTCTTCTGGTTTTGTAGGTTTGTTTTTGCTGAGACTTTATGCTTTTCCTCTTTATTTTTATGAGTATGTTTGTTAACTTTCTTTGTGGTTACTGTGAAATTTACCCTTATCTTTCTAAGTTTGAAGCAGTCTACCAGTACTTGGTATCACCTTGCCTTCCTCTCCATTAGAAGGTTCTATACCTACACCGTTTAGTCCCTCTTTTATTGTTCTGATGTTGTTGTCATTTACAGACTAACTGCTCTGATTCCCTGTTGTATTTCTTTCGGTTCTGGATAGTCCTTGAGAGTTCATTTTCTAGATTGGTATCTGGCTAGTATGAGCCTGCATCCTAGATTCAGCCTGTGAGCTGAAGTTGTTTGTTGTCGGATCGAAGAACTCCCTTTAATAATTCTTGTAAGTTTGGTTTGGTTTTTACATATTCCCTTAATTTCTCTTTATCTGGAAATGTCCTAATTTCACCATCATATTTGAACGAGAGTTTTGCAGGATATGTTATTCTTGGCTGGCAATTTTTTTTTCGAGGTTTTATATATGTCATCCCATTGCCTTCTTGCCTGCATGGTTTCTGCCGAATAATCTGAGCTTAGTCTAATTGTTTCTCCTCTGTATGTGACTTCTTGTTTTTCACTAGCTGCTCTCAGGATTCTTTGTTTGTCTTTGGTTTTGGCAAGTGTGATTATGATATGCCTTGGTGATTTTCTTTTGGGGTCTATCCTATATGGGGTTCGTTGAGCTTCTTGGATGGCCAGCTTTTCATCTTTCATGATATTGGGGAAGTTTTCTGTCAGCAGTCCTCAGTGATCCTCTCTGTGTTTTCTGTTTTCTCCCCCTGTTCTGGAACTCCAATCACTCGCACATTTTTGTTTTTAATTGTATCCCACATAACTCTTAGGGTCTTTTCATTTTTGTTTGTTCTTTTTTCTGAGTTTTCCTCAAAGAGAGTTGTATCCAAGTGTTTGTCTTCAGTTCTACTGATCCTGTTTTCCACCATTTCAAATCTGCTCCTTAGCCCTTTGATGACACCATCCATTTCTGAAACCTTGTTATCTTTTGGATTTCTAATTGTTGTTTTCGTATAATTTCTAGTTGTTAATTTATTTGGCATTTTGTTCCTGCATTATTTTCCTGAATTCTTCCGATTTTTGTCTGTATTTTCCATGAATTTGTCTGCGTTTTCCGTGAATTTACTTTTTCCTCATTTTTATCTGCCTTTTGCTTCAACTCTGGGAGAATTCTGAGTATTAGAGATTTGAATTTCCTATCAGGTAGTTCTAGTGCTTTTTCTTCCACTGGAAAGTCATCTGGTGTTTCGTTTTGGATGCCTACTGGAACCATCCTGTCCTGTTTTTGTAAATGTTTTGATATTGTTTGCTATCTTCAGGGCATTCAGTAGTTATTTTTATCGTTTATTGATTGTAGATTTGGTTTCTTTTGTCCTTTTTTAAAATTTGGCTATGTCTGAGCAGGCAGGGTGTGTGTTCTTTATTGTTTGCTCCTCTGTGGGCACAATACTTTTTGCCTCCTTGAATTGGCAGGGTCAGTCGCTCAGATATGGTACAGCAGGGCAGGTCTAGCTGAAGAGGAGTTACTGGGATGGGTTGTTTGTGGCACTTACTACAGCCACCAGGCGGGTCGGTAATCAGCGCGGGGCAGGTTCTGGTAGACCATGCCTTTGCTGCTTGGTGGTGTGATGTTAAGTGCACGGTGCAGGTAGGCAGTATGGAGGGGGGAGATTGTTATGTGTGGAGCTAAGATCAATATGCGAAAGAGGAGAGAGGAACAGGAGCCAAAAACATACAAACAAAAAGAGTGCTAGGGAAGCTTGCCGTTGGAGTGGAGAGATGAGAGACTATGAAATGGAGCAAAAGAAAAAGGGGAAGAAGAAAAGGAAAAAGAAAAGAATGAATAAGTAAAAATTAGGAAAAAGAACAGCAAAGCTCCCAGGGATCCCACTGGTGTGGCTATGAGGTCTGGGGAGGTTGTTCTCAGGTGTTGCAGTACAGCCTGGCTAGAAGGTGTAGAGGTATTCAGTGCCAGGTATTCAGTGAACAAGAAGAGAAGGAAGGTATAGAGAGACGAGAAACTGAGTAATGAAGAAAGACAGAGAAAGAAAAAGGGAAAAGAAAACAAAACAAATTAAAAAAAAGAAAACCAAGAACAACCCCCCAAAAAACAGCAAAAAATAAAACCATGAAAAAAGAAATGCCCTCAGGGATCCCTCCTGCGTGTCTGTGCAAGCCAAGGGGGTAGGCCCCAAGCCATGCAGCACCGCCTGGCCAGAACGGGCTCCCACCTCGAGAAAAGGAATACAAACAATTCAGAACAAACAAAAGCCCCAGGATCCCACGAGCATGGCATCCCACACCGGGAAGCAGTTCTACACTCAAACGGAGCTCAGAAGCCCCTCAGGAAGATGCAAAGATGGTGTATGGAGCCAGGTATTTGAGTGAAAAGAGGGGGAGGTGGTGAGAAGTAAGGAAGAGATCAAAAGAAGCAGAAAAAAGCAACACCAGCAGCCAACAAATGGCACTTAGGGAGCCGGCCAGTGCGGGTGGGTGGAATCCAAGCAGCCGGTGCTTCCTGGCCAAGAGACTGTGGCTGTGGGAAGCAGAGGAGGCCGAGTGGGGTTGAAGAAGAGTGGGGGGTGGGAAAGCATATATCGCAAATTACCGGTTGTTTTGTCTTCCACTAGAAGCTCTGAGAAGCTGCTTTCTCGTACTCCCTATTTGCTGGTCTCCAATAGGAGTCCAAAATGGCGGATCCGCACTGTGTTAGCTTATAGGGGACATCTGCATGAATCTCTCCTCACTCTCCGTTCTCTTGTCAGTTTTCTCCATTTGGTGCTTGGCTGAGTCCTTTATCTCTTCATTTGATGTTTTAGGGTTTCAGAATTGCTTGTTTTCTCTGTTTGGCTTAGTTTTTTGGATCTTTGCTGTGGAGGGACGGAGTGGTGCTTCTGCCTAGAGTGCCATTTTGCCGGAAGTCCTCTATTACCTTTGCTTTTACCAGCTCTATTTCCCTATGGGACAGGTTTCTAGCATACAAGAAACTGTAAAGATCTGTATTGTGATGGCGATTTTCACACCCTCTCTGCTGTGTTGATGGTTGCTTAGGGTTCTGGTGAGTCCACTAGAGCTGTGATGTCCACTAGCCAGATGCTGCTATTTCAATTAAAATTAATTAAAACTAAAAGAAAAGGTTCAGTTCCTTAGTTGCAGTAGTCATATGTTCAGTGCTAAATAGGCACATGTGGCTAGTGGCTACCATATTGGACCGTTCAGAAACAGGACATGTTTATCTTCACAGAAAGTTCTGTTGGATAAGGCTGCTGAAGAGTGTATACAACAGATAATAATCCGTGTGTATTCTCAATGATTATTGTCATAGGCCAGAAAGAACAGGAAAACAAAATACATAGCGTCTGCCCATAGATTTACAGTCTAGCATGGGAGACAGTTTTAAATAAATAATGAAAACCAGGGACATCTGATACCTGTGATAAAAGGACCTAACCCAAGAGTCAGGTTAGAGTGCTTGAAAAAGAAAATTACTTAAGTGAAGATTCAGAAAACTAGCTACGTGCATGGTTATGTAGGGCTGGTAGCATGTGGTATGGGTAGGGGTGGAAAGAGTATTTCCGTTGGGAAAAATGAGTGTAAATTCCTGAGGCAGCAGAGAACCCAGTATCATCCATTCCTTGATGAAAATCAGAGATGATTGAAGCAGAGAAAACAAATTGTGGGTTGGGGGTGGGGGCTGTGTGAGCCAGATTGGAGGAGGCAGTGGCAGCAGCTCATTTAGAACCATGCTGACTACTCTGGGCTTTTAGAAGACCAGTGGACAGCCACTGACAGGCAGTAAGCAGGGTAAAAAGAAATGGGAACAAAGGAGGGAAACGGAGAAAACTTAATGACTTTCTAGTTTGTTGATTGATTTATTATAAGATTGAAAGACAAAGTGTTCAGGAATCCTCCCAGATTTCTTAATAGCTTAGGAACTAGAAGTGTCATGGTTTGAGAATGAAGGAGGAAAAAAAACACAAAAACTCAAGGGGCAGAAGGAAATGTTAATTGCAACA
Organism: Dugong dugon; assembly: GCA_030035585.1. Taxonomy (NCBI): domain Eukaryota; kingdom Metazoa; phylum Chordata; class Mammalia; order Sirenia; family Dugongidae; genus Dugong; species Dugong dugon. The sequence continues at coordinate 16,514,668 of CM057462.1, read as the reverse complement.
GCAACAGCAAAAATACCGATCAAGTGTTACAATGCTATACATAAAATGAAAATTTTTTTTAAAAAGTAAAACAGAAGTGTTTTAACTGTAGGTTATTAAAAATGAATGAACCATGATGAGTTCATTGACAAAACTTGAAAAATATATTCTTCCTGAAAATTCACCCATAGTAATATCCAATAGCAGTGCGTGTGTTGATCTATAAGGGACAAAGTTACATAGGTGAACCCACAACTTCAACATTGGACCCCTGACTCCCTGGAGGAAATCAGGTTCAAGTTTTCCATCCTGGCCCGGCTTCTTATGCTCTGGGATGAATAAATTCCTCCCGTATGTGATCTTGTTGCCAGAAAGAAGAGCCCATGGAGCTGCATGAAGAATGCAGGTGTGTGCTCTGGAGGCTGGAGCCTGTTCTGGCTTCAGTACATTTGCCCCTCAGTGTGGAGCATTGCCCTGAGTCTGGGAGGAAGACAAAAACCTGTCACTCCCTGCTGACTCAGCACTGTTTCCTCCCCATCCTTCTACTTCAGGTCTCTAAGTGTGGTGCAGGGAGAACTAGTCCAGGCAAGTACGAACCTAGGGCGACCATCTTGCACATCCGTAAATCACGAGTAAGGATTTCAACTGCCCTGACTGGTGTGTGGACCAAACATTATTCGTCTGCTTCCAAACTGCCCACTACTCTGCTTCCACTCCCATCTTTACTGGAATGGCTTCTTCAGCTTAGAGACAGCATTCTTTTAGACTTCTAGAAGCTGGAGCATGGAAATGGTGAGTACCACAGAGAACTGGGTTTTTCTTACCGTAAGTTGGGGAGACTTGATATGGATTGTTGGGGGACCAGCTCGTGCTGTGGGACTGTGGTTCCTCAATGAAGAAAAAAGGTGGCAGAAGAGGCTAAGAGACTGAGCCCTAGGAGGCATCCTAAGGCCCTGCTCCATTGTCACTGGACCCTTTCTCTATACATATATGGCTTCAAGATTTGGATGCGTGGGATCACCTTCCTTATATGACTCTCAGAGCTGGTACCGTGCGGCATTAACATCCCCACCCTGGGTCTTGGTGCTCTGTGTTGAATGACAGAGTCTCCTGACCAGAACCTGAAGATAAGCAGCTCTGGCTGGGGAGGCTGAGACCCAGCTCTCCAGAGACATCCTTGACCCATCTCTCTTAACAGTTTTCTTGACTTCCCCCAGCCACTGGAGCATATTCTGTGCAGTTCTGTAACTACAAGTCCACCTCTTTCACTGTGTTATGGGTTAGAAAAGGGGGGAGTTTGTGGGTGGAAGGCCCTGTTTATAGCGTCTTGGGTGGTGGCGATGCTCACCTGATGTCACCAAAGATAGGAAGCTAGGGACAGTGAATCCAACTGGATCCTGTGTGGGGCCTCCAGACCCATTTTTCTTTTTTTCCCCAGGAGGGAATGCTTTTGCCTTGAGCTTGCAGGTATATGGAAAGCATGAATCCCCAAAGTAGTCCATGTCCTCCCACCTATGTCTAGAGCTGGTGTTTAATGTCTATAATTTTTGACTGCTGTCCATAGTCTTGAATTAGAATTTAAAATTAAAGTGTTCTCTTTTGCTAGAGAAGCTCAACATATGAGATGTGTGTATTTAAGTTCTTGGGTTTACAGTTTCCATGGGAAGAAAATTTCTAGATCATTTGGTGTGTTTCTACTGAGAATCTTTCAATTGATGGATATAAACTTCCCAAACACAGAGGAATGCCTTTTTTAACTGATGTAAAAGTTACTCTAAAGCGTACTTAAATGTCGAGATGGTTCTTAAAGACTCCTATTGCACTTAACACGTCATGCCAGAACCCCTAATGTATTATATATTTTAGCCATTTTAGAAACCTTCTCCTGACTGAGATAAAATAGATGTACAGACTGTGAGAACCCTGGTTACTTTGTTTAGAAATAGAGTTCTAACTTATACTTTTGTGATTTGCACTAGTGTATTAGACCATTTACTAACAGTTGGATCCTAAACGATTAAATTTTAAATGATTTTATTATTATGAACATGAATTCCAAGGAAAAACAATATCTCATTTGACTTATGTTTAAAAGTATAATATTGTTTACTGAAATTATGTTTTTCCAGTAGATAATACCTTCAACGTTTGAAATTTATATGAACTTTAAGAGTATACTTTATGAATAGTTGTTCCTATTCTTGTCCTCATCCAGCCCATCCCTCTTCCCCCAGCTTCCTTTAAATAACCAGCTTTATTACTGTCTGAAGCATCTTAACCAGTGTTTATGTATGAGGAAGCAATTAGAATTTTTATTTCCCTTAGTTTGTTACACAAAAGGTAGCATGGAATTTCCACTTACTTTTTAATGAACAAGTTATCCTGGTGATCTTTTCATAACGATATGTAAAAAAAAAAAAAAAAAAATCCTTTGCCATCAAGTTGATTCGGACTCATAATGACCCTGTAGGACAGAGTGGAACTCCCCCATAGGATTTCCGGGGAGTGCCCGGGAGAGTCAAACTGCTGACCTTTTGGTTAGCAGCCGAACTCTTAACCACTATGCCACCAGGGTTTCCTAACAATGCATAGAGAGCTTAAATCTAAATTCTTATAAAACTCCAGAATACTGTATATGATTGATCTTAGTTTTGTTGTTGTTTTTAACTGTATCGCCATGAGTGGACACTTGGATTATGGCCATTATTTTGCTTTTACAATGCTTATTCTAGTGAATATAAATGTAGATTTCTAAGATCTGGGTATCGATAGGTATAAAAGCCCTTCTGAACTAAGATAAGTAAAATCAAAATGAGGGGGTTTTCCTATGACTTTGTAAAACTAATATACGAAAATTACTTTTCGTGTTTTAAGTAATGCTTTAAACTTTCTATTGTCAACAGTATCATAAACAAAGAGTGCATAAACTTCTCCTGGATAATTTAAATAGTAATCTGAGTCGCTGATAATAAATAAACCTTGGTCAGTTTTTATGGCCTCCCAGTGTATCCCCATCCTGATCTCGTCTCCTCCTGCCTGGAGATTGTTACTATCTGTGTTTAGAAGTTTATGACTGTTACCAATATTATTGCTATTATTATAAATTTATCACCCAAGTCTTAATCCATAATCTGTATATTTAGTTTTGTCTCTTTTGAGCTTTCTGTAAATTCAGTTACTCTGGGTTCTTCATGACTTGTTTCCTCAGGATGCTTTTGAGTTTCATACATGTTGGTGTCTGTAGCTCTAGTCTGCCCGTGTGCCTATGTATGTATGTTCCCATTGTATGAATGCGCCACAGTCTACCCTTGGTAGAGCTTACAGGATTTGGGTGGGTCAAGTGTAATTTTTGCTCTTGTGAGTCTTGCTGCTCTTCTTTTGTTCATTCTCCTTTCAGGCTCCATGTGCTCCTGCACAATAACTCTGCAGTGAGGGAAAATGGCTGAGTTGTAGACCATAGCCATGTTCACATTTACTAGGAAATACTGATGCATTTTACAACATTTTCTTCCCACAAAGTATGCATATGTATTTTATTTGTTTCATCTGCTTATCTAATTAATTTTTGCTCTTGTAAAGAGTGTGAAATGGTAGCTATGATTTTATTCTCTAATTATCTTACAGTACTCCACTGTTGACAAGGCTGTGCATATTTGCCTACTGTTAATTTATATTTCTGTGGCTTTTTAGATCTTTACAAACCTTGGGAATTTTTCTCCGAGTACGTAACTTACCTTTTCACGCATTCTCTGCCCTTTGATGAATAGTTGTAAATTTGAGTATAGTTGAATTTATTTATATCTTACTCTTCAGCACTTTTCCCTTTATTTAGATGTCATAAGATCATTTGCTTATAATTTCTGAAAGTATTATTTTACTTTTTTGTATTTAAAACTAATTTACCCAGAATTGATTTTTTACATATGGAATACATGGGGATACCTTAATTATTCTATTTAGATTATTAGTTGATTTTTTAGCAAAAGCTAGTTGCCACAGAGTTGATTCTGAGTCATGGTTACCCTATGTGTTTCACAGTGGAACTACACTCTCTAGGGTTTTCAGTGGCTGATTTTTTGGGAAGTAGATTGCCAGACCTTTCTTCAGAGGTGCCTGTGGGAGGACTGAGACCACCAACCTTTCAGTTAGTAGCAGAGCACTTAACCTTTGCACCACACAGGGACTCCATTTAGTTGACACTACCCCACATATTGAAGTATACGTGTTTTCTGTTGCTGCCCGGCATTGCATGCTGTGTCATGAACCAACTTTATATAGATTTATCGGCCTTTTCCAGGGCTGTTTTTTTTTTTTTATTTGTCTAGTTGTGTATTCTTATACCGATACTACACTGTCTAATATATTGTAGCTTTATTTATAAAGCAAATATTGCTGTTGTTAGATACCATTGAGTCGGTTTCGACTCATAGTGACCCTATGTACAACAGAACAAAACACTACCTGATCCTGTGCTATGCTCACAATTGTAGCTATGCTTGACCCATTGTTGCAGCTACTGTGTCAATTCATCTCGTTGAGGGTCTTCCTCTTTTTAGATGACCTTCTACTAAGCATGATGTCCTTATCAGGGACTGATCCCTCCTGATAACATATCCAAAGTATGTGAGATGTAGTTTTGCCATCCTTGCTTCTAAGGAGCATTCTGATTGTACTTCTTCCAAGACAGATTTGTTCATTCTTTTGGCAGTCCATGGTATCTTAAGTATTCTTCACCAACACCACAATTCAGAGGCATCAATTCTTCAGTCTTATTGTCCAGCATTCACATGCATATGAGGCGATTGAAAACACTATGGCTTGGGTCAGGTGTACCTTAGTCTTCAAGGTGACATCTTTGGTTTTCAACACTTAAGAGGCCTTTTGCAGCAGATTTACCCAATGCAGTGCATCTTTTGATTTCTTAACTGCTGCTTCCATGGGTGTAGATTGTGGATCTAAGTAAAATGAAATCCTTGACAACTTCAGTCTTTTCTCCATTTATCATGATATTGCTTATCGGTCCGGTTGTGAGGATTTTTGTTTTATGTTGAGATGTAATCCATACTGAAGGCTGTGGTCTTTGATTTTCATCAGTAAATGCTTCAAGTCCTCTTCACTTTCAGCAAGTAAGGTTGTGTCATCTGCATAACACAGGTTGTTAATGAGTCTTCCTCCAGTCCTGATGCCCAAAGCAAATATATAAAAGTATAATTATATATATGATGTTTTAGTCATCTAGTGCTGCTGTAACAAATACAAGTGGATGGCTTTAACAAAGAGAAATTTATTTCTTCACAGTAAAGTAGGCTAAAAGTCCAAATTCAAGGCGTCAGCTCCAGGGGAAAGCTTTCTCTCTCTGTCGGCTTCTCATCAATCTTTCTCCAGACTAGGACCTTCTCCACAGAGGGACCCCAGATCCAAAGGAGAAGGAGTGCTCTGCTCCTGGCACTGCTTTCTTGGTGGTATGAGGTCCCCAATTCTCTGCTTGCTTCCCTTTTATCTCTTGTAACATCAAAGGTGGTGCAGCCCACACCCCAGGGAAACTCCCTTTACATTGGATCAGGGATGTGACCTTAGTAAGGATGTTATACAATCCCACGCTGATCGTCTTTAACATAAAATTACAATTACAAAATGGAGGACAACCACACAATTCTGGGAATTGTGGCCCAGCCAAATTGATGCACACATTTTTTGGAGGACATAATTCAAACTGTAACATATGACTTGGACAAGCCTCCATGCTTTTTCCTTTGAACATGTTGGCTATTTGTGGGCTTTACACTTCCAAATACATTTCTAATGTATTTTTTTGTGAAATTCTAAAAAATAATTAAATTGCTTGGAATTTTATGGAAGTAAATTGGAAATAATGATCTATCTGAGGAGAACAGTTTTCTAAGAGCAGCTCTGCCTTTTCATTTATTTCAGTCTATTTGGATGTCATTTAATGTTTTATAATTTTTTCATTAGGATCTTTAATTTAGTTACACTTTTAGGTACCTTTTATTTTCACTAAAATGCGTGTTATCTTTTAAAAGTTAATTTCTCAACTGCTTGGTACTGGTGTATATAAATGAAGTAAAACCTTTTTTTCATATTTTTAATCTGAATGCTTGCTAGAATCTGTTCTATATCACCTGTACCATCTTTAGGGGTTCAACATATACAATTATTTAATCTGTAAAATGGAGTGGGTCCACCCCCGCCACACCATTTAACATTCTTATTTCTTTACCTTTTTTTCTTTTTTGTTCTTTTTTGGCTTGTACCAGCTACAACGTTTAGGATAATGTTGAGTAGGAATGGAATAATGGGTATCATTGTTTTCTGTCTGTTTTTACTAGGAAAATGTGGAATTTTTCATTATATATGTACTTTGAGGTTTATGTTTTGTATATGCCCATTTTTAGATTGTATATGTTTCTTTTCATCTCTAAATGTGAAAGGCATTTTTGACATAGATACAGAAAATGTTACAATTGAGTGATATATGAAATGAACATCCATATCATAGAGATAGGTAGCTCCTGACATACCTTCCCATGAGTTTGATTTTTAGTCATAGTATTCACTTGCCCATTTGATGTAACAGTATCTCCACATTAATAATGATAATTTCTTTGCTTTCCTTTATACTTTTGCCACCTATATGTTGTTAGGTGCTGTCAAGTCAGTTCTGATTCATAGTGACCCTGTGTACAACAGAACGAAGCACTGCCCAGCCCTGTGCCATCCTCACAATCGTTATATTTGAGCCCATTGTTGCAGCTGCTGTGTCAGTCCATCTCGTTGAAGGTCTTCCTCTTTTTTGCTGACCCTCTACTTTACCAATATGATGTCCTTCTCCAGGGACTGGTCCCTCCTGATAACGTATCCAAAGTACATGAGGTGAAGTCTTGACTGATCCCTTCTAATAACATGTCCACAGTATGTGAGATGAAGTCTCGCGATCCTTGCTTCTAAGGAGCATTCTGGCTGTACTTCTTCCAGTATAAACCACAACCCACTGCTGTTGAGCCGATTCTGACTTATAGTGATCCTGTGTTCAACAGTGGGGAAATAATGCATGGTCTTGTCAGTAGTGGAGTAGTGTAAGGTAATTACGCTGCCTGGTCCTGTGCTATCCTCACAATTATTGCTCTGTTTGAGCTCATTTTTGCAGCCACTGTGTCAGTCCTTCTTATTGAGGATCTTCTTTTTCATTGACCCTCTCCTTTACACGGTATGATGTCCTTCTCCAGGTACTGGTCCCTCCTAATGACAGTATGATGTCCTTCTCCAGGGACCGGGCCCTCCTAATGACATGTCCAAAGTACATGCGAGGAAGACTTGCCATGCTCACTTCTACGGAGCATTCTGACTATAATTCTTCCAATATATGCATCCCTGAATCAATATATTTTCTTTTTGATGGTTTTTATGTTGTAAACAAATAGAATAATACTTTACGTACTTTTTATGTTAGTTCCTTTATTTTAAATTCATATTAGGAAAACTCTTTCATGGGCCATTAATTCACTTTAATTGCTCAGTGGTGTTTTCTTGTAGGAATATATAGTCATCCCTTGGTATCTGCTGGGGACTGGTTCCAGGATCCCCGCAGATACCAAAATCCATGGATGCTCAAGTCCATTATATAAAGTGGCATAGTGTTTGCATATAACCTACGCATATCCTTCCGTATATTTTAACTCATCTTTGGATTGCTTATAATAATCTTTGTATTGTTTACGGAACAATGACGTGAGGCGAACAATACTCAAACAACCAGTGCTGGAGCACTCAGCACACGACATATTCAAGTTTTGCTTCTTGGAATGTCTTTTTTTTCTCCCCGTGAATATTTTTGATTTGCAGTTTTTTGAATCTGAGGGTGTGGAACCTGTGGATATGGAGGTCTGACTATACTGTTTTTATGTTTTCTCTCTGATGTCTTATTCTCATTTTAGTTTCAACAAAATGTAATTAACCTCTCCACCCTCTCTATAAAATGTGCTCCCCTTGTAGGCTTCCACATCTGAATTGATGGCACACTGTCTCAGTCATCTAGTGCTGCTATAACAGGAACACTACAAGTGGATAGCTTTAACAGAAATTTATTTTTTCATAGTTTGGGAGGCTAGAAGTCTGAATTAAGGGTGCCAGCACTAGCAGAAGGCTTTCTGTCTTTCTTCGCTCTAGGGAAAGTTCCTTGTCTCTTTTCAGCTTCTTTCTTCTTGGTTTCTTGGTGATCTTCATGTGCCATGGCATCTATCTTCCCCCAGCTCAGCTTTTTTACTGCTTGCCTAATCTCCTTTTATATCTCAAAAGAAATTTACTCAAGATACATTCTACACTAATACTGCCTCATTAACATAAAAAAAGAAAACCCATTCCCAAATGGGATTATAACCACAGGTATGGGGTTAGGCTTTACAACACGTATTTTTTTGGGGGAGGATTCAATTCAATGCATAATGCCATCCTTCCAGTTTTAAAGGGAAAAATCTTGGATTTGTCCTTGTCCTCTATTTCTTTCACACTTCAGTCTTCAGTGCATGAGGAAATTCTGTTCCTTCTACCTTAAATGTCTAGAACTATCCCTTGCACACACCATTTTTCCAGCCACCACCCTAGTCTCAACCATCATCACTTCTTTTTTCCTTTTTTTTTAATTGTACTTTAGATGAAGGTTTACAGAGCAAATTAGTTTCTCATTAAACAATACACGTATTGTTTGTGACAACCCCACAACTCAGCACTTTTCTTCTCTTGACCTTGGGTTCCCCATTACCAGATTTCCTGTCCCTTCCTGCCTTCTCGTCCTTGCTCCTGGGCTGGTGTGCTCATTTAGTCTCATTTTGTTTTATGTTGTTAGGTGCCCTTGAGTCGATTCTGACCCATAGCGACCCTGTGTACAACAGAATGAAACATTGCCTGGTCCTGTGCCATCCTCACAATTGTCACTATGCTTGACCCATTGTTGCAGCCACTGTGTCAGTCCATCTTGTTGAGGGTCTTCATCTTTTTCGCCAACCCTCTACTTTACCAAGCATGATGTCCTCCAGGGACTGATACCTCCTGGTAACATGTCCAAAGTATGTGAGATGTAGTCTCACCATCCTTGCTTCTAAGAAGCATTCTGGTTGTACATCTTCCAAAACAGATTTGTTCATTCTTTTTGGCAGTCCACGGTATATTCAGTAATCTTTGCCAACACCATAATTCAAAGGCATCAATTCTTCTTTGGTCTTCTTTATTCATTGTCTAGGTTTTGCATACATATGAGGCGATTGAAAACACCATGGCCTAGATCAGGCACACCTTAGTCTTCAAAGTGACATCTTTGCTTTTCAATACTTTAAAGAGATCTTTTGCAGCAGATTTACCCAGTGCAATGTATCTTTTGATTTCTTGACTGCTGCTTCCATGAATGTTGATTGTGGATCCAAGTAAAATGAAATCCTTGACAACTTCAATCTTTTCTCCATTTATCATGATGTTTCTTATTGGTCCCGTTTTAAGGATTTTTGTTTTATGTTGAGGTGTAATCTATGCTGAAGGTTGTGATCTTTGATCTTCATCAGTAAGTGCTTCAAGTCCTCTTGACTTTCACCAAGCAAGGTATTTTCATTTGCATAACGCAGGTTGTTAATGAATCTTCCTCCAATCCTGATGCTTTGTTCTTCTTCATGGAGTCCATCTTCTCAGATTATTTGTTCAGCATACAGGTTGAATAGGTGTGGTGAAAGGATGCAGCTCTGATGCACACCTTTCCTGACTTTAAACCAGAAAGTATCCCCTTGTTCTGTTCGAATGACTGCCTCTTGATCTATGTACAGGTTCCTCACGAGCACAATTAAGTGTTCTAGAATTCCCATTCTTTGCAGTGTTATTCATAATTTGTTATGATCCACACAATCCAATGCCTTTGCATAGTCAATAAAACACAAGTAGACATCTTTCTGGTATTCTCTGCTTTCAGCCAGGATCCATCGGACATCAGCAATAATATCCCTGGTTCCACATCCTCTTCTGAATCTGACCTGAATTTCTGGCAGTTCCCCGTCGACATACTGCTGCAGCCACTTTTGAAAGATCTTCAGCAAAATTTTACTTGTGTTTGATATTAATGATATTGTTTGATAATTTCCACATTCGGTTGGATTACCTTTCTTGGGACTAGGCATAAATATGGATCTTTTCCAGTCGGTTGGCCAGGTAGCTGTCTTCCAAATTTCTTAGCATAGACGAGTGAGCACTTCCAGTGCTGCATTCATTTGTTGAAACATCTCAATTGGTATTTCGTCAATTCCTGGAGCCTTGTTTTTCGCCATTGCCTTCAGTGCGGCTTGGACCTCTTTCTTCAGTATGATCAGTTCCTGATCATATGCTACCTCCTGAAATGGTTGAATGTCGACCAGTTCTTTCTGGTATAGTGACTGCGTATGCCTTCCATCTTCTTTTGAGGCTTTCTGTGTCTTTTAATATTTTCCCCATAGAATACTTCAGTATTGCAATTCATTGCTTGAATTTTTTCTTCAGTTCTTTCAGCTTGAGAAATGCCGAGCACATTCTTCCCTTTTGGTTTTATATCTCCAAGTCTTTGCACATGTCATCATAATACTTCGCTTTGTCTTCTCTAGCCACCATTTAAAATTTCTTGGTATATAAATGGATGTCAGAAGAGGCATTGAAACTTGCTATTTAACGTAGAGTAGCTAACATGAAAGGAAGAAATGGTGAAATCAAAGAGCTGAACAGAAGATTTCAAAGGGTGGTTTGAAAAGAGAAGCATTAGGAGGTACCATGTGATCAAGAACTGATGGTACTGAAGGAAGAGGTATAAGCTGCACTGTAGGCATTGGCAAGAAACTCGCCTTCAGCAATTGATGGATTACAAATTGAGATGTTTCAACAGTTACAGCACTGGAAGCGTTCACTCATCTATGCCAAGTAATTTGGAAGACTATTATATGTTTAGCGTACTGCTAATGATCTTTTCTGGGTATAAGCAATATATTTTCCCTTTCTTGGGCATGAAGTCAGTGGTGCCCTTTGACTCCTGTGTCGCTATGTTGGGAGTTGTTGAAGTCGACAAGCATGTGAAATGTATATAAGCGTTTGCAAAATCATCTTAGTCTGCTTCCAAGTTTTTAGAATTGCTATGCGATCTTTTTTTCCCTTACCAAGTCAGGTTTCACTAGCTAATGTTTTCTAAAATAATCATTTTGTTCCCTGCACTAACTTACTAAAGATAAATATACTTGTGTTACTTGCTGCTTATCCCCTTATTGTGCTGCGTTTTCCATAAAACTATCACCATTGACATTTTATGTATGTATATATATGTTTATATAAAATTAAGTTTACTGCCCACATTCATAGAACTTACAATTCATGTTCGTCGAGATATTCACTGCTGTACCTGCTTTGCCAGCATTAAGTATGCTCTGGGTCAATATTACCTAAATCAATTTTAATAAAGGTAGCCTCAGTTAAGATTCTGAAGAGAAGTCTTATCTGAGACACAAGTCTTTACCAGGAGAAGTAGTTCTGGGAATTGAGTAGGATGTTTCCTTTGTCTCCTGTCCCTAGTCTCCAGCAAGGCTCTAGATCATCTGTGGTGTTACTGGAGAATGACAGCCACAATAACAACAAAACTGTACACATATAAACAGAAATATAGTTGTCAGGAATTTAGGCTTCAAAGGCAAATTGACCTGCATTGTGATCCTAGCTCAGTAATATTCCATGGGGGCAACATTGAGCATGTGATTGATAGTCTCTAAATTTAGTCAACTATTTGAAATAATATCTGCTTAAGAGAGTCATGAGATATAAATGAACTAGTGTGTCAAAAACTTTTTGTAAAACCTTTCAGAAATCATAGTTGCTCAGTACATGGAACATTTTGTCATCAACTGTGTTGATTGACACAGTGGCTGCAACAATGGGCTGAAGCATAACAATGATCATGAGGATGGCACAGGACAGGGCAGTGTTTCGTTCTGTTGTACATAGGGTCCCTATGAGTCAGAACCGACTCAACGGCACCTAACAACATCATATTGTATAATGAATGTTAGGATTTTGGATGACTTTAAAATATGTAATCTGGCCCACTGCAGTGGAGGAGACTTTTGGATTTTGGCTGTAGCTCAAAGTTTGTTGTGACACCGTCATACCAGGATTGATTAGAGATGACATAGCTCACTTCATTGACAAGATAAATCTTATTCTGAAGCTGCTCTGTTTTAGCACCCAAAGTGTAGTTTAGCAGCCTTTTTCTCCTCACTAAATGAGGAAGCCAGTGGATTGGTGCTGTTTCACAGAGATCACCCTTACAGACCAGAGAATTCCTTTGATTAGAGTTCAGGTAGTCATGGTTTTGTGCCTTCTGGGTGCTGCAAATGAGAGAGAATTTTGGAGTGTAGCCTCTAGAGGGCTGGTGTGCCTCTGTCTCCTAGGCTTCACAACAATTAACAATTTAACAGATAAACCACCTGCACTTCAAAGTCCTTACACAATTTTTTTTGTGATAAAAATTATATGTAACAAAACAGTTGCCAGTTCAACAATGCTTACTTGGATAGCTTGGAGACATTGAATATGTTCACCATGTGCAGTCATTACAAAATGGGTATCATAACCTCTTCTTGGTCAGCAAACACAAGGGCATGCTATTCTTGTTTCTGCAGAGGTATTGCTCTTTGTTGTCTTGTAACATTAGACTGTGTGTGAGGGAGTATGAATTTATGTTTTTTGAGGGGAGCAGTCACTAATAATCGCTGTACAGTTACATCAGGTGTCAACATTTGAAAATTGCAGGGAGATCTGGATTCTCATGTTTCCTGTCTCACCTGAGCTCTTTTTGAGTTTTATTACCTTTGCTTGTCTCTTTGATAGGGACAGAGAGGATGACAGAATAACTGAGTTTTTGAAAAATAGGTGACTGATATGTAAAAATCCATAATTCTCCAAAAGAATACTCTTTTTTCAGCAGGTTGACCTGTCACCTCCTGATCTCCTAGAGTTGTTCAAGAAAATATGACCAGGTCAGGGCCTTGAGTTGCCAGTTTGTGCTGGCCCCTGGTTCTCCCAAGACTGTGAGGGGCAAAAGGAAACACTGCTATTCTGCAGTGTTTCCCAGTTGTTAATACTTCATCTTCACCCTGTGCTTTATGTTTTACCGAGTCTTCTCTTGGGTCTTATGGGAGGGTGTAAAATTGTTCATTCAGAAGGAAGTAATGATGTGAATTAGAGTATTTCTCTGATTTCTGCCATGTTTTTTTTTAAACTGTTTTAGATCACAGAGAAGAATAAGACTGCAGTTGGTCACAAACTGTGGAGAGATTATTTCAGTGTGTTGGAAGTCTGTGAGAAGGATGCAATCAGTGAGGAAGTGAAAGTAGTTAGTGAAGGGATGAGGCTGATGGCTATACCCTATTGGTAGAACACAGAACCTTGTGTCAAATCCCTATGAATTCTCAGTTCTCCAGGACTGTCAGCTTCACCCTTCATTCTTGAAAACCTTGGTACTTTGCTGATCTAGTATGTATGGGATGTTTTAGGACTCAGTGGTCATTGAGGATGTGGCTGTGGTCTTCAGCCATGAAGAGTGGGCTTTGCTGGATCTTGCTCAGAGGAAACTCTACAGAGATGTGATGATGGAAAACTTCAGAAACCTGGCTTCAATAGGTGAGAATGCCATCTTTTTCTTAACTCTTTTCGTGAACAATATTCTACTTATTGACTTTGCTCCAGTATTTGGGCTGAGGAACGTTAATACATCGTTAAATAAAAGAGGCATGGTCCCTTGGTCTGTGGTGCTCACATCTCCTGGCTTCCTCATGAACATAAAGCTCTGTGTATTAAAGTAAGTTTTCATTTCTCTTGTGCTTAAAAGCTTTGAGGCTCTTTAAATGTTGTAAGTGTGAGCATAGGCTTCAGGGGTCACTCTGGAGAACTGAGTGAGTTGTGTTTTAGGACCTTGAAGAGAGTTTTACTGTGCTTATTACAAGTTTGACATGATTATTTTGCTGTATATAAATTCACAAGTGTCTATCTTCAGAGACCCTGAAGAGCAAAGTATTGGCTCAGTGTCAGAGAAATGTTCATTTCTCAGTACTGTCTTCCCTCATGATATTTATTTCTCCATGAGCAGTATGTCAGCTATACCCATTTGTTTTCCCAGAGAAGCAAGGAGAGTGGAGATAGAACTCATCCAGGGGCATTGTGTCAGGAAACACCAGGAAAGCAAGAATTATTTGAAGGACCAGCCCTGCATGGAGGGTATTACATTTAAATCAGTCAGCTAGAAAAAATCTCTTTTGGGTTGAGGCTACAACTTCACAGATGTCTGAGCTTTTCTGAGTTTAGCAATTTTATCACACCTGTGGTCATAGAGATCCTTTTCTTCTTTTAATGTTTCATGTGTATTGTATCCAATATCTTTCTACTTATCTTTCCTAAATATACCTATTTATGTCACCATGACTGTCAATCCTCATGGAAGTATTTCCTAGTTAGTTGTTTTTTAACCATTATCAAAGTGCTGAAACATAGAAATATGTCTTTCTTTGTTCACAGCAGCCTTTCTTTCCCTAATAATTCCTTTCCTTTTTGTTTCATACTATGAACCTCACCTTGACTTATTGAATCAGTCTCTCGAAAGCTTAATGATGGAAAAAAATTATCCAGTGAACTTATAATGCTGCGATTCATGAAGAATAACACCTGGTCCTCCATGTTAGGAGAAATCTCCGAATCGCATGGCACTAGAGATCAGCATAAAAACCAAGGGAGACATTTGAGGTGAGTGTCATTCAAACGAGAGAAAACTGCCTCAGGAGAAAGTCCTAAGGTGCAATGACATTAAAATACACACACACACACACACACACACACACACACACACACACACACATTTATGTATTATATATATGTATACACACGCACATTTTCATAAACGTAAGTCAGATACTGAGTACTTGAAAACATATTTCCCTTGGACACAATTATCAGAAAGCCACATATTTTAGAAAAACAGTGACCATAATAATAGTATTTTTGCTAGATTATTTCACCTATGAAATGAGACAAGTCAAGGCAAAAACTACGCATGTTCATTGTATTTGGTAATGTGAAATGGGAACAAATTTATTTCCAACAGAATGTTGCCTGTTTTTAACAGAAGTCACACAGTAGAGAACCTTTGGGAAAGTAATGAAGGCAATCAGTGTGGGAAAACCTTCAGCTGGATTCCAAATCTTACTGTGCTAAAAAGAAATTCTCCAGAACTAAATCCTTTTAAATGCTGTGAGTGTGGAAAAGCCTTCGTCAATCACCCATCACATAAGCGTCATACCATATCTCACACTGGATGCAATACCTGTCAGTGTAAGGAATGTGCAGAAACCTGTGGTTGCCCGTCTCACTTATTCACTCCTATGAGAACTCTCATTGCAAAGAAACTTTATAAATGTAAGTTGTGTGGGAAAGACTTAAGTTGTATGTCAGTGCTTAAGAATTCTGTGATAACACTCTCTGGTGAGAAACGCTATGAATGTAATGAATGTGGGAAACATTTCTGTAGTTTTTCATCCTTTTGGACACATGTGAGAGGTCATAAACATGAATGTAAAGAATGTTGTAAGACCTATAGTTGTCCTTCTTCCCTTATCTTACATGAAAAATTTCATACCAGAAATATGCCTTATGAATGTAAGGAATGTGGGAAGGTCTTTAGTCAGTCCTCAACCCTCACTCAACATGTAAGAACTCACAGTGGAGAGAGGCCTTATGAATGTAAGGAATGTGGGAAAGCCTTTAGTCAGGCCTCATCCCTCACTCAACACATAAGAATTCATAGTGGAGAGAGGCCTTATGAATGTAAGCAATGTGGGAAAGCCTTTAGTCAGGCTTCATCTCTCACTAGACACGTAAGTACTCACACTGGAGAGAAACCTTATGAATGTAAGGAATGTGGGAAAGCCTTCAGTCGGGCCTCATCCCTCACTACACATATAAGAAATCACAGTGGAGAGAAACCTTATGAATGTGAGGAATGCGGGAAAGCCTTTAGTCAGGCCTCATCCCTGTTTAAACATAGAAGAACTCACACTGGAGAGAAACCTTATGAATGTAAAGAATGTGGGAAAGCCTTTAGTGATTCCTCGGCACTCACTACACATGTAAGAACACATACTGGAGAGAGACCTTATGAATGTAAGGAATGTGGGAAAGTCTTTACATGTTTCTCACACCTCACTACGCATATTAGGACTCACAGTGGAGTGAGGGCTTATGAATGTAAGGAATGTGGGAAAGCTTTTAGTCAGTCTGCACACCTCACTACTCATATAAGAACTCACAGTGGCGAGAGACCTTATGAATGTAAGGAATGTGGGAAAGCCTTTAGTTGTTCTTCATCCCTCACTACACATATAAGGACTCACAGTGGAGAGAGGCCTTATGAATGTAAGGAATGTGGGAAAGCCTTTAGTCAGGCCTCAGCCCTCACTAGACACATAACAACTCACAGTGGAGAAAAGGCTTATGAATGCAAGGAATGTGGAAAAGCCTTCAGTCGGGCTTTATCCCTCACTACACATTTAAGAACTCACAGTGGAGAGAAACCTTATGAATGTAAGGACTGTGGAAAAGCCTTTAGTCAGGCCTCACACCTCACTACACATGCAAGAATTCACAATGGAGAGAGACCTTATGAATGTAAGAAATGTGGGAAAGCCTTTAGTTGTTCCTCAGCCCTCACTACACATATAAGAACTCACACTGGAGAGAGGCCCTATGAATGTAACGAATGTGGGAAAGCATTTAGTTGTTCCTCAGCCCTCACTACACATATTAGAACTCACAGTGGAGAGAAACCTTATGAATGTACGGAATGTGGGAAAGCCTTCAGTGATTCCTCACACCTCACTACCCATGTAAGAACTCACAGTGGAGAGAGGCCTTATGAATGTAAACAATGTGGGAAAGCCTTTACTCAGGCCTCGCACCTCACTAGACATAGAAGAACTCACCGTGGAAAGACTACTTTATGTGAAAAATGGGATGTTTCATTCTTACTGCTGTAATTTCAAACAGCAAAAGAAAGTTTTTCTCTGAGTAAGAAAGCAATACTAACTCAAAGAAAGTGTTATTAGAGCTACTTTGTACCTTTGGGAGAAACGACAATTTCATTGTAACTATGGGATTGTCTTCATCAGTGCTTGTCACTTTCTCAGTCCAAGCAAAATTTTACCTTTCTTAAAGTCTTTGACTGTTACACAGAAGGCTGCAGGGAATAGCCTTTAGCAAATGTGGTTTTATTTTTTGTTTTATTGAGGTTATTTTTGCATACAATAAAATACGATGATCTTGTATTTGGTTTAAGAGTGTTTTTGTTTCCGTCTTTATTGCATTTGATTACATTTTCCCTGTTGTAACGTCAAGTACTTAATCTATTATAATTATTAAGTTTCTCATAGGTTGATACTTTGAAAGTTTAGATATTCTGTTTTTAATCATATTTTGGTGTACTAATTTTAGTACCCATTGATAATTATTACCTATGATTATTATTACTGTGGTGTTTACCAAGTGGTATTTTTTATTCTAGTCATTTGTTCTGTGTTTATTAATTAGAATTCTCCAAGGAATAGCTTTCACTTTTCTACTCTTTATTCATTTATTAAATTTTTTTATCAGCGTAGGCTAATCCATATTACTTTTTTATTTCTTTTCTTGCTCAAATTGTTCCAGATTTGGTTATTAGGAACTCCCTTAACTAGGTTCCTGTATTTTTTTGACATGCCCCCATTATAATTTGTACATTACTGTGATAGTTAAGATTGTGTGTAAATGTGACTGGGCCATGATTCTCAGTGTTTTGGCAGTTGTATAATATTGTGATCACTTCCCTGTTGGGATTTGATATGTGATCACCCCCATGATGGGATCTGCTGTGAGTAGCCAGTCAGTTGAAGGGGAGTTTCCTTGGGCGTGTGGCCTCTCTGCGTCAAGTATGGATGGACATTCAGGCAGAGCTCAGGGGGCTTTTGCTCATTCTGGTTCCTGCAGCTGGCTCCTGTTCATCTGACCTCCAGTTCTTGGGACTTAAGCTGGCAGTTTACCTGCAATCTTGCCTGCCGATCTTGGGATTTGTCGATCTTCACAACCTGTGAGCAACAGCCCTGTGGCTACGTGAATCACGAGAAGCCTTTTCCCTGACCCATGGAATTGGGACATTGCAGCTTCTATAACCACATGAACCATTTTCTTGATATAAATCTATATATATATATTTATACACTTTCCTGGTTTTGCTTTTCTAGAGAAGCCAGCCTAAGAAATTTGGAACCGGGAGCAGGGTGACCCAAACGCTCATTCCGGAAGAGTCTAGGACATTAGTAGTCATGTCGGAATTGGGTTGCTGTAGTTTTCCATTGACTTTAATCACAGGGCATGGTAGTACTAAGAGATGCTGTAAGAGATCTCCTGCATTCCAGACATAGTGTTTTTCCATTATGTAATATCAATCTGATTTCTTCCTGTTAATTAGGATCAGTCACACCAGCCAATATGGTAACTCTTCCTGTTGATCCAGAGGCATAAGGAACCCAAAGTGGCCAGGTGGTATTCTTAGCTTCTACTTCAATGGAATCAGTGATGTGTCTCCAGGTGGGAGCATTCCTCCCTTAGGAACTACAACCTCTAGACCTACAGAGCATAAGGTAATGTGTAATGAGCCGGTGTGATGTCTTGTGGAAGGGAAAGGCAGTAAAGGTCCCTGGGGACCAAATTATGACATAGGGCTGGAGAGTTGATGTAGCCCTGAGATAAGCAACTGAAGTTGTATTACTGGCCTTGCCAGCTAAAGGCAAACTGCTTCTGATGGTCCTTCAAAACAGATCTGGAGAAAAAGGCATTAGCCAGATCAATAGCTGCATACCAGGTGCCAGGAGATGTATTAATTTGCTTAAGCAGTGAGACTACATTTAGAACAGAAGCTTCAGCTGGAGTCACAACCTGGTTAACTTTTTGATAATTCACTGTCGTTCTCCAAGATCCATCTGTTTTTTGCGCAGGCCAAATAGGCGAGTTGAATGGACAGTTTCCTTGGGTGTGTGGCCTGCATCGAATGTGGGTGCATGTTCAGGTAGGGCTTGGGGGGGCTTTTGCTTTTTCTGGATCCTGCAGATAGTTCCTGTTCGTGTGACCTCCGGATTTTGGGACTTGAGCTAGCAGTTTACCTGTGGTTTTGCCTGCCGATCTTGGGATTCATCAATCTTCACAGCCTGTGAGCAACAGCCTTGCTCTGCAGCCTGCTGATCTTGAGTTCGCCAGCCCTTGCAGTTGCGTGAATCAGGAGAAGCCTCTTTCCTGACCCATGGATTTGAGATGTTACAGCCTTTACAACTATGTGAGCCATTTCCTTGGTATAAATCTCTGTTTTTATATGCTTTACTGGTTTTGCTTCTCTAGAGAACCCACCCTAAGACAATTATTTTCTGTCAGTGTTTAAGGCTCATCTTGTCCTTTTCTACCTGAATCTTGGAATCAGACTTTTCTCCAAGAAACCCTGGTTCCATTTATTAGAAAATGATATCTAGAAATAAAGTTCTAGTCTAGGTATGCTGGGCATTATGTATGCTTATTGCTACTGGACCCTCTAAGTGGAAGAGCTAAGAGATAGATATATGTGTAGTATACACATACAAAGACACATACTTATTTTTATGTGGATCTGTATGTATTTTAAAAACCACAAGATCATACCCATGTCTCTGATTCAAGTCCAATAACACAGGGTTCATTTTATCGTTTTATTTTATGTTATTCCTTTTTCTAATAGTAATACTTACTAAAAAGATAGGAAAGAAAAAAAAAAGACCAAAATGGATGCCAGAAGAAACTCTGAAACTTGCTCTTGAATGTTGAGTAGCTAAAGCAAATGGAAGAAATGATGAAGTAAAAGAGCTGAACAGAAGATTTCAAAGGGCTACTCGAGAAAACAAAATGAAGTATTGTAATGACGTGTATGAAGACCTGGAGACAGAAAACCAAAAGGGAAGAACACATTTGGCATCTCTCAAGCTGAAAGAACTGAAGAAAACAATTCAAGCCTCAAGTTGTAATAGTCAAGGATTCTACAGAGAAAATATTAAATGACACAAGATGCACCAAAAGAAGATGTCACTAAACCAAAAAAAATTGGTCAGTGTTCAACAATTTCAGGAGGTAGCATATGATCAGGAACCAATGGTACGGAAGGAAGAAGTCCAAGCTGCACTGAAGGTATTGGCGAAAAACAAGGCTCCAGGAATTGACAGAATACCAACTGAGATGTTTCAACAAACGGATGCAGCACTGGAAGTGCTCGCTTATTTATGCCAAAAATTTAGAAGACAGCTATCTGGCCAACTGACTGGAAAAGATCCATATTTATGCCTATTCCCAAGAATGGTGATCCAGCCAAATGCAGAAATTATCAATGTCAATATCACACACAAGTAAAATTTTGCTGAAGATCATTCAAAAGTGGCTGCAGCAGTATGTCAACAGGGAACTTCCAGAAATTCAGGCCAGATTCAGAAGAGGACATGGAACTGGGGATATCATTGCTCATGTCAGATGGATCCTGGCTGAAAGCAGAGAATAATAGAAAGCTATTTACATGTGTTTTATTGACTATGCAAAGGCATTGGACTGCATGGATCATAGCAAGTTATCAATAACATTGCAAAGAACTGGAATTCCAGAACACTTAATTGTGCTCATGAGGAATCTGTACATAGATCAAGAGGCAGTCGTTTGAGCAGAAGAAGGGGATACTTCATAGTTTAAACTCAGGAAAGGTGTGCATCAGGGTTGTATCCTTTGACAATACCTATTCGATCTATGTTGAGCAAATACTCTGAGAAGTTGGACTATATGAAGGTTTGGAAAAAGACTCATTCACAACTTGCGTTATGCAGATGACACAACGTTGCTTGCTGAAAGTGAAGAGGACTTGAAGCACTTACTGGTGAAGATCAAAGACCACAGCCTTCAGTGTGGATTACACTTTAACATAAAAATCCTCACAACTGGACCAATAAGTAACATCATGATAAGTGGAGAAAAGATTGAAGTTGTCAAGGATTTCATTTTACTTGGACCCACAGTCAACACCCGTGGAAGCAACAGTCAAGTAATCAAACATGCATGGCATTTGGCAAATCTGCTGAAAAAGACCTCTTTAAAATGTTGAAAAGCAAAATGTCATCCTGAAGACTAAGGTGCGCCTGATCCCAGCCATGGTGTTTTCAGTCGTTGCATATGCATGCAAAACCTGAACGATGAATAAGGAAGACTGAAGAAGAAATGACGCCTTTGAATTGTGTTGGCAAAGAATATTGAATATACCATGGACTGCCAAATGAATGAACAAATCTATCATGGAAGAAGTACAGCCAGAGTGCTCCTTAGAAGCAAGGATGGTGAGACTATGTTTCACATACTTTGGACATGTTATCAGAAGGAATCAGTCCCTGGAGAAGGATATTAGGCTTGGTAAAGTAGAAGGTCAGTGAAAAAGAGGAAGACTCTCAACAAGATGGATTGACACAATGGCTTCAGCCATGGACTCAAGCATAACAATGATTGTGAGGATGGTGCAGGGCCAGGCAGTGTTTCATTCTTTTGTCCATAGAGTCACTATGAGTTGGAACTGACTTGACGGCACCTAACAACAATAGTAATACTTGTGGGTCTCATTATCCACAATACATTATTTGCTGAATCTTAAAATATGCATGTCATTCCAGTGAATTATTGAACCAAAAGGAGGGTCAGAAGTAAGGGAGCTGGGCACCCCTGACCTTGAGGCTGGTATTCTAAGGGGGTTAGAGGAAACCCAGACTTTTAGCCAGCAGATCAGAAGTTAGGAGTTGTTCAGACTTCCAAACTTGGAGCTGGTGTCTGCCTATTTGGCAGTCTGAAAGACAGTGTCTTTTTAGCTTGTGAGGTTTGGCCTAGCTTAGATGGTTTAGAAGGAGAATCCTGTTTAGGTGACTGGTGTCAGAACTAAACATGAACAGGAATCTGAGATTTCCATGATGTAGTTGGCACGTGAAGTGGAATTTCTTAGTCCTTTTCGTATGGATAGTAAGAAGTTGAAGCCATTAAGCTAGTTTTTGATTTCAGAAAAACATTGGATACATGATATATTCATGGTTTCTGAAAGTAGGAGAGTCAGGAGAGCCCTGAAAAGGAAGAGATGAAAGAACTGCATGACTGTAGGTTTTATTTAATCAAGGAATAGATGTGGGTCAAGCTCTAGGAAGGTGAGTGGATGTTTTGAATAGAGAGCTGTTGATTTCAGAGGCACAGAGCCTTTTTAGATTCATGGTTCAGAGGTTCATGGAATTCTTATCTGAAGTGGAATGGAATGGAAGATCCTCAGCAATAACGTCAATGAAACTAGAGACCAAAGTAGTAGATAAAAATCCATGCAGACACTAAAGCCCCCAGAAGTGATAGAGTTTAGAACACAGGGTAAAGATGAGCCAGCTTCCAAAGTCATTAATCAGTTGAGTAAATGGGAGAGGGGCAGTCAACAGTAATGAGGATGGAGACGAACTGATATAGTCAAAAGGCTAAAAGGAACAAGGGATTTTACGTGAGAGTGGAGGAAGATCAGCTCCAAAATGGTACTAGGAATTGTGAACAATTCTGATCTCACTCCTGGAATCAGAAGTACAAAGGGTGCGAGATAAAATTCAAAGTGCTGAATATATTTTTTTTAAATCCAGAAACTACATGGAGAAAGGAGATTTTTCACACAAAGTAGATTGTCTACAAACGAGAGAGCTGGGAATTACTAGAAGAAGGGCTTACCCACTTCAACGCACCTTACATGAGTTCTTTATCCCCTTTTGCTTACCGTCTCTTCAGTGTTTCCAACTTTCATAGCTCTGGTTTATTCTGCTTGGTTTTTGCACCTATCTTTAGGTTTGTAAAATCTACTGCCATACTATTAAACTCATCTACCACGTCTGATTTTGTAATTGAGTTTAATTAATTATTTCATATCATTTGAATCAGCCAGAAATTCTGTACTGGTTCCTTTCAAATCTATGGTGCCTTTTGTTACTATTTCCAGTTTCTGCCTTTTATTCTCATGGCCATGCTAAGCATAGGTGTTTTATATCTGTGTGTCTGTTTCTGTTGTCATTCCCTGTGTGACTGATAATTTGTTCTGTTACAGACATAATATTCATTAGGTTTTCTTTTTTTTTTTTAAATTATTTTTTAAATTGTACTTCATGTGAAGGTTTACAGAACAGTTTCTCATGAAGCAGTAGTACACATATTGTTTTATGACATTGGTTAACCCCACGACATGTCAACCCTCTCCCTTCTTGGCCTTTTTTTTTTTTTTTTGGTGAAAATATACATAGCCAAAGATACACCATTTCTAAAATTTCTAAATGCACAGTTCAGTGACATCAACTACGCTCTTCCAGTTGTGCTGCTATTCTTACTTTAGATGAAGGTTTACAGAACAAAATAGTTTGTCATTAAACAGTACACATGTTGCCCTATGACAATGCGTAACAACCTCACAACACATCAACACTGTCCTTATTCAACCTTGGGTTCCCTATCACCAGCTTTCCTGTCTCCCTCTGCCTTCTAGTCCTTGTCCCTGGACTGCTGTGCCTTAGTCCCATTTGGTTTTTTTGGGCTGTCCAGTCCCTGGCTAAACGGTGAACCTCGGAAGTGACTTCACCACTGAGCTAAAAAGGTGTCCGGGGGCCATACTCTCGGGGTTTCTCCAGTCTCCTTTAGGCCAGTAAATCTGGTCTTTTTTTTGTGAGTTAGAATTTTGTTTTACATTCTTCTCTAGCTCTGTCCAGAACCCTCTGTTGTGATCCCAGTCAGAGCAGTCAGTGGTGGCAGCCAGGCACCATCTAGCTGTACTGTTTCTTGTTTTTTTGAACAGTTTTTAACGTATCTTTAAAAAGTAACAATCGTTCATATATTTGTAGTCAAAGATGAACAGCTGTCAATAAGTTACATGTTTTAATTAAAGGTGTAATTGAAGATACAATTTTCTTCTTCCAAAGACTTTTTTTTTTTTTTATGCCAGGTATCTGGAGTTGCTACCAATATCAGAAACATTAAAACGTTTAGGGCTTGAGATTCCCATTTGGATGGCTGACAGCAGGCCACAAAGTCCTTCTGTTACATTGCCATGGCTTCCACTTTTGGGAATCCTGAGATCCAGTATCTGCCCCTACATCTGAATCTTGTTTACATAGTTCTCTAATTGAGTCAGCCTGTTACTGGTAAAGTTCATCCAAAATGCCTAACTCCGTTTTCTAATTCCATATTCTTAATGGTGTTCAGAATTCCTCAATATCTTACTTAATACTTTTAGGAAGATCTGTCTTCTCTTGAGACTTTTTAGGTGTCTTCACTGAAAAACTTGGTCCTAACTACTGAAAGTGGAAGTCTCACTTGTCCTTTGAACATTTATTAAAATTTTTATATGTATTTATACTTATGTAATTACATAAATGGCGGCTATACGCATGGACCTCATTTGATGTAATACACAGGAATCAAATAGAATACATCTGTGGAAAAAGACAATGGAGAAGCTCAGTATTATCAGTTTGAACAAGGCCAGGGGCTGACTGCAGAACTATCAATTGCTCATATGCAAGTTCAAGTTGAAGCCGAAAAAATTTAAAACAAGTCATTAATTCATTAACATCCTGTGATATGTAGATGATACAACTTTGCTGAAAGCGAAGAGGACTTGAAGCACTTACTAATGAAGATCAAAGACTACGGCTTTCAGTATGGATTACACCTCAACATAAAGATCCTCACAACTGGACCAATAAGCAACATCATGATAAATGGAGAAAAGATTGACGTGAAGAATTTCATTTTACTTGGATCCACAATCAACACCCATGGAAGCTGCAGTCAAGAAATCAAAAGACGTATTGCACTGGACAAATCTGCAAAAGACCTCTTTAAAGTATTGAAAAGCAAAGATGTCATTTTGAGGACTAAGGTGCACCTCTCCCAAGCTGTGATATTTTCAGTTGCTTCATATGCGTGTGAAAGGTGGACAGTGAATAAGGAAGACTAAAAAAGCATTGAAGGCTTTGAATTTTGGTGGTGTTAAAATACCATGGACTGCCAGAAGAATGAACAAGTCTGTCTTGGAAGAAATACAACCAGACTGCTCCTTGGAAGCAAGGATGGCGAGACTTTGTCTCATGTACTTTGGACATGTTTTCAGGAGGGACCAGTCCCTGGAGAAGGACATCATAGTTGGTATAGTGTTGAGGCATTGGGCCACTTCTCAGGTGACAGTGGAGGAGTGGGCTAGGTGTTTCCCCGTGGATTGCTGTCTTGTGGCTGCTAAGTTATCCTGGGTCCTATTCCCGGTGCTCTCCCGCCACTGCCCATACATTCACTGAGACACCTACCCTATGTCCCTCCCCAGGGGTGTACACTCCGTCCTTCTTGCCCTCTGCCTGTGAGTTCCCCGTAGGCCAGCCCATACCACTTTACTCTGGCTGTATTTTCCTGGGGTTCCCGGCACTCAAAGGTATGCTGCACTCCTGCGCTACTCTGTCAGGTCTGCCTAGTCCGTGTAAACGCTTTTGCCACCTTGTTGCTCCTTCCAGGTCTGTCTCAGTCTGATTCCCTGTTTTGCTTCCGTAGTGGGCTTTTTGGTAATTATGAATAAAGATGTTGCCGCTTGTGGCTGTCTCAAAATGGTCACATTGAGCTGGGCTGCGAGTAGGGTGTGGACGGTTTGTGAATCTTCACCTTCCTGCGGTCCCTTCTTCAACTCTCCCCCAATATGGTGCTCAGCCTGGTTCTCCAGTCCTTCATTTGGTGTCCAGTATCCGAGATCACTGGTTGCTCAGGTTTTTATTTGTTTTCTTTGTCATTGTCGTAGGGGATCGTGAGGGAGCTACTATCTGTGCCGCCATCTTGCCTCTCCTCCTCCTGACTTCTGTTTTGAACCCGGTAGACAGATTCTAGAAAAAATGGAACCGTGAGGGGAAGAAAGGCTTATTTTTGGCAAAGAGTTTTCTTAGTACATGTTCCCTCAGGTCTATTCGTTGAGTGTATCTGGGGTAAGCACCTACACATATTTAAACTGACATGACAGTTTTTCAGCTAAAAACACAGGTAGGGTATTCATTCCTTTCTAATAAGAAAGTCTACTTTGGAAATAAAATCTGTTCTGGACAGTGACTTAGAGCAGGGTTCAGCAAACATTTTTTAAAGGGTTAGATAGTAAACATTTTAGGCTTTGCAGACCATATATTCACCTTTGCAAAGACTTAACTCTGCCATTGTAGTGTGAAAGCAGCTGTAGACGAGTACATGAATGGTTGTGGCCATATTCCAATAATACAGTATTTACAAAAGCAGCTCTTGGGTAGATTTGACCTGGGACTGTGCAGTGTGTTTGCCCCTGACTCAGAGAGTAGATTCAGGTATAGGCAGCAGGCAAATCATAGAGGACGCTGTAAAATTAATAGAAGAAATCACATGGAGCTTCCTTTCTGCTAGTGAAACTCACCTAATAGAAGTTCCAGGATCATTATGTCACCCAGGCTCTACCGTGTCCCTGGTCAATGCTGATGTAACTGTCAGACCTTCCATCATCCTGACCTTCCCCTGTACCAACCTACCTCATTAAAAAAAAAAGTTGCCTTAGAGTCAACTCAGACTCATGGCAGGCATTGAGTTTCTTCTGTTTATGGTGATGGAAAATTCGACAACAGATACTGGTGATTGCACAACTTGATGTTACTAAATTGTACACATGAAAAACATTAAAGTGGTAAATGTCATATATATTTACAACAATAAAAGATTTAATTTCACGGTAGTGCGGAGAACTGAACTTCGAACTTCCCTTTTTAAAATATTCCGTGTATTTTATTATTCTTACTGTCTTTTATATTTGGCAAAGGAAATACATACCCATGATAAAAATATATATAAATTCAAACAGTACAGCGTATGCAATTAAAAGTCTCTTTTTCACTTGACCTCAATCATCCTACCCAGGGGAACCATTGTTATGGATTGAACTGTGTCCCCCAAAAATGTGTGTCAACTTGGCTAGGCCATGAGTCCCAGTATTGTGTGATTGTCCACCATTTTGTCATCTGATGTGATTTTCCTATGTGTTGTAAATCCTATCTTCATGATGTTAATGAGGTGGGATTATTGGCAGTTATGTTAATGAGGCAGGACTCAATCTACAAGATTAGGTTCTGTCTTAAGCCAATCTCTTTTGAGATATAAAAGAGAGAAACGAGCAGAGAGATGGGGGACCTCATACCACCAAGAAACAAGAGCCGGGAGTGAGTGCATCCATTGGACCTGGGATCCTTGCAGTGAGAAGCTCCTTGACTGGGGAAGATTGATGACAGAGACTTTCTCACAGAGCCAACAGAGAGAGAAAGCCTTCCCCTGGAGCTAGCACCCTGAATTTGGACTTCTAGTCTCCTAGACTTCAAGAGAATCAATTTCTGTTTGTTAAAGCCATCCACTTGTGGTATTTTTGTTATAGCAGCACTAGATAACCAAGACAACCATTTTCATCATTTTCTTGTGTAACCAGAGATATTCTATGCATAGACAAACACAAATGACTTTTTCTGCACAAATAGATTACCATGCATGTTGTTTGCACCTTGCTTTTTTGTGTTTTTCACTTTATATGTCTTGGAAATTATTCCACACAGCACAGTGGCCTCTCTAACAGCTCATAGTATATATTGCATGAATGGACCATAATGTATTATCCCCTTTTCTAGTGAAGACTATTCATTTCTTTTGTTTCTATAGACAATGTTGCAAGCCACATTCTTGTCCTTCATGCACATGTGTGATTAATATTTGTAGAATAAATTCCTAGCAGTGAAAGTTTGTTAGGTGACAGATGCATTTTAAAGTGTACACTTCAAATTTTGATAGATGCTACCAGATTCCCTTCTGTAGGAATTGTGCCAATTTAAACTCTACCAATAATATATAAAAGTGCCTGTTTGCCCATAATATCGCCAACACAGTGTTAGCAAACTGTGATCCTTGCCAAACTGGAAGGTAAAAAATAGTGTTCCATGGGAATGGCACTTTGGAAGACAGTCTGGCAGTTTCTTACAAACGTAAACATAGGCCTACCATTCTGATGCAGCAATAACATTCCTAGGTATTTACCCAAATGGGTCTAAAATGTATGTTCACATAAAAACCTGTGCACAAATATTTATAGCAGCCTTATTCATAATTGTCAATAGATGGAAGCCACCAAGATGTTATTCAATAGGTAAATGGGTAAACAGATGGTAGTACATCTATACAATGGAGTATGATTCAATGATAAAAAGAAATAAGCTAGGAAAAGTCATGGAGTAATCTTAAATGCATACTGCTGAATGAAAGAAGCCAGCTCAAAAAAGCTACATACTGTGTGATTCCCAGTATATGACATTCTGGAAAAGTCAAAACTGTAGAGGCAGTACAAAGATCCGTGGTTGCCAGGGGTTCGGGAAGAGGGAGGAGGAAATGAATAGGTGGAGCACAGGAGATTTTTAGGGCAGTGAAACTATTCTGTAGGATACTGTAATGATGGACACGTGACATTATGCATTTGTCAAAACCCATAGGACTGTACAACACAAAGAGTGAGCCCTGATGTAATCTGTGGACTTTAGTTAATAGTGTATCAATGTTGATTTGTCAGTTGTAACACATGTACTACACACCACAAGAATGCTAGATGTTAACAGGAGAAACACTGTGGGTGTAAGTGCGGGTGCATGGGGATTCTCTGTACAATTTTTCTGTAAACATTAACTTATAAAAATAAAGACTTTGAAAACAATCTACAAAAAATACGGTATTTTTTGTTTTATGTTTTTATTACAAAGGTTGTATAGTCTTTCAAAATTATTTATATTTTGTTTACTGTGTACTGACCTCATTTAATTTTTTTCCAGAAGTATTTCTAAGTGAAAAAAGAACAGAACGTGCGGTGAAGCAGAGTCTTTATTTATGAGCCGGATCTAAATTTGCTGGCTTGATCATCTATGGAGGGACCATCCTTGACCGAGCCTGAGACCTGGGTGTCGGGGCAACCTCTGTACCTTTTGATTTTCACCCACTGTTATTCTAAGGAGCCCTGGTGGCACAGTGGTTAAAGCCATCGGCTGCTAACTAACTGAAAGGTCGGTGGTTTGAAACCACCAGTGGCTGCGCAGGAGAAAGATGAGGCAATCAGCTTCTGTAGATATTTACAGCCTTGAAACCCTATGGGGTTGTTTTGAGTTGGAGTCAACTCGACAGCAGTGAGTGTTACTTATTCAACGAGATGGAGTGACAGACACAGTGGCTGCAGTGATGGGCTGGAGCATGGCCACGATTGTGAGGATGGCAGTGTTTCGCCCTGTTGTACATAGGGTTGATATAAGCCAAAACGAACTCAAAGGAACTTAACAACATTACTTATTCAAAGGTTAACTTAAAAGTCTGACTCACCTGGAAAGGCTGCCAAGCCCACTGCTGAGTGAGGAAGTGAGCCCCTGAGCCCCCTGCATGGGGTTTGTTTTCATTCTATGTTTTCGGATGTGGGGGAAGGGAGGAGGGGGTCTCGGTGCTGTGTCCTGCTTATATCTCGGTTTTGGTTTGTGTTTGATTCTTCTACAAAGAAAATGTACTCACGTGTCAGTTGAATGTGTACACATGTATGCATGATCTGTGCACATGTATGTTTCAGTTCATACATCATGGGTGTACAGATGTGTGCATGTGTTGTAATATGCATGCATGTCTATGTCCATGTACAGTATATGTATGTATGGGACTATGTGTATACGTGTGTGTACATGCATGCACGTGTGTGCACACACATCCATATACATGGAGGCAGGAGTGGGAGCATGCATACATAACAGAGATCTGCTCTGAAACCATGGATGGCGTCAGTGCCTGGGGCTCCTCCACCATTCCTGGCCTCCCACACTGGAGCGCTGGTGTCCCTGTGGGCCCCAAGGCAAAACCAGGCTGAGGTACAGGGCAGTCCACTGGAGGGGGCACAGGAGACCCATGACTTTGGAGATGAGGGAGGTGCCTCCCAGGCCACCAGGGGGCACACTTGGCTCTCTCCTCTAGGTGAACTTTGCCAGCCCCAGGGCAGTGATAAAGTCAGGGGGGCTGATGGAAAACATGCTCCTGAACTGTTACCCCCAGCTCCTGAGAGACGCTGTGGGTTGTAGTGACTTTCTCAGGGAGCATCCCTAAGGGGAATGCGGCTGAGTGCACAAGTGTCTGCGAATCACCTGCACAGCAGCCTGGAATACTGCATCCTGCGGCCCCCAGCTGAAACCCCACCTGTGAGGTGGGTAAACGCTTCTGCAGCTTCAGCAGCCAGTATCTGACTTTGACCATGGAAAAGTTAGGGTGTCGGCCATGAGAGTGGGCAACGGTCCACAGAGTTGATCAAGCAAGCAGGCAGCAGGGGTGGCAGTTACGGGGTCAGATCACTGCACTTGTTTTCCTCGCCCTCTTAGCACGGTCACTGCTGGCCTGGTCGAGAGCAAGCCTGCGACTTGGCTTTTTTGAAGGTGACTGGCCGCTCCCTGCTCCCTGGAACCCAGCACCAAGGCGGTGGCTCTGTGGTTCACTGTCCCCTCTGCCTTCAGGTTCACTTTCTCGAGAACGTTCTTCTTTTTTAATTGTGCTTTAAATGAAAGTTTACAATTCAAGTTAGTTTCTCATACAAAAATTTGTGCACACATTGTTATGTGACCCTTGGTCTCCCTATACTGTGACAGCACACTCCTCCTTTCCACCTCGGATCTTCTGTGTCCATTCAACCAGCTCCTGACCCTCTCTGCCTTCTCTTCGGACCTCCGGACAGGAGCTGCCCATTTAGTTTCAAGTATCTACTTGAGCTAAGAAGCACAATCTTCACGAGTATTATTTTATGTCCCATAGTCCAGTCTAATCTGATGAAGAGTTGGCCTCGGGAATGGTTTTAGTGCTGGGTTGACAGTCCAGGGGCCATGGTTTCTGGGGTTCCTTCAGTCTCAGTCAGACCATTAAGTCTAGTCTTTTTACTAGAATTTGAGTTCTGCAGCCCACGTTTCCCCTCCTCCATCTGGGACTCTCCGTTGTGTTCCCTGTCAGGGCGGTCATTGGTGGTAGCCAGACACCATCCAGTTCTGCTGTCGGGCTGATGAAATCTCTGGTCTATGTGGCCCTTTCTGTCTCTCGGGCTAATACTTTCCTTGTGTCTTTGGTGTTCTTCATTCTCCTTTACTCCAGGTGGGTTGGGACCAATTGATGCATCTTAGATGGCCGTTTGCTAGCTTTTGAGACCCCAGACACCACTCACCAACGTAGGATGCAGAACGTTTTCTTAATAAACTTTGTTATGCCAGTTGACCTAGAAGTCCCCTGAAACCATGGTCCCCAGACCCCCGCCCTAGCTACTCTGTCCCTCGAAGTCTTTGATTGTATTCAGGAAACTTAGTAGCTTTGGTTTAGTCCCGTTGTGCTGACTTCCCCTGTAGTGTGTACTGTCCTTCCCTTCACCTGAGATAATTCTTGTCTACTATCTAGTTAGTGAATAACACTCACCCTCCCTCCTCACCCTTGTAACCATCAAAGAATGTTTTGTGCTCTGTTTAAACCTTTTCTTGAATTCTTGTAACAGTGGTCTTATACAATATTTATCCTTCTGTGACTGACTAAATTCACTTAGCATAATGCCCTCCAGATTCCTCCGTGTTATGTTTCATGGCTTCATCGTTGTTCTTTACCGTTGTGTAGTATTACATTGTGTGAATATACCATAATTTGTTTATCCATTCGTCCGTTGATGGGCACCTAGGTTGTTTCCATCTTTTTGCTATCGTGAACAGTGCTGCAACGAACATGGGTGTGCATGTATCTATTCGTGTGACAGCTCTTATTTCTTTAGGATATATTCCAAGGAGTGGGATTGCTGGATAGTGTGGTACTTCTGTTTCTGGCTTTTTAAGGAAGCACCAAATCGATTTCCAAAGTGTTTGTACCATTTTACATTCCCACCAACAGTGTGTAAGTGGTCCAGTCTCTCCATAACCTCTCCAGCATTTATTATTTTGTGTTTTTTGGATTAATGCTAGCCTTGTTGGGGTGAGATGGTATCTCATTGTAGTTTTGATTTGCATTTCTCTAATGACTAATGATCATGAGCATTTCTTCATGTGTCTGTTAGCCACCTGAATGTCTTCTTTGTCGAAGTGCCTGTTCATACCCTTCACCCATTTTTTAATTGGGGTAGCAGAACATTTTCTTAATAAACTTTGTTATGCCAATTGACCTAGATTTCCCCTGAAACCATGGTCCCCAGACCACTGCCCCTGCTACTGTGTCCCTCAAAGTGGTTGTATTCAGGAAACTCAGCTTTTGGTTTAGTCCAGTTGTGCTGACTTTCCTTTTACTGTGCGTTGTCCTTCCCTTCACCTAAGATAATTCTTGTCTACTATCTAGTTAGTGAATAACCCACTCCCTCCTTCCCCACACTCATAACCATCAAAGAATGTTTTGTTCTCTGTTTAAACCTTTTCTTGAGCTCTTATAATAGTGGCCTCATACAATATTTGTCCTTTTGTGACTGACTAAATTCACTCAGCATAATGCCCTCCAGATTCATCCATGTCGTGAGATGTTTCACGGATTCATCATTGTTCTTTATCGTTGAGTAGTATTCCATTGTGTGTATGTACCGTAATTTGCTTATCCGTTCGTCTGTTGATGGGCACCTGGGTTGTTTCCAACTTTTTGCTATTGTGAACAGTGTTGCAGTGAACATAGGTGTGCAAATATCTATTCGTGTGATGGCTCTTATTTCTCTAGGCTATATTCCAAGGAGTGGAATTGCTGGATCCTATGGAACTTCTATTTCTAGTTTTTTAAGGAAGCGCCAAATTAACTTTCAAAGTGGTTGTACCATTTTACATTCCCACCAGCAGTGCATAAGTGTTCCAGGCTGTCCACAACCTCTCCAACATTTATTATTTTGTGCTTTTTGGATTAGTGCAAGCCTTGTTGGGGTGAGATGGTATCTTACTATAGTTTTGATTTGCATTTCTCTAATGGCTAATTATCGTGAGCATTTCCTCATATATCTGTTAGCTGCCTGAATGTCTTTGGTAAACTGCCTGTTCATATCCTTTGCCCATTTTTTAACTGGGTTATTTGTCTTTTTATTGTTGAGGTTTTGCAGTATCTTGTAGATTTTAGAGATTAGATCCTTATCAGATGTGTCATAGCCAAAATTTTTTTCCCAGTCTGTAGGTTCTCTTTTTACTCTTTTGGTGAAGTCTTTTGATGAGCCTAAGTGTTTGGTTTTTAGGAGCTCCCAGTTATCTAGGTTCTCTTCTGGTGTTTGTGCATTGTTAGTAATGGTTTGTATTCTGTTTATGCCATGTATTAGGACTTCTAGCATTGTCCCTATTTTTTCTTCCATGATCTTTATCATTTTAGATTTTATATTTAGGTCTTTCATCCATTTTGAGTTAGTTTTGGTGCATGGTGTGAGGTATAGGTCTTGTTTCAATTTTTTGCAGATGGATATCCAGTTATGCCAGCAACTTTTGTTAAAGAGACTGTCTTTTCCCCATTTAACGGACTTTGGGCCTTTGTCAATATCAGCTAGTCATAGTTGGATGAATTTACATCTGGGTTCTCAATTCTGTTCCATCAGTTTCCTCATCTACAAAACAGGGACGATAGTATAGTTTCTACCCTGTAGGGATTTTGTGAGAATTAAATGCACTACTGTAGTTTAAGCAGGCCTAGTGGCATCGTTGTTCAGAGCTGGACTGCTAACTGAAAGGTCTGCAGTTCGAACCCACCAGTTGCTCTATGTATCTTTTGTTGTACCGGTACCAGGCTGTTTTTGACTTCCGTCTCAGTATAATAGGTTCTAAAATCAGGTAGTGTGAGGCCTTCCACTTTTTCTTCTTCTTCAGTAATGCTTTACTTATCCGGGCCTCTTTCCTTTCCAGATAAATTTGGTAATTTTTTTCTCCATCTCCTTAAAAAATGCATTGGAATTTGGATCGGGATTGCACTGTAGCTATAGATCACTTTGGGTAGAATTGACGTTTTCACAATGTTGAGTCTCCTATCCATGAGCAAGGTATGTTTTTCCATTTATGTAGATCTCTTTTGGTTTCTTGCAGTAGTGTCTTGTAGTTTTCTTTGTATAGGTCTTTTATGTCTCTGGTTAGATTTATTCCTAAATATTTTATCTTCTTGGGGGCTATTGTAAATGGTATTGATTTGGTGATTTCCTCTTCAAGGTTCTCTTTGTTGGTGTAGAGGAATCCAACTGATGTTTATGTGTTTATCTTGTATCCTGATACTTCGCTGAAATCTATTAGTTCCAGTAGTTCTCTTGTGGATTCTTTGGGGTTTTCTGTGTATAAGATCTTATCATCTGCAAATAGAGATACTTTTACGTCTTCCTTAACGATTCAGATGCCCTTTATTTCTTTTTCTAGCCTACTTACTCTGGCTAGGACCTCCAGCACAATGTTGAATCAGAGTGATGATAAAGAGCATCCTTCTCTGGTTCCCATTCTCAAGGGGAATGCTTTCAGACTCTCTCCATTTAGGATGATGTTGGCTGTGGGCTTTGTATAAATGCCCTTAGTTATGTTGAGGAATTTCCCTTCTATTTTGTTGAGAGTTTTTTTTTTTTTTTTATCATGAATGGGTATTAGACTTTGTTAAATACCTTTTATGCATCGATTGATAAGATCATGTGTTTCCTGTCTTTTGTTTTCTTTAAGTGTTGGATTACATTGATTGTTTTTCTAATATTGAACCATCCCTGCATACGTAGTATAAATCCCACTTGGTCATGGTGAATTTTTTTTTTATATGTCATTGCATTCTATTGGCTAGAATTTTGTTCAGGATTTTTGTGTCTATGTTCATGAGGGATATTCGTCTGTAAGTTTCTTTTTTTGTGGTGTCTTTACCTGGTTTTGGTATCAGGGTTATGCTGGCTTCATAGAATGAGTTTGGGAGTATTCATCCTTTTCTATGCTCTGAAATACCTTTAGTAGTGGTGGTGTTAACTCTTCTCTGAAAGTTTTGTAGATTCTCCAGTGAAACTGTCCAGGCCAGGGTTTTTTTGGTTCTTGTTGGGAGTTTTTAAATTACCTTTTCAATCTCTTCTTTTTGTTGTAGGTTTATTTAGTTGTTCTACCTCTGTTTGTGTTAGTTTAGGTAGATAGTGAGTTTCTAGAAATTTGTTCATTTCCTCTAGGTTTTCAAATTTGTTAGAGTACAGTTTTTCATAGTATTCTGTTATGATTCTTTTAATTTCAGTTGGGAGTGTTGTGATATAGCCCATCTCATTTCTTACTCAAGTTATTTGCTTCTTCTGTTTTTCTTTTGTCAGTTTGGCCAATGGTTTATCAATTTTTTTGATCTTTTCAAAGAACCGGCTTTTGGTCTTGTTAACTCTTTCAATTGTTTTTCTATACTCTTTCAATTAATTCTGCTCTAATTTTTATTATTTGGTTTCTTCTGGCACTCGAGGGCTTCTTTTGCTGCTCTCTGTTTGTTCAAATTGTTGGGTTAATGTTTTGATTTTGGCCTTCTTTTTGGATGTGTGCATTTATTGCTATAAATTGACCTCTGAGCATGGCTTTTTGCTGTGTCTCAAAGGTTCTGAAAGGAAGTGTTTTCATTCTCATTTGATTCTGTGAATTTCTTTATTCCATCCTTAATTTCTTCTATAACCCACTAGTTTTTGAGCAAGGAGTTGTTCAGTTTCCATGTGCTTAATTTTTTTCCTTGCTTTTTCTGTTATTGAATTCTACTTTTATGGCTTTATGGTCAGAAACGATGCTTTGTAGTATTTCAGTGCTTTGGATTCTGTTACGTTCATATTATGGCCTAATATGTGGTCTGTTCAGGAGAATGTTCCATGTGCATTGGAAAAGAAGGTATACTCGGCTGCTGTTGGGTGGAGTGTTACGTATATGTCTATGAGATCAAGTTGGTTGATTGTGGCATTTGGATCTTCCAT
This sequence comes from Dugong dugon, assembly GCA_030035585.1. NCBI lineage: Eukaryota > Metazoa > Chordata > Mammalia > Sirenia > Dugongidae > Dugong > Dugong dugon. The sequence continues at coordinate 16,478,562 of CM057462.1, read as the reverse complement.
GTCTTTATTGAGCCTCTTTCTGGATGTTCTGTCCTTCACTGAAAGTCATGTGTTGAAGCCTTCTACTATTGTTGTGGAGCTGTCTTTCTTTTCAATGCTATTAGGGTTTGTTTTATGTATTTTGGAGTCCTGTCGTTGGGTGCGTAAATATTTATTATGGTTATGTCTTCCTGGTGTATTGACCCTTTAATCAGTATATAGTGTCCTTCCTTATCCTTTTTGGCAGATTTTACTTTAAAATCTATTTTGTCAGAGATTAATATTGCCATTCTTGCTATTTTTTGAGTGTTGTTTGCTTGATATATTTTTTTCCATTGTTTGAGTTTTAGTTTTTGTCTTCAAGTCTAAGGTGTGTCTCTTGTAGGCAGCATATAGATGGATCATGTTTTTTTTATCCATTCTGCCACTCTCTGTCTCTTTATTGGTGCATTTAGTCCATTTACATTCAGCCTGATTATTGATATGTATGAGTTTAGTGCTGTCATTTTGATGTCTTTTTTTGTGTGTTCTTGATAGTTTCTTTGTTCCACTTAATTTCCTGTGCTGAGTCATTTTTCTTTATGTATTTTCTTTTCAACTTTTTCATTGTTGTTGATTTTATATTTGCTGAGTCTTTATGTTTTTCTTTTTTTATTTTGATGAGTAGGATTCTTAGTTTCCTTTGTGGTTACCTTAATGTTTACCGCTATTTTTCTAAGTTTAAACCAGTCTTTGATTTCTTTATATTGCCTTGTCTTCCTCTCTACATGAAAGATCTATGACTCCATTTTTTAGTCCCTCTTTTTAGTTTTAATGTTCTTTTACATATTGACATCCCTGTTTCCCTGTTTTCAGCATTTTAGCTTTGATTTGTTTTTGTGTCTTCCATATCCGGTTTGATATCTGGTTGCTCTGTCCTGTGTTCTAGCCTTGGGTTGTTATCTGATGTTATTGATTTTCTAACTCGAGGACTCCTTTTAGTATTTCTTATAATTTTTGTTTGGTTTTTACAAATTCCCTAAACTTGTCTTTATCTGGAAATGCCCTGATTTTGCCATCATATTTGAGAGACAGTTTTGCTGGATATATAATTCTTGGCTGGCGATTTTTTTCCTTCAAGGCTTTCTATATGTCATCCTATTGCCTTCTTGCCTGCATGGTTTCTGCTGAGTAGTCAGAGCTTAGTCTTACTGACTTTCCTTTGTAGATAACTTTTCATTTATCCCTAGCCACTCTTAAAATTTTCTCTTTATATTTGGTTTTGGTAAGTTTGATTTTAGTATGTCTTGGTGGTTTTCTTTTGGGATCTACCTTATGTGGGGTTCGATGAGCAACTTTGATAGATATCTTCTCATCTTTCATGATATCAAAGAGTTTTCTGCCAAAAATCTTCAACAATTCTCTCTGTATTTTCTGTCTCCCCCCAACCCCGTACTCCAATCACTTGTAGGTTATTCCTCTTGATACAGTACAACATAATTCTTAGAGTTTCTTCATGTTTTAAAATTCTTTTAATCTGATTTTTCCTCAGAGAAGTTCATCTCAAGTACTTTATCTTCAATCTCACGAATTCTGAATTCCATTGCATCAATTCTCCTCCTATAACTTTTTGTTGAGTAGTCTAATTCTGAAATTTTACTGTTAATCTTCTGGATTTCTGTTTGCTATCTCTCAATGGATTCTTGCAGCCTGTTAAATTTGTCATTTGCTCTTCTATAATGTTTTTAAATTCCTCTATTGCTTTGTCTGTGTGTACCTTGGCTGGTTCTGTGTTTTGCATGATCTCCTTCCTGATCTCTTGAAGAGTTCTGTACGTTAATCTTTTGTATTCTGCCTCTGGTAATTCCAAGAAGTTCTCTTCCTCCAGAAAATTTCTGATTCTTTGTTTTGGGAGCTTGTCAAAGCCATCATGGTCTGCCTTTTTATGTGATTTGATATTGACTGTTGTCTCTGAGCCATGAATAAGTTATTATATTTATTTATTTTATGTTTGCTTACTGTGTCCTAGTTTCTTGTTTTGATATGCCCAAATAGGTGCTCACGTGAGCGGGTTTGATTATTGGCACCTTTGAAGCTCTAACGTCCTGTCACCAGGTGGTTGGATCCGTTACTATGTATGTGAGCCAAGGAGTCTTGTTTACTTTTCTTGTATGGATTCAGCTCAGGTGTCCAGGTAGTCAGTCACCAAGTGTGTGGTGCAGGCTCTCACTTACAGTCCTATATGGGCAAGGGTGATTGGTGTATGCACAGGTATCTGGCTGCAGTAGGGAGTCACACAGTGAGGAAGGCAGGGGGATGATGGCTGCCTCTGAGTGGGAGGAAAGCATGTCCCTGTTCCATAGAGTGTATAGGTGAGTGGGTTTTGCAGCCAGACTATGGGCACCCAATGCTGTTGGCTGTAAGGACTGGGAGGCACCACTTATTCTTGGACCCTTGTCGTGGGTGGCTAGGTGGCATGGGTGGAGCCACCAGTCCTCAGGCCCCTGACGTAGGTATGTGAGGACCCTGCTTAATGGAAACAGTGGTGTCAAATGTCATGAACCTGCCACTCCACCATATAGCTGGTACAGTTGAAGTTAGGCTTCAGGTTTATACCCTGTTGTTCAGTGCTAATGAGGGCCTATTCTGTTGAAATGGGCCCACACAGGTCTATGCAGGGGTGAAAGGCATTCAAAGTCTGTGGACCCCTTATGCCTGTGCCTAGGCAAAGGAGATGCACCTACTCTAAATTCCCGGCTTAGGGGAGCTGGCTGATTATTCCTATTTGTTAATTTGTTCCCTGTCCAAGGCCAGGAGAATGGCTCGGGGCCATTGACGGGTCCTTCCTTCTGGCCCAGGGGACGCAGCAATGGCTGAAGTCAGCCTGGGATCCAGTGCAGAGCAGGAAGGGGGCAGGTAAATGGGAGAGAAGTTTTTCCCAAAGGCAGTGTTTTTGGATCCACATGGTAGGTTAGATGCATGTACTTATCTTTTGCTGACTGAGCACCATTTTTCACTGATTCTTGAGGCTTGAGTAGACTCTCCACTGCTCGGTCTTTCCCAATGTGGGAAGCACATCCTGAGTGCCACTGCTTGCCTCACTGCGTGCACTGGCTGCAGGATACTGGTTCCTGCCAGGTCAGGTCTGGCAACTCCTCGCTGCTTCTGAACCATCTCTCTCTCCCCTGCCACTCAGTCTGATTCCTTAACTTTGCCTTTGGTATTCAGGGCTCCTAGATTGTCACATATAATCGATTCACTTGTTTCTTTGGGTCTTTGGTGTAAGAGGGACCACAGGAAGCATTGACTACTCTGCCATCTTGGCACTCCCTTCTGAAAATTTCTTTACATCAGTTTCCATGTAACTCAAATCTCTCATACTTGATACAATTTAACTAAGGTAATATTTCTAAAATGAGAAGTATAAACGAACAAGAGGATACTACCTGTTTTAAAGTCAGGAAAGTTGTGCATGAGGGTTGTATCCTTTCACCATATCTATTAAACCTGTGTGGTGAGCAAATAATCCAAGAAGCTGAACTATATGAAGAACTGAGCATCAGGATTGGAGGAAGACTCATTAACAACCTATGTTATGCAGATGACACAACCTTGCTTGCTGAAAGTGAAGAGGACTTGAAGCACTTACTGATGAAGATCAAAGACCACAACCTTCAGTATAGATTACACCTTAGATGAAGAAAACAGAAATCCTCCAACTGGACCACTAAGCAACATCATGATAAATGGAGAAAAGATTGAAGTTGTCAAGGATTTCATTTTACATGAATCCACAATCAACACCCTTGGAAACAGCAGTCAAGAAATGAAAAGATACATTGCATTGGGCAAATCGGCTGCAAGAGATCTCTTTAAAAGTGTTAAAAAGGAAAGATGTCACCTTGAGGACTAAGATGCACTTGACCCAAGCCATAGTGTTTTCAATCGCCTCGTATGCATGTGAAAGCTGAACAATGAATAAGGAAAACTGAAGAATTGATGCCTTTGAATTGTGGTGTTGGTGAAGAATACTGAATATACTATGGACTTCCAAAAGAATGAACAAATTTGTCTTGGGAGAAGTACAACCAGAATGCTCCTTGGAAGCAAGGATGGCGAGACTGAGTCTCACAGACTTTGTACTTGTTGTCAGGAGGGGTCAGTTCCTGGAGGACATCATGTTTGGCAAAGTAGAGGGTCAGAGAAAAAGAGGAAGACCCTCAACGAGATGGATTGACACAGTGGCTGCAACAGTGGACTCAAACATACCAACAGTTGTGAGGATGGCACAGGACTGAGCGGTGTTTTGTTCTGTTGTGCTTAAGGTCGCTATGAGTTGGAACCAACTCAACGGCACCTAACAACAACCTGTTTTTGGCCAAGTTGAGTAAAAAAAAGGACTGGGGTTGCAGGAACAGCTGAAACTGGCAAGAACTAGATCTGGCCTGCCTGATATGTGCAGAACCATGGACCCTGTCCTCTGGGAGACCCCGAAACTCTTCTCCCACTGGACGGAACCAAACTTTAGCAGCCCAAGATTGAGGGAAGGCTTTCAGAAGCGAGGGGTCTGAGCCTAAGATCTTGTTTGAGAGACCCCCCTTTTTAGACTGAGCAAGTACAGAAAGGCCGGACTGCCTGGGGAACACATTTTTGGGCCAGACCAATCAGCAAGCTGGCCCCACCTCCAGGAGTTCCTAAAGACCCCAGACCCGATTTACTTCACCCATATAAACCCCTTGGCCTATTCTGGGAGCCATCTTGATGACGCAAGTCCCTATGTGCTCTTTTGCTTGGCCAACCAAATAAAGGTTTTTCTTTCAGTATCACCTATTTTGTGTCTCTATGGCTGCACAGAGCCAGCCTGGAACAGTCCAGTTACACAGGTGATGTCAGTCAACCTGAATAAAGATAATAAACCTTCTGGGGTAGAAAACTAGGGCAAAAGTAATTCCTCAGGGCTTGGGGGGAATCTCTCAAGATGTTTTTCCAAGAACCAAGGCAAAAGGCCACATAAAGGAATTCATTTCACCTTCTGTGATTATAAAATTTAATGAGTGAGGAGTGGCTGATTAAGAAAAAATGCCTTAAAAAAGTTCTTTCTTTCAGGGACAATAATGAAAAAAGGTTGAGAAACATTGGTCTTGGGGTATGAAGAGAGTGTAACTTTGGTGAGATGTAACTCCCAGAAGGCAGAGGAAGACAAAGAGATGGAAAAGCCCATTCACTAAGAATTTGATACCACTGAAGTCTATAGCTCTGGGTGGGGTTTTTGCATTTGCTGCATTCCATTCTCTCAACTTTTGTTACTTGTTTTGCTTATTCACAAATTCAATGCCAAGGGCTTCTCTTCCTTATCTGCTAGAACCTCCATTTCTCTACAGGTTTCTCTATATTTTGCCTGCAAGAGTCAGCTTCTTCCTTCTCTCCCCTCATAGACATACATTTACCGAAGACATGTTCCATGATGTTCACTGCAACATGGCTGGTCAGAATCCTCAAAATTAAACCACCCAAATTTTCATCAACCCTAAATGGAAAGCATAAAGTGAGGTGTATTCACACAATGGAAAGCAGTACACCAATGAGAATGATTTATCTACAACCCAATCCAAAAAACAAATGAACTCAGTGAAATGAGTCAAACACAATATATACTATATGATTCTTTTATAGAAAGTAAAAAAGAAATAAAAACTAATCTGTAGTGTTAAGAGTTAAGATTGTGGTTACTCTGGGTAGGGGTTGTCTAGAAGGTTGTGCAGGTGAGGAAGTTGCTAGAGTGCTGGTTATATAGGGGTACTTAGAGCTGAAAATGTGAATATTTATAGTGCCTTAGTCATCCAGTGCTTCTATAACAGAAATACCACAAGTGGATGGCTTTAACAAAGAGTTTATTTTCTCACAGCCTAGTAGGCTAGAAGTCCAAATTCAGGGAGTCAATTCCAGGGGAAGGCTTTCTTTCTCTGTTGGCTCTGGAGGAAGGCCCTCATGGTCATCAATCTTCCTCTGGACCAGGAGCTTCTCTGCGCAGGAACTCTGGGTCCAAAGGACACACTCTACTCCTGGCGCTGCTTTCTTGGTGGTATGAGGTCCCCAACTCTCTGCTTGCTTCCGTTTCCTTTTGTCTCTTGTAACATCAAAGGTGGTGCAGCCCACACCCCAGAGAAACTCCCTTTACCTTGGATCAGGGGTGTGACCTTAGTAAGGGTGTTACAATCCCACCCTAATCCTCTTTAACATAAAATTACAATCAGAAAATGGAGGACAACCACACAATACTGGGAATATGGCCCAGCCAAATTGATACATACATTTTTTGGGGGACATAATTCAATCCATGACATAGTGTGCTTTCTCTGTAAATATTATGTTTAAATAAAACTGATTTAGTATGGAAAAGAGGATAAGCATACCTCCAATGAAGTAATAAGAAATGATAAAGAGGTAAAAATGGCAAGACAGAGCAAAGATCAGACCTAGAGAAGAAAAGCTCATGCTAGGTAAATAGAGAAGACCAGCAGGTAGATGATTTAATAAAATAACATAAAGCATGGAATAAAGGCCCTGACACATGGACATTAAGCTTCCATACTTAAGTGAGTACATTTACATCATGAAACAATGAAATCTTTTCCATAGTAATACAGAATATGATTTAGAACTTTATTTCATCATATTTAAGGTCATCTCTGACTGTAAGGATATATTAAGTCAATAATCAATTTTTTCAAATCTTTTTTCTTTTTTGTAGACAACTTTAAAGACATATATACGATAGGTAATTTTTGCTTTACTGCCCTGTGATGGAGACCATGGTAGGCACTGTGGACACGGAGCTGAATAAGACAAAACAAAAACAAGAAACAGCCAAACCCATTGTCATCGAGTTGATTCTGACTCACAGCAACCCTACAAGACAGAGTATAACTGTCCCATAGGGTTTCCAAGGAGCAGCTGGTGGATTCGAACTGCTGAGCTTTTGGTTAGCAGCCAAACCCTTAACGACTGCACCACCAGGGCCCCTGCTGATTAAGATAACAGGATCCTAATGAAGAGACTAGAACCAGCTGACCAGCTACAAAATAAACTAGCATGTTAAAGTCTACATTATCAGAAAGAGCAGTTAAGGAGGTGATACATTAAGAAATGATGGATATGAAAGTGAAAAATTGGGTTGTTGGATTTTCCTCTACAATATGTATACATGATCGTAGTTGCTGTCTTCGTTATCTAGTGCTGCTATAACAGAAATACCACAACTGAGTAGCTTTAACAAACAGAAATTTATTTTATTACCCACCCTCCCCCACTGCAGGGGGACTTATGCACAACCTGGAGTTCCTGAGTTCCAAACTGTCATCTAGAGAGTGAATAAAACTTTGAACTTTCACCAGAAATCTTTTAAATATTGCAGGAGAAGGATTGGTTCTTAAGTGTGTTAACTACTTTGCAATCAAGTTAATATTTGGAGAGGGTGAATTAAGAAAAATCTTTACCACAAAATGAGACTAATTCCTATCGATGAATCTGCAGGTCCAGACTGTGAGTGGAGACTTGATGAACTCACAGAGCCACTAAGGTGAAGATGAGCTTAGACTTTAGAGCCAGACAAGCTGGTGTGAATCCTGCTTAGACACTTCTACACTGTGTAAATTTAAAGCATGGATTCCTTAAATACTTAAGTGTATGCAAAATGCAGATGGTTTTGGTGAAGGACAGTGCATTAAATAATGCTTCATCAAAGGGTTCCTCCAATTCAGCTGTGGTTCCAGATGACTTTTCACTGCTGGAGCAAATCAGCACATTCCCTGGCACCTGGTGGGCAGCTTTTTCTTGGGTAACTGCTTTACTCTCTATGTGGGCAGTAAAGACCAACAGAAGTTGCTTGCTTTCAGCTGGCAGGACCAGAAATACATCTTCCCCGTCTTATCTGAGATACATAAATTCTCCAGGACTCTGTCACTATTTCCTGTACACAAACACTAGTCACTTCTCCATTTCACAAGACATCACGCTGCTCCACTGTGATATTGATGGCATCATGCTGATTTGGACAGAGTAATCAGGAAGTAGGAACAATTCTAGACACCTTGGTAAGACACATGTGTACAAGTGTTACCGAACACGGTGGGTTCACTGCTTGTACTCTCGTTAAGAATAACTAAGAGTTAAGTGGTTTTAAAGCAAGGCATAGTTTATTACTCACAGAGAGTGAGGAGTCAGGGAGATCACTTTCAAAGCACTGTCTCCCCGAAGAAAAGGCTAGAGGAAGTTCCTATCCTATGCAGGAAAGGGAAGTCATACATATTCATTAATTCCATACATATTCAAAAAGGGATCGGGCTAGGATTTGGCACGGAAGTGGCTGACGGATTTCTCGCTTCTGAAATGGGTTCAGTCATCGCCCAATGATGTATGTCCGGTGATTTAGGTTCCTTGGCATGGGTCTTTTGGTTCCTAGGCAATACTTATCATGGGATGGGGCCAACTGCGGGTCAACCTGGTCTCTTACCGTGCATGCCAGGATTCTAGTTTTAGCTGGTTGATCTGAAAGACAGCTGTAAGCAGAAAGATTAGGAGGAAAGCAGACACCATTGTGCTTGAACTTTAACCACAAGTAAACAGTGTCTTGTGGTTGACACCATTCTTCTTTTAGAAAATTTTTAACTGACATAGCTTGTTGCTTAAGGTCTTTTCTGTCTGTAGCTGGTTTCCCAAGTGGGTGGGAAATAAACCCTATAGAAATTTACGGGCCTGTCACTTTAGTGAAATCTCTAGGAGTCCAGGGTCTGGGCCATGGGATATGTCCTTTCCAATGTGAAGGACAAGTTGTTGCGTCATTCCCTCCTACCATCAAGAAAGAGGCACCAAGCCTAGTGGACCTCTTTGGATTTTGGAGACAGCAAGCACATCATGTGGGCCTGCGTCGCTGACCCATTTTCTGAGTAACCCTAATGACTACCAGTTTTGAGTGGCACCCAGAACAAGAAAAGGTTCAGCAACAGGTCTCAGCTTCAGACAAGCTGCTCTGCAACTTGTGCCATAGGACCCAGCAGATGTGATGGTGCTTGATGTGTCTGTGACACATAGGGAGGTCTGGTGGAGCTTTTGGCAGGTGACTTGCACAACAGACTTTTAGGATCAAGGAGCCAAGCCATGCCACCCTCTTCAGATAACTATTCTCCTTTGGAGGAACAGTGTCTCGCTTGCTCTGGGATCCTAGTAGAGACTGAATGCTTGATCATGGTCCACCAAGTTATGTATAATCTGAGCTACCCATCAAGAACTGGGTGTTGTCTGACCTATTAAACAATAAAGTGGAGTGTGCACAGCAGAAGTGGAAGTGGTCTATATGAAATTAGGTCCAAGTATGTTCTTAGAAGAGGGGATGGCGAGACTTCATCTCACATACTTTGACATGTTATCAGAAGGGACCAGTCCCTGGAGAAGGACATTATGTTTGGTAAAGTAGAGGGTCAGAGAAAAAGAGGAAGACCCTCATTGAGATGGATGGACACAGTGGCTGCAACAATGAGCTCAAGCACAACAATGATTGTGAGGATAGCACGGGACCAGACAGTGTTTTTGGTGTTTTGTTCTGTTGCACATGAGGTCGCTAAGAGTCAGAACCAACTCAAGGACACCTAACAACAGATGTTTTGTGCAGTGGAGTTAGTTGCAGGAGAATGGACTAAGGGGTAGGTTGGGGACAGATTATGGAAGGTCTTGAATGTGAAGCTAAGTTATCCATCTTATAGGAAAGGAAGAACTATTAAAGATTACTGAAGGGAGTTACAAGCAATCACAAAAAATATTAATAGAGAATCACATCTAATATTGATATGCCCAATGAAGTATAAGGTGCACAAAGCTAAGGTTTAGTACAGTGGCTTTCATAGTATTTTAACAAGAACCCACAGTAGAAATACATTTTATGCCAAAAGCTAGTACACACACACAACTGAAAAGTAAGGTAAACAAAACAAGATTTAGCCTTACTATGTGCAGCACTTTAGTTTCCATTACTCTCCACTCCAAGTCCTCCTACCCTATTTCACTTGATTCTATTTCATGCTGGTTTTACTCATTAAATTAATTTTCTTTATACAAAGGTGTGATCTGAACTTCAAAAAACACTGTGTTTAGATGGACAGTGGAATGCACAGTGGGAAATAGGAGTAGGATGGCAGTTAATAGTTGATAGCAGTAGTTCATTTACAAAGAAATGCATTAATTCATTCCTCCAACACACTTTTATTAAGTATCTGCTATGTAGCAGGCATAGAGATAGAACGATATCCAAAACCCAGACATGACCTTGAAGAGCCCATGGCCAATTCAGTGTGCCAGGTGCTTCAGTGGGGATTTAAGAATCCCAGGATACTTTAACCATCTGAGGAAAATAGAGGACATTTTACAGAGAAAATCGCGACTGAGATGTCTCTTGAAGGGCGATTTTGCCAAAGAGAGGGAATTGCTGGAAGACATCTTAAGTGAAAGGAAGAGTGTGACAAGGTCAGGGAGTGTTGACAGCACAAAGTGTGATCTGGATAGGGTTGGCAAATTTGTTGTTGTTAGGTGCCGCCGAATCAGTTTCCAAATTGCAAGTTTCAATCACCACTAATTATCAATGCATCTTGATTGCATGTCTGATCAATTTCAGAATGCAAAAGTTGGAAAAATCTTCAGATTCCTCATCTTTGGCATTAGTGGTTCGTATGTAAATTTAAATAATAGTTATATTAACTAGTCTTTCTTATAGACATATGGACTATCCTATCACTGACAGCATTGTATTTCAGGATAGATCTTAAAATGTTCTTTTTAATGATGAATGTGATGTCATTCCTCTTCAGTTTTTCATTCCCAGCATAGTAGAATGTATGAGTGTCCTATTCAAGTGGCCAATACCAGTCCATTTCAGCTCACTAATGCCTAGGATATCATTGTTTATGTGTTCCATTTCATTTTTAATGACTTCTAATTTTCCTAGTTTCATACTTCATACATGCCATGTTCCAATTATTAATTGATGTTTGCAGCTGTTTCTTCTCATTTTGAGTCACACCACGTCAACAAATGAAGGTCCCAAAAGCTTTACTCCATCCACATCAAGGTCTACTCTACTCTGAGGAGGCAGCTCTTCCCCAGTCGTATTTTGAGTGCTGAGTGCCTTCTAACCTGAGGGGCTCATCTTCAGGCACCGTATCAGACAATGTTACGCTGCTATTCCTAAGATTTTCATTGACCACTTTTTAAAATTTTAGTTTATTTAGAAATAGATTGCAAGGTCATTCTTCCTAGTCTTTCTTAATGTGGAAGCTCCACTAAAACTTGTCCACCATTGGTGACCCTGCTGGTATTTTAAATACCGGTGGCATAACTTCCAGGATCACAGCCACATGCATGCCACCACAGTATGACAAATTTAGCAAATAAAATAAGAGACACCCAGTTCAATTTGAATTTCTGATAAACAACTAATACTTTTCTGTGTAAGTCTCTCCTATAGTTCTGGAAGGGGCAACATATTCTATGTAGCTGCAACATTGGTGGGCATGGGGAAGTGACAGAGATGAGTCTGGGGGTGTGTTCCGATCAGGTTGTGAGATCTGAAGAATGAGTAAGAGTGTGCCCTGTAGACACATGCTCACAGACAAGAGTAATTTGAGAATAGTTATTGACTAATCAATGAAGTTAGAATCTTAGTGTATAGGTGGAATGATCATTGTTTATTAAGGATGATTAATTCAATTTCACTTCTTCTTTCTCGCCTTCTATGCTGCTGAGATACCTTTGTCAGGTAGAAACAAAGTCACTAGGCAGTTTGGAGGCAAATGAATAATGTTTGGTCCACACTGCCAGTCACAGCAGTTGAAATCCTTACTTGTGATAGCATGGATGTGTAAGATGGTCTCCATAAATCCTCAGATGCCTAGACTGAACTAGCTCTCCCTGCACCACACTTTCGATCTGAAATGGAAGGATGAAGAGGATTCAGTGTTGAGTAAGGAGGGAGTGACAGGTTCGTGGCCTTCAGCTCTTTCTCTAGGCGGATTCCTCCCAGGCTCAAGGCACTGCTCCACCCTGAGGGTATTTGCATTTAAGGCAGAACAGGCTCTAGCCTTGCAGACAGACCACACACGTGCATTTGACTTTTTAAAGTAGATGGATCTGCAACAACTGGTTATTCATGTGAAAAAATAAATAAATAACAGTACTACTTCCATAACAAAAATTTTAGTGAATCATCATTCTAAACTGTAAAAAAGAAAAAAAGATGATGCTCGTGACATTGCAGTTAGAGATGATTTCTTCAACAGGACAGTTAAATTTAGACAATCAAAAATTTTGAAATGATATATGCAGCTGCTGCTTGACTCTTTAGTGGCTATATATTTTTTCTTATCTTTTGTTCTATGTAAAATGATATCCTTTTGTTCTTATATTCAATAGATTTGGTATACATATTGTGTTCATTATACCTTATTACATTAGGTTTAAAAAGAAACTTATTTTCTAGTCACATTATACATGTCATACATGATTCACTTATCAACTTATGCTTTACTTCTTCCTGTTCAACATTATTTACTATAAATTATGACTTTCTAGTAGTTGCACATTTGACTTTATTTAAGCAAGAGGACTTTGCCAAATAATGAATACAAAGGATGCGGTACTTTTTGCAGCACTGTAGTGTGGCTGGCCCTATAGAATCTGTTTAAGTATTTTGATTAGTTTCATTATACATACCTCTATCTGTCTATCTATCTTCATCTATCTTAAAGATTTATAAGCATTAATTATTGTTGTTGTCGTTGTTGTTAGGTGCCGTCAAGTTGATTGTGACTCCTAGTCACTCTATGTATAACAGAACAAAACACTGCGTGGTCCTGCATCATCCTCACAATCATTCCTATGTTTGAGCCTATTGTTGCAGCTACTGTGTCAATCCATCTGTTGAGGGTCTTCTTCTTTTTCACTGACTTTCTACTTTAGCAAGCATTATGTCCTTCTCCAGGGACTGAAACCTCCTGATAACATGTCTAAAGTACTTGAGAGGAAGTCTCACCATCTTTGCTTCTAAGGGTCATTCTGGCTGAACTTCTTCTGGTACAAATTTGTTCATTCTTCTGGCAGTTCATGGTATAGTCAATATTCCTCAGCACCATAATTCAAAGACATCAATTCTTCTTTGATCTTCCTTATTCATTGTCCGACTTTTGCACCAATGTGAGGCAATTGAAAATACCATGGCTTGGGTCAGGCACACTTAGTGCTTAAGGTGACATCTTTGCTTTTTAACGGTCTAAAGAAGTCTTTTGCAGCAGACTTACCCAACGCAATACATCATTTGATTTCTTGACTGCTGCTTCCAACGGTGTTGATTGTGGATTCAAGTAAAATGAAATCCCTGACATCTTCAGTCTTTTCTCCATTTATCATGATGTTGCTTAGTGATCCAGTTGTGAGGATTTTTTATTTCTTTATGTTGAGGTGTAATCTGTACTCAAGGCTGTAGTCTTTGATCTTTATCCATAAGTGCTTCAAGTTGCCTTCACTTTCAGCAAGCAAGGTCGTGTCATCTGCATATCGCAGGTTGTTAATGCGTTTTCATCTGTTCATGTTGCTGTGTTCTTCATATAATCCAGCTTCTTGGATTATCTGCTCAGCATACAGATTGAATAAGTATGGTGAAAGGATACAGCCCTGACGTACACCTTTCCTGACTTTAAAGTACAGAGTATCCCCTTATTCTGTTCCTCTTGGTCTACATACAAGTCCCTCATGAGCACAATTAAGTGTTCTGGAATTCCTATTCACAGTTTAGCCAAGGAGCAGGGCTTCAAGGGGCCGAGGCCTGGGCCTGGTCAGTGTGGGATCAGTGAAAGGGTGGGTTTGAGTGGCGGTGGGAAAAGTCAGAGCAAGTGAGTGTGCAGATCAAAGAGAGGACAGACCTTCACCTTCATTCTCATCTGTTCCCCTCGCCCTTTAATTTCTCTTAACCTATGCTCTCCCAGGTTGCCTTACCCAATTTCTGTCCCAGGGACACCCACCGGACCTCACCCTCTCCTGGCTGCTCTCTTCCTAGGTGCATCAAAGGCTCCTGAGAGATGATGCACGTGGAGTAGAAGAGCCCCTGCAGGAGGCAGGTCTGGATTGGCAGGGGCGGTTGTTGTGGGTGAGAGGGCGCCACCTCATGCTGCTAGACAGCCCGGTCCACCGCCTCCGGGCAACCTGCTTCTGGCAGAAAAGGAGTCCTGGCCAGGCAGATAGTGCTGGCTTTGTGAAGTGACATCTCCTATCGCTTGGGGACAATTGGGTCCGCAGATAGGTCTGGAATGAAGCCTGCGGATTGGGTGCAGGTTTTCCTAGGTTCGGTCCCAGAGGAACTTGCCAGGCCCTAGGTGGTCGGGGAGACCATCAGCTAGTCCTCGCTCTCTGGGCTCACCCCTGCCTCTTGAGCACGGGAAGCCCCTCCCCTCCCAGGCTGAACCCCGCGCGATCCTTGCCCACAGTTCTACACATTGTGCCAAGAGCTGCCCCCTGCAGTGCACCTGCTCACGCTGGCCAGCTGGGGACACAGGATACTGCTACAGAGCTTGCAGCACCAGTTGACCGTCAGGGAGGATACTCATCACGGCCTGATCTCCCCTGTGATCTTGGACTTTCGGGTGAGCACGGGTGGGAAGACAACTGGAAAGAAGGGGAGAGGGGAAACCTTGCTGTGCCTCCACTCAGCCGGCCCATCCACTACCTGCAGGGCCTGTTCTCCACCTTCACCATTACCCACCTGCAGGAGACCATGCTGGTGGCCACTCAGGCTCGGGACCGCGTCTCCAGGCTCCAGTGGACAGCGCGGTGGTGTGGGTTGGCCTGAGGTGGGAGCTGGGATGGTGTGTGAGGAGTGGGAATGTTGTCCAGGACCCAGAACAGAGCTTGAGGGTCTTGGGTGGTGTCCAGGTCCAGGTTAGGGGCTTAAGGGTCTAAAGTAAGTCCAGCAAACTAGCAAAGGATTTTGAGAATTTGGGAATGGGGTTCAGGACTAGGAACAAGGTTTGGGAATCTGGGGTGAGTATCCAGTTCTGGGAGCATAATACAAGGGTCTGCGGTGGCGTCCATCACCCATGGGGTAGGCTTAATGGTCCCGGGGTGGGGCTTGTGAGTGTGACGGTACTGGCCAGACAGTTGGGGATTTGGAGGTGATAATCCTTTCCTTGCGAAGCAACTTAATGGTCTTGGGGTGAGGCTTGGTGGACTGATTTGAGGGTTTATGGCTGTACCCAAGGCTAGGGCAGGGAGCATGGTGGCAAGAAGCAGAGGGAAGTTCTGTGCCCCCTCACTCCTTCTCCTCCCTTTCACCCCAGGCCCTCCAACACAAACCATGTGCTCCTTGCAGGACCCCGTCACAATCACGCTGCAGTCCATGTGAATATGCACCTTCTTGGCCTTAGTCCAATGGGAGAAGATCTAGACCCTCTGCGATGCCCCCTTGTGAGCCTGAGTCCCCTCCACTAAGGATGGGGGAAACTCTCCCCTTTTTCTTCTTGCTGCTGCAGCCACCAGCGAAAGCCATTAATATGTCACCACTAGGACCCAGGTTGAGGCGTGACTGAGTGTGGTTGTTTGGCAGTGGACGAGGGGGATAGACCCAGAAAAGTCAACAAACTCTGGCTGACCCAGGCCAAGACATGCAGTGGGGCTTCTTGCCAGCTTGAATCCTCCTACCAGACACTCACACACTGCTCACGCCCCACCTACAACTCACACCCTGCCTACCACTCATGCCCCACCTACCACTCATTCCCTTGTCAGCTGCTTTCTCCTATGTCCACTTAGACCCTGGCAGAGCTGCCTGGAGAAGCCACAGATGACAGGCCTGTGCTGGACCTTGGGCCTCAGAGAACCCGACACACCCTGGGTTCCCCTGACTTGGCCTTGTGGGTGCTGAGCCCTGAGGGTGAGGAATCTGGGAGGTCCTAGTGGAGCACATGCTCCCAAAGTGAGGCCTTGGACAGGTGGGCTGGAGCTACAGACCTTCCAGGAGACAGAGGCAGAGAATCTGGCATTTCCTGAGTTTCTGGTGTGTTCTGGGATCTGTAATGGAGGAAGGAGATGTCGGGATTAAGCTTGAGGCTTAGAGTCAGAAGGAACTGACTTCACCACCAGTTGGTACAGGCTTGTGCCAGATCCTCAAAGGCTCATGGAGACTCATGCAGCTCCTTGCCTGCGGCCTACGTGCAGACCAGTGTTTGGATGCACCTCCTTTGTAACAGGACCTCCCACGAAAAATAGGGAGGCCTGAGGAGGGTGCCCCCAGTTTCCCCAAGGTGCCATATGTGGCCCAGTCACCAGATGCACCTGAAATATTTTCTAAGTCTCTCTTCAGAGGGGGCAACCACCCAGCTGTGGTCTGCATAGGGGCCAGTCTTTGGAAGCACCACTTGAAAATGTTCCAAAGAACCCCTACTACAGTCCTGCATGGGGCCCCATTGCCAGGTGGGGCTCCTGAAACTTTATCCAAATCTCTTTTGAAGGAGGCACTAGCTGGGCCAGCTAGTGAGGCCCAAAGGGCTCCCTGTTTCCATCTGCTGCACCATGTGAAGCCTGTTATCAGAGGTGCCTCTTAAAAAAACATTTCTAAGTTCCCCTCTAGAAGTGACGATTGGCCTGGGCTGGTTCTTAGTTATCTAGTTGCTGCTATAATAGAAATACCACAAGCAGGTGGCTTTAACAAACAGAAATTTATTTTCTCACGGTTTAGGAGGCTAGAAGTCTGAATTTAGGGCACCAGCTCTAGGGGAGAGCTTTCTGTCTGTTGGCTCTAGGGGAAGGTCCTTGTCTCCTTTAAGCTCAGTTCCTTGCCTCCTTGGTGATATTCATGCGGTATGACTTTATCTTCTCCCATCTCTGCTTGCTTCTTCTTTGCCTGATCTGCTCTTTTTACATCTCAAAAGAGATTGATTTAAAACGCATCCTACCCTAATACTGCCTCATTAACGTAATAAAGAAAACTCATTCCCAAATGGGATTATAACCACAGGTAATAAGGGTTAGGATTTACAACACATATTTTTGGGGAACACAATACAATCCATAAAGGCTGGGCAGGGAAATCTGAGGTGATGACCCAAATACAGCCATGATCTGGCATGGCTCAGGGGTCGATGTGCATCCCAAAAATATTTCTTACTCCCCATCCATAGGGGCTACACTGGCCCCGGCCTGCCATGGAAAAGGCCTCTCAAAAAAATTTCTAACTCTTCAGCTGCTGTGACTGGCCTGGATTAGATAGGGAGGCCCATGGAATGTTCCCAAGGCCCGCACACCTGGGTCCCTGTTTTAGGATGAGTCTCCTAAAATGTTTTTAAGTCCCCCTCCAGTGAGGGGATGAGCCCTGGTAGTGAAGTGGTTAAGTGCTCGTCTGCTAACTGAAAGGTTGGTGGTTTGAACCCACCAGACACGCCATGGAAGAAAGATGTGGCACTCTGCTTCCGTAAAGATCAAAGACTTGGAAACCCCTTGGAGCAGCTCTACTCTGTCCTACAGGGTCAGAATCAAAAGATGGCAATGGGTTTGGTTTGGTTTGTCCAGTGAGGGGGATTGGACCTGGCCAACCAAGGAGGCCTGGGGAGGGTGACAGCCCTGTCCACCATCCCACATGGACACAATTGTTGGTACCTCTGCCTGAAAATGTTTCTAAGTTCCATTCCAGTGATTGGGACTGGAGTGGGCCAAATTGAAGGGTCAACGGAGGGTGCCTACATAGTCCTGATTGTCATATGTGCCTCCAGAAAATATTTCTAAATTCCCTGGCAGAGTGGGAAGCAAGGCATGAGCCTGGGTCAGCTAGGAATGCCTGGGGAGGACACCTGGGACCTGGTTGCAGTCATATGTGGGGCCTGATTGCCAAATGAGCCTCTTGAAAATTTTTTCTAAGTCTTCCTTTAAAGAGAGGGACCATCGAGGAGGCCCAGAGGTCCCAAGAGGGTTCCGCAGCCTAGTCGTGGTCCGGCACACATTTTGGTTGCTTGATGCACCTCTGGAATACTTTACAAAGTCTCTCTCCAGAGGGGGATACCAGTGGAGTTGACCACGGAAGTCTGGGGAAAAGGGGTCTGGGGTCACAGGTGGCACCCACCCAATTGTTTATAAGAACCCCTCTGGTGGCAGAAGTGGACCGGGCCAGGTGGTGAGCCCCACCTTGGTCCTAGTTGTCACACGTGTCCCCTTAAAATGTACCAAAGTCACCCTCCAAAGTGAGGGCACCATCCTTGGCCAGACAAGGAGGCCTATGGAGGATGCCATGGGCCCAAATGCCGTCCTTTGTGGGTTCTGGGCACTGAGAGCACCTCTGAAAAGTTTTTAAGTTCTTCTATAGAGGCCAAGACCCAGCCAGGTGGGCATGGAGGCCCAAAGATAGTGCCCTCAGCCTATCCGTTGTCCAGCATGCGTCCTGTCACAGGAGACACTCCCTGAAAATGTTTCTAAGTCTCACTTCTGTGGCAAGGACCAGCATGTGCCAGCTAGGGAGTCTTGGAAAGGCCACCCACACCATTCCTGAGGTCCCATGTGGGGCCTGGTCATGGCAGATGTCCCTTGAAAACTTTCACAAGTCCTGTTCCTAGTCTGGGACCAGCCAGGGCCAGACAAGGAAGCCAGGGAAAGGTGCTGTGCGTCCAGCCACAACCCATGTGGACCCACTTGTAGGATGAACCTCTCAAAAATGTTTCAAAGGAGCACAGGCCTGGGCTGGCAAGAAAGGCCTGGCCATGGAGAAACCATGTCACTGGATGTGTCTCCCTGCAATTTTTCTAACTCTCTCTCCAAAGAGACAACCAGCCTGACCCAGCCTGTGAGGTCTGGGGAAGGTATCCTGCCTTAGTAGGCACCTCCCGAAAATATTTCTAAGTCCCCCTCTGCCAGTAGGCTCCAGCCTGGGTCAGCCACAGAGGCCAAAGGAGGGCTCCCCAGGCAGGGCCTTGATTCCACATGTGTTAGAATGCTTCCCTGAGAAGTTTGCTAAGTCCCCCTCCAGAGGCCAGGACCAGTCTAAGTAGAACAGGGAAGCCCAAGTAGGCTGCCCGCTCCCACCCTTGGTCCTATTGGGGCCTGTTTGATGGATGTATCCCTTGAAAATATTTCCAAGTTTCCTTCTGGATGGGAAAATGGGGCACCCATGGAGGAGGTCCAGAGAGGTCATGGTCCCTCATTGAAGCTAGTCATTGCAGGATCCCCTGAAATATTTCTAAGTCCCTTTCTGTGGTGTGGACAGGCCAGGGCTGGCCAGGAAGTCCCAGGGAGGGTGCCCTGGTATTAGAAGTAACTCACCAAAAATGTTTCTAATTCTCCTGTGGTGTGGACCAGACTAGATGGACCAGTGTGGCTTGGGGAGTGTGACCAGGGCTTGGCTGACTCCCTTTTGTGCTCTGGTCATCGTATTCTTTCACCCTGGGAGAGGCACCACCCCAGGCCAGAATGGAGGCTGGGTGTGGGGGCACCAGGCCCTGTGTTGGTCCTGCTTGAGTGCCAGTCTTTTTTTTAAAATTTATTGTGCTTTAAGTAAAAGTTTACAATTCAAGTTACTCTCTCATATAAAAATTTATACATACATTGTTATGTGACTGTGATGGTTAAGACTGTGTGTGTCAACTTGGCTGGGCCATGATTCTCAGTGTTTTAATGTAATCACTCCCATGATTGAATATACTGTGAGTAGCCAATCAGATGAAAGGGAGTCTCCTTGGAGGTGTGGCCCACATCTGTATATAAGCAGATGTTCTGGCTTTTTGCTTTTTCTGGATCCTGTGGCTGCTTCTTGCCATCTCATCTCCCGTTCTTGGGACTTGAGCTGTCAGCTTATCTGCCGAACCTGGGATTCATTGATCTGCACAGCCTGTGAGCGGGAGCCCTGCTCTCTGACCTGCCGATCTTGGGCTTGCCAGCTTTCGCAGCTGTGTGACTTGGGAGAGGCCTCTACCCTGATCCACGGACTTGGGACGTTCTAGCCTCTACAATCACGTGAACTGTTTCTTTGATATAATCTCTCTCTATATATATATTTATACACTTTACTGGCTTTGCTTCTTTAGAGAACCTGGCCTAAGACAGTGACCCTAGTTGCTCTCCCTATACTTTGACAGCAAACTCCTCCTTTCCACCCCAGATTTCCCGTGTCCATTCAACCAGCTCCTGACCCAGCTCTGCCTTCTCATCTCCCCTCTGGACAGGAGCTACCCATTTAGTCCCATGTATCTACTTGATATTAGAAACTTTTAAACTGACCAATAAGTCCTCAGTGCATGCTAACTCCAAGACCTACACCCTGTTTGCCATACATAAGCCCTCTCCTATAGTTCCAGCTTGTTGTTGCCTGGTCCCCGGGTGCAATCCCCTGAGGCCCTGTGTCGAGGCGTGTTGTAGTTTCCTCTCTGGCACCTGTGAGTACTGAATTCTATTTGTTTTCTGGCCTTCCTGCGTGAGTCTCGCTTTCGCCTACTGTACATGAGAGACCATCCCATGAGACACACAGACCTCCTTTGGGTCAAAATTAAGACATGCATTGCATGGCCCACACAGTATTTTAAAAAATGTATCTTGAAGAACTTTAGTGAGATTATCCTCTTTTTAGTTTGTCACAGGTGCCACCAATTCATGCCATTTCACCAACATAGTTCCCTGACCAGGCATGGATGAGTATTTGGTAAACATTTCAAAACACATTTTGAACAAACAGGCAAGATTCTGAACATTAAAGCACACTTCCACCCTCTTCTCTACTAATGACTCATTAAAATGTAAAATCATATGTAAAATATGTAAATCATATGTAAAATCATTAAAGGTAAAACTAGAACATTTCGAGAAGATTACAAAAACATTCATCGGGCCATTCTATTTTTGCCCTCAAGGGAGGTAACTCACTGTCAGTGCTTCCAGTTTCCCACCATTTTTTAATCCCAAGATGCTCCAGAATGGATGTTTCTAAGAGTCTGTCCTCACTAATGGCAACACCAAAAAATAAACCCAGTCACACAGCTAAAAAGTCTTATTACATCAAATATAGTTCTTAGTGCAAAACAGGAATTATAAATTTATGCCTATCACAAAAAATAAAGATATAGAACAATAAATCCTCCCAAAACCCCAAACCTGTTGCCGTCGAGTCGATTCCGAGTCATAGTGACCCTATAAGAGTGAGTAGTACTGCCACATAGGGTATCCAAGGATCTGTTGTTGGATTTGAACTGCCAATCTTTTGGTCAGCAGCCAAACACTTAACCACTGCACCACCAGGGCTCCATAGCACAATAGATCCTCGTATTTTCCAGATATTTTATTCTTTATGTTTTATATCCAAGTATCCCTCAAAATGGCAAAATGGCAGAGGTTTGAGGCTTTGTATTCATTTTATTATTTTTTAGGTTTAAAAAAACACAGATTTTCCTTTAAATCCGAGGGCCTCCTCCAGCTTGAGAGAAAATTAAATTCCAGGTTCTCCTCTCCTATGCACCATTGTATGTGCTTATTACCTTGAAATTTCTTTATCCCCTCTCTAACACACACACAGAAGTTTTTCTTCCTGACTTGATAAAGACTGCAATCTTATTAATAGCTCTAAGCATTTCAGAGTTTCATAAACTCTAGATGAAAGCACTAAAATCATTTTTTAAATTTTTACCTGTACTAAGAGAAAAAGAGAGAGAGAGCAAGAGAGAGTGGTTTAAACTTAATACCTAGGGTTCAAAATACAAATAAAATAAGAACTATAAATAGTATTTGAAGGAAATGCGAATCGGAAAAAATTTCCATAACCTAAACAGTAAGAATATTTGTTTTAACATTAAAACAAAATAAATACCACTGGTGTTCATGAAAGTCCATCATAAATTTGACAGAATTGATCTCCAGAGATTTTTCTTTTGTCTGTATACTAATGTCTCATCAAGTATGAAAGCTAAAATGTCAGACCAAAAGTTTTCTTCTACATTTGTTCAAGAAGCTAAATGGTTGGATAAATGATATATATTCCTATTTTTCTTCCTGTCCCTTCTGTTCATCATACTTTGTTAAATTTGATTTAAACACCAAAAGCAATTATATTCTGTAATGTCAGCTCTCCATTTAAAAATATCTGCACTGACCTATCGACTCACTGGGAAGGCTAATCTCATTGTCTATAAATGACACAAATTATGTGCTGCTGTGACTTTTTTTTTCTGAGAGCAATTTTTCCAACAACTTGCTGTCCTCAAAAAAGTTTTAACAACTCAGAAGTACAAGGAATTACCCTCACAATGGTTTTCACATGATAGATTATTCCATCTGTCCATTAGATGTAGCAGAAAATCCAAATCCATTTGACTCAGCCATAATAATAATACTAATAGTAGTAGTAGATATTTTTTATTGCACACTTATTCTCCATCAGGTGTTGTGTTAAGCGTTTTAAATGTATAATCTCATTTTATCATCCCAACAAAGCAAAATTAGTGAAGAAGTTTTAGGTTGCAATTAGTGAAAAAATATTTTATGTAAAAAAAAAAATTGGCTCATATGCTTGGACATCTCTGGGACAGCTGACTAAAGACACAGCTGTATCCATGGGCTCAACAATGTCATCAGGACACTTTCTTTCTCTCTGCTCTCCTTCCTTTAACTTGCTTCATCCTTAGACTATCCTCATGTTATTATAAGGTGAATACCATCAACTGTATACTTATATCCTATCAAAGTAACAACCCTAGAAGGGTTCCCCCAACAACCTCAGTAAAAGTTCCAGAATGGATTCTGATTGGCCTTGTACAGGTCACATGCCCACTTTTGAACCAGTCACTGTGGCCAGGGTTCTCTTACTACCAGCCATGGGTCACCCGCCTATTCTTATAGCTGGGAAGTGTGGTCAGCCTTACTTGAACTATGTGGACCAAACTAAAGGAGCAGCAACTTCTCAAAGGAAAATCGCAATATCATTACCAAAAGGAGGAGGAAGGGATGAAAGAAAAGAACAACACCCGCTGATAATCTCATACACCCTATGGAGAAAATATTGTTGTATCTCCAATTTCATATAAGAAAAAACTGAAGTTAAGGGAGGAGAAATGACTTGACAAAAGAACGCATGGCTGGAACATGGCAGAGCTAGAATTTAGACTCTCAAGTCTGAACTTGAGACACTGCACTAGTCATCCTTCTTGATGATAAGAACCTTAGGTGATGGTGTATAATTGTATTTGGGCACTCTTCACAGCCAACTTGCCTCACTGCCCTTTATCATAGGGGAAGTCTGTAATCTTGATGAAAATTTAAAAACAAAACCCTCCAGCAAACCAAACCCAAGAAGTGATAAATTCTGTATTGGATTAATGGTCCATTTTCCCCAAGAGCATCTTCAACAACACATCTGGGATGTGATTTGCCCCTGATTATAATATTAACATGAAACAACATTTATCAAGCATTTGAAGGTTGCTTAATCATGACTCTTTTATCCATGAATACATCAAAACATTTTGACCTCATCATATTTCTCTTAGTTTTCTAGACTATGTTCTTATCAACCTCCTCCCACTTTCACAAGGGTATGGACATTAGCAAGCATGTAAGACCTGAACAACACTGTCAACCATCTTGACTTAGTTGACATTTATTGAACACTCTACCTAAAAACAGAAGAAAACACATTGTTTCTAAGTGTTCATTAAATATTCAGCAAGTTAGACCATTTGCTAGGTTATAATAAAAACTTTAAGAACAGAATAAAATGAAAGTAAATAAGAAAAACTGTGGTATATTCATCCATTGGAATAAAACACAGTGACAAAAAATAACAAATTACTGCTATGTGCAACGACAGATAAAATCTGACAGACATTATGTTGACTAGATGAAGTCAGACACAATATACAACATACAGAATTATTCTGA
Organism: Dugong dugon; assembly: GCA_030035585.1. Taxonomy (NCBI): domain Eukaryota; kingdom Metazoa; phylum Chordata; class Mammalia; order Sirenia; family Dugongidae; genus Dugong; species Dugong dugon. The sequence goes on along the minus strand of CM057462.1, from coordinate 16,454,673 downwards.
TTAAATGAAGTCCAAGAATTGGCAAATCTTATCTCTGGCAATAACGGTCAGAACACTGGTTACTCCTGTTAAAGGGGAAAGGCTAGGAGGGAATCTTCTTGTGTGCTAGAAAATTTCCCTAACCTGATCGCAGAGGAGGTTACGTAAGTGTATGACCAGGTGTAAAAATTATCGCGTTGTACACTTAAAATTAGTATACATTACGCACCACTATATGTGCGTATATATGAGAAAAAAGTAAAAACTGTTTACAATGGCCATTTTCAAAGGTGCTTCACCTTTTACCTACTGATCCTCAAAATGACGGTTATCTTCCTGCCTCTCACCCTGGAAAAGTCCTCTCTCCAGGGTCCTCAGCACTTGGAGAGATGAGACTGGGTTCGCACAGTCTGTACCCTGCTCCTAGGGAAAGCTACCTGATATGCAAGAGACCACAAACCATGAAACAGAAGCCAAACTAAAGCCTTCAACAGTTCTAAAAATGGAGAAATATTTATGAGGGGCAAAGAAATTATTTCTCTAAAGAACATGGTAAATTTTTTTTCAAAAGGCCAAATGTGCAAATACCAACTTTCTCTGCTCCCCAAGGGCATCCTTGATTACCGAAATTCGGGTTTTTCAGTTCATGTACGCATTTAAGAAAACCTGGGCTTTTCTCTATAGAGCAAATGACGGCTGTAGGGGAGTCACTGAACGATTAGGTCACTAGGTAGAGCCCTCGGTGTTCGCGCACGGAATCCCAACCCTGAGGTACCGAGAGTACCAGAAACCGGAAGCGGAAGTGTGCATCCCGGGGTGGGCAGCCTTGTTTGGTCGCTCTCCTGCTACGATGTGAGGTGGTTTTTGCTTTGTCGATGCACTACCAGGTGACCCCGCAGCCTCCTGTCCCGAGGTCTAAGGGCGGTGCTTCCGCTCTCCTGCGCACTCCTGGTCTCTCCGGCCTCCCAGAGCCGCGGGACTCCCTCTAGCCGGTGGAGCCGCCGGCGCTTTGCCGCTGCCGCTGCTGGCTATTGCTCTTTGCCGCTTCCTCCGAGATCCGGGCCCACCGGGCCGCAGCTGCTTTCTGGACGGCAGGGTAGGTGGGGTAGACCTGTGTCTCTTAGTGAATTAACAGGTAAAATCGTGTGAATCCTCGCTAAGTAAAAGTGTGATTCTCAGACCAGCAGGGTCAGCTTCACCAGGTGCTTGAAAAATGCAGTAACGGGCCTCATATATGCCCAGGGCAGTCATTCTGAGCGTAAATGCCTGCTCCCACCTCCTGCAGTCGGCCACTCACCGTGCTCCCCTTCGTTTTGTTTTGTTTTTTAACGATCCAGATTCAGACAGAGTCTTCGGCCTCATTTGCCACCCCTCCCGAACACACCCACGGACGCACACACTGACACACGTCACGTTGAGCTCCTCATCTGGCCTCAGTCACAACTTGCCTTGTATATATATTTATCGCTTACTGAGCTATTTTAGAAGGACTGGGCAATTTGCTAAGTACTTTATATACTAAGGAGCCCTGGTTGCACAGTGGATAAGAGCTACTCTGTCCTATGGGGTTGCTATGAGTTGGAATCGACTCTATGATGGCAATGGATTTGTTTTTTGTTTGCTTTTTATATACTAAAAAAAAAAAAAAAAAAAAAAGACCTGTTGCCGTTAAGTCGATTCCAACTCAACTACCCTGTAGGACAGAGTAGAACCTCCCCATAGGGTTTCCAAGGAACAGCTGGTGGATTTGAACTGTTGATCTTTTGGTTAGCAGCTATAGCTCTTAACCACTGTACCACCAGGTGTCCGCTTTATATACTGCACCTCGTTTTATTAACAACACATGAGATAGGGAGTATTTGCAGCATTTTACAAAAATAATAGTTTTGGAGAAATTAAACAGCTTGCCCATGGATAAATATTTGGTAAGTGACAGTGTCTGAACTGTAATTCAGGTCCGTTCTTAAAAGGACATATTCTTGATCACAATTTCCCGGTGTAAAATGACTCCCCTTTGTTTTTTGTGCTCTTCAAGGCAGGACTTCATTGCTGGTCATACAAACAATAAGATTGTGGTGAGGAGTATGTCCCCCTTCCTTTAATGGTTATAGATGTTTAAGACAGATGAAGAACAAAGAACTATGAGTTGGAACTAGCATTTATATTTAGAACCATATTTATCTCAATTTCAGCAGGAAATATTTAGTAAGAGGCAGGTTTTGAGGAATTTCTTCGGCTGTAAGGCAGAAATTTTCATCATGATTGTATGAGAAACAATATAGCCAACCCTAGTTCTTCTGATGTAAAATGTATTATTGCTGAACAAGTTTAATATAGGCGATGAGGGAGATCACACACACTGTGTGTGTGATCTGTGTGGGTTTGGATGCTGGGATTCAACCACAATTTCTGCTTCCAAAGCTGCACACTTCTTAAAAGATTGAAGATTTCTTGGAGTAAAAACCATGCATATTCCCAATGTCAGAACAGCGAATATTAGGAATGAGGGCAAAATGTAGGGCATGTGTAATGAAACTAACCAAAATACTTGAACAGATCCTAGAGGGTCAGGCACACTCCTGTGTTGCAAAAAGTACCTCATCCTTTGTAATAATTATTTTACAAAGTACAAGAATCAAGTAGGGAGTCCCTGGGTGGCGGAAAAGGTTAAGGTTACTAGCTGAAATGTTGGTGGTTGGAACCCACCCAGATTTGCCTTGAAGGATAGACCTGGCGATCTGCTATTGAAAGGTCATAGCATTTAAAACACTATGGAGCAAATTTAAAGTGTGTAAGTTTAAGCGTTCTTTTTGAGAAATCATTGGAACCGCCAATGCCATTAGCCTATTTTTTTTTTTTTTTTAAACTTAGCATTATAATTCATGGGATTTTTGTTGTTGCTGTTGTTGTTATGGAAGCAGTCTTGTACTTTTTATTTTTCCTCTTCATACTAATAACAAGGTGATCCAGATCCAGTTACCTTAAAAAGCCTTTTCTTTACACACTGGAGTTTCTCAAATGTGATATTATTTTCTAGGTTAGTACAGCCTAAGGTTGGCATTAAATCTATGAAGTACTCTCGTTTCTTCCTCTACCCGCATGGTATCTAAATGTCCCTCTTTTCACTCACACACTCAGAGCAAGAAACTAATTTCCTTTCTTTCTTGTTTTAATAATGTCATTTCATGCTATTTATTCTCGTGTGTGTGGTAGAATATATCCGAGAAAACCTTTTCCTATTTCAACCATTTTTACACATACAATTCAGTAAGACTGATTACTGTCACCATGTTGTGCAGCCATCACCACTGTCAGTTTCCAAGTTTTTCCATCACCCTTAGCAGAAACTCACTACCTCTTAAATGTTAACTCCCCTCCTCCCTCCCATCCGCCTCTGGTAACCGTTTGGTCTGTATACATCTGCCTGTGCTAGATATTTCACTTAAGTGGGATTCTACAATATTTGTCCTTGTGTGTTTGACATATTCATGTTGTAGCATTCATGAGAACTGCTTTTCTTTTTTTGACTGAATAATATTCCATTTTATTTATCCATGCATCTGTTGATGGACGTTTGGGTTTTATCCACTTTTTGGGTATAATGAATAGTGCTGCAGTGAAGAGTGGTATAAAAATACCTGTTTGTGTCCCTGCTTTCAAGTCTTTTGTGTATATACGTATTGTTGTTAGGTGCCGTTGAGGCTGTTATAGACTCATAATGACTCATAACTGTGCCATAAGGTTTTCTTGGGTGTAATCTTTACAGGAGCCGATCACCAGGTCTTTCTCCAGCAGAGCTGATGGGTGAGTTCAAACCGCCAACTTTTTGATTTGCTGCCAAGGCGGAAACCTGCCAGAGAAGGAAAGCTCAAATATTTTCCACTAAAGCAAGCAATAGAAAAGTGGTAAGACTGTGCTTTGAGACCTGTAAAAACAAGGCAGTGCCACTGACTTCTGGCTCTCACAGGTTTAACTGTATTTTCTCCCATTCTGTGGGTTGTCTCTTCACTTTGTTGACAAAGTCCTTTGATGCATAAGATTTTTTTTTTATTCTTTAGGTGAAAGTTACAACTCAGTTTCTCGTACAAAAATTTATACCCATATTGTTTTGTGACATTACTTGAAATCACCACATTCCCCCTTTTCACCCTGAGTTCCCTGTGTCCACTCAACCAATTCCTGTCCCTTCCTCCCTTCTCTTCTTGCCTCCAGACAGGAGCTGCCATTTGGTCTCGTGTATCCGATTGAGCTAAGAAGCACACTCTTCACATGTGTTTTTTTTTGTTTTCTAGTTCTGTCTGATCTTTGTGTGAAGAGTGAGCTTCAGGAATGGTTTCAGTTCTGGGTACCAAAGTGTCCTGGGGCCATAGTTTTAGGGGTTCCTCCAGTCTTTGTCAAACTGTTAAGTCTGGTCTTTTTACGTGAATTTGAGTTCTGCTCCACACTTTCCTCCTGCTCTGTCCAGGGCTCTCTGTTGTGTTCCCTGTCTGGGTGGTCATTGGTGGTAGCCAGGCACTATCTAGTTCTGGTCTCAAGCTGATGGAGTCTCTGGTTTATATGGACCTTTTATCTCTTGTGGGCTAATATTTTTCTTGTGTCTTTGGTTCATTTTCCTTTGCTCCAAGTGGGATGGGACCAACTGATGCATCTTAGATAGCTGATCGCAAGCTTTTAAGACCCCAGATGCCACTCACCAAAGTGGAATGCAGAACATTTTCTTAATAAACTTTGTTATGCCAATTGACCTAGATGTCCCCAGACCCCAGCCCCAGCTCCTATGTCCCTCAGAGTGTTTGGATGTGTACAGGAAACTTCTTAGCTTTTGCCTTGGTCCAGTTGTGCACACGATTTTTAATTTATCTGTTTTGTCTTTCATTGGTTGTGCTTTTGGTATCATATTTAAGAATCCAGTGTTGAAAACTAATGTGTGGAGAAAAGATCTTATTTTTAAAAATTGTAATAGTATTGAATGTGTCAAAAAGTTAAAAAATGTGTAGAGTAAAAATGATCATTAAACACCACTTGTAATCTCAACATCAATAGAAAAATGTGGTGCCTTTTATTTTTCCCCTTCCTTCCCTAGAGATAGATAGTCTAAAAGTACTCCCTTTTTGGACTGGAGTTCTCCTTGGAGCCGTGACTGGTAATGTCACTTCATATCAAATGCAAACTTTCATTCAAAACTACTGAATTTTCCTAGTTCAGAATCTAAGAATTGCCCCTCAGGTAACACCACAATATCAACTTACATTCCCTAAAGGCCTAATACACGTCAGAACTGTGCCCCTTCCTTTAGCTTGAAGCTTCAGAAGTGGGCATGGAGCCTGTTTCAGAGGTTTCAGTTTGATTCTTTGTGTCCAGGAAGACAGCATACTGGTTGAGATATGGGCTCTTGGGTACCAATGTACTCCAAGACCAAACCTTTCCCATAGTCTGCCTGGGGCACTAAGGATTGTATGGCTCTTAAATCTTACGTGTCCAAAACAGAGCTTTTAAAATCACATCTGAACAAATCAAGTTTTCACCTGGCTTTCCATTCACTAGATTAGTGGAAATAGCCCAAGCTAGTCTGTGAGAGATCTACCTTATGAAAGCAGCCTGTGGACTTTCTTCTACTTTTTCTCTTGTCACAAGAAGGTATAATCTCCATCTGACAGCAAGAGGCATATTTCAAAAATGTAAACCAAGTAAGCTATCCATGTATTTATTTTAGAATATTTAAAAAAAATAAATCAATGTATTTATTTTAGAATAAAATTCATATATTTTATGTTGGCCAACAAGATCTGTCAGATTCAGGCTTATGTGTTGCTCTCTGACTTAAATTTATAACACTCTCATGTTTGATAAACTCTTGACACATTTAAAAAAAACTCTTTCAATGATGTCAGGATTTTCTCTGCCTTTCAGCTTTTGCATTTGTATTTCTTCTTATTGTAGAAAAAACATTTTAACCATAGGAATTGGATGATTCTTATAAGTCAGGTATTATTTCAAGTGTCACCTTCTCAGAAAGTGCCCCTGCTTCCCCTCAGTTACTCTCATTTCTGCTTAAATATCATTGTAGGTTTCAGAATGAGGTAAATCCAATTTAGGTTGACGTTAACCTTAATCATGGAAATACAAGCAAATTGAGTTAAATGTTACCTTTGCTTTTGCTAGCTCTGTTTTCTTATTTTGGAGCCCTGGTGGCACAGTGGTTAAAGCACTTGACTACTAACCGAAAGGTTAGTGGTTTGAACCACCACTGCTCTGTGGGAGAAAGATGTGGCAGTCTGCTTCCGTAAAGATTCACGGCCTTGCAAACTCCGTGGGGGCAGTCCTACTCTGTCCTGTAGGGTTGGTATGAGTTGGAATGGACTCAGTGGCAGTGGGTTCGGCTTTCCCCCCATTTGACAAACTTCCAGCATATAAAAAGCTGTGAAGCTCCTCATTGTGGTGACGGCAGTTTTCACACCCTCTCTGCTGTGTTGGTTGCCTAGGGTTCTGGTGAGTCCACTAGAGCTATGACGTCCAGTAGGCGGATGTTACTATTTCAGTTAAAGTTAATTGAAACTAAAAGGAAAAGTTCAATTCTTTAGTTACACTAGTTATATGTTCAGTGCTAAAATAGGCACATGAGGTTAGTGGCTACCATATGGGACCATGCAAAAACAGAACCTGTCTTCATAGAAAGTTCCATCCATTGGATAGTGCTGTTCCAGAGTATATATAAACGTAATAATCTGTGTGTCCTCAATGATCAGTGTCATAGGCCAGAAGGAACAAGAAAACAAATTACATAATGTCTGTCCATAGATATACAGGCTAGCGTGGGAGACATTTTAAAATAAATAATGAAAACCAGGGACATCTGATACCTGTAATAAAAGGACCTGGCGGCACAGTGGCTTAAGAGCTTGGCTACTAACCAAAAGGTCAGCAGTTCAAATCCACCAGCTGCTCCTTGGAAACCCTATGGGGCAGTTCTACTGTGTCCTGTTAGATTGCTTTGAGTTGGAATCAACTTGATGGCAATAAGTTTACTTTTTTTGATTTTTACCAGTCATGTTAAACTGCTTGAAAACGAAAATTATTTAAGTGAAGTTTCAGAAAATTAGTTTTATTTAGCTATGTGCATAGTTCTGTAGGGCTAATAGCCTGTTGTATGGGGGGAGAGTATTTCTTTTGGGAAAAATGAGTGTGTAAATCCCCGAGGCAGCAGAGAACCCAGTGTCATACATTCCTTGATGAAAGTCAGAGAAGATTGAAGCAGAGAAAACAAAGTGTAGGTAGGGGGTTTGTGTGAGCCAGATTGGAGGAGGCAATGGCAGCAGGTCGTTTAGAACCATACTGACTACTCTGGGCTTTTAGAAGGCCAGAGGACAGTCACTGACTGGCATTAAGCAGTTCCTGTGCTGCAGATAGATTTTGGAAATGACAACCGTGATTAAATGACGTCAGGCAGGACAGGAGTTGTTATGAATAGGTTAAGGAAGACTGTGAGGAGGTCTAGATATGGAGATCGGTTATGGGTTAGGAAAATAGTGTAGTGATATGCTGTAGATTTAGATGGTGCAGAGGGTATTCGTTTAGAATTCTGAGTCTTTGAGTTACACACTATAGATTAGTGAATGCTTCTCATATTTGAACATCAGTGTAATCTGGTGATCTTGTTAAAATGAAAATTTTGATTCAGAAATTCTGAAGCGGGGCTTGAGATTCTACATACTGAACCAGTTCCTAGTTTATGCTGGAATTAATAATAAGGATGTGGATGAAAATTAGAGAGTGGTATTAGAGAAAATCAGAAAAGAAAAGCCAAAAAACCAAACCCGTTGCTGTCAAGTTGATCCCAACTCATAGCGACGTTATAGGACAGAGTAGAACTGCCCCATAGGGTTTCCAAGGAGTGACTGGTGGATTTGAGCTGCCAACCTTTTGGTTAGCAGTGGAGCTTTTAACCACTACACCACCAGGGTTCCAGCAAAAGAAAGGATAATGCTTAAAGGGGAGACACTAGCGTAAAAGATCATGGGAGAGTGAGAACATTTACACTGAGACCAAGAAGTGAAAGAACAGGAGTCAGCTTGGATGGGAAGCAGGGTAGAGGGTTGGAAAGGGATGGGAAGAAAGGAGAGAAATGGCTCCTTCAAGAAAACTTAATGATTTTCTGATTTATTTGTTGATCAGTTTATTATAAGGTTGAAAGACGAAGTGTTGAGGATTCTCCCAGTTTTCTCAAAAGCTTAGGGGCTAGTAGTGTCATGGTTTAAGAAAGAAGGGGGAAAAAAGAAATGCTAATTGTAAAAGCAACAGGGAAAATACCGATCACGTATTACAAGGATACAAATGAAATGAAAAAAATTTTTAAAAAGCAAAACAGAAGTGTTTTAAACGCACATAATTAAAAATGAATGAATCATGATGAGTTCATTGACAAAACTTCACAAATATGTTCTTCCTGAAAGTTCACCCATAGTAATCCAATAACAGTGCATGGGACAAAGTTATGTAGGTGAACCCAGAACTTCAACATTGGACCCCTGACTCCCTAGAGGAAATCAGGTTCAACTTTTCCATCTGGCCAGGCTTCTCATGCTCTGGGATGAATAAAATCTTCCCAAGTTTGTTCTTGTTTCCAGAAAGAAGAGTGCATGGAGCTGCATGACGAATGCAGGTGTGTGCTCTGGAGGTTGGAGCCTGTTCTGCCTTCAGTGCAAATGCCCTCAGAGGGGAGCATTGCCCAGAGCCTGGGAGGAAGCCAAAAACCTGTCATTCCCTGCTTACTCAACACTATCCTCTCCATTCTTCTTCCATTTCAGGTCTCAAGTGTGGTACAGGGGGAACTAGTCCAGTCCAGGTAGCTGAGGATCTAGGGCGACCATCTTGCACATAAGTAAATCACAAGTACAGTTTCAACTGCCTTGTCTTGTATGTGGACCAGACGTTATTCATCTGCTACCAGACCTCCCGGTGCTCTGCTTGCACTCCCATCCCTCTTATTGAAGGGGTTCTTGGGCTTAGAGACGACGTTCTGTCAGACTTCCAGAAGCTGGAGCAAGGAAATGGTGAGTTCTGTGGAGAACTGGGTTATTCTTACTGTAAGTGGGTGAGACTTATTATGGATTGTTGGGGGACCAGCTGTGTCCTGTGACAGTGTGGTTCCTCAATGAAGAAAAAAGGTGGCAGAGGAGGCCAAGGAACTGAGCCCTAGGAGGCATGCTAAGGCCCTGCTGTACTGTCACTGGGCCCTTCCTCTATACATACTTGGTTTTTCAAGATTTGGATGCCTGGGATCACCTTCACTCTCTGACTGTCAGAGTTGGCACCATGAGGTGTTAACATCCCCACCTTGGGCCTTGGTGCTCTGTATTGAATGACAGAGCTGAAGATGCAGCAGCTCTGACTGTGGAGGCTAAGACCCGGCCCTCCAGAGCCATCTCAACAGTTTTCTTGACTTTTGCCAGCACTGGAGCATTGTCTGTACAGTTCTAAAACTACAGGTCCACCTCTCACACTGTGTTATGTGTTAGAAAAAGGGGAAGAGTGTTCGTGGATGAAAGTCCTGTTTATGGGGTCCTGGGCGATGGTGGTGCTCTCCTAATGTCAACAAAGGTATGAACCTGGGGATAGTGAGTCCATCTGGAACCTGTGTGAGATCTCCAGACCCATTCTCCCTTGACCCGCTCCCCCCCCCCCCCCCCCCCAACGCGGAATGCTTTTGCCTTGAGGCTTGCTTCTGTATGGAAAGCATGAATCCCCAATGTAGGTCTTTGTCCTCCCACCTGTGCCTGGAGCTTGTGTTTAATTCCTATAATTTTTTACTGTTTTCCGTAGTCTTGAATGTTTACCTGTGTTTTATTGACTATGCAAAGGCATTCGACTATGTGGATCATAACAAATTACGGATACCATTGTGAAGAATGGGAATTCCACATCACTTAATTGTGCTCATGAGGAACCTGTACATAGATCAAGAGGCAGTTCCAAGAGAACAAGGGATACTGTGTGGTTTAAAGTCAGAAAAGGTATGCGTCAGGGTTGTATCCTTTTCCCATACTTATTCAATCTATATGCTGAGCAAATGATCCGAGAAGCTGGACTATATGAAGAAAAGCGTGGGATAAGTGTTGGAGGAAGACTCATTAACAACCCGTGTTATGCAGATGACATAACCTTACTTGCTGAAAGTGAAGAGGACTTGAAGCACTTACTGATGAAGATCAAAGACCACAGCGTTCAGTATGGATTACACCTCAACATAAAACAAAAATCCTCGCAGTTGGACCAGTATGCATCCTCATGATAAACGGAGAAAAGATTCAAGTTGTCAAGGATTTCATTTTACTTGGATCCACCACCAATACTCATGGAAGCAGCAGTCAGGAAATCAAAAGACGCATTGCATTGGGCAAATTTGCTGCAAAAGAACTGCACTTTAAAGAGTGTTGAAAAGCAAACATATCACTTTGAAGACTAAGAGTCACATGACCCAAGCCATGGTGTTTTCAGTCACCTCACATACATGCGAAAGCTGGACGACGGATAAGGAAGACTGAAGAATTGATACCTTTGAATTGTGGTGTTGGAAAAGAATATTGAGTATACCATGGACTGCCAAAAGAATGAACAAATCTGTCTTGGAAGAAGTACAACCAGAATGCTCCTTAGAAGCAAGGATGGTGAGACTACGTCTCACATAGTTTGGACATGTTTTAAGTAGGTATCAGTCACTGGAGAAGGACGTCATGCTTTGTAAAGTAGAGGGTCAGTGAAAAAGAGGAAGACCTTCAACAAGATGGAATTGACACAGTGGCTGCCCCAGTGAGCTTAAGCATAACAGCAATTGTGAGGATGGCCCAGGACCTGGCAGTGTTTTGTTCTATCGTATATAGGGTCGCTATGAGTCGGAATTGACTCGATGGAACCTAACAACAACATAGTCTTGAATTAGAATCTAAAATTAAAGTGTTCTCTTTTGCTGGAGAAGCTCAACATATGAGATGTGTGTATTTAAGTTCTTGGGTTTACAGTTTGCACTGGAAGAAAATTTCTAGATCATTTGGTGTGTTTCTGCTGAGAACTTTTCAATTTAGTGGATATAAACTTCTCAAACACAGAGGAGCCTATTTTAACTGATGTAAAAGTTACTCTAAAGCTCACTTAAGTCTTTTTTTTTTCTCTTTTTTTTATTGTACTTCAGGTGAAGGCTTACAGAAAAATAGTTTCTTATGAAACAGTAGTACACATTGTTTTATGACATTGGTTAACAACCCCACAATATGTCAACCCTCTCCCTTCTCGACCTTTTTTTTTTGGTGGAAATACACATAGCCAAAGATACACCATTTCAAAAATTTCTACATGCACAGTTCAGTGACATCAACTATGCTCTTCCAGTTGTGCTGCTATTCTCACTTTAGATGAAGGCTTACAGAACAAAATAGTTTCTCATTTAACAGTACACATGTTGCCCTATGATGATGGTTAACAACCTCACAACACATCAACACTATCCTTACTCAACCTTGGGTTCCCTATCATCGGCTTCCCTGTCACCTTCTGTCTTCTGGCCTTTGTCCCCGGACTGCTGTACCTCATTAGTCCCATTTGGTTTTATGCGGCTGTCCACTCCTCGGCTGAACGGTGAAGCTTGGAGATGACTTCACCACTGAGCTAAAAGGGTGTCTGAGGGCCATACTCTCGGGGTTTCTCCAGTCTCCTTTAGGCCAGTAAATCTGGTCTTTTTTTTGCAAGTTAGAATTTTCTACATCCTTCTCCATCTCTGTCCAGAACCCTCTGTTGTGATCCTGGTCAGAGCAGTCAGTGGTGGTAGCCGGGCACCATCTAGCTGTACTGGACTCAGTCTGGTGGAGACCTCGGTAGCTGTGGACAGTTAGTCCTTCGGACTGATCTTTTCCTTGTATCCTGTTCTCCTCATTCTCCCGTGCTCCTGAAGGGATGAGACCAGTGGAGTATCTTAGATGGCTGCTCACAGGCTTTTAAGACCCCAGACGCTACTCACCCAGGTAGAATGTAGAACATTGTCTTTATAAACTGTGTTACGCCAATTGAAGCTCACTTAAATCTTGAGGTGGCTCTTAAAGACTCCTATTACATTTAACACGTCATGCCAGAACCTCTAATGTGTTACGTATCTTAGCCATTTTAGAAAACCTCCTGGCTGAGATAAAATGTATGTACAGACTCTGATATCCCTGGTTACTGTGTTTAGAAAGAGAGCTCTTAATTTATACTTTTGTGATTTGCACAAGTGTATTTTACCATTTAACAACAGCTGGATCCTAAATGATTAAATTTTAAATGGTTTTATTATTACGAATGTTAATTCCAAGTAAAAACACTCTCATTTGACTTATATCATGTTTAAAAGTGCAATATAGTTTACTGAAAAGTTTTTCCAATAGATAATACCTTCGAAGGTTGAAATTTAATATGAAGTTTAAAAGTATACTTTCTGAAGACTTGTTCCTACTCTTGTCCTCACTCAGCTCATCCCTCTTCCCCCAGCTTCCTTTAAATAACCACCTTTATTCCTGTCTGAAGCATCTTGCCAGTGTTTACGTATAAGTGGCAAATAGAATTTTTATTTCCGTAGTTTGTTACACAAAAGATAGCATGGGATTTACACTTTTTTTTCATTGTGCTCTAGGTGAAAGTTTACAGCTCAAGTCAACTTCTCGTATAAAAACTTATATGCATATTGTTATATGATGCTAGTTGCAATCCACACTATGTGACAGCACTCTCCCCCTTTCCAGCCCAGGTTTCTTGTGTTCGTTCAATCATTTCCTGTCCCTCCCTGCCTTCTCATCCTGACTCTGGACAGGAGGCGCCTATTTGGTCTCGTGTATCTTACTTGAACTAAGAAGCACACTCTTCATGAGTATTATTTTATGTTTTATAGTCCAGTCTAATCTTTGAAGAGTGGACTTTTGGAAATGGTTTTAGTTCTGGGTTAATAGAGCATCCGGGGGCCATGGTTCTGAGGTTTCCTCCAGTTTGTCAGACCATTAAGTCTTATCTTTTCATATGAATTTGAATTCTGCTACACACTTTTCTCCCTCTCCATCAGGGACTCTCCGTTGTGTTCCCTGTCAGGGTAGTCATTGATGGTAGCCAGGCACCATCTAGTTCTTCTGGTCTCAGGCTGATGGAGTTTGTGGTTTATGTGGACCTTTTTCTTTTGGGCTAATATTTCCCTTGTGTCTTTGGTGTTCTTTATTTTCCTTTGCTCCAAGTGGGTTGGAATCAATTGATGTATCTTAGATGGCTGCTCGCAAGCTTTTAAAACCCCAGGCACCACTCACCAAAGTAGGATGCAGAGTAATTTTTTTTTAAATTGTGCTTTCAGTGAAAGTTTACAATTCAAATTAGTCTGTCATACAAAAATTTATACATACATTGTTATGTGACCCTAGTTGCTCTCCCTATACTGTGACAGCACACTCGTCCTTTCTATCCCTGATTTCCCGTGTCCATTCGACCAGCTCCTGACCCTCTCTGCCTTCTCATCTCGCCTCCGGACAGAAGCTACCCATTTCGTCTCATGTATCTACTTGAGCTAAGAAGCACACTCTTCACGAGTATCATTTTATGTCCCATAGTCCAGTCTATTCTTTTCTGAAGAATTGGCATTGGGAATGGTTTTAGTTTTGGGATAACAGAGAGTCCAGGGGCCATGTCTTCCAGGGTCTCTCCAGTCTTAGTCAAACCATTAAGTCTGGTCTTTTTACTAGAATTTGAGTTCTGCACCCCACTTCTCTCCTGCTACATCAGGGACTCTCTGTTTTGTTCCCAGCCAGGGCGGTCATTGGTTCTGGCTGGGCACCATCTAGTTCTTCTGGTCTCAGGCTGATGAGGTCTCGGGTTTATGTAGCCCTGTCTTTTGGGCTCATACTTGTGTCTTTGGTGTTCTTCATTCTCCTTTGCTCCAGGTGGGTTGGGACCAATGAATGCATCTTAGATGGCCGCTCGGTAGCTTTTAAGACCCCAGACACCACTTACCAAAGTGGGATGCAAAACAATTTCTTAATAAACTTTGTTACGCCAGCTGACCCAGATGTCCCTCAAAACCGTGGTCCCCACACCCCAACCCCAGCTACTGTGTCCCTCAAAGTGTTTAGTTGTATTCAGAAAACTTCTTAGCTATTGCTTTAGTTCAGTTGTGCTGACTTCCCTTGTATTGTGTGTTGTCCTTCACTTCACCTAAGATGATTCTTGTCTACCATTTATTCATGAATTACCCTCTCCCACCCTCCCTACCCTTTTAACCATCAAATAATGTTTCCTTCTGTGTGTAAACCTTTTCTTGAATTCTTATAATAGTGGTCTTCTACAATATTTGCCCTTTTGCGACTAATTTCACTCATCATAATGCCCTCCAGGTTCATCCATGTCTTGAGATGTTTCGCAGATTCATCATTCTTTATTGTGTAGTATTCCATTGTGTGTATGTACCATAATTTGTTTATCCATTCGTCTGTATGGGCACCTAGGTTTCCAACTTTTTGCTATTGTGAACAGTGTTGCAATGAACAGGGGTGTCCATATATCTATTCATGTGATGGCTCTTATTTCTCTAGGCTATAGTGCAAGGAGTAGAATTGCTGGATAGTATGGAACTCTATTGCTAGCTTTTTAAGAAGTGCCAAATTGACTTCCAAAGTGTTTGTACCATTTAAATTTCCACCAGCAGTGCATAAGTGTTCCAGTCTCCACAACCTCTCCTACATTTATTATTTTGTGTTTTTTGGGTTAGTGCCAGCATTAGTGGGGTGAGATGATATCTCATTGTAATTTTGATTTGCATTTCTCTAATGGCTAGTGATAGCATGTCCTCATGTATCTGTTAGCTGGCTGAATGTCTTCTTTGGTAAAGTGCCTGTTCATACCCTTTGCCCATTTTTTAATTGGGTTATTTGTCTTTTTGTTGTTGAGGTGTTGCAGTATCTTGTAGATTTTAGAAATTAGACCTTGATCGGATATGTCGTAGCCAAAATTTTTTTTCCCAGTCTGTAGGTTCTGTTTTTATTCTTTCAGTGAAGTCTTTTGATGAACATAAGTGTTTGGTTTTTTATACTTTTTATTTATTTATTTATTTTTTGGACTTTTTAAAAAATTGTGCTTTAAGTGAAAGTTTACAATTCAAGTTAGTCTCTCATACAAAAATGTATACATAACATTGTTTTGTGACCCTATTTGTTCTCCCTATACTGTGACAGCACACTCTTCCTTTCCATCCTGGATTTCCTGTGTCCATTCAACCAGCTCCTGACCCAGCTCTGCCTTCTCATCTCACCTCTGGACAGGAGCTGCCCATTTCGTCTCATGTATTTACTTTAGCTAATAAGCATATTCTTTGCAAGTATCATTTTATGTCCCATAGTCCAGGCTGTTCTTTTTCTGAAGAGTTGTTGGGAATGGTTTTAGTTTTGGGCTAACAGAAGCCCGGTGGCCGTGTCTTCCAGGGTCCTAGTGTTTGGTTTTTAGGAGCTCCCAGTTATCTAGTTTCTCTTCTTGTGTTTGTGCATTGTTAGTAATGTTTTGTATTCTGTTTATGCCATGTATTACGGTTCCTAGCATTGTCCCTATTTTTTCTTCCATGATTTTTATCATTTTAGATTTTATATTTAGGTTTTGGATCCATTTTGTTATACATTTATTTAGTTTTTCTACCTCAATTTGTGTTAGTTTTGGTAGTTAGTGTATTTCTAGAAATCTATTTCCTCTAGGTTTTCAAATTTGTTGGAGTACAATTTTTCATAGTATTCTGTTACGATCCTTTTAATTTCAGTTGAGTCTGTTGTGATATCTCCCAGCTTTTGGTCTTGTTGACTCTTTGGATTGTTTTTCTATTCTCTATTTCATTTATTTCTGCTCTAATCTTTATTATTTCCTTTCTACTGGTGCCCGAGGGCTTTGTTTTGCTTCTCTCTTTGTATTTGTTCAAGGTGTAGGGTTAATGGTTTGATTTTGGTCCTTCTTTTTGGATGTGTGCATTTATTGCTATAAATTGACCTCTGAGCATTGCTTTTGCTGTGTCCCAAAGGTTCTGGTAAGATGTGTTTTCATTCTCATTTGAGAATTATTTCGTCCTTGATTTATTCTCTAACCCAGTAGTTTTAAAGCATAGTGTTGTTCAGTTTCCATGTATTTGATTTTTTTCCCTTGCTTTTTCTGTTATTGATTTCTACTTTTATGGCTTTATGGTCAGAAAAGATGCTTTGTAATGTTTCAAAGTTTTGAATTCTGTTAGGCTTGCTTTGTGGCTTAATATGTAGTCCATTCTGGAGAACGTTCCGTGTACATTGGAAAAGAAGGTGTAATTGGCTGCTGTTGGGTTGCATGTTCTGTATATGTCTATGAAATCAAGTTGGTTGATTGTGGCATTTAGCTATTCCATGTTTTTATTGAGCTTTCTAGATGTTCTGTTCTTCACTGAAAGTGGCGTGTTGAAGTCTTCTACTATTGTGGAGCTATTTCTCCTTTCAATGCTGTTAGAGTTTGTTTTATGTATTTTGAAGCCCTGTCAGGTGTGTAAATATTAATGTTTCTGTCCTAGTGTATTGACCCTTTAATTATTATATGGTGCCCTTCCATATCCTTTATGGTGGATTTTATTTTAAAATCTGTTTGTCAGAGATTAATATTATCACTCCTGTTTTTTTTTTATTGTTGTTTAGTTGATATATTTTTTTCCATCCTTTGAGGTTTTGTTTGCGTCTTTGAGTCTAAGGTGTGTCTCTTGTAGGCAGCATATGGATGGATAATGTGTTTTTATCTGTTCTGCCACTTTCTGTCTCTTTATTGGTGCGTTTAGTCCATTTACATTCAGTGTAATTATTGATAATTATGAGTTTAGTGCTGTCATTTTGATTTTTTTGTCATGTTGAGTTTCTTTGTTCCACTTAATTTTCTGTGCTGAATCGTTTTTCTTTATGTGTTTTCATCTTTTTCATTATTATTGATTTTGTATTTGCTGAGTCTTTGTTTTTCTTTTTTTAGTTTGATGTGTAGATTTGTTAGTTTCCTTGAAATTTACCTCTCTTTTTCTAAGTTTAAACCAATCTTTTATTTCTTGATGTTGCCTTAATTTCCTCTCTGTATGAAAGTTCTAAGATTACACTATTTAGTGTCTCCTTTAGTTTTAATGCTGTTGTCTTGTACATATTGACATCTCTATTTCCCTATTTTCAGTGTTACAGCTTTGGCTTGCCTTTGTAACTTCCCTATCTGGGTTGATATCTGGTTGTTCTGTCCTGTGTTCTAGTCTTGGGGTGTTATCTGATATCGTTGGTTCTGTAGCCAGCGGACTTCCTTTAATATTTCATAATTTCTGTTTAGTTTTTACAAATTCCCTTAATTTCTGCTTATCTGGAAATGCCATAATTTCACCTTCATATTTAAGAGACAGTTTTGCTGGATATATAATTCTTGGCTGGTAATTTTTCTCCTTCAAGGCTTTATATGTGTCATCCCATTGCCTTCTTGCCTGCATGGTTTCTGCTGAGAAGTCAGAGCTTAGTCTTATTGACTCTCCTGTGTAATTGACTTTTCGTTTATTCCTAGCTGCTGTTTAAATTCTCTCTTTACCCTTGGTTTTGGCAAGTTTAATTATAATATGTCTTGGTGCCTTTCTTTTGGAATCTACCCTTTGTGGGGTTTGATGAGCTTCTTGGATAGATATCTTCTCATCTTTCATGATATCAGGGAAGTTTTCTACCAACAAATCTTCGACAATTCTCCGTATTTTCTGTTATTCCCCCCCCCCCCCCCCGCAATTCTGGTACTCCAGTCATTTGTAGTAATGTAATTCTTAGGGTTTTTTCATTTTTAAAAATTCTTTTATCTGATTTTTCCTGAAATAAATTGGTAGCAAGTGCTTTATCTTTAGTCTTACTAATTTTGACTTTCATTTCCTCAGTTCTGCTCTTGTGACTTTTATTGAGTTGTCTATTTCTGAAATTTTATTGTTAATCTTTTGGATTTCAATTTTCTGTCTCCCTGTGGATTCTAGAAGTCTGTTAAATTTGTCATTCTGATCTTGTATAGCTTTCCTGAATTCCTCTATTGCTTTGTGTGTTCCTTGGTTTGGTCTGAGTTTTGCCTGATGTCCTTCATGATCTCTTGAAGCGCTCTGTATATTAATCTTTTGAATTTTACCTCCGGTAATTCCAAGAACTTTTCTTTCTCCGGAAAATATCCTGGTTCTTTGTTTTGGTTGCTTTCTGTAGGCACCTTGATCTGCTTCTTTATGTGATTTGATATTGACTGTTGTCTCTGAGCCATCAATAAGTTATTATATTTATTTATTGTATGTTTGCTTAGTGTGTCCTAGCTTTTTATTTTGTTTTGTTTTGATATACCCAGATAGGCTGGCTGTGTGGGCTACTTTGGTTATTAGCATCTTTGAAACTCTCACATCCTGTCACCATGTGGTTTAGAGCTTCTACTAGGTGTGTGAGCCCAGTAGTCTGTTTATTTTTCTTGCATGGATTCAACTCAGGTGTCCAGGTTTTTGGTCGAGTGTGTGGTACAGGCTGTCACCTACAGTCCTAGATGGGCAGGACTACGTAGTGGTGATTGGAGGAGTCACAGGTATCTTGCTGCAGTAGGGAACTATGTTCTGAGCAAGGTAGGGGGCTGATGGCTGCTCCTGAGTGCCTAGGTGTAAGGCATGATCCTGTCCCCTAGAGCACATGGGTGGGTTTTACAGTTGAACCTTGGGCACCCAGTGATGTTGGCAGTAAGGACTGGGAGGCATTACTTATTCTTTAACCCATTGTGGGTGGCTGCGTGTAATGAGTGAATCTACCAGTCCTCAAGCCCCTGATATGGGTGGTGAGGACCTTGCTTAACGGAAAGGGTAGTGTCAGATGCCATGAATCTGCCACTCCTCATTGGCTGTTACAGTTGTAAATAAGTTAAATCAGCCTACACAGGTCTAGGCAGGGACGAAAGGAGTTCGAAGTCCATGGGCCCCTTATGCCTGTGCTTAGGCAAAGGGGCAGTGACTGCCTGAAGTTCCTGGTTTTGGGGGCGTAGCGATTTCTTAACCCTGTGAGACTGGTTTGGGGATGGTTAGTCCTGAGTACCCGGCTTAGGGGAGTTAGCTTTTTTTTTTTGCTTCGTTTTTACTCTAAAGCCATGAGACTGGTTTGGGCACGATACCTTCTGTTTCTTGCTTAAGGGGCATGGCAGTTGTTGAATACTGCTGGACTGGTATCAGAGGAGAATGGGGGGAGGGGGGCTCTGATGTGAAAAGAGCCACTTCACTATAAATTTCCCAGAGACGGAGGAGTTGTTTTGATCACGCATGGCAGGTTAGACACTTGCACTTAACTTTCACAGATCCAGCGCTGCTTCCTCCTGTATCTGGAGGTTTGTATAGACTGTCCGCTGCCTGGTCTCTCCCAGTGTGGTAAAATGTATCCCAGTCGCTGCTGTTTGCCTCAGCACATGTGTGCCAGCTCATCCAGCCTGCAGGGTGCTGGCTAGCTTGGGTCTGGCACTTCTTTGCAGCTTCTAAACTGTCTCTACCTCCCCCTGCTGCTCAGTCTGACTCCTCAGCTTTGTCTTTGATGTTCAGGGCTGCTAGATTGTCATATTCAGTCAATTCACATGTTTTTTTGGTCTTTGTTGTAAGAGGGACCACAGGAAGCATCTGACTATTCTGCCATCTTGGCCCTGCTTCTTACTTTTTGATGAACAGATTATCCTGGCTATCTTTTCATAACAATACATAGAAAGCTTAAATCTAAATTCTTATAAAACTTCACAGTATTTCATCTGATTGACTTTAGTTCTTTTGTTGTCATTTTTAACTCTATGGCTAAGGATGGACACTTGGATTGTACCCATTGTTTTGCTTTAACAACACTTCTGGTGAATATAAATTTTTAAGATCGGAGTATCAATAGTTTATGTATAAAAGCCCTTCAGAACTGTTGTTGTTAGGTGCTATCAAGTCGGTTTTGACTCAGTGACACTTTGTACAACAGAACAAAACACTAAACAGTCCTTTCCTCACAACGGTTACTATGAGCCCATTGTTGCAGCCACTTTCTCAATCCATCTTGTTGAGGGTCTTCCTCTTTTTCCCTGACCTTCTACCTTACTAAGCATGATGTCCTTCTCCAGGGACTGGTCTCTCCTAATTACATGTCCAAAAGTGCACGAGATGGTCTCACCATTCTCGCTTCTAATGAGCACTCAGGCTGCACTTCTTCCAAGACAGACTTGTTCGTTCTTTTGGCAATTCATAGTATATTCAATTTTCGTCACCAACACTAGTTCCAAGGTGTCCATTCTCCGGTCTTTCTTATTCATTGTACAGCTTTCATATGCATATGAGGCCATTGAAAACACCATGGCTTGGATCAGGTGCACCTTAGTCATTAAAGTGACATCTTTGATTTTTAACACTTTAAAGAGGTCTTTTGCAGCAGATTTGCCCAGTGAAATATGGCATTTGATTTCTTGACTACTAGTTTCATGGGTGTCTATTGTGGATCCAAGTAAAGTGGGATCCTTGACAACTTCTATCTTTTCTCCGTTTATTATGAGGTTGCTTATTGGTTCAGTTGTGAGGGTTTTTCTTTATGTTGAGGTGTAATCCATACTGGAGACTGTGGTCTTTCATCTTCATCAATAATTTCTTTAAGTCCACTTCACTTGCAGCAAGTAAGGTTGTGTCATCTGCATATCTCAGGTTGTTAATGAGTTTCTCCAATCCTGATGCTGCCTTCTTCATACAGCCTAGCTTCTCAGATTATGTGCTCAGCATACAGAGTGAATAAGTATGGTGAGACGATACAACTCTGACTCACACCTTTCCTGGTTTTAAATCACACAGTATCCCCTTGTTCTGTTGGAATGACTGCTCTTGGTCTAAGTACAGGTTCTTCATGAGCACAATTATGTGTTCTGGAATTCTCATTCTTTGCAATGTTATCCAGAATTTGTTACGATCCACACAGTTGAATGCCTTTGCATGGCCAATAAAACACAGGTAAACATCTTTCTGGTATTCTTTGCTTTTAGGCAGGATCCATCTGACATCAGCAATGATATCCCTGTTTCCATGTTCTTTTCTGAATCCTGCTTGAATTTCTGGCAGTTCCCTGTCAATGTACTGTTGCAACTGCTTTCGAATGATCCGCAGCAGAATTTTACTAGTGTGTGATATTAATGATATTATCTGGTAATTTCCACATTCTGTTGGATCACCTTTCTTTGGAATAGACATAAATATGGATCTCTTCCAGTTGTACAGGTAGCTATTTTCCAGATTTCTTGGCATAGACAAGTGAGCCCTTCCAGCACTGCATCTGTTTGTTGAAACATCTCAGTTGGTATTCCGTCAGTCCCTGCAGCCTTGTTTTTCACCAGTGTCTTCAGTGCAGCTTAGACTTTTTCTTTCAGTACCATTGGTTCTCGATCATAAGCTAGTTCCTGAAATGATTGAACGTCACCATTTCTTTGTGGTACAGTGACTCTCTATTCCTTCCATCTTCTTTTGATGCATCCTACTTCATTTAGTATTTTGGCCATAGAATCCTTCACTATTGCAACTCGAGTCTTTACTTTTTTCTTCAGTTCTTTCAGCTTGAGAAATGCCTAGCATGTTCTTCTTCATTTTTGGGTTTTTAACTCCAGGTTTTTGCACATCATTGTAATACTTTACTTTGTTTTCTCGAGCCGCCCTTTGAAATCTTCTGTTCAGCTCTTTTACTTCACCATTTCTTACATTCACTGTAGCTACTTGACATTTAAGTACAATTTTCAGAGTCTCTTCTGACATCCATTTAGGTCTTTTCTTTCTTTCCTGTCTTTTTAATGATTTCTTGCTTTTTTCATGTATGATGTCCTTGATGCCATTCCACAATTTATGTGGTCTTCGGTCATTAGTGTTTAGTGTGTGTCAAATCTATTCTTGAGACGGTCTCTAAATTTAGGTAGGCCGTGCTAAGGGTCGTGTTTTGGCTCTCGTGGACTTGTTCTCATTTTCTTCAGCTTCAGCTTGAACTTGCCTATATGCAATTGATGGTCTGTTCCACAGTTTGCTCTTGGCCTCTGTCTTAGTTATCTAGTGCTGCTACAACAGAAATACCACAAATGGATGGTTTTAAGGAAGAGAAGTTTATTTCCTCATAGTCAAAGTAAGCTAAAAGTCCAAATTCAGGGCATCAACTCCAGGGGAAAGCTTTTTCTCTCTGTCGGTCTTCTTCTCTTCAGTGTTCCCCCAGACTAGGAGCTTCTTTGCACAGGGACCCTGGTCCAAAGGACATGCTTTGCTCCTGGCACTGCTTTCTTGATGGTATGAGGTCCCCTGTCTCAGTGCTCACTTCTGTCTTTTATATCTCAAGAGATTGCCTCAGGACGCAATGCAGTCTTGTAGATCAGGTCCTGCCTTACTAACACAACTGCCACCCATCCTCCCTCTTTAACATCATAGAGGTAGTATTTACAACATACAGGAAAATCACACAGTACCAGGAATCATGGCCCAGCCAAACTGATACACACTTTTTTTGGGGACATAATTCAAACCATGACAGCCTTGTTCTGACTGATATTGAACTTTTCCATTGTCTCTTCCCACAGATGTAGATGATTTGTTTTTCGTATGTATTCCATTCGGCAAGGTCCACGTGTATAGTTGCCGTTTGTGTTGTTGAAAAAGTTATTTGCAATGAAGAAGTCTTTGGTCTTGCAAAATTCTATCATGTGATCTCTGCCATCATTTTTGTCACCGAGCCCAGATTTTCCAGCTATTGATCCTTCTTCTTTGTTTCCAGTGTTTGCATTCCAGTCACCAGTAATTATCAGTGCATCCTGATTGCATATTTGCTCAATTTCAGACTGCAGAAGTTGGTAAAAATCTTCAATTTCTTCATCTTTGGCCTTAGTGGTTGGTGTGTAAATTTGAATAATAGACATGTTAACTGATCTTCCTTGTAGGCATATGGATATTATCTTTAACAGCGTTGTGCTTCAAGATCTTGAAACGTTCTTTTTGATGATGAGTGCGATGCTATTCCTCTTCAATATGCCATTTCTGGCATAGTAGTTCATGTGATTGTCCAATTCAGAATGGCTGATACCAGTCCATTTCAGCTCACCAGTGCCTAGGATATCGATGTTTATATGTTCCATTTCATTTTTTACAATTTCCTATTTTCCTAAAGTCGTACTTCATATGTTCCACGTTCCAATTATTAATGGATGCTTGCAGCTGTTTCTTCTCATTTTGAGTTGTGCCATATCAGCAAATGAAGTTCCCAAAGCTTGACTCCATCCATGTCATTAAGGTCAACTCTACTTTGATGAGGCAGCTCTTTCCCAGTCGTATTTTGACTGCCTTCCAACCTGAGGGGCTCATCTTTCAGCACTATATCAGATAGTGTTCCCCTGCTCTTAATAAAGTTTTCACTGCCTAATTTTTTTTAGAAGTCGACCTCCATATCTTTCTTCCTAGTCTCTTTTAGTCTGGAGGTTCAACTTAAATCTCTCTGGCATGGGTGACCCTGCTGGTATTTGAATACTGGTGGCAGTTTCCAGCATCACTGCCACACACAAGCTCCCACAGTGCGACAAACTGACAGACGTGTGGGGGAATTAGGTAGTTTTTTTTTTTTAAATAAGCTAGTTGTAGTGATCGTGAGTCATAGTTACACCAGGTGTTTCAGAGTAGAACTGTTCTCTCTAGGGTTTTCAGTGGCTGATTTTTTGGGAAGTATTGTATTGCCAGACCTTCCTTGGTTCCTGTGGGTGGACTTATACCACCTACCTTTCAGTTAGTAGCAGAGTGCTTAACACTTTGTGCCACTCAGGGACTCCATTTAGTTGACACTGCCCCACATTTGGAAATGTGTTTTCAGTCACTGCCCTGCATTGCTTGCTATGTCATGAATCAACTTTTATATAGATTGGTGGGCGTTTTCCAGGGCTGTTTTTTTCTATTGGTGAATTTGTGTATTCCTATACTGATACTGCACTGTCTAGTGTGTTACAGCTTTATTTACAACATAAATATATAAAAGCGTAATTACATGTGACGTATTTGGACAAGCCCCCATGCCTTTTTCCTTAGAACATGTTGACACTTTGTGGACATTTGCACTTCCAAATATCTTATATATATATGTGTGTATATTTTTTGTGAAGCCTTAAAGAATAATTAAGTGGCTTGAAATTTTATAGAAGTGCATTGGAAATGATACGTGTGCAGTTTTCTAAAGAGCATGCTCTACCTTTTCATTTGTATCAGTTTATTTGGGTGTCATTTAATAATATTTTATAATTTTTTCATTAGAATCTTTAATTACATTCTTCTTACTTTTTATTTTTATTAAAATACGTGTTTTCCATCAAATGTTAATTTCTCATCTGCTTGGTACTAGTGTGTAGAACTGAAATATTTAAAGTAAATCTTTCTTTGATTCTGTTTTATAATCTGAATACGTGCTAAAATCTTTCAGTCCTATTATCACATGTACCATCTTTTAGGGTTCTGTATAAACAATTATTTAATCTGTAAAATAAAATATGGTTGTGCTCCTTCCTCTTGCCCCTATTTAACATTCTTATTTCTTTACATTTCTTTTTTCTCTTGTTCTTTTGTTCTTTTTCGGCATTTACCAGCTACAACCTTTAGGATAATGTTAAGTCAGAATGGAATAATTGTTATCAGTGAATAATTTTTCAGTATGTATGTACTTCGGAGTACAGACATCCCTTGTTTTATTTTGCTTTGCCTTATTTCACTTCACAGATACTGTGTTTTTTACAAATTGAAGGTTTGTGGTAACCTTGCTTTTAGCAAGTCTCAGTGCCATTTTTCCAGTGGAACGTGCTCACTTCATGTCTGTGTGTCATGTTTTGGTAATTTTTGCAGTATTTCAAGTTTTTTCATTATTATTATATTTGTTATGGTGATCTGTGATCAGTGATCTTTGATGTTACTATTGTAATTGTTTTGGGACACCATGAACTGTGCCCGTAGATGACAGCAAAATTAATCAATAAATGAAGTGTGTGTTCTGACTGCTGTGCTGTCTGGCTCTTCCCCTGTCTCCCTATTCTCAGGCCTCCTTATTCCCTGAGATATGATGATATTGAAATTAGGTCAATTAGTAACCCTACAATGGCCTTTAAGTGTTCGCGTTAAAAGAAGAGGTACTTGTCTCTCACTTTAAATCAAAAGCTAGAAATGATTGAACTTAGTGAGGAAGACATATTGAAAGCCAAGATAGGTGAAAAGCTAGGCCTTTTTGCCAGACAGCCAAGTTGTGAATGCAAAGAAAAAATTCTTGAAGGAAGTTAAAAGTGCTGTTCCAGTGAATATACAAATGATGAGAAAGTGAAACAGCATAATTGCTGATACGTAGAAAGTTTTAGTCATCTGGAAAGATCAAACTAGCTACAATGTTCCCTTCAGCCAAAGCCTAATGCAGAGCAGGGCCGTAACTCTCTCCAATACTATGAAGGCTGAGAGAAGTGAGGAAGCTGAGGAAGAGAAGTTTGAAGCTTGCAAAGGTTGGTTCATAAGGTTTAAGGAAGAAGCCATCTCCATAACATCAAAGTGCAAGGTGAGGCAGCAAGTTTTGATGTAGAAGCTGCAGCAAGTTATCTAGAAGATCTAGCTAAGATAATTGATGAAGGTGGCTGCAGTAAAGGACAGATTTTCATTGTAGAGAAAACGGCCTTATGTTGGAAGAAGAAGCCATCCAGGGCTCTCATAGCTAAAGAGGAGAAGCCAATACCTGGCTTCAAAGGTTCAAAGGACAGGCTGAATCTCTTGTTAGGGGCTAATACAGGTGGTGGCTTTTGGTTAAGCTAATGCTCATTTACTATTTCGAAAATCCTTGAGCTAGGAGTTAAGCTAAGTCTACTCTGCGTGTGCTCTATGAATGGAACAAAAATGCCTGGATGATAGCACATCTGTTTACAACATGGTTTACTGACTATTTTTAGCTCACTATTGAGACCTACTGCTCCAAAAAAAAGATTCCTTTCAAAATATTATTGCTCATCAGCAATGGTGACCCTAGAGCTCTGATGGAGATGGACAAGGAGATTAGTGTTGTTTTTATGCCTGCCAACATAGTATCCATTCTGCCACTCATGAATCAAGGAATAATTTCAGCTTTCAAGCCCCATTATTTAAGAAATAAATTTTGTGAGGCTATAGCTGCCATAGGTAATGATTCCTCTGATGGATCTGGGCAAAGTAAATTGAAAACCTTCTAGAAAGGATTTGCCATTCTAGATGTCATTAAGAACATTTGTCATTTGTGGGAGGAGGTCAGAATATCCACAGTAACAGGAATTTGGAAGAAGTTGAATTCAGCCCTCATGGATGACTTTGAGGGGTTCAAGACTTCAGTGGAGGAAGTAACTGCAGATATGTGGTGGAAATAGCAAGAGAACTAAAATTAGAAGCAGAGCCTGAAGATGTGACTGAATTGCTCTAATCTCATGATTAAATTTTAACAGATGCAGAGTTGCTTCTTATGGATGATGAGCAAAGAAGGCGGTTTCTTGAGATGGAAACTACTCCTGGTGAAGATTCTGTGAACATTTTTGAAACGACAGGAAACAGAATATTACATGAACATTTCCTAATTCAACAATGTTTATATGCATAATTTGGTGACACTAATCATGTTCATTACGTTGTGTAGTCATTAAAAAATGGGAATTGTAACCTCTTAGCAAACTCAAGGGCATGCTACTCTTGTTTCTGCAAAGATAGTCATCTTTGTTGTCTTATAACATTAGACGATTTGTGTGGGGTGTATGGATTTATGTTTGTTGAGGGGAACAGGCATTAATAATTGGCGTCACTTGCATCAAGTCTTGAAATTTGAGACTTGTGGGGAGATCTGGATTCTCATGTTTCCTTGTCTCTCACCTGAGCTTTTTTTTAACTTTTGTTACTTTTACCTGTCCCTATGAAAGGGACAGACAGCATGAGAGGATAATTTTGGTGACTGACATGTAAAAATTACTAATTCTCCAAAAGAGTATTCTTTTTTCACATGTGGACCTGTCACCTCTTGATCTCCTAGAGTTGTTCAAGAAAATCTGACCAGCTCAGGGACTTGGGTTACCAGATTCTTTGTGTGGGCCACTGGTCCTCCCATGACTTTGACGGGCAAAAGGAAACACTGCTATTCTACAGTGTTTCCCTGTTTTTACTACCTCATCTTTCCTTCACCCTGTGCTTTATGTTTTGTTGAGTGTTCTGGTGGGTCTTATGGAAGGAGGTGAAATTGTTCAGATGGAAGTGATCTGAATTAGAGCATTTCTCTAATTTCTGCTGTTTTTTAACTGTTCTAGATGATAGAGAGGAATAAGACTGCAATTTAGATTATTTCAGTGTGTTGGAAGTCTGAGATAGGATGCAATCAGTAAGTGAATGTAGTTAGTGAAAGGACAAGCCTGATGGCTATACCCTAGAGTAGACATTGATAGAACACAGAACCTATGTCAAATCCCTATGAATTCTCAGTTCCCCAGGATAGCCTCACCTTTCATTCTTGTATACACTGGAGTATATGGTACTTTGCTGATCCAGAATGTGTGGGATGTTTTAGGACTCAGTGGTCATTGAGGATGTGGCCGTGGTCTTTAGCCAGGAGGAGTGGGCTTTGCTGGATCTTGCCCAGAGGACGCTCTACAGAGATGTGATGATGGAAACCTTCAGAAACCTGGCCTCCGTAGGTAAGATTGGCATCATTTTAAAAAAAATTTATTCCTTCAGTGAACAAAAATATTCTCGTCATTGAGTTTGCTCTCGTGTTTGGGCTGAGGAATGAGAATAAATTGTTAAATAAAACAGGCATGGTTCCTTGATATATGGAGCTCACATATCCTGGTTTCTCCATGAACATAAAGCTCTGTGTATTAAAGTAAGTTTTCATTTCTTTTGTGGTTAAAAGCTTTGAGGCTCTTTAAGTGTTGTAAGTGTTGGATTCAGGGGTCACTTTGGGCTTCTTAGACATTTATTTTTTGGGATGTTATAGACTTTTACTGTGTTTATTGTAAGTTTAACATGATTGTTTTGCTTCAAATAAGCTCACAACTGCCCATCTTCAGAAACCCTGAAGAGCAAAGTATTGGTCCAGTGTCAGGGAAATGTTCATTGCTCTTCACTGTCTTCCGTCATGATATTCATTTCTCCATGGGCACAATGTTAGCTATACCCATTTGTTTTGCTAGAGAAGTAAGGAGATTGGAGATAGGACTCATCAAGGGCCACTGTGTCAAGAAGCATCAGGAAAGCAAGAATATTTTGAAGAACCAGCACTGCGTAGAGTGAATAACATTTGAATCAGTCAGCTAGAAAAACTATTGGATTGAAGACACAAGGTCACAGATACCTGAGCTTACTTACATGACTATAGCAATCTTTTCACATCTGTGTCATGGAGTCCCTTGTTGTCTTTTAATGTTACATGTGTATTGTGTTCAGTATCTTTCTAGTTAGCTCTGCTAATTACATCTATTTGTGTCACCATCCCTGTCAATCCTTATGGATGTCTTTCCTAGTAAATTGCTTTTTAACGATTCTCAAAGTGCTGAAACAACAAATTGTTCTTTGTTCATAGCAACCTTTTTTCCCCTAATAATATGCTTCCTTTTTGTTTTATATTGTTAACCTCAACTTGAATTATTGGGTCAGTCTCTCAAAACCTTCATGATGGAGAAACATTATTCAGTGAACATGTAATGGTGCGATTTATGAAGAGCACTTGGTCCGCCGTGTTAGGAGAAATCTCCGAATCATATGGCAATAAAGATCAGCATAAAAACCAGAAGAGACATTTGAGGTAAGTGTCATTCATACAAGAGAAGACGGTGCCTCAGAAGAAAATCCTAATGTGTCCTGACATATGTATACACATATACATATGTTTATATATATAATGCTTGATAAAGTAGAGGGTCAACAAAAATGAGGAAGACAATGAGATGGATTGATACAGTGGCTACAACAGTTGGCTCAAACATAGCAACAATTGTGAGGATGGCACAGGACCAGGCAATGTTTCATTCTGTTGTACATGGGGTCACTATGAGTCAGAACCAACTCAACAGCATCTGACAACAATATTTAAAATTGTAAAATTATGTGTTCAGAGAAATTTCACAATATAACATTCTTATAAATTTGAGTCAGATACGAAATATTTGAAACATATTTCACTTGGACACAATTATCAGAATGCCACATATTTTAGAAAAAGTGGCAGTAATGGTAGTATCTCTGTTAGATGATTCAACCTATGTAACCCGAGACAAGTCGGCAAAAACTGTACACTCTCACTGTGTTTGTTAATGGTAAAATGAGAACAAATTTATTTCCAACAGAATGATGCATATTTTTAACAGAAGTCATACAGTAGAGAACCTCTGTGAAAGTAATAAAGGCAATCATTGTGAGGAGACCTTCAGCCGGATCCCAAATCAAA
Source organism: Dugong dugon (assembly GCA_030035585.1). Classification (NCBI taxonomy): domain Eukaryota; kingdom Metazoa; phylum Chordata; class Mammalia; order Sirenia; family Dugongidae; genus Dugong; species Dugong dugon. The sequence goes on along the minus strand of CM057462.1, from coordinate 16,425,208 downwards.
CTGTGCTAAAGGGAAATCCTCCAGAAGTAAATCCTTTTGAATGCTGTGAGTGTGGAAAAACCTTCATGGATCATTCATCACATAACTATCATGCCAGATCTCACACTGGATGCAATACTTATCAGACTAAGCAATGTGGAGAAGCCTGCAGTTTTCTCTCTCACCTAACCACTTCTTTGGGAACTTTTACTGGAAAGAAACCCCATAAATGTAAGGTATGTGGGAAGGACTTAATTTGTATTTCAACCCTTAAGAATCCTGTGACAACACTCACTGGTGAGAAACGATATGAATATAGCGAATGTGGGAAAGATTTCTGTGGTTTATCATCCTTTTGGACACATGTGACAAGTCATAAGTGTGAATATAAAGAATGTAAAACCATTAGACGTCCTTCATCCCTCTTTTTAGATAAATTTTGTAGTAGAGATAAACCTTATGAATGTAAGGAATGTGGGAAAGCATTTGGTAAGGTCTCATCCCTCACTCAACATATAAGAAGTCACAGTGGGGAGAGGCCTTATGAATGTATGGAATGTCGGAAAGCCTTTAGTCAGTTATCACACCTCACTACACATATAAGAACTCACAGTGGGCAGAGGCCTTATGAATGTAAAGAATGTGGGAAAGCCTTTAATGAGGCCTCATCTCTTCGTACACATATAAGGACTCACACTGGAGAGAGACCTTATAAATGTAAGGAATGTGGGAAAACCTTTAGGCAATCCTCACACCTCACTAAACATATAAGAACTCACAGTGGAGAAAGGCCTTATGAATGTAAGCAATGTGGGAAAACCTTTAGTTGTTCCTATCACCTCTCTGAACACATAAGAACTCACAATGGAGAGAGACCTTATAAATGTAAGCAATGTGGGAAAGCCTTTAGTCAGTCATCACACCTCACTGAACATATAAGAATTCACAGTGGAGAGAGGCCTTTTGAATGTAAGGAATGTGGAAAAGGCTTTAGGTGTTCCTCAGTCCTCCGTACCCATATAAGAACGCACTCTGGAGAGAGACCCTATGAGTGTAAGGAATGTGGGAAAGCCTATAGGCTAGTCTCACACCTGATTAAACATACAAAAACAGCTCATAGTGGAGAGAAACCTTATGAATGTAAGGAATGTGGGAAAGCCTTTAGGCACCCCTCACACCTCACTAAACATATAAGAACTCACAGTGGAGAGAGGCCTTATGAATGTAAGCAATGTGGGAAAACCTTTAGTCAATCATCACAGCTCACTACACATATAAGAATTCATAGTGGAGAGAAGCCTTATGAATGTAAGGAATGTGGAAAAAGCTTTAGGTGTTCCTCTGTCCTCACTACTCACATAAGAATTCACACTGGAGACAGGCCCTATGAATGTAAGGAATGTGGGAAAGCCTATAGGCAAGTCTCACACCTCATTAAACATACAAGAACAGTTCATACTGGAGAGAGGCCTTTTGAATGTAAGGAATGTGGGAAAACATTTAGTGATTCTTCAAATCTCCCTAGACATATAAGAACTCACAATGTAGAGAGACCTTATGAATGTAATGAATGTGCGAAAGCATTTAGTGAGGCCTCATCTTTCACTCAACATATAAGAACTCATACTGGAGAGAGGCCCTATGAATGTAAGGAATGTGGGAAAACGTATAGGCAAGTCTCACATCTCATTAGACATACAAGAACAACTCATTGGAGAAAGACCATATAAATGTAAGGAATGTGGGAAAGCCTTTAATCATTTCTCATATCTAGACATATAACTCACAGTGAAAAGACTGCTGTATGTCAAAACTGGGATGTTTCATCCTTACTGCTATAATTTCAAACAAAAAATTGCCTGAAGTCTGTGGTTAAAGAACAAAGTTTCTCAGTAAGAAAGTAATATGAATTCAAGGATGGGGTAATTACAGGTACTTTGTGCCTTTGGGAGAAATGACAGTTTCATTGTAACTGCTGCACTGTCCTCATCAGTGTTTGTTACTTTTTTAGTCCAAGCTAGATTTTACCTTTCTTAAAGTCTTTAATTATTACAAATAAGGCTGCAGGGAATAGCCGTGAGCAAATTTAGTTTTATATTTCTTAATATTTTATTGCTGTCATTTTACATACAATAAAATATACTGATCTTGCACTTGGTTTAAGAGTGTTTTGATTCCCCGTTTATCACATTTTTTTCTTTTCTTTCATATTGGAAAGTTAACTATTTTACCCTTTATAATTAGGGAATTTGTCATAGGTTGATAACAGAGACTGCAAATATTCTGATTTTCATGGTACTTTGGCCTACAAATTTTAGTATCCATTGGTAATTATTTTATGTGGTTATTATTGGGGTGTTTACTAAATGGTATTTTCTGTTCCAATCATTTATGTTTATTAGTTGGAATTCTGCAAGGGATATCTTTCCCCTTTATTAAATTGTTTATACTAGTGTTATGGATTGAATTATGTACCCCAAAAACGTGTCAACTTGACTGGGCTGTGATTCCCAGTGTTGTGTGGTTGTCCTCCATTTTGTGATTGATATGGTTTTTCTATGTGTTGTAAATCCTAATCTCTACCTGTGCTTAATGAGGCGGGATTAGGTTATGTTAAAGAGGAGTAGGGTGGGATGTATCACCCTCACTCAGGTCACATCTCTGATCCATTGTAAAGGGAGTTTCCTTTGGGTGTGACCTGCACCACCTTTTATCTTACAAGAGATGAAAGGGAAGCAAGCAGAGATTTGGGGACCTCATACCACCAAGAAAGCAGCACCGGGAGCAGAGCATGTCCTTTGGACCTGGGGTTCCTACACAGAGAAGTTCCTAGTCCAGGGAAAGATTGATGAGAAGGAACTTCCTCCAGAGCCAATAGAGAGAGAAAGACTTCCTCTGGAGCTGACGCCCTGAATTTGGACTTGTAGCCTATTAGACTGTGAGAAAATAAATTTATCTTTGTTAAAACCGTCCACTTGTATTTCTGTTACAGCAGCACTAGATGACTAAAACACTATACCTTAATCCATATTACTTTTTTCTTTTCTTTTCTAGCTAAAATTGTCACAGACTTTGTTATTAGGAGTTCTCTTAAGTAGAGTCTGGAACCCTGGTGGTGCAGTGGTTAAGCAATCGGCTGCTAACCAAAAGGTCAGCAGTTTGAATCTACCAGCCACTCCTTGGGAACCCTGTGGGGCGGTTCTACTCTGTCCTATAGGGTCACTATGAGTCATAATCAATTCAAGGGCAACAGGTTTGTTTTTTTTTTAAGTAAGTTCCTGTATTTTTTGACATATCCCCATTATAATTCATACATTATTTTCTGGCAGTGTTCAAGGCTTATCTTGTCCTTTTTCTGCCCAAGCCCTGGAGTTAGACTTTTTCCCAAAACCATGGTTCCTATTATTAGAAAATTTAGAAACAAAGATCTCGGCATTAGATATGCTTATTGCTACTGGATTCTTAAAGTGAAAAGAGGTAGAAAACGTGTGTAAGTATACATACACAGAGATGTGTATTTATATCTATTTTTATATGTATTGGTATATATTTGAAAAACCACAAGATCCCCATATCGCTGATTCCAGTCCAACAACTCAGAATTCATTTTAGAGTTTTCCCTTATATGTTCTTCTTTCTCTAACAGTAATATTATAGGTTCTCATTATCCACAGTGCATTATTTGCTGCATCTTAGAATACACATAAAATAGTTTCAGAATTGCTGTCATGTGATGAAGAACCAACTGACGGCTGGTTTGGGATGGCCGTGGATGGGGTAACTGTGATCTGCACCACAAGGTGTCTTGTCCTCCAGCAGGCAGCCCCGGTTGTTCACATGGCGGGGTGGGGTGGGGGGGAGTGCCAAGAGTGACGGGAGGCATTCACTGTTTCTTGAGGCCTAGTTGGGAATCTGCACAGACTAGTTTTTCTAGTGCCCAAAGCAAGTCGTTAGAAAAACCAGTTTCCCATCAAGTCGAATCTGACTCCTGGTGACCCCATGTGTGTCAGAACTGTGTGCAATTGGGTTTTCAATAGCAGATTTTTAAAAAGATTGTCAGGCTTTTCTTCTAAGTCAACTCTGGGTGGACTTGAACTGCCAACTTTATGGGTTAGCGGAGTGAGTTAAATGTTGATACCACTCAGGGACTCCAGGCAAGACACTAGGCCAAGCTGATTCCCCATCTAGTGGGTGGAGGCAAACTCATAGCACAGAGTGTGGATACAGACACAGGGAAGGGTGAAGAATGGTACCTACTTTTGCTTATAGCCAACTGCTTTCATCACATGTTCTTGTGGAAGGACACCCACCAAGTGCCACTCCTGTCCCCTCTCCAACTCCCAGCCATCCCTCCCCATGATGGAGAATGACTTACTTTTAGGTCAGAGGGACCAGACAAGCCAGACTAGCCCCACCCCTCCCCTCTCCTTGGGCTTTGCCTGCCAGTAGGGAGCATGTGGTCCTTTCAGCAGTGGCATGGCCTGAAGGTTCCCAGCTTTCCAAGGTCTGGTCACTGCATGGATCCACATCATGAGTGATTTATGCCAAGCCCATGTGTCCAGATGCGGCTTCTCTGTGGTTCTAGGGAAGCCTATTTCCCTTAGGTTCCTTTGTCATTTACCAGTGGTTCAGTCTCATTTTCCTCCTCTGCTCTGGTTTTCATGGGGCCCAGACCCAATCCCTCTCTGTGCTCTCTGGTTTCTTTTCATCTCTGGGGTGGCCCCACCCAGGGCCTGGACTAGGGTGAGACCAATGATGCCTCCATGGTGCTCAATGTAAGGAGTGAGCACCTCCCTGTGTCCTGGGCCCTTCATCCCCCTCCCAGAGCTGGTCCCCTAACCCAATCCTGTGCCTTGATGAGTCCTCCCTTCTCACACCCCTTGTCTCCATGTCAGGCCTTTCGCCTTTGTTTCCTCTGGGGAGAGCCTTTTCCCTTTCCCACAGCTCATCAGTGTCCCTGGAGGTCGAGTGCTTGCCCTTTCCTCAGGTTTCCTGGGTCTCCTCGTGGTTCAAAGGCAGAGTCTGCAGGGACTTGGTCTTCCTCGGTTGGTGTGCACTTGCTGCTCCCACATCATGTCTCCATAACTTTCCTTAGCTCATCTGGACTTTCCCTGGGGCTGCCCTGGCTCAGACACACTTTTTATTTTCTTGTTTTCTGGTGTTCCTGTAAGGGTCCTTGGCTCCACATAGGGCACTTCTCTTCTAACTTTGCCTTGACTCTGGCTTGATGTCCCTCGATGTGTCTTGGTTTCCTCTCAGTTGGATAGTGCATCATGAAGTCGGCACACCTCCTCCAGTGCCACTTCCCTACTCTTGGTGCCATGCATAGTGACACTGTTGTCCCCACTGTTTGCACCTCTTGGGTTCCCCAGAGTCTGCTGTCGCCATCTGACATGAGCTTCCCAAACCAAAGTTTTCCACTCCCAAGACCCCATCTTGCTGCTGGCTTATGTGGAAAATATCCAAGAATCTTAACTGATCCAAAAGTTAATATGAATGTGGTGTGGTTGCTAAAAATTCATGCAGGCATAGGCTTTATACTAGTTTAAGAATTTATCACAGACTAATTATATTCCAATATTACTAGACTTTGTTTAGAGCCTGGATTTAAGTCTTGAGTATTGCAATTTAAGAACTGTTGCATGTTGTCATTGATGTTAGGTGCCATCGAGTTGGATTCCACTCATAGTGATCCTATGTAGAACAGAACAAAACACTGCCCGGTCCTGTGACATCCTCACAGTCGTTGATATGCTTGAATCCATTGTTGCAGCCACTGTGTCAATCCATCTCGTTGAGGGTCTTTTTCTAACTGACCAGCTGCTTTACCAAGCATGATGTCCTTCTCCAGGGACTGATACCTCCTGACAACATGTTAAAAGTATGCCATGTTTTTTTCTAAGGAGCATTCTGGTTGTACTCCTTCCAAGACAGATTTGTTTGTTCTTTTACCAGTCCACGGTATATTCAATATTCTTCACCAACTCCATAACTGAAAGGAGTCAATTCTTCCATCTTACTTATTCATCATCCAGCTTTCACATGCATATGAGGCTATTGAAAACACCATGGCTTGTGTCAGATGCACATTAGTCTTCTACATGACATCTTTGCTTTTCAACACTTTAAAGTGGTCTTTTGCAGCAGATTTGCCCAATGCAATGCACTGTTTGGTTTCTTGACTCCTGCTTCCATGGGTGTTGATTTTGGATCCAAGTAAAATGACATCCTTGACAACTTCTGTCTTTTCTCTTTTTATCATGATGTTGCCTATTGGTCCAGTTGTGAGGATTTTTGTTTTCTTTATGTTGAGGTGTAATCCATACTGAAGGCTGTGGTCTTAGATGGTCATCAGTAAGCGCTTCAAGTCCTCTTCACTTAAAGCAAGCGAGGTTATGTCATCTTCATAATGCAGGTTGTTAACAAGCCTTCCTGCAATCCTGATTTCCCGTTCTTCGTATAGTCCAGCTACTCAGAGTATTTGCTCAGCATACAGATTGAATAAGTATGGTGAAATGATACAACCCTGACACACACCTTTCCTGACTTCAAACCATGTAGTATCCCCTTGTTTTGTTCTAACAACTTCCTCTTGATCTATATATAGTTTCTTCACGAGCACAATTAAGTGTTCTGGAATTCCCACCCTTCGCAATGTTATCCATAATTTGTTTTGATCCACAAAGCCGAATGCCTTTGCATAGTCGATAAAACATAGGTAAACATCTTTCTGGTATTCTCTGTTTTCAGCCAGGATTCATCAGACATCAGATATGATATTCCTGGTTCCACGTCCTCTTTTGAATCTGGTTTGAATTTCTGGAAGTTCCCTACTGATATACTGATGCAGCCAATTTTGAATGATCTTCCTCGAAATTTTACTTGTGTGTGACATTAATGATATTGTTAGATAATTTCCACATTCGGTTGTATCACATTTCTTGGGAATAGGCATAAACATGGATCTCTTGCAGTTGATTGGCCACATAGCTGTCTTCCAAAGTTTTTGGCATAGACAAAGTGAGCATTTCCAGTGTTGGGTCCGTTTCTTGAAACATCTCAATTGGTATTCCTTTAATTCCTGGAGTCTTGTTTTTTGCTTCAGTACAGCTTGGACCTCTTCCTTCAGTACCATTGGTTCCTGATCATATGCTACCCCTTGAAATATTTAAATGTTCACCACCTCTTTTTAATATAGTGACTCTGTGTATTTCTTCCATCTTTTGATGCTTCCTGTGTCTTTAATGTTTTCCCTGTGAAATCCTTCAATATTGCAACTTGAAGCGGTAATTTTTTCTTCAGTTCTTTCAGCTTGAGTAATGCCAGCCGTATTCTTCCCTTTTGGTTTTCTATCTCCACCTCTTTGCAAATGTCATTATAATACCTTGTCTTCTTGAGCCGCCCTTTGAAATCTTCTGTTCAGCCCTTTTTCTTTGTCATTTCTTTCTTTTGCTTTAGCTACTCAATATTCAAAAGCAAATTTCAGAGTTTCCTCTGACATCCACTTTGGCCTTCTCTTTCTTTCCTGTCTTTTTAATGACCTCTTGCTTCCTATGTAATGCCCTTGATGTCATTCCACAACTTGTCTGGTCTTTGGTCATTAGTGTTCAATGAGTCAAATTCTTTTTTTTTTAATGGGAGAAAACAATTTATTGTACATTAGATGAAGATTTACAGAACAAATAGTTTCTCATTAAACAGTACACATATTGTTTTATGATAATGGTTAACAATCCCACGACATGTCAACACTGTCCCTTCTCAACATTGAGATGTTCTCTAAGTTCAGGTGGGATATATTTGAGGTCATACTTTGGCTCTCGTGGACTTATTCTAATTTTCTTCAGTTTCAACTTGAACTTGCATATGAGCAATTGATGGTCTTTTCCGAAGTCAGCCCCTGGCCTTGTTCTGACTGATGATACTGAGCTTTTCCATCTGGTGAGGTCCACGTGTATAGTTGCTGTTTAAGTTAGAGAAAAAAGATATTTGCAATGAAGAAGTTGTTGGTCTTGCAAAATTCCATCATGTGATCTCCAGCATCGTTTCTGTTACCAAGGCCATATTTTCCAACTACCGATCCTTCTTTTTTGTTTCTAACTTTAGCATTCTAATCACCAGTAGTTATCATTGCATCCTGACTGCATTTTCAATCAATTTCAGGCTGCAGAAGTTGGTAAAGATCTTCAATTTCTTCGTCTTTAGCCTTAGTGGTTGGTATATAAATTTGAATAATAATCGTATTAACTAGTCTTCCTTGTATACGTGTGGATATTATCCTAATAATAACAGTGTTGTAGTTCAGGTTAGGTCTTGAAATGTTCTTTTTGATGATGAATGCAACGCCATTCTTCTTCAAGTTGGCATTCCTGGCATAGTAGACCATATGATTGTCCAATTCAGAATGAGCAATACCAGACCCTTTCAGGTCACTAATGCCTAGGATATTGATGTTTATGCATTTCATTTTTGACGATTTCTGATTTTCCTAGACTCATACTTTGTACATTCCCTTTTCCTACTGTTAGTGGATGTTTCAAACAGTTTCCTCTTATTTTGAGTTGTGCCACATCAGCAAATGAAGGTCTTGAATGCTTGACTCCATCCACGTCATTAAGATCTACTCTAGTTTGAGGAGGCAGCTCTTCCTCAGTCTTTTGAGTGCCCTCGAACCTGAGGGGCTCATTTTCTAGCAGTATATCAATGTTCTGCTGCTATTCATAAGGTTTTCACTGGCTAATTCTTTTCAGAAGTAAACTGCTGGGTCCTTCTTCCTAGTTTGTCTTAGTTGGGAAGCTCAGCTGAAACCTGTCTGTCACGGATGAGCCTCTTGGTATTTGAATACCAGTGGCATAGCTTCCAGCATCACAGCAACACGCAAATGGTGCTGTTGTAGTTAATGAGACAAAAGGAGGATTTCTTGGGGACTGGGTGGGGCATGCCTGGGAACCATTTTCCTTTCTGAGAAATGCATAATCGTAAAATGAAGACCGTTTACTACAATTCTCTAAAATAGGTTCCACGAATTTACAGGTTTTAATTCTTCATTCTAGAGAGACAATCCGGGCCTTACCTTAATGCCCAATGGCAGAAGGCAATGTTCTCACGAAGAAGCCTTTTGCGTTGTTGCGTAGTGGGGAATTATGGAGTTCTCCCACAGGAGAACAAAGCTCTCTCCATCCCCAGGCTATATTAAGTCAGCACACTTAGCTTGTTTCCAAGTGTGTACTCTATTTATTAGAAGACCACTTCATGCCTGCACCTGTTCCAGCATTGCAGAGAGAAGGTCCTTGACACAGGGAGTGTACCCGTATATCTGTGAAGGTTAGTGAGGGAGGGAGACTGAGGGAGAGAAAGTGGAGATGACTGCATTGTCATTATATATCTTTCATGTGAAACATCTGAGTAAACTCCCAATGAATGATTTACATCTCAAGGATCAAATGTCCTTTAAATGTTTATTTAGCAGACCCAGTTTTGAAAAAAGGAGACTTACTGACACAAACGGAGCTGTTGGGATTATGGCACCAACAGTAGGGATTATAAGCTGTCAGCTGATAACTAAAAAATTAGCAGTTTGAATGCACCCAGTGGCTCCTCAGTGGAGTCACCTCCCTGAATCCTGACCAGGAGAAAGACCACAATCTCCTTCCATAAAGATTACAGCCAAGAAGACCCTTTGGGGCAGTTCTATTCTGTCACATGGAGTCACTGAGTAAAAACCAATTTGACAGCAACTGACAACAACAGTTTAAAAAAGATACCATGATACATGATTTGTGGGCAAAGAGGATTTTGAGAATTGCAATTCTGTCTTAGTCATCTAGGGCTGCTATAACAGAAATACCACAAGTGGATGGCTTTAACAAAGAGAAAGTTATTCTCTCACAGGCTAGGAGGCTAGATGTCCGAATTCAGGGTGCAACCTCCAAGTCAAGGCTTTCTCTGTCTGTCGACTCTGGTGGAAGGTCCTTGTCGTCAATCTTCCCCTGCTGTAGGAGCTTCTCAGCACAGGGATCCTGAGCCCAAAGGACGCATGCTCCTGGCTCTAGTCTTGGTGGTATGAGGTCCCTGGGTCTCTCTACTCGCTTCTCTCTTTTATATCTCAAAAGAGATTGGCTCAAGACACAATCCAGTCTTGTAGACTGAGTCCTGCCTCATTAACATAACTGCTGGTAATCCCATCTCATCAACATCATAGAGTTAGGATTTACAATACATAGGAAAATCACATAAGATGACAAAATGGTGGAACATCGCACAATACTGAGAATCATGGCCTAACCAAATTGATAAACGTATCTCTGGGGAACACAATTCAATCCATGACAATGTCATTATTTTCTCTTGCTCCATGCAAAAGCTAACTCCAAATTAAGTGGTTTATTATCTCACATAGTTTCTGTAGTTCAGGAATTCAGGGGTGACTCTGTTGGAGGTATTGATTTGAAGACTTTGATGAGGATACTGACCAGTGCTGCAGTCATCTGAAAACTTTTGACGGGGCTGGAGGATCTGCTTCTGGCTGTTGGCAAGAGGCCTCAGCTCCTTACCATGTGGGCCTCTCTTAAGGCTGAGTGTCCTCACAACATGGTGGTTAGATTCCATTCAGAGTGAGCAATGCAAGAGAGCAAAGGGGAAGCTACAATGTCTTTATGACCGAGCATTGGAAGCCACATTCTGATCTATCTGCATAATTTTATTGGTGTCACAGTTTAGTCCTATTCAAAATGGGAGTGGACTACACAGGTGTAACCCAATGGGAATGGGTCCTGCTCAGTGCAACACCTCGAGTCAATTGAGAGACATCAGGACTTTGAGAAAGAGAAAATGGACTTTATTGCAAGCTGGTCAAGCAAGGAGCTCGGAGATTAAATCTCAAATTAAGCTTCCTGGGGTTGGGGATTAGGGCAGCTGTAGGGTTTGGGCACCCTGTGGTGTAATGGTTAAGAGCTACAGCTGCTGATCAAAAGGTTGGCAGTTCGAATCCACCAGAAGCTCCTTGGAAACCGTATGGGGCAGTTCTACTCTGTCCTATAGAGTCACTATGAGTCGGAATTGACTCAATGGCAATGGGTTTGGTTTTTTGGTTTGATAGGGTTTGGGATAGGGAACTTATGCATAATTCATGAAGTTTCTGGGAATAAGCAGGCAATTTCGGGAACTAATTAACATGTATGGGGTGCAGTGGGGCATAATATGACAGCTGGAGGGTATAACACATGAAGTTTATCTAAGGCCAGTGTCATGGATTGAATTATTTCCCCCAAAAAATGTCCCCCAATTTGTCTGGGCCATGATTCCTGGTATTGTGTGATTTTCCTATATGTTGTAAATCCTGCCTCTATGATGTTAATGAGGAGGGATGGGTGGCAGTTGTGTTAATGAGGCTGGAGTCAATCTACAAGATTAGATTTATGTCTTTAGGCAATCTCTTTTGAGATACGAATGAGAGAAGTGAGCTGATAGGGGGACCTCGTACCACCAAGAAAGCAGTGCCGGGAGTAGAGTGCGTCCTTTGGACCCAGGGTCCCTGTGCAGAGAAGCTCCTAGTCTGGGGAAAGACTGATGAGAAGGCTGACAGAGAGAAAGCCTTCCCCTGGAGTTGACACTCTGAATTTGGACTTTTAGCCTCCTTTACTGTGAAGAAATAAATTTCTCTATTAAAGCCATCCACTTGTGGTATTTCTGTTATAGCAGCACTAGATAACTAAGACAACCAGATTTGCAGCTTATTGTTCATGTCCAGATGGAGGGGAGGTGGTTGATAAGTAGTGAAACGGCCTTGAGTGCTGAAGCAGTAAGACGACCTTGTGTTGTTACACAGACAACACAGAAATGTCTTATCAGTAACTCAGAGAACCTGGCTAGGATGGGAAGAGGAGTGGGGAATAGTTTAACCCTGTTGGTTACATTCCAGAAGGGGGAACAGTTTAACCCTGTCGATTACACAGGGGTATGAATACCAGGAGGTAGGGATCACTAGGGGCCATCTTGGAGACTGGCTACTACACAAGTATGGAGCAGCAAATCAAATTACTGGAATGACTGATGTAGAAATTGAAAGAGCCTGAGAGTAGTACTGAATGGGCAACAGAATGGGCAGGAAGATCCACAAAACATCTGTAGGTAGCAATTAAAATGTGCAAAAACAAGAGAATACTTTGCAAGAGCATCCCACACATTTGAGAAAGGGAGCAGATTTTTGTATGAGATATTAAAAGTCTGGGCCCTCTAGATCTCAGCCCACTGCCATACTCTAATTATAATGGTAAGAACTGGAAAATGGAGGCCAGCTATTGGCACTGTGATTGGGCCTTTCACCAGCAACCTCTACTAAAGTCTGTGGTCATGAATGTTTGCTGTGTCCTCTTGTCCTGGACTAGAGCCTGTGGTCCTCTCCTGATTTAGCCACACCTTAGCCCCTTCCAATCCCACAGAACCTTTTTTTACCACAGTGAATCCTCCATCTGTTCCTTGGCATAGGCTGTCTATAAGAGACACTGGGTGCCGTCACTTCATCTCTTACCCCAGGGATTGGTTCCAATCTGTGGACAATGGGTTCTGCCTTCATCCCTCATAAGGCTTCTGAAAATCCAAGGGGGCTGAGATTAAAGCCCAGTGTCCTCTCAGGTTCTCCACCTCTCTACAGAAGTACTGTTTTAACACTGGGTCAAACTCTGATCATATTCCCAAGTGGGACAGGGATTTAACCCCATTTCCTTCTTTTAGCCTTTTTACATTTTTCTTCCTCTTTTAAAGACACTCCCCTTATGTCAATGGTTTTCAAATGGGGACCATTTTCCACCTCAGAGGATATCTGGCAATATTTGGAGACATTTTTAATAGAACTGGGAGGAAGGCATGTGCTAATAACGTCCAGTGTTTAGAGGCCAAGAATGTTGCTAAACATCCTACCATGCATACATTCATCCTGGGGTATTTAGCCCTAGTAGAGGCCAGGGCACAGGGAAAGAAACTGGTTGAATAATAAGGGAAAAAACCCAGGGACATTATAAAAACATCCCTTTACATAGCAATAGTCAACAATTACTTGGTAATTGACGTGTGACATTTTTTGTGCTGCTGCTTTACCATATTAGCTCATTTAATCCTCACATCAACCTTATGAGGCACATGTTGTCATAGCCTCTCTTTCACAGATGACGAAACTAAAGCACAGGGGGAGGGTGAGCATTTTTTTCAGAGTCACTGTTTATTAGAGTGGCATCAAGATTTCAACCCAGAAAGGGAAACCTAAGAGTTCACACCGTTAAGTGCTCTGTTCCATCACCCTTGGACACACTTGTCCAGCACATGACATTGGTGCTGTCACTAGGAGGAAGACTCTCTCCAGAGAAGCTTCCACAGGGCTCTCTTCATGTCTTTGTTCCTCAAGCAGTAGATGAAGCGTTCGTCATGGGAGCGACCATGGTGTACAGGACGGAAGCAAATGCCCCTGCCCAAGAGACATATGTGGATGTAGAACTGAGATAGACACACAGGCAGGCTCCGTAGAACAAGGAGACAACCGAGAGGTGAGACCCACAGGTGGGAAATGCTTTGTACTTCCTGTTATGGATTGATTGTATCCCCCAAAATATGTGTTATAAATCCTAATCCCTATACTTGTGGATATAATCCCATTTGGGAGTGGGTTTTCTTTGTTATGTTAATGAGAAAGTATTAGTCTAAGGTGTGCCTTAAGTCAACCTCTTTTGACATATAAAAAGAGCAGATTGAGTAAGCAACCAAGCAAGAAAGCAGAGATGGAAAAGATAGATGCCAGACACAGGAAGATCTCCAAGGAACCAAGAAACAGAAGCTGAGAGGGAACAAGGACCTTTCCCCAGAGCCCACAGAGAAAGAAAGCCTTCCTTAAAGCCGGTGACCTGAATTCAGAGTTCTAACCTCCTAAACTGTGAGGAAACAAATTTCTGTTTGTTAAAGCCATCAAATTGTGGTATTTCTGTTGTAGCAACATTAGATAACTTGAACAGAATTTGGGACTGGAGAGTAGAGTGCTGCTGTAACAATATCTGAAATGTTGAGGTGGTTTTGGAATTGGATAGGGAGTGGAGACTGGAAGAGTTTTAAGGTGGCTAATAGTAAAAGAAGGAGCCCTGTCTCTTTAGTCAATTTTTTTTCCTATTTGGCAAGCCTATGCTTGATGAGGGCTGGAGTTTGGCAATGCTCCTTCCCTATGTGAAAGGTTAGATGGTGTTTGGTATTTTTCCTCCCTCAAGTATGTTAGGCTCTAAAAAGTGGAGCTTGGTTAGGTTGGTTAGGAGATTGGTAGAATAGTTTCCCTTGAGGGCAGACTGTTGTCAAAAACAGAATACTATTTCAAATTGGTTACTTTTTTTCTTCCCTGCTGGAGACATGAGGGACTTGCAGTTTGACAGTGAAAACCTAGTAGGTCTCCTGGAGGAGAAATTTGCCAAAGTGTGAAAGTACCGCAAGGCTGAGCCTCCTGAAATTTATCTCTCTCATTCTAGTTCATACTCAGTCTCCAGCCATTAGGCCTGGTGGTGCAATTTTTACATGCTCAGCTGTTAACTGAAAGGTTGCTGGTTCGAACCCATCCAGTGAGTTGACTCTGGGAGAAAAGACCCGGCGATCTGCTTCTATGATGATTACCGCCTATGGGGCGGCTATCCTCTGTCGCATTGGGTCGCTATGTGTTGGAATCCACTTATCGGTACCTAACAACATATGATACTAAGTCAGGATGCAGCCGCAACGGTGGTGGCATTCTCTGTCCCCAGTAAGCGCTGATTCTATGTAGTAGTCCATCTGCTCCTCCAGCTTTGGGGGCAGCAGTTTGCTCTATGACCTCAGTTCTGTGATGGATCTATGAAGAGTTGTTGATTTTCAGTTTCTTTTTTGTTGTGAATGTGCAAGGGATGACATCCAAGCTCCTTCTGTAGTAGAGTGGAAACTGGAAATCCCCAACGAGTGTTTTTAAAGTGATTTCATTAAAACTATAACAAAAACTTAAGTACCAGCAAGCCCCCAGAGGTGAAGTACAAAGCATGACCCAGGAGGAAGTACGCTACACTCTGAAAGAACTGCTTGAGTTTTCTAATATATACAAACAGATACCGGGGGAATATGTGTGGGAATGGCTACTAAGGGTATGGGATAATGGTGCAATGAACATAGAGTTAGATCAGTCTGAGTTTATTGATACAGGCCCTCTAAACACAGATTCTTCATTCATTCTTTCAGCTTGAGAAGTTAGGAAAGGATGTAATAGTTTGGTTCACTGAAGCATGGATTACACAGTGGCTCACTCTAAAGTTGAAGTGCCAGACCTGCTTTGGTATACTGTAGTAGAACGAATCCAAAGGCTTAGGGAAATTGACATGTTGAGTGGATTTACCCACACATGGAGTGCCCAGAGGACACACCTTTTACCACAACGGTGAGGAACAATTTTTTTAAAATTAATTAATTTCTTTATTGTACTTCAGGTGGAGGCTTACAGAACAAATAGTTTCTCATGAAACAGTAGTACACATGTTGTTTTATGACATTGGTTAACAACCCCACAACATATCAACCCTCTAACTTCTCAACCTTTTTTTTTTTTTTTGGTGAAAATACACATAGCCAAAGATACACCATTTCAAAAATTTCTACATACACAGTTCAGTGACATTGACTACGCTCTTCCAATTGTGCTGTTATTCTCACTTAAGATGAAGGCTTACAAAACAAAATAGTTTCTCATTTAACAGTTACTACAAATGTTGCCCTATGACAATGGTTAACAATCTCACAACACATCAACAATATCCTTACTCAGCCTTGGGTTCCCTATCACCTGCTTCCTCGTCCCCTTCTGCCTTCTGGCCCTTGTCACCGGACTCCTGTACCTCGTTAGTCTCATTTGGTTTTACGGGGCTGTCCACTCCCAGGCTGAACAGTGAATCTCGGAGGTAACTTCACCACTGAGCTAAAAGGGTGTCTGGGGGCCATATTCTCGAGGTTTCTCCAGTCTCCTCTAGACCAGTAAATCTGGTCTTTTTTTTTTTTTTTTTTTTTTTTGTGAGTTAGAATTATGCTCTACATCCTTCTCCAGCTCTGTCCAGAACCCTCTGTTGTGATCGTGGTCAGACCAGTCAGTGGTCGTAGCCGGGCACCATCTAGCTGTACTAGACTCAGTCCGGTGGAGGCCTTGGTAGCTGTGGAAAATTAGTCCTTCAGACTAATCTTTTTCTTGTATCCTATTCTCTTCATTCTCCCTTGCTCCCGAAGGGATGAGACCAGTGGAGTATCTTAGATGGCCGCTCACAGGCTTTTAAGACCTCAGACACTACTCACCAAGGTAGAATGTAGAGCATTGTCTTTATAAGCTGTGTCATGCCAATTGAGCTAGATGTTCCCCTAGACCGTGGTCCCCAGAGCCCTCCACTCAGCAATTCAGTCCCACAGGGAGCTTGGATGTGTCTGTGGGGCTTCCATGACCTTTCCTTGTACAAGTTGTGCTAGTTTCCCCTGTATTGTGTACTCTCTGGTGAGGAACAAATTTGTGAAGGGGGCACCAGCATCCTTGAAGACTGCTGTGATTGCTATTTTATGTAAGTCAGATTTGACAGTGGGAGCTGCCCTAACTGAATTAAGACACCTAACTACAATAGGGCAGATTGAACCCTGTGGTGGTAAGGGCCAACTGGCAGCGTTCAATTGACAAAGACAAGGTGGACATGGTTACCCTAATGGACAGTGGAGTCAAAACAATAATCAGAATAGTCTGGCTCGTATGGACTTTTGGCATTGCTTACTTAGTCATGGTGTCCCTAGGAGTGAAATAGATAAGAAATCTAAATAAATAAATATTTACTTGATCTGTGCAAGCAGAAGAATTCTAGGTCAAGTGAACATCTGCTTAACTCAGATTGCCAGAATAGAGAGTCACAGCCCCTCAGTCAATTCCCAGTCTTGAGCCAGTGTACAGACCCACACTCACTTGAATGAAGGGGAGGCCAGCTCCCCTTGAGGAAGGACCCCACTGCACTGCCAAAAATATATACTATTAATCTTTCTCCCAGCCTTCCCCAAAGGAATCTAGGGCCTTTTATGAGTGACTGTTCATTGGGGAAAAGGAAATAATCAGATTTTGGGGGGGATATCTGGATACTGGGTTTTGAACTGGTACTAATTCCAGGAGATGAAAAACATTGTGGCCCACCAGAGTGGGGGCATATGGAGGTCAGGTTATTAATGGAGTCTTAGCTCAGGCTTGGCTCACAGTGGGTCCAGTGGGTCCCTGAATCCATCCTGTAGTGATTTCCCCAGTTCCAGAAGCAAAATTGGAACAGATGCACTCAGCAACAGGCAGAAACACCACATTGGATCCCTGACAGGTGGAGTAAGGGCTATTATTGTAGGAAAAGCCAAGTGGAAGCCATTAGGACTGCACCTACCTAGGAAAATAGTAAACTAAAAGCAATACCACATTCCTGGAGGTATTGCAGAGATTACTGCCACCTCCAAGGACTTGAAGGATGCAGGGGTGGTGATTCCCACCATGTCCCATTTAACTTATGTATTTGGCCTGTGCAAAAAACAGATGGATCTTGGAGAATGAATGGATTATTGAAAACTTAACTAGGTGGTGACTCCAATTGCAGCTGCTGTTCCAAATGTGGTTTCATTGCTTGAGCAAATTAATACATCTCCTGGTACGTGGTATGCAGCTATTGATCTGGCCAATGCCTTTTTCTCCATACCAGTTTCAAAGGACCACCAGAAGTAGTTTGCCTTCAGCTGGCAAGGCAGCAATGCACCTTTACTCTTCTACCTCAGAGGTATATCAACTCTCCAGCTCTATGTCATGATTCAGTCTTCAACATTCAAATGGCCAACAGACACATGAGGAAATGCTCACGATCACTAGCCATTAGAGAAATGCAAATTAAAACCACAATGAGATACCATCTCACCCCGGCATTACTGGCACGAATCAAAAACACTGGAAATAACAAATGTTGGAGGGGCTGCGGGGAGATGGGAACTTTATGCACTGCTGGTGGGAATGCAAAATGATACAACCATTTTGGAAAATGATATGGCGCTTCCTCAGAAAGCTAGAAATAGACATACCATTCGATCCAGCAATCCCACTCCTAGGAATATATCCTAGAGAAATAAGAGTCGTCACTCGAATAGACATATGCACACCTATGTTCATGGCAGCATTGTTCACAATAGCAAAACGATGGAAACAACCTAGATGCCCATCAACAGATGAATGGATAAACAAACTATGGTACGTGCACACAATGCAGTACTATGCAACGAGAAAGAACAACAATGAATCTGTGAAGCATCTCATAACATGGATGAAACTGGAGGACGTTATGCTGAGTGAAATAAGTCAATCACAAAAGGACAAATATTGTATGAGACCTCTATTGTAAAAACCCATGAAAAGGTTCACACGCAAAATGTAACAATCTTTGTTGGTTACCAGGGATGGGAGGGGTGGGGAGGAAATACTAAATAGACAATAGATAAGTGGTATCTTGGGTGAAGGGTGAGACAGTACACAATACAGGGGAAACTAGCACAACCTGTAGAAGGAAAGGTCATGGAAGCCCCATAGACACATCCAAACTCCCTGAGGGACTGAATTGCTGGGCGGAGGGCTCTGGGGACCATGGTCTCAGGGAACATCTAGCTCAATTGGCATGACACAGCTTATAAAGACAATGCTCTACATTCTACCTTGGTGAGTAGTGTCTGAGGTCTTAAAAGCCTGTGAGCGGCCATCTAAGATACTCCACTGGTCTCATCCCTTCGGGAGCAAGGGAGAATGAAGAGAACAGGATACAAGGAAAAGATTAGTCTGAAGGACTAATTGTCCACAGCTACCAAGGCCTCCACGGGACTGAGTCCAGTACAGCTAGATGGTGCCCGGCTACGACCACTGACTGGTCTGACCAGGATCACAACAGAGGGTTCTGGACAGAGCTGGAGAAGGATGTAGAGCATAATTCTAACTCACAAAAAAAAAAAAAAAAAAAAAAAAAAAAAAAGACCAGATTTACTGGTCTAGAGGAGACTGGAGAAACCTCGAGAATATGGCCCCCAGACACCCTTTTAGCTCAGTGGTGAAGTTACCTCCGAGATTCACTGTTCAGCCTGGGAGTGGACAGCCCCGTAAAACCAAATGAGACTAACGAGGTACAGGAGTCCGGTGACAAGGGCCAGAAGGCAGAAGGGGACGAGGAAGCAGGTGATAGGGAACCCAAGGCTGAGTAAGGATATTGTTGATGTGTTGTGAGATTGTTAACCATTGTCATAGGGCAACATTTGTAGTAACTGTTAAATGAGAAACTATTTTGTTTTGTAAGCCTTCATCTTAAGTGAGAATAACAGCACAATTGGAAGAGCGTAGTCAATGTCACTGAACTGTGTATGTAGAAATTTTTGAAATGGTGTATCTTTGGCTATGTGTATTTTCACCAAAAAAAAAAAAAAGGAAGGTTGAGAATTTAGAGGGTTAATATGTCGTGGGGTAGTTAACCAATGTCATAAAACAACATGTGTACTACTGTTTCATGAGAAACTATTTGTTCTGTAAGCCTCCACCTGAAGTACAATAAAGTATAAAATAATAATAATAATAATAATTCAGTCTTCAGGGAACCTGATTGCCTTTCCCTTCTGCAGGACATAACACTGGCTCATTATATTGTTGACACTATGCTTATTAGACCTAATAAAGAAGAAGTGTCAATGACTGGACTTACTGGTAAAAGATTTGTATGCTAGAGAGTGGGAAATTAATTTGACAAAAATTCAGGTGTCTTCCACCTCAGTGAGATTTCTAGGGGTCCAGTGGTGTGGGACATGTGGAGATATTAATTCTAAAATGAAGGATAAGTTATAACATCTGACCCCTCGTACAACTAAAAAGGAGGCACAACACCTGGTGGGCTTCTTTGGCTTTTGGAGGCAACTTATCCCTCATTTGGGTGTACTGCTTGGGCCTATTTATCAAGTGACTCAAAAAGCTGCTGGGTTTGTGTGGGGCACAGAACAAGAGAAGGCTCTGCAACAGGTTCAGGCTGCTGTGCAAGCCACTCTGCCACTTGGGCCATATGATCAAGCTGATCCAATGGTGCTCTAAGTGGCAGTGGCAGGTAGAAATGCTGTTTGGAGTCTTTGGCAGACCCCTATTGGTGAATCACAGCACAGACGCTTAAGATTTTGGAGCAAAGTTCTGCCATCCTCTGCAGATAACTATTCTCCTTTTGAGAAACTACTTTTGGATTGTTAACTGGGCTTTAGTAGAGACTGAACGCTTAATCATGGGCCACCAAGTCACCATGCAGCCTGAGCTGCCCACCATGAACTCGGTGTTGCCTGAGCCACAGAGTCATAAAGTTGGACATGCATAGCAGCACTCCATCATTAAATGGAAGTGGTATATACAAGATTGCACCTGAGCAGGACCTGAAGGCACAAATTCCATGAAGAAGTGGCCCAAATGCCCATGGTCTCCACTCCTGTCACATTTTCTGCCCTCTCCCAGAGTGCAGCTGTAGCCTCATGGGGAGTTTCTTATGATCAGTTGACTGAGAAGGAGAAAAATCATGCTGGTTTACAAATGATTCTGCATGATGTGCAGGCACCACTTGAAAGTGGACAGCAGTAGTACTGTAGTCTCTTGTGGGGACCTCCCTGAAGGACAGTGGTGAAGGGAAATCCTCCCAACTGACAGAAATTCGAGCAGTGCACCTGGTTGTTCACTTTGCTTGGAAGGAGAAATGGCCAGATGTGCGATTGTATACTGAGTTATGGGTTGTGGCCATTGGTTTGGCTGGATGGTCAGGGACGTGGAAGGAACATGATTGGAAAATTGGAGACAAGGAGGTATGGGGAAGAGGTATGTGGATAGACTTCTCTGAATGGGCCAAAGAAATGGAGATATTTGTGTCTCATGTGAATGCTCATCAAAGGGTGACCTTGGCAGAGGTGGATTTTAACAATTAAGTGGATAGGATGACATTCTGTGGAAACCACTCATCCTCTTCCCCCAGTCACTCCCAACATCGCCCAATGGGCTCATGAACAAAGTCGCCATGGTGGCAGAGATGGAGGTTATGCATGGGCTCAGCAACATGGGCTTCCACTCACCAAGACAGACTTGGCTACAGCCACTGCTGAATGTTTAATCTGCCAGCAGCAGAGACCAACACTGAGTCCCTGATATGGCACCATTGCTCGAGATGATCAGACAGCAATGTAGTGGCAGGTTGATTACATTGAACCACTTCCATCATGGGAAGGTCAGTGGAAGGATACAGAATTGCCTTCCCTGCAGGCAATGCTTTTGGCAGAACTATCATCCATGGACTTACAGAATGCCTTATTCACCATCATGGTATACTACACAGCATTGCCTCAGATCAAGGATTCACTTCACAGTAAATGAAGTGCAGCAATGGGCCCATGCTCATGGAATTCACTGGTCTTACCATGTTCCCCATCATCCTGAAACAGTTGACTTGATAGAATGACAGAATGGCCTTCTAAAGGCACAATTACGGCACCAACTAGGTGGCAATATTTTGGAGGTTTGGGGGAATGTTCTTCAGGAGGCTATGTGTGCTCTAAAGCAGCCTCCAATATATGGTGCTGTTTCTTCCATAGCCAGGATTCATGGGTCCAGGAATCAAGGGGTAGAAATGGGAGTGGTACCACTCGCTATTACCCCTAGTGACTCATCTGAAAAATTTTTGCTTTCTGTCCCCAAGGCCCTATGCTCTGCGTATCCAAAGGGAGGGAAGCTCCCAGCTGGAGACACATCACTGATTCCATTGAACTGGAAGTTAAGAATGCCACCTGACCACTTTGGGCTCCTTATGCCTCTGGATCAACAGGCAAAGAAGAGAGTTACCATATTGGCTGTTGTGACTGATTCTGATTACCAAGAGGAAATAGGATTGATATTACATAATGGAGGCAAAGAAGAGTGTGTGTGGAATGCAGGAGATCCCTTAGGGTGTCTCTTAGTACTACCATGCCCTGTGATAAAAGTCAATGGAAAACTATAACAACCCAATTTTGACATGACTACTAAGGGCCCAGACCCTTCAGAAATGAAGGTTTGGGTCACCCTGCCAGGCAAAAAACCTCAACCAGCTGAGGTGCTTACTGAGGGAAAAGGAAATACGGAATGGGTGGTGGAAGAAGATAGTTCTAAATACCATCTATGACCATGTGACCAGTTGCAGAAATGAGGACTGTGATTGTTATAAGTATTTCTTCCTTTTATGTGTGCATCAAATTTTTTTTCTTCACTTACAAAATATAAGATATAAACAGGGCTACTATGTTTTTGGTTGCATGCGTGTTGTATCATGTTAGGTGCAAAAATGACTTATAATTTTCTTTATTTAGAGATTGTGTATGGAGTGTCTGTGTACATGTATATATATATATGTGTATATATACTTTACTGGTTTTGCTTCTCTAGAGAACCCAGCCTAAGACAGTAACCTTGGAGTCTCCAGTGACTCCTGTCTTTCCTCAACCCTCACATACAGGATGAAGCAAAGTTTTGCCTAATGAATGAACCTAATGCCTCAAGTCTCCTGCTCCTTCCAATTCCTAAGCCGCTGTTGTCTATTTGTATTTCAGATGTCACCTCCTCCCATCAACACTTTTGATTTTCTGGAAGGAAGGTGAAAACTGCCCCATGGAACCCCATCGTCCTAGCTTTTAGTACCAGGCTGTTACCCTTATGAATATCTTAGAGAAGGTAATAAGGAAAAGAAAGAAAGAAAAATATGTTAGAGAATAGTAATTTATTCCAGCTGTAGCCAAGGGCCCGTCTCCACAAAATGCGTCATCTTTACACTGATAAATCACAGGCATGTGAGAGACAACGGGGCGGGAAGGGGTTCCTTTACCTTGCCTGCTACTAACTGGTGTCAGGGATAGACGTCAGCTTATACACTCAAAACTTTTGTGTACCCTGTATCCCAGCACCATTAGGAAAATGCCTCCTCCATTAATAAAATGATGAGAGGTAATGATGCTAACCACACTCCTATGCCTCCCTATCACAGTGTAGTCCATAGACCAGCAGCATGAGTATCCCCTGGGAGCTTATTAGAAATGCAGATTCTGGGGCCCCACCCTAGACCCCCCGAATTGGAATCTGCATTTTAACAAGATCCAGAGGTGATTCATTTGCACAGTAAAGTTTGAGAACCACTAGTCCAACTGACCAAATAGTAAATAAGGTCAGAATTACTCAGGCATGGAGGGTAGAAGCAGAATTAGTTTTTTGGGGGTAAAAAATTTCCTAGGTATTACAATGATTTGTGACCTTCCAAAAGACCAAAAAAGCAAACCAAACAGGTTGCTGGTGAGTTGATTCTGACTCATGGCGACCCCATGTGTTAAAGAGTAGAACTGAGCTTCATAGGGTTTTCTGTGCTGTAATCTTTATAAGAAAAGATCACCAGGACTTTCTTCTGTGGTGCCACTAAGTGGGTAGCAGACGAGTGCAAACACTTGTGACACCCAAGGACCTCTTCAGTAGGATCACAGTACATATACATTTACCCAGGATATTTGATGTGAAATGGTGAGAGTAGTAATAGTGTCAAAACTTGTCTAACTTCGGGGTGGGGGAGTAATGCAAATCAAGATCAGCCCAAAGCTGATCCCTATGAGGTAGAGGTCAAACATACCTCCACTCTCCAACCTTTTACCAATTCTGACGCCAGCTGTCCCTCCCGTGACATTCTCGACTTCTCTTCTGGGCTCAATAATCCCTTGCAATGACCATACAGAACTCACAGACCATACTTACAGTTAAGTGGTTTATCAAGGAATAGGGCACAGCTGAGGATCAGGATCAGGCATGTCCTCATGAAGTCACTGGACCAACACTCTAATTTGATACTTAAACAAAATTTATTGAAGGAATGAACCATGGGAGAACATTTGGTCAGCTTAGCTGTAAGGGTATGCTGTGCCTTACAGGCAAAACAAAGAGATATTTAATAAGTAGAGTGAGTACAGACAACAATGTCACATCGAAGGAATGGCAGGAAAGGAAGTGAGATTTACAAGGGTGGCAATTAACTATGATCTTTCTTTACATCAGTTTCTAGTCTAACACAAATCTCTCATACTTGATACAGTTTAACTAAGGCAATATTTCTAAAATGAAAAGTATAAACAATTTCTACATGAAAGTTTAGTGATATATTTACAGCTGGGCCAAATTAATTGAAATCTTTGGATACAGCACTGACCGTAGGAAAGTGTAAATAAACTCTGCTTATTTAGCTGAGAGAAAAGAGATAATACCTAGGCTCTTGCTGGGGAACTTCATTAAGGTAGTTAAAACAACATGTTTATCTATAGGCTCTACTTTACTTTAACAACTCAATGAAGCTTTCTCTAAGGCCAGCTGTGGGAACACTCTTCACATAACAAGCACGACTGAGCTTTGTTTTTTCAGCAACGACTTGAACAGAAGCCTAATGTTTACCAGGAATCAGTTTAATTTCTAAATGTAGCACTTAATTTCAGTTCTGAAATCTCCCCAATTATACCTACTGGCAACTCAAAATTTAAAAGTTCCTCCCACAGGAAGCATGCAGGCAGTTTCCCTTCGTCAGTGCTGCACGGCTATCTCAGCTCCTCTCCACCATGCAGGCCTCCTCTCAGTCCCCTGAGGACAGGCTCCTATGGGCTCCATGAGGACAGATCTCTCAGTCCCCTCAGGACATGCTCCTCTTGGCCTTGCCATCTGTCGCAGTTGGCTCTGCTGCTGGGCCACTTTCAGGCCTGTCGCTGTCTTCAGTGTTACAGCCCTCGACCCATGTTACAGCCTGCATCCGAATATAAGCAGACGTTCTGGCATTTTGCTCACTCTGGATGCTGCATCTGCCTCCTGTTTGTCTGACCTTTGGTTCTTGGGTCTTGAGCTGTCAGCTCAAGCTGTCAGGTATCTTGGGATTCATCGATCTTCAAGCCTGTGAGTGGAGCCCTGCTCTCTGACCTGCAGATCTTGGTTTCCCCAGCCCCTGAAGCTATGTGAATCATGAGAAGCCTTCGTTCTTGCCTGCCAATCTTGGGATTCATTAGCCAGTGAGCAAGAGCCTTGGTTTCTGACCTGCCGATCTTGGGTTTGCCAGCCCCTGTGGCTACATGAATTAGGAGAAGCCTTTATCCTAATCCATGGACTTGGGATGTTCCTGCCTCTACAATCACATGAGCCGTTTCTTTGATATAAATATCTCTATATATTTACATGCTTTACTGGTTTTGCTTTTCTAGAGAACCCAGCCTGAGACAGAGGGTAAGCATGCCTCCAATGACATAATAAGAAATGATAAAGAGGTGAAAAGGGCAAGACAGAGCAAAGATCAGACCTAGGGGAGGAAAGCTCATCTAGCTAGAGAAGACAATCAGTAAGACGATTCAATAAAAGAACACAAACCGTGTAACTCAATCCTTTATCCCATGGAATAAAGACCCTTACACATGGACATCAAGCTTCCATACTTCAGTGAATACATTTACATCATGAAAAAATGAAATATTTTCCCTGGTAATACAGAATATGATTTAGAATTTTATTCAATCATACTTACGGTCATCTCTGACTGTAAGGATATATTAAGTCAATAATCAATTTTTTAAAATCTTTTTTCTTTTTTGTAGACACAGCTTTAGAGACATACATTTGATAGGTAATTTTTGCTTTAGTGCCCTGTGACAGGGACCATGGTAGGCACTGTGGACATGGAGCTGAATAAAACAAACAAACAAACAAACAAACCCACACACACACAAAAAAAACCCCATTGCTGTCGAGATGATTCTGACTCAATGACCTTACAGGACAGAGTAGAATGGCCCCATAGGCTTTCCAAGGAGAGGCTGGTGGATTCGAACTGCTGACCTTTTGGTTAGCAGCCAAATGCTTGACCACTGTACTACCAGGGCTCCTGCTGAATAAGATAACAGGATCCTAATCAACAGACTAGAACCAGACAACCAGCTACAAAATAAACTAGCGTGTTAAAGTCTACATTATCAGAAAGAGCAGTTAAGGGGGTGATACACCAAGAAATGATGGATATGAAAGTGAAAAATTGTGTTGTCAGATTTTACAATATATATACATGGTCTTAGTTGCTGTCTTTTATCTAGTGCTGCTATAATAGAAATACCACAGCTGGGTGGTTTTAACAAACAGAAATTTATTTTCTTACCTGCTCCCCCCTGCCCCACCACTGCAGGGGGACTTATGCACAACCTGCAGTTCCTGAGTTCCAAACTGTCATCTAGAGAGTGAATAAAACTTTGAACTTTCACCAGAAATCTTTTAAATATTGCAGGAGAAGGATTGGTTCTTAAGTGTGTTAACTACTTTGCAATCAAGTTAATATTTGGAGAGGGTGAATTAAGAAAAATCTTTACCACAAAATGAGACTAATTCCTATCGATGAATCTGCAGGTCCAGACTGTGAGTGGAGACTTGATGAACTTACAGAGCCACTAAGGTGAAGATGAGCTTAGACTTTAGAGCCAGACAAGCTGGTGTGAATCCTGCTTAGACACTTCTACACTGTGTAAATTTAAAGCATGGATTCCTTAAATACTTAAGTGTATGCAAAATGCAGATGGTTTTTGGTGAAGGACAGTGCATTAAATAATGCTTCATCAAAGGGTTCCTCCAATTCAGCTGTGGTTCCAGATGACTTTTCAGTGCTGGAGCAAATCAGCACATTCCCTGGCACCTGGTGGGCAGCGTTTTCTTGGGTAACTGCTTTACTCTCTATGTGGGCGGTAAAGACCAACAGAAGTTGCTTGCTTTGAGCTGGCAGGACCAGAAATACATCTTCCCCATCTTATCTGAGATACATAAATTCTCCAGGACTCTGTCACTATTTCCTGTACACAAACACTAGTCACTTCTCCGTTTCACAAGACATCACGCTGCTCCACTGTGATATTGATGGCATCATGCTGATTTGGACAGAGTAATCAGGAAGTAGGAACAATTCTAGACACCTTGGTAAGGCACATGTGTACCAGTGGGCGGGAAATAAACCCCATAGAAAATTATGGGCCAGCCACCTTAGTGAAATCTCTAGGAGTTCAGGGTCTGGGGCATGGGGATATGTCCTTTCCAATGTGAAGAACAAGTTATTGCATCATTCCCTGTCATGGATTGAATTGTGTCCCCCCAAAATATCTGTCAACTTGGCTGGGTCATGATTCCCAGAATTGTATGATTGTGTACCATTGTGTAAATCTGATGTGATTTCCTTATGTGTTGTAAACGCTATCACTATGATGAGGTTATACTGATGAGGTTAACAAGATTAGTGTCTTAATCCAATCTCTTTTGAGATATAAAAGAGAGAAGGGAGCAGAGACACATGGGAACCTCATACCACCAAGAAAGCAGTGCCGGGAGCAGAGCGCGCCCTTTGGACCTGAGCTTCCCATGCAGAGAAGCTCCCAGACCAAGGGAAGATTGATGACACGGACCTTCCTCCAGAGGTGACAGAGAAAGTGTTCCCCTGGAGCTGACGCCCTGAATTTGGAATTGTAGCATACTGGACTGTGACAGAATAAACTTCCCTTTGTTAAAACCATCCACTTGTGGTATTTCTGTTGGAGAAGCACTAGATGACTAAGACACCCTCCTACCACTGAGAAAGCGCACCAAGCCTAGTGGACCTCTTTGGATTTTGGAGACAGCGTACACGTCATGTGAGCCTGCTTTGCTGACCCATTTTCTGAGTAACCCTAACAACTACCAGTTTTGAGTGGAGCCCAGAATAAGGAAAGGTTCAGCAACAGGTCTTAGCTGCAGACAAGCTGCTCTGCAACTTGTGCCATAAGACACAGCAGATATGATGGTGCTTGACGTTGCCTGTGACACATAGGGATGCTTGATGGAGCCTTTGGCAGGCGACTCACAGACCTTTAGGATCAAGGAGCCAAGCCATGCCATCCTCTTCAGATAACTATTATCCTTTTGAGAAACACTGTCTGGCTTGCTCTGGGCCCTAGTAGAGACTGAATGCTTGATCATGGTCCACCAAGATATATATAACCTGAGCTACCCATCAAGTACAACCAAAATGCTCTTTAGAAGCAAGGATGGTGAGACTACGTCTCACATACTTTGGACATGTTTTCAGAAGGGATCAGTCCCTGGAGAAGGACATCATACTTGGTAAAGCAGCAGGTCAGAGAAAAAGAGGAAGACCCTCAATGAGATGGACTGACACAGAGACTGCAACAATAGGCTCAAGTATAACAACGATTGTGAGGATGGCGCAGGACTGGGCAATGTTTTATTCTGTCATACACAGGGTTGCTATGAGTCAGAACAAACTCGATGGCATGATGGCACGTAACAACAACAAACCCATCAAGAATGGGGTGTTATCTATAAGAAATGAAGAAAAGGCTTAAACACAGAAGAAAACATTCTTCGATGGTTACAAAGGTGGGGAGGGAGGGGGAGGGTTATTTACTAACTAGATAGTAGATAAGAATTATCTTAGGTGAAAGGAAGGACAGCACTCACTGCAGGGGAAGTCAGCACAACTGGACTAAACCAAAGCTAAGAAGGTTCCTGAATACAATGCAAACATTTTGAGGGATACAGTAGCAGGGGTAGGGGTCTGCGGACCATGCTTTCCAGGGGCATGGAGGTCAATTGGCATAACAAAGCTTATTAAGAAAATGTTCTGCATCCTACTTCAGTGAGTGGCACCTGGGGTCTTAAAAGCTTGCAAGCGGCCGTCTAAGATGCATCAATTGGTTCCAACCACCTGAAGTAAAGGAGAATGAAGAACACCAAAGACACAAGGAAAGTATTAGCCCAAGAGACAGAAAGGGCCACATAAAACAGAGACTTCATTAGCCTGAGACCAGAAGAACTAGATGGTGCCTGCCTACCACCAATGACTGCCCTGACAGGGAACACAACAGAGAGTCCTGGGTGGAGCAGGAGAAACGTGGGGTGCAAAACTCAAATTCTAGTAAGAAGACCAGACTTAATGGTCTGACTGAGACTGGAGGAACCCTGGAAAGCATGGCCTATGGATTCTCTATCAGCCCAGAACTAAAACAATTTCCGAGGCCAACTCTTCAGACAGGGATTGAACTGGACTGTGGGACATAAAGTGATACTTATGAGAGTCTGCCTCTTAGCTCAAGTAGATACAAGACACTAAACGGGCAGCTTCTATCTGGAGGTGAGATGGGAAGGCAGAGAGGGTTAGGAGCTGGTTGAATGGACATAGGGAATCAGGAGTGGAAAGCAGTGTGCTGTCACAGTATGGGGAGAACAACTAGAGTCACATACAAATGTATGCATAAATTTTTGTAGGGGAAAAAATGAAAAAAAGAATTGTGTTATCTGACTCATCAAACAAAGTGGGGGTGTCCACAGCAGAAGTGGAGGTGGTTTTATGAAATTAGGCTCAAGTATGTCCTGAAGGCACAAGTAAGTCACAACGTCAAGATTCCTGCTTCTACTATATTGCCTCTTCTGTCTCAACCTGCAACTGTGTCCTCATGGAGAGTTCATAGGACTAGTTTTAACATTTATCACAGGATATGGGAACATTAAGAAGCACCCCACTACAGTTCATACATACTCTGCCTTACCTCCGTTGTGTAGTAGCAAACCAATATCTCCTTGACAGCCAGTATCAATCACTCCCAACAGTATAATAGTCACTGTTGCTTCTTGTTCACTGGTATGAGCTCAAAGTAGCCTAGTAGCAGGTAGAGGACATTTGGGCCAATTTATAGATGCAACACTACAGCTCCATAAGAGATGTTTCTGAAGGACAGTGGCTAAGGGAAACTCCCAGGGTAGAAAGCTTTGAACAGTTCACCTGGATGTTCCTTTGTCCTGAGAGGAGAGGTGTCCAGAGTTATACTTCTACACTGATTTGTAGCTCCATTAACCTGAAAGATGAAACTGCTATCTGGCTACCTACAACTCTCTTATAATCTTTTTTAAAAAATGTCTTTAATGTCAGTAGCAATTTCCCCACATATATTTCTGATATTACTTATTTGTGTCTTCTCTTTCTATCTGCTGGCTGGCTGGTCTTCCCTGAGACGGACATGGGAGAGACGTGCCCTAGGGGAACTCATCAATCCAGTATCAGCACGTTCATCCAGGTAGGGATGGGGGGGGGGCTATCTGCAGCTAGGGCCAGCTGGCCCCTCGTCTGTTCCCCCAGGCATCTCCTGGCAGCTTTTTCAATTTTAAGGTCCTTGGTAATTTTTGACACAATGTTTTTGAAGGCCACAGAGATGTTGGCTATCCTCTTTAAGCTAAACCTCATTGAGAGACCACTGAGGTAGTTTGCAAACCTCCATTCTCCATTACACAAAGTCCTCCTGGCCCGGTGTTCTATGTGTGCACAGTAGCGTGTATTTCTGGGTGAGAGCCCACTCACAGCTGTTGGCATCCAGCACTTGGCAGGTCTCCTGCATCATCTCATCAGGCTCCATGGAGCTGGTGATCTTCTTTCTCCGTGCAAACTTTAGTGAGCATGGCTTGGCCTCTGGAGGTTTGAGTGTCTCCCTTCCATCTTTGACTTCAGGTTCCTTTGAGTTTCTCTTGGCACATGTGAAGCAAAGATTTCTTCCTGTAAACTGGAGGAACCTCCCACTGGCGCCCTGCTGGCCCTCATTGTTGACAGAGACAATCAGGGATCACACTGTGGGGCAAGTTCTCCTGGTCAGGCACTTCTTGCAGCTGCTCAGCATGGAAGGGGCTTACTCCTGGCACTGCCTGGGGGAAAATGGCTCTCTCTAGGACTCCACCCACTGTTGCTGATGGTATGGGGTGAGGAGAAGTCACAGAAACATGTTGGGTGAGCTGTGCTGGGCTGTGGCACCTCACAGTTCTCACCATAGGGTACAGTCCAGAGACTGGGATGGGCTGCACCGAGGCCATCCTGAATTCATGATGCATGTGGAACAGTGCTGGTGAGGCTGAGGGAGAAGGAGACACCATGGAAGCAGAGAACCTGGGTTGTATAGCCTGTCTGTAACATTCTGGATGTGACATGGCTAAGGTTGGCCTTCTCCAACAGTGGGGAATTCCTGCACTCATTTGTGATGGTGAAGAGGTCAGTTTTCATGGAGGACACAGGGATGGTCTTCCTTTCCAGGATGGGTAGGGTGCTAGCATGTATGGTACCTCTGCTGCTGGCTTCCACCCTGACTCCTAGTCCTCCTCAATCTGCTTTTTTTTAGTTTCTTTTCTTAAAGTAGGAATTAGAAGTGGGAGTGGCAAGCTCTCTGTAACAGGATGTTTGGGTAGAACAGAGATGCTATGCGGTACATTGTAGAATCGGGAAGGAGTGCTGCTATCAGTTTGATCAGCTGAAAGCTAGGGTTTCAGGGTGCTGGTTTGTCTCTCCAGCTCAGATCTCTTGGTACCAGGAGAAACCAGGTGGCTATCACATCATTGTACCTCTGGCCCATCAGTGAGTCCTCAATCTCCTTTTGTAACCCGTAGACACCTTCAATTCAATCCACTGGGGGTCATCATAGGAAGTGACTCCACATATGGCTTCAGGTCTTCTTGTTTCATGGCCCACATTCCTCGTGCAAGTCTCAGGATTTTCTCTAAAGTGCTTCTCTTGCTGGAGTCAAGAATGAGAATTTTCTTCAGCATGTTCGCACACTCCACAGACATGTAGATGGAATACTGTATTTGTCCTTCAGTATTTGCTCCTGCAGCTCCTTGAAGTTCTTTCCAACAAAAGGCAGGAATCTGCTCACTAGTGTATACAGGATGACTCCCAGGCTGTACACATCCAAGGTGGGTCCATTGTACTTTTCTTCCCAGAAGAGTTCTGGGGCAGAATAAGGGGGCCTGCCACAGACAATATCCAGCTTGTTACTGATGTTAAATTCATTGCTGAAGCCAAACTCTGCAAGTTCTATGATCATATCCACATCCAAGAGCAAGTTTTCTGCCTTTAGGTCTTTATGAACAATACCTTTTGGTGACAGTACTACTCAGCAGACACTATCTGTAGGAATATTGCTTGGGCCTCTTTTTTCCCCATACTTCCTTGGGCTACTAGCTGATCAAGCACCTCTCCTCCAGTAGCATACTCTATGACTATGTAGAATGCATTCTCACTTTCAGTTACTTCATACAACTTCACAATGTTGGGTTGATTGAGAGCCGTCATGATTTTTACATCATGGGATAGTCTGTGGAGGCTAGAGGAGGTCTGCTAATGAGGATGTGCCAGTCCAGCTTCACCTTGGTGAAGGTCCCCTTGCCAAGGGTTCTGAGGAGGCAGTAGTCTGCCACATGAGTCTTCTCAGCACATAGGGCTGAGAGGCCTGTAACACGTTGGACTTGGTGTTAAATCCTGCTGGGCCTGGGACTGAGGTGTTCTAAGAAAAGACAAGAAATGGAAAAAGCAGGTGGCTAAATACTTAATAAAAAGAAAAAGTAAGGAAAAATAAAAAGAATATTAAGAAAGATAAAATAAAAAATATAAAAGAATAAAATTTTTTTAAAAGAATGACATGAGAAAACAAAATGTATAGAAAAGTAAATATAAGAGAATAAGTAAAAGTGAAAAAAATGAAAAAAGGAATGAAGAAAAGAATAAAATGAGAAAAAGAAAGAATACAGAAAGAAGTTAAAGTAAAAAAATTATACAAACAAAGGTAAGTTAATAAGTGAGACAGAGAAAAGGAGGGAAAAGGAAAGAAGAATAAAATAGAAAAAGTAAAAATTATTAAAAATAAATTTAAAAATAAAAATAAAAGAAATAAAATGTAAAAAAGCAACTAAAGAGGGAAAAATTTAAATAGAAAAGAGAGAGACGATAATTAAGAAAATAGTCAAAGAACCCAAAATAGCAATAGAAAAGAAACTAAGTTCAGTCACATTCTGTCAGGTCACTGAAAACCAACTTCCTGAGCTAGAAGGACCACCAAACCTAGATAGCAAGGGACTTATATAGTGGCTTGGAATGACAAAACAATGTCTCCTTATGAAGTCATATCAAGAGATGGACCAATCAAGACTGGGTATAATTCACAGTGATTTTCTCACTTTTTGGTCTCAAGAGCCCTTTACTCATTAAATAGAAATTATTGAAGACCCCAAAGAGCTTTTTATCTATGTGTATTATAGCTGTTGATATTTACCCTACCACAAATTGAAAATGTAGGATTCTTCAGTGGGCTTTTCATTTCTAGTTTGAAAAGTGATGTTTGGCTCTTAAATGGTTCATAATGTGTACACTCAACATATTCAATTCCTTTTTCCTTTAACCGCTGAACAATTGATTTCAAAATGACACTACAACTTGACTGGCATCATGATATTATTCAAAAATGTTCAGTTGCATAAGACAAATGTTTTTAACATCTATAAAGATAGCTTTCATCCTATTTTCACTTCTTATTGACAGTTTGGTCCAGTTCCTTTGGGATAGATTCCTCATTTCTAGGAGGCAGGGAACTCTCTATGTCTGTTTCAGTATCTTTCAATGTAGAGTTTGCAGCTATGGATTAAGAAAGCAAATCTTTTACCTTCTTGAGGTAACAATCATCATGATCCTATCCCTCTTATTGATCAAGGGGGACTAGGTGCTGGACAAGACACCAGAACATCAGGAGAGGGAACTGAGATGCCACTTGTTTTGGATTGAATTGTGGTCCCCCTGGAGAGGGGCCCAGGGACATGGGGAAAAAGGCTAGGGACATGAGGTGGGATCCTAGAGACATAGGATTTGTCACAGAAGTTTGGAGAGGGGACAAGGGGACATGGAGAGGAAGGCCAGCGATATGGAGAGGGGATCCAGGGACCTAGGATTGGTCTCAGGGACATAGGGGGCATGGGGACATGGGAAGGGACCAGGGATATGATAAGGAGCCCAGGGACATGGGGAGGGGGCCCCAGGAAATGGGGAAGGGACCCAAAGGAGGGGTCTCGGGGGCATGAGATTTGTCTTAGGAAGATGGGGAGACAGCATGAGGACATAGGCACAGGGCCCAGGGACACGGAGAAGGGACATGGGGAGGGGGCCCATGGACAAGATGAGGGGACACAGGGACACAAGGATGGGGCCAAGGCACATGTGGAAGCCTTTCAGGGACATAAGGAGGAGCCTCAGGGATATGGAGAGGAAGCCTAGGGTTATGGGGAGGGTACTCAGGGGGAGGAGCATGGGGATATGCGGAGGGGACCCAGAGATATGGTGAGGGGACCAAGGGACATGGAGAAGGGACTGGGGACATTGGGAGGGAGCCTAGGGACATGGGAAATGTACCCAGGGACATGGGGAGTGGGCCCAGGCACATGAGGATGGGCTCCATTTACATGAGCAAAGGTCTCAGAGACATGGAGGTTAGGCCCATCGGCATTGGGAGGGGTCCCAGGGACATGGGGAGGGGAACCAGGTAGATGAGGGGACTCAGGGATATAGGGAGGGTGCTAAGGGAAATGAGGAGACGGCATAGGGATATGGAGAGGGGACAAAGAGCATGGGGAGGGTTTCCAGGCACATGGGGCAGGGACCCAGGGATATGGAAAGGGGACCAAGGGTCAAGGGGATAGGGCCTGGGTCCATGAGGAGAGTGCTCAGGGACATAGGGAGGGTCCCCAGGGCTATTGGGAGGGGCCCAAGAAATGGGGATGGTACATGGGTCTGCGGAGACGGGGGCCTGTGTACATGAAGATGGGGCCCACATACATGGAAAGGTGTCCCAGGGACCTGGAATTGATCCCAGGAAGATAGGGAGGGGGCATGGAGACATGAGGAGTGGATACAGGGACAGGGAAAGGAATCCTAGGGACATGGGGAGTGGCCCCAGGGACACTGGGAGAGTTCCAGGGACATAGGATTACTCCCAGGACATGGGGAGTGAGATCAGGGATATGGGAAAGGCACCCAGGGACATGGGAATGGGACCCAGGTAAATGTGCAGAGGTATGCAGATATGGGAAGTAGATCCAGGGACATGGGAGGGGCCCCAGGGATATGTGGAGTGGACCCAGGTGCATGGTGAGGAGTCCCAGGGATGTGGGGAGGGGATCTAGGAACATGGGGTGGGGCTCAGTGACTGGGAAGAGGCCCCAGGGACATTTGAAGGGTGGCCTTAGGGATGGGAGGCCAGGACCCAGGGATATGGGATTACTCCCAGGGACACGGGGAGTGGGCCCAGAGATACAGGGAGGGGACCCATGGATTTGGGGAGGTGGCCCCGGGGACATGGTAAGGGGTCCTGGGGATATTATGAGGGTGCCCTGGGGACATGGTGAGGGGCCCTGAAAGATGAGGAGAAGGCATGAGGATATGGGGGAGACCCAGGGAAATGGGCAGGGGGCCCAGGGACACTGGGAAAGAGCATGGGAACATGGGCAGTGGGCTTGTATACACCGGGAAGGGACCCAAGGAAATGAAGAGGGTCCCAGGGTCATGGAGAGGGGGCACAGGCACATGGAGAGTAGCCCCAGGGACATGGGATTGCTCCCAGCAAAATGTGGGGGGACCCAGGGACATAGGGAGGAAGCCCACGGATGTGGTATGGGGCCCAGGAACATGTGACTGTGCCATGGGGACATGGGGTGGGGGCCCCCGGGAGGCAGGTCTGCACCCTTCCACCTTTTCCTTCTGGAACTTTCATGTTCCTCTGGACCTGGCTTCTCTTCAGTAAGTCAGAGAGCTCATTTTGGGGGTTTATTAAATTTCCCTCTTGTGCATTGCAGAGGCTTGTAGCTACTTGGCCTTGGGAATATCATTGAACTCCTCTGACCCTCTGTTTCTTCATCTATAGAAGGGAAGAGTAATTGCAAGCATAACAACACCATCCTCAGGGGTCCTGAATGTATTCAATAAAATCAAGGCCGCATGACCCACAGCAGGGAAACAGTCAATGCTGGAATGCATTATCATCATTCAGTAATTCCTCTACTCATTCAACAGATTTTTATTGAGCCCCTTGCATTTAAAACATTGGAACAAATTGGAATACTTAGAAATTAATATATTAATATAAATTAAAATTGAATTAAAAGTGACAGTGAATTTTCCCTGCTCACCACCACCACCACCAGGAAGCCTGCCGTGCCTTCACAGCCCAGGCTGGGTGCCTCTCATCTGTGCTTGTCTCATCCACCTGTATGTCCTGAGCCTGTGAGTGTCAGGACCTGATTCATCCTGCCCCCTCACTGGGCCTGGCTGGAACGAGCACTCAGCTTTTTTGCTGAGAGAAAGAATGAGGCTAGAGGAAGCAGGTCTAGAGTGAGGGGTCACAGTGGTGTGGGTATTAGACCCTGGCCGTGGGCCGGGACCCCCTGAGGCTGGGACCTTGGTGTGTCATTGCTGCTGCTGTTGCTGGTACCATGCTCTTGGCCAAGAGGGGGGTTCTGCAGAGAGTGGGCCACCCAAGACCATGCTGGCCCCATTAACCCAAAGGTTCCGCAAGGGGGTGAGTCTGTGTTTGCTGTCCCAGCCTCATGTGGAGGACTCCTTTCTTTCCTGGAGTCCCTGCACTGCTAATGCTCATCGTTTCACCTCCTGGCACTTTGGGAAGTCAGGGCACTTGCCAGCTGTGCTAAGGGACAGGTTGGAGCACACTTGGAGGGTTTCTTGCCAAGGGTTGGGGTCATGGCTGAGGGAGAGTCTATGTCCCGTGGGGGCTGCAGTGCAGGCGATGCGATTGGACTCCTCTGTGTCTGCAGTCCCCCTTGGGCCACACTCCATTCCCACCCCGGTGTGCGAAGGGATTACCTAGACAACCCTTGTGGGAACACCAGGAAGACGTTTCTATGTCTGTGCAGCTGGGAGCCAGGCTTCTCACCCTCAGAAAAAGACATTATAATTAGCAAGGGAGAAAGGCTATAATGAAGATTACTAGAGACAACGAGGGATACTACCTGAGGACAAAAGGGGAATGCAACGAGAAGTCATAACAAGCCAAAATGTGTATACACCTAAAGACAGTGCTTCAACATGTGAAAGAAAAACTAGGATATGGTTATATAAAAAAAATTACAAGGATACGGAAGTCAGCAAACACACACAAGACCCGAACAACACCATCAACCAACTTGACCTAATTGACATTCACTGATATTCCATCCAACGAACAGCAGAAGACACATTATTTTCAAGCGCTCATTAAAATTGTTGTTGTTATTAGGTGCCTGCCTCTCTGGCTCATAGTGACCCTGTCTACAACAGAACGAAACACTGCCTGGTCCTTCGCCATCCTCACAATCATTGTTATGCTTGAGCTCATTGTTGCAGCCACTGTGTCGATCCATCTCGTCCAGGGTCTTCCTCTTTTTCGCTGACCCTCTATTTTATCAAGCATGATGTCCTTCTCTAGGGACTGGTACATCCTGATAACATGTTCAAAGTACATGAGACAAAGTCTTGTCATCCTTGCATCTAAGGAGCATTCTGGCTGTACTTCTTCCAAGACAGATTTGTTCGTTCTTATGGCATTCCATGGTATATTCAATATTCTTGGCCAACACCATAACTGAAAGGCATCACTTCTTCTTTGGTCTTCTACCTAATTTATTGTCCAGCTTTAGTATGCAATTGAGGTGATTGAAAACACCATAGCTTGGGTCAGACACAACTTAGTTCTCAAGGTGACATCTTTGCTTTTTAACACCTTAAAGATGTCTTCTGCAGCACATTTGCCTAACAAAATATGTCTTTTGATTTCTTGACTGCTGCTTCCAGGGGCGTTGATTGTAGATCCAAATAAAATGAAATACTTGACAACTTCAGTATTTTCTGCATTTGTCATGATGTTGCTTATTGGTCCAGTTGCGAGGATTTTTGTTTCTTTATGTCGAGGTGTAATCCATATTGAAGGCTGTAGTCTTTGATACTCATCAGTAAGTGCTTCAAGTCCTCTTCACTTCCAGCAAGCAAGGTTGTGCCATTTACATATCACAGGCTGTTAATGAGTCTTTCTCCAATCCTGATGCCATGTTCTTCAGATAGTCCAGCTTCTCAGATTATTTGCTCAGCATACAGATTGAATAAGTATGATGAAAGCATATAACCCTGATGCACACCTTTCCTGATTTTAAACCATATGGTATCCCCTTGTTCTGTTCAAATGACTGCCTCTTGGTCTATGTACAAGTTCCACACAAGCTCATTAACTTGTTATCTGTCTGTATATATATATATGTATATACATATATTCCTAGGTTTTAATACAAACCTTAATAACAGGTGATTAATTTAAAAAATATTGCGATATATTTATACAACGGAATATTAATGTAAAAATGGCATGGGATTAGTGTCTGACCTCTTCCAACCCCACAACGGGTGGGGGGGGGGGATCAAGATCAACAGCCCAAGGCTGATTCCTATGAGACGGAGGTCAGACATACCTCCTTTCTCTGCCATCTTTACCAATTCTGACACCAACCATCCCTCCCATGGCACTCTACTTCTCTGCTGGGTTTGATAATTCATTGCAATGGCCGTGCAGAATTCACAGACCATACTCACAATTATGGGGTTTATTAAAGAAATAACAGGTTACAATTCAGGCTTAGGAACCTCAAGGATACAGTTGTTCCATCAGCACAGCCTCTTCCTAGCCATGCTCACAGGCACACCTTTCCTTGGCCCTAAGTCTCTGCCCAAAGGCACTCAGCTTTCTAGCTTCCACTGTGCTTTTTCCTGTGGATCTCTCCTGTTGGTCTGTCTTTCCTTGGTGGTGGTGGGGCTCTTCTCTTTCCTGCCTCTGGGGTGGCTCATTTCAAGCCCAGCAGGATGGCAAAACTGACCAATCCCTTTGGTGGGCCACAGTTACCATATCTGCACAGTCCTGCCCAATCACTTGGGTGGAAGTTACAAGACCATGGCTAGAAAGGCCACACAAAAGTGATCTATGGCACCTCAATCACATAGTGACAAAGAACAAATTACTGCTATATGTAACAACATAGATAAAAATCTCACACACATATTGAGTAGACGAAGTTGGACAACACGGAGTTCATACAATTCGATTCCAAGTATACGAAAACCAAGAACATACAAAACCTGTCTCTGGAGATGACAGAACACTGGTTACTTCCAAGGATTATATCAGCTGAGGAAGGAGCAACATCAACTGGGGATCTCAGAGGTGGTTTTATGAGTGTATATACATATGTAGGAGCTTTGGTGGCACAGTGGTTAAGAGGGCGGCTGCTAACCTAAAGGGCGGCAGTTTGAATCCACCAGCCGCTCCTTGGAAACCCTATGGGGTAGTTCTACCAGCCCTGTAAAGTCACTAAGAGTCGGAATCGACTTTACGGCAACGTTTTTTTATTTTTTATTTTTGGTAATATTAGAAGTCTTTGACTACAGAGATTCACGTTTAAGCTTATATACGAACTTAAGAAAATCTAGGTTTTTCTCCATAGCGGAAATAAGGACAAGAGTGGACAGATCCCAAGTCCAAGCGGAAGCCACTAGAAGCCAAGGTCACTGGGTGGACTCTCTGGGCGAGCTCACGGAACCCCTCCACTTGGGCACCAAAAGTCCCACAAACAGGAAGCGGAAGTGCGTGTCCACAGCTGGGCGGCCATGTTTGGTCGGCCTCCAGCTTTGGTATGAGGTATGTTTTACGTGCGTCGGAGCCAAGCCTGGCACAGTAGCAGGAGCAACCCGCGGGGCTAAGGGCGCTATTCCAGTTCTCCTAGAGGTCCTGGCCTCTCCGCCCTCCCTGGGCTGCTCCAGACGCGCGACTTTCTGTAGCCGCGCTGTGCCCAGGACCTCCCGCCGCCGCCGCTTTCCTGTTGTCGCCGCCGCCGTCTCCGGGAGCCCGGACCACCCCGCCAGTGTGCGCCTGGTCCGCGGCTGTTTTCTGCGCGTCCGGGATCGGGAAGGCCGAGTAGGTGAACTGGACCTGGGTCTCGGTGCAGTAACAGGTAAAGTCGTGTATATCCTCGCTGAGCAAAAGCGTGGTTCTCAGACCAGCAGCAGCTTCACCTGCGAGTTTGTGAGAAATGCGGAGTTCGATCCTCATCTAAGCCCAGAGTGGTTAGCATGAGTCTAAATGCCGTCCTCCCACCTGCCCCATGCTGTCGCTGACCATGCTTCTGTTGGTTTTCAGTGGTTCATCAAGGCAGGACTTTGAGTATTGCTGGTCATACATGCAGTAAAATTGTGACGAGGAATCTCTCTCTCCCTGCTTTAATGGTTGTAACTCTTTAAGACGTGAATTAAAAACGGTGAGTTGGAACTAGTACATGCATTTAGGACCATATCTTTTCCACTTGGGGAAGGAAAATATGTAGTAAGAGGCATATTTCAAGGAATTTTTTTGGCTATGAGGCAGAAATTTTCGTCATGATTTTGTCAGAAACAATATGGCCAACCCTAGTTAAAAAAAATCGAAACCCGTTGCCGTCCAGTCGATTCTGGCTCATAGCGACCCTATAGGGCAGAGTAAAACTGCTTCGTAGAGTTTCCAGGGAGCGCTTGGTGGATTTGAACTGCCGACCTTTTGGTTTGCAGCCATAGCTCTTAACCACTATGCCACCAGGATTTCCTGACCCTAGTTGGTCAGATGTAAAATGTGATGTGGCTGAACATGCTTAATATAGGCCAGGAGCGATCTGTAGAGATCACACCCAGTGTTTTGCTAAGATCTTAAGGCTTGGCTGAGACAGGATCATCGTAGGAGTGGATGCGGCGATTCAAGGACAAGTTTTTTTTTTTTAAATTGTACTTCAGGTGAAGGCTTACAGAACAAATAGTTTCTCATGAAACAGTAGTACACATATTGTTTTATGACATTGGTTAACAACCCCACAACATGTCAACCCTCTCCCTTCTCGACCTTTTTTTTTTGGTGAAAATACACATAGCCAAAGATACACCATTTCAGAAATTTCTACATGCACAGTTCAGTGACACTGACTACGCTCTTCCAATTGTGCTGTTATTCTCACTTAAGATGAAGGCTTACAGAACAAAATAGTTTCTCATTTAATAGTTACTACAAATGTTGCCCTATGACAATGGTTAACAATCTCACAACACATCAACAATGTCCTTCCTCAACCTTGGGTTCCCAATCACCAGCTTCCTCGTCCCCTTCTGCCTTCTGGCCCTTGTCACTGGACTCCTGTACCTCGTTAGTCTCATTTCGTTTTACGGGGCTGTCCACTCCCAGGCTGAACAGTGAACCTCGGAGGTAACTTCACCACTGAGCTAAAAGAGTGTCTGGGGGCCATTCAAAGACAAGTTTTGCTACCAAAGAGCCACATTTGTTAATAGGTTTAAGGTTTCTTGGAACAAATGCCCTGCATATTCCTAATGTCAGAGCAGTGAATATTGGGAATGAGGGCAAAATGCCAGGCATGTGTAATGAAACTAATCAGAATCCTTAAACAAATCCCAGAAGGTCAGTAACACTAGAGTGTTGCAAAAAGTACCTCATCCTTTGTAATAGTTATTTTGCAAACTACTCTTGCTTAAGTAAATGTGAAATATGCAAATACTAGAAAGTCATGATTTATAATAAGTAATTTTGCACATGAAGAATTTAATCTTAAATTGATGAGTAAATAATGTGTTTGGCATCTGTAACATGACGAGGAAGAAAAACTTTTTCAAAGATAAAGGTTTTTCCCGTCATTCTGCCTTTGCACAAGATAATTTTCTCTAACTAGGGGAAAACTTTTTACCACAGGAATCCCATAATTCTTATAATTCAGGACTCATTTCACATGTTACCTTCTCAGAGAGTGACAGTCTAGCATGGGAGATAATTTTAAATAAATAATGAAAAATCAGGGACATTTGATAGCCTGTAATAAAAGGAACTAACCTGAGACTCAGGTTAGACTGCTAGATGGGGAAAATTATTTAAGTAGGATTTAGCTACATACATGATTGAGGAGGGTTTATAGCAGGTGGGAGGAGTGAGGGTGGAGAGAGTATTTCAGCTGGGAAAAATGAACATGTAAATTCCTGAGCCGGGTTGTGAGTCTGACTGGAGGAGGCAATGCCAACATCTTTAGAACCGGGCTGACTTCTCTGTGCTTTTTTGTAGGCCAGTGGACAGCCACTGACAAGCATTATGCAGGGATGGATGTGAGTATGTTTGTGATTTAAAACAGAACACTCCAGTTCCTTTACTGCAAATAGATTTTGGAAATGAAAGCCATGAATGATGTTAAGCAAAAGCTTCTTGTGAACAACTTAAGCAAAACTGAGGTGCTTAGATGTGGAGGATGGTTGTGGATCAGGAAGACAGTGAAATGATATAATGTAGATGTAGATGATTCAAAGGGCGTCAGTTGATGAAATGTTCATTACTTTATTTACAGGCTCTAGAGCAGTGAGTACTGCTCAAACGGAGTGTAGATGTGGATAACCTGGGGATCTTGTTAAAATGTGGATTCCGATTTATTAAGTCTGGAGTGGGGCTTCAGAGTCTGTATCTAATAAGCTTCCAGTGTATTCCAAAAATAATAAGTATAGAAATAAAGATGTGAATTAAAATTAGAGAGTGCTATTACAGAAAATTAAAGATGGGAAATAAAAGACCAAAATGGATGTCAGAAGAGACTCTGAAAGTTGTGCTTGAACACAGAGTAGTTAAAGTAAAAGGAAGAAATGATGAAGTAAAAGAGCTGGATAGAAGATTTCAAAGAGTGGTTCTAGAAGACAAAGTATTATAATGACATGTGCAAAGAGCTGGAGATAGAAAACCAAAAGGGAGGAACGTGCTCGGCATTTCTCAACCTGAAAGAACTGAAGAAAAAATTCAGTCCTAGAGTTGCAATATTGAAGGATTCTAGCGGGAAAATATTGAAGATGCAGGAAACATCAAAAGAAGATGAAAGGAATACATAGGGTTGCTGTACCAAAATTGGTCAACGCCAACCATTTCAGGAGATAACATATGATCAAGAACCGATGGTACTGAAGGAAGGGATCCAAGCAGCATGGAAGGTATTGGCAAAAAACAAGGCTCCAGGAATTGATGGAATATTAACTGAGATGTTTCAACAAATGGATGCAGTGCTGGAAGTGCTGTCTATGCCAAGAAATATGGAAGACAACTACCTGGCAAACCGACTGGAAGAAATCCATATTTGTACCCGTTCCAAAGAAAGGCAATTCGACAGAATGTGGAAATTATTGAACAGTATCATTAAAATCACACCTAAGTAAAATTTTGCTGAAGATTATTCAAAAGTGGTTGCAGCAGTACATCCACAGGGAACTACCAGAAATTCAAGCTGGATTCAGAAGAGGGTGTGTAATAAGGGATATCATTGCTGATGTCAGATGGGTCATGGCTAAAAGCAGAGAATGCCAGAAAGATATTTACCTGTGTTTTATTGACTATGCAAAGGCATTGGACTGTGTGAATCATAACAAATTATAGGTAACATTGTGAAGAATGAGAATTCCAGAACACTTAATTGTGCTCATGAGGAACCTGTATGTAGACCAACAGGGAGTTGTTTCAACAGAACAGGGGATACCGCGTGGTTTAAAGTCAGGAAAGGTGTGTGCGTCAGGGTTGTATCCTTTCACCATAGTTATTCAGTCTGTATACTGAGCAAATAATCTGAGAAGCTGGACATCAGGATTGAGAAGATGGTCACCAGGGGCACCATATGAAAGGTGTTTGGTTCCACCAATCCTTCTGATGGCAACCATTCTCCATCTCTACCACCCATTCTCCACACAGCAGCCAGGGTGAACTCAGTATCCAGATTGGAGGAAGACTCATTAACAACCTGCAATGTGCAGATGACACAGCTTTGCTGAGAGTGAAGAGGACTTGAAGCACTTACTGATGAAGATTAAAGAACACAGCCTTGCATATGGTTTACACGTCAACATAAAACAAAAATCCTCACAATTGGACCAATAAGGAACATCACAATAAATGGAGAAAACATTGAAATTCTCAGGGATTTCATTTTGCTTGGATCCACAATCAACACCATGGAAGCAGCAGTCAAGAAATCAAAAGACACATTGCATTGAGCAGGTCTGCTACAAAAGACCTCCTTGAAGTGTAAAATATCAAAGATACCACTTTAAGGACTAAAGTGAGCCTGACCCAAGCCATGGTGTTTTCAATGAACTCATATGCATATGAAAGCTGGACAGTGAATAAGGAAGACTGAAGAAGAATTGATCCCTTTGAATTATGGTGTTGGCCAAGACTTGAATATACCATGGACTGCAGTAAGAACGAACAAATCTGTCTTGGAAGAAGTACAGCCAGCATGCTCATTGGAAGCAAGGATGGTGGGACTTGGTCTCACATACCTTGTACATATTATCAGGAGGGATTGTCCCTGGAGAAGGACATCATAACTTTGAAAAGTAGAGGATCAACGATAAAGAGG
The DNA here is from genome assembly GCA_030035585.1 of Dugong dugon. Classification (NCBI taxonomy): domain Eukaryota; kingdom Metazoa; phylum Chordata; class Mammalia; order Sirenia; family Dugongidae; genus Dugong; species Dugong dugon. Next base: position 16,380,795 of record CM057462.1, on the reverse strand, counting down.
AAGACTCACTACAAGATGGATTGACACAGTGGCTGCAATAATGGGCTCAAGCATAGTGACAATTGTGAGGATGGCCCAGGACTGGACATTGTTTTTGTTCTGTTATGCATAGTGTCTCTATGAGTTGAAACTGACTCGATAATACTAGTAACTGCCAGAAATTCAAGCTGGATTCAGAAGAAGACGTGGAACGAGGGATATCATTGCTGATGTCAGATAGATCTTGGCTGAAAGCAGAGAATACTAGAAAGATGTTTACCTGTGTTCTGTTGACTATGCAAAGCATTCAACTGTGGATCAAAAGAAATTACGGATAAGATTGCAAAGAATGGGAATTCCTGAACACTTAATTGTGTTCATGCAGAGCCTGTACATAGACCAAGAGACAGTGCTTTGAACAAATCAAGGGGATGCTGCGTGTTTTAAAATCTGGAAAGGTGTGTGTCAGGGTTGTATCCTTTCACCATACTTGGTTTGTATGCTGAACAAATCCAAGAAGCTGGACTATATGAAGAAGAACTCAGCTCAGGATTGGAGGAAGACTCATTAACAACTTGCGATATGCAGATGACAGCTTTAAGTGAAGAGGACTTTAAGCACTTACTGATGAAGGTCAAAGACCATAACCTTCAGTATGTATTACACCTCAACATAAAGAAAACCAAAATCCTTGCAACTAGACCAATAAGCCACATCAAGATAAAGGGAGAAATCTGGGAATTGTCAACAATTTCATTTTACTTGGAACCACAATCAATGCCCATGGAAGCAGCAGTCAGGAAATCAAAGGATATATTGCACTGGGCAAATCTGCTACAAAAGATTTCTTTAAAGTGTTAAAAAGCAAAGATGTCCCTTTGAGGACTAAGGTGCGCCTGACCCAAGCCATGGTATTTTCAATCACCTCATACACATGGGAAACTGGACAATGAATATGGAAGATTGGAAAGAATTGACACCTTCGAATTATGGTGTTCGCGAAGAATATTGAATATACCATGGGCTGCCAGAAGAATGAACAAGTCTTTCTTGGAAAAAGTGCAGCCAGAGCACTGTTTGGAAGCAAGGATGGTGAGATTTTGTCTCATGTACTTTGGACATGTTATCAGGAGGGACCAGTCCCTGGAGAAGGACTTCTTGCTTGGTAGGGCAGAGGTTCATCGAAAAAGAGGAAGACCCTCAATGAGATGGATTGACACTGTGGCTGCAACTGTGAGCTCAAACATAGCAAAAATTGTGATGATGGCACAGGACTGGGCAGAGTTTTTGTTCTGTTGTACATAGGGTTGCTGAGAGTCAGAACCAACTCCATGGCACCTAACAACACAATTACAGAAAATAATGAAAAGCAAGAATAATGCCCAAAGAGGAGACACTGGTACAAAGATTATGTGTGAGAGAGAACATTTATATATTGAGACCAAGAAATAAAAGAGTAGAAGTCAGCTGGGTGGAGAAGGAGGATGAAAAGTAATGAAAACAGAGACAGGAAAGAATACTTAATCATTTTCTGATTTATTGGTTGATCGATTTTTTATAACATTGAAAGAAAGTGTCAGGAGTCATCCCAGATTTCTGGAAAGCTTGGGGACTTGTGGAGTCATGAACAGTGAGCCAAGGGGGAAAAAAACTGTGTGGGGAGGAGAGATGTTAATTGCAAAATCAACGGGAAAAATGCTGATCACATATTACAGTGCTAGAAATGAAATGAAAATTAAAAAGAATTTGCAAAGCACAACAGAAGTGTTTTAAGTATATGTAATAAAAAATCAGTGATGCATAATGAGGTCCTTCACCAAACTTGAAAATATATTCTCCCTTAAAAGCACCCATGTTGATATCGAAGTGTGCATGTTGACCTGTAAGGGACAAAGTTATACAGGTGAACTCACAACCTCAACCTTGGACCTCCGAATCCCTGGAGGAAATCAGGTTCAAATTTTGTAGCCTGGCGAGACTTTGGTGCCTCTGATGTTCTGGTGTGAGTAAATTCCTCTGTCTGTTATCTTGTTGCCAGAAGGAAGAAATCTGTGGAGCTGCATGAAGAATCTAGTATGTGCTCTGGAAGGCTGAAGACTGTTCGGCCTTAAATGCAAATGCCTTCTGGGTAGCTGGGAGGAATCTCTGCCCAGGGAAAGAGCTGAAAGGTCAAGAACCTGTCACTTACTGGTTACTTAACACTGTTTCCTCCCCATCCTTCTTCTGTTTCAGATCCCAGGTGTGGCACAGTGAGAACTAGCCCAGTCTAAGCAGTTGGAGTCCTTGGGTGAACATGTTGCACATCCATGCAGTCGCAAGGATTTCAACTGCTCTGGCTGCTGTGTGGACCAAACATTATTCATCTGTCTCCAGTCTGCCTAGTGACCCTGCTTCCAGTTCCATCCTTCTTATTTAGAATTCCTTTAAGTGGCTTCTTGGGTTTAGAGAGGACATTTACCTAGACTTCAGAAGGTGGAGCAAGGAAATGGTGAGTACCACAAAGAACTGGGTTATTCTCATCATAAGGGGTTAAAGGTAGATATGAACTGCTTGCGGACCAGGTGTGTACCCCTGGCCTTGTGGTTGTTTAGTGAGATAAAAAGGTGGCAGAGGAGGCCAAGGGGCTGAGTGCAAAGAGGCATTCCACTGCCCTGCTCCACTGTCACTAAACCTTTCCTTTATGCATATGTGGATTTTCAAGCCTCAGATGACTGGAGTCACCTGCCGTATGTCACCCAGAGCTGGCATCATGGGGCATTAACATCCCCACCCTGGGTCTTGGTGCTTTGTGTTGAATGACAGTCGTCTGAGCAGAGTCTGAAGGCAGAGCAGCTCTGGCTGCGGAGGCTGAGCCCGAGGCCCTCCAGGGCCATCCTTGTCCTATCACTGCAAACAATTTTCTTGGCATCTCCCAGGCACTGCAGCCATTTCTGTGTAGTTCTGAAACTACAGTTTCACCTCTGATGGGATAAAGAAGAGGGGAGAGAGTAGGTGAAGGCCCTGACTCTGTGGGATCTGAGGTGGTGGTAGTGCTGTCCTGATCTCACCAGAGGAATGAGACTGGGGAGAGTGAGTCCAGCTGGATCCTGTGTGGGATCTCCAGACCCATCCTTTTTTCCAGTGGGGAATGTTTTTTCCTTGAGGCTTTCAGGTGTGTTAGAAACATTCCCCAGTCCAGTCCTTGTCCTCCCAGCTATCTGTGTTGTTCAGTGCCATCGAATTGGTTCCCTGTATACAACAGAATGAGACACTGCCCGATCTTGTGCCATCCTCATAGTCATTGCTATGTTTGAGCTCATTGTTGCAGCTACTGTGTCAATCCATCTCATTGAGGATCTTCCTCTTTTTCGCTGACCCTCTACTTTACCAAGCATGATGCCCTTTTCTAGGGATTTTTCCCTCCTGATAACATACCCAAAGTACGTGAGACATAGTCTCACCATCCTCGCTTCTAGGGAGAATTCTGGCTGTACTTCTTCCTAGAGAGTTTGTTTATTCTTCTGGCAGTCCATGGTATATTCAGTATTCTCCACCATCACCATAATTCAAAGGATTAATTCTTCTTCAGTCTTCCTTATTCATTGCCTAGCTTCGCATCCTGGTATTAAATCCCTACAATTTTGGACTACTCAGTCTTGAATTAGAATCTAAAATCAAATTGTACTTTTTTGCTAGAGAAGCTCGTTAATATGAGATGAGTGTATTTCAGTTCTTGGATTTACAGTTTCCAAAGCAAGCAAATTTTACATGAACTTGTATGTCTCTACTGAGAATTTTTTAATTTAATGGATATAAAACTTGTGAAAAACAGAGAAAAGTCTATTTTAACTGATGTAAAAGTTACCCTAAAGGTTACTTAAATCTTGAAAAGGATCTTAAAAACTCCTGTTACATTTAACACATGCCAAAACCTCTAATGTGTTAAATATTTTAGCCGTTTTAAAAACGTTCTCTTGGCTGAGATAAAGTGGCATTAGTTGATGTTGTTATTGTTAGGTGCCATTGAGTCAGTTTTTGACTCATGGTGATCCCATGTGACCGAGTAGAACTGCCCCCATAGGATTTTCTAGGTTATAATCTTTATGGAAGCAGATCATCAGATCTTCCTCTTGCGGAGCTGCTGGGTAGGGTTGAACCGCCAGTCTTTCGGTTAGCAGCTGAGAGCTTAAGAACGCTTAACATTGCATGGCCAGGGCTCCTCAAAATGGAAGTACAGACTCTGATATCCCTGGTCACTGTGTTTAGAAAGACAGCTCTAATTTACATTCTTATGATTTGCACACGTCTATTAGACCATGTAATAACCACTAGGCCCTAGTTAAATTTTAATTGTTTTGTAATTTCAAACAGGAATTCCTAGTAAAAACATTAAATATCTTGTGATTTATATTGTGTTTAAGAGTAGAATTTAGTGTACTTATATTTCTTCAATAGACAATACCTTCAAAGTTCAAAACTCAATATGAACTTTGAAAGTATATGAAGACTTATTCCTACTCTTGTCTTCATCCATCATCTAGCCCATTCCTCTTTCACCAGCTTCCTTTAGATAACCAGTGGTATCACTTTCTTAGGACCGCTGGTGGTGCAGTGGTTACATGTTCCGCTGATAACTGCAAGGTAAGCAGTTCGAACCCACCTTGAAGAAAGATGTGGCGGTCTGCTGTAAAGATTTCAGCCCAGGAAACCCTATGGGGCAGTTCTACTCTGTCCTGTAGGGTCGCTATGAGTCGAATTGACTTGAAGGCCATAGAGGGAAATCACTTAAGCATCTTGCAGTGTTTCTTTATGTAAAAGCAAACAAATATGAATAGAAATTTTTATTTTATTTCCCTCAACATCACCTAACAGCAATAACAACAACAACTTTGTTAAGGTAATGTGGAATTTACACTTGCTTTTTAATTAACAAATTATCCTGGAAATGCTTTCTTAACTACACATAAACTTGTTGCTATCGAGTCAATTCTGACTCATAACGACCCTATAGGACAGAGTAGAACTGCCACATAGAGTTTCCAAGGCTGTAATCTTTATGGAAGTAGACTGCCACATCTTTCTCCCGCAGAGCGGCTGGTGGGTATGAACCGCTGACCTTTCGGTTAGCAGCAGAGTGGTTTAACCACTGTGCCACTCAGGCTCCTTATAACCATACATAGAGAACTTAAATCTAAATTCTTATAAAACTCCATATGCCATATAAGGTTGATCTTAGTTTTGTTCTTGTTTGTAACCATATTGCCATGAATGGATACTTGTATTATTTCCAGTGTTTTGTTTTTATGATGCTTGCTCTAGTGAATATAAATGTAAATTTTTAATATCCAGGTAGTAAAAGTTTAGGTATAAAAGCCCTTCTGAACTAAGACAAGTCAAAATGAAGCAGTTTTCACCTGACTTTGTAAAATTAATATATACAACTTATGTTTCTTTCAAGTTTTAAATAATGTTTTAAACTTTCTGTTGTCAACTATGTCATAAACAAGGAGTGTATAAACTTTTCTGTGTGGTTTAAATAACATTAAATTCTTGATAATAAATAGACCTTGGTCACTTTTTATGGCCTCCCAGTGTGTCCTGCCCTCATCTCCTCCTGCCTGGAGATTATTAATATCTGTATTGTAGAAGTTTATTCTATTACTGTTATTATCGTTATTATTATATTTACCACCCAAGTCTTAACCCTGTAAACTCTATATTGTTTACTTTTGCCTCTTTTGAGCGTTCTGTAAATTCAGTCATTACTGTTTCTGAGTTCTTCAGTGACTTGTTTTCCTCAGGACACTTTTAGCCTCGTACATGTTGCTGTCTGTAGCTCTAGTCTACCCATGTGCCTGTGTATGCATGTTCCCATTGTATAAATGGGCCACAGCCTACCTATCTGTTGTAGAGCTTACAGGATTTAGATGACTGAGTTTTGCTCTTATGGATATTGCTGCTCTTCTTCTGTTCATTCTCTTTCCAGGTTCCACATGCTCTTGCACAATAACTCTCCAGTGAGGGGAAATTGCTGAGTTGCAGATCATAGCCAAGTTCAAATTTATAAGAAATGCTGGTGCATTTTACAAATTTTCTCTCTCACAAAGTATGCATATGTAGTTTATTTGTTCCATCTGTTTGCAAACCATAAGAGTTTTCTAATCAATTAATTTTTGCTCTTGTAAAGAGAATGGGATGGTATCTTACTTTGGTTTTATTCTGCAGTTACCTTACACTGCTCCACTACTGACAAGGCTGTGCATATTTTCCCACTGTTAATTGATATTTCTGTGACTTTGTAGATCTTTATAAACTTCGGAAATTTTTCTCTAGTGTGGAACTTTCCTTTTCACTCGTTTTTCCTGCCCTTTGATGAACAGTTGTGAATTTTAATATAGTTGAATTTGCCAAACTTTTCCTTTATGTCTTACTCTTCTTATATCAGAAGTTTTTTCCTCTGTTCTAGTGTTACTAGTTCATTTGCTTATAACTTTCGAAAGTATAGTTTTGTATGTTCATATTTAAAACTAATCTACCTGGAATTGATTTTTACCCATGGCGTACATTAAAGATACCAAACCCATTGCCATTATGATGATTCCAACTCATGGCGACCCCATGTGTTACAGAGAAAAACTCTGTAATGTTTTCTTGGCTGTGATTTTTATGGAAGTGGATCACCAGGCCTTTCATGGTGCCGCTGGTGGGTTCGAACTTCTGTTAGGTTGCTAGTTGAATATAAACTGTTTTTGCCATCCAGGGACCTATGGAGCACATCAGAATAGATTTATTATTCCAATCAGGTAATTAGTTGATACTACCTACATATTGGAAACCCTCATGGCCTAGTGGTTAAGAGCTACAGCTGCTGACCAGAAGGTCGGCAGTTTGAATCCACCAGGCCCTTGTTGGAAACTCTACAGGGCAGTTCCACTCCGTCCGGTAGGGTCACTGTGAGTCAGAATTGACTTGATGGCAGTGGTTTACCTACATATTAAAGTGTCAGCTTTCTGTCTCTGTCCTACAGTGCTTGCTGTGTCCTTTTCTAGGAATGTTTATTTTTTTCCATTGGTCTCTTTGTATATTCCTGTGCTGCTGCTACGTTGTCTTATCATAACACCAAAAAAATTAAACCAGTTGCTTTCAAGTCGATTCTTACTCATAGCGACCCTATAGGACAGAGAACTGCCCCATAGGGTTTTCAAGGCTGTGATCTTTATGAAAGCAGACTGCCACATCTTTCTCCCATGGAGTGGCTGGTAGGTTTGAACTACTGATCTTTCGGTTAGCAGCCAAGCCCATACAGCTGTATTTACAAAATAAATATAGAAGAATATAAATGTTATATATGATGTTTTTAAACAAGCCCCCCACCCCATGCCTTATTCCTTTGATTATCTTGGCTCTTTGTGGACATTTGTACTTCCTTATAAGTTTTTGAAGTTTTTTTTATGAAGTTCTGAAAAAGATAAAACTAGTTGGAATTTTATGGAAGTACATTGTCAGTAATGATCTATTTGTGTAGAAAAGTTTTCTAAGAGCATGCTCTTTTCATTTATTTCAGTCTATTTGGATGTCACTAAATAATGTGTCAATTTTTTAGTTAGGGTCTTTAATTACATTTCTTTTTAGTAGGTTTTATATTTACTAAAATACATGTTATTTAAAATAAATTCCTCAACTACTTGGTGCTAGTGTAAATAAGTGAGGTATTTAAAATAAACCTTACCTTGATATTTATTTTTTTATCTGAATACTTGCTAAAATCTCTTAGTACCATCTTGTCGGGTTCTGTATATACAGTTATTTTACCAATAGAATGGAATGAGGTGGCTTTTTTTTTCTTTTTTTCCCTGTTTTATATTCTTATACTTTTACCTTTTTCCTTTCCTTTTGTTTTTTGGTATGTACGTGTTAAACGTCTAGGATAACGTTGAATAGGAATGGAATAATGGGTATTCTTGTTTTTTACCTGCTTTTACAGGGAAAGTGTTGAACTTTTCAGTATGTGTGTTCTTTGATGTACATTTTTTTTGTATGCCCATTTTCAGATGGTTCATTTCATTTCTAAATTTGGTGTTTTTGACATACATGCAGGAAAATTTATAATAGATGTACAATTGGATGAAATATAAATGGATATCCATGTAATGGAGCTACCCTCCCTCCTGACTCACCCCGTCTTAGTCATCTAGTGCTGCTGTAACAGAAATACCACAAGTGGATGGCTTTAACAAAGAGAAATTTATTCGATCCCAGACTAGTAGGCTACAAGTCCGAATTCAGGGTGCTAGTTCCAGGGAAAGGCTTTCTCTCTCTGTTGGCCTTGGAGGAAGGTCCTTGTCATCAATCTTTCCCTGGTCGCGGAGCTTTTCAGCACAGAAACCTTGGGTCCAGAGGACGCGCTCTGCTCCCAGTGCTGTTTTCTTGGCAGTCTGAGGGCCCTGTGTCTCTTTGCTGGCTTCTCTCTTTTATATCTCAAGAGATTGGCTTAAGACACTAATGTTGTAGGTAGAGTCCTGTCTCATTAACATCATAGAGGTAGGATTCACAACACATAGGAAAATCACATTAGATGACAAAATGGTAGACAGTCACACAATACTGGGAATCATGGCCTAGCCAAATTGAAACCCATATTTTTGGGGGACACGATTCAATCCATGATGCCCCCAGTGTGTTGATTTTCAGTCATAATCACCACTTTGTGCTCTAGATGTAACCAGTATCTTGACATTTAAGATGATTATTTCTTTGCTTTTTAAATATTTTTGTCACCTTTGTATGCATCCCTAAATCAATAAATGTATTTGATGTTCTTTTTATGTTGTAAACATAGACTAATAGTGTATGTACTTTCTATGTCAATTCTGTTATTTTAAATTTACATCAGGAAGACCATTGCATGGGTCATTCATTCACTTTATTTGTTCACTAGAGTTCTGTCATAATTTAACAAACCTATTTCTTGAAGCTGTAATCTTGGGGGTATTATAAACAATACTTTTATGGTTCTACCCCTTGTATTTAGGTCATTGATTCATTTTTTTATATGGTGTGAAGAAGGGGTCCCACTTCCTTGTTTTGTATGTGGAAATCCAGTTGCCATGGAACCATCTGTTAAAGAGACTCTTCTTTCCCCATTATAACCAATTCTTTTAAGGACTTTTTTTTTGTATGTCTTCCACTTTTGGATGTTGTGATGGTTGATTCTGTGTCTGCTTGGCTGGGCCATGATTCTCAGTGTTTATATGTGATCACTCCCATGACTGAGTGTGCTATGAGTAGCCAGTTGAAAGGGCGCTTCCTTGGGGGTGTGGTTTGCATCCAAATATAAGCAGACATTCTGGGTTTTTGCTCGCTCTGGATTCTGTGGCTGCCTCCCGTTCATCTGACATCTGGTTCTTGGGACTTGAGCTATCAGCTTATCTGCCCAACCTGGGATTCATCGATCATAGCCTGTGAGCCAAGTCCTGCTTTCCAACCTGCTGATCTTGGGTTTGCCAGCCCCTGTGGCTACATGAATTGGGAGAAGCCTCTATCTTAATCCACGGACTTGGGACGTTCCAGCCTCTACAATTGTGTGAGCTAGTTCTTTGATATAAATCTCTGTCTGTATATGTTTGTACACTCTACTGGTTTTGTTTCTCTAGAGAACCCAGCCTAAGACAGATGCCTTGTCCTGATTTTGGTCTCAACATGCTCCAAGTAACCTCCGCATCCTCTCCATAAAATGTGCTCCTTGAGTAAGCTTCCCCATCTAAGTTAATGACACGCCATCCTTTCCAGTTTTCATGGGCAAAAATCTTGCAGTCATCCTTGCCACCTCTTTCTCACATCCCAGCCCTCAGGCCATCAGGAAATTCTGTTGCCTCTACCTTGAAGTCTAGGAGCATCCCTTGTACACACCACTTTTCCTGCCACCACTCCAGTCTCAATCATTATCACTTCTTATCTGACTATGGCCATAACGTATCTCCCAGCTTTTACAATTGCCCCTTACAGACTTGTTCTTTAAGAGGTGTGCTATCAGTTTTCTCCTCTGCTCAAAAGCATTTCACTCAGATTAAAAGCCAGAGTCTTTTCAGTGGCCAATTCCCCAGACTATGATATGTCCACTGACCCTAGTCACCTCTTGAGAGTCCTCTACAAATACTTGCCCACATCTCACTATGCTCCCATCACGTTGGCCTTTGGCTCTTCCTGAAACATGCAGGATACGTTCCTACCTTCTGGCCTGTGAACAATCCTGAACAATCTTTTCTCAGATACTCCTTTAGTAATTTATTTGCATCCCTCAGTCTTCGATCTTTCTTTTTAATGAATTCTACTGTGAATAGCCTAATTAATACTGCTGCTTCCTTGTCAGCACTGTCCATAAGCTGGATCCTGCTCTAGTTTTTATTTTCTCAATCGTTCTCATCACATTTACATAAGATATATAATTTAATTTTGGGTTGTTGATTGCAGACTCATTAACTCTTAGAACAGAGATCTTTGTTTTTCATTGATACCCACTATCCCCATTACATAGAAGAGTGTCTTACATATTTTAGCTTATTTGATTTTCTGTTCATTCTACTTTTTTTTAATAAGTTTATTTAGAGATACTTCTTTGTTTATTGTAGTTTAGATGAATGTTTACAGAACAAACTAGCTTCTCATTAAACAATTAGTACACATATTGTTTTGTGACATTGGTTACTAGCCCCATGACATGTCAACACTTTCCCCTTCTCTACCTTGGGTTCCCTATTAACAGCTTTCGTATCTCCTCTTTCTAGTCCTTGCCCCTGGGCTGGTGTGCCCCTTTAATCTCGTTTTGTTTTATGGACCTCTCTAATCTTTGGCTGAAGGGTGAACCTCAGAAGTGGTTTCATTACTGAGCTAAAAAGGTATCTGGGGTCCATACTCTCGGGAGTTTCTCCAGTCTCAGGCCAGTAAGTCCGGTCTTTTTTTTTGGTGAGTTAGAATTTTGTTCCACATTTTTCTCGAGCTCTGTCCGGGGCCCTGTATTGTGATCCCTGTCAGAGCAGTTGGTGGTAGCCGGGCGCCATCTAGTTGTGCTGGACTCACTCTGGTGGAGGCTGTGGTACTTGCGGTCCATTAGTCCTTTGGACTAATCTTTCCCTTGTGTATTTGGTTTTCTTCATTCTCCTTTGCTCCAGACAAGGTGAGTCCAGTGGAATATCTTACATGGCCACTCACAAGCTTTTGAGACCTCAGTTGCTATAAGTTTATTTTTTAAAGCAGTTTCGTGTTTACAGAAGAATGGAGTGGAACAGAGTTTCCATATGCTCTTCCTCCCACTCCCCACTTTCAGTATTCTCTATTATAGCATTTTGCTACATTTGTGTGCTACATTTGTTACAGTTGATCATCCAATATTAATACATTATCAACAACTGAAGGCCATAGTTTACATTAGGGTACACTATGTTGTACACTTTATGGGTTTTGACAAATGATACAGTATGTATCCACCATTGTAGTATCATACAGAATTATTTTAATGCCCTAAAATTTTTTTATATGCCACCTATTTATACCCTCCTCCTCCTCTGAAACCCTGCAAGCACTAATATATTGTAACTGTCTCTATAGTTTAGCCTTTTCCAGAACGTTACAGAGTTGGAGTCGTATAGTATGTAGCATTTTCAAATTGGCGTCTTTTAGCAATATTCATTTAAGGTTCTGCCATGTCTTTTGGTAACTAGATAGCTCATTTCTTTTTATTGGTGAATAATATTCCAGTGTATGGATTCACTGTCATTCAGTGGTAGAATTCTTTTTTTTTTTAAATTCAATTTTCTTTTTAAATAATATTTTATTGTTTTTGGTGAAGGTTTACACAGCAAATTAGGTTCCCATTGGACAATTTCTACACAGATTGTTCAGTGACATTAGTTACATTTTTCACAGTGTGTCAGCATTCTCTTTAATTGTATTCTGGTTATTCTATTTCCAGTACTCTAGTTTCCCTACCACCTTGTCTTCTCATCTTTACTTTAGAGTAATTGTTTACCTTTTGGTCTCATATAGATTTTTTCTTTTTTAAAAAATTTATTGTACTTTAGATGGAGGTTTACAGAACAAACTAGCTTCTCATTGAACAATTAGTACACATTGTTTTGTGACATTGGTTACCAACCCTGTGACATGTTGACACTCTCCCTTCTTGACCTTGTGTTCCTTATTACCAGCTTTTCTGTCCTCCTCCTGCCTTCTAATCTTTGCCGCTGGGCTGGTGGCTGGTGTGTCCCTTTAGTCTTATTTTTTATGGGCCTGTGTAATCTTTGGCTGAAGGGTGAACATCAGGAGTGACTTCATTACTGAGCTAAGAGGATGTCCGGGGGCCATGCAGTGGTAGAATTCTTGCCTTCCATCCTTCCACGTCAGAGACCCAGGTTTGATTCCTGGCCAGTGCACCTCAAGTGCAGCCACCACTCTGTCAGTGGAGGCTTGCTTGTTGCTATGATGCTGAACAGATTTCATCTACTTATGAAAAATAAGACAGTGACATATCTATGGTTCACAACATTCCGATGTCCTTTTCAATGGTGTTGCCATGAATTTTGCTGAAATTCATTCAAAGGCATTTGCAGCAGTACGTGGACAGGGAACTGCCAGAATTTCAAGCTGGATTTAGAAGAGGATGTGGAACAAGGGGTATCACTGCTGAGGTTAGATGGATCGTGGCTGAAAGCAGAGAATGCCAGAAAGATGTTTAACTATGTTTTATTGACTATGCAAAGGCATTGGACAGGGTGGGTCATAACAAATTATAGATAACATTTCAAAGAATGTAATTCCAGAACACTTAATTGTGCTTATGAGGAACCTGTACATAGAACAAGAGGCAGTCGTGTGAACAGGACAAGGGGATACTTCGTGGTTTAAAGTGAAGAAAGGTGTGTGTCAGGGTTGTATCCTTTTACCATACTTAGTCTGTATGCTGAGCAGATAATCCAAGAAGATAAACTATATGAAAAAGAACAGGGCATCAGGATTGGAGGAAGATTGATTAACAACCTGTGATATGCATATGACACAACCTTGCTTGCTGAAGTAAAGAGGATTTGAAGCACTGATGAAGATCAAAGACTACAGTCTTCAGTATGGATTACACATCAACATAAATAAAACAAAAATCCTTGCAACTGGACCAGTAAGCAAGATCATGATAAATGGAGAAAAAATTGAAGTTGTCAGGGATTTCATTTTACTTGGATCCACAATCAACGTCCATAGAAGCAGCAGTGAAGTAATCCAACAATGCGTTGCACTGGGCAGATCTGCTGCAAAAGACCACTTTGAGGTGTTAAAAAAGCAAAGATGTCACTTTAAGGACTAAGGTGCTCCTGACCCAAGGCATGATATTTTCATTCGCCTCATATGCATGGGAAAGCTGGACAATGAATAAGAAAGACCAGAGAAGAATTGGTGCATTTGAATTATGGTGTTGGCAGAGAATGTTGAACATACAATGGAGTGCCAGAAGAATGAACAGATCTGTCTTGGAAGAAGTACAGCCAGAATGCTCATTGGAAGCAAGGATGATGAGGCTACATCTCACATACTTTGGGCTTGTTATCAAGAGGGATCAGTCCCTGAAGAAGTACATCATGCTTGGTAAAGTAGAAGGTCAGCGAAAAGGGGGAAGGCCCTCAACGAGATAGATTGACACAGTGGCTGCAACAATGGGCTCAAACATAACAGTAATTGTGAGGATGGAACAGGACCGGACATTGTTTGATTTTGTTGTTGTACATAGTGTAGCTATGAGTTGGAAGTGACTGGAAGGCACCTAACAACAGCAACAATAATGACATATGATGTTGAGCATCTTTTCATATTCTTATTTTTCATCTACATGTCTTCTTTGGTGATGTATCTGCTTTGCCCATTTTATAATTGTGTTTTTCATTTTCGTATTTTTTAGTTTTAAGAAAGAGTTCTTTGTATATTTTGAATATCAGTCCTTTATCACATATGTTTTGCAAAGATTTTTCCCCAGTTTGTGGCCTGTCTTTTCATTTTTTTTTTTTTTTTTCCGTACAAAAATTTATACATACATTGTCTTTTCATTTCTAAACAATGATGTGGAACAAGGGATATCATTGCTGATGTCAGATGGATCATGGCTGAAAGCAGAGAATACCAGAAAGATGTTTACCTTTGTTTTATTGACTGCAAAGGCATTGGACAGTGTGGGTCATAACAAATTATAGATAACATTTCAAAGAATGGAATTCCAGAACACTACTTAATTGTGCTCGTGAGGGACAGACCAAGAGGCAGTCGTGTGAACAGGACAAGTGGATACTTTGTGGTTTAAAGTCTTTGGAGAGAGTAGCATTTTTGTTTTAATGAACTCCAATTAAAAAAATTTTTTTTGGTGATTGATTATGCTTTTATTGTTGTATCTAAAAACTCGTCGTCAAAATGAGGGTCACCTAGGTTTTCTCCTACGTCGTCTTCTCGGAGTTTTATGGTTTTGCATTGACATTCAGGTTTTTGAGCCATTTGGAGTTAATGTTCATGAAAGGTGTGTAAGGTCTGTATCTGGATTCCTTTATTTTTCTTTTTTTGCAGAGTAATTGATCTGGCACCATTTATTGAAAGGCTGTCCTTTCTCCATTGATTGCTTTGGGTCCTTTCTCAAAGATCAGATAACTATGATTGTGTGTGTCTATTTCTAAACTCTCCCCTATGCTGTTGATCTGTTTGTTCTTTTGCCAGTACCACACTGTTAGTGTAGCTTCGGAATAAGTCTTGAAGTGGTGTAGTGTCAGTCTTCCATTTGTTCTTCTCTTTCAATATGTTTGTTCTTCTGAGCCTTTCCTGTCTTCACACAAGTGCTAGAATAAGTTAGAATAAATAATTTTTTGGGATTTTGATTGATACTGCATTGAATCAGTAGGTCAAGGTGGAAAGAGCTATCTTCTTAACAATATTTTTTCCTATTAATGAACGTGGAATATCTCTCCATTCATTTAGGTCTTCTTTGATTTCTTTCATCAGCATTTTGTAGTTTTCCTCATCGTAGGTCTTTTACATAGCTTGTTAGCTTTATCCTGTTTCATATTTTTGTTGTTGCTGATGTAAATGCCATTGTGTTTCTAATTTCAAAGTGCAATTGTTTTTTTTACTGGTTTATAGAAAAGCAATTGACGTTTGTATATTGACCTTTCATCCTGCAACTTTGGTATGATGGATTATTGGTTTCAGATTTTTGTTGATTCTGTAGGGTTTTCTACATGTTCATTTCATCTGCAAAGACAGTTTTATATTCTTATCAGTCTATATATATTTTTTCTTTTTTTTGTCTTATTGAATTTCCTAGGACTTCTAGTAAATAGGAATGGTGAGCAGAGACATCTTTGCCTTGTTCCCAATCTTAGCAGGAAAGCATCTAGTATCTTGCCAATAATTATGATGTTAGCTGTAGTTTTTTTTTTTTTTTTTTTAACAAGCTGAGGACATTTCTTTTCCTAGTTTACTGAGAATTTTTATCGTCAGTGGGTATTGAATCTTGTCAAATGCTTTTGGTGCATCTGTTGATATTTTCATATGGGTTTTCTTCTGTACCTGTTGATGTAAATGACTAATTGATTTTTTAATGTTGAACCAGCCTTGCATACCTGAAATAAATCCCACTTGGTCATGGTGTATGATTGTTATATATTGGTGGTTTCATATAATCGTTATATATTGGTAGATTCAATTTCCTACTATTTTGTTGAAGAGTTACGAATCCACGTTCATGAGAGATGTTGGTCTGTATTTTTTTCTTTTAATGTCTTTGGTTTTGGTCCTAAAATTAGTTTGGAAGAATTTCCTCTTCTTCTGTTTTCTAGAAGAGATAGCAGAGAATTGGTACACTTTTTTCTTGAAATGATTCGTCGAATTCATTAGTGAACTCATCTGAGCCCGGTTCTTTCCCTTATGTGGTCTTTTGCTTTTGGTTTTTAGAAACTCAACCTTAGGGTATTTCCCAAGTAATTGACTATGCCTGAGGAGTTGCTACCTTTGCACTTAGGAGATTTTCTGTGTAATTGACTACCCCTGGGGCACTGGTCTGGCTAGATTGCCCTACCTTGTAACTGACAAGGAGTACATGGACTGGCTTATAAAAACCCTGGAACACAAAGGTTTGGGGGCTTCATGGTTGATGTGAGCTGGGAGGGATTATGCATCCTTTAGGACACAGAAGCCTTATGCTGAAAACCCTCCCAAAAATTCATTTGAGAACTCTGCCTAGTTGACAGTGTCACAGGCTGTGAAACAGCACCTGCTGAGAGAAGGGATGCACACTGAGATAAGTGGCGCTGACTGAAACAGTGCTGGTTGATCACCAGCCAAGAGACACAGCACCAGCCAGTCACCACCCGAAAGCAGTGGTGCCAGACAAGAATGATCCAAAACCTGTTTCAACCAGGTTATCTGCTCTGAGAGCTGTCTGGAGCTGTTCCAGTAGGGAGTGTGTCTGCTTTATGAGCTGCTCCAGTGGGGACCTTAACTGCTACAAGATCTGTCTGGAGCTCTTCCACTGGGGAGCTTGTCTGCTCTGAGAGGTTTTTACTTCAAGAGCTGCCCTGGTTGAGGAAGAAACGGATATACTCTGCACTTTTGGGACCCACCTAGACTTTCTCCATGTACCACTTCCTGATGCTGATCCTGGGTTGTATCCTGTTATTTCTTTTTTTTTTTTTTTGGGTAGATTTAGGTTTATATTTACATGGAAAATAGTTTCTCACAAAGATAATACCACTTTACACAGTAACAAAGCTCAAGAGGAGCAATGATGGTTTGAGATGTATGCCAGGCTTGGGGGCTTCCCTGAGGGTCTCGCCCCTGGCTGTCAGTAGACTCCGCTGTCTCTTGCCCACAATTTATGTAGAAGCCGTGCTGTTTTGCACTGGGAAGGGAGAAGAGGTCACTTTCCTGGTCCCAAGATAGAATTTAGGGTGGGAGTCAACGGGACTTGATTCCATTTTGGGTCACGGTGATAACAAGTAGGTCCTCAGGATCACCCACAGGGACGTATCGTGGACCCTAGGCTGATGGTCCGGTTCCTTGTATGTGGTTGGTGTGGTCTTGTACCAACTTTCCTTGAATTCCTCTTCACTTCTTAACACTCCTTCATCAGTTGCAGAAGGCCTTCCCTTCCACACACCTGAAAGTGAGTGTTGGCTGAGAAGGTGCAAGTGAACAGTGTGCCAAGAGGAAGAAATAAGAGACCATAGAAAGGCTGGAGTTAGGGTCAGCCAGGGTAGAGTTTCAAACTTGGTTCTGTCACTTCTTGACTGAGTGACTTACAGTGTCTAAGCTTGAGGTTTCTTGTCAGTAAGATGAACATAATCAAATTTCATTTGGATAGCTCTTGCAAGGGGTAGAGAAAGTGTATGGAAAAAGCTTTCCCAAAATAGGGCCTAAATGAAGGTTTCTGTTATTTCTTCTGTGAGAGTGGCTGGAGTAGATTAGAAATGGTTCTGTAAGGATGTTGCACTAGACTCAGGTCTAGATGAGTAGAGAGGTCAAGGAAGTCCCTGGGGATATCCATTTCTATTCCTGAGATTGTGTCCAACTTCACTTTCCCTTTACCCTGTCTCAGCTCCCTCGCCTTGACACTGCATGTCACTGTTCCAGTGTTCTTATTCCCTGTAGACTGTGCTTTCCTTTTTTTAACTGAGGTAAAATTCACATAACAAAATTAACCATTTTAAAGTGGTTGAATTCAGTAACATTTAAAAACCTACTGTCATTGAGTCAGTCTGACTTGTAGTGACCCTATAGGACAGAGTAGAACTGCCCATATCCTGTTATTTCTGACTTGTTTCCTGTTATTCTTGAGTTGTATCAGTTTATCCTAATATACTATATAACCATAAATATAGTCTGTGAGCTCTGTGAGATGTTGCAGCAAATTATCGAACCCAGCAGAGAAAGAGAATGCCGTGGGGAGAGTGGCTGATGTCAGAAATGATAGAGAAGTTGGAAGGTGTATGTGTGTGGCATGGAGTTGTACTTGAACTCCACCTCATAGGAACTAGCTTTATGCTGATTCGTATATTCAGAGTAACCATTATAGCTCCTCTTTAAGAAGGTGTTTTCTTCCCGTTTGGCTTCTTTCAGTATTTTCTCTTTGATTTCCTGTAGTTTGAATGTGATATACTTAGGTGTAGATTTTTTTGGTATTTATCCTGCTTGGTGTTCTCTGAACTTACCAAATCTGTGGTTTGGTGTCTGTCATTAATTTTGTAAAATTTTCAGCCTTTATTACCTGAGATATTTCATCTCTTTGTATCTACTTTCTTTCCTTTCTGGTATTCCCGATACACGTATGGTCTCTTTTGTAATTGTCCCACAGTTCTTGAATATTCTGTTCCTATCTTTTTCATTCTTTTTCTCTTTTCATTTCAGTTTTGGAAATTTCTATTGACATATCTTGAAGCTCACTGGTTCTGTTCTTGGCTTTGTTCAGTCATTTGATGAACTTGTTAAAAGCATTCTATATTTCTGTTAGAGTTTTTAATTTCTAGCATTTCCTTTGGATTCTTTCGTCCACTTTCCATTTCTTTGCTTACATTGCCTATCTGTTATTACTTGTTGTATACTTTATTTATAAAACTTTAATTATAACCCCTACCATATTAATCATAGTTGTATTGAATTTACGGTCTGATAACTCCAAAATCACTGCCATATCTTAGACTGATTCTTATACTTTCTTTATCTCTTCAAGTCGTGTTTTTTGTTTTTAGTGTGCCTTGTTTCTTTTGAAAGCCAGAGATGATGTCCTAAGTAAAGGGAATTGAGGTCAGTAGGTGTTTAATGTGAGGTTTTGTATTTATCTGGTTAGAAATTAGGCTGTGTTTACTGTTTGCTGTAGGTGTCAGAAGCCAAAATGTTCTCTGATTTTCTTGTTTTTGTCTTTCCTGTTGTGTTTGGGTTTCTTGAAACTTCTTAAATAAAGTCTGAGACTTGGATTCTTTCAGTTGTAGTACCCTGTTACTCTATAGAAACTCTGCTGATAATGTTGAGATGTGGGGGCGGGGAAGCATTCTATAGTCCAGTTATTGGGTCTCAGTCTTTTAGTGAGCCTGTGCCCCTGGGCAGTGCCCTCACAAGTTGTTCTCTGCTTCTCCTCTACCCAACTTGGGTGAGCCAGGAAGGCTAGATGAGGCTGCTGTTGGGTGTTAAACTACTCCCTGTGAGTTAGACTGGTAAAATTGTTTCCCTTGAGGCCTGGCATTGTTAAGGAGAACAGAATGCTTTGGGTGAGTTTCAAAATAATTACATTTCCTCTTCTCCCTATTGGAAGCACAGCGGATTTTTCTCTGATCTTCACCCTGAGGAACTGGTAGAGTTCCTGGAGACAAAACTCACAAAACTGTGTGGGTCTCCCAAAGATTGGACCTCCTTGCCATTTTCAACCCTCAATTTTGTCTACACTGAACCTCCAGCAATTTGCCAATTACAGTCTAAATTTTCCTACTCTGGTATTGATTCTAGCTGTGGTTTCTGCTCCTGGACTTTTGCTCTGGTATGAGTCTGTGTATCTGCCTATGTGTCCCTTCAGTTTTGGGGCCAGCAGTTTTCACTTAATTCTCTGAGTTCTCTATATTTATCTTTTTCTTATTTTGAGGACAGGAGTGATGACTTCCAAGCTTTTTACATAACCGAATCAGAAACGGAAAGTTTTCATTTGTGTTTTGTATCATTACTATTGTATTTTCATATTACTTTATACGATTAATTTATGGTGCTTTATTTTTCCAGTGTCCCAAATTTATATGTTTAGCCTGTTGCTAAACATATAAAGGGAATAAGGAACGTATCTTCCTTTTCCTGGGTATGAAAGTCAGTGGAGTCCTCTGACTCTTGTGCCTCTTCGTTGGGACTTGTGAAGTCGACGGGCATGTGAAATCTATGTCAGGGTTTCCAAATCATCACAGTCTGCTTCCAAGTTTTCAGAATTGAAAATGTGATTCTTTTTTCCTTATCAGGCCAGGTTTCTGAATCTGTGGTTTGGTGTCTCATTGTTAGGTTGTTGTTAGGTGCTGTTGTGTTGGTTCCAACTCATAGCGACCCTGTGTACAACAGAACAAAATACTGCCCAGTCCTATTCCATCCTCACAATCCTTGTTACGCTTGAACCCATTGTTGCAGCCACTGTGTCAGTCCATCTCGTTGAGGGTCTTCCTTTTTTCGCTGACCCTCTACCAAGTCCGTCTCCAGGGACTGATCCCTGCTGGTAACATGTCCAAAGTATGTGAGATGTAGTCTTGGCATCCTTGCTTCTAAGGAGCATTCTGGCTGTACTTCTTCTAAAACAGATTTGTTCGTTCTTTTGGCAGTCCATGGTATATTCAGTATTCTTCGCCAGCACCATAATTCAAAGGCGCCAGTTCTTCTTCGGTCTTCCTTATTCATCGTCCAGCTTTCACATGCATATGAGGCACCTGAAAACAGCATGGCTTGAGTCAGGTGCACGTTAGTCTTCTAGGTGACATCTTTGCTTTTTAACACTTTAAAGAGGTCTTTTACAGCATATTTGCTCAATGCATTGCGTTATTTGATTTCTTGACTGCTACTTCCATGAGTGTTGATTGTGGATCCAAGTAAAATGAAATCCTTGACAACTTCAATCTTTTCTCCGTGTGTCATGATGTTGCTTATTGGTCCAGTTGTGAGGATTTTTGTTTTCTTTATGTTGAGGTGTAATCCATACTGAAGGCTGTGATCTTGGATCTTCATCAGTAAGTGCTTCAAATCCTCTTCACTCTCAGCAAGCAGGGTTGTATCATACGCATAATGCAGGTTGTTAATGAGTTTCCAATCCTGATGCCCGTTCCTCATATAGTCCAGCTTCTCAGGTTACTTGCTCAGCATACAGATTGAGTAAGTATGGTGAAAGGATACATCCCTGATGCACACAAACACACACTTTTCCTGACTTTAAACCATGTAGTATCCCCTTGTTTTATCCTCTTGATTTATGTACAGGTTCCTCATGAGTACAATTAAGTCTTCCAAGATTCCCATTCTTTGCATTAGTTTTGTAAAATTCTCAGCCATTATTACCTCAAATATTCTCCTTTTTTTCACTTTCTTTCCTTTCTGTTATTGCCAGCATGCATATGTTCCACCTTTCGTAATTGTTCCACAGTTCCTTAGAAACAACTACTGTTTTCTAAAATGATTATTTTGCATTTCCTTGCACTAGTTCACTAAGTAGAAATATACTTGTTACTCTTTGCTTATCCCATTACTGTGTTGCATTTTCCATATAATTTATCACCACTTGATATTCCATTTTATTTGTTTATTTGACGTCCAGATCCAAAGAATTTATGATCCATGTGCGTCTGGGTATTTCTGTTTTGTTCACTGCTGTATCTGCTTTGCCCATATGAAGTAGGCTCTGTGTCAATATTACCTAAGTCAATTTTAATTAATGAAGGAGCTAGAGGTAAGAGTCTGAATGGAAGTAGCCTTACCTGAGACATGGATTTACCAGGAGAAGGAACTCCAGGTTGTTTGAATTGAGTAGGATATTTCCTTTGTCTCTTCTCCCTAGTACCTAGCAGGGCTTTAGATCATCCGTGGTGTTATTGGAGAATAACAACAAAACTATGCATATGAGCAGAAATGTAGTTTGAGGAATTTAGGCTTCAAAGACAAATTGACCTGCATTCTGACCCTGGCTCAGTGGTATTCCATTTGGGTAACATTGAACATATGATTCATTTATGATATCTTTTTTCAGCTGTAAGCTGTTTGAAATATCTGTTTAGAAGAGTCATGAGAGTCATGAGCTATTGTGTTGAGAGCTTTTTACAAAACCTTTCATATTCTGTAGATGCTCAAGAAATGGAACATTTTATCACTGATATATTGTAGTAATTAACGCTAGGATGTTTGACAGCTTAAAAGTGTGTAACTTGGCCCACTGCAATGGTAAAGTCTTTTGAATTTTGGCTTTGGATCAAAGTTTGTTGTGTCATCATCATACCAGGATTGATTAGAGATGACCTAGACAGCTTGCTTCACTCCCTGCTCTGACGAGTCTTCTTATTCTACATCTGGTCTGTTGCTCAGTCTAATTTTAGCATCAGAAGTGCAGTGTGGCATGCTTTTCTCTCATCACTACCTGTGGAAGCCAGTGGGTTGAAGCTGTTTTGTAGAGGCCAGTCTGAAGCCCAGGGGATACCAATGATGAGACTAAGGAAGTGCTTCTTGTGTGCCTTCCAGGGACTGCAAATGTGAGAAAATTTTGGAGTGGAGCTTCTAAAGGAATGGTGGCTAAGTCTTTGTTTCCTAGAATCCATGGGTAGTTGAACAGCTTAACCCTCTGTACTTCAGTTAACTTACAATTTGAATTTTTTTTGTGTGTGGTAAAAATACATAACAAAGCATTTACCAATTCAGTTTTTACACATATAGCTTAGTGACATTACATTCATCAAGTTTTGCATCCGTTAAAAATGGGAATCTTAATGTTTCCTCAGAGTCAATAAATGCAATGGCATGCTATTCTGGTTTTTGCAGAGATAGAGTTCTTTGTCATCTTATAACATTAGTGTGTGTTTGGGTGGGTGTCTGGTTTTCTGTTTGCTGAGGGGGAACAGTCACTAGTAACTGGTATACAGTACTGTTGGGTCTCAAAATTTATGAATTTTGGGGTTCTCTGGATTCTTATGTTTACTGTATCTCACCTCAGGTCTATTGAGCTTTTCAGTACTTTTCCATGACTCCATAAAAGGAACAAAGACAATGAGAGTGTAACTGCTGAATTGATGCAGTACATGACAGACATGTAAAAATTTATAAATGTCAAAAAGAATATTCTGTTTTTGGCCGGTAGTCCTGTCATCTCCTGATAACCTGGAGTTCTTCCAGAAAATATGACCAGCTCAGACCCTTGGGTTGCCAGTTTGTGTGGACCCTGGGCTTCCTATGGCTGTTGTGGTGCTGTCAAGTCATTTCCGACTCATGGCGACCCTATGTACAGCCGAACAAAACACTGCCTGTTCCTGCGCCATGCTTACAATTGTTGCTACGTTTGAGCCCATTGTTGCAGTCACTGTGTCAATCCATCTCATCAAGGTTCTTCTTTTTCACTGACCCTCTCCCTTACCAAGCATGATGTTCTTCTCCAGAGACTGGTCCCTCTTGATAACATGTCCAGAGTATGTGAGATGAAGTCTCTCCATTCTCACTTTCATGGAGCATTCTGGCTGTACTTCTTCCAAGACAGACTGGTTCGTTTTTCTGGCCGTCTATGGTATAGTCAGTATTTTTCGCCAATACTGTAAGTCGAAGGCATCAATTCTTCTTCTGTCTTCCTTCTTCATTGTACAGCTTTCATGTACGTATGAAGTGATTGACAGTACCATGGCTTGGGTCAGGTGCATCTTAGTCCTCAAAGTGACATCTTTGCTTTTTAACACTTTAAAGAGGTCTTTTGAAGCAGCTTTGCCCAATGCAATACGTCGTTTGATTTCTTGACTCCTGCTTCTATGGGTGTTGATTGTGGATCCAAGTAAAATGAAATCCTTGACCACTTCAGTATTTTCTCTGTTTATCATGATGTTGATTATTGGTCCAATAGTGTCTTAAGCTGGGTTCTCTAGAGAAGGAAAACCAGTGAAGCATATAATGTGTATATACAGAGAACGAGCGAGAGAGAGAGGGAGAGAGAGATTTATTTCAAGGAAATGGCTCATGTAGTTGTAGAGGCTGAGGCTGGTAAGTCCCAAGTCCGTGGGTCAGGCATCAGGCATCAGGCTGGAGGCCTCTCCTGACTCACGTACCTACAGGGGCTGACAAACCCAAGGTCCACAGGTAAGAGAACAGACTACTGGTCCAAGTCCCAAGAACTCGAGGTCAGATGCTGACAAGCTGAATACAGGATCTGGAGTAGAGCACAAGCCAGCGAGCTTTGCCAAAGAGTCCACATAAGTTAGATGCAGTCAACACTGCCAGTGAAACTTCCTTTCAACTGATTGGCTACTCATAGC
This sequence comes from Dugong dugon, assembly GCA_030035585.1. NCBI lineage: Eukaryota > Metazoa > Chordata > Mammalia > Sirenia > Dugongidae > Dugong > Dugong dugon. Next base: position 16,356,808 of record CM057462.1, on the reverse strand, counting down.
AAATCTCATCATGGAGGTGATTATGTCATTATAGGACTGCCAAACTGCAACATGACTGTGCAACCACTGAGAACCATGGACCAGCCAAGTTGACGCACATCTTCAACAGTCACAAGTAGTGAGGATTTTTGTTTTCTTTGTGTTGAGGTGTAATCCATACTGAAGATTGAAGTCTTTGATCTTCATCAGCAAATGCTGCAAGTCTTTGTCCTTTCAGCAAGCAAGGTTGTGTTATCTGCATATTGGGAATTGTTAATGAGTCTTTCTGCAGTCCTGATGCCACTGCCTTCTTCATATAGTCTAGCTTCTTGGATTATTTGCTAAGCATACAGATTGGTTAAGTATGCTGCAAGGATATAACCCTGACGCACACCTTTCCTGAATCCCAACCATGCAGTATCCCGTTATTCTCTTCAAATGACTATCTCTTTGTCTATGTGCAGGTTCCTCATGAGCACAGTTAAGTGATCTGGAATTCCCATTCTTTGCAGTGTTGTCCATAATTTGTTATGATCCACACAGTCAAGTGTCTTTGCATAGTCAAACACATATAAACATCTTTTTTTTTTTAAACATCTTTCTGGTGTTCTCTGCTTGTTCAGCCAAGATCCATCTGACATCAGCAGTGATATCCCTTGTTCCACATTCTCTTCTGAATCCAGCTTGAATTTCTGGCAGTTCCATATTGATGTACCACTACAACCATTTTTAAATTATACTCAGCAAAATTTTACTTCCATGTGATATTAATGATATTGTTTAGTAATTTCCCCATTTTTTTGGATCACCTTTCTTTGGAATGGGCACAAATATGGATTCTCTCCCTGTGATGGTTGAGATTGTGTGTCAGCTTGGCTGGGCCATGATTCAGTGTTCATGTGTGATCATTCCCATGATTGAATATGCTGTGAGTAGCCAGTCAGTTGAAAGGGAGTTTCCTTGGGGGCGTGGCGTGCAGCCAAATATAAGCAGACGTTCTGGCTTTTTACTCACTCTGGATCCTGTGGCTGCCTCCTGTTACATCTGACCTCTGGTTCTTGGGACTTGAGCCATCAGCCTATCTGCCGACCTTGGGATTCGTCGACATTCACAGCCTGTGAATGGAGCCCTGCTCTCCGACCTGCCGATCTTGGGTTCTCCACCTCCTGCAGCTACATGAATCGGGAGAAGCCTCTATCCTAATCCACAGACTTGGGACGTTCCAGCCTCTACACTTGTGTGAGCTGATTCTTTGATATAAATCTATATATTTGTACACTTACTGGTTTTGCATCTCTAGAGAACCCAGCCTGAGATGCTCCTAGTCAGTTGGCCAGGTAGCTGTCTTCCAAATTTCTTGGCATAGACACGTGAGCATCTCCAGCACTGCATCTGTTTGTTTCATTCCAATAGGTATTCCATCAATTCCTGGAGCCTTGTTTTTTTGCCAGTGCCTTCAGTGCTGCTTGGACTTCCTCATCAGTACTATAGGTTCTTGATCATATGCTACCTCCTGAAGTGATTAAACACCGACCAGTTCTTTTTGGTACAATGACTGTGTATTCCTTCCATCTTCTTTTGATGCCTTCTGTGTCATTCAGTATTTTACCAGTAGAATCCTTCACAGTTACAACTCGAGGCTTGAATTTTTTCTTCAGTTCTTTCAACTTGAGAAATACTGAACGTGTTCTTCCCTTCTGGATTTCTAACTCCAGGTCTTTGTACATTTCATTATAACTTTACTTTGTATTCTGGAGCCATCCTTTGAAATTTTCTATTCAGGTCTTTTACATCATCATTTCTCCCATTCTTTTTAGCTACTCTTCGTACAAGAGCAAGTTTCAGAGTCTTTTTTGACTCCCATTTTGGTGTTTCTTTTTTGTCTTTTTAATGACATTTGCTTTCTTTCTTTATGTAGATGTCTTTGATAATATCCTACAACTCAGCTGGTCTTCCTCTGTTATTAGTGTTCAGTGCATTAAATGTGTTCTTGAGATGGCCCCCAAATTCAGGTGGGATATACTCAAGGTCGTATTTTGACTCTTGTGGGCTTGTTTTAATTTTCTTCAGCTTCAACTTGAACTTGCATATGAGCAGTTGATGGTCTGTTTCATAGTCGCCCCCTGGCCTTGTTCTTACTGATGATACTGAGCTTTTCCATCACCTTTTCCACAGATGTAGTTGATTTAATTCCTGTGCATTCCATTTGGTGAAGTCCATGTGTATAGTACCTTTTATGTTGTTGAAAAAAGGTACATGCAATGAATAATTCGTTGGTCTTGCAAAATTCTATCATGCGATTGCCAACATCGTTTCTATCACCAAGGCTATATTTTCCAGCTACCAACCCTTCTTCATTTCAGACTTTTGCAGCCCAATCACCAGCTGTTATCAATGCATCTTGATTGCATGTTTGATAATTTCAGACTGCAGAATTCAGTAAAAATCTTCAATATGTTTTTCTTTAGCATTATTGGTGCATAAATTTGATCATATTAACTGGTCTTCCTTGTAAGCATGTGGATATTATCCTATCACTGACCATGTTGTAATTCAGCATAGATCTTGAAGTGTTCTTTTTGATGGCAAATGTGACACCATTCCTCTTTAATTTGTCATTCCCAGCATAGCAGACCATATGATTGTCCCATTCAAAATGGCCGATACCAGTCCATTTTAGCTCACTAATGCCTAGGATATCAGTGTTTATACTTTCCATTTCATTTTTGATGATTTCCAGTTTTCCTAGATTCATACTGAATACATTCCAGGTTCCAATTATTAATGGGTGTTTGCAGCTGTTTCTTTTCATTTTGAGTTGTGCCACACCAACAAATAAAGGTCTCAAAAGCTTGACTCTGCCCACATCATTAAGGGCGACTCTACTTTGATGAGGCAGCTCTTCCCAGTCGTAGTTTGAGTGCCTTTCAACCTAAGGGACTCATCTTCTGACATTATATCAGTGTTCTGCTGTTATTCATAAGGTTTTCACCCGCCAGTTTTTTCAGAAGTAGACCATCGGTTCCTTTTTCCTAGGCTGTCTTAGTCTGGAAGATCCGCTGCAACCTGTTCATGGATGACCCTGCTGGTATTTGAAATACTGGTGGCATAGCTTCCAGCATCACAGCAACACACCAGCCACCACACTATGACAAACTGACAGACTTGAGGTGGTCTCATGGCTACTAAGGCGCAAATGGAAAAACTGTCAGTCCTGCAGTGTTTCTCAGTTAATATCTCATCCTGCTTTCACCCTGTTCTTCATGTTGTGTTGAGTGTTAAGGTTGGTTTTATTGAAGGAGGTGAAATTTTTTTTCACAGGGATCTGATGATATGAATGTGGGCATAAGACTTTCATTTGTAGAGCACTTCTCTAATTTGTTTTGTGCTCTGACCGCTCTGGTCTACAAAGAGAAGAATAGAACTGACTAGTCAAAAGTATGGAGAGATCAGTTCAAGTGTTGAGAAGTATTAAGTCTAGGAGATAGGATGCAGTCAGTCAGAAAGTGGATGTAGACAGCAAGGGGAAGATGCCGATAGCTAAACCCCAGAGTAGACCTTTTGAGAACATAGAACTTTGTGCTCAGTCCCTGGGAATTTTCAGTTTTCCAAAACTGTCAGCCTCACTCTTCCTTTTGTGTATGTTAGATTATGTGATACCTTGCTGATCCAGAATATGTGGAATGTTTTAGGACTCAGTGGTTGTTGAGGATGTGGCTGTGGACTTTACCCAGGAGGAGTGGGCTTTGCTGAATCATGCTCAGAGGAAACTCTACAGAGATGTGATGATGGAAACCTTCAGAAACCTAGCCTCTGTAGGTAAGGATGGTATAATTTTTTTATTTACTGTTTTACTGAAAAATATATTGTACTCATCGACCTTGCTCCAGTATTTGAGTTGAAGAATAGGTATACATTGTTAAATAAGATAGGCTTATTCACTTGGTCTGTGCTTTCATATTCTGGCTCTCCCAAGAACATAAAGCCCTGTGTATTAAACTGATTTCTTATTTGTGTTTGAAAGGCTTGAGGCTCTTTAAGTGTTGTAAGTGTGAGCATTGACTTTAGGGGCCACTTTTGGGCACAGAGAGAAGACTTATGTTTAGGTACCTTGTAAAGAGCATTTCAAGATATGTCCTGCAGTACAACACTGTGATAGGATAATATCCATACGTCTATAAGGAAGACCAGTTGATAAGACTATTATTCAAATTTACGCACCAACTACTAATGCCAAAGATAAAGAAATTGAAGATTATTACCAACTTCTGCAGTGTAAAATTGATCAAACATGTAGTCAAAATGCATTAATTACTAGTGATTGGAATGTGAAAGATCAGCAGTTGGAAAATGTGACCTTGGTGATAGAAATAATGCCGGAGACCACATGATAGAATTTTGCAAGACCAAGACCTGTTCATTGCAAATAATTTTTTCAACAACATGAAAGGTGACTATACACGTGGCCCTACCAGATGGAAAACACAGGAATCAAATCAACTACATCTGTGGAAAGAGACAATGGAAAAGCTCAATATGATCAGTCAGAACAAGGCCAGGGGCTGACTGCGGAATAGACCATCAATTGCTCATATGCAAGCTCAAGTTGAAGCTTAAGAAAATTAATTCCACGAGAGCCAAATACGGTCTTGAGTACATCCCACCTGAATTTAGAGACCATCTGAAAAACAGATTTGACACACTGAACACTAATGACCAAAAACCAGACGAGTTGTGGGATAACATCAAGGGCATCATACGTTAAGAGAAAAAAAGGTCATTAAGAAAAGATGGGAAAGATATAAAAGACCAAAATGGATGTCAGAAGAGACTCTGAAATTTGCTCTTGAGTGTAGAACAGCTAAAGCAAGTGGAAGAAATGATGAAGTAAAAAGAACTGAAGATTTCAAAGGATGGCTCAGGAAGACAAAGTAAAGTATTATAATGAAATGTGCACAGACCTGGAGTTAGAAAACCAACAGGGAAGAACACACTTGGAATTTCTCAAGCTGAAAGAACTGAAGAAAAAAAAATCAAGCCTTGAGCTACCATTTTGAAGGATTATATGGGCAAAATATTGATCGACACAGGAAGCATCAAAAGAAGGTGGAGGGAATACACAGTTACAGTACCAAAAAGAGGTTGATGTTCAGTCATTTCAGGAGGTAGCATATGATCAGGAACTAATGGTATTGAAGGAAGAAGTCCAAGTTGCACTGAAGGCATTGGTGAAAAAGAAGGGCAGATGACACAACCTCACTTGCTGAAAGAGAAGAGGACTTGAAGCACTTACTGTTTAAGATCAAAGACTATAGCCTGCTGTATGGATTACACCTCAACATAAAAGAAAAATCCTCACAACTGGACATAAGCAACATAGTGACATAATGGTAAATGGAAAAATACTGAAGTTGTCAAGGATTTCATTTTACTTGGATCCACAGTCAATGCACATGGAAGCAGCAGTCAAGAAATCAAATGACGTATTGCATTGGGCAAATCTGCAGAAGACCTCTTTAACGTGTTAAAAAGCGAAGATGTCACTTTGAGGATTAAGGCATGTCTGATCCAAGCCATGGTATTTTCAGTCACCTCATGTGCATGCAAAAGCTGGACAATGAATAAGGAAGACTGAAGAAGAATTGAAGCCTTTGAATTATGGTGATGGCAAAGAATATTGAGTATACCTTGGACTACCAGAATAACAAGCACGTCTGTCTTGGAAGAAATATAGTTAGAGTGTCATTGGAAGAGAAGATGGCAAGACATTATCTCACGTACTTTGGACATGTTATCAAGAGGGACCAGTCCCCGGAGAAGGACATTATGCTTGGTAGAGTGTCGGCAAAAAAGAGGAAGAGCCTTGATGAGATAAATTGACACAGTGACTGCAACAGTGGGCTTAAACATAGCAATGGTTACTGAGGCTGGTGCAGGACCAGACAGTGTTTTGTTCTATTGTATATAAGGTCACTATGAGTCAGAACTGACTTGACAGCACCTAACAAGTAACACCTTGTAGAAAGTCTTACTGTGTTTCAAGTTTGACAGGATTATTTTGCTGCATATTAACTCAGACCTACTCCCTTCCCAAGACTCTGAAGATGGAAGTATTGGCTCAGTAACAGGGAAATGATCATTGCTCTTTACTTTCTTCCCTCATTGTTATTGTTTGAATTGTGTCCCCCCAAAATATGTTTTGTAAATTCTCTAACCCTTACACTTTGAAGGAACTAGCTGTAGTGGTGCAGTGGTTAGAGTGCTCGGCTGCTAAGTGAAAGCTTGATGGTTCAAATGCATCAGGCACTCGACGGGAGAAAGATGTGGCAGTCTGCTTCTGTAAAGATAGCCTTGGAGCTCCTATGCGGCACTTCGACTGTGTCCTACATGATCACTATGATTTGGAATCTACTGGATGGCAATGGGATACTTTGGAGGTAATCCCATTTGAGGATAGGGTTTTCTGTGTTATGTTAATGAAAACATAAGGGTAGGGTGTGTCTTAGGCCAATCAGTTTTGATATATAAAATGAGCAGATTAAGGTAGGCACAGAAGCAAGCACAAACGGAGAAAGATTGATGCCAAATGGAGATCACCAAGGAACAGAGGAAGAGAAGCTGAAAAAGACAGGGATTTTCTTCCAGAGTGGACAGAGAGAGAATCCCCTAGATATGGTGCCCTGCATTTTGACTTCTACCGTTCTAAACTGTGAGAAAATAAATTTCTGTTAAAGCCACCCACTTGTGGTATTTCTGTTACAGCACCAATAAGAAACTAAGACACGCATGTTTGCCTTTCTTCATGAGCCCCATGTCAGCTACATGCATTTGTTCTCCCAGAGATACAAGAGAAAGATCTGAAGACAGTGAAGGTAGGACTCATCCAGGGCCCTTGTGTCAGAGCACCAGGAAGGGAAGAATCCTTAGAAGGATTCTTCAAAGCCCCGCATAGAGGGTATTGGATTTGAATAAATGAAAATGTCTTTGGCGTTGAGGAGACTGAATTGCTCAGATACCTGATCTTCCTTTTATGACTTTCATCAGTTCTCTCACACTTGTTTTCCTGAAGAACCTTCCCCTTTTCCTTTTATAACATTACATGTGCATGCGCATTGTGTCCAATATCTTTCTACTTTGCTCTCCTAATTACACCCTACTCGTGTCATCCTCACTCTTAATCTTCATGGAAGTAGTTCCTAATAAATTTCTTCTAGACCATTTCTCAACTCCTGAAACAGCCAAATGCCCCAAAGTTTTTCTTTTTTCACAGCTGCTTTTTTCCTCCTGATAATTCCTTTCTTCTTTGTTTCATTTTGTGAACCTCAACTAAAATCATTGGGTCAGTTTCTCAAAACCTTAATGATGGAGAAAAGTTATCCAGTGAACAGATAATGGTACGATTACTGAAGAATGGAACCTGGCCCTCAATGTTAAAAGAAATCTGTGAATTCCATAGCATTGAAAACAAGCATAACAACCAGGAGAGACATACAAGGTGAGTGTCAATCAAGCGATAGAGAATAGTGCCTCAGGAGAGAGACTTTAAGTTGTCAAGACATTAAAATATGTAAATAAGTACCTCTAAAATTGTGTGTTCACAGAGTTTTTAAACTATTTTCATAACGCTGAATCTGATAGAGTATTTGAAATGCATTTCCTTTGTGCACAGTTATCAGAAAGCTCCATATTTTTGAAACAGAGTAATGGCAGCATCTCTGCCAGATAATGTAAACTATGAAACATGAGACAACCCAGAAAAAAACATTGTTTAGTAATGGCGAAATATTACAGATTTATTTCCAACAGCATGCTCTGTTTTTAACAGGAGATATATTTTAGAGAAGCTCCATGAAAGTAATGAAGGCATTCAGTATGGAAAAACCTTCAGCTGGATTCCAGATATGACTGTGCTTAAGAAAACTCCTCAAGTAAATCTTGCTGAATGCTGTGAGTGTGGAAAATTCATGGATCATTTGTCACTTAAACATCATATCAGATCTTACACTGGATGCAATATGTATCAGTGTAAGGAATGTGGAGAATGCTGCAATTGTCCCTCTCAACCCAACATTCCTGTGAGAACTCTTATTGTAGAGAAACCCTATAAGTGTACGTTATATGGGAAAGGCTTCATTGGTATCTCAGCTTTTAAGAATCATGGGACAACACTTACTGGAAAGAAACCCTATGAATGTGATGAATCTGGTAGCTCTTTATCCTTTGGCACAACTGTGAGAGGTCATAAGTGTAAATGTAAAGAATGTTGGAAAGTCTATACTCATCCCTCATCCCTCATTTTACATAAAAAGATTCGTAGAGATAAGCCTGATGAGCGTACGGACTGTGAGAAAGCCTCATCCATCATTGAACACATAAGAAAACGTGATGAAGAAGGGCCACATGAATGTAAGAAATGTGGGAAAGCCTTTAGTCAGTCTTCACACCTCATTACACATGTAAGAATTCACAGTAGAGAGAGGCCTTATGAATGTAAGGAATGTGGGAAAGCCTTTAGTCGTTCTTCGTTCCTCACTGAACATTTAAGAAGTCACAGTGGAGAGAGGCCTTATGAATGTAAGGAATGTGGAAAAGCTTTTAGTCGGTCCTCATATCTCATTAACCATATAAGAACCCACAATGGGGAGCGGCCTTATAAATGTAAGGAATGTGGGAAAGCCTTTAGTCAGTTCTCAATCCTCTCCAGACATACAAGAATTCACAGTGGAGAGAAGCCTTATGAATGTAAGGAATGTGGGAAAGCCTTTAGTCATTCCTCAACCCTCACTAAACATATAAGAATTCACAGTGGAGAGAAGCCTTATATATGTAAGGAATGTGGAAAAGCCTTTAGTTGTGCCTCATCTCTCACTATACATGCAAGAACTCACAGTGGAGAAAGGCCTTATGAATGTAAGGAATGTAGGAAATTCTTTAGTCGTTCCTCATCCCTCACTGAACACATAAGAACTCACAGTGGAGAGAGGCCTTATAAATGTAAAGAATGTGGGAAAGCCTTTAGTCAGTCCTCATCCCTCACTAAACATACAAGAACGCACAGTGAAGAGAGGACTTATGATTGTAAGGAATGTGGGAAAGTCTTTAGTAATTCCTCGTATCTCACTTTTCACATAAGAAGTCACACAGGACAAAAGCCTTTGTAATAGGAACGGGAAAGCCTTTAGTCAGTTCTCATCCTTCACTACACATAGAACTCACAATGGAGAGTGACCTTATGAATGTGAGCAATATGAGGAAGCCATTTTTTCCTCATCTTTCAGTGGACATAGGAAAGCTCACAGCAGACAAAAGGCTTATGAATGGAGGGAATGTGAAAAAGTCTCTATTCCTCCTTCCTTAGTAGCTCAAAGTGGAGAGGGTTGTTAGAAATGTGAGGAATGTGGGAAGGTGTTCTGATGTTTCATCCTTTGGAACACATCTGAGTAGGCATATCGGAGAGAATCGATATACAGTCGTTCCAGAACCCCCTGTGGATACCAAATTCCACGGATGCTCAAGTCCCTTATATAAGGTGGTGTAGTATTTGCACATTACCTAAGTATATACTCCCATATACTTTAAATCATTTCTAGATTACTTATAATACCTAATGTAATGTGGAGCCATGGTGGCACAGTGGTTAAGAAGAGCTCAGCTGTTAACCAGAAGGTTGGCAGTTGGAATCCACCAGCCACTCATTGGAAACCCTATGGGGCAGTGTTACTCTGTCCTGTAGGGTTGCTATGAGTCAGAATTGACTTGATGACAATGGGTTTGGGGTTTTTTTTGAATATGTAAATGTTATGTACATTGTTGTTATACTGTGTTGTCGGGAGATAGCACTTTATGCCACGTCTTAGCCTTTGAGGGATTGCTGTGCCCACTTAATCGCTTTTTAGGAGCCATTTTTCACAGAAACGAAGCATGCACAAAATAGATGTAGCAAAGGAACGAGACGCGAGGCGAACTATGCTCAAACGACAAGTGCTGGAGAGAGACTGAGGATCTGTTAAATGACGAGAGGCTGGAAACTGGTGGCGTAGCGGTAAGAGCAGCAGTTTGAATCCACCAGGCGCTCCTTGGAAACTATAGGGCAGTTCCATTCTGTCCTATAGAGTATGAGTCGGAATTGACCCAATGGCAATGGGTTTGGTTTTGGTTTAGTTACAGCAGGGTATGCCTACACATCATTTCATTTGTGTGGCATCAGCGTAGTGCTTGGCATGTAGCAAATTCAAGTTCCACTTTTTGGAACTTCTCCTTTTTTTCTGAATATTTTTGATCCAGTTTGTTGAACCCACAGGTCAGAACCTTCAGATGTGGAGGGTTGACTGTATGTGTAAGTAGTTTTGGAAAGCTTTCATTCCTTATCTTCTCACAAACTTGAAAGAAGATACATGGCAGAGAAACTATGTCAGTGTAAGGAATGTGGAATTTTCTCCCCACTCTTTGAAAAGTATTTGAGTTCATGCATATGGAAAAGCTTTCCCTAATTAACTTCACTGACCATGTGAGAAGTCACACTAGAGAGACCTAGGAATATTTACGTTTTTTTCTATGTTGAACATTTCCATGTGGATTCAGCCTATGAACGTAAAAGATAATGAAAGCTTTTTCAGGATGCTGTGAGGTGATAAATCTCCTTGCAGTAAACGCTTTGGCTTTTTTCTGAGTTCCTGAGGCTAATAGGTGTGGGATAGGCCAGAGGGCAATGAGACCTCCACACGGTGAGGCCAATAAAGGATTTGGAACACAGGTTCATTGAGCTTCCTGGTTGGTGCAAGACATCCATGCCTGTGGGAAGGTAGTGCATCTCTGGGGACTTTACCAGACTGCTCTAGGCATCTCTTCATTTGTATCTTTTGTGCTGTATTAAAGCTGTTATTGCAGGTGTGGTAATCTCTGTGAGGTCTGTGAGTTGTTCTAGCATATAATGAAACCCAGAGGAATTAGTGGGAGCCAACCCGTCGGAAGTGGAAGGAGTCAGTTGGAATCCCAAGCTAGAGACTGGATCGGCCTTTTTGGCAGTCTGAATGCCGACCTACCCCCATTACTAGGGTTAGTGAGAAATGGTGTGCTGCTGGGGCAGCTGGATTCAGAACTGAACAGTTGGCATGTAGAGTAGAATTTGTAGTCCACCACACAAGTTGACATCAGAGGTAAGATATGTCATTCTCCCTAGAACACAGATACGTATAAGAGCTCACACACTAGAGAGATGCTGTGATTGTAAGCATTGTGAGAACGCCTTCAATCACATGATTTTCCTTTTCGTGCATGAGGAAATTTATACAAGAGGAAGAATCTTATCAAAGTCACAAAAGTGGAGTATACAGTGCCTTATGCCCATGTGCATTCATTTCCACTTTGTATTTTCTGATGTGAACATTAAGGTGATAAATATCATTCTAAGTACTGTTGATTCTAGAGCATAAATTTTGATAAGTAGTGTTTGCATGCTGATTCATTTATATAAAAATTATGTTAATTAGACTTTCTCATCAACATGGGTATTTCAGAGTATGTTTTCTTTATATCAACTGTCAAGCTTTAGCATTTTTTTTTCCATATTATACACCACTAAGTTTTCATTGTAGAAAAATTTATTTTAACTAAAAAGTATGTGGGAAAGCAGATATTACTTAAAATTTCCCCACTCTTGGTATTTTAGAATTTCGTTTTAGCCTTCTTTATATGCAAAGCAGCGTTTATAACAGAATCAGGATTGTAGTCTATGTTTAGTATTGTAGTGGATATGTTTTGTGTTGCATCTCATTTATTCACAACTACCATCATCTTCCCTGGTTTACTGATGAGGAAACTGCAAAGAAAGTTTTAAGCCACAGTCATTCCACAGAAGTGCCCCTCTCTCAAATGGGGTTGTGAGAAGCAGAGTTTGCATGGAAGGACAGCTTATTCTCGGGCCCAAGGTGATGGTGGGCCCACATTCAGCCCCAACCTGACCTAGCTTCAGTGGAGCTGTCCTCACAGGCCCAGAGCCTGTGCTCATTGAGTTGTGGCTTTGTAATTCTAATTGTCCAATAGTGTGCCCCAGGCGAGGAGCTAAGGCTGCGGTTTCTGAGCTGAAATAATTTCTGGGCTCCACTTGGTGTGCACACCCACTGCAGGGCCTAGAGAAGATGAGAGCCCAGCTAGGGTTCCTGTATTAGTGGGGACAAGGCAAGGGACTTTGGGACCTGCAGGTTTATTCAGCATCACTCTGTCCCATGCTGCACTGGGAGCTGCCTCACTGACTCTTCATGTAAGAGGCCTGGGAAATGGTGGCCGCAGTTAGTAGATGCCTTCACATTAGACCTTACCTTGACTTGGCAATTCACCTTGTAGAATCATCCTATGGAAACCCCTGGGCACGATGGTATCAGTTGATAGTAGTGATAGTGGAAACCCTGAGAGTCAGCATCCACCAGGAAGGGAGTTGTTAAATGCCTGGCCACACATCAGAATATTGGGCTGCCACTAAATGACTTTTTTCAGAAAAGTTTGGATCACAAGAGGCAGTCGTAGCATAATGTGTGAAAGGCAGGATGTAAAACCGTGTGTACGTGGTGATGGCAGTTTGTAAAACATTTACATATAGTTGTACATTTTATAAAGGCAGACAAACCAGCCTGTGGAGATGCTCCATCCTAGAACATTAACAGGGATTCTCCTCTAAAGGTGAGATTGTAAGTGATTTCTTTTCTCATTTTGCTTCTCTGTAGTTTCTAGTTTTCTTACAGTCATTGTTCATTGCTTGTAAAATTTTTTAAATTTATTTTTAAAACTTAAAAATATTAATTCTCTTTTGGAATGTACAATTACATGACTTGACGAACGTATTAAGTGTTATAATCAGCACAGTGGAAGTACAGAACAGTGCTGCTCTTCTCTCCAAAACCCTCCCTCATGCTGCCCTTTTTAGTCAGACCATCTCCTGACTGAATCCCTGGCAACTGTCTATACATTCTTGCACTGTGTAGGTTTTTGATACTGGCTCCTTTCACTTAGCATAATTCATTTTAGAGTCATCCATGTTGATGAATGTGTCAACTGTTGCTCTTTATTCTGGGTAGTATTTTGTGATATAGACGTACCACAGTTGGTGTATTCACCATTTGGAGGACATTTGGGTTTCTGGTTGTTATGAATAAAGCTGATATAAATCCTCCTGCACAGGCTTTGTAGCCCTGGTGGCATAGTGGTTAAGAGCTGGGCTGCTAACCCAAAGGTCAGCAGTTTGAATCCACCAGCTGCTCCTGGAAATCCTCCACGGCAGTTCTGTCCTGTCCTGTAGGGTCTCTATGATTCAGAAATGACTCAACGGCAGTGCGCTTGCGGCTTGTGGGGGCATAGGCTTTATGTGTACAGAGACGGGGACACTTACGGTTCTGCATCTCCAGGGCTGGCAGGACTGTTGGCATAAACGCCTGAAGGTAAAACGTGTTGTGTCTGGGGAAGAAGTAGAGGGTGCAGTGGGTGAGGGGTGGCCAGTTGGGCTGTGGCCTCTCCACAGGAAGTTGCTTCAGGTCTTGTGTCTGTCTTGCGTGTGCCCTTCCTGGGGCCTTCTGGACCCACCTGAGCCCGGGAGTCACTCCCCTCTGCCCAGGGCTCTCATTCCCCCTCCATCATAGCATCAGAGATCAGCCACTCTAGACCCCACTGTACAGATGGGAAACAGGCAGGGGGCATATTCCCTGTACCTTCCCACAGACAGAAGGGTGGATGTGTCTGTACTCCACAGAACTCTGAACACCTGGAGTTCGGGCTGTTCCTGATTCATTCCTGCATCCCTGTGCCTGGAACAAAATGCTGAATGGTTTGTTAAAGGAATGAATGCAGCTCCCCAAGCAGGGTGTGAGCCCTCTGTGCTGCTCTGACATTGCTGTCACCACCCTCTGCTGGGTCTGTCATGATCAGTGTCTCCATATCGGTCTGTGATCCTCCCCAAAGGCTCCCATGGAGCCCAGCTCCTGGCACACTCTCAGGGCACAGTACAGCTAGCTGGGTGAGGTTGATGGCTCTGACAGAAGAGCCCCAGTGAGGCTGAGGAGGCCGTGGCTTCCGTCGTCCTCCCCTGCCCCTGTGAACGTGGATGGATAGCTGAGTTGGCCACGTTTCACACTTTTGCCTTCCGTGTCCACCACCAAGGTCAACGTTTTCAGCCTTGGTTGGGGGATCTGTGATGTTCTGACCTTTCTGCGCCACCTCCTCCACCTGCTGTTATTCTCAGCAGTTCACAGATAAAAACCAGGGCAGGAGAGGTGGTAGAGAGAATGAGGCTTTTTCCAAAGGTATTGTAGGAGTGAAGACACTGAGTCACAAAGGACAGGCTGGGCTGACCAGGGTCTTCAAGGCAAACACTGATGTCCCTGAAAGGCAGCTCTGCAGCTGGTCACAGTGACTTCAGAGAGCCCAGCCTGCCCTGTGCCCCCGGGCTTAGCAAATCAGGGACAGAGATGGGCCTCAAGGACACAGGGAAGGGACCCAGTGGTATAGGGAGGGGTCCTCGGGCATGGGGAGGGCTCCCAGGAGGCATCCCTCCACCATTCCCTTTTGGAACCTTCATGTTTCCTGGGACTTGGCTGTATCTACAGTAAGTCCAAGTGCTCAGTTGGGGGTTTCTTGAATTTCCCTCGTGCTTTGCACAGGTCTGTAGCTGCGTGGCTTTGGGCAAGTCACTGAACAGGCTCTGACCCTCTGTTTTCTCACCTGTAAAAAAATAGTAATTGTGAAACACACCATCCTCCCAGGGCTCCTGGAAGGATTTCAGTAAAGTCACAACTGAATGGCTCACTGCAGGGAAGCACTTAATCCTGGATTCATTGTCATTGCTCACTAATCCCTCTACTCATTCAACAGATGTTTGTTGAGCCTGTTAACACCCTTTAAAACACTGGAACAAATTAGAATGTTTAGAAATCGATGTATTTAATATAAATTAAAATTGAATTCCCTGAAGTGACACTTTCCTGCTCATTATCATCACCACCAGAAAGTCTGCCAGGGCTTAGCAGGCCAGGCTGGGTCCATCACCTGAAGTTGACTCTTTGTAGGCCCTGAGCCTGGGAGAATGAGGGCCTGGTTTTTACTTCCCCATCCCTAGGACTGGCTGGAGCAAGCACTTAGCTTTTTTGCTGAGAGAAGGAATGAAGCAGGAGGCAGCAGGTCTGGAGTGAGGGGGCTGGAGGCGGGGCCATCGCAGTGGGGGTGTTAGCAGTGATAGTATCCCCGAGGCCAAGAGCCCAGGTGTGTGGCTGCTGCTGCTACTGTGCTTTTGGCCCAGAGGGGGGCTCCCCTGAGCTCTGGGCCACCCCTGACCACACTGGGCCCCTTTGGGTCCCAGAAGGGGGAGTGTCTTAGTCATCTAGTGCTGCCATAACAGAAATACCACAAGTGGATGGTTTTAACGAAAAGAAGTTTATTTGCTCACAAAGTAGGCTAAAAGTCCAAATTCAGGACGTCTGCTCCAGGGGAAGGCTTTTTCTCTCTGTCAGCCTTCTCATTGTTGTTCCCCTGGACTAGGAGCTTCTCGGCACAGGGACCCCAGTCCAGAGGACGTGCGCTCTGCTCCTGGCACTGCTTTCTTGATGGTATGAGGTCCCTGTCTCACTGTTCACTTCTTTTATATCTCAAGAGGTTGTCTCGACACAATCCAGTCTTGTAGATCAGGTCCTGCCTTACATAACTGCCACCCATCCTCCCTCGTTAACATCATAGAGGCAGGTTTACAACATACAGGAAAATCACACAGTACCAGGAATCATGGCCTAGCCAAATGGATACATTTTTTGGGGGGACACAAGTCAAACCATGACAGGGAGTGAGTCTAGGTTCTGTCCCAGCCTCATGATGAGGACCCCTTTCTTCCCTGGAGCACCTGCACTAGCTATTCCTCTTCACGGGCTCACCTCCCAGCACTTTGGGACTTCTGTGCTCAGGGACAGATGGAGTGCAATTGGAAAGGTCCTTCACCAAGGGCTGGGGTCATGGCTGAGGGAGACCCTCTGTCCCCGGGGGTGCGGTGCGGGAGATAAGATTGTGCCCTTTGTGCCTGTTGTACACTTTGTCCGTGCTCTGTCCCCACCCAGGGTGTGCGCAGGCAGCGGCGGGAGGACCCTCACGGGGATGCCGTGAGGAGGTCCCAGAGTCTGTGCAGCTGGAACAGAAGGCCTTTCATGCTCTCTACCCCAAGCCTGAGCCGCGGCCCCGCATCTCATCCACACTGTCGCCATATGCTCTGACTCCGGACCAGGACTTGGGACTCCAGAGCTCTACCGGAGAGCTGTGCATTCACCCCTTCACCTCTAGATGGGGAAACTGAGGCCCTCCATAGAGGCCCCTCCCCAGCGACGTATGACTCTCCCCAAACTCTAGTGGCAGCTTTTCTCCATCTCTCCACCCATCCCGACCATCTTCCTTCCTCCCTTTGGGGCCCCAGCATCGCGCCTGCCTCCCCTTCCTGTTGTCCTTCCCGACTTGAGATCCAAAGAGGAAACTGAAATGTCCTTCCGTCTTTCGGGGGCTGATGCTCAGCGTGGCCTCGTTGTTCTGACTTGATCTGCGGAGGAAGCTGAGTCAGAGCCTGTGCTGTGGCTGCGCGGAGGGGGCAGCTCAGGATCAGAAACGCTAACGCGGCGGTTAGAAATGGGGTGACACCAGAGCGGCGCCCCCGTAGTGACAGGGTGGGATTCGTGTTTGGAGGGTGGGATGATGAAGGTGACCAGAGGGTTCCAGCATGGCCTGCCCGAGGCGGCTGCAGGATCAGGTCTCCGGCCTAGAGGAGTGGGAAGAACGTCCTCAGGCTCCCCGGGAACGTGGCCGCGGGGTTTGTGGCTGTTTGCGCACTTCCGCTGCAGGTGTTCTCAGCGAGACTTCTGCACATAGGTTACGGCCTTTAGGAGATGGAGAAATTGAGGTTCAGACAAACTGTCAGGGGCTTGTCCAAGATACACACGCCGTGAGCACTTTGAGGACAAGGACTTTATCTTTTTCCTCTCTAGGTGTCTATCTGACACTCGCTGATTATTTTTTTCCCCTGAATCATGTTACTTTTCTGCCCACAGAGCCCATCAGGCCTGTCTGTTCCCCTCTGCATGCCTACACAGTGTACACTTCTTCTGGGCTTGGTCTCCCTGGACACGCCTGCAGCCTCTCCCGCCCTCCAGATGTGCAGCGCCTGGTCATTGCTCACCACCGAGCTCTTCTTTCCCTCCCTGCTCAGTCTCTTCCCTGGCCTCAGGTCCACTTTCCCTGGGGGCCTTTGTGGCCTCTGTGACGCACTCCCTGCAGCCCTCCACGGCCTAGGATCCTGCCCTTCTCAGCCTATCCCCTGTGGCCATGTCTTCTACTGGTCTCCTTGTCGCCCCCAGGACCTCAGCTTCCCCACATCTATGGAAACCCTACTCATCCTTCCAGACTCAGCTCCAGCGTCTCCGTCATCACCTCCTTTTCAGGGTGCCCACAGCCTCTGCTTGTCCCCCTTCCTGGTATCATCACGAGTCACAAATGTGTGAAGACCCCGCTGCCCTCCCATGGGAAGCTTCTGTGAGGGGGAGGGAAGGGAGATGTGGCCTTTGCTGGGTGCAAAATGCTCGGTTTGTCTTAATCTCCCCAACAATCTTGCAGGGTGGTTCTTCTTGTGAGTCCCATGTGTCAGATGAGGACATAGAGGGCCTGGGCAGGGGCATAGGGAGAGTAATGAGCGCCCAGGGGCAATCTCTAAATTGCCCCCCCATTCGAGTGCCTGGGGCAATCTCTAAATTGTACCCCTCCTAATTTCAAAATGAATAGACGTTGATGGAGAGACACGACAGCGGAAACGCCTTCCCCCCTCTTGTCCGGCTTCCTCAGGCGACTTTCATATTTGTGGTGCCTTGGAATGTCATTCCACACCTTGTCTGGCGCCCCCTTGGTCTTGCGCCCAGGGAGAAATTGCCCTACTCTATCCCCTCACCTGCTACGCATCTGGTCCTGGGTGTATCTGGTCCGAAATTCCTTGCTGCTTATCTTTTTATCCCACTGCACCCTGGCGTTATCACATCTACCCCAGAGTGGGGAGAAGGAATGTCAGCTGATTCCATAAACGTGCAGCTTCTCCCAGACACCCTCCATCTCTGCCCCCAAGTTTGGCACAGTGAGAGTCCTGTCTGAGCCCTGCTGAGTTTTTCTACTGGGAGACCCTAAGAGGTCTTCACAGGAGTCTGTATGGGTTTGTATCATAGGAACTTGATGTTGATGATACCCGATTTGGTGAGTGTACCCAGCCCAGGACTGGGAGTGAGGGTTTTTTAAGTCCTTGGTGTTTCTTTGTATCAACTAGCTTCCCCTTCTCTCCAGCTTCAGGTGCAGAGGGAGAAACCTGCTTTGGTGCTTAGCAGAGAATGGAGAACAGGAATCTTTAAAGCCCTGTTGGTAATCGATGAGGCTGGTGTGCATTTTATTTACATAAACAGCACCTATTGATTTCACTGCTCTACTCAGTGCTACAGAAATCCTCACCTGCCCTTGATCGCGGTCCAGGTTCCCAGCTCCCCTCACTGGAGGGAGCACCATCTTAGGTCTCCATTGACATCGTTGGCAATGTCAATTCCATCCCCAAAAAGGGAAGTTAACTATGAGGCCGGCAAAAGGTTGGTGGACATTGCTGTTGCCTCCCCAGGTGGGCATGGGGTCTGCTCCCCAGCAAGCCTCTCTCCAACTGCCCCCTTTCCTTCTTTCCATGAGAGTTGGAGCTGCAGCTTTTGCCTTCAAAAAATTTTCTTCCTTGAGATATAATTTACATTCATTGAAATTCACAGATGTAAAACAGATGGTACTGTTTGATGAGTTTTGGCAATTGTATACACCCAGGCAATTTACACCCTAATCAAGATACAGAACGTTTCTGTCACCTTAGACAATTCTCTAGTGTGCCTGCCAAATCAGTCCTTCCCCAGAGCAACCATTCTTCCGATTTCCGTTCCCTTACAGTGGTTTTGCCAGTTCTTGAGCTTCAGATAAATGGAATCACACAGTGTGTAGCCTTTTTCTCCAGCTCCGTGATTCCACATAATGCATGTGAGGTTCATCCACGTGGTAGTATTAGTCATTTGTTCCTCTGTATTGCTGAGTAAATAACAGTCTATGGTTTGGAAGCACCACACTATGGTCATCCATTCAGGTCGATTGACATCTCAGTTGTTTACTGTTTTTGGTGATCATGAATGAAGGTGTTCTGAACATCTGTGCACACGTTTTGAGAATATATATTTTCATTTCTCTTGTGTAAATACCTAGGAGTGGAAATGCTAGGTCATAGGGCAGGTGCATGTTTAACTTTATAAGAAACTGCCATACTACTTTCCAAAGTGGTTGCACCGTATCCCCCTAACCCCCAGCAACATGTGAACGGCTCCATC
Source organism: Dugong dugon (assembly GCA_030035585.1). Classification (NCBI taxonomy): domain Eukaryota; kingdom Metazoa; phylum Chordata; class Mammalia; order Sirenia; family Dugongidae; genus Dugong; species Dugong dugon. The sequence goes on along the minus strand of CM057462.1, from coordinate 16,337,435 downwards.
CTCTGTGCACCTGAGCCTGGACCTCCGTGCTCTCTGCCCATCGTGAAGGCTTCTTTCTCTCTGGAAATTGGGTCTCCAAGGTTTTCTCGCGTCTGCAGCGCTTCTCTTGTCCCACAGAAAAGAATTACTTCTATTTTGTCTGGGTGTTTACTTTTGTTACCACGGAGCCAAAGTGTTTTCATCCTACTACTTCCTTACCAGAAGTGGGAGTCCAACGCCATTTTCTTTGTGTGAAACATTCCTATGGAACAGTGTTGTCCAGTAGAAGTGTAATGCAAGCCACATGCATAACTTTAATTTGAGAAGCCACAATAAAAGAAGTGAAACAGGTCAATTTTAATATGTATTTAACCCACTATGTCTGAAATGGAGCCCTGGTGTTGCTGTGGTTAAGAGCTCAGCTGCTAACTAAGAGGCTGGCAGCTCAAATCCACCAGCCACTCCTTGAAAACCCTATGGGGCAGTTCTACTCTGTCCTATAGGGTCAGTATGAGTTGGAATTGACAGCAGTGGTTGTTTGATGCCTAAAATATTATCATTTCAACATGTAATTAATTAAAAAATTTGATTATACTGTCTGAAATCCAGCGTGCATCTCACACTCACAACACATGTCCATTGGGACCAACATTTCAAGTGCTCACCAGCCACGGGTCCCTCTCGTGTGTGTCCCAACTGCCAATGAATTGGCCTAGAACTTGGAGGTGACTTTGGGGCCGTGAAGACGTGAGTTCAAATTCCGACTCTGCCTCAGGCAAGTAGTGTGACTTGGACAAGCCCTTCCCCTCTCAGCCTCATCTGTAAAATGGACTTCATCACAGAGCTGCTGTCATAGTGTTGATGGTGGTCAAGAATCATCAATGAGTCTCTGGGCCTGAATAAAAGTTGCTGTTTCTCTTTGTTGCTACTCTTCTCTTGGGTCTTCTTTCTTTGCAAGACATCTCAGGGATCTGGGCTCGAGAGACAGGATGGAGTGGATAGGGAGGTGAGAACTGATTGGAAACCTAGGGTTTTCAAGCTCCAGAAAGGACAGTACATGTCAGCACAGACACGGCCGAGTAGGCTCACTGTGCACGAGAGTCTGCGCCCGCCCTGAAAAGTCAGACACATGCATCTGGTTCAGAGGAGACAGGGCGGGTGAGAGATGGGAAGCCACCAGGGCACAGTGAGAAGAAGGTCATAGGCCAGGAGCAGCATTTCTTCCAGACCTCGTCCCTCTGATGCCTTGCAGGCCCAGGAGGGGGAAGGTGGGCTTGGATCTGTGCCATCAGATGGCCCATCAGGCTGCTGACAGCTTTCTCCGTCCCTGGAGCCCAGCCAGGACCCTGCACTCACCGGACTGTTGGGAAGAGCCCTCAAGGCCCCGAGGACAGGAGTGACAGAGCTGACCCACTGCCAGTTACCAGAGCTCTCCCAGGAGTGAGTGTCGCCCATTCACCACAGGAATGAGGCCAACATGATGCTTCCAGACACTCATCTGAGAAAACCAAGAAAAAAAAAAAAAAACCCATTGCCATCAACTCGATTCTCATAGCGACCCTATAGGACAGAGTAGAACTGCCCCATAAGATTTCCAAGGAGTCACTGATGGATTCGAACTGCTGATCTTTTGGTTAGCAGCCATAGTAGTTTGCATAATATTTAGCCTAAAGGGCTTTTCTCTCTCCTAAAACATTTGACTCAAAACCTAAAGCTTATTTTCAACATTCATTTCCTATAAGAAGTGCTTTTCCTTCTAACCGCCCTGCCCCCAGCAGAGAACAGAATGTTGAGTGTGTCCCGAGGGCAGCGGCGCTGGCAGTGGGCACACTTACGCACATGACACAGCGTGGCTCTGGTCTCAGCTCCAGGTTCCAGCTCAGAGTGAGTGTGAGGCCTGGGCTTCCTGGAGCAGGGCAGGGAAAGGACAGGGCCTCTTGTCCGGTGGTAAACACTTTACATTCGGAATCTTGTGATCTTCACCCCCATTTATAGATGAAGAAAGTGAAGTAGCCTAATCAAAGTCACAGACTGAGGCCAAAGCCTGTGCTCTTACCATTTTTTTCGGCGTCTCCCAGGTATCAGATGTGGGCTACATGCTTCACTTTTATCCATGCTTGGGCAGGACGACCTGAGGAGACTGTAGTGTGCAGGGAGGGTGCTGCCACCTCCAAGCTGGAGGAGAGGACCTGGAGGCTCAGAAAGGCCACCTTGGTCTTGTAACCCTGTGTCGCCTTATTTTTCACCAGGAAATCACTCAGACCAGCTGAAAACGTGTTGACAAGCAGTGATTAATGTGCGATCTGCTTGAATAAATAGACCAGGGTGCCTCATTACCCATCAGTGTGTCTACTGGGGGCTGCTAAAGGCTCCAACTCTATTTGTGTAAATAAACTGTGCTCAAGTAGTTTATTTGCTCAGAAAGTCTTTTCATCACAGTGTAAAGGCCCATTTCAGTTTGTCCTTGTACAGGGTGAGTCCGGGATGCATGGAGTCACAGCGTCATCTTTTTCACCTACAGCGCAGAGCATCCTAGAGTTTTGAGCAGAAATCCCGTCAACTTTGAGCCTTCCAGCCTCACCCCAACACTGTCTAGAAGGCCCATTTAAACGCAGGAGTGATGTATCTTCAGAGCATCCTGGTGTGGGGCGACCTGAACACCCAGGTGTGGCTGGCGGAGGCCAGAGTCAAGGGCAGCTTGGGGAGGAGGTGGAGGGAAGAGGCTGTGTTTCTGGTAGGTGCGTCTGAAGGGGGGGTTTGGGCCTGAATGGGGCAGAGCCTTGGGTGTCCCTGCTCACGGGTCTGGTGTTCTCTAGGCCAGGCTGGGCATCTGCAGTGGGCCCGGGTCCCAAAGAGCCCCCAGGACTCCCGGATGAAACATTCAGGGGGCTACGGTGGAGGCTTGGGAGGCCTGGAGTTGTGTCTGAGGGGGTGCAGCACCATCGGGGAAGGCACAGAGCCTGGCACAGTGTCAACAGGGAGGGTAGAGTGTGGCCCGAGCCCAGCAATGACTCCTGGGATCAGGATGGGGGCTTAATTTTTGACCCTGTCCTGGAAGAGCCTGGGGGACAGAGGCTTCCGGGACTGCACTCCTCCTCTGTCTCCCTGTCATGCCCTAGGCTTACTTTCCCTGTTCATTGTTGTACGGTGAACGTCCAAGGGTGGAGCAGCCCACTATGTCTCTGCTGTCCCATGGTCTCCCAGCCCGCCTGCCACCAATCATTGAGAAGTGTGGCCAAGTGAACCAGGGCCGAGTGGGCGGGGAGGGGGCGGAGCCAGAGCTGACCAGGCAGAGCTGCTGCATGTGTCCGGCGCTGGGGGAGGGGCGGGCTTCATGGGGGCGGAGGAGACAGGCCTGAGGCCTAGGGCCCCGGAAGGTTGTCTCTGAAGGCATAACGAAACCAAGTCGCCAGGTCTAAAGCTCTCGGGCCTGGGACGTGGGTGGGCAGAGGCCAGCCCAGAACAGGGGGGCCCTAGAGGCTGCAGTGACCCTGGCGCGCGGGGCAGAGGCCTGCAGGAAAAAGCCGAGATGGGTTAGAGAGGAGGGGACGGAGTCAGCAGGACGCACATGGAGGTTCTGTAGTTTGGAGCCTTTTCAGGTGGGTACCTCAGCCCCCAGAACAGTGCCTCCCTACTGGGCTGCCATTCTGGGTCACTATTAAAACTTAAAAAAGGATAGTTTTTGATTGGGCTTCCATTCTGTCCTCTCCTTGAGCTAAGATTTCGGGTACTTTAATGGGGTAGGTTGGCATAAGCAGCAGCTGTGTTCGGGAAAGGTCAGGATGGTGGAGGGTCTGACAGTTACATCATCCGTCGCTGAGGAAACAGGGCAGAACCTGAGTGACGTAATCATCCTTAACTTTCTAGGAGATGAATCCCACTAGAGAAAACACGCCAGGTGTGAATTTTTTCGCTTTTAATTTTACCGTGTCCTCTGTGAGTTCCTGCTCCCCGTCTGAACCTACTAAGTCAGGGGCCAGTGTCTGGAAGACAAATCCTGGCCACTGCCTGTTTTTATAAAGTTTTATTGGAACACAGTGTAGAGAGCTGGATGACCCCCAAAAAGATACGTGCATGTCCTAATCCCTAGAACTTCTGAATGTGACCATATTTGGGAAAAGGGTCTTAAGAGGGGATTGAGATAATCTAAGAGGACCCTAAATGCATTCACAGGTATCCTTATAAAATCAAGGCAGAGGGAATTCTGAGGAAGAAGAGGAGGCCAGGTGCCCACAGAGGCAGAGATTGGAGTGATGCAGCCACAAGCCCAGGAATACTGACAGCCACCAGAAGCTGGAAGAGACAAGGGACGACCTTCTTCTACAGCATTTGGAGGGAGCATGGTCCTTTTGACTCCTTGATATTGGACTTTTGGCCTCCAGACCTGTAAGAGAATGAATTCCTGTTGTTTTAAGACACCCCCCAAAACAAAACAAAACCCATTGCCATAGAGTCGATCCCGACCCGTAGTGACACTATAGGACAGAGTAGAACTTCCCCATAGGGTTTCCAAGGAATGGCTGGTGGATTCAAACTGATGACCTTTTGGTTAGCAGCCACATCACTTAACCACTGCACCACCAGGGCTCCTTAAGCCACCCAGGTAGTGGTCATTTGTTACAGCAGCCACAGGAAACTAAGCCACACAGCTACACTTCTTTGTGTACCATTGTGTACAGGGCACCATACTATACAGGGTAGAGTTGAGTAGTTGCAACAGAGAACATATGACCTGCAAAGCCTAAGGTATTTATTATCTAGCCTTTTCCAAAAAGTTTGCAGTTTCCTGCTCTGAGTCACTGTCAGGTACTGATTTTATTTCCAAAGTAGACTTTCCCATGGGAAGGAATGCTCTGAATGGCCTACTTGGGTGTGTAGTCAGAAAAACAAAGTATATCATATGAAGATGTGAATGTGTTTACCCCAGACGTCAAAACTGAATAACTGCATTTGGGGAACCTGAACAAGGAAAATGCTTTCTATGCAGCCAAAACTGAGCCTTCTTCCTCCACCAACTGCAATGACCCAACAAACCATTTTATCTAGAATCTGTCCCCAGTGTTCCAAACAGAAGTCAGGATGAAGGTTCATGGAGAATCCTATTTGGGTTGTGACAAGGTGGACACTGCCACATCTGTGAGGCAGTGGGGACTCAGTGTGGCTCACAGCAGCTTAGGGGCTCATATCCACAGGGTTGAGGGCACTTTCCAAAGGAAATGAGTCCGTTGGAAGAGAGGGAATATGCATCTGGCCCCAAAGCTTAACCCACGGGGACTGAACTGGCAAAAAAGTTTCCTTTTATTTATGGCCCCTTGGCCTCCAAGGAAGTGAGTTGCTTATAGAGTAACAATAAAACAATGTATTTAATGAGGAGCTCTGAGACCTCAGCCTCTGGATCCGCAGAAACTGTAAATGTTCCTCTGCTGCTCACCTTCAGCATACAATCCCCAGGCTAAGATCCTCCTCACTGTGTCCCCCAAAATGTCAATGCACTACCAAGAACTAGTGCCAGACACCACCTCCCCACCCTGCCTGCTTCCATTATCCAAGGGAGAAGGGGCCAGTGGAGGCTTATCCACTGTGTAATGTCATTGGGTGAAGCTGGAGAATTACAGTGAGTTCTATGAGAACAGGGTGTGCAGGAAGAAAAGCTTTTATGACTGTGTCTTCTGGGGAACAGTCACAGGTGATGGGATAATGAAACGGGATTGATTCAAATCCTACACTGTTCAGGTCCCTGGTCTGAAGAGGTTTCTCACAGCCCATTCCCTCTTGGCCCTTCTCCTTCTTGCTTCCACCTTAGACCACAATTCCAGGGCCTCTCCCCTTCCGCAACAGGAATTGACCCTAAGTCTCCTCAACTCTCAGGATTCTGCTCTAGTCCAGCTTCAGCATCACCTGTTATTTGTGAAGTATTGACTGTGGGAGGCAGCGCTGCTGAAAGGCCCTGACTTGGAGTCAGGCAGGTGTGAGTTCTCCACCTAGTAGCTGATGAGTCCTGGAAATGTTCCTTACATACTATGGGTCTGCCTCTTGTCAGCACAACAAGAGTACAAGACCTCAGAGAATGCTCGTGGGATGTCAGATATCATAGGTCCAGGACCTAGTGGCTAGTGTCATTTGAAAAACATCATTTAATTATTTACTAATTCTTTCACATGACATATTCCAAAAAGAATTTCAAGGAACCTACACAGTCCATGTTGTTGTTAGGTGCTTTCGAGTCGATTCTGACTCATAGCGACCCATTACAATGCATAAACAAAGCAAAATACATGCATATGAGAAGACAATTATTGTGGCAAAGATTTTAAGTAGATACAAAAGGCAGTGAGGAATGGCGTAAGTAAACAAGATACCAAAAGAAAAAAACAACCAAACCCGTTGCCGTTGATTCCAACCCATAGGAACCCTATAGGACAGAGAAGAATTGCCCTATACAGTTTCTAAGGAGCAGCTGGTGGATTAGAGCTGCCAACCTCTTGGTTAGCAGCAGAGCGTTTAACTACTGTGCCACCAGGGCTCCTCTAAACATTTAAGGCTTTTTCTCTGCCATAAAAGAAAGGGTCCCATGATAACATTAGGGACAAAGATTATTCCAGTTCTCTGTTCACTATGTTGGTTTTCCAATACATGACAGCTTCTAGATTCCAACGTGCAAACTATAGGCAAGAAGATGGCAATGGTTTCTCAAGAGCATTCCAGTATTCCCATCCAGTAACTTCCCTTATATCTCACTGATCATCCATAATTACAAGAGAAGTTGGAAAAATTGGGATTTTAGCTGGGCATATAAGCAAATAAAATTGGGGTTTGATTAATAAGAGAATATATATTTTGAGTAAGCAATCTCTGATACAATGGTTGAATTCAAGAGGCACAATATCCATAACATTAAAACAGTTACATAAAAGCAGCATGACCCTTCCTGATACCAAGGGAAAAAAGACATTGATGTCCCTGATTCTCATGAAAAGGTCACACTGTGTGATACAATGAGCAATGCTTCAGCCAATTCCCTTCAAGGAACCAATAATGAATTTCGAGGTTCTTAAAATATTTCTTAGTATTAGTTAAAGGCATAACACACAGTAACAGCCACACTATCGAGGATGGAGGAGGTAGGGATACTATATCATGGCCCAGGTAGTCAGGTGTTTTGAATAAATCAGCAGTAAACCTTGACCAGGGATAAAACTGTAATACCCCACTGAGTAAAAGGAGCATTCTGACTTCGCAGATGAAGAGACTGAGAATTGCACGGCCATATTTGAGGATGGTTTCTTCCACTATTAACGTTCTTGGTGGTGCCAATTAAGTCATCATCTGATCCTGCTTTGATTTCCAAATTGTTAGGAATGGCCTGCTGCTGTAAAATTCCTGGGGAGGTTTTAATATTATCTATTTGATAAGAATTGGATAAGAAAAAATCTACCCCACAAAGTTTGTAACCTGAACACGTGAATAACAGATCCTGGAGTGGCACCCACAGTCGCTGGGTGGTGCAAACAGTTAATGTGCTTGACTGCTAATGGAAATGCTGTTTTGAGTCCACTCAGAGGCAACTTGGAAGAAAGGCCTGGTGATCCATTTCAGAAATATTAGCCATTAAAGACCCTATGGAGCAGAGTTCTACTCTGACACACAGGGGTCATGAGTTGGGGTTAAATCAGCGGCAACAGGGGGTAGTGGTGGTGGTGGAGGGGTGGCCACATGTAGAAGTGGGAGATGCCCCAAGAGATCTGAAGTGAAACACAACCAGTGGACTTTTCTCTGTCTCTCCCACCTGCAGCGATTTCCCTGTTTCTTGGGTCCACCCTCGGGATAAAATGGGAGCCATGAAGATGTGAGGCTGGGTGTGTTCAGGTGGAATCTATACATCTCTGAGTGAAGGCAACAGAGTCTCAATGAACCAGTGTGTCTCACTCCCTATGAAGGAGGAAAAACTTCAGCTCAGGGGCCTGTAATGATCTTGGGGCTTTCTGTACAGTGGAGATCAAAATTAAGAAAGACATACTCCTTCTAAGGACTTCCTATGGATTCAAATGTTGGGACCAAATTTACATCATGGAAACTTAATGAGCAACAAAATTCGTATTTGTTTTGGTCCACCTGATCCTCATAAGCTAAATTGTTCAAAGACTATAATAACATTAGAACAAAGTTATTTCATGAGCAGCAATGTGAATTCAACTGCTGAAGCTGCAGAAACTGCAGATACAACTCCGTGTCCCTCACCTGCAGCTCATCACTCCCAGACTGGAAAGAAACTCACTTGTGCCTCCCAGAGACATCACTCTGGTCCAGGTAATCCAAGCCTGGCACCACCACCTTCCCTTCCTGAACGCAGAGCTTCCGTTCTAACAAACACCCACGGAAGTGGAAGGACCAGAGGCAGCACTCCTCCAACATGTGCATGTGAAACCCCCAGGAAACTTGCTACAATGTGAGTTTTGATTCAAGAAGTCTGGAGGAGCCTGGGATTCTGAATTCTTAAGAGGCTCTTGGATGATGCTAAGCCTGCTGGTCCATGGGCCACACTTTGAGCAGCCAAGCTATACAGCATACAACTTCAGGTCTTTGTTCAGGTCTCCAGTTAGTAGTAGCAGCAAAAAAAAAGCATGGTCATCTGCTCTTCTTTCTGCATTCCCCATCCAAGATGAATGATACCATTTGCTCAGTTGCTGAAGACATAAACTTAGGAGTTCAACCTTAATTCTTTCTCTTTCTTATCCCCAAGGCCAATGATATTACCTAGTCAATTTGATTCTGCTTTAATATCTTCCAGCCCAACATCTTCTCTCCAACCTCAATGCCACTACATTACTGAAGCATCCCTTATCTCACAACACCCTCACAATTTCTATCTGTGTCTTCAGGGTCGCGTTTCTCCAGTTGATTTTCCATATAGCTGCTAGATGAAACTACCTAAAATACAAATCATTATCTTGATTTTTGTGACAGTTTTACAAGTATATGTGTGTCAAAACTCATCAAAAGTGCACATTTTAAATGTGTACAATTTTACATAAATTATACCTCAATAAAACTGTATTCAACTACAAAAAAAAGCGATGTAAGCCTTTAAAATTCCTCAAATGAAGATAATTTTACAAAGGTGATACTTTATTAATGCCTCTACTTCCAGTTAAAGGCAACCACATTTCTGTGTTGTCAGTTGATAATTTAATTTTCTTTTTGGTCTTCGCTGGCAGATGTCTCATCCACATGGAATCAAGAAATCAAACACATTTTTCAGAATTTCTTCTTTTAGGATTTTCAGTGAAATTGAGATTCAGTTAATTCTCTCTGGGCTGGTCCTGTCCACGTATGTGGTCACTGTCACTGGGAACCTGTTCATCCTGTGGCCATCAGCTCAGACTTCCACCTCCACATGGCTATATACTTTCTCATCTTCAACCTATCCTTTGCTGATATTTGTTTCATGTCCACCACCATCCCAAAGATGCTACTGAACATTCACACTCATAACAAAACCATCACCTATTGTCTTAGGCTGGGTTCTCTAGAGAAGCAAAACCAGTAAAATGTATAAACACATAGAAAGAAAGAGAGATTTATATCAAGGAAATGCTCATTGTGTTGTAGAGACTGGAAAGTCTCAAGTCTGTGGGTGAGGCTAGAGACTTCTCCTGTTTCACATAGCCACAGGGGCTGGTGAACTCAAGATTGGCAAGTCAGAGAGCAGGGCTGTTGCTCACAGGCTGCAAAGATCGATGAATCCCAAGACTGGCAAGCAAGACAGCAGTCCCAAGAACTGGAGGTCAGACGAACAGAAGCCAGCTGCAGGATCCAGAGCAAGCAAAAGTCCATGAGCCTTAACATAATGCCCACTTACATCTGATGCAGGCCAAATGCCCAAGGAAACGTCTTTCAACTGGCTCCTCACAGCAGATCCAATCATGGAGGTAATCACAACATAATACGCCTGCCAAACCACTGAGAATGATGGGTCAGCCAAGTTGACACAAAACCTACACATTCTTAAACCATACATAATTTCTGAATAAAGACAAGTATAAAGCCATACTTGTGCCTAACATGATACAACACACAACCAAAAATGCATTAGCCTTGTTTACATCATACATTTTAAAGTGAAGAAAACAAAGATATTTGATGCAAACATACAAAGGAGAAATACTCATAACAATTACAGTCCTCTTTTCTGCAACTGGTCACGTGGTCATAACTGGTATTTAGAACTACTTTCTTCCACCACTCATTCTGTATTCCCTTTGCCCTCAGCAAGCTCCTCAGCTGGTTGTGGTTCTTTGCCTGTGGGGTGAACCAAACCTTCATTCCTGAAGGATCTGGGTCATTAGTAGTCATGTCGGAATTGGGCTGCTGTAGTTTTCCACTGACTTTAGTAACAGGGCATAGTAGTACTTGAGATACCCTAAGGAATCTCCTGCATTCCAGACATACTCTTATTTACCTCTATTATGCAATATCAATCTAATTTCCTCTTGATAATCAGGATCAATCACAACATCCAGTATGGTAACTTCTTTGTCTCTTGATCCAGAGGCATAAGGAGCCCGAAGTCGCAGCTGGCATTCTTAGCTTCCAGTTCAATGGAATCAGTGATGTATCTCCAGGTGGGAGCATTGCTCCCTTTGGAACTAACACCTCTAACCCCACAGAGCATAAGGTCATGGGGACAGGAAGCAAAAATCTTGTGAGTGGGTCACTAGGAGTAACAGTAAGTGGTGCCACTCCCATTACCACCCTTTGATTCCTGGACCCATGAATCCTAGCTATGGGATAAACAGCACCATATACTGGACACTAATTTAGAGCATATACAGACTCCTGGAGAACACTGCCCCAACCCTGCAAGGTACTGCCACCTAGCTGGCACTATAATTGTGTCTTTAGAAGGCCATTCAATTGTTCTATCAAACCAGTTGCTTCAGGATGATAGGGGAACATGGTAAAACCAGTGAATTCCATGAGAATGGGTCCATTGCCACACTTCATTTGCTGTGAAGTGAGTTTTATGGGATCTGAGGTGATGCTGTGTGGGATACCATGACAGTGGATAAGGCATTCTGTAAGTCCACAGATGGTAGTCTGGGCAGAAACATTCTGTGAAAGAAAGGCAGATCCATATCCAAAGTAAGTTCTATTCCAGTAAGAACGTTGCCCCTCCCATGATGGAAGTGGTCTAATGTAATTAACTTGCCACCAGGTTGCTGGCTGACCACCTCGAGTGATGCTGCCATATCAGGGACTCAGTTTGGAACCACCTTTGTATTCCTAGGATAAATCCTACTTAACTAGGTGTATAATCCAGTTAATATGTTAATGAGTTAGGAAGTGTTTCTTCCTCTTTTACATTTTAGGAATATTTTCAGATGATTTGTGTTGATTTTTTAAATGTTTGGTAGTGTTCACCAATGAAGCCATCTGATCCTAAATTTTTCCTTGTAGGGACGTATTTTATTACTGACTCAAACTCTTTTGTTACTATAGGTCTAATCAGATTTACTATTTTTCTTCTATTACTTTCGGTAAAATATTTTTTAGGAATTTGTTCATTTTATCTAGATTATATAATTTGTTAGTGTACAATTGTGCATAGAATTTTCTTGTAATCCATTTTTTTTTTTTTTGTACTGTAAGGTCTATAGTAATGTTCCCATTTTCATTTCAGATTTTAATAGTTTCAGTCTCCTATCATTTTTTGTTGCCAGTGTAGCTATAGGTATTTCAATTTTTTTGATCTTTTCAAAAAACCAACTTTTGGTCTCATTGATTTCCTCTATTGTTTTCTAGCCCCGATTACATTTATGTTCTCTCTGTTCTTTACTATTTCCTTCTTCCATTAGCTTTGCACTTAAGTTTGCTCTTTTTTATTCCCTTGAGTTGTAAAATTGGGTTACTGATTTCAGATCTTTCTTCCTTTTTTAATATATACATTTAGATATAAATTTTCCTCTGAACACTGCTTTCACTGCATCCCGTAAGTTTTGATGTTTTCCTTCGTCTCTAAATATTGTCAAACTTCCCTTGTGATTTGTTAGTTTCAGTATGTAGTTTACTTTATACATTTTTATGAACTTCCAGTTTCTTTCTGTTGTTGATTTCTAGCTTTATTCCACTGTGGTAAGAGAAGCTAAAGGATTTCATTTTCTAAATTAATTGACATGAGTTTTATAGACTACCATATGGTCTATCCTTAGGAATGCTCCATGTACACTTGAGAAGAATGTGTATTCTCCTCTTTAGTGGAGCAGATCCAGAGCTGATGTAGAGGGCCACATTTTTCACCGAGATACAGAGTATGGAGGGGTGGGAGCAGAAACTTTTAAGGGAGGCAGGAAATTGTAAAAGTCCCTGTCAGATTGCCCCTAAATTTATTCATTTACTTCATGAGCTCATTCATTAAAAATGATGTAGTATTAACTATGTACTGACATCAGGTGCACAGACATCAGTCTGGTTCAATCCATCTTCCAACCCTCATTAAAATTTCACCAATAATGTAATACAAGTAGTTCCTCACTTACAACTTAGTTGAGTTACAAGCCACACCTACAACCATCCATTTTTGTTCGTATTTTATCTTTAGTAATATGTACTATACACAATGTTGCAGTGCATAATTTGCTGACATTGTCATTCTTAGATGTTCACCTGCAGATGTTTGTATGATTTACTGTTCAAAGCACTGCCATATAGCAGGCTGTGGCCTGGTCTACAAAGAAGTTGGTGTCAGGAGTTACAATGGATAGAGAGTTGGGCAATATTCAACTCCTGACATACAACTATCGAACTGTGCACACGCTCGACAGCCATTATGACTCTGACTTCGTTGTTACCACACTGACGCAAACTTCATTGTAGATCAGGCCTACAGTGTGATTTATTCAGTGTTTCACACCATAAGAAGTATCAGGATATGATGGAAGAGATCAGTGGAAAAATCGTCCATATGGGAAGAACGTTCAATTTAGAACTTGATGTCACCAATGTGAAACAGCTTGTAGATCATGAAGAAGGGGAATTGACAGATCAGGGCTTGATGGACTTTGAAGGGGAAAGAAATGCTGAAGAAAAAAATAATGAGGAAGAAGGAGAGAAGTTGTCAAAAAATTTTAGAGTGAAAGGATTAGCTGAAATTTTTTAAAAACTAAATCAGCTGCTTGACAACATGGACTTAAACGCTGATCACTTTGCTAAAGTCAACAGCATGATTCAGGAAGCAGTGAGAAGTTACAGTGAAATGTAGGAAGGAAAAAAAAAAAAAAAGGACCATATATACAACCCTTACTAATTTTCTGACTACAAATGCTATCCTCATTGCCAGGAATAATCCAGAACCTTCCACAAGGGGAGTTATTATTCAAACGGACAAAATACCAAAGTCGTCAAATTCTTCTTCACTGTTGGAGTAAATTTTTTATTTTATTGCTGCACTTTAAGTGAAAGTTTACAATTCCAGTTACTCTCTCATACAAAAATTTATACGTTGTTATGTGACCCTAATTGCACTCTCTATACTGTGACAGCACAGTCCTCCTTTCCACCCAATTTCCCGTGTCCATTCAACCAGCTCCTGATGCTCTATGCCTTCCTATCTCCGGACAGAAGCTGCCCATTTAGTCTCTTGTATCTACTTGAACTAAGAGGCATACTCCTCACGAGTATCACTTTACGTCCCACAGTCCAGTCTAATCTTTGAAGAGTTGGCCTCAGGAATGGTTTTTAGTGCTGGGTTGACAGAGCCCGGGGGCCATGCTTTCTGGGGTTCCTCCAATCTCAGACCATTAAGTCTGGTCTTTTTACTAGAATTTGACTTCTGCACCCCACTTTTCACCTGCTCCATCAGGGACTCTTTGTTGTGTTCCCTGTCAGGGTGGTCACTGGTGGTAGCCTGGCACCATCTAGCTCTTCTGGTCTCAAGCTGATGCAATTGTTGGAGTAGATTTTTATGATTTGTGTATTTTTATGTGTGTATGTATGCATTAAAATGTATCTGTAAGTATATATACGTTTCCAACCTTCTAAAACAAAAACAAGATTTATAAAGATACTGACAATAAGTAATAATTGTATTGTTAGATGTCAGAGTTGATTCCGACCTCACAACAATCCTATGTACAATAGAATGAAACACTGTCCTGTTCCTGCACATCCTTACAATCATTGCTATATTTGAGCCCATTGTTGAAGCCACTGTGTCAATCCATCTCGTTGAGGATCTTCCTCTTTTTCGCTAACACCACGTGTCTGATAATTTGTCATACTGTGGTGGCTTGCATATTGCTGCATTACTAGAAGCTGTGCCATTGGTATTTCAAGTAGCAGCAGGGTCACCTGTGGTGGACAGGTTTCAGCTGAACTTCCAGACTAAGACTAGAAAGAAGGACCTGGCAGTCTACTTCTGAGAAAATTGCCTAATGAAAACCTTATGAATAGGCAATGGCGAAAACTAAAAAAAAAAAAAAAGGTATTTGACTTACGTCACAACTGACATACAACAGAATAATCGGAAAGGAACCCCATCGTAAGTCAGAAACTACCTGTACAGTGGTGGAGACATAGGTTTTAGGATTAGATGGAGCTTAATGGCTTCAACTATCATCTCTGACAAGGAGACTAAGAAATCCAACTTTACACACCAAGTGTGTCATTTGGAAGCCTCAATTTCCCTTCCATGCTCAGTTTTGACACTAGTCACCTATACACCACACTCCGACTGTGGACACCTGGGGCTACACCAGACCTCACACCATCGTTCACACTGTCAAATAGGCAAGACATCTGCTACAAGTATGGAAGTCTGAACTCTCAACTTCTGACCTGCTAGATGCAAGTCTAGGCATTCCCTCTAACCTCCTTAGAATATCAACCACAAGATCAGGGGTCCCCAGTCCCCTTACTTCTGACATGCTGGTCCCCAATCTTCCTTTGGGTTTGAAAATTCACTGGAATAACTCACAGAATTCAGAAAATGCCACCCTTATGATAAACGCTTTAATTTAACAAGGATATGAAGAGGTAAGTGGGGTGAGGTCTGGGAGGGTTCCAAAAGCAGAGCTTCCATGTCCCACAAACATGCTGTCCTCCCACGTGGATGTTTCTTACCAAACAAGAAGCTCCCTTGACTCTCCATCTTCTGGACTTTAAATAGTAGTCCTACATGATAAGCTAAATTATGTCTCCAGAGGTTAGTACTGAGCCACCAGGTGGTCCCTCTGGTCTAGCCCACCACCACTCATTAGCCTCAGATTTGGTCTGGCTCTCAGGAACCATGAGCATATGC
Source organism: Dugong dugon (assembly GCA_030035585.1). Classification (NCBI taxonomy): domain Eukaryota; kingdom Metazoa; phylum Chordata; class Mammalia; order Sirenia; family Dugongidae; genus Dugong; species Dugong dugon. The sequence continues at coordinate 16,322,161 of CM057462.1, read as the reverse complement.
CATATTGCTTTCTGCAAGGTGGTTCATCATCTCACAGCAATTCTGAAACTATAAGATTCAGAAAATAATGTATTCTGGATAATGAGAGAATCTCACTATCAGAGAAAGGAATAACAAGGAAAGGGGGAAGGCTTAAAAAAAAAAACAACCTGAGGCATTGGACTGGAATCAGTGATATGGGTATAATCTTGTGATTTTTAAAAATACATACACATACATACAGAACTAGGTACAACTATGTGGCTTTATCTGTGTATATACTCACACAAATATTTCCTAGCTCTGTCCACTTCGAGGGTCCAGTAGCAATATGCACACCAATGCCCAGATCTTTTGTTTCTAAATACCATTCTCCAATAAAAGGAACCAAGGTTCCTTGGAGAAAAGGCTGATTCCAAAACTGGAGCAAAGAAAGGACAAAAGTGGACTGGAGCACTGACAGAAAGTAAATGTTCCAAGTACGATAGGGACATGTAAAAAAAATACAGGAACCAACGTAAGGGAGCTCCTAATAACCAAATTTGTAACAATTAGATCAAAAAATAGTATTATCAATTAGTCTATACTGATATAAGCAATTTAATAAACATAGGAGGGAAAAGGGAAAACTTCCATGCAGTAGAATCCAAATCAATAAATACAGTAGAAATGACTGGATCAGAAAAACACCATTTGGTAAACACCACAGTAATAACTGCAGGTAATAATCATCAATAATTAATAAAATTAATTGACCAAAGTATGATGAAAAACAAAATATTTGTATAGTCTCTAAATCTCTCCCTATAAGAAAAGCATTAATTATAAAGAATAAAATAGTTAACTTTGCAGCAGAAAAGACTGGAAGAAAACACGTTAAATATGAAAACAAAACAAAAACCCTCTAAACAAATACAAATTCAGTGAATTTTACTACACGCAAATTAACAATAAAAACATTTAAAAAAAAACACGTACGCTCTAAGACTATCGCTGTAGCTTTATTTACAATAGCCCAAAACTTTAAGATTCAAGTAAAATTTAGCTTCCACTGAGAAAGTAAGAAATGAACACTAATAAGGACAGCTGAATAGTTACAATGAAACTGTCCTTTCCTCCCAAGGCACAAAGTAGCTCTAATGACTCTTTTGACTCTTTCTTGACAAATCGCTCTTGCAAAAACTTCCTGAAAATAGTGAATAGAAGTCGTGAAAGTAGTTGCTTTCTTACTTGCTGAGAAACTTTGTTCTCTAATCACAGACTTTCAGAAATTTGCTGTTTGAAATTAGAGGGAAAAAAGAAACATCCCACTGTTGACATAGTCTCAATTTACAACCCTGGTGGTGAGCTTCAGATAAAGAGCTTCTGAACACAACAATCCATATCTAAGTTTTGTTTCCACGGTAACAGGACGCTGGGCCATTTGCAGTCCAGACCTGATACCAAACCAAACCCACTGCTGTCGAGTTGATTCTGACGCATAGCAACCCCAAAGGGTTTCCAAGGCTCTAAATCTCTATGCAGACTGCCACATCTTTCTCCTGCAGAGCTATCTGTGGTTTCAAACCACTGACCTTTTAGTTAGCAGTTGATCACTTTAACCACTGTGCCACCAGAGCTCCTTCCAGTCCAGATGTCCACCTTATAAGTCCTGCTTGACTTTGAGACTAATAAAACACTAGCCATAGGAGAATGGTTGAATACACTATCATACATCCACTAAAGAAAGGCTTTGCATCCAGAAAAAACGATGAAGAAGAACACTATGAACTGACATAGTTTGACTTTCAGGACATAAACGGGGGGGGGGGGGGTGTACATTTATGTACAGATAACTTGATAAACAAACCTATTTATGTATTTATTATTTAGGAAGGAGTATTTCTGAGAAACACTAAAAGTTTACACCAGACCTTATTAAGACGGGAATGATTAACTGGGGGTAATATTAACAAAGCTGATATAGGAGAAAGTCAGAATTCTGAATACACCTTTTCCTTATTGAGTATCTCATTATCTGACATTTGCATTTATGACAATAGTAAAAAATCTATTCAATTATTTTGAGAATAACTTACGTCTGCCAGTAACGAATGCTGAGTTGTGAGGCAAGAGCAGCGCTTGCTTTGATGGTTATGTGTCAACTTGGCTGGGCCATGATTCTCAGTGGTTTGGCAGGTATGTAATGATGTCATCCATTTTGTGATCTGATATGGTCATCCTCCATTTTCGCATAACGATTTCACATAACCTAGTCTTTTGAACCTTGGTGAGGAGAAAGTGCATATTTTTATACAATTTTTACTTTTGAACCATGTAAAAGTTTTATACACAATGGCCCCAGTTTAAGAATGTCCAACTTTTGGACAATTCATACTTAAGAACAAACTACCATAAAGCCTACTGTATTAAAATTGAGTTAAATATGCATGCACTATCTTGTGACGCTCACAAAGACATTGCGAAGCTTCAGTAGTTCACTGACTTAAGAATGCAGTCCACCTTTTTAAGTTGGATTATGTTGCCGTTAACACTGTGTTGTTTGTAACTTTGTATTTGGCTTCAATTTTCCTCGTTTACCCTTGTAACCATGCCTCTAAAGTGTAAATCCAACACAAGTGCTGATGATGCATCAAAGAAAAGGAACACAATCACGACTGAAAATAAAGTGGAAATAATAAAGTGATCGGAAAGAGGTTAAATGCCATCGGTCACTGGAAAAACGTGAGGCTACAGTCAACGATTGGAATAATTTTAAAGGATAAAGTGAGACAAATGGAGCATGTGAAAGGCTCTGCGCCAATGAAAGCTACAATTATTACTAAGCAGTACAGTGATTTAATTATTGAAATGAGAAGGCTGATAGTTTGGTTAGACGATCAAAATCAGTGTAATATGCTTATTAGCCTTCCTTTAGTGCAAGAAAAGGCCCAAAGTCTTTTCTCAGTGATTTAAAAGCTGCATGATGAAGAATACTGAATATACCATGGACTTCCAAAAGAACAAATGTCTTGAAAGTACAGCTAGAATGCTCCTTAGAAGTTAGAATGGCGACTTCATCTCACATACTTTGGGGCATATTATCAGGAGAGACTGGTCCCTGGAGGACAGCACACTTTTTAAAGTGGAGGCTCAGAGAAAAAAAGACCCTCAACAAGATGGATTGACCCAGTGGCTGCAACGGGCTCAAGCATAACAACGAGAATGGCACAGGACCAGGCTGTGTTTCGTTCTGTTGTACATAGGGTCGCTATGAGTCAGAACCAACTCAACGGCATGTAATAACATATACAGCAAGTGAAAATGATGGTGATGAAGAATTTGTTGTGAATAGGGGCTGGTTCAACTGTTTCCCAAAGTGAGGGCAAATTTACATACTAAAGTGCAAGGTGAAGCAGTGAGTGCTGATATAAGTGCTGTGAGTAGTTTTCCACAAATGTTGAAAAAATTATTGAGGCAGGTTATTTGCCACATCAAATATTTAATGTAGATGAGATTCGCTAATTTTGGGGAAAAATGCCTATAAGAACCTACAGTATGATAGAAAAAAGTGCACCAGGGCATAAGTCATCAAAGGGTAGGCTAATGTTATTGCTTGGGGGTAGGTAACACATCTGGGGATTTCAAGCTCAAGGCTTTGCCTGTGTATCGCTTCCTAAATCCGAGGACACTTCACTGTATCATTAAGGCATGTCTTCCTGTTATGTGGAAGGCAAATAAAAAGGCTTGGGTTACAACTGCCATCTTTGAAGACTGGTTCTTGAACCATTTTGTCCCTGCCATTGAACATTATTGCTTGGCCAAGAAAATTCCCTTCAAGATTCTCCTTCTGCTTGACAATGCACCTGAACATCCAACCACTTTAGATAACCTTTGCTTTGATGTAAAGGTCATATCTTACCCAACACCACATCACTACTTCAGCCAGTGGATTAAGGAGTCATAGCCTCCTGTAAGGCCTATTATTTACAGTACCTTCTCACAAGCAATCACGGCTACCCAAGAGGATGTGATGAGCTTAAGGGAGGTCTCGACGAATTACAACATCTACGATGTCATCAAAAATATGGCTGATTCTTGGGATGAAGAGAAACAGTCAAATACGGAGTGTGGAACAAACTGTGACCCTAATTCACATTGGCTTTTCAGTTTACAGCGGATGACATTGATGAAGCCAGGCAAGCTGTGGTTGACACTGGTAATGAACTGCAGTTAGATATCAGTGAAAATGATAGTTACTGGACATCCATGCCAAAGAACTGACCAATGAAGACCTTAAAGAACTAGAGTAGCAGGTGACAGTATTTGAGGAGGAAGATGGGACCTAGAAACTCCAAAAGCAAAGAAGTTTTTGAGTTAGCTGAAGGCTTTTTTCTCATTGAAGCAGGGATGGCAAAGTTAGAGATCCTAATACAGAGAGGTTCAGCAAAGCTTACCATCAAGTTATTGAGGGCCTCAGCTGCTACAAGTCCATTTATGATGATAAACAAGCTCTGCAGAAACCTCCCTTGATGCCTACTTCAAGGAATTTACTCTGGCAGTAAACCCCACCCCTAGCAGTAAAATCAAACCCTGACTCGCCAGCACCAGGTCCATCCTTTCCAACACCAGGCCCATCGTCTTCAACAGGAGTCATCTCTCCATTTTCTCCTGCATCACCCAATTATTAATGCTATCACAATTTACCTCATGAATGTCACTTCCGGTATGCAAGACATCGACGGAATGACAGTGTTAACCTTTAATCATAATTTTTTCTTTCTCTATCCGAAGTGTTTTAAGAACTTTATTTTTTACAAGTACTGTATACCTACACACACTCTCTTCAGTACAGTACCACATGTAATTACTTTTATTATTACTATATTATTATGTTTAAGACATTTTAGTGTATTTGGAAGTTTCTTAAGTGCTTAAAAAAGTATGCATAGAAAAGTTATATATACTAAGAACATTGACGCTAAATAAGAACTGTTTATCTGTTCTGACTTATCTACAAATTTGACTTAAAGGCAGACCTAGGGACAGATCTCATATGTAACATGGAGACTGCTTGTATGTTAAAAAATGTTAAAAATGAAAGCAAACCTTTAAATATGAACAGAAACAAACCTAGTAATACATCATCCTACCACTACCTGTTAACTTTGTTGTACTGTGGTGACTTTTGTGTTACTATGAGGCTGGAAGCTATGCCACTGGTGGTATTTCAAATACCAGCAAGTCACCAATGGTAGACAGGTTTCAATAGAGCATCCAGATTAAGACAGATTAGGAAGGCCAGGTGATCTACTTTTGAAAATCAGCCAATGAAAACTTGCTGGATCACAATAGAATATTCTCTGCTATAGTACTGGAAGATGTGCCCCATAGGCTGGAAAGCAATACTCAAATATGCCAATAATCATGAAGATGGAGCAGGAACAAGCAATGTTTCATACTGTTATACATAAGTCGCCATAAATTGGAGCTGACTTGACAGCAACAATATCAAACTGATCATGTTACCACTCATAGAGTTTGAGTTCAAGAAAATGTTTGAGAACAGTACTCTTAAATTTATATCCTTAAGATACATAATGATAAATACGAAAAAGTAAAAAACCCAAACCCCTCAGTACTTAACTAAGTTTTCAGTTGGTAGTACAGTCATGTGCTACATAATACATAATGTCCATTCAAGCAATGCCCAACCATATATACGTCCATGGTCCCATAGGTTATAACAGGGTTCAGAAATCCTGATCAGAGGACTGGATGTAGCAGATATAACTGGACATAGCAAATGCAACAGCTTCCCACACGCAACACATATATCTCACATCTCGTGTACAAAGTGATTGCACCGACAGGTGTATTAATGGTACAATACATAGATAATCCATGTGTCTTGACAGTCATAATAAATGTGTTACTAGCTTATGTATGGACCAAACTTTCTATCGTTATTTTAATGTGAAATTTCCCTACTTACAAATACAGTTTACTGTAAAACAGTGTATGTTTAACTTGTAGGCAGCAGTATCCAATCTCGTGGATTGCGCATCTTGAGTGTTGTAGCAGTATCTAATTTTCTTTCAAAATTACCATGAAGTGTTTCATGGCTCCCAAATGCAGCAAAATCAGTGCTAGTGATAGCAGCAGCAAGAGGCAAAGGAGAAGAATCGATATGAGGTGAAACAAAAGGTTATTAAACATGAAAGTGGAAAATCAGTGAATGCCATTGCTAGTCATTTAGACATGTCCGCACATCCAAATCACATAATGTCCTGTTTCACAGAATGTATCATGGACATTAAATGACACAACTTTACTATTAGTATTATGATTTTAAAACTACTACATACGTTCCGCAAGGTAAAATTAATACGTATATGAGAAAAATAGAAACTTTATGTTCACATAAAACCTGCAAAAGAATGTTTATATCATCTTTATTCATAACAACTGGAAATACAACTGTCCTCCAAATGGTGAATACACAAACTGTAGTATAACTACACAATACTGTACAGCAATACAGAGAAACAAACTATGTGCATCAATGTGGATTCCTCTCAAATGTATTCTGCTAAGTGAAAGTCAGAATCAAAAAGCTACATAGTGCACGAGGGACGTTTCTGGCGGGAAGAAAAGTACTATTCTGTACTTTCACTGTGTGAATGATTATAACGTTTAATGCATTTATCAACTCATATTCCAAAAATGTCTTATTGTTAAATACTGAAAACTCATTTAAACAAACAACCCATTGCTGTTGAGTAGATTTCAATTCACAGTGACCCTATAGTGACCCATTTAGTGACTGTAGGATATTCTGATGTATGGCCAGGCATGAACTTAACTCCCTTTCTACTGGACACGTTCATGGTTTTCACTAACATCATAACTATCAAAAGGCACCATCATGGCAGCCAGGAATATTCATGAGTCTACAAGGGGAAGCGTTGGGTCAAGTAAAGGTCTAATTTGAAGGCTTCTACTACCTATGGCCACGATTTCTAAGCTCCTGAGTCATTGAGTCAGATTCCACTTCAGCATTGGTAGAATGGCACTGGATAAACTTCCAGGCCCAACAATCCTTACTGTGTCCTAATACAGGAACCCTAACTAGCCTCCCATCTTCTCCAGGCCCTGCAGTTGCTGTGCACACCAGGTGGAGTCGTAACCACTATTCCAGCCCATCCCAGCAAATGCAGCCTCAGCTCCTGGCCCAGCACAAACTCTTGGACTATCAGAAATACCAAAACCAGAACTCTATCCCTGAGCACAGGCTCTAGATCTGTGCAGGACAAAAGCTCCAGTACAGCCAGGTCATGTTGGGGCTCTGTGTGGGCACAACATAGCCTTAAGAATTTGTATATAAAGGCATCAAAATGCAAACACTACTGATCAAAATTCACGTCCTAGAATTGAAACCACTGTTATTAGGCGCCATCCAGTCCATTTCTGACTCATAACCACCCTATGTGACAGAATTGTCCCAAGAGTTTCTCAGGCTGTAATGTTTATGGAAGCAGACGGCTGGGCCTTTCTCCTGTGGAGCCACTAGGTAGGTTTAAAATTCCAACCTTTCAGCAGCTGAGTGTACCTACAGTGACATTTATCACCTTAATGTTTACATCAAAAAACGAAAATATGAAATTTCATAATTTGTAACTTTTATAACTTTGATAAGATTCCTTCCCTGGTATAGATTCCCTTGAGCACTATAGTGTGACTGAAGGTTTTCTTACGAAGTTTACAGTCACAGGGTCTCTCCAGCATGTGTGGTCTCATGGGTGTCCTGCGTGAAAAGGAACACTGAAGGCTTCCATCATTTTTACCTTCAAAGCATCAATCCACAGTATATCTCACATGTTGTCCAAGAACGAAAAAGACGTGTAGATGTTCCCAGTTACCTTACATTTACATGTTGTCTCTCTAGTGCAACTTTTCACATGTTCAGGTGGGTTAACTAGGGAAGACTTTTCCATATACGTGAATTACAATGTCTTTGAAAGCATCGAGAGAAAAAAATTCTCACGTTTCTCAAACATGGTTTCTGTGCCTTGTATCCTCTTTCAGGTTTGTGAAAAGGTAACAGATAAAAGCTATCCAACATTAGACATACATTGTTTTTCTCTAGTATATCTGCTAAGATGTATTCCAAAGAATGAGCGACATGTAAAGACTCTGTACATTGTATTTTTAAGGATTCTCTCCACAGTGAGTGTGTCTACAGAGGAGAAAAAAATAAAGACTCCCACATTCCTTACATTCATAAGGTTTCTCTCCACTATACCTTCTTTTGTGTTCTGTGAAATAAGCATTATCAGTAATAACTTTCCCTTATTTCTTATAAGGTCTCTCCGCACTGTGAAGTTATTGATGTTCAATAAGGGTGGAGGAGTGAATAAAGGCTTTCCCACATTAACTATATTCGTAAGTCCTCTCTGTATTGTGAGTTACATGTGTAGCGAGGTGAGAGGAACAATTAAAGGCTTTCCCAAATTCCTTATCTTCATAAGGCCTCTCTCCTCTATGAGTTCTTCTATGTGTAGTGAGGGCTGAAGAACAGATAAAAGCTTTCCCACATTCTTTACATTCATAAGGCCTCTCTCCACTGTGAATTCTTGTATGTTTAGTGAGAGAAGAGGAGTCTCTAAAGGCTTTCCCACATTTCTTACATTCATAAGGCTTCTCTCCACTGTGAATTCTTATATGTTTAATGAGAGAGGAGGAGTCTCTAAAGGCTTTCCCACATTCCTTACATTCATAGGGCCTCTCTCCACTATGAATTCTTACATGTTTAATGAGAGAAGAGGAGTCTCTAAAAGCTTTCCTACATTCCTTACATTCATAAGGCCTCTCTCCACTGTGAATTCTTAAATGTTTAATGAGAGAGGAGGAGTCTCTAAAGGCTTTCCCACATTCCTTACATTCGTAAGGCCTCTCTTCACTGTGAATTCCTATGTGCTTACTGAGAGATGAAGAATCACTAAAGGCTTTCCCACATTCTGTACATTCGTAAGGCCTCTCTTCATTGTGAATTCCTATGTGTTTAATGAGAGAGGAGGAATCTCTAAAGGCTTTCCCACATTCCTTACATTCATAAGGCCTCTCTCCACGGTGAATTCTTGTATGTTTACTGAGAGAGGAGGAGACACTAAAGGCTTTTCCACATTCCTTACATTCGTAAGGCTTCTCTCCACTGTGCACTCTTACATGTTTAGTGAGAGAGGAGGCGTCTCTAAAGGCTTTCCTACATTCCTTACATTCATAAGGCCTCTCTCCACTGTGAGTTCTTATATGTGAAGTGAGGTGTGAGGCCTGACTAAAAGCCTTCCCACATTCCTTACATACATAAGGCTTCTCTCCACTATGAGTTCTTATGTGTGTAGTGAGTGCTGAGGAACAACTAAAGGCTTTCCCACATTCTTTACATTCATAAGGCCTCTCTCCACGGTGAATTCTTGCATGTGTAGTGAGATTTGAGGAACAACTAAAGGCTTTCCCACATTCCTTACATTCATAAGACCTCTCTCCACTGTGAATTCTTTTACGTTTAGTGAGAGAGGAGGCGTCACTAAAGGTTTTCCCAGATCCCTTACATTCATAAGGCCTTTCTCCACTGTGACTTGTTGTAACTGTAGTGAGGTGTGTGGAACAACGAAAGGCTTTCCCACATTCCTTACATTCATAAGACCTCTCTCCACTGTGAGTTCTTATATGTATAATGAGGGATGAGGAATGACTAAAGGCTTTCCCACATTCTTTACATTCATAAAGCTTATCTCCACTATAAAATTTTTTATGTAAAGTGAGTGATGAGGAATAGGTTTTCCAGTATCCTTTATATTCATGCTTGTGACCTCTCATAAGTGTCCAAAAGGATGAGAAACTACAGAAATCTCCACATCCATTACATTCATAGGGTTTCTCTCCAGTGAGTGTTGTCACATCATTCTTAAGAGTTGAGATACAAAAGCAGCCTTTCCCACATACCTTACATTCACAGGGTTTCTCTCCAGTAAGCATTCTCATAGGAGTACTTAGGTAAGAAAAACAATTGCAGACTTCTTCACGTTCATTATATTGATAGGTATTGTATCCAGTGTGAGATATGATATGATGCTTAAGTGATAAGCGATCTATGAAGAATTTTCCACATTCATGGTATTCAGAAGGTTTTACCTCAGTAACTCTTTTGAACACAGTAAGATTTGGAATCCAGCTGAAGGTTTTTCCACCTTTATTATCTTCATTATTTTCACAAAGGTTCTCTATCATATGCCTTCTGTTAAAAAATAGGCAGGATGCTATTAGGATTAAACTTGTTCTAATTTCACCATTACCAAACACAGTGAATATGTATGTTTTTTTCCCTGGGCTGTCTCATGTTTCATAGGTTAAATCATCTGGCAGAGACACTACCATTATTGTCACCATTTTAAAAAAATATGTGGCTTCTGATAATTATATACTAGTAAAATATACTTGAAATATTCAATATCTGACTCATGTTAATGAAAATATTGTATTGTGGAAATCATGTAAACACACAATTTTAGAGCTTGTGTATTTTTTTATTACGATACCTTAAGACTTTCTCCTGAGCTGTGGGGATCATGGTCTCGGGGAACACCTAGCTCAATTGGCATAACATAGTTTATAAAGAAAATGTTATAGACTCTACCGTGGTGAGTAGCATCTGGGGTCTTAAAAGCCTGTGAGCAACCATCTAAGATACTCCACTGGTCTCACCCCTTCAGAAGCAAGGGGAAATGAAGGAAAAAAGATACAAGATTAGTCCAAAGGACTAATGGACCACAACTACCATGGCCTCCACTGGACTGAGTCCAGTACAGCTAGATGGTGCCAGGCTACCACCGACTGCTCTGACAGGGATCACAATGCAGGATCCTGGACAGAGCTGGAGAAAAATGTAGAATAAAATTCTAACTCACAAAAAAGACCAGACTTACTGGCCTGAGACTGGAGAAACCCTGAGAGTACGGTCCCGACACCCTTAGCTCAATAATGAAGTCACTCCCGAGATTCACCCTCCAAAGATTAGACAGGCCCATAAAACAAAATGAGACTAATGGGGAACAGCCCAAGGACAAGGACTAGAGGGCAGGAGGGGACAGGAAAGCTGGTAATAGAGAACCCAAGGTCAAGAAGGGAGATTGTTGACATGTGGGGTTGTTAACCAATGTCATAAAACAATGTGCATACTGTTTAATAAGAAACTATTTGTTCCGTAAACCTTCATCTAAAGTTAAAAAAAAAAAAAGCTTTCTCCTGAAGCAATGTTTTCTATGTTATGAATAAAACTCACCTCACATGTCTGTCTGGGATTTTATGTTGATCTTCAAAGCCATGCAATTTGTAGATTTCTCCCAACACGGAGGACCAGGAGTCATTCCTCTTGAATCGTAGTATTAGACGTTCACTTGATAATTTTTCTCTATCATTAAGGTTTCGAGAACCTGAACCAACGATTTAAGATGAGGGTTACAATATAAAACAAAGGAATTAGGAGAAAACTGTGAACCAAGAAAGACTTTGAAGAATTTGGGTGTTTGATGGTCAAAAAGCAATTTGCCATTTGAAAACTGACAGTGACAGTGAAATAAATGAGGTGTAATTAGGAGAATAAAGTAGAAAGATATTGGGCACAATGCACTTACAACATGGAAATGCACAACGTACAAATAAGAGGAAAAGAGGTCCTTCTCCATAAACACATGAAGTTCAAGCATCAAGGAAGTTCAGTCTCCTCAACCCAAAAGAGATTTTCTCTAACTTATTTATTCTAATCTAATTCCCTCCATGCAGGACTGGTCCTTCAAAGGATTATTCCCTTCCTGGTGCTCCCCCACATGGTGGCTCTGGAAGATGTCACACTACTCAGATCTTTCTCTTGCTTCTCTGGAAAACAAATGCATTTAGCTGACACGGTGCTTTTGGAGAAAGGCATATCATGAGGGAAGACAGTGAAGAGCAATAAACATTTTCCTGACACTTTAGTCTTCAGAGTGTGCAGAGATGAAAGTTGTGTTTCTTTGTAGCAAAATAATCATGTTAAACTTGTAATAAACACAATAAAACAATTTACAAGGTCCCAAACCACAAATCTCTCTGTGCCCTAAAGTCACCCCTAGAGCCAAAGCTCACACAACACTTAAAGAGCCTCAAGCCTTTTTTAACCAGATACTTTAATACATAGATTTGTATTCATATGGGAGCAAGGCTATGTAAGCTCCATAGAGTAAATTAACACGCTGTCTTCATTAACAATGTATTCCCATTCCTCAGCCCAAATACTGGAGCAAGGTTGATGAGTATATTTTTTCACTCAAGAAGTAACAAAAATGATGCCATCCTTACCTACTGAGGCCAGGTTTTTGAAAGTTTCCATCATCACATCTCTGTAGAGTTTCCTCTGAGCAACATCCAGCAAAGCCCACTCTTCTGGGGTAAAATCCACAGCCACATCCTCAATGACCATGGAGTCCTAAAACATCCCACATATGTACTCCAATGAGTGCAAAAGGATGGGTGAGACCTAGAGTCCTGGGGAACTGAGAATTCATAGGGATTTGAAACAAAGTTCTGTATTGTACCAAGGTCTACTGTAGGGTTTAGCCATTAGCCTCTTCCCTTCACTGTCTAAATTCTCTTTCTCACTGACTGCATCCTGTCTCATAGATTTTACAATCTTTCAGCATATGAACTTACCTCTCCACAGTTTTACTGTGACCAATTCCAGTCTTAGTCTTCTCTATCTTTATGGTCTAGTATAATCAGAACACATGGGAGAAACTACATAGATTTTCTATTAATTACTCTTATTTCCATACTGAGATCATTTCCTTCTGAAAAAATCAATTTTACCTCATTTCATAAGACCCACCAAAACACAAAGTAGGAAGGACAGGGTGAAAGGAGGATGAAATATGAACAACTGGGAAACACCATAGGACTGGCAGTTTTTTTTTTGTCCCTCACCAGCTCTCCTGGTTATCTAGTGTTGCTACCACAGAAATACCACAAGAGGATAGTTGTAACATTTATTCTCTCACAGTCTAGTAGCCCAGAAGCCTGAATTCAGGGCACCAGCTCCAGGGGAAGGTTCTCTCTCTGTTGCCTCTGGAGGAAGGTCCTTGTCATCAATCTTCCTATGGTCTAGGAGCTTCTCTGTGCAGGAACCTTGGGTCCAAAGGACATGCTCTGCTCCCAGTGCTGCTTTCTTGGTGGTATGAGATTCCCCAACTCTCTGCTCACTTCTCTTTCATCTCTTGTAAGATAAAAGGTGATGCAGGCCACAACCCAGGGAAATTTTCTTCATGTTGGATAAGGGATGTGACCTGAGTAAGGGTGTTACATCCTACCCTAACCCTCTTTAACACAGCCCAAACTTGCCTCATTAACCACAGAGATTACGGTTTACAACATATAGAGAAATTACAACAACCATGAAATGGAAGACAACCACAATACTGGAAATCATGGCCTAAGCAAGTTGACACATATTTTGGGGGGACACAATTCAATCCACAGCACCAGCCATGAGAGGCCCAGGGTACTACACAAACTCAGAACCATTGCTCTTAGCTGGTCTTATTTTAAGTACCCAGGTAACTGGAGCCCTGGTGGCCCAGTAGTTGAGTTCAGCTGCTAACCAAAAAGGTCAGCAGTTTGAATCCAGCAGCCACTCCTCATAAACCCTATGGGGCAATTCTACCCTGTTCTACAGAGCACTATGGGTAGGAATCAACTCGATGGCAATAAGTATATATATGCAGTACCCAAATAATCAAGAAGTAATAGGACCACCTGCTGAAAAAAGAATATTTTTGGGTATTATGAATTTTTACATGTCACCTATTTTTCAATAAATTAATTACTTGCTCAATGTTGCCCAATTGGAATGTTGCTGAGTCAGAATGCAGGTCAATTTGTTTTTAAAGGCTAAACTCCTGACAACTGTATTTTGTTTGTATGCATATAGTTTTGTTGTTATTCACTCTGTTATTCTCCAATAACATCACGGATGATCTAGAGCCCTGCTGGGTATGAGGGAGAGAAGACAAAGGAAACACCCTATTAAGAAAACCTGGGGCTCCTTGTCTTGGCAAAACCCCGTGTCTCAGGCAAGACTGTTTTCCTTCAAGCCCTTACCTCTGGCTCCTTCATTTAATAAAATTGATTTTGATAATACTGACTCAGAGCTTAGTTCATGTGGGCAAATCAGATTAAAAAATGAAAACAACAGAAATATCTAAATGTACATGGATCATAAATTCTTTACACACAAATAAAATGTTAAGTGGTGATGTTCTATGGAAACTATCACAGTAAGGGGACAAGCAGTAAAACAAACATTTTTATCTTTATTGAGTTAGTGTAGGGAGAAGCAAAATAATCATTTTAGAAAACACTAGCGAGTGAATCCTAGCTTGGTAAGAAAAAACTGCACTTTCAATTCTAAAAACTTTGAAGCAGATTGTGATGACTTTGCAATCGTAAAGATTTCAGATACTCATTGATTTCAACAAGTCCCAACATAGAGGCACCCAAGAGCCAAAGGGCTCCAATGACCTTCATGCCCATGAAAGGGAAGATACACTGTTTATGCCCCCCCCCCCCAAAAAAAAAGATCACTAGTAATAGTCTAAACATATACATTTGGGAAACTCAAAAAATAAAAACAGCATAATAGTATAAAAAAAGTAATACGGAAATAAAATAGTAATGATATAAAACATAAATGATGACTTCCAGTTTCTGGTCCTACATATAAGGAATTTGGAAGTCATGACTCCCATCCTCACAACAAGAATAAAAGCTGAACATACTGAACTCAAAGAATTGAGGTCACAGGGCAAACTACTGCCCCAAAACTAGAGGGGCACATAGGCAGATACAGAGAATCATACCAGAGCAGAAGTCCAGAAACAGAAACCACCACTAGGATCAGTACTGGAGCAGGAAAACAAACTGTAACTGATGAATTGCTGAGTCAGTGTGGACAAGCTTGATGGTTAAAAACGCCAAGGGCGCCCAATCATAGGGGGACCCACACAGTTTTGTGAGTTTTACGTCCAGGAATCCTAGTATGTCCTAAGAACGAAGATCAGAGAAAAATTCTCTTGTGCTTACAGAAAAGGGAAAAGGAAAAGTAAGTATTTTGAAACTTTCCAAAGCATTCTGTTCTCTTTAACAAGTCCTGCCCTCAAGCAGAGAGATGGAAACTGGAATAATCCAAAAGAAATACTAGAAATCAAAAATATTATAACAGGAAAGGATCAGTGAACTTCAAGATACGTCAATAAAAACTTCTAAAACTGAAATGCAAAGAGAAAAATGTATGAAAAAAATAGAACAGAATATCCAAGAACTGTGGGACAGATAGAAAAGGTGGACCATTCACACGTTGGGAATATTAGAAAGGAAAAAAAGTAGAAGAGAAGAAATATTTGAGGTAATAACGGCTGAAAATTTTACAAAATTAATGACAGACACAAAACTACAGATCCAGGGCATTTAGAGAACACCAAGCAAAATAAATACCAAAAAATCTATACCTAATCATATCATATTCAAACTACAAAAAGTATAAAATACTGAAATAAGCCAGGAGGGGAAAACATTCCTATAGAGGAGCAAGGTTAAGAATTACACAGGACTTAAAAAGAGGGTAGAGTGAAATATTTAGTGTTAGAGAAAAAACCCACCAACCTAGAATTCTGCTTCCAGCAAATTATCCTTCAATAAGTGAAATAGAAATAAAGATATTTTTGAACGAAAATTGAGGGAATTTGTCTCCAGTAGACCTTCCATACAAGAAATTTTCAAAGTTCTTCAGGGAGAAGGAAAATGATATGGACCAGAAACTCTGATCTACATAAAGAACATTAGAGAATGAATAAGTGAAGGTAAAATAAAATCTTATATCTTTCTTATTCTTAACTGAACTAACAGTTAACAGCTTGTTTCCAAAACAAACACAACATACTCTGTGATTATAGTTTAAATGAACAACGTTATTAGGAGGAAGTGAGATTATTATTATAATGTACTTGCACTTCCCAGGAGTGAGTTAACTGGGTGCTACAAACAGTTAAATGTACAAGTATTAGCCCAGAGGTATCTCAGACGACAGGTTTGGCAATCCCTTCTGTAAGGCTGCAGCCCTGAGAAATCCTATGGAGCAGTTCTACTTTGCATACATGGGGTCGCTATGAATTGGAATCAATTCAACAGCAACAATAACTACTCGGAAAGTGGTAAAATGTTACCTGAATGTCAACTGGAATTACTGGTAAATATATATTGAGAACTCTAAAGCAACTATTAAAAAAGTAAAACAAGGAAGTAAAATTGATAGACTAAGATGTGAGAATACAGAATCTTATTTCAAGCCCAATTAAAACCAAAGGAGGCAGAAAAAGAGTGAAAGACAAAAGAAAACAAACACAAGAGCAATGAACAGAAAACACTAACACATGGTAGAAATCAATCTAACTATATCAATAATCATTTTAAATGTCAATGGTCTAAATACATCAATCAAAAAGCAGAAACTATATGATTTACAAGACATTTTAAACATAAAGATAAATTAAAAGTAAAAGAAACTCCAAAGAAAAATTGAGTAACTACATTAATTTCAGACAATGCAGATTTCAGAGCAAGGAAAATGACCACGGATAGAGGAACATTATATAAGATGGTCAATTATACAAAGAGACACAACAATCCTTAATGTGTATGTGCTTAACAGAGCACCAAAATACGTGAGAAAAAACTAATAGAACTTCAAGGAAAAATAAATGAATTAACTTCAGCATCCTGTATCAGTAATTGACAGATCTAAACCAAACCCACCATCATTGTGTCAATTCTGACTCATACTGACGCCATAAGGTTGACAGATCTAAGGGGTAGAAAATCAGGAAGGACACATTTGAGCTCCTAACACCATCAAATGACTGGATCTAGTTGATATCACAGAATACACCATCCAAAAACAACAGGGGACATTCTAAGATATGGGGGACATTCATCAAATTAAACCACATTCTGGGCCACAAAACACACCCTAACAAATTTAAAACAATTTATGTACTCTCAAACCACAATGGAATTAAACTAGATAACAACAGAAGGACAGCTGGAAAATCCCAAAATAACAATACACTTCTAAATAACATTTGTGTCTTCTTTTTTTCTTAGTTATCCTGGCTAGAGGTTGTCAATTTTACCTATCTTTTCAAAGGACCAGCTTTTGTTTCCTGTTTTCATCTGTTGATTTGTTTTCTAATATTCTTCTTTTCTTCTGCTTACTTAGGATTTAACTTGCTTGCTTTTTATAGTTTTCTAAGATGGTTATTAATATTATATATTTCTTCTTTTCTAATTTGGGCATTCAATGCTATAAAATCCCTGTACGTACTGCTTTCACTGCATCCCACAAATTTTGATAAGTTGTATTTTCATTCTCACTTAAAAATATCTTCTAATTTCTCTTGGGATTTCTTCTTTGACTCATGTACTATTTAGAAATTTACATTTACATTCACTAGAGTAAGTTTTGTAAAAGCAAAATATTGCACGTGAGTCTGTGGCTGCTGCTGGAGTTCCAGAAGATGAGGGGAAGAAATGAGCCTGACTCTGGAAAGGCTCATATGGAGACTTGTGATGTTTTTCTGGTCTGCTTAGCATCTGAAATCTACTGAATAAGATTTCCCCAACCTTATTTAGCCAACAGCTGGATGCAGAGAACGTGTCACTCAACTGGAGATGAAAATGCCAAACACTTGCTTTCCTAGACTTCCTTGCAGCTATGGCACGATCAAGGGATTTACATTTCATCAATTAGATTCAGACTCGGGAGCAGGAACCAGTGCCTCAAAGAGGCAGAAACTGGCAACCTGCATCCAGACTGAGTTAGGGGATAGGGGCAATGTCCAGGGTTCAATGCTAGTTGTGTTGGTGATGCAAACAGTACAATCTTTTGCTTGGTGGTGGTGGTAAGCATGTCTTCACTACACGAGTTGCGTGATGTGGTTTTGGGCACTGATCCTAGCAGTGTTTCATAATATTTGGTTCTCCATCCATTCTGGCAATTCTGTGATCTACTCAATATTATCATAAATCCTTTTTCTGTCAATCTGAATTGGTTTCTGTTCCTTGCAATTAAGACCCATGAACTCACGGCCTTCTCCTAATCTGTGCTCTTTCTCCTTTAGTTACATATCTATTAATTTAAATCTTGTATCACTCCCCTTTACTTCTGCTCCTTCAATCTTCTGGTATTAGCTGCAGGAGAGGACCTGGGAGAGGATGTAAGGCCACACTGAGCCTGGGAGGCAGTGGGGCCTGAAGACCCATCATTAATCAGGGCACCTATTAATTCTGCAGTTCCACGCTGCCAGCCGGTTCACTCTCCTCTTCCTTTGTTCCCACGACTCTGATCCAAACTACTATCACCGCTCACCTGGATTATGGCAATATTTCCTAGTGTCTACCTATCTCTGCCATTGTTCCCCTAGACACGTTCTCAAAACACAGTGCTTCTGTTAAACCACAGGTCACAGCAATTCTCTGTGAAATGACAGTGTATTTTTTAAGACAAGAAAACTTCACAGAAGTCTAAAGTCCCTACATCGTACACACACACACGTACACATTCTCTCATGTGCTTGATCCTAGGAGAAACTTAGTATAAGGGGATGCTGGGCAAGTAGGGAGGGGCTACCAGGTTGGGGTGCCCTGACCTCTGTCCCTTTTGGCAACTAATTCCTGCCGTCCTGGACCCGTAGGAGGCTGTTTCCCAAAGCAAGAGGAAAGGGGAAAAAGGAGGGAATCCTTAGTCTTCCTTAGAGTCCAAGATCAGGGCATGGAGTAGAAGGGCTGGTGTTGGTGAGGCCTCCTTTTGGGACACAAGTGTTCAACCTGTCCTTGAACCTGGGCTAAAAAGGAAAGGAAAGGAAAAGTGGGTTATAGATAGTGACAGTCATCAAAATTAAAATGGAATTGTGAAACAATAAAACCCACTGCAAAAAAAGAAACAAACTAAAACGTGTCCCCTTGAGAAGGGGACAAATTCCTCTTGGACAGCGGCTTGTGGAAGGAAGTGCCTAGTTCTGGGGAAGAGGGAAGGAAGAGGGTTGTGTGTGGAGGGAACTCAGGGTCCCACCTTTACCTCTAAACCCCCAGAGCAGCCATCAGCCCCATCTACCCAGGGCTGCCCCTTGCCCAGCCCAGAGCTGCCCAGGTCTGATTCAGGAGCCTAAGGTCAGAGTGGGTCACCTGTGGTGGTTGGCTTGGAGGGAAAGGTGAGAAAAGGGAGAAGGTGAAGTGCGCCTGGGGAGGGCCAAGAGAGACCTCCATCACTGGACTGGGAGAGATCGATTCCTGAGCCATCCTCCCAGGAAACCTCAAAGATCCAGTCTCCACTGTCCCAGTGGAGCAGGGAAGAAAGGTGGCCACTGGAAAACAACTTCCCATCAAAGTATACCTGAAGTCTTCTTTTCTTTCCACTATAAAGCTTCCCCACCCCCTTGCCTGCCGTGGAGTCAGTCATTTCCAAATGCAAGTGATGGTGAATGACTCCATGGCTGAAGAAATTTTTTATAAGCAGCCTGCATTTCTTCTCATTTCCATTGTTTATTTCACTAACTTATGCTCATATTTATTTTGGTAATTACTTTGTAGAAGAATTGTTGAGTTGAAGGGCAGTTGACTATATGGGAAACTTTCACAACTTTTCCAAAGAGCTTGTACTATTTTACAATCCTACCAGCAATATATAATGATTTCATATCAAAATCTTCATCAAAATTGGTGTTGTCAGTGTTTTTGTTTATGCCATTCTAACAGCTGTGCAGTATTATCCCATTAGGGTTTTAATTTGTATTTCCCTGTTGATTACATCATTGGCCATCTGAATATTTTTTATTGTGAGATTTCTGTTCAAGATTTTTGCCCAGTTTTTCATTTTTTTATTTAGTAGGAGTTCCTTGTATATTCGTTATAGAAATCTTTTGTCAGATATGAGTTTTGCCAAAATTTCCTTCCCCATCTATGACATGTCTATTCATATCCTTAATGATGACTTCTGATGAACAGAAAAAATTTTCAATTTATCAATTTTTCTTATATGGAATTTGATTTCTGTCACTTATG
This sequence comes from Dugong dugon, assembly GCA_030035585.1. NCBI lineage: Eukaryota > Metazoa > Chordata > Mammalia > Sirenia > Dugongidae > Dugong > Dugong dugon. Next base: position 16,302,001 of record CM057462.1, on the reverse strand, counting down.
TGGAAAAATTTTGCCTATCCAAAGTTCATGAACATTTTCTAGCTGTAAAACTTGTAGCTTCCAGCTGGAATACGAACACGTATTCATCCCTTCTTCAACAAAACACCCTGAGAAAGGCATCTGAGAAACAACTGACATCAGCACGACAGGTGAGAAAAAAATTATTTAAATACAAACAAGCATTAACAATAATCACTGGCACACAAAGATTCTACATTTATTGTTAATAAGCTAAGGATTCAAGGGTTACATTGTTTTTTCAGAGTGAGTTTTCTTTACTTACCAAGCACTCTATAATTACTCTTAAATCTGCCTTCTCTGTGAGCACAAGTCTACAGAGCACATTCTTAATATCTCACAACCTGATATACACATCAAGGATCATCTCTGCCACTTCCCCATATTCATCTATGTCCAGTCACATAGAACGCCTTTCTCTTTCCAGATGTATAGGACAGGCTTAGACTAAAAAAGTACTTGTTGTTTATCAGAAACTTAAATTTAACTGGCAGCTCCATATTTTTATTTACTACATCTCCAACCATACCCAGATCACACTGTGCTTTCACACTCCTTGAGCTTGTCACACTCTTCCTTCACTCAGGATGTCCTCCAGCAGTCACCTCCCCTTGGAAAATTCAACCTTCAAGAACCAACTTAGATGCCATTTTCTCTGTAAACTGTCTATTTTCCTCAGGCAGTTAGACCATTCTGTGTTACTTTTCTCAAATCTCTACAAATGCACTTGCCACACTGAATTAGCCCCGTCTCCACCACTGACACTGATCTCTTCAAGGGCTTGAATGAGTCTTGGGTATCTTTGTATCTCCATGCCTGATACGTAGCGCTTAATAAAAGTTAGTTGAAGAAAGGAACGAATGAATTTCTTTGTAAATGAACTATTGTTATCACCTATTACATGCCATCCTATTCCTCTATGTCCCCCTGTTTTCATCCTCCACACTGATTCATCTCCTTCAAACAACATTTTTCAAACTTCTGGCCATTCCCATGAAAAGAAAAAATAATAATTTAGTAAGTACAAATCAGCATGAAGTAGAATCAAGCGGAGTAAAGGGAGGTATAATGGAAAATAGAGTGCTGCACACACAGTAAGGCTAAGTCTCGTTTTGTTTATTTTAAGTTTCAGTTGCGCATTTGTAGAATTTTACCATAAAATATACTTACTGTGTGTTCTGATCAAAATAGCATGAAAGTCACTGTCCTAATGCATAGCTTTTTGCACCTCATGCCGTTAGGATCATCAAAATTACATGTCATTCTCTCTTGCTATTTCTTGATTTCCTGGTCCTATTTTCAATAACTTTCAACAGCCTGTTATTTCCTACAGGAATAAGTTCAATCTCCTTAGCCTGACATTTAAGGCCTTTCATGACCTGGCCTCAACATGTTGCTTACGCCTTTCTTTTATAACTCGATTGCACAAACCATACACCCAGACAAATGGTCTGCTCCTGGTCCATCTCACCCCCTGAATGTACAAAATGTACTCTTTGCTTCATAAATTTTGTTCACCTTCTCTCTCAGTCACCTCATTACCCCCAAACACTGGTTGGCCTTGTTCCTCTCTGCTTTCGCAAAATCAATTATTTAAAACCCAATTTCTGTTTATGTGACCTTAAACAAGTCACTTCCTGTCTGACCATCAGATCTTTGTTGACATAAAGAGGAGACCGGTTGAAAAGTTCACTAAGAAACCCACTCAGCTCTCATACAGTATAAGTCAATGATTCTAAGTAACACCGTCCTCAGCAGGCTGATCCAACGAGCCCAGCCCAGTGTGTGTCCTCATTCTGCCAAGTCCCCTAATACTCCCCTGTTCCTAACCCACACCAACAATGATCCTGTAATGTACTGTTTCATGTGTATCTCTTCCTCCTCAACCAGGTTGGAAGTTCTCTAAGGGAATTACACTGCCGCCTCAGACACTTCCTCCAGCCCTGTGAGAAGGAATTGACCTGGGACTTTCAGTTTGGTCTTGGTGTAGCTACAAACAGGCCTAGCAACCAGGTTCTCCCAGTAACATTCACCTGTTGAACATACATAATTTCACAGAACATCAAGTAAGGCTACTCTGTGACCCTGATGGAGCAAGATAAAAACGAGATAACTTGTAATCATGTCTGAACACAAACAAAATATGAAAATCATCCAAGCCAGACAATACTAAACACCCTTTTCTCTTGTCTAAGTGGCTGCTGCTTTATCAATTACAGGTTTAGCCTTCAGTCTAGTCTGGTCTCTCATAAATAAAAGAGTTTTATTGAGATAATCAGAACTATCTCCACTTCCTGACAACATCCAATAAAAGCAAACCCTGTGTCATGGATTGAATTTTGTCCCCCACAAATAATCTGTCAACTTGGCTAGGTCATGATTCCCAGTATTGTATGATTGTCTACCATTTTGTCATCTGCTGTGATTTCCCTATGTTGTAAATCCTATCACTATGATGTAATGAGATGATTAGTGCCAGTTATATTGATCAGATCTACAAGATTAAATAGTGTCTTAAGCCAATCTCTTTTGAGATATAAAAGAGAAGCAGGCAGAGAGACGGGGACTTCATACCACCAAGAAACCAGCACCGGGAGCAGAGCATGTCTGTTGGACTCGGGGTTCCCGCATAGAGAAGCTCCTAGTCCAGGGGAAGATTGACGACAAGGACCTTCCTCTAGAGCCATCAGAGACAGAAAGCCTTCCCCTGGAGCTGATGCCTTGAATTTGGACTTCTAGCCTACTAGACTGTGATAAAATAAATTTTTCTTAGTTAAAACCATCCACTTGTGGTATTTCTGTTATGGCAGCTCTAGATGACGAAGACACCCTGCTTCCTTAAATCCTGCAGAAAATCAACAAGCCCAAATCCTATAACAGGCTTTTTCCTAACATCTTGGTATTGAGAAATCCTCTCTTTCTTGATGTGAGTTATGAATTGAATTGTGTCCCCTCCAAAATATGTGTTATAAATCCTAACCCCTATACTTTCAGATGTAATCCCATTTGGGAATAGTTTTCCTTTGTTATGTTAATGAGGCCATTCTCAACGAAGGGTTATCTTTAAGCCAATCACTTTTGAGATACAAAAGCAGCAAATCAGGCACAGAAGCAAGCAAGCACATATGGGGGATGATAGATGCAACATCACATCAAGATCGCCGAGGAATCGAGGAACAGAAGCTGAAAAGAAGAGCCTTCCTCCAGAGCATTCCCCATGAGCCATTGCTTTGAATTCTAATTTCTAGCCTCTTAAGCTGAGAAAATAAAATTTTGTTTGTTAAAAACATCCACTTACAGTATTTCTGTTACACCAGCACTAAGAAACTAAGACAGTGTGTGTTTTTCCTCACTTCAATGAGTAATAAACCGAACTTGTTCAATGCCAACGTGTGGTGGCCTTTGGCAAGGAAGTATTGACACTTGGCTCATGATTAAGCGTACACCAAACATTTGTCATAAAAATAACATTATGATTTGTCTACCACAGAATGCTTTATTGTTTTTTGATACATACACAGTCATGACTGTATATGTCAGATTTATATTAAGAGCGTCATATCACCTGAAACAGAAAAACTTTTAATTGGCTGTAGCTTGTTCTCACAGTTACACAAAGGAAAAACATCTCAAAATGTGGGCCCTGCTGCCCCATGACTGATGTAAGACATAGAAAATGGAAACAACCAAATGCATTGTTTTTATAAACAGCTTCAAAGTCTTTTGGAGAAACAGAGTACGAATACATTTCAAAGTAAATAAAGCCATACATTTGTATTGTACTTCTTGGACATCAATCACTTTCTGGCCATGTCTAACCTCACCAGTCATGACTAAAAGTTGCTTATCCCTTTCACCACCATTGTGATATATGATTGCCCAGCCACATTTTCTGGGACACTACTTTTCCCACTGAAGTATTTGCTGCCTACCAGTGGGGTCTTGTGTTAACAGTGAAAAACAAATGTATGTTGGCACAAAACAGCTAGGGTATCAGGCTTAAATGTGAGATAGGGCATCCAGGAAGTGTGATTTGGTAAAACTTTTGTCTTTTTTGGTTTCTGTATGCTAAGTAAGCCTTGTAAGCGTATTTATGGCTTCCTGTGTGATAGGGAGCCCTGGTGGTTGTTTTTTTTTTTTGTGTGTCATATTTGGAAAACCAGAGAGGCCCAATGTAACCACATGGAAAGGACCCACGATGTAACCACATGGAGGGGGCCCACAATAAATCCTGCCAACTATGACCAGTAAACCAGATGGGCATCCACCAATCATGGCATGAGAGTACCCCGATTTTCGTGGGTACTCACACGTATTTCTCAAAATCTACATTACCAACCAAAAATTTAAACACACTCAATGACGCAGCATGCTTCCATTAATGAAAACACATTATCAACAAAAAATTATAAAGATCAAAATGTCTTTGTCTTGCTTAGCTCTATCTCTGCACTAATGTTTAACACTGCCATATATATGCAGCTTTCACACTACTCACTCCCGTTCACTACAGAATGCATTAATGCATTTTTTTTTCTGCCTTCCTCCAGATAACACTCACCTGTCCGTAAGGGGAATACGTGTCAATAGCCTGAGTCATCTCACCCGAGAACCACTCTGTTGAAGTCACTGCCTACCGACTTTCTCAACATCCTGTATATTCCTCTATAATTAAACTGATTATCCTTTATTGGGGAGGCCCTGGGTGGCACAAATGGTTAAGCACTGGAGTACGAACCGAAAGTTTGGTGATATGAAACCACCCAGAGTTGACCTGGGAAGCTTGGTGATCTGTTTTCAGAAGGTCATAGCCTTGAAAACCCTATGAAGCAGTTCTACCGTGCATACTTAGGATCACCATGTTTCAGAACCAACTAGACAGCAACTGCTTTAGTCTACACACAGACACACACATATGTTGTTAGGCGCCACTGAACTGGTTCCGACTTATAGGGACCCTATGTACAACAGAACGAAACATTGCCTAGTCCTGCGCCATCCTCACAAACATTGCTATGTTTGAGCCTACTGTGGCAGCCACAGCGTCAACTGATCTTGAGTGTGTTCCTCTTTTTCATTGATCCTCTACTAAGCATGATGTCCTTCTCCAAGGACTGGTACCTCCTGATACCATGTCCAAAGTACGTGAGATGAAGTCTCACCATCCTTGCTTCTAAACAGCATTCTGACTATACTTCTTCCAAGACAGATTCGTTAATTCTTCTGGCAGTCCATAGTATATTCAATATTCTTTGCCAACACTATAATTCAAAGGCATCAGCACTTCGGTTTTCCTTATTTATTGTCCAGCATTCACACGCATATAAAGTGAAAGAAAATACCATGGCTTGGGTCAGGTGCACCTTAGTCCTCAAAGTGACACTTTTGCTTTTTCACACTTGAAAGAGGTCTTTTGCAAATTTGTTCAATGCAATACATCATTTGATTTCTTGACTGCTGCTTCCAGAGGCATTATGGATCCAAGTAAAATGAAATCCTTGACAACTTCACACACGTCTACGTGTATGCGTTATACCCATATACGTGTATTTACGTATATAAGCATACATACATGTATATCTTACAATTTCACCTTCAGTAAGGCAAATTTCTAGTTGGCACTGACTCTTTTTATTTCTTTTTCCTTCAAACTTCCTGGTTAAACCTCCGGGCACTTTTTGATTGGATAGCAGTTGTGTTTTTCATCCACTGTCGTGCTTTCATATATTTTCAAACATATTGAACCACAATTATCTGAAAAGGGCACCAATCATACACGTACAGACCGATAAATTATTAAAAAGTGAACACTTGTGTAATACTACACATCTCCAAAGAAATCACATTCATGATTTCTAACCCCATTGGTTAGATCTGCCTAACTCCTTTTACCCAATATTGTGTTTATGAGACTCATTCATGTCACTGCAGGTAATTACAATTCATTTACTTTTGTTTACTGGATCAAATTCAATTATATTAATACACCATATTTTACCCATTTTACTGGTGATTGATGTTTAGCTTGCATATGGGTTTTGGCTATTACAAATAATGCTGCTACGAGCATCTCCATCTCTGTATCTCTGGTGAAGATAAGTCAGATTGCTGAGTTACACAGTAAACAAATGTCCACTACTAGACAATACCATGTAGTTTTCCAAAGTGGTTATACCAATTTACACTCCACCAGCAACACTTAAGAGTTCTAGTTGCTCCATATTTTCACCAACACTTGATATAGTGAGTCTAGTTAATTTTACCTATCTTGGTAGATATTTCAAGCTATTTCACTGTGATTTGTATTTGTATTTTCTTTGTGACAAATGAATCAGAACACTATCTCATATTTGTATTGCCCATTTGAAGACCTTATTATGTGAAGTGCTTGTTCACACATCCTTTTTCAAATGAGTTTTTTATGCTTGTTCTATTGCTTTGTAAAACTATATGATCCCTTATCGGTTACATCTATTTTAAATAAGTTTTTCCAGCATGAAATGTGATCTTTCAACTGTCCTAATCGTGCTATTTGATGATCAAGAAAAGTAATTTTAATGTAGTTACATCTGTTAAAATTTTCTTTTAAAGTCTCTCCTATTTAAGAAATTTTGCCTTCCAAAATTGAAAATATTTTCTATTTTTCCTTAAAAATTTCTTGCTTTTCACATTTAGAAGAACTACAATCTCCCTGATTTTTGTGACTGATGTGAGCCAGGATTAGAGAACCACTGTTTTATCCATGTAGATAGTCAATTTAACCAACATTGCTTAAGAAAAACTGTCATTTTAGTTAGTCATTAATTCATTAATTTATCTGTGGTCTTCTGGATTTTATATTTATTCAATAACATTATCTGCAGATAATGTCAGTTTTATTTCTTCCTTTGCAATCATTATTTTCTCTGCCTGCCAATATTACAGTGGGCTTGACCTCCGTGTAGTCTAGTAGAAGTGGCAATATTCAGCATTGTTGTCTCATTCTTGCTTTTAACACCGCATCATAAAGTTGGATGCTTGCTCCTAGTTTTCTGTAAATATCCTTTATGGCAGTAAGACATTTCCTTTCTACTCATAATGTGGTAAGAGCTATTTTGGTTGCTGTTTCTTTTTTTAAGTCATGAATGGGTATAGAATTTTATTTTTTCTGCCATTATATTAGTATTTCTCATGGGGGGGTGTCTAATGTACTGAATCATACTGCATGAACCAAACTCAGTCATGATATAACCTTTTTATAAAACACAACTGGATTGGGAATGTTGATATGTGAATTTATACCCAAGAAAAACAATGACCTGTAACTTCTTTTCTTCCCATGATCCTGTCAGATGTCAGTACCGAAGTTAAACTATTCTCATAAAAGGAATTAAGAAGTTTTCCCTTTCTATTCTCTGGAACAAAATCATGGGAAAACAACTATCAGAATGCTGAACGTTTTACAAGTCAAACTCACTTGAAATCTTTGAGTCAGTAAAATGTATCTTAAAAATTGCAGGTGAATGTTCTATGTAAAACAGATTAAAGAGATCTAAAAATAAAAAGGCAATGTGCAAATCTTGTTTGGATCCTACCTTCAAAACACCCAACAACTATAACAGATAATTTTGGGCAACTGAAGAAATTTTAGTTTCTAGTATGAGACAATATTCTTTTGTAAGAGATTGTTCTTATTCTTAGCAGGTGTATGCCAAATATTAAAGGGTGAAGTAAATGTCTGCAATTAACCAATGAGTGTTTCCTCATAATAATGTAATCATATATTTGGAAAAATGAGCCAAACATTTAACAACTGGTAAATCGAAGTCAAGAGTTATAGGTGCTTCTTTCACTGGAATTAGATTTTCTGCATAAAAACATTTCAAAAAAAATCTGAAAGAAACTCCACCTGTCAAAACTCACTTTGTTTATGGTCAAAGCAATTCCAAATTCTGCTACTATTATAAACAATACTGTATTGCCTTTCTTCATCTTACTGCTGTTAGGTGCTGTTGAGTCAATACTGACTCAGAGTGACCCCATGTGACAGAGTAGACCTGCTATGAAAGGTTTTCTTGTCTATAATCTTTACAGAAGCAGATCGCCACATCTTTCTCTTTCAAAGCTGCTGGGTGGGTTTCAACTGCTAACCTTTTGGTTAGCAGCTAAGTGCTTAACCATTGCACCACCAGAGCTCCTTGTTCTTCTTACAGTCTCCTGTATTTTAAAGCTAAGATTTTGAGAGCTCTAGAAGTAAAGTACGGTGGAGATGACTTGAGATAAAAAGTGAGTAGACCTTCTCTTCGTGATAAATTTGTATTTATATTCATTTACTCACTCATAGCTTTATTTATAATAGAAACATGAGCTCTTTAGTAATGTGAAAAGTTTCCTCTAACTGGAATATCATTTATCAAACTTCAATAACTGACACCAAAACCCAGAGAAATTACACCTAGTGTTCACTGGGATACATGAAAAAACCAGGTCGAAGAGGACAGGGCCAGACTGCAGTCTCCTTGGCAGGAAAGGCAGAAATGCCTTTTCCTTCTGGAGACAAAACACAAATGTTGAAAGGTTTGAGAGAATAGAACATGGCAGGTGAAAAGGCCCTGCACACATTTCCAGATCTGCCTCCTCTCAGAAACCCAAGACCCAGGTAGCTGCCCTGATCCCAGCAATTAGGGATGACTCTCAAGCTAAGTGAGTGTGAACAAAAAGAATGGGGCTCATGGAGGGCCATGGCTCCTGAGCGAGCAATGGTGACAAAAAACAAAAATGAGAGAACCAACGTGGCACTATAGACAGAAGCACCACACCGTCCGTCCACAGCAAAGACCCAAAAAACTAAGTGAAACAGCAACAAATGTCAACCGTGGAACCCGAAGTGTCAAATGAAGAGATAAACAACTCAGCCAAGCACCAAATGGAATAAAAAACAGAGAACAGAGAGCAAGGAGAGATACATGTGCAGGTCCCCCCATCAGCTAACACAGCACACATTCATCACCTTGGACTCCTAATGGAGACTGATGGACAAGAAGTATGGAAAAGCAACTTCACAGAGCTCCCAGGAGATAGAGCACCTGGTAACCAGGGGTATACACTTTCCCACACTTCATGCTTCTCCCTGCTCTACTTCTGCTGCTCCTTGGCTGGTTGTGGTGGCTTGGCCAGCCGGGAAGTGCAGGGTCCGTGCCACTTGGATCCACCTCCCTCACACTGGAGTTCGGCGGAGAAGTATGGGAAAGCAGCTTCACGGAGCTCCCAGGAGGTAAATCACCTGGTAACTAGCAATATACACCTTCCCACCTGCCACTCTTCTTGACCCCTGCTTGGCTTCCGCTGCTTCCCAGCGGCTGCAGTCTCTTGGCTGGGAGGCACAAGCTTTGACCCCGTGCCACGTGGATTTGCCCCACCCACAGTGGCCGGCTCCTTGAGTGCCATATGCTTGTTGATGGTGTTGCTTTTTCCCATTTCTTTTGTTTTCTTCCGTGCCCCAACCATCTCCCCTTTCTTTCTCTTGAACACCTAGCTCCAAGTGCCATCTTTGCTTTTTCTTGAGGGGCTGTGAAGAGCCACTCAACTGAGAAACTGCTTCCCTACCCTGAGACACCATGCTAGTGGGATCCCCAGAGATTTTTATTTTTGCTTTGTTCTGTTTTCTTTTTCTTTTAGTGGTTTGGGAGCCCCTTCTAGCCAGGCTGCACTGCATGGCTTAGGAGTCACTTCCCCAGACTGTGCAGCTGTGCTGGTGGGATCCCTGGGGGGCCATTTCTTTTTCTTTTCTCCTTTTTCATTTTTGTCTTCAGTTATCAGTGTCTCATCTCCTCCACACTTACTTTCTTTCCCTGTCTCCTGAATACCTGTCGCTGTGTGACATCTCTGCCCCTTCTAGACAAGCTGTACTGCACGGCCTGGAAGCCACTTGGTCTGTGCAGCTGTGCTGGGGGGATCCCTGGAGGCTTTTTCTTTTAAACTTTTTTTACTTTTTCTTTTTGCTTTTTTCCATTTCTTGGTTTCTCATCTTTCCACTTCAACAGCAAGCTCCCTTAACACTTTGTTTTTTTCTTCCTGTTCCTTCCTTCCCATACCCATCTTAGCTCCACACATCACAACCTCTGCCTTCCTTCCTATCTACATGCACCATGCACTGAATATCATACCCCCAAGGAGCATATGCACAGCCTATCGGAACCTGCCCTGTACTGACTCCCCACCCACCCTGTCAGCCCCAGTACATTCCACAAACAACTCAAACCAGCCCCTCCTCTTCAGCTGCACCTGATCTGCTGCAGCATAGCTGAGCAACTGAACCTGCCCGCTGGACAAGGAGGTGATAAGTATCATGCCTACAGACGAGTAAACAACAAAGAATGCACAGCCCGTCTGCTCAGACATCATCAAATAAAACAAAAACAGGGCGAAGCAAACAAATCTACAATAAATGAGGAAAACTACTACTTAATGTCTCAACAAAAACAGCAAACCATATCAAAACATAAACAGGATAAGATGGTTCAAGTAGGCATGCAAAATAACCTACCAGATAACTTTCTAGTAGGAAATAAAAGCACTATAACTACCTGATAGGGAATTCAAATCTCTAATATCCAGAGTTATTCAAGAGTTGAAATAAAAAGCAGACAAAAATGAGGAAAAAACAGCCAAGTTCACGGAAAGGCAAATTCATGGAAATTACCAAAAAATGGAAGAATTCAGGAAAATAATAAAGTAACAAAATGCCAAAACAAATTCACAACTAGAAATCCTACAAAAACAATTAGAAATCCAAAAGATAAATAAGTTTTCAGAAATGGACAATGTCACAGAAGGGCTGAAAAGCAGATTTGAAATGATGGAAGACAGGCTCAGTGAAACTGAAGACAAACACTTGGATACAACTGAGGATAAATCAGAAAAAAGAAGAAAAATGAAGAAACCCTGAGAGTTATGTGGGATACAATCCAAAGCAAAAATCTGCAAGTGATCAGAGTTCCAGAACAGGGGGAGAAAACAGGAAACAGAGATGACCGCTGGAGAATTGCTGACAGAAAACTTTCCTAATATCATGAAAGATGAAAGGCTGACCATCCAAGAAGCTCAATGAATACCATACAGGATAGACCTCAAAAGAAAAGCACCAAAGCATAGCATAATCAGACTCGTTAAAACCAAAGACAGAAGGAAATCTGAGAGCAGCTTGAGAAAAACAAAAAGTCACATGCAGAGGAGAAACAATAAGACTTAACTTGGTTATCTGGCAGAAACCACTCAGGCAAGAAGACAATCGTACAACATATACAAAACTTTCAAAGGAGAAAATTGCCAATCAATAATATATTTGGCAAGACAATCATTCATATGTGATGGTGAGATTATGACATTTTTAGATAAACAGAAACTAAAGGACCATGCAAAAACCAAACCAAACTTACATCAATTATTAAAAGGAGTCCTTCAGTCTGGGAACAAACAACATCAGACCACAGACTGAATCTAGGATGCAAGATCATACCAGCCATATACCAACCCAGGAAATGAACTCTCAAGGACTATCCAAAACCACAAGAATTACAACACGTAACCAGAGAGATTAATCTGTAAATGACAACAACATCAGAACAATAAAAGAGAGAATAAATGGTGTAGATATAGAACTCTCTAACGAAGAGGAAGACAAGGCGACATCAAGTAATAATAGACGGTTCAAACCTAGGAAGATAAGCATAAATTTCAAGGTAATCACAGCAAAAGTTAACAAACCTACTCATCAAAATGAAAAAAAAACATAGTCTCAGTAAAAAGAAATATCTACAAAAACGAAAAACATGAAAAAAAAATCCACAAACAAAACGAATTCAGCACAAGAGAGTAAGAGAAACAAAGAAAACATCAGCACCACAAAAAAACCACTAAAAATGACAGCAATAAACTCACGTGTATCTATAATTACACTGAATGTAAATGGCCTAAATACACCCATAAAAACAGAGAGTGACAGAATGGATAAAATAATAAGATCCATCAATATGCTGTCTACAAGGCACACGTTAGAAACAAAGATGTAAATTTATTGAAAATCAAAGGACTGAAAAAAATTAATCAAGCAAAGAACTACCAAAAAAGAACAGGAGTGGCAATACTAATCTCAGATAAAACAGACTTTAAAACAAAATCTACTATAAAACAAAAAGACACTATGTAATGATTAAAGGGACAATCCATCATGGAGACATAACCAAAATAAACATCTATGCACCCAATGACAAGGTCCAAAATACATAAAACAAAATCTAACAGCACTGAAGAGAAATTGACAGTTCCAAAATAATAGTAGAAGAGTTCAACACAGCACTCTTGGTAAAGGACACAACATCTAGAGAGAAACTCAAAAAAGAGAAGACCTAACCGGCACAATCAGCCAACTTGACCTCATAGACATATACAGAACACTACACCCAACAGCTTCAATGTACACATTCTTTTCCAATGCACATAGAATGTTCTCCAAAATAGACCACATCTTAGGCCACAGGGCAACCCTCAACAAAATCCAAAACACTGAGGTAATACAAAGTATATTCTCTGACTACAATGCCATCAAGGTAGAAACTAACAACAAGAAGAGCAAGAAAAAAAAAGCAACTGGATGAAAACTGAATAATACCCTGCTTAAAAACCACTGGGTAATAGAAGAAATCAGAGATGGAATCAAAAAATTCCTAGAATCAAACGAGAATGAAAACACATCATATCAAAACCTTTGGAACACAGCAAAAGCAGTCCTGAGAGATCAATTTATAACAATAGACATGCACACCAAAAAAGAAGGGATAAAATCAAAACATTAGCTACACCACTTGAACAAATGGAGAACAGCAAAAAAAAAAAAAAAAACTCATAGCCACCAGAAGAAAGGAATAAAGATCAGAGCAGAAATAAATGAAATAGAGAACACAAAATAGAATCAACAAAACCAAAAGTTGGTTCTTTGAAAGGATCAACCACTGGCCAAACTGACGAAAGAAAAACAGGAGAGGATGCAAATAAATAAGAAATGAAATGGGAAATATCAAAACAGACTCAACTAAAATAAGAAAGATCATAAGAGGGTATTATGAGAAACTATGCTCCAAAAAATCTGAAAACCTAGAAGAAATGGACAAATTTCTAGAAGCACATTACCTACCCAAACTAACACAAAATGATGTTGAAAATCTGAACAGACCCATAACAGAAGAGACTGAAAAGGTAATAAAAAAAACTTCCAACAAAAAAAGCCCTGGCCCAGATGGCTTCACTGGAGAATTCTACCAAACATTCAGAGAGCTTATACCAGTACTACTCAAACTATTTCAGATCATAGAAAAGGAAGTGATGCTTCCAAATGCACTCTATGAATGCAGTATAACCCTAATGCCAATACCAGAGAAAGACATCACAAAAAAAGAAAATTACAGACTAATATCTCTCATGAATATAGATGTAAAAATTCTCAACAAAATTCTAGCCAACAGAATTCATCATTCCAAAAAAATAATACACCATGACCCAGCAGGATTCATAACAGGTATACAAGTATGGTTCAACATTAGAAAATCAATGTAATCCACCACATAAATAAAAGGAAAAAAAGAATCACATGATCATCTCAAGCAACACAGAAAAGACATTCGACAGTCTACACCCATTCCTGATAAAAACTCTCAATAAAATAGGTATACAAGAGAAATTTCCCAACATAATACAAGGCATCTATGTAAATCCAACAGCCAACATCATTCTTAATGGAGAAAGGCTATAAACATTCCCCTTGAAAATGGGAAAAATACAAGGATGCCCTTTATCACCACTCCTATTTAACATTGTGCTGGAAGTCCTAGCTAGAGCAATAAGGCAAGAAAAATAAAGGGCATCCAAATTGGTAATGAAGAAGTTAAACTGTCCCTGTTCGCAGATGATACAATACTATACACAGAAAACCCTAAAAACTCCACGAGACAATTAATGGATTCAGCAGAGGAGCAGGATACAAGATAAACATACAAAAATCAGTTGGATTCCTATACGCTAACAAAGACAATGATTAAAAGGAAATCAGGAAAACAATACTATTTATAATAGCCCCTTAAAAAAAAACAAAAAACAGGAATAAATCTAACCAGGGATGTAAAAGACCTATACATAGAAAACTACAAAACACTACAGCAAGAAACTCAAAGGGATCTACATAAATGGAAAAACATACCATGCTAACTGATAGGTAGAGTCAACATTGTGAAAATGACAATTCCGCCCAAAGCAAATTACAAATATGATGCAATCCCAATCCAAATACCAACAACATTCTTTAAAGAGATGGAAAAACTAATCATTAACTTTATATGGAAAGGGAAGAAGCCCCAGACAAGTACAGCACTACTGAAGAATAATAAAGTAGAAGGACTCGCACTACCTGACCTCAGAACCTACTACACGGCCACGGTGGTCAAAACAGCCTGATATTGGTACAATGATAGATACTTTGACCAATGGAACAGAATTGAGAACTCAAATGTAAATCCATCCCCCTATGGTCACCTGATCTTCAACAAGGGCCCAAAGTCCATCAAATGGGGAACAGTCTTTCAGCAAATGGTACTGGCAAAACTGGATGTCCATCTGCAAAAAAATGAAATAGGACACATACCTCACACCATATACATAAACTAACCCAAAATGGATCAAAAACGTAAATATAAAGCCAAAAATCATAAAGTTCATAGAAAAAAACAGGATCAGTGCTAGAGGCCCTAATACACAGCATTAACAGGATACAAACCATAACCAACAACACACAGATTCCAGAAGATAAGCTAAACAACTGGGATCTTCTAAAAATTGAACACTTCTGCTCATCAAAAGACTACCAAAAGAGTAAAAAGAGAACCTACAAACTGGGGAAAAATTTTTGGCTATTACAAATCAGACAAAGGTCTAATCTCTAAAATCTACAGGAAAATCCAACACCTCTACATGAGACAAATAACCCAATTAAAAAATGGGCAAAAGAAATGAACAGACACTTCACCAAAGCAGCACTCAAGTGGCCAACAGACAGATAAGGAAATGTGATCACTAGTCATTAGAGAAATGCAAATCAAAATCACAATAAGATACCATCTCACCCCGACATTACTGACACAAATCAAAAAAACAGGAAATAACAAATGTTGGAGAGGCTGTGGGGAGATCGGAACTTTTATGCACTGCTGGTGGGAATGTAAAATGATACAACCATTTTGGAAAATCATATGGTGCTTCCTTAGAAAGCTACAAATAGAAATACCCATATGATCCAGCAATCCCACTCTTAGGAATATATCCTAGAAAAATAAGAGTTGTCGTATGAATAGACATATGCCCGTGTTGACCGTAGCATGGTTCACAATAGCAAAAAGAAGGAAACAAGATGCCCCTCAATAGATGTATGGACAAACTACAGTACATATACACGATGGATATTACGCAACAATAAACATTCAATGATGAATCTGCAAAGCATCTCATAGCATGGATGACTCTAGAGAACATCATGCTAAGTGAAGTAAGTCAATCACAACAGTAAAAATATTTATGAGACAACTACTGTAAAAACTCATAAAAACGTTTACACACAAAAAGAAACGATCTTTGATGGTTACGAGGGAGAGGAAGAGTTGGGATAGAAAACACTAAATAGATAAGTGGTAACTTTGGTGAAGCAAAGACAGTTCACGATACTGGCGAAGCCAGTACAACTTGTCCAAGTTAAGGTCATGGAACCTCCACAGACACATCCAAACTCCCTGAAGGACCCAAATGCTGGGCTGAGAGCTGTGGCGACCACAGTCTTGGGGAACAGCTAACTCAACTGGCATAACAGTTTATAAAGAAAATGTTTTACATTTTACTTTGGGGAGCAGCGGCTAGGGTTTTAAAAGCCCTTGAGTGGCCACCTAAGATACTCCACTGGTCTCACCTCTTCGTGAGAAGAAGAATAAAGAAAACTAAAGATACAAGAGAAAGATTAGTCCAAAGGACTAACGGATCACATCTACCATGGCCTCCATTAGACTGAGTCCAGTACAACCAGATGGTGCCCAGCTACCACCACTGACTGCTCTGACAGGGATCACGATAGAGGGTCCCTGACAGAGTTGGAGAAAAATGTAGAACAAAATTGTAACTCACAAAAAAAGACCAGACTTACTGGCCTGAGACTGGAGAAACCCCGGGAGTATGGCCCCCAGGCACCCTTTAGCTCAGTAATGAAGTCACTCCTGAGGTTCACCGTTCAGCCAAAAATTAGCCCCATTAAAAAAAATGAGACTAATGGGGCACAGCAGTCCAGGGACAAAGACTAGAAGGCAGGGGGGGACAGGAAAACTGGTAATAGGGAACCCAAGGTCAAGAAGGGAGAGTGCTGACATGTCACATGTCATCGGGTTGTTAACCAACATCATAATACGTGTACTGTTTAATGAGAAACTAGTTTGTTCTGTAAACCTTCATCTAAAGTACAATTAAAGCAAAAAAAAAAAAAACAAAAAAAAAACAAAACCAAACTGGTCGAGAACTTGCAACCTTTGATTCCTCATCACCACTTTTGGACCCTCCACTTCTTGCAGGGTCACATCTGGTCTCAGTCTGCCTTTGAGAGAAAAAAATTTACTTCAGAAGTGAAGGTGGAGAGAGTGTGAAGATGGCTACCTATTGTCTGACCCGCTAACTCAGATGCACAAATCCACTTCTGGTTTCCATATCAGGAATAGGGTAATGACCAGAACCCCAGGGACTGTGGTGACAAGGAGCAGCAGCCAGAGCAGCAGCCATTACCTGCAGCTGGAACTTGAAGAGAAATGCTATTTTCCTTCAGAAAAACACTGGGTTGGGACCTGGGCTCAGACAAGGCTGGCAGAGGCAGTGGTGGCATAGCCTTGTTCCATACATGTGGATCTATGATCTAATCAAGATTGCTAAAAATGGCCAAGGCCCCAGGGATTGTGGTCATGAGGTGCAGCAGCCACTTCCTACAGCTATGAGCAGAGGAGAAACGCTATTTCTTTTCAAAAACGACTTGGATGGGCACTAGACTCAGACCAAGCTGGCAGCAAGAGTGATAGCATAACCTAGAGTCCCATGCACAAGGATCTGAGAGCCACCCTGTCTCAAATGCAGGGCTGCCTTATCAAATGAGCCACCCACTGAAGTCCTCCCAAGATGCCAGTACTAAACAGAAGTGTTGTATTGCTCCAGAAATTAGCCTCTCCAAATTCCAGAACAACTGGAATTATAGACAGCCGGTAGAAATACAAAATAGTACAGGCACTTTAAAAAATACATTAGCAGTTGCTTATAAAGTTAAACATAAACCTACCACACAACAACAATCTCACTCCTAGAAATAAATACAAGAAAAATCAAAAATTGTGTTCACATAAAAAACCAGGTATGCCTGTATACCTTATTCACAAAAACTAGAAATCCAAATGTTCCCCAAATGTTGAAAACACAAAACTGTGGCATGTCTATGTATGAAATACTACAAGACAATAAAAACCAACAAACTATCGGTAGAATCTTCAATTCTGATGGATCTCAAGTGCATTATGCTATGTTAAAGGAGCTAGAATAAAAAAGCTACATAGTACATGGTATGTATAGGGACAGCTGCCAGGGATTCATGATCAGGGGAAGTTCTGACTAATCAATGCAGCACAAAGGAGGTTTTTCAAAGAAGAGAGGTACTGCTCTATACTTTCATTGTGTAACTGATTATAAAACTTAATGCACTTGTCAACTTTTATACTTATACGCTCCAAAAGTCAATTACTATTTTTAGGTTTTCAAAATAAAATTAAAAAAATTTTATAAGAAATGAATACATCCCCAGACACCGTTTTAACTCAGTACTGAAGTCACTCCTGAGGTTCACCCTTCAGCCAAAGATTAGACAAGCCTATAAAACAAAACGAGACTAAATGGGCACACCCGCCCAAGGACAAGGACAAGATGGCAGGAAGGGACAGGAAAACTGGTAACACGAAACACAAGGTCAAGAAGGGAGAGTGTTGACATGTGGGGTTACCAACCAATGTCACAAAAACAATACACGTATTGTTTAACAAGAAACTAATTTGCTCTGTAAACATTCATCTAAAATACAATTAAACAAAAATGTATGAATGTACAAAAGACTGAAAACTAGGAAGAAGAAACGTGTGAAACCAATAATAAATCCCTGTGAATGTTCTAGGATGCAACATCTCTAAAGGCTGATTTGTATGCTTCCATCTCAGCAGGGGCAGTAGCCCTGGATAAATCTGTAGGCCCAAGAGCCCCTTGCCTTAGCCCCTTCTGAATACAGGAACCCTAGCCGGGTTCCCATCTTCTCCAGACCCTGCAGTGGACATGCACACCAAGTAGAGTAGCATTCATCATTCCAACGTACTGCAGCAACAGCAGCCTCAGCTCCTGGCCGGGGGCACACTCTTAGAATTACAAAACTAGGACTCAATGAACACCGGCTCTGGGCCTGTGGGGACAGAAGCTCTACTGCAGCTAGGTCAGGCTGGGCCCATCAGCTTGGACAGGAGCAGATTAACCAGTAAGCAAGGTATGCACGACCTTACAGTAAGGAAAGCAAGGGCTTAATTGTGTTTACTTACTAATCTGTAGTGGAGAATTTCACATGGATTTCACCACATCTTTGATTCTGACTCACAGTGACTCTATAAGACAGGGTAGAACTGCCCCATAAGGTTTCCCATGCTGCACTTTAGGGGAGCAGATCACATCTTTTCTCCCAAGAAGCAGCTGGTGGGTTCAAACTGCCGACCTTTCAGTTAGCACCTGAGTGCTTAACCATTGCACTACCAGTGCTCCTTATGCAAACAATATCTATCAATTCATTTCTTAGAACTTAAAGGATACTTAGAGTGATACCACCTTATCGTTTTCCTCAGAATATAAAAAATGGAAATTATCGCACACAGGAATAAGGTAGTGGTGTTCCACATTTGTAACTTTGAGAAGATAGCTTCCCTGGTACGAATATTCCAGGGGACAAAAAGGGAAATGATGACAATGTGACTGAAGGCCTTCTCACAATTCATACAAAGAGTCTCTCCATTGTATATGGTCTCACAGGCATGCTGAGAGAGGAAGGCCACTAAAGGCTTCCCTCATCTTTTATATTCATAGGATCAATCCACAGCGTAATATTTCACATGTGGTCTAATGGAAAAAGATCTGCAGATATTCCCAGGTACCTTATATTTACATGATGTCTCTCACTGACTTCTCACATGTTCAGTTGGGTTAATTAAAGAGGGCTTTTTCATATGCATGAATTCAAATATCTTTGAAAGTAGGAGGAGAAAAACAAAAATTTCTCCACATTCCTAAAGCTAACATGATTTCTATGCCATGTATTTTCTTTCAGCTTTGAAAAAAAATAAGGGATGAAAGCTATTCAACATTACTCAGGTGTAAACTGTCTCTCTCCAGTATAACTACTTAGATGTGTTCTAAACGATGAGGAAACCTGAAGACTTTCCCACATTCCTTAAATTCGTAAGTACTCTGCACTGTTAGTACGTTTACAGAGAGAGAACAACTAAAGATTTTTCCACATTTCTTACATTCATAAAGTTCCTCTTCACTTTTTTTGTTTTCTGAGATAAGAAATATGAGTAACAGCTTTCCTGCATTCGTTACATTCATAAGGTCTCTCCCCACTGTGAGATTACTAATGTTCAGCAAGGACTGAGGACTGACTACAGGCTTTTCCACATTCCTTACATTTATAAGACCTCTCTGCACTGTCAGTTCTTGTACGATTAGTGAGGTATGACGAACTAGACTCACAAAACCCTTATATTCATAAGGCACCTCTACTTTGTGAGTTCTTATATATTTACTGACGTTAGAAAACTGACTAAATGCTTTCCCACTTCCTTACATTTATAAAGCCACTTTCCACTGTTACGCTCTTAAACGTTTAGTGAGGTTTGCGGACTGACTAAAGGTTTTCACACGTTGCTTAATTTGTAAGGCTTCTCTCCACAGTGCATTCTTATATGTACAGTTAGTGAAAAGGAATAACTAAAGACTTTCCCACTATCATGGATTGAATTGTGTCTCTCAAAAATTATCTGTCAACTTGGCTGGGTCATGATTCCCAATACTGTATGACTGCATACCATTTTGTAACCTGATGTGATTTCCTTATGTGTTATAAACTCTATCACTATGATGTAGTAAGATGAACGACTAGCAGTTATACTCATGAGATCTACAAGATTAGTGTCTTAAGCTGATCTCTTTTGAGACATAAAAGAGAAGCGAACAGAGACACATGGGAAGCTCACAGCACCAAGAGAGCAGTGCCAGCAGCATAGCGCATCCTTTGGACCTGAAGTTCCTGCACAGAGAAGCTCCCAGGCCAAGGAAAAACTGATGACATGAACCTTTTTCCAGAGCCAACAGAGAAAGTGTTCCCTTGGAGCTGATGACCTGAATCTGGACTTGTAGCATACTAGACTCTGAGAGAATAAACTTCTCTTTGTTAAAGCCATCCACTTGTGGTATTTCTGTTATAGCAGCACCGGACAACTAAGACACCTACATTCTTTATAAAGCTTCTCTCCTGTGTGAATTCTTAGACATTTAGTGAGAGATGAGGAACTAAAGGCTTTCTCACATTCCTTATATTCACAAGGCTTTTCTCCACTATGAGTTCTATGTGTAGCAAGACGTCAGGAACTAAAGGCTTTCCCACATATTTTACATTCATAAGGCCCCTCTCCACTGTGAACTCTTAAATGGACAGTGAGGTGTGCCAACTGATTATAGGTTCTCCCACATTCTTTACATTCATAAAGCCTTTCTCCACTGTGAGTTCTTATATGAGTAGTAAGAGATGAGAAGTGACTGAGAATCTCCCCCATTCCTTACATTCATAAAGCTTCTATCATGGACGGAATTATGTCCCCCCCATATATATGTGTCAACTTGGTTAGGCCATGATTCTTGGTATTGTGTGGTTGTCCTGCATTTTGTGATTGTCATTTTACATTAAAGAGGATTAGGATGGGACTATAACATCCTTACTAAGGTCATAACCCAGATCCAATGTAAAGAGAGTTTCCCTAGGGTGTGGCCTGCACCATCTTTTGATTGATGAGAAGGTTAACAGAGAGAGAAAGCCTTCCCCGAGGCTGACGCCCTGAATTTAGACTTTTAGCCTACTTTACTGTGGGGAAATAAATTTATCTTTGTTAAAGTCATCCACTTATGGTATTTCTGTTATAGCAGCACTAGATGACTAGGAATTTGGTACATTCATAAAGCCCTTCTCCACTGTGAGTTCTTATATAAGTAGCGAGGGATGAGGATAGACTGAGGATCTCCCACGTTCCTTACAGCTATAAAGCTTCTCTCCAGTGTAAACTCTTATAAGGCAAGTGAGGTGTGAGATCTGACTAAACAACTTCGCACATTCTGTACATTCATAGGCTTATTTCCACTATAATTTTTATGTGAAGTGATGGATGAGTGACAAGTATAGATTTTCCAAAGTTCTTTACATTCATGCTCATGACCTCTCACTTGTCTGAAAAGATGAGAAACTATAGAAACATTTCCCACCTTCATTACATTCGTAGAGTTTTTGGCCGGTGAATATTGTCGCATGATTCTTTAGAGTGGAGATACGAACGAAAACTTTCCTACATACCTTATATTTCCAGGGTTTCTGTCCAGTAAGAGTTCTCATGGGAGTGCTTAGGTGAGAGAGACAACTGCAGGCTCCTCCACATTCCTTACACTGGTAAGTATTGCAGACAGAATAAGATCTGAAATGATGCTTAAGTGAAGAGTGATCCATGAAGGCTTTTCCACACTCAAGGCATACAGGATTCACTTCAGGAGGAACTCTTTGGTGTTCAGTAAGAATTGAAATCCAGCTGAAGATTTTTCCACATTGATTACTTTCATTACTTTCACAGAGGTTCTCTACTGCAGGCTTTCTGTTAAAAACAGGCAACATACTGTTGGAAATAAATTTGTTACCATCTCACCATTACTAAACACAGTGAAAGCATTTTTTGGCCTGAGGTATGTCATACTTCATACATTAAGTCAGCTAGCAAACATGCTTCCACTACTGTCACTGTATTTCTAAAATACTGAGCTTTCTAAAAATTGTGTACAAGTAAAATATATTTCAAATTCTGGTTCATCTTTATAAAATATTTTGTAGAAATTCTCTGAACACATAATTTTACATATAAATTATACATAAATAACCAAAAGGTCAGCAGTTCAAACTCACCAGCTGCTCCGCAGGAGAAAAATGTAGCAATCTGCTTCTGTAACAATTACAGCATTGGAAACCCTATGGGGCAGTTCTACTCTGTCCTATACGGTCACTATGAGTCAGAAGCAACTTGATGACACACAACAACCATATATACACAAGTTTTCCTTGCTATCCCAAAGGAGAGCATTCCTATGAAACCTTTCATAAGCCAAAATGACATAAAGTAAAAAACTAATTACCATTAATTTATATCGGAAAAAAATTTGAGCACTTCTAGACCCAAAAAATAACGTACCAAATCATACTAAATAACGCATAAAATCTAAAATAACACTAACGTATGATAAGAGCAGATATGATATGGTACGTAAATTGAGACAAAACACAGACGCTCACAGACACAGCTTAAAGCTATGACGGCTTGATGCTGAGACACTAAGTGTAGCTCCCAGGGAAAGAGCTAGGCCAGGACAAACACATCCTTTAACTCCGACAGAGGTCCTGAGGGCCTTCTTCCCAGGTTATGGCTGCCACACCCCAGGTCACAGTCCTCCCTAGCTTATGTGTCTGAGTGTCCAGCATCTCAACCTTCCCACAGAGACTGGGAGCACCACCACCACCACAGCTCAGGTATGGCCTGGGCTAGAAGGAGAGGGGGTAAGGCAAGAGCACAGGCACCTGGGAAGAAGCCAGGAAGGAAGGGCCGAATCAGCCATTCCCCCCCCAACCCTCACTGGTGCTTGGGACTGAGGCCCATGGAGAGAGGCTGGCAGGCAGCAGATGGCACATGCTGGAGGAGGAGGATGATTAGCCTTGGCTCAAGGTACTCCTGCTACAGGTTCCCTCTCCTGGGCGGGGTGGGGGGCAGACACTAGCCCCCTGCTTGCCTGCCCATGCCCTCTGGGAGGCTGGAAACTGTGGCTCATGCCCTGACAGGAGCCTGGAAAGAGTGGGCAGGTAAAAGAAGAATGGTGGAAATATAAATACACAGACACACACCCTGACACCTTAAGACTCTCTCGTGAGGCACTGTTGTTGCTCATGCGAATGACACTCACCTTACTTTTCTCCCTTGGTTTTTATAGTGATCTTCAATACCATACAATTTGCAGATTTCTCCTAAAATGGAGAACCAAATGTCATTCTTCATAAATTGCACTATTATATGCTCACCAGATAATATTTTGCCATCATTAAGGTTGCAAGAAACTGACCCAATGATGGAAGCGGAAGTTCACAGTATGAAACAACATGAAAGGAAATTAGGACAAAAAAGACAGCTGTGAGAAATGAAAGATTTTTGAGGCATTTGGCTGCATGGCAATGGTCAAAAAGAAATTTACTGGGAAATAGATCCATGAAGATTGAGAAGAACAGTGACATAAATAGGGTGTAAGAAAGCAAAGAAAAACATTGAACACCATGCACATGCAATACAGAAATGCACAATCAGTATGTAAGAGAAAATGTGGAAACTCTTTCTCCATGAATACAGGTGTGTAAGGATTGATGGGAGTTAGAAAAGTAAGCTCAGATATCTGGGATATACAGTCTCCACAACCTAAAAGACACTTTTTCTAACTGTTTTATTCAAATTTCATTCCCTCCATACTGGGCTGGTTCTTCAAAGGATTCTTGCTTTCCTGGTGCTCTCAAACACAGTGGCCCTGGATAAGTCCTATCTCCACTCTACTCAGATCTTTCTCTTGCATCTCTGGGAGAACAAATGTGTGTAGGTGAAACGGTGCTCATGGAAGAAATCATATCATGAAAGAAAACACTGAAGAGCAATAAATATTTCATTGACACTGAGCCAATACTTTAGTCTTCAGAACCTCTGGAAATGAGGTGTGAGTTTATCTACAGTAAAATAATCATGTCACATTTGTAATAAACACAGAAAACTCTTTACAAAGTGCAAACCACAAATCTCTCTGTGCCCCAAAATGTCCGATGGATCCAGTGCTCACACTTACAACACTTAAAGTGCCTCAATGCTTTTAATCATAAGAAAAATAAAAAGTCAACTTAATACATACAGCTTTATATCCATGTGGAAGCCAAGATATGTACACTCCAAAGAGCAAGGAACTATGCCTCTCTTATTTAACAATATATTTCTATTCCTCACCCCAAATACTGGAGCAAGGTTGATGAGTACAATATATTGGTTCACTAAGGCAGTAAGCAAATAAAAAAAACATGATGTCATCCTTACCTACTGAGGCTAGGTTTCTGAAGGTTTCCATCATCACATCTCTGTAGAGTTTCCTCTGAGCAAGATCCAGCAAAGCCCATTCTTCCAGGGTAAAGTCCACAGCCACATCCTCAATGACCACTGAGTCCTAAAACACCCCATATACTCTGGTTCAGAAAAGTACCATGTACTCCAATATTTGCAAAAAGACAGGTAATAACCAAATACTTCATGAGACTGATTTTCTGAATTTGAAGGCTTAGGATTATAGTCTTGTAAAATAACTCAGATGACGAGCATAATACAGTCTGTAAAGTTTATGTTCTGTCATGGTTTGAGTTATGTCCCCCCAAAAATGTGTGTATCAATTTGTCTAGACCATGATTCCTGGTACTGTGTGATTTTCCTGTATGTTGGAAACCTGCCTCTATGATGTTAATGAGTGAAGATGGGTAACAGTTGTGTTAGTAAGGCAGGACCTGATCTACAAGACTGGATTGTGTCCTGAGGCAATCTCTTGAAATATAAAAGACAAAAGCGAGCAGTGAGACGGGGACCTCATATCATCAAGAAAGCAGTGCTGGGAGCAAAGCGCATCCTGTGGACCAGGGTCCCTGTGCAGAGAAGCTCCTAGTCTGGGGGAACACAGAAGAGAAGAAGGCCAACAGAGAGAAAAAGCCTTCCCCTGGAGCTGACGCCCTGAATTTCGACTTGATGCTACTCTGACTGTGAGGAAATAAACTTTTTTTTGTTAAAACCATACACCTGTAGTATTTGTTATAACAGCACTAGATGACTAAGCCATATTCTGTATCCCAGTTTGCTAAATAGTGTCTGGGGTCTTAAAAGCTTGTGAGCAGCCATCTAAGATACAGTTATTCGTTTATACTCATATGGAGCAGAAGAGAAAGAAAGAAAATCAGGACTCAGAGAAGAAACTACAAGACTGTCCACACAAACCACAGCCTCCTAGGTCTAGTGAGATGTTCATTATTCTGATCAGGGTCACAACAGATGGCTCCTGAAAGAATGGGAGAAAAAAGTAGAACATAAATCTAATTCTTACAAAATCCCGACTTCTGGACCAGTTAAGACTAGAGGACGCCCTAAGACAACTGCCCTGATGTACTTGTTAAGCCTTGAACTGAAACTATTCCCTAATATCACCTTTTAGCTAAGTAAGAGTGGCTCATAAAATAAAAAATATCACCTGTAAGTACCGTGCTTCTTTGGAAAACCATCAATATGAGACTTAATGGTCAACAGTTACCTCAAAGCAAAGATGAGAAAGTAAGGGAGGTGGAAAACTAGATTACTGGAAATGAAAAAACCTGAATGAAAACAATGAGAATGTTGACACACTGTGAAGAATATAATCAACCAATGTCACTGAACCATTTGTGTACAATTTGTTGAATGGAAACCTATTTTGCTGTCAGTTTGTCTTTGCAGTCTAAATTCCTGACCAGTACATTTGTGTTCATATGCATGCAGTTTTGTTGTTATTCTGGCTGTTATTCTTCAATAACACCATGGATGATCTAGAACGCTGCTAGGTACTAGGAAGAGAAGACAAAAGAAACATCCTACTCAATTTACATAACCAGCAGCTACTTCTCCTGGCAAAACCCTGTGTCTCAGACAAGACTTCTTCGTTTCAGACTCTTAACTGTGGCTACCCTCATTTATTAAAACTGACTTAGGAAATACTGACACACAGCCTTCTTCATGTGTGCAAAGTAGATAAAGCAGTGAACGAAACAAACATCCAGATGAAAATAGATCATAAATTCTTTGGGTGTGGACACTAAACACACAACATATAAAGTCAAGTAATAATTTCCATGAAAAATACAGCACAGTAAGATGATAAACAGCAAGTAACATGACTTATTTATCTTTAGTGAGTTAGTATAAGGAAAAAAAAGATGGTAGTTTGAATCCACCAGCTGCTCCCTAGCAACCCTATGGGGTAGTTCTACTCTGTCCTATAGAATCGCTATGATTTAGAATTGACTTGATGGCAACGGATTTAGTCTAAATACACCAATTAAAAGACAAAACCGATATGGTGTATAAGAAAGCCCCTTTATTAAAATAAAAAAAAAACTAAAAAAATAGAGAGGCTACATTAATTTCAGAGAAAGCAAATTATGGAAAAAGGAAAATGATCAGAGATAAACCAGGCATTACATGATAAAATGGTCAACTCTTCAAGAAGTCATAACAATCTTTAATTAGACGAGACAAAACCTAATAGAATTTCAAGGCAAAATAAACAAACCCACTATTAGAGATGGAGACTTCAACATCCCTCTATCAGTAATTGACAGATCCAGCATGCAAAAAAATCAGTAAGGATATGGTTGACCTAACACACCAATCCACTGGATCTAATTGACACTTATAGAGTATGTAATCCAAAATCAGCAGAATACACATCCTTCTGAAGTTCACAGGTACATGCACCAAGACAGACCACATTCTTGGCCATAAAAAACACTTTAACAAATCTAAAAATTAGAAATCACACAAAGTATACACTCAGGTCATAACGGAATTAAACTAGAAATCAATAACCAAAAAATAGCTGAAACATTACAAAATTACAACACATTTCTAAATAATATATGGGACAATGAAGAAATCTAGAAAAAAAATTAGGTTTATTTCAAAGAAAATAAAACTATCAAAAATTGTGGGATGCAGAGAAAACAGTGCATAGAGAAAAATTTATGGCACTGAATACACCTATTAGAAAAGATCTCATATCAATACTTAAACTTCCATCTTAAGAAACTAAAAAAATAAACGGCAAATTAAATCCAAAGTAAGAAAAAGATAAAAATAACAAAATTAGAGAATGAACCAATGAAAATGAAAATAGAAAATCAACGGAGAAATACAACAAAACACTGATTCTTTCAAAAGATCAATAAAATTGACAACTCTAGTCATGCTAAAAAAGAGAGAAGACAAATTACCAATATCAGAAAAAAAAAGGAGAAGCATTACAGTACAACCTGTGAAAGCCAGAAAATACAGATGGCAGAAACCTGTCAGAGAAGGAAAACTGAAATATCTTCCATTAATAGACAGTGATAGAAAAATGATAAAGCTGAACTCTGTCAAAGGCAGAAAATTTGTGAGACCCAGAAACACAAAGTAGTCCTGTCGACTTCTGGCTCTTATAAGTTTCACTGTACTGCTGATCACATAGACACTAAAAGATAATAAAAGACTGTTATGAACAACTCTATGCTCACAAACTTAATAACCTACATGCAATGGATTAATTCCTTTGAAAACACAGTCTACCAAACGTACACAAGCAGAAATAGATAAACTGAATGGGCCAATACCTGTTAAATCATTAAGAAAAAATCACAAAACAGCACTGTGCTCAGATGGGTTCAATGTTGAATTCTAAAACATTAAACATTTAATGAAAAAAGAATACCAATTGTCTGCTATCTTTCAGAAAATAGAAATAGAGAAAATACTTCCAAACCAATTTTTATGAAGCCAGCATTACTTGAACACCAAAACCAAAGATATTACAAGAAAGAAAACTACAGACCAGTATCTCTCACGAACACACATGCAAAACTCAACAGGTATCAGAAAATCAAATCCAACAATGTACAAGAATTACACACCATGACCAAATGGGATTTATTCAAGGATTTAAGTCTGATTCGACATTACAAAATCAATTAATGTAATCCATTACATCAACAGGCTAAACAAAAAAATCATACAAACCTATCAATAGATGCAGAGAAAGCATTCGACAAAATGCAATACCCATTTGTGATAAAAATTCTCAGCAAATTAGGAATGACCTCAACTTGATAAAGAGCATCTACAAAAACCTACAGCTAACGTCATTATAAGTGAGAAATCAGATTATTTTTGGCTAATATTAGGAACAGGCAAAGATGTTCCCACTCATCACCCCATTTAACGCTATACTAGAAGTACAAGGTAACGCATTAAGACATGAAAAATAAAAGGTATATAGATCGATAAGGAGAAATAAACTTGTTTGCAGATGATATGATTGTCTATGTAAAAAATTTCAAAGAATCAACAAAAACTCCTAAAATTAATAATCAATCATAGCAACACTGCAGGATAAAAGATTAATATACATAAAAAATCAATTGTTTCCCTATATACCAATAAAAAACTACTGCAGTTTAAAATGAAAACCACAATTT
This sequence comes from Dugong dugon, assembly GCA_030035585.1. Taxonomy (NCBI): domain Eukaryota; kingdom Metazoa; phylum Chordata; class Mammalia; order Sirenia; family Dugongidae; genus Dugong; species Dugong dugon. Next base: position 16,273,236 of record CM057462.1, on the reverse strand, counting down.
TATATCAGCGATAACAAGAATAAATGGAATACCAAAAATCTAACAAAATAAGTAAAACACCTATTAAAAAAAACTATAAAACATGGTGAAATCAAACATCTAAATAAATGGAGAGATATTCCATATCCACAGACAAGAAAATTCAATATTGTTAAGATGCTGACTAATCTGGTCAGTTTTGTGGATATCAACAAACTTTTTAAAATATTTATACAACAGGAAAGCCTCAAGATAACCAACACAATATTGAAGGAGAACAAAGTGGGAAGACTGACACTATACCACTTCAAGATTAAAGCCACAATAATTAAGAAAACGTGGTGGCAAAAGTATAGACAAGAGATGGGGTCAAGACGGCGCAGTCATCAGACACTTCCTGTGGTCTCTCTTACAACAAAGATCCCAAAAAACAAATGAATCTATTAAATATGACCATCTAGGAGCCCTAAACATCAAAGACAAACTCGAGGAGTCAGAACAGCAGGGGGAGGGAGAGACAGTTCAGAAGCAGCTAGGATTTGCAAGACCTGACTTGGCCAGCACCCTGCTGGCTGGATCATCTGGTGTGCACGGGCTGAGTCAAATAGTAGTGCTCGGGATAAGTTTTTCACGCTGGGAGAAACCAAGCAGCGAAGAGTCTGCTTAAGCCTCCGGAACCAGGTAGAAGCGGCTGAATTGATGGAAGTACAATTGTCTAACCTACTGCGCAAATAAAGGATACTCTTTCTCCCTCTGGGAAGTACCCATCTCCCATTGACCTGCCCCTCCTGGCTCTGCTCTGGGTCCTGGTCTGGCTTCAGTGATTGCTGTGCCCCCTGCACTGGAAGTACGACCTGTTGTGCACCCCAAGCCATTCTCCCAGCTTTGGAGAGGGACCAAATTAACAAACAGGAATAATAATCTGCCAGCTCCCCTAAACCCGGAACTCAGGGCAGGCACAGCCCCCTTGCCTAGGCACCAATATAAGGAGTCCATGGATTTTGTGATAACTATCTAGGCCTGCATGGGCCCATTCCAACAGTGTAAGCCCTCATTAGCACAGTACAACAAGATTACATCTGAAGCCTATTTTCAACTACCTCAGCTAAGGAAAAGTGGCAGATTTGTGACATTTAACACCATTTTGCCCATTAGGCAGGGTCCTCACCTACTCACATCACTCCACCTACCCACCCACGACAGGGGTCAGTGAATAAGTGGTGTCTCCCAGTCCTTACAGCCAACAGCACTGTGTGCACAAAGTCCGGCTGCAAAACCCACCGACCTATGCATTCTAAGGAACAGGGACACATCTTCCACCCAGGCACTCAGGGGCAGCCATAAGCCCCCTGCCTTGCTCAGCACATGATGCCCTACCGCAGCCAGATATCTGTGCCCTCTCCAATCACCCCTGCTCTATAGGACTGTAGGTGAGAGCCTGCACCACACATTTGGCGACCGATGACCTGGACACCTGAGCTGAATCCACACAAGAAAAGTAAATGGACTTCTGGGCTCACACACCTAGTAACAGCTTTAACCACCTGGTGACAAGATGTGAGAGCTTCAAAGATGCCAATAATCAAAATAGCTCACATGACCAGCCTATTTGAGCATATCAAAACAAGTAGTTAGGACATAGTAAACGTTATCAAAACAAGTAGCTAGCACATAATAAACGAACTAAATAAATATAATTTATTGATGGCTCAGAGACAGCAATCAATATCAAATCACATAAAGAGGCAGACCATCATGGCTTCAGCAAGCCCCCAAAACAAAGAACCAAGAAACCTCCCAGAGAAAAAGAAGTTTTTGGAATCACCAGAAGTAGAATTCAAAAGATTAATATACTGAGCTCTTCAAGTGATCAGGAAGGAGATCATTCAAAATGCAGAACAAGCCAAGGAACACACAAAGCAACAGAGGAACTTAAAGAAGGTTACACAAGAGTATAATGACAAATTTAACAGGCTGCCAGAATCCATAGAGAAGCAGCAAACAGAAATCCAAAAGATTTACAAGAAAATTTCAGAATTAGACAATGCAACAGAAAGTCACAGCAGCAGAACTGAGGCAACGGAAGTCAGACTTAGTGTCACTGAAGATAAATCACTTGACAACAACTCACATGATAATAATCACATACAGAAATTTAAAAAAATGAACAAACCCTAAGAATTATGTGGGACTCTATCAAGAAGAATAACCTACGAGTGACTGGAGTACCAGAACGGGGGGTGGGGGGGTGGTGAATAACAGAAAATTCAGAGAAAACTGTTGAAGATTTGTTGGTAGAAAACTTCCCTGATATCGTGAAAGATGAGAAAACATCTATCCAACAGGTTCACTGAACCCCACACAGGGTAGATCCCAAAATAAAGTCACCAAGACATATTATAATCAAACTTGCCAAAATCAAGGATAGAGAGAATTTTAAAAGCAGCTAGGAATAAACAAGAAATCATCTACAAAGAAGTCAATAAGACTAAGCTCTGACTACACAGCAAAAACCATGCAGGCAATAAGGCAATGGGATGACATATATAAAGCTTTGAAGAAAAAAAATTGCCAACCGAGAATTATATAGCCAGTAAAACTGTCTCACAAATATGATGGCAGAATTCGGGCATTTCCAGATAAACAGAAGTTTAGGGAATTTGTAAAAACCAAATCAAAATTAAAATAAATACTAAAAGGAGTCTCCCAGTTAGAAAATCAATAACATCAGATAACAACCCAAGACTAGAACACAGGACAGACCAACCAGACATCAACTCAGATAGGGAAGTCTCAAAAATAAACCTAAGCTAAAACACTGAAAATAGGGACACAGAGACATCAATATGTAAAAGATAACATTAAAAAAAAAAAGATGTATTAAATAATATAATCACAGAACTTTCATATGGAGATAAAATTAGGATGATATTAAGAAATGAAACACTGCTTTAAACTTAGAAAAACAGAAGTAAATTTCAAGTTAACCAGAAAGGCAACTAACAAACCTACACATCAAAATAAAAAAGAAGAAAAAAAATTCAGCAAATACAAAATCAACAATATTAATAAAGACAAAAAAATAAAATAAAGAAAACCGACTCAGCACAGAAAATTAAGTGGAACAAAGAAACTGTCAACAACACATACACACAAAAAAACATCAAAATTACACACCCACAATAGGGCTCCAAAATACATAAACTCAAACAGCGTTGAAAAGAGAAATAGATAGCTCCACAAGGGTAGTAGGAGACTTCAACACATCACTTTCAGTGAAGGACAGAACACCCAGAAAAAAGCTCAATAAAGACACGGAAGATCTAAATGCAACAATCAACCACTTCATCTCACAAACATATACAGAACATTCCATCCAACAGCACACAAGTATACTTTCTTTTTGATGCACATGGGACATTCTCCAGTATAGACCCCATATTAGGCCACTAAGCAAGCCTTAACAGAATCCAAAACATCAAAATATTACAAAGCATCTTCTCTGACCAGAAAACCATAAAAACAAAAATCAGTAACAGAATAAACAAAGAAAAAAAATCCAATACATGGAAACTGAACAACACTTTGCTCAAAAACTACTGGGTTATAGAAGGAATCAAGGACAGAATAAAGAAATTCACAGAATCAAATCAGAATGAAAACACATCCTACCAGAACCTTTGGGACACAGCAAAAGCAGTGCTCAGAAGTCAATTTACAGCAGTAAACGCACACATTGAAAAAGAAGGGCCAAAATCAAAACATCAACCCCACAACTCGAACAAATGCAAAGAGAGCAGAAAAACAAGCCTTTGGGCACCAGAAGAAAGAAAATAATAAAAATTAGAGCAGAAATAAATGAAATAGAGAATATAAAAACAATTGAGAGTTAACAAGACCAGAAGCTGGTTCTTTGAAAAGATCAACAAAATTGATAAACCACTGGCCAAACTGAGAAAAGAAAAACAGGAGGAAGCAAATAACCCGAATAAGAAGTGAGATGGGCGATATCACAACAGATCCAACTGAAATTAAAAAAATCATAACAAAATACTATGAAAAATTGTACTCCAACAAATTTGAAAACCTAGAGAAAATGAACAAATTTCTAAAAACACAATACCACCTAAACCAACACAAACTGAAGTAGAAAAGCTAAATACACCTGTAACAAAAGAAAAGATTGAAGAGATAATTTAAAAAAAAAAAAACCTCCCAACAAAAAAAAGCCCTGGCCCTGACGGCTTCACTGGGGAATTCTATCAAACTTTCAGAGAAGAGTTAACACCAGTACTACACTAAAGGTATTTCAGAGCATAGAAAAGGATGGAATACTGAACTCATTCAATGAAGCCCAGTTAACCTTGATATCAAAACCAGGTAAAGACACTACAAAAAAAAGAAAATTACAGACCAATATTCCTCATGATCATAGACTCAAAAATCCTCAATAAAATTCTAGCCAATAAAATTCAACAACATATCAAAAAATAATTCACCATGACCAAGGAGGATTCATACCAGATATGCAAGGATGGCTCAACATTAGAAAATCAATATAATTCATCATATAAATGAAACAAAAGAGCCAAATGATCTTACCAATTGATGCAGAAAAGGCATTTGACAAAGTCCAACACCCCATTCATGATAAAAATCCTTAGCAAAATAGGAATAGAAGAGAAACTCCTTGACAGAATAAAGGGCATTTATACGTCAACAGCCAATATCATCCTAAATGGAGAGTCTGAAAGCATTCCTCTTGAGAATGGGAGCCAGAGAAGGATGCCCTTTATCATCAAATTCAACACTGTGCCGGAGGTCCTAGCCAGAGCAATAAGGCAAGAAAAAGAAATAAAGGGCATCCAAATTGATAAGGAAGAACTAAAAGTATCCTTATTTGCAGATGATATGATTTTATACAAAGGAAACACCAAAGAATCTACAAGAAAACTACTCGAACTAATAGATTTCAGCAAAATATCAGGATACAAGATAAACATACAAAAATCCTCCACACCAACAAAGATAACTCCGAAGAGGAAATCACCATATCAATACCATTTACAATAGCCCCCAAAATAAAATACTTATGAATAAATCTAACCAGAAACGTAAAAGACCTATACAAAAAAAACTACAAGACAGTACTGTCAAGAAACCAGAGACTTACAAAAGTAGGAAAACATACCTTGCTCATGGATAGGAAGACTCAACACTGTGAAAGTGTCAATTCTACCCAAAATGATCTACAGATACTATGCAATCCTGACCCAAATTCCAACGATATTTTTTAACAAAATGGAGAAGCAAATCACTAACTTCATATGGAAAGGGAAGAGGCCCCGGATAAGTAAAGCATTACTGAAGAAAAAAAACAAAGTGGGAGGCATCACACTACCCAATTTTAGAACCTATTATACTACCAAGGTAGTCAAAACAGCCTGGTAGTGGTACAAAAATAGATACATAGACCAATGGAACAGAATTGAGAATCCAGACGTAAATTCATCCACCTATGAGCAGCTGATATTTGACAAAGGCCCAAAGTCCATTAATTGGCAAAAAGACAGTCTCTTTAACAAATGGTGCTGGCAAGACTGGATATCCATCTACAAAAAACTGAAACAAGACCCATACCTCACACCATGCACAAAAATGAACTCAAAATGGATGAAAGACCTAAATATAAAATCCAAAATGATAAGGATTATGGAGGTAAAAATAGGGACAATGCTGGGAGCCCTAATGCATGGCATAAAAAGAATATGAACCATTAGTAACAATGCACAAACACTAGAAGAGAAACAAGATAACTGGGAGCTCCTAAAAATCAAAATTATGCTCATCAAATGACTTCATCAAAAGAGTAAAATGACAACATGCAGACTGGGAAAAATTTTTGGCTACAACAAATCTGAAAAGCATCTAAGCTCTAAAATCTACAATGTATTGCAAAACCTCAACAATAAAAAGACAAATAACCCAATTAAAAAATGAGCAAAGGATATGAACAGACACTTCACCAAAGAAGACGTTCAGGCGGCTAACAGACACATGAAGAAATGCTCACGATCATTAGCCATTAGAGAAATGTGAATCAAAACAATGAGATACTATCTCCCCTCAACAAGGCTAGCATTAATCCAAAGAACACAAAATAATAAATGTTGGAGAGGCTGTGGAGACTGGAACACTCATACACTGTTGGTGGGAATGTGAAATGGTACAACCACTTTGGAAATCGATTTGGTGCTTCTTTAAAAAGCTAGAAATAGAAGTACCATATGATCCAGGAATCCCACTCCTAGGAATATATCCTAGAGAAAAAGGAGCTATCACATGATTAAATATATGCACACCCATGTTCACTGCAGCACTGTTCACAACAGCAAAAAGATGGAAACAACCTAGGTGCCCATCAACAGACAAATGAATAAACAAATTATGGTATATTCACACAATGGAATACTACACAATGATAAGGAACAACGATGAATCCATGAAACGTCTTGTAACATGGAGGAATCTGGAAGGTATTATGCTGAGTGAACTTAGTTGCAAAAGGACAAATATTGTATAAGACCACTATTATAAGAACTCAAGAAAACGTTTAAACACAGAAGAAGACATTCTTTGATGGTTACAAGAGTGGCGAAGGAGGAGAAGGGGTATTCACTAGCTAGATAGCAGACAAGAATTATCTTAGGTGAAGGGAAGGACAGCACACACTACAGGGGAAGTCGGCACAATGAGACTAAACCAAAGCTAAGAAGTTTCCTGAACAATCAAACACTTGGAGGGACAGAGTAGCAGGGGCTGGGGTCTGGAGCCATGGTTTCAGGGGACATCTAGGTCAACTGGCATAATAAACTTTATTAAGAAAATGTTCTCCATCTCACTTTGGTGAGTGGTGTCTGGGGTCTTAGAAGCTTGCAAGCAGCCATCTAAGATGCATCAATTGGTCCCAACCCACCTGGAGCAAAGGAGAATGAACACCAAAGACACACCGAAAATATTAGCCCAAGAGAAAAAAGGGCCACATAAATCAGAGACTCCATCAGCCTGAGACCAGAAGAACTAGATGGTGCCGGGCTACCACCCATGACCGCCCTGACAGGGAACACAACAGAGAGTCCCTGATGGAGCAGGAGAAAAACGTGGAGCAGAATTCAAATTCACGTAAAAAGATCAGGCTTAATGGTCCGACTGAGACTGGAGGATCCCTTGAAGCCATCACCCCTGGATGCGCTCTGTTAACCCAGAACTAAAACCATTCCTGAAGCCCACTCTTCAAAGATGAGACTGGACTATAAAACATAAAATAATACTCGTGAAGACTGTGCCTCTTAGTTCAAGCAGATACATGAGACCAAAATGGTGGCTCCTGTCCAGAGGCAGGATGAGAAGACAGGAAGGGAAAAGAGCTGGTTGGACCGACAAGGGAAACCCACGGTGGAAAGGGAGAGTGTGCTGTCACATTATAGGGACTGCAACTAGTGTCACATAACAACTTGTGTATAAATTTTTGTATGAGAAACTAACTCGAGCTGTAAACTTTCACCTATATGCAAATAAAAAAAAAAAAAGTAGCTAGTGGAAGAGGAATGGGCTGGATGAAGACAAGAGTGAGAACAAGTCTTCATAAAGTATACTTTTTAAGTTCATATTAAGAGTTTTGAACTTTGGAGGTATTATCTATTGGGAAAATTTAAGTAGATAAACTGTACCTTTAACCACAATATAAATCAAATGTGATATTTAATGTCTTTACTAGGAATTCCCACTTGCAATTTCAAAACAAAAAATTTTAAAATTTAGTCATTTAGGGCCTGTTATTAAATGGTCTAATACATTTGTACACACCATAAAAATGTAAATTAGAGCTATCTTTCTAAACACAGTGACCAGGGAGTCTATACTTCCATCTTATCTCAGTCATGAGAATGTTTCCAAAATGGCTAAAATATTTAACACACTAAGGCTTCTGGCATGATTTGTTAAATGTAACAGGAGCCTTTTAGATCCCTCTCAAGGTTTAAGTAAGGTTCAGAGTAACTTTTACATTGGTTATAATAGGCACTCCTACGTGTTTGAGAAGTTTTAAATCCATTAAAGTGAAAAATTATCAGTAGAAATACAACTGATCTAGATAATTTCCTCCAGTGAAAACTGTAAACCCAAGAACTTAAATACACCCATTTCACAGGTTGAGTTTCTCTAGCAAAAGAGAACATTGTAATTTTAGATTCTAATTCAAGACTGTGGAGAACAGTAAAAAATTACAGGGATTTAACACCAGCTGTAAGCACAGGTAGATGGGAGGACAAGGACCTACACTGAAGAATCATGCTTCTCACACATCTGAGGCTCAGGGCAAACGCATTCCCCACTAGAAAAAAGGATTGGTCTGGAGACCCCACAAAAACCAGCTGGACTCACCGCCCTAGCCTCACGCCTTTGGTGAGAGCACGAGAGCACTAAGCCCCACCCAGGACCCCACAAACAGAGCCTTCCCCAACTAACTCTCTCTCCCCTTCTTTACTCCATGACACAGTGTGCGACGTGGCACTGTACTCATAGAACTGCACAGAAAAGCCCGCAGCGCCTGGGGGAAGCCAAGAACACTGTAGTGATGGGACAAGGATGGCTCTGGAGGGCCTGGGGCCCAGCCTCCTCAGCTAGAGCTACTCCATCTTCAGTCTCTGGTCAGGAGATTCTGTCACTCAACACAAAGCAGCAAAGCCCAAGGTAGGGATGTTCACACCCCATGTTGCCAGCTCTGAAAGTCACATATGAAAGGTGACCCTAATCATAAGAGGTTTGAGAATCCACATATGTGTAGAGGAAAGAACCAACGACAGTGGAGCAGGAACTTAGGAGGCTTCTTAGGACTCAGTCCCTCAGCCTCCTGTGCCACCTTTTGACCTCACTGAGGAGCCACAGGACCCAAAACACACAGCTAGTCCCCCAACAATTGATATCTAGTCTCATCCCCTTATGATACAAACACCCCAGTTCTCTGCAGTACTCACCATTTCCTTCTTCCAGCTTCTGGAAGTCTAAGTGAATGTCCACTAAAGTAAAAAGGATAGGAGTGGAAGCAGTGGGCAGTCCGGAGGCTGATGAATAATGTTTGGCCCACACAGCCAATCAGAGCAGCGGAAATCCTTACTTGTGATAGCACGGATGTGCAAGATGGTTGCCCTAGGTCCCCAGCTGCCTAGACTGGACTAGTTCTCTCTGTACCACACTTGGGACCTGAAATGGAAGAAGATGGAGGAAACAGTGTTGAGTAAGGAGGGAATGAGAGAGTTCTTGGCCTTCAACTCTTACCCTGGGCAGGGCTTCCTCCCAGACTAAAGGCAGTGCTCCACCCTGAGGATATTTGCATTTAAGGGAGAGCAGGCTCCAGCCTTCCAGAGCACACACTTGCATTGGATTTTTAAAAGTAAATGGCTCCACATCACTAGTTATTAATATGAAGGATAAAAAAGAGAACTATTTCTATAGCAAAATTTCCAGTGAATTATACTTCTAAATAGTAAAAAAAAAAAAAAAAAAGAGAGAGATTATGCTAATGACACTGGCATTAGCAATGATTTCTGAATAGGGCAGTTAAATTTAGACACTTTAAATTTTTGAAATGATATATGCAGCTGCTGCTTGACTCTTTAGTATCTATACACCTTTCCTATCTTGTTCTTGTAAAACGATATCTTCTTGTTGTTCTTACATTCAACAGATTTGATACATATACATACTACCTTCATTCTACAATATTACATCTGGAATAAAAAGAAATATATTTTCTCCTCATATTACAGACGTCACACACATTATTTACTCATCAATTTTAGTTTTACTTCTTCAAGTTTAACATTTACTATAGATCATGACTTCCTAAAAGTTGCACATCTCATGTTTCAGCAAGAATATCTTGTAAAATAATTATTACAAAGGATGAGGTACTTTTTGCAACTGTGGCTGACCCTCTAGGACATGTTCAACTATTTTGATGAATTTTAATACATATGCCTCCCATTTTGTCCTCATTCTGAATACTCCCTGCGCTGCCATTGGGATTATGCCCGAGTTTTGCTCTAAGAAGCCTTCAATCTATTAAGAAGTGTGGCTCTTTGTAGCAGAAATTGTGTTTGAATCACCAGCATCCTATCTGGCACTGATCCTGTCTCAGCCAAGCCTTTAAGATCTTAGAGAAAGAACTGGGTGTGTAATCTCCATAAATCCCTCAATGTCTATGGTAAGCTTGTTCGGCCACATCACATTTTGCATCAGATCAGCTAGGGCTGGTCATATTGTTTCTCACGCTATCATACCGAAAATGTCTGCCTTACCCCCAAAGAAATTATGCGAGGAAATATATGCCTCATCCTAGAATATATTTCCTCGAGTAATTTATTTCCTCGAATAATCCTGAAATTGAGATACACGTTACTAAATGCACGTACTACTTCTACTAATGTTTCTTAATTCTTCGTATATCTTAAAGACCTAAAAACATAACCTATAAACATTAAAGGAGCGAGAATATATATCACCATACTCTTTCTTTTTCTATGACCAACAATACTCAACGAAAGTCCTGCCTTGATGAAGCACAGAAAACAAAGGGAAACACGGTGAGCAGCGGACTGGAAGGGGTGGGAGCAGAGAATTTAGTCTCAGGCCAACTCTCCTGGGCATCCATGAGGCCCGTGACCCTGCATTTCTCACAAAACTCCCAGGTGAAGCTGCTGCTGCTGCTCCGGGAACAATACTTTTGCTTAGCGAGGACTCCCACGATTTTACCTGTTAATGCACCGAGAGGCAGAGGTCCAGCCCATCTACTGAGCCGTCTAGACCCTGGCGGTGCAGAACCCAGCCGCGGACCAGACAGGCGACGGCGGGGTGGGCCGGGCTCTCGGAGGAGGCGGCTGTAGGAAAGCGGCGGCACGGGCACAGGGCGGCTACCGGCAGTCGCGCGGCAGACCAGAGGGCGAAGAAGCGAGGACTGCGCAGGGGAGGGGGAGCAGCGCCCTTAGACCCCAGCTGGGCCCTCCTACCGCTGCTGGTGCCGCGGGCTGCACCCGCTACTGGATCAAGCAGGACGCCTACAGACACAAAACGCACCTCAACCGGTGCAGGAGTACGACCGAAGATGGCAGTCAGTCGGTGGCCGCGCACTTCCACTTCCAGTTTCTCGGGCTCTCGGTGCGGAAGAGGAGGGGCTTGTGCGTGGACCCACAGAGCTCCACCGTGTGACCATGGCGGGGGGTGGGGGTGGGGGTGGGGGTGGGGGTGGGGGTGGGGGTGGGGGTGGGGGTGGGGGCGGGGGGAGGGGAGGGGCGGTGTCTGTGGCGTCTCCTGTGATTTGAGATTGAACCACCGCTGTCGTTTTTTTCCTCTATAGAGAAAAGCCTGTTGTTGTTAGGTGCCGTCCAGCCGATTTTCGACTCATATCGACTCTGACAAAGTAGAACTGCCCCATAAGGTTTCCTAGGCTGTGATCTTTACAGCAGCAGCTCGTCAGGTCATTCTCCCACGGAGTCTCTGGGTGGGTTGGAACCGCCAACCTTTCCGTTTAGCAGCCAAGCGCTTAACCTTTTAGCCACCAGGGGTCCTTAGAGAAAAAAAAATCTAGGTTTTCTTAAATGCATACATGAGCTTAAACATAGATTTCAGTAGTCAAACATTTGTAATACACCCGGGTAGAGAGAGTTGATATTTGCATGTTTGGCCATTAGACCATATTCTTTAGAGAAATAATTTTCTTGCTTCACGTAAATATTTGCCCATCTTTAGAATTCTTGAAGTTTGAAGAGTTGGCTTCTGTTTCATGGTTTGTCTTCTCTTGCATACCTTTACCCAGGAACAAGGCAAGGACTATGCAAACCGAATCTGATCTCTCAAAGCGTTGAGGACTTAGGAGAAGAGTTTTTGGGGGAAAGAGTCAGGCAGATTCTAGTCCTTGCGAGGAACAGTAGGTAAACAGTGACGTACTTTTAAAAATCACAATTATAAACAGATTTTACTTTTTTACGAGGCATATCACGCATATAATTAAATACAGAACTTGAACTAATTTCAAATGTACAATGCAATGAATATTTACATGTGTACATACACTCATTAAACCACCTCTGAGATCCCCAATAGATATTGCCCCTTCCCCATTTAATATTGTCCTTGGAGAAACAAGTGTTCTGTTATCCCCGGAGATACATTTGCCTGTTCTTGGTCGTCATATGATTGGAATCATATTGTTTGAACTCTGTTGTGTCTGACTTAATCTACTCAACATAATTCTGTGATATTTTACCTATATTGTTGCGTATAGCAGTAATTTGTTCGTTGCTTGTCCCTATGTGGTATTCCATTGTAAGAATACACCACAATATTTTAAAAATTAATTACCTGTTTATAAGGTTAGTATTCTAACCTAGGATATAATATATATACTGCTGAATTTATAATGGGCCCTTGACAATAATGTGTCTTCTGCTGTTATTGGGTGGAGTGTTCAATGAATGTCAGTTAGGTCAAGTTGGTTGCTTCTGTTGTTCAGGTCTTCTACATGCCTACTGATTTCTATATCCTTCTGATTTTTTTTTCTATTTTGTCTTTAAGTTCTACCAGTTTTTTCTTCATATATGTTGAAGCTCTGCTGTTAGGTGTATACATATTTCGGATTGTTATGTCTTCTAGTTGAAGTCATTGTTTTATCATTATGTAGTGTCCCTCATTACCTCTCCACCACTGGTCTGTCAGTTTCGTACTGTGGTGGCTTCTGTGTTGCTGTGATGCTGGAAGCTATGCCCCCATATTTCAAATACTAGCAGTGTTACCCATGGTGGACAGGTTTTAATGAAGTTCCAGACTAAGACAGACTAGGAAGAAGGAACTGACAACCCACTTCTTAAAAAAATTAGCCCGTGAAGACCTTATAAATAGCAGCGGTACGGTGTCTACTATTACTACTGGAAGATGAGCCCCTCAAGTTGGAAGGCACTCAAAATACAACTGGGGAAGAACTGCCTCCTCAAAGTAGAGTCAACTTTGACGTAGATGAAGTAAAGCTTTTGGAATCTTCATTTGTTGATGTGGCATGACTCAAAATGAGAAAAAAGAGCTGGAAACATCCATTAATAATCGGAATGTGGAATGTATGAAGTATGAATCTAGGAAAATTGGAAGTCGTCAAAAATGAAATGGAATGCATAAAGATCAATATCCTAGGCATTAGTGAGCTGAAATAGACTGGTATTGGCCATTTTGAATGTGACAGTCACATGGTCTACTAGGCTGGGAACGATAAATTTAGGAGGAATGGTGTGGCATTCATCATCAAAAAGAAAATTTCAAGATCTATCCTAAAGTACAATGCTGTGAGTGCTAGGATAATATCCATATGCCTACAAGGAAGACCACTTAATACTATTATTCAAATTTACACACCAGCCACTAATGCCAAAGATGAAGAAATTAAAGATTTTTATCAAGTTCTGCAGTCTGAAACTGATTAAACATGCTATCAAGATGCATTGATAATTTCTGGCAACTGAAATGCAAAAATTGCAAACAAAGAAAAAAGATCAGTACTTGGAAAATATGGCCTTGGCAATAGAAATGTCCTCAGAGATCACATGATAGAATTTTGCAAGACCAACGACTTATTACAAATAGCTTTTTTAAACATAAACGGGGACTACACATGTGGGCCTCTCTAGGAGGAATATACAAAAATCAAATCGACTGCATCTGTGGAAATAGATGATGAAAAAGCTCAATATCATCAGTAAGAAATAGACAGAGGCCAACTGCGGAATAGACCATCAATTGCTCTTATGTTCAAGTTGAAGCTGAACGTCCATGAGAGCCAAAGTATGACTTCAGTATGTTGTTGTTGTCAGATGCCGTCGAGTAGGTTCCGACTCATAGCGACCCTATGTACAACAGAACAAAACATTGCCCAGTCCTGCGCCATTCTCACAATCATTGTTATGCTTGAGCACATTGTTGTACCCAATGTGTCAATCTATCTTGTTAAGGGTATTCCTCTTTTTTGCTGACCCTCTACTTTACAAACATGATGTCCTTCTCCAGGGACTGGTCCCTTATGACAACATGTCCAAAGTATGTAAGACGAAGTCTCCCCATACTTGCTTTGGAGGAGCATTCTGGCGGTACTTCTTCCAAGACAGATTTGTTCATTCTTTTGGCAGTCATGGTATATTCAATATTCTCCACTGATACAATAGTTCAAAGGTGTCAATTCTTTTTCTGTCTTTCTTATTCATTGTCCAGCTTTTGAACGAATGTGAGGCGATTGAAAACACCACAGCTTGGGTCAGGTGCACCTTAGTCTTCAGGGTGACATCTTTGCTTTTTAACACTTTAAAAAGGTATTTTGCAGTAGATTTGCTCCAAGTAATGTGTCGTTTGATTTCTTGACTGCTGCTTCCATGGGTGTTGATTGTGGATTCAAGTAAAATTAAATCCTTAGCAACTTCAATCTTTTATCCGTTTATCATGAGTATATTGCACCTGAATTAGAGACCATCTCAAGAATAGATTTGGTCAACACACCACTCTCAGTAAAGGACAGAACAACTAAGAAGAAACTCAGCAAAGATACAGAAGACCTAAAGGGCACAATCAGCCAACTGGACCTCATAGACATATATAGAACAATCCATCCAACCACTGCAAAGTACACATTCTTTTCCAATGCACATGGAACATTCTCCAGAATAGACCACATCTTAGGCCACAGAGCAATCCTCAACAAGATCCAAAACGTTGGGATAATTCACAGTATCTTCTCTGACCACAATGCCATCAAGGTAGAAATTAACACTAGAAAGAGCAAGGAAAAACAATCAACTACATGGAAACTGAATAATACCCTGCTTACACATCACTGGCTAATAGAAAAAATCAGAGATGGAATCAAAAAAATTCCTAGAATCAAATGAGAATGAAAACACATCATACCAAAACCTTTGGGACACAGCAAAGGAAGTCCTCAGAGGACAATTTATAGCAATAGATGCACATATCAAAAAAGAAGAAAGGGACAAAATCAAAACATTAACTACAGAACTCAAAGAAATAGAAAGAGAACAGCAAAAAAAGCCTACAACCACCGGAAGAAAGGAAATAGTAAAGATCAGAGCAGAAATAAATGAAATAGAGAACAGAAAAACAATAGAAAGAATCAACAAAACCAAAAGTTGGTTCTTTGAAAGAATCAACAAAATCAACAAACCACTGGCCAGACTGACAAAAGAAAAACAGGAAAGGACACAAATAACCCAAATAAGAAATGAAATGGGGGACATTACTACAGACCCAACTGAAATAAAAAGGATTATAACAGAATATTATGAAAAACTATACTCCAACAAATTTGAAAGCCTAGAGGAAATGGATAAATTTCTAGAAACACACGGCCTACCCAAACTACAACAAAGTGATATTGAAAATCTGAACAGACCCATAACAGAAGAAGAGATTGAAAAGGTAACAAAAAAACTCCCAACCAAAAAAAAGCCTTGGCCCAGATGGCTTCACTGGAGAATTCTACAAAACATTTACAGAAGAGCTTGTACCAGTTCTACCCAAGCTATTTCAGAGCATAGAAGAGGAAGCAACACTTCCAAATTCATTCTATGAAGCCAGCATAATGCTGATACCAAAACCAGGAAAAGACATCACAAAAAAAGAAAATTACAGACCAATATCTCTCATGAATATAGATGCAAAAATTCTGAACAAAATTCTAGCCAATAGAATTCAGCATCATATCAAAAAAAAATACACCAAGACCAAGTAGGATTCATACCAAGTATGCAAGAATGGTTTAACATTAGAAAATCAATCAACATAATACACCACATAAATAAAAGGAAAGAAAAGAATCACATAATCATCGCAATTGATGCAGAAAAGGCATTTGACAAAGTCCAACACCCATTCCTGATAAAAGCTCTCAATAAAATAGGTATAGAAGGAAAATTTCTCAACCTAATAAAGGGCATCTATGCAAAACCAACAGCCAACATCATTCTTAATGGAGAGAGGCTGAAAACATTCCCCTTGAAAACAGGAACAATACAAGGATGCCCTTTATCACCACTCCTATTTAACATTGTGCTGGAAGTTCTAGCTAGAGCAATAAGGCAAGAAAAAGAAATAAAGGGCATCCAAATTGGTAATGAAGAAGTTGAACTGTCCCTGTTTGCAGATGATATGATATTATACATAGAAAACCCTAAAGACTCCATGAGAAATCTACTGGAACTAATAGAAAGATTCAGCAGAGTAGCAGGATACAAGATAAACATTCAAAAATAAGTTGGATTCCTATACACCAGTAAGGAGAACAATGAAAAGGAGATCAGGAAATCAATACCATTTTCAATAGCCCCTAAAAAGATAAAATACTTAGGAATAAATCTGACCAGGGATGTAAAAGACCTATACAAAGAAAACTATAAAACACTACTGCATGAAACCCAAAGGGATCTACATAAATGGAAAAACATACCATGCTCATGGATAGGCAGACTCAACATTGTGAAAATGGCAATTCTACCCAAAGCAATTTACAAATACAATGCAATCCCGATCCAAATACCAACAACATTCTTCAAAGAGATGGAAAAAATAATCATTAACTTTATATGGAAAGGGAAGAAGCCCCGAATAAGTAAAGCACTACTGAAGAAGAAGAATAAAGTTGGAGGACTCACACTACCTGACTTTAGAACCTACTATACAGCTACAGTAGTCAAAACAGCCTGGTACTGGTACAACGACAGATACACTGACCAGTGGAACAGAATTGAGAACCTAGATGTCAATCCATCCACCTACGGTCACCTGATCTTCGACAAGGGCCCAAAGTCCATCAAATGGGGAAAAGACAGTCTTTTTAACAAATGGTGCTGGCAAAACTGGATATCCATTTGCAAAAAAATGAAACAGGAACCATACCTCACACCGTATACAAAAACTACTTCAAAATGGATCAAAGACCTGAATATAAAGCCTAAAACTATAAAGTTCATAGAAGAAAAAGTAGGACCAACACTTCAGGCCGTAATACATGGCATTAACAGGATACAAACCATAACCATCAATGCACAAACCCCAACAGATAAGCTACATAACTGGGATCTTCTAAAAATCAAACACCTATGCTCTTCAAAAGACTTCACCAAAAGAGTCAAAAGAGAATCTACAGACTGGGAAAAAATTTTTGGACAGTACAAGTCAGACAAAGGTCTAAACTCCATAATCTACAAGAAAATCCAACACCTGTACAACAAAAAGACAAATAATCCTATCAAAAAATGGGCAAAGGAAATGAACAGACACTTCACCAAAGAAGACATTCAAATGGCCAACAGACACATGAGGAAATGCTCGCGATCACTAGCCATTAGAGAAATGCAAATTAAAACCACAGTAAGATACCATCTCACCCCAGCATTACTGGCACGAATCAAAAACACTGGAAATAACAAACGTCGGAGGGGCTGCGGGGAGATGGGAACTCTTATTCACTGCTGGTGGGAATGCAAAATGATACAACCATTTTGGAAAATGATATGGCGCTCCCTCAGAAAGCTAGAAATAGACATACCATTCGATCCAGCAATCCCACTCCTAGGAATATATCCTAGAGAAATAAGAGTCGTCACTCGAATAGACATATGCACACCTATGTTCATGGCAGCATTGTTCACAATAGCAAAACGATGGAAACAACCTAGATGCCCATCAACAGATGAATGGATAAACAAACTACGGTACGTGCACACAATGCAGTACTATGCAACGAGAAAGAACAACAATGAATCTGTGAACCATCTCATAACATGGATGAAACTGGAGGACATTATGCTGAGTGAAATAAGTCAATCACAAAAGGACAAATATTGTATGAGACCTCTATTGTAAAAACCCATGAAAAAGTTCACATGCAAAATGTAACAATCCTTGTTGGTTACCAGGGATGGGAGGGGTGGGGGGGAATACTAAATAGGCAATAAATAAGTGGTATCTTGGGTGAAAGCTGAGACAGTACACAATACAGGGGAAACTAACACAACCTGTACAAGGAAAGGTCATGGAGGCCCCATGGACACATCCAAACTCCCCGAGGGACTGAGTTGTTGGATGGAGGGCTCTGGGGACCATGGTCTCGGGGAACATCTAGCTCAATTGGCATGACACTACTTATAAAGATAATGCTCTACATTCTACCTTGGTGAGTAGTGTCTGAGGTCTTAAAAGCCTGTGAGCGGCCATCTAAGATACTCCACTGGTCTCATCCCTTCGGGAGCAAGGGAGAATGAAGAGAACAGGATACAAGGAAAAGATTAGTCCAAAGGACTAACTGTCCACAGCTACCAAGGCCTCCACCGGACTGAGTCCAGTACAACTAGATGGTGCCCAGCTACCACCACTGACTGGTTTGACCAGGATCACAACAGAGGGTTCTGGACAGAGCTGGAGAAGGATGTACAGCATAATTCTAACTCACACACACACACACACACACACACACACACAAAAAGACCAGATTTACTGGTCTGGAGGAGACTGGAGAAGACTCAAGAGTATGGCCACCAGACACCCTTTTAGCTCAGTGGTGAAGTTACCTCCGAGGTTCACTGTTCAGCCTGGGAGTGGACAGCCCCGTAAAACCAAATGAGACTAACGAAGTACAGGAGTCCAGTGACAAGGGCCAGAAGGCAGAAGGGGACAAGGAAGCTGATGATAGGGAACACAAGGTTGAGTAAGGATATTGTTGATGTGTTGTGAGATTGTTAACCATTGTCATAGGGCAACATTTGTAGTAACTGTTAAATGAGAAACTATTTTGTTCTGTAAGCCTTCATCTTAGGTGAGAATAACAGCACAATTGGAAGAGCATAGTCAATGTCACTGAACTGTGTATGTAGAAATTTTTGAAATGGTGTATCTTTGGCTATGTGTATTTTCACCAAAAAAAAAAAAAAAGGTTGAGACTTTAGAGGGTTAAAATGTTGTGGGGTTGTTAACCAATGTCATAAAACAACATGTGTACTACTGTTTCATGAGAAACTGTTTGTTCTGTAAGCCTTCACCTGAAGTACAATAAAATAAAAATAAAAAAAGAATAGATTTGGCACACTGAACACTAATGACTGAAGACCAGAGGAATTGTGGGATGACATCAAGGACATCATATAAAGAAAGCAAAAGGTAAATAAAAACAAAAGAAAGAAAAGACCAAAATGAATGTCACAGGAGACTCTGAAACTTGCTCTTGAACACAGAGTAGCTAAAGCAAAAGGCAGAAATGATAACATAAAAGAGCTGGATGGAAGATTGCCAAGGACAGCTTGAGAAGACAAAGTAAAGTATTGTAATGAAATGTGCAAAGACCTGGAGTTAGAAAACCAAAAGAGATGAACAAGCTTGGCATTTCTCAAGAAAAAATTCAAGCCCTGAGTTGTAATATTGAAGGATTCTGTGGGCAAAATAGTCAGTGGTGCAAGAAGCATGTAAAGAAGAAGGAAGGAATACAAAGAGTCATTGTACCGAAAGGAATTAGTCGATGATCAACCATATGAGAAGGTCGCATATGATCAAGAACCGATGGTATTCAAGAAAAGGTTTAAACATAGAAGAAAACATTCTTTGACGGTTACGAGGGTGGGGAGGGAAATTCACTAAATAGACAGTAGACAAGAATCATCTTAGGTGAAGGGAAGGACAAGACACAAGGGAGGTCGGCACAACTGGACTAAACCAAAAGCTAAGAAGTTTCCCAAACACAAGCAAATACTTCTAGGGACAGAGTAGCTGGGGCTGGGGTATGGGGACCATGGTTTCAGGGGACTTCTAGGTCAACTGGCATAACAAAGTTTATTATGAGAATGTTCTCCATCTCACTTTGGTGAGTGGCGTCTGGGTTCTTAAAGGCTTGCGAGCAGCCACTTGAGATGCATCAATTGTTCCCAACCCACCTGGAGCAAAGAAGAATGAAGACCACCAAAGACACAAGGAAAATATTAGTCCAAGAGACTGAAGGGCCACATAAACCAGAGACTCCATCAGCCTGAGACAAGAAAAACTAAATGGTACATGGATACCACAATGACGCCCTGACAGGAAACACAACAGAGAGTCCCTGATGGAGCAGGAGAAAAGTGTGGTGCAGAATTCAAATTCACGTGAAAAGACCAGACTTAATGGTCTGACTGAGACCGGAGGAACCCCTGAAGCCATGGCCCGCGGGCACTCTGTTAACCCAGAACTAAAACCATTCCTGAAGCCCACTCTTCAGGCAAAGATTAGACTGGACTATAAAACATAAAATAATACTCATGAAGAGTGTGCCTCTTAGTTCAAGCAGATACACGAGACCAAAATGGTGGCTCCTGTCTGGAGGCAGGATGAGAAGGCAGGAAGGGAGAGAAGCTGGTTGGATGGACATGGGAAACCTGGGATGGAAAGGGGAGAGTGTGCTGTCACATTATAGGGATTGCAACTAGTGTCACATAACAACATGTGTATAAATTTTTGTATGAGAAATTAACTTGAGCTGTAAACTTTCAACCAAAGCACAATTTAAAAAGAAGAACTAATGGTATTGAAGAAGTCCAAGATGCACTGAAGGCATTGGCAAAAAATAATGTCCCAGGAACTGACAGAATACCGACTGAGATGTTTCAACAAATGGTTGCAAACTGGAAGAACTCACTCATCTATGCCAAGAAATTTGGAAGATACCTACTTGCCCAAGTGACTGGAAGGGATCTATATTTGTGTCCATTCCAAAGAAAGATGCTGCAACAATATGTGGAAATTATCAAACAATATCATTAATATACACAAGTAAAATTTTGCTGAATATAATTCAAAAATGGTTGCAGAAGTACATCAACAGGGAACAGTGAGAAATTCAAGCCGGATTAAGAACAGGCCGTGGAACAAGGGATATCATTGCTGATGTCACATGGATCTTAGCCAAAAACAGAGAATACCAGAGAGATGTTTATCTGTGTTTTATTGACTATGCAAAAGCATTTGGCTGTGTGGATCATAATAAATTATAGATAACGTTGCAAAGAGCGAATTCCAGAACACTTCATTGTGCTCATGTGGAACTTGTGCGTAGACAAAGAGGCAGTTGTTCAAACAGAACAAGGGGATACTAAGTGGTTTAAAATCAGAAAAAGTGTTCATCAGGTTGTATCCTTTCACTGTACTTAGTCAATCTTTATGCTGAGCAAATGATCCTAGAAGCCAGGCTGTATAAAGGAGAATGCAGCATCAGGATTGGAGGAAGACTCATTAACAACCTGCAATATGCAGATGACACAACCTTGCTTGCTGAAAGTGAAGAGGACTTGAAGCACTTATTGATGAAGATCAAAGGCTACAGCTTTGAGTATAGATTACACATCAACATAAAAGAAAAATCCTCACAACTGGAACAATAAGCAACATCATGATAAATGGAGAAAATACTGAAGTTGTCAAGGACTTTGTCTTGGTCATATAGTGCTTCTATAACAGAAATACCATAAATGGATGGCTTTAACACAGAGAAGTTTATTCTCTCACAATCCAGTAGGCCAGAATCCAAATTCAGGGCGCCGGCTCCAGGGGAAGGCTTTCTCTCTCTGTCAGCTCTGGGGGAAGGTCCTTCTCATCAGTCTTCTCTTGGTCTGGGAGCATCTCAGCACAGGAACCTCAGGTCCAAAGGACATGCTCTGCTCCTGGCACTGGTTTCTTGGTGGTAGGAGGTCCCCATATCTCTCTGCTTGCTTCTTTCTTTTATATCTCAAAACAGATTGGCTTAAAACACTATCTAATCTTGTAGATCTCATCAATGTAACTGCTGCTAATCCATTTTATTAACATCATAGTAATAGGATTTACAACACATAGGAAATGACAAAATGGTGGACAATCACACAATACTGAGAATCATGACCTAGCCAAGTTGACACATATTTTTAGGAGACGCAATTCAATCCATGACAAACTTCATTTTACTTGGATCCACAATCAATGCCCATGGAAGCAGCAGTCAGGAAATCAAACGATGTATTGCATTGGGCAAATCTGCTGCAAGAGACCTCTTTACAGTGTTAAAAAGCAAAGATGTTACTTTGAGGTTACTGAGGTGCACCCGACCCAAGCCGCGATGTTTTCAATTGCCTCATGTGCATGTGGAAGCTGAACAATGAATGAGGAAGACCGAAGAAGAATTGATGCCTTTTAATTATGATGTTGGTAATGAATATTGAATATACTTTGGACTGCCAGAAGAACAAGTCTGTCTGGGAAGAAGTACAGTCAGAATGCTCCTTAGAAGCAAGGATGGCAAAGATTCATTTCAGGTGCTTTGGAAATGTTATCAGGAGGGACCAGTCCATGGAGTAAAACATGTTTGATAGTTGTTGTTTTTAGGTGCCGTCAAGTCAGTTCTGACTCATACCGACCCTATACACCACAGAACGAAACACTGCCCGGTCCTATGCTATACTCACAATTGCTGTTATGCATGAGCCCATTGTTGGAACCACTGTGTCAATCCATCTCGTTGAGGGTCTTCTTCTCCCTCGCTGACCCTGTACTTTACCAAGCATGATGTCCTTCTCCAGGGACTGATCCCTCCTGACAACGTGTCCAAAGTATGTAAGACATAGTCTTACCATCCTTCCTTCTAAGGAACATTCTGGCTGTACTTCTTCCAAGACAGATTTGTTTGTTCTTTTGGCAGTCCATGGTATATTCAATACTCTTCACCGACACCAATTCAAAGGTGTCAATTCTTCTTAGTCTTCCGAATTCATTGTCCGGCTTTCACATGCATATGAGGCGATTGAAAAATACCACGGCTTGGGTCAGGTGCACCTTAATCTTCAAGGCGACATCTTTGCTTTTCAACACTTTAAGGAGATCTTTTACAGCAGATTTGTCCAATGCAATACGTCTTTTGATTTCCTGACTGCTGCTTCCATGGATGTTGATTGTGGATCCAAGTAAAATGAAATCCTTGACAATTTCAATCTTTTCTCCGTTTATGATGATGTGCTTATTGGTCCAGTTGTGAGGATTTTTGTTTTCTTTATGTTGAGGTGTAATCCATACTGAAGGCTGTGGTCTTTGCTCTTCACCAAGTCCTCTTCACTTCCAGCAAGGAAGGTTGTGTCATCTGCATATCGTAGGTTGTTAATGAGTCTTCCTCCAGTCCCGGTCTCCCTTCTTCATATAGTCCAGCTTCTCGGATTATTTGCTTAGCATATAGATTGAAGAAGTATGGTGGAAGGATACAACCCTGACACACACTTTTCCTGATTTAAACCATACAGTATCCCTTTGTTCTGTTTGAACAGCTGCCTTTTGATCTATGTGAAGGTTCATCATGAGTACAATTAAGTGTTCTTGAATTCCCATTCTTCTCAATGTTATCCGTAATTTGTTATGATCCACACAATCGAATGCCTTTGCACAGTCAGTAAAACACAGGTAAACATATTTCTGGTATTCTCTGCTTTCATCTAGGATCCATCTGATATTAGCAATGATATCCCTTGTTCCACGTCCTCTTCTGAATCCGGATTGAATTTCTCACAGTTCCCTGCCGACATACTGCTGCAGCCGCTTTTGAATGATCTTTAGCAAAATTTTACTTGCATGTGATATTAATGATATTGTTCGATAATTTCCACATTCGGATGGATCACCTTTCTTGGGAATAGGCATAAATATGGATCTCTTCCAGTCGGTTGGCCAGGTACCTGTCTTCCAAATTTCTTGGCATAGAAGAGTGAGCACTGCCGGTACTGCATCCGTTTGTTGAAACATCTCAATTGGTATTCCGTCAATTTCTGGAGCCTTGTTTTTCACCAAAGTCTTCGGTGCAGCTCGGACTTCTTCCTTTAGTACCATAGGTTCTCGATCATATGTTACCTCCCAAAATGGTTGAACTTCGACCAGTTCACTTTTTGGTATAGTGACTCTGTGTATTCCTTCCATCTTCTTTTGATGCTTCCTGCATTGTTCAGTAGTTTGCTGATAGAATCCTTTACTATTGCAACTCGAGGCTTGATTTTCTTCCTTCAGTTCTTTCAGCTTGAGAAATTCTGAGTGTGTTCTTCCCTTTTGGTTTTCTGACTCCAGGTCTTTGCACATGTCATTGTAACATTTAGTTTGTCTTCTGAAGCTGGCCTTTGATATCTTCTGTTCAGCTCTTTTACTTCACCATTTATTCCATTCACTTTAGCTACTCGATGTTCAAGAGCAAGTTTCAAGGTCTCTTCTCACATTTATTTTGGTCTTTTCTTTCTTTCCTGTCTTTTTAATGACCCCTTGCTTTCTTCATGTATGATGTCTCTGATGTCATTCCACAACTCCTCTGGTCTTCAGTCATTAGTGGTGTTCAATGCGTCACATCTATTCTTGAGATGGTCTCTAAATTCAGTGAGATAAACTCAAGGTCTTACTTTGGCTCTAGCGGACTTGTTCTAATTTTCTTCAGCTTCAGGATGAACTTGCATATGAACAATTGATGGTCTTTTT
The DNA here is from genome assembly GCA_030035585.1 of Dugong dugon. NCBI lineage: Eukaryota > Metazoa > Chordata > Mammalia > Sirenia > Dugongidae > Dugong > Dugong dugon. The sequence continues at coordinate 16,248,660 of CM057462.1, read as the reverse complement.
ACAGTCGGCCCCTGGTCTTGTTCTGACTGATGATATTGAGCTTCTCCATCATCTCTTTCCATAGATGTAGTCGATTTGATTCCTGTGTATTCCATTTGGTGAGGTCCATGTGTATAGTTATGGTTTATGTTGTTGAAAAAATGTATTTGCAATGAAGAAGTTGTTGGTCTTACAAAATTCTATCATGCAATCTCTGGCATCATTTCTATCACCAAGGCCATATTTTCCAACTATCAATCCTTCTTCTTCATTTCCAACTTTCATATCGCATATTCCTTGTAGGCATATGGATATTATCCTATCACTGACAGAATTGTACTTCAGAATAGATCCTGAAATGTTGTTTTTGATGATGAATGTGATACCATTCCTCTTCAATTTGTCATTCCTGGCATAGTAGACCATATGATTGTCTGATTCAAAATGGCCAATACCAGTTTATTTCAGCTCACTAATGCCTAGGATATTGATGTTTATGCATTCCATTTCATTTTTGATAACTTCCATTTTTCCTAAATTCATACTTCGTACATTCCGTATTCCAATTATAAATGGATGTTTGCAGCTATTTCTTCTCATTTTGAGTCGTTCCACATCAGCAAATGAAGGTCCTGAAAGCTTGACTCCATCCACATCATTAAGGTTGACTCTACTTTGAGGAGGCAGCTCTTCCCCAGTTGTATTTTGAGTGCCTTCCTACCTGAGGGGCTCATTTTCTGGCTTATATCAGACAATGCTCTGCTGCTATCCGTAAGGTTTTCACTGGCCAATTTTTTCAGAAGTAGACTGCCAGGTCCTTCTTCCTAGCCTGTCTTAGTCTGGAAGCTCCGTTGAAGCCTGTCCACCAAGAGTGACCCTGCTGGTATTTGAAATACTGGTAGCAAAACTTCCAGTATCACAGCAACACACAAGCCACCACAGGAAGTCAAACTGACAGAGGGGTGGTGGACTTAAATAATTATGCAAGTGGAAATGAGACAAGGAGTATAAGGAAAATCCCAGATTCCAGGAGGAAATATAGTAAAAGCTCCTGAGTATAATCTCTGAGAAAGTTACATTTTATCAGAGACCTGAATGACTAGCAGATGTAGTTAGACAGTTGAGACTGGGGAGAGAAGATTTAAGATGAATGGAATAGTAGAGAGGGCAGGGTATTTGAAGCTTCATTATGGTTGTAGCCCAGAGAGTGAGAGGGGGAAAGTAGCAAGAATTGAGCTAAAACTTTAGGGGCCAGACAGTGTAAGACTGAATAGACTGTATTGAGAATTTTAAACTTTTAAAATTAATGGTAATTCACTATAGGATTGTTGGACAGTGAGTAGAAGGGAGAGGAAGAGAAATAGGAAAATATATAGTGTTACACCAAACCATTTGTCTGAACAAACAGAGAACAAAACTAGTGGTATGAAGTTTTGTTTTTCACACTTGATGAGATATTATATTGATGAAAAGAAAAAAAAATGCAGGACATACGTTCTATCAATTTATGAATGACTTTCACTAACATCAGTGGGATTTACTCGATTATAATGATCCAGAACAAATAATATTTTTGTTTTGTTTTTGGAAACGTTTTCCATCAGATCTTTTTACATTCCATTTTAATTTCAATTTTGAACATTACATTTCAAAGGTCCCTGGGTGGAGCAAACAGTTTGTACTTGGCTGGTAACCAAAAGGTTGGTGGTTCAAACCTACCCAACTGCACCAAGGAACAGGCCTGGCTATCTACTTCTGTAAAGATTATAGTCAAGAAAGTCTTATGGAGCATTTCTACTCTTTAACAGATAAGGTCTCTCCAAAGTCACTAACCAACAATACAACAAAAGGAAAATCAACAAGAACATTACATTTCAAATTTAAACTGATGTCTCTGTATATATGTCCAGGTGAAACTTTTCAAAAGGAATGTAAGGTTTTCATCTGCATTGTATGAAACTGTGAAATATTTACAGCTATTAACAAGATTGCAGCCTTCACCAAGCAAGGGGAATTGAACAAACTGTGTGTGTGTGTTAGAGAAGGAATAATAAAATTTCAAGGCAATGAGGAAGTACAATGTTTTGTGGAGGTGGAGAACTTGGACTCTATTTTTGGCAGTAACTGAGCCATAACAAGTTGGGTCAAAATGTAGCCACCCTAAGGCTTTAGAGGAAAGTCTGTAGTTTTCTTAACCTCAAAAATAGTTAAATAAAACCCTCAAACTTCTTTCATTTTGAATGATAAGGAAATATAAAATATAAAAATTAAATACCTGAAAACAGGGACCTGTTGTTTTATATTTTCACTATTGATATAAATTTAAAATTGCTGTTTTGTATGAAGGACCATGTTTGATATGTGGAAATAGGACATTCTCTGACAATGACGAGATAGTTACTTTGTTGTGAAAGTAATGCATTTGTTTAAATTTATACTGTGGGGGCACTGGGTTTGGGGCTTACATTTGTAGCACTTCTATGTGATCTGTAGCCACTTGAACTCTGCAGTCACATTTTTGCCTTAGTTTACAGTCTAATCCAGCAGGATGAAATGGTTCACTTTTTCCTCTATACCCTTCACGTTCTACAATGGGGGCTTTCAGATTGGCCACGGAGTCTAATATTCTAATTTGTAATTGCCTTTATTGGTCGATTTACAAATGTCACTGCTGGCACTTCAATCTCTCTTGAAGCTTTGCCCGACTCCGCCGCTCCAAGTCCTTGGGGGCTCCAAGCAGGAGGCCTAGAGTCAGCGATATTCCTGGACTGAGGCTGGTGGCCGTGGAGGCTGTGGCATGAGATGGAGCTGCCATGTTCCTGGAAGAACCATTAGGTGTTGATAAGTTACCCAACTTTCATCTAGAGGATGACAATTTGAACTTCTGTCAGAAAACATTTAAATATTGCAGGAGGAAGATTGGTTCATTTTTTGAGTATGTACCTACTTTGCAATACAGAAGCCCTGGTGGCACTGTGGTTAAGCCTCGGCTACTGACCTTTCTAACCAAAAGGTTGGTGGTTTGAACCTACCAGCTGCTTCCCAGAAGAAAGATGTGGCAGTCAGCTTCCGTAAAGATCGCAGCCTTGGAAAGTCTATGGGGCCGTTTTACTCTGTACTATATAGGTTTGCTGTGAGTTGATATTGACTAGACGGCAACAGGGTTTACCTTGCAATTGATTTAATGTTTGGAGGATAGGGTCCTTATTCTCACTGTCCATTTGTTTGTTTGTTTTTGTTGTTGTTTTTTGTTTTGGGTAATTTTCTGGGAAGAGATTTTCTAATATATTAGAGGCTTTTTATATACTAAGTGAGACTCCAGCTAATGTATGCCATTTTAGCAGATCACAATAGTTTTTAATAAAATACTATTTATTCTTATGCGTTACCCTTTCTTCCATTTCTTGTCATAAAGTGCCCACATTTGTACTTAGGTTATGTTTTTTTATACTGATTATAACCTAAAGACTGTTTCCTCTGGTACTTCTGTTTAAATACTTCTAGCGTATTTCCTTTCCTCAATTCAATCATTCTTTTCTTTTTGCAGTATTTTTCTGTTCATCTTCATCATTTTAGAATTTCATTTTTGCCTCACAATCTACTCAATCTCCTCTTTAATGACCATGAACACATTTTTCATGGTTTCTAAGTGTTTTAACATACAGTTTAGTCACTATTACACTATCTAAATTTTTAAAAATTTAATGCATGATAACAAAGTTTATTAAGAAAATGTTCTGCATCCCACTTTGGTGAGTGGCGTCTAGGGTCTTAACAGCTAGCGAGCGGCCATCTAAGATGCATCAATTGATCCCATCCCACCTGGAGCAAAGGAGAATGAACAACACCAAAGAGATAATGAAAATATTAGCCAAGAGACAACAGGGCCACATAAACCAGAGACTCCATCAGCCTGAGACCAGAAGAACTAGACGGTGCCCAGCTACCACCAAGGACCACCTTGACAGGGAACACAACAGAGAGGCCCTGACAGAGCAGGAGAATAGTGGAGTGCAGAACTCAAATTCACGTAAGAAGACCAGACTTAATGGTCTGAGACAGGAGGGACCCTGGAAGACATGGTCTCTGGACTCTCTCTTAGCCCCAGACTAAAACCATTCCCGAGGCCAACTCTTCAGACAAAGATTAGACTGGACTATAAGACATAAAATGATGCACATGAAGGGTGTGCTTCTTAGCTCATGTAGATACATGAGACTAAATGGGCAACTCGTGTCCAGAAGTGAGATGAGAAGGCAGAAAAGGAAAGGAGCTGGTTGAATGGACACAGAAAATCCGAGGTGGAAAGGAGGAGTGTGCTGTCACAGTATAGGGAGAGCAACTAGGGTCACATAAAAATGTGTGTTAAAATTTTGTATAAGAAACTAACTTGAACTGTACACTTTCACTTAAAGCAGAATAAAAAAATTTAATGCATGAACACTTAGAAAAATACAAAACCGTTCATTCAATTATGCTCACTCTCAGCTTTGTTTATAGTTCCATTAAATTAAAATAATATAAAAGTAACATATGTACTCATTCAAAATGTCAGAATGTTATATAAGTCGTATAATTTAAACAGCATGCTCTTCCAGCTTCTTCACCACAGATTCTCACTCCCCAAAAGCAACAACTTTCATCCCTTTTAACTGTGTCTTCTATTATTAACCATTACATTTCACTAACAAGGCCTCTAGTACTATTTAATTTTTCACTTTAGTTCTTATCTATTGCCTTTGTATAACAGAAGATGAGAGGAGTTGGCTGTCTTACATCCTGACACATATCCTCTTCTCCCATCTTCCTAATGTGTTGTTATTAGGTGCCGTAGAGTCGGTTCCGACTCATAACGACCCTATGTACAACAAAACAAAACACTGCCCAGTCCTGCGTCATCCTCACAATTGTTGTTATGCTTGAGCCCATTGTTGCAGCCACTATGTCAATCCATCTTGTTGAGGGTTTTCTTCTTTTTTGCTGGCCCTCTACTTTACCAAGCTTGATGTCTCTCTCCAGGGGCTGATCCCTCCTGATAACATGTCCAAATTATGTGAGATGTAGTCTTGCTATCCTTGTTTCTAAGAAGCATTCTGGTTGTACTTCTTCCAAGACAGATTTTTTCATTCTTTTGGCAGTTCATGGCATATTCAATATTCTTTGCCAACACCACAATTCAAAGATGTCCATTCTTTGGTCTTCCTTATTCATCGTCCGTATGAGGTGATTGAAAACACCATGGCGTGGGTCAGGTACACCTTAGGTTTCAAGGTGACGTCTTTGCTTTTCAATACTTTAAGGGGGTCTTTTGCAGCAGATTTTGCCCAATGCGTCTTTCCTAATCTAGTAATATCATATTTTTATTATACAAATGTCCAGTGTTACTCTGACACTGTAAGTATTATTCATAGCTGAGACTAGTGTCTTAGTATACCAACTCCATTCGTTTAGATATTTTTTGTTTTAGTTTATTTATGTATTATTGTCTTGATATTTATTTGCTTAGTTTTCTGTGTATTTATCACTAATCCAACTCTGCCAAATTCAGACAGTATTCTAAATTAATTTTTTACATTTTCAAATGAAACTATCCAGTTTCTTCCATTACTTGAGGTCTGGAGTTCAGGGCCACATTATGGCTTTTGTGATTCCTGGGCACTTTTTTTTCTTTAAGTGTTTTGAAATCAGGAAAGGTAGGCATCAGAGTTGTATCCTTATCCTTATCCTTACTTATTCAGTCTGTATGCTAAGCAAATAATCCGAGAAGGTGAACTATATGAAGAAGAACTAAGCATCAGGATTGGAAGAAGACTTATTAACAACCTGTGTTTTGCAGATGACACAACCTTGCTTGCTGAAAGTGAAGACAACTTGAGGCACTTACTGATGAAGACCAAAGACTACAGCCTGCAGAATGGATTACACCACAACATAAAAAAAAAAAAAAAAACCTCACAACTGGACCAATAAGCAACATCACGATAAATGGAGATAATATTGAAGTTGTCAAAGATTTCATTTTACTTGGATCCACGATCAATTCCCAGGGAAGCAGCAGTGAAGAAGTCACGCAATGTATTGCCCTGGGCAAATCTGCTGCAAAATCCCCCTTTAAAGTGTTAAAAAGCAAAGATGCCACTTTGAGGACTAAGATGCTCCTGATCCAAGCCATAGTATTTTCAATGGCCTCCTATGCATGCAACTGTCAATTTCTCTTTTCAGTGTTAGAGTTTGTTTTTTGTATTTTGGAGCCCTGTCATTGGGTGCGTAGATGTTTATTATGGTCATGTCTTCATGATGGATCATCCCCTTAATCATTATGTAGTGTCCTTATTTGTCTTTTATGGTAGATTTTGTTTTAAAGTCTACTTTATCTGATATTAGAATTGCCACTCCTGCTCTTTTTTGGTAGTTGTTAGCTTGATATATTTTTTTCCAACCTTTGACTTTTAATAAATTCACATCTTTGTTTCTAAGGTGTGTCTCTTGTAGACAGCATATTGATGGATGCTGTTTTCTTATCCATTCTGTCACTGTCCATCTCTTTATGGGTGCATTGAGTCCCTTTACATTCAGTGTAATTATTTATAGATGTGAGGTTGTTGCTGTCATTTTGTAGTGCTTTTTTTTGTTGTGCTGAAGTTTTCTTTGTTCTTCTTACTCTCTTGTGCTGAGTTACTTTTGTTTGTGGATTTTTTTTTTCATTTCTTTTGTTTTTGTAGGTTTTGTTTTTGCCGATACTTTATGTTTTTCCTCTTTATTTTTATGAGCTGGTTTGTTAACTTTGTTTGTGGTTACCATAAATTTTACCCTTATCTTTCTAAGTTTGAAGCAGTCTACCATTACTTGGTATCGCCTTGCCTTCCTCTCCATTAGAAGGTTCTATACCTATGCCGTTTATTCCCTCTTTTATTGTTTTGATGTTGTTGTCATTTATTGATTAACTGCTCTGATTCCCTGTTGTATTTCTTTTGGTTTTGGATAGACCTCGAGAGTTCATTTCCTAGATTGGTATCTGGCTTGTACAATCCTGTGTCCTAGGTTCTGCCTGTGAGCTGAAGCTGTTCATCCTCAGATCGAAAAACTCCCTTTAATAATTCTTGTAAGTTTGGTTTGACTTTTACATATTCCCTTAATTCCTGTTTATCTGGAAATGACCTAATTTCACCATCAAATTTGAACGAGAGTTTTGGCTGACAATTTTTTTCTTTCAAGATTTTATATATGTCATCCCATTGCCTTCTTGCCGCATGGTTTCTGCTGAATAATCTGAGCTTAGTCTTATTGTTTCTCCTCTGTATGTGACCTCTTGTTTTTCACGAGCTGCTCTCAGGATTCTTTGTCTTTGGTTTTGGCTAGTGTGAATATGATATGCCTTGGTGATTTTCTTTTGGGGTCTCTTCTATATGGGGTTTGTTGAGCTTCTTGGAAGGCCAGCTTTTCATCTTTCATGATATTGGGGAAGTTTTCTGTCAGCAGTTCCTCAATGATCCTCTCTGTGTTTTCTGTTTTCTCCCCCTGTTCTGGAATTCCAATCACTCTCACATTTTTGCTTTTAATTGTGTCCCACATAACTCTCAGGGTGTCTTCATTTTTCTTTGTTCTTTTTTCTGAGTTTTCCTCAGAGTTGTATCTAAGTTTTTGTCTTCAATTCCACTGATCCTGTCTTCCACCATTTCAAATCTGCTTCTCAGCCCTTCTATGACATCATCCATTTCTGAAATCTTGTTGTTTATCTTTTGGATTTCTAATTGTTGTTTTTGTATAATTTCTAGTTGTGAATTTATTTTGGCATTTTGTTCCTGCATCATCTTCCTGAATTCTTCCAATTTTTTGTCAGTATTTTCATGAATTTGCCTATTTTTTCCTCATGTTTGTCAGCTTTTTGCCTCGGTTCTTGGAGAATTCTGAGTATTAGAGATTTGAATTCCCTATCAGGTAGTTCTAGTGCCTTTTCTTCTACTGGAAAATCATCTGGTGTTTTATTTTGGGCGCCTACTGGAACCATCCTGTACTGTTTTTGTAAATGTTTTGATATTGTCTGCTGTCTTCTGGGCATTCAGTAGTTATTTTTCTCGTTTATTGATTGTAGATTTGTTTGTTTTGTCCCTTTTTTAAAAAAAATTTTGACTATATCTGAGCAGGTGAACTGTGTGTTCTTCGTTGTTTGCTCATCTGTGCGCTCAATACTTTTCACCTCCTTCTCCAACTGGCAGGATCAGTCACTCAGATATGGTACAGCAGGACAGGTCTAGCTGAAGAGGAGTTACTGGGGTGGGTTGTTTGTGGCACTTACTACAGCCACCAGAGCAGGTCAGTAATCAGTGCAGGGCAGGTTCCAGTAGGCCGTGCCTGTGCTGCTTGGTGGTGTGATGTCAAGTGCACGGTGCAGGTAGACAGGATGCAGTGGGGAGATTGTTATGTGTGGAGCTAAGATGGATATGGGAGAGAGGAGAGAGGAACAGGAGCCAAAAACATACAAACAAACCAAAAAGAATGCTAGGGGAGCTTGCCGTTGGAATGGAGAGATGAGAGACTATGAAATGGAGAAAAACAGAAAGGGGAAGAGGAAGAATAGAAAAGAATGACTAAATAAAAATCAGAAAGGTTAAAGAACCTCAAAGTTCCCAGGGATCCCACTGATGCAGCTATGAGGTCTGGGGAAGTTGCTCTCAGGTGTTACAGTACAGCCTGGCTAGAACGTGTAGAGGTATACAATGCCTGGTATTCAGTGATCAGAAAGAGAAGGAAGATATAAAGAGATGAGAAACTGAGCAATGAAGAAAGACAAAAAGGGAAAAAGAGGGAAAAGAAAATGAAACAAATTAAAAAAAAAAAAGAACAAGAAAGGCCCCCCCAAAAAACAGAAAAAAAAAAACCCCAACAAAAAAAGAAATGCCCTCAGGGATCCCTCTGCACATCTGTGGAAGCTGAAGGGGAGTTCCTTGCCACGCAGCTCCACCTGGCCAGAAAGGGCTCCCAACTCAAGAAAAGGAAAAGAAAACAAACAAACAATTCAAAATGAACCAAAGAACAAAAGCCCTGGGATCCCACCAGCGCAGTAGCCCAGACAGGGAAGCAGCTCCACACTCGAATGGAGCTCCACAGCCCCTCGGGAAGAAGCAAAGATGGCACACGGAGCCAGGCACTCGAGCGAAAGGAGGGGGAGACAGCGAGATGCAAGCAAGAATCAAAAGAAGCAGAAAAAAAAAAAAAGCAACACCAGCAGCCAACAAATGGAACCCAGAGAGCCGCCCACTTGGGTGTGTGGAATCCAAGCAGCCGGCCCTTCCTGGTCAAGAGACCATGGCCGCAGGAAGCAGAGGAGGCCGAGCCGGGGTGAAGAGGGGTTGGGGGTGGGAAAGCGCACACCGCAAATTACCAGTTGTTTTGTCTCCCGCTGGATGCTCCATGAGGCTGCTTTCTCGTACCCCGTTTGCTGGTCTCTGATAGGAGTCCAAGATGGTGGATCCACACTGCATTAGCTGGTAGGGGACCTCCGCATGAATCTCTCCTCGCTCTCCGTTCTCTGTCAGTTTTTTCACTCCATTTGGTGCTTGACTGAGTTCTTTATCTCTTCATTTGATGTTTTAGGGTTTCAGGATTGTTGTATTCTCTGTTCGGCTTAGTTTTTCGGATCTTTGCTCTGAGGGATGGCATGGTGCTTCGGCCTAGAGCGCCATTTTTTGTATGCATGCAAAAGCTGTACAATGAATAAGGAAGACCAAAGGAGAATAGGTGCATTTGAATTATGGTTTTGGCAAAGAATACTGAATATATCATGCCAGAAGTACAAACAAATTTGTTTTGGAAGAAGTACAAGAACGCTCCTTAGAAGCAAGGATGATGAGACTTCATCTTACATATTTCCGACATGTTATCAGGAGGGACCAGTCCCTAGAGAAGGACATCATGCTTTGTAAAGTACAGGGTCAGCAAAAGAGAGGAAGACCCTCAGTGAGGTGGATTGACACAGTGGCTGCAACAATGGGCTCAAACATAGCCATGAACGTGAGAATGGCCCAGAGGCAGGCAGTGTTTCATTCTGTTGCACATACGGTTGCTATGAGTCAGAACTGACACAATGGCACCTAACAACAACAGGCACTTTTGCCCTTGTGGGCCCCTTCCTCCATTATATATATATATATATAAACAACCCACTGCCACCGAGTTGATTCTGACTCATAGTGACCCTATAGGACAAAGTAGAACTACCTCATAGCGTTTCCAAGAAGCGCCTGGTGGATCTGAACTCTTAACCACTATACCACAAGGGTTTCCATATATATATAAATTATATTTTACAACTTCATTGGTATAAAGATTAATATAATCCAGGCAGGATTCATTATTATACATTCATTTTTTTACTTTGAATTTTAAAAGAAGTTAAAACACTTTTGTGGGTACCCTAAAAGTATCAAGGATCCTAGACACTGTGCTTAGAGTGCCTACTGGAGAAGGAGGCCTTGCTAGAGGCATCCAGCACTTCTGAACCCTCTTTTCTCTTGCTCTAAACTGGACTTGTTCTCTAGGTCCTAAGATCTCTCTTTGCCTTAATCCTGACAATTCCATTTGTTTCTCTCATATATATCAAATGCCCTATTTTGGGGACCCCATGACTCGTTTCTTGTGGTATTCCCTTGTTTTGATGGAGTGCATCTTTCAGAAGGTTCCTGATGTAGGGCATCAGGGAGGTAAATATGAGACCTTGCATGTCAGATAAATTTCTCAATCTATGCACATGATTGATAGTTTGGATAGAGAATTATATGTTAGAAATACTTTTCCTCCTGAATTTAGTTTAACTACATAAACAAGATATGCTCATTGTAAAGAATTCAAAACATATAAATATAAATAAATAAAAGAAAAAAGTAAAGGTAACCTGAAAGCTCTACCCTAAATTAAGCACCAATCTTTTGGGTGCTTAGTTTGGAAGGAAGGAGCCCTGGTAGCATAATAGCACTTGGCTGCTAACCAAAAGGTCAGCAGTTTGAACTCACCATCAGCTCCATGGGAGAAAAGACCTGGCTATCTGCTCTGTAAAGATTACAGCCTACAAAACCTGGAGGCCTGTGGGACTGGCGGGCTCTTCACAGCCCCAGGCAAGGGCTTTGCTGAGGGGTCAGCCTTAGGGTTGGGAAGGGGGTGACTACAGACACTCTGCCCTGCGTTCCCCTCCTTCTGCTTTTCCCTGGCAGCTGAGCCAGGACTCCGAAGCCAGCTTGGAGTGGGGTTCTGCAAGGAGAAGTGACTTCATCTTGTCCACGGGCTATGTGCTCAGAGTGCCTTCTTGGAATCACCAGCAGATGGAGAGTTAATGGAATGGTGAAATGGGGAAAGATGTGTAGGGGGATGGGGAAGGGTAAAGCTCTCAGCTAATGGCGACCAAGGACTAGGCCTGCAGACAAGTATTGGGAAGGGTGAGGAAGGGGAGGGCAGGCTTCCCAACTCCCTGGAAGTGTCTCTGGCCTCTGATGTGTCCTTCCTAGCACAGAGACCCTTCCTGCCAATCTAGTAGGTGTGCAGTGATATCCCATAGGATACTTGATTATTCTTATACTCATACAACACTTTCTTCATTAATGCAGCTTTATAGCAAGTTTTCCAAGAATTTTTTTCTCCTCTAAGATTGGTACAGTTACACGAAGCCTACATCTAACATCATACTTAATGATGAAAGACTGAATACCTTCCCCAGTGTAAAGGAGGAAATAGAAACATGTAACTCAGTAAGCCCAATGAGATGTGTAAACAGTGACCAATGAGCCTAGACACTCCCAGATCCTTTATTGGAGCAGGAAAGACCAGCACTATGGAAGAATTTTAGAAGGGAATGTTCATCCCCATGAACACAAAATCAGGTAGTGAGGTCTTTAAAAGTCACTGCCAAGGAGTCATGCTCAACGTCCAGATTTGTAAATGATGAAATATTTCACAGGTGAAATGTTGTAGAGTAACCATCTGTACCGTGATTAATGTAAAATTGAGAGATTTATTGAAAGTAAAGAGACAGTTCTAGTCAGAGATAGACTGAATTCCATGCAGTGGAACCCAGTAATCCAACAGGGGGACTCAGCAGCGACATTTTATAAGGGGGTGTTATTGATTGAATTGTGTCCCCCTAAAATGTGTGTCAATTGGCTAGGCCATGATTCCCAGTATTGTGTGGTTGCCCACCATTGTGTGATCTGAGGTGATTATCCTCTGTGTTGTAAATCCTAACCTCTATGATGTTAATGATACAGGATTAGAGGCAGTTATGTTAATGAGGCAGGACTCAATCTACAGGATTAGACTGTATCTTGGGTCAGTTTTTTTTGAGATATGAAAGAGAGAAGCAAGCCGAGAGGGACCTTCTCCACCAAGAAAGAAGAGCTGGGAGTGGAGCATGTCCTTTGGACCCGGGGTCCCTGCACTAAGAAACTCCTAGACCCACGGGAAGATTGGTGACAAGGCCTTTGCCCAGAACCAACAGACAGAGAAAACCTTCCCCTGGAACTGGCGCCCTGAATTTGGACTTTTAGTCTCCTAAATTGTGAGAGAATAAATTCCTGTTTGTTAAAGACATCCATTTGAAGTATTTCTGTTACAGTAGCACTAGATAACTAAGACTGGCAGAAACTGGCAGAACCAACTTCGTCAGAACTGTGGAACCAAAGGTTTACAGCAACCAAGTGAACACAGAATCAAGAAAAAGGTGACTTCAAAATGGTAGGAAAGCTTTGTTATGTTTTCTATTTGCCCATGCCTCAACCGCTCCCTGGTTAGGTGGCAGGCTTAAACAGTGGATGGGAGGGGGAGCCATTACCACAAAGAGAGAAAGGGAAGATATACAACTGTTGTCTACTACATCTGGAAAATAGCTTAACCACAGGAAAGACTTCCTTGGTTGATCACACACATGCTATTAATTACTATTTATTAATTACTATTAACAATCTAAATGTGGCTTTAGATTGGATCATTAACAAGAAATAGGTAGAAGCAACAAAATGTACTCATTCCCTCTTCTCAACTAAACACTCTGACAAAGCTATCTTAGGAACAATGAAAATCAGCAAGACAGAAGGTGAGAAATAGTACTGAAATAGAATTAACAATCATTAATGAATAATGATCTTTCTACCCACACACTAGGATTCTACCTTTATTGAAGTAATCGAGTAGTGTCAGACCTCATCTACATTCAGAAGGAGGGATAAGAATTAAGCTCAGCACAAAGCTGATTCCTATGAGGTGGAGATCAGACATGCCTCAACTCTCCAACTTTTTCACACTTTCTGACACCAACCACCTCCCCACAGCACTCGCTACTTCTCTGCTGGGTTCTATAATTCATTGCAATGGCCACACAGAACTCACAGACCATACTCACAATTATGGAGTCTATTAGGGAAGTAACAGGCTACAACTCGCGATCAAGATCAACTTGGAAGCAACAGGATACAACTCAGGAGACAATACAGTTCTTCAATCAAGACGACTTCCAACCAAGACAGCTCTCAGCTTTCTTCTCAGCTGAGCCTGCAGGTAGACTCTGCTCAGGCCTACTGCCACTGGGCCCCATCGGGCCTGGTCTTTACCCTGCTCACGCAACTGTTACAGCTGTTTTGGTTCTGCCAACAAGTGCCTGGAGGCACCTCACTCCACCAGCAAGCCTCCTGCCCAAAAGCACTTAGCCGTCTCACTCCGTATGTCAGCAAGCCCACTGCAGCCACCTTACTCCTTGGGCTGGAAGGCCCACCACAGCCATCTCGAACCAGTCTCTTGGTTCCTGCTGCTCAAATGTTGCTGCTCGTACTGCTGCGCCCATCTCCCGTCATCTTATGCCATCTCCAGTGTTAAAATTCTCTCCTGGGTCTAGGAGGTTCTCAGCGTAGAAGCCCCAGGTCGAAAAGACATGCTCCACTCCAGGCTCTTCTTCTTGATGGTAGTGAGGTCCCCTTCAACCACTGTTGGATTGGCCTTTTTATAAGCCTACTCCTCCCAGCAAGACCATAAACAGACCAATCCCCTCGTAGGCTACAGTCACCTAATTTGCATAGTAATCAACCAATCCCCACAAGGGTTTTATGCACCTTATTTGCATGGTAAACTGCTCAATCCCTGCAAGGAAGTAAAACAGACCAATCACAGGGCAGGCTGTGACCCAACCAATTATTTTTGGCAGAATTATAAAGCCTAGGCCAGAAAGACCATATATACGAGAAACCTGTTGCACCACAGACCACCCCTTGGCCTTTTTTGGCCATGGGTTCTTATACATACTTAACATTTGGAGAGTTACTACCCTCTCCCCATACATTTCACCAGTCAAAATCAGTCATTGACAATTAGCCCTTCAGTAGGACAAAAACTCTTCTCAGGGTGAGGTCACTCAGGTACCAGCCACTCAGGTTTGCTGCAGGTGTCCATCTGATCTGGTCAGGTTCCAAAAGTTGTCTCCGCTTTACCCTTTCTGGTCTCTGATAAAATTTAACTGAGAGAATATTATTCCCTGGCTCTGAGCCTCTCTTGAGGTACCAGCATAGCAAAACCTTTAAGGGACTTTAGGTTCGGCCACTGTACTCCAGTCCAGCAGTACGTACCTCCCCCTTAGTCCACTTTTTCACAGTTAGTTTCTACAGTCATAATTGCCCCTGTTTATCAATTAATACTCACAGCTGAATCATATAGTCATATCAGCATCTTCCCCCCCCACCCTCACTTCCCCAGACCCATCATGAAAAGGAGGATCTATTTAGTGGGGAATCCTCCCTTGTCCCCCTCATTTTGAGTGTAAACACACCCATGAAAGAGTGTAAGCCAGCCACTTGATACCTTTCTCTCTCCCTGTTTTAGACAGCCAATGCTTAAATTGCCCGTCCCTATCATACCAGTACTCTGAGGAAAGAAGCATGTTTCTAGGTCTAAATAATTTTCTGTTCCAGTTGGAAATTTTAGCATCTGCATCCATAAGTAAAGTCTAGTCCAAGGCAAGCCATCATATTGCAGAAAATCCTGCTGTCTGTGCCAATTTTGCAGCATCAAAAATCTCTCTGTGTCTGCCCCTTCTACCTGGAGCCAGGTCATCTTCATCCCCATTCAGTCAGGATCAACTTATCCCTAGCCACTGTGGGCTAGATCAACGGGTACCAGCATTAGGCTCAGGAGTCCACACAACTGCCTGCACTCCAGACCAGCCACCCCCATGTCTCTCTCTCTCTCTCTTCCCTAGCCACCTGGGGTTAGGCCTACAGGTGCCAAAGGAACATGTACAAACTCAGCCATCTCTTCATTACTGCACCTCTGCCACTTCCACTCATCTTGTGGATCTAGATGGCCACTTCAAGTGAGCATACCAGGCTATCTAGTCGCTAGCTCCCATTAACTTCCAGTCCTGGAAGGGGGTTCTTCTGATGGACACTAACATTTCCTCCCTCAATGCACTCCTCCAATTTCCCACCATCCACAAGCACCAACTTAAAAACGGCAAACTGCTTGCCCTCAGTATAAAAGGAACAGTCCTTTTTTTTCCTGCAGTATTTGTCCTTCACATGCAAATCCCCTTCTCTCTCAGCAATTCTGGGTGGGTCTATATGTCTTTCAAACGCAGATTTCCTGTTCCAAAGTATCTGCGTGGGCTCGGGTTTTTTTTTTTTGTTTAAGCCCCTAATACTCTGTACACAGGGCTACTGCATTAAAACCAACAGCCTGTGTTTTTTTTCCTAGGCAAATTTTAATTCTCTTTTAGCAAATCCAATCAAGTATTGTCTGAAGGATGGAGTTATACACTTTCTATTTTTTGTAATACTCAATATTCATTTCCATCATACATTTAGGTCTGTTTTACAACACCAGGTAAGAGAAACATAGTAGATTCAGATAAACATATAAACCTTTTTAACATTCCAGTTTGGTGATCTCTTCTCCACCCCTTGATTATCTTCCTATTCTTATGTATATGAACTTGGGCCTCAGGCTGGGTTGAATCAGAAGAGCAGAAGACCCTGTCAGTTCTCTTGATTAACCTGCAGAGTTTTAACCCCAAGCCACTCCAGATGTGGCTTTCCTATCCTCAATGTCCCTATCTGCTGCTCCAGCATAACATCTCTTACTTTCCTTTTAGCCATTACAGTTAACAACAAAGTAATCATCCAAGAATCAAAAGTTTCATATTCCATTCCTTTCTCTTCCAAAACACCATGCTTCCACGAGTCAGGAGCCATTGTAGCAAATCCCACTCCTGACACCAAATGTAATTTAGTAGAGTCAGACCCTAACTTCATGGGGGATAATGAAGAGAATCACCATCAGCACAAAGCTGATACCTATGAGGTGAAGGTCATACATACATCCACCCTCCAACTTTTTCACCCTTTCTGACACCAACCACCTCCCCATGGCACTCTGTACATCTCTGCTGGGTTGGATAATTCACTGCAATGGCCACACAGAACTCACAGACTATACTCACAATTACGGGTTTATTAGGGAAGTAACAGGCTACAACTCAGGATCAGGATCAACTTGGAAGTAACAGGATACAACTCGGGAAACAGGACACAGTTCTTCAACTGACAACTGACAACCAAGACAGCACTCACCTTCTTCTCGGCCATGCCTGAAGGCAGGCCCTTCACTCAGGCCTACTGCCACCAGGCCCCAAGGGATCTGGCTTCTGCCTTTCACTGGCAGGTATTACAACTCTTTTGGCTCTGCCAACAAGTGCCTGGAGGGACCTCACTCTGCCAGCAAGGTTCCTGCCCTAAAGCGCTTGCTCTCTTACTCAGTGGGTTGGCAAGACCAATGCAGGCAGCACCTCACCCCATGAGCTGGGAGGCCCACCACAGCCATCTTGCACCATTCTCCTGGTTCCCACTACTTGTACTACTGCTACACCCATCTTGTGCCATCTCTCACCATCTCCACTGTCAGTGATCTCTCTTTCTCATGGGTCTAGGAGGTTCTCAGTACAGGAACCCCAGGCCCAAAAGATGCCCTGTACTCCAGACTCTTCTTGATGGTGGTGAAGTCCCCCTCAACCTCTGTGGGATTAGCCCTTTTATAAGCCTACTCCTGCTACCAAGACCATGAACTGACCAATCCCCGTGGTAGGCCATGGTCACCTCATTTGCATAGTAACTGACCAATTCCTGCAAGGGTTTTACACACCTTGTTTGCATAGTAAACTGCCCAATCCCTGCAAGATACATAAAATAGACCAATTACAGAGAAGACTGTGGCCCAACCAATTATTTTTGGCAGAATTATAAAGCCAAACCCAGAAAGGCCATATATACAAGAAACCTGCTGCATTGCAATTTATAATAAGCAAAGACTCAAGGGTTACATTTTTTTTCTATGGGTTTTTTTTTTTTTTTACTTCTTACCAAGCATTCTATAATAATTCTCAAATCAGCCTTCTCTGTGAGCATGTGCCTACAAGGCAGATTCTATTTTCTCTTAAGATCTCACAATGTGATCCTAACACACCCACAGAAAAACTTCTGCTACTTCTCAATGCCCACCAATGTTGCAGCTACACAGAATGTCTTACCTCTTCCAGATATATAGGACGGACTTATTTGAAAACGTATTCATTGTTTATCTGAAATTCAAATTTAACTGGGTGTCTCTTATTTTTATTTGCTAAATTTGCCAGCCCTACCCAGATCACACTCTGTGCTGTCAATGCTCCCTAGCCTTGTCACCCTCTTCCTTTCGCTTAGGATGCCCTCCAGTATTCTCCTTTCTTTGGCAAAATCGCCCTTTAAAAGCCAACCCAGATGTAATTTTCTCTGTAAAATGTCCCCCTTTTTCCTCAGGTACTTAGACAATCCTGTGATACTTTTCTCAAATTTCTGTTAAAGCACTTGGCTTACTGAATTGGCTACTTGTCTCCATCACTGACACTGAGCCCTTCAAGGCCTCGACTGGGTTTCGGATATCTTTGTATCTCCATGTCTGGTATACAGTAGATACCTAATAGAAGTTGGTTAAAGGAATGAATTAATGAA
The DNA here is from genome assembly GCA_030035585.1 of Dugong dugon. Taxonomy (NCBI): domain Eukaryota; kingdom Metazoa; phylum Chordata; class Mammalia; order Sirenia; family Dugongidae; genus Dugong; species Dugong dugon. The sequence goes on along the minus strand of CM057462.1, from coordinate 16,230,673 downwards.
TGTCTTCGTAAATGAACTACAGCTATCACCTATTAACTGCCATCCTACTCTTATGTCCCCCTCTGCAATTCACTTTCCACACTGATTCATCTCCTTAAACAGTATTTTTCAAAGTTCAAGTCATTCCTTTGCAGGTAGAAAAATTAATTCAGTGAGTAAAAACCAGCATGAAATAGAATCAAGTGAAATAGGGTAGAGGGTGATGGAGTGGAATGAATTGGAAAATACAGGCTACACATGTAGTAAGACTAAGTCTTGTTTGATCTTAAGTTTCAGGTGTGTGTGTGTGTATGTGTACTGGATTTCAGCATATAACGTAGTTTTACTGTGGGTTATGGTCAAAATAGTATGACACATTGTACTAAACCTTAGCGTGTGCACCTCATGCCCTGCTGGGCACATCAGAATTAGATGTGTGTCTCTGTTAATATTTCTTGTGATTTCTTGTAACTACCTTCAGTAATCTTCAATGGCTCTTCATTTTCTATAGGATCAAGTCTTTAGCTTTACATTCAAGACCTTCCATAATCTGGCCACAGTTTATCACTTAGTCCTTTCTCCCACAACTAACTCCATTGCACAAAACATCCAGCTGAGACAAATGCTCTTCTCTTTGCCCTTCCCACCCTTCTGAATGTACAAGACATAGTCTTTGCTTCATAACTTTTGCAGGCAATTAGACACGCATTCCAGTTTCTCCTCTGATTCCAGACTCTCCTTCTTTCTCTGTGGCTCCAGGCAAATAGATGCCAATTGTACCTGGGATGGCCATTCACAGGGCTTTAATACTCTAGGCACTAGAGAACAAACAGAACAGAAACACTAAAAACAATATTAAGCCGATTAATTGGAATGTCCAAAAAAACCATGACTCTAAATCGCTGAACCAAGAAAAACAATCCCATGCAGTGTTTGGTTGAACATAAGCAGCATCAATAGCTGCTTTTCAAAATAATATATGTAACACAACATTTTCCAATTATATCTTCTTCAGGTGTACAACTTAGTGATTTCAATTACAAATTGTACCTCTATCCCCTCCCCTCTGTGAGAAAAATTATATGGTCATACCAGCATCTTCGCCCTCTGAAGGAAATACATAGTTATACCAGCATTCTCCCTCACTCGATATTTTCCAGAAAAGTAGAGAAATCTATCAGTAGAGACCTAGCAGCCCTCCTCATGTTGAGAGTGAGCACACACTTGTGAAGGTATGTAAGCCGGCCCTTCTTGCCTTTATTTCCCACACCCCCTATTTTAGACAGCAAATGTTTAATTGCCCTTTCCAATTCTCTATCAAGCCATTTCTCTTAGAGTGATATCCTTCTGCCCATCGTTGGACATTATGCATTGTAAAGGATGTTCCTTGGTCTGAGGAAATGTGACTTGCTGGGCTTAATTGGTGCAATTTCTTGTGTTCCCATTCTTTAATAGTATTTTGATCATTTGCATCTACCACCAGTTATCCAAAGCCCAATCCAGAACAAGTGTCTACTCCTCTAAGGACCCATTTGTAGACTCCTGGGGCTATCAGCACCAGAGTTGGCAGCTACGTGCAGGGCTTTCACCCTGTGGCATTTACCCATAGCCATTGCGTTCTCTGTCTATTGTTGAGCAGACATTATACTTCTTTTTGGCATTTTGTGCCTCAGGGGGTGCAAGAGGACTATGTCTAGTTTCAACCCACATTTGCATTTCCTAGACCCAGGTGGCCACCTCATGAGAGCACAGGATATCTCCTCATTGGTTCCATTCAACTTCTGATCATGGAAAAAGGTTCTTCCGATGGGCGTTGAAAGGTTCTACTTTAATGAACCATGGATGAAGGTGGGTCATGAAGATGAAGAAAAAAGCTGTATGTGGAGCCACTCCCAGATTACAGTGACCCCAAGTAGATTGACGTGGTGGTGGACATGGGTTACACATGGGAAGAGATTCAGGACTCACTGTTGAACCAAAAGTACCATGATGTGTTGGCCACTTCTCTGCTTTTGGGCGACAAAACGTCTGAAATGGAAAGCCACACCAGTACTCTAGAATCCCAGCCTTCAACTGATTGCATGGATAGGCACACTCCTTCCTCATCTAATGAGGTACAGCCTACCATCTATGTTAAACACAAGCATTGGAATTATAGCTAGTCTTCCTTCATCCATGGATGTCTCAGGACTTCTTCTAGTGTGCCTCTCATGCTGAGGTCACAAATAAAAATTTTGCTCAGCAGGTGTTCTCACTGCATAGATATGTGAAAGAGAATATCATATTGTCCCTTTAGTACCTGATCCCACAGCTCCATGAAGTTCTTTCCACCAAAATGCAGGGATTCACTAACCATCAAGTACAGGATGACTCCCGGACTCCACACATCCTGTGGAGGGCTATCATAATTATCTCTCTGTAAGAGTTCCAGGCAGAATAAGGGGGACTGCCACAGAAGGTATCCAGCTTGTTGCCCATGGTGAATTCATCTCCAAAGCCAAAGTCTGGAGGGTTGATGCTCATTTTCTTGTCCACTACCAGGTTTTCTGTTTTCAGATCCCTGTGAACAACACCGTTGTTGTGGCAATACTGCACAGCTTACGCTATCTGGCAGAATTTGGCTTGGGTCTCTTTTTTGCTCAGCCTGCCATGAGCTGCTAGGTAATAAAACATCTCCCCTCTACTCGCATATTCAGTTACTACGTAGCGTGTGTTCTCATTCTCAATGACTTCAAATGGCTTTACAATATTTGGATGATGGAGAGCCTTCATAATTTTTACCTCTCAAGGTAGTCTGTGGAGGCTGGAGGAAATACGCTGGGTTTTGCCAAATATTTTAATGGCTATCTCTTTGCCAGTGAAGATGTGTTGGGCCAACTTCACCTTGGCGAAGGTACCCTTGCCAATAGTTCTGGGGAGGTGATAGTCTACCACACAGATCACCTCCCCAGCATAGATGGCTAAGTGGATCTGCAGCATGTTGGAGTGGGGTCAAGAAGGTCTGCTATGCTTTGGGACAAGAGGTGCACTTGTGGTAGGAGTAAAAATGGAAAAAGGTGGTGACTAAAAACAATAAAATATGGGAAAAATGAGTTAAAATGTAAAAAAAAAGTTCAGGTGGTTTGCCCATTTTTCTACTGGGTTGCCTGCCTTTTTCTAATTGGTTTGTAGTTTTTCGTTAGGTATCTCAGATATGATTTATTGGTTGGCTATGGCCTTACGTGCATTTCCTCCCTTTCCCCACTCATCTCTATTAACTCTGATGCCACTTCTTACTATTTTATCCATTGCTGATTCCTTCCAGCTACTGGACTTCTCGCTCTTGGAATATGCCAGGCACACTCCCCCCTCAGGGCTCAGCACTAGCTCCTACTTCTGCTTGGAATGTTCTTCCCCTAGAGATCCACATAGCCCCTTCCCTTACATCTTTCAAGTCTTTGCTCCAATGTCACTTTCATAGTGAGGCCTCCCCTGCAACCTCTTAGTAAAAAAGGTGGTAGTATCCCATATAGTCCAACATACAACTACCGTTAATTCAACTATTCCTCTACAAGGAACTTAACACAATGAATCAGAACACAAGCCAGTGAAATAAAAAAAGGCAATCCAAACAAGAAGAAACAGAAGCTGTTTATTCAAAGATTTCTACAGCAAGGGAGTCAGCCACCATCACATGCATTTGGCAGAGTCTCCAAGGCAGGTAGGGCTGGGGAAGCTTTGTAGTGAAAAAAAGGAAAGGCTTCAGATACGCTCTGATGTAGGTTGTTGGTCAATGACCATCTTTCTTCCCTGTTGCATTAGGACAATGGATAGTGGATCTATGGGGTTTCCTGGGAGGTTGGCTCAGGGCTAGAACACTCTCAGGCCAGTGGTGGAGTTCTCTTTCAGGCCTTCCCCAGGCCCAAGTCAGCTTCTACCCTCTTTTCCCCTCCAAGCCAACAACTAGAGGTGGCCTGCCCCTGACCTAAGGCCCTTTGACCTGAAGTCTGGGAAACTGGGCTGAGTGAGGGCCAGTCCTGGACGGGTGTGGCTGATGGCTTCTGGGGCCGCAGAGATGATGGTGAGTCAGAATCAACTTGATGGCAATGGGCTTTTTGGTTTATATGGACATTTGACTTATGACAGGCAGCACTGAGGAGTCGTGGGAAAATGACAGAATTTTCAATAAGCAATGTTGGGTAAACTGGCTATCTACATGGATAAAACAATGATTTTCAAACCCTTGCCAACACCATCCACAAAAGTTAATATCAGGGAGACTGTGGTACTAAATGTGAAAAGTAAGACATTGTAAAGGAATAAACAGGAAAAAAATAATTTCAATTTTGAAAGGTGAAAATTTCTCAAACAGGAGAGACTTTAAAGGAAATTTTTAATAAATGTAACTACATTAAAATTACTCTTTTTCTGCTCATCAAATAACACAATTAAGACAGTGAGAGGTCAAGAAAGGACATAACTTGTGAACAAAAAGAGTAATAAGATCTCCAAACGGGCAGTACAAATATCAGATAGTGTTTTGATTCATTAATTACAAACAAAATGCAAGTAAGAATCACAGTGAAAGAGCTCAATATATCCCCAAAACAGCTAAGATTAACCATACTATATCTAGTGTTAGAATGTGGAACAACTGGATTTCTCATGTGTTGCTGTTTGGAATGTAAATTGGTACAACTACTTTGGAAAACTGCATGGTATTATCTACCAAGGCAGACATTTGTATACTGTATGCAGAAATATAGCATCATATTGGCACCAGACATAGAGAGATGGAAATGCTCATAGCAGCATTATTTGTGATAGCCAAAACCCATAAACCATCCAACAGCCATCACCAGTAAAAGGGGGCTGCAATTATATGTGTTAATATAATTGAATTCCATCCAGCAATAAAAGTAAATGAACTATAACTACCTGCAACAACATGAATGAATCTCACAAATACAATATTGGGTAAAAGGAGTCAGACAGACCTAACCAATGGGGTTAGACATCATGAATGTGATTTCTTTGGAAACGTGGGAGGGAGTAATGACTGGAAGGGGTCAGGAAAGGGTCTTCTGAGAGTGTGCTTATGCTCTATTTCTTGGCCTAGGTGATATTACACAAGTGCTCACCAATCTGTACACATATAAATTGTGCCCTTTTCAGATTATAGTTCAATAAATATATATATTTTTTTTTTTTTAGAATGAAAGCACGACAGTAAATGAAAAACACAACTGTTACCCAAAATAGAAAAGTGCCAAGAGGTCTAACCAGAAAGTTTTGAAGAAAAATAAAAAATTAAAACACAGAGTTAGGGTCAATGCCAACTAGAAATCTGCCTTGTTAAAAAGGTCAAGTTGTAAAGATATGCATGTGTCTATAACTATGTACATAAACACATGTATATGTAATAATATGCATATATGCATAATATGCATATGTGTATATGTACGGAGCCCTGGTGGTGCAATGGTTAAGAGATCAGCGGCTAACCAGAAGGTCGATGGTTCGAACCCACTAGCCGCTCTGGGGGAGAAAGACGTGGCAGTCTTCTCCAGTAAAGATTAGATCCAAAGTATTACGACTAAGTCACTCCTAAAAATGAAGTCTAGGTCCTCCACCTCTACATGCCATTGTACTTCATTATTGCCTTGAAAATTTCTTATTCCTGCTCTAACGCGCGCGCGCATGCACACGCGCGCGCAGACACACACACACACACACACACACACACACACACACACACACACTCTCACACTTTGTTGGATTTTAGCCTCTCCTTCTTAGTGAAGACTACAGTCTTGTTAATAGCCCTAAGCATTTCAGAGTTACACGCTAGATGAAAATATAACAATTCTTTTTTTTTAATTTTCACCTGTTCAGAGAGAGAAATCAGTTTAAATTTGAAATGTAATGTTCAAAATTGAAATTAAAATGGAATATAAAAAGTTCTCATGGAAAATGTTTCCATAAACAAAACAGAAAGATTGTCTTTTATAGTTAAGACCAAGTAAATCCCACTGATGTTAATGAAAGTCATTCATAAATTTGACAGAACTGATGTCCTGCATTTTTTTCTTTTTTTTTCAGTATAATATCTCACCAAGCGTGAAGACCAAAGCTTCAGACCACTAGTTTTGTTCTATGCTTTTTCAAATAACCAAATGGTTTGGTGCAACATTGTGTATTGTCCTATTTTTCTTTCTCTCACTTTTACTCATCATACTTTGTGGAGTTGATTCAAAGACCCAATCACCTTTTATACCTTCAACCCTCCATTTAAAAATATCTTCATTGATATGGTGAGGAGTCTGTCCTCCTGTGGGAGCCTGGAATAGAGTAAAGAGGCCGTGTCCTCTCTGGGCTGGTGAGGCCCAGGTGTGTTGGGGATCATCTGTATCTGGAAAATCAGCTGCTGGTATAATTCACCTGGAATCTTGTCCAGCTTACTGATAGCCCAAGGAGGTTATACATACGGTCTATAGTTCCACAAAGATGATCGCATCCCTGGGACCACCAAGCATTTGCAGAAAGACAATAGATAAGATATTAAGCTCAGAGGGAAGAACATTCCCCTGGGAAATAATTAATAGAAAAACCAGCACAGTGACATAAAGTTGCTACTGAAGATGCTTGAACAGTCAGAGATTTTCCACCAGTTAATATCCATCAGAAAATGGAGAGTCCTCACAGTTTTCCCCTTTTTAACTCTGATCAGCAAAGGAATGTCTGGAAATTCTAGACAAGAAGACAATCTAAGTTAAGAGTGGGAACAGTAAACTTAATGTAGTAAGGCACTGCCCCACTTTTATATATAAGGCATTCCTAGAACTGTGTATAAAATAAATTCTACAAGATTTTGGCAATAAGATTACATACTATGAGGGACAATTCTTTATTCCTAGTCAGTTTTTTTAAATTACAAATCAGTTTACTATAATTATTGATGCTCTTTAAGTCCCTAAGTATTATTCCAGATATAAAATTATTAAGACCATAGATTAAGTATTGAATAGAGGCAAAATAAAATTTTAAAATAATGTATCATTCTAGTTAAAGAGGGTTAATATTTAGTAGTCAGAAAGAATTGATCTTCACGTTGGGAAGAAGGATTTCATTTTTTAAGGGGGTGGAGCTGGAGATTGTGATGTTGATTTTGGTGGGAATCAATAGTCCATTCAACCCAACAGCATCTTCAACAACACAGATGCCAAATTGTTTTATGCTGTGTTAAAAGAAAATTCTGACAAAGCTAAAATTAAATTTAAAAGTTTATGTGGTTTCAGAAAGATTCATGAATTGGGCTGCACGGCTCCAGTGAAACCAGGAAGTGCCCCTCTGAATGAAAGCAAGCTGAAAGGTTATAGAGAAAACAAAAGGCAGAGGAGAAAAACAAAACATTTTTCAAAGATTTTGACTATCAGGTCATATGGAGAGGCAGATGTACAGGATATGTAAATTACACCTAAATTTATCTAAGCTAAAACATCTAAGCACGTAAGCAAGTCAAAATGTGTGTGTAAGGAAAAATATGCATATCAATGGAGTCAAAGGAGATAGGAATTTCTAGTGGGAATCTTTGAGGTGACATCTTTCAGGCTTTTCAGCTCTAGCAAGTCTGGAAGACAAAATACAGATCGTACATGACCTGCACAATCTAAAATATTTTCTACTTGACCCTGTTCCTAAAAAGCTTACCACTCCCTGAAATAAAGTACTGTCCTCTCTTCTGTTCTAAACTGCTATTTTAAAACATATTAGCGTGTCCCCAGTATTCCCTATGAAAACGTGAAATCTCTATAAAACTCCATTCTCACAATTGATATGTCATTAAAAGTTTTTTATTCTATATGTGAGATGTGAAATCAAATAACATTTGATCCTTTTCCTTAGAGTCTAAGTAGTAATTTTCATGACAGCTGGCTCCTTGCCTTTTTTTAAAAAAAAATCTTTATATCCCCTCTGCTTAGCAAAATCTCTGACATGGGGTGAAAATGCCAGAAATTATTGTTGATTGAATAAATTAGTCTATCCAAGTCCTGATTAAATAAACTGAATTAATAAAGTTCTGGAGCTAGAAAAAGTCTTAGCTGTTGTATAGTTAAACTTCACGGTGATTATGAGTAATACCACAATGCAAAGGCCTAATTTTGAGATTGTGGACTCACAATCGTGCGTATGTCAAAGCAAAGGCAGCGTTATCAGCTCTGTGGGGACTGGCGGATGGCAGGAAGAACTGGATGAATGGTGAACTTATCTTGTTACCTTCTGTATTATAGGAAATGGTCCTTCCATCTCTAACGGAGAAGTAAGAATGATGGTGCAACCCAGTCCATTGTTGGACAGCAGCATATATTAAAGTTCCTTCTTTATTCTGAGTTAAAATCAGCTTCCTTATAATGTCCATGATCGGTTTAGTTTGTCTGAAGGAATATGTCAGTTTTCACCCCTCTTCCATGTAAACACCCTTCACCTCTTAGATGGCTGCTCTTGTTCCTGCCTCCATCCCCAGGAGTCTTCTCTACTCCTTAGAAAATGGGAAATGTTCCTTCATCTATAATATCCTGTTTCAATAATGTCTTCCATATGCATCGATGTTAATTCTAAATTGTGAGACACAAGAATAGATCCAACCCCTCTAGGTGTGTACTGAAAAGCATTGCATTTACTTCTAACACTCAAGATAATCTGCAGCCCAGCTTCTCCAGGTGTGTGTGTGTGTGTGTGTGTGTGTGTGTGTGTGTGTGTTCGAAGCCATATAACACATACAATATGAGAGAATGGGAGCATTGAAGTCAAAGGGTAAAGAGTTTCATGCAATAAACATTCAGAAGTCAAATGCCAGTGAATAATTATATAAGTGACTATGGGTTTGGCTACTAGTAGATTATTAGTGATATGAACAATCACAGGTTGGTGTAGTATTAAAGGAGGAAGCCAGATTAGGGGAGAAAATGGGTAGAAAAAGATTACAAAGTATCAGAAGGGTGGGAACAGCGGTTTCTAAAGCATGGGAATTTGGATTCCTTGAGCAGAAGGGTCAGCTCTTCCTCAACAAATGCAGAAAAGGAATAAGTCTTAGCAGACACACAGCATGGTACCTACAGAGAGGAATGCTAGGTGACATGTTGAGCCTATCTGCTGGGTAATAATGAGTTGATTTGAAGGTAAATTGACCGATCAGGGAAAGCAGGATAGGATGGATGCTCTGCCAGAGTATGTGGTCTGGAGGAGAAAGAAATGAGACTAGAAGGTGACTGATGGAATGAAGATAAAAAGGAGGATTTGCGATCTTGGAATTCTGGAGGACACTAGAGTTAGGAGATGGGAAATCATAGAAGAAAGGCTGTGGTTATTAAAGCGTAGGATATTGGAGGTCAGGATTCAAGAAAATGAGATGATCCACGGAACTTCTTTCCAACAATCCTTCCACTGCACTGGGACTCCAATGCACATTTTTTATTCACCTCTATAATATCCTTCCTTTCACTCTTCCCTTCTTTATCACTTCCTCTCTTCTTCTCTCCCTCACTTCTTTTTCTCCATTTGTTCTTTCGTCCCCAGCTGAAATGCAATGTCAATGATAATCACTGTCTTCCATAAACACTTGCCCCTTTTCCCGTCATTGTATTTGACTGGCAGGAAGACTGCCCTGGTATATCCAAATCTCCCCTTTCTCTATACTTGCATCTGCGCCACTGAAAGTGGTTGGAGAAAAACACACACCCATGCAGAATGGGTTAACTATAAATGTATGACCACACACTCTCAAGGGGCCTTTAATGCTACCCATAAGCACAAGACTTTTCTGCTCATGAACTTTTTCATCTTCCTAGATGACTGCGTGGTTTAAAGTCAGGAATACTGTGTGTCAGCGTTGCAGCCTTTCACTGTACTTACTCAATCTGTATGCTGAGCAAATAATCTGAGAAGCTTGATTATATGAAGAAGAATGTGGCATCAGGATTATTGGAAGCCTCATTAATAACCTGTGATATATAGATGACACAACCTTGCTTGCTGAAAGTGAAGAGGACTTGAAGCACTGATGAAGATCAAAGACTACAGCCTTCAGTATGGATTACACCTCAACATAGAGAAAATAAAAATCTTTACAACTGGGCCAATAAGCTACATCATGTTAAATGGAGAAAAGATTGACGTTGTCAGGATTTCATTTTACTTGGATCCACAATCAACACCCATGGAAGAAGCAGTCAAGAAATCAAATGCATTGCATTGGGCAAATCTGCTGCAAAAGACTTCTTTAAAGTGTTGAAAAGCAAAGATGTCAACTTGAAGACTAAGGTGTGCCTGACCCAAGCCATAGTGTTTTTTAATCGCCTCCTATGCATGCAAAAGCTGGGCAATGAATAAAGAAGACAGAAGAAGAATTGACGCCTTTGAGTTATGGTGTTGGTGAAGAATATCGAATATACCATGGACTGCCAAAAGAAGGAACAAATCTGTCTTGGGAGAAGTACAGCCAGAATGCTCCTTAGAAGCAAGGTTGGTGAGACTTTGTCTCACATTATTTGAACATGTTATCAGGAGGGATCAGTCACTGGAGATGGACATCATGCTTGATGAAGTAGAGGCCAATGAAAAAGAGGAAGACCCTCAATGAAACGAGATAGATCGACACAGTGGCTACAACAATGGGCTCAAGCATAACAACGATCAGGAGGATGGCGCAGGACCTGGCAGTGTTTCTTTCTGTTGTAAATAAGGTCCCTATAAGTCCGAATTGACTCGATGGCCCTAACAATAGATGACTGTTATGTTTTCTGTCTCCTCAAACCTCAAAGACCTCCTTGCCCGTCCTCATTCTAAGCTGATTACCTTGCCTTCTACCTCACTTAGAAATCTGAAGAATTTAGGAGAAATTTTCCACTAGCAACCACCACCACTACTATCTACCCACCTGCTCTGTCCCCAAATGCTCCACTTTCCCACCTGCTACTATAAATCCTGTGTTTCTGTGAAAGCCAATTCTTCTATCTGTGCCTAAAATCCATCCACTCTCATACCCCAGGACACAGCCTCAGCCACTGTCTCCTCTTTCTCTACTGAGTTACCTTCACATTATACAAACAGGTTGCCGTTTTCCAGACTTAAAACATTGTCATGGGTGAATTTTATGTAATGTCAATTATATCTTTTTAAAAAATTGATTGTGCTTTAGGTGAAAGTTTACAGCTCAAGTTACTTTCTCATTCAAAAACTTACACACATATTGTTTTGTGACATTGGTTGCAATCCTCACAATGTGACAGCACTCTCCCCCTTTCCACCTTGGGTTCCCTGTGTCCATTCATCCAGTTCCTGTCCCTTCCTGCTGTCTTGTCTTGCTTTTGGGCAGGAGTTGCCCATTTGGTCTCGTATATTTGAACCAAGAAGCACATTCCTCGCATGTGTTATTGTTTGTTTTATAGGCCTCTCTAATCTTTGTCCGAAGTGGTTCAGGAGTGATTTCAGTTCTGAGTTAGCAGAGTGTCTGAGGGGTGAATTGTATCTTAAAAAACATTTTTGTGCTCCTCAGCCCACTTTCCCTTCCAGATCTTGCCCCTCTATCCCTGTTCTCCTTTTCAGCAAAGCTCCTCAAGAGAGTAGTCCAAGAAGATCGTGTAGTCTTCTCTTCCTCTACGCTACTCTCTTTTAAACACTTTCCAATAACTGTCACTCCCATAAGGCCACCTGAACAACTCTCATCAAGATCATCAGAGACCTCAAGATTGCCAAGCCCATGGTCAATGCTCAGTCCTAATCTTACTTGACCTTTCAACTCTACTTGACACTGTTGATCGTTCCTCTTAAAACCTTTCCTCCTCTCAGTTTTCCTCCTACCTCATTGGTAACCCACTGTACTTTTTTGTTGGCTTCCTCATCTTCTCAATGCTTGAATGTTCCAGAGTTCAGTCCACAAACTTCTCTGTTCTCACTTCCTGAGTGATTTCATGGCATTTTATGGGCTTAAAATCTTATCTATAGACCAATGACCCCAAGATGCATATCTTCAGACTCATAGATCCAACTGCCTTCTAGACATCTCTACTTGGATGCTTACTAAGGCTTATCAGACTTGCCATGTATGAAAACCTAATCCTGATTATTCCTCCAAACCTGCTCCTCTCACAGTCTTCCCAGCTTTATAAATGGAAAATCTCCGTTTTCCTAGTTCCTCAGGCCAAAATCCTTTGAGTTGTTCTTGATTCTTCTCTTTCTCTGTTATCCACATCTAATCCTTTAGCCAAACCCATCAGCTCTACCTTCAAACTACATCCCACACCTGACCTTTTAGCACCACCTCCACTGCTGCCACTCCGGTGTCAGCCACCATCATTTCTCCTTGGTTAGATGACTACATACTAGTTTACCTCGGGCAGTGCCAGCTTATGCCTGTATCCAATCATAACTATAAATAGCACCCTTTTTCCATTTCAAAACTTTCAATTTGATTTTCATTTTCTGTTTGGACAGTAAGTTATATTGCCACTCTACCTTCTGTTATATTGCAATAGCATTCTAATTAGTCTCAAGGCTTCCTCCTTACTCCCTCACCCACAATTAATTCTCAATTTAGCAAATGAAATGATACTTAAAAAAATAAGTCTGATCAATGATTTCTCTAATGAAAAACCCTCTAAGAGCTTCCAATATCACTTAGAGTAAAAGCCATATTTTTCCCAGTGGCCCTCTAGGACTCTGCATGAGCTGCCCCTGCTTCATCTCTTATCTCTCTTCTCCCAAATATTTCTACACTTGATTTAATGCACCATAAATCCCTGTACAAATGCTAAAGTGGAACTGCAGGTTTGGCTCTATTTTCTTTAGCACTCAGGAGAAGAAAGGAATAGTGGATCAATTATAAAATTCATGAGATTGTTAAAATAAACACGTTTATTGTTTAAAGAACAACTATTCCTGATAAATGGACAATGAAGGCACTTAGCCATATTATTCTTAAAGAGAAGTCTCTGCAATTTGTACTGAACAATGTCCTCAATAATTTTCTTTCTTTGGATACAATAGATTTCACAAGGCTATTTCTAGGGTATACCCTAGTATAGACTCATGACTTCACAACAAGCTTGATCCAGAAATCTCACTGTTACGCAGCAAAAAAGTAGGAGGATAATATGTAACTAAAACATTAACCAAGTGGGTGGTGGAACACTTATAGTCTGCCTTGAGCATTGTGAACCCCATAGTAGTCAGTTCTTCCGGTGGAAAAGGTCTCATCCTTGTTGATTACCCCTCCAGGCTAAAACTAGTCACTCAGAAGGGATTCCTATAAGGACTTGTCTGTACTTATTTTGTGGAAATGATTTAATAATATTTGATTCTGGTTTAAAGTGCAGTCATTTGTGAATTTGATAAAAATTGTCCATATCCTCTGGACTGGAATACTGAGGACTATCCAATGGCCTTGTTTTGACTCTGTTGTGCTGTAGATGGCTCTAGTGTCCTGCTATACAGCCAACTCCTCAGACTGTAATTTTATTAACTGCATGCTTAGTACCTTCTCTATAATTTGTCTTCAATAGTAAGAACAGGTTCCTGGGTGGCACAAATGGTTTATGCTCTCAAAGGTTGGTGGCTAGCAACTGAAAGGTTGGCGGTTCAAACCAACCTAGAAGCTCTGTAGAAGAAAGGTCTAGTGATCTATTTCCGTTAAGATTATAGTCAAGAAAACCCTACGGAGCAGTTCTCCTCTATAACACATGGGATCGTCATGAGTCTGAATCAACTTAACAGCAACGAGTTTTTATTTATTTATTTATTTTATTGTACTTCAGGTGAAGGCTTACAGAACAAATAGTTTCTCATGAAACAGAAGTACACATGTTGTTTTATGACATTGGTTAACAACCCCACAACATACCAACCCTCTAACTTCTCAACCTTTTTTTTTTTTGGTGAAAATACACATAGCCAAAGATACACCATTTCAAAAATTTCTACATGCACAGTTCAGTGACATTGACTACGCTCTTCCAATTGTGCTGTTATTCTCACTTAAGATGAAGGCTTACAGAACAAAATAGTTTCTCATTTAACAGTTACTGCAAATGTTGCCTTATGACAATGGTTAACAATCTCACAACACATCAATAATATCCTTACTCAACCTTGTGTTCCCTATCACCAGCTCCCTTGTCCCCTTCTGCCTTCTGGCCCTTGTCACTGGACTCCTGTAACTCGTTAGTCTCATTTGGTTTTACGGGGCTGTCCACTCCCAGGCTGAACAGTGAACCTCGGAGGTAACTTCACCACTGAGCTAAAAGGGTGTCTGGGGGCCATACTCTCGAGGTTTCTCCAGTCTCCTTTAGGCCAGTAAATCTGGTCTTTTTTGTGTGTGTTAGAATTTTGTTCTACATCCTTCTCCAGCTCTGTCCAGAACCCTCTGTTGTGATCCCGGTCAGAGCAGTCAGTGGTGGTAGCCAGTCACCATCTAGCTGTACTGGACTCAGTCCCCATCAGGGTAGTCTTAAAGTAAGTGTTATTTATTTAATTATTTTCTTAGTTATTAATCTGTTACTATTCATCTTGAATCAACCTTGGACTCATATTTTGTCAGATATAAGTTTGTTTCCTTGAGTTTTTGCACTTTATAACACGAAGTTATAAATAATATTATCTTGCAAAGCTTTGCATTTTGTATGTCTGTGATCATTTATCTCATTCGTAATTTTAGGTGATTGTCTTTATTGTCTCTTTTTTTCCCTTTGATTAGAATTTTGTCTAATTTTTACTCTTTGTTTTACTTTTGTCAAAAAATTAGCTCTGGCATTTATTTTTCAGTTCTAGAATGTTTCTTCTTTTTAATTCACTAACTTCACTTTTACAGTTAGTTACTCCCTTCTCCTTTGCCTAGATTTGTTTTGTGGAACTTTTATTAACAACATCTTCAAACTTTTAAAGTTTTTATTTCATGACAGTAGAATCTATATATGTCTTCATTTGCAGCTTTTGAAAGATATACTAGAAGAAAATGAACCAAAATCAAGATTCTTGTAACCACTCAAAGGTGACCCCTGTTAACATTTTGGTGTACCTTCTCACAGATCTTTTTTTCCTCGGGTTTGTGCAAATATGTGTTTCATTATAAAAGATCTGTGTGCTGATTGAATTTATCCAGCTCCAAAAATTAGACCAATTATCTTTTCACAGGAGCATATGGGAGTGTTAGTTCTCTTCCCATATGGTGGGATTTTGCTTTCTTCTTTTTAAAAAAATTCTCTTTTTAAAAGGGTTTATTAATTCCCTCAGTGAAACTGATATCTTTTAATTTTAATTTCACTTTCATAGATTAATAATAAGAATGCAATATGACAAACATTTATACCCTTTTGTCCAACTCCTTTTGTGAATTTTTACTATCTTATGCCTTATTTCCCAGTAATGCAGGCATCTTTCTATGATTTATAATTAGGACTTTATGTATTAAAGATACTAGCTTTTATCAGTCAAATAGCTTTTTTTCGTTTTAAGTATCTGCATGGCACACTTTCTCATGCAGAGTTTTCCCATTTTTTTGGTTCAATTATCTCTCTTTTCCTCTTATTTCTACCAAAGCCTTATACTGAGAAAGAATTTTTTTTCTAACATTATATCTATCTAGGTATAAGTTTGTATTTTCCTTTTTTTGTCTATGTTTTCTTCTGATAGCTAGCATGGTCTCTTTCCATATTTAATATTTGAAATTTATTTGGAAATATGGAGATAGGATTTCGATTTATTTTTCTAAACAGTTAATCCACCATTAAACACTTATTCATAAATTTAAGAAACCCTCTAAAATAACTAATGATATGATAAAAATGATATATTCTAAGTCATGGTGAGAATCATGTTAAATTACAAAACTCTACAGTTATTTCCTTTAAAGTCAGAGAAGAAAAGAGCTTTCCCACTCTTACCATTACTTTTAACATGCTCTGGGACTGCAAACCAATGCAATAAGTCATAAAAGAGAAATCAGTGTTGTGGATTAATATTATTTGGAGAAAGTAGACTTGTTTGACAAAAACCTTTAAATTGATCAGAAAACCCTGAAAACTAACATGACACATCATAAATACAGAAAAATCAAGAGTTTTCCTGACATAATAGCAAAAACAGGGAAATCATGTGGGGGAATCTCAATCTTAATGGTATTAAACCTAAAATACCCTAAAATACTGTTAACAAAGAATGAACATGGTTCATATTTTTAAAACTACAGGAAAGTCTATCCAAAAAGAAACTGAAATATTAAGAAGAAAATTGTTGTTACTGGAATAAGAATATGAATATAATAAAGATGTCAATTCTTTCAAATTAATTTATAAATTTAATGGAATCTTCATCAAAACGCCAATGGTAGTTTGCTTGCAACATGGCCATATGAATCTAAAGATCATCTGAAAGTTTAAGTTGGTACCAGAAATAAATTTATGATGGACATGGTACTAGGTGATTTTCTCATTCAACAGTTAAATATACAATGAAGTTAGATAATTTAAGAGCGGGAGAAAGACTTTCACAACTTGCTCCTGGGACAGCTTAAAAAATCATGACACAGATGATCACTTAAAAGAACGTGATCAAGGAAGCAACATAATTTTTAAAAACTGAGCAAAGGACATTTATCCAAGAGAAAAGATATGAATTTAAAATAAATCAAAACATTATTTATCATAAAGGAAACTTAGAAAGAATATAAACGTCCAAAAATGGGCAAGTACTTAATAAAGAGTATGCAACTTCCATATGGTGGAATATTTTTAATGAGTATTGAAGGATGTTGGAAAATATACATAAGCTTCTCTTATGTGATAGGAACAAAGTCTATATTTGGACTCTCTGTTCAGAAATTCTATTTTTTATTTATAGAGGGAAAACGATAATATAAAGAAAATATAAAGAATGATTCATAATTAATATTACTTATTAATATTTTTGAGAAAGAGGTTTGTCAAAATCTCCAGCGGATCTAACGTGTAGAAATAACACAAACACAGCACAATGAAAGAAAGAACTTTCCAATGATTGAAAACATCCCTCTTCCAATTAGAGAATTGTGCACCGAGCTGAATCTGTAAGAGCAGCCATGGGGGCTGTGGAAAGGATGACTGCCTTGGGGTGCAGGGAAGCACTAAGCAACGGTCCTCACACTAGAGTGCTCATCAACATCCTCTGGAGGGCTCGTTAGAGCATGAATTGCTGACCCCACACCAGAGATTCTGATTCAGTATGTCTGGGTTGGGACTTTAGAATATACGCTTTTAACAAGTTCCCAGATGATGCAGATGTGCTGGTCCAGGGGTGACAATTTGAGAACCACTGAACTAGAAGCAGGTTTTCCAGGTAGCCTTGGTAACTACAATTTGTCAGCAAAGAGATCCAGTTAGCCAAAATAAATGACTTCATGAGTTGCTTGAGTTCAGATTAAGGGTATTGCTGTCATTCAGGAGATTGCCTATTTGGAGCTAATTTTGTGTTGATTTTTCCTTATTCTGGGCAAACCCAGAAGCCCCAAGGAAAAGTAGAGCCCCATGGAAACAAGAAACCAAATAGGAGTTGAAAACTTTCTCCTCCTGGGATTTGCAGAGGAAATGGACCTGAAGCCTTTCCTCCTTGGGCTGTTCCTGTCCATGTACCTGGTCACCTTCACTGGGAACCTGCTCATCATCCTGGCCATCATCTCAGACTCCCACCTCCACACCCCCATGTACTTCTTCCTCTCCAACCTCTCTTTTGCTGACATCTGTTTCACCTCCACCACCATCCCAAAGGTGCTGCTGAACATGCAGACGCACAACAAAGTTATCACCTATGCAGGCTGCCTCACCCAAATATTTTTTTCATTGTTTTTGGATGCCTGGACAATTTACTGTTGACTGTAATGGCCTATGACCGATTTGTGGCCATCTGTCACCCCTTGCACTACATGGTCATCATGAACCCTTGGCTCTGTGGACTGCTGACTCTGGGGTCCTGGTTCCTCAGTGTCATGGGCTCTCTTCTGGAGACATTGGCCCTTTTGAGGCTGTCCTTCTGTATGCATATGGAAGTCCCCCACTTTTTCTGTGATCTTCCTGAAGTCCTGAAGCTAGCCTGTTCTAATATCCTCATCAATAACATAGTGGTGTACTTTGTGACTAGTGTCTTGGGTGTTTTCCCTTTCACTGGGATCGTTTTCTCTTATTCTCAGATTGCCTCCTCCATATTGAGAATTTCATCAGCCAGGGGCAATTACAAAGCCTTTTCCACCTGTGGGTCTCACCTCTCAGTTGTCTCCTTGTTCTATGGCACAGGCCTTGGGGTCTACTTCAGCTCTGCAGCCACACGATCCTCTAGGACAAGTCTGATGGCCTCGGTGATGTACACTGTGGTCACGCCCATGCTGAACCCCTTCATCTACAGTCTGAAGAACAGGGATATGAAGAGGGCTGTAGCGAGACTCCTTGACAGGGCAGCCAACTCTCAGTGATGGGGCAGTTGGAGGGCTAACATGAGCAGCAGGTCTCATAACACTGACGACCAGGAATCTGGCCTGCTTCATCCAACATTTTGATTCTGTCTGGTTCTACATATTTTTAACCAACTGTCTCCTTGAACCTTCTTTTGGAGTCTTTCTTGCCCTCTCTACTTTTCATAAAGTGATATAATAGTTCTTCTTTTTTTCACTTTCTAATCAGTAAATTGAAATTTGTGGGGCTAGAACCTGGCCTTTTCTTAGTTAAGTAATGATTCGGATTTAAAAGTAAATAAATAAATCTTATCTCAGGATAGATAGATAGATAGACAAATAGAATTGATGGGACGTGTGAATGTGTACCTATTTTGGAAATTATGCCCTGAAAATTCATTAACATGGATGATTTCTGAACTTACGTGAACGAAGTCGTTTAAAAGTTTTTCTCCATTTTCATTTGGGCCACTTTCAGTCATACCAACTTTAATGATTTTTTTTCTACTCAAAACAATATGGGTTTCTTAAGTTTCAGGAACATGTCTTACCTGTCATTGTAATCACAGTGCCTGGTACGGTGCTTGGCATGGAGTTTATTCACAGTGAATATTTGTTAAATGGTTTGACACACAGATGAGTAGATGATAAAATACAAAGTGAAGTATGGGCCACAAAATTACGAATATGTTGAATTAATAAAAGCCTTTGAGCTCTGATGGCATAGCTGTTAAGAGCTCGACTGCTAACCAAAAGGTCGGCAGTTCGAATCCACTAGCTGCTCCTTGGAAACCCTATAGGACAGAATAGAACTGTCCTATAGGGTCGCTATGAGTCAGAATCGATTCATCGGCAACGGGTTTGTTTTGTTTTTTTTTTGTTTGATCTAGAAGTTCAGTGTCACCAGATAATAATGACAACACTCCATATACACCAGCAGTGCTTGAGCATTTTATACACATCGTCTCATTTAATTTTTGCAATAACTTCCTAATGTGAATAGTATCATTTTCCCTTAGTTACAGTTGAGAAAGGAAGAGCTTATAGAAACTAGGAAACTAACTCAAGGTCCTAGGAGTAGTGAAGAGATAGGTTTCAAACCAAAGGCTGTCTAATGTTATATCGACTTTACTCAAATGTTTTAATAGGCAAACCTCAAAGGAAACAGGAGTCCTTCTGATATGAACTCCCACTTCAGAAAGTCTGTCCCAACTAAGAAATGTTCTGTCTCTGTAGACTGCAGCCCTAGAAACAAATCAATCCCTAGAGTAAGAGATCTCAGTAGCAACCCTTTCCTTGGACAAGTTGCCTTCCACTGGCAGGAAATCTTGTTTTACCGCATCCTCAATACTCCTGGTATTTTTATTTTATCTTATAAACTGCTGATGGAGAAATCAGGTCTCCTTAATATTTTAATATGACTTCCTTGAAAAATTAATGAAGTTGAGCATATTTCCATATTAGTGACTTGTATTTATTCTTTCTAAATCACTGCTTCATAACCTTGGATCATTTATCTTTTTAAGCATGTAATTCCTAATTAACTTGAAAGAACTTTTCATATGTCTACATTGTTACGCATTGTTATGCACTGTCATGTCCAGTATGTTCTAAAGGTTTTCCCTAGTTTTTAATTTGCCTTTTATTTTCTTCATATCTTTGACATGCAGGTTTTTAATAATCTTGAACTCATCAAATATATTCTCAATTCTTTTCTGTTCTGTATCTTCTATCCGGGTTTATGCTCAGAATGTCAATCTGTACTTTCTTCTAAAAGTCTTAGATCAATTTAAATATTTCTTCCAACTCCAATTTATTATGGTGATTGGTGTTAAGATAGGAATTTGACTTTATTTTACTTCCAACAAATAACTAATTGGCCAAGCACCATTTATTTAAAAATCTTTCCATTCCTCATTGATTTTGATGCAACTTTTATAATCTAATAGCTTCTTTTTTTAGTGGATTTGTTTGTGATTATTCTGCGCCATTGATATATCTATTTATACTTAAGCAAATTTCACAATGTTTTGATAAACACAGCTTTATAACAATAAAGAGCAGGCCATATCTCCCTTCTTTGCTCCTCTTGTTAAAAATTATCTTGCCCAATAATTCCTTGTGGAAAACATAGCTAAGATGCCTTTCCAATATCTGTTCCATAAAAGCAGAACACTGATTTTGTTTGAGACGGCAATATACCCAGCTAAAAGCCTCTATCTCACAGCCACTCTGGGAAGCTAGTGGTTACCATATATATTAGGTTTCTATTGTTGCTGTAATAAATTACCACAAATTTAGTGTCTTAAAGCAACATAAATTTATAATCTTAGAGTTCTGGAGGTTGAAATTCAAAATGGGTCTTACTGGGCTAAAAGTATGGTGTTGGTAGGGCTGCGTTCTTTCTGGAAGCTCTAAGGGAGAATCTATTTTACTTGCCATTTCCAGTTTTTTGAGGTTTCCTGCTCATGGCTCCTTCCTCCATCTTGAAAATCAGTAGAGTAACATCTTCAAATCTCTCTCTGACTCCAATTCTTCTGTCTCCTTCTTCTAATTTAAAGACCGTTACAATTACCTTGAGCTCACCCAGATAATCTGTGATAATCTCCCTATTTTAAAGTGAGCTGATTACACACTTAAATCCATCTGATAACTTAATTCCTTTTTCGTATCTGACATAACAATCAGAGCTTCCAGGGAGTAGGATGTGGATGTCTTTGGGAGGATCTTATACTGCCTACCGTATCTTGTGACAGAACTTTGGCCAAACAGACATACATTGAAGAATGTTAGATGGAGTTTCTTAGAAAACATGTACATGTATTTTTATAATTAAGTTCATTGAGCTTATGATGTGGTACTTTTCCATATGTATTTATAATTCAATAAGAAGTTGGTTTTTTTTTTTTAAGACCCATCTAGCACTCTCCTTTGCACTTCACCTTTGATTCTTCTCCAAGGTCCTGTCTGGAATACAGATTCAGTCTGGAGGTGCAGCAGCTATTTTGTGACTGTGAGGATAGGAGCCACACAATGAGGTTGGTAGGCAGAAAAGTAAAAGAAGACAGAGTGACTAATGATGTCATTGAGATGCTGGACTGGTCCTGGACTTTCTAGCCCCAGACCTGTGATATGTGGATAAACAAACCTTTAATTTGTTTAAGCTACTGATTTGGTTGAGCTTTCTGTTACTTGCAGCTGAATGCCATACCTAAGTAGATACAATGTTCATGGTGGATTTTAGAACATTTGTAACACGTCCCATTAATAAAAGAGCTGCTTGGGGATCAAAATTGATAATATTCCATGTGTACTTTTTAAAAATAGAACAAATTATATTTCATTTTATCCTTTGATGACTGCTGAACATGAAGAAATGCCTTGACAAATTAGAAGACATCCAGACGAGAGCTGCTTAAAAAGCAAAAAACTCATAAACATATCATAAGGGGATCAGATGAAGAAAATAGAAGGGTTTTTTTTCTGCGTGAGTGAGGACTTAGTGTGTCATGAACTTAAAAAAAAATCCCACTGCCATTAAGTTGATTCAGACTCATAGTGACACTATAGGACAGAGTAGAACTCTTCTATAGGGATTCCAAGGGTGTAAATCTTTATGGAGCAAAGCAGCTGGTAGGTTCCAACTGCTGACCTTTTAGTTAGCGGCCTAGCACTTTAACCACTGTGCCACCAGGGCTCCTACCAAATCTAAAGGAATTCCAACTAAAGGAAGCTGGCAGAGCTCTTGTAACATCACTTCATGCCTTCGCTGCTGGTAATGTTGGAATCTCCAGTGAATCTCTTCTCTCCTTAACCCTTACAGTCAGAAGTGGGCCAAGTGCTGGCAAGTGAATGGACCGAATGCCTCAAACGCCCTGCTCCTTCTAGTTCCTAAGTCTCTGTTGTCTATTTGCATTTCAAATGCCATTTGCTCCTAGCAGCACTGTCTGATTTCCTGAAAGGAAGGTAAAAACAGCTCCACAGACTCCCATCCTGACAGCTTCTAGTACCAAGCTGAAAACCCTAACAAATATGTTTGAGACCAGGTCAAAAATTTTAAAAAATGAGAGGAAAGGAGGAAGCGAGAAAGAGAGATAGAGAGATGTATATGAGATTGTTCATTTACCTCAGCTGTTGCATACAGCTTTACAATGATAAGTGCATCATCTTTATGCTGATAAATCATACGAATGTGAGAGACACTGGGGTTGGGGGTTCACCTTGTCTGCTACTAACTGATGTCAGAGATGGATGTCAGGCTACCCACTAATAAAAGATTTGTGCACAGTATATCCCAGCACCATCAATAAAATGTCTTCTCCATTAATAAAATGAAATGGCAGTGAAGCTAACCACCCTCCCATGTCTCGCTATTCCAAGTGTGGTCCATGGACCAGCAACATCCACATCATTTGGGAACTTATCAGAAATGCAGATTCTGGGGTCCTACCACAGACCTACTTAATCAGAATCTGCATTTTTAACAAGATCCTTAGGTGATTTATTTGCACAGTAAAGTTTGAGAACCACTGGCTAATTGAACAAAGAATAAATAAGGCCACAATTAGTCAGAGGCATGGAGGATAGGGGCAAAAATAGGATTTTTTGGGGGGAGTGAACAACTTCTTAGATTTTAAGATGATTTGTGGCCTTCCGAAGGACAGCAGTACACAGTATATCTGGGGTATTAAAATGTCATCGATGAGAGGAGGATGATTAGGAAAAAAATTCTTAAAAAGTTCTTTCAGGGACAATAATGAAAGAAAGGTTGAGAAACACAGGTTTTGGGGTATGGAAAGAAGGGGGCATTTGGTGAGCACTATCAGAGCACAGAGGAAGGCAAAGAGAGAGGAAAGTCATCTATTAACAACCCTACATCATTTAGGAGCCCTGGTGATGCAATGGTTAACAACTTGGCTGCTAACCAAAAGGTCAGCAGTTTGAATCCACCAGCCGCTCCTTGGAAACCCTATGGGGGCAGTTCTACTCTGTCCTATAGGACCGCTATGAGTTGGAATCAACTCCATGGCAATAGGTTTGGATTTTTTGTTTTTAAATATATATCATTTAAGTCTCTAGCTCTGAGCCAGGTTTTTGCATTCACTGCATTCCCTTCTAGCAACTCTTCTTCTTTGTTTTGCTTATTCACAAATTTAATGCCAAGGACTTCTCTTCCTCATAAGCTAGATCCTCCATTCTCTACAGGGTTTCCACTTATTTTGCCTGCAAGAGCCAGCTTCTTTTCTCTCTCCCATCATAGATATACATTCACCAAAGACATGCACAGGATGTTCCCTGCAACATTACTGGTCATAGTCCTCAAAAGGAAACTTCCCAAATTTCCATCAACAGTAAATGGGGTGCATAAAGTGACGTGTATGCACACAATGGAATATTATACACCAATGAGGATAGTTTATATACAACCCAATCCAACAAAATGATTAAATTCAGTGAAATAAGCCAAACACAAAATAATATACTATATGATTCTTTTATATTAAGTATAAAAACAAAAATAATCTATGGTGTAATAATCAGGATAGTGGTTACTCAGGGTGGAGGGTTGTCTAGAAGTTTGCACAGGTGAGGAAATCTCTAGGGTGTTCATTATATAGGCGCATTCAGTTTGTGAAAATTCATGTATCTGAGTATTTATAATGTGCTTTTCTCTGTGAATAAGAAATCTAAGTAAAACCAATTTTAATGTGAAAAAGACGATAAGCACTCTTCCATGAAATAATAAGAAATGATAAAGAGGTGAGAATCCAAGACAGAGCAAAGATCAGAGCTAAGGGAGGAAAGCTTCTAATAGGGAAATAGAGAAGATCCTCAAAAGATGATTCAATAAAATAACATAGAGCATGCAACACACTCCTCATCCCAAGGAATAAACCCCTTTATAAATGGACACAAACTTTCCATACTTCCATGAGTAGATTTATATCATCAAAAAGAAATATTTTCCATAGTAGTACAGTGTATGCTTTAGAATTTTACTTCATCATATTTAAGGTCGTCTCTGACTCTAGCCATATTAACTCAATCTCTTTATACAAATCTGTTTTTTTCATAGACATCACCTTAAACATACGTATTTGATAGGTAATTTTTGTTTTGCTGCTCTCTGCCAGAGACCATGGTAGGCACTGTGGACACTGAGCTGAATAAGAGAACAGGATCCTAATGAAGAGACTAGAACCAGCTGACCAGCTACAAAGCACACCAGCATGTTAAATTCTACGTTATCAGAAAGAGAGGTTAACACCAATTTATTCTTCTTTGAAGGATGAATTGTTCAATTATTTATATATGCCCCAGTCTGGACCCTACTTCTCCATCTCCTCCCATTGTTGTGTAAAGTTTACTTCTGTAAGTTATGAGGCCATAAACTCTGTGAAGGCAGGCTTAGTGTCTGCTTTGCTTAGACCTATAACCTTAGTGCCTGGCACCTAGAAGACATTCAGTAAATATTGGTTGAATTGTTAAAGGGCCTAATGCAAGGGCGTGGCCTATAGGATCACTTTGAGTCAGAATCAACTCAATAGCAATGGGTTTGGTTTTGGTTTTGGCCTATAATAAGCACATAATAAATGATAGCTGTTATCATTATTTATCCAGAACTCTGATTCTCAATTATTGTGATGTGGACCACGAAATTTATCTTTTTGGCTTAAAAAGTTTATCTGGGAAAATTTTTTTTTAATTCTCGGGCAGCATTTGAATGATATCCTGGGCTCTCAAATCCATGCTCATGCCTGGGAAATCTGAAATTGCCGAGTTCTGTGGGTTGGGTACTTGAGTGGTCTGAAACATTTTGGCTTCTACCTCACTGCTCACTAATACCATCATCATGAATCTACTCTGCTTTTCCTGCATTTTACTTTTCTTCAATATGCTATGGTCGGCAAGATTGTCTTTTCCATCTTTTGTAAAGTGATATGAACTTCTTTAAATACTTAATTATTTTATACATCTTATACACTGCTGCAAAAGACCTCTTTAAAGTGTTAAAAAGCAAAGATGTCACTCTGAGGGACTAAGGTGCACCTGACCCAAGCCATGATATTTTCATTCACCTCAGATACATGCGAAAGCTGGACAATGAATAAGAAAGACCAGAGAAGAATAGATGCCTTTGAATTATGGTGTTGGCGAAGGATATTGAATACACCATGGACTGCCAGAAGAATGAACAAATCTGTCTTGGAAGAAGTACAGCCATCATGCTCATTAGAAGCAAGGATGGGGACACTTCGTCTCACATACTTTGGACATGTTATCAGGAAAGACCAGTCCCTGGAGAAGGACATCATACTTGGTAAAGTAGAGGGTCAGCAAAAAAGAGGAAGATCCTTAACAAGATGGATTGACACGGTGGCTGCAATAATGGGCTCAAGCAGTAAAACAATTGCGGGTATGGTGTGGGACCGGGCATGTTTCGTTCTGTATTACATAAGGTCACTACGAGTCACAACCGACTCCATGGCACCTAACAACAATAACATTTCTGGACTAAAGTTAGTAAGGTCAAAGACAGCAAAAGATGCCCTCAAGTAAGTCTCATCCCTGATTTGGCCTCTAGAGCACCTTGAGGTGACACCCAACCATTCTAACCCTGCCAGCCTGGCCAGGTCTCAAAAAGGCTTACCTTCAGTGGGAAGTCCCTGATAAAGCACTCTATTGAGTCCACCAAGGTTGACCCTCTTGTCCTCAAATGGCTGCTTCTCTAACTATCTGAAGTTGGTGATGGACATTCATTTGGTCCTGCATTTTTCACTAGTGGTGAATCTATTAACTACATGGTAACTTGAAGCATTCTGCATTTGAGTGATGTAGCTTTATGAATATGAGAATTATTTATTTCTGACTTAAACCTGTAGCTCCCCTTGGTAATTAGTAATCCTTCTTGTCCACTTCTTTCACTCCACTGTTATTCTAGAGACTCACAATGTGCTAAGCAAAGTGCCTAACCCTAGCCCTTCAACTTGGTCCAGAAACCCACAGGCTGCTCATTCCCATCTCATGAAATCAAGGCTCCAATGACAGCTGATGCCATGGACAATGGCTCCCTCCCTATCCAGAGTTTGACTCCAACCTGCTCCCACCAAGTATCCTTTTATGGTTTAGGCTCCTTGTGTCCTCATCCTGAGTTGACCCCTTCTGGCTCCTTTTAGATTCTCTCAGACACTGAATTCTTATCCAGGCATTAGAAAAAAATTGCTGGGTAAATAGAGATCACATCCTGTTTATCCTTAAATTTCCAGAATTTAGCATGCTAATGAACCCCTATAGGAGACAGTAAATTCCCAGGGTGTCACTAATTAGTAACTCATCTGCATCAATCAGAAAATAAGAGGAAGGATGGTGTCACAGAGGGCCTGTCTCTATTTAGTGTGGAATGATTTCCATGTTGTAAAATCCAGTTGTCAATTCTCAGTGAAATTTGAAGCAGTTGATGGCTCCCACCCCTTAATATTTTCTTCCATTGATACTGTGTTCTTCTGGGTTTTTGACTGTCTTACTTGTCACTTCACCTAGTCGGCTTGCTGGCTCATCCTTCCCTTCAGTCTCTGATTGCCGTAGGGCCCTGGTGCCTTCCTTGGTCCTCGGCCCTCTTCTCACTTACCCACTCACTCAGGGATCTCAGCCAGCCTCATGCCTTTAAATGACATCTACACACGGAAAAAAATTATTTCCAAATTTATATTTCCAGCCTCAATCTCTCTTCTGAATCTTGATGCCTACATACAACTTCCTGAGATATACCTCCACTCACACGTAACAGATGTCTCAAATACAGCATGTCCAAAGCTAAACTTCTGATTCGACCACTGCCCCCATCCCCAAAATGAGAAAAGGTTTCCTCTGCGTCCTTTCCTATCCTACAGTTTTCCTTCACTCCTTTCTCTCACCCCTCACATCCAATCCATCAGGGAATTCTGGTGGCTCTGACTTTCAAAATGGATCCAGACCTGACCACCTCTAACCACCTTCACTGCTGCTGAGCCACCATTACTCTTGCCTGGATGTGAAGGCAATAGCCCCCTAACTGCTCTCTGTGCTTCTTCCCTGAGCTCCCCACTCACACCTCCTTATACTTTTTCTGAACATAAAAGCTAAAGGGAGATTTTTAAGTCGTGAGATCAGGTCATTTCTGATTGTGAATTATGACACAGGAAAAGGACCACGGAGTCATGTTGGGTTCTTGCCTAATGACAAAAACCCATGTGTATCTGCAGTCAGAGAGATCCATAAATAGATATATTTTTGAGTGAAAAAAGGAAAATCATTATCATAAGTATGCCCTTAATATCCATAATTCTACCAATCATCTCTTCAAGTGAATCTAAGATCTTACTATCAAGTGCATCAAAATTCCTCCAGCTTCTACCCATCCCCCATTTCCAAAGCCCTTTCCATATTTTAGGTATTTGATAGCACAATATCCACACACTATAGTAAAAAATTCTTAGTTACCTAGTACTGCTATAACAACAAAAATACCACAAATGGTTAGCTTTAAAGAACAGCAATTTATTTTCTCACAATTTTGGAGTCCAAATTAGGGTCTCAGCTGAGTCTATTCCTTCCATAGGACTCTCTCCCACTTTCGGGTGACTAACGGCAATCCTTAGCATTTTTTGTCATTCCTTAGAGTCTGTTTTCTCTGTGTGTGTCTCTGCATCTATTTTGTTTTTAAAGCTCAGAAATGATTAGGTTTAGGCCTTACTCCATTTTGTTATGACCTCATTAACATAACAAAAGAAAACCTCTATTTCCACACAAAGTCATATTTACAGGTACAAGAGTTAGGATTTCAACACATACTTGGGATAAAGGGGGCACAATTCAATCCAAAACAAGGGGCTTCTCATTTCCCTCCCCTGAGGTACTGGTGTCTTGACCAGCACTCATCGTCTCCCCCACCAGCCATGTTGAATAAGAGGGAAAGGATCATGATGGAATGCTAGCTTAAAAAGAGGTTTGTTTTCTCAACCTACAGCTGCAAACTCCATATGCATAAATAAAAAGCTCTTTGGGGGTCTTCAGTAATTTATCTTCAACAAGTAAAGCGCTCTTGAGACAAAAAGTAAGAAAACCACTGTGAATTATCCCCAGTCTTGACTGGTCCATCTCTTGCTGTGGCCTCATAAGAAGCCACTGGTTTGTAATTCCAAACCCCTGTACAAGTCCCTAGCTACCTAGATTTGGTGGTTCTTCTAGCTCAAGAAGCTGGTTTTCAGTGACCTGAGGGGCTGTGACTGAACTTAGTTTGCTTCCTCTTGGCATTTTGTGTTGTCTATTTGCGTATTACTTTTCTTTCTTTGTTTTTACTTTTTTCCATTTTCTTATTTCTCTTTATTCTTTTTTTTTGCTTTTCACATTTTTCATTTTGTTTTTTCAATTTATCATTTTTCTCAATTCTTTGTTACTTTTTCCATTTGTTTTTTCTTTATTTTCCTTTCCCCTTTTCCTCTATTTCTCACTTGTTACCTTTGTTTACATTTTAATTTTTTCATTTTACTGTCTTTCAGTACTCCTTTTTTCTCATTTTATTCTTTCTTATTTTTCAATTCTTTTTCTTGTTTATTTTTTGCTTATTCTTTTGTATTATTCTCATTTTATTTTTTATATATTCTTTTTTCATTTTATTATGTTTATCTTTTTTCAAGTCGTGTTTACTTTTAGTTTGTTTTTCTAATTTATCCTTTTACTCTATTTTGTTCTTTTCCTCATTTTAGTCTTTTATTTTGTAAAAATTTTATCCTTATACACTTTTTCATCTTTATCTTTCTTCTTACGTTTCTTCATTTGAAAAACTTTTGTTTAATCACTAGCCTTTTCAATATCACATCCTTTTTTGTTGTTGTTTGGCGCCTTCAAGTTGGTTTCAATTCATAATGACCCCTTGTACAACAGAACAAAACATTGCCCAGTCTTGCGCCATCCTCACAGTCATTGCTATATTTGAGCCCATTGTTGCAGCCACTGTGTCAATCCATCTTGTTAAGGATCTTCCTCTTTTTCACTGACCCTCTACTTTACCGAGCATGATGGCCTTCTCCAGCGACTGATTCCTCCTAATAACATGTCCAAAGTATGTAAGAAGAAGGCTCACCATCCTCGCTTCTAAAGAGCATTCTGGTTGTACTTCTTCCAAAACAGACTTGTTCATTCTTCTGGCAGTCCATGGTATATTCAATATTCTTCACCAACACCATAATTTAAATATATCAATTCTTCTTTGGTCTTCCTTATTCATTGCCCAGCTTTAGCATGCATCTGAGATGATTGAAAATATCATGGTTTGGGTCATGTATGCCTTAGTCCTCAAAGTTACATCCTTGCTTTTTAACACTTTAAAAAGGTATTTTGCAGCAGATTTGCCCAACGACATACTTCATTTGATTTCTTGACTGCTGCTTCCATGGGCATTGATTGTGGATCCAAGTAAAATTAAATCCGTGACAACGTCAATATTTTTTCCATTTATCATGATGTTGCTTATTGGCCCAGTTTGAGGACTTTTGTTTCCTTTATGTTGAGTTGTAATCCACACTGAAGGCTGTAATCTTTGATATTCATCAGTAAGTACTTCAAGTCCTCTTCACTTTCAGCAAGCAAGGGGCACAGTGGTTAAGCACTCATCTGATAATCAAAAGGTTGATGGTTCAAACCCACCAGCTGCTCTGCAGAAGAAAGATGTGGCAGTCTGCTTCTGTAAACATTACAGCTTAGGAAACCCTATAGGGTAGATCTAATCTGTCCTATAGGGCCACTGTGAGTCAGAATTGACTCAACAGTAACAGATCCTTTCTTGGGACCTCTCAATCCCAGGTCCAGTAGGACTTAACAGAAAGTCAAATGTGCTACAAGGCCTCTCAGTCCTGTGTGCTGAGGCAAAGACTCACAGAACCCTTGGCAAGGTGAAGTTGGTCTGCATATCCTCATTGCAGACCTCGAGCCTCCATTGACTATCCTAGGAGGTAAAAATCATGAAGCAGAGGTGCTTGATCAGCTAGTGGCCCAAGAAGTATGGAGAAAACAGAGGCTTAAGCAATATTTCACCAGATAGTGATTACTGTGCAGTACTGTCACCACAAGGATATTGTTATAGAGACCTAAAGGCAGAAAAGCTGCTCTTTAGATGCCAGTATGAATATAAAACTTGCAAAGATTGGCTTCAGCAATGCATTTACATGGGCAACAAGCTGGATACCTTCTGTAGCTGTTCCTCTTATTCTGCCCCAGAACTCTTCCAGAGAGAAAAATACAATTGGACACATGTACGTGTGGAGCCTAAGAGTCATCCTGTATACATTGGTGAGTGGAACCCTGCCTTTGGTTGGACAGAATTCATGGAGACAAGGAGCAGATACTGAAGCAAAAATATGCTATTTCATTCCACATGTCTGAGGAGTGTGAAAATATGCTGAAGAAAATTCCTATTCTTGACCCCAGCAAGAGAGGCACTTTAGAGGAAATTCTGAGACATCCATGAATGAATGTGGGCCATGAACATGAAGAAGTAAATCAGAATGTGGAGTCCTTCCCCGACTATGATGATCTCCAGTGGGCGGAGTTGAATGTCTCCATGGGTTACATACAAGAGATCAAGAAATCACTGATGGGTCAGACATACAATGATGTGATGACCACCTATCTTCTGGGCATCAAGAGATCTGAGCTGGAGAGACAAACCAGAACCTTGAAACCCCATCCTTCAGATAATCATACTCCTTCCTCATCCCACAAAGTACAGAATAGCATCTCTGCTAAACCCAAGCAGCAGAGTTACGGTGAGACTGCCATTCCCACTTCTAATTCCTACTTTAAGAAAAGAAACTCAAAAAATAAGTGTACTGAGTTGAACCAGGAGTCAGGGTGGAAGCCAGCAGCAGAGCCACCATACATGCCAGCTCCTTACCCATCCTGGAGAGGAAGAAGACCACCCCTGTGCCCTCCATAAAAAGTGACCTCTTCCAGGCCTCAAATGAGTAAAGCATTACTCAAGAAGAAGAACAAAGTGGGAGGCCTCACACTACCTGATTTTGAACCTATTATACTGCCACAGTAGTCCAAACAGCCTGGTACTGGTACAACAACAGATACATAGACCAATGGAACAGAATTGAGAATCCAGACATAAATTCATCCACCTATGAGCAGCTGATATTTGACAAAGGCCCAAAGTCTGTTAATTGGGGAAAAGATAGCCTTTTTAACAAATGGTGCTGGCATAACTGGATATCCATCTACAAAAAACTGAAACAAGACCCAAACCTCACACCATGCACAAAAACTAACTCAAAATGGATCAAAGACTTAAATATAAAATCAAAAACTATAAAGATCATGGACAAAAAAATAAGGACAATGCTAGGAGCCCTAATACATGGCATAAACACAATACGAACCATAAGTAACAATGCACAAGCACCAGAAGAGAGATTAGATAAATGGGAGCTCCTAAAAATCAAACACTTATGCTCATCAAAACACTTTACCAAAAGAGTCAAAAGACAACCTACACACTGGGAAAAAAATTTTGTCTATGACAAATCCAATCAGCGTCTAATCTCTAAAATCTACAAGATACTGCAAAACCTCAACAACAAAAAGACAAATAACCCAATTAAAAAATGGGCAAAGGATATGAACAGGCACTTTGCCAAAGAAGATTCTCAGATGGCTAACAGACACATGAAGAAATGCTCACGATCATTAGCCATTAGAGAAATGCAGATGAAAACTACATGAGATATCATCTCACCCCACCAAGGCTAGCATTAATCCAAAAAACACAAAACAAATGCTGGAAAGGTTGTGGAAAGACTGGAACACTTATACACTGTTGGTGGGAATGTAAAATGGTACAACCAGTTTGGAAATAGATTTGGTGCTTCCTTAAAAAGCTAGAAACAGAAGTACCATACGATCCAGCTAACCCGCTCCTTGGAATACATCCTAGAGAAATAAGAGCCATTATACGAATATATGCACACCCATGTTCATTGCAGCACTGTTCACAATATCAAAAAGATGCAAACACCCTAGGTGCCCATCAACGGACGAATGGCTAAACAAATTATGGGATATCCATACAATGGAATACTACACAACAATAAAGAACATTATAAAGGGCATTATGCTGAGTGAATTCAATCAGTCACAGAAGGACAAATATTGTATAAGACCACTATTATAAGAACTCAAGAAAAGGTTTAAACACAGAAGAAAACATTCTTTGATGGTTACGAGGGTGGGGAGGGAGGGTGAGTGTTATTCACTAACTAGATAGTAGACAAGTAGTATCTTAGGTGAAGGGAAGGACATCACACACTACAGGGGAAGTCAGCACAATGGGACTAAACCAAAGCTAAGAAGTTTCCTGAATACAATCAAACGCTTGGAGAGACAGAGCAGCAGGGGCAGCGATCTGGGGACAATGCTTTCAGGGGACATCTAGGTCAATTGGCATAACAAAGCTTATTAAGAAAATGTTCTGTATCCTACTTCAGTGAGTGGCGTCTGGGGTCTTAAAAGCTTGCGAGTGGCCATCTAAGATGCATCAATTTGTCCCAACCACCTGGAGTAAAGGAGAATGAAGAACACCAAAGACAAAAGGAAAGTATTAGCCCAAGAGACAAAAGGGCCACATAAACCAGAGACTCTATCAGCCTGAGACCAGAAGAACTGGATGGTGCCTGGCTACCACCAAAGACCGCCCTGACAGGGAACACAACAGAAAGTCCCGGATGCAGCAGGAAAAAGGTAGGGTGCAGAACTCAAATTCTAGTAAGAAGATCAGACTTAATGGTCTGACTGAGATTGGAGGAACCCTGGAAAGCATGGCCCATGGATTCTCTATCAGCCCAGAATGAAAACAATTTTCGAGGCCAACTCTTCTGACAGGAACTGGCCTGGACAGTGGGACATAAAGTGATACTCGTGAGGAGTGTGCCTCTTAACTCAAGTAGATACAAGAGACTAAACGGGCAGCTTCTGTCCGGAGATGAGATGGTAAGGAAGAGAAGGTTAGGAGCTGGTTGAATGGACATGGGGAATCAGGGGTGGAAAGGAGGAGTGTGCTGTCACAGTAAGGGGAGAGCAATTAGGTTCACATAACAATACATGTATACATTTTTGTATGGGAGACTAAATTGAAATGTAAACTTCATTTAAACTACAACAATAAAAATTTTTTAAAAAGTGACCTCTTCACCATCACAAATGAAAACAGAAATTTACCACTTTTGGAAAGGGCCAGACTTGGCCAGGCCTACATCTAGAGTGGTATAGACATGCTATCTGATCCAGGATCTGGAGCCTCCATGGCTTATTCTGATGCCTCAGTTTCACTGTCCCAGTCTCATCTGCACCAGGACTCAAAGATGGCCTCAGTGCAGTCCAATCTGTTCCCTGGACTGTGTGCCACAGAAAGTAACTGTGAGGTGCCACAGTCCAGAACAGCCCCCAGCATGTCTCTGGGCTTCCTCCTCAGCCCATAACAACAGCAGCATTGGTGGAGCCCAGAGGGAACGAGTTTACCCCAGGTAATACCAAAAGTAAGCTCCTTCCATGTTGAGCAGCTGCAAGAAGTGCCTGACCATTTGAGTTTGCCCCAGACTGTGACCCCAATCTCTCCCTCTGCCAGCAGCCAGTGTCAGCAGGGGACCCCTGGGAGGTTCTGACAGTTTATAGGAAAAATCTTTGCTTCACACGTGCCAGAAGGAACCCATATGAGCCTGAAGTCTAAATACAGAGTCAAGATACTCAATCTCCAGAGGTCAAGCCATGCTCACTAATGTTTACAAGAACAAAGATCACCAGCTCCATGGAACCCGATGAGATGATGTGGGAAACTGCAAAGTGAAGGATCTCAATGGTTGTAAGTGGGATCTCACCCAGACATACATGCTGCTGTGCACACATGACAAGTAGCACAGGAGGGCTTTGTGCAGTGGAGGATGGAGATGTGCAAACTGCCTTGGTGGTCTCTCAATAAGGTTTAGCTAAAGAGGACACTCGGTACAGCCGTGGCCTTCAAAAACACTGTCAAAAACTAACAATTAGGTTAAAAGTTAAAAGGCTTCCAGGAGCTGCCTGGGAGACAAGAGGAAGGCCCACCTGGCCCTACCTGCAGATTGACCCCTCTATCCCCACCTGGATGAAAGTGCTGATACTGGACTGGTGAGTTTCCCTTGGTCAATTTTCCTCTTCCCTGTCATTCTCAAGATAGACTGGCCAGCCTACAGTTAGAAATAAAAAACACAAATGATTAATTTCCGAAACGTATGTGGGGACATTACAGACATAAAAAGATTATAAGAGAGTGGTATGTGGCCAGCAAAGATGTCACCTTGAAGATTCAGGTACACCTGACCCAAGCCATGGTGTTTTCAATCGCCTCCTATGCCTGTGAAAGTTGGACAATGAATCAGGAAGATGGAAGAATTGATATCTTTGAATTATGGTGTTGGTGAAGAATACTGAATATACCATGGACTGCCAACAGAATGAACAAATATGTCTTGGAAGAAGTACGGTCTGAATGCTCATTAGAAGCAAGGATGGTGAGACATACTTTGGACATGTTATCAGGAGGGTCAGTCCCTGGAGAAGGACATGATGCTTGGTAAAGTAGAGTGTCAGTGAATAAGAGGAAGACCCTCAAAGAGATGGGTTGACACAGTGGCTGCAACAATGGGCTCAAGCATAACAACGATTGTGAGGATGGCAGAGGACTAGAGAAGTGTTTTGTTCTATTATGAATAGGGTCACTATGAATCGGAACTGACTCTACAGCACCTAACAACAACAACATGTGATTAGGTAGCAGTTTCAACTTCTAGGTTAATGGAGCTACAAATCAATGTAGACCTATAATTCTGGACACCCCTCCTTCCAGGAAAAAGGAACATCCAAGTGAACTATTCAAAGCTGTCTGTCCTGGGAGAGTTTCCCTTAACCACCATGCTTCAGAACCATCTCTAATGGGACTATCATACTGCAGTTGTCCACTTTTGGGTAGTGCCAGTATTTCATCCAAACCATCTCTGTTGTTGTTGTTAGGTGCCATTGAGTAGATCCCGACTCATAGCAACACTATGTACAAAAGAACGAAACACTTCCTGGTCCTGCCCCATCTTCACAATCGTTGTTATATTTGAG
Organism: Dugong dugon; assembly: GCA_030035585.1. Classification (NCBI taxonomy): domain Eukaryota; kingdom Metazoa; phylum Chordata; class Mammalia; order Sirenia; family Dugongidae; genus Dugong; species Dugong dugon. The sequence continues at coordinate 16,195,068 of CM057462.1, read as the reverse complement.
TTCATTGCTGCAACCACTGTGCCAATCCATCTCAATAAGGGTCTTCCTCTTTTTTGCTGACCCTCTATAGAACCATCTATAAATTGGATAAAATATCCTCTTCCTGCTAATAGACTGCTTTGGGGTCCTTGTGCCAGTGAAACCAACAAAGAAGGTGATTATTTTACTGGTGGGAGTGTTTGATCCTGGTTGTCAAGGAGAATTTGAATTGCTACTACACAATGGGGGTAAGGAGGAGTATGGATGGACAGCAGGAGGTCCAGTGGGGTGTCTCTTAGTGTTCCCATATGCTGTGATAAATGTTAAAGAAAATTAGTCCACAGAACCCCCCTGAGGACACAGTTTCAGGTTGAGATAAGAGGCAATGTAGTAGAATTAGGGGTCAAGGAAATCTTGCTCATGTGACTTACCTGTGCCTTCAGAGCCTACTTGAGCCCACTTTCATGTAGACTACTCCCACTTGATGATGGAGTGCTATCGTGCACACCCAACTTTATGGTTTGATGAGTCAGACAACACTCAATTAATGATGGGTAGTTCAGGTCATATATTACTGGGAGGACTATGATCAAGTATTCAGTCTCTACTAGGGTCCCAAAGCAAGCCATACACTGCTCCTCAAAAGGAGAAGAGTTATCTGCAGAGGATGACATGGCCTGGCTCCCAGATTCTAAAGTCTGTTACGTGATTCATCTGCCATAGGCTTCATCAAGCATCCTTATCTGTTACAGACACATCAAGCACCTTCACATCTGGTGGGCCCTCTGGCACAAGTCGCAGAGCAGCTTGCCTGCAGCTGAGACCTGTGTCAGAGCCTTCTCGTTCTGGGTGCCACTCAAAGCTGGTAGTCATTAGAGTTACTCAGAAAACGGGTCAGCATAGCAGACCCAAATGAGGTACATGTTCTACTAAATCCAAAATGTCCCTGTGTTCTATATGTTCCTATAATGCTCTCAAATCCCATAAGGTATAAATCACTATTATGCTTTCAAAACACATATGTATAATCACTCATATTATGAATTTAGAAATAGAAATAAGTCTACATTTGTGAGGCTATCTATTATTAACTGTAAGCCATTAGAAACCTGTAACACACGAAAAAGTTATTTAAAAATTTCTGAACCTAGACATAGAAGCATGTGAAGTATGTAAAGAATGCAAACTTTTAAGGTGACTTTGACCTGACATGCTGTGATAAAGAAGATATAACATAGTTAATCTTTGCAAACTTGCATTGAGATAAATAAAAACAACCTCCCTAATCTCTAACCTTCAAGAAAAGATGCGTCATTTGACTCATCTCTAACCTTGGAGAAAAGACATACGTATTAGCCTTTGATGTGACACTGGCCCTTACTGTGTGAGACCAAGGTGAGAATTTCACATATAAACCTGTACTTTTGCTCACTCTCTGAGAGAAGGCAGAGGTAAAGGGGTTTATCTCTAGTCTCTTACTCTTTCCTGAAGACCAAGAGCCTGCTGAGACTCTGCCCCTTGCCACCGACCTTAGACCCTAGTTACAAGGAACCTCTGCTGAGTTTGAGCCATGGTGAAGTCCTCCTCCTGAGATCTCTCCTTAAAGGTAAAAGCCTGAAGTTTAAAGATTTGGACTTTATCATTTAACTAACATTGTGATTGTTAATTCTGATTCTCTGGTTCTAAATGAATTATGGTATTGGCAAATAATATTGACTATACCATGGACTGCCAGAAGAATGAATAAATCTGTTTTGGAAGAAGTACAACCAGAACGCTCCTTAGAAGCTAGGATGATGAGACTTCATCTCACGTACTTTAGACATGTTATCAGAGGGACCAGACCCTGGAGAAGGACATCATGCTTGGCAGAGGGTTATCGAAAAAGGGGAAGACCCTCAATGGGATTGATTGATACAGTGGATGCAACAATGGGCTCAAACATAGCAATGATTGTGAGAATGGCACAGGACCAGGCAGTGTTTCATTTTGTTGTACGTGGAGTTGGAATTGACTCAACAGCACCTAACAACAGCTACAAATGAATGATGTGTGCCTTGATATGACTAACTTGCAATAAACTAAATGAATTTATGCATGATAAACCTGAGTATCTCCATTAATTTTCTAAGATAGACTCCCACACGATACCTTGGGTGGTGCAAATGGGTTGCACTTGTCTACCAACCTAAATGTTGGTGGCTTGAACCCACCCAGTGGCATAACAGAAGAACGGCCAGGCAATTTGCTTCCGTAAGAATCACAATCAAGAAAACCTTTTGAAGTGGTTATACTCTGCAACACGGGGGGACACCATGAGTCAGGATCAACTCAATGGCAACAGGTTTTGTTTTGTTTTTTAAGAGAAGAGTAGGTGATGCAACAAAAATATGAAGAACCAAGTGTCAGAGAAAAAGATGCCTTCATGCATGGGCAGACGGTGCAGATGGTGCCCCCCTCGGTGTGCACCTTGTCCAGGCACGGTGTACAGAAGAGGGAGCTGTAACCAAGCGTGTGGTTTCTCAGGTGGCGGGGAGGGATGTTTCAATCACTTTGGAAAGTAGTCTGGCAGTTTCTTATAAAGTTAAACACATATCTGGCCTATGACCCAGCAATTTCACTATTATATATTTTCACAAGAGAAATAAAAACGTATGCCCTCAAAATGTGCACTAATGTTTAGACAAGCTTCATTCATGATTGCCCAAAACAGTAAATAACCCACTGTCCCTCGACTGGTGAATGGATGAACGAATGTGTAGCAGAGAAATTTCCAGTAAACCTTGGAAATTTGACCAGAGTAAAATGTTTTAAAAGCTAAATCCTTTGTCTTTATTGCTTTTAGCAGTAGAATCACTTTAGTTATTCTCTGCAGATGCCCGTCTTTGGGGCCATTATTTACTCAGCTGTATCAGTGGCATTAGCTCTGAATTTTCACAACTACGTGTCATTGAGCTCCCTGAGTTAGCTACCATGGGAATCAAGGGAAAATACAGTTTACCTTTTCACTGTGATCAAGTCAGGAAAAAATAAAATAATACACTCAAAAGAGAAGCTTACAAAGTTTTAAAATTCAGTTTTTGCTAGATTAAGCTGATCCTTTACTGTCCTGCCTGGAACACTTTAATTGTCTAGCCCAGTCTTCTTGACAAATGCCTGGCATTTGTTCCCTTAATTGTTAGTGACTGAGGAAGTGTTTCTATCTCTGCTGTAAAGTCAAAATGTAAAAGAAATATAATCTAAGGAAAATAATCTTTTGTTTAAAGTGGGCTGAGGGATGTTTTCTTACGACAGGGATGTAATAAAAAGTTGTTTTGAAAGGGCCACGAAGTTAGTTTTATCTGAAGTTTCCCAGGCAATTTAAAAGGATTTTGTTTTAACAAACTGTTTCTGGGAAATGAGACCTTGGTACTGAGAGGTTCTCATAAATTTCTGAGACATCTGGTTAGGACTGTTTTACTTGAAACTGAGATGTTTTATGACTCCTCCTGAAGGACATGCAATGTAAGCATTTATGACTATGACTGAAGACTTCTGTAATTAATTCCTGAAACCCAACACTGTAAGCCTTCCCCTGTACCCAGTTATCCAATAGAAGTCCATTCCCTACCTTCTAACCCATGCTTCTTGTGACCTCAACCAAAGACAAACCAAATTATTGTATTATAATTTATTTGTCCCTTGGACTATACTTGTTCCCTGTTAGAAGCTCTCTCCCTGGAGCCAATAGTTTTCACTTATGTCAACTGTTGTCTCTCTACATTTGGATGTATTTTTCATTTTACTGAGTAAATCCTCTTAAGCTGATTTCAAAAACTGATTTCTTCTCTACAACAAATACTACTCAGCAAAACACAGGAACAAATGACTGATACTCACTATCACATGGACGAACCTCACAAGCATTATGTGGAATGATTGAGGTAGACAAAAAGGCTACATACTGTGTGATTCCATTTATCTGAAACTCAAGAACTGGAAAAACCAATCTAAGAGGACAGAAATCAGAAGAATCGTTGCTCTGGGGTATGGGAGAGGACTGATTGGGCAGATGCACCAGAGAATTGTCCAAAGTGATGGAAATGTTTTGTATCTTGACTAGGGTGTAAGTTACCCAGGTACATACAATTGTCAAAACTCATTAAACAGTACCATTAAGAACAGTGAATTTCAATGCATGTGAATTATATCTCATGGAAAAATTACGCATATATATATTAGCAGCCTGAGCCCTTAACCATTGTGCCACCAGGGCTCATATACATATATGCACATACACATATATATTTTTTAAAGGCAAAACCTGCAGATCCAACCCTCATGAAAAGAAGGGAAAAGGGGCAGTTGGAGGGAAGCCTTCTGGGGAGCAGACCTCATGCCTACCCGGAGGAGGCAACACTGATGCCCCCCACCACCTTTTGGCAGCCCCATAGTTAACTTGCTTAATTTCGGTTGGAATGGATATTCCTAATGTTATCAATGACAGCCCTAGAAAGGAAGGTGTTTCTTCAATGGGGGGAGCCAGAAACCTGGATCAGGATCAAGGGGGCAGGTGAGGATTTCTGTAAATAAAACACATGATGTTTTATCAATCGTTGTTTATCAATTCCCAGTAGGGCCTTAAAGATGTCTGTTCATGCTTTTCTGATCAGCATTAAAGCAGGTCTGTACCTGAAGTTGTAGGGAAGGGGAAGCTGGATGATATGAAGAAAGACCAAGGACTTAACCCTCATTCCCGGTCCTGGGCTGGGCACACTCACCAAAGGGAGCCATCTCGAAGAGCAGGCATCATCAATGTCAAGCTCCTATGACAGAGGTGGGGCCAAGATGGTAGAGTAGTCAGATGCTTCTGGTGGACCCTCTTACAACAAAGACATGAAAAAACAAGTGAACTGATTATATATGACAATCTAGGAGCCCTGAACATCAAAGGAAAAGTTGAGGAACTAGACTGAGTGGCAGAGGGAGGGAGAGATGGTTCGGAAGCATTAAGGAGTTGCCAGACCTGACCCAGCAGGAGCCTGAGCTCTTCAGGCCTGATCAGATCATGGGTGAGTGGTGAGGCAGGCAAGCACTGGTGCTAGGGAGGTGCGTTTTCTGCACTGACGGAGGCCCAGTGGCACAGAGTCTACTTGGCTACCCAGAACCAGTGAGAAGCAGTCCTCCATTAGCAAAAGATAAGTACTTTTCACTTAAGGAAAAACCTCTCTCCCATTTACCTCCCCGCTCCCTTCTCTGCACTGGGTCCTGGACCGGCTTCAGCAATTGCTGAGTCCCCTGGGCCGGAAGTAGGATCTGTCACATGCCCTGAGCCATTTCCTGGCCTTGGAGAGTGAACAAATTAACAAACAGGGGAAAAAATAAACTACCGGCTTCCCCAAGCCAGGAACCCAGGGTAGGCACAGCTCTTTTGCCTAGGCACAGGCATAAGGGATCCAAGGACTTTGAGTGTCTTTCCCCCTGCATAGACTTGTGTGGGCCCATTTCAACAGCATAGGCCCTCATTACCACAGTACAACAGGGTATATACCTGAAGTCTAACTTCAACTGTTTCAGCTGTGAAGTGGTAGGTTCGTGACATTTGACACTGCTCTGCCCATTAAGAAGGGTCTTCACCTACACACATCAGGGTCCTGGTGGCTCCACCCACACCACCTAGCCACCTGTGATAGGGGCCCATGAATAAGAGGTTCCCCCTGGTCCTTACAGCCAACAGCATTGGGTGGTCATAGTCTGGATGTAAAACCCACCCACCTATGCGCTCTAGGGAACAGGGACACACCTTCCTCCTGGACACTCAGGAGCAGCTGTCAGCCCTCAGCCTGGCTCAGAGTGTGTCGCCCTGCTGCAGCCAGATGCCTGTGCCTACACCAATCAGCCATGCCTGTCTAGGACTGTAGGTGAGAGCCTACACCACACACTTGGTGGCTATCTACCTGGGCACCTGAGCTGAATCTGTACAGGAGGAGTGGGCAGCCTCCTGAGCTCACATACCTAGTAACAGATCTAACCACCTGGTGACAGGACATTAGAGCTTCAAAGGTGCCGATAATCAAACTAGCTCACACGAGCAGCCTATTTGGGCATATCAAAACAAATCAAGAAGCTAGGACACAGTAAGCAAACATAAAATAAATAAATATAACTTATTGATGGCTCAGAGACAACAGTCAATATCCAATCACATAAAGAGGCAGTCCATGATGGCTTCAGCAAGGTCCCAAAATAAGGAATCTAGAAATTTTCCAGAGGAGGAAAATTTCTTGGAATTACTGGAGGCAGAATACAAACGATTAATATACAGAACTCTTCAAGAAATTAGGAAGGAAATCAATCAAAACACAGAGCATGCAATAGAGGAAATTAAAAAGATTAGAGAAGAGCATAATGACAAATTCAATAGGCTGCAAGAATCCATAGAGACAGCAATCAGAAATTCAGAAGATTAAGAATAAAATTTCAGAATTAGACAACTCAATAGAAAATCATAGGAGCAGAACTGAGGCAATGGAAGTCAGAATTAGTGAGACTGAAGATAAAGCACTTGACACCAACTTACTTGAGGAAAACCTACATAAAGGGATTTAAAAAAATGAAGAAACCCTAAGAATTATGTTGGAGTCTATCAAGAGGAATAACCTACAAGTGATGGAGAACAGGGGGGGATAACAGAAAATACAGAGAAAATTGTTGAAGATTTTTTGACTGAAAACTTCCCTGGTATCATGAAAGATGAGAAGATATTTATCCAAGATGCTTACCAAACCCCATATAAGGTAGATTCTCAAGCTCCTGTGGCAGAAACCCATACAGACTCCTGTGAAGACCTCTTAGGGTCTTCCAGTAGAAAAACTCAGCCTGGCTCAGACAGGGCTGAGCGATAGGGGACTCCCACTATACCAAACATGGGGGCAGAGATGGAGGGCGTTAGGGAGAAGCTGCACATTTATGGAATCAGCTGATGCTCCTTCTCCCCACTCTGGGGTGGACATGATGACTCCAGGGTGCAGTGGGAGAAGAGGACAAGGAGCAAGGAATTTAAGGCCAGACACATCCAGGACCAACATGTAGGGGATGAGTGACCTGGCTAAGACCCAGTGTCCTCATCTGTCATATGGGACTCACAGGAAGAACCACCCTGTAGGGTTGTTGGTGAGACTAAATAAGACATAGGAAGCATTGTGCACCTGGCAAAGTCCACACTTCCTTCCCCTCCCCCTCCCAGGAACTCCCCTTATGGAAGGGGGCAGGAGTTTCACACATTTGTGACTTATAATGAAACCCGGAATAGTTGTAGCAGAGGGACAAGCAGAGGCTGTGGGAGCTCTAAGAGGTGATGACAAAGACACTGGAGCTGAGTCTGGGAGGATGAATACGTTTTCCACACATGGGGGGATGCTAAGGGACACTCAGCTGGTCCTGGGGTCACCCAGGAGACCAGTAGAAGACATGGCTACAGGGGGCAGGCTGGGGAGGGCTGTAGGGAGTAGGTCACAGAGGCCACAAAAGCTCCTAGGGAAGGTGGACCTGATGCCAGGAAGAGACATTGATCAGGGAGGGAAGGAAGAGCTCAGTGGTATGGACTAGAGCCTGCACATCTGGAGGTCAGGGGTAGGCTGCAGGGGTGTCTGGGGAGACTGAGCCCACAAGAAGGGGACACTGAGCAAGGATGCATGGAGACGGGAACAGAGGAGACCTGGTGGGCTCTGTGGGCAGACGAGTGACGTGATGCAGGAAAAAAATCAGCGAGAGCCAGAGATAGACGGTGGGGACACAGAAATGAAAAATGTCCCTGTCCTCAAAGCGCTCACCAAGAGATGGGGTGAGGGGTGTGGGGGTGGATCTTGAGCAAGCCACTGCCATTTAGAGTCTCAATTTCTCCATCTGCAAAATGAGCAAATGATGTGCTGAGAACAGCTGCAGCAGAAGTACGGAAACAGCCGCAAACCCCGTGGCCATGTTCCTGTAGATCCGGAGGACATTCTTCCCACTCCTCTTGGCCTGATCCTGCAGCTGCCTCAGGCAGGCCTTGCTGGAAACTTCTGGTCACCTTCATTATCCCACCCTCCAAACACGACTCCCACCCTGACATTCTGGGAGTCCCACCTCAGTGTCACCCCCATTTCTAACTGCCGCAATTAGTGTCTTTGTTTCTGAGCCGCCCCCTCTGTGAAATCACGTTGCAGTCTCCGAGGTCCAGCTTGATTTCCTCCCAGGAAATAGTTGGAATAATGAAGCCACGCTGAGCAGCAGTCCCCACAGGACCAAGGGACATTTCAATTTCAGATGTTTGGATCTCAAGTTAGAAGGGATAATCGGAAGGGGAGGCAGGCACGATTCTGGGGCTCCAAAGGGAGGTGGCCCAGAAGCTACCCAGATGGGGTATGGGAAAGTAGGCAACAGGGGGAAGGGTGAGTGAGGGAGGAGGGAAAATGGTCAGGAAGGGGAAGGGAGAAGAGACAGGAAAAAGCTGCCATCAGTTTGGTGCTGGTCATGGTTGGGAAGGAGGGACCTCTGTGGGGGGCCTCAGCATCCCCATCTAGAAGGTGAAGGGGTAAATGCAGAGCTTTCAGCGCGAGCTGAGACAGTCTGAAGTCCCAGGTCCCCTGAGTCAGGGCTGCCTGAGGACAGTGTGGATGAGATACGGGGCTGTGGCTGAGGCTTGGAGAGGAGCGGACATTAAAGGCCCTTCTGTTCCAGCTGTACGGACGCAGGGACTTCTTCATGATGTCCTGCAAGGGTCATTCTGGTGCTGCCTGTGCACAACTGGGGCAATGATGGAGTGCAGCCCAAGGGAACAGCAGGATACAAACAGGGCTGATCATACTGCCCACACTGCAGTCCCTGGGGGACAGAGAATCTAAGACATAATCCCAGCCCTTGTCAAGAACCCTTCCATGTGAGATCCATCCTGTCCTTGAGCACAGCCGGTGGCTGCCCTGACATCCCAAAAGTGCCAGGAGGTGAAACTATGAGAATTAGCTAGCTCAGGGACTCCAGGAAAGAAAGTGGTCCTCAACAGGAATCTGGGACAGAAAACACAGGCTCACCCTCTTTTGAGACCTTTGGGCTAAGAGGGACAAGTGTGGCCTGTGATAGCCCAGCACTGCATGGAAGACCCTTCTGGACCAAGGGCACAGTACCAGCAGCAGCAGCAACACTGCAGGACTCCCTGGCCCACTGCCAGGGTCTAAGAGCTCCATCATTGGGCCTCCACCTCCAGCCCCTCACTCCAAACCTGCTGCCTCTGGCCTTATTCCCCCATAAGGAAATCTGAGTGATTGCTCTGCCCAGACCCATGGATGGGGCAGGACAAACAACAGCCTCATCCTCCCAGGCTCAGGGCCTGCAAGTGGACAAGACAAGCACAGGTGTGCCCAGCCTGGCCTGTGAAGGCTTGGCAGGTTTCCTGGTGGTGGTGGCAGTGAGCAGGGAAATCCGGTCACTTCACAGAATTCAATTTTAATTTATATGAATACATCAATTTCTAAACATTCCAATTGTTCCAATTTTTTACAGAGTGTTAACAGGCTCAACAAACATCTGTTGAATGAGTAGAGGGGTTAGTGAGCAATGATAATGAATCCGGCATTGACTGCTTCCCTGCAGTGAGCCATGCAGTTGTGATTTTATTGAATCCTTCCAGGAGCCCTGTGAGGATGGTGTAGTTCACAATTATTGTTCACTTTTACAGATGAGAAAACAGAGGATCAGAGCCTGTTCAGTGACTTGTCCAAAGTCACGCAGCTACAAGCCTGTGCAAAGCACACTAGGGAAATTCAAGAAACCCCCAAACTGAGCCCTTAGACTTGTTTTAGATACAGTCAGGTCCTGGTGAATGTGAAGGTTCTGGAAGGTGATGGTGTAGGGATGCTTCCTGGGCTCTCAGCAATCACAGTGACCAGCTGTCGAGCTGCATTTCAGGGACCACCGTTTGCTCAGGACTTGGTATTCTGGGCAAAGGACTGAGCACTTGGACTTATTGCAGATACAGCCAGGTCCCAGGCATCGTGAAGATTATGGAAGGGGATGGCTTACCTCAAGGGCTCCCTCCTCATGTCCCTGGGCTCCCTCACCATGTCCTGGGCTGCTTCCATACATCCCTGGCCACCAGGCCTCCCTGTGAATTGCTGAGCATGGGGCACATGGCAGGCCACTCTCTGTAGTTAGTTTCACCAGCTGTGGAGCTGCCCTTCAGGGACTAATGACGTTTTCCCAGAAGGACTGGGTCAGGCCAACATCCTAATCCTATAACACCTTTGGTAGAAAGCTTCATTGTCCTCCTCCCCTACTGCCCCTTTGGCTCTGGTTTTTACCTCTAAAGTGCCTAGAATAACAGCAGGTAGAGGAGGTGGTGGCAGAAAGACCAGAATGTTAGACATCCGCAACCAAGACTGGGAACTTCTAACTCCTTTGACATTGGTGGTGGACACAGAATGCAAAATTATGAAATACAGCCAACCCAACTGAATTATCCATACTAAAGGGACAGTAGGAGAATGAAAGCCACAATCTCCCCAATACTCAGCCTGGAATCCCACTTCAGAGCCACCAATCTCAAACAGCCTTACTGTGCACCTACTGTGTACCAGGCGCTGGGCCACAGCCCAGGCCTTCAAGGAGGACCACAGTCTGGGAGATTGACTTGATCATGATGGAACAAGGTGAGTACAGAGACGTGGTGTCAGATTGGCACGGGGGTGGGGGGGCCCACCTAGCCTGCAGAGCTGTAATCATTCCTTCATCTATTCATTCAGCATTTTCTTCTGGACATAGGGACATGGACATGAATCAGGAACAGCCCTTGTCCTCCAGGAGCTCAGAGTTCTGTGGGGTACAGACCCATCTACCCCTTTTGTCTCTGGGAGAAAAGAGGTAATATAGGGCCCCTGCCCAGACATATTCCAGACAAGTGAGCAGACCCTTGAGAGATGGGTAAAATGCTAAGGCCCAGAGGAGAGGATCAATAATATTCAGGTGGAGGGAACATGGGCAAAAGCAGTGCAGTGCGGCCACAGCCCACCAGCCCACACCCCTGATGGCCACTGCACCCTCTGCTTCCCCTTGCCCATACACACCCAGTTCTGCTTTGAGACCTTCATACCAGTATTCCTGTCTGGTGAAAGGCTCTGGAGCCACAAAGGGTACCCGTTCACATAAAATCTGTGCAGGAACGTTCATATCAGCTTTATTCAAAACAACTGGAAACTCAAATGTCCTCCAAATGGTGAATACACAAAAGATGGTATGTATATACAATAAAATACTACTCAGCAAAAAGGAACAAATTATCGATACATTCATCAACATGGATGACTCAGATGCAAGATGCTAAGTGAAAGGAGTCAGAATCAAAAAGGTACATGGTGCATAATATGTACATGGGTAGTTGCCAGGGATTCACAGTTAGAAGGTCTGACTTAAAAGGGGCAGTATGAAAGTTTTTGGAGGAAAGAGAGTTACTATTCTGAACTTCCAATGTGTGACTGATTACAAGACTTAATGTATTTGTCAACTCACATTCTAAAAGTGAATTGTTTCTAAACTTTAGAAATAAAAATTTACATTAACACTAACTGTAAAAAAATTGCAAACTACAGAGACGCAACATGAAGAAATCACTCATAATCTCAGCTTCAGAGAAAAGTCCCTGTTAATGTTCTAGAATGAACCATCTCAACAGGTTGGTTTGTCATATTTATAAAATGTAAAACATTTACATGTAAATGTTTTATAAACGGCCTTTAACAGCTACAAACTATACTTTTCCTTTCACATGGAATTATGTTATGATTGTCTCTCCCCTGGTCCAAACTTTTCTGAAAAAACTGATGTGTGGCCAGGTATTTATCTAACAATTCCTTTCCTGGTGGACACTGACCCTCATTACTATCGACAGGTACCATCATGCCCAGGGATTTCCATTAGACCATTCTACAAGGGGAATTGCCAGGTCAAGAGAAAATCTAACTTGAAGCTTTTTAATACTTGTGGATACCACTTCCCAGGCCCCTTACATGAGGTGTCCATGAGGAAGTGCCCAGCTCAGCATCGGGCTGTGTGTCACAGGATAAACCCCCAGGCCCAAAAGCCGTTGTCTTGTCTCCACTAATAAATGAACTCTAGCTGAGCTCCCATCTTCTCTAGGCTCTGCAGTGTGTGCTCACCAGGTGGAGCAGGAGCCACTAATCCAGCTCAGCCCAGCAAATGTAGCATCAGCTCCTGGCCTAGGAGGACACATTCTTGAACACTCAGAATTACCAATCCTGTGCGGGTCAGAAGAGCCACTGTAGCTAAGTCAGGTTTGGTTGTGTGTGGGCCCACCATCCCCCTGGGCCCCCAGAATGAGCCATCCTTACATGCAAACCCTGCTTCTCATAACACCATTTCAGAGGGATACTTCTGTGAGATGAAAGTGGGTTAACCTTCTGTGCAGTGGTAGATCCCATATTTGTAATGTGGAATAGATACTCCCTATGATATGAATTCCCTTGTGAATAAATGATGTGATTGAAGGCTTTCTCATGATGCTTACAGTCACAGGTTTCTCTAGTGTGAGGTCTCATAGGGGTACCGAGGAGGAACACTGAAGGTTTCCATCATCTTGCACATTCAGAGGATCAATCCACAGTGTAATATCCCATAGGTTGTCTAAGAATTGAAAAAGACTTAGAGATGGTGCCAGGAACCTAACATTTACATGATGTTGCTCCACTGACTTCTCACGTTTTCAACCAAGTTAATCAGGGAAGGCTTTTTCTATATGCACGAATTCGAATGTCTTTGGAAGTGTGGGGAGAAAAATAAAAATTTCCCACATTTCTTACACTTACATGATTTCTCTGCCATGTATCTTCCTTCAGGTTTACAAACTGATATGGGATGAAAACTATCCAACATTACTTAGATGTATATTGTTTCCATTCAATATTCTGACTCAGATATGACTCTTTCCACTGTTTGAGTTCTTGTGTCCAAAGGCTGAAGGACATCTGAAGACTTTCTCACATTTTTTACCTTCATAAGGAATCTGAGTTAATATGTTTACTGAGGGAGAACTGAAGACTTTTCTATATTCCTTATATTAACAAGGTTTCTCTCTACTATGCTTTCTTCTGTGTTCTATGAGGTTAAGAGGACAGCTTTCCCACATTTCTTACATTCATAAACTCCCACCACTGTGAGGTTATTGATGTTCAGTAAGGACTACATAAAGGCTTTCCCATATTTCTTATACTTTAAGCCATCTTTCCATTGTGAGTTCTTATATATTTTGAAAGGCATTCAAAGCCGTCCCAATACTGTGAGTTCTTAAATGGATACTGAGGTGTGAGGACACATGAAAGCCTTTCCCACATTACTTACATTCATAAGGCCTCTCTCCAGTGTGAGTTCTTATATGTATATTTAGGCCTGAGGAAAACCTAAAGGCTTTCCCACATAGCTTACATTCATAAGGTTTCTCTCCAGTGTGAGTTCTTATATGTATATTTAGGCCTGAAGAAAACCTAAAGGCCTTCCCACATTCCTTGCATTCATAAGGTCTCTCTCCAGTGTGAGTTCTTATATGTTTAGTTAGATATGAGGAAAAGCTAAAGAATTTTCCACATTCCTTACAGTCATAAGGCCTCTCTCCACTGTGAGTTCTTACATGTTTAGTTAGGTATGAAGAAAAACTAAAGGCTTTCCCACATTCCTTACATTCATAAGGCCTCTCTCCACTGTGAGTTCTTATGTGTTCATTGAGGGATGAGGACTGGGTAAAGGCTTTCCCACATGCCTTACACTCATACTGCCTTTCTCCACTATGAGTTTTTATATGTATAGTGAGGGATGAGGAACGACTAAAAGCTTTCCCACATTCCTTACATTCATAAGGTCTTTCTCCATTGTGAGTTCTTACATGTTTCATTAGGTGTGAGGAACGAATAAATGCTTTCCCACATTCCTTACATTCATGAGGCCTTTCTCCACTGTGAGTTTTTATATGTGCAGTGAGGGATGAGGAACAACTAAATATTTTCCCACATTCTTTACATTTATGAGGCTTACCTCCACTATGAAACATTTTAGATAAAGTGAGGAATGAGAGAAGAGTATAGGTTTTCCAACATTCTTTACATTCACACTTATGACCTTTCACATGTGTCTGAAGGGATGAGAAACTACAGAAATCTTCCCCACATTCATTGGGTTTCTCTCCAGTTACTGTGGTCACATAGTTCTTAAGACATGAAATACAAATGAAGCCTTTCCCACATACCTTACATTTATATGGTTTTCCTCCAGTAACAGTTCTCACATAATTGCTAAGGAAAGAGATACAATTGCAAGCTTCTCCAAATTCCTTACACTGATAGGTATTGTATCCAATGTGAGATTTGATATGATGTTTAACTGAAGAATGATCCATGAAGTATTTTCCACACTCAAGGCCTCCAGAAGGATTTATTTCAGTAGGACTTCTTTTGCATACGGTAAGATTTGGAATCTGGCTGAAGGGTTTTTCACACTGATTGTCTTCATTACTCTCATGGGGATTTTCTACTGTATGCCTTCTTTTAAAAATAGAAAATATGCTGATGTAAATAAATTTGTTACCATTTCACCATTACCAAACACCGTGTATATTTCTGTTTTTCGTTTTGAGGTGCCTCATGTTTCACAGGTTAATTCATCTAGCAGAGATGCTACCACAGCTGTAACAGTTTTTCTCAAACAATGGGCTTTCTGATAATTTTGTACAAGTGAAATATGTTTCAAATACTTAACATCTGACTCACATTTATGAAAACATTGTAATGTGAAAATTCTCAGAACACACAATTTTGCTCTATTTCAATGTCATGGCACATTAAGACTTTCTCTTGAGGCACCGATCTCTCATGTGACTGACACTCACCTCACATATATCCCCTGGTTTTTATGCTGAACTTTAATGTCATGCAATTTGCAGCTTTCTCCTAACATGGAGAACCAGGTGTTATTCTTCATTAATCGCACTATTATATGATCACTGGACAACTTTTCTCCATTATTAAGGTTTTGAGAAACTGACCCAATGATTCAAGTTGAGGTTCACAGGATGGAAAAAAAAAAAAAAAAAAAAGGAAAAGAATTACTAGGAGGAAAAAGGCACTTATGAGCAAAGAAAGGCAATTGGCTCTTTCAAGGCTTTGGCAATGGTCAAAAGGCAATTTACTAAGAAATACTTCCATGAAGATTGAGAGTGACGGCGACATAAATAGAGTTTAATTAGGGGAGGCAAACAGAAAGATATTGGACACAATGCACATGTAATGGTGAAAGCAGAAAAAAGGAAGGTCTTTCTGCACGAACACAGAACACCCACTCCTCACTT
The DNA here is from genome assembly GCA_030035585.1 of Dugong dugon. Lineage (NCBI taxonomy): Eukaryota > Metazoa > Chordata > Mammalia > Sirenia > Dugongidae > Dugong > Dugong dugon. Next base: position 16,179,728 of record CM057462.1, on the reverse strand, counting down.
ACTGTTATCTGACATTTTCCATTTATAACAACAGTAAAAAATCTACTTAAATCATCTTGAAGCCAGGTAAGGACCTATGTGTTCTGAGTGAGAGACTGCCTCCCTCCTGAGCCACAAGTCTTTGATTCTTCCCATCCCAATCCTCTGCCCAGTCTTAGACACAAATAAAGTTGAGAGGAATAAAAAAGGCCATATGCTGGGGCCTTGGGCCATTAAAGTGCATACATAGTCCATGGCCTCACTGAATCCTGGACAGCCTGTAGGCTGGTGGGTGCCCTGCTGTACAAGTGGAGCTTGGCTTTGGGCCTCAAGTCTGCGAGAAGGCAGCAGAGGGGTGCAGACAGGATGCACAGTAGTCACTTCACTGCAGACCCTGAGATCTGCCATTTGTGCACTTGGGGGCATGGGGGCCAGCAGGCAGCAGTCCCAGGTGGGTGGGCGTTTCCATGGAGAGCAAGAACTCCACGTGGGTCAGCATAGGGTGGGTCCCCTCCTGGCTATAAATCCTGACCCAACCAGCTCTGTCTGTGGTTTGAAATGGCACAAGCCAACCTGCCTTCCCAAAGTATGGAAGTCATGGCATGGAGACAAGCAAGCTGCCAATGGCGTCTGAGGGAAGGGAGAAGACCCATAGGGCCATCTCCCAAATGACTCCTGGAGCCTGAGGAGCATTTGGTTGCTGAAGTTTCACATAATGCCAATTTCTGAGGAGTGGGTGTAGTGAGACAATGGATGAAAGTCAGAAAAAGTAAGCTAAGGAACCTGGGAAGTTCAGTCTCCACAACCACAAAGAGACTTTTTCTAACTGATTTACTCGAATCTAATTTTCTCCATGCAGTGTTGATTCTTCAAAAAATTCTTGCCTTCTAAGCACTCCCCGACACACTGGCCCTGGATGAATCCTATCTCTACTCTCCTCAGATCTTTCTCTTGCTTCTTACATGTGTAGCTGACACGGTGCTCATACAGAAAGGCATATCATGAGGAAAGACAGAAGAGCAATGAATATTTCCCTGACACTAGGCCAACATTTTGGTCTTCAAGATCTCTGGAGATGGGTAGGTATGAGTTTATTTGCAGCAAAATGATAACAATTTTGTAATAAACACAGTAAAACTCTCTATAACTTTCCAAACCATAAACGTTTGTGCCTCAAAGTGACCCCTGAAGCCAGTGTTCACACTTTCAACACTTAAAGAGCCTCAAGGCTTTTAAACACAGGAGAAATAAAAGCTCAGTTTAACACATAGAGCTTTATGTTCATGAGGAAGCCAGGATATGTAAGCTCCATACAGCAAGGAACCACTCCTATCTTAACAATGTATTCTCTTTCCTCAGTCCAAATACTTGTGCAAGGACAATGACTATATTTGTTCACTAAAGGAATTAATAAAGAAATGATGCATCCTTACCTACTGAGCCCAGGTTTCTGAAGGTTTCCATCATCACATCTGTGTAGAGTTTCCTCTGTGCAAGATCCAGCAAAGCCCACTCTTCCTGGGTAAATTCCACAGCAACATCCTCAACAAGTACTGAGTCCTAAAACATCCCACATAATCTGCATCAGCAAGGTACCATGTAATACAATATGTGCAAAAGGGCAGGTGAGGCTGACAGTGCTGGGGAACTGAGAATTCATAGGGATTTGACACAAGGTTCTGGGTTCTACCAAGGCCTACTCTAGGGTTTAGTCATCAGACTCTTCCCTTCCCCGTCTACATTCATTTCCTGACCAAGTACATCCTCTCTCATAGATTTAATAATATTTTCAACACACTGAACTTCTCTCTCCAGTTTGTGACCAATTCCAGTCTTACTCTATAATCTAGAACAGTCAGAACATATAGCAGAAATTAGAGAAATGCTCTACAAATGAAAGTCTTATTTCCACATTGGAATCATCACTTCTTTGTGAAAAAAAAATTCATCTCCTTCCATAAGACACACCAGAAAACGCAACAAAACATGAAGCACACGGTGAAACCAGGATGAGATATTAACAAATAGGAAACACTAAAGTACCAGAACATCAGAGAACATTTTGACCTCTGATACCTACAGCAAACAGTAAACACGGCATATCTTCTAGCCAGATAAACATAAAACATCACACTAACCCCCAATTTTACCAGAGTCCCTTCTACAAAGCACATGTTTGGTTTTCAACAAATAACTAAAAGGCATACTAAAAGACAAACTGCACAGCTTGAAGAGCTAGAACAAACATCAGAACCAGTCTAAGAAATAGCAGAGATTTGGGGATAATCAAACTGGAAATTCAAAACAACTATGATTAACATGCTAGGGGCTATAACAAAGTATACAACATGCAACAACAAATAGGCAATGGAAAGAGGGAAATGGAAATTGTATGAAAAAATCCAAATGAAATGCTAGAAATAAAAAACACTAACAGAAATGAAGAATGCCTTTAAAATCCAAAATGAGTGCACAAAAACAAGGGAAAAAATCACTGAGCTTGAATACATGTTAATAAAAACTCCCAAAACAGAAATTTAAAGTGAAAAATATAGAAGCAAATATACAAGAACTGTGGGACAATTACAAAAGTTAGACCACACCCATATTAGAAATACCAGAAAGGAAAGCAGTAGGAAAAATTGGAAAAAATATTAGAGGTAATAATGCCTAAGAAATTTATGAAATCAATAATAAACACCAACCACTTATCCAGTAAGTTCAGAGAACACCAAACATTAAATTTAAAAACTACAGCTAGGCACGTCATATTCACACTGCAGAAAATCAAAGAGAAAACACTGCAGAAAACAGAGGGTGGGGGGAAACACCTTCCTACAGAGGAGTGCAGTTAAGAATTACATCAGGCTGCTCTTAAGTAATTTTGAAAGAGTGGAGAAAAATACTTAGAGAAAAAAAACCCCACCACTCTCAAATTCTACATTCAGCAAATGTAATTTCCAAAGGTGAAGAAGAAATAAGGACATTTTCAGACAAAAACTTCAGGAACTTGCTGCCAGTACACTTCCCTTCCAAGAAATGTTAAAAGAAGTTCTTCAGAGAGAAGGAAAATGATATGGATCAGATATTCAGATCAACATAAGGAAAGGAAATGCATTAAAAAATGAATACATTAAAGTAGTATAAAATCTTTTATCTTTGCTATTTTTAATTGACCTGTTAAGGGTTGGTTCAAAATAATAATAGCCACAATATATTCCATGATCATAATTATTGTGCAGTAAATTAATTTAGTCCTAGCCATTCATGGTCCTCTGATTCCCATAAAACGATTGGGTATGACTATGCAAATAAGGCACATGAAACCCTTGTGGAGATGGGACCATGCAAATATGGTGTATGGAAACCTAACAAGGAAACTGGTCAGTTTTGCCATCCCACTAGGCTTAAAGGGAGCCAATCCAAGAAGTGAAAGGAAGGAACCACACTACTATCAAGAAGAGGAGCTGGGAGGAAAGCACGTCATTTGGAACCAAGGTCTCTATTCTAACAACCTCCTAGACCCTGGAGACAGAGAGAGCTGTAACACCGAAGATGGCGAGAAGTGGTAGAAAACACAGACTCCAGTAGCAGAGACACAGCAGAACAAGGAGACCAGTGCAAGATGGCATGGTGAGCTTTCCAACCCACGAAGGAAGGTGGCTATAGTTGGCATGCTGACCCATGGCATGAAAGAGCTGAGTGCCTTCAGACCCGCAGCTTAATGGCAGGGTAGGGTACATCCAGGCACTTATTGGTGGAGCCAAAGAACTTTATCCACCATTCGTCTATCAGTGTGTCATAATGTGGTGACTTGTGTGTTGCTGTGATGCTAGAAGCTATGCCACGAGGATTTTAAACACCAGCGAGGTAAACTCATGGTGGACAGGTTACAGTAGAGCTTCCAGACTCAGACTGGGAAGAAGGACCTGGCAAACTAATTCTGGAAAAACTGGCCAGAGAAAACCTTATGGATAGCAGAACATTGATACAGTGCTGGAAGATGAGCCCTTCGAGTTGGAAGGCACTCCAAGTACAACTAGGGAAGAGCTGACTCCTCAAAGTAGAATCGACCTTAAGGACATGGATGGAATAAAGCTTTTGGGACCCTCATTTGCTGATGTGGCACGACTCAAAATGAGAAAAAACAGTTGGAAACATCCATTAGTAATCAGAACGTGGAATGTACGAAGTACGAATCAAGGAAAATTGGTAGTTGTCAAAAATGAAATGGAACGCATAAACACTGATATCCTAGGCATTAGTGAGTGGAAATGGACTGGAATTAGCCACTTTGAATCAGACAAGCCTATGGTCTACTTTGTGGAGAATGACAAACTGAAGAGCAACGGCATTGCATTCATCGTCAAAAAGAACATTTCAAGATCTATCCTGAAATACAATGCTGTCAGTGATAGGAAAATATCCATACACCTACAAGACCAGTTAATACAACCATTATTCAAATTTACACATCAACCACTAATGCCAAATATGAAGAAATTGAAGGTTTTTACCAAGTTCTGCAGTCTGAAATTGATGAAACATGCAACCAAGATGCATTGATAATTATTGGTGATTGGAATGCAAAAGTTGGAAACAAAAAAGAAGAATTGGTAGTAGGAAAACATGGCCTTGGTGACAGAAATGATGCCGGAGATTACAGGGCAGAATTTTGCAAGAACAATGACTTATTCATTGCAAATACCTTTCTCAACAACATAAGCAGTGACTATACACGTGGACCTCCCTGGATGGAATACACAGGAATCAAATCGACTACATCTGTGGAAAAAGATGATGGAAAAGCTTAACATCATCAGTCAGAACATGGCCAGGGAATGACTGCAGAGCAGACCATCAATTGTTCATATGCAAGTTCAAGTTGAAGCTGAAGAAGATTACAAGTCCATAAGAACCAAAGTACAATCTTAAGGATATTCAACCCGAATTTGGAGACGATCTCAAGAATAGATTTGACTCACTGAGCACTAATGACTGAGGACCATAGGAGTTGTGGGAGGACATCATAAATGAAAAACTCAAAATGTCACTAAAAAGACAAAAAAGCTAAAATACCAAAATAGATGTCAGAAGAGACTCTGAAACTTACTCTGAAACGCAGAGTAGCTAAAGTGAACAGAAGAAATGATGAGGTTAACAAAAGATTTCAAAGGGCAGCTCAAGACAAAGTGAAGTATTATAATGAAATGTGCAAAAATCTGGTGTTAGAAAACCAAAAAGGAAGAACACACTAGGCATTTCTCAAGCTGAAAGAACTGAGGAAAAAATTCAAGCCTTGAGTTGCAATACTGAAGGATTCTATGGGCAAAATATTGAAAGATGCAGGAAGCATGAAAAGATGGAACTCTTGAGGTTCACCCTTCAGCCAAAGATTAGACAGCCCCATAAAAAAAATGAGACTAATGGGGCACAACAGCCCAGGGACAAGGACTAGAAGGCAGGAGGGGACAGGAAAGCTGGTAATAGGGAACCCAAGGTCGAGAAGGGAGAGTGTTGACTTCTCATGGGGTTGTTAACCAATGTCACAGAACAATATGTATACTAACTGTTTAATGAGAAACTATTTGTTTTGTAAACCTTCATCTAAACTACAATAAAAATTAAAATAAAAAAATATGGAAGAAACACACAGTGTACCAAAAAGAACCATTTCAGGAGGTAGCATATGATCAAGAGTCAATGGTACTGAAGGAAAAAGTCCAAGCTGCACTGAAGGCATTGGCAAAAAACAAGGCTCTAGATATTTCAACAAACGGATGCAACACTAGAAGTGCTCACTGGTCTATGCCAAGAAACTTGAAAGAGAGCTACCTAGCCAACCAACTGGAAGAGATCCATATTCATGTCCATTTCAAAGGTATGACAATTGGTCACCATTCGCCTGGAGCAACGGAGGAAGAAGACTCAGGAATATGAGGAGGAAATGGTAACAGTGGATGACTGCCTCCAGGAACAACTGCCTCCTTTGCCACAAGACCAGAAGAAAAGGATGGTGCCCAGATACCATCACAGAATGTTTTGATCGAAGAGTCTCTAGAAGAATCCTAATCAAAAGAAGGAAAGATACAGAACAGAATTTCAATTCTCATGGAATCCAGATGGTCTGGAGCTACTGAGGCTAGATGAACCCCCAAAACTACCTCCATGAAATAGTCTTTAACCATGAAACCATAAACCAAAAATAACCCGAGGCATTTTTTAAACCAAATAGTCTAACTAGTACAGAACGTCCACCATGAGCTTTGTGCTCTTTTAACAAACTTACTATATGGGATAAAATTGTTAACAGCAATTCAAAAGATTAGATACTAAGCTTAGGGAGAAATGAGTTTGTCAACAGGAGAGAAAAAAGTCATAAAAGGAGGGTGAGAAAGGATGCACAATATGAATTTAATCAGTGTCACTTTATTGTACATGTAGAAATTGTTGAATTAGTTTCTTTTGCTGTGCACATTTTCAATAACAACAAAAGAAACTATGCCCCCGCCCAAAAAAAAAATCCACACTGGGGAAAAAAAATCATGTTTGGAGACCCCACACATAATCCAGCTGAACTCACTCTCCTGCCTCATTTCTTTGGTGAGGTCATGAGAGTGATAAGCCTCAGATATGACACCATAAGCAGGGTCAGAGTTCTTCCCCAATAACTCCCTTTCTTTATCCCCTCAGACTGTGTGAAAGGTATAACTGTAGTTTTAGAACTACATAGAAAAGGCTGCAGTGCCTGGTGGAAGCCAAGAACACCATCTGTAGTGATGAAACAGGGATGCCTTTGCAGTGCCTGGGCTCAGCCTCCTCAGAGCTGCTCCGTCTTCAGGCTCTAGTCAGGAGATTCTGTCATTCACCAGAGAGCACTAAGGACCAGGGTGGGGATGTTAATGCTCCATGGTACCACCTCTGAGAGTCACATATGGAAGGTGACTCCAGGCATCCAAGGCTTAAAAAGCCACATACGTGTAGAGGAAGGGCCAACTAATAGTGGAGCAGGGCCTTAGGATGCCCCCTAGGGCTCATTCCCTTGGCCCCTTCTGCTACCTTTTTACCTCACTATGGAACCACAGGGACTAGAGCACACAGCTGGTCCCCCAATAATTCTTATCTAGCCTCATCCCATTATGGTAAGAATAACCCAGTTCTCAGTACTACTCACCATTTTCTTGCTCCAGCTTTTGAAGTCTAAGTGAATGTCCTCTCTAAGCCCAAGAAGCTACTTAATAAGAAGGATCGAAGTGGAAAAAGAGCCACTAAGCAGTCTGGAGGCAGATGAATAATGTTTGGTCCACACAGCCAGTCAGAGCAGTTGACACCCTTACTTGTGATAGCAAGGATGCACAAGATGGTTGCCCTAGGTCTCCAGCTGCCTAAACTGAACTAGCTATCCCTGTGCCACACCTGTGACCTGAAATGGAAAAAGGACAGGGAGAAGACAGTGTTGAATAAAGAGGGGGGTAACAGGTTCATGGCCTTCAGCTCTTTCTCTAGGCAGGGATTCCTCCAAGGCTTAAGACAGTCCTCCACCCTGAGGGTATTTGCATTTAAGGCAGAACAGGCTGCAGTCTTCCAGAGCATACACTTGTATTGGACTTTCTAAAGTAAATGATCTATGTCAACTAGTTATTCATATGAAAAAATAAATAAATAACAGTACTACTTCCATAACAAAAATTCCACTGAATTATAATTCTAAATTTTAAAAAAATTAAAAAAAAAAGATAATGCCGATGACATTGCAGTTAGAGACGATTTCAACCAGACAGTTAAATATAGACACTTAAAATTTTGAAATGATATATGCAGCTGCTGCGTGACTCTTTAGTGTCTGTGTATTTTTTTCTTACCTTTTGTTCTATGTAAAATAATATCCTTTTGTTGTTCCTTTATTTAACAGATCTGATATACATATTGCGTTCATTCTACATCATTACATTTGGTTTAAAAAGAAACATATTCTCTAGTCACATTATACATGCCATACAGGAGTCACTCATCAATTTAAACTTGACTTCTTCATGTTCAACATTATTTACTATAAATTATAACTTTCTAGTAGCTGCACGTTTGATGTTTATTTAGGCAAGAGGACTCTGTATAATAATGAACACAAAGGATGACGTACTTTTTGCAACATTGTAGGTGCGTGACCCTCTAGGATCTGCTTAAGTATTTTGATTAGTTTCATTATACTTGCCTCCCATTTTGACCTCATTCCCAACATTTGTTGCTGTGACATTAGTAATATACCCAGGTTTTGCTCCAAGGAGTCTTCAACCTATTAAGAAATCTGGCTCTTTGTAGTAAAAACTGTGTTTAAATCACCAGCATCCAATCCCACACACATCCTGTCTCAGCCAAGACTTCAGATCTTGGAGAATCACTGGGTGTGTGATCCCTATAACTCGGTCATTGCTTGTATTAAGCTTGTTCAGCCACATCACATTTTACATGAGAGGAATTAGGTTGGCCATATTGTTTCTCACACAATCATGCCGAAAATGTCTGCCTTATAGGCAAACAAATACCCCAAAATGTGTTTAATATTTTCCTCCTGAAATTGGGATAAATATGATCCTGAATGCATGCATGTTTCTAAATATTTCATCTATCTTGAAGGCTTATAACCATTAAATCGGGGGGATCATTTACTCACCACAAGCTTACTTTTTGTTTGACCAGCAAGACTTAACAAAGTCCTGTTTGATCAACACAAAAAACAAAGGGGAGAGCAGTGAGCGGCCGACTGGAGGAGGAGGACTAGGGCATACACACGACTTTACTTGCTAATGCACCAAGACCCAGGTCTAGCCCACACACTCGACTGTCCCCAACCACGGCCGCGAACAAACAAACCGCGGCCTTCGGCCCAGAAAGGCGAGGGCCGGGTTGGCCGGGCTTTCGGAGAAGGCAGAAGCTGCAGGAAAGCGGCGGACGGAGGGAGCTCCAGAGCACAGCTGGCTAGAGGAAGTAGCGGGCCCAGGAATAGCTCAGGGAAAGGGGAGAGGCCAGGACTCTGCAGGAGAGCGGGGACAGCTTCCTTAGACCCCAGAACAGGAAATCAAGAACTCACCAAACTGGACCACACCGGATGGCGACAGAATCAAAACATAGCTCGCGGAAGAGCGAGACCGCGAAAGAACGTGGTTCCTGGCCTTTAACGCGCATTTCCGCTTCCGGTTTCTGGGACCCTTGGTGCACAAGGGGAGGAGTTCCGAACGCCAGCCCAGAGGGCTCCTTGGGCTTGGGATCTGTCCAGTGCTGTCGTTATTTCTTCTCTGGAGAAAAGCCTAGGTTTTCGTAAATGCATATATAATTTAAAGAAGGATTTTACTAGTCAAAGATACAGTGCTTTAGGAGGTAAGTGGGACCCAAGGCGGAAATGTACAGGAGCTGGAGTAGAGATGCCAGCTTGGTCCAGTGGTGTGAGTGGGCTTGTTTTGCCCGCCCATCAGCAGTCAGAACAAGGCTGGGGGCAGACTGTGGATCAGACTATCAATTGCTCATCTACAGGTTGAAGCTGAAGCTGAAGAAAATTAAAACAAGTCCACAAGGCCAAAGTATGACATTCATTATAGCCCACCTTAACTTAGAGACCATCTCAAGAATAGATTTGATGCATTGAACACTAATGACCAAAGACCAAACAAGTTGTGGGATGACATCAAGGACATCATACCTGAAGAAAGCAAACGGTCATTGTCATTGTTTGAATTATGTTCCCCCAAAAATGTGTGTATCCGTTTGGCTAGGCCATGATTCCTGGTACTGTGTGATTTTCCTGTATGTTGTAAACCTGCCTCTATGATGTTAATGAGGGAGAATGGGTGGCAGTTGTGTTAGTAAGGCAGGACCTGATCTACAAGACTGGATTGTGTCCTGAGGCAATCTCTTGAGATATAAAAGAAGTGAGCAGTGAGACAGGGGGACCTCATACCATCAAGAAAGCAGTGCCAGGAGCAGAGCGCATCCTTTGGACAGGGATCCCTGCACCGAGAACCTCCTAGTCTGGGGGAACGCTCATGAGAAGGCTGAGAGAGAGAGATTTCCCCTGGAGCTGACACCCTGAATTTGGACCTTTAGCCTACTTGATAGTGAAGAAATAAATTTCTCTTTGTTAAAGCCATCCACTTGTGGTATTTCTGTTGTAGCAGCACTAGATAACTAAGACAGTCATTAAAAAGACAAGAAAGAAAGAAAAGATCAAAATAGACGTCAGGAGAGACTCTGAAACTTTCTCTTGAACATCCAGGAAGTAAAGCAAATTGAAGAAATGATGAAGTAAAGGAGCTGAATAGAAGATTTCAAAGGGGAGCTCGAGAAGACAAAGTAAAGTATTACAATGACATGTGCAAATACCTGGAGTTAGAAAACCAAAAGGGAAGAACACACTAAGCATTCCTCAAGCTGAAAGAACTGAAGAAAAAATTCAAGCCTGAAGATGCAATACTGAAGGACTCTGTGGGCAAAATATTGAATGATGCAGGAAGCATCAAAAGAAGATGGAAGGAATATACAGTTACTGTACCAAAAAGAATTGGTCGGTGTTCAACCATTTCAGGAGGTAGTATATGATCAAGAACCGATGGTATTGAAGAAGACGTCCAAGCTGCACTGAAGTCACTGGCGAAAAATAAGCCTCCAGGAATTGATGGAATACCAATTGAGATGTTTCAACAAACAGATGCAACACTGGAAGCACTCACTCCTCTATGCCAAGAAATTTAAAAGACAGCTACTTGGCCAACTGACTGCAAGAGATCCATATTTGTGCCCATTCCAACGAAAGGTGGTCCAACAGAATGTGGAAATTATTGAACAATATCATTAATATCACATGCAAGTAAAATTATGCTGAGGATAATTTAAAAAACGGTTGCAGCAGTGTATCGACAGGGTGCCAGAAATTCAAGTAAGATTCAGAAGAGGACGCAGAACAAGGGATATTATTGCTGATGGTTGAGAACTAGGACTCAGAAGTCAGCCTGCCTGGAGTTCCCATCTCTTCCCGGCTCCTCCCCTTCCTGGACCTCAATTTCCTTTTCTGGAAACTGGGGATAATATTGCACTCACCTTTCAGGGTGGCTACCTGGCAACTGCAAATGCTTAATAAATTTTTAGGTGCCATCGAGTCGGTTCAGACTCATAGCGATCCTATGTACAACAGAACGGAACACTGCCCAGTCCTGCACCATCTTATGCTTGATCCCATTATTGCAGCCACTGTGTCAATCCATCTCATTGAGGGTCTTCCTCTTTTTCACTGACTCTCTACAAATCATGATGTCCTTCTCCAGGGACTGATCCCTCCTGATAACATGTCCAAACCATGTAGTCTCTCTATCCTAGCTTCTAATGAGCATTATGGCTGTACTTCTTCCAAGACAGATCTGTTCATTCTTCTAGCACTCCACAGTATATTCAATATTCTTCATCAACACCGTAATTCAAAGGCGTCTTCTTTGGTCTCCCTTATTCATTGTCCAGGTTTCACATACATATGAGGTAATTGAAAACACCATAGCTTGGGTCAGGTGCACCTTAGTCCTTAAAGTGACATCTTTGCTTTTTTACACTTTAAAGAGATCTTTTGCAGCAGATTTGCCCAAGGCAATGCGTTGTTTGATTTCCTGACTGCTGCTTCCATGGACGTTGATTGTGGATCCAAATAAAATGAAATATTTTACAACTTCAATATTTTCTCTGTTTATCATGATGTTGCTTATTGGTCTGGTTGTGAGGATTTTTGTTTTCTTTATGTTGAGGTGTAATCCATACTAAAGGTTGTGGTCTTGGATCTTCATCAGTAAGTGCTTCAAATCCTCTTCACTTTTAGCAAGCAAGGTTGTGTCATTTGAATATCACAGGTTGCAATGAATCTTCCTCCGATCTTGATGCCACGTTCTTCTTCATATAGTGCAGCTTCTCTGCTTATTTGCTCAGCATTCAGATTAAGTATGGTGAATGGATACAACCCTGACACACATCTTTCTTGACTTTAAACCACACAGTATTCCCTCGTTCTGTATGAATGACTGCCTCTTAATCTATGTACAGGTTCCTCATGAGCACAATTAAGTGTTATGGAATTCCCGTTCTTTGAAATGTTATCCATAATTTGTTATGATCCACACAGTCGAATGCCTTTGCATAGTCAATAAAACACAAGTAAACATCTTTCTGGTATCCTCTGCTTTCAGCTAGGATCCATCTGACATCAGCAATGATATCCCTGGTTCCACGTCCTGTTCTGAATCCAGCTTGAATTTCTGGAAGCCCCCTGTTGATGTACTGCTGCAACTGCATTTGAATGATCTTCAGCAAAATTTTACTTGCATGTGATATTAATGGTATTGTTCGATAATTTCTTCATTCTGTTGTATCACCTTTCTTTAGCATCGGCACAAATATGGATGTTTTCCAGTCAATTGGCAGGTAGCTGTCTTCCAAATTTCTTGGCATAGATGAGTGAGCACCTCCAGCACTGCATTCCTTTGCTGAAACATCTCAGTTGGTATTTCATCAATTCCTGGAGCCTTGCTTTTTGCAAATGCTTTCAGTGCAGCTTGGACCTCTTCCTTCTGTACCATCAATTCCTGATCATATGCTACCTCCTGAAACGGTTGCATGTCGAACAATACTTTTTGGTACAGTGACTCTGTGCATTCCTTCCGTCTTCTTTCGATGCTTCTTGCATCATTTAATATTTCCCCCGTGTTGTTGTTAGGTGCTGTCGAGTCTGTTCCAATTCATAGTGACCCTATGCACTACAGAACGAAACACTGCCCAGTCCTGCTTCATCCTCACAATCGCCGTTATTCTTTAGACCTTTGTTGCAGCCACTAAGTCAATCCATCTCGTTAAGGGTCTTCCTCTCCCTCGCTGACCCTGTACTTTACCAAGCCTGATGTCCTTCTCCAGGGACTGATTCCTCCTGGCTACATGTCCAAAGTATGTAAGACGTAGTCTCGCCATCCTTGCTTCCAAGGAGCATCCTGGTTTTACTTTTTCCAAGACAGATCTGTTCATTCCCTTGGCAGTCCATGGTATATTTCCCCTGTAGAATCCTTCGATATTGCAATTCGAGGCTTGCATTTTTTCTTCAGCTTCAGAGATTCCAAAATGCCAAGAGTGTTCTTCCCTTTTGGTTTTCTAACTCCAGGTATTTGCACATGTCATTATAATACTTTGTCTTCTCAAGCTGCCCTTTGAAATCTTCTGTTCAGCTCTTTTACTCATCATTTCTTCCATTTGCTTTAGTTACTGGACTTCCAAGAGCAAGTTTCAGAGTCTCTTCTGACATACATTTTGGTCTTTTCTTTCTTTCCTATCTTTTTGACAACCTCTTCCTTTCTTCATGCATTATGTCCTTGATGTCATTCCACGAATTGTCTGGTCTTTGGTTATTAGTGTTCAATGATCAGATCTATTCTTAAGATGGTCTCTAAATCAGTGAGATACACTCAAGGTTGTACTTTGTCTCTCATGGACTTGTTCTAATTTTCTTCAACTTTAACTTGAATTTGCATATGAACAACTGATGCTCTATTCTGCAGTCGGCCCCTAGCCTTGTTCTGACTGATGATATTGAGCTTTTCCATTGTCTCTTTCCACAGATGTAGTCAATTTGATTACTCTGTTTTCCATCTGGTGAGGTCCACGGGTATAGTCGCCTTTCTTGTTGTTGAAAAAGGTATTTGCAGTGAAGGAGTCGTTGGTCTTCTGAGATTCTATCATGCGATCTCTGGCGTCGTTTCTATCATCAAGGCCATATTTTCAACTATCAATCCTTCTTCTTTGTTTTCAACTTTCTCATTCCAATCGCCAGCAATTATCAATGCATTTGATTGCATGTTTGATCAATTTCAGACTGCAGAACTCGGTAAAACCTTCAATTTCTTCATCTTTGGCCTTAGTGGTTGGTGTGGAAATTTGAATAAGAGTCATATTAACTGGTCTTCCTTGTAAGCGTATGGATATTATCCTATCACTGACAGCGTTGTACCTAAGGATAGATCTTGGAATGTTCTTTCTGATGATGAATGCAGCTCCATTCCTCTTCAATATGGCAGTCCCGGCATACTAGACCATATGATTGTTGGGTTCAAATGGCCAATATCAGTCCATTTCAGCTCACTAATGCCTAGGATATCAATGTTTATGCATTTCATTTTATTTTTTATGACTTGTAATTTTCCTAGATTCATACTTCGTACACTCCACTTTCCCATTATTAATGGATGTTTGCAGCTGTCTCTTCTTATTTTGAGTCATGCCACATCCGCAAATGAAGGTCCTGAAAGCTTGACTCCATCCACGTCAGTAAGGTTGACTCTACTCTGAGGAGACAGCTCTTCCCTGTCGTATTTTGAGTGCCTTCCAACCTGAGGGGCACATCTTCTGGCATTATATCAGACAATGTTCTGCTGCTATTCATAAGATTTTCACTGGCCAATTTTTGCAGAAGTAGACTGCCAGGTTCTTCTTAATCTGTCTTAGTCTGGAAACTCAGCTGAAACCTGTCCACCAAGAGTGACTCTGCTGGTATTTGAAATACTGGTTGCAAAGCTTCCAGTATCACAGTAACACACAAGTCACCACAGTACAACTGATAGGCACTTGGTGGCTGTAAAGATTAGAGCCTTGGAAACCCTATGGGGTAGTTCTACTCTGACCTACAGTGTTTCTATGAGTCGGAATCGACTTGCCTCCAATGGGTTTTGGTTTTGACGTGGGAGGTAGATTGGATGGTGTGGCTGCTTGTCCATGAAGGCGTTTTGTCAGTGAGTGACCCTGTCTTAGTTATCTTGTGCTGCTATAACAGAAATACCACAAGTGGATGGCTTTAACAGAAATTTATTCTCTCACAGTCCAGGAGGCTATAAGTCAGAATTCAAGGCACCAGCTCCCAGAGAAGGCTTTCTCTTCCTGTCGATCCTGGGGGAAGGTCCTTGTCATCAATTTTCCATTTGTCTATGAGTTTCTCAGCCCAGGGACCCCGGGTCCAGAGTACTCGCTCAGCTCCCGGCTCTTCCTTCCTAGTAGTGTGAGATCCCTATCTCTCTGCTCACTTCTCTCTCCTTTTATCTCTTGTAAGAAAAAAGGTGATGCAGGCCACACCCCAGGGAAGTCTGCTTACATTGGATTGGGGCTGTGACCAGAGTAGGGACTTTGCATTTCACCCTAATCCTCTTCAACATAACCTAATCTTACCTCATTAACCACAGGCAGAGATTAGGATTTACAACACATAGGAAAATTACATCAAATCACAAAATGGTGGACAACCACACAATACTGGGAATCATGGCCTAGCCAAGTTAACATACATTTTGGGGGGGGGGCGCAATTCAATGCATAACAGACCCCCAATGGCATAATTGCGCCCAGAAAGGAAGCCCCTTGGATGAATATTCCACCCATGAATACCTCCCTCCATGATTACCTCCCCCTTGAACACCTCTCCATTGACAACTCCACCACGGACACCTCTGTCCCATGAATATCTCTCTCCCATGGAAGCCTTCTACTGCCCCACCATAGACATATCCCTCCCTTGTGTACCTCCCCCTCATGAATACTCTTCCTCCTCTAATACCCCTCTCACTGTCTCCCTCTCTGCTCCTCAATATCCCCTTGGCAACATCTCTACCTTTTGAATATCTTCTCATGAAAACCTTTCCTATTTATGATCCTTCATCCCAGATGGATACTCCCACACATCAGTTAAACCAATTGCTGTTGAATTGACTCTGACTCCTTGTAGAGCAGGTGGTAAACATGCTCTGCTGCTAACCAAAAGGTTGGAAGTTGGAGTCCACCCAGAGGCACATCAGAAGAAAGGTCTATTCTACTTCTGAGGGGAAAATCAGCCATTGCAAACCCTATGGAGCGTAGTTCTACCCTGACACGCATGGGGTAGCCCTCACACACAGTCCCCCACACATCGCTTCCTCCAAGAATCAATCTTTCACTCCCCTTCCTCATAGATCTCCTCCCCCCAACTTTCTCTCTCACTTCTTCCCCCTCCCACAGTCTCTGCCCACCCAGTGGATTTTTTCTACCTTGTGAATGAAACTCCTCTGCAATCTTTTCCTCAGAATTTCTGATGTCCCCTCTCCCCAAGCCACCTAAATGTCTTCTCCCAATCTCAGGAATCCTGCTCCTCCTTGAGTTTGACCCCTTCACTTAGATCCCCCATGTATGTGTACTCACAGCCTCTTGACTTGGGTTCCCTCCCCATTACTTGAGGTGGTGATATTTCCAGGCTCAGACATTCAGGAGCACTCCCCAGAGCTGCTCTTCTGTGCCTCAGTGCCCACTCTGGGCTTCAGCATCTACTCAGTGGCCCAGGTACCTGGTTGAAGCCCCAAGGCCTGCACCCACAGACTCAGGCCCCAGTCCTGTGTTCTAGTCATACAAAATAAGGTGAGATCCATTCAAATTCCCTTTCTGCCCTAAAGAAATATTTGAAGTGTCACGGTGAACCCAGTGGACTCTGGGTCCCAGGGTCCTTGGTTCATGGTGTAGCACCACCACTCCCACCATTGTGTGTCCTCGAGTGAGTGATTTCTCCTGGGGCTGCTGTGAGGACTCAGTGTGATCATCCGTGGGTGATATTCAACAGATATGGCAGAGCAGATGGCAGGTTAAGGTTTGCACATTGAGGCAAGAGGTCAGGGGAGGCCTTCCTGAGAAGGTGATGGTTGAGGGCAACACTGAGGGAAGTGAGGGAGTGAGCCATGTGGCTATGTGGAGGAAGAGGGATCCTGGCAGGTAAGGGCAGACGCAAAAGCCCCCAGGCAGGAGGGTGTTTGATGTTCAAGGAATCCACTGTGGCTGAAGCAGAGTGCTGGGTGGTGATGGGATGAGAGAAGACAGGTTCTTAAGAGGCAAGGGGAGGACCTCAGCTTTTACTGAGAAGGAACAACAGGAGGGTCCTGGCAGGGCTTCTTTAAGACTTCTGTGGACCTAGCACTGTGGCATTTACATCACAGTACTTCCCATCTCTCCCTCCCAGCCCCAGCCTGCCCCTCTCCACCTCTTCCTGACATCCTTCTTCAGAGAGGGAATCACCCCTCATCCTCAGCATTGCCGAAGTGTTCTCAGCAGTCGATACCACCCCCTCTGGGACCTGCCAGTGCCCACCCACAGGGGCTGGTTTGCAGCGCTGCCCTTCACCCCTGCAGGATGGAAACATGCAGCTGACAGTGCTGACCGGTCTCTCCCAGGGGGCAGCAGCCTGAGTGATGGCTCCCTGGAGCTCATGGTGAGTGGGTCGAAGCCCAGTCCTCCCACCAGGACTTCATCCAGTTCCCAGCCCCTGCTGGACCTGGAAGCCTGTTTCTACTCCAGTTCTCCACTAGGTGTGCCCCGCAGTTTGTGGTCCCCACTAAGCTGAGACCTCATCCCTATTCAAGACTTGTCCTTCATTGTTTTACCCAATCCCTGCCCAGGGCTGCTCTCCAGGCCCTGACTTGCCCTATCCAGGCTGCCCTGTTAGGTGTTTACTTTCCTCCTCCTGCCGGGGTTCCCTACCAGACCGTCACCTTCTTCCTCATCTGATGCCCTCGCCCCTTAATTTCTATTAACCCAGGCTCTCCCAGGATCCCTTACTCAATTTCTGGCCCAGGGACACCTACCAGACCCTCACCATCTCCTGGCTGCTGTCTCCCCACGTGCACTGAAGGTAGCTGAGAGATGATGGACATGAAGTAGGGAAGCCGCTGCAGGAGGCAGGCCCGATGGGCAGGGGCTAGGGCTGTGAGTGCGAATGCACCACCTCGAGTTGTTGGACACTGCCCAGGCAGCTGCCACAGGGCACCAGCTGCTGGTGGAAAAGGAGGTCCTGGCCCGGCAGACAGTGCTGACCCTGTGATATGGTGCCCCCTATCACTTAGGGGCTGCCCAGTACACCCAGGTTTGAGGCAGTGTCTGCAGATAGGGAGGACCAGAATGAAGCCTGTAGATGGGGTGCAGGGTTTCCTAGGCTCAGTAGGGACCCACCTTTCCCGCCTCCAGCAGGTCAGGGGGAGGCCACAAACTGATCCCCGCCCTCTTGGCTCAGCTCCACCACCTGGGTGGTCCCAGCCAGTGCAGACATGGAGACCCAAGGATGGTGTCCTCAGCCTATTCACTGTCCATCATGGGGCCTGTCACAGGAAGCACTCCCTGAAAATGTTTCTAAGTCCAACTCCTGTGGCATGGGCCAGCTAGGGAGTCTTGGAAAGGCCACCCACAAATTCCTGCAGTCCCACGTGGGGCCTAGTCATGGAAGGTGTCCCTTGAAAACTTTCACAAGTCCTGTTCCTAGTCTGGGACCACCCAGGGCCAGACAAGGAGTCCAGGGAAAGGTGCTCTGGGTCAGGCCACAACCCATGTAGACCCACTTGTAGGATAAACCTCCCAAAAATGTTTCAGAGGGGAGCACAGGCCTCGGCTGGCAAGAAAGGCCCAGCCGTGGTGAAACCATGTCACTGGATGTGCCTCCCCCCAATTTTTCTGACTCTCTCTCCAAGGACAGAACCAGCCTGAACCAGCCAGTGAGGTTGGCCATGGCCCCAGGAGGGGCTTGGTCTTAGTAGGCACCTCCGGAAAAGATTTCTAAGTCCCCCTCTGGTGGTAGGTTCCAGTCTCAGTCAGCTAGAGAGGCTGGAGAAGGGTGTCCCAGGCAGGGCCTTGATTCCACATGTGCTAGAAGGCTTCCCTGAGAAGTTTGCTAAGTCCCCCTTCAGAGTCCAGGACCAGTCTGAGTAGAACAGGAAAACTAAAATAGGCTGTCCGGAAGCAGCCTTAGTCCTATGTGGGGCCTATTCGATGGGGGCACCTCATGAAAGTGTTTCTAAATCTACTGGATGGCAGAACTGGGCAGCCATGGAGGAGGTCCAGGGAGGTCGTGGTCATCCAGAGAGGCCTGCATTGGATCCAGTCATAGAAGGAGCCCCTATAATATTTCTAAGTCCCCTTCTGTGTTGTGGACAGGTCAGGGGTAGCCAAGGAGGTCCAGGGAGGGTGCCTCAGCCTTAGAAGTCACCCACCAAAAATGTTTCTAATCTCCTCCAGTATTGTGGACCAGACTGGATGGGCCAGTGTGGCTTTGGGAGTGTGACCACAGCTCAGCTGACTCCCTCTTATGCCCTGGTCATGATATTCTTTCACCCTGGGAGGGGACACCAGCCCAGGCCAGCAGGGAGGCTGGGTGTAAGGGCAGCAGCCCCAGTGTTGGCCCTGCTTGGGTCCCAGTCTTTAAGAGCACATCCAAAAAAGATTTGTAAGTCCCTCTCACTAGGCTGGGACCAGTCCTGACCAGACAGGAACGATCATGGGGGGCTCCTGGGCTTGCCCACGGTCCTGTATGGGACTAGATTGAGGATGTGCCTCCCAAATGTTTTCTAAGTCCCCCCTTAGGGTGAGCAGACCCAGGTCAACCAGACAGACCTGGAAGGGTGCACCCAATGACCCACTTAGGGCCTGTCATTGGATGGGTTCCATGAAAACATCTCTAAGTTCCCCTGTGAAGGCCAGGACCAGTCTGGCCAGCCTTGGAGGCTGCAGTCCTGCTTAGGGCCTTGTCTCTGGAGAAGCTCTCTGAGACCTTGGTGGGGACTGGTCAGGGCAAGGCAGTGAGTCAAGAAAGGGCATCCTGGACACAGCCATGATTCTGAGTTTGCATCAGTCATCATGTGTGCCTCTTGAAAAAGTTTTCAAGTCCCTCTCTGGAGGAGGCCACTGGCCTGGGCTCAGTAGAAACTCCTTAGGAGAACTCCCCAGTCCTGCCATGACCCCCATGGGGCCCAGTTGCTGGATATGACCCAGACAAAATTTTATCTCCCTCTAGAGGAAAATACCGGCCCTAGTCATCCAGAGAGGCCCAGGGAGGGTGCTCTGACCTCAGCCACGGTCACATGTGTCTCCCGAAATGTCTCCCCCTTAGCCACATGTCCCACATGTTTCTCCTGAAAATGTTTGAGTCTCCCTCTATGGTGGCTTGGGAAGCCCTTGAAGGGTGATCTCGCGCGGGGCTCGGTAGCCACATGTGATTTCTGAAAAACTTATAAGTCCTCCTCCAGAGGGAGAGGTTGACCTAGGATGGCCAGTGAGGCCCCAGGAGTGCGTCCCCACCAGGCCACAGTCTCATGTGGCACCTTCCACAAATTACTTCTATGTCCCTTGGCTGAGGTGAGAGATGACCTTGGGCCAGCCAGGGAGACCCAAGGAAAGTGCTTCAGTTCCAGCAAGACACACACCCCAAACTGCTGTGGGTCGTTGGTCGAGTGACACAGAGGTGGCCAGCCTCTGGGGTCCAGGTCCGTCTACGTTGTGCCAGATGTCGGGCACCACCTGGTGGCCGCTTCTGTATCCTCCCTGGAGCTCTGACTGCCTAGGCGTGGAATGGGATTGGGCTATAGGGCCCAAAGAGGAGTTCCAGGATAGCAGTGATGGCAGGATCATCCCGGCCGCAACCTGTGCTGCCTCAGAATGGATTCCCGTGAGAGTGTCACTACAGCTATAGGGTACAGCCAGCATCTGGGAATGGAGTGGTCAGGATGACCGGCCCACGGAGGTCCCCCCTGCCCATAGGACCTACTTGGGCCATCAGGGGTGGGGCAACCTGGGTAGGGGGCCCTTGGCTTGCCACATGGAATTGTTCTAAGTTCTCCTCCTGGGGCCACAGGGCCATTGCACGGACACCAGAAAACAAAATAAAAATTATGGCTGAGCTAAGGCATCCCTAGCGATAGGAGCCCAGCCGAGCAAAGGAAGTTTATGGGGACACATTGTGGGACGCATGACCAAATCGCGGAAGGCTGAGACGCTGGGGACGCTATGCCTTTGAACCAAGTGGGGACCAAGTGAAAACTCAGGAAAACCTGAGGAAAAGGCTTGCACTAGACCTCTGGGGACAGCATTGAGACGTGGGAAAGGGGACAGGCCTGAGGTGGGAAGAGAATCCATGAAGGCACAAGGCTGGGTTGGAGGGCCAGTTCTGGGAGTAGAGTGTGGGAGGAAGATGGGCCCAGGACATAGGGAGGCGCTTACTCCTTAAATTGAGCTTCCTGGATTCCTCACTGGCCTCACCCTATCCAGGCCGCCCTAGGGCTGAACGGAAACAAGAGAGAATGGAGGGGGAATAGGTTTGCACCTGGGCTGCACAGAACCCAGGGCCCAGAGTGAAAAGACACAGACTGAACCGCTGGTAAATGACAGAGGACCCCAAGGGTAACAGGCTCACCTGGGCTGCCTGGAACCACAGAAAAGCTGCACCTGGGCTTGTGGGCTTGGCATAATTCACTGGTAATGTGGATCCACGTAGTAACCAGACCTTTCACAGCTGGGAACCTTCAGGCCAGGCCACAGCTGAAAGGACCACAGGCTCCCTACAGGCAGGTAGAGCCCAAGGAGAGGTGTGAGGAAGGGGCCAGGCCTGCATATCTGCTCCCTTTGACCTACGTGCCATTCTCCATCCTGGAGAGGGGTGACTGGGAAGCAGAGAGGGGCCAGGAGTGGCACCTGGTAGGGGTCCCTCCACATGGAAATGTGAGAGTGATGAAAGCACTTGGCTGCCAGCAAAAGTAGGCGTCATTCTTCACCTCTCCCTGTGTCTGTATCCACACCCTGTGCTACATGAGTTTGTGACTCCACCTACCAGATGGTAAGCCCTGGTGGCACAGTGGTTAAGAGCTCAGCTACTAACCAAAGGACTGGCAGTTTGAATCCACCAGCCACTCCTTGGAAACCCTATGGGACAGTTCTTCTCTGTCCAATAGTGTCTATAGCGTTGCTATGAGTTAGAATCGACCTGACAGCAACGGATTTAGTGACTTGTTTGGAGTACCTGAGTGGTATCAACAGTTAACCCACTCTGCTGCTAACCTGCAAGATTGGCAGTTCAAGTCCACCCAGAGGTGCCTCAGAAGAAAGGCCTGTCAATCTACTTCCAAAAAATCAGCCATTGAAAACTCAGTTGCACACAGTTCTACTCTGACACACACGGGGTCGCTATGAGTCAGATTCGACTTGATGAGAAACTGCTTTTTTTAGTTTCTTCCTTTCAGCACTAGGAAAAACTAGTGTGTGTAGATTTCCAGCTAGGCCTCAAGAAAAGCTGCATGCCTCCTCTCACTCTGGGCACCTGCTTCTACCATGTGAACATCCTGGGCTGCCTGCTGGAGGACAAGACAGCTCATAGTGCCGAGCCCAGTCATCCCATCCAGGGCCATCCTAGACCAGCCGGCATCCAGCCAAACCTGAGCTCACCAGAGAACCCAGTCTGGAGGAGCAGATGTCTTCCAGGCCCACAGATGATGCAGACGCATGACAGGGCACAGTTAAGACCAGAAACCTACCCTGCTGACCCAGAAATAAAGTCTCCTTGTTTTAAGTCCTTGAGTATTTACACAACCACAGCAAACTCATACAGGCAGTTTGTCCAATGGCTCTATATATAGGATGTAAAGAGAAAGCGAACCTCTGGGTTTTTCAACAGAAACTTCATATCAAATAGAATTTGTGGGGACTACAAAAGGAACATTGTATAAATACCTGTTGCTGTCAAGTAGATTCTGACTCATAGCGACCCTATGGGACAGAGTAGAACTGCCCCATAGGGTTTCCAAGGAGAAGCTGGTGGATTTTAACTGCCAATCTTTTGATTAGCAGCCAAGCTCTCTTAACCACTGTGCCACCAGGGCTTCTCATACAAATAATTAGTCCCAATAAAGCATACAAACATAGTGAACCAAATTAAACCCGTTGCCATCAAGTCGGCTCCGATTCATGGCAACCCCATGTGTTACAGAGTAGAACTGCTCCATAGAGTTTTCTTGGCTGTAATCTTTACGGAAGCAGGTCACCTTCCTTGACGCTGATAGGTGGGTGTTAACAGCCAGCCTTTAGGGTAGTAGTCGAGTGCAAACGTTTACCCCACAGACATAGAAGAGCTTGTTATTCATTCTGACGGAACAGTTTCTGATTCCATGTAGCCTGCTTCGGCCAAAGGCATCTGGGCCTTTAAGGTGGTCTTTTGTGCCAGTGCATTTCTGAGCCCAGCCCTTAAGATATTTTGTGCGTTTTCACCGCTGTCTCAAGCCTCTGCCATTTCAATGAGAAGTGCGTGCCCTGGCTAGCCTACTGAGGAGACATGGGGAGCAGAGCCAGTCTGAGAGAACCACAGCATGAAGCAGAGCTGCCTTAGTCACTGCAGATCAACAATACACCCCAGTGAGCCAGAGAAAGTCCTGCACCCACAGGTCTAAACAGTAGATGACTTAGTGAGCGCTGATCATGTGCCAGACCCTGCTCAAACCCTTTCACTTGCATATTTCTTTACTGGGTCCTCACATTTACTTTTAAAAGTAAATATTTTTATTCCCATTACCATATATGGAAACTGAGGCTCAGAGAAATCACAAGCCTGCCACAGAGACAAAAAAATGCTCAATGCAAGTATGTATGCGTATACTTTATTTCAATGTTTACATATATACATAAATATACTCAAACACATATATGCATGTTCGTATATGTATATATACATACATATATATATATATATGTACAGGTATTCCCCGCTTTTCAAAAATTTGCTATACACCACTTCGCTTTTATGAAACATACATTAGTACCTGCTTTCTTTAATGGAAAGAAATCCGAAGAGGTTTTTTTAACAAAAAAAGATGAAGAGAGGAAATACTGCTCAGCGTTTGTTTTGCAGCGAGCCACTGAAGAGGCAGCTTGCATTGTGAGCAGCGAGAGAGGCATCACCAAGCTTCTTCCCTGGGAACTGCAATCAGCATCAAGCCATCACAGCAAAACTGCATTGTATATACATTATTTCCACTTTATATGGGTTGTGTATTTATCATATCATTCCTGCTTTTACTGTATGTTGGTGGCATTTTAGGTTTTTTTGTGTTATTTGGTACGTTATTTTTTGGGTCTGGGAATGCTCAAAAAATTTTCCCATATAAATTAATGATAATTGCTTCTTCACTTTACACCATTTCAGCTTATGAAAGGTTTCATGTGGAACTCTCTACATTCGGGTAGTGGGGGAAACCTACATATGGAATCCTTGGTTGGCACAATTTGTTGACCACTGAACTACTAACAGAAAGCCTGCTGTTTCAAACCTATCCAGAGGTGCCTTAGAAGAAAAAGCCTGGAGATCTGCTTCTGAAAGGTCACAGCCTTGAAAACCCTAAGAAGCATAGTTCTACTCTGACACACATGGGATCCCCATAAGTGGAATCGACTTGATGAACAACTGCTTTTTTTTAGCCACTTGCTTTGGGCAATAGGAAAAACTAGAGTGTATAAGGTCCCAGACTAGGCCTCCAGGGCCTTGCATGTCTACTCTCACACTGGGCACCTGCCTCCTCCATGTGAATATCCAGGGCTGCCCCAATGATGCACTGGTGGTCAGTGCTGCCATAATTTAAATACTTACACTATGTTGTGGTGGTCCCAAAAGGCTAGCCCCAGAAACATTGGTAAGAGAATTAATTCTCAGCCAATTGTAACCCTCAGCACAAATGTTTTGATATATATGTATATATATGTGTGTGTATTTATTTTTACAACAAATAAAAAACAAATTCACATAGAATTACTATATGAACCAGCAATTCCACTCCGAGGTATATACCCAAAAGAACTGAAAACAGGGACTCACACAGATATTTGTACATGAATGTTCAAGAAATATTATTCACAATAGATGAAGGTTAAAACAATCCAAGTGCTCATCAAAACGTGAATGAATAAACTATATATATATATACATAGAGTATTATATAACCACAAAGAGAAATGAAGTTTTGGTACACGCTACGACACAGATAAACTTTGAAGACTTTATGACGAGTGAAATAAGCCAGACACCAAAGGACAAATATATGATTCCATTTATATGAAATGTCCAGAATAGGCAAATACAGAGAAACCAAGGTTTTTTAGTGGTTACCTGGAGCTGGGGGTGGGGGGAATGGGGAGTTACTGTTTAACGGGTACAGTGTTTCTGTTCAGGGTAATGAAAACTTTTTGACATAGATGGGGTGATGGTTGCACAACATTGCAAATGCAACTAAAGCATTTGTACACTTAAGATGGTTCAAATGGTAAAGCTTATGTTACATATGATCAGGAATCGATGGTACTGAAGGAAGAAGTCCAAGCTGCACTGAAGGCATTGGCGAAAAACAAGCCTCCAGGAATTGACGGAATACCAACTGAGATGTTTTAACAAACGGATGTAGCTCTGAAGTGCTCATTTGTATATACCAAGAAATTTGGAAGACAGCTACCTAGCCAGCTGACTGGAAGAGATCCATATTTATGCCTATTCCCAAGAAAAGTGATCCAACCAAACGGAAATCGAACAATATCATTAATATCACACACAAGCAAAATTTTGCTGAAGATCATTCAAAAGAGGCTGAAGCAGTATGTCGACAGGGAACTGCCAGAAATTCAGGCCAGATTCAGAAGAGGACATGGAACCAGAGATATCATTGATGATGTCAGATGGATCCTGGCTGAAAGCAGAGAATACCAGAAAGATGTTTACCTGTGTTTTACTGACTATGCAAAGGCATTGGACTGTGATAGATCATAAAAAATTATGGATGACATTTGAAGAATGGGAATTCCAGAACACTTAATTGTGCTCATGAGGAACCTGTACACGGGTCAAGAGGCAGTCAGTTGAACAGAACAAGGGGATACTGTGTGGTTTAAAGTCTGGAAAGGTGTGCATCAGGCTTATATCCTCTCACCGTACCTATTCAATCTTTATGCTGAGCAAATAATCCGAGAAGCTGGACTATACGAAGAACGTGGCATCAAGATTGGGGGAAGACTCATTAACAACTTGTGATATGCAGATGACACAACCTTGCTTGCTGAAAGTGAACAGGACTTGAAGCACTTACTGGTGAAGATCAAAGACCACAGCCTTCAGTATGGATTACACCTCAATCTAAAGAAAACAAAAATCCTTACAACTGGACCAATAAGCAACATCATGATAAACGCAGAAAACATTGAAGTTGTCAAGGATTTCATTTTACTTGGATCCACAATCAACACCCTTGGAAGCAGCAGTCAGGAAATCAAAAGATGTATTACATTGGGCAAATCTGCTGCAAAAGACCTCTTTAAAGATTTGAAAAGCAAAGACGTCACCTTGAAGACTATAGTGCGCCTGACCCAAGCCATGGTATTTTCAGTTGCATCATATGCATACGAAAGCTGGACAATGAATAAGGAAGACCGAAGAATTGACGCTTTTGAATTGTGGTGTTGGCGAAGAATATTGCATATACCATGGACTGCCAAAAGAACGAACAAATCTGTCTTGGAGGAAGTACAACCAGAATGCTCCTTAGAAGGAAGGATGGTGAGACTACGTCTTACATAGTTTGGAAAGGTTGTCAGGAGGGATCAGTCCCTGGAGAAGTACATCATGCTTGGTACAGTACAGGGTCAGCGAGGGAGAGGAAGACCCTCAACGAGATGGACTGACACAGTGGCTACAACAATAGGCTCAAGCATAACGATTGTGAGCGTGGTGCAGGACTGGGCAGTGTTTCTTTCTGTGGTACATAGGGTCGCTATCAGTCAGAACCGGCTTGACGGCACCTAGCAACAACAATGTTACATGTATTTTACCACAATATATTTTAAATTCAATTGTAAAAAATAAAAACAAAACTAAATGATGTCTAGTCAGTTCACAGAAAACAAAAATAAGTAACTGCAAAAGATTATGCAGCCTTTGTTGTAAAAATTTAAAACAAAAATGGGATACCATATTTTTTGTAGATTGTTTTTAAATAGACTATTTTTAGAGAAGCTTGTTTGCAGAAAAATTGTACGTAAAGTACAGAGTCGCCATGCACCAGCACCTACACCCAGTGTTTGTATTGTTAATATCTCACATTCCTGTGGTGTGATACATTTGTTACAATTGACAAATCAATATTGATACATTTTTATTAACTGAAGTCCATAGATTATATCAGGGTTCACTCTTTGTGTTGTACAGTCCTGTGGATTTTGACAAGTGCTTAATGTCACGTGTCCATCATCACAGTATCCTACGGAATAGTTTCACTGCCCTAAAATCCCCTGTGCTCCACCTATTCATTCCTCCTCCCTCTCCCTGAACCCCTGGCAACCACTGATCTTTGTACTGCCTCTACAGTTTTGACTTTTCCAGAATGTCATATATTGGGAACCACATAGCATGCAGTTTTTTGGACTGGCTTCTTTCATTTAGCAGTATGCATTTAAGATTCTTCCATGTCTTTTCCTATTTTAATATATTATTTCTTTTTATCACCGAATAATACTCCATAGTATGGATGCACCACCAACTGCTTACCCGTTTACCTACTGAATGACATCATGGTTGCTTCCAATTTTTGGTAATTAATAAAGCTGTTATTAACATTTGTGTGCAGGTTTTTATACGGACATACGTTTTTGACCCATTTGGGTAAGTACCTAGGAGTGCCATTGTTGGATCAAAATAGTAGGCCAATGATTGCATTTGTAAGAAACTGTCAGACTGTCTTCCAAAGTGGCATTCCCATGGAATACTATTTTTTATTTTCTAGTTTGGCCAAGATCATAGTTGGTGATCGTACAGGGAAACAGGCACTTTTATACATTATTGGTAAAGTTTAATTTGGTACAACTCCTACAGAAGACAATCTGGTAGCATGTATCAAAATTTGACGTATACATGTTAAAATGTATCCATTGACCTAATAAATTTTCACTGCTAGGAATTTATGGATATTACTCATGCATGTGCATGAAGAGCAAGAATATGGCTTGCAACACTGTCTATAGGAACAAAAGAAAGGAATAGTCTTCACCAGAAAGGGGGATAATACATTATGGTCCACCCATGCAATATATACCACGAGTTCTTACAGAGCAAGAGGCCAATCCCTATGTGCTGTGTGTAATTATTTTTAAGACACATTAAGTGAAAGAGACAAGCAAAGTGCAAACAATATGTACAGTAATCTACTATTTGTGTAGAAAAAATTTGTGTCTGTATACGCATAGAATATCTCTGAATACACAAGAAAATGATGACAATGATTCTTCTGGGGAGGATAATAGAAGAGTGAGAAAGAGACTTTTCATTGTATATCCTGTAATATTTGAATATATATATTTTTGTCATGGTTATGTATTTTCTTCCAAATATAAAAGAGTAAGAATAATACTCGGAATATAAAAAAACAAAAAGAGTTTGCAGTTCAGTTTTCTGCCTTACCCTGAAATTCAGCGTTTTTTTTTTTTTTTGTAAATATATATATAACACAACATTTGCCAATTTAATGTTTTTCACCAGTATAATTTGGTAATACCAGTTACATTAACCATGTTGTGCAACCATCTCCAATATCTGTTGTCAAATTTTCCATCTCCATAAACAGAAGGAACTCAATGCCTGCCATGAGTCTGAGTTGACTCGAAGGCAACTTTTTCTTTTGAAAATGAGGTTGATTGATATAGGAGGAGGTCCAGATGACAATGGGCCTGACAGTTACAACAGAATTAGCCAGGGACACAGGGCAGAGCTCGAGTGATAAAATCCTAGACCTTCCACTAGTTGAGTGCCACTAGCAGAAAAAAACTTGCATGTGATTCTTCCATTAATTTTACAGTGTCTTCTGTGATTTGCCTGCTCCCTTATTCTGAATCTACTCTCTAAGTCAGGAATCAACACACTGCACAGCCCTAGGCCAAATCTGCCCAACAGGTGCTTTTGTAAATACCATGTTATTGGAACTGGCCATGTATTATGTGCACAGGTGCTTTCAAACTACAATGGCAGAGTTAAGTGAATATATGGCCTGCAAAACCTAAAATGCTTACTATCTAGCCTTTTACAAAAATGTTTGCTGAAGCCTGTTCTAAGTCACTGTCCTAAATGGATTTTAATTCCAAAGGAAACTTGCTTATTAGAAAGGATTAAACACCCTACCTGTATATGTAGCTGGAAAATTGTCAATTCAAATACGTGAATGTGCTTACCCCAGATACATCCACCGAATGACTGGACCTGAGAACGTGTACCATGAAAACACTCTGTCAAAAAACCTTTCTTCCCATGACCCTTCCTTCCATTTCTTCTAGAAACTGCAGGTCCAAAACAAGTCAGGAGGTGGTGAGAAAAGATGGTGGCACAAATAGCAGCACCCTCATGATCCCCCACAACAATGACAAAGAAAACAAAAACCTGTGAAGCCAGTTATCCCAGAACTCTGAACACCAAGTGGAGGATTGGAGAACCAGGCTGAGCATCAAATTAAGGGAGAATTGAAGTGGGGACCTCACGAAGGTGGGGATTTGTAGACTGTTCACATCCTACTTGTCAACCTGCTCAGTGTGGCCCTTTTGAAACAGTCACGGATACCAGAAGCTTTATCCATATTTACCAAAAAGCCCAGGGTGGGAGTAAAACAGGCCTCAGACTGAGACCTGCCTGGAATGAGCAACAAGGTGGGCAAAGTATGTACTGGGACTAGGTAAACTTGAGAGAGTAAAGCAGGAGCAAGCATACATTTGAGTTCTGGGAACCCCAGGAAAATACAAGAGTAAAGTGGTGTGGATTGGCCTGAGGGAACTCACAGGCAAGGGCAGGAAGGACGGAGCATGAACCCCTGGGGAGTGACACTGGGTAGGAGTTAACAATGCAGGCGTGGGCAGTGGCGGAAGACTGCCAGGGACAGGACCCAGGATAACTTAGCAGCCATGAGACAGCAACTCAAATGGAAACACCTAGCTTCTCCCCTGCCACTGTCACCTAATGGCCCAATGTCTTGCTGACAGCCCACCACACGTATGTCAGTTTATCATACTGTGGTGGCTTTCTTGTGATGCTGGAATCTATGCCACCGGTATTTAAAATACCAGCAGAGTCACCCATGGTGGACAGGTGTCAGTGGAGCTTCCAGAGTAAGACAGGCTAGAATGAAGGACCTGGCGGTTTACTTCCTAAAAAACTGGCCAATGAAAACCTTATGAATAGCAGTGGGAACTTATCTGACATAGTGCAGAAAAATGAACACCTCAGGTTGGAAGGCACTGAAGAGACAACTGGGGAAGAGCTGCCTCCTGAGAGTAGAGTCAACCTTACTGACATGGATGGAGTAAAGCTTTCGGGATCTTCATTTGCTGATGTAGAATGACTCAAAATGAGAAGAAACAGCTGCAAACATCCATTAACAATCAGAATGCGGAATGCACGAAGCTAGGAAAGTTAGAAGTTGTCAAAAATGAAATGGGACGCATAAAGATCCTAAGCATTGGTGAGTTGAAATGGACTGTTGTTGTGTGCTGTCAACTGCGATGCAGTGACCCTACTGGACAGAGCAGAACTGCCCCATAGGGTTTCCGAAGAGTGGCTGGTGGATTTGAACTGCTGACCTTTTGGTTAGCAGCCAAGCTCTTAACTACTATGCCACCAGGGTCCCCTGAATGGACTGGTATTGGCCATTTTGAATTAGACAATCATATGGCCTACTATGCTGGAAAAGACAAATTGAAGAAGAATGGCATCACATTTGTCAAAAAGAATGTACAATGCTGTCAGTGATAGGATAATATCCATATGCCTATGAGGAAGACCAGTTAATGTAACTATTTACACACCAGCCACTAATGCCAAAGATGAGGAAATTGAAGATTTTTATCAACTTCTGCAGTCTGAAATTGATCAAACATGGAATCAAGATGTATTGACAATTACTGGTGATGGGAATGTGAAAGTTGGAAACAAGGATTGGTAGTTGGGAAATATGGCCTTGGTGATAAAAATAACACTGGAGATTGCATGACAGAATTTTGCAAGACCAATAACTTATTCACTGTAAATACCTTTTCTCAACAACATAAATGGTGACTATACATGCTAACCTCCTCAGGTGGAAAACACTGGAATCAAATCAACTACATTTGTGGAAAGAGATAATGGAAAAGCTCAATATCATCAGTCAGAACAAGGTCGGGGTCTACTGGGGAAGAAACCATCAATTGCTCATACGCAAGTTCAACTTGAAGCTAAAGAAAATTAAAACAAGTCCGCAAGAGCTAAAATAGGACCCTGAGTATATCCTACCTGAATTTGGAGAACATCTTGGGAATAGATTTGATGCAGTGAACACTAATGACTGAAGATCAACTGAGTTGTGGGATGACAGCAAGGACATCATACATGAAGAAAGCAAAAGGTTATTAAAAAGACAGGAAAAAAGAAAAAACCAAAATGGATGTCAGAAGAGAATCTGAAACTTGCTCTTGAACATCCAGTAGCTAACGCAAATGGAAGAAATGATGAAGTAAAAGAGCTGAAAAGAAGATTTCAAAGGGTGCCTCAAGAAGACAAGCAAAATATCAGGACAGACCAGTCCCTGGAGTAGGATGTAATGCTTGGTAAAGTAAAGGGTTAGAGAAAGAGGAAGACCCTCAACAAACTGGATTAACACAGTGGCTGCAACAATGGGGTGAAACAATGATCATGAGGATGCTGCAGGATTGGACAGTGTTTCATTCTGTCATACGTAGGGTTGCTATGAATCAGAACCAACTCGACAGCACCTCACAACAACTTGCCACTGGCCAGGGCCCCACCCCAAGAAGCACAACACCACTGCGTTAGATTTTTATTAGTCTTCTTTCGTATCAAGTCTTATCTATTTCTCCTTGAATCAATCTCCAGATAAGTCTTAGAAACAAAGTGCCATTAATGTTTTTAAAAACCTGTGTTTTAAAGATTAATTTAGAGAGATTTCATTTCCTTGGATTTTGACTCTTCCCTTTGAAGTACGTTTTGTCTCTCCAATTATATAAAGTTTGGTAGATTTATTCTCATCTTACAAACTTATATATGTAGATACAGATATATACATACTTCTATCAAACTATCTGAAGGAAACTTTGTGACACAGTAGTTAGAAGGAGGAAAAATATATCTTCAGTTATGTCTTTAACTAAAACATCTAACATATTGACAGTCGTTGATCCTTGACTACAAATGTATGAACTGTCTACTTTTTAGTATGTTAAAAATTGTTCAAAAAATAAGGAAACCTAACAAATACAATGTCTATCACAGAACAGATTATTAGGTATACAGGGAATGAATTAGCATAGACAACTATAAAAATGGCATAGAGGTGCCATCAGACTTCCTCTAACTTCACAAGTGGGAAGGAGAATGAAGATCAACAGCCCAAGGCTGAGTCCTATGAAGCGGAGGTCAGACATGCCTCTTCTCTCCATCATCGTTACTAATTCTGACACCAACTGTCCCTCCCATGGCACCTCTACTTCTCTGCTGGGTTTGATAGTTCATTGCAATGGCCACACAGAACTCAAGACAACACTCACGATTATGGGATTTATTAGGGAAGTAACAGGTTGCAATTCAGGTTTAAGAATGCACAGGATACAGTTGTTCCATCAGGACAGCTTCTTCCCACCCAGACCAATCCCCTTGGTGGGCCACAATTACCTTATTTGCACAGTCCCACCAAACCACTTGGGTGGGAGTTACAAGACTGTGACGAGAAAGGTGACAAAAAAGAGAAACACACACACAGGTATAAAACACCTATGTTTACCAGTGTCATGAGAATAAAGGTGGAAACTGGAAACAATAACAAAAGACACTATAGATTTGAAAAGAACCAGCCAGAATTTCGGTACTGAAACATAGTTACAAAATTAGAGGGGGTATATGGGTTTTATATCATTTAATACACAGCAGGGGCAGGAGTCCGGTGACAAAGGCCAGAAGGCAGAGGGGGAGTAGGAAACTGATGATAAGGAACACAAATTGAGTAAGGACACTGTCGATGTGTTGTGAGATTGTTGACCACTGTTATAGGGCAACATTTGTAGTAACTATTAAATGGGAGGCTGTTTTGTCCTGTAAGCCTTCATCTTGGGCGAGAATGGCAGCACAATTGGAAGAGCATAGTCAATATCACTTAAATGTGTAAGTAAAAAGTTTTGAAATGGTGTTAAAAAAAAACAAAAACAAATGAGACTAATGAGGTACAGTAGTCCAGTGACAAGGGCCAGAAGACAGAAGGGGACAAGGAAGTCCCCTGGTGATAGGGAACACAAGGTGGAGTAAGGATATTCTTGATGTGTTGTGAGATTGTTAACCATTGTCATAGGGCAACATGTGTAGTAACTGTTAAATGAGAAACTATTTTGTTCTGTAAGCCTTCATCTTAAGTGAGAATAACAGCACAGTTGGAAGAGCATAGTCAATGTCACTGAACTGTGTATGTAGAAATTTTTGAAACGGTGTATCTTTGGCTATCTGTATTTTCATCCAAAAAAAAAAAAAAAAAAAGGTTGAGAATTTAGAGGCTTAATATGTTGTGGGGTTGTTAACCAATGTCATAAAACAACATGTGTACTACTGTTTCATGAGAAACTATTTGTTCTGTAAGCCTTCACCTGAAGTACAATAAAATATAAAAAATAAATAAATAAATAATAAACAGCAGGGGGTGGATTTCACACACTTAAAAAGATAGGTATAAAAAACAAAGCAGAATAAAGCAGAGCTATAAAAGTTGGAAAACACTGAAGGGATGATAAGCAAAATGGGATAAAGAACTCAGGGTAAGGAAAATAGAGGTGGGTTGAAGTGGGCAAAACTTTCTTCTAGTAATTCCCAGCTCTCGTTTGTGGACAATCTTTGTGTGAAAAAGTCTCCTTTCTCCAGGTCATTTCTGGATTTAAAAAAAATCTATTCAACACTTTGAATTTTATCTTACACTCTTTTTACCTCTAATTACAGGTGTGAGATCAGAATTGTTCTCAATCCCTAGTACCGTTTGGAGGCTGCCCTTCCTCCATTCACACATAAAATCCCTTGCTCCTCTTACTGCTTGTCGATTATAGTAGGCTCCATCTTCATTACTATTGTCTGCCTACCTCCTGGTCATTTACTGGACTGATTAATGACTTTGGAAGCTGGTTCATCCTTACCATCTTTCCTAAATTCTGCATCACTTCTGGGGGCTTCAGTATCTGTAAGTATTTTTATCTACTACTTTGGCCTCTAGGTTCACTGATCTCATTGCTGGGGATTTTCCATTCCATTCCACTTCAGATAACCAATTTCATGGACCTGTGGTCAAGAAGTGCTCTGTGCCTCTGAAATCAATGACTGTCTCTTCAAAAAACATCAACTCACTTCCCTAGAGCTTGACCCACATCTATTCCTTGATTAAATAAAACCTACAGTCATGAAGTTCTACCATATTTTTCTTCCTTCTCAGGGCACTCTTGATTCTACTTTAGACACCATGAATATAATGATGTCATATATCCAAGGATTTCTGAACTCAAGATACATTATCTACCTGGAAATCCCATGAAATGCTCCCTGCTACTCACCACTGAACTTTGTTTAAAAAAAAATCAAGTTTATTGTGAATGCGTTCTTAGAGAATCTGCTCGGTTATTTTAGAAATAATTTTTTCCAAATTAAAAAAAGCAGAACATTTTAAATATTTCATTTTGTTATGAATTCAGCAACATTGTAGATCACATGCTTGGTTGGCAGCCACAGAACTACACTGTTCTGAACACCAGTAAGACTAACTTGACTGTATTATTTAATGAGCAATATTGAATACTGGCTTTAATCCAACAAGGTCATTGTCCAAAAAAGTGTAGAGAAAAAGCTGAGGAAGCAGAAGCCCAAATCTTTACAGGTACAGAAATGAGGATATTTACCCTAGTAAGTGTAAGACCTGGAGAATATCTGTCAGAACATTTGAGTATTTTAAGAGTTGCATATGGAAAAGGGATTATATTTATTTTTTGTGTGCCCAGGAGGCAGATATAAGTTGATCTGGGTGATTTCTAGATAAGGAAGTCTCCTCTAAGAATATAACATTCAACGAACAAGAGCCCTTACCATGTTGAATTACTTGCTTTTAGAAAATAAATGCCAGCCATTTGACACGATTCAGCCGTGATAAGTACCAAGGATCTCACCATTATCTTCCTAGGATTCTCATTAGCCAAAAAGGCTGCTTTAAACTTCTACTCTGGCCCAGGCTGGATCTACATCCATCTCATGGTACATGTTTTTAAGTGTCATCTTGCTTAGGCCATGCTTCCCAGGATTATGTAATTATTCTCTATTTTGTTATTTGATGTAATTATCCTCCATTTTGTGTGTTGAAATCCTGATCTCTGTGTTGAGGCAGGATTAATGTGGGATGCAACTTGAGTCACACCCTTACAAGAGTGTCACACGTGTACTCCAGTCACACTGTAACTCAGGTATAAGCTGTGATCTGATGTAAGGGGAGTTTCCCTGGGGTGTTGCCTGCATCCAATACATACAGACACTACGACAGAGCTCTCGCTCACTCTGGATCCTGCATCTGGCTCATTATCGTATGACTACCAGTTTGTGGGACTTGAGCCAGCAGCCTGCCATCTTACCTGCAGACTTTGGGATTCACCAGCTTCTGCAGCCTGTGAGCCAGTAACCTGTCATATGACTTACTGATCTGAGTTTCGTCAGCCCCTGTAACTATGTGAGTCAGGAGAAGCCTCCAGTCTGATGCCTGACCCTCGGATTTGTGACTTGCCAGCCTGCACAACTGTGTGGGCCATTTCCTTGAGATAAATCTTTCACTCTCTATGTATGCTTCATCAGTTCTGCTTCTCTAGAGAACCCAGTCTAAGACACTTTGTTTCTGAAACTATTCTGGAATTGTGATGCAAATGAGGGTACCACATGTAAGAAGAGGAAGAAACAAAAGACACTTTCTGAAAAAGACCTCTAGCAGTTACCTGCAGGACTGCTCTCCTTTCATTCCACTTACCAGTCATCTGAAAATTCTGTTTCATCATCTTTTTAATTTCACCCATCCCACATTCATTAAAAGACTACCTGCTCTGTGATAGGCCCTCTTCTTTGTGCAGGTGATACAGGAAGAATCTGATATGTGTCATAATTAGTTCACCCATCCATTCTTGGCTTCAAGTGTTTGAGGGCGTTCTGTGTGACAGGCACAGAGAGCAGCAGGGACAATCTCTATTACAAGAAGCTCTATTTATAGTGAGGCAGAGCATAATTAATGCTATACTAGGGGCCAAAGAATAGTAACAGAATAGTACAGAAAAGGGCAGTTGGGGTGGTGATAGAAGGGTTCCTAGAAGTGGTAGCCTTACAGATGAGACTTGATGAAAAATTAAACAGAGAGAGAAATGCATTTTAGACAGACGAGGTGGAAATATAGATATTAAGCTGGAGAATGATATAGTTAGATGATGCATGTAAAACCAACATTCTACTGGCAGTAGTACAGTGGCTAAAGAATAAAATTATGACAAGATAAACTCTTTGGAACCTATTGTAATGATTATAGGATATTTGGGGCTTAAGCCTCGGAAAGAGATCTCTGCTGTAGATGTGGACATGTGGGAGTAGATTTGGTTGGTGGTTGAAACCAAAAACATGGGTGGCTGTAGCACCTTTTCAAAGAAGCTTAAATATGAAGATGGTGAAAACAGCTGTAAAATAGCCAGAAGAGGGTTAAATTAGGCTGGAGAGATTTGATACTAAGGGCAAATAGAAGACAGTTGATATTTAAGATGCTGGAGACAGTAATTGATTGATGGTACGATGGATCAGAAAAGGGAGAGGACCAAGAGCTGATGGAGGGGGCCAAATTTTTAATTGAGACACAGAGTATGGAGGTATGTATGGATGGGGGAACAGAAACTTTCATAAGGAGAGGCAGGAAACTGAGGAAGTCCCTGCCTGATTGCCTCTAAATTATTCACTCATTCATTAAAAATTGCTGAGTTCTTACTATGTAAAGACATCATGTGCACAGACATTAATCTGGCTCAACCCATTTTCCAACCCTCACTAAAATTCCACCAATCATGTAATCCAGTAACTGAGACATTTTTAAGGTTGGGGGAGTTTAATGGCTTAAAGTACTTACTATCTATGCCAAGGAGACTAAGAAATCCCATCTTACATGCCAACAGCATCATGTGGAAATCTCAGATTCCTGTCCTTGCTTAGTTTGGATACCAGCCACTTAACACAGAATTCTTCCTCTGATTCTAGCCACCTGAGACTTGGCCTGACCTCACTGTCCTTCTCTAAAAATGGCATGGAGACAGCATCTGACCTCCTCTAACTTCACAAGGGGGAAGGAGAATTGAGGTCAACAGCCCAAGGCTGATTCCCATGAGGTGGAGATCAGATATGCCTCTTCTGTCTGTAATCTTTACCAATTCTGACAACCATCCTTCCCATGGCACTCTCTACTTCCCTGCTGGATTCAATAATTCATATCAATGAACATACAGAACTCAAGACAATACCCAGGATTATTGGGTTTATTAGGGAAGTAACAGTTACATTTCAGGCTGAGGAACACTCAGGATACAGTACTTCCATTAGGACAGCCACTTCCCAGCTGTATTCACAGGCTCACCCTGTCTCCCTCACCCTCGGCCTCTGTCCAAAGGCACTCAGCTTTCTGTGTGGCCTACGGAAGCCCATCACACTGTTTCCTGCTGCCAAGTCTGTAGTGCTGAGTCTCTACCACCACTTCTCACTGTTTTCAGTGTTATAGCTTTCTGTCTCCTGGTTCCAGGAGCTTCTCGGTGCAGGGAACCCTGGTCCAAAGTACATGCTGGCTCCTGACTTCTTTCTTGGTGGTGGTAGGATCTTCTCTCTCCTGCCTCTGGGGTGGCTCATTTCAAAGCCAGAGTTACGGCAAAACTGACCAAATCCTTTTGGTGAGCCACAATTATCCTATCACACAGTCCCACCCAATCACTTGATGGGAGTGCCAAGACTATGGTTAGAAAGACCACACACACAAAAGTGATCCATCGCACTGTACCTTCAGACTGCCAAACAGGTAGATGACGGCTTTGAGTTTGGATCTTCTGATCTGCTGGTTAAACGTCTGGAGCTTCCCTCTAAGCCCCTTAAAATAACAGCCTGAAGATCGGGGTCCCCAGTCCCCTGACTTCTGAGCCTACATTCAGTTCAATAATTCACTGGAATGACTTGCAGAATTCAAAAAAGGCCATCCTTATGATAATGGTTTAAATATAAAAAAAGGATAGAGATGAAAAGATCCATGGGGCAAGGTATGAGAGGATCACAGTGCAGAGCTTTCATGTCCTTAGGACACACTACCCTCCACACGGATGGATGTTTCTCACTAAACGGGAAGCTCCCCTAAGCCTCCAACTTCTGGGATTTTACTTGCCAGTCCTGCATGATAAGCTAAATTATGCCTCAAGAGGTGGCATCAGTCCAACAGTTGGTCCCTTTAATCTTATGCACCCTAACCCATTGGCCTCAGATCCTGTCCGACTCTCAAGAACCTCAAACAACAACGAAATTGTGTTCTGCAAGGTTGTTCATCACTTCACAGTTAGCAATTCTTAAACTACCTTATGTATATTCTAAGATTCAGCCAATACTATATTGTGGATAATGAGAGCCAGGAGTATTACTATTAGAGAAAAAAATAACATATAAAGGAAAGGAAAAGGCTAAAATGAACACTGTGGCGTTGGACTGGAATCAGAAATATGGGGATGATCCTGTGGTTTTTAAAATACATATAGAAATACTTCGTATGTGTATACTCACACACATATATTTCCTAGCTCTTTCCACTTTGAGGGCCTACCTAATGCCCAGATCTTTGTTTCTAAATGTCATTCTCTAATAAGAGGAACCAGGGTTTCTTGGAGAAAAGTGTGATTCCAGGGCTTGGGCAGAAAAATGACAAGAGGAGCCCTGAACAATGGCAGAAAGTAATGTACAAATTATAATGAGGACAAATAAAAAAATACAGAAACCTACTTAAGGGAGCTCCTAATAAACAAATCTGGGACGATCTGCACGGGGAAAAAAAAAAAAAAAGTAACATGGATTAACCTATACTAGTATAAACAATTTAAGAAATTAAGCAGAGAGAAGGGAAAGCTATTTCTTACAGAATTACAACAAATACATATAGAAAAAAAGACTGGAACAGAAAACACTGGTAATAATATTTACAGGTAATAATTATCAATGGATACTAAGTAGGCCAAAGTATGATGAAAAACAGAATATCTGCACAGTCTCATCCAATGAGAAACTTACTAATTATAAAGAGTAAAATAATTGACTTTACAATAGGAAAGAATGGAAGGAAATAAGTTAAATATAAAAACACAACAAAACACTCTTAAACCAAATACAGGAGCAGTGTATTTTATTGTATGCAAAATAACATTATTAAAAAAATTTGAAAATATAAAACCACATTTGCTCAAAGCTATTCCCTGCAGCCTTATCTGTAATAGCCAGAGACTTTAAATTAAAATTTAGCTTTGACTGAGAAAGTAACAAACACTGATAAGGACAGCCCCAGTTATAATGAAACTGTCATTCTTCCCAAAGTAGCTCTAATGACTTCTACTTTCAGTTAGCATTGCTTTCTAACTCACTGAAAAACCTTGTTTTTAAATCTCAGACTTTCAGAAATTTGCTGTTTGAAATTATAGCAGTAAGAATGAAACATCCCACTTTTGACACAGAGTAGTCTATCCGTGGTGAGTTCTTTTATGTGAAGTGAGATGTGAGGAACGACTAAAGCTTTTCCCACATTCCTTACATTCATAAGGCCTCTCTCCACTGTGAGTCCTTATATGTGTAGTGAGGGCTGAGAAATCGCTAAATGCTTTCCCACATCCCTTACATTCAAAAGGTCTCTCTCCATTGTGAGTCCTTACATGCGTAGCGAGGTGTGCAGCCCGACTAAAAGCTTTCCCACATTCCTTACACTCATAAGGCCTCTCTCTACTATGAATTCTTACATGTGCAGTGAGGTGTGATGACTGACTAAAGGCTTTCCCACACTGCTTACATTTATAAGGTTTCTCTCCACTGTGAGTTCTTATGTGTTGAGTGAGGGATGAGGCCTGAATAAAGGCTTTCCCACATCCCTTACATTCATAAGGTCTCTGTCCATTGTGAGTTCTTACATGTGTAGTGAGGTGTGATGACTGACTAAAGGCTTTCCCACATTCCATACATTCATAATGCCTCTCTTCACCGTGAGTTCTTATATGTTGAGTGAGGGTTGACGCCTCACTAAACACTTTCCCATATTCCTTACATTCATAACGCTTATCTCTATGATTTTTTTTATGTAAAATAAGGGATGAAGGATGACTAATGGTTTTACAACATTCTTTACATTCATGCCTATGACTTCTCAAATGCATCCAAAAGGATAATAAACTACAGAAATTTTTCCCACATTTGCTACATTCATATAGTTTCTCACCAGTGAGTGCTGTGACAAGATTCTTAAGGGTTGAGATACAAATTAAGTCCTTCCCACATACCTTACATTTATGGGGTTTCTTTCCAGTAAGAATTCTCATAGGAGTGGTCAGGTGAGAGGGACAGCTGTAGGCTTCTCCACATTCCTTACACTGACGGGCATTGCATCCAGTGTGAGATGTGGTATGATGCTTATGTGATGTGTGATCCATGAAGGCTTTTCCACACTGACAGCATTCAAAACAATTTACTTCTGGAGGATTTCTTTTTAGCAATGTAAGATTTGGAATCCGGATGAAGGTTTTCCGACACTGATTGCCTTTATTACATTCACAGAGGTTCTCTACTGCATGACTTCTGTTAAAAACAGGTAACATGCTGTTGGAAATAAATTTGTTCCCACTTCACCATTACCAAACACAGTGAACGTACATTGTTTTTGCCTTAACATGTTTCATGGGTTAAATCATGTAGCAGAAACACTACCATTATTGTCACTGTTTTTCTAAAATATGAGGCTTCTGATAATTGTGTCCAAGTTAAACATGTTTCAAATACTCAATATCTGACTCACAGTTATGAAAATGTAGTATTGCGAAAATTCTCTGAACATATAATTTTACAGCTAAGTTTATATGCACAAAAATAATATATGTGTGTATTTTAATGTCTTAATACGTTAGTACTTTCTGTCAAGGCACTGTTTTCTCTTGTTTGAATGACACTCACCTCAAATATCTCCCCAGGTTTTTATGCTGATCTTTACTGCCATGCAATTCGGAGAGTTCTCCTAACACGGAGGACCAGGCGTTATTCTTCATGAGTTGCATTATATGTTCACTGGATAACTTTTCTCCATCATTAAGCTTTTGAGAGACTGACCCAATAATTCAAGTTGAGGTTCACAACATGAAACAGAAAGGAAAGGGGTTATTAGGGAAAAAAAGCTGCTGTGAACATAGAAAGACTTAGCCATATTTTGCTCTTTCAGCACTTTGGCAATGGTTAAAAAGCAATTTATTTGGAAATACATCCACGAGGAATCAAGTGATGGTGACATAAATAGGTGTAATTAGGAGAGATGAGTAGGGAGATATTGGAGACAAAACACACATAACATTAAAAGAAGAAAAGGAATCTCAATGACCACTGGTGAGAGGATTTCTAAAGTCAGAAAAGCTCAGGTTTTTGTGAAATTGTGTCCTCAACCCAAGAGACTTTTTCTAGCGGATTAAAACGTAATTCCTTCATGCAGGGATAGTCCTTCAAAAAATTCTTGCTTTCCTGGTACTTCCTGACACAGTGGCCCTGGATGAGTCCTATCTCCACTCTCAGATCTTTCCCTTCCTTCTCTGGGAAAACAAATGGGTATAGCTGATGTGATGCTCATGGAGTAATGCATATCTTGAGGGAAGACAGTGCAGAGCAATGAATATTTCTTTGACACTGAGCCAATAGTTTGCTCTTCAGAGTTTCTGAAGATGGACAGGCATGAGGTTATTTGCAGCAAAATGTCAAACATGTAGTAAACATCTCTACAAAGTCCCAAACCACAAATCTCTCAGTGCCCAAAAGTGATCCCTGAAGCCAGTGCTTACACCTACGTAAAGAACCTCAGGGCTTTTAAACACAAGAGAAATGAAAACTCACTTCAATACACACAGCTTTATGTTCACGGGGAAGCCAGGATACGTGAGCTCCACAGACCAAGGAACCATACCTATTTTGTTTAACAATTTATTCCCATTCCTCAGTCCAAATACTGGAGCAAAGTCGATGAGTAAAATATTTTTGTTCACTAAAGGAATTTTAAAAAAAGATGCCATTCTTACCTAATGAAGCCAGGTTTC
Source organism: Dugong dugon (assembly GCA_030035585.1). Lineage (NCBI taxonomy): Eukaryota > Metazoa > Chordata > Mammalia > Sirenia > Dugongidae > Dugong > Dugong dugon. The sequence continues at coordinate 16,137,491 of CM057462.1, read as the reverse complement.
TGAAGGTTTCAATCATCACATCTCTGTAGAATTTCCTCTTAGCAAGATCCAGCAAAGCCCACTCTTCCTGGCTAAAGACCACAGCTACATCCTCAATGAACAATGAGTCCTAAAACATCCCACACATTCTGGATCAGCAAGGTACCATGTACTCCGATGTTTAACAGAATGAAGGGTGAGGCTTACAGTCCTGGGGAACAGGGAACTCATTGATAGGAACAAAGGAAACAAACATCCTATTCAATTCACACAACCTGAAGCTATTTCTCCTGGCAAAGCCCCATGTGTCAGACAAGACTTCTTCCCTTCAGATTCTTAACAGTAGCTACCTTCATTTTTTAAAACTGATTTAGGTAATACTGTCATAGAACCTCCTTCATGTTGGAAAAGCAGATACAGCAATGAACAAAACAGAAACATCCAGATGAACAAGGATCATGAATTCTTTAAGTTGGATAGTAAATTAAAAAAAATATATACATATATATGTGTGTGTATATATATATAAATACATACAATGTCAAATGCTGACACATTCTACAGAAAATGCAATACAGTAAGGGGATAAGCAGCAAGTAACAGAAACATATTAGTGCAGGGAGCAAAATCATTTTAGAAAGCATCAGCTAGTGAAACCTAGCTTGGTAAGGGAAAAAAAATCACATTTTCAATTCTAACAACTTGGAAGCACACTACGATCATTTTGCAGACACTCATATGTATTTCACATACTCATCGACTTCAACAAGTCCCAACACAGAGGCACAGGAGTCAAAGAGCTCCACTAACCTTCATGCCCAAAAAAGGGAAGAAACATTGCTTATACCCAGAAAAGAAAAGGCTGTTATCAGTAGGCTAAACATATAAATTTGAGAAAGTGGAAAAACAAAAGCAGCATAAAAAATAGTATAAAGAAAGTAACATGAAAATTAAGACCATAATAAGGACACAAAACAAAATGAAGAAAGACTTCCAGTTTCTGGTGCGATATATAAGGAGCTCGGAAGTCGTGACTCTTATCCTCATGAGAATAAATCTAAACATGTTGAACTCAGAAAACTGAGGTCACAGGGTAAACTGCTGCCCCAAAACCAGAGGGACATAAAAGCAACTACAGAGTATCATACCAGAGCAAAAACCTGGTAGCAGAAACCACCTCTAGGATCAGTACCAGCCCAGGAAAACCTTAAAATGCAATTGATGAATTGCTGGAGGCTCAATGTGGACAAACTTCAGGGTTAAAAATACTGGGGGTGGGGGTGGGGGTGGGGGTGGAGGTGGAGCCAATCTTAGGGGGACCCACAGAGTTTTGTGCATTTTACCTGCAGGAACCCTATTAGGTCCTCAGTATGATCATCGGAGAAAAAAAATCTTCTTGTACTTCCTTCCACTTGGGGAAGAGGAAAAGCAGCCATTTCAAAAAATTCCCAGAGGATTCTGTTCTCCCTGAAAAAGGTCTGCCCTCATGGGAATCTATTTTATCACAGTTTAACTGACCTGCAGTGAGGAAATATCCAAGTCTTGCCTTAGCATCTAGGCTTCCTGTCTCACCAAAGTGGGTGAGAAAAAGAGAAGCACTTGTATGGTCACTGCCCAGGGGAACAGGCTCACTAAAAGACTGAGAATCACTGCAGTAAGCTAGGCTTCCCCTTTTCCACATCATACCACTACATCAATGGTGGTGGTGGTGGTACGTGTCATCAAGTTGATTCTGACTCATAGCAACCCTAAAGGGCAGAGTAAAATTGCCCCAGAGCATTTTCAAGGAGTGGTTGGTGGGTTCGAATAGTCAACTTTTTGGATAGCAGCCAGAGCTCTTAACCACTGTGCCACTAGGGCTCTACTACACCAATAGGACTCTCATAACAAGATTACAATTGAAGGAACTCCAAGTTTCAGACCTTATTTCAGAAGTCCCTAGGAAACCCAAACACAACATGGAAGAAAAAACCAAAAACATCAGAGTAGCTGACAACTACAGGAAACACTAAACACAGCCTAACTTCCAGCCAGAAAAAGATAAAACCTCATATAAAGGCCTATTTCCCCACACATCTGTCAGTTTGTTGTACTGTGGTGGCTTGCATGTTGCTGTGATGCTGGAAGCTATGTCACTGGTATTTAAAAAACCAGCAGAGCTACCCATACTGGATAGATTTCAGCTGAGCTTCCAGACTAAGAGACTAGAAAGAAGGACCTAGCAGTCTATTTCTGAAAAATATTAGCCAGTGAAAACTTTATGAATAGCAGCAGAACACTGTCTGACATACTGCCAGAAGATGAGCCCCTCAGGTTGGAAGGCACTCAAAAGAAGACTGGGGAAACGTTGCCTCCTCAAAGTAGGGTTGACCTTAATGATGTGGATGGAGTCAAGCTTTTGGGTCCTTCATTTGCTGATGTGGCATGACTCAAAATGAGAATAAACAGCTGCAAACATCCATTAATAATAGGAAAATGGAATGTACAAAGTATGAACCCAGGAAAATTAGAAATTGTCAAAAAAGAAATGGAATGCATAAACACTGATATGCTAGGCATTAGTGAGCTGAAATGGACTGGTACTGTCCATTTTGACTCAGATAATCATATGGTCTACTACGTTGGCAATGACAAATTGAAGAGGAATGGCATTGCATTCATCATCAAAAAGAACATTTCAAGATCTATCCTGAAGTATAATGCTGCCAGTTACAGAATAATATCCATATGCTTACAATGATGACCAGTTAATACAATTTTTATTCAAATTTACTCACCAAAAACTAAGGCCAAAGTTGATGAAATTGAAGATTTTTATTAACACCTGCAGTCTGAAATTGATCAATCATGCAATCAAGAAGCATTGATAATTACAAGTGATTGGAATTGGAAAATTAGAAACAAAGAAGAAGGATTAGTAGTTGGAAAATATGGCCATGGTGGTAGGAACAATGCTGGAAATCGATTGCATGATAGAATTTTACACCACCAATGACTTACTAATAGCAAATATCTTTTTTCAACAACATAAATGGCAACTATACACATGGACCTTACCAGATGGAATACATAGGAATCAAACTGACTACATCTGTGGAAAGAGATGATGGAAAAGCTCAATATCATCAGTCTGAACATGGCCAGGAGCCAACTGTGGAGCAGATCATCAAATGCTCACATACAAGTTCCAGTTGAGGCTGGAGAAAATTAGAACAAGTCCATAAGAGTGAAAATACTACCTTGAGTATATTCCACCTGAATTTAGAGACCATCTCAAGAATATATTTGACACATTGAACACTGATGACTGAAGACCAGACAAGTTGTGGGAAGACATCGAAGACTAGATAAATGAAGAAAGCAAGAGGTTATTGAAAAGACAGGGATGAAAGAAAAAACGAAAATGGATGTCAGAAGAGACTCTGAAACTTGCTCTTGAATGTAGAATAAAGTGAAAGGAAGAAATGATGAAGTAAAGGAGCTGAACAGAAGATTTCAAAGGGTGCTAGAGTAGACAAAATATTATAATGACATATGCAAAGACCTGGAGTTAGAAAACCAAAAGGGAAGAATATGCTCAGCATATGTCAAGCTGAAAACACTGAAGATGACACATGACACATGACCGGGACCAGTGTTTTTTTCTGCTGTACACAGGGTTGCTATGAGTTGGAACCAACTCAACAGCACCTGACCAGAATAACAACAATGGCCTATTTATTTACCTATTTTCTATAAACTTAGTATATAATCTCCGGCTTTCAAGAAAAAACTACTAGGCATTCTAAAGACAAAAACACAGCTTGAAGAGGCAGGGCATGCATCAAAATCAGTCTAAGACATGGCACAGATTTTGGAATTATCAGACCAAAAATTCAAATAACTATAACGTGCTAGGGGTGCTAATAAATTATATAACATGTAACAACAGATGGGTAATGTAAGCAAAGAGATGGAAACTGTAGCAAAGAAACCAAAGGAAATGCTAGAAATCAAAAACATTGTGAAAATGAATGATGTTAACAAGTTCATCAGATGACAGCTCGAAGCTGAAGAATCAGTGACTTTGAAGATGTTAATAGAAACTCACAAAACTGAAAAGGCAAGAGAAAAAAGAATGAAAACGATAGAACAGAATATCCAAGGACTGTGGGCCAATTACTAAAGGTGGGCATCCACGTATTGAGAATATCAGAAAGGAAAGGCAGTAGAAACAAATGGAAGAAATATTGGAAGTAATGATGGAGAAATACAGAAAATTAATAATGCATATCAATTCAAAGATTCAGGATGTTCAGGGAACACCAAGCAGGATGAATACCAAAAAACTACATCTAGTGTTATCATATTCAAACTGCACAAAATCAAAGAGAAAATACTGAAAGAAGACAGAACGGGAAAGATTACCTTCCTACTGAAGAGCTCGGTTAAGAATTACATCAGACTTGTCTTAAGAAACCATGCAAGCAGGGAGAGAGTGGAATGAAATATTTAGGGTTGAGAGAAAAAACAAAGAATTCTGTAATCAGCAAAATTATCCTTTAAAAGGAAAGGAGTAAAAAATGGAAAATAAGATGTGTTAGCACAGATGTGGAGAAACTGGAACCACCATCCATTGCTGGTGGGAATGCAAAATGGTACAGCCAATGTGGAAAAGTTTGGCAGTTCCTCAAAAAGATGATGACAGAACTACGATATGACTGAGCTATCTCACTCCTAGGCAAATACCCAAAAGAATTAAAAGCAGAAAATAAAACAGAAATCTGTACACCAATAGTCACTCTAGCACTATTCACAATAGCCCAAATACAAAAACAACCTAAGTGCCCATCAACAGATGAGTGGATGAACACAATATAGTATACCTAATAATGGAATATTGCTTAGGTATAAAGAGAAATTAAGTCCTGATAGATGCTAGAACATGGATGAACTCTGAAAACATTACGCAGAGTGAAATAAGTCAGTGACAAAAGAACAAACACTGTATGATCCCTCTTATATGAAATAGGCAAATGGATAATGACCAAATTTATCCGTGGTTACCAGGTGTGCTGCGACGGATCACTTTTGTGTGGTCTTTCTAGTTATGGTCTTGTAACACACACCCAAGTGATTGGGTGGGACTGTGTGACAGGATAATTGTGGCCAACCAAAGGGATTGGTCAGTTTTGCCATCCCACTGGGCTTGAAATGAGCCATCCCAGAGGTGGGAAGGAGAGGATCTTACCACAAAAAGGAAGAACAGTTAGGAGCAGAGAGTGCGTCCTTGGGGCTTGGAATCCCTATGCTGAGAAGCTCCTGGAACCAGGAGACTGAAAGAGAACAAGCTGTAACCCTGAAGACTGTGAGAACTGGTGGCAGGAGAGATCAGCAGACCATATGGTGGGCTTTCTGACCCACAGAACGAGAAACCTGAGTGCCTAGGGTGCCTCTGGGGACTTACTGGCAGGGGCTAAAGAGTTTTGCAACACTTGCCTGAACCAGGCAGAGGTACAGGGCCAGAGAAAGGTGTGCCTGTGAACAGCTGAAAAGAGGCTGTCCTGATGGAAGAACTGTATCCTGAGTGTTCCTGAGCCTGAACTGTAACTCCTTACTTCCTTAATAAACCCCATAATCGTTGAGTATTGTCTATGAGTTCTGTGTGTCCATTACAATGAATTACTGAACCCAGCAGAAGCAGAGAGTGCCATGCGAGGGATGGTTGGTGTCAGAATTGGTGAAGTTGGCATAGTGAGGAGGCACGTCTGACCTCTGCTTCAAAAGAATCAGCCTTGGGCTGTTGATCTTGATTCTCCTTCCCCCTTGTGAAGTTACAGGAGGTCAGACACCACCCTCACACCATTTTTACATCGGGGTGGGATTAAGTGATGCAAAGGGGTTCACTGCATTATGAGCACTGAGTTTCTGTTACTGGTATTAGAATAACACGGGAAAAGTTAGTGGTAATCGCTGCACAACAGATGGACATAATCAATGCCACTACATTATTGTCATTGTTTTTAAGTTGCCGTCGAGTCAATTACAACTCTCGGTGACCCCTTGTGTGCACAGTAGAAGAGCTCCATAGAGTTTTCTGGGCTGTGGCCATTTGGAAGCAGATCACCAGGCCTATCTTCCAAGGACCATGTAGGTCAGTTCGAACTGTCAACATTTCGGCTACCAGTCGAGAGCTTAACCATTTTCACTTCACCACCCATTAAATTATACATGTAAAAACTGTTGAATTGGCAAATGTTTTGTTACCTATATTTTTATTACAATTAAAAAAGATTGTAAAAAAAGTGAAGAAGAAATAAGGACGTCTCCAGACAAACAAATACAGAAGAAATTGGTCACCAGTAGAACTTCCTTGCAAGAAATGGTAAAAGTAGTTCTTCAGAGAGAAGGAAAATTATATGGATCAGAAACTCAGATCTACATAAAGAAAGGACACTAGACACTGAATAAAGATAACAAAATCTTTTATCTTAATCTAAAAGTTAACAGTTTGTTCAAAATAATAATAGCAAAAATCTATCGCATGATTATAGCTTATAAATAAGTGAAATGAGTGACAACAATGTTATAAGGACAGGAGGGAGGAACTGATAACACAGTTATAAGGTACCTGTACTGCCCATAAAGTTGCATAGTGTTACCTGAAAGTAGGATAGTGGTTAATGTACAGGTATACTCTGCTTTTTGAAAGCTCCCTTTACCCCATTTCACTTTTATGAAAGACTTACATTACTACTTGTTTTTGCTAACTGAAAGAAATCTGAAGAGGATTTTCGCTTTTATGAAAAAGGACGAAAAGGAGAAATAGTGTTCAACATTTCTTTTGCAATGAGCCATTGAAGTGGCAGCACGCACCCCTGAACAGAGAGAGTAGCGTTGCCAAGCTTCTTTGCCGGCAACTACACTCAGCATCTCAGCATCAAGGCGTCATAGATTTGAACTGTGTCTGTGAGCATCTGTGCTTTACCTCAATTTATTTTGTGACATATAAGCGCACCATGCATCATGAGATCCCATCCTCGACTTTTCATCCCCTGTGCATTTCTCTAACTGTAGGACTCATCCCTCGGCACACAGTTAATATAAATCCCACTCTTCTGTGGGATTCAAATACCAGCCCTTCAACCCAGCCATCGTGTGCCACTGCCAGCTAGGTTACCAGGGCTACCATCATCACCACCACCACCTCTCAGCCTTCCAGTGTGCTCACATTCTTCCAATTCTGGTAAGTAAAACTACACTGTACATATTCTTTCTACTTTATATAGGCTGTGTATCATATCATTTCTGTTTTTACTGTAAGCTGGTGTTATTGTAGGTTTTGTGAGTTATTTGGTATCATCTGGTAGGTTATTTTTTGGGTCTGGGAATGCTCAAAAAATTTTCCCATATAAATGAATGGTAATTGCTTCTTCGTTTTATGCAATTTCAGCTTACAAAAGTTTTCATCATAGGAATGCTCTACTTTCAGATAGCAAGGGGAACCTGCATATTGCAAACCCTATAGCAACCACTAAAGGAAAAAAAGGAAGTGTAACTGATATACTAAGAGAGGAGAATACGGAATCATATATAATGCTCAATTAAAACTAGAGGAGGTAGAAAAAGACTGAAAGACAAAAAATAAAACAAAGAATAAGAGCAATGAATAGAAAACACTAACAAACATAATAAGGAGCCAAGTTGGCACAGTCATTAAGTGCTTGGCTGGGAAACTGAAAGACTAGAGGTTCAAACCCACCAGCTGTTCTCTGGAAGAAAGATGTGGCAGTCTGTTTCTGTAAAGATTACAGCCATGGAAACCTTATGGAGCAGTTCTACTCTGTCCTATAAGGTGGCTATGAGTCAGAATTGACTCAATGGCACACAACAACAAACATGAAGACGTTAATCCAACCATATCAGTAATCCCTTTAAAAACATCGATGGTCTATATACACCAATTAAAAAACAGTGACTACATTGTCTACAAGAAAGTCACTTAAAATACAAAAACACAGATTAAAAGTAAAAGAAACTCTAAAGATGGAGACATCTTTCAGACAAAGTAGGTTCTAGAGCAAGAAAAATGATTAGGATAAAGAGGGGCATTACATAATAAAAGGGTCACTTCTTCAAGAAGACCTAATGATCCTTAAAGTGTATGTGCCTAGCAACAGAGTGCCAAAATATGTGAGACAAAAACCAATAGAGCTGCAAGGAAAAGTAAATGAATCTACTACTGCAGTTGGAGACTTTAACATCTCTCAATTAACAGAGCCAACAGGCAGAAAATCAGAAAGTCCACAGTTGAACTAACAACACTATCAACTGGATCTAATTGACATTTATACAATATATCACACAAAAACAACATAATACACAGTCTTGTTAAGCTCACAGGGAACACTCACCAAGGTAGACCACATTCTGGGCCACAAAACACAACTTAACAAATGTAAAAGTTTAGAAATCATACAAAGTATGTGCTCGGACCACAATGAAATTAAAGTAGAAATCAATAAAAGAAAGATAGCTGGAAAATCCCAACATACATGGAGATTAAACAACACACTTCTAAATAACACATAGGACAATGAAGTCCCAAGAGAAATTACAAAATATTTAAAACTAAGTGAAAATGAAAATACAGCTTACCAAAATTTGTGGGATGCAGAGAAAGCCATCTTGACAGGAAAATTTATAGCACTGAATGCACATTATTAGAAAACAAGACAGATCTAATATCAGTAACCTAGGATTGCATCTTAGGAGAAAGGAAGAGCCAATGAAATTCAAGGTAAGCAGAAGAAAACAAATAATAAAAATGAGAGAACAACAAAAATGAAAACAGAAAATCAATAGAGAAAGTCATCAAAACAAAAAACTAGTTCTTTGAAAAAAATCAAGAAAATTGGTAAGAGAGAAGATGCAAATGACTAATATTAGAAATGAAAGAGGGGCCATTACTACTGATACCACAGACATTAAATAATAAAGGAATGCTATGAACAACTCTGTGCCCTCAAACTTGATAACGTAGGTGAAATGGATCAACTCCTTGTAAGACACAATAAAACATGCACAAGGAGAAAGATCATCTGAATAGGTCTATATCCCTTAACTAATTAAATCAATAAATAAAAACATCCCAAAACAGAAAGCACCAGGCTCAAATGGGTTCACTGATGAACTCTACCAAACATTTAATAATGAAAGTATACAAAATTCTCTATTCCAGAAAATAGAAGCAGAACAAATACTTGCAAACTAATTTTATGAGGCCAGTATTAGTCAAACACCAAAACCAGATAAAGATATTACAGTATTATGAGAAAGAAAAACTACAGACCAATACCTCACATGAACACACATGCAAAACTTCTCAACAAATTAGGAAATTGAATCCAACAATATTTAGCAAGAACTATACAACATGACAAAGTAGGATTGATTCTAGGTATTCAACACTGGTTCAACACTAGAAAATTGATGTAATCCATTACATCAACAGGCTAAACAAGAAAAATCATAGGAATATATCAATAGATGCAGAAAAAGCACTTGACAAAATCCAACACCAATTCAGAATAAAAGTTTTCAGAAAATTAGGAAAAGAAATGTCCTTGACTTGATAAAGAGCATCTACAAAAAACCTACAGCTAGCATCACAATTATTGGCAAGAAACTAGGTGCTTTCCTGCTAAGACCGGAAACAAAGTAAGGATGTTCCCACTCAACACTCCTATTCAACATTGTACTAGAAATCCTAGGTAATGCAATAAAACAAGAAAAGTATACAGATTGTTAAAGACGAAATAACCTGTCTTTGCAAATGAAATGATTGTCTATAGAGGAAATCCCAAAGAATCAAGAAAACTCATGAAACTAATAATCACACCACAGTTGCAGGATAAAGGGTTAATATACAAAAGTCAATTGCTTTGCCATATACCAGTAAAGAACAACTGCAATTAGAAATTAAAAACAAAACAGCATTTACTTTGGTAACAACAAAAATGAAACAGTATAAATCTAACAAAATATGCGAAAGATACAGATGACGAAAATTACAAAACTCTGATGAAAGAATTCAAAGGTCTAAATAAAAGGAAAGTTATTCCATGTTCGTGCATGGAAAACTCAATATTGTTAAAATGGCAGTTCTTTCCAAAGTGATCTACGCATTCAATGTATTCCCAATCAAAATCCTGGCAAGTCATTTTGTGACTGCTGACAAACTTTCTAACATTTACATGAAAAGAGCAAAGTCTCAGAAGAGCCAACACACTACTGAAGAACAAAGTTGGAAGACTGACACTATATCACTTAAAGACTAACTTGAAGTTACACTAATCAAGACAGTGTGGCATCAGCAAAAGAAATGGATCAATGGAACAGAAGAGGGAGCCCAGAAATAGACACAAATATAATCATCTGATCTCTAAGGACCAAAGACAATTCAATGGAGAAAGGATAGCCTTTTCAATAAATGGTGCTGCAACGCCTATACATCCACTAGCAAAAAGAAGGGAATCTAGACAGAGATCCTACACCTTTTACAAACATTAACTCAAAATAGATGAAAAACCTAAATGTCAATGCAAGACTATAAAACTCCAAGAAGACAACATAAGAGAAAACCTAGATGACCTTGGGTTTGGTAATAATATTTTAAATACAACTCTAAAAGCACAATCCGTGACGGAAAAAAAGGATAAAATGGACCTTAATTAAAATTAAAAACTTCTGCAAATGTTGTGACCTATGTATTTACTACAATAAAATGGTTTAACAAAATGAAAAATCTCTGCTGTACAAAAGACACTGTAAAAGAATGAAAAGACAAGACAAAATCTAGGAGAAAATCTTTCAAAACACGTATGTGATAAAGGATTGGTATTCAAAATATAAGGTCTCTGGATAGGGCAAACCGTTTGTGCTCTGCTATTAATGTAATGGTTTGCAGTTCAAACCCACCTAATGGCGTGGTGATCTGTTTCTGTAAAGACTACGGCCAGGAAAACTCTATGGAACAGTTCTACTCTGTAACACATGAGGTCGCCATTAGTTGGAATCAACTCGATGGCAACGGGTTTGGGTTTTTATTCAAAATATATTAATAACTCCTAAAACTACTCAACAATAAGAAAGCAAAAAACTGAATTAGAAAATGAGAAAAGATCTGAACACACACCTCACCAAAGAAAACACACAGGTGACAGGCATATGAGAAGATGCTCAACATCATGTAACATTAAGAAATTGCAAATTACAACAACAATAACACTACATACTGATTGGAGCCTTGGTGGCACAGTGGTTAAGAGTTTGGCTTCCAACCAAAAGGTCAGCAGTTCAAATCCACCAGCTGCTCCCTGGAAACCCTATGGGGCAGTCTACTCTGTCCTGTAGGGTCGCTATGAGTCAGAATCAACTTGACTGCAATGGGGTTCACATACTGATTCGAATGACTAAACTCCACATCAACGACAACACCAGGATGTGGAGCAACAGGAACTCTCAAGTCACTGCTGGTGGGAATGCAAAATGGTACACTTAGTTTGGCAATTTCTTACAAAATTGAACATATCCTTACTATATGATCCAGCAATTGTACTCCTTGGTATTTACCCAAATGAGTTGAAAACCTTCAACAGATGAATAGATAAGTGTGGTGGGTGCATCCACGCAGCAATAAAAAGAAAATGAGCTTTCAAAACTCATGTAAAGCAGGAGAAAAGTGGGTTGCAGAACTCAAATTCTAGTAAAAAGACCAGACTTAATGGTTTGATTGAGACTGGAGGGACCCCAGAAGACATGGCCTCCAGACTCTGTTAGCCCAAAACTAAAACCATTCCTGAGGTCAACTTTTCAGACAAACATTAGACTGGACTATGGGACATAAAATGATATTCATGAAGAACGTGCTTCTTAGCTCAAGTAGATACATGAGACTTCCAGACTTTGCCTACATGCTTCCTGATCTTGATCCAAAGTTGTAGCCTTGTGATTTTGATCCTGACCCTTTTACTTCCTTAATAAGCCACTTAACTACAACTATGGTCTTGAGTTCTGTGTGGCCATTGCAATGGATTATAGAGCCCTAAAGAGAAATAGAGAGTGCTGTGGGAAGGACAGCTGTCACAACTGGTAAAAAAGCTAGAAAGTGGAGGTATGTCTGACCTTCACCTCAGGAGAATCAGCTTTGGGCTGATCCTGGTCACTATTCCCCCTGAAGTTAGACAGGTTCTGACAGTCTACTACTGCCATTTTATAGATGGTGTTATGGATTGAATTGTGTCCCCCTCCCCAAAAAATATGTGTTGTAAATCTTAACCCCTATACCTGTGGTTGTAATTCTATTTGGGATTGGTTTTCTTTGTTATGCTAATGAGGCAGTTTTAGTGTAGGGTGTGTCTCGAGTCATTCTCTTTTGAGATATGAGATTAAACAAGCAGCAGGAAAGCAGACGTGGGGGAAGATAGATGCCATGCCACATGAAGATCACCAAGGAGTCTAGGAGAAAGGAGTTGAAAAAACACAAGGACATTCCTCCAGAGGCAACAGAAAGAGAAAGCCTTCACCCTTGTGCTGGTGCCTTGAATTTGGACTTCTAGCCTCCTAAACTGTGAGAAAATAAATTTCTGTTGGTTAAAGCCACCCATTTGTGGTATTTCTGTTATAGCAACACTAGATAACTAAGACAGATGGTGTGCCGTCAACTTAGATGTGGAAGCCTACAAGGGGAGCACATTTTATGGAAACGATGCAGAAGTTACTTAGAGTATGTTAAAAGCAAAATGAAAATAAGATGTTAAATAGGAAAAGACATAAGCATCAAAAAGAAAATATATTGATTTAGGATGCATATACAGTCATGCACCACATAATGTGTGTTCGGGCAACATCTGACCGCATATACATCTGTGGTGCCTTAAGGGTACGCAGGCAGTTCCCGGTAAAGTCCTTGGTAAAGCAGAGGTTAAGTCGAATTTGTAGGTAAGTCAAAAGAGGTACATATGGTTCTTATTTAGTGTCACTCAAATGTATGTCTTAGCATACAGTATATGTTTTACCTTTCTATGCATATAAAACACTTAACACTTCCAAATACACTAAAATATATTAAACATAATAATACAGTACATAATAATAACTGAATTTAACTCAAATTTTTACAATAGGCATTATGGCAGTTCATTCTTAAGTATGTCCATAAATTGGACATTAGTAACCTGAGGACTGCCTGTATATACAGTCGTCCCTCAGTATCCAAGGGGGATTAGTTCTAGGACCCCCCTGCAGATATCAAAATCCTCAGATGCTCAAAACCCTTATATAAAATGGCTATTTGCATAAAACCTACACATATCCTCCCGTATACTTTAAATCATCTCTAGATTACTTACAATACCTGTAGTTGTTAGGTGCCATCGAGTCTGTTCTGACTCATAGTGACCCTATGTACAACAGAACAAAACACTGCCTGGCGCTGCACCATCCTCATGATCCTTGTTATGCTTGAGCTCATTGTTGCAGCCACTGTGTCAATCCATCTTGTTGAGGGTCTTCCTCTCTTTCGCTGACCCTCTACCAAGTATGATGTCTTCTTCAGGGACTGCTCCTTCCCTTCCTGATAACTTTTTTTTATTTTAGAGCCCTGGTGGCACAGTGGTTAACAGTCTGGCTGCTAACCAAAAGGTCAGCAGTTCAAATCCACCAGCTGCTCCTTGGAAACCCTACGGGGCAGATCTACTCTGTCCTATAGTGTCGCTATGAGTCACGGTTAGAATACCTAATATAATGTGTAAATGTTATGTAAATAGTTGTTTCATCACAGTTGAAGACTTGCTCTGGAAGGTAACCTTTCTCTTCTATGAGTTTCTTTAACTCTTGTGGGAACGCTGATGCTGCCTTGGCATTAACCGATGCTGATTTTCCCATGATCTTTAAGTTCTTGAGGCTGTAGTGTTTTACATAGCTAGCCATCTAGCCATCCCTTATTATTCCTTAAACTTCTTCCTCTCCCTGTCCTCAATCCCTTCACGCTTAGCCTTTGAGGGACTGCTTTGATCACTTAATTGCCTTTTAGAGGACATTTTTTCACAGAAACAAAGTGCACACAAAACACAAGTAGCAAACAAAGGAGACGCCAGATGAACAATGCTCAATGAGTGCTGGAGAGACTGAGGATCTGTGAAACTGTGGGAGGTTACAATAGGGTATACCTACCCATCACTTCATTTGCATGGATTCAGCATAGTGCTCGGCACACAGCAAATACAGTTTTGCCTTTTGGAACCTTCTTTTTTTTCCAAATATTTTCAAGCCACGGTTGGTTGAATCTGCAGATGCAGAACTGACAGATACAGAGGGCCGGCTGTGATGTGTTCACACAATGTCCAAATCACATGATGTCCTATTTCACGGAACGTATCATGGACATTAAGCGATGCATGACTGTACTGGAAGAAGTACAGCCAGAATGTTCCTTATAAGCGAGGATGGCAAGATTTCCTCTCACGTACTTTGGACGTGTTATCAGGAGGGACCAGTCCCTGGAGAAGGCTATCATGCTTGGAAAAGCAGAGGGTCAATAAAAAAGAGGCAGATCCTCATCGAGATGGATTGATACAGTGGCTGCAACAATGGGCTCATAAACAGCAATGATTGTGAGGACGGTGCAGGACCAGGCACTGTTTTCTTCACAGGGTCATTATGACTCAGAACCAACTTGATGGCACCTAACAACAACATATAGATGATAAAAGTATAAAGCAAAGCAAATAAATGATCATCATAAATGTTGAGATACTGACTACATCAAATGGGCAGTGAAAATTGTGACTGGAAATCAACTCGTGGTGGAGCATGTCAGGAAGGACCTAGATCTATGACACGGATGTTTATTTTAGATATCACTCAACTGTACAACTACTATAAATTTTTCTGCATCTATGTCAGTAACACTTCTCAAATTTAGAAATGTAAAGAAACATGTACAATCTGAAAATAGGCATATACAAAACATATATCCAAAAATACATACTGAAAAAATTCCACATGTTCCTAGCAAAAGCATATAGAAAACAATGATACCCATTATTCCATTCCTATTCAACATTATCCTAAAGATTGTAGCTGGTACATGCCAAAAAAATAACACGACAAAGAAAAAAAGGTAAAAAAAATAAGAATGCTAAATGGGAGGGGGGAGGGGATTCTCACCCATTTTATTTTACAGATTAAATAACTGTATATGTAGAACCCCAAAAGATGGTACAGATGATTACAGGACTGAGAGATTCTAGCAAGTATTCAAATTACAAAAGAAGTATCAAACAAAAGGTTTACTTTAAATATTTCATTTATACACATTACTACAAAGCAGTTGCAAAATTAACTTTTAAATGATAACATATATTTTACTAAAAATAAAAGGTACCTAAAACTAGTGTAATTAAATGAATTAAAGATCCTACTGAAAAACGATAAAACATTATTAAATGATGTCCAAATAGACAAATAAATGAAAAGGTAGAACATGCTGTTAGAAAACTGTTCTCTCCAGATAGATTGTTATTTCCAAGGCACTTCCATAACACTCCAAGCAATTTAATTATTTTTTAGGACTTCACAAAAAAATGCATTAAAAATGTATTTGCAAGTGCAAATGTCCACAAATAGCCAACATGTTCTAAGGAAAAAGGCATGGGGGCTTGTCCAAACATATCCTACATAACTATACTTTTATATATTTACTTTATAAATAAAGCTATAATACATTAGACAGTGTAGTATCAGTATAGGAACACACAACTAGACCAATGGAAAAAAACAGCCCTGGAAAAGGCCCACCAATCTATATAAAGCTGATTCATGACACAGCAAGCAATGCAGGGCAGTGACAGAAAGCATGTATAGTTCAATATGTGGGGTAGTGTCAACGAAATGGAGTCCCTGAGTGGCATAAAAGGTTAACTGCTCTGCTACTAACTGAAAGGTTGGTGGTCTGAGTCCACCACAGGCATCTCTAAAGAAAGGACTGGTGATCTACTTCCAAAAAAATCAGCCACTGAAAACCCTAGAGAGTGCAGTTCTATCTGAAACACATGTGTAACCATGACTCACAATCCCCTCTATGGCAACTAGCTTTTGTTAAATATCAACTAATTATCTAAGTGAATAATTAATCTATTCCCATGCACTCCATATGTAAAAAATCAATTCCAGGTAGATGTGATTGAAATATAAAAAACTAAAATTATAATACTTTCAGAATTTATAAGTAAATGATCTTATGACATCAAAATAGAGAAAAAAGTTAAGAGTAAGACATAAAGGAAGAGACTGACAAATTCAACTATATTAAAATTTAAAACTATTCATAGAAGGGCAGAGAAAATGAGTGAAAATGTAAGTTACATACTAGAAGAAAAATTCCCAAAGTTTATAAAGAAGATCTAAAAGGTCATAAAAATATTATTAATTAACTGTGGGAAAATATGCACAGCCTTGTCAGTAGTGGAGTAGTGTAAGGTAATTACAGAATATAATGAAAGTAAGATACCATTTCACACTATTTACAAAAGCAAAAATTAATTAGATAAGTAGATGGAACAAATAAAATACATATGCATACTATGTGGGAAAAAAAGCAGAAAAATGCATTAGTATTGCCTAGCAAATTTGAACTTAGTTATGGTCTACAGCTCAGCCATTTTCCCTCACTGCAGTTATTGTGCAGGAGCACATGGAGCCTGGAAGGAGAAATGAACAAAACAAGAGCAGCAATACTCACAAGAGTAAAAATTACACTCGACCCAACCAAATCCTGTAAACTCCACAATGGGTAGGTAGATTGTGGCCCGTTCATACAATGGGAATATACATACATAGGCACACAGGTAGACTAGAGCTACAGACAGCAATATGTATGAAACTCAAAAGCATCCTGAAGAAACAAGTCACTGAAGAACCCAGAGTAATAACTGAATTTAAACAAAGCTCAAAAGAGATAAAACTAAACAACATAGAGTTTAGAAATTAAGACTTGGGAGATAAAGCTATAATAAAAGCAATAATATTGGTAATAGTCATAAGCTTCTAAATAGAGATATTAACAATCTCCAGGCAGGAGGAAATGAGATCAGGATGGGGACACTCTGGGAGGCCATAAAAACTGACCAAGGTCTATTTACTATCAACGACTCAGATTACTATTTAAATTACACAGCAGAAGTTCAAGCACTCCTTGTTTACGATATAGTTGACAATACAAACTTTAGAGCATTATTTAAAACACAAAAGAAATGTAATTTCCATATATTAACTTTACAAAGTCATGGGAAAAGCCCTTCATTTTGATTTTACTTTTCTTAGTTCAAAAGGGCTTTTATACCTAAACTACTTGTATCTGGATCTTAGAAATTTACATTTATATTCACTAGAACAAGTATTGTAAAAGCAAAATAATGGGCACAATCACGTGTCCACTCATGACCACACAATTAGGTCAATCGTATACAGTATTCTGGAGTTTTATAAGAATTTAGATTTAAGGTCTCTATGTATTGTTAGGACCCCTGGCACAGTGGTTAAGTTTTCGACTGCTAAACAAAAAGTCAGCAGTTCAAATCCACTAGCTGCTCCTTAGAAACCATATGGGGCAGTCCTGCTGTGTCTATAGGGTCACTATGAGTTGGAATCGACTCAACAGCAAGAGATTTGGTTTACTGGTTTTTTATGCATTGTTATGAAAAGATCACCAGGATAATTGTTCATTAAAAAGTGTTAATTCCACGCTATCTTTTGTGTAGCAAACTAAGGGAAATAAAAAATTCTATTTGCTTGCTCCTACATAAACACTGGCAAGATGCTTCGGACAGTAATAAAAATAGTTATTTAAAGGTAGCTGGGGCAACTGGACTAAATCAAAGATAAGAAGTATCCTGAATACAACCAAACACTTTGAGGGACAGAGTAGCAGGGGTGGAGGTCTGGGGACCATGCTTTCAGGGGACAGCTAGATCAACTGGCATAACAAAGTTTATAAAGAAATTGTTCTGCATCCTACTTTGGTTAGTGGCGTCTGGGGCCTTAAAAGCTAGCGAGTGGCCATCTAAGATGCATCAGTTGGTACCAACCCACCTGGAGTAAAGAAGAATGAAGAACACCAAAGTCACAAGGAAAACATTAGTCCAAGAGACAGGAAGGGCCACATAAACCAGAGAGTGCAACAGCCTGAGACCAGAAGAACTAGATGGTGCCCAGCTACCACCAATGACTGCCCTGACAGGGAACACAACAGAGTCTCTGTTGGAGCAGGAGAAAAGTGGGATACAGAACTCAAATTCTAGTGAAAAGATCAGGCTTAATGGCCTGAGACTGGAGGAACCCTAGAGAGCATGGCCCCTGGACTCTCTGTCAACTCAGCACTAAAACCATTCCTGAGTCCAACTCTTCAGACAAAGATTAGACTGGACTATGGGACATAAAATGTTACCTGTGAAGAGTGTGCTTCTTAGCTCAAGTAGATACATGAGACTAAATGGGCGGCTCCTGCCCAGAAGTGAGAAGAGAAAGCAGATATGGTCAGGAGTTGGTTGAATGGACATGGGAAATCAGGAGTGGAAAGGAGGAGTGTGCTGTCACAGTATAGAGAGAACAATTAGGGTCACATAACAATGTATGTATAAATTTTTGTATGCGAGACTAACTTGAATTTTAAACTTTCACTTAAAGTACAACAATAAAATAAAAATAAAGGTACCTAGGGGAAGAAGAATGGGCTGGATGATGACAAGACTAGGAGCAAGTCCTCAAAAAGTACACTTTTAAAGTTCATACGGAGTTTCAAACTTCGAAGGTATTATCTATTGGGAAAACATAATTTAAGTAAACTATATTGTACTTTTAAACATGATACACGTCAAATGAGATATTAAATGTTTTTACTAGGAATTCACATTTGTAATAATAAAATAATTAAAAGTTAATCATTTAGGACCCAAATGTTCATAAATGGTCTAATACATTAGTGCAAATCACAAAAGTATAAATTAAGAGCTCTCTGTCTAAACACAGTAACTAAGGATATCAGGGTATTTACATTCATTTTATTTCAGCCAGGAGGTGGTTTCTAAAATGGCTAAAATATGTAACATATTAGTGGTTCTGGCATGACTTGTTAAATGTAATAAACCCGTTGCTGTCGAGTCAATTCTTACTCATAGCAACCCTATAGCACAGAGTAGAACTGCCCCATAGGGTTTCCAAGGAGCTGCCAGTGGATTCCAACTACCGATCTTTTTTGGTAGCAGACAAGCTCTTAACCACTGTGCCACCAGGGCTCCATTGAATCTAATAGCAGTCTATAAACACCTTCTCAAGATTTAAGTAAACTTTAGAATAACTTTTGCATCAGATAACAGGCATTTCTGTGTATTTGAGAAGTTCATATCCATTAAATTGAAAAATTCTCAGTAGGAATACGCCAAATGATCTAAAACTTTTCTTTTGGTGGAAACTGTAAACCCAAGAACTTAAATACACACATCTCATTCATATGTTAAGCTTCTCTAGCAAAAGAGAACACTTTAACTTTAGATTCTAATTCAATTCAGTGTAAAAGAGGAAGACCCTGAAGGAGATGGATTGACACAGTGGCTGCAACAATGGACTCAAGCATAACAACAACTGTGAGGATGGTGCAGGACCAGGCAGTGTTTGGTTCTGTTGTAGACAGGGTCACATTGAGTGGGAACCAACTTAATGACAACTCAAGACTATAGTGAACAGTAAAAAATTATAGGGATTATACACCAGCTCTAGGCATAGGTGGGAGGACAAGGACCTAGTTTGGGGATTCATGTCTTCTTCCACACATCTGCAAGCCTTAAGGAAAAGACATTCCCTACTGGGGGGAAAATGCTTCTGGAGATGCCACATGGGATCCAGCTGGACTCACTGTCCCCAGCTTCGTACCTGTGGTGACGTTAGGAGAGCACCACCACCACCCAGGACCCCATAAACAGTCAGGGCCTTCAGCCACGAACTCTCTTCCTCCTTTTCTAACATATGATGCAGTGTGACACGTGGAGCTGTAGTTTTAGAACTGCACAGAAAATGCTCCAGTGCCTGGGAGAAGTCAAGAAAACTGTTAAAAGAGAAGGGACAAGGATGGCTCTGCAGGGCCAGGTCTCAGCCTCCATAGCCAGAGCTGTGGCATCTTCAGGCTCTGGACAGGAAACTCATTCAATACAGAGCACCAAGGCCCAAGGTGGGGATGTTAACACACCACGGTGCCAACTCTAAGAGTCACATAAGGAAGGTGATCCCAGGCATCCAAATCTTGAAAAGCCATGTATGTATGGAGGAAGGGCCCAGTGACAGTAGCTCAGGGCCTTAGGAGGCCTCCTATGGCTCACTCCCTTGGCCTCTCTGCCAACTTTTTCTTCATTGAGGAACCACAGTCCTGCAGCACAAAGCTGGTCCCCCAACAATCCATATCAAGCCTCACCCACTTATGTTAAGACCAACCCAATTCTCCATAGAACTCACCATTTCCTTGCTCCAGCTTCTGGAAGTCTTGAGAGAATGTTGTCTCTAAGCCCAAGAACCCACTTAGGTAAGGGGAGGAATGGAAGCAGAGCACCAGTTTGGAAGCAGATTAATAATGTTTGGTCCACACTCTAGTCAGGGTAGTTGAAACTGGACTTGTGATTTACAGACGGTCACCTTAGGTCCCCAGCTGCTAGGACTGGACTAGTTCTCCCTGTACCACACTTAAGACCTGAAATGGAAGAAGGATGGGGAGGAAACAGTGTTGATAAGCAGGGAGTGACAGGTTTTTGGCTTCCTCCTAGGCCCAGGACAATGCTCCCCGCTGAGGGCATTTGCACTGAAGGCAAAACAGGCTCCAGCCTCCAGAGCACACACCTACATTCTTCATGCTGCTCCGTGGGCTCTTCTTTCTGGCAACAAGATCACAGATGGAGGAATTTACTTATCCCAGAGCATGAGAAACAACCAGGCCCGGCCAGGATGGAAAACTGGAACCTGATTTCCTCCAGGGAGTCAGGGTTCCAAGGTTGAAGTTATGGGTTCACCTATGTAACTTTGTTCCTTATAGGTCAACACACACATTGTTACTTCATATTAACATGGGTGAATTTTCAGGAAGAACATATTTTCAAGTTTTGTCAATGAACTCATCATGGTTCATTCATTTTTATATGTAGTCAAAACCCTTCTATTGTGCTTTTAAAAACTTTTTTCTTTTCATTTATTGCACTATAACAGATGGTCACTATTTTTCCTGTTGCTTTTGCAATTAACATTTCTTTCTTCCCCTTGACTTTTTTTTTCCCCTTCGTTCTCAAACCGTGACACCTCCAGTTCCTAAGCTTTTGAGAAATCTGAGAGGATTCCTGAACACTGTCTTTCAATCTTATAATAAATCAGTCAACATATAAATCAGAAAATCACTAAGTTTTCTCTAAGGAGCCATTTTCCTCCTTTGTTCCCATTTCTTTCCACCCTGCTTCCCCTGCAAGCTGACTCCTATTCTTTCCTTTCTTGGTCTCAGTGTAAATGTTTTCTCTCTCGTATGATGTTTACACCAGTGTCTCCTCTTTAAGCATTATCCTTTCTTTTGTTATTTTCTCAATCCACATCCTTATTTCTTTACTAATTATTTCCAGCATAAACTAGGAGCTTCTTCAGTATGTAGAATCTCAAGCCCCACCCAAGAACCGTTGAATCAAAACTTGCATTTTAACAAGATGACCAGGTTATCTACATTGATGTTCAAGTATGAGAAGCATTCACTGATCCACAGCCTGTAACTCAAGGAATGAGAATTCTATAACAGATATCCTGTGAACCATCTACATCTACAGTATATCAATGCACTATCTTCCTGATCCACAACCAATCTCCATGTCTAGGCCTCCTCACAGTCTTCCCTCTTGTTCATAACAAGCTCCTGCCTGATGTCATTCAATCATGGTTGTCGTTTCCAAAATCTATTCGCAGTACAGGAACTGCTTAATGCCAGTGGCTGTCCACTGGCCTTCTTAAAGCCCAGAGTAGTCAGCAGGGTTCTAAATGACCTGCTACCATTGCCTCCTCCAATCTGGCTCACACGAACCTCCCACCTATACTTTGTTTTCGCTGCTTCAATCACCTCCGACTTTCATCAAGGAATCAAAGATACTGGGTTCTCAGCTGCCTCAGGGATTTACACACTCATTTTTCCCAATGGAAATACTCTTTTCACCCCCACCCATATCGCATGCTATCAAGCCCTACACAACCATAAAACTAATTTTCTGAATCTTCACTTAAATAATTTTCCTTTTCAAGCAGGCTAACCTGACTGTAGTTAGGTCTTTTATTACAGGAATCAGATGTTCCTGGTTTTTCATTGTTTATTTAAAACTGTCTCTCATGCTAGACTATAAATCTATGGGCAGACATTAAGAAACTTGTTTTCTTGTTCTTTCTGGCCTATGACACTGATCACTGAAGATACACACAAATTATCACTTGTATACACTCTTGAGCAGCACTATCCAAAGGAACTTTCTGTGAAGACAGACATGTTGTGTTTCTGCACAGTCCAATATGGTAGCCACTAGCCCCATGTGCCTCTTTAGCATTGAACATTTGACTCGTGCAACTAAGGAACTAAACTTTTAATTTTAACTGAAATAGCAACATCTGCTTAGTGGAGAACACAGCTGAAAGGGACTCACCAGAACCCTAAGCGACCAACAGAGCAGAGAGGGTGTGGAAATTGCCATCACCACAATGCAGAGCTTCATAGCTTTTTGTTTACTGGAAGCCTATCACATAAGTGAGGAAAAAAAAAAAAAAAACCACTGCCATCGAGTTGATCCTGATTCTCACCAACCCTATAGGACAGAGCACAGAGCAGAACTAGCCCCATAGGGCTTCCAAGGCTGTAAGTCTTTACAGAAGCAGATTGCCACAGCTTTCTCCTGGAGATTGGTTGGTGGTTCAAACCACTAACCTTTTGGTTAGTAGCTGAGCGTTTTAACTACTGTGCTACCAGGGCTCCAAAATAGGGAACTAGAGCTGGTAAAAGCAAAGATAACATTCAATTCAGTTTGCTTTTACTTACATGATTAAGATTAATGTCAACCTAAATTAGATTTACCTCATTCTGAAACCTACAAAGACATTTAAAAAGAAATGAGTGGGAGTAACTGAGGGGACAGGAGAGACACTCTCCGAAGAGGGGATATTTGAAGTGAGACCTGAATTATAAGAATTATAGAATTCCTACGGTTAAAATGTTTTTTCTCTAATAAGAATAAATACCTGATGCAAAGGCTGAAAGGCAGAGAAAATGCTGACATCCTTAAAAAAGTTTTTTTAAATGTGTCAAAAGCGTATCTAACATGAAAGTGTTATAAGTCAGACAGCTATACAAAAGTCTGACTATGTAGTATCTTGTTGGACAACGTAAAATATGTGGATTTTATTCTACTTATGACTGACAGCTTACTTGGTTACATTTTTGAAATATGACTCTTGCTGCTGGGTGGAGATTATACCTTCTTGTGACAAGAGAAAAAGAGGAAGTTCAGAGGCTGCTTTCTTTCATAAGGTAGAGCTCTCACAGAGTAGCTTGGACTATTTCCACTAATCTAGTGAATGGATGCTGATGCCAATTACAGGTTGGGAAAGTCAGGTGAGAAGTAGATTTCTTCAAGTGAGATTTTTAAAGCTCTGTCATGTACATATTAGGTTTCAGAGCCATACAGTCCTTAATGTCCCAGGTGGACTATGGGAAGGGTTTGGTCTCTGAGTCCACTGGTACCCAAGAGCCGATATCTCAATGAAACAAGCTGGGACCTCTGAAACAGGCTCTATTCCTACTTCTGAAGCTTCAAGCTAAAGGGAAGAAAGAGTACAGTTCTGACATGTATTAGGCCTTTGGGAAATGTAAGTTGATGTTGTGGTGTTATCTGAGGGGCAATTCTTAGATTCTGAATTAGGAAAATTCAGTAGTTTTAAATGAAGGTTTGAATTTGACATGAAGTGACATTACCAGTCATGTCTCCGAGAGAAACTTCAGTCCAAAAAGGGAGTACTTTTAGAATATCTATCTCTAGGGCAGGAAAGGGAAAAATAACAGGCATCAAATTTTCTACCGTTGTTGAGATTACAAGTGGTGTTTAAAGATCATTTTTACTCTGTGCATTTCTTAACTTTTTGACATATGCAATATTATTACAATTAAAAAGAATAAGGTCTTTTATTTTCTCCATACTCTAGTTTTCAACAATGGATTCTTAGATATAATACCAAAAGCACAACTAATGAAAGACAAAACAGATAAATTAAAAATCTTGTGCATCAAAGGACTTTGTCAACAAATTGAAGAGACAACCCACAGAATGGGAGAAAATACTGTGAAATGTGTGAGAGCCGGAACTCAGCGGGACTGCCTTGTTGTTATGGGTCTCGAAGTATTCTGCCTTTGACAAGGTACAGTCTTACCATTTTTCTATTACTTGTTTTAGTGGAAAGTATTTGAGTTTTCATTCTTTGGCAGGTTTCTGCCTTACACAGGTTCTGGCTTTCACAGGTTTTACTTTTATGACAATCATATATCTCATGAGTCTAGTATCCAGTATATATAAAGAACTCCTACCACTCAACAACACACAGACCAACAAACCATTTTAAAAATGGGCAAAAAATTTAAATAGACATTTCACAAATGATGATATACAAACAGCCAGAAACACATGAAAAGATGCTTGATGCCATTAGTCACTGGAGAAATGCAAATCAAAACCTCATGAGATATCACCTCATCCCTACTAGGATGGCTACTATAAGAAAAACAGAAAACAACAAGAGGTGGGGCGAATGTTGAGATATTGCTGGTGGGATTGTAAAATGGTACAGCCTCTGTGGATAAGTTCGGTCGTTCTTCAAAAAGCTAAACATACAATTACCCCGTGACTCAGAAATTTCCATTTCTAGGAGCACTGGTGGCACAAATGGTTAAGCACTCAGCTGTTAACCAAAAGATTGGCAGTTCGAACTTACCAGTTGGCTCTGTAGGAAAAAGACCTGATGATCTGCTTCCATAAAGATTACATCCAAGAAAACCTATGGCACAGTTACGAGTTGTTATGAGTCTACAACAGCCTCAACAGCACCTAATAACAACACGTATATACCCAAAGGGCTTGAAAACAGGGACGCAAACAGGTATTTTTACACTAATGTTCACTGCAGCACTATTCATAATACCCAAAAAGTGGAAAAAACTCAAATGTCCATCAACAGACGCATGGATAAACAAAATGGAATATTATTCAGCCATAAAAAGCAATGAAGTTCTCATAAATGGTAGGATATGAATGAAGTATGTCAGACACAGAAGAACAAATGTAAAATCCCACTTTAAATGAAATATCTAGCACAGGCAAATGTACAGAGACCAAATAGTTACCAGGGGCAGATGGGAGGGAGGAGGGGAGTTAATGTTTAAGAGGCACCGAGTTTCTGCTAACGGTGATGAAAAAACTTGGAAACTGACAAGTTGTGATGGCTGCACAGCATAGTGAAAGTAATCAATGTTACTGAATTGTACATGTAAAAATGGTTGAAATAGAAAAAGGTTTTCTCATATATATTTTACCACACACACAAGGATAGTATGAAATGACATTATTAAAACAAGAAAGAAACTTGGTTTCTTGGTCTGAGTGTGTGAGTGAAAAGAGGGATATTTAGATACTATGGGGATGGAGGGAGGAACGAGGGTACTTCATAGATTGAACACCAATCCTAGGCTGTACTAACCTACAGAAATAACATCACATTTGAGAAACTGCAGTGTGTAAAGAAAGGACTCTTTACGGTAACTGGATCTGTATCGCCTTGTTATTAATATGAAGAGAAGAGAAAAAAAAAAAAAGACTGCTTCCATAACAACAAAATCACATGAAATATAATGCCAAATAGTAAAATAAAAAAAGATTACACAAATAATATTGGCGTTTCCAAGGATTTCTCAAACAGGACACTTAAACTTAGATACTTTAAATTTGCTCCATTGGGTTTTCAATGCTGTGACTTTTGGCAGCAGATCGCCAGGCCTGTCTTCCAAGGCACATCTGAGTGGGTTCAAACCACCAACATCTCAGCTAGTAATCTTAAACCTTTTCTGCCACTTAGGGACTCCCTACTACTCTTTTACTTTGTAAAATAATTATTACAAAGGATGAGGTACTTTTTGCAACTTGGGAGTGTGTCTGACCCTCTAGGATCTGTTCAAGTATTTTGGTTAGTTTCATTACACATGCCTCCCATTTTGCCCTCATTCCTAATATTCGCTGTTCTGACATTGGGAATATGCTCAGTTTTTGCTCCAAGAAATCTTCAACCTTTTAAGGCCTTCAATCTTTTAAGAAGTATTATTCTTTGGTAGCAGAAATTGTGGTTCAATCTCCAGCATCCAATCCCACAAGATCACTCACACTGGGTGTGTGATCTCCCTCATCGCCTGTATTTTGTTCAGCAACATCACATTTTACAGTAGAAGAACCAGAGTTGGCTGTATTGTTTATCACACAATCATGATGAAAATTTCTGACTTACAAAGAAATTCCTCAAAACATGACTCTATTTTCCTCCTGAAATTGGGATAAATATGGTCCTAAATATACATGCTAGTTCCAACTCATGTTTCTTAATTCTTCACCTGTCTTAAAACATCTATAACCATTAAAACCAAACCCAAACCCGCTGCCATCAAGTCGATTCCCGACTCATAGTGACCCTACAGGGCAGAGCAGAACTGCCCCATAGTTTCCGAGGAGAAGCTGCTGGATTCAAACTGCTGATCTTTTGGTTAGCAGCCAAGCTCTTAACCACAGCGCCACTAGGGCTCCGGCGTATGACCAGCAATACTTAAAGTCCTGCCTTGATGAAGCACAGAAAAAAAGGGAAGCCATATTAGGCAGGGAAATCGTGATCAAGAATATGCCTTTGAAGTAAGAACAGATCTGAATTTGAGTTCAGACACTGCCACTTACCATGGGCATGCAATTTAATTTCTCCAAAACTAATACTTTTGTAAAATGCCACAAATACTCTGTACCTAACAGTGTTGATTTGTGAATAAGGTGTAATACATACAGTACTTGGCACAGTGCCCAGCCCTTCTGAAATAGCTCAATAAATGGTAAATATACATACAAGCATAGGGGTGACTGAGGTCTGACGAGAAGCTCAATGTGACTGTAGTGTGTGTGTGTGTGTGTGTGTGTGTGTGTGTGTGTGTGTGTGTGTGTGTGTGTGTGTGTGTGTGTGTGTGTGTGTGTGTGTGTGTGTGTGTTAGGACTCGCTGAGACTAGACTGTAAGAAAAAAAAGAAAACGAAGGGGGGCACAGAGAGCGGCCGGCTGGAGGGGGTGGGAGCAGGGCATTTAGACTCAGACTGATTACCCTGGGCATCCACGAGGCCTGTGACTCTGCATTTCTTACAAACTTCCAGGTGAAGCTGACGCCGCTGGTCTGAGAACCATACTTTTGCTTAGCGAGGATTCACACGATTTTACCTATTACTGCACCAAGAGAAACAGGTCCACCCCACTACCTGGCCATCCAGAAAGCAGCCGCAGCCCAGTGGGACCGGATCTCGGAGGAAGCAGCAAAGCGTAATGGCGAGTGGCAGTGGCGGCGGCGACGACAAAGCTCCGGGTCCCCTGGCTAGAGGAAGTCCCGAGGCTCTCGGAGGGCGGAGAGACCAGGAGTGCACAGGAAAGCGGGAGCAGCGCCTTTAAACCCGGGAAAGGAGCCTGCGGGGTCACCTGGTAGTGCCTCAGGCGGACTGGAGACAAATACAAAACCTACCTCACACAAGAGCAGGACTGGGACCAAACGAGACGGCCCACCCGAGGACGCACACTTCCGCTTCCGGTTTCTGGGAGGTTTGGCGCCTCCATGAAGGTGTTCCGTGCGTGAACACAGAGGGCTTTACCTAGTGACCCTGTGGTTCAGTGGCTCCCCGTTGTATTCGGGATCTGTCCACAGCTGTCGTTATTTCCTCTATAGAGAAAAGCCCAGGTTTTCGTAATGAGTGTATGAACTGAAACACGGATTTCAGTAATCAAAGATACCCTTGGGGAGCAGAGAAAGTTGGTATTTATATGGACATTTGAAAAAATTTACCATGGTATTTAGAGAAATTTCTTTGCTCCTCATAAATATTTCCCCGTCTTTAGAATTGTTGAAGCCTCTAGTTTGGCTTCTGTTTCATGGTTTGCCATCTCTTGCATATCACGTATCCTTCCCTAGGAGCAGGGTACAGACTTTGCAAACCCAGTCTGATCTCTCCAAGTGCTGAGGACCCTGGAGAGAGGACTTTTCCAGGGTGAGAGGCAGGAAGATACCAGTCATTCTGAGGGCCAGGAGGTAAAACGTGAAGTACCTTTGAAAATGACAATTGTAAAGTTTTCACTTCTTTCTCATATATACACACATATAATAAAGTGGTGCATAATGTGTACTAATCTTAAGTGTACAATGCGATGAATTTTTACTTCTGGATATACACTTATATAACCTCCTGTGTGATCAAGTTAGGAAAATTTTCTAGCATACAAGAAGATTCTCTTCTACCTAACCCTTTCCAAGTTCATAGGATAACCAGTGTTCTGACTGCTATTGCCAGAGATAAGATTTCCCCATTCATGGACTTCATTTAATTGGAACAATACTGTATGAAGTATATTGTGTCTGACTTAACCTAGTCAATGTCTGTCAGATTTTATCTATGTTGTTGCACATAGCAGTAATTCGTTATTTTTTGTCACTGTGTTTTATTCCAATGGATGAATATACCACGACTTTTCTTATTCACTTACTCATTCGTTTTATTCTGCTGTTAGCTTGTGTTATAATCCAGCATATGGTCTATCTTCCCGAATATTTAATGAGCACTTAGAAATAATGTGTCTTTTGCTGTTGTTGGGTGGAGTGTTCGATAAATGTCAACTAGGTCAAGATGGTCGACCGTTTCGTTCAGGTCTTCTATATCTTGCTGACTTCTATATCCTTGTGATGGTGGGAGGTGGTTGGTACCAACATAGGCTAGAAAACTAAGGGAAATATGATGAGATCAAATTTTTTTGATGTATTCATAGATAAAAGAGTCGTGAATCCCCTGAAACTATGGCCCCTGGAGGCTCTGTTAAGCGAGAACTGAAACCATTGTCGAAGCCCACTCTTCAAAGACTATAAAACAGAAAACAATATATATGAGGAGTGTGCTTCTTAGTTCAGTCAGATACACAAGAACAAATGGGCGGCTCCTGTTTGGAGGCAGGATGAGAAGGCAGGAAGGGACAGGAACTGTTTGGATGGACACAGGAACTCGGGTGGAAAGGGGTAGTGTGTTGTCATTGTGGTGATTGCAACTAATGTCACAAAACAATAATAAAAAGGTTATGATTAAGGGACCCTCAAATGCTTGGTAAATGTGTCATGTTAATATTCTAATCAGGGGCAAATCACATCCCCAATGTGTTGTCGAAGATATTCTTAGGAAAAATGGACCATTAATCCAATACAGAATTTATCACTTCTTATGTTTGGTTTTCTGGAGGGTTTTGTTTTTATAATTTTGATCAACATTAAAGGAGACATATTATACATTCATCACCCTGCTAAATTTCCCTATGATAAAGGGCAGTGAGGCAAGTCGACCGTGAAGAGAGCTCAAATACCATAATACACAACCAACTAAGGTTGTTATTGTCAAGAAGGCAGAACAATGCAGCGTCTCAAAGTTCAAATTGAGAGCCTAATTTTAGCTCCGCCATGTACCAGCCATGAGTTTGTCAAGTCACTTCACCTCCTTCAGCCTCAGTTTCCTGTTATATGAAATTGGAGATATTACAGTATCTTCTCCATAGGGTGTATGAAATTTTCCACTGTTGTTCTTGTCTTTCATCCCTTCCTCCTTCTTTTGGTAATGATATTGAGATTATCCTTTGAGGAGTTGCCTCTCTTTGGTTTGGTCCAAATAGTTCAAATAAGGCTGACCTCACTCCTCAGCGGTAAGGATAGGCGGGTGACCCATGCCTAGTACCAAGAAAACCCTGGCCACAGTGATTGGATCAGCAGTGAGCATATGACCTGCACAAGGCCAATCAGAATCCATTCTGGGACTTCTGCTGAGGTTGTTGTTGGAGCCCCTCTAGGGTGGTTACCTTGATAGGATATAAGCATGGGGTTGATTGTATTCACCTCATAATGACTTGAGGATAGTTTAAGGATGAGGCAACTTAGAGAAAAGTAGAACAGAGAGAAAGTGTCCTGATGATATTGTTGAGCCCATGGATACAGCCATGTCTTTAGCCAGCTGTCCCAAAGACGTCCAAGCATATGAGCCAATTTTTTTTCACATAAAATATTTGATCTGTATTTTCACTAATTGTAACCAAAAATTTCTTCACTAATTTTCGGTTATTATGATGATGAAATGAAATTAAACATTAATAATACTTAACACAACACCTGATGGAGAATAAGTGCTCAATAAAAAATATCTACTACTACTACTAATATTATTATTATGGCTGAGTCAAATGAATTTGGATTTTCTGGTACATTTAATGGACAGATGGAATAATTGATCATATGGAAACCATTGTGAGGGTAATTCACAGAATTTTTGAGTTTTTTAAAACTTTTTTTGAGGACACCAGGTTGTTGGAAAAAGTACTCTCAGAAAAGAAAAAAGCCACAGCAGCACATAATTTGTGTCACTTATAGAAAATGTGATTTACCTTTCCAATGAGTTGATAAAAAGGCCAATGTAGATATTTTTAAGTGGAAAGCTGAAGTTACAAAATGTCATTGATTTTGGTGTCAAATCAATTAATAAAGTATGATAAGTAGAAGGGAGACAAAGAAAAATAAGACTGTATAACATGTTGCATCCAACCATTCAGCTTCTTGAACAAACACAGAACAAAACCCGTGGTGTGACATTTTTGTTTTCATACTTGATGAGACATTATACTGATTATAAAGAAAAAACCCTGGACATCAGTTGTGTCAAATTTATGGTGGACTGTCATGAACACAAAAGGTTGGCAGTTCGAATCCACCAGGTGCTCCTTGGAAACCCTATGGGGCAGTTCTACTCATCTTATAGGGTCGCTATGAGTTGGAATTGACTCGACAGCAGCTGGTTTGGTTTTGGTTTATATGAACACCAGTGGTATTTACTTTGTTTTAAAAACAAAACAATATTCTTACTACTTGAGTTATGAAGAAAATTTTCCATCCACATTTCCTTCAAATACTATTTATGGTTCATTTTCCATTTACATTTTGAACCCTTTAAATTTTAAGTTTTAATTCTCTGTCTTTTTCTCTCTCTGTGGCTCACTCTCTCCTAGTACAGGTAAAAATTTTAAAAATGATTTTCATCTAGAGTCTATGTACCTTTGAAATGCTTAGAGCTATTAGTAAGATTGCAGTCTTTACCAAGTCAGGAAAAGAAAACCGTGTGTGTGTGTGTGTGTGTGTGTGTGTATTAGAGAGGGGATAAGGAAATTTCAAAGTAATAAACATGTACAATGGCGTGCAGGAGAGGAGATCCTGGAATTTAATTTTCTGTCTACATGGAGGAGATCCTGGGCTTTAGAGGAAAATCTGTGGTTTTCTTAACCTCAGAAATAATAAAATGAACACAAAGCCTCAAACCTCTGCCACTTTGAAAAAATAAATCACCTGGAGAAAAGAGGGATCTATTGTACTCTATCTTTATTTTTATAATAGGCATACCTTTATAATTCCTGTTTTGTACTAAGAACTATATTTGATGTAAGAATTTTCAGCCATGTGATTTGGGTTTATTTTTTGGTGTTGCCATCAGCAAGAGCAGATTCTTTTAGAAATACCCATTCTGGAGCATGTTGGGATTAAAGAATGATGGGGAACTGGGAGGACTGGCAGTGAGGTGCCACCCTTGAGGGCAGAAATAAAGTGGCCTGATGAATGTTTTCGTAAGGTTCTCAAAATATTCTACAGTATAAACATGATTTTACATTTTATTGAGTCCAGTAGTAGAAAGGAGGCTGGAAATTGGCTTTAAAGTTCAGAATCTTGTGCTGTTTTTTCAAAATTTGCTTTGAAAAATTCACCAAGTGTGTAGTTCACTATCCTTATCTCCCCACAGTATCTTATATTAAAAATAAAGTCAAAGAAGTAAATGGCTATTAATAATGGTGACAGGGACAGTTCACTTATTGCCATTCTTCATTTGACAAGGATTTCAGGAGCACCTTAGTATGTCCCAGGCATATTAAGACAGAGGGCATAAAGTAATGTGGAAGACAGGGACCATCCTTAACTACTGAAGCTTGTGCTTTAGTGGAGGAAACCAACCAAAGATGAAAAGGCCTACAGGAGACAGGAAAGGACCTAATTTGGTGAAATGGTGGGAATTGATGGCACCTGTGACAAACCTAAAAGAGGATCATCTAACTAAATTCTTCATGATATATATATATATTTAAATACTGTGTGGGCCATTCAATGCATGTCTTAATTTTGATCAAAGGAGGTCTTTGCATGTCATGAAATGGTCTGTCATGTGCAGCAGGTGAAAGTGAGACTCACGCCAGAAAACAAAATGAATTCAGTACTACAGGTGCCAGAGAGGAAACTACAGCATGCCTCTACACAGGGCCTCAGGGGATCGCACCCAGGGACCAGGCAACAAGTTGGAACTGTAGGAGAGGGCTTATGTATGGCAAGTAGGGTGAAGACCTTGGAGTTAGCATGCGCTGAGGACTTGTTGGTCAATTTAAAAGTTCCTAGTGCTTTAGCATGGGAAAAGCCCAGGACCAGACAAAAAGTATCAAAACACAAGTTGTTTATAGCTTACCCAGGAAATGTCAATCAACTTGGACAAAAACAATAAACCCTCTAGGCCCAGAGGCAAAGCTGGTGTGACAGACAGCAGGGTCAAGGGGACACTGTCCTGAGGAGCTGAGAGGATCTTGTCTTCAGGGGGCCAAGAGGAGCCTGTTCTCAGGGGCTGAGAGAAGGCCTGCAGACCTGAGAGAACCTGAGGAAGCTGACCTGCACAGAAGGAGACTTGGCTTACATGCTTCCTCATCCTGATTCTGAGTTGTAGCCTGTTACTTCCATAATAAACCACTTAACCGTAATACAGTTCATAAGTTCTGTGAGACTTTTTGCAATGATTACCAAACCCAGTCATGGAAGGGAACAGTGCTGAGGGGAAGGAGAGTGACCGGTGTCAGAGATGGAGTGCCTCAGCAGCTTGCAGAATACGGAAATCTGGGATATATTTGGCCTCTGCCTCACAGGGATTGGCTTTGTGCTGATTCTTATTATTTGAAGTTATTTTTACAATATTTAGGAGCCCTGCTGGCACAGTGGTTAAGAGCTTGGATACTAACCAAAAGGTTAGCAGTTTAAATCCACAAGCCACTCCTTGGAAACCCTATGGGCACTTCTACTCTGTCCTATAGGGTCACTATGAGTCAGAATTGATTTGACAGCAATGGATTTGGGTTTTGGTTTGGTTGGCACATTGGTTAAAGTGCTTCACTTCTAACCAAAAGGTCGGCAGTTCAAACCCACCAGCTCTCTGTGGGAGAAAGATGTGGCAGTCTGCTTCCATAAAGATTATAGCCTTGGAAATCCTATGGGGCAGTTCTACTCTGTCTTATATGGTCGCTATGAGTGGAAATTGACTCGATGGCAATGGATTTGGGTTTTTGGTTTTACTATATTGAAATATTATTTTTCCTCTATTCAAAATTAATTTATGATCTTACTAATTTTATATCTTGAATAATACTTTGAGGCTCAAAGAGTATCAATAATTCTTTATAGTAAGGAATTTTATAATTAAAAAAACACACTGAGACTAAAACAGGCCCTCATCATATGTTGTAGAGGAGAGGCTGGGGGATCTGTTTTTAAAGATGGATTATCAGATATGACAATAAAAGCACGAGCAGCAAAGGTAAAATAGATAAATGGGTCCTTGTAAAAATTAATACTTTTGGTTATCAAACAACATTATCAACAAAGTGAAAAGACAACCTACAGATTGGAAGAAAATTTTCAGGAACCATATATCTGTTAAGGGTCTAATATCCAAAATATATTTTAAAAAAAATTTCTACACCTTAACAACAAAAAGACAAACAACAAAATAAAAAATGAGCAAAAGACTTGAACAGATATATCACCAAATAGGATATTCAAATGGTCAACAAGCACATGAAAAGATGCTCAATTTCATTAGTCATTCCCAAAACCAAACTCACTGCCATCAAGTGGATTCTGGCTCATAGAGACCCTATAGGACAGAGTAGAACTGCCCCATAGAGTTTACAAAGCTGTAAATTTTTACGGAGCAGATTGCTACATCTTTCTCCTGCTTCACTGGTTTTTATGTAAGTCAGACTTAACAGTGGCAACTGCCCTAACTTAATTAAGATACCTAACTACAATGGGGCTGATTGGACCCCGTGGTGGTAGGCACCAAGTGGCAGCATTTAATCAACAAAGACAAGGTAGGCATGGTTACTGTAATGGACAGCAGAGTCAAAGTAGTAATCAGAATAGTCTGACTTGCATGGAGTCATGGCATTGGCTACTAAGTCATGGCGTCTCTAGGAGTGAAATAGATGGGAAATCTATTAAATATTTACTTGATCTGTACAAGGGGAAGAATTCTAGGTCAAGTGAATGGCAGTGTAACTTGAATCACCAGAGTAGAGAGTCACAGCTCCACAATTAATTTCCAGACTTGAGCAGGTTAACAGACCCACAACCCCTTGAAGGGTAGGTCGGGTAACCTGGAAGAAAGATCACACTGCACAGCCAAAATTTTATACTGTTAATATTTCTCCCAGACTTCCCCAAGGAGATCTACTGTCTTTCACGAGATTGACTGTTCCTTGGGGAAAAGCAAATAATCAGACCTTTCCGGGATTAGTGGACATTGGCTATGAATTGACATTAATTCCAGGAGACCCAAAACATCATTGTGGCCCACCAAAGTGGATGCATATGGAGGTCAGGTTATTAATGGAGCTCAGCTCATGTCTGTCTCACAGTGGGTGCAGTGGGTCCCAGAACCCATCCTGTATTGATTTCCCCAATTCTAGAACACATAATTAATTGGAATAGATATACTCAGCAACTGGCAGAACTCCCACATTGGATCCCTGACATACGGAGTAAGGACTATTATGGTAGTAAAGGCCAAGTGGAAGCCATTAGAACTTCCCCTACCTAGGAAAATAGTAAACCAAAAGCAATACCGCATTCCCAATGGGATTGCAGAGATTATCGCCACCAAGGACTTGAAGGATGCAGAGGTGGTGATTCCTACCGCATCCCCGTTCAAATCACCTATTTGGCCTGAGCAAAAAACAGATGAATCTTGGAGAATGACAGTGGATTATTGTAAACTTAACCAGGTGGTGACTCCAATTGCAGATGCTGTTCCAGATGTGGTTTCATTGCTTGAGAAAATTAATACATCTCCTGACACAATATGCAGCTATTGATCTGGTCAATGCCTTTTCTCAATTCTGGTTATGAAGAATCATCAGAAGCAGCATGCCTTCAGCTGGTAAGGCCAGCAATACACCTTCACTATCCTACCTCAGAGGTATATCAACTCTCCAACCCTATGTCATATTTTAGTCTGCAGTGACTTCGATTGCCTTTTCCTTTCACAAGATATCACTGGTCCATTATATTGATGACTTTATGTTGACTGGACCTAGTAAGAAAAAACTACCAATGATTCTAGAAAATTGGTAAGACATCTGCATGATAGAGGGTGGGAAATTAACCCGACAAAAATTCAGGCACCTTTCACCTAAGTGAAATTTCTAGGAGTCCACTGGTGGGGCGTGTCAAAATATTCCTTCTAAAGTAAAAGATAAGTTATTGAATCTGGCCTCTCCTACAACCAAAAAGGAGGCACAATACCTGGTAGACCTCTTTGGATTTTGAAGGCAACATAGTACTCATTTGGGTGTGCTACTCCGGCCTATTTATCAAGTGACTTAAAAAGCTGTTAATTTCAAATGGGGCCCAGAACCCGAGAAGGCTCTGCAACAGGTTCAGACTGGTGTGCTAGCCACTCTGTCACTTGGGCCATATGATCTATCTGATCCAATGGTGCTTGAAGTGTCTTGGCAGGCGCCTATTGGTGAATCACGGTGCAGGCCTCTAGGATTTTGGAGCAAAGCTCTGCCAAACTCTGCAGATAATTACAGTCATTTTGAGAAACAGCTTTTGGCTTGTTACTGGGCCTTAGTAGAGACTGAATGCCTAACTATGGGTCACAAAGTCACCACGTAGCCTGAGCTGTTTATGATGATAAACTAGGTATTGTCTGACCCACAGAGCCATGAAGTTGGATGTGCAGAGCAGCACTCAATCATTAAATGGAAGTGGTGTATACAGATCAGGCTTGACCAGGACGTGAAGGCACAAGTATGTTGCTTTCAGAAGCGTCCCAAATACCCATTGTCTCCATTCCTGTCACATTATCTGCCCTCTCCCAGAGTGTAGCTGTGGCCTCATGGGGAGTTCCTTATGATCAGGTGACTGAGCAAGAGAAAACCCATGCCTACTTTATATACGGTTCTTCATGATATGCAGGCACCATTCAAAAGTGGACAGGGCAGCACTGTGGCTCCTTGCTGGGATCTCCCTGAAGGACCGCGATGAAGGGAAATCCTCCCAATGGGGAGAACTTCAAGCAGTGAACCTGGTTGTTCACTCTGCTTAGGAGTAATGGTCAGATGTGTGACAGTATACTGATTCATGGGCTGTGGCCAATGGTTTGGCTGGATGGTCAGGGGCTTGGAAGGAACATGATTGGAAAATTGGTGACAAGGAGGTACGGAGAAGAGGTGTGTGGAGACACCTCTCTGAATGGGCCAAAGAAGTGAAGATATTTATGTCTCATGTGAAGGCTCACAAAAGGGTGACCTTGGCAGAGGAAAATTTAAAAATTCAAGTGGAAAGGATGACACATTCTGTGAAAACCAGTCATCCTCTTTCTCCAGTCACTCAGTCATTGCCCAATGGGCTCATGAGCAAAATGGCCATGATGGCATTGATGGAGGTTATGCATTGCCTCAGCAACATGGACCTCCACTCACCGAGGCTGACTTGGCTACAGCCACCGCTGAGTGCCCAATCTGCCAGCAGCAGAGACCAACACTAAGTCCCCAATATGGCACCATTCCTAGAAGTGATCAGCCAGCAACCTGGTGCCAAGTTGACTACACTGGACTGCTTCCATCAGAGAAAAGGTAGCATTTTGTTCTTACTGGAATAGACACTTACTCTGAATAAGGATTTTCTTTCCCTGCATGCAATATTTCTGTGATAACTATCCATTTACTTACAGAATGCCTTAACTATCATCATGGTATCTCACACAGCATTGCCTCAGATCAAGGGACTCATTTCACAGCAAATAAAGTACAGCAATAGGCCCATGCTCATGGAATTCACTGGTCTCACCATGTTCCCCATCATCCTGAAGCAGCTGCCTTGGTAGAACGATGGAATGGCCTTCTAAACACACAGTTATGGTACCAGCTAGGTGGCAATACTTTGCAGGGCTAGGGAAAGATTCTCCAGCCGGCTGTATATACTCTAAACCAGTGTCCAATATATGGTTTTATTTTTCTCATATCCAGAATTCATGAGTCCAGGAACCAAGGGGTGGAAATAGAAGTGGAATCACTCACTATACTCCTGGTGACCCATTCACTAAATTTTTTATTCCTGTCCCTGTGGCCTATGATCCTCTAGTCTAGACGTCTTAGTTCCAAAGGTAAGAATACTCTCACCTGGATGGCAATTCTGTGAACATGGCATTATAGACAGAAGCACCATGCTGTCCCTCCCAGCAAAGACCTGAAAAACTAAGTATAACAGAGACAAGAGCCACTCCTGAATCCCTAAGCAACAATTGAAGAGGTAAAGAACTCAACCAAGCACCGAATGCTATAAGAAACTGACAGAGAACAGAGAGCGAGAAGAGTTACCAGCAGAGGTCCCCTATCACTAATGCAGCACGGATCCACCATCTTGGACTCCTGCTGGAGATCAGCGAATAGGGCATTCAGGAAAGCAGATTCACAGAGTTCCCAGCAGGAGACAGAGCACCCGGTAACCAGCGATACACGAATTCCCACCCCTACTCCTGCCTCCCCACTGCTTGATCTTTCCTGCTTCCCGGGCTAGCTGGTCTGCTGCTTCACAGCGGATGGATTTCCAGCTTCCTGTCAGGCCAATTTTCTGCTTCCCAGAGGGCCAATTCACTGCTTCCTGGCAGGTGGATTCCTAGCTTCCTGGAGGGCCAATTCACTGCTTCCTGGCAGGTGGATTCTCGGCTTCCCGGAGAGCCGATCCACTCCTCCCCAGCGGGCTGCAACCATAGCAAGGGAAAAGCCAGTTCCATGCCAGGTGAATTCGCCCCACCCATACCGGCTGGCATCTTCAGTGCCATTTCTTTGTTGCTGGTACTGCTTTTATTTTTTTTTTTAGTTTTTTTTTATTGTACTTTAGGTGAAGTTTTACAGAATAGTTTCTCGTTAAACAGTCAGCACACATATTGTTTTATGACATTAGTTAACAACCCCATGACATGTCAACACACACCCTTCTCGGCCTTGGAGGACTTTTTTTTTGGTGAAAATATACATAGCCAAAGATACACCATTTCAAAAATTTCCACATGTACAATTCTGTGACGTTGATTATGTTCTTGCAGTTGTGCTGTTATTCTCGCTTTAGATGAAGGTTTACAGAACAAAATAGTTTCTCATTAAACAGTACACATATTACCCTATGACAGTGGTTAAGAACCCCACTACATGTCAATACTGTCCTTACTCAACCTTGGGTTCCTATCACCACCTTTCCTGTCCCCTTCCGCCTTCTAGTCCTTGTCCCTGGACTGCTGTGCCTCATTAGTCCCTTTTTGTTTTATGGGCTGTCCAATCCATGGCTGAATGGTGAACCTCAGGAGTGACTTCACCACTGAGCTAAAAGGGTGTCCAGGGGCCATACTCTTGGGGTTTCCTCAGTCTCTGTCAGGCCAGTAAATCTGTCCTTTTGTGTTAGAATTGTCTTCTACATCCTTCTCCAGCTCTGTCCAGGACCCTCTGTTGTGATCCCAGTCAGAGCAGTCAGTGGTGGTAGCCGGGCAGCATTTAGTTGTACTGGACTCAGTCTGGTGGAGGCCTTGGTAGCTATGGTCCATTAGTCCTTTGGACTAATCTTTTCCTTGTATCCTGTTCTCTTCATTCTGCCTTGCTCCCGAAGGGTGAGACCAGTGGGGTATCTTAGATGGCTGCTCACAGGCTTTTAAGACCCCAGACACTACTCACCAAGGTAGAATATAGAACATTGTCTTTCTAAACTGTGTTATGCCAATTGAGCTAGATGTTATCCAAAGTTGTCCAAGATTTCATTTTACTTGGGTCCACAATCAATGCCCATGGAAGCAGCATCAAGAAATCAAATGATGCACTGCATTGGGCAAATCTGTTGCAAAGATCTCTTTCAAGTGTTAAAAAGCAAAGATGTCACTTTTAGCACAAAGATGCACCTGACCAAAGCCATGACATTTTCAATCGCCTCACAGGCATGCAAAAGCTGGACATTATATAAGGAACACCAAAGAAAAATTGATGACTTTGTACTATGGTATTGGCGAAGAATACTGACTATACCATGGACTGCCAAAAGAATGAACAAATCTGTCCCGGAAGAAGTAAATCCAGAATGCTCCTTAGAAATGAGGATGGCGATTTGTCTCACATACTTTGG
Organism: Dugong dugon; assembly: GCA_030035585.1. Classification (NCBI taxonomy): domain Eukaryota; kingdom Metazoa; phylum Chordata; class Mammalia; order Sirenia; family Dugongidae; genus Dugong; species Dugong dugon. The sequence continues at coordinate 16,097,601 of CM057462.1, read as the reverse complement.
ACATGTTATCAGGAGGGATCAGTCCCTGGAGAAGGACGTCATGCTTGGTAAAGTAGAGGGTCAGCAAAAAAGAGGAAGACTCTCATCGAGATGATTGGCACAGTGGCTACAACAATGGGCTGAAGCATAACAACAATCGTGAAGATGGTGCAGGATGGGGCAGTGTCTCGTTCTGTTGTACACATGGTTGCTATGAGTTGGAACTGACTCGACAGCACCTAACAATAACAAGAGATCTGCTAAATAAACATTTAAGGGACATTTGATCCCTAGGATGTAAATATTTCATTGGGAGTTTGCTCAGATGCTTTGCTTCAGAGACAGGTGAGGACAACGAAGTCATCTCCACTTTTTGTCCCTCTGCCTCCCTCACTCACTGCCTTTCGCAGGTATACAGGTGCGATCCCTGTGTCAGGGACCTTGTCTGCAATGCTGGGACAGGAGCACTTAGAAACAAGTTTAGATAAATATGCTCACTTAATATAGCCTGCAGTTGGAGAAGCACACTCTCCTGTGGAAGAAATCTATAATAATTCTCCACTATGCAACAATGCAAACAGCTTCCTCATGAGAACAATGCCTTCTGTCATTCAACATTAAGGTAAAGCTAGGATTGTCTCTCGAGGATGAAGAATTGAAAACCTGTAAATTTTCGTGGAACCTATTTTAGACTATTGAAGTAAATGGTCCTTCAGTTTCTGACTAAGAACTTATCAGTAAGGAAAATGATTCCCAGGCACCCACATCCAATCCCCAGGAAATCCCTGTCTTGTCCATTACTGCAACTGCACCATATTTGTATGATGACTAAATTATTTTGAGTATGCCATAGTTCTTAAATTGCAATAATCAAGACTGAAATTCAGGCTGTAAACAAGATCTAGTAATATTAGAATATAATGAATCTGTGACAAAATCTTAGACTATATAAAGCCTATGGCTGCATGGATTTTTAGCAACCACACCACATTCATATTATCTTTGAGGACAGTTAAGCCTCTCAGATATTTTCTACACAAATGACAGTATGATGTCCTGAGACTGGAAAACTTTGGTTTGGGAAGATCATGTCAGCTGGTGGCAGCAGAGCCTGGGGAACCCAAGGAGGAAACAGCTGCCAAGTGGAGGTGGAAACAGTGGGGACCACAATGCCACTGTGAACCGCACAAAGAGAGGGGAAGTGTCACTGGTGGAGGGGCACAGACTTTAGGATGCACTGTCCAACTGAGAGGAAACAAAGAGACACGGAGGGACATGGAGCCTGAGTCAAGGCAAAGTTGGAAGGAAATCCTCTGGTGTGGAGCCACAGGGTCTCTGCAGGGATGCCAGGAAACAAAATAAAAAGTGCAGCTGAGCCGGGAGACCCTGGGGAAAGGAGCCCAGCTAAACTAAGGAAAGTTATGGGGACACGATGTGGGAACCACGTGAAAGAAGTGCACCCCAACCGAGGCAGACTGAGCCCCTGGGGACGCTGAGACTTTGAACACGATGGGGACCAAGTGGAAACCCAAGGAAACCTAAGAAAAGGGCATGCACTCGATCTCTGGGGGCACCACTGAGGTGCGGGAAAGGGAAAAGACTCCTCTCAAGGGAGACCCAACAGGAAAGGCCTGAGGTGGAGAACTGGCGAGTTAGGAGGGAGACTCGGTTGTAGGTTCAGTTCCGGGAGTAGAGTGAGGGGGGAAGGGCCCAGTAAACAGGGAGGTGCTCACTCCTTAAATTGAGTGCCATGGAGGCATCACTGGGATCACCCTAGTCCAGTCCCTGGGTGGGGCTGCCCTAGAGATGAAAGAAAACCAGGGAGAATGGAGGGGGATTCGGTCTGGGTCTGGGCTGGGCTGCACAGACCCCAGGGCACCTGAGGGAAAAGACACAGACTGAAACGCTAGTAAACGACAGAGGACCCCAAGGGTAACAGCCTCACTTGTGCTGCCTGGAACCACAGAGAAGCTGCATCTGGGCTCGTGGGCTTGGTATAATTCACTCGTGATGTGGAACCATGTAGTGACCAGACCTTGTATAGCTGTGAACCTTGACGCCAGGCCACAGCTGAAAGGACCTGCTCCCTACAGGCAGGCAGAGCTCAAGGAGAGGTGAGGTGAGGGGCTAGGCCAGCATGTCTGGGCCCTTTCACCTAAGTGTAAGAGAAGCCATTTTCCATCCTGAGAAGGGGTGACTAGGAGGTGAAGAGAGGCCAGGAATCGCACCTGGTGGGGGTCCTTCCACATGAGAACTTGACAGTGATGAAAGCAGTTGGGTGTAAGCAAAAGTAGGTGCCATTCTTCACCTCTCCCTGTACCTGTATCCACACTCTGTACTATGTGAGCATGTGACTCCACCCACCAGATGAGGAATTAGCGTGGCCTAGTGTCTTGCTTGGAGTCTATGAGTGGCATCAACAATTAACTCGCTCTGTTGCTATTCTGGAAGGTTGGCAGTTCAAGTCCACCCAGAGGTGCCTCATAAGAAAGGCCTCCTGATTTATTTTTTAAAAATCATTGAAAATCCAATTGCACACAGCTCTACTCTGACACACACGGGGTTGCCAGGAGTCAGATTCAACTTGATGGGAAACTTTTATTCAGTGACTTGGTTTGGGCACTAGAAAAACTAGCGTGTACAGATTCCCAACGAGGCTTCAAAAAACACTGAATGTCAAGTTGTGCTGACTTCCCCTGTATTGACTTTTGTCCTTCCCTTCACCTAAGACGATTCTTGTCTTGATTAACCAAAAAAGTGAGAAGTTTCCTGAACACAACCAAACACTTTGAGGGACAGAGTAGTGGGGGCGTGGGTCTGAGGAACATGGTTTCAAGGAAAATGTAGGTCAATTGGCATAACAAAGTTTATTAAGAAAATGTTCTGTATCCCACTTTGCTGAGTGGTGTCTGGGGTCTTAAGAGCTTGCAAGTGGCCATCTAGGATGCATCAATTGGTCCCAACCCACCTGGAGCACAGGAGAATGAAGAACACCAAAGACACAAGGAAAATATTAGCCAAAGAGACAAAATGACCACATAAACCAGAGACTCCACTACCCCGAGACTAGAAGAACTAGATGGTGCCTGGCTACCACCAATGACTGCCCTGACTGGGAACACAACAGAGTCCCTGATGGAGCAGGAGAAAAGTGTGGTGCAGAACTCAAATTCACATAAAAAGACCAGACTTAATGGTCTGACAGACTGGAGGAACACGTGAAGCCATGGCCCCGGGATGCTCTGTTAACTCAGAAATAAAACCATTCCTGAAGCCCACCCTTCAGGCAAAGATTAGACTAGACTATAAAACATAAAATAATACTCGTGAAGAATGTGCTTCTTAGTTCAAGCAGATACATGAGACCAAATGCGCGGATCCTGTCTGGAGGCAGGATGAGAATGCAGAACGGGACAGGAGCTGGTTGGATAGACACGGGAAACCCGGGGGAAGGGGGAGTGTGCTGTCACATTATAGGGATTGTAACTAATGTCACGTAACAATATTTGTATAAATTTTTGTATGAGAAATTAACTTGAACTGTAAACTTTCATCTAAAGCACAATTTAAAAAACAAAACACTGAATGTCTCCTCTCACTCTTGGAACCCCCCTCTGCCATGTGAACAACTTGGGCTGCCTACTAGAGGATGAGACACCTCATGGAGCACAGCACAGTTACCCCATCCAAAGCCATCCCAGACCAGGCGGCAACCAGCCAACCTGAGCTCCTGAGAGAACTCAGCCTGGAGGAGTCGCTGCCTCCCAGAAGCACAGATAATGCAGACACATGCAGGGGCCAGCCAAGACCAGAAACCCACCCTGCAGACCCAGAAATAAGAGCTTCTTGTTTTAAGTCCCTGCATATTCACATGTCGTTGCTGTTGTTAGATGCCACTGAGTTGGTTCCAACTCATAGTGACCCCATGTACAACAGAACGAAACACTGCCCTGTCCTGCACTATCCTCACAATCATTGTTATGCTGGAACCCATTGTTGCAGCCACTGTGTCAATCCGTCTTGTTGAGGGTCTTCCTCTTCCTCACTGGTCCTCAACTTTACCAAGCATGATGTCCTTCTCCAGGGACTGATTCCTCCTGATAACATGTCCAAAGTATGTGAGACATAGTCTCATCATCCTTGCTTCTAAGGAGCGTTTGGGTTGTACTTACTCCAAGACAGACTTGTTCATTCTTTTGGCAGTCCATGGTATATTCAATATTCTTCACTAACACCACAATTCAAAGGTGTCAATTATTCTTCAATCTTCCTTATTCATCATCCAGCTTTCACATAGTATTCACATAGCTATAGGAAACTCACAGGCAGTTTGTCCAAAGGCACTTACTAGGATGTACACAGAAAGTGAACCCCTGGATTTTTCAACAGAAACTTTATGTCAAATAGAACTGGCAGGGACTACAAAAGAAACGTTATATAAATAGTCCCAATAAAGCAGACAAAGTAAACCCCAAGAATCAAACTCACTGCCATCATGTCAACTCTGACTCCTGGCAACCCCATGTGTTATACAGTAGAACTGCTCCAAAGGGTTTTCTTGGTTGTGATCTTCACGAAAGCAGATCACCTTCCTTGGCGCTGCTGGGTGGGTATGAACCACCAACATTTTGGATAGTCATCAAGTGCAAACGTTTGTCCCATAGTAGAGCTTGTTATTCATTCTCACAGTTCCTGATTCCATGTAGCCTGCTTTGGCCAAAGGCATCTGAGCCTTTCATATGGACCTTTGTGCCCATGTGCATTTCTGAGCCCAGCCCTTAAGAGATCTTATGAGTTTTCACTGCTGTCTCAAGTCTCTGCCATTTCAGTGAGAACTGCATGCTCTGGCTAGCCTACTGAGGAGACATGAGGAGTACAGCCAGCCTGGGCAAACCAAAGCACGCAACAGAGCTGCTTCAGCCACTGCAGCAAGAGCTCAACAATACACCCCAGTGAGCCAGAGAGAGCGTCCTGCACCCACAGGTCTAAAGAGTTGATGACTTGGTCAGCGTCGATCACGTGTCAGGCCCTGCTCAAACCCTTTCACTTGCATATATCTTTAGCGGGTCCTCACATTTACTTTGAAAGGTAAAGATTTTTATTCCCATTACCAAAAAAAGGAAACTGAGGCTCAGAGAACACAAGCTTGCCATAGGAACAAATGCTCAAGGCAAGTATGTTTGTGTGTATATACAGATATATACATATATTGTTTATATATCTACAGACACATACATACACAATTTATATACATACATATACGCACATATGTATAATCATATACATACGTTTATGAATATATGTATGTGGAGTCCCTGAGTGGCAATTTTTTGACTGCTGCACTGCTAACTGAAAGGTTGGCAGTTCAAAGCTACCCAGACATGTCTCGGAAGAATAGCCCTGGAGATCTGCTTCTGAAAGGTCATACCCTTGAAAACCCTATGGAGCACAGTTCTACTCTGACACACTTGGGGTACCCGTAAGTTAGCATTGACTTGATGGGCAACTTTTTTTTAGTGACTTGCTTTGGGCAATAGGAAAAACTAGCATGTGCCAGGTCCCAGCCCAGGCCTACAGGGCCTTTAATGCCGCCTCTCACACTGGGCACCTGTCTCCCCCATGTGAATAGCCTGCGCTGCCCCATGATGCACTAGTGGTCAGTGCTGCCATAATTTAAACTCTTACACTATGTTGTGGTGGTGCCAAAGGGCTATTCCCAGAAACATTAGTAAGAGAATTAATTCTCAGGCTACTGTAACCCTCAGCACAAATGTTTTTTTGTTATAGATTAGGTAGATAGATATACAGCTACTTTTGTAACTACCATGTTAATTGAACATGGCCATGACCATTCATGTATGTACTGTTTGCAGCTGCTTCTGAGCTATAATGGCCTGCAAAATCTAAAATGTTTACTAACACTTTACAAAAATATTTGTTGAATCCTGCTCTAAGTCACTATCCAGAAAGGATTTTATTTCCAAAGCAGACTTCCTTATTACAAAGGAATGAATACCCTGTGTATATAGCTGAAAAACTGTCATATCCATTTAAATATGTAAATTTGCTTACCCTAGATATACCTACCGAATGACTCGACCATGAAAACACTGTCAAAAATGAGCCTTTCTTCCCTTCACGTTTCCATTTCTTCTAGAATCTATCTGCAGCGTTCAAAACAGAAGTCATAAAGAGGAGGAGCAAGATGGCAGCAGATAGTAGCACCCTCATGATCTCCCACAACAATGACAAAGAAGACAAGCAAAAACCTATGCAACAAGTGATCTCAGAACTCTGGACACCAATTGAAGGATTGAGGAACCAGGCTGAGTACCAAATTAGGGGAGTGGAAGCAGGGACTGTAAGAAGGTGGAGATTCGTGGACTGTCCATACCCTACTCACTGCCCAGCTCAATGTGGCCATTCTGAGATGGCCACAGGTTCCAGCAGCTCTATTCATAATTACCAAAAATCCCAAGGTGGGAGGAAACAGAGGACTCAGACTGAGATAGGCCTGGAAGGAGCAATAAGGTAGGCAAAGCTGTACTGGGACTAGGAAGACCTGCGAGTACCGCAGGAGCACAGCACAGACTTGAGTCCCAGGAATGCCAGGAAAATATAGCCAAAGTAAAGTGGTGCAGACTGGCCTGGGGGAACTCACGGGCAGGAGGGCCAGAGTGTACACTCTTGGAGAGGGACAAAGAGTAGCTGTAACAGTGTAGGCAGGAGCAGTAGTGGGACATCGCCAGGAACAGGATAACTTAGCAGCCATGGGACAGCAAACCACCACAAAACATTTACCTGACACTCCCCCCAACTGAGAAATGGCTCAGTGTCTCACCACTGGCAAGGGCCCTATCCAAAGAGACAGTGTCACTGCCATAGATTTTTATTAGATAGCCTTCTTTGTATAAAAAGAGTCTTGTCTATTTCTTCTTGAATGAATCTCCAGATAAATCTTAGAAACAAAGTGCCATTAATGTTTTAAAAGGAAAAAGCTGTTTTAAAGATTTAGAGGTTTCATTTCCTTCCATTTTGATTCTTCCCTTTGAAAAATATGCTTTGTCTCTCCAATTATATAGTTTGATATATTTCTCCATGTCTTACAAATTTATATATGTAGTTATAGATATATACATATATAAAAAAACCAAACCCATTGCCAGTGAGTCAATTCTGACTCATTGGGAGCCTACAGGACAGAGCCCCGTAGCGTTTCCAAGGAGCAACTGGTAGATTTGAACTGCTGACCTTTTGGTTAGCAGTTGAGCTCTTAATCACTGCGCCACTAGGGCTCCAATGAAAGAAAGGATAATGCTTAAGCATTTTTGGTTAAAAGCAAAAAAATGAAACCATTGCCACCCTCACAATCATTGTTATGTTTGAGCCCATCGTGGCACCTACTATGTCAATCCATCTCTTTCAAGGTCTTCCTCTCTTTTGGTGGCCCTCTAATTACCAAGCATGATGTCCTTCTCAAGGAACTGGTCCCTCCTGATAATAAGTTCAAGGTATGTAAGACAAAGTCTTGTCACCCTTGCTTCTAAGGAGCATTCTGGCTGTAATACTTCAAGACAGGGTTGTTCAGGCATACCTTCATCCTCAAAGTGATATCTTGGCTTTTTAACAGTTTAAAGAGGCCTGTTGCAAATTTGTCCAATGCAGTACATCATTAGATTTCCTGACTGTTCCTTCCATGGGTGTTGATTGTGGATCCAAATAAAATGAAATCCTTGACAACATCAATGTTTTCTTGTTTTATCATGATGTTGCTTATTGGTCCAGTTGCGAGGATTTTTCTTATGTTGAGGTGTAATCCATACCAAAGGCTGTAGTCTTTCATATTCATCAGTGTTTCAAGTCCTCTTCACTTTCAGCAAGCAAGGTTGTGTCATCTACATATCACAGGTTGTTAATGAGTCTTGCTGTAACAGTGACGAGTTCTTCTTCATATAGTCCAGATTCTTGGACTATACGCTTAGCATACAGATTGAATACGGTGAAAGGATACAACCCTGACACACACCTTTCCTGACTTTAAACCTCGTAGTATCCCCTTGTTCTGTTTGAACAACTACATCTTGGTCTATGTACAGGTTCTTCATGAGCACAATTGTTCTGCAATTCCCATTCTTTGCAATGTTGTCCATAGTTTGTTATGATCTACACAGTCTAATGCCTTTGCATAATCAATAAAACACAAGTAAACATTTTTCCAGTAGTCTCTGCTTTCAGCCAAGATCCATCTGATACCAGCAGAGATATCCCTTGTTCCAAGTCCTTTTCTGAGTCTGGCTTGAATTTCTGACAGTTCTCTGTTGATGAACTGCTCCAACTGTTTTTAAATTATGTTTAGCAAAATTCTATGTGCATGTGATATTAATGATAATGTTCAATAATTTCCACAGTCTGTCGGATCACTTTTGGAATAGGCACAAATGTGATTCTTTGTTCCAGTCATTTGGCCAGGTAACCCTCTTCCAAACTTTTTGGCATAGACGAGTGAGCACCTCCTGTGCTGCATTCATTTGTTGAAACATCTCAATTGGTATTCTGTCAATTTCTCGGGCCTTGTTTTTCACCAGTGCCTTCATTGCAGCTTGGACTTCTTTCTTCAATACATTGGTCTTGATCATATGCTACCTCCTGAAATGGTTGAATATCAACCAATTCTTTTTGGTACAGTGACTGTGTTTATTTCTTCCATATACTTTTGCTTTCTGTGTTGTTTAATATTTTCCCCATAGAATCCTTCAATATTGCAACTCGAGGCTTGATAAACTCAAGGGAGATACATTATATCCCTGGATATCCCATGAAATACTCCTTGCTACTCACCAGTGAACTTTATTTAAGAAATAAAGAAATCAAATTTATACGTTCTTAGGGAATCACTGCTCAATTTTTTAAATCTTTTTTTCTAAATTAAGAAAAGAACATTTAAAATATTTCATTTGGTTGTAGATAACATGAGCTTGGTCTGTATCCACAGAACTACACTGTTCTGAAAACCAGTAGGACTAGTTTAACTGTATTATTTAATGAGCATGTCCTAATCTTAAATATTGGCTTTAATTCAACAAGGACTTTATTCAAAAAAGTGTAGAGAAAAACTCATGGGAACAGAAAGCAAACCATTAGAGATACAGAAATGGGGATATTTCACCAGAAAGTATAAGACCTGAAGAAGATCTGTCAGAATATTTGACTATTTTAAGAGTTCATATGGAAAAGGGATTATATTTATTTTTTGAGTATCCAGGAGGCAGACATAGGTTTGATGGGTGAGATTTCTAGATCAGGAAGTCTATTCTAAGAATATAACATTTAAAGAACAGGAAGCCCTACCATATTGATCACTTGCTTTTAGAAAATAAATGTAAGCAATCTGACAATGTTCAGCCATGACAAGCCCCAAGGATCCCACCATTTTCCTCTTAGGATTCTCTTTATGCAAAAAGATGACTTTAAACTTTTACTGTGATCATGGATGGCTCCACATCCATTAGTGGTCCCTGTCTGTGAAACTATTCTGGAATTGTGGTACACATGAGGGCATCATATGTTAGAAAGAAAGAAAACAAAAAAAGACACATTGTATTTCCGAGACCTCTAGTGGTTACCTGCAAGACCACTCTTTTATGCCATTTACCAGTCATCTGAAAATTTCATTTCCCCATGTTTTTAATTTCACCCGTCCCACATTCATTAAAAGATTACCTGCTCTGTGATAGGCCCTGGTCTTTCTGCTGGTGATACAAGATGAACTTCATACGTCATAATTAATTCATTCATCTATCCATTCTTTGCTTCAAGTATTTGAGTAGCCTCTGTGTGGCAAGCACAGAGAGCAGCAGAGATAAAAAAGCATAAGCTGTATCTTAAGAATCTGTATTTACAGTGAGATAGAGCATAATCAGTGGTATATTAGGGGCCAAAAAAAACTACCAGGATAGGACATAGAAAGGACAGTTGAGGTGATAGAAGGGTTCCTAGAAGTGATGGCCTTACAGGAGAGTCTTAAGGTAAAACTGAAGAAACAAAGAGGAAAATGAATTTTAGACAGGTGAAAAGAAAACATAGACGTTAGGCAGAAGAGTGCTATAATTAGATTCTGCATTTAAAAACCGAAGTTCTGCTGGTAGTGCATTCACTAAAGGATACAATTATGACGAGATTAAACTCTGGAGCTTATTGTAATGATTACAGGATATTTGGGGCTTAAGCCTGGGAAAGAGATCTCTGCTGGACAGATGTGACATGAGGGAGGTGATTGGGTTGTTGCCTGATGCCCAGAACATGAGTGGCTGTATCACATTTATAAAGGAGCTTAAACATGAAGATCATGAAAAGAGCTGAAACAGCCAAAAAAGGTTCTACTAGGTAGATTTGATACTAAGAGCAAACAGGAGACAGGAAACATTGAAGAAACTGGAGAGTAAATGATTGACGATGTGATGGATCAGAAAAGAAGGGAGGGGATCCATAGCTGATGGAGAGTCAAATTTTTCACTGAGACACCAAGTATGGAGGTGCGAATGGGTGTGGGAGCAGAAACTTTTGTAAGGAGAGGCAAGTCCCTGCCTGTTTCTAAATGTATTCATTCATTCACTCATTAAAATTTATTGAGTCCTGTTATGGATTGAATTGCATCCCCCAAAAATGTTGTCAACTTAGCTAGGCCATAATTCCCAGTATTGTGTGATTGTCCAATATTTTGTCATCTAATGTGATTTTCCTACGTGTTGTAAATCCTACCTCTATGATGTTAATGAGACAGGACTCAATCTACAAGATTAGATTGTACCTTAAGCCGATCTCTTCTGAGATATAGAAGAGAGAACTATGCAGAGAGACATGGGGACCTTATACCACCAAGAAAGTAGTGTCAGAAGAGCGGATCCTTTAAACTCGGTCCCTGTGCTGAGAAGCTCCTAGTCCAGGGGAAGATTGATGACAAGGACCTTTCTCCAGAGCTGAGAGGGAAAGCCTTCACTTGGAGCTGACACCTGGAATTTAGAGTTCTAACCTACTAGACTGTGAAAGAATAAACTTCTACTTGTTGAAGCCATCCACTTGTGGTATTTGTTATAGTAGCACTAGATAACTAAAGCAAGTCCTTAAAATGTACAGACATCAGTTGCACATACATGTCTGGTTCAACCCATTTCTGAATCCTAAAATTCCACCAATCATGTAATACAATAATTGAGACATCAGTTTTAGGGGCAGATGGAACTTAATGGTCTCAACTTCTTACTATTTATGCCAAGGAGACTAAGAAATCCCCTCATATGGAAACTGTCATGTAGAAATCTCAGATTCCTGTCCTGGTTTAGTTCTGACAGCAGCCACCCATGCAGGATTCTGCCTCTGACTCTAGCCACCAGGGGCTAGGCCAGACGTCACTAGTTTAAAGGACATCCTTCAGACTGTCAAACAGCTAGACACCAGGTGCAAGTGTGAGTCTGAACAACTCCTAACTTCTGATCCACTTGCTAATAGTCTGAGGATTCTAACCCCCTTAGAAAACCAGTCACAAGATCAGTCCCAATCCCCTTTTAACCTTTCTTTGGGTTCAATAATTCACTGGAATGACTCACAGAATTCACAAAAAGGCCATCCTTACAATAACGGCTTAAATCTAACAAAAAAGGATACAAATGAATAGACACATGGGTGCAGTCTGGGAGGATCCCAGTGCGGAGCTTCCATGTCCCCAGGGCATGCTACCCTCACATGGATGGATGTTTCTCACCAATAGGGAAGCTCCTTTAAGTCTATAACTTCTGGGCTTTTACTGGCCAGTACTGCATGAGAAGCTAAATTATGCCTCAAGAAGTTAGCATCAGGCCACCAAGTGGTCCTTCTGATCTTAACCACCCTCACTCAGCCTCAGCTGCAGTCTCTCAAGAACCTTGAAATAATGCCAAACTTTTCTACAAGGTGACTTATCACAACAGCAATTCTGAAACTATGAATATTCTAAGATGCAGCAAATAATGCATTGTGGACAATGAAAGCCAGGAGTATTACTGTTAGAGAATGGAGAAATTATAAAGGGAAAAAAACACTGTGGTGTTGGACTGGAATCAGAGATATGGGTATGATCTTGTGGTTTTCAAATATATAGATACATACAGAAATAATATAAATACATGTCTCTATACGTATATACTCACATATATACTTCCTAGCTCTTTACACTTTAAGGGACCAGTAACAATAAATACATTTAATGCCGAGATCATTGTTTTTAATATAATTTTCTAACAAAAAGAACCAGGGTTCTTGGAGAAAAGTCTAACTCCAGGGCTTGGGCAGGAAAAGGGCAAGATAAGCCTCAGACACTGGCAGAAAATAATATACAAATTATAATGGGGATGTGTCAAAAAATACAGAAACCTACTTAAGGGAAATCTTAATAACCAAATCTACAACGATTTGAGCTAGGAAAGAAAAGTAATATGGATTAGCCTATATTGGTATAAATATAATAAAAAAAAGGGAAGAGAAGAACAGGTATTCCTTGCAGAATTCCAATTAATAAACATAGAAAAAATTAGAACAGAATATATCATTTAGTAAACACCACAGCAATAATAATCACAAGTAATAATTATCAGTGTTTACTAAAATTAGTAGGCCACAGCACCATGAAAAACATTTTTGCAGTCTCAAAGTATCAGCCTACGAGATACTAATTGAAAGTTAAAACAGTTAACTTTCCAATAGGAAAGAATGAAAGGAAAGGTGATAAATAGGGAAACAAAACACTCTTAAACCAAATACAAGATCAATTTATTTCACTGCATGCAAAAGAACATCAATAAAACATTAATAGAAAACCAAATTGACTCAAGACTATTCCCTGCAGCCTTATTTGTAATAACTGAACTCTTCAAGAAAAATAAAATTCAGCTTGGACTGAGAAAGTAACAAACACTGATAAGGACCGCCCAGCAGTTACAATGAAACTAACATTTCAACCAAAGGCACAAAGTAGCTTTAACAACCCCTTGAGTATTACTTTCTGAGTAACTTTGTTCTTTAATCAAGACTTTTGGTAATTTGCTGTATGAAATTACAGCAGTAAGGATGAAACATCCCACTTTTGACAAAGAGTAGTCTTTCCTCTGTGAGTTCTTACATGTGAAGTGAGGTGTGAGGAACGACTAAAGGCTTTCCCACATTCCTTACATTCAAAAGGCCTCTCTCCACTGTGAGTTCTTAGGTGCCCAGAGAGATAGGAGGAATGACTAAAGGTTTTTCCACATTCCTTACATTGATAAGGTCTCTCTCTACTGTGAGTTGTTATATGTCTAGTGAGGTGTGAAGAATTATTAAAGGCTTTCCCACATTCCTGACATTCAAAAGGCCTCTCTCCACTGTGAGTTCTTTTATGCTCAGAGAGATAAGAGGAATGAGTAAAGGCTTTACCACATTCCTTACATTCATAAGGTCTCTCACCACTGTGAGTTCTTATATGTCTACTGAGGTCTGAGGTATCACTAAATGCTTTTCCACATTCCTTACATTCATGAGGCCTCTCTCCACTATGAGTTCTTCTTATGTGTTTAATGAGATGTGAGACTTGCCTATAGGCTTTCCCACAGTCCTTACATTTATAGGGCCTCTCTCCAGAGTGAGTTCTTATATGGGTAGTGAGGACTGAGGAACAACTAAAGCATTTTCCACATTCCTTACATTCATAAGGCTTTTCTACACTGTGAGTTCTTATATGTCTAGTGAGGATTGAGGAACAACTGAAGGCTTTCCCACATTCCTTACATTCATAAGGCCTCTCTCCACTGTGAGTTCTTATATGTTTAGTGAGGTGTGAGGCTCGTCTAAAGGCTTTCCCACAATCCTTACATTCATATGGCCTATCTCCAGTGTGAATTCTTATATGTGTAGTGAGGGCTGAGGAAGAACTAAAGGCTTTCCCACATTCCTTGCATTCATAAGGCTTCTCTCCACTGTGACTTCTTGTATGTTTAGTGAGGTGTGAGGCTCGCCCAAAGGCTTTCTGACATTCCTTGCATTCATAGGGCCTCTCTCCAGTGTGAGTTCTTATATGTGTAGAAAGGGCTGAGGAACACTTGAAGGCTTTTCCACATTCCTTACATTCATAGGGTCTATCTCCAGTGTGGGTTCTTGTATGTGTAGTGAGGACTGAGGAAGAACTGAAGGCTTTTCCACATTCCTTACATTTATAAGGTCTCTCTCCACTGTGAGTTCTTTTATGTTTAGTTAGGTGTGAGGCTCGCCTAAAGGCTTTCCCACATTCCTTACATTCATAAGGCCTCTTTCCACCATGAGTTCTTATATACTGAGTGATGGATGAGGCCTCACTGAAGGCTTTCCCAAATTCCTTACATTCATAATGCATATCTCCGTTATGAAATGTTTTATGTAAAATGAGGGATGGAAGACTATAGGTTGTACAATATTCTTTATATTCATGCTTATGACTTCTCACATGTGTCCAAAGGGATGAGAAACTACAGAAATCTTTCCCACATTCGTTACATTCATAGTGTTTCTCACCAGTGAGTGTTATTACAGAATTCTTAAGTGGTGAGATACAAATAAAGTCCTTTCCACATTTATGGCATTTCTTTCCAGTAAGAGTTCTCATAGTTGTTGTTAGGTGAGAGGGACAACTGCAGGCTTCTCCACATTCATTACACTGACTGGTACTGCATCCACTGTGAGATCTGGCATGATTATGTGATGAGTGATCCATGAAGGCTTTTCCACACTCACAGCATTCAAAAAGATTTGCTTCTGGAGGATTTCTTTTTAGCACAGTTTGATTTGGAATCTGGCTGAAAGTTTTCCCACACTGATTTCCTTTCTTACTTCCACAGAGGTTCTCTACTGTATGGCTTCTGTTAAAATAGGCAATATGCTGTTGTAAATACATCTGTTCCCATTTCACCATTAACACAGTGAAAGTGCAGTTTTTGCCCTGACTTGTCTTGCGTTTCATAGGTTAAATCATCTAGCAGAAATACTACCACTACTGGTCACTGTTTATCTAAAATACATGGCTTTCTGATAACTGTGTCCAAGTGAAGTATGTTTCAAATACTCAATATCTGACAGTTTTATGAGAATGTTATATTGTGAAAATTCTCTGAACACAATTTTACAGCTAGGTTTATATATGTTGTTGTTAGGTGCTGTCAAGCTGGGTCTGACTCATACAGTACACATGTACAACAGAAATAAAAACTGTCTGGTTCTGCACCATCCTCACAGTCATTGCTAGGATTCAGCGAATTGTTGCAGCCATGTTGTCAATCCATCTCATTGAGTGTCTTCGTCTTTTTCCAACCCTCTACTTTACCAACCTATATGTATATATACATACACATATATATGTATATATAAACATATGTATACACACATATATAAGTATATGATGTCAAGACACCTTAGGACCTTCCTGAGGCACTGTTTTCCCTTGTATGAATGACACTCACCTCAAACGTCTCTTCTGGTTTTTATGCTGATCTTTATTGCCATACAATTCGGACATTTTTCCTAATATGGAGGACCAGCTGTTCTTCTTCATGAATCTCACCATTACATGTTCACTGAATAACATTTCTCCATTGTTAAGGTTTTGAGAGACTGACCCAATAATTCAAGTTGAGGTTCACAATATGAAACAAAAAGGAAGGGAATTATTAGGGAAAAAAAACGCTGCTTTAAAAAAAGAAAGACTTAGCCACATTTTGTTGTTTCAGCACCTTGGCAATGGTTAAAAAGCAATTCACTAGGAAATACATCCATGAGGACTGACAGTGACGTGACACAAATAGGTATTATTAGGAGAGCTAACTAGAAAGATACCAGACATGATACACATGTAACCTTAAAATAAGAAAACGGACTCCATGACCCAGTTATAAGAAGACTGTTAAATTCAGAAAAATAAGCTCAGTATCTGTGACGTGTCCTCAGTCCAAAAGAGACTTTTTCTAGCTGACTGACTCAAATGTAATTCCCTCCATGCAGGGCTGGTCTTTCAAAAAATTCCTGCTTTCCTGGTGCCTCCTGACACAGTGGCCCTGGATGAGTCCAATCTACACTGTCCTTGATTTTCTGGCAAAAAAAAAAAAAAAAAAAAGGGGGTATACCATGAAAAAGTTCACATACAAAATGCAACAATCTTTTTTGGTTATCAGGGATGGGAGAGGTGGGGGGAAAATACTAAATGGGCAATAGATAAGTGGTACCTTGGGTGAAGGGTGAGAGTACACAATACAGGAGAAACTAGCACAATTTGTACAAGGAAAGGTCATGGAAGCCCCATAGACACATCCAAACTCCCTGAGGGACTGAATTGCTGGGCAGAGGGCTGTGGGGACCATGGTCTCGAGGAACATCTAGCTCAACTGGCATAACACAATTTATAAAGACAATGTTCTACATTCTACCTTGGTGAGTAGTGTCTGGGGTCTAAAAAGCCTGTGAGCGGCCATCTAAGATACTCCACTGGTCTCATCCCTTGGGAGCAAGGGAGAATGAAGAGAACAGGATACAAGGAAAAGACTAATCCGAAGGACTAATGGTCCACAGCTACCAAGGCCTCCACCAGACTGAGTCCAGTACAGCTAGATGGTGCCCGGCTACCACCACTGCTCTGACCAGGATCACAACAGAGGATTCTGGACAGAGCTGGAGAAGGATGTAGAACTTAATTCTAACTCACAAAAAAAAAAAGACCAGATTTACTGTCCTAAAGGAAACTGGAGAAACCTTGAGAGTATGGCCCCCAGACACCCTTTTAGCTCAGTGGTGAAGTTATCTCTGAGGTTCACAGTTCAGCCTGAGAGTGGACAGCCCCATAAAACCATTGGGACTAATGAGGTACAGTAGTCCAGGGACAAGGGCCAGAAGGCAGAAGGGGACAAGGAAGCTGGTGAGAGGGAACCCAAGGTTGAGTAAGGATATTGTTGATGTGTTGTGAGATTGTTAACCATTGTCATAGAGCAACATGTGTAGTAACTGTTAAATGAGAAACTATTTTGTTCTATAAGCCTTCATCTTAAGTGAGAATAGCAGCACAATTGGAAGAGCATAGTCAATGTCACTGAACTGTACACGTAGAAATTTTTAAAATGGTGTATCTTTGGCTATGTGTATTTTCACCAAAAAAAAAAAAAAGGTTGAGAAGTTAGAGGATTGATATGTTGTGGGGTTGTTAACCAATGTCATAAAACAGTATATGTACTACTGTTTCATAAGAAATTATTTGTTCTGTAAGCCTTCACCTTAAGTACAATAAAAAAAAAAAAAAAGCAAAAAAAAAGGGGGGGGTGTATATCTGACGTGCTCATGGCAAAATGAATATGTCATGAAGGGAGACAGTGTAGAGTAATGAACATTTCCCTGACACTGAGCCAATACTTTGAGATTCACGGTCTCAGAAGATGGTCAGGTGTGAGCTTGTTAGCAAAACAATCATATCAAACTTGTAATAAACACAGTAGAACTCTCTACAAGATCCCAAAACAAATCTTTCAGAAACCCAACCAATACTTACAACACTTAAAGAACCTCAGGGTTTTTAATCACAAGAGAAATGAGAAGTTACTTTAACACAGAGCTTTATATTCATGGGTAAACCAGAATATATGTGAGCTCCATAGACCAACTAACTGAATTATGGTGTTGCAAAGAATATTGACTATACCACAGACTGCCAAAAGTACTAAAAAATACGTCTTGGAAGAAGTACAGCCAAAATGCTCCTTAGAAGAGCGGATGGTGAGACTTTATATCTCACATACTTTGTTATCAGGAGGGACCAGTACCTGAAGAAGGACATCATACTTGGTTGAGAATCAGCAGAAAAGAGGAAGACCCTCAATGACATGGATTGACACAATGGCTGCAACAATGGGCTCAAGCACAAAAATGACCATGAGGATGGCACAGGACCAGGCAGTGTTTTGTTCTGTTGTACATACGGTTGCTATGAGTTGGAATCGACTCAAGGGCACCTAACAACAACACAGACCAAAGGACCATGCTTTTATTAAACAATTTATTCCCATTCCTCAGGCCAAATACTGGAGCAAAGTCAGTCAGTGAAATATTTTTGTTCCCTGAAGGAATAAATTTTTTTAAAAAAAATGATGTCATTCTTACCCACTGATGCCAGGTTTCTGAAGGTTTCCATCATCACGTCTCTGTAGAGCTTCCTCTGAGCAAGATCCAGTAAAGCCCATTCTTCCTGGCTAAAGACAACGGCCACATCCTCAATGACCACTGAGTCCTAAAACATGCCACACATTCTGGATCAGCAAGGTACCATATACTCCAGTGTGTATAAGAACAAAAGGTGAGGCTAACCGTTCTGAGGAACCAAGAATTCATAGAGATTTAACACAGGGTTCTGTGTTCTACCAAGGTCTACTCTAGGGTATAGCTATCAGCCTCATTCCTTCACTAACTACATTCACTTCCTTACTGATTGCATCCTGTCTCACAGACTTCCAACACTCTGAAATAATCTCTCGACAGTTTGACTGCAACCAACTGCAGTCTTATTGCTTTCATTATGGTCTAGAACAGTTAGAAAACATCAGAAATTAGAGAAATGCTCTAATTCAGATCATCATTTCCTTCTGAACAATTTCACCTCCTTACATAAGACCCACCAGAAGACTCAACAAAACATAAAGCACATGCTGAAGGAAAGATAGGGTATTAACAACTGGGAAACACTATAGAATGGCAGTGTTTCCTTTTACCCCTCACAGCCATGGGAGGACAAGGGGCCCACACAAACTGGTAACCCAAGGCCCTGAGCTGGTCATATGTTCTTGAACTTTAGATCAGAAGGTAACAGGTCCACCTGCTAAAAAAAGAATATTCTTTTTGAAAATTATAAATTTTTACATGTCAGTCACCTATTTTTTAAAAATTGTTCTGTCATCCTCTCTGTCCCTTTCGTAGGGACTGGCAAAGGTAATAAAAGTTAAAAATAGCTCAGGTGAGAACACGAAACATGAGTATCGAGATCTTCTGACAAGTCTCAAATTTCGAGAGCTGATGCAAGTGTACACCAATTATTAGTGCCTGTTCCCCTCAACAAACCCATGAACCTCCACACAAATAGTCTAATGTTATAAGAAAAAAAATATCACTACCTTTGCAGTAACAAGAATAGCATGCCCTTCTGTTAGCTGAGATTACAATTCCCATTTTGTAATTGCTGCGCATGATGAACATAATCAGTATCACCAAGTATACATGTAAACATTGTCGAATTGGCAAACGTTTATGTAATATCCTAAATCCTTTGCTGTCATTTCAGAAATGTTCACAGAATCTTCACCAGTAAATTCCATTCCCAAGAAACCACTTTCTTTGCTCATTCATAAGAAGCAACTCCTCATCCATTAAAGTTTTATCATGAGTTCAGGGTAATTCAGTCACATCTTCAGGTTCCACTTCTAATTCTAGTTCTCTTTCTATTTTCACCACATCTGCAGTTACTTCCTCCACTGAAGTCTTCGATCCCTCAAAGTCATCCATAAGGGTTGACATCAATTCTTGCAAATTCCTGTTAATGTTTATACTTCGACCTCTTCCCATGAATCATGAATGTTCTTAATGTCATCTAGAATGGTGAACCCTGTCCAGAAGGTTTTCAATTTACTTTGCCCCGATCCATCAGAGGAATCACTATCTATGGCAGCTATAGCCTCACAAAATGTATTTCTTAAATAATAAGGCTTCAGAGTTGAATTACTCCTTGATCCACTGGCTGCAGAATGGATGCTGTTATAGCAGGCATGAAAACAACTTTAATCTCCTTGTCCATCTCCATCAGAACTCTTGGGTGACCACTGTCAGTGAGAAGTGTCTTATTTAGTGCTGCTATCACAGAGATATAAGTGGGTGTCTTTAATAAAGAGAAATTTATTCTCTCACAGTCTAGGAGGCTAGAAGTCCGAATTCAGGGTGCCAGCTCCAGGGAAAGGCTTTCTCTGTCAGCTGTGGAGGAAAGTCCTTATCATCAATATTCCCCTGGTCTAGGAGCTTCTGAGGCTCAGGAACCCCAAATCCGAAGGATGCACTCTACTCTCGATGCTGCTTTCTTGGTGGTATGAGATCCCCAAGTTTCTCTGCTCACTTCTCTTTTTTATATCTCAAAAGAGACCGGTTTAAGACACAACCTAATCTTGTAGATTGAGTCTTGCCTTATTGATACAACTGTCAATAATCCCACCTCAGTAACATCATAGAGGTAGAATTTACAACACATAGGAAAATCACATCAAATCCCAAAATGGTGGGCAATAATATTGGGAATCATGGCCTAGCCAAGTTGACAGATATGTTAGGGGACACAATTCAATCCATGACAATCAGTAATATTTTGAAAGGAATCTTTTTTTCTGAGCAGTAGGTCTCAACAGTGGGCTTAATATATTCAGTAAACCATGCTATAAACAGATGTGCTGTCATCCACACTTTTTTGCTCCATTTGTAGAGCAAAGTCAGGTTAGATTTAGCATAATTCTAAACGGCCCCAGCCATGAGCTGCATTAGACCCTAACAAGAGTCAGCCTGTGCTTTCAAGGTTTCAAGCCAGGCACTGGATTCTCTTCATTAGCTATGAAAGTCCTAGATGGCATCTTCTTCCAACATAAGGCTGTTCTGTCTACTTTGAAAATCTTTTGTTTACTGTAGCCAATTTCATCAATTATCTTAGCTAGATCTTCCAGATAACTTGCTGCTTCACCTTGCAGTTTGATATTATGGAGACAGCTTCTTTCCTTAAACCTCAAGAACCCACCTCTGTTAGCTTCAAACTTTTCTTCCGCAGCTTCCTCACTTCTCTCGGTCTTCAAAGAATTGGAGAGAGTTAGGGCCTTGCTCTGGATTAGGCTTTGGCTTAAGGGAATGTTGTGCCTGGTCTGATCTTCTATCCAGATTACTAAAACTTTCTCCATATCAGCAATTACGCTATTTTGCTTTCTCATCATTTATGTGTTCACTGGTATAGGACTTTTAACTTCCTTCAAGAACTTCTCCTTTGCATTCACAACTTGGCTGTTTGGCAAAAAGGCCTAGCTTTTGGCCTATCTCAGCTTTTGACGTGTCTTCCTCACTAAACTCAAGCATTTCTAGCTTTTGATTTAAAGTGAGAGACCTGTGACTCTTCCTTTCACTTTAACACTTACAGGCCATTGGAGGATTATTAATTGGCCTAATTTCAATATTGTCATATCTCAGGGAATAGCGAGGCCAAAAGAGAGGGAAAGACAGGGGAACAGCTGGTCAGTGGAATAGTCAGAACACACACATTTATCAATGAAGTTCACTGTCTTCTACGGGCGCGGTTCGTGGTGTCCCAAAAACAATTACAATAGTAACATTAAAGATCACTGATCAAAGATAACCATGCCAGATACAACAATGAAAAAGTCTGAGAGATTGTGAGAATTATCAAAACATGACACAGAGACATGAAGTGAACACATTCCACTAGAAAAATGGCACCAACAGACTTGCTCAACACACGGTTGTCACAAACTTTCAATTTTAAAAAACACAGTATCTGCAAAGCACAATAAAACGAGGTATGCCTGTGCTCCAAAGTACATACATACTGAAAAATTTCTCATTTTCCAAGTACAAGCGGACAGAAAACAATGATACCCATTATTCCATTCTGACTCAGCATTATCCTAAAGGTTGTAGCTGGTAAAGGCCAAAAAAAGAATAAAAGAACAAAAAAGAAAGAAACTTAAAGAAATAAGGTAATGGTGGGGAGGAACACAACCACATTTTATTTAATAGATTTAATAAATATTTATTTAGGACCCCCAAAGATGCTGCATGGCATAATAGGACTGAGAGATTTTAGCAAGTATTCAGATGAAAATAAAGGTTTCCTTTAATATTTCAGTTATATACACTAGTACCAAGTAGTTGACAAATTAACTTTTAAAAGATAACACATAGTTTAGTAAAAACTTTCAACCTAAAAGAAATGTAATTAAAGATTCTAATGAAAAAATTATAAAACATTATTAAATGACATGCAAATAGATCAAAATAAACGAAAAGGTAGAGCATGCTCTTAGAAAACTATTCTCCCCAGATAAATCATTATTTCCAATACACTTCCATAAAATTCCAAGCAATTTAATTTTTTTTTAGGACTTCACACACACACACACACACAAAAAATGTATTTGGAAGTACAAATGCCCAAAACGTGTCAACATGTTCTAAGAAAAAAGGCATGGGGGCTTATCCAAACACGTCATATATGTAATTATATTTTTATACATTTACTTTATAAATAAAGCTATATTAGGGTAGTATGAATATAGGGATATATAACTAGACCAATGGAAAAAAACAAATAGCCCCGGAAAAGACCCATCAATCTATATAAAGTTGATCCATAACACAGCAAGCAATGCAGGGCAGTGACAGAAAGCACATACACTTCAATATGTGGGGTACTGTCAGCTAAATGGAGTCTCTGAGTGGCATAAAGGGTTATGTGCTCTGCTACGGAAAGGCTGGTGGTTTGAGTCCTCCCATAGGCACTTATGAAGGTGAAGTGATCTAATTCCAAAAAATCAGCCACTGAAAACCCTAGAGAGTGCAGTTCTGCTCTGAAACACATGGTGTAACCATGATTCAGAACTGACACTACAACTAGCTTATTTTTTAAAATCAACTATACAGGAAAGCTTGGTGGTGTAGTGGTTAAGAGCTACGGCTTCTAACCAAAAAGTCAGCAGTTCAAATCCACCAGGCACTCCTTGGAAACTGTATGGGGCAGTTCTACTCTGTCCTATAGGGTCACTATGAATCTGAATCAACTCAATGGCAATGGGTTTGGTTTTTGATTTTTAATTATCTAATTGGAAAAGTCTATTCCCAAATACTCTATATGTAAAAAATTAATTCCAGAGAGATTAGTTTTAAAAACCTAAGAGTAGAATTACAGTACTTTGAAAAGTTTTAGGAAATCATCTTATGACATCAAAATAGAGAAAAAATTCTTAGAAATAAGACATAAGGAAAAGACAAATTCAACTACATTAAAATTTACAACTATTAATGAAGAGGCAGAGAAAAGGAATGAAAAGATAAAGTTACAAAGAGAAAAATTTCAAAAAATTGTAAAGAAGATCTAAAAAGTCACAGAAATATAAATTAACAGTAGGAAAATATAAACAGCCTTGTCAGTAGTGCAGTAGTGCAAGGTAACTGCAGAATAAAATCAAAGTAAGATATCATTTCACACTCTTTACAATAGCAAAAATTAGATAAGCAACTGGGACAAATAAAATACATATATATACATTGTGGGAGAAAAAAGTTGTAAAATGCATCAGTATTTCCTAGTAAATCTGAACATGGCTACAGTCTACAATTCAGTCACCTTCCCTCCTGCAGTTATTGTGCAGGAGCATATGGAGCCAAGAAAGTTGTCATGGATTGAGTTGTGTCCCCCCAGAAAACGTGTGTAGCAACTTGGCTAGGTCATGATTCCCAGTACTGTATGATTGTGTTATCTGATGTGATTTCCTTATGTGTTGTAAACTCTACCACTATGATGAGATTATATGTGATCTCCTCATGTGCTGTAAATTCTATCACTGTGATGAGGTTGTACTGATGAGGTTGACAAGATTAGTGTCTTAATGCAATCTCTTTTGAGATAGAAAAGACAGAAACGAGCAGAGACACATGGGAACCTCATACCACCAAGAAAGCAGTGCCAGGAGCAGAGTGCGTCCTTTGGACCTCAGGTTCCTGCACAGAGAAGCTCCCAGACCAAAGGAAGATTGACGACATAGACCTTCCTCCAGAGCCAACAGAGAAATCGTTCCCCTGAAGCTGATGCCCTGAATTTGGACTTGCAGCCTACTGGACTGTGAGAGAATAAATTTCTCTTTGTAAAGCCATCCACTTGTGGTATTTCTGTTGGACCTGCACTAGATGACCGAGACAGAACTGAATGAACAGAAGAAAAGCAGCAATACTCACAAGAGCAAAAATTACACCTCACCCAACCAAATCTTGTTAAAGCTCTACAATGGGTAGGTAGATTGTGGTCCATTTATACAATGGGAACATACAAAGGCACATAGGTAGACTAGAGCTACAGGCACCAACATGTATGAAATTCGAAAGCATCCTGAGCAAACAAGTCACTGAAAAACCCAGAGTAATAAATGAATTTACACAAAGCTCAAAAGAGGCAAAACTAAACAACATTAAGAGTTTAGAAATTACGACTTGGGTGATAACGCTATAATAATAGCAGTAATATTGCTAATAGTCATAAACTTCTAAATACAGATAATAACAATCTCCAGGCAGGAGTTGAGATGAGGCTGGGACACACTGGGAGGCCATAAAAACTAACCAAGGTCTATTTATTATCAGCGACTCAGATTACTACTTACATTACATAGTAGAAATCTATGCACTCCTTGTGATATAGTTGATGTGAAAAAATTTTATAGCATTATTTAAAACACAAATATAATTTTCATATATTAATTTTATAAAGTCATGGGAAAACCCCTTCAATTTGATTTTACTTATCTTAGTTCAGAAGGATTATTTGCTCATAATATTTTGCTCAAATAATCCGAGAAGGTGAACTATATGAAGAAGAATGCAGCATCAGGATTGGAGGAAGACTAATTATATGCAGATAACACAACCTTGCTTCCTGAAAGCGAAGAGGACTTGAACAATTTACTCATTAAGATCAAAGACTACACCACCTGGATTCTCTATCAGCCCAGAACTAAAACAATTTCCAAGGCCAACTCTTCAGACAGGGATTAGACTGGACTGTCGGACATAAAGTGATACTCGTGAGGAGTGTGCCTCTTAGCTCAAGTAGATACAAGAGACTAAATGGGCAGCTTCTGTCCAAAGGTGAGATGGGAAGGCAGAGAGGGTTACGAGCTGGTTGAATGGACACGGGGAATCAGAGGTGGAAAGGAGGAATGTGCTGTCACAGTATGGGGAGAGCAGTTAGAGTCACATAACTATGTATATATAATTTTTTGTATGGGAAAAAATTTAAAAAATACTACAGCCTTCAGTATGGATTATACCTTAACATAAAGAGAACAAAAATCATCACAACTGGACCAATAAGCAGTATCATGACAAACGGAGAAAACACTGATGTTGTTAAGGATTTCACTTTGCTTGGATCCACAATCAACACCCACGGAAGCAGCAGTCAAGTAATCAAACAACGTAATGCATTGGGCAAATCTGCTGCAAAGACCTCTTTAAAGTGATAAAAGGAAAGATGTCACTTGGAGGACTGAGGGGCGCCTGACCCAAGCCATGGTATTTTCAATCACGCTGTATGCGTGCAAAAGCTGGACAATGAATAAGGAATACCAAAGAATTAGTGCCTTTGAATTACAGCGTTGGCTAAGAATATTAAATATACCATGGACTGCCAGAAGAACAAACAAGTCTGCTCCACCTTCAGGCTCTGGTCAGGAGATTCAGTCATTCAACATGGAGCACCAAGGCCCAAGGAGGGGATGTTAATGCCCCATAATGCCAGCTCTGAGACTCACATAAGAAAGGTGATGTCAGGCATCCAAATCTTTAAAAGCCACATATGCACAGAGGAAGAGACCGCTGACCGTGGAGCAGGGCCTTAGGATGCCTCCTAGGGTTCAGTCCCTTGGCCTCCTCTACCACCGTTTTTCTTCACTGAGGAACCACAGTCTCACAGCACACAGCTGGTCCCCCAACAATCCATATCAAGCCTCACCTACTTGTGGTAAGAATAATCCAGTTCTCCATAGAACTCACCATTTTCTTGCTCCAGCTTCTGGAAGTCTGAGAAAACATCTCTAAGCCCAAGAACCCACCTTCAGTAAGGCGGGTGGGAGTGGAAGCAGAGGAATAATGTTTGGTCCACACACTAGTCAAGGTAGTTGAAACTGGACTTGTGATTTACAGATGTGAAAGATGGTCACCCTAGGTCTTCAACTGCCTGGACTGGACTAATTCTCCCTGTACCACACTTCACCTGAAATGGAAGAAGGATGGGGAGGAAACAGTGTTGAGTAAGCAAGGAGTAACAGGTTTTTGGCTTCCTCCCAGGCTCAGGGCAATGCTTTCCACTGAGGGCATTTGCACTGAAGGGAGAACAGGCTCCAGCCCCCAGAGCACACACCTGCATTCTTCATGCAGCTCCATAGGCTATTCTTTCTGGCAACAAGATCCCATATGGGAGGAATTTATTCATCCCAGAGCTTGAGAAGCCTGGCCAGGATGGAAAACTTGAACCTGATTTCCTCCAGGGAGTCAGGGGTCCAATGTTGAAGTTGTGAATTCACCTATGTAACTCTGTCCCTTATAGATCAACACATGCACTATTACTTGATATTAACATGGGTTTTCAAGCAGAACGTATTTTTAAGTTTTGTCAGTGAACTCATTGGGGTTCATTCATTTTTAATTATGTATAATTAAAACACTTATATTCTGCTTTTTAAGTTTTTTTCATTTCATTTATAGCATTGTAATATGTGATCGGTACTTTTCCTGTTGCTTTTGTAATTAACATTTTTTTTTCCCCTTTGTTTGGTTTTTTTTGGCCTTTGATCTCAAACCATATCACCAGTCCCTAAGCTTTTGAGAAATCTGGAAGGATTCCTGAACACTTTGTCTTTCAACCTTATAATAAATCAATCAACAAATCAGAAAATCTTTAAGTTTTCTCTAAGGTGACGTTTCCCTCCTTTGTTCCCACTTCTTTCCACCCTGCTACCCTGCTTCCCCTCCAAGCTGACTCCTATTCTTTCATTTCTTGGTCTCAGTGCAAATGTTCTCTCTCTTACATGATCTTTACACCAGTGTCTCCTGTTTAAGCTTTATACATTTTTGTTGGAGCCCTAGTGGTGCAGTGATTAAGAGCTCGACTGCTAACCAAAAGGTCACAGTTCAAATCCACCAGCCGCTGCTTGGAAACCCTATGGGGCAGTACTACTCTGTCCTACAGGGTCGCTATGAGTTGGAATCGAATTGATGGCAAGGGTTTTTTTTTTTTTTTTGGCTTTTCTTTTCTGATTTTCTCTAATAGCACTCTCTAATTTTCATCCACATCCCTATTATTATTTCCAGCATGAACTAGGAACTTGTTCAGTATGTAGAATTTCTGAATCAAAATCTGCATTTTACTCATTTTAACAAGATCACCAGGTTATCTACACTGATGTTCAAGTATAAGAAGCATTCATTGATCTATAGCCTGTAACTCAAGGAATGAGCATTCTATAAATGAAAACCCTTTGAACTATCTACATCTACATTATATCACTGCACTATCTTCCTGATCCACAACCAATCTCCTCACGGTATTCCTTAATTTGTTCATAGCAAGCTCCTGTCCAGTGTGACGTCCTTTAATCATAATTATCATTGACAAAATCTATTTGCAGCACAGGAACTGCTTAATGCCAGTCAGTGGCTGTTCACTGGCCTTCTAAAAGCCCAGAGTGGTCAGCATGGTTCCAAATGACCTGTTGCCTCTGCTTCCTCCAATCTGGCTCACATGAACCCCCCACTCACATTTTTTATCTGCTTCAGTCATCTCTGACTTTCATCCAGGAATGAATGATACTGGATTCTCTGCTGCCTCAGGGATTTACACTCATTTTTCCCAATGGAAATACTTTTTCCACTACCACCATACCACATGCTATCAGTCCTACACAACCAAGTATGTAGCTATATAATTTTCTGAATCTTTACTTAAATAATTTTCCTTTACAAGCAGTTTAAACTGGTTAAAAAAAAAAAAAATCAAACCTGTTGCTGTCAAGTCAATTCCGACTCATAGTGACCCAACAGGACAGAGTAAAACTGCCTCATAGAGTTTTTAAGGAGCAGTTGGCAGATTCAAACTGCAGACGTTTTGGTTAGCAGCCGACCTCTTAAGCCACTGTGCAAGGAGGTCCTTTTATTACAGGTATCAGATGTCCCTGGTTTTCACTATTTATTTAAAACTGTCTCCCATGCTAGACTGTAAATCTAGTAAACCAAACCAAAACTCTGTGTTTGGTTTGCTTGTTCCTTCTGGTCTATGATCATTGAGGACACACAAAGATATACACGCGTTGTATATACTCTTAAGCTGCCCTATCAATGGAACTTTCTGTGAAGATAGACAGGTTTTGTTTCTGCATGGTCCAATATTGTAGCCACTATCCCTGTGTGCCTATTTAGCACTGAGGAATTGAAATTTTTTTAAAATTAATTTTAATTGAAATAGCAACATCTGTCTAGTGGACATCACAGCTCTGGTGGACTCACCAGAACCCTAAGGGACCAACACAGCAGAGAGGGTGTGAATACTGCCATCACCACAATGCAGAACTTCACAGCTTTATATATGCTGGAAGCCTGTCAAACGGGAAAAAAAAGCAAACCACTGTCGTTGAGTTAATCTCAACTCATACCAACCCTAAAGGACAGAGAAGAACTGCTCCATAGAGTTTCTCCAAGGCTGTAAATCTTTACAGAAGCAGATTGCCACATCTTTCTCCCATGGAGCAGTGTTGATTCAAATCACTAACCTTTCAGTTAGCAGCCAAGCACTTTAACCACTGTGCCACCAGGACTCCAAAATAGGGAAATATAGCTGCCAAAAGCAACCCACTGCCGTCAAGTTGATTCCGACTCATAGTGACCCTATAGGACAGGGTAGAACTTCCCCATAGGGTTTCAAGGAGGGCTGGTGGATTCAAACTATCAACATTTCTGATGAGCAGCCGAATTCTTAAATGCTGTGCCACCAGGGCTCCAGTAAAAACAAAGCTAACATTTAATTCAACTTGCATGTATTTCCATGATTAAGGTAAACGTCAACCTAAATTGGATTTACCTCATTCTGAAACCCACAATATTTAAGCAGAAATGAATAGGAGTAACTGAAGGGCGAGGAGAAGGTACTCTCTGAGGAGGTGACATATGAAACTAAACCTGAATTATAAAAATTATCAAATTCCTATGGTTAAAATGTTTATCCTCTAATAAGGAGAAATGCCTGATGCAAAGGCTGAAAAGCGGAGAAAATCTTGACATCACTGATAACGTTTTTAAAAAATCTGTCAAGATCTTATCAAATATGAGGGTGTTATAAATTTAAGTAAGAGAGCAACACATAAGCCTGAACGTGTAGGATCTTGTTGGCCAATGTAAAACATATGAATTTTAATCTAAAAAAAATAAATTGATTTTAAAAATTTTTTCTAAAATATATTAATAGCTTACCTGGTTTACAGTTTTGAAATATACCTCTTGAGATTATACTTCTTGTGACAAGAAAAAAAGCAGAAGAAAGTTCAGAGGCTGCTTTCAGAAGGTAGATCTCTCAAAGACTAGCTTGGACTATTTCCACTAATCTAGTGAATGGTCTTACTGGGTGGGAAAGCCACGGGGGAGCAGATCTGCTCAGGTGAGAGTTTTAAAGCAGTCTTGGACGTGATAGATTTCAGAGCCATACGGTCCTTAGTGCCCCAGGTGGACTAGGGGAAGGGTTTGGTCTCCAAGTCCACCAGTACCCAAGAGCCCGTATCTCAACCTGTAGGCTGTCTTCCTGAACACAAAGAAACTGGGACCTCTGAAACAGGCTCCATTCCCACTTCTGAAGCTTAAAGCTAAAGGGAAGAAAGAGCACAGTTCTGTCATGTATTAGGCGTCTAGGAAATGTAAGTTGATGGGAGTGTGGTGTTAGCTTAGGGGCAATTCTTAAGATTCTGAACTAAGAAAATTCAGTAGTTTTGAATGAAGGTCTGAATTTGACATGAAGTGACTACATTACCAGTCATATCTCCAAGGGGTACTCAGTGCAAAAAGAGAGTACTTTTAGAATATCTATGTCTAGGGTAGGAAGGAGAAAAATAACAGGTACCATATTTTTCTACTGATGTTGAGATTACAAGTGGTGTTTAGTGATCATTTTTACTCTGTGCATTTTTGAACTTTTTGACATATGCAGCATTATTACAATTAAAAAAATAAGATATTTTATTTTCTCTACACTCTAGTTTTCAGCAACAGAGTCTTAGATATGATACCAAAAGCACAACCAATGAAAGGCAAAACAGATAAATTAAAAATCTTGTGCATCAAAGGACTTTGTCAACAAAGTGAAGAGATAACCCACAAAATGGGAGAAAATACTGTGAAACCTTTAAGAGCTGGAACTCGATGGGACTGCCTTGTTTTTACAGGCCTCAAAGTTTTCCGCCATTGACAAAGTGCAGTCTTACCACTGTTCTCTAGCTTGTTTTTGTGGAAAGTATTTGAGTTTTCCTTCTCTGCTAAGTTTCTACCTTACACAGGTTTTCACATTCGCAGGTTTTACTGTATTTGGGAATTATGTATCATTAGGGTTTAGTATCCAGGATATATAAAGAACTGCTACCATTCAACAACATACAGACCATCAAATCATTTTAAAAAGTGGCAAAAAAACCTAAACAGACGTTTCATAAAAGATGATGTACAAACGATCAATAAGCACATGAAAAGATGCTTAATGTCATTAGTCATTAGGGAAATGCAAATCAAAGCCACATGAGATACCACCTCATCCCTGCTAGGATGGCTACTATCAGAAAAATAGAAAACAACAAGAGGTAGGAAGAATGTGGAGAAATTGCTGGTGGGACTGTAATAAAATGGTACAGCCTCTATGGATAAGTTTGGTGGTTCTTTAAAAAGCTAAACATACAATTACCCTATGACTCACAGATTTCCATTTCCAGAAGTGCTGGTGGTGCAAATGGCTAAGCAGTCGGCAGCTAACTGAAAGTTTGGTGGTTCGAACTCACCCAGTAGCTCTGCAGGAGAAAGACCCAGTGATCTGCATCTGTAAAGATTAAACCCAAGAAAACTTGTGGTACAGTTATGAGTCATTATGAGTATACAATAGCCTCAATGGCACCTAATAACAACACATAGATATCCAAAAGGCTTGAAAGCTGGGATACAAACAGGTATTTTTACAGCAATGTTCACTGCAACACTATTCATAATACCCAAAAAGTAGAAAAAACCAAAATGTCCATCAACAGATACATGGATAAACAAAATGGAGTATTAGTCAGTCAAAAAAAGAAACGAAGTTCTCATAAATGCTACAACATGAGTGAAACGTGTCAGACACAAAAGGACAAATATTTTATGATCGCACTTAAATGAAATATCTACCACAGGCAAACATATAGAGACCAAATGGTTACCGGGGCAGATGGGAGGGAGGAGGACAGTTAAAGCTTAAGAGGTACCAAGTTTCTGCTAAGGGTGATGAAAAAACTTGGAAACTGACAGTGGTGATGCATCCACATGGTGAAAGTAATCAATGTTACTAAATTGTACATGTAAAAATGGCTGAAATAGGAAAAGGTTTTGTCATATATATTTTAGCACATGCACAAGAATAGCATGAAATGACATTATTAAAACAGGAAAGAAACTTAGTTTCTTGGTCTGAGTGTGTGAGTGAAAAGAGGGACATTTAGATACTTGGGGATGGAGGGAGGAATGAGGGTACTTCATAGATTTAATGCCAATCTTAGGCTGCACTAATCTAGAGAAATAACATCACATTTGAGAAACTGCAGAGTGTAAAGAAAAGATTTTTTAAGGTAACTGGATCTGGATCACCTTGTTATTAATATGAAGAGGGGAAAAAAACCAAAAACCAAAAAATACAAGACTGCTTCATAACCAAGAACAAAAGAATCATAATGCTAAATACTGAAGAAAAAGATTAGGCTCATTGCATTGGAGTTTCCAGTGATTTCTCAAACAGGACACTTAAATTCAGACACTTTAAATATGCTCCATAGGGTTTTCAATGTTGTAACCTTTCAGTAGCAGATGGTCAGGTCTGTCTTCCAAGGCACATCTGGGTGGGTTCCAACCACCAAACTTTCAGCTAGTAATCTTAACCTTTTCCACCATTTAGGGGCTCCCTACTACTCTTTTACTTTGTAAAATAATTATTTCAAAGGATGAGGTACTTTTTGCAACATGAAAGCATGCCTGACCCTCTAGCATCTATTCAAGTATTTCGGTTAGTTTCCTTACACATGCCCCCATTTTGCCTTCATTCCTAATATTCGATGTTCTGATATTCGGAATATACATGGTTTTTACTCCAAGAAACCTTCAACCTTTTAAGAAGGGTGCAGCTCTTGAAGCACAAACTGTGGTTGAATCCCCAGCATCCAATCCCACACAGATCACACACACAGCGTGTGTGAGCTCCCTCATCACCTATATTAAGATTGTTCTGCAACAACACATTTTACATCGAAAGAACTTGAGTTGGCGGTATTGTCTCTCACACAATCATGATGAAAATTTCAGCCTTACAGCCAAATAATTCTTCGAAACATCCCTCTTACTACTTTCCTCTTGAAACTGGGATAAATATGGTTCTAAATACACATGCTAGTTTCAACTCATGTTTCTTACTTCTGCGTTTGTCTTAAACATCTGTAACCATTAAAGGAGGGGGGATATAATCCTCACCACAATCTTACTGTTTGTACGAACAGTAATACTTAACAAAGTCCTGCCTTGAAGAAATGCAGAAAATAAAGAAGTACCATTTTACGCGGGGAAACTGTGATCAAGAATCTGCCTTTTTTTAAGAACAGACCTGAATTTGAGTTCAGACACTGCCACTTAGCAGATATTTGGCCAAGCGCAACCTATTTAATTTCACCAAGACTATTATTTTTATAAAATGCTGCAAGTACTCCCTACCTCACAGTGTTGTGAATAAAGGAGGTTCAGTACATAAAATAGTTAGCAAATTGCCCAGCCCTTCTGAAATGGCTCAATAAATGGTAAACGTACATAAAGGGCAAGGTATCATTGAGGCCTGATGGGAGGGGCTCAATGTGACTGGTGTAGTGTGTGCGTGTGCGTGTGGCAGCTGAGGCGGAAGAGTCTGTCTCAATCTGGATTTAAAAAAACAAAAGGCAACGAAGGGAAGCACGGTGAGCGGCAGACTGGAGGCGGTGGGAGCAGGGCATTCAGACTCAGACTGGCTACCCTGACCATCCATGAGGCCCGTGTCTCTGCATTTTTCACACACACGTGGGTGAAGCTAACGCGGCTGGTCTGAGAACCACAGTATGGCTTAGCGAGGATTCACACGATTTTACCTGTTAATCCCCCAAGAGACACAGGTCCACCCCACCTACCCGGACGTTCAGAAAGCAGCTGCGGCCCAGTGGGCCGGGATCTCGGAGGAAGCGGCAAAGCAACACAGCCGGCGGCCGCGGCAAACTCGCGGCGGCGAAAAAAGCTGCGGGCGGAGAGACCAGGAGTGCGCAGAAGAGCGGAAGCAGTGCCCTTGGACCCCGAGACAGGAGCCTGCAGGATCACCTGGTAGCGCATCAGGACGACTGACGACAGAGGCTAAAATTATCTTGCACCAGAACTGCGACTGAGACTGCAACCCGACAATGCACACGTCTGCTTCCGGTTTCTGTGACTCTCCGTGCCTCAGGGGAAGGGTTCCGTGCGCGAACAGAGAGAGCTCTACGTAGTGATCCTGTGGTTCAGTGGCTCCCCCTTGTCTTTAGGATCTATGCACAGCTGTTTTTGTTTCCTCTGTAGAGAAAAGCCCAGGTTTTCTTAAATGCGCATATGAACTGACACACGGATTTCAGTAATCAAAAATATCCTTGGGGAACAGAGAAAGTATTTACACATTTGGACATTTGAAAACATTTTATCATGTTCTTGAGAGAAATAATTTCTTTGCTCCTCATAAATATTCCTCATCTTTAGAATTGTTGAAGTCTCTAGTTTGGCTTCTGTTTCATGGTTTGTCGTGTATCGCATTATCAGGTATCTTTCCCTAGGAGCAGGGTACAGACTATGCAAGTCCAGTCTGATCTCTCCAAGTGCTGAGGACCCTGGTGAGATTAGTTTTCCAGGGTGAGAGGCAGGAACGTATCAGCTGTTCTGAGGGCCAGTAGGTAAAGGGTGAAGCACCTTTGAAAATGACAATTATAAACAGTTTTTACTTTTTTTATTCATATATACACACTTATAAATAACATGGTGCATAATGTGTACCAATCTTAAGTGTACAACGCGATGAATTTTTATATCTGGATATATACACTCATATAACCTCCTGTGAGATCAAGATAGGGAAATTTTCCAGCACACAAGAAGATTCCCTCCTACCTAACCTTTTCCGAGTTGATAGGAGTAACCAGTGTTATGACTGTTATTCCCAGAGGTAAGATTTGCCAATTCTTGGACTTCATTTAATCAGAATAATACTGTATGAAGTATATTGTGTTGACTTCATCTAGTCAACATAATGTCTGCCAGATTTTATCTATGTTGTTGCACATAGTAGTAATTTGTTATTTGTTTTGTCGCTGTTTTATTCCAATGGATCAATATACCACAATTTTTATTATTCATTTACTCTTTCATTTTATTCTGTTGTTAAAAGTTTGTGTTATAACCCAGAATATGGTCTAGCTTGCTGAATATTTAATGAGCACTTAGAAACAATGTGTCTTCTTCTGTTTTTAGGTAAAGTGTTCAGTAAATGGCAAATAGGTCAGGATGGTTGACAGTGTTGTTCAGGTCTTCTGTATGCTTGCTAACTTCTACATCTTTGTGAAGGTGGAAGGAGGTTGGTAAGAACATAGTACAGAAAACTAAGAGAAATATGATGATATCAAAATGTTTTGATGTAGTCATGGATAAAAAAGTCACGATTAAGGGACCCTCAAATACTTGGGAAACGTTGTTTCATGTTAATATAATCACGGGCAAATCACATGCTCAAGGTATTGTTGAAAATGCTCTTGGGGGAAATGGACCATTAATCCAATACAGAACTTATCACTTCTTGTGTTTGGTTTTCTGGAGAGTTTTGTTTTTAAATTTCATCAAGATTACAGGAAAGGCGACATATTACGTATTCATTATCCTGCTAACTTTCCCTATGATAAAAAGCAGTGAGGCAAGTTCGCCGTGAAGAGGGCTCAAATACCATAATACACTATCACCTAAGGTTGTTATTGTCAAGAAGGCTGAATAGTGCAGTGTCTCAAAGTTCAAACATGAGGGTCTAAATTCCAGCTCTGCCTTGTACCAGCCATGAGTTTTTTTTTGTCAAGTCACTTCACCTCTCCCAGCCTCAGTTTCCTCTTATATGAAATGGGAAAAATAACAATGTCTTCTCCATAGGGTGTATGAAATTATCTGCTGGTGTTGTTCTTTTGTTTCATCCCTTCCTCCTTCTTTTGGTAATGATATTGAGATTTTCCTTTGGGGAGCTGCCGCTCCTTTGGTTTGATCCACATAGTTCAGATAAGGCTGACGACAGCCACCAGCTGTAACGCTAGGCAGGTGACCCATGCCTGGTACTAAGAGAACCCTTGCCACAGGGATTGGGTTCAGCAGTGAGTATGTGACCTGTACAAGGCCAATCAGAATCCATTCTGGGACTTTTAATGAGGTTGTTGGGGGAAACCCTCTAGGCTGTTACCTTGATAGGAAGTATGCATGGAGTTGATGGCATTCACCTCATAATAACATGAGGATAGTCTAAGGATGAAGCAACTTAGACGGAAGTAGAGCAGAAAAAGAAAGTGTCCTGATGCCATTGTTGAGCCTGTGGATACAGCCATGTATTCAGCCAGCTGTCCCAGAGACATCCAAGCATATGAGCCAACGTTTTTTAAATAAAATATTTGATCTGTGTTTTCACTAATTGCAACCAAATGTTTCTTCACAAATTTTGGGTTATTGGAATGATAAAATGCGATGTGAAATGTAATAAACACAGCACTGACAGAGAATACCTGAGCAATTAAAAAAAAATCTGCTAGTGCTATTATTATTATGGCTAAGTCAAATGGATTTGGATTTTCTGGTACATCTAATGAACAGACAGAATAATTTATCATCTGAAAATCATTATGAGGATAATTCACAGAACTCTTGAATTTTTTAAAACTTTTTATTTTAGGACACCAGGTTGTTGGAAAAACTACTCTCAGAAAAGAAAAAAGCCACAGCAGCACATAATTTGTGTCACTTATACACAATGTGATTTGTCCTTCCAGTGAATTGATAGAAAGGCCAATGCAGATATTTTTAAGTGGAGAGCTGATGTTACAAAATGTCATTGCTTTTGGTGTCAAATCAGTTTTACAAAGTATGATGAATAAAAGGGAGAGGAAGAAAAATAAGAACATATAACATGTTGCATCCAACCATTCACCTTCTTGAACAGATATAGAGCAAAACTTGTGGTGTGATGTTTTTGTTTTCATCCCTGATGAGACATTATACTGATGATAAAGAAAAAACCCTGGGCATCAGTCATGTCAAATTTATGAGGGGCTATCATGAATGCCAGTGGTGTTTACTTTATTTTACTGACAAATCAAATAGTGTTACTATTTGGGTTATGGAAAAAAATTTCCATCCTCATTTCCTTCAAATACTATTTATTGTTCATTTTCCATTTACATTTTGAAACTTTTAAGTTTTAAGCTTAAACTTCTCTTTCTTTTTCTCTCCCCATGAAGGTTCCTCTCTCTCTTAGTATAGGTAAAAATTTTTATGAGGATTTTCGTGTTTTCATCTACAGTTTATGTACCTTTGAAATGCTTAGAGCTGTTAGTAAGATTACAGTCTTTACCAAGCCACGGGAAAAAAAAACTCATGCGCGTGTGTGTGTGTGTGTGTGTGTGTGTGTGTGTGTGTGTGTGTGTGTGTGTGTGTTAGAGAGGGAATAAGGAAATTTCAAAGTAATAAACGTACAATGGTGTGTAGGAAAGGAGATTCTGGAATTTAATTTTCTCTCAACATGGAGGAGACCCCGGGCTTTAGAGGAAAGTCTGTGGTTTTCTTAACCTCAAAAATAGTACAATGAATACAAAGCTTCAAACCTCCGCCATTTTGAGTGATGCTGGAATATCATAAAAAATAAAATATCTGGAAAAAACAGGGATCTGTTGTGCTATGGAGCCCTGGTGGCGCAGTGGTTGTTTGGCTGCTAAACAAAAGGTTGGCAGTTTGAATCCACCAGCCACCTGTTAGAAAGCATATGGAACAGTTCTACTCTGTCCTGTAGGGTTGCTTTGAGTTGGAATTAACTCGACGGCAAATGGTTTGTATGTGTGTATATTTACTGTGCTGTATCTTTTTTAAAATTTTTTATCGTGGTTTAGGTGAAAGTTTACAGCTCAAGGTAATTTCTCATTCAAAAATGTATACATATATTGTTTTGTGACATTAGTTGCAATCCCCACAATATGACAGCACAGTCCCCTTTTCCACCCCGGGTTCCCTGTGTCCGTTCGACCAGTTCCTGTCCCTTCCTGCCTTCTCATCCTGCTTTTCGACAGGAGCTGCCCATTTAGTCTTGTATATCTGATTGAACTAAGAAGCACATTCATCACGTGTATTTTTTTTTTTATTTTTTACAGAACCATCAGTATAGATTAACATTACTAACGGGAAAAACCATTGAAAGCTTAGCCTTTTCAGATTGGCTAGAAACTGTGATCCTACATTTAGAATTGTCTTTCTTGACAATCATTGGTACAGGTTTCAGTAACGAGTCAGGAGGGTCTTCATTGGTCCAACAAATTTCTATTCACTAAATGCTAACAGAAAAAGATAAGAGTGGAAAGTCTTTTGTGTTCTGTTTGATTGGCTTTATGTGAAAGGTTCTCTGAAAGATATTTTCCAAGATTATGTTAGCTATTGTCTTTATGCTTCAGGGCCCAGTTGATGTGTCCTTGTAAGTCCTTGTGAGCCCCTGTGAATCCAGCTCCAACGTGTATTATTTTTTGTTTTCTAGTCCTATCTAATCTTTGTCTGAAGAGTGTGCTTCAGGAATGGTTTCAGTTCTGGGTTATCAGTGCACCTGGGGTCTATATTTTTGGCAGTTCCTCTAGTCTCTGTCAGATCGTTAAATCTGGTCTTTTTACGTGAATTTGAGTTCTGTTCCACGTTTTTCTCCTGCTCTATCCAGGACTCTTTGATGTGTTCCCTGTCAGGGAAGTCATTGGTGGTGGCTGGGCACCATCTACTTCTCCTGGTCTCAGGCTGGTGGAGACTCTGCTTCATTTGGTCCTTCAGTCCTTTGTGCTAGTATTTTCCTTGTGCCTTTGGTTTTCTTCATTCTACTTTATTCCGAGTGGGATGGCACCAATTGATGTATCTTATATGACCACTTGCAAGTTTTAAGACCCCAGACACCACTCACCTTGTTGGATGTAGAACGTTTTCTTTTTAAACTATGTTATGTCAACTGACCTAGAAGTCCCCGATACTATGATCCCCAGGCCCTGGCCCCAGCTACTCTGCCTCTCTAAGTGTTAGATGTGTCCAGGAAACTTCTTAGCTTTTGATTTTGTCCAGGTGTGCTGACTTCCCCTGTATTGTGTGTTGTCCTTCCCTTCACCAAAGTTGATCCTTGTCAACGATCTAGTTAGTGATTTCCTCTCCCCCTCCCTCCTAACCATCAAAGAATGCTTTTTTCTGTGTTTAAGCCTTTTGAGTTCTTATAATACTGGTCTTATACAATATTTGTCCTTTTGTGACTGACATTTCACTCAGCATAATGCCCTCCAGATTCATCCATGTTGTGAGATGCTTCACGGATTCATCATTGTTCTTTATCATTGCATACTATTCCATTGTATGTATGTATCATAATTTGTTCATCTGTTTGATGGGCATTCAGTTTGTTTCTGTCTTTTTGCTATTGTGAATAAACATAGGTGTGCATATATCTATTTGTGTGATGGTTTTTAGTTCTCTCGGGTATATTCCTAGGAGTGAGATAGCTGAATCATATGGTATTTCTGTTTGTAGCTTTTTAAGGAAGTGCCGTATTGTTTTCCAAAGTGGATGTACCATTTTACATTCCCACCGGCAGTGCATAAGAGTTCCAATCTCTTCACAACCTCTGCAACATTTGTTATTTTGTGTTTTTTGGATTAGTGCCAGCCTTGTTGGGGTGAGATAGTATCTCATTGTAGTTTTGATTTGCATTTCTCTAATGACTAATGATCGTGAGCATTTCCTCATGTGTCTGTTAGCCGCCTGAATATCTTCTTTAGCGAAGTGCCTGTTCATATCCTTTGCCCATTTTTTAAATTGGGTTATTTTTCTTTTTGTTGTCAAGGTGTTGCAGTATCTTGTAGATTTTAGAGATTAGACCCTTATTGGATATGTCATAGCTAATTTTTTTCCCAATCTGTAGGTTCTCTTTTTACTCTTTTGGTGAACTTCTTTTGATGAGCATAAGTGTTTGATTTTTAGGAGCTCCTAGTTATCTAGTTTCTCTTCTGGTGTTTGTGCATTGCAAGTTATGGTTTGTATACTATTTATGCCATGTGTTAGTGCTCTTGTCATTGCCCCTATGTTTTCTTCCACCATCTTTATTGTTCTAGGTTTTATGTTTAGGTGTTTGATCCATTTTGAGTTAGTTTTTATGCATGGTGTGAGGTATGGGTCCTGTTTCATTTTTTTACAGATGGATATCCAGTTATGCCAGCACCATTTGTTAAAGAGATTGTCTTTTCCCCATTTAAAGGACTTTGGGCTTTTGCCAAATAACAGCTGCTCATAGGTGGATGGGTTTATGTCTGGGTCCTCAATTCTGTTCCGTTGGTCTATGTGTCTGTTGTTGTACCAGTACCAGGCTGTTTTGACTACTGTGGAG
This sequence comes from Dugong dugon, assembly GCA_030035585.1. Lineage (NCBI taxonomy): Eukaryota > Metazoa > Chordata > Mammalia > Sirenia > Dugongidae > Dugong > Dugong dugon. The sequence continues at coordinate 16,057,820 of CM057462.1, read as the reverse complement.
GTATAATAGGTATAACAGGTTCTAAAATCAGATAGTGTGAGGATTCCCTCTTTGTTCCTCTTCTTCAGTAATACTTTACTTATCTGGGACCTCTTCCCTTTCCAAATAAAGTTGGTGATTTGTTTCTCCAGCTTGTTAAAAATGCCACTGGAATTTGGATCAGGATTGCATTGTATCGGTAGATCGTTTTGGGTAGAATTGACATTTTCACAATGTTGAGTCTTCCTATCTATGAGCGTGGTATGTTTTTCCACCTACATGTCTCTTTTGGTTTCTTGCACTAGTGTGTTGTAGTTTTCTTTGTATAGGTCTTTTTCATCTATGGTTAGATTTATTCCTAAGTACTTTATCTTCTTGGCGGCTATTGTAAATGGTATTGAATGGGTGATTTCCTTTTCAAAGTTTGCTTTGTTGGTGTAGAAGAATCCAGCTGATTTTTTGTGTTTATCTTGTATCCTGATACTTTGCTGAAATCTTCTTTTAGTCCCAGCTGTTTTCTTGTGGATTGTTTGAGGTTTTCTGTGTATAAGATCATATCCTCTGTGAATAGGGATACTTTTACTTCCTTCTTACCAATTTGGATGCCTTTTATTTCTTTTTCTTGCCTTATTGCTCTGGCTAGGACTTCCAGCACAATGTTGAATAAGAGTGGTGATAAAGAGCATCCCTGTCTGGTTCCCATTCTCAGGGGGAATGCTTTCAGTCTCTCTCCATTTAGAATGATGTTGACTGTTGGCTTTGCATAAATGCCTTTTATTATGTCTAGGAATTTCCCTTCTATTCCTATTTTGCTGAGAGTGTTTATCATGAATGGGTGTTGGACTTTGTCAAATGCCTTTTCTGCATCTATTGTTTTATTTATGTGATGGATTACGTTGATTGATTTTCTAATGTTGAACCATGCCTGCATACCTGGTATGAATCTCACTTGGTAGTGATGAATTATTTTTTTGATATACTATTAAAATTTTGTTGAAGAATTTTGTTGAATATTTTTGTGTCTTAAGTTCATGAAGGATATTGGTCTGTAATTTTCTTTTTTTGTGGTGTCTTTGCCTGGCTTTTGTATCAGGGTTATGCTGGCTTCACAGAATGAGTTCGGATGTATTCCTTCTTTTTCTATGCTTGGAAATACATTTAGTAGTACTGGAGTTAACTCTTCTCTGAAAGTTTGGTAGAATTCTCCAGTGAAGCTGACCAGGCCAGGGCTTTTTTTGTTGTTGGGAGTTTTTTTTTTATTACCTCTTCAATCTCTTCTTTTATTATGAGTTTTTTAGTTTTTCTACCTCTGTTTGTGTTTATTTAGGTAGGTAGTGTGTTTCTAGAAATTTGTCCGCTTCCTCTAGGTTCTCAAATTTGTTGGAGTACAGTTTTTCATAGTATTCTGTTACGATCCTTCTAATTTCAGTTGGGTCTGTTGTGATTTTACCCATCTTGTTTCTTATTCAGGTTATTTGCTTCCTCTCCTGTTTTTCTTTTGTCAGTTAGGCCAATGGTTTGTTGATTTTTTGATCTTTTCAAAGAACCAACTTTTGGTCTTGTTGATTCTTTCAATTGTTTTCTCATCCTCTATTTCATTCATTTCTGCTCTAATGTTTATTATTTCCTTTCTTCTGGTGCTTGAAAGTTTCTTTTGCTTCTCTCTTTCTATTTCTTTGAGTTGCATGGTTAATGTTTTGATTTTGGCCCTTTCTTCTTTTTTAATGTGTGCATTTATTGCTACAAATTGACCACGGCTTTTGTTGTGTCCCAGAGGTTTTGGTAAGATGTGTTTTCATTCTCATTTGATTCTGTGATTTTCTTTATTCCATTCTTGATTTCTCCTATAACCCAGTAGTTTTTAAGCAAGGTGTTGTTCAGTTTCCATGTATTTGATTTTTTTCTTTGCTGTTTCTGTTATTGATTTCTACTTTTATGGTATTATGGTCAGAAAAGATGTTTTGTAATATTTTGATGTTTTCGATTCTGTTAAGGCTTGCTTTATGGCCTAAAATGTGGTCTCTTCTGGAGAATGTTCCATGTGCGTTGGAAGAGAATGTATACTTGGCTGCTGTTGGGTGGAGTGTTCTGTATATGTCTATGAGGTCAAGACGGTTGATTGTGGCATTTAGGTCTTTCATATCTTTACTAAGTTTCTGGCATTTAGGTCTTTCATATCTTTACTGAGTTTCTTTCTGGATATTCTGTCCTTTACTGAAAGTGGTGTATTGAATTTTCCTACTATTATTGTGAAGCTGTCTTTTTCTCTTTTCAATGCTATTAGAGTTTGTTTTATGTATTTTGGAGCCCTGTCATTGGCTGCTTATATATTTATTATGGTCATGCCCTCCTGGTGTATTGACCCTTTAATCATTATATAGTGTCCTTCCTTATCCTTTGTGGTGGATTTTGATTTAAAGTCCATTTTGTCAGAGATTAATATTGCCACTCCTGCTCCTTTTTGGTTGTTGTTTGCTTGACATAAATTTTTCCATCCTTTGAGTTTTACTTTGTGGCTTTGTGTCTAAAGTGTGTCTCTTGTAGATAGCATATAGATGGATCATATTTTTTTAATCCATTCTGCCTCTGTCTCTTTATTGTTGCATTTAGACCGTTTACATTCAGTGTAATTATTGATAGGTATGAGTTTACTGCTGTCATTTTGGTTTTTTGTGTGCGTGTGTGTGTGTGTGGTATTGACTGTTTCTTTGTTCCACTTAATTTTCTGTGCTGAGTTCTTTTTCTTTATGTATTTTCTTTTTATCTTTTCCATTATTGTTGATTTTGTGTTTGCGGAGTCTTTATGTTTTTTTTCATTTTGATGGGTAGGTTTGTTAGCTTCCTTTGTGGTTACCTTGAAATTTACCTTTATTTTTCTAAGTTTAAACCAATTTTTTTACTTCCTTGTAACCTTAACTTACTCTCCATATGGAAGTTCTATGACTATCCTCTTTAGTTCCTCTTGTTTGTTTTGAAGTTGTCATCGTTTACATATTGATGTCTCTAGTTCCCTATTTTCAGCCTTTTAGCTTTGGTTTGTTTTTGTGAATTCCCTATCTGGGTTGATAACGGGTTGATCTGTCCTGTGTTCTAGTCTTGGATTGTTGTCTTATAGTGTTTCTTCTCTAACCAGAGGACTCCCTTTAATATATCTTGTACTTTTGGTTTGGTTTTTACAAATTCCCTTAACTTCTGTTTATCTGGAAATGATCTAATTTCACCATCGTATTTGAGAAACTGTTTTCCTGGATATATAATGCTTGACTAACATTTTTTTTCCTTCAAGGCTGTATATATGTCATCCCATTGCCTTCTTGCCTGCATGGCTTCTACTGAGTAGTCAGAGCTTAGTCTTATTGGTTCTCCTTTGTAAATGACTTTTTATTTATCCCTAGCCATTCTCAGGATTCTATCTTTGTCCTTGGTTTTGGCCAGTTTGATTATGCTATGTCTTGGTGACTTCCTTTTGGGGTCCCCCCGTATGGGGTTCATTGAGCTTCTTGGATAGATATCTTCTTGTATTTCATGATATTAGGGAAGTTTTCTGCCGGCAAATCTTCAACAATTCTCTCTGTTTTCTGTTATCACCCTTGTTCTGGAATTCCAATCACTTGTAGGTTTTTCCTCTTGATAGTGTCCCACATAATTCTTAGTTTTTCTTCATTTTTTAAAATTCTTTTTCCTTATTTTTCCTCAAATAAACCAGTGTCAAGGGATTTATCTTCAATTCACAAATTCTGATTTCCACTGTCTCAATTCTGCTTCTATGACCTTCTATTGAGTCATATAATTCTGAAAGTTTATTGTTAATCTTTTGGATTTCTAGTTGCTGTCTCTGTGTGTATTCTATCGGTCTGTTAATTTTGTCACTTTGTTTTTGTATTGTGTTCCTGAATTCCTCTATTGCTTTTTCTGGGCATTCCTTGGCTTGAACTGAGTTTTGATCAATACCCTTCCTGATCTTTTGGAGGACTCTGTATATTAATCTTTTGAATTCTTTTTCAGGTAGTTTCATTAGCTTATCTTTCTCTGGAAGGTTTCCTCGTTCTTCATTTTGGTCGCTTGCTGGAGCCATATTGACTTGCTTCTTTATGTGATTTGATATTGACTGTTGTCTCTGAGGCATCAATAAGTTATTATATTTATTTATTGTATGTTTGGTTACTGTGTCCTAACTTTGTGTTTTGTTTTGATATACCCGAATAGGCTGAATGTGTAAGCTAATTTGATTGTTGGTGTCTTTGAAGCTCTCACATCCTGTCTACAGGTAGTCAGAGCAGCTACTAGGTGTGTGAGTCCAGAAGTGTGTTCACTTTTCTTGTGGTTGTGGGGCACAGGTGTCTAGGTCATCAGTCACTTGAGTGTGTGATGTAGACTGTCACCTACAGTCCTAGATAGGCAGTGCTTTGTAGGGGGGTTTGGAGCAGGCACAGGTATCTAGCTGCAGTATAGGAGGGTATCTGTGGAGCAAGGCAGAGGGGCTGACGGCTGCCCCTGGGTGCCTGGGTGGAGTGTGTGTCCTTGTCTCCTAGAGTGCATAGTGGGGAGCATGGCAAGTGGTCTTTGGGCACCTGGTGCTGTAGACTGCAGTTTGAGATATAAAAGAGAATTGAGTAGAGAGACAGGGATACCTCATACCACCAAGAAAGCAGCCCCGGGAACAGAGTGTGTCCTTTGGACCTGGGGTTCCTGCATGGAGAAGCTCTTAGTTCAGGGGAAGATTGATCACAAGGACCTTCCTCCAGAGCCAACAGAGAAAACCTTCCACTGGAGCTGACACCCTGAATTTGGACTTCTAGCCTACTAGACAGTGAGAGAATAAACTTCTGTTTGTTAAAGCCATCCAGTTGTGGTATTTCTGTTACAGCAGCACTAGATGACTAAGACATGGAGTAAGGACAATTATGGCAGTAAAGGTCAAGTGGAAGACATTAAGACTTCCCCTACCTAGGAAGATAGTAAACCAAAAGCAATACCTCATTCCCGGAGGGATTGCAGAGATTACTGCCATCATCAAGGACTTTAAAGATGCAAGGTGGTTATTCCCACACATCTCCATTGAACTCCACTATTTTACCAGTGCAAAAAACAGACGGATCTTGGAGAATGACAGTAGATCATCATAAACTTAATGAGGTGGTGGCTACAATTGCAGATACTGTTACAGATCTGGATTCATTGCTTGGCAAATTAATACATCTCCTGGAAACTGGTATGCAGATATTAACCTGTCCAGCACATTTTCTCACTTCTGGTTCTGAAGAATCATCATAAGCAGTTTGCATTAAGTTGGCGAGGCCAGCAATACACCTTTAGTGTCTTACCTGAGAGTTATATCAACTCTCTAGCCCTATGTCATAATTTAGTCAAGGAATTTGATTGCTTTTCCCTTGCACAAGACGTCACACTGGTCCATTACATTGATGACATTATGCTGATTGGACCTAGTAAGGAAGAAGTATCAATGACTCTAGGCATAGTGGTAAGATTTTTGCATGATAAAACAAACAAACCAGTTGCAGTCAAGTTGATTCTGACTCATAGCGACCCTATAGGACAGAGTAGAACTGCCCCATACGGTTTATAAGGAAGATCTAGTGGATTTGAACTGCTGACCTGTTGGTTAACCACTCTTAACCACTATGCCACCAGGGTTTCTCTTTGCATGATAGAGGGTGGTAAATTAACTTGACAAAAATTAAGGCACCTTCCACCTCAGTGAAATTTCTAGGGGCCCAGTGGTGTAGGGCATGTCGAGATATTCCTTCTAAAGTGAAAGATAAGTTATTTTTACCTGGAACCTCCTACAATTAAAAAAGAGGCACAACGCCTGGTGGGGCTCTTTGGATTTTGGAGGCAACGTATCCCTCATTTGGGTGTGCTACTCCGGCCTATTTATCAGGTAATTCAAAAAGCTACTAGTTTTGAGTGAGGCTTAGAATTAGAGAAGGCTCTGCAACAGGTTCAGGCTGCCGTGCAAGCCAGTCTGCCACTTGGGCCATATGATCCAGCTGATCCAGTGGTGCTTCAAGTGTCTTTGGCAGGCTCCTATTGGTGAATCACAGTGCAGACCCCTAGGAGCAAAGCCCTGCTATCTTGTGCAGATAACTACTCACTGTCTTTTGAGAAACAGCTTTTGGCTTGTTACTGGACCTTAGTAGAGACTCAGTGCCTAACCATGGGCCACAAAATTACTATATCCTCAGCTGTCCATCATGAACTGGATGTTGTCTGACCCACAGAGCCATGAATTCAGACGTGCATAGCAGCACTCCATCATTAAATGGAAGTGGTATGTACGAGATCAGGCTCGACCAGGACCTGAAGGCACAAGTAAATTTCATGAGGAAGTGGCCCAAATGCCCACGGTCTCCACTTCTGTCACATTATCTGCCCTCTCCCAAAGTACAGCTGTGGCCTCATGGGAAGTTCCTTATGATCAGTTGACTGAGGAAAAGAAAACTCGTGCCTGGTTTACATACAGTTCTGAGTGATATGCAGACATCACTCAAAAGTGGAAAGCAGCAGCACTGAAGCCCCTTGCTAGGACCTTCCTGAAGTTTAGTGGTGAAGGGAAATCGTCCGAATGGGGAGAACTTTGAGTACTGTACCTGGTTGTTTACTTTGCTTGGAAGCAGAAATGGCCAAATGTGCGATTGTATACTGATTGATGGGCTGTCGCCAATGGTTTGGCTGGATGGTCAGGTACTTGGAAGGAACATGATTGAAAAATTAGTGACAAGGAGGTATGAAGACAAGGTATGTGGATAGACCTCTCTGAATGAGCCAAAGAAGTGAAGATATCTGTCCCATGTGAATGCTTATCAAAGGGCGATCTTGGCAGAGGAGGATTTTAATGATCAAGTGGAAAGGATGAAACATTCTGTAGAAACCAGTCATCCTCTTTCCCCAGCCTATCCTGTCATTGCTCAATAGGCTCATGAACAAAATTGGTCATGGTGGCAGGGATGGAGGTTATGTGTGGGCTCAGCAACATGGACTTGCACTCATCAAGATTGACTTGGCTACTGCTGAGTGCTCCATCTTCCAGGAGCAGAGATAAACACTCAGTCCCCAGTATGGCACCATTCCTTAAGGCTATCAGCCAGCAACCTGGTGGCAGGTTGATTACATTGGACCACTTACATCATGGGAATGGCAGCTTTTTGTTCTTACTGGGTATTAATTTGCCTTTCTTGCGTGCAATGCTTCTGCCAAAACTACCATCCGTGGACTTACAGAATGCCTTTTCCATCGTCGTGGTGTCCCACACAGCCTTACCTCAGAACAAGGGACTTGCTTCACAGCAAATGAAAACAAGCAATTGGCCCATGCTCATGGAATTCACTGGTCTTACCACGTTCCCCAACATCCTGAGGCAGCTGGCTTGGTAGAATTGTGGAATTGCCTTCTAAAGACATAATTGCAGCACCAGCTAGGTGGCAGTACTTTGCAGGGTTGTGGAAATGTTCTCCAGAAGGCTGTATATGCTCTAAACCATCATCCAATATATGGTGCTGTTTCTCCCATATCCAGGATCATGGGTCCAGGAACCAAGGACTGGAACTAGGAGTGGCACCACTCACTATTACCCCTAGTGACCCACTTGCAAAATTTTTATTCCTGTCCCTGGACCCTATGTTCTCCAGGCCTACAGGTCTTAGTTCCAAAGGGAAGAATATTCCCACCTGGAAACACAACACTGATTTCATTGAACTGAAAGTAAAGAATGACACCCAGCCACTTTGGGCTGATCATTCCTCTGGATCAACAAACAAGGGAGTAACCATATTGGCTGGTGTTATTGATCCTGATTACCAAATGGAAATCAGATAGATATTACATTATGGAGGTAAAAGAAGAGTATGTCTGGAATACTGGAGGTCCCTTAGGATGTCTTTTAGTACTGACATGACTTTGATTAAAGTCAATGGAAAACTGTTGTTGTTGCTAGGTGCCGTCGAGTCAGTTCCAGCTCATAGTAACCCTGTCAACAATTGGGTCAAGCATAACAATTGTGAGGATGGCACAGGATCGGGTAGTGTTTCATTCTGATAACATGTTCAAAGTACATGAGACAAAGACTCGCCATCCTTGAGTCTAAGGAGCATTCTGGATTTACTTCTTCTAAGACACACTTGTTTTTTCTTCTGGCAGTCCATGATATATTCAATATTCTTCGCCAATACCATAATTCAAAGGCGTCAATTCTTCGATCTTTCTTATTCATTGTCTGGATTTCGCATGCATATGAAGTGATTGAGAATACATGGATTGGGTCAGACGCACCTTAGTTTTCAAAGTGACATCTTTGCTTTTGAACACTTAAAGAGGTCTTTTGCAGCAGATATGCCCAATGTCCTTTGATTTCTTGATTGGGCATTGATTGTGAATCCAAGTAAAATGAAATCCTCGACAATTTCAATATTCCTTCCATTTATCAAGATATTGCTTATTTGTCCAGTTGTGAGGATTTCTGTTGTCTTTATGTTGAGAAGCAATCCATACTGAAGGCTGTAGACTTTGATTTTCATCAATAGGTGCTTCAAGTCCTCTTCACTTTCAGCAAGCAAGGTTGTGTCATCTGCATAATGCAGTTTATTAATGAGTCTTCTTCCAATCCTGATGCCCTATTTTTCTTCATATATTCCACCTTCTCAGTTATTTGCTCAGCATACAGATTGAATAAGTATGGTGAAAGGATACAACCCTGACGCATACCTTTCCTGATTTATACCACATAGTATCCTTGATCTGTTTGAACCACTGCCTCTTGATCTATGTACAGGTTCCTCATGAGCACAATTAAGTGTTCTGGAATTTCAATTCTTCCCAATGTTATCCATAACTTGTTATGATTCATACTGTCGAATGCCTTTGCATAGTCAATAAAACACAGGCAAACATCTTTCTCGTATTCTCTGGTTTCAGCCAAGATCCATATGACATCTGATATCCCTTGTTTCATGTCCTCTTCTGAATTCGGGTTGAACTTCTGGCAGTCCTCCTTTAATGTACTGCTGCAATGGCTTTTGAATAATCTTCAGCAAAATTTTTTTGTGTGTGATACTAATGATATTTTTAGATAATTTCTGCATTCTGTTGGATCACCTTTCTTTGGAATAGGCACAAATGTGGATCTCTTCCAGTCAGTTGTCCAGGAAGTTTCTTACAAATTTCTTGGAATAGACGAATGAGCACTTCCAGCGCTGCATCCCTTTGTTGAAATATTTCAACTGACATTCCGTCAATTCCTAGAGCCTTGTTTTTTGCCATTCCCTTCTTGATCATGTCCCTTTGACTTCTTTCAGTACCATCGGTTCTTGATCATATGCTTCCTCCTGAAATGGATGAACATTCAACAATTCTTTTTGGTACGGTGTCTCTGTGTATTCCTTCCATCTTCTTTGATGCTTTCTGTGTCATTCAATATTTTGCCTATAGAATCCTTCAACATTGCAACTTGAGGCATGAATTTTTTTTTCAGTTATTTTGTCTTGATAAATGTCAAGCGTGTTCTTCTCTTTTGGTTTTCTAACTCCATGTCTTTGCACATTTCTTTATAATACTTTACTTTGTCTTCTCAAGCCACTCTGAAATCTTCTGTTCGGCTCTGCATCATTTCTTCCTTTTGCTTTAGCTACCCCCCATTCAAGAAAGCAAGTTTCAGAGTCTCTTCAGATATATATTGTGGCCTTTTTTTTCCAGTCTTTTTAAGGACCTCTGCTTCATGTATGATGTCTTTGATGTCATTCCACCAGTCTCTAGTCTTAGGTCATTAGTGTTCAATGCTTCAAATCTGTTCTTGAGATGGTCTCTAAATTCAGGTGGAATATACTCAAGGTTGCACTTTGACTTTCATGGACTTGCTCTAATTTTTTTCAGCTTCACTTTGAACTTGCATATGAGCAATTGGTTGTCTGCTTTGCAGTAGGCCCTTGGCCTTGTTCTGATGATATCGAGCTTCTCCATTGTCTCTTTCCATAGATGTAGTCGATTTGATTCCTGTGTATTCTGTCTGCTGAGGTCCATATGTATAGTCAATGTATATGTTGTTGAAAAAAGGTATTTGAAGTGAAGAAGTCGTTGGTCTCAAAAAATTCTATCAAGTGATATCGGGCATCATTTTTTTTTATCACCAAGGGCATAGTTTTCAACTACCGATCCTTCTTTGTTCCCGACTTTCACATTCCAGTCACCAGTAATTATCAATGCATCTTGATTGCATGTTTGATCAATTTGGGGCTGCAGAAGTTGGTAAAAATATTCAATTTCCTCATCTTTGATATTATTGGTTCGTGGTAAATTTGACTAATAGTCGTAGGTGTATAAATATTGTCCTATCACTGACAGCATTATACTTCAGGGTAGATCTTGAAATGTTCTTTTTGACGATGGATACGACGTCATTCCTCTTCAATTTGTTCTTATGGCATAGTAGACCATACGATTACCCAATTCAAAATGACCAATACCAGTCCATTTCAGCTCGATAATGCCTAGGATATCGATGTTTATGCGTTACATTTCGTTTTTGTCAATTTCCAATTTTTCCAGATTCATACTTCGTACATTCCATGTTCCAATTATTAATGGATATCTGCAGCTGTTTCTTCTCATTTTGAGTCACGGCACCTCAACCAATGAAGTTCCCAAAAGCTTTACTGCATCCACGTCATTAAGGTCAGCTCTACTTTGAGGAACCAGCTCTTCCCCAGTCATATTTTGAGTGCCATCCAACCTGAAGGGCTCGTCTTCCAGCATTATACCAGAAAATGTTCCACTGCTATTAATAAGGTTATCACTGGCCACTTTTTTCAGAAGTAGACTGCCAGGTCATTCTTCTTAGTTTGTCTTAGTCTGGAAGCTCCTCTGAAATCTTGGTGACCCTCATAGTATTTGAAATAGTGGACATCATGGTTGGTAAAGTAGAGGGTCATTGAAAAAGAGGAAGACCATCAATGAGATGGATCACAAGAGATTGCTACAGTGGCTGCAACAATGGGCTCAAACATAGCAATGATTGTGAGGATGATGCAGGACCAGGCAGCGTTTTGTTTTGTTGTACATAGGGTCTCTATGAGTTGGGACTGACTTTATGGCACCTAACAACAACAAGAAACGAAGACATCTACATGCTGTGCCATAATTGCTAGTCCACACCACTCTGAAAGACAAATTTAGCAACTAAAGCACAGTGTTACATCTTCCAGTACAAATACGGTTTCCAAAGTTCTTTAGGTCAGCTTTTTCTCACCAATGTCAGTGAGATAACGTCACAAATTTGTTATACAGTTAGATTCAACTGTCACAGTCTGATTTCCATTCTGGGATTTACAAATATTCATGAAGATTTTTAAAAGTTTGCATATAATATAGTTCACTCTTCATGATGTGTATGTAATTCTGTGGAAGACAAGAATTATCCCTACTCTAATGGAGCTTATAGTTTAGCGGGAGAGATAGGTCAAAGATGCAAAGGCCTACAGGAGACAGGAAATGGACCTAAGTTTGTGAACTGTCATGAATTGGTGGAATCTGTGACAAACCTAAAAATTCATGAACTAACTAAAGTTCTTCAAGATTAATTTTTTAAAAAATACTGTGTGGGCCATGGAATGCATCTTTAGGTACATTAGGCCTATACACCATTTGAAATTTCTTCATTAAAGAATAATGGCACGCACACAAAATAATTATAAAATAAATGAAAGAAAATCCCAGATGCCATGAGGAAGTATAGTAATGGCCCCTGAGTATAATTTCTGAGGATGTTACATTTGACCAGAGATCTGTAAGATTAGTAAAATATAGTTAGACAGTGGGGCTTAGGGAGAGGAAAAGATTTAAGATGAATGTAACAGTAGACAGAACAGGGTATTTGAAGCTTCAATGTGACTGTAGCCCAGAGAGTGTGGGGGGAAGTAGCAAGAGATGAACTGAAGTTTTAGGGACCAGATAGTGTAAGATTGACCAGGTGGGTGGTTGTTGAAATGGAGAGATATTTTATCATTTGGGATAAGGACTAGCTGTGATAGAAAATCCCAAATCATAGTGGCCTGGACAGACAGATATATATTTCTCTCTCATATAACTGATGTCTGTGTATAGTCAGTGCAGAATTAGATTGGTGGCTTCACCATCATCAGGTATCAGACTCCTACCTTGTTTCTCAAAAAAGGTCTTCACTTCCTGGTCCAAGATGTTTTCATTCCAGTCAACAACCTCCAGAGGAATGGAGGTAAAGGGGTAAGTTCTCTACCTTTAAGGACATTTCTTAGAAATGACACATGACACTTTTAGTTACAGCTTATTGAAGAGAACTTAGTTACATGGCCTCATCTTGTAGCAAGAACTGTTGGGAAATAAAATGGTTTTTCTAGATAACCACTGTTATAACCGAAAATCAGGAGTTCTGTGACGAAGGACCAAGGAAACAACAAATGTTGGGGGAGACCAACATCTTCAGTCACAGAAGTAGACAATGTTGAGATATGTGTTGGAGCTACAACTAGCAGGATTCGATGATTGATTTAATGGGCAGTGACGGAGGAACAGAGAAGTAACAAACTTGATTTCCCTTCTTCTGAACTAACCAAGAGGATAAGTGTAGTGTTTTTCTGGAAATGGAGAAATGAAAGGAGGGGCAAGTTTGAGGCAAAGAACAGGATTAATTAGTTGCTATAAGCTTGTTCACCCAGTCCTGAAAAAGAGAAGGGAATAAATTTATCCATTTCCTGTGCACATTTCTGGTGATGTTCTATGACCATAAAGGTGTATGTGTAAGTGTATGTGACCTGTGTGTACACACACACACACACACACACACACACACACACACATTTTATTTTGTCACAGAAATGATTGTGTTCAATCACACCATTATATACCTTAAATTTTTCACTTAGTATTTTGGGAATTTTTCCATATAAGTGCATGAAGAGGACCATTACTATTCTTAATAGTTACAAAAGTATTCATTGTGTGGCTGTTCCATAATTTATTTAATTAGTCCCTATTTGTACACATTTAAGTTATATCTATGTTTTCTTATCAGGAAATATGCTGTCATGAATGTCATCACAAGTATTATACACTTGAATGAATGTAATTGTGGAATAAATGCCTTAAAATAAAATTGCTGGGTTCAAAGACATATGCATTTAAAATTTCAATATATTTCATTGTTTATAACCATATAAATTTGATTTGAATATTTCCCTTTGTGATGGTTAAGACTTTGGGTCAACTTGGCTGGACCATGATTCTCAGTGTTTTAATGTGATCACTCCCATGATTGAATATACTGTGAGTAGCCAATCAGATGAAAGGGAGTCTCCTTGGGGGTGTGTCCTGCATCTGAATATAAGCAGAAGTTCTGGCTTTTTGCTCTCTCTGGATCCTGCGGCTGCCTCCTGTTGTCTCATCTCTGGTTCTTGGGACTTCAGCTGTCAGCTCATCTGCCAAACTTGTGATTTGTCGATCTTCACAGCCCGTGAGTGGAGCCCTGCTCTCTGACCTGCTGATCTTGGGCTTGCCAGCTTCTGTGGCTGCATGACTTGGGAGAGGCCTCTACCCTGATCTATGGACTTGGGACGTTCTAGCCTTTACAATTGCATGAGCTGTTTCCTTGATATAAACTTCTCTCTCTATATATATTTATACGCTTTACTGGTTTTGCTTCTCTAGAGAACCCAACCTAAGACACCTTTCATGTAGGTTTTAGTAAGACTTATACTACCAGCAACATATTTGAGTGCCTGCTTTTCTATACTTTTACCAATTCAATGTAACAAACTTTCTGATCTTTGCCCAGTCTACAGCTTAAAAGACTGGTATTTGGTTTTGGTCTCATCATGCTTTTTTCTTACAATGAGTGCAATTGAACACCTCACATATTTAAAAATCATTTTATTTACTTTTATAAATATGTTTTCATTTTTGTTATTGTACTTTTAGTCCTTTTCTTTTTGATTTATTTGCTTGTTAATAAATTACAAGTTGTTAACAATATTTTTCTTTTCAGTAAATTCCTTCATATAAACTCAGTTAATTTAACTATTATTAATAGCTTCTGATTATTATGTAGTTTCAAGATAGCTACCATTCTGGTACTTTCAAAACTTCTTTCTCATTTCTATATAGCTTTACAAAAATGAACTCATTCGATATACATCATTTAGGTATCTACTTTTATTCCTATTTAATAATAGAACTGTTTCTATGTCATTCACCATTTTAAGACACCTTTTAATAGTTTCATGTATTATTTTGTCATTTGGAGATACAATAATTTACAGAGACCTCAACTACTCTGGCCTAAGGCTGTTCCTGTCCTGAGCCAACCTCCCAGAAAACCCCATAGATCCAGTGTCCATTGTTCCAGTGGATGAAACTGCAGAGACTGTACTAATGTGTTTCTCTTGGGGCACTTCATTCCAGGCAGAGTGGCAGGCTTCTAGATAGGCCAGCAGGTCCCGCCTCTTGTCTCCCTGATGACTCTTGGTACCTTTTTAAAATTTAAGCTAGTTGTTTATTTTGGAGGCAATGCTTTTGAAGGTCATGGAGGTGCCTGATATCCTTTTGATATGAACCCCACAGAATGACAGCCGATACAATTTAAACACCTCCATCTTCCATTGTCTGAAGTCCCCCGGCCCAGGGTTCCATGTGTGCACAGCAGAATGTATCTGTTGTTGAAATCCCACTCACAGCTGTTGGCTGGCATCCAGCACTTTAACAAAATGGTATTATAGAATACAAATATATTTATATCAAATTAACGAAGAATTACTCTATACTACTACAGCCCTCATTTGTATGACTGGTCTCATGTTTATAGCTTCCTTCTTCTACTGTTGTTGTTAGGTGCCGTTGAGTCGATTCCAACTCATAGTGACCCTATGTACAATAGAATGAAACACTGCCCGGTCCTCACAATCATTGTTATGCTTGAGCTCATTGTTGCAACCACTGTGTTAATCCATCTCATTCCTCTTCTTCTTTTTCACTGACCCTCTACCAAGCATGATGTTCTTCTCCAGGGAGTGATCCCTCCTGATAACATGTCCAAAGTATGTGAGACGTATTCTCGCCATCCTTGCTTCTAAGGAGCATTCTTCTGAGACAGATTTGTTCATTCTTTTGGCAGTCCATGGTATATTCAATATACATTGCCAACACCACAATTCAAAGGTGTCAATTATTTGGTCTTCTTTATTCATCGTCCAGCTTTCACCTGCATATGATGCTATTGGAAACACCATGGCTTGGATCAGGTGCATCTTAGTCTTCAAGGTGACATCTTTGCTTTTCAACATTTTAACACTTCTACTACTCATGCCATATTCTCTTTGCCCTCGACAATTACCTCAATTTATCATACTTTTTTCCCTGATGGGAGACCCAAACCTTTATTCTATGAGGTTCTATGTGATTTTAGCCTATACTGAGTTTTTATACTTTTTTTGGTAACAATTAGCATAGAATATGGGAACATTAAGAAGCAGCCCAGTAGACCTCCTGCAGTCCAAACATACTACTCCTATAGTAACCACATATCCCCTTGACAACCAGGATCAATCACTTCCACCAGAAGAATAATCACCTTCATTGGCTATAGGTTCACTGGCATGAGGAGCCCAAAGTGCCAGGAAGAAGTTTCAGCTTCTAAATTATTGGAGACACAAATCAATGTAGACCTTTAACTTTCTTTTCCGGAAAAACGAACATTCAGATTAACTATTCAAAGCTCTTCCCCCTGGGAGAATCTCCATAAACACTGTTCTTCAGAACCATCACTAAATGGGACTGTAGTACTACGGTAGTCCACTTTTGGGTGGTGCCAGCATATTGGGAGAACCATGTATTAAAAAACAAAAACAAACGAAACCAATTGCCACCGAGTCGATTCCGACTCATAGCAACCCTATAGGACAGAGTAGAACTGCCCCATAGGGTTTCCAAGGAGCGGCTGGTGGATTCAAACGGCTGACTTTTTTGTTGGCAGCCAAGCTCTTAACCAGTGAGCCACCAGGGCTCCAGAACCATGTATACAATAGCCCAAATAGCCTCTTCCTCAGTCAACTAGTCACAGGGAATTCCCCATGAAGACACAGGTGTACAATGAGAACCAAACGACAATGCAGTAGAAGTAGGGGTCATGGGAAACTTGCTCATGTGACTTACTGCGCCTCAGAGCCTATTGAGACCAGTTTCATATAGACTCCTTCCACTTGATGATGTAGTGCTGCTGTGCACACCCAACTTCATGGTTTGTTGCATCAGACAACACTCAATTCATGATAGGTAGCTCAGGTCATATACAACTGGGAGGACTATGATCAGCACTCAGTCACTACTAGGATCCCAGAGGAAGCCAGACAATACTCCTCAAAAGGAGAAGGGTTATCTGCAGAGGATGGCATGGCTTGGCTCCTTGATCCTAAAGGTCTATTGTGTCGTTCACCTGCCAAAGTCCCCGTCGAGTATCCATATCTGTCACAGACACATCAAGCACCATCACAGCTGGTGGGTCCTATGGCACAAGTTGCAGAGCAGATTGCCTGCAGCTGAGACCTGTTGCTGAACCTTCCCTTGTTCTGGGCTCCACTCAAAACTGGTAGTCGTTAGGGTTACTCAGAAAATGGGTCAGCATAGCAGGCCCCATGATGTGCATGTTGTCTCCAAAATCCAAACAGGCCCACTAGGCTTGGTGCCTCTTTCTCAGTGGTAGGAGGGAATGATGCAACAACTTGTCCTTCACATTTGAAAGGACATTATCAGTGTGGTTCAGATCCTGGATTCCTAGAGATTTCACTAAGGTGGCAGACCTACTGTTGTTTAGGGGGTTTATGTCCCACCCACTGGTACACATGTCTCTTATCAAGGTGTCTCCAACTGTTGCTACTTCCCGATTACCCCGTCCAAGTCAGCATAATACCATTAATGTCATAGTGGACCAGCCTGATGTCTTGTGAAACGGAGCAGTGATCATTCTCTGCAGAGGAAACAATGACAGAGACCTGGAGAGTTTATATATCCCTGAGGTAGGACAGGGAAAGTGTTTTGTTCCTGCCAGCTAAAAGCAACCATCTTCTTTTGGTCTTTACTAACCCAAATAGAGAATAAAACATTTACCAGATAAATAGCTGCACACCAGATGCCAAGGGTTGTGCTGATTTGCTCCAGCAAAGAAAAGACATCCGGGACAGCAGATAAATTGGAGTGACCACCTGGTTAAGTAGATAATAACCCACTGTCCTTCACTAAGATCCATCTGCCTTTTGCATACATAAGTGATTGAGCAATTAATACTTTAATGAAGAAGAAATTGGGGTTAAGATCACACTTCTAGTAAGTGTCTGAGCAGGACTCAAACCAGTGTGTCTGGCTCCAAAGTCTAAGCTCATCCTCACTGCACCATCATGCTTTAGTGGCTCTGTAAGCCCATCAAGCCGCCACCTTCAACTGTAGACCTGCAGATTCGTTGATAGGAATTAGTCTTACTTTTTGTTAAAGAACTAAAAAAAAAAAAAATTCATCCTCCCCCAAATATCTTGACTGTAAGGTAGTTATCACAATTAAGGCCCAGTCTTCCAAGGCAATACTGAAAAGATATCTGGTGGAAATTCAAATAGTTACTCTCTGGATGACAGTTTGGCAACGGATCAAATTCTAACTGGTCTTCCAGGGGTGGGGGGTAAGGGGATCCCTTTTGTGCCTGAGTCCCGTGGGCTGTGGATCCGACCCAGCGCGGGTGCTGCACAGGAAGCAGAGTGCCTCTGCCCCTACTCTCAGCTCAGGGAACGTAACAAGTAAATGTTTCTATTTTTCTTTTTTGAAATTAGGATTGTTTTAACGATTCCTTTGGGTGACGCTAAGATCTCTCTGGGTCAATGTGAATATCGGACTAAAGGGTTGCCAGACTGGGATTGATGGGAGAGCTCACCATAAGGAATGGAAATAAGGCCGGGGACTTGGGCACTGAGAGGTATAGAAATAATGGAGACATTTGAGAAGTAGGAAAAAAATCAGCCTAAATCTCATCACTATTCACTGACTAAGGAGTCCCTGGTTGGCGCAGTTAAGCACAAGGCTACTAACTGAAAGGTTGGCAGTTTTAATCCACCCAGAGGAAGAAAGGTCTGGTGATCTACTTCTGAAAGATCACAGCCATTAATTTAAAAAAGGACCATTCATTGACCAACAGGAAGGAATTCTACTAAGCTTGTACATAAAATCTGTTAACTACCTAGGAGGATGGAATCAGGATGGTTTCATTGTTGTACAGGTATAAACAGCTAATATGTGTTAGATATGAGATGCAAATTCAGGTTCATGTGATTCCAAAATTTTTGCATTTAGTATCATTTAGAAAGTCTTCTACCACTTCATATTAACAATTTCTCTTTTGTTGTACTTAGCACTTTATATTTTGTGAATTGTTGGCTTATTGCCTTTGCTCATTTTTTTCTTGGGATGTTGTCTTTAAAGTGTCTTGACACTATAAAAGTATCACACCTTTTTTCTTTTGGATAAATTTATTTTTGCTCTTTTAATAGTTTTTCTGGAAAATAACCAGGGTTGGAGTGCCACCATATTCATCAGTCTCTCAGAGACTACATGAAATTATACATTTTCCCCCATGTCCATTACATTGCTCTCTCTGTTTACTGAGCATGTTTTTATTTTTTAAATTTTTTTATTGTACTTTAAGTGAAAGTTTACAATTCAAGCTAGTCTCTCAAAAATTTATACATACCTTTTTATGTGACCCTAATTGCTCTCCCGATACTGTAGCAGCACACTCCTCCTTTCCACTCCTGATTTCCCATGTCCATTCAACCAGTTCCTAACCCTCTCTGCCTTCTCATCTCACCTCAGGACAGAAGCTGCCCATTTAGTCTCATGTATCTACTTGAGCTAAGAAGCACACTGTTCAAGAGTATCATCTTATGTTCCGTAGTCCAGTCCAATCTTTGTCTGAAGAGTTGTCCTCGGGAACTGTTTTAGTTCTGGATTGACAGACAGTCCAGGGGCCATGCTTTCTGGGGTTCCTCCAGTCTCAGTCAGACCATTAAGTCTAGTCCTCTTACTAGAATTTGAGTTTTGCACCTCACGCTTCCCCTGCTCCATCAGGGACTCTGTTGTGTTCCCTGTCAGGGTGGTCATTGGTGGTAGCCAGGCATCATCCAGTTCCTCTGGTCTTAGGCTGATAGTCTCTAGTTTATGTGGCCCTTTTGCCTCTTGGGCTAATATTTTCCTTGTGGCTTTGGTGTACTGAACAGATTTTTGTTTCTTTGAACACAGGGTAGAAAATGACCATATCAAAATGAGCCCAAGTTTACATATCCATGCCAGGCTTCTGAACTGGAATATCCTGAAACCGTTTCTATTTTCTTTAGGGGAAATGTAATCTGATGTTGTTAGCTTGTGATGTGTCCAATTTGCTGGCTGGAGGTGAGAAGAGCATGGTATTAACAGAGCCCCAGGAGGCCATGGTGGGCTGGGTGTGTGAGCACTATGTTTGGCATGAGCAGATGTAAGAGAAAGGGAACCTGGGTTGATATATCAAAAAATATGTTTCCTATAATACACAAAACCCAGTGAGAACCAAATAGAAATAAGGAGAGGACCTAATTCAATTCATGGACACCTTTGTAACCACATTAATAAAGTGCAAGAGGTACAACTAGTGGGTGAGGGATAACGTGCATCTTTTAAGTTTCAGCTGCTGCGAGGCCTCCTTGTTCTTCAACATTCTGTGACAGTCTCTTATCACTCTCCCTCTTCCACATTCCTCTCACCACACTGGCTTCCTTGATGGCCTGGAACATCTGAAATAAGCCCTTTCCTCAGGGACTTCGCACTGTCTGTTCTCTCTGTGGCACACACTTCTCCAGATAGCTTCATGTCCCCCACACTCTCATCCTTGAGGCCTCTGTTCACATGTTGCCTTTCCTGCTGATCTTGCCAGAATACTCAGCACTTGTCACCATCTGATACATTACACAATTATGTTGTTATCTGCTAGTGTTCTGTTTCTGTCTTTGGATTGTAGGGATTTCTGCTTTGCAGCACTGTATACTGTTGCCTAGACAGTGTCTGGCACATAGTTAGCACTCAATATATATTCCTCAGATGAATTTCTCAAAGTAACCATAGAACAAATGCGTGCTTGGAAGAAAGGCTGGCGGGAGCAGGAATTTCACTAATCAGAAATGGCACTCGAGACTCATAAACAAAATAGAGAATGTAATTAACTCATCTACTGCAGAATATAAACTATCTCATTACTGCTGGGTTAGTAATGTCTGTTTGTGTGAAAATTAGTCATGTTCTTTCTCTCTTTCCTCGTGCTCAAGACAACCACATGGAACGAGAAAATGATATATGAATTTCAGACTTTCTTCAGGGACTGTAAAAATGGCGTGGGGGTGGTGTCTGACCTCCTCTAACTTCACAAGGAGGAAGGAGAATCAAGATCAACAGCCCAAGGCTGATTCCTATGAGGCAGAGGTTAGACATGCCTTCTCTCTGCCATCTTTACCAATTCTGACACCAACTGTCCCTCCCATGGCACTCTCTACTTCTCTGCTGGGTTCAATAATTCATTGCAATGGCCACACAGAAATCATAGACAATACTCACAATTATGTAGTTTATTAGGGAAGTAACAGGTTACAATTCAGGTTCAGGAAACACTCAGGATACACTTCTATCAGGATAGCCTCTTTTAAGCTGTGCTCCCAGGCATGCCTTTCTCTGGTCCTTTGGCCTTTGCCCTGCTCAGGTGTTACAAAGCTCTTTTAGCTCTGCCAGTAAGTGCCCAGAGGCACCCCAAATCTGCCAGTAAGCGCCCAGAGGCACCCCAACTCTGCCAGTAAGCCTCAGCCCAAATGTGCTCAGCTCTATCTATGCGGGTGGGCAAACCTAGCTCCACCAAGTGCCCAGAGACACCCTACTCTGCCAACAAGCCTCCTGCCCAAAGGCACTTGGCTTTCTCACTCCATGGGCCGGGAAACCCACTGTGATCTTTCCTGCCAGCCTCCTCTGCCGCCATTTCTCTGTTGCTGCTTCTCACCATCTTCCGTGTTACAGCTCTGTTTCCTGGTTCCAGGAGCTTCTCAGTGGGGGGATCCCCGGTCCAAAGGACATGCTCTCCGCTCCTGGATGTTATTCTTTGGTGACAGTGTGTCATGGTTTGAATTATGTCCCCCCAAAAATGTATGTATCAATTTGGCTGGGCCATGAGTCCCAGAATTGTGTGGTTGGCCTCCATTTTGTGATTGTAATTTTATGTTAAAGAGGATTAGGGTGGGATTGTAACACCACCCTTACCCAGGTCACAGCCCTGATCCAATGCAAAGGGAGTTTTCCTAGGGTGTGGCCTGCACCACCTTTTAAGAGCTAAAAGGGAAGCAAGCAGAGAATTGGGAGACCTCATACCACCAAGAAAGCAGTGCCAGGAGCAGAACGTGTCCTTTGGACCCGTGGTCCCTGCGCGGAGAAGCTCCTAGTCCAGGGGAACATTGATGAGAAGGCCGAGAGAGAAAGCCTTTCCCTGGAGCTGACGCCCTGAATTTGGACTTTTAGCCTACTTTACTGTGAAGAAATAAATTTCTCTTTGTTAAAGCCATCCACTTGCAGTATTTATGTTATAGCAGCACTAGATGACTAAGACATGGTGGGATCCTTTTCCTGCCCTGGAATTGACTCTATTTTGAGCCTAGTAGGATGGCAAAACTGACCAATCCCCTTGGTGGGCCACAATTGCCTTATTTGCAAAGTCTCACACAATCACTTGGCTGGTAGTTACAAGACCACGGTGAGAAAGGCACATAAAAGTGATCCATCACACCGCAGGGAATTTCAGAGGAACCAGAACTGCAATCCTTCCTTTTTGGGCCTTTCCTGTCCATGTACCTGGTCACCTTCACTGGAAACCCGATCATCATCCCGGGCATCATCTCAGACTCCCACCTCCGTGCATATGTACTTCTTCCTCTCCAACCTGTCCTTTGCTGACATCTGTTTTATCTCCACCTCTGTCCCAAAGATCCTGTTGAACATCCAGACACAGAGCAAAGTCATAACTTATGAAGGCTGCCTCAGTCAGATGTACTTTTTATGCTACTTTTGGGGCTAGACAACTTCCTTCTCACCATGATGGCTTATGACAGGTTCATGGTCATCTGTCACCTCCTGCACTACATGGTCATCATGAACTCCTCGCTCTTTGGACTGCACAAATTACTTGTCAATTACATCTAAGAGTGGTGTCTACACAGAAAACAGATTTATATAAATGGATTGATTCAATATGGATTGATCCAGAGATGACTTTAAATCTGATGCAGTAAAATTCTAAATCAAACGTTGTATCACTATGGAAAAGATTTCTTTTTGATGATATAAATCGATGCACTGAAGTATGGAAGCTTGCTGTCCATTAGTAAGGGGGTTTACTCAGGGGGTGAAGGACTGGGCTGTATGTTCTATATCACTTTATTAAATTATGTTCCTGGTGGTTTTCTCTATTTCCCTAGCAACTTTCCTCCCTTAGGCCTGATGTTTGTTCTGTCTTGCCACTCTCACCTCTTTATCATTTCTTATTATTTCATTGTGACAAAACCATTCTGACTTTCCTGAAATCCAGATTTCTGGGTTCATGGAATTGGGGTGACCCACCTAGGATATTCACCCTTAGGTGTCCTTTTGAACTTTGAAAGAACTGGTTCCCTGGAGTCACCTGCAAGTCAAACAAGAGCCTACTAAGCAGCTTAGTGGAGACTACTTTGCCTTAGGCCTTGGGTTCTTTTGGAAAATTATCTATGTGCCATCAGTTTCAGGAAGCAGATTCCAAAGATCAGACCAGGGAAGTATATTTTTAGGTAAATCAGTAATTATTTTAATTGTTCTTCAAGACAATGCTGTATGAAAATCCTCCCTGATCAAAAAATTTATCAGTTGTGTTCCGACCCTTTTATCCATGGCAATGACAGTAAGATTTGGTATAAGAGTGTTTCGAGTTTCTCTCAACTTAGGTACATTTTTGACATTCTAGTTGAAATGTAACCCCAGTTTGCAAATTGTATATGAAATAGACTTCAATTTCTGTTATTAGCTTAACGTGATTTTTGTTTTAACAGAAAATGGTGTCAGAAGCAAGGCCTTGAATACATCTCCCCACGTCTGATTCCTTGGAGGAAATCAGGAACTGGACCCATACCATAAAGCATTGTTTGTGCTCCCTGCTTCTCTCCAGTTTCATTCGGGCTGTGGTAAGAACTCTCAGGTTTGAACTCCACGTTTTATGTTAAAGCTCTGCTGCTTAATTGAAAATGATTAAGTTGTAGGAGGCTGGGTCTCTAGCCGGCAGAGTGAACTAGGTTCAGAAAGAATGAACTAGGTTCAGAAAGAATGAAACTAGGTTTCATACGGTTGTTACAAAGGAATTCCAGAGTTTTTTAATCCAGAAAAATGTGAGGGCTCTAGTTTGAGTTTAAAAGCTCAAGGCACTTGCCACCAACAGAAAGACAATTGTGTTAGGACAAGCAGGGACTTTAGATGGGCCAGAGCAGAGGGCTGCCCACCAGCTGCAAGAAAACTCTCATGCAATGAAGGTACATTGTAAAACAAAACACTGACCAAACAAAGCGGCAGACTTCTTGCTAGGAATTTTATTTGACTCTGGGAGACCAAAGTTTCCACCTAGGAAAAAAGGATCCTTGACAAGTGAGCACGGAGCTCCCCCTGCTGGGACGCTGGTTTGGCACGCATGTTCAAAAATGTTATAAGCTGAATATGCTAGAAGTACTTTGGAATTTCAATGATCACTTTAGGAAAATGAAAAAAAAAATCTCCTTTTTCCTTCCAATTTGAGAAAATGAGTTCCCATTTTTGTTGTTTTTTCTTTCCTCTTTGGGGAACCTCTGGTGCTCAGGTTTTGACAGAGGGTTTGATACTCCTCCATCTGAGATGCTGACAAACCAGTGAGTTTTTTCTAGAACCTGTTTTTCTGTTGAATTGAGTTGATCTTACCAAAGAATTGCTGTATACATTTTAAGAAACGGGGTTCCCTATTTGCTTTGTTTTGTTATGTTCTTTAAGAGTATAAGCCTGGTTTTTGCGCTGGCCTTGTAGACTGATGAGTTTATGTGGTTTTTCTGTCTCATTTGGTTCTGAGAGCTTGACTCTAATCAAGTAATAGTAATCATAGTAATCTTTTAGTACTCAGTCCTAGGCAGTTAATTTTGGTTCCATGCAATTCTGGATCAGCAGTAGTTTGTAAACTCATCAGCTTCTAAACAAGAGTTCTGGAAATCTTGATTCAGCCTAGTAGTATCCCTGTTAAACATATCACAGTGCTTTTCATAAATCTGATATAGTCCACCTTTTTTTAGAAAAATTTTGGTCAACTGTTTTCAGTGAATCAGCGAAGTAAAACCTTACCTGCAGAAGACAAAACTTAAAATGGCCATGACTAACTTATAATAATAATTCTTAAAAGTGAAAGACCTGTTGGGAATTAATTACAAAAGTAATGCAAAATTAGAAAAAACAAAACAAAACAATCTCGTTGCTGTCAAGTCAATTCTGACTCATAATGACCCTACAGAACAGAGAAGAACTGCCCCACAGAGTTTTCAAGGAACAGTTGGTGGATTTGAACTGCCATCCTTTTGGTTAGCAGCCGAGCCCTTAACTAAATCAAATAAAGTCAATGCAAAAAACTTTAGAGAAAAATATCTCACAACATAATGATTAACCTTATTTTCAAAGAGCTTCAGATATAACACATAATAATCTTGAGATGTAATAGCATATAGTCAGGATATACCAAAAATATACCAAGATTATCAAGTCTCTAAACATCTGAATAGTAATAAAAAAAAAAAGTGGGTAAAAGATGCGAAGTCCCCAGTTAAAACCATTGGCTCTGATAATGACAGATTCAAAAGAAATAAAGTTGCGACCAAGTTAGCAATTCAAATAATTAAAAAAATTGTGACATTATGCGCTTGTTCTCTAATGTCAGACACACTGACGCATAAATTTTTTTTATTTTACTTCAGGTGAAGGTTTACAGAACAAATAGTTTCTTATTAAACAGTCAGTACCCATATTGTTTTATGACATTGGTTAACAACCCCACGACATGTCAACCCTCTCCCTTCTTGAGCTTTTTTTTTTTTTTTTTTTTGGTGAAAATATACATAGCCAAAGATACACCATTTCAAAAATTTCTACATGCACAGTTCAGTGACATCGATTACGTTCTTCCAGTTGTGCTGCTATTCTCACTTTAGATGAAGAGTTACAGAACAAAATAGTTTCTCATTAAACAGTACACATGTTGCCCTATGACAATGTTAACAACCCACTACATGTCAACACTGTCCTTACTCAACCTTGGGTTCCCTATCACCAGCTTTCCTGTCCCCTACTGCCTTCTAGTCCTTGTCCCTGGACTGCTGTGCCTCATTAGTCCCCTTTTGTTTTATGGGGCTGTCCAATCCCCGGCTGAACGGCGAACCTCGGAAGTGACTTCACCACTGATCTAAAAGGGTGTCTGAGGGCCATACTCTAGGGGTTTCTCCAGTCTCTTTCAGACCAGTAAGTCTGGTCTTTTTTGTGTGTGTTAGAATTTTGTTCTACAACCTCCAGCTCTGTCCAGAACTCTGTTGTGAATGACACATAAATTTTTAACCCACAAAAAATTTGACACTTCTCCTGATTTGACAACACGTTTCATGTAACTCACAACACATTAAATAAGCCTTTTAAACCTTCTTATATATCTCTTACAGTACAACCTTTTAAGTGCCAAAAATGAACATACTTATTAATGGACCCAAGTATTTCCTTTCTCTGTGGCATAAAGCAAAAGTATATAAACTTAAATTATAATGAATATCCATCAACTCAATTTAATATCAGTTACTGTTCACCAAACCCTCCCCTCCTTCCATACCTCTGTGCCAGTGTTTCTCGACATTTCTTTCTGTATTGCCCCAAAGTGGCTTTTAAAGAAATTTTTTTCCAAATCACCCATTAAAATTAATACCCCGGATATACTATTGGTTTACGTACTCTTTGTCTTTTAAGGGCCACAATACATTGTAATATCCAGGTTATTTATGATGCTTAAAACCCAATTTTTGTTTCTACCTTCTACTGCCTCAGAGAGTCTGGCCTTATTTACTCTTCAGTCAGTTAGACCAGTAGTTCTCAAACTTCATTGCACAAATAAATCACCTGTGGATCTTGTTAAAATGCAGATCCTGATTCTGTAGGTCTGAGGTGGGGCACCAGAATCTGCATTTCTGGTAAGCTCCCGGGTGGTGCTTGTGCTGGTGCTGCTGATCCATGGACCACACTTGGAATAGCGAGACATGCATCTCTTTCATGCATCTCTTTGGTAGATATGAAGAAATTTTTTTTAAAAACTATTTTTATTTTTGTGCTTTAAGTGACAAGTTTACAGTTCAAGTTAGCCTCTCATATAAAAATTTATGCATACATTGTTATGTGACCCTAATTGCTTTCCCTATATTGTGACAGCACACTCCTCCTTTCCACCCCAGGTTTCCCGTGACCATTCAACCAGCTCCTGACCTCTCTACCTTCTCATCTCGCCTCTGGACAGGAGCTGCCCATTTAGTCTCATGTATCTACTTGAGCTAAGAAGCACACTCTTCACGAGTATCATTTTTGTCCCACAGTCCAGTCCAATCTTTGTCTGAAGAGTTGGCCTCGGGAATGGTTTTAGTTTTGAGCTAACAAAGAGTCTGGGGGCCATGTCTTCCAGGGTCCCTCCAATCTCAGTCAAACCATTAAGTCTGGTCTTTTTACTACAATTTGAGTTCTGCACCCCACTTGTCTCCTGCTCACTCAGGGATTCTCTGTTGTGGTCCCTGTGAGGGCGGTCATTGGTGGTAGCTGGGCACCATCTAGTTCTTCTGGTCTCAGGCTGATGAAATCTCTGGTTTATGTGGCCCTGTCTCTTGGGCTAATACTTTCCTTGTGTCTTTGGTGTTCTTCATTCTTCTTTGCTCCAGGTGGGTTGGGACCAATTGATGTATCTTAGATGGCCGCTTGCTAGCTTTTAAGACTCCAGGTGCCAGTCACCAAAGTCGGATGCAGAAGCTTTTCTTAATAAATTTTATTATGCCAATTGACCTAGATGTCCCCTGAAACCATAGTCCTCAGACCCCCGCCACTGCTACTCTTCCCCTCGAAGTGTTTGGTTGTATTCAGGAAACGTCTTAGCTTTGGTTTAGTCCAGCTGTGCTGACTTCCCCTGTAGTACCTGTTGTCCTTCCCTTCACCTAAGGTAATTGTTGTCTACTATCTAGTGAATACCCCTCTCCCTCCCTCCCTCCACATCCTCCCCCATAAAAGAATGTTTTCTTCTGTGTTTAAACCTTTTCTTGAGTTCTTACAAAAGTGGTCTCATATAATAAAATGCCTTCAGAAAATTCACTGGGACATGTCTTCTTTTTGCATGCCTTCAAATCATTTTTAATGAAAGCAACTGAGTTTTCTGAGATTTCAAAATGACAATTTTGGCAACATGTTCTCTGTGGGATGTAAATTCGGATGATGACTAATCTCTTCTTTTATGCATTTTAATTAATCAAGTGTGCGGAAACTATTTTTGAAATCCTCATAGCTTACGGAAATTATATACAGACACACACATCTTTATTACTATATAGGCATTTAAAAATGATGTAAATATACCTAAGATGCAGAAGGTTTGTTGATCATATGTCAAGGATGTTGAACTGATGATGTCTGCTTTGGGTGCAAAATTAAGTTTATAGTCTAGGTTTTCCAGCTAGTGGTGGCAGCACAGGAGAAAATGGCACTATTTGGAAACCCAAAATTGACAGACAGACGAGACCATTAAACAACTATATTATCTCATCAATATATTGGGTTCAACCTAAAGGCATTTCTGAGATGCCTATTCGTTGTTAATTTAGTGCTGCTTCTGCCTCTCTCCTGCCAGCCACTTCCTTGACATGGAAACAGGAAATCAGACAGAGCTTCCAGTATTTCTCTTGCTGGGATTTTCTGAGAAGAGGCCACTCTTTTGGATTGTTCCTGTCCATGAACCTGACCACTGTGCTTGGGAACCTTCTCATCTTTCTGGCCATCATCTTGGACTGCCATCTCCACATGACTGTGTACTTCTTCCTCTACAACCTGTTATTTTCTAACATTTTTTTCACCCCCACCGTTGTCCCAAATATGCTGTTAAACATCCAGATGCAAAATAGTTATTATTTATGCAGGCTGCATCATGCAGTTGTACTTTTTCAGTTTTTGTACTTTTAGGCCATTTGCTCCTGACATCAACGGCCTATGACTGGTTTGTGGCTATCTGTCACTTCCTGCACTACATGGTCATCATGAACCCCTGGCTTCTCAGCATGCTGGGGGCCCTTGAAGAGAGTTTAACTGTGTTGCCACCTTCTTTCTGCACAGTCATTGAAATCTCACGCTATTTCTGCGAACTCCCTGAGGTCCTTAAGCTATCCTGCTCCAACACCTTCATCAATAACGTGGTGTTTTATATTGTGACAGACGTCATGGGCTTTTTACCTCTCACTGGGATCCTTTTCTCATATGCAAAAATGGTTTCTTCTGTACTGAGCATCTCAAGAAAGGAAGTGTCTTAGTTATCTAGTGCTGCTATAACTGAAATATTACAAGTGGGTGGCTTTAACAAATTTATTTTCTCACAGTTTAGGAGGCTAAGGGTCCAAATTCAGGGTGCCGACTCTAGGAGAAGGCTTTCTCTCTGTCGTTTCTGGGGGAATGTCTTTGTTTCTTCTCAGCTTCTGTTTCTCGGTGATCTTCACGTGGTGTGGCATCTATCTTCCCCCATCTCTGCTTGCTTACTTAGTTGTTTGCTCATTCTGCTCTTTTTATACCTCAAAAGAGATTGACTTAAGCAGATAAGTTTTCTGAGATTTCAAAATGATTAACACTGACTACACACATAAATCTAGCATAACAACGATTGTGAGGATGGTGCAGGACCAGGCAGTGTTTCGTTCTGTTGTACACAGGGTTGCTATGAGTCAGAACCGACTCAAGGGCACCTAACAACAACAACATAACACACAAATACTGCCTCATTAACATACCTAGAAAACCCATTCTCAAATAGGATTATAACCAAGGTATATGGGTTCAGATTTACAACACATATTTTGGGGGGACACAATTAAGTCCATAAGATTCTATACTTTGGCCCCCCAAAATTCATGTCCTCACCACATGCAAAACACATTAACCTCATTACACCATCCTAAAAGTTGTAAATCAATTCCAATTCAAAAATTTCATCTCTGAATCACTTAAATAAAAAATGGCTGGGATTTTAGGAGTATTCTATCCTGGGGCAAAATTTCTTTTCATCTGTGAACCTGTAAAGTCTAGAATATAAGTTATCTGATTCCAAGGTACAATGGTGGAACAGGCACAAGGTAGATATTTTCATTACAAATGGGAGAAATTGGAGGGAAAGAAGGGATAATGGGCATCAAGCAAGTCCAAAACCCCCAAAAGAACAAATTTCATTAGTTCTCAAGGCATGAAAATAATCCTCTGTTCTCTGAGACCATCTGGACAACAGCCCTTCCCTCCAGACTCTGGATACTGGCCATGCTGTCTGAATTCTGTTGGAGGCCCCTTGACCCTGGGCTTCAGCTCCATCTTCTAAGCCCACTGGGACAGCCCCATTCTCCCAGTCTGAATGGCAGCTCTATCCCCTCTGCCCTGTCAAGGGCCATTCCCGTGCCCCTGGGACATGGCAGCCTACCCCTTCATCTTTGGGCAATGGCCCCATCTTCTTGGCACAACTGAATGGCAGCTCCACGTTCCAGAACCGAGTTCGTGGAAATCGTTGAAACTCTTTGAAACCTAGTAGTGTGTGGCTCCACCCTTTAAGACTTAGGAGACTGTGGCTCCACCTTTTAAGACCTTGAAGGCAGTGGCTCCACTGTTTGATACCTAGGAGGTTGTGGCTTCACCCTTTGAAAATGAGTTAGCCCTGCTTCCAGTTTTCCCTCCAACAGTTCTACTTATCTCCTAGTTGCTCCAGGGATGGCCCTTTACTTTTCTTAGAGGACAACAGATGTAGTTCCTTTGACCTGTTTTCTGCCTGTAGAATTCCAAGAGGCAGCTTTCCTTCTTTTCATCCTGTCTCTGCCCCCTTCAGTCTAAGCTGATGGGTTTTCTGTTGTGGTAGTTGGTTAGATCCATCAGTCACAGGCTTAATCTCTTTAACAACAGATCGAGTCACCATGACCTTGGTAAGAGTTTTACGGCACAAGTCTTTAGTGTATAGAAAAGAATTTTTCGAATCTTTAAGTTCTGGTTTCATTTTGCACAGTTCATTTTTAAGTCCATCTCTTTCCTCTCACATTTTACTATAAGCAGCAACAAGAAACCATGTGGCCCCTTTAAGATCTTGCTTAGAAATCACCTCAGCCATATACTATCCAAATTCGTCACTTATAAGTTCTACCTTCCATCAAACATTTGAACATTATTCAGACAAGCTCTTTGCCACTGCATAAAAAGCATTACACCTTCCCCACTGTTCAATCATGTGTTCACCATTTCCTTTTAAAGCCCCACCAGAAGCACATTTAATGTCCACATAACTAGCAACATTCTATTGATGGCGCCATATGTATTCTCTAAGTCGATACTTCCTCAATGGCTCTCCTCACTTTTTTCTGAGCCCTCACCAGAATTGCCTTTGTTGTCCATAATTCTACCAGCCATGCTTCAAGAAAATCTAGACTTTTACTATTAGACACCTTAAAATTCTTCCAGCCTTCACCTATTACTTCGTCCCAAAACCACTTCCACATTTCAGTTATCTAATGTTGCTATAATGGAAACACAACAAGTGGGTGGCTTTAGCAAACAGAAAATTTATTTTCTCACAGTTTAGTTAGGCTAGAAGCCCAAATTCAGACTGCTGGCTCTGAGAAAGGCTTCTTTTCTCTGGGGGGTCTGGGGGAATGTCCTTGTCTCTTCTCAGCTTCCCCTTCTCAGTTCCTTGGTGATCTTCATGAGGTGTGGGATCTATCTTCCCCTATCTCTGCTTGCATGATTGGTTGATTGCTCAATCTGTTCTTTTTATATCTCAAAAGATATCAACTTAACACCCTACCCTAATACTGCCTCATTAAAATAACAAAACCCACTCCCAAATGGGATTATATCCACAGATATAGGGGTTAGGATTTATAACTTATTTTGGGGGGATACCTTTCAATCCATAACAGGAAATATAAAGCTTTTTCTACCTCTGGTCTCACCTCTCGGTTGTCTCCTTGTTTAATGGAGCCTGCCTGGATGTCTATCTCAGTTTTACATCCACATATGCCTCTTGGACAGGGGGGTTTGCCTCAGTCCTGTACACCACGGTTGCTCTCAGGATGAACCCCTTCATCTATACACAACATGTGCTTCATAAGATTGATGTCAGGGTTAAATGAGCTAATATGGTAAAGCACCAGCACAAGAAATGTCACATGTCAAGTACCAAGTAGTGTTGGCTATTGTTATGTGAGAGGGATGTTTTCACAATGTCCCTGAGTTTTGTTCTATATTAAGCCAGTTTCTCTCCCTGTCCCTTGGCCTCCACTAGGGCTAAGTGCCTCAGGATGAAAGTATTCATGGTAGGATGTTTAATAGCATCCTTGGTCTCTAAACACTAGACGATATTAGCACATGCTTCCATCCCAGTTGTGACTATTAGAAATGTCTACAGATATTGCCAGATATCCTGTATGGTGGAAAATAGCCCACAGTTGAGAATCATTGATTTAAGGGGAGTGTCTTCAGAAGAGGAAGAAAAATACAAAAAAGGCTAAAAGGAAGTAAATGGGCACTATGTCCCTCTCCTACTTGGGAATCTTGGAAATATGATCAGAATTTTGCCCTGTGTTAAAATACAGCCTCTGTAGCAGAGGTGGGAGGTCTGTGCAGGCTGGAGAAACTGAGAGGACACTGGGCTTTAATCTCGGCCCCCTTGGATTTCTGGAGGTCCCATGAGGGATGAAGAAGCCAGAGCCCAGTGTCTACAGATGGAGAATGATCTCTGGGGTAAGAGGTTAGGTGATGTCACCCAGTGTCTCCTATGGACAGCCTATGCCAAGGAAAAGATGGAGGATTCACTGTGATGAAGAAGGTTCTGGGGGACTGGAAGGGGTAAAGTTGTGGCTAAATCCGCAGAAGACCACAGGGAATTGTCCAGGCTAAGAGGACATAGCAAATATTCAGGCAACTGTCCAGTGACCTCCATTTTCCAGTTGTTACCATTATAATTAGTATATGGCAGTGCCCTGAGACCCAGAGGGCCCAGACTTTTAATATCACATTCAAAAATTTGCTCTTTCTCAATGTGTGGGATGTCCTTGCAAAGAATTCTCTTGGTTTTGTACATTTTAATCAATTGCTACCCAAAGACTTTTTACAGACCTTCCTGCCCATTCTGTTGCCCAAACGGTTCTACTCTCAGGCTCTTTCCATTTCTACATCAGTGATTCCAGTAATTAGATTTGCAGCACCATACTTATAGTAGCCAGTCTCCAAGTAGGCCCTCAGCGATCCTCATCTCCTGGTATTCATGGCCCCATGCAGTCCTCTCCCATGTTGACTAGGGCTGAATTATGACACCAATAAAATTGTGCAGAGAGATCAGAATGTGGCTTCCAATGCTAGTTCATAACAGACATTGCAGCTTTCCCCTTGATCTCTTGCACTGCTCACTCTGAGAGGAAGCTAGCCACCATGTTGTGAGAACACTCATTCTTATGGAGAGGCCTACATGGAGAGGAACTGAGGCATCCTGCTAGAAGCAGATCTGCCAGTGCCAGTCAAGGTTTCAGAAGACTGCAGGAGCACTGGCCAGCATGTACATCAGGGACTTCAAATTTACCTCCAACTAAGTCACTCCTGAATTCCTGACCCACAGAAACTATGTGAGATAATAAATGTTGATTATTGTTTTAAACCACTTAGTTTTGGGCTAATTTTACTATGGAGCCAGAGAAAACTAATGATGTGTAATTCTCAAAATCCTCTTTGTCCCCATATAACATATCATAGGATCTTTTTAAAATTGTTGTTGTAGTCAGTTGCCGTCAAGTCAATTTCAATTCACAATGATCCCATGTGACCGCGTAGACCTGCCTGGAAGGGTTTTCTTGGCTGTAATCTTTATGGAAGCAGATGGCCTGGTCTTTCTCTACAGAGCCCCTGGGTAGGTTCAAACTTAACTGTTTGTGCCACCAGGGCTCCTTTTTTCTAAACTCAATATGCTAAATAAACATTTAAAGAACAGTTAAATCACTAAGATGCAAATCTTTCACTTGCAGTTTGCTCAGATGGCTTTGCATGAGAGACAGATGAGGACGATTCAGTCATTTCCATTTTTTTCTCCTCTTCCTCCCTCCCTCACTGCCCTTGACAGGTACACAGCTGCACTCCCTGCAATGCTGGGACAGAAGCACTTGGAAACAAGTTTAGATAATGTGCTGACTTAATATAGCCTGGAGTTGGAGAGCTTAGCTCCCCTGTTGGGAAACTCCTATGAGTTGGAATCGACTTGACAGCAATGGGTTTGGTTTCTTTGTATACTGAACAATGCAAAGAGCTTTCTGGTGAGAATATTGCCTCCTGTCATTGAACATTAAAAAAAGGCCAGGATTGCTTCTCTAGAATGAAGACTTGAAAACCTGTGAATTCTTCATGGAACCTATTTTAGAGTATTTGTAGTAAATAGAACCTTAGCTTCTGATTAAACATTTATCAGAACATAGTTCCAAGGACACCCCCCTCCAGTCACCAGGAAATACCCCTCTTCTCTTATTAACTGCAACTGCACCATATGTGTGATGCCTAAATCATTTTGAGTATGCAACAATTGTTAAACTGTAACACAGAAGACTGAAATCCAGGCTGTAAATAAGGTCTAGTAAGATTAGAATACAATTAAAAAACTAAACCCGAGGACTTCCGGCAAAATGGCACTCTAGGCAGAAGCACCACGCCGTCCCTTCACAGCAAAGATCCTAAAAACTAAGCCAAACAGAGAAAACAGCAATCCTGAAACCCTAAAACATCAAATGAAGAGATAAAGAACTCGGCCAAGCACCAAATGGAGTGAGAAAACTGATAGAGAATGGAGAGCAAGCAGAAATTCATGCAGAGGTCCCCTATCAGCTAACACAGCGCGGATCTGCCATCTTGGACTCCTATTAGAGACCAGCAAATAGGGGGTACAAGAAAGCAGCTTCATGGAGCTTCCAGCCAGACACAAAACAACTGGTAATTTGTGATATATGCTTTCCCACCCGCTACCCTTCTTCACCCACACTCAGCCTCCTCTCCCTCCCACGGCCATAGTCTCTTGTCCAGGAAGAATTGGCTGCTTGGATTCCACCCGCCTGCACTAGCTGGCTCTCTGAGTGCCATTTGTTGGCTGCTGGTGTTGCTTTTCTTCCTCTTCTTTTGATTTCTTCTTTACCTCTCACCACCTCCCCCTCCTTTCGCTCAAATACCGGGCTCCATGCACCATCTTTGCTTCTTCCTGAGGGGCTGTGGAGCTCTGTTCGAGTGTGGAACTGCTTCCCGGTCTGGGCTGCCATCCTGGTGGGATCCCAGGGCTTTTGTTTGTTCTGAATTGTTTTCTTTTCCTTTTCTTGAGTTGGGAGCCCTTTCTGGCCAGGCAGTGCTGTGTGGCTTGGAATCTTCCCCCTCGGCTTGCGCAGACGTGCAGAGGGACCCCTGAGGGCATTTCTTTTCTCGTGGGTTTTTTTGGGGGGGTTTCTTGTTCTTTTTTTTTAATTGTTTTGTTTTCTTTTCCCTCTTTTTCCATTTTTGTCTTTCTTCATTACTCAGTTTCTCGTCTCTCTATACCTTCCTTCTCTTTCTGTTCCCTGAATACCTGGCACTGAATACCT
The DNA here is from genome assembly GCA_030035585.1 of Dugong dugon. Classification (NCBI taxonomy): domain Eukaryota; kingdom Metazoa; phylum Chordata; class Mammalia; order Sirenia; family Dugongidae; genus Dugong; species Dugong dugon. Next base: position 16,022,835 of record CM057462.1, on the reverse strand, counting down.
CTATGCCTTCTAGCCAGGCTGTACTGCAACACCTGAGAACAACCTCCCCAGACCTCATAGCCACACCAGTGGGATCCCTGGGAACTTTGTTATTTTCCTTTTCTGATTTTTATTTATTCATTCTTTTCTTTCTTCTTCCCCTTTTTGTTTTTCTTCATTTCATAGTCTCTCATCTCTCCACTCCAACGGCAAGCTCCCCTAGCATTGTTTTCTGTTTGCTTGTATGTTTTTGGCTCCTGTTCCTCTCTCCTCTCTCCCATATCCATCTTAGCTCCACAAATCACAATCTCCCCCCCTAAATCCTACCTACCTGCCCCACGCGCTTAACATCACACCACCAAGCAGCACAGGCATGGCCTACTGGAACCTGTCCTGCTCTGATTACCAACCCGCCCTGGTGGCTGTACTAAGTGTCACAAACTACCCATCCCAGTAACTTCACTTCAGCTAGACCTGCCCTGCTGTACCATATCTGAGTGACTGACCCTGGCAATTGGAGGAGATGAAAAGTATTCTGCCCACAGATGAACAAATAACAAAGAACACACAGCCCACCTGCTCAGACATAGCCAAATTTAAAAAAAGGGCAAAACAAACAAATCTACAATCAATAAATGAGAAAAATAACTACTCAATGCCCCGAAAACAGCAGACAATATCAAAACATTTACAAAAACAGGACAGGATGGTTCCAGTAGGCATCCAAAATAAAACACCATATGACTTTCCAGGGGAAGAAAAGGCACTAGAACTACCTGATAGGGAATTCAAATCTCTAATACTCAGAATTCTCCAAGAGTTGAAGCAAAAAACAGACAAAAATGAGTAAAAAATAGAAAATTCATGGAAAAGGCAGACAAATTCATGGAATAATTCAGGAAAATAATGCAGGAACAAAATGCCAAAATAAATTCACAACTAGAAATTATACAAAAACAACAATTAGAAATCCAAAAGATAAGCAACAAGATTTCAGAAATGGATGGTGTCATCAAAGGGCTGAGCAGATTTGAAACGGTGGAAGACAGAATCAGTAGAATTGAAGACAAATGCTTGGATACAACTCTGAGGAAAACTCAGAAAAAAGAACAAAGAAAAATGAAGAGACCCTGAGAGTTATGTGGGATACAATCAAAAGCAAAAATTTGGGAGTGATTGGAGTTCCAGAACAGGGGGAGAAAACAGAAAACACAGAGAGGATCATTGTAGAACTGCTGGCAGAAAACTTCCCCAATGTCATGAAAGATGAAAAGCTGGCCATCCAAGAAGCTCAACGAACCCCATATAGGATAGACCACAAAAGAAAATCACCAAGGCATATCATAATCACACTCACTAAAACCAAAGACAAAGAATCCTGAGAGCAGCTCGTGAAAACCAATAAGTCGCATACAGAGGAGAAACAATAAGACTAAGCTCAGATTATTTGGCAGAAACCATGCAGGCAAGAAGGCAATGAGATGACATATATAAAACCTTGTGGAAAAAAATTGCCAGCCAAGAATAATATATCCTGCAAAACTCTCATTCAAATATGATGGTGAAATGAAGACATTTCCAGGTAAACAGAAATTAAGGGAATATGTAAAAACAAAACATACTTACAAGAATTATTAAAGGGAGTTCTTCAATCTGAGAACAAACAACTTCAGCTCACAGGCAGAATCTAGGATGCAGGATCGTACCAGCCAGATACCAATCTAGGAAATGAACTCTCAAGGACTATCCAAAACCAAGAGAAATACAACAAGGAATCAGAGCAGTTAATCAGTAAATGAAAACAACATCAGAACAATAAAAGAAAAAATAAATGGCATAGGTATAGAACCTTCTGATGGAGAGGAAGGCAAGGAGATACCAAGTAATAATGGACTGCTTCAAACTTAGAAAGATAAGGGTAAAATTCATGGTAACCACAAAGAAAGTTAACAAACATACTCATAAAAATAAAGAGGAAAAACATAAAGTCTCAGCAAAAACAAAACCTACAAAAACAAAAGAAATGGAAAAAAACAAACCCACAAACAAAAGTAACTCAGCACAGGAGAGTAAGAAGAACAAAGAAAACGCCAGCACCACAAAAAAAAGCACTACAAAATGACAGCAACAAACTCACATCTATCAATAATTACACTGAATGTAAATGCATTCAATAATGCATTCAATGCATCCATAAAGAGACGGAGAGTGACAGAATGGATAAGAAAACAGGATCCATCAATATGCTGTCTACAAGAGACACACCTTAGAAACAAAGATGTGAATTTATTAAAAGTCAAAGGTTGGAAAAAAATATACCAAGCTAACAACTACCAAAGAAGAGCAGAAGTGGCAATACTAACCTCAGATAAAATAGACTTTAAAACAAAGTCAACCATAAAAGACAAAGAAGGACATTATATAATGATTAAGGGGACTTTAAAACAAAATCGACCATAAAAGACAAAGAGGGACACTAAGGGGACGATCCCTCATGAAGACATAACCTTAATAAACATCTACACACCCAATGACAGGGCTCCAAAATACATAAAAAACTAAACCCGTTGCCATCGAGTCTGTTCTGATTCATAGTGACCCTATGTATAACAGACCAAAACACTGCCCGGTCCTGTGCCATTCTCACAATCACTGTTATGTTTGAGTTTATTGTTGCAGCCACCGTGTAAATCCATCTCATTGAAGGTCTTCCTCTTGTTCGCTAACCCTCTATTTTACCAAGCCTGATGATGTCCTTCTCCAGGGACTGGTCCCTCCGCATACCACATCTAAAATATGTAAGAGGAAGTCTTGCCATCTTCGCTTCCAAGGAGCATTCCGGCTGTACTTCTTACAAGACAGATTTGTTCGTTCTTCTGGCAGGTATGGTATATTCAACACTCTTCACCAACACCGTAATTCAAAGGCATCAATTCTTCAGTCTTCCTTTCACATGCATATAAGGGGACTGAAAATACCATGGCTTGGGTCAGGCGCACCTTAGTCCTCAAAGTGTTATCTTTGCTTTTTAACACTTTAAAGGGGTCTTTTGCAGCAGACTTGCCCATTTGCAATGCATTGTTTGATTACTGACTGCTGCTTCCATGGATATTGATTGTGGATCCAAGTAAACTGAAATCCTTGAAAACTTCAGTCTTCTCTCCGTTTATCATGATGTTGCTTATTGGTCCTGTTCTGAGGAGTTTTGTTTTCTTTATGTTGAGGTGCAATCCATATTGAAGGCTGTAGTCTTTGATCTGTAAGTACTTCACGTCCTCTTCACTTTCAGCAAGCAAGGTTGTGTCATCTGCGTATCATTGGTTGTTGATGCGTCTTCCTCCAATCCTGATGCCGATTTTTTCATATAGTTCAGCTTCTCAGATAACTTGCTCAGCAGACAGATTGAATCAGTATGGTGAAAGGATACAACATTGAGGCACACCTTTCCTGACTTTAAAGCACACAGTATCCCCTTGTTCTGTTTGAATGACTGCTCTTGATCTAGAAGAGGTTCTTGCAAGAGCACAATTAAGTGTTCTGGGATTCGCATTCCTTTGCAATGTTATCCATAATTTGTTTTGATCCACAGTCAAATTCCTTTGCATAGTCCTCACCACATTCATATTTACTTTGGGATCAGTTAAGACTCTTGGATATTTTCCACATAAGCAAGTGGCAAAATGGGGTCTTGAGAGAGGAAAACTTTGATTTGGGAAGCTCATGTCAGGTGGCAGCAGCAGAGCCTGGGGAACCGAAGGAAGAAACAGAGCTCCCAAGTGGAGGTGGAAACACAGTGGGGACCGCAGCATAACTGAGCACTGCACCGAGAAGGGAAGTGGTGCTGGATGGGGGAGCACAGACTTAACGATGCACTCCAACCCAGAGGAAACCAAGGGACACTGAGAGACATCGAGCGGGAGTCAAGGCAAAATTGGAATGAAATTGTCTGGTGTGGAGCCATGGGGCTCCTGCAGAGAAGCCAGGAAACAAAAACTGCAGCTGAGCCGGGGGTTCCTTGGGGGAAAGGAGCCCAGCTGAGGTAAGGAAAGTTATGGGGACAAGATGTGGGAACTGTGGGAAGGAAGTGCGCCCAGCAGAGGAAAACTGAGCCCCTGGGGACGACTTTGGACTAAGTAGAAACCTAGGGAAATCTGAGGAAAGGGTGAGCACTACATCTCCGGGGACTCTGCTGAAATGCCAGAAAGAGAAAAGTTTCCCCCAGAGAAGACCCAAGGGAAAGGCCTGAGGTGGAGAACTGGGGTTGGTAGGTGAGTGGAGGACTCATCAAGGCATGGGACTAGGTTGAGGGGCCAGCTCTGGGAGTAGAGTAAGGGGGCGAGGGGCCCAGTACACCGGGAGATGTTCATTCCTTAAATTGTACACCATGGAGGCATCACTGGTCTCACCCTAGTCCAGGCCCTTGGTGGGGCCACCCCAGAGCTGAACGTAAACCTGAGAGGATGGAAGGGGATTGGGTCTGGGTCACAAGGAACCCAGGGCACCAGAGGGAAAAGACATAGACTGAACCACTGGTAAATGACAGAGAAGCCCAAGGGGTATAGGCTCGCCTAGGCTGCCTGGAACCACGTAGAAGCAGCACCTTGGCTTGTGGGCCTGGCATAGTTTAGTCATGATGTGGATCCATGTATACATGTAATGACCAGACCTTGACACAACTGAAAGGGCCACAGCCTCCCTACAGGCAGGCAGAGAGCAAGGAGAGGTGAGGGGAAAGGGCCAGACCAGCATGCCTGGGGAAGAGGGCACAGAGGGGTGCACTCACTCCCAGGTGCAAGTCCAAGGAGGCAAAAATGATGCACAGAATGACATTCGTAGGTGCCACAAATATGAAAGGCGCCTGACTCAGGCAGCTGGACAAGAGAGGGGAAGGTGTTTCTGCTGATGCATTGCCGCTATCAACGTCTATTCATTTTGAAATTGGGAGGGCACAACTTAGAGATTGACCCTGGGTGCTCGCCAGCCTTCTCACTACACCTTTGCCTCTCCATCAGCTTTGTGTCCCCTCCTTTCTTTTCTGATCCATCACACCATCAATAATTTACTCTCTCCAGCCTCTTCAATATCTCCTATTTGTCCTTAGTATCAAATCTCTCCAACCTAACGAACCCCTCTTCTGGCTATGTTTCAGCTCTTTTCACCATCTTCATGTGTAAGCTCTTTTGAAAATGTGCTACAGCCACCTATGTTCTTGTCTTCAACCACCAACCCAATCAACTCCCACATGTCCACATCTCCAGGAAAGATGTCTTTCCCAGGCTTAAGGCCCAAATATCCTATAATCATTACAAGGGGCTCCAAAGAGTTTATCTTGTCATAATTGCATCCTTTAGCCACTGCAGTGCTGTCAGAAGAACGTTTTTTAAAAGCAGTATCTCTTTCTTGCTTAACATCTATATTTCCACTTCACCTGTTTAAAATCATTTCCCTTTCAGTTGCTTCAGTTTTACATCAAGAATCCTCTGTAAGGCCACCACTTCTAGGAACCTTTCTATCATCACCTTAACTGCCCTTTCTATGTGCTATCCTGGTACACTTCTTTGATCCCTAGTATAGCACTGATTATGCTCTGTCTCACTCACTATAAAAAGAGCTTCTTTAACTACAGCTTATGCTTGTTTGTCTCTGCTACTCTGTGTACCTGTCACACAGAAGGCCCTCAAGCACTTGAAGCAAAGAATGGATGGGTGACACATAAGGCAATTAGGTTCTTCTTGTATTACCAGCACAAATAACAGAGCCCATCACAGAGCAGGCAGTCTTTTAATGAATGTGAAATTAAAGATAATGACAAAATGGAATTTTGAGATGACTGGTAGAATGAAAGAAGAGCAGTCCTGCAGGTAACCACTAGAGATCTTTTTCAGAAACAGTGTGATTTTTTAAAATTTTCTTTCTTTCTTACATGTGGCGCCCTCATCTGCACAATTCTAGAATAGTTTCAGAGACTTAGACCACTAGATGGGTGTGGACCCAGCCTGGATCAGAGTGAAAATTTAAAGCTGTCTTTTTGGATAAAGAGGATCCTAGGAGGACAATGGTGGGATCTTTGGAGCTTATCATGGCTGAATCTTGTCAAATGCCTGACGTTTATTTTCCAAAATCAAGTCATTCAACATGGTAGGATATTTTGTTCTTTAAATGTTATATTCTTACCGCAGACTTCCTGATCTAAAAATCTCCCCCATCAAACCTATATCTGCCTCCTGGGCATACAAAAAATAAATATAATCCTTTTTCCATATGGAACTCTTATCTGACAGGTATTTTCCAGGTCTTAAGCACTTTATAGGGTAAATATTCCCAATTTTGCACCTGTAAAGATTTGGCCTTCTGTTCCCTCAGCTTTTTCTCTATACTTTTTATGGACAATGACCTTGTCAGAGTAAAGCCAATATTCAAGATTAAATAATACAGTCAAAATAGTCCAACTGGTTTTCAGAACAACGTAATTCTGTAGATACAGACCAAGCTCATGTGATCTACAATTACGCTGAATTCATAACCAAATGAAATATTTAAAATGCTCTGCTTTTTTCAATTTGGAAAAATATGTGATTAAAAAAATGAACAGATTCCCTAAGAAGAATGCATTCACAATAAACTTGGTTTCTTTATCTTGTAAACAAAGTTCACTGTTAAGTAGCAGGGAGAATTTCATGGGATTTCCAGGGAGATAATATATCTTAATTTCAGAAGATCACTGGATATTTGACATCATTATATTCATGGTGTCTGCAAGTAGAATCAGCAGTGTTCTGAGATGGAAGAGATGGAAGAACTGCATGACTGTAGACTTTAATCAAGGAATAGATGTGGGTTAAATTCTAGGGAAGTGAGCTGATGTTCTGAAGAGAGAGTCATTAATTTCAGAGGCACAGAGCACTTCTGGATGACCACAGGACCATGGAATTTATCTACAGGGCAATGGAATGGAAAATTTCCAGCAATGAGGTCAATGAAACTAGAGGCCAAAGTAGTAGATAAAAATCCATGCAGACACTGAAGCCCCCAGAAGTGATGCAGAAAAGTAACCATAGGCGTTTTAGATCTGTGTCTGTTTCTGTTGTCTATGCTGATTCATTCCCTGTGTTCTTGACAATTGTTGTTCTGTGATACATTATAATCAGTAGGTTTTCTTAGTTTTTGAACAGTCTTTAACATACATGAAATAAAGTAAATAAACAAAAAATGCAAACTTCAGATCACTTAATTTTGCTCATAAGGAACCTGTACATAGACCAAGAGGCAGCTGTTCAAACAGAGCAAGGGGATACTGCATGCTTTAAAATCAAGAAAGGTGTGCATCAGGGTTGTATCCTATCATCATACTTATTCAATCTGTGTTCTGAGCAAATAATTCGAGAAGCTGGACTATATGAAGAAGAAAGCAGCATCAAGGTTGGAGAAAGACTCATTTCAACCAGTATTATGCAGATGACACAACCTTGCTTGCTGAAAGTGCTAAGAGGACTTGAAGTACTTACTGATGATGAAGATCAGTGACTACAGCCTTCAGTATGGACTACACCTCAACACAAAGAAAACAAAAATCCTCACAACTGGATCAAATAAGCAACATCATGATAAAGAGAAAACATTGAAGTTGTCAAGGATTTCACTTTACCTGGATCCAAAATCATCGTCCATGGTAGCAGAAGCCAAGAAATCAAACGACATATTGCACTGGGTAAATCTGCTGCAAAAGACCTCGTTAAAGTGTTAAAAACAAAAACAAAACAAAGATGTCACCTTAAAGACTAAAAAGGTGCACCTGACCCAAGTCACGGTATTTTCAATCACCTCATATGCATGCAAAAGCTGGACAATGAAAAATGAAGACCAAAGAACTGATGCATTTGAATTATGATCCTGGGGAAGAATATTGACTATACAATCGACTGCGAGAAGAAGGTACAAATCTGTCTTGGAAGAAGTATAGCCAGAAAGCTTCTTAGAAGTGAGGATGGCAAGACTTTGTCTCACATACTTTGGACATGTTATCAGGAGGGACCCAGTCCATGGAGAAAGACATCAATCTTGGTATAGGGTCAGTGAAAAAAGGAAGCCCCTAATCTAGATGGACTGACACAGTGGCTGCAACAATGGTATCAAATATAGCAAGGATTTTGAGGATGGTGCAGAATCAGTGTTTCGTTCTGTTGTACACAGCATCACTATACATCTGAAATGACTGCAAGGCACCTAGCCACAACAACAAATAAGTACAACTGTTTCTATATTTGTTGTTAAGGATCAACAGCTGTCAATATGTTAGATGTTTTAGTTAAAGACGTAATTGAAGATAGTTTTCTTCTTCCAAAGAGAATTTTTTTTTTCATTGCTAGGTGCCTAGAGTTGCTACTAATCCCAGAAACCTAAAAATATTTAGAGCTTGAGATTCCCATTTGGATGACTCACAGCCAGGCTGAGAAGTCCTTCTGTTGCATTCTTATGGCTCCCACTTTTGGGAAGCCTGAGGTCCAAATTCTTCCCCTACATCTGAACCTTGTTTACATAGTTTACTAACTGAATCAGCCTCCTACTGGTAAAGTTTTTTTGAAATGCTTGACTCCTCTCTAACTCCATATTCTTCTGAATTGTGTCCAGCAATTACTGAATATTTTAAGTCTTTATAACTTTTAGGAAGATGTAGCTTATTTCATTCAGACTTTTTAGGTTCTTCACTGGAAGACTTGGCCCAAACTACTAAAAGTAGAAGTCTCATTTGTCCTTTCAACATCTATTAAAATATAGCATATATATCTATAGTTATATATTCATTGTTCTCTTGATAGACAGATGTTGTTGAGTGGCTTCCATTTGATTCCAACTCACAACGACCATATAGAACAGAGTAGAACTGCTCTATAGGGATTCAAAGGTTGTAATATTTATGGGCTGAGCAAATAATCCTAGAAGCTGGACTATATGAAGAAGAATGGGGCATCAGGATTGGAGGAAGACTCATTAGCAAACTGCATTATGCAGATGACACAACCTTGCTTGCTGAAAGTGAAGAGGACTTGAAGCACTTACTGATGAAGATCAAAGACTACAGCCTTCAATATGAATTACATATCAACATAAAGAGAACAAAAATCCTCACAACCGGACCAATAAGCAACATCACAATAAGTGGAGAAAATATTGAAGTTGTCAAGGATTTCATTTTACTTGGATCCACAATCAACACCCATGGAAGCAGCAGTCAAGAAATCAAAAGAAGCATTGCACTGGACAAATCTGCTACAAAAGACCTCTTTAAAGTGCTGAAAAGCAAAGATGTCATCTTTAGGACTAAGGTGCGCCTGATCCAAGCCATGGTGTTTTCAATTGCCTCATATGCATGCAAAGCTGGACAATTAAGGAAGACTGAAGAATTGACGCCTTTGAATTGTGATGTTAGCGAAGAATACTGACTATACCAGGGACTGCCAAAAGAACAGATGTGTCTTGGAAGAAGTACAACCAGAATGCTCCTTAGAAGGATGGCAAGAGTACATCTTACATACTTCGGACATGTTGTCAGGAGAGATCAGGCCCTGGAGAAAGACATCACGTTTGGTAAAGTAGAGGGCCAGCAAAAAATAGGAAGACCCTCAACAAGATGGATTGACACAGTGGCTGCAACAATGGGCTCAAGCATAACAACGATTGTAAAGATAGCACAGGACCGGGCAGTGTTTTTTTCTGTTGTTAATGGGGTCACTAGGTGTCAGAACCAACTTGATGGCACCTAACAACAACAACGTTTACGGAAACAGACTACCACATCTTTCTCCCACGGAATGGCTGGTGGGTTTGAAATGCTGACCTTTTGCTTAGCAGCTGAGATCTTAACCACTGTGGAACAAAGACTCTAGATAGATGCACACATACGTATACACCTGTACCTACATATATAAATTTGTATGAAATCCACCAAATTTTATATAATTGGGAAGACAAAACATGTTATTTCAAAAGGAAGAGTTAAACTCGAAGGAAATGAAATCTCTAATCTTCAAAACACAGCTTTTTCCTTTAAAAACATTAATGGAACTTTATTACTGAGACTTACCTGAAGACTAATTCAAGGAGAAATAGATAAGACTCTATTGATACAAAAGACGAGTGTATCTAATAAAAATCTATGGCAGTGGCACTATGCATCTTGGGGCAAGGCTCTGGCCAGCAGTATGGCATTGGGCCATATCTTAGGTGGCAGTCAGGGGGTAGGCTTTATTTTTCCTTGTGGGTTGTTGTTCCGTGGCTGCTAAGTTATCCTGGTTCCTATTCCTGGCACTCTACCACTGCCCATGCCTGGACTGTTACACCTACCCAGCGTCCCTCTCCAGGGGTGCACACTCCATCCTTCCTGCCCTCTGTCCGTGAGTTCCCACAGGCCACCTGGCACCACTTTACTCTTGTTGTATTTTCCTGGAGTTTCTGGGACACAAATCTATGCTGCTCTCCTCTCAGGTCTGTCTAACCTGTACATGCTTTCAGTACCTTGTCCCTCCTCCCAGGTCTGTCTCAGTCTGAGTTCTCTGTTTTGCTCCTGCCCTGGGCTTTTTGGCAATTATGAATAAAACCGCTGGCACCTGTGGCCACATTGAGCGGAGGGGGGGGGGGGAGGTCTGGAGGTCTGCAGTGTGTGAATGGTCTGCGCATCCTCACCTTCCTGCAGTCTCTGCTTCAACACTCCCCTAATCTGTTTCTCGGCCTGGTTCTCCAATCCTTCACTTGGTACCGAGTTCAAGATCGCTGGTTTTGCAGATTTTTAATTGTTTCCTTTCTCACTCTTGTGGGGGGATTGTGAGGCTGCTACTACCTGTGCTGCCATCTTGCCCCTCCTCCTGACTTGTTTTGAATCCTGCATTTTCTAGAAGAAACGGAAGGATGAGGGTAAGAAAGGCTCATTTTTGACAGTATTTTCATGGTACAAATTCTCTCGAGTCCAGTCATTTGGAGAGTGTATCTGGGGTAAACACATTCACTTATTTCCATTGACATGACTAGTTTTTGGCTACATACACAGGTAGGGTATTCATTCCTTTCTAATAAGAAAGTCTACTTTGGAAATAAAATCCGTTCAACACTGGGATTTAGAACAGGCCTCAGCAAACATTCTGTAATGGGCTAGAAAATGAACATTCTAGGCTTTGCAGGTCATACATTCACCTTTGCAAAGACTGAACTCTGCCACTGTAGCTCAAAAGCAACTGTACAGAGTATGTACATGAATTGTCATGGTCATGTTCCAATAACATGATATTTACAAAGGCAGTGGTTGGGCACATTGGGTCTGGGGCTGTGTAGTGTGTTGACCCTGACTTACAGAGTAGACTCTGATATAGGGAGCAGGCAAATCATAGCGGATACTGTGAAATTAATAGAAGAAATCACATGCAGCTTTCTCCCTGCTAATGGGACAAACCTAGTAGAAGGTCCAGGATGATTACATCACTCAGGCTCTGCCCTGTGTCCCTGGCCAATGCTGATGCAACTGTCAGACTCTCCATCATCCTGACCTTCCTCTATACCAATGTACTCACTTAAAAAAAAAGTTGTCTTTGAGTCAACTCAGACTCATGGCAGGCATTGAGTTTCTTCTGCTTAGGGTGATGGAAAATTTGACAACAGATATTGATGATGGTTGTATAAGATTAACATAATTGATGTTACTAAATTGTATAGGTGAAAAATGTTAAACTGGTAAATGTGTTACATATATATTTAAAAGGAAAAATTAATTTCATAATAGGGCAGAAAACTGAAATGGAAACTGTCCTTTATTTATATTCCATGAATTCTATTATTATTGTTTTTATATTTGGAAAAGAAAATATATACCCATGATACAAAATATATTTTCAAATAGTACAGGATATGCAATGAAAAGTCTCTCTCATTCTTGACCTCAAATCACCCTCCCCAGAGGAATCATTGTCATAATCTTCTTGTGTATTCAGATATTCTATGCATATACACTTTTTCTACAAAAATAGTAGATTACTATATTGTTTGCACCTTGCTTTCTTGTCTTTTTCACTTAATGTCCTGGAAATCATTTCACTCAGCACATAGGCCTAGGTCATTTCCCCTCCCCCCAGCCCCTGGTAACCACTAATAAACCTTAGACTCTCTGCATTTGCCTCTTATGGACACTTCATATAAATGGAATCACACATTATCTGTCCTTTGTTGTCTGGCTTATATCACTCATCATAATGTCTTCAAGGTTCATCCATGTCGTAGCATATACTAGAACTTCATTTCTCTTTATGGTTGAATAATATTTCATTATACGTATATATCGGATTTTGTTTTATTGATGACCACTTGAGATGTTTTCATGTTTGTCTGTTGTTAATATTTCCATGAACACTCATGTACAAATAATTTGAGTCCCTGTTTTCAATTTTCTTGGGTATATACCTAGGAATGGAGTTGCTGGTTTATAGAATAACTCTATGTGACTTTATTTGTTGTAAAACATGTATGTATCTCAAAACATTTGTGCTGAGGGATATAATAGCCTGAGAATTAATTCTCTTGCTAATGGCCTGGGAATAGCCTTTTGGGGCCATGACAACATAGTGCAAGGATTTAAATTATCACAGCACTGATGACCAGAGTATCACTGGAGAGGCCTGAGCTATTCACGTGGTGGAGGTGGGTGTCCAGAGTGAGAAGAGACGTGCAAGGCTCTACAAGCCTACACTGGAACCCAGCACATGCTAGCTTTTCCTATGCCCAAATGAGTCATTGCAAAAAGCAATTGCTCAAGTCACTGCCAACTTATGGGAACCTCATGTATGTTAGAAGCAGATCTCTAGGCTTTTTCTTCTGAGGCATCTCTGGGTAGGTTCAAACCACCAACCTTTTGGTTAGTAGTTCAGCCATCAAGAGGCTGCTCCTTGGAAACCCTATAGGGCAGTTCTACTCTGTTCTCCAGGGTTGCCATGAGTCGGAATCAACTCAATAGCAATGGGTTTGGTTTTGTATGTGTATATATATGTATATATATACATAACCTGTTGCTGTTGAGTCAATTCCAACTCAAAGCGACCATACAGGACAGAGGAGAATTGCCCCATAGTGTTTCCAGGGAGTGGCTGGTGGATTCGAAGTACCAACCTCTTGGTTAGTAGCCCAACTCTTAACCACCATGCTACCAAAGCATCATACATACATACATATATATATAGGCACATACATATACACACATATTTGCCTTGAGCATTTGTTTGTCCCTGTGGCAGGCTTGTGATCTCTCTGAGCCTCAGTTTCCTTATGTGGAGACGGGAATAAAATTATTCTTTAAAGTAAATGTGAGAGCCTAGTAAAGATATATGCAAGTGAACATGTTTGACCAGGGCCTGACATGTGATCAGCGCTTACTAAGTCATCTACTGTTTAGATCTGTGGGTGAAGAACACTATCTCTGGCTCACTGGGGTGTGTTGTTGAGCTCTTGCTGCAGTTGCTGAGGAAGCTCTGCTTTGTGCTGTAGGTCGGCTGGGCTGGCTCTGCTCCCCATGTCTCCTCAGTAGGCTAGCCAGGGCATGCAGTTCTGGCATGAAATGGCCAAGGCTTCAGAGAGCAGTGAAAACACACAAGATCCCTTGAAGGCTGGGCTCAGAAATACACACTAACACAAAAGTCTACATTAAAGGCCCAGACGCCTTTGGCAAAGGAAGGCTATATGGAATCAGAAACTGTTCTGTGAGCTTTACTATGTCTGTGGGGCAAACATTTGCACTCAACTACTGAAAAGGGTGGCGGTTCAAACCCACCTAGCAGCGCCAAGGAAAAGTAATCTGCTTCTGTAAAGATTACAGCCAAGAAAATCCAAAGCAGTTCTACTCTGTAACACATGGGGCTGCAATGAGTCATAGTTGACCTGATGGCAATGGGTTTGATTAGTTTGGTTTACTATGTTTGTATGCTTCATTGGAACCAGACTATGCCAGTTCTATTGATATAAAGTTTGTGTTGAAAAATCCAGCAGTTTTCTCTTTACATCCTATAAATGACACTGGACAAACTGCCTGTATGAGATTGCTATAGCTATGTAAATACTCAGGAACTGAGGTGAAAAATGGTACCTACTTTGCTTACAGCCAACTGGTTTCATCACTCCCATGTTCACAAGTGAAGGGACTTCTACCAGGTGCTACTCCTGGCACCTCTGTGGAGAGGGTCAAATTTTTTACTGAGATGCAGTTTGGGGGCATGGATGGGTATGGGAGCAGAAACTTGTAAGGAGAGGCAGGCAATGGAGGAAGTCCCTGCCTGATTGCCTCTAAATGTATTCATTTATTTCTGCATTCACCCACCCATTAAAAATTGAGTCCTTAGCATGTATAGACATCAGGTACATAGACATCAGTCTGGTTCAACTCATTTTTCAACCCTCACTAAAAATCTACCAATCATGTAATACAGTAGTTGTGACATCAGTTTTAGGGTCAGATGGAGCTTAATAAATCCCACTTCATATGCTAACTATATCGTGGGAATCTCAGATTCCTGTCCTTGTTTACTTCTGACACCAGCCACCCATGCAGAATTTTCCCTCTGACTTTAGACACTCAGAGCTAGCACAGACCTCACAAGTTAAATGGACACCATCCTTTAGACTGCCCAACAGGCAGACAGCAGCTGCAAGTCTGGCAGTCTGAATAACTCCCAACTTCTGATCTGGAGGTTCCCTCTAATCCCCTTAGAATACCATCAAAATCAGGGGCCCCCAGCCTTTTTGGTTCAATAATTCAGTGGAACAACTCACAGAATTCACATAAAGACCATCATACAATAACGGCTTAAATATAGCAACAACAAAAATACAAATGAAGGGATGCATTTGGCGAGGTCTGGCAGGATCCCATCCCAGTGCAGAGCTTCCATGTCCACAGAACATACTACCTTCCACAGAGATGGAGGATTCTCACCAACTGGGAAGCTCCTATAAGCCTCTGACTTCTGGGCTTTTATTGTCCAGTCCTGCATGATAAGCTAAATAATGCCCAAAGAGGTTAGCATCAGCTACCAGGTCATTTCTCTGATCTTCTCTGCCCCTACTCATTACCATCAGCAGCAATCTGACCCTCACAAACCTAGAACAAAGGCCAAATTGCTTTCTGCACAGTGGTTCCTCACCTCACACAAAGCAATTCTGAAATTGCTTTATGTATATTCAATACTCAGCAAATAATGTATTCTGGATAATGAGAGCCAGAAGTATTACTATTAGAGAAAAAAGTAACATATAAAGTAAGGGAAAAGGGTAAAATGAACCCTGTGGAGTTGGACTTCATTCAGAGATATGGGAATGATCTTGTGATTCTTAAAATATATACAGACACATACAAAAATAGGTACAAATATTTGTCTTTCTATGTGTATACTCACACATACATTTCCTAGCTCTTTCCATATTGAGGGCCCAGTAGCAATAAAAATACTATTCTTGAAGTTTCCAAGGATTTTACTTTACTTGGATAACACCCATGGAAGTATCAGTTAAGAAATTAAACGAGGGGGCTAACTAGATAATAAGTAAGTGGTAACTTTGGTGAAGGGTAAGACAGTACACAATACTGGGGAAGCCAGCACACCTTGTACAAGGAAAGGTCATGGAAGCTCCATAGACAAATCCAGACTCCCTGAGGGACTGAATTGCTGGGTGGAGGGCTGTGGGGACCATGGTCTCAGGGAACATCTAGCTCAATTGGCATAACACAGTTTATAAAGACAATGTTCTACATTCTACCTTAGTGAGTAGCATCTGAAGAGAACAGGATACAAGGAAAAGATTAGTACAAAGGACTACTGAACCACAGCTCTCATGGCCTCCACCAGACTGAGTCCAGTACAGCTAGATGGTGCCCAGCTATCACCACTGACTGCTCTGACAAGGATCACAACAGAGGGTCCTGGACAGAGCTGAAGAAGGATGTAGAAAATTCTAACTCACAAAAAAGATCAGATTTACTGGCCTGACAGCCTGGAGAAACCCCAAGAGTATGGCCCCCGGGCACTCTTTTGCTCAGAGGTGAAGTCACTCCTGAGGTTCGCCATTCAGCTGGGGATTGGACAGCCCCATAAAACAAAACAGGACTAATGAGGCACAGCAGTTCAGGGACAAGGACTAGAAGGCAGTAGGGGACAGGAAAGCTGGTGATAGGGAACCCAAGGTTGAGAAGGAACAATGTTGACATATCATGGGGTTGTTAACCATTGTCATAAGGCAACACGTGTACTGTTTAATGAGAAACTGTTCTGTAAACCTTCATCTAAGGTACAAAAAAAAGAATTCTCTATGTGAGATCAAATTGACAACAGCAACTCAAAAGGTTTGATGGGAAGCCTAGGGACGGGTGAGTTGAAGATAATGCTGACGGACTAATTTGGAAAAGGATAGTGAGAATAGCAGCACAACTGGAAGAATGTAATCGATGTCACTGAATTGTACATGTAGAAATTTCTGAAATGGTGTATCTTTGCATATTTTCACACACAAGAAAAAAGTCCTCAAAGGTTGAGAATGAAAAGGGAGAGTGTTGACGTGTCATGGGGTTGTTAACCAATGTTATAAAACGATATGTGTACTGTTTAATGAGAAAGTATTTGTTCTGTAAACATCACCTAAACTACAATACGTATTAAAAAATTAACATTGCATCGTGCAAATTTGCTGCAAACGACCTCTTTAAAGTGTTAAAAAGCAAACATGTAACTGAGAACTATGGTGCCCCTGACCCAAACCATGGTATTTTCAATCACCTCACATCAGTGTGAAAACTGGACAATGAATGAGGAAGACCGAATAATTGACGCCTTTGAATTATAGTGTTGGGAAAGAACAGTGAATATACCGTGGAATGACAGAAAAATGAACAAAACTGTCTAGGATAAAGTATAATCAGAATGCTCCTTAGAAGGAAGGATGGTGAGACTTCGTCTCACATACTGTGGACATGTTATTAGAAGGGACCAGTCCCTGGAGAAGATCATCATGCTTGGTAAAGCACGTCAGTGAAAAAGAGGAAGCCCTTCAATGAGATGGACTGACACAATGGCTGCAACAACAGGCTCAAACATAGCACCAATTGTGAGCATGGCACAGGATTGAGCAGTGTTTCATTCTGTTTCACACAGGGTCGCTATGAATTGGAACTGACTTGAAGGCACCTAACAACAGTAACCATACCTAATGTCCAGATCTTTGTTTCCAAATATCATTCTCTAATAAAAGGAATCAAAGTTTCTTGGAGAAAAGTTAATTCCAGGGCTTGGGCAAGAAAAGGACAGGATAAGACTCGAACACTGGCAAAAAGTCATGTCCAAATTATAATGGAAGCATGTTTAAAAAAAAAAAAATACAGGAATCGACTTATGGGAACTCCTAATAACCAAATCTGGGGCAATTTAAGAAAGAAAAGTAATATGGCTTAGCTTATACTAGTATAAACAAATAAAGGAGAGAAGAAGGAATGCTATTCAATGCAGAATTCCAATTAACAAAGAAGAAACGATTGGAACAGAAAATATAATTTGGTGAACACCACAGTAATAACAATCATGGGTAATAATTATCAATGGGTACTAAAATTAGTAGAACAAACTATGACGAAATATAAAATATTTGTATTCTCAGAGTACTGCCCAATAAGAAACTTACTAATTATAAAAGCTAAAATAGTTACCTTTACAATAAGAAAGAATGGAAAGAAACGCAATAAGGAAACAAAACACTCTTAAACCGAGTACAGGATCAGCGTATTTTATTGTATGCAAAATAACATAAAAAAAATTAAGAAATATAAAACTGGATTTGCTCAAGGATATTCCCTGCATCCTTATTTGTAATAGCCAAAGACTTTAAGAAAGGTAAAACTTAGCTTTGGACTGAGAAAGTAACAAACATGGATGAGGATAGCCATATAGTTATAATGAAAGTGTCATTTTTCCCAAAATAGCTCTAATGATCCCTTCTTTAAACTGGTATTGCTTATAGAGAAACTCTGTTCTTCAATTGCAGATTTTCAGAAATTTACTGTTTGAAATTATAGCATTAAGAATGAAACATCCCACTTATATACTCATTCCACTCTAAGTTCTTATCTGTGAGTTCATTTACATATACTGAAGGCTGATGACTCACTAAAGGCTTTCCCATGTTACTTACATTCAAAAGATCTCTCTACTCTGTGAGTTCTTACATGTGTAGTGAGGTGTGAGACCTGACTAAAAGTTTTCCTACATTCTTTACATGCATAGGGCCTCTCTCCAGTGTGAATTCTTATATGTTTAGTAAGGTCAGAGGAACACCTAAAAGCTTTCTCACATTCCTTACATTCGTACGGCCTCTCTCCAGTGTGAATTCTTATATGTTTAGTGAGGTGTGAGGAACGACTAAAGGCTTTCCCACATTCCTTACATTCATAAGGTCTCACTCCTCTGTGAGTTCTTAAATGATTAGTGAGATATGAGGCTTGATTAAATGCCTTCCCACATTCTTTACATTCATAAGGCCTCTCTCCACTATGAGTTCTTATATGTTTAATGAGGTGTGAGGAACAACTGAAGGCTTTTCCACAATTCTTACATTCATAAGGCCTCTCTCCAGTGTGTGTTCTTTTATGTTCAGTGAGGTGTGAGGAACACTTAAAGGCTTTCCCACATTCTTTACACCCATAAGGCTTCTCTCCACTGTGAGTTCTTATATGTGTGGTGAGGGCTGAGGAATCATTAAAGGCTTTCCCACATTCCTTACATTCATAAGGTCTCTCTCCACTGTGAGTTCTTAAATGTCTACTGAGGTGTGAGGCCTGACTAAACGCTTTCCCACATTCCTTACATTCATAGGGCCTCTCTCCAGTGTGAATTCTTATATGTGTAGTGAGGGCTGAGCAATCACTAAAGGCTATACCACATTCCTTACATTTATAAGGCTTCTCTCCACTGTGAGTTCTTGCATGTTTAGTGAGGTATGAGGCCTGATTAAATGCTTTTCCACATTCCTTACATTCATAAGGCATCTGCCTCACGTGAGCATTTATATGTGTAGTGATGGGTGATGACTGACTAAAGATTTTCCCACATTCCTTAAATTCACAAGGCCTTACTCCATTGTGAGTTCTTTTATGTTCACTGAGGTGTGAGGAACACCTAAAGGCTTTTCCACATTTTTTACATTTATAAGGCTTCTCTCCATTGTGAGTTCTTGTATGTTTAGTGAAGGATGAGGCATGAATAAAGGCCTTCCCACACTCCATACATTCATATGGCCTCTGCCCATTGTGAGTTCTTATATGTGCAGTGAGGTGTGATGACTGACTAAAGGTTTTCCCACATTCCTTACATTCATAAGGCCTCTCTCCATTGTGAGTTCTTACATGTTTAGTGAGGGGTGAGGCGTCACCAAAAGCTTTCCCACATTCCTTATATTCATGAGGCATATCTCTGTTATGAAATTTTTTATGTAAAATGAGGGATGAAGGATGAATAAAGGTTTCACAACATTCTTTACATTCACGCCTATGACTTCTCACATGTGTACAAAAAAATGAAAAACTACAGAAATATTTCCCACATTCGTTACATTCATAGAGTTTCTCACCAGTGAATGTTGTCATGGAATTCCTAAGTGCTGAGATACAAATGAAGTTCTTCCCACATACCTTACATTTCTGTGGTTTCCTTCCAGGAAGAGAACTCAAAGGAGTAGTTAGGTAAGAGGGGCAACTGCAGGCTTCTCCACATTTCTTAGACCAACAAGTACTGCATTCAGTGTGAGATCTGGCATGATGGTTGTACGATGAGTGATCCATGAAGAACTTTCTGCACTCACAGCATTCAAAAGGATTTATTTCTGGAGGATTTCTATTTAACACAGTAAGACTTGGAATCCAGTCAGAAGTTTTGTCACACTGATTGCCTTCATTTCTGTCACAGAAATTTTCTACTGTATGACTTCTGTAAAAAACAGACAACATGCTGTTGGAAATAAATTTGTTTCCATTTTACAATTACCAAACACAGTGAACGTGCATGGTTTTTGCCCTAATTTGTCTCATGTTTCATAGGTTAATTCATCTAGCAGAAATACTGCCATTACTGTCACTATTTTTCTAAAAATACATGGCGTTCTGATAATTGTGTTCAAGTGAAATACGTTTCAAATATTCGGTATCTAACTCACGTTTATGAAAATGTAGTATTGTGAAAATTCTCTGAACACATAATTTTATAGCTAGATTTATATATATTGTTGTGAGGTGGCATGGAGTTGGTTCTGACTCATATTGATACCATGTAAAACAGAATAAAACACTGCCTGGTCCTGTGTCATCCTCACAATTGTTGCTATGTTTGAGCCAATTGCTGGAACCACTGTGCCACTCCATCTCATTGGGCGTCTTCCTTGTTTTTGCTGACCTTCTACTTTACCAAATATTATATGTATAAACACACATAAATGTATACATATAAGAATAGAACGGTGGCACAGTGGTTAAAACCTACAGCTGGTAACCAAAATGTCGGCAGTTCGAATCCACCAGCTGCACCTTGGAAACCCTGTGGGTCAGTTCTACTCTGTCCTATAGGGTCGCTATGAGTCAGAATTGAGTCAACAGCAATCGGTAATGTCATGGCATCTTAGGAGTTTCTCCTAAGGCACTGTTTGCTCTTGTAGAAATGACACTCACCTCAAATGTTTCATCTGGTTTTCATGCTGATCTTTATTCATATGCAATTCTGAGATTTCTCCTAATATGGAGGACCGGGTGTTATTCTTCATGAATTGCACCATTATATGTTCACCTGATAATTTATCTTCATCATTAAGGTTTTGAGAGACTGAACCAATAATTCAAGTTGAGGTTTACGGTATGAAACAAAAAGGAAAAGAATTATTAGGGGAAAAAACTCTGCTGTGAACAAAGAAATACTTAGCCACATTTTGATATTTTGACATTTTGGCAACAGTTAAAAAGCAATTTACTAGGAAAAACCAATTTACTACGAAATACATCTACGAGGATTGAGAATAATGGCAAATAAATAAGTGTAATTAGGAGAGCTAAGTAGAAAGATATTGCACACAATACACATGTAACATTAAAAGAGGAAAAGGGTCTCCATGACCACAGGTATGAAAAGACTGCTAAAGTCAGAAAAGCTCAAGTTATCTGTGAAGTTGTGTTCTCAACTAAAAAGACACTTTTTCTAGCTGACTGATTCAAATGTAATTCCTTCCACATAGGGCTGTTCCTTCAAAAAATTGCTTTCCTGGTGCTTCTTGACATAGTGGCCCTGAATAAGTTCTACCTCCACTGTCCCTACTTCTCTGGGAAAACAAATGGGTATAGCTGACACCATGCTCATGGAGAGACATATCATGGGGGAAGATAGTGCAGAGCACTGCACCAATACATTGGTCTTCAAGGTCTATAAGGATGGACAAGTGTGAGTTTATTTGCAGTAAAATAATCATGTCAAACTTGTAATAAACACAGTAAAACGCTTTACAAGGTCCCAAAACACAAATCCCTCAGTGCCCCAAAGTGACCCTTAAAGCCAATGCTTACACTTACAACACTTAAAGAGACCCAGAAATTTTAATCACAAGAGAAATGAGAATTCACTTTAATACGGAGAACTTTATGTTCAAGGGGAAGCCAGGATATGTGAGATCTACAAAGAGACCATGCCTGTTTTATTTAAAAATTTATTCCCATTCCTTAGCCCAAATACTGGAGCAAAGTGGATGAGTAAAATATTTTTTTTCACTGAAGAATACATTAAAAAATGATGCCATTCTTACCTACTGAGGCCAGGTTTCTGAAGGTTTCCATCATCACATCTCTGTAGAGTTTCCTCTGAGCAAGATTCAGCAAAGCCCACTCTTCCTGGCTAAAGACCACGGCCACATCCTCAATGGCCACTGAGTCCTAAAACATCCCACATATTCTGGATCAGCAAGGTACCATGTACTCCAATGCATACAAGAATGAAGGGTGAGGCTAATAGTTCTGGGTAACTGAAAATTCATATAGATTTGACACAAAGTTCCGTGTTCTACCAAGGTCTACTCTAGGGTACAGCCATCCAACCTTGTCCATTCACTATCTACATTCACTTCTTCATGGACTGCATTCTGTCTCATAGATTGCCAACACATTGAAATAATCTCTCCACAGTTTGCGACCAGTGGAAGTCTTATTCTTCTCTGTTTGGTCTAGTACACTTAGAAAACAGCAGAAATCAGAGAAATACTCTAATTCAGATTATCACTTCCTTGTGAACAATTTCACCTTTTTCCAAAACCCACCAGAACTGTCAACAAAACATAAAGCACAGGATGAAGGCAGGATGAGGTGTTAATAACTGGGAAACAAGGCAGAATGGCAGTGTTTTCTTTTGCTCCTCACAGCCATAAGAAGACCAGAGACCCACACAAACTGTCAACCCAAGGTCCTGAGGTAGTCCAATTTTCTTGAACAACTCTAGAAGATCAGGAGGTGACAGGTCCATCTGCTGAAAAAGGAACATTCTTTTGGAGCATTATGAATTTTTTTATGTCAGTTACCTATTTTTAAAAAACTCAATTGTTCTGTCATACTCTCTGTCCCTTTCAAAGAGACAAACATAATAAAAGTTAAAAAGAATGCAGGAGAGAGGAAATGTAAGAATCCAGATCTCCCTACAAATCTCAAATTTCCAGACTGGATGCAACCGTACATCAATGATTAGTGATTGCTCCCTTCAACAAACATAAACCCATATACTCTCACACAGTCTAATATTATAAAATGATAAAGAGCACTACTTCTGCAGAAACATGAATACCATGTCCTTGAATTTGTGACCAAGAAGAGGAGGTTGCGATTCCCATTTTGTAATGACTGTACAGCATGATGAACATAATGACACAAAATTATACACGTAAATATTGTTGAATTAGCAAATGTTTTGTTATATACCTTTTACCACAAAAAAAAAACTTTTGTAAGTTGAAATGCACAGTGAACCTGTTAAATTGCCCGTAAAATCTAGGAAACAGAAACTTACACAACAACCCTCTAGGGGCTCCACTCCAAAATTCTCTCACTTTGCAGACCCAGGAAGGCACACAACCATGACTACCTGAACCCTGACCAATGAAAATCCCTTGTCTGTAAGAGTGACCTTAGTGAAACAGAACCAGTCTATTGGCTTCTTCATATAGTGAGGAGAAAAAGGCTGCCAAACTAAATTTTGGGTGCTAAAACAGAGCAGCTTTAGAATAAGACTCTTCTTGTCAGGGAAGTGCTGAAGTGAGCTATCATCTCTAATCAATCCTGGTATGATAGTGTCACAAAAAAACTTTGGGATACAGCCAAAATCCAAGTCTCCTCAACTGCACTGGGCCAGGTTACACATTTTAAAGTCATCCAAAACCCTAACATTCATTATACAATACAGAAATGATAAAATGTTCCATGTACTGAACAACTACAATTTCTGAAAGGGTTTGCAAAAAGATTTTGACACACTAACTCATTTATATCTCATGATTCTCCTAAGCAGATATTATTTCAAACAGTTCATAGCTGAGTAAAGTTAGAAAAAAATCACATGTTCAATGTTGCTCACATGGAATACTTAGAAGCCAGGATCACAATGAAGGTCAATTTATCTCTGAAGCCGGAATTCCTGACAACTACATTTCTGTTCATATGAATATGTTTTGTTGTTATTTTGCCTATTATTCTCCAATAACACCATGGATGATCTATAGCCCTGCTGGAAACTAGGAAGAGGAGACAAAGGAAACATCCTATACAATTCAGAAAACCTGGAGCACTTGTCCTAAGCCCTGTGTCTCAGACGAAAATCCTTCCCTTCAGACTCTTAACTGTGTCTACCTTCATTTATTAAAATTAATTTAGGTAATACTGACACAGAGCCTACTTTATGTTGAGAAAGCAGGTACACCAAAACAAATATCTGGAAGAACATAGATCATAAGTTCTTTGAGTGTAAACAGTAAGTTAAAAAACGTTGTTAGGAGCTGCCAAGTCAGTTCTAATTCACAGCGAGCCTGTGTACAACATATATGTGTGTATGTTTGTGCGTGCACACACATATACATAATAAAAACCAAACCCACTGCCATTGAATTGATTCTGACTCATAGCGACCCTACAGGACAAGGTAGAACTTGCCCTATAGGGTTTCCAAGGAATGGCTGGTGGATATGAACCACTGACCTTTTGGTTAGCAGCCAAGCTCTTAAGCATTGCACCAGCAGGGCTATACATACATATATACATATATATATATATATATATATATATATGCCCCAAGTGCTGATATGTTCCATGGAAAATGCAGCACAGTATGTGGATAAGCAGAAAGTAACACAAGCATACAGTAGTATCCTCCCTTATCCACAGGGGATATATTCCAAATCATCCCGCAGATGCCTGAAACCGCAGATAGTACTTTACCCTATATATACTATGTTTTAATCTATACGTACTTACCTAAGATGAAGTTTAATTTATAAATTAGGCACAGTAAGAGATTAACAACAATGATAAACTAGAACAATTATAATAATATACTAAATTAAAGTTATGTGAATGTGGCCTCTGGGCGGGATGGAGCAGGAAGGTGTAAGATTTCATCACGTTACTCATTTAACATTATCACACTGTGGCTGCCTGCGGGTAATTGAAACCTCGGAAAGCGAAGTCATGGATAAGGAGGAGCTACTATATCTTCAGTATGTTAGAGCAGGGAGCAAAATAATCGTTTCAGAACACATTAGCTAGAGAAACCTGGCTTGGTAAGGGAAAGATCGCACTTTCAGTTGTAAAAACTTGGAAACTAACCATGATGACCTTGGAAACACTCATATACATTTCATATGGTCATCGATTTCAACAAGTCCAAACAGAGAGGCACAGGACTGAAAGGGCACCACTGACCTTCATGCCTGGGAAAGGGAAGACACATTGCTTATACCCAGAAAAGAAAGGGTCATTAGCAGTAGGCTAAGAAGGATCAGTAGTTGGAAAATATGGCCTTGGTGATAGAAACGATGCTGGAGATTCCAAGATAGAATTTTGCAAGACCAACAACTTCACTGCAAATACCTTTTTTCACCAATGTAAGGGGCGACTATACATGTGGACCTCGCCAGATGGAATATACAGGTATCAAATACACTACATCTGTGGAAAAGACGATGGAAAAGAACAAGATCAGGGGCTGAATACTGAACAGATCAATTGCCCATATGCAAGTTCAAGTTGAAACTGAAGAAAATTAGAACAAGTCCATGAGAGCCAAAATATGACCTTGAGTATATCCCACCTGAATTTAGAGACCATCTCAAGGACAGATTTGATGCACTGAACACTAATGACCAAAGATGAGACGAGTTATGGAAGGACATCATACATGAAGAAAGCAAAAAGTCATTTAAAATACAGGAAAGAAAAGACCAAAATGGATATCAGAAGAGACTCTGAAACTTGCTCTTGAGCGTCAAGTAGCTAAAGTGAAAGGAAGAAATGATGAAGTAAAAGAACTGAACAGAAGATTTCAAAGGGCAGCTCAAGAACACAAAGTAATGTATTATAATGACACGTGGAAAGAGCTGGAGATAGAAAACCAAAAGGGAAGAACACACTTGGCATTTCTCAAGCTGAAAGAAGAAAATTTTCAAGAATTGAGTTGCAATATTGAAGGATTCTACCAGGAAAATATTAAATGATGAAGGATGCATCAAAAGAAGATGGACGGAATATACAGAGTCATTATACCAAAAAGAACTGGTCGATGCTCAACCATTTCAGGAGGTAACATATGATCAGGAACCAATGGTACTGAAGGAAGAAGTCCAAGCTGCACTGAAGGTATTGGTGAAAAACAAGGCTCTGGGAATTGACAGAATACCAATTGAGAAATTTCAACAAATGGATGCAGTGCTGGAAATGCTCACTCATCTATGCCAAGAAATTTGGAAGACAGCTACCTGGTCAGCCGACTGGAAGAGATCCATATTTATGCCTATCCGCAAGAAAGGTGATCCAACAGAATGCAGAAATTACTGAACAATATCATTAATATCACATGCAAGCAAAATTTTGCTGAAGTTCATTCAAAAGTCGCTGCAGCAGTGTATCAACGGGGAATTGCTAGAGATTCAAGCTGGATTTAGAAAAGGACGTGGAACCAGGGATATCATTGTTGATTTCAGATGGCTCCTGGCTGAAAGAAAATACCGGAAAGTTGTTTACCTATGTTTTATTGACTATACTAAGGCATTCGACTTTGTGGATCATAATAAATTATGGATAACATTGCAAAGAATGGGAATTCCAGAACACTTAGTTGTGCTCATGAGGAATCTGCACATGGATCAAGAGGCAGTCATTCCAACAGAACAAGGGGATACTGCATGATTTAAAGTCAGGAAAGGTGTACCTCAGGCGGGTATCCTTTCACCATATGTATTCTGTCTGTATGCTGAGCAAATAATCTGAGAAGCTGGACTATATGAAGAACAGGGCATCAGGATTGGTAGAAGACTCATTAACCTGAGTTATGCAGGTGACACAACCTTGCTTGCTGAAAGTGAAGAGGACTTAAGCACTTACTGATGGAGACCAAAGACTACAGCCTTCAATATGGATTACACCTCAACATAAAGAAAACAAAAATCCTCACAACTAGACCAATAAGCAACATCTGATAATTGGAGAAGAGAATGAAGTTGTCAAGGATTTCACTTTACTTGGATCCACAATCAACACCCATGGAAGCAGCAGTCAAGAAATCCAATGACACACTGCATGAGGCAAATCTGCTGCAAAAGACCTCTTTAAAGTGTTAAAAAGTAAAGATATCACCTTGAAGACTAAGGTGCACCTAATCCAAGCCCCATGGTGTTTTCAATCACCTCATATGCTTGGGAAAGCTAGATGATGAATAAGGAAAACAGAAGAATTGACGCTTTTGAATTGTGGTGTTGGTGAAAAATACTGAATATACCATGGATTGCCAAAAGAACGAACAACACTGTCTTGCAGGAATTACAACCAGAATGCTCCTTAGGAGCAAGGACGGTGAGACTATGTCTGACATACTTTGGACATGCTATCAGGAACGATCAGTTCTTGGAGAAGGATATCACGCTCGGTAAAGCAGAGGGTCAGTGAAAAAGAAGAGGACCCTCAACAAGATGGACTGACACAGTGGCTGCAACAATGAACTCAAGCATAACAAGGATTGTGAGGATGGTGCAGGACTGGGCAGTTCTTGTTTTGTTGTACATAGGGTCACTATGAGTTGGAACCAACTTCACGGCACCCAACATTTTTTAATTTACTGTTTACACTGAAAGAAATTATGATTCATGTTCATCCACGTATTTCTGTTTTGTTCACTGCTGTATCTATTTTCTCAACATGAAGTAGGCTGTGTGTCAGTATTACAATAACAACGAAAAGAAAGTAACATAAAAATAAAGACCATAGTAATGACACAAAACACAAACGAAGACTTATTTAGCGTTTCTAGTCCGATATATAATGAGCTTTGAAGTTGTTAGAAGAAAAAATCTGAACACACTGAACTCAGAAAATTGAGGTCACAGGGCACCTTGCTGCCCCAAAACTGGAGGGACACATAAGCAACTACAGAGAATCACACGACAGCAAAATGTAGGAGAAGAAACCACATCTAGGATCAGTATCAGCATAGAAAAACTTAAAATGCAATTGATTAACTGCTGGAGGGTCAATGTGGACAAATGTCAGGGTTAAAAATGCCAGGCGGGCCCAATCTTAGTGGCATCCACAGAGTTTTGTGACTTTTACCTGCAGGAACCCTATCAGGTCTTCAGTGTAACCATCAGTGAAAAATCTCCTTGTGTTTCCTACCAGCAGGAGGAAGAAAAGCAGTCATTTCCAAAATTTTCCAGAGGATTTTCTTCTCCCTGACAAGGTCTACCCTCAAGGGAACCTATTTTACCAGAGTATAACTGACTTGCAGTAGTGAAATACCCAACTCCAGTCCCATCTAGGCTTCGTGTGTCACCAAACTGGGTGAGGGGAGAAGCACAGAAGCACTTGTATGGTCAGTGCCCAGGGGCACAGGCTCACTGAAAGACTGAGAATCACTGGACTATACCAAGCTTCTCCTTTGCCCACACCTTACCACTATAGCAATAGGGCTCTTATGTAATAACAGGATTACAATAGAAAGAACTCCAAGTCTCAGACTTGATTTCAGAAGTCTCTAGGAAACCCAAACACACAGGGAAGAAAAAATAAGAACATCGAGGCAACTGACAACTACAGCAAACAGTAAACACAGACTAACTTCTAGCCAGATAAAGATAAAACCTCATACTAAAGGCCTATTTATTTACCTTATTTCCTTTTATTTGTACATAATCTCTGGCTTTCAACAAAAACTATTAGGGATATTAAAGACAAAAACACAGCTTGAAGAGACGTAGCTAAGATATAGCACAGATTTTGGAATTATCAGACCAAAAATTCCAATCAACTACATGGTATGCAACGAATTGGGTCCCCCTCCTCCTGCTCCCAAAAAAGTGTTTCACCTTGGCTAGGCCATGATTCCCAGTACTTTGTGATTTTCCATTTTGTCATCTGATGAGACTTCCCTATGTGTTGCAAGTCCTACCTGTATGTTAACAAGGCAGAATTAGAGACAGTTAAGGAGGCAAGATTCAATTACAAGATTAAGTTATATTTGAGTCAATCTCTTCTGAGATATAAAGGAGAGAAGTGAGTAGAAAGACAGGGGAACTCATGCCACCAAGAATGAAGAACCAGAAGGGGAGCATGTCCTTAGAACTTGGGGTCCCTACATTGAGAAGCTCCTAGACCAGGGGAAGATTGATGACAAGGACCTTCCTCCAGAGCTGACAGAGGGAGAAAGTCTTCCGCTGGAGCTAGTGCCCTAAATTTGGACTTCCAGCCTATTAGACTGTGAAAGAATAAATTTCTTTTTGTTAAAGCCATCCACTTGTGGTATTTCTGTTGTAGCAGCACTAGATAACTAAGACACTATAATTAATAAACTAGGGAAATAAAGTATATTACATGTAACAACATATGGATAATGTAAACAGAGAAAAGGAAAGAATAACAAAGAAATGAAAGGAAATGCTAGAAATAAAACATACTGTAAGAGAAATGAAAAATGGTGTTAAGAAGTTCATCAAATGACAGGACAAAGCCAAGGAAAGAATCAATGAGCTTGAAGATATGTCAATAGAAACAAAACAGAAATGCAAAGAGAAAAAAGAATGAAAAAGATGAAACAGAATACCTAAGCACTGCAGGACAACCACTAAATGCAGGCCATCCAAATATTAAGAATACCAGAAAGGAATGACAATGGAAATGAACAGAAAAAAATACTTCAGGTAATACTGACTGAAAATTTTAGAAAATTAATGACATACACCAAAGATTCAGGAAATCTAAGAACACCGAGCATGATAAATACCTAAAACTACATCTAGTAATATCATATTCAAACTGCAAAAAATCAGAGAAAATACTGCAAGAAGCTGGGGAGAAGGGGGATCACCTTCCTATTGAAGAGCTTGGTTAAGAATTACATCAAACTAGTCTTAAAAAACCATGCAGGCAAGGAGAACATGGAATGAAATACTTAGTGCTGAGAGAGAAAAAAAAAATGACTAAACTAGAATTTCGTATTCAGCAAAATTATCATTCAAAAGGGAAGGAGAAAAAATGGAAAATAAGTGTTGGCAAGCTTTAGAGAAACTGGAACCATCATCCATTGCTGGTGAAAATGCAAAATGGTACAGCCACTGTGGAAAACTTCGGTAGTTCCTCACAAAGGTGACTACAGAACTACGATATGACCCAGCAATCCTACTCCTAGGCAAACACCCAAAAGAATTAAAAGCAGACTTGGCGGACACCTACATCAATTGGCACAACACAGTTGATGAGGAGAAAGTTCTTCATCCTACTTTGGTGAGTAGCATCTGGGGTCTTAAGAGCTTGCGAGCAGCCATCTAAGATACAACTATTGGTCTCTTCTCATCTGAAGCAAAGGAGAGTGAAGAGAACTACACTCTCAAGGGAGAAAATTAGTCCAAAGAACTAATGGATCACATGAACCATAGCCTACACGACCTTGACTTCAGAACTAGATGTTGCCCAGCTACCAGCACCAACTGCTCTAACTGGAATCTCAACACAGGGTCCTGGACAGAGAGGGAGAAAAATGTAGAACAAAAACTCAAATTCACAAAAAAGATCAGACTTGCTGGTCTGTCAGAGACTGGAGGAACCCCCGAGACTACGGCCTTAAGACATCCTTGTGACCTGAAAGTGAAGCCACTCCCAGAAACCACCTCTTAGTCAAAGAATTACAGGCCCGCAAAATAAACAGTAATACCCAAGAGGAATGTGTTCCTTAGAACAATCAATTATACATACTCAAAAAGACATTTGCCCAAAAACAAAGATGAGAAGGCAGAAAGGGGTAGAAAATATGACCGAAGGAAACGGGGACACAGAGTAGAAGTGGGGAGAGTGCTGACCCATTGTGGGGAACACAACCAATGTCATGGAACACTTTATGCACAAACTATCGAATGGGAAACTAATTTGCTCTGTAAACTTCCACCTAAAATACTATCAAAAAAATTAAAAGCAAAAAATCACTCAGGGAACATGTAGCTCAACTGGCGTAATATAGTTTATAAAGAAATTGTTCTACATTCTACCTTGGTGAGTAGCGTCTGGGGTCTTAAAATTCTGGAAGCGGCCATCTAAGATACTCCATTGGTCTCACCCCTTCGGGAGCAAGGGAGAATGAAGAAAACAAGATACAAGGGAAAGATTAGTCCAAAGGACTAATGGACCATAACTACCACAGCCTCCACCAGACTGAGTCCAGTACAACTAGATGGCACCCACCTACCACCATTCACTGCTCTGACAGGGATCACAACAGAGGGTCCTGGACAGAGCTGGAGAAAAATGTAGAACAAAATTTTAATGCACAAAAAAAGACCAGACTTACTGGCCTGAAAGAGACAGGAGAAATTCCAAATATGGCCCCCAGACACCCTTTTAGCTCAGTAATGAAGTCACTCCTGAGGTTCATCCTTCTGCCAAAGATTAGACAGGCCCATAAAACAAAATGAGACTAAAGGGGCACAACAGCCCAGGGACAAGGACTAGAAGGCTGGAGGGGACAGGAAAGCTGGTAATCAGGAACCCAAGGTCTAGAAGGGAGTATGTTGACATGTCATGGGGTTAACCAAAGTCATAAAACAGTATGTGTATTAACTGTTTAATGAGAAACTAGTTTGTTCTGTAAACCTTCATCTAAAAGTACAAAAAAGCAGAAAATCAGAAATCTGCACACCAAGATTTACTGGAGCATTATTTACAATAGCCAAAATACAGAAACAACTTACAAAGCCACCAATAGATGACTGAATGAACAAAGTAAAAGTATATCCACACAATGGAATATTGCTTAGCTATATAATGAGAAATGAAGTCCTGATAGATGCTAGAATGTGGGTAAACTTTGAAAACACTGTGCTGAATGAAATAAGTCAGTCACAAAAGAACAAATACCATGTAATTCCACTTACATGCAACAGGCAAATGTATGGTGACCAAATCAATCAGTGGTTACCACGTGTGGGAGAGAAGGAGAAAAGGGGGTTCACTGTGCAGGGGGTAAGGAGTTTCTGTTACTGGTGATGTAATAACTTGGGAAATGATAGTGGTAATAGTTGCACAATAGATGAATATAATCAGTGACACTACATTACTGTTGTTATTCTTACTTTGCCGTGAAATTGATTATGACTCATGGTGACCCTGTGTGTGCACAGTAGAACCGCTCCATAGAGTTTTCAAGGCTGTGACTCTTTGGAATATCACTAGGCCTGTCTTCACAGGAGCCTGTAGGTGAGTTCAAACTCCCAACCTTTTGGCTAGGAACAGAGTGTTTAACCATTTTCACCACCTAATAACGATCTGTGTAAAAACTGGAATTGGCAAATGTTTTGTTACAGTCATGCCTCGCTTAATGTCCACGATATGTTCTGTGAACTAGGACTTTGTGTGATTTGGACATTGTGCAAATAACACATTACATACTTAGTAAAGCTATATGGGATACTGCCGCTAACACTAGCATTGGTTTTACTGGGTTTGGAAGCCACTGATGCACATCATGGTAATATTTTCGAAGGAAAAGTAAACAGAGATAATGTTGGAACACTTAAGAGATGCACAATACACGAGATTGGATGCAGTTGCCTATGAGTCAAAGCACACTATGTTATATAGTAAACTCATTATTTGTAAGTACGGAAAGTTCACATTAAAGTAACAATAGAAACACAGTACAATACATATATAAGGCGGTAACACAGGCGTTTATTATCACTATCAAGACATTTGTATTATAGGTTAAATACATACTATAACATTATAAGCCGGGCAGCGCAATTGGTTTGGACACAACAGATATGAGATAAACGTATTGCTTGCATGAAGTTGTTGCATTCGCTACAACTAGTTACATCTAATACGTCCCGTTCCCCAATCAGGATTTCTGAATTCTGTTATAACCTTATGGGATCACGGATGTATATGCAGTTAGACATTGCACAAACAGATGTTATGCGGGGCAGGACTGTATATTTTTATTATAATTAAAAAGATTTTTTAAATTGTACTTTATATTCTTTAATTTTTTATTTTTTTAGATTTATGGATATATATATATATTTTATATTTTATTGTACTTCAGGTGAAGGCTTACAGAATAGTTTCTCATGAAACAGTAGTACACATGTTATTTAATGACATTGGTTAACAACCCCACAACATATTAATCCTCTATCTTCTCAACCTTTTTTTTGGTGAAAATACACATAGCCAAAGATACACCATTTCAAAAATTTCTACATACACAGTTCAGTGACATTGACTATGCTCTTCCAATTGTGCTGTTACTCTCACTTAAGATGAAGGCTTACAGAAAATAGTTTCTCATTTAACAGTTACTACAAATGTTGCTGTATGACAATAGTTAACAATCTCACATCAACAGTATCCTTACTCAACCTTGGGTTCCTATCACCAGCTTCCTTGTCCCCTTCTACCTTCTGGCCCTTGTCACTGGACTCCTGTACCTCGTTAGTCTCATTTGGTTTTACGGGGCTGTCCTCTCTGAGGCTAAACAATGAATCTCGGAGGTAGCTTCACCACTGAGCTAAAAGGGTGTCTGGGGGCCATACTCTCGAGGTTTCTCCAGTCTCCTTTAGGCCAGTAAATCTGGTCTTTTTTTGTGTTACATCCTTCTCGAGCTCTGTCCAGAACCCTCTGTTGTGATCTTGTTCAGAGCAGTCAGTGGTAGCCGGGCACCATCTAGCTGTACTGGACTCAGTCCAGTGGAGGCCTTGGCAGCGGTGGTCCATTAGTCCTTCGGACTAATCTTTTCCTTGTATCCTGTTCTCTTCGTTCTCCCTTGCTCCCGAAGGGATGAGACCAGTGGAGTATCTTAGATGGCTGCTCATAGGCTTTTAAGACCCCAGACACTACTCACCAAGGTAGAATGTAGAGCATTGTCTTTATAAGCTGTGTCATGCCAACTGAGCTAGATGTTTCCCGAGACCATGGTCCTCACAGCCCTCGGCCCAGCAATTCAGTCCCTCAGGGAGTTTGGATGTGTCTATGGAGCTTCCATGACCTTTCCTTGAGTAAGTTGTGCTAGTTTCCCCTGTATTGTGTACTGTCTCACCCTTCACCCAAGATACCACTTATCTATTGCCTATTTAGTATTTCCCCCCACCCCTCCCATCCCTGGTAACCAACAAAGATTGTTACATTTTGTGTGTGAACTTTTTCATGGGTTTTTACAATAGAGATCTCATACAATATCTGTCCTTTTGTGATTGACTTATTTCACTCAGCGTAATGTCCTCCAGTTTCATCCAAGTTATGAGATGCTTCACAGATTCACTGTTGTTCTTTCTCATTGCATAGTACTCCATTGTGTGTATGTACCATAGTTTATTTATCCATTCATCTGTTGATGGGCATCTAGGTTGTTTCCACCGTTTTGCTATTGTGAACAACGCTGCCATGAACATAGGTGTGCATATGTCTATTCGAGTGACGACTCTTATTTCTCTAGGATATATTCCTAGGAGTGGGATTGCTGGATCGAATGGTATGTCTATTTCTAGCTTTCTGAGGAAGCGCCATATCATTTTCCAAAATGGTTGTATCATTTTGCATTCCCACCAGCAGTGAATAAGAGTTCCCATCTCCCTGCAGCCCCTCCTACATTTGATATTTCCAGTGTTTTTGATTCGTGCCAGTAATGCTGGGGTGAGATGGTATCTCATTGTAGTTTTAATTTGCATTTCTCTAATGGCTAGTGATCGCGAGCATTTCCTCATGTGTCTGTTGGCCATCTGAATGTCTTCTTTGGTGAAGTGTCTGTTCATTTTCTTTGCCCATTTTTTAATAGAATTATTTGTCTTTTTGTTGTAGAGGCATTGGATTTTCTTGTAGATTATGGAGATTAGACCTCTGTCTTACTTGTACTGTCCAAAAGTTTTATCCCAGTCTGTAGGTTCTCTTTTTACTCTTTTGGTGAAGTCTTCTGAAGAGCACAGGTGTTTGATTTTTAGAAGATCCCAGTTATCGAGCTTATCTGTTGAGGTTTGTGCGTTGATGGTTATGGTTTGTATCCTGTTAATGCCATGTCTTAAGGCCTGAAGTGCTGGTCCTATTTTTTCTTCTATGAACTTTATAGTTTTAGGCTTCATATTCAGGTCTTTGACCCATTTTGAAGTAGTTTTTGTATACAGTGTGAGGTATGGGTCCTGTTTCATTTTTTTGCAAATGGATATCCAGTTTTGCCAGCACCATTTGTTAAAAAGACTGTCTTTTCCCCATTTGATGGACTTTGGGCCCTTGTCAAAGATCAGGTGACTGTAGGTGGATGGATTGACATCTGGGTTCTCAATTCTGTTCCATTGGTCAATGTATCTGTCATTGTACCAGTACCGGCTGTTTTGACTACTGTAGCTGTATAGTAGGTTCTGAAGTCAGGTAGTGTGAGTCCTCCAACTTTATTCTTTTTCTTCAGTAGTGCTTTACTTATTCGGGGCTTCTTCCCTTTCCATATAAAGATAATGATTAGTTTTTCCATCTCTTTGAAGAATGTTGTTGGTATTTGGATGGGGATTGCATTGCATTTGTAAATTGCTTTGGGTAGAATTGCCATTTTCACAATGTTGAGTCTGCCTATCCCTGAGCATGGTACGGTTTTCCATTTATGTAGACCCCGTTGGATTTCATGCAGTAGTGTTTTGTAGTTTTCTTCGTATAGTCTTTTACATCACTGGTCAGATTCCTAAGTATTTTATCTTTTTAGGGGCTATTGAAAATGGTATTGTTTTCCTGATTTCCTCCTCATCGTTCTCCTTACTGGTGTATAGGAATCCAACTGAGTTTTGAATGTTTATCTTGTATCCTAATACTCTGCTGAATCTTTCTATTAGTTCCAGTAGATTTCTCGTGGAGTCTTTAGGGTTTTCTATGTATAGTATCATATCATCTGCAAACAGGGGAAGTTTAACTTCTTCATTACCAATTTGGATGCCCTTTCTTTTTCTTGCCTTATTGCTCTAGCTAGAACTTCCAGCAGAGTGTTAAATAGGAGTGGTGATAAAGGGCATCCTTGTCTTGTTCCTGTTTTCAAGGGGAATGTTTTCAGCCTCTCTCCATTAAGAATCATGTTGGCCCTTGGTTTTGCATAGATACCCTTTATTATGTTGAGAAATTTCCCTTCCATACCTATTTTATTGAGTTTTTATCAGGAATGGGTGTTGGACTTTGTCAAATGCCTTTTCTGCATCAATTGAGATAATCATATGATTCTTTTCTTTCTTTTTATTTGTGTGGAGGATTATGTTGATTGATTTTCTAATGTTGAACCATCCTTGCATAGCTGGTATGAATCCTACTTGGTTGTGGTGTATTATTTTTTTGATATGATGCTGAAATCCATTGGCTAGAATTTTGCTCAGAATTTTTGCATCTATATTCATGAGAGATATTGGTCTGTAATTTTCTTTTTTTGTGATGTCTTTGCCTGGTTTTGGTATTAGCGTTATGCTAGCTTCATAGAATGAATATTGGAACTGCTGCTTCGTCTTCTATGCTCTGAAATATATGGAGTAGTACTGGTACAAGCTCTTCGGTAAATGTTTTGTAGAATTCTCCAGTGAAGCCATCATCTGAGCCAGGGCTTTATTTGGTTGGGAGTTTTTTTATTACCTTTTCAATCTCTTCTCTTCTTATGGGTCTGTTCAGATTTTCAACATCAATTTGTTGTAGTTTGGGTAGGCCGTGTGTTTCTAGAAATTTATCCATTTCCTCTAGGTTTTCAAATTTGTTGGGGTACAGTTTCTCATAACATTTTGTTATAATCCTTTTTATTTCAGTTGGGTCTGTTGTAATGTCCCCCATTTCATTTCTTGTTAGGGTTATTTGTGTCCTCTACTGTTTTTCTTATGTCAGTCTGGCCAGTGGTTTGTCGATTTTGTTGATTCTTTCAAAGAACCAACTTTTGGTTTTGTTGATTCTTTCTATTGTTTTTCTGTTCTCTATTGCATTTATTTCTGCTCTGATCTTTACTATTTCCTTTCTTCTGGTAGATGTGGGCTTTTTTTGTTGTTCTCTGTTTGAGTTCTGTAGTTAATGTTTTCATTTTGTCCCTTTCTTCTTTTTCATATGTGCATCTATTGCTGTAAATTGTCCTCTGAGGGCTGCCTTTGCTGTGTCCCAGAGGTTTTGGTATGATGGGTTTTCATTCTCATTTGATTCTAGGAATTTTTTGATTCCATCTCTGATTTCTTCTATTACCCAGTGATTTGTAAGCAGAGTATTATTCAGTTTCCATGTAGTTGATTTTTTTTTCCTTGCCCTTTCTATTGTTAATTTCTACCTTGATGGCACTGTGGTCAGAGAAGATACTTTGAATTATCTCAACGTTTTGGATCTTGTTGAGGATTGCTCTGTGGACTAAGATGTGGTCTATTCTGGAGAATGTTCCATGTGCATTGGAAAAGAATGTGTACTTTGCAGCAGTTGGATGGAGCGTTCTCTATATGTCTATGAGGTCCAGTTGGCTGATTGTGCCCTTTAGATCTTCTGTATCTTTGCTGAGTTTCTTCTTAGTTGTTCTGTCCTTTACTGAGAGTGGTGTGTTGAAGTCTCCTACTATTATTGTGGAACTGTCAATTTCTCTTTTCAGTGTTGTTAGAGTTTGTTTGATGCATTTTGGAACCCTGTCATTGGGTGCGTAGATGTTTATTATGCTTATGTCTTTATGATGGATCCTCCCCTTAATCATTATATAGTGTCCTTCTTTGTCTTTTATGGTCGATTTTGTTTTAAAGTCTATTTTATCTGAGATTAGAACTGCCACTCCTGCTCTTTTTTGGTAGTTGTTAGATTGATATATTTTTTTCCAACCTCTGACTTTTAATAAATTCACATCTTTGTTTCTAAGGTATGTCTCTTGTAGACAGCATATTGATGAATCCTGTTTTCTTATCCATTCTGTCACTCTCCGTGTCTTTATGGGTGCATTCAGTCCATTTACATTCAGTGTAATGATAGATGTGAGTTTGTTGCTGTCATTTTGTAGTGCTTTCTTTTGTGGTGCTGAAGTTTCCTTTGTTCTTTGTACTCTCTTGTGCTGAGTTACTTTTGTGTTTTTTTTTTCATTTCTTTTGTTTTTGTAGGTTTTGTTTTTGCCGAGACTTTATGCTTTTCATCTTTATTTTTATGAGTTGGTTTGTTAACTTTCTTTGTGGTTACCATGGGGTTTTACCCTTATCTTTCTAAGTTTGAAGCAATCTACCATTACTTGGTATCGCCTTGCTTTCCTCTCCATTAGAAGGTTCTATACCTATGCCGTTTATTCCCTCTTTTATTGTTTTGATGTTGTTGTCATTTATTAACTGCTCTGATTCCCTGTTGTATTTCTTTTGGTTTTGGATAGTCCTCGAGAGTTCATTTCCTAGATTGGTATCTGGCTGGTACGATCCTGCATCCTAGGGCCTGCCTGTGAGCTGAAGCTGTTTGTCCTCAGATCGAAGAACTCCCTTTAATAATTCTTGTAAGTTTGGTTTAACTTTTACATATTCCTTTAATTTCTGTTTATCTGGAAATGACCTAATTTCACCATCAAATCTGAACGAGAGTTTTGCAGGATATATTATTCTTGGCTGGCAATTTTTTTCTTTCAAAATTTTATATATGTCATCCCATTGCCTTCTTGCCTGCATGCTTTCTACCGAATAATCTGAGCTTAGTCTTATTGCTTCTCCTCTGTATGTGACTTCTTGTTTTTCACAAGCTGCTCTCAGGATTCTTTGTCTTTGGTTTTGGCGAGTGTAAATACGATATGCCTTGCTGTGATTTTTTTCTGGGGTCTCTTCTATATGGGGTTCTTTGAGCTTCTTAGATGGCCAGCTTTTCATCTTTCATGATATTGGGGAAGTTTTCTATCAGCAGTTCCTCAATGATCCTCTGTGTGTTTTCTGTTTTCTCCTCCTGTTCTGGAATTCCAATCACTCATAAATTTTTGCTTTTGTGTCCCGCATAACTCTCAGGGTCTCTTCATTTTTCTTTGTTCTTTTTTCTGAGTTTTCCTCAGAATTGTAACCAAGTGTTTGTCTTCAATGCCACTGATCCTGTCTTCCACCGTTTCAAATCTGCTTCTCAGCCCTTCTATGACATCATCCATTTCTGAAACCTTGTTGTTTATCGTTTGGATTTCTAATTGTTGTCTTTGTATAATTTCTAGTTGTGAATTTATTTTGGCAGTTTGTTCCTGCATCATCTTCCTGAATTCTTCCAACTGTTGGTCTATATTTTCCATGAATTTGTCTATTTTGTCCTCATGTTTGTCAGCTTTTTGCCTCAGTTCTTGGAGAATTCCGAGTATTAGAGATTTGAATTCCCTATCAGGTAGTTCTAGTGCATTTTCTTCCACAGGAGAGTCATCTGGTGTTTTATTTTGGACGCCTACTGGAACCATCCTGTCCTGTTTTTGTATATGTTTTGATATTGTCTGCTGTCTTCTGGGCATTCAGTAGTTATTTTTCTCGTTTATTGATTGTAGATTTGTTTGTTTCGTCCCTTTTTTAAAAAAATTTTGACTGTCTGAGAAGGCGGACTGTGTGTTCTTTGTTGTTTGCTCGTCTGTGTGCTCCATACTTTTCACCTGCTTCTCCAACTGGCAGGGTCAGTCACTCAGATATGGTACAGCACGGCAGGTCTAACTGAAGAGGAGTTACTGGGACGGGTTGTTTGTGGCACTTACTACAGCCACCAGAGCAGGTCGGTAATCAGTGCAGGGCAGGTTCCAGTAAGCCAAGCCTGTGCTGCTTGGTGGTGTGATGTCAAGCGCACGGTACAGGTACACAGGATGCAGCGGGGAGACTGTTATGTGTGGAGCTAAGATGGATATAGGACAAAGGAGAGAGGAACAGGAGCCAAAAACATACAAACAGAATGCTAGGGGAGCTTGCCGTTGGAATGGAGAGATGAGAGACTATGAAATGGAGAGAAACAGAAAGGGGAAGAGGAAAAAAAGAATGAATACATAAAAATCAGAAAGGTTAAAGAACCGCAAAGTTCCCAGGGATCCCACCAATGTAGCTATGAGGTCTGGGGAAGTCCTTCTCAGGTGTTGCAATACAGCCTGGCTAGAAGGCGTAGAGGTATACAACACCTGGTATTCAGGGATCAAAAAAAGAAGGAAGATATAGAGGGATGAGAAACTGAGCAATGAAGAAAGACAAGAAGGGAAAAAGAAGGAAAACAAAACAAATTTAAAAAAAAAAAAGAACAAGAAAGGCCCCCCCAAAAAACAGAAAAAAAAGAATAAAAAAGAAAAAAGAAAAAGGAAATGCCCTCAGGGATCCCTCCGCACGTCTGTGGAAGCTGAAGGGGAGTTTCTTGCCACGCAGCTCCGCCTGGCCAGAAAGGGCTCCCAATTCAAGAAAAGGAAGAGAAAACAAACTATTCAAAATGAACAAAAGCCCCAGGATCCCACCAGCGTGGTAGCCCAGACCGGGAAGCAGCTCCACACTCGACTAGAGCTCCGCAGCCCCTCAGGAAGAAGCAAAGATGGCACACGGAGCCAGGCACTCGAGAGAAAGGAGGGGGAGGCGGCGAGAGGTAAGCAAGAAATTAAAAGAAGCAAAAAAAAAAAAAAAAAAGCAACACCAGCAGCCAACAAATGGTACTCAGAGAGCCAACTACTGTGGGCTGGTGTTTCTGGACAAGAGACTGTGTCCGTGGGAAGCAGAGGAGGCCGAGTGTGGGTGAAGAAGGGTAGTGGGAAAGTGTATATCACAAATTGCCGGTGCTCTGCAGCCCCTCAGGAAGATGGCGCACAGAGCCAGGCACTCGAGTGAAAGGCAGGGGAGGTGGCGAGAGGCAAATGAGAAATCAAAAGAAGCAGAAAAAAAAAATGCAACACTAGCAGCCAACAAATGGCACTCAGAGAGCCAGCCAGCGCGGGCTGGTGTCTCTAGACAAGAGACTGCGTCCGTAGGAAGCGGAGTGGGCCAAGTATGGGTGAAGAAGGGCAGAGAGTGGGAAAGCGTAGACCAGAAACCGCCGGCGCTCTGCAGCCCCTCAGGAAGAAGCAAAGAAGGCAGACGGAGCGAGGGACCCGAGCGAAAGGAGGGGGAGACGGCAAGAGGCAAGAAAGAAATCAAAAGAACCAGGAAAAAAACAACACCAGCAGCCAACAAATGGCACCCAGAGAGCCACCCGCTTGGGTGTGTGGAATCCAAGCAGCCGGCACTTCCCAGTCAAGAGACTGTGGCCGCAGGAAGCAGAGGAGGCCGAGCCGGGGCAAAGAGGGATGGGGGGGTGGGAAAGCGCACACCGCAAATTACCAGTTGTTCTGTCTCTCACTGGATGCTCCGTGAGGCTGCTTTCTTGTACCCCCGTTTTCTGGTCTACGATAGGAGTCCAAGATGGTGGATCCGCGCTGCGTTAGGTGGTAGGGGACCTCTACATGAATCTCTCCTCGCTCTCCATTCTCTGTCAGGTCAGTTTTCTCACTCCATTTGGTGCTTGGCTGAGTTCTTTATCTCTTCATTTGATGTTTTAGGGTTTCAGGATTGTTGTATTCTCTATTCAGCTTAGTTTTTCAGATCTTTGCTGTGGAGGGACGGCGTGATGCTTCTACCTAGAGTGCCATTTTGCCGGAACTCCCTAAACTGTACTTTAGATGAAGGTTTACAGAGCAAACTAGCTTCTCATTAAACAATTAATACACATATTGCTTTGTGACACTGGTTGCAACTCCATGACATGTCAACACTCTCCCCTTCTCGATCTTTGGTTCCTCCATTACCAGCTTTCTTGTCCCCTCCTGCCTTGCCTGTTGGCTGGTGTACTCATTTACTCTCATTTTGTTTTATGGGCCTGTCTAATCTTTGGCTGAAGGCTGAACCTCAGCAATGACTTCATTACTGAGCTACAAGGGTGTCCAGGGACCGTACTCTCAAGGTTTCTCCAGTCTCTGTCAGACTAATAATTCTGGTCTTTAAAAAGATTTTTAAAAAAGAGTGAAGGAGAAATAAGGTTTTCAGACAAATATGGAGAAAATTGGTCACCAGTAGGACATCCTTGCAAGAAATGGTGAAAGTAGTTCTTCAGAGAGAAAGAAAATGCTAAGGATCAGAAACTCAAATCTACGTAAGGCAAGGTAGAGCATTAGAGAACGAGTAAACGTAACAGAAAATCTTTTATCTTTCTTATTTTTAATCTAAAAGTTAATGGTTCAAAATAATAGCAAAATTTATTATGTGATTATAGTTTATGGGTAAGTGAAATGAATAACAGCAATGTTATAGGCACAGGAAGAACTGAGACTACAGTTACAAGGTACTTGTACTACCCATGAAATAGCATAGTGTTACTTGAAAGTGGACTAGGATAGTGATAAATGTATATTGCAAAAGCTATAGCAACCACTAAAGGAGAAAAAGTATAATGTATATACTAAGAGAAGAGAATACAGAATCATATATAAAGTTCAATTAAACAAGAGGAAGTAGAAAAAGACTGAAAGACAAAAAGAAAACAAACAAGAGCAATGAATAGAAAACACTAACAAATATGATAAGGAGCCCTGGTGGCACGATAGTTAAGTGCTCAGCTGCTAAATCAGAAGGTTTGTTGTTCCAGCCCACCAGCAGCTCTGCAGGAGAGATTTGTGGCAGTATGCTTCCATAAAAGATTATAGCCTTGGAAACCCTATGGGGCAGTTCTCTGTCCTATAAGGTCGCTATGAGTCAGAATCGACTCGACAGCACACAATAAAAACAAACATGAAGACATTAATTCAACTATATCAATAACCCCTTTAAAATGTTGATGGTCTGTATACACCAATTAAAAGACAAACCAAACCTA
Organism: Dugong dugon; assembly: GCA_030035585.1. Lineage (NCBI taxonomy): Eukaryota > Metazoa > Chordata > Mammalia > Sirenia > Dugongidae > Dugong > Dugong dugon. The sequence goes on along the minus strand of CM057462.1, from coordinate 15,980,270 downwards.
TTGCTGTCGAGTTGATTCCGACTCACAGCGGCCCTACAGGACAAAGTAGAACTGCCCCATAGGGTTTCCAAAGGAGCGCTGGTGGATTCAAGCCTCCGACCTTTGGTTAGCAGCCGTAGCTCTTAACTACTGCACCACCAGCACCCCAGTTAAAAGACAGAGACTACATTTTCTACAAGACAGTCCCTTAAAATACAAAGACACAGATTAAAAGTAAAAGAAACTAAAAATAAAAATAGAATAGCTATATTTATTTCACACAATGCAGGTTCCAGAGCAAGAAAAAATGACCAGGATAAAGAGGGGCATTACATGATAAAAGGGTCAATTCCAGAGTTAATTCTTCAAGAAGGCATAGCAATCCTTAATGTGTATGTGCATAACAACAGAGCACCAGAATATGTGAGACAAAAACCAATAGACCTGCAATGAAAAGTAAACGAATCTACTATTATAGTTGGGAGACTTAAACACCCCTCAATTAGTAATTGACAGAGTTAACAGGCAGAAAATCAGAAAGGCCATAGTTGAACTAACAACACTGTCAGTCAACTGGATCTAATTGACATTTATACAATATGTCATTCAAAAACAACACAATACACAGTCTTCTAAAGCTCACAGGGAACATTCACCAAGGTAGACCACATTTGGGGCTACAAAACACAACTTAGCAAATTTAAAAGTTTAGAAATCATACAAAGTGTGTGCTCACACCACAACAGAACTAAAGTAGAAATCAATAAAAGAAAGCAGGAAAATCCCAGCATACATGAAGATTAAATATCACACTTCTAAATAATACATGGGACAATGAAGTCCCAACAAAAATTACAAAATATTTTAAACTAAGTGAAAATGAAAACACAACTTACTAAAACGTTTCGGATACAGAGAAAGTCATGCTGACAGGAAAATTTATAGCATTGAATGCACATATTAGAAAAAAAGACCTTGTATCGATAACCTAGGACTGCATCTTAGGAAATATGAAAAGAAGAGCCAATTAATTCCAAGGTAAGCAGAAGCAAACAAATAATAAAAATGAGAGAACAAACCAACCAAAACGAAAACATTCTATGTTCCAATTATTACTGGATGTTTGCAGCTGTTTCTTCTCATTTTGAGTCCTGTCACATCAACAAATGAAGGTCCCAAAAGCTTGACTCCATCCCAGTCATTAAGGTCAACTCAACTTTGAGGTGGCAGCTCTTCCCTGTCATATTTTGAGTGCCTTCCAACCTGAAGGGCTCATCTTCCGGCATTATATCAATGTTCCCCGGCTTTTCATAAGGTTTTCATGGCTAATTCTTCTGCCTTAGTCTGGAAGCTCAGTTGAAATCTGTCCACCATGGGTGACCCTGCTGGTATTTGAATACTGGTGGCATAGCTTCCAGAATCAAAGCAACACGCAAGCCTCACAGTACCACAAATTGACAGGTGCGTGAGCTTACGGAAGGAAAAGTTATATTTAGATAAGAAGCTTGTCCATTCTCTCATAAGCTACTTCATAAATACCTACCATATACCAGGCAACATGCTGGTCTCAGGAGATGAGGAAATGGTTATGATGTGGCCCCTGCCCTCAAGTTCAAGGTGGGCAGAGATAATACTAAGGAGATAATTACACTGCAAAATAAGTGTTATAAAATAATGGACAAAGTGTTTTGATAACAAATGTTAAAATGGAAGGGATGGTTGCATAAAGATTTCAGAGGTGCAGGTCAGCTGGGTCTCTGAAGTTGAGAATGCAGAATTCAGAGGAGAAACGAAAAGGAAGAGCATTCTAAGCAGAGGGACCAGCAGAAGGAACTATACAAGTAAAGGACATCATTAGAGCATGTGGCCTTTTGGGGGAACAGGGAATCCTTGGATACAGCTGAAGACTGGAAGGAACATCAGAATAAAGACTGGAGGAGATGATGAAAAAAGAAGACAGGTTCCTTGGAATGGTCAGGGAACAGCAAAAAAGGAAGAGGAAGCAGTATAAACCAGAAAAGAGATTTAAGAGCAGTATCAATCAAATGCTATGTATGGACCTTCTTTGGATTCTAATTTGAAAAAACTATGATGAAAAGACTTATTGTTTTACATACAATCAGATAAATTGGAACAGTGAGTGGATATTGGATAATAATAAGGAATTATGGTTAATTTGTAGGTATGATCATGGTTTTGTGGGGATTTTTGTTTTTGTTATTTTAAAGAGTCCAATGTATTAAAGAAGGCTTCGTTGGGTAGCGCAAAGTTAAGCACTTGACTGCTAACTGAAAGGCTGGATATTTGAACCTACCCTAAAGGTACCCTGGAAGAAAGGCTTGGTGATCCGCTTTCCAAAAGGTCTCAGCCTTGAAAACCCTATGGACTGCAGTTCTACTCTGACACACATGGGGTTGCCATGAGTTGGAATCAATGGCAACTGTTTTGTTTTTTACATTTTTTATTATTTTTTTTATTGTAGTTTAAGTGAAAGTTTACAATTCAAGTTAGTCTCTCATACAAAAATTTATACATACATTGTTATGTGACCCCAATTGCTCTCCCTATACTGTGACAGCACATTCCTCCTTTCCACCTGATTTCTCGTGTCCATTCTATCAGTTCCTAACCCTCTCTGCCTTATCATCTCTCCTCCTGACAGGAACTGCCCATTTAGTCTCATGTATCTACTTGAGCAAAGAAGCACACTCTTCACAAGCACCACAGTCCAGTTCAATCTTTGAAGAGTTGGCCTCGGGAATTGTTTTAGTTCTGGGTTGACACAAAGTCCGGGGGCCATGCTTTCTGGGGTTCCTGTAGTCTCAGACCATTAAGTCTGGTCTTTCTACTAGAATTTGAGTTCTGCATCCCATCCTTCCCCCACTCCATCAGGGACTCTCTGTTGTGTTCCCTGGCAGGGCGGTCATTGGTGGTAGCATCAATGGTGGTGGCACCATCCAGTTCTTCTGGTCTCAGGCTGATGAAGTCTCTGGTCCATGTGGCCTTTTCTATCTCTCAGGCTAATACTTTCCTTGTGTCTTTGGTGTTCTTCATTCTCCTTTACTCCAGGTGGTTGGGACCAATTGATGCATCTTAGACGGCCACTTGCAAGCTTTTAAGACCCCAGATGCCACTCACCAAAGTAGGATGCAGAACATTTTCTTAATAAATTTTGTTATGCCAATTGACCTAGATGTCCCCTGAAAGCATGGTCCCCAGACCCTGCCCCTGCTACTCTGCCCCTCCAAGTGTTTGACTGTATTCAGGCAACTTCTTAGCTTTGGTTTAGTCCAGTTGTGCTGACTTCCCCTGTAGTGTGTGCTGTCCTTCCTTTCACCTAAGATAATTCTTGTTTTGTTTTTTTAATGTAATAGATACACATTCTGATGTATTTACAGAAACAATGATATGATACCTGGGATTTGCTTTAAAATAATCCAAGAAGAAGGGTGAGGAGGTGGTGTGGGTAGGGATGGAGGAGACGGGATGAAAAAAGATGAGTCATATGGTGAAGACTCCTATGATGTAAGAACTCCCATGATGGTTACATTATACTTTACACATCATACTACCTACGATGGTTACAATATATATTATAAGCCATTATACTACACTATTGAATTCTTCCATAATAAACAGGGAAAGAAAGATTGTATAAGCTCATGCTGAAGAGCTTGTATATGTTCCTCTAAGCCTTGCTTCTCAAATTTCAGTGTAAAGAAGAATCATTTGGGGAGCTTGCTAAAATGAGAATTTTAGCATCTCCAGAAATTCTCATTCATCAAGTCTGGGCTAAGGCTCAGAAATCTGCACTTTAAATAAACATTCTAGATTATTCTGGTAGATGGTTAGAGCCACACTTTGAGATAAATCACTCTAGGTGACAGGAACCAATGAAGGGCAGTGACAAAATTCCAGTTACTGTCGAGTTGATTCCAACTCATCATGACCCCATGTGTGTCAGAGTAGAACTGTGCTACACAGGGTTTTCAATGGTTGATTTCTTGGAAGTAGATCACCAAGCCTTTCTTCCAAAGCACCTCTGGATGGAATCAAACTTCTAACATTTCGGTTAACAGCAAAGGGTTTTAAGCACTTGCAACACCCAGGGACTCCAGTGACAAAACTAGGCTTGTGTTTAAAACTTATCCTTCTGGGAGCACTATAAAAGATGTACTTGAGGGGAGACAGGAAGCTGGAGGGAGGAAGGAAGTAGGAGGTTGCTGCACCAGGCCAGCAAATAATGGAGAGTCTCCCTAGGTCAGTGGCCGTGGGGTTATAGAGGAAAAGACAGCTTGAGACACATTTAGGAGGCTGAATCAAGGGACCTTTGTAATTGAGAGATGCACGGTGGAAGAAGAGAGAAGCACCAGAAATGACCCCAAAGTGTCCCACAAGGACCCAGTCTTACACCTCTTTGCATCTTCCACAGTACCTAGTGCAGGGATCTCCACATTCAAGAACTCTATGGATATGGCTGAATGAACAAATGAATGAATGAAATCACCTCCTTGACCCTGTTCCCTACAGAATTAAAGGACTATTAATGTTAGTGTGTTTACCTACAATGCCAAAGGGAAACAGATGTCAACATTTGAGAAAGGAAGCAGGAAAAATCCTCTCCCACATACACACACAAAATCACCACATCAAAAGGGCAGAGGCAAGGGGTGGGGTTACTCATTTCATTCTTCTATAACCTATAGGAATTCCAGGAACAGTTTCCACATTAATAGGAATTGGTGGCACTAAGAAACTAAACAAACAAAATATCCACTGCTGTCAAGTCGATTCTGACTCACAGCAATGCTATTGGACAGGACAGAACTGCCCCACAGGGTTTCCAAGGAGCGGCTGGTGGATTTGAATTGCCAATCTTTTGGTTAGCAGCCAAGTTCTTAACTACTGCACCACCAGGGCTCCTTACAAACAAAAGTAATGATCAATTAAAACAGGATTCATTAAAAGAGTAAAACATCAAAATGAAAAATAAGTTGCAGTAGACCTTTTTTATGTACTCATCTCATCCAAGTTAGTTAAATCCGTGGGCTATCATTTGGTGATAGCTGTGGCCCTTTTCTCCATAAATTGGAGAATTGGGCAGCTGGGAGTTTGGTGGAGAAGAGGGCTGCTGCAAAAAACCTCTGAGACATAAAAAAGAATCACTTGACTCCTGCTTTCGCATGTCTGTGCCTCTGCTCAATAATGCCTAGGGCTCCCTACTGCCTATTTGGGAGCAAACTTCAGACTCCTCACTATGGCACTCAAGACTCCCCAATACCCAGCTCAATCTGCCTCCCAAAATCTATTTTCCTCTCTATTCCACTGACACCCTCTGCTTCAGCCAACTGGGGTAGAGGACAAGCAAGGATGTCCCAGGTCTTGGCTCAAACTCTGGCTGTGTCACCTTAGTGAGTAGTTGAACTTCTCTGAGGCTCAGTTTCCTCTCTTGTAAAAAAGACGTAATATCTACCTAACAGGTGTTGGAAACCTGTAAGATTATGGATTCGGAGCAAGAGCGCAAGGAGTTTTTGGAAAGACTTCCTTTAGGAAGGAGGTGAGAAGTTCAAGACGTATCTTTCTTGCAAAAACATAGAGGCGGTGCAGCAAAATTGTTAGGGTACAGGATCCAGTGTCAGTGCTGTGTAACCAAGTTTTCGTTTCCTTACCGACAAAGTGGTGATAATTTAAAAAACAACAACCAGAAATGCCCCAAAATTATACTTTTTTATTAAGAAAGGAAGGTGTAAAAATATGATTGCGGAAATAAGTGCATGCTTATAAGTGTCTCGCACAATTCCAAAGAGACCCCAATAGGCCCTGTGTAAATGTCAGTGCCCTTCTCAGTATACCCTATGTGTATCCCTGTTTCCCTCAATGTCCAAGCCCACCCCTGATGACTTACTGTGACCTCCCTCTCTCTGTCAGCAGACCCAGTCCTGGCCAAACTCAGCTAGTGAGTTTGTTTCCTCTCTGGGATTTCTCCCATGGCACTGCTAACCCTTATGGATCATATTCCCTTTGGACTACCGAACCATGTAATTCTGGCAGTTGACCGATCCCTTGGCAATTGGCAAATGCTATTTTGTAGCCTTCCTTGTCTATTTTTATCTTTACCCAGTCTCCTCTACCAGGGTGTTTTAACCTCTTTATATGCCCAGTCCCCAGCAGCGAGTAATTACATTTTTTCCCCATTTTGAAAAGGACATCCATGCAATGACGTGGGCTGTACACAACAGTTAGCAAGAAATGTTACTCAATCTTCTGATCTTGAAAATAAGGGCAACTTGTGTAGGAGAGATGACATTTATTCCTGTCTGGGAACAGGGAAGCAGGGTTCATAATTTTTGGTAATCACTCAACCCCGCGATTTCAGGCAATTTGAGTTCAGCTGGTGGCACAGTGGTTAAGAGCTTGGGCGAGCTACAGCTGCTAACCAAATAGGTCAGTGGTTCAAATCCACCAGCGGTTCCTTGGAAACTCTATGGAGCAGTTCTACTCTGTTATACAGAGTTGCTATGAGTCAGAATCGACTCAACAGCAGAGTTTTGTTTTTGGCAGGAAGCAGCAGCCACCAAAGAAAACTAGTTTGGTACTCACCAGTCCCAAATCAACAGGAATGAAATGAAAGAAAGATGAAGTGATCTCAGAGATGTTAAAGAAGCACAAGTTAACACTATGAGGAGGCAGAAATCAAAAGCCACAAAGAAGCCATGCTGCAAAGAGAAGAATGGAACAGATCCCCAGAAAAAGGTAGTGATAAGCATCCAAGTGGCTGCAGAGGGGCAGAGGAAGAAGTTCCAGTCACCATGGGCCTGAGATGTGCTCTACCACTCCTTGTCACTGATCCACAGGACTGATTATTCTGTCTTTAGGACAAGCACTCTTAAGCCAACTTAGGTGGCTTTATGATCCTTGCAACCAAATGTGAAACAAAGAGGGTTTCTGACCTCTTCTAGTGACACTATAAAAAAAACAGAGCTTTAGTAGCAGATCTTTTAGATGCCCTACTGCTCCTATCTGAAACTGCTATAAATAATAGGCCCACGAACCGAAAGGAGTTCCCCAAACTGAAGAAATTAGAGGAAATAACCTTGCTGATGCAGCTGCTAGACAGGCTGCTTCCCAAATTATCGTCCCTATTGTAACAAAAGGGTTCCTAGAAGGACTTCTAAAAGAGCCTATAGAGAATTATTCTCATAAAAATAACTGGTATTTTTGCACCTCCCACAGAAAAGCTTTCGAAACAGCAATTGGCTCAGTCAGATGAAACGGAAACATGGAAATAGGCTCTTACTAAGGCCCAGACACTAAATTATGCCTAGGGCCTGACACTAAAATTGTTCTTCCTAAACTTTTGCACGTCCCCATCATGAGGACTCAAACTGAGAACACTCATCTAGGGAGAGATAAAGCAATTGAAACTTTAAAGAAATACTAATGGGGAATATTTTCTGAGGCTGCTCAGCATGTGGCCTCTCATTGCTCTGTTTGGCCTCATTATAACCCTGATATACATCTTACGACTTTACCTGGACAATACCCATTACCTTCTGGGTCTGTACTTGAACGGCAATTAGAGTTTATCCAACTCCCACCCTCGAATGGTTATAAATAAGCCTTAGCAATGATTTGTAGATTTTCACATTGGGTAGAGGTTTTCCCATGCCGATGTGACACTGCTTCTTTTGTAGCAAAACAGCTCCTTGAAAACATAATACCTACCTGGGGAGCACCAAAAATTCTTTGCAGTGACTGGGGAATCCATTTTACTGGACAAGTAATTCAAGAGTTATGCCGAATCTTCCCTGTATTATCAGAGACTGCATTGCTCTTATCATCCTCAATCCACTAGACTTGTAGAAAGAACAAATGACATAATAAAAACCCAACTTGCTAAGCTTTGTGGATCCTTAGGTTTGTCTTGGACTAAAGTTCTCCCTTTAGTCCTTTTAAATTTAAGAAGTACTTCTTTTGGACTTCATAAACTTGTGTTGTTATTAGCTGTCACTGAGTCAGTTCCAACTTATAGCAACCCTATGTACAATAGAACGAAATACTGCCCGGTCCTGTGCCATACTCACAATCGTTATTATGCTTCAGCCGATTGTTGCAGCCACTTTGTCAATTCATCTCATGGAGGGTCTTCCTCTTTTTTCGCTGACCCTCTACCAAGCATGATGTCCTTCTCCAGGGACTGATCCCTCCTGATAATATGACCCCTCCTGATAAACTTACTTCTTATGAAATAATTACTGGAAGGCCTATGATCCTTCCCTATATTGCCTCTACCAACCCTAACTTAGTGCAACCTGAATTATTGAAATATTGTCAATCTCTAATGCAATACTCTAAGAAACACTTTCACAAACTAAATAAGCATTTGAGGAGCAAAAACCTTGTTCTCCTCCTTTACTTAATATTATCCCAGGATATTTTTATTGGAAAAGACATCAATTAAAAGATTCTTTAGAATCCCACTGGAAGGGACATTACCTACTTCTTTTAACTAACCCTTGTGCAGTGAAACTAAAAGGAATTAGGCCTTGGATTCATTTATCACAGTTAAAGAAAGCTAAAGCATCTATCTGGACTTGTCATCCAGTCGGAGATTTGAAACTCAGACTGATATGCCCTAGTGGCCAGAAGCAGATGATTTCAGAAGTAGATCCCAAGATCATGGAACAAGACTACATGCAAGTTGCTGAAATTTTTAGACTCTGTTTCTTAGCTGTTGGTATTTTAATGGTTTTGGCTATTTGTGCACACTTGTGGTATTATCTCCTAGTAGCTTTGGTAATCATCGAATATCTTTAACCTTAACCCCGTAGGTTGTCTTTTATTCTTTATGCCAGCAATTGAAATTGCTGCACTTTGCTTAATAGTTATAGCCTTTGTAATAACTTTACTGACTTGGGTTCAACTCCTGGTAAATTACTGGAAGAACTTACTTTATAATTTTACTCTTTCGCCTTGTCATATTACTTATAATCAACCTTTTTCCATTATGGAGTTTGTAATAAGTATTCTCTTCCTGTTTATTATGACCATCACTAATGTTTGGAATGAAAATGCTTTTATCAAATTAGCTCAATCAGTAGCCAGTGCTGGTAATTTAACTAAATGCTGGATATGTCACTCTTCCCCTCAGTCTACAAAAGACCATTCTGATCCTCTCACTGTACCAGTCTTAGATTATAAGTATATATCTAACTTTACTATTGATTATGAAAAGCCATTTAAATAGGCCGTTTGCATCAAATTATGGCTATCTCCAGAATTACCCACATATCCTCAGCTCCCTGTTTCTTACTTGTGCCTGGGTAGGTCCTAATAGATGTTCCACTCTTCCCTCATGGTGCAATCTTTTTGTTGGTAACGCCCAATATTATTCCCCATTAGTGAGTAACTGAACTGAAGGCATTGTTGAAAAACAAGGCTCCAGGAACTGATGGAATACCAACTGAGATCTTTCAACAAACAGATGCAGAATTTGAAGTGTTACTAGTCTATGCCAAGAAATTTGGAAGACAGCTACCTGGCTGACTGAAAGAGATCCATATTTGTGCCCATTCCAAAGAAAGATGATCCAACCGAATGTGGAAATTATCAAACAATATCATTAGTATCACACAAAAGTAAAATTCTGCTGAAGATCATTCAAAAGCGGTTGCAGCAGTACATCCAAAGGAACTGCCAGAAATTCAAGTCGGATTTAGAAGAGGACGTGGAAACAGGGATATCACTGCTGATATCAGACGGATTATAGTTGAAAGCAGAGAATACCAGAGAGGTGTTTACCTGTGTTTTACTGACTATGCAAAAGCATTCGACTATATGGATCATAACAAATTATGGATAATACTGCAAAGAATGGGAATTTCAGAAGACTTAATTGTGCTCATGAGGAACCTGTACTTAGACCAAGAGGCAGTCGTTCAAACAGAACAAGGGGATAATACATGGTTTAAAGTCAGCAAAAGTGTGCATCAGAGTTGTGTTCTTTCACTGTACTTATTCAATCTGTATGCTGAGCAAATAATCTGAGAAACTGGATTATATGAAGAAGAACGGGGCATCAGGATTGGAGGAATACTCAATAACAACCTGCAATATGCAGATGACACAACCTTGCTTGCTGAAAGTGAAGAAGATTTAAGCAGTTACTGATGAAGATCAAAGACCGCAGCCTTTACTATGGATTACGCCTCAACATAAAGGAAACAAAAATCCTCACAACTGGGCCAATAAGCAACATCATGATAAATGGAGAAAAGAATGAAGTTGTCAAGGATTTCATTTTACTTGGATCTACACGTCAACACCCATGAAAGCTGCAGTCAAGAAATCAAACAACACATTGCACTGGGCAAATCTGCTGCTAAAGACCTCTTTAAAGTGTTAAAAAGCAAAGATGTCACTTTAAGGACTAAGCTACATCTGTCCCAAGTCTAGGTATTTTCAACCCCTTCATATGCATATGAAAGCTGGACAATGAATAAGGAAGACTGAAGAAAAATTGATGTCCTTGAATTATGGTATTGGCGAAGAATACTGAATATACCATGCACTGCCAAAAGAACGAACAAATCTGTCTTGGGAAGATGTACAGCCAGAATGCTCCTTAGAAGTAGGGATGGCAAGACTTCATCTCACATACTTTGGAAATGTTATCAGGAGGGACCATTCCCTGGAGAAGGACATCATGCTTGGTAAAGAAGAGGGTCAGCGAAAAAGAGGAAGACCCTCAACGAGATGGACTGGCACAGTGGCTGCAACAATGGGCTCAAGCATAATGACTGTGAGGATGGCCCAGGACCAGGCAGTGTTCTGCTCTACATAGGGTCGCTATGATTTGGAAGCAACTCGAAGGCACCAAACAGCAACAGTGAGTGACTGCCTGAAGAGTGATCAAAATCTCCCAAGATTTTAGTGTGTTCAAGGAATTGTTTGTTAAAAGATGTCTGTCAAGAATGTCTGCATTGAGAGACCACTGTCATGGATTGAATTGTGTCCCCCAAAAAGATCTGTCAACTTGGCTGGGTCATGATTCCCTGTATTGTATGACTGTGTAATCTGATGTGATTTCCTTATGTGTTGTAAACTTTATCACTATGATGAGGTTATATGTGATTTCCTTATGTGTTGTAAATTTTATCACTGTGATGAGGTTATACTGACGAGTTTTACAAGACTCGATAGTGTCTTAATCCAATCTCTTTTGAGATATAAAAGACAGAAGTAAGCAGTGACACGTGGGAACCTCATACCACCTAGAAAGCAGTGCCAGGAGCAGAGCACATCCTTTGGACCCGAGGTTCCTGTGCAGAAAAGCTCCCAGACCAAGGAAAGACTGATGCATCACAAGGACCTTTCTCCAGAGCTGACAGAGACAGAGCCTTCTCCTGGGGCTGATGTCCTGAAGTTGGACTTGTAGCCTACTGGACTGTGAGAGAATAAACTCTTTGTAAAGCCATCCACTTGTGGTATCTCTGTTAGAGCAGCCCTGGATGACTAAAACACAATCTAAGATACTCCACTGGTCTCACCACCCTGTCTGGAGCAAGGGAGATTGAAGAAAACCAAAGACCCAAGGGAAAGATTAGTCTGAAGGACTAACAGACCACAACTACCACAGCCTCCACCAGACTGAGTCCAGCACAACTACATGGTGCCCGGCTACCACCACTGACTGCTCTGACAGGGATCACAATAGAGGGTCCCAGACAGAGCTGGAAAAAAACGTAGGACAAAATTCTAACTCACAAAAAAACAACAGGACTTACTGGTGTGACAGAGACTGGAGAAACCCCAAGAGTATAGCCCACAAACACCCTTTTAACTCAGAACTGAAGTCACTTCTGAGGTTCAACCTTCAGCCAAAGACTAGACAGGCCCATAAAACAAAACAAGACTAAACAGGCACACCAGCCCACAGGCAGGATGAGAAGGCAGGAGGGGACAGGAAAGCTGGTAATGGTGAACACAAGGTCGAGAAGGGGAGTGTGTTGACATGTTGTGGGATTGGCAACCAATATCAGAAAACAATGTGTGTATCCATTGTTTAATGAGAAACTAATTTGCTCTGTAAACCGTCATCTAAAGCACAATTAAAAAAAAAATTCGTCTTGTTTTAAGAGCAGTAAGAGGCCACTTAAGCAACATCATGACAAACAGAGAAAAGATTGAAGTTATCAAGGATTTCATTTTACTTGGATCCACCATCAACACCCATGGAAGCAGCAGTCAAGAAACCAAACGACACATTGCATCGGCCAAATCTGCTGCAAAAGAGCTCTTTAAAGTGTTGAAAAGTAAAGATGTCACCTTGAAGACTAAGGTGCGCCTGACCTAAGCCATGGTGTTTCCAATCGCCTCATATGCATGTGAAAGCTGGACGATGAATAAAGAAGACCAAAGAAGAATTGACAACTCTGAATTGTGGTGTTGGCGAAGAATACTGAATATACCGTGGACTGCCAAAAGAACGAACAAATCTGTCTTGGAAGAAGTGCAGCTAAAATGCTCCTTAGAAGCAAGGATGGCAAGCCTACATCTCACAAACTCTGGACATGTTATCAGGAGGGACCAGTCCCTGTAGAAGGACATCGTGCTTGGTAAAGTAGAGCATCAGTGAAAAAGAAGACTCTAAATGAGATGAACTGACAGTGGCTGCAACAATGGGCTCAAGCATAACAATGATTGTGAGGATGGTGCAGGACCAGGCAGTATTTTGTTCTGTTGTACATGAGGTCGCTATGAGTCGGAAATGACTCAACGGCACCTAACAACAAGAGGTCATTGGGAGGTCAGTGAAATTTTCCATCAAATCTAAAACCTCCCATCATCTTGCCAAAGCTTAAGCGTATTAAGATGACCAAGGACTCCAACAGAGTACGGATTAACCCAAATAACCCATCACTATTTGTGAAAGAACCAAAACCCATGACTTTCAAATAGGAGCTTAGTGTGCCAACTTCAGATATTTGTTGTTGAGTCAGAATCAACTCAATGGCAATGGGTTTTTGTTTTTGTTTTGGTAAAGTGATTTCAAAGGGAAATCCCAAAGCCTCCTCAGCCCAACAGGGGAGGTTCTGAAAACAATGTCTTGTTGGGTGTCCAAGCAATACAATAATGATTGAAGCACCTCACGGACCTACCCAGGTGCCCCAAAGCCCTATCCAAAAGAATGACCACATTTCCCAAATAATTAACGAGGAGGGGAAGAACCCTGGACAAACACACCAATGGGGCCCTCGGATCAAGAAGCAACCAAGTTTCCCAGAAGCCTTGTAACAGACCCTTATCAAGACCAACAGCATCTTCCTAGTAAGTCTTGTCAGGGCTGGAAAAGCAGCGTGTCCTTGAAATAGGGAAGCCAGAAAATGATATGAGAAACAGGTCATTGATAAATAAAAGGGGGAGAGAGCTCAGGAGTAAAGCTTCTGCTGGAGAAGTTCTGCTAGCTAAAAAGAGATTCTGTGGGTAGGGGTCATTGGAATATGAATACCTTACAGGTTGTGACCATGTCACATTCAATTTTGTATCCTCTTAGTGCTTTTATGAGCCCTGGTGGTGCATTGGTTAAAGCGCTTGGCTGCTAACCAAAAGATCAGCAGTTCGAATCCACCAGCCACACTCCCCAAGAGAAAGATGCGGCAGTCTGCTTCTGTAAAGACTTACAGCCTTGGAAACCCTATGGGGCAGTTCTACTCTGTCATATAGGGTGGCTATGAGTTCAAATCTACTTGACTGCAATGGGTTTACTGCTCAGTATAGTAGCTACAGACCACAGTTGTTAGCTGCTGCTGAGTCAACACCTGACTCACGGTGACCCCATGTACAATAATATGAAATGCTGCCCTGTTCTGTCTCGTCCTCATGATCACTTGCGGATCAGACCACAGGGTTCTCATTGGCTGATTGTCAGAAGTAGCTTGCCAGGCTTTTCTTCCTAGTCTATTTTAGTCTGGAAGCGCAGATGAAACCTGTTCAGCATGGTAGCAACACACAAGCTCTACTGACAAACAGGTGGTAGCTATGCATGAAGTGCATTGGCCAGGAATCAAACCCAGGTCTCCCACATAGAAGGCAAATTCTACCACTGAACCACCACTGCCCCCACAAACCACAATACTTTAGAAAGTCTGCTGAATGAATGAGTATGCAAATAAACGGTTGGCCAGAGCAGGAGAATGGGAAACACCCCTTACCACACCCACCCTCCTCCTACCCCCGCAAGGCATCTCATGCCTGGAAGAATCTGGAAGGACCAATACCTGGAAGGAGCAACTGAGCAGGAACAGAAGAGGATTGTGGCCAAGAACAGCACAGCTGATTCCTTGGAATCACAGAGGACCCTGGTATGAAAAGCTTCCTATTCTTGGTTTGTGACATGGGGGTATATTTATTTCAGGCCCCTAAGAGACTTTGGAAAAGTCCTGACCTTCTGACACGGCAGTCTCTAGCACAGATAAGAGAAAAGAGCCCAAGAGGCAGGAGGCACTGGTGAAACGAGGTTGCTGTTGGCAGAGCAGTTTCTGATGCTGTCCAAAGAAACCCCAGCCTCTGTAAAGAACACAGAGGAGTCTTAATACACCTCATCATGATTTTATATATCCCACCCACCTGACACTACCCTGATTTTGAGGAATTTACCCATCAGTGCCAAACTGCACTGACTTTCTAAAAGCATTATTTATCCAAAAAAAAAAAGTCATCTCTTCCTCCTAAAATGACTATCAATTAAACAGGTATGTTGACTGGCATCATAGGAAAGGGAAACACTCGATTCTGTGTTTATAGTCACCAAGAAGAAGAAATCGGAAGCAAGTATGCAGATGGGCTGAGGCACTGATGGTCCAGTGGTAAGTGGCAGAATAGGAATTTATCTTCAGTCCCTCCAATTCTAAAAGGCTTAGGCTTAACCCTAGTGTTCGAAGACACCTTCTCAGTATAGAGATTATTGTAAATGATCTCTATGTGCTTCCTCTATATACTCTATGAACATGGGTTATGTTGTTGTTGTTAGGTGCCATCAAACTGACTACAACTCAGAGATCCCGTGTATAACAGTGTATAGCAGTGGTGGTTCAGTAGTAGAATTCTTGCCTTCCATGTGGAAGACCCGGGTTTGATTCTTGGCCAATTGTGAGGTGTTGTGCCATCCTCACAACAGTAGGTATGTTTGAGCCCAGTGTTACAGCCACTGTGACAGTCCATCTTGCTGAGGTCTCCCTCTTTTTCACTGACCCTCTACTTTACCAAGCATGATGTCCTCCTCCAAGGGTTGGATGGGATTAAAATAATATGGATAAACCCAGAACTTATTCTAGGGGTGCAGGATTGTTATTGTTGTTGCCTGTGTGACCTCTGGCAAGTTACTTAACCACTCTAAGCTTAACTTCTCATTTATTTTAAGAAGGAAAATAGTAGAACCTACCTCACAGCATTGTAGTGAGAAAAAACTGGGATACTGCATATGGAAAGCACAAAAGGCATACGTCCACTGTTGTCATAATACGCCAGTGGGTTCACCTTTCATGAGTCAGAGGCCCTGCTGAAAATCTATTTCAAACCTTAACAAACAAAATCAACGACTCTCTCCATAGCAAAATGCAATCTGCATAGTCACATGACATGTTGCCAATAATCTCAGGGGGTTCACAGAGCCCCTGACACCCGAAGACCTCCAGGTTAAGAAACCCTCAGCAAATACAAATTCCTGCTTCTATATATGAGAAAAGTGAGGCCCAAGAGACAGCCAGGTACTGGCGGCATCAAAACCAGAACCAAGTGTCTTGGTTTCCAATCAGTCCTCTTTCAACCAAGACAAGCTTCCTATATTTATAAGCTAAAATTGTATTTAAAGCACTCAGCTCCTGGATATAATAAACATACTTTTGTACAGTGTTTCCTTTATAAACCCTCTTATGACAAAATGTTTTTCATTAAAGCGGCAAGAGGAAAAGTGAAGAAAAAGCACAGAAATAGAAACACACATATATGAATACTTTGAATCTAGTTTAAAAACAACAACAACTGTACTTGACTTCCCATTTACAAGTACTCAGAGAGGTGATTAAATGCTAATCTTTAACAGTCCTAACTGATCCATAGTTAAACCAAAAAAAACCAAACCTGTTGCTGTCAAGTCAATTCTGACTCAGTGACCCCACAGGACAGAGTAGAGCTGCCCCATAGGGTTTCCAAGGCAGTGGCTAAGTGCTCGGCTCCTAACTGAAAGGTCGGTGGTTTGAACCCATCAGCCACTCTGTGGGAGAAAGTCTGCTTCCATAAAGATTTTCAGCCATGGAAACTCTACGAGGCAGTTTTACTCTGTCCTACAGGGTCACTATGAGTTGGAATTGACTTGACGGCAATGGGTTTGGTTTGGAATCTTTACAGAAGCGGACTGCCACATCTTTCTCCCATGGAGCAGCTGGTAGGTTCTAACTGCTAACCTTTTGGTTAGCAGCCAAGCACTTAACCACTGCACCACCAGGGCTCCTCAGATCTGGAGTTAGGATACATAAAACTAAATCCCAGACTTTAATACTCAATGTTGATTGATTCAAAGATTACCAAGAGATGAAACTATAAGCTGAAAGGCTAATGGGGAAACTTCACCGAGGAGAGTGCAGGCTGACCCGATATAAACACAGAGTGCAATCTCAGCACCCCAAGGAGCAGGTCAGCCAGGTCTTTAAGGTGTCTGGATGTGATGCACTCAAGTCCCTAGGTGGCACAAATGATTAATGTGCTCAGCTGCTAACTGAAAGGTTGGAGGTTTGAGTCCACCCAGAGGCACCTTGGAAGAAAGGCCTGGCAATCTACTTCTGAAAAAGCAGGCATTGGAAACCCTAAGAAACACAGCTCTACTATGACATACATACCGTTACCATGAATCAAAATTGACTCCACAGTAACTGGGTTTTTTTTCCTATTATTATTAGATGGCACCAAAAAATTGTGGTTTATTTTGTTAAGAGTGACACTGCATTGTGACTAAGCAAGAAATTGTTAATTATTTTTACTCACACACACGGAAATATGCTCAGATAAAATGACTCATTGTCTAGGATTTGCTTCAAAACACCACCCAACACCTGCTTGTGACTCCCAAGGCTGATGGATAATTCTCCCAAGTCTTGTTGCACACTTTGGGGTTGGTTTTGTTTAACATCTCAGAGTGTTTATTTGCTAAATTACTTTTACGCATACCAGCATTATGTCAAGCATGGATGTCAAACACAGGCATGTGGTAACTTGCAGAATCACTTCATAGCAAACGAAAAGCCCTGTTCATTGCTCTGTCAGTGACAAGAGGCTTTGGGGACATGAATAGCACTTTACTCTTTAGGTTGTAACTCTGGAATTGCTCTTCAAGACCTTCCTTTCTTGCCATGAGAACCCACCTATACAGATGCTCATAACCCCGCAGATGTGGTTCCTTACAGGGGAGTGGGGAATCTTCCAAAAAAGTTCAAAAAATGGCCTAACACACTCAACAGAGACACGTCAGCAGACAGTCTATAAATGCCCTGAGAAGTGGCGAGAAGAGGAAGGTTAGCGGGTAGCGGTGGACAACAGAAGGTTTCAGTCTCACAGGACTTCCTCTCCCTAATTAAAGGCTGCATACTTTGATTGTTATGACTACTACATTTAAAATAAGGACCCGAAGAAGGGGCCTGGAACACTTATGAATATTAACATTTTCATGTTTGATCCAGGCATCACCTGCACCAGCGATCAAAGGCAAATCTCCTTAGGGTCCACATTCTCCTCTTCCCAGGCAACAGCCCCCCCCAAGTCCTGTACCCCCACTCCCCAGCAGACCCCTACTCCCCTTGAACATAAACTCTGGGTACCCGGCATTTGCAGGCAAACTAGTCCAGTTTGAGCGAGGAGAAATATGACTTCGCCACTCCCTTATTTGCATTCTTCCATGGCAAAGATAAGCAGAAATTTCTCAGGTTCAAGCTCCTACTTTAAACAGAAACATGTTTCTGGAGAGAAAGAAATTAAAAGCCCCAATCATGCAAAGCTCTGACCCCACACAATGGTGGTTCTGAGACTGACTCTGAACTTCAAAAACAGTGAGAAGCAGAACACCAGCTGCACACAGCAGCATTATTAACAGGAAAAACAAAGCTAAGAAACACCATAACATGAAAACTTATGGAAGGAACGTTTTCTGGAAATATATTTTAACTGCAGCTGCATTAGTTTTCAGAACTCATAGATCACAGTTTTGTTTCCCAGCTCTAACAGTCAATCCTATTTCTATTGTACTCACTGTTATATATTCCTTCAAGAAATGTAAAGCAAGTTATTTAAACCTTCTTGCTTTAGCCAACCATGAAGCTTGAGCTGAGACTTTAAAGCCAAATGTGCAACTGCTTTTCAATTTTTTTTTTTTTTAAGTCAGTACCTAATGGGAACCTTACCCCATATCACTTTTTCAAACCTAGAGAGTTTCAAAGGTGCCAAACACTGGTTTTAAGAAACTTGGTTTAAAGAAAGTCATCTGGGTACTTCATGTCTTTGCTTGTCTGCTTGAGGAATATATAAGTATCCTCAAGTCTTTTTCCAATATCCAGTACTGTCCATTTATTCCAGAATACTGGAGAAGACTTATCTGGAGAATAACTTCTCCCAGTTAACAGTCAGAGAGAAAAAAAATGCCATTTTTCTCTAGCCTTTGGTGGCCATTTTCCTCAAATACATATAGAGGGTTAGTAGCTGCCCTTGGAATACAGATCTTTGCTTGGACTCGAAAACCAAAGTGGCTCATTCGCACTGAGAAATGATATTGAGAACCAGTGAAAGTCAGCAAACCACTGTTTTGTGATTATGTACTGTTACTACAGCGGGAAACCCTCAACGCAACACAAATATTAAAAAGTATCTAATCTAACTAATATGTTTCAGGAAAAGGACTTTCTTTATAACTATCTAAAGGGATTAAATCAAATAAAAATTGCTTATTTATAACTGCTGCTTCAATATGGTGACTTTACATTCCTTCAGGTTTTTTTTAAATGAAGAAAAGTTTTGGTTCCAGACACGGAAGGCTTACCTGACTCCTCTCTTTGTTCACTTTCTTAAAACCGTTATTCAATGTCAAATTATGTCTCACTGAGTTTTTCCAGGCAGTAGGTGCATTTGCAAAATACGGAAAACGTTCCAAGATCCAGCTGTAGATCTCCTTTGTTAGCAGGTGCTTTGTCGGGGAGTCCTCGAGCGCCATGAATAAGAGGCAGCTAAAGGAGTACGGAGGAGTCCTGGTGGTGCAGTAGCAGGGGTACTGCCTGGCATCATACGGCATGTCTGAGTGGGCAGGGGATGGGCGGGTGTCATCATCTAGGTCCTGGACGGGGCTGACGCTCCTGAGGAATGACTGCCCAAAGCTCTTCAGCAGGTTCTTGCTCTCATGCAGCCAGTTCAGGTTGGTCAACTCTTCATCTTCCATGGTCCCCTCTTCTAACTGGCAATCAGGCAGAGAAAAGTCGAAGTCACTGCCTTCCTGAAGAGTCTTGGACAAACCACTGCCCCGGTTAACACTGACTCAGTCCACTGGAGACACTAATTCCCGAGCTTTCCGGCTTCTCACTGGGAGGCACTACTGGACCCATTTACGTGAAGGCTCCTGGTAAACACATTTGAAAGAAAAGAGGACTTAGTAAAATCCAAAAGAGAAAGGCAGCTTGTCCCCTCCTAATTCCCACAACTCCCCCTGCCACCTCTACAGACCCTACTGCATAGGAACACCACCTCACAGTGCCCACACTGAGTAACATAAACCCATAATCCCACCACAGAGAGATGTGCTACCAAGGAAAACAGTCTGCACCATTTCATACAGCACAGTGACCTGAAGCTCCTTAAAGGAGATAAGACTGAAAATGTTCACTGCACCTTTAATGTGCAAATGGAGTCGGGAAGTGGTGTAAAGAGTTAACGTACTAGACTGCTAAGGAAAAGGCTGGAGGTTCAGATCAACCCAGAGGCACCTCGGAAGAAAGGCCGAAGATCTACTTTAGAAAAATCAGCCATTAAAATCCTATGGAGCACAGTTCTACTCTGACACACGAGGTCACCGTAAGTTGGAGTCAATTCCACAGCAACTGTTCATGTGCAAATGCATCATAAAAAGAATGGATAATTTCACAAGGCCCTCTTTCTAGATTTACAAAGACTCACTGCGATGCTGGGAAAGTCAGTTACTTCTTGGTGCCACATTTTTCCCACCTATGATACATTAGTACATACACAGGAACATTCTTTCAAGCCTCAAAATAAACACTACAAAATAAGCACAATGCACAATTCCTGCCACCTTAGTGTTGCATGTCTCATTGTTTACACCTGTTGATTCTTCTGAGAGAAAAAATAAACCTATACATTTCAAGGCAGTTGTTTCAGATTAATTTCAACTGTTTTCATCTGAAAAACATCACAACCGCCTTGGAATTAAAACTGTGGTTACAGTAAGTATCGATTCGGTAGTGTTTTATTTGACATTCCCCCCCCCCCCCAAAGTCATGATCAAAAATTCTGCAACTTTAATGACATCTGGCAAGCCTGAAGAGCAGTGACAAGGAATCCTGTGCATCCGAACGGGAGGAAAAAATAAATTTAATTTTGCTGGGACACTACACCCAGAACAAAAAATCCTGCAAATTCAGGCATCATACAAACAAGTGGGATGGTGAAGACAAGCCATTAACTGAAGTTAAAGTGGGTGAAAAAAGTCAGGAGCGCAACTGGCAGCTTCAAGACAGAACGCAAGCTCTACAAAGATTAGACAGAACTATAAAACAAAAGGAAACCATCGTGGCGTAGTGGTTAAGAGCTACGGGTGCTAACCAAAAGGTCGGCAGTTTGAATTCAGCAGCCTCTCCTTGGAAACCCTATAGGGCAGTTCCACCCTAACCTGAAGGGTCACTATGAGTCAGAATCGACTTGATGGCAACGAGTTTCTTTTTTTGTTTTTCCTCCAGTTTTAGAGGGGGTGGGGGAGGGAATCCTAGATCACGTGAGTGTGCAGTTAACATTTTAAATCTGCTGCCAATAAGCCAATAAGGTTGCTCCACCAAATACATAAATGTTACTGCTGACTTCCTTACAACTTTTGGTTACAACACACACACACACACACACACACACACACACACACACACACACACACACACACACACACACACACACACACACACACACACACACACACACACCCTCTTTTCGTTTTTTTCATGACTTGTGTGCTGTGTGTCGTGAACTTTTTTTCTTTTTCACGGAGCAAATGTCGCAGCAAAGCTACTTTTTTGCCCGCTATTAGGTGGTCTCCAAATAACTGACAAAGGCACGAACGGCCCAGTTCTTAACAGATGTTCGACGTGAACTTTAAAAAGCTGAGAAATCCTGCCTAAGCCGGACTGGGCAGCCCTTTTGTGGGGCTGGGTAAACCTCAAGCTGTGCGCACCCATGCACCCCACTGGCGGCTACCGTACTTGTCAAAAACATTTCAAGGGCACCCGCGGGAGTGCCGATTGGCCGCAGCCCACGTCCATCATCGACGTTGCCAGGCAAAGGAGAAACTGCTCCCCCACACACAAGGCGATTGGGAGCTCGCGTACACACCGCCACTGCTGGTTAGATGTCAGAAAGCTTTTATTGGCCATGCCGCGGGGAGACTTACAAACAAATCAATACACCGCAGTCCCGCAACTTATCCAGGGTCCAAGGAGAGGTTCCAAGAGGCCCCGGGTAATGGGGGTCGGGCCTCGGAAAATGTTCTTGCCAGTGCCAAGCCTGCATACTTTGTGGGAGGGATCTTTGTTAGGAGCTTGTTTCTCATCTGGGGGTCGCTCCTCGTTGGGCAACCCCCTCCTGGCGCAATGGCAGGAATCCCATCCTCCGCGGACAATACCAACTCTGTCCCTTCGGTCTCTTTTCCGAAACCGAGGTACCAGGACAGAGCCTGCAAGTCGAGGCAGGACACTGAGCAACCAGCAACTTCTCAGCTCGGGGGTCCCCGTCTCCCGCTTGGCCAGGGCTCCTGCCCGCGCCCTCCCAACAGGAACTGTGGAGTCCCTGGTCTTCGGAGAGGCAGATCTTCTCCAGGAACGTCTTGGAGTTGTGTCGCCCGGCCTCCACCCCAGTCGCCCTAGATCTGCCCGAGCGCTAGGGGGAGCACAGTCCAACTCACCTTGCCAGAGCGGGCCGCGGGGTCGCTGCCCTTTAGCGGGAGCCTAGAAAGCCTGGCGGGGACCAGCGGGCATCGGGCATCGCTGGGTGGCCTCACGAAGGGAGCGCCCGGGAGTCGCGGTGCAGCATGGGACCTGGACGCGGGTGTCCTCCCTCCGGCCCCGCCACTCTCCCCATCCTGTCCTGCTGCTTAGTCTTCTCAGCTGGCCGAGCGGCAGCATGGGTGCCCCAGCCCAGTACAGAGAAATTTTTTCCACTGCAAACAAAAAAACGTGACACCTGATCAGGAAGGAGGGGGAAAAGCGAGGCGAGGAGGGAGCCGGGAAGAGGAGAGAGAGGGAAAACCTGGGCTGGACCAACAGCACCTCGGGCGGGGGCTCACACTGCCAGGGGACCCTGCCTACGTCCCCACCCCGGGCCTGAGTGTCCAGAGGCGCTGCTGAGGCCAAGGCCGAGCCGGGCCACGCGACTTATCTCCTCCGCTGTGGGCCCTGAGGCCCTGGGCAGCTGTGACAGTGGCCAGAGGGTGTAGACAGGGCCGGCGGCACTCGGCCTGTCTCCTCTGCAAGCTCGGGCCACACTGGCGAGCCGGCGCTGCGCTAATGGCCAAGTGTCGCCAAGACACTCCTACCCCATCCGCATATGCCTTCCATGGCTCTAAAGTAAAAAATCAAAATTACTATGGGGGCAAGGCTCGCAAGGGGTAGAAGAGATTACACCTCTTCCAACCTAGGGCATCCTGGAGGGACGACCAGGGTCCTCTGGCGCCCTCCCCAGCGCCTGCCTACTTCTTGCCCTGTTGGAAATTCACAAAGGCACCACTGCCTCCCGCCCACATTGCCCCTTCACATACATGTCCTGTCTTCTAAAAGTGAGGGTGGCCATTACCGAGCAAGAGGCCTGTCCTAGATTCGTGAGGCCTCTCCAGTGGTTCGTGTTCAATGCCTGGGCCCAATTCCAGGCCTCGAGCAAAAACAAGTCTAATCTTCCCATTTGGGGCTCTTATGAACCTGACTGACTATTCCCAGGGCCATGCAGTGAACACTAAAGCCATGACTCCAAGTCTAGAAACCTTCAAAGAACCACCAACTACTACAGCCACACCAACCAGCTTCCTCTGGAGAGAATGAAAGTGCAGAGTCCAACAGGACACCCAGATGATGACATAAAATATGAGTGCACAACATTTCCAGGGAGCGATTCAAAATCAGTAGTTTCCTTTACAGAGAAGCAGCCCTGGGTGCTTCTCCCGCTACCCCCACCTGAGCCAATAGAGAGGCTATTCTGAGCTATGGGAAAAATGCAGAAAATCCAATGAGAAGACGTGAAGTGATCTTCCTCACAAACATCTCTGACTTGCAGCCCTATTCAACCTAGCGGGGGGCGGGGGGGGCGGGGGGGGGGGGTTAATGAATTTTTTTATTCCAAACAACAAGGAAAGCAAGTTTCATCCAAGACATTCTTCTTAGCAAAGCTTCAAGATGGTGGCAAGTCTTCAGCAAGGTCAGCAAGGGCCTGCCTTTCAGACTTCCCACAGGCAGGCCTCACTACTTATCAAGACTATGGCAAAAACCTGCCCAGGCCAGGATTTACAGAGGGAGTTCCAAGGAAGCCTGAGGACTTCCAGTCCATGCCCCTTTTATTACTGAGTACTTAATGTGACCAAGGTCACTGAGCTAAAAGTTCAAGGTGAGAGAGACCAACCAGATCATCCCTGAAGTCTCACCCCAGACAGTCTAAGGATCACAACTGGTAACAAAGTCAGGATGGGGGCTTCAGTCTCCTGCAGCTCAGTCTAGTGAAGGCCCCCAGGTCCCAACCCAATGAGGATACTGAATCTCCACCAGATGAACCACTACCATCACCTGCTGTAGACTCCAGTCTGACTCATGATGACACCATACGCATCAAGAGTAGAACTGTTCTCCATAAGGTTTTCAGTGGCTTATTTTCAGAAGTAGATCACCAGGCCTTTCTTCCAAGGTGCCTCTGGGCAGACTCGAACTGCCAACCTTTCGATTAGCAGCCGAGCGCTTAACCATTTGCACCACCCAGGGTCTCTCAAGGCCCCAGAACCTTTTGTGGTGCCCACCTGCCAGCCTGGAGAGGATGAAATGGTCTGCACCATCTCCCCTTCCATCACCAGCTCCCAACCGTTCCTACCCCCAGCAACACTCACACCATAGCTAAAAATCTCTTCACATTACACTCTTGTCCCTCTTCCTTGGAATTCAAAAGAAAAGGACGTAAACTGAAGGTTACTGCACATAGAATGTCCTTCTTTTTATAAACTTTGTTATGTCAACTGACCTAGATGTCCCTCAAAAGCATGGTCTCCAGGCCCCAGCCCCAGCTACTCTGTCCCTCAAAGTGTTTGGTTGTGTTCAGGAAACTTCTTAGCTTTTGGTTTAGTCCAGTTGTACTGAGGTCTCCTGTACTGTGTGTTGTCCTTCCCTTCACCTAAGATGATTCTTGTCTACTATCCAGTTATGTCATTCTTAAAACTCTCCATGCAGTCTCTTAGCTTCCAGTGTCTGAACTAGTCATCCTAGGTGAACTAAAACTTAAAAGACCTAGCAAGCCTTGGGCCAAGAGAAGCCATAAAGGCAATTCAAAGGAATGCAGAGGGTGGGGTAAGGTGGGGTACGGTGAGGTAAGATGCTTTTAATCAGCTAGTGCTTCTTTCCCTCTGCATGTTTTTGGTTTTTTGTATTCTCAAACGTATTTCTTCATTTCTTGTTTCTATTACATATGTGGCAAGAGATGTGAGAAGAAGTCACCTTGAGAAGAAAATGGTGGACCAGCCTTGCCAGATAGGGACAGCAGGATACATGGCTATCTGGCTGTCTGAAATGAGGAATCTAGATCTTTGCTGAATGACAAAGGAGGGCTGAGTGTGGCCTTTTCCACCCTGTAAAGCCACAAGACCTCAACTCTGAGATATACTCCCTGACAAAAGGGTGCAGGGGGTCAAATTACTTTAGGAATAACCACATTCTCAATCCCTTTCTAGAGCTTTCAGAAAATACTTATGTATCTTTAGACTCCAAGAAGTCCTGAAAAAATAGATAGAACTGTTTAAACCACTGTCTTGCAAATATGCCTGACAACAGAATCTTACATGTACCCATTACTCACTTTGGTAAGTACATACTTCCTGAGTAGGGACTTCGTGGATCTTTCTACCATGGTATTTTCAATTGCCTCATATGCATGCGAAAGCTGGACAATGAATAAAAAAGACTGAAGAATTGATGCATTAGAATTATGGTGTTGGCAAAGAGTATCGTATACACCATTGACTGCCAAAAGAATGAACAAATATGTCTTAGAAAAAATACAGCCAGAATGTTCCTTAGAAGTGAGCATGGGGAGACTTCATCTCACGTACTCTAGACATGTTATCATGAAGGACCAGTCCCTGGAGAAGGACATCAAGCTTGATAAAGTAGAGGATCAGAGAAAGAGAAGAAGACGCTCAACGAGATGGGCTGACAGAGTGGCTGCAACAACGGGCTCAAACATAGCAACGGTTTTGAGGATGGTGTAGGACTCGGCAGTGTTTCATACACACGGTCACTATGAGCCGGAACCGACTCGATAGCATCTAACAACAAGGGACTTCACGGACCTTTCTGCAGACTGCCTCTTCCCCCACGAGGCCATCAGCTCCACAGCAGCAGGACCAGTATCTATTTTCTGCAGCAATGTACATTGTTGCTATGAGATGCCATCAAGTCACCTGACTCACGGCGATCTTATGTGTAACAGAATGAAACATTACCTGGTCCTTCACCATCTCCATGATCTTTGATGTGTTTGAGCTCATTGTTGACGCTATTGTGTCAACCAATCTCATTGATGGTTTTCCTAGTTTTTGATGACTTAACTCAGTGCTTGACACACACAGAATACATTCAATAAATGTGTGTTGAATAAATGAACTGAAACGTGCAACAATGTACAGTCACTTAATGTTCACAATACGTTCTATGAAATAGGACGTTATATGACTTGGACATTGTGAGAACCCCATATTATGGTCATGAAGACCCCGGGTTAGGAACGTCCAACTTATGCACAACCAGTAGTCTATAACTATAACCCCCTCAAGCCTATTATTATATTAAAAATTTGAGGTACAAACAATTGTTCGTAATAACTAATACGCACTACTTTGCAACTCATATCAAAACATTATTATTATTAATGTACTATGTGAAAGATGTTTTAGTGTATCTGGAAGCATTTCTTTAATGCTTTTTATGCATAAAAAAGTACACTATATACTATGACAAACATCTGACAAACTGATGTTAGATACAAACCATACTTAACTGTTCTGATTTACATACAAATTCAACTTAAAGATAGACCTGGGAAAAAAACTCATTCATAATCTGGGGGCTGCCTGTATATAATATGGTGTTCACACAAAATCCAAGTCACATAACGTCATATATCACAGAAAGGATCCTAGACGTTCAGCGACGCATGATTGTGTGTGTAAACGTAAGTAGAGTACAATGGAAAAATTAAAAGTAGAGCAGGATCCAGAGTATTAGCAGTGCTGACAATGCAACAGCACTAATTAGGCTATTCAGTATGAGCGTCACTGAAAAGAAACACCTGAGCTAAGACTTGAGGGCTGTGAAGGAATTACCCAAGGGATCTCTGAGAGGAGCTTGTTCCAGAAAGAGGAATCAGCCAGAGCACAGGCTAGAAAGTGGGAAGGTGTCTTGTATGTTTTAGGAAGAGCCCAAGGCCAGCTTGATTGGAGCAGAATGAGGTGCAGGAGAGTAATAGTAGAGGAATCTGGAGAGGTGATTGGGGTCAGTGGGGATACCATGTTCTGAGAAACTTGATGGCAACTGAAAAGAATCTAGCTTTTAATCTGAGTGAAATGCAAAGCAATTTTAGCTTCTTAGCAGAGGAAGAAACTGATATGAGAGCTCTTAAAGAACCTGTGTATAGGAGACAAACATAATAAGCAGGAAAAACAGTTAGAAGGTTACAGGCATAATCAGATAAGAAATTATGATGGTTGAGACTGGGGAATGTGGCTGGAAAAGTGGTATGTGCAAAGGATGGTCCTAGAATTTTAAGGTAGAGGAAAGAACTTCCTCAAGCACTGAAGACTGAAGTGTGGAAAAGATAGAGGACAAGGATAAATACAAGATTTTCTTTCCTTGAAAACTGAAAGGATGGTGTTATAGCTTAAATTTTGTCGTCCCCCCCAAAAAAAGCGTTGTAAAGCCCAACCTTGTGGTTACAATCCCAAATGGCAGTGGGTTTTCTTTGTTATGTTAATGAGACAATGTTAGTGTAGGGTATGTTTTGAGTCAATCTGATTTCATATATAAAAAGAAATTAAGTAAGTAGCAAAAAAGCAGAGATGGTATGACATATCAAAGGTCTAATTTCTAAAATCTATAGGAAAATCCAACATTTCTACAACAAAAACACAAATAATCCAATTAAAAAACGGGCAAAGGATATAAATGGGCACTTCACCAAAGAAAATTCAGGCTGCAAACAGACACAAGGGAAATGCTCACGATCACTAGCCATTAAAACCTCAAACCGAACCCATTGCTGTCAAGTCGATTCTGACTCATAGCAACCCTATAGGACAGAACAGAACTGCCCCATAGGGTTTCCAAGGAGCAACTGGTGGACTCGAACTGCTGACCTTTTGGTTAGCAGCTGAATTCTTAACCACTTTGCCACCAGGGCTCCCCACTAACCATTACAGAACTGCAAATCAAAACTACAATGAGATACCATCTCACTTAGACACTACTGGCAAGGAATCAAAAAAAAAACCAGGAAATAAAAAATGTTGGAGAGGCTGTGAGGAGACTTGAACTCTTATGCACTGCTGTGGGAATGCAAGATGGTACAACCATTTTGGAAAATGATATGACACTTCCTTAAAACGCTAGAAATAGAAATACCATAGGATCTACAAATCCCATTTCTAGGAATATATCCTAGAGGAATAAGAGCCGTCACATGAATATGCACACCCATGTTCACTGCAGCACTGTTCACAATAGCAAAAAGATGGAAACAACCTAGGTGTCCGTTAAAGGACGAATGGATAAATTACGGTATATCCAGACAATGGAATACTACGCAACAATAAAGAATAACAACGAAGCCATGAAACATCTTATAACATGAAGAAAACTGGAAGTCATTATGCTGACTGAATTTAGTTAGTCACAGAAAGACAATATTGTATAAAACCACAATTATAAGAACTCAAGAAACGGTTTAAACACAGAAGAAAACATTCTTTGATGGTCACGAGGGTAGGGGGGAGGATGAGGGTTATTTACTACTAGATAGCAAGTAAGAATTATCTTAGGTGAAGGGAAGGACAATACACAACACGGGGGAAATCAGCACAATTGGACTAAACAAAGCCAAGAAGTTTCCTGAATACATTTAAACACTTTGAGGGACAGAATAGCAGGGGTAGGGGTCTGGGGACCATGCTTTCAGGGGACATTTAGGTCAACTGGTATAACAAAGCTTATTAAGAAAATGCTCTGCATCCTACTTTGTTGAGTGGTGTCTGGGGTCTTAAAAAATTGCAACCGGCCATAAGATGCATCAATTGGTCCCAACCTCCTGGAGTAAAGGAGAATGAAGAACACCAAAGACACAAGGAAACAGCCCAAGAGACAGAAAGGGTCACTTAAACCAGAGACTTTATCAGCCTTACACCAGAAGAACTAGATGGTGCCTGACTACCAATGACCACCCTGACAGGAAACACAACAAAGAGTCCTGGATGGAGTAGGAGAAAGGTGTGGTGCAGAACTCAAATACTAGTGAAAAGACCAGACTTAATGGTCTCACTGAGACTGAAGGAACCCTGGAAAGCATGGCCCCCAGATTCTCTATCAGCCCAGAACTAAAACAATTTTCGAGGCCAACTCTTCAGACAGGGACTGCACTGGGCTGTGGGACATAAAGGGATACTCGTGAGAAATGTGCCTCTTAACTCAAGTAGATACAAGAGACTAAATGGGTAGCTTCTGTCTGGAGGTGAGATGGTTAGGCAGAGAGGGTAAGGAGCTGGTTGAATGGACATGGGGAATCAGGTGGAAAGGAGAAGTGTGCTGTCACAGTAGCAGGAGAGCAATTAGGGTCACATAACAATGTATTTACAAATTTTTGTATGGGAAAAAATAAAAAAAAAGTCGACTATGGCAAGTAACTTTCTTTAAAAAAATCAACTAATTAATTAGCTGATTTTAAAAACTGATGTACGGTAGCCACAGTACACTGACAAAGAATTGCTAGAAAGTTAAGTCAGATTCAGAAACAGACGCGGAATCAGGGATATCACTGCTGATGTCAGATAGATCCTGGCTGAAAGCAGAGATTACCAGAAAGATGTTTACTTGTGTTTTATTGACTGTGGATCATAAAAAATTATCGATAACATTGCGAAGAATGGGAACAGAACACTTAATTGTGCTCCTGAGGAACCTGTACATAGATAAAGGGGCAACTGTTCAAACAAAACAAGAGGGTGCTGCGTGGTTTAAAGCCAGGAAAGGTGTGCGTCAGGATTGTACCCTTTCACTATACTTATTCAATCTATACACTGAGCAAACAATCAGAGAAACTGGGCTATATGCAGAAGAACTCAGCATCAGGATTGGAGAAAGGCTCATTAACAACTTATGCTATGTGGATAAGACAACCTTCCTTGCTGAAAGTGGAGAGGACTTGAAGCACTTACTGATAAAAATCAAAGACCACAACCTTCAGTATGGATTACCCTCACCATAAGGAAAACAAAAATCCTCAAAACTGGACCAATAAGCAACATCACAATGAACAGAAAAGCCTGAAGTTGTCAAGGATTCCATTTTACTTGGATACACAATCAACACCCATGGAAGCAGAAGTCAAGAAATCAAACGACTCATTGCATTGGGTAAATCTGCTACAAAAGACCTCTTTAAACTGTTAAAAAGCAAAGACGTCACCTTAAGGACCTAGGTATGCCTGACCCAAGCCATGGTATTTTCAATCTCCTCACATGCACGTGATAGCTAGACAATGAATAAAGAAAATCGAAGAAGAATTGACGCCTTTGAATTACAGTGCCGGCAAAGAATAGTGAATATACCATGGACTGCCAGAAAAACGAATAAATCTGTCTTGGAAGAAGTACAGCCAGAATATTCCTAAGCGGTGATGGCAAGACTGCGTCTCATATACTTTGGACATGTTATCACGAGGGACCAGTCTTTGGAGGACATCATGCTTGGTAAAGTAGAGGGCCAACGAAAAACAGGAAGACCCTCAACGACGTGGACTGACGAAGTGGCTGCAACAATGGGCTCTAGCATAACAATGATTAGGAAGATGGCACAAGACCGGGCAGCGTTTCATTCTGTTGTACACAGGGTTGCTATTAGTCAGAATGGACTTGAAGACATATAACAACAATAACATTGTTCAGAATTTTTTCTATAATCAGGAGAAATACCTAATGCAAAGGTTGAAAGGTAGGAAGAATCTTGACATCGCTGAAAAAGCTTTTTAAAAATGTGTCAAGAGCTTATCTAACATGAGGGTGTTATAAATTTCAGTCAGAGACCTATACATAAGCCTGACCGTGTAGGATCTTGTTGGTCAACATAAAATATGTGGATTTTATTCTACATGTGACTGACAGCTTATCTGGTTTACATTTTTGAAATATGCCTCTTTCTGCTGGGTAGACATTATATTTTCTTGCAACAAGAGTAAAAGTAGAAGGAAGTCGGAGAGGCAGGGCCAAGATGGCAAAGTAGATTGCTGAAAGGCCAGAAAAAACAAGTGAATTGATTATGTATGATAAATCTACAAACCATGAACATCAAAGGCAAGAAAGTTGAGGAATTAGACTGAGAGGCAAGGGAAGGGACAGACAGTTCAAAACCAGTGAGGATTTGCCAGACCTGACCCGGTAGGAGCCGGTACCCTGCAGGCCGGAAGGTTGGTGTGCACAGTGAGACAGGCAGTGGCATTTGTGACGAGTTTTCCATGTCGGGAGAGACCGAGCAGTGAAGAGTCTGCTCACGCCTTCAGAGCCAGTGAAAAGCAGCGCTCAATCAGCAAAAGTACATGCGTTTAACCTACTCCGTGGATCAAAAACCACCCCGTTTGGGAAAAACATCTCTCCTATTTACCTGCTCCCTCCTTGCTTTGCACCAGGTCCCAGGCCTGCTTCAGCTACTTCCCAGTCCACCGGGCCAGAAGGGGGACCCATCACCTGCCCTGAGCCATTCTTCTGGCTTTGGAGAGGGAACAAATTAACAAACAGGAAAAAACAATCTGCCAGCTCCTCTAAGCCGGGAACTCAGGGTAAGCACAGCTCCTTTTCCTAGGCACAGGCATAAGGGGATCATGGATTCTGAATGCCTTTCAACCCTGCAGAGACCTGTGTGGATCCATTTTAACTGCATAGGCCCTCATTAACACAGTACAACAAGATACATACTTGAAGCATAACTTCACTCTATCACCTATATGTTGGAGTGGCAGGTTCTGCTCTGCCCATTAAGAAGGGTCCTCACCCACATCCAGAAAGAAGCTCAATAAAGACTTGGAAGATTTAAATGTCACAATCAACTAACTTGACCTCATAAATACATACAGAACACTCCACCGAACAACAGAAAAGTATACTTCCGTTTCCAACGCACATTGAACATTCTGCAGAAGAGTCCACATATTAGCCCATAAAGCAAACCTTAACAGAATCTAAAGCATCAAAATATTACAAAGCATCTTTTCTAACCAAAAGGTTATAGAAGCAGAAATCAAGAATAGAAAAAGGGAAAAATATCAAACACATGGAAACTGAACACCTTACTCAAAAACTACTGGGCTACAGAAGAAATTAAGGATGCAATAAAGAAATTCATAGAGTCAAACGAGAATGAAAACACATCCTACCAGAATCTTTGGGACACAGCAAAAGCACTGCTCAGAGATCAGTTTATAGCAATGAATGCACACATCCAAAAAGAAGAGGGGGCTAAAATCAAAACATTAATCCTACAACTCGAACAAGTAGATATAGAGTAGCAAAAGGAGCCCTCAGGCACCAGAAGGAAGTAAATCATAAAAATTAGAGCAGAATTAAATGAAACAGAAAATAGAAAAACAACTAAAAGAGTTAAGACCAAAAGCTGGTTCTTTGAAAACATCAACAAAATCGATCAACCATTAGCCAAACTGACAAAAGAAACATAGAACAGGAGGTAAATAACCTGAATAAGAAATGACATAGGCGATAACACAAAAGATCCAACTGAAATTAAAAGTATCATAACAGAATACTACGGGAAATTGTACTCTAAATATTTGAAAACCTAGAGATAATGGACAAATTTCTAGAAACACATACTTACCTAAACTAACAAAAACAGAGGTAGAACTAAATAAGCCTATAACAAAAGGAGAGCTTGAAAAGGTAATTAAAAATTGCCAACAAAAATAAAAAGCCCTGGGCCTGACGGTTTCACTGGAGAACTTTACCAAACTTTCAGAGAAGAATTAACACCAGTACTATTAGAAGTATTTCAGAGCATAGAAAAGGATGGACTACTCCTAAACTCATTCTATGAAGCCAGCATAACCCTGATACCAAAACCAGGTAAAGACACCACAAAAAAAGAAAATTACAGACCAATATCCCTCATGAACATAGACACAAAAATCCTCAACAAAATTCTACCCAATAGAATTCAGCAACACGTCAAAAAAATAATTCACCATGACCAAGTGGGATTCATACTAGGTATGCAGGAATGGTTCAACATTAGAAAAACAATCAATGTAATCCATCACATAAATAAAAAACAAGAACCACATGATCTTATCAATTGATGCAGAAAAGGCATTTGACAAAGTCCAACACCCATTCATGATAAAAACTCTCAACAAAATACGAATACAAGGGAAATTCCTCAACATAATAAACGACATTTATACAAAGCTAACAGCCAACATCATCCTAAATAGAGTCTGAAAGCATTCCCCTTGAGAATGGGAAGGAGACAAGGATGCCCTTTATCACCATTCTTATTCAACACTGTGCTGGAGGTCCTAGCCAGAGCAATTAGGCTAGAAAAATAAAGGGCATCCAAAATGGTACGGAAGAAGTAAAAGTATCTCTATTTGCAGATAGTATTATATACAGAAAACCCCAAAGAATCCACAAGAAGACTACTGGAACTGATAGATATCAGCAAAGTATCAGGATGCAAGATAAACAGACAAAAATCAGTTGGATTCTTCTACACCAACAAAGAAAACTTCCAAGAGGAAATTACCAAATCAATACCATTTACAATAGCCTCCAAGAAGATAAAATACTTCGGAATAAATTGAACCAGAGATGTAAAAAGACCTACACAAATAAAACTACAAGACACTACTGCAAGAAACCAAGAGACCTACATAAGTGGAAAAACATGCCTTGCTAATGGACAAGAAGACTCAACATTGTGAAAATGTCTATTCTACCCAAAGCAATCTACAGATACAATGCAATCCTGATCCAAATTCCACCAGCATTTTTTAGTGAGATGGAGAAAAAAATCACCAAACCTCAAATGGAAAGGTAAGAGGCCCTGAATAAGAACAGCATTACTTAAGAAGAACAAAGTGAGAGGCCTCACACCACCTGATTTTAGAACCTATTATACCGTCCAGTACTCAAAACAGCCTGATAGTGGTACAACAGCTACACAGACGAGTTGAATAGAATTGAGAATACAAACATAAATTCATCCACCTATGAGCAGCTGATACTTGACAAAGGCCTAAAGTCCATTAATTGGGGGAAAAGACAGTCTGTTTAACAAATGGTGCTGGCACAGCTGAATATCATAGGCAAAAAACTGAAACAAGACCCATACCTCACACCAAGCACAAAAACTAACTCAAAATGGATCAAAGACCTAAATGTAAAATCGAAAACAATAAAGATCATGGATGAAAAAATAGAGACGACACTAGGAGCCCTAATACATAGCATAAACTGAATGCAAACCATAAGTAACAATGCACAAACACCAGAAGGAAAACTAGATAACTGGGAGCTACTCAAAATCAAACACTTATGCTCATCAAAAGACTTCACCAAAATAGTAAAAAGACAATCTAAAGACTGGGAAAAAAATTTTGGCTACAACAAATCTGATTGTCTAATCTCTAAAATCTACAAGATGCTGCAAAACTTCAACAACAAAAAGACAAATAACCCAAAAAATGGACAAAGATATGAACAGGCACTTCACCAAAGACGTTCAGGTGACTAACAGATACATGAGGAAACGCTCACTATCATTACCCATTAGAGAAATGCAAATCAAAACTACAATGAGATACCATCTCACCCCAACAAGGATAGCAGTAATCCAAAAAACACAAAAATAATAAACGCTGGAAAGGTTGTAGAGAGACTGGAACAGTTATACACTGTTGGTAGGAATGTGAAATGGGACAACCACTTTGGAAATTGGGCACTTCCTTAAAAGGCTAGAAATAGAAGTACCATATGATCCAGCAATCCCGCTCCTTGAAATATATCCTAGAGAAATAAGAGCCATCACAGGAAGAGATATATGCACACCCACGTTCACTGCAGCATTATTCACATTTGCAAAAAAGATAGAAACTTAGGTACCCATCAACAAATGGATAAATTATGGTACAGTCACACAATGGAATACTGTGCAATGATAAAGAACAATGATGAAATCTGTGAAACATCTCATAACATGGATGAATCTGGAAGGCATTATGCTGAATCAATTTAGTCAGTCCCAGAACGACAAATATTGTCTGAGACCCCTATTATAAGAATTCAAGAAATGGTTTAAACACAGAAGAAAACGTTCTTTGATGATTATAAGGGTGAGGAGGGAGAGAGGGGGTATTCACTAACTAGACAGTAGATGATAATTATCTTAGGAAGGACAACACACACTACAGGGGAAATCAGCACAACTGGACTAAACCAAAAGCTAAGAAGTTTCCTGAATATAACCAAACACTTCCAGGGAAAGAGTTGCAGGGGCAGGGGTCTGGGGACCATGGTTTCAGGGGACATCTAGGTCAGCTGGCATAACAAAGTTTATTAAGAAAATGTTCTGCATCCCACTTTGGTGAGTGGCAGCTGAGTTCTTAAAAGCTAGCGAGTGGCCATCATCAATTGGTCCCAACCCACCTGGAGCAAAGGAGAATAAAGAACACCAAAGACACAAGGAAAATACTAGCAAGAGACAGAAAGGGCCAAATAAACTAGAAACTCCATCAGCCTGAGACCAGAAGAACCAGATAGTGCCTGGCCACCACCAATGACCGCCCCGACAGGGAACACAACAGAGAGCCACTGACGGAGCAGAAGCCTGGGGTGCAGAACTCAAATTCTAGTAAAAAGACCAGACTTAACGGTCTCAGACTGGAGGGACCCCAGAAGACATGGCCCCTGGATTCTCTGTTAGCCCAGAACTGAAACCACTCCCGAAGCCCACTTTTCAAAGATTAGACTGGACTATGGGACACAAAATGCTACTCGTGAAGGGAGTGCTTCTTAGCTCAAATAGATACATGAAACTAAATGGGCAGCTTCTGTCTTGAGGCGAGATGTGAAGGCAAAAAGGTACAGGAGCTGGTTGAATGGACATGGGAAATCTGGGGTGGAAAGGAGTGTGCTGTCACATTATAGTGAGAGCAGCTAGGGTCACATAGCAATGTGTGTATAAATTTTTGTATGAGAAACTGACTTGAACTGTAAATTTTCCCTTAAAGCACAATCAGAAAAAATGTAGAAGAAAGTTCAGAGGCTGCTTTCATAAGGTGGATCTCTCACAGAGTAGCTTGGACTATTTCCACTAATCTAGTGAATGGATGCTGACGTCACTTATTGGTTAGGAAAGCCAGGTGAGAAGTAGATTTGTTCAGGTGAGATTTTAAAAGCCTTGTCTTGGACATGTTAGAATTCAGAGCCATTCAGTCATTAGTGCCCAAGGCGGTCTAAGGGAAAGGTCTGGTCTCAGTCTACTGGTATCCAAGAGACCATATCTCAACCTGTATTTTATGTCCTCCTGGCCACGAAGAATCAAACTGTGACCTCTGAAACTGGCTGCTTTCCTGTTTCTAAAGCTTCAAGTTAAAGGAAAGAGCACAGTTCTGGCATGTATTAGGTCTTTAAAAAAAAACACAAACTCAATGCTGTCCAGTCGATTCTGACACAGCGACCCTACGGGAAATGTAAATTGAGATTGTGGTGTGATCTGAGAGGCAATTCTTAGATTCTGAACTAGAAAAAATCAGTAGTTCTAAACGAAGGATTGAATTTGACATGAAGTGACTACATTACCAGTCATGTCTCCAAGGGAAACTCCAGTCCAAAAAGGGAGTACTTTCAGAATATCTATCTCTACGGAAGGAAAGGGAAAAATAAAAGGCACCACATTTTTCTACCAATGTTGAGATTACAAATGGCATTTAATGATCATTTTTACTCTATGCATTTTTTAACTTTTTGACACATGCTATGTTTTCACAATTTTAAAAAATAAGAACATTTATTTTCTCCAAACACTAGTTTCCAACACTGGATTTTTAGATACCATACTAAAACAAAAGGAAAAAAATACAAAATAGACAAATTAAAAATCTTGTGCATCAGAGAACTCTGTCAACAAAGTGAAAAGAAAACCCACAGAATGGGAGAAAATCCAGTGAAACCTGTGAATGCCAGAACTCAGTAGGACTGTGCTGTTTTTCCAACTCTTGCAAGTTTTCCGCCTTTGACAGTGTGAAGTCTTACCACTTTTCTATCGCTTATTTTAGTGGGAAATATTTGAGTTTTCCTTCTCTGACAAGTTTCCACCTTACAGTTTTCGGCTTCTGCAGATTTTACCGTATTTGGTAATCATATATCTCATAAGCAATTAGTATCCAGAATATATAAAGATCTTCTATCACTCAACAATATACAAACCATTTTAAAAACAGGCAAAAACCTTAAACAGACATTTCACCAAAGATGATATACAAATGGTCAATAAACACATGAAAAGATGCTCCATGCCATTAGCCATTAGGGAAATGCAAATCAAAACCACATGAGATACAACCTCATCCCTGCTAGGACGGCTAGTATCAGAAAAACAGAAAACAACAAGAGTTGGGGAGAATGTGGAGAAACTGCTGGTGGGACTGTAAAATGGTGCAGTCTCCATGGAAGTCTGGCGGTTCTTCAAAAAGTTAAACATAAAATTACCCTATGACCCAGAAATTTCCATTCCAGAAATGCTGGTGACACAAATGATTAAGCACTCTGCTTTTAACTGAAAAGTTGGCAGTTCAAACTCATCCAGCGGCTCTTTGGGAAAAAGCCCTGGTGAACAGCTTCTATAAACATTACACCCAAGAAAACCCTATGGCACAGTTCTACTCTCACATAGAGGCGCTATGAGTCTAAAATCGCCTCGATGGCACCTAACAATATGTATATAACCAAAAGAGTGGAAAGCAGGGACGAAAATAGGTCACCACAGCCCTATTCATAATAGCCCAAAAGTGAAAAGTACCCAAATGTCCATCAACAGATGCATGGATAAACAAAATGGAATATTATTCAGTAATAAAAAGAAATGAAGTTCTCATAAATTCTACATTAGTGAAATATGTCAGACACAAAAAGGCAAATACTGTATGACCCCACTTATATGAAATATCTACAATAGGCAAATGTATAGAGACCAAATGGTTACCAGGGGTGGATGAGAGACAGGAGGGAAGGTAATGCTTAAGAGGCACCGAGTTCATGCTAAAAACCAAAACCAAACCCGATGCCATCCAGTCGATTCTGACTCATAGCAACCCTACAGGACAGAGTAGAACTCCCCCATAAGATTTCCAAGGAGCTGCTGGTGGATTCGAACTGCCAACCTTTTGGTTAGCAGCTGAACACTTAACCACTGCACCACCAGGGCTACAATTTCTGCTAAGGGTGATGGAAAAACTTGGAAACTGACAGTCGTCATGGTTGTACACCATGGTGAAAGTAATTGTTACTGAACTGTACATGTATAAATGCTTAATACTGGAAAAATCTTGTCATATATACTTTACTACACGCCAAAAAACAGGATTGAATGAAATGACACTATAAAAAAAGAAATTTAGTTTCTTGGTCTGAGTGTGTGAGTGAAAAGAGGGACATTTAGAATGCTATCGGGATGTAGAGAGTAAAGTGGGTACTTCAAAGATTTAATGCCAACCTTAGGTTGTACTAACCGAGAGAAATAAAATCGCATTTGAGGAACCGCAGTGTGTAAAGAATGGATTTTTTAAGGAAATTGGATCTGGATCGCATTGTTATTAGTATGAAAAGAGGGGAAAAAAAACCAGGACTACTTCCATTAAAAAAAAAAAAAAAT
Source organism: Dugong dugon (assembly GCA_030035585.1). Taxonomy (NCBI): domain Eukaryota; kingdom Metazoa; phylum Chordata; class Mammalia; order Sirenia; family Dugongidae; genus Dugong; species Dugong dugon. Next base: position 15,941,598 of record CM057462.1, on the reverse strand, counting down.
CACATTAATTATAATTCTAAATACTAAAAAAAAAAAAAGATTACGCCAAAGGCATTGGAATTTCTGATGTCTTCTCAAACAGGACACTTAAATTTAGACACTGTAAATTTGCTCCATAGGGTTTTCAATGCTGTGGCCTTTCAGTAGCAGATCACTAAGCCTGTCTTCTAAGGCATATGTGGGTGGGTTCCAACCACCAACCTTTCAGCTAGTAATCTTAGCCTTTTCTGCCACCCAGGGAACCCCTACTTGACTCTTTGACTTTGTCAAATAATTATTACAAAGGATGAGGTACTTTTTTCAACACTGGAGTGTGGCTGACTCTCTAGAATCTGTTAAAGTATTCTGATTAGTTTCATTACATGCCTGCCATTTAGTCCTCATTCCTAATACTCGCTGTTCTGACATTGGGAATATGCCGGTTTTTGCTCCAAGATGCCTTCAACCTTTTAAGAAGTATGGTTCTTTGGTAGCAAAAACTGTGGTTCAATCACCACTATCCAATCCAGCACAGACCTCACACACTGGGTGTGTGATCTCTATAAATCCCTCATCACCAACAACCTTGTTCAGCAACTTCACATTTTACATCTGAAGAACCAGGGTTTTTCTCACAAAATCGTGATGAAAACTTCTGCCTAACAGTCAAAAAAAATCATTGAAACATGCCTCTTATGAAATATATTCCTCCTGAAATTGGGATAAATACGGTCCTAAATATATATGCTAGTTCCAACTTATGTTTCTTAACTCTATCTTAATCACTTATAACCATTAAAGGCAGGGGGATCTATTCCTCACCACAGCCTTACAGTTTGTAGGGCCAGCAATATTTAACAAAAGTCCTGCCTTGAAGATGCTCAAAAAAACAAAGGGGAGCATTTTTGGCAGAGAAATTGTGATCAAGAATATGCCCTTTGAAGTTAAGAACAGACCTAAATTAGAGTTCAGACACTGTCAATTACCAGATATTTGCCCATGGGCAAGCTATGTAATATCTCCAAGATTATTACTTTTATAAAATGCCGCAAATACTCCCTACCTCACAGTGTTGTTTTGTGGATAAAAGTAAGTGTAGTAGATAAAGTACTTAGCACAGTGCTCAGGCCTTCTGAAATAGCTCCATAAACAGTAAATACACATGCAGGCCAACGGGTGACTGAGGCGTGATGATCTCAACGTGATTGTAGTGTGTGTGTGTGCTCGCGTCAAGAAGTGGTGGAGGATGAGGCCAGAGAGTCTGGTTGAAGCTAGATTCTAATTTTTAAAAAAAGTACGAAAGAAAAGAAAACAAAGGGGAGCAAGGGGACCAGCAGACTAGAGGGGGTGGGAGCAAGGCACTCAGACTCAGGCTATCCTGGGCATCCATGAGGCCCGTAACTCTACATTTTTCACAAACTCCTAGTTGCAGGAGATGCTGCTGGTCCGAGAACCACACTTTTTTGCTTTGTGAGGATTCACGCTATTTCAGCTATTAATGCACCAAGAGATAGAGGTCCACCCCTCCTACTCAGCTGTCCAGAAAGCAACTTCGGGCCAGTGGGCCAAGCTCCTGGAGGAAGCGGCAAAGTACAGCAACAAGTGGCAGCGGCGTCAAAATGATGACGGCCCCTCGGGTCTTGAAGTCTGGGAGGGCGAAGAGACCAGAAGTGCACAGGAGAGTGGAAGCAGCGCCCTTAGACCCCGGGAAAGGGGCCTGCCGGGTCACCTAGTAGCGGATTTGGCTGACTGGCGACAGAAGCAAAACTTACCTCACACCTGTGCAACAGAGCGACAACTCTTCGCTGCCGATCCGAGGACGAACACTTCCGCTTCCGGCTTCTGGGATAGTCTGTGCGCAGGGGATCAGTTCCGTGCGCGAACCCAGAGGGCTCCACCTAATGACCGTGGAGTTCAGTGGTTCCCCTTGAATTTCGAATCTGGGCACTGCTGTCCTTATTTCCTCTATAGAGAAAAGCCTACGTTTTCTTAAATGCATATATGAACTGAGACGCGGATTTCAGTAGTCAAAGATACCCATGGGGAGCACAGAAAGTTGGTATTTGCACCTTTGGCCATTTGAAAAAAATTTACCATAGTCTAGAGAAATCGTTTGTTTGCTCTTCCTAAATATTTCCTCATCTTCAGAATTGCTGGGGTCTCTAGTTTGGCTTCTGTTTCATGGTTTGTTGTCTCTTCCATATCTGGTATATATGAGGAACTTCTAAATTTTGAGGTGCTGGTAGTTCTAATTGGGGAGATTTCAGAACTAAAATTAAGCACTCCATTCAAAAATTAAACTGAGGGTTTTACTTGTACACTCCCGATAACCATTCTGCTTCTGTTAAACTTTGCTGTTTGAAAAACAAAGCTCAGTAGCGCTTGTTAAGAATGTTCCTACAACTGGCCTTAGAAAAAGCTTCATTGAGTTGCTAAACTATATTAGAGCCTATAGATAAACATGTTGTTTTAACTACCTTAAGAAGTTTCCCAGCAAGCGTCTAGGCATTATCTCTTTTCTGTCAGCTACATAAGCACGGTTTATTCACACTTTCCTAACTAATGGTCAGTTCTTTATCCAAAGATTACTATTAAGTTGGCCCAACTGCAAATATATCACTTCCATATCACTGAACTTTTATGTAGAAATTGTTTATACTTTTCATTTTAGAACTATTGCCTTAGTTAAATTGTATAAAGTATGATAAATTTGTGTTAGGCTAGAAACTGATGTAAAGAAAGCTTCACAGTTAATTGCCACCCTTGTAAATCTCATCTCCTTTCTTACCATTGCTTTGATGTGAAGTTATTATCTATACTCACTCTACTTGTTAAATATCTCTTTGAATTGCCTGTGAGACATACAGTTACAGTTACGGTCAAACTGAACACAGGCTCTCCTGTGCTTCATTCCTTCAGAAAATTTAATTTGTTTAAATATTAGCGTGTTGGTCCAGTGACTTCATGAGGACATTACTTGGTGACCACAAAGGGACCCAAATGATTTTACCTCTATAGTATGCTGGGCAGCGAGAAAATCGGAGCTTCTGGTGCCAGCAAGGCCTCTTGGGCCTGTCCGACTTTCAAGGGATCTTGGGAGTTGTGGCACGTAAACATCTCTTGGGTCCAAGCCCCACACAACTTTGCGTACAGGCTCTCCAACTTTTATTGAAGGATTTGTTTTCTCTTCTCTCTGTCTTTTGAATGGAACATAAGTTCCTTTTATTTCAGGTACCTCAGGGTCATTGCTTAAGGACCTCAGAACTCTGAGAAGCCACAATTCCAAACTTTGTGGCACTCTTTTGTTAAAGAAATTAGTTTTGAGAAGCTGAGAGCTCTGACCTTTTGTTTGAAAAGCTTCAGAAGCTAATTTACACTGCTTCTGGAAATAGAATGCCAATTCAAAGAGCAAGATGGAGTTTCCTCCAAAAACTTCTGCTCATTATATAAATAAGCATTATGGTTCTTCCTCTTGCTTATTTTTGTCTATTTGGCATGACTTTACTAAAGGCAGTTTGGATGAATGGCCACATTATGAAATTTTGAACTTGGTAGGTTTAATCATCTGCGCAGTGAAGTAGAATAGAGGAGGACCTAGATAAAAAAAATTGCAACGGGCCATTTTTTTGGACTGGCAAATTAAAGCCAGCAAACACTAACAACAGAGCATAGTATCTCCTTTGCAGAATTCTGTACCTAAATTAACTGAGCAGAAAAAAGAATTGCAGAATTCAGTTTCTGAATTAGCTAAGAAAAACAAAGAATTAGAAAGCCAGAGCTCTGACGAATTTACATGGCTCGCTGAAGTTCCCTCTGCTGGCAACCTCTTCTCTATATCCTCCTCTTCCTCCTTGTCCTCCTGAGAATTCTCTGCCTGAACTTCCTTTCTTTTCAAGAGAATCTACTGAAAGATTCAAAGACAGAGGATCCTATTCATGAAATTCCTAACTCAGAAAATGTGGTATCAAAGTGCCCATAAGGTAGCCAGATCCAGGTCAGAAAGTTTAGAGCCTATTATTAAAATGCCTTTTAAAATTCACCCTGCAGAACCTGGAGTGGACACTAAAGAAAATCCAAAGAGTCGTGTTACTACTTTCATTCCTTGGACTCGTACAGAACTACATACTATTGTCAAAGATTTCCCAAATTTATGTGCGGATCCTTACAGATTCACTAAAGAGTTCAGTGTCCTTGGAGCCCTGGTGGTGCAGTGGTTAAGAGTTCTGCTAACCAAAACGTTGGCAGTTCGAATCCACCAGCCACTCCTTGGAAACCCTATGGGGCAGTTCTACTCTGTCCTATAGGGTCGCTATCAGTCAGAATATATTCGACGGCAAGGGGTTTGATGTTTTGGTTTATTAATGCTTATCAACCCGGATTGGTTGATTTATATCAATTAATCCATATGTTAGTTGGCCCTAGGGAAGCAAAATTATAGTTAGAATATGTTGAATAGAAAAAGTCCCTGCCCCAAAGTAAAAAAAACTTCAATTATAACGGGGGCTAAAAATAACGAACAAATACTATTGCATTCTCAACCTACACCAGTCTTTCTTGGCTCCATGGAAGAACTTCATCCCTTCCTGTTGAGTCCTGAAACACTGTTTATCTATTAGGAAGAGATATTTTATCTAATGGAACTGCCATCTACAATTTAATGAAAAGGGGGAAATATTATTAATCTTGCCTGATAACCAAAACTCAGGAATAGATAACGCTCTAAAGGAAGAGGTTATTTGCCATATGCAAGCCCTTACAATGTCTCTTCAAATTTCTGTTCCAATAGATCCTCTCCTTCTGGAAGTTACTTCCTAAGTCCCTGAAACTTTGTGGTCCATAAATCACGTAGATGTTGGTAAAGTTTTATCTGCTGAACCTATTGAAATCCAGGTATACACATCTAAGCCTTTGCCTAAGATCCCATTATACCTAATTACACGGGAAGCAAAAAAAAAAAAAAGGGGGGGGGGATAAATTCTATTATTCAAGAATTTCTTTCTAAAAGATTACTTGTCCCCTGCACTAGCACTTGCAATACCCCTATCCTTCCAGTTAAAAAACATCATAGAAAGAGTTGGAGATTTGTTTAAGACCTAGTTGCAATCAACCACATTGTTTATTCCTAAATACCAAGTTGTTCCCAATCCGCACCTGCTATTTTCTAATGTTCCCTCCATTACAGACCTTTGCAGTACATTTTTCAGTATTCCTGTTGACCCCAAAAGTAGTTACCTGTTTGTTTTTACTTAGGAAAATCAACAACTAACTTGGAATGTCATAACTCAGGGGTAAACAGAGGCTCCCAGTTATTTTTCTCAAATTTTACATACATATTTGCAACCTTTACAATTTCCAAATAAAACTACTCTGTTAGCATAGTATTGAATTGTTAAAACATTTAGCCCTTGAGGAATTTAAAATTTCAAAGAAAAAGACTGCAATTAGCTCAGTCTTCTGTCAAATTCCTAGGTCATTTAATCACTGCAGAAGGTATTTCTATTAACCCCAAGAGAAAAGAGGCTATTGCCACTTTTCTCTTGCCTAAGACAAAGAAACAAAAAGATTTCTAGGTCTTTGTGGTTATTGTTAAGCTTAGATTCCTAATCACTCTTTAATAACACGATCTTTATATAAACATTTGAAAGCCTCTGAGCCTGATCCATTCCATCTCACCCCCCGAAGATCAAGAGGCGATAACTAAATTCAAAGAAGCTTTGATTGAAATGTTTCCTTTAAGATTTCCTAGCTATCATTTGAACTTTACTACATTTGAACTTTGTACATGAAGTTTCTGCTAATGCATTAAGTATTCTTACTCAGAAACCTGAAGGACAAAGTAGACCTATAGGTTACTATAACCTTTGATGGGCCCTGGTGGCTCAGTGGTTTAAGAGCTTGGCTCCTAACCAAAAGGTCGACAGTTCAAATCCACCAGCCACTCCTTAGAAACCCTATGGGGCAGTTCCACTCTGTCCTATAGGGTCACTATGAGTCGGTACCAACTCGACAGCACATAACAAGAACAATAACAGACCACAAAGCCAGAGCCTACCTCCACCCACATGTCTTAGGCAATGGCTGCTACAGCAAAGTTAGTAAAAAACACTGCAGATATAGTCTTAGGAAACCTTTTAAATATATATGTACCCCATACTGTATCTGCATTGCTTAATTCTACTTTAACTCAACATATGTCTTCTAGCAGACTCACTTCTTATTAAGTGTTCCTCTGGCAGCCACTAATGTTAGGTTACATACGGTAGCCACTTTAAATCTAGCTTCTATTCTCCCTGTGGTTGATAAATATGATTATCTTCCCCATAACTGTCTGGCCTTGACCAAGCATCTTCTGACACCTTGGAGTGATTTAAAACAAACTCCTTTGGCAAGCCCTGATATATTATTTGTAGATAGCTCTTATTTGAAACCAACTGCTAGTTCTTACCATTAGACTGGGTACACTGTTACAACTTCTACCAAAGTCCTTGAAAGCCAACTACCCTCAAAAGCTAAGTCAGCTCAACAAACTGAACTTATTGCTCTTACCCGAGCACATAAATTAGCTAAAGAGAAGTCCATAACAATTTTTATAGATGGGAAATATGAACATAAAAGTATGCATAATTTTGAAATGTTATGAAAACAAAGAGGTTTTTAACCTCCTCAAATAAAAGTATTAAAATAGGGCTTTAGTAACAGACCTATTTGATGCCTTAATGCTTCCTTTTGAAATTGCCATAGTTAAAATACAAGCAACATCAGCCAAAGCGAGTGCCCCAGACCAAAGAAATTAGAGGAAATAATTTAACAGATACAGCTGCAAAAAGGGCTGCTTCCAAAATAATTGTTGCCCCTGTAATAGCAAAAGAAGGCACAGAGGGGCTTTTGGAAGACTCTACAGAGGGCTGTTCACATAAAACCACTGATACATTCACACCCACCGAAGAACAGCTTTGGAAACATCAGCAATTGGCACAGACTGTTGTTCTTGATGGGTGCCGTCAAAACAGTTCTGACTCATAGCCACCTGTGTACAACAAAACGAAATACTGCCCAGTACTGCACCATTCTTGTAATCCTTGTAATGCTTAAACTCATTGTTGCAGCCACTGTGTCAATTCATCTTATTAAGGGCCTTCCTCTTCTTTGCTGACCCTCCACTTTACCAAGCATTATGTTCTTCTCCAGGGACTGATCCCTCCTGATAACATGTCCAAGGTATGTGAGATGAAGTCTTGCCATCCTTTCTTCTAAGGAGCATTCTGGCCGTACTTCTTCCAAGAGAGATGTGTTTGCTCTTCTGGCAGTCCATCGCATATTCAAGATCCTTCACCAACACCATAATTCGAAGGCGTCAATTCTTCTTAGGTCTTCCTTATTCATTGTCTACCTTTCGCATACATATGAGGAGATTGAAAACATCATGGCTTGGGTCAGGTTCATCTTAGTCCTTAAAGTGACATCTTTGCTTTTTAACACTTTAAAGAGGTCTTTTGCAGCAGATTTGTCCAATGCAATTCGTCATTTGATTTCTTGACTGCTGCTTCCATGGATGTTGATTGTGGATCCAAGTAAAATGAAATCCTGGACATCTTCAATCTTTTCTCCATTTATGATGATGTTGCTTATTGGTCGAGTCATGAGGATTTTTGTTTTCTTTATGTTGTGGTGTAATCCATACTGAAGGCTGTAGGTTATGATCTTCATTAGTAAGTACTTCAAGTCCTCTTCACTTACAGCAAGCAAAGTGTCATCTGTATAATGCAGGTTGTTAATGAGTCTTCCTCCAATCCTGACGCCAAGTTCTTGTTTATACAGTCCAGATTTTCAGATTATTTGCACAGCATACAGATTCAATAACTATGGTGAAAGGACACAACCCTGATGTACACCTTTCCTGACTTTAAACTATGCAGTATCCCCTGTTCTGCTCAAACAACTGCCTCTTGATCAATGTACAGGTTCCTCATGAGCACCATTAAGTGTTCTGGAATTCCCATTCTTTGAAATGTTATCCATAATTTGTTATGATCCACACAGTTGAATGCCTTTGCACAGTCAATAAAACACAGATAAACTTCTGGTATTCTCTGCTGTTGGCCAAGATCCATCAGCAATGATATCCCTTGTTCCCCGTACTTTTCTGAATCCAGCTTGAATGTCTGGCATTTCCCTGTCGATCTACTTCTGCAACAGTTTTTGAAAGATCTTCAGCAAAATTTTACTTGTGTATGATATTAATGATATCGTTTGATAATTTGTGCATTGTATTGGATCATCTTTCTTTGGCATAGGCATAAATATGGATCTCTTCCAGTGGGTTGGCCAGGTAGCTGTCTTCCAAATTCCTTGGCATAAATGAGTGAGCACTTCCAGTGTTGCATCCATTTGTTGAAAAATCTCAATTGGTCTTCCATCAATTCCTGGGGCCTTGTTTTTCACCAATGTCTTCAGTGCAGCTTGGACTTCTTCCTACAGTACCATCGGTTTTTGATCATATGCTACCTCCTGAAATGATTGAACGTCAACAAATTCCTTTTGGTACAATGACTGTGTATTCCTTCCATCTTCTTTTGATGCGTCCTGCATCCTTCAGTATTTTGCCCATTGAATCCTTCAATACTGCAACTCGAGGCTTGAATTTTTTCTTCAGTTCTTTTATCTTGAGAAATGCCGAGCGCGTTCTTCTCTTCTGGTTTCCTGTCTCCAGATCTTTGCACATGTCATTATAATACTTTACTTTGCCTTCTCGAGCTACCGTTTGAAATCTTCTGTTCAGCTCTTTTACTTCATCATTTCTTCCTTTTGCTTTAGCTACTCGACTTTCAAGAGCAAGTTTCAGAGTCTCTTCTGACATCCATTTTGGTCTTTTCTTTCTTTCCTGTCTTTTTTATGAACTCTTGCTTTCTTCACGTATGATGTTCTTGATGTCATTCCACAACACGACTGGTCTTTGCTCATTAGTGTTCAGTGAGTCAAATCTATTCTTGAGATGGTCTCTAAATTCAGGTGGGATATAATCAAGGTCGCACTTTGGCTCTCGTGGACTTGTTCTAATTTTCTTCAGCTTCAACTTGAATTTGCGTATGTGCAATTGATGGTCTGTTCCACAAGTGGCCCCTGGCCTTGTTCTGACTGATGATATTGAGATTTTCCATTGTCTCTTTCCACAGATGTAATGGATTTGATTCTTGTGTATTCCATCCTGTGAAGTCCACATATATAGTTGCCATTTATGTTGTTGAAAAAAGGTATTTGCAATGAAGAAGTCATTGGTTTTGCAAAATTCTATCATGCAATAGCTGGCATCATTTCTATCACCAAGGCCATATTTTCCAACTACCAATCCTTGTTCTTTGTTTACATCTTTTTCATTCCAATCACCAGTAATTATCAATGCATCCTGATTGCATGTTTGATCAATTTCAGACTGCAGAAATTGGTAAAAATCTTCAATTTCTTATCTTTGACCTTAGTGGTTGGTGTGTAAATTTGAATAATAACTGGTCTTCCTTGTAGGCTTATGGACATTATCCTATCACTGACAGCATTATATACTTCAAGATAGATCTTGAAATGTTCTTTTTGATGATGAATGCAACACAATTCCTCTTCAAGTTGTCATTGCCGGCATAGTAGACTATATGATTGTCTGATTCAAAATGGCCAATACCTACATTTCGGCTCACTAATGCCGAGGATACTGATGTTTATGCATTCCTTTTTTTTTTTTTTTTTTTTTTATGATTTCCAAATTTCCTAGATTCATACTTCATACATTCCACGTTCCTATTATCAATGGATGTTTGCAGCCGTTTCTTTACATTTTGAGTCGTGCCATATCGGCAAATGAAGGTCCTGAAAGCTTGACTCCATCCGTGTCATTAAGGTTGACTCTACTTCGATGAGGCAGCTCTTCCTTAGTTGCCTTTTGAATGTCTTTCAACCTGAGGGGCTCATTTTCTGATACTGTATCAGATAATGTTCTGCTGCTATTCATAAGGTTTTCACTGGCTATTTTTTTTAGAAATAGACTGCCAGGTCCTTCTTCCTAATCTGTCTTAGTCTATCAGTTTGTCATACTGTGGGGGCTTGCATGTTCCTGTGATGCTAGAAGCTATGCCACCAGTACTGAAATACCAGCGGGACAGGTTTCAGCTGAGCTTCCAGACTAAGACAAACTAGGAAGAAGGACCTGACACAGTCTAAAGAAGTTAAACATTAAAAAAAGGTCAGCTGTTATCAAGAGCCTGACACTAAGCTATAGTAGAGACCTAATGCCAAAATTGTTCTTCCTAAATTTTTACATGTCCCTATGATGAGGACTGTACATGAGAATACTCATCTAGGGAGATATAGAATAATTGAAGTTTTAAAAAAATACTAGTGGAGAATGTTTTCTGAAGCAGCTGAGCATGTGACTGCTCACTGTTCCATTTTTTCTTGTTAGAATCCTGGAAAACTTCTTAAGACTTCACCCGGATAATATCCTTTGCCTTCTAGACCTATACTTAAATAACAGTTAGACTTTATCCAGCTCCCACCTTCGAGTGGCTACAAATATGTCTTAGTGATGGTTTGAAGATTTCTACCCTGGGAAGAAGATTTTATTTGCCAATGGGCTACTGCCTCTTTTGTGGCAAATAAGCTTCTTGAAAACATAATACCCATTTGGGGAATATCCAAGATTCTTTGCAGTGAAACAGGGAACTCATTTTACTGGACAAGTTATTCAAGAATTGTGCTGAGTTTTCCCCATATACCAGAGATTGCCTTGCCCTTACCACCCACAGTCCTCCAGTCTTGTGGAAAAAACTAATCATACAATAAAAGCTCAACTTGCTAAACTTTCTGAATACTTAGGGTTGTCCTGGAGTAAAGTTCTCCCTTTAGTCCTTCTAAATTTAAGTACTCCTTTTAGATCTCATAAACTTCCTCCTTAGGAAATAATTACTGGAATGTCTACGATCCTTCCCTACATTGCCTTTACTGATCCTAATTTAGTACGACCTGTATTATTAAAATATTGTCAATCTTTAATACAATACTCTAAGAAATATATTTCACAAGTTAAAGAGGCATTTGAGGAGCAGAAATCTGAACCTCCTCCATTAATTGATATTAACCAGGAGATTACGTTTATTAGAAAAGACATCAACTAAAAGACTCATTAGAACCTCGTTGGAGGGGACCCTATCTTGTCCTTTTAACTAATCCTTGCGCAGCTAAGCTAGAAGCAATTAACCCTTAGATTCATTTATCACAGTTAAAGAAAGCCAAAGAAACCATCTGGAGTTACCAGCCAGCCAGAGATTTGAAACTCAGACTGAAGCAGTGTTTCAGTGATTCGAAACGAGCTGTTTTAAAGCCAGCAACTGACACTAGGCCATAGCTCAAGATTACTTGTGAATGGCTGAAAATCTATGAACTCTGGTTCTTAACCGTTGGTATTTTAACAGTCGACTATTTTTGTTCACTTGTAGAATTTTATATATATATATATTGCGCTAGTAATCATTGAGTATTTTTAAGCCTATAAGTTTAATTTTAATTTCTTATATCAATTATTAGAATAGTTTAATACTTATAAACTTTTTGAAATTTTTTTACCTACTTGTATTCATTTCTGGTGAATTACTAGAAAACACGTTTTATGTGCTTTAGATTCCTTTTTACTTTACTATATTGTTTAATTAACCTTTTTATTACTGAGTTTATAGGAAGTTTTTTCTTTTTGTTTGTTATAACCACCACAGATGCTTAGAAAAAAAGTTCTTATAAGGTTAGCTCAATCAGTTGCCCACACCAACAATTTAACAGAATGTTGAGTATGTCATTCTGCCTCACAATCCACACAAGACCACGCTGATCCTCTTACTATGCCAGTTTTAGATTATAAACTCACACCTAATTTTACCATTGATTATAAGAAACTATTTAAGTGAGCCATCCATGTCAAACTGGCCTGCCTTGGTTTACCTATTAACAGTCATGGGTCAATTTTTCAGAAGCAGAAGCAGAACCTAAGAGGAAATGGAGACTAAGCTATAAGGTTGATCTCCTCTGAGAACATAGTTTCTTTAAGATATGTAATTTTCTGCATCGTAAGAGGGTGACAGTTTGATTACAAACATTAGACAGGCATTTCATACGACACTGTCTTAAAGACTAGTTAAACGAATTATTGATTTACCTTAAACATAACTGTCAGTCTGATCTTTGAAGTTAGTTTCCTAAAACTGACTGAATTCTTCAAAAAAAAGCAAAATGCCCAGAACAAAATGGTCTTACTAGTTTATCTGGACTATTGATTGATTCAAAAATGGCTTCAGGAACTAGTATTTTTCTCAAAACTCGAGGTTCAACAGGACACCCAAAGATGATGGCCTGTGTAGGTTGCCCCAACCTCCAAAAGCCAGAAATCTAGATTCCAGGAGAATTACATACAACTCTTTCATGGTTCTCTCCTTTGGATCATAATCTTGCTACAGAATATTTTATCAAAAATGCTCAATAAATGTAATTGGGCACCGTCTGGTTTTTAAGATCCCAGGCACCATATAGCAAACTAGGAAATAAAAACAGAAACACTAACAATAATATTACGCCAATTGTCTGAAATAACCAGTGAAACCATGACCCTAAGGTCTTTAAATCAAGGAAACATATCTCATGAGGTGTTTGTCTATATGTAAGCAGCATTAGTAACTGTTTTTCATGTGTCTCAACAGCAACTACTTTCTGCAAAACCTCAGATTAAGTATTAATATAAATTCAGCAACATTTATCTATTAAGCCGCAAACCATTTCTTGAGAGAACTAATAGAAAATCTAATGCTATTCTATTTTGTAAAATCATAGCTCAAATTTCAGGCACTTCTCTGGTTATGAAAGTTACAACTTTGCTAAGTTTACCAACAGGAATTTCTAATTCTGGCGTTACAATATCTAAACCCATTAGTTAGATAATTTAGGAGAAAGGAAAATGGTTTCTTATACCCAGAAAGTAGGACCTTTAAATATCAGCATTATTCCCATATAAACCCATAGTTTCCTTTTGTTTACTCAGTCTTATGTAGTTAATTTCTGTTCCACGTGGTTCTGGATCAGCTGCAGTCTGTGAACCCATCAGCTTCTGCATAAGAGTTCTGGAGATCTTGATTGAGTCTAGGCACAGTCTTTTTCACAAGTCCAGTATAGTTCATCTTTTTGTTGAGATATTTTCATCAAACGTTTTCAGAAAATCAGCGAAGTATAAACTTATCTGCAGATGACAAAACTTAATATGGCCATGATTAATATATAAAAATTATATTCTTAATAGTGAAAGGCCTGATAGAAATTAATTACAAGCAAAACGTAAAGGCCAAATAAAATCAGTTTAAAAAACTGTATATAAAAAATATTTCTAAATGTAACCATTAACCGTATTTTTAAAAAGCTTCAGATATAATACATAATAATCTTGAAGCATAATACCATATAGTCAGGATATACTAAGAATATACTAAGATTATCAAATCTCTAAATACCTGAATATTAATTTTAAAAAAAGTTCACAGGTAAATGATGTGAATTTCCCAATCAAACCATTGGTTTTGATGATGCTAGATTCAAAAAAATGAAGTTGCAACCAAGTTAGCAACAAAGAAATAATAATAAAATTATGACATAATATTATGTACTTGCTGTCTAATATTAGGCAAAAACATAAGAGGAAATACTAACATATAAATTTTAACTCAAAGAGAATCAGGTACTTCTCTTGATTTTGACAACACCTCTATGTAATTTATAACATAAAACCTTTTAGCACTTTTCCTTGATAAAAATTTTTGTGGTTTTCCATGAAGTTTCAGAGTTGTCAGGAGTTTATTATAGGTCACCGAGAAACAATAAGTTATTTAACCAAAGATCTTAAAGGTAAAAACCTTAGCTTTCTTTTCTAAAAGCCATTCAACTTGGTTTTTGGCTCAGAAATCTTATTCTAATGAGAGGCAGAACCTCTGTCTTCAAGGCAGATTACACAAATAAATTAACATTTTAACTCAGAAATCAGATAAAATTTTGTTATTTTAACAGCGAGAAACCCAATTCTTTGTTTTATATGCTGTTTAACATTAAATGACTGTGCTACCCCTTTTTACAGCAAAGAACTGAGAACTACTGACAAAGAAAGCTGTGCCTGCCGCTCCCATCAGCCTGTCTGGCTGGCAGGGAAGGAAAAGAACTTACATGCTGGTGAAGGAAGGAGCTGGGTGGTACGACAGTGAGTAATTATACAGAGTAAAAGCAAAGCTGATTCAAGGTGTCTGGTAGATGTAAAATGCAGTTTAATCAGAGTGCCATTTTTTGTTGTTGTTGTTGGAATGATTTTAATTATTGGAATGAACCATTTTTAATATGCAAATAAAGTTTCAAAAGCCAGGGGAAACAGAGATTACAGAAAAGGGGGCATATTACATATATTCATCATCCTGCTAACATTCCATATGATAAACGACAGTGAGGCAAGTTGGCCATAATACACCATTACCTAAGGTTGTTATTCTCAAGAAGGCTGAATAGTGCAGTGTCTCAAAGTTCAAAGTTGGAGTCTAAATTCCACCTCTGCTATGTGTCAGCCGAGGTTTTTTTTTTTTTTTTTTTTTCCCTTGTCGAGTCAATTCACCTCCCTCAGTCTCAGTTTCCTCTTATACGAAACTGGAGGTATAACAGTACCTTCTCCATAGGGTTATGAGATTATCTACTTGTGTTGTTCTTTTGTTTCATCCCTTCCTCCTTCTTTTGGTAATGATATTGAGATTTTCCTTTAGGGAGCTGCTGCTCCTTTAGTTTGGTCGAAATAGTTCAAATAAGGCTGACCTCACTTCCCAGCTGTAAGGATAGGAAGGTGACCCATGCCTGGTACTAAGAGAACCTTGGCCACAGTGACTGGTTCAGCAGTGAGCGTGTAACCTGCACAAGGCCAATTCGAATCCATTCTGGAACTTTTGCTGAGGTCGTTGGGGGTAACCCTCTAGGGTTGTTACCTTGATACGATGTAAGCATGGAGTTGATGGCATATACCTCATAATAAATGAGGATAGTCTAAGGATGAAGCAACTTAGAGGGAAGTAGAGCAGAGAGAAAGAAAGCATTCTGATGACATTGTTGAACACGTGGATACAGCCCATGTCTTCAGCCAGCTGTCCCAGAGACGTTCAAGCATATGAGCCAATTTTTTTTCCATGAAGTATCTGACTTGTATTCTCACTAATTTCAAACAAAGTCTTCTTCACTAATTTTGGGTTGGTGGGATGATAAAATGAGATTATACATTTAAAATGGTTAACAACAACTGATGGAGAATAAGTGCTCAATAAAAAAATCCACTACTATTACTATTACTATTACTATTTTGGGTAAGTCAAATGGATTTGGATTTTCTTCAACAGCTAATGAAAAGAGGGAATAATTTATCATCTGAAAACCATGTGAGGGTAATTCAGAGAACTTTTGAGTTTTGTTAAAACTTTTTATTTGAAGACAACAGGTTGGAAAAATATCTCTCAGAAAAGAAAAATCCACAGCAGCACATAATTTGTGTCTTTTATAGACAATGTGATTTGTATTTCTAGTGAGTTGATAGAAAGGCCAATGTAGATATTTTTAAGTGGAGAGCTGAAGTTACAGAATGTCATTGTTTTGGTGTTCAAATCAATTTAACAAAGTATGATGAGTAGAAGGGAGTGGAAGAAAAATAAAAATATATAATATGTTGTATTAAGCCATTCTGCTTCTTAAACATAGAACAAAACCTGTGGTCTGACGTTTTGGTTTTCATAGTTGATGAGACATTATACTGATGAAAAAGAAAAACCTCTGGACATCAGTTCTGTCAAATTTATGATGGACTTTCATGAACACCAGTGATATCTGCTTTGTTTTAATGACAAAACACATATTCTTACTACTTAGGTTATGAAAAATTTTCCATCCACATTTCTTTCAAATACTATGTATATCTTCCTGCCTGGAGCAAAAGAGAATGAAGAAAACTGAAGACTCAAGGAAGCAATTAGTCCAAACAACAAATGGTCCGCATGAACAACAGCCTCCTCTAATCTGAGACCAGAAGAAATAGACGGTGTCCAGCTACCAACCACTATGACCAGGGCCACAGTAGAAGGTCCCGGTTAGAATAGGTAAAAAACGTAGAATAAAATTCAAACTAAAAAAAAAAAAAAAGACCAAACTTACTGGTTTGAAAGAGACTGGACAAACACCCGCGACTATTGCCCTAAAACAACTTTCTAACTTGAAATTGAAGATATTCCCGGAGGCCAACTTTCAGCCAAATAATAGACAGCCATATAAAATAAACAATAACACCTGTGAAGGATGTACTCCTTAGAAAAATCAACTATATGAGACCAAAAGGGCAATTTTGTCCAAAACCAAACGTGAGAAGGCAGGGACGGAGTGGGAAACTACATGAATGGAAACGGAACCCAGGGAGGAAATGGGAAGGGTGCTGACACACTGCTGGGATTGCAACCAATGTCACGGAAAAACTTGAGTACAAATTAATGATTGGAAAACTAATTTGCTATTTAAACTTTCACCTGAAGCACAATAAAATGCTCAAAAATACAACAAATACTATTTACAATCCATTTTTCATTTCTATTTTGAACCTTATGATTTAAGTTTAAAATTCTCTTTCACTCGTCTTAGTACAGGTAAAAATTTAAAAAAGGATTTTAGTGTTTTCATCTAGATACTATGTAACTCTGAAATATGTACAGCTATTAGTAAGACTGCAGTCTTTACTAAGTGAGGAAAATTTTTTTAAAAAGCTTGTTTCTGTGTGTACTAGAGTGAGGATAAGAACATTTCAAGGCAATAAACATGTACAATGGTGTGTAGGAGGGGAGAAACTGGAATTTAATTTTGTCAAAATGAAGGAGACATGGGACTTTAGAGGAAAGTCTGTGGTTTTCTTAAACTCAAAAATTATATCAATACAAAGCCTCAAACCTCTGCCACTTTGAGGGATACTGGGATATAAGACAAAAATAAAATATCTGGAAAACACATGGATATATTCTGCTATATAGAATGCCCTGGTGGCATAATGGCTAAACGCTCAACTGCTAAATGAAAGGATGTGGGTTCAAACTCACTCAATAGCTCTGTGGAAGAAAAAACTGGCAATCTGCTTCCATAAAGATTTCAGCCAGGAAACGCTATTGAGCAGTTGTACTCTGTCACATTGGGTCTCTATGAGTTGGCATCAACTCCATAGCACCAAAAAACAACATTGTGCTGTATCCTTTTTATAATAGGCATAAATTTATAATACCTGTTTTGTACTAATAACCATGTTTGATGTAATAAGAATTTTTAGCCATGTGATTTGGTTTCATTTTTTGGTATTGTCATCAGTGAGGACAAACTCTTTCAGAAACATCCATTCTAGAGCATCTTGGGATTAAAAAATGGTGGGGAACTAGGAGCACTGGCAGTGAGGTGCCTTACTTGAGGGCAGAAATAGAATGGCCTGATGAATGTTTTTGTAATGTTCTTGAAATGTTCTAGAGTATAAGCATATCATTTTACATTTTAATGAGTCCATTAGTAGAAAAGACAGTGGAAGTTTAAAGTTCAGAATCTTGTGCTGTTTGTTAAATGTGTTTTGAAATACTTAAGAACTGGGTAGTTCACTATACATATCTCCCCATAGTATCTGACATTAAAAATAAAGTCAAACTAGAAAAAGGCTATTAATCATGGTGACGAGGTCAGCCCACTCATTGCCACGCTTCATTTGACAAAGATTTCAGAAGCACCTTAGTATGTTCCACGCATATTAAAATACAGGGAATAAAGTGATGTGGATGACAGGGACCATTCTCACTCTAGTGAAGCTTGTGCTTTGTGGAGGAGACAGGCCGAAGACACAAAAGGCCTACAGGAGACAGAAAAGGGATCTAAGTTAGTGAAATGGTATGAATTGGTGGTCCCTGGAGCCCTGGTGGTGCAGTGGTTAAGAGCTACAGCTAACCAAAAGGTCAGCAGTTCGACTCCACCAGCCACTCCTTGGAAAGCCTATGGGGCAGTTCTACTCTGTTCTAAAGAGTCACTATCTGTCGGAATCGACTTGATAGCAACAGGTTGGTTTTTTTTGGTGACAAACCTAAAAAAGGATGATCCAACTAAAGTTTTTCAAGATTAACTTTTAAAAAATACTGTGCGGCACAAAATGTAACTATCTTTGTTGGTTACCAGGGATGGGAGGGGTGGGTGGAAATACTAAATAGGCAATAGATCAGTGGTATCTTGGGTGAAGGGTGAGACAGTACACAATACAGGGGAAACTAGCACAACTTGTACAAGGTCATGGAAGCACCACAGACACATCCAAACTCCCGGAGGGACTGAATTGCTGGGCGGAGGGCTGTGGGGACCATGGTCTCGGGGAACATCTAGCTCAATTGGCATGACACAGCTTATAAAAACAATGCTCTACACTCTGCCTTGGTGAATAGTGTCTGGGGTCTTAAAAGCTTGTGAGCAGCCATCTAAGATACTCCACTGGTCTCATCCCTTCGGGAGCAAGGGAGAATGAAGAGAACAGGATACAAGGAAAAGATTAGTCTGAAGGACTAATTGTCCACAGCTACCAAGGCCTCCACTGGACTGAGTCCAGTACAGCTAGATGGTGCCCAGCTACCACCACTGACTGCTCTGACCAGGATCACAACACCAGGTTCTGGACAGAGCTGGAGAAGGATGTAGAAAATAATTCTAACTCACAAAAAAAAAAAAAAAAAAAAAAAAAAAGACCAGATTTATTGGCCTAAAGGAGACTGGAGAAACCCCAAGAGTATGGCCCCCAGACACCCTTTTAACTCAGTGGTGAAGTTATCTCTGAGGTTCACTGTTCAGCCTGGGAGTGGACACCCCCGTAAAACCAAATGAGACTAACGAGGTACAACAGTCCAGTGACAAGGGCCAGAAGGTAGAAGGGGACAAGGAAGCTGGTGAGAGGGAACCCAAGGTGGAGTAAGGATATTGTTGATGTATTGTGAGACTGTTAACCATTGTCATAGGACAACATTTGTAGTAACTGTTAAATGAAAAACTATTTTGTTCTGTAAACCTTCATCTTAAGTGAGAATAACAGCACAATTGGAAGAGCGTAGTCAATGTCACTGAACTGTGCATGTACAAATTTTTGAAACGGTGTATCTTTGGCTATGTGTATTTTCACCAAAAAAAAAATTGAGAAGTTAGAGGGTTGACATGTTGTGAGGTTGTTAACCAATGTCCTAAAACAATATGTGTACTACTGTTTCATGAGAAACTATTTGTTCTGAAAGCCTTCACCTGAAGTACAATAAAAAAATTAAAAAAAAAAAAAAGAGGAAAAAAAATACTGTGCGGGCTGTGGAATGCATGTCTTAATTTGGACCCAAAAGGGTCTCTTGGTGGAATGGTCTGTCAAGTGTGGCAGGAGAAAGTGAGATTCACGCAGGAAGGCCAGAAAACAAACAGAATTCAGTACCCACAGGTGCCAGAGGGGAACCTACAGCACGCCTTGACACAGGGCCAGAGAGGATTGCACAGGGCCACAGGGACAAGCCAACAACAAGTTGGAACTATAGGAGAGAGCTTATGTATGGCAAGCAGTGTATAGGTCTTAGAGTTAGCATGTGCTAAGGACTTATTGGTCAGTTTAAAAGTTCCTAGTGCTTTAGCGTGGGGAAAGCCTAGGACCAGACAAAATTATTAAACCACAAGTTTTTTATAACCTACCCAGGAAATGTCAATCAACCTGGACAAAACTAACAAATCCTCTGGGCCCAGTGGCAGAGTCAGGGGTGACACAAGAGCACAGCCAAGAGAAGCCTGTCCTCAGGAGGCTGAAAGCAGACCTGCACAGCTGACAGAAGCTGAGAGAGCTGTCCTTCACTGAAGAAGGGGGACTTTGCCTACATACTTCCTAATCCTGAGTTGTAGCCTGTTGATCCTGATTCTGAGTTGTACTCTGTTACTTCTTTAATACACCATTTAATTATAAGTACAGTTTGTGAATTCTGTGAGACATTGCCGAACCCAACTGGGGAAGAAATGAATGCTGAGGGGAGGAAAAGTGACCAGGGTCAGAGATGGAGTGGTACCCAGTTTGGAGAATGTGGAAATCTGGGATTTATTTGACTTCCACCTTATAGGAATTGGCTTTTTGCTGATTCTTATATTTGAAGTTATTTTTACAATATTAAAATGTTATTTTTCCTCTGTTCAATATAAATTCATGATCTTAGTAATTTTATATTTTTAATAATACTCTGGGGCTTAAAGAGCATCAATAATTGTATTATAGTAAAGAATTCTGTAATTTAGAAAAACTCACTGGGAATAAAACTGTCCCTCATTGTATGTTGTAGGGTGAGGCTGCAGAACTTGTTTTTAATGATGGATGATCAGATATGACAACAAAAGAACCAGCAGCAAAAGACAAAATAGATAAATGGGACCTCATAAAAATTAAACACATTTGTTGATCAAATTACTATCCACAAAGTGAAAAGACAAGCTACTGATTTGGAGATTATCTTCAGGAACCATATGTTAGATAAGAATCTAATATCCAAAATACATATATTTTTTAAATCTACAGCTTAACAAAGAAAACTAAAAAAATGAGCAAAGGACTTGAATAGACATGTCACCAAAGAGGATATTCAAATGGCCAAAAAGCACACGAAAAGATGCTCAACTTCGTTAATCATTGAAAAACCCACTGTTGTTGAGTCAATTCTGACTCATAGCATCCCTATAGGACAGAGTAGAACTGCCTCATAGGGTTTCCAAGGAAGGGTTAGTGGATTTGAGCTGCCGACCTTTTGGTTAGCAGCCAAACTCTTAACCACTGTGCCACAAGGACTCCTCATTAATAATTAGGAAGATGCAAATCAAAACCACAATGAGGTATCACCTCACCCCCATCATAATGGCTGTCTTAGTCATCTAGTGCTGCTGTAACAGAAACACAAGTGGATGGCTTTAACAAAGAGTTTATTCGTTCACAGTCCAGTAGGCTACAAGTCCAAATTCAGGGCTTCAGCTCCAGGGGAAGGCTTTCTCTTTTGGCTCTGGAGGAAGGTCCATGTCATCAATCTTCCCTTGGTCTGGGAGCTTCTCTGCGCAGGAACCTCAATTCCAAAGGGCGTGCTCTGCTCCCAGCACTGCTTTCTTGGTGGTATGAGGTTCCCATGTGTCTCTGTTCACTTCTCTTTATTATATCTCAAAAGAGACTGGCTTAAGACACTATCCAATCTTGTATACCTCATCAGTATAACTGCCGCTAATCCATCTTATCATAGTCATTGAATTCACAACACATAAGGAAATCACATCAGATTACAAAATGGTACACAATTATACAATACTGGGAATCATGACCCAGCCAAGTTGACAGATATTTTTGGGGGACACAATTCAATCCATGACAATGGTAATGATTAAAAAAAAGGAAAACAATAGATGTTGGCATGGTTGTGGAGAAACCGGAGCCTTCATTCATTACTGATGGAAATGTAAAATGGTACAGGCTGTGGATGAGTTTGGCAGTTTCTCAAAAAGTTGAACACAGAACTACCATTATGACGCAGCAATTCCAATCCTACGTATATACATACAATGGAATATTACTTAGCCATAAAGAGATACAAAGTCCTGATACACGCCACAATAATGGATGAACTTTGAAAACTTTATGCTGAGTGAAATAAGTCAGTTACAAAAGGACAAATACTGTACGATCCCACTTTTATGAAATATCTATAATAGGCAAATATATAAAGACCAAACATCATTAGTGGTTACCAGGATGAGTCAGAAGAGGAAATGGAGGGGGATACTGCTTAAGTATTAGAGTTTCGTTAATGCCTATCAAAAAATTTGAAATCACAGAGTACTGATTATTGTACAGCATGGTGATTGTAATTAATGTCACTGAATTGTACACAAAAACGGTTGAAATGGCAAATGTTTTGTTATATATATTTCATCACAACAACAAAAAAAGGAAATGGACTAGATGCTGTCAAGGTGTGGGGAAAATTTAGTGATTGGTTTTTCTAATAATTTTCATCTAGGAAGTGGGGTGCTTGAACTGAGGTAGGGTAATCATTCCACAACCTATCTGTCGGTTTGTCATTCTGTGGTGGCCTGCATGTTGCTGTGATGCTTGAGTTATGCCATCAGTATTTCAAATACCAGCAGGGTCATCCACAGTGAACAGGGTTTAGCAAATCTTCCAGAATACAAAAGACTAGGAAGAAAGGCCTGGAGAGCTACTTTGAAAACTAGCCAATGAAAACCCTATGCATCAGAAAATATTATTGTCTGACTGGACTCAAATGTCACACGGATGATGCACAACCCAGTAACATTTCGTTCATAAGGTTATGATGAGTCACAGCCAACTCAACAGCAACTAACAACAGGTTAATCATTGGTAATCGTTTAGAAGAGAAGTTGTTAGTTATCAAAAGGGGGTGTTAAGCCATGGTATTTTCAACTGCCTCAGATGCATGTGAAAGCTGGACAATGAATCAGGAAGACTGAAGAATAACTGATGCATTGGAATTATGATATTCGTAAAGAATATTGAATACGCCATGGACTGCCAGAAAAACAAATTTGTCTTGAAAGAAATACAACCAGAATACTCCTTAGAAGTGAGGAGGGCAAAACTTCATCTCACTTTCTTTGGGCATGTTATCAGGAGGGATCAATTTCTAGAGAAGGACATCATGCTTGGTAGAGTGTCACTGGAAAAGAGGAACACCATCAACGAGATGGATCACAGGCGATTGCCACAGTGGCTGCAACAATGGGCTCAAACATAGCAATGATTGTGAGGATGATGCAGGACTGGGCAATGTTTTTTTTTTTGTTATACATAGGGTCTCTATGAGTAAGGACCGACTTCACAGCACCTGACAACAAGAAACTAAGACACCTACATGCAGTGTCAAAATTGCTAGTCCATACTACTCTGATAAACAAATTTATCAACTAAAACAGTGTTTCTGTACAGTTCTTTTTGTATTTAGTATTACATTTTCCTGTAAAAACATGGTTAAAAAAAAACACACTTTCCAAAGTTCTTTAGGTCAGCCCTTTTTTCCTTACCAATGTCAGTGAGATAATGTTATGTGTTTGTTATACAGTTAGATTCATCTGTCACAGTCTGATTTCTATTCTGGGATTCGCAAATATTCATGAAGATTTTTTTAACAATTTGCATATAATATAGTTCACGCTTTGTGATGTATATGTAATTCTGTGGAAGACAAGAACCACCCTTACTCTAATGGAGCTTGTAGTTTAGTGGGAGAATAGGTCAAAGATGTGAAGGCTACAGGAGACAGGAAATGGACCTAAGTTTGTGAAATGGCATGAATTGGTGGAATCCATAGAAAACCAAAACTAAAGTTCTTCAAGATTAATTAAAAAAAACATACTGTGTAGGCCACGGAATGCATCTGTAGGTAAATTAGGCCTATATAGAACTTGAAAATTCTTCTTTAAAGGAATAACCCATTGCTGTGGAGTCAATTTTGACTCACAGTAACCCTATAGGACATAGTACTGCCCCATAGTTTCCAAGGAGAAGTTGGTGGAATCCAACTGCTTATCTTTTGGTTAGCTGCCAAGCTCTTAACCACTGTGCCACCAGGACTTCTTAAAGGAAAAATTGCACAAATAAAATAATAAAATAAATAATTATTATAAAATAAAGAAAATCCAAGATGCCATGAGGAAGTATAGTAATGGCCCCTGAGTATAATTTCTGAGGAATTTACATTTTATCGGAGACCAGATTAGTAAAATGTAGTTAAACAGAGGGGCTTGGGAAGAGATTTAAGATGAATGTCACAGTAGACAGAACAGGGTATTTGAAGCTTCACTGTAACTATCCCTCACAGAGGGGAGAAGTAGCAAGAAATGAGCTGATGTTTTAGGGACCAGGTAGTATAAGACTGAATAGGCCACACTGAAAATATTGAACTTCTCCTAATACTAACGGGAATTCTTTAAAGGATTGTACACATGGGAGTTATTTGATCTTTTATGCATTTTTGCAAAAATATTCTGGTTACAGTGTGGAGAATAGAAACGAGAGATCAAGTTTGATGTGGTAAGGATAGTTGGAAAGCTGTTGTGGTAGTTCAGGTAGGATGGATTGGCTGGATCAGGTGGATGATGGTTGAAATGGAAAGATATTTTATCATTTGAGATCAGAACTAGCTGTGACAGAAAATCCCAAATCACAGTGACCTGGACAGATAGATGTGTATTTCTCTCTCATATAACTGAAGTCTGTGTATAGCCAGTGCAGAATAAGATTCGTGGCTTCACCATCATCGGGGACCAGATTACTATCTTGTTTCTCAACCTGTGACTTCATCACTTGATCCAAGATGTTTTTATTCCAGTCTACATGAATGAGGAATGGAAATAAAGGATATTTAAGAACACTTCTTAGAAATTACACATGACACTTTTAGTTATTGCTCATTGAAGAGAACTTAGGCACATGATCTCATCTGGTAGCAAGGACTATTGGAAAATAAAATGGTTTTTCTAGGTGACTACTGTTATAACTGAAAATCAGGAGTTCTATGACTAAGGACCAGGGGAACAACAAATGTTGGGGGAGACCAACATCTTCAGTCACAGAAGCAATGTTGAGATATGTTTTGGAGCTACCATTAGCAGGATTTGATGACTGATTTAATGGGCAATGACTTAGGAAAAGTAACAAACCTGGTTTCCACTTTTCTGACCTAAGCAGCAAGGAACAAGGATTAGTGGCTGTGAGCTTGTCCACTCAGCACTGAGAACAGTAAGAAAAACCCATTGTCATCAAGTCAATTCTGACTCATAGTAACTCTATAAGACAAAGTAGAACTGCCCTAGAGGGTTTCCAAGGAGCACCTGGTGAATTCAAACTGCCGACCTTTTTATTAGCAACCAAGCTGTTATCTACTGCACCACTAGGGATTAAAAAAGGTAAGGGAAGTAAAAAAAAAAAAACAAAAAACAAACCCACTGCCATCCAGTTAATTCTGATCTATAGCTATCCTACAGGACAGAGTAACACTGTTCCATAGGGTTTCCAAGGCTGTAAATCTTTATGGAAGCTGACTGCCACAATGGCTCTTGGGTTCAAACTGCTGACCTTTATGTTAGCAGCCAAGGGCTTAACTACTGAGCAACCAGGGAAGCAATTTATCAATTTTCCTAGAACACTTCCAGAGATGTTCTATGACCGTAGATGTGTGCATATGTGTGTGAACTGTGTGCAAACATACAAATGTACATATTTTACTTTTTTTTACAAAAATGATTATGTTCAATCACACTATTATATATCTTACATTTTTCACTTAATATATTTGGACATCTTTCTGTGTAAGTGCGTAAAAAGGAATCTTACTATTCTTAATAGTCACATAAGTATTCTAACATATGGCTGTTCCATAATTTATTTAACCAGTCCCTATTTGTGCACATTTAAGTTGTGTCTATATTTCCTTATCAGGGAACATGCTGTCATGAATGTCATCAAACATATTACACACTTGAGTGAATATAACTGTGGAATAAATTCCTTAAAATGTTGGGTTCAAAGTCCTGTGCATTTAAATTGTTAATAGATTTTATTGTTTATAACAATTTAAATTTGGTTTGAATTATTTCCCTTCATGGAGGTTTTAGTAACTTATACTGTCACCCACATATCCGAGTGCCTGCTTTCCCATACTCTCACCAATTCAAGATGACAAATTTTCTGATCCTTGCTGAGTTTATAGTTTAATAAAGTTTGGTATTGGGTTTTGATCTCAGCATACTTTTTTCTTACTACGAGTACAACTGAGCACTTCACGTATTTAAAAATCATTTTTATTTACAAATGTCCTCATTTTTGTTACTGTGCTGTTACTCCTTTTCCTTTTGATTTAAAGTTTCTTATATATTAATGATATTATTTATGTCCATTATGTCCTGTAAATATCTCCCCATTTTGTTATTTTCTTGTTAATCATTTTTAACAACTTATAATTAATAGTCTTCCTTTCAATAAAATCCTCCATATAAACTCAATTCAACTGTTACTAATGGCTTATAGCTACTATTTTGGTTTCTATTTTCACACATTTTTTTCTCTTTCATATATAATTTACAAAAATGAGCTAATACTACATGTATTGAAGTATTTGCTTCTATTCCTATTTAATAATGGAAATCTTCTGATGTCACTTACCATTTGAAACCATCTCTTAATAGTTGCATATATTATTTTGTCATTTGGAGGTACAATAATTTACAGAGACCTCAATCACTCTGGTCTAAGGTTGTTCCCAGTCTTGAGCCAACCTACCAGGAAATCTCATAGATCCAGTGTCCACTGTTCCAGTGGATGAAATTGCAGAGACTGTATTGATGTGCTTCCCTTGGGGTACTTATCTCCGGATAGAGTGACAGGCATGTAGCTAGGTCCAGCAGGTCCTGCTTCTTGTCTCCCTGATGACTCTTAGCACACTTTTAAAAAAGGTCCTTGTGATGCATCAGTCTTCCCTTGGTCTGGGAGCATTTCAGTGCAAAAACCTCACGTCCAAAGGATACGCTCTGCTCTCAGTACTGCTTTCTTTGTGGTATGAGTTCCCCGCGTATCTCTGCTTGCTTCTTTTGTATTTCAAAAGAAAGTGGCTTAAGATACTCTCTGATCTTGTAGATATCATCAATAAAACTGACACTAATCCATTTTATTACATCATAGCGATAGGATTTAAAACACATAGGGAAATCACATCAGACAAAATGGTAGAGAATCATATAATACTGGGAATCATGATCTAGCCAAGTTGATATTTTGAGAGAACATAATTCAATACATGACAAGTCCTTACTATGTACAGACATCAGCAGCACATACATCAGTCTGGTTCAACCCATTTTCTACCCTTCACTAAAATTCTACCAATCATATAATAGTTGAAGCATCAGTTTTAGGGGCAGATGGAGCTTAATGGTCTCAACTTCTTACTATCTAGGCCATGGAGACTAAGAAATCCCACTCCATGTGCTAATCGTGCCATGTAGTCATCTCAGGTGCCTGTCCTTGTTTAGTTCTGATAGAAGCCACCCGTGCAGGATTCTGCCTCTGACTGTAGCCACCAGGGGCTAGGCCAGAGCTCACAAGTTAAAAGAACACCATACTTCAGACTGTCAAATAGGCAGACACCAGCTGCAAGTTTGGGAGTCTGAACAACTACCAACTTCTGATCTACTTGCTAGTCTGTGGGTTTGCTCTAACCCCATTAGAATATCAGCCTCAAGATCAGGGTTCCCGAATCCCCTTACCTCTGACCCTCCTTTTGGTTCAATAATTCACTGAAATGACCCACAGAATTCATAAAATGGCCATCCTTATAACAACAGTTTAAATATAAAAAGGATACAGATGAAGAGATGCATGGGGCAAGGTCTAGAAGGATCCCAGGGCAGAGCTTCCATGTCCCCAGGACATGCTACCCATCACATGGATGGATGTTGCTCACCAACTGGGAAGCTTTCTTAAACTCTCCAACTTCTGGGCTTTTACTGGCCAGTCCTGCATGAAAAGCTAAACTATGCCTCAAGAGGTTAGTATCAGGCCACCAGGTGGTCCCTCTGACCTTACCTTCACTCATTAGCCTCAGCTGCAGTCCGACTCTCAAGAGCCTTGAAGAAAGGCCAAACGGCTTTCTGCAAGGTGGGTCTTCACATGACAGTTAGCAATTCTGAAACTACTTAATGTACATTCTAAGATGCAGCAAACAATGCACTGTGGACAATGACAGCCAGGAATATTAGTGCTAAGAGAAAAAAAAACATATATAGTAAGGAAAAAGGTTAAAATGAACCTTGTGGTGTTGAACTGGAATCAGAAATATGAGTATGATCTGTGGTTTTTCAAATATATACAAATACATACATAAATAGTTATAAACATGTCTTTGTATTATATACTTTCACACATATATTTCCTAGCTCTTTCCGCTTTAAGGGCCCAGTAGCAACAAGCATATCTAATGCCGAGACCTTTGCTTCTAAATATAATTTTCTAATAAAAGGAACCAAGGTTTTTTGGAAAAAAGTCTAACTCCAGGGCTTGGGCAGGAAAAGGACAGGATAAGCCTCAAACAGTGGCAGAAAGTAATGTACAAATTATAATGTGGATATGTCAGGAAATAGGAAAACCTGGTGGCAAAGTGGTTAAGTGCTACAGCTGCTAACCAAAAGGTCGGCAGTTCTAATCCACCAGGCACTCTTTGGTAACTCTATGAAGCAGTTCTACTCTGTCCTATAGGGACGCTGTAAGTCAGAATAGACTTGACGGCAATGGGTTTTAATGGGTCAAAAAATAAAGGAACCTACTTAAAAAAGAAAACCAAACCTGTTGCCTTCGAGTTGATTCCAACTCATACCAACCCTACAGGAGAGCGTAGAACTGCCTCATAGGGTTCCCAAGGAGTGCCTGGTGGATTTGAACTGCTGACCTTTTTGTTAATAGTTGAATGCTTAATCACTGTACCACCAGGGGTCTGGAACTTATCTAAGGGCACACCTAATAATGAAACCTTTCACAATTTTAGCTAAGAAACAAAAAAAAGTAACATGGATTAACATTCACTGGTATAGACAGTTTAATAAAGAGAAGAGAGAAAAAACTATTCCTTGCAGAATTCCAATTAATAAACTCAGAAAAATGATTGAAACAGAAAATATCATTTGGTAAACAACACAGTAATAATAATCATAAATAACAATTATCAATGGGTACTAAAATTAGTAGGCCAAAGTAACATGAGAAAAAGAATATTTGCAGTCTCAAAGTATAAGCCTATGAGAAACTTACTAATTATAAACAGTAAAACAGTTGACTTTCCAATAGGAAAGAATGGAAGGAAATGGAGTAAACAAGGAAACAAAACACTCTTAAACCAAATACAAGATCAGTGTATTTTATTGTATGCAAAATAACATCAACAAAACATTAAGAAATATAAAACCAGATTTACTCAAGGCTATTCCCTACAGCCTTATTTATAATAACTAAATACTTTGAAAGATAAAATTTAGCTTGGATTAAGAAAGTAACAAACACTGATGAGGACAGCACAGCAGTTACAATGAAACTGTCATTTCTCCCAAAGGCACAAAGTAGCTCTAATGACCCTTTCTTTGAGTTCGTATTGCTGTCTGACTCACTGAGCTTTGTTCTTTTATCACAGACTTTCAGCAATTTGCTGTTTGAAATTACAGCAGTAAGGATGAAACACCCCACTTTTGACTAGAGTAGTCTTTCCACTGTGAGTTCTTATGTGTCCAGAGAGAGAGGAGAAATGACTAAAGGTTTTCCCACATTCCTTACATTCGTAAGGTCTTTCTCCATTGTGAGTTTTTATATGTCTAGTGAGGTGGGAGGAATGGCAAAAGGCTTTCCCACATTCCTTACATTCATAAGGTCTTTCTCCACTGTGAGTTGTTATATGTCTAGTGAGGTGTGAGGAATAACTAAAGGCTTTCCCACATTCCTTACATTCAAAAGGCCTCTCTCCACTGTGAGTTCTTATGTGATCAGAGAGATAGGAAGAATGAGTAAAAGTTTTCCCACATTCCTTACATTCATAAGGTCTTTCTCCACTGTGAGTTGTCATATGTTTAGTGAGGTGTGAAGAATAACTAAAGGCTTTCCCACATTCCTTACATTCAAAAGGTCTCTCTCCACTGTGAGTTCGTACGTGTTCAGAGAGATACGAGGAATGAGTAAAGGTTTTCCCACATTCCTTACATTCATAAGGTCTCTCGACACTGTGAGTTCTTACATGTCTAGGGAGGTTTGAGGAATCACTGAATGCTTTCCCACATTCCTTACATTCATAAGGCCTCTCTCCACTATGAGTTGTTCTCGTATGTTTAATGAGGTGTGAGACTTGCCTATAGGCTTTCCCACATTCCTTACATTCATAAGGCCTCTCTCCACTGTGAACTTTTATATGTGTAGTGAGGTGTGATGACCGTCTAAAGGCTTTCCCACATTGCTTACATTTGTAAGGTTTCTCTCCACTGTGAGTTCTTATGTGTTCAGAGAGATAATAAGAACAACTAAACATTTTACCACATTGCTTACATTCATAAGGTCTTTCTCCACTATGAGTTCTCATATGTTTAGTGAGGTGTGAAGATTGCCTAAAGGCTTTCTCACATTCCTTACATTTATAAGGCCTCACTCCAATGTGAGTCCTTATGTGTATACTAAGGAATGAGGCCCGACTAAAGGCTTTCCCACATTCCTTACATTCATAAGGCCTCTGTCCATTGTGAGTTCTTATATGCTGAGTGAGGGATGAAGCCTGAATAAAGGCTTTCCCACATTCCTTGCATTCAAAAGGCCTCTGTCCATTGTGAGTTCTTATATGTTGAGTGAGGTGTGCTGACTGACTAAAGGCTTTCCCACATTCTATACATTCATAAGGCCTCTCTCCACTGTGAATTCTTACATGTTGAGTGAGAGATGAAGCCTGACTAAATGCTTTCCCACATTCCTTACATTCATAAAGCTTATCTCTATTACAAATTTTTTTCTGTGAAATGAGGGATGAAGGATGACTAACAGCTTTACAACATTCTTTACATTCATGCCTATGACCTCTCACATGTGTCCAAAAGGATGATAAACTACAGAAATCTTTCCCACATTTGCTACATTCATATCGTTTCTCACCAGTGAATGTTGTCACAGGATTCTTAAGGGTTGAGATACAAATTAAATCCTTCCCACATACCTTACATTTATGGGGTTTCTTTCCAGTAAGTGCTCTTATAGGAGTGGTTAGGTGAGGACAACTGCAGGATTCTCCACATTCCTTAGATTGACAGGTATTGCATCCACTGTGAGATCTGGCATGATGGTTATGTGATGAGTGATCCATGAAGGCTTTTCCACACTCACAGCATTCAAGGGGATTTCCTTCTGGAGGATTTCTCTTTAGCACAGTTTGATTTGGAATCCGGCT
Organism: Dugong dugon; assembly: GCA_030035585.1. Lineage (NCBI taxonomy): Eukaryota > Metazoa > Chordata > Mammalia > Sirenia > Dugongidae > Dugong > Dugong dugon. The sequence continues at coordinate 15,910,492 of CM057462.1, read as the reverse complement.
GAAGGTTTTCCCAGGCTGACTGCCTTTATTACTTTCACAGAAGTTCTGTACTGTATGACTTCTGTTAAAAATAGGCAACATGCTGTTGGAAATAAATTCGTTTCCATTTCACCATTAATAAACACAGTGAAAGTGCAGTTTTTGCTGACTTGTCTCATATTTCATAGGTTAAATCATCTAGCAGAAATATTACCATTACTGTCACTGTCTTTCTAAAGTATGTGGCATTCCGATAATTGTGTCCAAGGGAAATGTTTCAAATACTCGATACATGACCTGAATTTATAAGAATGTTAAATTGTGAACGTTATCTGAACACGTAATTTTACAGCTAAGTTTATATATATTGTTGACAAGTATTGTCCAGTCAGTACTGACTCACAGCAACCCTATGTACAACAGAATGAAACATTGCTTGGTCCTGCATCATTCTCACAATTGTTGCTATGTTTAATTGTTGCAGCCTCTGTATCAATCCGTCTCATTGAGTGTCTTACTCATTTTCATTGACCTTCTACTTTACCAAGCATTATATACATAAACATATACATATGTGTACACACATATGATGTCAGGACACCTTGGAACTTTTTCCTGAAGCACTGTGTTTTCTCTTGTATGAATGACACTCACCTCAGATGTTTCTTCTGGTTTTTGTGCTGGTTTTTACTGCCATACGATTTGGAGATTTTTCCTAACACGTAGGACCAGGTGTTATTCTTCATGAATTGCACCATTATGTGTTCACTGGATAAACTTTCTCCATCATTAAGGTTTTGAGAGACTGACCGAATAATTCAAGTTGAGGTTCACAATATGAAACAAGAATAGAACTATTAGGGAAAAAAAGGCTGCTATGAACAAAGACTTAGCCACATTTCGTTGTTTCAACATATGACAAGGGTTAAAAAGCAATTTACTAGGAAATACATCCATGAGGACAGTGGTGGTGATACAAATAGGTGTAATTAGGAGAGCTAACTAGAAAGAAAATGGGCACAATATACATGTAACAATAAAAGAGGAAAAGGGACTTCATAACTCAGGTGTGAGAAGATTGCTAAAATCAGGAAAGTAAGCTGAAGTATCTGTGATGTTACATCCTCAACTGAAAAGAGACTTTTTCTAGCTGACTGATTAAAACGTAATTCCCACCATGCAGGGCTGGTACTTCAAAAAATTCTTGCTTTCCTGATGTTTCCCAACACAGTGGCCCCAGATGAGTCCTAACTCCAGTGTCCTTGCTCCTCTGGCAAAACAAATAGGTATAGCTGACATGGTGCTCATAGAGAAATGAATATCATAAGGGAAGACAATGCAGACCAATGAATATTTCCCTGACACTGACTCAATATGTTGCTCTTCAGAGTCTCTGAAGATGAGCAAGTATGAGCTTATTTGCAGCAAAACGATCATGTCAAACCTGTAATAAACCCAGTAAAACTCTCTATAAGGTCCCAAAACACACATTTCTCAGAGACCCAAAGGGACCCCTGAAGCCAATACTTACAACACTTAAAGAACCTCAAAGCTTTTAATCGCAAGACAAATGAAAATTTACTTTAATACACAGAACTTTATGCACATGGGGAAGCCAGGATATGTAGGCTGCATACACCAAGGGACCATGCCTGTTTTATTTAACAATTTATTCCCAATTCCTCAAACCGAATACTGAAGCAAAATCAATGAGTAAAATATTCTTGTTCAGTGACGGAATAAAATTTCTTTTTAAATGATGTCAATCTTACCTACAGAGGCCAGGTTTCTGAAGGTTTCCAGCATCACATCTCTGTAGAGCTTCCTCTGAGTCAGATCCAGCAAAGCCCACTCTTCCTGGCTAAAAATCACGGCCACATCCTCAATGACCACTGAGTCCTAAAACATCCCATACATTCTGGATCAGCAAGGTATCATATACTCCAATGTGTACAAGAACAAAAAGTGAGGCTGACCGTCATCAGGAACTGAGAATTCATAGGGATTTGACATGAGGTTCTGTGTTCTACCAAGGTCTACTCTAGGGTATAGCCATCAGCCTCATCCCTTTACTAACGACATTCACTTCCTCAGTGACTGCATCCTGTCTCATAGACTGCCAACACACATAATCTCTCCACAGTTTGACTGCGACCAACTGCAGTCTTATTCCTCCCTCTTTACAGTCTAGAAGAGTTAGAAAATATAGCAAAAATTAGAGAAATGCTCTAATTCAAATCATCACTTCCTTTTCAATAATTTCACCTCCTTCCATAAGACCCAGCAGAAGACTCAACAAAACATAAAAGAAAGATGAGGAATTAACAACTGGGAAACACTGTGGAAGGGCAGTGTTCACTTTTGCCCCTCACAGCCACGACAGGACTAGGAGCTGCACAAACTGCAATCCAAGGCCCTGAGCTGGTCATATTTTCTTGAACAACTCTAGAAGATCAAGAGGTGACAGGTCCATATGCTGAAAAAACAATAATCTTTTGGAGAATTAGTAATTTTTACATGTCAGTCACCTGTTTTTAAAAAATTATTCTGCCATTCTGTCGCTTTCATAGGAACAGGCAAAGGTAAGAAAAGTTAAAAAAAATCTCAGGTGAAAGACAGGAAACATGAGAATCCAGATCTCCCCACAAGTCTCAAATTTTGAGACCTGATGCAATTGTACACCAATTAGTGCCTGTTCCCCTCAACAACAATAAATCCATACATTCCCACACAAATACAGTCTAATGTTATAAGACAACAAAGATCACTATCTCTGCAGAAACAAAAATAGCAAGCCCTTGTGCTTGCTAAGAGCTTAAGATTGCCATTTTGTAATGACTGCACAATATGAACATAATTAGTGTCACCAAATTATACGTATAAACATTGTTCAGTTGGCAAATGTTTATGTAATATTCTAAATCCTTTGCTTTCGTTTCAAAAATGTTCACAGAATCTTCACCAGGAGTAGTTTCCATCTCAAGAAGCCACTTCCTTTCCTTATCCGTAAGACGCAACTCTGCATCTGTTAACATTTTATCATGATATTGGAGCAATTCAGTCACATCTTCAGGCTCCATTTCTAATTATAGTTCTCTTGCTACTTCCATTACGTCTGCAGTTACTTCCTCCACTGAAGTCGTCAACCCCTCAAAGTCATCCATGAGGGTTGAAATTAACTTCTTCCAAATTCCTGTTAATGTGGATATCTTGACCTCCTCCCACAAATTACAAATGTTCTTAATGACATCCAGAATGCTGAATCCTTTCCAGAAAGTTTTCAATTTATTTTGCTCAGACCCCTCAGAGGAATCACTATCTACGTTAACTACAGCCCCATGAAATATATTTCTTAAATAATAAGACTTGAAAGTCAAAATTACTCCTTGATCCATGGGCTGCAGAATAGATGCTGTGTTAGCAGGCGTGAAGACAACATTAATCTCCTTGTCCATCTCCATCAGAACTCTTGGGTCACCATTGTTGATAAGCAGTAACATTTTGAAAGGAATCTTTTTTTCTTAGCAGTAGGTCTCAACAGTGGTCTTAAAATATTCAGTAAACCATGTTGTAAACAGATGTGCTTTCATCCAAGCGTTTTTGTTCCATTTATAAAGCATATGCAGAACAGATTTAGATTAATTCTTAAGGGCTCCAGGATTTTCAAAGTGGTAAATGAGTATTAGCTTCAACTTAAAGCCACCAGCTGCATTAGCCCCTAACAAGAGTCAGCCTGTCCTTTGAAGCTCTGAAGCCAGCATTGGCCTCTCCTCTTTAGCTATGAAAGTCCTAGATGGCATCTTCTTGCAACACAATGCTGTTTTGTCTACACTGAAAATCTGTTCTCTACTGAAGCCACCATCATCAATTATCTTAGCTAGATTTTCTGGATAACTTGCTGCAGCTTCTACACCAGAACTTGCTACTTCACCTCGTACTTTGATGTAGAGATGGTTTCTTTCCTTAAACTTCATGAATCAACCTCTGCTAGCTTCAAATTTTTCTTCTGCAGCTTCCAAACTTCTCTCAGTCTTCACAGACTTGGAGAGAGTTAGGGTCCAACTCTGGATTAGGCCTTGGCTGAAGGGAACGTTGTGACTGGTTTCATCTTCCATCCAGACCACTAAAACTTTCTCCATATCAGCAATTACACTGCTTCACTTTCTCATCATTCATTTGTTCAGTGGAACAGCACTTTTAACTTCCTTCAAGAACTTTTCCTTTGCATTCACAACTTGTCTGTTTGGCGAAAAGGCCTAGCTTTTGGCCTGTCTTGGCTTTCAACATGCCTTCCTCACTAAGCTCAACCATTTCTAGCTTTTGATTTAAAGTGAGAGACTTGCAACCCTTCCTTTCACCTGAACACTTAGAGGCCACTGTAGGGTATTAATTGGGCTAATTTCAATATTGTCATATTTCGAGGAATAGGAAGGCCTGAGAAGAGGGAAAGAAATGAGGAACAGCTGGTCGGTGGAGCAGTCAGAACACACACATTTATCAATTAAATTTGCCATCATCTATGGGTGCAGTTTATGGCACCCCAAATCAATTACTATAGTAACATCAAAGATCACCATAGCTGATGCTAAGAATAATGAAAATGTTTGATATATTGCAAGAATTACTAAAAAGTGACACAGCGACATGAAGCGAGCACACACTGTTTGAAAAATGGCACCAAAAGACTTGCCCAACCAGGATTGCCACAAACCTTCAATCTGTAAAAATCACAGCATCTGCGAAGCACAATAAAGCAAACCACAATAAAACAAGGTATGCCTGTACTCCAAAGTACATATATACTGAAAAATTCCTCATTTTCCTAGTAAAAGTAGACAGAAAACAATGATAACCATTTTTCCATTCTGACTCAACATTATTCTAAAGGTTGCAGCTGGTAAATACCAGAAAAGAAAAAGAACACAAAGGTTACCACTTTGGTGAAGTGTATGACAGTACACAATACTGGGGAAGCCAGCACAACTTGATGAAGGCAAGGTTATCGAGGCTTCATAGGCACATCCAAACTTCCTGAGGGACCAAATTACCGGGCTGTGGTTGGGACCATGATCTTTGGGAGCATTTAGCTCAATTGGCATAACATAGTTTATAAGGAAAATGTTTTACATTCTACTTTGGTGAGTACTTTTGTGAATGGCCATCTAAGATACTCCACTGGTGTTACCCTATCTGAAGCAAGGCAGAGTGAAGAAAACCAAAGACACAAGGGAAAGATTAGTCCAAAGGACTAATGGACCACAACTACTACATCCTCTACCAGACTGAGTCCAGCACTAGATGGAGCCCAGCTACCACCACCAACTGCTCTGACAGGGGTCACAACAGAGGGTTCTGGACAGAGCTGGAGAAAAATGTAGAACAAAATTCTAACTCACAAAAAAAAAAAAAAAAAAAAAGACGAGACTTATCGTTCCAACAGAGACTGGAGAAACCCTGAGAGTATGGCCCCCAGACACCCTTTTAGCTCAGTAATGAATTCACTCCTGAGGTTCACCCTTCAGCCAAATATTACACAGGCCCATCAAACAAAATGAGACTAAATGGGCATACCAGCTGAGGGTCAAGAACGAGAAGTCAGGAGGGGACATGAAAGCTGATAATGGAGACCCTAAGGTCAAGAAGGGGAGAATGTTGATATGGCGTGGGGCTGATAACCAATATCGCAAAACAATACGTGAATTAACTGTTTAATGAGAACCTAACTTGCTCTGTAAACCTTCAGCTAAAGTACAATAAAATAAGTAAAAAACAACAACAACAAAAAAAAATGTAAAGAGATAACAATGTTAAATGGGGTGGAAGGGGAGGAGCACATGCACATTTTATTTTACAGATTAAATAATTATTTATTTAGAACCCCAAAACATGGTAGATGTGATAATAGGAATGAGAGATTTCAGCAAGTACTCAGAGGACAAAAAAGGTTTACTTTAAATATTTCAGTTCTGTACACCAGTTCCAAGCTGTTGAGAAATTAACATTTAAAAGATAACACGTCTTTTAATAAAAATAAAAAGTAACTAAAAGGAATGTAATTAATTAATGAGCCTAACTGAAAAAATTATAAAACATTATTAGATGACACCCAAATACACTGAAATAAATGAAAAGGTAGAACGTGCTCTTAGAAAACTGTTCTTCCCAGATAGATCATTATTTCCAATGCACTTCTATAAAATTCCAAGCAATTTAATTATTTTTTAGGGCTTCACACATGAAAAAAAAAACCACATTAAAAATGTATTTGGAAGTGCAAATCCCCACAAAGTGTCAATATTTTCTAAGGGAAAAGCATTGGGGCTTGTCCAAACATGTCATATATATAATTATATTTTTATATATTTACTTTGTAAATGAAACTGTAACATATTAGTGTAATATCAATACAGGAATACACAAAATCACCAATGGAAAAAGCCCCAGAAAAGGCCCACCGATCTATATAAAGTTGATTTATGACACAACAAGCAATGCAGGGCAATGAGAGAAAGCATGTACACTTCAATTTGTGGGGTAGTGTCAACTAAATGGTGTCCTGGAGTGGCACAAAGGGAAAATTTGGCCTTGGTGATAGAAAAGATGCCAGAGATTGCACGATAAAATTTTGCAAAACCAACGATTTCTTCATTGCAAATGATTTTTTTTCAACAAAATAAACGGTGACTATACACATGTATCTTGCAGGATGGAATACACAGGAATCAAATCAACTACAACTGTGGAAAGAGACAATGGAAAAACTCAGTATCAGTCAGAACAAGGCCAGGAGCCAAATGCGGAACGGATCATCAACTGCTCATATCCAAGTTTGAGTTGAAGCTGAAGAAAATTAGAACAAGTCCACAAGAGCCAAAGTACGACCTTAAGTCTATTCCATCTGAATTTAGAGACCATCTCAAGAACAGATTTGATGCACTGAAAACAAATGATCAAAGACCAGATGAGTCGTGGAATGACATCAAACGTGAAAAAAGAGGTCATTAAACAGACGAAAAGAAAGAAGACCAAAATGGATGTCAGAAAGGACTCTGAAACTTGCTCTTGAACATCAAATAACTAAAGAAAATGGAAGAAATGATGAAGTAAAAGTACTGAAGAGAATATTTCAAAGGGTGGCTCAAAAAGACAAAGTAAAGTATTATAATAACAAGGGCAAAAACCTGGAGTTAGAAATCCAAAACATAGGAACACGCTTGGCATGTCTTACGCTGAAAGAAATGAAGAAAAAATTCAAGCCTCGACTTGCAGTAATGAAAGATTCTATGGGCAAAATACTAAATGACACAGGAAGCATCAAAAGAAGATGGATGGAATACACAGAGTCACTGTACCAAAAAGAATTGGTCGACATTCAATCATTTCAGGAGGTAGCATAAGATTAAGAACTGGATGATCCTGAAGGAAAAAGTCCAAGCTGCACTGAAGACATTGGTGAAAAACAAGGCTCCAGGAATTGATGAAATACCAATTGAAATGTGTCAACAAAGAGATGCAGAGCTGCATATACTCACTTGTTTATCGCAAGAAATCTGGAAGAGAGTTACCTGGCCAACCGACAGGAAGAGATCCATATTTACAGCTATTTCAAAGAAAGAAGATCTAACAGAATGAGGAAATTATCAAACAATATCATTAATATCCTATGCAAGTAAAATTTTGATGAAGATCATTCAAAAGCAGTTGCAGCAGTACCCTGACAGGGAACTGCCAGAAATTCAATCTGAATTCAGAAAAGGATGTGGAACGAGACTTATCATTGCTGATGTCAGATGGATCCTGGCTGAAAGCAGAGAATACTACAAAGATGTTTACCTGTGTTTTACTAACTATGGAAAGGCATTCAACTATGAGAATCATAACAAATTATAGATAACACTGTGAAAAATGGGAATTCCAAAACACTTAATTGTGCTCATAAGGAACCTGTACTTAGAATAAGAAGCAGTCGTTTGAACAGAACAAGGGGAAACTGCATGGTTTAAAATCAGGAAAGGTATGCATCATGGTTGTATCCTTTCACCATACTTATTCAATCTGTATGCTGAGCAAATAATCCAAGAAGCTGGACTATATAAAGAAAAACGGAACATCAGAATTGGAGGATTCACTGACAACCTGCGTTATGCAGATGGCACAACGTTCCCTGCTGAAAGTGAAGTGGACTTAAAGTGCTTACTGATGAAGATCAAAGACCACAGCCTTCAGTATGGATTACACCTTAACATAAAGAAAACAAAAATCCTCACAACTGAACCAATAAGTAACATCATGATAAACGGAGAAAAGATAGAAATTGCCAAGGATTTCATTTTACTTGCATCCACAATCAATACCCATGGAAGCAGCAGTCAAGAAATCAAAGGACAGAGTACAGTGGGTAAATCTGCTGCAAAAGACCTCTTTAAAATGTTGAATAGCAAAGATGTCATTTTAAGGACTAAGGTGTGCCTGACCCAAACCATGGTGTTTTCAATTGCCTCATATGCATGCTAGAGCTGGACAATAAGGAAGACTGAAGAACTAACGCCTTTGAATTGTGGTGCTGGCAAAAAATTTGAATATACCATGGACTGCCAAAAGAATGAACAAATCTCTCTCAGAAGAAGTACAACCAAAATACATCTTAGTAGCAAGGATAGCAAGATTACATCTCACATACTTTGGACGCTTTATCAGGAGAAATCAGTCCCTGGAGAAGGCCATCATACTTGATAAAGTAGAGGGTCAGCCAAAAAGAGGAAGATCCTCAACGAGATGCACTGACAAAGCGGCTGCAACAATGGGCTCAAGCATAACATTGATTGTGAAGATGATGCAAGACCGTTCTGTTGTACATAGGGTTGCTATGAGTTGGAACTGACTAGACAGTACCTGACAACAACTAGGCATAGGTGGGAGGCCAAGTATCTAGACTGGGGATTCATGCTTTTCACACACTTGCAAGCCTCAAGGCAAAAGCATTTCCCACTGGGGTTGAGGGGGTGAGGGAAGAATGGGTCTGGAGATCCCACACAGGTGCCATATGGACTCACTGTCACCAAGTTCATACCTTTGGAGATGTCAGGAGAGCACCACCACCACCCAGGACCCCATAAACAGGGCCTTCACTCACAATCCCTCATCCCCCTTTTCTAACGCATAACACAGTGTGAGAGGTATAGCTGTGGTTTTAGAATTGCACAGAAAATGTTCCAGTGTCTGGCGGAAGTCAAGAAAACTGTTAAGAGAGATAGGACAAGGATGGCTCAGGAGGGCCTGGTGTCAGCCTTCATAGCCAGAGCTGCTCTGTCTTCAAGCTCTGGTCAGGAGACTCTGTCATTCAACAGAAAACACCAAGGCCCAAGGTGGGGATGTTAACACCCCATGGTGCCAACTCTGAGAGTCACAGAAGGAAAGTGATCCCAGACATCCAAATCTTGAAAAGCCACCTATGCACAGAGAAAGGGCCCAGTGACAGTGGAGCAGGGCCTTAGGATGCCTCCTAGGGCTCAGTCCCTTGGCCTCCTCTGCCACCTTTTTTCTTCAATGAGGAACTACAGTCTCACAGCACACAGCTGGTCCCCAAACAATCCATATCAAGCCTCACTTCTGGTAAGTATAACCCAGTTCTCCATAGAACTCACCATTTCCTTGCTCCAGCTTTTGGAAGTCTTGAAAGAACGTCATCTCTAAGCCCAAGAACCCACTTCATTAAGAGGGATGGGAGTGGAAGCAGAGCCCCGGGCAGTTTGGAAGCCGATGAATAATGTTTGGTCCATACTCTAGTCAGGGTAGTTGAAACTGGGCTTGTAATTTACGGATGTGCAAGATGGTCGCTCTAGGCCCCCAGCTGCCTGGACTGGACTAGCTCTCCCTGTATCACACTTGTAACCTGAAATAGAAGGTTGGGAGGAAACAGTGTTGAGTAAGCAGGGAGTGACAGGTTTTTTATTTCCTCCGAGGCTCAGGGCAATGCTCTCCCGAGGGCATTTTCACTTGAAGGCAGAACAGGCTCCAGCCTCCAGAGCACACACCTGCATTCTTCATGCAGCTCCATGGGTTCTCTTTCTGGCAACAAGATCGCATATGAGAAGAATTTATTCATCATTTTTTTCCTGCCTTGAGTTTTTTTTCCCCCCTTCATTCTCAAACCATGACCACCAGTCCCTAAGCTTTTGAGAAATCTGGGAGGATTCCTGAACACTTTGTCTTTCAAACTTATAATAAATCAATCAACAAATAAATCAGAAAATCTTTAGGTTTTCTCCAAGGAGACATTTCCCTCCTTTGTTCCCATTTCTTTCCACCATGCTACCGTGCTTCCCCTCCAAGCTGACTCCTATTGTTTCATATCTTGGTCTCAGTGTAAACGTTCTCTCTCTTACACGATTTTTACACCAATGTCTCCTCTTTAAGCATTATCCTTTTTTTTTGTGGTGTAGTGATTAAGAGCTCGACTGCTAATCAAAATTTTGCAGTTCAAAACCACTAGCTGCTCCTTGGAAACCCTATGGGGCAGTTCTATTCTGTCCTATAGTGTTAGCTATGAGTCGGAATTGACTCACCAGCAACAGGTTTGGTTTTTTGGTTTTTCTTTTGTTATTTTCTCTAAGAGCACGCTCTAATTTTCATCCACATTCTTATTTCTTATTATTTCCAGCGTAAACTAGGAACTGGTTCACTATGTAGAATCTCAAGTCTCACCCCAGAATTTCTAAATCAAAATTTGTATTTTAACAAGATCATCAGATATCTACTCTGACATTCAAGTATTAGAAGCATTCACTGATCTATAACCTGTAACTCAAAGACTGAACATTCTAAATGGATACTCTTTGAACCACCTACATCTACAGTATACCACTGGACTATCTTCCTGAACCACAACCAATCTCCATGTCTAGGCCTCCTCACAGTCTTCCTAAACTTGTTCATAACAAGCTCCTCCCCTGCCTGACATCATTTAAACATGGTTGTCATTTCCAAAATCAATTTGCAGCACAGAAACTGCTTAATTCCAGTCAGTTGCTGTCCACTGGGCTTCAAAAAACCCATAGTAGTCAGCATGGTTCTAAAAGACCCACTGCCATTGCCTCCTCCAATCTGGCTCACACAAACCCCCACCTACACTTTGTTTTCTCTGCTTCAAACATCTCTTTCATCAAGAAATGGATGACACGGGACTTCCGGGCAACATGGCACTATCGTCAGAAGCACCATGCCATCCCTCCACAGCAAAGATCAGAAAAACTAAGTCAAACAGAGTCACACCTCAATCCTGAAACCTTATGCATCAAATGAAGAGATAAACAACTCAGCCAAGCACTGAATGGAATAAGAAACTGTCCAAGAACAGAGAGTGAGGGGAGATACATGCAGAGGTCCCCTATCAGCTACCGCAGCACGGATCCACCATCTTGGACTCCTATCGGAGATCAGTGAACAGGGGATATAAGAAAGCAGCTTCATGGAGCTTCCAGCAGGAGACAGAACAACCAGTAACCAGAAATACAGACTTTCCCACCCCCTACCCTTCTTCACCTCCACTTAGCCTCCTCTGCTTCCTGCAGCCACAGTCTCTCGGCTGGGAAGCACCCCGGTGTCGCTTGGATTCCACCCACCCGCACTGGCCGGCTTCCTGAGTGCCTTTTGCTGGCTGCCGGTGTTGCTTTTTTCCACTTCTTTAGATTTCTTCCTTACCTCTCAACACCTCCCCCTCCTTTCTCTCAAATATCTGGCTCCATGTGTCATCTCTGCTTCTTCCTGAAAGGCTGCGGAAAACCGCTTGACTGTGAAACTGCTTCCTGGCCTGTGCCACCACACTGGTAGGACCCCCGGGGCTTTTATATTTGTTCTGTTCTGATTTGTTTTCTTTTTCTTTTCTGGGCTTGGGAACCCCTTCTAGCCAGGCAGTACCACATGGCTTGGAAGCTACTCCCTTACTCTTCACAGATGCACAGGGACATCCCCAGGGGCACTTCTTTTTTCCTGTTCTCTTTTAGTTTTTTTTTTTTCTTTGTTTTCTTCTCTCTTATTCCCTTTTTGGCTTTCTTCATTTCCAGTTTCTCGATTTATTCATTTCTTTTTTTTTTTACCTTTTTCTCATTTTTGTTTTTCCTCATTTCTTAGTCTCTGATCTCTCCAATAGCAAGCTCCCTTAGCACTGTTTTTTGTTTGTGTGTGTTTTTGGCCCTGTTCCTCTCTCCTCTCTCTCATCTTTCTCATACCCATCTTAGCTCCACACATCACAATCTACTCCCTCCTTCCTGCCTACCTGTATCATGTGCTGAAATTCACACTCCCAAGCAGCACGGGAATGGCCTACTGGAACCTGCCCTGCACTGATTCCTGGTCTGCACTGTCAGTCCTGGTACATGCCACAAACAACCCATCCCAGCAACTCCCCTTCAGCTGGACCTGCCCTACTGTACCATACCTGAGTGACTGACCCTGCCCACTGGAGAAGAATTAAAAAGTACCGTGCCCACGAACGAGCAAAGAAGAATGCACAGCCCGCCTGCTCAGACATAACCAAATAAAACAAAAAACCAGGATGAAACAAACAAATCTACAATCAATAAATGAGGAAAATAACCACTGAATGCCCCCAAAACAGCAGACAATATCAAAACATTTACAAAAACAGGACAGGATGGTTCCAGTAGGTGTCCAGAATAAAACGCCAGATGACTTTCCAGTAGAAGGCACTAGATCTAACTGACAGAGAATTCAAATCTCTAATATTCAGAATTATCCAAGAGTTGAAGCAAAAAGCAGACAAAAATGAGGAAAAAACAGACAAATTCATGGAAAATACAGGCCAAAAAATGGAATAATTCAAGAAAATATTACAGGAATAAGATGCCAAAATGAATTCAACTAGAAAACATACAAAAACAACAATTAGAAATCCAAAAGATAAACAACAAGATTTCAGGAATGTACAGTGTCATAGAAGGGCTGAGAAGCAGGTTTGAAATGATGGAAAATAGGATCAGCAAAACTGAAGACAAACACTTGGATACAACTCTGAGGAAAAATCAGAAAAAAGAACAAAGAAACATGAAGAAACCTTGAGAATTATGTGGGATACAATCAAAAGCAAAAATTTTCGAGTGATTGGAGTTCCACAACAGGGGGAGAAAACAGAAAACACAGAAAGGATCACTGAAGAATTGCTGACAGAAAACTTCCCCAATATCATCAAAGATGAAAAGCTGACCATCCAAGAAGCTCAACGAATCCCATATAGAATAAACTCCAAAAGAAAATCACCAAGGCATATCATAAGCACCCTCATTAAAACCAGAGACAAAGAATCCTGTGAACAGCTCGAGAAAAACAAAAAGTCACATACAGAGGAAAAACAATAAGACTAAGCTCGGATTATTTGGCAGAAACCAGGCAGGCAAGACGCAAATGGGATGACATATATAAAACCTTTAAAGAAAAAAATTGCTAGCCAAGAATAATACGTCCTGTAAAACTCTTGTTCAAATATGATGGTGAAATTAGGTCATTTCCAGATAAACAGAAATTAAGAGACTATGTTAAAACCAAACCAAACTTACAAGACTTATTAAAGGGAGTCCTTCGATCTGAGAACAAATAACATCGGACCACAGGCTGAATATAGGACACAGGATTGTACTAGCCAGATACCAACCTAGGAAATGAACTCTTAAGGACTATGCAAAACCGAAAAAATTACAACAGGGAACCAGAGAGGTTAATATGTAAATGACAATAGCATCAGAACAATAAAAGAGGGAACAGTGTAGGTATAGAACCTTCTAATGGAGAGGAAGGCAAGGCGATACTAAGTAATAATAGAATGGTTCAAATCTAGGAAGATAAGGGTAAATTTCAAGGTAACCACAAAGAAAGTTAACAAACCTCATCAAAATAAAGAAAAACATAAAGTCTCAGTAAAAACAAAACTTACAAAAACAGAAGAAATGGAAAAAAAAATCCACTAACAAAAGGAACTCAGCACAGGAGAGTAAGAGGAACAAAGAAAACGTCAGCAACACAAAAATAAAGCACTACAAAATGCAATTCCACTCCTAGGAATACATCCTAGAGAAATAAGAGCCATCACACGAATAGACATATGAACACCCATATTCATTGCAGCACTGTTCACAATAGCAAAAAGATGGAAACAACCTAGATGCCCATCAATAGACGAATGGATAAACAAACTATGATACATACACACAATGGAGTATTATGCAAAGATAAAGAACAACGACGAATCTGTTAAGCATCTTATAACATGGATGAAACTGGAGGACATCATGCTGAGTGAAATAAGTCCATCACAAAAGGACAAATATTGTATGAGACCTCTACCGTAAAAAACCCATATAAAAGTTTACACACAAAAAGAAACAATCTTTGCTGGTTACAAGAGATGGGAGGGGTGGGGAGAAATACTAAACAGACAATAGATAAGTGGTAACTTTGGTGAAAGGTAAGACAGTACACAGTACTGCGGAAGCCAGCACAACTTGTGCAGGGAAAGGTCATGGAAGCTCCATAGACACTTCCAAACTCCCTGAGGGACTGAATTGCTGGGCAGAGGGCTGTGGAGACCATGGTTTTGGGGAACATCTAGCTCATCTGGCATAACACAGTTTATAAAGACAATGTTCTACATTCTACCTTGGTGAGTAGCATCCAGGATCTTAAAAGCCTGTGAGCAGCCATCTGCAATACTCCACCAGTCTCACCCCTTTGGGATCAAGGGAGAATGAAGAGAACAAAATACAAGGAAAAGATCGGTCCAAAGGACTAATGGACCACAGCTACCATGGCCTCCACCAGACTGAGTCCAGTACAGCTAGACGGTGCCCGGCTATCATCAGTGACTGCTCTGACCAGGATCACAATAGAGGGTCCTGAACAGAGCTGGAAAAGGATGTAGAAAAAAATTCTAACTCACAAAAAAAGACCAGATTTACTGGCCTGACAGACTGGAGAAACCCCGAGAGTATGGACCCTGGACCCCCTTTTAGCTCAGTGGTGAAGTCACTCCTGAAGTTCACCATTCAGCTGGGGATTGGACAGCCCCATAAAACAAAACAGGACTAATGAGGCACAGCAGTCCAGGGATGAGGACTAGAAGGCAGTAGGGGACAGGAAAGCTGGTCATAGGGAACCAAAAGTTGAGAAGGGACAGTGTTGACATATCATGGGGTTGTTAACTATTGTCACAGGGCAATATGTGTACTGTTTAATGAGAAACTATTTGTTCTGCAAACCTTCATCTAAGGTACCAAAAAAAAAAAAAAAAGAATTATCTATGTGAAATCAAACTGACAACAGCAACTCAAAAGGTTTGATGGGAAGCTAGGGGGCAGTGAGTTGAAGATAACAGCGATGGAGTAATTTGGAAAAGGATAGCGAGAAGAGCAGCACAACTGGAAGAATGTAATCTATGTTACCAAAGTGCACATGCAGAAACTTTTGAAATGGTGTAACTCTGGCTATGTATATTTTCATCAAAAAAAGTCCTCCAAGGTCAAGAAGGGAGAGTGTTGACATGTCGTGGGGTTGTTAACCAATATCATAAAACGATATGTGTATTGACTGTTTAATGAGAAACTATTTGTTCCATAAACCTTCATCTAAAGTACAATAAAAAAATTAAAAAAGAAATGTATGACACTGGGTTCTCTGCTGCCTTCGAGATTTACACACTCATTTCTCCCGACAGAAACACTCCTTCCCATACCACATGCTATGAACCCTACACAACCATGCACGTAGCTAAACAAAACTAATTTTCTGAACCTTCAATTAAATAATTTTCCTTTTCAAGCAGTTTAGCCTGACTCTGGTTAAAACCAAAAAAACTAAACCCGTTGCCGTCGAGTTGATTCCGACTCATAGCAACTCAACAGGACAGAGTAGAACTTCTCCATAGGGTTTCTAAGGAGCAGCTGGTGGATCTGAACTGCCAACTTTTTGGTTAGTAGCTGAGCTCTTAAGCCAGTGTACCACCAGGTCCTTTTATTACAGGTATCAAATGTCCCTGGTTTTCATTATTTATTTGAAAATGTCTCGCATGCTAGACTGTAAATCTATGGACAGACATCATGTAATTTGTTTTCTTGTTCCTTCTGGCCTATGACACTGATCATTGGGGACACACACCGATTATCACGTCTGTATATACTCTTGAGCAGCACTATCCAATGGAACTTTCTGTGAAGATAGGTTCTGTTTCTGCATGGTCCAATATGGTAGCCACTAGCCCCATGTGCCTATTTAGCACCAAACATATAACTAGTGCAACTAAAGAATTGAATTTTTCCTTTTAGTTTTAATTAATTGAAATAGCAACATCTGCCTCGTGGACATCACAGCTCTAGTGATGTGGCAGATGAGGCCAAAGAGTCTGTCTGAATCTGGATTCTTAAAAAAAAAAGAGAAAACGAAGGGGGGCACGGTGAGCAACAGACAAGAGGCAGTGGGAACAGGGCATTTAGGGTGAGACTGCCCAGGGCATACATGAGGCCCGTGACTCTACATTTTTCACAAACACCCGGGTGAAGCTGACACTGCCAGTCTGAGAACCACACTTTTACTTAGCGAAGACTCATACGATTTTACCTGTTAATGCACCACGAAGACACAGGTCCACCCCACCTACCCGGCCGTCCGGAAAGCAGCTGCGGCCGGGTGAGCGGGGATCTCGGAGGAAGCAGCAAAGCGAAACAGCCAGCAGCGGCGACGGCTCCTCCGCCTAGAGGGAGTCCCGCGGCTCTGGGAGGGCGGAGAGAGCAAGAGTGCGCAGGAGAGCGGGAGAAGCGCCCTTATACCTCAGGAGAGGAGTCTGCGGGGTCACCTGGTAGTAAATCAGGCCCACTGGCGACAAACGTTAAAACTACCTCACAGCGCAGCTAAACGAGGCTACCCAAGGGAGCACACTTCCGCTTCCGGTTTCTGTGACACTCTCGGTGTCTCAGGGGAGGGGTTCCGTGTGCAAACACAGACGGCTCTACCTAGTGACCCTTTCGTTCAGTGGCTCCCCCTAGTATTTGTGATCCGTCCACAGCTGTCGTTATTTCTTCTACAGAGAAAAGCCCAGGTTTTCTTAAATGCGTGTATAAACCGACACACGGATTTCAGTAATCAAAGATACCTTTAGGGAGCAGAGAAAGTTGGTATTTATATAGTTAGACATTTGAAAAAATTTTACCATGATCTTTCGAGAAATAATTTCTTTGCTCCTCATAACATTTCCCCATCTTTAGAACTGTTGAAGTCTTTAGTGTGGCTTCTGTTTCATGGTTTGTCCTGTCTTGCATATCAGGTATCTTTTCCTAGGACCAGGGTACAGAATGTGCAAACCCAGTCTGATCTGTCCAAGTGCTGAGGACCCTGGAGAGAGGACTTTTCCCGGTGAGAAGCAGGAAGGTACCATTCGTTCTGAGGGCCAGTAGGTAAAAGGTGAAGTAGCTTTGAAAATGACAATTATAAACAGTTTTTACTTTTTTCTCACATATACACACATATAATACAGTGGTGCATAATGTGTACTAATTTTAAGTGTACAGCGCGATGAATTTCTACATCTGGATATACCCTTACATAACCTTCTCTGAAATCAAGTTAGGGAAATTTTCTAGCACACAAGAAGATTCCCTCCTACCCTTTTCCCAGTTAACAGATGTAACCGGTATTCTGTTATTGCCAGAGATAAGATTTGCCCATTCTTGGACTTCATTTAATGAGAATAATACTGTATGAAGTATATTGTGTCTGACTTCATCTAGTCAACATGTCTGTCAGATTTTATCTGTTGTTGCACGTAGCAGTAATTTGTTATTTTTTTTGTCACTGTGTTTTATTCCAATGGATGAATATACCACAATTTTTCTTACTCATTTACTCCTTCGTTTTATTCTGTTGTTAAATTTTGTATTATAACCCAGCATATGGTCTATCTTGCTGAATATTTAATGAGCCCTTAGAAACAATGTGCCTTTTTCTGTTTTTAGGTGGAGTGTTCAATAAATATCAACTAGGTCAAGATGGTTGACAGTGTTGTTTATGGCTTCTAACTTCCATACCATTATGAAAGTGGGAGGAGGTTGGGAAGAATGTAGTCCAGAAAACTGAGAGAAATATGAGATCAAAATGTTTTGATATATTCATGGATAAAAGAGTCACAATTAAGGAACCCCTAATGCTTGGGAAATGTTGTTTCATCTTTATATTATAATCAGGGGCAAATCACATCCCCGATGTGTTGTTGAAGATGCTCTTGGGAAAAATGGACCATAATCCAATACAGAATTTATCACTTCTTGGTTTTTGTTTTTTTAAATTTTCATCAAGATTACAGGAAAGGGGACATATTACATATTCACCATCCTGATAACTTTCTCTGTGAGGCAGTGAGGCAAGTTGGCCATGAAGAGCCCTCAAATACCATAATACACCATCAACTAAGGTTGTTACTGTCAAGAAGGCTGAATAGTGCAGTGTCTCAAAGTTCAAACTGAAAGTCTGAATTCCAGCTTTGCCATGAACCACCTATGAGTTTTTTTGTCAAGTCTCTTCATCTCTCTCAGCCTCAGTTTCCTCTTACGTGAAATTGGAGATATAACGATATCTTCTCTATACAGTGTATGAGATTATCTACTGGTGTTCTTTTCTTTCATTGCTTCCTCCTTCTTTTGGTAATAATATTGAGATTTTCCTTTGGGGAATTGCTGCTTCTTTAGTTTGGTCCACATAGTTCAGGTAAGACTGACCACACTTCCCAGACATAAGGATAGGTGGGTGACCCATGCCTGGTACTAAGAGAATCCTGGCCACAATGATTGTTTCAGAGGTGAGCATGTGACCTGCACAGGGTCAGTAAGAATCCATTCTGGGACTTCTACTGAGGTTGTTGGGGGAAACCCTCTAGGGTTGTTACCTTGATAGGAGGTAAGCATGGAACTGATGGCCTTCTCCTCATAATAATATGAGGATAGTCTATGGATGAAGCAACTTAGAGAGAAGTAGAGCAGAGAGAAAGAAAATGTCCTGTTGACATTGTTGAGCCTGTAGATACGGCCACGTATTTAACCAGCTGTTCCAGGGACGTCCAAGCATATGAACCAGTTCTGTTTTGTTTTGTTTTTACATAAAATATTTGATCTGTATTTTCACTAATTGCAACCAAAAACTTCTTCACTAATTTTGGATTGTTGGGATTTTAAAATGAGATTATACATTTAAAATGCTTGACACAAGACCTGCCAGAGAATAAGCGCTCAATAAAAAATATCTACTACTACTATTAGTAGTATTATTATGGCTGAGTCAAATGGATTTGGATTTTCTGCTAAATTTAATGGACAGAAGGAATAATGTATCATCTGAAAACCATTGTGAGGGTAATACATTGTACTTTTCAATTTTGTTTTTTAAAAAAAAATTTTGAGGACATAAGGTTGTTGAAAAAATTACTCTCAGAAAAAAAAGAAAAGCCACAGCGGTATATAATTTGTGTCATTTATAGACAATGAGATTTGGTTCTCCAGTGACTTGATAGAAAGGCCAATGCACGTATCCTTTCTAAGTGGAGAGCTGACATTACAGAATGTCATTGCTTTTGGTGTTTAAATCAAATTGACAAAGTATGATGAGTAGAAGGGAGAGGAAGAAAAATAGGACTAGATATCATATTGCATCCAACCATTCAGCTTCTTAAACAAACATAGAAGAAAACTTGTAGTCTGACATTTTGGTTTTTATACTTGATGAGACATTAAGTATATAGACAAAAGAAAGCTCTCGACATCAACTCTGTCAAATTTATGATGGACTTTCATTAACGCCAGTGGTATTTATTTTGTTTTAATGACAAAACAAATATTCTTACTGTTTGGTTTATGGAAAATTTTTCCATCCACATTTCCTTCAAATGCTATTTATAGTTCATATTTTATTTATATTTTGAAACTTAAGTATTAAGTTTAAACCTCTCTCTCTCTGTCTTGCTCTTTCTGTCTCTCTCTTAATACAGGTAAAAATTTAAAAAAGGATTTTGGTAATTTCATCTAGAGTTTATGAAACTTTGAAATGTTTAGAGCTATTAGCAAGATTGCGGTCTTTATCAAATAAGGAAAAAAAAAACCCTGTGTGTGTGTATGTGTGTGTGTACAATGGTGCATAGGAGAGGAGAACCTGGAATTTAATTTTCTCTCAAACTGGAGGGGACCCCCAGCTTTAAAGGAAAGTCTGTTTTTCTTGAAACTGAAAAATAATGAAATGAATACAAATCCTCAAACCTCTGCTGTTTTGAGGGATAATAGGATATAAAAAGTAAAATATCTGGAAAATACAGGGATATATTGTGCTATATCTTTATTTTTTATAATAGGCATAAATTTATACTTCCTGCTTTGCACTAAGAACCATCTTTGATGTAATAAAAATTTTTAGCCGTGTGATTGGGTTTATTTTTTGGTGTTGCCATCAGTGAAGACAGACTCTTTTAGAAACATCCATTCTGGAGCATCTTGGGATTAAAAAATGTGGGGTACTGGTAGCACTGGCAGTGAGGTGCCTCCCTTGAGGGCAGAAATAGAATGGCCTGATGAATGTTTTTGTAACATTCTGGAAATGTTCTAGATTTTACATTTCACATATGATTTACCTATTTTACATTTTATTTTACATTTTAATGAGTCCATTAGTAGAAAAAAGGGTGGAAGTTTACTTTAAAATTCAAAATCTTATGCTGTGTGCTCAAAATGTGTTTTGAAATATTCAGCAAATACTGCTCCATACCTGGACAGGGACCTACTTTGGTGAAATGGCATGGATTGGTGGCACATGTGACAAACCTAAAAGAGGATGATCTAACTAAAGTTCTTCAAGATAAATTTTTTTTTAATCCTGGGTGGGCCATGAAATGCTTGTCTTAATTTTGACCCAAAGAAGGCCCATGTGTGTCATAGAATGGTCTCTCATGTACAGCAGATGGAAATGAGACTCACGCAGGAAGGCCACAAAACAGAATTCAGTAGTCACAGGTGCCAGAGAGGAAACTACAGCACGCCTCGACACATGGCCTCAGGGGATTGCACCCGGGGACCAGGCAACAACAAGTTGGAACTGTAGGAGAGGGCTCATGTATGGCAAGCATGGTGTAGGTCTTAGAGTTAGCACGCACTGAGGACTTACTGGTGAGTTTAAAAGTTTCCAGTGCTTCAGCATAGGAAAAGCCCAGGACCAGACAAAAAGTATCAAAACACAAGTTGATTACAGCTTACCCAGGAAATGTCAATCAACCTGGACAAAAGTGAAAAACCCTGTGGGCCCAGTGGCAGAGTCAGGGGTGACAGACTAAAGGGCCAATAGGAGCCAGTCCTGAGGGGGCTGAAAGGAGGCC
The DNA here is from genome assembly GCA_030035585.1 of Dugong dugon. Lineage (NCBI taxonomy): Eukaryota > Metazoa > Chordata > Mammalia > Sirenia > Dugongidae > Dugong > Dugong dugon. The sequence continues at coordinate 15,889,110 of CM057462.1, read as the reverse complement.
TGCAAGGCTCAGAGAATCAGAGAACCAGTGCTGTCCTGCACTGAAGAAGGATACTTTGTCTATATGCCTCCTGATCCTCAGTTGCAGCTTCTTGATCCTGATCCTTGCGTACCTGTTACTTCCTTAATAAACCACTTAACTATAAGTAAATTTCCTGAGTTCTGTGAAACTTTGCAGCAATTTGCCAAACCTAAACTGGTAAGGGAACAGTGCTGAGGCAAGGGAGAATGACCGGTGTCAGAGATGGAGTGGCTCAGCAGCTTGGAGAATGGGGAAATCTGGGATGTATTTCACCTCTGCCTCATAGGAATGGGCTTTGTGCTGATTCCTATATTTGTAGTTATTTTTACAATATTAAAGTATTTTTCCTCTATTCAATATTAATTCAGGAGCTTATTAATTTTTTATCTTGATTAATACTCCATGGCTGAAAGAGCATCATTAATTCTATTATACTAAGGAATTTTGTAATTTAAAAAACTTACTGGGAGTAAAAACTGTCCCTAATCATATGCTGCAGAGTGAGGCTGTGGGACCTGTTTTCAATGATGGATTATCACATATGACAACAAAAGACAACTAACAGCAGTTTAATCATTGATAATCATTTAGAACGGAAGATGTTACTTTCAAAAGGGAGTGTTAACCATTTTTATGGTTATGGTATGGGAACAGGCCCAGGTTGGCCAGGGAAGTCCATCATGGACCCAAAAGGAAGGGTCAGAATGGTCCCTCAGGTAAGCTCTGTATTGTGTAGGAGGACCAGGCAAGCTCTGTATCATGTAGAGGGACCAGGTTGGGCTGACCAGGATAGTTCAGGACAGATATCCTGACTGATCCACAGTCTCAGGTAGGCCAGTCCCCCTTTTGGCAACTAGCATCTCTTCCTCTAAATGATCACCAATGATTACCCTGTTGTCAGTTGCCATAGAGCTGGCTCTGATTCATGGAGACCTTAGGTATAACAGAATGAAACATGGCCAGGTCCTGTGTCATCCTCATGATGATTGGTATGTTTGAGTCCAGTCCATCAATACTCTTTTCTGATCCATAGTGTTTTCATTGGCTAATTTTCAAAGTAGCTCTCCAGGACTTTTTTCCTAGTCTGTTGTAGTTTTGCCTTTTAGGTGTGTGAGACAATAGAGGATAACTTTTATTATGCCTAATACTATCAGGATACAGACTAAGAATACTACTACTCTTTGAGATAGTGATTTAGCCTATGTACTTATTCCTGATGGTAACCAACCAAACAAATCTGGTGTTTGTGAGAGTGTTACAATGTGTAACCAAGTAGCTGCTGTCGAATTCTATATCAGACTACTTTAATGGGATAATAAAAAATCTAAGGTTATTTTGTTATCTCATGTCGCCTTGGCCTATGAGATAAGAGATCACTGTTGTGCTTCCATCTCACTAGCAACTTCATCTGTTATTTGTCCCATAGTGACTGACAAATTTTCTTAAATATTTCTCCACTTCAAATATACCATAAGTGATAATTAAACCTACCAACCATATCCTGAGTGTTGGAGCAATGTGTTTTCTTCTGACTTTCATTTTACAATTTTAACATTACCTTTTTAGTATTTACTAGTATCATTATTATGAATATCTAGAGGTAATCCTAAAGTTCTCAATGTGCATTGCCAGGAATCTAAACAAGAGATTGCCCACTTAAATTCACTATCAGTTGGAAAGGGATCATCTAAATTAGTATAGTTGGATCCACCACACAAAAACATATATCCATAAGGCGCACTCAAAGTTGTCTAGAGAAAACGGAAAGTATAGACAAATTTACATGTAGTCATAGGCTTTAAAGAAAAACTTAGGGGTTTGTATATATTAAAAGAAAGGCAAGATGCAATAAAACCCATTAACATCAAGTCCATTCTGAGTCATAGCAATTCTGTAGGAAAGAATAGAACTGCCCCACAGGGTTTCCAAGGAGAGGCTGGTGGATTCTAACTGTCGACCTTTGGGTTTACAGCCAAATGCTTAACCACTGTGCCATCAAGGGAAGTCCCAAAATCTAAAACAGCCATTTTACTTCAGTTTATTTGCTCTTACTCAGGGGGCATCCCTATGTAACTGCCCGAACCGGACTAGGACCGGGTCAGGTCCATGTACCCTCTCAGCACAGCCTGTCTGAACAGAGAAATGGACACGGCTGTCAAGGCAAAGTGAAAGCATTTATTTAGTTGGCCAAGTAAAGGAGCATTCCAGGACTCATGTCATCAAGGCAGCTTCCTGAGACTGGGCGGGGGTCAGCTTTTATGAGGTCATCATAGTAAGCACAATCAGGAAGTTATATAGATTCATGATTTTTGCTGATTATTCATTGTGGGGTAGGGCTAGGAATTGGTATGGAAGCAGCTAACAGACTCTTCACTTCTGAAATGGGCTCAGCTACCACAGATGACATGAGTCTGGTGATTTTTAATTCCTTGGCATGAGTCTTTTGGTTCCTTGACGTAAGTTTTCTGATCTATCTGCGCACGTCTGGTGGTCTGGTGCCAGTTTTTCTTGGAACTTGTTTGTGACTTTTAGCTGCAGAATTACCCTGAAGTTAAAACAATGTAAAGAATACGAAGTAGTTAAACATAGACAGTTCTGATCTGAAGCCCCGATATAGCCTGCCTCTATGGTGAGGGCAAGAATGCGGTTTAGCAACCAACCATCTCACCTAGGTGGTCAAGGCCAGGGCCTTCCTCCCAGACAGAGTCTTGGAAACATTCTTGGGAGGTGCATATGACAATTGTGACCCCTGCAACACCATGGCCAGGCCCAGGGTGTCTTCCACAGTCATTGCTGAACAGGCAACCACCAGTGGGGACTTAGAAACATATTTGGGAGGTGTCTTATACAACCAGGCCCCACACAGGACCAAGGGCCCAGGGTGTGCACCACTAGAGGGGGACTTAGCAAAATTTTCAGAAGGTGTAACCAGTAACCAAGCTCTGTATGGGACTGAGTCTCAGTCGGTGACACCCTCATAGAGAATCAATTGCTGTCCTGGCTGGTTTCTTCCCTTTGAGAGGGACTTGGAAATATTTTCAAGGGATGAATATGACCACTGATCCATTTAGGTCCAAAAATAGGACAGGGATGGGTTCCCCAGCCTTCAGGACTGCCTAGAGCAGATCCCAGCCTGGTAGGGGCACTTCGAAATGTTTTCAGGGAGACCTACAACAACCAGGTCCAATCTAGGCTCGGGGAAGGACCTGGGCACACTCCCTAGGCCTCCCTGACTGACTGGGTTTTTTTCTTACCAAGAGAGACTTAGCAAAATTTTAGGAGATGCATCCAGTGAACAGGACCCACTTGTGACTGCAGCTCTCAGGGTATATGTATTCAGCCCCAGGACTTAAAAACATTTTTTGGAGGTGCAGGTGATGACTGGGCCCCACTCAGGGCCACTGCCTTACCAGGAGCAATGTCCTCAGGCCTCCCTGCCCGGCCCGGTAAGGATTCAGCTTACGGAGAGAGACTTCGAAAACATTGTGGAAGGTCCACACTGGAATGAAGCCCCGCCCTGAGGACCTACTGGAACCTCCCTGACAGTGAGGGCTGGCCCTGCCCCCCAGCAGAATGGGAAACATTTCTGGCAGGTGCTTCAGACAATCAAGGCCTGTATGAGACATGACCAGGTCCAAGACCCCCACCCCTGACCTTTCTGTTTTGCCCTGCTGGTCTTACCACTGGAGGAGGACTTACAAAGCTTTTGGGGGCTGCCTCCAGTGGGAACTGCAGCTATGCACAGGGCACCCTAGCTCAGCTTCCCTGGCAGCATTTGTCAACCTCCCCTCTTCAGAGGGGGCTTTGCAAACACTTTCAGATAGCAAACCTGGCAACTGTGCCCCATGTGGACTGCAGTCACGTGTGGGCTGGGTGCAGGGTGCCCTCATAGGCTTGCCTGGCTGCTCCTGGCCAGTCATGGACCCATGAGGGGGACTTAGAACAATTCCATGCAGGAACGTGCCCAGCCAAGGACGCCCTACCCAGGTTGTCCCTCCCGACAGCCCAAGTGCGTCCTGTGGGCAGAGGGGACTTCCATTGAGTGATCATTCCACCCACTCAATTCCCAGATGCTGGCTGTCCTCTATAGCTGCAGGCAATCTCAAGGGAATCCATTCTGAGACGGTACAGGTCGTGGCCCGGACAATCCTGTCATCACAGCCGGCCTCCTGAAACTCTGCTTTCTTTTCCACAGACAAATCTCATCCCACATCTAGGCAGCCAGAGCTCTGGGGGACGACACAAAAATGGCCACCCAACAACCGGCATGACTGGGCCCCAGAGGCCAGCCTCCTCCATGTCTCACTGGACCATGCAATGACCCACAACTGTCGTGGGGGTGTCACACTGGGACTGAGCTGGGACTCTCCTCGGCCTCTCTGGCTGGCCTAAGTCATCTTTGGCCTCTTCCAGGGGACACAGAAATAACTTCTGGAAGGTGTCCCTGATGACCAGGCCCCACATGAGACTGCGGCCTGGTGGGGGTGTGCTCCATGGGCCTCCCTGGCCATCCAAAGTCAGTCTCTCCCTCCGGAGGAGGACTTAAAATTTTTTCAGAAATCACATGTGGCTACCGAGCCCTGAGTGAGATCGCCTCCAAGAGGGTACCTAGCCACCCTAGAGGGGGACTTAGAAACATTTTTGGGAGACACAAGCAGCTAATGGGGTCCACATGTGGCCATGGCCAGAGCCAGAGCCCCCTCCCTGGGCCTGTCTGGATGACTAAGATCTGTATTTTCCTCTAGAAGGAGACAGAAAATTTTGTAGGGGTTGCCCAGCAACTGGGCCCCCTGGAGGTCGTGACAAGACTGGGGAGCCCTCCTAAAGTGTTTCTACTCAGCCCAGGCCAGTGACCTTCTCCAGAGGGAAACGTGAGAACATTTTCGTGATGACCAATATAAACTCAGGAACATGGTTGTGTCCAGGATGCCCTTTCTTGGCTCACTCCCTGGCCCTGACCAGTCCCCACCAAGGTGGGGGGCTTAAACATCTTCTCAGGGGGCATCTCCAGAGACAGGGCCCAAAGCAGGACCACAGCCTCCATGGCTGGCCAGGCTTGTCCTGGCCTTCACAGGGGAACTTAGAGATGTTTTCAGGAGCCCACCCAAAGACCACACCCTAAGCGTATCATTGAGTGCACCTTTCCAGGTCTCCCTGGTTGGCCTGGCTCGACTCCACCTAAGAGGGGACTTAGAAAACATTTGGGAGCCACATCCTCAATCTGGTCCCACGTAGGACCTTGGGCAGGCCCGGGAGCCCTCCATGAGCTTTGTTTTCTGGCATGGACTTGTCCCAGCCTAGTAAGAGGGACTTAGAAATCTTTTCTGGAAGCGCTCTTAAAGACTGGCACCCTAGCAGGAACAACACAGGGCCTGGTGCCCCTACACCCAGCCTCCTTTATGGCCTGGGCTAGTGCCCCCTTCCAGGCAAAAGAATATGATAAGCAGAACATAAGAGGGAGTCCCTTGAGCCCTGGTCACATTCCCCAAGCCACTCTGGTCCATCTAGTCTGGTCCACACCATTGGAGGATTAGAATTGTTTTTGGTGGGTACCTTCTAATACTGGAGCACCCTCCCTGGGATGCCCTGGTCAGCCCTGGCATGTCCATACCACAGAAGGGGACTTAGAAGTACTTTAGGGGATCCTCCTACGACTAGATCCAATGAGGGACCATGACCTCCCTGGTCCTCCTCCATGGATGCCCAGTTCTCTCATCTGGAAGGTGACTTGGAAATATTTTCAAGGGGTGCACCCATCAAACAGGCCCCATATAGGACCAAGGTTGGGCAGGAGCAGCTTACGTGGGCTTCCCAGTTCTACTCAGACTGGTTCTGGCCTCTGAAGGGGGACTTAGCAAACTTCTCAGGGATGCCTTCGAACACGTGGAATCAAGGCCCTGCCTGGGGCGCCCTCCTCTGGCCTCTGTGGTTGACCCAGGTTGGAGCCTACTAGCAGAGGGGGACTTAGAAAGCTTTCTGGGAGATGCCTACTAAGACCAAGCCTCTCCTGGGGCCATGGCCTGGGCAGGACATCCTCCCCAGACCTCACTGGCTGGTTCAAGCTGGTTCTCTCCCTGGAGAGAGTCAGAAAAATTTGGGGGAGGTACATCCAGTGACACGGTTTCACCATAGCCAGACCTTTCTTCCCAGCCCAGGGCTGTGCTCCCTCTGAAACATTTTGGGGAGGTTTGTCCTACAAGTGGGTTCACATGGGTTGTGGCTGGACCCAGAGTAACTTTCTCTGGGCTCCTTGCCTGGCCCCGGCTGGTCCTAAACTAGGAGCAGGAAATGTGAAAGTTTTCAAGGGACACTGGCCATCACTAAGCCCTACATGGGACCACGGAATGGTGTGGGCAGCCTCCCCGAGACTCCCTGGCTGGTCCATTGCCGGTCCCTGCCACAGAAGTGGGACATAGAAACATTTCCAGGGAGAGATTCCTGTAACAGGCCGCATGCTGGACAGTGAACAGGCTGAGGTCACCCTCCTTGGGCCTCCATGTCCACCCCGGCTGGTGTCAGCCTCTATAGAAGAATGTAGAAACTTTTCAGAGGCACTCCCAATGCCCAGGACCCACAAAGGACAGCATCTGGGCCCGTGGCACTCTCCACAGGCCTCCTTATGTGGCCCAGGATGGTGCCCCCCCTTTGTAGGGGAACTTGGGTACATTTTAAGGAGGCACATGTGACAACTAGGACCAAGGTGGAGCTTGCCACCTGGCCCAGTCCAATTCTGTCACCAGAGAGGTTCTTATAGAGAATTGGGTGGGTGCCACCTGCGACCCCGGGCCACAGGACAGTTGACAGGCTGGGGCCGCTTTTCCCCAGACTTCCCTCGTCAACTCCGCTGGTGTTCCCCTCTGGAGAAAAACTTTGTAATGTGTTTGGGAGGTGCATCAAGCACAAGAATGCTCAAGGGACCACGACTAGGCTGAGGAATCATCTTTGGGGCTTTGGGCCTCCTGGATGGTCCCTCTCTTTAAAGGAAGACTTAGAAAAATTTAAAGAGGCACGTCTGGCAACCAGGCCCCACATGTGACTGCATCCAGGCCCCAGGTGTCCTCTCCAGGCATTCCTAGCTGACCCAGGCTCATACCTTGCTTCCCACTCTGTCAGAGGATTTAGAAATATTTTCTGGAGGCACATATGACAATCGGGACCATGTAAGTGCCCTCCGCTGACTCCCCAGTTTGGCCTGGTCCAGTTCCAACCACAGAAATGGAACTTAGAAACTTTTTCAGGCAGAGCCACCAACAACTGGGTCCACGTGGGATAGTGGGCAGGCCCGAGTCACCCTCCCCAGGTCTCCCTGGTTGGTCAGGTCCAATCCCCCTCACTAGCCTAAACTAAACCAAACTCATTGCTGTCGAGTCAATTTTGACCCTGTAGGATACAGTAGAGCTGCCCCACGGGGTTTCCAAGTCTGTAATCTTTACCGAAGCAGACTGCCACATCTTTCTCCCACAGAGATCATGGGCTCAAACATCTGACCTTTCAGTTAGCAGCTGAGCGCTTAAACACTTCACTACCAGGGCTCCTCCCATCACTGGAGGGGGATTTAAAATATTTGAGACTCATCCTAAAACAGGGACCAATCTGGGGCTGTGGGCAGGCCTGGGGAGCACTCCATGGGCCTCCCTATCTAGTGTGGGCCAGTCACAGCAGCTGAAGTGTTAGAAAATTTTTTGAGAGGCTGTCTCCATGACAGCCAGGGCCAGTGCAGCCCCTCTGGATGGGGAGTTAGAAATATTTTCCAGATGCACATCGATGGCTGATCCATGCCAGATCGTGGCTGTGTTTGGGTCACCTCCTCAGACTTCCCTGCCCAACTGTTATGGATTGTATTGTGTCCCAAAAAAAATATGTTGTAAATCCTAAACCCTATTACCTGTGGGGAAACACTGGTGACATAGTGGTTAAGTGCTACAGCTGCTAACCAAAAGGTGAGCAGTTCAAATCCACCAGGCACTCCTTGGAAACTATGGGGCAGTTTTACTCTGTCCTATAGGGTCACTATGAGTTGGAATCGACTCGACAGCAATGGGTTTGGTTTCTTTGGGTTATTACCTGTGGTTATAATCCCATTTGGGAATGACTTTTCTTTGTTATGTCAATGAGGCAGTATTAGTATCGGATGTGTCTTAAGTCAATCTCTTTTGAGATAGAAAAAGAGGAAATCAGGCATAGAAGAAGCAAACAGTGATAGGAGAAGACAGACGTCATACTGCATGAATATCACTAAGGAACTGAGGAACAGAGCTTAAAGAAGACAAAGACCTTCCCCTAGAGCCAACAGAGAGAAAGCCTTCCCCTAGAGCTGGTGCCCTAAATTCAGCATTGGGCTGTCCTAAAGTAAATCTGTTAGCCTTTTTTACCATAGCACTAGCTGCAGTAACTGCTCAGAGGCAGGCTGGCCAACCTTTTGAGACAGTGTCCAGATTTTTAGAGAAATAGGCAACAGGGTGACTCCAAGGTCCCAACAACTCTGTTAATACACCAACAGCTACTCCTCTTCTCTCATCTATATATAATTCAAAGGGTTGTTTTTGATAATCTGTCAGCCCTACATCTGGGGCCTTCATCAGCTGGGATTTTAAGTCACTAAAGTCTCGTTAACAATCAGGAGTCCATTAGAAAGAATCTCTCTCCGCCCCCTGGGTAGCCTGATAGAAAGGTTGCACCAAGATCCCAAAGTTAGGGGTCCAGAAATCTGCCATTCCTAGGAATCCTCTACCTATTTACTTGTCTTAGGAGGGGCTATGCAGCAGATGGTTTCTATCTTTCAAGTAGTAAGTGCCTTTGCCCTTGGGAAATGAAGAAACCCATTGTATTTTATCTCCATGAGGTTGGCTTGTAACTTTTCTAGGGACACTCAGTATCCAGCTTCAGCCAAGAAATTTAAGACAGTCACTGTATTTGTAACAGAGTCTTCTTCAGACTCACTTCCTATTAGGATGCCGTCCACATATTGCAGGACCACCCCTCGGTAGAGAGGAGGTAACTGCTCTAGGTTTTTGGCCAGCACTGTTCCAAAAATATTGGGAGAGTTCTTAAATCCTTGGGATAGCACAGTCCAACAGAGCCATTTCTTCTCTTTTTCCCCTTCCCATTGGAAAGCAAAGATCAGCAGGCTCTCAGCAGCCAGCGGGATACAAAAGAAAGCATCTTTTAAATCCAAAACAGTAAAATGAGTACAGGAAGGTGGGAGGACCGATAGTAAGGTATATGGGTTTGGGACTACCGGGTGTAGGGTCTTCATAACTTGGTTAACAGACAGCAAATCTTGAACAAAATGGTACTCACTGGTTGACACCTTCTTCACTGGCAGAACAGGAGTGTTAAGCGGGGATTGGCACTCTCACAACAGGCCCCATTCCGTGTATAGAGTGATTACTCCCTGCAGTCCAGACGTGCCTTAATTCTCAGCGGATACTGTTTAATCTGAGGAGACATGACATTGGGTAACAGCTCCATGACCAGAAGGATGGCAATCCAAGCTCATCCTGGTTGACCACTGGCCAAAACCCACAGGGCTATGGCATCAACTACTCTTCAAACTGTGGGTGAGACAGACGCCAGGGGTAACACCAGTTGGGTGAGAGCTAAGAGAGCTGGTTGAACTTTCCAGGCGTTTGCTGGCAGTACTGTCAGGGACAAGCCTTTTTCATCCAAAGAGATTTCAGCATGCACTTTACATAGGAAATCCCATCCTGAAAGGGGAATAGGGCATTTGGGCACATATAGAAACTGGTGGGATAGTTTGGTTTCTCCTATTTCATAGTCATTGGCTGCAAAAAAGGTCTAGTCATCTCTTTTCCAGTCACCCCAACAACTTGAATACGGTTGGTCAAAGCAGTTCCTTTAGGCTTCTGGGTGAGTACCAAGAAGGCTGCTCTGACATCAATCAAAAAGTCTACTGGCTGTCCTCCTACCATAACTTTTACCAGGGGATCAGTAGGAGGTAAATCAAAAATTTTCTCCCCCAGTGTCCATCATTGAGAGTCCTCCTCCTGCTCTCTCATAACTCCTTGAAAAACTTCTCCTCCCTTTCAACTTTGCCTGGCCCTTTTCCACTCTTTCTTTTGGGGTATTCATTTTTCTAGTGTCCCTCCTCCTTGCAGAAAGCACATTGGTTCTTCTTTAGTAAAGGCCCATTCTTATCTCCATCTCATTGTCTTCCTCCAGAAGATCCTAGAGCAGCAGCCAGATTGGTCTGTTTCTTCATGTCCTGGTCTTTTTCTTTCTTTTTCTCAGCCTCCTTTATCTGATCTCTGTTGGTAAAGACCTTAAATACAACTTCAACTAATTGAGTTAAAGACAGGGCCCCTAGTCCTCCTTCTACCTTCTGCAATTGTCTTCGAATATTGGGGCATTCTGCACAATAAAAGTCATACTGATCAGAGGACCATTCTGGGGCATTTCAGGATCGATGTTTGTATACTTACCGAAATTTGTCATGAGCCATTCCAGGAATGCTGATGGGTTTTCTTCTGACCACTGAAAGATCTTGATCTTACTAAAATTTATCTGTCCTAGGTGCCCCATGTTTTAGCCCATACAGGAGGAACCCTCGGTAAGCTATGAGACCCTGTCTTCCTGCCGCTGTATTTGGGCCCCACATTGGCTCCTTAACAGGGACTGGTTTGTCGGCTGGTACTCCACCTATAACACTTTCTTCATTGTATTTTTTTCTGCCTTTTCTTTTGCTTTTGCTAAGACCATTCATCCTTCTTCAGCTGTGAGGAGTGCATCTAATAAAGTCTGACAGCCCACGTAGGATGGTAGGTAGCAAAAATTTTCACACATGGCATGTGGGTCTGACCGATACTTTGGAAAGTTTCACTTCCAATTGTACAAATTGGAAGCCAGGAACGGATTATGGACCCACATCATCTGAGGTAGCCCTTCTGCAGCGGGGACTGGCACCTCCTGGAGTGGGTAAAGCCATCCAAGGGGAACTGGGCCAAACTGTACCCCACTCCTAGTATGGGGTGGGGAGACCATATCTGTCCCACCTCCTCTGCCTCCGTTAACGCCTTCCCATTTTCATCCTCTGATACCACCAGGGTGGGGTCACGAATAGCTGCCAATGGGGTTTTTCGAGGTGGGGGAAGGAAAAGAACATCCAACAGTTCTTCATCCTTTTCTTCATCTTCATCTTTGGTCTGCATAAGAGGGGATAAAACAGAAGCTTTATCTTTTTTCTCATGCCACAGTGTCATAAAACATTCTACATACAGTTTTTTATCCCACTTGTTAGTTTGAGTACAAAACAGATCAAGTCGCAGAATAGTGTCAAAATCCCTGGAGCAATTTATAGGCCATCTGTCCCGATCAGGGAGTTGGTATTGAGGCCACACTTGATTATGCAAAATTTTAAGATGTCTGTTGGTTAGGGGATCCCCTCTGAAATAAGTCCAATTAGAGAGAATAAGGCCTAGTGGACTCTAACCCGAACTTCCCTGGGTACCCGTTGGCAATGGGAGCCTCATCGGTCTCTCATCCAACCCCATGGGACCTAGTCACCTGTTCTTGGATGAAGTCTATGAGAGCTGATGCCCCTACAGCTTTTACAGAGGATCTTATACCTGAAGCTCAAACACCCACTGTAACACAGCTAAACTTTCTCCCTCTGTCCGGAGCTCGCTGTCGTGGAGTCCTCTCCCAACATCAGACTTCCAGGCCACCACAAGTTGAGAGACCTCCACAATCCGAGGAAGGGTGCACCTTCTCTTTGTCCTTAGGGAGATGGAACAAGGGCCAGCGTAATTCGAGCCCCATGTTGGGTGCTAAAATTTGTTGCCCAATTAGAATCCGTGCCATGGAGAAGCCAAACCAATGAAACATACTCCAAGTCACAAAGAGAGAGAAAGTTTATTAGGATGTGACACTAACGAGGAGCCTGATGGCAACGTTGGCTGTCTTCATGGAGTCCCAAAAGGCAATTTTACATTAAAGCTTATATATCATTGTTGCAAGGGTTACACAGAGTCTTTAGGCACGTAGGTCTCAGATGGCTGGATGAGTTATACATTACAAGACAACTACAAGAGACTCTTTATCAGACTAAAGAGATACATGCTGGACTTCACCTTATCAGACTAAAGATATGCCTGCCGGACATCTGGACTCTAATATTTATGTTGAGGGTCACATATCACAAGTGGCCGGACAGAACAAAACAAAGTCATTGACAAAAGTATTTGGAAAGGAGAATACAAGCCAAAAAACTTATAGGTTATTTAGAGTATCATCATGGCGGTAGTTATGTCAAGCTCTCACTTGCCCATTTTGAAAAAGAGAAAACATGTTGTGAAGTATTAGGGTCACAGGATGACACAGGACCAGGCAGAGTTTTTGTTCTGCTGTCCATAGGGTGGCTATGAGTCAGAACTGACTGACAGAACCTAACAACAGCAACAATATTTTAATGGTTATAAATCTTTAAGATAGATGAAACACTTAGAGATATGCGTTGGATTTAGTACGTGCATTTAGGACCATATTTATCCCAATAAAAGGAGGAAAAATACATGAATATATTTTGAGAAATTTTTTTGTAATACAGATATTTTCAGCAGGATTGTGTGAGAAAAAATATAGACAATCCTATTTCCTCTCTTGTCAAATGTAATATGGCTGAATAAGCTTAATGTAGGTGATGACTGAGTTATAGAGATCACATACCCACTGATTCTCCAAGATTTGAAGACTTGTATGAGACAGGATCTGTGTGGGATTTGATAATGGTGATTCAAACACAGTTTCTGCTACAAAGAGCCACTCTTTTTAATAGGTGAAGTCTCCTCGGAGCAAAACCTGGGTATATTGCCAATGTCACAGCAACAAACATTGGTAATGAAGGCAAAATGGGAGGCATGTATAATGAAATGAATCAAAATACTTAAACAGATCCTAGAGGGTGAGCCACACTACAGTGTTGCAAAAAGTACTTCATCCTTTGTATTCATTATTTGGCGAAGTCTTCATGCTTAAATAAAGTCAAACGTGCAACTACTAGAAAGTTATAATCTATAGTAAATAATGTTAAATATGAAGAAGTAAAGCATAAATTGATCAGTGATTCATGTGTGGCATGTATAATGTGGCTAGAGAATATGTTTTTTTAGACCAAATGTAATAATGTAGAATGAATGTAATATGTATATCAAACCTACTGAATATAAGAACAACGAAAGGATATCATTTTACACATAACAAAAGATAAGAAAAAATATATAGACACCAAAGAGTCAAGCAGCAGCTGCATATATGATTTCAAAATTTTAAAGTGTTTTAAATGTAACTGTCATGTTGAAGAAATCATCTCTAACTGCAATGTCATGAGCATAAACTTTTTTTTCATTTTTTTAAAATTTAGAATTATAATTCACTGTAATTGTTGTTATGGAGGTAGTTCTGTTATTTATTTTTTTCATATAAATAACCAGTTGATGCAGACCCATTTACTTTAAAAGGTCCAGTGCAAGTGTGTACTCTGGCAGGCTAGAGCCTGTTCTGCCTTAAATACAGATACCCTCAGGGTGGAGCACTGCCTTCAGCCTAGGAAGAATCCCTGCATGGAGAAAGAGCTGAAGGCCCTGAATCTGTCACTCCTTCCTTACTCAACACTGTCTCCTCCTCACCCTTCTTCCATTTCAGGTCCCAGGTGTGGTGCAGGGAGAGCTAGTTCAGTCTAGGCATCTGAAGACCTGCGGCGACCATCTTACACATCCATGCTGTCACAAGTAAGGATTTCAACTGCTCTGATGGGCTGTGTGGACCAAACATTATTCATTTGCCTCCAAACTACCTAGTGGCTCTGTGTCTACTCCGATCGCATTCTGACAAAGGCATCTTAGCAGCATAGACGGTGAGAAAGGACTGAAATGGAATTAATCATCCTTAATAAAAAATGGTCATTCCACTTACACAATAGGATCCTATTTTCATTGCTTATTCAATAATTATTCTCAAATTACTCTTTTCTGTGGGTATACGTCTACAGGGTAGACTCTTATTCTCTCTTCAGATCTCACAACCTGATCCAAACACATGCCCAGACTCATCTCTGCCACTTCCCCATACCCACCAATGTTGCAGCTACATAGAATATCTTGCCTCTCCCAGATCTATAGGAGAGACTTACACAGAAAAGTATTCATTGTTTATCAAAAATTCAAATTTAACGGGGTGTCTCTTATTTTTATTCCCTAAATTTGTCATACTGTGGTGGCTTGCACGTTGGTGTGATGCTGGAAGTTATACCACCAGTATTTCAAATACGAGCAGGGTAACCCATGGTGGACAGGTTTTAGTGGAGCTTCCAGATTAAGACAGACTAGGAAGAAGGACCTGGCGATCTACTTCTAAACAAATTAACAAACAAACAAAAATTAGCCAGTGAAAACCTTAGGAATAACAGCGGAACATTGTCTGATATAATGCCTGAAGATGAGCCCATCAAGTGGGAAGGCATTCAAAATATGACTGGGGAAGAGCTGCTTCCTCAAAGTAGAGTCAATATTGATGTGGATGGAGTAAAACTTTTGGGACCTTCATTTACTGATGTGGCACAACTCAAAATGAGAATAAACAACTGCAAACACCCATTAATAATTGGAACATTCAATGTATGAAGTATGAATCTAGGAAAATTGGAAGTTGTCAAAAATGCAATGGAACACAAACAACGATATCCTAGGTATTAGTGAGCTGAAATGAACTGGTATTGGACATTTGAATCGGACACTCCTACGGTCTACTATGCTGGGAATGACAAATTGAAAAGTAGTGACACTGCATTCGTCATCAGAAAGAACATTTCAAGATCCACCCTGAAGTATAATGCTGTCAGTGATAGGATAATATCCATATGTCTACAAGGAAGACCAGTTAATACGACTATTATTCAAATTTACATATGAACCACTAATGGCAAAGATGAGGAATTTGAAGATTTTTACCAACTTCTGCATTCTGAAATTGATCAAACATGCAATCAAAATGCTTCAATAATTACTGGTGATTGGAAAGTGAAATTTGGAAACTGACTCGACGGCACCTAACAACAAAATTGCCAACCCTACCCAGATCACACTCTGTGCTGTCAACACTCCCTGACCTTGTCACACTCTTCCTTTCACTTAAGATATCCTCCAGCAGTCCCCTTTCTTTGGCAAAATCGCCCTTCAAGAGACAACTCAGTTCCAATTGTCTCTGTAAAATGTCTCCTATTTTCCTCAGATAGAGTATCCAGGGATCCTTTTCTCAAATCCTCATTGAAGCACATGGCACACTGAATTGGCTACCTGTCTCCACCACTGGCCATGAGCTCTTCAAGGTCACGTCTGGGTTTCAGATATCTTTGTATCTCTATGCCTGGTATATAGCAGATACTTAATAAAAGTGCATTGAAGGAATGAATTAATGCATTTCTTTGTAAATGGACTACTGCTATCACCTATTAACTGCCATCCTACTCCTATTTCCCACTGTGCATTCCACTCTCCATCTCCTAAACAGTATTTTTCGAACTTCAGATCACTCCTTTGTGTGAAGAAACTTAATTTAGTGAGTAAAACCAGCATGAAACAGAATCAAGTGAAATGTGGTAGGAGGACGTGGAGTGGATAGTAATGGAAACTAAAGTGCAGCACACAGTAAGGCTAAGTAGGCTAAGTCTTGTTTTGTATAGCTTACATTTCAGTTGTGTGTGTGTACTGGATTTCAGCATAAAATGTATTTCTAATGTGGGTTCTAGTCAAAATATTATGAAATCCACTCTACTAAAACAGCTTTGTGCTCCTCATACTGCATTGGGCATATCAAAATTAGATGTGATTCTCTGTTAATATTTTTTTGATTGCTTGTAACTCCCTTCAGTAATCTTTAATGGTTCTTCCTTTTCTACAAGATTAATAACTTAGCTACACATTCAAGATCTTCCATAATCTGTCCCCAACCTACCCCTTAGTCCATTCTCCCACAACTAACTCCACTGCACAAAACATCTGTTGTTAGGTGTTGTCGAGTTGGTTCCAACTCATAGCGACCCCTGTACAACAGAACGAAAGTCTGCCTGGTCCTGCACCATCCTCACAATCATTGTCGTGCTTGCGTTTATTGTTGCAGTCAGTGTCAATCCATCTTGTTGAGGGTCTTCCTCTTTTTTGCTAACCCTCTGCTTTACCAAGCATGATGTCTTTCTCCAGGAACTGGTTCCTCCTGATAACATGTCCAAAGTATGTGAGATGAAGTCTCACCATCCTCTCTTCAAGGACATACTCGAACCTAATTTCATATAGAACACTTCCACTTAAACTGTGCACATCTCACTTTATTGTTTGATGGGTCAGACAACACCCAATTCTTTTTTTAATTTTTTTTATTGTACTTTAGATGAAGGTTTACAGAACAAATAGCTTCTCATTAAAAAGTGCACAACACCCAGTTCTTGATGGGTAGCTCAAGTTATATATAACTTGGTGGACCACAATCAAGCATTCAGTCTCTACTAGGGTCCCAGAGCAAGCCAGACAGTGTTTCTCAAAAGGAGAATAGTTATCTGAAGAGGATGTCATGGATTGGCTCCTTGGTCCTAAAAGTCTGAGGTGTGAGTCACCTTCCAAAGGCTCCATCAAGCATCCCTATGTGTCACAGACACATAAAGCACCGTCATATCTGCCAGGTCCTATGGCACAAGTTGCAAAGCAGCTTGCCTGCAGCTGAGACCTGTTGCTGAACCTCTCCTTGTTCTGGGCTCCACTCAAAACTAGTAGTAGTTAGGGTTACTCAGAAAATGGGTCAGCGAAGCAGGCCCACATGATGTGCATGTTGTCTCCAAAATCCAAACAGGTCCACTAGGCTTGGTGCCTCTTTCTCAGTGGTAGAAGGGAATGATGCAACAACCTGTCCTTCACATTGGAAAGGACATATCACCATACCCTAGATCCTGGACTCCTAGAGATTTCACTAAGGCGGCAGGCTTATAAATTTCTAAGGGGTTTATTTCCCACCCACTTGTAAACATGTGTCTTACCAAGGTGTCTAGAATTGTTCCTACTTCCTGATTACTCTGTCCAAATCAGCATGATGCCATCAATATCACAGTGGAGCAGCGTGATGTCCTGTGAAATGGAGAAGTGATGAGTGTTTGTGTAGAGGAAATAGTGACAGAGTCCTGGAGAGTTTATATATCTCAGGTAAGACAGGTAAGATGTATTTCTGGTCCTGCCAGCTGAAAGCAAGCAACTTCTGTTGGTCTTTACTGCCCACATAGAGAGTAAATCAGTAACTTAAAAAATAAAAAGCAGCCCACCAGGTGCCAGGGAATGTGCTGATTTGCTCCAGCAGTGAAAAGTCATCTGGAATGGAAGCTAAATTGGAGGAACTCTTTGATGAAGTAGAAATAATGCACCATCCTTCAGCAAAACCCATCTGCATTCTGCATAGACAAAGTATTTAAGGAATCCATACTTTAAAGAAGAACTTTGGGTTAAGTTCACAGTGTAGAAGTGTCTGAGCAGGATTCACGCCAGCTTGTTTGGCTCCGAAGTCTAAGTTCATCCTCACCTTAGTGACTCTGAGTTCATCAAGTCTCCACTCACAAGTCTGGATCTACAGATTCATCGATAGGAATTACTCAGCCTCACTTTGTGGTAAAGATTTTTTTTAATTCACCCTCCCCAAATATTAACCTGACTGCAAGGTAGTTAAGATGATTAAGAACCAATCCTTCTCCTGCAATATTTAAAAGATTTCTGGTGAGAGTTCAAAGTTTTACTCACTCTCTAGGTGACAGTTTGGAACTCAGGGACTCCAGCTTGTGCCTGACTCCCCATAGGTGGGTGGAGAAAATAAATTTCTGTTTGTTAAAGCCACCCAATTGTGGTATTTCTGTCATAGCAGCACTAGATAACAAAGTCAGCAACTAAGACCATGTATATATATTGAAAGGAAAATCTGACAGTTTTTCACTTTCATATCTATCATTTAACACGCTAGTTTATTTTGTAGCTAGTCAGCTGGTTCCAGTCTCTTCATTAGGATCTTGGTGTCTTATTAAGCAGGGGCCCTTGTGGCACAGTGGTTAAGCATTCGGTTGCTAACTAAAAGGCCAGCTGTTCAAATTCACCAGCCACTCCTTGGAAACCCTATGGGGCAGTTCTACTCTGCCCTGTAGGTTAGCTATGAGACAGAAAAAACTCGACGGTAACAGGTTTGGTTTTCTGCGGTTTTTTTTTTTTTTTTTGCCTTATTCAGCTCCGTGTCCACAGTGCTTATCATGGTCCCTGTCACAGAGCAGTGAAGCAAAAGTTACCTATGAAATGTATGTCTTTAAAGTTTTGTCTACCAAAAAGAAAAAGGATTTGAAAAAAATTGATTGTTGACTTAATATAATCTTACAGTCAAAGTGGACCTTAAATATGATGAAATAAAATTCTAAATCATATACTGTATTACAATGGAAAGGATTTCATTTTTTCATGATGTAAATGTACTCACTGAAGTATGGAAACTTGATGTCCATGTGTAAGGGCCTTTATTCCATGGGGTAAGGGACTAAGTTACATGGTTTATGTTATTTTATTGATTCATCTTATTGATTGTCTTCTCTTTACCTAGCATGAGTTTTCCTTCTCTAGGTCTGATTTTTGCTCTGTCTTGCCATTTTCACCGGTATCATTTGTTAGTATTTCATTGGAGGCATGCTTATCCTCTTTTCCATATTAAATCAGTTTTATTTAAATATAATATTTACAGAGAAAGCATACTATAAATATTCAGATTTTCAAATCTGAGTACTCCTATATAACCAGGACTCTAGAAACTTCCTCACCTGCACAACCTTCTAGACAACACTCACACAGGGTAACCACCATCCCGACTCTTAATATCACAGATTATTTTTTATTGCTTTTTTATTTTACACAAAAGAATCATATAGTATATATTGTTTTGTGTTTGGCTTATTTCACTGAGTTCATTCGTTTTTTGGATTTGGTTGTAGATAAATCATTCTCATTGGTGTACTGATTTCCATTGTGCGAATATACCTCACTTTATGCTTTCCATTTAGTGTTGATGAAAATTTGGGTAGTTTCATTTTGAGGATTCTGACCAGTCATGTTGCAGTGAACATCCTGGAACATGTCTTCAGCAAATGTGTGCCTATGATGGGAGACAAGGAAGAAGCTGACTATTGCAGGCAAAATATAGAGAAATCCTGTAGAGAAATGGAGGTTCTAGCAGATGAGGAAGAGAAGTCCCTGCCATTGAACTTGTGAATAAACAAAACAAAGAACAAAAGTTGAGAGAATGGAATGTAGCAAATGCAAAACCCCCAATCAGAGCTAGAGACTTCAGTGGTATGGGATTATTAGTGAATGGGCTTTTCCCTCTCTCTGCCTTCCTGTCTTCTAGGAGTTACTACTCACCAAAGGTTACCCTGTCTTCATACCCCAAGACCAATGTTTCTCAATCTTTTTTCATTATTGTCCCTGAAAGAACTTTTTAAGGTATTTTTTTCTTAATCAGCCTACTCCTCACTCATGAAATTTTATAACACAGATGGTGAAATGAGTTCCTTTATGTGGCCTTTTGCCTTGGTTCTTTGGAAAAATAGTTTTAGAGATTTCTCCCCAAGCCCTGAGGAGTTACTTTGGCCCTAGTTTTCTACCCCAGATGATTTGTTACCTTTATTCAGGTTGACGGACATTACCTGTGTAACTGGACTGTTCCAGGCCGGCTCTGCGCTGCCATAGAGACATGAAATGGGTGAAAGAGAAAGAAGAAGCTTTATTTGGTTGGCCAAGCAAAAAGAGCACACTGGGACTTGCGTCACCAAGGTGGCTTCCAGAACAATAGCCCAAGGGGTTCATATGGGTGAACTAAATCGGGTGTGGGGTATTCAGGAAAGCCTCGAGGTGGGGCCAGCTTGCTGATTGGTCTGGCCCGAAAAGGCATTCCTGGGGCAGTCTGGCCTTTCTCTACTTGCTCAGTCTAAAAGGGGGGATCGCTCAAACCAGATCTTAGGCTTGGACCCCTTACTTCTGAAAGCCTTCCCCCAATCTTGGGTGGTTAAATTTGGTTCCATCTGGTAGGAGAAGAGTTCCGAGGTCACCCAGAGGACGGAGTTGATGGTTCCGCGCATGTCAGGCAGGCCAGATCTAGTTCTTGCCACTTTCAGCTGGTCTTGTGACCCTAGTCTCTTGTTTTCCTCAACCTGGCCGGAAACAGGTTGTTGTTGTTTGTTGTTAGGTGCTACCGAGTCGGTTCCGACTCATAGCGACCCTATGCACAACAGAATGAAACACCAACTGGTCCTGCGCTATCCTCACAATTGATGCTATGCTTGAGCCCACTGTTGCAGCCACTGTGTCAATCTATCTCACTGAGGGTCTTCCTTTTTTTTGCTCACCCTTTACTTTACCAAGCATGATGTCCTTCTCCAGGGACTGAACCCTCCTGATAACATGTCCAAATTATCTGAGTCTCAGTCTCGCCATTCTTACTTCCAAGGAGCATTATGGTTATACTTCTTCCAAGACAGATTTGTTCATTCTTTTGGCAGTCCATGGTATATTCAATATTCTGTGCCAACACCAAAATTCTAAGGCGTCAATTCTTCTTCGGTCTTCCTTATCCATTGTTCAGATTTCCCATGCATATGAGGTGATTAAAAACAACATGGCTTGGGTCAGGTGCATCTTAGGCCTCAAGGTGACATCTTTGCTTTTTAACAGTTCAAAGACATCTCTTGCAGCCGATTTGCCCAATGCAATGCGTCTTTTCATTTCTTGACTGCTGCTTCCATAAGTGTTGATTGTGGACCCAAGTAAAAAGAAATCCTTGACAACACCCACCTTTTCTCCATTTATCATAATGTTGCTTATTGGTCCAGTTGTGACGATTTTTGTTTTCTTTATGTTGAGGTGTAATCCATACTGAAGGCTGTGGCCTTTGGTCTTCATCAGTAAGTGTTTCAAGTCCTCTTCACTTTCAGCAAGCAAGGTAGTGTCATTTGCATATCGCAGACTGTTAATAAGTCTTCCTCCAATCTTGATGCCCCATTCTTCTTCATATAGTCCACTTCTCAGGTTATTTGCTCCACATACAAATCAAATAGGTATGGTGAAAGGATACAACCCTGACGCACACCTTTTCTGAGTTTAAAACAGACAGTATTCCCTTGTTTTGTTTGAATGACTGCCTCTTGATCCATGTACAGATTCTTCATGAACACAGTTAAGTATTCCAGAATTTTCATTCTCCGCAATATTATCCATAATTTGTTATGATCCACACAGTCAAATGTGTTAACATAGTCAATAAAAACACAGGTAAACATCTTTCTGGTATTCTCTGATTTCAGCCAGGATCCATCTGACATTAGCAATGATATTCCTGGTTCCATGTCCTCTTCTAAATCTGGCTTGAATTTCTGGCAGTTC
This sequence comes from Dugong dugon, assembly GCA_030035585.1. Lineage (NCBI taxonomy): Eukaryota > Metazoa > Chordata > Mammalia > Sirenia > Dugongidae > Dugong > Dugong dugon. The sequence continues at coordinate 15,867,637 of CM057462.1, read as the reverse complement.
CCAGGTGATATACTGCTGCAGCCGCTTTTGAATGATCTTCAGCAAAATTTTGCTGGCATGTGTTATTAATAATATTGTTCGATAATTTCCACATTCTATTGGTTCACCTTTCTTAGGAATAGGCATAAATATGGATCTCTTCCAGTGAGTTGGCCACATAGCTGTCTTCCAAATTTCTTGGCATAGACGAGTGAGCACTTCCAGCACTGCATCTGTTTGTTGAAACATCTCAGTTGGTATTCCATCAATTCCTGGAGCCTTGTTTTTCGCCAATACCTTCAGTGCAGCTTGGACTTCTTCCTTCAGTACCATTGGTTCCTGATCATATGTTACTTCCTCAAAAGGCTGAATGTTGACCAATTCTTTTTGGTATAGTGACTCTGTGTATTCCTTCCATCTTCTTCTGATGCTTCCTGAGTCATTCACTATTTTCCCCGTAGAATCCTTCAGTATTGCAACTAGAGGTTTTAATTTTTTCTTCAGTTCTATCAGCTTTAGAAATGCTGAGTGTGTTATTCCCTTTTGTTTTTCTATCTCCACTTCTTTGCACATGTCATCACAATACTCTACTTTGTCATCTCTAGCCGGCCTTTGAATGCTTCTTTTCAGCTCTTTTACTTGATTATTTTTTCCTTTTGCTTTAGCTACTTGACGTTAAGGAGCAAGTTTCAGAGTCTCTTCTAACATCCATTTAGGTCTTTCTTTCTTGTCCTTAATTGTCTCTTGCTTTCTTCATGTCTGATGTCCTTGATGTCATTCCACAACTCGTCTGGTCTTCGGTCATTGGTGTCAATGCGTCAAATCTATTCTTGAGATAGTCTCTAAATTCAGGTGAGATATACTCAAGGTCATACTTTGGCTCTCATGGACTTGTTCTAATCTTCTTCAGTTTCAACTTGAACTTGCATGTGAGCAATTGACGGTCTGATCCGCAGTCGGCCCCTGCCTTGTTCTGACTGATGATATTGAGCTTTTCCATAGTCTCTTTCCACAGATGTAGTCGATTTGATTCCTGTGTATTCCATCTGGTGAAGTCCATGTGTATAGTCACCCCTTATGTCGGTGAAAAAAGGTATTTGCGATGAAGAAGTCGTTAGTCTTGCAAAATTCAATCATACAATCTCCGGCATTATTTCTATCACCAAGGCCATATTTTCCAACTACAGATCCTTCCTTGTTTCCAACTTTCACATTCCAATCACCAGTAATTATCAGTGCATCCTGATTGCATGTTTGATCAAGTTCACACTGTAGAAGTTGGTAAAAATCTTCAATTTTTTCATCTTTGGCCTTAGTGTTGGTGCATAAATTTGAATAATAGTCATGTGAACTGGTCTTCCTTGTAGGCGTATCGATATTATCCTATTACAGCATTGTACTTCAGGATAGATCTTGAACTGTTCATTTTGATGATGAATGCAAAGTCGTTCTCTTCAAGTTGTCATTACTGGCATAGTAGACCATATGATTGTCTGATTCAAAATGACTAATACCAGTCCATTTCAGCCCACTAATGAATGCCCAGGATATCGATCTTTATGTGTTCCATTTCATTTTTGATGATTTCCAGTTTTCCTAGATTCACACTTCATACATTCCACTTTCTGATTATTAATGGATGTTTGCAGCTGTTTCTTCTCATTTTGAGTCGTGCCACATCAGTAAATGAAGGTTCCGAAAGCTTGACTCCATCCACATCATTAAAGTCAACTCTACTTTGAGGAGGCAGCTCTTTCCCAGTCGTCTTTTGAGTGTCTTCCAACCTGAGGGGCTCATCTTCCGGCACTATTTCAATGTTCCACTGCTATTCATAAGGTTTTCGCTGGCTAATTCTTTTCAGAAGTAGACCACTCAGTCCTTCTTCCTAGTCTGTCTTAGTCTGAAAGCTCAGCTGAAACCTGTCCACCATGGGTGACCCTGCTGGTATTTGAATACTGGTGGCATAGCTTCCAGCATCACAGCAACACACAAGCCCCCTTAGTACGACAAATTGACAGATGCGTGGGGGCCAGAAACAGGAAGTATACCTAAATAAGGAGATAGCTTAAAGACAGGGGGTTAGTTCCTAAATCACAGAAGATGGCAGGCACAGCCCTTTGCCTATTCAAGATGGTGGTCAAACTGGCAGTGTCACCTGGTAAATGAATTATTTTCTTTTATTGTGCTTTAAGTGAAAGCTTACAATTCAAGTTAGTCTCTCATACAAAAATTTATACATATATTGTTATGTGACCCTAGTTGCTCTCCCTATACTGTGACGGCACATTCTTCCTTTACAACCCGGATTTCCCTTGTCCATTCAACCAGCTCCTGACACCCTCTGCCATCTCACCTCACATCAGGACAGGAGCTGCCAATTTAGTTTCATGTACCTACTTGAGCTAAGAAGCATACTCTTCATGAGTATCATTTTATGTCCCATAGTCCGGTCTAATCTTTGAAGAGTTGGCTTCAGGAATGATTGTAATTTTGGACTAACAGAGAGTTCAGGGCCATATCTTCCAGGGTCCCTCCAGTCTCAGTCAAACCATTAAGTTTAGCCATTTTACTAGAATTTGAGTTCTGCACCACACTTTTCTCCTGCTTGGTCAGGGACTCTCTGTTGTGTTCCCCGTCAGGGTGGTAACTAGTGGTAGATGGGCACCATCTAGTTCATCTGGTCTTAGGCTGATGAGATGTCTCGTTTATGTGGACTTTCTGTCTCTTGGGCTAATACTTTCCTTGTGTTTTTGGTGTTATTCATTCTCCTTGCTCCAGGTGGGTTGAGACCAATTGATACATCTTAGATGGCCACTCTCTAGCTTTCAAGACTCCAGATGACACTTACCAAAGTGGGATGCAGAACATTTTCTTAATAAACTTTGTTATGCCAATTGACCTAGATGTCCCCTGAAAGCACCGTTCCCAGACCTCTGCCACTGCTACTCTGTCCCTCAAAGTGTTTGGTTGTATTCAGGAAACTTCGTAGCTTTGGTTGAGTCCAGTTGTGCTGACTTCCCCTGTAGTGTGTGTTGTCCTTCCCTTCACCTAAGATAATTATCATCTACTATGTAGTTAGTGAATACCCCTCTCCCTCCCTACCCTCGTAACCATCAAAGAATGCTTTCTTCTGTGTTTAAACCTTTTCTTGAGTTCCTATAATAGTGGTCTTATACAATATTTGTCCTCTAATGACTGACGAATTTCACTCAGCATAATGCCTTCCAGATTCATTCATGTTATGAGATGTTTCACAGATTCGTTATTCTTTATCGTTGCATAGTATTCCATTGCATGAAAATACCATAATTTGTTTATCCATTCATCTGTTGATGGACACCTAGTTTGTATCTATCTTTTTGCTATCGTGAACAGTGCTGCAATGAACATCAGTGTGCATATATCTATTCGTGTGACAGCTCTTATTTCTCTAGGATATATTCTAAGGAGTAAGATTACTAGATTGTATGGTACTTCTATTTCTAGCTTTCTAAGGAAGTGTCAAATCGATTTACAAAGTGGTTGTACTATTTTACATTCCCACCAGCAGTGTGTAAGTGTTCCAGTCCCTGCAAAACTTCTTCAACATTTATAATTTTGTGTTTTCTGGATAAATGGTAGCATTGTGGGGTGAGATGGTATCTCATTGTAGTTTTGTTTGCATTTCTTTAATGGCTAATGATCGTGAGCATTTCCTCATGTGTCTGTTGGTCACCTGAATGTCTTCTTTGGCGAACCAGCAGTTCATATCCTTTGCCCATTTTTAAATAGGGGGTTATTTGTCTTTTTGCTGTTGAGGTATTGCAGTTATCTTGTAGATTTTAGAGATTAGATGCTGATCGGATATGTCATCACAAAAAAAATTTTTTCCCGTCTGTAGTTTTTTTTTTTTTTTTTTTTTTTACTCCTTTGGTGAAGTCTTTTGATGAGCATAAGTATTTGATTTTTAGGATCTCCTAGTTATCTAGTTTTTCTTCTGGTGTTTGTGCATTGTCACTTATGGTTTATATTCTGTTTGTGCCATGTATTAGGGCTCCTAGTGGTGCCTCTATTTTTTCTTCTATGATCTTTATTGTTTTCGATGTTATATTTAGGTTGTTGATCCATTTTGAGTTAGTTTTTGTGCATGGTGTGAGGTAAGGGTCTTGTTTCAGTTTTTTGCAGATGGATATCCAGTTATGCCAGCACCATTTGTTAAAGAGACTGTCTTTTCCCCACTTTGGGCCTTTGTGAAATATCAGCTGTTCATAGGTGGATGAATTTACGTCTGGATTCTCAATTCTGTTCCATTGGTCTATGGATCTCTTGTTGTACCAGTACCAGGCTGTTTTTTTTTTTGTTGTTGTTGTTGTTTTTACTATCGTGGCAGTATAATAGGTTCTGAAATCAGGTTGTGTGAAGCCTATCACTTTGTTCTTCTTCTTGAATAATGCTTTACTTATCCGAGGCCTCTTCCCTTTCCATATGAAGTTGATGATTTCTTTCACCATCTCATTAACAAATGCTGGTGGAATTTGGATCGGGATTGCATTGTATCTGCAGATCGCTTTGGGTAGAATTGGCATTTTCACAATACTGAGTCTTCCTATAAATGAGTAAGGTATGTTTTTCCACTTATGCAGGTCTCTTTTGGTTTCCTGAAGTGGTGTCTTGTAGTTTTCTTTGTATAGGTCTTTTACATCTCTGGTTAGATTTATTCCTAAATATTTTATCTTCCTGGGGGTTATTGTAAATGGTATTGATTTGGTGATTTCCTCTTCGAAGTTCTCTTTGTTGGTGTACAGGAATCCAACTAATTTTTGTATGTTTATCTTGTATCGTGATACTTTGTTGAAACCTTCTATTAGTTCCAGTAGTTTTCTTGTGGCTCCTTTGAGGTTTTCTGTGTATAAGATCATATCATCTGCAGATAGAGATACTTTTACTTCCTCCTTACCAATTTGGAAGCCCTTTATTTCTTTTTCTAGCCTAATTGCTGTGGCTAGGACCTCCAGCACAATGTTGAATAAGAATGTTGATAAAGGACATCTTAGTCTGGTTCCTGTTCTCAAGGGGAATGCTTTCAGACTCTCTCCGTTTAGGATGATGTTGGCTGTTGGCTTTGTATAAATGCCCTTAATCATACTGAGGAATTTCCCTTCTATTCCTATTTTGTTGAGAGTTTTTCTCATGAATGGGTGTTGGACTTTGTCGAATGCCTTTTCTGCATCGATTGATAAGATCTTGTGGTTCTTGTCTTTTGTTTCATTTATGTGATGGATGACATTGATTGTTTTTCTAATGTTGAACCATCCCTGGATAAATGGTATAAATCCCACTTGATCACGGTGAATTATTTTTTTGCTATGTTGTTGAATTCTATTGGCTAGAATTTTGGTAAGGATTTTTATGTCTATGTTCATGAGGGATATTAGTCTACATTTTTTTTTTTTTTTTTTTGTGGTGTCTTTACCTGGTTTTAGTATCAGTGTTATCCTGGCTTCATAGAATGAGTTTGGGGGTATTCTATCATTTTCTATGCTCTGAAATACGTTTAGTAGTACTGCTGTTAACTCTTCTCTGAAAGTTTGGCAGAATTCTCCCATAAAAACGTCTGGGCCAGGGAATTTTTTGTTGGGAGTTTTTAAATTACCTTTTCAATCTCTTCTTTTGTTATGGGTTTATTTAGTTGTTCTACCTCTGTTTGTGTTAGCTTAGGTAGATAGTGAGTTTCTAGAAAATTCTCTGTTTCCTTTAGGTTTTCAAATTTGTTGGAGTACAGTTTGTCATAGTATTCTGTTATGATTCTTTTAATTTCATTTGGTTCTGTTGTGATATTGCCTATCTCATTTCTTATTGGGGTTATTTGCTTCCTCTCTAGTTTTTCTTTTGTAAGTTTGGCGTATGGTTTATCAATTTTGTTGATCTTTTCAAAGAACCAGCTTTTGATCTTGTTAACTCTTTCAGTTGTTTTTCCGTTCTCTATTTCATTTAATTCTGCTCTAATTCTGATAATTTCCTTTCTTGTGGCAACCGAGTGCTTCTTTTGATGTTCTCGTTCTATTTGCTTGAGTGGTAGAGTTAATGTCTTGATTTTGGTCCCCTCTTCTTTTTGGATGTGTGCATTTATTGCTATAAACTGACCTCTGAGCATGGCTTTTGCTGTGTCCCAAAGGTTCTAAGAAGATGTGTTTTCATTCTCATTTGATTCTGTCAATTTCTTTATTGCATCCTTAATTTCTTCTATACCCCAGTAGTTTTTGAGCAAGGTGTTGTTCAGTTTCCATGTGTTTGATTTTTTTTCCCTTGCTTTTTCTGTTAATTGATTTCTATTTTTCTGGCTTTATGGTCAGAAAAGATGCTTTGCAATATTTCAATGCTTTGGATTCCATTAAGGTTTGCTTTATGGCCTAACACGTGATCTATTCTCGAGAATGTTCCGTGTGCGTTGGAAGAGAAAGTATACTTGGCTGCTGTTGGGTGGAGTGTTCGGTATATGTCCATGAGATCAAGTTGGTTGATAGTGGCATTTAGATCTTCTGTGTCTTTATTGAGCTTCTTTCTATACGTTTGCTCATTGCTGAAAGTGGTGTGTTGAAGTCTCCTACTATTATTGTGGAGCTGTGTATCTCTCTTTCCAATGCTGTTAGAGTTGGTTTTACATATTTTGGAGCCCTGTTGTTGGGTGTGTGAATATTTATTATAGTTACGTCCTCCTGGTGTATTGACCCTTTAATCATTATATAGTGTCTTTTCTTATCCTTTGTGGTGGATTTTGCTTTAAAGTCTATTTTGTCAGATTAATATTGCCAGTTCTGCTCTTTTTTGATTGTTTGCATGATGTATTTTTTCCATCTTTTGAGTTTTTGTGTCTTTAAGTCCAAGGTGTGTCTCTTGTAGGCAGCATATAGACAGATCGTTTTGTTTTTATCCATTCTGACACTCTCTGTCTCTTTATTGGTGCCTTTAGTCCATTTACATTTAGGGTAGTTATTGATAGGTATGAGTTTAGTGCTGTCATTTTGATGTCTTTTTGTGTGTGTTATTGACAGTTTGTTCCACTTAAACTTCTGTGCGGAGTCATTTTTCTTTATGTATTTTCTTTTCATCTTTTTCATTGTTGTTGAGTTTGTATTTGCTGATTCTTTATGTTTTTCTTGGTTTTTATTTTGATGTGTAAGATTGTTAGTTTCCTTTGTGGTTACCTTAATATTTACCCCTATTTTTCTAAGTTTAATCCAGTCTTTTATTTCTTTCTATTGCCTTGATTTCTCCATATGAAAAATCTATGACTCCATTTTTTAGTCTCCATGAAAAATCTATGACTCCATTTTTTAGTCTCTCTTTTTTGTTTTAATACTGTCATCTTTTACATATTGACGTCTCTGTTTCCTTTTTTTCGGTGTTTTAGCTTTGATTCATTTTTGTGACTTCTCTATTTGGGTTGTTATCCGGTTGCTCTGTCCTGTGTTCTAGTTTTGGATTGTTGTCTGATGTTATAGATTTTCTAACTGGAGGACTCCCTTTAGAATTTCTTGTAATTTTGGTTTGGTTTTTTCAAATTCCCTAAACTTTTGTTTATCTGGAAATTCCCTAATTTTGTCAGCATATTTGAGAGACAGTTTTGCTGGATATATAATTCTTGGCTGGCAATTTTTTTCCTTCAGGGCTTTATATATGTCATCCCATTGCCTTCTTGCTTACATGGTTTCTGCTGAGTAGTCTGAGCTTAGTCTTACTGACTGTCCTTTGTAGATGACTTTTCGTTTATCTTTAGCTGATCTTAAAATTCTCTTTACGTTTGGTTTTTGCAAGTTTGATTATAATATGTCCTGATGACTTTCTTTTGGGATCTATCTTATGTGGGGTTTGATGAGCATCTTGGATAAATATCTTCTCATCTTTCATGATATCAGGGAAGTTTTCTGCCAACAAATCTTCAACAATTCTCTCTGTATTTTCTGTCATTCCCCCCCGCCCCCTGTTCTTGTACTCCAATCACTCGTAGGTTATTCCTCTTGATAGAGTCCCACATAATTCTTAAAGTTTCTTCATTTTTTAAAAGTATTTCATCTGATTTTTCTCAAATAAGTTGGTATCAAGTGTTTTATCTTCAGTCTCACTAATTCTGACTTCCGTTGCCTCACTTTTGCTCCTATGACTTTCTATTGAGTTGTCTAACTCTGAAATTTTATTGTTAATCTTCTGGATTTGTGTTTCCTGTCTCTCTATGGATTCTTGCAGCCTGTTAAGTTTGTCACTGTGCTCTTCTCTAATATTCTTCAGTTCCTCTATTGCTTTGTCTGTGTGTTCCCTGGCTTGTTTTGCATTTTGAATGATCTCCTTCTTGATCTCTTGAAGAGTTCTGTATATTAATCTTTTGTATTCTACCTCTGGTAATTCCAAGAATTTCTCTCCTCTGGAAAATTTCTCAATTCTTTGTTTTGGGAGCTTGCTGAAGCTATCCTAGTGTGCCTCTTTATGTGATTTGATATCAACTGTAGTCTCTAAGCCATCAATAAGTTATTATATTTATTTTGTTTGCTTACTGTGTCCTAGCTTCTTGTTTCGTTTTGCTATGCCCAAATGGGCTGCTTATGTTAGCTAACTTGTTATTGGCACTTTTAAAGCTCTAACGTCCTGTCACCAGGTGGTTAGATCTGTTTCTAGGTACATGAGCCCAGGAGTCTGTTTACTTTTCTTGTATGAATTCAGCTCAGGTGTCCAGGTAGTTGGTCACCAGGTGTGTGGTGCAGGCTCTCACCTACAGTCTTAGACGGGCAGGGATGATTGGTGTAGGTACCTGTATCTGGCTGCAGTATGGGATCACGTGCTGTGCAAGGCAGGTGGCTGACACCTGCCCCTGAGTGTCTGGGAGGAAAGTCTGTCCCTGTTCCCTAGTGTGCATAGGTGGGTGGGTTTTGCAGCTGGACTATGAGCACCCAGTGCTGTTGGCTGTAAGGACTGGGAGGCCTCACTTATTCTTGGACCCCTGTCACAGGTGGCTAGGTAGCATGAGTGGAGCCACCTGTCCTCAGGCCCCTGATGTAGGTAGGTGAGGACCCTGCTTAATGGAAAAGCAGTGTCAAATGTCACGAACCTGTCATTTCATGATATAGCTGATATGGCAGAAGTTAGGCTTCAGGTATATAGCCCGTTGTACTGTGGTAATGAGGGCCTATGCTGTTGAAATGGTTCCACACAGGTCTATGCAGGGGTAAAAGGCATTCAAAGTCTGTGGACCCCTTAATCCTATGCCTAGGCAAAGGAGCTGTGCCTACCCTGAGTTTCCAGTTTAAGGAAGCTGGCAGATTATTTATTCCTGTTTGTTAATTTGTTCCCTCTCCAAGGCCAGGAGAATGGCTCAGGGCATGTGCTGGGTCCTACTTCTGGCCCAAGGGACTTGGCAATTGCTGAAGCCAGCCTGGGACCCAGTGCAGAGTGGGTAGGGGGCAGGTAAATGGGAGAGAAGTTTTTCCCCTGGGGGTGTTTTATGATGTGTGCCATAGGTCAGACTTATGTTTTGCTGATTGAGCACTGCTTTTCACTGGTTGTGGAGGCTTCAGTGGACTCTCTGCAGCTGTCTCTCCTGATGTGGAAAACGTCTCCTGAGAGCCACTTCTTGCCCCACAGTGCATGCCAGCAGATCCAGCCTGAAGGTTTCCGGCCCCCACCATGTTAGGTCTGGCAACTCCTTGCCGCTTCTGAACTGTCTCTCCCTCCCCCTGCCACTCAGCCCAATTCCTCAACTTTGCATTTGATGTTCAGGGCTCCTAGATTGTCATATATAATTGATTCACTTGCTTTTTTGGTCTTTGTTGTAAGAAGGACCACAGGAAGTGTCTGACTACTATTCCATCTTGGCCCTGCCTCCCTCAATGTTTCTGTAAATCTAAAACTACTCTGAGAAGATAAAAGGAAAAAGTAGAATAATTGTTAGGTAATAATAAAAATATTTTATACTAAAAACAAACAACAACAACAAAACCAGGTGGGTTTCTCTTCATGAAGTGGTATGTGGGGATATCCAAGAAAGGTATTTTGATGTTAAGGTATAATTTACCTTAATAATTTATATCTAAATAAATCTAAATAAGAGTCACACTTTTAGTATACAGCTGTGTAACCGAGACCACAAATGATATGTAGAACAGTCCCAGCTTGCGCCAGTTCCCCAACCTTTCCCTTACCTTGCTCTTTTTGCCTTTTCTAGAATGTCATAGAAATGGATTCTTTCACTGAGTATGTAACTTTTTTAGTCTGTTTTCTCCAATTTATATAAATATATATAAATACCTTTTTTGAAAGTATTTCAAAGTGAAAAAAGCTGCCATGGACAGAATAGAATGTGCAGTGAGGAAGAGTCTGTATTTATGAGCAGAATCTAAATGTGCCACACTTCATCATCTATGTGGGGGGTCATTCTTGATGGAGACTGAGACCTTGGGGGTCAGGACAACAACTATGCCCTTTGATTTTCACCCATTATTACTTATTGAACGAGGTGGATTGACACAGTGGCTGCAATGATGGACTCAATCATGTCAATGACTGTGAGGATGTCACAGCACCCAGCAGTGTTTTGTTCTGTTGTACATAGAGTAGCTATGAGTTGGAATTGTCTGAACGGCATCTAACAACAACAACCACCACATTACTTATTCAAATGTTAATTTAAAAATCTCACTCACTTTGAAAGGCTGCCAAGCCCACTACTGGTAAGGAAATGAGCCCCCAAGCTCCGTGCATGGTGGGTCTTCTTTTATCCTATGTTTTAGGATGTAGGGAGGGGCAGGAAGGAGGGGGCCTCCGTGCTCTGTCCTGCCTGTATCTGGGTTTTGGTTTATGTTTGATTCTTCCACAAAGAAAATGTACTTATGTGTCAGTTGAATGTGTACGCATGTATGCATAGTCTGTGTGCATGCACATGTACACATGGGTTCATGCATCATGCACGTACAGATGTGTGCATGTGTTGTAGTATGCATGCATATCTATGTTCAGTTATGCATGTACAATAATACATGGGAATGCACACATGTATAAGTGTGTGTGTACATGCATGCAAGTGTGTGGGCACACATGTACATACGCATGCAGGCAGATGTGGGAGCACACACACAGAGCAGTGGTCTGCTCTGAAACCATGGGTGACAGTGCCTGGGGCTCCTCCCGCCACACCTCATCTCCCAACAGTGGCGCTGGTGTCTCTGTGGGCCCCCAGGGCAAAGCCAGGCTAAGGCACAGGGAAGGCCACTTGAAGAGGGGGTACGGGAGACTCAGAGCTTTGGAGATGGGGGAGGTGCCTCCTAGGCCACAAGTGGCACACTTGAATTGCTGCCCCCAGCACCTGACAGGCACTGCAGGTTGGGGTGACTTTCTCAGGGATCGTGCCTGAAGGGAACGAGGCCGGGTGCTCACCTGTCTACGTCTCACCTGCACAGCCACCTGCAATACAGCGTCCTGCAGCCCCCAGCCCACCCCCCACCTGCGAGGTGGGCAAACGCATACCCGATTTGGCCTTAGCAACATGTGGGAGGCCCCTGACAAACAAGGGCGTCCAATCAAAGTCATCCTGTCAGGAACCAGCCAGAGAAGGCCGAGGGCCTGCAGCAGCTCATGAAAGGCTACCACGTGGTCTCCTTCTAATCCTGAGTAGCACCTAGTGATTTTCTAAACGTGGTCACATGCTACACTACCCTGCAGGGCCTTGAATCCCCCTGGAATCTGCTCTGTACCCACAGACCCGGGGCGACTGTGGGCGGCCCAGGGACAGTAGGGGTTATTCGTCCTTCAGAGCCCCTCTCCTAAGCCAGGGGGTGGCATAGGTGGAAGCAGAGCATGGCTTGGGGACTGCAGAGTAGGTGAGTCCTGCAGGCGGTGTGGTGTTGGGGTCAGTGGGAGCAAGCCTTACTGCCCATTACTCAGCTGTTTTCTGTGCTCACACTCACCCACTGTGCTTGGTGGCACCCACCCTTCACACTGGGCTTTCCCTGGTCACTAAAGGGGCCAAGGGGGAGATGCCCCCAGCTGGAGTGACCCCGGGCACCAGAGCACCTCCCTGAGTCCCACTGGTCTGACATTAAGGATGTGATCATGGAGACCATGGAGCTCGGTTTCCTGTTTATTGCAACTTATAGGAGATGAATAACATTCACAGCAACAATGTCGCGTTGCAAAACCACTTTGTCTAGATTTACCAAAGACCAAACAAGTTCAAAATCGCAGATCCAAGCGACTAAGACGAGCAGAACTAGCAACCTGCGGCCAGTAGAGCTTCTCGATGCTAGGCGTCCTCTAGGGAGACCCTGGAATCAGGGCGAAGAAGAAGGCATATGACCCCGACAGAGCCGCCCACACGCTTACTCACTGTGCTCACATGGGCGCCTGCAGGTCTGCGTGTGTGCTCCGATGGCATGAGAGCAACCCCAGGGCCGAAGCGCCAAAGCTGACACTGGTCCTTGGAGAACGTTGCCCCATCTATCGGGCCCACTATCCCTGCGACTGTGTGGACATTCCATGTGCTTCCCTTTGTTGAAGGTGAGGGCCACAGTCCCAGTGCAAACCAGGAAGAGAAGGAGGTGGCCGAGACGGACAGTGCCCACACCAAGAAATTTACATCTATTTTATTTATTGAGAAAAGTGTAGAATGTCAAAAATGAATGTGAAAAGCAGGAGATGATAACCATGCGGTCCAGGTGTGGCCCCTAATAGTGAGTAAGCCAGAGGGAGGGGGTGGCAGCATTGGGGGATGGGGATTCTTCCCCCCCTCTGTCTTGGGGCTCAGGCAGGGACTCGCTGCTCATGTACTCCAGCCTCGTCGGGTCAGCAGGAGCCCAGCCTTTCATATTTATTTGAGGGAGGATGGGCACCCAGTCAGAGGAAGCAATGCTGAGTCTGAAGGTGCATCAGACTCTGGAAATGACATACAGCAGCAGACTTGCTGCAGGGGGCTGCACAGACCCACATCCAAAAACTCCCACTTCCCTTCCAGAACTCCTGCATTCTGGTGTTTGGATGTCTATGTTGGGGAGAGAGCTTTGACCTTTTGGGAGGAACATCTGCGCCCCAGGCTATCTCCCAGCTCCCACTGTGCCCATGCCTCCACGCACCTAATTGTTTGCTTACTTGTGTCTGTACATCTGCATTACCCTTTGGTGCCAGATGTCAAACATGTCTTCTTTGTGCTTCTGCCCTTCAGCCCCCAGCCTCTCCTCTTCCGAGGCAGTCTCCCCACAGGAGCAAGCAGAGAGTGAGTTAGCCATGCCCCCGAGCAGAGCTGGGACTGTCAGCTCTAGGTAGTCCCATCTAAAGGGGTGCTGAACTGAGTGTCAAAAATGAATGTGCTCGGGAAAGCAAACGTGAAGGCAGAGGGGACAGTGAATCACAGAGCCACCACTTTGGCTCTGGGGTCTCGGGAGCTAGGGAGGGGCCAGGAGCCTTTACAAAAGCTACTAAGTCCCAGGCCAGCCCACAACCAGGCCGGCATGGAATGTGTCAGGAGGGCCAGGAAAGCAAGTGCAGTGGACAGACTTCATAAATGCCACCCCCGCAGCCTGCTCACTTGGCTGACTCTGTGGACCATGGCTCACCCTCAGGACCAACACCCTAACTTTTTCATGGTCAAGGTCAGATACTAGAAGCAGACAGCCATGGAGATCGCTCTACTTGATGGCTACACCCCACCCAAAGAAAAGTTGGAGATGCTTGACATGGTTCCCGGTATTGCCCCAGATAGCAAGTAAGCCAGAGGGTGGGGACGGCAGCATCTAGGGCAGGGCTTCTTCACCCCCTCAGTCCTGTAGGTCTGGCCCTGTAGTATTGTGCTAATGAGGGCCTACGCTATTGAAATGGGCCCACACGCGTCTATGCAGGGGTGAAAAGCATTCAAAGTCCATGGATACCTCATGCCTCTGCCTAGGCAAAGGAGCTGAGCCTACCCTAAGTTCTCAGCTTAGGGGAGCTGGCAGATTATTTATTACTATTTTTTAATTTGTTCCCTCTCCAAGGCTGGGAGAATGGCTCATAGCACGTGACAGGTCCTTACTTCTGGCCCAGGGGATGCAGCAATGGCTGAAGCTGACCCCAGACCCAGTGCAGAGCTGGGAGGGGACAGGTAAATGGTAGAGACGTTTTTCCCAAACTGGGTATTTTTTGATCTGTGCATTAGACACATACACTTATCTTTTGCTGATTGAGTGCCATTTTTCACTGGTTCTGGAGGCTTCAGTAGACTCTCCACTCCTCAGTCTCTCCCAATGTGGAAAATGAATCCCGAGTGCCACTGCTTGCCTCACCACGTGCGCTGGCTGCAGGGTACCTGTTCCTGCCGGGTCAGGTCTGGCAAATTCTGGCTGCTTCTGAACCATCTCTCCCTCCCCCTGCCACTCAGTCCGATTCCTCAACTTTGCCTTTGATAATCAGGGGTGCTAGATTTTCATATATAATCGATTCACTTGTTTTTTTTGGGGGGGTTTTGTTTGTAACAGCGACCACAGGAATCATCTGACTACTCCACCGTCTTGGCTCTGCCCTCTGAAACTTTCTTTACATCAGTTTCTAGACTAACTCAAATCTCTCATACTTCATACATTTTAACAAAGGCAATATTTCTAAAATTAAAAGTATAAAGGATTTCTATATGAAAGTTTAGTGATGTGGAAGTTTAGTGATATATTTGCAGGTGGGCCAAATTAATTGGAATCTTTGGATACAACACTGACCATTAGTTAGGAAAGTGTAAATAAACTCTGCTTATTTAGCTGAGAGAAAAGAAATAATGCCTAGATGCTTGCTGGGGAACTTCTTTAAGGTAGTTAAAATAACACATTTATCTATAGGCTCTAATTTACTTTAACAACTCAAAGAAGCTTTCTCTAAGGCCACCCATGGGAACACTCTTAACATAATAAGCACGAATGAGCTTTGTTTTTCAAGCAGCAAATTTTAACAGAAGCCTAATGGTTATCAGGAATGTAGAAGTAAAACCCTCCGTTTAATTTCTGAATGGAATGCTTAATTTTAGTTCCAAAATCTCCCCAATTAGACCTACTGGCATCTCAAAATTTAAAAGTTCCTCACACAGGAAGCATGTAGGCAAAGTTTCCCTTCTTCAGTGCTGGACAGCTATCTCAGCTCCTCCCAACTGTGCAGGCCTCCTCTGAGGCCCCTAAGGACAGGCTCCTAAAGGCCTTTCCATCTGTTGCTGCTGCCTCTGCTGATGGGCCCCTTCAAGGCATGTGGCTGTCTTCAGAGTTACAGTCCTCAACTCGTGTTTCAGCTCTTTTATGAGGTTCCTTGCCTCCTCTCTGCTTCATCTTTCTTCTCTCTTCCTTTTTTTCTTCAGATTCCTCCTGCTGCTTCTCTTCCTGCTTCTGTCTGAAAATCTTTGTGGGGTTGGTTGCGTTTTTACACAAACCAAACCAAACCCACTGCCATCAAGTGGATTCTGACTCATAGCAACCCCATAGGGTTTCCAAGGCTGTAAATCTCTACAGAAGCAGACTGCCACATCTTTCTCCTGTGGAGCCACTGGTGTTTTCAAACCACCTACCATTTGGTTAGCAGTCGATCATTTTAACAGCTGCATTACCAGGGTTCCTTGCTTATATACAGAACTCTTTATCAAATTCAAGGCATGACTCCTCCCAGCAGGGGCCACGAACTGACCAATCCCCTTTCTGTAGGCCACAGGCACTTCATATGCATGGTAGGCTATAGTCACCTCATTTGCCCTGTCTGTTGGCCAATCCCTGCAAGGTACCTACCAATGAAAGAGCAGGCTACATCCCAGTGCCAGACAAAAAGTATCAAAACCAAGTTGTTTACAGCTTACCCAGGTGCAGAGTAGTGAATTACTTAATATGGCCCTTCTCGCCATGGTCTCGGAACACTGGTGGCACAGTGGTTAAGAGCTACGACTGCTAACCAAAAGGTCGGCAATTCAAATTCACTGTCTGCTCCTTGGAAACAGTATGGGGTAGTTCTACTCTGTCCTATAGGGTGGTTATGAGTCATAATTGACTAGACAGCAACGGGTTTAGCCATGGTCTTTGTGACTCACACACAATGATTGAGTGGGACTGTGCAAATAAAGTATATGGAACCTGTGATGGTTGGGATTATGTGTTAACCTGGCTAGGCCATGATTCTCAATATTGTATGGTTGTCCTCCATTTTATGTGTTGTGGATCCAGACCTCTACATGTTAATGAGGCACAGTGTGTCTTGGGCCACAGCCTTGCAGGAAAAAGTGACTCAAGTCCCACCCTTACTCAAGTTATGCTCTTCCCTAGGATGTGGCCTGCATCTAAGGTGTATGTGTGGATGACTTGATGGGGCTCTCTCTCTCTGCACTTGGATCCCATGTCTGATTCATGATCAGCTGACCTCTGGTTCTCGGGACTTGAGCCAAAGGCCTGCTGTCTGACCTGCCGATTCTGGGATTCACTAGCCATCACAGCCCCATAGGCCAACAGCCAATGCGTCTGACCTGATTCACCAGCTTCCACAGGATTGTGAGCCACTACCTGTGGTTTGAACTTCCAGTTTGAGTTTGTCAGCCCCTTTAGCTACGGAGGTCGGGAGAAGCATGTGCCTGACCCACAGATTTGTGACTTGCCAGCCTCCACAACTGCATGAGCCATTTCCTTTATATGGTTCATGAGTTCTGTGACATGTTGCAACAAATTAGGGAACCCAAAGATGGGAGGAGGGAGAGTATTGAGGAGAGGAGTAGTTGATGTTAGAGATGATGGAGTGGTATGGCAGTTTGGAAAAGTTGGACATCTGAGACATCTTTAACTTCCACCTCACTGGAACTAGCTTTGTGCTGATCCTTATAAAAGAAAGAATTCAGAGGTGGGGACAAGATGGTGGAGTAGTCAGATGCTTCCTGTGGTCTCTCTTACAACAAAGACCCCCCAAGAAAGTGAATCAATTATATATGATAATCTAGGGGCCCTGAACATCAAAGGCAAAGTTGAGGAATCAGACTGAGTCACAGGGAAGAGAGAGATAGTCTGGAAGCAGGCAGGAGTTGCCCAACCTGACCCAGAGGAAGCCGGTGCCCTTCAGGCTGAATCAGGTCACCTGCACCATGAGGCAAGCAGTGGCACTCAGGAGAGACCGAGTGGAAAAGTGTCTACTCGGGCCTCCAGAACCAGTGAAAAGCAGTGCTCGATTAGCAAAAGATAAGTACATGCATCTGACTTACTGTGTGGATCCAAAAACACCCCTTTTGGAAAAACATGTCTCCCATTTATCTGCCCCCTCCCCATTCTGCGCTGGGTATGGGCTGGCGTCAGCAATTTCTGAGTCCCCTGGGCCCAAAGTAGGGCCCATCAGGTGCTCTGAGCCATTCTCCTGACCTTGGAGAGGGAACAAATTAACAAACAGGAAAAAATAATCTGCCAGCTCTCCTAAGCTAGGAACTCAGGGTAGACACAGCTCATTTGCCTAGGCACAGTCATAAGGGGTCCATGGACTTTGATTGCCTTTCACCCCTGCATAGACATGTATAGGCTCATTTCAACAGCATAGGCCCTCATTATCACAGTACAACACGGTATATACCTGAAGACTGACTTCTACTGTATCAGCTATGTGGTGAAGTGGCAGGTTTGTGACATTTGACATTGCTCTGCCCATTAAGCAGTGTCCTCACCTACACACATCAGGGTCCTTGGGACTGGTGGGTCCACCCATGCCACCTAGTTACCTGCAACAAGGGTCTAAGAATAAGTGGTGCCTTCCAGTCTTTACAGCTAACAGCATTGAGGGCTCATAGTCTGGCTGCAAAACCCATCCACTTACATGCTGTAGGAAACAGGGACATGCTTTCCTCCCAGACACTCAGGGGCAGTGGTCAGTCACCTGCCTTGCTTGGTGCATGACCCCCTACTGCAGCCAAATACATGTGCCCACAGCAATCACCCATGCATGTCTAGGACTGTAGGTGGGAGTCAGCACCACACACTTGGTGACCAACTACCTGGACACCTGAGCTGAATTCATACAAGAAAAGTAAACAGACTCCTGGGCTCACGTACCTAGTAGCAGATCTAACCACCTGGTGACAGGACGTTAGAGCTTTAAAAGTGCCAATAACAAGTTAGCTCACATAAGCAGCCTATTTGGGCATAGCAAAACAAAACAAGAAGCTAGGACACAGTAAGCAAACAAAATAAATATAATAACTTATTGATGGCTTAGAGACTACAGTTGATATCAAATCACATAAAGAGGCACACTAGGATAGCTTCAGCAAGCTCCCAAAACAAAGAATTGAGAAATTTTCCAGAGGAGAGAAATTCTTGGAATTACCAGAGGTAGAATACAAAAGATTAATATACAGAACTCTTCAAGAGATCAAGAAGGAGATCATTCAAAATGCAAAACAAGCCAGGGAACACACAGACAAAGCAATAGAGGAACTGAAGAATATTAGAGAAGAGCACAGTGACAAACTTAACAGGCTGCAAGAATCCATAGAGAGACAGGAAACACAAATCCAGAAGATTAACAATAAAATTTCAGAGTTAGACAACTCAATAGAAAGTCATAGGAGCAAAAGTGAGGCAACGGAAGTCAGAATTAGTGAGACTGAAGATAAAACACTTGATACCAACTTATTTGAGAAAAATCAGATGAAATACTTTTAAAAAATGAAGAAACTTTAAGAATTATGTGGGACTCTATCAAGAGGAATAACCTACGAGTGATTGGAGTACAAGAACAGGGGGCGGGGGGGAATGACAGAAAATACAGAGAGAATTGTTGAAGATTTGTTGGCAGAAAACTTCCCTGATATCATGAAAGATGAGAAGATATTTATCCAAGATGCTCATCAAACCCCACATAAGATAGATCCCAAAAGAAAGTCATCAGGACATATTATAATCAAACTTGCAAAAACCAAACGTAAAGAGAATTTTAAGATCAGCTAAAGATAAACGAAAAGTCATCTACAAAGGACAGTCAGTAAGACTAAGCTCAGACTACTCAGCAGAAACCATGTAAGCAAGAAGGCAATGGGATGACATATATAAAGCCCTGAAGGAAAAAAATTGCCAGCCAAGAATTATATATCCAGCAAAACTGTCTCTCAAATATGCTGACAAAATTAGGGAATTTCCAGATAAACAAAAGTTTAGGGAATTTGAAAAAACCAAACCAAAATTACAAGAAATTCTAAAGGGAGTCCTCCAGTTAGAAAATCTATAACATCAGACAACAATCCAAAACTAGAACACAGGACAGAGCAACCGGATAACAACCCAAATAGAGAAGTCACAAAAATGAATCAAAGCTAAAACACCGAAAAAAAGGAAACAGAGACGTCAATATGTAAAAGATGACAGTATTAAAACAAAAAAGAGAGACTAAAAAATGGAGTCATAGATTTTTCATGGAGACTAAAAAATGGAGTCATAGATTTTTCATATGGAGAAATCAAGGCAATAGAAAGAAATAAAAGACTGGATTAAACTTAGAAAAATAGGGGTAAATATTAAGGTAACCACAAAGGAAACTAACAATCTTACACATCAAAATAAAAACCAAGAAAAACATAAAGAATCAGCAAATACAAACTCAACAACAATGAAAAAGATGAAAAGAAAATACATAAAGAAAAATGACTCCGCACAGAAGTTTAAGTGGAACAAACTGTCAATAACACACACAAAAAGACATCAAAATGACAGCACTAAACTCATACCTAT
Source organism: Dugong dugon (assembly GCA_030035585.1). Classification (NCBI taxonomy): domain Eukaryota; kingdom Metazoa; phylum Chordata; class Mammalia; order Sirenia; family Dugongidae; genus Dugong; species Dugong dugon. The sequence goes on along the minus strand of CM057462.1, from coordinate 15,847,955 downwards.
CAATAACTACCCTAAATGTAAATGGACTAAAGGCACCAATAAAGAGACAGAGAGTGTCAGAATGGATAAAAACAAAACGATCTGTCTATATGCTGCCTACAAGAGACACACCTTGGACTTAAAGACACAAAAACTCAAAAGATGGAAAAAATACATCATGCAAACAATCAAAAAAGAGCAGAACTGGCAATATTAATCTGACAAAATAGACTTTAAAGCAAAATCCACCACAAAGGATAAGAAAAGACACTATATAATGATTAAAGGGTCAATACACCAGGAGGACGTAACTATAATAAATATTCACACACCCAACAACAGGGCTCCAAAATATGTAAAACCAACTCTAACAGCATTGGAAAGAGAGATACACAGCTCCACAATAATAGTAGGAGACTTCAACACACCACTTTCAGCAATGAGCAAACGTATAGAAAGAAGCTCAATAAAGACACAGAAGATCTAAATGCCACTATCAACCAACTTGATCTCATGGACATATACCGAACACTCCACCCAACAGCAGCCAAGTATACTTTCTCTTCCAACGCACACGGAACATTCTCGAGAATAGATCACGTGTTAGGCCATAAAGCAAACCTTAATGGAATCCAAAGCATTGAAATATTGCAAAGCATCTTTTCTGACCATAAAGCCAGAAAAATAGAAATCAATTAACAGAAAAAGCAAGGGAAAAAAAATCAAACACATGGAAACTGAACAACACCTTGCTCAAAAACTACTGGGGTATAGAAGAAATTAAGGATGCAATAAAGAAATTGACAGAATCAAATGAGAATGAAAACACATCTTCTTAGAACCTTTGGGACACAGCAAAAGCCATGCTCAGAGGTCAGTTTATAGCAATAAATGCACACATCCAAAAAGAAGAGGGGACCAAAATCAAGACATTAACTCTACCACTCAAGCAAATAGAACGAGAACATCAAAAGAAGCACTCGGTTGCCACAAGAAAGGAAATTATCAGAATTAGAGCAGAATTAAATGAAATAGAGAACGGAAAAACAACTGAAAGAGTTAACAAGATCAAAAGCTGGTTCTTTGAAAAGATCAACAAAATTGATAAACCATACGCCAAACTTACAAAAGAAAAACTAGAGAGGAAGCAAATAACCCCAATAAGAAATGAGATAGGCAATATCACAACAGAACCAAATGAAATTAAAAGAATCATAACAGAATACTATGACAAACTGTACTCCAACAAATTTGAAAACCTAAAGGAAACAGAGAATTTTCTAGAAACTCACTATCTACCTAAGCTAACACAAACAGAGGTAGAACAACTAAATAAACCCATAACAAAAGAAGAGATTGAAAAGGTAATTAAAAAACTCCCAACAAGAAAAAAGCGCTGGCTAGAATGGTTTCACGGGAGAATTCTACCAATATTTCAGAGAAGAGTTAACAGCAGAGCTACTAAAGGTATTTCAGAGCATAGAAAAAGATGGAATACTCCCAAACTCATTCTATGAAGCCAGGATAACCCTGATACCAAAATGAAGTACAGACACTACAAAAAAAGAAAATTACAGACCAATATCCCTCATGAACATAGACATAAAAATCCTTACCAAAATTCTAGCCAATAGAATTCAACAACGTAGCAAAAAATAATTCACCGTGATCAAGTGGGATTTATACCAGTTATCCAGGGATGGTTCAACATTAGAAAAACAATCAATATAATCTATCACATAAGTAAAACAAAAGACAAGAACCACATGATCTTATCAATTGATGCAGAAAAGGCATTTGAGAAGTCCAACACCCATTCATGATAAAAAAAACTCTCAGCAAAATAGGAACAGAAGGAAAATTCCTCAATATAATTAAGGGCATTTATACAAAGTCAACAGGCAACATCATCCTAAATGGAGAGAGTCTGAAAGCATTCCCCTTGAGAATGGGAACCAGACAAGGATGCCCTTTATCACCACTCTTATTCAACATTGTGCTGGAGGTCCTAGCCACAGCAATTAGGCTAGAAAAAGAAATAAACGGCATCCAAATTGGTAAGGAAGAAGCCAAAGTATCTCTATTTGCAGATGATATGATCTTATACACAGAAAACCTCAAAGAAGCCACAAGAAAACTACTGGGACTAATAGAAGATTTCAGCAAAATTTCAGGATACCAGATAAACATACAAAAATCAGTTGGATTCCTCTATACCACCAAAAAGAACTTCGAAGAGGAAATCACCAAATCAATACCATTTACAATAGCCCCTATGAAGATAAAATACCTAGGAATAAATCTAACCAGAGATGTAAAAGACCTATACAATGAAAACTACAAGACACTACTGCAAGAAATCAAAAGTGGCCTGCAGAAGTGGGAAAACGTACCTTGCTTATGGATAGGAAGAATCAACATTGTGAAAATGTTAAGTCTACCCAAAGTGATCTACAGATACAATGCAATCCCGATCCAATTTCCAAGGACATTTTTTAATGAGATGGAAACACAAATCACCAACTTCATATGGAAAGGGAAGAGGCCCCGGATAAGTAAAGCATTATTCAAGAAGACAAACAAAGTGGGAGGCCTCACATTACCTGATTTTAGAATCTAGTATACTGCGACGATAGTAAAAACAGCCTGGTCTGATACAACAACAGATATATAGACCAATGGAACAGAATTGAGAATCCAGACATAAATTCATCCACCTATGAGCAGCTGATATTTGACAAAGGGCCAAAGTCCTTTAAGTGGGGAAAAGACAGTCTCTTTAACAAATGGTGCTGGCATAACTGTATATCCATCTGCAAAAAAATGAAACAAGACCCATACCTCACACCATGCACAAAAGCTAACTCAGAATGGATTGAAGACCTAAATATAAGATCGAAAACAATAAAGATCATGGAAGAAAAAATAGGGACAATGCTAGAAGCCCTAATACATGGCACAAACAAAATATGAACCGTAAGTAACAGCACACAAACACTAGAAGAAAAACCTGATAACTGGGAGCTCCTAAAAATCAAACACTTATGCTCATCAAAAGACTTCACCAAAAGAGTCAAAAGACAACCTACAGACTGGAAAAAAAATTTTTGGCTACGACAAATCTGATCAGTGTTTAATCTCTAAAATCTACAAGATATTGCAACACCTCAACAACAAAAAGACAAATAACCCCCAACTGAAAAATGGGCAAAGTATATGAACAGGCACTTCACCAAAGAAGACATTCAGGTGGCTACTAGATACAAAAGGAAATGCTCACGATCATTAGCCTTTAGAGAAATGGAAATCAAAATTACAATGAGATACCATCTCACCCCAACAAGGCTAGCACTAATCCAAAAAACACAAAATTATAAATGTTGGAGTGGTTGTGGAGAGACTGGAACACTTATACACTGTTGGTGGGAATGTAAAATGGTACAAACTCTTTGGAAATCGATTTGGCTCTTCCTTAAAAAGTTAGAAATAGAAATAAAACGCATCTCATTGGGAAAAAAAAAGTTAGAAATAGAAGTACCATATGATCCAGCAATCCCACTCCTTGAAATATGTCCTAGAGAAATAAGAGCCATCACATGAATAGATATATGCACACTCATGTTCATTGCAGCACTGTTCACAATAGCAAAAAGATGGAAACAAACTAGGTGCCCATCAACAGACAAATGGATAAACAAATTATAGTCACACAATGGAATACTACACAATAATAAAGAGCAATGATGAATCTGTGAAACGTCTCAAAACATGGATGAATCTGGAAGTCATTATCCTTTGTGAAATTAGTTGCAAAGGACAAATATTGTATGAGACCACTATTATAAGAACTCAAGAAAAGATTTAAACACAGAAGGAAACATTCTTTGATGGTTATGAGGGTGGGGAGGGAGGGAGATTCACCAGATAGTAGACAAGAATTACCTTAGGTGATGGGAAGGACAACACACACTACAGGGGAAGTTAGCAAAACTGGACTAAACCAAAAGCTAAGAAGTTTCCTGAATACAACCAAACACTTTGAGGGACAGAGTAGCAGGGGTGGAGGTCTGGCGACCATGGTTTCAGGGGACACCTAGGTCCATTGGCATAATAAAGTTGAAGAAAATGTTCTGAATCCCACTTTGGTGAGTGGCGTCTGGAGTCTTAAAAGCTAGTGAGCGGCCATCTGTTGTTGTTGTTAGGTGCCAGTGAGTTTGTTCCGACTCATAGCGACCCTATGTACCATAGAACGAAACACTGCCCGGTCCTGCACCATCCTCAAAATCGTTGTTATACTTAAGCCCATTGTTGCAGCCACTGTGCCAATCCATCTCGTTGAGGGTCTTCCTCTTTTTCGCTGACCTTCTACTTTACCAAGCATGATGTTCTTCTCCAGGGACTGATCCCTTCTGTCAACATGTCCAAAGTATGTATGACATAGTCTCGCCATCCTCGCTTCTAAGGAGTATTCTGGTTGTACTTCTTTCAAGACAGATTTGTTTGTTCTTCTGGCAGTCCACGGTATATTCAATATTCTTCGCTAACACCACAATTGAAAGGCATCAGTTCTTCTTTGGTCTTTCTTATTCATTGTCCAGCTTTCACATGCATATGATGTGATTGAAAATACCATGGCTTGGGTCAGGCGCACCTTAGTCTTCAAGGTGGTATCTTTGCTTTTCAACACTTTAAAGAGGTCTTTTGCAGCATATTTGCCCAATGCAATGGGTCTTTTGATTTCTTGACTGCTGCTTCCATGGGTGTTGATTGTGGATCCAAAGAGATGCATTAATTGGTCCAACCCACCTGGAGTAAAGGAAAATGAAGAACACCAAAGACATAAGGAAAATATTAGCCCAAGAGACAGAAAGAGCCACATAAACCTGAGACTCCATCCGGATGAGGCCAGAAGAACTAGATGGTGCCTGGCTACCACCAATGACCGCCCTGACAAGGAACACAACAGAAAGTCCCTGAGGGAGGAGAAAAGTAGGGTGCAGACTTCAAATTCTAGTAAAAACACCAGACTTAATGGTTTGACTGAGACTGAAGGGACCCCAGCAGACATAGTCCCCAGACTCTGTTAGCCCAAAACTAAAACAACTCCGAGGCCAACTCAATTAGACTGGACTATGGCACACAAAATGATACTCCTGAAGAGTGTGCTTCTTAGCCCAAATAGATACATGAGACTAAAAGGGCAGCTCTTGTCCAGAGACGAGATGAGAAGGCAGAGAGGGTCAGGAGCTGGTTGAAGGGACACAGGAAATCCTGGGTGGAAAGGAGTGTGCTGTCACAGTACAGGGAGAGCAACTATGGTCACATAGCAATGTGTATATAAATTTTTGTATGAGAAACTAAGTTGAATTGTACACTTTCACTTATAGCACAATTTAAAAAAATGAATGTGAAAAGCCAGAGATGCTAACCATGGGGTTCCGGGGTGGCCCCTAATAGTAAGCCAGAGGGCAAGGCGGCAGCTTTGGGCGCTGAGGGTTCTTCCCCCTCTTTGTCCTGAGGCTCAGGTAGGAACTCGCTGCTCATGTACTCCAGCCTAGCAGTGTCAGCAGGAACTCAGCCTTTCACACTAATTTAAAACATCAGCACAGTTTATGAGGGAGGATGGGCACCCAGTCACAGGAAGCAACGATGAGAGTCTGAAGGTGCGTCATACTTTGGAAATGACAAACAGCTGCAGCCCTGCTGCAGGGTGATGCACAGACTGGCATCCAAAAACTCCCACTTCCCTTCCAGAATTCCCGGGTTCTGCAGTTTGGGTGTCTATGTGTGTGTGTGTGGGGGGGGGGTGGTATCTACTTTAGTGGGAGGAACGTCTGTGCCCCAGGCTACCTCCCAGCTCCGACTGCACCTGTGTCTCCTCATACCTAGTTGTTTGCCAGCTTGTCTGTACATCCGCATTATCCTCTGGCAAATGTTAAACGTGTCTTCTTTGTGCTCCTGTCCTGCAATCTCCAGCCCCTCCTCTTCCGAGGCAGTTCCCTCTCGGGGGGAGCAAGTGTAGAGTGAGTGAGCCGTGCCCCTGAGCAGAGCCGGGGTGGTCAGCGAGGGCATTCACGTCTGCAGGGGCGGTGACCTTAGTGTCAAAAATGGACGTGCTAGGGAATGTGAACTTGATGGCAGAGTGGACAGTGAATCACAGAGCCACTGCCTGGGCTCTGGGCTTCAGGGAACTAGGGAGGGGCCAGCCACCTTGGAAAAAGCCACCAAGGCCCAGACTTGCCCCCGACCAGGGCAGGAGGGACCATGCTAAGATGGAGGGGAAAACAAGTGCAGTGATCAGACTCCATAAATGACACCCCCGCGGCCTGCTCGCTTGGACGAATCTATGGCCTTTGGCTCACTCTCAGGGCCGACACCCTAACTTTTCCATGGTCAATGTCAGATACTGGCTGCTGAAGCTGCAGAAATGTTTACTCACCTCACAGGTGGGGGTTTGGCTGGGGGCTGCAGGACACAGTATTCTAGGCTGCTGTGCCAGTGAGTCACAGATGTGCACTCACTCACGTTCCCGTCAGGGCCACTCCCTGAATAAGTCACCCCAACCCACAGCGCCTCTCAGGACCTGGGGGCAGCAGTTCAGGAGTGTGTTCTCCAACCACTCCCCTGCCTTTACCACTGTCCCGGGGCTGGCAAAGTTCACTTAGAGGAGGAAGCCAGTGTGCACTCGTGGTTGGGGAGGCACCTCCCCACTCATCTCCGCAGCCCTGCTCCTCCTGTGCCTCCTCCTAGTGGGGGCTTACCTGTGCTTCAGCCTGGCTTTGCCCTGGGGACCCACAGGGACACCAGCAATGCTGTATGGGAGGCCAGGCAAGGCAGGAGGAGCCCCAGGCACTGACGTCACCCATGGTTTCAGAGCAGGCCTGTTATGTGTACCTGCTCCCACTTTCTGTGTGCATATGTACATGTGCTCACATGTATGCATGTACACACACCTATATGCATGCATGCCCATGTATTCCCATAGATCCATATACTGTACCCAGCATGCATGCATACAACACATTCACACATCTATACATGCATGATGTATGAACCCATACATGTGCAATCATGCATACATACATGCACACACATTCAACTGACACAAGTACATTTTCTTTCTGGAAGAATCAAACTCAAACCAAAACCCAGATACATGCAGAACAGAGCACCATACCCCCTCCTCCTTGAACTACCTCCCCACTCTAAAACAGGATGAAAACAAGCCCCATGCAGGCAGCTCAGGGGCTCACTTCCTCATCCAGCAGTGGGCTTGGTGGACGTTCCAGGTGAATCAGGTTTTTATACTAACCTTTAAATAAGTAATGTTGTTGTTAGGTGCCTTTGATATAAGCCTTAGTTTTGGCTCATACCGATCTTATGTACAACAGAACAAAACACTGTCCAGTCCTGCACCATCCTCAAAACTGTTGCCATGCTCGAGCCCATCAGTGCAGCCACGATGTCAATCCATCTCATTAAGTAACACTCACTGTTGTTGAGTTTGGCTTATAATAACCCCATAGGGTTTCAAAGACTAAATATTGATGGAAGCAGACTGCCACACCTTCTCCCACAAAGCTGCTTGTGGTTTCGAACTGCTGACCTTTTGGTTAGCATTCCATCGTTTTAACCACTGTGCCACCAGGGTTCCTCAGAATAATTGTGGGTGAAAATCAAAAGGTACAGAGGTTGTCCCAACCCCCAGGCCTCAGTCTTGGTCAAGGATGTTCTCCACATAAATGATCAAGTACAGCACATTTAGATCTGGCTCATAAATAAGACTCCACTTCACTGCATGTTCTGTTCTTTTTTCACTTAGAAATACTTCTGTAAAAATGATGTCTAGTCAGTACACAGTAAAAAATATATAAGTAATTTTGAAAGATTATGCAGTGTTATAGAAACTTCAAACAAAAATGGGATACCATATTTTTTGTAGATTTTCAAATAGACTTTATTTTTAGAGTTTATGTTTACAGAAAAATTGTACATAAAGTACAGAGTCCCCATGCACCCACACCTACACCCAGTGTTTCTACTGACATCTCGCATTCCTGTGGTGTGTGGTACATTTATTACAATTGACAAATAAATATTGATACTTTATTATTAAAGTCCATAGATTACATCAGGGCTCACTCTTTGTGTTGTACAGTCCTACTGGTTTTGACAAATGCTTAGTATCACATGTCCATCATTACTGTTATCTACGGAATAGTTTCACTGCCCTAAAATCCCATGCTCCACCTATTCGTTCCTCCTTCCTTTCCCCGAACCCCAGGCAACCACCGATCTTTGTACTGCCTCTACAGTTTTGACTTTTCCAGAATGTCATATACTGGGAATCACAGTATGTAGCTTTTTTTTAGCTGGCTTCTCTCACTTAGCAGTATGCATTTAAGATTACTCCATGACTTTTCTTAGCTTGATAGCTTATTTCTTTTTATCACTGAATAATACTCCATTGTATGGATGCACCACCATCTGCTTACCCATTTACCTACTGAACGACATATTGGTGCCTTCCAACTACTGGCAATTATGAATAATACTGCTACAAATATTTGTGTGCAGGTTTTTATATGGACATACGTTTTAGACCCATTTGGGTAAATACCTAGGAGTGCTATTGCTGCATCAGAATGGTAGGCCTATCGTTACATTTGTAAGAAACTGCCAGACTGTCTTCCAAAGTAGCATTCCCATGTAATACTATTTTTCACCTTCCAGTTTGGCAAAGATCAGTTTGTTAACACTATGTTGGCGATGGTATGGGCAAACAGGCACTTTTATATATTACTGGTAGAGTTTAAACTGGCACAATTCCTACAGAAGAGAATCTGGTAGCATCTATCAAAATTTGAAGTGTACATTTTAAAAAGCATCCATCACCTAACAAAATTTCACTGCTAGGAATTTATTCTATAGATATTACACATGTGCATGAAGGACAAGAATGTAGTCTGCAACACTGTCTATAGAAACAAAAGTCTTCACTAGAAAAGGGGATAATACCTCATGGTCCATTCATGCAATATATGCCATGAGCTGTTAGAGACAGAGAGGCCAGTGTGCCGTGTAGAAAGATTTCCAACAAATACTAAATGAAAAAGACAAGAAAGCAAAGTACAAACAATATGTATGGTAATCTACTATTTGTGTAGAAAAAGTCATTTGTGTTTGTCTATGCACAGAATATCTCTGGACACACAAGAAAATGATGACAATGATTCCTCTGGGGAGGATAACTGAGGAGAGACTTTTCAGTGTATACCCTGTACTATTTGAATATACATACTTTTTATCATGGTATGTATTCCGTTTGCCAAATATAAAAGACAGTAAGAATAATGAAATACAGGTAACATAAAAAAACAACAGTTCACAGTTCAGTTCTCTGCACTACCCTGAAATTGTTTCTTTATTGTTGTTGTAAATATATATATAACACATTTGCCACTTTAATATTTTTCACGTGTACAATTTAGTAACATTAATTACATTAACTGTGCAACCATCACCAACATCTGTTGTCAAATTTTCCATCATGATAAACAGAAGAAACTCAATGCCTGCCATGAGTCCGAGTTGACTCGAAGGCAATTTTTTTAAAATGAGGTAGGTTGGTATAGGGGGAAGTCAGGATGATGGAGGGTCTGACAGTTACATCAGTATTGGCCAAGGACATAGGGCAGAGCCTGAGTGACGCAGTCATCTTGCAACTTCTATTAGGTGAGTCCCACTAGCAGAAAGGAAGCTGCATGTGATTTCTTCTATTAATTTTATAGTGTCCTCTATGATTTGCCTGCTCCCTATACCTGAATCTACTAAGTCAGGGGTCAGTACACTACACAGCCCCAGGCCAAATCTGCCCACCAGCTGCTTTTGTAAATACCGTGTTACTGGAACATGGCCACAACCATTCGTGTACATACTATCTACAGCTGCTTTTGCCCTATGATGGCACACTTAAGTCTTTCCACAGGTGTATATGTAGGCTGCAAAGCCTAAAATGTTTACTGTGTAACCTTTTACAAAAACGTTGCTGAACCCTGCTCTAAGTCACTGTCCAGAATGGATTTTACTTCCAAAGTAGACTTTCTTATTAGAAAGGAATAAATACCCTACTTGTGCGTGTAGTGAAAAAACTGTCATGTCAGTTTAAATATGTGAATGAGCTTAGCCTAGATACACCCACCAAATGACTGGACCTGAGGGAACACATACTATGAAAACACTGTTAAAAATGAGCCCTTCTTTCCTTCACCTTTCCATTTTTTCTACAATCTATCTGCAGCATTCAAAACAGAAGTTAGGAGGAAGAGGGGCAAGATGAAGGCACAGACAGTAGCACGCTCATGATCTCCCACAATGACAAAGAAAACAAGTAAAAACCTGCACAACCAGTGATCTCAGAACTCTGGACACCAAGTGAAGGATTGGGGAACCAGGCTGAGTACCAAATTAGGGGAGAGGGGAAGCAGGAACTGTAAGAAGGTGGAGATTTGCGGACCATCCACGCTCTACTCACCACCCAGCTCAATGTGGCCATTTTGAGATGGCCACAAGTTCCAGTAGGTTTATTCATAATTACCAAAATCCCAGGTTGGGAGCAAAACAGAAGACTCAAACTGAGGCCTGGAAGGAGCAACAAGGTGGGCAAAACATGTACATGGACTAGGCAAACCTGAGAGTAGCACAGGAGTATAGCACCAATTTGAATCCCGGAACCCCAGGAAAACACAGCCAGAGTAAAGTGGTGCAGACTGGCCCAGGGGAACTCACAGGCAGAGGGGAGGAGGGATGGAGTATGCACCCCTGGAGACGGACATTGGGTAGCTGTAACAATGGAGGCATGAGCAGTGGAGGGAGATCACCAGGAATAGGACTCAAACCACCAGGAAACATCTAGCCCCACTCCTGCCAACTAAGAAATGGCTCAGTACCTCATCACTGGCCTGGGCCCCACCCGAAGACACACACTGCACTGCCATACATTTTTATTAGCCTTCTTTTGTATCAAAACAGTCTTGTCTATTTCTCCTTGAATTAATCTCCACAGTTAAGTCTGAGAAACAAAGTGCCATTAAGCCTTTGTGGCGCAATGGTTAACAGCTTGACTGCTAACCAAAAGGTCAGTGGTTCAAACCAACCAGCTGGTCTGTGGGAGAAAGATGTGACAGTCTGCTTCTGTAAAGAGAAAGATGATGTGGCAGTCAGCTTCCATAAAGATTACAGCTTTGGAAACCCTTTGGAGCAGTTCTACTCTGTTCTACAGGGTCGTTATGAATCTCATGGCACACAACATCCATCCATCCATCCACCCACCCACCCACCCATCCATCCATCCGAGACAGCAATAAAGATATAACTATAGATAGACATGCTAAATTGTAATAAATGCTCAAAGAACAAATGAGACTTCTACTTTCAGTAGTTGGAAACAAGTGTTCCAGTGAAAACACCTAAAAACTCTGGATGAAATAAGATACATCTTCCTAACGGTATCAAAAAATGATACTGAGAAATTGCTGGACACAATCCAGAAGAATGGGGAATTAGAGAGAAAGAAGCTAAGAATTTCAGATTAACTTTACCAATATCAGGCTGACTCAATTAGAAAACTATGTAAACAGGGTTCAGATGTAGGGGCACAACTTGGAGCTCAGGCTTCTCAAAAGCGGGAGTCATAGCAATACAACACAAGGACTTGGAGGCTTGGCTGTGAGCTATCCAAAGGGGGATCTCAAGCTCTGAATGCTTTAAGGTTCCTGAGATTGGTGGCAAATTCAAACACCTGGCATAGCAGAAAAAAAAAAAAAAAAAAAAAAAAAACCTTTGGAAGAAAAAAATTAATTACATCTTCCGTTATGTCTTTAACTAAAACATCTACCATACTGACAGCTGTTGATTCTTGACTACAAATATATGAACAATTCTTGTATTTTCTTAGTATATGTTAAAAACTTCGAAAAAATAAGAAAACCTAATCAATACAATGTTTATTATAGAAGCCAAATTATCAGGCACACAGGGAATGAACCAGCATAGGTAAGAGAAACAGACACACAGATATATAGCACCTATGCTGACCATAATCATGAGGCTAAAAGGCAGAAACCGGAAATAACAAAGAACACTGCAGATCTGAAAGGAACTAGTCAGAAATTCTATACTGGAACATATAGTTACAAATTTAGAAGGGATAAATGGGTTTAATAACATTCGATACACAGCAGGGGATAGATTTCACAAACTTAAAAGATAGGTACAAAAAAAGCAGACTAGAGCAGAGCTATCAAAGTTGGAAAACACTGAAGGGATGGTAAGCAAAAGGGGATAAAGAACTCTGGTAAAATGGGTTGAAGTAGGCAAAATTTCCTCTAGTAATTCCGAGCTCTCGTTTGTGGACAATCTATTTTGTGTGAAAGTCTTTCTTTAGGTCATTCCTAGATTTTAAAAAATCTATTCAACACTTTTTCATTTAACATCTTTTGTACCTCTGATTCCAGGAGTGAGATTAGAACTGTTCTCAATCCCTAGTATCACTTGGGGATTGACCTTTCTCCACTCTCACGTAAAATCCCTTGTTCTTTTACTGCCTTCTGACTACATCAGCTTCTCTCCATCCTCATTACTATTGTATGCCCACTTCCCAGTCATCTACTTGACTAATGACTTTGGAAGCTGACTCATCCTTACCCTGTTTCCTAAATTCTGTATCACTTTTAGGGGCTTCAGTGCATGAATTTTTATCTACTACTTTGGCTTCTAGTTTGATTGAACTCACTGCTGAGGATTTGCCTCTCTGCTCCACTTCACATAACCAATTCCATGGATCTGTGGTCATCAAGAAGTGCTCTGTGCCTCTGAAATCAATGATTCTCTTTTCAAAGTATCTGTTCACTTCCCTAGAGCTTGACCCACATCTATTCCTTGATTAAATAAAATCTACAGTCCTGCAGTTCTTCCATTTCTTCCTTCTCAGGGCCCTCCTGATTCTACTTTCAGACATCATCAATATAACAATGTCGTATATCCAATGATTTGGACAATGAGTAAGACCAAAGAAGAATTGACGCTTTTGCATTGTGGTGTTGGTAAAGAACACTGAATATAACATGGACTGCCAAAACAACGAACAAATCTTAGAAGTACAATCAGAATGGTCCTTAGAAGAATGACACGACTATGTCTCACATACTTTGGACATATTATCAGGAGGGATCAGTCCCTGGAGAAGGACATTCTGCTTGCGAAAGTAGAGGGTCTGCAAAAAAGAGGAAGACCCTTAAATAGATGGATTGACACAGTGGCTGCAACAATGGGCTCAACCATAATAATGATTGTAACAATGGCGCAAGACTGGGCAGTGTTTTGTTACGTTGTACATAGGGTCGCTGTGAGTCGGAACTGACTCAACAGCACCTAACAACATGTCAAAAAATACAGGAACCTACTTAAAAAAAAAAAAACCCATTGCTGTCAAGTTGATTACAACTCAGAGAGACCCTAAGGGCAGAAAAGAACTGGCCCATAGGGTTTTCAAGGAGTGGCTGGTGGATTTGAACTGCCGACCTTTTGGTTAGAGGCCGAACTTGCCACTAGGGCTCCAGAACCTACTCAAGGTAATTCATAATAGCCAAATCTGTGATGATTTGAGCTAGGAAAAAAAGAAAAACGTAATAATATGATTAGTCTAAACTAATACAAACAATAAATAAAAAAGGGGAAAGAAGGTAAAGCTACTCCTTGTAGAATTCCAATTAATAAACATAGAAGAAATAATTGGAACAGAAAATACCATTTGGTAATCACAACAGTAAAAATACTCAAAGATTGTAATTATCAATTGTACTAAAATTAGTAGGCCAAAGTACCATAAAAAACAGTATTTGTAGTCTCAAAGTATTGGCCTATAAAAAACTAATTATAAGGGGTAAAACAGGTAAATTTCTAATAGTTAAGAATGTAAGGAAATAGGATAAACAAGGAAAGAAAACACTCTTAAAGCAAATACAAGATCGGTGTATTTTATTGTATACAAAATAATATCAATAAAACATTAAGAAATATAAAATCATATGTGTTCAAGATTATTCCCTGCAGCCTTATTTGTAATAACTGAAGATTTTAAGGAAGGTAAAATTTAGTTTGAACTAAGAAAGTAACAAACACCAATGAGGACAGCACAGCAGTTATAATGAAACTGTCATTTTTCTCAAAAACACAAAGTAGCTCTAATGACCCTTTGAATTCATATTGTTTTCTTACTCACTGAGAAACTGCTGTTTAATCACAGACTTTTGGCAATTTGCTGTTTGAAATTGTAGCAGTAAGGATGAAACATCCCACTTTTGACATAGAGTAGTCTTTCCACTGTGAGTTCTTACGTGTCCAGAGAGATAGGAGGAATGACTAAAGGTTTTTCCACATTCCTTACACTCATAAGGTCTTTCTCCACTGTGAATTGTTATATGTCTAGTGAGGTGTGAGGAATACCTAAAGGTTTTCCCACATTCCTTACATTCAAAAGGCCTCTCTCCACTGTGAGTTTTTATGTGTTCAGAGAGATAGGAGGAATGAGTAAAAGTTTTCCCACATTCCTTACATTCATAAGGTCTTTCTCCACTGTGACTTGTTATATGTTTACGGAGATGTGAGGAATAACTAAATGCTTTCCCACATGTCTTACATTCAAAAGGTCTCTCTCCACTGTGAGTTCTTATGTGTTCAGAGAGATATGCTGAATGAGTAAAGGTTTTCCCACATTCCTTACATTCATAAGGTCTCTCTACGCTGTGAGTTCTCATATGTCTAGGGAGATCTGAGGAATAACTAAACGACTTCCCACATTCCTTACATTCATAGGGTCTCTCTCCAGTGTGAGTTCTTAGATGGGTAGTGAGGACTGAAGAACACCTAAAGCCTTTTCCACATTCCTTACATTCATAAGGCCTTTCTCCACTGTGAATTCTTCTATGCGTAGTGAGGTGTGATGACTGACTAAAGGCTTTCCCACATTGATTACATTTATAAGGTTTCTCTCCAGTGTGAGTTCTTATGTGTTCAGTGAGGTAATGGGAATAAATAAAGGTTTTCCCACATTGCTTACATTCATAAGGCCTCTCTCCACTGTGAGTTCTTATATGTTTAGTGAGGTATGAGGAACATGTAAAGTCTTTCCCACATTCCTTACATTTAAAAGGCCTCATTCCAGTGTGAGTCCTTCTATGTTGACAAAGGGATGAAGCCTGACTAAAGGCTTTCTCACATTCCTTACACTCATAAGGCCTCTGCCCATCGTGAGTTCTTATATGTGTAGTGAGATGTGATGACTGACTAAAGGCTTTCCCACACTCTATCCATTCATAAGGCCTCTCTCCACTGTTAGTTCTTACACGTTGAGTGAGGGATGAAGCCCCACTAAATGCTTTCTGACATTCCTTACATTCGTAAGGCTTATCTCTATTATGAAATTTTTTATGTAAAATAAGGGATGAAAGATGAGTAACTGTTTTATAACATTCTTTACATTCACGCCTATGATCTCTCACATGTGTCCAAAAGGATGATAAACTACAGAAATCTTTCCCACATTCACTACATTCGTATTGTTTGTCACCAGTGAGTGTTGTCACGGGATTCTTAAAGGCTGAGATACAAATTAAGCCCTTCCCACATACCTTACATTTATGGAGTTTATTTCCAGTAAGAGTTCTTAGAGGAGTGGTTAGGTGAGGGGAACAACTGCATGCTTCTCCACATTCCTTAGAGTGACAGGTATTGCATCCAATGTGAGATCTGGCATGATGGTTATGTGATGAGTGATCCATGAAGGCTTTTCCACACTCACAGCATTCAAAGGGATTCACTTCTTGAGGACTGATCTTTAGCACAGTTTGATATGGAATCCAGCTGAAGGTTTTCACAGGCTGACTGCCTTTATTATTTTCACAGAGGTTCTCCACTGTATGACTTCTGCTGAAAATAGGCAACATGCTGTTGGAAATAAATTTGTCCCCATTTCATCATTAACACACACAGTGAAAGTGCAGTTTTTGCCCTGACTTATCTTTTGTTTCTTAGATTAAATCACCTAGCAGAAATACTACCATTACTGTCACTGTTTTTCTAAAATATGTGGTGTTCTGATAATTACGCCCAAGTGAAATGTTTCAAATATTCAATATCTGACTCAAATTTATGAGAACGTTATATTGTGAAAATTCTCTGAACACATAATTTTACAGTTAGGTGTATATATATTGCTGTTAGGTGCTGTCAAGTCAGTTTAGACTTATAGCGACCCCATGTACAACAGAATGAAACACTGCCTGGTCCTGTGCCATCCTCAAACTCATTGCTATGTTTGAGCCAATTGTAGCCACTGTATCAATCCATCTTGTTGAGTGTCTTCCTGATTTTTGGTGACCCTCTGCTTTACCAAGCATTACATATATATATACAAATTAAGTATATGTGTACATATATGACATCAGAACACCTTGGGACTTTCTCCTGAGATACTGTTTTCTCGTTTGACTGACACTCACCTCAAACATCCCTTCTGGTTTTTATGCTGATCTTGATTGCCACACGATTCAGAGATTTCTCCTAACATGGAGGACCAGGTGTTCTTCATGAATCGCACCATTACATGCTCATTGAATAACATTTCTCCATCATTAAGGTTTTGAGAGACTGACTCAATAATTCAAGTCAAGGTTCACAGTATAAAACAAAAAGGAAGGGAATTATTAGGAAAAATAAAAAGGCTGCTACGAACAAAGACTTAAACACATTTCGTTGTTTCAGCACTTTGACAATAGTTAAAAAATAATTTGCTATGAAATATATCCATGGAGATTGACAGTGATGTTGACACAAATAGGTGTAATTAGAAAACCTAACTAAAAAGATACTGGACACCATACACATGTAACGTTAAAAGAGGAAAAGGAACTCTATAACCGAGTGTGAAAGGATTGCTAAAGTCAGGAAGGTAAGCTCAGGTCTCTGACGTTGTGTCCTCAAATCCAACAGAAACTTTTTCTACCTGACTGATTCAATATAATTCCCTCCATGAAGGGCTGGTCCCATCTCCACTGTTCTTTCTTCTCTGGCAAAGTAAATGGGTATAGCTGACATGGTGCTCAGAGAAATGAATACCGTGAGTGAAGACAGTGCAGAGCAATGAACATTTCCCTGACACTGAGCTAATACTTTGCTCTTCAGTGTCTCTGAAGATGGGCAGGTGTGAGCTTATTTGCTGCAGAATAATCATGTCAAACTTGTAATAAACCCAGTAAAACTCTCTATAACATCCCAAAACACACATTTATCAGAGGCCCAAAGGGACCCCAGAAGCCAATACTTACGACACTTAAAGAGCCTCAGAGGTTTTAATCACAAGAAAAATGAAATGAAAACTTACTTTAATAAACAGAGCTTTACGTTCATGGGGAAGCCAGGATTTGTAAGAGCTATACACCAAGGAAACAGACCTGTTTTGTTTAACAATTTATTCCCATTCCTCAGCCCAAATAGTGGAGCAAACTCAATCAGTAAAATATTTTTGTTCACTGAAGGAATAAATTTTTTTAAAAAACTGATACCAATCTTACCTACAGAGGCCAGGTTTCTGAAGGTTTCCATCATCACATCTCTGTAGAGCTTCCTCTGAGCAAGATCCAGCAAAGCCCACTCTTCCTGGCTAAAGACCACAGCCACATCCTCAATGACCACTGAGTCCTAAAACATCCCACACATTCTGGATCAGCAAAGCATGATGTACTCCAATGTGTACAAGAATGAAAGGTGAGGCTGACCGTTCTGGGGAACTGAGAATTCACAGGGATTTGACTCAAGGTTCTGTGTTCTACCAAGGTCTACTCTAGGGTATAGCCATCAGCCTCGTCCCTATGTTAACTACATTCACTTCCTCACTGATTGCATCCTGTCTCATAGACTTCCAACACACTGAAATAATATTTCTAGTTTGACTGTGACCTATTGCAGTCTTATTTCTGTTTATGGTCTAGAACAGTTAGAAAACATAGCAGAAATTATAGAAATGCTCTAATTCAGATCATCACTTCCTTTTGAACACTTTCACCTCCTTCCATAAGACCCAACAGAAGACTCAACAAAACAAAGCACAGGGTGAAGGAAAGATGAGGTATTAACAACTGGGAAACACTGTAGAAGGGCAGTGTCTACTTTTGCCCCTCACAGCCATGAGAGGACCAGGGACCCACACAAACTGAAAACCCAAGGCCCTAAGCTGGTCATAATTTCTTGAATAAGTCTAGGAGATCAGGAGATGATAGATCCACATGCGGAAAAAAGAATAATCTTTTTGAGAATTAGTAATTTTTACGTGTCACCTATTTTTTAAATCAATTATTCTGTCATCCTCCCTGTCCCTTTCACAGGGACAAGCAAAGGTAATTAAAAAAGCTCAGGTGAGAGACAGGAAACATAGAATACAGATCTCCCCATAAGTCTCAAATTTTGAGACCTGATACAAATATACACCAATTATTAGTGCCTGTTCCCCTCAACAAACAAAACATAAATCCATACACTTCACACAAACACAGTCTAATGTTATAAGACAACAAAGATCACTACCTCTGCAAAAACAAGAAATGCATGCCCTTGTGTTTGATAACCAAAAAGACGTTACAATTCTCATTTTGTAATGACTGCACGTGAATGTAATTAGTGTTACCAAGTTACATGCGTAAACCTCGAATTGGCAAATGTTTACGTCATACTCTAAATCCTTTGTTGTCATTTCAAAAATGTTCACAGAATCACCAGGAGTAGATTCCATCTCAAGAAGTCACTTTCCTTGTTCATCCATAAGAAGCAACTCTGTATCTGTTAAAATTTTAACATGATTCTATGAAGCCAGCATAACGCTGATACCAAAACCAGGCAAAGACATCACAAAAAAAAAAAATTACAGACCAATATCTCTCATGAATATAGATGCAAAAATTCTGAACAAAATTCAAGCCAACAGAATTCAGTATCATATCAAAAAAATAATACACCACGACCAAGTAGGATTCATACCAGGTATGCAAGGATGGTTTAACATTAGA
Organism: Dugong dugon; assembly: GCA_030035585.1. Lineage (NCBI taxonomy): Eukaryota > Metazoa > Chordata > Mammalia > Sirenia > Dugongidae > Dugong > Dugong dugon. Next base: position 15,828,858 of record CM057462.1, on the reverse strand, counting down.
AAATCCATCAACGTAATCCACCACATAAATAAAAGGAAAGAAAAAAATCACATGATCATCTCAATTGACACAGAAAAGGCATTTGACAAAGTCCAACACCCATTCCTGATAAAAGCTCTCAATAAAATAGGTATAGAAGGGAAATTTCTCAACATAATAAAGGGCATCTATGCAAAACCAACAGCCAACATCATTCTTAATGGAGAGAGGCTGAAAACATTCCCCTTGAAAACAGGAACAATACAAGGATGCCCTTTAACACCACTCCTATTTAACATTGTGCTGGAAGTTCTAGCTAGAGCAATAAGGCAAGAGAAAGAAATAAAGGGCATCCAAATTGGTAATCAAGAAGTTAAACTCTCCCTGTTTGCAGATGATATGATACTATACATACAAAACCCTAAAGACTCCACGAGAAATCTACTGAAATTAATAGAGAGATTCAGCAGTGTAGCAGAATACAAGATAAACATTCAAAAATCAGTTGGATTCCTATACACCAGTAAAGAGAACGATGAAAAGGAGATCAGGAAATCAATACCATTTTCAATATACCCTAAAAAAATAAAATACTTAGGAATAAATATGACCAGGAATGTAAAAGACCTATACAAAGAAAACTACAAAACACTGCTGCATGAAACCCAAAGGGATCTACATAAATGGAAAAACATACCATGCTCATGGATAGGCAGACTCAACATTGTGAAAATGGCAATTCTACCTAAAGCAATTTACAAATACAATGCAATCCCAATACAAATACCAACAACGTTCTTCAAAGAGATGGAAAAACTAATTATTAACTTTATATGGAAAGGGAAGAAACCCCAAATAAGTAAAGCACTACTGAAGAAGAAGAATAAAGTTGGAGGACTCACACTACCTGACTTGAGAACCTGCTATACAGCTACAGTACTCAAAACAGCCTGGTACTGGTACAACAACAGAGACATTGACCAATTGAACAGAATTGAGAACCCAGATGTCAATCCATCCACCTACGGTCACCTGATCTTCGACAAGGGCCCAAAATACATCAAACGGGGAAAAGACAGTCTTTTTAACAAATGGTGCTGGCAAAACTGGATATCCATTTGTAGAAAAATGAAACCAGACCCATACCTCACACCATATACAAAAACTACTTCAAAATGGATCAAAGACCTGAATATAAAGCCTCAAACTATAAAATTCATAGAAGAAAAAATAGGACCAACACTTCAGGCCTTAATACATGGCATTAACAGGATACAAACCATAAACATCAACACAAAAAACCCAACAGATAAACTAGATAACTGGGATCTTCTAAAAATCAAACATCTATGCTCTTCAAAAGACTTCACCAAAAGAGTCAAAAGAGAACCTACAGACTGGGAAAAAATTTTTGGACAGTACAAGTCAGACAAAGGTCTAATATCCATAATCTACAAGAAAATCCAACACCTCTACAACAAAAAGACAAACAATCCTATCAAAAAATGGGCAAAGGAAATGAACAGACACTTCACCAAGGAAGACATTCAAATGGCCAACAGACACATGAGGAAATGCTCGCGATCACTAGCCATTAGAGAAATGCAAATTAAAACCACAATGAGATACCATCTCACCCCGGCATTACTGGCACGAATCAAAAACACTGGAAATAACAAATGTTGGAGGGGCTGTGGGGAGATGGGAACTCTTATACACTGCTGGTGGGAATGCAAAATGATACAACCATTTTGGAAAATGATATGGCGTTTCCTCAGAAAGCTAGAAATAGACATACCATTCGATCCAGCAATCCCACTCCTAGGAATATATCCTAGGGAAATAAGAGTCATCACTCGAATAGACATATGCACACCTATGTTCATGGCAGCATTGTTCACAATAGCAAAACGATGGAAACAACCTCGATGTCCATCAACAGATGAATGGATACACAAACTATGGTACATACACACAATGCAGTACTATGCAATGAGAAAGAACAACAATGAATCTGTGAAGCATCTCATAACATGGATGAAACTGGAGGACATTATGCTGAGTGAAATAAGTCAATCACAAAAGGACAAATATTGTATGAGACCTCTATTGTAAAAACCCATGAAAAAATTCACATGCAAATTGTAACAATCCTTGTTGGTTACCAGGGATGGGAGGGGTGGGGGGAAATACTAAATAGGCAATAGATAAGTGGTACCTTGGGTGAGAGATGAGATAGTACACAGTACATGGGAAACTAACAAAACCTGCACAAGGAAAGGTCATGGAGGCCCTATAGACACATCCAAACCCCCCGAGGGACTGAGTTGTTGGACAGAGGGCTCTGGGGACCATGGTCTCGGGGAACATCTAGCTCAATTGGCATGACACTACTTATAAAGATAATGCTCTACATTCTACCTTGGTGAGTAGTGTCTGGGGTCTTAAAAGCCTATAAGCGGCCATCTAAGATACTCCACTGGTCTCATCCCTTCGGGAGCAAGGGAGAATGAAGAGAACAGGATACAACAAAAAGATTAGTCCAAAAGACTAATTGTCCACAGCTACCAAGGCCTCCACCGGACTGAGTCCAGTACAGCTAGATGGTGCCCGGCTACCACCACTGACTGCTCTGACCAGGATCACAACAGAGGGTTCTGGACAGAGCTGGAGAAGGATGTAGAGCATAATTTTAACTCCCCCCCCCAAAAAAAAAGAGACCAGATTTACTGGCCTAAAGAATACTGGAGAAACCTGAAGAGTGTGGCCCCCAGACACCCTTTCAGCTCAGAGGTGAAGTTACCTTCGAGGTTCGATGTTAAGCCTGGGAGTGGACAGCCCAGTAAAACTAAATGGGACTAACAAGGTATAGGAGTCCGGTGACAAAGGCCAGAAGGCAGAGGGGGAGTAGGAAACTGATGATAAGGAACACAAATTGAGTAAGGACACTGTCGATGTGTTGTGAGATTGCTGACCACTGTTACAGGGCAACATTTGTAGTAACTATTAAATGGGAGGCTGTTTTGTCCTGTAAGCCTTCATCTTGGGCGAGAATGGCAGCACAATTGGAAGAGCATAGTCAATATCACTTAAATGTGTAAGTAAAAAGTTTTGAAATGGTGTTAAAAAAAAAAAAAAAAAACAAATGAGACTAACGAGGTACAGTAGTCCAGTGACAAGGGCCAGAAGACAGAAGGGGACAAGGAAGTCCCCTGGTGACAGGGAACACAAGGTAGAGTAAGGATATTCTTTTTTTTTTTTTTAATTTTTATTTTTTTTATTGTACTTTAGGTGAAGGTTTATAGAACAAATAGTTTCTCATTAAACAGTCAGTACACATACTGTTTTATGACATTGGTTAACAACCCCACAACATGTCAACAATCTCCCTTCTTGACCTTGAGGACCTTCTTTTTTTTTTTTAATATATATTTTATTGTACTTCAGGTGAAAGCTTACAGAGCAAATAGTTTCTCATGAAACAGTAGTACACATGTTGTTTTATGACATTGGTTAACAACCCCACAACGTATTAAGCCTCTAAATTCTCAACTTTTTTTTTTTTTGATGAAAATTACAGATGGCCAAAGATACACCGTTTCAAAAATTTCTACATTCACAGTTCAGTGACAGTGACTACGCTCTTCCAACTGTGCTGTTATTCTCACTTAAGATGAAGGCTTACAGAACAAAATAGTTTCTCATTTAATCTCACAGTGTTGTGAGATTGTTAACCATTGTCACAGGGCAACATGTGTAGTAACTGTTAAATGAGAAACTATTTTGTTCTGTAAGCCTTCATCTTAAGTGAGAATAACAGCACAGTTGGAAGAGCGTAGTCAATGTCACTGAACTGTGAATGTAGAAATTTTTGAAACGGTGTATCTTTGGCCATCTGTAATTTTCATCAAAAAAAAAAAGGTTGAGAATTTAGAGGCTTAATACGTTGTGGGGTTGTTAACCAATGTCAAAAAACAACATGTGTACTACTGTTTCATGAGAAACTATTTGTTCTGTAAGCCTTCACCTGCAGTACAATATAAAAAAAAAAAAAAATTTAACATGAAATTGGAGCAATTCAGTCACATCTTCAGGTTACACTTCTAATTCTAGTTCTCCAGCTATTTTCACCACACGTACAGTTACTTCCTCTTGAACCCCTCAAAATCATCCATGAGGGCTGAAATCAACTTCTTTCAAATTCCTGTTAATGTGGATATTTTGATCTCCTCCCACAAATCATGTATGTTTTTAATGACATCTAGGATGGTGAATCTTCCAGAAAATTTTCAATTTACTTTGCCCAGATCCATCAGAGGAATCATTATCTATGGCAGCTATAACCTCACGAAATATAATTCTTAGATAAGAATTGAAAGTCCAAATTACTCCTTGATCCACGGGCTGCAGAGCTCTTGGGTCACCATTGTCAATGAATAGTAGTATTTTGAAAGGAATCTTATCTTCTGAGCAGTAGGTCACAACAGTGGGCTTAAAATATTCAGTAAACCATGTTGTAAACAAACGTGCTGTCATAATGGTGTTTTTCTGTTTATGGAGCATATGCAGAGTAGATTTAGCTTAATTCTTAAGGGCGCCAGGATTTTCCGAATGGTAAATGAGCATTAGCTTCAACTTAAAGCCACTAGCTGCATTAGTCCCTAACAAGAGTCAGGCTGTCCTTTGAAGCTTTGAAGCCAGGCATTGGCTCCTCTTCTTTAGCTATGAAAGTCCTAGATGGCATCTTCTTCCAACGTAAGGCTGTTCTGAGTACGTTGAAAACCTGTTCTCTACTGTAGCCACCTTCATCAATTAGCTAGATTTTCTGGATAACTTGCTGCAGCTCCTACATCAGAACTTGCTGCGTCACCTTACACTTTGATGTTATGGAGACAGCTTCTTTCCCTAAACCTCAAGAACCAACCTCTGCTAGCTTCAAACTTTTCTTCTGCAGCTTCCTGACTTCTCTCAGTCTTCATAGGATTGGAGAGAGCTAGGGCGCTGCTCTGAATTAGACTCTGGCTTAAGGGAATGTTGTGGGTGGTTTGATCTTCTATCCAGACCACTAAAACTTTCTCTATATCAGCAATTACACTGTTTTGCTTTCTCATCATCTGTGTGTTCACTGCAATAGCACTTTTAACCTCCTTCAAGAAATTTTCCTTCACATTCACAACTTGGTTGTTTGGTGAAAAAGCCTAGTTTTTGGCCTATCTCAACTTTCGACATGCCTTCCTTACTAAGCTCAATCATTTCTAGCTTTTGATTTAAAATGAGAAACCTGCAACTCTTCCTTTCACTTGAACACTCAGAAGCCAGTGTAGGGTTATTAATTGGCCTAATTTCAATATTGTCATATCTCACGGAATAGGGAGGCCTGAGAAGAGGGAAAGAGATGGGGCAATAGTCGGGCGGTGGAGCAGTCAGAAAACACACTACATTTATCAGTTAAGTTTGCCGTCATCTGTGGTCACAATTCATGGTGCCCCAAAACAAATACAATAGTAATACATCCAAGAACACTGATCAAAGAACACCATAACGGATATAATAATAATTAAAAAGCCTGAAATATTGCGAGAATTACCAAAATAACACAAAGACACGAAGTGAGCATATGCCATTGGAAAAATGGCACTGGTAGACTTGCTCAACGCAAGGTTGCCAAGAACCTTCAATTTGTAAAAAACACAGTATCTGTGATGTGCAATAAAGCAAAGCACAATAAAACGAGGTATGCCTGTACTCCAAAGTACATACATACTGAAAAATTCCTCACTCTCCCAGTAAAATTGAACAGAAAACAATTATACTCATTATTCCATTCTGATTCAACATTGTCCTAAAGGTTGTAGCTGGTAAATGCCAAAAAAGAACAAGAAAGAAAGAAACACAAAGAAATAAGAATATTAAATGAGGGGGAGAGAGAGGGGCACAATCACGTTTTAAAGATTAAATAATTGTTTATTTAGAATCCCAAGAGATGGTATATGTGATAATAGGATTGTGAGATTTTAGCAGGTATTCAGATTGCAAAAAAAGAAAGGTTTACTTTAAATATTTCAGTTCTATACACTAATACCAAGCATTTAGAAATTAACTTTTAAAAGCTAACATATATTTTAATAAAATTAAAAAGTATGTAAAAGGAACGTAATTATAGATTCTAATGAAAAAAATTATAAAATATTACTAAATCACATCTAAATAGACAAAAATAAATGAAAAGGCAGAGCACACTCTTAGAAAACTGTTTTCCCCAGGTATATTGTTATTTCAAATGCACTTCTACAAAATTCCAAGCCATTTATTTTCAGGACTTCACCACACACACACACACACACACACACACACACAAAATGTATTTGGAAGTGCAAATGCCCACAGAGTGTCAACATGTTCTAAGGAAAAAGGCATGGGGGCTTGTCCGAACATGTCACATGTATAATTATACTTTTATGTATTTACTTTCTAAATAAAGCTATAATACATGAAACAACGTAGTATCAGTATGAACCAAAAAAAAAAAAAAAAAAAAAAACCCGTTGCCGTTCAGTCGATTCCAACTCATAGCAACCCTACGGTATTAGAATAGAAATACACCAATGGAAAAAAACAAACAGCCCTGGAAAAGGCCCACCAATAAAGTTGATTCATGACACAGCAAGTAATGAAGGGCAGTGACAGAGAGCACATACACTTCCAAATGTGGAGCAATGCCAACTAAATGGAGTCCTTGAGTGGCACAAAGGGTTAAGTGCTCTGACACTAAATGAAAGGTTGGTGGTTTGAGTTTACCACAGATACCTATGAAGGTCTGGTGATATATTTCCCAAAAAATCAGCCACTGAAAACCTTACAGAGTGTAGTTCTACTTTGAAACACATGGTGTAACCATGACTCACAATCAACTCTACAACAACTAGCTTAACTTTTTAAAAATAAAATAATTACCTAATTCCCCCACGTCTGTCAGTCTGTTGTATTGTGGGGGCTTGTGTGTTGCTATGATGATGGAAGCTATATAACCAGTATTCAAATACCAGCAGGGTCACCCGTGGTGTACAGGTTTCAGATGAGCTTCCAGAATAAGACAGACTAAGAAAAAGGACCTGCTGGCTACTTCTGAAAAAAACTGGCCAGTGAAAACCTTATGAATAACGGAAAACACTGTCTGATATAGTGCTGGAAGATGAGCGCCTCAGGTTGGAAGGCACTCAAAATACAAGTGAGGAAGAGCTGTTGCCTCAAAGTAGAGTTGACCTTAATGACATGGATGGACTCAAACTTAGGAAACTTCATTTGTTGATGTAGCATGACTCAAAACGAGAAGAAACAGCTGCAAACATCCATTAATAATCAGAACACGGAATGTACGAAGTATGAATCTAGGAAAATAGGAACATGTCAATGAAATGGAAGACATAAACATTGATATCTTAGGCTTTAGTGAGCTGAAATGGACTGGTATTGGCCAATTTGAATCAGACAATCACAAAGTCTACTATGCTGGGAATGACAAATGGATGAGGAATGGCATCACATTCATCGTCAAAAAGAATATTTCAAGATCTATCCTGAAGTACAATGCTGTTAATGATAGGATAATATCCATACACCTACAAGGAAGACCAGTTAACACAACTATTATTCAAATTTATGCACCAGCCACTAAGGCCAAAGATGAAGAAACTGAAGATTTTTACCAACTCCTGCACTCTGAAATTGATCAAACATGCAATCAGGATGCATTGGTAATTACTGGTGACTGGAATGCAAAAGTTGGACACAAAGAAGAAGGATCAGCAGCTGGAAAATTTGGCCTTGGTGATAAAAATGATGCCAGAGACTGCATGATAGAATTCTGCAAGATCGATTTCTTCATTGCAAATAACTTTTTTTAACAACATAAACAGCGACTATACAAGTAGACCTTGCCAGATGGAATACACAGGAATCAAATCGACTACATCTGCAGAAAGAAATGATTGAAAAGCTCAATATCATTAAGTCAGAACAAGGCCAGTGGCTGACTGCGGAACAGACCATCAATTGCTCATATGTAAGTTCAAGTTGAAGCTGAAAAAAAATAGAACAAGTTCACCAGAGCCAAAGCACGACCTTGAGTATATCCCACCTCAATTTAGAGACCATCTCAAGAATAATGACCAAAGACCAAGCAAGCTGTGGAATGACAAGGACACTATACATGAAGAAAGCAAGAGACTATTAAAAAGACAGGAAAGAAAGAAAGAAAAATCAATGCCAGAAGAGACTCTGAAACTTGCTACTGAATGTCAAGTAACTGAAGTTAACGTTAAGAAATGAGGAAGTAAAAGAGCTGAACAGAAGCATTCGAAGGGCTGCTCAAAAGGACAAAGTAAAGTATTATAATAACGTGTAAAGACCTGGAGCTAGAAATCCAAAAGGGAAAAACACGCTCTGCATTTCTCAAGCACAAAGAACAGAAGAAAAAATTCAAGCCTCGAGTTGCAATAATGAAGTATTCTATGGACAAAATAATGAACTGATAAGCATCAAATGAAGATGGAAGGAATACACAGAGTCACTGTACCAAAAAGAATCAGTCGATGTTCAACCATTTCAGTAGGTAGCATATGATCAAGAACCAATGGTAGTGAAGGAAGAAGCCCAAGCTGGATTCAAGACATTGGTTAAAAACAAAGCTCCAGCAATTGACAGAATACCAATTAAGATGTTTCAACAAATGGATCCAGCACTGGGTGTACTCACTCATCTATGCCAAGAATTCTGGAAGACAGCTACTTGGCCAACTGACTGGAAGACTCATATTTATGCCTAGTCCAAAGAAAGGTAATCCAACAAAAAGAAGAAATTATCAAACAGTATCATTAATATCACATGCAAGTAAAATTTTGCTGAAGATGATTCAAAAGCAGTTAAAACAGTACATTGACAGGGAACTGCCAGAAATTCAAGCTGGATTGAGAAGAGGATGTGGAACCAGGGATATCATTGCTGATATCAGATGGATCCTAGCTGAAAGCAGGGAATACCAGAAAGGATGCTTACCTGTGTTTTATTAACTATGCAAAGACATTAAAGTGTGTGGATCATAACAGATTATGGATTAACATTAAGAATGGGAATTCCAGAACACTTAATTGTGCTCATGAGGAACCTGTATTTTCACCAAGAGGCAGTCGTTTGAAAAGAACAAGGGGATACCATGTGGTTTAAAGAAAGGAAAGGTGTGCATCAAGGTTATATCCTTTCACCATACGTATTCAATCTGTATGCTGACCAAATAATCTGAGAAGCTGGACTATGTGAAGAAAAATGGGGCATCAGGATTGGAGGAAGACTAACAACCTGCAATATAGTGATCACACAACCCTGCTTGCTGAAAAGTAAAGGGGACTTGAAGCACGCATTGACGAAGAAAAAAGACCACAGCCTTCAGTATGGATTACACTTCAACATAAAGCAAACAAAAATCCACACAACTGGACGAATAAACAACATCATGATAAACAGAGAAAAGATAGAAGTTATCAAGGATTTCAGTTTACTTGGACCCACAATCAGCATCCATGAAACCAGCAGTAAAGAAATCAAACAACTCATTGCAGTGGGCAGATAAGCTGCACAAGACCTCTTTAAAGTGTTCATAATCAAAGATGTCGCTTTGAGGACTACCATGTGCCTGAACCAAGCCTTGATGTTTTCAACCACCTCATATGCATATGAAAGCTGTACAATGAATAAAGAACACCGAAAAATGGATGTATTTGAATTATGGTGTTAGTGAAAAATACTGAATATACCATAGACTGCCAGAAGAAGGAAAAGGTGTGTCTTAGAAGAAGTATATTCAGAGTGCTCCTTGGAAGTGAGAATAGCAAGACTTCATCTCGTGTACTTCTGGACATGTAATCAGGAGGGACCAGTCCCTGGAGAAGGTAAGAGGTAGTAAGTCAGAGGGTCGGCGAAAAAGAGGAAGACCCTTGTTGAGATGGATTGACACACAGGTTGCAACAATGGGCTCGAACACAGCAACCATTGTCAGGATGGCACAGGGCTGGGCAGTGTTTTGTTGTTTTACATAGGGTTGCTATGAATCGGAACCCACTCCACGGCACCTAACAACAGTTCAGAAGGGCTTTTATACCTAAACTATTGACACCCATATCTTACGAATTTACATTTATATTCACTAGAACAAGTATCGTAAAAGCAAAATAATGGGTACAATCCAAATGTCTATTCATGGCCATACAGTTAAAAACTACCAAAAAACCTTAGGTCAATTGTATACAATATTCTGGGGTTTTATAAAAATTCAGATTTAAGCTCTCTATGTATTGTTATGGAAAAATCACGAGAATAATTTGTTCATTAAAAAGTAAGTGTAAATTCCACGCTACCTTTTGTGTAACAAACTAAGGAAAATATAAATTCTATTTGCTTCCTTATAGATAAACACTGGCAAGATGCTTCAGACAATAATAAAGATGGGTACTTAAAGGAAGCTGGGGGAAGAGGGATGGGCTGGGTGAGGACAAGAGTAGGAACAAGTCTTCATAATCTAAACTGTTAAAGTTTATATTGCGTTTCCAACTTTGAAGGTATTATCTACTGGAAAGGCACAATTTCAGTAAACTATACTGTATTTTAACATAATACAAGTTTTTACTTAGAATTCACGCTTGTAATAATAAAACCATTTAATCATTTAGGATCAAACTGTTGTTAAATGGTCTACTACACCAGTACAAATTACAAAAGTATAAATTAAACGCTCTTTTTCTAAACACAATAACCAGGGATATCAGAGTCTGTACATCCCATTTTATCTCAGCCAGGAGAAGGTTTCTAAAATGGCTAAAATATGTCACACATTGGGGTTCTGGCATAACTAGTTAAATGTGATAGGAGTCTTTAAGATCCATCTCAAGATTTAAGTAAAATTTAGAGTAACTTTTACATCAGTTAAAATAGGCTCCTCTGTGTTTGAGAGGTTTATATCCATTAAATTGAAAAACTCTCATTAGAAACACACCAAATGATCTAGAAATTTTCTTCCAGTGGAAACTGTAAACCCAAGAACTTAAATACACATATCTCATATGTTAAGCTTCTCTACCAAAAGAGATTCTAATTCAAGACTATAGAGAACAGTAAAAAATTACAGGAATTAAACACCAGCTCTAGGCAGAGGTGGAAGGCCAAGGACCTAGACTGGGGATTCATGCTTTCCATACACCTGCAAGCCTCAAGGCAAAAGCATTCCCCATTGTGTGTGTGTGGGGGGGGGGGGGGGGGTGGTGGTGAGTGGGGTGAGCAGAGGATGGGTCTCGAGATCCCACACAGGTTCCAGATGGACTCACTGTCCCCAGGTTCATACCTTTGGTGACTTTAGGAGAGCACCACCACTGCCCAGGACCCCATAAACTGTTAGGGCCTGTAGGCATGAACTCTCTCCCCCCTTTTCTAACCCATAATACAGTGTGAGAGGTGGAGCTGTAGTTTTAGAACTGCACAGAAAATGCTCCAGTGCCTGGGGAAGTCAAGAAAACAGCTATGAGAGATGGGAAAATGATGGCTCCAGAGGGCTGGTTCTCAGCCTCCACAGCTAGAACTACTCCGACTACAGACTCTGGAACAGAGACTCCGTCATTCAATAGACAGCAGCAAGGCCCAAGATGAAGATGTTAACACCCCATGATGCCAGTTCTGAGAATCATATAGGGAAGGTGATCCCAGGCATCCAACTCTTGAAAAGCCACATATGTACAGAGGAAGGGCCCAGTGACAGTGGAGCAGGGCCTTAAGATGCCTCCTAGGGCTCAGTCCCTTGGCCTCGTCTGCCACCTTTTTTCTTCACTGAGAAACCACAGTCTCAGAGCACACAGCTGGTCCCCCAACAATCCATGTCAAGCCTCATCCACTTATGGTAAGAATAACCCAGTTCTCCGTAGAACTCACCATTTCCTTGCTCCAGCTTCTGGAAGTCTGGGAGAACGTCGTCTCTAAGCCCAAGAACCCACTTCGGTAGGCAAGACGGGAATGGAAGCAGAGCACTGAGAGCTTTGGTAGCAGATGAATAATGTTTGGTCCACCCACTAGTCAGAGTAGTTGAAATTAGACTTGTGATTTATGGATGTGCAAGACGGTCGCTCTAGGTCCCCAGCTGCCTGGACTGGACTAGATCTCTTTGTACCACTCCTGAGACCTGAAATGGAAAAACGATGGGGAGGAAACCGTGTTGAGTAAGCAGGGAGTGACAGGTGTTTGGCTTCCTCCCAGGCTCACATGGAGCAGTGGTGGTTTAAACGACTCACATTTTGGTTAACAACGAAGCGCTTTAGCCACTGTGCCACCAGGGCTCCAGAACAGGGAAATAGAGCTGGTAAAAGCAAAGATAACTTTTAATTCAACTTGCTTGTGTTTCCATGATTAAGGTTAATGTCAGCCTAAACTGGATTTACCTCATTGTGAAACCTATAATGATATTTAAGCAGAAATGAGTGGGAGAAACTGAGAGAACAGGAGGGGCGCTCTCTGAGGATGTCACATTTGAAATGAAACCGGAATTATAAGAATTATCCAATTCCTATGGTTAAAATGTATTTCCTCTAATAAGAAAAAATACCTGATACAAAAGCTGAAAGGCAGAGAAAATCTTGATATCCTTGAAAAAGTTTTTATAAAATGTGTTAAGAACTTATTTCACATGAGGGTCGTATAAATTTAAGTCAGAGAGGAACATTTATACACTTTTGGTGGGAATGTAAAACGGTACAATCACTTTGGAGATCGATTTGATGCTTCCTTAAAAAGCTAGAAAAAAAAGTACCATACAACCCAGCAATCCCACTCCTTGCAATATGTCCTAGAGAAATAAGAGCCGTCACAAGAATAGATATATGCACACTCATGTTCATTGCAGCACTGTTCACGATAGCAAAAAGATGGAAACGACCTAGGTGCCCATCAATGGACAAATGGCTAAACAAATTATGGTATATTCACACAGTGGAATACTACGCAACCTTAAAGAACAACGATGAATCTGTGAAACACCCTACAACACGGCAGAATCTGGAAAGCATTATGATGAATAAACTTAGTCAGTTGCAAAAGGGCAAATACTGTATAAGACTACTATTATTAGAACTCAAGAAAAGGTTTAAACGCAGAAGAAAACATTCTTCGATGGTTTCGAGGGTGGGAAGGGAGGGAGAGGGGTATTCACTAACTAGATAGTAGACAAGAATTATCTTAGGTGAAGGGAAGGACAACACGGCCTACAGGAGAAGTCAGCACAACTGGACTAAACCAAAGCTAAGAAGTTTCCTCAATACATCCAAACATTTCGATGGACAGGGTAGCAGTGGTAGGGGTCTGGGGACCACGGTTTCAGGGGATATCTAGGTCAACTGGCACAACAAAGTTTATGAAGAAAACATTCTGCACCCCACTTTAGTGAGTGGCGTCTGGGGTCTTAAAAGCTTGCAAGCAGCCATCTAAGATGCATCAATTGGACCCAACTCACCTGGAGCAAAGGAGAATGAAGAACACCAAAGACACAAGGAAAATATCAGCCCAAGAGACAGAAAGGGCCACATAAACCAGAGACTTCATCAGCCTGAGACAGAAAAACTAGATGGTGCCTGGCTACCACCAATGACCACTCTGACAGGGAACACAACAGAGAGTCTCTGACAAAGCAGGAGAAAAATGGGGTGCAGAACTCAAATTCTAACAAAAAGACCAGACTTAATGGTTTGACTGAGACTGGAGGGATGCTGGAGACATGGCCCCTGGACTGTTAGCCCAAAACTAAAACCATTCCTGAGGCCAGCTCTTCAAAGACTAGACTGGACTATAGGGCATAAAATGATCCTCGTGAAGAGTGTGCTTCTTAGCTCAAGTAGATACATGAGACTAAATGGGCAGCTCCTGTCCAGAAGTGAGATGAAAAAGCATAGAGGGTCAGGAGCTGGTTGAATGGACACAGGAAATCCAGGGTGGAAAGGAGGAGTGTGCTGTTGCAGTATAGGGAGAGCAACTAGGGTCACATAAAAATGTGTGTATAAATTTTTCTAAGAGTAAGTAACTGAACTGTAAATTTTCACTTAAAGCACAATTTAAAAAAAAAAGTTTAAGTCAGAGAGCAATACATAAGCCTGAAAGCGTAGGATCTTGTTGCCCAATGTAAAATATATGAATTTTATTCCAAAATAAATACATTAATTTATATTTTAAAATTATTCTAAAATAAAATAGCTTGATAGCTTACTTGGTTTACATTTTTGAAATATACCTCTTGCTGCTAGGTAGAGATTATACCTTCTTGTGACAAGAGAAAAAGTAGAAAGTTCATAGGCTGCTTTCATGAGGTAGAGCTCTCACAGACTAGCTTGGACTGTTTCTACTAATCTAGTGAATGGATGCTGATGCCACTTACTGGATGGAAAAGCTAGGTGAAAACTTGATTTGTACAGGTGACATTTTAAAAGCTCTGTCTTGGACATGTAAGATTTCAGACCTATATAGTCCTTAGTGCCCCAGGCAGACTATGGGAAGGGTTTAGTCTCTGAGTCCATCAGTACCCAAGAGCCCATATCTCAACCTGTAGGTTGTCTTCCTGGACATAAAGAATCAAATTGAAACCTCTGAAACAAGCTCCATTCCCACTTCAGAAGCTTCAAGCTAAAGGAAAGGAAGAACACAGTTCTGACATGTATTAGGCCTTTAGGAAATGTAAGTTGATACTGTAGTGTTATCTGAGGGGCAATTCTTAGATTCAGTAGTTTTGAATGGAAGTTGGAATCTGACGGAAGTGACATTACCAGTCATGTCTCCAAGGGGAACTTCAGTCCAAAAAGGGAGTACATTTAGAATATCTCCACGAAAGGAAAGGTAAACAAAAGGCACCACATACTTCTATCAACGTTGAGCTTACAACTGGTATTTAATGATCATTTTTATTCCATACATTTTTGAACTTTGGAACGAACAGCTGCAATATTATTACAATTTTAAAAAATAAGATCATTTATTTTCTCCACACATTAGTTTTCGACACTGTATTCTTAGACATGATACCAAAAGCACAACCAATGAAAGACAAAACAGATAAAAATCTTGTACATCAAAGGACTTTGTCAACAAAGTGAAAAAACAACCTACAGAATGGAAGAAAATACAGTGAAACCTGTGAGAGCCGGAACTCAGTGGGACTGGCTTATTTTTATAGTTCTCGAAGTTTTCCACCTTTGAAAAGGTGCAGTCTTCCCACTTTTGTATCACTTGTTTTAGTGGAAAATATTTTAGTTTTCCTTCTCGGGCAGGTTTCTGCCTCACACAGGTTCTGGCTTTCGCTGGTCTTACTGTATTGGGGAATCATATACCTCATAAGGGTTTAATATTCAGGATATATAAAGAACTACCACTCAACAACATACAGACCAACAAACCATTTTAAAAATGGGCAAAAAACTTAGACATTTCCTAAAAAATGATACACAAATGGTCAATAAACACATGAAAAGATGCTCGATTCCATTAGTCATTAATGAAATGCAAATCAAAACCACACCACACTATCCCTACTAGGATGACTACTATTAGGAAAACAAAACAACTAGAGGTGGGAAGAACATGGAGAAATTGCTGGTGGGAGTGTCCTAAAATGGTGCAGCCTCTGTGGAAAACTCTGGGCATTCTTCAAAAAGTTAAATGCACTATTACCCTATGACCCAGAAATTTCCACTTCTAGGAGTGCTGGTGGCACAAATGGTTAAGCACTTGGCAGCCAACCGAAAGGCTGGTGGTTCGAACTTATCCAGAGGCTCTGCGGGAGAAAGACCTGGCGATCTGCTTCTGTAAAGATTACACCCAAGAAAACCTTATGGCACCATTGTAAGTCATTATGAGTCTACAATAGACTCAACAGCACCTAAGAACAACAGGTATATATATACCCAAAGGCTTAAAGGCAGGGACGTAAACAGGTATTTTTACACCAATGTTCACTGCAGCACTATTCATAATGGGCAAAAAGCGAAAAAAAAACAAATGTCCTTCAACAGATGCATGGATAAACAAAAAGAAATATTACTCAGTCAAAAAAAGAAGTTCTCATAAATGCTACAATATGAATGAAATATGTCAGACACAAAAAGACAAATATTGTACAGTTGCACTTAAATGAAATATCTAGCACAGGCAAATGTATAGAGACCAAATGATTACTAGGGGCAGATGGGAGGGAGGAGGGGAGCTACTGAGTTTCTGCCAAGGATGATGAAAAAATTTGGAAACTGACAGTGGTGATAGCTGCACAACATGGTGAAAGTAATCAATGTTAGTGAACTGCACATGTAAAAATGGTTGAAATAGGATAAAGTTTTGTCATACATATTTTACCACACACACGAGAAGAGACTGCATGAAATGACATTATTAAAACAAGAAAGAAATTTAGCTACTTGGTCTGAGTGTGTGAGTTTTATTAAAAAAAAAGGGACATTTAGATACTATGAGGATAGAGAGAGGAACGAGGGTACTTCATAGATTTAATGCCAACCCTAAGCTGTACTAACCTAGAGAAATAAACTCACATTTCAGAAAATGCAGTGTGCGAAGAATTGACTTTTTCAGGTAATTGAATCTGGATCACCTTGTTATTAATACGAAAAGAAAAAAAAACACAAGACTGCTTCCATAACAACAAACAAACAAAAAAATTCACATGCATTATATTTCTAAATAGTTAAAAAAAAAAAAAAAAAGACTAGGCTAATGACATTGGAGTTTCCAATGATTTCTCAAACAGGACACTTAAATTTGGACACTTTAAATTTGCTCCATACGTTTACAATGCTGTGACCTTTCAGTAGCAGATTCAGACTCACAGCAACCCTATAGGACAGAGCAAAACTGTCCCATGGGGTTTTCAAGGAGCGCCTGGTGGACTGGAACTGCTGAGTTTTTCGTTAGCAGCCGTAGCTCTTAACCACTGTGCAACCAGGGCTCCCTAGTATATAAGGTGCGTAGCAAATTGCCCAGTCCTTCTGAAATATATCAGTAAATGGGAAATATACATACAGGGTAAGGTGTGATTGAGGCTTGATAAAGGAGCTCCACGTGACTAGTGCGTGTGTGTATGTGCGTATGTGTGCGTCCGCACGCGCGTTCGGGACTGGTGGCGAAAGAGGCCAAAAATTGTAAAAAAAAAAAAAAAAAAGAAGAAGAAAAAAAAAAAGAAAACGAAGGGGAGCACGATGAGCGGCAGACTGGAGGGGGTGGGGGGCAGGGCATTTAGACTCAGACTGGCTACCCTGGGCATCCATGAGGCCTGTGACTGCATTTTTCAAACATCCGGGTGAAGCTAACCCTGTTGGTCAGAGAACCACACTTTAGCGAGGATTCACACGATTTTACCTGTTAATGCACCAAGAGACACAGGTCCACCCCACCGACCCAGCTGTCCAGAAAGCAGGTGCGGCCCGGTGGGTCGGGATCACGGAGGAAGCAGCAAAGAGCAACAACCAGCCGCGGCGGCGGCAAAGCGGCGGCGGCTCCCCCAGCTAGAAAGTCCCGAGGCCCTGGGAAGGCGGAGAGACCAGGAGAGCGGGAGCAGAGCGCCCTCAGACCCCAGGACAGGAGCCTGCGGCGTCACCTGGTAGTGAATCAGGCTGACTGATGACAGAGGCAAAAACCACCTCACACCAGAGCAAGAGTGCAACCTAATGCGGCTGCCCATCCGAGGACGCACACTTCCGCTTCCAATTTCTGGGACTCTCGGTCCATCAGAAGAGGGGCTCCGTGCGGAAACACAGAGGGCTCTACCTAGTGACCCGGTGGTTCAGTGTCTCACCCTTGTATTTGGGATCTGTCCGCAGCTGCCGTTGTTTTCCTCTGTACAGAAAAGCCTAGGTTTTCTTAAACGAATGTATGAACTGAAACCCGAATTTCGGTAATCAAAGGGAGCAGAGAACGTTGGTATTTGCATATTTGGCCGTTTGAAAAAATTTTACCATGTTCTTTAGGGAAATAATTTCTTTGCTCCTCATAAATATTTCCCCAACTTTAGAACTGTTGAAGTCTCTAGTTTGGCTTCTGTTTCATACTTTGTCGTTTCTTGCATATCAGATATCTTAGAAGCAGAGGACAGACTGTGCAAACCCAGTCTGATCTCCCCTAGTGCTGAGGACCCTGGAGAGAGGGCTTTTCCAGGGTGAGGGGCAGGAAGATACCAGTGGTTCTGAGGGCCAGTGGGTAAAAGGTGAAGTACCTTTGAAAATGACAATTATAAACAGTTTTTACTTTTTCCTCATATATACATACATAATAAAGGGGTGCATAATGTGTACTAATCTTAAGTGTACAATGCGACAAATTTTTGCATCTGGATATACACTTATATAACCTCTGAGATCAAGTTAGGGGAATTTTCTAGCACACAAGAAGAGTCCCTCCTACCCTTTCTCCAGTTGACAGGAGTAACCAGTGTTACCTGGACTTTTTAATCAGAATAATAATGCATGAAGTATATTGTGTCTGACATAACAATGTCTGTCAGATTTTATCTGTTGTTGCGCATAGCAGTAATTTGTTTTGGTTTTTTTTTGGGGGGGGGGGTCACTGTTTTATTCCAAAGGATGAGTATACACAGTTTTTCTTATTCATTTACTCTTTCGTTTTATTCGGCTGTTAGAGTTTGTATTATAACCCAGCATATGGTTTATCTTGCTGAATGCTTAATAAATGCTTAGAAACAGTGTGTCTTCTTCCGTTTTTAGGTGGAGTGTTGTATAAATATCAGCTAGGTCAAGATGGTTGCCAGTGTTGTTCCCGGCTTCTGTATGCTTGCTAACTTCCATATTCTTGTGAAGGTGGGAGGAGGTTGATAAGAACATAGTATGGAAAACTAAGAGAAATATAATGGGGTCAAAATGTTTTGATGTATTCATGGATAAAAGAGTCGTGATTAAGGAACCCTCAAATGCTTGGGAAATGTTATTTCACGTTAATATTATAAACATGTGCTGGTCGCTCAGTGTTTAAGAGCTATGGCTGCTAACCAAACGGCAGGCAGTTCGAATCCACCAGCTGCTCCTTGGAGACCCTATGGAATAGTTCTACTCTGTCCTATAGGGTTTCTATGAGTTGGAATCGACTCGACAGCAATGGAATGTGTTGTTGAAGGTGCTCTTGGGAAAAATGGACCATTAATTCAATACAGAATTTACCACTTCTTGAGTTTGCTTTGCTGGAGGGTTTTGTTTTTAAATTTTCATCAATATTACAGAAAAGGGGACATATTACATATTCGACATCCTGCTAATTTTCCCTATGATAAAGAGCATTGAGATGTATCAACAAACGGAAGCAGCACTGGAAGTGCTCGCATGTCTATGCCAAGAGGTTTGGAAGATGGCTCCCTGGCCAACTGACTGGAAGAGATCCATATTTATGCCTATTCCCAAGAAACGTGATCCAACTGAATATGGAAATATCGTATAATATCATTAATATCACATGCAAGTAAAATTTTGCTGAAGATCATTCATAAGCGGCTGCAGCTATAGATCAACAGGGAACTGCCAGAAATTTAGGCTGGATTCAGAAGAGGACGTGGAACTAGTGATATCATTGCTGATGCCAGATGGATCCTGGCTGAAAACAGAGAATACTACGAAGATGTTTATCTGTGTTTTATTGACTATGCAAAGGCATTCGACTGTGTGGATGATAACAAATTATGGATAACTTTGTGAAGAATGGGAATTCCAGAACACTTAACGGTGATCACGAGGAAACCGTACATAGATCAAGAGGCAGTTGTTCGGACAGAACAAGGGGATACTGTGTGGTTTAAAGTCAGGAAAGGTATGCGTCAGGGTTGTATCTTTTCACCATACGTATTCACATTGTATGCTGAGCAAATAATCCTAGAAGCTGGACTATGTGAAGAATGAGGTATCAGGATTGGAGGAAGACTTGTTAACAACCTGCATTATGCAGATGACATAATCTTGCTTACTGAAAAGGAAGGGGACTGGAAGCACTTAATGATGATCAAAGACCATAGCCTTCAGTATGGATTACACCTCAACATAAAGAAAACAAAAATCCTAAAAACTGGACCAATAAGCAACATCATGATAAAAGGAGAAAAGATTTACGTTGTCAAGGATTTCATTTTACTTGGATCCACAATCAACACCCATAGAAGCAAAAGTTAAGAAATCAAAAGATGTATTGCATTGGGCAAATCTGCTGCAAAAGACCTCTTTAAAGTGTTGAAAAGCAAAGATCTCACCTTGAAGACTAAGGTGCTCCTGACCCAAGCCATGGTATTTTCAATCACATCATATGTATGCAAAAGCTGGACAATGAATAAGGAAGACTGAAGAAGAACTGAAGCCTTTGAATTGTGGTGTTGGCGAAGAATACTGAATATACCATGGACTTCCAAAAGAACAAATCTCTCTTGGAAGAAGTACAACCAGAATGCTCCTTAGAAGCAAGGATGTCAAGACTACATCTTACGTACTTCGGACACGTTGTCAGGCGGGATCAGTCCCTAGAGAAGGACATCACGCTTGGTAAAGTAGAGGGTCAGCGCAAAAGAGGAAGAATCTCAAAGAGATGGACTGACACAGTGGCTGCAACAATGGGCTCGAGCACAACGACGATTTTGAGGATGGGGCAGGACAGGGCAGTGTTTTGTTCTGTGGTACATAGGGTCACTGTGAGTCAGAACTGACTCAACGGCACCTAACTACAACAAAGGGCAGTGTGGTAAGTTGGCTGTGAAGAGGGCTCAAATACCATAATACACCGTCACTTCAGATTGTTATTGTCAAGAAGGCTGAATATTGCAATGTGTCAAAGTTCACACTTGAGAGTCTAAATTCCAGCTCTGCCATGCACCAGCCATGAGTTTTTTTGTCAAGTCACTTCACCTCCCTGACCCTCAGTTTCCTCCTAAATGAAACTGGAGATATAACAATATCTTCTCCATAGGGTGTATGAGATTATCTGCTGGTGTTGTTCTTTTCTTTCATTCTTTCCTCCTTCTTCTGGTAATGATATTGAGATTTTCCTTTAGGGAGTTGCCGCTTCTTTAGTTTGGTCCACATAATTCAAGTAAGGCTGACTACACTTCCCAGCTGTAAGGATAGGCAGGTGACCCACGCCTGGTACTAAGAGAACCCTGGCCACAGTGACTGGTTCAGCACTGAGCATGTGACCTGCACTAGGCCAATCAGAATCCATTCTGGGACTTTTACTGAGGTTGTTGGGGCAACCTCTCTAGCGTTGTTACTTTGAGGGGATGTAAGCATGGAGTTGATGGCATTCACCTCATAATAACATGAGGATAGTCTAAGGATGAAGCAACTTAGCGGCAAGTAGAGAAGAAAGTGTTCTGATGACATTGTTGAGCCCATGGAAACAGCCATGTCTTTGCCCAGCTGTCCCAGAGACGTCCAAGCATATGAGCCAATTTTTTTTTACATAAAATATTTGATCTGTATTGTCACTAATTGCAACCTGAAATGTCTTCACTAATTTTGGATTGTTAGGATGATAAAATTAAATTATACATTTAAAATGCTTAACACAACACCTGACAGAGATAGGTGTTCAATAAAAAATGTCTACTACTACTATTAGTATTATAATTGAGTCAAATGAATTTGGATTTTCTGCTACATCTAATGGACAGAATAATTTGTCGTCTGAAAACCATTGTGAGGGTAATTCATTGTACTTTTGAGTTTTGTTAAATCTTTTTTATTGAGGACACGAGGCTGTTGGAAAAATTACTCTCAGAAAAAGAGTCACAGCAGCACATAATTTGTGTCATTTATAGACAATGAGATTTGTCTTTACAGTAAGTCGATAGAAAGTCCAATGCAGATATTTTTAAGTGGAGAGCTGATGTTACAGAATGTCACTGCTCTTGGTGTTTAATCAGATTAACAAAGTATGATGAATAGAAGGGAGAGGAAGAAGAATAGGAATATATATCAGGTTGCATCCAACCATTCAGATTCTTGAACAAATGTAGAAGAAAACTTGTGGTCTGACGTTTTGGTTTTCATACTTGATGAGACATTAAGTATATAGACAAAAGCAAAACTCTCTGGAGATCAATTCTGTCAAATTTATGGTGGACTTTCATGAACACCAGTGGTATTTACTTTGTTTTAATGTCAAAACAAATATTCTTACTATTTGGGCTATGGAAAATTTTTCCATTCACATTTCCTTCAAATACTACTTATAGACCATATTTTATTTATATTTTGAAACTTAGGTATTAAGTTTAAACCTCTCTCTTTTTCTCTGTGTCTCTTAGTACAGGTAAAAATTTAAAAAATGATTTTAGTGTTTTCATCTAGAGTTTATGAAACTTTGAAACGCTTAGAGCTATTAGTAAGTTTGTAGTCTTTATCAAGTCAGGAAAAAAATCTGTGTGTGTGTGTATGTATGTATAAGAGGGGGATAAGGAAATTTCAAGGTAATAAACCTGTACATTGGTATGTAGGAGAGGAGAACCTGGAGGTTAATTTTCTCTCAAACTAGAGGGGACCCCTGGCCTTAAAGGAAAGTCTGTAGCTTTTTTAAACCTGAAAAATAATAAAATGAATATAAAGCATCAAACCTTTGCTGTTTTGAGGGATACTGGGATACAAATCATAAAAAATAAAATATCTTGAAAACACAGGGATGTATTGTGCTATATCTTTATTTTTTATAGTAGGCATAAGTTTATAATTCCTGTTTTACACTAAGAGTATGTTTGATGTAATAAGAATTTTTAGCCATGTGATTGGGGTTATTTTTTGGTGTTGCCATCAGTGAGGACAGACTCTTTTAGAAACACCCATTGGGATTAAAAAATGTGGGGAACTGAGAGCACTGGCAGTGAGGTGCCTCCCTTGAGGGCAGAAATAGAACGGCCAGATAAATGTTTTTGTAACATTCTGGAAATGTTCTAGATTTTACATTCAATGAATTTACATTTTACATATGATTTACATACTTTACATTTTAATGAGTCATTAGTAGAAAAGAGTGGAAGTTTGCTTTAAATTTTATAATCTTGCGCTGATTGTTCAAAATTTGTTTTTAAATATTCAACAAATACTGGTCCCTGCTTGGACAGGGACCTACGTTGGTGAAATCGCAAGAATGGCTGGCACCTGCGACAAACCTAAAAGAGGATGGTCTAACTAAAGTTCTTCAAGATAAATTTTTTTAAATACTGTGTGGCCATGTGATGCGTGTCTTAATTTTGACCCAAGGAAGGTCCATGCGAGTCGTGGAATGGTCTATCATGTGCGGCAGGTGAAAGTGAGACTCATGCAGGAAGGCCAGAAAAGAAATAGAATTCAGTACTCACAGGTTCCAGAGAGGAAACTACAGCAACCCTCAACACAAGGCCACAGGGGATTGCACCCGGGGACCAGGCAACAACAATTGAAACTATAGGAGGGGAGTTAAGTATGGCAAATAGAGTGTAGGTCTTGGAGTTAGTATGTGCTGAGGACTTATTGGTCAGTTTAGACGTTTCTAGTGGGAGATGGGGCCAAGGTGGTGGAATAGTCAGATGCTTCCTGTGGTCTCTCTTACAACAAAGACCTGAAAAAACTGGTGAATCTATTGCGTGTGACAATCTAGGAGCCCTGAATGTCAAAGGCAAAGTTAAGGAATTGGACTGAGTGGCAAGGGGAAGGAGAGATCGTTCGGAAGCTGTGAGCAGTTGCCAGGCCTGACCCAGCAGAAGCCAGCACCCTTCAGGCTGGATCAGTTCGTGTGCACAGTGAGGCAAGCAGTGGCACTCGGGAGGAGTTTTCCACATCGACAGAGACCCAGTGGCAGAGATTCTACAAGGGCATCCAGAACCAGTGAAAAGCAGTGTTAAATCTGCTAAATACAAGTACATACATTTGACCTACTGCATGGATCAAAAAACACCCCATTTGGGAAAATCCTCTCTCCCATTTACCTCTCCCATCCCTGCTGTGCACTGGGTCCTGGGCCAGCTTCAGCAATTGTCAGGTCCCCTGGGCCAGAAATAGGACCAGTCACGCACCCTGAGCCATTCTCCTGGCCTTGGAGAGGGAACAAATTAACAAACAGTAAAAAAATAATCTACCAACTCCCCTAAGCCAGGAATACAGGGTAGGCACAGCTCCTTTGCCTAAGCACAAGTGTAAGAGGTTCATGGACTCTGAATGCCTTTCACCCCTGCATAGACCTGTGTTGGTCCGTTTCAGTAGTGTAGGCCCTCATTACCACAGTACAACAGGGTACATACCTGAACCCCAACTTCAATTGTTTCAGCTGTGAAGTGGCAGGTTTATGACATTTGACACTGCTCTGCCCATTAAGCAGTTTCCTCACCTGCCCACGTCAGGGGCATGAGGACTGGTTGCTCCACCAATGCCACCTAGCCACCTGTGACAGGGGTCCAAGAATAAGTGGGGCCTCCCAGTCCTTACAGCCAACAGCATTGGGTAGTCATAGTCTGACTGTAAAACCCACCCACCTATGCTCTCTAGGGAACAGGGATAAACTTTCCTCCCAGACACTCAGCAGCAGCTGCCAGCCACCTGCCTTGCTCAGCACATGACCCCTGACTGCAGCCAGATACCTGTGCCTATACAAATCACCCATGCCTGTCTAGGACTGTAGGTGAGAGCCTGCACCACACACTTGGTGACTGACTACTGGACACCTGGGCTGAATCCATACAAGAAAAGTAAACAGATTCCTGGGCTGACATACTTAGTAACAGACCTAATCACCTGGTGACAGGATGTTAGAGCTTCAAAGGTGCCAATAATCAAATTAGCTCACACAAAAAGCCTATTTGGGCATAGCAAAACAAAACAAAACAAGAAGCTGGACACTGTAAGCAAACATAAAATAAATAAATATAATAACTTATTGATGGCTCAGAGACAACATTCAATATCAAATCACCTAAAGAGGCAGACTGTGAAGGCTTCAGCAAAACTTCCAAAATAAATAATAGAGAAATTTTTCCAGAGGAAGAGAATTTCTTGGAATTACCACAGGTAGAATACAGAAGATTAATATACAGAACTCTTCAAGAAATCAGTCAAAATGCAGAACAAGCCAAGGAACACACAAACAAACCAATAGAGGAACTTAAGAAGGGTATTCAAGAGCATTATGACAAATTTAATAGGCTGCAAAAAATCAATAGAGAGAGAGCAAACAGAAATCCAGAAGATTAACAATAAAATTTCAGAATTAGACAATAGAAAGTCATAGGAGCAGAACTGAGGCAGTAGAAGTCAGAATTACTGAGATTGAAGATAAAGCACTTGACACCAACTCATGCGAGGAAAAGTCAGATGAAATGAATTTTAAAAGTGAAGAAACTCTAAGAATTATGGGACTCAATCAAGAGAAATAACCTATGAGTGATTTGAGTACTAGAACGGGGGTGGGGTGGGGAGGGGATAACAGAAAATACAGAGAGAATTGTTGAAGATTTGTTGGCAGAAAACCTCCCTGATATCATGAAAGATGAGAAGATATCTATCCAAGATGCTCATCAAACCCCACATAAGGTAGATCTCAAAAGAAAGTCACCAAGACATATATAATCAAACTTGCCAAAACCAAACATAAAGAGAGAATTTTAAGAACGGTTAGGGATAAATGAAAAGTCATCTACAAAGAAGAGTCAATAAGACTAAGCTCCGACTACTCAGCAGAAATCCTGCAGGAAAGAAGGCAATGGGATGACATATATAAAGCTTTGAAGGAAAAAACTGCCAGCCAAGAATTATATATCCAGCAAAACTGTATCTACAATATGACAGCGAAATTAGGGCATTTACAGATAAACAGAAGTTTAGGGAATTTGCAAAAACCAAACCAAAATTACAAGAAATACTAAAGGGAGCCCTCAGGTTAGAAAATCTGTAACATCAGACAACAATCCAAGACTAGAACACAGGACAGAGCAACCAGATATCAACCGAGATAGGGAAGTCACAAAAATAAATCAAAACTAAAACACTGAAAATAGGGAAACAGAGATGTCAATATGTAAAAGATGACAACATTAAAACAAAAAAGAGGCAATAAAAAATGTAGACTTAGATTTCTCATATGGAGAGGAAGTCAAGGCAATATAAGAAATAAAAGACTGGTGTGAACTTGTAAGAATAGGGGTAAATATTAAGGTAACCACAAAGGAAGCTAACAATCCTAGAAGTCAAAATAAAAAACAAGAAAAACATAAAGATTCAGCAAATACAAAATCAACAACAATGAAAAGAAAATACATAAAGAAAAACTACTCAGCCCAGAAAAGTAATTGGAACAAACAAACGGTTGACAACACGTAAAAAAAGACATGAAAATGACAGCACTAAACTCATGCCTATCAATAATTACACTAATGTAAATGGACTAAATGCAGAGACAGAGAGTGGCAGATTGTATTAAAAAACACAATTAATCTATATGCTGCCTACAAGAGACATAACTTAGACTTAAAGACACAAACAAACTAAAACTCAAAGGATGGAAAAAAATATATCAAGCAAACAACGATCAAAAAAGAGCAGGAGTGGCAATGTTAATGTCTGAGAAAATAGACTTAAAGTAAAACCCACCACAAAGGATCAGGAAGGACACTATATAATGATTAAAGAATCAATACACCAGGAGGACATAATTATCAAAAATATGTACCATCCAATGATTGGGCTCCAAAATACCTACAACAAACTCTAACAGCATTAAAAAGAGAGATAGACAGCTCCACAATAATGGTAGGAGACTTCAACACACCACTTACGCAAAGGACAGAACATACATAAAGAAGCTCAGTAAAGACATGGAAGATCTAAATGCTACAATCAATCAACTTGATCTCATGGACATATACTGAACTCCCCAGCCAACAGCAGCCAAGTATACTTTCTTATCCAAAAGACATATAACATTCTCCAGAATAGACCACATATTAGGCCATAAAGCAAGCCTTAACAGAATCAAAGCATTGAAATACTGTAAAGCATCCTTTCTGACCATAAAGCCATAAAAGTAGAAATCAAAAATAGGAAAAGCAAGGAAAAAAATCAGACACATGGAAACGGAACACCTTGCTCAAAAACTACTGGGTTATAGAAGAAATTAAGGATGGAATAAAGAAATTCATAGACTCAAAGGAGAATGAAAACGTATCCTACCAGAACCCTTGGGATACAGCAAAAGTAGTGTTCAGAGGTCAGTTTATAGCACTAAATGCACACATCCAAAAAGAAGAAAGGGCCAAAATCAAAACATTAACTGTACAATGTCAACAAGTAGAAAGACAGCAGCAAAAGAAGCCCTCGGTAACCAGAAGAAAGGAAATGATAAGAATTAGAGCAGAATTAAATGAAAAAGAATAGAAAAACAATTGAGTTAACAAGACCAAAAACTGATTCTTTGAAAAGATCAACAAAATCGATAAAACATTGGCCAAACTGACAAAAGAAAAACAGTAAAGGAAGCAAATAATCTGTATAAGAAATGAGATGAGTGATATCACAACAGACCCAACTGAAATTAAAAGAATCGTAACAGAATACTGTGAAAAATTGTACTCTAACAAATTTGAAAACCTAGAGGAAATGGACAAATTTCTAGAAACTCACTACCTACCTAAACTAACACAAACAGAGGTACAACAACTAAATAAACCCATAACAAAAGAAGAGATTGAACATGTAATTTAAAAACTCCCAACAACAACAACAAAAAGCCCTGGCCCGGATGGTTTACAATGGAGAATTCTACCAAACTTTCAGAGAAGAGTTAACACCACTACTACTAAAGGTATTTCAGAGCATAGAAAAGGATGGAACACTCCCAAACTCATTCTATGAATCCAGAATAACCCTGATACAAAAACCAGGTAAAAACACCACAAAAAAGAAAATTACAGACCAAAATCCCTCATAAACATCGATGCAGAAATCCTCAACAAAATTCTAGCCAGTAGAATTCAACAACGTATCAAAAAAATAATTCACCACGATGAAGTAGGATTTATTCCAGGTATGCAGGGATGGCTCAACATTAGAAAAACAATGTAATCCATCACGTTAATAAAACCAAAGACAAGAACCACATGATTTTATCAATTGATGCAGAAAAGGCATTCGACAAAGTCCAACACCCATTCATGAGAAAAACTCTCAGCAAAATAGGAATAGATGGGAGATTCCTCAGTATGATTAAGGGCATTTATACAAAGCCAACAGCCAACATCATCCTAAATGGAGAGACTCTGAAAGCATTCCCCCTGAGAACGGGAACCAGACAAGGATGCCCTGTATCACCACTCTTATTCAACATCGTGCTGGAGGTCCAAACATCTATGCTCATCAAAAGACTTCACCAAAAGAGTCAAAAGACAGCCTACAGACTGGGAAAAAAAATTGGCTACAACAAATCCAATCAGTGTTTAATCTCTAAAATCTACAAGATACTGCAAAACCTCAACAACAAAAAGACAAACAACCCAATTAAAAAATGGGAAAGGGATACCAACAGGCACTTCGCCAAAGAAGACATTCAGGCAGCCAATAGACACATAAGGAAATGCTCACGACCCTTAGTCATTAGATAAATGCAAATCAAAACTACAATTAGATAACATCTCACCCCAACAAGGCTAGCATTAATCCAAAAAACACAAAATAATACATGATGGAGAGGTTGTGGAGAGACTGGAACACTTCTACACTGTTGGTGGGGATGTAAAATGGTACAACCACTTTGGAAATTGATTGGCACTTCCTTAAAAAGCTAGATATAGACGTACCATATGATCCAGCAATCCTACTCCTTGGAATATATCCTAGAGAAATAAGAGCCATCACACTAATAGATATATGCACACCCATGTTTATTGCAGCACTGTTCACGATAGCAAAAAGATGGAAACAAACTAGGTGCCCATCAATGGACAAATGGATAAGCAAATTGTTGTATATTCACACCATAGAATACTACCCAACCTTAAAGAACAACCAGGAATCTCTGAAACATAACATGGAGGATTGTGGAAGGTATTTTGCTGAGTGAATTTAGTCAGTTGCAAAAGAACAAATATTGTATGAGACCACTATTATAAGAACGCAAGAAACAGTTTAAACACAGAAGAAAACATTCTTTGATGGTTACGAGGATGGGGAGGAAGGGAAAGGGGTATTCACTAACTAGAATGTAGACAATAATTATCTTAGGTGAAGGTAAGCGCAGCACACACTACAGGGGAAGTCAGCACAACTGGACTAAACCAAAGTTAAGAAGTTTCCTGAATACAACCAAACACTTTGAGGGACAGAGCAGCAGGGGTAGGTGTTTAGGGACCATGGTTTCAGGGGATATCTAGGTCAACTGGCACAACAAAGTTTATTAAGAAAATGTTCTGCATCCCAGTTTGGTGAGTGGCGTCTGTGGTCTTAAAAGTTAGTGAGCTGCCACCTAAGATGCATCAATTGGTCCCAACCCACCTGGAATAAAGGAGAATGAAGAACACCAAAGATACGAGGAAAATATTAGCCCAAGAGACAGAAAGGGCCACATAAACCAGAGACTTCATCAGCCTGAGACCAGAAGAACTAGATGGTGCCCGCCTACCACCAATGACCACGCAGACAGAGAACACAACAGAGAGTCCCTGACGGAGCAGGAGAAAAGTGGGGTGCAGAACTCAAACTCTAGTTAAAAAAAAAAAAAACACCAGACTTAATGGTTTGATTGAGACTGAAGGAACCGCAGCAGACATGGCCCCCGGACTCTCTGTTAGCTCAGAACTAAAACCATTCCTGAGGCCAACTCTTCGTACAAAGATTTGACTGGACTATGGGACATAAATTGATACTCGTGAAGAGTGTGCTTCTTAGCTCAAGTAGATATATGAGACAAAATGGGTAGCTCCTGTTCAGAAGCGAGATGAAAAGGCAGAGAGGGTCAGGAGCTGGTTGAGTGGACATGGGCAATCCGAGGTATAAAGGAGGAGTGTGCTGTCACAGTATCGGGAGAGCAACTAGGGTCACATAACAATGTATGTCAAAATTTTGTAGAAGAGACTAACTTGAATTGTAAACTTTCACTTAAAGCACTACAATTTAAAAAAAAAGGAAGAAGAAATCAAATGACGTATTGCATTGGGCAAATCTGCTGCCAAAGATCTCTTTAAAATGTTAAAAAGCAAAGATGTCACTTTGAGGACCAAGGTGCGCCTGACCCAAGACGTCGTGTTTTCAATCGCCTCATATGCATGAGAAAGCTGGACAATAAGTAAGGAATATCAAAGGAGAATTGATGCCTTTGAATTGTGGTGTTGGTGAAGACTATTGAATATACCATGGACTGGCAGAAGAAGGAACAAGTCTGTCTCCGAAAAAATACAGCCAGAGTGCTCCTTGAAAGCAAGGATTGTGAGACTTGATCTCACATACCTTGGACATCCCTGGAGAAGAACATAGTGAAGTAGAGGGTCAGCGAAAAAGAGGAAGACCGTCAACAGGATGGCATTACGTTGTGGCTGCAACGATGAGCATGTTAAAGATTCTGAGGATGGTACTGGATAGGGCAGTGTTTTCTTCTGTTGTATATAGGATCGCAATGAGTCAGAACCCACTAGAAGGCAACTAACAACAACAACCATACTAATGTAAAGGGTTAATAATAAGGGAAACTGAGTGTGGGATATATGAAAACTCTCTGTACCATCTTTGCTATTTTTCTGTAAATCTAAAGGTATTCAAAAATTGAAAGTTTATTTTAAAAATCATAAATAGAGTGATTTAAAAATATAATGCAATCCCAATCCAAATACCAACAACGTTCTTCAAAAAGATGGAAAAACTAATCATTAACTTTGTATGGAAAGGGAAGAAGCCCAGAATAAGTAAAGCACTACTGTAGAAGAAGAATAAAGTTGGAGGACTCACACTACCTGACCTCAGAACCTACTGTACAGCTACGGAAGTCAAAACAGGCTGGTGCTGGTACAACGACAGATACACTGACCAATGGAACAGAATTGAGAACCAAGATGTAAATCCATCCATCTACCGTCACCGGATCTTTGACAAGGGTCCAAAGTTCATCAAATGGGGAAAAGACAGTCTTTTTAACAAATGGTGCTGGCAAAACTGGATATCCATCCACAAAAAAATGAAACAAGACCCAAACCTCACACCATATACAAAAACTAATTCAAAATGGATCAAAGACCTAAATATAAACCCAAAAACTATAAAGTTCATAGAAGAAAAAATAGGCCCAATGCTACAGGCCCTAATACACTGCCTTAACAGGATACAAATCATAACCATCAACACACAAACCCCAGAAGATAAGATAGATAACTGGGATCTTCTAAAAATCAAACACCTATGCTCTTCAAAAGACTTCACCAAAAGAGTAAAAAGAGAACCTACAGACTGGGAAAAAAGTTTTAGACAGTACAAGTCAGACAAAGGTCTAATATCCATAATCTAAAAGAAAATCCAACACCTCTACAACAAAAAGACAAATAATCCTATTAAAAAATGGGCAAAGGAAATGAACAGACACTTCACCAAAGAAGACATTCAAATGGCCAACAGACACATGAGGAAATGCTCGCGATCACTAGCCATTAGAGAAATGCAAATTAAAACCACAATGAGATACCACCTTACCCCGGCATTACTGGCACGAATCAAAAACACTGGAAATAACAAATGTTGGAGGGGCTGCAGGGAGATCGGAACTCTTATTCACTGCTGGTGGGAATGCAAAATGATACCATTTTGGAAAATGATATGGCGCTTTCTTAGAAAGCTAGAAATAAAAATACCATACGATCCAGCAATCCCACTCCTAGGAATATATCCTAGAGAAATAAGAGTCGTCACTAGAATAGACATACGCACACCTATGTTCATGGCAGCATTGTTCACAATAGCAAAAAGATGGAAACAACCTAGATGCCCATCAACAGATGAATGGATAAACAAACTATGGTACATACACACAATGGAGTACTGTGCAACGAGAAAGAACAATGATGAATCTGTGAAGCATCTCGTAACATGGATGAAATTGGAGGACATTATGCTGAGTGAAATAAGTCAATCACAAAAGGACACATATTGTATTGTAAAAACCCATGAGAAAGTTTACACACAAAAAGAAACAATCTTTTTTGGTTATGAGGGATGGGAGAGGTGGGGGGAAATACTAAATAGGCAATAGATAAGTGCTATCTTGGGTGAAGGGTGAGACAGTACACAATACAGGGGAAACTAGCACAACTTGTACAAGGAAAGGTCATGGAAGCCCCATAGACACATCCAAACTCCCTGAGGGATTGAATTGCTGGGTGGAGGGCTGTGGGGACCATGGTCTCGGGGAACATCTAGCTCAATTGGCATAACACAGTTTATAAAGACAATGTTCTACATTCTACCTTGGTGAGTAATGTCTGGAGTCTTAAAAGCCTGTGAGTGGCCATCTAAGATACTCCACTGGTCTCATCCCTTCAGAAGCAAGGGAGAATGAAGAGAACAGGATACAAGGAAAAGATTAGTCCAAAGGACTAATGGTCCACAGCTACCAAGGCCTCCACCGGACTGAGTCCAGTACAGCTAGATGGTGGCCGGCTACAACCACTGACTGCTCTAACCAGGATCACAACAGAGGGCTCTGGACAGAGCTGGAGAAGGATGTAGAACAAAATTCTAACACAGAAAAAAAAGACCTGATTACTGGCCTAAAGGAAACTGGAGAAACCCTGAGAGTATGGCCCCCAGACACCCTTTTATCTCAGTGGTGAAATCACTTCCAAGCGTCACTGTTCAGCTGGGGATTGGACAGCCCCATAAAACAAAACGGGACTAATGAGGCACAACAGTCCAGGGACAAGGACTAGAAGACAGAAGCGGACAGTAAAGCTGGTGATAGGGAACCCAAGGTTGAGTAAGGACAGTGTTGATGTGTAGTGAGGTTGTTAACCATTGTCATAGGGCAACATGTGTACTGTTTAATGAGAAACTATTTTGTTCTGTAAACCTTCATCTGAAGTGAGAATAGCAGCACAATTGGAAGAGTGTAGTCGATGTCACTGAACTGTGCATGTAGAAATTTTTGAAATGGTGTATCTTTCGCTATGTATATTTTCACCAAAAAAAAAAAAAAAAAAAGGTCGAGAAGGGAGAGGGTTGATATGCCGTGGGGTTGCTAACCAATGTCATAAAACAATATGTGTAACTACTCTTTAATGAGAAACTATTTTTTCTGTAAACCTTCACCTGAAGTACAACAAAAAATATATATAAAATTTAAAAAAAAATTTAAATCATAAAGAGATGAATCACATAAAAGCTAGTTCTTTAAAAAGAGTAACAAAATTGAAAAACCTCTAACAAGATTAGTTAAAAAAGAGAAAGAGAAGATGCAAATTACCAATATCAGAAATGAAATGAGGAAATCACAATAGATTCTACAGACACTAAAAAGATAAAGGAATATTATGGTTAGCTATGTCAATAAATCTGACAAGTTACGAGGAATGTATACGTGTTTCTTATGTGATATGAAAACTGGGCAGAATTAAATTTCAGCGGTTTCTTAAAAATTTCTAGTGCTTCAGCATGGGAAAATCCCAGGCCCAGACAAAAAGTATCAAACCACAAATTGTTTACAACTAACCCAGGAAATGTCAATCAACCTAGACAAAAGTAACAAACCCTCTAGGCCCAGTGGCAAAGTCAGGGGTGATAGATGGCAGGGCCACGAGGAGCCTGTCCTGAGGGGGCAGAGAGGAACCTGTCCTGAGGTGTCAGAAAAAAGCTTGTCTTCAGGGAGCTGAGAAGAGACCTGTCTTCAGGGGACCAAGGGAAACCTGTCCTCAGGGAACTGAGAGGAGGCCCGCATGGCTGAGAGAATCAGAGACAGCTGTCCTGCAGTGAAGAAAGGAGACTTTGCCAACACACTTCCTGATCCTGATCCTGATCTGTAGTAGCCAGTTGATCCTGATCCCCAGTTGTACCCTGCTACTTCCTTAATAAACCACTTGATTGTAAATACAGTTCATGAGTTCTGTGAGGCTTTGCAGCGATTTGCCAAACCCAAACGGGGGAGGGAAGAGTGTTGAGGGGAGAGAGAGTGATAGGTGTCAAAGATGGAGTGGCTTAGCAGCCTGGAGAATGTGGAAATCTGGGATACATTTGACCTCCGCCTCATAGGAACTGGCTTTGTGCTGATTGCTATATTTGAAGTTATTTTTACAATATTAAAGTATTTTTCCTCTATTCAATATTAATTCATGAGTTACCAATTTTATATCTTGAATAACACTCTGAGGCTTAAAGAGTACCAATAATCCTTTTTTCTTTGTTTATTGTTGTAGTTTAAGTGAAAGTTTACATTTCAAGTTAGTATCTTATACAAAAATTTATACATACATTGTTATGTGACCCTAGTTGCTCCCCATACTGTGACAGCACACTCCTCCTTTCCACACCTGATTTCCCATGTCCTTTCAACCAGCTCCTAGCCCTCTCTGCCTTCTCTTCTCACCTCCAGACAGAAGCTGCCCATTTAGTCTTATGTATCTACTTGAGCTAAGAAGCACACTCTTCACGGGTATCATTTTATGTCCCACAGTCCAGTCCAATTTTTGTCTGAAGAGTTGGCCTCGGAAATTGTTTTAGTTCTGGGCTGATAGAGAATCCGGGGGCCATGCTTTCCGGGGTTCCTCCAGTCTCAGTCAGACCATTAAGTCTGGTCTTTTTATTAGAATTTGAGTTCTGCACCCCACCTTTCTCC
Organism: Dugong dugon; assembly: GCA_030035585.1. Classification (NCBI taxonomy): domain Eukaryota; kingdom Metazoa; phylum Chordata; class Mammalia; order Sirenia; family Dugongidae; genus Dugong; species Dugong dugon. The sequence goes on along the minus strand of CM057462.1, from coordinate 15,794,001 downwards.
TACTCCATCAGGGACTCTCTTTTGTCTTCCCTGTCAGGGCGGTCATTAGTAGTAGCCAGGCACCATCTGGTTCTTCTGGTCTCAGGCTGATGAAGTCTCTGGTTTATGTGGCCCTTTCTGTCTCTTGGGTTAATATTTTCCTTATGTCTTTGGTGTTCTTCATTCTCCTTTATTCCAGGTGGTTGGGACCAACTGATGCATCTAAGATAGCCTCTTGCTAGCTTTTAAGACCCCAGACACCACTCGCCAAAGTAGGATGCAGAACATTTTCTTAAAAAACTTTGTTGCACCAGTTGACCTAGATGTCCCCTGAAAGCGTGGTCCCCAGAACCCCACCCCTGCTACTCTGTCCCTCCAAGTGTTTGTTTGCATTCAGGAAACTTCTTAGCTTTAGTTTAATCCAGTTGTGTTGACTTCCCTGTAGTGTGTGCTGTCCTTCCCTTCACTTAAGACAACTCTTGTCTACTATCTAGTTAGTGAATCGCCCTCACCCTCCCTCGTCACCCTCATAACCATCAAAGAATGTTTTCTTCTGTATTTAAACTTTTTGTTGAGTTCCTATAATAGTGGTCTTATACAATATTTGTCCTTATGTGACTGACTACATTCACTCAGCATAATGCCTTCCAGATTCCTCCATGTTATGTTTCAGGCGTCATCGTTGTTCTTTATCGTTGCGTAGTATTCCATTGTGCGGATATACCATAATTTGTTTATCCATTCATCCGTTGATGGGCACCTAGGTTGTTTCCATCTTTTTGCTATTGTGAACAGTGCTGCAAAGAACATTGGTGTGCATATATCTATTCGTGTGATGGCTCTTATTTCTCTAGGATATATTCCAAGGAGTAGGATTGCTGGATCATATGGTACGTCTATATCTAGCTTTTTAAGGAATCGCCAAATTGATTTCCAAAGTGGTTGTACCATTTTACATTCCCACCAGCAGTGTATGAGTGTTCCAGTCTCTCCACAACCTCTCTAGCATTTATTATTTTGTGTTTTTTGGATTAAGGCTAGCCTTGTTGGGGTGAGATGATATCTCATTGTAGTTTTGATCTGCATTTATCTAATGGCTAATGATGGTGAAGCATTTCTTCACGTGTCTGTTAGCCACCTGAATATCTTCTTTGGCAAAGTGCCTGTTCATATCCTTTGTCCATTTTTTAACTGGGTTATTTGTCTTTCTGTTGTTGAGGTTTTGCAGTATCTTGTAGATTTTAGAGATTAGACACTGATCAGATTTGTCATAGCTAAAAATTTTTTCCCAGTCTGTAGGTTTTTTGACTCTTTCAGTGAAGTCTTTTGATGGGCATAAGTGTTTGATTTTTAGGGCCTCCCAGTTATCTAGTTTCTCTTCTGGTGTTTGTGCATTGTTACTTATGGTTTGAATTCTGTTTATGCCATGTATTAGTACTCCTAGTGTTGTCTCTATTTTTTTTCCATGATCTTTATCATTTTCGATGTTATATTTAGGTCTTTGATCCATTTTAAGTTAACTTTTGTGCATGGTGTGAGGTATGGGTCTTGTTTCATTTTTTTGCAGATGGATATCCAGTTATGTCAGCACCACTTGTTAAAGACACTGTCTTTTCCCCACTTAATGGACTTTGGGGCTTTGTCAAATGTCAGTTGCTCATAGGTGGATGAATTTATGTCTGGATTCTCAATTCTGTTCCATTGGTCTACGTATCTGTTGTTGTACGAGTACTAGGCTGTTTTGACTATTGTGGCGAGATAATGGGCTTTAAAATCAGGTCGTGTGAGGCCTCCCACTTGGTTCTTCTTGAATAATGCTTTACTTATCCAGGGCCTCTTCCCTTTCCATATGAAGTTGGTGATTTGTTTCTCTATGTCATTGAAAAATGCCGTTGGAATTTGTATCGGGATTGCATTGTATCTGTAGATTGCTTCGGGTAGAATTGACATTTTCACAATGCTGAGCCTTCCTATCCATGAGCATGGTATGTTTTTCCACTTATGCAGGTCTCTTTTGGTTTCTTGCAGTAGTGTCTTGTAGTTTTCATTGTATAGGTCTTTTATGTCTCTGGTTAGATTTATTCCTCAGTGTTTTATCTTCTTGGGGGCTATTGTAAATGGTATTGATTTGGTGATTTCCTCTTCGAAGTTCTCTTTGTTGGTGTAGAGGAATCCAACTGATTTTTCTATGTTTATCTTATATCCTGAAATTTTGCTGAAATCTTCTATTAGTTCCAGTAGTTTTCTTGTAGCTTCTTTGAGGTTTTCTGTGTATAAGATCATATCATCTGCAGATAGAGATACTTTTACTTCTTCCCTACCAATTTGGAAGCCCTTTATTTCTTTTTCTAGCCTAATTGCTGTGGCTAGGACCTCCAGCACAATGTTGAATAAGAGTGTTGATAAAGGACATCTTAGTCTGGTTCCTGTTCTCAAGGGGAATGCTTTCAGACTCTCTCCGTTTAGGGTGATGTTGGCTGTTGGCTTTGTATAAATGCCCTTAATCATACTGAGGAATTTCCCTTCTATTCCTATTTTGTTGAGAGTTTTTCTCATGAATGGGTGTTGGACTTTGTCAAATGCCTTTTCTGCATCAATTGATAAGATCATTTGGTTCTTGTCTTTTGTTTTATTTATGTGATGGATGACATTGATTGTTTTTCTAATGTTGAACCATCCTTGCATAACTGGTATAAATCCCACTAGATCATGGTGAATTTTTTTTTTTTATATGTTGCTGAATTCTATTAGCTAGAATTTTGTTGAGGATTTTTGCGTAAATGTTCATGAGGGATATTCGTCTGTAATTTTTTTTGTGGTGTCTTTACCTGGTTTTGGTATCAGGGTTATGCTGGCTTTGTAGAATGAGTTTGGGAGTATTCCATCCTTTTCTATGCTCTGAAATACCTTTAGTAGTGGTGGTGTTAACTCTTGAATGTTTGGTAGAATTCTCCAGTGAAGTGTCTGGGCCAGGGCTTTTTTTGGTTGGGAGTTTTTAAATTACCTTTTCAATCTCTTCTTTTGTTATGGGTTTATTTAGTTGTTCTACCTCTGTTTGTGTTAGTTTAGGTAGGTAGTGGATTTCTAGAAAATTGTCCAATTCCTCTAGGTTTTCAAATTTGTTAGAGTACAATTTTTCACAGTACTCGGTTATGATTCTTTTAATTTCAGTTGGGTCTGTTTTGATATTACCCATCTCATTTCTTATACGAGTTATTTGTTTTTCTTTTGTCAGTTTGGCCAATGGTTTATCAATTTTGTTGAATTTCAAATAATCAGCTTTGGTCTTGTTAACGCTTTCAATTGTTTTTCTCTTCTCTATTTCATTTAATTCTGCTCTAATTATTATTATTTCCTTTCTTTTGGTTACCGAGGGCTTCTTTTGCTGCTGTCTTTCTACTTGTTGACGTTGTACAGTTAATGTTTTGATTTTGGCCCTTTCTTCTTTTTGGATGTGTGCATTTATTGCTATAAACTGACCTATGAGCAGTGCTTTTGCTATATCTCAAAGGTTCTGGCAGGATATGCTTTCATTCTCCTTTGATTCTATGAATTTCTTTATTACATCCTTTATTTCTTCTATAACCCAGTAGTTTTTGAGCAAGGTGTTGTTCACTTTCCATGTGTTTGATTTTTTTTTCCCCTTACTGATTTTTACTTTTATGGCTTTATGGTCAGAAAAGATGCTTTATAATATTTTGATGTTTTGGATTTTGTTAAGGCTTGCTTTATGGCCTAATATGTGGTCTACTCTGGAGAATGTTCCATGTGCATTGGAAAAGAAAGTACACTTGGTGCTGTTGGGTGGAGTGTTCGGTTTGTCTATGAGATCAGGTTGGTTGATTGTAGCATTTAGATCTTCCGAGTCTTTGTTGAGCTTCTTTCTGGATGTTCCGTCCTTCACTGAAAGTGGTGTGTTGAAGTCTTCTACTATTATTGCGGAGCTGTCTATCTCTCTTTTCAATGCTGTTAGAGTTTGTTGTATGTATTTTGGAGCAGTGTTGTTGGCTGTGTAAATATTTATTATAGTTATGTATTGACCCCTTAATCATTATATAGTGTCCTTCCTTACCCTTTGTGTTGGATTTTACTTTAAAGTCTATTTTGTCAGAGATTAATATTGCCACTCCTGCTCTTTTTTGATTGTTGTTTGCTTGATATATTTTTTTCCATCCTTTGAGTTTTAGTTTGTTTGTGTCTTTAAGTCTAAGATGAGCCTCTTGTAGGCAGCATACAGATGGATCATGCTTATTTATCCAATCTGCCACTCTCTGCCTCTTTATTGGTGCATTTAGTCCATTTATAGTCAGCATAATTATTGATACGTATGAGTTTAGTGCTGTCATTTTGATGCCTTTTTTGTGTGTTGTTGACAGTTTCTTTGTTCCACTTAATTTTCTGGGCTAAGTCATTTTTATTTATGTGTTTTCTTTTCATTTTTTTCATTGTTGTTGATTTTGTATTTGCTGAATCTTTATGTTTTTCTTGTTCTTTATTTTGACTTCTAGGATTGTTAGCTTCCTTTGTGGTTACCTTAATATTTAACCCTATTTTTCTAAGTTTATACAAGTATTTTATATCTTTATATTGCCTTGACTTCCTTTGCATATGAAAAATCTATGTCTACAGTTTTTCAGTCCCTCTTTTTGGTTGTAATGTTGTTATCTTTTACATATTGACATCTGTTTCCGTATTTTCAGTGTTTTCGCTTTGATTTCTTTTTGTGACTTCCCTACCTGGGTTGATATCTGGTTGCTCTGTCCTGTGTTCTAGTCTTGGGTTGTTGTCTGATGTTATTGATTTTCTAACTGGAGGACTGCCTTTAGTATTTCTTGTAATTTTGGTTTGGTTTTTTGCAAATCCCCTAAACTTCTGTTTATCTGGAAATGCCCTAATTTTGCCATCATATTGGAGAAACAGTTTTGCTGGACATATAATTCTTGCCAGGCTGTTGGTGGTTTTTTTTTTTTTTTTTCCTTCAAGGCTTTATATATGTCATTCCATTGCCTTCTTGCTTGCATGGTTTCTGCTGAGTAGTCCGAGCTTAGTCTTATTGACTCTCCTTTGTAGATGACTTTTCGTTTATCCCTAATGCTCTTGAAATTCTCTCTTTATGTTTGGTTTTGGTAAGTTTGATTATAATATGTCCTGGTGACTTTCTTTTGGGATCTACCTTATGTGGGGTTCGATGAGCATCTTGGATAGGTATCTTTTCATCTTTCATGATTTCAGGGAAGTTTTCTGCCAGCAAATCTTCAACAACTCTCTCTATATTTTCTATTATCCCCTGTTTTGGTACTCCAGTCACTCCTAAGTTATTCCTTTTGATAGAGTCCCACATAATTCTTAGGGTTTCTTCATTTTTTTTAATGTGTTTATCTGATTTTTCCTCAGATAAGCTGGTGTCAAGTGCTTCATCTTCAATCTCACTAATTCTGATTTCCATTGCCTCAGTTCTGCTCTTATGACTTTCTATTGAGTTGTGTAATTCTGAAATTTTATTGTTAATCCTCTGGATTTCTGATTGCTGTCTCTCTATGGATTCTTGCAGCCTGTTAAATTTGTCATTGTGTACTTCTCTAATCTTTTTAATTTTCTCTGTTGCGTGTTCTGCATTTTGATTAATTTCCTTCCTAATATCTTGAAGAGTTCTGTATATTAATCTTTTGTATTCTGCCTCTGGTAATTCCAAGAAAATTTCTTCCTCTGGAAAATATCTGGATTCTTTATTTTGGGAGCTTGCTGAAGCCATCATGGACTGCCTCTTTACGTGATTTGATATTGACTGTTTTCTCTGAGCCATCAATAAGTTATTATATTTATTTACTTTATATTTGCTTACTGTGTCCTAGCTTCTTGTTTTGTTTCAATATGCCCAAATAGGCTGCTCATGTGAGCTATCCCAGTTACTAGCACCCTTGAAGCTCCCATGTCCTGCCCCCAGGTTGCCAGACCTGCCACTAAGTATGTGAGCCCAGGAGTTTTCCCACTCCTCCTGTATGGATTCAGCTCAGGTGTCCAGGTTGTCAACCACCAAGTGTTTGGTGCAGGTTCTCACCTACAGTTCTAGACAGGCATGAGTGATTTGTGTAGGCACAGGCATCTGGCTGCAGCAGGGGGACACAGGTTGAGCAAGGCAAGGTGCCAAGAGCCACCTTAAAATTTCCAGGAGGAAAGCGTGTCCCTGTTCCCTAGAGCTCGTAGATGGGTGGGTTTTGCAGCCAAACTATGAGCACCCAATGCTGTTGACTGTAAGGACTGGGGGGCACCTCTTATTCTTGGGCTTCTCTAGCAAGTGGCTAGGTGGCATGGATGGAACCACCAGTCCTCAGGCCCCTGATGTGGGTAGGTGAAGACCCTGCTTAATGGGCAGATCATGTCAAATATCATGAATCTGCCACCTCACAGCTGAAACAGTTGAAGTTAGACTTCAGGTATATACCCTGTTATACTGCAGTAATGTGGGCCTATGCTGTTGAAATGGGCCCACACAAGTCTATGCAGGGGGAAAGGCATTCAAAGTCCGTGGATCCCTTATGCCTGTGACTAGGCAAAGGGGCTGTGCCTACCCTGAGTTCCTGGCTTAGGGGAGCCAGCAGATTATTTTTTCCTGTTTGTTAATTTGTTCCCTCTCCATGGCTGGGAGAATGGCTCAGGGCGTGTGACGGGTCCTACTTCTGGCCCAGGGGACTTGGCAATTGATGAAGCCAGTCTGGGACCCAGAGTAGAGCAGGGAGTGGGGAGGTAAATGGGAGAGAGGTTTTTCCCTAAGGGGGGTTTTTTGATCCCCACAGTAGGCCGGACGCAAGTACTTATCTTTTGCCAGTCGAGGGCTGCTTCTCACTTCCTGGATAGCCGAGTAGACTCTCTGCTGCTGGGTCTCTCCCAGTGTGGAAAATGCCTCCGAGCGCCACTGCTTGCCTGCGTCACCACTCACCCCCGAGCTGATCCGGGCTGAAGGGCTCAGGCTGTCACCAAGTCAGGTCTGGCTACTCATTGCTTCTGAACCATCTCTCCCTTCCCTGGCACTCAGTCAGGTTCTGCAACTTTGCCTTTGATGTTCAGGGCTCCTAGATTGTCATACATAATCGACTCACCTGTTTCTCCGGGTCTTTGTTGTAAGAGGGTCCACCGGAAGCACCTGACTACTCTGCCACAAGGAATTTTGTAATTGAAAAAATTCACTGGGAATAAAAACTGTCCCTCATTGTATGTTGCAGGGTGAGGCTGTGGGATCTGTTTTTAATGATGGATTATCAGATATGACAACAAAAGACAACTCACAACAGGTTAATCATTGATAATCATTTACAAAACAGGATGTTAGTTGTCAAAAGGGGTGTTAACCATTTTTTGGTTATGGTACAGGAACAGGCCAGGTTGGCCAGGGAAGTCCATCATGGACCTGAAAGGAAGGTTCAGGGTGTTCCCCAGGTAAGCTACGTATCTTGTAGGGGGACTAGTTGGGCTGACCAAGGTAGTTTAGGACAGACATCCTGAGTGACCCACAGTCTCAGGTAGGCCAGTCCTCCTCTTTTGACAACTGGCATCTTCTCCTCTCAATGATCATGAAAGATTACCCTGTTGTTACTTGCCATCAAGTTGGCTCTGACTCATGGCAACCTTAGGTATAGCAGAATGAAACATGGCCGGGTCCTGCGTCATCCTCATGATTGGTATGTTTGAGTCCACTCAAACAATATTCTTTTCTGATACACAGGGCTTTCATTGGCTAATTTTCAAAGTAGCTTTCTAAGCCTTTTTTCCTAGTCTTTTGTAGTCTGTGGTTAAGGATGGACCCCTGTCCGAACTTCATTCTCATTTAGGGGGACAAGTCTGTCCCATACAGGGATGTCCAGGACAAACATGCCAGCAGATCCACCATCCCGTGTAGGAGGTACCAGGCTGGGCCAACCATGGAGGTCCAGGATAGACAGCATGGCAGAGCTGAAGTCTCATGTAGGGGGAAATAGCTGGGCCTACCAGGGAGGTCCTTTCATTTGGGAGAAACCAGCCTGGACTAGCCAGGAAGGTCCTGAACAGATAATCCAGGTAGGTGCAGTCTCTCATTAACCAGTCTTTCCCTTCCCAGAGTGAGACTTAGAAAAATTTTCCACAAGCTCATGCAGCAACCAGGGAGTTTCAGGGAGGGCACTGCAAACTCAGTTGGAGTCTTGCACAGGGGAGTAGTTGAAGGTACCCCAAAACACCAGAGGGAAGTTAGAAACATTTTCAAGGTGAAGCATCTTCTATGACCAGGCACCAGGCAGCACTGAGTGTCGTCCCAGGGCACCCAGATTCCCAGACTCTCCCTGCTCTGCCTGGAATGCCACTCCCCTCTTTTGGAGAGGAACTTAGAAAATTGTTTAGGAGGCACATCCTAAAAGTAGGTCTCACACAGGGCCTTGGCTGACCAGGGGATCCTCCATGGGCCTCCTTCTCTGGCCAAAGCCAGTCTTAGCTTCTAGAGGGGAATTGAGGAAACTTTATGGGAGGAGCACCCAAACGCTTGCACTGTACATGTGGCTGCACCCTGCCTTAGGTTATCTTTCACAAGGCTACTTAGAAAACTTTTTGGGAGATACTCCAAATGAATGGAATCTATGTAGGACAGCAGCCATGCCTAGGGCATGCTCCCTGACCTCCTTGGCCAGATATGGCCAGTGGCCCCCTTCAGAAAGGGGATTCAGAAAACTTTCCAGGAAGAGCATCTGGTGACCAGGCTCCGCATGGGACTACAGCCATATCAGGGTGTCAAAAAGTAATAAACACTTACCCTGTTAAAGTAAAGCAAGGATATTTATTTACGTTCGATGACAGTCTGGACTGGGGAAAATGTCTGATTTTACAGAAAGAACAAATGCTTCCCAAAATGGTGAAGCTGCAGACACCTTTTAAAGGGTGAGAACAAGAATTCAGCTGTACTGTTTTGATTGGACATTACAAACTTTGATTAATAAAAGGCAGGTTACTGGAAGTGGGGCTGGGGGGAAGGTTACAAGACATTTCTTTCTTAGAAACAGCTTGCTTGAGTGAAATTTTTCTTGGCAGCAATTGCCTAGGAGACCTACATAAGAGTCAGCATTTGGTCTTCTTCCTAAGACACTGTTTCAGGAAAGGTCTTGATAGCTCCTGGGAAACAGTTTATTGTTATTCTCTCAGCTTAACCACAGAGAAAAGGAGAAAACTTTTAGTTTACACTTAGTCACAGGCTTTAAAGAAAAACCCAGGAGTTTGTATCTGTTAAAAGAAAGACAAGATGGAGTAGGACCCCAAACTCTAAAGTAGCCATATTACTTTAGTCAGGTGCCTCAGTTAACTTGCTCTTACTCAGGGGGCATCCCTAGGTGGTCCAGGCCAGCTCCCTCCTCCAGAGTCTTAGAAACATTCTTGGGAGGTGTACATGACAACCGTGACCCATGCACCGCCATGGCCAGACCCAGGGTGCCTTCCACAGTCATTGCTGAACCAATAGTATGGACTTAGAAACATATTTGGGAAGTGTCTCGTACAACCAGGCCCCACATAGGACCAAAGGCCTGGTGTGTGCCCCTCTAGAAGGAGACAGCAAAATGTTCAAAAGTTACACCCAGTAACTAAGTGCCATGCAAGACTGAGTCTGGGCTGGGGGTCCCCTCCTCGGGAATCAATTGCTGTCCTGGCTGGTTCCAGCCCCTTAAGAGGGACTTGGAAATATTTTCAAGGGATGGCTGTGACGGCTAGTCCGTGCAGGTCCGCAAATAGGACAGGGATGGGCTCCACAGCTTCCAGGGTGACCTAAAGGAGATTCCAGCCTGGTAGGGAGACTTCGAAAAGTTTTCAGGCGGATCTTCAACAACCGGCCCCAATCTGGGCAGTGAGCAGGACCTGGGCACCCTCCCTAGACCTCCTTGTCTGACTGGGTTTTTCCCTATGGAGAGAGACTTAGCAAAATTTTAGGAGATGCATCCAGCGAACGGGCCCCACGTGTGACTGCAGCTCTCAGGATATATGTAGCCAGCCCCGGGACTTAGAAACATTTTTGGGAGGTAAAGATGATGACTGGGTCCCATGCAGGGCCACTGCCTTGCCAGCAGCAATGTCCTCAGGCCTCCCTGCCCAGCCTTGTAAGGAGTCAGCTTCCGGAGAGAGATTTACAAACCATTGTGGAAGGTCCTGCCCTGAGGCCCTACTCAGACCTCCCTGACAGTAAGGACCATCCACGCCCCTCAGCAGACTGGGATACATTTCCAGCAGGTGCTTCAGACAATCAAGGCCTGTCTGAGACGTGACCAGGTCCAAGACACCAATCCCTGAACTTTCTGTTTGGCCCCGAAGGTCTCACCACTGGAGGAGGACTTACAAAGGTTTCAGGACGTGCCTCCAATGGGAATGCAGCTAGCCACAGGGTTCCCTAGCTCAGCTTCCCTGGCAGGCTGCACCAACCTCCCGTCTTCAGAGGGGACTTTGCAAACACTTTCAGAAAACAAATCTGGCAACTGCACCCCATGTGGACTGCGGTCACATACAGGCTGGGTGCAGGGTGCCCTCACGGGCCTGCCTGGCTGCTCCTGGCCAGTTACGGCCCCATGAGGGGGACTCAGAACAATTCCACCCGGGAATGTGGCCAGCCAAGGGTGCCCTACATAGATTGACCCCAGACGGCTCAAGTCCGTCCTGTAGACAGAAGGAACCTCCGCTGGCCTCTCGTCCCGCCCACTTATTTCCCCAGATGCTGGCTCTCTCCTATAGCTACAGTGACAAGCTCAAGGGAATCCATTCTGAGGCGGCACAGGTCATGGTCAGGTGATCCTGCCATCGATGCCGGCCTCCTGGAACACTCCTTTGGGCTCCACAGCCCAATCCCATTCCATGCCTAGGCAGCCAGAGCTCCAGAGGACGATACAAAAACGGCCGCCAGGTGGCGCCTGACAACTAGCACAACCTGGATGAACCTGAACCCCAGAGGCTGGCCTTGTCCTTGTCTCACTGGACCCTGCATCATCCCACAGCATTGTGCGGGCGGTGTCATGCTGGCACTAAGCTAGGACTCTCCTCGAGCCTCCCTGGTTGGCTTAGGTCAACTCTGGCCTCAGCCAAGGGACACAGAATTAACTTCTGAAAGGTGTCCCTTATGACCATGCCCTACATGAGCCTGTGGCCTGGTGGAGGTGCCATCCCAGGTCATTCTCCCCCACCGGAGGAGGACTTAAAATTTTTTCAGAAATCACATGTGGCTACTGAGCCCCACATGAGGTTGCCTCCAAGGGTGTACCTAGCCACCCTAGAAGGGGACTGAGAAACATTTTCAGGAGACACATGCAGCTAATGGGGTCCACATGTGACCTTGGCAGAGGCCAGAGTCCCCTCCCTGGGCCTGTCTGCATGACTAGGACCAGCATTTTCCTCTAGAGGGAGACAGAAGTTTTGTAGGGGTCACATCCAGCAACTGGGCCCCACAGAGGTCATGACACGACTGGGGAGCTCTCCTAAGGTGTTTCTGTTCAGCCCAGGCCAGTGGCCTTCTCCAAAAGGGAACATGGAAATTTTTTCAAGTGACTCACACGATGACTGGTGTAAACTCAGAAACATGGCTGTGCCCAGGATGCCCTTTCTTGGCTCACTTCCTGGCCCTGACCACTCCCCACCAAGGTGAGGGGCTTAAGCATCCTCTCAGGGAGCATCTCCAGAGACAGGGCCCTAAGCAGACTGCAGCCTCCAAGGCTGGCCAGGCTGGTCCTGGCCTTCACAGGGGAACTAAGAGATGTTTTCAGGCAGTCCCTGCAATGCCCAGGCCCTAAGCAGGTCACTGGGTTCACCTTTCCAGGTCTCCCTTGTGTGCCTGGGTCTGCTCCGCGTCAGAGGGGACTTAGAAAACATTTGGGAGCCACATCCTCAATCTGGTCCCACGCAGGACCCTGAGCAGGCCCAGGAGCCCTCCATGAGCATTCCTTTCTGGCAGATACTAGTCCCAGCCTAGTGAGAGGGACTTAGGAATTTTTTCTGGAAGCACTCTTAAAGACTGGCACCCAAGTAGGACCAACACAGGGCCTGGTGCCCCCACACTCCTTTCTGGCCTGGACTGGTGCTGCCTCCCAGGGTGAAAGAATACGATGACCAGAGCGCAAGAGGAAGTTAGCCCAGCCCTGGTCACACTCCCCAGGCCACACTGGCCCACCTAGTCTGGTCCACACCACTAGAGGATTAGAAACATTTTTGGTGGGTATCTTCTAATACTGAGGCACCCTCCCTGGGACTCCTGGCCAGCCCTGGCCTGTCCATACCACAGAAGGGGACTTAGAAATATTTTAGGGGATCCTCCTATGGCTAGATTCAATGAGGGATCACGACCTCCCTGGACCTCCTCCATGGATGCCCAGTTCTCCCATCTGGAAGGAGACTTGGAAATATTTTCAAGGGGTGCATCCATGGAACAGGCCCCACATAAGACTAAGGCTGGGCCAGGGCAGCCTACTTGGGCTTCCCTGTTTTACTCAGACTGGTCCTGGCCTCTGGAGGGGGACTTAGCAAACTTCTCAGGGAAGCATTCTAACACATGTGGAATCAAGGCCCTGCCTGGGGCGCCCTCCTCCGGCCTCCGTGGCTGACCCAGGCTTGAGCCTACCACCAGAGGGGGACTTAGAAATGTTTTTGAGAGATGCCTACTAAGACCAAGCCTCTCCTGGGGATGTGGCCTGGGCAGGACACTCTCCCCAGACCTCACTGGCTGGTTCAGGCTGGTTCTTTCCTTGGAGAGAGAGTTAGAAAACTTTGGGGGAGGCACATCCAGTGACATGGTTTCACCATGGCCAAGCCTTTCTTGCCAGGCCAGGCCTGTGCTCCTCTGAAACATTTTTGGGAGGTTTATCCCACAAGTGGGTCCACATGGGTTGTGGCCAGACCCAGAGCACCTTTCTCTGGACTCTTGTCTGGCCTGGGCTGGTCTCAGACTAGGGAGAAGACTTGTGAAAGTTTTCAAGGGACACCTGTCATGACCAGGCCCTACATGGGGCTGTGGGAATGTTGTGGGTGGTCTCCCTGAGCCTCCCTGGCTGGCCTGTGCTGGTCCCTTCCATAGGAGTGGGACTTAGAAATATTTTCAGGGAGTACTTCCTGTGACAGGCCCCATGCAGGACAGTGAATAGGCTGAGGGCACCCTCCTTGGACCTTTATGTCCACCCCAGCTGGTCTCGGCTTCTGTACAACAATGTAGAAAATTTTCAGAGGTGCTCCCAATGCCCAGGACCCACAAAGGACAGCATCTAGGCCTGTGGCACCCTCCATAGGCCTCCTTGTCTGGTTCAGGATGGTGACCCCCATTTTGGAGGGAGACTTGGGTACATTTTAAGGAGGCACATGTGACAACTACGACCAAGGCATAGCTGGCCGGCTGGCCTGGTCCAATTCTGTCACCAGAGAGGTTCTTATAAATAATTGGGTGTGTGCCACCTGTGGCCCCAGGCCACAGGACGGTTTACAGGCTGGGGCCCTCTTCCCTGGTCAACTCTGCTGGTTCTCCTTCTAGAGAGAAACTTTGTAAAGTGTTCGGGAGATGCATGAAGCAACCAGAATGCTCATGGGACAACGACTAGGCTGGGGAACCTCTTTAGGCCTTTAGGCCTCCTGGATGCTCCTTCTCTTTAAAGGAAGACTTAAAAAAATTTTTCAAGAGGCACATCTGGCAGCTAGGCCCCAGGTGCCCTCCCCAGGTGTTCCTAGCTGACCCAGGCTTATGCCTTGTTTCCCACTCTGCCAGGGGTTTTAGAAATATTTTCTGGAGGCACATATGACAATCAGGACTATGTGGGTGCCCTCTGCTGACCCCCCAGTTTGGCCCGACCCAGGTCCAATCACTGGAATGGAACTTAGAAACCTTTTCAGGCAGAGCCACCAACAACTGGGTTCATGTGGGATGATGGGCAGGCCCAAGTCACCCTCCCCAGGCCTCCCTGGTTGGCTGGGTCCAATCCTCCTCCCTGGCCAAACCCAAACCAAACCCATTGCTGTCGAGTTGATACCCACCCTACAGGACAGAGCAGAGGTGCCCCACAGGGTTTTCAAGTCTGTAATCTATGGAAGCAGACTACCACATCTTTCTCCCATGGAGCAGACAGTAGGTTCAAACCACTGACCTTTCAGTTAGCAACTGAGGGTTTAACCACTTCGCTATCAGGGCTCCTCCCCTCACCGGAGGGGGATTTAAAAACATTTTGGAAAACTCATCCTAAAATAGGGACCCATGTGTGGCTGTGTGCAGGTTTTAAAAAAACAATTTTTCGAGAGATCGTCTCCATGGTCGGCCAGGGCCAGTGCAGCCCCTCTGGGTGGGGAGTTAGAAATATTTTGGGGATGCACATTGATGAATGAACCACGCCAGATAGTGGCTTTGTTTAGGTCATCTCCTCAGACTTCCCTGCCCAGCTGTTATGGATTGAATTGTGTCCCCCAAAAATATATGCTGTACATCCTAACTCTTTTTACCTTTGGTTATAATCCCATTTGAGAATGGGTTTTCTTTGTTATATTAATGAAGCAGTATTAGTGTAGGATGTGTCTTAAGTCAATCTCTTTTGAGATAGAAAAAGAGCAGATCAGGCATAGAAGAAGCAAGCAGAGATGGGAGAAGATAGATGTCATAAGGCATGAATATCACCGAGGAACCAAGAAACAGAGCTTAAAGGAGACAAAGTCCTTCCCCTAGAGCTGGTGTCCTAAATCCAGACTGCTAGCCTCCTAAGCTGTGAGAAAATAAATTTCTGTTTGTTAAAGCTACCCACTTGTGGTATTTCTGTTATAGCAGCATTAGATAACTAAAACACCAGCCCAGGCCAATCTTCGCTGCTAGAGGGGAACTGTGGTGCAGCATATGGGTACAGGGAGCTCTTTGGGCCTCACTAGCTGGCCTAGCTTGTCCCTCCCTCAAAAGAGATTTAGATAAAGTTTCAGGGGCCCCATCTGGCAATGGGGCTTCATGCAAAAACTGTAGTAGGAGGTCTTTGGAACATTTTCAGGTGGTCCATCTGAAGATTGGCCCCTATGCAGACCACAGCTGGGTGGTTGCCCCCTTAGAAGACCTAGAAAATTTTTCAGGTGCATCTGGTGACTGGGCCCCACATGGGACCTTGGGGGACCCGGGACCATCCTCCTCAGACCTCCCTATCTGTCTTGGGAGGTCCCATTTCAAAGGGTGACTTTGTAAATTTCCAGGAGGTGCATTCAAACATTGGTCTGCACGTGAGCTGCAGGCGAAGCTGCATGAGTGTCCATGAGCCTTTGAGGGACTGGCACAAACCTGCACCAACTGGTGGTGAAGTCAGTTTCTTCCGACTCTAAGCCTCAAGCTTAATCCCAACATCTTCTTCATCCGCAATGGACCCCAGAATACATCAGAAGCCCAGGAAGTGCCAGACTCTCTGCCTCTGTCTCCTCAGAGGTCTATAGCTCCAGCCCACCTGTCCAAGGCTTCCCTTTGGAAATTGTCTCTGATACCATGTGCCCCACCAGGACATTCCAGATTCCTCACCCTCAAGGTTCGGTTCCCCAAGGCCAAATCAGGAGGAACACAGGATGTGTCAGGTTCTCTGGGGCCCAGGGTCCAGCACAGGCCTGTCCTCTGTGGCTTCTCCAGGCAGCTCTTCCAGGGTCTGAGTGGATAAAGGAGGAAGCAGCAGATAGGGAAAGGAGTGGTAGGCAGGGAATGAGTGGTAGGCGAAGCATGGGCAGTGTGTGTCTGGTAGGATTCAAGCCAGCAAGAAGCCCCACCGCATGCCTTAGCCTGCATCAGCTAGGGTTTGCTGACTTTTCTGGGTCTATTCTCCTCTTCCAACCCCAAACAACCACACTCAGTCATGCCTCAACCTGGGTCCAGGTGGTGGCATTTTAATAGCTTTCGTTGGTGGCAGAAGCAGCAAGAGGAAAAACGGGACAGTCTCTCTTATCCCTGGTGGAGGGTACTCATGCTCACAAGTGGGCATCCCACAGGGTCTAGATCTCTTCCTATTGGACTGAGGCCAAGAAGGTGCATATTTACATGGACTGCAGTGTGATGGTGATAGGGTCCTGCAATGAGGGCATGGTTTGGGTTGGAGGGCCTAGGTGCAAGGGAAAAGGAGGAGTGAGGGGGCACAGGCCTTCCCTCTGCCTCACCCCACCGTGTTCCCTGCCCTACATTTGGGTACAGCCATAAACCCTCAAATCAGTCCACAAAGCCTCACCCCAAGACTCATAAGTTGCTTCCCAGGGTCAGGATATCACCTCCAAATGCCCAACTGTCTGGCCAGCACCCTCACACCCTCAAGCCCCACCTTTGGGACTTTTAAGCCTACCCCATGGGTGACAGACACCACCACAGACCCTCATATTATGCTCCCAGAACTGGACACTCACCCCAGATTCCCAAATATTTTTCTTGGTCCTGAACACCATTTCCAAACCCTGAAACTCTTTGCTAGTTTGCTGGACTCACTTCATTCCCTTAAGCCCCTAACCTGGATCTGGATACTTCCCAAGACCCTCAAGCTCTGTTCTGGGTCCTGGGCAACATTCCCACACCTCACACGCCATCCCAGTTCCTGCCCCAGGGTGGCCCCCGCCGGTGTTCGGTGTCCATTGGAGCCTGGAAGCACAATCCCAAGCTTAATTGGCTGCCAGCGTGGTCTCCTGCAGGTGGGTTATTGTGAAGGTAGAGAACAGGTCCTGTGGGCAGTGGATGGGCCGGCTGAGTGCGGGCAAAGCAGGGTTTCCTCTCTCCCCTTCTTTGTAGTCTCCTTCCCACTTGCGCTCACTCACAAGTCCAAAATCACAGAGTAGTTCAAGTTGTGGTCAAGTTGTGGTCACACAGCAGGCTAGTGTGAGCAGGTGCACTGTGGGTGGCAGCTCCTGGCACAGTGTAGAGAACTGTGAGCAAGGATGGGGCGGGGCTTAGATGGTGAAAGGCGTGACTTACCCTGGTCAGGAGGCAGGGCTGAGTTGAGAGGGCAGGGCTGGACCCAGTCTGGTTTGGTGAGCAAAAGAGACGCGACTGAAATGAGACAGGGAGGGGCCAAGGTAAGGAGGAGCTGAAGGGACGTGTGCCAGAGTGGGTGAGACCCAATCAAAGTGGGATGGGGCAGAGCCAAGGTGAGGAGGAATTAAAGGGGCGTGAGCCAGACTGGGTAAGATCCAATCAAGGTGGGATGGGACTGGGCGTGGACCCCTCGGGTGCGGGGCTGAGACAGCAGGAGGGGGCCTAGCTGATGGTCTCTTTTCGAGATTCTGCTGCGTGGGTTTGAACTGCTAACCTTTAGCCTAGTAGTCCAGGTCTTGATGATTTGTGCCACTCAGGGACTCGATTTTTAGTCATCAGTTTTTAGCACTTTGAATCCTATCTTGAGACCTGTTGACTGTAAGCTTAGCAGGATTTGACCTAAAGTCCTAGGTGATGCAGGGCCTCTCAGCCAATTCTGCTGAGGAGGAGACCCATGTGGGAGACTACCAGATCCTCTAAACTCTCACCACAGGTAGCTTCACTAAGGAAAAGTTGGCTTGGCACATCCTCACCGGGAAAAATGTAGTGATGAAGATTATTAGGAAGAGCCGGCAACCTCCTCCAGCCTCCGCAGACTATCCCAAAAGGTAAAAATTATGAAGGCTCTCACTTTTACAAACATTGTAAAATTATTTGAAGTCATTGAAAATGAAAACACACTGTTCGTAGTAATGGCATATGCAAGTGGAGGTGAGGTATTTTATCACCTAGCGGCTCATGGCAGGATGAACAAAAAAGAGGCCCAAGCCACGAAATTCTGCTAGAAAGTGTCAGCAGAGCAGTACTGTCACAACAAGGGTATGGCCCATAGGAATCTGAAAACAGAAAACTTGCTATTGGACAAGGAAATGAACATCAAACTTGCAGACTTTGGCTTTGGAAATGAATTCACTGCGAGGATACCTTCTGTAGCAGTCACCCTTATTCTGCCCCAGAACTCTTCCAGAGAGAAAAGTATGATGGACCTTTGGTGGATGTATGGAGCCTAGGAGTCATCCTGTATTTTATGGTGAGTGGATCTCTGCCTTTTGGTGGAAAGACCTTTATGGAGCTGCGGGACCAGGTACTGAAGGGACAATATCATATTCCCTTCCACTTGTCTAGGCCAGCTGAGCACAATTTTCATTCTTGACCTCAGCAAGAGAGGCACACTAGAAGAAATCCTGGGACATCCATGAGTGAAGGTGGGCCATGAAGATGAAGAATAAAAGCTGTATGTGGAGCCACTCCCAGGTTGCAATGACCCCTGGCAGATTGAGGTGGTGGTAAAAATGGGTTACACATGGGAAGAGATTCAGGACTCACTGTTGAACCAAAAGTACAATGATATGATGGCTACTTATCTCCTCATGGTTCACAAAACACCTGAGACAGAGGGCCATACCAGCACTCTAGAACCCTAGCCTTCAGTCGATTGCACCTGTAGCAACAGCCTTTCTCCATCCCATGAGGTACACTGTACCTCCGTGCTAACACAAGCACGAGCAGCAGAGTTACAGCGATCCTGCCATTCCCACCTATGATTCCTCCTGCAAGTTAGCCAAAAATAAGTGGTCTCAGGAGGACCAGGACTCGGGGCAGAAGACCAGTAGCACAACAACATACCTGTTAGCTCTCTACCCATCCTAGAGAGGAAGAAGATCACCCCTGTGCCCTCTGTGAACAGCAACCTCTCCACTAGCAAAAATAAAAATGGGAATTCCCCACTTTCAAAGAATGTCAGCCTTGGCCAGGACAACATCCACAATGTTTTGGAAAGTCTTATCTGATCCAGGGTCTGAGGCCTCCATGACATCTGCTTCTACCCAGTCTCCCCAGTTCTGTCCCACCTGTACCAGGAATCCAGGACGTCCTTGGTGCAGCCCGACCAGGCCTCTGGAGTTTGCTCCAAGGTGAGTAACAGTGACTTGGTGGAGCTCAGGCTATCTCCCTAGAGTGTCTCTGTGGCTTCTTCCTCAGCTGACACCATCAGCAGCAGTGGTGGAGCCCAGAGGGATCCATTCCCCACCCCCCACCTCTGGGAGTGTCAAAATTAAGCTCCTTTCATGCTAAGCAGCTGCAAGAGATGCCTGACCAGCCGAGTTTTCCCTAGACTGTGACTTTAGCCTCTCCCTCTGTCAGCAGCCAGCACCGGCTGGGGTCCACTGGGAGGTTCTTCTATTTTATTTGCAGAAATACGTGTTCCCGGTTTTCCAGTTCAGCCCCAAATGTTCTAACTTACTGCAAGTGGCAAGAAGGAAAAGGGATATTTTGGGAATGATTGGGAAATTGATATGTGGTCCATCCATTCAGTGGGACAATCAAGTGGGGAAATGATTCTCAACAGCCTTAAGTGATTGGAACTCAGTATTTAGAATGCTCCCACATCACTTTGACAACACCTTGCTTTTTGTTGAGCTGCACTGTATATTTTTCAGAATGTAAGCCCTGTCAACGATGTATGCACTTAGAACCATTAGCCTGCTTTTCTACTAATTATAATGATCTCCCTCCCCCTTCAGTACAAGCCCCTTTTATTGAGGCCACTAACCAAGTGGCCAAGGGCAGTGTTCACTAATCATTATATGCTTGGAAGGCAATGTATACAGCATTATATTAGGTTGGCCAAGGCATGTCTAAAAAATCAGGAGCTACAAATAGCTTGGAAGTTCTTCCCTAACCTAACCTTCTCACACTATCAAAACACAAGTTTTTTATAACACTCAGTATTTGTGGGTTCTCCAGCAATTGTAATTCCGGTTATGCCCACAGTAATCAATCATAGCTCCTGGGGGGTACAGCAAAGAAACATGAAAAATATTTTTAATCCCATGGAGCTATATAACCACTGTTTGTATGGGAGCGTCTAACCCAAATTGAGAACTGCTTGCTTACAATATTTGCTGGGCCTATCAAAACCATTAATATGGAAATGGAAATATTTGTTGGAAATTGATGCCCAATGTTACTCTTCTGGGGAATCCCTAAAAACTATAGATACTCCACCATACATGTGATAGAGCCAATCATGAAGAGCTGGGTAGCAAAGTCAACATGGGCAAAATTTATTGATGTACCACATCCAAACTGCCAGTCTTGAGACTATTAAAGTTCTATAAATTTCTGCGCTAGAAAAATTTCTCCAGGACAGAGATGATAGAGCAGGTGGTCCCACTGCCCCTGGAAACAATAAGCAGGGACAGAAAAGGATCAAATGTATAATACAATTTATGTCTATCCTTGAAATACATAGGCCCACTTGAAAGGATCCCATGTAGAGCTCCCCATAGTCCAGGACCTAATTTGATGAATGGCTAAACTAGCACATTTTTCACAAATCACACAGAGCACCTGCAAATCCTATGGAAACACACCACTGCCATTTACTATTGACAATCAGCGGGAAACTCAGCCACCAGTACACACCAATCAGAACAAAGAGGAACATACAATCACCCACCGGACCAAATTTGCCTATGATGTTAGCCCCAGCAATGCACAAGACGACCAATCTAACTCTATGTTTGGCTTGCTCTGCCAACCTAATTTTAGTACACAAACCATAACTCCCTTCTCCTGGCCTCCTTCACAAACCTCACATATAAAGATGACTCTAGTCCCTTAACCATCGACATCTATCAACAACATCTGGAGGCTAATCTCACATTAATATGTGGACAAGGGTAGGCTGAACGCGTGACCAATCTGTTGATCCAGGTACTGAAAAGAAGGCAGAGAATTCACAGCTTGTCTGGCTATAACATTACATTCTCTTATTAATATTATCTGGAATTAAATAGTAAGCCAAATAAAACTTACATTTGGAAGGAGACAAAAAACACAGGCAGCAGAGAGAGTCTAAAAAAATCCAGTTGTCATCCAGGCTATTTTGACCCATGGCAACCCCATGTGTGTCGGAGCAGAACTGTGCTCCATAGTGTTTTCAATGGTTGACATTTCAGAAATAGATCCCCAGGCCTTTCTTTCAATGTGCCTCTGGGTGGACTTGAACCACCAACTTTTTGGTTTGCTGTTGAGCTCACTGACCATTTCCATCGCCAAAGGACTCCAGAGGGAGCTCAGTGACCATGCTTGTGAATATGATGTCTTACCCTACCATAAGCTTCCCCTCCTCTGATCCTGAACAGACGAAGTTGGGAGTGTCAGTTTTGTTTTGAAGAAATCTTTGCTTCACACGTGCCAGAAGGGACCTGAATGAACCAGAGAGAAAAGACTTGGTGGAGATGCTCAAACCTAAAGAGGCCAAGTCGTGCTCACTAAAGTTCACATGGAGGCCAAGATGCACCTTTACACTGTCTGTGATGAAAGGAGTTTCTGAGCAAATTAATGGCGTGAGCACAGTTTACACAAGTAGAGTTGGAGCCTTTAGCAGCCCCCAGTAGACACGCTGAAGGGTGATGAAGCGCCCTGGTCTGTTTAGTCAAGCAGAGCCGCACACTCACTGCTTGTCAACACGTTTTCAGCCGGTCTGAGTGATTTCCTGGTGAAAAATAACAAGGTGACACAGCGTTATTGCAAGACCAGAGTGGCCTGTCAGGGCCTCCATGCCCTCTCCTCTGGCTTGGGAAGCAGGCATGGAGAGGTGAACAAAGGAGACCTGGTGGGCTTTGTGGGCAGGAAGAGTGAAATGATTCAGGAAAAAAAAAATCAGCGAGTGTCAGAGACAGACGATAAGCACCTAGAGATGAAAAAGATTAAAGTCCTTGTCCTCAAAGAGCTCACCATGTGGGTGTGTATCTTGGACAAGCCCCTGACTGTCTGTCTGAACCTCAATTTCTCCATCTCCTAAAGGCCGTAACCTACGTGCAGAAGTCTCGCTGAGAACACCTGCAGCGGAAGTGCGCAAACCGCCACAAACCCCGCGGCCACGTTCCCGGGGATCCTGAGGACGTTCTTCCCACTCCTCTCGGCCAGAGACCTGATCCTGCAGCCGCCTCGGGCAGGCCATGCTAGAACCCTCTGGTCACCTTCATCATCCCACCCTCCAAACACGAATCCCACCCTGTCACTGCGGGGGCGCCGCTCTGGTGTCACCCCATTTCTAACCGCCGCGTTAGCGTTTCTGATCCTTAGCCGCCCTCTCCGCGCAGCCGCAGCGCAGGCTCTGACTCCGCTTTCTCCGCAGATCAACTCAGAACGAGGCCGCGCTGAGCTGAGCAGCAGCCTCTGCTGGACCGAGGGACATTTCAGTTTCCGATGTTTGGATCTCAAGTCGGAGGGACAACAGGAAGGGGAGGCAGGCGCGATGCTGGGGCCCCAAAGTGAGGAAGGAAGGTGGTCGGGAAGGGGGGAGAGATGAAAAGCTGCCACCAGAGTTTGGGGAGGGTCAAACATTGCTGGGGAGGGGCCTCTATGGAAAGCCTCAGTTTTCCCATCTAGAAGGTGAAGGGTTGAACGCAGAAATCTAGGGCCGAGCTCTAACAGTCTGGAGTCCCAAGTCCTGATCCGGAGCTGGAGCACCTGGCGACAGTGTGGATGTGATGGGGGGGCCGCAGCTTAGGCTTGGGGTGGAGCGGGCATTAAAGGTCCTTCTGTTCCAGCCGCACAGAAGTAGGGACCTCCTCATGGCGTCCCCGCAAGGGCCCTCCTGGCGCTGCCTGCGCACACCCTGGGCGGGGACAGAGTGCAGGCCAAGGGCACAACAGGCACAAAAGGGCACAATCAAATCTGCCGCACTGCAGCCCCAGGGAAAGAGGGTCTCCCTCAGCCATGACCCCAGCCCTTGGTGAAGGACCTTTCCAATTGCACTCAATCTGTCCCGGAGCACAGAAGTCCCAAAGTGCTGGGAGGTGAGCCCGTGAAGTGGAATAGCTAGTGCAGGTGCTCCGGGAAAGAAGGGGGTCCTCAACATGAGGCTGGGACAGAAACCACAGACTCACTCCTCTTCTGGGACCTTTGGGCTAAAGGGCCCAGTGTGGTCTGGGGTGGCCCAGAGCTCAGGGGAACCCCCCTCTGGGCCAAGAACACAGTAGCAGCGGCAGCAGCAGCCACACACCAGGGCTCCTGGCCTCGGGCACTGCCAGGGTTAACACCCCCACTGTGGTAGCTCCCCTTCCAGCTCCCTCATTCCAGACCTGCTGCCTCCTGCTTCATTCCTTCTCTCAGCAAAAAACCCAAGAGCTCCGTCCAGCCAGGCCAGAGGATGGGGCAGGACAAACCAGGCCCTCACTCTCCCGGGCTCAGGGCCTGCAAAGGGTCAAGCACAGGTGATGCACCCGCCTGGCCTGCTAAGGCTGGGCAGGCTTCCTGGTAGTGGCTACAATGAGCAGGAAATCGACTGTCACTTCAGGGAATTCAATTTTAATTTACACTAATATATCAATTTCTAAACATTCCAGCTTGTTCCAGTGTTTTAAAGGGTGTTGACAGGCTCAACAAACATCTGTTAAATGAGTAGAGGGATTAGTGAGCAATGACAATGAATCCAGCATTGAGTGCTTCCCTGCAGTGAGCCATTCAGTTGTGATTTTATTGAAATCCTTCCAGGAGCCCTGGGAGGATGGTGTGGTTCACAATTATTGTTTCTTTTACAGACAAGAAAACAGAGGGTCAGAGCCTGTTCAGTGACTTGCCCCAAGCCACACAGCTACAAGACCGTGAAAACCACACAAGAGAAATTCAAGAAATTCCCAAACTGAGCACTTGGACTTATTGTACATACAGCCAGGTCCTGGGGAACGTGAAGATTCCAGAAAGAGATAACGGAGGGATGCTTCCTGGGGGCCCCTCTTCATGTCCCTGGGCTTCTTCTCCATGTCCCTGAGGACCCCTAAGTATATCACTGGGTCCCTTTCCTGTGTCTCAGGGCCCCTCCCTATGTCCCTGAGTTGCTGAGCTGGGGGCACACGGCAGGCTGGGCTCTCTGAAGTCACTCTCACCAGCTGTGGAGCTGCCTTTCAGGGACCATCAATGTTTGCCCAGAAGGCCTTGGTCAGCCCAGCCTGTCCTTTGTGACTCAGTGTCTTCACTCCTGCAACACCTTTGGAAGAAAGCCTCATTCTCTCCTACCACCTCCTGCCCTGGTTTTCATCTCTGAACTGCTGAGAATAACAGCAGGTGGAAGAGGTGGGGCAGAAAGGTTCGAACATCACAGATTCCCTGACCAAGGCTGAGAACGTTGACCTTGGTGGTAGACATGGAATACAAAATTGTGAAACGTGGCCAACTCAGCTATCCATCCACATTCACAGGGGCAGGAGAGGACAGAAGCCGCGGCCTCCTCAGCCTTGCCTCAGAGCCATCAACCTCACTCACACAGCCATACTGTGCCCTGATGGTGCGCCAGGCGCTGGGCTCCAGGGGAGCCTTTGGGGAGGATCACAGTCCAATAGGGAGAACAAGCATTTGATCATGAGAGACCCAGCAGAAGGCAGTGACAGCGGTGTCAGAGTGGCACCGAGGGCTTACACCTGGCCTCCGGAGCTGCATTCATTCCTTCACTGAACGATTCACTCATTCATTCAGCATTTTGTTCTAGGCATAGGGATGCAGAAATGAATCAAGAGAAGCCCCTGTCCTCCAGGAGCTCGCAGTTCCATGGGGCACAGACCCATCCATCCATCTGTGGGAGGGTACAGGGATTATGCCCCCTTGCCCAGAGGAGGTGATAGGGAGCAGGGCCTTGAGAGGAGGGTAAAACATTAAGGCCCAGAGAAGAGGAGGAACGACATTCGGGTGGAAAGAACAGCAAGGGCCAAGGCATGGCTGTGGACGAGGGTCACACTGGGGGAGAAAAGGGGCCTAAGGAGCAACTTTGGGGCCAAAGGGCCTCAGATGCCAGGCTCAGGATTTGGACTTGTACCGGCACCTTGTCCCTTTCCCAGCAGGACTCAGGAAGGAGGAAGAATGTCGAGGGCCCGAATCATCCACACCCAGGTGCGGGGCCTGACAACAGAGCCAGGTCCCTGGACTGTGTGCACCAGGCACCACTCCAAGGGCAGCAGAGCAAACCTGCTGGCTTCCTGAGCCACCAGGGACCTGAGGGGGCACCCTGGTCCCCGCACCCTGGAACATATCACCCAGGGGCCAGAGGACAGCCACAGGACACCTGCCCTCGATAACAGATCTTTGCTGGGTCTGACCTGATCTAGGCCTGTGATGGACTTAGGCTGCCCCTTCATCCTCACATCAGCCTTGTGAGAAAGGTCCTGTTATCACTCCCACCGAACATAGGGAAAACTGAGGTTAGACAAGCCCACGCTGGTAAGCGCAGGGAGCCAGATGTGAATTGGGCAGCCGGGCCACAGTGTCCATGCTCTAGGCCATTGTCCTTGACAGCCTCCCCACACAGGGTCCCAGGCATGTGGCCTGCAGGGGCAGACACAGCAAAGGCTTGATCAGAGGAGGGTGCCCATGGCTCATGCAAGGCTGGCCTCTGAGCTGAGACCCTGAGAAGCGGGATGCTGGGAAGCTGCATCAGGTGCAGGGAATAAAGCGTGAGTCTTTCTTAGGAGAACACATGAAGTATGCTGCAAGGACCTGGTTCAAGTCTGGCAGACCCCTTCCCCTGGAGGAGAGACCAGAGCCCTGGGCAGGAGGGTTAAGGAGGCCCCAGGCAGAAGCACACCCAGGATAGATGCAAGATCCACAGTGAATTCCTGCACAGTACAGCCCACCTCCCCAGACACAACTGGTTCTGCTCCAGGAAGGCCCTGGAGATCCAGAGCCAAACCACACTTGGGTCCCTGTCTGCACTCTCCAGCTGCGTGGTCTAGAGGGGAGGCAGAAGTGATTACAACAAGCGCTGCTTGACAGAGCAAGCCTGGTCCTGGGGAAGTCCAGAAACACACAGGCCCTGTGCTTCCAATGATGGCTGGTTTCCAGCAGGCCTCATCTGTGCAAGACTCTGGGGACATATTTGGGAGGTTCTTGTGGAGATGCAAAAGGGATGTGTACAGGGCTGGGAAAGACTGGCTGGAGGTCAAGAGACCCAGCTCCCCAGAAGGCATGTCCACGTATCCATTTCCTCACAGGGATGCAGCCTTCTCTGATGCGCCCTCGGGCCCACAGCTTTGCCCAGACACCTGGCATCCTGCGTACCCAGCGATCTTCTGTGCCCACCCAAAACCCTTTCTTCTAACCAAACACATAACCAAGTGCAAAGTTTGTCCCCCAGGCAATGGCACATGTGACGAGTCCTCCCAGGTAATGTGTGGCTCACCCCTCAGCTCTCATTTTGGTCTTTTTCAGTTTTGGCACAAGAAATGACAGAAGGATCAGCCTGGAGCCCAGTGGCACACTTTCACCATCTCTAGTCCTGTCAGCCTTCTCCTAGTAGGCTAGGAGCTCCCCTGGGAGGGGCCTGCTCTCATTTGTATGCAAATACCCAGTGCTTAGCACAGTAAGTGCTCAATAAAATTTTAAGAGCCCTTTAGACTCAACAGCTCCAGAGACCCTGAGAGAAGGAAGAGCACAGGATCTGGAGTCAAAAAACTCAGCTTCCACCCAGCTCTCTCCTCTGCTCCCTTTACTTCATGTCTGGCCTTTAGTAAGAAGCTGAACCCCCATGAGTCTCAGTTTGCGCATTTGTGAAACAGGAATTACACCACTACCGACTAATAAGAATCAAGTGGGAGATTGGGTAGGAAAATATTTTATAGACTGTGAAGGGCTGTGCATTATCCTTCCACCTAATCAGACAACTATAGTTTGCTTTATCAGCTTATTAAAATTTTGACTTCACAGGACTGAGCCCAAAGCCATGGCTTCAAACCCCCATGCTGCTCAGCTCTCCTGTGACTAGGCCTCTCGTCAGTCAGCACCTCTGGTATGCTGGACAGAGGGACAGGCAGTGATGGGGGATACCAGGCTGGCTGGCTGGACAGTGGTGGGTAGATGGAAGGATGAATGGAAGGACAGTGGTGGGTGTATGGAAGGGAGGATGGACAGTGGGTGGATGGATGGACAAAGGGTGAAGGGATGGAGGGAGGATGGATAGGTAGATAGATTCTTGTTGTGGCTAGGTGCCGTCCAGTCAGTTCCGACTCATAGCGACCCTATGTGCAACAGAACAAAACACTGCCCAGTTCTCACAATTGTTGCTATGCTTGAGCCCATTGTTGCAGCTACTATGTCACTCCAACTCACTGAGGGTCTTCCTCTTTTTCACTGGCTCTCTACTTTACCAAGCATGATGTCCTTCTCCAGGGACTGCTCCCTCCTGATAACATGTCCAAAGTATGTGAGACAAAGTCTCACCATCCTTGCTTCTAATAAGCATTCTGGCTGTACTTCTGCCAAGACAGATTAGTTTGTTCTTTTGGCATTCCACGGTATGTTCAATATTTTTTTACCAACACCATAATTCAAAGGCATCAATTCTTCAGTCTTCCTTATTCATCATGCAGCTTTTGCATGTCTATGAGGCAATTTAAAATACCATGGCTTGGGTCAGGCACACCTTAGTCTTCAAGGTGACATCTTTGCTTTTCAACACTTTAAAGAGGTCTTTTGCAGCAGATTTGCTCAATGGAATGTGTCTTTTGATTTCCTGACTGCTGTTTCCACAGATGTTGACTGTGGATTCAAATGAAATGAAATCCTTGACAATTTCAGGAAACACTGTTGGCATACTGGTTAGGTGCTACGGCTGTTAAGCAAAGGGTCGGCAGTTCAAATCCACTAGCCTCTCCTTAGAAACTCTATGGGGCAGTTCTACTCTGTCCTATAGTATTGCTATGAGTTTGAATTGACTCAATGGCAACGGGTTTGACAACTTCAGCCTTCCTCTGTTTATGATGATGCTGCTTATTGGTCCAATTCTGAGGATTTTTTTCTTTATGTTAAGGTGTAATCCATACTGAAGGCTGTGGTCTTTGATCTTCATCAGTAAGTGCTTCAAGCCCTCTTCACTTTCAGCAAGCAAGGTTGTGTCTTCTGCATATCACAGGTTATTGAGTCTTCTTCCAATCCTGATATCCTGTTCTTCATATAGTCCAGCTTCTCAGATTATTTGCTCAGCATACAGATTAAGTATGGTGAAAGGATACAACCCTGACGCACACCTTTCCTGACTTTAAACCACGCAGCATCCCCTTGTTCTGTTCAAACAACTGTCTCTTGATCTATGTATCAGTTCCTCATGAGCACAATTAAGTGTTCTGGAATTCTCGTTCTTCTCAATGTTATCCATAACTCCATACATTCGAATGCCTTTGCACAGTCAATAAAACACAGGTAAACATCTTTCTGGTATTTTCTGCTTTCAGCCAGGATCCATCTGACATCAACAATGATATCCCTGGTTTCAAGTCCCCTTCTTAATACAGTTTGAATTTCTGGCAGTTCCCTGTTGATATACTGCTGCAGCAGCTTTTTAATTTCAGCAAAATTTTACTTGTGTGTGATATTAATGATATTGTTCGATAATTTCTGCATTTAGTTGGATTACCTATACTTGATGGTGGCTACTATCACTTTCATTTCCCACCATGTATTCTGCCTTTTCAATTTCCAAAAACCCTATTATTTCATTCTCTCAGCACCCTAGACAATTTCTCCCTTTGGCTCTGAACTTGGTCCACCTTCCAGAGTTCCATTCCCATATGCTGGACCTGGTCTGTACTGACCTACCTTCTAGAAGCTTACTTGCATATTCTGTTAGTCATCTAGTGCTGTTATAACAGAAATACCACTGTGGATGGCTTTAACAAAGAGAAGCTTATTCTCTCACAGTCCAGTAGGCTACAAGTCCAAATTCAGTGCGTCAGCTGCAGGGAAAGGCTTTCTCCGTTGGCTCTGGAGGAAGGTCCATGATCAGTCTTCCCTTGGTCTGGGAGCTGCTCTGAGCAGGAACTTCAGGTCCAAAGGGCACACTCTGCTTCCGGAACTGCTTTCTTGGTGGTATGAGGTTCCCATGTGTCTTTGCTTGCTTCTCTCTTTCATATCTCAAAAGAGATGGCTTAAGACACTATCCAATCTTGTATACCTCATCAGTATAACAGCCGTTAATCCATCTTAATAGATCATAGTGATTGAATTTACAACACATAAGGAAATCACATCAGATTACAAAATGGTACACAGTGACACAATACTGGGAGTCATGACCCACCTAAGTTGACAGTTATTTTTGGGGGACACAATTCAATCCATGACACATATGGAGGGTTCATTCTTCTGGTTCACAAGTGCTACTCTGGGTGATGCTTCTGCACTTCTCCAGCCTCCAGGCAAATGATTAAATACCTATTCATGTATCTATAATATGAGTTGTTTAAACATATCATTGGATGCACTTACCACCAGATCCCAGCAAAGGAAGAGGGGTCCTATCTGCATTGGCATTCAATAAAAGTTACTTAGGGGGGCAGGGCCAAGATGATTTAGTAGTCACATGCTTCCTGTGGTCGCTGTTACAACAAAGACCCCCCCCCAAAAAAAAACAAGTGAATCGATTATATACGACAATCTAGGAGCCCTGAATATCAAAGGCAAAGTTGAGGAATTGGACTGAGTGGCAGGGGGAGGGACAGACAATTCAGAAGCAGTGAGCAGTTGCCAGATCTGACCCTGTGGGAACTGACACCCTGCAGCCGGCTCACATAGTGAGGCAAGCAGTGGCACTCAGGGCGTTTTCCACACTGAGAGAGACCAAGAAGCAGAGAGTCTACTGAAGCCTCCAGAACCAGAGAAAAGTGGTGCTCAATCAGCAAAAGATAAGTATATGCATCTATTCTACCGCACAGATCGAAAAACACCCCATTTGGGAGAAACGTCTCTCCCATTTACCTACCCCCTCCCCGCTCTGCACTGGGTCCCGGGATGGCTTCAACCATTGCTACCTCCCCTGGACTGCAAGTAAGGACCTATCATGTGCCATGAGCCATTCTCCTGGCCTTGGAGAGGGAACAAATTAACAAACAGGAATAAACACTCTGCCAGCTCCCCCAAGCCGGGAACCTAGGATAGGCACAGGTCCTTTGCCTAGGCACAGGCATAAGAGGTCCATGGACTTTGAATGCCTTTCATCCCTGCATAGACCTGTGTGGGCCCGTTTCAAAAGTGTAGGCCCTCATTAGCACAGTACAACAGCGTATGTACCTGAAGCCTAACTTCAACTACATTAGCTATATGGTGAAGTGGCTGATTCATGACATTTGACACTGCTCAGCCCATTAAATAGGGTCTTCCTACCTACATCAGGGGCTCGAGGACTGGTGGCTCCACCCACGCCACCTAGCCACCCGCAACAGGGGTCCAAGAATAAGTGGTGCCTCCCACTTATTATATATATCATATATATATGATTATATATTGTCATATATAACAATTGACTTTTTTGGGGTCTTTTTTGTAACAGCAACCACAGAAAATTCTGACTACTTAGCACATGAGCAGCTTATTTGGACATATCAAAACAAAACAAGAAGCTAGGGCATAGTAAGCAAACACAAACCAAATAAATATAATAACTTATTGATGGCTTGGAGACAACAGTCAATATCATATCACACAAAGAGGCAGACTATGATGGCTTCAGTAAGCTCACAAACAAAGAATCAAGAAATTTTCTGGAAAAAAAAAGAAATTTTCTGGAGAAAGAGGACTTATTGGAATTACTGGAGGTAGAATGCAAAAGATTAATATACAAACTCTTTAAGAGATCAGGAAGGAGATCATGCAAAACACAGAACAAGCCAAGGAACACAGACAAAGCAATAGAGGAACTCAAGAAGATTAGAGAAGAGCATAATGACAAATTTAACAGGCTGTAAGAATCCATAGAAAGGCAGCAAACAGAAATCCAGAAGATTAACAATAAAATTTCAGAATCAGACAGCTCAATAGAAAGTCATAGGAGAAGAACTGAGGCAATAGAAGTCAGAATTAGTGAGATTGAAGATAAAGCACATGACACCAAGTTATTTGAGGAAAAATCAAATAAAATAATTTTAAAAAAATGAAGAAACCCTAAGAATTATGTGTGACTCTGTCAAGAGGAACAGCCTACGAGTGATTGGAGTACAAGAACAGGGGGGATAGTGGAAAATACAGAGAGAATTGTTGGAGATTTGTTGACAGAAAACTTCCTTGATATCGTGAAAAATGAGACACTATCTAGCCAAGAAGCTCACCAAACCCCAAACAGGGTAGATCCCAAAAGAGAGTTATCAAGACATATTATAATCAAACTTGCCAAAACCAAAGATAAAGAGAGAATTTTAAGAGTAGCTAGGGATAAATGAATGTTAACCTACAAAGGAGTCAGTAAGACTAAGCTTGGACTACTGAACAGAAATCATGCAGGCAAGAAGGCAATGGTATGACATATACAAAGACTTGAAGGAAAAAAATTGCCAGCCAAGAATTATATATCCAGCAAAACTGTCTCTCAAATATGATGGTGAAATTAGGGTATTTTCAGATAAACAGAAGTTAAGGGAACTTGTAAAAACCAAACCAAAATTACAAGAAATACTAAAGGAGTCCTCCAGTTAGAGAATCAATAACATCAGATAACAACCTAAGACTAGAACACACGGCAGAACAACCACCTATCATTCCAGATAGGAAGGTCACAAAAATAAGTCAAAGCTAAATCATTGAAAATAGGGAAACAGAGATGTCAATATGTAAAAGAGAACATTAAAACAAAAAAGAGGGACTAAATAGTCAGTCATGGAACCCTCATATACCGAGGAAGATAAGGTGATATCAAGAAATAAAAGACTGCTAAAAAAAAGAAATAAAAGTTTGGTTTAAACTTAGAAAAATAGAGGTAAATTTTAAGGTAACCACAAAGGAAACCAACAATCCTATGCATCAAAATAAAAATGAAGAAAAACGTAAACACTCAGCAAATACAAAATCAACAACAATGAAAAGGTGAAAAGAAAATACATAAGGAAAAATGACTCAGCACAGAAAATTAAGTGGAACAAAGAAACAGTCAACAATGCACAAAAAATACACCAAAATGACAGCACTAAACTCATACCTATGAATAATTACACTGAATGTAAAAGGACTAAATGCACCAATAAAGACTCAGAGAGTGGCAGAATGGATTAAAAAAACATGATCAGTCTATGTGTGCCTACAAGAGACACACCTTAGACTCAAAGACACAAATAAACTAAAATTCAAAGAATGAAAAAAATAACAATAAAAAAAGAGCAGGAGTGCCAATATTAATCTCTGAAAAAACAGACTTCAAAGCAAACTTCACCACAAAAGATAAGGAAGGACACTATATAATCATTAAAGCATCAATACACCAGGAAGAAGTAACCATAACAAATATTTACGCACTCAGTTACAGGGCTCCAAAATACATCAAACAAACTCTAACAGCATTAAAAAGAGAAATAGATAGATCCTCAATAATAGTAGGAGACTTCAACACACCACTTTCAGTGAACGACAGAACATCTAGAAAGAAGCTCAATAAAGACATGGAAGATCTAAATGCCACAATCAACCAACTTGATCTCATAGGCATATAGAGAACAAGCCACCCAACAGCAGCCAAGTATTCTTCCTTTTCCAATGCACATGGAACGTTCTCCAGAATAGACCACTTATTAGGCCACAAAGCAGACTTAACAGAATCCAAAACATCAAAATACTATGAAGCAGCTTTTTAACAATAAAGCATAAAAGTAGAAATCAATAACAGAATAAGCAAAGAAAAAAAATACACGGACACTGAACAACACCTTGCACAAAAACTACTGGGTTATAGAAGAAATCAAAGATGGAATAAAGATATTCAGAGAATCAAATGAGAATGAAAACATGTCCTACAAGAACATTTGAGACACAGCACAAGCAGGGCTCAGAGGTCGATTTATAGCAATAAATCCACACATCTAAAAAGAAGAAAGGGCGAAAATCAAAACATTAACCCTGCAACTTGAACAAATAGAAAGAGAACAGCAAAAGAAGCCCTTGGGCACCAGAAGAAAGCAAATAATAAAAATTAGAGCAGAATTAAATGAAATAGAGAATAGAAAAACAATTGAAAGAATTCATAAGACCAAAAGTTGGTTCTTTGAAAAGATCAACAAACTAGAAACCATTGGTCAAACTGACAAAAGAAAAACAGGAGAGGAAGCAAATTACCCCAATAAGAAATGAGATGGGTGATATCACAACAGATCCAACTGAAATTAAAAGAATCATAACAGAATACTATCAAAAATTGTACTCCAATAAATTTGAAAACCTAGAGGAAATGGACACATTTCTAGAAACAAACTACCTACCTAAACTAACACGAACCGAGGTAGAAAAACTATATAAACCTATAACTAAAGAAGAGATTTAAGAGGTAATTAAAAAAACTCCCAACAACAACAAAAAAAAACCCTGGCCCTGATGGCTTCACTGGAGAATTCTACCAAACTTTCACAGAAGAGTTAACACCAGTACTACTAAATGTATTTCAGAGCACAGAAAAAGATGAAATACTCCAGACACATTCTATGAACTCAGCATAACCCTGATACGAAAATCAAGTACAGACACAAAAAAAATGGAAAATTACACACAAATATCCCTCATGAACATATACATAAAAGTCCTCAACAAAATTCTAGCCAATAGAATTCAATAACATATCAAAAAAAATTCACCATGACCCAGTGGGATACATATCAGGTATACAGGGATGGTTCTACATTAGAAGAGCAATTAATGTAATCCATCACATAAATAAAACAAAAGACAATTACTACATGATCTTATCAATTCATGCAGAAAAGGCATTTGACATAGTCCAGCACCCACTCATGATAAAAACTCTCATCAAAATAGAAATAGAAGGGAAATTCCTCAACATAATTAAGGGCATTTATACAAAGAGAGTCCGAAAGCACTTCCCTTAAGAATGGGAACCAGACAAGGATGACCTTTATTACCACTCTTATTCAACATTGTGCCGGAGGTCCTAGCCATAGCAATTAAGCTAGAAAAAGAAATAAAAGGCATCCAGATTGTTAAGGAAGAAGTAAAAGTATCCCTATCTGCAGATGATATGATCTTATACACAGAAAACCCAAAAGAATCCACAAGAAAACTACTGGAACTAATAGAAGATTTCAGCAAAGTATCAGGATATAAGATAAACACAAAAATCAGTTGGATTCCTCTACACCAACAAAGAGAACTTCAAAGAGGAAATCACCAAATAATACCATTTACAATAGCCCCCAAGAAGACAAAATACTTAGGAATGAATCTAACCAGAGATGTAAAAGACCTATACAAAGAAAACTACAAGACACTACTTCAGGAAACCAAAAGAGATCTACAGAAGAGGAAAAACATACCTTGCTCATGCATAGGAAAACTCAACATTGTGAAAATGTCAAGCCTACCCAAAACGATCTACAGATACAATGCAATCCGATCCAAATTACAATAGCATTTTTTAATGAGATGGAGAAATAAATCTCCAGCTTCATATGGAAAGGGATGAGGCCCCGGATAAGTAAAGCAATATTGAACAAGAATAAAGTGGGAGGTCTCACACTACTTGATTTTATAACCCATTATATTGCCACGGTAGTCAAAACAGCATGGTACAGGTACAACAACAGATACATAGACTAATGGAACAGAATTGAGAATCCAGATGTAAATTCATCCACCTATGAGCAGCTGACATTTAACAAAGGCCCAAAGTCCATTAAGTGGGGAAAAGACAGTCTCTTTAACAAATGGTGCTGACATAACTGGATACCCATCTGCAAAAAAATGAAACAAGACTCATACCTCACACCATGTATGAAAACTAACTCAAAATGGATCAAAGACTTAAATATAAAATCTAAAACAATAAACATCATGGAAGAAAAATAGGGACAATGCTAGGAGCCCTGATACATGGCATAAACAGAATGCAAACCATAACTAACAATTCACAAAAACCAGAAGAGAAACTAGATAACTCTAACTCCTAAAAATCAAACACTTACACTCATCAAAAGACTTCACCAAAATAGTAAAGATACAACCTACAGACTGGGAATAAAATTTTGGCTACAACATATCTAATCAGGGTCTAATCCCTAAAATCTACAACATACTGCAAAACCTCAACAACAAAAAAGACAAATAACTCAATTAAAAAATGGGCAAAGGATATGAACAGGCACTTCACCAAAGACATTCAGGTGGCAAACAGATACATAAGGAAATAAGATCATTAGCCATAAGAGAAATGCAAATGAAAACTGCAATGAGATATCACTTCACCCCAACAAGGCTAGCAATAATCCAGAAAACACAAAATAATAAATATTGGAGAGGTTGTGGAGAGACTGGATCACTTATACACCGTTGGTGTGAAAGTAAAATGGTACAACAACTTTGGAAATCGATTTGGCTCTTCCTTAAAAAGCTAGAAATGGAAGTACCATACAATCCAGCAATCCCGCTCCTTGGAATATATCCTAGAGAAATAAGAGCCATCACACGAATAGATATATGCACACACATGTTCACTGCAGCACTGTTCACAATAGCAAAAAGAGGAAACAACCTAGGTGCCCATCAACAGATGAATGGATAAACAAATTATGGTACATACACACAATGGAATACTACCCAACGATAAAGAACAATGATGAATCCACAAAACATCTCACTACATGGATGAATCTGGAGGGCAGCATGCTGAGTGAAATTAGTCAGTTGCAAAAGGACACATATTGTATGAGACCACTATTATAAGAACTCAAGAAAAGATGTAAAAATAGAAGAAAACATTCTTTGATGGTTACAAGTGTTGGTGGGGGAGGAGGGGAATTCACTAACTAGATAGTAGACAAGAATTATCATAGGTGAAGGGAAGGACAACACACAATACAGGGGAAGTCAGCACAAACTGGACTAAACCAAAAGCTAAGAAGCTTCCTGAACACAGCCAAACACTTTGAGGGGCAGAGTAGCAGAGGCCGGGGTCTGGAAACCTTGGTTTTGGGGGATATCTAGGACAATTGGCATAACAAAGTTTATTAAGAAAATGTTCTGCATCCCACTTTGGTGAGTGCCACCTGGGATCTTAGAAGCTTGTGAGTGGCCATCTAAGATGCATCGATTGGTCCCAACCCACCTGTAGCAAAGGATAATGAAGAACACCAAAGACCACAAAGAAAACATTAGCCCAAGAGACAAAAGGGCCACATCAACCAGAGACTCCATCAGCCTGAGAAGACCAGAAGAACTAGATGCTGCTCGGCTACCACCAATGACTGCCCTAACAGGGAACGCAACAGAGTCCTTGACGGAGCAGGAGAAAAGTGTGATGCAGAACTCAAATTTACGTAACAAGACCAGACTTAATGGTCTGACCAAGAACTGGAGGAACCCTTGCAGCCATGGCCCCCGGATGCTCTGTTAATCCAGAACTAAAACCATTCCCAAAACCTAGTCTAAAACCATTCCCAAAGCCTAGTCTTCAGACAAAGATTAGGCTGGACTATAAAACATAAATAATACTCGTGAAGACTGTGCTTCTTAGTTCATGCAGATATACAAGACTAAATGGGCAGCTAGCTTTCTGGAGGCAGGATAAGAAGGCAGAAAGGGACAGGAGCTGGTTGGATGGTCACGGGAAACCCAGGGTGGTAATGGGGAGTGTGCTGTCACATTACAGGGATTGCAACTAATGTCATATAATAATATGTGTATAAATTTTTATATGAGAAATTTACTTGAGTTCTAAACTTTCACCTAAAGCACAATTTAAAAAAAGATTAAAAAAAGAATCTGTGCTAAGTGGGCCCATATCAATAAACTCAGACTGATTCATCTTTATGTTCCTTGCACCATTATCCTACACCCTTAATAGCCATTCCCACAAATATTCCGCAGGTTTCTGTTTGTTCACATTAGAAAAAAATCAGGCAGTTCTTCTGGAGTGTAGCGTACCTCCTCCTGGGCCACACTTTGTACTTCACATTTTTTGGGCTTGCTGGGACTTAAGTCTAGTTATAGGTGTAGAAGCCAAAATCAGTGGTGGGGATGTGTTTTCAGAACATTCAGTTTCAGTATTGTCTTGTAAGGCATCTTCCTCAGGCAATGATCCAGGCTATGACTCAGACAAAGGCTTTTCAGACACAGCTGGGTTAATCTTATCAGATGGGGGTGGAGTGGCTAATGGTTTTACTGGGAAAGGTGGCTTAGCAGACAAAGATGTAAACTCTTCCTCTGGGAGTGAGAGGGCTGGTTCTGTTGCCAGGAGTGATTTAACAGAATTTAGGGGCTAGTGTCCCCAGCTTCCTGATTATCTGCCCACACGTCCCCATCACAAGTTTCAGGATCCCATTTCTTCCCAATCAATGCCCTCACTTTAACTTCAGATACCACTCGAGGTTAGGAATTGAGCTGGCGTTGTACTTCGACAACTCTTATGATAAGACTCTGTATTTGGTTTTTGGCAATATCAGCTCTGTTACTACAAGAAATAAGGATTTCTTTCAAGGCACAAGTGGAAACTTTGAGGTCTCTTAGGTGGTGCTTGAGGTTTGACTCTGGAGCCCTGAGCTAATGTCTTTCACCACTCTGTCTAGTGAAAGACGGACCCGCCAGCCAGCTTCTTTATAATTCTGTTTATGACAAAATTGTAGAAAGGTATCAAACATGTGCTTACCTAGAGCCTTGCCTTTCACCAATACTTAATCTATTGGTGGTGATATTTAGCATATTTCTATTGCCATCTCACACCATGGATTAGCAGCGTCCTCTTTAATACTGACAGCAGAGTCATCAACGTCTTTAAGACTAAGCAGACTTGAGAACAAATTTACAAATCTCATCCTTACATTTTTGGTACTCTAGAACCCCACTCTTGGTACCAAACGTCTTAGGTTGGGTTCTCTAGAGAAGCAAAACTAGTCGAGCATATAAATATATACACAGAGATTTACATCAAGGAAATGGCTCATGCAGTTGTAGAAGCTGGGACACCCCAAGTCTGTAGGTCAGGCTGGAGGCTTCTCCTGTTTCATGCAGCCACAGGGGCTGGTGAACCTAAGATTGGCAGGTCAGACAGCAGGGCTCTTGCTCACAGGCTGTGAAGACTGACGAATCCCAGGGAAGACGGCAGGCAAGATGGCAGGTAAGCTTCTAGCTCACGCCTCAAGAACTGGAGGTCAGACAAACAGGAGCCAGCTGCAGGATCTGCAGCAAGCAAAAGTCTGTGAGCCTTGCTGGAAATGTCACTATATTGGATAAAGGCCACATACACAAGGAAACTCCTTTTCAACTGATTGGTTACTAACAGCAGATCCCATCATGGAGATGATCACATTATAACAAATCTCATCATGGAAGTGATCACATCATCATATAACCAAACTATATCATAACTGCCAAACCACCGAGAATCATGGCCCAGGCAACTAGATACACAACCTTAACGATCACAGTTTAACGATCACACTGTTGATATAAGCAAACTCCTTGTTAATTTCAAGGTGTGGCCCTCCCAGCAGGAGCATGAACCAACCAATCTCCTGGGTGGACCTCAGTTGCTCAATCCTATCAGGTGGTTTTACTATTATGCTCCTTAGAAGCGAGGATGGTGAGACTTCGTCTCACATACTTTGGACATGTGATCAGGAGGGATCAATCAGTCCCTGGAGAAGGACATCATGCTGGTTAAGGAGAGGGTCAGCAAAAAAGAGGAAGACCATCTACAAGATGGAATGACACAGTGACTGCAACAATGGGCTTAAACATAACAACGATCATGAGGATGGCACAGGACCGAGCAGTGTTTCATTCTGTTGTACATAGGGTCGTAATGAGGCAGAACCAATTCGATGGCACGTAACAACAATAATATAAGGTGGTTTTATATAACAATTTTCCAACTAGTGAACCAGCAATCCCTGCAAAGTGCATAAAGTAGACCAATAACAAGGCAGACTGTGGCCCAACCAATCATTTTTGGCAGAATTACAAGCCCAAATCCAGCAAGGCCATATATTAGAGACAGTCACTGCACTGCAGCCTCTTACTAAATATTTTCCTCCTGAAATTGGGATAAATATGGTCCTAAATGCATGTACCCCTATGCTGTAATGTTGGAAGCTATGCCCCGAGTGTTCAAATATCAGTAGGGTCACCCATGGGGGACAGGTTTCAGCTGAGCTTCCAGACAATGATGGACAAGGAAGAAAGAGCCAGTGGTCTACTTCTGAAAAAAATTAGCCAGTGAAATCTTTACGAATAACATAAGAACATTGCCTGATATAGTGCCAGAAGATAAGCTCCTCAGGCGGGAAAACACTCAAAATATGACTGGAAAGATCTGTCTTTTCATAGCAGAGGCAACCTTAATGACGAGGATAGAGTCAAGCTTTAGATCATCATTTGTTGATGTGGCACGACTCTAAATGAGAAGAAACAGCTGCAAATATCCATTAACAATCAGAATGTGGAATTTATGAAGTAGGAATCTAGGAAAATTAGAAATTGTCAAAAATGAAAGAGAATGCATAAAGATCAGTA
Organism: Dugong dugon; assembly: GCA_030035585.1. Taxonomy (NCBI): domain Eukaryota; kingdom Metazoa; phylum Chordata; class Mammalia; order Sirenia; family Dugongidae; genus Dugong; species Dugong dugon. The sequence goes on along the minus strand of CM057462.1, from coordinate 15,754,553 downwards.
TTCTAGGCATTAGTGAGCTGAAATGGATTCGTATTTACCATTTTGAACCAGACAATCAAATGGTTTACTACGCCGGGAATGATAAATTGAAGAGAAAAGGCGTTACATTCATTGTGAAAAAGAACATTTCAAGATCTATGCTGACCTGAAGTCCATTAAACAGTGAAAAGACAGTCTAATAAATGGTGCTGGCAAAACTGGATGTCCACCTGCAAAAAAATGAAACAGGACCCATACCTCACACCATATACAAAACTAATTCAAAATGGATCAAAGACCTAAATATAAAGCCAAAAACAATAAAGTTCATAGAAGAAAAAATAGGATCAACGCTAGAGGCCCTAATACAGGGCATTAACAGGATACAAACCATAACCAGCAACACATAAACTCCAGAACATACGCTTGATAACTGGGATCTTCTAAAAATTAAACACTTATGCTCATCAAAAGAATTCACCAAAAGAGTAAAAAGAGAATGTACAGACTAGGGAAAAAAATTTGGACATTATAAGTCAGACAAAGGTCCAATCTCAAAAATCTAGAAGAAAATCCAACACCTCTACAACAAAAAGACAAATAATCCAGTTAAAAATGGGCAAAGGAAATGAACAGAAACTTCACCAAAGTAGACATTCAAGCAGCCAACAGAAGCATCAGGAAACGCTCGTGATCACTAGTCATTAGAGAAATGCAAATTAAAACCACAATGAGATACCATCTCACCCCGGTATTACTGGCACAAATCAAAAAAACTGGAAATAACGCATGCTGGAGGGGCTGTGGGGAGATCGGAACACCTATGCACTGCTGGTGGGAATACAAAATGATACAACCATTTTGGAAAACAATATGGTGCTTCCTTACAAAGCTAGAAATAGAAATACCATACTATCCAGAATCCCACTCCTAGGAATATATCCTAAAGAAATAAGAGCCGTCACATGAATAGACATATGCACACCCATGTTCACTGAAGCGTTGTTCACAAAAGAAAAAGATGGAAACAACCTAGATACCCATCAACAGATGAATGGATAAACAAACTATGGTACAAACACACAATGGAGTATTATGCTACGATAAAGAACAATGATGAATCTGTGAAGCATCTCATAACATGGATGAAACTGGAGGACATTATGCTGAGTGTAATAAGTCAATCACAAAAGGACAAATATTGTATGAGACCTCTACTGTGAAAACTCATGAAAGGGTTTACACAGAAAAAGAAACAATTGCTGGTTACAAGGGATGGGAGGGGAGAATACTAAATAGACAATAGAAAAGTGGTAACTTTGGTGAAGGGTAAGACAGTGCACAGTACTGGGGAAGACAGCACAGCTTGTACAAGGAAAGATCATAGAAGCTCCATAGACACATCCAAACTCACTAAAGGACTGAATTTCTGAGAGGAGGGCTATGGGGACCGTGGTCTCAGGGAACATCTTGCTCAATTGGCATAACACAGTTTATAAAGACAATGTTCTACATTCTACCTTGGTGAGTAGCGTCTGAGGTCTTAAAAAGCCTGTGAGCAGCCATCTAAGATACTCCACTGGTCTCACCACTTCGGGAACAAGAGAGAATGAAGAAAACAAGATACCAGGAAAAGATTAGTCCAAAAGACTAATGGACCACAACTACCACAGCCTCCAACAGACTGAATCCACTACAACTAGATGGTGTCCGGCTACCACCATTGACTGCTCTGACCAGGATCACAACAGAGGGTCCGAGACAGAGTTGGAGAAAAATGTAGAACAAAATTCTAACTCACAAAAAAAGACCAGACTTACTGGCCTGACAGAGACTGGAGAAACCTTGAGAGTATGGCCCCTGGACATTCTTTGAGTTCAGTAATGAAGTCACTCCTGAGGTTCACCCTTCAGCCAAAGATTAGACAGCCCCATAAAACAAAACGAGACTAATGGGGCACAACAGTCCAGAGACAAGGACTAGAAGACAGGAGGGGAAAGGAAAGCTGGTAATAGGGAACCCAAGGTTGAGAAGGGACAGTGGCGCCATGTTGTGGGGTTGTTAACCATTGTCATAAAACATGTGTACTGTTTAATGAGAAACTATTTGTTCTGTAAACCTGCATCTGAAGTACAATTTAAAAAAAGATCTATGCTGAAGTACAATGCTAGTGATAGGATAATATCCATACATCTACAAGGAAAACCAGCTAATACGGCTGTTATTCAAATTCACGCACCAACCACTAATGCCAAAGATGACTAAACTGAAGATTTTTACCAACTTCTGCAGTCTGAAATTGATCAAACATGCAGTCAAGGTACATTGATAATTACTGGTGATTGGAATGGGGAAGTTGGAAACAAAGAAGAAGGAACAGTAGTTGGAAAATATGGCCTTGGTGATAGAAATGATGCCAGAGATTGCATAACAGAATTTTGCAAGAGCACTGACTTCTTCATTGCAGATACATTTTTCAACGACTTAAACGGCGAAGATACATGCGACCTCACCAGATGGAATACACAGGAATCAAACCTACTACAATTGTAGAAAGAGATGATGGAAAAGCTCAATATCTATAGTCAGAACGAGGCCAGCAGCCAACTGCGGAACAGACCATCAATTGCTTATATGCAAGTTCAAGTTGAAGCAGAAGAAAATTAGAACAAGTCCAAGAGAGCCAAAGCATGATCTGAGTATCTTCTACCTGAATTTAGAGACCATCTCAAGAATAGATTTGACTCATTAAACACTAATAACTGAAGATCAGATGAGTTGTGGAATGACATCAAGGACATTATACATGAAGAAAGCAAGAGGTCATTAAATCCAGTGGAAGAAATGATGAAGTAAAAGAACTGAACAGAAAACTTCAAAGGGCTGCTCGAGAAGACAAAGTGAAGTATCATAATGACATATGCAAAGATCTGGAATTAGAAAACCAAAAGGGAAGAACATGCATGGTATTTCTCAAGCTGAAAGAATTGAAGAAAAAATTCAAGTCTCGAGTTGCAATATTGAAAGATTCTATGGGCAAAACACTGAACGACCCAAGAGGCATCAAAAGAAGATGGAAGGAATGTAAAAAGTTATTGTACCAAAAAGAATTTGTCAACATTCATTCATTTCAGGAGCTAGCATATGATCAAGAACAGATGGTACTGAAGGAAGAAATCCAAGCTGCACTGAAAACATGGGCGAAAAACAAGGCTCCAGGAATTGACATGTTTAAGATGTTTCAACAAACAGATGCAGCGCTACAGGTACTCATTCGTCTATACCAAGAAATTTGGAAGACAACTGTCTTGCCAACCGACTGGAAGAGATCCATATTTATACCTATTACCAAGAAAGATGATCCAACTGAATGTGAAAATGATCAAATAATATCATTACTATCACACGCAAGTAAAATTTGGACGAAGGACATTCAAAAGTAGTTGCAGTAGTACATCGACAGGGAACTTCCAGACATTAAAGCCAGATTCAGAAGAGGACATGGACCGAGGGATATCATTGCTAATGTCAGCTGGATCCTGGCTGAAAGCAGAGAATACCAGAAAGATGTTTACCTGTGTTTTATTGACTATGCAAAGGCATCCAACTGTGTGGATCATAACAAATTATGGGTAACATTGCGAAGAATAGAAATTCCAGAACACTTAATTGTGCTCATGAGGAACCTGTACATAGATCAAGAAGCAGTCATTCGAACAGAACAAGAGGATAATGTGTGGTTTAAAGTCAGGAAAGGTGTGCGTCAGGGTTGTATCCTTTCACCATACTTAATCTGTAAACTAAGCAAATAATCCGAGAACCTGAACTATATGAAGAACGGGGCACAGGATTGGAGGAAGACTCATTAACAACCTGCGATATGCAGATAACACAACCTTGCTTGCTGAAAGTGAAGAGGACTTGAAGCACTTACTGATGAAGGTAAAGGGCTAGAGCCTTTAGTATGGCTTACATCTCAACACAAGGAAAACAAAAATCCTCACAACTGGACCAATGGGTAACATCATGATAAATGGAGAAAAGATTGGAGTTGTCAAGGATTTCATTTTGCTTGGATTCACAATCAATGCCCATGGAAGCTGTGGTCAAGAAATCAAATGACGTATTGCATTGAGAAAATCTCTGCAAAGAACTTCTTCAAAGTATTAAAAAGCAAAGATGTCACTTTGAGGAATAAGGTGCATGACCCAAGACATAGTGTCTTCGATCACCACATATGCATGCAAAAGCTGGACAATGAATAAGGAAGACTGAGGAAGAATTGACGCCTATGAATTATGGTGTTGGCAAAGAATGTTGAATATACTGGTCCATGCCATAAGAATGAACAAATCTGTCTTGGAAGAAATACAGCCAGAATGTCCTTTAGAGGCAAGGATGTCAAGACTTTGTCTCACATACTTCTGACATGTTATCACTAGGGACCAGTCTCTGTAGTAGGACATCATGCTTGGTAAAGTAGAGGGTCAGTGAAAAAGAGGAAGACCCTCAACGAGATGGATTGACACAGTGGCTGCAACAGGCTCAAGCATAACAACGATCATGAGGATGGCGCAGGACTGGGCAGTCTTTTGCTCTGTTGTACATAGGGTCGCTATGAGCCGGAACCAACTTCATGGCACCTAAGAACAACAATCTTTGGCTGAAGGGTGAAGTTCATGAGTGACTTCAGTACTGAGTTAAAAAGGTGCGCAGAGCCATACTCTCAGGGTTTCTCCAGTCTTTGTCTGACCAGTAAGTCTGATCTCTTTTTGTAAGTTAGAATTTTGTTCTACGTTTTTCTCCAGCTCTGTCCAGGACCCTTTACAGTGATCCCTATCAGAGCTCTCGATGGTGGTAGCTGTGCAACATCTAGTTGTGCAGGACTCAATCTGGTGGAGGCTGTGGTAGTTGTGGCCCATTAGTCCTTTGAACTAATGTTTACCTTGTGTCTTTGGTTTTCTTCATTCTCCTTTACTCCAAATGGGTTGGGACTAGTAGATTGATCTTAGATGGCCTCAACTAGTAGATTGATCTTAGATGGCCTCACACAAGCTTTTAAGACCCCAAATGCGGCTCACCAGAGTAGGATGTAGAACATTTTCTTTATAAACTATGTTATGCCAGTTGGGCTAGATGTCCCCCCAGACTATGGTCCCCAGCTCTCAGTCCTGTAATTTGGTCCCTCAGGGAGTTCAAATGTGTCTATGAGGCTTCCATAACCTTGTCTTGGTCAAGTTGTGATGACTTCCCCAGTATTGTGTACTATTTTACCCTTCACCAAAGTTACCACTTAGCTATTGTCTAGTTAGTGTTTTTACCTCTCCACCCCTCCTCTCCCTAGTAACTATCAAAAATTGTTTCTGTGTGTAAACCTTTTCATGAGTTCTCATAATAGTGGTCTCATACAGTATTTGTCCTTTTGCAATTGACTTATTTCACTCAGCAAAATGAACTCCAGATTCATCCATGTTGTGAAATGTTTCACAGATTCATCATTGTTCTTTATTGCGTAGTATTCCATTGTGTGTATGTACTGTAGTTTGTTTATCCTTTCATCTGTTGATGGGAACTTAGGCTGTTTCCATCTTTTTGCTATTGTGAATAATGTTGCAGTGAACATGGATGCATATGTCTATTTCTGTGACAGATCTTATTTCTTTAGGATATAATCCTAGGAGTGGGATTGCTGAATCATATGGTATTTCTATTTCTAGCTTTTAAAGGAAATGCCATATCAATTTCCAAAACTGCTGTACCATTTTATTCCCACCAGCAGTGCAAAAGAGTTCCAATCTCCCCACAGCCTCTCCAACATGTATTATTTTCTGTTTTATTTATTCTTTCCAGTAATGTTGGGGTGAGATGGTATCTCATTGTAGTTTTGATTTGCATTTCCCTAATGGCTAGTGATCCTGAGCATTTCCTCACATGTCTGTTAGGTATCTGAATGTCTTCTTAATGAAGTGTCTTTTCATATCTTAACCCATTTTTTAATCATTTGAACAGAACAAGGAGATACTGCATGGTTTAAAGTCAGGAAAGGTATGCTTCAGGGTTGTATCCTTTCACCATACTTATTCAATCTGTATGCTGAGCAAATAATCTGAGAAGCTGGACTGTATGAAGAACAGGCGTCAGGATTGGAGAAAGATTCATTAACAACCTGTGTTATGCAGATGATACAACCTTGCTTGCTGAAAGATGACTTGAAGCACTTATGAAGATCAAAGACCACAGCCTTCAGTATGGATTATTCCTCAACATAAAGAAAACAAAAATCCTCACAAGCGGAGCAATAAGCAACATCATGATAAATAGAGAAAAGATTGAAGTTGTCAAAGATTTCATTTTACTTGGATCCATAATCAACACCCATGGAAGCAGCAGTCAAGAAATCAAATGACACATTGCATTGGGCAAATCTGCTGCAGAAGACCTCTTTAAAATTGTTGAAAAGCAAAGATGTCACCTTGAAGACTAAGGTGTGCCTGACCCAAGCCACGGCGTCTTCAATCGCCTCACATGCATGTGAAAGCTGAACGATGAATAAGGAAGACAGAAGAACTGACGTCTTTGAATTGTGTTGGTGAAGAATACTGAATACACCATGGACTGCCAAAAGAATGAACAAATCTGTCTTGAAAGAAGTACAACCAAAATGCTCCTTAGAAGCAAGGATGGCGAGACTGCGTCTCACATACTTTAGACATGTTATCAGGAGGGAGCAGTCCCTGGAGAAGGACATCATGCTTGGTGAAGTAGAAGGTAAGTGTAAAAGAGGAAGACCCTCAACAAGATGGACTGATACAGTGACTCCAACAATGGAATCAAGCAAAATAACGATTGTGATGATGGCACAGGACTGGGCAGTGTTTTGTTGTGTTGTACATAGGGTCACTATGAGTCAGAATTGACTCGACGGCACCTAACAATAGCATTTTTTAATTGGATTATTTGTCTTTTTGTTGCAGAGGTATTGGATTTTCCTACAGAACTTAGAGATTAGGTTTTTGTTGGATTTGTCATAGTCAAATTTTTTTTCCCAGTCTGTAAGCTCTCTTTTTACTCTTTTGGTAAAGGCTTTTGATGAGCATAAGTGTTTAATTTTTAGGAGATCCCAGTTATCTATCTTATCTTCTGGTGTTTGAGTATTGTTAGTTATGGTTTGTATCCTATTTATGGCATACATTAGGGCCTCTAGCGTTGACCCTATTTTTTCTTCTATGATCTTTATAGTTTTTGGTTTCATAGATAGGTCTTTGATCCATTTTGAATTAGTTTTTGTGTATGGTGTGAGGTATGGGTCCTGATTACCACAATTTTTGTTATTCATTTATTCATTCATTTTATTCTGTTGTTAAGGTTTGTATTATAACCCAGAATACAGTTTATCTTGCTGAATGTTTAATGAGCACTTAGAAATAATGTATTTGCTGCTGTTAGGTGGAGTATTCAATAAATTTCAATGAAATAAAATCGATTCATACTGTTGTTCGGGTCTTCTTATATGCTTGTTCCCTTCCACATCCTTGTGAATTTTTCTTTTATCTTTCAGTTTTATCAGGTTCTGCTTTATAGTTATTGAAGTTTGGTTGTTAAGGTTTGTATTATAACCCAGGAGACGGTCTATCTTGCTGAATGTTATGAACACTTAGAAATAATGAGCATATTTCAGGTCACTGTGTCTTGTCGAAATTCTTTTATTGTTATAAAATACCTCTTTATCCTTGTTAACTTTCATACTAGCCTTAGCCCCTTGCTAATTATAATGGTCTTTGTTGGATGGTGAGAATCTTGGTTCCCATTATTTGCAATTTATCTATGTATTTGTCCAACCCTAGTAAAAATGTAGTTTCAGAACTGCTAACTTATCAAAATTTATCAACTAAAGCAGTGTTTCTTTGCAGTTCTTTTTGTATTTAGCCTTACTGTTTCCGGAAAAAACACAGTCTCTGAAGTTCTTTTAGTGCATTCCTTTTTTCCTCATTACTGTCATGGAGATTACGTCATACATTTGTAATAGAGTTAGATTCATTTGTCACAGTTTGCTTCCCATTCTGGGATAAACAAATATCTTGGATAATTTTTGCAAATTTGCATATAGCATTGTCGCAGCGGCAGCGCTGCGGTTGTCGGGACAGCGAAGACTGTAACCAACTGTACAACTCTTACAGAGAAGTGTGGCCAGGAGGGCCACTCTGAGGAGTCGACCCCCGGCTTCAGTTCCAGGAGTTTATTTATAGTCAATACAGCAAGCAGTGAAGCAAATAACAGAACAATGGGCTTTGGGTGAGTAACAATAAGTTTCGGGCAAGGGAGAAGGAATTCAGGTAAACAAGCCAATCAGTAACAGGGCAATAGGTTTGGGAAAACAAGTCGTGCCTAATCTCATTCTTATCGCTGACAAGTCTCCAACATGTCCTATACAGCATAGAGGCCTGTGGGGGCTGCAGTTGTCAATAGTGCAGCCATGTTTAAATGGCATATATCCCACATAGCATAGTCCACTCTTTGTAATGTATAATTCTATGGTTTTGAAAAATGCTTAGAATCATGTAAACCCTAAGATAATACCACACATAACAGTTCTACCATATTAAAAATGCCTTTGTGCAGCCCCTTTGTAGTCAACCCCTCTTCCCTCCCTCAATCCTACCAACTGATCTGTTTTCTATTTCTATAATTTAACCTTTTCAGAATGTTGTATAAATGGAACCATCCCTTATTTCCCATTTTGATTTGGCTTCTTTAACTCAAAAAATGTATTTAAGATTTATACATGTTCTAATGTGAACCAATAGTGAGTTCTGTTTTTGCTGAGTTGTATTTCATGGTACTAATGTACCGAAGTTTTTTTTAATTCACTCACCTATTTAAGAACATTTTAGTTATTTCCAGGTTTGGGTGATGATGAATAATGCTGCTATAAAAACTCCATACAGGTTTTTGTGAGAACAAAAATTTTCAATTCACTTGGGTAAATACCTACAAATAGGATCACTGTGTTGTTTGATCAATATATCTTTAACTTTACAAGAAATGGCCAAAGTGGCTGTACCATTTTGCATTGCAACCACTGAATGAAAGTTTCTGTTGCTCTGCATCCTCATCAACACTTGGAAGTGTCAGTTATTTTTTGGTTTAGTCATATTAATAGGTGGTAATGGTATTTCATTGTTGTTTGAATTTGCACTTCCCTAATGACTAATAATATTCAGCATATTTGCATAATCTCATCTGCCATCTGTGAAATAGCAGGAGTAGTAGTAGCAGCATCGGAATCTGTCTAACTTCTGGGGGGAATCTTCCCAAAGCTGATCCGTATGATTTGGAGGTCAGACATTACCTCCACTCTCAAACCTTTTTACCAATTCTGACACCTGCCACCCCGCCACAGCACTCTCTACTTCTCTTCTGGATTTGATAATCCATTGCAATGGCCACACAGAACTCAGAGACCATACTTACAGTTAAAGTGGCTTATTACAGAAGTAACAGGGAACAACTTGGGATCAGGATCAACAGGCTACAACTCAGGATCAGAAAGAATGCAAAGTCTCCCTTCTTCAATGTAGGACAACTCTCTCAGCTCCTCTCCGCCCCCTGAGGATGGTTGCCTCTTGGCCCCCTAAGGATGGGCCCCTCTTGGTCCTCTGAGGAAGGGCTCCTCTTGGCCCTGCTGTTGTCACCACCAATTCTGCCACAGGACCCCTTCCAGATCTGTCACCACTGGCTCTGCCACTAGGTCCCTTCCAGGCCTGTCACCATCTTCAGTGTTTCAGCTTTTGACCCGTGTTATAGCTCTTTTAGGAGTTTTCTTGCCTCCTCTCCCTCTGCTGCTTCTCTCTTCTTTCTTCCTTCTGCTTCTCTTTTGTCTCTGAAACCACTGTGGGGTTGGCTGCTTATATAAACAAATATGTGGTCAATTTCAAGGCATGCCCCCCCCACCAGGGCCACAAACTGAGCAATCCCCTATCAGTAGGCCACAGACACTTCATTTGCATAGTATATTGACCAATTCCTGCAAGGTTCATACCAATGACAGGGCAGACTGCAGCCCAGGGCTAGACTAAAAGTATCAAACCCCAAGTTGTTTACTGCTTACCCAGGAAATGTCAATCTACCTGGACAAAAGTAACAAAACCTCTAGGGCAGAAAACTAGGGCAAAGGTAACTCCTCAGGACTTAGGGGAAAAAAATTCTCTCAAGATGTTTTTCCACAGAACTGAGGCAAGAGGTCACATAAAGGAACTCATTTCACCAGACCATCTATATACATTCTTTGATGAAATATATACCTCTGAAATAAAAAAGCTTTCATCATATTTTATTCTTTTTAATTCATCAAAAATGGCAATCATTTTCTTCACTGGTGGTCTTTGGTGCAGTTTGCACTTAACTGGTAACCTAAAAAGGTTGGCAGTTAGAATTCACCCCATGGTATGGCAGAAGAAAAGGCCTGGAGATCTGCTTTCATTAAGATTACAGCCAAGAAAACCCTATGGATCAGTTCTACTCTGTAACACATGGGGTTGACATGAATTGGAATCAACTTGACTGCAACTAACAGCAATACAACATGGTCTTTGTACTACATATTTCCTCTGACAGGATTTTCTTTCCCTAGGAATTTGATGGTTGTCTTCTTATAATCTGGGTCTTACCTCAAAGGGCCACCTCCTCAGAGAGTGCACCTTCTCCCATCTCAGCTACTCCCTTTCACTGCCCTGTATAAATTTTTCACTGAAATTTTCAGAATCAGTGAAATCCACTTAAGGGTAATAGGGCTTATTCCTCTACTCATCAATCTACAGAAAGTTAAATCATGTAAATGCAATCAAATTGAACAGTGTTACATTTACTTATATCCATGGTATTGCCCACATATAAGGCCTCAAAGAAGTAAAAACATGCAAAGGTCTGGTTTGTGAAGATGGCAGCTTTAATGTCCTTTTATATGTTCTTACTTAGGGCTCTGCTGAGTACTCTAGAGCTATGTTTCCAATATTGCAGTTTGACTATTTTAATTAAAATTATATTTTCAATTCTTTAGTTACAATAGTCACCTTTCAATGCCCAAATAACTACATAGGGCTAGTGGCTATTGTGTTCACAGTGTAAAAATATAGTATGTCCATAATCACAGGAAGTACTATTGGACACCACTGCTCTAGATTATATAAAATCACTAATTGTCAGTATAAAATGTTTCTGTATGTTCTTGTGTCGGCGGTACCCAAGGCCACTCTCATGGTCAACCATTTATTAGAAGAACTCACAGGACTCAGAAAAGGTATCATACTCATGGGTAAGGTTTATATGGCAAAAACATACAGATTAAAATCAGCAAAGGGAAAACATACATGGGGCAAAATCCAGGGGCAACCAAGTACACGCTTTCAGGTGTCCTTTCCCAATGGAATTGCAGGGGCTAGCTTAATTCTCCAAAAACAATGTATGACAACACATGAGAAGGGTTGCCAATCAGGGAGGCATACCTAAGCCTTGGTGTTCAGAGTTTTGATTGGGTGGTCACTCAAATAACCACGCAGTGTTCATGTGGCTGATCTATGCCACTTGGATTCCCCAAGAGCAAAGCCAGGCCTTTACCATAAATCACACTGTCAGAGTAAACTATCTTGTCAGACTGATACAGCATGGCCCAAGGCTTCACGCATACAAGAACATACTTATCAGAATATTCCAAGGGCTCATAGTTCATCTGTCAGGATTAGGCCAAGGAGCAATCCTGAAGACAGGCCTTTCTTGGGAACGTACAGGATATTAGCAACCCAGGCCCGGTTGAGTTAACTTTTTCATGCAGTCTTCAAGGAACAAGCAGCATAACAGAGCAGATAAACAAAAAAGTCCATAGTGCCTGCCCATAGATATTACAGTCTAGCATGCAAGACAATTTTAAATAAATAATGAAATTCCTGGACATCTGAGAGCCTGTAATAAAACGACTTAACCTGAGGGATAGGTTAGATGGCTTGAAAGTGAAAGATATTTAAATTAAGGTTAATAGATTTGGTAGAATTAAGCTACAAGTGTGGTTAGGCCAGGTTGATGATGTGGGAGAGGGTTTAAGGGAGTATTTCAGGTGGAAAAACTGTGTATAAATTCCCGAGTCAGCAGAGAATCCAGTATCATCCAGGACCCGTGAAAGGGGTAGCTCAAGCAGAGTAAACAAAGGTGAGTGCTGGGTGCCAGACTGCAGCAGGTGGTGGGAGTAGGACAATTCGAGCCATGTGGATCACTCTGGGCTTTTTCTAAGAACACTGGGAAACAGCCAACAGGTTTTCAGCAAGGATGGGAGATTATATTTGTGATTTAAAACAGAACTTTCCAGGCCCTGTGTTGCAAATAGGTTTTACAAATGACAACAGTGAATGCACGAAGGCAGGACAGGAGCTTGTGATGAATAAGTTCAGGAAGAGGCTAATGATGGCCTAGATTCAGATAGATTTTGGTTGTGAAACAGGAAGGAAGTGAAATGGTATGTGGTAGATGTAGATGGTATAAAGGAGATAACTAGGTAGAAATTCCATTCTTTGAGTTACCACAATCTTTATAGCAGTGCTTCTCAAGCTTTAATGTGCACATGAATTTCCCAGAGAAATTCTTAAAATGCAGATTCTGAATTCAGCAGGTTTAGAGTGGGGTCTGAGATCTTGCAATTCTAACAAGGTCCCATTGGATATGAATATTGCTGCTCTGGGGATCATACTTTGAGTTGCAAAGATGTGGAGTAGTAACTCTGTCATAGAAACCATAAGGTGACCAGCAGAGTAAAAAAATGACTCAGGCAAATATCCATAGCGCTTATATTTTGATGAGGAACTGTGAACATTCACCTAAACAAGCTGAAAAAAAAATTGATAAGGGAAGGAATGAAAAAGAGTGTGCTGTTAGAGAAAATAACAAAAGTAAAAATAATCCTTACAGGAGGGATACTCCTAAGAAGAGGGACATTTCACTTTAGCCTAAGAATTAAAACAGTAGGAGTCAACCATGTGGGAAAGAGGTGGAAAGAAAACTCACTGTTTACATACCAAAGTAGATGCAACTTCTTTCATACATGTTCTCTAGGGAAACGATAACTAGTCCTCAAATAAGGGGACTTGACAGCATCGTTTGTCACACATTGTTTTATCCTATAGTCACCTGGTTATTGGGATAGCCATCAGTGTCTAACTGCCTTTATAAGAAAATAAACTTGTCATACTTTTATGACAGGTGGTAGTTTTACAGCTTTATGGTGCTCAAGTTAAACTCTTATCCTCTCACAGAAGCAGAGAGACAGGGCAGCTGTCTTCCTTACTGCTGACAGATGGCTCTCAGGTCCCTGAGGAAACAACTCTAGGTTATAAAACGGAAAGATTTAGCTTTTCAAGAGTATTACTCATAAGAAGCAAATAAATAATTTATTATTTAATATTGTTGTTAGTCAATGAGTCAGTTCCGACTCAAAGAGACATTATATACAACAGAACGAAACACTGCCTAGTCCTGCGTCATCCTCATGAGCATTGCTATGCTTGAGCTCATTGTTGCAGCCACTTTGTCAATCTATCTCACTGAGGATCTTCCTCTTTTTTGCTGACCCTCTACTAAGCATGATGTCCTTCTCCAGAGACTGGTCTCTCCTGATAACATGTCCAAAGTATGTGAGATGAAGTCTTGCCATCCTTGCTTCTAAGGAGCATTCTGTGTGTGTCAGAGTAGAATTGTGCTCCACTGAGTTTTCAATGGCTGATTTTTTGAAAGTAGACTGCCAGAAGCCTCTGGGTGGACTCGAAACAACAACTTTTCAGTTGTCAGCTGTGGGTGTTAATTGTTAGCACCAGCTAAGGCCTCCAGAGGAATAGTAGGAGTCTCAAAACCCCTACGGAATCCTTTACCGAAAATACTAGACTCCTTAAACAAACACAAACAAGAATTTAGAATCATCTGCCAGGGCAGAAAGAAGGAAAAGAAAAGCATAGCTCAAATGCAGAGAAAAATGGCAGGTGAAGGTACCGAAGTTAGAGCAGAACAGTTGCAGGGTTAGGAACTACGGGCGTTAATGGAACAACTAATTTATTTACTTCCCTAATATCTTGTACAAATCTATATATTGGTTGACCATTTGACCATCTTTATTAAATTTATCTTCCTTCTTTGCTGGAAGTATAGGCATATTACAAGGTAAGTATCCATTTTATTTTATTTATTAAAAAAATCATCCCTTGATTGCTAAATTCTATTATAAACAGTTTCATCCTGGAGAAGGACATGATGCTTTGTAAAGTAGAGGGTCAGTGAAAAAGAGGAAGATCCTCAACTAGACAGACTGACACAGTGGCTGCAACAACGGGCTCAAGCATAACAACGATTTCAGGATGGTGCAGGACCATGCAATATTTCGTTCTGTTGTACATAGGGTTGCTATGAGTCGGAACCGATTCGATGGCACCTAACAACAACAATAATTGAGTTGATAAAGAATATTGCATCATTAAATGACCACGGCTTATTCTTTTGCTAAACTATTTTTACTTGTTCTCTATCTCAAATTAAATCAGCATTATTATTCCCTAGGTCCCAAAATGATCGTTTTGGCTTAGGATGCTTTTCCAGATGGTATGAGACTGTCGCTCTATGCTCTATCCCTTTTCCTTCAGAAGGCACGAAGTAACCCAATCAGGTGCCTTCCCCCCCCCCCCCCAAGGAGCACTCTCTGGAATATAGAACATGGTAGACTGTAAGTGGCAAAGCAAGTGTCTACCCAGTGAGTTTACAGGGGAATCAGGAAAAGATGTTCTTTCAGACTTATCTGAGTTGGAACCAAGGAGGAAATGAAACAAACGGAAAAATGAACAAGGCTGACCTGAAATACAACCTGTACTGACGAGATGCAAAGCAAGATGTTCCAAAGAAAACTGCAGAATAAGTAGCACCAGTAGAACCAGTTCCCACTTCTGAGGCTCCCTACATTTTTCAATTTTGATTCCTTTGCCAATTACTCCCTAGCTTTCTGGACTTTGCTTATTCCCTTGTTCCTGAAATTTTTGCATCTTTCAGAATCACTTTCTACAATCCCTTTTCAAATGACCTGACTTCTTTCAATAATGACATGGTTTCCCTTATTCCTTTGTTCCATTTATAGGTTGTCTAGAGTAGTGTTTTCGGCTGGGTTCTCTAGAGAAGCAAAACCAGTAAAGTGTATAAATATATATATAGAAAGAGAGATTATATCAAGGAAACAGCTCACTTGATAGTAGAGGCTAGAACGTCCCAAATCCGTGGATCGGGGTAGAGGCCTCTCCCAAGTCACACAGCAGCAGAAGCTGGCAAGCCCAAGATCGGAAGTTCGGAGAGCAGGACTCCCACTCACAGGCTGTGCAGATCGACGAATCCCAGGTTTGGCAGATAAGCTGACAGCTCAAGTCCCAAGAACAGGGAGATGAGACGACAGGAAGCAGCCGCAGGATGCAGAGAGAGCAAAAAGACAGAACGTCTACTTATATGCAGATGCAGGCCACACCCTCAAGGAGACTCCCTTTCATGTGGTTGGCTACTCACAGTGTCTTCAATCATGGGAGTGATTACATTAAAACACGGAGAATCATGGCCCAGCTAAGTTGACACACAATCTTAACCATCACAAGTAGGAATTATTCCTTTTAGTAAATAGTTTTAACTGGGCAGTTAACTCAGCAGTTCTTAATTTTTTATTTCTAGTCTTTCTCTAGATTATCCTAAAAGTGAGTAGCTGCTGCTAAGATTTGAGCAATTGTCTATTCTTGCCATCCTACCACCTGTTTCTTCAGGTGGATTTTGATGACTGGCAAGAGAGCCAAGGCAAAGGTGGTTATGGCCAGGAGGCAATTTTGATCTGCTATTAGATCTATGTCAATAAATTGACAAAATCTGAACTGCTGATAGAAGTCATTGGGGGAATTGCTCATCTTCTAGGGACTCTGCTGCAACTTCTCCCAGCTCACCTTTAGCAGAAAGGCTTCAAGTATGGCTAATAGCAATCCCGCCCAATGGGTATCCTTAGCTGTTTCATAGTTGTAGGGGGTGGCTGTTCCATAATTGGTTTCCCTTGGCCACCATACCCCTTGATGTAGTGATCTTTTGGTCCTTGACATACTTATTCCACGAAGGAGCAAAGTCTTCTGGTGGCCAGATTCCACACAGCCAGTGCACAACCCCATGCGAAGAGTGTAAATGGAAAACATACTGCAGAGTACTTCTGCAAACTTCTGGGGTAGAGAATAGAAGCCTTTAAGTGAGTAATATCACCTGAAGAAAAAGGCATGTGGATTACTTGGGAAGCTTGTGTAGCTTCTCAAGGGCAGCAGCTTTACCAGTTACCCACATAGGAAGGGTTGGTTTTCCTCTTATTGAAACAAGAAAAATGTAAATTATATGGCACTTTGGTTTCCCTTCCCATGCTGACATTCATCAGCTTAGCACCTTGGTTTTTCCCCTTTCTACAAGTGATTGGTGCAGCTACTCTCCATCCCGTTGACTTCATATGGGGGCAATCTTCTACCAGTGTTCTCATTTATTCCTGATTGGGTCTTTTTAACATTTCTGTTTTCTTAGCTGTGTGGTATGTGAATGGTAAGAGACTCTTGGAGGTGGAATCTGGGCTAAGACATGAAGTGGACTCAGGGCTAGGCCATGAGGAACACAAACCTGTGTCTTCGAACAGGTAATTCCTTACCACCTAAAGAGGTTGTGCCCTCGTTCCTCTTTGCAGGGAAATCCACTGATGAAATTGAGAACCAGCAGATTATCACTTCTCCCTTCCTGGAGTCAATTTGAGTCAGTAAAGGATAAAGAGACACAGGGGGAGCAGAGAGAGCAGGGACAGCAGAGAAAGGAGAGTTCCCTAAAAGAGATAATGCTTTTAATCTCACATTTCCTCTTCCATTTTTCTCAATCCTTCCGACTAATGAAAAAAATTGTTTTTAACTTTCCTTTTAGAATGCTAGTCATCCCATATACCAGTAAGTCATTTGCTTAGGATGAGGCCTGTCTAAAAACTCCAACAAATACATTAATTCATACAAATCAAAAGAGCTGTCCTCACTATACTGCAAAACTGGATTCTCACAGACCTGGTACAAATATGACAGAGAGATGCTAGCCCTTTAAGAGAAACACCAGTAGGCAACATTCCTGGCTTCCTGTATTTTCCAATCTTGTAGTGATCCTGATGGGATTTTAGATCAGACATTATCCATTTTTCTTCAATAGTAAAAATTTTGCATTTTGAGAGAGTAGTTCATCTGGCTAGTATTTGAAAAGAGCAGAAATGTGAAAGGGAAACTTTTTTTAAAATTCAGGATGTGTGGCCATAGACCTTCAGCTGGTCCTCTCAATTCAGGAAAAATACATTTCTCTTATCTTTATGACAGGAAGTAGTTTTACAACCTGGAGCCGGACAAAGTTAGGCTCTTATCCTACCCAAGAAACTGAAAGACAGGGACGCTGTGTTCCTTACTGATTACATTTTAAAGAGATGGCTCCCAGGTCTTTGAGGAAACATTTTTTGGGTTGAAAAACTGGCAAAAAGCTTATTTAGCCTTTCAAGAGGATTTCTCAAGAGGCAAAGAATGAATTTAAAATTACAAGATTTATAAAGTAAATGTTGTGTGCCATGGAGTCAATTTGGAATTACAGTGACCCCATGTGACAGTGTAGAACTCCCCCATAGGATTTTCTTGGCAGTATATTTACAAAAGCAGATTGCCAGATATTTCTCCCATGAAGCTACAGAGTGGGTTCCAACAGCCAACCTTTTGGTTAACAGCCAAGCACTTAACTCTTGTACCACCAGGGTTCTAAGAAAAGTGGAGAGAGGAGTACCTTTCCCTTTCTGCATCAGGGAAAATTTATTTTTTTTACTTCTCCTTGATTCTCATGCACTTATCAGATACACGTGCTCTGCAATAACCAGAAAATGATTATCTTTTCATCTGAATATAACTTATCAAATTTCAATAACTGATACAGTGAAGCAATTCCACCTACTGTTCACTGGAACACGCCAGATTCGCCAAGTCGGTGAGAACAAGATGACGTTGGAGCCAGAGTCTCCTTGACCCGAACAACAGAGGGGATTTTCATTGTGGAGCAAGGACACAAATGTTGCTTTGGGGTTTTTGAAGTGTAGAGCACAGCGGGGAAAAGGACCCGCCAAAGGCACCCTGACCCCACTTCCTGTCCCGCCTCTTTCAGAAGAGGCCACGCTCCGAGATGCCTCTGCCCCAGAGGCACTGACTGGAGCAGGCTGAGCCCGGCAGGCTCTCGGAGGGGCCACAGAGCTTCCACCAGAGGAAGGACGGCCGAGACTGCGCGTCACCCAGCCAAATACGGCTCCATTTGACCGGCTCCTGCATGAGTCTACTTGGGCGGGGCGGCCAGGGAGATAGGTGAAAACCTATCTCAGACGCAGGTGAAACCACAAGTTAAAAGGCCACCAGCTGGTAGAACCGCATATTCACTTCTTGGTGCCTCCTCGCGAACAGTGTTCCTGGGGGAGGTCTTGGATGTTGGGGAAATGGTGGCAGAGCGGCCTCTTGCTCTATCTGGGAAATGTGAGGTGGTATTTTCCTGTCTCAGAGACGCAGTTGAGCCCTGGGTCCTGACCCAGGCTAGCGGTGGGAAGCAAACTGGACAGGGATGCGAGCAGGAACAGATGCGGTGGGCAGTGCTAGTTGTGGGGACAGGGGCTATGGTTGATTTTTCCTCCACCCGTGTTGCTGTCTTATAAACCCTAATTTGTCTCAAACCTGTTATGTGGTATTTGTTCACTATTTTAGTGAACACTTGATTTTTGGCCTTTTTATGCCCAGAAATTACGAGCACCTTGATTTATTTTGAGCCTAGAGCTCCTGGCACTTAACTTAAAAAAAAAAAAAAAAAAAAAATCCATTGCACTGGACTTGATTCTGATTCATAGCAACACTTTAGGACAGAGTAGAACTACCCCACAGGGTTTCCAAGGAGCCACTGGTGTGCCTACCATTTGGCCAGCCGCTCAGCTCTTAACCACTGCGCCACCAGGGCTCCACACGTAGAGGTTGCTAAAAAATTAGCATCAAGATAAGAGAGCACGGTTCACCCTAAGTCTTGGTTTGAGTCCTGTCCCGTCTTTGTCACACACTACCTTGGCAACCTCTAGGAGTCAGTTTCTTTATAAAACGAGATAATAGAAGTATCTCTCTTATTGCGGAGGATTAACTGTGTTAGTGGTAACTGAGTTAATTCTTGTAAAACACTGCTTGATACACTTTGTTCTTGTTAGTTGCTGTGAGTTGGCTCCAACTCACTGGAAACTTTTGTATAACAGATAGAAACCTTGCAGTCCTGCACCATCTTCATGATCATTGGTATATATGAGTCCATTATTGTGGCTAGTATTTCAATACATCCCATTGAAGGTTTCCCTCCTTTTTGCTGACTCTCTACCAAACATGTCCTTTTCTAGAGATTTCTTCTAATGTATAGCAAGCAATATTTTTCACCTTAAGGTAGGGAAAGAAAAAAGTAACCCTGTTTGGTAAAAAATTATACAAAGAGTTTCCCAAATGATTGGAATCTCTGATGTTTAAGAACTCCAGAGCACTCCATTTGGCATATCCCAAGGAGGTAACTAAAGGTGTGGGGCTTAAAAGATCCTCCATGTGTTATTAGCACTACCTATACCCAAACTCCAGGGAGGGGACTGGGCTGGAGACTGATTTTAGTCATGTGACCAATGATTAAAACAATGTTGAAGTAATAAAAACCCCAATAAAATGTCTGGACACAGAAGCTCAGATGAGCTTTCTGGTTGCAAGGAGTAGGGTGTAAATCATCCTTGAGACATGGGAGCTCCATGCTTGAGACCCAAACCTTGTCCTGTATCTCATCTTTATTCTGATCCATATTTCTATCCTATTTGCTACAAACTGTAATTTCAAGTAGAGCCTTCATGACTACTGAGTCATTCTAGCAAATTACTGAACCCAAGGAATAGAAGACCCTCTTGAATTTTAGCCAGTTAGTTGCAAGTCCAAGTGGCCCTGAGCCCCCAAACATGTGGTTAGTGTCTTAAGTGTTGGGAAGACATTAAAGTCTAGAGGATTGTGTCCTTTAACTTGTGAGGTCAGCCCTTGCTTCAGATGGTTAGTTGGTGTCAGAGAAGATGGGGGTAGCAGGTTGAGAACCAAGAACTAAGCCATTATGTTGCTAGGTGCTGGTTTGTCATTCATAGATAACCAACATAATGCACAGCCATGGTTTGACCGTTGTCCTGGTTATCAACTTACTCCTTCTGCTGCAGATTTTCCTTTTTTTTGCCTGTTCTGTGATAATAGAACAGGCCTTATAGTTCTCCTTTGTCAGTTACCAGTGTATGAAGAAGAATGGAGGACACTGAAGGAAGAAGGGGCTTCCCTTTATTTTTCCAGTGTGATCACTTCCACGGCTCTTGGAGGGGGCACTTTTGTCCACATTTTGCTCTGTGTGAGTTCTCCAGTGCTAGGTTCCTGCAGGGCACAGCATTTGGACACTCCAAGCTTTCTCCAGCTGTTAGAGCAGTGGTGGCATATCCAGGAACCCTGTATGCTTGAACTTGTGTTCTAATCCAGATGCCACATTCCACATTTGCTCCTCGGCAAATGTGGGACTGCCCATCCAAACTACCTTCCCTGAAGTCAGCAGCAAACAGAAGTGTGCTAAATTCCTCTAAAAAGCAGCCACTCTAGATTCCAGCAGCAACTGGAATTATACGTCACTGGTGGGATATAAAATGGCAAAGCCTCTTTAAAAACCTGATTGGCAGTTTCTTATAAAGGTATCATATATGACACAGCAATACCAAGCATAGAGATACATGTGAGAAAAATGAAACTTTATGCTCACATAAAAATCCATGCTTGAATTTTTATAGTTGTTTTATTCATAGAAAACAAGGAAAATGTCCTTCCACTGGAGAATACACAAAATATGTGTATATAATGGAATATTACACAGCAATAAAAAGGAACAAACTACCAATACATTCATCAACATGGATGAATCTGAAATTAATGACACTAAATTAAATACGCCAGAATCTAAAAGCCACAAACTGAATGACATGTATAGGGACAGCTGACAGGGGTTCTTGGTGAGGGGAAGGTTTCACTAAAAAGAGCCAGCATTAGGAAATTTTTTGGAAGGAAGAGGAGAGCTGCTCTGTAGTTTCATTGCGGTTATATATATTGATAAATTTGTCAAAAGTCATACTACTGTATTTTCTAAAATTGAATTATTTTAAAAAAATTATACAAGTATTAAAAAAATGACAAAAATGCAAATCAGGGAGAAGCAAAATGACTAATGAAATCATTCAGTCTCACCTTTGGGACAGAATCCCTGTTAATGTTTTAGGCTTCTCTACAGGATGGTTTGTCCATATATATAAATGCTTTATAAACCTGCCATCATCATTTGCACACTATTTTATATTCTGCCTTTCAAACAACAGTAAGCTATGATTGCCTCTCATCTTTGGACATTTTTCTTAAAAAAGTCATTTACTAGCAGTACAAATATTGTGACATTTACCCAGGCATTTATTGAAAATTCCTTTCCTGTTATACACTGACAGGGCATGTGAGGTCTCATAGGGGTCCTAAGTGAGAACAGGTAATGAAAGCTTCCCTTGCCTTTTACATTCATAGGATCAATCCACAATGTAAAAGACCTGTAGATGTTTCCATGTTCCTTACACATACATGATTCACCTCAAGTGTGACTTCTCACATATTCAGTAGGAATAACTGGTGAAGGATTTCCCACGTGTGAACCTTCACATATTGGAAAGTAAGGGGCAAAAACAAAAACTTTCCCACATCACATTCCTTTCATTAAAGGGTTTCACTCTCATGTGTTCTTTCAGGTTTTTGAAGAGACTAGGGATGAACAAAAGCTCTCCAACTTTACTTACACATATATTGTTTATTTACAGCATACCTCCACAAATGTCATCAGCAGACTGAGAACTAAGGAGTCTCCATCACTCCTTATATATATAAGGCCTCTCTCCACTGTGTTCTTCTATGTTTATCAAGATTTGAGGAACTACTGAAGGATTTGCCACATTCCTTACATTCATAAGGTTTCTCTCCACTGTGAGATCTTATATGGTCAGGGAGATGTGAAGACTGCCTAAAGGCTTTCCCACATTCTTTACATTCATAAGGCCTCTCTCCATTGTGAATTCTCATATGTCTAGTGAGATTTGAGGAAGAAGAAAAGGCTTTCCCACATTCCTTACATTCATAAGAATTCCCTCTACTGTGCCTTCTTATATGTAAAGTGAGGTGTGAGGACTGCCTAAAGGCCTTCCCACATTCCTTACATTCATAAGGCCTCTCTCTATTATGAGTTGTTATATGTTTTGTGAGGACTGAGGGATAGCTAAAGGCTTTCCCACATTCCTTACTTTCATAAAGCCTCTCTCCACTGTGAGTTTTTCTAGGTTGAGAAAGGTTTGAGAAATAATGAAGGGCTTTCTCACATTCCTTACATTCATAAGGCCTGTCTCCACTGTGAGTTCTTATATGTGTAGTGAAGACTGAGAGATAGCCAAAGGCTTTCCCACATTCCTTACATTCATAAGGCCTCTCTACACTGTAAGTTTTTCTATGTCTACAAAGGCTTGTAAAATAACAAAAGGTTTTCTTACATTCCTTACATTCATAATGTTTCTCTCCACTGTGAGATCTTATACAGTCAGTGAGGTGCAAGGATTGACTAAAGGCCTTCTCACAGTCTTTACATTCATAAGACCTCTCTCCACTGTGAGTTCTTATAAGTTCAGTGAGATTTGAGGAAGAACAAAAGGCATTCCCACATTCCTTACATTCATAAGGCCTCCCTCTACTGTGCCTTCTTGTATGTTTACTGAGGAACGAGGAACAGCTAAAGGCTTTACCACATTCCTTACATTCATAAGGCCTCTCTCCACTGTGAGTTTTTATATGTTTGGTGAAATCTGAGAAATAATTAAAGGCTC
Source organism: Dugong dugon (assembly GCA_030035585.1). Taxonomy (NCBI): domain Eukaryota; kingdom Metazoa; phylum Chordata; class Mammalia; order Sirenia; family Dugongidae; genus Dugong; species Dugong dugon. The sequence continues at coordinate 15,731,521 of CM057462.1, read as the reverse complement.
TCCCACATTCCTTACATTCATAAGGCATCCCTCTACTGTGCATTATATGTACAGTAAGGTGTGAAGACTCACTAAAGGCCTTCCCACTTTCCTTACAGTCATAAGGCCTCTCTCTACTATGAGTTCTTACCTGTTTAGTGAGGTGAGAGGAAGAACGACAGGGTTTCCCATGATCCTTACATTTATAAAATTTGTAGTAAGAGTTCTCACACAAGATTTTATGTAAGAAAGACAACTGTAGTCTTCTCCACATTCCTTACAATGACAAGGTTTGAATCCAGTGTGAGATCTGATGTGATGCTTAAATGACGAAGGATTCATGAAAGCTTTTTCACGCTCATGGCATTCAGAAGGATTTGCTCCAGCAGATGTTCTTTTGAGCCTAGTATGATCTGCAATCCAGCTGAAAGTTTTCACACATTGATTACCTCCATTATTTTTCTTTACTTTAACTTCTTTACTTTCATGAAGATGCTCTACGGTATACCTTCTGTTAAAAACAGGCAGCATGTTATTAGAATTAAATACGTTACAATTTCACAATTACCAGAGTCAATGTGTATGTTTTCTGCCGTGAGTTGTGTCTCATGTTGCCTAGGTTGAACCATCTCTTAGAGCGCACTACCATTACTGTCATTGTGTTTCTAAATAATGGCGTTTTCTGATAATTGTGTACAAGTGAAAGGTTTCAAATGCTCAATATCTGATTCATATTCATGAAAATACTGTCTTGTAAAAATTATGTAAATACATTTTAGAGAGCTAGTTTTATACATACACACACACAAATGTCATGACACCTTAAAATACTCTCCTTACTGCTCACTGTCATGTGAATGATACTCACCTTACATGCCTCCCCTGGTTGTTGTTCTGATCTTCAGTGCCATAGAATTCACAGATTTTTCCTAACTTAAAGGTCCAAGATTCATTCTTCATGAATTGCAATATTATACATTCACTAGACAATGTTTGCCCATTATTATCCTGTTGAGAAACTGACCCAATAATTTTAAATGGAGTTTCACAGTATGAAACAAAACAGTAAGGAAATTTTATGAGAGGAAAGAAAGGCTTTGATGCATTTGGCTGTTCTAAAACTTTGGCAAAGGTCAAAGGGTAGGAAATTTAATAGAAATAATTTCATGATGATTGAGAGTTATGGTGACATAGTGAGCAATTAGTGCAAAAATGAAAGGTACTGCAAACAATGCATGTGTGTAAAGGTAATACTAAAAAAGGTAATAGAGAAGGTCTGGTGGAGCCCTGGTGGTGTAGTGGTTAAGAGCTCAGCTGCTAACCAAAAGATTGGTATTTTGAATCCCCAAGCTGGGGCAGTTCTACTCTGTCTTATAGGGTCACTATGAGTAGGAATCGACTTGACGGCAATGAGTTTGGTTTTTTTGGTTTTAACCCCACAAACAGAAGGTATGAGAGGATTAGTTAAAATCAAAAAAGTCAGCTTAGATATGTGTGGAATTTCACTGTCCTCAAACTGAAAGAGACTTTTCCTAGCTGATTTCCTCAAACGTACTTCCATCCCAGCAGGGCCAGTTTTTCAAAGGATTCTTGCCTTGCTGGTGTTCCCTGACACAGTGGATCTGGATGAATCTACCTCCACTCTCAGATCTTTCCCTTGCTACTCAGGGAGAAAAAATAGTGCTCATGGGGAAGGGCAGATCCTGAAGGAAGGGCACATTTTGCTGACACTGTGGCCAATACTTTGGTCTCCAGGGTCCCTAAGATGGACAGGTGCTGTGAGTTTATTTGCAGCAAAATAATCACTTCAAATTTGTAGTAAACAAATTTGGTAAAAATTAGGTAAAACTCTAATGCAGTCCCAAACCCCAAATCTCTCTTTGCCTCAAAAAAACCAAAAAAAAAAAAACCCGTTGCCATTGAGTCAATTCCAACTCATAGTGAACATTCAGGACAGAGCAGAACTGCCTCATGGGGTTTCCAAAGAAGAGCTGGTGGATTCAAATGCTTACCTTTGGTTAGCAGCCAAACTCTTGAACACTGTGTCACCAAGTCCCACCTTGCCTCAAAGTGACCCCTAAAACCAAAGCTCACACATTTAAAGAGACTCAAGGCTTTTAAACACAAATGAAATAGTTTAATACCTAGATTTTTACTTTCATGGGGAAGCCACTTGAGTATAATAAGCTCCGTGAGGGTAGTGAAAATGTCTATCATGTTTGCCAACATATTTCCATTCCTCAACTCAAATACTATAAGGTTGATGAGTACAATATATTTGTTCACTAATAAATAAATAAGAAAAATGAAGCCATCCTTACCAGAGTCCAGGTTCCTAAAGGTTTCTATTATCACATCTCTGTACAGTTTCCTCTGAGAAAAATCCAGCAAATCCCACTCTTCTTGGGTAAAGTCCACAGCCACATCTTCAAAGAACACTGAGTCCTAAAACATCCCACATATTCTGAATCAGCAAAGTAACATCTTACCCAATGTGTGTGAAAGGATGGCTGAGGTTGTCAGTCCAGGGTAACTGAGAACTCATAGGAAGGTCACACAAAGTTCTGTGTTCTACCCTGGAGTTTGCCCATCAGCCTCATCCCTTTGCTGTCTGCATTTATCTCTTGTTGGCATCCTATCTCACAGATTTAACAATATTTCTAACACACTAAAGTTATCTCTCCACAATTTAACTGTAACCAATTCCAGTCTTATTTCTCTCTATATTTATGGTCGAAAGCAGCCAGAACACATAACAAAAGGAGAGAAATTCCCTACAAATCAAAGACCTATATCCACATTCAGATCATCTTTGTGGAAAAAAACAATTTCACCTCCTTCCATATATCTGCCAGAACACTCAACAAAACATAAACCACAAGGTGAAAGCAGGATGAGATATTAATAACTGGGGAACAGTGAGGGACTGGCAGCTTTTCCCTTTGCCCCTCACCAGCCATGAGAGGCCCAGGGACCCACACAAACAAACCAACAACATAGGCCTGAGCTACTTGTATTTTCTTGAAGAACCCAGGCCACCAGGAAGTGTCAGAGCAACCTACCAAAAAGACGATGTTCTGAGAGTTATGAATTTTTACATGTCTGTCACCTATTTTTCAATAACTTAGCAGTTGCATTGTCATCCTCTCTGACCCTTTTATGGAGACAGTCAAAGGGATTGGAAAGTTAAGCAGAGAGACAGGAAATATGAGAATCCAGATCTCGCCACAATTCTCAAACGTTTGAACCTGGATGCTACTGAGTATCAATTATTAACGACTGCTCCCCTCAACAAACACCCAGCCATACACACAAATGCTAACCTTATAAGGTGACAAAGGCGAAAATAGTATACCCTTGTTTTTGATGACCATGAAGAGTAGGTTATGATTCATATTTTGTATGTAAATTAATTGAAGTGCAGAGGGTTTAGCAGTTAATTTGCCCATTAATCATAGGAAATTTATACACCGGCCCTCTTGAGGCTCCACTTCAGAATTTCCTAACATTGACAGCCCTAAAAGACACATAATCATGACTACTCAAATTCTGACCACTGGAACTTCCCAGGCTGTAGGATCCCACTGAAGATTACACTCAGAGAAAACAGCTTCAACCAGTTAGCTTCCACATGCAATGAGGAGGAAAAAGGATGCTACATTGCACTTCTGATGCTAACTTTTTCTCTTTTTTTTATTGTGCTTAAAGTGAAAGTTTACAGTTCAAGTCAGTTTCTCATACAAAACTTTATACACACATTGCTCTGTGACCCTAGCTCCTCTCCCTATGTGACAGCACACTCCTTTCCACCCCAGATTTTCCGTGTCCATTCAACCAGCTCCTGTCCCTGTTTGCCTTCTCATCTCGCCTCCAGACAGGAGCTACCCATTTAGTCTCCTGTATTTACTTATACTTCTGATGTTAACTTTGGACTGAACAGCAGAGCAGCTGTAGAACAGGAAGGCTCCTCTTGTAAAAGGCAATGGGTAAAGCAAGCTGCCTAGGTCATCTATAATCATTCCTGGTACGATAGTGTCACAACAAACTTCAGTGCAGAGCCAAAATTAAAAAGTCTCCTCTACTGTAGTGGACCAGGTTACATATGTAACCATGACAAAACTTAACATTCACTACTACAATACACTAATGATAAAATGTTCCATTTATTGAGCAAGTAAAATATGTAAAAGATTTTACAAAAAGCTTTTGACACACTAGATCATTATTTACTACAATGACTCTCCTAAGCAGTTATCAATTCAAACAGTTTATAGCTGAGGAATATTACAGATAATCAATTAATCACATGCTAAATGTTGCCCAAACGGAATGTTGCTGAGCCAGGATGTGAATGCTGGTCAATTTGTCACTGAAGCCTAAATTCCAGACAACTGCATTTCTGTTTACATGATTAGAGTTCTGTTGTTTTTCTGGCAGCCATTCGACAGTAAAATCATGGATGATCTAAAGCCTTGTTGAGCAGTATGGAGAGGAGGCAAAGGATATATCTTATTCAATTCAAACAATCTTTAGCCCCTTTTCCTGCCAAAGCCCTGCATCATAGACAGGATGCTTGCCTCCAGGGCCTTACCTCTGGCTCCTTAATTTAATAATGTTGATTTAGGTAATATTTACACACAGCCTACTTCACGAAGGCAAAGCAGACATAGCACAGAAGAAAACAAATATCTGGATGCATATAGACCATAAATTCTATGGTTGTGTACCATAAATAAATAAGATATAATATCAGGCGTCAATAATTTCTATGGAAAATGAAGCACAGTGAAAAATAAGAACTCATACACACAAATATATCCCTGTAAATCAGTGCAGGATAGACAGAAAAGCAAAATAATTAAGAAAACAATACAGAGGCAGGGCAAAGATGGTGGAGTAGTCAGACAATTCATGTGGTCCCTGTTTAAACAAAGATCTGAAAAAACAAGTGAATCGATTACATATGACAATCTAGGAGCCCCAAACATCAAAGGCAAAGTTGAAGAATTGGACTGAGTGGCAGGGGGAGGGAGAGACAGTTCAGAAGCAGCAAGGAGTTGCCAGACCTGACCTGGCAGGGGCCAGAGCCCTTCAGGTCAGATCCGCTGGTGTGTGCAGTGAGGCAAACAGTGGTGCTCGGTAGGCGTTTTCCACATCAGCAGAGACCCAGTTGCAGAGAATCTACTCAGCCATCCAGAACGAGTGAAAAGCAGCCCTCCACCAGCAAAAGACAAGTACTTGTGTTTGGCCTATTGCATGGATCAAAAACACCCCCCTTTGGGAAAAACCCCTCTCTCATTTACCTCCCTGCTCCCTGCTCTGCACTGGGTCCAGGATGGCTTCAGATACTGCCAAGTCCCCTGGGCCAGAAGTAGGACCCATCACGTGCCCCGAGCCATTCTCCCAGCCTTGGAGAAAGAAGAAATTAACAAACAGGGGAAAAATAATCAGTTGGCTCCCCTAAGCCAGTAACTCTAGGTAGGCACAGCTCCTTTGCCTAGGCACAGGCATAAGGGGTCCACAGACTTTGAGTGCCTTTCACCCCTGCATAGACTTGGGTGGGCTTATTTCAACAGTGTAGGCCCTCATTACCACAGCACAACAGAGTATATACCTGCAGTCTAACTTCAACTGTTTCAGCTTTGAAGTGGCAGGTTTGTGACATTTGACACTGCTCTGCCCATTAAGCAGCATCCTCACCTACCGACATCAGGGGTCTGAGGATCGGTGTCTCCACACACGCCACCTAGCCACCTGTGACAGGGGTACAAGAATAAGTGGTGCCCCCCAGTCCTTACAACTAACTGCATTGGGTGCTCATAGTTTGGCTGCAAAACCCACCCACCTACTTATTCTAGGGAACAGGGACATGCTTTCCTCCCACTCAGGGGAAGCCATCAGCCTCATGCCTTGCTGAGCGCATGACCCCCTACTGCAGTCAGATACCAGTGCCTACACCAATCACCCGTGCTTGTCTAGGACTGTAGGTCAGAGCCTGCAACACACATTTGGTGACTGACTACCTGAACACCTGAGCTGAATCCATGCAAGAAAAATAAATGGAATCCTGTGCTTACATACTTAGTAACAGATCTAACCACCATGTGACAGGACGTTCGAGCTTCAAAGGTGTCAATAATCAGACTAGCTCACACGAGCAGCCTATATGGGTATATCAAAACAAAACAAATGAGAAGCTAGGAAAAAGTAAGCAAACATAAAATAAGTAATTATAATAACTTACTGATGGCTCACAGACAACAGTCAATATCAAATCACATAAAGAGGCAGAACATGATAGCTTCAGCAAGCTCCCAAAATAGAGAATCAAGAAATTTTCTGGAGGAAGAGAATCTCTTGGAATTACTGCAAGTGGAATATAAAACATTGATAGACATAACTCTTCACCATATTAGGAAGGAGATGAGTCAAAATGCAGACCAAGCTAAGGAACACACAAAGCAATAGAGAATCTTAAGAAGGTTATTCAAGAGAATAATGACAAATTTAATAGGCTGCAAGAATCCGTAGAGAGACAGCAATCAGAAATTCAGGGTTTTCAATGGTTGTGATCTTTCAGAAGTGGATTGTCAAGACTTTCTCCAAGGCACTCCTGGGTGGATTCAAATTGCCAATCTCCTAATTAGTAGCTGAGCACTTAAAACTGTTTGCACTACCCAGGGTCTCCACCATATACAAAAATTACCTCAAAATGGATCAATGATTTAAATATAAGAACTAAAACCATAAAACTTGTAGAAGGAAACATATGGGTAAATCTTCATGACCTCGAATTTGGCAGTGGATTCTTAACTATGATAACAAAAGGACAAGAAACCAAATAAAAAATGGAAAATTGCACTTCATCACAATAAAAAATTTTCCACACTAAAGTACCTTATAAAGACAGTGAAAAGACAGACTCCAGAATGGGAGGAAATATTTGCAAGCTATACATCTGAAGAGGGTTTCATATCCAGGGTACATAAAGAACCAGTACAACTCAACAAGACAAACCATCCACTTTAAAAATAGGCAAATAACTTAAATAAACATTTCCCAGAGAAGATATACAAATGGCCAAAAAGCACATGAAAAGATGCTCAACATCACTAATTATTAGGGGAATAGAAGTCAAAAGCACAATAAGATACCACTTCACACCCATTACCAAAAAAACAAACATGTTGCCATCGAGTCGATTTTGACTCATAGTGACACTTTAGGACAGAATAGAACTGTCCCACAGGGTTTCTAATGAGTTGCTGGTGGATTCAAATTGCTAACCTTTTGGTTAGTAGCTGTAGCTCTTAACATTAAGATAGCTATTATCAAAAAGAAAGAAAAGACAGAAAAAGAAACTGACTAGTGCTGTTGAGAATGTGGAGAAACTGGAATCCTCACACATTGCTAGTGGGAACATAATATGGTGCAAGCACTGTAGAAAACAATTTGGAGTTCCTGGAGCCCTGGTGGCACAATGGCTAAGGGTTCAGCTGCTAATCAAAAAGTCAGCAGTTTGAATCCACCAGTCACTCCTTGGAAACCCTATGGGGCAATTCTACTCTGTCCTGTAGGGTCGCTATGAGTCAGAATCGACTCAACGGCAACGGGTTTCATTCAAAAAGTTAAACACAGAATAACAGAGGGGTATGAAGGGGAGTCCTTGGGTGGCACAAACGATTAAGTGCTTGGCAACTAACTGGAAGTCTGACAGTTCATATCCACTTAGAGAAGCCTCAGAAGAAAGGACTGGCAATCTACGTCTGAAAGGTAACAGCGTGGCCCTACTCTGAAAGCACATAGGTCACCATGAGCCAGAATCCACTCGATGGCAACTGATTTAACTGGTTAGGGATGTGAAAAAGTCATCCAAAGGGATATCTGGCAAAAGATTGTTCCCAGAAGAGGAAACAGGCCAGGTGAGGCTGTGCCTGGCATGTGGGTATAGCCAAAGGCCAGCATGACTGGAGCAGAGATACGGGAGAGCAATAGTAGAGGAAGTTCAGAAGGTGATTGGGATAGATGGACATGTCATATTCTAGGACACTTGTGGACGACTGTAAAGTCTTTGGCTTTTAATTTGAGTAAAATACAGAGCAATCTCAGGCTTTTCAGTAGAGGAGGAAACTGATCTGACAGCTCCTAAAAGACCTTTGTGTAGGGGCAAATGTTAACATATGGCCATAATCATGGAAGAAATGTTGAGACTGCAGTGGTAGCAATAAAAGTGAGTATGGACGGGATAGTCCCTGGGTATTGTTTTTGTTTTTTTTAATTTTTGGTGAAAATATACACAGCAAAACATACATTAATTTCATATATAGAACCTTGAAAGAAAAAAATTGGCAGCCAAGAATAATATACCCTGCAAAACTCTCGTTCAAATATGATGGTGAAATTAGGACATTTCCAGATAAACAGAAATTAAGAGAACATGTAAAAACCAAACAAAACTTACAAGAATTATTAAAGGGAGTCCTTCGATCTGAGAACAAACAACATCAACTCACAGGCTGAATCTAGGATGCAGGATTGTACCAGCCAGATACCAATCTGGGAAATGAACTCTTAAGGACTATCCAAAACCAAAAGAAATACAACAGGGAATCAGAGCAGTTAATCTGTAAATGACAACAACATCGAACAATAAAACAGAGACTAAACGGTGTAGATACAGAACCTTCCAATGGAGAGGAACACAAGGTGACACCAATAATAGACTGCTTCAAACTTAGAAAGATAAGGGTAAATTTCACAGTAACCACAAAGAAAGTTAACACACCTACTCATCAAAATAAAGAGGAAAAACACAAAGTCTCAAAAAAAAAAAAAAAACCCACAAAAAAAAAAATGAAAAAAATCCACACACAAAAAAAGGAATTCAGCACAGGAGAGTAAGAGGAACAAAGAAAATGGCAGGACCACAAAAAAACTACAAAGTGACAGTAATACACTCACACCTATCAATAATTACACTGAATGTAAATGACCTAAATGCACCCATAAAGAGACAGAGAGTGACAGACTGGATAAAAAAACAGGATCTATCAACATGCTATCTACAAGAGACACACCTTAGAAACAAGACAAATTTACTAAAAATCAAAAGTTGGAAAAAAATACATCAAGCAAACAGCTACCAAAATAGAGCAGGAGAAGCAATACTAATCTCAGATAAAACAGATTTTAAAACAAAATCCATCATAAAAGACAAAGAAGGATACTATATAATGATTAAGGGGATGATCCATCATGAACACATAACCATAATAAACATCTATGCACCCAATGACAGGGCTCCAAAATACATAAAACAAACTCTAACAACTGAAAAGAGAAATTGACAGTTCCACAATAATAGTAGCAGACTTCAACACATCACTCTCAGTAAAGGACAGAACATCTAAAAAGAAACTCGGCAAAGATACAGAAGACCTAAAGGGCACAATCAGCCAACTGGACCTCACAGACATATATAGAACACTCCATCCAACAGCTGCAAAGTACACATTCTTTTCCAATGCACATGGAACATTCTCCAGAATAGACCACATCTTAGGCCACAGAGCAATCCTCAACAAGATCCAAAACGTTGAGATAATACAGAGTATCTTCTCTGACCACAATGCCATCAAGGTGGAAATCAACAACAGAAAGAGCAAGGAAAAAAGTCAATTACATGGAAATTGAATAACACCCTGCTTACAAACCACTTGGTAATAGAAGAAATCAGAGATGGAATCAAAAAATTCCTAGAATCAAACGAGAATGAAAACACATCATACCAAAACCTTTGGAACACAGTAAAGGCAGTCCTTAGAAGACAATTTATAGCAATAGATGCACACATCAAAAAAGAAGAAAGGGACAAAATCACAACATTAACTACAGAGCTCAAACAGAGAACAGCAAAAAAAAAAAAAAAAAAAGGCCACAGCCACTAGAAAAAAGGAAATAATAAAGATTAGAGCAGAAATAAATGAAATCGAGAATAGGAAAACAATAAAATCAACAAAACCAAAAGTTGGTTCTTTGAAAGGATCAACGAAATCAACAAACCACTGGCCAGCCTGACAAAAGAAAAACAGTAAAGGATTCAAATAACCCAAATAAGAAATGAAATGGGGGACATTACAACAGACCCAAATGAAATAAAAAGGATCGTAACACAATATTATGAAAAATACTACAAAAAATTGTGCTCCATCAAATTTGAAAACCTAGAGGAAATGGATAAATTTCTAGAAACACACTACCCAACCAAACTATCACACAGTGATGCTGCAAATCTGAACAGACCTGTAACAAGAGAAGAGATTGAAAAGATAATTTAAAAAAAAACAAAAACTCCTAACATAAAAATGCCCTGGCCCAGATGGCTTCACTGGAGAATTCTACCATTCAGAGAAGAGCTGGTACCAGTACTACTCAAACTATTTCAGAACATAGAAAAGGAAGCGACAATTCCAAATTCATTCTATGAAGCCAGCATAACCCTGATACCAAAACCAGGCAAAGATGCCACAAAAAAAGAAAATCACAGACCAATATCTCTCATGAACATACATGCAAAAAATTTCAACAAAATTCTATCCAATAGAATTCAGCATCATATAAAAAAAAATACACCACAACCAAGTAGGATTCATACCAGATATGCAAAGATGGTTCAACATTAGAAAATCAATCAACGTAATACACCACATAAATAAAAGGAAAGAAAAGAATCACATGATCATCTCAATTGACACAGAAATGGCATTTGACAAAGTCCAACACCCATTCATGATAAAAACTCTCAATAAAATAGGTATAGAAGGGAAATTTCTCAACATAATAAAGAGCATCTATGCAAAACCAACGGCCAACATCATTCTTAATGGAGAGAGACTGAAAACATTCCCATTGAGAACAGGAACAAGACAAGGATGCCCTTTATCACCACTCCTATTTAACATTGTGATGGAAGTTCTAGCTAGAGCAATAAGGCAAGAAAAAGAAATAAAAGGCATCCAAATTGGTAATGAAGAAGTTAAACTGTACCTGTTCTTGGATGATACAATAATGTACATAGAAAACCCTAAAGACTCCATGAGAAAACTACTGGAACTAATAGAAAGATTCAGCAGAGTAGCAGGATACAAGATAAACATACAAAAATCAGTTGGATTCCTATACACCAATAAAGAGAACAATGAAATGGAAATCAGGAAAACAATACCATTTATAATAGGCCCTAAAAAAATAAAATACTTAGGAATAAATCTAACCAGGGATGTAAAAGACTTATACAAAGAAAACTACAAAACACTACTGCAAGAAACCCAAAGGGATCTATATAAATGGAAAAACATATCATGCTCAAGGATAGGCAGACTCAACATTGTGAAAATGACAATTCTACCCAAAGCAATTTACAAATACAATGCAATCCCGATCCAAATACCAATGACATTCTTCAAAAGATGGAAAAACTAATCATTAACTTTATATGGAAAGGGAAGAAGCCCCAAATTAGTAAAGCACTATTGAAGAAGAATAAAGTAGGACAATTCACACTATCTGACCTCAGAACCCACTATACAGCTATGGTAGTCAAAACAGCCTGGTATTGGTACAACGATAGACACACTGACCAATGGAACAGAATTGAGAACCCAGATGGAAATTCATCCACCTACGGTCTCCTGATTTTTGACAAGGGTCCAAAGTCCACTAAATGGGGAAAAGACAGTCTTTTTAACAAATGGGACTAGCAAAACTGGGTGCCCATCTGCAAAAAAATGAAACAGGACTCATACCTCATATACAAAAACTAATTCAAAATGGATCAAAGACCCAACTATAAAGTCAAAAACTATAAAGTTCATAGAAGAGAAAACAGGATCAACGCTAGAGGCCTTAATACACAGTATTTACAGGATGCAAACCATAACCAACAACACACAAACTCCAGAAGATAAGCTAGATAACTGGGATCTTCTAAAAATCAAACACCTATGCTCTTCAAAAGACTTCACCAAAAGGGTAAAAAGAACTTACAGACTGGGAAAAAAAATTTGGACATTACAAGTCAAAGGTCTAATCTCTATAATCTACAAGAAAATCCAACACCTCTACAACAAAAAGACAAATAATCCAATCTAAAAATGGGCAGAAGAAATGAACAGACACTTCACCAAAGAAGATATTCAAATGGCCAACAGACACATGAGGAAATGCTCGCGATCAGAAGTCATTAGAGAAATGCAAATTAAAGCCACAATGAGATACCATCTCATTCCGATGTTACTGGCACGAATCAAAAACACTGGAAATAACATATGTTAGAGAGGCTGCAGGGAGATCTGAACTCTTATGCACTGCTTGTGGGAATGCAAAATGATATAACCATTTTGGAAAATGATATGGTGCTTCCTTATAAAGCTAGAAATAGAAATGCCATACGATCCAGCAATCTCAATCCTAGGAATATATCCTACAGAAATAAGAGCCGTCACACAAATAGAAGACATACGCACACCCATGTTCATGGCAGCATTGTTCACAATAGCAAAAAGATGGAAACAACCTAGATGCCCATCAACAGACGAATGGATAAACTATGGTACACACACACAATGGAGTATTATGCAACGATAAAGAACAATGATGAATCTGTGAAGCATCTCATAACGTGGATGAAACTGGAGGACATTATACTAAGTGAAATAAGTCAATCACAAAAGGACAAATATTGTATGAGACCATTGCTGTAAAAACTCATGAAAAAGTTTACACACAAAAAGAAACAATCTTTGTTGGTTACGAGGGATGGGAGGGGTAGGGGGAAATACTAAATAGACAATAGATAAGTGGTAACTTTGGTGAAGGGTAAAACAGTACACAATACTGGGGAAGCCAGCACAACTTGTACAAGGAAAGCTCATGGAAGCCCCATAGATGCATCCAAACTCCCTCAGGGACTGAATTGCTGGACGGAGGGCTGTGGGGACCATGGTCTCGGGGAACATCTTGCTCAATTGGCATAACACAGTTTATAAAGACAATGTTCTACATTCTACCTTGGTGAGTAGCGTCTGGAGTCTTAAAAGCCTGTGAACAGCCATCTAAGATACTCCACTGGTCTCATCCCTTTGGGAGCAAGAGAGAATGAAGAGAACAGGATACAAGGAAAAGATTAGTCCAAAGGACTAATGGACCACAGCTACCAAGGCCTCCACCAGACTGAGTCTAGTACAGCTAAATAGTGCCTGGCTACCACCACTGACTGCTCTGACCGGGATCACAACAGAGGGTCCTGCACAGAGCTGGAGAAGGATGTAGAACAAAATTCTAAAACACACAGAAAAAAGACCAGATTTACTGGCCTGACAGAGACTGTAGAAACCCCAAGAGTATGGCCCCTGGACACCCTTTTAGCTCAGTAATGAAGTCACTCCCGAGGTTTACTGTTCAGCCAGGGGTTGGACAGCCCCATAAAACAAAATGGGTCTTATGAGACACAGCAGTCCAGGGACAAGGACTAGAAGGCAGGAAGGGACAGGAAAGCTAGTGATAAGGAACCCAAGGTTGAGAAAGGACACTGTTGACATGTCATGAGGTTGTTAACCACTGCCATAGAGCAATATGTGTACTGTTTAATGAAAAAATATTTTGTTCTGTAAACCGTCATCTAAAGTACAAAAAAAAAAGAATTATCTATGTGAGATCAAATTGACAACAGCAACTCAAAAGGTTTGATGGGAAGCCTAGGGGACAGTGAGTTGAAGACAATGGTGATGGAATAATTTCGAAAAGGATAGTGAGAATAGCAGCACAACGGGAAGAACGTAATTGATGTCGCTGAATTGTACATATAGAAATTTTTGAAATGGTGTATCTTTGGCTATGTATATTTTCACCAAAAAAAAAGTCCTCCAAGGTCAAGAAGAGAGAGTGTTGACATGCTGTGGGGTTGTTAACCAACGTCATAAAACAAAATGTGTACTGATGTTTAACGAGAAACCATTTCTTCTGTAAACCTTCACCTAAACTACAATAGAAAAAATTTCCAAAAAAAAACACACTCATTCAACATGTACAATTCAGTAACACTGGATACATGCTTCACGTTGTCACCATTCATGCTGTCTCCTCCCAAATTATTTCACCACCATTAACTTAGACTCACTGCCCTCTAAACTTCTCATCTGTGCTTTATAGTTACTGGTGTCAGTTTAATCTCACATAAAAAATTCTTTAAAAGAGCACACTGCTCAAAGGAAACATTCTTTACTAATTGAGCTAAAGTACTGTTTGGTTTAAAGATGACTTCAGGGGCTACTTTTGGTTCAAAGTCTAAAAATTATCGCAGGGAAACAGATTCATGGATTCCTCAAGTCTTAACGGGTCAGTTAGTCTGGATACCATAAGAATTTGAAATTCCGTTCCACATTTTTCCCCTTTTTGATCAGGATCCATCTATGAGTCTTTATCAAAATGTTCAGGCACCATCCAGTTCTTCTAGTCTCATGGAAAAGGAGGCAGTTGTTCCTGGAGGCAAATAGACCTGCAGTCCAGTTCCTCCTTTGATTCTGCTGCTCTAGGCAAATACCGACCAACTGTATCATGGATGACTGCTCATAAGCTTTTAAAACCTCAGGCGCTACTCAATAAACTAGGAGGTAGAACAGAAACTCTAAAAACATTATTTGATCAATTGACTAGACTATCCTACGAAACCATGACCGTAAACCTTCGAACCAAGAAAATTAATCCCATCAGGTGTTTGGTTGTACCTCAGACACTTTTAAGGTAGCTACAAAAGAAGTTGCTGATGGACTGAAGGTTGAGGTGTGAGAGAAAGAGTCTAAGATTTTTGCACATGAAAATTGAAAAGATGGAGTGCCATCAACATAGATGTAGAAGCCTTCAAATGGATATTTTATAGGAAACGATACAGAGGTTACTTCGGGCTTGTTGAGAGTGAAATGAGGATAAGACATCCAAGTGGGTAAAGATGAACAAGAAAGAAAAGCTTTTTAAGAATTGTTAGAAATAGGGAAAGAACAGTCTCAATAAGAGACAGTCTCTATGACAACTGGATTTCCACATGCAAAATAATGAACTTGGAAGCCTACATTATATCCTATAAAAAATTAATTCAAAATGGATCAACAACCTAAATATAAGAGCCAAAACCATAAAAACACTGTTCATAATAATTCCAAAATGGAAACTTCCCAAACAGCCTCAAAAAAACAGAATTATTAAATTATTACAGTATACAGGCAGTCCCGGGTTACAAACACTCGACTTATGGACAATTCGTCGGATAACTTGTACTTGCCCTTTAATGTTATGTAAATTTGCCCTCACTGTGAAATGACTGAAACAGCTTCTACTCGTAACAAATTCACTTGCTGCACTTGCAACTTTTAAATCATTTAAAAGGCTTTGAGCCTTTTCTTGTACTAAAAAAACAAACTAAACCCACTGCCTTGGAGTCAATTCCAACTCATAGTGACCCTACAGGACAGAGTAGAACTGACCCACAGGGTTTCCAAGGCTGTAATCTTTACGGAAGCAGACTGTCACATCTTTCTCCAGAGGCTGGTGGGTTCGAACCACCGACCTTACAGTTAGCAGCCGAGCACTTTAACCACTGCTTCTCCAGGGATCCTTTCTTGTACTAAAGTAGGGCTAAATAAGAACCATGTGCACGTGTTCTGACTTACCTGCAAATTCGACTTAAAGATGCAGGAACGGATCTCATTTGTAACGCAGGGACTGCCTGTATTCCATCCAGAAAACAAACACAACAATTAAAGTGAATGAACAACCCACGGAAATCCTCTTAATGTAAATTTGAACAAAAGGAATCGGCACAAAAGGTACATATAACGTTATTCTATTTGTTACAGCATAAAAACCATCAAATTCAAATGTATTTATTTTGGGATATGTACATAGCTAAAAAATACAAATAAAAGCAAAGAAATGATCCTCATAAATATGAACGTATCAGCTGTATCAGGGCAGAAGGAGATTGTGATTAAAAATGAACTCATTGGCAGGGTCAAGAGCAAGAGTATATCCATTAATTACATGGGTATTCACTTTATGGAGCCCTCGTGGCACAGTGGTTAAGAGTTCGGCTGCTAACCAAAAGGTCGGCAATTCGAATCCACCAGCTGCTGTTTGGAAACCCTATGGGGCAGTTCTACTCTGTCCTATAAGGTTGCTATCAGTCGGTTTCAACTCAGTGGCTATGGGTTATTCACTTTATATTTCACTCAATTGTACATTTAGTACAAATTTTCTTGCATACATGTAAAAAAATTAACCAAATTTAGAAATGTAAAGAAACATGCACAATCTGAAAATGGGCACGTTCAAAAAGTATACATCAAAGAACACAGAGTAAAAAGTTCAACACTTTCCCAGAAAAGAAGATGAAAAACAAGAATATTCATTATTCCATTCCCACTTAACTTTATCCTAGAGATTTTAACCCATTACATTCCCCTCCAGAAAAAAAATGTTAAGAATTTTAAAGTAAAAAAGCCACAGCCCATTCTATTTCACAGGTTGAATAATTATGTACGTTCAACCTCAAAAGAATATACAGATGATTACTGGACTGAGAGACTTTCAGCACATTTTTCAGGTTGCAATGTATCAAAGTAAAGTTTATTTTATGAATTTATATACACTAGTACCAAGCAGTGGAAAAATTAATTTTAAAAGGATAACATGTAATATAGAGAAAATAAAAAGAACCAAATAGTGCCATTAAGTAAATAAAAGATCTGATATTATAATAAATGATTAAAAAGCATCTAAATAGACTGACATACATGAAAAGATAGAGCATGCTTTTAGAACATTGTTCTATCCAATATGCCTTATTTCTAAAGAATGTCTAAAAATTTTCAACCAATTTTATTTTCTTTAGAACTTCACACACAAAAAAATACTTCAAGAATATACATGGAAGTGCAAATGTCCACAAACAGCCAAGATGCTCTTAGGAGTACAGCATTGGGGACATGTCCATATGTTGTTGTTAGGTGCTGTCGAGGTGATTCTGACTCATAGCAACTCTAGGTACAACAGAACGAAACACTGCCCGGTCCTGCAGCATCCCCACAATCGTTGCTATGTTTGAACCCACTGTAGCCACTGTGTCAATCCATCTTGTTGAGGGTCTTCCTCTTTTTCACTGACCCTTCATTTTACTAAGCATGATGTCCTTCTTCAGGGACTGTTCCCTCCTGATAACATGTACAAAATATGGGAGACGAAGTCTCACCATCATTGCTTCTAATGAGCATTGTGGCTGTACTTCTTCCAAGCAGACTTGTTCATTCTTCTGGCAATCCATGGTATATTCAATGTGTCCATATATGTATGTGTGTATGTACAGGGTCATTATGAGTGGGGGTTTTTACATATGTATAAAACTATGTGTGTGTCTGGGTATGTATAGTTAAAATAAATTCAACAGCATAGTATAAGAATACACAAATAGATCAATCTAAAAAAAAAATACCCCAGGAACAGGCCCACCTACCTATATGGAAAATTGACTCATGAAAGAGGAAGAACTGCAGGGCACTGCCAGAAACTACACACATTTTAATATGTGGAGTCAACTAATTATCTAACTGGAATAATTAATGTATCCTTTCCTTCTTCACATGCAAAAATCAATTCCAAATAGATTAGCTTTAAATGTTAAAATGTAAAATTATAATACTTTCAGCAGTTATAATAAATGATTTTATAAATTCAGAATAGAGAAAAAATTTTTCAATAAGAAGAGTAAGACATAAGTAAGATTGACAAATTCAACTATATTAAAATTCAGCAAAGGGCAGCAAAAAATGAATATAGAATCTACATACTAGAAAAAAAACTTCAATACATACAAATGAAAAATTTATTTCCAAACACTATAAAGAAGCCCTAAAAAGTTGCAGCAAGATGAATTAAGAGTGGGAAAATATGCACAGCATTGTCAGTACTGGAGTAGTTAACTGCAGAATAAAATTGAAGATATCATTACAAAGCAAAAATTAATTGGATAATTAATGAAACAAGAAAATGGAACAAATTAAATACATACATATACTATGTGGGAGGGAAAACTGGTAAAGAACATTGACTGGCATTTCCTACTAAATTTAAACTTGCCTATGATCTGGAACTCTGCAGTTTCCCCTCACTAGAGAGTTACTAGGCAAAAAGCTCTTAGACCCTGGAAAGAGAATAAACAGAGCAGAACTAATTCCCAAGAGCAAAAATTAAACTTGAAACAACTTAAATCCCATTAAACGTACAAATAGGTAAATTGTGGCCCATTCATAAATGGAACACAGACACTCATTAGAACATGTGTAGACTAGAGCTACAGACACCAAGGTGAATGATACTCAAAAACATTATGAGGAAATAGCATATTGACTCATAGCGACCTTACAGGACAGAGTAGAACTGCGCCATAGGGTTTCCAAGGCTGTAATCTTAACGGAAGCAAACTGTCACATTTTTCTACCATGGAGGGGCCAATGGGTTCAAACCACCAACCTTTCAGCTAGCAGCTGAGCGCTTTTACTACTGCACCACTAGGGCTGCCACATCACGAGGAAAACAAGTCACTGAAGAACTCATACAAAAGACCCAAAACCCAACAATATATGGTTTATGTATTTTGTTCTGTAAACCTTCCTCTAACGTAAGAATAGCAGCACAATTGTAAGAGCATAGTCAATGTCACTGAACTGTGCATGTAGAAATTTTTGAAATGGTGTATCTTTGGCTATGTATATTTTCATCAAAAAAAAAAAAGGTCAAGAAGGGAGAGAGTTGGCATGTCGTGGGGTTGTTAACCAATATCATAAAACAATATGTGTACTGCTGTTTCACGAGAATCTATTTGTTCTGTAAACCTTCACCTGAAGTACAATAAAAAAATTTAAAAAATATATATATGGTTTATGAATTGACTCAAGAGGTAGAATAATAATAGCAAAAACAATAATAAATTTCTAATATGCAGATGAGTTACCTCCTGAATAATGAACCCTCAGCAGGACACACGGGGAGATTATTAGAGAACTCTCCAAGTTCTATTTATACTCAGGTGTTTAGTGTTATTAACACTTCACACGAAAAGTTTCATGCATTCTTTGTCTATAACAGGGCTTTAAACTGGCTCTTCCTGGTTAGGTCTTGGCAATGGAAACAACACTGAAACAGAAGTGAATTTTTAAAATTTTGATGAACCTGAACGATAACCAGAACAGGAAAAACTGAGTGAAAGCCCTGGTAGAAACTTAATCTCTGTTAGAAAACAAGGGCAGCATACTTGTTGCATAGCAACTGTGATGGTTAAAACTGTGTGTCAACTTGGCTGGGCCATGATTCTCAGTGTTTATATGTGATCACCCCCATGATGGGATCTGCTGTGAGTAACCAATCAGCTGAAAGGCAGTTTCCTTGGGTGTGTGGCCTGCATCTGAATATAAGCAGACCTTCTGGCTTTTGCCTGCTCTGGATCCTGCAGCTGGATCCTGTTTGTCTGACCTCCAGTTTTGGGACTTGAGCTAGCAGCTTACCTGCCAATCTTGGGATTCATTGATCTTCACAGCCTGTGAGCAAGAGCCTGATCTCTGACCTGCCGATCTTGGGTTTGGCAGCCCCTGCAGCTACGTGAATCAGGAGAAGCCTCTAACCTGATCCACAGACTTGGGACATTCCAGACTCTACAATCATCTGAGCCATTTCCTTGATATAAATCTATATATATCAGCCTAAGACATTTGGTACCTAGAGTGGTTCTAGAGAAACAAAATTGTAAGGATGAGTTTTCTAAATTGGTTCTCAAGTCTGGTTAGTCTTAAAGATGTTGATGACTCTGCTTCCAGCAGTAAAGCGGGCACTGCTAATCCATGGCATGAGGTGGCAATACAAATATGCAAAATATCACCACCAATAGATTAGGTATTAGTCAAAGGCGAGGCTCTGGGTGAACACACGTGTGGTATCTTTCTACCGTTTTGTCATGAGAAGTATAAATAAACTGGTTGGTAGGTCCTACTTTCATTAGACAAACTGGTGAAAGAAAGATGCACTCAGGGCTTCAGAGTCAAAAGTCAAGTGCAGCATAAACGACCTCAAAGTTTCTACTTGTGCTTTGAAAGAAAGCTTTATTTCTTGTAAAAGAGTTGGTATTGCCAAAAACCAAACCCAGAGTCTTATTGTAAGACTGGCTGAATTACAATGCCAGCTCAATTGCCAACCTCAAGAGGTGTCTGAAGTTAGCATTGATTGGGATGAAATGGGATCCTGAAACTTGAGATGAGGACATATGGGCAGATAATCAGGAAGCTGGAGACATGGAGCCCCTAAATTCCATTGAATCACTTCTGCCAACAAAACCACTCCCATCTGAAGATTACTTCATGTTTGTCTGCTACACCACCCTGCCCAGAAAAACCATTAGCCCCTCCACTCCAACTAATGAGATTAGCCCTAGCCCAGATGCCTCTAAAGAGCCCTTGCCTGAATCATTGCCTGGGGGATCACCGGAGGCAGATGCTTTATAAGAAAATGCTGAATGTCCTCAAAAGAATTCCACACTACCGATTCTGACTTCTGGACCTATAACTCGACTTAAGTCCCAGTGAGACCCAAAAGGTGAAGTATGAAGTGTGACCCAGGAGCAGGTACATTACACTCCAAAAGAACTGCCTGACTTTTTAATATATACAAACAGAAACCTGGGGAATATGTGTGGGAATGGCTATTAAGGATGTGGCATAATGGTGCAAGGAACATAAAGATGGATCAGTCTGAGTTTACTGACATGGGTCCTCTAAGCACAGATTCTTCATTCAGTGTTTTAACACAAGAAGTTAGGAAGGGATCCAATAGTTCATTCGATTGGGTTGCTGAAGCATGGATTACATGGTGGCCTACACTAATTCAAGTTGAAGTACCAGACCTCCTTGGTATACTGTAGAAGGTATCCAAAGGCTTAGGGAAATTGGCATGCTAGAGTGAATTTATCAGGTTAGATCCACAGACCCACACATGGAATACCCAGAGGACACAGCTTTTCCCAAAACTGTAAGGAACAAATTTGTGAAAGGAGCCCAAGCATCCTTGAAGACTGCTGTGATTGCTATTTTATGTAAATCAGATTTGACAGTGGGAACTGCCCTAACAGAATTAAGACACCTAACTACAATGGGGCTGGTTGGACCCTGTGGTAGTACGGACCAAGTGGCTGCACTCAATCAACAAAGACAAGATGGGCAGGGTTATAGTAATGGACAGCAGAGTCAAAGCAGTAATCATAATAGTCTGATTCATATGGACTTATGGCATTGGCTTAGTCATGATGTCCCTAGGAGTGAAATAGATAGGAAATCTACTATTTACTTGATCTGTACAAACGGATGAATTCTAGGTCAGGTGAACAGCAGTCTAACTCGAATCGCCAGAATAGAGAATCATGGTCCCTCAATCAATTCCCAGACTTGAGTGAGTTTAAAGACCCACAACCCCCTAAATGAAGGGGAGGCCAGGTCCCCTTGAGGAAGGACTCTAATACACTGCCAAAAATTTATACTGTTAATCTCTCTCCTAGCCTTCCCCAAAGGGATCTAAGGTGTTTTAGGAGACTGACTGTTTATTGGGGAAAAGGAAATCAGACTTTTCAGGGATTACAAGATACTGGCTCTGAACTGACACAGTAACCCAAGACGTCACTGTGGCCCACCAGTCAGAGTGAGGGCATATGGAGGTCAGGTTATCAATGGAGTCTTGGCTCATGTCTATCTCATAGTAGGTCCAGTGGATCCCAAAACCAATCCTGTAGTGATTTCCCCAGTTCCAGAATGCATAATTGGAATATAGTCAGCAACTGGCAGAACCCCCATATTGGATCCCTGGCAAATGGAGTAAGGGCTATTATGGTAGGAAAAACCAAGTGGAAGCCATTAGAACTGCCCCTACCTAGAAAATAGTAAACCAAAAGCAATACCACATTCCTACAGGGATTGCAAAGATTACTGCCACCATCAAGGACTTGAAGGATGCAGGGGTGGTGATTTTCACCACATCCCCATTCAACTCGCCTATTTGGCCCATTCAAAAAACAGATCTTGGAGAATGACGGTGGATTATCAAAAACTTAACCAGGTGGTGACTCCAACTGCAACTGTTGTTCCAGATGTAGTTTCATTGCTTGAGCAAATTAATACATCTCCTGGTACGTGGTATGCAATTATCAATCTGGCTAATGTATTTTTCTCCATACCTGTTTTGGAGGACCATCAGAAGCAGTTTGCCTTCAGCTGGCAATGCCACGAATACACCTTCAGTGGCCTACCTCAGGGTTCTGTCAACTCTCCAGCTCTGTGTCATAATTTGGTCCACAGGGACTTTGATCGCCTTTCCCTTCCACAAGACATCACACTGGTCCATTATATTGATGACATTATGCTGACTGGACCTAGTAAGGAAGAAGTGTCAATGACTCTGGACTTATTGGTAACATATACATATTTATACACTTTACTGATTTTGCTTCTCTAGAGAACCCAGCCCAAGACAACAGCCAAATCTCTTGCCTACTGGATTTTCAGCAGAGGTGGAAAGAGCAGTGCCTTGCTCAAAGACGGTGGCCGATCACACTGCTGTCAATGTGTGTCATGCTCCACAGTCCTGTTAGTGATGCAATCTCCCGCATCAGGCTCCTGAAAGGGCTTACTAAGCCTCTTCTGAGTTTTCCATTCCAGAGCTTGGGCCCATAACTTTTCCCATTCCAGTTCACTGAAATTAATTTGGGTCTGTTCCAGTTTCACTTCTGCAGCTATAACTGAACCAGTTCAGCGACCTGGCTTATAATACATTTTACAATAGAAAGGTTAAAGCTTTACTTAAAATTTGTAAAGAAATGTAATTTTCATATATTAATTTTACCATGTAATCTGACATCCCAAAATTTTGATTTAACTTGTCTTAGGTAAAAATGCTTTTATACCTAAACTTTTATACCTGGATCTTATAAATTTACATTTAGACCAAGCTTTGTTAGGTGCCATCGAGTCAGTTCTGACTCACAGAGGCCCTATGGAATACAGAACAAAAAACTGCCCAGTCCTGTGCCATCCTCACAATTGTTATGCTTGAGCCCATTGTTGCAGCTGCTGTGTCAATCCATCTCGTTGAGGGTTGATCATACGCTACCTGCTGAATGGCAGAATGTGGACCAATTCTTTTTGGTATAGCAACTCTTTTCATTCCTTCCATCTTCTTTTGATGCCTCCTGCGTCACTCAATATCTTCCCCATAAAATCCTTCCATATGACAACTTGAGGCTTAAATTTTTTCTTCAGTTCTTTCAGCTTGAGAAATGCAGAGAATGTTCTTCTCTTTTCTTTTTTCTCTCCAGGTCTTTGCACATTTCATTATAATACTTTACTTTGTCTTCTCGAGCCGCCCTTTAAAATCTTCTGTTCAGCTCTTCATCATTTCTTCAGTTCTCTTTAGCTACTCTACGTTCAAGAGCAACTTTCAGAGTCTCTTCTGGCATTCATTTTGGTCTTTTCTTACCTGTCTTTTTAATGACCTCTTGCTTTCTTCATGTATGATGTCCTTGATATAATTCCACAACTCATCTAGTCTTCAGTCATTTGTGTTTAATGAGTCAAATCTTTTCTTGAGATGGTCTCTAAATTCAGGTACAATATACTCAGGTCATACTTTGGCTCTCATGGACTTGTCTCCTCTTCAGCTTCAACTTGAACTTGCATATGAGCAATTGATGGTCTGTTCCACAGTCGGCCTCCAATCTGCCACTCTCTGTCTCTTTATGAGTGTATTTAGTCTATTTACACTGACCATAACTATTGATAGGTATGAGTTTAGTGCTGTCATTTTGATGTCTTTTTTTGTGTGTGTGTTGTTCACAGTTTCTTTGTTCCACTTAATTTTCTGTGCTGAGTCATTTTTCCTTATGTATTTTCATCTTTTTCATTGCTGTTGATTTTGTATTTACTGAGTATATTTTTCTCACTTTTTATTTTGACTTGCAAGATTATTAGTTTCCTTTGTAGTTACCTTAATATTTACCCCATTTTTCTAAGTTTATGCCACTTTTATTTCCTTATATCACCTTGACTTCCTCTCCATATGAAAAATCTATAACTATATTTTTTAAGTCTCTCTTTTTTGTTTTAATGTTGTCATCTTTTACATATTGACATCTGTTTCCCTATTTTCAGTGTTTTAACTTTGATTTATTTTTGTGATTTCCCTATCTGGGTTGATATCTGATTGCTCTGTCCTGTGTTCTAGTCTTGGCTTGTTATCTGATGTTACTGATTTTCTAACTGGAAGACTTTAGTATTTCTTGTAATTTTGGTTTGGTTTTTGCAAATTCCCTAAACTTCTGCTTATCTGGAAATGGTCTAATTTCACCATCATATTGGAGAGACAGTTTTGCTCGATATATAATCCTTGGCTGGCAGTTTTTTTTTCCTTCAAGGCTTTATATATGTCATCCCATTGCCTTCTTGCCTGCATGGTTTCTGCTGAGTAGTCTGACCTTATTCTTATTGACTCTCCTTTGCAGATGACTTTTCGTTTATCCCTAGCCGCTCTTAAAATTCTCTCTTTCTCTTTGGTTTTGGCAAGTTTGATTATGTCTTGGTGACTTTCTTTTGGGATCTACCTTATGTGGGGTTCAATGAGCATCTTGGATAGATATCTTCTCATCTTTCACGATATCAGGGAAGCTTTCTGCCAACAAATCTTCAACAATTCTCTCTGTATTTTCTGTTATCCCTCCCATTCTGGTACTCCAATCACTCGAAGGTTATTCCTCTTGATAGAATCCCATATAATTCTTCATTTTTAAAAATCCTTTTATCTGATTTTTCCTCAAATAAGTTGGTGTCCACTGCTGTATCTTCAATCTCACTAATTCTGGCTTCCATTGCCTCAATTCTGCTATGACTTTCTATTGAGTTGTTTAATTCTGAAATTTTATTGTTAATCTCCTGGATTTCTGATTGCTGTCTCTCTATGGATTCTTGCAGCCTGTTAAATTTGTCATTATGCTATTCTCTAATCTTTTTTCTCTCTTTTGTTTATTGTTGTAATTTAAATGAAGTTACATTTCAAGTTAGTCTCCCATACAAAAATTTATACATACACTGTTATGTGACTCTAATTGCTCTCCTCATACTGTGACAGTACACTCCTTTCCACCCCGATTCCTCATGTCAATTCAACCAGCTTCTAACCCTCTCTGCCTTCCCATCTCACCTCCAGACAGAAGCTGTCCATTTAGTCTTTTGTATCTACTTGAGCTAAGAGGCACACTCCTCACAAGTATCACTTTAGGTCTCACAGTCCAGTCCAATCCCAGTATGAAGAGCTGGCCTGGGAAACTGTTTTAGTTCTAGGCTGATAGAGAATCCAGGGGCCATGCTTTCTGGGGTTCCTCCAGTCTCAGACCATTAAGTCTGGTCTTTCTACTAGAATTTGAGTTCTGCACCCCACAATTTCTCCTGCTCCATCCAGGACTCTCTGTTGTGTTCCCTGTCAGAGTGTTCATTGGTGGTAGCCAGGCACCTTCTAGTTCTTCAGGTCTCAGGCTGATGAAGTCTCTGGTTTATGTGGCCCTTTCTGACACTTGGGCTAATAATTTCCTTGTGTCTTTGTTGTTCTTCATTCTCCTTTACTCAAGGTGGTTGGGACCAATTGATGCATCTCTTTCTAATCTTTTTAATTTTCTATATTGCATTTTCTGGGTTTTGCTTAATTTTCTTCCTAATTTTTTGAAGAGTTCTGTATATTAATCTTTTGTATTTTGCCACTGGTAACTCCAAGGAATTTTCTTCCTCTGGAAAATTTCCAGATTATTTTGGGAGCTTGCTGAAGCCATCATGATTGCCTATGGGATTTGATATTGACTGTTGTCTCCGAGTCATCAATAAGTTATTATATTTATTTTATGTTTGCTTACTGTGTCCTAACTTCTTGTTTTGATATGCCCAAATAGGCTGCCCATGTGAGCTAGCCCAGTCACCAGCACCCTTGAAGCTCCAATGTCCTGCCCCCAGGTGGTGAGACCTGCCACTATGTGAGCCCAAGAGTCTGTCCACTCCTCCTGTATGGATTCAGCTCAGGTATCCAAGTAGTCAGCCACCAAGTGTGTGGTGCAGGCTCTCACCTACAGTTTTAGACAGGCATGAGTAATTGGTGTAGGCACAGGCATCCAGCTGCAGCAGGGGGACACAGGCTGAGCAAGGCAGGGGGGCGATGGCCACCCTCGAGTGTCCAGGAGGAAAGCATGCCCCTGTTCCCTACAGTACATAGGTGGGTGGGTTTTGCAGCCAGACTATGAGCACCCAATGCTGTTGGCTGTAAGGACTGGGGGGCACCACTTATTCTGGGGCCCCTATCGCAGGTGGCTAGGTAGCATGGGTGGAGCCACCAGTCCGCAGGCACCTGATGTAGGTAGGTGAAGACCCTGCTTATGGGCAGAGCAGTGTCAAATGTCACACACCTGCCACTTCACAGCTGAAACAGCTAAAGTTAGGCTTCAGGTATATACCCTGTTGTACTGCGGTAACAAGGGCTGCACTGTTGAAATGGGCCCACACAAGTCTATGCAGGGGGAAAGATACTCAAAGTTCATGGATCCCTTATGCCTGTGTCTAGGCAAAGGCGCTGTGCCTACCCTGAGTTCCTGGTTTAAGGGAGCCGGCATATTTTTTCCCGTTTGTTAATTTGTTCATTCTCCAAGGCCAAGAGAATGGCTCAGGGCACGTGAAGGGTCCTACTTCCAGCCCAGGGGACTCGGCAATTGCTGAAACTGGTCCAGGACCCAGTGCAGAGAGTGGGCAGGTAAATGGGAGAGAGGTTTTTCCGTAAGGGGGGTGTTTAGATCCACAAGGTAGGCTGGACGCAAGTACTTATCTTTCGCCAGTCAAGGGCTGCTTCTCACTGATTCTGGATGGCTGAGTATACTCTCTGCTGCTGGGTCTCTCCTGGTGTGGAAAACACCTCTGGAGCACCACTGCTTGCCTGACTCATCACTCACCCCCAAGCTCATCCAGTCTGAAGGGCTCAGGCTCTCACCGGGTCAGGTCTGGCAACTCCTCACTGCTTCCAAATCATCTCTCCCTCCCCCTGCCACACAGTCCAGTTCCTCAACTTTGCCTTTGATGTTCAGGGCTCCTAGATTGTCATATATAATTGATTCCCTTGTTTTTTCAGGTCTTTGTTGTAAGAGGGAACACCGGAAGCGTTTGGCTACTCCGCCATCTTGGCATCACCCTCTGTTCTCTCCTGGCCTTGTTCTGACTCATAATATTGAGCTTTTCCATCGTCTCTTTCCAGAGATGCAGTCAACTTGATTCCTGTGTATTCCATCTGGCGAGGTCCACGTGTATAGTCACTGTTTAAGTTGTTGAAAAAAGGTATCTGCAACGAAGAAGTCATTGGTCTTGTAAAATTTTATTATGCTATCTCTGGCGTCATGTCTATCATCAAGGCCATATTTTCCAACTACTGTTCCTTCTTCGTTTCCAACTTTTGCATTCTAATCACCAAAAATTATTAATGCATCTTGATTACATGTTCAATCAGTTTCAGACTGCAGAAGTTGGTAAAAATCTTCAATTTCCTCATCTTTAGCATTAGCGGTTGGTACATAAATTTGAATAACAGTCGTATTAGCTGGTTTTCCTTTTAGGCGTATGGATTTTATCCTATTACTGACAGCACTGTACTTCAGGATCCTGAAATGTTCCTTTTGATGATGAATGCAACTCCATTCCTCTTCAATTTGTCATTCCTGGCATAACAGACCATATGATTGTCTGACTCAAAATGGCCAATACCAGCCCATTTCAGTTCACTAACACCTAGGATCTATGAGTTGGAATCAACTTGACGGCAACGGGTTTGGTTTTTTTTGGTTTAATGCCTAGGATATCAAACAACAGGTAAGATGGTTTTTAGACGTAAACTTTTTATATCTGGCTCTTAGAAATTTATATTTACTAGAGCAAGATTTGTAAAAGCAAAATGTTGGAAACTATCAAAGTTTCTGTTCATGGTGGTGAGGTTAAAAAAAGAAAAAAGAAAAAACTAAGATAAATTCACCAAATGCAGCATTATGGAGTCTTATACAACTTTAGACCTAAGCTGTTACATATTGTTATGAACAGATCTCCAGCGTAATTTGTTAACTGAAAAAAGCAAGTATACATTCCATGCTAACTTTTGTGTAACATGGTGGGAGAAATAAAAACTTCTAATTCTATTTGTTTACATTTACATAAAGAAATACTAGCAAGATGCTTAAGCAATTTTACAACAAAGCTGATTATTTAAAGATAGCTGGTGGAACAAGAATGATCTGGATGAGGACAAGGTTAGAAATAAGACTTTATAAAGTATCCTTTTAAAAGTTCACATTAAAATTTGAACTTTGAAGGATTATCTATTGGAAAAACATAATAATTTTACTTTTAAATACAATACTAATCAAATGTGATATTTAATGTGTTTCCTAGGAATTCCCATTCACGAGCATTAAAATCATTTAAGATTTAATCACTTAGGGCTTAACTGTTATGAACTGGACTAATATATTTGTGCAAATCATAAAAAACTAAGTCAGAGCTCTCTTTTTAAATATAGAGACTAAGGATATCAGTCTGCACTTTCATTTTATCTCAGTCAGGAGAATGTTTCCAAAATGGCTAGAAGATTTAACACATTAGGGGTTCTGATACAATATGTTAAATGCAGTAGGAGTCTTTAAAATCCTTCTCAAGATTTAAGAGAAACTTTTACATCAGTTAAAACAAGCATTTCTCTGTGTTTCACAAGTTTTATGTCCATTAAATTCAAAAACCCTCAGTAGAAACATAACAAACTAATCTGGAAACTTGCCTCCAGTAGACACTGTGACCTTCAGAACTTAAACACACCCACCAGCTTTCCTGAGCTAATTTAGCAAAAAAGAACACTTTAATTTTAGATTCTAATCCAAGATTGTGAGAAGTGGTCAAAAAATTTAGAAATGTAATACCAGCTCTAAGCACAGAAAAGCTGGGAGGACAGGGACCTGGACTGAGAATCATACTTTTCACACACCTGAAAACGTCAAGTAAAACCAGTCCCAAACGGGGAAAAATGATGGTTTGGGAGACCCCAGAGATGATCCAGCCAAACTAACTCTCCTGCCTCATTCCTTTGGTGAGGTCGTCAGAGTGCCAAGTCCCACAGAGGACCCTGTAAAGAGTCAGGGTTCTTCCTTTGATATCTCCCTCTCCCTTTCTTTACCCCATCACACCATGCGAGAGGAAGAGTTGTAGTTTTAAAACTGCACAGGAGGGGCTCCAGTACCTGGGGAAAGCCAAGAAAACTGTTTCCACTGATGAAACAAAGACTACTGCAGTGCGATGGATTGCTTTTGTGTGGCTTTTCTCACCATGGTCTTGTAACTCCCACAAAAAAGATTGGGCGGGACTGTGTAAATAAGGTAATTGTGTCCCACCAAAGGAATTTGTCAGCTTTGCCATCCCGCTAGGCTTAAAATGAGCCATCCCAGAAGCAGGAAAGAGACGCTTTCATGACCACCAAGGAAAAGGCGCTAAGAGTGGAGCACATCCTTTGGACACGGGATCCCTGCACCGAGATGCTCCTGGAACCAGACCGAGAGAGAGACCTGTAACACTGAAGACGGCCAGAGGCAGTGGCAGAGAAACAGCGTCAGGAGATGGCATGACAGGCTTCCCAGCCCACAGAGCAAGAAGGCTGAGTGCCTTTGGGCAGGAGGCTTGCTGGCAGAGTAGGTGCCTCTGGGCTTGGTGGAGCTAGGTTTGTGACCTACGGAGCTACAGTTGAGCACCTTTGGGTCAAGGCTTACCAGCAGAGTGGGGTGCTTTGGGGTACTTATTGGCAGAGTAAAAGAGCTTTGTAACACTTGTCCAAGCAGGGCAGATGCTGAGGGGCCAGAAGGAGGCATGCTGTGTGCACAGCTACAGAGGCTGTCCTGAAGAACTGTATCCTGAGTGTTCCTGAACCTGAATTGTAACCTGTTACTTCCTAATAAACCCCATAATCATGAGCATTGTCTGTGAATTCTCTGCGGCTACTGCAATGAATTATCAAACCCAGCAGAGAAGTAAACAGTGTCATGGGAGGGATGGTTGGTGTCAAAATCAGTAAAGATGGAGGAAAGAGGAGGCATGTCAGACCTCTGCCTCATGGGAATCAGCCATGGGATGTTGATCTTGATTCTCCTTCCCCCGTCTTGAAGTTAGAGGAGGTCAGGCACCACCCCCGCGCCATTTTTAGAATGGCTGTGTAGGGCCTGTGGCTCATTCTCCTCAGACAGAGCTGCTCTGTCTTCAGGCTCTGGTCAGGAGACTGTCATTCAACACAGAGTACCAAGGCCCAGGGGATGTTAATGAGGCAGGCAGCCTCAAAGCCCAACCCTTCTAAGAGACACCGACTCTGGCTTATCCTCCTACACTGAGCAAAATAGGCTGCACATTCTTCTGAAATTGTCTTGACAAGATAACCACAGAACTGGGCCATAGCATAACTTGCCTCAACCAGTTTAAGCAGGTTTTCTATGCCATCTTAACACTTCAAATGACCTATTAACTCATTAAGTCCAAAATACATATAACCACCCTACCTCCGGGTGGAGACTTAACATGATTATGAAGGAAAATCGACCTCTTCATCCTAGGGGATGGAACCCTTGTCTAGAGAAAATGCATAGTCATCCCCAAGCCCTGAGCACCTGTGTGAAGGTCAATCCTGAATATTCATGTTAATTTGCATTTCCTGGTCTGCTCTCTGTAAAAGCCCACCTCCCCAACTGCCTGCGAGCAGTCTTTGAGGCAGCAGCCCTGACTGCTCCTTTGAGGCAGCAGCCCTGACTGCTCCTTTCCTTGAACAATGAAATAAAGGAACCCTTCTCTGCTACCTCGACCTCTTGCTTATTGGCTACAAGTCATGCAGAACAAAACCTGGGGTTTCCACCCAGCAACATTACTGCCCCATGGTGTCAGCTCTGAGAGTTACATAAGGAAGGTGACCCCAGGCATCCAAATCTGGAAAAGCCACATATATATAGAGGAAGAGCCCAGTGAATGTGGAGAAGGACCTTAGGATGCCTCCTAGGGCTCAGTCCCTTGGCTTCCTCATCCCCTTATACTAAAATTACCCAATTCTCTGTGGTACTCACCATTTCTTGGTTTACAGCTTCTGGAAATCTAAGCGAATGTCCTCTCTGGGCCCAAGAAGCCAGTTAGGTAAAAAGGATGGGAACGGAAGCAGGGTCACTAGGCAAACTGGAGGTAAATGAATACTGTTTGGTTCACACGGCCAGTCAACAGCTGAAATCCTTACTTGTGATTTACAGATGTGCAAGACAGGTTCCCCAGCTGCCTAGACTGGACCAGTTCTCTATGCCACACCTGGGACCTGAAATAGATGATGAGGGGAGACAGTGTTGAGTAAGGAGGGAGTGATAGGTTTTTGGCCTTCAGTTCTTTCCCTGGGCAGGGCTTCCTTTCAGGTTCAAGAAAATGCTTAACCCAGAGGGCATGTGCACTGAAGGCAAAACAGGCTCCAGCCTCAAGAGAATTTGTATTCTTCATACAGCTCCACAGGCCTTTCTAGCAACAAGATTACAGATGGAAGAATTTACTCATCCCAGAGTATGAGACGCATCCAGGCCTGGCCAGCCTGGAAAAATAGAACCTGATTTCCATCAGGGATTCAGGGGTCCGACATTGAGGCTGTGGGTTAACCTACAAAACACTGTCCCTTATAGATCAACACACACACTTTTATTTGATATCAACATGGATAAATTTTCAGGAAAAATATATTTTTCAGGTTTGGTCAATGAACTCATCATCTCATCATGCTTCATTGATTTTTAAATATGTGCAGATATAACTCCTCTGTTGTGGTTTCTAAAAAGTTTTTCATTTCATTTATTGCAGTGTTATATGTCATCAGTATTTTTCCTGTTAATTTTGCAATTAATGTTTTTTCTTCCCCTTAAATTTTTTTTTTCCTTTGCTCGCAGGCCATGTCACCACCAGTCCACAAACTTTCCAGAAATCTGGAAAGTACCAAACACTTTCTCTTTCAACCTTATAATAATCGCTCAACAAATCAAAAAATCATTAGGTTTTCTCTAAGGAGAAGTCTACCGTCTTTTTTCTGTTTCCTTCTACCACATTTCCCTACCCAGATGACTCCTACTCTTCTATTTCTTGGTCTCAGGGGGTCTCAGGGTACAGGTGTTCTCTATTTCTCTGTTGTTCATGCATGATCTTTATACCAGGGTCTCCCCTTTAAGCATTATCCTTCCTTTTATTAATTTCTCTAATAGCAGTCTGTAATTTTAATTCACATCCTTATTTCTACAGTTATTATTTTCAGCATAAACTGGGAACTTGTTAGATATGTAGACTCCCAAGCCCCACCCTAGACCTGATGAACCAAAATCTACATTTTAACAAGATTCCTGGGTTATTCACATCCACATTCAACTTTGCAAAGCACTCACTGCTCTAGAGACTGTAACTGAAAGAATGAACATTCTATCAACAGATGCCCTTTGAACCATATTTAACCATAAGGCTAGTGGACATCGCAGCGCCAGTGGACTCAGCAGAATCCTAAGCGACCAACACATCACAGAGTATGTGTAGGTGTGAAACAGCCATCGTCACAAAGCACAGCTTCATAGCCTTTTGTTTGCTGGAAGCCTGTCGCATAGGGAAATAGAGTTGATAAAAGTGAAGATGCCAGTCAATTAAATTTGGTTGTATCTACATGATTAAGATTAATGTCAGTCTAAATTGGATTTACCTCTTTCTGAAAAGTGCAATGATATTTAAACATAGAAATGAGTAGGAGTAACTGAGGGGACAGTGGGGAAACTCTCTGAGTAGGTGATATTTGAAGTGAAATGTAAATTATAAGAATTCTCCATTTCCTATGGTTAAAACATTTTCCTCTAGTCAGAAGAAACACCTGGTC
Source organism: Dugong dugon (assembly GCA_030035585.1). Taxonomy (NCBI): domain Eukaryota; kingdom Metazoa; phylum Chordata; class Mammalia; order Sirenia; family Dugongidae; genus Dugong; species Dugong dugon. The sequence continues at coordinate 15,698,443 of CM057462.1, read as the reverse complement.
AAAGACAAAAGGGCAGGGAAAATCTTGGCGTCTTTTAAGAAGTTTTAAAAAAATGCCAAGAGCTTACTTAGCATGACGGTGAGTTATAATTTTAAGTCAGAGAGCTATACAGAAGCCTGACCGTATAGGATCTTGACCAATGTAAAATACATGGATTTACTCTATATTAGATTGACAGCTTACTTGGTTTACATTTTTAAAAGATGCCTCTTCCAACCGGGTGGAAAATACACTTTTTTGTAAAAGGTATCACTTACAAGAAAGAGATAAAGTAGCAGATATTTCAGAGGCTGCATGCGTAAGCCACATATCTCAGAGTAGCTTGGCCTAGGGTTGCAGCTATAAAGATGGTGGCAATATTTTGGTTATAAACTAACAGCACTTGGTGCTTTCCTGAAGGTGGAGGATCTAATCTAATGAATGGATGCTGGCGCCTTTTAGTGATATGGGAAAGCCAAGTGAGACGCAGATTTGCTGAGATGAAATTTGAGAGCTTTGTTTTCAGTATGTTAGGTTTCAGAGCCATATAGCCTTCAGTGCCCCAGGTAGACTACAGGAAGGGTTTGGTGTCTGAGTCCATTGCTACCCAAGTAACCGTATCTCAACCTGTAGGTTGCTGCCTCCTGGTCACTAAAATCAAACTGTGACCTCTGAAACAGGGTCCACTCCCACTTCTTAAGCTTCAAGCAAGAGAGAAGGAAGAGCACAGTCCTGGCATGTATTGGGCCTTTAGGAAAAATAACGATATTTTGGAATTTTCTGAGGTACAACTCTTACATTCTAACTAGGAAAATTCACTACTTTTTAATGAAGGTTTGGATTTGGCATGAAGTGACTAAACTACCCATCATAACTCCAAAGGCAAACCCAGTCAAATAAGGGGATACTTCTAGAATACTTGTCTCTACGGAAATAAACGGAAATAAAAGGTACCACATAGTTCTACAGCTATTGGGATTAAAAGTGGTATGTAATCATTTTCCTCTAGACGTTTTATGTACTTTAAAAATACATAATTTTTTCACAGTTATAAAAACAAGACTTTTTTCCACAGATTCATCACAATAACAATAATAATAGCAAATATTAATATTTCTACTTATCCAATTTAGCAATAAGAAACTTAGAAAAACAGGAATGAAGAGGACTCACATTTCCCAATTACCAAACATATTGTAAAGCTACAGTAATCAAAACAGTCAGATACTGCTATAATGATAGACACAAAGATCAATGGAGTAGAATTGAGAGTCCAGAAATAAACCCTTACATCTATGGCCAATTGATTTTCCACAAGAATGCTAAGTCCATTCAGTAGGGAAAGAATAGTCTCTTCAATAAATTGTGCTGGGACAACTGGATCTCCGTATACAAAAAGAATAAAATTGAAACCACCCCTCACATCATATGCAAAACTTAATTGAGAATGAATCATAGATTTAAATGCTAAGAACTAAAATCATAGAACTCTTACAACAATACATAGCTTTGGGACCTAGTTTTCGACAATAGATTCTTAGATATGATACCAAAAGCATGAGCAACAAAAGACAATAGATAAAATTGAACCGCATCAAATTAAAAACTTTTCTGCATCAAGGGACTTTAAAAACAAAGTGAAGAGACAATCTATAGAATGGGAGAAAATATTTGGGAATCACATATCTGATAAGGGTTTCAAACCCAAAATATATAAAGAACTCTTAAAACTCAAGGAAAAAAAGCTATGAAATTAAAAAATGGGCAAAAGACTTGAATAGACATTTCACCAAAGAAGACATACAAATGGGCAATAAATACATGAAAATATTGTTTAAAAAAAAACAGACCCGTTGCCATGGAGTCAATTCTGACTCATAGCGATCCTATCAAAACCACAATGAGATATCACTTTACCCCACTAGGATGGCTACTATCAAGAAAAACAGAAATCAGCAAGTCCTGGGGACAATGTGAAGAAATTTGAACTCTCATCCATTGTTGGTGGGATTGTAAAATGTTACAGCCTCTGTGGAAAACAGTTTGGCAGTTCTTAGAATTACCACGTGACCCAGCAATTTTACTCCTAGATATATATCCAAAAGACTTGAAAGCAGGGACACAGTTACTTGTACACCAGTGTTCATTGCAGCAGTATTCACAATGGCCAAAAGGGGGAAACAATCCAAATATCCATCAACACATGAATGGATAAACAAAATGTGGTATATCCATACAACAGAATACTGTTCAGTCATAAAAAGAAATGAAGTTCTGATAAATGCTATGACATGGATGAACCTTGAAAACACTATGCTAAATGATAAGTTAGACACAAAAAGATAAATATTATATTATTCCACTTACATGAAATACATAGATTGGCAAATGTATAGAGACTGAGGTGTAATAGCAGTTATCAGGGGTGGATGGAAGAGGGCAAGAGGGAGTTAATGCTTAAAACGCATTGAGTTTCTGCTAAAGGTAATGGAAAAACTTGGAAATGATAATGGTGATAGTTGCAGAGCGTGGTGAAAGTAATTAATATCACAACTATACATGTACAAATGTTTGAAATAGCAAATGTTTGTTATATACATTTTACAACAAAAACAAAAAAGATAGTATAAAATGACAGCACAATTAAAAAAAGGAAGAAATTTAAATTCTTAGTCTGAGTATGTACTTGAAAGAAGGGAAATTTAGACATTATAGGGAAATAGAGAGGTACGTGGGTATTTCAAAGATTTAATGCCAACCCTAGATGGTGCGAACCTAGAGAAATAAAATCACATTTGAGGAAATGCAGTATGGAAAGGATGAACTTTTTAAAATAAAAGAATCGGGATCAATTGGCTATTAATATGGAAAAAAAGGGCTATTTCCATAACAAAAATTTTGAATTTTAATTCTAAATAGTAAAAAAAAGAGACTGTGCTAATGACATTGGAGTTAGAAATGATTTCTCCAACAAGACATTTAAATTTAGACACTTAAAATTTTTGAAATGATATATGCAGCTACTGTTTGACTCGTTACTCTATTTTTTCCTATCTTCTGTTCTATGTAAAATATATCCTTCTGTTGGTCTTACATTCAATAGATTCGATATACTAATACTACCATCATTCTGCATTATTACATTTGGCTTAAAAAGAAACAAATTACCAGTATTTTACAGATAGCGCACACATTATTTACTCATCAATTTAAACTTCACTTCTTCATATTCAACATTAATTTACTATAAATCATGACTTTAGAATAGTTATACATTTAACATTTATTTAAGAAAGACTACTTTGTAAAATATTACCAAGGATGAGTTACTTTTTGTAACACTGTAGTGTGGCTGACCCTCTAGGATCTGTTTAAGAATTTTGATTATTTTTATTACACATGCCTCCCATTTTGCCCCCATTCCCAATATTTGCTGCTCTGACATTGGGAGGAATATGCAGAGCTTTTGTGCCAAGAAGCCTTCAACTTCTTAGTAAGTGTGACTCTTTGGTGGCAGAAATCGTGTTTGAATCATCTGCATCCAATCTCACACAGATCCTGTCTCAATCAAACCTTAAAATCTTGGAAAAACACTGGGTGTGTGATCTCTACATAGATCACTCATTGCTTATATGAAGCTGATTCAGCCACATTACATTTTATACCAGATGAACTAGGACTGGCCCTATTGCCTCTCACAATCACTAAAATGCCTGCCTTACAGCCAAATTCCTTAAAATGTACCCCTTACTAAATATTTTCCTCCTGAAATTGGGATAAATATACTCCTAAATGGAACCTGTGCATTGATCAAGAGACAGTTGTTCGAACAGAACAAGGGGATACTGTGTGGTTTAAAGTAAAGAAAGGTGTGCATCAGGGTTGTATCCTTGAACCATACTTATTCAATCTGTATGCTGTGCAACTAATCCAAGAAGCTGGACTATACAAAGAACGCATCATGAGGATTGGAGGAAGACTCATTAACAACCTGCGCTATGCAGATGACACAACCTTGCTTGCTGAAAGTGAAGAGGACTTGAAGCACCTACTGATGAAGATCAAACACTATATAGCCTTCAGTATGAATTACACCTCAACATAAAGAAAACAAAAATCCTCACAACTGGACCAATAAGCAACATCATGATAATCGGAGAGAAGACTGATGTTGTCAAGGATTTCATTTTACTTGCATTCACAATCAACACTCATGGAAGCAGCAATCAAAAAATCAAAAGATGCGTTGCATCGGGCAAATCGGCTACAAAAGACCCCTTTCAAGTGTTAAGAAGCAAAGATGTCACTTTGAGGACTAAGGTGCCCCTGACCCAAGCCATGGTGTTTTCAATTGCCTCATATGCATGCAAAAGCCGGACAATAAATAAGAAAAACTGAAGAAGACTTGATGCCTTTGAATTACGGTGTTATCGAAGAATACTGAATATACCGTGGTCTGCCAGAAGAAGGTACAAATCTGTGTTGGAAGAAGTACGGCCAGAATGCTCCTTAGAACCAAGGATTGGGAGACTTTGTCTCACATACTTCAGACATGTTATCAGGAGGAACCAATCCCTGCAGAAGGACATCATGTTTGGTAAAGTAGAGGGTCAGTGAAAAAGAGGAAGACCCTCCACAAGATGAACTGACACGGTGGCTGGAATAATGGGCTCCAACACAGCAACAATTGTGGGGATGGTGCAGGACTGGGCAGTGTTTTTCTGTTGTACACAGGGTCGCTATGAGTTGGAATCAACTGGACGGCAACCTAACAACAACAACCTGCCATGAGGACGCATGGTGAGCAGCTGACTGGAGGGGATGGAAGCAGGACATTTAAACTCAGGCCAACTACTCCGGGCTCCGATGAGGCCTGTGACTCTGCACTTCTCACAATCTCCCAGGTGAAGCTGCTGCTGCTGATCTGGAAACCACAATTTTGCTTCGCGAAGATTTACACGATTTTACCTGTTAATACAGCATGAGACACAGGCCAGCACACCTACTTGGCCTCCTCCACTGGTTTGCCGGGCTCTTGGAGGAGGCAGAGGCAGGAAAGCAACATCGGCGGCAGGACACCCGGGGCATAGTGCGAATACAGGAAGTCGCGTGCCTCTGGAGCAGCCCGGGGAGGGCGGAGAGGCCAGCACTGCGCAGGAGACCGGGAGCAGTGCCCTTAGACCCCGGAACAGCAGTACTAGACCAAGAAGAACGCCAACAGACACAATACGCCCCTCACAAGGGAGCAAGAGAAAAACCAAACATGGCTACAGCTAGAGAACGCGCACTTCCGCTTCCGGTTTCTGGGAGGCTAGGTGAAGAAGAAGAGGGGTTCTGAGCACGTAAAAAAAAAAATTATTTTGTCTAAAATTAATCCACCTCATCCAGATGTATTGCTTTTATTACTTGTCTTTTACTTTTGTCCATGTTTTTATTTTCAGCTGTTTTGATTTCAGAGGGAACTATTCTAAGCAAAATGCAGCTGGACTTGTTAAAAATCCTAGCCTGAAAATAAGTTTTGAGCTTGCAAATTAAGCATATTTCTCCTGGTTACTATATACTGTTACTAATGCCACCATCTTAATTCGCGCTTTCTATTTATCCTTTTCGAAAATTTTTTAATATTTGGGATTACAGTATATTTAAAGAAAACTGAATGGAAATGCATATGTATCCTTGTTTAACAACAATATAGTGGGTACTTGTTTACCCATCACCCCTTCCAAGAAATATGATTACCTTGCCATAGAAAACCCTTCAGTATCCCTTCTATTTTGCCTCCTCCTCATTCTCTACAAGAAGAAACTACTTCTGTGCACTTCTGAGTGTTTGTAAAATGGTGTCTCACTCTGGTTTTAATTTAGTTCATTCCTGTGTATTGCTGAGTAGCATTAAATGGTGTGGAAGCACTACACTATGTTCATCCATTAACAAGTCAATGGATATCTGGTTGTTTTCTGTTTTTGGTGATCATGAATGAAGCTGCTCTGAACATTATGTGTACACTTCGTTTTGAGGACACATTTTCATTTGTGTAAATACCTCGGAGTGAAATTGCTGGGTCATATGGCAGGTGTGTGTGTAACTTTATAAGAAACTGCCAAACTACGTTCCAAAGTAGTTGCATCTCCCCCCCCCCCCCCATTACCCACAGCAATGTGTAAGCACCCATATTTTTGGTTTTGGCTCCCAGATGCCCGGGTGCCCACCCAGATGAGAAGCCTACATCTTTCTGCCTGTGCTTGAAGGCTACTTTCTCTCTGGAACTCAACTCTTCAAGATTTTCTTCCATCCACTGCTCTCCTCTTAAAATAAAAAAAAACCATTGTCTTCGAGTTATTCAACTCATGGCAACCCATGTGTTACAGAGTAAATTGCTCCACAGGGTTTTCTTGGCTATAATCTTTACAGAAGCAGATCCCCAGGCCTTTCTTTTGTGGCACCGCTGGTTGAGTCCAAACCCCAACATTTTGGTTAGTAGTCGAGTGCAAAGCATTTGTGCCACCCAGGGACATCAGCTCCACTCTAGTCCCATAGAAATGAATGATTTCTATTTTGTCCAGATGTTTCTTGTTACCACAAAGTGAAAGGGTATTTTTCCTTCCACTTCCTTACCAGAAGTGGAAGTCCAAGGCTATTATTGTAATTTGAAACATTCCTATAGAACAATGCTGTCCAATAGAAGAAGCCCTGGTGGCACAGTGTTTAAGCACTTGGCTGCTAACCAAAAGTTTGGTGGTTTGAACCTACCAGCTGCTCCTAGGGAGAAAGATGTGGCAGTCTGCTTCCGTAAAGATTACAGTCTTAGAAACCCTATGGGGCAGTTCTACTCTGTTCTATAGGGTTGCTATGAGTCAAAATCGACTCAACAGCAATGGGTTGGGTTTGGTTTGGATCTACTAGAAGTATAATGTGATCCACATATGTAATTTAAAATTTCAAGGAACCACAGTAAAAGAAGTAGGTGAAACATGTGAAATCAATTTTAATATGTTTTATTTAATGCACTAAGTCCAAAATATTATTTCAACATATAATTTTGTTTTAATATTATTAAATATATAGTATTTTTCTTTCTTACTAAGTCTGAAATCTGGCTTGCATCTCATACTCACGGTAGCTGTCTGTTGGGACCAGCCACCTTTCAAGTGCTCACCAGCCACAGGTAGGGTGGTGCCCCAGTGGACAGTTCAGGCCTAGTACTACAAGGTGGCTTTGAAGCCCTGGAGGCCTGAGTTCAATTCCTGGCTTTGCCTCTGAGCCATTGTGTAACCTGGACAAGCCTCTTCCCATCTCTGAGCCTCGGTGTTTTCATCTGTGAAATGAGCTTTGTCACAGAGCTGCCTGCAGGATCGTTGGGGGATCAGGTATTGCCAGTGATGCTCTAGGCCTGAGCAAAAGGTGCAGCCTCTCTTTGTTGTTGACCTTCTCTTTGGCCTTATTTCTTGGCAAGACATCTCAGGGACCTGGACTGGAAAGGCAGGCATAGAGTGGACAGGAGGCAAGAATCAATTCTCTGTCTGGAAACCCAGGCCTTTGAAACCACCAAAAGATAGTGCATATCCACATAGACACAGCCAAGTGGGCTCAGAGTGCAGGAGTGAGAGTGAGTGGGAGGAGAGGGGGTGACACAGGTGTGGAGAGTCCAGGTGTGTGACCTGGAGTGGGAAGAGCCAGCAGTCTGTGCCCACTCTTGAGAGCAGCATCCCAGAGACCCCCTCACCTAGGTGCCTGGGGATTTCTCCCTTCAGGCCCAGCTCTGAGGAGACCCCTTTCCAACTGTGGGCTTCAGTCTCCCCATCTGTAGTGCAGAAGTATCGGGCTGGTCTCTGCTGAGTCTTCTTTCTGACATTCTCTGGTTGTGTCCTCATCTTCCTAGTCTCGACCCCAGGCAGGGTGGGATCTGGGGATCTGGGCTGTGGGGAAGGGGCTTCAGGCAGGGTCAAGGATCCCAACCCTGAGGCAGCAGTGACTGGAGAGCCCAGCACAGGACTGAGAGGTGGCCTGGCCTCCACAGTTGGGTCTTGCTCAAAAAACTCGTGTCCCCCAGCTCCTGGACACCACTTAGGGCATCACCACCCCCACCCCACCCCACCAGTGGCCTCATGTGCATCTTCCTGCCACCCAGCATGAGCTGTCCCATTCAAGGGCTCCTAGTGATGGTTTGCTCAAAGCTTGAAGGGTTGCGTGAGGCTGGGCCTGCAGGGAACAGAATCAGGGGTTGACAGCAGCCAGGTGGTGGCACACACTGCAGATATGGCCGCCTATGTGTCTTGCAGGAGTGGAGCGATGGAGGGTCCAGCCAGAGATGGTGTGAGGAGCCCACTCTCTGCCTGGAAGGCCATGCTGCAGCCAAGGGTGGACGCAGGAGCAGTGTCTGCTCAGGGCTCTTTTTCTAAGCCAGAGACATCAGAGAAGGTGTCTTGGGGGTTCTCAGACTTTTGGAACCAACAGCACAGAAACCTAAAGCAGCTTGGGGTTGGGTCTCCACTCTACCCTCTCCTAGAGCAAAGATTCAGAGTACTTTAAACTGATCTCAGTGGAGTAGGTGGCCAGAGGATGCAGCAATGCTGGGTGGAAGCTCAGGATGCTAGAGGAATCTGACAGTTTTATCATCCCTCATTGGCCGGGGAGACAGGGCAGAGCTTGAGTGATGTAGTCACCCTGGACCTTCTAATAGGTGCCACTAGAGAAAAGATGCCAGGTGTGAATTTGTTTTTAATTTTACTGTGTCCTCTGCAATTTCCCCATGTCTAAACCTACTCTCAAGTTAGAGATCATTGCCCACAGGACAAATCTGGGCCACTGCCTGTCTTTGTAAATATAGTTTTATTGTAACACAGTGTAGTGGGCTGAAGGTGACCCCCCAAAATATATATTGACATGCTAATCCCTGGACCTTGTGAATGTGACCATATCTTGGGGAAAAGTCTTTGCAGAATGAATAAATTAATGATCTTGAGAGGAGTTTATTTGGGATTATAGGAGAGGACTCTAAATGCTATCATATGTGTCCTTATAATATCATAGCAGATTGTTTTAAAAAAGAGGAGGCCATGTGACTACAGAGAGAGGCAGAGACTGAAGTGATGCAGCTGCAAGCTCAGGAATGCTGAGAGGTACCAGAAGCTGGAAGAGACAAGGCAGGACCTTCAACTAGTGTTTGGAGGGAGTATGCTCCTGACAACTCCTTGATTTCAGACTCCCAGACTCGAGTTGTGACAGAATGAATTCTTGCGGTTGTAAGCCACCTGGCTAGGGGTAATTTGTTACAACAGCCACAGGAAAGTAAGCCACACAGCCACACTCGTTTGTGTACCACTGTGTATAGAGTACCATTCTGTACACGGGTAGAGGCAAGTAGTTGCAGCAGGGAACCTATGGCCTGCAATACCTAAGATATTTATTATCTAGCCTTCTTCAAAAAGTCTGCATTCCCTTGCTGTAAGTCACTGTCAGGTACTGATTTTATTTCCAAAGTAGACTTTCCCATGGGAAGGAATGCTCTGAATGGCCTACGTGGGAATGTAGCCAGAAAAAAAAATTATGTGTCATGGTGTATGTTTATTTCGTATGTCAAAGCTGAATAACTTCATTTGGGGGAACTTGAAACATGAAAATACTTTCTCTGCAGCCAAAAATGAGCCTTTTTCGGGTTTTTCCCCCTTTACACCTTGTTCCAGGATTCAGGAATATACCAGCTGTCTTTTCTTCTCAGGCCAAAACAAGAAGTGACATCTCAAATGTAAGTTCTTTGTTGTGTGTTAGTGTGTGCATGAATGTATGTAAGAGTGTGTTTGTGTGACTGTGTGTTTGTGTTTAATCCCCTTAAGGGTCTCGAAGGTATGCACAGAATCTGCAGAAATGCAGATCAATGAATTATGAATGTTCTGTCCCTTCTTTTCCTTCTACTACCTTCCCTTTCCCTTTTTCTTCCCATTCCTTTCAAGAAAGAATAGAATAACCAATTTATTTCATGGTCCACTCCCCCCTCATGTTTTTTTCTATCAGTCTTTTCCCATTGTCACTTCCTGAAGGGCTTGGACAGAGCAAGGCAGAGAGACTCTTCAGCCTTACTGCTGTCACCCCAGCCCCTCTTAGTGTGCAGAGTGTGGGCCATACAAGGGTCCTTAGACCCTGGCCCCCTTGGCCTGAAGTCAGAGTCAGGAGTACAAAGTTCATCCTGGGTCTCCATTGCTGAGACAGACATTGTTGAAACGTGTACTCATGAATACTTGTGGGTTTCTGAACTCCACCACCCAAAACAGAATGTCCCATGAATTATCAGTATATATATTTTAAATCTACTCAAAGTTTATTGGACTGAACAAAGGCTGAGTACACAGAACCAACCTGGGTGCCTGAGACTCAGAAAGTTTCCAGACAATCCTACATGACTATTCCCGGAGGGAGTTGACTATTTATTGTATTAAGTCAGACACTGGCCTGGACAAGGATATTGCTATTGCTGTTTGGGGACATGTGTGGTCACAAGAGTACAGCTTCTATTCATCACATTGCTCTGTGCCAAAAGCATCCAGTGTGGCTGTGGTTTTACCGCCTGTTTTGCCCCAAGCTCCTGAACCTAAATTATTAGACCCAGCTGAGAAAAGTCAATGGGAATGTAACATGCCCTAGGGGTTTACATTGGAGAGTTCCTGGCCCTCTGTTAAATGGAAAAAAATCTCTATAGACTCACTGTTTGTCTTAGTTATCTAGTGTTGCTATAACAGAAATACCACAGTGGATGGCTTTAACAAACAAATTTATTCTCTCACAGTTTAGGACGCTAGAAGTCTAAATTCAGGTTATGTCTTAGTTATCCAGTATTGCTGTAACAGAAATACCACAAGTGGATAGCTTTAACAAAGAGAAATGTATTCTTTCACAGTCTAGTAGGCTAGAAGTTCATTTCAGGGTGTCAGCTCCAGGGGAAGTCTTTCTCTCTGTCGGCTCTGGAGGAAGATCTTTGTCATCAAAGTCCCCCTGGACTAGAAGTTTCTCAGCATAGGTACCCGAGGTCCAAAGGAAGGGCTACTCTCCTGGCTCTTGTTTCTTGGTGGTATGAGATCCCCAACTCTCTGCTCACTTCTTCTTTTATATCTCAAAACAGATTGGCTCAAGACACAACCTAATCTTGTAGCTTGAGTCTTGACTCATTAACATAACTGCCACTAATCCCATCTCATCAACATCACAGAGATAGAATTTACAACAGACAGGAAAATCACATTAGATGACAAAATGGTGGACAATCACATAATACTGGGAATCATGGCCTAGCCAAGTTGATACACATATTTTTGGGGGATACAATTCAATCTATAACAGGGTGCCAGCTTTTGGGGAAAGATTTCTCTGTCGGTTCTGGGGGAAGGTCCTTGTCATCAATCTTCCCCCGGTCTAGGAGCTTCTCAGTGCAGGGACCCTGGGTCCAAAGGACACTCTTTGCTCCTGGCACTTCTTTCTTGGTGCCATGAGGTCCCTCTCCTCTCCTCTTGATTCCATCTTATATCTTAGAAGATACTGACTCAAGATACAACCTAATCCTGTAGATTGAGTCCTGCTTCATTAATATCATAGAGATTAGTATTTACAACACAAAGAATAATCACATCAGATAACAAAATGGTGGACAACCACACGATACTGGGAATCATGGTTTAGCCACGTTGATACGCATTTCTGGGGGAAACAATTCAATCCATAATGCCGCTTTAAAAAAAAAAAAAAGCACCAAATCTAAGAACTACAAATCGTGAATAAATACTGTCAAATATAAAATTACAAGAAACTAAACGGGACTGATCTGATTATCTGGTAAAGTTCAAATTCATCTATGAATCCTTCTAGAGAAAGCATAGTCAAGAAATCTATTCTAAGTTAACACTATTATTGCTTCTACCAAAGCTAAGGTGGAGATGGCTGAGCTGGTAAGAACATCAATGAAAAGAAGTCTTAACAAGAGGGCTGGATTCAAGTGAAAAATAAGGGCAATGGTAAAGGTCAGCACCTGGCCCTGGCTGCTGCCCAGTGATCAGTAAGGCATCTCCTCCCGACAACCGAGCCAGCCAGAGGGAAAGAGGGAAGTGGGACCATGTGAGCCCCGAAGGGAAGGGAGGATGGGTGACCATTAATGACCCAGTTGGTGAGCACGGGCAAGCTCTACCTCATTTGTCTGTCAAAGGAAACGGGAAGGATGGGAATGAAAATATATTTTGATTTTACAACATTGAAGTTACTGAAATTGGTGACATCTAAGGCATAAAAGATGTGTGGAGAGCAAGGTTGAGCAGTATGAAAAATCTAAGTCCAAGGTCTGTGATAAAACTCTTGAAATTCTTCATATTAGCAAACGGATCAGCATACACAGGGGTGAGCATCTCTAAACAGGGCAGAGCCAAAGGCATTTTGCAGGATCCTACTAGCCAAAACGTCACAATTTAAATTCCAGTTGAGTCAAATTCGGGTCAGGTCAGAGAGATTTCCCCATACCCCACCAATATTTAATTAGTCTATACAAAGAAACCCCATATTGTATATTCCCTATTTTTAAGCTTAAGGAGCCCTGATAGTGTACTGGTTAAGCAATGGGCTAACAGAATGCTTGGTGGTATGAACCCACCAGGACTCTGCAGAAGAAAGATGTGGCAGTCTGTTTCCATAAAGATTACAGCCTTGAAAACCCTATGGGGCAGTTCTACTCAGTCCTATAGTGTCGCAGAGTCAGAATCGACTCAATGGCATGGGGTTTCGTTTGCTACTAGCCAAGTGAAAATGATGATTGAGGGTCTCCATCTCAGCACATCTATGTAGGTTAAGATGCACCCCCGAGAGCTTATCTGCTCCTCTCTGGGGACTTCCATTTGATCTCTCAAGTTTTTAAATTAGGATGCCCAAAGAACAAGCCTTAAGGAGGAGGCTAAGGATAACATGATTCTTCAGTATTTTGTTCTTTCTTCAGCTCCTCTTGGGTCATCTTCTTGTACTGGTTTCCACTCAGCTTTCTGGGGCAGTATTTGAAGGAGCCACCACGCATCTATCAGTTTGTCGTACTGTGGTGGCTTGCATGTTGCTGTGATACTGGAACCTATGGCACCAGTATTTCACAAACCATCAGAGTTATTCACGGTAGACAGTTTTCAGCTGAGCTTCCAGACTAAGACAGACGAGGAAGAAGGACCTGGCACTCTACTCCTAAAAAATTTGGGCAATAAAAATCTTATGAATAGCAGTGGAACATTATCTGATACAGTGCGGGAAGATGAGCCCCCTTCAGCTGGAGGCACACAAAATACAACTAGCAAAGAGCTGCCTCCTCAAAGTAGAATTGACCTTAACGAGGTAGATGCAGTGAAGCTTTAAGGACCTTCATTTGATGATGTGGCATGACTCTAAATGAGAAGAAACACCGCAAACATCCATTAATAATCAGAACGTGGAATGTACAAAGTATGAACCTAGGAAAATTGGAAGTCATCAAAAACGAAACGGAATGTGTAAAGATTGATATCCTAGGCATTAATGAGATGAAATGGACTCCAACTGGCTATTTTGAATCAAACAATTATATGGTCGACTATGCCGGGAAAGACAAATTGAAGAGGAATGGTTTTGCATTCATGGTCAAAAAGAACATTTCAAGATCTATCCCAAAGTACAACGCTGTCAGTGGTTGGATAATATCCATACACCTACAAGGACTGCTTAATACGACTATTATTCAAATTTATGTACTAAACCAATAATGCCAAAGATGAGGAAATTGAAGATTTTAACCAAATTCTGCAGTGTGAAATTGATCAAACATGTACTCAAGATTCATTGATAATTACTGATTGGAATGCAAAAGTTGGAAATAAATAAGAAGGATCAGTAGTTGGAAAATATGGCCTTGGTGATAGAAACGATGCCAGAAATCACGATAGAATTTTGCAAGACCAACGACTTCTTCATCGCAAACACTTTTTTCAACAACATAAACAGTGACTATATGCACAGACCTCACCAGATGGAAAACTCAATATTGTCAGTCAGAACAATACCAGGAGCCGACTGCAGAACAGACCAACAATTGCTCATATTCAAGCTCAAGTTGAAGCGGAAGAAAATTGAAACAAGTCCATGAGAGACAAGTCACGACCTTGAGTATACACCACCTGAATTTAGAGACCATCTCAAGATACAGATTTGACACATTGAACACTAATGGCCGAAGACCAGATGAGTTATGAAATGATATCATGGCACCATACAAGAAAAAAGCAAAAAGTCATGAGAAAGACAGGAAAGAAAGATCAAAATGGATGTCAGAAGAGACACTGAAACTTGCTCTTGAATGAAGAGCAGCTAAATCGAAAGTAAGAAATGATGAAGAGCTGAACAGAAGATTTCAAAGTGTGGCTCAAGAAGACAAAGTAAAATATTATAATGAAATGGGCAAAGATCTGGAGTTAGAAAACTAAACGGGAAGAACACACTCAGCAGTTCTCAAACTGAAAGAAATGAAAAAAAAATTAAGGCCTTGAATTGCAATTTTGAAGGATTCTATGCGCAAAATACTGAACGATGCAGGAAGCATCAAAACAAGATGGAAGCAATACACAGAGTCACTATATCAAAAAGAATTGGTCAACCGTTTCAGGGGGTAGCATATGACCAAGGACTGATGATATTGAAGGAAGAAATCCAAGCTGCACTTAAGACATTGGTGAAAAACAGGCTCCAGGAATTGACAGAATACCAATTGAGATGATTCAGCAAAGGAATGCAGCGCTGGACTTCTTCCTTCAGTACCATCAGTTCTTGATAATATGCTACCTCCTGAAATGGTTGAACTTCAACCAATTCTTTTTGGTGTAGTGACTCTGTATTCCTTCCCCCTGCTTTTGATGCTTCCTGTATCATTTAGTATTTTCCCCACAGAATCCTTTAATATTGCTACTCCAGGCTTGAATTTTTTCTCCAGTTCTTTCAGCTTGAGAAATGCCAAGCATGTTCTTCCCTCACCTGGGCTACCTTGGGAGTTTTTTCTTCCTCCAGGTGCCTTCCAGGACTTGCGGGGGGGGGGGGGGGGCAGGCTTCTATCCTCAACTCAATGTTCTTCCTTTAGTAAAGTGATTCAGTGCGACTTGGATCTTGATTAATACTCCTGTCCTTCTTTCTACAGTGAGTCCCAGGCCTCTTCAAAGAAGATTCTATGAAGTCTGTGAAATCATAGCTGCAGCCACCAAAAAAGCCCCTACCTCCATAAATATGATCATCCCACTTGGCTCCTGATAAATGAGGTGTAACTGTCTCATCTAATACTGTGAAGTAGTTTCTACATGCCAGGCACCATGCCAGGGGCTAGAGGTATGGTGGTGAGGAAACAAAAATCCTTACCCAAGGGGAGCTTACAATTCACGGAAGGTTTTTCTGTGTGTTTTTATTTCACAAATACAGATACACTGTTACTAAATTTAAAAACATTAGCTCCTTTCATTCCATCAGCACCCTCATGAAATGGGGTCTTGATTATCCCCCATTAAGAGATGAACCAACTGAGGCACACATGAGTTAGGTTACTTGCCCATGCTCATATAACTAGGAAGTAGAAGAACCAGAACTTGAGCCAGGTCCCTCTGGCTCCAGAGTCTAGGCTCCTAATTATGATGCTCCCTCTCCAAACACTTTAAACTATGGAAAAGATCCATTAGAATTGATGATATACATTATCCGTTGATAAAACCTCATGGCATGCACCAACTAAACAGTATAACCAATAAACCTCTTATATTATGTCCATCTAAAAAACAGCCCAGGAAACTAAAACATTCCTCATTCATCCACTGTGAAGGGTTTAAAATATGTCCACAAATTCTTTGACACTTGGCCCATTAAAAAATGGCATCTAATTCTCCTTCCCTTTAATGTGGGTTGTCCTTAGTGACTCTTGTCAATGAATCAGATGTGCTAGAGGTGATGATGTATGACTTCAAATAATAGGTCATAAACAGCAATACAGCATTTTGTTCTATCTCTATGTCTCTCTTGATGCTCATCTTTGGTACCCAGCGGTCATAATGTGAGATAGCAAGGAAGCCACATGGAAAGGGCACATGTAGGTTTTCTAACTACAGTCCCAGTTGTTTGAGTCTTTCAGCATCAAGCACCACACGAGTTAACAAGCCTTCAGATGGTTCCACCCCCAGAATATGAGCGGTCCCAGCTGACACCAAGTAGAGCAGAGATAAGACTACCCTGCAGAGACCTGACGAGATTGCAAGTTTATGAACAAAAGGTAACTGGTCATAATTTTAAGTCTGGTTTGGGTGATTTGTTACACAATAATAAATAACTCAAACACCTTAAATTTAATTCCACTTCTATCTCATGTTTCTGAAAATTAATTCAGAGAATACTCAAATACCCTTCTTTCTTCCTATTCAGATCTGAGCCAGGAAGGCCGGCTGTGTTCTGATCTGATGTAATCCCTTCAGATTTCACAAGGCACAAGACTATCATCTCTCAGATGAACTCTCCCTAATCCCTAGTTGAGTAGGGAGGGAATTTACCTGTATTTATGTCTTATACGCATCACATATAAATTATCCTTGCAAATCAGTAATAAAAACATGGAATTCACAATATAATTATGAATAAAAGTCGCACCAAAATTTTCAAATGACCTCTAAATATGTAAAAATAGGTGAAATCTAAAGGTGATTAGAATTGTTATCCATTCAAATGTTAAACAATAACATTCAATGTTTGTGAATATGCAGGAAAAGTGGCATTCTTATACACTGCATGTGGAAATGTAAATCAGTACCAAATTTCTGAAGGGCAGTTTGCAAAAATTACTGGGAAAATAGCCTAAGAAAATAGAGCTCTGGCTCTCAACTCATATAAAGTTTATTCAACAAAGCTTATTTGTAACAGAAACATATTGGAAAATCATCTAAGTGTCCAATAATGTGGGAGATATTATATAAAGAATGTAAAATAAATATAATCGAGAGTAATTAAAAGCAATATTTTGAATATCATTTGAGGCTTTCTAAAAATGTTTAGGATATATTTTGTCTTAAAAATGCAGAATACAAAACCATTTGTTTCTATAACATCAATTTAGAAAAATGACACGTATGCAAGTACATTACAAAGAGAAAATGTAGCAGTGAGTTTAGATGTGAGTGAAAAAAGGGAGGAAGAGAAGCCCCATAATGGTTATTCTGAGGAACAGCATTGACTGTCCTTACATTCATGAAGGTTGATACCTCTGGCCCTTTGTGAAACTGTGAAATCTCTAGCGCTTAAAAACATTTAGCCTATCCAATGGCTGGATACTTGCCTACAAAACTAAATTCAGCACAAACCAAAAAAAAAAACCCAAACCTGCTGTCGTCAAGTTGATTCCAACTCATGACCACCCCATGTGTTAGAGAGTAGAATTGCTCATAGGGTTTTCTTGGCTCTAATCTTTACAAAATTAGATCTCCAGATGTTTCTTCCATAGTGACGTTGGTTTGAACCTCCAATCTTTAGTTTAGGATTCAAGTGCAAATCATTTGCATTACCTGTTGTTAGCTGCTCTCGAGTCATTTCTGTACATAGCGACCCTATGTACAACAGAACAAAACACTGCCCGGTCCTGCGCCATCCTCACAATCGTTATGCTTGAGCCCATTGTTGCAGCCACTGTGTCAGTCCATCTCGTTGAGGGCCTTCCTCTTTTTCGATGACTCTCTACCGAGCATGATGTCCTTCTCCAGGGACTGATTGCACCACCTAGGGACCTAAAAGTATTTGTAGCTATTGACAAAATGACCAGACCCTGATGGATAGTGAACTCCTTAATAAACAAATTTTAACATATATTACATAAATACTGTTAAGTTTAAACCCTATCAGCGTTCAGTGCAGTGACTCATATCTTCAAGAATATAGTGGCCTGCCAGATATCGCCTGCCCCAAACCCCAACACACACAAACGTTATTAACACACTGTGGTCATCAAACCTCTGGTCAGCAGTTAATACAGCACAGTGCTTCAAGAATTGTCTTAAGCCATCAGAAAATCCTGGGTTCTGGTCCCAGCTCCGCTACTTTCCCACATGTGGCCATTGGTAAGTTATGCTCCCTCTTTTGAATCTCTTTCCTTTCCACATAAAATATCACAGCTCCTACATCACAAAGCTGTCACAAGGAAAAAATAGAAATGTTAGTTATTACTAGTATAATTATTAATTCAGTAACAGGGAGATCTCGACTTTACAAAGGCCTCCCTTTCGTGGAAATAGTACATTGTTAGGGGAAGAACATACTTAAAGTGATTGGGATTGTTATTTTGCATTCCGTAAGTCTGTAGGAACAAAAGTGAATCCAACTAGCCATGGAGCAGGAAGGAGCTAAATAGACACTTAGCCTTGGGAATGAGACCTTAGCACCTGAACCAAAATGGATGCTTTGTGGAGTTGGTTGTGATAGAGGGCCACTTGTCACCCCTGCATCTCATATGTGGTCAGCACTTTGATCTGAGTCTAGCTCTGCTGAGCACTTTGACCAATGCCATCCAAACCTTCCCATCCCTCAGACTGTAGATGAGGGACTTGAGTGTGGGGTGATGATGTTATAGAAAAGGGAGACCATGTTGTACTGGTGTGAGCTCTTGCAGGCACAGGGTACATGAACATGGCTGTGCCATAAAAGAGCCCCCTCACAGTGATGTATGAAGAGCAGGTGGTAAAGGTCTTTTGTTGGACGTCCGCTGAACATATGGGGAGAATAAATGTAAACATGTGGTCATCAAAGATGGTAATGAGGGACAAGGGAAGCACAAGGAACAGCATTCCCAAGGTAACTCTTAACTCATAGGCAGAGATGATTGCACAGGAGAGCTTCAGTAAGGCTGGCACCTCACTGAATAAGTGGTTCACCATATGGGAGGCTGTTATGGATTGAATTGTGTCCTCCAAAAATGTGTATCAACTTGGCTAGGTCATGATTCCCAGTATTGTGTGGTTGTCCATTTTATGATCTGATGTGATTATCCTATGTGTCGTAAATCCTAACCTCTATGATGCTAATTGAGACAGCATTAGAGGCAGTTATTCAATGAGGCAGGACTCAATCTACAGGATTAGATTGTATCTTGAGTCAATCTCTTTTGAGATATAAGAGAATAGAGCAGAAAGGAGTGGGACCTCATACCACCAAGAAGCACCAGGAGCAGAGCGTGTCCTTTGAACCCAGGGTCCCTGTGTTGAGCAGCTCCTAGACCAGGAGAAGATTGATGACAAGGACCTTGCCCCAAAGCTGACAGAAAATGCCTTCCCCTGGAGCTGATGTCCTGAATTTGGCCTCCTAGACTGAGAGAATAAATTTCTGCTTATTAAAGCCATCCACTTATGGAATTTCTGTTATAGCAGCACTAGATAACTAAGAGGCACTGTAAGGGAAGTACAGGGTGATGGACATCTGGATGGAGGCATTGAGCTCACCAGCTAGGAGGTGTCTATCTTGCTAACCTGGTGTGTCATGAGCACAGGATACTGCAGGGATGACACATGGCAATGTATCAATCATAAGACACAAGGGCCAGCAGGATGCCCTCAGCCACACCCATCACTGTCAGGAAGTATGAACTACACATACCTGAAAAAAGAAAGCCTTCTCCCTAAAAGAAGTTGGATGCCATCATGGAGATGGAGACTGGGAGAAGTCAAATGTTGAACAGGGAGATTTGGCTGGGCAGAAAACACATGGTATGTACATCTTGGTGTCCATGTAGATTGAGAAGAGTGGTGAAGTGTTTCCCAGAAAGACCATGATGAACATGGCAACCATCAGAGAGAAACGGAGATGAAACGGCCCTGAACAACTTAAAAGGCCCACCAGAATGGAGTCCAAAACCACTGATTGATTTATATCCCCCATGCTTTATTCAACAAACTTTAACTGCAGGAAAAATCTTTGACAAGAAGCCTGGATGGGGATGGCAGAGAAGTTTCACGGTATATGCCAACTACAATACACTGGAGTGTGCGCTAGACAAGTATTATGATACTACAGCTTACACCAGTATGAAAAATACGCCGTGTTCAATTTGTAATGTCTATCACAATCATGGAGCCCTGGTGGCGTGGCAGTTAAGTGATATAGCCACTAACCTAAAGGTCAGCAGTTCAAATCCACCAGCTGCTCCTTGGAAACCCTATGGAAAAGTTCTACTCTGACCTGTAGGGTCACTATGGGTAGGAACCAACCTGATGGCAACAGGTTTTTTTTTTAATCAAAACCAGAGTAACAAGATGCATGTATGTTTTTGACATATCTGAGTAACAGACTTCGTCAGACCACAGGAAAAAACTACTTACTTTTAGTTAAATCATTGAGGTTCAAGCTAAAAGACAAAAACAAAAACAAAAAAAACCCATTGCTGTCACTTCCAAGGCTTGCTGAAAGTGAAGAAGACTTGAAGCACTTACTGATGAAGCTCAAAGACTACAACCTTTAGTATGGATTATACCTCAACAAGAGAAAACAAAAATCCTCACAACTGGACTAATAAGCAACATCATGATAAATACAAAAAAGACTGAAGTTGTCGAGGATTTCATTTTACTTGGATCCACAAATGACAAGAAATCAAACGATGATTGCATTGGGCAAATCTGCTGTGAAAAATCTCTTTAAAGTGTTGAAAAGCAAAGATGTCACTTTGAGGACTAAGGTGCGCCTGACCCAAGCCATATTTTCAATCGCCTCATATGCATGCGAAAGCTGGACAATGAATAAGGAAGACTGAAGAATTGATACCTCTGAATTACGGTGTTGTCACAGAATATTGAATATACCATGAATTGCCAGAAGAGTAAACAAATCTTGGAAGAAGTACTGCCAGAACCAAGGATGGTGAGACTTCATCTCACGTACTTTGGACATGTTATGAGGAGGGACCAGTCCCTGGAGAAGGACATAATCTTAGTCTAGGGCTGCCATAAGAGAAATACCATAAGTGGATGACTTAACAAAGAGAAATTTATTTCCTCACAGTCTAGTAGGCTAGAAGTCCAAATCCAGGGCATGAGCTCCAGGGGAAGGCTTTTTCTCTGTCGGCTCTGGAAGAAAGTTCTTGTCATCAATCCTCCCTTGGTCTGGGAGCATCTCAGTGCAGGAACCTCAGATCCAAAGGATACACTGTGCTCCCAGCATTGCTTTCTTGATGGTATAAAGTCCCCAACTCTCTGCTTCCCTTTCATCTCTTGTAAGATAAAAGGTGGTGCAGGCCACACCCCAGGGAAACTCTCTTTACATTGAATCAGGGATGTGACCTTAATAAGGTTACAATCCCACCCTAACCCTCTTTAACATAAAATTAGTCACAAAATGGAGGACAACCACACAGTACTGTGAATCATGGCCCAAACTGATATTTTTGGGGGGACATAATTCAATCCATGACAGACATCATGCTTGGTAAGGTAGAGGGTCAGCAGAAAAGAGGAAGACTCTCAGATGAACTGACACAGTGGCTGCAACAATTGGCTTAAACATAAAACATGCAGGACCAGGCAATGTTTTGTTCTGTTGTACACGGGGTTGCTATACTCGGAACCGACTCAACAGCACCTAACAAGACATATAAAAACAAATGAGCAAATTTTTCACAAACTGGTGAATCTAGATCAAGAGTTATGGGTGCTTGTTTTTCAGGAACTACAGACTTACTGTACATAAAAAATTCAAAATAAATATCTAAAACAAAATCTACCTCGCAAAACTATCTTTTTTATGGTAAATTCTAAATTCTACCACTAAAATAAGCCTTCATTGTCTTACTTCTTACAGTCTCCTATACTTCAAAGCTCTGGGGGACTGTGAGGGCTCCAGAAGTGAGACGAAGTCGAGATGACTTAAGAACAGAACTACACAGAGCTTTCCTTTGTGGTAAATTGGTATTTGTATTCATTTCTTCACTCATTGATTTATTTACATTACACACACAGGCTCCTAATAATCTTAAAAGTTTTCTATTTGCATCTGAATATAATTAAACTTTCATAACTGACACCAAAAGCCAGAGAAATTACACCCACTGTTCATCAGGACATACCAGAATCGAGGATAGGACCAGGCTGGGGCCAGAATCTCCTTGACATGAAAGGCAGAAATGCTCTTTCCTTTTGGAGAGAAAATAAATGTTAAAGGCTTTGGGAGAGTAGAGCACAACAGATGAAAAGGCACTGCCTGCACTTCCTGTCAACTCTCAGGGACCCAAGCCCTAGAGGGCCACCCTGATCCTAGCAGTTCAGGATGGGCTAGGTGGGTGCAGACAAAAAAAGAGCAGAGTTCTTGGAAGAGGGCCCATGGCTCCTGAGCACCCACTAAGCACAACCAGTAACTGGCGAGGGACCAGCCACCTCCAATCCCTCATCACCGTCTTTGTACCCTCCACCTCCTGTAGGGCCACACTGGGACTCAGCCTGCCTCCAAGAGAACTTGCTTCAAAAGTGACGGTGAAGGGAGTGATCAGTAAGATGGCTACCCACAGGCTAATGCTCCAGCTCGGATATGCAATCCACTTCTGGTTCCTACCCTAGGATCAGAAAAATGGCAGGAGCCCTGGGGATCATGGTGACTGATGAGCAGTGGCCACTTCCCACAGATGGGTCCTGAGAAATACTATTTTTCTTTGGTAAAAGACTTGGCTAGGTGCTGGGCTCAGACCAGGCTGGCAGTGGTGGCATGGCCCAGAGCCCGATACACAAGGGCCTGTGGTCTACAGGTCTACAGGCCACCTCGGCCCCTCAGCAAAGGTGGGACTGCCTATCCGATATGATATCCACTCAAACGCCCTCCCCTGATGTCAGTGCCAAACAGTAGTGTGGTAGGTTCCTCCAGAAAGCAGCCTCTGCAGATCCCAGCAGCACTTGGAATTATATATTGCTGGTAAAAATACAGGAGCTCTGGTGGTGCAGTGGTTAAGCACTCAGCTGCTAATCAAAAGGTTGGCAATTCGAACCCACCAGCCACTCTGCAAGAAAAACATGTGGCAGTCTGCTTCCGTAAAGATTTACAGCCTTGGAAACCCTGTGAGGCAAGCAGTTCTACTCTGTCCTATAGAAAAGAGTCAGAATTGACTCAACGGCAACAAGTTTTTTTTTTTGTTTTGGTGGGAATAAAATAGTACAGCCCCTTTAAAAAACTGATTGGCACTCTCTAATATAAAAGTTAAATATATACCTGCATATAACAGCAATAATACTCCTAAGAATATATAGAAGAAAAACGAAAAATATACTCATGTAAGTGTATGCATTTATATAAAATTTATTAACAAAAAATTGAAACCCAAATATTCTCCAAGTGGTGAATACACAAACTGTAGCATGTGTATACATTAACTACGCACCAATAAAAAGGAACAAACTATCGACACATTCATCAACACGGATTCTCAAATGTACTATACTATGCAAAAACAGCCAGATCAAAATACTTACATAGTGAAGGACATG
Source organism: Dugong dugon (assembly GCA_030035585.1). Taxonomy (NCBI): domain Eukaryota; kingdom Metazoa; phylum Chordata; class Mammalia; order Sirenia; family Dugongidae; genus Dugong; species Dugong dugon. Next base: position 15,674,960 of record CM057462.1, on the reverse strand, counting down.
TACAGGGGCAGTTGCCATGACATTCATGGTCAGGGGAATGTTTGACTAAAAAGGGGAAGCATGAGGGAGGTTTTTGGAGGGAAGAGCAGTATTGTGTACTTTCATTGTTCGAATGATTACACCACTTAATGCATTTGTCAAGTCATATACGTACATTCCAAAAGTGAACTACTGTTTTTAAATTTCAAAAATAAAAAGTTTAAGATTTTATAATCAATGAATAATGACTTAAAAATTGAAAACTAGAGAGAAGTAGAATAAGAAATCACTTAATCTCACCTTCAGGAGCAGAACTTTAAATGTTCTAGGATGGGCTGATTTGTTGGCGTTTAAAAAAATGTAAACCATTTATACATAAAAGTTTTACAAATGGACATCACATACAGTTCAATACTCAGCCTTTTACATATTATAACTGTCTCCTTTGATCCAAACTTTTTTGCAAAACGCTCATTTAGTGGCAGCTCAATATTCTGATGTGTGCTAGGCATTTACCTAACAACTCCCTTCCTGTTGGATGCTGATTCTAAGTTTCCATTATCACTACTATCAACAGGGAGCCCTGGCGGCTCAATGGTTAAGAGCTCAGCTGCTAACCAAAAGGTCAGTAGTTCAAATCCACCAGCCACTCCTTAGAAACCCTAGGGGACAGTTCTACTCTGTCCTATAGGGTCGCTATGAGTCAGAACCAACTCAGCGGCACATAAAAACTATCAATAGATATCATCACGGTCAGGGATTTCCACAGAATGATTCTACAGAGAATTGCTACTTTAAGGAAAGGTTTAATTAGAAGGCTTCTCATACCTTTGACCATTTCCCAGGCCCTTTACATGAGGAGTCAGTGAGGCAGCTCCCACATCAGCCTGGAGCACAGTGGCACTGGATAAACCTTCAGACCCAACAGCCCTTTATCTTATCCCTACTATTAAGGAACCCTAGCTGCGTTCCCATCTTCTTCAAGCCCTGTAGTGGGTGTTATCAGGTGGAGCAGCAGCCACTATTCCAGCACAGCCCGAAGCCTCAGCTCCTGGTGCGGCACTCTTGGACAGTGAGAATTACCAAACCAGTACCCTGTCACTGAGCACAGGCTCTGAGTCTGTGCAAGACAGAAGCTTCACTGCAGGTAGGACAGGTTGGGGCTCTGTGTGGGCCCACCATCACCTCAGGTCCAAGAATGAGCTGTCCTTCCATGCAAACCTTGGTTCTCAAACCATTTGAGAGAGGGGCACTTTCATGGGATGGTGGGAATTTGAGTTAAAACTTTCTATGCTGTTTCCTCATCAGTAATCCAGGGATCATGATGGTACCTAGAAGTACAAATGAGATGCAATGCAAAATATGTCCACTATAACATCAAACATACAGTACAATCCTGACTCTGTTAAAAACACTTATTTGCACACGATGAGGGCTGAAAGGAAATACTGAAATACCAAGCGTGAGATTCTAAGTGATTTCTGCTTTACCATACACTTTTCTGTTAAAATAAAGTTCTCTACAATGACAACATGCTGCTTTATACTCTAAAGCGATATTAAATCAACATAGTTGGTAAAAAAAAAAAAAAAAAAGGAACACACAACACACCTGTTAATAAAATTTTCCAGTGAAAAAAATTTATGCAAATGAACCAAAATACCACTACTACTTATGAAAATTCATGTTTTAGAATTAGAAGAATACTTAGAGTGATATTTACCACCTTAATATTTACAACAGAAAAAATGGGAAATCTATGCACATGGGGCTACAATACTGTAAATTCCACATTTGTAAATTTGAATAACTTTCTCCCCTGGCATGAACTTTGTGCACAAAAAGGGAAATGTGTTTGAAGGCTTTCTTACAATGCTTACAGTCACCGAGTCTCTCCAGTGTGAGGTCTCTGGAGACACTGAAAGTTCCCATCACCTTTTACATTCCTAAAATTAATTCACAATATAATAGCTCACATTGCCAGGAATGGGAAAATGTACACGTTCCCAGGTACCGCACATTTACATGGTATCTCTAGAGTGTAACTCCTCACATAGGCTAATTAGGTAACACTTTTCCATATGGGGAGCCCTGGTGGTACAGCGATTAACAGCTATTAACCAAAAGGTCAGCAGTTCGAATCCACAAGCCACTCCCTGGAAACCCAATGGGGCAATTCTACTCTGTGATATACGATCACTATGTGAGTTGAAATCAACTCGATGGCAACGGGTTTTTCCATATGGATTAATTCAAATGTTTTTGAAAGTATGGGGAGAAAAACGAAACATTTCCCATTCTTTACACTTACATGATGTCTCTGCCACATATTCTTTCAGGTTTGGGAAAAGAGAATGAAAGCCATTCAACATTATATAGACATATATTTTCTGCAGCATGTGTTTTAAAGAATGAGAGACATCTGAAGACTTTCCCACATTCCTTACATTCACAAGGACTCTCTCCACTGTGAATCAGTATGTTTACACAGAGAAGACGAATAACTAAAGACATTTCCACATTCCTTATACTTGTAAGGGATCTCTCTACTGTGAGTTCTTATATGTTTAGTTAAGGATGAGGACTGACTAAATGCTTTCCCACATTCCTTACATTCATACGCCCTCTCTCCACTGTGAGTTCGTATATGGTTAGTGAGGGATGAGGAATGACTAAAGGCTTTTCCACATTCCTTACATTCATAAGGCCTCTCTCCACTGTGAGTTCTTATGTGATCAGTGAGGTGCGCTAACTGACTAAAGGCTTTCCCACATTCCATACATTCATAAGGCTTCTCTCCAGTATGAACTCTTAAATGGAGAGAGAGGTTTGCCAACTTACTAAAGGCTTTCCCACATTCCTTACATTCATAAGGCCTCTCTCCACTGTGAGTCCTTATATGATTAGTTAAGGATGAGGAACATCTAAAAGCTTTCCCACATTCCTTACATTCATATGGCCTCTCTCCACTGTGAGTTCTTATATGTGTAGTGAGGTGAGAGGACTGACTAAAGGCTCTTCCACATTCTGTACATTCATAGGGTTTCTCTCCAGTGTGAACTCTTATATGGAGAGTGAGGTGTGCCAATTGACTAAAAGCTTTGCCACATACCTTACAATCATAAGGCCTCTCTCCACTGTGAGTTTTTATATGTTTAGTGAGGGATGAAGAACGACTAAAGGCTTTCCCACATTCCTTACATTTGTAAGGCCTCTCTCCATTGTGAGTTCTTATATGGGTAGTGAGGTTTGAGGAACAACTAAAGGATTTCCCACAGTCCTTACATTCATAAAGCTTCTCTCCACTATGAATTTTTCTATGTCTAGTGAGGTTTGAGAAATAACGAAAAGTTTTCTCACATTCCTTACACTCATAAGGTTTCTCTCCTCTGTGAGATCTCATATGGTCAGTGAGATGTGAGGACTGACTAAAGGCTTTCCCACATTCTTCACATTCGTAAGGCTTCTCTCCACTGTGAGTTCTTATATGTCTAGTGAGATCTGAGAAATAACGAAAGACTTTCCCACATTCCTTACATTCAAAAGGCCTCTCCCCACTATCCATTTGTATATGTTCAGTGAGGGATGAGGAATAAGTTAATGCTTTCCCACATTCCTTACTTTCGTAAAGCTTATCTCCACTATGAAACTGTGTAAGTAACGTGAGGGACGAAGGATAAGTATAGGCTTTCCAATATTCTTCATATTCATGCGTATGATCACTCACATGCATCTGAGAAGATGAGAAACTACAGAAATCTCCCCCACATTCATTCAATTCATAGGGTTTCTCTCCAGTAAGAATTCTCACATGAGTGCTTAGGTAAGAGGAACAACTGTAGGCTTCTCCACATTCTTTACTCTGATACGTATTGCAACCAATGCGAGATCTGATATGATGTTCAACTGATGAATGATCCATGAAGGTTCTTCCAGACTCATGCCATTCAGAAGTATTTACTTTAGGAGTTGTTTTGAGCACAGTAACATTTACGGTCTGGCTGAAGGTTTTTCCACACTTACTGCCTTTGTTCCTTTCACAGAGGTTAACTTCCGTATGCTCTCTGTTAAAAACAAGCTCCATGTTATTGGAAATAAATTTGTTACTATATCAGCCTTAACAAACACAGTGAACGTGTATGTATTTTGCCCTGAGTTGCCTTATAGTTCAGATTAAATCATCTAGCAGACATACTACCATTATTGTCAGTGTTTCTCAAATATAGAGCTTTTAGATAATGTGTACAAGTGAAATATATTTCAAATACACCTCTGACTCACATTTATGAAAATATCATATCGTAAAAATTCTCTGAACACATAATTTTAGTTTATATGCATACGTATAGAGGCTTCCCCTACCATCCAAAAGTAGAGTGTTCCTGCGAAACTTTTCAAAAGCCAAAATGGTTTAAAGTGAAAAAGCAATTACCATTAATTTATACGAGAAAAATTTTTGAGCATTCCCAGACCCCAAAACTAAGTTATACGAAATAACACATAAAACCTGAAATAACATTAAAAAATAGTAAAAGTAGGAATGATATAATAAATCATAATAATGCGCAGATGCTCACAGACACATTTCAAAGCTATGGCAGCTTGACGCTGAAGTGTAGTTGCTGGGGAAGGAGCTTGGCCAGAACAGAGACATCCCTGAACTGGGACACAGGCCCTGAGGACCACCCCCTTCCCAGATTAGGGCTGCAATACCCCAGTCACTGTCCTCCCCAGCTCATGCATCTGGGAGTGGCCAGCGTGTCAACCTTCTGAGAGGGACTGGGAGCTGCCCCCACCGCAGCCCAGGTATGGCCAGGCCTAGGCGGCGAGGGGGCGAGGCGAGGCAAAGAGTGGCCATGAACAACCTGGGGAGGAGGGGTCAAATCAGCCACTCCTCCCACCCTCAGTGGCACCTGAGATTGAGGCCTGCAGAGACAGGCTGATTGAGAGCAGATAGTACATGCTGTGGGGGGCAGGGGATTGGCCCCAGGCTCCCTCTCCTAGGGAAAGGGGGCAGAGCCAGACCCCGGCTTGCCTGCCCAGGCTCTCTGGGAGGCTGGCAACTATGGATCATGCCCCGGTGAGAGCCTGGAAAGAGAGGGTGGACAAAAGTACAGTGGGGAAGTGGTGTGCTGAAGGTAAGGAGGGGGTCAGTGGGTTGGAAGGGCTGCCCTTTTCCCACCCTCAGGGAGTAGAAGGTCCTGAGACCTGAGGGGAGGGTGATGCTATTCTCACTGCTCTGAGTGCACGCTGCCTCTTTTAACAGCTTGCTGCAAAACAAACCACTGAATGCTGTTTTCACTTTTTTTCTAGAAGTGAAAATTCTCTGGATTTTTTTCGGTTAGTGAAAACAGTTACAAGTATAAGTCAGTTGTAAACGTAAGTGGTATAAAACAAATTTTCAAAAACCAGGGGATACTTGTATCTATATATTTAATGCTATTACACCTTAAGACTAACTCTTTACACACTGCTCTTTCAAGTGAATGAAACTCACCTCACAAGTCTCCCCTGGTTTTCATGCTGATCTTCAATGCCGTGCAATTCGCTGATTTCTTCTAACTTGTAGAACAAGCTGTCATTCTTCATGAACTGCACTATTAGATATTCACTAGATAAATTTTCTCCATCACTAAGGCTTCGAGAAACTGACCCAATGATTCCAATTAAGATTCACAATATGAAACAAAAAGGAAAAAAATAATTAGGATGAAAAAAAGGCAGCTGTGGGCCAAGAAAAACTGACACATTTCACTGTTACAGGGCTTTGGCAATCGTCAAAAACAGCTGACTAGGAAATACTTCCATGAGAATTCAGAGTCTCAGTGACACAAATAGGGTGTATTAAAGACAGCAAAGGAAAAAGCTACTGGACATAATGCACATGTAACATTGAAAAAGGAAACGAGGACGGTCTTTCTCCATGAATACAGACGTGAAAAGACTGAAAAAAGTCAGAAAAATAAGCTCAGGTATCTGAGAACCTCAGTCTCCTAAACCAAAGAGACTTTTCCTAACGGATTTATTCAAATCTAGTTCCCTCCATACAAGGCTAATCCTACAAAGGATTCTTGCATTCTTGATGCTTCCTGACAGAGTAACCCTGTATGAGTTCTATCCCTACTCTATTCAGATCTTTCTCTTGCTTCCCTGGGAGAACAAATACATGTAACTGACGTGGTTTCATGGGGAAAGGAACATCACGAAAAAAGATACTGAAGAGAACATTTACCTGATAAAGTGTCGTTAAAAGAGTTCCTTTATTTGGTCTTTTGCCTTGGTTCTTTGGAAAAACAGCTTCAGCGATTTTTCTCCTAAGCACTTAGGAATTACCTTTACCCTAGTTTTCTACCCTAGAGGGTTACATTTCCTGAATGAGCAGTTAACAGTTTGGTTTGATACTTTTTGCCTCGCCCTGGGCTGCAGCCCACCCTGAGACTGGTATGCACCTTCCAAGGGTTGGTCAATATATTACACAAACGAAATGACTACAGACCACACAAATGAAGTTTCTAAAGCCTACTTTGCAAATGAAGTATCTGTGGTCTGCCGAGAGAGGACTGGTCAGTTGGTGGCCCTGGTAGGAGGGCCATGCCTTGAAATTGACAAGGAATTGTGGACATAAGCAGTTAACCGCACAGAGGTTTCAGAAGCAGGAAGAGACAGAAAGAAGCAGTAAAAGAAGCAGCAGGAAGAAGCAGAAGGAATAAGCAGAGAGAGAGGAAGCAAGGGACCTAAGAGCTGTAACACTGAAGACAGAAGAAAGGGGCCTAGTGGCAGAGCCAGCAGCAACAGGCCCAGAAGGATGAACGGGCATGGGATAAGAAACGTTTGATTAGTAGATAGTTATTTTGGTTGCTGCTATATTTAATGACTAACAAAAAGTAAGAAATGTTATGCTGCAGCAATGGATAGGCAAGATGCATCTGGAGTGGTTTGTGGTGAAAGCCCAGTAGGTTAAGCAAGTTGACAGATGGGGACCAGAGTGTTCTGGTTCAATCCAACCAGAGACATAGGGCCGAATGCTTACAAAGGAGTAAGAGAATGGAAAACAGAAAATGAAACTGGAATGTTTAAAAAGGTTACATGTTTATCTGATTTGGACTGGTATCTAAATATACTGTATTTGTCTGACTGAATGTTTTCCCTACCTGATGTTGTAAAACAGATCTGAATATACGATAGAAATGACTACTGGGTATTGAATAAAAAAAAAAAGCATGTAACTCTGCCCTGCAGGCAATACTTAGATTTGCCAAAAGGGGAAAGGAATACTAAATGAGGCTTATGCCAATAACCTGTAAGATCAGTAGATGTGCATTTGAGCGTACCACAATGACTGAAGGCTCAATTGATCAAAGACCTGCTTGGTGAATGAACAGTAAAAGAATGTTTACATGGGGCACAGACCTATGGAATCTGAAGTTTGTTGAATACGACATGCCAGTTACCCATCAGAAGAACCCCTTTCCAGGACTGGAAGGTAATGGAAGCCAGCAAGTAGACAGCTTAGTATGTTTGCGTGAACATACCTGGATCACAAGATGAGTGAAAGTGGGGGAAATGCAGCAATGAAGAAATGGGCTGAATTTGGACGTGTTCCTTTGGCACCCACTGACCTAGCCCTCGGGAGCGAAAGGAGCTGGCCAGTCTGATGTGCAGGGGGTTATGTGGACTCCCAAGCCAATGGCTGGTACCCACTGATCTAGATTGGATGGCTAGGGATGAACTGACCCCAAATGAATGTGTATGAAAATTAGCTGAAAAACGGAAAAGAGATGTTTGACACCGTAGGTTGGTGTAGATTGCTACAAGTTGATGGCTTGCCCTGGACTGAACTTTACTTATGGATGTTGACAGTTCCAACCAGAACAGAAAGTTCTTCAGACCCATGAACATGCCTGTCTCTTCAGAATAGTGGTTTGATAAAGACAACAATTAAAACACTGGCCGTCTAAAATGGGAAGATAAAAAGCATGAAGATGCTGGCTTACGTGCTTTCATGAGTGTACTTACACTCAAAATGAAAGGAACAAGAGAGGATCGCAACTGAATAGCTTCCTCTTTTCCTGATAAATCTTGGGAAGAGAGAGTAGAAGAAAACGTGATACAGTATTTTATGATTCAGTTGTGACTGTTGTTAGATGGTTAATTGTGACTGTAAAAAACAGTAATTGTAAAAGTTGTAACTAAAAGAGTGGATGGATTAAGAGGGAGACACTGCTACACTGGAGTACGATAGCAAAACTTAATGTTCCTTAAAAGTTTTGCTGTGCTGATTAACTCACAAGCCTCAGAGCAATGAAATAATCTTCTCTCAGTTAAATTTTATTAGATGCCAGACAGGGTGAAGCTGAGATAACCTTTGGGAGAACCTGACCGTATCAAATGCACACCTAGAGCAAACTTGAGCAGCTGGTACCAGAGTGACCTCATCCTGGAAGTTTCTGCTCTATGAACAAATTGTTAATGACTGATTTGGACTAGTAAAATGTACGTTAAAGAATCCACAGTAAAAAGGCTAGAGGGTGGCCAGAATGAGAAGTCCAGAAGGGGCACAGCCAGTGGCAACAACCCAAAAGGGGCCCTATGGCAGAGTCGGTGGGGACAGACTGCAGAATCGAGAGAATCCTGTACTGAGGGGGCCAAGAGGAGGCCTGCAGAGCTGAGAGGAGCTGAGAGAGCTGTCCTGCACTGAAGGGAGACTGCCTACATGCTTCCTGATCCTGATCCTGAGTTGTAGCCTGTTGATCCTCATCCTGAGTTGTACCCTGTTGCTTAATAAACCACTTAACTGTATCATGGTCTGTGAGTCCTGTTTGGCCACTGCAACAGGTTATTGAATCCAAAAAACAAGTACACTGTGCCATGGGAGGGATGGCTGATGTGAAAATTGGTAAAAAGCTTGGAGAGTGGAGGTATGTCTGATCTCCACCTCACAGGAATCAGCTTTGGGCTGATCCTGGTCATTATGAACCCTGAAGTTTGATGGTTTGAACACTGCTGCTGCTGCTGCTACTAATGCTGCTACCACCACCACCACCACCACCACCACCACCACCTCCACCACTACCCCCAGCAGCACTTTACACCAAGCCAACGTTTTCATCTTTAGGGTCTTTGGAGATAGGTGTGAGTTTATTTGCAGCAAAATAATCATGTCAAACTTAACCACAATGAAAGTCTTTATAAGGCTACAAACCAGATATCTCTGTGTCCCAAAGTGACCTCTAAAATCAATGCTCCCACTTATAACACTTAAAGAGCCTTGAGGCTTTTGACTACAAGAGAAATAAAAAGCCAGCTTAATATATAAAGCTTTATATACACGGGGAAGTCAAGGTACATACACTACACACACCAAATGACCACAGTTGTGTGTTTAACCATATACTGCCTTTCCTCAACCTAAATACTTGAGTGAGATAGATGGGTACAACACGTTAGTTCACTAAAACAGTGAATAAAAAAATGACGCCATCCTTACCTACTGAGGCCAGGTTTATGAAGGTTTCCAACATCACATCTATGTAGAGTTTCCTCTGAGCAAGATCCAGTAAAGCCCACTCTTCCTGGGTCAAGTCCACAGCCACATCCTCAACGACCACTGAGTCCTAAAACATCCCACATATTCTGGTTCAGCAAGTTAGCATGTACTCCAATGTGTACAAAAGGATAGGTGAGTCCTGGGGAACTAAGAATTCACAAGGATTTCACACAGGTCCTATAACAAGGTCTATTCTTGGGTTTAGCCATCATTCTTTTCTTTTCATTGTCTACATTCACATCCACACTGATGACATCTCATCTCACAAATTTAACAATACCTCCAACAAACTGAAACTTATTTCTCCACACACTCACTGTGACAAACTTCAATCTTATTCTTCTCTATCTTTATGATCTAGAAACTCAAGAGCACATAGAAGAAATTAGAGAAATGCTCTACAATTCCACTTCCTTTTGGGAAAAAAAATTAACTTCCTTCCATAAGATCCACCAAAACACTGTACAAAACATAAATCACAAAGTAAAAGCAGGATAAGATAATAACAACTGAGAAACACTTGAGAACTAGCAGTTTTTCCTTTTGCCCCTCACCAGCTTTGAGAAGCTCAGGGGCCCACACAAGCAAACTGGCAAGCCAAGGTCCTGCACAGTATTTTCTTGAAGAACTCCAGGTGGTCAGAAGGTGACAGGACAACCTGCCAAAGAGAGAATGTTCTCTTGAAGAATTACGAATTTTTACATCTCACTTCTTTTTCAGTAACTCAGTAGTTACACTATCACCTCCTCTGTCCCTTTCATGGATAGAAGTAAAGGTACTCAAAAGTCAAACAGAGCTCAGGTGAGAGAAAACATGAGAATCTAGATCTCCCCACAATTATCAAACTTTCAAGACCTGATGATACTGAAGACCAATTATTAGTGACCGCTCCCCTCAACATACACCCAGACACCCAAACACGCTCTAATATTATAAAATGACAACCCTATCTCTGCAAGAACCAGAAGAGCATTCCCTTGTGTTTGCTGAGTATGAGAAAGAGATTAAGATTCTCACTTTCTAAGTAAATTCATTGAAGTGCAAGTTTAGCTGTTAAATTACCCATAAATCCCAGGAAGCAAAGACCTGTTCACCAGCCTCTACAGGGTCCACTTGAAAATTTTCTCACATTTGCAGCCCTGAAAAGCACAGAAAGATGACTACCTGAACTCTGACCACTGGCATCCCCTAGGCTGTAAGACCGGCCTCTGTGAAACAGCCTCAACCCATTGGCCTCCAAACGTAGTGAAAAAAAAAGCTGTCACACTGCATTTCTGATACTAAAATTGGACTGAACAGCAGAGCAGCTGTAGAACAGGAAGGTTACTCTTGTCAGGATAAGGGGGTGAAGTGAACTGTCTAGATCATCTCTAATCATTCCTGATATGACGATGCACACCAAACTTGGACCCACAGTCAAAATTCAAGAGTCTCCTCCATTGCACTAAGCCATGTTACATATTTTAAAGCAATTAAAAACCCTAACACTCATTAGGCAAATACTTAAAAACCAAAATTTATTGGACTATCATATGTAAGACGAAGGAAAAGGGTCACTGGGAAGCAATGAGTTTATAGTAACGGAAAATTTGAAAATGGATATCGATGATGGGCAAACTGCTGCCCCCATACTGGAGAGACACATAGGCATACACAGATAACCATACCAGAGCAGAAACTGAGGAGCAGAAACCACTTCTAGGATCAGTACCAGAGTAGAAAAAATTAAATTGTAATTGACAAATTGTTGGAGGCTCTGTGGACAAGATGGAGAGGTAAAAATGCCAAGGGGGCCCAATCTTAGTGAGACCCACAGAGTTTTGGGAGTTTTACCTCCTGAAACCCAACCAGGTCCTCAGTGTGAAGATCAGAGAAAAATCCCCTTGTGCTTCCAGTAGGCGTAAGAGGAAAAGTTGCCATTCTGAAACCTGCCGAGAACATTTCTATTTGCCTTAACAAGGCCTATTCTCAATGGAAGTTATTTTGAAAGAACTGAACTGAGCTGCAATAGTGAAATACCCAACTCCAGCCCCATCTAGGCTTCCTGTTTCATTAAAGTGGGGAAGGGTAGTAGCAGAGAACTACTTGTGAGGTTACTGCCCAGAGGAATAGGCTCACTAAAAGACTGAGACTTAATCATTGGACTACAGAATACTCCTCCGTGCACATCTTACCACGCATCAATAGAGTTCCTATATAATAACAGGGAATTACAACTAAAAGTACACCAATTTTCAAACCTTATTTACGGAGTCTCTAGAATATATAAACACAAAAAAAACAAAAACAAGAACATAAGAAAACATTTTGGGCCTCTGATACTTACAGGAAACAATAAAATTAGCCTAACTTAGCCATATACACTACAAGACTTACACTACAGCACTATTTATCTTAGATCCCTTTACTTAGTATGTAATCTTCAATTTTCAACAAAAAACTACAAGACATACTAAAACACAAAAAACAGTTTGAAAAGACAGTGTAAACAACAAACTAGCCTAAGATACAAAAGAGTTTTGCAATTCTCCAAAACATAAAAATTCTTAAAGTGTACGTGCCTAACAGAGCACCAAAATATTTAAGGCAAAAACTAATAGAACTGCAAGGAAAATATAAATGAATCCATTATTACAGTTGGAGACTTCAACACTCCTTTCTATTAATAACTGACAAAATATATTAGTATATATCAGCAAAATATATCAGTAAGGATATAGTTCAACTAACAACACCATCAATGATGGATCTGACATTTATAGAATACCTTATCCAAAAACAGTAGAATACACATTCTTCTCAAGCTCACAAGGAACATTCAACACAACTTTAAAAATATGGAAAGTTAGAAATCATACATAGTATGCTTCCAGACCTCAATGAACTTAAGTAAATATCAATAACAGAATGACACCTGCAAAATCTCAAAATAAGAACACACTTCTAAATAACACAAAATAAAAATAATAATAATTAAAGAATAAATCAAGAAATATAAAAACACGAAATCAATACAGAAAGTCAACAAACCAAAAGCTGGTTTTCAAAAGATCAGTAAAACTGATAAACCTCTAGCCAGACTAACTGAAAAAAGAAAAAAGATGACAAATTACTAATACCATAAATGAAAAAAGGGTGATTAATCCCAAAGACATTAAAAGAATCACAGATGATTATTAAGAACAACTCTATGCCCACAAACTTGATAACCTAGATGAAAGGGACCAATTCCTTGCAAAACACAATCTAAACATGTTGCTGTTAGGTGCCACTGAGTTGGTTCTGACTCATACCGACCCTATGCACAACAGAATGAAATACTGCCGGGTCCTGAGCCAACACACAGTGTTGTTACGCTTGAGGCCACTATTGCAGCCACTGTGTCAATCCATCCCGTTGAAGAAAGACTTTTTGCTAAACATACACAAAGAAAAAAAACCTGAATACACCTATTATCTTAAAATAATTAAATTAATAAGTAAAAACATCCCAAAACAGAAAACACCAGGTTCAGATTGGTTCACTGGTGAATTCTACCAAACATTTAATGAAGAAAGTACACCAATTCTCTATCTCTTCCAGAAAATAAAAGCAGAAAAAAAACTCCAAACTCATTTTATGAGGCCAGTATTACCCAATAGAAAAAAAAAGAAACAAAACCCAAACCTGTTGCCATCTAGTTGATTTCAACTCAATGTGGCCCTAAAGGACAGAGCAGAACTGCCCCTAGGGTTTCCAAGGCTGAAATCTTTACAAAAGCAGACTGTCACATCTTTCTCCCACAGAGCAGCTAGTGGGTTCAAACCGCAGAACTTTTGGCTAGCAGTTGAGTGCTTAACCACTGTGCCACCAGGTCTCCTATACGCAATACCAAAAACATATTACAAGGAAAAAAAAGGACTAGTATCTCTCATAAACATAGATGCAAAATTTCTCAACAAGATATTTAAAATCAAGTGCAACAACGTATAACAAGAATTATATGCCATGAACCAAGTACCATGAACCAGGTATGCAAGACTGGTTCAACACTAGCAAATCAATTAATGTAATCCATCACATCAATAGGCTAAACAAGAAAAATCATATGAACATATGCATAAAAATCATTTGACGATATTCAACACCCATTTATGATAAAAATTCTCAAACTAGGAAAAGACTGTCAACTTCATAAAAAACATCTACCAAAAAAATCTACAGCTAACATCATAATTAACAGTGAGAAGCTAAATGCTTTCCTGCTAAGATTGGGAAGAAGGCAAGGATGTCCCCACTCACCACTCCTATTCATAATGTACTAGAAGTCCTAGGCAATGCAGTGAGAAAAGAAAAAATAAACACACTGGTAAGAACAAAATATAACTATCTTTGTTCAAAGATGAAATAATTGTCTTATGTAGAAAATCCAAAAGAATCAACCAAAAACTCCTGAAACTTTGCAAATCTTTGCAAAACACATATATGATACAGGACTGGTATTCAAAATACACAAAGAACTCTTAAAACTCAACAAACAAGAAAACAAAAAACCCAATTACAAAATAAGCAAAAGATCTGCCACCTCACCGAAGAAGATATGCAGGTGACAAGTAAGCATATGAAAAGATTATCAACATCATGTGTCATCAGGGAATTTGAAATTAAAACAATAACATACAAATACATATATATTAGAAGGGCTAAAATCCAAACCACTGACAACAACTGCTCAGAATGTGGAGCAACAAGACTTCTCAGTCACGGCTAATGGAAATGCAAAATGGCACGAGCAGTTTGGAAAGCAGTTTGGCAGTTTCTTACAAAACTGAACATACTATTACCATATGATCCAGCAATTGCACTCCTTGGTATTTAGCCAAATGAGCTGAACACCTATGTCCACACAAAAACCTGCATACAAATGTTTACAGCAGCTTTATTCACAGCTGCTAAAACTTAGAAGCAACCAAAATGCTCTCCAATAGATGAATGAATAAGTAAACTGTGGTGCATACATACACAGGCATAAATAAAAAATGAGATCAGCTACCGACTCACAAGAAGACATGGCAGAACCTTAAATGAATATTGCTAAGAAGCCAGTCTAAAAAAGGCTACATACTGTATGAAGCCCAGTATATTAACACTGTGGAAAAAACAAAATTATTTACAGATAGTAAAAAGATCAATGATTACCAAGATTTTTGATGAGGAGAAAAAGAACTAATAAGTGAAGCATGAGGCATCTTTAAGCGCATTGTCTTTGTTATTTAGTCTTGCTAAACAGAAATACAAGTGGGTAGCTTTAACAAACAAATTTATTTTATCACAGTTTAGGAGGCTAGCAGTTCAAATTCAGGGCACTGACTCTAGGGGAGGGCTTTCTCTCGCTGTAGGCTCTGGGTGAAGGTCCTTGTTCTTTGGCGATGTTCATGTGGTGCGGCATCTATCTTCCCCCATCTCTGCTTCTTTAATCTGCTTCTTGTATCTCAAAAGAGATTGACTTAAAACACACCCTACACTAACACTGCCTTATTAACAAAACAAAGAAAACTCATTCCCAAACGGGATTATAACCACAGGTATAGAGATTAGAGTTTACAACATATCCTTTTTGGGAACACAATTCAATCCATAACAGGAAATAAAACTATTCTGTATGATACTATAAAGGTGGATACATGACATTACGCACTTGTCAAAACCTTAAGTTTATAACACAGTGAACTCTAATGTAAACTATGGCCTTTAAATCCATTACTGTCAACTTGATTCCAATTCATAGCGACCCTACAGGACAGAGTAGAACTGCCCCATAGAGTTTCCAAGGAGTAGTTAGTGGATTTGAACTGCCAACCGTTTGGTTAGCAGCCAAGCTCTTAACCACTGTGCCACCAGAATACATAATAATATATCAGTATTGGTTAATCAATGCTTAACATACTAACCCAAGTTATTATAATACGGAAAACTGAAGAAGGGGAGCAGGAGGAAGCAGGGATACATGGGAACTCTGTAATTTCCACTCAATTCTTCTGTAAACCCAAAACTGCTCTAGAAAAGTAAAATCTAATTACTTTAAAAACAAAAATGAGGGAGTAAAAAATCAGATAAGCTAAAATATGCAAGACACTCTTCTACATAAACGGGATATATCAATAAAAAACAAAAATCTCTAATAAGAGGTGGTAAGTCTATCAACAGCTCAATATTAAGTTATATATCTTATGTAAAGCTAAGACAAGTATGATCGAAAAAATAAAAAGCAGAATCCACAGTGCTGACAATACAAGTAGCAGTTTCAATTACACTATTCAGAGTAGGCATCATTAAAAAGCAAGATCTGAGCTCAGACTTGAGGAATGCTAAAGAATTACCGAAGGGATATCTAAGAAGCGATTATTTCAGGAAGAGGAAACAGAGAACAGGCCAAAAAGTAAGAATGTGTCTTGCCACGTTTCAGGGAGAGTCAAAGGCTAGTGTGATGGGAGCATAGTGAGCTGTGGGCGAGTAAGAGGAATCTGGAGTGGTGATTGGGGTCAACAGGCATATCATGTTCTGGGGAATGTGTTGGCCACTGAAACGACTAGCATTTAATCTGAGTGAAATGCTGAGCAATTTTATGCTTTTGAACATAAAAAGAAACTGGTATGACAGCTCTTAACGAACTGGCATGCAGGAGGCAAACGTAAAAGCTAAGAGATACATTAGAAGATTATGCGCCTGATCAGGTAAGAAATTATGATAGTTGAAGATACGAGTAATGGCGTTAAAAGTGACATATGCAATGGATGATTCTAGACTTTTAAGGTAGAAACAAGAGAATTTCCTGATGGACTAATGGTTCTGGGTGTGAGAGGAATAGAGGGCAAGGATGAGTCCAATATTTTGCCCATGAACACTGGAACGATGGTGTGCCATCAACTTAGATGTGGAAGCCTGCAAAAGGAGCACATTTTATGGAGAGGATGCAAAGGTTACTTGGAACATGTTGAGATCAAAATGAGGATAAGATATCCAAGAGAAAAATACATATTAAAAGAAAAAGTCTTTAAGCAATATGTTTATAATAGGGAAGAATAGTCTTTTCAACAGATAGTGCTGAAACAACTGGATTTTCCTATGCAAAACACTGAAGCTGAATTATTTCACACCATTTACAAAAATTAATTCAAAACGGATCAACGACCCAAATGACAGATATAAAACAATAAAAATACGATTTATAATAGACTCAAAATAGAAAGCTCTCAAACATCGTCAAAAAACAAAATTGTTACTTCATCACAGTATATAAAAGAACACTACTAAGTACTTAAAATGATTGGATGGTGCATGGAAGAATCTTCTCCAATATAAGCTTAAACTAAAAGAACATAGAAACTACATATTATTCTACTTGTTTACAAAACAAAAACTATCAAAAAGAAAACATGTTGATTTAAGGATGCACAGATGGGAGGAGCACTGGTGGCAAAGTGGTTAAGCGTTTTGCTGCTAACCAAAAGGTTGGCAGTTCAAATCTACCAGCTACTCCTTGGAAACCCAATGGAGCAGTTCTCTGTCCTACAGAGTCGCTATGAGTCAGAATTGACTTAACAGCAACAGGTATACATGGGTGTTAAGAACACAACAACAAAGAAACAACAATCACAAACATCAAGACATTGGTTACATCAAGAAAGAAGACTGGGGATTGTGACTAAAAACTTATCCAGGGACTTCTGGCAAAATCGCGCTTCAGGCAGAAGCACCACACCGTCCCTCCACAGCAAAGATCCGAAAAAATAAGCTGAACAGACAAAACAATCCTGAAACCCTAAAACATCAAATGAAGAGATAAAGAACTCAGCCAAGCACCAAATGGACTGAGAAAACTTACAGAGAACGGAGAGCGAGGACAGATTCATGCAGAAGTCCCCCACCAGCTAACGCAGTGCCGATCTGCCATCTTGGATTCCTATAGGAGACCAGCAGATGGGGGTACGAGGAAGCAGCTTCATGGAGTTTCCAGCAGGAACAACCAGTAATTTGCGATATACGCTTTCCCACCCCCCACCCTTCTTCACCCCCACTCGGCCTCCTCTGCTTCCCGCAGCCACAATCTCTTGTCCAGGAAACACCGGCTGCTTGGATTCCACACACCCAAACGGGCCGGCTCTCTGAGTGCCATTTGTTGGCTGCTGCTGTTGCTCTTTTCCACTTCTTTTGATTTCTTCCTTACCTCTCACCACCTCTTCCTCCTTTCACTCAAATACCTGGCTCCGTGCACCATCTTTGCTTCTTCCTGAGGGGCTGCAGAGCTCCAGTAATTTGTGATATACACTTTCCCACTCCCTACCCTTCTTCACCCACACTCGGCCCCCTCTGCCTCCCGTGGACGCAGTCTCTTGTACGAGAAACACCGGCTGCTTGGATTCCACCAGACCTCACTAGCTGGCTCTCTGAGTGCCATTTGTCGGCTGCTGGTGTTGCTTTTTTTTTCCTGCTTCTTTTGATTTCTTGCCTACCTCTGACCACCTCCCCCTCCTTTCACTCAAATACCTGGCTCCGTGCAGCATCTTCGCTTTTTCCTGAGGGAGCTGCTTCCTGGTCTGGGTTGCCGCACTGGTGGGATCCCGGGGCTTTTGTTCATTTGTTTTGAATTGTTTTCCTTTCATTTTCTTGAGTTGGCAGCGTTTTTTGGCCAGGTGGTGCTGCATGGCAAGGAGACTACCCCCTCGGCTTGCAAAGACATGCAGAGGAATCACTGCGGGCATTTCTTTTTTCGTTGGTTTTCTTTCTTCCTGTTTTCTGGGGAGCTTTTCCTGTTTTTTGTTTTGTTTTGTTTTCTTTTCTTTTCCCTGTTTTTCCTCTTTTGTTTTTCTACATATACTCAATTTCTCATTTCCCTATATCTTCTTTCTCTTCCTGTTCCCTGAATACCTGGCGTTGTATACCGCTACGCCTTCTAGCCAGACTGTACCGCAACACCTGGAAGTGACTTCCCCAGACCTCACAGCTACACCGGTGGGATCCCTGGGAACTTTGCGGTTATTTAACCTTTCTGATTTTTATTTATTCATTCGTTTTCTTCGTCTTCCCCTTTTTGTTCTTCTCCATTTCAGAGTGTCTCATCTCTCCACTCCAACGGCAAGCTCCCCTAGCATTCTTTTTCATATGTTTTTAGCTCCTGTTCTTCTCTCTTCTCTCCCATATCCATCTTATCTCCACACATGATTATCTCCCCGCTACATCCTGCCTACCTGCACTGTGTGCTTAACATCACACCACCAAGCAGCACAGGCATGGCCTACTGGAACCTGCCCTGCACTGATTACCGACCCGCCCTGGTGGCTGTAGTAAGTGCCACAAACAAACCATACCAGTAACCTCTCTTCAGCTAAGTGCATATCTGAGTGACCCTGCCAATTGGAGAAGGAGGTGAAAAATATTGTGCCCACAGATGAGCAAACACACAATCCGCCTGCAAAGACATAGTCAAATTTTTTTTAAAAAGAGATAAAACAAACAAATCTACAATCAATAAACGAGAAAAATAACTACTGAATGCCCAGAAAACAGCAGACAATATCAAACATTTACAAAAACAGAACAGGATGGTTCCAGGAGGCATCCAAAATAAAACACCCGATAACTTTCCAGTGGAAAAAAATTCACTACCACTACCTGATAGAGAATTCAACTCTCTAATATTTAGAATTCTCCAAGAGCTGAAACAAAAAGCTGACAAACATGAGAGAAAAAACACACAAATTTACGGAAAATACAGACAAAAAATTGGAAGAATTCAGGAAAATAATGCAGGAACAAAACGTCAAAATAAAATCACAACTAGAAATTATACGAAGACAACAATTAGAAATCCAAAAGATAAACAAGGTTTCAGAATGGACAGTGTCATAAAAAGGCTGAGAAGCAGATTTAAAACGGTGGAAGACAGGATCCGTAGAATTGAAAACAAACACTAGGATACAATTCTGTTTCAGAAAAACTCAGAAAAAAGAAAATGAAGAGACCCTGAGAGTTATATGGGATACAATCAAAAGAAAAAATTTCCGAGTGACTGGAATTCCAGAACAGGGGGAGAAAACAGAAAACACAGAGAGGATCACTGAAGAACTGCTGACAGAAAACTTCCCCAATATCATGAAAGATAAAAGGCTGGCCATCCAAGAAGCTCAATGAACCCCATATAAGAGAGACCCCAAAAGAAAATCACCAAGACATATCATAATCACACTCGCCAAAACCAAAAACAAAGAATCCTGAGAGCAGCTCCCGAAAAACAAAGTCACATACAGAGAAGAGACAATAAGACTAAGCTCAGATAATTCGGCAGAAATCATGCAGGCAAGAAGGCAACGGGAAGACATATATAAAATCTTGAAAGAAAAAAAATGCCAGCCAAGAATAATATATCCTGCAAAACTCTCGTTCAAATTCAATGGTGAAATGAGGTCATTTCCAGATAAGCAAAAACTAAGGGAATATGTAAAAATCAAACCAAACTTAGAAGAATTATTAAAAGGAGTTCTTCGATCTGAGGACAAACAACTTCAGCTCACAGGCAGAATCTAGGACGCAGGAACGTACCAGCCAGATACCAATCTAGGAAATGAACTCTCGAGGACTATCCAAAACTAAAACAAATACAACAGGGAATCAGAGCAGTTAATCAGTAAATGACAACAACATCAAAACAATAAAAAAGGGAATAAGTGGCATAGATATAGAACCTTCTAATGGAGAGGAAGGCAAGGCAATACCAAGTAATGGTAGACTGCTTCAAACTTAGAAAAATAAGGGTAAAATTCATGGTAACCACAAAGAACGTTAACAAACATAAAAAAAAGAGAAAAAACATAAAGTCTCAGCAAAAACAAAGCCTACAAAAACAAAAGAAATGAAAAAAAAATCCACAAACAAAAGTAACTCAGCACAAGAGAGTAAGAAGAACAAGAAAACTTCAGCACCACAGAAAAAAAGCACTACAAAATGACAGCAACAAACTTACATCTATCAATAATTACACTGAATGTAAATGGACTCAATGCACCCATAAAAAGACGGAGAGTGACAGAATGGATAAGAAGACAGGATCCATCAATATGCTGTCTACAAGAGACACACCTTAGAAACAAAAATGGGAATTTATTTAAAAGTCAAATGTTGGAAAAAAATATATCAAGCTAGCAACTACCAAAAAAGAGCAGGAGTGGCAATTCTAATCTCAGATAAAATAGACTTTAAAACAAAACCCACCACAGAAGACAAAGAAAAACACTATATAATGATTAAGGGGACGATCCATCATGAAGACATAACCGTAATAAATATCTACGCACCCAATGACAGAGCTCCTAAATACACAAAACAAACTCTAACAACACTGAAAAGAAAAATTGACAACTTCACAATAATAATAGAAGACTTCAACACACCACTCTCAGTAAGCGACAGAAACTAAGAAGAAACTCAGCAAAGATACCAAAGACCTAAAGAGCACAATCAGCCAACCTGACCTTATAGGCATATATAAAACACTCCAACTGCTACAAAGTACACATTCTTTTCCAATGTACATGCAACCTTCTCCAGAATAGACCACATCTTAGGCCACAGAGCAATCCTCAACAAGATCCAAAACGCTAAAATAATTCAAAGTATCTTCTCTGACCACAACGCTATCGAGGTAGAAATAAACAATAGAAAGAGGAAGGAAAAAAAATTACATGGAAACTGAATAATAGCCTGCCTACACACCACTGGGTAATAGATGCAATCAGAGATGGAATCAAAAAATTCCTACAATCAAATAAGAATGAAAACACATCATACCAAAACCTTTGGGACACAGCTAAGGCAGTCCTCAGAGAACAATTTACAGCAATAGATGCACATATCAAAAAAGGAGGAAGGAACAAAATCAAACCATTAACTACAGAGCTCAAACAAATAGAGAACAGCAAAAAAAAGTCCACATCCACCGGAAAAAAGTAAACAGTAAAGATCAGAGCAGAAATACATGAAATAGAGAACAGAAAAACAAAAGAAAGAATCAACAAAACCAAAAGTTAGTTCTTTGAAAGAATCAACAAAATCGACAAACCACTGGCCAGACTGACAAACGAAAAACAGGAGAGGACACAAATAACCCAAATAAGAAATGAAACGGGGGACATTACAACAGACCCAACTGAAATAAAATAGATTATAACAATATTATGAAAAACTATACTCCAACAAATTTGAAAACCTAGAGAAAATGGATGAATTTCTAGAAACACATGGCCAAACCAAACTACAACAAAGTGATGTTGAAATTCTGAACAGACCCATACAAAAGACTGAAAAATAATAAAAAAAACTCTCAATCAAAAAAAGCCCTGACCCAGATAGCTTCACGGAAGAATTCTACAAAACATTTACAGAAGAGCTTGTACCAGTACTACTCAAGCTATTTCACAGCATAGAAGAGGAAGCAACACTTCCAAATTCATTCTATGAAGCTAGCATAATGCTGATACCAAAGCCAAGCAAAGAAGTCACAAAAAAAAATTACAGACCAATAGCTCTCATGAATATAGATGCAAAAATTCTTAACAAAATTGTAGCTAATAGAATTCAGCATCATTTCAAAAAAATACACCACAACCAAGTAAGATTCATACAAAGTATTCTAGGATGGTTCAACATTAGAAAATCAATCAACGTAATCCACCACATAAATAAAAGGAAAGAAAAGAATCACATGATCATCTCAATTGACACAAAAAAGGCATTCGACAAAGTCCAACACCCATTCCTGATAAAAACTCTCAATAAAATAGGTATAGAAGGGAAATTTCTCAACATAATAAAGAGCACCTATGCAAAACCAACGGCCAACGTCATTCTTAATGGAGAGAAGCTGAAAACATTCCCCTTGAAAACAGGAAAAAGACAAGGATGCCCTTTATCACCACTCCTATTTAACATTGTGATAGAAGTTCTAGCTAGAGCAATAAGGCAAAAAAAAGAAATAAGAGGCATCCAAATTGGTAATGAAGAAATTAATGAAGAAGTTTGCAAATGATATGATACTATATACATGGAAAACCCTAAAGACTCCACGAGAAATCTACTGGAACTAATAGAAACACTCAGCAGAGTAGCAGGATACAAGATACACATTCACAAATAAGTTGGATTCCTATACACCAATAAGGAAAACGATGAAAAGGAAATCAGGAAAAAAATGCCATTTATAATAACCTTTAAAAAGATAAAATACTTAAGAATAAATCTGACCAGGAACGTAAAACACCTATACAAAGAAAACTACAAAACACGACTGCATGAAACCCAAAGGGATCTACATAAATGGAAAAACATACCATGCTCATGGATAGGCAGACTCAACATTGTGAAAATGACAACTCTACCCAAAGCAATTTACAAATACAGTGCAATCCCAATCCAAATACCAGCAACATCCTTCAAAGAGATAGAAAAACTGATCATTAACTTTATATGGAAAGGGAAGAAGGCCCAAACAAATAAAGCACTACTGAAGAAAAAGAATAAAGTTGGAGGACTCACACTACCTGACTTCAGAACCTACTATACAGCTACAGTAGTCAAAACAGCCTGGTACTGGTACAACGACAGATACACTGACCAATGGAACAGAATTGAGAACCAAGATGTAAATCCATCCACCTACGGTCACCTGATCTTCAACAAGGGCCCAAAGTTCATCAAATGGGGAAAAGACAGTCTTTTTAACAAATGGTTCTGGCAAAACTGGATATCCATCTGCAAAAAAATGAAACAGGACCCATACCTCATGCCATATACAAAAACTACTTCAAAATGGATCAAAGACCTGAATATAAAGCCTAAAACTAAAACTTCATAGAAGAAAAAATAGGACCAACACTACAGGCCTTAATACACGGCATTAATAGGATACAAACCATAACCATCAACACACAAACCCCAACAGATAAGCTAGATAACTGGGATCTTCTAAAAATCAAACACCTATGCTCTTCAAAAGACTTCACCAAAAGAGTAAAAAGAGAACCTACAGATTGGGAAAAAATTTTTGGACAGTACAAGTCAGACAAAAGTCTAATCTCCATAATCTACAAAAAATCCAACACCTCTACAATAAAAAGACAATCCTATTAAAAAATGGGCAAAGGAAATGAACAGACACTTCACCAAAGAAAACATTCAAATGGCCAACAGATACATGAGGAAATGCTCCCGATCACTAGCCATTAGAGAAGTGCAAATTAAAACCACAATGAGATACCATCTCACCCCAGCATTACTGGCACGAATCAAAAACACCGGAAATAACAAATGTTGGAGGGACTATGGGGAGATCGGAACTCTTATGCACTGCTAGTGGGAATGCAAAATGATACAACCATTTTGGAAAACGATATGGCACTTCCTCAGAAAGCTAGAAATAGACATACCATTCGACCCAGCAATCCCACTCCTAGAAATACATTCTAGAGAAATAAGAGTCGTCACTTGAATAGACATATACACACGTATGTTCATGGCAACCTTGTTCACAATAGCAAAACGATGGAAACAACCTAGATGCCCAGCAACAGATGAATTGATAAACTATGGCACATACACACAATGGAAAATTATGCAATGAGAAAGAACAATGAATCTGTAAAGCATCTCATAACATGGATGAAACGAGAACATTATGCTGAGTGAAATAATCACAAAATGACAAATATTGTATGAGATCTCTATTGTAAAACCCCCAAAAAAGTTCACACACAAAATCTAACAATCTTTGTTGGTTACCAGGGATGGGAGTGGTGGAGGGAAATGCTAAATAGGCAATAGATAAGTGGTATCTTCGTTGAAAGGAGAGATAATACACAATACAGAGGAAACTAGCATAACTTGTACAAGGAAAGGTCATGGAAGCCCCATAGACACAGCCAAACTCCCTCAGGGACTAAACTGCTGGGCAGAAGGCTGTGGGGACCATGGTCTCGGGGAACATCTAGCTCAACTGGCATAACACAGTTTAGAAAGACAATGTTCTACATCCTACCTTGGTGAGTAGTGTCTGGGGTCTTAAAAGCCTGTGAGCGGCCATCTAAGATACTCCACTGTTCTCATCCCGTCGGGAACAAGGAAGAATAAAGGGAACAAGAAATAAGGAAAAGCTCAGTCCAAAGGACTAATGGACCACACCTACCAAGGCCTCCACCAGACTGAGTCCAGTACAGCTAGATGGTACCCGGCTACCACCACTGACTGCTCTGACCAGGATCACAACAGAGAGTTCTGGACAGAGCTGGAGAAGGATGTAGAACATAATTCTAACTCACAAAAAAAAGACCAGATTTACTGGTCTAGAGGAGACTGGAGAAACCCCGAGTATGGCCCCCGGACACCCTTTTAGCTCAGTGGTGAAGTTATCTCCGAGGTTCAGCGTTCAGCCTGGGAGTGGACAGCCCCGTAAAACCAACTGAGACAAACGAGGTACAGTAGTCCAGTGACAAGGGCCAGAAGGGGACAAGGAAGCTGGTGAGAGGGAACCCAAGGTTGAGTAAGGATATTGTTGATGTGTTGTGAGATTGTTAACCATTGTCATACGGTAACATGCGTAGTAACTGTTAAATGAGAAACCATTTTGTTCTGTAAGTCTTCATCTTAAGTGAGAATAACAGCATAATTGGAAGAGCGTAGTCAATGTCACTGAACTGTGCATGTAGAAATTTTTGTAAAGGTGTATCTTTGGCTATGTGTAGTTTCACCAAAAAAAAAGGTTGAGAAGTTAGAGGGTTGACATGTTGTGGCGTTGTTAACCAATGTCATAAAACAATATGTGTACTACTGTTTCATGAGAAACTATTTGTTCTGTAACCGTTCACCTGAAGTAAAATTTAAAAAAAAAAAAAAGATACAGTTAATAAACACATTTGAATGTACTTTAAAAGAAAAAAAATCAACTTATTTTGGGGAAAGGGAATGTGTCAAGAGTGTGGGTATCTCCATTACATGGATATCCATTTTACATTTTGCTCAACTGTACATCTATTATAAATGTTTATGTATGTCAAAAACATTTATGAAATATAGAAATAAAAAGAAACATGCACAATCTGAAAATGGACATATAAAAAATACTGAAAAGGTCAACAATTTCCCAGTAAAAAATAGGAATAGCCATTATTCCACTCGTATTCAACATTATCATTAGAGGTTATAAATGATATCTACCAATAAAGAAAAAAAAAAGAAATAAAAATATTAACGAGGACAAAGAAACCCCCACCCCATTCCATTTTATAAGTTAAATAATTACATATGTTGGAGTCCAAAAGATTGTACTGATGATTACAGAACTGAGAGATTTTAGCAAGTTTCAGATTACAAAATAGATACCAAAGTAAGGTTTATTTTAAATATTTCACTTATAATACTAGCACCATGCAGTAGAGAAATTTTTAAAAGATTATTTTAGAAAAAATAATTTATTAAAAAGAAGTCTAATAAACTGAACAAAAGATCCTAATGAAAAAATTATGAAACATTAATGACTTCCAAATGGATTGAAGTAAATGGAAAGGTAGAGCATGCTCTTAGAAAACTGTTCTCCACAACTAGATCATTATTTCCAATGCACTTCCATAAAACTCTAAGCAGTTTTATAATTTCTAGAACTCCACAAGAAAAAAATCTTAAAAATGTACATGGAAGTGCAAATATCCACAAATAGGCCAGATGTTCTAAGGAATAAGGCATGGAGATTTGTCCAAATATATCATATATAAAATTATTTCCACGTTTATTTCATAAATAAAGCTATAGTGTGTTGTAATCATATAAGAATACCCAACAGAAAAATGAAAAAAAAAAAAAAAAAATCCCAGGAAAAGACCCACTAATCTATATAAAAAGTTGATTCATGACACAACAAGCACTGCAGGGCAGGGACAAAAGCACTCACACTTTAATATGTGGGAGAGTATCAACTATTGTCTAAATGGAATAATTTACTTCCTTGCACTCCATGCATTGAGCAAATCTGCTGCAAAAGACCTCTTTAAAGTGTTGAAAAATAAAGATATCACTTTAAGGACTAAGATGCGCCTGACTCAAGTGCCTCATATGCATGTGAAAGCTGGACAATTACTAAGGAAAACTGAAGGACTGATGCCTTTGAATTATGGTGTTGGCAAAGAATACTGAATATACCATGGACTGCTAGAAGAACGAACAAGTTTGTCTCAGAAGAAATACAGCTAGAATGCTCCTTAGGAGCAAGGATGGCAAAACTTCATCTCACATACTTTGGACATGTTATCAGGAGGGACCAGTCCCTGGAGAAGTACACCATGCTTGGTAAAGTAGAGGGTCAGTGAAAAAGAGGAAGACCCTCAAAGAGATGGATTGACACAGTGGCCACAACAGTGGGCTCAAACATAACGATCATGAGGATGGTGCAGGACCAAGCAGTGTTCCGTTCTGTAGTACACAGGGTCACTATGAGTTAGAACCAACTTGACTGCACCTAACAAAAACAACATTGACTGTCTAAATGGAATAATTATTTCAATACACTCCATATGCAAACATCAATTCCAGGTAGATTAGTTTTAAATCTGAAAATGTAAAATCATAAAATTTTCAGAAGTTATAAGCAAATGATCTTATGACATTGGGATAGGGAAAGGAAATTCTTAAGAGTAAGACATATGGGAAGAGATTGACAAATTCAACTATATTAAAATTCACAATCATCAAAGAGCAGAAAAAATTAGTAAAAATATAAGCTACAAACTAAGAGGAAAATCTTCAAAGTTTATAACGCCCTAAAAAGACATACAAATATAAATTAACATAGGAAAATATGCAGTTTGTCAGTAGTTGAGTAGTGTAAGAAAATCATGGAAGAGATCAAAATAAGATACCATTTCATACTTTTACAAGAGCTAAAATTAATTCATTAGATAATCCCCAAGGCTGGCAAGCAAATAGAACAAATAAAATACGTACGCATACTTTATAGGAGGAAACTTTATAAAATGCATCAGCATTCCCTAGTAAATTTGAACCTCACTATGATCTGGAATCAGTGATTTCCCCTCACTGGAGAGTTACCGTGCAAGAGCACTTGGATCCTGGAAACAGAATGAAGAGAAGGGCAGCAATATTCATAACAGCAAAAATTACATTTGAACAACCCAAATCCTGTGAGCTCTATAATGGATAGTTAAATGGTGACCCATTCACACAACAGGAACATACATACATAGGCACATGGGTAGACTAAAAAAGCTGCAGACACCAACATCTATGAAAACAAGTCACTGAGGAAAACAAGT
The DNA here is from genome assembly GCA_030035585.1 of Dugong dugon. Lineage (NCBI taxonomy): Eukaryota > Metazoa > Chordata > Mammalia > Sirenia > Dugongidae > Dugong > Dugong dugon. The sequence goes on along the minus strand of CM057462.1, from coordinate 15,647,087 downwards.
CACCAAGGAAAACAAGTCACTGAAGAACCCAGAGTAATAACTGAATTTACAGAAACATCAAAGAGGCAAAACTGAACAATATATGGTATATACATTAAGACTTGGATGGTAAAGCTATAATAATAGCAATAACAATGATAATAATAACAAACTTCTAAAATACAGGTAACAAACTCCAGGCAAAAAGCAGATGAGGTCAGGGCTGGACACACTGGGAAGCCATAAAAACTGATCAAGGTCTATTATCAAGGATTCAGATTACTGTTATTTAAACTATACAGAAAAAGAAACAACTATGCACTCCTTGTTTATAATACAGTTGACAATAAACACTCTAAAGCATTACTTAAAACTTCAAAGAAAATTAATTTTCATATATTAAATTTGCAAAGTCATTTGAAGCCTTTTCATTTCGATTTAACTTGCCTTAGTTCATAAGGACTTTTATACCTAAAGTTTTGATACCTGGATTTTATAAATTTACATTTACAGCAAACTTTGTAAAAGCAAAATACTGAACACAATCCAACTGTCCATTCAGGGTGATATGGTTAAAAACAACAGAACTATGCTCAAGTATATGCAGTATTATGGAATTTTATAAGAATTTCGATTTAAGCTCTCTACTTATTGTTATGAATGCGTCCAGCACAGTTTGTTAATTAAAAAGTAAGTGTAAATTCCACAGTACTTTTTGTGTAATAAAGTAGGGAAAACAAAAATTTCTATTTATATTTACTTGTTTTTACATAAGGAACACTGGCAAGATGCTTCAAAAAGTCATAAAGCCGGTTATCTAAAGGTAGCTGGTTGCGAGAGGAATGGGCTGGATGAGGACAAGAGTAGGAACAAGTCCTCATAAAGTATACTTTTTCAGTTCATATTGAATTTTGAACTTCGAAGGTATTATCTATTGGAAAAACATTAAGTAACTAAATTGTACTTTAAAACATGACATAAATCAAATGTGATCTTTAATGTTTTTACTAGGAATTCCCATTTGTCGTTACAAAACAATTTTATATTTAATCATTTAGGGTCTGTTATTAAATGGCCTTACTTGTACAAATCATAAAAATGTAAACAAGGGCTCTCTTTCTAAACACAGTGACTAGGGATATCAAAGTCTGTACTTCCATTTTATCTCAGTTAGGAGAATGCTTCTACGATGGCTAAAATATGTAACATGTTAGGGGTTCTGGCATGATTTGTTAAATAAGTGTCTTTAAAACCCTTCTCAAAATTTGTAAGTAAGCTTTAGAGTAACTTTTACATCAGTTAAAATAGGCTCCTCTGTGTTCGAGAAGTTTATATACATTAAACTGAAAAATTCGCAGGAGAAACACACCAACTGATCTAGAAATTTTCTTCCAATGGAAACTGTAAACCCAAGAACTTAAAATACACCCATCTCATATAACAAGCTTCTCTAACTAAAGAGAACACTTTGAGATTCTAATTGAAGACTGTAGAGAACAGTCAAAAATTAGAGAGATTTAATCCAGCTAGGAGGACAAGGACCTAGATTGGGGAATCACGTTTCTCACACACTTGAAAGCCTCAAGGCAAAAGCATTCCCCACTGGAAAAAAGGATGGGTCTGAAACCCCACACAGAAACCAGCTGGGCTCACTCTCCCCAGCCTCACCCCTTTGGTGATGTCAGGAGAGCCCCAACACCACCAAAAACCCCATAAATAGAGTCAGGGCCTTCACCTGCTAACTCTCTCCCCTCTTTTTTACCCCATCACATAATGTAAGAGGTGGAGCTATAGTTTTAGAACTGTACAGAAAATGTCCAGGGGAAGCCGGGGGAGGGCCTGGGTGGGGCTCAGCCTCCTCAGCCAGAGCTGCTCTGTCTTCAAGTTCTAGTCAGGAAATTCTGTCATTCACCACACAGCACCAAGGCCCAGGGCGGGAATGGTAACGCCCCATGGTACCAGTTCTGAAAGAAACATATGCAGGGTGGCCCCAGGCACCCAAGGCTTGAAAATGCATACATGTGTAAAGGGCCCAGTGACAGTGGAACAGAGCTTTAGGATACCTCTTAGGGCTCAGTCCCTTGGCCTCTTCTGCCATCCTTTTACCTGATGAACAAAAGAGACCAGAGCACATAACTGGCCCCCTATAATTCTTATCTAGCCTCACCCACTTACGGTAAGAATTATCCAGTTCTCTGTGGTACTCACCATTTCCTTGGTCCAGCTTCTTGAAGTTTAAGTTAATGTCCTCTCTAAGCCCAAGAAGCCACTTAAGTAAAAGGGATGGGAGTAGAAACAGAGCTACTAGGCAGCCTGGAGGCAGATGAATAATGTTCTGTCCACACAGCTAGTAAGAGCAGTTGAATCCTTCCTTATGATTGCAAGGATGTGCAAGATGGTCATCCTGGGTCCCCAGCTGCTTAGACTGTACTAGTTCTCCCTGCGCCACATCTGTGACCTAAAATGGAAAAAGGATGAGGAGGAGACAGTGTTGAGTAAGGAGGGAGTGATAGGGTTCTTGAGCTTCAGCTCTTTCCCTAAGCAGGGCTTCCTTCCAGGCTCAGGGCAATGTCCCACCCTGAGGGTATCCGCATTTAAGACAGAACAGGCTCCAGCCTTCCAGAGCACACACTTGCTTTAGACTTTTTGAAGCAAATGGAACTGCATCAATTGGTGATTAAAATGAAAATAAATAACGATACTACTTCCATAACAATTCTGATGAATTACAGTTGCAAACTGTAAAACAAGAGACGATACTAATCACATTAGAGTTAGTAGTAACTTCTCAAACAGGAGACTAAGTTTCTGAAATGATATATACAGCTTTAGCTTGACTCTTCAGTGTCTACATATTTTCCCTATGTTTTGTTCTATATAAAAGGATATCATTTTGTTGCTGTTACAGTCAATAGATTTGGTATACACATACTATATTCATTCTACATTACATTTCCTTTGGAAAAAAAATTCCTTAGTCACATTACAGATGCCCTACACATGACTTACACATCAATTAAGCTTCACTTATTCATGTTCAAAATTATTTATTATAATCATGATTTTCTGTTAGTTATATATTTATTTGGAGTCCTGGTGGCACAGTGGTTAAGAGCTCTGCTGCTAACCAAAAGTTCAGCAGTTTAAACCCACCAGCTGTTACCTGGAAACCCTATGGGGCAGTTCTACCCTATAGGGTAGCTATGAGTCGGAATCGACTTCATGGCAACAGGTTTTTTAATAGGTTACCTTGTAAAAGAGGAACCCTGGTGACGCATTGGTTAAACACTCCACTGCTAACCGAAAGCTTGCCTGTTTGAACCCACTCAGCGGCTCCCCGTGAGAAAAGACCTGGTGAACTGCTCCCATGAAGATTACAACCTAGGAAACCTTATGGGGCAGTTCTACTGCCACATAGGATCACTATGAGTTGCAATCAACTAGATGGCAGTGAGTTTGGTTTTTGCTTGGGGTGGTACGAACAGTTAAGTGCTTGACTACTAGCTGAAAGACTGGCAGATCGAACTCATCACCCACAGATGCCTCAGAAGACAGGCCTGGTGATCTGCTTCCAAAAGATCAGTCTTAAAAACCCTATGGAGCAGTTCTCCTCTGCACACATGGAACTGCCACTAGTAGGAATGGACTTAAAGGCAACTAACAACAACTGTGTAAAATAATTATTACTAAGAATGTGGTACTTTTTGCAAAGCTGTAGTGTAGCTGACCCTCTAGGATCTGTTTAAGAATTTTCATTACTTTCATTACATATGCCTCCATTTCGCCCTCACTCTCCTATTTCCTGTGCAGACACTGGGAATATGCACAGCCTTTGCTCTAAGAAGACTTCAATCTGTGAAGAAGTGTGGATCTTTGGGAGCAGAAACTGGGTGAATCACCAGCATACAAACCCATACAGATCCTGTCTCAGATCCTTAAGATCTTGGAGAAACACGTGGTATGTGATCTCTATAGATCCCTCATAACATATATTTATCTTGTTCAGCCATATCATATTTTACATCAAACTAGCGTTAGCCATATTGTTTCTCACAAAATCATGACAAAAATTTCTGCCTTACAGATATAGAAATTTCTCAAAATGTGCCTCTTGTTGATATGTTGTGGGGTTGTTAACCAATGTCATAAAATAACCTGTGTACTTCTGTTTCATGAGAAACTATTTGTTCTGTAAGCCTTCACCTGAAGTACAATTAAAAAAAAAAAATGTGCCTCTTGCTAAATATTTTTATCCTGAAATTGGGATAACTAAACCCAAATACACTGCTGTGGAGTCGATTCCAACTCACAGCGACCCTACAGGACAGAGCAGAGCTGCCCCATAGGATTTCGAAAGCTGTAAATCTTTACAGAAACGGACTATCACATCTTTCTCCTTCGGGGCGGCAGGCGGGTTAGAACCACCGACCTTTTGGTTAGCAGCCGAGCGCTTTAACCACTGCCCCACTTTCACTCCTTGAAATTCGAATAAATGTGGATAAATATGGTCCTAAATGCACGTGCTAGTTACAACTCAAGTTTCTTAATTCATCCGTCTTAAAGACCTATAACCATTAAAGGAGGGAGGAGTATATTTCCCATCTCAATCTGTATGACCAGCAATACTTAACGAAAGTCCCGCCTTGAAGAAGCACAGAAAAAGGGAAGCACAGTGAACGGCGGACTGGAAGGGGTTGGAGCAGGGCATTTAGACTCAGGTCAGCCACCCTGGGATTCCATGAGGCCCGTGCCTCTGCATTTCTCACAAACTCTTGGTGAAGCCGACGCTGCTGATCTGGGAACCACACTTTCGCTTAGCGAGGATTTATGTGATTTTACCTGTTAACGCACCGAGAGTCCCAGGTCCAGCACACATACTCTGCCTTCCCAAACCCGGCCGTGCAAAGAGAAGCCGCCGCCCAGGGTGGGCCGGGCTCTTGAAGGTGAGGGGGCGGGGGGGAGGAGGAGGAGGAAGCGACAGCGGCGGGAGCAAGCGGCGGGGGGAGGCCCGGGCACACTCCCGCTAGAGGAAGTCGCGCGGCACTGGAGCAGCCTAGGGAGGACAGAGGGGCCAAGACTACTCAGGAGAGCGGTAGCACCGCCCTTAAGCCCGACGGAACCCTCCTGCCCGCGTGCTGCACCTGGTACTGAACGAAGTAGGACAACTATAGACACAGAACCTACCTCAAACAGGACAGAAGAGCGACCTAACATGGCTGCCGGCCGTGGACGTGCACTTCCGCTTCCGGCTTCTGGACTCTCCTTGAGGGATTATGTGCGTGGACCCGGAGGGCTCCACCTAGTGACCATGGGATGCAATGGCTTCCCCTGGGATTTAGATCTCTTCAGTGCTGTCTTCGTTATTTCTCTAGAGAAAAGCCTAGGTTAACGCGGATTTCATTAGTCAAAGACTTCTCTAATACCCTCGGAGCAGAAACAGTTGGTATTTGCATATTTGGCCATTTGAAAAAAATTTACCATGTTTTTTAGGGAAATAATTTGTTTGCTCCTCATAAATATTTGTTCAGCCTTAGAACCCTTGGCTTCTGAACTGTTGGCTTATGTTTCATGGTTTGTTTTCTCTTGCGTATCTTGCATCTTTCCCCAAGAGCAGAGCACCAACTGTGCAAACCCAATCTGATGTCTTCAAGAGCAGAGGATCATGGAGAAAGTTTTCTAAGGCAAGAGGCAGGCTGATACCATTCCTTGTGGGGAACAGTAGGTAAAAGGTGAAGTACTTTTTAAAATGAAAATCGTAAACCGTTTTACTATCTTATCAGGGATATCACACATGTAATAGAGTGCATAAGCTGAACGAATCTTAAATGTACAATGCAATGAATATTTACATATGTGTATACAGTCATAAAACCACCTCTGAGATCTCCAGTTGATATTTGCCCTTCCCCAGTTGATATTGTCCCTGAGAATAACCACTATTCTGTTATCCCCAGAGATACGTTTTGTCTGCTGTTGGTCTTCATATAACTGAAATCATACTGTTTGAAATCAGTTGTCTAATTTCATCTACTTACCATAATGTCTGTGAGGTTTTATCTATATTGTTGCATATAGCAGTGATTTTTCCTGGTTTGTTGCTGTGTAGTATCTCATTGTATGAATATACCACAATATTTTTAAATTACCTGTTTTTAAGATTTGCATTCTAACCTAGGATATGATATACATTGTTGAATGTTTAATGAGACCTTGACAATAATATGTCTTCTGCTGTTGTTAGTGGAGTGTTGAATGACTGTCAATTAAGTCAAGTTGGTTGATGGTGTTGTTCAGGTCTACGATATACTTACTGACTTCCATATCCTTGTGATTTTTTCTATTTTATCTTTCAGGTCTATCAATTTTTCCTTCGTATATATTAAAGATCTGTTGTTATATGAATATACATTTTGGATTGTTATGTCTTCTAGTTGAATTAATTCTTTTATCATTATGCAGTGTCCCTCATTATCTCTGGTAAGCTTCATTCTAATCTAACTTCCTTGCTAATTATAATATCTGTTTCTGAGGGTAAGAAGCCTAGCTCCCATTATCTACAATTTCTCCATGTATTTGTTCACCCTTACTGTTAATAATCATTCAATCTGTATACTGAGAAAATAATCCAAGAAACTGGACTATATGAAGGAGAAAGGGGCATCAGGATTGGAGGAAGACTCATTAACAACCTGTAATGTGCAGATGATACAATCTTTTTTTTCTTTTATTGTACATTAGATGAAGGTTTACAGAACAAATAGTTTCTCAGTAAACAGTTAGTACATATGTTGTTTTATGACAATGGTTAACAACCCCACGACATGTCAACACTGTTCCTTCTCAACCTTGGGTTCCCTATTACCAGCTTTCCTGTCGCCTCCTGCCTTCTAGTCTTTATCCCTGGGCTGTTATGCCCCATTATTCTCATTTTGTTTTATGGGGATGTCTAATCTTTGGCTGAAGGTTGAACCTCGGGAGTAACTTCATTACTGAGCTGAGGGTGTCAGGGGACCATACTCTTGGGGTTTCTGCAGATGATACAACCTTTCTTGCTGAAAGCAAAGAGGACTTGAAGCACTTACTGATGAAGATCAAAGACTACAGCCTTCAGTATGGATTGCACCTCAACAAAAAGAAAACAAAAATCCTCACAACTGGACCAATAAGCAACATCACGATAAACAGAAAATATTGACATAGTCAAGGATTTCATTTTACTTGGATCTACAATCAATGCCCATGGAAGCAGCAGTCAAGAAATCAGACATATCGCATTGAGCAAATCTGCTGCCAAAGGCCTCTTTAAAGTGTTAAAAAGCAAAGATGTTACTTTGAGGACTAAGGTGCGCCTGACCCAAGCCATGGTATTTCCAATCGCCTCCTATGAATGCAAAAGCTGGACAATGAATAAGGAAGACTTAAGAATTGATGCCTTTGAATTATGGTGTTGGGGAATATTGAACACACCATGGACTGCCAAAAGGACAAACAAATCTGTCTTGGAAGAAGTACAGCCAGAATCTCCTTAGAAGCAAGGATGGTGAGACTTCATTTCATGTACTTCAGACATGTTATCAGGAGACACCATCATGGAAAAGGACATCATGCTTGGTAAAGTAGAGGGTCAGCAAACAAAGGAAGACCCTCAATGAGATGAATTGACACAGTGGCTGCAACAATGGGCTCAAACATAGCAGCGATTGTGAGGATGGCACAGGACCAGGCAATGTTTCATTCTGTTGTACATAGGGTCGCCATGAATAGGAACTGACTCGACAGCATGTAACAATAACAGTGTTAATAACTGAATTGTGCCCCCCAAAAATGTGTGTTGTATATCGTAACCACTATACTTTGGATGTAATCTCATTAGGGAATGTGGTTTTTTCATTGTTATGTTAATGAGATATCTCAGTGTAGGGTGTGTTTTAAGCCAATCACTTTTGAGATATAAAAGGAGCAGATAAGGCACAGCAGCAAGGAAGCCCAAATGAAGAAAGATTGTTGCCACCTAGAGGTCACCAAGAAACCAAAGAAGAGAAGCTAAAAGAGACAAGGATTTTTCCTAAGAGCAGAGATTTCCCCTAGAGCTAGCACCCAGAATTCCAACTTCTAGCCTCCTAAACTGTGAGAAAAGAAATTTGTTTGTTAAAGCCACCCACTGTGGTATTTCTGTTATAGCAGCATTAGATAACCAAGACACCCTCCACTTCCCCTGGTTTCCTTTCAGCTTAGGGGTGGCCCACGCAGAGCCAGGACTAGGGTGAGTCTAGTGAGAACCCCATAGCCAAAATTTAAGGACTGAGTTCTTCCCTGTGTCCTATAGCCTCACTTACTTCACCCTAGTCCAGGCACTGGCCCTGATCAGATTCAGCTCCTCCTGCGCTAAATCTGGGCCTCACATCCCTCGCACCTCCTCTACTATCTTCCATGCGGCAAGCCTTTTCCTGTTCCTGCAGGTCACTGGTGTTTCTGGAATTAGAGTCCATGCCCTTTCCTCCTGGTTTCCTATGGTCTCCTCTTGGTTTCCTTTTGGTTCAAGGGCATAAGTGTCCTCAGGTGCTTCCGTCCTGCAGTTCAGATGTGCATAGTGTTCCCTTGGGTTTCCTTTCCTTCCTCTTGGCTCAGTGGTGCTAGGTTTCCCCAGGGCACCTCCCACTCCCTCATCCCCAACCCCCATGTGCCACGCACTTTTTATTTGGTTTGTTTTCCTGGGGCCTGGCACCTCTCCACTTTTGTGTGCTTAGTCCTCCACTCCTGTGGCCTCAACTTATCATTTGCTTATGTGGAAGACATCCTAGAGTCTTAACTGATCTCAAAGTAATATGCTGTGGGGTGGCTGCTAAAAAACTCAACAGTTACAGGGCTTATAGTAGCCCAAGACTTTGTCACAGACAAATTATATTCTACTCTTAATAGACTGTGTCTGAAGCATGCATTTCAGTTTTGAGTACACCAATTTAAGAACAACAGTTTCAAACTCAAGGTAATTTAGGCCTGGCAAAACTATGGTGCAATTAAAAATGAGGCAGGCAAGGAGGTGTAGTTTCCTGAAGAGGAAGAGACATTAACATTTTCCATACTGATAAATGTTTTGTTAGGAGCTGAGGAGTAGTTTACTACATTAAGATGGGTTCCAGGATGAATTTACAAGTTTTTAATTCTTCATTCTGTGTGAATCAAGATTTTAAATATTGAGGTGCTGGTAGGTCTAACTGGGGAGATTTCAGAACTAAAATTAAGTGCTCCACTCGGAAATTAAACTGAGGGTTTTACTTCTACAATCTGATGACCATTGGGCTTCTGTTAAAGTTGCCATTTGAAAAACAAAGCTCAGTCGTGCTTGTTATGTTAAGAGTTGTTCCCACAGATGGCCTTAGAGAAAGCTTCTTTGAATTGTTGAAGTAAATTAGAGCCTATAGATAAACATGTTGTTTTAACTGCCTTAAAGAAGTTCCCCAGAAAGCACCTAGGCATTATCACTTTTCTCTCAGTTAAATAAGTAGAGTTTATTTATACTTTTCTTACTAATGGTCAGTTCTGTATGCAAAGATTCCAATTAAGTTGGCCGAGCTGCAATTATATCATTAACTTCTATAGCACTAAACTTTCATGTCAAAATTGTTTATACTTTTCATTTAAGAAATATCGCCCTAGTTAAAATGTTATCAAGTGAGAGAGATTTGTGTTAGACTAGAAACTGATGTGAAGGAAGTTTCACAGTTAATTGCCACCCTTATAAATCTCACCTCCTCTCCCGCCATTGCTTTGACGTGAAGTGGTTAACCTATACTCACTCTACTTGTTAAATATCTCTTTGCTTTGCCTGTAAGGCAGAGCATACGTTACAGCCAAACTGAATGAATGCTCTCCTGTGGTTCATTCCTTCAATAAATTTTATTTGTTTAAATATCAAATGAGAGTGTTGGTCCAGTGACTTCACAAGGACAATTCTAAAGTGACAATCCATGCCCTGCCTTACTTCTATTACAAAAAACCTGTTGCCATCAAGTCAATTTTGACTTGTAGTGACCCTATAGGAGAGAGTAGAACTGCCCCATAGGTTTCCAAGGAGCAGCTGGTGGATTAGAACTGCTGACCTTTTGGTTAGCAGCTGAGCTCTTAACAACTGCACCACCAGGGCTCCTAATACTCTCTGGCAGAGGCACTAGTCTCACCAGGAAGCCCTTTGCTTTGTATCACTTTAGGGAGTTATGGAGTTCCCTCACCATGAAAACTAAGCTCTCTCTAACTGTAGGCTAGGTTGTCAGTACATTTATTTAAACTTATTTTGAGGTGCGTACTTCTGTTGTCTGAAGAACCCTCCATGCCTGCTCCTGTCCCAGCATTGCAGAGAGAAGGTCGCTGACACAGGGAGTGCACCTGCGTGCCTCCTGAGAGCAGTGAGGGAGGGAGGCAGAGGGGAAGGAAGTGGAGATGACCGTGCTGTCTTCATCTGTCTCTCAGGCAAAGTATCTGAGCAAACCCCCAATGAAAAATGTCATTTCCAGGAATTAAATATCCCTTAACTCTTTATTTAGTAGAGGTAATCTAGAAAAAGATATGTTGACATTAATTGTGGACAAAGAGGATTTTTGAGAATTCCATGTTAATATTTGATATGTTGAGGGGTTCTCATTATATTAGTTTTCTTCTGCTGCATGAAAAATTAGCCCAACACTTAGCTACTTAAAACTATAATCAACATTTCTTATCCCACATAGTTCCTGTGGGTCAGGAATTCAGAGTGATTTATCTGAGTAGCTCTGGTTCAAGATCTCTCCTGAACTTGCAGTCAGGATGCTGGCCTATGCTGTAGTCATCGGAAAGCTTTACTGGGGCTGGAGAATCTGCTTCTGGCTGTTGGTAGGAGGCCTCCATTCCTCACTATGTGACATAAGACATATCGAGCGTCCTCATGACATGGCAGCTAGCTTCTCTTCAGAGTGACCAATGCAAGAGACAGAAAGGGGGAAGCTGTAATGTCTTTTGTGAACTATCCTTGGAAGCCACACTGTGACATTTCTGCAATATTTTATTGTTGTCACAAGTCAGTCCTATTCACTGTGAAAGGGTTCTCCACTGGATCATGAATACCAGGAGGTAAGGATCTTTGGAACCCATCTTAGAGGCTGCCTATGATGCAGCAGATCTAATTATGGGAATGGCTTCTGTGGAAATGGAAATATATTGAGCAACAGGGTGGACTAGAAGGTCCACAAAAATATTTGGGCAGCAATTGATTAAACTGTGTAAATAAGGGAATTGTTTTCAAGAACATCCCATGCACTGAGGGAATAGAGCAGATTTTTCCTGAGATATCAGAAGTCTGGGATCTCTGGATCTCAGCTCACTCTACACACCAATTATAATGGTAACAACAACAGGAAAATGGAGATCATTGGACTATCACCTGAACTGACTACCATGGGCCCTGTGAACCCTCAGTGGAACCCCCCCCCCCCCGCCTCTGGCAGCCTCTACCAGAGTCTGGGCTCATGAACCTTTGACCTAGACTGGAACTTGTGGTCCTCTCCTGCTGATTCAGACCCACTTTAGCCCCTTCATATACTTCAGAACATTCCTTATCGTATTGAATCTTCCATCTGTTCATAGCAGACATGTGGTGGCATCAACTCACCTGTCACCCCAGGAGCCTATTTCCAATTGTGGACTCTCAGCTCCACCTTCTGCATCCCTCATTGGGCCTCCAGAAACCCAGTGTTTCTTCTATGGGACCCATGTTCCGAGGGACTGAGATTGAAGCCCAGTATCTTCTTGGGTTCTCCAACCTGCACAAACCTTCCACCTCTGCTAATGTACCACCATTTTAATCCAGGCCAAACTCTGTGACCATACTCCCCAAGGTTCCCAAAACAGAACAGGGTCATCAGCTCCCTTTTCTTTCTTTACAGCCTATAGTACATTCTCTATGGGATCTGGTACCTGGAGAGTTTTCTTCTTTATCTTCCTCTTTTGAAGACACCATCTCTACACTAGTGGTTCTCAATTGGGGGTGGTTTTGTACTCCAGGGGACATTTGACAATATTTTGGAGACATTTTTAATTGTTACAACCTGGCGGGGGTGGGGGGAGGCGTGTGCTACTGACATCTAGTGTTTAGAGGCCAGGGACGTGTATAAATATCCTACCATGCACAGGACAGTTCTCCACTGCAAAGATTGATCTGGCTCAAAATGTTAATGGTCATAAGATTGAGAAATTGTGCCCTACATCATACTCTCTTCCTGGGGGCACCGAGCTCATAACTTAACTCTTGGAAGGCAAGGCACAGAGAGAGAAACAGGCTTAATAATATGGGACTAAAACCAGGGACATTATAAAAATATGTCCCTTTTATGTAACAGGAGCCAACATCTACTTGGTACTTGCCTTGTGACATTCCCTGTGCTAGCACTTTACCATATTAGCCCATCTGATTCTCCCATAAACCTTATGAGACAATGTTGCCATAGGCTCTATTTCACAGATGAGAAAACTGAGGCAAAGGCAGGATGACCATTTATATGATGGTCATTGTCTATTAAGGGTGGTATAAGAATTTGAACCCAGGCAGGGAAACCCTGGGTTCTCACTAGTAACTGCCCCATTCCATCACCCTTGAACACACTTGTCTGGGCACAGGGCATTGCTGCTGTCACTGGGAGGAAGACTCAGAGATGCTTCCCCAAGGATCTCTTCATGTCCCTGTTCCTCAGGCTGTGGAAGAAGTTAATCGTGGGAGTAATCATGGTGTACAGGACTGCTGCAAATGTCCCTCCCCAGATGCATATGTGGATGTGGAACTAAGGTAGATGCCCAGGCAAGTTCTGTAGAACAAGGAGACAACTGAGAGGTGAGACCCACAGCTGGAAAATACTTTATACTTTCCTCTGTCCATTGAGATCTTCAGTAAGAAGAAATGATTTGAGAATGAGAGAAAAGGATCCCAACGAGATGGAAAAAATCCCATGATACCTGTCACAATATGATACAACATTATTAATGAAGGTGTCACAGCAGGCTTGAGGACCTCAGGGAGTTCACAGAAATAGTGTGGGATTTCAATGACAGCGCAGAAAGCCTTAGCATGGTCAAACTCTTAGGAAGGACCCCCAGCATGCTGACGAGCCAGGTCAGGAGAAGTAACTGGCACAGAGACGGGGGTTCATGATGACCGTGTAGTGCAGGGGGTGAAAGATGGCCATGAAGTGGTCATAGGCCATCACAATCAGGAGCAAACAGTCCAAAAGTGAAAACTGTGAAAAAGTACATCTGCATGATGCAGCCTACATAGATAATGACTTTGTTCTGCATCTGGATGTTCAGCAACATCTTTGGGACAGTGGTGGAGGTGAAACAAATGTCAGAAAAGGACAAGTTGGAGAGGAAGAAGTACATGGGTGTGTGGAGGTAGAGGTCAGAGCTGGTGGCCAGGATGATGAACAGGTTCCCAGTGAAGGTGACCAGATACAAGGAAATAAACAGCCAAAGGAGAATGGACTTAATCTCTGGCTTCTCAGAAAGTACCAGGAGGAGAAATACTGGAAGCCATTTTTGGTCTCCTGGTTCCATGTAAAGGAAGTGTCTTCCAGGACAGAGGCAAAAACAACACTAAATTAATAACCAGCAGGTATCTCAGAAATGTGGTTGCCTTTTTAACTTGAACCTGATATATTCATGAGATAACACATTTGCTCAATGGTCTGTTCTCTTCTGTCTGTCAATTTGGGGTTTTCAAATACTGCCATCTTCTCTTGTGCTGCCAATACTAGCCGGAAAACCTAGATTCAAAACCTAATTTTACACCCAAAGCAGATGTCATCTTTTCAACTTCTTTGTCATCTTATCAACCAGCCTTCATCATCTTAAGTATATTTGCATTATTTAAATTTTTTCTTTTAAATGCCTGTATAGTAATAAGAAGGAATGACTCTGTATAAAATTTCCATAAATTATGAAGATGTCCAAAGTATGTGAGACATAGTTTGGACATGTTATCAGGAGGGTTCACTCCCTGGAGAATGGCATCATGCTTGGTAAAGTAGAGGGTCAATGAAAACGAGGAAGACCCTCAACAAGATGGATTGACACAGTGTCTGCAACAATGGGCTCAAGCATAATGACGATTGTGAGGATGGCGTAGGACCGTGCAGGGTTTTGTTCTGTTGTACATAGGGTCGCTATGAGTCGGAACTGACTCAACAGCACCTAATAACAACAACAACAATGAGAATGTCAAAAATATTTCCACACACTTGATTAATTAAAATGTATAACTGAACAATCACCATCCTTAACCAAACTTATGTCTCACAGAGAACATGGTGCCAAATAAGTCATTTTGAAATCTTACCAAAAAATTTGCTTTATTTAAAAACAATTTGAAGGCACACGAAAAGAAGACACATCCCAAGGAATGATCTGAAGGCATTTAAATCCTGGTATCAAAAAGTTACTATAATAGACAACAGAGTGCCACAAATACAACAGCAAAACAGAAATCAGTGATGAATCTCATTAATCAGCATATGTAGGGAAAGCTAAAACGAAACAGGGATAAAATATATTCATAAATTTTTTAAGCAAAGCGAGTAACACAACCAGGTACCATTCAATCCAAGGAAGTATTGAGCCTTTTATATTGGTAATTTATGTGTCCGGTAAAGCACGTGAGTAGAAAAAAATCATACAAAAAATTACAGGATCATCTTAATAGATGAAAAAGGTACTGTATGCAAATGATTGTTAGGAAATTGTGACTAGGAAGATACTTCTTAAATATGAAAGAAGAAAAAGAAAAGCCTTTTTGATCATCAGCCAATACAGGCCTACCGTGAAAACATTTGAGGAATCCCCATGAATATCTTACAGAAGACAAAGATTTCACAGCAATGCAACCAAAGAAGAGTAAAGCAATCATAGCTTTGTGCATTTTGTAAAACTAAATTGATCACATATTCAGAGAATAAAATTGGTTACCTAAAATCAATCGGAAAGTTATTACACCTGAGAAGTTATTTGATAAGGCTAGTCTAAAAAACAAACATGTATCAATATCATCACTATTTCCAGCACCAAACAGAAACATAATAGGAAAATTATCCTATTCACAATAGTACAAAAACGTAAAATACACAGACCAGGATGTGGCTTATGGAGGGAGCTCCGTAAATGATATTAAATGGCAGCTCATATTTATTAACACTTACCTTGTGCAAGATTTGTGCTAATCCCTTCACATGGGTTGTCTCATTTCCTCTCCCTAGAAGGAGATGACACAGAGAGCGCCATCATTCTGCACGTCGCAGAGACAGCCCACAGTGGCTATGAATGCTTGCTGAATTCAAGTCAATGAGGAAGGAGGTCCCAGTGATGGGCATGTCCCAGTAATGAAAGCAGGAGGAGACTCGGGCACTGGGTGAAATGGTAGGAAGTCCAGTGTCCACCGGGAGAAAACTAGGAGAGAGACAGATCCTGATGGGGAGTGTGAGGGCTGAGGAAAGGATACTGGAATGCGTTTGGGCAAGGTACATGCTGAAAAAACAAACAACCTGTTTGAACTGCCGCATAGGGTTTCAAAGGAGCCGCTGGTGGATTCAAGCTGTTGATCTTTTGGTTACCAACTGTAGCTCTTAATCACTGTGCCACCAGGGCTCCGCTGACAAGAGGCTGCTATTAATTCTGAAGCTTTCTTCTTTGTTAGACTTTCTGAACTACTTTGAATTCTTTTTTGAATTGATGGGCTTTCCTTTGTTCCTTACCATTGGCTATGCCCTTAGAGTAACTGCTTCTCCTCCCTTCTATTTAATTTCCCCAGAACTCACTGAGCTATTCTTGCTCACTCAGATGGCTTCACGTAGAGGATGTATTTCTATGAACCCTGTCCTCCTGGGTGGATGAATGGTGTCTACAGGGCTGTGCCCTCGACATCAGGGATATGGCTCATCCATGGATTCCTGGACCAGAGTGATGTTTCTGGGAGGGACGAGAGCGTTTCCTTCATTCCCTGGATTAGGGAAATGAAGGTGAGGGGTAGGAAGTGTAAAGTTTACTGAGCTCCAGAAGCCGAATTCTCATTGCTTCTCATTAAATTTTATATTCTTATGATCTCTGGGTAATATAATTGCTAGGGATCTATGGACTATAATTGAAAGGGAAAACTTCAGTCAGTTTTGTTCTTTGGGGAGCATTCATGATGTCAGAAAAAAATACATTCTCTCCCACTGGGGCCACTAAAAAACTATTTATTATGGAAAAATCCAAACATATACAGGAGTAGAGAGAAGAGTCTAAAGAATGCCCATCCATGTACCCATCATTGGCCTTCAACCGTGATCAACCCATGGCCTGTCTTGTTTTACCTGTACTCCATCCCCTTCCATTCCTCCATGCCAGATGGGAATTCTTTTTAAGCAAACTGAAAATATCATATCATTGTACTCACAAATATTTGAGCAACTTCAGCATGTATCTCTTAAAGAAAAGCATGCTCTTTAAAAACACATGGCCATTATATGATCAACACACCTAAAAGTTAAAATAATTCCTTAATACTATTAGGTATCCAAAACCAACTGGGCCCCTCTTCCTAGAGGAAAGTCTCTTCTCTTTGGTCTCTTTTCCATTACGCATTGTGGTTTCTGAGGACCAAAGCATTTGCCTTTAAACTGAGATTTTCTCACTACTCAACTGAATAAGGGACACATTTGGTGCCATCCCTCAGGTCTCATTCCTTATTGCCTTGACTGAGTGATGAGGAGGCAGCCCCTGGAAATATCCAACCCTGAAGACGACCATCCACACATCTTTACTGACACTTCTCAGCATCTAGGGAGGAACCTGCAGAAAACCAAGTCCCTGTGTTTAAAGGACTGAGAAAGAGGCTGTCCAGACAGAGTCCTGGGCTCCTACATATTCTCAGGTCTCACCAGCTCTAGGGTATCATCATCCAACTTTCCAGATCCCAAGTCTCAGGAAACAGTAACATTCTCAAATATTTTGATACTGGCTGATAAAGCAGAACCAATCATGATTACCCAAGTGCCTTGAAAAGCAGATCAATACAAAAAAGTGTCCCTGCAAGTGCATCCACGGTGAAAGAAAGTGGGTAAAAATACATGATTTTGTCATCAAACTACAATTGTTTATGACCTTCCCTACTATACTAATAAATCAATGATGGGATCAGAATACACTTGACAATTAAGCATTGTGTATTTTATCCTGTTTAGAGTTTACACTTGGCATCACTAAACCAGATACACCTGGGACATGGTTTGTTGAGTTGGACTTTTGTTTGAAGATGGAGCCTGTCCTAGTTATCTAGTGCTGCTATAACAGAAATACCACAAGTGGATGGCTTTAACAAAGAGAAATGTATTCTCTCACGCTCTAGGAGACTAGAAATCTGAATTCAGGGTGTCAGATCTAGGGGAAGGCTTTCTCTTTCTGCCATCTCTGGAGGAAGGTCCTCGTCATCAGTCTTCCCCAGTTGAGGGGCTTCTCAGTGCAGGACCCTAGATCCAAAGGACACACTATTCTCCTTGCTCTTGTCTCTTGGTGGTATGATGTCCACTTGTCTCTCTTCTCACTTTTCTCTTTTATATCTTAAAAGAGATTGACTTAAGACACAACCTAATCTTGTGGATTGAGTCCTGCCTCATTAACATAACTGCCTCCAATCCTACCTCATTAATATCATAGAGGTAGGATTTACAAGACATAGGAAAATCACATCAGATGACAAAATGGTGGACAATCACACAATACTGGAAATCATAGCCTACCTAAGTTGACACATAGTTTGGGGGACACAATTCAGTCCATGACAGAGCCTTTATTCAGAAATGCATTGGAAACCAGCTCTTTACTGCTATACCTGTTCACTGATGGGTGGTTGTTGAGGACATTTTCCACCACATCTCTTAGTGATCCTTCAATGGAAATCATGGGGTTAAATATATTTCTTGTTTTATTAGAATGACTGGCAGTTCTATTGAGCTACTGTGTTATTTTTGTGTCTGTGACTGTTATAATTAGTTTTAGTCTCATAAATAATCTTTTCCTTTTCTCACGGTTTATGGACCACATAGATGCAAATATGTGATTCGACTCCATTTTATTTTTCTCCCCATATTTTTCTTTTTCATAATTTTCCCCAATTAAAACAATTTCCCTATTGTATATATCTTTTGTAAGTTTAAGAATTATTTGCTAGTTTGGACTAATTAGGACATGTATTTAGCCCATATGTTGCTAATGAATAATCCTCACTTGCAAATTTGAATGGTATTTGATGATCCTATAAAAATATCTTGTTCTTGAACACAAGTGGTGTTTTGCAATCTGTCATAAATGGAAATGAAATTCAGTTATTGCTGAAGTTAAGAACAAGAAATTAATAGCAATTGTTCTTAACTCTTGTAGATGCAAAAGGCATTTATAATTTAATAGACTTTGCCATTGGCTCTGGAAAGAACTCAGTAAATTCTAGAAATGTCTCAGCCATAACATTTAGCAAATGAGCATAAATCAAGTTTCTTATAATTACTCATACATTGTCTTTAACTTGCCTATGTGAACTCCCATGGAACTTTGTTCTTTTACCATTCCCTGAGAGCAATTTGGGCTTCAGTTGAGTATGAAGGCACCATTGCATATTAAATTACATTTGTGCTTAACTTAAAAGTTATGTATAATTTGATATTTGAAACACAGCAATAATATGAAACACAAGAAGAAATGTATACCTGAAATTTTCTTTTCACAAGCTTGATAAAAATGCTATTATGCTATAATTCCTCTTCTGTGATTTTTTTTTTAAAACTCTTTCTTGGATTTCTAAGACACATCCATGCTGTTGTGTGCAGCTGTGTTGTGCTTCATTCTTGAGCCAACTTATAGTAAGTTTACTCCATTTCTGTGTCTGGTTGGTATTCTAGTTTACAGGAAACAATTAGTTTATCAAACGTGAGTTGCCTTAAAATTTCATTCCCACTGTTTATATATTCAGATCTGTCACTTTGCCTTTTTACGTAATTAGAAGAGATATCTTTCACACGTGTCTAGAGGTGACTCAGATACCTGTGCTGTGGAATCTTAAAAATCATAGCATTAAGAGTAATTCACTATTAGGGTTTTTTAAACTAATTTATTGAAGTATAATTACACACACTGAACAGCACGTACTTAAAGTGTATACATTGCTGAGTGAAAGAAGCCAGCCAAATATAAACAGTACATAATGCATGAACCTATTTACATATAATACAAGAAAACGTACACTTTAACTGTGCTTGCTTTGTTCTGAATTTTTTTAAATGAATCTTCTCAGTTTCCTTATTTTTGAAGGTAACATGGTATAATGAACTGACTTCAGACGGATGCTGTGGGGGAATAAATTACATGTGTGGAAATACTTTGTAGATTCCAAAGCACATGTTGAAGGGTAAGGAGTATGTGTTGATGTTTGCATGTGCGTTTATATTTTTTTCTTTCAAATAAAAACACAGATGTAGATAGGTAGGTAGACAGGTGGATAGGTAGATAGACAGTGAAACCTGTGAGAGTCAGCACTCTACAGAACTGTCTTGTTTTTCCAGGTCTCACAAATTTTCCACCTTTGACAGGGTACAATCTACCACCTTTCTATTCCTCCTCTTGGTGGAAAATATTTTCATTTTCTTTCTCTGAAAGGTTTCCGCCTTGCGCAGGTTCCAGCTTTCACAGGAAAGCTATACAATGAGATTCATTTTTAATCCTGACTTTTATGTCAAAAGGAAACTTGTGAGAATGTAGGAGACAGAAATGAAAAGAATGAACATAAAGTTAACGTAAAATAAAAAGAATGTAGAACTTTGAACACAAAGACGCCCCCCTCCCAACCAGCAGACTCCTCATCTTGTCTCATTAATTGCAACTGCATCCTATTTGTGTCACGCCTGGATTATCTTGACCTTGCAAACTGTTCATTTAAATTGGAATACTCAGGATTGAAATCCATACTTCACACATGGTGTATTAAGAGTGGAAAATAATTTGTAACAAACTTTTGGACTGCTCTAAAGCCTATGACTGCTGCGGGTTTTTTTAGCAGCCACCCCACATCACATTAACTTTGGATCTCTTAAAAGTCTCAGATATTTTCCACATAAGCTAAAGCCAAAACGGGGCCTTAGGAGTGGAAGACCAGAGAGACTCAGGGGTGAACTTTGAGAGGCTCACGTCGAAGGGTGTGCCGCTCTGCAGCTGGGAAACCAGAACATAAAGTTGAACATGAAATAAAAAGAATGTAGAACTTCGAACACAAGGACGTAAGGCAGAAACCTGTCAGAGAAGGAAAACGAAAATATTTTCCAATAAGAGGAGCAAAAGAAAAGTGGTAGACTCCACCCTGTCAAAGGCAGAAAATTCGTGAGATCTGGGTGCTTGATTGGGCCTCGGGGGCTCAGAGAAGGAAACTCAGTGTTACGAAGCCGTGGAAACATTTTGGGGAGAAACTACCGGTGGGTGAGAGGATGAGACACGGTGGGCAATGCAGGCAACTGTGCACCGTCACCCGCAAGAACGCGCTCAGTGAGGACGCAGACTTCACGAAGAGCTGCCTAACCGAGAGGACGTCGAGGGAGGCAAAGGGGAAAGCGCAGCCTGAGTCAAGAGTCAAAAACAAACCGCCTACCTTGTGTCTAAGCAGATAAGTTGCGGGCCGCCACGGAAATAAACTAAAAGCGCACGGATTACAACCACGATGGAAAATAGCATGGCGCTCCCTCAAAAAGCTAGAAATAGAAATACTTTACGATCCAGCAACCCCACTCCTAGGTATATATCCAAGACATATAATACAACTTTTTACAGATGTACAACTTATTGACATCTGTTACAATAACCGGCTGTGCAACACTACCTTTAATCAATATGATTGTTCCATCATCGTTAAGCCCCCTTCCCCCTCCCTTCTGCGCTGGTAATCACTAATAAACTTTGGTCTCTATACATTTGCCTTTCCTTGTCTTTTTATTTTTGTCTTATTTCACTCAGCATAGTATTTTCAAGCTCCATTATCAACAGGTTTTGATTTTATAATGCTATGTAGAAGAGATGTTCCCCAGTCAGACGTAATCTCCATTCCCATAATATATTCAAGTACAAGGGATTTAATCACTTCCCATAAAGCCTGTTCAAATATATTAATTTTTATCTAAACTTTCACCTTAATCCTCTCAAACATTGTATCTTCCAAATCTAACTGTAGCTCCCATTAAGATTTCCCAACATATTTTGGAAGCAGTACATAGAGCTCCTGTCTCAAGGAGTTCCAGAAAGTGTACTGCACCGCCTCATCATTGTACCCACTCCTGTTCATATGGCCTTGAGTCCCCAGCTAAGGCTTGGATCAAGGACATCAGATTTTCTCAAAGGCCCTTATTATAAGATTATGGACCACTGACCTGACAATTGTAGGTCAGATTTCTCATTCTCATCTTTGTCTTACAGCTTTCTCAATTCCTCCAAATGAGGATCAACAAAGAAGATATACCTAGGGTCCCTCAATACTGAGTGACTAGCAGGATCTCACATCAGTCCACCCAAGTTCTGAGGGTGTGCCTTCATTTTTTTTTTAACTCATCAATGCTTGTTTTAATCTCCCATTTCTTAATTACCTTTTGAAGTTTTCCACGTTGCTGAACAGAATCCTTCACTGCTCCTTTCTCTTTCCCCTCTGTTGTTCCAGTTCTAACCTCCTTTGCTATCTGTTGTTTCAGCCTAAGTTTTCCTTTTGGAAGCTCTGATGCTAGTGGCTGTAGCTTGTTTGTCCAGAATCCAAGCTTGACCCAGTGTCAAGATTCTTTCTGAAACTTTCTTTTACCTCATTTAAATTTTCCCTTTGATAGGGGTTATGAGAAACATTGTCTGATATAGTGCAGGAAGATGAGCCACTCAGGTTGGAAGACACTCAACATACGACTGGGAAAAAGTGGCCTTCTCAAAGTAGAGTGGACCTTAATGAAGTTGATGGAGTAAAGCTTTTAGGACCTTCATTTGCTAACGTGGCATGACTCAAAATGAGAAGAAACAGCTGCAAACATCCATTAATAATTGGAACATGGAATGTATGAAGTCTAAATCTAGGAAAATTGGTAATTGTCAAAAATGAAGTGGAATGCACAAACATCAATATCCTAGGCATTAGTGAGCTGAAATAGACTGGTACTGGATATTTTTGAATCAACAATCGTATGGTTCTACTATGCTGGGAATGACAAATTGAAGAGGAATGGCATTGCACTCATTAAAGAACATTTCAAGATCTGTCCTGAAGTACAACGTTGTCAGTGATAGCATAATATCCATACTCCTACAAGGAAAACCGGTTAATACAACTATTATTCAAATTTATGCACCAACAACTAAGGCCAAAAATGAAGAAATTGAAGATTTTTACCAACTTCTGTAGTCTGAAGTTGATCGAGCATGTAATCAGGATGCACTGATACTTACTGGTGATTGGAATGCGAAAGTTGGAAACAAAGAAGAAGGATCGGTAGTTGGAAAATATGGCCTTGGTGATAGAAATGCGGGAGATCACGGGATAGAATTTTGCAAGAGCAGCGACTTCTTCATTGCAAATACCTGTTTTCACCAACATAAATGGCAACTATACACGTGGTCCTCACCAGATGGAATACACAGGAATCAAAAAGACTATATCTGTGGAAAGAGACGATGTAAAAAGCTCAATATCATCAGTCAGAACAAGGCCGAGGCAGACTGAAGAACAGACCATTAATTGCTCATATGCAAGTTCAAGTTGAGGCTGAAGAAAATTAGAACAAGTCCACGAAAGACAAAGTATGACTTTGGGTATATCCCACCTGAATTTAGAGACCGTCTCAAGAATAGATTTGACATGTTGAACACTAATGACCAAAGACCAGACGAGTTGTGGAATGACATCAAGGACTTCATACATGAAGAAAGAAAGAGGTCATTAAAAAGACAGGAAAGAAAGAAAAGACCAAAATGGATGTCAGAAAAGACTCTGATATTTGCTCTTGAACGTCGAGTAGCTAAAGTGAAAGGAAGAAACGATGAAGTTAAAGAGCTGAACAGATTTCAGAGGGCAGCTTGAGAAGATAAAGTATTATAATGACATGTGCAAAGATCTTGAGTCAGAAAACCATAAGGGAAGAACACACTCGGCATTTCTCAAACTGAAAGAACTGAAGAAAAAATTCAAGCCTTGAATTGCATGCAATATGGAAGGATTCTATGGGGAAAAAATTAAATGACGCAGGAAGCATCAAAAGAAGATGGAAGGAATACACAGAGTGACTATACAAAAAAGAATTGGTAGATGTTCAACCATTTCAGGAGGTAGTCTATGATCAAGAACCAGTGGTACTAAAGGAAGAAGTCCAAGCTGCACTGCAGGCATTGGCGAAAAACAAGGCTCCAGGAATTGACGGAATACCAATTGAGATGTTTCAACAAAAGGATGCAGTGCTGAAAGTGCTCACTAGTCTATGCCAAGTAATTTGGAAGACAGCTATTTGGACAACTGATTGGAAGAGATTTATGCCTATTCCCAAGAAAGATGATCCAACTGAATGCGGAAATTATCGAACAATATCATTAATATTCACGCAAGTAAAATTTTGCTGAAGATCATTCAAAAGCGGCTGCAGCAGTATATTGACAGCGAACTGCCAGAAATTCAGGCCGGATTCAGAAGAGGACATGGAACCAGGAATATTATTGCTGATGTCAGGTGGATCCTGGATGAAAGCAGAAAATACCAGAAAGATGTTTACTTGTGTTTTATTGACTATGCAAAGGCATTCTACTGTGTGGATGATAACAAATTACTGATAACATTGTGAAGAATGGGAATTCCAGAACACTTAATTGTGCTCATGAGGAACCTGTACATAGACCAAGACACAGTTGTTTGAACAGAACAAGGGATACTGCATGGTTTAAAGTCAGGAAAGGTGTGTATCAGGGTTGTATCTTTCACCATACTTAATCTGTATGCTCAGCAAATAATATGAGAAGCTGGACTACATGAAGAAAAATGCAGCATCAGGGTTGAAGGAAGACTCACTAACAACCTACAATACACAGATGACACATCCTTGCTTGCTGAAAATGAAGAGGACTTGAAATACTTACTGATGAAGATCAAAGACTACAGCCTTCTGTATGGATTACACCTCAACATAAATAAAACAAAAATCCTAACAACTGGACCAATAAGCAACATCATGATAAATGGAGAAACGATTGATGTTGTCAAGGATTTCATTTTACTTGCACCCACAATCAACGCCCATGGAGGCAGCAGTTAAGAAATCAGATGATATATTGCATTGGGGAAGTCTGAAGCAAAAGACCTCTTTAAAGTATTGAAAAGCAAAGATGTCACTTTGAGGACTAAGGTGTGCCTGACCCCAGTCATGGTATTTTCAATCACCTCATATGAATGTGATACCTGGACAATGAATAAGGAAGACAGAAGAAGAATAGATGCCTTTGAATTGTGGTGTTTGCAAAGAATTGTGAATATGCCATGGGCTTCCAGAAGAATGAACAATCTGTCTTGGAAGAAGTGCATCCAGAATGCTCCTTAGGAGTGAGGATGGCGAGACTTCTTCTCATGTATTTTGGACACGTTGTCAGGAGGGACCAATCCCTAAAGAAAGACGTCATGCTTGGTAATGTAGAGGGTCAGCGAAAAAGAAGACCCTCAACTAGATGGATTGACACAGTACGCTGCAACAATGGGGTCAAACATAGCAATGATTGTGAGGATGGTGCAGGACCAGGCAGTGTTTTGTTCTGTTGTACATAAGGTTGCTATGAGTCAAAACCAACTCGATGGCATCTAACAACAATGCAAAATGCAAATGGTTTTTGGTGAAGGACAGTGCATTATTTCTACTTCATGAAGGTGTACCTCTAATTCAGTCGCGGTTTTCACTGCTGGAGCAAATCAGCATGTTCCCTGACATCTGGTCGGCAGCTTTTTATCTGGTAACTGCTTGTAGGTAGTAAGAACCAACAGAAGTTGCTTGCTTTCAGCTGGCAGGACCAGAAATACACCTCTATTTTATCCGAGATATATAAACTCTCCAGGACTCTGTCACTATTCTTCTACACAAACACTGATCACTTCTCCATCTCACAGAACATCATGCTGCTCTACTGTGATATGAATGGCATCATGCTGATTTGGACAGCGCAAAAAGGAAGTAGGAACAATTCTAGATACCTTGGTAAGACAAATATGTATCAGTGGGTGGGAAATAAACCCAAATAAAATTATGGGCCTGCCACCTTAGTGAAATTTCTAGGAGTCCAGGATCCGGAGCATGTGAAATGTTCTTTCCAATGTGAAGGAGAAGTCGCATCTGTTCCTTCCTACCACTGAGAAAGAGGCACAAGTCTAGTGGGCCTTTCTGGATTTTGGAGACAACATGCACATCATGTGGGCCTGCTTCGCTGACCCATTTTCTGAGCACCCCTAACGACTACCAGTTTTGAGTGGAGCCCAGAACAAGGAAAGGTTCAGCAACAGGTCTCAGCTGCTGACAAGCTGCTCTGCAACTTGTGCCATAGGACCCGGCAGATATGATGGTGCTTTATGAGTCTGTGACACATAGGGATGCTTGATGGAGTCCTTGGCAGATGACACACACAATAGACCTTTAGGATCAAGGAGCAAAGCTATGCTATCCTCTTCAGATAATTATTGTCCCTTTGAGAAACAGTGTCTAGCTTGCTCTGGGACCCTACTAGAGACTGAATGCTTGATCATGGTCCACCAAGTTATATATAACCTGAGCTACCCATCAAGAATTGGGTATTGTCTGGCTCATCAAACAGTAAAGTTGGGTGTGTACAGCAGAGGTGGAAATGGTCTATTTGAAACTGG
Organism: Dugong dugon; assembly: GCA_030035585.1. Taxonomy (NCBI): domain Eukaryota; kingdom Metazoa; phylum Chordata; class Mammalia; order Sirenia; family Dugongidae; genus Dugong; species Dugong dugon. The sequence goes on along the minus strand of CM057462.1, from coordinate 15,621,169 downwards.
GCTCAAGTTGTCCTGAAGGCACAAGTAAGTCATAATGCCAAGATTCTTACTTCTACTACATTGCCTCCTCTCTCTCAACCTGCAACTGTATCCTCAAGGAGAGTTCAAAGGGACTAGTTTTCTTTTCACATTTATCACAGGATATGGGAACACTAAGAGGCACCCCACTATACCTCCTGCAGTCCATGCATACTCTGCCTTACCCCCATTGTGTAGTAGCAAACCAGTATCTCCTTGATAGCCAGGATTAATCACTGCCACCAGTACAATAATCACCTTTGTTTCTTGGCTCACTGGCATGAGGAGCCCAAAGTGGCCTAGCAGCAGGAAAAGAACATTTGGACCAATTTATAGATGCAGCACTACAGTGCCATTAGAAATGGTTCTGAAGGACAGTGGTAAGGGAAACTCTCCCAGGGTGGAGAGTTCTGAACAGTTCATCTGCATGTTCCTTTGTCCTGGAAGGATAGTGTCCAGCGTTGTATTTCTAGACTGATTTGTAGCTCTGTTAACTTGGAAGGTGAAACTGCCACCTGGTCACTTACCACTCTTTTATAATCTTTTTTTCTATATCTGTAATGTCAGTAGCAATGTCCCCATATATATTTCTGACATTAGTTATTTGTGTCTTCTCTTTTCAGCTACAGGCTGGCCAGTCTTCCCTGAGAAAGACAGGGAAAGGAGAAGTGCCCCGGGGGAACTCATCAATCTAGTATCAGCACTTTCATCCAGGTGGGGATGGCGGGGCCTGTCTGCAGCTAGGGCCAGATGGCCCATCCTCTTGTCTCCCAGGTATCTCCTGGAAGCTTTTTAATTTTAAGGTCCTTGGTAAATTTTTTTATTTTTATTTTTATATTTTATTGTACTTCAGGTGAAGGTTTACAGAACAAATAGTTTCTCATGAAACAGTAGTACACATGTTGTTTTATGACATTGGTTAACAACCCCACAACATATTAACCCTCTAACTTCTCAAACTTTTTTTTTTTTTTGTGAAAATACACATAGCCAAAGACACACCATTTCAAAAATTTCTACATACACATTCAGTGACATTGACTACGCTCTTCCAATTGTGCTGTTATTCTCACTTAAGATGAAGGCTTACAGAACAAAATAGTTTCTCATTTAACAGTTACTACAAATGTTGCCCTATGACAATGGTTAACAATCTCACAACACATCAACAATATCCTTACTCAACCTTGGGTTCCCTATCACCAGCTTCCTTGTCCCCTTCTGCCTTCTGGCCCTTGTTGCTGGACTCCTGTACCTCGTTAGTCTCATTTGGTTTTACAGGGCTGTCCACTCCCAGGCTGAACAGTGAACCTCGGAGGTAACTTCACCACTGAGCTAAAAGGGTGTCTGGGGGCCATACTCTCGAGGTTTCTCCAGTCTCCTTTAGGCCAGTAAATCTGGTCTTTTTTTTGTGAGTTAGAATTATGCTCTACATCCTTCTCCAGCTCTGTCCAGAACCCTCTGTTGTGATCCTGGTCAGAGCAGTCAGTGGTGGTAGCCGGGCACCATCTAGCTGTACTGGACTCAGTCCGGTGGAGGCCTTGGTAGCTGTGGACAATTAGTCCTTTGGACTAATCTTTTCCTTGTATCCTGTTCTCTTCATTCTCCCTTGCTCCAGAAGGGATGAGACCAGTGGAGTATCTTAGATGGCCGCTCACAGGCTTTTAAGACCCCAGACACTACTCACCAAGGTAGAATGTAGAGCATTGTCTTTATAAGCTGTGTCATGCCAATTGAGCTAGATGTTCCTCGAGACCATGGTCCCCACAGCTCTCCGCCCAGCAATTCAGTCCCTCAGGGAGTTTGGATGTATCTACGGGGCAGTCCTTGGTAATTTTTGATAAAATGTTTTTGAAGGCCACAGAGGTGTTGGATATCCTCTTTAAGCTGAACCTCACTGAGAGACCACTGAGGCAGTTTGCACACCTCCATTCTCTGTTGCACAAAGTCCTCCTGGCCCAGTGTTCTATGTGTGCACAGTAGCATGTATTTTTGGGTGTTGGTATCCAGCTCACTCACAGCTGTTGGTATCCAGCACTTGGCAGATCTCCCACATCATCTCATCAGGCTCCATGGAGCTAGTGATCTTCGTTCTCCATGTAAACTTTAGTGAGTGTGGGTTGGCCTCTGGGGGCTTGAGCATCTCCAGTCCATCTTTGACTTCAGGTTCCTCTAGGTTTTTTCTATCATATGTGAAGCAAAGATTTCTTCCTGTCAACTGGAAGAACCTCTCAGTGGCCCCCTGCCAGCCCTCATTGTTAACAGAGGGAATCTGGGATCACACTGTGGGGCAAGTTCTCCTGGTCAGGCACCTCTAGCAGTTGCTCAGCATGGAAGGAGCTTACTCTTGGCACTCCCTGAGGGAAAATGGTTCCCTCTAGCATTCCACTGCTGCTGCTGATGGTATGGGCTGAGGAGGAAGCCACAGAGACATATGGAGGGGCTGTGCTGGGCTGTGGCACCTCACGGTTACTGTGGGGCACAATCCAGAGAACAGGTTGGGCTGCACCAAGGCCATCGTGGATTCTCGGTGCAGTGCTGGGCAGACTGAGGGAGAAGAAGACACCGTGGAGGCCCCAGAACCTGGATCGGATAGCCTGTTTATGCTATTCTAGATGTTGACCTGGCTAAGGCTGGCCTTCTCCAAAAGTAGGGAATTCCTGCTTTCATTTGTGATGGTGAAGGGGTCACTTTTCATGGAGGACACAGGGATGGTCTTCCTCCTCTCCAGGATGCTTACGGCACTGGCATGTATGATGGTTCTGCTGCTGGTTTCCACCTTGACTCCTGATCCTCCTGGGTCCGCTTATTTTTTTAGTTTTTCTTAAAGTAGGAATTAGAAGTGCGAGTGGCAAGTTCTTTGTAATGCAATGCTTGGGTAGAGCAGAGACGCTATGCTGTACCTTGTAGGATGGGGAAGGAGTGCTGCTATCAGTCTGATCAGCTGAAAGATAGGGTTTCAGGATGCTGGTTTGTCTCTTCAACTCAGATCTCTTATTTCCAGGAGAAGCTAGATGGCCATAATGTCATTGTACCTCTGGCCCATCAGTGAGTCCTTTATCTCCTGTATGTAAGCTGTGGATACCTTCAGCTCAATCCACTGGGGTCATTATTGTCAGGGGTGACTCCACATATGGCTTTAGTTCTTCATGTTCATAGCCCACATTCATTTGTAGATGTCTCAGGATTTCCTCTACTGTGCCTCTCTTGCTGGAGTCAAGAATGAGAATTTTCTTCAGCAGGTTTGCACACTCCACAGACATGTGGAAAGCAATACTGTATTCACCCTTCAGTATTTGCTCCTGCAAATGGGGAGAGTGCTCCAGAACATAGGGAAGGTGTTCAGGGATGTGGAGATGAGCCAAGCGACATGATGTGGAAGTCCAGGAACATGGCGAGTGGTCCGAGGTATATGGAGAGGGGACCCAAAGGACATGAGGAGGGGGCCCAGGTACATGGGGAGGGTCCCATGGGATATGCGGAGGGGGTCAGGGAATGCGGATGGTGCATGGGTCCATTGAGAGGGGCCCGGGGACATGAAGATAGGGCCCAGAGACATGGAAAGGTGTCCCAGGGACCTGGGATTAGTCACAGGAAGATAGGGAAGGGGCATGGAGACATAGGGAGTGGATCCAGGGACATGGAGAGAAATCCTAGGGACTTGGCGAGTGGGCCCAGGGACATGGGGAGGAAGACCAGAGATAATGGGTAGGTGTTCCTGGAACATGGGATTGCTCCTAGGTACATGGTGAAGGGGCCTAGTGACATGGAGACAGGACCCAGGGGCATGGGGAGGGGACCCAGCTAAATGTGGAGGGGGTACGCAGATATGGGGAGTGAATCCAGGAACACAGGAAGTGGGCCAGTGACATGGGTGGGGCCCCAGGGACATGTGCAGGGGGCCCAGGTGAATGGTGAGGAGTCCCAGGGATGTGAGGAAGGCATCCAGGGACATAGGGTGAGGGCCTGGAAACATGCAAAGGGGCCCCGGGGACAAGTGAAGGGTGTCCCAGGGACATAAGAAGGAGCCTCAGGGATGTTGGGTAGGGATCCAGAGATATGGGGAGGAGGTCCTGGCTCATGTGGAGGGATCCTAGGGATATGAGATTGTTCCCAGGGACACAGAGAGTGGGCCCAGAGACATGAGGAGGGAACCCACAGATATAGGGAGGAGCCCCAGGAACATGGCGAGAGGTTCCAGGAACATGGGGAGGTGGCCTGGGGACATGATGAGGGGGCCCTAGGAGATGAGGGGGCATTAGGATATAGGGACGGGACCCAGGGACATGGGCAGGGGGCCCAGGGACATTAGGAGAGGGCATAGGAACATGGGCAGTGGGCTCCAGTAATGGGGAAGGGACCCAGGGACAGGAGTTCGAGGGCAAGGGACTTGAAGAGGAAGCCCATGGACATGGTAGAGGTCCCAGGAACATGGGAATGGGTCATGGGAACATGGAGTGGGAGCCCTTGGGAGGCAGGTCTGCACATCTCCACGATCCCCTCCTGGAACTTTCATGTTTCCCTGGACCTGGCTTCTCTTCAGTAAGTTAGAGAGCTCATTTTGGGGGGTTATCGAATTTCCCTTGTGTGCACTGCAGGGGCTTGTAGCTGTTTGGCCTTGGGCCTATCACTGAACCCCTCTGATCCTCTGTTTCCTCATCTCTAAAAAGAAGAGTAATTGTGAACATAACAACACCATTCTCAGGGTTCCTGATTGGATTCAGTAAAATCAAGGCTGCATGCCCCACAGCACAGAAGCAGTCAATGTTAGAATTCATAATTCACTAATCCCTCTACCCATTCAACAGATGTTTATTGAGCCTGTTGCACACTTTGAAACACTGGAACAAATAGGAATACTTAGAAATTGATATGTTAATATAAATTAAATATAAATTAAAATTGAATTGCGGGTAGTGAGAGTGAATTTCCCCCACTCACCGCCACCACCACCACCACCAGGAAGCCTGCTGGGTGCCCCTCACCTATGCTTGTGTAGTCCACTGGCAGGCCCTCAGCCTGGGAGGATGAGGACCTGGTTTGTCCTGCTCCATCCCTGAGCCTGGCTGGAGTGAGCATTCAACTCTTTTGCTGAGAGGAGGAATGAGGCCAGAGGCAGCAGTCTGGAGTGAGGGGTCACAGTGGTGGGGATCTTAGACCGTGGCAGTGAACCAGGACCCCCTGAGGCTGGGGCCCTGGTGTGTCACTGCTGCTGTTGCTGTGGTACCACGCTCTTGGCCAAGAGGGAGTTTCCGTGGAGCACTGGGCTATCCCAGACCACACTGGCCCCCAGTAACCCATAGGTCCCACAAGGGGATGAGTCTGTGTTTACTGTTCCAGTCTTATGTTCAGGACTACTTTCTTTTCTGGAGTCCCTGCACTGCTAATTCTCATCGTTTCACCTTCTGTCACTTTGGGATGTCAGGGCACCTGCCGACTATGCTCAAGGACAGGATGGAGCACACATGGAGGGGTCCTCACCAAGGGCTGGGGTCATGGCTGAGGGAGATCTGTCCCGTGGGGGTTGCAGTGCGGATGATGAGATTGGAGCCCTTGGTGCCTGCTGTCCCCCTCAGGCCACACTCCATCCCCAACCCAGTGTGTGCAGGGAGTACCTGGACAACACTTGCGGGAACACCATGAGGAGGTAACTGTGTCTGTGCGGCTGGGAGCCAGGCTTCTCACCCTCAGAAAAGACATTATAATTAGCAAGGGAGGACAGCTATAATGAAGATTGCCAGAAATAATAAGGGATACTATACAAGGATAAAAGGAGAATGAAGTAAGAAGTCATAACAATCAAAATGTGTATACACCTAAAAACAGTGCTTCAACGTATATGAAGGAAAAACTGATAGAACTGAAAGAAGAAATAGAAAAAAAAATCACAAGGATACTGAAGTCAGCAAACAAATAGAAGACCTGAACAACACCATTAACCAACTTGGCCTAATTGACATTCACTGACATTCCATCCAACAAGCAGCAGAAGACACATTATTTTGAAGTTCTCATTAAATATTCATATGTATGTATATAATCCTAAGTTATAATACAAACTTTAATAACAGGTGATGAATTTTTAAAATATTGTGATATAGTCATACAATTCAATACTACACAGCAGTAAACAGGGAACAAATTACTGTCATATGTAACAACATTGATAAAATCTCCCAGACGTTGAGTAGATCAATTCAGAAACAACAGACTCCATACAATATGATTCCAATTAAATGAAGACCAAGAACTTGCAAAACTTCTCTCTGGGGATAACAGAACACTGGCTACTCCCAAGGACAATATCAATTGGGGAAGGGAGGAATATCAATTGGGAATCTCAGAGGTGGTTTTATGAATGTATATACATATGTAAAAAATTATCACATTGTACACTTAATATTAGTTCACGGTATGCAATTTAGTATATGCGTGTTAGGCCTGATAAAAAAGTAAAAGCTGTTTATAATTGTCATTTTCAAAAGTACTTCAACCTCTACATGCTGTTCCTCATAAGAAATGCTGTCTCCTGCCTCTCACCCTTGAAAACTACTCTCTCCAAGTTCCTCAGCCCTTGGAGAGATCAGATTGGGTTTGCTCCTGGGAGGCAAGAGATGATAAACCGCAGAATATAAGCCAACACTTCAGACCTCTAGGATTCTATAGATGGACAAATGTTTATGAGGAGAAAAAAATTACTTCTCTAAAGAATGCGGTAAATTTTTTTTCATGGCCAAATATGCAAATACCAATTTTTTCTGCTCCCCACGGGTATTAGAAATCTTTGACCACAGAAATCCACGTTTACGCTTATACACGCGTTTAAGAAAACCTAGGCTTTTTTCTACAGAGGAAATAAAGACAGCAGTGTACAAATCCCAACTACAAGCGGAAGCCACTAAAAGCCAAGTCACTGGATAGATCCTCTGGGTTCGCGCACGGAACCCCCTCCACCTGGGCACCGAGAGTCCCACAAACCGGAAGCGGAAGTGCGCGTACACAGACCGGTGGCCATATTTGGTTGTGCGCTGGCTGCGGCGTCAGGTAGGTTTTGTGTGTGTCGGGGCCCAACCTGGTCCAGTAGCAGAAGCACCCCGCGGGGCTAAGGGCGCTAGTCCAGCTCTCTTAGTGGTCCTGGCCTCTCCGCCTTCCCTGGGCTGCTCCAGAGCCCCGCGGCTTTCTGTAGCCGCACTGTGCCCGGGGCCTACCGCCGCCGCTTCCGCCGCTACCTCCTCGGAGAGCCCGGCCCAACTCTCCCGTGTGCGTTTGGTCTGCGGTTGGTTTCTGCGCTTCCGGGGTCGGGAAGGCAGAGTAGGTGAACTGGACCTGGGTCTTGTGCGGTAACAGGTAAAATCGTTTAAATCCTTACTAAGCAAAAGCGTGGTTCCCAGAGCAGCGTCAGCTTCACCTGGGAGATTTTGAGAAACGCAGAGTCGGATTCTTATCAAATCCCGCGGTAGTTAGCCTGAGTCTTGATGCCCTGTTCCCACCTCCTCCAGGCTGTTGCTTACCATGCTCCCCTTGGTTTTCAGTGGTTCATCAAGACAGAACTTCTGTTGAGGATTGCCGGTCATACATTTAGTAAGATTGTGGTGAGGAATATAACCTCCCACCCTTAAATGGCTGGGGCGTAGTGGTTAAGCGTTTGGCTGCTAACCAAAAAGTCGGTAGTTAGAATCCACCAGCCACTCCTTGAAAACCCTATGGGGCAGTTCTCCTTTGTCCTGTAGGGTCGCTGTGAGTCGGAATTGACTTGGTGGCAACGGGTTTGGTTTGGTTTTTGGTACTTAAGTGGTTACAAGTTTTTAAAACAGATGAATTAACAACCGTGAGTTGGAACTAGTATGTTTATTTAGGATCATATTTATCCCAATTTTGGGAGGAAGATACGTAATAAGAGACACATCTCGAAGAATTTTTTTTGTCTGTAAGGCAGAAATTTTTGTCATGATTGTGTGAGAAACAACATAGCCAATCCTAGTTGGTCGGATGTAAAACGTAATGTGGCTGAGCATGCTTTTAAGATAGGCCAAGAGTGATTTGTAGAGATCACACGCTCAGTGTTTTACTAAGATCTTAAGGCATGACTGAAACAGGATCTGTGCAGGATTGGATGCTGGTGATTCAAGCACAAGTTTTCTTATCAAAGAGCCACATTTTTAAATAGTTTTAAGGCTTCTTGGAGCAAATGCCCTGAATATTCCCAGTGTTAGAGCAGTGAGTATTAGGAATGAGGGCAAAATGTGAGGCATGTGTAATGAAACTAATCAAAATCCTTAAACAGATTTCAGAGGGTCAGCCACACTACAGTTGGCAAAAAGTACCTGATCTTTTGTAATGATTATTTTACGGAGTACTCTTGCTTAAATGTGAAATGTGTAACTATTAGAAAGTCATGATTTATAGTAAGTGATTTTGAAAGTGGAGTAAAGCTTAAATTGATTAATAAATAACGTGTTCGGCATATGTAATATGACGAGGAAAAAAACTTTTTTAAAGATAATCAAGATTTTCTCTGCCATTCTGCCTTTGCACCAGATAATTTCCTCTCATTAGATAAAACAAAAGTTTTTACCACAGGAATCCCATAATTCTCATAATTCAGGACTCATTCACATGTCATTTTCTCAGAGAGTGACAGTCTAGCATGGGAGGCAATTTTAAGTAAATAATGAAAAAACGGAGACATTTGACAGCCTGTAATAACAGGACCTAACCTGAGACTCAGGTTAGACTGCTAGATGGGGAAAGTTATTTAAGTGGGATTTAGCTGCATACATGGTTGAGCAGGGTTTTTAGGTGGGAGGGATGAGGGTGGAGAGAGTATTTCAATTGGGAAAAATGAGTATGTAAATCCCTGAGGTAGCAGAGAATCAAATATTCAGAGAACTCATCCTTTCCTTGATGAAAGTTGGCGGAGGTTGGAGCAGAGAAAACAAAGTGGGGGTTGGGGCAGGAATGTGAGCCAGACTGGAGGAGGCAGTGGCAAGATGTTGTTTAGAACCATGCTGACTGCTCTGGGCTTTTTTGTAAACCAGTGGACAGCCACTGGCCAGTGTTATGCAAGGATGGATGTATTTGTGATTTAAAACAGAACATTCCAGTTCCTGTAGTGCAAATAGATTTTGGAAAAGAGAACCACGAATGACATTACACAGGAGCTTGTTGTGAACAAGTTAAAGAAGACTGAGGTGCTTAGACATGGAGGATGGTTGTGGATAGGAAGATAGAGGAATGATATAATGTAGGTGTAGATGGTTCAAAGGGCATCAGTTGATAAAATGTTCATTCCTTTAGTCACAGGCTCTAGAGAAGTGAGTGCTGCTCAAACTTGAATGTAGATATGGATAACCTGGGGATCTTGTTTAAGTGTGGATTTTGACTTAGCAGGTCTGGAGTGGGGCTTGAGAGTATGTATTTGCCAAGCTTCCAGTTTGTGCTGAAAATAATAAGTGTAGAAATAAGAATGTGAGTTAAAATTAGAGAGTGCTATTACAGAAAATAATAAAAGCAAGGAAAATGCCCAAAGAGAGACACAGATATAAAGATTATGTGAGAGTGAGACCAAGAAATAAAAGAGTAGGAGTCAGCTGGGTGGAGAAGCAGGGTGAAAAATAATGAGAACAGAGATAGGAGACTGCTCCTTAAAGAAAACTTAATCATGTTCTGATTTATTGGTTGATCGATTTATGGAAAGCTTGGGGACTGGTGGAGTCATGGCCACAGAGCCAAGGCGGGGGGGGAAAGGAGTGGGATAGAACTGTTAATTGCAAGATGAACAGGAAAAACACTGATCACATATTACAATGCTAGAAATGAAATTAAAATTAAAAAGAAAACGTGAAGCACAACAGAAGTGTTTTAAGCAAATGTAATACAAAATCAGCGATGCATGACGAGGTCATTGACAAAACTTGAAAAGTGTGTTCTTCCTGAAAACCACCAATGTTGATATCAAAGTGTGCATGTTGATCTATAAGGGGTTAAGTTATATAAATGAAACCACAACCTCAACCTTGTACCCCTGAATCCCTGGAGGAAATCAGGTTCAAATTTTCGAGACTGGCCAGGACTTGGTGCCTCTGATGCTCTGGTATGAGTAAATTCCTCCACCTATGATCTTGTTGCCAGAAGGAAGAGTCCTGTGGAGCTGCATGAAGAATGCAAGTATGTGCTCTGGAAGGCTGAAGACTATTCTGCCTTAAATGCAAATGCCCTTTGGGTGACTGGAAGGAATCTCTGCCTAGGGAAAGAGCTGAAGGTCAAGAACCTGTCATTGACTGGTTACTCAACACTGTTTCTTCCATTTCAGATCCCAGATGAGGCACAGGGAGAACTAGTCCAATCTAAGCAGATGGACTAGTCCTTGGGTGACCATCTTGCACAACCATGCAGTCGCAAGTAAGGATTTCAACTGCTGTGATTGTTATGTGGACCAAACGTTATTCATCTGTTTCCGGAGCACCTAGTGGTCCTGCTTCCAGTTCCATCCCTCTTACTTAGAATCCTTCTAAGTGGCTTCTTGGGCTTAGAGAGGACATTCACATAGACTTCCAGAAGACGGAGCAAGGAAATGGTGAGTACCATAGAGAACTGGGTTATTTTTACCATAAAGAGTTAAGGCTAGATGAGAATTGTTTGGGGAACAGCTGTGTTCACCTGGCCCTGCAGTTGTTCAGTGAGGTAAAAAAGTTGGCAGATAGCCCTAGGAGGCATCCTAAGGGTCTGCTCTACTGTCACTGAGACCTTCCTCTACACGTATGTGGTTTTTCAAGCCTTAGATGACTGGGGTCACCTTTCATATGTGACTCTCAAAGCTGGCACATGGGATGTTAACATTCCCACCCTGGGACTTGGTGCTTTGTGTTGAACAACAGAATCTCCTGAGCAGAGCCTGAAGACAGAGCAGTTCTGGTTGTGGAGGCTGAGCCCCAGGCCCTCCAGGGCCATCCTTGTCCCATCACTGCACACAGTTTTCTTGGCATCTCCCAGGCACTGGAGCCATTTCTGTTCAGTTCTAAAATTATAGCTCCATCTCTCACACTGTGTGATGGGATAAAGAAGTGGGGAGGGAATTAGTAGGTGAAGGCCCTGACTCTGTGGAATCCTGGATGGTGTTGGTGCTCTCCTGATGTCACCAAAGGAATGAGGCTAGGGAGAATGAGTCCATCTGCATCGTGTGGGGTCTGCAGACCCATCCTTTTTTCCAGTGGGGAATACTTTTGTCTTGAGGCTCTCGGGTGTGTGAGAAGCATGATTCACCAATCCAGTCCTTGTCCTCCCAGCTATCTGTGCCTAGCCCATTGCCATGGAGTCAATTCCTGCAGTGACCCTATAGGACAGAGTAGAACTGCCCCCAAAGGGTTTCCAAGGAGCGGCTGGTGGATTCAAACTGCCGACATTTTGGTTACTAACCGAGTTCTTAACCACTGAGCCTAGAGCTAGTATTGAATGCCTACAGTTTTGGACTATTCTCTTTAGTTTTCAATTAGAATCTAAAAGTATTCCTTTTTGCTAGAGAAGCTCATTATGTGAGATGAGTGTATTGGGGTTTCCAGTTTGCATAGCAAGAAAATTTCTACATGAATTTGTGTGTCTTTGCCAAGAATTTGTTAATGGATATAAAACTTGTGAAAAACAGAGAAATGCCTATTTTAATTGATCTAAAAGTTAACCCTAAAGATTATTTAAATCTTAAAAAGGATCTTAAAACATTTCTGTTACATTTAATAAATACCAAAACCTCTAATGTGTTAAATATTTTAGTTATTTCAGAAACATTCTCCTGGCTGAGATAAAATGGTATTTGTTATTGTTACGTGCCATCAAGTCCGGTTTTTGACTCATGGTGACCCCATGTGACAGAGTAGAACTGCCCACATAAGGATTTCTAGGCTGTAATCTATATAGAAGCAGATCACCAGGTCTTCCTCCTGCAGAGCCGCTAGTGGGTTTGAACGGCCAATCTTTCAGTTAGTAGTCGAGAGTTTGAGTGCTTAACAGTTGTGCCACCAGGCCTCCTTAATTTCATGACATTTTTTCCTCCAATTTTTTTTTTTTCCTGATGGCATGTGTTTTCAGTATTGGAATGCATGCTTACTACTTGAATATGTTTAGATTTTTGGTAATATGGATTTTAAGAAATATAATCTGGTAATACAAGCCACCAATGAGGCTAGTGGCACTGTGGCGCCACCCATCCATGGCATGGAAGTATACCAGTGGGAACTAGATATATAATTTGTTGTGCATACTTTTTTATTAGGTTATATGGGGAGCCTCTGGTTTTCCAAATATGACACAGAAAAACCAAAACACACCTAGCAGGGCTACCTAACTATCACACAGGAAAGCCATAATTACACTTGCAAGCCTTATCTCACAGAAATAAAGGGAGAAAAGGCAAAAGTTTACAAAACCAGCACATCCAGGAAACATCACCTAATAGAATGCTCAACCTACATAACAGTGAGGCTCCAACTCTGGTCTGCTGAGCTTCATGCATTTTGAAAAGGACCCACCTTGACACTAAATGCATTAAAACTGGAATAACGCACTACCTATGAGGTCCAGAGGCATAAAAAGTAGTTAGTATACCATTAATCCAGTAGTAACTAAAGAGTTAAAGTGCAACTACAGACTCTGATATCCTTGGTCAATGTGTTTAGAAAGTGAGCTCTAATTTATGTTTTTATGATTTGCAGAAATGCATTAGATCATCTAATAACCGTTAGGCCCCGTTGTTAGGTGCTGTCGAGTTGGTTCCGACTCATAGTGACCCTGTGTACAACAGAAGGAAACACTGCCCGGTCCTGCGCCATTCTCACAATCCTTGTTATGCATCAGCCCATTGTTGCAGCCACTGTGTCAGTCCTTCTCATTGAGGGTTTTCCTCTTTTTCGCTGACCCTCTACTTTACCAAGCATGATGTCCTTCTCCAGAGACTGATCCCTCCTGATAACGTGTCCAAAGTATGTGAGATCTAATTTTGCTGTCCTTCTAAGGAGCATTCTGGTAGTACTTCTTCCAAGACAGATTTGTTTCTTTTTCTGGCAGACCATAGTATGTTCGATATTCTTAACTAACATCACAATTCAAAGGCATCAATTCTTCAGTCTTCCTTATTCGTTGTCTGGTTTTCACATGCATATGAGGTGATTGAAAACACCGTGGCTTGGGTCAGGTGCATCTTAATCTTCAGGGTGACATCTTTGCTTTTTACCACTTTAAAGACGTCTTTTGCTGCAGATTTGCCCAATGCATGTGTCCTTTGACTTCTTGATTGCTACTTCATGGGTGTTGATTGTGGATCCAAGTAAAATGAAATCCTTTACAACTTCAGTCTTGTCTTCATTTAGCATGATGTTGCTTATTGGTCCAGTTGTGAGGATTTTTGTTTTCTTTTATGTTGAGGTTTAATCAATCCTGAAGGCTGTAGTCTTTGATCTTCCTCAGTATTTCAAGTCCTCTTCACTTTCAGCAAGGTTGTTGTCATCTGCATAATGCAGGTTTTTAATGAGCCTTCTTCCAATCCCAAGAATGTGTCAGACGATGTAATAACCGTTAGGTTCTAAGTAGTTAGATTTTAAATTGTTTTGTAATTACAAATGGGAACTCCTAGTGAAAACTTTAAAGAGTTCATTTATATCACTTTTAAAAGTACAGTTTAGTTTACTTATGTTTTTCCAATAGATATCTTCAAGGTTCAAAACTTAGTATGAACTTAAAAAGTATACTTATAAAGTCTTGTTCCTACTCTTGTCCTCATCCAGCCTGTTCCTTTTCCACCAGGTATCTTTAGATAACCAGCAGCATCACCTTCTGAAGCATCTTGCAGTGTTTTTTTTAAAAGCAAACAGATATGAATAGAAATTTTTATTTTATTTGCATTTGTTCAAAAGGTAGCACAGAATTTATACTTGCTTTTTAATTAACAAATTATCCTGGAGATCTTCTCATAACCATACATAAACTCTTTGCTGTCGAGTCGATTCCAGCTTAGCAACTTGATAGGCAGAGTTGAACTGCAACATAAGGTTTCGAAGGCTGTAAATCTTTATGGAAGCAAACTGCCACATCTTTCTCCCGTGGAGTGGCTGGTGGGCTCGAACTGCCAACCTTTTGGTTACCAGCTGATCTCTTTAACCACTGTGCCACCAGGGCTCCTTATAACCATTCACAGAAAACTTAAATCTAAATTCTTATAAAACTCCATTACACAGCATACAGTTGATTGTAGTTTTGTTGGTGTTTTTAACTATATTGCCATGAATGGATATTTATGTTGTTTCCAATATTTTGTTTTTGCAAAGCTTGCTCTAGTGAATATAAATGTAAATTTTTAATATGCAGGCATCGAAAGTTTAGGTATAAAAGCCTTTCTTGAGCTAAGACAGTTCAAATCCACAGGCGCTCGTTGGAAACCCTATGGGGAAGTTTGACTCTGTCCTATAGGTTCGCTATGAGTCAGAATCGACTTGACCACAACGGGTTTTTTTTTTTTGGAACTAAGACAAGTTAAAGTGAAGGGGTTTTCACATGACTCTGGCAAATTGGTATATGCAAATTGTTCTTTCAAGTTTTGAATAATGCTTTGAGCTTTTTATTGTCAACTATATCATAAACAAGAAGTGCATGAATTTTTTTTGTATAGTTTAAATAACAGTAATCTAAATTCCTGATAATCAACAGAACTTTGTCAGTTTTTATGGCCTCCCAGTATGTCCCACCCTGATCTCATCTTTTCCTCTCTGGAGATTATTAATATCTGTATTTTAGAAGTTTATTTTATTACCATTATTATCTCTATGTTTACCATTCAAGTCAATCCGTAAACTCTGTATTATTTATTTTTGCCTCTTTTGAGCTTTTTGTAAATTCCGTTATTACTCTGGGTTCTTCAGCGACTTGTTTTCTTCAGGATGCTTTTAGTCCGATACATGTTGATGTCTGTAGCACTAGTCTACCCATGTGCCTGTATGTGCATGTTCCCATTGTATGAATGGGCCACTATCTACCTAACCATTGCAGAGCTTACAGGATTTAGATGGCTGAGTGTAAGTTTTGCTCTTGTGAATGTTGCTGCTCTTCTTTGCATTCTCTTTCCAGGTTCTACATGCTCTTGCACAGTAACTCTCCAGTTGAGGGGAAATTGCTGAGTTGCAGATCATAGCCATGTTCAAATTTAAAGAAGTGCTGGTGCATTTTACAAATTTTCCCTCCCACAGCGTATGAATATACAGTTTACTTGTTCCATCTGCTTGCCAACCATAAGAATTTTCTAGTTAATTTTTGCTCTTGTAAAGAGTATGAGATGGTATCTTACTTTCATTTTATTCTGCAGTTAACTTACACTACTCCACTGCTGACAAGGATGTGCATATTTTCCCACGGTTAATTTATATTTCTATGACTTTTTAGGTCTTCTTTATAAATTTTGGAAATTTTTCCCCTAGTGTGTAAGTTTTCTTTTCACTCATTTTTCCTGTTCTTTGATGAACAGTTGTGAATTTCAGTATAGTTGAATTTGTCAGACTAATCCTTTATTACTTTTCTTATTCAGAATTTTTTTCTCTTCTTTGCTGTCATAAGATCATTTGCTTATAAATTTTTTTGAAAATATAATTTTACATTTTATATTTAAAACTATCTATCTGGAATTGATTTTCGCTTATGGAGTGCATAAAAGAAACCAAACCTATTTCCATTGTAACAATTCTGACTCATAGCGACCCCATGTGTTACAAAGAAAAACTGCTCTGTAATGTCTTGGCTGTAATCTTTATGGAAGCAGATCACTAGCCCTTTCTTTTGTGGTGCCACTAGTGGGTTAGAAGTTCCAACTGTTAGATTAGTAGTTGAATGTAAACTGTCCCACCCAGGGATCTATAGAGCACATCGGTATAGATTATTCCAGTTAGGTACAGTGATGTGTCAAAGTCCATGACACATGCGAAATAGGACATTATGTGATTTGGACGTTGTGTGAACACCATTATTTTCTGGGGCTAGTAACCTCTTTCTGCAATTTACTGTACCATTATACTCTTGTCAGCCCAGATGCTTTGTATACAGGAGACATGAGATACACATGTTGCGTGCAGGAAGCTGTTGCGTTCACTGCATCTGCTTACATCTTTGTTATGGATTGAATTGTGACCCCCCCCCCCCCACCAAAAAAGTGTGTGTTAACTTGGCTAGTCCGTGAGTCCCAGTAGTAATTGTCTACCATTTGGTCATCTGATACGATTTCCCTGTGTGTTATAAATCCTACCTCTGTGATGTTAATGAAGTGGGATTAGTGATAGTTATTAACATGTACAAGATTAGGTTGTGTCTTAAGTTAATTGCTTTTGAGATACAAAAGAGAGAAGTAAGCAGAGAGATATGAAGAATCTCATACCATCAAGAAATAACAGCCAGGAGAATAGCGTGTCTTTTGGACTGGGGTCCCTGTGCTGAGAAGCTCCTCTACCAGGGAAGAATGATGACAAGGACCTTCTCCCAGAGCCGACAGATAAAGCCTTCCTCTGGAGCTGCCACCCTGAATTCAGACTTCTAGCCTCCTAGACTGTAAAAGAATAAATTTATCTTTGTTAAAACCATCCACTTCTGGTATTTCTGTTATAGCAGCACTAGATGACTAGGACAGTCTGCTATCTCCTGTTATGTCTGCTACATCCCATTCTCCAATCGGGATTATGAACTCTTGTAATCCTTGGGACCACGGATGTATATGTGTAATGGACATTATGTGGCGCATAAGCGTAGTTAGGTGATACTACCTACTTATTAAAGTGTCTCCTTTCTACGTGTGCCCTACAGTGCTTGCTGTGTCCTTTTCTAGGAATGTTTATTTTTTCCCAGTGGTTTATTTTGTGTATTTCTATGCATCACGGTTGTATTCTTTGACCGTACTTATTCGATCTGTATTCTGAGCAAATAATTTGAAAAGCTGGACTATATGATGAAGAACGGGGCATCAGGATTGGAGGAAAACTCATTAACAACCTGCGTTGTGCAGATGACACAACCTTGCTTGCAGAAAGTGAAGAAGACTTGAAGCACTTATTGATGAAGATCAAGGACCACAGCCTTCAGTATGGATTACACCTCAACATGAAACAAAAATCCTCACAACTGGACCGATAAGCAACATCATGATAAACAGAGAAAAGATTAAAGTTGTCAAGGATTTCATTTTCTTTGGATCCACAATCAATGCCTATGAAAGCAGCAGTCAGGAAATCAGATGATCCATCGCCTTATTGGGCAAATTTGCTAAAAGACACTTCTTTAAAGTGTTAAAAGGAAAGATATCATTCTAAGGACTGTGGTGCGCCTGACCAAAGCCATGGTGTTTTTAGTCCCCTTATATGCCTGTGAAAGCTGGACGATGAATAAGGAAGACTGAAGAATTGACGTCTTTGAATCATGGTGTTGGTGAGGAGTATTGAATATGTCACAAACTGCCAAAAGAATGAACAAGTCTGTGTTTGAAGATATACAGCCAGAATGCTCATTAGAAGCAAGGATGGTGAGACTACGTGTTAAATACTTTGGACATGTTATCAGGAGGGACCAGTTCCTGGAGAAGGACATCATGCTTGGTAGAATAGAGGGTCAGGGAAAAAGAGGAAGACCCTCAACGAGATGGATTGACACAGTGGCTGCAACAGTGGGCTCAAGCATAGCAAGGATTGTGAGGATGGCAAGGACCAGGCAGTGTTTCATTCTGTTGTACATTGGGTTGCTGTGAGTCAAAATAGACTCGATGGCACCTAACAGCACCAACATTCTGATACTATGCTGTCAGTATAAAATCAAAGAACCAACACCGTTGTCAAGTAGATTCTTTTGCTCATAGCAATTCTATAGGACAGAATAGAACTTCCCCATAGGGTTTTCAAGGCTGTAATCTTTACAGAAGCAGGTTACTAACATCTTTCTCCCAGAGAGCAGCTGGTGAGTTTGAACCACCAACCTTTCGGTTAGCAGTCAAGCACTTGCAGTTTTATTTACAAAATAAATATATAAAAATATAAGGTTATGTGTGATAAGAATTGGTTAATGTTCAGACATTTCAGGAGGTAGCATATGATCGCAAACCGATAGTACTGAAGAGAGAAATCCATGCTGCACTGAAAGCATTGGCAAAAAAACAAGGCTTTTGGGATCTGAGGACCATGGTTTCAGGGGATATCTAGGTTAGTTGGCATAACAAAGTTTATTAAAAAAAGTTCTGGGTCCCATTTTGGTGACTGGCATTTGGGGTCTTAAAAGCTAACAAGTGGCCATCTAAGATGCATCAATTGGTCCCAACCCACTTGGAGCAAAGGAGAATGAAGAACACCAAAGACACAAGGAAAATACCAGCCCAAGAGACAGGGCACATAAACCAGAGGCTCCATCAGCCTGAGACCAGAAGAACTAGATGGTGCCCAGCTACCACCAATGACTGCCCTGACAGGGAACACAATAGAGTCCCTGATGGAGCAGAAGAAAAGTGGGGTACAGAACTCAAATTCTAGTAAAAAGACCAGACGTAATGGTCTGAGACTAGAGGGACCCCGAAAGACCTAGCCCCTGGACTCTCTGTTAGCCCAGAACTGAAACCATTCCCAAAGCCAACTCTTCAGACATAGATTAGACTGGACTGTGTAAAGTAAAATGATACTTGTGAAGAGTGTGTATCTTAGCTAAGTAGTTACATGAAACTAAATGGGTAGCTCTTATCCAGAGGCGAGATGAGAAGGCAAAAAGGGACAGGAGCTGGTTGAATGGGCATGAGAAATCCGGGGTGGAAAGAAGGAGTGTGCTGTAAAATTACAGGGAGAGCAACTAGGGTCACATAACAATGTGTGTATAAATTTTTGTATGAGAAACTAACTTGAACTGTAAACTTTGACTTAAAGCACAACAAAAAAAGCTTCTCGGAATTGACAGTACCAATTGAGATGTTTTAACAAATGAATTCAATGTTGGAAGTGCTCACTCATCTGTGTCAAGAAATTTGGAAGACAGTTACCTGGCCAGTTGAATGGAAAAGATCCTTATTTGTATCCATTTCAAACAAAAATGATTCAACAGAATGCAGAAATTATCAAACAGTGTAAACACCACAGGTATGTAAAATTTTACTGAAGATAATTAAAAAATGGTTGCAGCAGTACATTGACAGGGAACTGCCAGAAATTCAAGCCGGATTCAAAAGAGGATGTGGAACAAGGTATATCGTTGATGATAATCAGATGATGGATCTTGGCTGAAAACAGAGAATACCATACCAGAAAGATGTTTACCTGTGTTTTATTGACTATGCAAAGGCATAACATTGTGGATTATAGCAAATCGTGGATAACATGCGAAGCGTGGGAATTCCAGAACATTTAATTTTGCTAATGAGGAACCTGTAGATAGACTAAGAGGCAGTTGTTCTGACAAAGGGGATACTGCGTGGTTTAAAATTAGGAAGGGTGTGTGTCAGCGTTGTATCCTTTTACCATACTTAATTTAATCTGTATGCTGAGCATATAATCCAAGAAACTGGACTGTATGAAGAACTCAGCACCAGGATTGGAGAAAGACTCATTAACCTGTAATATGTAGATGACACAACCTTGCTTATTGAAAGCAAAGACGACTTGAAGCACTTACTGATGAAAATCAAAGATTACAGCCTTCAGTATGGATTGCACTCAGCATAACACAAGAATCCTCACAACTGGACCAATAAGCAACATTCTGATAAATGGAGAAAAGATTGAAGTTGTCAAGGATTTCGTTTTACTTGGATCCACAATCAACACTCAATGGAAGCAGTAGTCGAGAAATCAAAAGATTTATTGCATTGGCCAAATCTGCTGCAAAAGACCTGTTTAAAGTGTTGAAAAGCAAAGATACCACTTTGAGGACTAAGGTACGCCTGACCCAGGCTATGGTATTTTCAGTCACCTCTTGTGAAAGCTGGGCAATGAATAAGACTGAAGAACATTGATACATTTGAAATACGGTGTTGAAGAAGAACGTTGACTATTCCATGGACTGCCGGCAGAATGAACAAATATGTCTTAGAAGTACAGTCAGAATGCTCCTTAAAAGCAAGGATGGTGAAACTGCATCTTATATACTGTGAACATGTTATCCGGAGGGACCAGTTCCTGGAGAAGGACATTGTGCTTGATAGAGGATCAACGAAAAACTGGAAGACCCTCAACAAAGTGGATTGACACAGTGACTGCAACAGGCTCAAACATAGCATTGACTGTGAGGATGATGCAAGACTGGCAGTTTCATTCTGTTGTACATAGAGTTGCTATGAGTTGGAACTGACTCGTCACCACTTAACAACCGCCACAATGTATATATTTTTGAACAAGCCCACATGCTTTATTCTTTGGCAGTCGTCGCTCTTTGTGAACATTTGCACTTCCTTATAAAGTTTTGAAGTTTTTTTTATGACGTTCTAAAGAAAATAAAATTTGGTAGAATGTTACGGAAGTACATTGGCAGTAATCTATCTGTGAAGAACAGTTTTCTAAGAGCGTGCTCTGTCTTCTAAGTTGATTTCAGTCTATTTGGATGTCACTAAATAACGTGTCATAATTTTTTAATTAGATCTTTAATTACACTCTTTTTTAGTACATTTTATTTTCACTAAAGTACATGTTATCTAAAATTCCTTAACGGCTTGGTGGTAGTGTACATAAATGAAATATGTTATCTATTGTTATCTATCTAACAATAGGTAACAATAGTTATCTCAATAGTTGCTAAAATCTGTCAGTACCGTCTTTTGGGGTTCTACATATACAATTATTTAACCAGTAAATGGGGTGGCTTTTGTTGTTGTTGATTTGCCTGTTTAACATTTTTTTATTTTTACCTTTTTTTTTTTTGATACGTATAGGCTACAGCATCTAGGATAACGTTAAATAGGAATGGAATAATGGATATTCGTGTTTTTTACCTGCTTTTACTGGGAAAATGTTGAACTTTTCAGTATATATGTTGTTTGATGTACATATTTTTGTATATGCCCATTTTCAGATTGTGCACGTTTCTTTTCAGTTCTAAATTTGATAACTGTTTTGACATACATGGAGGAAAATTTATAATAGATGTATAGTTGAGTGAAATACAAAATTAATGTAATGGAGTTACTTTCCCTCCTGACTCACCCCCTGTGAGTTGATTTTCAGTCATAATCACCACTCTGCACCCTTGATGTTACCAGTATCTCATTTATGATGATTATTTCTTTTTAAATATTTTTATCGCCTATGAATGCGTCCCTGAATTAATGTATTTTTGATTTTTTATGTTGTAAGTATAGAATAATAATTTACGTACTTTTTGTGTCTATTCCTTTAGATTTACATTAAGAAGACTCTTCCATGGGTCATTCATTCACTTTATTTGTTCAGTAGGGTTTTCTCATAGGAATATGCTGTCATAATTTAACAAGTGTATTTCTTGAATATATTTGGGAAACTTCTATTTTGGGGCATTATAAATAATACCTTTAAGGTTTTATGTCTTATATTTAGAGCATTGATTCATTTTCAAGTAGTTTTTGTATATGGTGTGAAGAAGGGATCACACTTCATTTTGCATGTGGAAATCCAGTTGCCACAGCAGCATCTGTTAAAGACTCTTCTTTCCCCGTTATAAATAATCTTTTTGAGGATTTTTTCCTATGTCTTCCTTTCTTTTAGCAATATTCACTTAAGGTTCTGCCATGTCTTTTTGTGAGTTGATAGCTCTTCTTTTTGTTTGTGGATAATGTTCTGGTGTATGGTTTCACCACCATCATTCAGTGGTAGAATTCTTGCCTTCCATGTCAGAGACCCAGATTTGATTTCTGGCCAGTGCACCTCAAGCACAGCCACCACCCATTTGTATTTGGAGGCTTGCATTTTGTTATGATGCTGAGATTTCAGTGGAGCATCCATATTAAGACAGAGTAGAAAGGCCTGGTGATCTACTTAGGAAAAATCAGTCAGTGAAATCCATGTGGTTCACAGCAGTCTGATCCCTTTGTGCGTGAGGTTGCTATGAGTTGGTGGCTGACTCATTGGCAACTAATAACAGGAATGTGGATATACCACAGTTTGCTTATCCATTCATTCATCTATTGAAGGGCGCCTTGGTTGCTTCCAGTTTTTTACAATTATAAGCAAAGCTGCTGTAAACATTTCTGTGCAGGTTTTTATGTGGAAATAATGTTTTCATCTCATTTGGATAGATACCAAGGAGTGCAATTGCTGGGTCAGTGAGAGTATGTTTAGTTTTGTAAGGAGCTGCCAAAATGTTTTCCAAAGTGGCTGCAGCATTTTTCATTCCCACCAGCAATAACTGAGTTCCTGTTGCTTTACATCCTCAACGGTTTTTGATATTGTGAATGGTTTGGATTGTAGCCATTCTAATACATGAGCTAGTGGTATGTTATTGTTGTTTTAATTTGCAATATCTTAATGACACTTGGGAAACCGTGGTGGCATAGTGGTTAAGAGCTACTACGGCTGCTAATCAAAAGGTCAGCAGTTTGAATCCACCAGGTGCTCCTTGGAAACTATGGGGCAATTCTACTCTGTCCTATAGGGTCGCTATGAGTCGGAATGGACTCAGCGGCAACGGGAATGACACATGTTGAGCATCTTTTCATATTCTTATTTTCCACGTGTGTATTTTCTTCGGTGAGATGTCTGCTTTCCCCTTTTTGTAATTGGGATTTTATTTTTTAGTTTTAAGAAAGAGTTCTTTATACTTTGAATACCAGTTCTTTATCAGATGTGTTTTGTAAAGATTTTCTCCCAAATTGTGGCAGCCTGTCTTTCATTTCTTAACAGTGTCTTTGCAGAGGAGATTTTTTTTTTTAACTTGAATGAAGTTTGATTAATTAAAAAATATATTTTTTGTCATTGATTATGCTTTTATTGTATCTACAAAACTCGTTGCCAAAATCAGGATCACCAGGGTTTTCTTCTGTGTTACCTTCTTGGAATTTTATGGTTTTGCATTGATATTTAGGTATTTGTATCATTTTGAGTTAATGTTCATGAAAAGTGTGTACGGTTTGTATCTAGATTCCTTTTTTTTTGGCGGAACAGTTCTGGCACCATTTATTGAAAAGGCTGTCCTTTCTTGGATGAATTGCTTTTGGTCCTTTCTCAAAGATGAGATAATTATATTTGTGCATTTCTATTTCTGAGCTTTCTGTTCTGAGCTATCGATCTATTCTTTCGCCAGTACCACACTGTCTTGATTAGTGTAGCTTCAGAATAAGTCTTGAAGTGGTTTAGTGTCAGCCTTCCAGCTTCGTTCTTCTCCTTCAGTATCGTGTTGGTTCTTCCGAGGCTTTTCTGTTTTCATAAACGTTAGAAAAAGTTTGTAGGTAGCCACAAAATAACTTGATGGGATTTTGATTGGACTTGCATTGAATCCATAGATCAAGGTGGGAAGAACCAGCTTCTTAACAATATTGAATTTTCCTATCCATGAACATGGAATATCTCTCCATTCACTTAGATCATCTTTGATTTATTTCATCAGCGTTTTGTAGTTTTTCTCATAGGTCTTTTACATAGTTTGTTGGTTTATACTATTTCATATTTTTGTTGCTGATGTAAAAATACCATTGTGTTTTTAATTTCATATCACAATTGTTTTTTTACTTGTTTGTAGGAAAACAATTGAGTTTTGTGTATTAACCTTTTATCCTGCAACTTTGGGATGATTATTGGTTTCAGGAGTTTTTTGTTGATTGGGATTTTGTACATAGATAATCATTTCATCTGCAGAGACAGTTTTATATCCCTTTTACCAGTCTTTGTATATTTTCTTTTTTTTTTTCTTGTCTTATTGCATTACCTAGGATTTCTAGTAAATAGGAGTGGTTAGCGAGGATATTTTTGCTTTGTTCCTGATGTTGGCAGGAAAGCAGGTAGTTCCTTACCAGTAATTATAATTTAGCTGTAGATTTTTAGTAGATGTTCTCTAGCAAATACAGGACATTTTTTTCTTCTCCTAGTTTGCTGAGAATTTTTATGATGAGTGGGTGTTGGATTTTGTCATATATGGTTTTTCTGTATCTGTTGATCTGTTCATGTGATTTTTTTTCTCTAAGCAGTTGATGCGAATGACTACATTAATGGATTTTCTAGTGTTAAACTAGCTTTGCATACCTGAAATAAAACCTATTTGGACATGGTGTATAACTGTTATATATTGGGTTTAATTTCCTATTTTGCTGAAGAGTTTCGGATCTATGTTTATGAGTTAATGGTCTGTATTTTTTTTTTTTTATAACTATGGTTTTGTTCATAAAATTAGTATGGAAGTATTTTCTGTTTCTGTTTTCTAGAAGAGATAGCACAGAATTGGTATACTTTTTTTAATGAAATGATTCATAGACTTCATTAGTGAATCCATCTGAGCTTGGTGCTTTCCCTTATGTGGTCTTTTGTCCTTGGTTTTTAGGTAATCAATCTTAGGTTATTTCCCAAGTAATGGACTATGCCTGAGGAGTTGTTACCTTTGTCTTTCATTTCTGGAAAAGGAATATATGGGATTTCCTGTGTAATTGACTACCCCTGGGGTACTGGTCTGGCTAGGGTGTCCTGCCTTGTAACTAACAAGAAACGCATGGACTGGCTTATAAAAACCCTGCAGGAGGAAGGTTTGGGGGTTTCATGGTTGATGAGAGCCAGGAGAGATTATGCATCCTTTGGAACATGGAAGCCTTGTACTGAAAACTCTCCCAAAAACCCCATTGAGAATAGCACTGGCTGTAAAGCAGTACCTACCAAGAGAGGTAGTGCCCACCAGGTGGCACAGAGAAGCAGTGCCAGTTGATCACTGGCCAAGAGAAGTGGCACCAGCTGATCACAGCTGAAAGCAGTGGCGCTGGACAAGAATGATCCGAGACCTGTTTCAGCCAGGAGGCTATCTTCTCTGAGAGCTGTCTAGAGCTGTTTCAGCAGGGAGCGTGTCTACTCCAAAGGCTGAGAACTTTTCTGATGGGGAGCTTAACTGCTACAAGGTCTGTCTGGAGATGTTCTAGTGGGGGGCTTGTTTGCTCTGAGAGCTTTTTGCTCCGATAGCTGCCCTGATTGACTTTGGGGACCCATCCAGACTTTCTCCACGTACCGCTTCCTGATGTTGATGTTGTATCCTATTAACTTCTGAGTTATTTTCTATTATTCGTGAGTTGTCTCCATTTACCCTAATATACCATACAACCTAAATACAGTCCGTGAGTTCTGTGAGATGTGGGGGGGAGACATTTACTTGAGCTTCACCTCATAGGAACCGGCTTTACGCTGGTTTTTGTATTCAGAGTAACCACTTTAGCTCCTCTTTAGGAAGGTGTTTTTCTTCTCTCTGTTTTCTTTCAGTATTTTCTCTGATTTTTTGTAGTATGAATATGACATACCTAGCTGTAGATCTTTTGTTATTTATCATACTTGATTTTCTCTAAACTTCTTGAATTTGTGGTTTGGTATCTGTCGTTAATTTTGTAAAAATTTTCTTCTAGTATTACCTCAGATATTTTATTTCTTTGTTTCTACATTATTTTCTGGTATTCCCAATACGTGTATGGTCCATCTTTTGTTATTGTCACACAGTTCTTGAATATTTTATTTCATCTTTTTTTCTTTTCATTTCACTTTTGGAAATTTCTATTGACATATTTTCAAGCTCACTAGTTCTTTCCTTGGCTTTGTCCAGTCATTTTATGAACTTGTTCAAAACATTCTTTTCTGTTAGTGTTCTTGATTTTTAGGTTTTTTTTAGTTCTTTCTTCCACTTTCCATCTCTGTACTTACATTATCTGTTATTATGTATTGTATGTTTTATTTATAAAACTTTATAGTCTATCATGTTAGTTATAGTTGTATTGAATTTTTAGTCTGATAATTCCAAAATCACTGCTGTATCTTAAACTATTAGGTTTTTTTTTCTTTTCAGGCTGTTTTTTTTTTTTTTTTTAGCATACCTTATAGTTTGTTTTGAAAGGAAGAGATAATGTGCTAAGTAAAAGGAACTAGAAAGTAGGCTCTTTACTGTTGTACATGTCGAGCCAAAATGTTCTCTGATTTTCTTGCTTTTGTCTTTCCTGTTGTGTTTAGGTTTCCTGGAGACTTCTTAAATAAGGTCTGAGACGTGGGTTCTTTTAGTTGTAATCCCGTTATTCTGTAGGAGCTCTATTGATGTCTTGAGGTGTGGGGGAGGGGAAGCATTCTATAATTCAATTATTAGGTCTCAGTGTTTAGTAAGCCTGTGTTCCTAGGCAGTGCCCTCCCAAGTGGTTCTCTGCTTCTCTTCTACCCTACTTTGGTGAGACAGGAAGCCTAGATGAGGCTGCTGTTGGGTATTTCACTACTCCCTGTAAGTTGTAGGTGCCATCAAGTCGGTTCTGACTCATAGCAACCCTATGTACAACAGGACGAAACACTGCTTGGTCCTGCACCATTTTCATGATCTTTTTTATGCTAAAGCCCATTGTTGCAGCCACTGTATCAGTCTGTGTCGTTTGAGGGTCCTCCTCTTTTTCCCTGACACTCTACTTTACCAAACATGTTGTCTTTCTCTAAGGACTGGTCCCTCCTGCTAACATGTCCGAAGTATATGAGACAAAGTCTCGTCGTCATCACTTCTAACGAGCATTCTGGGTGTACTTCTTCCCAGACAGACTTTGTTCATTCTTTTTGCAGGCCGTGGTATATTCAACATTCTTTGCCAACACGATAACCCACAGGCATCAGTTCTTCTTTGGTCTTATTTGTTGTCCAGCTTTCGCATGCGTATGAGATGATTGAAAACACCATGGCTTGAGTCAGGCACACTTTAGTCTTCAAACTGATGTCTGCTTTTTAACACATTAAAGAGGTCTTTTGCAGCAGATTTGCTCAACGCAGTACATCATTTGATTTCTTGACTGCTTCCATGGATGTTAAATATATATTATTTTATACTATTTATTTGTAGCTTTGGTGCCACAGTCACTAAGAACTCAACTGCTAACCAAAGGTCAGTTCGAATCCATCAGCCGCTCCTTGGAAACCCTATGGGGCATTTCTGCTGTGTCCTGTAGGGTAGCTATGAGTCGGAATCGACTTGATGGCAGTGGGTTTTTACTATTTATTTATGTTGCTTTATTTTTTCAGTGTCCTAAAATTGTATGTTTAGCCTATTAGTGATGATCATGTGTTTTGTGGGAATAAGCAGTGTATCTTCTCTTTTCTGGGTATTGCTTTTGGAGATAAAATTGGAGCCATTATTCCCTGTTCTTAAACAAAAAATGTGACCTAGCTGGAGCTGGACTCACAAGGACTCACAGGGGTACACCAACTGGGCCCTGAGGAATAAAGACAGTAGCTAGGACAATCCTGGAAAACATGTTCAGGGAACCTTTCACATAAGCAAATCATAAACAGCACTAAAAACCTACATATTTTCCACTCATCTTTTTCTATTAGCATTTAGTGAATAGTAGGATTTTTTAGACGAGTGAAGACCTATCGTTACTGAAACCTGTACCACTGATTATTAAGAAAAATAATTCAAAATGTAAAATGGTGATTTGGTAGTTTTTAGCCAATCTGTGAAAAGGTGACGCTTTCAATGATTTTACCCATTTGTAATGTTAATATATACTGAGATTCTGTAACATTCCTTGATCTCAAGCAGACATGGCTCAAGCAGCATGCTTTTCCGTTTTTCCACTTTTGTTTATTCTGTAATAGTCTTTGGACTCGGACAGACATGGCTCTGGCTGCATGCTTGTCCGTTTCCTACTTTTGATGCTTTGAACAGATGCTGAATAAAACCTTTCTTTTTGGTTTACTCTTTTTGATGATTTTACTCTAGAACTGTATGAAAGTTAGTGGAGTGCTTTGACTCCTATTTCTTTTTGTTGAGACTTGTTGAAGTTGACAAGCATGTGAAATTTATGTCAGGGTTTGCAAAATCATCAGTCTGCTTCTAAGTTTTTAGAATTGAAAATGTGATTTTTTGCTTATCAAGCCAGGTTTCTGAATCTGTGGTTTAGTGTCATTAAGTTTGTAAAATTCTTAGCCATTATTATCTTAAATATTTCATTTTTTGGTTTCTACTTATTTTTCTTTCTGGTATTCCCAATACACGTATGGTACACCATTTGTAATTGTCTCACAGTTCTTGGAAACAGTGACTGTTTTCTAAAATAATTTTGCATTTCCCTGCACTCACTAAATATGTTGTGTTACTGTTTATCCTTTTATGTGTGTTGTATTTTCCATAGAAATTTTCAGAGCTTAACATTCTGTTTTATTTGTTTCTTTACGGTCTGCATCTAAAGAATTTGATGTATGTGTATCTGGATATTTCTGTTCATTGTTGTATCTGCTTTGCTCAAATAAAAAGTAGGCTTTTTGTCAATATTACCTAAGTCAATTATAATAAATGAAGGAGCTAGAGGTAAGGGTCTGAAGAGAAGTAGTCTTGCCTGAGACACAGGGATTTGCCAGGAGAAGGAGCTCCAGGTTGTTTGAATTGAATAGGATGTTTCCTTTGTCTCCTCTCTGTAGTACCCAGCAGGGCTCTACGTCATCCATGGTGTTGTTGGAGAGCAACATCGAGAATAACAACAAAACTGCATGCGTATGAACAGAAATGTACTTGTCAGGAATTTAGGCTTCAAAGACAAATTGACCTGCGTTCTGATCCTGGCTTAGCAATATCCACTTGGGCATCATTGAGCAGATGATTCATTGATTGTAATTTTTCTTAGTTATAGATTATTTGAAATAATATCTATTTAGAGCAGTCATGAAAGTCACGAGCTATTGTGTCGAGAGCTTTTTGCAAAAACCTTTCATGTTTTATAGATGCTCAACAAATGGAACATTGTGTTTCAAATATATTGTAGTAGTGAATGCTAGGGTGTTCGACGGCTTAAAGATATGTTACCTGGTCCAGTGCAATGGTGGAGACTTTTGAATTTTGGCTTTTGATCAAAGTTTGTTGTGTCATCATCATAGCTTACTTCACTCTCTGCCCTGATAAGATGATTTTTTTTTGTACAGCTGGTTTGCTGCTCAGTCTAATTTTAGCATCAGAAGTGCAGTGTGACATCCTTTTCTCTTCTCACTACTTGTGGAAGCCAGTGGGTTGAAGCTGTTTTTTTAGAGACCAGTCCCAAGCCCAGGCGATACTAGTAGTGAGACTAGAGAAACGTTTCTTGTGTGCCTTCCAAAAAAGAAAACCAAACCGATAACCGTTGAATCGATTCCAACTCATAGCAACCCTATAGGACAGAGTAGAACTGCCCAATAGAGTTTCCAGGGAGTGTCTGGTGGATTCAAACTGCAAACCTTTCGGTTAGCAGCTGAACGCTTAACCACCGTGCCACCAGGGACTGCACGTGTGAGAAAATTCTGGAGTGGAACTTATAGAGGGATGGTGGATAAGTATTTCCTAGGATTCACGGGCAATTTAACATCTTAACTTTCTGTATCTCAGTTAACTTACAATATGAATTTTTTGGTGTGAAAAGATAAATCTAACGGAGTATCTGTCAATTCAACACTTTTCGTATGTATAGTCTAGTGACGACACATCATATTGTGCATCCATTAAAAATGGAAATCTTAATTTTTCTTCACAGGCAGTAAATGCAACGGCATGTTGTTATGGTTCTTGCAGAGATAGGGCTCCTTCTTATAACATTAGAGTGTGTTTGCAGAGGTGTTTTGTTTTATATTTTTTGAGAGGAGCTGTCACTAATGATTGGTGTACAGTACCACTGAGTCTCAAAATTTGAGAATTGGGGTATCTGAATTCTCATGTTTTCTGTGTCTCACCTCAGCTCTGTTTTTTTCGATACCTTTCCGTGACTCTCTAAAAGGAACAGAGAGGATGACAGTGTAATTACTGAGTTGAGGCAAAACAGGTGACAGACATGTAAGAATTTATAAGTGTCAGAAAGAATTTTTTTTTTTGGCAGGTGGTCCTGTCACCTCCTCATCACCTGGAGTTCTTCAAGAAAATACTACCAGCTCAGGCCCTTGTGTTAGTTTGTCTGGACCCCTGAGCCTCCCATGGCTAGTGAGGGGCAAATGGACAAACCGCCAGTCCTTCAGTGTTTCTTAGTTGTTAATATCTCATTCTGCTTTCACCCTGGTTTTCATGCTGTGTTAAGTGTTTTGGTGGGTTTTATCAAAGGAGGTGAAATTCTTTTTTTTGCAAGGAAGCAATATGAATGTGGAAATAAGACTTTCATTTGTAGAGCATTTATCTGATTTTTGCTGTGTACTCTGACTGCTGTAGTTCGCTAAGATAGAAAAGAATAAGACTGTAATTAGTGTGTGGGGAGACCAGCTCAGTGTGTAGGGAAGTGTTAAACATAGGTGACAGGAGGCAGTCAGGAAGTAAATGTAGACAACGAAGGGAAGAGGCTGATGGCTAAATCCTAAAGCAGGCCTTTCGAGAACACAGAACCTTGTATCAAATCCCTATGAATTCTCATGTTTCCAGAACTGTTAGCCTCACCCTTTTTTTGCACACATTGGATTACATGGTACCTTGCTGATCCAGAATATATGGAATGTTTTAGGACTCAGTGGTGGTTGAGGATGTGGCCGTGGACTTTACCCAGGAAGAGTGGGTTTTGCTGGATGTTTCTCAGAGGAAACTGTACAGAGATGTGATGATGGAAACCTTCAGAAATTTGGCTTCAGTAGGTAAGGATGGTATTTTTTTTTCATAATTTTTTTTACCGTAGTTTAAATGAAGTTTACATTTCAAGTTAGTCTCTTATACAAAAATTTATATATACATTGTTACGTGACTCTAATTGTTCGGCCTATACTGTGACAGCACACTCCGTGTCTATTCATCCAGCTCCTAACCCTCTCTGCCTTCCCATCTCACCTCTGAACAGAAGCTGCCCGTTTAGTCTCGTATCTACTTGAGTTAAGAGGTACACTCCTCACAAGTATCACTTTATGTCCCACAGTCCAGTCTAATCCCTGTCTGAAGAGTTGGCCTTGGAAATTGTTTTAGTTCTGGGCTGATAGAGAATCCAGGGGCCATGTTTTCCGGGGATTCTCCAGTCTCAGACCATTAAGTCTGGCCTTACTAGAATTTGAGTTCTGCACCCCACCTTTCTCCTACTCCATCTGGGACTCTCTGTTGTGTTCCCTCTCAGGGCAGTCATTGGTGGTAGCCGGACACCATCTAGTTCTTCTGGTCTCAGGCTGATGAAGTTTCTGGTTTATGTGGCCCTTTCTGTCTCTTGGGCTAATACTTTCCTTGTGTCTTTGGTGTTCTTCATTCTCCTTTACTCCAGCTGGTTGGGACCAATTGATGCATCTTAGATGGCCGCTTGCAAGCTTTTAAGACCCCAGCTGCCACTCACCAAAGTAGGATGCAGAACATTTTCTTAAGCTTTGTTATGCTCATTGACCTAGATGTCCCCTGAAAGCGTGATCCCCAGACCCTTACCCCTGCTACTCTCCCAAAGTGATTGTATTCAGGAAAGTTCCTAGCTTTGGTTTAGTCCAGTTGTGCTAACTTCCCTTGTAGTGTGTGCTGTTTTTCTCTTCACCTAAGATAATTCTTATCTACTGTCTAGTTAGTAAATAATCCTCCTCCTCCATTCCCATCCTCGTAACCATCAAAGAATGTTTTCTTCTGTGTTTAAACATTTTTTTGAGTTCTTATAATAGTGGTCTTATATAATATTTTTATTTCTGTGACTTAATAAATTCACTCAGCATAATGACTTCTAGTTTTTTTCATGTTATGTTTCACGGCTTTATCATTTTTTATCGTTGCATGGTATTCCATTGTATGGATATACCATGATTTGTGTATCTATTCTTCCGTTGATTGGCCACCTAGGTTGTTTCCATCTTTTTGCTATTGTGAACAGTGCTGCAGTGAACATGCGTGTGCATATATGTATTCGTGTGATGGCTCTTATTTCTCTAGGATATAGTCCAAGGAATGGGATAGCTGGATGATATGGTATTTCTATTTTTAGCTTTTTTAAGGAAGTGCCAAATCAATTTCCAAAGTGGTTGTACCATTTTACATTCCCACCAACAGTGTATAAGTGTTCCAGTCTCTCCACAACCTTTCCAGCATTTATTATTTTGTGTATTTTGGATTTATTTACTTCTTTAGCTAACAAATGTATTGCACTCATTGACATTGCTCCAGTATTTGGATTGGAGAATGGGAATACATTGTTAAATTAGATAACCTTATTCGCTTATTTTACAGATTACGTGTTTTGGTCCCCTCATGAACATAGAGCTCTGTGTATTAAACTGACTTTTTATTTGTGTTTGAAAGCCTTGAAGCGCTTTAAGTGTTATAAGTGTGAGCATTGGCTTCAGGGGTCATTTTGGGGCACAAAGAGATTTGTGGT
Organism: Dugong dugon; assembly: GCA_030035585.1. Lineage (NCBI taxonomy): Eukaryota > Metazoa > Chordata > Mammalia > Sirenia > Dugongidae > Dugong > Dugong dugon. Next base: position 15,588,732 of record CM057462.1, on the reverse strand, counting down.
TTGGTACCTTGTAAAAAGTCTTACTACATTTGTACAAGTTTGACATGATTATTTTGCTCCAAATAAACTCAGACCTTTCTATCTCACACGACTCTGATATGAAAATATTGACTCAGTGACAGGGAAATGTCCATTACTCTTTATTTTCTTCCCTTATTGTTAATGATTGAATTGTGTCCCCCAGTATATGTGTTGTAAATCCTAATCTCTATAGTTTGGAGGAAGGAGCCATGGGGATGCAGTTGTTAAAGTGCTCAGCTGCTAACCAGAAGGTTGGCATTTTGAACCCACCAGCCATTCCTCAGGAGAAAGATGTGGCAGTCTTCTTCCGTAAAAATTTACAGCCTTGGGAACTGCATGGGACAGTTCTGCTCTTATAGTGTTGGTATGAGTTGGGATCAACTTTACGGCAGTGGGATACTTTGCAGATAATCCCATTTGGGAATAGGGTTTTCTGTGGTATGTTAATGAGACCATGTAAGTGTAGGTGTATCTTAAGCTGATCATTTTTCCTTTAATTGTGCTTTAAGTGAAAGTTTGCAATTCATTAGTGTCATATAAAAAGTTATATGTACGTTGTTATATGACGCTAGTTGATCTTCCAGTACTACGACACACTCTTCCTTTCCACCCCAGATTTCTCGTGTCCATTCAACCGGTTCCTGACCCTCTGCCTTCTCATCTTGCCTCTGGACAGGAGCTCCCCATTTAGTCTCATGTATCTACTTCAGCTAAGAGGCAAATTCTTTAGGAATATCATTGTATGACCTATAGTCCGGTCTAAGAAGAATTGGCCTCAGGAATGGTTTTAGTTTTGGGCTAACAGAGAGTCCGGGGGCCATGTCTTTTGGGGTCCCTCCAGTCTCAAACCATGAACTCTGGTCTGAAAAAACAAATGAGAAAAGTCTCTTTGGGGTTGAGGAGACTAAACTACACAGATACCTGATCTTCCTTTTCTGACTTTCAGTCCTTTCACACCTGTGTTCCTGGGGAAATGCCTTCCCCTTTTCCTTTTATAACATTACGTGTGTGTTGTATCTTATATTTTTCTACTTTATTCTTCTAATTACACCCTATTTAATATCACATTCACTCTTTTCTGTAAGTATTTCCTGGTAAATTGCTTTTAGACCATTTGTTAAGTCCTGAAATAGTCAAATGCCCCAAGGTTTTTGTTTGTTCAAAGCTGCCTTTTTCTCCTGATAATTCCTTTTTATTTCGTATGGTGAACCTCAACTAAAATCATTTGGTCAGTTTCTCAAAACCTTAATGATGGAGAAAAGTTATCCAGTGAACAGATAATAGTACGATTAATGAAGAATAGTACCTCGTCCTCCATGTTAAGAGAAATCCGTGAATTCCATGGCATTGAAGACAAGCGTAACAACCAGGAGAGACATATGAGGTGAGTGTCAATCACACGATGAAGAATAGTGCCTGCTTTAAAAGAGAGACTTAAGTTGTCATGACATTAAAATATATAAATAGGTATTTTTAAAATTGTGTGTTCAGAGAATTTTTAAACTACAATATTTTCATATGAAATGTATTGAATATTTGAAACGTATTTCACTATACACAATTATTAGTATGCTATATATTTTTGAAACACTGAGTAATGATAGCAGTGTTTCTGCCAGATGATTTAAACTATGAAATATGAGACAACTCAGCAAAAACATACGTGTTCTTTTTGTTCAGTAATGGTGAAATGGTAAATTTATTTTCAACAGCATGTTGTCTGTTTTTAACAGGAGGCATATATTAGAAAAACTCCATGAAAATAATGAATGTATTCAATATGGAAAAATCTTCAGCTGGATTCCAAATGCGACTGTGCTTAACGGAACTCTTCCTAAAGTAAATCTTTCTGAATGCTGTGAGTGTGGAAAATTCATGGATCATTCATCACTTAAGCATCATATCAGATCTCACAATGGATGTAATATCTATCAGTGTAAAGAATGTAGAGATGTCTGCAGTTGTCATTCTCATCCAAGCATTCCTGTTAGAACTCTTATTGTAGAGAAACCCTATAAATTTAAGGTATGTGGGAAAGGCTTCACTGGTATCTCAACTCCTAAGAATCATGTGACAACACTTATTGGAAAGAAACCCTATGAATGTAATGAAACTGGTAGCTTTTCATCCTTTGGCATGCATATGAGAAGTCCTAAGTATGAATGTAAAAAATATTGGAAAATCTATACTCATTCCTTATCTCTCACTTTAGATAAAAAGACTCATAGTAGAGATAAGACTTTTGAGCGTATGAAACGTGAGAAAGCCTCATCCATCATTAAACACATAAGAAAACGCAATGAAGAGAGGCCTTATGAATGTAAGGAATGTGGGAAAGCCTTTAGTCGTTCTTCGTCCCTCAATACACATGTAAGAATTCACAGTGGAGAGAGACCTTATGAGTGTAAAGAATGTGGAAGAGCTTTTAGTCATTCCTCATCCCTCACTGAACATGTAAGAATTCACAGTGGAGAGAGGCCTTATGAATGTAAGGAATGTGGAAAAGCTTTTAGTCGATCCTCACATCTCATTAACCATGTAAGAACACACAATGGAGAGCGGCCTTATAAATGTAAGGAATGTGGGAAAGCCTTTAGTCATTTTTCAATCCTCACTAGACATACAAGAATTCACAGTGGAGAGAGGCCATATAAATGTAAGGAATGTGGGAAAGCCTTTAGTCATTCCTCAACCCTCACTAAACATGTAAGAATTCACAGTGGAGAGAGGCCTTACGTATGTAAGGAATGTGGGAAAGCCTTTAGTTGGGCCTCATCTCTCACTATACATAGAAGAACTCACAGTGGAGAGAGACCTTATGAATGTAAGGAATGTATGAAAGTCTTTAGTAGTTCCTCATCCCTCACTGAACACGTAAGAACTCATAGTGGAGAGAGGCCTTATGAATGTAAAGAATGTGGGAAAGCCTTTAGCCAGTCCTCATCTCTCACTAAACATATAAGAACGCACAGTGGAGAGAGGCCTTAGGGATGTAAGGAATGTGGGAAAGTCTTCAGTAATTTCTCATACTTCACTTTTCACATAAAAAATCACACAGGACAAAAACCTTTATAATTTGAGGAATAGGGGAAAGACTAGTCAGTTCTAATCCCTCACTACACACAGAAGAACTCACGTTAGTGACCTTATGAATGTGAGGAATGTGGGAAAGCCATTTGTTTCTCATTCAGTAAGCACTGTAGCTCACAGTGGACAGAGCTTATTAATGGAGGGAATGTGGAAAAGTCTTTAGTTATTCTTCTTCCATCTCTATACTCAAAGTGGAGAGGGTGGTTTTGAATGTGAAGAATATGGGAAAATCTGATATCTCATTCTTTGGAACACATCTGAGTAGGCATACTTGAGGGAAGCAATTATGTGTAAGTGGTTTTGGATAGCTTTCATTGCTTTTCACAAACCTGAAAGATACATGGCGGAGAAGCCATGTGAGTGTAAGGAATGTGGGTAATTTTTATTTCCCTGTCCTTTGAAAGACATTTGAATTCATGCATATGGAAAAGGTTTTCTTAACCCTACTGAACATGTGAGGAGTGACAATGGAGAAATACTGTGTAATGTAGATTAGTTGGAAACACCTACATGTCTTTTTCCATTTTTAGACGATACGTGAAACATTACACTGTGGGTTGAGCCTATGAATATAAAAGATAATGAAAACTTTCTCAGGATGCTGTGTGATGATGAATCACCTTGCAGTAAACAATTTGGCCTTTTTCTGTGTTCCTGAGGCTATTGGATGTGGGATGGCCAAACCAGCAGGCAGCGAGACCTCCACAAGTTGAGGCCAATAAAGGCTTTAGGACACAGAGGCTCAGTGAACTTCCTGGTTTGTGCAAGACATCCATGCATGTGGGAAGATAGTGCATCTCGGGACTTTTCCAGACTTCACCCTAGGAATCTCTTTTGTGTCTTTTGTGCTGCATTAAAGCTCTCACTGTCGGTATGGTACTCTCCGTGAAGTCCGTGAGTTGTTCTAGAGTATAATGAAACCCAAAGGAGTTAGTGGGGGCCAGCCAACCTGTCAGAAGTGGAAGGAGTCAGTTGGACTCCTGAGCTCAAGGCTGGCATTGGCATTTTTGGCAGTCTGAGTGCTCACCTATCCCTGGACAGCTAGGGTCAGTGAGAAATTGTGTGCCACGTGGGCAGCTCGGTTCAGAACTGAACTGGAAAGAGAAGTTTGAGGTTTCCCCAGGATGCATTTGGCATGCAGAGTAGAATTTGTAATTCACCACAGAAGTTGACAACAGAGGTGAGATATGTCATTCTCCCTAGAATGCAGATACATATGAGAGTTCACACACTGGAAAGAAGCTGTGATTATAATCATTGTGAGAGCACCTTCAATCACATCATTTTCCTTTTTGTGCACAAGGAAATTTCAACCAGGGGAAGAATCTTGTCACAAATACGGAGTGTACAGTGCCTTATCCCCATGTGCATTGATTTTCATTGTGTATTTCTGATGTAAACATAAAGGTGACAAATATTCTAAGTACTCTTGATTCTGTGATATGAAATTTGATAAGTAGTGTTTGTATTTTACATGATTTATATAAAAGTTACATTAGAACATACCAACACATGGGTGTTTTGAAGTGTTTTCTTTTTGGGGGGTATACACCACCAAGTTCTCATTTTAGAAAATTTGATTTTAACGAAAAATGTATGGAAAAGGAAGTATTACTTAAAATCTCACCAATCTTGGTATTTTAGATTTTCATTTTAGTTTTCCTTGTATGCAAAGCAGTGTTTTCAACAGAATCAGGATTATACTGTATGTTCAGTGTTGTAGTGGATGTTTTGTGTTACATCTCATTTATTTTTCCTGACTATCATCTTCCCTGGTTGACTGATGAGGAAACTGCAAACAAAGTTTTAAGCCAAAATCATCCCATGGAAGTGTCCCTTTCTCTAATGGGGTTGTGAGAAGCAGGGTTTGCATGGAAAGACAGCTCATTCTCTGGCCCAAGGTGATGGTGGGTCCACATTCAGCCCCAACCTGACCTAGCTTCAGTGGAGCTGTCCTCACAGGCCCAGAGCCGATGCTCATTGACTGAGTCCTGGCTTTGTAATTCTAACTGTCCAAGAATGTACCCCAGGCTGGGAGCTAAGGCTGTTGCTGGGCTGGAATAGTTTCTGGGCTCCACTTGCTCTGCACACCCACTGCAGGGCCTAGAGAAGATGAGAGCTCAGCTAGGGTTCCTGTGCTAGTGGGGACAAGGCAAAGGGCTTTTGGGCCTGCAGGTTTATCCAGTACCACTCTGCCCCGTGCTGCACTGGGAGTTGCCTCACTGGATGTTCATGTAAGAGGCCTGGGAAATGGTGGCTGCAGTTAGTAGAAGCCTTCACATTAGACCTTCCCTTGACCCAGCATTTCACCTTGTAGAATCATCCTGTGGAAACTTCTGGGCATGATGGTATCTGTTGGTAGTAGTGATAGTGGAAACCCTGAGAGCATCCACCAGGAAAGGAGTTGAACGCCTGGCCACACATCAGAATACTGAGCTGCCACTAAATGACTTTTTTCAGAAAAGTTTGGATCACAAAAGAGGCAATCATAATGTAATGTGTGAAAAGCAGGATGTAAAACTGTGTGTACATGATGATGGCAGTTTATGAAACATTTACATAGAGATGTACATTTTATAAAGACAGAGACACCAGCCTGTGGAGATGCTTCATTCTAGAACATTAACAGGGATTCTCCCCTAAAAGTGAGATTATAAGTGATATCTCATTTAGTTTCTGTGTAATTTCCAATTTTCTTAGTCATTGTTCATTGCTTGTAGAATTTTTTAATCTTATTTTTAAAATTAAAATATTTTTAAACATTTTTCTGTTTTGGAATGTTCAGTTATGTGACTTGACAAATGCATTAAGTGCTATAATGAGTAGCAGTGAAAGTGCAGAACAGTGCTGCTTTTCCCTCCAAAACCCTCCCTCATGCTGCCCCTTTTTAGTCAAACCATCTCCTGACTGAATCCCTAGCAACTGTACATTGTTGCACTATGTAGATAGTTGATTCTGGCTCCTTTCACTTAGCATAATTCATTTGAGAGTCATCCATGTTGACGAATGTGTCGATTGTTCCTTTTTATTCTGGGTAGTATTCCGTGGTATAGACATGCCACAGTTGGTGTATTCACCATTTGGAGGACATTTGGATTTCTAGTTATCAATAAAGCTGATGTAAATGTTCCTGTACAGACTTTATGTGTACAGAGACAGGGATCCTTGTGACTCTGCATCTCCAGGGCTGGCAGGATTGCTGGCATGAATGCCTAAAGGGAGAACCTGTCACGTCTGGGGAAGAAGTGGAGGGTGCAGTGGGCATGAGGGGTGGCCTGGTGGGCTGTGTATGCTGCACAGTTTTTTACCAGGTCTTGTATCTGTCCTCCTGCCTTGGGCGTGCTTGACCCTCCTGAGCTCAGGAGTCACTCTCTTCTGCCCAGAGCTCTCATTCTTCCTCCATTGCATCAGAGATCAGCCACTCCAGCCCCCAGTGTACTGAGGCCTAGACAGGGGCAGGGTTTGCTAGTGTTGAACCAGGCCTATGCATCCCCTCTCCAGGCATTTTGCAGAAAAACTCCCCTTACTGCCATCCTGATGCGGCTCTTCCCTCTCTTTGGGGTTTCAGCTCAGAGGCTAGCCTTGTGCGAGCTGCAGGATTGTTCTCTGAGTCTTTGCCTGTCTCTGTGGGCCACTTGCCTCAGGGCCTGGAGAGTGAGGTTGTGAGGGACAAAGACCTAGAGTCTGGGCTCTGTAGCCAGGCTGCCTGGTTCAGGTCTGGCTCCTGCACCTACCAGCTTGGGTCTGTCTGACCTTAGTTTCCCCATATGTTCAGCGGGAGTGATAACAGAACTTTTTTCACACTGCTAATAGGATGGAAACCCTGGTGGCGTAGTGGTTAAGAGCTACGGCTGCTAACCAAAAGGTCAGCAGTTTGAATCCACCAGCCGCCCCTTGGAAACACTGTGGGGCAGTTCTGCTCTGTCCTGTAGGATTGCTATGAGTTGGAATCGACTCAACGACAACGGATTTGGTTTTTTGTTTTTTTAATATAAGGATGAAGTCAGCCCACACCCTTCATGGGCCTAGATGAGGTCAGATACAGCAGAGATGGGTCAGCGAGGCAGGTGTCCTGTGGCTGTCCTCTGGCCCCTGAGTGATGTGTTCCAGGGTGAAGGGACCAGGGTGTCCCCTCAGGGCCCTGTTGGCTCAGGAAGCTGGCAGGTTGGCTCTGCTGCCCTTGGAGTGGTGCCTGGTGCACACAGTCCAGGGACCTGGCTCTTTTATCGGGGCCCCACACCCAGGTGTGGATGATTTGGGCCCTGAACTTCTTCCTTCTTCCTGAGTCCTGCTGGGGAAGGGAGTAGGTGCCGGCACAAGTCTAAATCCTGAGCTTGTCATCTGGGGCCCTTTGATCGCAAAGTTGCATCTTAGACCCCTCTTCTTCTCCAGTACTGCCCTCGTCCACAGCCATGCTTTTGCGCATGCTGTTCCCTCCACCTGAATGCCATTTCCTCCACCTGAATGCCATTTCTCTTCTCTGGGCCTTAACGTTTTACCCTCCTCTCAGGGCCGTGCTCACTGTCACCTTCTCTGGGCAAGGGGTATATTCCTTGTACCCTCCCACAGAGGGGTGGATGGACTGCACGAAACTTGAGTTCAGCAACTCAGGGACACGGGGCCCCGGGACATGGAGAGGGGCCTCAAGGACACAGGGAGGGGACCCAGGGTTAGAGGGAAGAGTCCTTGGGGGTAAGGGGAGGGGAACCAGGGATGTGAGGAAGGAGGCCTGGGATACGAGGAGGGGTCCCCAGAAGGCATCCCTCCATTATCTCTTTCTGGAACCTTCATGTTCCCCGGGACCTGGCTATACCTTCAATAAGTCCAGGTGCTCAGTTTGGGGTTTCTTGAATTTCCCTCTTGTGCTTTTCACAGTCTTGTAGCCGTGTGACCTTGGGCAAGTCACTGAACTGCTCTGACCCTCTGTTTCATCATCTGTAAAAGGAAATAATAATTGTGAACATAACCACACCATTCTCAGGGCTCCTGGAAGGATTCAATAAAATCACAACTATATGGCTCACCGTAGGGAAGCAGTCAATGCTTAATCCGTTATTATTGCTCTCTAATCCCTTTACTCATTCAGCGGTGTTGAGACTGTTAACGCCCGTTAAAACACTGGAACAAGTTGTAATGTTTAGAAATCGATATATTAATGTAAATTAAAATTGAATTCCCTGAAGCGACAGTGGATTTCCTGCTCACTAGCCACCACCAGGAAGCCTGCTGGGCCTTAGCAGGCCAGACTGGATCCCATCACCTGTGCTTGACCCTTCCATCTGCAGACCTTGAGCCTAGGAAGGTGAGAGCCTGGTTTTGGCCTGGCCAGAGCTCTTAGCTTTTTTGCTGAGAATGAAGCAGGAGGGAGCCGGGGGGCGGGGGGCACCGCAGTGGGGGTGTTAACCCTGGCAGTGCCCCTGAGGCCAGGAGCCCTGGTGTGTGGCTGCTGCTGCCGCTGCTACTGTGCTCTGGGCCCAGAGGGGAGTTCCCCTGAGTTCTGGGCCACACCAGACCACACTGGACCCCTTAGCCCAAAGATCCCAGGAAGGGGGTGAGTCTGGTTTCTGTCCCAGCCTCGTGTTGAGGACCCCTTTCTTTCCAGGAGCCCCAGTACTAGCTATTTCTCTTCACCGGCTCACCTCCTAGCACTTTGGGACTTCTGTGCCCTGTTGTGCCCTTAGCCAGCACTCCGTCCGCGCCCAGAGTATGCGCAGGCAGTGCTGGGATGACCCTCGCAGGGACGCCATGAGGAGGTCCCTGCGTCTGTGCGGCTGGAACAGAAGGGCCTTTAATGCCCGCTCCGCCTCAAGCCTGAGCCGTGGGCCCGCGTTTCATCCACACTGTGACCAGGTGGCTCCGGCTCCGGATCAGGACTTGGGACTCCAGACTGTCCGAGCTCAACCCTAGATTTCTGCGTTCACCCCTTCACTGAGGCCCTCCGTAGAGGCCCCTCCCCAGCAATGTTTGACCCTCCCCAAACTGGTGGCAGCTTTTCATCTCTTCCACCTTCCTGACCACCTTCCTTTCTCCCTTTGGGGCCCCAGGATCGCTCCTGCCTCCCCTTCCTGTTGTCCCTCCTGACTTGAGATCCAAACATCGGAAACTGAAATGTCCCTCGGTCCAGCAGAGGCTGCTGCTCAGCTCAGCGCGGCCTCGTTCTGAGTTGATCTGCGGAGAAAGCGGAGTCAGAGCCTGCGCTGCGGCTGCGCGGAGAGGGCGGCTAAGGATCAGAAACGCTAACGCGGCGGTTAGAAATGGGGTGACACCAGAGCGGCGCCCCCGCAATGACAGGGTGGGATTCGTGTTTGGAGGGTGGGATGATGAAGGTGACCAGAGGGTTCTAGCATGGCCTGCCCGAGGCGGCTGCAGGATCAGGTCTCTGGCCGAGAGGAGTGGGAAGAACGTCCTCAGGATCCCCTGGAACGCGGCCGCGGGTTTTGTGGCTGTTGGCGCACTTCCGCTGCAGGTGTTCTCAGCGAGACTTCTGCACGTAGGTTGCCCCCTTTGGCTGATGGAGAAATTGAGGTTCAGACAGGAGCTTCTCGAAGATAACACACCCACACTGTGAGCTCTTTGAGGACAAAGACTATCTTTTTCATCTCTAGGTGCCTATCGTCTGTCTCTGACACTCGCTGATTTATCCCCCACTGCCCCCACCATTTCACTCTCCTGCCTACAGAGCCCACCAGGTCTCGTCCGTTCCCCTCTCCATGCCTGCTCCCAAGCCAGAGGAGAAGACATGGAGGCCCTGAAAGACCACCCTAGTCTTGCAGTAACCCTGTGTCACCTTGTTGCTTTTCACCAGGAAATCACTCAGACTGCCTGAAAACGTGTTGACAGACCAGGGCGCTTCATTACCCATCAGCGTGTCTACTGGGGGCTGCTAAAGGCTCCCACTCTACTTGTGTAAACTGTGCTCACGCCATTAATTTGCTCAGAAACTCCTTTCATCACAGTGTAAAGGCTCATTTCAGCCTATCCTTGTCCAGGTTATTGAGTCTGGGATGCATGCGTTATCGTTTTCACCTACTCTGCAGAACATCCCAGAGTTCTGAGCCGAAACCAGGGGTCCACTTGGAGCCCTCCAGCCTCACCGGCACACCATCCAGAAGCCCCATTTAAAAGCAGGAGTGATGCATCTTCAGAGCATCCTGGTGCCAGGCAGCCTGAACACTGGGGTGTTGTCGGTGTTGCTGGCAGAGGCCAGAGTCAAGGGCAGCTTGGGTAAGAGATGGGGGTCGTTTCTGGTAGATGAATTTGAAGGGAGGTTGGACCTGGATGGGGCAGGGCTTCGGGTGTCCCTGCTCACGGGTCTGGGTGTTCTCAAGGTCAGGCTGGGCAATCTGCAGTGAGTGCGGGTCACCAAAGTCCTCAGCATCCCCTCCTGGGTGGAACATTAAGAAGGCTGAGGTGGAGTCTTGGTGGGCCTGGAGTTCTGTGTCCGAGGGGTGCAGCACCATCAAGGAAGGCACAGAATCTGGTAGGAGGTCGACAGGGTGGGCAAACTGTGGCCGGAGCTCAGCAATGACTCCTGGGATCTGGATGGGGGCTTAATTTTTGACCCTGTCCTGAAGATCCTGGGGAACAAAGGCTTCCAGGACAGGGACTGCACCCCTTCTCTGTCTCCCTGTCATGCCCCAGGCTTCTCTTCCAGGTTCATTGTTGGACGATGAACGCCGGAGGGCGGACAGCCCACCGTGTCTGTCCCTACTGTCCTGTGGTCTCCCAGTCCACCTGTCACCTGTCATTGGGAAGTGTGGCCACATGAGCCAGGGCCAAGGGGGCAGAGCCAGAGCTGACCCAGCACAGCTGCTGCAGGTGATTGGCGCTGGGGTAGGGTTGGCCTTCCGGGAGGCAGAGACTTCGGGCCTGAGGCCATGGGCCCTGGAAGGTCCTGTCTCTGAGGGCATGACGGGTCTGAGTCGCATGTTCTAAATTTCCTGGGCCTGGGGCGTGGGTGGGCAGAGGCCAGCCCCGAGGTGAAGGACCCTAGGGGCTGGTGGTGACCCTGGCGTGCGGGACAGGGGCCTGCAGTAAGCAGCCGAGGTGGGGTAGAGAGGAGGAAACGGAGTCAGCAGAACACACATGGAGGTTCTGTAGTTTGGAGCCTTCTCAGGCGGGTTGAGACCTCGAACCCAGGATAGTATACCTCCCACTCCCACCAGACTGCTGCTGTGGGTCACGCATCATGTCGCAGGTCCGGAAGGCCAGTTGCTTCCATGCCCGGAGCCCTCGTCCTGTCCCTAAATCCACCCGGACGCCAGGTGCACATGCTGGCTCTTGGAGACTTCCCACATTTGTCGCTGTGAGTCCTAGCCCTGTGCACTAAGGACCGCCTTCAGAGGTGGGGACACTATCAAGGACGCTCCACGATGAGGTGGAAATGCTGGATTTGGCTCCTGTGTCCTGACTCCCCATCCCGCCCACTTCCTCCGTGGACCGGGAAACTCCCTTCCATACCCTCCTCCCCAGGCTGGGCCACCTGCCTCCTTTGCTTCCCCAGTCCCTTCCTGGGCTGCTCTCTCTGCCCAGTCATCCTGTGTGTGGTTCTGAGTCCACAAGACGGAGCCCTCCCAGAGGGCTGGTGGTCTGGCTGGTCTCCTGGGTGACCTTACCACCATCACTGCTGAGGACATTTTTGGTGGATGAAATGGACACCAAGGCTTGGTCATAAAACCGCAGCAGCCTCTTACTGTGTGACTGTGTACAGGCATGTGCAGTCTCACAGTCACACACACCCAGAAGCATCCTTCAGACCCGTGGGATCTGCAGGTGGCTATCTTGTACCCTGGCCTCTCTGGGGGCTCAGGAGGGCAGTTGCCCTGAGCCCAGGAGCTCTTCTGCACTCCATGCTGGCCCCGCTTCGGGGCTTCCTCCTTACATGCCCTTCTTCAGGGCTAGGTGTCAAGCAGTCTCTGGCCAGGAGTGAAGATGTCCCCAATGGGTATTTTTACCAACCCTGGGCCAGTCTCCACCTGTGAAATGGGCACAACACATTGCAGGGGCTCCAGAGGCCTGGAGGCAGCCTGAGTGCAGTGGGCTTAGAGGTGGTCCTGAAGCCCATGCCTGAACCTCAATCACCCCAGTGTATTTCTGTTTCTTATATAACCTTCCCCATACCCCTTGCTTAACCACTTCATTAGCTTGTGTTGCAGAAAAATACCAAGTGTTTGAGGAAACCAAGGCCAGAGTGATAAACAAGGAAAAGCCTGAATGAGAGCTGGCCCACGGACCATGCACAGTCCAGACATGACCGTTTTGCACACTATCTCTGCCCAGAATTATATATGAGATTTCCAAAAAAATTGATGAATATGTATAACTTCCTAGATTAGAATCCCAATAAAGGCTGTAGCCTAACCGCTGCTTCAGGAGCCAGATCTGGGCGAGACCCCTGGCTGCTTGCATCACTGCTCTGCAATAAACTACTTTCTCTTTCCTCAAAATTCGGTGCTTCTTGTCTCTTGGCTTTACAGCGCACCAGACAGGGACCCACTTGGTCCGGCAACAGTCTGCTGCCTATAATGCTCAGGAAAGGGGGCTCCTGTTCTTGGGCACAGGACTGCCTGCCACCCTGTCTTTGCTTCTGGTCAATGGCATGTGCCTTTACCCTCTTGTTTTTAGCCTTGTTATAAGTTTTGTTTTCACTGAGGTGCAATTTACATAACATAAAATTAACCATTTTAAAGTGAACAATTGAGTGGATTTAGTACATTCACAATGTTGTGCAACCATCATCTGTATCTAGTCTAAATCATTTTCATCAATGCCAAAAGGTAATCCTATAACCATTAAGAAGTTCCTTTCCATTCCTCCCAGCCTCCATCCCCTGTTGTTATTGTTGTTAGGTGCCATCGAGTCAGCTCCGATTCAGTATAACAGAACAAAACACTGCCTGGTCCTTCACCATCCTCACAATTATTGCTGTTTGAGCCATTGTGCAGCCACTGTGTCAGTCCATCTCATTGAGAGTCTTCCTCTTTTTTGTGTACCCTCTACCTTACCAAGCATGATGTCCTTCAGGGACTGGTCCCTCCTGATAACATGCCCTAAGTACATGAGAAGAAGTCTCGCCATCCTCGCTTTCAAGGAGCATCTTAGTCCTCAAAGTGACATCTTTGCTTTTGAACACTTTAAAGAGGTCTTTTGCAGATTTGTCCAATGCATAGATCGTTTGATTTCTTGACTGCTGCTTCCATGGGTGTTGATTGTGGATCTAAGTAAAACGAAACCTTTGACAACTTCAATGTTTTCTACATTTATCATGATGTTGCTTATTGGTCCAGTTGTGAGGATTTTTGTTTTCTGTGAGGTGTAATCCATACTGAAGGACGTGGTCTTTGATCTTCATCAGTGCTTCAAGTCCTCTTCCTTTTCAGCAAGGTTGTGTCTTCTGCATATGGCATGTTGTTAATCTTGATGCCTCATTTTTGTTCATATAGTCCAGCTTCTCGGATTATTTGCTCAGTATACAGATTGAATTACTGAAAGGATACAAACCTGATGAATATTAGTGTTCAATGTGTCAAATCTATTCTTGAGATGATCTTCAAATTCAGGTGGGATATACTTAAGGTGTACTTTGGTTCTCATGGACCAAATTTAGTGGTTGCCACTGGCAACCACTATTCAGCTTCCTATATGGATTTGTCTATTCTGCATATTCCATATAAATGGAATCATACACTATGTGATCATTTGTGTCTGACTTCTGTCACTTAGCATAGGGATTTGGGGGTTTACCCACGTTGTGGTCCTTTGCTGATTTTTAAATTGGGTGGTTGAATTGTTGAGTTGTTAGCCTTTTTTAAACATACTTATTTTTTTTTTATTAGACCCTTATCCAATATATGATTCGTAAATATTTTCTCCCATTCTGCAGGTTGCTTTTCTCCACTTTCTTGATAATATCTGTGATGGTTAAGGTTGTTTGTCAACTTGGCTGGGCCATGAATCTCAGTGGTTTGGCAGTTACGTAATGATGTAATCATCTCCATGAGATATGATATAACGTAATCACTTTCATGATGAGATTTGCTATGAGCAGCCAATCAGTTGAAAGGGAGTTCTCTTGGGTGTGGCCTGCATCCAATATATATGGATGTTCTGGCAAAGCTCATTGGTTTTGCTTGCTCTGGATCCTGCATCTGGCTTGTCATCTTCTAACCTCTATTCTTGGGACTTGAGCCAGTGGCTTGCCATATTGCCTGCCAGTGTTGGGATTCGCTGGCCTTCACAGCTTGTGAGCCAGCAGCCTGCCATGTTACCTGCCGATCTTGGATCTGTCAACCTCCAAAGACTGTGAGCCAGCAGCCTGTTGTCTGACATGCTGATCTTGGGTTCATCAGCCCGTGCAGCTATGTGAGTCCGGAGAAGCCTCCAGTCTGACGCCTGACCCATGGACTTGGGACTTGTCAGCCTCTACCACAGTGTTAGCCATTTCCTTGAGATAAATCTATCTATATAAATATATAAATATACATACATACATATTTATACATATATATACACACATACACACAAGCTTCACTGGTTTTGCTTCTCTAGCAAACCCAGCCTAAGACATTTGGTACTGAGAATGGTTCTAGAGAAACAAAATTTTAAGGGTGAGATTTCTAAATTGGTTCTCCAGCCTGATTAATCTTAAAGATATTGATGACTCTGCTTCCAGTAGTAAAGAGGGCACTGCTAATCCATGGTATGAGATGGCAATAGAAACACACAACATATCACCACCAAAAGATCAAGTATTGGTGACAGGTGAGGCTCTGGGTAATCACGTTTGATACTTTTCTACAATTCTGTCAGAATGAGAAGTGTAAGGAAGCTGGTTGGTTGGTCCTACTTTTGTTAGACAAAATCGTGAAAAAAGAGATGAGCTCAGGGCTCCAAAGTCAAAGCTCAAGCACCACATAAATGACCTCAAAGTTACCACTTATGCCCTGAAAGGCTTATTTCTTGTAGTAATAGAGCTGATATTGTTGAAAACCAAAGCCAGAGTATTATCATAAAAGTGGCTGAATTACAAAGCCAATTGACTTCCCAGCCTCGAATCATGTCTGAAGTTAAAGTGAGGGCATTGATTGAGAAGAAATAGGATCCTGAAACTTGGGATAGGGACATGTGGGCAAATAATCAGGAAACTGGAGACACTGAGCCCCTAAATTCTGTTGGATCGAGCCAGCCAACAAAACCATTAGCCCCTCCACCCCCATCTGATGACATTAACCCAGCTGTGTCTGAAGAGCCATTGAGACAGTGCCTAGGGCAGCATCTGAGTCATTGCCTGGTGCATCATCTGAGGCAGATGCCTTACAAGACATTGCTGAATGTTTTCAGTACACATCCCCACCAGCCATTTTTGCTTCTAGACCTATAACTGGACTTAAGCTCCAGTGAGCTGTGAAAGATGAAGGTTGGAAGTCACTCAAAAGACGACTGAGAAGGAGCTGCCTCCTCAAAGTAGAGTTGACCTTAATGATGCGGATAGAGTCAAGCTTTTGGGATGTTCATTTGCTGATGTGGCAAGACTCAAACTGAGAACAGTTAAAACATCCATTAACAGTAAGAACGTGGAATACATGAAGTATGAACCTAGGAAAATTGGAAATCATCAAAAATGAAATGGAATGCATAAACATCAATATCCTAGGTATTAGTGAGCTGAAATGGACTGGTATTGGCCATTTTGAATTGAACAATCGTATGGTCTACTACACCAGGAAAGACAAATTGAAAAATAGCATTGTGTTTGTCATCAAAAAGAACATTTCAAGATCCTGAAGTACAATAGTGTAACAGGATAATATCCAGATGCCTAAAAGGAAGACCAGCTAATACGACTAATATTCAAATTTACACACCAACCACTAAGGCCAAAGATGAAGAAATTGAAGGTTTTTACCGACTTCTGCAGTCTGAAATTGATCAAACATGCATTCAGGATGTATTGATAATAACTGGTGGCTGGAATGTGAAAGTTAGGAACAAAGAAGGATCGGTATTTTGAAAATATAGCCTTGGTGATAGAAACGACGCCAGACACCACACAATAGAATTTTGCAAGACCAATGACTTCTTCTTTGCAAATACCTTTTTTCAACAACATAAATGGGAACTATACACGTGGACCTTGCCAGATGGAATATGCAGAAATCAAATCGATTACATCTGGGAAACAGACAACGGAAAATCTCGGTATCATCAGTAAGAACAAGGCCAGGGCTGACTGTGGAACAGATCAATTGCTCATATGCAAGTTCAAGTTGATGCTGAAGAAAATTTAAACAAGTCCACGAGAACCCAAGTATGACCTTCAGTATGTCCCACCTGAATTTAGAGACCATCTCAAGAATAGATTTGATGCATTGAACACTAATGACCGAAGACCAGACAAGTTGTGGAATGACATCTATGACATCATACATGAAGAGAGCAAGAGGTCACTAAAAAACAGGGAAGAAAAAAAGACCAAAATGGAAGTCAGAAGACATTTTGAAAAATAAATAATCAAACTTTTGGGGGATTACTGGATATTGGATACACTAATTCCAGGAGACCCAAAACGTCACTGTGGCCCACCAGAGTGGGTGCATATGGACGTCAGGTTATTAATGGAGTCTTAGCTCACATCCATTTCAGTAGGTCCAGTGGGTCACCAAACCCATCCTGTAGTGATTTCCCCAGTTCAGGAATGCATAATTGGAATAGATATACTCAGTAACTGGCAGAACCCCCACACTGGGTCCCTGACAAATGGAGTAAGGGATATTATGGTAGAAAAAGTCAAGTGGAAGCCATTAGAACTGCCCCTACCTAGGAAATTAGTAAACCAAAAGCAATACCACATTCCTGGAGGGACTGAGGAAATTACACCCACCATCAAGGACTTGAAGGATGCAGGGTTGATACTTCCCACCACATCCACATTCGACTTATTTGGTCTGTGCAAAATTTAAAAAAGAATCTTGAAGAATTACAGTGGGTTATTGAAAACTTAACCAAGTGGTGACTCCAACTGTAGCTGCTGTTCCAGATGTGGTTTCATTGCTTGTGAAAATTAATACATCTTCTGGTACCTGGTATTCAGCTATTGATCTAATGCCTTTTTCTCCATACCTGTTTCAAAGGACCTCCAGAGGAGTTTGCCTTCAGCTAGCAAGGCCAGCAATCCACCTTCACTCTCCTACATCAGGGGTGTATCAACTCTCCTGCCATATGTCATAATTTAGTCCTCAGGGACCTTGTTGCCTTTCCCTTCCACAAGACATCACAATTGTCCATTACATTAATGACATTACACTGATTAGACCTAATAAAGAAGTGTCAAAGACTCTGAACTTATTAGTAAAACATTTGCAAGCTAGACTGTGGAAATTAATCCCACAAAAATCCACCTCAGTGAAATTTCTAGGAGTCCAGTGGTGTGGGGCTTGTTGATATTCATTTTAAAGTGAAGGATAAGTTATTGCCTCTGGCCCCTCCCACAGCTAAAAAGGAGACACAACACTTGGTGGGCTTCTTTGGATTTTGGAGGCAACATATCCCTCATTTGGGTGTGCTACTCTGACCTATTTATCAAGTGACTAGGAAAGCTGCTCGTTTTGAGTGGGACCCAGAACAAGAGACGGCTCTGCAACAAGGTTAAGGCTGCCTTGTAAGTCACTCTGAAACTTGGGCCATATGCTCTGGCTGATCCAATGGTGCTTGAAGTGTCAGTGGCAGATAGAGATGCTGTTTGGATTCTTTGGCAGGCCCCTACTGGCGAATCACACTGCAGACCCTTAGGATTTTGGAGCAAAGCCCTGCTACCCTCTGCAGATAACTTCTCTCCTTTTGAGAAACAGCTTTTGGCTTGTTATTGGGCCTTAGTAGACTGAACACTTAATCATGGGCCACCAAACCAACATGCAGCCTGAGCTGCCCACCATGAACTTGTCTGAACCACAGAACCATAAAGTCAGATGTGCACAACAGCACTCCATCTTTAAACGGAAGTTGTATATACAAAATCAGGCCTGAGCAGGACCCGAAGGCACAAGTTGCATGAGGAAGTGGCCCAAATGCCCATGGTCTCCACTCCTGTCACATTACCTTCCTGTCTGCACCTATGGCCTCACGAGGAGTTCCTTATGATCAGTTGACCAAATAAAATTCGTGCCTGGTTTACAGATGGTTCTGTGAAATATGCAGGCACCACTCAAAAGTGGACAGCAGCAGAACTACAGCCTTTCTGGGAACTCCCTGAAGGACAGTGGTGAAGGGAAATCCTGCCAATGGGAAGAACTTCAAGCAGTGCACCTTGTTCACTTCGCCTGGAAGGAGAAATGGCCAGATGTGTGATTATATACTGATTTAAGAGCTGTGGCCAATGGTTTGGCTGGATGGTCGGGGACTTGGAAGAAACATGATTGGAAAACTGGAGACAAGGAGATATGGGAAAGAGGTATGTGGATAGACTTCTCTGAATGGGCCAAAGAAGGGATATTTCTCTCTCATGTGAATGCTTACCAAAGGGTGACTTGGCTGAAGAGGATTTTAACAATCAAGTGAATAAGATGACACATTCTGTGGAAACCAGTCATCCTCTTTCCTCAGCCCCTCCTGTAATTGCCCAATGAGCTCATGAACAAAGTGGTGGCAGGGATGAAGCTTATGCATAGGCTCAGCAACAAGGGCTTCCACTCAGCAAGGCCAACTTTGCTACAGCAACTTCTGAGTGCCCAATCTGCCAGCAGAAGGGACCAACACTGAGTCCCCGAAATGGCACCATTCCTCGAGGTGATCAGCCAGCAACCTGGTGGCAGTTAGATTACACTGAACAGCTTCCATCATGGAAAGGGTGGCATTTTGTTCTTAACTGGCATAGGTATTTACTCTGGATATGGATTTGCCTTCCCTGCACACAATGCCACTGAAAAAACTACCATCCATGGACTTACAGAATGCCTTTTGCACTGTCATGTTATCCCACACAGCATCACCTCAGATCAAGGACTCACTTCACAGCAAATGGAGTGTGTCAATGGGCCCATGATCATGGAATTCACTGGTCTTATCATGTTCCCCATCATCCCAAAACAGCTGGCTTGATAGAACAATGGAATGGCCTTCTAAAGACACAATTATGGCACCAGCTAAGTGGCAATACCTTCCAGGGTTGGGGCAATGTTCTCCGGGAGGCTGTATGTTGTCTAAACCAGTGTCCAATATATAGTGCCCTTTCTTCCATAGCCAGGATTCATGGGTCCAGGAATCAAGGGGTGGAAATGGGAGTGGCACTACTATTATCCCTAGTGAGTCACACAATTTTTGCTTTCTATTCCTGAAACCCTATGTTCTGCAGAACAAACGGAGGAATGCTCTCACCTGGAGACACATCAATGATTCCATTGAACTGGAAGTTAAGAATGCCACCTCCCAACTTTGGGCTTCTCATGCCTGTTGATCAACAGGCAAAGAAGGCAGTTACTGTATTGGCTGATGAGATTTATCCTGATTACCAAGGAGAAATAAGATTGATATTATATAATGGAGATAAATAAGTGTATGTGTGGAATACAGGAGATCCCTTACGGTATCTCTTAATACACCCATGCCATGGGAGTAAAGTCAATAGAAAACTCTTGCTGTTGTTAGATGCCATAGAGTTGGTTCCAACTCACAGCAACCCTGTGTACAACAGAACGAAACACTGCCCGATCCTGCCCCATCCTCATAATCGTTGCTATGCTTGAGCCCATTGTTGCAATCACTGTGTCCATCCATCTCATTGAGGGTTTTCCTCTTTTTCACTCTCTACCAAGCATGATGTCCTTCTCCAAGGGCAGATCCCTCCAGATAACAAGTCCAAAGTATGTGAGATGAAGTCTCGCCATCCTTGCTTCTAAGGAGCATTCTGTCTTCTTCCAAGACAGATTTGTTCATTCTTCTGGCAGTCCATTGTATGTTCAGTATTCTTCACCAACTCCATAGTTCAAAGGCATCAATTCTTTGATCTTCCTTATTCATTGTCTAGCTTTCACATGCATATGAGGTGATTGAAAAGACCATGGCTTGGGTCAGGAGCACCTTAGTCCTTAAAGTGACATATTTGCTTTTTAACACTTTAAAGAGATCTTTTGCAGCAGATTTGCCCAATGCAATGTGTAGTTTGATTTCTTGATTGCTGCTTCCATGGGTATTGAGGACACAAGAAAAACAAAATCCTTGGCAGTTGGTTTTTCATACATGTTTAGGAACTCCTTGTCTATTCCTATCTTGTTGAGAGTTTTTTTTTTTTTTTAAATCAGAAAAGGGTATTGGATTTTATTAAATGCCTTTTCTGTGTCTCTTGAGATGATTATGTAGTTCTTTTCCTTTGTTCTGTTAATATGGTGTGTTATATTGAATGATTTTCTAATGTTGAATGGTACTTGGGTTTTTAGAATAAATCTCACTTGGTCATGGTGTAAATTCTTTTAACATGTTATTGGATTCTGTTCCCTAGTATTTTGTCCTGAATTTTTGCACCAATAGTCATGAGGGATACTGATCTGTAGTTTTCTTGAGATGTCTTTGTCTGGCTTTGGTATCAGGGTAATGCTGGCTGCGCAGAATGAGTTAGGGCAAATTTCATTTTTTAATGATTACTGGGAATTGTCTCAAAAACTTTATACATATTTTATGCATTATTTAAGTTTAAACTTGTTTCCTAGTGCCTTAAGTTACTATTTTGTGTGCCTGTGTGTGCAGGTACTCAAGCATGTGTGTGTGCATCCATGTGAATGTTGAAGACAAAATGACATTAGCTCTAAACTTAGATTACTTAAGTCTTAATTTTATCCTATTACTATTTTTATTTAATCACAAATTTAATCTTCCTTACTCTTTCTCCTCGAACTTTATAAATAGCTTAAGTATTAAAATATATTCTTTTATTGTTTGATATTGTACTGTCCTGCTGGACCACCAGGTTGGGCAATTCCAAAGGCAGGAGATGGGATGGCAGGCAATGAAATGGCTCCTAACTGCCCTCACAACTGTTCGGTGTGGATCTTGAAAAATGAGGCACTAAAAGACTTGATCAGTCCAAAGCCTTTAATTGTTGTTTGGTGCTGTTGAGTCTGTTCTGACTCAGTTCTGACTCATAGCCACCCTATGTATAACAGAATGAAATGTTGCTTGGTCCTGTGCCATCCTCACAATAGTAGCTATGTTTCAGTTCACTGTCGCAGCCACTGTGTCAATCCATCTTGTTGAAGGTCTTCCTCTTTTTCACTGACCCTCTACTTTACCAAACATGAAGTCCTTCTCCAGGGACAGATCCCTCCTGATAACATGTCCAAGGTATGTGAGATGTAGTCTCGAAATCCTTTTTTAGAAGGAGCATTCTGGTCGTACTTCTTTCAAGATAGGTTGGTTCATTCTTATGGAAGTCCACTGTATATTCAATATTCTTCACCAACACAATTCAAAGGCGTCAATTCTTCTTTGGTTTTCTTTATTCATCATCCAGTTTTCACATGCATATGAGGCGATTTAAAACATCATGCCTTGGTCAGGCGCACCTTAGTCTTCAAAGTGGTATCTTTGCTTTTTAACACTTTAAAGGGGTCTTTTGCAGATTTACCCAATGCAATGCGTCGATTTCCTGACTGCTGCTTCCATGGGTGTTGACTGTGGCACCAAGTAAAATGAAATCCTTGACAACTTCAATCTTTTCTCCATTTATCATAATGTTGCTTATTGGTTCAGTTATGAGGATTTTTGTTTTCTTTATGTTGAGGTGTAATCCATACTGAAAGCTGTGATCTTTGATCTTCATCAGTGGTTCAAGTCCTCTTCACATTCAGCAAGGAAGGTTGTGTCATCTGCATACTGCAGGTTGTTAATGAGTCTTCCTCCAATCCTGTTGCCCCATTCTTTTTCATACAGTCCAGCTTCTCAGATTATTTGGTCAGCATAGAGATTGGAGATTGAATAGGTATGGTGAAATAAGCCTGATGCATACCTTTCCAGACTTTAAACTATGGACTGTCCCCTTGTTCTGTTTAAATGACTGCCTGTTGATCCATGTACAGGTTCCTCATGAGCACAATTAAGTGTTCTGGAATTCCTATTCTTTGCAATGTTATCCATAATTTGTTATGATCACAGTCCAATGTCTTTGCATAGTCAATAAAACACAGGTAAACATCTTTCTGGTATTCTCTGCTCTCAATCAGGATCTATCTGACATCAGCAATGATATCCTTGGTTCCACGTCCTCTTCTGAATCCAGCGTGAATTTCTGGCAGTTCCCTGTCGATATACTGCTGAGGCCACTTTTGAATGATCTTCAGCAAAATTTTACTTGCGTGTAAGATTAATGATACTGTTAGATAATTTATGCAAACGGTTGGATCACCTTTCTTGTGAATAGGCATAAATATGGATCTGTTCAAGTAAATTGGCTAAGTAGTCTTCCAAATTTCTTGGCATAGACGAGTGAGCACTTCCAGTGCTGCATCCTTTTGTTGAAACATCTCAATTGGTATTCTGTCAATTCCTGGAGCCTTGTTTTCTGCCAATGCCTTCAGTGCAAGTTGAACTTCTTCCTTCAGTACCACTGGTTCCTGATCATATGCTACCTCCTGAAATGGTTGATCATCAATTCTTTTTGGTACAGTGAATCTGTGTATTCCTTCTATCTTCTTTTGATGCTTCCTGCATCGTTTAATATTTTCCTCATAGAATCCTTCAATATTACAACTCGAGGCTTGAATTTTTCCTTCAGTTCTTTGAGCTTGAGAAATGCCAAGCGTGTTCTTCTCTTTTGGTTTTCTATCTCCAGCTCTTTGTACATGTCATTATAATACTTTAGTTTTCTCAAGCCACACTGTGAAATCTTCTGTTCAGCTCTTTTACTTCATAATTTCTTCCTTTTCCTTTAGCTACTCAACATTCAAGAGCAAGTTTCAGAGTCTCTTCTGACATCCATTTTGGTGTTTTCTTTCCTATCTTTTTAATGACTTCTTGCTTTCTTCATGTATGATGTCCTTGATGTCATTCCACAACTCGTCTGGTCTTCAGTGAGTGTTCAATGCATAAAATCTATCCTTGAGATGGTCTCTAAATTCAGGTGGGATATACTCAAAGTCATACTTTGGCTCTCGTGGACCTGTTTTTTCTTCAGCTTCATCTTGAACTTACATATGAGCAATTAATGGTCTAGTCCACAGTCGGACCCTGGCCTTGTTCTGGCTGATGATATTGAGCTTTCCCATTGTCTTTTTCCATAGATGTAGTCGATTTGGTTCTTGCGTATTACATCTGGTGACATTCACATGTATAGTCGCCATTTATGTTGTTGAAAAGAAGTATTTGCAATGAAGAAGTCTTTGGTCTTGCAAAATTCTATCATGATCTCTGGCATCACTTCTATCACCAAGACCATATTTTCCAACCACCAATCCTTTCCAACTTTTGCATTCCAATCACCAGTAACTATCAATGCATCCTGACTGTATGTTTGATCAATTTCAGACTGCAGAAGTTGGTAAAAATCTTCAATTTCTTCATCTTTTGCCTAGTGGTTGGTGCAGAAATTTGAAGAACAGTCATATGAACTGGTCTTCCTTGTAGGTGTATGGATATTGTCCTATCACTGACAGCGTTGTACTTGAGGATAGATCTTAAAATGTAGAGTCAATTACAATTCATAGTGACCCTATGTACAACAAAACAAAACATGGCCCAGTCCTGCGCCTTCCTCACAATCTGTTATGCTTGAGCCCATTGTTGCAGCCACCATGTCAATCCATCTTGTTGAGGATCTTCCTCTTTTTTGCTGACTCTCTACCAAGCATGATGTCCTTCTCCAGGGATTTACCCCTCCTGACAACATCCCAAAGTATATGAGTAGTAGTCTCACCATCCTTGCTTCCAAGGAGCACTCTGTTCGTACTTCTTCCAAGACAGATTTGTTCAGTTTTTAGGCGGTCCATGGTATATTCAATATTCTTTGACAACACAATTCAAATGTGTCAATTCTTCGGTCTTCCTTCTTCATCGTCCAGCTTTCGCATGTATATGAGGCTGTTGAAAACACCATGGCTTGTGTCACGCACACCTCAGTCTTCAATGTGACATCTTTGCTTTTCTACACTTTAAAAAGGTCTTTTGCAGATTTGCCCAATGCAATGTGTTGTTTGATTTCCTGACTGCCGCTTCCATGGGTGTTGACTGTGGATCCATGTAAAATGAAATCCTTGACAACTTCAATCTTTTCTCAGTTTATCATGATGTGGCTTATTGGTCCAGTTGTGACGATTTTTGTTTTATGTTGAGGCGTAATCCATACTGAAGGCTGTGGTCCTTGATCTTCGTAAGTGCTTCAAGTCCCCTTCACTTTCAGCAAGCAATCACTTCAGGAGGTAGCATATGATCAGGAATTGGCAGAATATCAATTGAGATGTTTAACAAACGGATGCAGCACTGGTAGTGCTCACTTGTCTATACCAAGAAATTTGGAAGACAGCTACCTGGTCAACCGACTGGAGGAAATCCATATTTATACTTGTTCCCAAGAAAGGTGATCCAACCAAATGCCAAAATTATTGAATAATATCACACACGAGTAAAGTTTTGCTGAAGATCATTGAAAAGCAACTGCAGCAGTATACTGATAGGGAACTGCCAGAAATTTAAGCCCAATTCAGAAAAGGACGTGGAACCAGGGATATCATTGCTGATGTCAGATGGATGTTGGCTGAAAGAAAAGAATACAAGAAAGGTGTTTACCTGTGTTTTACTGACTATGCAAAGGCATTCAACTGTGTGGATCATAACAAATTATGGATAGCATTGCAAAGAATGAGAATTCCATAACATTTAACTCTGCTCATGAGGAACCTGTGCATACATGGATCAAGAGGCAGTCATTCGAACATAACAAGGGCATACTGCATGGTTTAAAGTCCAGAAAGGTGTGCAGCAGGGTTGTATCCTTTTACCATACCTATTCAATCTGTATACTGAACAAATAATCCAAGAAGCTGAACTATATGAAGAAGAATGGGGCATAGACAACCTGCAGTATGCAGGTGATACAACCTTGCTTGTTAAAAGTAAAAGCAAAAAGGTGGGAACTATCAAAATTGCATCAATGGGTAAAGGGAAAAACAAAATGTGGTACATACATACAATGGAATACTACTCAGCCATAAAGAGAAATGAAGTCCTGATGCATGCTACAACATGGATAAACCCTGAAGATGTTATGCTGAGTGAAATAAGTCAATCACAAAAGAAGAAATGTATGATTACACTTATATGAAGTAAGAACAGTAGGTAAATTTGTAGAGATCAGTGGTTAACAGTAGTCACCAGGGGCAGGAGGGGGGTGGAGAAATCATGCTCTGGGAAGTAGTGAGTTTTTGTCTATGGTGATGGGAAAACTGGCATCAGTTAAGAGTAATGGTTGCACAACTTGACTGATGTAACTGGTATCACAAAGCTGTATAACAGAAAAAGGGCAAATTGGCAAAGGTTGAGTTATATATAATTTTCCAATAACAGCACCCCCCACACATCAAAGAGAAGCTGCAGCTGCTAATAATACTTAGGTACAACAAACATCTCATGGGATTGTTTTCCTTGATTTGAAACTTCAGGGCCATAGTTTTGTGGGATAGTCCATCAACTGGCCTAGTATTATTTCTAGAGTTTCTGTTCTACTTCCTAGTTCAGTGATTAGTGCCTGGGGTCTTCAAAGATTGTGAGCGGCCATCCAAAATACAACAATTGGTTTCTATTCAGCTGGAGCAGAAGAGAAAGGAGACTCAGAAAATGGAGAAGGAACTGGATTGCAGGTCTAATTGCCTCCATGAACTACAGCTTCCTGTAACATGAGACCAGAACTGTATGATGCCTGGCCACCATTACTGAACATTTTGATCAATAACTGAATAGATGGATCCTGATCAAAAAGGGAAAAATGTAAAACAGAATTTCAAATTCTTATGGAATCCAGACTGGACCAATTGAGACTGGAAGAATCCCTGAATCTATTTCCTTGAAATAATCTTTAAATTTTGAACTGAAACAATCTCCTGAAATCATCTTTAAACCAAACAATTTTGCTTAATTTCTAAAGAATGTTTGACTTGAACAGTGGATCCTTTTAAAGACTTATCTGTATGAGATCAAATTGAAAACAGTAACTCTAAAGCATAGATGAGAAGTTCAGGGGGCAGTGAGCCCATGTTAACAGTAGTGAAACAATTTGGGTAGAGACAGTGACACAACCTGAAGAAAATAACCAATGTCACTGTAACTGACAGGGTTAAACTGTTCCCCCTCCTCCCATCACACTCACGCTCTGTAAGCTGCTGAGGCATTATGTGTAGCAGCCCAAGGCCATCCTACTTCTCTGCTCAAGGCTGCTTCACTATTGGCAGCCACCTCTCCATTCATATATGAGCAATAAGCCACAAAGCTGTCCTTAGATAAACTTCATGTGTCATACCTTCCAAAACACGCCCCCAGCTGCCATATTGCAACCCCCACTATACCCCATATATGTTAATTAGTTCCTGGAATCCCCTGCCTATTTGCAGAAGCTTCATGAATTATACATAAGTTCCCTGTCCTGAAACCTATAACTGCCCTAGAATCCCCAACCTCAGGGAGCTTAATTTGAGACTTAGTCTCTGAGGTCCTTGCTTGACAGGCTTGCAATAAAGTTTACTTTCTCAAAGACCTAGTGTTTCTCACCTGACTTGAGAAGTCACACCAGGCAGGACATACTCTCATGTTATATCACTGAACTCTACATGTAGACATTGTTGAGTGGAAGTATATTTTGCTGTGTACATTTTTAACACAAATAAATATTCTAAAATAAGAGAGTAGGGGGGGAAGATCAGCAGTGTCTTAGTAATCTAGTGCTACTATAACAAATGCCACAAGTGGATGGCTTTAACAAAGCGAAATTTATTCTTTCACAGTCTAGTAGGCTAGAAGTCCCAATTCAGGGTGCCAGCTCCAGGGGAAGGCTTTCTCTCTGTTTGCTCTGGGGCGAAGGTCCTTGTCATCAATCTTCCCCTGGTCTAGGAGCTTCTCAGCACAGGAACCCCAGGACCAAAGGACGCACTCCGGTCCCTGTGCTGCTTTCCTGGTGGTATGGGGTCCCCATGTCTCTGCTCACTTCTTTTATATCTCAAATGAGATTAAAAGACAGTCTTGTAGATTCAGTTCTGCCACATTAACATAACTGCTGCTAATCCTGCCGCATTAAATATCATAGAAATGGAATTACAACACATAGGAAAATCACATCAGATGACAAAATGGTGGACAATCACACAATACTGGGAATCACAGCCTAGCCAAGTTAACACACAGTTTGGGGGGAAAAATTCAACCCATAACAAGAAGTTTCTAATAAAGGTAGATATACACACAATACGACACAGCTATCCCACTCATAAGGATCTACACAAGAAAAAGGAAGCCTTATATTCACACACATGAAAAATCTATGCTTGAATGCTTATTGCTGTTTTATTAATAACAAAACTCAAATATCCTTCCATTGGCAAATACACAGATATGTGTACACAATGAAATACTACAAAGCAATAAAAAGAAACAAATTTGATATATTTATCAAAAATGACTCTCAAGGCTCTGGGGACCATGGTCTCGGGGAACATCAAGCTCAATTGGCATGACACTACTTATAAAGATAATGCTCTACATTCTATCTTGGTGAGTAGTGTCTGGGGTCTTAAAAGCCTATGAGCGGCCATCTAAGATACTCCACTGGTCTCATCCCTTCGGGAGCAAGGGAGAATGAAGAGAACAGGATACAACGAAAAGATCAGTCCAAAGGACTAATTGTCCACAGCTACCAAGGCCTCCACCGGACTGAGTCCAGTACAGCTAGATGGTGCCCGGCTACCACCACTGACTGCTCTGACCAGGATCACAACAGAGGGTTCTGGAAAGAGCTGGAGAAGGATGTAGAGCATAATTTTAACTCCCCCCCCCAAAAAAAAAAAGACCAGATTTACTGGCCTAAAGAATACTAGAGAAACCTCAAGAGTGTGGCCCCCAGACACCCTTTCAGCTCAGAGGTGAAGTTACCTTCGAGGTTCGATGTTAAGCCTGGGAGTGGACAGCCCAGTAAAACTAAATGGGACTAACAAGGTACAGGAGTCCGGTGACAAAGGCCAGAAGGCAGAGGGGGAGTAGGAAACTGATGATAAGGAACACAAATTGAGTAAGGACACTGTCGATGTGTTGTGAGATTGCTGACCACTGTTACAGGGCAACATTTGTAGTAACTATTAAATGGGAGGCTGTTTTGTCCTGTAAGCCTTCATCTTGGGCGAGAATGGCAGCACAATTGGAAAAGCATAGTCAATATCACTTAAATGTGTAAGTAAAAAGTTTTGAAATGGTGTTAAAAAAACAAAAAAAAAAAAAACCAAATGAGACTAACGAGGTACAGTAGTCCAGTGACAAGGGCCAGAAGACAGAAGGGGACAAGAAGTCCCCTGGTGATAGGGAACACAAGGTGGAGTAAGGATATTCTTGATGTGTTGTGAGATTGTTAACCATTGTCATAGGGCAACATGTGTAGTAACTGTTAAATGAGAAACTATTTTGTTCTGTAAGCCTTCATCTTAAGTGAAAATAACAGCACAGTTGGAAGAGCGTAGTCAATGTCACTGAACCGTGTATGTAGAAATTTTTGAAATGGTGTATCTTTGGCTATCTGCATTTTCATCAAAAAAAAAAAAAAAAAGGTTGAGAATTTAGAGGCTTAATATGTTGTGGGGTTGTTAACCAATGTCATAAAACAACGTGTACTACTGTTTCATGAGAAACTATTTGTTCTGTAAGCGTTCACCTGAAGTACAATAAAATATAAAGAAAAAAAAAAAAAGACTCTCAAATTCATTACACTATATAACAGGAGCCAGAATGTAAAAGCTATGTAGTGAATGAAATGTGTAGGGACAGTTGCCAAGAATTCAGATTGAGAGGAAGGTTTGATTAAAAACGGGTAGCACTAGGAATATTTTTAGAGAAAAGAGAATTCTTCTATACTCTCATTGTGGTACTGCTTATATGACTTGATGTATTTGTAAAAACTCTTTACTACAGTATATTGGAAAACTGAATTACTGTTTCTAAATTTATATATACATACACACGAACAACGGACTAAAGAACTGCAAATCAGGAAAAAGCAAAGTGACTACAGGAATCAATCTCGCCTGTGCAAGAGATTCACTGTTAATGTTCTAGTTAACATTAACAGTGTCCTGTTCTACAGGCTGGTTTTTCTGCATATGTATTTTATAAAATTGCCATAATCATGTATACAATATTTTAAACCCTGCCTTTCATACAACAAGCTATGACTGCCCTCCTACTATGGACTAAACTTTTTCCCAAGAAATTCATTTATTGGAGACAGAGCCAAGATGGCAGAATAGTCAGACACTTCCTGTAGTCCCTCTTACAACGAAGACCTGAAAAAACAAGTGAATCAATTATATATGACAACCTAGGAGCCCTGAACATCAAAGGCAAAGTTGAGGAATCAGACCGAGTGGCCGGGGGAGGAAGAAACGGTTCAGAAGCGGTGAGGAATTGCCAGATCTCACCCAGTGGGAGCTGACACTCTTCGGGCTGGATCAGCTGGCATGTGCAGTGACACAAGCAGTTGTGCTCTGGAGGCGTTTTCCACATTAGGAGACACCGAGTGACAGACTACTTGGGCTGCCAGAACCAGTGAAAGGCAGCAATTAGAAAAATATAAGCACATGTGTCTCACCTACTGCATGGATCAAAAAGCACCCCTTTTGGGATAAAACTCTCTCCCATTTACCTGCCCCATCCCCATTCCGCACCAGGTACCAGGGCAGCTTCAGGGACTGCCAAGTCCCCTGGGCCACAAATAGGACCTGTAATGTGCCCTGAGCCATTCTTCTAGCCTTGGAGAGGGAACAAATTAAAACAGGAAAAAATAATCTACCAGTTCTCCTAAGCTGGGAACTCAGGGTAGGCACAGCTCCTTTACCTAGGCATAGGTATAAAGGGTCCATGGACTTTGAATGCTTTTCACCCCTGCATTGACCTGTGTGGGCCCATTTCAACAGTGTAGGCCCTCATTGCCACAGTATAACAGGGTATGTACCTGAAGCCTAATTTCCACACTATCAGCTATATGATGAAGTGGCTAGTTTGTGATATTTGACACTGCTCTGCCCATTAAGCAGGGTCCTCACCTACCCACATCAGGGGCCTGAGGACTGGTGACTCCACCCATGCCACCTAGCCACCTGTGACATGAGTCCAAAGATAAGTGGTGCCTCCCAGGCCTTACAGCCAACAGCACTGGGTACCCATAGTCTGGCTGCAAAACCAATCCACCTATGAGATCTAGGGAACAGGGACACACTTTACTCAAAGACACTCAGGGGCAGCCATCAGTCCCCTACCTTGCTCAGCATATGACCCCTACTGCAGATACCTGTGCCTACACCAATCACCCTTGCCTGTCTAGCACTGTAGGTGAGAGCCTGCACCACACACCTGGTGACCGGCTATGTGGACACCAGAGCAAAATACATATAAGAAAAGGAAATACTGGGGTCACACACCTAGTGACAAACATAATCACCTACTGACAGGACGTTAGATTCAAAAGCACCAATAATCAAACTAGCTCAGATGAGCAGCCTATTTGGGCATATCAAAACAAAACAAGAAGCTAAAATACAGTAAGCAAACATAAAAAAATATAACTTATTGATAGCTTGGAAACAAAAATCAATATCAAATTGCATAAAATGTCAGACTATGATGGCTTCAGCAAGCTCCCAAAACAATCAAGAAATTTTCCAGAGGAAGAGCAGTTCTTGGAATACCAGAAGTAGAATACAAAAGATTAACATACAGAATTGTTCAAGATATCAGGATGGAGATTGGGCAAAACGATGAATATGCCAAGGAACATATAGAAAAAATTAAGATTATAGAAGAGCAAATGACAAATTTAACAGGCTGCAAGAATCCATAGAGAGACAGCAAAAAGAAATCCAAAAGATTAACAATAAAATTTCAGAATTAGACAACTCAATAGAAAATCCTAGGAGCAGAATTGAAGCAATGGAAGTCAGAATTAGTGAGATTGAAGATAAAGCACTTGACAGCAACTTATTTGAGGAAAAACCACGTAAAAGAATTTTAAAAAATGAAGAAACCCCAAGAATAATGTGGGACTCTATCAAGAGGAATAACCTGCGAGTGACTGGAGTACCAGAACGGGGGGATAACAGAAAATACAGAGAGAATTGCTGACGATTTGTTGGCAGAAAACCTCCTTGATATGGTGAAAGATGAGAAAGTATCTATCCAAGATGCTCATCTAACCCCACACAAGGTGGATCCCAAAAGAAATTCACCAAGACCTGTTATAATCAAACTTGCCAAAACCAAAGATAGAGAATTTTAAGAGCAGCTAGGGATAAACGAAAAGTTATCTACAAAGGAGTCAATAAGACTAAGCTCAGACTACTCAGCAGAAACCATGCAGGCAAGAAGGTAATGAGATGACATATATAAAGCTGTGAAAGAAAAAAACTGCCAGCCAAGAATTATATATCCAGCAAAACTGGGTCTCAAATATGATGGTGAAATTACAGCATTTCCAGATAAACAGAAGTTAAGGCAATTTGTAAAAACCAAACCAAAATTACAGGAAATACTAATGGGAGTCCTCCAGTTAGAAAATCTATAACATCAGATAACAACACAAGACTAGAACATAGAACAGAGCAACCAGATATGAACCCAGATAGGGAAATCATAAAAATAAATTAATGCTAAAGCACTGTAAATAGGGAAACAGAGACATCAATATGTAAAAGATAACATTAAAACAAAAAAGAGGAAATAAAAAATGCAGTCATACATCTTTCATACAGAAAGGAAGTCAAGGCAATACAAAGAAATAAAAGATTGGTTGAAAATAGGGGTAAATATTAAGGTAACCACAAAGAAAACTAACAATCCTACAAATCAAAATAAAAAGCAAGAAAAACATAGACTCAGCAAACACAAAATCAACAACAATGGAAAAGATGAAAAGAAAATACATAAAGAAAAACAACTCAGCACAGAAAATTAAGTGGAACAAAGAAACTGTCAACAACACAAAAAAAGACATCAAAATGACAGCACTAAACACATACTTCTCAATAATTACGCTTAATGTAAATGGACTAAATGCACCAATAAAGAAAATAGCAGAATGGATTAAAAAACATAATGCATCTATATGCTGCCTACAAGAGACACAACTTAAATACACAAACTAAAACTCAAAGGATGGAAAAAATATATCAAGCAAACAACACTCAAAAAAGAGCAAGAAGAGCAATATTAATCTCTGACAAAGTAGACTTTAAAGTAAAATCCACCAAAAAGTATAAAGAAGGACACTATATAATCATTGAAGTGTCAATACACCGGGAGGACATAACCATAATATTCATGCACCCAACGACAGGGCTCCAAAATACATAAAACAAACTCTAACGGCATTGAAAAGAGAGACAGTTCCACAATAATAGTAGGAGACTTCAACACACCACTTTTGGTGAAGGGTAGAACATCCAGTAAGAAGTTCAATAAAGACATGTAAGATCTAAAAGCCACAATGAACCAACTTGATCCCACAGAAATATACCGAACACTCCACCCAACAGCAGCCAAGTATACTTTCTTTCCCAATGCACACGGAACATTCTCCAGAATAGATCGCATATTAAGCCATAAAAAAAACCTTAACAGAATCCAAAGCGTCGAAACATTACAAAGCATCTCTTCTGACCATAAAGCCATAAAAGTAGAAATTGATAACAGAAAAAGGAAAAAAAAAACACACACACATACGGAAACTGAACAACACCTTGCTCAAAAACTACTGGGTTATAGAAGAAATTAAGGATGGAATAAAAAAATTCATAAAATCAAATGATAATGATAATACATCCTACAATTGCTTTTGGGACACAGGAAAAGCAGTGCTCAGAAATAAATTAACAGCAATAACAGCACACATCCAAAAAGAAGAAAAGGCCATAATCAAAACATTAACCCCACAACTTGAACAAGTAGAAAGAAGGCAGGAAAAGAAGCCATCGGGTGCCAGAAGAAAGCAAATAATAAGAATTAGAGCAGAATTAAATAACATAAATAGAAAAACAATTGAGTTAAGAAGACCAAAAGCTGGTTCTTTGAAAACATCATCAACAAAATTGATAAGCCGCTGGCAACTGACAAAAGAAAAACAGCAGAGGAAGCAAATAACCTGAATACGAAATGAGATGGGTGATACCACAATAGACACAACTGAAATTAAAAGAATCAAAACAGAATACTATGAAAACTCATACTGTAACAAATTTGAAAACCTAGAGGAATTGGACAAATTTCTAAAAACTCACTACCTAAACTAACACAAAGAAAGGTAGAACTGAATAAAATTGTAACGAGATTGAAGAGGTATTTAAAAACTCCCAACCAAAAAAAGCCGTGGCGCTGACAGCTTCACTGGAGAATTATACCAAACTTTCAGAGAAGAGTTAACATCACTACTACTAAAAGTATTTTAGAGCATAGAAAAGGATGGAATACTCCCAAACTGATTCTATGAAGTGTGCATAACCCTGATACCAAAACCAGGTAACGACAGCACAAAAAAGAAAAATTACACACCAATATCCCTTATGAACATAAATGCAAAAATTCTCAAAATTCTAGCCAATAGAATTCAACAAACAACATATCAAAAAAGTAATTCACCATGACCAAGTGGGATTCATACCAGGTATGCAGTCATGGTTTAACATTAGAAAAACAATCAGTGTAATCCATCACATAAATAAAAAACAAGAACCACATGATCTTATCAATTGATGCAGAAAAGGCATTTCATGAACTCCAACACCCATTCATGACAAAAACTCTCAGCAAAATGGAAATACAAGGGAAATTCCTCAGCATAATAAAGGGCATTTATAGAAAGCCAACAGCCAACATCATCCTAAAAGGAGATAGTCTGAAAGCTTTCCTCTTGAGAATGGGAACCAGACAAGGATGCCCTTTATCACCACTCTTATTCAACATTGTGCTAGAGGTCCTAATCAGAGCAGTTAGGTTAGAAAAAGAAATAAACGGTATCCAAATTGGTAAGGAATAAGTATAAATATCCCTAGCTGCAGAAAATATGATCTTATATACAGAAAACCCCAAAGAATCCACAAGAAAACTACTGGAACTAACAGAAGATTTCAGCGAAGTATCAGGATACAAGATAAACATACAAAAATCAGTTGGATTCCTCTACACCAACAAAGAAAACTTTGAAGAGGAAATCACCAAATCAATACCATTTACAATGGCCCCCAAGAAGATAAAACACTTAGAAATAAATCTAATCAGAGTTATAAAAGATCTATACAATGAAAACTACAATACACTACTACAAGAAACCAAGAGACCTGCATAAGTGCAAAAACACCTTGCTCATGCATAGGAAGACTCAACATTGTGTAAATGTCAATTCTAGCCAAAGCAATCTACAGATACAATGCAATCCTGATCCAAATTCCACCAGCATTTTTTAATGAGATGGAGAAACAAATCACCAACTTCATATGGAAAGGGAAGAGGCCCTGGATAAGTAAAACATTACTGAAGAAGAACCAAGTGGGAGGCCTCACACTACCTGATTTTAGAACCTATTATAATACTGCCACAGTAGTCAAAACAGCCTGGTACTGGTACAACAGATACATACACAAGTGGAACAGAATTGTGGATCCAGACAAATTCACCTACCTATGAGCAGCTGACATTTGACAAAGGCCCAAAGTCTGTTAATTGGGGAAAAGACAGTCTCTTTAACAAATGGTGCTGGCATAACTGGATATCCATCTGCAAAAAAATGAAATAAGACCCATACCTCACACCATGCACAAAAACTAACTCAAAAAGGATCGAAGACCTAAATATACAATCGAAAATGATAAAGATCACGGAAAAAAAAACAGGGACAACACTAGGAGCCCTCATACATGGCAAAAACAGAATACAAACCATAAGTAACAATGCATAAACACTAGAAGAGAAACTAGATAACTGGGGGCTCCTAAAAATCAAACACGCTCATCAAAAGACTTCACCAAAAGAGTAAAAAGACAACCTACAGACTGGGAGAAATTTTTTGGCTGTGACAAATCCAATCAGCATCTAATCTCTAAAATCTACAAAATACTGCAAAACCTCAACAACAAAAAATTAAAAATGGGCAAAGTATATGAACAGGCACTTCGCTAAAGACGACATTCGGGCAGCTAAGAGACACATGAAGAAATGCTCACGATCATTAGCCATTAGAGAAATGCAAATCAAAACTACAATGAGATACCATCTAACCCCAGCAAGGCTAGCTCTAATCCAAAAATCACGAAATAATAAATGTTGAAGAGGTTGCGGAGAGACTGGAACACTTACACACTGCTGGTGGGAATGTAAAATGGTACAACCACTTTGGATATCGATTTGGCACTTCCTTAAAAAGCTAGAAATAGAAGCACCATATGATCTAGCAATCCCACTCCTTGGAATATATCCTAAAGAAAATAAGAGCCGTCACATGAATAGATATATTCACACCCATGTTCACTGCAGCACTGTTCCCGATAGCAAAAAGATGGAAAAAACCTAGGTGCCCATCCACAAATGAATGGATAAATTATGGTATATTTACACCATGGAATACTACATGATGATAAAGAACAACAATGAATTCATGGAACATAACATGTAGGAATCTGGAGGGGATTATGCTGAGTGAATTTAGTCAGTCACAGGACAAATATTATAAAAGACCAGTATTATAAGAACTCCAGGTTTAAACAGAAGAAAACAATCTTCGACGGTTATGAGAGTGTGGAGGGAGGGGGTATTTACAAACTAAATAGTAGACAAGAATTATCTTAGGTGAAGGGAAGAACAACACACACTACAAGGGATGTCAGCAAACTGGACTAAACCAAAAGCTATGAAATGTCCTGAATACAACCACTTTGAGGGACAGAGTAGCAGGGGTGGTGGTCTGGGGACCATAGTTTCAGAGGACATCTAGGTCAATTGGCATAACAAAGTTTATTAAGAAAATATTCTGCATCCCACTTTGGTTAGTGGCATCTGGGGTCTCAACAGCTAGTAAGCAGCCAAGATGCAGCAATTGGTCCCAACCCACCTGGAGCAAAGGAGAATGAAGAACTGCAAAGACATGAGGAAAGTATTAGTCCAAGAGACAAAACAGCCACATAAAGATTCCATCAGCCTTAGACCAGAATTAGATGGTGCGTGGCTACCACCAGTGACCACTCTGACAGGGAACACAACAGAGTCCCTGATGGACAGGAGTCAAGTCGGATGCAGAACTCAAAATCTAGTAAAAAGACCAGACTTAATGGTCTGAGACTGGAGGGACCCTGGAAGACATGGTTCCCGGACTCTGTTAGCCCAAAACTAAAACATTCCCGAGGCCAACTCTTCAGACGAAGATTAGACTGGACTATAGGACATAAAATGATAGTAAAGAGTGTGCCTCTTAGTTCAAGTAGATACATGAGACTAAATGGGCAGTTCCTGTGTGGGGGTGAGATGAGAAGGCAGAGAGGGTTAGTAGCTGGTTGAACAGACATAGGAAATCTGGGGTGGAAAGGAAGAATGTGCTGTCACAGTATAGGGAGAGCAACTAATGTCATATAACAACTTGTGTAGACATTTCTGTAGCAGAGACTAACTTGAATTGTAAACTTTCTCTTAAAGCACACACAAAACATTCATTTATTGATAGTACAGTACTATGATATGCAGCCAGGCATTTATTGAAAACTCCCTTCCTGGTGTATACTGACACTGTTTATAGACTTTCAGTATTTTCACTATCACCAGGATCAATGGAAACAGCCCTGGTGATGCAGTGAATAGCCACTTGGCTGCTAACCGAAAAGTCGGCAGTTTGAACCAACCAGCTCAATCCACGTTGTAATAATTCACATTTTCTAAGAATTCCAAAAAAATTTGTAGGTGTTTCCATGTTCCTTACATACACAAGATTCTTCAGAAGTATGACTTCTCACATATTTGATAGAGGTTATTAGTGAAGACCTTCCTATATGCATGAAACCTCACATCTTGGAACGTACAAAGGGAAAAGGAAAAACTTTGCCATATCACACTCCTTACACTACAACATGGTTTCTCTCCCACGTGTTTTCTTTCAGGATCTTTTAAAAGATTAGAGATTACGAAAAGCTTTCCAAAATTACACGTTTTCTTTCCTTTGTACCTCCTGACACATCTTCAAAAGGCCAAGAACTGAAGTCTCCCTTACTCCTTACATATGCAAGGCCCCTTTCCACTGAGTTCTTACATGTTTATTGAGGAATGAATAACAACTAAACGCTTTCCCACATTCCTTACGTTCCTAAGCTTTCTCTCGACTAGAAATTCCTTTATGGTGAGGTATGAGAACTAAAGCTTTCCAACATTATGCTCAAGGCCTCTCTACAATGTACACTGTTCTATGGTGAGGGATGGGGACCAAATAAGGCTTTCCTACATTCATTACCATTCATAAGGTGTCTGTAAAAACAGTATGGTGTTAGAAGCCATCTTCGATACTTCACAGAGAGCAGAGAGAATCACTGTCATCATCAGCCCAAAGACCAAATCTGATTCCTATTAGGTGGAAGACAAACATTACCGCCACCCTCCAATCTTTTTACCAATTCTGACACCAGTCATGCCTCCCACAGCACTCTACTTCTCTCCTGGGTTCAATCATTCCCTGCAATAGCACACAGAACTCAGAGACCATATTCACAATTGAGGTTTACTAAGTTAACAAGTTACAATTTAAAATCAGTATAAATACAGAAGTAACAGAAACAACTCAAGAAACAGTTCTTCAAATAGGAGTTTCTTAGCCTCTGCCTCTGGGCCCTGGTCAGGGTCTTGCTGCTGGTGGGCCCTGTTTAGACCTGACCTCTGCTGCCAGCCTCTGCCCTGTTTGGGCAAGTATTACAGCTCCTTAACCATGCTGGCTAGTGCCCGGAGGCACTCTACTCTGTCAGGAACCCTCTTGTCCAAACAAGCTCAGCTCTCTCTGTGAGTTGGCAAGCCCACTGTGGCTGCCTTGCTCTGGGGGCCAGGAAGCCCACCATGCCATCTTGTGCTGGTCTCTTGGTTATATTGCCTCCTGTCAGTTGTACTTGCCGCGTGTCACTGTTTCCAGTGCTCCTCTTATAGCATTAAGCTCTGTCTCCTGGATCAAGAAGGTTCTAAGAACAAGGACCCCAGGTCCAAAGGATGTGCTCCTCTCCTGGCCAGTCTTCCTGATGGTAGTGGGGTCCCTCTACTCCTTCTGGGACTGGCTCTTTTTAAACCTAGTAGGATGGCAAAACTGACCAACCCCCTACAAGTGTTCCATGCACCTATTTGCATAGTCTCCCCAATCATTCTGTGGGAGTTAAAAGACCATAGCTAGAAAGCTCATATGACACCAATTTCCCGCACTGCAGGTGGTCTTCATTCCGAGATCTTATATGGTCAGTGATATGTGAGAAGTGACTAAAGGCTTTCTCATGTTCCTATCGTAAGGTCTAACTTCATGGAAAGTTCTAACATGTTTACGGAAGGATGAGAAACAACTAAAGGGTTTCACACATTCCTTACACTCATAAGGTTTCTCTCCAGTGTGAGATCTTATGTGGTTAGTGAGGTGTGAGGACTGAAAAAAGGCTTTCCCACATTCCTTACATTTATATGGCCTCTCCCCACTGTGCGTTCTTATATGTTCCGTGAGGTGTGAGGACCGAATAAAGGCTTTCCCACATTCTTTACATTCATAAGGCCTATATCCATTGTGAGCTCTTATATGGCCACTCAGGTATGAAAACTGACTAAAGGATTTTCCACATTCCTTACATTCATAAGGCTTCTCTCCAGTATGAACTCTTACATGTCTAGTGAGTCGTGAAAACTGACTAAAGGCTTTTCCACATTCCTTACATTCATAAGGCTTCTCTCCACTGTGAATTCTTACATGTTTAGTGAGTTCAGAAAAATGTTTAAAGGCTTTCCCACATTCTTTACATTCGTAAGGCCTCTCTTCACTGTGCGTTCTTAAATGGGTAGTGAGGTGTGAGGACCGAATAAAGGTTTTCCCACATTCCTCACATTCATAAGGCCTCT
This sequence comes from Dugong dugon, assembly GCA_030035585.1. NCBI lineage: Eukaryota > Metazoa > Chordata > Mammalia > Sirenia > Dugongidae > Dugong > Dugong dugon. Next base: position 15,549,300 of record CM057462.1, on the reverse strand, counting down.
CTCCACTGTGAGATCTTATATGTGTAGTAAGAGATGAAGAACAGCTAAAGGCTTTCCCACATTCCTTACATTCATAAGGATTCTCTCCACTGTGGACTTTTACATGTCTAGTGAGTTCTGCAAACTGCTTAAAGGCTTTCCCACATTCTTTACATTCATAAGGCCTCTCTTCACTGTGCGTTCTTATATGGGTAGTGAGGTGTGAGGATCGAGTAAAAGCTTTCCCACATTCCTGACATTCATAAGGCCTCTCTCCACTGTGAGATCTTATATGTGTAGTGAGAGATGAGGAACAAATAAAGGCTTTCCCACATTCTTTACATTCATAAGGCCTCTCTCCACTGTGAGTTCTTATATGTCTAGTGAGATCTGAGAAGTAACGAAAGGCTTTCCCACATTCCTTACATTCATAGGGCTTCTCTTCACTGTGAGTTTTTATATGCTTAGCCAGGGATGAGGAACGACTAAAGGCTTTCCCACATTCCTTACATTCAAATAGCCTCTCTCCACTGTGAGTTCTTATATGTCTAGTGAGGCTTGACAGATAAATAAAGGCTTTCCCACATTCTTTACATTCATAAGGCCTCTCTCCACTGTGTGTTTTTATATGTTTAGTGAGATCTGAGAAATAACGAAAGTCTTTCCCACATTCCTTACATTCATAGGGCCTCTCCACACTGTGAGTTCTTATGTGTGTAGCAAGGGATGAGGAACAACTGAAAGTTTTCCCACATTTCTTACATTCAAAAAGTCTCTCTCCACTGTGAGTTCTTATATGTCTACTGAGGCTTGAGAGATAACTAAAGGCCTTCCCACACTCCTTACATCCGTAAGGCCTCTCTCCACTGTGAATTCTTATATGCTCAGTGAGGGAGAAGAAACAATTACAAGGTTTCCCATAATCCTTACATTTACAAAGTTTCTGTCTCACACAGGGTTTTAGGTAAGAAGAACAAATGCAGTCTTCTCCACATTCCTTACAATGATAAGGTTTGTATCCAGTGTGAGATTTGATGTGATACTTAAATGATAAATGATTGATGAAGGTTTTTCCACATTCAAGGCATTCAAAAGGATTTACTCCAGCAGATGTTCTTTTGAGACTAGTAAGATTTCCAATCCAGCTGAAATTTTTTCCACACTGATTGCCTTCTTCACCTTTATTTACTTTACCATCTTTACTTTCATAGAGGCTCTCTACTGTATATGTTCTGTTAAAAACAGGAAGAATGTTGTTAGGATTTGTTACCATTTCACAATTACCACACACAGTCAATGTGTATACTTACTGCCAAGTTGTCTCATACTGCATAACTTGAATCATCTAACAGAGAGCACTACCGTTACTGTCACCCAAAAGCAAACTTGTTGAGTAGATTCCGACTCACAGTGACCCTGTTGGACATAGTAGAACTGCCCCATAGGGCTTCCAAGGAGTAGCTGGTAAATTCAAAACTGCCAACCTTTTGGTTAGCAGCCAAGTTCTCAACCACTGTGCCAATAGGTTTTCTAAACAATGAGTCTTTCTGATAACTGGATACAAATTAAGTATGTTTCAAATAATATCTGATACACGCTGCATTGTAAAAATTACATGAACTCACCATTTAATAGTTATACACACATTTTAGAGCTAGTTTTGTATGTACACATACATGCACAAATATCATGACATCTTAAGACTATCCTGAAGGATCGCTCATTGTCCTGTGAAAGATACTCACCTCAAGTGCCTTCCTTGGTTGTTGTACTGATGTTTACTGCCATGGAATTCACAGATTTCTCCTAACACAGAGGACCAGGAGTCACTCTTTATGGATAAGGCTTGTTCATTATTATCCTGTTTAAAAACTGACCCGATAATTTTAAGTGCAGTTTCACAAGATAAAACAGTGAGAACATTTCATGAGAAACAAGGCACATAAAACAAAGACTTTGAGGTATCTGGCTGTTACATGACTTCAGCAACAGTTAAGAGTAAGAAATTTACAAACAGTTCTATAATAATTGAAAGTGATGGTGATATAAATCGGACGTATTCATGAAAATAAAATAAAAAGACACTGCAAACAATTATGTGTGTTAAGATGATATTAAAAGAGGAAATGGTGGAAGTCTTTTCCTGCAAACACAGAAGGCATCGCGGGATTAATGAAAACTCAAAAAATTCAGCTCAGTTATATGTGTAAGTTCCACCTCCTCAGAGCAAAAGATTATTTTGAGTTGATTTCTTCAAATGTAATTCCATCCTAGCAGGGCTGGTCTTTCAAAGGATTCTTGCCTTCTTCCTTCTCCCTGACACTACAGCTCTGGGTAAATCCTATCTCTACTCTCCTAAGATCTTTCCCTTCTTAGGGAGAAAAATTCGTGTATTTGACATGGTGCTCATGGAGAAAGACAAATAATGAGAGGAGATACAGGAGCACATTTCCCTGATGCTCAGCTAATAGTCAATTTAATACATAAATTTTTACTTTCGTGGGGAAGCCACTAGAGTGTAAGCCCCATGAGAGCAGTGAAAATGCCTGTCATGTTTGTCAGTGTATTCCAATTCCTCAACCCAAATCCTACAAGAAGGTCGATGAAATACTGTTGCTGTCGAGTTGATTCTGAAGCTCCTTGTGACTCTACAGGACAGAATAGAACTGCCTGATAAGGTTTCCAAGGAGTGGCTGGTGGATATGAACTATTGACCTTTTTGTTAGCAGCCATAGCTCTTTAACCACTGTGCCATGAATACAATATATTTATTCAACAAATAAGTAAATAAAAAAAATGAAGCTGTGCTTACCTGAATCCAGGTTACTGAAGGTTTCCATCATCACATCTCTGTAGAGTTTCTTCTGAGAAAAATCCAACAAAGCCCATTCTTCCTGAGTAAATTCCACAGCCACATCCTCAAAAACCACTGAGTCCTAAAACATCACACATATTCTGGATCAGCAAGGTACCATCTCCCCAATATGTGCAAAAGGATGGGTGAAGCTGACACTCCTGAGGAACTGAGAATTCATAAGGAGGCATAAAAGGTTCTATATTCTACTCTAGATTTTGGCCATCAGTGTTGTCCGTTCACTGACTACATTGACCTCTTGACTGTTGGCATCTAATGTCATAAATTTAACAATATTTCTAACATACTGCACTTATCTCCCCACAGATTAACTATGACCTATCCAATCTTATTCCTCTCTATAGTTCAGAACAGGCAAAAAACATAGCAGAAAGGAAAAAAATTCTCTATGAAAGACCTATTTCCACATTCAAATAATCATTTCTTTGTGGAAAAAATCAAATTCGCCTCCTTCCATAAGATCAGCTGAAATACACAACAAAACATGAAGCACAGGGTGAAAGCAAGATGAATTATTAATAACTTAGAAAGAGTGAGAAACTGGCAGCTTTTCCTGTTGATTAGACAAAGCAAGCATCAGAACCAGGCTCAGATACGGCAAATAATTTGGGATTAACAGAATGGGAATTTAATACAACTATTCCCTATGGGGCACTTCTGTCCTATGGGGTCGCTATGAGTTGGAATATACTTGACTGCAACAGGTGTGATGGAGATGATTCATATAAAAAGCCCTCCCATTGAAAAAGTAGACCACATGAAAGAACAGGTAATGTGAGCAGAAAAATGGAAACTCTAAAAAAAAAATCAACAGAAAATCCTGGAAATCAAAAATACTGTAATAGCAGGGTAGGGGTCTGGGGACCATGATTTCCAAGGACATCTAGGTCAATTGGCATAAAAAATTTATTAAGAAAATGTTCTGCATCCTACTTCGATGAGTGGTATCTGGAATCTTAAAAGCTTGCAGTGGCCATCTAAGATGCATCAACTGGCCCCAACCACCTGGAGTAAAGGAGAATGAAGAACACCAAAGACGAAAGGAAAGTATTAGACCAAGAGACAGAAAGGGCCACATAAACCAGAGACTTCATCAGCCTGAGACCAGAACTAGATGGTGCCCGGCTACCACCAATGACCGCCCTGACAGGGAACAGAGAGTCCCTGATGGAGAAGGAGAAAGGCGGGGTGCAGAACTCAAATTCTAGTAAGAAGACCAGACTTAATGGTCTGCTGAGACTGGAAGAACCCCAGAAAGCATGGCCCCTGGATTCTCTATCAGCCCAGAACTAAAACAATTTCCGAGGCCAACTCTTAAGACAGGGATTGGACTGGACTGTGGGAACTAAAGTGATACTCATGAGGAGTGTGCCTCTTAGCTCAAATAGATACAAAAGACTAAATGGGCAGCTTCTGTCCAGAGGTGAGATGAGGAGGCAGAGAGGGTTAGGAGCTGGTTGAATGGACATGGGGAATTGGGTGGAAGGGAAGAGTGTGCTGTCACAGTATGAGGAGAGCAATTAGAGTCATATAACAATGTATGTATGAATTGTATGGGGAAAAAAAAGTTGTCAAAAAAAAAAAAATACTGTAATAAAAGCAAAGAATGCCTTTAAGGGGATCGGCAATAGATTGGATACGGCCAAGGAAAAATCACTGAGTTTGAAGACAGGTCAACAGTAACATGCAAACCTGAAATACAAAGAATAAGGAACAAAAAGGGAACAGAATATCCAAGAACTGTGAACAAAAAGGTGTCACATATGCATGAGAATACCAAAAGAAAGAAAGAAACTAAATATTTGAAGACTGGCTGAAATTCTTACAAAATTAATGACAGAAACCCAAACCACAGACCCAAAAGTTCAGCGAACACCAAACAAAATACATACAATAAAATTTATACCTAGATACATCACATTTAAATTGCAAAAAAATGGAAAACACGCCACAGGAAAAAAACAGATCTTATCTACACAGGAGGAAGATTAAGTATAGCTGACTTGTACCAAAAAGCCATGCAAGCAAGAAGACAATGGAATAAAATACTAAAGGACTAAAAGACTAAAACAACCAACGTAGAATTCTGTGTCTAGTAAATTATATTTTAAAAGTGAAGGAAAAATATAGGCATTCTCAGACAAATATTGACGACATTTGTTGCCAGTATACCTGTCTTGCAAGAAACGTTAAAGAAAGGTCTTCATAGAAGAGAAAAAATATGATATTGGTCAGAAACTCGGATGTGTAAAAAGGATGGAACAGCATTAGAGAAAAAAAGAAAACTAAAATATTTTACTTTTTTTATTCTTAATTTAACAGAACAACAGTTTGTTAAATAACCACAGTAGATTCTAGAACAATTAACTGTACTCATGCAGAACCTGTACATAGACCAAAAGGCAGTCATTCAAACAGAACAACAAAATACTGCATGGTTCAAAATCAGGAAAGGTGTGTATCAAGGTTGTATCCTTTCACTATACTTACTCTGTATGCTAAGGAAATAATCAGAGAGGCTGGACAACATGAAGAATAGGGCATCAAGATTGGAGAAAAACTCATTAACAACGTAAGTTATGCAGATGATACAACTTTGCTTGCCAAAAGTAAAGAGGACTTGAAGCACTTACTGATGAAGATCAAAGACCACAGCCTTCAGTATACATATACCTGAATATAAAGAAAACAAAAATCCTCACAACTGGACCAAGCAATGTCATGACAAATGGAGAAAAGACTGAAGTTGTCAAGGATTTCATTTTACTTGGAACCACAATCAATGCCCACGGAAGCAGCAGTCAAGAAATCAATGCATTGGGCAAATCTGCTGCAAAAGACTTCTTTAATGTGTCAAAAAAGCAAAGATGTCACTTTAAGGACTAAGGAGCACCTGACCCAAGCCATGGTGTTTTCAATCGCCTCATATGCATGCAAAAGCTGGAAAATGAAAAGGAAGACTGAAGAAGAATTGATACCTTTGAATTATGGTGTTGGAGAAGAATACCGAATATACCATGGACTGCCAGAAGAACTAACAAATCTGTCTTGGAGGAAGTATAACCAGAATGCTCCTTAGAAGCAAGGATGGCGAGACTTTGTCTCACATACTTTAGACATGTTATCAGGAGGGACCAGTCCCTGGAGAAGGACATCATGCTTGGTAAAGCAGAGGGTCAGTGAAAAAGAGGAAGACCCTCAACGAGATGTACTGATACAACAGTTCCAACAATGGGCTCAAGCATAACGACAGTGAGGATAGCACAGGACCAGGCAGTGTTATGTTCTGTTGTACACAGGGCTGCTATGAATTGGAACTGACTCAAAGTCACCTAACAACAACAACACGATAGATTCAGTGATTATAACATATTGGTAAGTGATATGAACAACAGCAATGTTATAAGGGACAGGAGGGAAGAACTGGGAAAACTTTTAAGATACACTACCAGTGAAGAGGTATAGTGTAATTTTTAAGTGGACTGGATTACTTATAAACATAATGCAAACTCTAGAGCAATCACTAAAAGAGGAAAAAAAATATGCTAAATGTGGAGAGAAAATGAAATGATAAAATGCTAAAATACAACAGAAGGGAGAATGGGTGGAAGAAAAAAACAGAGTAAGAAACAGAAAACAGTAACAAATAAGGTAGATATTTAAGAAACCCACATTACTTATAAAAACAGAAATATTAACAGTAAAAGGATAGAGAGAAACAGGACTCAGGTCAGCAAGAAGGTAACATAAATAATTGCATGCTCTGTCCACCGGGAAACACACACACACACAGCAGAAAATGTTCAACTTTGTAAGAACTTCAGAACCAGTCAAAGGTTTCCAGCAACTAATCAAATACAGAGTCAAGAAAAAGGTGACTGCGAAATGGTAGGAGCTTTGTGGAATTTTCAACTTGCCCACGCCTCAACTGCTCCCTGGTTAGGTAGCAGTCTTATCATGGTGGCAGCCCGCAGTCCCAGAGTGGGCTGGAGAGAGCTAAAGGAAAACATGGACAAAACTAAAGGAAAACAATGTACAAACAAAATGAAGAGAGTCCCTGGGTGGTGCAAAAGGTTAAGTGCTCAACTACTAGCTGGAAGTTTGGCAGTTTGAACCCACCCAGAGGCACCTTAGAAAATAGGCCTGGCAATCTTCTTCAAAAGGTCACAGCCTTGAAAACCCTATGGAGCAGTTCTACCACACTCATGGGGTTGGCAACTAATGATAATAAGAAAATGAAAATATCAATAAGAAGATACGAACTACACAAAGGAACCAAATTTTGGAACAATACAAAGAGTAGAATAACTAAAATGAAAACTTCACTAGAGAAGTTGAATACCATATCTCAGTGGGCAGAAGAATCAGAGAACTTGGTATAGGACAATTGAAATTACTGTCTGACAAACAGAAAGAAAAAAGAACGAAGAAAGGTAAACAGAACCAGACATGTTTGCAGAACACCATCAAATAGACCAACATATGCATTACAGGTGTACCCAAAAGTGAAGAGAGAGAAAAATGGGCAAAAAGAGTATTTGTAGAAATAATGGCTCATATTGTCCCAAATTTTATGAAAGACATGAATTTGCATATCCAAAAAGCTCAATGAACTCCAAGAAAGAATAACTGAAAGAGATCCACACTGAGAGAAATTTTAATTAAACTGTTGAAAGCCAAAGCAAAGACAGAATCTTGAAAAAAGCAAAAGAAGCAATACATGAAGGATCCTCAAAAAATTACGGTATCATGGAGACAAGAATATAGTGGGATGACATACAGGCAGTCCATAGGTTATGAACATCCAACTTATGGACAACTCATACTTGCCCTTTAACGTTATGTAAATTTGCCCTTACTTTGAAATGACTTGAAACCTTTTCTTGCAGTAACGTAAGGCTTAGTAAGAACCGTATGCACCTGTTCTGACTTACCTACAAATCTGACTTAAAGACAGAGTTAGGAACAGATCTCGTTTGTAACCTGGGGACTACCTGTATTTGAAGGGAAGAAAAAAAAGAAACAAATACCTGTAAACCAAGAATTCTACATCTGCTGAAACTATCCTTTACAAATGAGGATAAAATTAAAATATGCCCCGATAAACAAAAGCTTAGGGAGTTTGTTCCCACCTGTCTTAACTTACAAGAAGTGCTAAAGAGAATCTTTCAGGCTGAAAAGAAAAAAACCAAAACAAAAAAACCACTAGACAGTAATGAGAAACTATATAAGCAACAAAGATCTCCAGTAAAAGCATTTATATGTAAAAATATAAAAGCCAGCATTATTGTATTTTAAGCTTGTACTTCTACTTTTTATGTCATAACCCACTGCCGTCGAGGTGATTCCAAGTCATAGTGACCCTATAGGACAGAGTAGAACTGCCCCATAGGGTTTCCAAGGCTGTAAATCTTTATGGAAGAAGACTGCCACATCTTCCTCCTGCGAAGCGGCTGCCGGGTTTAAATCCTTACCTTTCAGTTAGCAGCTGAGGGCTTAACCACTATGCCACCAGGGCTCCTCTATTATGTCATACATAATTAAAATAACAAATGCATAAAAATATTTGTAAATTTTTTATTTGGGACAAAATGGATAAAGATGTAATTTGTGAGAAAAAAGGCAAGGAGATGGAGCTATGCAGAACCGAGGTTTTAATATACTAGTAAAGATGATACTAATCTAATTTAGATTATTATAAATCCAAGATGTTAAATGTAATCCGCATGGTAACCACAAAGAAAACATCTAAAAAACATACCCAAAAGAAAATGAGAAAGGGAACAAAACAAACAATAACCGAATTGAATGGAGAAATAAAACAGTTCTACATTCAGAACTGGAATCTTCAATATACCGCTTTCGATAATGAACAGAATATCCAGACAAAAGATCAGTAAGAAAATAAGATCTGAGTTAACAGTATAAAACAACCAGACTTCACAAACATATAGAACACTCCACCCAACAACAGCAGCATATACATTTTTCTCTAGTGCAAATGGATCATTTTCCAAGATAGACCATGTGTTAGGTCAAAAAACAAGTCTCGATACAATTCAAAAAGACTGAAACCATAAACTGTATCTTCTCTGACCATAATGCAATGAAACTAAAAAAGAAGGAAAATAAGAAATATCACAAATCTGTGGAAATTAAACAACAAACTATTAAATAACACACAGTAAGTGATAAAAATCACAAGGGAAATTAGAAAATACTTAGAGACGAATAAAAATAAAAGCAAAATTTCCACAACTTCGGGGACAGTACTCAGAGGAAAATTTATAACACTAAATGCCTACATTACAAAAGAGATCTCTCAAATCAATAATCTAATACTACACCTTGAAGAAATAGAAAAAAGGAGTAAAATAAGCCCAAAGATACCAAAAGGACAGAAATAATTTAGACTATGGTGTGGATAAACGAAATACAGACTACAGAAACAACTGACAGAATCAACAAAACGAGAAATTGGTTTTTTGAAAAGATCAATAAAACTGACAAACATTTAGCTAGACTGACCAAAGAGAAAAGAGACAAATAACTAAAATTAGAAATGAATGTGAAAACATTACTATCCAACCAAACAAAAATAAAAAAGATTGTAAGAGAATACAATGAACAATTATATGGCAACAAATTAGGTAATCTATATAAAAGGGCAAATTCCTAGGAACACACAAATTACCTAAACTGACTCAAGAAGTAACAAGAGATTGAATCAGTAATCAACATTATCCCCAAAATGAAAGGACCAGGACCAGATGGCTTCACTGCTGAATTCTATGCAACATTTAAAGAAGAATATACATCAATTCTCCTCAAACTCCTCCAAAAATAGAAGAGGGAACACTTCCTAATACGAGGTGAGCATTACTCTGATATCAAAGCCAGATACAGGCATGACCAGGGGAAAAAAAAAAGACCAGTCTCCCCATGAATACAGATGTAAAAACACTCAACAAAATACTAGAAACCAAACAGTATATTAGAAGAATTATGCATCATGACCAAGTGGGGTTTATCCTAGAATGCAAGGATAGTTAAACATTAGAAAGTTAACGTAATACACATCAATAACACGAAGAAAAAAAACCGCATGATCATTTCAACTGATGAAGAGAAAGTATCTCACAAAATCCAACACCCTTGGATGATAAAAATAATCAACTAACTAGGAATCAAAGGGAAATTCCTTAACCTGATAATAAGCATTCACGAAAAACCCACAATTAGCATCATATCAAGGAGCCCTTGTGGTACAGTGGTTAAATGCTCGGTTGTTAACCAAAAGATCAGCAGTTCGAACTCACCAGTCTCTAAGTGGGAAAAAGATGCGGCAGTCTGCTTCCATAAAGATTTACAGCCTTGGAAACCCTATGGTGCAGTTCTAGTCTGTCCTACAGGGTCGCTAAGTCAGAAACGACTCGACGGCAGCTGGTGGCATCATATTCCAGTATGAAGGGATTAAAGCTTCCCCCTTAAGATAAAGAACGAGACAAGGATGCCTACTTCCACACTAGGTAGATTCAACACTGTTTTAAGGAGCCAGAATGCTCCGTAAAAGAGGATGGCGAGACTTTGTCTCGCTTACTTTGGACATGTTATCAGGAGGGACCAATCCCTGGACAAGGACATCATGCTTAGTAAAGTAGAGGGTCAGCAAAAGAGAGGAAGATCCTCAACAAGATACAGTGGCTGCAACAATGGCTCAAGCATAGGAACAACTGTGAGAATGGCACAGGACTGGGCAGCGTTTTTTTCTGTTGTACATGGGGTCACTATGAGTTGGAACTGACTTGACAGCACCTAACAACTTTCAACATGGTACAAGATGTCACAGCCAGAGAAGTTAGGCAGGAAGAATAAAATAAGAGATCCAATTCTGATAGGAAGTAAAACTATCTCTGTTTACAGATAACATAATCAGATTAAAAAAATCCACAAGAAGGTTACTAGACCTAAAAAAAGATTTCAACAAATATGCAGACTACGTTAACAGTAAAAATCAGCTGTGTTTCTGTACACCATTAAACAGCCAGCTGAAAAGAAAATCAAGAAAACAATTCCATTTACAATAATATCTAAAAAAATAAAATACCTAAGAAAAAATTTAATCAAGGAAGCAAAAGGCTTGTACACAGAAAACATTGTAAAAAAACTGATGAAGACCTAAATAAGTTAAAACATTCCATATCATGGGTTGGAAGACTTAATATTGTTAAGATGTCAATACTACTCAAAGTGGCATATAGATTCGATATAATCACCATCAGAATGCCAATAGCCTTTTTTGCAAAAAATGGCCTAGAAAATCCTCAAATTCCTATCAGATTGCAAATGGTCCTGAATAGACAAAACAATCCTGAAAAAGAACAAGTAGAAGAACCCACATTTCCTGAATTCAAAACTTAGAAAGCTACACTAATCAAAACAGTGTCACATTGGTATAAGGACATACATGCAAACCAATGCAATAAAAGTGACAGTTCATAAACCCAACCTAGAGTCAATTTTCAATAAGGATAATAACATCATTCAATGGGGAAAGAAGAGTCTCAACAAAAATGCTGAGAAAACTGGATTTCCATATGCAAAAAATGAAGAGAGACCCTACCTAACACCATATGAAAAGAAAACAAAAAACCACTAGTTGCACTCAAGTCGATTCCAACTCATAGTGACTTCATGTGTGTCAGAGAAGAACTGTGCTCCACAGGGTTTTTGGTGGCTGTGATCTTTCAGAAGCAGACTGACAGGTCTTTCTTCTGAGGTGCTCCTAGGCAGATTCAAAGTGCCAACCTTTTGATTAGTAGCTGAGTAGCTAACTGGTTGTGCTACTCAAGGACTCCACCATATACAAAAATTACCTCAGAATGGATCATTCATCTAAATATAAGAATTAAAACCACAAAATTCATAAAAGGAAGCTTATGGGTAAATCTTTATGACCTTGAATTTGCTAGTGGATTGTCAGATATGACACCAAAAGGACAAGTAACCAAATAAAAAATGAATAAATCGTATCTCACCAAAATTAAAAATTTTGCACACCAAGGGATATTATCAAGAAAGGGAAAAGACAACCTCCAGAATGGAATAAGATACTTGTAAATTATATCTGAAGTGTTTACTATCCAGAGATATAAAGAACTCCTACAACTCAACAACAAAAAGAAACATTCCATTTTAAAAACAAGCAAATAGACATTTTCCCAGAGAAGATATACAAAAAGCATGAGAAAAGATGCTCAATGTCATTAGTCAGTAGGGAAACAGAAGTCAAAACCACAATGAGATACCACTTCATATCCACTAGGATAGCTATTATTAAAAAAAACAAAAATCCCGAAAAACATAAAACATATTGCTGAGAATGTGGAGAAACTAAAAGTGTCATCCATTGCTAGTGAGAATGTAAAATGGTGTATCCACTGGGGAAAACAACTTGGTGGTTCCTCAAAAAGTTAAACACTGACCTAGAGACATGGAACAGAATGCCTGGCTGCCACAAACAATTAAGCGCTCGGCTACTAATCAAAAGGTTGGCAGTTTGAATGCATCTAGAGGAGCTTTGGAAAAAAGAACTGACAATCTATTCCCAAAAGGTAACAGCCATTGAAAACATCATGGATTGTAGTTCTCTCTGAACCTACACAGGGTCGCCATGAGTTGGAATCGACCTGACAGCAACTGGTTTAACTAGTTAGGGATGTGAAGGAGTTATTCAAGGGGATATCTGGCAAAAGATTGTTCCAGAAAGAGGGAAAAGGCCAAAGGGGAGAATATGCCTCACACGTTGTACTTAGAGCCAAATACCACTGTGAATGGGGCAGAGTAAGATGTGGGTGAGCAATAGTAGAGGAAGTTGGAAAGGTGACTGGGGTAGGTGGATACATCATGTTCTTGGACATTTGTTGGCCACTGTAAAGTCTCCGGCTTTTGAATGAAATAAAGAGCAATTTCAGGCTTTTGAGCAGAGGATATTAATCTGACAGCTCTTAAAAGACGTTTGTGTAGGGCAAATGTAGAAGCTGGTAGATCTGTTAGACGGTTATGGCCATAATCACGTAAGAAACGTTAAGACTGGAGTGGTGGCAATAAAAGCGAGTGTGCAAGGGGTGGTCCCTAGATATTTTAAAAGTAGACACAACAGAAGTTCCAGGTAGACTGAAGGCTAGGGTGTGAGAGAAAGAGGTGGCAAGGATGAGTCCAGGATTTTTACTCATGAAGACTGAAAAGATGGAGTGCCATCAACATAGATGTGGAAAACTTCAAGGGGAGCAGATTTTCTGGGAAAGCATGTAGAGGTTACTTGGGGCTTGTTGAGACTGAAATGAGGATAAGACATCCAAGTGGGGAAGATACAGAAAAAAAATATTTTTAAAAGAATGGTTTCTGTGAGGAAAGAATGTTCTCCTCAACATATGGTGCTAGGACACCTGGATTTCCACATGCAAAAGAATGAAGTTAATCCCCGTACGTTATATCATGTACAAAAATTAATTTAAAATGTATCAATAATTTAAATATAAGAAAACCATAAAAGCAATGTTTATAACAGTACCATAACAAAAATTCCCAAATATCTTCAAAAAGTTGAATTGTTAAATTATTACAGTATATTCCATGAAGAGAACAATATACTGCAATTCAAGTGAATGAACCACCCATGGAGTCCTCCCAACGTAAACTGAACTAAAGGAATTCGCATTAAAAGTACATTTAGTGTTTTTCTATTTCATTACAACATAAAAAACGTCAAAATTCAAATGTATATAAAAAAACCCCACTCATTGCTTTTGAGTCGATTTCAACTCATAACAACCCTACAGGACAGAGTAGAACCGCCTCAATAGGGTTTCCAAGGCTGTGAAATTTATGGAAGCAGACTGCCACATCTTTCTCCCAAGGAACAGCTGGTGAATTCAAACCACCAATATTTGTTAGCAGCCGAGCATTTATCCACTGTGCCATCCAGGCTCCTTTCAAACATATCTATTTGAGGATATATAAGTAAGTGAAAAGATACAAACAAAAGCAAATAAATGATCCTCACACTTATCAAAACATTGGTTACATCAAGGGCAGAGGGGGATTGTGGTTAAAAATCAACTCAAGGCAGCGTTCAAGAGCGAGGGTATATCCATTACATGGATGTTCACTTTATATTTTACTCAACTGTATGCTTAGTATAAATTTAGCTGTATGCATGTACAAAAATTCTAATCAAATTTAGAAAAAGAAACAAAAAACCCCAATCCTGTTGCCATCAAGTTGATTCCGACTGAGAGCACCTTGTAGGACAGAGTAGAACTGCCCCCCACAGAGTTTCCAAAGAGTGGCTGGTGGATTTGAAATGCCGATCTTTTGCTTAGCAGCCAAGCATGGGCATATACAAAAAAATGTACACCAAAGAACATAGTGAAAAGTTCACTTTCCCAGAAAAGCAGATGAAAAACAAGGATATCCATTATTCCATTTCTATTCAACCATATCCTAGAAAATTTAAAAAGTGCATTTCCCTCAAAAAAAAAAAAAAAAAAAAAAGGGAAAGTGTTAAACATTTTAAAGGGAAAAAACCACAGCCCATTCCATTTTACAGGTATGTAATTATGTGATTATGTATGTACAACCCCAAAAGAATATATAGATTTTTATAGGACTGATTCTACCCCTGGTGGCGTGACGGTTAAGTGCTTGGCTGCTAACCGAAAGGTCGGTGGTTCAAACCCACCAGTGACTCCACCGGAGAAAAGACCTGGTGATCTACTCCCATAAAAGAAAGACTACAGCCTAGAAAACCCTATGGGAAAGTTCTACTCTGTCATACAGGGTCACTATGAGTTGGAATCGACTCCACAGCACGCAACAACATATACACTAGTATGAAGCAGTTGAAAAATTAACTTTAAAAGGATAGCATATTTTACTGAAAAAGGACCGAGGAGTGTAATTAAGTAAGTAAAAGATCCTAATAAAAAATTAGAAAACATTAAATGTCATCTAAGTTAACTAAAACAAATGAAAAGATAGAGTATACTTTTAGAACACTGTTTTACCCAAATAAATCTTGATAAGATTTATTAAAATCTTATTAAGAACTTCTAAAAAACTCCAACCAATATTATTTTCTTAGAACTTCACAAAAAAATACTTCAAAAATTTATATGAAATTACAAACGTCCACAAGCAGCCAAGATATTCTAACTACACGGGTACTTGCCCAAACACACACACACACACACACACACACAAATAACCGTGTGTGTATGTGTATAGCTACAATAATCAGACAGCATAGTGTTAGTATAAGAATATACAAACAGATCAATGGAAAAAAGTAAATACTCCAGGAACACGCCCAAAACCAATATGGAAAGTTGAGACATGACAGAGAAAGCATTGCAGGACATTGCCAGAAACTAGACACACTTTAATATTAAACGTGAAAATGTAAAATTATAACACTTTCAGAAGTTACAAATGATTTTATGACATCAGAATAGAGAAAAATTTCTGAAATAAAAGTCATAAGGGAATAGACTGACAAACTCAACTATATTAAAATCCAGAACTATTAATCAAAAGGCAGCAAAAAGTGATTAAGTGCATAAGCTACATATTATGAAAAAAATTTCAACATATTTAATAAAGAATGTATTTCCAAAAACTATAAGCCATGTGGTGCAATGGATCACTTTTGTGAGGCCTTTCTAGCCATGATCTTATAACTCTCACCCAAGTCATTGGGTGGGACTGTGTGATAGGGATTGGTCAATTGTGCCATCCCGCTGGGTTTGAAATGAGCCACCCCAGAGGCCGGAGGATCCCACCACCACCAAGGAAGAATAGCCAGGATCCCTGTGCTGAGAAGCTCCTGGAACCAAGAGATAGAGCTGTAATCCTGAAGACAGTGAGACGCGATGGCAGGAGACACTGGCAGAAGACAGTGCAGTGGGCTTCCCAGCCTATGGAACAAGAAAGCTAAGGGCCTTTGAGCAGAGGCAGAGTGAGAGGGAGAGGCATGCCTGCGAGTACAGCTCAGAAGAGGCTGTCCTGATGGAAGAACTGTATTCTGAGGATTCCTGAAGCTAAATTGTAACCTGTTACTTCCCTAATAAACCTCATAATCGTGAGTACTGTCTGTGTGTTTTGTGTGGCCACTGCAATGAATTATCCAAGCCAGGAGAGAAGTAGAGAGTGCTATGGGAGGGGCGGTTGGTGTCGGAATTGGTAAAGACGATGGAGACTGGAGGCATGTCTGACCTCTGATTCATAGGAATCAGCCTTGGGCTGTTGATCTTGATTCTCCTTCCCTGTTGTAAAGTTAGAAGAGGTCAGACACTGCCCCAAGCCATTTTTACAAGCCCTAAAAAGTCAAAGAAAGATGAACTAATAGTGGGAAAATATGCACAGCCTTTCAATACTGGCGTACTTTAACTACGGAATAAAATTAAAGAAAGATACCATTTCATACCCCCTACAAAGCAAAAATTATTTGATAATCCCCATGTTGCCAAGCAAATGAGACAAATAAAATACACATGTATACTATGTGGGAGGGAAAACTGGTAAACTACATTAACATTTCCTAGTAAATTTAAACTTGGCTATGATGTGCAACTTAAACTTCCCTTCACTAGAGAGTTATTGGGCAAGAGCACTTGGACTCTACAAGGAGAATCAACAGAGCAGCACTATTCACAAGAGGAAAAACTAAACTAGAAACAACTTAAATTTTGTAAGCTGTAAAATGGATACGTAAATTGTGACCCATTCATCAAATGGAATACATACATAAATAAGAACATGGACAGACTAGCGCTACAGACATCAACACGTATGAAACTCAAAAATACCATGAGGAAAACAAATTCACTAAAGAATCCAAAAGAGCAACTGGATTTACAGAAAGCTCAAAAGATGCAAAACTCAATAGTATGTAGAATACATAGTTTAAAAATTAAGATTTCAATGGTAAAGCTATAATAATGGCAATAACAATAATAAAAAAATTTCTAAAGTACAGATAGCAGTTATGGTGTTGGTGAAAAATACTGAATATACCATGGACTGCCAGAAGAAATAACAAATCCGTCTTGAAAGAAGTACAGCCAGAATGCTCCTTAGAAGCAAGCATAGCGAGACTTCATCTCACGTACTTTGGCCATGCTATCAGGAGGGATCAGTTTCTGGAGAAGGACATCATGCTTGGTAAAGTAGAGGGTCATCGAAACAGAGGAATACCCTCAATGAGAGAGACTGACACAGTGGCTGCAACAACGGGCTCAAACGATTATGAGGATGGCAAAGAACCAGTGTTTCCGTCTGTTGTACACAGGGTGGCTATGAGTTGGAAATGACTACACGGCACCTAACAACAAAAACAACAGTTACCTCCAGGTTAATGAGATCAGGACAGGACAGAATGGGAGGCTCTAAGAACTCCCCAAGTCCTATTTACAATCAGGTGTTTAGATTCGAGTTATCAAAATTTTACATGAAAACTTTCATGCACTGTTTATATTTTACAATAAAAAGTTTAAAACATTTAAAACTGGAAAAGAAATAATTTTCATATATTAATTTTACCAAGTAATCTGACAGCCACTTCATTTTGATTTAACTTGTCTTCGGTCAGGAGGGCTTTTATATCTGACTTTTTTATACCTTAGAAATTTACAAACTTACATTTATATTCACTAGAGTGAGTTTTGTAAAAGGAAAATGTTGGAAATATTCCAACTATCCATTCGTAGTGGTGAGGTTAAAAAAAAACAAACTAAGATTCACTAAATGCAATATTAAGGAATTCTATACAACTTCAGACTCAAGTTGTCTATGTACTGTTATGAACAGATCTCCATGATAATTTGTTAACTGAAAAAAACAAGCATAAATTCCAAGCTAGCTTTTGTATAACAAACTAGGGTAAATAAAAATTTGTTTGCTTGTATTTATATAAAGAAATACTAGCAAGATGCTTAAGAAATTTTACAATAAAGCTGCTTATCTAAAGGTAGCTAGAGGCAGTATGGTGTGGATGAGGATAAGGTTAGGAACAAGTCTTCAAAAAGACTGTTAAGTTGATATTGATATTTGAGATTTAAAGGTACTATCTATTGGAAAACAATAATTTTACTTACAATCAGACTTGGTATTTAATGTGTTTCCTAGGAATTCCATTCATAAGTATAGAAGCATCCAAGATTTAATCACTTAAGGACTAACTGTTATGAAATGGTCTAATATAGTTCTGCAAATCAAAAATATTCAGTCAGAGCTCTGTGTTTAAACCCAGTAAACAGGGATATAAATCTGTACATTCATTCTGTCTCCGTCAGAAGGTTTCTGCAATGGCTAGAAGAGTTAAAACATTATGGGTTCTAGCATAATATGGTAAATGTAATGGGAGTCCTTCAGATCCTTCTCAAAATTAAGTCAGCTTTAGAGTAACTTTTACATCAGTTAAAATAGGAATTTCCCTGTATTTCAGAAGATTAATATTCACTAAATTAAAAAATTATCAGTAGAAACAAATCCCAAAATTTGCTTCCAGTGGAAACTGTGACCCTGAGAATTCACATACACCCACCTGTGGGGTTCCAGACATATCCAATAAGGCATCTTGCCCACAAAGGACTCTGGGATTGAGCAAGATTGACCAGACAGTAACCCCATCCATAGTTAGATAAGGACATTAACCAGACTCCTCTTTCTCCCTCCAGGAAGGTATTAGGTATCCCCTAAGAGAATGAAAGTAAAATTTTGCTGAAGATCTTTCAAAAGCAGCTGCAGCAGTACATCAACAGGGAACTGCTAGAAATTCAAGCTGGATTCAGAAGAGGACATGGAACAAAGGATATCATGCTGATGTCAGACAGATCCTGGATGAAAGCAGAGAATACCAGGAAGATATTTCCCTGTGTTTTACTGACTATGCAAAGGCATTCAACTGTGTGGATCATAACAAATTATGGATAACATTGCAAAGAATAGGAATTCCAGAACACTTAACCATGCTCATGAGGAATCTGTACATAGGTCAAGAGGTAGTCATTAGAACAGAACAAGGGGATATCGTGTGGTTAAAAGTCAGGAAAGGTGCACATCAGGGTTGTATCCTTTCACCATACTTACTCAACCTGTATGCTGAGCAAATAATCTGAGAAACTGGATTATATGAAGAACACAGCAACATGAACAGATGAAGACTCATTAACAACATTTATTATGCAGATGACACAACCTTGTTTGCTGAAAGTGAAGAAGACTTGAAGCACTTACTGATGAAGATCAAAAACTACAGCCTTCAATATGGACTACACCTCAACATAAAGAAAACAAAACTCCTCACAACTGGACCAATAAGCAACATCATGATAAATGGAAAGAAAACTGATGTTGTCCAGGATTTCATTTTATTTGGGTCCACAAACAATGCTCATGGAAGCAGCAGTCAAGAAATCAAACAATACACTGCATCGGGCAAATCTGCTTAAAAAAATCTCTTTAAAGTGTTAAAAAGCAAAGATGTCACCGTGAAGACTAAGGTGCCCCGACCCGTTCCATGGTGTTTTCAACTGCCTCGTATGCATGCTTGCGTATATATTTATTTATATACATATATATATACACACACATATGTATACATATATATACGTCAACAGTATTAAAACTATATTCAAACTTGAGAAGCTACAAAACTTCGTCACCACTCCCCTAAATGGCACTGAACATGGGCTTGCCACTCTCAGCAAGGAAACTGCTGTCTCGAGAAAGGTTGTGCTTCAGAACAGAATGACTTTGGACATGACAATGGGAGCCCAAGGAGGCACCTGTGCTTTATTAAAAATTGAATGTTGTGTACATATTCCTGATAGTGCAGCCCTCGTAAACCACTCCCTTGTTCACTTATGAACCCAATTATATTGCATAGAACGTATGGAGGATGACACCTGGTGGACAGAGACCAAGGGGTGGTACTCTGGACGGGGAACATGGTGGAAAAAATTACTTTTTGGACTTCTTTGCATCATAATAGGTGGAATCATTTTTTGAATATCCTTATAATGCCAGTGTGCATAAGTCTGCAAGGGTTTAATAAAGTAGAGAAGGGAGCCCTACACTCATTTCCCCCATCCTTGTAGGCTCAAGGAAGCTCGAGGAAGAGGTGTGCATATGAGACTGTTAAGAGCCAGCAGGAAAGGGGTGGACTGTGGGGTCTTAGAAATATCCAATATGGATCCTGCCCACAATGGACTGAACAAGTGTGGCTGACCAGACAGTAATCCTGTCAGTAGTTGGACAAGGACATTAACCAGACTCCCCTCCTCAGGGCCATCTGCCGCAACCCCCACCAGGTTTCAGACTTTACTTCCCCTCCCTTCCTCCTGTGGTGCTCCTCCTGCAGTGCTGGTATCACATTCTTTTCCCCCACTATAATGCACCCCCTTTTTGAGCATATAACTAGTAGACTAGAGGCCCCAGGTGCAGGCCAGTATCATACCCTAAATTAAAGACCAGCAGTTTGCTGCTTCACCCATGGGAATCTGCACTGCCCTTCTGCATCTAAATTCCCCCTAATTAAAAACCTTTAGTCCAATCAGCCTGGCTTCTGCTGCCTATTTTTTCAGAATACAAACCAAGCCTTTCCAAGAGTGTTTAGGGGCTACTCTACTCCCGTGACTCTGGATTACACCTGTGGTGTTGCCCCCGACTACCGGCCAGACAGGTTGATATCACCATCTCATATCTTGAGATGCTTTAGCAAAAAAGAACACCTTTATTTTAGATTTTAATCTAAGACTGTGTTGAGGAGTCAAAATTTTTAGAAATGTAATACCAGCTCTAGGCACAGACAGCCTGGGAGGACAGGGACCTGGATTGAGTATCATGCTTCTCACACACCTGAAAGGCCCGAGCAAAACCATTCCCCACTGGAAAAAAATGATGGTTTTGGAGACTCCAGACATGATCCAGCTGGACTCACTCTCCTGAGTCATTCCTTTGGTGAGGTCATGACAGTGCCAAGCCCCACACAGAACCCATATAGAGTCAAAATTCTTCCCTTAATAACTCTTCCTCCCTTTCTTTACTCAATCACATTGTCTGAGAGACAGAGCTGTAGTTTCAGAACTGCACAAAAATGGCTCCAGTGCCTGGGGGAAGCCAAGAACGCTGTTTGCAGTGGTGGAACAGGATGGCTCTGGAGGGCCTGGGGCTTAGCCTCCCCAGCCAGAACTGCACCATCTTCACACTCTGCTTAGGAGATTCTGTCATTCAACACACAGCAGTGAGGACCAGGGTGGGGATGTTAAGGACCCATGGTGCCAGCTCTGAGAGTCACATGTGGAAGGTGACCGCAGGCATCCAACGCTTGAAAAACCACATATGTGTAGAGGAAGGGCCCAGTGAAGGTGGAGCAGGGCCTTAGAAGTTCTCTTAGGATTTACCTTTGGTCTCCTCTGCCACCTTTTACCTCATAGAAGCAGCACAGAGCACACAGCAGGTCCCCCACCAAATCATTTTAGCCTCAACCCCTTATACTAAGAATTACCCAGTCCTCTGTGGTACTCACCATTTCCTGGCACAGCTTCTGGAAGTTAAGTGAACGTCCTCTCAGAGCCCAAGAAGCCACTTAAGAGGGATGGGAGTGGAAGCAGAGCCAACAGGCAGTCTGGAGGCAGATGAATGTTTGGTTCACACAGCCAGCTAGAGCAGCTGAAACCCTCACTTGCAGTAGCAAGGATGTGCAAGATGGTCTCCCTAGGAACCCAGCTGCCTAGACTGGACTAGTTCTCTCCGTGCCACCCTGGGACCTGAAATGGAAGAAGATGGGGAGGAGACAGTGTTGAGTAAGGAGGGAGTGACAGAGTCTTGGCCTTCAACTCTTTCCCTGGCAGGACTTCCTCCCAAGCTCAAAGCAGTGCTTTACCCTGTGTCCACTGCATTTAAGGCAGAACAGGCTCTAGCCTTCCAGAGCACACACCTGCAGTCTTCACACAGCTACAAGAGCCTCTTTCTTTTGGCAACAAGATCACAGGTGGAGGAATTTACTCATTCCAGAGCATGAGAAGCATCCATGGCAAGGCTGGAAAACTTGAACCTGATTTTCTCCAGGGACTCAGGGGGTCCAAGGATGAGTTAGTGTGTTCACCTACATAACTCTGCCCCTTGTGGATCAACACACACACTGTTATTTGATATCAACATGGGAGCATTTTCAGGGAGAACATATTTTTCAAGTTTGATCAATGCAGTCATCGTGCTTTATGGATTTTTAATTACATGCAGTTAAATCAGTTCCCATTTCCCCATCCCCATCCAGCTGACTCCTACTCTTTGAATTCGTGATCTCAGTGTAAATGTTCTCTCTCTTGCTTGATCATTATACCAGGGTCTCTCCTTTCAGTATTATCTTTCCTTTTATTATTTTCTCTATGAGCACTAATTTTAATTTGCAACTTTAATTGTACACGTACTATTTTCAGTATAAAGTGGGAGCTTGTTAGATACGTAGACTCACAAACTACACGAATAACCAAAACGTAGTGCATTCATACAATAGAATATTATTCAGTAATAAAAACAAATGAAGTTCTGATAAATGCTATGATGTGGATGAACTTTGAAAACACTATGCTAACTGAAATAAATCAGATACAAAGGACAGATATTCTACAATTCCACTTAAATGAAATAACTAGAATAGGCAAATGTATAGACAACATGGCTGGTTACCAGCAGCCGTTTAGAGGGAAGAGGGGGAATTAATGCTTAACAGGCACCGAGTTTCTGCTAAGGGTGATGGAAAAACTGAGAAACGGATAGTGGTGATAGTCGCACACATAGTGAAAGTAATTAATGTTACTGAATCTTACGCTTAAAACGCTTGAAATAGCAAATGTTCTGTTGTATACCTTTTACCACACACACAGAAAAAGACAGCATGAAATGACACCATTAAAACAAAAAAAGAAACTTAGTTTCTAGGTCTGAGTGTATAGGAAAAAGGAGAGAAATGTAGATACTATGGGGATACAGGGAGGAAAGTGGCTATTTCGAAGATTTAATGCCAGCCTATTGTCATTTTTGTGTGCCATGAAGTCTATTTCAACTTACGGTGAACCTTAGGCCTAGACAAATAAAATCGTATTTGAGCTACTATAGTATGGAAAGAATGGACTTTTTAAGGTAATTGGATCTGCATCACTCTGTCAAAAAAAAAAGGACAACTGCATAACAAAAATTCTGATGAATTATAATTCTAAATAGTAAAAATAATGAGATTTGCTAATGACATTGGAGTTAGCAATGATTTTTTCAAACAGGACACTTGAGATGCTTTAAATTTTTGAAATGATACATGCAGCTGCTGCTTGACTCTAGCATCTATACGGTTTCACCTCTTTTGTCCTCTGTAAAATGATATACTTTTGTTGCTCTACATGCATTAGGTCTGATATACACATACTATCCTCATTCTACATTATTACATTGGGTTTAAAAAGAAACATTCTCTAGTTATATTACAGATGCCGTACATTATTTACTCATCAATTTAAGCTTTACGTCATGCTCAAAATCACTTACCATAAATCACGACTTTCTAATAGTTGCACATTTCACATTCATTTCAACAAGAATACTTCCTAAAATAATCATTACAAAAGATGAAGTACTCTTTGCAACACTGTAGTGTCACTGACCCTCTAGAATTTGTTTTAGAATTTCGATTAGTATCATTTCATATGCCTCTCATTTTGCTCTCATTCTCAATATTCGCTGTTCTGACATTGGGAATATGTACGTCTTTTGCTCCAAGAAGCTTTCAACCTATTAAGAAGGGTGGCTCTTTAGTAGCAAAAATTGTGGCTGACTCACCAGCATCCAATCCTGCACAGATGTTCCTGCAGCCAAGCATTAAGATCTTGGACAAACACTGGATGTATGATCTCCATAAATTGGTCATTGCCTATATTAAGCTTGTTCAGTCACGTCACATTTTACAGATCAACTAGGTTTCGTCATACTGTTTCTCACACAATCATGACAAAAACGTCTGTCTTACTGCCAAAGTGATTCCTCGAAACGTGCCTCTTACTAAACATTTTCCTCCTGAAATTGGGATAAACATGGTCCTAAATGCACGTACTGTTTCAACTCATGGTTCTTAATTTTCATTTAGCTTAAACCTATAACCATTAAGGGGGGGGGGGTATATGCCTCACCTTAAACTTACGGTTTGACGGGCAATCATTCACAAAAGTCCTGCTTTAATGAAGCACAGAAAACAAATCGGAGCAAGGTGAGCGGCGGACTGGAGCGGGGAGCAGGCCTTTAGAATCAGGCCAACTACCCTGGGCCTCTATGAGGCCCGTGACTCTGCATTTCTCACAAATGCCCAGTGAAGCTGACACTGCTGGTCTAGAAACCAGACTTTTGCGAAGCGAGGATTTACACGATTTTACCTGTTAATGCACCGAGAGACAAGGTACAGCCCAGGCCGTGCAGAAAACAACCGCGGTCCAGGAGGGCATGGGCGAGGTGGCGGAGTTTTTGGACCGGGCGGTGGCCGCGGGAGGCCCTGGGCAAAGTGCGGCTACAGGAAGTCGCGCGGCTCTGGAGCAGCCTAGGGAGGGCAAAGAGGCCAGCACTGCGCAGGAGACAGGGAGCAGCGCCTTTAGACCCTGGGACGGTAGTACTGGACCAGGAAAGTCGCCGAGAGACACAACACCCACCTCCCGCAGGAACAGGACCGCAGCCAAACTCGACTGCCGACACAGGAGGAACACTTCCGCTTCCGGGTCTGCGACGTTAGGTCCTCCGTGTGCCACCCAAAGGGCTCCACCTAGTGACCGTGGGGTTCCGTGGCTTCCCCCTGGAGTTGGGAACTGTCCACTGCAGTCTTTATTTCCTCTGTAGAGAAAAGCATAGGTTTTCTGAAATGCATATATAGGCTTAAAGGTGGGTTTCAGTAAGCAAAGATTTTTAACATAATTGGGGAGCAGAGAAAGTTGGTATTCGGCCATTTGAAAAAAATTACCATGTTCTTTAGAGAAAAAATTTGTTTACTCCTCATAGATGCTTGCCCATATTTAGAAACCTGGAAGTCTGAAGTGTTGGCTTCTGTTCATAGTTTGTCTTCTCTTGCATATCACACATCTTTACCCAGGAGCCGGGCACCGACTGTGCAAACCCAGTCTGATCTCAACAAGCGCTGAAGAACTTGGAAAGAGACGTATTCCAGAGCAGGAGGCAGTCCTTGCGAGGAACAGTATGCAGACTGTGAAGTACTTTCAAAAATGACGATTATAAACAGCTTTTACTTTTTTAATCAGGCATAACACTCATATAGTAAATTGCATAACGTGAACTAATCTTAAGTGCACAATGAGATGAGTTTTTACTGGTGTTCTGTTATCCCCAGAGACAGGTTTCACATATTCTTGGTCTTCATATAATTGGAATCATACTGCATGAACTCTGCAGCATCTGACTTCATCTACTCAACATAATGTCTGTGAGATTTTATCAATGTTGTTACATACAACAGTAATTTGTTCCTTGTTTGCTGCTATGTAGTACTGCATTGTATGAATATATCACTATCTTTTAAAAATTAATGACCTGTTTCTAAGGTTTGTATTGTAACCTATTATATATGTTGTTAGGTTCCATCGAGTCAGTTCCAACACATAGCGACCCAATGTACAACAGAAGGAAACACTGCATGGTCCTGTGCCATTCTCATGATCCTTTTTGGGCTTGAGCCCATTGTTGCAGCCACTGTGTCAATCCATCTGTTGATGGTTGTCTTAGTCATCTAGTGCTGCTGTGACAGCAATACCGCAAGTGAATGGCTTTAACAAAGAGAAGTTTATTCTCTCACAGTCCAGTAGGCTAGAAATCCAAATTTAGGCATCAGCTCCAGAAGAAGGCTTTCTCTCTTTGTCAGCTCTGGAGCATGGTCCTTGCCATCAGTCTTCCTTTGGTCTGGGAGCATCTCAGCATAGGAACCTAAGGTCCAAAGGACGTGCTCTGCTCCCGGCACTGCTTTCTTGATGGTATGAAGTTCCCATGTCTCTCTGTTCACTTCTCTCTCTTATATCTCAAAACAGATTGGCTAAAGACACTACCTAATCTTGTAGACCTCATCAACGTAACTGCCACTAATCTATTTTATTACATCATACTGATAGAATATACAGCATATAGGGAAATCACATCAGATTACAAAACGGTAGATAATCATACAATACTGGGAATCATGACCTAGCCAAACTGATACACACATTTTTGGGGGAACACAATTCAATCCACAACAAGCCTTTTTCAATGACCCTCTAACCAAGCATAATGTCCCTCTCCAGGGACTGATCCCTCCTGATAACATGTCCGAAGTATGTGAGACGTAGTCTAGCCATCCTTGCTTCTAAGGAGCATTCTGGATGTACCTTTTCCAAGACAGATTTGTTCATTCTTTTGGAAGTCCATAGTACATTCAATCTTCTTTGCCAACACCATAATTCAGAGGCATCAACTCTTCTTTGGTCTTTGTCTTAGGCTGAGGTCTCTAGAGAAGCAAAACCAGTAAAGCGTATAAATATATATAGAGGTTTATATCAAGGAAATAGCTCAAGCGATTGTAGAGGCTAGAACATCCCAAGTCCGCGGAATAGGGTAGAGGCCTCTCCCAATTCATGCAGCCGCAGAAGCTGATGAACCCAAGGTCTGCAGGTCAGAGGGCAGAGTTCCCGCTTATAGGCTGCAAAGGTCAACGAATTCCAAGATCAGCAGGTAAGCTGCTAGCTCAAGTCCCAAGAACTGGAGGTGAGATGACAAGAGCAGCTGCTGGGCCTGGAACAAGCCAAAAACTTTGGCAAGGTGAGCAGGAAGGAAGTAGCCAGCAGAGGGCGGAGAGATGAAGGCTGAGGGGGCGGTTAGCCACCACAGACCCTGCCCCTGCCAGTACCACTCAGCAGATTCCATCATGGGGGTGGGGTGATCACATATCAAATTTCAATAGGGAAGTGATCACGTTATACAACTGCCAAAACACTGAGAATCATGGCCTAGCCAAGTTGACATGCAATCTTAACCATCACAGGCTTCCTTATTCATTGTCCAGCTTTCACATGCATATGAGGTGATTGAAAACAGCATGGCTTGGGTCAGTCACACCTTAGTCCTCAAGGTGACATCTTTGCTTTTTGACACATTAAAAAGGCCTTTTGCAGGAGATTTGCCCAATGCAATGCATCCTCTGATTTATTGACTGCTGCTTCCATGGGTGTTTATTGTGGATTCAAGTAAAATGAAATCCTTGACAACTTCAATATTTTCTCTGTTTAGCATGATGTTGCTTATCGGTCCAAATGTGATGATTTTTGTTTTCTTTATGTTGAGGTGTAATCCATACTGAAGGCTGTGGTCTTTAATCTTCATCAGTAAATCCA
The DNA here is from genome assembly GCA_030035585.1 of Dugong dugon. Taxonomy (NCBI): domain Eukaryota; kingdom Metazoa; phylum Chordata; class Mammalia; order Sirenia; family Dugongidae; genus Dugong; species Dugong dugon. The sequence goes on along the minus strand of CM057462.1, from coordinate 15,521,976 downwards.
CTTCACTTTCAGCAAGCAAGGTAGTGTCACCTGCACAACGTAGGTTGTTAATGAGTCTTCCTCCAAACCTGATGCCCTGTTCTTCTTCGTATAGTCTGGCTTCTTGCATTATTTGCTCGATTAAAAAAAAACAGAAACAAAAACCAAACCTGTTGCCATCGAGTCAATTCCAATTCATAGCAACCCTATAGGACAGTGCAGAACTGCCCCATAGGGTTTCCAAGGAGCAGCTGGTAGATTCAAACTGCCAACCTTTTGGTTTCCAGCCAAGCTCTTAACCACTGTGCCACCAGGGCCTCTAGTACAGGAGCTGCTGTTTAATGGTTCTCGGGAGGTGTTTTAGATCCTTCTTAAAGGCGAAAACCTGAGGACTACTTATAGAAACGATCAACTTGTGTCCTTTGTTTAATGGTGGATATGGTATTGAACAACAGAAAATTTTATGATGGTACGGTCATTTAGGGAACTTTGTTCTCTCACAGGTTCCTGGAAAAATAAATCAAGAGCTGTCCTATCTGCCTCTTGCAAGGGGGACATTCACCAAGCAAGTTCTGACTGGCTAGAAATAGGCACGGCTGCACAGCAGCAATAGTCAGTTCTTTTAAAATGAAATGCATAAGTATCAGCATAGGTTAAAAATTCATTTGTAGAAGAACAAACAGAAAGAAGAAACAATGGTAGAATTAGGAAAATAAGCATATTAAAAGAATACATCTTTGTCATTTTTAACTTGATGAATAGTTAATTTTAAATCCCCATTGGGGCTGTTTCCCAAGAGGGGGGTGAGGCCCTTTTTAGTTGGGATAAATGTTGTTGTTAGGTGCCATCAAGTTGATTACTAATCATAGCTACCCTATGTACAACGGAACGAAACACTGCCCGATCCTCTTCACTTTCAGCAAGCAAGGTAGTGTCATCTGCATAACGCAGGTTGTTAATGAGTCTTCCTCCAATCCTGATGCCCCGTTCTTCTTCATATAGTCCAGCTTCTTGGATTATTTGCTCAGCATACAGACTGAATAGGTATGGTGAAAGGATGCAACACTGATGCACACCTTTCCTGACTTTAAAACATGCAGTATCCTTTTGTTCTGTTTGAACAACTGCCTCTTGGTCTATGTACAGGTGCCTCATGAGCACAATTATTTACATACACATATACATATATATTTCAGGAGGTAGTTTGTGATCAAGAACGGATGGTTCTGAAGGAAGAAGTCCAAGCTGCACTGAAGACATTGGCAAAAAACAAGGCTCCAGGTATTGACAGAATACCATTGAGATGTTTCAACAAACTGATGCAGTGCTGAAAGTGCTCACTCGTCTATGGCAAGAAACTTGGGAGACAGCTACCTGGACACCAGACTGGAAGTGATCCATATCTGTACCCATTTCAAAGAAAGGTGCTCCAACAGAATGTGGAAATTATTGAACAGTATCATTAATATCACACACAAGTAAAACTCTGCTGAAGATCATTCAAAAGTGGTTGCAGCAGTACATCAACAAGGAACTGCTAGAAATTCAAGCCAGATTCAGAAGAGGATGTGGAACTGGTGATGGCATTGCTGATGTCAGATGGATCCTGGCTGAAAGCAAAGAATACCAGAAATATGTTTACCTGTGTTTTATTGACTATCCAAAGGCATTCGACTGTGTGGGTCATAACAAATTATGCATAACATTACTAAGAATGGGAATTCCAGAACACTTAGTTGTGCTCATGAGGAACCTGTATTTAGATCAAGAGGTGGTCTTTCGAACAGAACAAGGGGATGCTACGTGGTTTCAAATCAGGAATGTTGTGCGTAAGGGATGTATCCCTTCACCATACTTATTCCATCTATATGCTGAGCTAATAATCCAAGAAGCTGGACTCTATGAAGAAGAATGTGACATCAGGATTGTGGAAGACTCGTTAACAACCTGCGTTATGCAGATGACAACCTTTCTTGCTGAAAGTGAAGACAACTTGAAGCATTTACTGATGAAGGTCAAAGACTACAGCCTTCAGTATGGATTACACCTTAACGCAAAGAAAACAAAAATCCTCACAAATGGACCAATAAGCAACATTTATAAATGGAGAAAAGATTGAAGTTGTCAAGAATTAAATTTTACTTGGATCCACAATAAACACCTTGGAAGCAGCAGTCAGGAAATCAAATGATGCATTGCATCGGGCAAGTGGGCTGCAAAAGACCTCTTTAAATTGTTGAAAAGCAAAGATGTCACCTTAAGGACTAAGGGGTGCCTGACCCAAGCGATGGTGTTTTCAGTTGCCTCATATGCATGTGAAAGCTGGACAATGAATAAGGAAGACCAAAGAAGAATTGATGCTTTTGAGTTCTGGTGTTGGCGAGAATGTTGAATATACCATGGACTGCCAAAAGACCAAACAAGTCTGTCTTGCAAGAAGTACAACCAGAATGCTCCTTAGAAGCAAAGATGGAGAGATTTCATCTCATATACTTTACACATGTTTTCAGGAGGGATCAGTCCCTGGAGAAGGATATCATGCTTGGTAAAGTAGAGGGTCAGTGAAAAAGAGGAAGCCCCTCAATGAGATGAATTGACACAGTGGCTGCAACAATGGTTCAAGCATAACAACGGTTACGAGGATGGCACAGGACCGAGCAGTGTTTTGTTCTGTTGTACATAGGGTCGCTATGAGTCGGAACTGACTCGAAGGCACTTAACAACAATATACATACTTACAATATTTGATTATATATGTAATATAATAAATTATATTGCAAACTTTAAAACAGGTGATTAATTTTTAAAATATAGTGGTATATTCATACAATGCAATACTACATAGCAGAAAACAAGGAACAAATTGTTATATGTAACAACATTGATAAAATCTCACAGACGTTATGTTGAATAGATGAAGTTAGATACCACAGAGTTCATGCAATATGATTCCAATTATACGAAGACCAAGAACATGCAGAACCTATCTCTGGGGATAACAAAACGCTGGTTATTCCCAAGGACAATATCTCTTGGGGAAGCAGCAATATCAGTTGGGGATCTCAGAAGTGGTTTTATGTGTATGTATATATATGTACATATATGTAAATATTCATTTCATTGTACACTTAAGATTAGTTCAGTATTTGCAATTTACTCTATGTGAGTTATTCTGATAAAAAAGCTGTTTATAATTGTCATTTTTAAAGCACTTCACCGTTTACATACTGTTCCTCACAAGGACTGGTATCTGCCTGCCTGATGCCGTGGAAAACTTCTCTCTCCAAGTTCCTCAGCTCTTGGAGAGATCAGAATGGGTTTGCAGAGTCGGTTCCTTGCTACCGGGTAAAGACGTGTGATATGGAAGGAAAGTCAAACTATGAACAGTAGCTAACACTTCAGACTTTCAGGATTCCAAATACGAGCAAATATTTATGAGGAGTAAACAAGTGATTTCTCTAAAAAACATGGTAAAATTTTTTCAAATGGCCAAATATGCAAATACTAACTTTATCTGCTCTCCAAGTGTATTAGGAATCTTTGCATACTGAAATCCATCTTTAAGCTTATATATGCATTTCAGAAAACGTATGCTTTTTCTACAGAGGAAGTAAAGACAGCAGTGGAAGATCCCAAGTCCAAGGGGAAGCCACTGAACGCTGCAGTCACTAGATGGAGCCCTCTGGGTGGCGCAGGGACACACCCCCGACCCCCCCACCGCCGCCCTTTGGCACCTAGCGTCCCAGAATCCGGAAGGGGAAGTGCGCGTCCTCGGCCGGCAGTCATGTTTGGTCACGGTCCTGCTCCGGTGTGAAGTGAGTTTCGCGTCTGTCGGCGTCCTTCCTGGTCCAGTGCTACTGTCCCGGGGTCTAAGGGGGCTGCTCCCGGTCTCCTGCGCAGTGCTGGCCTCTCTGCCCTACCTGGGCTGCTCCAGAGCCGCGCGACTTCCTGGAGCCGTGCTGTGCCCGGGGCCTTCCCCGGCCGCCGCCGCCCGGTTGGAGAACCCGGCCACCCTGCCTGCGCCCTCCTGGACCGCAGTTTTCTGCACAGCCTGTGTCTCGGTGCATTAACAGGTAAAATCATGTAAATTCTCGCTAAGCAAAAGTGTGGTTCCCAGATCAGCAGCGTCAGGTTCACTGGACGTTTGTGAGAAATGCAGAGTCACGGGCCTCATGGAGGCCCAGGGTAGTTGGCCTGATTCTAAGTCCCGGCTCCCCGCTCCAGTCCGCCGCTCACCATGCTCTCGTTCGTTTTCTGTGCTTCATTAAAGCAGGAGTTTTTTTTTTTCAACTTTTTTTGGCTTTGGGTGAAAGTTTACAGCTCTGGTTAATTTCTGATACAAAAATTTATATACATATTGTTTTGTGACATTAGTTGCAATCCGCACAATGTGACAGCACAATCCCCCTTTCTACCCCAGGTTCAACCAGTTCCTGTCCCTTCCTGCCTCGGGACAGGAGCCGCCCATTTGGTCACCTGTATCTGATTGAATTAAAAAACACACTCCTCACATATATTATTTTTTGTTTTATAGTCCTGTCTAATCTTTGTCTGAAGGGTGGTTTCGGGAATGGTTTCAGTTCTGGATTAACAGATCATCGGGGGGCCATAGTTTTGGGGGTTCCTCCAGTCTTTGTCAGACCATCAAGTCTGGTCTTTTTAAGTGAATTTGAGTTCTGCTCCACACTTTTCTCTCGCTCTGTCCAGGACTCTGTTGTGTTCCGTGTCGGGGTGGTCATTTGCGGTAGCGGGGCAGCGTCTAGTTCTTCTGGTCTCAGGCTGCTGAAGTCTCAGGTTTATGTGGTCCTTTAGTCTCTTGGGCTAATGTTTTCCTTGTGTCTTTGGTTTTCTTCATTCTCCTGTGGTCCAAGTGGGATGAGACCAATTGATGCATTTTAGATGGCCTCAGGCAAGTAAAGCAGGACTTTTGTTAAGTATTGCTGGACAGACAGAAAGTAAGTTTATGGTGAGGCATATATGCTCCCCCTACTTTAATGGGTATAGGTGTTTAAGGTAGATGAAGAATTAAGAACCATGAGTTGGAACAAGTATGTCCTTTTAGGACCATAGTTATCCCAATTTCAGGAGGAAAATATTTAATGAGACACATTTCAAGGAATTTCTTTGGCTGTAAGACAGATATTTTCATCACAATTGTGTGAGAAACAATATGGCCAACCCTAGTTGGTCTGCTGTAAAATGTGATGTGACTGAACCAGCTTAACATAGGCGATGACTGATTTTTAGGGATCACACACCCAGTGTTTGTCTAAGATCTTAATGCTTGGCTGCAGTAACATCTGTGCAGGATTGGATGGTGGTGAGTCAGCCACAATTTTTTTTTTACTTGTACTTCAGATGAAGGTTCACAGAACAAATAGTTTCTCATTAAACAGTCAGTACACATATTGTTTTATGACATTGGTTAACAACCCCACAGCATGTCAACACTCTCCCTTCTCAACCTCAGAGGACCTTTTTTTCTTTTTTTGGTGAAAATATACATAGCCAAAGTTACACCATTTCAAAAGTTTCTACATGTACAATTCTTCCAGTTGTGCTGCTATTCTCACTATCTTTTTCCAGATTATTCCATCACCATTATCTTCAATTCACTGCCCCCTAGGCTTCCCATCAAACTTTTTGAGTTGCTGTTGTCTGTTTGATCTCACATAGATAATTCTTTTTTTTTTGTACCTTAGATTAAGGTTTACAGAACAAATAGTTTCTCATTAAACAGTACATATAATTGCCCTATGACAATGATTAACAACCCCACAACGTGTCAACACTGTCCCTTCTCAACCTTGGGTTCCCTATCACCAGCTTTCTTGTCCCCTCCTGCCTTCTAGTCCTTGTCCCTGGACTGTTGTGCCTCATTAGTCCCGTTTTGTTTTATGGGGCTGTCCAATCCCCGGCTGAACGGTGAACCTCAGGAGTGACTTCACCACTGAGCTAAAAGGGTGTCCGGGGACCATACTCACAGGGTTTCTCCAGTCTGTCAGGCTAGTAAATCTGGTCTTTTGTGTGAGTTAGAATTTTGTTCTACATCCTTCTCCAGCTCTGTCCGGGACCCTCTGTTGTGATCCTGGTCAGAGTAGTTAGTGGTGGTAGCCGGGCACCATCTAGCTGTAATGGACTCAGTCTGTTGGAGGCCGTGGTAGCTGTGGTCCATTAGTCCTTTGGACTGATCTTTTCCTTGTATGATGTTCTCTTCATTCTCCCTTGCTCCCGAAGGGGTGAGACCAGTGGAGTATCTTAGATGGCAGCTCACAGGCTGTTAAGACCCCAGACGCTACTCACGGAGGTAGAATGTAGAACATTGTCTTTATTAACTGTGTTATGCCAGTTGAGCTAGATGTTCCCCAAGACTATGGTCCCCTCAGCCCTCCGCCCAGCAGTTCAGTCCCTCAGGGAGTTTGGATGTGTCTATGGAGCTTCCATGACCTTTCCTTGTACAAGTTGTGCTGGCTTCCCCAGTATTGTGTACTGTCTTACCCTTCACCAAAGTTACCACTTATCCATTGCCTATTTAGTTTCCCCTCACACCCCTCCCATCCCTCCAAAGCAACAAACATTGTTTCTTTTTGTGCCAGCCACAATTTTTGCTACCAAAGAGCTACCCTTCTTAATAGGTTGAAAGCTTCTTGGAGCAAAGGCCCTGCACATTCCTAATGTCAAAACAGCGAATATTGGGAATGAGGGCAAAATGGGAGGCATGTGTAATGAAACTAATCAAAATTGTTAAACAGATCTTAGAGGGTTAGCCACACTACAGTGTCGCAAAAAGTACTTCATCCTTTGTAATAATTATTTTACCAAGTGTTGTTGTTGTTAGGTGCCATCGAGTGGGTTTCAACTCATAGCGACCCTATGTACAGCAGAACGAAACACTGCCTTACAACCGTTATTACGCTTGAGCCCATTGTTGCAGCCAGTGTGTCAGTCCATCTCGTTGAGGCTCTTCCTCTTTTTCGCTAACCATCTGCTTAACCAAGCATGATGTCCTTCTCCAGGGACTGGTCCCCCCGATAACATGTCCAAAGCATGTGAGACGAAGTCTCACTGTCTTCACTTCTAATAAGCATTCTGGCTGTACTTCTTCCAAGATAGATTTGTTCGTTCTCTTGGCAGTCCATGGTATATTCAATATTCTTCACCAACACCATAATTCAAAGGCATCAACTCTTCTTCAATCTTCCTTATTCATTGTCCAGCTTTCACATGCATGTGGGGTGACAACATGCATGCAGTCCTCAAAGTGACAACACTACAAGGAGGTCTTTTGCAGCATATTTGCCCAATGCAATACATCATGTAATTTCTTGACTGTACTTTTAACAAAGTATTCTTGTTTAAATAAATGTGAAATGTACAACTATTAGGAAATAATTATTTCTACTAAGGAATTTTGAACATGAAGAAGTAAAGCTTAAACTGATGATTAATGTGTGGCATCTGTCATATAACTAGAGAATGTATCTTTTTAAACCAAATGTGATAATGTAGAATGAAGATACGAAACCAAAAAACCAAACCTACTCAGACCAACTCAAAGTGACCCCATAGGGTTTCCAAGGCTGTAAATCTCTACAGAAGCCAACGGCCACATCTTTCTCCCGCGGAGAAGCTGGTGGTTTCAAACTGCTGACCTTTCAGTTAGCAGTTGATCGCTTTAACCATGGAGCAACCAGGGCTCCTTAAAATGAAGTTAGTATGTGTATATCAAACCTATTGCATGTAAGAGCAACAAAAATGTATCGTTTTACATAGAACAAAAGATGAAAAAATGCAGGCACTAAAGAGTCAAGCAGCAGCTGCATGTATCATTTCAAAAATTTAAATGTCTAAACTTCAGTGTCCTTTTTGAAAAATCATTGCTAAGTCCAGTGTCATTAGCAAATCTCTTTATTTTTACTATTTAGAATTATAATTCACCAGAATTTTTGTTAAGCAAGTAATCCTTTTTTTCTCCCCATATGAAGAACAAGGTGATCCAGATCCAATTACCTTAAAAAGTCCATTCTTTTCACACTGCAGTTGCTCAAATGTGATTTTATTTGTCTAGGCCTAAGGTTCATTGTGAGTCGGAATAGACTCCATGGCACACAATGATATAATAACATGTTGGCATTAAATCTTTGAAATACCCATTTACCTCGCTGTATCCTCGTAGTATCTACACTTCTCTCCTTTCACCTACATGGTCAGATGTGGAAACTAAGTTTCTTTTTTGTCTTAATTGTGTCATTTCATACTATCTTTTTTTGTGCGTGTGTTAAAAAAATACAACAAAACATTTGCAATTTCAACCATTTTTACATGTAAGATTCAGTAACATGAATTACTTTCACCGTGTGTGCTACCATCACCGCTATCCGTTTCTCAGTTTTTCCATCATCCTCAGCAGAAACTCGGTGCCTCTTAAGCATAATTTCCCCTGTTTCCTCTAAGCTGCTGCTGGTAACCCACCATTTGGTCTCCATCCGTTGACTATTCTAGATATTTCATTTAAGCGGGATTGTACAATATTTGTCTTTTTGTATCTGATTTATTTCCCTTAGCATAGTATTTTCAAGGTTCATCCATGTCATAGCTTTTATCAGAATTTCATTTGTTTTTATTACTGGATAATATTCCATTGTGTGGATGTTTCTTTTATACATGTATCTGTTGATGGACGTTTGGATAGTTTCTACTTTTTGGCTATTATGAATAGTGCTGTAGTGAACATTGGTATTAAAGAAGCTATTTGCATCCCTGCTTTCAAACCTTTTGGGAATGGAAATTTATGAGTCATATGGTAATTTTTTGTTTAACTTTTAAGAAACCACCAAACTGTTTTCCACAGAGGCTGCACCATTTTACAATCCCACCAACAATTTCTCCACTCTCCCAGCTATTGTTTTCTGTTTTTCTGATAGTAGCCATTCTAGTAGGGGTGAGGTGGTATCTAATTGTGGTTTTGATGTGCATTTCCCTAATGACATACGGCTTAGAAAATATTCCATGAGTTTATTGGACATTTATATATGTTTTTTGATGAAATGTCTAAATTTTTAGCCCATTTTTAAAATGGTTAATCTTTTTGTTATTGAGTAGTAGTTTTTTATATATCCTGGTTAAACCCTTATCAGATACATGATTCCCAGATATTTTCTTCTGTTCTATAGGTTGTCTCTTCACTTTGTTGATGAAATCCTTTCATGCCCGAAATTTTTTTTGTGTGCTTTAAGTGAAAGTTTACAGTTCAGGTTAATCTGTCATACAGAAATTTATACATACATTATTATGTGACCCTAGTTGCTCTCCCTATACTGTGACAGCACACTTCTGCTTTCCACCCTGGATTTCCCGTGTCCATTCAACCAGTTCCTGACCCTCTCTTCCTTCTCATGTCGTCTCCAGACAGGAGCTGCCCAAGAAGCACACTCTTCATGAGTATCATTTTCTGTCCCGTAGTCCAGTCTAATCTTTCTCTAAAGAGTTGGCCTTGGGAATGGTTTTAGTTTTGGGTAACAGAGAGTCCAGGAGCCATGTCTGGAGTCCCTCAAGTCTCAGTCAAATCATTAGGTCTGGTTTTTTACTAGAATTTGAGTTCTGCACCCCACTTTTCTTCTCCATCAGGGACTCTCTGTTGTGTTCCCTGTCAGGGCGGTCATTGGTGGTAGCCAGGCACCATCTAGTTCTTCTGGTCTCAGGCTGATGGAGTCTTTGGTTTATGTGGCCCTGTCTCTTGGTCATGCCTGAAATTTTTAATTTGATTGGTTAAGAATGTTTAAGAGCTTGGCTGCTTACCAAAAAGTCGACAGTTCGAATCCACCAGCCGCTCCTTGGAAACCCTATAGGGCAGTTCTACTGTGTCCAATAGGGTCACTATGAGTCAGACCAGACTTGACAGCATGTAACAACAACAACATCAATTTGTGATTTATTTTGTCTTTTGCTTTTAATTTTGGCATCATATCTAAGAATCCATTGTTGAAAACTAGTGTGTGGAGAAAATTATATTTCATATTTTTAAAATCATGAACAAAAAACAAAAATCTATGAAGCTCTGCATTGTGGTGATGGCAGCATCACACTCTCTCTGCTGTGTTGCTCAGTTATGGTTCTGGTGAGTCCACTAGAGCTGTGATGTCCACTAGCCAGATCTGGCTATTTCCAATTAAAATAATTAAATCTAAAAGAAAAAAATTCATTTCCTAGTTGCACTAGTCATGTGTTAAGTGCTAAATATCTGTGTGTGGCTAGTGGCTTCCATATTGGACTATGCAGAAATAAAACACGTCTGCCTGCAGAGAAAGTTCCACTGGATAGTGCTGCTCAAGAGTATATACAATGGGTAATAATCCGTGGATGTGATTATTTGGTGTGTGACCCCGACTATCAGCATCATAGACCAGAAGGAACAAGAAAACAAAATACAGGGTGTATGCCCATAGATTGCGTGAGAGACAGGTTTAAATAAATAATGAAAAACCATGAACATCTGATACCTGTAATAAAAGGACCTAACCCGAGAGTCAGGACAGACAGCTTGTAAGAGAAAATCATTTAAGTGAAGATTCACAAAATTAGCTGAATTTAGCTATATATGTGTGTCATGGTTTGAATTATGTCCCCCCAAAAATATGTGTATCAACACACATGCTGTTATTTGATATCAGCATAGGAGCATTTTCAGAGAGCGTATTAGTTGAATTTAGCTGTATACATGGTTAGCTATCTACATGAGCAGAATTGATACAGAATTGATAGCATGCGTGATGAATGGGCGTGGAAAGAGTATTTCAGTTGCAAAAAGTGAGTAGTAAATCCTTCAGGCAGGAGAGACTGCATTATTATCCATTCATTGATAGAAGAGATGATTGGAGCAAAGGAAACAAAGTGTTGGTTGGAGGTTGGGGGTGTTGTGTAGGCCAGACTGGAGGAAGCAATGGCAGTAGGTTGTTTAGAACCATGTTGACTACTCTGGGCTTTTTGAAGGATAGTGGACAGCTGCTGATGGGCATTAAGCAGGGATGAGTGTGAGTATATTTGTGATTTAAAACAGAACACTTTGGCCCCTGAACTGCAAATAAAAATACTAGCCAAACTCATTGCTGTTGTCAATTCTGACTTATAGCGACCCTATAGGACAGAGTACAACTGCCCCATAGAGTTTCCAAGAAGCCGCTGGTGGATTCTAACTTCTGACCTTTTGGTTGGCATCCTAGCTCTTAACCACTATGCCACCAGGGCTCCGAACCGCAAATAGATTTTGGAAATGATAACTATGAATGAATGATGTCAAACAGGCGTTTGTTATGAACAAGTTAAGGAAGACTGTAAAGTGGCCTAAACTTGGAGATTAATTATGGATCAGGAAAATAGTGGATGATGTAATGTAGATGTAGGTGGTTCAAAGGACATCTCAGTTGATAGAATGATGATTTATTGAGTTACAGTTGAATGTGGATGTGGACAACCCTGGGTGTGTTAAAGCACAGATTTTTATTTAGAGGGTCTCGAGTGTTGCTTGAGAGTCTACATATGTAACAAGCTCCCAGTTTATGCTGAAAATAGTAAGTATACAAATAAAGTTGTGAATTAAAATTAATGCTATTAGAGAAAATAATAAAAGGAAAAATAATACTGAAAGGGGAGCCCCTGGTATAATGGTCATGCAAGAGAGAGAACATTTACACTGAGATCAAGAAATAAAAGAGTAGGAGTCAGCTGGATGGGGAAGCTGAGTGGGGATGGGCGAGAATGGTACTGCTTTTAACTACATGTAATTAAAAGTCAATACAGCATGATGAGTGCATTGACCAAACTTGAAAAATATGTTCTCCCTGAAAATGCTTCCGTGTTTATATCAAATAACAGTGTGCGTGTTGATCTACAAGGGGCAGAGTTATGTAAGTGAACACACTAACTCATCCTTGGACCCCTGAGTCCCTGGAGAAAATCAGGCTCAAGTTTTCCCTTTCCATGGATGCTTCTCATGCTCTGGAATGAGTAAATTCCTTCACCTGTGATCTTGTTGCCAAAAGGAAGAGGCTCTGTGTAGCTGCGTGAAGAATGCAGGCATGTGCTCTGGAAGGCTGGAACCTGTTCTGCCTTAACCACAAATGGACTTAGGGTAGAGAACTGCCTTGAGCTTGGCAGGAAGTCCAGTCCAGGGAAAGAGTTGAAGGCCAAGACCCTGTCACTCCCTCCTTACTTAACACTGTCTCCCTCCCCATCTTTTTCCATTTCAGGTCCCGGGTGTGACACAGAGAGAACTAGTCCAGTCTAGGCAGCTGGGTACCCACAGCGACCATCTGCACATCCTTGCTATCACAAGTAAGGGTTTCCAGTGCTCTGACTGGCTTTTTGGACCAAACAGTATTCATCTGCCTCCAGAGTGCCCGTTGGCTCTGCTTCCACTCCCATCCCTCTTTCTTAAGTGGCTTCTTGGGCTTAGAGAGGGCATTCACTTAACTTCTAGAAGCTGTAGCCAGGAAATGGTGAGTACCACAGAGAAATGGCTAATTCTTGGTATAAGGGGGTGAGGCTAAGTATGGTTTGGTGGGGGACCTGCTGTGTGCTCCATGTTCTTTGTTTCTTCTGTGAGGTAAAAGGTGGCAGAGGAGACCAAGGGTAAATCCTAAGAGGCATCCTAAGACCCTGCTTCACCTTCACTGGGCCTTTTCTCTACACATATGAGCATATGAGGTTTTTCAAGGCTTGGATGCCTGGGGTCACTTTTCACATGTGACTCTCAGGGCTGGCAGCATGGGGCCTTAACATCCTCACCTTGGGCCTTGGTGCTCTGTGTTGAACAACAGAATCTCCTGAGCAGAGCCTGAAGACAGAGCAGCTATGTCTGGGGAGGCTGAGCCCCAGGCCCTCCAGATCCATCCTGTGCCATCACTGCAAACAGTGTTCTTGGCTTCCCCCAGTCACTGGAGCCATTTCTGTGCAGTTCAAAACTACAAGTCTGCCTCTCCCACAGTGTGATTGGGTAAAAAATGGGAGAGAGTTATTAGGGGAAGAACTCTTAGTCTTTATGGGTCCTGTGTCAGGTGTGGTCCTCTCATGACCTCACCAAAGGAATGAGGCAGGAGAGTGAGTCTAGCTGGATCATGTCTGGAGTCTCCAAACCCATCATTTTTTCCAGTGGGGAATGGTTTTGCCTGAGTCTTATAGGTGTGCAAGAAGCATGATACCCAATCCAGGTCCCCGTCCTCCTAGCCTGTGTGTACCTAGCTTTGATATTACATTTCTGGAAACTGTGACTATTCTCAACAGTCTGGGATTAAAATCTGAAATAAAGGTGTCCTTTTTTGCTAAAGCAGCTCAAGATATGAGATGGTGATAGCATCCTGCTTGGCCAGCAGCTGGGGCAACACCACAGGTATAATCCGGAGTCACGGGGTAAAGTGGCCCCTAAACGCTCTTGGAAAGGCTTGGTTTGTATTCTGAAAAAATAGGCAGAAAATGCCAAGTTGATTAGACTGAAGGTTTTTGATTAGGGGAAACTTAGATACAGGACAGCATAGATCCCCATGGGTGAAACCACAAAGTGCTGGTCATTAACTTAAGGCATGATACTGGCCTGCACCTGGGGCCTTTGGTCTATTAGTTATATACTCAAAGAGTGGGTGAATTACAGTAGGGGGAAGGAATGTGGTACTAGCACTGCAGGAGGAGCACCACAAGAGGAAGTGAGGGGAAGTAAAGTCTCAATACCTGGTGGGGGTTGTGGGGGATGGCCCTGAGAAGGGGAGTGTTAATGTCCTTGTCTAACTACTGACAAGATTACTGTCTGGTCAGCCACTCTTGTTCAGTCCGAGTCTGTCGTGGGCAGGATCCATATTGGATAGGTCTAACACCCCACAGTCCACCCCTTTCCTGCTGGCTCTTACCATCTAACGTGCACACCTCTTCTTCGAGCTTCTCTGAGCCTGCAGGGATGGGGGGTTGGGGAATGCGTGTAGAGCTCCTTTCTCTACTTTACTAAACCCTTGCAAACGTGCACCGCACCATCGAGAAAAGCAAGTTCAAAAAATGATTCCATCTATCACGAGGCAAAGAAGTCCAAATAGTAATTTTTTCCACCATGTTCCCCACCCAGAGAACCACCTCTTGATCTCCGTCTACCAGGTGTCATCTCCCATACGTTCTATGCAATCTAATTGGGTTGTGACTGAACAAGGGAGTGGTTTATGAGGGCTGCACTATCAGGAATATATAGACACCATTCAATTTTTAATAAAGCACAGGTGCCTACTTGGGCTGCCGTTATTCTGTCCAGAGCCATTCTGTTCTGGAGCACCACCTTTCTCAAGACTGTAGTTTCTTCACTGAGAGCAGCAAGCCCATGTTCATTGTCATTTAGCGGAGTGGTGATGAACTTTTGTAGCATCTCAGTTTTGGTTGTAATATTAATATTGCCAACACTAGAGATAAAAATAGTAGGTAAGTAGTTCCACCAACAAAATACAGACCATTTTCTCCACTGCCCCCTCCGAATGGGTTCATGGTAAGAGTCGGGTATAACCTTTAAAATGCGAAAATTGATGCAAGGAAAGCATAGACTGCATGTTCCCAGCCAGTGGGGGGTGGGGGTCAGCCATGGCCAGAGATTAGTGCCACATAGCCACTGCATTCTCTTCGGGGCTACCTAATATCCTCCTGGGGGAGAAAGAGGGGAGTTTGGCTAATGTCCTTGTCTAACTGTGGACTGGGTTACTGCCTGGTCAGTCACTCTTGCTCAGTCCCAGAGTCCTTTGTGGGCAGTATCCTTAATTGGATATGTCTAGAACCCCACAGATGGGTGTATTTAAATTCTCAGGGTGACAGTTTCCACAGGAAGCAAATTTTGGGATCAATTTATTATGCTTCTACTGACAATTTTTTAAATTTAGTGGATATTAATCTTCTGAAACACAGGAATGCCTATTTTAACTGATGTAAAAGTTTCTCTAAAGCTGACTAAATCTTGAGAAGGATCTGAAGGACTCTTATTAACCTTACCATATTATACCAGAATTCCTAATGTTTTAACTTTTCTAGCCACTTTAGAAAGCTTTTGGTGGAGATAAAATGAATGTACAGGCTTATACCCTTGGTTACTTAACTTGTTTAAACGCAGAGCTCTGACTGAACATTTTTAATTTGCAGAAATATATTAGACCATTTCATAACAATTAGTCCCTAAGTGATTAAATCTTGGATGCTTGTATACTTATGAATGGAATTCCTAGGAAACACATTAAATACTGTGTTTGATTTATGTTATGTTTAGAAGTAAAATTATTGTATTTTCCCAATAAATAATACCTTTAAAACTCAAATAGCAATATCAACTTAACAGGCAATCTTTCTGAAGACTTGTTCCTAACCTTGTCCTCATCCACACCGTACTTCTTCCACCAGCTGTCTTTAGATAAGCAGCTTTATTGTAAAATATCTTAAGCATCTTGCCAGAGTTTCTTTATATAAAATGCAAGCAAATAAAAAATTTTATTTCTCTTAGTTTGTTATACAAAAGATAGCTTGGAATTTATACTTGCTTTTTTTCAGTTACCAAATTATCCTGGAGATCTGTTCATAACAGTACATAGACACCTTGAGGCTAAAGTTGTATAAAATTCCATAATATTTTGTTTGGTGGATCTTAGATTTTTTTGACCTTTGTTATACAAAAGATAGCTTGGAATTTATACTTGGTTTTTTCAGTTAAATTATCCTGGAGATCTCTTCATAACAATGCGTGGACAGCTTGAGTTTAAAGTTGTATAAACTCCGTAATACTGCATTTGGTGGATCTGTCTTAGTTTTCTGGTTTTTTTTAACGCCCTGACCATCAATGGACACTTGGATGGTTTCCAACATTTTTCTTTTACAAAGCTCACTCTAGTGAATGTAAATGTCAATTTCTAAGATCCAGGTATAGAAAGTTGAGGCATAAAAGCCCTCCTGACCTAAGACAAGCTAAATCAAAATTAAGGGGCTGTCAGATTACTTGCTAAAATTAATGTATGAAAATTATATTTCTTTTCCAGTTTTAAATAATGTTTTAAATTTTTTATTGTGAAGTATATTATAAACAATGCATGAAACTTTTCATGTAAAGTTTTAATAACAGAAATCTAAACAACTGATTATAAATAGGACTTGGAGAGTTCTTAGAGCCCCCCATTCTGTCCTGTCCTGATCTCATTAACCTGGAGGTAACTGTTGTTGTTAGGTGCCATCCAGTCAGTTCCAACTCATTGCGACCCTATGTACAACAGAACGAAACACTGCCCAGTCCTGCACCGTCCTCCAATAGTTGTTATGCTCGAGCCCATTGTTGCAGCCACCATGTCAATCCATCTCATTGAGGGTCTTCCTCTGTTTTGATGTCCCTCTACTTTACCAAGCATGATGTCCTTCTCCAGGGAGTGGTCCCTCCTGGTAATACGTCCAAAGTACGTGAGACCAAGTCTCGCCTTCCTCACTTCTAAGGAGCATTCTGGCTGTACTTCTTCCAAGACAGGTGTGTTCGTTTTTCTGGCAGTCCATGGTATATTCAGTATTCTTCTCCAACACCTTCATTCAAAGGCATAAATTCTTCAGTCTTTCTTATTCATTGTCCAGCTTTTGCACGTGTAGGAGGCTATTGAAAGCACCGCAGGTCAGGCGCACCTTAGTCTTCAAGGTGACATCTTTGCTTTTGAACGCTTTAAAGATGTCTTTTGCAGCAGATTTGCCTGGTGCAATAGGTCATTTGATTTCTTGACAGCTGCTTCCATGAGTGTTGATTGTGGATCCAAGTAAAATGATAGCCTTGATAACTTCAATCTTTTTTCCATTTATCATGATGTTGCTTATTGGTCTAGTTGTGAGGATTTTGGTTTTGTTTATGTTGAGATGTAATCTATACTGAAGACTGTGGTCTTCGATATTCATCAGTAAATGCTTCAAGTCCTCTTCACTTTCAGCAAGCAAGGTTTTGTCATCAGTATATTGCAGGTTGTTAATGAGTCTTCCTCCATTCCTGATGCCCTGTTCTTCTTCATTTCTTAACCCTTTTTATTTTCAGTAAAATGTGCTATCCTTTTAAAGTTAATTTTTCAACTACTTGGTATTATGTATATGTTCTTGTGTGCTGTCAAGTCGATTCCAACTCATAGCAACTCTATATGACAAAGTACAACTACCCCCATCAGGTATCCTAGGATGCAATTTTTATGGGAGTAGATGGGGAGCAGATCTTCAGGTATTTTCTCCTCTGAAGCCACTGGTAGGTTCAAACTGCTGACTTTTTGGTTAGCAACCAAGCCCTTAACCATTGTGCCACTAGGGCTAAAATCTCTCAATCCTATTATAATTTGTATATTCTTTGGGGGTTGTACATACATAATTATTTAACATATAAAGTAGAATGGGCTGTCATTTTTTTCCTTTAAAGTGTTTAACCTCCCCCCCCCCCTTTTTTGTGTGGAATGTACTTTTTTTAAAAAATTTTTTATTGTACTTTAGATGAAGGTTTGCAGAATAAATGGTTTCTCATTTAACAGTCAGTACACATATTGTTTTATGACATTGGTTAACAACCTCACAGCATGTCAACCCTCTCCCTTCTCGACCTTGAGGACTTTTTTTTGGTGAAAATATACATAGCCAAAGTTACACTATTTTGAAAGTTTCTATATGTACCATTCAGTGACATCGATTACATTCTTCCAGTTGTGCTGCTATTCTCATTATCCTTTTCCTAATTATGCCATCACCATTATCTTCAACTCACTGCCCCCTAGGCTTCCCATTAAACCTTTATCAATTTGATCTCATATAGGTAATTCTTTTCTTTTATACTTTAAATGAAGGTTTAAAGAACAGAGTAGTTTCTCATTAGACAGTTAGTACACATATTGCCCTATGACAATGGTTAACAACCCCATGACATGTCAACACTGTCCCTTCTCAACCTTGGGTTCCCTATCACCAGCTTTCCTGTCCCCTCCTGCCTTCTAGTCCTTGTCCCTGGACTGTTGTGCCTCATTAGCCCTGTTTTGTTTTATGAGGCTTTCCAATCCTCCGCTGAACAGTGAATTTTGGGAAGGGCTTCACCACTGAGCTAAAAGGGTGTCCGGGGGCCATACTCTCGGGGTTTCTCCAGTCTATCAGGCCAGTAAATCTGGTCTTTTTTTTTTGTGAGTTAGAATTCTGTTCTACATCCTTTTCCAGCTCTGTCCAGGACCGTCTGTTGTGATCCTGGTCAGAGCAGTCAGTGGTGGTAGCCAGGCACCATCTAGCTGTACTGGACTCAGTCTGTTGGAGACCGTGGTAGCTGTGGTCCATTAGTCCTTTGGACTAATCTTTTCCTTGTATCTTGTTCTCTTCATTCTCCCTTGCTCCTGAAGGGGTGAGACTAGTGGAGTGTCTTAGATGGCTGCTCACAGGCTTTTAAGATCCCAGACACTACTCACCAAGGTAGAATGTAGAACATTTTCTTTATAAACTGTGTTATGCCAATTGAGCTATATGTTACCCAAGACCATGGTCCCCACAGCTCTCCGCCCAGCAATTCAGTCCCTCAGGGAGTTTGGAAGTGTCTGTGGAGCTTCCATGACCTTTCCTTGTACAAGTTGTGCTGGCTTCCCCAGTAATGTGTACTGTCTTAAACCCTTCACCAAAGTTACCACTTTAGTTCCCCCCCGCTCCTCCCATCCCTTGTAACCAACAAAGATTGTTTATTTTGGTGTGTAAAGTTTTACATGAGTTATACAGTAGAGGACTCATACAATATTTGTCCTTTTGTGAGTGACTTATTTCACACAGCATAATGTCCTCCTGTTTTGTTCCTCTTACTCTCTTGTGTTGAGTTCCTTTTGTTTGTGGATTTTTTTTTTCATTTCTTTTGTTATTGTAGGTTTTGTTTTCACTGAGACTTTAAGTTTTTCTTCTTTATTTTGATGAGTAGGTTTGTTAACTTTCTTTGTGGTTATCGTGAAATTTACCCTTATCTTCCTAGATTTGAACCAGTCTATTATTACTTGGTATCACTTGACTTCCTCTCCATTAGAAGCTTCTATATCTACACAATTTATTTCCTCTTTTATTGTTCTGATGCTGTTGTCATTTACATATTAACCTCTCTAGTTCTCTTTTGTAATTCTTTTGGTTTTGCATAGTCCTTAAGAGTTTATTTCCGTGGTTGGTATCTGGCTGGTTCAATCCTGTGTCCTATATTCAGCCTGTGGGCTGATATTGTTTGTTGTCAGATCAAAGGACTTCCTTTAATAAGTCTCGTAAGTTTGGTTTGCTTTTACATAGTCCCTTAATTTCTGTTTATCTGGAAATGACCTGATTTCTCCGTCATATCTGAACAAGAGTTTTGCAGGATATATTATTCTTGGCTGACAATTTTTTTCTTTCAAGGTTTTATATATGTCATCCCATTGCCTTCTTGCCTGCATGGCTTCTGCTGAATAATCTGAACTTAGTCTTATTGTTTCTCCTCTGTATGTGACTTTTTGTTTTTCTTGAGCTACTCTCAGGATTCTTTGTCTTTGGCTTTAGTGAGTGTGATTATGATATGCCTTGGTGATTTTCTTTTGCGGTCTATCCTATATGGGGTTTGTTGAGCTTCTTGGATGGTTAGCTATTCATTTTTCATGATATTGGGGAAGTTTTCTGTCAGCAGTTCTTCAATGATCCTCTCTGTGTCTTCTGTTTTCTCCCCCTGTTCTGGAACTCCAATCACTTGCAGATTTTTACTTTTGATTGTATCCCACGTAATTCTCAGGATCTCTTCATTTTTCTTTGTTCTTTTTTCTGATTTTTCCTCAAACTGAATTGTATTCAAGTGTTTGTCTTCAATTCTGCTGATCTTGTCTTCCACCATCTCAAATCTGCTCCTCAGCCCTTCTATGACACTGTCCATTTCTGAAATCTTGTTATCTTTTGGATTTCTAATTGTTGTTTTTGTATAATTTCTAGTTGTGAATTGATTTTGGAATTTTGTCCCTGCATTATTTTCCTGAATTCTTCCATTTTTTTGTCTGTATTTTCCATGAATTTGTCTGCCTTTTTCATGAATTTGTCTATTTTTTCTCATTTTTGTCTGCTTTTTGCTTCAACTCTTGGATAATTCTGAGTATTAGAGATTTGAATTCCCTATCGGGTAGTTCTAGTGCCTTTTCTTCTACTGGAAAGTCATCTGGTGTTTTATTTTGGATGCCTATTGGAACCATGCTGTCCTATTTTTGTAAATGTTTTAATACTGTCTGCTGTCTGTGGGGCATTCAGTAGTTATTTTTCTCGTTTATTGATTGTAGATTTGTTTCACCCTTTTAATTTGGCTATGTCTGACCAGGCGCGCTGTGTGTTTGTTCTTGTTTGCTCTTCTGAGGGCATGATACTTTTTGCCTCCTTCTCCAATTAACAGGGTCAGTGGCTCAGATATGGTAGAGCAGGGCAGATCTAGCTGAAGAGGAGTTGCTGGGATTGGTTATTTGTGGCACTTACTACAGCCACCAGGGCAGGTTGGTAATCTGTGCAGGGCAGGTTCCAATAGGCGATGCCTGTGCTGCTTGGTGGTGTGATGTTAATTGCACAGTGCAGATAGGCAGGATGAAGGGGGGAGATTGTCATGTGTGGAGCTAAGATGGGTATGGGAGAGAGAAGAGAGGAACAGGAGCCAAAAACACACAAACAAAACAGAGTGCTAGGGGAGCTTGCCATTGGAGTGCAGAAATGAGAGACTATGAAATGGAGAAAAACAAATAGGGGAAGAAAAGGAAAAAAAAGAATGGATAAATAAAAATGAGGAAGAAAAAAGAACAGCAAAGCTCCTAGGGTCCCACTGGTGTGGTACGAGGTATGGGGAAGTTGTTCCCAGGTGTTGCAGTACAGCCTGGCTAGAAGGCGTGGAGGAGTTCAGTGCCAGGCATTCAGGGGACAGGAAGAGAAGGAAGGTATAGAGAGACGAGAAACTGAGTAATGAAGAAAGACAAAAAGGGAAAAGTAAACAAAACAAATTTTAAAAAAAGAACAAGAAAAGCCCCCCAAAAAACAGAAAGAAAAAAAAACCACACACACAAAAAAGAAATGCCCTTAGGGATCCCTCTGCGCGTCTACACGAGCTGAGGGGGTAGGTCCCAAGCCTTGTAGCACTGCCCAGCCAGAACAGGCTCCCAACTTGAGAAAAGGAAAAGAAAACAAATAAACAATTTCAAACAAACAAACAAAAGCCCCAGGATCCCACCAGTGTTGCAACCCAGACTGGGAAGCAGTTCCACACTCGAACGGAGCTCTGCAGCCCCCTAGGAAGAAGCAAAGATGGCGCACGGAGCCAGGTATTTGAGCGAAAGGTGGTGAGAGGTAAGGAAGAAATAAAAAGAAGTGGAAAAAAGCAACACCAGCAGCCAACAAATGGCACACACAGGGAGTCGGCCTGTGGGGGAGGGTGGAATCCAAGCAGCCGGTGCTTCCCGGCCAAGAGATGTGGCCACAGGAAGCAGAGGAGGCCGAGTGGGGGTGAAGAAGGGTGGGGGTGGGAAAGCATATATCACCAATTGCCAGTTGTTTTGTCTTCTGCTGGAAGCTCCATGAAGCTGCTTTCTCGTACCCCGTATTTGCTGGTCTCTGATAGGAGTCCAAGATGGCGGATCCACGCTGCGTTAGCTGATAGGGGGCCTCTGCATGAACCTCTCCTCACTCTCTGTTGCGTGTCAGTTTTCTCACTCCATTTGGTGCTTGGCTGAGTTCTTTATCTCTTCATTTGATGTTTTAGGGTTTCAAGATTGCTGTTTTCTCTGTTTGGCTTAGTTTTTCGGATCTTTGCTGTGGAGAGACAGCGTGGTGCTTCTGCCTGGAGCGCCATGTTGCCAGAAGTCTGGAATGTACTTTTTAAATTCTCTAGGATGTGGTTGAATAGGAATGGAATAATGGATATCCTTGTTTTTCATCTGTTTTTCTGGGAAAGTAAAGTTTTCACTGTCTATGTTCTTTGATGTCCATTTTTTGTATATGCCGATTTTCAGATTGTGCATGTTTCTTTTTATTTCTAAGTTTGGTTGGAATTTTTTACATACATGGAGCTATAGTTATACCAAATGTACAGTTAAGTAAAATATAAAGTGAACATCCATGGTAATGGATATGCTCTTGACAGCCCCCATGAGTTGATTTTTAACCAAATCCCCTTCTGCCATCTTGATAAAACCAGTATCTTGATATGTATAAGGGTCATTTATTTACTTTGTTAAATATTTTTTCACTTATGTATATATCCTCAAGTATATACATTTGAAAGGAGCCCTGATGGTGCTGTGGATAAGTGCTGGGCTACTAACAGAAATGTTACTGGTTTGTACTTACGAGCAGCTCTTCAGGAGAAAGATGTAGCAGTCTGCTCACAGCCTTGGAAATGTTATCGGGGCAGTTCTCTGTCCTACAGGATTGCTATGAGTCAGAATTGACTCAAACAGCAATGGATTTGTGTTTTTTTAAAAATACACATTGAATTTTGATGGTTTTTGTTTTGTAATAAGATAGAAAAACACTATAGGTAATTTTAATGCCAATTTCTTTAGTTCACATTTATGTTGGGAGGACTTCATGGGCTGTTCCTTCGCTTTAATTGCCGTATATTTTTTTCTTGATGGAATATACTATAACAATTCAAGTTTTTGAGGATATTTAGGAAGTTTCATTTTGGCACTA
Source organism: Dugong dugon (assembly GCA_030035585.1). NCBI lineage: Eukaryota > Metazoa > Chordata > Mammalia > Sirenia > Dugongidae > Dugong > Dugong dugon. The sequence goes on along the minus strand of CM057462.1, from coordinate 15,499,308 downwards.
TTGTAAACATTGTATTTATGGTTTTAGGTCTTATATTTAGGTTATTGATGCATTTGGAATTAATTTTTGTACATGATATGACGTATAGAGATCAACTTCATTCTTTCGCATGTGGAAATCCAGGTGTCCTAACACCATATGTTGTAGAGACTATTCTTTCTTCATTATAAACCATTCTTCTAAGAATATTTTTTTTTGTATCTTCCCCACTTGGATGTCTTATCTTCATTTCAGTCTCAATGAGCCTCAATTAACCTCTGCATGCTTTCCCATAAAACTGCTCTCCTTGAAGGTTTCCACATCTATGTTGATGGCACTACATCTTTTCAGTGTTCATGGGTAAAAATGTTGGACTCATCCTTGAAACCTCTTTCTGTCACACCCCAACCTTCAGTCTACCCAGAACTTCTGTTGGGTCTGCCTTTAAAGTATCTAGGGATCACCCCTTGCACACTTACTTTTATTGCCACCACTCCAGTCTCAACATTTCTTACATGATTATGCCATAACCATCTAACAGATCTGTCAGCTTCTACATTTGCCACTACACAAAGGTCTTTTTTTTTTTTTAAATTAATTAATTTGTACTTCAGGTGAAGGCTTACAGAACAAATAGTTTCTCATGAAACAGTAGTACACATGTTGTTTTATGACATTGGTTAACAACCCCACAACATGTCAACCCTCTAACTTCTCAACCTTTTTTTTTGGTGAAAATACACATAGCCAAAGATACACCATTTCAAAAATTTCTGCATGCACAGTTCAGTGACATTGACTATGCTCTTCCAATTGTGCAGTTATTCTCACTTAAGATGAAGGCTTACAAAACAAAATAGTTTCTCATTTAATAGTTACTACAAATGTTGCCCTATGACAATGGTTAACAATCTCACAACACATCAACAATATATCCTTACTCAAACTTGGGTTCCCTATCACTAGCTTCCTTGTCCCCTTCTGCCTTCTGGCCCTTGTCACTGGACTTCTGTACCTCGTTAGTCTCATTTGGTTTTACGGGGCTGTCCACTCCCAGGCTGAACAGTGAACCTCAGAGGTAACTTCACCACTGAGCTAAAAGCATGTCTGGGGGCCATACTCTCGGGGTTTCCCCAGTCTCCTTTAGACCAGTAAATCTGGTCCTTTTTTTTGTGAGTTACAATTACGCTCTACATCCTTCTCCAGCTCTGTCCAGAAACCTCTGTTGTGATCCTGGTCAGAGCAGTCAGTGGTGGTAGCTGGGCACCATCTAGCTGTACTGGACTCAGTCCGGTGGAGGCCTTGGTAGCTGTGGACAATTAGTCCTTCAGACTAATCTTTTCCTTTACACAAAGGTCTTTTAAGAGCTGTCAGATTACTATTGTCCTCTGCTCAAAAGCCTGGAATTACTCTGCATTTCACTCAGATTAAGAACCAGAGACATTACAATGGCCAACAAATGTCCGAGAACATGACAAGTCCACCTACCCCAATCACCTTTCCAACTTCCTCTACTATTGCTCCCCCACATCTCACTGTGCTCCTTCACAGTGGTATTTGACTCTACTCTCCCCTTCTGGGTTTTTCCCTCTTTCTGGAAAAATCTTTTGCCAGATAACCCCTTGGCGAACTCCTTCACATTCCTAACCAGTTAAACCAGTTGCTATTAAGTTGATTTCAACTCATGGTGACTCCATGCAGGTTCAGAGAGAACTACGCTCCATGAGGTTTTTGATGGCTGTTATCTTTTGCAAGCAGATCACCAGTCTTCTGAGGCTCCTCCGGATGCATTTGACCTGCCAACCTTTCAATTAGTACCTGAGCGATTAATCGTTTGTGCCACCCAGGCACTCAGCTTCACATTCCTATGTCTGGAGTTCATATTACATATTTATAACTAATCTAGTCCACTTTAAAATTACATTGTACCTCTTCAGTGGTAGTACAGGTATCTTAAAACAGTATTCCCAGTTCTTCACTCCTATTCCTTATAACATTGCTGTTCTTCATTTCAGTTTTCTATATGCTATACTATTGCCATCAAGTCGAATCTGATGCATAGTGACCATCAGTTGCATATATGCAAGTTCAAGTTGAAGCAGAAGGAAATTAGAACACGTCCACAAGAGCCAAAATATGACCTTGAGTGTATCTCAGCAGAATTCGGAGACCATCTCAAGAATAGATTTGATGTATTGAACACTAATGATCAAAGACCAGACAAGTTGTGGAATGACATCAAGGACATCATACATGAAGAAAGAAAAATGTAATTAAAAAGCCGGGAAAGAAAGAAATGACCAAAATGGGTGTCAGAAGAGACTCTGAAACTTGCTGTGAATTGTTGAGTAGCTAAAGTGAATGGAAGAAATGATGAAGTAAAAGAGCTGAACAGAAGATTTCAAAGGGCGCTTGAGAAGACAAACTATTATAATGACACGTGCAAAGACCTGGAGATAGTAAACCAAAAGGGAAGAACACACTAGGCATTTCTCAAGCTGAAAGAACTGAAGAAAATGTTCAAGCCTTGAATTGCAATAGTGAAATTTTTCTTTAAATTTTTTTTATTGTACTTTAGGGGAAGGTTTACAGAACAAATATTTTCTCATTACACAGTATGCATATTGTTTTATGACATTGGTTAACAACCCCACTGAATGTCAACACTCTCGATCTCGAAGGACCTTTTTTCTTTTTTGGTGAAAATATACATAGCCAAAGTTACACCATTTCAAAAATTTCTACATGTACAATGCAGTGACATTACGTTCTTCCAGTTGTGCTCCTATTCTCACTATCCTTTTCCGAATTATTCCATCACCATTATCTTCAATTCACTGCCCCCTAGGCTTCCCATCAAACCTTTTGAGTTGCTGTTGTCAATTTGATCTCACTTAGATAATTCTTTTTTTTTGTACTTTAGATGAAGGTTTACAAAACAGAATAGTTTCTCATTAAACAGTTAGTACACATATTGCCCTATGACAATGGTTAACAACCCCATGACATGTCAACACTGTCCCTTCTCAACCTTGGGTTCCCTATCACCAGCTTTCCTGTCCCCTCCTGCCTTCTAGTCCTTGTCCTTGGACTGCTGTGCCTCATTAGTTCTGTTTTGTTTTATGGGGCTGTCCAATCCCCGGCTGGACGGTGAACCTCAGGAGTGACTTCACCACTGAGCTAAAAGGGTGTCTGGGGGCCATACTCTCAGGGTTACTCCAGTCTCAGGTCAGTAAATCTGGTCTTTTTTTTTTTTTTTATTGTACTTCAGGTGAAGGCTTACACAACAAATAATTTCTCATGAAACAGTAGTACACATTGTTTTATGACATTGGTTAACAACCCCACAACATGTCAACACTCTCCCTTCTTGACCTTTTATTTTTGGTGAAAATATACATAGCCAAAGATACACCATTTCAAAAATTTCTACATGCACAGTTCAGTGACATCGACTACGCTCTTCCAGTTGTGCTGCTATTCTCACTTTAGATGAAGGCTTCCAGAACAAAAGTCTCTCATTTAACAGTTAGTACACCTATTACCCCATGACAATGGTTAACCTCACATCAACACTATCCTTATTCAACCTTGGGTTCCCTATCACCAGCTTCCTTGTCCCCTTCTGCCTTCTGGCCCTTGTCCCTGGATTCTTGTACCTCATTAGTCTCATTTGGTTTTATGGGGCTGTCCACTCCCAGGCTGAACAGTGAACCTCGGAGATGACTTCACCACTGAGCTAAAAGGGTATCTGGGGGCCATACTCTCGGGGTTTCTCCAGTCTCCTTTAGGCCAGTAAATCTCGTCTTTTGTGAGTTAGAATTTTGTTCTACATCCTTCTCCAGCTCTGTCCAGAACCCTCTGTTGTGATCCCGGTCAGAGCAGTCAGTGGTGTTAGCTGGGAACCATCTAGCTGTACTGCACTCAGTCTGGTGGAGGCCGTGGTAGCTGTGGTCCGTTAGTCCTTTGGACTGATCTTTTCCTTGTAGCTTGTTCTCTCCATTATTCCTTGCTCCCAAAGGGGTGAGACCAGTGGAGTATCTTAGATGGCGGCTCATAGGCTTTTAAGACCCCAGATGCTACTCACCAAGGTAGAATGTAGAACATTGTATTTATAAACTGTGTTATGCCAATTGAGCTAGATGTTCTCCAAGACCATGGTCCCCACAGCCCTCCACTGAGCAATTCAGCCCCTCAGGGAGTTTGGATGTATCTATGGAGCTTCCATGACCTTTCCTTGTACAAGCTCTGCTGGCTTCCCTAGTATTGTGTACTGTCTTACCCTTCACCAAAGTTACCACTTATTCATTGTCAATTATTTAGTTTCCCCTCACACCCCTCCCATCCCTTGTAACCAACAAAGATTGTTATTTTTTGTGGGTAAACTTCTTCATGAGTTTTTACGGTAGAGCTCTCATACAATATTTGTCTTTTTGTGATTGACTTGTTTCAGTAGTGAAGCATTTCTATGGGCAAAATACTGAATGATGCAGGAAGCATCAGAAGACAGAATACAGAGTCACTATACCAAAAAGAATTGGTGGATAGTCAGTCATTTCAGGAAGTAGCATATGATCAAGAACTGATGGTACTGAAGTATGAAGTCCAAGCTGCACTGACGTTGGTGAAAAGCAAGGCTCCAGGAGTTGACGGAATACCAATTGAGATGTTTTCAGGAAATGGATACAAGGCTGGAAGTGCTCACTCGTCTATACCAAGACATTTGGAAGACACCTACCTGGCCAACCGACTGGAAGAGATCCATACTATTGCCTATTCCAAAGAAGGGTGATCCCACAAAATGCAGAAATTATTGAACAGAATCATTAATATCACATGCAAGTAAAATTTTGCTGAAAGTCATTCAAAAGTGGTTGTAGCATCAGATTGACAGGGTACTGCCAGAAATTCAAGCTGGATTCAGAACAGGACACGTAACTAGAGATATTGCTGATGTCAGGTGGATACTGGCTGAAAGCAGAGAATACTAGAAAGATATTTATCTGTGTTTTATTGACTATGCAAAGGCATTGTACTGTGTGGATCATAACAAATTATGGATAACATTGGGAAGAATGGGAATTCCAGAACATTTTATTGTTCTCATGAGGAACCTGTCATGGATCAAGATGCAGTCGTTCATACAGAACAAGGGGATACTCTGTGGTTTAAAGTCAAGAAAGGTGTGTGTCAGGGTTGTATCTTTTCACCAAACTTATTCAGTTTGTATGCTGAGCAAATAATCCGAAAAGCTGGACTTTATGAAGGAGAATGGGGCATCTGGATTGGAGGAAGACTCATTAACAACCTGCATTATGCAGATGACACAGCATTCCTTGCTGAAAATGAAGTGGACTCAAAGCACTTAACTGATGAAGATCAAAGACCACAGACTTTAGTATGGATTACAGTTCAACATAAAGAAAACAAAAATCCTCACAACTGGTCCAAGTAAGCAACATCATGGTCAACGGAGAAAAGATTGACGTCAAGGATTTCATTTTACTTGGACCTACAATCAACTCACGGAAGCAGCAGTCAAGAAATCAAAAGATGCATCGCATTGGGCAAATCTGCAAAAGATCTCTTTAAAGTGTTTAAAAAAAAAAAGCAAAGATGTCACTTTAAGAACTAAGGTGCATCTGACCCAAGCCATGGTGTTTTCCATCACCTCATATGCATGCAGAAGCTGGACAATAAATAAGGAACACCGAAGAATTGATGCCTTTGAATAGTGGTGTTGGCAAAATGGGCTGCCAAAAGAATGAATAAATCTGTCTTGGAAGAAGTACAACCAGAATGCTTCTTAGAAGCAAGAATGATGAGATTATGTCTCACATACTTTATACGTATTATAAGGGGGGATCAGTCCATAGAGAAGGACATCATGCTTGGTAAAGTAGAGGGTCAGTGAAGAAGAGGGACTATATGAAGAACAGGGCATCAGTATTGGAAGTAAACTTATTTACAACCTGCAATATACAGATGATGCAACCTTGCTTGTGAAAATGAAGAGGACTTGCAGCACTTAGTGGTGACTATCAAGGACAACAGCCTTCAGTGTGGATTACATCTCAACATAAAACCAAAATCCTCACAACTGGACCATTAAGCAACATCATGATATATGGAGAAAAGATTGAAGTTGTCAAGGATTTCATTTTACTTGCATCCATAATCAACACCCATGGAAGCAGCAGTCAAGAAATCAAAGTATGCATTGCACTGGGCAAGTCTGCTGCAAAGACCTCTTTAAAGTGTTCGAAAGCAAAGATGTCACCTTGAAGACTAAGTTGTGCCTGACCCAAAGTTTCAATCACCTCATGTGCATGCAAAAGTTGGGCAGCGAATAAGGAAGACTGAAGAAGAATTGACACCTTTGAATTATGGTGTTGGTGCAGAATATTGAATATACCATGGACTGCCAAAAGAGGGAACAAATGTGTCTTGCAAGAAGACAGCCAGAATGCTCCTTAGAAGAGAGGATAGTGAAACTTTGTCTCACATATTGTGGACATGTTATCAGGAGGGAACAATCCCTGGAGAAAAACATCACGCCTGGTAAAATAGATGGTCAGCGTAAAAGAGGAAGACTCTCCAGTATCAGAACAGACCCATCTGAAATGAAAAGAATCATAACAGAATACTATGAAAAATTGTACTCTAACAAATTTGAAAACCTAGGGGAAATGAACAAATTTCTAGAAACACACTACCTACCTAAAATAACACAGAGGTAAAACAACTAAAAAAAAACTGTAATGAAAGAAGACATTGAAGAGGTAATTTTAAAACTCCCAACAAAAAAACAGCCCTGACCCTGACAGCTTCACTGGAGAATTCTACCAAACTTTCACAGAAGAGTTAACACCACCACTACTAAAGGAACTTCAGAGCATAGAAAAGGATGGAGTACTCCTGAACTCATTCTATGAAGTCAGCGTAACCCTGATACCAAAACAGGGTAAAGACATCACACAAAAAGAAAATTACAGACAATATCCCTCATGAACATAGGCGCAAAAATTCTCAACAAAATTCTAGCCAGTAGATTTCGACAACATATCAAAAAAAATCCACCGTGATCAAGTGGGATTTATAGCAGGTATGCAGGGATGGTTCAACATTACAGAAACAATCAGAGTAATCATCACATAAATAAAAGATAAGAATCACATGATCTTATCAGTTGTTGCAGAAGTGGCATTTGACAAAGTCCAACACCCACTCATAATAAAAACTCTTAGCAAAATAGGAATACAAGGGAAATTCCTCAACATAATAAAGGGCATATATACAAAGCCAACAGCCAATTTCATCCTAAACTGAGAGTCTGAAAGCATTCCCCTTAAGAACAGGAACCAAAGATGCCCTTTATCACCACTCTTATTCAACATTGTGCTGGAGGTCCTAGCCAGAGCAATAAGGGAAGAAAAAGTGCATCCAGATTGGTAAGGAAGTAGTGAAAGTATCCCTGTTTGCAGATGATATGATCTTATACACAGAAAACCCCAAAAAATCCACAAGAAAACTACTGGAACTAACAGATTTCAGCAAAGTATCAGGATGCAAGGTAAACATAAAAAATCAGTTGGATTCCTCTACACCAACAAAGAGAACTTTGAAAAGGAAATCGCCAAATCAATATCACTTGTAATAGCCCCCAGGAAGATAAAATACTTAGGAATGAATCTAACCAGAGATGTAAAAGACTGATAGAAAACTACAAGACACTACTGCGAGAAACCAAAAGAGACCAAATTCCAATGACACTTTTGATGAGATGGAGAAACAAATCACCAACTTCATAGGAGAGGGAAGAGGCCCTGGATAAATACAGCATTATTGAAGAAGAAAAACAAAGTGGAAGGCCTCACACTACCTGATTTTAGAACCTATTATACTGCCATGGTAGTCAAAACAGCCTGGTACCAATACAACAACAGATACCTAGACCAATGGAACAGAATTGAGAAGCCAGACATAAATTCATCCACTTATGAGCAGCTGATATTTGACAAAGGCCCAGAGTTCATTAACTGGGTAAAAGACAGTCTCTTTAACAAATGGTGCTGGCATAACTGGATATCCATCTGCAAAACACTAAAACAAGACCCATACTTCACACCATGCAGAAAAACTGACTCAAACTGGATCAGTGACCTAAATATAAAATCTAAAATGATAAAGATCATGGAAGAAAAAATAGGGACAACACTAGGAGCCCTAATACATGGTATAAACAGAATACAAAATATAACTAACAATGCACAAACAGCAGAAGAGAAACTAGATAACTGGGAGCTCCTAAAAATTGAACACTTATGCTCATCACAAGACTTCACTGAAAGAATCAAAAGACAGTCTACAGACTGGGAAAAAATTTTTAGCTATGACAAATCTGATCAGTGTCTAATCTCTGAAATCTACAAGATACTGCAAAACCTCAACAACAGAAAGACAAATAACCCAATTAAAAAACGGACAAAGGATATGAGCAGACAGTTTGCCAAAGAAGATATTCAGGTGGCTAACAGATACATGAGGAAGTGCTCACAATGATTAGCCATTAGAGAAATGCAAATCAAAACTACAGTGAGATACCACCTCGCCCCAACAAGCCTAGCATTAATCCAAAAAACACAAAATAATGAATGTTGGAGAGGTTGTGGAGAGACTGGAACACTTATACACTGTTGGTGGGAATGTAAAATGGTACAGACACTTTGGAAATCGATTTGGTGCTTCCTTAAAAAGCTAGAAATAGAGGTACCATATGATCCAGCAGTCCCACTCCTTGGAATATGTCCTAGAGAAATAAGAGCCATCACGTGAATAGATATATGTACTTCCACGTTCATTGCAGCACTGTTCACAATAGCAAAAAGATGGAAGCTACCTAGGTGCCCATCAGCAGATGAATGGATAAACAGATTATGGTAGATTCACACAATGGAATGAATACACAATGCAATGATAAAGAACAGTGATGAATCCGAGAAACGTCTCACAACATGGATGAATCTGGAAGGCATTATGCTGAGTGAAATTAATCACTGGTAAAAGGACAAATATTGTATGAGACTACTATTATAAGAACTCAAGAAAAGGTTTAAACAGAATAAATCATTCTTTGAAGGTTACGAGGGTTGGGGTGGGAGGGAAAAGGGAGTTCACTAACTAGTAGACAAGAATTATCTTAGATGAAGGGAAGGACAACATATTATACAGGGGAAATCGGCACAACTGGACTAAAAGAAAGCTAAGAATTTTCTTGAACACAACCGAACACTTCAAGGGATAGCGTAACGGGGGGAGGGAGTTCTGGGGACCGTATTTTCAGGTGACATGTATGTCAATAGACATAACAAAGTTTATTAAGAAAATGTTCTGCATCCCACTTTGATGAGTGGCATCTAGGGTCTTAAAAGCTATTGAGCAGCCAGCTACGATTCATCATCTGGTTCCAACCCACCTGGAGCAAAGGAGAATGAAGAACACCAAAGTCAGAAGGAAAATATTAGCCCAAAAGACAAAAGGGGCCGCATAAACCAGAGGCTTCATCAGTCTGAGACCAGAAGAACTAGATGGTGCCTAGGTACCACCAATGACTGCCCTGACAGGTAACACAATAGAGAGTCCCTGATGAAGCAGGAGAAAAGTCGGGTGAAAAACTCAAATTCATGTAAAAACACCAGACTTTAATGTTCTGACCGAGACTAGAGGAATCCCAGAAGACATAGCCCTCAAGCTGTCTGTTAATGCAGAACTAAAACCATTCCTGAAGCCAAGTCTTCAGACAAAGATTAGACTGAACTGTAAAACATAAAATAATACTTGTGAAGAGTGTGCTTCTCAGTTCAAGTAGCTATGTGAGACTAAATGTGCAGCTCCTGGAGGCGAGATGAGAAGGCAGAAAGGGATAGGAGCTGGTTGAATGGACACAGGAAGTCCTGGGTGGAGGGGGGGATTGTGCTCTCACATTATAGGGATAGCGACTAGGGTCACATAACAATATGTGTGTAAATCTTTGTATGAGAAACTTGTAAACTTTCACCTAAAGCACAATTTAGAAAAAAGGAAGACCCTCAGGGAGATGAATTGAAGCATTGGCTGCAACAGTGGGCTCAAGCATAACAACCATCATGAGAGTAGCACATGACCAGGCAGTGTTTCATTCTGTTGTACACGGGATCACTGTGAGTTGGAACTGACGCAAAGGCATCTAACAACAACATATGCTATAATCACTGATTCTTTTGTGACTATTGTTATTTTTAACAAACTATTGTCTGTTAGATTAAGAATAAGAAAGATAAAATATTTTATTTTACCTTCATTTTTTTTTTTCTCTAATGTTCTTCCATCCTTTTTACACATCCGAGTTTCTGATGTATGTAATTTTACTTCTCTTCTGTGAAGACCTTCCTTTAACAGTTTTTGTAATATAGGTATACCTCCAAAAATTCCCTCAATATTTGCTTGTCTGAAAATACCTGTATTTTTCCTTCACTTTTGAAAGATAATTTTGCTAGATGCAGAATTCTAGATTGATTGTTGTTTCATTCAACCCTTTAATATTTTATTCTACAGTCTTGCTTGCATAGCTTCTGAAGATAAGTTGGCTGTACTGAATCTTCCTCCTTTTGTGTGACTTCTTTTTGATTTTCTTTCTTGTTTGATTTTTCTGCAGTTTAAATGTGATATGTCTAGGTGTAAATTTTTTGTAAATATTGTGTCGGGTAGTCTCTGAACTTCTGGTTCTGTGGTTTGGAGTTTTTCATTAATTTTGTAAAAATTGTCACCATCCTTACTTCAAATATTTAATTTCTTTCCTCCTTCTGGTATTCTCATTATGCATATTATTTACCCTTGGCCATGTCCAATCTATTGCTTATCCCATTGAAGGCATTGTTCGTTTCTATTACAGTGGTTTTGATTTCTAGGACGTCCTGTTGATTTTTCTTAGAGTTTCCATCTCTCTGCTTACATTACGTATCTTTTCTTGCGTGTGGTCTACTTTTTCAATTGGAAGCCTTTTTTATATGATCATAATTGTATTAAATTCCCAGTCTGTTAATACCAAAATCTCTGCTATATCTGAGTCTGGTTCTGATGCTCGTGTTGACTATTCAATCAATGGGAAAAGTAGCTCGTTCCTCCCTCTTTCCCAGTTATTAATAGCTCATCTTGCTTTCACCCTGTGCTTCATGTTTTGTTGTGTTTTCTGGTGGGTCTTAGGAAAGGAGGTGAATTTGATTTTTTTCTACAAAGAAATTATCTGAATGTGGACATAGCTCTTTCATTCATAGAAGATTTCTTTCCCTTCTGCTCTGTTTTCTGCCCATTCTGAACCATAAATATAGAGAGGAAGAAGACTGGATACGTCATAGACAAACTGAGGAGAGAGAAGTTCAGTGTGTGTGAAATATTTTTAAATCTTTGAGATATGATGTCAATAGTCTGGAGGAAAAGTGAAGGGATGAGACTGATGGCCAAATTCCAGAGTAGAACACAGAACTTTGTGTGATGTCCCTATGAATTCTCAGTTCTTCAGGACTGTCAGTCACTCATCCTTTTGCACACACTGGGGAAGATGGTACCTTGCTGATTTAGAATATCTATAATGTTTTAGGACGCAGTGGTCTTTGAGGATGTGGCTGTGGAATTTACCCAGGAAGAGTGGGCTTTGCTGGATTTTTCTCAAAGGAAACTCTATAGAGATGTGATGATGGAAACCTTCAGGAACCTAGACTCAGGTACAGATGGCTTCATTTTTCTTATTTACTTATCTAGTGAATAAATATTCTACTCATCAACCTTATTATAGGATTTGTGTTAAAGAATTGGAGTACATTGGCAAATATGACACGTTTTGACTGCCTTCATGGGGCTTAGACTCTAGTGACTTCCCCATGAAAGTAAAAATCTATTTTTAAATTGACGCTATCTTGTTAAAAGGCTTGAGGCTCTTTAAGTGTTATCAGTGTGAGCATTGGCTTCAGGGATCACTTTGTAGCAAAGAGAGATTTGTGGTTTAGGACCTCGTTAGTGTTTTACCATGTTTATTAAAAATTTGATGAGATCATTTTGCTAAAAATAAACTCACACCTGTCCATCTATAGAGATCATGATGAGCAAGGTACTGGCTCAGCATCAGGGAAATGTGCTTGCCTGTTATTCCCATTATCTGTCTTCATGAGCACCATATCAGCCACGCTAATTTTTCTCCCTGAGAAGCAAGGGAAATTGGAGAGTGGATATAGGACTTATCCAGGGCTGTAGTGTCAGGAAGCATCAGGAAGGCAACAATCATTTGAAGGACCAGCTGTTTTGGGATGAAATTATATTTGAGGAAATCAGCTCAAAACAATCTCTTCTGCTATGAGGAGGTAGAACTTACACAATATGAGCTGACTTTTTTGATTTTTCATCAATCCTCTTGTGCCTTCTGTATTTGTGGGAAAAGACCTTCCCCATTTTCTCTTTTAATATTATGTTTACTCACATGCATTGTTTGCAGTACCTTTTTATTTTGTTTTTCTAATTACATTCTACTTAGTTCACTATTGCTCTCAATTGTCGTGGAATTCTTTTTTAGTAAATTTCTTACTCTTTTGACCACTGCCAAAGTCCTGTAACAGCTAAATGCCTCAAAGTCAGTCTTTCTTCACACATGCCTTCTTCCTCATGTCTTTACTGTTTTGTTTCATCTTGTGAAACTCCACTTAAAATTATTTGGTCAGTTTTTAAACAGGATGATAATGGACAAACGTTTATGAAGAATGACTCCTCATCCTCCACGTTGGGAAAAATTTGTGAATTCCATGGCATTGAGCATCAGTACAACAATCAGGAAAGGCATGTGAGGTGAGTATTATTCACATGACAATGAACAGTGCTTCAGGAGAGTCATAAGATGTGATGACATTGTGTGTGTGTAAAACTAGCTCTAAAATGGTGTTCATATAATTTAACAACATAGTATTTCCATTAATGTGAATCAGATATTGAGTATCTCAAACATATTTCACTTGTACTTAATTATCAGAATGCTACATTGTTTAGAAACACTGACTGAATGGTAGCGCATTCTGTGAGATGATTAAACCTATGCAACAGGAGACAACTCAGGGCAGAAAACACACATTCACTGTGTATGGTAATTGTGAAATGGTAACAAATTCTAACAACCTGCTTTCTATTTTTAACAGAATATTTACAGTAGAGAGCCTCTGTGAAAGTAAAGATGGCAAAGTAAATAAAGGTGAAGAAGGTAATCAGTGTGGAAAAACTTTCACCTCAATTGGAAATCTTACTAGTCTCAAAAGAACTGCTGAAGGAAATCCTTTTGAATGCACTGAGTGTGGAAAAGCCTTCATGGATAATTCATCATTTAAGCATCACATCAGATCTCACACTGGATACAAACCTTATCATTGTAAGGAATGTGGAGAAGATTGCAGGTGTCCTTCTTACCTAAAACCTCAATTGAGAGAGAAACTTTGTAAATGTAAGGATTATGGGAAACCTTGTAGTTGTTCCTTATCCCTCACTAGTCATCTGAGAACTCACAATGGAGACAGGCCTTACGAATGTAAGGAGTGTGGGAAAGCCTTTAGTTATCTTTCAAGCCTCATTAGACATATAAGAACTCACAGTGGAGAGAGGCCTTATGAATGTAAGGAATGTGGGAAAGCCTTTAGTTGTTCCTCATCCCTCGCTACACATATAAGAACTCACAGTGGAGAGAGGCCTTATGAATGTAAGGAATGTGGCAAAGCCTTTACTTGCTCCTCATCCCTCACTACACATATGCGAACTCACAGTGGAGAGAGGCCTTATGAATGTAAGGAATGTGGAAAAGCCTTTAGCTGTTCCTCATCTCTCACTACACATATAAGATCTCACAGTGGAGAGAGGCCTTACGAATGTAAGCAATGTGGAAAAGCCTTTAGTCGGTCCTCACACCTCACTACCCATATAAGAACGCACAGTGAAGAGAGACCTTATGAATGTAAACAATGTGGGAAAGCCTTTAAGCAGTTTACACAACTCACTACCCATATAAGAACGCACAGTGAAGAGAGGCCTTACGAATGTAAAGAATGTGGGAAAGCCTTTAAGCAGTTTGCACAACTCACCAGACATGTACGAGTTCACAGTGGAGAGAAACCTTATGAATGTAAGGAATGTGGGAAATCCTTTAGTCAGTTTTCATATCTCACTGGCCATATAAGAGCTCACAATGGATACAGGCCTTATGAATGTAAAGAATGTGGGAAAGCTTTTATTCGGTCGTCACACCTCACTACCCATATAAGGACACACAGTGGGGAGAGGCCTTATGAATGTAAGGAATGTGGGAAGGCCTTTTTTCGGTCCTCACACCTTACTGACCATGTAAGATCTCACAGTGGAGAGAAGCCTTATGAATGTAAGGAATGTGTGAAAGCCTTTAGTTGTTTCTCCTCTTTCCGTAAACATGTCCGAACTTACCATGGAAACAGGCCTTATGATAGTAAAGAATGTGAGAAAGCCTTTAGTCAGTTCTCACACCTCACTGGCCATATAAGATCTCATAGTGGAGAAAACCTCCAATGCAGTGAATTATTATCATATGGCCCTTCTAGCCATGGTCTTGTAACTCCCACAAAATGATTTGGTGGGGCCATGCAAATAAGGTGCATGGAACCTTTTTAGAGGATTGATCAGTTTTGCCATCCACACTAGGTTTAAAAAAGAGCCAATTCCAGAGAGGGATTGGGGGGCCTCGTTCCCATCAAGACTGGCCAGGAGCAGAGTACATCCTTTGGACCTGGGGTCCCTGTACTGAGAATATCCTAGACCCGGGAGATACAGCTTAACACTGTAGGAGGAGGGACATGAGATAGTGAGATGTGGCAGCAAGCATGGCAGAGGAACGGGCAGTAGCAGAACCAGGAGACTGGCAAAGACAGCACAGTGGGCTTGCAGATCCAGAGAGTGAGAGCTGTGTGCCTTCGGGCAGGATGCTCACTGGCAGAATGGGGGTGAATCCAGGCACTTGTGAGCAGAGCTACGCTTCCTGACCCACAGAGCAAAAGAGCTGAGCATCTTCAGGCAGGAGCCTTCCTGACAAGAGTGGGGTGCCTCTGGGCACTTGTTGGCATGGACAAAGAGCTGTAAGACTTTCCAAAGCAGGGCAGAGGCTGGCGGCAAAGCTAGGCCTGAACAGGGCCTAGCAGCAACAAGGCCCTGACTAGGGTGCAGTGGCAGAGGCCAAGAAGAAGCTGTCCTGATAGAAGAACTGTATCCTGAGTTCGTGTTACTTATCTGTTGATGCTGTTCCTGAATTGTAACCTGTTACTTTCCTAATAAACCCCATTAATTGTATGGTCTGTGAGTTCTGTGTGGCCATTGCAACAAATTAACTCAGCAGAGCAGTTGAGAGTGCAGTTCTGATATCAGACTTGATAAAAAGCTTGGAGGTATATTTCAACTGCACCTCATAAGAAGCAGCTGTGGGCTGATAATGGTGATTTTCCTCCCCTTAAAGTTAAAAGATGGCTTCTCATGCAATACTAGATTATCATAGTTGAATCTAACTGTTAGAAATGTCTGATTGTCTTAGTTATCTAGTGCTGCTATACCAGAAATATCATAAGTGAATGGCTTTAACAAATAGAAATTTAGTCTCTCACAGTTTAGGGGACTAGAAGTTCGAATCCAGGGTGCCAACTCTAGGGGAAGGCTTTCTCTGTCAGCCTTGGGGGAAAGTCCTTGTCTCCTTTCAACATCTCTGGGCCCAGCGTTCCTTGGAGATCTCCATGTGTCTTGGCATCAGTCTTCCCTTGGGCCCAAGAGGTTCTCAGCACAGGAACCTCAGGTCCAAAAGGCAAGCTCCACTCCCGGCTCTCTTCTCTTGGTGGTCGTGCAGTCTCTCATCTCTGTTCACTTTTTTCTTCAAGAGCTCAGGCTGTTAACTAAAAGGTCAACAGTTCAAATCCACAAGCAGCTCCTTGGAAACCCTACAGTGTAGTCTACTTTTTCCTATAGGGTCAGTATGAGTCAGAATTAACTCATTGGCACAAGGTTTTTGTTTTTAAGGTAGAAGTGACTCAACAAGGGTGTTGACTTAGGGTGGTGCATCCCGCTCTAATCCTGCTTCATTAATACAACAAACAATATAATCCTCGTTAACATAACTTAATCTTGTCTCATGAACATGTAGAGGTTAGGATTTACAACACATCACAAAATGGAGGATAATTACATCAGATCACAAAAAATGGAGAACAGCTACACAATACTGGGAATCAGCCTAGCCATGTTGACACACATTTTTGGGGGATGCAATTCAATCCATGACATTCCATCCTTTGGTCCCAAGAATTCATGTTCTAACCATGTATAAAACACATTCATCCTATCATATCCCAAAAGTTACAAATCAATGCCAAGTCCAAAAATCTTATCTGCTGAATCATTTAAATCAAATACAGGTGAGACTTTAGGCGTATTCCACCCTTGGACAAAACTCCACTTCATTTGTGAACCCATGAAACCTAGACAAGTTATCTGTTTCCATAGGACAATGGTGGAACAGACACAAGGTAGACATTTCCATTACAAATGGGAGAAATTGGAGTGAAAGAAAGGAAAAAAGGCACCAAGCAAATCCAAAACCCAGGAGAACAATTTACATGAGTTCTCAATTCTTAAAAATAATTCTCCGTTCTCAGAGTCCGTCTAGGCAGTGACCCTGCTCTCCGTACTGTGAATGTTGGCCATGCTCTCTGGCTTCCAGGCAGAGGCCTCTCGGCCCTGGGCTTCAGCTCCGCCTTCCAGACCCACTGGAATAACAACTCTGCTTCCTTGGATTTGGGTGCCTCTGTTCTATTCCATTTGAGTGATGACCCCACCCCCTCAGCCTCAGCAGGCCCTGTTCTTCTGAACCTTGGGCATGACAGCCTCACACCCTCAGCTTGGTATAGTAGCCACATCCCTCTGGCACACCTGAATGGTAGCCCCACACTCTGAAACTGAGTTAGGAAGATCTGACTCTTTGAAACCCAGGAGGCTGTGGCCCCACCCTTTGAGATCCAAGAGACCATGGCCCCACCCTTTGAGACTGAGGCATCTCTGCTTCTGTGCTCCTTCCACAATTCTGCTTTATAGGATGGTTCTTTTCTTCTCTTGTAGGACAATAGATGTAGTTTCTGCATACAGAGTTCCAAGAGGTATACAGCATTCTTTCCATTCATTGTTTCTCTTTCCCCTTGTATCTTCTGCTGTAGTAGTTGGTAAGATCCTTCAATCAAAGAGTTAATCTCTTTATCAGAAGTTTGTGTAGCCATGTCCTTGATTACATTGGATCACCTTTCTTTGGAATGTGTGCTAATATGGTTCTCTTCCAATTGGTAGGCCAAGTAGCCCTCTTCCAAATTTCTTGGCATACACAAGTGAGCACTTCCAGCGCTCATTTGTTGAAGCTTCTCAGTTGGTATTCCTTCAGTTCCTGGAGCCTTGTTTTTCAACAATGCCTTCAATGCATCTTCGAGTTGTTCCTTCAGTACTATTGGTTCTTGATCTTATGCTACTTCCTGGAATGGTTGAACATTGACCAATTCTTTTCGGTACAGGGACTCTGTGTAGTCCTTCCAACATCTTTGATGCTTCCTGCATTGTTCGATATTTGCCCCATAAAAAAACCTGTTGCCATTGAGTCAATTCTGACTCATAGCACCCTAGAGGACAGCGTAGAACTGCCCCATAGGGTTTCCAAGGAGCGCCTAGTGGATTTGAACTGCTGACCTTTTGGTTAGCAGCTGTAGCTCTTAACCACTATGCCACCAGGGTTTCCTTGCCCATAGAAAATCCTTCAAAGTTGCAACTCGAGTCTTGGATTTTGTCTTCAGTTCTCTCAGCTTGAGAAATGCCAAGCATGTTCTTCCCTTTTAGTTTTCTAACTCCATGTCTTTACCCATTTCATTATAATACTTTGTCTTCTCAAGTCACCCTTTCAAATTTTATCTTCATCTCTTTCATGTCTTTATTTCTTCCATTCACTTTAGTTACTCTGCATTCAAGGCCAAGTTCCAGAGTCTCTTTTGACAGTTTAGTCTTTCTTTCCTTCCTTTTAATGACCTTCTGCTTTTTTCTTCATGTATGATGTCCTTGATGTCATCCCACAATCCTCTGGTCTTCAGTCATTAGTGGTCAGTTCATCAAATCTACTGTGATGGTCTTTAAAATTCAGGCGAGATATATTCAGTGTTGTACTTGGGCTCTCATGGACTTGTTTTAATTTTCTTCAGCTTTAATTTGTACTTACTTATGAGCAATTGGTGATCTGTTCTGAAATCAGCCCCTAGCTTTGTTCTGACTGATGACACTGACCTTCTCAGTCATCTCTTTCCACAGATGTCAATCTGATTCCTGGGTATTCCTTCCAGCAAAGTCCACGTGTATAGTTGCCGTTAATATAGTTGAAAAAAGGTATTTCCAATTAATAAGTTGTTGGTTTTGCAGAATGCTATCATGTGATCTCCAGCGTTGTTTCTATCACCAAGGCCATATTTTCCAACTACCAATCGTTCTTCTTTGTCTCCAACTTTCGCAGTCTAATCACCAGCAATTATTAATGCATCTTTATTGCATATTTGATCAATTTCAGACTGCAGAAATTGGTTAAAATCTTCTAGTTTTTCATCTTTGACATTAGTGGTCGGTGTGTAAATTTGAATAATAGTCTTATCAACTGGCCTTCCTTGTAGATATATGGGTTATCCTATCACTGACAGCATTATAGATCTTAAAATGTTCTTTTTGATGTAGAATGTGATGCTGTGCCTCTTCAGTTTGTGGTTCCCGCCATAGTAGACTCTGATTTTCTGATTCATAATGGCCAATACCAGTCCATTTCACTTCACTAATGCCTAGGATATTGATCTTCAAGTATTCCATTTCATTTTCTACAACTGCTAATCTCCCTTGATTCATACTTTGTACATTTCACATTCTAATGGATATTTGCAGCTGTTTCTTCTCGTTTAGAGTTGTGCCACATCACCAAATGATGGTCTCGAGCACTTTACTCCATCTACATCATTAAAGTTGCATCTACTTTGAGGTGGCAGCTCTTCCCCAGTCATATTTTGAGTGCCTTCCAACCTCATGGGTCTCATCATCCAGCACTATATCAGTCAGTGTTCCACTGCTATCCATAAGGCTTTCACTGGCTAAATTTTTTTTCTGGAAGTAAATCACAAGGTCATTCTTCCCAGTGTCTTAGACTGGAAGCCCCACTGAAATCTGTCCACCATGGGTGACCCAGCTGGCATTAGAAACACTGGTGACATAGCTTTCAGCATCACAGCAACATGCAAGCCACCACAGTACGACAAACTGACAGGTGGTTGAAAGCCTTTAATAGGGAGAAACTTATATATAGATGGAAGTTCTGTGAAGCTTATGAGAAACCAAAAAGCACCAAGATTCACCTAGGTTACATCCACCTGGAGGTCTTTGTGACCAGAATTTATATA
This sequence comes from Dugong dugon, assembly GCA_030035585.1. Lineage (NCBI taxonomy): Eukaryota > Metazoa > Chordata > Mammalia > Sirenia > Dugongidae > Dugong > Dugong dugon. Next base: position 15,479,800 of record CM057462.1, on the reverse strand, counting down.
CCCTAAGGATGAGTGCAGAACGATGGAATGTGGCTGCAGGTGGGGTGGGGGGCACTTGAAAGTACTGGGTCCTTAGAAACCTTTCTGAGAAATGTCTCCCATACTGATTAATGGATGTATTTTTCTTTTAAGGTAAATAATCTGGAGCTGTAGGCTCTGGGATGGAGGGGTGTCTTGTTTGTATACAGTGTGACAGTGTTATTGCCCGATAAGCAACTCTGGTTTACTCTCAGAGTCCTTTGTGAGAAAAATCCATATTAGCCATGTCTAAACTCCACATATCCCATCCCTTCCTGCCAGGCTCTTAAAAACTCATATGCCCACCTCTTTTGTGAGATTCCCTGAGCCTACAGTGTAGGCAGGAAGTGAGTGCAGGCCCTCTTTTCCTGACTTATTAAAACATTGGAAACATATACCACACCAGCAACACAAACACATGCAAAAAATGATTCTACCTATTACGATGCAAAGAAGTCCAAATCACATTTTTTACCAGGCTCTCCATCCAAAGAAGTACCTCTTTATTTTTGCTAAGTGCCATCTCCCATGTGTTATATATAATCTTCCTGGGTCTGTAAGTGAATAAGGGAGTGGCTCGCCAGGGCTGTATTATTGGGAATACATATAAACCAAAAACCCATTGCTGTCAAGTTGATTCCAACTCATAGCGACCCTACAGGACAGAGTAGAACTGCCCCATAGGGTTTCCAAGGAGAGGATGGTGGATTCAGACTGCTGACTTTTTGTTCAGCAGCCGAGTTCTTAACCACTATACCACCAGGGCTCCATATACAGCACTCAATTTTCAGGAAGTGCTGTTATCATGTCCCAAGCCATTCTGTTCTGACTACCACCTTTCGCATGGCAGCAGTTAATTCGTTAAGAGCAGAGAGCCATGTTCAGTGTCATTTAAAGCAGCAGTGACAAACTTTTGTGCCATCTCTACTTTGGTCATAGTATCGACATTGCCAGTGGTAGGAATAAAAACAGCAGGTAAGTAATCTCGCCAAGAGAATACAGACTGTTTATTTTGCCACCGTCTTCAAGTAGATTCATTGTAAGGAGCTTGTTGGATTATTTTCTCAGCATACAGATTGAGTAAGTATGATGAAAAGATACAACCCTGACGCACACCATGCCGTATCCACTTGTTCTGTTCAAACGACTACATCATGTTCTATGTACAGGTTCCTTTCCAGTACAATTAAGTTTTCAGAAATTCCCAATTCCTTAGATTTTAAAAGGCATTAATCCTTATACCCAACAATTAGACCAATTTGTTATTTTGGTAGTGTGACGAGCCTAGGACAGAAACATGTTTTTTGTTGTCTTCCAAGCGAGCCAGTGGTAGCACAGAGGAGAAGGCTGATTAAGCTTTTAGCAGAAAGAAACTTATTAGGCATATATATGGGACAGTCATTATTTTCTACTAATATATAACGTATTACCTCTACCCGCCAAAACTTGGGTGGCTTGTGTGCTCTTTTATGGATGGGTGTACCACACCTTGTGGCCCGGTGGTACCTTTTTGTAGTAGTTATTATCACCGAGAACACAATCTATCTTACTTTTGTAACTGTGTACCCCACAGTATAGGCCATCACCCAAGTCAATGCTGCGTACTTGACTCGAACTCGGTGCCAGTGAGGAACGTGGGGTTGAAGGCTAGAGTGGAGGAATCTTGACTTATCGGTATTAAGAGTCCCAACTACTCATTTGGTAGTTGTCACTGAATATTTTGATCTGTCCCCTCTCCCATCCCGTCTGTGGTTTATGTTTTTTGGCATCCTGAGAGATAGGACTCATTTAGTAGTGTCCAGTTTTGGCATAAACGCAGCTGGCAAGTCTTCCGTAGCCTAATTCACTGGTGTAGGGGTGGCTTGACACTTAGTTGCTTATACGAGTACCGTCCTCCTATGGTGGGAACTTTATTTAGAACTCTCAGAGCTTCAGGGGAACTACCACCCAATGGTGCAAGGTGGGCCGACTGTTTGGGCTTTAATTTGTTCCTTGAGGAGGATATTTTTTATATATCCTGCCCCTTGGGGGTTATAGGGCAGATGAAAGTGCCGGGTGATACCTTGATTTTCAGTCCATTGTTGGACAAGAGAACCAGTTAAATAATCGGTTACTATTAATATTGTTTAAAATTAATCTCCTTAGGCGTGCCATACATTGCAATTAATTTCACAAGGCCTGAAATGGTAGTGGCTTGATTTGCTCTTGTCATAGGAAAAGCTTGTAAAATCCATTAAAACTATCTATACAAATAAGGTCATATCAATGTCCTTTGCTTTTGGAAAGAGGTCCTATGTTGTCTACTTGCCAAACTTGCAAAGGTCCTTCTCTTGTAATAGGCCCTGATACATCCTTAAGTTGAGTTAGGGAAGTAAATGACACATGGCCCAATATTGAGCTCAGTGTCTTTTTTAGTAACAAATCCTGCCTGTTGTGCTAATTTCCAGGTGGTTTGTACACCTTGGTACCCTTCCTTCTTGTGTATCGATATGCCAATCTCTTGGCTATCTGTAGGGGTAAGGATTTATGGCTGCTAGGGTATTTGCTTTTATATTACCTACAGGAGGGTTGGTGGTATGTGCCGGGACGTGGTACACAGTCACTTTAGATCCAGGTTGTGGTAATTTGTCCCAAGTATATTGTCACAACTCTTACCTCCATAAAGGTCTTCCACTAATTTCCCAATGATCTTTTTTTTATTGTGATAGCCAAAGCATAAGTTTCTTCATGACTGCCCAGGAGTCTGTGCAAATAGCTAATGGGTGTGGCTCTCTATAAATCACTAACAAGACTGCATGCAATTCTGCCCATTGACTACTATGCCCGGTACCTATTTCAATGTATATGATATTTGTGGCAGGTTGCACAGCTATTGCGGACCATGTGGGCAGCTAGCTGGCACTGGAGCCATCTGATTACCGTGCATATTCTGGGTGGGAGGCACCCTCTTCTTTTGCAACCCATTTAGGGTGTTCAGTGGTATTATCTGTTGTCCTGCAGGCGCCTCCTTGGTAAACTATATAAATCCTAAGTATTCCTGCAGTTCCTTGGATGGGGGCTAGACAACAGCTTACACCATTGTGGTAAATAAGCATGCCATCTGTGTTAGATGTTGACGAGTTGGTTCCAACTCATGGTGACCCCATGTACAACAGAACAAAACACTGCCCAGTCCTGTGCCATCCTCACAATTGTTGTTATGCTTGAGCTGATTGTTGCCACCACTGTGTCAATCCATCTCCTTGAGGGTCTTCCTCTTTTTCACTGACCCTCTACTTTACCAAGCATGATGTCCTTCTCCAGGGACTGGTCCCTCCTGATAACATGTCCAAAGTATGTGAGACGAAGTCTCACCATCCTTGCTTCTAAATAGCATTCTGGCAGTACTTTTTCCAAGATAGACTTGCCATTTTACTAAGGTGATATTCTGTGACACAACTGACTTAGGCTTTGCAAAGAGGCCATCTACACACTCCTTCATAGGCTAGGCTGTTTTTACTTCCACAAAGTCTTCTTTAGTAAGAGCCTCTGTTTGTAATAAAGCGTTATATACAGCTAGGCATTTTTCCCCCACTATGTATTTCAGCTCCCTTGAGCTGGGACCAAAAGCCAATTGGCTGCCTTTGTTTATTTTTGCACTGCACATGGCCCATCCCATTTTATCCTCCATGACTGTGGGATTTAGTTTAAAGGGCACTGCAGTCTCTATGGTCTCTTAATACTTGAGTTGGCTGTACTAATGCCTTAATTTGGGTGAAATCATTCTCATATGAGGCTTGCCAGTCCCAGGTGGCTATTTTTATTAATCTGTATAGAGGGTGGACACACTGTACTAGATGAGGAATGAAAGCTCTCCAATAACCTAACAACCCCATGAAAGCCTGCACTTTTTTAAACTGTTGTGGGTATGGAATAGTAGTGATCTTGTTTATGACACCGAAGCCAACATCCAAGTCTTACCCGAGCAGATGAGTCCCAGAAATTTGACTGTTGAACCAGACTCCTGTATCTTTTGGGATTTACAGCCCATCCCCACTGTTGAAGACATTACACCACTTTGTTGATTGTGGTCTATAAAAGGCTTAAGTTATTAGAAGTTGACATCATATCTTGTACATAGTCTCAAGGTGTTCATCTCCTGGCAAGGGAATTGTGGCTAGGTATCGTGCCGCCTACCCATGGCAGATAGTAGGGCTGTGTAAATAATCTTAGAGAAGCACTGGAAAGGTCCATTATTGCCCTTTCCAGGTGAAAGAAAACATATCTTAAGCATCTGGGCTTAAAAGAATACTGAAAGAGCATTGACCAGATCTAGTACAGAGTGATATTTTTTTCAGAGCACATGATTAAACATTCCAATATCGTAGTGATATCAGGAAAAGCCGCATGTAATGAAGGAGTCACTTTATTTAATTCTCAGTAATCCACAGTCATCAGCCACATGCCATCAGGCTTTCAGATCAGCCTATACTGGACTATTTGTATGGGCTTTGTACCTGCCTAATTATTTGTACCTTTTTAAATTCAGTTTGAGAAATTTCCTTATGTCGATATTGTTTGACATATTTCTATTCTCCAGGGTGTAGATAATGACAGCAGTTCTTATTTAGCCCAATCTTGCAGAACCAGCTATACGCTTCTCACACATAGGCAAAATTTTCCTCCGGTAGTTTTTAAAGAAGCTCCCGGCAATGTGTCAATTTCTAAAATATATTCGAGATAGAGAAAATATAAACCCACAGATCAGAAGGAGGTGCCTTAACACTGCCTACTTACTGGGATAGACACACCTCCATATCCATCTATACAGTCAGGCCTCCATATCCGTGGGTTCCGCATAGGTGGATTCAATCAAATTTGGATCGAAAATATTTGAAAAAAAGAAAAGAAAGTTCCAAAAACAAAACTTGAATTTGCCGCGCATCAAGCACTACACTGAATCCACGTGAATGAAATGATATGCAGGCATACCTTTTTGTAGTCTCCCACCATTTCACAGATCCTCAGTCTCTCTACAACACTCATTATTTGAGCATTGTTCGCCTGGTGTCTTGTCATTATTCCCTAAACAATAGAGTATAACAACTATTTACATAGCATTAACATTGTATTAGGTATTATAAGTAATCTAGAAATGTTTTAAAGTATATGGGATTTAAAGTATAGTAGGCATAGGTTATATGCAAATACTATGCCATATTATATAAGTGACTTGAGCATCCTCGGGTTTTGGTATCAGCAGGGGTCCTGGAACCAATCCCCGAGGATACTGAGGGATGACTGCATATGGTACAAAAAAACCCCATTGTCATTGAGTCAATTCCAACTCACAACGACACTATAGGACCGAGTAGAACTACCCCATAGGTTTCTAAGGCTGTAATCTTTAAGGAAGCAAACTGCCACATCTTTCTCCCACAGAGACTGGTGGGTTCAAACCACCGACCTTTCAGTTAGCTGCTGAGCGCTTAACCATGCACCATCAGAGCTCCTTATATATGCTATAAAAAACCCCATTGCCATTGAGTTGATTCCAACTCACAGCAACCGTACCCGACAGAGTAGAACTGCCCCATAGGGCTTCCAAGGACCAGCTGGTGAATTCGAACTGTCGACCTTTAGGTTAGCAGCCGAGGTCTTAACCACTGAGCCACCATATATATGTTATGTTGTTGTTGTTAGGTGCTATCGAGTATGTTCCGACTCAGCGACCCTATGTACAACAGAATGAAAGCCTGCCTGGTCCTGTGCCATACTCATAATTTTTGTTATGCTTGAGCCCATTGTTGCAGCCACCGTGTCAGTCCATCTCGTTGAGGGTCTTCTTCTTTTTCACTGACCCTCTGCTTCACCAAGCATGATGTCCTTCACCAGGGAATGGTCCCTTATGATAATATGTCCAAAATATGTGAGACGTAGTCTCACAATTCTCGCTTCTAAGGATGATTCTGGCTGTACTTCTTCCAAGACAGATTTGTTCGTTCTTTTGGCAGTATATTCAGTATTCTTTGCCAACACCACAACTCGAAGGCGTCAATTCTTCTTTGGTCTTCCTTATTCATTGTCCAACTTTCGCATGCATATGAAGCAATTGAAAACAACATGGCTTGGGTCAGATGCACACTAGTCCTCAAAGTGACATCTTTGCTTTTTTAACACTGTAAAGAGGTCTTTTGCAGATTTGCCCAATGCAATTCATCGTTTGATTTCTTGACTGCCACTTCCATGGATGTTGATTGTGGATCCAAGTAAAATGAAATCCTTGACAACTTCAATCTTTTCTCCGTGTATCATGATGTTGCTTATTGATCCAGTTGTGAAGATTTTTGTTTTCTTTATGATGAGGTGTAATCCATCCTGAAGGCTGTGGTCTTTGATCTTCATCAGTAAGTGCTTCAAGTCCTCTTCACTTTCAGCAAGCAAGGTTGTATCATCTGCATAACACAGGTTGTTAATGAGTCTTCTTCCAATCTTGATATCCCATTTTTCTTCATATAGTCCAGTTTCTCAGATTATTTGCTCAGCATACAGATTGAATAAATATGGTAAAGTGACACAATCCTGATGCTTACCTTTCTTAACTTTAAACCACGCAGTATCCACTTGTTCTGTTAGAATGACTGCCTCTTGATCTATGTACAGTTTCCTCATGAACACAATTAAGTGTTCTGAAATTCTCATTCTTCACAATGTTATCCATAATTTGTTATGGTCCACACAGTCAATTGCCTTTGCATAGTCAATAAAACGCAGGTAAACATCTTTCTGGTATTCTCTGCTTTCAGCCAGGATCCATCTGATATCAGCAATGATACCTGTCTGCCATAGTTGACCCTGCTGGTATTTGAATACCGGTGGCATAGCTTCTAGCATCACAGCAACTTGCAAGCCCCCACAGTATGACAAACTGACAGATGCATGGGGTATATATACTATAGGACCTGTAATTTATGTGGGTTTCCATGAATTCTAGTACATTCAGTCCTGCTAGCCACTAAGGCTAGGATCTTTTGTTTGTTCCATGGAGACTAGTGTATGGTCATCTCAGTACAAGGCCTTTGGTCCCCCTGTATTTCCCTACATTGAAGGAAACCTTGGCAAGGCCATTATGGGAGAGGGCAAGGGAGCTTCCATTCCAGTTGCTCTTTATCATCATCCTCCTCTAACGGTGGCATAGATGCCTGTTTATCCTGAGTCTCCTTTTGAGCATCTTTTTCAGGTTTTACTTAATGTTGCTTAGGGAACATTTCCATAGTGTTAATAGCAATGCATTATTCTACTTATCTATATCCTCTTTGGATGTTCCTGCCTTCACTAAGTCACTTCACATATGTTTACGAGATACTCGCTTTGCATTTCCAACTCTGTGTCCTTTTTTAAATCCTCCCTTCCCCTTTGCCACACTATGCATCTGGGACTTATTTTCTAAGGGTTTGATTCCCTGACCATTTCTGTCTCTGTAGGCCAGGTCTGCTGACATGCATGAATTACCTACTCGATCAAGGTGTGATTGCCTGACATATTCAAGAGCCAGTGCAGTTGCTGCTGTATAGACAGGTGAGAAGTGATATTACTTATTTTTTCTGCTTCTATTCCAGACAATACAATTATCTGACATAATAATAATGCCCCATTATCCCATAAATGCCCCATCCAGAGGCTATGGACTCTGGGTTTGTGTTGGAAGTTCCCTGCCAGATCCATTAATTCAACTGCGGTATAATCTCTAATGTTCTTTTTGACAATGAATGCAACACCATTCCTCTTCAGGTTGTTATTCCCGGCATAGTAGACCATAAGATTGTCAGATTCAAGATGGCCAATACCAGTCCATTTCAGCTCATTAATGCCTAGGATATCGATTTTTATGGGTTCCATTTCTTTTTAGATTATTTCCAATTTTCCTGGATTCATACTTCGTACATTTCATGTTCCAATTATTAATGGGTATTTGCAACTGTTTCTTCTCATTTTGAGTCATGCCACAATAGCAAATGAAGGTCCCGAAAGCTTGACTCCATACACGTCCTTAAGGTCGACTCTACTTTGAGGAGGAAACTTCCGCAGTCATCTTTTGAGTGTCTTCCAACCTAGGGGGGATCATCTTCAGGCACTATATCAAACAATGTTCCACTGCTATTCATAAGGTTTTCCCTGGCTAATTCTTTTCAAAAGTGGAATACCAGGTCCTTCTTCCTAGTCTGTCTTAGTCTGGGAGCTCAGCTGAAACCTGCCCGCCATGGGTGACCCTGCTGGTATCTAAATACTGGTGGCATAGCTTCCAGCATCACAGGAACATGCAAGCCCTCACAGTACGACAAACTGACAGATCTGTGGGTGATATATATACATACTTGTATACATATATATATGATTATATATAATAGGTTGTATTAAAAACCTTGAAACATGGGATTAATTTTTAAAATATGGTGGTATATTCATAAAATGCAATAGTACATAGCAGCAAACCAGGAACAAATTACTGTTATATATAACAACACTGATAAAATCTCACAGACGTTATGTTGAGCAGATGAATTCAGACCCCACATAGTTTATACAATTTGATTCCAGTTATATGAAGACCAGGGACATGCAAAACCTTTCTCTGGGTATAACAGAACACTGGTTACTCCTAAGGACAATATCACTTGGGGAAGCAGCAATATCAGTTGGGGATCTCAGAAGTGGCTTTATGAGTATATGTACATACGTAAAAATTGATCGCATTGTACACTTTAGTTCACTTGATGCGAATTACTATATATGTGTTATTCCTGATAAAAAAGTAAAGGGTGTTTATAATTGTCATTTTTTAAAGTACTTCACCGTTTGCATACTGTTCCTCACAAGGCCTGGTATCTGCCTGCCTCTTTCCATGGAAAACTCCAATTTCTTCCGTTCTTGGAGAGATCAGACTGGGTTTGCACAGTCGGTGCCCTGCTCCTGCGTAAAAATATGTGATGTGCAAGAGAGGACAAACTATGAACAGAAGCCAACACTTGAGACTTAACAGGATTCTAAATATGGGCAAATATTTATGAGGAGCAAACAAATTATTTCTCTAAACCCAAACCCATTGCCATCGAGTCAATTCCTACACATAGGTACCCTATGGGACAGAGAGTAGAACTGCTCCATAGGTTTTCCAAGGAGCGGCGGGTGGATTGGAACTGCCAACCTTCTGGTTAGCAGCCATGCTCTTTAACTACTGCGCCACCAGGACTCCATTTCTATAAAGACCACAGTAAAATTTTTTCAAATGGCCGAATATGCAAATACCAACTTTGTCTGTCCCGTAAGTGTATTAGGAATCTTTGCCTACTGAAATCCGCGCTTAAGCTTATATACGCCTTTCAGAAAATCTAAGCTTTTCTGTATAGAGGAAATAAAGACAACAGTGAACAGATCCCAAGTCCAAGGGAAAGCCACTGAACGCCACGGTCACTAGGTGGAGGCCTTTGGGTGGTGCACGAAACTCCTCCCCTTCGGCAGCTAGCGGCCCAAAACCTGGAAGCGGAAATGCGCCTCTTTGGCCGGCGGCCATGTTTGGGCGCCTTGCTGCTCTCGTGTGAGGTGAGTGTTGTTATCTGTCGGCGTCGTTCCTGGTCCAGTACTACTGTCCTGGGGTCTAAGGGCGCTGCTTCAGGTCTCCTGCTCAGTGCTGGCCTCTCCGCCCTCCCTGGGCTTCTCCAAAGCTGCGCAACTTCCTGTAGTCACGCTGTACCTGGGTCCTTCAGTTGCTGCTGCCGGGTTCGAGAAAGTGGCCGACCCCGTCCGCACCCTGCTGGACCGCAGCCGTTTTCTGCACGGCCGTGGGTTGAACCTTGTATCTCAGTACATTAACAGGTAAAGTCTTGTAAATCCTCGCTAAGCGAAAGTGTGCTTCCCAGACCAGCAGCGCCAGCTTCAGTGAGCGTTTGTGAGAAATGCAGAGTCACGGGCCTCATAGAGGTAGTTGGCCTTAGTCTAAATGCGCTGCTCCCCGCTGCTGTCTACCGCTCACCGTGCTCCTTTTGTTTTCTGTGGTTCGTTAAAGCAGGAGCCCTGTTGGTATAGTGGTTAAGACCTCTGCTGCTAACCAAAAAGTTGGCAGTTCGAATCCAGCAGCTGCTCCTGGAAACCCTAGGGGCAGTTCTACTCTGTCCTATAGGATCGCTGTGAGTCAGAATCGACTCAATGGCAGTGGGCTTGGTTTTTACTCGTTTTGTTAAGTATTGCTGGTCAGACAAAAAGTAAGTTTATGGTGAGGAATATATCCCCCCCCCCCCACTTTAATGGTTGGAAACCTTGGTGGCATAGTGGTTAAGAGCTACAGCAGCTAACTAAAAGTTCGACAGTTCGAATCCACCAGGCGCTCCTTGGAAACTCTGTGCGGCAGTTCTGTTGTGTCCGATAGGATCGCTACGAGTCAAAATCGACTGAACGGCAATGGATTTGGTTTTTTGTTTCTTTTTTTACTTTAATGGTTATAGGTGTTTAAGGTAGGTAAGAATTAAGAACCATGAGCTGGAACAAGTACCTGCATTTTTTGTTGTGGTTAGGTGCTGCAGAGTCGGTTCCCGACTCATAACACCAAACACTGCCCGATCCTGCACAATCCTCATAATTATTACTTGGAGCTCATTGTTGCAGCCAATGTGTCAGTCCATCTCATTGAGGGTCTTCATCTCTTTCACTGACCCTCTACTTTACCAAGCAGGTTGTCCTACTCCAGGGACTGATCCCCCCGATAACATGTCCGAAGTATGTGAGACAAAGTCTCGCCATCCTTGCCTCTCAGGAGCATTCTGGCTGTACTTCTTCTAAGATAGATTTGTCTGTTCTTTTGGTAGTCCATAGCGTATTCAATATTATTCACCCACACCATAATTCAAAGGTGTCAATTCTTCTTAGGTCTTCCTTATTTATTGTCCAGCTTTCACATGTATGTGAGGCATGTATATATCACCTCATATACACATGCGTTTAGGACCATGTCTATCCCAGTTTCAGGAGGAAAATATTTAGTAAGAGGCACATTTCAAGGAATTTCTTTGGATGTAAGACAGACATTTTTGTCATGATTTTGCGAGAAACAATATGGCCAACCCTAGTTGGTCTGCTGTAAAATGTGATGTGGCTGAACATGCTTAATATAGGCGATGACCAATTTATAGAGATCACACACCCAGTGTTTTCCCAAAATCTTGATACCTGGCTGAAGGAACATCTGCAGGATTGGATACTTGTGAGTTGGCCACAATTTTTGCTACCAAAGAGACACACTTCTTAATAGGTTGAAAGCTTCTTGGAGCAAAAACTGTGCATATTCCCAATGTTAGAACAGCAAATATTGGAAATGAGGGCAAAATGGGAGGCATGTGTAATTAAACTAATCAAAATCCTTAAACAGATCCTAGAGGGTCAGCCACACTACCATGTTGCAAAAAGTACTTCATCCTTTGTAATAATTATTTTACGAAGTACTCTTGTTTAAATGAATGTGAAATGTGCAACTTTTAGAAGGTCATGATTTATAGTAACTAAGTTTGAACATGAAGTAAAGCTTCAGTTGATGAGTAAGTAACGTGTGGCATTTGTAATATGAGTAAAGAATGTTTCTTTATAAACCAAATGTAATAGTGTAGAATGAAGATAGTATGTTTATATAAAACTCATTGCATGTAACAGCAACAAATGGATATCATTTTACATAAAAAAAGAAAAACTACATAAACACTAAAAAGTCAAGTAGCAGCTACATATATTATTTCGAAAATTTAAAGTGTCTAAATTTAAGTGTCTTGTTGGAGAAATCATTGGTATCTCTGCCATTAGTAACTCCATTTTTACTATTTAGAATTATAATTCACTGGAATTTTTTTATTGTATTTTAGATGGTTTACAGAGCCAATTAGTTTGTCCTTAAACAATTAATACACATCTTTTTGGTGACATTGGTTACCAACCCCAGGACATATCAACAGTCTACCCTTCTCTATTTTGGATTCCCCGTTTCCAGCTTTCCTGTCCCCTCCTGACTTCTCGTCCTTGCCCCTGAGCTCGTGTGCCCATTTAGTCTCATTTTATTTTATAGGCCTGTCTGAACTTCGGCTGAAGGGTGAACCTTATGAGTGAATTCAGTACTGAGTTAAAAGAGTGTTTGGGGGCCATACTCTCAGGGCTTCTCCTGTCTTTGTGAGACCAGTAAATCTGCCCCTTTTGGGGGGAGTTAGAATTTTATTCTACATTTTTCTCCAGCTCTGTCTGGGACCGTCTATTGTGATCCCTGTCAGGGCAGTCAGTGCTAGCAGCCAGCACCATCTAGTTGTGCTGTTCTCAGTCTGGTGGAGGCTGTGGTAGTTGTGGTCCTTTAATCCTTTGGACTAATCTTTCCCTTACATCTTTGGTTTTCTTCATTCTCCGTTGCTCCAGATGGGGTGGGACCAGCAGAGTATCTTATATGACCACTCACAAGCTTTTAAGACCCCAGATGCTACTCACCAAAGTAGGATGTAGAACATTTTCATTATAAACTGTGTTATGCCAATTGAGCTAGATGTCCCCCAAGACCATGGTCTCCAGCCTTCAGCCCAGTAATTTGGTCCCTCTGGGAGTTTGGATGCGTCTATGGAGCTTTCATGACCTTGCCTTGGTCAAGTTGTGCTGACTTCCGCAGTTTTGTATGCTATCTTACCCTTCACCAAAGTTACCACTTATCTGTTAGCTAGTTAGTGTTTTTGCTTTTCCTCCTTTTCCCTCCCTACTAATCATCAAAGATTGTTTCTTTCTGTGTGTAAACCTTTTCATGAGTTTTTATAATAGTGTTCTCATACAGTATTTGTCCTTTTGTGATTGATCTATGTCACTCAGAATAATGCCCTCCAGATTCATCCATGTGAGATGTTTTGCAGTTCATTGTTCTTTACTGTTGCATAGTATTCCTTTGTGTGTATGTACCATAGTTTGTTTATCCGTTCATCTGTTGATGGGTACTTAAGTTGCTTCCATCTTTTTGCTATTGTGAATAATGCTACAGTGAACATGGGTGTGCATATGTTTATTCATGTGACAGCTCTTATTTCTCTAGGATATATTCCTCGGAGTGGGATTGCTGGATTGTATGGTATTTCCATTTCTAGCTTTTTAAAGAAGTGCCATATCATTTTCCATAGTGGTTGTACCATTTTAAATTCCCACTAGCAGTGCATAAGAGTTCCAAGCTCCCTGTAGCCTCTCCAACATTTGTTATTTTCTGTTTTTTTGATTCATGGCAGTAATATCAGGGTGAGATGGCATCTCATCATGGTTTTGATTTGCGTTTCTCTAATGGCTGGTGATCTTGAGCATTTCCTCATGTGTCTGTTGGCCATTTGAATGTCTTCTTTGGTGAAGTGTCTGTTCATATCCTTTGCCCATTTTTTAATTGGATTATTTGTCTTTTTGTTGTAGAGGTGTTGGATTTTCCTATAGATCTTAGAGATTAGAACTTTGTCGGATTTGTCATAGCCAAATTTTTTTTCCCAGTCTGTAGGTTCTCTTTTTCCTCTCTTGGTGAAGTCTTTTGATGAGCATGTGTGTTTAATTTTTAGAAGATCCCAGTTATCTATCTTATCTTCTGGTGTTTGTGTATTGTTACTTATGGTTTCTATGCTATTTGTGCCGTGTACTAGGGCCTCTAGTGTTGACCCTATTTTTTCTTCTATGATCTTTATAGTTTTTGGTTTTATATTTAGGTCTTTGATCTGTTTTTGAATTAGTTTTTGTGTATGGTGTTAAGTGTGGGTCCTGTTTCAATTTTTTTACTGATTGACACTCAGTTTTGCCAGCACCATTTGTTTAAAAAGACTGTCTTTCCCCATTTAATGGACCTTGGGTCTTTGTCAAAGATCAGGTGACCATAGGTTGATGGATTTACCTCTGGGTTCTTGATTCTTTTCCATTGGTCATTGTGTCTGTCGTTGTACCAATACCAGGCTGTTTTGACTACCATAGCTGTATGTTAGGTTCTGAGATCAGGTAGTATGAGTCTTCTTGCTTTATTCTTTTTCTTCAGTAGCACTTTACTTATCCAGGGCCTCTTTCCTTTCTATATAAAGTTAATGATTAGTTTTTCCACCTCATTAAAGAATACTGTTAGTTTTGGATCAGGATTGCATTGTATTTGTAGATTGCTTTGGGTAGAATTGACATTTTCACAATGTTGAGTCAACCTGTCCATGAGTATGGTATATTTTCCCATTTATGTAAGTTTCGTTTGGTTTCTTGAAGTAGTGTTTTATAGTTTTATTTGTATAGGTCTTTTACATTCCTGGTTAGATTTATTCCTAAGTATTTTATTTTTTTAGGAGCTATTATAAATGATATTGCTTTCCTGATTTCCTTTTCGTAGTTCCTTTCTTGGTGTATAGGAATGCAACCAATTTCTGTATGTTTATCTTGTATCCTGCTCCTCTGCTGGATCTATTAGTTCCAGTAGTTTTCTTGTGGAGTCCTTTGGGTTCTGTATGTATAGTATTATGTTATCTGAAAATAAGGATAGTTTTACTTCTTCCTTACCAATTTGGATGCTCTTTATTTCTTTTTCTTGCCTTATTGTTCTAGCTAGGACTTCCAGCACAATGTTAAATAGAAGTGATGATAAAGGACATCCTTGTCTTGTTCCTGTTCTCAGGGGGAATGTTTTCAGTCTCTCTTTGTTAAGAATGATGTTGGCTGTTGGTTTTGTGTAGATGCCCTTTATTATGTTGACAAATTTCCCTTCTATGTCTATTATATTGAGAGTTTATATTGAGAGGAATGGGTGTTGGACTTTATTGAATGCCTTTCCTGTATCAATTGAAATAATCAGATAATTCTTTTATTTATGTGGTGGATTACGATGATTGATTTTCTAACGTTGAACCATTCTTGCATACCTGGTATGAATTCCACTTGCTCGTGGTGTATTTTTTTTAATATGATACTGAATTCTATTTGCTAGAATTTTCTTGAGAATTTTTACATCTATGTTCATAAGAGATAATTGGTCTGTGATTTTCTTTTTTTGTGGTGTCTTTGCCTGATCCTGGTATCAGGGTTATGTTCTTGTATGATTTTGGTATCAGGTTTCAGTGTTCTGTAATTGTTTGAGTAGTACTGGTGCAAGCTCTTCTCTGAATGTTTGGTGGGATTCTCTAGTGAAGCCATCTGAGCCAGGGCTTTTTTTTGTTGGTTTTTTTTAAAATTACCTTTTCAGTCTCTTCTCTTGTTATGGGTCTGTTCGGATTTTCAACCTCAGTTTGTGTTAGTTCTGGTAGGTTATGTGTTTCTAGAAATTTGTCTATTTCCCCTAGGTTTTCAAATTTGTTGGAGTATAGTTTTTCATAGTACTCTGTTATGATTCTTTTTATTTCCATTGGGTCTGTTGTAATGTCCCCCATTTCGTTTCTTATTTGTGTTATTTGCGTCCTCTCTTGTTTTTCTTTTGTCAGTTGGCCAATGATTTGTCAATTTTGTTGATCGTTTCAAAGAACCAATTTTTTATTATTATTCTTTCTATTGTTTTTCTATTCTCTCATTTATTTCTGCTCTGGTCTTTATTCCTTTCTTCTGGTGAGTGTGGGTTTCTTTTCTTTCTATTTGTTTGAGTTGTATAGCTAATGTTTTGATTTTGTCCTTTCTTTTTTGATGTGTGTTTCTGTTGCTATAAACTGACCTCTGAGCACTACCTTTGCTGTGTCCCAGAGGTTTTGTATGGTGTGTTTTCATTCTTGTTTGAGTCTAGGAATTTTTTAATTTTATCTTTGATTTCTTCTATTACCCAGTGGTTTTTAAGCAAGATGTTATTCAGTTTCCATGTATTTGATTTTTTCCCCTTGCTCTTCCTGTTATTAATTTCTGCTTTTATGGTGGTGTGATCAGAGAACATGCTTTGTATTATCTCAGTGTTTTGGATTTTGTTGAGGGTTGCTTTGTGACCTAAGATGTGGTCTGTTCTGGAGAACATTCCATGTGCGCTGGAAAAGAGTGTGTATTTTGCTGCTGTTGGATAGTGTTCTGTTTATGTGTATGAGGTCAAGTTGGTTGATTGTGGCCTTTAGATCTTCTGTATCTTTGTTGAGTTTCTTTCTAGATGTTCTGTCCTTTACCAAGAGTGGTGTTTTGAAGTGTCCTACTATTGTTGTGGAACTGTCAATTTCTCTTATCAGTGCTGTTAGAGTTTATGTGTTTTGGAGCCCTGTCACTGGGTGGGTAGATACTTATTATGGTTATGTCCTCATGGTGGATTGTGGTTTGTCTTTTTAATCATTATTTAATGTCCTTCCTTGTCTTTCATGGTGGATTTTGTTTTAAAGTCTATTTTATCTGGGATTGGTATTGCCACTCCTGCTCTTTTTTGGTTGTTGTTTGCTTGCTATATTTTTTCATCCTTTGATGTTTAATATATTTATGTCTTTGTTTCTAAGATGTGTCTCTTGTAGACAGCATATGATGGATCCTGTTTTTTTAATCCATTCTGTCACTATGTCTTTTTATGGGTATTTTTAAGCCATTTACGTTCATTGTGATTATTGATAGGTGTGAGTTTATTGCTGTCATTTTGTAGTGCTTTTTTTGTGGTGCTGACCTTTTCTTTTTTCTTCTTTCTGTGATAAATTCCTTTTGTTTGTGGATTTTTTTTTGTTTGTTTCTTTTGTTTTTGTAGATTTTGTGTTCACTGAGACTTTATGTTTTTCTTCTTTATCTTGATGAGTAGGTTTGTTAACTTTCTTTATTGTTACCTTGATATTTACACTTGTGTTCCTAAGTTTGAACGAGTCTTTTATTGCTTGGTATCACTTTGACTTCTCCATTTGAAAGTTCTGTACCTACACCCTTTATTCTCTCTTTTGTTGTTCTGTCGTTTTTGTCATTTACAGATTGATCTCTCTGGTTCCCTTTGGTAAATTTTGAGTTTTGTTTTATACTAGCTAACCTAGTAGAGGTGAGGTGGTATCTCCTAGTGGTTTTGATGTGCATTTCCCTAATGACTTATGGCTTAGAGCATTTTCCATGCATTTATTGGCCATTTGTATAACTTCTTTGGTGAAATGTCTAAGTTTTTTGCCCACTTTAAAAACAGTTTATCTTTTTGTTGTTAAGTGGTAGGAGTTTTTTATATATCCTGGTTATTGGACCCTTATCAGATAGATTCCCAAATATTTTCTTCCATTCTGTAGGTTGTCTCATTCCTTCGTTGGTGAAATCCTTTGATGACTGAAATTTTTATTTTGATGAAGTCCAATTTATCTCTTTTGACTTTTTTGCTCATAATTTTGGCATCGTATCTAAGAATCTATTGCTGAAAACTAGTGTGTGGAGAAAATAATGTTCATATTTTTTAAAACTGTAAACAAAAAACAAAAAGCTGTGACGTTCTGCATTGTGGTTATGGCAGCTTTCACAGCCTCTCTGCTGTGTTGGTCAGTTATGGTCCACTAGAGCTGTGATGTCTACTAGTCAGATGTGGCTGTTCCCAATTAAAATAATTAAATGTAAAAGAAAAAGTTTGGTTCCGAGGTGCACTAGTCACGTGTTAAGTGCTAAACATCCACATGTGGCTAGTGGCTTCTGTACTGGACTATGCAGAAATAAAACACGTCTGTCTTCAAATAAAGTTCCACAGCATAATGCTGCTCAAGAGTATATACTATGAGTGATATTCTGTGTGTGTGATTATTGGGTATGTGAACCCAATTATCAGTGTCACAGACCAGAAGGGACAAGAAAACAAAGTACAGAGTGTCTGCCCGTAGACTTCCAGTCTTGCATGAGAGACAGGTTTAAATAAATAATGAAAAACCATGGACATCTGATATCTGTAATAGAAGGACCTAATCTGACAGTCAGGTTAGACTGCTTGTAAGGAAAAATCATTTAAGTAATTATTCATAAAGTTAGTTGAATTTAGCTATATACATGTGTCATGATTTGAATTATGTCCCCCCAAAAATGTGCGTATCAATTTGGCTGGGCCATGATTCCCGGAATTGTGTTGTTGGCCTCCATTTTGTGATTGTAATTTTATGTTAAAGAGGATTAGGGTGGGATTGTAACGCCACCCTTACCCAGATCACACCCCTGATCTAATGTAGTTTGCCTAGTGTGTGCCCTGCACCACCTTTTACCTTATAAGAGATAAAAGGAAAGGGAAGCAAGCAGAGAATGGGGACCTCATACCACCAAGAAGGAACACCAGGAGCAGAGCGTGTACTTTGGACCCAAGGTTCCTGCGCAGAGAAGTTCCTAGTCCAGGGGAAGACTGATGACAAAGGGCCTTCCTCCAGAGCCGACAGAGAGAAAGCCTTCCCCTGGAGCTGACACCCTGAATTTGGACTTCTAGCCTACTGGACTGTGAGAAAATAAATTTCTCTTTGTTAAACCTATTTGCTCATAGTATTTCTGTTAGAGCAGCACTAGATAACTAAACATGGTTAGCTATTTACGTGAGCAGAGTTGATAGCATGTGTGATGGGTGGGCATGGAAAGAATATTTCAGTTGCCAAAAGTGTTTGTGTAAATCCCTGAGGCAGGTAAGAATGCATTATTATCCATTCCTTGGTAGAAAAGATGATTGGAGCAAAGAAAACAAAGTGTGGGTTGGAGGTTGGGGGGTGTTGTATGAGACAGACTGTAGGAAAAAAAGTCAGCAGGTTGTTTAGAACCATGTTGACTACTCTGGGCGTTTTGAAGACAGCTGCTGATGGGCATTAAGCAGGGATATGTGTTAGTGTATTTGTTATTTAAAACCGAACACTTTGGTCCCTGAACTGCAGATAGATTTTGGAAACGACAACCATGAATAAATTACGTTCAGCAGGAGCTTGTTATGAATAAGTTGAGGAAGACCATGAAGTGGCCTTAACATGGAGTTTGATTATGGATCAGGAAGATAGTGGATGATAGATACAATGTAGACGGTTCAAAGGGTATCTCAGATGATAAAATGCTCATTTATTAAGTTACAGACTATAGAGTAGTGAATGCTTCTCAAAGTTGAATGTGGATGTGGCTAACCTGGGGCATGTTAAAATGTGCATTTTTATTTACCAGTTGTGGAGTGTAGCTCGATACTATAACAAGCTCCCACTTTATGTTGAAAACCGTAAGTGTACAGATAAAGTTATGGATTAAAATTAGTGTTGTTGGAGAAAATAATAAAAAGAAAGATAAGGGTAAAGGGGAGACTCTAGTATGATAGTAATGCAAGAGAAAGAACATTTACACAGAAATCAAGAAATAAAAGAGTAGGAGTCAGCTGGGGGGGGGGGGATGTGGGGAGTTGGAACTGATTCCACTGCAGGTAATTAAAAATCGATAAAGCGTGATGAGTGCATTGACCAAACTAGAAAAATAAGCTCTCTGGAAATACTCCTATGTTGATATCAAATAACAGTGTGTGTGTTGATCTACAAGGGGCAGTTATGTAGGTGAACACACTAACTCATGCTTGGACTCCTGAGTCCCTGCAGAAAATCAGGTTCAAGTTTTCCAGCCTTGCCATGGATGCTTTTCATGCCCTGAAATGAGTAAATTCCTCCACTTGCAGAGCCTGTTCTGCCTTAACCTCAAATGGATCTAGGGTAGAGCACTCCCCTGAGCCTGGGAAGAAGTCCTGCCCAGGGAAAGAGTTGAAAGTCAAGACCTTGTCACTCCCTTCTTAGACAATACTGTTTCCTCCCCATCTTTTTCCATTTCAGGTCCCAGGTGTGACACAGAAAGAACTAGTCCAATTTAGGCAGCTGGGTACCTACGGCGACCATCTTGCATATCACAAGTAAGGGTTTCCAGTGCTCTGACTGTGTGGACCAAACAGTATTCATCTGCCTCCAGGCTGCCTGTTGGCTCTGCTTCCACTCCCATCCCTAAGTGACTTCTTGGGCTGAGAGAGGACATTCTCTTAACTTCCAGAAGCTGTGCCAGGAAATGGTGAGTACCACAGAGAATGGGGTAATTCTTAGTGTAAGGGGGTGAAGCTAAATATGATTTGGTGGGAGACTTGCTGTGTGCTCTGTGCTGTGTTTTTTCTATGAGGTAAAAGGGGAAAGAGGAGGCCAAGACATTCAATCCTAAACGGTACCCTAAGGCCATGCTGTACCTTCAATGAGCCCTTCCTCTAAACATATGTGGTTTTTTAAGCTTTGGATGCCTGGGGTTACCTTTCACATATGACTTTCAGAGCTGACACCATGGGGCTTTAACATCCACACCTTGGGCCTCGGTGCTCTTTGGTGAATGACAGACTCTCCTGAGTGGAGCCTGAAGATGGAGCAGCTCTGGCAGAGAGGCTGAGCCCCAGACCCTCCAGAGTCATCCTGTGCCATCACTGCAGTGTTCTTGGCTTCCCCTAGGCAGTAGAACCATTTCTGTGTTGTTTAAAACTATAGCTCTGCCTTTCATACATTATGATTGGGTAAAGAATGGGAGAAAGTTATTAGGGAAAGAACTCTCACTCTTTATGGGTCCTGCATGGGGCTTGGCACCTCATGACCTCACCAAAGGAATGAGTCAGGAGAGTTAGTCCAGCTGGATCATGTCTGGAGTTTCCAAAACCATCATTTTTTCCAGTGGGGGATGATTTTGCTTGAGTCTTTCAGGTGTGCGAGAAACATGATAGCCAATCTAGGTTGCTGTCCTCCCAGGCTGACTGTGCCTAGAGCTGGTATTACGTTTCTAAAAATTGTGATTGCACACCAGTCTTGGATTAACATCTGAAATTAAAGTGTTGTTTTTTGCTAAATCATTTCAGGATATGAGATGGTGATATCCTGCCTGGCCGGCAGTCAGGACCATCACCACAGGTGTAATCCAGAGTTACCGGAGTAAAGTAGCCCCTAAATGCTCTTGGAAAGGCTTGGTTCGTATTTCAGAAAAATTGGTAAAAGCCAGGTTGATTGGACTAAAGGTGTTTAATTAAGGAAAACTTAGATACAGAAGGGCAGGGGAGGTTCCCATGGATGAAACTGCAAAGCGCTTGTCATTAACTTAGGGTATGATATTGGCCTACACCTCGAGCTTTTGGTCTAGTAGTTACATTCTCAAAGAGTGGGTGAATTACAGTGGTGGAAAGGAATGTGATATGAGCACTGCAGGAGGACGGTCACAGGAGGAAGTGTGGGGAAGTAAAGTCTGAAACCTGGTGGGGGGTGGAGGGATGGCCTTGAGGAGAGGAGTCTGGTTAATGTCCCTGTCTAACTACTTACAAGTTACTGTCTGGTCAGTCACTCTTGCTCAATCCCAGAGACCTTGGTGACAGGATCCATATTGGATATATTAACACCCCACAATCCACCCCTTTCCTGCCCAGCTGTTATAATCTCATGAGCCCACCTGTTCCTTGAGCTTCCCTGAGCCTGCAGGGTAGGAGGGAAATGAGTGTAGGACTCCCTTCCCTGCTTTATTAAAGAATTGCAGCCATACACCTCAGCAGCAATGTAAGCTAGTTCAAAAAAATGATTCCACCTATTACGATGCAAAAGAAGTCCAGATAGTAATTTTTTCCACCATGTTGCGTACTCAGAGAACCACCCCTTGACCTCCGTCCACCAGGTATCCCCCATACATTCTGTGCAATCTATTTGGGTTCATAAGTGAACAAAGGAGTGGTTTACAAGTGCTGTCTTATCAGAAATATATACACACTCTTCAGTTTTTAGTAAAGCACAGATGCCTACTTGGGTTGCCATTGTTATCTCCAAAGCCATTCTTCCATATCACCACTGTTTAAAGATAGCAATTACTTCGTTGACAGCAGCAAGCCTATGTTCAGGGTCATTTAGAGGAGTGGTAATGAAATTTTGTTGTGTGTCTATTTTGGTTATAATATTAATGTTGCCAATACTAGGAGTAAAAATAGTAGATAAGTAGTTCAAAGGACTTGAAGCATTTACCGTTGGAGATCAAAGACCACAGCATTCAGGATGGATTACACCTCAGCATAAAGAAAACAAAAATCCTCACAACTGAACCAATAATAACATAATGATAAACAGAGAAAATATTGACATTGTCAAGGATTTTGTTTTACTTGAATCCACAATCAACACCCATGGAAGCAGCAGTCAAGAAATCAAAGGACACATTGAATTGGGCAAATCTGCTGCAAAAGATCTCTTTAAAGTGTTAAAAAGTAAAGATGTCACCTTGAAGACTTAGGTGTACCTGACCCAAGTGTTTTCAGTTGCCTCATATGTATGTGAAAGCCGGACCCTGAATAAAGAGGACCAGAGAAGAATCGACGCTTTTGACTTATGGTGTTTGTGAAGAATATTGAATATATTACAGACTGCTAAAATAGTGAATCAATCTGTCTTGGAAGAAGTACAGCAAGAATGCTTCTTAGAAGCAAGAATGGTAAGACTTCATCTCATGTGCTTTGAACATGTTATCAGGTGGGACCAGTCCCTGGAGAAGGAAATCATGTTGGTAAAGTAGAAAGTCAGGAAAAAAGAGGAAGACCCTCAGTGAGATGGATTGACACAGTGGCTGCAATAATTTGCTGAAGCATAACAACGATTGTGAGGATGGCACAGGACTTGGCAGTGTTTTGTTCCTTTGTACATAATGGTTGCTATGAGTCAGAGCTGACTTAATGGCACCTAACAACAGTCCCACCAAGAAACTACGGACCTTTTACTCCACCGCCCCTCCAATTGGGTTCATTGTAAGAGGCAAGTATAACCTTTGAAATGTGAGTATAGATCCAAGGAAAGCATAGATGCATGTACCCAGCCAGTTGAGGGTGGGGTCAGCCATGGCCAGAGATTACTGTCACATAACCACTGTGTTCTTTTGTTGTTAAGTGCCATCGAGTCAGCTCCAACTCATATAGACCCTATATACAACAGAATGAACCACTGCACGGTTTTGCGCCATGCTCACAATCGTTTTTATGCCTGAGCCCATTGTTGCAGCCACTGTGTCAATCCATCTCGTTGAGGGTCTTCCTTTTTTTCCACTGACCCTCTACTTTACCAAGCATGATGTCCTTCACCAGGGAATGGTCCCTTCTGATAATACGTCCAAAGTATGTGAGATGTAGTCTTGCCTTCCTTCCAAGGAGCATTCTGGTTGCACTTCTTCCAAGACGGATTTGTTCATTCTTTTGGCCTTCTGCGGTACAGTTAATATTCTTTGCAGCACCACAGTTGAAAGGTGTCAATTCTTTCATTCTCCTTATTCAGTGTCCAGCTTTTGCATGCATATGAGGTGATTGAAAACACTATCGCTTGGGTCAGGCACACATTAATCTTTAAGGTGACATCTTTGCTTTTTAACATTTTAAAGAGGTCTTGTGCAGCAATTTGCTCACAGCAGTATGTCTTTTGATTTCTTGACTGCTGCTTTCATGGGTGTTGAATGTGGATCCAAGTAAAATGAAATCCTTGAAAACTTCAGTCTTTTCTCCATTTATCATGATGTTGCTTGTTGGTCCAGTTGTGAGGATTTTTGTTTTCTTTATGTTGAGGTGTAATCTATCCTGAAGGCTGTGGTCTTTGATCTTCATCAGTAAGTGCTTCAAATCCTCTTCACTTTCAGCAAGCAAGGTTGTATCATCTGCATGCCACAGGTTGTTATGAGTTTTCTTCCAGTCTTTATGCCATGTTCTTCATATAGTCCAGCTACTTGGTTTGTTCAGCATACAGATTGATTAAATATGGTGAAAGGATACAACCCTGATGCACACCTTTCCTGACTTTAAACCATGCAGTATCCACTTGTTCTGTTTGAACAACTACCTCTTGGTCTTTGTACAGGTTCCTCATGAGCACAATTAAGTGTTGTTTTAGGCTGGGTTCTCTAGAGAAGCAAAATCAATAAAACGTGTAAATATATACAGAGAGAGATTTATATCAATGAAATGGCTCATGTGGTTTTAGAGGTTGTAACGTCCCAAGTCCGTGGATCAGTATAGAGGTTTCTCCTATTTTACATAGCGGCAGGAGCTGGCGAAATCACGATCAGTTGGTCAAAGAACGGGGATGTTGCTCACAAGCTGTGAAGATCGAGGAATTCCACGATTTGCAGGCAAGACCGCAGGTAAGCTGTTAGCTCAAGTCCCAAGAATCAAAGGTCAGAAACACAAACTAGCTGCAGGATCCAGAATAAGCAAAAGCCCCTGTACCCTGTCAGAATGCCCCCCACACTGGATGCAGTCTACATGCCAAAGGAAACTCCCTCCTACTCACAGCAGATCACATCATATGGGTGATCACGCAACAGGGAAGTGACCACAACATCACACAACTGCCAAAACACTAAGATTCATGGCCTTGTCACGTCAACACACAATCTTAACCATCACAATCGTTCTGGAATTCCCATTCTTTGTAATATTAGCCTTAATTTGTTATGATCCACACAGTTGAATGCCTTTGCATAGTCAGTAAAACACAGGTAAACATCTTTCTTGTATTTTCTGCTTTCAGCCAGGATCCATTTGACATCAAAAGTGATATCCCTGGTTCCACATCCTCTTGTTAATCCAGCTTGACATTCTGGCAGTTCACTGTCGATATACTGCTGCAGCCAGCAAAATTTTACTTGTGTGTGATATTAGTGATATTGCTTGATAATTTCTGCATTCGGTTGGATCACCTTTCTTTGGAATAGGCATAAATATGGATCTCTTCCAGTAGGCTGGCCAGGTAACTGTCTTCCAAATTTCTTGGCATAGACAAGTGACAACTTCCAGCACTGCATTTATTTGTTGAAACATCTCAGTTGGTATTCTGTCAATTCTTGGAGCCTTGTGTTTCACCAATGCTGTCAGTGCAGCTTAGACCTCTTCCTTCAGTACCATCAGTTCCTGATCATATGCTACCTCCTGAAATGGTTGAACATTGACCAATTCTTTTTGACTGTGTATTCTATCTTCTTTTGTTTCTTCCTGCGTCTTCTAATATTTTCCCCGTAGAATCCTTCAATATTGCAACTCAAGGCTTGGATTTTTTTCTTCGGTTCTTTCAGCTTAAGAAATGCCAAGTGTGTTCTTCCCTTTTAGTTTTCTATCTCCAGGTTTTTTCACATTCCATTATAATACTTGGTCTTCTTGAGCCGCCCTTTGAAATCTTCTGTTCAGCTCTTTTACTTCATCATTTCATCCTTTTGCTTTTGCTATTCAGAATTCAAAAGCAACTTTCAGAATCTCTTCTGACATCCATTTTGGTCTTTTTCTTCTCTGTCTTTTTAGTGACTTCTTGCTTCATGTATGATATCCTTGATGTTATTCCACTACTCGTCTGGTCTTCAGTCATTAGTGTTCACCACGTCAAATCTATTCTTGAGATGGTCTCTAAATTCAAGTGGGATACACTCAGGTCGTACTTTGGCTCTTGTGGACTTGTTCTAATTTTCTTCTGTTTCAACTTGAACTTGCATATGAACAATTCATTCTGTTATGCAGTCAGCCCCTAGCCTTGTTCTGACTGATGATGGTGACCTTTTCAATCGTCTCCACAGATGTAGTCGATTTGATTCCTATATATTCCATCTGGCAAGGTCCATGTGTATAGTTGCCATTTATGTTCATGAAAAAAGGTATTTGCAATGAAGAAGTCATTGGTCTTGCAAAATTCTATCACATGATCTCCGGCATGTTTCTATCACCAAGGTCTTTTTTTCCAACTAGCAATCCTTCGTTTCCATCTTTTGCATTCCAGTCACCAGTAATTATCAGTGCATCCTGATTGCATGTTTGGTCAATTTCTGACTGTAGAAGTTGGTAAAAATCTTCAATTTCTTCATCTTTGGCCTTAGTGGTTGGTGTGTAAATTTGAATAATGGTCGCATAACTGATCTTCCTCCTAGGTGTATAGATATTATCTTATCACTGACAGTGTCATACTTCAGGATAGGTCATGGAATTGTTGACGATGAATGTAATGCCATTTCTCTTCAAGTTGTCCTTCCCAGCATGGTAGACCATATGATTGTCTGATTCAGAATGGCCAGTACCAGTCCATTTTAGGTCACTAATGCCTAGGATATCGATGTTTGTGTTCCATTTCATTTTTGATGATTTCCAGTTTTCCTAGGTTCATACTTCGTAATTCCAAGTTCCAATTATTAATGGATGTTTGCAGCTGTTTTTCTCACTTTGAGTCGTGCCGTATCAGCAAATGAAGGTTCCAAAAGCTTGACTCCATCCACATCATTAAGGTCAACTCTACTTTCAGGAGGTAACTCTTCCCCAGTCATATGTTGAGTGTCTCCAACCTGGGGCTCATCTACTGGCACTATATCAATGTTCTACGGCTATTCATAAGGTTTTTGCTGGCTAATTCTTTTCAGTAGTAGACTGCAGGATCCTTCTTCCTAGTCTGTCTTAGTCTGGAAGCTCAGCTGAAACCTGTCCACCATGGGTAACCCTGCTGGTATTTGAATACTGGTAACATAACTTCCAGCATCACAGCAACATGCAAGCCTCCATAAACTGACACAAACACAAACTGACAGACACGTGAGGGGTGATATGTCTACCTACCCCAGTCACCTTTCCAACTTCCTTTACTACTGCTTGCCCACATCTCACTCTGTTCCATTCACAGTGGTATTTGGCTCTAAGTACTACCTGTAAAGCATTCTTTCCCCTTCTGGCCTTTTTCCTCTTTCTGGAACAATCCTTTGTCAGATATCCCCTTGGATAAATCCTTCACATTTCTGCAGTTAAACCAGTTGCTTTTGAGTTATTTCCAACTCATAGTGACCCCATGTGCATTCAGAGAACTATGCTCCATGTAGTTTCCAATGGCTGTTACCTTTTGGAAGCAGATCACCAGTCTTCCGAGGCTCCACTAGATGGATTCGAACTGCCAACCTTTTGATTAGTAGCTGAGTGTTTAATCATTTGTGCCACCCGGGCAGTCCTCTTCACATCCCTAGTTCTAGAGTTTACATTATATATTTACAACTAATCTAGTCGTGTTTAAAATTACACTATACCTCTTCACTGGTAGTACAAGTATCTTAAAACAGTATTCCCAGTTCTTCTCTCCTGTTGCTTATAATATCACTGTTCTTCATTTCTTTTATCTATATGCTGTAATAGCTGAATCTCTTGTAACTATTATTTTAAACAAACTTATCTGCTAGGTAAATTAAGAATAAGAAAGATAAAATATTTTATTTTCATTTCTTTATTTCTCTAATACTCTTTTACCCTTTTTACACGTCTAAGTTTCTAACATGTAGTTTTCCTTCTCTTCTCTAAACACCTTTTTTTTTTAACATTTCTTGTAATACAGGTATACTGCGAACAAATTCCCTGTATAATTGCTTGTCTGAGAATGCCTACATTTTTTCCCTCTGTTTGAAAGGATAATTTTATAGATGTAGAATTCTTGGTTGGTTGTTTTCTACTTTCAGTTCTTTAATATTTTATTCTACAGTCTTCTTGCTTGCATGGCTTCTGAAGACAAGTCAGCTATACTTATTCTTCCTCTTCTATAGATAAGATGTGTTTTTTTCCTGTGGCTTCTTTCCAATTTTCTTTTTTGTGTTTGATTTTCTGCAGTTTAAATATGATATGCCTAGGTATAAATATCCTGCTTGGAGTTCTCTGAACTTCTGGATCTGTGGTTTGGGGTCTGTTATTAATTTTGTAAATATTTTCACCATCCTTACTTCAAATATTTAATTTTTCACCTCCTCCTGTTATTCTCATTGTGCATATGAGTTTCCCTTGGCCGTGTCCAATCAATTGTTGATTCCATTAAAGACATTCTTCATTTCTTTTATAGTGCTTTTGATTTCTAGGATTTCCTGCTGAATTTTCTTAAGAGTTTCCATCTTTATGCTCACATTATCTTTTCTTGCAGGTGGTCTACTTTTTCAATTGGAGGCCTTTTTTATATGAATCATAGTTGTCATAAGTTCCCAGTCTGTTAACTCCAAAAGCTCTACCATATCTGAGTGTGGTTCTGATGCTTTGTCTAGTCAATCAATGGGAAAAGCTGCCACTTCCTTGGTCTTTCTGAGTTATTAATAGTTCATCTTGCTTTCACCCTGCGATTCATGTTTTGTTGTGTTTTCTGGTGGGGCTTAGGAAAGGAGGTGAATTTGATATATTCCACAAAGACATTATGATCTGTTATGAATGTGGAAATAGGTCTTTCATTCATAGAGGATTTCTTTCCCTTCTGCTGTTTTGTACATGTTCTGAACTATAAATATAGAGAGGATTAAGAGTGGATAGGTCATAGTCAAACTGTGGAGAGTTACGTTGAATGTGTCGGAAATATTGTTTATGAGATAAGATGTCAGCAGGAGATAAATGTCCGTGAAGGGATGACACTGATGGCCAAAGTCAGAGGAAGACACAGAACTTTGTGTGACCTCCCTATGAATTCCCAGTTCCTCAAGATGGTCAGCCTTACCCATCCTTTTGCACACACTGGGGAAGATGGTACCTGGCTGATCCAGAATATATGTGATATTTTAGGACTCAGTGGTCTTTGAGGATGTAGCTGTGAAATTTACCCAGGAAGAGTGAGCTTTGCTAGATTTTTCTCAGCAAAAACTCTACAGAGATGTGATGATAGAAACCTTCAGGAACCTACACTCAGTTAAGGATGTCTTCATTTTTCTTATTTACTTATTTAGTGAATAACTATTGTATTCATTGACCTTTTTATGGGATTTAGGTTGAGAAATTGGAATACACTGGTGAAAATGACAAGCGTTTTCACTGCCCTCATGGGGCTTAGACTATAGTGGCTTCCCCATGAAAATCAAAATCTATGTTAAATCGACTGTCTTTTAAAAGCCTTGAGGGTCCTTAAGTGTTTTAATTGTGAGTATTGGCTTCAGGAATTACTTTTTGTCAAATAGAGATGTGTGGTTTGGGACCTCATTAGCATTTTACCATGTTTCTTACAAATTTTGTGTGATTATTTTGCTGAAAATAAACCCACACCTGTCTATCAATAGAGACTGTGGAGACCACAGTACTAGTTCAGCGTCAGGGAAATGCACTTGTCTATTTTCCTTCATGATTTCTCTTCATGAGCAGCATGTCACTAACTTTTCTCCCTGAGAACCAAGGGAAACATCTGAGAAAACTGGAGCTAGGACTTGTCCGGAGCAGTAACATCAGGAAACACCAGGAAGGCAAGAATCCTTTGAAGGACAAGCTGTACTGGGATGAAATTATATTTGAGGAAATAAACTCAAAATAATCTTTTCTGCTTTGAGGAGGTGCACCTTATACCCGTACTTGACCTAACTTGATTTTTTCATCAATCCCCTGGTGCCTCCTGTGTTTGCAGGAAAATACTTCTCCCATTTTCTCTTTAATATTATGCTTACACACATGCATTGGTTGCAATACCTTTTCATTTTGGTTTCCCAATTACATTTTACTTATTTCACCATCACTCTGAATTGTTATGGAATTATTTTTTAGTGATTTTCTTACTATTTTGACCATTGCCAAAGTCCGTAACAGCCAAGGGCCTCAGATTCATTCGAACTTCACACTTGCTTCCTTCCTCATAAAATTGCCTTATGGTTTTGTTTCGTCTTGTGAAACTCCACTTGAAATTATTTGGTTTCCGTTTTTAAACAGGATAATAGTGGAGAAACGTCCATGAAGAATGAGTCCTGGTCCTCCACATTAGGAGAAATCTGTGAATTCCATGGCATTGAGTGTCAGCACAACAACCAGGGGGAGCAAGTGAGGTGAGTATTCACATGACAGTGAACAGTGCTTGAGGAGAGTCTTAAGATGTGATGGCGTGTGTGTGTAAAAACTAGCTCGAAAATGGTGTGTTCATGTAATTTTAACAACACAGTATTTCCGTTAATGTGAATTAGATATTTAGCATTTCAAACATATTTTACTTGTACTTAACTATCAGACAGCTCCATTTTTTAGGAACACTGTGACTGCAGTGGTAGCGTGGTTTGTGAGATGATTCAACATATGCAACACGAGATAACTCAGAAAACACAGAGTATGGTAATTTTGAGATGGTAAGAAATTTAATTCTAACAACCTACATCCTATTTTTAACAGACTATATATAGTAGAGAGCTTCTGTGAAAGTAAAGATGGTAAAGTAAATGAAGCTGAAGAAGTTAATCATTGTGGAAGAACTTTCAGCTCAGTTGGAAATCTTACTAGTTGTGAAAGAACTCCTGCTGGAAGAAATCCTTTTGAATGCCTTGAGTGTGGGAAAGCCTTCATAGATCATTCATCATTTAAGCATCACATAAGATCTCACACTGGATACAACGTTCATTATTGTAAGAAATGTGGAGAAAATTGCAGTTGTCCTTCTTACCTAAAACCTCGATTGAGAGAAAATCTTTGTAAATGGAAGAATTATGGGAAATCTTGTAGTTGTTCCTTA
Organism: Dugong dugon; assembly: GCA_030035585.1. NCBI lineage: Eukaryota > Metazoa > Chordata > Mammalia > Sirenia > Dugongidae > Dugong > Dugong dugon. The sequence goes on along the minus strand of CM057462.1, from coordinate 15,449,423 downwards.
CCCCTCACTAATCAACTCAGAACTCACAGTGGAGAAAGGCGTTATGAATGTAAGGAGTGTGGGAAAGCCTTTTTGTATTCCACATCTCTCGCTACACATATGAGAACTCATAGAGGAGAGAAGCCTTATATGTAAAGAATGTGGGAGAGGTTTTATTTATCTCTCAGGCTTCATTAGACATACAAGATCTCACAGTGGAGAGAGGCCTTATGAATGTAAGGAATGTGGGAAAGCCTTTAGGTATCTTTCAAGCCTCATTAAACATATAAGAAGTCACAGTGGAGAGAGGCCTTATGAATGTAAGGAATATGGGAAAGCCTTTTTTTATTCTTCATCTCTCTCTACACATATAAGAACTTACAGTGGAGAGAAGCCTTATAAATGTAAGGAATGTGGGAAAGCTTTTATTTCTCAAGCCTCATTGGACATACAAGATCTCACAGTGGAGAGAGGCCTTATGAATGTAAGGAATGTGGGAAAGCCTTTAGTTATTCCTCAAGCCTCATTAAACATATAAGAACTCACAGTGGCGAAAGGCCCTATGAATGTGAGGAATGTGGGAAATGCTTTTTTTGTTTTTCATCTCTCACTACCCATAAAAGAATGCACAATGGAGAGAGGCCTTACGAATGTAAGGAATGTGGGGAAGGCTTTACTCGTACCTCATCCCTCACTACACATGTAAGATCTCACAGTGGAGGAGGCCTTATGAATGTAGGAAATGTGGAAAAGTGGTCAGTTCTCACATGTCACTACCCATAATAGAGTGCACAGTGAAGAGAGGCCTTATGAATGCAACGAATGTGGAAAAGTCTTTGGTCTGTCCTCAGACCTCACTACCCAGAAAAGAGTGCACAGTGAAGAGGGTGGGACCTTATGAATGTAAAGAATGTGGGAAAACCTTTAAGCGATTTTCACAATTCACCAGACATGTAAGAATTTACAGTGGAGAGAAGCCTTATGAATGTATGGAATGTTGAAAATGCTTCAGTAAGGTTTCATACTTCGCTGGCCTTATAGGAGCTCACAAAGGATGTAGACGTTATATAAATGTAAAGAATGTGCGAAAACCTTTAGATATTTGTCACCCCCACTACCCATGTAAAAACACACAGGAAAGAGAGAGACCTTATCAGTGTATGGAATGTGGGAAAGCCTTTTTTCAGTCTTCACACCTCACTACCTATATGAGATCTCACAGTGGAGAGAAGCTTTATGAATGTAAGGAATGTGGCAAAGGCTTTAGTTGTTTCTCATCTTTGTATAAACATGTTTGTACTTACCGTGGAGATAGGCCTAATGATAGAAATCCTTTAGTCAGTTCCAACAAATCACTGACCATGTAAGATCTCATTGTGGAGATAACCTGCAGTGCAGTGAATCATTATCATGCAGTTGTTCTAGTTATGGTCTTGTATGTCCTACAAAAATGATTGGGTGGGACCATGCAAATAAGGTGCATATAACTCTTGTAGGAGATTGGTCAGTTTTGCTATCCACACTAGGTTTAAATAAGAGCCAATTCCACAGAGGGATAGGAGGCCCTCACTCCCATCATGACTAGCCAGGAGCAGAGTGCATTCTTTTGACCCAGGGTCCCTGTGCTGAGAACCTCCCTAGACACAGGAAACAGCTTAACGCTGTAGGAGGATGGGCATGACACAGTGAGAAGTGACAATAAGTACAGCAGAGAAATGGGTGACAGCAGAAACAGGAGACTTGCACAAGACAGTGCAGTGGGCTTCCCAGCTCATGGATCAAGGCAGCCACATTACACTTGCCAATCCACAGAGTGAGAGAGCTGCGTGCCCTCAGGCAGGAGGCTTCTGGCAGAGTAGGATGCCTCCAGGCACTTTCTGGCATGGATAAAGAGCTGTAACACCTGTCCAAGCAGGGCAGAGTCTGGCGGCTGAGGCCAGGCCTGAACAAAGCCCAGCAGCAGCAAGGCCCTGGCTAGGGTGTCGTGGCAGAGGTCAAGAAGAAGTCCTGATTGAAGAACTATATCCTGAGTTGTTCCTGTTCTTTGTTGATCCTGATCCTGAATTGTAACTTATTTCCCTAATAAATCATATTAATCATGAGTATGTTCTGTGTGGCCATTGCAACAAATTAACTAATCTAACAGAGCAGTTGAGAGTGTACTGGGAGTGATGGCTGGTGTCAGAATTGGTAAAAGGTTTATAGGTTGGAGGTATGTTTGAACCCCACCTTATAGAAATTAGCTTTGGGCTGATGATGATGGCAATTATCTCTGCTCCCCCAGATGGCTTTTATTGACTGTCTTAGTTATCTAGTGCTGCTATACCAGAAATACCACAAGTCAATGGTTTAAACAAACAGAAATTTATTCTCTCAGAATTTAGGAGGCTAGAAGTTAGAATCCAGGGTGCTAGCTCTAGGCAAAGGCTTTCTCTGTTAGCCCTGGGGGAAGGTCCTTGTCTCCTTTCAACATCTGTGGGCCCAGCATTCCTTGGAGCTCTCCATGTGTCTTGGCATCAATCTTTGAGTCCAGGAGGACTCATCGCAGGAACCTCAGGTCCAAAAGATGCACTCCGCTCCTGGCTCTCCTCTTGGTTGTGAGGTCTCTCATCTCATATCTGTCTCCTTTTATCTCTTGTAAGATAGTGTAACTCAAGCAAGGGTGGTAGCGCATCCCACCCTAATGATGCTTAGTTAACATAACAAACATAGTCCTCATCAATATAACCTAATTCTGCCTTATTAACACATAGACATTAGGATTTACAATGTACCACAGAATGGAGAATAATTACATCTGATCACATAAAATGGAACACAACCACACAATACTGGGAATCACGGTGTAACAAAGTTGACACATTTTTGGGGGGGACACAATTCAATCATGACATTTTACTTTTGGCTCCCAAAAATTCATGTCCTAAAACTATGTAAAACACATTCACCCCATCATATATCCCAAAAGTTACAGAACAACTCCAAGTCCAAAATCTCATCTCTTGAATCATTTACATCAGATATGGTTGAGACTTTATGTGTTTCCATTCTTGGGTAAAATTCTACTTCATCTGTGAACCTGTGAAATCTAGACTGTAAGTTATCTGATTCCAAAGTACAATGGTGTTATAGGCAAAAGGTAGATGTTTCCATTACAAACGGGAGAAATTGGAGTGAAAGAAGGGATAACAGGCAACAAGCAAGTCCAAAACCCAGGAGAACAATTTGCATCAGTTCTCAAGTCTTGAAAATAATCCTCTGTTTCCGGAGCCCCTCTAGGCATTGGCCCTGCCCTCCAGCCTCTGGATATTGGCCATGCTGTCTGTATTCTGGGCAGAGGCTTCTCAGCCCTGGGCGAGGCTTCTCAGCAGAGGCCCACTGGAACAACAACTCTGATTCCTTGGCTTTGGGTGGCTCCATTCTCCTGGTTCGAGTGGTGACCCCACCCCATTGGCCTCAGCAGGGCTCGTTCCTTTGAATCTTGGGCATGACAGCCTCACCGCCTAAGCTTTGGGCACCAACCCCATCCCCCTGGCACACTAATGGCAGCCCTGCACTCTGGAACTGAGTTGAAGAATATTTGAGTCTTTGAATCCCAGGAGGCTGTGGCCCCACTGTTTGAGATCCAGGAGACTGTGGCTTCAACCATTGAAAACCTAGAGGCCATGGCCCTACCATTTGAGAAGGAGGCAGCACTGCTTACTATGCTCATTCCAACAATTCTGCATATCTCAGAGGGATGTTTCTTTTCTTGGAGGACAGCAAATGTAGCTCCTTTGGCCTGTTTTCTGCCTGTAGAGTTCCAAGAGACATACAGCGTTCTTTCCCTGTCCCCTTCAGTCTAAGCTGATGGGTTTTCTGCTGTGGTAGTTGGTTAGATCCATCAGTCCCAGGCTTAATCTAGCCAAAGTTTGTGTAGCCATGTCTTTGATTATGTCCAATAACTTTTATTTGGAATGGGCACAAATATAGGTCTCTTCCAGTCGGTAGGCCCAGTAGCTATCTCTCCAAATTTCTTGGCATAGACCATTGAGTGCTTCCAGAGTTGCATCCATTTGTTGAAGCATCTCAATTGGTATTCCTGGAGACTTGTTTTTCACTGAGCCTTCAGTGCATCTTGGACATCTTCCTTCCGTACTGTTGGTTCTTGATCATATGCTACCTCCCAAAATGTTTGAACATTGACCAATTCTTTTTGGCACAGTAACACTGTAGTCCTTTCATCATCTTTTGATGCTTCCTGCATCATTCAATTTTTTGCCCATTGTTGTTATTACGTGTCTTTGAATCAGTTCCAACTCATGGCAACAATATGTACAAGAGAACGAAACACTGCCTGAGCCTGCTCCATTCTCATAATCATTAGTTTAAGCCCATTGTTGCAGCCACTGTGTCAATCCATCTCACTGAAGGTCATCCTTTTTTTGATGTCCCTCTACTTTACCAAATACAATGTTCTTCTCCATAGACTAATCCCTCCTGATAATGTGTTCAAAGTATGTGATGCGAAACCTCACCATCCTTGCTTCTGAGGAGCATTCTGGCTGTATTTTTTCCAAGACAGATTTGTTCTTTTGTCAGTCCGTGATATATTCAGTATTCTTCATCAATACCATAATTCAAGGTCATCTATTCTTCTTGAGTCTTCCTTATTCCTTGTTTTGCTTTTGCATGCATATGAGGCAATTGAAAACACCATGGCTTGGGTAAGGCATACCTTAGTTTTTAAGGTGACATCTTTGCTTTTTAACACTTTGTTGTTGTTAGGTGCCTTCGAGTCAGTTCTGACTCACAGTGACCCTACATGCAACAGAAAGAAACACTACCTCGTCCTAGGTCATTCTTATAATCATTGTTATGCTTGAGCTCATTGTTGCAGCCACTGTGTCAATCCATCTTATTGAGTGTCTTCCTCTTTTTTGCTGACCCTCTGCTTTACCAAGCATGATTGATGTCCTTCTACAGGGACTAGTCCCTCCTGATAAGATGTTGGCAAAGTATGTGAGATGAAGTTTCACCATCCTTGCTTCTAATAAACATTCTGGCTGTACTTCTTCCAAGACAGATTTGCCATCTTACTGAGGTGGTATTCTGTGCCATAAGCGACTTAAGCTTTGCAAAGAGGATATCTACCCACCCCTTCATAGGCTAGGCTGTTTTTACTTCTACAGAGGCTCCTTTAGTAAGGGCCTTTAATTGTAATAAAGCATTATACAGCTAGGTTTTTTTTCCCCAGTGTTTAGTGTGTTTCAGCTCCTTTGAGCTGGGATCTAAAGCCAGTTGGCCACCATTGTTTATATTTGCACTGCCACATTCCATCCTCCATGACTGGGATTTAAAGAGTACTGCAGTCTGTATGGTCTCTTAATGTTTGAGTCTGATGTACTGCCTTAGAGTTGGTGAAAACATTTTTAAAATTTTTTTCCCATACAAAAATTTATACATATATTGTTATTTGACTTTAATTGCTCTCCCCATAATGTGACAGCACACTCCTCCTTTCCACCCCGATTCCCCATGTCCATTCAACTAGCTCCTAACCCTCACTGCCTTCCCATCTCACCTCCGGACAGAAGCTGCCCATTTAGCCTCTTGTATCTACTTGAGCTAAGAGGCACACTCCTCATGAGTATCTCTTTATGTCCCACAGTCCAGTCCAATCCCTGTCCTAAGAATTGGCCTTGGAAATTGTTTTAGTTCTGGGCTGATAGAAAATCCAGGGGCTGTGCTTTCTGGGGTTCCTCCAGTCTCAGACCATTAAGTCTGGTCTTACTAGAATTTGAGTTCTGCACCCCACCTTCCTGCTCCATCCGGGACTCTGTTGTGTTCCCTGTCAGGGCAGTCATTGGTGGTTGCCAGGCACCATCTAGTTCTTCTGGTCTCAGGCTGATGAAGTCTCTGGTTTATGTGGCCCTTTTTGTCTCTTGGGCTAATACTTTGCTTGTGTTTGGCGTTCTTCATTCTCCTTTACTCCAGGTGGTTGGGACCAATTGATGCATCTTAGATGGCCGCTTGCAAGCTTTTAAGACCCCAGCTGCCACTCACCAAAGTAGGATGCAAAACATTTTCTTAATAAGCTTTGTTATGCCAACTGACCTAGGTGTCCCCTGAAAGCATGGTCCCCAGAACCCTACCCCTGCTACTCTGTCCCTCAAAGTGATTGTATTAGGAGACTTCTTAGCTTTGGTTTAGTCTAGTTGTGCTGTCCCTCCCTTCACCTAAGATAATTCTTATCTACTATCTAGTTAGTAAATAATCCTCTCCCTCCCCACCCTCATAACCATCAAAGAATGTTTTCTTCTGTGTGTAAAACTTTTCTTGAGTTTTTATAATAGTGGTCTTAAAAAATAGTATTTGTCCTTCTGTGACTGACTAAATTCACTCAGCGTAATGACCTCCAGCTTCCTCCATGTTATAAGATGTTTCACAGCTTCATCATTGTTCTTTATCATTGCGTAGTATTCCATTGTGTGGATATACCGTAATTTATCCATTCATCTGTTGATGGGCACCTAGGTTGTTTCCATCTTTTTGCTATTGTGAACAGTGCTGCGATGAACATGGGTGTGCATATGTCTATTTGTGTAATGCGCTCTTATTTCTCTAGGATATATTCCAAGGAGTGGGATAGCTGGATCGTATGGTACTTCTATCTCTAGCTTTTTACAGAAGCACCAAATCAATTTCCAAAGTGGTTGTACCATTTTACATTCCCACCAACAGTGTATAAGTGTTCCAATCTCTCCACAACCTCTCCAGCATTTATTGTTTTGTGTTTTTTGGTGAAAGCATTTTTATATGAGGCTTGCCAGTCCTAGGTGGCTCCTATTTTTATTAATCTGTATACAAGGTGGAGACACTGTACTAGGTGAGGAATGAAAGCTCTCCAGTAATCTAGCAACCCCATGGAAGCCTGTATTTTTTAACTGTTATGGGCATAAAAAGGCAGTAATTGTGCATATGACCACTGAAGCCAACATATGAGCCTTAACTGACCAGAGGAGTCCACAGATTTGACTACTGAACCAGACACTATACCTTTTGGGGATTTACAGCCCATCCCTACTGTTGAAGACGTTACACCAGTTTGTTAGTTGTGTTCTATAAAAGACTTAAATCGTTAGATGTTAACATTACATCATGTATATAGTCTCAAAGTATACATCTCCTGGCAAGGGAATTGTGGCTAGATCTGTGCCACCAACCCTTGGCAGATAGTGGGGCTGTGTAAATAATCTTGGGAAAGCAACAGAAGGGTCCATTGTTGCCCTTCCCAGGTGAAGGCAAACATATCTTAAGCATCTGGGCTTAAAGCAATACTTAAGAAAGCATTGACTAGACTTAGTACAAAGTGATACTTTTCAGAGCACATCATTAAACATTACAATATCATAGTGATGTCAGGAACAGCCACATGTCATGCAGGAGTCACCTAATTTAATTCTCAGTAATCCACAGTTATTTGCTACAAGCCATCAGGCTTGCAGACCGACATACACTGGACTATTGTATGGGCTTTGTGCCTGCCTAATTATTTGTACCTTTTTAAATTCACCAACAGTTTGAGAAATTTCCTTATGTTGATATTTGTCTTAGTCATCTGGTACTGCTATAACAGAAATACCACAAGTGGATGGTTTTAATGAAGAGAAGTTTATTTCCTCACAGTCAAAGTAGGCTAAAAGTCCAAATACAGGGTGTCAGCTCCGGGGGAAGACTTTTCCTCTTTGTCAGCCTTCTCTTCAGTGTTCCCCCAGACTAGGAGCTTCTCAGGCAGGAACCCCTGTCCAAAGGACGCGCTCTGCTCCTGGCACTGCTTTCTTGATGGTATGAGGTCCCCCTGTCTCACTGCTCACTTCTGTCTTTTATATCTCAAGAGATGGCCTCAGGACACAATCCAGTCTTGTAGATCAGGTCCTGCCTTACTAACACAACTGCCACCCATCCTCCCTCATTAACATCATAGAGGCAGGTTTACAACATACAGGAAAATCACACAGTACCAGGAATCATGGCCTAGCCAAATTGATACATTTTTGGGGGACGTAATTCAAACCATGACAATATTGTTTGACAATTTCTATGCTCCAGGGTTTAGATAATGAGAGCAGTTCTCATTTAGTACAGCCTCACAGAACCAGCTATACACTTCTCACTTGTAGGCAAAATTTTCCTACGGTAGTTTCTAAAGAAGCCCCCAGCATGTGTCAATTTCAAAAATATTTTCAGGACAGGAGAAATATATACCCCAAAATCAGAAGGAGGTGCCTTACCATTTATTGCTTTCTTACTGGGATAGACATGATTCCATATCCATCTATACAGTCAGCCTTCCTTACTGTGGGTTCCCCATATGCAGATTCAACCAACTGTGAATTGAAAGTATTTGAGAAAAAGAAAAAAAAATAAAGTCTAAATAGCAAAACTTGAATTTGCCGCGGGCCAAGCGCTACACTGACTCCACACGAATGAAATGATGTGTAGGCATATGCTTCTGTAGCCTCCCACCATTTCACAGATCTTCAGTCTTTCTCCAGTACTCATTGAGCATTGTTTGCCTGGCATCTTGTCATTATTCCTAAACAATACAGTATAACAACTATATAGCATTATATTGTATTAGGTATTGTAAGTAATCTATAAATGATTTAAAGTATATGGGACAGTGTGTGTAGGTTTTATGCAAATACTTTGCCATTTTTTGTAAGGGACTTGAACATCCCCTCATTTTGGTATCAGTGAGGTCATGAAACCAATCCCTGTGGACACTGAGGGGTGACTGCATATGCTACAAAACAAACAAACCCATTACCATTGAGTCAATTCCAACTCATAACCACCCTATAGGACTGAGTACAATGACCTCGAAGGGTTTCCTAAGCTGTAATCTCTACGGAAGCTGACTGGTACATCTTTCACAGACTGGTGGGTTTGAACTACCAACCTTTAGTTAGCAGCTGAGCGCTTAACCACTGCACCATCAGGGCTCCTTATATATGCTGTAACAAACCCTGTTGCTGCTGAGTTGATTCTGACTCATAGCCACCCCATAAGACAGAGTAGAACTGCCCCATAGAGAGCAGCTGGTGGACTCGAACTGCCCACCTTTTGGTTAGCAGCCGTAGCTCTTAACCACTGTGCCACCAGGGATCCAAATCAGGTCACTGATTGTTAATTCAGCAGGCAAGCTGCCAGTCCCAGGTATACTCTCTTCTTCCCATTTGCTGCCACAACTCTGGTTTAATCTACCATCACCACTCACCTGGATTATGGCAATATTTCCGAGTGTCTACTGTCATTGTTCCCCTACACAGTTTTTTAAAACACAATGATCCTGTTAAGTCAGACCGCATCAATTCTCTGTGAAAACCCTCGAGTGCCTCGATAGTTCTCTCAGATTAAAACTCTTTATGGAGGTCTAAAGGCACTAGATGTTCCTCTCCCAGATTCTCTTCATTGTATATTTGATCCCAGAAGAAACTTTGTGCAGGAGACAGTGCAGGGCAGAGAGGTGTATCTTGGTGATTTACCCTGTCCCCCATCCTTTTATGCAACCAGATCATGTCATCGTGGACCGCTAGGAGCATCCAGACTGTTTTGCAGAACAGAACAGGAGGTAAAGGAGGGGAAGCCTTAGTCTACTCTGGGGCCCAGTGTTGGGGCATGGGACAGGAGGGTTGATGTTGAGGCCTCCTTAGGGGCCCAGGCACTTGCCCTGCCTCTAAGGTTAGCAGTTTGAAACAACCCAGTGGTACTGTGGAAGACAGGCCTGTAAATCTGCTTCTGTAAAGATGACAGCCAAGAAAGCCCTATAGAGCAGTTCTACCCTGTAACACATGGGGTCACTATGAGTCAGAATCAACTCCACAGCAACAGGTTTGGTTTTTTGGTTTTCATTTGGTACACTTGTTACAATCGATGTACCAATCTTAATACATTAGTATTAACTAAAGTCCATAGTTTGCGTTAGGATTCAACTTTCTGGGTACAAGTATATGGGTTTTGACAAAGGCACGTCATATGACCACCAATGCAGTAGCATTTAGAATAGTTTCCCTGCTCTAAAAATATCCTGTCCTCCACCTATTTATTCCTCCTCAGACACTCAGTGGTAAAGTGAGTTTAGGAAATGCTACAGCAGCTATCTTCCTCTTGGAAATTCACACTGCATATTAGTATAGTAAAGGCTCTGAGAGGTACTGCAGAGTGGTTTACTTGAACCAAACGTGACTGGACCACAGAACCTCATCCCCGTATTTTTTTTTTTTCCATGGTCTCAGTAGTTTCGCAGACACGCTTTGGGAAACACTGAGTAGTGTAGTGTTAAAAGTACCACGAAATAACTGCCCAGTTAACCAAAATAAACTTGATTCCAGTTACCCCCACGGGTTTTCTCTAGAGCAAACCCGAAACTACCTCTAGGCAACAAGGAGAAACCACGTGCCTGGGGACTTTTTTATGTACAACGATGCACACTCAGTTTAATAAAAACCATGCTTCTTCCTATTTGCACAGAGTTCCATGGTAAACTTCGCTCTGGAGAGTAAATATCCCACTCCATTTCTAATCAACCCTAGGAGGTGATTAGAAAAATATTTTTTACTGATGATAATCACAGTGGTTTTAAACACAAGTTTAGTGATCTGGTTTATTATTAATATTCTTGTTTCAAGTAAAAGAACCCACTCTTCTGATCTTAAGCATAAATGAAAATTTCATCGGAAGATAAAGGGGCAGCTTACTGAACCCAAAGATAAGAACGGAACCAAAACCTTGGGATCATGATGGATCCAGGAATTGGACTACTGATGAGCTCTCTTTCTCTGTTACTCTCTCATTTCCATCACTGAAATGCTTCCCATGCATAGCGTTCACACTCTCTCTTTCTCATGTTATCTGGCTCCTGATTTTCCAGCCAGTATGACAGAAAATCTTGAGTACTGACAGCTCCTGAGTTTAAGGTTACAAGAACAGTCATAACAAGAGACTGAACTCTGATTCGTCCAGCTTTGGTCTGTAGCCATGAGCCATTTCTATGATGACATTGTCAACACTGGATGGGGAGGTGGAGCCATTACCACAAAGGGAGGAAAGGGAAGATAGACAACCTGTGTCTACTAATCTGGAAAATAGCTTCAACAGAGCAAAGACTCTAGGTTTATCACACATGTGCTATTCCATTAGTGTCAACAGCCAAAACGTGGCTTGGGCCTATAATACTAATAAGAACTCGGTATATGCTACAAAATGTACTCATTCCTTCTTCAACAAAACACACTAGAAATGCATCTCAGAATCAACATCAAGAGGATAGGAGGTGATAAATACATGAAATTAATAAGTATTATTAAAAAATAATCACTTCATCCACACAGCTAGAATTCTACATTTATTGTTAGTGAACTAAAGACTCAAGTGAGTACATTTTTTTCTATGTGTATTTTTTACTTGTCATCAAACATTCTATAATTATTCTCTAATCAGCCTTCTCTGTGAGCACATGTCTACAGAACAGATGCTTATCCTCTCTTCAGATCTCACAACTTGATCCTGGCACACCCCCAGACTCATCTCTGCTACTTTCCCACATTGAACTATGTTCCAGGCAGGTAAAATATCTTGCCTCTTCCTGGTCTATAGGATAGGCTTACACTAAAAATTTGTTGTTTATCAGAAGTGCAAATGTAACTGGACACTGTTTTTATTTACTACATCTGCAACCCTACACAGACCACCCTCTCCTTTCAACACTCCCTGACCTTGTCATACTCTTTTTATCACTTAGGATGCCCTACAGCAGTCCCTTCCTGTTGGCAAACTCACTCTTCAAAAACAAACTCAGATGCCATTTTCTCTATAAAACATCCTCTCCATTTCCTCAGATAGGCAATCCTGTGATAACTTTTCTCAAATCTCTATTAATGCACTTATCACATTGAACTGGCTCCTGTCTCCAACATTGACTCTGAGCTCTTCAAGGCACAACCGGGCTTTCAATAACTTTTTATCTCTATAACTTGTACATAGTAGACACTTAACAAAAGTGCATTGAAAGAATGAATTTTCTTGTAAATGAACTATTGCTTTCACCTATTAACTGTCCTCCTATTCCTATGCCCCTCTCTGCATCTCACCCTCCCCATTGATACATCTTTTTAAAAGCAGTATGCTTTGATCTTCAGACCACTTTTTTGCAGGTAGAAAAAAAGCAATTTCTTGAGTAAACACCAGCATGAAATAGAACCTAGTGGAGTAGAGGGAGTGAGTGGGGTACAGTGGAATGTAATGGAACATAGTAAGGTTAAGTCTTGTTTTCATTTGTCTTAAGTTTAAGTTGTGTATGTGAGTATTGTGTTTACAGAATTTCAACAAAAAACGTATGAACTGTGAGTTCTATTCAAAATATTATCAAAGCCATTGTACTAAATCGTAGTACACATCTCATGCCCTGTGTGAATGGTTACTGTTATGTGTCAGGTTGGCTAGGCTATGATTTACATAGCCTATGGTTTGGCATAGGCTATGTAATCACCTCACGTTTTGTGGTATGACGTGAGCAGCCAATCAGTTGGAAGAGAAGTTTCCTTGGGGGTGTGGCCTGCATCCATGATATAAATGGATGTTCTGGCAAAGCATGCGCTTGAGCCTGCCTTCTTCAGTATCTGACTCCAGTTCCCGGGATGTAAGCCAGTGGGGCCCTCCAGCCTGTCGCCTGACCTACAGATTTTGGATGCTTCAGCCCCTGCAATCATGAGAGCCAGCGGAGGTCATCAGCCTGTTTTCCGACCCAAGGATTTGGGACTTACCAGCCCCCACAATTGCATGAGCCATTTCCTTATGTAAATACATATCTATATATGATTCACTGGTTTTTCTTCTCTTAGAGAACCCAGACTAAGACATCCTTTTAGGATCATCAGAATTAAATATGATTCTCTTTTCTTATGATTTTCGGGCACTCTACAATAACCTTCAATGGCTCCTCATTTCCTACAGAAATAAGTCTAGCCTCCTTAGCCTGGCATTCAAGGCCTTTCATGATCTGGCCCCAACATACTGCTTAGCTCTGTCTTCCTACAAGTAACTCTACTGCACAAACCATCCACCCAGATAAATGGCTTGCTCCTTGTCCATCCTGTACCCTGGATGGACGAGAAATACCTTTTGCTTCATCAATTTTATTCCCCTTCTTCCACAGTCATACCACCACCCCTAATGATCTCTCTCCTCTCAGATTCCCTGTGGTCCTCATTTATTTAAATCCCAAGTTATGTCTGTGTGACTTTGGGCAAGTCATTTCCCATCTGACCATCAGTCTTTTGATGATATAAAGAGGGGACTCTTTAAAAAGCTCACTAAGAAGCCCACCCAGCTCTCATATAGGATAAGTCAATGATTCTAAGTAATACTGTCCCCAGAAGGCTGGTCTCATGAGTCTATCCCTGCTTTTACCCCTTCTTGCCAATTTCTCTAACACTCACCTGTTTCTAACCACCACAACACTGATCCTGTAATGTACCATTTCATGTCCAAATATTCCTCCCCAACCACATTCTACATTCTCTACAGGGCTTATACTGCATCCTCAGACACCTACTCTAACACTGTGAGAAGGAACTGACCTGGAACCATCATCTGGGTCCTGGTGTTGCTACAAGCTGGCCTGGCAGCTAGGTTCTCACAGCTATGTTCACCCATTGAACATGAATGATTTTACAGAACAACAACAGCAGACGAGGCCATTCTGTGACTCTGATCAAAACAAAAAACAAGCCACTTGTAATATTGTTTGAAAAGTAATAAAATATTAATATTATCCAAGCTACAACATACTAAAATCCTACTGTTATTGATCAGATCTGTGGACACAAACTCTAGTATCCTTTCTAATACACCATGCAAAAAATGTTTACTAAATATATTGGACTTGACTTCGGGCTAGATTCTGCACTTTTCAGGAGCTCAGACAGGTAAAATCAAACACCCTCCCTTTGTATGCAAATAATATCCAGAAGTTTGGCCCACCCACTTTATTGTAAGGAAACGAGGGCTGCAGGATTAAATTAAAATTTTTTTGCAAATTACATTTTACCCAGGGTTAGCCAAGCTTGAGGCTTGACAGCACAGTTCTCCCCACTGCCAGTCTTCCCAAGTATTCTGACACCAATTGAAAGGAACTAGGGTCCAGGTATAAAGATGGCACAATCCCCAAGTGTGCCTTCACTTCTTACACCAACTGCAAGTTTGGGGGGTTGTGGAAATCACCCACAGGTTTGATAATTTGCTAGAAAGAGTCACAGAACTCACTTAAAAATATTAGACTCATGATTTACTACAGAGGAAGGATACAGGTCAAAATTAACCAAAGGAAGTGACCCACAGGCAGAGTCTGGGAGGGTTTCAAATAACCAGCTTCCCTTGTCCTTGGTCTGCATTACCCTCTCTGGATTGATGGTGAGCATACATATGCCACATTGCTAACCAGGGAAGCTCATGTGTTTTAATGTCTAGGGTTTTTATTGAGCCTTCATTACATAGACGTGATAGATTGACTTCCCATGTGGTTGAACTCATTCTCCAGTCTCCCGGAGGTAAGACTGATATCAAGGGACCCGCCATGATAAACCTCAAACACTGACAGAAGTTAATGTTCAAAAAATGATGAGGACATGTCAAGGAAAAGAACAGGAATCTACTTAAGGGAGCTGCTAATAACCAAATTTGGGACAATTTGAGCAAGAAAATAAATAGTAATATCCATTAGCCTATTCTGATCTACCAACAAGCTTTAAAAGATTTCAGGAGGTAATATGCGATCAAAACCTGATGGTATTGAAGGAAAAAGTCCAAGCTACACTGAAGACATTGGCGAAAAACAAGGCTCCAGGAATTGACGGAGTACCAATTGAGATGTTTCAACAAATGGATGCAGCACTGGAGGTGCTCGCTCGTCTATGCCAAGAAATTTGGAAGACATCTACCTGGCCAACTGACTGAAAGAGATCCATACTTGTGCCCATTCCAAAGAAAAGTGATCCAATCGAATGTGGAAATTATTGAATGTTATCATTAATATCACATGCAAGTAAAATTTTGCTGAAGATCATTCAAAAACGGTTGCAGCAATATATTGACAGGGAATAGCCAGAAATCAAGCTGGATTCAGAAGAGGTTGTGGAACAAGGGATATCATTGCTTATGTCAGGTGGATCTTGGCTGAAAGCACAGAATACTAGAAAGATGGTTACCTGTGTTGACTATACAAAGGCATTTGACTGTGTGGATCATAACAAATTACGGATAACATTATGAAGCATGGGAATTCCAGAACACTTAATTGTACTCATGCGGAACCTGTACATAGGCCAAGAGGGAGTCATTCAAAGAGAACAAAGGGATACTTCGTGGTTCAAAATCATATAAGGTGTGTGTCAGGGAAGTATCTTTTCACCATACTTATTCAATCTGTATGCTGAGCAAATAATCCGAGAAGCTGGACTATATGAAGAAGAATTTGGCATCAGGATTGATGGAAGACTCGTAAACAAACTGAGATGTGCAGCTGACACAACCTTGCTTGTTGAAAGTGAAGAAGACTTAAAGCACTAAGTGATGAAGATCAAAGATTACAGCCTTCAGTATGGATTACACCTCAACATAAAGAAAACAAAAATCCTCACAACTATACCAATAAGCTACATCATGATAAATGGAGAAAAGATTGAAGTTGTCAAGGATTTCATTTTACTTGGATCAACATGGAAGCAGCAGTCAAGAAATCAAACGAAGTATTGCATTGGGCAAATCTTCTGCAAAAGACCTCTTTAAAGTATTGAAAAGCAAATGTATCACTTTGAGAACTAAGGTGTGCCTGATCAAAGCCATGATATTTTCAATTGCCTCATATGCATGTGAAAGCCAGACAATGAATAAGAAAAGACCGAAGAACTGATGCATTTGAATTATGGTGTTGGGGAAGAATATCGAATATACCATGGACTTCCAGAAAAACTAACAAATCTGTCTGGGAAGATGTACAGCCAGAGTGCTCCTTGGAAGCAAGGATGGCAAGACTTCGCCACACGCACTTTGGACATGTTATCTGGAGGAACCAATCCATAGAGAAGAACACCATGTTTGGTAAGGTAGACGGTCAGTGAAAAAGAGGAAGACCCTTGATGAGATGGATCGACACAGTGGCTGCAACAATGGGCTGAATCATAGAAAGGATTGTGAGGATAGTGCAGGATCGGGCAGTGTTTTGTTCTATTGTGCATAGGGTCGCTATGAGTCGGAACTGACTCAACAGCACCTAACAAAATACTGATACAAAATTTTTAATAAATAAAGAGTAGATAAAGGAAAGCCATTCCTTACAGTAGAATTCTAAATAATAAATACAGAAAGAATGATTGGAACAGAAAATCACCATTCGATAAACACTGCAGTAATAATTATTGCAGGTAATAATAATTAATGGATACTAAAATTAATAGGCAAAATCACAATGAAAAACAAAATATTTGCACAGTCTCAAAGTATTTCCCTATAAGAAACTTATTAATTACAAAGAATAAAACAGTTAACTTTACAGTGGGGAATACTGGAGGAAACACGTTACACATGAAAACAAAAAGCCCACAAACAAGATCAGTGTATTTTCTTGCACACAAATTAATATCAGTAAAAACACTAAAAAATATAAAAACACATATGCTCAAGGCTATTTACTGCAACCTTATTTGCAATAGACAAAGATAGTAAGACAGTAAAATTTAGCTTGTACTGAGAAAGTAAAAATCTGTCCAGCCATTCATGAAACTGGCGTAATGAACACTGACAAAGACAGCCACACAGTTACCATGAACTGTTATTCTCTCAAAGGCA
This sequence comes from Dugong dugon, assembly GCA_030035585.1. NCBI lineage: Eukaryota > Metazoa > Chordata > Mammalia > Sirenia > Dugongidae > Dugong > Dugong dugon. Next base: position 15,432,557 of record CM057462.1, on the reverse strand, counting down.
CAAAGTACATCTAATGACCACTTCTTTGAATTATTATTGCTTTCTAACTCATTAAGAACATTTGTTCCCTAGTAAGAGACTTTGAGAAATTTGCTGTTTGCAATTATAGCAGGAAAAATCAAACATCCCACTTTTGACATAGTCTCAATTTACAACCGAAGTGCTGAACTTCAAATGAAGGGTTTCCACATCTATCTTAATATTATTATTTCCAAGGAAACAGGGCCTCAGGTCCTTCGAAGTCTAGACTTGATGCCCTCCCCCTTTCAGTCCCAGTTTGATTTGAGACTATCAAAATACTGCTCTGTTTAAATTTTATCTAAGCTATACCCTTCTCCGGAATTCAATAACTCTCCCTTTTGTTTTCATTGAGATAACCCACTGTTCTGTTATTCAGCCTCACTCATTGCAATGAGATAAAAAACCTGATTTTGTCAGACTATAGGGTTTTTTCCTGGTGTTCAGAGGCTGCTTGAGCTAGGAAAATTGGAAACACAAATTCTATCCATAGGAGACTGCTTGAATACACTATCATACTTCCAGTAATGAAGGGCTCTGTAGCCAGAAAAAAAGGATAAGGAAGATCACTATGAACCGATATAGACTGACTTCCAGCATATATCGTTAAATGGTGTAATCTAGCAAAAGATATCGTCTAGATTCCTGAGGGATAAAAATCAGGATCAGCACAAAGCTGGTTCCTATGAGGTTCCATACTTCCACTCTCCAATTTCTTCACCGTTTCTGACACTAGCTGTTCTCCCCATGACGCTCTACTTTTCTGCTGGTTTTTTTAAAATTCATTACAATAGCCACATAGAACTCACAGACTATACTCAAACAGTTATTTGTTTATTAGAGAAATAACAGGCTACAACTCGGGATCAGGATTAACTTGGAAGCAACAAGAACAACTCCGGATCAGGATCAGGAAGCACACAGGTGAGGTTTGGAAGGCTCCCCCAAGGTGGAGAGCACATCCCTCCCTTCTTCAGTGCAGGACAGCTTCCAACCAGGATAGCTCTTTCAGCTGTCCTCTGCTGCTAGCAGGCCTCTCAGCCATGCTAGCAGAAACTTCTTGGCTGTGCACACCCTTTCTCAGCCGTACATGGCCTCTCTGCCTTTGGCCTCCCCACCGTCTGCTGCTCTGCTGTTGAATGGCCCCACTCATAGCCAATATAGCAGATGGTCAGCTGTCTTAGCTGCTTTCCTACCAGCTGTTTTGTGCCATCACTGCCGTCTTTGCCACTGGGCACCCTTCCAGACCTTTCACTGCTGACTTTCTGCTGCTGGGCTCCCTTTTGGGCTCTGTGCCAGGCCCCTTCTGGGCTTCTCACTGTCTTCATTGTTACAGCCCTTGACTTGTACTACAGCTCTGGTAGGAGGTTCCTCTCACAGGAACCCCAGGTCCAAACTGCTCTGTTCCAGGCTTTTCTTGGTCTTAAGGATCCCTCCTTGCCTCCTCTCCCTCCCTCCCTCTTTTTGGGGGGGTGGCTGCTTATATAAGGAAACTCCTTGTCAATTTCAAAGCATGGCCCTCCCAGCAGGACCACAAACTGACCAATCTCGTCCGTGGACTGTAAGTGACTCATTCCTGTTGGGTGCATTTTCAAGCCACTATTTGAATAGTAAATTGATGAATTCCTGCAAGGTGCATAGAATAGACCAATAAGAACATGGTAGACTAGAACTACAGACGTCAACATGTATGAAACTGAAAAATATCATGAAGAACCCAGAGTAACTGCATTTATAGAAAGCACAAAAGACTCAAAACCCAATAATACATAATTTATGAATTAAGACTCAGGCGGTAAACCAATAATCATAGGAATAATAATAATAACAAAGCCAAAAATAATAAACTACTAATATACAGATAATAGTTACCTCCAGGTTAATGAGATTAAGGCTGGACACACTGGGGAAGCGCTAAGAACCCCCAAGTTCTATTTATATTCACGTGTTTAATGTTATTAAAACTTTACATGAAAAATCTAATATATTCTTTGTTTATAATATACTTTAAAAGAGACAGTTTAAAACATTTAAAACTTGAAAAGAAATGTAATTTTCATATATTAATTTTACTAGGTAATCTGACAACCCCAAAATTTGAACACAAATTAAATATTAGATTCAGAAGGGCATTTAGTCCTAAACTTTTTACACCTGCATCTTTGAAATTTACCTTTATATTCATTAGAACAAGCTTTGTAAAAGCAAAATGGCTTAGGTCGGGTGCACCTTAGTTTTCAAAGTGACATCTTTGCTTTTCAACACTTTAAAGAGCATTTTTAGCATTGTAATATATGATCAGTATTTTTCCTGTTGCTTTTGTAATTAACAGTTCTTTCTTCCCCTTGATTTTTTTTTTCTCCTTCATTCTCAAACCGTAACATGACCAGTCCCTAAGCTTTTGAGAAATCCAGGGGGATTCCTGAACATTTTCTCTTTCAATCTTATTAATAAATAAGAATATTAATAAACAACAACAACAACAAAAAATCAGAAAATCATTAAGTTTTCTCTAAGGAGCCATCTCCTGCCTCTGTTCCCATTCATTTTCACCCCTCTACCCATCAAGCTGACTCCTACTCTTTTATTTTTTGGTCTCAGTGTATATGTTCTCTCTCGCACGTTATCTTTACACCAGTGTCTCCCTTTTAAACTTTATCCTTCCTATTTTCTCTAATGTAGTGGTTGTTGCTGGGTGCCGTTGTGTAGATTCTGACTCATAGCGACCCTATAGGATAGAGTAGAACTGCCCTATAGGATTTCCAAGGAGCGGCTGGTGGATTCAAACTGCTGACTTTTTTGGTTAGGAGCCTGAGCTCTTAACCACTTCACCACTGAGAGAGAGATTCTCTAATAGCACTCTCTAATTTTAATCCACATCCTTATTTCTATATGTATTATTTTCAGCATAAACTGGGAGCTTGTATATGTAGAATCTCAAGCTCCACCCCAGACCTGCTGAATCAAAGTGTGCATTTTAACAAGATCCTCAGGTTATCCACATCGACGTTCAACTTTGAGAAGAATTCACTGGTCTATAGCCTGTAACTCAAGGAATGAGCATTCTATCAACTGATGCCCTTTTAACCATTTACATCTACATTATATCATCCACTATCATCCTGATCCATGTCTAGGCCTCCTCAAAATCTTACCTTGCTCAAAACAAGCTCCTGCCTGTCATCATTCAATCATAGTTGTCATTTTCAAAATCTACTTGCCAGACAAGAACTGTGTTGTTAGGTGCCATCGAGTCAATTCTGACTCATAGCGACCCCATGTACAATGGAACAAAACATTGCCTGGTCCTGTGCACTCCTCCCAATTGCTATGTTTGAGCCGCTGTTGCAGCTACTGTGTCAATCCATCTCATTGAGGTTCTTCCTCTTTTTTGCTGACTGTCTACTTTACCAATCATGATGTCCTTCTCCAGGGACTGGTCCCTCCTGATAACATGTCCAAAGTATGTAAGACAAAGTTTCACCATCCTTGCTTCTAAGGAGCATTCTGGCTGTATTTCTTCCAAGACAGGTTCGCTCATTCTTCTGGTAGTCCATGGTATATTCACTATTCCCCATCAACACTATCAATTCAAATCAGTCAATTCTTCGGTCTTCCTTATTCATTATCCAGCTTTTGCATGCGTGTAAATACCATGGCTTGGGTCAGATTGTGTTTTAAATCACAGATATATTCACACCTATCGCTAATTAATGCCTGTCAGTGGTTGTCCACAGGCCTTCAAAAAGCCTACAGTAGGAGGTGGGGCCAAGATGGCAGAGTAGCCAGATGCTTCCTGTGGTCCCTCTTACAACAAAGATCTGAAAAAGCAAGTGAATCGATTATATATGACAATCTAGGAGCCCTGAACATCAAAGTCAAAGTTGAGGAATTGGACTGAGTAGCAGAAGGAGAGAGAGATGGTTCAGAAGCAGTGAGGAGTTGCCAGAACTGACCTGGCTGGCACCAGCATCCTGCAGGCTGGTTCAGCTAGGGTGCAAGGGGTGAGGCAAGCAGTGGTGCTCGGGACATGTTTTCCACATCGGGAGAGACCAAGTGGTGGAGCCTCCAAAACCAGTGAGAAACGGCATTCAGTTGGTTAAAGATGAGTACAAACGTCTAACTTAACCACGTGGATCCAAAAAAACTTCCCTTTTGGGAAGTACCTCTCTCCCATTTACCTGCCCCCTCCCCTCTCTGCTCCAGGTCCTGGTCCAGCTTCAGTGATTGCTGAGCCCCCTGGGCCAGAAGTAGGACACGTCATGCACCCTGAGCCATTCTGCTGGTTTGGAGAGGGAATAAATCAGCAAACAGGAAAAAATAATCTGCCAATTCCCCTAAGCCAGGAACTCAGGGTAGACACAACACTTTTGCCTAGGCAGAGGCATACAAGGTCCACAGACTTTGAAAGCCCTTCACCCCTGCATAGATCTGTGTGGACCCATTTTAACAACATTGGCCCTCATTAGCACAGTACAACAGGGTATATACTTGAAGCCTATTTTCATCTGTATCAGCTATAAGGGGGAGTGGCAGATCTGTGACATTTGACATCACCCTGCCCATTAAGCAGGGTCCTCACCTACCCACATCAGCAGCCTGACAACTAGTGGCTCCACCCGCTCCACCAAGCCACCCGCAGAAGTGGTCCAAGAATAAGTGGTGACTTCCAGTCCTTACAGCCAACAGCATTGGGTGCCCATAGGCCAGCTGCAAAACCCACCAATCTACACACTCTAGGGAACAGGGACACACCTTCCACCCAGAAACTCAGGGACAGCAGTCAGCCCCCTACACTGATCAGCACATGATGCTCTACTTCATGCAGATACCTGTGCCTACTCCAATCACCCTTGCCCATCTAAGACTGTAGGTGAGAGCCTGCATTACACACTCAGTGAACAACAACCTGGATACCTGAGCTGAATTCACACAAGAAGAGTAAATGGACTCCTGGGGTCACATACCTACTAACAGCTCTAGCCACCTGAAGACAGGACGTGAGAGGGTCAAAGACATCGATAATCAAACTAGCTCACACAACCTGCCTATTTGGGCATATCAAAACAAAACAAAACAAGAAGCTAGGACACAGTAAGCAAACATATAATAACTAAATATAATAACTTATTGATGGCTTGGAGACAACAGCTAATATCAAATCATATAAAGAGGCAGACTATGATGGCTTCAGCAAGCTCCCAAAACAAACAATCAAGAAGCCTTCCAGAAGGAGAGAATTCCTTGGAATTACTGGAGGTAGAATTCAAAATATTAATAAACAGGACTCTAAGAAATCAGGAAGGAGATCAGGCAAAACCAAGAACAAGCCAAGGAACACACAGACAAACCAACAGAGGCACTTAAGAAGATTAAAGAAGAGCATAATGACAAATTTAAGAGGCTGCAAGAATCCGTACAGAGTCAGCAAACAGAAATCCAAAAGGTTAACAATAAAACTTCAGAATTAGACAACTCAATAGGAAGTCATAGGAGCAGAATTGAGGCAATGGAAGTCAGAGTTTAGTGAGATTGAAGACAAAGCACTTGACATCAATTTAATTGAGGAAAAATCAGATAAAAGAATTTTAAAAAATGAAGAAACCCTAAGAATTATGTGGACTCTATAAAGAGGAATAAGCTACAAGTGATTGGAGTACCAGTACTGGGGGAGAGGGGAATAACAGAAAATACAGAGAGAATTGTTGAAGATTTGTTGGCAGAAAGCTTCCCTGATTTCGGGAAAGATGAGAAGACATTTATCCTAAAGGCTCATCGAACCCCACACAATAGAGATCCCAAAAGACAGTCACCAAGACATAATCAAACTTGCCAAAACCAAATGTAAAGAATTTTAAGAGCAGCTAGGGATAAATGAAAAGTCATCTACAAAGGAGTCAATAAGACTAAGCTCAGACTACTCAGCAGAAACCATGCAGGCAAGAGGGCAATGGGATGACACATATAAAGACTTGAAGGAAAAAAATTGCCAGCCAAGAATTACATATCCAGCAAAACTGTCTCTCAAATATGATGGTGAAATTAGGACGTTTCCAGATAAAGAGAAGTTAAGGGAATTTGTAAAAACCAAACCAAAATTGCAAGAAATAGTAAAGGGAGTCCTCCAGTTAGAAAATCAATAACATGAGATAACAACCCAAAACTAGAACACAGGATAGAACAAGCCAGATATCAACCCAGATAGGGAAGTCACAAAAATAAATTAAAGCTAAAACACTGAAAATAGGGAAACAGAGACATTAACATGTAAAAGATAACAACATTAAAACAAAAAAGAGGGACTAAATAGTCATAGATCTTTCATATGTAAAGGAAGTCAAGGTGATATAAAGAAATAAAAGATTGGGATAAACTTAGAAAAATAAGGGTAAATATTAAGGTAACCACAAAGGAAACTAACAATCCTACACATCAAAATAAAAAACAAGAAAAACATAAAGACTCAGCAAATACAAAATCAACAATGAAAGAGACAAAAAGAAAATACGTAAAGAAAAATGACTCAGCACAGAAAATCAAGTGGAACAAACTGTCAACAACACAAAAAAAGACATCAAAATGACAGCACTAAACTTACACCTATCAATAATTACTCTGAATGTAAATGGACTACATGCACAAATAGAGACACAAAGTGGCAGAATGGATTAAAAAAACACGATCTATGTGCTGCCTACAAGCGACACACCTTAGATTTTAAAGACACAAAGAAACTAAAACTGAAAGGATGGAAAAAAATATATCAAGCAAACAGCACTCAAAAAAGAGAAGGAGTGGCAATATTAATCTCTGACAAAATAGACTTTAAAGCAAAATCAACCACAAAGGATAAGGAAGGACATTATACAATGATTAAAGGGTCAATACACCAGGAGGACATAACCATAATAAATACTTATGCCTCCCAAAAACAGGGCTCCAAAATACATAAAACAAACTCTTAATAGCATTGAAAAGAAATAGATAGCTCCACAATAATAGTAGGAGACTTCAACATACCACGTTTGGTGAAGGACAGAACATCCAGAAAGAAGCTTGTCTTAGTCATCTAGTGCTGCCATAACAGAAATACCACAAGTGGATGGTTTTAACTAAGAGAAATTTATTTCCTCACAGTCAAAGTAGGCTAAAAGTCCAAGCTCAGGACGTCAGCTCCAGGGGAAGGCTTTTTCTCTCTGTCGGTCTTCTTCTCTTCAGTGTTCCCCTGGACTAGGAGCTTCTCTGCGCAGGGACCCCAGTCCAAAGGATGCGCTCTGCTCCTGGCACTGCTTTCTTGATGGTTTGAGGTCCCCCTGTCTCACTGCTCACTTTTGTCTTTTATATCTCAAGACATTGCCTCAGGACACAATCCAATCTTGTAGCTCAGGTCCTGCCTTACTAACACAACTGCCACCCATCCTCCCTCATTAACATCATAGAGGCAGGATTTACAACATACAGGAAAATCAGACAGTACCAGGAATCATGGCCCAGCCAAACTGATATACACATTTTTGGGGGGACATAATTCAAACCATGACATTCCACCCTTTGGCCCCCAAAAAATCACATCCTTGCAACATGGAAAACATATTCACCCCATCATATCATAGCAAAAGTCTTAACTCCAAGTCCAAAATCCAAAAATTCCTCTTCATCTGTGAAATCTAGAAAACAAGTTATCTGCTTCCAAAGGTACAATGGCAGAACCGGCACAAACTAGACATTTCCATTACAAATGGGAAAACTAGAGGAAAAGAAGTGATAACAGGCACCAAGCAAGTCAGAAGAACACATTACATTAGCTCTCAAGGCTTTGGAAATAATATTCTGTTCTCTGAGACAATTTACACAATGGCCCTGCCCTCCAGACTCTAGGTATTGGCCACAGTCTCTGGATTTTGAGTGGAGGCCTGTCGGCCCTGGGCTTCAGCTCCGCCTTCCAGGCCCACTGGGACAGCAACTCTGCTCCCTTGGCTTTAGGCGCACCATTCTCCTAGTCCACTGGAGTGACAACTGCACCCTTAGAAACACCAGAGGCCGTGGCTCCACACTTTGAAACCCCTGAGGTCATGGCCATACCTTTTGAGGCTGAAGCAGCTCAGCTTCTTGTGTCCCTTGTCTCTTCAGCTTCTGCTTCCTATGGCCTCTGGGCCCTCGGACCTCACGCCCGCATCAGCCTTGCTGGGGCAAGTGTTCCAAAGCTCAGTAGCTCCACAGGTAAGTGCCCAGAGACACCCCACTCTGGCAGGAAGCCTCATGAACACAGACACTCAGCTCTCTCACTCCGTGGGTCGGCAAGCCTAGCTCCACCGATAAGTGCCCAGAGGCACCCCACTCCGCTGGGAAGCCTCCTGCACACAGGCACACAGCTCTCTCGCTCCGTGGGTCGGCTCCAGCGCCATCTTTCACCAGCCTCTTTGTTCTGCTGCTGTTGGTTCTCTGCTGCTGCTGCTTCTCTGCTGCTGGTCCTCTGCCACTGCCACACATCTATCTATTCACAGTTTTAAAACTGCTTCCACATCTTAGGTGTCTGTTAGAGCAGCACCCCACTCTCCGTACCAAATTCTGTCTTAGTCATCCAGTGTTGCCATAATAGAAACACCACAAGTGGATGGTTTTAGTGAAGACAAATTTACTTCCTCACAGTCAAAGTAGGCTAAAAGTCCAAATTCAGGGCGTCAGCTCCAGGGGAAGGCTTTTTCTCTGTCGGTCTTCTTCTCTTCGGTGTTCCCCTGGACTAGGAGCTTCTCTGCGCAGGGACCCCAGTCCAAAGGATGCGCTCTGCTCCTGGCACTGCTTTCTTGACAGTATGAGGTCCTCCTGTCTCACTGCTCACTTCTGTCTTTTATATCTCAAGACATTGCCTCTTGACACAATCCAATCTTGTAGCTCAGGTCCTGCCTTACTAACACAACTGCCACCCATCCTCCCTCATTAACATCATAGAGGCAGGATTTACAACATACAGGAAAATCAGACAGTACCAGGAATCATGGCCCAGCCAAACTGATATACACATTTTTGGGGGGACATAATTCAAACTATGACAAAGCTCAATAAAGATAGGGAAGATCTAAATGCCACAACCAACCAACTTGATCTCAAACATATACAGAACACTCCACCCAACAGCAGATAAGTATACTTTCTTTTCCAATGCACATGGAACATTCTCTAGAATAGACTACATATTAGGCCACAAAGCAAGTCTTAACAGAATCTAAAACATCGAAATATTACAAAGCATCTTTTCTGACCATAAAGCCATAAATGTAGAAATCAATAACAGAAAAAGCAAGGGAAAAAAATCAAATACATGGAAACTGAACAACACCTTGCTCAAAAACTACTAGGTTATAGAAGAATTTAAGGATGGAATAGAGAAATTCACAGAATCAAATAAGAATGAAAACACATCCTATCAGAGCCTTTGGGACACAGCAAAAGCAGTGCTCAGAGGTCAGTTTATAGCAATAAAAGCACACATCCAAAAAGAAGGGCCAACATCAAAACATTAACCCTACGACTCAAACATGTAGAAAGAGAGTAGCAAAAGAAGCACTTGGGCATTCCTTAAGGCAATGTATATCCTGTTTTACCTTGCCTGTTTTATTTTTATTTTTTTATTGTTGTGCTTTAAGTGAAAGTTTACAATTCAAGTTAGTCTCTCATACAAGAATTTATACATACATTGTTTTGTGACCCTGCTTGCTCTCCCTGTACTGTGACAGCACACTCTTCCCTTTCACCCTGGATTTCCCGTGTCCATTCAACCAGCTCCTGATCCTCTCTGCCTTCTCATCTCGCCTGTTTTATTGATCCAACTACCACAGAAAGTATTAGCTATGGCACACACACCACCATGACTAGCCAACAAGAAATGTAAAACAATATGATTGTTCTTTACTACTCATACTAATGAGTTGAGAATGGTCTGTATTCCATCTAGGGCAGAAGTAGTATCATTAATAACTTCTGCCAGAATTAGTAATAGGTTTCTTACAGTCTTGTCTATTTGTGTGATTCCCACCATTGAAAATACTGCTCTGACACATGAACAATGAGTCAATAATTCCCCCAGATTTTATGCCTGAACAATCAAGAGTGGCTTTATTTTGAAGCTCATGTGTGGATCGGAATTTTCAACCTTGATGATTTACAGAATGAAGGTCTTTGTGTACAGACAAGCCTCAAAGTACTATTCTTAAAATGCCTGAGGTGTTCACCTGAGGCAAACAGGACCAGACATCCTCACCATAAAGGAAATAGTATCCAGTAGGGGCACATGAAAATCCAGGAAAGATTGAGTTGTTCACAATATGAGGTTAGATCCAAGGCCTTTGTTTTGTATTCTAGCATCAGAACGCACCTAAATTCCTGGGGGATAAGAATTAGGATCAGCACAAAGCTGGTTCTTATAATGTGGAGGTCATATATACCTCCACTCAACTTCTTCACCATTTCTGACACCAGCTGTTCTCCCCACAGCACTCTCTACTTCTCTGCTGCATTTCATAATTTATTTCTATAACCACAGAACTCATAGACCATACACACAGTTATGTGGCTTATTAGGGAAGTAACAGGTTATGACTTGCAAGCAGGATCAACTTGGAAGTAACAGGACTGCTCGGGATAAGGATCAGGAAGCGCATAGGCAAGGTCTGGAAGGCTCATCCGTCTCTACTTCAGTGCAGGATAGCTTTCAACCAGGACAGCTCTCTCAGCTGCTCTATGCCATGCTAGCAGGAGTCTCTGCCTTCAGCTACCATCATGCTGCCTCAGGGGTCTGCATGGCTCTGGAGGCTTCCGCTCTGCTGCTGGGCCCCAGTGGGCCTTGGTGCCATCTCATGCCATAGTCAGTGTTACAGCTCTTGACCTGTATTATAACTCTTTTAGGAGGTTCCCTCATCTCTCTCTCTTCTTGCTTCTAAAAATCTCTGTGGGGTTTGCTGTTTATATAAGCAACTCCTTGTCATTTTCAAGGTATGGACTTCCCAGCAGGACCACTAACTGACCAATCATCACAAGTGACTCAATCCTATTGAGTGGATTTTCAAGCCACTAGTTGCATAACAAATTGACCAATCCCTGCAAGGTGCATAAAATAGACCAATCACAGGACAGGGTAGACTTTGGCCCAACCAATCATTTTTTGGCAAAACTACAAACCCAGGGCCAGAAAGGCCATACACAAGAGAACCCCATTGCACTGCAGCCTTAGTTTATCTGGGTTACATATTTGGACCTGTACTACTGTCTCCAAGTGGTATCTGGCCCATTGCTCTATGAAGGTTGTTAAATTCAAATTTAGAATTTACCTAGTATATAATCAATAGATTGTAATAATGGGTTCTTTTTTCTGGGAAAGAGGAACACTAGCAAAGTCACAGGTTGATTTGCTTAAAGTGAATTGTCATGGAAATGCCAATGACTATATTTCCTCATGGTCTCATTGGATAAGATGGGAATTGCCCAGAGGTTTTTATCATTTGGATTCTGGTAATGGATTGCATTTCCAGCAGTCAGTAAGACTGAGAGCAGTGGCTATTATTTGAGCTATCTAAGAATGGCATTAGAATGAGTATGTTCAAATGAGTATGGTCTGACCTAACAATCATAATAAGGAGGAAAGTAATGAGAAAAGGTGCCATTAAGGGTGCATGACAATAAGGGGTCTATAGAGAATGGTCAGAAGAGTGATTATAAGCAAGCAGATAAAAAAGAAAGAGGAATTAAATAGGTGTCTTGGCCCAATGTCTTGGGTAGATCAGTAGTTGGAAGAAGTGAGGGAGGGAGGAGCAGTTGACTACCAAGGTGCTACACAAGGGCATTTTTAAGGTGATAGAACTGTTCTGTATGGTACTATCTTGCTATATACATGACTCTAAGCATTTGTCAAAACCATACCTTTATACATCACAAAGAGTGAGCTATATTATATGCATATTTTAAAAATCATCCAGAATATTTGTGAATCCTAGAATGGAAAGCAGAGTATGACAGTTGGATCTAACTCTATTACAAATGTTTGCCATTATCTCACTGACACTGGGGAGGAAAAGGGGGCCAACCTGAAGAACTTTGGAAAATGTGTTTTACTGAAAACTGTAAGGCTAAATACAAAAGGAACTGTACACAAACACTGTGCTTTAGTTGCTAAATTTGTTTCTTAGAGCAGTACGTATTAGCAATTTTGAAATTACATGTATACTCCCAAAACCCCATTGCTGTCAAGTCGATTCTGACTCATAGAGAACTTATAGGACAGAATAGAACTGCCGAATAGGGTTTCCAAGGAGTGTCTGGTGGGTTTGAACTGCCAACCTTTTGGCTAGCAGCTGTAGCTCTTAACCAGTTCACCACCAGGGCTCCACATGTGTACTAGGGTTCAACAAATACATAGAGAAATTGTTGATAATGGGAGCCAGGCTTCCCACCCTTAGAAAAAGACATTATAATTAGCAAGGGAAGAAGGTTAGAATAAAGATTACTGGAAATAATGAGGAATATTACATAATGACAAAAGGATGAATTCAACAAAAAGATATAATCCAAAAAGTGTATACTCTTAACAACAGAGCTTCAATATATATGAAAGAAAAATGGACAGAACTGAAAGATGAAATAGTGTGATGATTGAGATTGTGTGTCAGCTTGGCTGGGCCATGATTCTCAGTGTTTATATGTGATCACTCCCATGGTGGAATCTGACTGCTGTGAGTAGCCAATCAGTTGAAGGGGAGTTTCCTTTGGAGTGTGGCCTCCATCCGAATATAAGCAGGTGTTCTGGCTTTTTGCTTGCTCTGGATCCTTCAGCTAGCTCCTGCTCATCTGTTCTTCAGTTCTTGGGATTTGAGCTATCAACTTACCTGCTGAACTTGGGATTCATCCATCTTCACAGAATGTGAGCAGGGGCCCTGCTCTGCGATCTACCAATCTTGGATTCACCAGCCCCTGCAGCTAAGTGAATCAAAAGAAGCCTCTATCCTGATCCACAGACTGCGGACATTCCAGACTCTACAACCACGTGAGCCATCTTCCTTGATATAAATCTCTCTATATATATATGTATATGCTTTACTACTTTTCCTTCTCTAGAGAACCCAGTGTAAGACAAATAGAAAAAAAAAATCACAAGGATGTGGAAGTCAGCAAACATATAGAAGGCCTGAACAACACCATCAACCAATTTAACCTAATTGACATTCATTGAACACTCCACCCAACAACAGAAGAAGACACATTATTTCCAAAAACTAATTCAAAAAGGATCAAAGACCTAAATATAAACCCAAAAACTATAAAGTTCATAGAAGAAAAAATAGGACTAACACTACAGGTCCTAATACATGGCATTAATAGGATAAAAACCATAACCATCAACATACCAACTCCAGAAGATAAGCTAGATAACTGGGGTCTTCTAAAAATTAAACACCTATGCTCTTCAAAAGACTTCACTAAAAGAATAAAAAGAGAACCTACAGACCGGGAAAAAAATTTTGGACATTACAAGTCAGACAAAGGTCTAATTTCCATAATCTACAAGAAAATCCAACACCTCTACAACAAAAAGACAAATAATCCTATTAAAAAATGGGCAAAGGAAATGAGTAGACACTTCACCAAAGAAGACATTCAAGCAGCCAACAGACACATGAGGAAATGCTCACATTCACTAGCCTTTAGAGAAATGCAAATTAAAACCACAATGAGATAACATCTCACCCCAGCATTACTGGCACGAATCAAAAACACTGGAAATAACAAATGTTGGAGAGGCTGTGGGGAGATTGGAACTCTTACGCACTGCTAGTGGGAATGTATAATGATACAACCATTTTGGAAAATGATATGGTGCTTCCTTAGAAAGCTAGAAACAGAAATACCATATGATCCAGCAATCCCACTCCTAGGAATATATCCTAGAGAAATAAGAGCCGTCACACGAATAGACATATGCACACCCATGTTCATGGCAGCATTGTTCAGAATAGCAAAAAGATGGAAACAACCTAGGTGCCCATCAACGGACGAATGGATAAACAAACTATGTACATACATACAATGGAGTATTATGCAACGATAAAGAACAATGATGAATCTGTGAAGCATCTCATACCATGAATGAAACTGGAGGACATTATGCTGAGTGATATAAGTCAATCACAAAAGAACAAATATGAGACCTCTACTGTAAAAACTCATGAAAAAGTTTACACACAAAAAGTAACAATCTTTGTTGGTTATGAGAGATGGGAGGGGTGGGGGGGAAATACTGAATGGACAATAGATAAATGGTATCTTTGGTGAAGTATGAGATAGTACACAATACTGGGGAAGCCAGCACAACTTGTATAAGGAAAGGTCATGGAAGCTCCATAGACACATCCAAACTCCCTGAGGGACTGAATTTCAGGGCGGAGGGCTGTGGGGACCATGGTCTCGGGGAACATCTAGCTCAATAAGCATAACACAGTTTATAAAGACAATGTTCTACATTCTACCTTGGTGAATAGCGTCTGGGGTCTTAAAAGCATGTGAGCAGCCATCTAAGACATAAAAGAACAGGATACAAGGAAAAGATTAGTCCAAAGGACAATGGACCACAGCTACCAAGGCCTCCACCAGACTGAGTCCAGTACAGCTAGATGGTGCCCTCCTCCCACCACTGACTGCTCTAATCAGGATCACGGCAGAGGGTTCTGGACAGAGCTGGAGAAGGATGTAGAACAAAATTGTAACACACAAAAAAAGACCAGATTTACTGGCCTGAAAGAGACTGGAGAAACCCTGAGAGTATAGCCCCCGGACACCCTTTTAGCTCAGTGGTGAAGTCACTCCCGAGGTTCAGCATTCAGCCAGGGATTGGACAGCCCCATAAAACAAAACGGGACTAATGAGGCACAGCAGTCCAGGGACAAGGACTAGAAGGCAGGAGGGGAGAGGAAAGCTGGTGATAGGGAAACCCAGGTTGAGTAAGGACAGTGCTGACATGTAGTGGGGTTCTTAACCATTGTCATAGAGCAATATGTGTACTAACTGTTCAATGAAAAACTGTTTTGTTCTGTAAACCTTCATCTAAAGTGAGAATAGTAGCACAACTGGAAGAATGTAATCGACGTCACTGAATTGTACATTTACAAATTTTTGAAATGGTTTATCTTTGGATATGTATATTTTCACCAAAAAAAGGTCCTCCAAGGCCAAGAAGGGAGTGTGTTGACATGTCTGGGGTTGTTAACCAGTGTGATAAAACAATCTGTGTACTGACTGTTTAATGAGAAAATATTTGTTCTGTAAATCTTCACCTAAAGTACAATTTAAAATTTTTTTTTAAAGGAAAAGCTGTTTATAATTGTCATTTTTAAAAGAACTTCACCGTTTTCATACTGTTCCTTCCAAGGACTAGTATCTGCCTGCGTCTTGTCCTGGAAAACTTCACTCTCCAAGTTCCTCAGCTCTTGGAGAGATCAGACTGGCTTTGCATAGTCGGTGCCCTGTTCCTGGGTAAAGATGTGTGATATGCAAGAAAAGACAAAGTATGGACAGAAGCCAACACTTTAGACTTCCAGGATTCTAAAGATGAGGAAATATTTATGAGAAGCAAATTATTTCTCTAAAGAACATGGTAATTTTTTTCAAATGGCCAAATACGCATATACAACTTTCTCTGCTCCCCAAGTGTATCATAAATCTTTGCCTACTGAAATCTGCTTTAAGCTTATACACTTACTTCAGAAAACCTACGCTTGTCTCTACAGAGTAAATAAAGACAGCAGGGGACAGATCTCCAGTCCAATGGGAAGCCACTGAACCCCACGGTCGCTAGGCAAAGCCCTTTGGGTGGCGCACAGAACCCCTCCTCTTCAGCACCTAGCGTCCCAGAAACCGGAAGCGGAAGCGCGCGTCCTCGGGACGGCAACTGTGTCCGCTAGCGCTCACTTGTGAGGTGCGTGTTGTGTCTGTCGGCGTCTGTCCTCGTTCAGTACTAACTGTCCCGGGGTGTAAGGGAGCTGCTCTCGTCTCCTGCGCAGTGCTGGCTTCTCCGCCCTCCCTGGGCTGTTCCAGAGCCGTGCGACTTCCTGTGGCCGTGCTGTGCCTGGGGCCTCTCGCTCCCGCCGCCGCCGGGGTCCGAGAACCCGGCCCACCCCGCCAGTGTCTTCCTGGACTGCAGCTGTTTTCTGCATGGCCGGCGCTGTACCTTGTCTGTCGGTGCATTAACAGGTAAAATCGTGTAAATTCTCGCTGAGCAAAAGTGTGGTTCCCATTGCAGCAGCGTCAGCTTCACTGGACGTTTGTGAGAAATGCAGAGTCACGGGCCTCATGGAGGCCCAGGGTAGTTGGCCTGAGTTTAAATGCCCTGCTCCTCCTCCAGTTCGCCGCTCACCTTTCTCTCGTTTGTTTTCTGTGCATCATTAAGGCAGGACTCTTGTTAAGTATTGCTGGTCAGACAAAAAGTAAGTTTATGGTGAGGCATGTATCTCTTCTCCCCTTTTTAACGGTTGTAGGTGTTTAAGGTAGATGAAGAATTACGAACCATGAGTTGGAACTAGTACCTGCATTTAGGACAACATTTATCCCAATTTCAGGGGGGAAATATTTAGTAAAAGGCACATTTCGAGGAATTTCTTCGGCTGTAAAGCAGAAATTTTTGTAGTGAATGTGTAAGAAACAATATCGCCAACCCTAGTTGGTCTGCTGTAAAATGTGATGTGGCTGAACAAGCTTAATACAGGCGATGACCAAGATCGAATACCCGTGGTTTGTCCAAGACCTTAATGCCTGGCTGAGGTAGCATCTGTGCAGGATTGGATGCTGGTGAGTCGGCCACAGTTTTTGCTACCAAAGAGCTACGCTTCTGAATAGATTGAAAGTTTCTTGGAGCGAAAGCTGTGCATATTCCCAGTGTCAGAACAGCAAATATTAGGAATGAGGGTGTGCAGTAGTCAATACATCCTGTTGCTCTTGGATAAATACTTCTAGAATTGTAGAACAAGGTATCCATAAAATTAGACAGTAGGCTGTTTGTACTCTGTTCCTCCTTTACAAACCTCAGATTTATTTGAATGGCTACCCCAAGGGATAGGGTCTTGCACTCGCTTGCATATGCAAGACATTTTCATGGTAATAATATTAATTGGCTTAATCTGTATTTTGTTCAAATGTGTGGTCACTAGAATTAATAAATGCCAGCACCCTAGAGCATGTCTGTCTCCTAAACCAGTTATGTATATTGATTCTGCCCACTTCTGCAATGTGATCAATGAAGCTGTAACTCACACCTAATGACCGTGGAGAACAAGATGGTATCCAGTGAAAACTAGACCACGAGTTTAAAGTGCCTACCATGGCCCCCATCTAGGAGCCCAGCAAAGTCCAGGCATCATCTTGTGATCGTCGATGTACTTACAGTAATCACCAATCAAAAGGAGGGATTGATAAAGGATTAACCTAACCACAGCAGGCCATAACTACAAAAGGCCAACTTGTTTGTCAGAATCGGAGAAGCTTAGAACAGTAGGAAAAAACTACATCAAAAAAGTAGGACAGAGTGCTCTAGCTGGTTCAGTGGACAGTGGACATGTGTACCAAAAACTAAATAACAATTTATCCCAGGAAGTGAGTTAAACATCTACCCGATATCATCCGAAGCCCTTGTAACAAATTAAAAACAACCATCATATGACAGACCAGGACCCTGAGCCAAAAGACCAAATTGTTAGAAAAGAAAAACAAGGAAAGGTCACACAATCATGATTTTATTTCTTTGCGTTTACTTTAACCAATCGTAGTCTGTAAGTCATTTGCTCATAATAAATCAGCACTTGTCAGAATTGTATAACTAACACTTATAGATTGTACTTCTTTGGATTTTGGTCTGTTTATAGCCTGAGTGCTTACAGCCAATTTCCCATTTTGTTTTCTGATATGTCACAATAAAAATCTGTTGCAGAAGGCTTTGGTGAAAGTTGTTTCTCTACAACATGGGCAAAATGGGAGGCATGTGTAATGAAACTGATCAGAATCCTTAAACAGATACTAGAGAATCAGCCACACTACAGTGTTGCAAAAAGTACTTCATCCTTTGTAATAATTATTTTTGGAAGTACTCTTATTTCAATAGATGTGAAAAGTACGACTATTAGAAAGTCATGATTTAGAGTAAGTAATTTTGAACATGAGGAAGTGAAACAAATTGACGAGTAGATAATGTGCATGGCATCTGTAATAGGACTAGAGAATGTTTCTTTTTAAACCACATGTAATGTAGAATTAAGATAGTATGTGAATATCAAACCTATTGCACGTAAGAGCAACAGAAGGATATCATTTTACGTAGAACATAAAAGGAAAAGTATATAGACACTGAAGAGTCAGGCAGCAGCTGCATGTATCATTTCAAAAATTTAAAGCGTCTGAATTTAAATAACCTGTTTGAAAAATCATTGCTGACTCCAAAGTCATTAATAAATCTATTTTTACTGTTTAGAATTATGATTCACTGGAATTTTTGTTATGCAAGTAGTCCTATTGTTTTTCTTCCATATTAAGAACAGAATGATCCAGATCAAATTACCATAAAAAGTCCATTCTTTTCACACTGTAGTTGCTCAAATATGATTTTATTTGTCTCGGTGAGCATGGCCTAAAGTTCCCCATGAGTTGGAATCGACTCCACCGCACACAACAATGACAACAACAGGTTGGCATTAAATCTTAGAAATACCACCTATCTCCCTATATGCCTATAATAACTACATTTCTCTCCTTTTATCTACACACTCAGACCAAGAAACTAACTTTCTTTTTTTTTTTTAAATGGCGTCATTTCATGCTATCTTTTTGTGTGTGCAGTAAAATATATGCAACAAAAAGTTTGCTGTTTCAACCATTTTTACAAGTAATATTCAGTAATGTTAATTCCTTTCACCATGTGTGATATCACCACTGTCAGTGTCCAGGTTTTTCCATCATCCTTAGCTGAAACTTGGTGCCTCTTAAGCATTACCTCCCCCTCTTCCCTCCCAGCCACCCCCGGTAACAAACCATTTGGTCCCTATAGTTTGACTATTCTAGATATTTCATTTAAATGACATCATACTATATTTGTCCTTTGGTATCTGGTTTGTTTCACTTAGCATATCATTTTCAAGGTTTTATGTCATAGCGTTTATAAGAACATCATTTATTACTGAATAATGTTCTGTTGTATTGATATACTACATTTTGTTTATCCATGCATCTGTTAATGGCCCTTTAGGTTGTTTCTACTTTTTGGCTATTATGAGTAGTGCTGAAGTAAACATTGGTGCAGAAGCACCTGTTTAAATTCTGCTTTCAAGCCGTTTGGGTATATACTTAGGAATAGAAATTTATGCGTCCTTTGGTAATCTTATGTTCAACCTTTGAAGAACCGCCAAACTGTTTTCCACAGAGGTTGCACCATTTTACAGTGCTACCAACAATTTCTCCACTCTCCCAAACCGTTGCTGTTTTCTGTTTTTCTGATAGTAGTTTTCCTAGTAGGGGTGAAGTGGTATCTCACTGTGGTTTTGATTTGCATTTCTCTAATGACTAATGACATACAGCATCTTTCCATGTGTTTATTTTTTATTGTGCTTTAAGTGAAAGCTTAAAATTAAAGTTAGTTTCTCATACAAAAATTTATACATACATTGTTATATGACCCTAGTTGCTCTCCTTATACTGTGACAGCACACTCCTCCTTTCCATCCCGGATTTCCTGTGTCCATTCACCAAGCTCCTGACCCTCTATGCCTTCTCGTCTCGCCGCCGGCCAGGAGCTACCCATTTAGTCTCATGTATCTACTTGAGCTAAGAAGCACAATCTTCAGGAGTATCATTTTATGTCTGATAGTCCAGTCTAATCTTTGTCTGAAGAGCTGGCCTCGGAAATGGTTTTAGTTTTGGACTAACAGAGAGTCTGGGGGCCATGTCTTCTGGGGTCCTTCCAGTCTCAGTCTAACCATTAAGTCTGGTCTTTTTACTAGAATTTGAGTTCTGCACCCCACTTTTGTCCTGCTCTGTCAGGGACTGTCTGATGTGTTCCCTGTCAGGGCGGTCGTTGGTAGTAGCCGGACACCATCTAGTTCTTCTGGTCTCAGGCTGATGGAGTCTCCAGTTTATGTGGCCTTTTCTGCCTCTTGGGCTAATATTTTCCTTGTGTCTTTGGTGTTCTTCATTCTCCTTTGCTCCAGGTGGGTTGGGACTAATTGATGCAGCTTAGATGGCTGCTCGCTAGGTTTAAAGACTCCAGCTGCCACTCACCAAAGTGGGATGCAGAACGTTTTCTTAATAAACTTTGTTATGCCAGTTGACCTTGACATCCCCTGAAATCATGGTCCCCAGACCCCCACCCCTGATATCTGGTTGCTCAGTTCTGTGTTCTAGTGTTGGGTTATTACCTGATGTTAATTGATTTTCTAACGAGAAGACTCTCTTTAGTATTTGTTGTAATTTTAGTTTGGTTTTTGCAAATTCTTTAAACATTTGTTTATCTTGAAATGCCCTATTTCACCATCATATTTGAGAGACAGTTTTGCTGGATATGTAATCCTTGGCTGACATTTTTTTTCCCCTCAAGGCTTTATGTATGTCATCCCATTGCCTTCTTGCCTGCATGGCTTCTGCTGAGTAGTCCGAGCTTATTCTTATTGACTCTCCTTTGTAGATGATTTTTCTTTTTTCTTAGCCGTTTTTAAAATTTTCTATCTTTGTTTTTGGCAAGTTTGATTATAATATGTCTTGATGACTTTCTTTTGGGATCTGCCTTATGTGGGGTTCGATGAGCATCTTGGATAGCTATCTTCTTATCTTTCACAATATCAGGAAAGTTTTCTGCTAACAAATCTTCAACAGTTCTCTCTGTATTTTATGTTATTCCCCCACGGTTCTGATACTCTAGTCACTTGTAGGTTATTCTCGTTGATAGAGTCCTACATTATTCTTAGGGTTTTTTCATTTTTTTGAATTCTTTTATTTGATTTTTTTTTCAATTAAGTTGGTGTCAAGTGTTTTTTCTTCAGTCTCACTAATTCTGACTTCCATTGCATCAGTTCTGTTCCTGTGACTTCCTAGTGAGTTGTCTAATTCTGAAATTTTATTGTTAATTTTCGGGATTTCTGTTTGTTGTCTCTCTATGGATTCTTGCAGCCTGTTAAATTTGTTGTTACGCTCTTTTCTGATCTTAAGTTTCTCTGTTACTTTGTGTGTTCCTTGCATTATTCTGCTTTTTGCTTGATGTCTTTCCTGATCTCTTGAAGAGTTTTGGGTATTAATGTTTTGTATTCTACCTGTGGTAATTTGAAGACTTTCTCTTCCTCCATAAAATTTTTTGATTCTTTGTTTTGGGAGCTTGCTGAAACCATCATGGTTTGCCTCTTTATGTGATTTGATGTTGACTGTTGTTTCCAAGCCACTAATACGTTATTATATTTATTTTATGTTGGTTTACTGTGCCTAGTTTCTTGTTTTGTTTTGTTTTTATATGTCCAAATAGGCTGCTCGTGTTAGCTAGTTTGATTATTGGCACCTTTGAAGCTCTAACGTCTTGTCACCAGGTGATTAGATCTATTAGTAGGTATGTGAGCCCAGGAGTTTGTTTACTTTTCTTGTATGGATTCTGCTCAGGTGTCCAGGTAGATGGTCACCAAGTGTGTGGTGCAGGTTCTCACCTACAGTCCTAGATAGGGGTGATTGGTGTAGGCACAGGTATTTGGCTGCAGTAGGGGATCATGTGCTGAGCAAGGTAGGGGGCTGGTGGCTTCCCTTGAGTGGGAGGAAAGCATGTCCCTGTTCAGTACCGCATGAAGGTGAGTGGGTTTTGCAACCATACTATGGTCATCCAGTGCTGTTGGCTGTAAGGATTGGGAGGCACCACTTATTCTTGGACCCCTGTCACTGGTGGCTAGGTGGCATGGGTGGATCCACCAGTTCTCAGGCCCGTGATGTGGGTAGATGAGGTCTCTGCTTCACGGGCAGAGCAGTGTCAAATGTTATGAATCTGCCACTTCACCATGTAGCTAATACAGTTGAAGTTAGGTTTCAGATATATTCCCTGTTATACTGTGGTAATGAGAGCCAATGTTGTTGAAATGGGTTCACCCTGGTCTGTGCAGGGGTGAAAGGCATTCAGAGTCTGTGGACCCCTTATGCCTGTGCCTAGGCAAAGGAGCTGTGCCTACCCTGAATTCCCGGCTTAGGGGAGCTGTCAGGTTATTTTTTTTGTTTCTTAATTTTTTCCTTCTCAAAGGCTGGCAGTATGGCTCAGAGCGCGTGACGGGTCCTACTTCTGGCCCATGGGTCTTGACAATCACTGAAGCTGGCCCGGGACCTGGTGTGGAGCGGGGAGGGGGCAGGTAAATGGGAGAGAAGTGTCATGGTTTGAATTATGTCCCCCCCAAAATGTGTGTATTAATTCGGCAGGGCCATGAATCCCAGAATTGTGTGGTTGGCCTCCATTTTGTGATTGTAATTTTTTGTTAAAGAGGATTAAAGGGGGATTATAACATCACCTTTTCCCAGGTCACATTCTTGATCCAATGTAAAGGGAGTTTCTATGGGGTGTGGCGTGCACCACCTTTTCTCTCTCGAGATAAAAGGGAAGGGAAGCAAGCAGAGAGTTGGGGACCTCATACCATCAGGAAAGCAGTGCTGGGAGCAGAGTGCGCCCTTCGGACCAGGGTCCCTGCGCAGAGAAGCTCCTAGTCCGGGGGAACACCGAAGAGAAGAAGGCTGACAGAAAAAGCCTTCCCCTGGAGCTGACACCCTGAATTTGGACTTTTAGGCTACTTTGACTGTGAGGAAGTAAACTTCTCTTCCTTAAAACCATCCACTCGTGGTATTTCTGTTAGAGCAGCACTAGATGACTAAGACGAGGTTTTTCCTAAAGGGGGTGTTTTTTGATCCGTGCGATAGGTCAGACGCATGTACTTATCTTTTTCTGATTGAGCGCCACTTTTCACTGGTTCTGGAGGCATGAGTAGACTCTCTGCCGTTGGGTCTCTCCTGATGTGGAAAACACCTCCAGAGCACCACTCTGACCTGAAAGGGTGCCGGCTTCTGCCTGGTCAGGTCTGGCAGCTCCTCGCTGCTTCCGAACCATGTCTCCCTCCCCCTATCTCTTTGCTTTCGGTGTTCAGGGCTCCTAGATTGTCATACATGATCAATTCACTTATTTTATTTTTTTGGTTCTTTGTTGCAAGGGGGCCACAGGAAGCGTCTGACTATCGCACCCCCTCCATGCGTTTATTGGCTATTTGTATATTTTTTTTAGTAAAATGTTTAAGTTTTTTGCCCATTTTTAAAATAGTGTATCTTTTTGTTGTTGAGTGGTAGAAGCTCTGTATATATCCTGGTTATTAAACTCTTATTAGATATATAATAGCCAAATATTTTCTCCCATTCTGTAGGTTTTCTCTTCACTTTGTTGATAAAATCTTTCGTGTCTAAATTTTATTTTGATGAAGTCTAATTTATCTATTTTGTCTTTTCATGTTCATGTTTTTGGCATCATATCTAAGGATCCATTGTGGAGAACTTATGTGTGTGGAAAATAAATGTTCATATTTTTTAAAATTATGAAAATATTTCATGTTTCAAAAATTTCAAAAATGTGTAGAACAAAAATGATTAACCACCCCTTGAAATGTCAACACCTGTAGAAAAATGTGTATTTTTCTCTTTCCATTGTTAGAGATCGATACTCTAGAAGTACTCTCTATTTGGACTGGAGTTCCCCTTGGAGACATGACTGATTGTGTGGTCACTTCATGTCAAATTCAAATCTTCATTAAAAACTACTGTACTTTCCTAGTTCAGAATCAAAGAGTTGCCCCTAAGGTAACACGACAGTATCGACTTACATTTTCTAAAGGCCTAATAAATTCCAGAACTGTTCTTTTCTTTTGCTTCAGCGTGAAGTTATAGAAGTGGAAATGGAGCCTGTTTCAGAGGTAACAGTTTGATTCTTCTTTGCCAGGAGGAGGCAACCTACAGGTTGAGATATGGGCTCTTGGATACCAATGGACTCTGACACCAAACCCTTCCCATAGTCCACCTGGGGCACTAAGGGTTGAATGGCTCTGAAATCTAATATGTCCAAAACAGAGCTCCCCAGTCTCACCCAGCAAATCTGCTTCTCAGTTATCTTTCCCATATCAGTAAATGGCACCAGTGCTCGATAGATTAGGAGATAACCTCAGTCTATCTCTATCTTTTTCTCTCATCCTCCACTTTCTGGAAAGCACCAAGTCCTGTTGATTTAGAACCAAAATATAGCCACCGTCTTCAGGGCTGCAACCCTAGTCCAAGCTACTCTGAGAGATGTACTGTAGGAAAACAGCCTCTGAACTTTCCCTTTGTGTCTTGTCGCAAGATATAATCTCCATCCAGCAGCAAGAGGCGTTTAAAAAATGTAAACCAATTAAGATATGAATGACATACGGAATAAAAGTATATATTTTATGTTGCCCAACAAGATCTTGCATGTTCAGGTATTTATAGTTCTCTGACTTAAATTTATAACACTCATGCTCATGTTAAAGTAAGCTTTTGACACATTTTTTTAAAAACATTTACAGAGATGTCAGGATTTACCCTGCCTTGCATCCTTTGCACCAAGTATTTCCTGTGATTAGAAGAAAACTTTTTACCATAGGAGTCCTATTATTCTCCTAATTCAGGACTAACTGAAACATCACTTCCTCAGAGAGTTCCTCTGCCCCTTCAGTTATTCCCACCCATTTCTGTGTTTAAATATCGTTGTTTTCAGGTGGTGGTAATTCCAATTTAGGCTGACATTAACCTTCCTTACGTAAGTACAGCCAAATTGAGTTGAATGTTACTTTGCTTTGATTTATTCTGTTTTCCTAAGTGATAGGCTTTCAGCAAACAGAAAGCTGTAAAGTTCTGCATTGTGTTGATGACAGCTTTCACACCCTCTGTGATGTCTTGGTCAGTTATGCTTCTGGTGAGTCCACTAGAGCTGTGATGTCGACTAGCCAGATGAGGCTCACAATTAAGATTAATTAAAGGAAAAAATTGGGTTCCTTCCTTACGGTAGTCTCGTGTTAAGTGGTAAACATGTGGCTAGTGGCTTCCATATTGGTCTATGCAGAGACAAAACATGCCTGTCTTTAAAGAAAATTCCCCCGGATAGTGCTGCTCAAAAGTATATACAGCAGGTGATAATCTGTGTGTATGATTATGCTGTGTGTGGCCCCAGTTATCGGTCATAGGCCAAAAGGAACAAGAAAACAAAATACAGAATGCCTATAATTTTCAGTCTAGCATGGGAGACAATTTTAAATACATAATGAAAGACCAGAGACACCTGATACTTTTAGTAAAAGGACCTAATGCAAGAGTCAAGTTAGACTTCTTGTAAGGGAAAATCATTTAAATGATTTATAAAGTTAGTTGCATTTAGCTACATACATGGTTGGCTGTATACATGAACAGGATTGATAGCATGTGTGATGGGTGTGCCTGGAAAAAGTGTTTCAGTTAGGAAGACTGAATGTGTAAATCCTGTTTGAAAGAGAATACCAGAAAGACGTTTACTTATGTTTTATTGACTATACAAAGGCATTTGTGTGGATCGTAACAAATTATGAATAACATTGCAAAGAATGGGAATTCCAGAACCTCTTAATTGTGCTCATGAGGAACCTGTACATAGACCAAGAGGCAGTCGTTCGTACGGAACAAGGGGATGTTGCATGGTTTAGGGTCAGGAAAGGTGTGCGTCAGGTTTGTATCCTTTCACCGTACTTACTGAGCAAATAATTCGAGAAGCTGGACTATATGAAGAACAAGTCATCAGGATTGAGGCAGAAGACTCATTAACAGCCTGTGTTATGCATATGACACAACCTTGCTTGCTGAAAGTGAAGAAGGCTTGAAGAACTTACTGATGAACATCAAGGACAACAGCTTTCAGTATGGATTGCACCTCAACATAAAACAAAAATCCTCACAGCTGGACCAATAGGTGACATCATAATAAACAGAGAAAAGATTGAAGTTGTCAAGGATTTCATTTTACTTGGATCCACAATCAATGTGTCTATGGAAGCAGAAGTCAGGAAATCAGACGACGATTGCATTGGGCAAATCTGCAAGAGACCTCTTTAAAGTGTTAAAAAGCAAGGATGTCACGTTAAGAACTAAGGTGCGCCTGACCCAAGCCAGGGTGTTTTTAGTTGCCTCATATGCATGCGAAAGCTGGACAATGAATAAGGAAGACCAAAGAAGAATTGACGCCTTTCAATTATGGTGTTGGCAAAGAATGTTGACTATGCCATGGACTGCCAAAAGAATGAACAAATCTCTCTTGTAGGAGGTACAGCCAGAATGCTCCTTGGAGGCAAGGATAGCAAGGCTTTGTCTTACATGTTTTGGACCTGTTATCAGGATGGCCCAGTCCCGAGAGGACATTATGTTTGGTAAAATAGACGTTCAGCAAAAGAGAGGAAGACCCTCAAGGAGATGGATTGACACAGTGGCTGCAACATTGGGCTCAAGCATAACAACGGTTGTAAGGATGGCACAGGACTGGGCAGTGTTTCATTCTGCTGTACATAGGGTCTCTGTGAGTCGAAACGCCGACTCCAGTGCACCTAACAAGTCCCTGAGGCAGCAGAGAATGCACTGTTATGCATTCCTTAATAAAAGGCAGGAATAATTGGAGCAAAGAAAACAAAGAGTTGGTTGGAGTTGGGAGGTGTAGTGTTGAGCCAGACTGGAGGAAGTAATAGCAATAGGTCGTTTAGAACCAGGCTGACTACAGTGGATTCTTTGATCGTCAGTAGAGAGCCGCTGACTGGCATTAAGCAGTGATGGGTGTGAGTGCATTTGTGATTTAAAACAACACTGCAGATCCTGTATTGCAAATGGATTTTGTAATGAAAATCATGAATGAATGATATCAAGCAGGAGCTTGTTATAAACAAGTTATGAGATGGCCTAGACATGGAGATTGTGGAATAGGAGGATAGTGGATGATACAATGTAGATGTTGATGGTTTAGAGGGCATCTCAGTTGATAAAAATGCCCGTTCTTTGAGTTACAGGCTGTAGAGCAGTTAATGCTTCTCAAAGTTGTATGTGGGTGTGAATAACCCAGGTGCATTAAAATGCAGATTTTTATTTAGCAGGTCTGGGGTGTAGCTTGAAAGTCTATATATTTAATAGGCTCTCACTTTATGCTGAAAACAGTTAAGTGTACAAATAAAGTTGTGAATTAAAATTAGTGATATTAGAGAAAATGATAAAAGGAAAGGTAATACTGAAAGGGGAGACACTGGTATAATGGTCACGCAAAAGAGAACGTTTGCACTGAGATCAAGAAATAAAAGAGTGGGAGTCAGCTGGATGGGGAAGCTGGGTGGAGTGGGTGGGATGGGAACAGAGGCAGGAGATGGTTCCTTAGAGAAAACGTAATGATTTTCTGATTTGTTGATCGATTCATTATAATTTTGAAAGAGAAAGTGTTCAGGAATCCTCACAGATTTCTTGAAAGCTTGGGGACTGGTGGTGTCATGGTCTGAGAGGAAAAAAAAAAAAACCCAAGGGGAATACCACAAAACCAAACCTGTTGCCGTGCATTCTATTCCGACTCATAGTGACCCTATAGGACAGAGTATAATTGCCCCATAGAGTTTCCAAGGAGCGCCTGGTGGATTCGAGCTGCCAACCTTTTGGTTAGCAGCCATAGCACTTAACCACTACGCCACCAGGGTTTTCCAAGAGGAATAAAAAAATATTAATTGCAAAGTCAACAGGAAAAATACTGATCACATATTACGATGGTATATATGGAAGTTAAAAGGAAAACAATAGAAGAGATTTAACTGCACGTAATTAAACATCGATGAAGCATGATGTTGTTATATGCCGTCGAATTGGTTCAGACTCATAGCCACCCTATGTTCAACGAGACAAAACACTGCTTGGTCTTGCGCCATCCTCAGAATTGTTATGCCTAAGCCCATAGTTGCAGCCACTGTGTCAGTCCATCTCGTTGAGGATCTTCTTCTTTTTCACTGATCTTCTACTTTACCAAGCATGATGTTCTTCTCCAGGGACGGAGCCCTCCTGATAACATGTCCAAAGTATGTGAGACATTGTCTTGCCATTCTTGCTTTTAAGGAGCATTTAGGTAGTACTTATTTCAATACAGATTTCTTTGTTCTTTTGGTAGTCTTTGGTATATTCAATATTCTTCATCAACAGCACAATTCAAAGGTATCAATTCTTCAGTCTTCCTTATTTATCGTCCAGCTTTCACATTCTTATGAGGCGATTGAAAACACCATGGCTTGGGTCAGGCACACCTTAGTTTTCAACTGACATCTTTGCTTTTTAACATTTTAAAGAGGCTTTTTGCAGCAGATTTGCCCAATGCAATGCGTCTTTTCATTCCTTGACCGCTGCTTCTATGGGTATTGATTGTGGATCCAAGTAGAATGAAATCTTTGACAATTCAGTCTTTTCTCCGTTTATCATGATTTTGTTTATTGGTCCAGTTGTGAGGATTTTTGCTTTCTTTACGTTGAGGTGTAATTCATACTGAAGACTGTGGTCTTTGATCTTCGTCTGTAAGTGCTTCAAGTCCTCTTCACTTTGAGCAATCAAGGTTGTGTCATCTGCATAACACAGGTTAATGAGTCTTCTTCCAATCCTGATGCTCCGTTTTTCTTCATATAGTCCAGCTTCTTGGATCATTTGTTTAGCATACAGATTGAATAGGCGTGGTGAAAGGATACAACCCTGACGCACACCTCTCCTGACTTTAAACCACACAGTATCTCCCTTTTCTTTCTTGATCTATGTACAGGTTCCTCATGAGCACAGTTAAATGTTCTGGAATTTCCATTCTTCTCAAAGTTACCCATAATTTGTTATGATTCACACAGTCGAATGTTTTTGCATAGTTAACAAAAGACAGTAAACATTCTTCTGATATTTTTTGCATTTAGCCAGGATGCATCAGACATCAACAGTGATATCCCTTGTACCACATTCTGTTCTGAATCTGGCTTGAATTTCTGGCAGTTCCCTGTCGATGAACTGTTGTAACCACTTTAGAGTGATCTTTAAAAATTTACTTGCATGTGATATCAGTGATATTGTTCGATAATTTCCACATCCTGTTGGATCATCTTTCTTTGGAATAGGTATAAATATGGATTTCTTCCAGTTGGTTGGCCAGGTGGCTTGTCTTCCATATTTCTTGGCATAGACGAGTGAGCACTTCCAGTGCTGTATCCATTAGTTGAAACATCTCAATTCATATTCTGTCAATTCCTAAAGCCTTGTTTTTTGCTAATGCCTTCAGTGCAGCATGGACTTTTTCCTTCAGTACCATCAGTTCCTGATCATGTGCTACCTCCTGAAGTGGTTAAACATTGACTAATTGTTCTTGGTATAATCTGTGTTTTCATTCCATCTTCTTTTGATGCGTCCTGCATCGTTTAATATTTTCCCCAGAGAATCCTTCAGTATTGCAACTCAAGGCTTGAACTTTTTCTTCATTTCTTTCAGCTTGAGAAATGCTGAGCATGTTCTTTCCTTTTGGTTTTCTATGTCCAGGTCTTTCCAGATGTCAGTATAATATTTTACTTTGTCTTTTGGAACCACTCTTTGAAATCTTCTGTTCATCTCTTTTACTTCATCATTTGTTTTTCTTGCTTTAGCTACTTGAAGTTCAAGAGCAAGTTTCAGAATCTCTTCTGACATCTATATTGGTCTTTTCTTTTTTTCCTGTCTTTTTAATGATATCTTTCTTCATATATGATGTCATTCCACAACTCCTTTGGTCTTCAGTCATTAGTGACTGATGCGTCAAATCTATTCTTGAGATGGTCTCTAAATTCAGGTGGGATATATTCAAGGTTGTACTTTGACTCTCATGGACTTGTTCTAGTTTTTTTCAGCTTCAACTTGAACTTGCGTATGAGCAATTGATGGTCTGTTCCACAGTCGGCCTCTGGCCTTGTTCCAACTGATGATATTGAGCTTCTCCATCGTCTGTTTCCACAGATGTTGATTTGATTCCTGGTTATTCCATCTGGGGAGGTCCACGTGTATAGTCGCTGTTTATGTTAGTGAATAAAAGTATTTGCAGTGAAGAAGTCATTGTCTTTCAAAATTCTGTCATGCAATCTCCAGCATTGTTTCTGTCACCAAGGCCATATTTTCCAACTACCGATCTTCCTTTTTTATTTCTGACTTTTGCATTCCAATCACCAGTAATTATCAGTGAATTCTGATTGCATGTTCGATCGATTTCAGACAGCAGAAGTTGCTAAAAAATCTTCAATTTCTTCATCTTTTGCCTTAGTGGTTGGGGCATAAATTTGAATATTAGTCGTATTAACTGATCTTCCTTGTAGGCATATGGATATTATCACTGACAGCATTGTATTTCAGGATAAATCTTGAACCGTTCTTTTTGATGGTGAATGTAATGCCATTCCTGTTCAAGTTGTCATTCCCGGCATAGTAGACCATATGATTGTCCGATTCAGAATGGCCAATACCAGTCCATTTCAGCTCACTAATGCTTAGAATATTGATGTTTATGCGTTCCATTTTTTTTTCTTTTACGATTTCCAATTTTCTTAGGTTCCTACTTCATACAATCCACGTTCCGATTATTAATGGGTGTTTGCAGCTGTTTCTTCTCATTTTGAGTCGTGCCACATCAGCAAATGAAGGTCCCGACAGCTTGTCTCCATCCACGTCGTTAAGGTCGACTGTACTTTGAGGAGGCCTTCCAACCTGAGGGGCTCATCTTCGGGCACTGTATTAGACAATGTTCGGCTGCAATTCATAAGGTTTCATTGGCTAATTCTTTTCAGAAGGAGACCACCAGGTTCTTCTTCCTAGTCTTAGTTTGGAAGGTCAGCTGAAAACTGTCTGCCATGGGTGACCTTGCTGGTATTTGAATACCAGTGACATAGCTTCCAGCATCACAGCAACACGCAATTTACCACAGAATGACAAATTGATAGTTGTTTGGGGAAAGCATGAGTGCATTGAACAAACTTGAAAAATATGTTCTCCCTGAAAATGCACCCGTGTTGATATCAACAGTGCGTATGTTGATCTACAAGGAGCAAAGTTATGTAGATAAACACACAAACTCATCCTTCGACCCCTGAGTCCCTGGAGAAAATCAGGTTCAAGTTTTCCAGCCTTGCCCTGGATGCCTGTCATGTTCTGGAATGAGTAAATTCCTCCCATTTGAATGTGATCTTGTTGCCAAAAGAAATAGGCTTCTGTAACTGTGAAAAATGCAGGTATGTGCTCTGAAAGGCTGGAGCCTGTTCTGCCTTAAATTCTAGGATAGAGCATTACCTTGAGCCTGGGAGAAAGTCCAGCCCAAGGAAAGAATTGAAGGTCAAGAATCTGTCATTCCCTGCTGGCAAAACTGGATATCCATCTGCAAAAAAATGAAACAGGACCCATACCTCACAGTATATACAAAAACTACTTGAAAATGGATCAAAGACCTGAATATAAAGCCTAAAACTATGAAGTTTATAGAAGAAAAAATAGGACCAATACTACAGGCCTTAATACATGGCATTAACAGGATACAAACCATAACCATCAACGCACAAACCCCAACAGATAAGCTAGATAACTGGGATCTTCTAAAAATCAAACACCTATGCTCTTCAAAAGACTTCACCAAAAGAGTAAAAAGAGAACCTACAGACTGGGAAAAAATTTTTGGATAGTACAAGTCAGACAAATGTCTAATCTCCATAAACAAGCAAATTTAACACCTCTACAACAAAAAGACAAATAATTCTATTAAAAAGTGGGCAAAGGAAATGAACACACTTCACCAAAGAAGACATTCAAATGGCCAACAGACACATGAGGAAATGCTCGCGATCACTAGCCATTAGAGAAATGCAAATTAAAACCACAGTGAGATACTATCTCACCCCCAGCTTTACTGGCACGAATCAAAAACACTGGAAATAACAAATGTTGGAGGGGCTGTGGGGAAATGGGAACTCTTATGCACTGCTGGTGGGAATGTAAAATGATACAACCGTTTTGGAAAATGATATGACACTTCCTTAGAAAGCTAGAAATAGACATATTATTCGATCCCGCAATCCCACTCCTAGGAGTATATCCTAGAGAAATGAGTCGTCACCCAAATAGACATATGCACACCTATGATCATGTCAGCATTGCTCACAATAGCAAAACGATGGAAACAACCTAGATGCGCATCAGCAGATGAATGGGTAAACAAACTATGGTACATACACACAATGGAGTACTGTGCAACGAGAAAGAACAATGAATCTGTGAAGCATCTCATAACATGAATGAAACTGGAGGACATTATGCTGAGTGAAATAAGTCAATCACAAAAGGACAAATATTGTATGAGACCTTTATTGTAAAAATCCATGAAAAAGTTCACGCACAAAATGTAATAATCTTTGTTGGTTACCAGGGATGGGAGGGGTGGGGGGGGAAATAACAAATAGGCAATAGATAAGTGGTATCTTGGGTGAAGGGTGAGACAGTACACAATACAGGGGAAACTACACAACCTGTACAAGGAAAGGTCATGGAAGCCCATAGGCACATCCAAACTCCCTGAGGGATTGAATTGCTGGGTGGAGGGCTGTGGGGACCATGGTCTCAGGAAACATCTAGCTCAGTTGGCATGACACAGCTTATAAAGACAATGCGCTACATTCTACCTTGGTGAGTAGTGTCTGGAGTCTTAAAAGCCTGTAGCGGGCATCTGAGATATTCCACGGGTCTCATCCCTTCGGGAGCAAGGGAGAATGAAGAGAACAGGATACAAGGAAAAGATTAGTCCAAAGGACTAATTGTCCACAGCTACCAAGGCCTCCACCAGACTGAGTCCAGTACAGATAGATGGTGCCCGGCTACCACCGACTGCTCTGACCAGGATCACAACAGAGGGTTCTGGACAGAGCTGGAGAAGGATGTAGAGCATAATTCTAACTCACAAAAAAAAGACCAGATTTACTGGCCTAAAGGAGACTGGAGAAACCTTGAGAGTATGGCCCCCAGACACCCTTTTAGCTCAGTGGTGAAGTTACCTCCGAGGTTTACCGTTGAGCCTGGGAGTGGACAGCCCTGTAAAACCAAATGAGACTAATGAGGTACAGGAGTCCAGTGACAAAGGCCAGAAGGCAGAAGGGGACAAGGAAGCTGGTGATAGGGAACCAAAGATTGAGTAAGGATATTGTTGATGTGTTGTGAGATTGTTAACCATTATTATAAGGCAACATTTGTAGTAACTGTTAAATGAGAAACTATTTTGTTCTGTAAGCCTTCGTCTTAGGTGAGAATAACAGCACAATTGGAAGAGCGTAGTCAGTGTTAGTGAACTGTGTATGTAGAAATTTTTTAAATGGTATATGTGTATTTTCACCAAAAAAAAAAAAAAAGGTTGACAAGTTAGAGCGTTAGTATGTTGTGGGGTTGTTAAGCAATGTCATAAAACAACATGTGTACTACTGTTTCATGAGAAACTATTTGTTCTGTAAGCCTTCACCTGAGGTACAATAAAATAAAATTAAAAAAAAAACGATCTGTCGTTTTCTCTTTACTCAACACTGTCTCCTCCCTATGTTCTTCCATTTCAGGTCCCATATGTGGCACAGAGAGAACTAGTCCAGTCTAGGCAACTGGGTACCTAGGGCGACCATCTTGTACATCCTTGCTGTCACAAGTAAGGTTTTCAACTGCTCTGACTGGCTCTGTGGACCAAGCATTATTCATCTGCCTCCAGACTGCTCAGTGGCTCTGCTTCCACTCCCATCCCTTTTAAGTGGCTTCTTGGGCTCAGAGAGGACATTCACTTAACTTCCAGAAGTTGTAGCCAGGAAATGGTGAGTACCACAGAGAACTGAGTAATTCATAATATAAGGGGGTAGCCTAAATATGATTTGGTGGGGGACCTGCTGTGCTCTATGCTCTCTGTTTGTTCTATGAGGTAAAAGGTGACAGAGGAGACCAAGGGCAAATCCTAAGCGGCATCCTAAGACCCTGCTCCGCTGTCACTGAGCCTTTCCTTTTACGCATATGTGGGTTTTTCAAGCCTTGGATGCCTGGAGTCACCTTCCCTATGTTACTCTCAGAGCTGACACCGTGGGACCTTATCCCCACCCTGGGCCTTGGTGCTCTGTGTTGAATGACAGACTCTCCTGAGCAGAGTCTAAAGATAGAGCAGCTCTGGCTGGGGAGGCTGAGCCATCCCATCCCATCGCTGCAAATCGTTTTCTTGGCTTCCTCCAGGCACTGGAGCCATTTCTGTGCAACTCTGACACTATAACTCTATCTGCCACACAGTGTGATGGGGTAAAAAAAAGTTATTTGGGGAAGAACCGTGATTCTCCATGGGTCCCGCGTGGGGCTTGGCATTCTCATGACGTCAGCACAGAAATGAGGCCGCAGAGTAAGTCCAGCCAGACCATGTCTGGGGTCTCCAAAACCATCATTATTTCCCGTGGGGAATGGTTTTGTTTAAGTCTTTCAGGTGTGTGAGAAGCATGATACCCAGTCCAGGTCCCGGTCCTCCCTGGCTGTCTCTGCCAAGAGCTGGTAGTACATTGCTAAAAATCGTGACTGTTACCCACAGTCTTGGATTAAAATCTAAAACTGTTCTCTTTTGCTAAAAAGCAGATCAGGATATTAAGCCGTGATATCATGCTGCCTGGTCAGCAGCTGGTGCAGCCCCCAGGTGTAATTGGGAGTCAAGGGGGTAAAGCAGCCCCTAAATACTCTTGGAAAGGCTCGGTTCGCATTCTGAAAAAATAGGCGGCAAAAGTCAGTTTGATTGGACTAAAGGCTTTTAATTAGGGTAAGCTTACATATAAAGGGCAGCATAGATTCCCATGGACGAACTGTCAAAGCAGTAGTCACTGACTTAGGGCATGATATTGGCCTGCACCTTGGTCTCTTCTTGTAACACTTATATGCTCAAAGAAATGGGTGAATTACAGTGGGGGAAGGAATGTGATACTGGCACTGTAGGAGTGCCATAGAAGGGAAAGGAGGAGAAGGAAATTCTGAAAACCTGGTGGGGGATATGAGGAGGGATAGCCCTAAGGAAGGGAATCTGGTTAATGTTCTTGTCTAACTACTGACAAGGTTACAGTCTGGTCAGCTACTCTTGCTCAGTCTCAGAATCCCAGAGTCCTTCGTGGGCAGGATCCATATTGAATATATCTAACACCCCACAATCCACCCCTTTCCTGCCAGACTCTTAATAGTCTCACACGTCCACCTCTTTCTTGAACTTCCCTGAGCCTGCAGGGTAAGGGGAAAATGAGTATAGGGCTCCGTTGTCTACTTAAAGCATTGCAGACATATACCTCAGCAGCAATATAAGCAAGTTCAAAAAATGATTCCACCTATTATGATGCATAGAAGCCCAGATAGTAATTTTTTCCACCATGTTCTCCACCCAGAGAACCACCCCTTGGTCTCTGTCCACCAAGTGTCATCCCCAGTACTTTCTATGCAATCTAATTGGGTTTGTAAGTGAACAGGGGAGTTGGTTTACGAGGGCTGCACTATCAGGAATATGTATACAATATTCAATTTTTAATAAAGCACAGATGCCTCCTTGGGCTGTCATTGTCATGTCCAAAGCCATTCTGTTCTGGAGCATGATCTTTCTCAAGACAGCAGTTTCTTCGGTGAGAGCAGCAAGCCCAGGTTGAGTGTCATTTAGGGGAGTGGTGATGAACTTTCGTAGCATCTCAGTTTTGGTTACAATATTAATATTGTTGACACTAGGAGTAAAAATAGCAGGTAAGTAGTTCTACCAAGAAAACACAGACCATTTACTGTCCCCTCCAAATGGGTTCATTGTAAGGAGGGGGTATAACCTTTGAAATGTGGGAGTGGATCCAAGGAAAGCATAGAGTGCATGTACCTAGCCAGTGGGGTATAGGGGTCAGCCACGGCCAGAGATTACTCCCACATAGCCACTGTGTTCCTTCCGTTAGGGGCTACCCAATATCTTCCTGGAGGAAGAAAGAGAGGGAAGTCTGGTCAGTGTCCCTGTCTAACTATGGACTGGGTTACTGTCTGGTCAGTCACTCTCACTCAATCCCAGAGTCCTTTGTGGGCAGGATCTATATTGGATATGTCTAAAACCCCACAGATGGGTGTATTTAAGTTCTCAGGGTCACAGTTTCCACTGGAAGCAAATTTTGGGAATAGTTTGTTATATTTCTATTGCTAATTTTTTAATTAAATGGATATAAAACTTCTGAAACAGAGGAATGCCTGTTTTAACTGATGTAAAAGTTATTCTAGAGCTTACTTAAATCTTGAGAAGGATCTGAAGGACTCTTACATTTACCATATTTTTCCAGAACCCCTAATGTTTTAACTCTTCTAGCCATTTTGAAACCTTTGAAAGGAGATAAAAACAGATTGATATCCCTGTTACTGGGTTTGAACACAGAGCTCTGACATGTTTTTTGATTTGCACAAATATATTGGACCATTTCATAACAGTCCCTAAGTGATTAAATCTTGAATGGTTCTATACTTAATGGGCATTCCTGGAAAACACATTAAAGACCACATTTGATTTATATTGTTTAAAAGTAAAATTATTGTTTTTCCAATAGATAATACCTTTAAAGCTTATATCATTACGAACTTAACAAGCAGTCTTTATGAAGCCTTCTACCTAACCTTGTCCTCATTCAGACCTTTCTTCCCCCAGCTATCTTTAGATAACCAGCTTTATCGTAAACGTTCTTAAGCATTTTGCCAGTATTTCTTTATATAAATGCAAGCAAATAGAATTAGAAATTTTATTTCCCCTACTTTATTATACAAAAGGTAGCTTAGAATTTATACTTGCCTTTTTCAGTTAACAAATTATCATGGGATCTGTTCATAATAATAAGTGTAAAGTTGTATGAAACTCTATAATACTGCATTGGTGGAACTATCTTAGTTTTTTCTGGTTTTTTTTTTTTTTTTTTTTTAACGTCACCACCATGAGTGCACACTTGGACAGTTTTCAACATTTTCTTTTTACAGAGCTTGCTCTGGTGAATATAAATGTAAATTTCTAAGATCCAGGTATAAAAAGTTGAGGCATAAAAGTCCTCCTGACCTAAGACAAGTTAAATCAAAATGAAGGGGCTGTCAGATTACTTGGTAAAATTACTGTATGAAAATTATATTTGTCTTTCAGTTTTAAATAATGTTTTAAACTTTTTATTATAAAGTGTATTATGAACATAAAAATGCATGAAACTTTTCCTATAAAGTTTAATAACACTAAACACCTGAGTATAAATAGGACTTGGGGAGTTCTTAAAGCCTCCTAGTGTGTCCAGCCCCAATCTCATTAACCTGCAGGTGACTACTGTCTGTATATTAGAAATTTATTATTGTTGTTGCTATTATTACAGCTTTACCGCCCAAGTCTTAATTCTTAAGCTATATATTGTTGAGTTTTGCATCTTTTGAGCTTTCTGTAAACGCAGTTACTCTTTTGGGTTCTTTAGTGAATTGTTTTCCTCATGATATCTTTGAGTTTCATACATGCTGGTGTCTGTAGCTCTCATCTACCCATAGTCCTATGTATGTATGTATGTATTCCGTTTTATGAATGGGCCACGATTTACCTATTCATTGTACAGCTTACAAAGTTTGAGTTGTTTCTAGTTTAGTTTTTCCTCTTGTGAATACTGCTGCTGTGTTCATTCTCTTTCTGGGGTCCAGGTACACTTGGCCAGTAACTCTCTAGTGAGGGTAAACATGCTGAGTTGTAGATCATAGCCAAGTTTGAATTTACTAGGAAATGCTGATGTAGTTTACCAATTTTCCCTCCCACATAGTGTGTATGTGTATTTTATTTGTTTCATTTGCTTGGCAACATGGGGATTATCAAATTAATTAATTTTTGCTTTGTAGAGGGGTATGAATGATATCTTCTTTATTCTTCAGTTATCTTAAACTGCCAGCAGTGACCAGTCTGTGCATATTTTCCCACTATTACTTCATCTTTTTCTGACATTTTAAGACTTTATAGCATTTGGAAATACATTTTTCATTTATAGATTTTGAAAATTGTTTTCCTACTATGTAGCTTATGCATTCTTTGCGGCCCTTTGATGAATAGTTTTGAATTTTAATATACTTGAGTTTCTCAATCTATTTCCTTATGTCTTTTTTTATTTTAGAATTTTTTCTCTATCCTAATGTCATAAAATCATTTGTTTATAAGTTCTGAAAGTTATAAATTTACATTTTTACATTTAAAACTAATTTATTTTTAATTGATTTTTGTTTACAGAGTAGGTAGGAATGCATTAACTATTCCAATTAGATAACTAGTTGATTCTGCCCCACGTATTAAAGTGTGTGTGGTTTCTGGCAGTACCCTGCAGAGCTGCCTATGTCATGACTCAGCTTTCCGTATTGATAGGTGGGTCTATTCCTGGACTATTTAAGTTTTTTCTATTAATCTATACACACACACACACACACACACACACACACACACACGGTTATTTCTTTATGTATATACGTGTGTGTGTATGTGTGTGTAAACATGCATACGTTGTTGATATCGTTAGGTGTCATAGAGTCGATTTCAACTCATAGACACCCTGTGTACATCAGAATGTAACACTGCCCAGTCCTGCACTATCCTCACAGTCATTGCTTTGTTTGAATCCATTGTTGCAGCCACTGTGCCAGTCCATCTCGTTGAGTGTCTTCATATTTTTTGCTGAACCTCTACATTACCAAGCATGATGTTCTTCTCTAGAGAACGGTCCCTCCTGATAACATGTCCAAAGTATGTAAGACCAAGTCTCACCATCCTTGCTTCTAAGGAGCATTCTGGCTGTACTTCTTCCAAGACAGATTTGTTCCTTCTTATGTCAGTCCATGGTATATTTAGTATTCTTTGCCAATATCATAATTCAGATACATCAATTCTTTGGTCTTCCTTATTCATTGTCCAGCTTTGCCATTCATATAAGGCGATTGAAAACACCATGGCTTGGATCAGGTGCACCTTAGTCTTCAAAGTGACATCTTTGCTTTTTAATACTTTAAAGAAGTCTTTTGCAGCAGATTTGCCCAGTGCAGTACGTTGTTTGATTTCTTGACAGCTGCTTCCATGGGCAGTGATTGTGGATCCAAGTAAAATGAAATCCGTGACAACTTTCAATCTTTTCTCTGTTTATCATCTTGTTGCTTATTGGTCCAGTTATGAGGATTTTTGTTTTCTTTATGTTGAGGTTTAATCCATACTGGAGGCTGTAGTCTTTGATCTTCATCAGTAAGTGCTTCAAGTGCTCTTCACTTTCAGCAAGGAAGGATGTATCATCTGCATGTCACAGGTTGTTAATGAGTCTTTCTCCAGTCCTGATGCCGTATTCTTCATATAGTCTAGCTTCTCAAATATTTGCTTAGTAAGGTAGAGGGTCAGCAATAAAGAGGAAGATTCTCAATGAGATGGATTGACACAGTGGCTGCAACAGTGGGTTCCAACATAGCAACGATTGTGAGAATGGCACAGGACTGGGAAGTGTTTTCATTGTGCTGTACATAGGGCCGCTATGATTCTGAACCAACTCGTGGACACCTGACAAGAAGTGGGCGTGAATTGGTATCTCATTGTGGTTTTGACATCTATTTCCGTGCTGATGAGGTTGAGCATCTTTTCTCATGCTTTTGTATATCTTCTCCAGGAAAATGTTTACTTCAGTTATTTGCCCATTTTTAAAATAAGTTTTTTGTTTTTTGCTGTTGGGCTATAGGAATCTGTATCTGTGGATAGTGAACTCTCTTCAGATATGATTTGCAAATATTTTCTCCCATTTGAAGGGTCTTTTAACTTTCTTGGTAATGTGCCTTGGTGTGCAAAAATTTTCATTTTGGTTAAAGTCCAATTTATCCGTTTTTTATTTGGTTGCTTTCCTTTTTGGTGTTGTATCTAAGGATCCACTGCCAGATTCAAGGCCATGAAGATTTACCTATGTTTTCTTCCATGAATTTTATGGTATGTGTTCTTATATTTAGATCAATGATCTATTTTGAGGTAATTTTTTTATATGATGGAGTCTTTGAGTGGTATAACCGGTTAACTGCTCAGCTACTAATCAAAAGATCGATGCTTCAAATCCACCCAGGAGCACCTCAGAGAAAACAATTGTCAGTCTGTTTCCGAAAGATCACAGCCACTGAAAACCCTGTGGAGCAGAGTTCTAGTCTGACATTCAGTGATGTCACCATGAGTTGAAATCGGCTTGAATGCAACTGGTGGTTTTTGTTTTTTTTTTTTAAATCCCCAGTTTGGTATTATGGAAAGTCCAGCTTTTGCATATGGAAATCCAGTTGTCTCAGCACCTTTGTTGAGACTATTCTTTCCTCATTGATGTTAGTGATCTTATTAAAAATTAATTGACTTTAGATCAGGTTTATTTATGGGCTGTCACTTTTGTTGCATGGTTTGTATGTGTATCCTTATACCAGTGTGACACTGTTTTGATTAGTGTAGCTTTCTAAGTTTTAAAGTCAGGGAATGTGAGTCTTCCTACTTTGTTCTTCTTTTTGAGGATTGTTTTGTATATTCGGGACCCTATTCAATAAGAATTTGAGGATTTTCTAAGCCATTTTTTGCAAAAAAGACCATTGGCATTTTGATGGGGATGTGTTGAATCTATATGCTGCTTTGATTAGTACTGACATCTTAACAATATTAAGGTTTCCTGTCTGTGAAGATGGAATGTCTTTGAATTTATTTAGGTCTTTGTTTTAGGCTGGGCCCTCTAGAGAAGCAAAACCAGTGAAGTGTATATGTATAGAGAGAGACAGAGAAATTGAGATTTATCCTCAAGGAAATGGCTCACACAGGTGTAGAGGCTGGGAAGTCCCAAGACCATGGTGTCAGGCTGGAGGCTTCTCGTTACTCAAGTAGCTTCAGGGGCTGACAACCCAAGATCAGCAGGTCAGATGGTGAGCCACTGGCTCATCAGCTGCAAAGGCTGATGAATCCTAAGATCAGCAGGCAATTTGGAAGGCTATAGCACAAGTCCCAAGAACCAGAGGTCAGATGATGACTACCTACCTGGATGCAGGATCCAGAGCCAAGAGCCTTGCTGTAGCATCCATTTATATGGTGGAGGCAGGGCAAAACACCGAAGGAAACTCACCTTATATCAGGGTGGTGACTTAAGATATTTCCACACTAGTTCTGTCTCATTAACAAAGCAAACATAACCTAATCCTTAT
Source organism: Dugong dugon (assembly GCA_030035585.1). Lineage (NCBI taxonomy): Eukaryota > Metazoa > Chordata > Mammalia > Sirenia > Dugongidae > Dugong > Dugong dugon. The sequence continues at coordinate 15,391,208 of CM057462.1, read as the reverse complement.
TAACGTAACCTAATCCTGCCTCATTAACATATAGAGGTTAGGATTTATAGCACATCACGAAATGGAGGATAATTATTAATACATCAGATCACAAAATGGAGGAAACTGCACAATATTGGGAATCATGGCCTAACCACGTTGACACACATACCATTAACTACCATACTATTTATTAGGGTTTTTTACATTTTCTAGTTTTCCATGTACAACTCTTTCATCTCCTTGATTAAATTTAGTTTGAGATATTTTATTGTTTTAGCTGTTACTGTAAATGGAATGTTTTCTTAATTTTCTTTTCAGCTTGTTGATTAATGGTGTACAGAAACGCAACTGATTTTTACATGTTAATATTGTACCCTGCAAATTTGTTGGAATCTTTTTAGGTTTAGTAGCTTTCTTGTGGATTTTTGGGGATTTTCTATATGATTATGTCATCTGTAAATATTTTTTTATTTCCTATCAAAATTGGATGGCTTTTATTTTTCCCGCCTCATTTCTCTGATGTCCAGTACAATGTTGAAAGTTGGTAGGTGCTGTTCAGTCAGTTCCAACTCACAGTGAACACATGTATGACAGAACAAAACACTGCCCAGTCCTGCATCCTCCTCACAATTGTTGCTATGCTTGAGCCCATTGTCACCACCGTGTCAGTCCATCTTGTTGAGGATCTTCCTCTCTTTTGCTGACTCTGTACTTTACCAAGCATGATGTCCTTCCATATGGATTGATCTCTCCTGACAATATGTCCAAAGTAAGTGAGACAAAATCTCACCATCGTCTGTTTTAAGGAGCATTCTGGCTCCTTAGGACAATGTTGAATAGCACTGATGAAAGCAGGCATCATTATCTTGTTCTTGTTCTTAGGGGGAAAGCTTTTATTCTTTCACCATGGAATATGATGCTAACCACTGCTGTCAAGTCAATTCCGACTCATAGCAACCCTGTAGGACAGAGTAGAATTGGCCCATAGGATTTCTAAGGCTGTAAATGCTATTTTTTTTGTTTCGTTTTTAAATAGCTTTCAAAAATTAGACTTTGCCCTGGTCAAGCTGAGATAACTTCCCAGTATCGTGTACTGCCTTACTCATAGGGTTTCCAAGTCTATAAATCTTTATGGAAGCAGACTTCCACATGTTTCTCCCACGGAGCAGCTGATGGATTTGAACCGCCAACCTTTTGATTAATAGCCAAGAGCTTAACCTCTACATCACCAGAGCTCCTTAATATGAGGCTAGTTGTAGGTTTTTAGTGAATGCTTATGTAAAGAAATTTCGCTTTGATTCCTAGTATGTTTTTTTATCATCAAAGGGTGTTGGATTTTGTGAAATAAATTTCGTCAGTTGAAATGATCATGTGGTTTTTTTCCTCTGTATTACTGATGTGTATACATTGATTTTCTAATGTCTAACTATCCTTGCTTCTGGGGTAAACCCCACTTGGTCAGTGAAGCATAGTTCTTTTAATATGCTTTTGGGTTTAGTTTTCTAGTATTTTGTTGAGTATTTTTGCATCTGTATTTATGGGGGAGATTGGTCTGTCATTCCGCCCCCCCCCCCCCCCCCGGTCATGCATGTATCTGGCTTTGATATCAGAATTAATGCTAACCTCATAGAATGAGTTAGGACATGTGTTACTTCTTTTGCATTTTTCAAGATTCTCCATTTTGGTTTTCGACAAGTTGAATTCCAATTTCTGTTCATGTGGATCTCTTTGAATTATTCCTTCTTGGTGGTCATTGTGCTTTTTGGCTAGGCAGATTCATTCATAAAATTTGGGACAATTACAGCCATTATTTCTACAAATACTTTTCTTGCCCCTTTCTCTCTTCCCTTTGGTACATCTGTAATGCATGTGTTGGTCTACTTTGTGTTGTGCAAATCCATCTGGCTCTGTTCACCTTCATTCTTTTTTCTTTCTGTTCATTAGGCAATAATTTCTGTTGTCCTATATCCAAGCTCACCAGTTCTTTCTTCTACCCGCTGAGATGCGCTGTTTAACTTCTCTAGTTATTGTACTTCTCAGTTCCAAAATTTGGTTCCTTTGTATAATTCATATCTCTTTATTGATAATCTCATTTTTTGTTATTATTAGTTGCTGACCCCATATGTATGGTAGAACTGCTCCATAGAGTTTTCAAGGGTGTAACCTTTTGGAAGCATATTGCCAGGCCTGACATCTGAGGTGCTTCTGGGTGGGTTCAAACTGCCAAACTTCCAGCTAGTAGTTAAGCACTTAACCTTTTGCACCACCCAGGGACTTCTCTCATTTTGTTCGTACATTGTTTTCCTTTGGTTCTTTATCCATGTTTTCCTTTAGCTCTTTCTCTCTAGCCCACTCTGGGACTGCGTACTGCAACTACTGTAAGACTGCCACCTAACCAGGGAGCAGTTGAGGCATGGAGAAGAAAAAATTCTACAAAGCTTTCCTACCATTTTGAAGTCACCTTTACCTTGTCTCTGTTTAGTTGCTGTAAACCTTTGATTCTGAAGTTCTTACAAAGTTGAACATTTTCTGCCTTCTTTTTTTTTAATGTGTATATGTGTTTCCTGGTGGACAGAGTCTGGAACTACTTATGTCACCCTCTTGCTGACCTATGTCACATTGCTCTCCGTCCCTTTACTTTCAGTATTTCTGTGTTGCTATATGTAATGTGGATTTTTTGTAGACCAAATTCTATGTTTTATTGATCAAGTGATTATTGGTATAGTTTTATTAATATCTACCTTATTTGTAACTGTTTTCTATTTTTTGCCCTGTTTCTTTTTTGTCTTCCACTCTTCCCTCCCTTATCCTGTTTTAATTGAGCATTTTATGTGAGTCCATTTTCTCTCCATTCTTAGCATATAAGTATTTCCTTTTTTACTTTTTTAGTGATTATTCTGGAGTTTGCAGAATATTTTCATAATTAGTTCATTCAACTTTAAAATTATACTATTCCTCTTCTTTGGTAGTGCAGGTATCTTAAAACAGTATTCCCAGTTCTTCCCTCCTGCCCCTTATAGCATTGCTGTTGTTCATTTCACTTATCTATACAGTATAATCACTGAATCTATTGCGGCTATTATTATTTTAGCAAGTTGTTATTTGTTAGACAAATTAAACATAAGAAAAAGTATTTTATTTTACTTTCATATGTTCTTTTCTTTTCTCCTGTTCCATCCTTTATACACATCCAAGTATCTGACCTATATCATTTTCGTTCTAATTTATGAAGACGTTTCTTTAACGTTTCTTGCAAGTCGGGAATACTGGCAACAAATTCCCTCAATATTTGTTAGTCTGTGAACACCTGTATATTTTCTTTACTTTTAAAGGATAATTTTGCTAGATGCAGAATTCTAGGTTGGTTGCTTTCTTCTTTTAATCCTTTAATATTTCATTTAACTGTCTTCTTCCTTGCATGGCTTCTGAAGACAAGTTGGCTGTACTTAATCTTTCTCTATAAATAAGATGTAATTTTTTTTCTGTGACTTCTTTTTGATTTTCTTTCTGTGTTTGATTTTCTGAAGTTTAAATATGATATGCCTAGGGGTAAATTGTTTTATATATCCTGCTTGGTGTTCTCTGAACTTCTAGTTTGGTGGTTTGGGGTCTATAACTAATTTTGTAAAATTTTCAGCCATTCTTATGACAGATATTTAATTTCTTTCCTGGTATTCTCATTATGCGTATGTTACAAATTTTGAATATTCTGTTTCCCCGCTTTTTTTTGTTGTTGTTGTTCTCTTTTTTATTTCAGTTTTGTAAGTTTCTTTTGAACTGTTTTAAAGCTCACTGATTTTTCTTAGACTGTATCCAGTCTATTACTGATCCCATTAAAAGCATTTTTCATTTCTATTTCCATGTTTTTGATTTCTAGGATTTCCTAATGATTTTTCTTAGAGTTTCCATCTCTCTGCTCATGTTACCCATCTGATCTTGCAAGTGGTCTACTGTTTCAATCATAAACCTGTTGCCATTGAGTCAATTCTGACTCATAGCGACCCTATAGGACATAGTAGAACTGCCCCATAAATTTAATAAATTTAATTCCAAGGAGTGACTGGTAGATTCAAACTGCCAGCCTTTTAGGTTAGCAGCCGAGCTCTTAACCACTATGCCCCCAGGGTGCCATATGAATCATAGTATTAAGTTCTCAGTCTGTTAATTCCAAAATTTATGCTATATATGAGTCTACTTCTGATACTTTTTCTGTTCAGACAACAGGAAGAGCTGCAGTCCCTCAGTATTTCCCAGTTGTTAATAGCCCATCTTGCTTTCACCCTGTGCTTCATGTTTTGTCTTTTCCAGTGGGCCTTATGGAAGGAGGCAAATTTGATCTTTTTCACAAATGATCTGAATATGAAAATGGGTTTTTCATTCATAGAGGATTTCTTTCTCTTCTACTGTTTTCTGCCTGTTCTGAATCAATGTAGAAAATAAGACTGGATAGGTCATAGTGAAACCGTGGAGAGATAAGGTTGCTGTGTTCAAAATACTGTTAAATCTGTGATGTAAAGTCAGGAGGTAAATGTAGTCAATGAAACGATGACGCTGATGGCCAGAGTCCAGGGTAGAACACAGGACCTTGTGTGACTTCTCTGTGATTTCTCTACTCCTCAGGACTGTCAGCCTCACCTCTCCTTCTGTACACACTAGGGAAGATGGCTGATCCAGAATATATGTGATGTTTTAGGACTCAGTGGTCTTTGAGGATGTGGCTGTGGAATTTACCCAGGAAGAGTGGGCTTTGCTGGATTTTTCTCAGCGGAAACTCTATCGAGATGTGATGATGGAAACCTTCAGGAACCTGGACTCAGGTAAGGATGATTTCATTTATTTATTTATTTATTTAGTGAACAAATATATTATACTCATTGATCTTTTTATAGGATTTGCATTAAGGAATTATATGTTGGCAAACATGACAGGCGTTTTCTCTGCCCTCATGGGGCTTAGACTCTAGTGGCTTCCCCATGAAAGTAAAAATCTATTAAGTTGACTAATTATCTTGTTGTTAAAAGCCTTTAGGTTCTTTAAGTGTTGTAAGTGTGAGCATTGACTTCAGGGGACACTTTGTGGAAAAAAGAGATCAGTGGTTTGGGACCTCATTAGCATCTTTACAAGTTTATTACAAATCTGATGTGATTATTTTGCCAAAAATAAACTCACGCCTGTCCTATGGAGACCAGAGTATTGGCTCAGTGTCAGGGAAATGTGCTTGTCTGTTTTCTCTTTTAATCTGTCTTTCCCCATGAGCACCATGTCAACGACACTAATTTTTCTCCATGAGAAGCAAGGGAAAGTTCTTAGGAGAGTGGAGATTGGACTTATCCAGAGCTGTAGTGTCAAGGAGCACCAGGAAGGCAAGCATCTTTTGAAGGACTAGCCTTGCTCGGATGGAATTACATTTGAAGAAATCAACTTGAAATAATCTTTTACTTTGAGGAGGTGGAAGTTACACGCCTACCAGAGCTTTTTTGGTTTTTCATCATCCTCTCATGCCTTCTGTGTTTGTGGGGAAAGAACTTCCTCATTTCCTCTTTTAATATTACCTTTATGCATATTCATTGCTTGCAATACCTTTTTATTTTACTTTCCTAATTACACTTTTCTTATGTCACCATCATTCTCAATTGTCATGGAATTATTTCTTAGTAAATTTCTTACCCTTTTGACTATTGCCAAAAGCCCGTAACAGCCAAATACCTCAAAGTTAGTCATTCTTCACATGTGCATTGTTTCTCATAAAATTTCCTTACTGTTTTATTTTGTGAAACTGCACTTAAAATTATTGGGTCAGTTTTTAAACAGGATAATAATGGACAAACATCTATGAAGGATGACTCCTGGCTCTCCATGTTAGGAGAAGTACATGAATTCCATGGCATTGAACATCAGCACAACAACCGGAGAAGGCACATAAGGTATTATTCACATGGCAGTAAACATTGCCTCAGTAGTTTTCAGGTGTCATAACGTGTGTGTGTGTAAAACTAGCCCTACAATGGTGTGTTCACATAGTTTTCACAACATGGTATTTCCGTTAATGTGAATTACGTATTGAGTATTTGAAACATATTTCACTTGTACCTAGTTATCAAAAAGCTCCATTATTTAGAAAAACTGTAATGGACGCGCCCTCTGTGAAATGATTCAACCTATATACGAGACAACTCAGTACAAAACACACATTCACTGTATATGATAATTGTGAAATGGTAAATTTAATTCTAACAACATGCTTCCTATTTTTAACAGAGTGCACATAGTGGAGAGACTCTGTGAAAGTAAAGATGGTAAAGTAAATAAAAGTGAAGAAGGTAATCAATGTGGAAAAACTTTGAGCTGGATTGGAAATCTTACTAGGCTGAAAAGAACTCCTGCTGGAGTAAATCCTTCTGAATGCCTTGAGTGTGGAAAAGCTTTCATGGATCAGTCATCATTTGATCATCGTAACAGATCTCAGAGTGGACACAAACCTTATCATTGTAAGGAATGTGGAGAATACTGCAGATGTCCTTCTTACCTAAAACCTCACATGAGAGAGAAACTTTATAAATGTAAGGATTATGGGAAACCTTGTAGTTCCTTACCCCTCACTAAACATATAAGAACTCACAGTGAACAGAGGCCTCATGAATGTAAGGAGTGTGGGAAAGCCTTTGGTTATCTCTCAAGCCTCACTAGACATATAAAAACTCACAGTGGAGAGAGGCTTTTTGAATGTAAGAAATGTGGGAAAGCCTTTAATCGTTCCTCAGTCCTTGCTACACATTTACGAATTCACAGTGGAGAGAGGCCTTATGAATGTAAGGAATGTGGGAAAACCTTTAGTCGTTCCTCAAACCTCACTAGACATACAAGAACTCACAGTGGAGAGAGGGCTTATGAATGTAAGGAATGTGGAAAAGCCTTTAGTCTGTCCTCACACCTTACTAGACATATAAGAACTCACAGTGGAGAAAAGCCTTACGAATGTAAGGAATGTGGGAAAGCCTTTAGTCGTTCCTCATCCCTCACTACACACATACGAATTCACAGTGGAGAGAAGCCTTATGAATGTAAGGAATGTGGGAAAGCCTTTAGTCATTCCTCAGCCCTCACTACACATATAAGATCTCACAGTGGAGAGAGGCCTTATGAATGTAAGAAATGTGGGAAAGCCTTTAGTTGTTCCTCAGCCCTCACTACACATATGCGAACTCACAGTGGAGAGAGGCCTTATGAATGTAAGGAATGTGGGAAAGCTTTTAGTTTTTCCTCATCTCTAACTATACATATAAGATCTCACAGTGGAGAGAGGCCTTATGAATGTAAGGAATGTGGTAAAGCCTTTAGTTGTTCCTCTCACCTCACTACCCATATAAGAACACACAGTGAAAAGAGGCCTTATGATTGTAAGAAATGTGGAAAAGCCTTTAGTCGGTTTTCACAACTCACTAGACATGTAAGAGTTCACAATAGAGAGAAGCCTTATGAATGTAAGGAAGGTTGAAAATTCTTGAGTCAGTTTTCATACCTTGTTGGCCATATAAGGGCTCACAATGGATACAGGCCTCATGAATATAAAAAATGTGCAATCGCCTTTAGTTGTTTCTCATCCTTTATGTAAACATCTTAGAACTTACCATGGAGATAAGCCTTATGATAGTAAGGAATATGGGAAAGCTTTTAGTTTTTACACCTCATTGACCATATAAGATCTCACAGTGGAGAGAAACTGCAGTGCAGTGAATTGCTATCATCTGGCCCTTCTAGCCATGGTCTTGGAACTCCCACAAAATGATTGCCTGGGACTATGCAAGTAAAGTGGATGGAATCCTTGTAGGGGATTTGTCAGTTTTATCATTCCACTAGGTTTAAAAGAGAGCCAGTCCCCAAGAGGAGTGGGGGGACCCCACTACCATCAAGAACACAGGCCAGGAGAGAAATGCTTCTTTTGGAACTGAGGTACTTGTCCTGAGAACTTCCTAGACCCAGGAGGCAGAGAGCTTAAACACTGTAAGAGGAGCAGCGTGAGACAGAACCAGTGGCAAGCACAGCAAAGAAACAGCAGCAGAACCAAGACACGAGTGCAAGATGGCATAGTGGGCTTCCCAGCCCACCGAACGAGGCAGCCACAATGGGCTTGCCGATCTACAGCGTGAGAGCTGAGCACCTTCAGGCAGGTGGCTTCCTGGTAGAATGGGGCACCTCTGAGTACCCGAAGTTGGGCTTAACAGCCCACAGAACTAGAGAGCTGAGCACCTTCAGGCAGGGGGCGTCCTTGCCAAGTGGGGTGCCTTCTGGCACTTATCAACTTGGCTAAGTAACACTTGCCTGAGCAGGGCAGAGGCAAGGCCTGAGCAGGGCCTGGCAGCAAGAAGGGCCTGACCAGGGTTCATTGACAGAAACTGAGAAGAAACTGTCCTGATAGAACTGTATCCTGAGTTATTCGTGTTATCTCCATGTTAATCCTGATTCTGAAACGTAAGCTTTTACTTCCCTAATAAACCCCATTAATCATGAGTCTGGTTTATGAGTTCTGTGTGGCCGTTGAAACAAATTATCGAACCCAGCAGAGAAGTAGTGCTGCAGGAGGCACGGCTGGTATCAGAGTTGGTTAAAAGGTTGGAGGGTGGAGGTATGTTTGATGTCCACTTGATAGTAATCAGCTTTAGTCTTTGGGCTGCTGATGAAGTTATTCTCCCCCTGAAGTTATAAGATGGCTTCTGATGCCATACTATTTTTACAGAAGCCTTATGAGTAGTAAGGTATGTGGGAAAGCTTTTAGTTGGTCCTCATCCCTCACCATAGAAGAGTTTACAGTGTAGAGAGGCCTTATAAGGGATTCGGGAAAGCCTTTATTGCTTGATAAACATCACAAACTCACAATGGAGAGAGACCTTCTTTATGTAAAGAATGAGGGAAACTTCAGTTCTCAGCCTTTTGAAGATATGAGAATGTTCACTGGAAAGAACATATGTGTAATCCTGGAAGGCTTTTAGTAATTGTCTTAAAAAACCTGAAAGAAAACACATGGGAGAGAAACCATGTAGTGTAAGGAATGTAATATGGGTAAGTTTTTGGTTTTCCTCCTGTACTTTCCAAGATGTGGAGTTACATACTTATGGGAAAGCTTTCATTAACTACCTCTATTAGATACTTGAGAAGTTATACTTCTGAAAAATCGTGTATGTAAGGAACATGGAAACATCTATAGATCTTAGAAAATACATGAAATACTACACTGTGGATTGATCCTATGAATGTAAAATATGAGGGACTCCAATGTCCCTTCTCAGGAGCCCTGTGAGACCTCACATGCAGAGACTCTAAGTCAAGTTTACTTTTCAGTTGTAGCACATGACTTTGGATAAGTATCAAAGTGTTACCTTGGTTCTCATATACAAATTGTCTTTATTACAAAATGTCATCAACCCATTTGTATTTTGAAGTATTTTTTTTTATTTTGAGTTTTCATAATTTTTCACATTATAATGTATTCATTGTAGACAATCTTAACAGGAAATTTTAAGGAAAAGTGAAAAACTATTCAATATCCCACCACACTTGGTTATTTCCTTTTAGCCTTTTTTGTTTTGGAAAGCAGTGTTTGTTTACCATATTTCAGTTATATTGCATGTATAATGTACTGAACGTTTTCTCCATTGTTTTTTTCGTTTATCCTCCACAACTATGATCCCTGGTTTACTGATGAGGAAACTGCACACCATCTCACAAAAATGCACCTTGCAAGTGGTGCTGTGAGAAGCAGTGTTTGTGTGGAAGGAGAGTTCCTCTTGGGGGTTCATACAGACCCACAGTATGACCTAGCAGCAATGAAGCATCTGTCCAGCACAGGACCAGAGCCTGTATTTTGAGAGAGTCCAGCTTTTGGTAATTCCATGGTTCCAGGAGAGTGTGCCAGTCCAGGAGCTGAGGCTGTAATTACTGGGGTGAACTGGACTGGCAACTGCTGCTCCATCTGAGGTGCATACCTACTTCAGGGCCTAGTGGTTTATCCAGAGCAAACTGCTTCATGCTAAACTGGGAGCTTCCTCCATGAAGCCTAATGTAAGGGGCCTGAGAAATGGTAGCCATAGGTAACAGAAGCATTTATATTAGGCCTTTCGTTGGCCCAGCAATTCCCCTTTCAGAATCATCCTGTGATAAAATCCCTGGGCACCATGTTATTGTTATGTGTTGTCGAGTTTGTTCCAACTCATAGCAACCCTATGTACGACAGAACAAAACACTGCCCAGTCCTGCGCCATCCTCAGAATCCTTGTTATGCTTGAGCCCATTGCTGTAGCCACTGTGTCAGTCCATCTCGTTCAGGGTCTTCCTCTTTTTTTCTCACCTCCTACTTTACCAAGCATGATGTTTTTCAGGGACTGATCCCTCCTGCTAACATGTCCAAAGGATGTGAGACATAGTCTCATCTTCTTTCTAAAGAGTGTTCTGGTTGTACTTCTAAGATTTGTTCTTCTGGCAGTCCAGTGTTCTGCTATTCATAAGGTTTTCACTGGCTAATTTTCAGAAGTAGACCGCCAGGTCCTTCTTTCTAGCCTTAGTCTGGAAGCTCAGCTGAAACGTGTCCACCGTGGGTGACCCTGCTGGTATTTGAATACCGTGGCATAGCTTCCAACATCACAGCAACACGCAACTATGATTGACACATGGGGGCTGGGCACCATAGTGGTGTCCATTGATCCTGCCTGTTGCCATCAAGTTGATTCTGACTCACAGTGACCTTATAGGACGAGTAGAACTGCCCCGTGGGGTTTCCAAGGCTATAATCTTTATGGAAGCAGACTGCCGCATCTTCCTCCCCTGGAGCACCTGGTAAGTTTGAACTGCCGACTTTTTAGTTAGCAGCTGCGTGCTTATCCACTGCGCCACCAGGGCTCCTTCCATTGATCTAGTGATAGTGGAAATTAAAGTCTGGAACCAGTGTCATGTACAACAGGAAGGCAGTTTTCGGTAAATGCCTGGCTGCATGTCACAGTATTGTACTGTCAATAAATGACTTTCTTGAGAAAAAATTTCGTCCCCAGTAGGAGAGGCAATCATATTTTACTGTTGTTTGAAAAGCACAGTGTAAGATAGTGTATAGATAATGATGACAGTTTCATAGAACACTTATATATGCAGACAAACCAGCCTGTAGAGAAGTCTAGAACATTAACAGGAATACTCTTGCAAAGACGAGGCTGATTTCTGTAGTTTTCTTCAATTCCCCCTAATTTGCAGGGTTTTCTTCATTGTTCATTCTTTGTATAACCATTTTCTTAAATTTAAAAACAGTAATTCAATTTGCAGTGTACGATAGAGTTTTGACAAATGCATTTAAGTCATAACTAGTACCACAATGACAGTACAAAAGAGTTTTCTTCCTTCTAAAAACATTCCTCATGCTGCCCCCTTTTAGTCAAGCCTTCCCCTCACCCTGAATGCCTGGCAACTGTTCTTATACATGTCATTCACTATGTAGCTTTTAGATTCTGGCTGCTGTTATTTAGCATAATCAGAGATTCATGTATGTTGATAAATGTACCAGGTTTGTTTCTGTTTTTTGTTTTTTGTAATATTGCACTGGGTACCATATCTCAGTTTTTGTATTTGCCAGTGGAAGGACATTTGAGTTTTGTCCTGTTTTTATGACTAAAGCAGCTATAAACATTCAAGCGTAGATTTTTGTGTGTGTGAACATAAGGTTTCATTTTTCTCGTGTATATCCTTATGAGTGGGATGCTGTGTCAAATGGTAGGTGTATGTTGACCTTTGTTAGAAATTGCTGATTCCCCCCCCCCCCCCGCATTCTCCTTTATAATTTATTTTGGTGAAAATGTACACGGCAAAACATTCTCCCATTCAACAATTTGTGCATGTATAGTTCAGTAACATTGGTTACTTTCTTCAGGTTGTGTCACCATTCTGTCTCCACCCAAATTGTTTTCACCACCATTAACATTGGCTCACTGCCCCCCTGAACTTCTCTGTGCTTTAGAGCAGGGCTTCCAACCAGAATTGAGCTGGTTCAAAGCCCTGGAGGAAAGAAAGCAATGTCCAGATCCCAGATCCCACAGGAAGCCATGAGGTCCAGGGTCACTAGGTGGAGCCCTCTGGTTCAGCACACAGAACCCCTCCCCTTTGGCACCTAGTGTCCCAGAAACCCAAAACAGAAGTGCAAGTCCTCTGCCGGCTGCCATGTTTGGTCACACTCCTGCTTCAGTGTGTGGTAGGTGTTGTGTCTGTCAGCATACTTCCTGGTCCAGTACTCCTGTCCCGTGGTCTAAGGGCGCTGCTTCCACTCTCCTGAGCAGTCCTGGCCTCTCTGGCCTTATAGCAACCCCATGAACGTAACGTTGCCTGGTGCTGCGCCATCCTCATATTGAAGGTCTTTCTCTCTTTCACTGACCCTCTTACCATGCATGATGTCCTTTTCCAGGGATCAGTCCTTCCTAATATGTCCAAAGTAAGCAAGACAAAGTCTTTGCCATTCTCACTGCTAAGGAGCATTCTGGCTGTTCCTTCTTCTCACAGTCCATGGTATATTCAATATTCTTTTCCAATACCAATTCTATCATCTTCCCTGTTCATCAACATTTTGCATGCATATGAGGCAATTGATCCCATATAAATAGATTTTAAAAGAATTCAGTGCTCAAGGCAGACATTCTTTACTAGTTAAGCTATACTGTTGTTTGATTTTGAGAAGACGTCAGGGGCTATTTTTGGTTTAAGATTATCTCAGGGCAATAGTTTCATGGGTTCATCCAGCCTCCATGGCTCCAGAAAATCTGGATTTCATGAGAATTTAAACTTCTGTTTTATATTTCCCTCCTTTTAATCAAAGATATGTCTATAGAATGTGTCTAGTTTCTCTGTAACAGAAATACCACCAGTAGGTGGCTTTAACAAACAAATTTATTTTCTCACAGTTTAGTAGGCTAGAAGTCCAAATTCAGTTTGCCAGTGCTATTGGCAGGCTTTCTCTTTCTGTTGGCTCTTGGGGAACGTCCTTGTCTCTTTTTATCTCTTCCTTACCTTCTTGGTGATCTTCATATAGCATGGCGACTACCCCCATTTCTACTTTCTTTATCTGCTCCTTTTATATCTCAAAAGAGATTGACTTAAGAAACACCCTACACTAATGTTGCTCCATTAACATAAAGAAAACCCATTCCCAAATGGGATTATATACACAGGTATAGAGGTTAGGATTTACAACACATGTTTTGGGGGGGACACAATTCAATCCATAATAGTCTTTAATCAAAATGTTCACTAATGGTAGCCAGGCATCATCCACTTCTGGTCTCATGGCAGAGGGCACAGTTGTTCATGTAGGTAATTAGCCTAACATTCCTTTTCCTCCTATTCCTCTCGTTCTCTTGCTCCAGTTGAATAGAGACCAATTGTATCTTGAATGGCTGCTTGCAAGATTTGAAGACACCAGGCATTACACAATGAACTAAGAGCTAGAACAGAAGCACTAAAAGTGATATTAGGCCAATTAACTGGGATGTCCCGTGACACCATGAGCCTAAACTAAACCTCCAAACCAGGACATCAAATCCACGAGAACTTTGGTTGTACATAAGCAGCCACAACAGCTATGCCTTTTTTTCTTTTTTCTTTTTTTTTGGGTCTTTGTAAATTTTTTTTATTGTGCTTTAAGTGAAAGCGTACAGTTCAAGTTAGTTTTTCATACAAAAATTTATACACAAGTTGTTATGTGACCCTGGTTGCTCTTCTTACAACGTGACAACAAACTCCTCCCTTCCACCCGGATTTCCCGTGTCCATTCAACCAGCTCCTGTCCCTTTTTGCCTTTTCATCTCGACTCTGGACAGGAGCTGCTCAATGAGTCTCATGTATCTATTTGAGCTAAGAAGCGCTCTCTAAATGAGTATCACTGTATGCCCCATAGTACAGTCTAATCTGTGTCTGAAGAGTTGGCTTTGGGAATGGTTTCAGTTCTGGGCTAACAGAGAGTCCAGGGACCATGTTTTCTGGGGTCCCTCCAGTCTCAGTCATACCATTAAGTCTGGTCTTTTTACTAGAATTTGAGTTCTCCACCCCACTTTTCTGCTCCGTCAGGGGCTCTCTGTTGTATTCCCTGTCAGGGCACTCATTGGTAGTAGCTGGGCACCATCTAGTTCTGGTTTAAGGCTGATGGAGTCTCTGGTTTATGTGGCTCTTTCTGTCTCTTGGGCTAATATTTTCCTTGTGTCTTTGGTATTCATTCTCCTTTGCGCCAGGTAGGTCAAGACCAATTGATGCATCTTAGATGGCCGCTCGCTAGCTTTTAAGACCCTAGACGCCACTCTCCAAAATGGGATGCAGGACATTTTCTTAATGAACTTAATTGTGCCAGTTGACCTAGATGTCCCCTGAAAGCATGGTCCGCAGACCCCCACCCCTGCTACTCTGTCCCTCGAAGTGTTCGGTTGTATTCAGGAAACTTCTTAGGTTTTGGTTTAGTCCAGTTGTGCTAACTTCCCCTGTAGTGTATATTGTCTTTCCCTTCACTTAAGATAATTCTTGTCTACTATCTAGTTAGTGAATACCGCTCTTCCTTCCTCCTACCCTCGTAACCATCAAAGAATGTTTTCTTCTGTGTTTAAACCTTTTCTTGAGTTCTTACAATAGTGGTCTCATACAATATTTGTCCTTTTATGACTAATTTCACTGCATAATGGCTTCCAGATTCATACATGTTATGAGATGTTTCGCGGATTCATCGTAGTTTTTTATTGTTGTGTAGTATTCCATTGTGTGAATATATCATTGTTTATTCATTCATCCATTGATGGGTACCTGGGTTGTTCCATCTTTTTGCTATTGTGAATAATGCTGCAATGAACATGGGTGTGTATATATCTATTCCTGTGACTGCTGTTATTTCTCTAGGATATATTCCAAGGAGTGGGATTGCTGGATTGTATGGTACTTCTATTTCTAGCTTTTTAAGAAAGCACCAAATCGATTTCCAAAGTGGTTGTACCATTTTACATTCCCACCAACAGTGTATGAGTGTTCCAGTCTCTCCACAACCTCTCCAACATTTATTATTTTGTGTTTTTTGGATTAATGCTAGCCTAGTTGGGGTGAGATGGTATCTCATTGTAGTTTTGATTTGCATTTCTCTAATGGCTAATGATCATGAGCATTTCCTCATGTATCTGTTAGCTTCCTGAATGTCTTCTTTGGTGAAGTATCTTCATATCCTTTGCCCACTTTTTAATTGGGTTATTTGTCTTTGTTGTTGAAGTTTTGCAGTATCTTGTAGATTTCAGAGATTAGATGCTGATCAGATTTGTCATAGCCAAAATTTTTTCCCAGTCTGTAGGTTGTCTTTTGACTCTTTTGGTGAAGTCTTTTGATGAGCATAAATGTTTGATTTTTAGGAGCTCCCAGTTATCTAGTTCCTCTTCTGGTGTTTGTGCATTGTTACTTATGGTTTGTATTCTGCTTATGCCGTGTATTAGGGCTCATAGCATTGTCTCTATTTTTTCTTCCATGATCTTTATTGTTTTAGATTTTATATTTAGATCTTTGATCCATTTTGAGTTAGTTTTTTATGCATGGTGTGAGGTATGGGTCTTGTTTCTTTTTTTGCAGATAGAAATCCAGTTATGCCAGCACCATTTGTTAAAGAGACTGTCTTTTCCTCAATTAACAGACTTCGGGCCTTTGTCAAATATCAGCTGCTCATATGTGGATGAATTTACGTCAGAATTCTCAATTCCGTTCCATTGGTCTATGTATCTGTTGTACCTGTATCAGGCTGTTTTCACTACCGTGGTAGTATAATAGGTTCTAAAATCTGGTACTGTGAGGCCTCCCGCTTTGTTCTTCAGTAAAGCTTTACTAATCTGGGGCCTCTCCCCTTTTCATATGAAGTTGGTGACTTGTTTCTCCATCTCATTAAAAAATGCCATTGAAGTTTGGATCAGGATTGCATTGTATCTGTAGATCGCTTTGGGTAGAATTGACATTTTCACAATGTTGAATCTTCCTATTCAGAGCAAGGTATATTTTTCCACTTATGTAGGTCTCTTTTGGTTTCTTGCAGTAGTGTCTTGTATTTTTCTTTGTATAGGTCTTTTACGTCTCTGGTTAGATTTATTCCTTAGTATTCTATCTTCTTGGGGGCTACTGTGAATGATGTTGATTTGATGATTTCCTCTTTGAAGTTCTCTTTGTCAATATAGAGGAACCCAACTGATTTTTTTATGTGTATCTTATATCCTGATACTTTGCTGAAATCTATTAGTTCCAGTAGTTTTCTTGTGGATTCTTTGGGGTTTTCTGTTTATAAGATCATATCATCTGCAAATAGAGATATACTTCTTCCTTACCAATTTGGATGCTCTTTAATTCTTTTTCTGGCCTAATTGCTCTGGCTAGGACCTCTAGCACAATGTTGAATAAGAGTGGTGATAAAGGGCATCCTTGTCTGGTTCCCGTTCTCAAGGGGAATGCTTTCAGAGTCTCTCCATTTAGGATGATGTTTGCTGTTGGCTTTGTATAAATGTGCTTTATTATGTTGAGGAATTTCCCTTCTATTCCTATTTTGCAGAGAGTTTTTATCAGGAATGGGTGTTGGACTTTGTCAAATGCCTTTTCTGCATCGATTGATAAGATCATGTGGTTCTTGTTTTTTATTTATGTGATGGATTACATCTGTTGTTTTTCTAATGTTGAACCATCCCTGCATAATTGGTTTGAATCCCACTTGATCATGGTGAATTATTTTTCTGATATGTTGTTGAATTCTATTGGCTAGAATTTTGTTGAGGATTTTTGCATCTATGTTCATGAGGGAAATTGGTGTATAATTTTCTTTTTTTGTGTATCTTTACCTGGTTTTGGTATCAGGGTTATGCTGGCTTCATAGAATGAGTTCAGCAGTATTCCATCCTTTTGTATGCTCTGAAATACCTTTAGTAGTACTGGTGTTACCTCTTCTCTGAAAGTTTGGTAGAATTCTCCAGTAAAACCATCAGGGCCAGGGTTTTTTTTGTTGTTGTTGAGAGTTAATTACCTTTTCAATCTCTTCTTTTGTTATAGGTTTATTTAGTTGTTCTACCTATGTTTGTATTAGTTTAGGTAGGTAGTGTGTTTCTATCCATTTGTCCATTTCCTCTAGGTTTTCAAATTTGTTGGAGTACAATTTTTCATAGCATTCTGTTGTGATTCTTTTAATTTCAGTTGGGTCTATTGTGATATTGCCCATAACATTTCTTACTCAGGTTATTTGCTTCTTCTTGTGTTTTTCTTTTGTCAGTTTGCCAGTGGTTTTTCGATTTTGTTGATCTTTTCAAAGAACCAGCTTTAGCTCTTGTTAACTCTTTAAATTGTTTTTCTGTTTTCTGTTTCATTTAATTCTGCCCTAATTTTTATTGTTTGCTTTCTTCTGGTGCACAAGGGCTTCTTTTGCTGCTCTCTTTTGTGTTCAAGTTGTAGGGTTAATGTTTTGATTTTGGCCCTTTTTGGATGTGTGCATTGCTATAAATTGACATCTAAGCACTGCTTTTGCTGTGTCCCAAAGGTTCTGGTAGGATGTGTTTTCATTCTCGATTCTGTGAATTTCTTTATTCTGTCCTTCATTTCTTCTATAATTCAGTAGTTTCTGAGCAAGTTGTTCAGTTTCCATGTGTTTGATTTTTTTCTTTTTCTGTTATTCTACTTTCATGGCTTTATGGTCAGAAAAGATACTTCATAATATTTTGATGCTTTGGATTCTGTTAAGGCTAGCTTTGTGGCCTAATATGTGGTCTATTCTGGAGAATGTTCCATATGCATTAGAAAAGAAAGTATACTTGGTTGCTGTTGGATAGAGTGTTCTGTATATGTCTATGAGATCAAATTGGTTGATTGTGACATTTAGATCTTCCATGTCTGTACTGAGCGTCTTTCTGGATGTTCCTTCCTTAACCAAAAGTGGCGTGTTGAAGTTCCTGCTATTATTGTGGAGCTGTCTATCTCTCTTTTCAATGCTGTTAGAGTTTGTTTCATGTATTTTGGAGCCCTGTCATTGCGTGTGTAAATATTTATTATGGTTATGTCCTCCTGGTGTATTGATCCTTTAATCATTATGTAGTATCCTTCTTTATCCTTTGTGGTGGATTTTACTTTAAAGTTTATTTTGTCGGAGGTTAATATTGCCACTCCTGCTCTATTCCGATTGTTGTTTGCTTGATACATGTATTTTTCCATCCTTGGAGTTTTAGTTTGTGTCTTTAAGTCTAAAGTGTGTTTCTTGTAGGCAGCATGTAGACAGATTGTGTTTTTTTATCCATTTTGCCACTCTGTCTCTTTCTTGATGCATTTAGTCCCTTTACATTCAGCGTAAGTATTGATAGGTATGTGTTTTAGTGCTGTCATTTTGATGTCTTTGTGTGTGTGTGTGTGTTGACAGTTTCTTTGTTCCACTTAATTTTCTGTGCTGAGTCGTTTCTGTATTTTCATCTTTTTCATTGTTGTTGATTTTGTATTTGCTGAGTCTTTGTGGTTTTCTTGTTTTTTATTTTGATGTGTAGAATTGTTAGTTTCTTTTGTGGTTACCTTAATATTCACTGCTATTTTTCTAAGTTGAAACCAATCTTTTATTTCTTTATATTGCCTTGACTTCCTCGCCTTATGAAAGATCTGTGACTACTTTTTTTAGTTCCTCTTTTTTGTTTTAATGTTGTCATCTTTTACATATTGATGTCTCTGTTTCCCTATTTACAGTGTTTTAGCTTTGATTTATTTTTGTGACTTCTTTATCTAGATTGATATCTGGTTGCTCTGTCCTGCATTCTAGTCTTGGGTTATTATCTGATGTTATTGGTTTTCTAACTGGAGGACTCCCTTTAGTATTCTTGTAATTTTGGTTTGGTTTTTACAAATTCCCTTAACTTCTCTTCATCTGGAAATGCCCTAATTTCACCATCATATTTGAGAGACAGTTTTGCTGGATATGTAATTCTTCGCTGGCAGTTTTTTTCCTTCAAAGCTTTATATATGTCATCCCATCGCCTTGCGTGCATGGCTTGTGCTGAGTAGTCCGAGCTTATTCTTATTGACTCTCCTTTGTAGATGACTTTTCTTTTTTCCTAGCCACTCTTAAAATTCTCTGTCTTTGGTTTTGGCAAGTTTGATTATAATATGTCTTGGTGACTTTCTTTTGGGATCTACCTTGTGTTGGGTTCAATGAGCATCTTGGATGGATATCTTCTCATCTTTCCCAGTATCAGGGAAGTTTTCTGCAACAAATCTTCAACAATTCTCTCTGTATTTTCTGTTATTCCCCCACTGTTCTGGTACTCCAATTACTCATAGATTATTCCTCTTGATAGAGTCCCACATAACTCTTAGAATTCCTTCATTTTTAAAAAATTTTTTATCTGATTTTTCCTCAAATAAGTTGGTGTCAAATGATTTGTCTTAAATCTCAATAATTCTGACTTCTATTGCCTCAATTCTGCTCCTGTGACTTCCTTGGGAGTTGTCTAATTCTGAAATTTTATTGTTAATCTTCTGGATTTCTGTTTGCTGTCTCTCTGGATTCTTGCATCCTGTTAAATTTGTCATTATGCTCTTCTCTAATCTTAAGTTCCTCTATTGCTTTGTGTGTTCCTTGGCTCATTCTGTGTTTTGACTGATACCCTTCCTGATCTCTTGAAGAGTTTTGTATATTAATATTTTGTATTCCTTCTTCAGTAATTCTAAGAAGCTCTCTTTCTCCAGAAAATTTCTTGAAACCTTGTTTTGTGAGCTTAGTGAAGCCATCATGGTCTGCCTCTTTATGTGATTTGATATTGACTGTTGTCTCCAAGCCATCAGTAAGTTATTCTGTTTATTTACTTTATGTCTGCTTATTGTGTGCTAGCTTGTTGTTTTGTTTTGATATGCCCAAATAGACTGCTCGGGTGAGCTAGTTTGATTATTGGTGCCTTTGAAGCTCTAACGTCCTGTCACCCAGTGGTTAGATCTGTTACTAGGTATGTGAGCCCAGGAGTCTGTTTACTTTTCTTGTTCGAATTCAGCTCTGGTGTCCAGGTAGTCAGTCACCAAGTGCATGGTGCAGGCTCTCACCTGCAGTCCTAGACAGGCAGGGGTGATTGGCATAGGCACAGGTATCTGGCTGCTATAGTCAGTCATGCAAGGGGCAAGATAGGGGGCTGATGGCTACCCCTCAGTGGGAGGAAAGTGTGTCCCTGTTCCCTGGAGTGCATAGGTGGGTGGGTTTTCCAGCTGAACTATTGGCACCCAATGCTGTTGGCTGTAAAGACTGGGAGGCACTACTTATTCTTGGACCCATCACTGGTGGCTAGGTGGCGTGGGTGGAGTCACCAGTCTGAGGCCCATGATGTGGGTAGGTGAGAACCCTGCTTAATGGGCAGAGCGGTGTCAAATGTCACCAACCTGCCACGCCATCATATAGCTGATACTGTTGAAGTTAAGCTTCAGGTGTATACCCTGTTGTATTGTGCTAACGATGGCCTTCACTGTTGAAATGGGCCCACACAGCTCTATGCAGGCATGAAAGGCTTTCAGAGTCCATGGACCTGTTATGCCTGTGCCTAGGCAAAGGAGCTGTGCCTACCTTGAGTTCCTGGCTTAGGGGAGCTGACAGATTATTTTTTCTGTTAATTTGTTCCCTCTCTAAGGTCAGGAGAATGGCTCAGAGTGCATGATGGGTCCTACTTCTTGCCCAGGGGACTCAGCAATTGCTGAAGTCTGCTCGGGACTCGGTGCAGAACGGGGAGGAGGCAGGTAAATGGGACAGTGGTTCTTCCCAAACAGGGTGTTTTTTGATCCGTGAGGTGGATTAGATGCATGTACTTACCTTTTACCGATTGAGTGCTGCTCTTTGCTGGTTCTGGAGGCTTGAGTAGACTCTCGGCTGCTTGGTCTCTTCCGATGTGGAAAACACATCCCGAACTCCACTACTTGCCTCACTGCGCAAGCCAGCCAATCCGGCCTGCAGGGTGCCATTTCCCACTGGGTCAGGTCTGGCAACTCACTGCTTCTGAAACATCTCTCCCTCCCACTGCCACTCAGTCCGATTCCTCAACTTTGCCTTTGATGTTCAGGGCTCCTAGAATGTCATGTATAATTGATTCACTTGTTTTTTTGGGTCTTTGTTGTAAGAGGGACCACCAGAAGTATCTGACTATGCCATTTTGGCCCTATTTCTAGTCTGTGTAAATATATTTATCACACAGCATTTGCCAATTCAACTTCTTACAGGTGTACAAGTTATTGACCACCATTTCATTGATGGGCTGTGCAGTACCAAAAACAAACCCGTAACTACATTAAAATTGCTTTTTCTGTTCTTCAACAGAAGAAAGTAAAAGGACAAGTGACAGAGTGAAAGAACATATTTGAAATAGATTTAACTAATAAGGAATCATATAGACAGTTCCTACATACCAATAAGACAGGCAGAAAAACTCATTTAAGGAAAGACATGACTTGTGAACAAGACCTTCATTTAATGAGATCTCCAAATAGACAATGCAAATATGAGATAGTGCTCTGATTCATTAATCACAAAGAAAATGCAAATAAAAATCACAGCTCAAAGTATATACCAAAATAGCTAAAATTAACCAGACTCACTATATCAAGTGTTGGTGAGACTGGAGAAAATGGATTTCTCATGTTTTGCTGGTTGGAGTATAAACTGGTAAAATCACTTTGGAAAATTGCATGGTATTATCTACTAAGATGGATGTTTGTATACTATATCACTCAGCAATATAGCATATTTTCACCAGACATACAGAGATGGATGCTCATAGTAGCGTTATTTGTAATAGCCAAAACCCATAAACAAACCAAACATCCATCACCAGTAAAATGGGTAAATTTCCATGTGTTAATATAATTGAATTCAATGCAGCAACTGAAATATAACTACGTGCAATAACATGAATGAATCTCACAGACAAAACATTGGGTAAAAGGAGTCAGGCAAATCTAATGTATGGGGTTAGAAATCATAAAGGGAGTTTTGTTGAAGATGTGGGAGGGAGTAAAAACTGAAAGGGGTCAGGAGAGTATTTTCAGAGAGCCTGTTTATATTCTTGGCCTAGGTGGTATTACACAAGTGTTCACTTTTTGATAATTTATCAGTCTCATGATTTGTGCCCTTATCAGATTATTATACTTCAATAAGCATGTTTTAAAAAAAAGAAAAACATGAAAGCACAAAAGTGAATGAAAAACACAACTGTTACACAATAGAAAAGTGCTCAGAAGTCTAACCAGAAAGTTTGAAAGAAAAAAAAATTTTTTTAAATAGTTATTTAGAGTCAGTGGCATCTGGATATTTGCTTTGTTAAAGGAGAAATTGAAAAGATAAGCGTGTGTATAGCTGTATACATAAATACATGCATATGTACATAATGTGCATACTGTGTGTGTGTGTGTGTGTGTGTGTGTGTGTGTGTGTGTATAACCAGTTGTCGATTCCGAAACATGGTGACACCACGTGTTTCAGGGTAGAACTGCACTTCATAGGATTTTCAGTGACTGATCTTTTGAAAGTAGATCACCAGGCCTTTTTTCCGAAGTGCCTCTTGGTGGATTTGAACCATCAGCCTTTCAGTTAGTAGCTTAGCACCAAACCATTTGTGCCACTCAAGGAAGATATAGAAAGGGAGGGGGAGAGGGAAAGACACTATCATTTGCCCCACCCCAAACTATTTCTGGCCCTTGGTATAAAGGCAATGTCCATACTTTTTCTGATTCTAAATCCTCTTTGTTTACAAACTAAACATCCACTAAGCAGTCTAATGTTGTAAAGTGGGAAGTAATCAGACATTCCAATAAAGCATAACCAGTTTAATTATAGAGGAATGTACAGGATGCTGGGGAAGCAGGTAAACCATTACTCCAACACAGCAGGCTCCTCAGGTGAGAAGACTCAGACTTTGGACATATGGATTTACCTTATGGACAGGTGAGTGTCATCTGAGGGAAGGCAAGGAACACTGCCTCTAACAGAAGATAAAAACATACATGAATGCACACTGTAGGGAATGCATATGAGCAATTTGAGAACTGCATTTAGATTTGGGAATATTAAAAATTAGAGTAGAGGTAAGCAAGACCAAGGCCTTCTGGTCCAAGAGTTTGTATTTTATCCGGTAGAATAGCAGAAGCAATGTGGAGTTTTTCTATTTAAGGAGAAACATTAATACATTTACATGTAGAAACATCAGTAGTGATGCTGCACAGAAGAGAGAGAGTCAGAACTGAAGGCAGGGAGCTGGAGTAGGAAATGATTGTGATAAGAGAAGGAATTAGAATGTTAACAAAAGTGGTGGAAGTGAAAATGAAGATGAAATAAATTTGAGATAACTTTAGATGGCAGAGGCAGTATGACTTTGAAAGGAGCCCTGATGACACAATGGTTAAGCGCTCAGCAGCTAACCAAAAGGTCGATTTCAACTCACCACCGGTTCCACAGGAGAAAAGACCAGTCTGCTTCTGTAAAGATTACATCCTAGGAAGCCTATAGGGAAGTTTTATTCTGTCCTGTAGAGTTGCTATGAATTAGAATCGTCTCCATGGCACACAACAGTAACAAGGTGGGGTAAATGTTTGGATATGATTCACATACAAAGGGGACATGTTTCATTTCCTCTCTCACCTCCTGGAAATCGCTGAACTTTGTCCAATGTCAGGTCCAACATGATATTTAGTGAAGATTTCTGTATGGTGTATTAGAATACTAGACTTTGCATCTAGAGATCTGATTTCAAATTCCAACTTTGCACTTTGTCTTCCTGACTTTGTAAATGTTGCTAAATTTAGTTTCTTCATATGTACTGTGCTGGGATGCTGTGAAGATCAAATAAGGGAATGCATGGTGTCTTAGTTATCTAGCGCTGCTCTAACAGAAATAACACAAGTGGATGGTTTTAACAAAGAGGAATTTATTCTCTTCACAGTCCAGCAGGCTACAAGTCCAAATTCATTGCATCAGCTCCAGGAAAACGCTGTTTTCCTCTCTGTCGGCTCTGGCGGAAGGTCCTTGTCATCCGTCTTTCCTTGGTCTGGAAGCCTTTTTGCATAGGGACCCCAGGTCCAAAGGACGCGCTCTGCTCCCGGCACTGCTTTTTTGCTGGTATGAGGTTCCCATGTGTCTCTGCTTCTCTCTTTTATATTTCAAAAGAGATTGCATTAAGGCAGTATCTAATCTTGTCAACCTCATCAGTATAACCTCATCACAGTGATAGAATTTACAACACATAAGGAGATCACATATAATCTCATCATAGTGATAGAATTTCCAACACATAAGGAAATCACATCAGATTACAAAATCATACAATACTGGGAATCATGAACTAGCCAAGTTGCTACACACATTTTTTGGGGGACACAATCCATGACACATGGCATGATCACTTAACACTTGTTACTTGATTTTTAAATCCGAATCAATATTGTGGAGGATGGAAATCTATGTGGAAACTAAAACAAAATGTGGAAATTGAGGACAATATTTCTGCCAAGACCAAAAAACATGGACAAACCTGGCCTCACAGGGCAAATGTTTTAAGATATTAAATAACCTAAACTTTAGAGATAAAAACTAGGTTGTCTTAAGTTTATGTGTAACAGCCCTACATTCCAGACAAGCTGGCATCTAGTTACTTGGAAACCTGGTCAACAGACATTGACCCCTCAGACCTGTGTCATTTTGTCTTCTTAGCCAAACAATTCTGAGTAAGAAAGGATTTCAAGAAATATCATATACCTGAAAGTTTCATTGAAACTGCTTGGACTTCCCTGACTTCCTTTGTTCTTTGGACTATAAAAACCCCATACTGCCTCATCTCAGGTGCAACACACAATCTCATACTGCTTGTTGTCCAACTCGTGAAATTTATGATCTCTAATGGGTCATTCAAAAACGCTTGCAGCAGTATATCGACAGAGAACTGCCAGAAATTCAAGCCAGATTCAGAAGAGGACGTGGAATGAGGGATATCATTGCTGATGTCAGATCCTGGCTGAAAGCAGAGAATACTAGAAAGATGTTTACCTGTGTTTTATTGACTATGCAAAGGCATTCAACTGTGTGGATCATAGCAAATTATGGATAACATTGCAAAAAATGGGAATTCCAGAACATTTAATTGTGCTCATGAGGAACCTGTAAATAGATCAAGAGGCAGACGTTTGAACAGAACAAAGGGATATTGTGTGGTTTAAAGTCAGAAAAGATGTGCATCAGAGTTGTATCCTTTCACCATACTTATTCAATCTGTATGCTAAGCAAATAGTCCAAAAAGCTGGACTATATGAAGAAGAATGGGGCATCGGATTGGAGGAAGATTAATTCACAACCTGCGATACTCAGATGAGACAACCTTGCTTGCTGAAAGTGAAGAGGACTTGAAGCACTTACTGACGAAGATCAAAGAGTACAGACTTCAGTATGGATTACACCTCAACATAAAGAAAATAAAAATACAACTGGACCAATAAGTGACATCATGGTAAATGGAGAAAACATTGAATTGTCAAGAATTTCATTTTACTTGGATGCACAATCAGCACCCATGAAAGCAGCAATCAAGAAATCAAACTATGCATTGCACTGGGCAAATCTGCTGCAAAAGACCTCTTTAAAATGTTGAATAGCAAAGATGTCACTTTAAGGACTAGGTGCACCTGACCCAAGCCATGGTGTTTTCAGTTGCCTCATATGCGTGCAAAAGCTGGACAACGAATAAGGAAGACCAAAGAAGAATTGACACCTTTGAATTAGGGTGTTGGAAAGGATATTGAATATACCATGGACTGCCAGAAGAATGAAAAAATCTGTTTTGGAAGAAGTACAGCCAGAATGCTCCCTAGAAGTGAGGATTGTGAGACTATGTCTCATCCTTTGGACATGTTATCAGGAGGGATCAGTCCCTGGAGGACATCGTGCTTGGTAAAGTGGAGGGTCAGCAAAAAAGAGGAAGACCCTCAACGAAATGGATTGACACAGTGGCTGAAACAATGGGCTCAAGCATAACAATGATTGTGAGGATGGTCCAGGACTGGGCAGTGTTTTGTTTGGTTGTACATACGGTCGCTAGGAGTTGGAACCAAGTCGGCAGCACTGAACAAGAACAATAAATCTCTAACATTGTTTTAACTTTGTTTTGACTTCTAGAAATTATTCAACATTGCTAGTGTCAGAAGAAGTGGGGTCCTTGGGGTGCTGAAGCCTCTGAAACACTGTGCATTTCATCATACACCAGCTTGGTAGCAGCTGAGCTGATCGGGCTCTTCATCTCTGCACTGTCTCGGGGGTCAGTCAGTTAAAGCCCCTTTTTGATTTTGAGTTCTATGCTTTGCATAGCAGCTATCCAAGATTTATTTTTTGATTCGTGTTTTTGTTGTTGACTTTGAAACTTTGAAAATGCTGCCCTGATGAGTAGTGCAAACTCTTAAGAGAGCTTCAGATGTGCCTCTGGGCACACTAGCTCACCACATTGTCAAGAACTATGGGCCTGGATTATGTTTGTATTTGTGGCACACCATAACCAAAGACAGTTTAGAGAATCAATGGCCAGTATGGAGGGTTTTTCTCCTTGGACAAGCTTGTTTTTTTTTTTGTGTGTGCAGTAAATTAGAATCTTGGCGATCTAAAATTAAAGTCAATGGGATGCATGTTTTAAAGGGTATTAGAAGCTTGTAAGAGACAACAAGAATCTAAATTGTCCTCTTTAAAAGATACGGTTTTTAAATTAAGAGTAGCTAATAAGGAGTTAAAGGATACACACAAAGCCTTAGACTGCTCTCTATCTCTAACCAAGTAAATGGTTGCTTTTCAGCTTCTTCCCTTACTGTTTCCCCTGCTGTTTTTTTCCTATGGCTACTTCTCACCTGCCACCACTGTTTTCCCTTTTCTATCAGCGATATTGTTCCTGAACCCCTTAATCCTTCCACTCTAGTTTCTAACCCGCTAGAAATGACTTCAGTTGCAAAATCAAACCACTAGAGGAAGCCAACAAACCTCCGCAGTTTATTTTCTATATTAGTTGGGACAAGAGAGGCTCAATTATGGATCAAAGAGGCTGATTGGAAAGACCCAGACAAATCTTCAACTGTAAAAGTCACTGTATCTGCTTCTGAATTGTTAGGCAATTATGGAGCTTCGGGGGAATCTGAAAGGCTATGGCTTGGTCATCTAGTGCTACTATAACAAATACCACAAGTGGATGGCTTTAACAAAGAGTTTATTCTCTCACAGTCCAGTAGGCTAGAAGTCTGAATTCAGGGTGCCGGCTCCAGGGGAAGCCTTGCTTTCTCTGTCAGCTCTGGAGGAAGGTCCTTGTTATCAGGCTTCCCTTGGTCTGAGAGCATCTCAGCACAGGAAACTCAGGTCCAAATGGTACACTCTGCTTCTGGCACTGTTCTCTTGGTGGTATAAGGTCCCCCTTCTTTGCTTGCTTTTTATCTCTTGTAAGATAAAAGGTTGTGCAGGCCGCACTCCAGGGAAACTCCCTTTACAGTGGGTCAGGGATGTAACCTTAGTAAGGATGTTACAATCCCACTTTAATCCTCTTTAACGTAAAATTACAATAACAAAACGGGGAACAACCACACAATAGTTGGAATCATGGCCTAACCAAGTTGGCACATATTTTGGGGGGATACAATTCAATCCATGACATTCCACCCTTTGCCTCCCACCAAAATTCATGTCCTTGCTGCATGTAAGACACATTCACCCCATCATATAGCAAAAGTCTTAAATCAGCTCCAAGTCTAAAATCCAAAAATTCCTCTTCGTCTGTGAAATCTAGAATACAAGTTGTCTGCTTCCAAAGTACAATGCCGGAACAGGCTCAAGCTAGACATTTCCATTACAAATGGGAGAAACTGGAGGGAAAGAAGGGATAACAGGAAGCAAGCAAGTCAAAACACATTACATTAGCCCTCAAGGCTTTGCAAATAATCCTGTGTTCTCTAAGACCATTTACACAATAGACCTGCCCTCCAGACTCTAGATATTGGCCACACGCTCTGGATTCTGAGTAGAGGCCCCTAGGCCATGAGTTTCAGCTCCGCCTTCCAGACCCATTGGGATGGCAACTCTGCTCCCTTGGCTTTAGGCGCACCATTCTCCTAGTCCTAGTCCATCTGAGTAGTGACTCCACCCTTAGAAACACCAGAGGCCATGTCTCCACCTTTTGAAACCCTAGAAGTCCTGGCCATACCTTTTGAGACTGAGGCAGCTTGGTTTCCTGTGTTCCTTGTCTCTTCAGCTTCTGCTTCCTAGTTCCTTGGCCTCTTGGCCCTCAGGCCTCACACCCGCATCTACCCTGCTGAGGCAAGAGTTCCAAAGCTCTGTAGCTCCACCAATAAGTGCTTGGAGGCACCCCACTCTGCCAGGAAAATTTGGCTGCATTCTGCTTTCTCCATGGGTCGGCAAACCTACCTCCACCAATAAGTGCCTGGAGGCACCCTCCTCTGCCAGGAAGCCTGCATACAGGCACTCAGCTCTCTCACTCTGTGGGTTGGCTCCAGCGCTGTCTGGCACTGGTCTCCTGGTTCTGCTGCTGCTGGTTCTCTGCCACTGCTGGCCCTCTGCTGCTACTGGTCCTCTGCTGCTGCTTCTCACCATCTGTGCCATCTCTGGTGTTAACAGTTCTCACTTCCTTCTGAGTCCTCTATCCATTCACAGTTTCAAAACTACTTCCACAATTTAGGTATCTGTTAGAGCAGCACCTCACTCTCAGTACCAAATTCTGTCTGGTCATCTAGTGCTGCTATAACAGAAATACCACAACTGGATAGCTTTAACAAAAAGTTTATTCTCTCACAGTCCAGTAGGCTAGAAGTCCAAATTCAGGGTGCTGGCTCTAGGGGAAGGCTTTCTCTCTCTGTTGTCTCTGGAGGAAGGTCCTTGTTATCAGTCTTCCCTTGGTCTGGAAGCATCTCAGCACAGGAACCTCAGGTCCAAAGGATGCACTCTGCTCCCGGCACTGTTCTCTTGGTGGTATGAAGTCCCTCTTCTCTGCTTGCTTCCCTTTCCTTTTATCTCTTGTAAAAGGTGGTGCAGGCCACACTGCAGGGAAACTCCCTTTACATTGGATCAGGAATGTGACCTTAGGATGTTACAATCCCACCCTAATCCTCTTTAACATAAAATGACAATCACAAAATTAATGACAACCACAGAATAGTTTGAATCATGGCCTAAACAAGTTCACACATATTTTGGGGGGACACAATTCAATCCATGACAGGCTATTACCAACTATTTCCCTTGATCAGCAGGCTGAAGGAACTTTCTGAATTAGTGGGGAACCCTTTAAATATTTAATAGTGTTGAAGCAACTATTTCAGCTATAAACCACAATTCATTACCTCAGCCTCTGCCCTGGAGTAAACAAACTATGAATATTGTTGGGGTAACTAATCAACTTCACACTTTAATGAAAACAACCTGTTCAAATTAGTTGCATCCTATCAAAGATGTCTATTTTTTATTACTCTGCCCTGATGCTCCCATTAATCTCTTAGGGGACTTTCTAATGAAATGGAATTTTCCATTACCTTGATGAATGGGGGGGAACTATTTTAAACTTTACTGACGTTTCTGCCAAGAACACATCTAAGGAATCCCTTTTATGCTTACACTTATTTCAGGCCTTAAAGCATACTGATTCAAAATCCAAAGAGATCTGTCTTAGTTATCTAGTGCTGCTATAACAGAAATACCACAAGTGGATGGTTTTAACAAAGAGAAGTTTATTTCCTTACAGTAAAGTAGACTAAAAGTCCAAATTCAGGGTGTCACCTCCAGGGGAAGGCTTTCTCTTGGCCTTCTCATCAGTGTTCCCCTGGACTAGGAGCTTCTTGGTGCCAGGACCCCGGTCCAAAGAACACGCTTTGCTTCTGGCACTGCTTTCTTGATGGTATGAGGTCCCCCTGTCTCTCTGCTCACTTCTGTCTTATATCTCAAGACATTGCCTCAGGATACAGTGCAATCTTGTAGACTGAGTCCTGCCTTACTAACACAACTGCCGCCCATCCTCCCTCATTAACATCATAGAGGCAGGATTTACAACATATAGGAAAACCACACAATACCAGGAATCATGGCCCGGGCAAATTGACACACACATTTTTGGGGGGACATAATTCAATCCATGACAAGATCACAGAGGCATTTTCTGGTTTATTAGCCTCCCTATGGGCAAAGTGTTCCTCTCCCTGTGGGCAATTAATTCAACAGGCATAGGATTAACACTGCTGAGCCCATTCAAGAACAAATCCGTCCAGATCAAGAATTGCTTAAAATTCCTAAATACCTCGTAAAACCAAGAGGCAATTGAGAAGATTTTTAGGGTTGTGTGGCTATTGTTGCAGATGGAGTCCAAACTTTTCATTAACGGCTCAACCCTTATAAAAACCCACCCACTGTCATTGAGCCGATTCCAAATCATAGTGATCCTATAGGAGAGAGTAAAACTGCCTCATAGTTTCCAAGGCTGTAATCTTTATGGAAGCAGACTGCCACATCTTTCTCCCACAGAGCAGGTGGTGGGTTCCAACCACTGGCCTTTTGGTTAGCAGCCAAGCACATTAACCATTGCACCACTAGGGCTCCTTTCAACCTTTATACAAATTATTAAAGGGAAAAGCATCTGATCCCCAGCTTCTGGCTTCAGATGAGAATAAAACTATTGATAATTTAAAACGTGCTCTGCACTCTGCTGCAGCATTAGGATATACCAAATATAATTTAGATTTCTCTCTGTTCATTTATAAGAGAGAAGGTACTGCCCTTGGAGTGCTAACCAAAAACATAATGGTCACCAAAGACCTGTAGGGTATTATAGTTTGCAACTAGAACTAGTGACTCGTGCCTATCCCCCTGTCCTGCAAGCTACTGTGTCTCCGCATCTCTTACCATTTCTCTCTTCACACACCTCTGGTTTCTTGCTTGTCTTTGTGACGGTTAAGATTGTGTGTTAACTTGGTTGGGCCATGATTCTCAGTGTTTATATGTGATCACGCCATGATGGGATCTGCTGTGAGTGGCCAGTCAGTTAAAAGGGGAGTTTCCTTGGGCATGTGGCCTGCATCTAAATATAAGTGGATGTTCTGGCTTTTGCCTGCTCTGGATCCTGCAGCTGCCTCCTGTTCGTCTGACCTCCGGTTCTTGGGACTTGAGCTAGTAGCTTATCTGCTGATCTCGGGATTTTTCAGTCTTCACAGCCTGTAAGCAAGAGCCCTGCTCTCTGACTTGGTGATCTTGGGTTCGCCAACCCCTGAAGGTATGTGAATCAGGAGAAGACTTGCAATCTTGCCTGCTGATCTTGGGATTCGTCAATCTTCACAGCCTGTAAATGAGAGCCCTGCTCTCTTACCTGCTGATCTTGGGTTCATCAGCCCCTCAGCTACATGAACAGAAGAAGCCTCTATTCTGATCCACAGATGTGGGATGTTCCAGCCTCTACAATCATGTGAGCCGTTTCCTTGATATAAATCTCTATGTATATATTTATATGCTTTACTGGTTTTGCTTCTCTACAGAACCCAGCCTAAGACAGTCCTAATCCTTTTTATATTTTGTAAGAGATTGACTCAAAACACACCCTATAATCCTGCCTCATTAGCATGACATAACCCATTCACAAATGGGATTATAACCACAGGTTAGGATTTACAATACATCTTTTTGGGGGAGGAGAAAGTTCAATGCCTAACATTCAACCCTTTGGCCCCCCAAAATTCATGACTTTGCCATATGCAAACACATTCACCCCATCACATTATCCCAAAAGTTTTAAATCGACTCCAAGTAAAAAATATCATTCTCTGAATCATCTAAATAAAATATGGGTGAGACTTTAGGCATATTCCATCTTGGGTCAAAATTTCTCTTCATCTGTGAACCTGTGAAATCTAGCCTACAAGTTATCTGTTTCCAAAGTACAATGGTGAAACACTCATGAGGTAGACATTTCCATTACAAATGGGAGAAATTGGAGAGAAAGAAGAGATAAAGGGCACCAAGCAAGTCCAATACCCAGCAGAACAATTTACATTACCTCTCAAGGATTGAAAATAATCCTCTGGGTGTTGGTCATGCCCTCTGGATTCTGGGTGGAAGCTCCTCAGCCCTGGGCTTCAGCTCCACCTTCCAAGCCTTCTGGGATGGCAAAAGTGCTTCCTCAGTTTTAGGTGGCCCAGTACTCCCAGTCTGAGTGGCGACCCCACCTTCTCAGCCCCGGCAGGCCTCATTCTTTTGCCCCTTGGGCATGGCAGCCTCACCCCATTGGGTTTGGGTGGCAGCTCCATCCCACTGGCACACCTTAATGGCAGCCTAAGAGTCTGGAACTGAGTTGGCAAAGATCCAACTCTTAGAAACCTAGGAGGCTGTAGCGCCACTCTTTGAGATCCAGGAGACCGTAGCCCCACCCATTGAAACCAAGAAGGTCCTGCTTCCCAGGCTCTTTCCAACAGTTCATCTGATCTCTGAGCTGCATCAGGGATGGTCCTACTCCCCTCTTGGAGGACAACAGATGTAGCTCTGTTGGCTGGCCTCCTCCCTGTAGAACTCCAACAGGTAGTGTTCCTTTCATTCTTTCTCCATCCCACTCAGTCTAAGCTGATGGGTTTTCTGCTTTTGTAGTTGATTAGATCCATCAGCCAGAGGCTTAATCTCTTTTACAAAAGATTGTGTAGCCACGTCCTTGATGAAAGTTCTAGGACACATGATATGGATTGAATTGTGTCCACCAAGAATACATGTCAACTTGGTTAGGCCATGGTTCCAAGTATTGTGTGGTTGTCCACCATTCTCTGATCTGATGTGATGTATGTGTTGTAAATCCTAACCTCTATGATGTTAATGAGGCAGGATTACAGGCAGCTATGTTAATGAGGCAGGACTCAATCTACAGGAATAGGTTGTATCTTGAGTTCATCTCTTTTGAGATATAAAAGGGAGAAGCAAGCAGAGAGGACAGGGACCTCATGCCACCAAAAAAGAAGTGTTGAGAGCTGGGTGCATCTTTTGGACCCAGGGTCCTGTGCTGAGAAGCTCCTAGACCGGGGGAAGATTAATGACAAGGACCTTCTCCCACAGCCAAAAGAGAGAGAAAGCTTTCCCCTGGAGCTGTCACCCTGAATTTGGACTTCTAGCTCCTAAACTGAGAGAATAAATTTCTGTTTGTTAAAGCCATCCACTTGTGATATTTCTGTTATAGCAGCACTAGATAACTAAGACAACTCGTGTTCTTAATTTGTACAACAGAATTTTCCAAATACTTAAGTTCTATTTTCATTTTGCACAGTTCATTTTTAAACCCATCTCTTTCACATTTTACTATAAGTGACAAAGAAAAACCACACAGCCCTTTTAAGATCTTGCATAGAAATCCCCTCAGCCATATATTCAAGTTGATTGCATATGATTTCTACCTTCCACTAAATATTTGCACATAATTCAGACAAGTTCTTAGCCACTGTATAAAAGATATTGCCCTTCTTCCATTGTCCAATCACGTGTTCATAATTTTCTTTTAAAACCTCACCAGAGGCACATTTAATGTCCACATTCCTACCAACATATGTATTCTCTAAGATGACAAGGACTTTATAGCTCTCCTTCCTTCTAAGCCCTCATCAGAATCACCTTTGACGTCCATAATTGTAACAGTCTCAAGACAATCTAGGCTCTTACTATTATTGTTGTTGTGTTGTTATTAGGTGCCATCGAGTTGGTTCCAACTCATAGTGACCCTATGTAAAACAGAACAAAACACTGCCTGACCCTGCACCATCCTCACAATCATTGCTATGTTTGAGTACATTGTTGCAGCCAATGTGTCAATCCATCTCACCAAGGGTCTTCCTCTTTTTCGTTGACCCTCTTCCTTGCCAAGCACAATGTCCTTCTCCAGGGACTTGTCCCTCCTGATAACATGTCCAAACTACATGAGACAAAATGTCGCCATCCTCACTTCCAAGGAGCACTTTCGCTGTACTTCTTCCAAGACAGACTTATTCTTCTGGCAGTCGATAGTATATTCAATATTCTTCGCTAACACCATAATTCAAAGGCATCAACCAAAGAAGAATTGATGTTTTTATTATTGTTGTTAGGTACCATCGAGTCGGTTCTGATTCATAGCAACCCTATGTACTACAGAAAGAAACACTGCCCGGTCTTGCTCCATCCTTACAATTGTTATGCTTGAGCCCATTGTTTCAGCCACCTTGTCAATCCATCTCGTTGATGGGTCTTCCTCTTTTTCGCTGACCCTCTACTTTACCAAGCATGATGTTCTTCTCCAGGAACTGATCCCTCCTAATAACATGTCCAAAGGATGTGAGACATAGTCTCGCCATCCTTGCTTCAAAGGAGCATTCTGGTTGTACTTCTTCCAAGACAGATTTGTTCATTCTTTTGGCAGTCCAAGGTATATTCAGTATTCTTCACCAACACCATAATTCAAAGGCAGCAACCAAAGAAGAATTGACGTTTTTATTGTTGTTGTTGTTAGATACCATCGAGTCAGTTCTGACTCATAGCAACCCTATGTACAACAGAACGAAACACTGCCCAGTCCTGCACCATCCTCGTAATCGTTGTTATGCTTGAGCCCATTGTTTCAGCCTCCTTGTCAATCCATCTCGTTGACGATCTTTCTCTTTTTTGCTGACCCTCTACCAAGCATGATGTCGTTCTCCAGGGACTGATCCCTCCTAATAACATGTCCAAAGGATGTGAGACGTAGTCTCGCCATCCTTGCTTCAAAGGAGCATTCTGGTTGTACTTCTTCCAAGACAGATTTGTTCGTTCTTTTGGCAGTCCATGGTATATTCAATATGCTTTGCCAACACCACAATTCAAAGGCGTCAGTTCTTCAGTCTTCCTTATTCATTGTCCAGCTTTCATATGCATATGAGGCGATAGTCACCTTAGTCTTCAAGGTGACATCTTCGCTTTTCAACACTTTAAAGAGGTCTTTTGCAGCAGATTTGCCCAATGCAGTGCGTCTTTTTATCTCATGACTGCTGCTTCCATTGGTGTTGATTGTGGATCCAAGTAAAATGAAATACTTGACAACTTCAATCTTTTCTCCATTTGTCATGAGGTTGCATACTGGTCAAGTTGTGAAGATTTTTGTTTTCTTTATGTTGAGACATAATCCATCCTGAAGGCTGTGGTCTTTGATCTTCATCAGTAAGTGCTTCAAGTCCTCTTCACTTTCAGCAAACAAGGTTGTGTAATTTGCATAACGCAGGTTTTTAATACATCTTCCTCCGAATTTGATGCCCCATTCTTCGTCATAGAGTCCAGCTTCTCGGATTATTTACTCAGCATACAGATTGAATAGGTATGGTGAAAGGATACAATCCTGACTCACACCTTTCCTGATTTAAATCACACAGTATCCCCTTCTTCTGTCTGAACAACTGCCTCTTGATCTGTGCACAGGTTCCTCATGAGCACAATTAAGTGTTCGGAATTCCCATTCTTCGCAATATTATCCATTGTTATGATCCACCCAGTAGAATGCCTTTGCATAGTCAATAAAACACAGGTAAACATCTTTCTGGTATTCTCTGCTTTCAGCCATGATCCATCTGACATCAGCAATGATATCTCTGGTTTCATGTCCTCTTCTGAATCCAGCTTTAATTTCTAGAAGTTCCTGTCAATATATTCCTGCGGCCGCTTTTGAATGATCTTCAGCAAAATTTTACTTGCGTGTGATATTAATGATATTGTTCGATAATTTCCATATTCAGTCGGATCACCTTTCTTGGGAATAGGCATAAACATGGATCTCTTCCAGTCGGTTGGCTGGGTAGCTGTCTTTCAAATTTCTTGGCATAGGTGAGTGAGCACTTCCAGTACTGCATCCGTTTGTTGAAACTTCTCAAATGGTATTCCATCAATTCCTGGAGCCTTGTTTTTCGCCAATGCCTTCAGTGCAGCTTGGATTTCTTCCTTCAGTACAATCGGCTCCTGATCATATGCTACCTCCTGAAATGGTTGAAAGTCAACAAATTCTTTTTGGTATAATGACTGTGTATTCCTTCCATCTTCTTTTGATACTCCCTGCATCGTTTAATATTTTTCCCATAGAATCCTTCAGTATTGCAATTTGAGGCTTGAATTTTTTCTTCAGTCCTTTCAGCTTGAGAAATGTCGAGGGTGTTCTTCCCTTTTTGTTTTCTCTGTCCAGTTCTTTGCACATGTCATTATAATACTTAACTTTGTCTTTTTGCGCCACGTTTTGAAATCTTCAGTTCTGTTACTTCATCGTTTCTTCCTTTTGCTTTAGCTACCCGACGTTCAAAAGCAAGTTTCAGAGTCTCTGCTGGCATCCATTTTCGTCTTTTCTTTCTTTCCTGTCTTTTTAATGTCCTCTTGCTTCCTTCATGTATGATGTCTGTCATGGATTGAATTATGTCCCCTAAAAAACGTGTGTATCAATTTGGCTGAGCTGTGATTCCTGGTATTGTGTGGTTGTCCTCCATTTTGTGATTGTAATTTTATGTTAAAGAGGATTAGTGTGAGATTGTAACACCCTTACTAAGGTCGCATCCCTGATCTAATGTAAAGGGGATTTCCCCGGGGTGTGGCCTGTACCATCTTTTATCTTACAAGAGATAAAAGGAAAGGGAAGTGAGCAGAGGGAGGGGACATCATACCACTAAGAAAACAGTGCCAGGAGCAGAGCGCATCCTTTGGACCTGAGGTTCCTGTGCAGAGAAGTTCCTAGTCCAGGGGAAGACTGATGATGACGAGGACCTTCCTTCAGAGTTGACAGAGAGAGAAGGCTTTCCCCGGGAGCTAATGCCCTGAATTTGGATTTGTAGCCTACTAGACTGTGAGAAAATAAATTTCTCTTTGTTGAAGCTATCCGCTTGTGGTATTTCTGTTATAGTAGCACTAGATAAGTAAGACAATGTCCTTGACGTCATTCCACAACTGGTCTGGTCTTCGGTCATTCGTGTTCAACGCATCAAATCTATTCTTGAGATGGTCTCTAAATTCAGGTGGGATATACTCAAGGTCATACTTTGGCTCTCCTGGACTTGTTCTAAGTTTCTTCACCTTCAACTTGAACTTGCATATGAGCAATTGATGGTCTGTTCCACAGTCGGCCTCTGGCCTTTTCTGACTGATGATATTGAGCTTGTCCATCGTCTCTTTCCACAAATGTAGTCGATTTGATTCCTGTGTATTCCATCTGGGAGGTCTACGTGTATAGTTGCCGTTTATATTGGTGAAAAAAGGTATTTGCAATGAAGAAGTCGTTGGTCTTGCAAAACCCTATCATGCGATCTCCAGCATCATTTCTCTCACCAAGGTTATATTTTCCAACTACTGATCCTTTGTATCCAACTTTCACATTCCAATCACCAGTAATTATCAATGCATCCTGATTGCATGTTCGATCAATTTCAGACTGCAGAAGTCGGTAAAAACCTTCAGTTTCTTCATCTTTGGCCTTAGTGATTGGTGCATAGATTTGAATAATGTCGTATTAACTGGTCTTCCTTGTAAGTATATGGATATTATCCTCTTACTGACAGTGTTGTACTTCAGGATAGATTTCAATATGTTCTTTTTGAGGATGAATGCAATGTCATTCCTCTTAAAGTTCTCATTCCCTGCATAGTAGGCAATATGATTGTCCAATTCAAAATGGCCAATACCAGTCCATTTCAGCTCACTAATGCTTAGAATATCGATGTTTATGCGTTCCATTTCTTTTTCGATGATTTCCAATTTTCCTAGGTTCATACTTCATACATTATACATTCTGATTATTAATGGATATTTGCAGCTGTTTCTTCTCATTTTGAGTTGTGCCACATCAGCAAATGAAGGTCTCAAAAGCTTGACTCCATCTACGTCATTAAGGTCCACTCTACTTTGAGGAGGCAGCTCTTCCCCAGTCGTCTTTTGAGTGCCTTCCAACCTGGGGCACTCATCTTCTGGCACTATATCAATGTTATGCTGCATTCATAAGGTTTTCACTGGCTAATTCTTTTCAGAAGTAGACCGCCGGGTCCTTCTTCTTAGTCTGAAAGCTCAGCTGAAACCTGTCGGCCATGGGTGACCCTGCTGGCATTTGAATACTAGTGGAATAGCCTCCAACATCACAGCAACATGCAAGCCCCCACAGTACAACAAACTGACAGACACATGGGGGTTTTTGTTATTAGGCACCTTAAAACTCCTCCAGCCGCTACCTATTACCCAATTCCAAAACCACTTCCACATTTTAGATATCTGTTAGAGCAGCACCCCACTCTTCTGGTACAGAATTTTATATTAGTTATCTAGTGCTGCTATAACAGAAATGCCACAAGTGAATGGCTTTAACAAAGAGAATTTTATTCTCCCACAGTTTAGGAGGCTAGAAGTCCAAATTCAGGGTGCCATCTCTAGGGGAAGTCTTTCTCTTTCTGTAAGTTCCGGCAGAAGTTCTTTATCTCCTTTCAATATCTGTGGGCCCAGCATTCCTTGGAGATCTCTATGTGTCTTCCGTGTATCTAGGATGTTCTCAGCACATGGACCCCAGGTCCAAAGGACGCATTCTGCTCCTGCTCTTCTTTCTTGGTGGTAGTGAGGTCTGTCTTCCCTCTGCTCACTTCTGTCTCCTTTTCTCTCTTGTAAGATGAAATTTGTGGCTCAAGCAAGGGTGTAACTTAAGTAAGGGTGGTGTGACTTAAGTAAGGGTGTGGCTAGAGTCACTCCCTCTTTTAAGGCTGTGATTCAAGATACACCGAACGCTGATCCTACCTCTTTAACATATGTCCGTGCCCGTTGCCGTCGAGTCAGTTCCAACTCACAGCAACCCTGTAGGTTAGGATTTACAACACATCACAAAATGTAAGATAATTACATAAGATCACAAAATGGCAGCAACTACACAGTACTGGGAATCATGGCCTAACCAAGTTGACACACCTTTTTGGGGAGACACAATTCAACCCATGTCAGTGTTGATTCTAAGATGCCTTTCTCAGGGTGATTTGTTGAAGAGGGAATGAATACATTTTGTTGCATATACTGAATTAGTATTACAGCGCAAAACCACATTTTGGTTGTTGACACTAATGGAATTAATAACATATGTGATCAACCAAGAGTCTTTGCTCTGTTTCAGGTTGTCTATCTTCCCTTTCCTTCCTTTGAGGTAATGGCTCCCCCTCCCCACCCAGTGTTCACAATATCATCATAGAAATGGCTCGTTGAAACTGACCAAAGCTTGACCAATCAAAGTTCAATCTCTTGTGATTGTACTTGTAACCTTAATCTCAAGCGCTGTCAGTAGTCAAATTTTCTGTCATATTGTCTGGAAAATCAGAAGGACCCATACAACATGAGAGAAAGAGAGAGTGTTTACGTGTGTGAAGCAATTCAGTGATGGAGAGGAGAGACTAAGAGAGAGAGATAGAGCCTATCATTGGTCCTATTCCTGGAACCATCATGATCCCATGTTTTGGTTCCATTCTTTGGGTTTGGTGAGTTGCCCCTTTACCCTCTGATGAATTTTCATTTATGCTTCAGATCACAAGAGTGGGTTCTTTTACTTAAAACAAGAGTATTAATAATAAACCAGATCACTAGAATTGTATTGAAAATCACCATGGTTATCATCAGTAAAAAATAATTTTCTAACTTCCTAGTGGTGATTAGAAAAGGAGTTGGGTATTTACTCTCTAGGGAGAAATTTACCGTAGAACTCCATGCAGATAGGAAGAAGCGTGGTTTTTATTACAGAGTGTGTGCACTGCTGCACATAACAAAGTCCCAAGGCTCATAGTTTCTCCTTGTTGCCTAGAGCTAGTTTGGAGTCTGCTCTGGGAAAAAGTCCATGGTGGTAATTTGGAGCAGGTTTATTTTGGTTGACTGGGAGTTGTTTTGTGATACTTTTAACACTACACTACTCAATGTTTCCCAAAGTGTGTCTGTGAAACTATTAATAATCTTAATTATTTAGTGCTGCTATAACAGAAATACCACAAGCGGATGACTTTAACAAACAGAAATTTATTTTCTCACAGTTTAGGAGACTAGAAGTCCAAATTCAGGGTGCTAGCTCCCTGAAGGAAGGCTTTCTCTCTGTTCTGGGAAAAGGTCTTTGTCTCTTCAGCTTCTCTTTCGTGGTTCCATGGAGATCTCCATGTGGCTTGGCATCAATCTTCCCATATCTCGCTTGCTTGTCCTAATCTGCTCTTTTTATATCTTGTAAATGATTGATTCAAGACCCACCCTACACTAATCCTGTCTCATTAATATAACAAAGACAACCCATTCCCAAATGGGATTGTATCCACAGGCATATAGGTTAGGATTTACAACACATATTTTGGGGGGACACAGTTCAATCCGTAACAGAGACCATGAAAAAAAAAAGGATATGCAGTTCTGTGGTCTGATCATGTTTAGGTTAAGTAAACCCTTCTGCAGTACCTCTCAGAACCTTTACTATACTAATATGCATTGTGAATTTCCAAGAGGTAGATAGCTACCGTAGCATTTCCTAAACTCACTTTACCATAGAGTGTTTGTGAAGGAATAAACAGGTGGAGGATAGGGTATTTTTAGGGCAGGGAAACTATTCTAAATGATACTGCATTGGTGGTCATATGACATGCATTTGTCAAAACCCATAGACCTGTACCCAGGAAATTGAACCCTAATGTAAACTATAGACTTTAGTTAATGTTAATGTATCAAGATTGGTACATCGATTGGAACAAGTGTAGTAGACTAATGAAAACCAAAACATCAAACCTGTTGCTGTGGAGTCGATTCTGACTCATGGTGATCCCATGTGTTACAGGATAGAACTGCTGCTCCATGGGGCTTTCTTGGCTGTCATCTTTACAGAAGCAGATCGACAGGCCTTTCTTCCACAGCACCACTGGTTGACTTCAAACTGCTAACCTTAGTGGCAGTGCAAGTGCCTGGGCCCCAAAGGAGGCCTCAACAACATTAACCCTCCTTTCCCCTCCCCCAACTCTGGGCTCTGGAATAGACTAAGGCCTCCCCTCCTTCACCAACCCTCGTCTCCTGTGGAAAGCCTGGATGCGTCTAGGGGTTCCAGACAACATGAGTTGGTTTCATAAATGTGTAAGGGGCAGGGTACCTTACTAATAATACAGAGGCCCCAAGGCTGCAGAGAATTCCACTGCAGCTTACTTGGCTTCCTCCCCTACAATTTTGCATTAGAATCCCAGTTCCTTTCCTTGGTCTGCCTTGCAATTTTGCATTAGAATCCCAGTTCCTTTGCTTACCTCGCAAAAATCCTGGTGCCTTCGTAGTATGATTAAGAATGTTGCTGACATAACTTGCATGAGCTCCCTACTTGCAAACCCCTAAAAAATAACCTTTCCCCTCGCCCTTGTGGAGCAGTCTTGGCAGAAGCGGCTCTGACTGACTCCTTTCCTTGTGCACTGAAATAAAGTTGACTTTCTGCCTTCCCACCATGGTCTCTCGTTTACTGGCCAATACGAGTCATGCCAAGCAGAACCTGGGGTTTCCGCCTTGTAACACTAAAGTGCCCCTCTCTGCCCTGCATCGACTCCTGCACTGTTTCTCCCGGGATCAAATGCATAATATTGAATATACCATGGACTGCCAGAAGAATGAACAAGTAGTAGGAAGTTCAGCCAGAATGCTCCTTAGAAGCAAGGATGGCGAGACTTTATCTCACGTACTTTGAACATGTTATTAGGAGGGACCAGTCTCTGGAGAAGGACATCATGCTGGGTAAAATAGAAGATCACTGAAAAAGAGCAAGACCCTCAACAAAATTGATTGACAAAGTGGCTGCAACAATGGGTTCAAACATAGCAACAATTGTTGGGATGGCACAGAATCGGGCAGTGTTTTGTTCTATTGTACATAGGGTCATTATGAGTTGGAACTGACTTGAAGACACCTAACAACAACTCCCAGATACGTAGTGCAGCAAAGGGGAAGGTGGGATTTAAAAAAGGAAACAGAGTTGGAAATGCAAAGCAAGTACCTGGAAAACGTGATATTAGCGAAGGCAGGAACATCCCAAGAGGGCATATAAGCAGCCTAATGTGCCACTATTAATGCTACAGAGAAATGTTCTCTAAGCAACAATACGTAAACCCTGACAAAGACCACCAAAAGGAGACCCAGGAAAAACAGGCATCTGTGCCGCCGTTAGAGGAGGAGGACAAAAAAGAGCAACTAGAATGGAAGTTCCCTTGCTCTCTCTCATGTCAGTCTGGTCAAGGTTTCCTTCAATGTAGGAACATACTGGGAGACCAAAGGTCTTATACTGAATTGAACATACACTCTTCTCCATGGAACAAACAAAAGGTCCTAGCCTTAGTGGATACTAGGATTGACTGTACTTTAATTCATGGAAACCCTCATAAATTGCAGACCCTATAGTATAGAGAGGAGCCCTGGTGGCACAGTGGTTAAAAGCTTGGCTACTAACCAAAAGGTCAGCAGTTAGAATCCACCAGCTGCTACTTGGAAACCCCATGGGGCAGTTCAGTTCTACTCTGTCCTATAGGTTCGCAATGAGTCGGAATTGACTCGATGGCAAGGGGTTTGGTATGGTATATATAAGGGGCCCTGATTGTGCAGTGGTTAAGCACTTGGCTGCTAACCAAGGTATCAGTGGTTCGAACCTAACAGCCTCTCCGTGGGAGAAGGATGTGGCAGTCTGCTTCCATAAAGACTACAGCCTTCGAAACCATATGGGGTAGTTCTACTCTGTCCTGTTGGGTCGCTATGAGTCGGAATCGACTCGATGGCAAGGGTTTGTTTTGTTTTTTTGGGAGGGAAGCATATATAGATGGATGTAGAGGCATGTCTATCCCAGTAAGTGGTAAGGCACCTCCTTCTGAATTTTGGGTTTATATTTTCCCTATTCCCAAAAATATTTTAGAAATTGACACGTTGCTGAAGGCTTCTTTAGACACTACCATAGGAAAATTTTGCCTATGAATGAGAAGTGTAAAGCTGGTTCTGCGAGGCTGGGCTAAATAAGACCTGTTCTCGATACCTAAACCACGGAGAATAGTAAATGTCAAATAATATCGATATAGGGAAATTTCTCAAACTGTCGCTGAATTTAAAAATGTACAAATAATTAGTCGGGCACAAAGCCCATACAATAATCCAGTATAAACTTGTCTGCAAGCCTGATGGCATGTGGCAGATGACTGTAGATTACTAAGAATTAAATAAGGTGACCCTGCCAATACATGCAGCTGTTCCCAATATCACTATGATATTGGAATGGTTAAGTATGTCCTCTGGAAAATATCACTCTGTACTAGACCTGGTCA
The DNA here is from genome assembly GCA_030035585.1 of Dugong dugon. Classification (NCBI taxonomy): domain Eukaryota; kingdom Metazoa; phylum Chordata; class Mammalia; order Sirenia; family Dugongidae; genus Dugong; species Dugong dugon. The sequence goes on along the minus strand of CM057462.1, from coordinate 15,347,885 downwards.
ATGCATTCTTTAGTATTCTTTAAGCCCAAATGCTCAAGATATATTTGGCTTCACCTGGGAAGGGTAACAATGGACCTTTCAGGTGCTTCCTGGAAGTTATTTACACAGCCTACTGTATGCCATGGGTTGGTGGCACAAGACCTAGCCATAGTTCCCTTGCCAGAAGATGTACACCTTGAGACTATATAGAAGACGTGATGTTAACCTCTAATAATTTAAGTCTTTTATAGACCACAACCAACAAAGTTATGGAATGTCTCCAACAGCAGGGATGGGGTATAAATCCCCAAAAGACACAAGGACCTGGTTCAACAGTCAAAATTATAGGACTCATCTGCTTGGGTAAGACTTGAGTGTTGCCTTCGGTGGTCACAGAAAAATCACTACTTTTCTACACCTGCCAATAGTTAAAAAAATAAGGTTTTCATGAGGTTGCTAGGTTACTAGAGAGCTTTCATTCCTCACCTAGTACAGTGTCTCCATCATCCATACAGATTAATAAAAAGAGGAGCAACCCGGGACTGGGGAGCCCAGAGTAAGGCATTAAGCGTTGAGAGACCATAGAGACTTCATTGTCCTTTAAATCGCAGAGTCATGGAAGATGGCATGGGATGGGCCTCATGGAAGTGCAAAAACAAAAAAAAGCTGGCCAGTTAGCTTTTGGTCCCAGCTCTTCCAGGGAGCTGAAACACACAACATGGTTAAAAAAAAAAAAACTCCTAGCTGTATATAATGCTTTAATACAGAGGCCCTTACTAAAGAAGCCTTGGTAGAAGTAAAAACAGCCTATCCTATAAAGGGGTGGGTAGATGGCCTCTTAGCAAAGCCTAACTCAGATTTGGCACAGTATAACACCTTAGTAAGATGGCATGCTTACTTAAAACAATGGGGTAAGCTGTGTTCTAGACCCTTATGCAAAGAACTAGAGGAATATTTAGGACCTATACAATTACCCAGAAGGCGCCTTCCGGACAAAAGATAATACACCCTGAACATCCTAAATGTGTTTCAAAAACGAGAGGGTACCCCCACCATAAGATGTATGGTAACTGGATGGCTCCAGTGCCAGCCAGCTGCCCATATGGTCCGCAATAGCTGTCCAACCAGCCACAGACATCATATAGATCAAAATGGTACTGGGCATAGTAGTCAATGGGCAGAATTGCCAGCAGTCTGGTTAGTGATTACTCAAGAGCCACGCCCACTGGCTACTTGCACAGACTCCTGGGCAGTAATGAGCCTTACGCTTTGGATGTCACAATAGAAAAATTAGGAAATTAATAGGACTTCATGGAGGCATGTGGTGATATATTTGAAACAAGTTACCACAACCTGGATCTAAACTCACCATGTACCATGTCCTAGCACATACCACCAACTTCCCTGTACATAATATAAAAGCAAGTACCCTAGCAGCCATAAGAATCCTCACCCCTACTGATAGCCAAGAGATTTCCATATGGATACACAAGAAGGAAGGGCACCAAGTGTCCAAACCACGTGGAAATTATCACAACAGACAGGACTTGCTGTTACCAAAAAAGACACCAAGCTTACTATTGAGCCATGTCCCATTTGCTGCCCTAAACACCCTTCTCAGCTTAAGGATGTGTCAGGCCATATTAAAAGAGGAGAAGGCCCTTTGTAAGTTTGGCAAATAGATTATATAGATCTCTTCCCAAAAGCAAAGGACATCTATTTGCCCTTATTTATATAGATACTTTATAATGGACTACTATAAGCGTTTCCTGCAACAAGGGCAAATTAAGCCACTACCATTTCAGGTCTTGAGAAATTAATTGCAATGTATGGTGCGCCTAAGGAGATTAATAGTAACTATTTTACTGGTTCTCTTGTCCAACAATTGGCTAAAAATCAAGGTGTCAGCTGGCATTTTCATGTGCCCTATAACCCCCAACGGACAGGATTTAATAAAAAATGTCTTCAAGGAACAAATTAAAGCCCAAGGGTCTGCCCACTTTGTACCACTGGGTAGTAGGTCTCCCTGAAGCTCTGAGAGCTCTAAATGAAGCTCTCACTATGGAAAAGCTGTCCTCGTATAAGCAACTAAGTGTCAAGCCACCCCTAGGCTAGTCGATTACAACTATGGAAGACCTTGCAGCCATGTTTATGCAGGAACTGGACTCTACTAGACTAGTCCTATCACTCAGGACTCCAATAAACATATACCACAGACAGGGGGAGTATACAGTAGCAAGTACCAAATGACTGGTTGGGCCTTTTACTGCCGATAAGTCAGGATTCCCCCTCTCTAGCCTTCAACCCCATGTTCCTCAGTGGTACTGAGTCTGAGGTGAGTACATGACATTGACATAGCTCACAACCTATATTGTGGGGTACAGAGGTTGCAACAGTAAGATGGATTTTGATCTCCTGATAATATCTACTACAAAAAGTGACTCATTGGGCACAAGGTGTAGTACACTCATCCATAAAAGACTACGCAAGCCACCAAATTTTGGCAGATGGAGATAATAATACAAGTGCTATATTAATAGAAAATAATAACTGTCCCATATATATGCCTAATAAATTCCTTTCTACTAAAAGCTTAATCAGCCTTCTCTGTGCCCCTGTTGACTCTCTTTGTAAGACAATGGAAAACATGTTTCTGTCTTGGACTCATGACACTACCAAAATAACAAATCAGTCTGGTTGTTGGGTATGAGGATTAATGCTCCTTAACATCCAAGGAATTGGGAATTCCAGAACACTTAATTGTTCTCATGCACAACCTATACATAGACTAAGTGGCAGTCGTTCAAACAGAACAAGGGGATAGTGTGTGGTTTAAAAATAGGAAAGGTGTGCATCAGGGTTGTATACTTTCACCATGCTTATTATCTGTATGCTGAGCAAATAATCCAAGAAGCCAGACTGTACAAAGAATGCGGCATCAGGATTGGAGGAAGGCTCATTAACAACCTGTGATATGCAGATGATACAACCTTTCTTGCTAAAAGTGAAGAGGACTTGAGACACCTACAGATGAGGATCAAAGACGACAGTCTTCAGTATGGATTACACATCAACATAAAGAAAACAAAAATTCTCATATCTGGATCAATAAGCAACATCATGATAAATGGAAAAAAGATTGAAATTGTCAGGGATTTCATTTCAATTTGATCCACAATCAGCATTCATGGAAGTAGTCAAGAAATCAAACAACATATTGCATTGGGCAAATCTGCTGCAAAGACCTCTTTAAAGTGTTAAAAAGCAAAGATGTCATTTTGAGGATTAAGGTGAGCCTGACCCAAGCCATGGTATTTTCAATAGCCTTGTATACATGCAAAAGCAGAACAGTGAATAAGGAAGACTGAAAAAGAATTGATGCCTTTGAATTACGGTGTTGGTGAAGAATACTGAATATACCATGGACTGCTAGAAGAACGAAAAAATCTGTCTTGAAGTACTGCCAGAGTGCTCCTTAGAAGCAAGGATGGTGAGACTTCGTCTCACATACTTTGGAATGTTATCGGGGGGACCAGTCCCTGGAGGACATCATGCTTGGTAAAATAGAGGGTCAGCAAAAAGGTGGAAGACCCTCAACAAGATGGATTGACACAGTGGTTGCAACAATGGGCTCAAATATAGCAAAGATTGTGAGAATGGCACAGGACCGGGACAGTGTTTCGTTCTGTTTTACATAAGGTTGCTGTGAGTTGGAACCAACTCAACAGTACCCAACAAAAACAACAGCATTATCCAAGGAGGCTCCCCCAATGGACATCCCCATTAAAAGAGTAGGATTGGACAGCAGTGTAGCTTGACTCCATCCACGTCATTAAGGTCAACTCTATTTTGAGGAGGTGGCTTTTCCCCAGTCATCTTTTGAGTGACTTCCAAACTGAGGGGCTCATCTTCCGGCAACATATCAGTGTTCCACTGCTATTCATAAGGTTTTCACTGGCTTGTTATTTCCAGAAGTAGACTGCCATGTCCTTCTTTCTAGTCTGTCTTAGTCTGGAAGCTCAGCTGAAAGCTGTCCGCCATGTGTGACCCTGCTGGCATTTGAATACCAGTGGCATATCTTCCAGCATCACAGCAACATGCAAACAGCCTTAGTGCGACAAACTGACAGATGGATGGGGGTGGTCTTGAATGAATGAAGAAATATGAGTACTATCTCAAGCATTGTGGATATGATTAATACTCTAAATACATGAGGAGTAGATATCACTCTTGCAGTGCACAAGATAATCTTCTCTAGTCTGGCTCACAACAAGCTATAGATACAAACAGAAAAAAGCCTAACAAAGTAACCTCCTGTGATAGTTAAGGTTGTATGTCAGCTTGGTGGGTCCATGATTCTCAGTGTTTTGGTAGTTATGTAATGTATTTTTTCAGTTATGTGATGATGTAATTTGGCAGTTATGTAATGATATAGTTATCCTCCATTTTGTGATATAATGTAATCACCTCCATGATGTGATCTGATGTGATCAGCAATCAGTCATAAGGGGAGTTTTCTCGAGGGTGTGGCTTTAATCCAGTATATATGGATGTTCTGGCAAAGCTCACTGGCTTTTGTTTGCTCTGGATCCTGCATCCAGCACGCCATCCTCTGACCTCCAGTTCATGGGATTTGAGCCAATGGCCTGCTGTATTCCCTGCCTATCTTGGGATTCATTGGCATTCTGCAGCTACGTGATTCAAGAGAAGCCCCCAGCTTGACACCTGACCCACCCTCTACAACCATGTAAGGCATTTCCTTGAGATATATATTTATTTACATGCTTCACAGATTTTGCTTCTACAGAACTCAGCCTACGACATTTGGTACCAAGAGTGGTTCTAGAGAAACAAAATTGTAAGGATGAGTTTTCTAAATTTGTTCTCAAGTCTGGTTAATCTTAAAAGTGTTGATGACTCTGCTTCCTGTAGAAAAGAGGTCACTGCTAATCCATGGCATGAGGTGTCAATAGAAATATGCAAAATGTCACCAACAATAGATCAAGTATTGGTGAAAGGCAAGGCTCCGTGTGATTGCATGTTTGATATTTTCTACAATTTTGTCAGAATGAGAAATATAAGGAAGCTAGTTGATTGGTCCTACTTTTGCAAGATGAAGTGGTGTAAGAAAGAGACACACTCAGGCTTCAGAGTCACAGCTCAAGTGCCACATAAAAGACCTCAAATTTGCCCTTTGTGTCTTGAAAGAAAGCCTTATTTCTTGTAGTAACAGAGCTGATATTGCTGAAAATCAAACCCAAAGTCTTATCATGAGAGTGGCTGAATTACCACACCAATTGAATTACCAACCTTGAATGATGTCTGAAGTTAAAATGAGGGTAGTGATTAGGAAGAAGTGGGATCCTGAAACTTGGGATGGGGACGTATGGACAGATCATCAGGAAGCTGGAGACACTGAGCACTTAAATTCCACTGAATCACTCCTGCCAAAAGAACCAGCCTTCTCACTCACATCTGAAGAGTTTACTCCATCTTTATCTATTAAGTCACCCTGCCCAGTAAAACTATTAGCCCCTCCATCACCATCTGATATTAACCCAGCTGTGTAGGCAGAGTCTTTCTCTGAGTCATCACCTGGGGCAGCATCTGAGTCATTGCATGGGGCATCGCCTGAGACAGATATCTTACAAGACATTTCTGAATGTTCTCAGCTCACAATCCCACTACCCATTTTTGCTTCTAGACTGATAACTAGACTTAAGTCCCAGTGAACCCCAAAAGTACAAAGTGTGACCTAGGAGGAGGTATGCTATACTCCAAGAACTGCTTTATTTTTAATATATATACAAGCAGTAGCCAGGGGAATGTGTGGGAATTGCTATTAAAGATGTGGGATAATGGTGCAAGGAACATAAAGTTGTATCAATCTGAGTTTATAGATATGGGCCCACTAAGCACAGATCCTTCATTCAGGATCTAATAGTTTATATGATTGCTTTGCTGAAGCATGGATTAAGCAGTGGCCTACATTAAACCAAGTTGAAATGCCAGACCTGCCTTGGTATACTGTAGAAGAAGATATCCAAAGACTTAGGGAAATTGGCATGTTAGAGTAGATTTATCTCTCAGGTTAGACCCTCAGACTCACACACGGAGTGCCCAGAGGACACACCTTTTACCACAACAGTGAGGAAAAATTCTGTCAAGGGAGCCCCATCATCCTTGAAGACTGCTGTGATTGCTATTTTATTAAGTTAGATTTGACAGTGAGAACTGCCCTAAATGAATGAAGATACCTAATTATAATGGGACTGACTGGACCCCATGGTGGTATGGGCCAAGTGGCAGTGCTCAATCCACAAAGACAAGGTAGGCGTGGTTACCGTAATGGACAGCAGAGGCAAAGCAGTAATCAGAATAATCTGACTCATATGGACTGATGGCAATGGCTAGTCATGGTGTCCCTAGGAGTGAAATAGATAGGAAATCTACTAAATATTTACTTGATCTGTATAAGAGGAAGAATTCTAGGTCTGATTCAAATCGCCAGAATAGTGTCACGGCCCCTAAATCAATTCACAGACTTGAGCCAGTTTACACAACTCGCTGAACAAAGGGGAGGCCGGGTCCCCTTGAGTAAGAAATCCACTGCATTGCCAAAAATTTATACTGTTAATCTTTCTCCCAGTCTTCCCCAAAGAGATCTACAGCCTTTTACTAGAGTGACTGTTCTTTGGGGAAAAGGAAATAATCGGACTTTTGGGGGAATACTGGATAGTGGCTCTGAACTGACACTAAATCCAGGAGACCTAAAACACCACTGTGGCCCACCAGAAACAGTGGGAGCATATGGAGGTCAGGAGTCTTAGCTTAGATTTGTCTTATAGTGGGTCCAGTGGGTACCACTAGCCCATGCTGTAGTGACTTCCCAAGTTCCAAAACGCATAATTGGAATATATATTTTCAGCAACTGGCAGAACTCCCACACTGGATCTCTGACAAGTGGAAGAAGGGCTATTATGGTAGGAAAAGCCAAGTGGAAACCATTAGAACTGCCCCTAGCTAGGAAAATTGTAAACCAAAAGCAATACCTCATTCCTGGAGGGATTGCAGAGATTACTGCAATGATCAAGGACTTGAAGGATGCAGGGGTGGTGATTCCCACCACATCCCCATTCAACTCACCTATTTCGCCTGTGCAAAAAACATATGGATCTTGGAGAATGACAGTAGATTATTGAAAACTTAACCAGGTGGTGACTCCAATTGCAGCTGCTGTTCCTGATGTGGTTTCACTACTTGAGCAAATTAATACATCTCCTGGTACCTAGTATATTGCTATTGATCTGGCCAATCCCTTTTTCTCGATTCTGGTTTTGAAGGAACACCAGAAGCAGTTTGCCTTCAGCTGGTAAAGTCAGCAATATGCGGTCACTGTCCTACCTCAGGTCATATCAACTCTCCAGCCCTATGTCATAATTTAGTCCGCAGGGACTTTGTCTTTCCATTCCACAAGACATCACACTGGTCCATTACATTGAAAACACTATGCAGATTGGACCTAGAAAGCGGAAAATTAACCCGACAGAAATTCAGGCACCTTCTACCTCATTGAAGTGTCTAGGAGTCCTTTGGTGTGGGGCATGTCAAGATATTCCTTCTAAAGTGAAGGATAAATTATTGCATCTGGCCCCTCCCACAACTAAAAAGGAGGCAGAACAACTGGTGGGCCTCTTTGGATTTTAGAGGCAACATATCCATCATTCGGGTGTGCTACCAGGGCCTATTTATGAAGTCACTCAAAAAGCTGCTAGTTTTGAATAGGGCCCAGAACAAGAGAAGGGTCTGCAGCAAGTTCAGTGTGTCATGAAACGGCGCTGCCACTTGGGCCATATGATCCAGCTGATCCAGTGGTGCTTGAAGTGTCAGTGGCAGATAGAGATGCTATTTGGAGTCTTTGGCAGGCCCCTGTTGGTGAATCATAGCACAAACCCTTACGATTTTGGAGCAAAGCCTTGCCATCTTCTGTAGATAACTACTCTCCTTTTGAGAAACGGCTTTTGGCTTGTTACTGGGCCTTAGCAGAGACTGAACGCTTAACTATGGGCTACCAAGTCACTATACAGTCAGAGCTGCCCATCATGAACTGAGTGTTTTCTGACACACAGAGCCATAGAGTTGGATATGCACAGCAGCTCTCCATCATTAAATGGAAGTGGTATGAGACTGGGCCCAAGCAGGACCTGAAGGCACAAGTAAGTTGCATGAGGAAGTGACCCAAATGCCCATAGCCTCCACTCCTGTCACGTTACCTACCTTCTTCCATTGTGCACCTATGGCCTCAAGAGGAGTTCCTTATGATCAGTTGACTGAGGAAAAGAAAATTCATGCCTGGTTTACAGATGGTTCTGTGTCATATGCAGACATCATTAGAAAGAGGACCATGGCAGCACTGCAGTCCCTTTCTGGGAACTCCTTGAACGACAGTGATGAAGAGAAATCCTCCTAATGGGCAGAACTTCAAGCACTGCACCTGGTTGTTCATTAACTTGGAAGGAGAAATGGCCAGATGTGTGATTGTATACTGATTCATGGGTTGTGGCCAAAGGTTTGGCTGGATGGTCAGGGATTTGGAAGGAACATGATAGGAAAATTGGAGACAAGGAAGTATGGGGAAGAGGTATGTGGATAGACCTCTCTGAATGAGCCAAAAAAGTGAAGATATTTGTGTCTCATGTGAATGCTCACCAAAGGGTGACCTCAGCAGAGGAGGATTTTACAATCAAGTGGATAGGATCATGCGTTCTCTGGAAAACAGTCATCCTCTTTCCCCAGCCACTGTCATCATTGTCCAATCGGCTCATGAACAAAACGGTCATGGTGGCAGGGATGGAGGTTATGCATGGGCTCAGCAACATGGACTTCCACTCATAACGCTGATTTGGCTACAGCCACTGCTGAGTGCCCAATCTGCCAGTAACAGAGACCAACACTGAGTCCCCAGTATGGCACCATTCCTCTAGGTGATCAGCCAGCAACCTGGTGGCAGGTTGATTACATTGGACTACTTCCGTCGTAGTGGTGGTTATTAGGTGCTTTGAGTTGGTTCCGACTCATAGCGACTCCACGTACAACAGAATGAAACACTGTCCAGTCCTGTACCACCCTCACAATCATTGTTATGCTTGAGCCCATTGTGGCAGCCACTGTGTCAATCCATCTCACTGAGGGTCTTCCTCTTTTTCGCTGGCCATCTACTTTACCAAGCATGATGTCCTTCAGGGACTGATCTCTCCTAATAACATGTCCAAAGTACGTGAGATGTAGTCTCACCATCCTTGTTTCCAAGGAGCATTCTGGCTGTACTTCTTCCAAGACAGATTTGTTTGTTCTTTTAGCAGTCCATAGTATATTCAATATTCTTTGCCAACACCATAATTCAAAGGCGTGAATTCTTCTTCAGTTACCCTTATTCATTGTCCAGCTTTCGAATGCACATGAAGCGATTGAAAACACTATGGCTTGGGTGACATCTTTGCTTTTTAACACTTTAAAGAGATCTTTTGCAGCAGATTTGGGCAATGCAATGTGTCATTTGATTTCTTGTCTGCTGCTTGCATGGGTGTTGATTGTGGATCCAATTAAAATGAAATCCTTGACAACTTCAATCTTTTCTTCGTTTATCATGTTGTTGCTTATTGGCCCAGTTGTGAGAATTTTTGTTTTATGTTGAGGTGTAATCCATACTTAAGGCTGTGGTCTTTGATCTTCATCAGTAAGTGGAAAGGGTAGCTTTTTGTTCTTACTGGAATAGACACTTACTCTGGATACAGATTTTACTTCCCTGCACGCAATGCTTCTGCCAAAACTAACATCCGTGGACTTATAGAATTCCTTATCCACTGTTCATTGTATCCCACACAGCATCACATCAGATGATGGAACACACTTCACAGCAAATGAAGTGTGGCAATGGGCCTATGCTATGGAAGTCACTGGTCTTACCATGTTTTACATTATCCTGAAGCAGCTGGCTTGACAGAATGATAGAATGGCCTTCTAAAGACAGAGTGACCGGTAGGTGGGAATAACTTGCAGGTTTGGGGCAGTGTTCTCCAGGAGGCTATATATACTCTAAATCAATGTCCAACATATGGTGCTGTTTCTCCCATAGCCAGAATTCATGGGTCCAGGAATCAAGAAGTGGAAATGGGAGTTGCACCACTATTACCCCTAGTGACTCGAAACATTTTTGCTTCTTTTTTCCATGACCCTATGCTCTGTGGGCCTAGAGGTCTTAGTTTGAAAGTGAGGAATGCTGCAACCTTAGACACAACACTGATTCCATTGAACTTGATGTTAAGAATGCTACCCAGGCACTTTGAGCTCCTCATGCCTCTGGATCAACAAGCAAAGAAGGGAGTTACTGTATTGGCTGGTGTGATTGATACTGATTACCAAGAAGAAATTGGATTGATATTACATAAGAGAGGTAAAGAAGAGTATGTTTGGATTACAGAAGGTCCCTTAGGGCATCTAAGTACTTACATGCCCTGTGATTAATGTCAATGGAAAACTACAGGAACCCAATTCTGACATGACTACTAATAGCCCAGACCCTTCAGGAACGAAGGTTTGGGTCTCCCCACCCAGCAAAGAACCACAGCCAGCTAAGGTGCCTGCTGAAGGCAAAGGAATACAAAATGGATGGTGGAAGAAGGTAGTTCTAAATGCTAGTTACTACCATATGACCAGTTGCAGAAACAAGGACTGTTATTATGTGAATTTCTTCCTTGTATGTGTGCATCAAATATTTTTTCTTTCTTCACTTATAAAACATAAGATATAAATGAGGCTAGTGTATTTTCCATTGTACACGTTAGTTGTATCATGTCAGGTGCAAGTATGACTTTGTAATTGTCTTTATTTAGAGACTGTATATGCCTTAAGGAGATGTGCACAGATGCTGAGTTGATAAGGGGTGCGCTGTGATGGTGAAGGTTGTGTGTCAACTTGGCTGGGCCATGATTGTCTGTGGTTTGGCAGTTATGTAATGATGTAGTTATCCTCCATTTTGTGATATAATCACCTCCATGATGTGATCTGATATGATCAGCCATTCAGTTGTAAGGGGAGTTTCCTCAGGGGTGTGGCCTTTATCCCATATATATGGATGTTATGGCAAATCTCACTGGCTTTTGCTTGCTCTGGATCCTGCATCTGGCTCATCACCTGACCTCTGGTTCTTGGGACTTGAGCCAGCAATTGCCTGTCGATCTTGGGATTTGTTGTCCTCTGCAGCCTGTGAGCCAGCAGCCTGCCGTCTTACCTGCCGATCTCGGATTCATCAGCCCCTGCAGCATCGAGTTAGAAGAAGCCTTTAGCCTAACGCCTGAACCAGGGACTGGGGACTTGCCCACCTCTACAACCACATGAGTCATTTCCTTTAGATAGATCTATACATTACACTAATTTTGCTTCTCTAGAAAACCCAGCCTAAGACACCTCCTGACAATAGGGTAATTATTGGTGACTATAGGATAAATTCATGCAGTTAACACCAGTAGTTGGCATCTTTCATGACACCAGTGAGGTGTTCTGAGAACAAAATAACCACACTAAAGACAAAGAACCTGGCAGTACACGTTATATGAGAGAAATACCATCACTTTTGCGTAAACACACCGTTCACCTACAGGCCTGACTGGTTTGCCACTGACTGGAACTGCCACCCAGGAATATTTTTGATAGCCCCTAACAGGATGCAGTGGCTGTGTGGCACTAACCTCTGGCCTTGACTGCCCCGTTTGGCTGGGTAAATGCACACTAGACTTTCCTTAGATCCATCCCTGCATATCAAAAGTTCTAACAGCTCCTTACAACGAACCTATTTGAAGGGGGTGGTAAAATAAACGGTCTGTATTTTCTTGGCCATATTACATACCTACCATTTTTATTACTAGTATTGACAATGTCAATATGATAACCAAAACTGAGATACTACAAAAGTTTGTCACTGCTGCCCTAAATGACAATGAACATGGCTCTCTGCTCCTAATGAAGAAATTGTTGCCATGCAAAAGGTGGTTCTCAGAACAAAATGGTTTTGGACATGATAATGGAAGTTCAGGGAAGCACCTGTGTGTTACTGAAAATTGAGTGTTGTATATATATTCCCAATAATGCAACCCTCATGAAGCACTCACTTATTCACTTACAGACCCAGTAAGATCGTATACAACACATAGAAGATGACATTTAGCAAAAATGAAGGGGTGCTTCCCTGGGTAGGAAGACTGGTAAAAAACTATTTGGACTTTGCATTATAATAGGTAGAAACATTTTTTGCATTTGTGTTGCTGGTGTGGTGTATGTTTCCAATGTTTTATTAAGTTAGGAAAAGAAGCCATGCACTCACTTCCCCTATATGCTGCAGGCTCAGAGAATTTCACAAAAGAGGTGGGCTTCTGAGGAAATCTCACAAAAGAAATGGGCAATAAAGAATGGAATATGGGGGGCTTAAACATGGCTAATATGAACCCTGACCACTGAGGACTCTGGGAATGAACCAGAGTTGATTACCGGGCAATAACACTGTCACGCTGTACATGAACCAGATGTCCCTCCAGCCCAGAGCCTACAGCTCCAGATTACTTACCTTAAAAGAAAAACATCCATTAATCATCATGGAAGACATTTGTCTCAATGGTTTCTAAGGACCCTAGTAGTTTCAAGTGCCCCCATCCCCACCCCCACGGCCACATTCCTTTGTTCTGCACTCACTCTTAGATATGTTATACACACACACACACACACACACACACACACACCTATACACCTGAGGGTATTAAACTGTGAGCACAAAGACCTCCAGGCAGACATAACCTAGGTGAATCTTGGTGCTTCGTGGTGTGTCATGAACTGCATAGCACTTCCCTATATATATGTTTCTCCCTATTAAAGATTTTCCACCCCCTGTCGGTTTGTAGTACAGTGGTGGCTTGCATATTGCTGTCAATGCTGGAAGCTATGCCACTGGTGTTTAAAATGCTAGCAGGGTCCCCCATGGTGGCTGGGTTTCAGTGAAGCTTCCAGACTAAGACCGGGAAGAAGGGCCGGGCAAATTACTTCTGAGGAAAAAAATTGCCAGTGAAAACCTTATGGATAACAGCAGAACAGTGACTGATAGTGTTGGAAAATTAGGCCTACAGGTTAGAAGACACTCAAAATACAACTGGGGAAGAACTGCCTCCTCAAAGTTGAGTCAACTTTAATGAAGTGGACGGAGTAAAGCATTCAAGACCTTCATTTGCTGATGGGGCACAACTCAAAATGAGAAGAAAGGGCTGCAAACATATATTAGTAATCAGAATGTGGAATATACGAAGTATGAATCAAGGAAAATTAGAAGTCTTCAAAAATGAAATGGGATACTTGAAGATCAATATCCGAGGCATTAGTGCTTAGAAATGGACTGATACTGGCCATTTTGGATCAGACAATCATAGAGTCTACTATGCTGGGAGTGACAAATTGAAGAGGAATGGCATCACATTCAATGTCAAAAAGAACATTTCAAGATCTATCCTGAAGTACAATGCAGTCAGTGATAGCATAATACCATACGCCTACAAGGAAGACCAGTTAATAAGACTATTATTCAAATTTATGCACCAACCACTAAGGCCAAAGATGAAAACATTGAAGACTTTTACCAACTTCTGCAGTTTGAAATTAATAAAACATAAAATCAAGATGGCTTGATAATTAAATGGTGATTGGAATGCAAAAGCTGGAAACAAAGAAAGATCAATAGTTAGAAAATATGGCCTTGGTGATAGAAACGAGGTCAGAGGTCACATGATCGAATTCTGCAAGGCCAAAGACTTATTCATCAGAAATACCTTTTTTCAACAACATAAATGACAACTGTACACCTAAGGAGATTAGCAGTAACCAATAGTAACGATTGTACTACTTCTCTTGTCCAACAATGGGCTGAAAATCAAAATATCGGCTGGCATTTTCATATGCCCCATAACCCAAACTTACTTGCTGAAAGGGAAGATGATTTGAAGCACTTAGTGATTAAGATCAAAGACTACAGCCTTCAGTATGGATTACACCTCAACATAAACTAAACAAAAATACTCACAACTGGACCAATAAGCAACATCATGATAAACGGAGAAAATACTGAAGTCGTCAAGGATTTCGTATTACTTGGATCCACAACACCCAGAAAAGCAGCAGTCAAGAAATCAAACGACGTATTGCATTGGGCAAATCTGCTGCAAAAGACTTCTTTAAACTGTTAAAAAGCAAAGATGTCACTTTGAGGGCTAAGGTGCGCCTGACCCAAGCTATGGTGTTTTCAATCGCCTCATATGCATGCGAAAGCTGGACAACAAATAAGGAAGATCAAAGAAGAACTGACACCTTTGAATTATAGTGTTGGCGAAGAATATTGAATATACCACTGACTGCCGGAAGAATGAGCAAATCTGTCTTGGAAGAAGTACAGCCAGAATGCTCCTTAGAAGCGAGGATGACGAGACTTCTCTCACATAGTTTGGACATGTTATCAGGATAGATCGGGGGCGTAGCCAAGATGGTGGAGTAGTTAGATGCTTCCTGTATCCCTCTTACAACGAAGACCTAGAAAAACAAGTGATTTGATTCTATATGAATATCTAGGATCCCTGAATAAAGGAAAGTTGAGGAATTGGGCTGAGTCATGGGGCAGGGGAGAGGGAAACGGTTAGGAAGAAGCGAAGAGCACCAGAGCCGAGGCAGCAAAACTACAGCTCTGCAGCCACGCCAGTCCACAGTGAAGCAGGCAAACAGCTGTGCTGCACACGCACTCGGGAAGTAGTTTCCACAACGCGATTCTGCTTGGACACTCCGAACCAGTGAAAAGCAGCTCCCAAGTGGCTAAGTACCTGCATGCGGCCTTTCATGGGGATTTAAAAAAAAAAAAAAAAAGCCCATTTGGGAAAAACCTCTCTCCCTTTTACCTCCTCCCTCCACGCTGTGGACCAGGAGTCCACTGGGCAGGAAGTAGATCCCAAAAGGTGCCCTGACGCATTCTCCTGGCCTTGGACAGGAAACAAATAAGCTACTGGCTCCCCTAAGCCAGGAACACAGGGTTGGCACAGCTCCTTTTCTAGGCACAGGTATAAGGGGTCTGCAGCCTCTGAGTGCCTGACACCACTTTATAGACTTGTGGGGACCCGTCTCAACAGCGTTAGCCCTCACTACCAGAGTACAACAGAGCAAACATCTGAAGTTTAACTTCAACTGCTTCAGCTGTGAACTGGCAGATTTTTTACCTTCAAAACAGCCCTGCCCCTTAAGTAGGCACTTTTATCGATCTGCAACTGGGGCTTAAGGACTGGTGGTATCACCTAAAGCTCCTAGTCACCTGCTACAGGAGACCAAGAAAAAGTGGTGCCCTCAAGTGTTTACAGCTAGCAGAGTGGGTTGCTCATAGTCTGGCTGCAAAACTCACCTACCTACTCACCGTAGAGAATAGGGACACACTTTCCTTTCAGACTCTCAGGGACAGCCGTCAGCCCCCTGCCTGGCCCAGCATGTGATCCCCTACCACAGCCAGAGTCCAGTGCCTGCACCAATCACCCATGCCTCTCTAGGACTGGGGATGAGAGCCTGCATCACACACTTGGTGACTGACTGCCTGGACACCCGAGCTGAACCCATATAGGAAAATTTAATGGACTCCTGTGTGCACATACTTAGTTACAGAACTGACTACCTGATGACAGGAAGTTAGAGATTCAAAGATGTCAAAAATCAAGCTAGTGCACACCAGCAGCCTATTTGGGCATATCAAAACAAAACAAGAAGCTAGGTCTCACTAAACAAATATAAAATAAAATTATAATAAATTATTGGTTGCTCGGAGACAACAGTCAATATCAAGTCACATAAAGAGGCAGTCCATGATGGCTTCAGCAAGATCCCAAAATAAAGAATCAATAAATTATCTGGAGGAAGAGAACTTCTTGGACTTACCAGAGGCAGAATACAAAAGATTAATATACAGAACTCTTCTAGAAATTAGAAAGGAGATTCTACAGAATATAGAGACAATCAGGGAACATACAAAGTAGTAGCGGAACTTAAGAAAGTTATTCAAGAACATAATGCCAAATTTAATAGGCTGCAAGAATCCATTGAGAGACAACAATCAGAAATCCAGAAGATTAACAATAAAATTTCAGAATTAGACAACTCAATAGAAAGTTATAGGAGCAGAATTAAGGCAGTAGAAGTTAGAATTAGTGACTTTGAAGAGAATAGACCAGTCCCTGGAGAAGGACATCATGCTTGGTAAAGTGGAAGGTCAGTGAATAAGAGGAAGACGCTCAAGGAGTTGGATTGACACAGTGTCTGCAACAATGGGCTCAAGCATAACAACGATCATGAGGATGGCGCAGGACCTGGCAGTGTTTCATTCTGTTGTTCACAGGGTCGCTATGAGTCGGAACCAACTCGACAGCACCTAACAACAGCATAACCCCAAGGTGCAGGGTTAATACAAAATATCCTCAAGGAACAGATTAATGCCCAATGGGCCTTCCCCCCTTGCACCATTGGATAGTGGTTTTCCCTGAAGCTCTGAGCGTTCTAAATGAAGCTACCACCATGAGATGGCAGTCCTCATATAAGCAATGAAATGTCAAGCCACCCCTAGGCAAGTCAATTAGACTATGGAAGACCTTTCCAGCCATGTTTATGCAGGAACTGGACTCTACTAGACGAGTCCTATTACTCAGGATGATAATAAACATAAACCACAGATGGGAGACAGACTAGGGTATACAGTGGCAAGTACCAAATGACTGGTTGGGATTCTTACTGCCGAAAAGTCAGGATTCACCCTCTCTAGCCTTCAACCCCATGTTCCTCAGTGGTACTGAGTTCGAGGTAAGTACATGACATCAACATGTCTCACAGCTATATTGTGGGGTACACAGGTTGCAACAGTAAGATGGATTCTGATCTCCCACTGATAACTACCACAGAAAGGGACTCCTTGGGCACTAGGTGTGGTACACCCATCAATAAAAGACCACACAAGCCAACAAAGTTTTGGAAGATGGAGGTAATAATGTTAGGTGCCATCGAGTCAGCTCTGACTCACAGTGACACTATGAGGTAATAATACAAGTTATATATTAATATAAATATGTAATTATATTTATTTATATAATTATATATTAATAGAAAATAATGACTAACATATATATATGCCTAATAAGTTCTTTTCTACTAAAAGCTTAACAGCCTTCGGACTTCTCCTCTATGCCCCTGCTGTTTGGAAGACGATGGAAAACATGTTTCTGTCCTAGATGCATCACAATGCCAAAGTAACAAATCAGTCTGATTGTAGTATATAAGGTTAATGCCACTTAACATCTAAGGAATTGGGAATTCCAGGACACTTAATTGTTCTCATGTGGAACCTGTACACAGACCAAGAGGCAATGTACATTTGAACAGAACAAGGGAATACTGCGTGGTTGAAAATCAGGACAGTGTACATCAGGTTTGTATCTTTTCCCCATATTTATTATCTGTATGCTGAGCAAATAATCTAAGAAGCCAGACTATGTGAAGAAGAACATGGCATCAGGATTGGAGGAAGACTCATTAACAACCTGTGATATACAGATGATGCAACCTCGCTTGCTGAAAGCGAAGACTTGAAGCACTTACCGAATAAGATCAAAGATAACAGCCTTCACTATGAATTACACCTCAACATAAAGAAAACAAAAAAGATTTTGGACACTAACCAACTTGGCTTTCAGTGCCTTAGATTTCAGGATCCACACCAAAGAGTCCTGAGGGCAGTTCAGGGCCATTATAATGCCTGTGACCCCAGCTCCCGCCTTTGAAATTGCTCCACCTGCTGTTCTGGTGGGAGAGTTGAACGATAAAAGAATAGGGTTTAACATTTAAGCTATTTATAAAGTTTGAAAAGAGTAAGGAAGACTAAAATTGTGATTAAATAAAAAGAGTAATAGCATAAAATTAAAATTTAACTAATCTAAGTCTGGAGCCCTGGTGGCGAAGTGGTTAAGAGCCCAGGCTGCTAACCAAAAATCAGCAGTTTGAATCCACCAGCTACTCCTTGGAAACTCTATGTTGCAGTATGCTTCCATAAAAGATTACAGCCTTAGAAACCCTATGGGGCAGTTCTCTGTCCTATAAGGTCGCTATGAGTCAGAATCGACTCTACGGCACACAACAACAACAATCTAAGTCTAGAGCTAAGGCCATCTTACCTTCAACACTCACTCGTGTGCACACGTACACATACACACATGCCTGCACACAAATTCTTAGTCACTTAAGACACTAGTTTAAACTTAAATCATTCAATGTAATACACCAAATTAATGGGACAAAGGAAAAGAATGACATGATCATCTCAAGGGATGCAGAAAAGGCATTTTATGAACTCCAATACCCTTTTCTGATAAAAACTCTCAACAAGATAGGAATAGAAGAGAAGTTCCTCAACATGATTAAGGGCACGTATGGAAAACGAACAGCCAACCAAGAGACTTTCTCTTGAGAATTGGAATGAGAAAAGCATGCTCATTATCACCACTTCTATTCAATATCATACTGAAGGTCCTAGTCAGAGCAATAAGGCAAGAAGAAGAAATAAACGGTTTCCAAATTGGAAATGGATAAGTAAAACTATCTGTGTTTGCAGATGACATGGTCTTGTATATAGAAAATACCAAAGAATCTGCAAGAAAGCTTCCAGAAGTAACAGAAGAATTCGGCAAAGTTGCAGGGTAGAAGGTCAACACACAAAAAGCAATTGGGTTTCTATACACCAGCAATGAGAAATCTGAAAAGAAAATCAAGAAAACAATTCCACATGAAATAGCATTTAAAATAAAATACCTACGAATAAACCAACCAGGGATGTGAAGGATTTATACAATAAAAAGTATAAAATACTGCTGCAAGAAATTAAAGCAGACATTAATAAATGGAAAGACATTCTGTACTCATGGATTTGAAGACTTAATATGGAGGAAATGTCAATATTACCCAAAGTTATCTATAGATTCAACAGAATCCTCATCAAAATTCCAAAAGCATTTTTTACAGAAATGGAAAAAACTAATCCTCAGCTTTATATAGAAAGGCAAGAGACCCAAATAGCGAAAGCAATTTTGAAGAAGAACAAATGGGAGGCCTCACTCTTCCCAATTTAAAAACTTACAATACAGCTACAGTAATCAAAACAGCCAGGTACTGATTTAGTGATAGACACATAGACCAATGGAATAGAATTGAGAGCCCAGAAATCAAGGCTGCTGAGTCCATTCAATGGCAAAGAAGTCTCTTCAACAAATGGCGCTGGGAAAATAGGATTTCCACACGCAGAAAAATGAAGCAGGATCCATTCCTAACACCATACATGAAAACTAATTAATAATGGATCAAGGACCTAAATGCTAAATCTAAAACCATAAATTCTTAGAAAAAAATATGGTGGCAAAGCTATGGGATCTAGTTTTTCTTTTCTTTTTTAATGATAGATTATCCACATATAACAACAAATGCATGAGCAGCAGAAGACAAAATAAAAATACTTTTTTCATCAAAGGACTTCATCAAAAAGTAAAAAGCAATCTACTGACTGGGAAAAAGCTTCAGGAACCATATATCTGATAAGGGTCTAATATCCAAAATATCTATAAAACATCTACAACTTAATAACAAAGACAACCCAATCAAAGAATGGGCAAAGGACTTGAACAAAAACTTCACCAAAGAGGTTGCTGAAGTGACCAAAAAGCACATTGTAAAGATGCTCGTTGTCACTAGCCTTTACAGAGACGCAAATCAAAACTACAATGAGATATCATCTAGCCCCTACTAGAATGGCAATGATCAAAAAAAAAAAAAAAAAAAAAAACCAGAAAATCTAAATGTTGGCAAGGATGTGGCAAGATTAGAACCATTATCCGTCACTGACAAGAATTTAAAATGGTACAACTGTTGTGAAAAACAGTATGATTCCTCAAAAAATTAAAAATAGAACTACCATATGACTCAGCAGTTGTACTCCTAGGTATACATCCTAGGGACCTAACAGTAGCCATATGAACAGACAGATGTATACCTATGCTCATTGCAGCACTATTAACAATAGCAAAAAGTGGGAATAACCTAAGTTCCCATCAATGGATAAATGGAAAAACAAAATGTGATACCTAGATACAATGGAATACTATTCAGCCATAAAGGAAAATTAAGTCCTGATGCATGCTGCAACGTTGATGAACCTGGAAGACATCATGCTGAGTGAAATAAGTCAATCACAAAA
This sequence comes from Dugong dugon, assembly GCA_030035585.1. Taxonomy (NCBI): domain Eukaryota; kingdom Metazoa; phylum Chordata; class Mammalia; order Sirenia; family Dugongidae; genus Dugong; species Dugong dugon. The sequence goes on along the minus strand of CM057462.1, from coordinate 15,327,562 downwards.
GGACAAATATTGTATAATCTCACTTCTTTTGCAATAACAAGAATAGGTAAATATGTAGACGCCAATGGTTATTAGTTGTTACCAGGGGCAGAAGGGAGGATGAGGAAATCATTCTCTGGGACGTAGTGAGTTTTTGTCTATGGCAATGGCAAAATTGGTATTGAATAAGAGTAATGGTTACACAACTTGACTAATGTAACTGATATCACTAAACTGTACACCAGAAAAGGGCGAATTAGCAAATGTGGAGTTATATACAATTTTACAACAGCACCCACACACACACCAGAGAGAGAGAGGCTGCAACTGCTGATACTACTTCAGTACAACCAAACTTCTCATGGGATTATTTTACTTCGTTCAAAGCTTTAGGGTCCTGGTTTCGTGGGACAGTCCGATTAGCCTAATACTGTTTCTAGAATTTCTGTTTTACCTCCTAGTTTGGTGAGTAGTGCCTGGGGTCTTCAAAGATTGTGAGAGGCCATCCAAAATACATCTATTAGTCTCTACCTGGAGCAAAAGAGAAAGGAGACCCAGAAAATGGAGAAGGAACAGGACTACAGGTCTAACTACCTCCATAAACTATGGCTTCCTTTTCCAGGAGACCAGAAAAATGAGATGAAGCCCAGCTCCCATTACTGAACATTTTGATCAAGGACTGGATATATAGATCCTGATCAAGAGGGAAAAAGTATAGAACATAATTTAAAATTCTTATGGAATCCAGACTTACTAGACCCATTAAGACAGGAGGAGCCCCAAAATCTTTTTCCCTGAGATAATCTTTAAACTTTGAACCCAATCTCCTGAAGTCATTTTTAAACCAAACAACAGTTTAGCTTAATTTGTAAGAAAGTTTCACTTGAACAGTGCACTCTTTTAAAGAATTATCTGTATGAAAACAGTAACTCTAAAGCATAGATGAGAAGTTCAGGGGGCACTGTGTCAATGTTAATGGTGGTAAAACAATTTGGGTAGAGACAGAATGGTGACACAACCTGAAGAAAGTAACCAATGTCACTAAACTCTACATGCAGAAATTGTTGAATGGGACTATGTTTTGCTGTGTACATTTTAACCAAAAAATAAATAACGAGAGAATGCAGGGGAAAAAAAGATCAACAGTTTCTAGTAAAGGTAGACATACACCTACCATACGGCACAGCAATCCCATTAATTAAGAAGTACACGGAAAAATGAAACCCTATGTTTACACAGGAAAAAAATCTATGCTTGAACGTTTATAGAAGTTTTACTCATAAAACCAGGGAAACACTCAAATGTCCTTCCACTGGCGAATACATAAACTCAGATGTGTATACAAGGAAATACTGTTGTTAAGTGTCGAGTTGGCTCTAACTCATAGCGAACAGCAGAACGAAACACTGCTCAGTTCTGCGCCATCCACACAATAGTTGCAATGTTTGAGCCTACTGTTGTAGCCACTGTGTCAATCCATCTCGTTGAAGGTCTTCTTCTCTTTCGATGACCCTTTACCAAGCATGATATCCTTCTCCAGGGACTGGTCCACAGATAACATGTCCAAAGTACATGCGACGAAGTCTCGCCATCCTAGCTTCTAAGGAGCATTCTGGCTGTACTTCTTCCAAGACAGATTTGTTCATTCTTCTGGCAGTTCATGGTACATTCAATATTCTTTCCAACATCATAACTCAAAGGAATCAATTCTTCTTTGGACTTATTCATCGTCCAACCTTCACATGCATATGAAACGATTGAAAATACCACGGCTTGGGTCAGGTGCACCTTAGTTCTCAAGGTGACATCTTTGCTTTTTAACACTGTAAAGAGTTCTTTTGAAGCAGATTTGCCTCATGCAATATGTCATTTGATTTCTTGACTGATGCTCCCATTGGCGTTGATTGTGGATCCAAGTAAAATGAAATCCTTGACAAGTTCAATATCTTCTCCGTTTATCATGATGTTGCTTATTGGTCTAGTTGTATTTTTGTTTTATGTTGAGGTATAATCCATACCGAAGGCTGTAGTCTTTTTACTTTTTAAACTTTTATTACAGAAAATTTAAAACATATACACAAGTAGATAGTACAGTATAATATATTCTCATGTACCCATTATCCAGCTTCAATGATGATCAACTCATCCCTACCTATCCATACCCTCCCTAACTTGGATTTTGAGGGAAATCTCAGGTATGTTATTTTAGCTATATGTCGTTATTACCCACTGCCATCAAGTCAATTCTGACTTACAGTGACCCCATAGGACACAGCAGAACTACCCATAGGGTTTCCAAGGCTGTAAATCTTTACAGAAGTAGACTGCCATATCTTTCTCCTTCGGAGCAGCTGGTGGGTTCCACCTTTCAGTTAGGAGCCGAGCACTCTATTTCATTATAACTATACCTTAAAAGTTTTTATACTAAAAAGTATAAAAACAATTTCTTAAAATCACCAAGTATCCCACCAGTGCTCAATTTTACTGAGTCTTTATACTTTTCTAGTTTTTTGTTTTGACTTGTAGGATTGTTAGTTTCCTTTGTGGTTACCTTAATATTTACCCCTATTTTTCTAAGTTTATACTGGTCTTTTACTTCTTTATATCACCTTGCCTTCCTCTCCATATGAAAAATTTATGTCTACATTTTTTAGACCCTCTTTTTGTTTTAATGTTGTCATCTTTTACATATTGACATCTGTTTCCTTATTTTCAGTGTTTTAGCTTTGATTTACTTTTGTGACTTCCCTGAGTTGACCTCTGGTTGCTCTGTCCTGTGTTCTAGTCTTGGGTTGTTATCTGATATTACTGATTTTCTAACCAGAGGACTCCTTTTAGTATTTCTTGTAATTTTGGTATGGTTTTTGCAAATTCCCTAAACTCCTGTTTATCTGGAAATGCCCTAATTTCGCCATCATATTTGAGAGACAGTTTTGCTGGATACAGAATTCTTGGCTGGCAGTTTTTTTTCCTTCAAGGCTTTATATATGTCATCCCACTGACTTCTTGCCTGCCTGGTTTGTGCTGCATAGTCCGAGGTTATTCTTATTGACTCCCTTTTGTAGATGACTTTTCATTTACCCCTAGCTCCTCCTAAAATTCTCTGTTTGGTTTTGGCAAGTTTGATTATAATATACCTTGGTGACTTTCTTTTGGTATCTACCTTATGTGGGTTCAACGAGCATCTTGGATAGATATCATCTTTCACGATATCAGGAAAGTTTTCTGCCAACGAATCTTCAACAATTCTCTCTGTATTTTCTGTTACCATCCCCCCCCCACCCCCCCGTTCTGGTACTCCAATCACTCGTATGTTATTCCTCTTGAGAGTCCCACATAATTCTTAGGGTTTCTTCATTTTTTAAAATACTTTTATCTGATTTTTCCTCAAATAAGTTGGTGTCAAGTGCTTTATCTTCAGTCTCACTAATTCTGACTTCCATTGCCTCAATTCTTCTCCTATGACTTTCTATTGAGTTGTCTAATTCTGGCATTTTATTGTTAATCTTCTGGGTTTCTGATTGCTGTCTCTCTTATGGATTCTTGCAGCCTGTTAAATTTGTCATTATGGTCTTATCTAATCTTTTTAATTTCCTCTATTTTGTGTTCTGTGTTTTGCTTAATTTCCTTCCTAATTTATTGAAGAGTTCTGTATATTAATCTTTTGTATCCTGCCTCCGGTAATATCAGGAAATTTTCCCCTTTGGAAAATTTCTAGATTATTTTGGGAGCTTGCTGAAGTCATCATGGATTGCCTCTTTATGTGACTTGATATTGACTGTTGTCACTGAGCCATCAATAAGTTATATTTATTTAGTTTGCTGTGTCCTAGCTTCTTGTTTTGTTTTGCTATGCCCCAATAGGCTGCTCGTATGAGCTAGTTTGATTATTGAAGCTCTAATGTCCTGTCACCAGGTGGTTAGATCAGTTACTAGGTATGTGAGCTCAGGAGTCTGCCCATTCCTCCTGTATGGATTCAGCTCAGGTGCCCAGATAGATATCCACCAAGTGTGTGGTGTACGCTCTCACAGTCCTAGACAGACTTAGGTGGTTGGTGTAGGCACAGGCATCCAGCTGTAGCAGTGGGACACACTCTGAACAAGGCAGGGGGCTGACGGCTGCCTCCAAGTGTCCAGGAGGAAGATGTGTCCTTTTTCCCTAGAGTACGTAGGTGGGTGGATTTTGAAGCTGGACTATGAGCACCTAATGCTGTTGGCTGTAAGGACTGGGGGGCACCTCTTATTCATGGGCCCATATTGCAGGTGGCTAGGTGGTGTGGGTGGAGCCATCAGTCCTCAGGCCCCTGATGTGGGTAGGTGAAGACCCTGCTTAATGGGCAGAGCAGTGTCAAATGTCAAAAACCTGCCACTTCATAGCTGAAACAGTTGAAGTTAGAGTTCTAGTATATACCCTGTTGTACTGCAGTAATGAGGGCCTACGCTGTCGAAATGGGCCCACACAAGTCTATGCAGGGGGAAAGGCACTCAAGGCACTTGGATCCCTTATGCCTGTGCCTAGGCAAAGGAGCTGTGCCTACCCTGGGCTCCTGGCTTAGGGGAACTGGCAGTTTATTTTTTCCCATTTGTTTATTTGTTCACTCTCCAAGGCAGGAAGAATGGCTCCGGATGTGTGACGGATCCTACTTCCGGCCCAGGGGACTCGGCAATTACTGAAGCTGGTCAAGGACCCAGTGCAGAGCAGGAAGCAGGAAGGTAAATGGGAGAGTTTTTCCCTGAAGGTGTTTTTGATCCACTTGAGTAGGCCGTATGCAATTATTTATCTTTTTCACCGATCCAGAGCTGCTTCTCATTGGTTCTGCGTGGCCATGTAGGCTCTCAGCAGCTGGATCTCTCCCGGTGTGGAAAATGTGCCTCCCGATCACTGCCGCTTGCCTGCCTTGCTGCATACCCCTGAGCTGATCAGGCCTGAATGGCTCAGGCTCTTGCTGGGTCAGGTCTGGCAACTCCTAGCTTCTTCCGAACCATCTGTCCGTCCCCCTGCCACTCAATCTGGTTCCTCAACTCTGCCTTTGATGTTCAGGGCTCCCAGATTGCCATATATAATCAAATCACTTGTTTTCTCGGGTCTTTGTTGTAAGAGGTTTCACCAGAAGTGTCTGACTACTCTGCCATCTTGGTCCCGCCTCCTCCCATACTCAATTTTGAAACTGCCTCATAATTTTCCATTTTCTAACTATTTGAATCAGGATCCATAAAAGTTCCACACATTGCAATTGTCTTTTAAATCTCTTTTAATCTGTAAACTTCCCCCCTCCATCTCTTCCTACTTCTTGTTGAAGAAACTGTGTCCTTGGTCAAGTTTCTCACAGTCTGGATTTTGCAGATTATATCTCTGAAGTTCAGTTTATCATGTTCCCCTGCATTTCCTTAATCCAATTCAAGTTTGACTTTTCAAAGGTTTCCTAATGGGTGATGTTGTGAAAACACTTAATAGTGATATATACACAATAAACAAGTCACAAAAGTGCTAAAGAAGAGGCAAGACACAAAATCAACAGCAACCCAAGGACGCTTTTTCATTTTTTTAAGCTGCCATCCATCAAAAACTAAACAGTTGCCATCGAGTCTACTCCGACTCATAGCAACCCTATAAGACAGAGAAGAACTTCTCCATTGGATTTCCAAAGAGCAGCTGGTATATTCGAACTGCCAACATTTTGGTTAGCAGCCAAGCACTTACCTACTGCATCACCAGGGCTCCAGTGGGCCCAAATTTATTGTGACCCCATACACAGCAGAAGAAAACATTGCCTAGTCCTGTGCCATCCCCAAGATCAGTTATAGATTAGACCATTGGGAGTCACAGGATTTTCATTGGATGACTTTTGGAAGTAGACTGCCAGGCCTTTCTTCCCATTAAGGCTGTAGTCTTTGATCTTCATCTGTAAGTGCTTCAAGTCCTCTTCACTTTCAGCAAGACAAGTTTGTGTCATCTGCACAATGCAGGTTGTCGAGTCTTCCTCCAATCCTGATGCCAAGTTCTTCATATAGGCCAGCTTCTAGGATTATTTGCTCAGAAAACAGATTGAATAAGTACGCACACCTTTCCTAATTTTAAACCACACAGTATCCCCTTGTAATACTACAAAGCAATAAGAAACAAACTTCATACATTTAACAACACAGATGAATCTTAAATTCATTATAATAGGAGCCAGAATCTGAAACTACATAGTGAATGACCTGTATAGGGACAGTTGCCAGGCAGTCAGCATGAGGGGATGGCTTGACTAAAAAGGGGCAATGTTAGGAATGTTTTTAGAGGGAAGAGAACTCTACTGTCATTGTGGTATTGGTTATATGACTTGATATACTTGTCAAAATTCTTACTACTGTACATTGCAAAAGTGAATTACTGTTTTTAAATTCAAGAAGACTGTTATACAAAGGATGAACAATGACTGAAGAAAACTCTGAAAGTTAGGGACAAGCTAAGTGACACAGAAAGTCTTGCCTTTGCGAGAGAATCTCTTCTAATGTTCTAGGCTGCTCTGCGGGCTGATTTGTCTGCATACATGTTTTATAAAACTGCCATCATCATGTATATACTATCTTATACCCTGCCTTTCAAACAACAGTAATCTATGATTGCCATTCCTATTGTAGACTAAACTTTTTCTCAAGAAATTCATTTACTGACAGTACAGTACTCTGACATGCAGCCAGGCATTTATTGAGAACTCCCTTTCTGTTGTGCAGTGACACTGGTTCCAGACCTTCAGTATTTCCACTATCACTAGAATCAATGGAAGGAGCCCTGATGGTTCAGTGGTTAAGCGCTAGCTACGAACTGAAAGGTCAGCAGCTGAACCCACCAGCGGCTCCATGGGAGAAAGATGTGGAAGCCTGCTTTCTTAAAGATTACAACCATGGAAACCCTGTGGGTCATTTCTCTGTCCTGTAGGGCTGCTATGAGCCAGAATCAACTCAATGGCAACGGGCAGGATCAATGGACACAACTATGGTGCCCAGGGATTTCCATGGGATGATTCTGAAAGGGGAATTTCTGGGCGAACAGGAAGCCTAATATGAATGCCTCTGTTACCTATGGCCACCATTTCTCAGGCCTCTTATGTGAGGTACCATAGAGGAAGCTCCCAGTTCAGCATAGGGCAGTGGCGTTGAATAAACTACCTGACCCTGCAGCAGGTATGTACCCCAGATTGAGCAGCAGTTTCCAGTCCAGTCCACCCTACTAATTGCAGCCTCAGCTCCTAGACTGGCACACTTTCCAGGAACCACGGAATTACCAAAAGCTGGACTCTCAAAATACAGGCGCTAGGCCTGTGCTGGACAGAAGTTTCATCGCTGCTAGGTCATGCTATGGATCCGTATGAACCCCCAAGAGGAACTCTCCTTCCACACAAACCCTGTTTCTCACAGCACCACTTGGAAGGCACATTTTTGTGAGATGGTGTGCAGTTTCCTCATCAGTAAACCAGGGATCATAATAGTTGTGGAGGATAAATGAGAGAAGCAATGGAAAAATGTTCAGTACAGCACTGCACATAAAATATACCTGAGATTTGGTAAGTGAATGTACTTTCCAAAATAAAGAAGGCTAAAAGGAAATATCCAAAACAACAAGAGTGGTGGACTATTGAGTGGTTTTACATTTTTCCTTATAACTTCCTGTTAAAATAAAATTTTCTACAATGAAAACATACTGCATTATAATGTGAAAAAGTATAAAAACTCAAAACAGAGTTAATAAAACACACTTCAAGATACAAATAGGTTGATGACATTTTGTAATAATAATTTGCATATAAAAGAACCAAGGTAACATTCTGACACTCATCCAAGGTGTACCTTCTCACGTCTTCAAAAGACTCGAGAAGTGAAGACTTTCCCTCATTCCTTACATACATAAGGCCTCTCTCCACTGTGAGTTCTTACATGTTTACTAAGGAATGAGGAATAACTAAAGTCCTTCCCACATCCTTATCTCTCTATACTGTAAACTCTTCTATGGTTAGTAAGGGATGAGGAAAAACTAAAAGCTTTCTCACATCCCTTACTATTCATAAGGCTTCTGTAAAAATAGTATGGCATCAGAAGTCACTTTCTAATTTCAGGGAGAGAGATGAGAAACATCATCAGCCCAAAGCTGATTCCTATGAGGTAGAGGTCAAACATACCTTCCACCTCCAACATTTTTACAAATTCTGAAACCAGCTGTGCCTCCCAAGACACTCTTTCTCTGCTGGGTTCGATAATTCGTTACAACAGCCACACAGAACTCATAGACCAGACCCACGATTAATGGGGTTTATTAGGGAAGTAAGAGGTTACATTTCAGGATCAGGATCAACATGGAGAAAACAGGAACTCAGGATACAGTTCTTCAATCAAGACAGCTTTTTCTCAGCCTCTACTACAGGGTCTTCCACTTGAATCCTGGACTTTTCTGCCAGCCTCAGCCCTGCTCAGGCAGGTGTTACACCTCTTTAGCAACACCAGTAAGTGTTCAGAGGCACACTACTCGGCCAGAGAACATCCAGCCCAAATGTTCTCAGCTCTCTCACTCTATCAGTTAGCAAGCCCACTGTGTCTGCCTCGCTACATGAGCCAGGAAGCCCACCATGACGTCTTGTGCCAGTGTCCTGGTTCAGCTGCTGCATGTTTCTCTGACGAGCTTGCCACTTCTCCCCGTCTAGCGCCACTCCTCCTAAAGTGTTAAGCTATGTCTCCTGAGTCTAGGAGGTTCTCAGCACATGGGCCCTGGGTCCAAAGGACACAGTCCACTCCTGGCCTGTCTTCCTGATGGTAGGTGATGTCCCTCTACCCCTTTCTGTGATAGGCTTTTTTTAACCTAGTGGCATGGCAAAACTGACCAGTCCCCTCTCGGGGAACATCTAGCTCAATTGGAATGACACAGCTTATAAAGACAATGCTCTACATTCTACCTTGGTGAGTAGTGTCTGGGGTCTTAAAAGCCTGTGAGCGGCCATCTAAGATACTCCACTGGTCTCATCCCTTCTGGAGCAAGGGAGAATGAAGAGAACAGGATACAAGGAAAAGATTAGTCCAAAGGACTAATTGTCCACAGCTACCAAGGCCTCCACCGGACTGAGTCCAGTACAGCTAGATGGTGCCAGGCTACCACCACTGACTGCTCTGACCAGGATCACAACAGAGGGTTCTGGACAGAGCTGGAGAAGGATGTAGAGCATAATTCTAATTCACAAAAAAAAGACCAGATTTACTGGCCTAAAGGAGACTGGAGAAACCTCGAGAGTATGGCCCCCAGACACCCTTTTAGCTCAGTGGTGAAGTTACCTCTGAGGTTCACTGTTCAGCCTGGGAGTGGACAGCCCTGTAAAACCAAATGAGACTAACGAGGTACAGGAGTCCATTGACAAGGGCCAGAAGGCAGAAGGGGACAAGGAAGCTGGTGATAGGGAACCCAAGGTTGAGTAAGGATATTGTTGATGTGTTGTGAGATTGTTAACCATTGTCATAGGGCAACATTTGTAGTAACTGTTAAATGAGAAACTATTTTGTTCTGTAAGCCTTCATCTTAAGTGAGAATAACAGCACAATTGGAAGAGCGTAGTCAATGTCACTGAGCTGTGTATGTAGACATTTTTGTAATGGTGTATCTTTGGCTATGTGTATTTTCACCAAAAAAAAAAAAAAGGTTGAGAATTTAGAGGGTTAATATGTTGTGGGGTTGTTAACCAATGTCATAAAACAACATGTGTACTACTGTTTCATGAGAAACTATTTGTTCTGTAAACCTTCACCTGAAGTACAATAAAATATAAAAAAAAAAAAAACCTGACCAATCCCCTACAAAGGTTCCATGCAGCATCTTATTTGCATAGTCGCATGCAATCATTTGGTGAGAGTTCCAAAGTCGTGGCTAGAAGGGCCAGATGATAGCAATTCACGGCAACACAGGTCCTCTCCACTGTGAGATCTTATATGGTCAGTGAGGTGTGAAAACTGTCTAAACACTTTCCCACATTCCTTACTATGGTAAGGCCTATCTCCACTGTGAGTTCTAACGTTTACAGGATGAGAAACAACTAAAGGTTTTCCCACATCCTTTACATTCGTAAGACCTGTATCCATTGTAAGCCCTTATATGGTCAGTGAGGCATGAAAACTGACTAAAGGCTTTTCCACATTCCTTACATTCATAAGGCCTCTCTCCACTGTGAGATCTTATATGTATAGTGAGAGATGAGGAAAAGCTAAATGCATTCCCACATTCCTTACATTCATAGGCTTTTTTTTCCACTGTGAGTTCGCATGTGTAGTGAGAGCTGAGGCCTGACTAAAGGCTTTCCTACATTCCTTACATTCATAAGGCCTGTCTCCACTGTGAGACCTTATATGTGTAGTGAGGGCTGAGGAATAACTAAAGGCTTTCCCACATTCCTTACATTCATAAGGCTTTGCTCCACTGTAAGTTCACATATGTACAGTGAGGGATGAGGAACAACTAAAGGCTTTCCCACATTCTTTACATTCATAAGGCCTGTCTCCGCTGTGAGTTATTATATGTCTAGTGAGGCGTGAGGAATAACTAAAGGCTTTCCCACATTCCCTACGTGCATAAGCCCTCTCTCCACTGTGAATTGTTATATGTCTAGTGAGGGCTGAGGAATAACTAACAGTTTTCCCACATTCCTTACATTCATAAGGCTTCTCTCCACCATGAGTTCGCATATGTACAGTGAGGGATGAGGCCTGACTAAAGGCTTTCCCACATTTCTTACCCTCAAAAAGCCTCTCTTCACTGTGAGTTCTTATACGTCCAGTGATGCTTGAGAGACAACTAAAGGCTTTCCCACACTCCTTACATTCGTAGGGCCTCTCTCCACTCTGAGTTCTTATATGTCTAGTAAGGTGTGAGGAATCAGTGAAGGTTTTCCCACATTCTTTACATTCATAAGCCCTTTCTCCATTGTGAGTTCTTATATGTCTAGTGAGATTTGAAGAATGATGAAAGTTTTTCCCACATTCCTTACATTCATAAGGCCTCTCTCTACACTGAGTTCTTTTATGTTTAGTGAGGGGTAAGAAACAACTACAAGGTTTACCAAAATCCTTATGTTTATAAAGTTTCTCTCTCATATGTGGTTTCAGGGAAGAAGGACCACTACGGTCTTCTCCACGTTCCTTACAATGACAAGGTTTGTATCTAGTGTGAGATCTGATGTGATGCTCTAATGATGAATGATCCATGAAAGCTTTTCCATACTCAAGGCATTCAGAAGGATTTGCTTCAGGAGTTCTTTCGAGCCTAGTAAGATTTCCAATCGAGCTGAAAGTTTTTCCACACTGATTACCTTCTTCACCTTTATTTACTTTACCATCTTTACATTCACAGAGGCTCTCTACTGTATATATTCTGTTAAAAATAGGAAGCATGTTGTTAGAATTAAATTTCTTACCATTTCACTATTACCATACACAATGAATGTGTGTTTTCTGCCCTGAGTTGTCATGTGTTGCCTAGGTTGAACCATCTCACAGAGGGTGTGACCATTACGGTCAAGGTCTTTCTACATAATGGAGCGTTCTGCTAATAAGGTACAAGTGAAATATGTTTAAAATACTCAATATCTGATTCACATTTATGGAAATACTGTGTTGTGAAAATTATGTGAACACACCATTTTAGAGCTAGTTTTACACACACACACAAATGTCATGACACTTTAAGACTCTCTTGAGGCACTCTTCACTGTCATGTGACTAATACTCACCTCACATGCCTTCCCTGGTTGTTGTGTTGACGTTCAATGCCATGGAATTCAAAGATCTCTCCTAACATGGAGAACCAGGAGTCACTGTCATTTGTCCATTATTATCCTGTTTAAAAACCGACCCAATAATTTTAAGTGGAATTTCACGAGAAGAAACAAAACAGGAAATTTTAGGAGGAAGAAGGTACATGTGAAGAAAGACTGACTTTGAGGCATTTGACTGTTATAGGACTTTGACAATGGCCAAAAGGTAAGAAATTTACTAAGAAATAATTCCTTGAAAATTGGGAGTGATGGTTATATAAGTAAGATGTAACTGGGAAGGCAAAATAAAAAGGTATTGTAAACAACGCATGTGCATAAAGGTAATATTAAAAGAAGACATGGGTCTTTTTCCACAAACACAGAAAGCATGAGAGGACTAATGAAAAATCAAAGAAGTCAGCTCAGGTAAGTGTGTAACTTCTACCTCCTCAAAGCTAAGGATTATTTCAGTTGATTTCTTAAAATGTAATCCCACTCTACCAGGGGTGGTCCTTTGAAGGATACTTGCCTTCCTGATGCTTCCTGGATAAGCACCAGGATAAGTACTTCAGCTCTGGATAAATGTTACAGCTATGGATAATTCCTATCTGCACTCTCCTCAGATCCTTCCCTTGCTTCTCAGGGAGAAAAATTAGTGTGGTTGATATGGTGTTCATGGGGAAAGACAGATAATGAGGGAAGATAGATAAGCACATTTCTCTAATGCTGAACTAATACTTTGGTCTCCACGGTCTCTATAGATAGATAGATGTGAGTTTGTTTTTAGCAAAATAATCACATCAAATTTGTAATAAGCATGGTAAAATGCTAATGAGGTTCCAAACACAAATCTCTCTTTGCCACAAAGTGACCCTGAAGCCAATGTTCACACTTACAACATTTTAAAGTGCCTCAAGGCTTTGAACAATGAGATAAATAGTCAATTTAATACAGATTTTTACTTTTATGTGGAAGCCACTAGAGTCTAAGCCCCATGAGGGCAGTGAAAATGCCATCATGTTTGCCAGTGTATTCAAATTCCTCAACCCAAATCCTATAAAAAGGTCGATGAGTACAATATATTTATTCACTAAATAAGAAAAATGAAGCCATTCTTACCTGAGTCCAGGTTCCTGAAGGTTTCCATCATCACATCTCTATAGCATTTCTTCTGGGAAAAATCCAGCAAAGCCCACTCTTCCTGGGTGAATTCCACAGCCACATCCTCAAAGACCACTGAGTCCTAAAACATCACATATATTCGGTACCATCTTCCCCAATGTGTGAAAAAGGATGAGTGAGGCTGACAGTCCTGAAGAACTGAAAATTCATAGAGAGGTCACACAAGGTTCTGTGGTCTACTCTAGACTTTGGTCATCGGTGTCGTCCCTTCTCTGACTACATTTACCTCCTGACTGTTGGCATCTTATGTAATAGATTTAACAATACTTCTAACATACTGAATTTATCTCTCCATAGTTTCACTATGACCTATCCAGTATTATTCCTCTCAATATTTATGGTTTAGAACAGGCAGAAAATAGCAGAAGGGGAAAAAGGGACTGGCAGCTTTTTCCATTGGTTAAACAGACAAAGCAAGCATCAGAACCAGATTTAGATGTGGCAGAGATTTTGGAATTAACAGACTGGGAATTTAATACAACTATGATTCACATAAAAAGGCTGACAAGTGAAAAGGTAGACTACATTCAAGAACATACAGGTAATGTGAGCAGGGAGATGGAAACTAAGAAAAATCAACTGGAAATCCTAGGAATCAAATACTATGTAATAGAAATGAAGAATGCTTTTAAAGTGATCAGCCATAGATTGGACACGGACAAGGAAAAATCAGTAAGTTTTTAAATAGGTCAATAAAAATGCCCAAAACTGAAATAGAAGAAGGCATGAAAAAAAGGGGAACAGAATATCCAAGAACTGTGCGAACCAAAAGGTGCAACATATGCGTAATAAGAATACTATAAGAGAAATCAAATAATTGAAGTAATAATGGCTGCAAATTTTACAAAATTTATAACAGACTCCAAACCACAGATCCAGAAGTTCAGAGTGGGCTAGAAAGAAACAACAAAAGGAAAACATGAACAAAGAACTAAAGGAAAACAATGTACTGACAAAATGAGAGGAGTTCCTGGGTAGCGTAAAAGGTTATGCACTCAACTACTAGCTGAAAAGTTGGCATTTTGAACTCTCCCAGAGGCACCACAGAAGTCAGGCCTGGCAATTTGCTCTCAAAAGGTCACAGCCTTGACAACTCTATGAAGTAGTTCTACAGCACACATGGGATCCGCAACTAATAATAAAAAGAAAATGAGATTACCAATAAAGAGATATGAATTATACAAAGGAACCAAACAAATTTTGGAACTGAAATAAAGACTAACTAAATAACTAAAATGAAAAATTCACTAGAGGAATTAAATAGTATATCATCTCAGCAAGTAGAAGAATTGGTGAACTGGATATAGGACAATTGAAATTACTGTCTGATGAACAGAAAGGAAGAAGAATGAAGAAAGGTGAACAGATCCAGATGGATTTGTGGAATACCATCAAGGAGATCAACACATACATTATGGCATACCCAAAAGGGAAGAGAGAAAGTGGCAAAAAGAATATCTGTAGAAATAATGGCTGAAATTGTCTCAAGTTTTATGAAAGACATGACTCTTCATATCTAAAAAGTTCAATGAACTCCAAAAAGGAGTAACTCAAAGAGATCCACAGAGAAAAAATATAATTAAAACTGTCAAAAGCAAATGCAAAGAAAGAAACTTGAAAAAAGCAAAAGAAATGACACATGAGAGATCCACAATAAATGAAAAGATATCACGGACCAGAAGGTAGTGAGATGACATATTTAAAGTGCTAAAAGAAAAACAAAAACCTGTCAACTAAGAATTCTATATCTGCCAAAATTGTCCTTTACAAATAAGGGTGAAATTAAAACATACCCAGATAAACAAAAACTTAGGAAGCTGATTTCCACTAGACTAGACTTGCCTTACAAGAATTGCTAAAGAGAGTCCTTCAGGCTGAAATGAGAGGGAAAAACAAACAAACAAACACTAGACGGTAATGGGAAGCTGTATAAACAAGTAAAGGCATTTATATTTGAAAATATAAAAGCCAGTATTACTGTATTTTAGGTTTGTATCTCTAATTTTTATGTCATAACCCACTGCAGTCAAGTCGATCTCAAATAATGCCGACACTGTAGGACAGAGTAGAAGTGCCCCATAGGACTTCCAAGGCTGTAAATCTTTACTGAAGAAGACTGTCACGTCTTTCTCCTGCAAAGCGCCTGGTGGATTTGAACTGCTGACCTTTCAGTTAGCAGCTGAGCCACTAGGGCTCCTCTTTTATGTCATACATGTTTAAAATAACAAATGCATAGAAATATTTGTAAATGTATGTTATTTGGGACATGAACAAATATGTAATTTGTGAGAACAAAATTTAAGGCAGGGAGATGGAGCTATGTAGAACCAAATTTTATGTATACTATTAAAGTTAAGATGGTAATAATGTCATTTCAATTGTTATAAATCCAGGATGTTAAACGTGATCTCCATGTTAACCACAAAAAAAATCTAAAAAACATACCTAAAAGGAAATGAAAAGGGATACAAAACAATGACAGAAATGGATGAAGAAATAGTTCTACATGCAGAGTTGGAGACTTCAATATACCACTTTCAATAATGGATAGAATATCTAGACAGAAGATCAATATGAAAATAGAAGGATTTGAGTCACAATATTAAACAACTAGACTTCACATATAGAACACTCCACCCAACAACAGTAGCATATACATTCTTCTCTCTTCCACATGGATCATTCTCTTACCATAATGCAATGAAACTAAAAAGAAGAAGGAAAAGAAAAAATTTCACAAATATGTGGGAATTAAACAACACAGTATTAAATAACCAGTAAGTGACAAAAGAAATCACAAGTAAAATTAGAAAATACTTAGAAGAATAAAACAAAAGCAAAACTTTCCAAAACTTAAGGGATGGAGTGAAGATAGTGCTCAGATGGAAGTTTATAGCACTAAATGCCTACATTACAAAAGATCTCTCAAACCAATAACCTAACATCACACCTTGAAAAAACAGAAAAAGAGGAGTTAAATACACCCAAAGAAACCAGAAGGACAGAAACAATAAAGACTACAGTGTAGTAAAGGAAATACAGAATAAACAATTGACAGAATCAAAAAAAGAACTTGGTTTTTTGAAAAGATCAATAAAATTGACAATCTTTATCTAGATTGACCAGAGAAGAGGCAAATAACTAAAATCATGAATGTATCGATAATACAGAAATAAAAAAGATTACAAGAGAATACAATGAACAAGTGTACACCAACAAATTAGATAATCTACATAAAAGGGCAAATTCCTAGAAACACACAAACAACCTAAATTGACTCAAGAAGAAATAGAAAATTTCAACAGAATTATAACAAGAGATTGAATCAGTAATCAACATCATCCCAAACATGAAAAGATTAGGACCTAATGGCTTCACTGCTGAATTCCACCAAACATTTAAAAAGAATATTCATCAATCCGTCTCCAACTCTTCCAAAAACAGAAGAGGGAACATTTCCTAATTCATTCTATGAGGTGAGCTTTGATTCCAAAGCCAGAAAAAAATGACAGACCAATCTCCCCCATGAATACAGATGCAAAAATACTCAACAGGTACTAGAAAACTAAAAACCCAAAAGCATATTAACAGAATTATGTATCATGACCAAGTAGGGGTTATCCCAGAATGCCAGGATAGTTAAACATTAGAAAATCAATGTAACACACCAAATCAATAACGTGAAGGAGAAATACGATCATTTCAACGGATAAAGGAAAGTATTTCACAAAATCTAACACCGTTTGATGAAAAAAAAACCACTTAACATACTAGGAATCAAAGGGAAATTCCTTAACATGATAATAAGCATTTATGAAAAACCCACAACTATCATCATCATATACATGTGGACCTCGCCAGATAAAATATATAGGAATCAAATCAACCACATCTGTGGAAACAGATGATGGAAAAGCTCAATATCATCAGTCAGAACAAGGCCAGGGGCTGACTGCGGAACAGACCATCAATTGTTCATATGCAAGTTCAAGTTGAAACTGAAGAAAATTAGAACAAGTCCACGAGAGCCAAAGTATGACCCTGAGTATATCCCACCAGAATTCAGAGACCATCTCCAGAATAGATTTGACTCATCAGACACTAATGACCGAAGACCAGACAATTCGTGGAATGACATTAAGGATATCATACGTGAAAAAAGCAAAAGGTCATTAAAAAGACAGGAAAGACCAAAATAGAGGTCAGAAGACACTCTGAAACTTACTCTTGAACGTCGAGTAGCTAAAGCAAAAGGAAGAAATGATGCTATGAAAGAGCTGAACAGAAGATTTCAAAGGGCATTTCGAGAAGACAGTAAAGTATTATAATGACATGTGCAAAGACTTGAAGATAAAAAATCAAAAGCGAAGAACACGCTCGGCATTTCTCAAGTTGAAAGAACTGAAGAAAAAATTCAAGTCTCAAGTTGCAATATTGAAGGATTTTATGGGAAAAATAAACAATGCAGGAGGCATCAAAAGAAGACAGAACATATAGTCACTATACCAAAAAGAATTGGTTGACATTCAACCATTTCAGGAGGTAGTATACGATCAGGAACCGATGGTACTGAAGGAAGAGGTCCAAGCTACACTGAAGGCACTGGCGAAAAATAAGGCTCCAGGAATTGACAGAATACCAACTGAGATGTTTCAACACTCAGATGCAGCGCTGGAAGTGCTCACTTGTCTGTGCCAAGAAATTTGGAAGACAGCTACATGACCAACCAATTGGCAGATCCATATTTATGCCTATTCCAAAGAAAGGTGATCCAATCGAATGTGAAAAATATTAAACAATATCATTAATATCACATGCAAGTAAAATTTTGCTGAAGATCATTCAAAAGCAGCTACAGTAGTACACTGACAGGGAACTGCCAGAAATTCAAGCCGGATTCAGAAGAGGACGTGGAACCAGGGATATTAGTGCTGATGTCAGATGGATCCTGGCTGAAAGCAGAGAATACTAGAAAGATGTTTACCTGTGTTTTATTGACTATGCAAAGGTATTTGTGTGGATCATTAACAAATTATGGAAACATTGTGAAGAATAGGAATTCCAGAACACTTAATTGTGCTCATGAGGAACCTGTATATAGACCAAGAGGCAGTTTTTCGAACAGAACAAGGGGATACTGTGTGGTTTAAAGTCAGCAAAGGTGTTTGTCAGGGTTGTATCCTTTCACCATACTTATTCTATCTGTATACTAGGCAAATAATCCGACAAGCAGGACTATATGAAGACGAAAGCGGCATCAGGATTGGAGGAGGAGGACTCATTAACAATCTGCAATATGCAGATGACACAACTTCGATCGCTGAAAGTGAAGAGGACTTGAAGCACTTACTGATGAGGATCAAAGACCGCAGGCTTCAGCACGGATTACACTTCAACATAAAGAAAACAAGGAGGGGAACTAAATAGACAATAGATAAGTGGTAATTTTGGTGAAGGGTAACACAATAGACAATACTAGGGAAGCCAGCACAACTTGTCCAAAGCAAGGTCATGGAAGCTCCATAGACACTTCCAAACTCACTGAGGGACTGAATTGCTGGGCAGAGGGCTGTGGGGACCATGGTCTGGGGGAACATCTAGCTCAATTGGCATAACACAGTTTATGAAGACAATGTTCTACATTCTACCTTGGTGAGTAGCGTCTGGGGTCATAAAAGCCTGTGAGCAGCCATCTAAGATATTCCACTGGTCTCACCCCTTCGGGAGAAAGGGGGAATGAAGAGAAAAGGATACAAGGAGAACATTAGTCCAAAGGACTAATGGACCACAGCTACCAAGGCCTCCACCAGACTGAGTCCAATACAGCTAAATGGTGCCTGGCTACCACCACTGACTGCTCTAACCAGGATCACAATAGAGGGTCCTGGACAGAGCTGGAGAAGGATGTAGAACAAAATTCTAACTCACAAAAAAAAAGAGACCAGATTTACTGGCCTGACAGACTGGAGAAACCCCAAGAGTATGGCCCCTGGACACCCTTTTAGCTCAGAGGTGATGTCACTCCCGAGGTTCGCTGTTCAGCTGGGGATTGGATAGCCCCATAAAACAAAAAGGGACTAATGAGGCACAGCAGTCCAGGGACAGGAATTAGAAGGCAGTAGGGGACAAGAAACCTGGTGATAGGGAACCCAAGGTTGAGAATAGACAGTGTTGACATGTTGTGGGGTTGTTAACCATTGTCATAAGGCAATATGTGTACTGTTTAATGAGAAACTATTTGTTCTTTAAACCTTCATCTAAGGTACAAAGAAAAAAAAGAATTATCTATGTGAGATCAAATTGACAACAGCAATTCAAAAGGTGTGATGGGAAGCCTAGGGGGCAGTGAGTTGAAGATAATGGTGATGGAATAATTTGGAAAAGGATAGTGAGAATAGCAGCACAACTGGAAGAATGTAATCGATGTCACTGAATTCTACATGTAGAAACTTTTGAAATGGTGTAACTTTGGCTATGTATATTTTCACCAAAAAAAGAAAAAAAGGTCCTCCAAGGTCGAGAAGGGAGAGTGTTGACATGTTGTGGGGTTGTCAACAAATGTCATAAAACAATATGTGTACTGACTGTTTAATGACAAACTATTCTGTAAACCCTCACCTAAAGACAATAAAAAAAGTTAAAAAAAAAAAAAACCCTCACAACTGGACCAACAAGCATCATCATGATGAACCGAGAAAAGATGGAAGTTGTCAAAGATTTCATTTTACTTGGATCCACAATCAACACCCATGGAAGCAGCAGTCAAGAAATCAAAAGATGCATTGCAATGAGCAAATCCGCTTCAAAAGACTTCTTTAAAGTGATAAAAAGCAAAGATGTCACCTTGAAGACTAAGGTGCGCCTGACCCAAGCCGTGGTGTTTTCAATCATCTCACATGCATGCGAAAGCTGGACAATGAATAAGGAAGACCGAAGAAGAATTGACGCCTCTGAATTATAGTGTTGGCAAAGAATACTGAATATACCATGGACTGCCAAAAGAACGAACAAATCTGTCTTGGAAGAAGTACAGCCAGAATGCTCCTGAGAAGAATGGCGAGACTTCATCTCACATACTTTGGAAATGTTATCAGGATGGATCAGTCCCTGGAGAAGGACATCATGCTTGGTGTCATGGATTGAAGGGTGCTCCCCAAAAATATCTGTCAATTTGGCTAGACCACGATTCCCAGTATTGTGCGATTGTCCACCATTTTGTCAACCCGTGTGATTTTCCTATGTGTTACAAATCGTATCACTATGATGTTAATAGATGGATTAGCAGCAGTTATGTTGATGAAATCTATAAGATTAGACTGTGTCTTAAGCCAGTCTTTTGAGATATAAAAGAAGTGAGCAGAGAGAGAGGGGGACCTCACACCACCATGAAAACAGCACTGGGAGCAAAGCGCGTCCTTTGGACCCAGGGTCCCTGCACCAGAGCAGCTCCTAGATCAAGGGAAGATTGGTGGCAAGGACCTTCCTCCAGAGCCGACAGAGAAAGCCTTCTCCCGGAGCTGATGCCCTGAATTTGGACTTCTAGCCTACTAGACTGTGAGAGAATAAACTTCTGTTGGTTGAAGACATCCACTTGTAGTATTTCTGTTATAGCAGCTTTAGATGATTAAAACACTTTGTCAAGTAGAGGGTCAGTGAAAAAGAGGAAGACCCTCAACAAGATGGATTGACACAGTGGCTGCAACAATGGGCTCAAGCTTAACAACAATTGTGCAGATTGTGTACGACTGGGCAGTGTTTTGTTCTGTTGTACATGGGGTCGCTGTGAGTCAGAAGTGACTCAACAGCACCTCACAACAACTTTCAACATTGTACTGGACATCACAGCCAGAGAAGTTAGGCAGGGAAAATAAAGACATCTAATTGTTATAGGAGATAAAACTATCTCTATTTACAAATGACATAATCATATAGACAGAAAATCCAAAAAAATCCTCAAGAAAGTTACTAGACCTAAAAAGGATTTCAAAAAATTTGCAGAGTACAATACTAGTATGTAAAAATAAGTTGTGTTTCTATACACTATTAATCAAGAAGCTGAAAAGAAAATTAAGAAAACTTCCATTTACAATAATACATAAAAGAATAAAATATGTAGGAATAAATTTAATTGAGATGAAAGACTTGTACACTGAAAACTAGAAAATATTGTTAAAACATTTAACGGAGACCTAAACAAATGCAAAGACATTTGTCTGCATGGATTGGAAGACTTAATATTGTTAACATGTAAGTACTACTGAAAGCAGTATATAGATTCAACACAATCCCCATCAAAATGCCAATCACTTTTCTGCAAAAAAAAAGGCCTAGAAAATCCTCAAATTCATATCAGATTGCAAAGGGTCCCAAACAGACAAAAAACAATCTTGAAAAAGAAGAACAAAGTAGAAGGACTCACATTTCCTGACTTCAAAACTTAGAAAGCTACATTAATCAAAACAATGTCACACTAGTAAAAGGATACACACACAAACCAATGCAATGGAAATGACAGTCCATAAATAAACTCAATCTAAAAACAAATCCATTGCCAGAATGTCGATTCCGACTCATAATGACCCTATAGGACAGAGTAGAACTGCCCCATAGGGTTTCCATGGAGCGGCTGGTAGATTCTAACTGCCAGTCTTTTGGTTAGTAGCCATAGCTCTTAACCACTGCGCCACCAGAGCCCCAATTAATTTTTAATAAGGACACCAACATCATTCAATGGGGAAAAAAACAGTCTGCTCAAAAAAGGTGCTAAGATAATTGGACTTCCATATGCAAAAGAATGAAGCTGGACCGACCCTATCTAACAAGATAAGGAAAGAAAAAAAAACAGTTGCACTCACACATGGTGACCTCATGTGTGTCAGAATAGGACTGTGCTCCATAGGGTTTTCAGTGGCTGTGATCTTTTGGAAGCAGATTGACAGGTCTTTCTTCTGAGGTGCTCCTGGATGGATTCGAAGTGTCAACCTTCTGATTAGTAGCTGAGCAAGTAAGCGGCTGTGCCACCCACAGTTTGGGTCAGGTGCACCTTAGCCCTCAAACTGACATCTTTACTTTTCAACAAAGAGGTCTTTTGCAGATTTGCCAGTGCAATACATCGTCTGGTTTCTTGACTGCTGCTTCCATGGGTGTTGATTGTGGATCCAATTAAAATGAAACCCTTGACAACTGCATTCTTTTCTCTGTTTATCATGATGTTGTTAACTGGTCCAGGTGTGAATACATAATGCAGGCTGTGGTCTTTGATCCTCATCAGTAAATGCTTCAAGTCCTCTTCACTTTCAGCAAGCAAGGTTGCGTCATCTGCACATCGCAGGTTGTTAATGAATCTTCCTCCAATCCTGATGCCGCGTTCTTCTTCATATAGTCCAGCTTCTTGAGTTATTTGCTCAGCATACAGACTGAATAAGTATGATGAAAGGATAAAATTCTGATTGACATGTTTCCAAATTTTAAACCAGAGTATCCCCTTGTTCTGTTCGAATGACTGTCTCTTGGTGTATACATATATATATATATACACACACACACACACACACATACATATATATCAACACACAGATACATACACACACACACATAACTGTGTGTGTGTGTATAAATATAATAAATTAGACAGCACAGTGTCAGTATACGAAAACAAATAGATCAATGGAAAAAAAGTAAATAGTCCAGAACAGGTCCACCTACCAATATGGAAAGCTGAGTCATGGCAAAGGAAGTACTGCAGGGTACTGCCAGAAACTACACACACTTTAATATGTGGGGTTGAGTCACTACCTACCTAATGGAATAATTAATGCATTACTACCTACTCCATATGCAAAAATTAATTCAAAATAAATTAGTTTTAAATGTGAAAATGTAAAATCATAACACTTTCAGAAGTTATAAACAAATGATTTTATGACATCAGAATAGAGAAAAAATTCTGAAATAAGAAAATACATGAGGGAATAGGTAGACAACTCAAAAATATTAAAATTCAGAACTATTTATTAAAGGGCCACAAAAAGTGAGGGTAAAAGCTACATACCAGGGAAAATTTTTCAATATATATAAATGAAAAATGTATTCCCAAAAGCTATAAAGAAGCCCTAAAAAGTCAGAAAAAGATGAACCAGCAATGGGTAAATATGCAGAGCCTTGTCAGTACTGGAGTAGTTTAAGATAATTGCAGAATAAGATTAAAGTAAGATACCATTTCATACACCTCTACAAAGCAAATATTAATTAATTTGATAATCCCCATGTTGCCAAGCACATGAAATAAATAAAATACACATAAATACAATGTGGGGCGGGGGGACGACTGAAAAACTACATCGTCATTTTCTAGTAAATTTAAACTTGATTATGGTCTGCAATTCAGCGGTTTCCCCTCACCAAAGTTATTGGGCAATAGCACTTGAACCTGGAAAGACAATGAACAGAGCAGCACTATTCACAAGAGGAAAAACTAAACTAGAAACAGCCTAAATTTTGTAAGCTGTACAATGGGTAGGTAAATGTGGCCCATTCATAAAATGGAACACATACATATATAGGAAGTTGAGTAGACTAGACCTACAGACACCAACATGTATGAAACTCAAAAACAAGACACTGAAGAACCCATTCAGAGTAACTGCCTTTACAGAAAGCTCAAAAGATGCAAAACTCAACAATATATAGTTTAAGAATTAAGACTTCGGTGGTAAAGCTATAATAATAGCAATAACAATAATAATACATTTCTAATACATTGATAGTAGTTACCACCATGTTAATGAGATCAAGACAGGACACACTAGGAAGCTCGAAGAACTCCCTGAGTCCTATTTGCAATCAGATGTTTAGATTCGTGTTATCAAAACTTTACATGAAAAGTTTTATGCATCCTTTGTTTATAATATACAACAGAAAGTTTAAAACATTATTTCAAACTGGAAAAGAAATATAATTTTCATACGTTATTTTATCAAGTAATCTGACAGCCCCTTCATATTGATTCAACTTGTCTTGGTGGCATAGTGGTTAAGAGCTCAGCTGCTAACCAAAAGGTTAGTTTGAATCCACCAGCCGCTCCTTGAAAACCCTATGGGGCAGTTCTCCTCTGTCCTATAGTGTGGCTATGAGTCGGAAAAGACTCAATGACAATGGGTTGTCTTAGGTCAGGAGGGCTTTTATACCTCATGTTTTACACCTGGAGCTTAGAAATTTACATTTATATTCACTAGAGGGAGCTTTGTAAAAAGAAAACGTTGGAAACTATCCAAGTTCCATTCATGTTGACAAAGTTAAAAAGAAAAGAAAAAACTAGGAGAGATCCACCAAATGCAGTATTATGGAGTTTATACAACTTTAGACTCAAGATGTCTATGTATTGTTATGAACAGAATTCCAGGATAATTTTTGTTAGCTGAAAAAAGCAAGTGTAAATTCCAAGCTATTTTTTGCATAACAAAGTAGGGGAAATAAAAATTTCTAATTCTATTTGCTTGCATTTATATAAAGAAATACTGGCAAGATGCTTAAGAAAGACTACAATAAAGCTAGTTATCTGAAGATAGCTAGTAGAAGAATGGTCTCTATGAGAACAAGGTTAGGAACAAGTCTTTATAAAGACTGCTTGTTAAGTGCATATTGAGATTTGTGCTTTAAAGGTATTATCTATAGGAAAAACAAAATAATTTTACTTTTAAACATAATATAAATCAAATGTGCTATTTAATATGTTTCCTAGGAAATTCCATTCAAAAGTAGAGAACTGTTTATGATTTAGTCCTGATCCATATATAATGCCATACACAAAACTAATTCAAAATGGATCAAAGAGCTAAATATAAAACCAAAAACTATAAAGATCTTGGAAGAAAAAACAGGGTCAATGCTAGAGGCCCTAATACATGGCATAAATAGGATACAAACCGTAACTAACAATACACAAACACAAGAAGATAAGCTAGATAACTGGTTAAGTTCTAAAATTTAAACACTTATGAGCATCAAAAGACTTCACCAAAAGAGTAAAAAGAGAATCTACAGACTGGGAAAAAAATTTTGGCTATGACGTATCTGATAAAGGTCTAATCTCTAAAATCTATAGGAAAAAGACAGATAATAGAACTAAAATATGGGCAAAGGATATGAACAGACATTTCACCAAAAAAGATATTCAGGCAGCTAACAGACACATAAGGAAATGCAATCAGTAACCATTAGAGAAATGCAAATCAAAACTACAATGAGAAACCATGTTACCCCGATATTACCGGCACAAATCAAAAAACCAGAAAACAGCAAATGTTGGAGAGGCTGCGAGGAGATTGGAACTCTTATGCACTGTTGATGGGAATGCAAAATGGAGATGGATTGACAGTGGCTGCAACAATGGGCTCAAGCATTACAACGATCATAAGGATGGTGCAGGACTGGGCAGTGTTTGGTTCTGTTGTCTGTTAGGTTGCTATGAGTCAGAACCTACTCGATGGCACCTAACAACTAATAACATTTTGGAAAACGATATGGCACTTCTTTAAAAAGCTAGAAATAGAAATACCATATGATCCAGGAATCCGACTCCTAGGAATATATCCTAAAGTAAGCACCGTCACGAATAGACATATGCACACTCATGTAAATTGCAGCATTATTCACAATAGGAAAAGGATGGAAACAATGTAAGTGCTCATCAACAGATGAATGGATAAACAAACTATGGTACATACACACAATGGAATACTACGCAACAATAAAGAACAGCAATAAATCTGCGAAACATCTCACAACATGGATGAATCTGGAGGGTATTATGCTAAGTGAAATAAATCAATCAGTAAAGGACAAATACTGTATGAGACCACCATTATAAAAACTCATGAAAAGGTTTACACACAGAAAGAAATCATCTTTGATGGTTACAAGGAAGGGGAGGATTGGGGAGGGAAATACAGTAACTAGATAATAGATAAGTGGTAAATTTGGTGAAAGATTAGATAGTACACAATACTTGGGAAACCAGGACAATGTGACCAAGGCAAAGCCATAGAAGCTTCTTAGACACAACCAACCTCCCACAGGGATCGAGTTACTGGGCTGAGGGCTGGGGATCATGGTCTCAGGGGACACTGACCTCAACTGGCATAACATAGTTTGTATGGAAAATGTTCTACATCTTACTTTGGTAAGTAGCAGCTGGGGTCTTAAAAGCTTGTGAAAAGCTAAGATATGTCTACTGGTCCCACCCCATCTGGAGCAAGGGAGAATGAAGAAAACCAAAGACAGGAGGGAAAGATTAGTCCAAAAGACTAATGGAACACAACTACCACACCCTCCATCAGACTGAGACTAGCACAACCAGATGGTGCCCAGCTACCACCACTGACTGCTCTGACAGGGATCACAACAGAGGGTCCCGGACAGGGCTGGAGAAAAATGTACAACAAAATTCAAACTCACAAAAAAAGACCAGACTTACTGGTCTGACGGAGAGTGGAGAAACCCCAAGAGTATGGCACCCGGACACCCTTTTAACTCAGTACTGAAGTTACTCCTGAGGTTCACCCTTCAGCTGAGGATTAGACAGGCTCATAAAACAAGCAATAATACATGTAGCTCAACCACGTATACGAGACTACATGGGCACATCAGCCCAGGGGCAAGGACGAGAAGGCTGGACCAATGGAAATGGAGGACCCAGGGTGCAGAAGGGGAGAGTGTTGACACATCACGGGGTTGGCAACAATTGTCACAAAACAATATGTGTATTGTTTAATGAGAAACTAATTTGCTCTATAAACCTTCACCTAAGGCACAACTAAAAAAAAAAAAAAAAAAAAAAAAACATTACAGCCAAGAAAACCCTATGGGGCAGTTCTACTCTGTCATATAGGGTTGCTATGAATTGAAATCGACTCAATAGCACCTAACAACATTAACAGGCTTCATCAAAGTGCTGGGTCAACACATACATGAAATATCTGGGATAGGCAAGTGTATAGAGACCAGTTTATTGGTGCTTACCAGGGTAGGCGGGAGGAAGGGGGAAAGGAGGGTTTATTGCTTAGGGAATACTGAGCTTCTGTTAAGGGTGATAGAAAAACTTGGGAACAGATAAGGGTGGTGGTTGAACAACATGATGAACTTAATCAATGTCATTGAACAGTACAAGTGAAGACTGTTGAAATATCAAATATTTTCTTACATATATGTTTACAATTTTTAAAAAGATGAATTAAAATTTCATCAATAATTGCAAAACCCCACTGTCTTAGTCATCTAGTGCTGCTGTAACAGAAATACCACAAGGGGATGGCTTTAACAAAGAGAAGTTTATTCGCTCACAGTCTAGTAGGCTACAAGTCCAAACTCAGGGCATCAGCTCCAGGGGAATGTTTTTTCTGTCGGCTCTGGAGGAAGGTCCATGTCATCAATCTTCCCTCTGTCTGGGAGCTTCTCTGCACAGGAACCTCAGGTCCAAAGGACGTGCTCTGCTCCCGGCACTGCTCTCTTGGTGCTGTGAGGTTCCCTTCCTGGGCGGGATTCTGACTTAGAGGCATTCAGTCATAATCCCACAGATGGTAGCTTCGCCCCATTGGCTCCTCAGCCAAGCACATACACCAGATGTCTGAACCTGCAGTTCCTCTTGTACTGAGCAAGGTTACCGTGGCAACAACACATAAGGAAATCACATCAGATTGCAAAATGGTACACAATTATACAATACTGGGAATCATGACACAGCCAAGTGGACAGATACTTTGGGGGGACACAATTCAATCCATGACACCCACCAAAAAAGAAGAAAGATATTCATCAGTAATTCCAAAACCAAAAAAGTGCCTGAGTCTCCTGCTCCACCCCCCTCAGACTATCCTGAGATACCCTTTAAACTTGGAATTGAAGCCACTCCCAGAGGTCACCTTTCAGCCAAATAACAGAGTGGCTCATAAAATAAACAGTTATCACTGTCTTAGTCATCTAGTGCTGCCATAACAGAAATACCACAAGTGGATGGTTTTAACGAAGAGAAGTTTATTTCCTCAGAGTAAAGTACGCTAAAAGTCCAAATTCAGGGCATCAGCTCCAGGGGAAGTCTCTTTCTCTCTGTCGGCCTTCTTCTCTTCAGGGTTCCCCTGGACTAGGAGCTTCTCGGTGCAGGGACCCCAGTCCAAAGGACACGCTCTGCTCCCAGCACTGCTTTCTTGATGGTATGAGGTCCCCCTGTCTCACTGCTCACTTCTGTCTTTTATATCTCAAGAGATTGCCTTAGGACACAATCCAGTCTTGTAGGTTCAGTCCTGCCTTACAAACACAACTGCCACCCATCCTCCCTCATTAACATCATAGAGGCAGGATTTACAACATACAGGAAAATCACACAGTACCAGGAATCATGGCCCAGCCAAACGGATATACACATTTTTTGGAGGACATAATTCAAACCATGACAGTCACCCATGAGTACTCTGCTCCTTTAAATAATCATCTACATGAAACCAAACTGTCAACATTTACCCTAAAGCAAAGGTGGGGGCGCAGGTAAGCTAGATTAATGGAAACAGAACAACTAGAATGGAAATAATGAGAATGTTGACACATTGTGAAAAATGTAACCAATGTCATTGGACATGTACAGAAATTGTTCAATGTCAACCTAATTTGTTGTGTAAACTTTTACCAAAAACACATTTAAAAAAAAAAGATTTAATCCCTTAGGCCCTGTCATGGTTTGAATTATGTCCCCCAGAAAATGTGTGTATCAATTTGGCTAGGCCATGATTCCTGATACTGTGTGATTTTCCTGTATGTTGTAAACCTGCCTCTATGATGTTAATGAGGGAGGATGGGTGGCAGTTGTGTTAGTAAGGCAGGACTGGATCTACAAGACTGGATTGTGTCCTGAGGCAATCTCTTGAGATATAAAAGACAGAAATGAGCAGTGAGACAGGGGGACTTCATACCATCAAGAAAGCAGTGCTGGGAGCAGAGGGCGTCCTTTGGACCGGGGTCCCTGCGCAGAGATTCTCCTAGTCCAGTGGAACGCTGATGAGAAGGCCAAGAGAGAGAAAGCCTTCCCTTGGAGCTGACGCGCTGAATTTGGACTTTTACCCTACTTGTGACTGTGAGGAAATAAACTTCTCTTCGTTAAAACCATCCACTTGTGGTATTTCTGTTATGGCAGCACTAGATGACTAAGACAGGCCCTAACTGTTTATGAAATGGTCTAATATATTTGTGCAAATCAAAAATGTAACTCAGAGCTTTGTGTTTAAACTCAGTAACCAGGGATATCAGTCTGTTCATTCATTTTATCTCCATCAGAAGAAGGTTTCAAAATGGCTAGAAGAGTTAGAACATTAGGGGTTCTGGCATAACATGGTAAAAGTAACAGGAGTCCTGCAGATCCTTCTCAAGAATTAAGAAAGCTCTAGAGTAATTTTTACCCCAGTTAAAACAGACATTCCTCTGTGTTTCAGAAGTTTTCTATCTGTTAAATTAAAAAAATTATCAATAGAAATATAACAAACTGATCCCGAAATTTGCTTCCAGTGGAAACTGTGACCCTGAGAACTTAAATACAACTATCTGTGGGGTTTTAGACATATCCAATATGGATCCTGCCTGCAAAGGACTCTGGGACTGAGCAAGAGTGATTGACCAGACAGTAACCCCATCCCTAGTTAGACAAGGACATTAACCAGACTCACCTCTTTCTCCCCCTGGGAGGATATTAGGTAGCCCCTAAAAGATGAATAGAAACAAGCTGAGGAAAATTGGTATTTTCTTCCACCATCCACCTCAGGAGCCAAACCAGTTATTTAGAATTTCAGGTAAAGAGGGAAGAGGATCACTGAGATCTGACACTATGCGTTGCATATGGGAAACATAATGAGTGATACTATTATCAGGAATGTAAAGAAAACAATCAGTTTGAATAACGGCACAATTGCCTGCTTGTGCAGCAGTAAGGATGTCAAAGGCCAGCTGGTTTTGAATAGAAGATCTACCTCTCTCATCATAGTCATTTCAGTATTCATTTCTTGGAGTTCGTGGGTGGAATCATTTAAAGCACTCTGAATATATTCAGTCAGAATTTCTACATGTGTCATAACGTTCTCTAAACCTATTTGGGGTGCAAAAATAGAAGCTAAATGATCATACCAATGAAACACTAACCTGGACCACTGAGCTCTTAAGAAGGGGATATTAGCTGGAAGAGGCAAATCAGTTAATATTTGACCTTGGGTCCAGCTCAATCATATAGTACGTCTTCCTATCCATCCAGGTGGAAGCCAAGGCCAAAGGTTAGACCCAAATAACCGTTATGTGTCATTTGGGGCTAACCGATAAATGCCTGGGCGTGGCAACCAATCAGTGGCAAACCAACTGGTAGCTTGAAGAGAAATAGTGGCTACGCAATCAGAAGTTTGCAGCCATCCGGTGTCTCTGGTAGACTTTACAGCATGCTGTTTGTTATGGTTGGCTTTTTCCCAGCAGAGAAAAGCTGTTTGACTTAACCTTCCTGCTTAGGCGCCAGCCAAATAAAACTGTCCCATACTTGTCAATAAGGGAGTCAATACAGAAGGTGTTGCTTAATGGTTCTTTAGAGGACGTTTTAAATCCTTCTTAAA
Organism: Dugong dugon; assembly: GCA_030035585.1. Lineage (NCBI taxonomy): Eukaryota > Metazoa > Chordata > Mammalia > Sirenia > Dugongidae > Dugong > Dugong dugon. The sequence goes on along the minus strand of CM057462.1, from coordinate 15,297,004 downwards.
GGCTAAAGCCTGAGTACTACTGAGAGAGATGGTCAAATTGTGTCCTTTCTTCAATGGTGGACATGGTACTGAGCAACAGAAAATTTTGTTATGGTAGGGTCATTTAGGGAAATTTGTTCTTTTGTAAGTTCCTGAATTAATAAATCAAGAGCTGTCCAATCTGCCCCTTGCAAGGGGGACATCTACCAAGGTAGTTTCAACTGGCTAGAAAAAGCAGGGCTGCACAGATCCAGTAGTCAGTTTGTTTAAAACGACTAGCATTAAGTATCAGTCCAGGTTAAAAAGGCATTTGTAGAAGAACAAATAGAAATGAAGAAACCCGACGGTAGAATTAGGAAAATAAGCATATTAAAAGAATACATCTTAGTCATTTTTCACTTGACTAATAGATTTAAATCCCCATTGGGATTGTTTCCCTAGAGGGTGGTGAGGCTTTTTGAAATTGGGATAAGTGAATCCAAGGTTTTATCCCTTCTAGCACTCAGCTGCTAACTGAAAGGTCAGTGGTTTGAACCCACCAGCTGCTCTGGGGAAGAAAGATGTGGCAGTCTACTTCCATAAAGATTACAACCTTGGAAACCCTATGGGTCAGTTCTACTCTGTCCTGTAGGGTAGCTATGACTTAGAATCAACTCGATGGCAATAGGGGGCTGAGATCTTTGCTGCACAAGGTTTAGTAAGTAGGACAATGTAGGGTCCCTTCCAACGAGGTACTGAACTGCTTTTCAATTGATGTCTCTTCCAATAGATGTAATCTCCAGGCAGCAGGTCCTTAGGGTTCTGGGAGCCTTAAGCAGTCTCGTCTGTTAAAGGTTGCCTCAGCCTAGGAAGAATAAACCTGAACATAGTGCATTAATGATTTATAATATTTAAGAAGATCTGGTTGAGCTATGTTTGGATCTATAATTTTAACATGAAGCAAAATCACGGATCTTCCAGTAACAATTTTATAGGGTGTGAGTTTATGTTTTCTGTAGGGAGTTGGCCTTAAATTCAGTAAAACTAAAGGAAGGACTCTAGTCCAAGGCAGTTCTAAAGAAATACAAAACTTAGATATTTGATTGTTAACAATTCCGTTTGTTCTCTCTACCAACCCAGAAGATTTAGGATGGTAAGGGCAATGTAATTGTTGATGAACGGAAAAGACGGGATAATTCTTGAATCATTTGCCCCATGAAGTGTGTCCCTCAATCACTATCAATTCTGAAGGAACACCCAAACATGGAATGATGTTCTCTAAGAGCTTCTTTGCTACAAAAGTGGCAGTTGCTTTTCTGCAAGGAAAAGTTTCTACCAGTGAGAAAACATGCACATCATTATTAAAGCAAACTGATAACCCTGCTAAGGGGCAATGGGATGAAATCCATTTGCCACACTAACATAGGTGCTGAAGGCTGTGGAAAATGACCAAGGCGAGGATTTAAGTGTTTTCCAGGATTAAACAAAGGACAGGTGGGACAAGCCTTGTAAACATCAGCAGCAGCTTTCTGAAATTTACTCCAGCAATCATTTTGCATAATTTGTATCATTTATCTATAGCATAATGATTAGCTTCATGTAATAGACAAAGCATTGGATAGTGTAAGGATGAGGGAAGGACAATTCTTTTATTTGGTCCAATCCATAACCCAGATGTTGGGTGTATTGAGCATTCTTCCTATCCATAAAGATTTTCCCCAGGGTTCTACATTTTCTTGTTTGGTTATTAAATCCTCTGAAAACTGAAAAATTTCATTATTTGTGGCTCAGTTATTTCTGACAACATAACTTTATTTGCACAAATTTGGGTAGCTGCCCTTTTTTGCCATAGGATCTGGAAAATGATTTCCTTTGTTTTCTACAGAAGTAAGCTCCTTTTGGTGGGCTTGTATTTTAATAATGGCCAAGATGTTTAGTAATAATAATGCATCCAATAGTTCCTTAATGAGCTAGATAATTTTAATTTCAGTCCCAGCTGATATTAAAAATCCTCTGTTTCCATAACAGTCCAAAATCATGTATAACTTGAATCACATATTGACTGTTATGGATTGAATTGTGTCCCCCAAAACCATGTGTTGTAAATCCTAACCTCTATGACTGCGGTCAAAATCCCACTTGGGGATGGGTTGTCTTTTTCATGTTAATGGGGCAGGATTAATGTAGGGTGTGTTTTGAGTCAATCTCTTACAAGATATAAAAAGAGCAAATTAGGACAAGCAAGAAAGCAGACATGGGGGAAGAGAGATGCAGTAAGAAAGATGCCAAGATACATGGAGATCTCTAAGGAAACAGAAAACAGAAGCTGAAAAGAAAAGGACCTTCCTCCAGAGCCAAAAGAGAGAGAAAGCCTTCCCACAGAGCCAGTCCTCTGAATTCAGACTTTTAGCCCCCTAAAGTGTGAGAAAATAAATTTCTCTTTGTTAAAGCCATCCACTTGCGGTATTTGTTACAGCGGCACTAGATAACCAAGACACTGTGTGAGAAAGAACATTGGCTACTAGGCCTGTAGCTAATACAAAGGCTCAGGTCAGAGCATATACCTCTGCTTGCTGGGCTGAGGTGGCTTTAGGGAGGGATCCCATTTCTATTACTTCAGTAGGGGAGACTATGGCATAGCCAGTCTGAAATTTGGAGGAGTTTTGGGAAGGTTTAAGATATGACCCATCTACAAACAAACAAAAAAAAAAGGTCACGATTTTCTAAAAGAATTTCTTGTAAATCAGGCCTGGGAGTTAGTAACTGTTTAATAAGATTTAAGCAGTCATGTATCGGTTCAGAAGGATCCATAACAGGCAACAAAGTGAATGAATTTAGGGCTTTAACATGGTGAATGTGCATGTGAGGAGAGGAAAGTAGAATATCTTCATAGGTAGCCATTTGACTGTGCATATGCGCTGGGTTGCCCCAGAATTTGACAAAGCATCGACTGCATGGGGAACAAAAACATAAAGATTATGGGGGGACCTCATACCATCAAGAAAACAGTGCCATGAGCAGAGAGCGTCCTTTGGACCGGGGTCCCTGCGCCGAGAAGCTCCTAGTCCAGGGTAACACTGATGAGAAGGCCGACAGAGAGAGAAAGCCTTCCCCTGGAGCTGATGCCCTGAATTTGGACTTTTAGCCTACTTTGACTGTGAGGAAATAAACTTCTCTTCGTTAAAACCAAAAGAAAAAAAAAACCATAAAGATTATTTCCCTTTACTATGTCAGCAGTGTTTTCTTTTAATTTTGCAGTGGCTGCAGCAGTTCGCAAGCAAAGGGGATAAGCAAGAACCACTGGATCTAGTTGCAACCTCTAATACCCTTCAGGTCTTTGCTGATAATTATGTTTTTGTGTTAGCAGTCCCTCATCTCTCATGAATGAACAGAGAGAAATCGAAATTATAACTTGGATGCCCTAAAGCCGGAGGAGAGTGCAGAGCATATTTTAAATTATTAATAGCTTTATTCTCATCTGAACCCAGAATCAGGGGATCAGGTGCTTTCGCATTTAATAATTTGTATAAAGGTTGAAAGGACCCCTGGTTGCACAGTGGTTAAAGCACTTGGCTGCTAACCAAAAAGTTGGCAGTTCAAACCCACCAGCTGCTCCGTGGGAGAAAGATATGGCAGTTTGCTTCTGTGAAGAGTACAACTTTCGGGACCTTGTTATGTGCAGCAATGTATGCACTAAGTTTAATAAAAACCACTTTAACAAGAAGAACTGGTCGACATTCAACCATTTCAGGAGGTGGCAAATGATCAAGAGCCAATGGTACTGAAGGAAAAGGTGGAAGCTGCACTGAAGGCCACACTCAGTATTTAGCAAGCTGAAATAACTGAAGAAAAAATTCAAGCCTCAATTTGCAATAGTGAAGGATTCCATGGGGAAAATATTGAACAACACAGGAGGCATCAAAAGAAAATGGAAGGAATACAGAGTCACTGTACCAAAAAGAATTGGTCAACGTTCAACCATTTCAGGAGGTAGCATATGATCAAGAACCAATGGTATGGAAGGAATAAGTCCAGGCTGCACTGAAGGCATAGGCGAATGTCTTAGTCATCTAGTGCTGCTGTAACAGAAATACCGCAAGTGGACAGCTTTAACAAAGAGAAATTTATTTATTCACAGTAAAGTAGGCTAAAAGTCCAAATTCAGGGCATCAGCTCCAGGGGAAGGCTTTCTCTCTCTGTTGGCCTTCTCATCAATGTTCCCCCAGACTAGGAGCTTCTCCGTGCAGGGACCCCAGGTCCAAAGGACACTGTCTGCTCCAGGCACTGCTTTCTTGGTGGTATGAGTTCCCCCCTCTCTGAACACTTCCCTTTCCCTTTTATCTCTTGAGAGATAAAAGACAGTGCAGGCCACACACCGGGGAAACTCCCTTTACATTGGTTCAGGGATGTGACCTGGGTAAGGGTGTTACAATCCCACCCTAATCCTCTTTAACATAAAATTACACTCACAAAATGGAGGATAGCCACACCATACTGGGAATCAGGCCCAGCGAAATTGATACACACATTTTTGGGGGGACATAATTCGATCCATGACAGCAAAAAACAAGGCCTCAAGAATTGACGGAATACAAAGTTTATTAAGAAAATCTTCTGCATCCTACTTTGCCGAATGACATCTGGGGTCTTAAAAGCTAGCAAGTGGCCATCTAAGATGCATCAATTGGTCCCAACCACTTAGAGTAAAGGAGAATGAAGAACACCAAAGACACAAGGAAAGTATTAGCCCAAGAGACAGAAAGGGCCACATAGACCAGAGTCTTCATCAGCCTGAAGAACTGGATGGTGCCCAGCTACCACCGATGACCACCCTGATACTGAACACAACAGAGAGTCCCTGATGAAGCGGGGGAAGGGTGGGATGCAGAACTCAAATTCTAGTAAAAAGACCAGACTTAATGGTCTCAGACTGGAGGAATCCCAGAAAGCACGGCCCCGGACTCTCTGTCAACCAAGGACTAAAACAACTCCTGAAGCCAACTCTTCAGAAAAACATTTGGACTGGACTGTGGGACATAAAATGATACTCATGAAGGTGTGCTTCTTAGCTCAAGTAAATACGTGAGACTAAATGGGCAGCTTCTGTCCAGAGGTGAGATGAGAAGGCAGAGAGGGTTAGGAGCTGGTTGAATGGGCACAGGAAATCAGGGGTGGAAAGGAGGAGTGTGCTGTCACAGTATAGGGAGAGCAATTAGGGTCACATAACAATGTATGTATAAATTTTTGTAGGAGAGACTAACTTGAATTATAAACTTTCACTTAAACTACAACAATAAAAAAAAGACTTCATATAAAGCAAAAAAAAAAAAAAAAGAATTGACAGAATACCAATTGAGATGTTTTGACAAACAGATGTAGCACCGGAGGTGCTTACTTATCTATGCCAAGAAATTTGGAAGACAGCTACTTGGCCAACCGAATGGAAGAGATTCATATTTACGCTCATTCCAAAGAAAGGTGATCCAACGGAATGCAGAAATTACCAAACAATATCATTAATATCACACACAAGTAAATTTTTGCTGAAGGGAACTGCTAGAAATTCAAACTGGATTCAGAATAGGATGTGGTACAAGGGATATCATTGCTGATGTCAGATGCATCTTGGCTGAAAGCAGAGAACATCAGAAAGATGTTTACTGTATTTTATTGGCTATGCAAAGGCATTCGACTGTGTGGATCATAACAAATTATGAATAACATTGTGAAGAATGGGTATTCCAGAAAACTTAATTGTACTTATGAGGAACCTGTACATAGACCAAGAGACAGTCATTCAAACAGAACAAGGTGATACTGCATGGTTTAAAATCAGGAAAGGTGTGCATCAGGGATATATCTGTTCACCATGCTTCTTCAATCCATATGCCGAGCAGATAATCTGAGAAGCTGGACTATATGAAGAACGTAGCATCAGGATTGGAGGAAGATTCATTAACAACCTGTGATATGCAGATGACACAACCTTGCTTGCTGAAAGTAAAGAGGACTTGAAGCACTTACTGATGAAGATCCAAGACTACAGCCTTCAGTATGGATATGGATTACACCTCAGCATAAAGAAAACAAATATCTTCACAACTGAATCAATAAGCAACATCATGACAAATGGAGAAAAGATTGAAGTTATCAAGGATTTCATTTTACTTGGATCCACAATCAAGCCCATGGAAACAGATGCGTTGCATTGGACAAATCTGCTGCAAAAGACTTCTTTAAAGTGTTAAAAAGCAAAGATGTCACTTTGAAGACTTAAGTGTGCCTGACCCAAGCCATAGTATGTTCAGTCACCTCATACGCATGCAAAAGCTGGACAATGAATAAGGAAGACCAAAGAAGAATTGATGCCTTTGAATTATGGTGTTGGCAAAAAATATTGAATATACCATAGACTGCCAGAAGAACAAACAAATCTGTCTTGAAAGAAGTACAGCTAGAATGCTCCTTAGAAACAAGGATGGTGAGACTTTGTCTCAGCTACTTTGGATATGTTATCAGGAGGGACCAGTCCCTGGATAAGGACATCAGGCTTGGTAAAGTAGAGGGTCAGTGAAAAAGAGGAAGACTTTTGTTATGGATTGAATTGTGTCCCCCAAAAATATCTGTCAACTGGGCTAGGCCATGATTTCCAGTATTGTGTGATTGTCCACTATTTTGTCATCTCATGTGATTTTCCTAGATGTTGTAAATCCTGTCTTTATGATGTTAATGAGGTGGGATTGGTGGCAGTTATGTTAATGAGCCAAGACTCAATCTACAAGATTAGGTTTTGTCTTAAGCCGATATCTTTTGATATATAAAAAAGAGAAGTGTGCAGAGAGACATGGGACCTCATACCAAGAAACAAGAGCCAGGAGAATAGTGCATCCACTGGACCTGGGGTCCACGGTGACCACATGGATGTTGCAGGAACTAGCTGCAGTACAGCTGACATACCGGATTCCTGTGGTGTTCCAGCCCACACCTCAGGCTCTGCGCCCAGAACTGTGGAACTGTCTTCAGTGCCCCTGTGTCCTTCAGATGACTCAGGCCCCACCCTACCCCACCTGGCAGCCCTGATTGGCCAGCTAGATCCAGAAGCCAAGCCTTTGTTCTGTCATAGTCCAAACCAAGGAGCAACTGACAGCGACAACCAGGGAGTGATGGGCACGAAGCTCGTGACTCAGGGACCAACAGGGGTCAGGACACAGATGGGATCTGGGGTCACAACCAACTCTCATGTACCAGTGCCTCAGATCCCCTTCTTCCTCCTCCTTCTTTTGCTGCTGGAGGTGCCCGAGGCTCATGCGAGTGGCTACAAGGTGTGAGGTGTCTACACAGCAAAGTGTCCAAGAGTCGGTCTGTGCAGAGGCTAGGAAGGGCCCAGGGCACATGTCCCAGAGTGTACTTCTGTGTCTGGATGATGTGATGATAGGGTTGCTTTGAGTCGGAATCAACTCAACAGCAATGGGTTTTTCATTTGTTTTTAGTGTGTCTTTGTGTGTGTCTACTGAGTGGCTGCTTTTCTGACCATTGGTAGTCTTTGTGTCATTGTGTAGTGTGAGAATGAGGTTGGTGTTACTGAGTGTCTGATTCCAGATCCACTGTGGGGTCATGGTTGTATGTCTGCTTGTACGTGTCTAGAGGATATGGTTGTGTGTCTGACTGTTAGTATCAACCACAGACGGGCCTAGGCTCATTGGCACATGGTTCAGGTCAGAACACAGTGAGGGGTCCCACCTTTGAGTCATGGACTCACTGGAAAGGTATCTAATCAAGGCTCATCTTGTTCCCACTTTTTATTCAGCCTACCCCAGGTGGGAGGTGGGTTAGTTGGGTAGGTGGGTGCTAAAGGCTATGTGTATGTATTTGGGGCCCCTGTGCAGACATGCCCCAAGGTGCAACCAGACATGCTCAACGTGCACTTGGTGGCCCACACACACAATGACGTGGGCTGGCTCCAGACGGTGGACCAGTACTTTTGTGATGGTGAGCAGGGGTCTGGGTCCAACTATGCAGAAGACTTCCCCAGGACATCTGTTCCCCATATGAGCCCCAGAATCTCACTTGGCCCCAGGCACTGTGGTTTGGGCTGTGTCCACAATGTGCTGTCTTGTTCTGCGTGGCCACTTCTCACCTGTGCCCTTACTGTCCACCTGCCATGCTCACAGACCCCAAGCAGATGATTTCTCCATGTGTGGTGAACATCCTGAACTCAGTGGTGCAAGCCCTGCTAGTCGAGCCCACTCGCCGCTTCATCTATGTGGAGATGGCCTTCTTCTCCCGCTGGTGGCATCAGCAGACAAAGACAATGCAGGAGGCTGTGAAGGAGCTGGTGCAGCAGGGTGAGTTTCTCCCAAGGAAGTAAAAAAAGTCCTGCCCAGCTTCCACTTCTGCAGCCCTCTTCCTGACGTTTTCATGCCATGTACAGGCATGCACATGTGTTGCTCTGCCTGTCTAGTATTCCCCTTCACCTGGGGAACTCCTATGCATCCTTCAAGGCCTCTCCTTCAGTGGCCTCTTCTCTTAAAAGTCGGCCCCCCAGAATACTAGACCATCTTCTGCATTCCCTGGCCTACAGGACAAAGAATGACCTCTCACTCCACGTCTAGGTATTCAGGCAGGTCCTCTCATCCCCAGATCACATCCCTAGCCTCTTTGTAGGCCCTAATCTGTGACCTCTGCCCCTCACCACGCCCCTCCTCGCCAGGGCGCCTGGAATTTGCCAACGGCGGCTGGGTGATGAACGATGAGGCGACCACGCATTACGGCGCCATCGTGGACCAAATGACACTCGGGCTGTGCTTTCTGAAGGACACGTTTGGCAAAGATGGGCACCCCCACGTGGCCTGGCACATCGACCCCTTCGGCCATTCACGAGAGCAGGCCTCGCTGTTTGCCCAGGTGCAGCTGCACACGGCCCTTAACCTGACCCAAGCCAGGGCCCTTCACTTTATATTGGCTTCACCACCCTGTCCCCTGCTCTGTGACCAACAAGCTGAGGTGCTTCCCTTCAGGCCACTCATGCCCACCTCCTCACAGCCCCTTCCAGCTCAGTTGGCTCTGCCTCTAGCTCATTCTGGCTAACACAGTTTGTTTTCATCCACATCCACTCTGAGTTCTGGCCATGCCCCAACCTTGAGCTTGAAATAGGGTGGATCCCTGACCTGTATTCAGACTGGCTTTATTACCTATGTTCATACTGTGTCCATCCCCTTCCAGCCCCAGTGGGGTGAGTTTGTAGTTTAGGAGGGCCTTTACATGGCCCTTCTCAAACTTGCTAGGAGAGGCTGGAAACTGGGTTTCAACCCTCCACCCTCTGTGCTCTGAACCTGTCCCCTGCTCCAGATGGGCTTCGACGGCATCTTCTTAGGGCGCGTGGACTACCAGGATAAGTATATGCGAGAGCAAGCACGTGAGATGGAGCAGGTGTGGCGAGGCAGTGCGAGCCTCCAGCCCCCTGCTGCTGACCTCTTCATCAGTGAGTGAGGTGGTGGAGAGGTGGGTGGGATGGAGAATCATGCTCCTGATCTGCTTCTGGGACTTTTGGCATACCCCTCATCTCACTCTGTGGCCTGGCCCACAGGTGTGCTCCCCAACAACTACGACCCACCAAGTGGGTTATGCTGGGATATTCGGTGTCATAACCCCCCCGTGGTAGAGGACCTTGGCAGCCCCAACTACAATGCTGACAGAGTGGTGGCACACTTCCTGAATGTGGCTACTGACCAGGTACCCTTGACCAGGACATGGCCCTAACCTGGTACCACTGACCACAGCCTCCAGGGCTCATGTAGATAATATTCAGTGGGCTTTACCATGGCACAGGCATCCCCTGTATTCCCATCATAACGTTATTATCCGAACTAAAGTCAAAGAAACTGACAGCTAGAAAGGTGAATGCAAGGTAAGTGCGCCCATTAGCACAGAGTCACAGAGCTGGGATATGAGCCCAGGCAGCCTGGCTCCAGAGTCCGAGCACATTTCCTGGATTGTGTGCATTCTGGCTCAGAACTAGTAGCATCCTTCCCAATTGCACACCACCACCATGTTCAGGAAACAGCATGGCACCTGACTCACCATTGGGTGGGCTCACAGTAACTGCTCAACAAATTTTTATGATTATTATAAATATATTCACATGTTCCAACATGCTTCATGGAACCATTGCCACACAAGCACGCATGTGCGTCCATACTCTGAACAACTTGTGACACAGTGGTACACATGGGCAAGGCTTCCAGACACTCTGGTCTAAGAATACCCCACCATTCTTTCTCCAGGCCAGGCACTACCGTACCAACAACATCATAATGACAATGGGTTCGGACTTCCATTACGAGCAAGCCCAAAATTGGTTCGAGAACCTGGACAAGCTCATCCGGCTGGTCAATGCACAGGTGAGCATGCCCTCCCCCATTGGACCTTGTGTGTCCAATGCGCAGGTAGTTATAGAGGATGAGGCTGCCTCTTAATATGCCAAATGAAGGCACAAAACTGAATTTATTCCTCACTCAAGTGAAGAAGAGCTATGCTGACAGGCACAGAGTCTCTAAGCAGAACAGACTCCTGATCTTATGTTGGGTTTGGGGGAACAGTGGTGTTCTGAGAGTTTGGGAGACTTTCACAGATGGGGCTGTAAAAACTCTGATCACTCAGAGAGATGGCTAACCAGTTGCTTTCATCAGCATGGCCTCCGAGGCAAGTTGTCTTTTATTGAAAGGGTTTAAAATAGGTTCTGGTGGCCACGAGTTACCATGGCTATAGGAAAATCAGTCTTCTCTAGAACCATAGAATCATTTTATCTTCACCACCTAAGTGCTTACCCTACGGTACCTGCATGCCGTGGAATGTTTAGACTTGCAGCATTGAATGTGAGCGTGGTTTTGTGTATATGGAGTACTGGTGGGTGTCCATTTAAGTGTGCCGTGGCTCCAGTTATGTGGACAGGTAGTTGTTCTTTCCCACTTCAGCATGAGAGCCTGATCTCTCATCTAAAACAAAACTCCCCACCAACCTCCTCTAAAGCAAAAAAGAGCGTCACCACATCATTGAGATCTTGTGAAATTTTAATTACTTCACAAGAGTGTTGAATGTATCATGGACTGCCAGAAGAACGAACAAATCTGTCTTGGAAGAAGTATAGCTAAGAATGGTCCTTAGAAGTGAGAATGGTGAGACTTCGTCTCACATATTTTGGACAGGTTATCAGGAGGGACCAGTCCGTGGAGAAGGACATCAGGCTTGGTAAGTAAGTTGTTATTGTTACAAGGTGTCGTCGAGTCGGTTCTGACTCATAGCAACCCCATGTACAACAGAATGAAACACTGCCCGGTACTGCACCATCCTCCCAATCGTTGCTGTGCTTGAGCCCATCGTTGCAGCCGCTGTGTCGATCCATCTCATTGAGGGTCTTCCTCTTTAACAAGCATGATGTCCTTCTCCAGGGACTGTCCCTCCTGATAACATGTCCAAAGTATGTGAGAAGAAGTCACCATCCTCACTTCTAAAGGGCATTCTGGTTGTACTTCTTCCAAGACAGATTTGTTTGTTCTTCTCAAAGTCCACGGTATACTCAATATTCTTCACCAACACCATAATTCAAAGGTGTCAATTCTTCTTTGGTCTTCCTTATTCATTGTACAGCTTTTGCATGCATATGAGGCAACTGAAAATACCAAGGCTTTGGTCAGGCACCCCTTAGTAAAGTACAGGGTCAGAGAAAAGGGGGATGATCCTCAATGACATAGATTGACACTGTGGCTGCACCAATGGGCTCAAACATAGCAAGAATTGTGAGGACTGTGCAGGACACATAATAGTGCTCAATAAATATTAGTACTTATTGTTTGTTATTAATACTTCTGGCTGGAAAACTTCTGCTTCTCCTTCAAGGCCCCAGCAATAATGTCCCCTTCTCCAAAAAGCCCTCCCCACACTCCAGGCTGAACTCTTGCTCCCATGAACACCTTTATGCCACATTCAGGACAATTGTAGTTAATTCATGATCGGTTTGGTGTCTCTCCCATTCAGCTGTGAATTCCATGGTTCATGATTTGTGATTTGTCCAGAATCCTGAATTTATTGAAGAATTAAGAGAACGTTGGTTTAAGCACATGAAGATGCTCAATGTAATTAGCCATTGTTGTTGTGTGCCAGTAGAGTCAATTCCAACTCATAGTGACCCTACAGGACAGAGTAGAAATGCCCCATAGGGTTCCTAAGGCTATAATCTTTGCGGAAGCTTACTGCCACATCTTTCTGCCACAGAGTGGCTGGTAGGTTCAAACCACCGACCTTTCAGTTGGCAGTGAGCTGCTTAAGCACTGCGCCACCAAACCAAACCAAACCCGCTGCCGTCAAATCGATTCCAATTCATAGCAACCCTGTAGGACAGAGAAGAAGTGCCCTATAGTGTTTTCAACGCTGTAATCTTTATGGAAGCAGACTGCCATAAAGCCATGGAGCAGCTGGTAGGTTCACACCACTGACTTTTCGGTTAGCAACTGAGCATTTTAACCACTGCACCACCAGGGTTCCTTACTGCACCACCAAAAAACCCCTTGCTGTCTACTCAATTCCAACTCATAGTGACCCTATAGGACAGAGTAGAGCTGCCCCATAGGATTTCCAAAGAGCAGCTGGTGGATTCACACTGCCCACCTTTTGGTTAGCAACCTGAGCTCTTAACCACTGCGCCACCAGGGCTCTTATTGTGCCCCCAGGGCCCCTTAATTAGCCATTAGGGAAATGAAAATCAAAAACCACAGTGATATATCACTTCACACTCACTTGGATGGCTATGTTAAAGAAAATACCCACCCCCTTAAACTTAACTCTTCACAGAAACTAAAAATTCATATTAAAGACAGTTCTGGGAAAGTTCAAATAATTTTAGAAAGTTTCCATAATTAGATAAGCCATGCTAGCTGATAGACTGCAGATCCTCAAATGTAATAAACTAATCCAATCTGTCTCCTAGTGATTAAGTGAATGACAACCAATCATTTTAAATTTCCCTTTTGCACTGTATACAAATTGATCTAAAATGTAAGGTGACAGACTAGCTCACCTCTTCACAGGTCTGCTCCCCATTGACGAACACTTTTTTCTACCCAAGAAATGTTTTAACTCTTAAAAACAAACGAACAAAAAAAGACAACGTGGGTTGGAGAGAAAGTCCGTGTTTGTGTCTAAGCATCTACGTGTGTGCAGTTGCCTTGTTGTTGCTGTTATTGAGTTGGTTCCAACTCACAGCAACTCTACGTAAAACAGAACCAAACACTGCCCGGTCCTGCACCATCCCCACAATCGTTGTTGTGCTTGGGCCCATTGTTGCAGCCACTGTAACAATCCATCTCTTTAATGGTCTTCCTCTTTTTCACTGACCCTCTACTTTACCAAGCATGATGTCCTTCTCCAGGGATTGATTCCTCCTGATAACACGTCCAAAGTACGTGAGACGTAATCTTGCCATCCTTGCTTCTAAGGAGCAGTCTGGTTGTATTCCTTCCAAGACAGATTTGTTCGTTCTTTTGGCAGTCTATGATATATTCAGCATAATATCCTCCAGATTCATCAACAATATACTTTAAGAACTCATCATTATTCTTTATGGCTGCATAATATTCCACTGTGTGTATGTAACACAGTTTGTGTATCCATTCATCTGCTGTTGGGCAGTTAGGTTGTTTCCATCTTTTGCTGTTGTGAATAATGCTGCAGTCAACATTGGTATGCATATGTCTGTTCCTGTCAGTAGTTTTAGTTCTCTAAGGTATACACCTAGGAGTGGGATTGCTGGATCATAGGGCATTTCTCGTTCTAGCTTTCTGAGGAAGCACCATATCCTTCTCCATAATGGTTGAACCAATTTACAATCCCACCAATAGTGCTGTGTATTCTATTTATATTCTTATAGCCTGTGTTCTACTGTCATATTTATTTTGTCCACTAATATTTTATATCATTAAATTGAAATTTTTAATATAATTTTGGATAAAAGTTCTGATTTATTCTTTCAGTTCAGAAATTCTTTGAAGGATGGTAGTATTTAGCCACAAATTTTAATTTTCATACTAGACCACTGATTTTCAACCAAAATATATACATCTTGATTGTTTATCAGCTTGGAGAGGGTGTGTAACTCGTGGGTATGTGCACACCTGTGTGTCCCCGGGAAGGTGCCGACTCCCTGAGTGGTCACCCACCCACTCCTCCCCCCAGCAGCAGGCCAACGGGAGCCAAATCCACGTTCTCTACTCCACCCCCGCCTGTTACCTCCGGGAGCTGAACAAAGCCAACCTCAGCTGGTATTTGGGGAGCCACGGAGGACCAGGTTGGGATGCCCCATGGGCCATGACCCCGCCCTCAGTGCCCCGCCCTCGCAGGTCGGTGAAACAGGATGACTTCTTCCCTTATGCCTACGTCCCCCACAAGTTCTGGACTGGCTTTTTCTCCAGCCGTCCGGCCCTCAAACGCTACGAGCGCCTCAGCTACAATTTCCTGCAGGTGAGTGGGTTCTAGGCTTGAGGGGTTAGCCCAGGTGTCCCAGGCAGGCTTGGCCACCCAAACACGTCCCTGCCCGCCAGGTGTGCAACCAGCTGGAGGCGGTGACGGGTCCGGTGGCCAACGCAGGACCCTATGGCGTGGGAGGCAGTACGCCCCTCAGTAGGTGTCGGGCTAGCGCGGGGCCCGGGGCAGGACTTGTCATTCGGCCCCTCCTTGAGTCCCTCCTTAAAACTCCTAAGAACCCTTGCCACCGGCACTGGACCTTCCATGTCTTCCTGGGGTTGGGGCCGTGTCCGGGCGAGTCCCCGCCGGCTTACCATCCCATCTGCAGGGGAGGCGATGGCCGTGCTCCAGCATCACGACGCTGTCAGCGGCACCTCCCGACAGCACGTGGCTGACGACTATGCGCGCCGGCTCGCCGCAGGCTGGGGCTCCTGTGAGGTGTGTGGGGCGGGGCCAGGAGAGGTGGTGTCAATTGCAGTAAGGCGGGGAGTGGAAGGGCTCCTGGGGGCAGAGCATAGAAGCCAAGGACAGCAGCACCGGGCAGGGTGGGCGCAGGACTCTGCCGCAAGGGCGAGGTCATAAAAGGGAGAGCTGCACGGTGTGGTAGGGTAGGAGACAAGAGAGGGTGCTTTGATGGGAGGGAGAGGCTAGAGCCGACCCTTTCCTCTCCGCTCTCCCCCCACTCCACCCCGCCCACCCAGGTGCTCCTGAGCAACGCTCTGGCGCGGCTCACCGGCTCAAAGGAGAGCTTCTCGTTCTGCCGCGAACTCAACGTCAGCGTGTGTCCGCTCAGCCAGACAGCGGCGCGCGTGAGCCCTCCCGGCGGAGGGAGGGGCGGGGCCGGAAAGGGTGGGGTTTGGGTGGGATTATCCGCTTCGGGGGTTGGGGCTAGGGGCAAGACAAGCGGTATCAGAGCCAGGTCTGGGCGGGAACCGGTTAATACAGGGAAGCCCAGTCCTAACACCAGGTTACACGAGGAATGACACAAGAGGAGTACGTGGGAGGGGTGGGACTTTCTGTCCGTTACAGCAGGAGGGCCCAGGAGGGCTTGGGTCAGCCCGCAAAACAAGTCGGTAGGTAGGGCTCTGGCAGAAAGATCAAGTGAGCAGGACCATGCACAGAGAAAAATTGGGCAAGACAGGCGGAGGTAGGGACAGGGTCAAGGAACCTAGACAGCCAAGAGACACCGAGTGTACCCTCACTCGGATACAAGCGTCTGTCCAAGGGCTCCTGCTTCGGCCGGTGAAGGTGCGCCTATCTACACTTGGGCGGAGCCTTAATGGAAATAAGCTGATCAATCTTACCAATCTCACACAAGGGCACTACCTGGCACGGTAGGTGACACAAGGCCTGCCCTAACTCAAACCCCTCCCTACCACCTACCCCAGTTCCAAGTCATCATCTACAACCCGCTGGCACGCCAGGTAGATTGGATGTTGAGGCTACCGGTCAGCAAAGGCAATTTTCTTGTGCTGGATCCTAGTGGACAGACTGTGCCCAGTGAAGTGAGCTCTCCCTTATATCTCACCCTATGAATATATACTTCCATGAATATCTCCCACCTACGACTATCTCTTCCCAAGAATATGTCCCACCCAAGACTATGTCCCATCATAAATCTATCTGTAAAGAATCTCTCCCCACATTAATTCCTACCCCATCATGACTATATTTCAGTTTTGACCCATTCCTCTTTTTTTACAATTAATTTGTTTATTTTTATTGTGCTTTAAGCGAAAGTTTAAAGCTCAAATTAGTTTCTCATACAAAAATTTATACACACATTGTTCTGTGACCCTTGTTGCTATCCCTATAATGTGACAGCACACTCCTCCTCTCCACCCCGAATTTCCTGTGTCCATTCAACCGGCTCCTATCCCCTCCTGCCTTCTCATCTCACCTCCAGACAGGAGCCGCGCATTTAGTCTCATGTATCTACTTGAACTAAGAAGCACACTCTTCATGAGTATCATTTTATGTCATAGTCCAGTCTAATCTTTGTCTGAAGAGTTGGCTTCAGGAATGATTTTAGTTCTGGGTTAACATAGAGTCTGAGGGCCATGTCTTCTGGGGTTCCTCCAGTCTCAGTCATACCATTAAGTCTGGATTTTTTACTAGAATTTGAGTTCTGCACCCCAATTTTCTCCTTCTCCATCAGGAATTCTGTTGTGTTCCCTGTCAGGGCATTGACCCATTCCTCTTGCCTACCCTTGCCTCAGGTAGGCATCCCTACCCTATGAATAACCCTCCCTCACTCTTCTACTTCACTGATTTTTACCCCATTACTGGCTCTCCCTATCCTGTCATGAATCACCTCCTCAAACTCAAGCCAGTATTTCTCACCTCATCCAGTTTTTCTCCTTACCCAGGAACACTCCCTACCCTAACTTGGCCCACCCCAACCCTGACTTAGACTGGGTGTATGCATGCATCAACAGACTTATCTTAGTTTCCCTCCTTCCATGGCATCAGGTTGTGGACCAGCCAGTCCTCAACAGTAAGGAGTACCCCCCAGAGCTGCTATTCACAGCCTCTGCACCTGCCCTGGGATTCAGCATCTACTCTGTGACGCAAGCACCTGAGCAGAACCCTCAGACTGGCTTCTCCTGGTCAAACCCACAGAAGTCACAGTCTTCTGTCCTGGTCATTGAAAATGAGGTGGGACCCCAATTTCAAACTCTTTCCCCCATGACATATCTGAGTTCCAGGTTAACCCAATGGTGAGAAAGGAAATTCTGTCCTAGAAGAGAAGGGCAATAAAGAAGATAACTGATGCATCATAGGTGAAGATATCGTATATTTCCTCTGGAGAAAAATGAACAAAGGCAGAGATTGTATATTGTTAGGGTGGGTGGGTGGCAATGTTGGACAGGAGGTCCAGAGGAAGGCGTCCCTGAGAAAAGAACGCTCAAACATACCCTTGAGAGAGATGAGCAATGTGGGGGGTCTGTGGCAAGAGCACACCAGAAAGGTTGATGAGCAGAGGTTAAGGCCCTAACAAGCATTTTTGGGTGTTTGAGGTACAGTATGCAGGCCATGTGACTGGAGCAGAGTGAGTGAGGGGAAAAATGAGGGAAGGAGGTGATGGGGCAGAGGGTTTAGGGGTATAAGGGACAAAGGGAAGATTTTCATTTTATTCTTAATGAGGTGGGTGCCTCAGAGGTACTGATCAGAGGAGGGACTTGGCCTGACTTGGGGGTTAAGAGGTTCTCTCTTCACTCTGTGGAGAAAAGCCTGTGTGGGTCAAGGGTGGAAATCAGAAGTCCAAGGAGAAAGTGACAGCAGTAGTCTGGTGGGAGATGATGGGGGCTGACAATGTGGTGGGGGCGTTCTGGATAGAATTTGAAGAATCAACAGTTTGCTGAAGGATAGGACATGGGGTCTGAGGATAGTCAGAGATGACTCCAAACATTTTGTCCTGAGCATCAGAAAGGATAGAGCTGCCATCACTGAGATAAAGATCATTAAAATCTGTCTGCCCCTCTCTCTCCAGCACACCCGGGCTGTGTTCGACACCCACACGGGGCTCTTAAAGGAGATTGAGAACCGGGACAAGAAGCTTGTGTTGCCCATCCGCCAGGCCTTCTTCTGGTAAGGAGTGACCAACATGTCTGGGAGAGTATCTGTGAACTGAATTGGTCTTGACCCACTCCTCTTGCCTACACTTACCTCAGGTATAAGGCCAGCAAAAACTCAGGAGTCTACATCTTTGCACCTGAGAAGTTGAATCCACTGCCCGTTAGTCTCTCAGCTGAGACCCACCTGGTGAAGGTTTGGAACCGGGGTAATGAGGCGGGCGTCAAAGGGCTCTGTGGCGTTGGTGGAAAGGAGATTACATGTGGGAGTGGGAAAACCGGGTTTGGTTGTGTGGCTCGTGCTAGGAGGCTGAGGATCCACATCTCACACAGGTGAGAGCTTTTTGAAGGCCTGTGGAGTAGTCACTTGTGGACGTTACCTCTGTGGTTGCTGTTTGAAGGGTTATCCCTGAGTTGTGGAATGTTAGCTATGAAAACAGGTATTGGGGGGTTTCCCATTTGATGTGTGAGGATTTTAGCTTGCACTAGAAATCAGAGAATTCACAGTCAGAGCCAAGAATGAGAGAGGTATGCCCTAGGAAACCTATAGGGAACTTCTACTCTGTCCTATAGGGTTGATATGGGTCAGAATTGATTCAATGGCACCCAAAAACAACATGTTATATATATTTTTGCAACAAGAAAGATAAAATAAAATAAAAAGAGGTTACAGATGCTGATACTACTTCTTGTTGTTTCTGCTTTTGTTGTTGTGTGCCATCGTGTTGATTCTAACTCACAGCAACTCTATAGGACAGGGTAAATACCCTATAGGGTTTCCTAGGCTATAATCTTTACAGGAGCAGACTGACATGTCTTTTCTCCCAAGGAGCCACTGGTGGGTTTGAACCATGCACGTTTCAGTTTGCATCTGAGAGCTTAACCATTTCACCACCAGGGTTCCTCTAATACTACTTACACATAACACATCACCAACACGAGATTAGTTTTCTTGGTTTGAAGACTTAGGGTCATGGTTTAGTAGAACAATCCAGTCAGTTGGCATAATATAGTTCCTAAAGTTTATGTGCTACCTTCTAGTTTGGTGAGTAGTGTCTGGGGTCTTAAAGCTTACAAGTGGTCATCCAAGATACAACTATTGGACTCTATTTGTCTGGGGTGAAAGAGAAAGAAGGAAAGCCAAGATTCAGAGAAGGCACCAGACTATAGGACTACTTGTCTCCATGAACCACTGCCTCCTCTACTTTGAGACAGAAAAACTAGATGGTGCCTGGCTACCACTACAAATTTTCTGATCAGGAAAACAACAGATAGATCCTGATAGAAAAAGAGAGAAATATGGAACAACGTGTCAATTCTTAAAAAATTCAGACTTACTGGACCCATTGAGCCTGGGGGAATCCCCAGTACTGTTACCCTGGGATACTCTTTAAATCTTGAAGTGAAACTATCCCCTGAAATCACCTTTGAACTAAGTAGTAGTATAGCTCAAAAAGTAAAGAATGTTACCTTTGAGGACAGCATTCTTTAAAAAAAGTATATATATATATATAAAAGTATGTATATATATATATATATATAAAGGAGAAGTTTAGGGGGCCGTGAGTCTAAGTTAATGGCAATGAAAAAACTAGAACAGACATAATGAGAATGTTAACACACTGTGAAGAATGTAACCAATATCACTGAACATTGTAAGTAGAAATTGTTGAATGAGAGCATTTTTTGTATATATATTGTCACCAAAAGTACAATAAGTTCTTTTTTTAATCTCAATATTTGGCATAAAATAAAAATCTCCAAGTATGCAGGGAAGCACTAATATACAACCCATATAAGGAGAAAACTCATTCAGAGATGAAAAATTAGTAGATGAGAACAATAAAAACAGTGAATAACTGCATTCAATATATTCAAGGGTTTTGAAGAAAGAGTCAGTGCTTTTAATAGAGATGTCGGAGATGGTTTTTTAAGACACAAATCAAACTACTAAAGATGAAAAAACAATGTCAGAGATGAAAAATTCACTTGATGGAATAAACAGCAGATCAAATGGTGCAGAAGAAAAGATAAGTGAACTTGAACACCTATCAACAGAAACTATCCAAAATGAAACACCCAGAGAAATATGATGCAAAAAATGAGCAGTGCATCAGTGAACTGTGGGACACCTTCAAGTGGCATATGTACTTATAACTGGTCTCCTCAAAAGGTGGGATGGGCAGAAAAAAATTGAACAAATAAGGGTATCAAAATCTCCCGGTTAGATGAACACCATAAACCCAAAGGTCCAGGAAGTTCAACAAAACACAAGCACAAGATAAATGAAAAAAATCTACACCAAAAACAAACTAGGATAAACCAGAGATAAAGGGAAATCTTAAACACTACCGGAGAAACACATTACATACAGACAAGCAAAGGTAAGATTGATAGTACATTTCTCATCAAAAGCAATGAAAACCAGAAGATATTGGAGCAACAACCTTAAATAACTGAAAGAATAAAAATAACCAACGATCCTATACCCACCAAAAATACCTTTCCAAAATAAAGAAAAAATAAAACCTTTGTTCAGGCATACAAAAAATTAATGGATTTATAATCAGCACACTTGCTCTACCAGAGAGGTCAAAGGAATTTCTCAAGTAGAAAGAAAATGATACCAGATAGACATCAGGATACACACAAGGGAACGAAGAGCACCAGAAATGATAACTACTTGGATAAATACAGGGGAAAAAAAAAGTTTTTTATAATGATTTTTTTCATAATATTTTATCGTATTTTCAGTGAGAGCTAACTCAGCAGTTTAGGTTCCCATTCAACAATTGCTACACAAGTTGTTCAGTGATATTGGGTACATGCTTCACAGTGAGTGAACATTCTCATCATTTCTGTACTGGTCGTTCTGTTTCCATGAATCTAGCATCCCTGTCCCTTTACATTCTCATCTTTGTTTTAAAGTAATTGTTGACTGTTTGGTCTCATATAGGTGATTTTTATTATTTTGTGAGCCAATCTGTGCCTTAGGTACAAGGTGACCTCAGGGGTTAGTTTCAATTCAAAGTTTAGGAGTATATCAGGGCAATAGTTTTGGAGAGTTGCCCAGTCTCAGCCAGACCAGTAAGTGTGTTTTGTATTGGGGGAGTTTTCTTTCAGAATTTGAGGCTCTGTTTCGCATTTTTCTCCCATTCCATTGGGGTTCAACTGTTGTGGCCCTGATTAGAACACTCAGTAGCAGTAGCCAGGCACCATCTAATTCTTCTGGTCTCAGGATAAACGAGGCCATGGTTCATGGTTCATGTAGCCTATTTGTCCTGTAGACTAGTTTCTTCTTTGTGTTTTTGGTTTTTTTCTCTTTGCTGCATACAAGTAGTGTCTTAGTTATCTAGTGCTGCTATAACAGAAATACCACAAGTGGATGGCTTTGACAAAGAGAAATTTATTCCTTCACAGTAAAGTAGGCTAGAAGTCCAAATTTAGGGTGTCAGCTCCAGGGGTAGGTTTTCTCTCTCTGTCAGCTCTGGAGGAAGGTCCTTCTCATCAATCTTCCCCTGGACTAGGAGCTTCTCCACGCAGAAACCTCAGGTCCAAAGGACGCACTCCACTCCTGGCACTGCTTTCTTGGTGATATGAAGTCCCCCTGTCTCTCTGCTTGCTCCTCTCTTTTATATCTCAAAAGAGATTGACTCAAGACATAATCCAATCTTGTAGATTGAGTCCTGGCTCGTTAACATAACGGCCACCTATCCCACCTCATTAACATCATAGAGGTAGGATTTACAACACATAGGAAAATCACATTAATCACAAAATGGAGGACAACCTCACAGTACTGGGAATCATGGCCTAACCAAACTGACACATATTTTGGGGGGACACAATTCAATCCATGACACGTAGAGACCGATATCTTAGATGGCCATTCTCAAGCTTTTAAAGTCTTCTATTATTGTTGTTGTTGTTGTTAGGTGCCACTGAGTCGGTTCTGAATCATAGTGACCATATGTACAACAGAATGAAACACTACCTGGTCCTGTGCCATCGTCACAATAGTTGTTATGCTTGAGCCCATTGTTTCAGCCACTGTGACAGCCCATCTCATTGAGGGTCTTCTTCTCTTTCACTGACCCTCTACTTTACCAAGCATGATGTCCTTCTCCAGGCACTGGTCCCTTCTGATAACACGTCCATAGTATGTGAGAGGAAGTCTTGCCATCCTTGCCTATAAGGAGCATTCTGGCTGTAGTTCTTCCAATACAGATTTGTTTGTTTTTCTGGTAGTCCATGGTATATTCAATATTCTTTGCCAACACCATAATTCAAAGGCATCAATTCTTCTTCAATCTTGCTTACTCATTGTCCAGCTTTAGCACGTATATGAGGCAACCAAAAGCACCATTGCTTCGGTCAGGCACACTTTAGTCCTTAAAGTTTCATCTTTCCTTTTTAACACTTCAAAGAGGTCTTTTGCAGCAGATTTTCCCAATACAGTACATCGTTTATTTCTTGACTGCTGCTTCCATGGGCATTGACTGTGGTTCCAACTAAAATGAAATCCTTGAAAAGTTCAATCTTTTCTCCATTTATCATGATGTTACTTATTGGTCTAGTTGTGAGGATTTTTGTTTTCTTTATGAAAAGGTACTGAAGGCAGTAGTCCTTGATCTTCCTCAGTAAGTGCTTCAAGTGCTCCTCACTTTCAGCAAGCAAGGTTGTGTCATCTGTATAACGCAGGTTGTTAATGAGTCTTCCTCCAATCGTGGGGCCACGGTCTTCTTCACCTAGACCAGTTTCCCTGATCATTTGCTCAGCATACAGATTGAATAAGTTTGGTGAAAGGATACAGCCCTGATGCATACCTTTCCTAATTTCAAACCACAGAGTATCCCCTTGTTCTGTCTGAATGACTGCCTCTTGGTCTATGGACAGGTTCCTCATGAGCACAATTAAGTGTTCTTGAATTCCCATTCTTCACAATGCTATCGATAATTTGTTATGACCCACACAGTCGAATGCCTTTGCATAGTCAATAAAACACAGGTAAAACATCTTTCTGGTATTCTCCGTTTTCATCCAGGATCCATTTGACATCAGCAATGATATCCCTCATTCCACATACTCTTCTGAACCCGGCTTGAATTTCTGGCAGTTCTCTGTCAATGTGCTGCTGCAACTACTTTTAAATGATCTTCTGCAAAATTTTACTTGGATGTGGTATTAATAATTTCCGCATTTGGTTGAATCACCTTTCTTTGGAATAAACATAAATATGGATCTCTTCCAGTCAGTTGGCCGGATAGCTGTCTTCCAGATTTCTTGGCATAGATGAGTGGGCACTTCCAGCACTATATCTGTTTGTTGAAACATCTTAATTTGTATTCCATCAATTCCTGGAGCCTTGTTTTTCACCAATGCCTCAGTGCAGCTTAGACTTCGTTCTTCAATACTATCAGTTCTTGGTTATATGCTACCTCCTGAAATGGTTGAACGTTGACCAATTGTTTTTGGTACAGTGACTGTATATTCCTTCCATCTGCTTTTCATGCTCCTGCGTCATTGAATATTTTGCCCATAGAATCCTTCAGAATTGCAACTCAAGGCTTGAATTTTTTCTTCAGTTCTTTCAGCTTAAGAATGCCAAGCATGTTCTTCCCTTTTGGTTAGAAAACCAGATCTTTGTACATTTCATTATAGTATTTTACTTTGTCTTCTCCAGCTGCCCTTTGAAATCTTCTGTTCAACTCTTTTACTTCATCATTTCTTCCTTTCACTTTAGCTATTCTACATTCAAGAGCAAGTTTTGGAGTCTCTTCTGACATCTATTTTGGTCTTTTCTTTCTTTCTTGTCTTTTTAATGGGCTTTTGCTTTCTTCATGTATGATGTCCTTAACGTCTTCCCACAACTTGTCTGATCTTCTGTCATTAGTGTTCAATGCATCAAATCTATTCTTGAAATGGTCTCCAAATTCAGGTGGGATATCAAGGTCATATTTTGGCTCTCGTGGACTTGCTCTAGTTTTCTTCAGCTTCAACTGGAACTTGTATATGAGCAATTGATGGTCTGTTCCACAGTCAGCCCCTGGCCTTGTTCTGACTGATGATATTGAGCTTTTCCATCATCTCTTTCCACAGAGGTAGTCAATTTGATTCTTGTGTTTTCCATCCAGTAAGGTCCACGTGTATAGTTCCCATTAATGTTGTTGAAAACAGGTATTTGCAATGAAGAAGTCATTGGTCTTGCAAAATTCTATCATGCGATCTCTGGTGTCATTTCTTCACCAAGGCCGTATTTTTCAACTACCAATCTTTCTTCTTTGCTTCCAACTTTCACATTCCAATCACCAGTAATTATCAATGCATCTTGATTGCATGTTTGATCAATTTCAGGCTGCAGAAGTTGGTAAATATCTTCAATTTCTTCATTTTTGGCCTCAGTGGTTGTTTGGTAAATTTGAATAATAGTCGTATTAACTGGTCTGCCTTGTAGGCATATGGATATTATCCTATTACTGACAGCGTCGTAAGTCAGGATATATCTTCAAATGTTCTTTTTGACGATGAACGCGATGCCATTCCTCTTCAATTTGTCCTTCCCGGCATAGTAGACCATCTGATTGTCTGATTCAAAATGGCCAGCACCAGTCCATTTCAACTCACCAATGCCTATGATATTGATGTTTATGCATTCCAGTTCATTTTTGATGACTTTCAATTTTCCTAGATTCATACTTCATACGTTCGTATATTAAAGCCATGGTGTTTCCTAGAGTCATACTCCATACATTTGTACATTAATGTACTTCATACATTAAAGATTTTACTATTAAAATCTTTAAAAGTTAATAACTGACTCTACAACAAAAATAATAAAAATGTTTTATGAAGTTGTAAAATTCATATGGAAATTCAAAGGACCTGGTATAGCCAAACAATTCCGAAAAAAAATAATTGGAGTTCTTGTTATTGTTGTTAGTTTCTCTTGAGACAGCTTGGACTTATAGCAACCTTATACATAACAGAGCAAAACATTGCCAGGTCCTACACCATCCCCACAATCATTGGATGTTTGAGTACATTGTTATAGCCACTGTGTCAGTCCATCTCATTGAGGGACTTCCTCATTTTTGTTGACCCTCCACTTTACCAAGCATTATGTCCTTCTCCAGAGATTGGTCCCTTCTCATGATGTGTCCAAAATAACTGAGAGGACATCTCACCATCATCGCTTCCAAGGAGCATTCTGGCTGTACTTCCTCTGTCATGGTTTGAATTATGTCCCCCCAAAAATGTGTGTATCAATTTGGCTGGGCCATGATTCCCAGAATTGTGTGGTTGGCCTCTGTTTTGTGATTGTAATTTTATGTTAAAGAGGATTGGGGTGGGATTGTAACACCACCCTTACCCAGGTCACAACCCAGATCCAATGTAAAGGGAGTTTCCTTAGGGTGTGGCCTGCATCACCTTTTACCTTACAAGAGATAAAAGGAAAGGGAAGCAAGCAGAGAATTGGGGACCTCATACCACCAAGAAAGAAGTGCCAGGAGCAGAGTGCGTCCTTTGGATGTGGGGTCCCTGTGCAGAGAAGCTCCAAGTCCAGGGGAACACTGATGAAAAGAAGACTAACAGAGAAAGCCTTCCCCTGGAGGTGATGCTGTGAATTTGGACTTATAGCCTACCGGACTGTGAGAGAATAAATTTCTCCTTATTAAAACCATCCACTTGGGGTATTTCTGTTAGAGCAGCACTAGATGACTAAAACATCCTCCAAGATAGATTTCTTCTTTATTCTGGAAGTCCATGGGATAGTCAATATTCTTCGTTAACACCAGAATTCAAATGTGTCAATTCTTCTTGTCTTTCTTTTTCATCGTCCAGCTTTCGTGTGCATATGAAGCAATTGAAAATATGGCTTGGTTAGGCACACCTTAGTCATCAAAGTGACATCTTTGCTTTTTAAGATTTTAAAGAGGCCTTTTGCAACAGACTTGTTCAATGCACTACATCATTTGACTTCTTGACTGCTGCTACCACAGGCATTGATTATTGATGCAAGTAGAATAAAACCCTTGACCACTTAAGTTTCTTCACCATTGATCATACTGTCATGTATTGACCCAATTGTGGAGATATACATTTTCTTCATGTTCAGGTGTAATCCATACTGAAGGCTGTAGTCCTTTAACTTCCTCAGCAAGTGCTTCTTCATTTTTGGCAAACAGGGCTGTGTCATGTGCATATCCACTTGTCTGTCAGTTTGTTGTAGTGTGGTGACTTATATCTTGCTATGATGTTGGAAGCTATGCCACTGTATTTCAAATACCAATAGGGTCACCCATGGCAGACAGGTTTCAGTGGAGCTTCTAGAGGAAGACAGACTATGAAGAAAGGCCCGGCAAACTACTTCTGAAAATTCACCAATGAAGACTTCATGGATAACAACAGAACATTGGAGGACTTAACACTAATATCAAGACAATGTCATTTTGGCCTAACAAAAGACAAATAGATTGATGAAATGGAATAAAGTACACAGAAATAACCAAAAAAAATAAAAATAAAAACCCAAGTCTGTTGCTGTCGAGTTGATTCCAACTCATAGCAACCCTAGAGGCCAGAGTAGAACTGCCCCATACAGTTGCCAGTGAGTACCTGGTGGATTTGAACTGCCAACCTTTTGGTTAGCGGCTGAACTCTTAACCACTACGTCACCAAGACCCATACATATGTGGTGAAGTGATTTTATTACAAAACTGGATAAATCAGTAGAAAATTCTGTCTTTTCAACAAATAATGTTAAACAATAGGATATGCATTTGCAAAAACTAAGGAATCTGGATCTATGCTTCACACTATGCACAAAAAACTACCTCAGAGTGGATCACAGATCTAAATGTAAATCTAAAACTATAAAATTTCTCAAAGAAAGCATGGGTGAAATTATTTTGACCTTGTTGTTGTTGTTGTTGTTGTTAGGTGCCGTCTAGTAGGTTCTGATTCATAGTGATCCTATATACAACAGAAAGAAACACTGCCCAGTCCTGCACCATCCTCACAATAGTTGTTATGCTTGAGCCCACTGTTGCAGCCACTGTCTCAGTCCATCTCGTTGAGGGTCTCCCTCTTTTTCACTGACCTTCTACTTTACCAAGCATGATGTTCTTCTCCAGGGACTGGCCCCTCCTGATAACATGTCCAAAGTATGTGAGACGAAGTCTCACCATCCTTGCCTATAAGGAGAATTCTGGCTGTACTTCTTCCAAGACAGATTTGTTCATTCTTCTGGCCGTCCATGGTGTATTCAATATTCTTTGCCAACACCATAATTCGAAGGCACCAATTCTTCTTCGGTCTTCTTTAGTCATTGTCCAGCTTTCACATGCATATGAGTTGATTAAAAAAACAATGGCCTGGGTCAGATGCACCTTAGTCCTCAAGGTGACATCTTTGCTTTTTAACATTTTGACGTTAACATTTTGTTGTTGTTAGGTACCATAGTGTTGATTACGACTCATAGTGACTCTATAGGGCAGAGTAGAACTGCCCTATAGGATTTCCAAGGAGCAGGTGGTGGATTTGAACCCCTCACCTTTTGGTTAGCAGCCAAGCTCTTAACCACTACACCACCAGGGGTCCATTTTGACCTTAGATTAGGTAAATTTTTCATAGCTGTGATAAAAATACAGGATGTTAAAAAATATTTTTGAGAAATTAAACTTCATCAAAATTAAGAACTTCTGCCTTCTTAGACTGCTAAGAAAATTTAAAGAGTAGCCATAGATTGCAACAAACTATTTACAAATCACATATCTGCTGAAGTATTCGTATCCAGTAATACTATGGAAACAAACAATGCGACTAACACTTCACCCTCTACTATCCATGGCAAATAAGATGAAATAGTACTTCTCATCTTTATTAATTGGATAAATGCAACTATAAAGCACAATGAGATGCCACTACAGCATTTTGGAAGTCTAAAATTGTAAAGGCTGATCATATAACATGTTGGTGAGGATGTGGAGCAACTGGAACACTCATATACTGCTGGTGGGAATGTAAAATGGAACAACCACTTTGGAAAACATTTTGGCTGTTTCTTCAGAAGTTAAACATACACCTACCATAACACCCAGCCATTCTACTCCTACAGAAAAAAATGCCTGTTACCACTGAGTCGATTCTGACTCATAGCAACCCTATAGGACAGACTAGAACTACCCCATAGGGTTTCCAAGGAGCAACTGGTATATTTGAACTGCTGACCTTTTGGTTGGCAGCTGAGCTCTTAACCAATGCACTACCAGGGCTACATTCTACTCCTAGATGTAATAAAATGAAATTTCTAAGATAAATGATATCATATGTCCATACAAACACTTGAACTTTCATAGGTGTTATATTTTTAATAATCAAAAACTGAAATAATCCAAACATCCATCAACAGATGAGTGGATAAATATATTTTGATATATCCATCATACAATGGAATATTATTCTGCTTAAAAAATTATTGGATGTCTCTCAAAATAATTATGCTGAGTGAAAAATGCCTAACACAGAGTATACACTATATGATTCCATTTGAGAATTTTAGAAAATGAAAAATTTATAATGACATAGAAGACCAGCAGTGGATGAGGAACAGAGTGGGACAGGATACTCTAGAATCAGGAGGTAATTTTTGAGTCTGATGGATATGTTCATTACCCAAACCATTGAAGTGATGGTTTCATGGGTGTGTGTTTGTGTGTGTGTGTGTGTGTGTGTGTGTGTGTGTGTGTGTGTGTGTGTATAATATGTCAGATTTTTAGAAGTTGTGCACTTTAAATATGTCCAGTAATTTTATGTCATTTAGAAGTCAATAAAGCACACCTATTGCATGGGCAATGGGAACTGAGATAATTGGGGACAGTAAGCAAAGCTTAGGACAGAAAGCCTAGGGCCATTAGTGTTCTTGACTATGAGATAGGTCTTTGTAGACTTCACAGCTGAGACAGTACTTTACGGGGCTCCACACTGCTCAGGGTATGGCTTACTACAGTCCCTACCTGTCCCCATGTGCCCACAGACAGCCTTGGTGCAGGAGGTACACCAGAAATTCTCACCCTGGTGTTCCCAAGTGGTTCGCCTGTACCCAGGACAGAGGCATCTGGAGCTGGAGTGGACAGTGGGGCCAATACCTCCAGGGTGAGTGAGCACAGGCTGAATGACAGGGAGGTCATGGGAAAGGTGGGGCTTAGGTGGGGTTAAACTTCCTTCCATCCAATCTGGCTCAGAATTGGTTTCGGAAAGGAAGTCATCAGCCGCTTTGACACGATGCTGGAGACACATGGACGTTTCTACACAGACAGCAATGGCCGGGAGATCTTGGAGAGGAGGTGGGGATGGGCAGGGACACTGCAGGGCAGAGGGTGGCTTACAGCATGACTGAGTCTAGAGAACAAGAGGGGTGTGTGTGTTCATTATATGAGTGTTGGAGGAAGGAGGTGAGAGGGATGAAGGGGACTCGATCACTAGCCCTGGCAGACTTCTTTTACCTTTCTCCAGGCGAGATTATCGACCTACCTGGAACCTGAACCAGACTGAGCCAGTGGCAGGAAACTACTATCCGGTCAACAGCCGCATTTACATCACGGTACTGTTGAAACCCCCAACCTGACCTCCACAATGCATCTCACCCTCCCATTCCCCAGACAGGGGATCAGCCCCTCATCCTGTGTCCCTCAAGCCTGTTTCCATAGGTCCACCTCCTCTGTACCCTTCCTATGGTCAAGGGCAGGCATGTAGACATGGTTCTTACCCAGACACTCTCACCCCCCAGGATGGGAACATACAGCTGACAGTGCTGACTGACCGCTCCCAGGGGGGCAGTAGCCTGAGTGATGGCTCCTTGGAGCTCATGGTGAGTGGATCAGAGTCCCAAGCCAGGATCCTCCCACCAGGCCTTTTCCGGAGTCCCCACTTGGCCTTAAACTGGTTTCTACTCATATCCTCCCACCCCCACACACTTATCACTGTCTACTCAGGTCGTCCCAGCTGGCCTGTGATCTTTCCAACTTTGGTACCCAGTTCCCACCCTGATCCCC
Source organism: Dugong dugon (assembly GCA_030035585.1). Lineage (NCBI taxonomy): Eukaryota > Metazoa > Chordata > Mammalia > Sirenia > Dugongidae > Dugong > Dugong dugon. The sequence goes on along the minus strand of CM057462.1, from coordinate 15,266,904 downwards.
TTACTGGACTTTGACCACTCTTTCTGTCTCATTTGTTTGCCAGGTGCACCCCACAAGATATGGACTGTAAACTAAGATCTTTGGACCAACTCTTCTAAGATGAGACCCTCATACCCACTCTGTTCCTTTCTCTAGGTCACTCATTATCTATTCCCTTCCCAGTTCTGCCCAGGACTCTTGTCCATTCCCAGCCCCCACTTTAGGTGCTTGTGTCCTCACTGTCCTAACCCTCTTTCTTAATCTGACTCCTATTTCTTCCTGGTTCCACCACCAGACTTTTAACTCAGTCCCGTGAGGTTTTTAACTCATCTCCTGGTCTCCCTAACCCCTCCCCAATTCTCTACCCAGGAACCTCCCGGCAGAGGTGTAACTAAGATATGACAGTAGGGGCATGCCCTGGGCGCCTCTTTAGGAGGGGCGCTAATGAGCAGTGTCTGTTAGCCCTCAGCAGTTTCCACTGCCAGCTGAGAGATAATTCATTCAGCAATTTAAAACTAATTGCCATAGGCGCTATTTTCTGCAGATAGGCCCCTGCCTCCACCAGGCCTTCATCTGGTCACATCTCTCCCAGTTTCTCACCTCTTACGTGGTTGATCTTCCACCAGGTACACAGGAGATTGTGGTCAGTCGATGGATATGGTGTAGGTGAGCAGCTGCTGGAGCCAGGCAAGAACCTCAAGGGTCTGTGGGTGCGAGGGCGACACCTCGTGCTACTGGACACGACCCAGGCCGCTGCTGTCGGGCACCGGCTGCTAGCAGAAAAGGAGGTCCTGGCCCCGCAAGTGGTGCTCGCCCCCGGCGGCAGCGCCCCCTGGAGCCACCGGGGCAACAGACGCAGAACGGTGAGAGATTCCGAGCGTGAGGGAATAAATGGAAAGGAGGGAGGAAAGGAGAAAGGATCATGGTAATGGAAAAAAATGTGCGAGTCTGTGAGAGAGCTGAGGAAGGGACAGCCCTTCAGCCCACGGTAAGGATGAGGCAGGAACTTGGTGGGATGGAGGCCGTCCATTTCCTGATCAGTCCCTCTCCACCTGGCCTGACCCCCAGAACGTCCTGGACTTTTTACCCTGCTGTCATTTTTGTCCTGTGGGCCCAGGCCCACACCCCTCTTGATACTCGAAGTCCCTCGACGCCGCTGTGGCTCAGCCTCCCGGTTGTGGGCTCAGCCACGTCCTGGTCCCGCCCCCCATGCACACTTTCCCTCTCGCCGGGGACGCGTCCTGCGCATCCAAAAGCTCGCCCCCCACCCCCACCTCGTCTCTTCCCTATGCTTCCCATCCCCTTCCCTATCCTGGGCGCCTCGCAGCCCGTCAGTGCTCAGCCTCTCCGCCTGACCACCCGTCCCCTTTGTGCTTCAGTCCTAACCTGTCTGGGCTAAGCCCCACCCCTCCGCCTCCAAAGTGAGACTACCTTACTTGGGCTCGGTACCGCACCGATCTCTGATCTCAGGCACCCACCCCAAACCCACTCGGGCCCAGTTCAGCATAGCACCTCCCTACTCAATCTTCCTCTGCACCTGGACCCCACAAGTCGAGTCAAACCGCGTCCCTTTTCCTAGGTTCCGCCTCTTAGGTGGATAAACCCAACCCCACCTCCTGACAACTGCTAAATCCTGCCCCGCAATGGCTGATCCCAGTCCCTCCACTGCTGGGTCTCACCCTTCCCTGGCTGAACCCCGCCCCTCCTGGGCTGAGCCACGCCCCGTCCTTTTCTGCAGTTCTCCGCACTGCACAGGGAGTTGCCGCCTGCAGTGCGCCTGCTCACACTGGCCCGCTGGGGCCGCAGGACGCTGCTACTACGCCTGGAGCACCAGTTCGCCGTAGGGGAGGATGCAGACGGCAACCTGAGCTCCCCTGTGACCTTGTACTTGAGGGTGAGCAGCGCAGAGGTGGGAAGGAGAAAAGAGTTGAGGGAAAAACCCGCTTTGCCTCCACTTACCCGGCCTGCTCACTGTCCACAGAATCTGTTCTCCACCTTCACCATCACCCGCCTGAAGGAGACCACGCTAGCGGCCAACCAGCCTCGGGATCGCGCCTCCAGGCTCCAGTGGACACCAAACACAGGTGGGGGCCAGCAAGCAGGAGGAGCCTGAAGGTCAGGAGGTGGTGTAGATGCCCAGGAGAGGGACATAAGGGTCTGAGGGTGGTGTCGCCGGTGTGAAGGCAGGCAGAGGGTTTCTTGACCAGGCTCAGGAATAGACATTGAGGTTCTGGGGTGACAGAGCTCCAGAGAGGGCTCTGAGGGTATAAGACTGTGTCCAGGCTTGGGGGAGGCAATCCATTGGGGGGCGAGGCAGTGGGTAGATGCCACCTTCACTCCTTGTCCCCTTCTGCAACCACAGATCCCGCCCTCCATACCCCCACCTCCTCCCTGGATTCCACGGCCATGGCCATCACGCTGCAGCCTATGGAGATCCGCACTTTTCTGGCCTCTGTCAGATGGAAGCATTTGCAGAGTGGCCAGGATGTCCATCTCAGAGCCGGAGCACCCTCCACCGTGGGCTGGGTGAACCACTGCCTCTCCATCCTCCTGCTGCTGTTGCAAACCAGAGCCATTAAAATGCCACCCACAAGCCCCAGGTAGGGGAATGACTGCAAGTCTGCTTTTTCCGTTGGGCACCAATGTATAACCCAGAAATGGCTGAGCTCTACCAAGAGACTCACTGGCTGGAATTCTGACATACAGGCCCACGCTCACTCCCATTCTCACTCAGGTTCTTGCCACCCTTGCCCCTCATCTAATTTTTCCTCTTCCAACCACTCATGCCCTGGCAAAGCTGCCTTGAGAAACCGCTCAGGGTGGCTCACAGGGCTTACCCTGCCTGGTCTTGGAGCAGCCAGGCCCAGAGAAGGAGAGGTAAGGATTCACACACCACTGAGAAAGCCTAATGCAGCAGGTGACATTTGATGTGGGTCCAAGAGCAAAGCTTTGGAAAGGTGGGGTGGAGGTGAGGGCCCTCCAGGAAGAAAGCACAGAACAGCCTGAGTCCTATGGTGAGATCTGGGGTTGTCCTGGAGGCAAGAGAGTGCTGGTTAATCCCAAGCTTTGTGGTTGGAAAGCAGTAAGTTCATGTCCAGGCTGGTGAGGTTGGGCAGGTCCCTTGAGCTCTCTGACCCTCAGCAGTCCCTTGTGCAACATGGAGATAAGGCTATTGTGAGGATTAAATTTTTCATGCAAGGTACATAACACTAGGCCTTACATAGAGGAGAAGAAATAACATCAGACCACAGGCTGAATATAGGACATAGGATTGTACTAGCCAGATACCAACCTAAGAAATGAACTCTTAAGGACTATGCAAAACCAAAAGAATTACAACAGGGAACCAGAGAGGTTAATCTGTAAATGACAACAGCATCAGAACAATAAAAGAAGGAATAAATGGTGTAAGTATAGAACCTTCTAATGGAGAGGAAGGCAAGCCAATACCAAGTAATAATAGACTGGCTCAAATCTACGAAGATAAGGGCAAATTTCAAGGTAACCACAAAGAAAGTTAACAAACCTACTCATCAAAATGATGAAGAAAAACATAAAGTCTCAGTAAAAACAAAACCTACAAAAACAAAAGAAATGAAAAAAAATCCACAAACAAAAGGAACTCAGCACAGGAGAGTAAGAGGAATAAAAAAAAGTCAGCACCACAAAAAAAAAAAAAAGCACTACAAAATGCAATCCCACTCCTAGGAATATATCCTAGAGAAATAAGAGCCATCACACGAATAGACATATGCACACCCATATTCACTGCAGCACTGTTCACAATAGCAAAAAATGAAAACACCCTAGATGCCCATCAACAGCTGAATGGATAAACAAACTATGGTACATACACAGAATGGAGTATTATACAAAGATAAAGAACAATGATGAATCTGTGAAGCAACTCATAACATGGATGAAACTGGAGGACATTATGCTGAGTGAAATAAGTCACTCACAAAGGGCAAATATTGTATGAGACCTCTACTGTAAAAACTTATGTAAAAGTTTACACAGAAAAAGAAACAATCTTTCTTGGTTAGGAGGGATGGAAGGGGTGGGGGAGAACTAAACAGACAATAGGTAAGTGGTAACTTTCGTGAAGGGTAAGACAGTACACAATACTGGGGAAGCCAGCACAGCTTGTACAAGGAAAGGTCGTGGAAGCTCCACAGACACTTCCAAACTCCCTGAGGGACTGAATTGCTGGGCAGAGGGCTGTGGGGACCATGGTCTTGGGGAACATCTAGCTCAATTGGCATAACACAGTTTATAAATACAATGTTCTTCATTCTAGCTTGGTGAGTAGTGTCTGGGGTCTTAAAAGCCTGTGAGCAGCCATTTAAGATACTCCACTGGTCTCACCCCTTCGGGAGCAAGGGAGAATGAAGACAACAAGATACAAGGAAAAGATTAGTCCAAAGGACTAATGGGCCACAGCTACCACGGCCTCCACCAAACTGAGTTCAGTACAGCTAGATGGTGCCAGGCTACCACCACGGACTGCTCTGACCAGGATCACAATAGAGGGTCCTGGATAGAGCTGGAAAACGATGTAGAAGAAAATTCTAACTCACAAAAAAGGCACGACAGACTGGAGAAACCCTGAGAGTATGGCCCCTGGACACCCTTTTAGCTCAGTGGTGAAGTCACTCCCGAAGTTCACCGTTCAGCCGGGGATTGGACAGCCTCATAAAACAAAAAGGGACTAATGAGGCACATCAGTCCAGGGACAAGGACTAGAAGGCAGGAGGGGACAGGAAAGCTGGTAATAGGGAAACCAAGGTTGAGAACGGACAGTGTTGACATGTCATGGGGTTGTTAACCATTGTTATAGGGCAATATGTGTACTGTGTAATGAGAAACTATTTGTTCTGCAAACCTTCATCTAAGGTACAAAAAAAAAGAATTATCTATGTGAGATAATTCACAACAGCAACTCAAAAGGTTTGATGGGAAGCTTAGGGGGCAGTGAGTTGAAGATAATGGTGATGGAATAATTTGGAAAAGGATAGTGAGAATAGCAGCACAACTGGAAGAATGTCATACATGTCACTGAATTGTACTTGTAGAAACTTTTGAAATGGTGTAACTTTGGCTATGTATATTTTCACCAATAAAAGGTCCTCCACGGTCGAGAAGGGAGAGTGTTGACATGTCGTGGGATTGTTAACCAATGTCATAAAGCAGTATGTGTACTGACTGTTAATGAGAAACTATTCTGTAAATCTTCATCTAAACTACAATAAAAAAAAAAAACTAAAAAAAAAATTTATACATACATTGTTATGTGACCCTAACTGCTCTCCCTATACTGTGACAGCACACTCCTCCTTTCCACCCCTGATTTCCCGTGTTCATTCAACCAGCTGCTAACCCTCTCTGCCTTCTCTTCTCAACCCCGGACAGAAGTTGCCCATTTAGTCTCATGTATCTACTTGAGCTGAGAAGCACACTCTTCACGAATATCAAGGACCAATGACTTCTTCATTGCAAATACCTTTTTTCAACAACATAAATAGCAACTATACACATGAACCTCACTGGAAGGAGAACACAAGAATCAACTACATCTGTGGAAAGAGATGATGGAAAAGCTTAATATCAGTCAGAACAAGGCTGGGGCTGACTACAGAACAGACCTCATGTGCAAGTTCAAGTTGAAGCTGAAGAAAATTAAAACAAGTCCATGGGAGCCAAAAATATGACCTTGAGTATATCCCACCTGAATTTGGAGCTCATCTGAATAATAGATTTGATGCATTGAACACTAATGACCAAAGACCAGACGAGTTGTGCAAGGACATCATACATGAAGAAAGCAAGAGGTCTTTAAAAAGACAGGAAAGAAAGATCAAAATGGGTGTCAGAAGACTCCAAAACTTGCTCTTGAATGGAGAATAGCTAAAGCAAATGAAAGAAATGATAAAGAGCTGAACAGAAGATTTCAAAAGGCAGCTTGAGAAGATAAAGTAAAATATTATAATGAAATGTACAAATACCTGGAGCTAGAAAACCAAAAGGGAAGAACACACTTGGCATTTCTCAAGCTGAAAGAACTGAAGAAAAAATTCAAGCCTCGAGTTGCAATTTTGAAAGATTCTATAGACAAAATATTGAATGACACAGGATGCATCAAAAGCAGATGGAAGGAATACAGAGTCACTGTACCAAAAAGAATTGGTCGATGTTCAACCATTTCAGGAGGTAGCAAGTGATCAAGAACCGATGGTATGAAAGGAAGTCCAAGCTGCACTGAAGGTATTGGTGAAAAACAAGGCTCCAGGAATTGACAGGATACCAACTGAGATGTTTCAACAAATGGATGCAGTGCTGGAAGTGGTCACTTGTCTATGCTAATAAATTTGGAAGACAGCTACCTGGCCAACTGACTGAAGAGGTCCATATTTGTGCCCATTCCAAACAAAGGTGATCCAACAGAATGCAGAAATTATCAAACAATATCATTAATATCACACGTGAGTAAAATTTCTCTGAAGATCATCCAAAAGTGGCTGCAGCAGTACATCAACAAGGAACTTCCAGAAATTCAAGCTGGATTCAGAAAAGGACATGGAACCAGGGATATCACTGCTGATGTCAGATGGATCCTGGCTGAAAGCAGAGAATACCAGAAAGATGTTTTACCTGTGTTTTATTGACTATGCAAAGGCATTCGACTGTGTGGATCATAACAAATTAGGGATAATATTGCAAAAAATGGGAATTCTAGAACACTTGATTGTGCTCATGAGGAACCTGTCCATAGACCAAGAGGCAGTAGCTCTAACAGAACAAGGGGATACTGCATGGTTTAAAATCAGGAAAGGTGACTGTCAGGGTTGCATCCTTTCACCATACGTATTCAATCTGTATGCTAAGCAAACAATCCAAGAAGGTGGACTATATGAAGAAGAATGTGGCATCAGGATTGGTGGAAGACTCATTAACAACCTGTGGTATGCAAATGACACCAGCTTCCTTGCTGAAAGCAAAGAGAACTTGAAGCACTTACTGATGAAGACCAAAGACTACAGCCGTCAGTATGGATTACACTTCAACATAAAGAAAACAAAAATCCTCACAACTGGACCAATAAGCAACATCATGATAAATAGAGAAAAGACTGACGTTGTCAAGGATTTCATTTTACTTGGATCCACAATCAACGCCTATGGAAGCAGCAGTCAGGAAATCAAATGACATATTGCATTGGGCAAATCTGCTGCAAAAGACCTCTTTAAAGTGTTGAAAAGCAAAGATGTCACGTTGAGAATGGATCCAAGCCGTGATATTTTCAATTGCCTCACATGCAGGGGAAAGCTAGGCAATGAATAAAAAAGACCAAAGAAGAATTGATGCCTTTGAATTATGATGTTGGTAAAGAATATTGAATATACCATGGACTGCCAAAAGAACAAACACATCTGTCTTGGAAGAAATACAGCCAGAGTGCTCTTGGAAGTGAGGATGGTGAGACTTCCTCTCATGTACGTTGGACATGTTATCAGGAGGGGCCAGTTCCTGGAGAAGGACATCATGCTTGTAAAGTAGAGGGTCAGTGAAAAAGAGGAAGACCCTTGATGAAATGGATTGACACAGTGGCAGCAACAATGGGCTCAACCATAACGATTGTGAGGATGGCGCAGGACCAGGCAGTGTTTCGTTCTGTTGTACACAGGGTCACTATGAGTCGTAACTGACTCGACGGCACCTAACAACAACAACAACATACAATTTACTACAAATAATATTGCTGCAAATAGATCAGAACTCAGTAGTTACCCGGATGAAAATGGAGTCTAAATGAATGATTTTCTTTAAAAGAATCAACCCAAAGCTGGTTCCTCTGAGGCAGAGGTTAAGATGTCCCAAACGTCCAACTTCTCCAAGCAGCTGTCCCACTCTATCATCTCTAACACCAGCTACTTCTCCTCTCAGTACTCTTCCTCCGTCTTTGGGTTTGGTAATTCCCTGCAACATCTCACAGAACTCAGGAACTGTACTTACGGTTAAGTGGTTTATTAGGAGAATAACAGACTACAACTCAGGATCAGGATCAACTTGGAAGTAACAGAAATAACGCAGGACATAGGATACAGTTCATCACTTAGGATGGCTTCCAACCAAAACTGCTCTCAGCTCCTACTACTACCGGGCCCTTCACTCAGGCCTACTGCTGCCAGGCCCTGTGCTCAAGCCTACTGCCACCAGGCTCTGCCTTCACTCAGCCGCTTCTCAACACTGCTGCTCGCCACCACTTCTCACCGCCATTTCTCTCCAACTCGCACTGTTTCTTGCTATCTTCAGTGTTATAGCTCCTTCTCTCTCTCTTTCTCAAAACCTCTGTGAGTAAGCTTCTTATATAGGAAATTCCTTGTCAATTTCAAGGCACACCCCTCCCCGCCAGCAAGACCGTGAACTAACCGATCCCACAGGTAGGCCATAGTCACCTAATTTGCATAGTAATTGACCAATCCCTGAAAGAGTTTTATATACCTTATTTGCATAGTCCCAGCCAATCACTTTATAGAAGTTACAAGACCATGGCCAGAAAGGCCATATAAAAAGAGAAACCTATAGCCCTACAGTCCACCCCTTGGCCTTTTTTGGCCTTGGGTTCTTATACATACTTAACATATGGAGGGTTACTTCCCTCTCCCCATACATTTTACCAGTCCAAATCATTCATTAACAGTTAGTCCTTCAGTAGGGCAAAGAGACCTCAGGGTGAGGTTACTCATGTACCAGCCACTCAGGTCTGCTGCAGCTGTCCATCTGATCTGGTCAGGTTCCAAAAGTCATCCTGGCTTTGCCATTTCTGGCATCTGACAAAATTTAACTTAGAGAATATTATTCCCTTCCTCTGAGCCTGTCAAGGTATTAACGTAATGTTAGATTTCCCCCACTGCATAACCCATTTATTCATTCCTTTACCTTCAGCTATTATCTCTCCTTCCTTCCATTTGTCATTTATTTTACCCAAACATTTCCACCTTGGGAAAGAACATCAGATTCAGCTGCTGTGCCAGTCCAGATCACTAGTAGCAAGACAAGTCTAGCAAGTGCTTCCCCCTCAGTCCACTCCCATTCATATTGGAAAGGTTACATAGGTACAACACTAGTGGGCTATCTTGACCACTAGGCAATACAGCAGTATTCACTGTCAATGCCAATTTTGCCAGATGGGGGAAGGTACAGTCTACCCCATCAGACCCTTGAGAATTCTGGCGTACAGGTTCAGGGGTATAGTTACAGTTTCCTGCTTAAGATCACCCCTGCTTCTAGCACCCGCAGCTGCATCCCTGGTGCTAGGATCACAGCATTCGGCAGGAAAAAACAATTTTATGTGATACGGGGAAGAACTGTACCATGGCCCCAGTGTTCCCCCTACATCCTCTCTTCCACGAATCCCCTAGAGAAGTGTAGAAACCTGTCCAGTGGTGATTCTCCCTTTGCCCCCCGTCATGTTGAGTGTGAGCACACACTCACAAAGGTGTGTGAGCCATCCCGTGATGCCTTTATCTCTCCCTGTTTTAGATAGCAGATGTTTCAATTGCTCATTCTAATTCTCTATCAAACTATTACTCTGAGAGTGATATTCAGTGTGGTATATCCATTTCTTGGCCCATTATTGCACTATGTGGGCTGTAAAGTAAGTTCCTTGTTCTGATGAAATATAACTCAGTGGCCCAAATTGGTACAGTACCATTTGTTCTAATTCCTTAATGGTGTTTTTTGCATTTGTGTCTGTCACTGGATATGCAAAGCCCAGTCCAGAGTAAGTATCTATTCCTGTGAGGACCCAGTGGCTACAAATGGGTCCTCACAGGAATAGATACTTATTCTGTATCTGGTGCCACTGGCAGAAGTCCTGGTGGCGCAGTGGTTAAGCGCCTGACTGCTAACCAAAAGATTGGCTGTTTGAATCCACCAGATGCTCTCTGGGAGACAGATGTGGCAGTCTGCTTCTGTAAAGATATACAGCCTTGGAAACCCTATGGGGAAGTTCTACCTTGTCCTATAGGGTTGGTATGAGTCAGAATCAACTTGATGGCAACGAGTTTTAGGTGCTACCAGCATCATTGGTGCAATATAATCAACTTAAAAGCTATGTGTAGGGCCTTCCTCCCAAGGAATCTGCCCCATAGCTATCTGCAATCTCTGTCTTTCTTGCTGGCAGACAGAACAGTCCTTATTGGCATTTTGTGCCTCAGAAGGTGCAAGAGGAATGTGTCTCTGTCCATCTCTGCATTATTCTTGATTTCAGTTTTGGAAAACAGCCAGTCACAATTTGCTTTCACGTGGAAAGGATCCCAATTTAATTTCACTGTACTGCCACAGTGTTGTTTGAATTCACTGGCTTACTGTCATAGTTTGGTAGAAGAGACTTGGACTTGGTACAGATGTTGAGTGTAGTGATACATTATATTGACAACATTACGCTAATATCAAACACTGGAGAACAGTTTACAGCTAATTTGAATACAGTGTGACCCATGTGACCAACAGAGGCTGGTTAATAAATCCAGCAAAAATCCAGGACCCTGCCCAAACAGTGAAATTCTTAGGAATAACTTGGGCAGGAGCCACCCATGACATTCTTCAGACAAACAAGAATAAACTGCTGTCACTACCTACCCCTGAGATTAAGCAGGAGGCCCAACATTTGGTTGGTCTATTTGGATTCTGGAGAATGCATATTCCACATATGGGAATATTGCTGGCTCCCATCCATAAAACCACTTGGAAGAAAACTACATTTGAATGAGGGATAGGGCAACAGCAGGCTATGTCTGAATTACAGAAAGCAGTCTCAGTCTTCCTGCATTTAGGCCCTTATGATCCACATTCAGACAGATTTTGGAGGTGTCTGCCACACATGCTTATACAGACTGGAGCTTATGGGAAAAACTAGAGAATGCCTATTAACCAACTATACCTAATAGACATATAGAATACTCCACCTAGCAACAGGAGCCTGGGTGGTGCAGTGGTTAAGAGCTCGGCTGCTATCCAAAAGGTTAGCAGTTCGAATCCACCAGCCACTCCTTGGAAAACCTATGGGGCAGTTCTACTCTGTCCTATAGGGTCACTAGAGTTGGACTCAACTCAATGACAATGGGGTACCACCCAACAACAGCAGAATACATATTCTTCTCTAGTGTACATAGATTATTCTCGAGGTTAGACCATATGTTAGGTCACAAAACAATTCTCAATAAATTTTTAAAATATTTAAATTATAAAAAGTATATTCTGCAATCACAGTGGAATGAAACTAGAAATCAGCCAAAGAAAAATTGGAAAATTCACAAATACACTGAAATTAATCAACACACTTTTAAAACAACCAGTGGGTCAAAGAGGGATTCACAAGAGAAATTAGAAAATACTTAGAGATGAATGAAAATAGATGCACAACATACAAAAACTTATGAGATGCAGTGAAGGCATTGCTCAGGAGGAAATTTATAGCTGTAAATAACTACATTAAAAAAGAATTATCTCTAATCAGTAACTTAAATTTACACCTTGAGGAATTAGAAAAAGAAGAGCAAACTAAACCCAAAGTTAGCAGAAGGAAGGAAATAATAAAGATTAGATCAGAAATCAATGAAATAGAGAATAGAAAAACAGTAGAATCTATGAAACCAAAAGTTGGTTATTTGAAAAGATTCAATAAAATTAACAAACTTTTAGCTAGACTGACAAAGAAAAAAAGAAGACAACTAAAATTAGAAATGAATGTGGAGATATTACTACTGATCATACAGTAATAAAAAGGATTATGAGAGAAAACTATGAACAATTGTATGTCAACAAATTAGAAGACCTAGATGAAATGGACAAATTTATAGAAACACACATATTACCTAAGTTGACTCAAGAAAAAATAGAAAATCTCAACAGCCCTATAACAAGTGAAGGATCAGATGACTTCACTGGTGAATTCTACCAAACATTTAAAGAGGAATTAATACCAATCCTTCTCAAACTCTTCCAAAAAATAGAAGAGGAGGAAATATTTCCCAACTCATTCTATGAAGTTTGCATTACCCTGAAACTAAAGCTACCACAAGAAAAGAAAATTACAAACCAGTACATCTTATGAATATAGATGCAAAAGTCCTGAACAAAATAGTAGGAAACCTAATCCAACAGCATATTAAAAAGGATTATACACCATGAGTAAATGGGATTTATCTCACGAATGCAAGGGTCATTCAACATAAGAAAATCAATTGATGCAATACACCACATTAACAGAACAAAGGAATCAACATAATCATCTCAGTTGATCTCAAAGGAGGCCTTTGATAAAATCCAACATTCTTTCATGAGAAAAACACTAGGAAACTAGGAATAGAATGGAAATTCCCCAGTATGATAAAGATACTTAAGAAAAACCCACAGATATCCCTGCTAGCAACAAATTGTGTGGTCTTGACAAATTATTTAATCTCTCAGTCTTCAGTGTCCTTACCTTGAAGATTTAGAGGTTAGGTTGCACATATTTCAAGATCTCTTCCAACTCCAAATCCTAGGTTTTAAGAATTTATTATTTTAATCTAATCATTCTCTGAAGATCAGCATTCTTTAAGTTTACCAGCATCATAATTATGATTATCAATTCTCTAGCCATAGATCTTAAAGGATTTAAATGTATGAAATACTAGAAGCTTCCCTGGAAATTGTGCTTGTTTGCAGCTTATTTTATAGTATTTTGACCTCTGCATCTTTCAAAGCCAAATGGAAGAGGAAAAAATATTCAAGAATTTTAAAAAACAGAGAAAAAGACTGGCCTAAAGGAGACTGGAGAAACCTCAAGAGTATGGCCCCCAGACACCCTTTTAGCTCAGTGGTGAAGTTACCTCTCAGGTTCACTGTTCAGCCTGGGAGTGGACAGCCCCGTAAAACCAAATGAGACTAATGAGGTACAGGAGTCCAGTGACAAGGGCCAGAAGGCAGAAGGGGACAAGGAAGCTGGTGATAGGGAACCCAAGGTTGAGTAAGGATATTGTTAATGTGTTGTGAGATTGTTAACCATTGTCACAGGGCAACATTTGTAGTAACTGTTAAATGAGAAACTATTTTGTTCTGTAAGCCGTCATCTTAAGTGAGAATAACAACACAATTGGAAGAGCATAGTCAATGTCACTGAACTGTGCATGTAGAAATTTTTGAAATGGTGTATCTTTGGCTATGTGTATTTTCACCAAAAAAAAAAGGTTGAGAAGCTAGAGGGTTGATATGTTGTGGGGTTGTTAACCAATGTCATAAAACAACATGTGTACTACTGTTTCACAAGAAACTCTTTGTTCTGTAAGCCTTCACCTGAAGTACAATTAAAAATAAATAAATAAATAAATAAAAAAGAGTTAAAAGGAAAGGGAAGCAAGCAGAGAATTGGGGACCTCATACCACTAAGAAAGCAGCACGAGGAGCAGAGCACGTCCTTTGCACCCGGGGTTCCTGCGCAGAGAAGCTCCTAGTCCAGGGGAAGACTGATGACAAGGACCTTCCTCCAGAACCGACAGAGAAAGCCTTCCCCTGGAGTTGATGCCCTAAATTTGGACTTTTAGCCTACTAGACTGTGAGAAAATAAATTTCTATTTGTTAAAGCCAAAAAAAAAAAAAAAACAGAGAAAAAGAAAAACCCACAGCTAGTATCATACTCAATGGTGAAAGATAAAAGCATTTCCTCTTAAGATTAGGAACAAGACAAGGGTGCCTGCTTTCACCACTGTTATTCAACATTGTACTAGAAGCTCTAACCAGAGCAATTAGGCAAGAAAAAGAAATAAAAAGCATCCAAATTGGAAAAAGGAAGTAAAATTATCCCTTTTTGCAGATGACAGGATCTTCTACGTAGAAAATCCCAAAGATTCCACAAGAAAGCTACTAGAGCTAATATATAAATTCAGCAAAGTTGCAGGGCACAAGATCAACCTACAAAAATCAGTTGTGTTTCTATACACCTGAAATGAACAATCCAAAAGAAATTAAGTAAACAATTTCATTTAGAATAGCATCTAAAAGAATAAAATACCTAGGAATACATTTAATCAGGGAGGTGAAAGACTTGTACACTAAAAACTGTAAAACATTGCTGAAAGAAATTAAAGGGGACCTAAATAAGTGGAAAGACATCCTATGTTCTTTAAGGCTTAATGTTGTTGAGATGTCAATATTACCCAATGCGAGCTACAGATTTAATACAATTCCTACCAAAATTTCAACAGCCTTTTTTGTAGAAATGGAAAAACAAATCTTTAAATTCATATAGAGCGGCAAGGGACCCAAAATAGCCAAAACAATCTTGAAAAAGAAGAACAAAACAGGAGAACTCACACTTCCTGATTTCAAAAAGTGCTATAAAGCTATGATATCAAAACACTGTGGTACTAGCATAAGGATAGACATACAGACCAATGAATAGAATTGAGGGTGCAGAAATAAATTCATACATCTAGGACCAATTGATTTTTGACAAGGGCACCAAGTCCATTCAATGTAGAAAAAACAATCTCCTTAACAAAATCAATTCAAAATGGATCAACGACCTAAATATAAGAGCCAAAATCATAAAACTCTTAGAAAACATTGGAGTAAGTTTTCACGACCTTGGATTTGTTAATAGATTCTTGGTTATGACAACAAAACAAAATATTGATAAATTGAACTTCATCAAAATTAAAGACTTTTGTACATCAAAGGATATTACCAACAAAGTGAAAAGACAACTAACAGATTGAGAGAAAATTTTTTTGAACCACATATCTGATAAGGGTTCAATATTCAGAATATATAAGGAACTCCTGAAACTCAACAACAAAAAAACACATGGAACCAAATCTAAAAGTGGGCAAAGGACTTAAAGGGACATTTCTCAAAAAAAGATACAAATGGCCAATAAACACATAAAAAGATGCTCAACTTCATTAGTTATTAGAGAAATGCAAATCGAAACCACCATGAGATGCTACTTCACACTTACAAGCATGGCTATTAAAAAAAGGAAAATAGCAAGTACTGGAGAACATGGTGGAGAAATGGAAATCCTCGTGCATTGCTGGTGAGAATGGGAAATGGTACAGCCACAGTGGAAAACAGTTTGGCAGTTCCTCAAAAAGTTAAACATAGAATTAACATATCACACAGCAACTCCACCCCTAGGTATGTATATCCAAAGAATTGAAAACAGGGACTCAGAGAGAGGTTTGTACACCAGAGTTCATTGCAGCGTTATTTACCATAGCCAAAGGGTAGAAACAATCCAGATGTACGTCAACAGATAAATTTATAAACAAAATGTGGTATATATATATACAATGGCATATTATTCAGCCATAAAAAATGAATGGAGTCCTGATACATGCTAAAACATGAAACTTAAAACTTTATGCTAAGCTAAATAGGCCATATACAAAATGACAAATATTGTATGATTCTACTTATATGAAATATCTAGAATAAGCAAATTCACATAGACAGAAAATAGAGGTTACCAGGGATAGAGGGGGACAGTGGAGGGAGGAGGGAGAGGGAATGAGGAATTATTGCTTAAATAGAGTTTCTATTTGGGGTGTAAAAAAGTTTGGAAAAGATAGTCATGATGGTTGTACAACATTGTGACGATAATTAATGCCACTGAACTATACACTTAAAAATGGCTTAAATGGCAAATTTTATTTTACATACATTTTACTACAATGAAAACAATTTTTTTCAAAAGGAAATGGGCAAGGAAAATTGGCCATGCCATGTCAAATTACCTCTCACTGGCCAGAACCTGGTAACATAGTTAGGCCTAGGCTGGGAAATGTGTTTATTCCAAGCCATCCATGGGGTATTTTGTAAGAAGAGGGCAGTGTCTGCCACTGTCACAAATTAAGTGGAAATAAGCAGGATGGGAATGTTTGGGGCATCACAATGGATAAATAGGAGAGAAGAGTGTGGGGCTTTTTTATGGATTGAATTGTATCCCTCAAAAATGTGTGTCAACTTGGCTAGGCCATGATTCCCAGTGTGGTTGTCCACCATTTTGTGATCTGATGTGATTATCCTATGTGTTGTAAATCCTAACCTAAATGGAGCCCTGGTGGCACAGTGGTGAATAGCTTGGCTGCTAACCAAAAGGTCAGCAATTTGAATCCACCAGCTGCTCCTTGGAAACCCTTTGGGGGCAGTTCTACTCTGTCCTGTAGGGTCGCTAGGAGTTGGAATCAACTCCACAGCAACGGGTTTGGTTTTTGGATGATGTTAATGAGGCAGGACTCAATCTATAGGATTAGGTTGTATCTTGAGTCAGTCTCTTTTGAGGTATAAAAGAGAGAATCGAGCAGAGAGGTGGGGGACTTATTAACACCAAGCAAGAAGAACAAGGAGCAGAGTGTGTCCTTTGGACCTGGGGTCCCTGTGCTGAGAAGCTCCTAGACCAGGGGAAGATTGATGACAAGGACCTTCTCCCAGAGCTGACAGAGATAAAGCCCTCCCCTGAAGCTGGTGCCCTGAATTTGGACTTTTAGCCTCCTAGACTGTGAGAGAATAAATTTGTTTGTTAAAGCCATCCACTTGCGGTATTTCTGTTACAGCAGCACTAGATAACTAAGATAGGCTCCTACGAAGTTTGTTGGTAGATGACCATGTGCCTTTGTGGAGTTTCAAACCAGGATAGAAGTTTGTGGACATCAACCATGATCAGATGTGGCCTCATGCCTGCCCCCACCCCACCCATGTCCCCTTGGTGCGGCAGGTTCACCAGAAGTTCTCAGCCTGGTGTTTCCAGGTGGTTCCCCTATACCTAGGATTGAGGCATCCGGGGTTGGAGTGGCTCATGGGGTCAGTGTCTCTGAAGTGAGTAGGCACAGACTGGGACGACAGGGAGGGCAGGGTGGGACCTGGACAGGGCTCAGTTACCTGCTACCCAGTCTGGTACAGGGACAGCTGGGAGAAAGAGGTGGTCAGTCAATTCACGTGATGCTGCTAAAAATGCAGCAATGGCTGGAGAGGAAATGGGAATGGCCAGGCTGTGCCCAGAGAGCCGCAGGGGCATGTATTAATCAGACAATTGTGGGAGGGAGGGAGTGAAAGAGAAGTGAGGAGCAGATGCACAGGGGGAGGGAGGCCAGAGCCCAGACCAGAAGGACTCCACTCCACCCACAAAGGGGTACTGTTGACCCACCTAGAACCTGAGTCAGAGTAAGTCAGTAGTGGAAAGCTACCAGGTAAATGGCCAAGTTTACATCATGGTGGTCCTCTCAGCACCCCCAGCCTGCCCCTCCCCACCTCTTTCTGACATGCTCCTCCACAGTGGGAATCACCCCTCATCCTCAGCATTGCCCAGCTGTCCTCGGCAGCAGTCGACACTTGTGGGCCAGGGCTGGCTTGCAGCATTGCCCCTCACCCCCCGGGATGGGAACATGCAGCTCACAGTGCTGACCTACCGCTCCCAGGGGAGCAGCAGCCTGAGCAATCGCTCCCTGGAGCTCATGGTTAGTGGATCGAAGCCCCGTCCAAGCTAGGGTCCTCCCACCAGGCCTTCACCCAGTTCCCAGACCTTACTGGACCTGGAATCCTGTTTCTGTCCCAATTCTCTGGTAGGTGTGGCCCGTGGTTTGTAGTCCCCACTAAACTCAAACCCCTATTTCTATACGTGATGAGACTTTTCTCCAAGCTTTTATCCGGTCCTTACCCAAGACTCCCCTCCAGTCCCTGACTGTGCCCCACCCACGCCTCCCTGTTAGGTACTTGCCACACCCACCCCATCCATCCCCATCCTCGTCCCCTTACCTAGTCTAATCCTCTTTTCTGCCGGGGTCCGGTACCAGACCCTAACCTTCATCTTCATGTGTTTCCCCCACGCTTTAATTTCTCTTGAAATTCCCACAAGCCCTTACCCAATTTCTGGCCCAGGGACACCCACCGGACCCCCACCCTCTCCTGGCCGCTCTCTCCCCAGGTGCACCGAAGGCTGCCGAGAGACGATGCACGTGGCGTAGGGGAGCAGCTGCAGGAGGCAGACCCGACAGATAGGGGCCGTGGTTGTGGGTGAGAGGGCGCCACCTTGTGCTGCTGGACACAGCCCGGGCCGCTGCCGCCGGACACCGGCTGCTGGAGGAAAAGGAGGTCTTGGCCCCGCAGGTGGTGCCGGCCCCGGGCAACGGCGCCCTCTACCATCCCGCCATTGCCTGGCGCACGCAGCTGAGGGGCAGCAGTCTTCGCAGATAGGGAGGACCAGAATGAAGCCTACAGGTTGGGTGCGGGTTTTCCTAGACTCGCACTGGACCCACGTTTCCCACCTCTAGCAGGTCAGGGGGAGGCCATAAGCTGGTCCCCGCCCTCTCGGCTCAGTCCCGCCACCTGTGCGGTCCTGGCCCAGTCGCATCCCACCTTGACTGGGTCATGGCACAACCTAACCTCATACCATTTCTCCTCCTCCGCATCTTGACCCTGCCGGGTCTCACTTCAGTCGGATCCCTCCCGCCCACTCACCATCCCCGGTAGGGTCCCGCCCTGCCCCTCAGCTCAGCCCTGCCTCCTGACCACGGGAAGCCCCGCCCTGTCCCTACAGGCAGTGCGCACTGCGCCTGGCTGCGGCTGGTTAGAGCCAGAGAACTCTGCTGCTGAACTTGTAGCGTAAGTTCGCGGTCTGGAAGGATTCGGGCTGCAACCTGAGCTCCCCCTTGACCTTGGACTTGTGGGTAAGCAGAGCAAAGGTGGGAAGAAGAGTTGGGGCATGGGGAAACCCCGCTTTCCCCCGACTCAGGACGCTCATCCACTGCCCGCAGGACCTGTTCTCCACCTTCACCATCACCCACCTGTAGGAGACCATGTTGGCGGCCACCTAGCCTCTGGAACGCGCCACCAGGCTCCAGTGGACACCGAACGTGGGTGGGGACCAATGGGCAGGCGGAGCTTGAAGGTCGAGAGGCGGTGCCCATGATATACTGGAGGAGCTTGAGTGGCTGAGGACCAAGTTCTGAACCTCAAGGCTCAGTTTGAGGATATGGGGAGGAGTCTAAACCCCGAAGGTAGGCCTTTTACTTATGGAGGGATAAAGGCTTTGACGGTCTGGAATGGTGCTTAGTGCCCAAGGGTTCGGGATTGGAGAGTGGGGAAGGGGCGGTGTCCTAATCCCAGGGAATGATTTGTGGATCTGGAAGTGGTGTCCAAGATCAGAGAGTTGGAGTTGAGGAACGGAGACCTGGTCCAGGCCCCAGAAAGGGATGTGACAGACTCAGTGTGGGGGTGTCAGCCAAGGACTTGGGTGGGATTTGTGGGTCAAGGCCTTTACGTAGATCTGAAGGAGCCACCATGATGGGGTCAGATATAGGAAGGCTGGCACCCCAATCTAGAACAAGTTACATAATTTGTGAGGCCTAGTGGCACACTAGTTAAGAGCTGTGGCTGCCCTTGGAAACCCTGTGGGGCAGTTCTACTCTGTCGCTACAGGTCAGAATCGACTAGAGGGTAATGGGTTTGTGTTTTTTTTTAGCACAAAATGAAAATGCAGGCCTCTTGTTCAAAACTTAAAAATTTCAAAACAGCAGAGCATGAATCCAGGCACTGGGCCCTCCTGAACCCCCCTCACTCCCCTCAACCTAGAACCAGTTGCTGTCACACTGCAGCCCATGGAAACATGCATCTTCCTGGTCTTGGTTTGCTGAGAGAAGGATGCCACCCTCAGAGCCCTCACACCCTCATCAGGGGAGGGGAAACCCTCTCTCTGTTCTTCCTCAGACCAGAGCCATGAAAGCACCACCCACAATCCCGGTGGAGGAGTGACTGAGAGCAAGAGGCTTTGAGGGGAATGAATTTAGGGCCCAAAAAAGTTGCAGCTTCTTTACTGACCCCTGGCCAGAAGTGTCTGCATGGGAGTCACCTATTCATTGCTCTAATCCTCACATGCAGGCACACAGCCAGATAGTGCCCTGCCTTACCCCTCCACTCATTGGTTCACCTCCTCCTTTGAGGCTTGTCCACTCCAGCCTTGGCAAAGCTGCCTTGAGAAGGCAACCCATTCTCCTCATCCTAGGCTGACTCTACACTGGTCTACGGGGCCAGGCCCAGATGTCAAAGTGTGGGGGCTCACTCAGTACTTGATACCAAGCCATCTGGGAAGGCTGATGGAGCAGATGATGTCCAAGGTGAGTCCCAAAAGGAGGCTCCAACAAGGTGAAGGCAGAGATAAGTTCATGTCAGGAAGAAAGGCCGGTATGATGGACCACAACTACTACAGCCTCCACCAGAATGAGTCCAGCACAACTAGATGGTGCCCAGCTACCACCACCAACTGCTCTGACAGAGATCACAATAGAGGGTCCCAGAGAGAGCTGGAGAAAAATGTAGAACAAAATTCTGATGCACCAAAAAGGAAGACCAGAATTACTGCTCTGACAGAGACTGGAGAAACTCTGAGAGTATGGCCCATGGACACCCTTGTAGCTCAGTAATAAGTCACTCCTGAGGTCCACCCTTCAGCCAAAGATTAGACAGGCCCATAAAACAAAACAAGACTAAATGGGCACACCAGCCCAGGGGCAAGGACAAGAAAGCAGGAGGGAACAGGAAAACTCGTAATGGGGAACCCAGAGTTGAGAAGGGAAGAGTATTGACATGTCGTGGGATTGGCAACCAATGTCACAAAACAATATGTATATTAATTGTTTAATGAGAAACTAGTTTGCTGTGTAAACCTTCATCTAAAGTACAATAAAAAGAAAAAGAAAGGCCAGTGTGGGCAAAAGAAGACTACATAGAGGGTGCCTGGGGAAAATCATCTGGGGTGGAACCCAAATTGAGAGGCTTTAAAAGACAATAAACATTTATTATCTGTAACAGTTTTTGTGAGTCAACAATTTGGGAGCAGCATACCTGGGCAGTTCTAGCTTGGAGTCTCTAGTAAGTTGCAGTCAGCATCAGCTGGTGTTGCTGTCATCTGTAGGCATTGCTGGGGCTGGAAAATCCACTTCCAAGGTGGCTTACTCACATGCCTAGCAATTTGGCACTGGTTTGCACGTAAACCTCTCCACAGGCTGCTTAATTGTCCTCAGAATATGGCAGCTGGCTTACCCCAGAGTGAGGGATCCTAGAAAAGGTGGGCCAGGCAAAAGCTCTATCCTTTCAGTGACCTAGCCTCAAGTCACATGGCTTCACTTCCTCCACATTCTGTTCATTAAAAATGAGCCACTGGAGTATACAGTGCCATGCCAAACTATATTGAAGCCTGAGGCAATGGCAAAATCAGGACCAATAAGCAACAACATCATGATAAATGGAGAAGAGATTCAGGTTGTCAAGGATTACATTTTACTTGGATCCACAATCAACATCCATGGAAGCAGCAGTCAAGAAGTCAAAAGATGCACTGCATTGGGCAAATTGGCTGCAAAAGACCTCTTTAAAGAGTTGAAAAGCAATGATGTCACTTTGAAGACTAAGGTGCACCTAACCCAAGCTATAGTGTTTTCAGTCACCTCATATGCATGTGAAAGCTGGACAATGAATAAGGAAGATGGAAGAAGAATTGACGCCTTTGAATAGTGATATTGGCAAAGAATATTGAGTATACCATTGTCATGGTTTGAATTATGTCACCCCAAAAGGTGTATATCAGTTTGGCTGGGCCATGATTCCTGGTACTGTGTGATTTTCCTGTATGTTGTAAATCCTGCCTCTATGATGTTAATGAGGGAGGATGGGTGGCAGTTGTGTTAGTAAGGCAAGACTGGATCTACAAGACTGGATTGTGTTCTGAGGCAGTCTCTTGAGATATAAAAGAAAGAAGTGAGCAGAGAGACAGGGGGACCTCATACCATCACCAAAGCAGTGCCAGGAGCAGAGCGCGACCTTTGGACCGGGGTCCCTGTGCTGAGAAGCTCCTAGTCCAGGGGAACACTGATGAGAAGGCCAAGAGAGAGAAAGCCTTCCCCTGGAGTGGACACCCTGATTTTGGACTTTTAGCCTACTTTACCGTAAGGAAATAAACTTTTCTTTGTTAAAACCATCCACTTGTAGTATTTCTGTTATAGCAGCACTAGATAACTAAGACAGCCATGGACTGCCAAAAGAACGAACAAATCTGTCTTGGAAGAAGTACAACCAGAATGTTCATTAGAAGCAAGGATGACAAGACTACGTCTCACATACTTTGGACATGTTATTAGGAGAGATCAGTCCCTGGAGAAGGACATCATGCTTGGTAAAGGGTCAGTGAAAAAGAGGAAGCCCCTTAATGAGATGGATTGACACAGTGGCTGCAACATGGGCTCAAGCATAGCCAACAATTGTGAGGATGGCACAGGACTGGGCAGTGATTCATTCTGTTGTACATAAGGTCACTATGAGTCGGAACCGACTTGATGGCACCTAACAGCAACAATTCTGTCCTTATTTAAAATTTGATATTTTATTTGTCATAGGTTTTTTGTATTAATTTTGATTTTTTTTTAACTATTGCATTAAAATGTTATTTATCTTAAAAGAAGTGGGTCACTGGAAACAAACTAAAAACAGTATCATTAACAATTGCCCCAAATGAAATGAAATATAGGTATAAATCTAATAAAACATGTTCAAGATCTATATCCTGTAAATTATAAAATGCTAATGAAAGAAATCAAAGAAGACCTGAGTAAATGGAGAGGCATACCATGTTCATGAATTGGAAGATTCAGCATAGTATAGGTGTTACTTCTCACCAAGTTGATATATAAGATTAATGCAATTCCTATCAAAAGTCCAGCAAGGTTTTGTGTAGACATAGACAGACTTATTCTGAAATTTATATGGAATGGCACAGGACCTAGAATAGCTAAAACATTTTTAAAAAATAAAAATAAAGTGGGAGGAATTATTCTACCCAATGTTAACACTTACTACGTAGCTACAGAAATCAAGATACAGTGGTATTGGTGGAGGGATAGATGCATAAAACAATGGAATAGGATAGAGAACCCAGAACTAGACCCATACAAACATGTTCAATAGATTTTTTTTTTTAGTGAAAAAGCAGTTCAATGGATAAAGGATAGCCTTTTCAACAAATGATTCTGGAGCAATTGGACATCTATAGAAAAAAAAAAGAATGCCAAACTAAACTTCACACCATATATGAAAAATTAACTCAAATCGATTATGGAAAAGTGGAAATGTAAAACATAAATTATAAAACTTTTAGGGAAAAAGAAAACAGAAGAAACTCTTTGGGATCTGGGCTGGATGAAGAGATCTTAGACGTAACACCAAAAGCATGATCCGTACAAGGAAAAATGGATAAATTGGACCTCACCAAAATTCAAAACTTTTGCTCTTCAAAGGAACCTGGTAAAAGGATGAAAAGACAAGCTAAAGACTGTGAGAAAATATTTGCAAACCACATATCTGGCAAAGGACTTGTGTCTAGAATATATAAAGAACTCTCAAAACTCAACAGTAAAAAAGCAAAGAATCCAATTAGAAAATGGGCAAAACACATGAACAGACATTTCATTGAAGAGGATATACAGTTGGCAAGTAAGCACACAAAAAGATGTTCAACATCACTAGCCATTGTTGTTAGGTGCCATTGAGTTGGTTCTGACTCATAGTGACCCTATAGGACAGAGTAGAACTGCTCCATAGGGTTCCCAAGGAGCAGCTAGGGGATTTGAACTGCCAACCTTTTGGTTAGCAGCTGAGCTCTTAACCACTACATCACCAGGGCTCCACATTAGCCACTAAGGAAATGCAAGTTAAAACCACAATGATATATTACTACACACCTATTGAAATGATTAAAATAATAAATTATGATAACACCAAATGCTGTTGAGGATGTAGAGAAACTGGATCACCCATACTTTGATGGTGGAAATATAAAATGATACAGCCCCTCTGGGAAAGGGTATGGCAGTTAATTACAAAATGAAACGTGCTTACCATATAACAAAGCAATTACAGTCTTGGGCATTTAGCTCAGAGGAATGAAAACTTATGTTCACACAAAAATCTGTACATGTATGTTCATAGTAGCTGAGGAATCTAGGTAGCAGTAGCGTCATAACCTGTCTAACTTCAGGGGGGATTATGTGAATCAAGACCAGCCCAAGGCTGATCCCTATGAGGTGGAGGTAAGACATACCTCCACTCTCCAACCTTTTTACCACTTCTGACACCAGCCATCCCACGGCACTCTGTGCTTCTTTTCTGCGTTTGATAATCCATTACAGTAGCCACACAGATCTCACAAACCCTATTTACAGTTAAATGGTTTATTAAAGAAGTAATAGGGTACAACTTGGGGTCAAGATCAACAGGCTACGACTCAGGATCAGGATCAGGAAGCATGTAGGCAAAGTCTCCCTTCTTTAGTGCAAAACAGCTCTCTCAGCTCCTCTCGGCCTTGCCAGCCTCTTCTCAGACCCCTCAGGACAGACTACTCTTGGCCCTGCTGTCTGTCACCACCAGCTTTGCCACAGGGCCCCTTTTGGGCCTATCACTGTCTTCATTGTTACAGCACCGGACCCATGTTACAGCTCTTTTAGGAGGCTCCTTGCCAACTCTCTCTCTCTCTCTGTTTCTTCTCTCTTCCTTCTGCTTCTCTGGGCCACAAACTGACCAATCCCCTCTTGGTAGGCCACAGACGCTTCATTTGCACAGTAGGCTATAGTCACCTCATTTGCATTGCCCATTGACCAGTCCCTGCAAGGTGCATCCCAATCACGGAGCAGGCTGCAGCCCAGGACCAGACAAAAAGTATCAAACCACAGGTTGTTTACAACTTACCTAGGAAATGCAATCAACCTGGATGAAAGTAACAAACTTTCTGGGATAGAAAACTAGGGCAAAGGTAACTCCTCAGGGGTTAGGAGGAACATCTCTCAAGCTGTTTTTCCAAAGAACCAAGGCAGAAGGTCACTCACAGGAACTCATTTCACCACAGTAGCTTTATTTGTAATAGCCAAAACCTGCAAAGAACGTAAATTTTCTTCAATAGGTGAATGGTTAATCAAACTGTGATACATCCATACCATGAAATACTAATCAGCAATAAAAAGGAGCTACCTATTGATACACATAACTTGGATGGATCCCAAAGGAATTATGTTGAGTGAAAAAAAGCCAGTCTCAAAAGATTATATACTATATAATTCCATTTATACAACGTTCTTTTATTTTAACGGCTTTATTGAGATATAATTCACAAACAGTACAGTTTACCCATTTAAAATGTACAATTCAGTGGTTTTTAGCCCATTCACAGAGGTGTGCATCTATCACCACTATAACTTTCAGAACATTTTTATGACCCCACACCTCGTAGCCGTCACCTCTAATTCTCCCTAGCCCCCCAGCCCTAGGCAATCACTAATATACTTTGTCTCTATAGGTCTGCCTAGACTAGACATTCCATATAAATGAAATCATGCAATATGTGGTCCTTTGTGACTGGCTTATTTCACTTAGTATGTCTTCAAGGTTCATCCATGTTGTAGCATGTATCAGTAGTTCATTTCTTTTTATTGCTGAATAGTATTTCATTGTATGGATATACTATATAACATTCTTTGTTGTTGTTGTTATTGAGAATATACTCAGCAAAACATACACAGTTTCTACATGTCCAATTCAGTGACATTGATTACATTCTTTGGGTTGTGCAACCCTTCTCACTCTCCTTTTCTGAGTTGTTCCTACCCCATTAACATAAACTCACTGCCCACTAAGGTTCCTATCTAATCTTTCGAGTTGCTGTTGCCGATTTGATCCCATATAGATAGATCTTAAAAGAACACAATTCTCAAGGCAGACATTCTTTACAAGTTAAGCTAAACTATTGTTTTGTTTTAAGAAGAATTCAGGGGATCTTTTTGGTTTAAGATTTAAAGATTATCTCAAGGCGATAGTTTCACAGGTTCATCCAGCCTCCATGGATCCAGAAATTCTGGATTCCTTGAGAATTTTAAATTCTGTTCTACATTTTCCCCCTTTTGATCAGGATTCTTCTATAGAATCTTTGATCAAAATGTTCAACAGTGGTAACCGGGCACCATCCAGTGCTTGTCTCATGGCAAAGGAGGCAGTTGTTCATGGAGGCAATTAGACACACATTCCATTTTCTCCTCCTATTCCTGACTCTCCTTCTTCTGTTGCTCCAGGTGAATAGAGACCAACTGTTGTGGCTTGGATGTATATAACATTCTTGAAATTTAAAAAATAAATATAGATAGATAGATGTAGAGAACAAATTAGTAGTTGCCAGGTGTTGAGGGTGGTGGGGAGGGAGGTGGCTGTGGCTATAAAATGTTAGCATGAGGGATATCTGTTCTGTATCTTGACTGTGGTGGGGGTCATACAAATCTTCACGTGTGATAAAATTGCATAAAACTAAATCTGCACGCACACACACAAGTGACCGCATGTAAATCTGGTGAAATCTGAATAAGGTCAGTGGATTGTCTCAGTGCCAGTTTCCTGGTACTCTAGTTTTGCAAGTTGGTGTTACCATTGGGAGAAACTAGGTGAAGAGCATATGGGATGTGAATCTATAATTATATCAAAATAGTTTTTAAAAAGTGAGTCACTGAAGTCTGGCCCACATTCAGTGGGAGGGGAATTAGGCTCCACCATTTGAAGGAAGGAATAGCAAACAATTTAAACCCAATTGTGTTAGAGATTTGTCGTGGATGGGGCAGAGTGTCAGGGTTAAGTCCCAGCTTTGGAGTGGGAAGGAATTGAGTTCACACCCAATCTGGTGACCTTGGACAAGTCCCTTGAGTTCCCTGGACGTCAGCAGCCCCTGCTATAAAATGGAGATGATAAGGCTGGTATGAAGCTGCTTTTAAACTGCATGGCTGCGGTTCCTGCCCCAAAGAATACTGTGGAACATTGCTGCAGTTTGGACAGTGGGCACACGGGGGCAGCAGTGGATAGGTCAGAGGGTCTGGAAAAAGACCCTTGCTGTTGGCCCCTCCCTGCTGAGCATTCCCAGAGCTTCCCTGGCCCAGGCCCCTGCCTTTTCTGGGTGGGAGGAATCACCTACACCGCCACCAGGTGGCCTATGCCCCACAGTCCAAAACCCCGTGGAAATTGTGCGTACCTAAGTCAGATCAGTCACTCCTCTGGTCAGAACCCTCAGGCTCCCACCTCACTGGAACTAAAAGCCAAAGCCCTAGCCCAGGGCCTCCAAGGCCCTGTAAGATGCAAAATTCCCTACCACCACCCCGCCGCCTGCTCCCCCCGCTTCCCCCACAGGCCCCCTCCTCACCTCTCTGCCCTCTTCTCCTCCCACTTGCCCCTCACTCACTCTGCTCCGTGCACACTGGCCTTTCGGTTTCTCAAATCAAACTCATGAGTGTTTGGGTTTTTGGCAGTTTTTGTGCCTAGAAAATTCATCTTTGTGGTTACTTGGTGAATGTACAGTCATTTTAAATTATGGTTTTAGAAACAGTTTCTTTTAAGCCTTTAGTTCAAGTTACAGCTATTATGTTACATATTATTGTTGTTAGGTACCATGGAGTCAACTCAGACTCATGGGACCTTATGTACAACAGAAAGAAATGCTGCCTGGTCCTGCATCATCCTCACAGTCATCAGCATGTTTGAGTCCTTCCTAGAGGATATTGTGCCAGTCCCTCTCACCAGGCGTCCTCCTTGCCCTCATCGGTCCTCATTTTCACCCAACATGATATCCTCCTCTGGCAATTGATCCCTCCTGATGACGTGTCCAAAGCAAGCAAGTCCGTCAGTGTTTTGTTGTGATCCATAAGGTTTTTACTGGCTAATTTCGTAAGTACATCACTAAGCCTTTCTTCCTAGTCTATCTTAACCTGGAAGCTTCGTTGAAACCCATCCACCATGAGTGACCCTGCTGATATTTGAAATACTGGTGCCATAGCTTCCAGCATCATAGTAACACACAAGCCACCACAGTATGACAAACTGACAGATGGGTGGTGGATGTTACTTATAGACCTGATAAAGTTGGCAGTCACTTTCAAGAAGAACATGTGATTGATATTTATGGCCATTTACAAATTTTGTGGATTAAAATCACTTAAACATTTTATACGGCATTTATAAATGTGATATTTTTTATTCTTTAAACTTTTTAAATGCCTCCACTAAGCAAAACCTTCTGAAGCACTTGGCAATTATTATAAGTCTAAAAATCAAACATATAAATCGAGGAAATTTATATTTTCTTAAACATTCTAATACTGCTTTGAATTTAGCCAAATTATTGTATAGTTTTTAACTTAAAATTATCACTCTGAAATCAATTAATCATCTCTGGAGAGATAGACAAAAATTTGGTGACACATGTTGCCTCCAAAGGGGGGAGGTAGTCAGAGGACAAGAATGGGAGGGAGATTTGTCACTGTAAACCATTTGGGACCTTTTAGATTGAAATTGCCTGGTAGGGGGGTCATTTAAGTGTATCCCTACTCTTCTTTCTTTGGTAAAAAGGAAGCGTATATCTGAAGCAATTACAACCAAATGTTAACATTTGCTTCTTTATGTGTCTATGGGTATTTCTTGCTTGCTGAAAGTGGACTTGAGGCACTTACTGATGAAGATCAAAGACCACAGCCTTCGGTATGGATTACATCTCAACATAAAACAAAAATCCTCACAACTGGACCAATAAGCAGCAGCATGATGAACGGAAAATAAGATTGAAGTTGTCAAGGATTTCATTTTACCTGGATCCAAAATCAGTGCCCACGGAAGCAGCAGTCAAGAAATCAAGTGACATATTACATTGGGTGCAAGGTGGATCGGCTTCCAGGGCTGCTCCAAAACCTCCAGGAGAAATCTCCTGGTGGCACCAGATGTCAGGGCCAGTCTGTTGTCTGATCCACCTCCAGAACTGAGTGGATGACTCCTGGCTGGCTCGCCAGAAATGTTGCCAGGTGGAAACCCCAGGTTCTGCCTGGTGCAACTCGTCTCAGACAATAAACGAGAGACTGAGGTGGGAGAGTAGAAAGATGCCTTTATTTCATTGTACAAACAATGGAGATAAGTCGGGGCTGCTGCCGCCAAGTGAAGGTGAGGGGAAAGGTTACTTTTAAGGGATTCACAAGTAGGAAGTTCATACAAGTTACATCAGCAACATTCTTAATCATACTACGCAGGTGCAGTGGGGTTTACGTATAACTTCATGCATCACCAGGATTTTAATGTAAAGTTACAGGATGTGCCAAGCAAAGGAACCAGGATTCTAATGTAAAGCTATGGGGCATATCAAGCAAGCTGCTTAAGGCAGTGAAATTTTCCACAGCCTGGAGTCCTCTGTCTTATTCCCTCCTTTTCTTTTTGAACATTGGTCAGTCAGGACCAGTGTCCATTCTGAACTATAGCCCAGCTTGGAATTTTTTGGCATCTTCTTGGGGAGGGGGCAAATATTAGACATAGGCTTGAACAGTTGGCCTTTCATTGTGACCACTGATCTACTGTCAAGGTATTATGGGTAGGCAGACCTCACAGTCGTATATTGAATTCTGCCTAAGTTTTTGTTTTTTATTTGTTAATTGTGCCTATTTATTAATTGTGCCCCCTCTTCTTTTAGCCAGTAAATTGGATGGAGAGGTACAGGGATTACGGGTAATCCTTGCCGTACATACAAAGGGGAGTGTGAAAAATCCAGCAATTGTTAGCCCATGCAGTATGGTTACAGCTGACTATTCGCTAAATGCTTAAAGAAAAAGATAAGAGTGGCTTTTATGCTCTGTTTATGTGAATGTTTCCCTAAAAGATGTTTTCCAAGATTGTCCTAGCTGTTGTCTTTATACCTCAGGGCTCAGTTGATGTGTCCTTGCGAGTCCAGCTCAGCTGGGTCACATTCTTTATGCTCAAAGACAGGGAATAATGGCACTAATATTATCTCCTAAATCATTCTCTCCTTTTGATCGGAGTTTGGAGATTGATGGCTACCTGGGCTTAGTCGAGTTCCTAGATGGTGGCCATGGCAGGCTCTTTAAACTCACGGTGCTGGTTTTCCACTGGATACCATCTGGTTCTTCACCAGGATCTTAAGTAAGAACAACCTTCCCATCAATCTCATTGCCAAAGTGAGCAGAGTCAGTGTATTTTAGCCCAAGGCCTTCTTAAGTATGTAAGACAATAGAAGTAAGTTTTATTATGCCTAATACAATCAGGATGCAGACTAAGATTATTATTCCTTGCAATAGTGATCTAGCTCATATATTTACTCCTGATAGTAACTAACCAAATAAATCTGGTATTTGTAAGGGTGTTACAGTGTGAAACCAAGTAGCTTGCTGTCTAATTCTATGTATACCCCGTTTTACTTCTCCTGTGTTATTTATATAAATATAACGAGGTATTTGCTATAGCACAGACTACACTTTCTTGGGCTAATAAAAAAACGAAGTCTGTTCTGTTTTGTAAAATCATAGTTCAAACTTCAGATACTTTTCTGGTTATAATATTTACAACTTTGCTAAGTTTACCAACGGGAACTTCTAATTTGAGAGTTACAATATTTAAACACATTAGTTAGATAATTTAGGAGAAGGGAAAATTGTTTCTTATATCCAGAAAGTAGGACCTTAAAACATCAGTAATATTTTCACATAAAACCCATAGTAATCCTTTTGTTTACTCAGTCTTATGTAATTTCTTTCTGTTCCACGTGATTCTGGCTCAGCCTCAGTCTGTGAACCCATCAGCTCCTGTGTATGAGTTCTGGAAATTTTGATTCAGTATAGTCACAGTCCTTTTCATACATCCAATATAGTCCATCTTTTTATTAAGTTATCTTGGTCAAACGTTTTCAGCAAATCAGCAAAGTAAAAATTTATCTGCAGACAACAAAACTTGATTACAGCCATGATTAATTTATAAAAATAATACTCTTAAAAGCGAAAGGCCTCCCAAAAATAAAACCATTCCTGAGGCCAACTCTTCAAACAAAGATTAGACTGGACTATGGAACATAAAATGATACTTGTGAAGAATGTGCTTATTAGCCCAAGTAGATACATGAGATTAAATGGGCAGCTCCTGTCTAGACGCGAGATGAGAAGCAGAGAGGTCAGGAGCTGGTTGAATGGACACAGGAAATCCAGAGTGGAAAGGAAGAGTGTGCTGTCACAGTATTGGGAAAGCAACCGTGTATGTATAAATTTTTGTATGAGAGACTAACCTGAATTGTAAACTTTCACTTAAAGCACAATAAATTAAAAAAAGAAACTAAAAAAAAAAAAAAGTGAAAGACCTGATAGAAATTAAGTACAAGGGTAAAATAAAGCCAAATAAATTCAGTTTAAAAAAAAAAAAAAAACTTTAGACAAAAATATTTTTAAATATAATGATTAACCTTATTTTCAAAGAGCTTCAGATATAATACATACTAATCTTGAGACATAATACCATATAGTCAGGATATACCAAGAATATACCAAGATTATCAAATCCCTAAATACCTGAATAGTAATAAAAAACTTCATAGGTAAATGATTTGAATTCCCCCATCAAACCATTGGCTTTGATGATGCTAGATTCAAAAAACTAAAGTTGCAATCAAGTTAGCAATAAAGAAATAATAATAAAACTATGACATAATATTATTCGTTTGCCGTCTAATATTAGGCAAAAACATAGGAGGAAATACTAACATAAATTTTAACCCAAAGAGAATCAGACACTTATCTTGATTTCGACAACATGTTCTATGTAATTTATAACATTAAATAAACCTTTTTTAGCACTTAATAATTTTTTTGTGTGTGTGTGTGTGTGGCTTTCCATGAAGTTCAACGTTGTCAGGAGTTTATTATAGGTCATTGAGAAATAATACTTAAGTTATTTAACCAAAGATCTCAAAGATAAAAACTTTAGCTTTTTTTTTTTTTCTTTTAAAGCCTTGAGGCTTGGTTTTCAACTCTGGAATCTTATTCAAAGAAAGACCAAACCTTTGCCTTCAAGGCAGAGTACACAAATAATAAATTAACCCTTTAACTCATAAATCAAAGAAAATTTTGTTATTTTAACAGCAAGAAACCCAATTCTTTGTTTTATATGCTATTTAACATTAAAGCTCTTAAAAATCTCATAAATTAATCCACTTAAACTTTGGTCAGACAGATAAAACTACTGACCATTATCAATTAAATTTCTTTTTAATAAACCTCTTAAACGTTGTCTTTGTTGCACATCTCTTATAGTGCATCCCTTTAAAATGGCAAAAATGAACACAGTCATTAGCAGACACACACATATATGTGTGTGTGTGTGTGTGTGTGTGTGTAGACTTTCTCCTGTGGCATAAAGAGCAAAAGTATATAAAATTAAATTATCATGAATATCTGTTAACTCAAATCTCAAATTAATATCAGTAAGTTACCTAAAAGGTCTTAGAAATTATTTTAAGCTGGTGTATCATAAAACATAACGGTTGAAATAAAGTTTGTTTAAATATTCTAATATTTTATTCAACTTTTACTATTTCTCATATTTTTCCCAATCTAATTTTAGCCATTAAAGATTTTATCAACTGGCTTTGGAAATGGCAAAGTTTCTGCTCAACTGACTAATTCATTGATACGAATATAAGCTTAAGTCGCTGGCTAGGGCTGGAAACATTTTTCTAGGCCATTTCAGGTGTGTCTCATTGTAATTCCTTTTTTTTTTTTTCCTGGCTTCTTAGCATTCCCCTACAATAGATAGAACTTGTTTATAGTTCTTTTATGATTGGTATCCACCCAATTTTTGGTTACTGTAATAAAGTAGCAACTTTTTCTTATTTTCTTTTGTCTTAAAAAAAGGTCCACCTGTTGGAAGGAGTCTTTTAAAAGCTTCCCTGGAGCTATATGACCTTAGAGACTAAGGGCTCAGGAGGACTGATCCTTCCCTGCCCTCCTTATTTTTTTTTTACTCATGGTAAAAGATAAGATTAGATCATTTTACTTAATTTATATATGTTTAAATTGACCTAGGCATTTTGAAGGGTAAAAGATAATTAATTTTTTTCCCTTTTCTTGGCTAGCCCTCTCTCTCTCTCTCTCTCTCTCTCTGACTCTCTCTCTCTCTGACTCTCTCTCTCTGTCTCTCTCTCTCTCTCTCTCTGTCTGTCTCTGTAGACCAGAAGCAAGCTCTCAGGACAAAAGGAGACAGAAAGACCATATAAACTAACCAGTCAATACCACACAAAACAAGGATATGGGGATCCTAGTTTCTTAGTGTATATGGCAATTTTTGGTAAGATCAAGTCAATTCAATGGAAAAAACAGGTTCTAGATAAAACTTACTAACTTGCCAGAGCCTCAGATGGAGGAATATTAAATCTTTTGACAAAATCTGAGTATCAAGCAAAAGTTCCCCAAAAGGGAAAAGACAACACAAGTGGAAGCTTATTTTCCCAAAGTGGTCACTAAAATTCGAAATTACTTCTAGTATATTCAGTTTATAATGTTTTTTAATATGAACCCCAAACCAATGTCTCGGTAGCAGGGGGGAAATCCAGGCTCTTTTATCAAAGACGTTAAGCTCTACGGTTCAAGCTTTTGGTTTTCTTCCTTTTAAACTTAATTCATTCTGCTGGCTAGAGACTAGTCTCTTATTTTAGACTTTAAATATACTAGTTCCTCCAATTGGCAAGTACTTTTAAGTAGCTACTGATTATTTTAATTTTAACATTGTGATTCTTTATTGAGAAACTGTATCATAAGAGGTCTGGAATAAACATCTTACTTAACCATGGTACATTTGTCAAGCTAAGAAATTAACCATGGGACCTTGCTTGCTCAAAGTGAAGAGGTCTTGAAGCACTTACTGATGGAGATCGAAGACCACAGTCTTCAGTATGGATTATACCCCAACATAAAGAAAACAAAAATCCTCACAACTGGACCAATAAGCAACATCATGGTAAAAGGAGAAAAGATGGAAGTTGTCAAGGATTTCATTTTACTTGGATCCACAATCAACACCCATGGAAGCAGCAGTCAGGAAATCAAAAGATGCATTGCATTGGGCAAATCTGCTGCAAAAGACCTCTTCAAAGTGTTGAAAAGCAAAGATGTCACCTTGAAGACTAAGGTGCACCTGACCCAAGCCATGGTGTTTTCAATCGCATCATATGCATGTGAAAGCTGGACAATGAATAAGAAAGACCAAAGAAGAATTGACGCCCTTGAATTGTGGTGTTAGCAAAGAATATTGAATATATCATGGACTGCCAAAAGAACGAACAAATCTGTCTTGGAAGAAGTACAACCAGCATGCCCTTTAGAAGTGAGGATGACGAGACTATGTCTTACATACTTTGGACATGTTGTCAGGAGGGATCAGTCCCTGGAGAAGGACATCATGCTTGGTAAAGTAGAGGGTCAGCGAAAAAGAGGAAGACACTCAGCGAGATGGATTGAAACAGTGGCTCCAACAATGGGCTCAAGCATAACAACGATTGTGAGCATGGCACAGGACCAGGCAATGTTTTCGTTCTGTAGTACATAGGGTCACTATGAGTCAGAACCAACTCGATGGCACCTAACAACAACAACACTTTGTTATTGGAGTCCTGGTAGCCATGGCTGGTAGTTCAAATACACCAGCTACTCCTTGGAAACCCTATGGGGCAGTTCTACTCTGTCCTGTAGGGTCACTATAGGGTCACAATGAGTCAGACTTGACAGCAATAGGTTTGGTTTTTGGGTTTTTTTTAACCTCACTGTTAACACAACTCCAGATTATATTTCTATTTCATGCATTTTTCCACCAACATCCTTTTTCTGGCCCAGGACGTTGCACTTGGTCCTCACGCCTCCTTACCCGTTGTTGTCAAATCAATTCTGACTCATATCGACCCAAAGGGTTAGTAGAACTGCCCCATAGCGTTTCCAAGGCTGTAATCTTTATGGTGGCATAGTGGCTAAGAGCTCCGCTGCTAACCAAAAGGTCGGCAATTGGAATCCACCAGCCGCTCTTGAAAACCCTATGGGGCAATTCTGCTCTGTCCTACAGTGTCGCTATGAGTCGGAATAGACTCGATGGCAATGGGTTTGGTTTTGGTTTGGGGATTTTTATGGAAGCAAACTGCCACATCTTTATCCCACAGAGGGGGTGATGGGTTAGCAGCTGAGCACTTAACCACCGTGCCACCGGGGCTCCTTTCATGCCTTCATAGTGTACTCGTATCTGTGACCTTTCCCTGTTTTTCATGATCCCTTTGGAGCGTACTGGTCAGGTATTTTGTAGAATATCCCTCGATTTGGGTTTGTCTGGTGGTTTTCTCATGATTACACTGGGGTTAGGGGTTGTCGGGAAGAAGAGCACAGAAATGAGGTGCCCTCCTCATCACAGGGCCACGTGATGCCCACATGACATCCCTAGTGATATGGACCTTAAACATTTGGTTAAGGTGGTGTCTGCCAGGTGTCTCCACTTAGTTATTATTATTATTATTTTGCCTTTCCATTGGGCCCACACTCAAATGCTGGAAAGGGGAGTATCTACTTATATTATTTGGCCTTCTCCTGATAGAAGATTCTGACCCTTCTCCCCTAACACCCATTTTAAACACCAGGAAACTGAGGTTGAAGACAGACTTCCTTTCTAGAGCCCGGCCCAGGGGGAGGCCTCAGCACTGTGACCCGGGGCTGTGGGCCCCGAGTGTGGAAGGCAGGGGGCGACTCCCGGCTGACTTGAGAAGGGAGTCCTAATCGGGTCCCCAGCTGCCCTCCCCGGCCCAACACGTCCGTCTGGGCTGCCCTCTTGGGTTCGTTATCCCCATTTTACAGATGAAAACCCTGTGGCCGGGAGGCGGCGGCGGCCGGGAAGGATTCCAGGGTGCGGCCTGCCAGGCAGGTCGGAAGTGCTGGGCCCGGGCCGCAGGGCGGGCTCCTGGGGGCGGGGAGGCAGAGTACCGAGTGGCCCGGCTCTACCGGGCCCGCGGGCAGGGCGGGCCGGCTGCCTCCTTCTTAAAGCCGGGCAGCCCGGACGCAAGCGTCCCACGCCCGCGCGTCACTTCGGCAACTTGGCTCCGGCGACAGCGGCCGGCCTGGCCGGCAGCCCAGCCGCCCGCAGGTGAGGCCGGCCGACGGGGTGGCGGGCGGTGTGGACCGAGACAGCAGCCCGGCAGCCCTCGTCGCCGCGCCGCTCCTCCGAGGGAGAGGTCTCCGCCTGCCTTCTTGACCCACTTCCTTACTTTTTGTTCCAGCCTGGGCTTGGTGGGGGGCGGGGGTAGCCAGGCAAGTCTGAGCCTGTGTCCTGGTCTTAGCATGAGGGGTCCCCTATCATCCGCCCCAACAGGGACTGTAGGGACTCGTCGTGAGGGTGCAAGTGAAGTGCCCGGGGCTCGGAGTAAGCACTCAGCAAGTCCTCCGGAAGAGGGAGGAAGAGAGGTGAGAAGCAGGTCTTAGAGGCTGCAGGTGCAGGGGCCCCAACTGTGGGTCCTGTCCTCCTGCCCTCAGAGGTTGCGGTCAGGTGGAGGGCCTGCAGGCAGCTCCAGAGGGCAGAGGGGTAAAGGCTGTAGTCACATGGCTTGTCACCAGCTGCCTCCTGGCTGGGTTCCTCCTTCAGGAATGGGGGAGGGTGGGACAGAGGGTGGGAACTTCCCGGAAAACTGAAGCTGTGGTTTGTTTTGCGTGTGTTGGCCGGGGCGCACTGGGACGCACAGAATCCCACACTCAGATGCTGTCAAACACACATCACATCTCACACCAGACACACAACTCAGACACAGTACAGACACAACATGGCCATATACAGGCACTCGGACACAGACACACACACACACACACACACACACACACACACCGTCTGCACAGACACCCTCACAGCTCCTCATGAGCACTCAGACACACATCACAGAGACACACGCGGGCCTGGGGCCGTGCACATCTCCACAGACACAGGACTCCCAGGCACACTCAACAGAGACAGACAGCCCTCAGAGGACACAGACACACAAGCCATTGTCTTGGGCACACAATACAGCAGACACCGCTGCTTATAAAAGGAGGACGCACGGGGCACCTTGGGCCCATAACACGAACAAGTTCATGGGGCAGACACAGAGGCTGTGCAGGCGTGCACAGCTGCACCCCAAGTTGCCTCAGGCAGGCACGACTGCACACTTGCCCAGACCCCCACCTCCAAATCCCACGTGCTGTGCTGGAGAAGTCCAGTGCTCACGTGACCCATGG
This sequence comes from Dugong dugon, assembly GCA_030035585.1. Lineage (NCBI taxonomy): Eukaryota > Metazoa > Chordata > Mammalia > Sirenia > Dugongidae > Dugong > Dugong dugon. The sequence continues at coordinate 15,229,765 of CM057462.1, read as the reverse complement.
GGAGGGCTTCTGGAACACTCAGCGGAGAAACTGCATCATCCCCACTAACAATCCGATCCACTTCCACCTCCGGCGAATAAAGGCTCGGTGCCTGCCGCTTCTGCCCTGGAGCCCACCTGCCTGTTGGAAACCTCACTGACTGGCTTGTGCCTCCCCTAGGGTGAGTGCTGGGCAGGAGGCCCAAATCCAGCTGGGCAGGGGTAAGGGAGGGCCGAGTGGGCTTGCGTAAGCTCCCCCGCCCAGCCCCTCACTGGACCCTGCCTCCCCTGACCCTCCTGGCCAGCTCTTGCTGTGGTGTCCTGGGAACTGGGGCACTGAAGTGCTCCCGCTGGTCCAGCGCTGCAGGGAGCGGTCCTCCCTCCCTCAGAGCAGGGCAGGAAGGGGGTCTTAAGGGCTTGTTGCCCATGCTACAGCCCCAGGCCTCCACACGCACATCTCTCCCCTCCCAGATGGACACATGGACAGCGCTGCTGACCCTCTTCCTGCAAGCCTCCTTGGTGCTCCCCCTGGCGGAGAGTGCTGCCCCTGCCCTGCGCTTTGTGGCCGTGGGTGACTGGGGAGGGGTCCCCAATGCTCCGTTCTACACAGCCCGGGAAGTGGCCAGTGCCAAGGAGATCGCAAGGACTGTGCAGACCCTGGGTGCAGACTTCATCCTGTCCTTGGGGGACAACTTCTACTTTAGTGGTGTGCGGGATATCAATGACAAGAGGTTCCAGGTATGTGCCCACTGGGTTCCTGGGGTGGCGGGGAGGGGGCAGCAGGGAGAAGCCACTTGACCTGGTGGCCCTCCTCAGGAGAGGGTGTAGGGAAGCAGACAGGGCACCTGCAGGCACCTGAAGCTCTCGGTGACCTTCATATCCCTTGCCCCTGGGAGTACCAGGTAGCTGCTTGACCCAAGGTGTCGGGGTGGGGGTGCCCTTTCTGTCTCCTGCAGGAAACCTTTGAGGACGTCTTCTCTGCCCGCTCTCTTCACAACGTGCCCTGGTATGTGCTGGCCGGAAACCATGACCACCTTGGCAACGTCTCAGCACAGATTGCCTACTCCAAGCTCTCCAAGCGCTGGTGAGCCTGCCCACCTCACCCCACCCAGACACGCACTCAGGTGGACAAAGAGGCCCTTTGGCCTGATCCTGAGCCACCCCCAGGGCTGCTTTGCCCAAGATGTCTACCCACAGCTTCTCTCCCCTCCACAGGAACTTCCCCAGTCCTTACTACCGCCTGCGCTTCAAGGTCCCACGGACCAATGTATCTGTGGCCATCTTCATGCTGGACACAGTGACCTTGTGTGGCAACTCAGATGATTTCCTCAGCCAGCAGCCTGAGAGGCCCCGAGACCCGATGCTGGCCCGAACCCAGCTGTCTTGGCTCAAAAAGCAGCTGGCAGCAGCCAAGGAAGACTACGTGCTGATAGCTGGCCACTATCCAGTGTGGTCCATAGCCGAACATGGGCCCACCCGCTGCCTTGTCAAGCAGCTGCAGCCACTGCTGGCCACGTACGGGGTCATTGCCTACCTGTGTGGTCACGACCACAACCTGCAGGTAAGGGGCCTGTGGGAGGGCTGGGGAGCCAGGTGAGGGGAACCGACCCCAGCCAATGTGCCACGTGCTATTTGGGGCCTTCCCATGGACTCCCAAATGTCAACACTTTCCCTCGAATTCTGTTTAGTCTAACCAGAAAAACACACCAAAGCTCGCTAAAAAAAAAAAAAATCCGTTGCCATTGAATCAATTCCAACTCGTAACAACCATATAGGACAGAGTAGAACTTCCCCATAGGGTCTCCAAGGCTGTAATCTTTACGAAAGTAGACTGCCACATCTTTTCTCCTGCAGAGCAGCTGGTGGGTCAGATGGCTGACCTTTTGGTTAGCAGCTGAGCGCTTAACCGCACCACCGCGGCTCCTTGTCAAAGCTCCCTAAAAGCCATAATAATAGCTACCGTTTTCCAATTGCTTACTTGGTGCTCTACCTGTGAAGTAGGAACTTCTACAGTTGGGGAAACTGAGGCACAGAAGGGTTATGTACCTTGCCCAAGGTGACTCTGGTCAGAAACAGACCTAACCCTGGACCTGAGGCAGGTGGTCATGGTGGGTGAGGAGCTCCACTGAACCCTGTGTCCTCCCGCCTGCAGTACCTTCAGGATGAGAAGGGCGTGGGCTATGTGCTGAGTGGAGCCGGGAACTTCATGGACCCCTCAAAACGGCACCAGCGCAAAGTCCCTAATGGCTACCTGCGCTTCCACTACGGGGTCGAGGACTCACTGGGCGGCTTCGCCTACATAGAGATCAGCCCCAAGGAAATGAGTGTCACTTACATCGAGGCTTCAGGCAAGTCCCTCTTCAAGACCAGCTTGCCCAGACGACCCAGACCCTGAGACCCATGGGGGCCCTGCTCTGAGTCCTGAGGCAAAGGGGCCTCCCACCAGTGGGTAGGTCAGCCCTGCTGGGCGCCCTCATGCACAGGCAGGCTTTTCCTCAGGTCTGTGGTGCTGGGGCAGAGCAGGAACGAGAACCACAACTGAGGAACTGTGGTGCCATGTGGCACTGTGTCCCGGACGCCCAAGGATGTGAAAGAGGCATGGACACGTGTATGGGCCAGAGTGCTACACCTGGTGGCTGGGCTTGGGAGGCAGGGGCAGGGAGCAGAAGCTTTCTCCTGAATCAAGCCCCCTTCTGTCACTGCCATTCAATAAAAGAATCATTGCTAAGGCCTAGCGTGTGCCCCGAGCATCTCTTCTCTCCTCTCCTCGCTGGCAGGTTGTCAGCACTCCCCTCAAGTTGCTGCTCTGCGCCTCCATCTCTTAGCCCAACCCGTAGCCAACTGGCCTCACATGTGGATGTGATTTTAAGTAAAAACCAATCAGAAAGAAGAGTATAGCACAAAGCAAGTCTCCCGCCCCCCGGCCAGATAGGGCAGCCCCTGGTCCGCCTCCCCAGCGGCAACCACCAGTATGGTTTTGTTTCCTTCCACGGTCAATGCTTCCAACATTAAAAACGTCTCCCTTTTTTACACAATATGCACATAGTTCTGCACTTGTTCTTCCTACTTAGCCCCAGCTCTTAGATTGTTCGTATCAGAACATTCACTGTTGATATCAGAACATTCATTCTTGTCAATTTAAATCTGGAATCAGTAATACATTCATGTTCCTTCTTGTTGTTAGGTGCCATTGAGTCCATTTCAACTCACAGCAACCCTATAGGACAGAGTAGAACTGCCCCATAGGGTTTCCAAGGCTATAAATCTTTACAGAAGCAGATTGCCACATCTTTCTCCCGTGGAGAAGCTGGTGGGTTCAAACCGCTAACCTTTTGGTTAGCAGCTGAGTGCTTAACCACTGCACTACCAGGGCTCCTGCTGAGCTATAATTGACATATTTTAAGTTACAGTTCAATAAGCTTTGACAAATGCATGCACCCATAGACCCACCACCACAATCAAGATGTAGAACACTTCCAAAACCCCCAAAAGATCAAACTTACCGTATCTACTTGTTATGCCCTGGAGAGCTACCCGTCAGCCCTGGGGAGAGCCCTGGTGCTCTTTCTGCAGCCGCAGAGACCCTGCTGTTAGCCTATGCCATTGTTTATCAAACCGCTTGCCTATTAAGGGCCACCTGAATTGCTTCCAACAATTTTTGCTATCCTCAAACAATGCTGGGAGGGAAAAAGGCTCTATATTTGTTTCCTACGTTTGCAGATATGTTTGTAAAATAAACAGGATAAATTCCCAGGAGTATGCTTGCCCTTCTTTTTAGCAGCCACGGAGCTTCCGCCTGAGGTTACCAGCTCCTTGCTGGTGCCTGTTGTGGTCTTTTTTAATCTTCCCCTCTTACAAACAAAGCTGCAGTAGACGTCCCTGCACCCATTGTGAGGGATCCTGCCCACAAAGGAATCTAGGAGAGATCCAGAGTACCTTCCTGGGCAAGTGACCTGGGCCGGGAAAAAACACGCCACACACCTGACTTCGTGGTAACATCAGTTGGAACCCATTAACTAGTACAAAAACAATACCATGCATCAGAGATTAAACATGTTGTTTCCTGGTCCCCCTTCACAAATCCTTGCACGTAAGCACTAGGTATCTAGACCCCCCTCACACACTGCGTACGCAGACCTCTATCGGGTGACACTCGACTTCACTGTCGGTCGCGAGAATCTTGATGTTGACCTCTGTATGTAAGTTCCCTAACAAAGCCTTGTCTGATCAACCTAGCTTTTTCCGCCTCTTTTTTCGGAATCCAATCTGTGTCCCTCAGAGCCACTCCTGCCACTGGCCTAGTGGGGTGAAACACCCATGCTTTTGTACATCTGTGCAAGTACATATGCAGGAAAACTTCTAGAAGCAGAACGATTTCAGGGGGCCGGTTTCTTACAATAAACATTGAAAGCAGTGTGCTCACTGTGGGCTGAAAGCTGGCGGGGAGCTCAGTTCCCCTTTCAAGAGTTGTGTAACACTCCCCAACAGACAGCCCTAGCACAAGGCACCTCGTAGAAACTACTCTCCAGGCCTGCCGTCAACTACCACTTCAGCTGAGTGGACAAAATGTAACTCAGGTTCCTTCTGGGGAGAAAGACTTGGTAGAAATGGCACCTCCTGTTTGCTACTTTATTTAAAAAAAAAAAAAAAGTTGCTGTCCAGTCAATTCCAACTCATAGTGACCCTATAGGACACAGGAGAACTGCCCCATAGGGTTTCTAAGGAGCAGTTGGTGGATTTGAACTGTGAACCTTTGGTTAGCAGACAAGCTCTTAACTACCATGCCACCAGGTCTCAGTGCCATTTTACAGACGTCAATAATGTTGAATTTGTTACAAGGTGCATGTGTTACTGTTATAATTAAACAAAACTATCTTACTAAAATGTCAGCCCTGAGTTCATTCTAGCTGTACCTTACCCAGCATTACTACCAGACAAGCTCTATGCTTAAAAAAATGCCATAAAGGCAGGGGCCAGACAAGTTCTATGCTTCAAAAAAAAGTCATAGAGCCAGGGGCCAGAACCACCCCTATTCCTCAGTGTACATTACAGAGGGAAAGCTATTTTCCCAAGGTTATGGCCAGGAAATGGCAGACCATCAATCTTAACCACTGACTCACAGGCTCAGGGCAGGCAGGGGTCTGAATCAGAGGTCACCTTAGTCCAACATCCCCATTCTCAGTGGAAGGTCCCAGAGTGCAGAAAGGGGAAGTGACACATCCCAGGCCACAGGAGGAATGAATGGCAGGGAGGGGGGATTGAAACCCAGGCCCCCTTCTCCACATCAACCAAGAGCTTCTACCGAGCGCCAAGGACCAAAGCCCTGTGCCAGGCAGCTGGGGACACAAGGAGCACCAAGAGGAATAAGGCAGGATGGGCACTGTCTTAGTCATCTAGTGCTGCTATAACAGAAATACCCCAGTGGATAGCTTCAACAAACAGAAGTTTATTCTCTCACAGTCTAGTAGGCTAGAAGTCTGAATTCAGGGCATCAGTTCCAGGGAAAGGCTTTCTCTCTCTGTTGGCTCTGGAGGAAGGTCCTTGTCATCAATCTTACCCTGGTCGAGGAGCTTCTCAGTGCAGGGACCTTCGGTCCAAAGGACGCGCTCTGCTCCTGGCACGGTTTCTTGGTGGTATGAGGTCCCCCTGTCTCTCTGTTCTCTCTTTTGTATCGGAAAAGAGATTGATTCAAGATACAACCTAATCTTATAGATTGAGTCTTGCCTCTTTAACATCATAGAGGTAGGATTTACAACACATAGGAAAATCACATCAGAAGACAAAATGGTGGACAATCACACAACACTGGGAATAATGGCCTAGCCAATTTGGTATACATTTTGGGGGGACATAATTCAAAACATAATAGGCACTCACCCTCAGGTGGCTTCCATTCAGCTGGAGGGGAGGACAATGCTAGCCAGCCCACAGTCATTATTAGAAAGTCTTATTGAGCAACCGCACCTTATTTCAACCATCACCAATATTATCACTGATAATATCATCTCCCAACTCCAGCCCTTACATTGGGTACTGGGACAGTCACCAGCAATCTCATGCAGCAAGCAGGCCATCACTGGAGATGCAGGTCACACCCACCTCCTAAACAGCAGCCAAGGCCAAGAAGTGTGAATAAGGAGACTCAACATGGATGAGTCTCAAACATAACATGCTGGGTTTATATGACTTCATTTATATGACTTTCTGAAAAATACAAAGCAATAGGAACCAAGAGTCCCTGGGTGGTGTAAACAGTTAATGTGCTTGGCTGCTAGCTGAAAGGTTGGCAGTTCAAGTCCACCCAGACGTACCTCAGAAGAAAGTCCTGGTGATCTACTTGTGAAAAATCAGCTATTGGAAACTCTATGGAGCACAGTTCTACTCTGACACATAGAGTCTCGATGAGTTGAGATCAGTTCGATGGCAACTGGTTAACTGGTTAGGAACCAAAAACAGGTAAGTGGGTGCCAGGGGCATGGGGGTGGAAGGAGTTGACTACAAAGGGGCATTAGGAAACTTCTTGGGGTGATGGATATGTTTGCTATCTTGATTGTGGTGATGGTTTCAGGTGTACACGTATGTCAAAACATATCAGACTTCATACTTTAAATACATGCAGTTCATTGTTTGTTAATTATTCCTCAATAAATTTGTTTATTAGAAAAAAAAGGAAGGAAGGAAGAAAACTAACCTTACGATCATAAGCAAAATGAAAAATATATGCACCATGTAACCCAGAACTATAACTTTTGGAAGTCTATCCTTCACAATAAAAGCTCCAGTCTTTAGGATACTGGTCCAATGACTTTTACTGCATCATTGCAGAGGCAAAAATCGGAACACTCCTGAAATTGTCCATCAGTAGGATAATAGTTGAATATACTATGGCAGAGGGCAGAGTGGCATTATGAATTATGTAGATACTACAAAGAAGAGTTAGATGAATGTGCATTGACCATTATGTGAAACTAACAAGTTTCAGGGTAACGTGTATAGTATGATTCCATTCTGTGTGTGTATAAGTTTGTACCAGCATGGAGAAAGGACACTCCAAGGCAGTTCCCAACAAGGGTAACACTGCCCCCTACAGGACACTGTGGAGATAAGTGTTGCAGAGCCCCAGAATCTAAATGGTGAACGACAGTTTTTTTTCCAGTGAAGTATACTTGAAATACATTTCACTACAAATTATTTTCCTGAACACTCTAATAGCATAGCTCTTATCGAGGTCACCAGTGACCAAACACTTGCCAATTCTCTTTTCTCATCTTACTCAAACTCTCCTCCATATTTCCCACAACTGACCACTATCCTCATCTTGAAACACCTTTTCAAGGCTTCCGACAAGACATCCACCTCTTTCTCCTCTTACCTCACTGATGTGCACAGTCTCTTGCTGGCTCTTCCTCCGAACAATCTTTGAGGTTGGGGAGCTCCTGATCTCTTCTTAGCTCTCTTCTTTTGCTATACTTTGCCCTTCACCTCTTGAAACCAGGCAACCTCTCTGGCTGCAAGGTTTCAAATACCCTCCATATGCTACTGACTCTATTACATCCACATCTTTTCCCTGAGCTCCAGACTCCCATTTCCAATGGTCTGCTCCACATTTCCCTTTGTCTCAAACTTGACACAGCCAAAACACAACCCTTGACTTCCCCTCCAAATAGTCGAGACCCTAAGCCTTACTCAAAGGTCCCTGGGTGGCACAAACGGTTTGTACTTGACTACTAACTTAAAGGTTGGTGCTTCGAAACCACCCAGTGGCATCATGGAAGAAAGGTCTGGTGATCTGCTTCTGCAAAGATTACAGCCAAAGAAAACCCTACGGAGTAGTTTTACTCTGTAACACATGGGGTTGCCATGAGTTGGAATAGTCTAGGGCAACAGGTCAAGCCTTCCTCATTTGAGTAAAAGGCAGTGCCTAGATCTCTAAATAATAGGAGTCATCCTTGAGTCTCCTCTCTCCTTCACTCCATCCTACGTTCTATAGGTACTACTTCGGCTGCTTAACTGCGACTTAGGCTTCAGATTTCAACCTGAACATCAGCCCACCAGGGAAGCCTTCCCTCTCAAGACTAGTTCAGGAACCCTCTTCCCTATCATATGCTCTCAGTGACCTACACATCCCTCCTGTTTCACTCAAAAACAAACAAACAAACAAAAAAACCTGTTGCCATCTAGTCAATTCCATCTCATAGAGTTTCCAAGGAGTGGCTGGTAGATTCAAACTGCCCACCTTTTGAAAGCAGCCGAGCTCTTAACCACTTCGCTGCTAAGGCTCCTGGCTGAACTCAAGAGTGTAGTAATTGATCGTTCATGTTTATGTCCATCCTCTTCAATAAATTGTGGGTCCTTGCCCCCTCCCCTGCCCCCAGCTTCAGAAACAGGGCTTGGCTTCATATCTAGACTTCTAGCCAACTCCACGGCAATTAACAACAAAAGCTAAGTAGACTTCTGTCCACCTTCATTAATTCTACCTAAGTCCAGGCCACCACCATCTCTCATCCAGCTACTGCTGTGGCTTTCAAACTGGCCTCCCAGTCTCCCTCTACGATCTATTCTCCACTCAGCATCTAGAGTGGGCTTCTTAAAAGACAAAAGTAACTTCTCTGCTCAAAATCCAACAAAAGTCCCTAACATGGACCGGGTCCCACGTGATCTGGCCTCGGCCTGCCTATCCAACCTCATCTATTATAACCTCCATCCTCCAAGTGTGGTCTCAGAGAGCAGTATGGACGTCACCTGAGAGATAGTAAATGCACTCTCAGCTGAAGCTTTCTCCTCACCCTGATTCAGCCGTACGGGTACTTTCTATTCCTCAACACTGGGATATTTGAATGAGCAGTATCCGAGGTGGGGGGAGAGCCAGGTGGCCTGTGAGAGTCTGGGGCTTGAACTCAGGGAGAAGACAAGTGAGACGTCCCGAGAAAAAGGCTGCGGCCGGGAGTGAGGCCGCCTTTCCAGCTCTGGTACGGCCGGGCTCACCGTTCCCGAAACGCGGGTACGGCCATTCTCGGGGACTGACTAGAAATAGTGGCCGAATGACGGTGACAGTTACAGCCGCTTTAATCGCGCGGATCCTCAAGCAGGGTACTGCGACACGGCCGCCAGGCCTGGAACGCGTGTACGCATAAGCAGAAGATGCTAAAAGAGGCGGGGCCTGCTCGGGGCGGTCCCGGCTTGGGGTGGGCGGGACGTAAGAGGAGAGAGGTTTCCGCTTCCTCCGGGAGCCGGAAGTTTCTGTCTCCGGGTGAACCGGACTGTTGCAACGAGGGAAGCCGAGTGCAGGTGAGGGTTCGCGCGGGCGGGCGTTGGGGCCGGGCCGTACTGGGCTTTCTTTTACTGGCGGGGTGCTCACGGGGTCCTGGAGGAGGCGGCAGGTGCCCCACGCTTGGGGGATGGCCCATCGGGGAGCTTGATTCTCCCGGGCACCAACCAGGTAAACGCGGCTGCTCGGGGGCCTGGCTCCTGCGGACGGCCGTCGGGAGGCGACATCGAAGCCCCAGTGAGCCTGGAAGGACTTCTCACTGGCTGCCTCTTGAGTCCTTCTTCCAGCCCCTCTTGGCGCGCCTGAGTCTGCTTCGCCACAAACTGACAGGCCGAGGCCTCTGGAGTCTTTATGTGGAGGCCAGCCCCCTTTCCAGGAAACGGGGGGCGGCAGTCACCGGGTTAAACAGGGAGATTCTGGGGCCCATCTTCGTAGATCCTGACTCAGGAGACTTATTTAGTCATTCAGCAAATAGTTACTGAGCACTTAATGTATGCTAGGCACTGTTTTGCGTGCTGGGGATTCAGCAGTGGACAAAACGGGCCAAAATCTGGGGTTTGGCGGCTGCTTTCTTCTTCTGTCGCATCTCATACCCTTCTCTCCATCTCCGGCTGAGCTTCAGTCATACCAGTCTTCTTTCTCTTTCTCGAAAAGGCTTTCCCTGCCGTAGGGAGTTTGCACTTCTCGGTCCCTCTGCCTGGACTGCCTTGCATGGCAGCCTTCTCTCATCATTCAGGCCTAGCTTCAATACACCTGAGAGTCCTTCCCTCTCCACCCTCATCTGCAGTAACCTCCCTTCAGAAGCAGTCACTTAGCACGGTTTTATTAACCTTATAGCACTTACTAATATTTGAAATTATTTCATTTATTAGTTTACTTGTATCTATCTTCTTCCACTAGAAGTTAAGTGCCATAAGAGCAGACTCCTTGCCTGCCTTGTTTATTGCAGCATCGCTATGGTTTAGTGTAAGGCCTGGCATTTGTTCATTCATTCATTCAGTAAATATTTGTTGAATGCCAGCTCTGTGCCAGGAGCAGTTCTAAGCTCTGGAGAGACAGCATTGAACAAATAAAAGACAAAACTCCCTGCCCTCGTGGAATTTACACTTTGGAGGATGTGTGTGTGGGCATGGAGATGCAGGGAGACTGATGAGGAGGCTCTGTGATGTTTCGAGCCAGAGATGACTATGACTCAGACCAGGGTGCTGACCATGGAGGTGGTGAGAAGCAGACAAATTCTAGATGCATTTTACAGGTAGAGTGACAGGATCAGGTAAGTGTAAGAGAGAAAAATTGCGGATGAATCCTAAGTGTTGGGCCTGAACAACTGGAAAGGTGGAGTTGCTATCATCTGAGATGGGCAAGACTTTGGGAGAGTGGGTTGAGTTGTCAGGAGCTAGGTTTTAGACATGTTACATTTATTTAATGTTGTCATCTTTTACATATTAATATCTCTGTTTCCCTATTTTCAGTGTTTTAGCTTTGATATATTTTTGTGACTTCCCTATCTGGATTGATATCTGGTTGCTCTGTCCTGTGTTCTAGTCCTGGGTAGTTATCTGATGTTACTGATTTTCTAACCGGAGGACTCCCTTTAGTATTTCTTGTAATTTTGGTTTGGTTTTTGCAAGTTCCCTAAACTTCTGTTTATCTGGAAGTGCCCTAATTTTGCCATCATATTTGAGAGTCAGTTTTGCTGGATATAGAATTAATTCTTGGCTGGCAATTTTTTTCCTTCAAGGCTTTATATATGTCATCCCATTGCCTTCTTGCCTGCATGGTTTCTGCTGAGTAGTCTGAGCTTATTCTTATTGACTCTCCTTTGTAGATGACTTTTCGTTCATTCTTAGCCACTCTTAAAATTCTCTGTTTATGTTTGGTTTTGGCAAGTTTGATTATAATATGTCTTGGTGACTTTCTTTTGGGATCTACCTTGTGTGGGGTTCGATGAGCATCTTGGATAGATATCTTTTCATCTTTCACGGTATCAGGGAAGTTTTCTGCCAACAAATCTTCAAGAATTCTCTGTGTATTTTCTGCTATCCCCCCCGTTCTGGTACTCCAATCACTCGTAGGTTACTTCTTTTGATATAGTCCCACATAATTCCTAGGGTTTCTTCATTTTTTTTTTAACTCTTTTATCTGATTTTTCCTCAAATAAGTTGGTGTCAAGTGCTTTATCTTCAGTCTCACTAATTCTGACTTCTACTGCCTCAATTCTGCTCCTGTGACTTTCTATTGAGTTGTCTAATTCTGAAGTTTTATCGTTAATCTTCTAGATTTCTGATTGCTGTCTCTCTGTGGATTCTTACAGCCTATTAAATTTGTCATTATGCTCTTGAATAACCTTCTTAAGTTCCTCTTCCTTTGTCTATGTGTTCCTTGGCTTTTTCTGCATTTTATCTGATCTCCTGAAGAGTTCTGTATGTTAATCTTTTGTATTCTGCCTCTGGTAATTCCAAGAAATTCTCTTCCTCTGGAAAATTTATTGATTATCCTGGGAGCTTGCTGAAGCCATCATGGTCTGCCTCTTTATGTGATTTGATATTGACTGTTGTCTCCAAGCCATCAATAAGTTATTATATTTATTTATTTTATGTTTGCTTACTGTGTTCTAGCTTCTTGTTTTGTTTTGATATGCCCAAACAGGCTGCTCATGTGAGCTAGTTTGATTATTGGCACCTTTGAAGGTCTAACGTCCTGTCACCAAGTGTTTAGATCTGTTACTAAGTATGTGAGCCCAGGAGTCCATTTACTTTTCTTGTATGAATTCAGCTCAGGTGTCCAGGTAGTTGGTCACCAAGCGTATGGTGCCGGCTCTCACCTACAGTCCTAGACAGACTGGGGTGATTGGTGTAGGCACAGGTATCCGGCTGCAGTAGGGGGTCACATGCTGAGCAAGGCAGGGAGCTGACGGCTGCCCCTGAGTGTCTGGGAGGAAAGCGTGTCCCTGTTCCCCAGAGCACATAGGTAGGTGGGTTTTGCAGCTGGACAATGAGTACCCAGTGCTGTTGGCTGTAAGGACTGGGGGGCACCACTTATTCTTGGACCCCTGTTGCAGATGGCTAGGTGGCATGGGTGGAGCCACCAGTCCTCAGGCCCCTGATGTGGACAGGTGAAGACCCTGCTTAATGGGCAGAGCAGTGTCAAATGTCACAAACCTGCCACTTCACAGCTGAAACAGTTGAAGTTAGATGTCGGGTGTATACCCTGTTGTACTGTGGTAATGAGGGCCTACACTGTTAAAATGGGCCCACACAAGTCTATGCAGGGGTGAAAGGCATTCAAAGTCTGTGGACCCCTTATGCCTATGCCTAGGCAAAGCAGCTGTGTCTGCCCTGAGTTCCTGGCTTAGGTCAGCAGGCAGATTATTATATTTGCCCTGTTTGTTAATTTGTTCCCTCTCCAAGGCAAGGAGAGTGGCTCAGGGCACGTAAAGGGTCCTATTTCCGGCCCAGGGGACTCAGCAGTCGCTGAAGCTGGCCCGGGACCTAGTGCAGAGCAGGGAGCGGGGAGGTAAATAGGAGAGAGGTTTTTCCCAAAGGAGAGAGTTTTTTGATCCACGCGGTAGGCCAGATGCAAGTACTTATTAGCCGATTCAGCACTGCTTTTCACTGGTTCTGGATGCCTGAGTAGACTCTCTGCTGCTGGGCCTCTCCCATTGTGGAAAATGCCTCCTGAGCACCACTGCTTGCCTCACCATGCACATGAGCTGATCTGGCGTGAAGGGCTCCAGCTCCCACTGAGTCAGGTCTGGCAACGCCTTGCTGCTTCTGAGCCATCTCTCCCTCCCCGCACCACTCAGTCAGATTCCTCAACTTTGCTTTTGATGTTCAGGGCTCCTAGATTGTCATATACAATTGATTCACTTGTTTTTTCGGGTCTTTGTTGTGAGAAGGACCACAGGAAGCGTCTGACTACTCTGCCGTCTTGGCCCCGCCCCCCCAGACATGTTACATTTAAACATTCATTAGACATCAAATAGAAGTGTGGCGGAGACATGTAGATGGGCAAGTCTGCAGTTCAGGGAAGATATGTCTTGGAAGACATACAGCCAGAATTATTCTTAGAAGCAAGGATGGTGAGAGTACGTCTCACATACTTTGGACATGTTATCAGGAGGGATCAGTACCTGGAGAAGGACATCATACTTGGTAGAAAGTCAGCGAAAGAGAGGAAGACCCTCGGTGAGATGGATTGACACAGTGGCTGCAGCAGCGGGCTCAAGCATAGCAACAATTGTGAAGATGGTGCAGGACTGGGCAGTGTTTCATTCTGTTGTACATGGGGTCACTATGAGTTGGAACTGACATGACGACACTTAACAACAACCACATTGTGGTCGGAATTGGAAGCCATCAGTGTAGAGGGTCCCAGAGATTGAGCTTCTGGGTTCTCTTATCATTAGAGAAGTCTGGTGGTGAAGAAGTAGCAAAGGAGACTGAAAGGAATCACTAGTGAGGCAAGGGGCCAGGAGGGTGCATGGTCCTGAGAGCTACACAGGAAAGGCAGGAGGAGGAACTAAAGTGACAAGTGTCCTGAGGAGTGAGGACTGCCTTTTGGGGTCGGCAGCATGGTGACCTTAGTGGGTAGGGAGGAGTGGAGAGAGAATAGGAGGGAACACAGTGAGTGCAGACAGCTCTATACTAGAAGAGCCAGCAAAGAAAAAAGGTGGTAGCTGGAACAGGATCAAGAGGTTGTTTTGGTTTTTTTAAAATGATGGAAGAGATAATAAGTATGTTTGTTAATGATCCAATAGAGGGAAAATTTGATGTTGCAGAAGAGAGAGGAGATGGGATCCGGGGCCCAAGTGAACAAGTTGCTTTTGAGGGGAACACAGACATTCTTCCATAGCAGAGGAAGGAAGGCCAGGTGGGTGGTCCTGGGGGCTTGTGGATGTTCTCGCTAAATGCTTCTGTTTACTCAGTGAACTGGAAGCTTCCTCGGTTGAGAGTGAGGATGTTATATAATGAGTGATTGATAAATATGAATGAAGCTCTGGTCTTTATTCTGCTAGAACCAGCCCTGGGGATGAGGATGGAGGGGCTTCACAGGATCAGGGATGGCAGACGCAGAGCCCTGAGCACAGTGCCTGGCATGGGAGGTGCACGCAGTGGTAGCTGCTGCTGCTTCCCTGCTTGGCTGCCTCCAAGACATCTATCCCTGGACGTCCCTCTGGCACCTCAGCCCAGCGTTTTCCCCAACAACCTTTTCTTCCTGTCCTGTTAGATATCAGCAAATTATGCCACCTTCTCCCCCTACCCACCAACCATGTCCCCCACCAAAAATGCGGAATCTTTCTGGACTATTCCTTCTCTTACCGCATTCACTTGCTTGTTGATTGGTCTCCTCAACCTCTCACTCCCCCACTGCCATCCATCCACCCCGACACCCTGTCCTGATTCTGATTTTATCTTCATTCAGACTTGACTCATACTCCTCAGTTTCTTAAAGACACGAAGTGGTTTCATCCTTCCACTCCCCATGGCCTCCAGGATCCATCCAGACATTAGAAACCCTCCTGCCTGTCTCTGTTGCTTCTTCATCCTGCCCCTGAGACACCTGCCCCAGTGCCTTTGCACATGCACTCTACTGGAAATACTTTCCCCCCACTTCTATGCCCAGCAGCCCCTTGTGGATGGAGAGGTAGCCCAGTGGGTTCATCTGGAGGCTCTGTGAAATCCCCCAAGTGTGACTTTTTCTATATGGCATTTGTACATCCCTCAACAAGAGGAACAGCCAGAATAAAATCCCCGGCTCTGTTCAGTCCTGTACTCCTGGCCTTTCATAGAGTATCTCTTGTCATCCTCACTAGGAATAGTGGCTTCCTGGTGTACGTGCCAACAATGGATGGGACAGGCCTGTACCTTTACTCATGTCATCCCCAAAAGGCCCCCCTGAGATAGCAAGCAACCTCATCTCTATTTTATAGATGAGGAAATTGAGGCACAGAGAGCTTAAGTAACTTGCCCAGGGTCACATAAGTTGGGGAGCCAGGGTTAGAACCCAAGCTGCCTGGTGCCAGAGCCTGCTCGAAGCCCCTCCTCCCAGAGTGCACTGTGATTGCCTACCTGCCCGGGGACTGGGCACCTCATTCCTCAGAGGCAGAGGCTCAGGTGCCATTGTGGCAGTCCTGCCTTCACCGTGGGCCACTGCTAGGCCCTCTTCCCGGTCTGCTTCTAGAGCATCGAGGCTGGAAGAGCTGTGTGGGTCCCACAAGTCGCTGACTTCTTCCCACACATACACAGGTTCACCCTCCTGGGGACATGGGGCGCAGAAAGTCAAAACGGAAGCCGCCTCCCAAGAAGAAGATGACGGGCACCCTAGAGACCCAGTTCACCTGCCCCTTCTGCAACCACGAGAAGTCTTGTGATGTGAAAATGTGAGTAGGGGACGGAGCAAGGGAGCCTGCCTCACAGGCCTCCCCTCTCCTCCCTCGATCAGGAGGTGGCTCTTCCCCCAGGCTCCAGCCCGTTTTCCATTCAGGGGCAGACTGGTCCTTTGCCTCCCAGTTGGGGGAGTCATCAAGCACAGGTCTGTTTGCTCACCAGTCCTCTACTTCCTGCCTTTTCAGGGACCGTGCCCGCAACACTGGAGTCATCTCTTGTACCGTGTGCCTGGAGGAGTTCCAGACGCCCATCACATGTATCCTTGGATAACCAGACTTTCTCCAGCATGTGGAGGCGGGGTGGTCAGGACTGCCCTGCCCAGGGCTTACATTGCTTAAGGGCACCTGGCCACAAGTGAGGGGGCTGGAGTACAGCTCTTGCTCTGCTGCCCCTGCTGAGTGCCCTGTTACAGGGCTGCATCTGCCCATAGGTGCCTTCTTTTGATTTGCATGGGGTGACAGGGTACAGGGCAGGGGTCAGGCTGACACTGGTGTGAACAGCAGAGGTGTGTGCGGGAAAGGGGTTCCATGGCCACCAGATGCCCTTGACCTCAGCGACTCAGATCTCTCAGAACCAGTGGACGTATACAGCGATTGGATAGATGCCTGTGAGGCGGCCAACCAATAGCAGCACAGAGGACCCACCCCTCGTACCCACCCACTGGGTACTAAACCAGAGACATTCCAGGGGTCCAGGGTGTGGGTCCAGGGCCGTCCCTGCCCTCTGGGTGTGGGTATGAGTGTGTGGCTGCAGGCGTGTGTGAGGGTGACCATGAGTGTGTGTGTGTGTGCTGGTGGAAACGGTGGAGTTGAGTGGTTGCTGGGGCTGAGGGGCCTGAACTGGCCTCACAGGCTCAGAAGCCTTTGACTTGCTCCCTTTTCCCAGTCCCTGACCCTCCCTGGCTTCGGGGCTTTGGCTCCTCCTTCCTGACATCCCTGGGTGCGGGCAAATCCAGCAGAGGCTCCTCGGCCACCTCACCAGCACCTTGCCCATTTTAACTGGACTTTCCACCCTCCTTCCTTGCCTTCCAATGCCCAAGGCCTGGGATTTGAAGCCACAGTCCCACCAGGCCCCTTGGCTCCTGTCTGGCGGGGCCCGACTACCTGCGTTAACCAGGAGACCTTGTTTCCCTTTTAGTTGCTTTTGTAGAAGAAGAAGGGGCTGGGCTGGAAAAGCTGTCAGTCATCAGTGCTTAAATAAAGTAGCTGGTGCCAGACCCCCAGCTGTCCGTGTTTTCCTGAGTTCTGGGCCTGCCTCAGCACCAGGGGCTCAGTGGGGAGGCCTTTGATTTCAGAGACAGCCCAGCGGCCTGTTGGAGGTGGGAGTGGGTCATTCCTTCAAACTGTCCAATGTTTAATTCACCCAGCAGGCATTCAGGGTGAAGCGGGGTCAGTGCTAGGCATTTGGGACACTGAAGAACCAGACATCTGGCCAGGCAGTTATAATGACAAATGAGGCCAACAGGGCCCAGGGGAGGCGGTCAGGGAAGGCTTCCCGGAGGGGAGACATGACTGAGCTAACACTTGATGTAACCCCATGCCAGGCGCTGCTCTCGGGGCTGACCTATGTTACCTCTTGCATCCCAACAGCAGCCCTGTGAGTGGGGTGCTGTGGTTCGCCCAGGCTTGCAGATGAGGAAACTGAGGCCAGAGAGGGGAGGTCTCTTGCCCAAGGTCTGACAGCCAGAAAGCAGCACAGCTGGGACTTGAACCCAGGAAGCCTGGCTCCAGAACCTTCTTTCTTCCTTATGAGTAAGACCAGTTGGGAGAGTGGGGCCTAGATTATGGGAGCAGCTCCTGGGCCATCCAGGAGGTGAGAGCACAGACTGAGGGCTGTGGGAGGAGGGAAACTGGAGAAGCGTCCATGAGAGAGGTTGCAACCTGTTGAGGAGGGTGGTGAGGAGTCTCAGGAAAACCCTGGTGGTGTAATGGTTAAGAGCTACAGCTGCTAACAAAAAGGTCGGCAGTTTGAATGCACCAGGCACTCCTGGAAACTGGGGGGCAGTTCTACTCTGTACTATAGGGTTGCTATGCAACGGGTTTGGTTTTGGTTTAGGAGGAGTCTCGGAAGGCGGAAGGCAGGGACTGGTCTGTGCGGCTGAGCACAGGGACAGCACAGTGTGTTCACATGATCTCATGGGTGATGGGCTTTGACACCTGGTACCTGGGGGCGACTCTAGCTCCCCCACCTGGCCTCCTGAGCCTGAGCAGCAGGTGACCTATGCGTCGGGGTTCTCGGTGGTGCTAGGATGCTAGGACTTCGTCCTGGGACTGTGCTGAGGATGACAGTGCAGCTGGGAAGCACTGAGCACAGGCCTGGCACAGCCGGGGCGAGGGATGCACGCAGGGCAGTGGGAGGTGTGAATGCCGAGCTGGCCCAGAAGCCCTGGCCACCAGGCTGGGCCGCTGGTCTAGCGTGTGTCCCTCAGAGCCCATCCTGCTCTAACATGCCCCTCCCTGGTATTCCTGCCTCCTCCAAGGCCCCAGGTAAGGTCCACCAGCCCTGGCAGGTGACAGGACGTGGGCAAAGCAGTGCGCAGGCACCGCGGTGGAGGTGCACTCAGAGGTCCGGTGAAAAGGGGGCTCGTTCCTCTGGCATCCAGGGCCCGCCCTCACTGCTGCCTGCCCACCCCAGTCTCACAGGCTAAGTGCTAATATGGTGCTGTTTTCCGAGGAACCAGGGCCCTGGGCCAGGCATGGGTCCTCAGCACAGCTTCCCCGCGCCAGCCCAGAGGGAGCACGACTCAGTGGTAGCCAGGCCAAGAGCGCCCGGAATCTGGTTTACAAGGCCCCAGGGGCAGTGTGCGTCTGTACATGTGGACTCTGGTGTCTGTCTCTGCAAGTCTCCGTGTTCCAGCCTTGGCCCTTGCCCAGGGTTGAGGAGGGGGGAGGAGAAGACTGCGCTGTGGCCCCCTCCCTGCATCGTTGCACCCTTGGAGCCCTGTCAGCTTCCAGGCAGGATGGCTGGGGCCTCCCCTCTGTAGGGAGAACAGTTCCCCTTCTCAGAGTCCCCTCAGAAGTGTGGGCAGGTTAGGACCCTGCCAATAGACAGGGTCCTGGGCTGCTGGCCAGGCTCAGGGCCCAGCCCATAGAAGAGGGCTAAAGTGGGCCAGGCACACAGGTGCAGCCACTCGCCGCTGCTCTATGCCAGTTGGTACAGGGCCATTGCCCTGAGTCCCGTACGTGCCCATCCCCTACCCTGGCCATTCCCCCGGCCCCAGCCATCTCTCAGTGATGCAGGGTAAGGAGTGGGAACCCCAGCCGTTGTCCATTCTCATTGGTTGGGGCCTGGACCTCACCAGTGGTTAAACGTGTGGAACATCACCTCCTGTCTGCAGGCTTCCCCACGGCCCCACAATGAACTCACTGTCCCATTTTCCCGGTGGGAAGACAGGCTCAGGGAGGGGAAGGGACTTTGTCACCTAGCTGGTGGCAGAGCCACAATTCACCTCCCAGTCTAGACTTTCCCAGGGCTTGGGGTCTTTCTCACTCTCTCAGCCCCCCACTGAGGTGGCCCTGTGATGCTGGTGGACACAGGCCCCAGGGAGAGTTGTGGGTGCTGAGCACGGGCAGGGGGCGTGTGTAGACATTGTGTACGTGTGTGAGAGGTGTGTGTGTGTGTGTGTGTGTATTTTTACATGTGGCTGGAAGTGTGTACTGCATGTGTGAGTATGGGTAAACATGGGAGTGTGTGAGCTGTATACACAAAGTAATGCATGTGTGCAGATTTTGTGTGATTAAGGCAGCGTGTGTGTCCTCTTTAGCTGAGTGGCCATGAGGCTCAAGGGGAGGAGGGGATATATAGGAGTGTTGGGGGTACGTGTGTATGTTTCAGGGTGTGTGTACGAGAAATGGAAGTATATCTGAATGGGCATGCCTGCGTGTGTGTTAGAGCCATACAGGCGCCCGGAGGCCTCGGGTGATTGTACAGCCATTTATTGTGCTCCAGTGAAATAGAAAAAGTGCTCGCGTTACAAACGCCGCTGTCACGTTCACATACACCAGTCGCTGCAAACCAAACCGCGTGTGTCCGCTGAGTCTCTGGGCATGCAGTTTGCTCCCCTGTGGGAATGGGGTGGGGGCAGGCCAAGCCTGGGCTCTGGGGGCTTTGCTTGGGGGGCTTCTTGTCCTGGGGGCACCCACCTATGAGGGAGTCGGGGGACAGCCGGAATAGCCTTGCTCAGTGCATCCTTTGGGATGCTGTTGGGAACACCCTGGCTCTATTTTGGACCCTGCAGTGCCCCCTTTCTTCCCACAGACCCCCCAGTCTGCTCTCCCCAAACTCTAACCCTGTAGGCAGGTGCCAGGGGGCTGGAGGACGCCATGCAGGGGACGAGGGTCGGCTGGGCCTGGCTGGGTCCGGCCGAGAGCAGCAGGCAGCCTCCAGCCCCTAGGCCGAGTTATAGTAGTTGTGCGGGTGCTGGTTGTGGGCGGGCTCTCCCAACTCCAGGTAGTCGGATGTCAGGCAGTACTTGGGGTCATAGACCTGGCGTGGCAGCCCGTACACTGTCATGCCCCGCTGCGAGGCCCCCTTGTTGCTGCCCATCTGCAGGCTGACGTTGAGCGTGTCGCAGTGCTCCATGCCCAGCGCCGGCTCAAAGATCTGCCGCTTGGTCCCAGGAGCGGTCATGCCAGCCTGTGGAGGGGCGGTCAGGTCAGATGGTAGAGACAGCGAGGACCACGGGCCCCACCAGCCCCCTCCGCTCCCCCCACACACCTGGCTGGCTCCCTTGTTGGTGCCCATCTGTAGGCTGATGGTGGCCTGGTCCAGGGGTTGGTCCGTGCCCAGCTTGGGGTCATAGAGGTGGCGCCGAGTGCCATAGGCTGTCATGCCCTGCTGGCTGGCAAACTTGTTGGTGCCCATCTGGGAAGAAAGGAGAGTCACCCCAAGTGTTATACAGCCTCACGATAGGCCACACAACATAACTGAGCTCGCTGGGTACCTACACAGCACTCTAATTGAGGCACTGTGTCTCCCTCATGTACAGAGAGGACATGTCACTTCCCAAGTGCACATGACCAATAAGTGGCTCAGAGTACCAGGGTTCAGGTCCAAACCTACCACTCATCAACTGGGGATCTTGGCCAGTGAGCTAGTTTCTCCTGGCCTTGGTTTCCTCATCTGTGTAAAGGGCGTGATGATAACAGTACCTACACCCTAGGGTTGTTGGAGGATTAACTAGGTTAGGGTACAGAAAGTGCTTAGCACAGTGCCTGGCATATAGTTTAGTCAATACCAACTATGGTGTCTCCAAAAGGGTGCCCCCCTGGTGTCCTTGACCTGCCCCTCAGCTCAGCAGTGAGACTCAGGAGCAGGCGGTACCTGCAGCCCAATGATGTTCCGCCCTTCTCTTAGCTTCTCCGGTTCAAATTTCCGTTCCTGCTTCTCTGCGTATTTCACCCCCACATCCACCTTGTTTCCTTTCGTCTTGGCCTGGGGAGGTTGAAGGCAAAGGCTGCTGAGGGCGGCTTTGGGCAGCATTGTCCCTGTGGAGACTGTTTGCAGCCCCTGCTCCACCCCTCCCACCTGTGCTGGGGTTGGCCATGAGGGGCCTATTTCCATCCCAGGCTGGGCAGTGCACAGCTCACCTTCTTGGCGTCCCCTTCCAACCCCTCCTTGGTGCCCATCCTTCACCCACACTTACCATGCTTGCCAGGGCCAGGAGGGTGGACTGTACTTGGGTATGGTTAGTGTTCTCAAACAGGTCATTGGCCTCAAAGATGTCGTGGGGCTTCACCCCATACTTGGTGATGGCCTTGATGAAGTTGCCGATGTTCTCCAGCTGGTGGGGATCAGGCAGCGGTCAATGGTGGGAGGTTGTGGGAGTGGGTGGAGTTCTCAGGGGCTTGTGGGCAAGGGTTGAAAGAGGTTGAGTCTGGGCTCACCTGGTGCCAATTTTGGGTTGACTCGTTTACCTTCTTCACAGAGCCTGGCTGGAGCTTATTGATGAACCTACAAAGAATAGGGGAGTAGAGTGACAGAGGTGACCCTTTCCTGCCCCCACCCATGCCCAGCCCATTGTGGGAGGAGGTCAGGATGACAGTCGGTGGCAATAGCCATCTTGCTGTTCCCCGCTGCAGTTATCCCAGCTGTCCACCAACAGCACCAGCTGCCATCAAGTTGATTCTGACTCGTGGCGACCCCATGTGTGTCAGAGAAGAACTGTGCTCCATAGGGTTTTTAGTGGCTGATTTTTTCAGAAGGGCATAATGGTTAAGAGCTTGGCTGCTAACCAAAAGGTCGGCAGTTCAAATCCACCAGCCGCTCCTTGAAAACCCTATAGGGCAGTTCTACTCTGTCCTGTAGGGTCGCTATGAGTCGGAACTGACTCGACGACACCTAACAACAAGATCCCCAGGCCTTTCTTACCAGGCACTACTGGGTGGACTTGAACCTCCAACCTTTCAATTAGCAGCTGAGCATGTTAACTATTTGCACCACCAACTGACTCCCTGTCAGCTGAAACCCTGCCAAACCACCCTACACACGCTGTCAGCTCTGAGATGGGAAACTAGTCACAGGGAGCTAGACTCAGGTCCCCAGTCAGAAAGTGTCCTTATATATAAGGTATGTTCCTGCACTTTCTGGTGGCCATGCCTCAGTCTTCATTGCCAGCCTCTACACAGCAGAGAGCCGATAGCTCAGGCCTTGGGCTTCTTCTCTGACTACACTCACCCCCTTGATCTCGTCCAGTCTCTTGGCTCTAAATGCCATCGATATACACAACTCCCTTACCTCAACCCAGGCCCCTCACTCTCAAATCTAGCTCCCTACATAAGCATCTCAAATCAGACATACCCCACTCCAGCCTTCTAATGCCCAACTCCCCCCAAAACTCAGTCCTCCCTCATTCTCCTCATCTCGGTAAACAGCAACACCATCTTTCCAGGTGCTCGGCCAAAGCCCATGGAGTTGTCCTGACCACCTCCTTTCCCTTGTGTCACCTCCATGTTCAGACCCTCAGCAAGACCTTTGGCTCTGCCTCTTGAATACGTCCAGAGGCCACTGCTTCTCACTGCCTCCACCCTCCACCTTAGCCTGAGCCACCAGTGTCTCTCACCTGGGCTCTGACAGGGCTCTGACTCTGGCCTCCCCATGAGCTCCCAGCTTCGACATTGTCTGCTACAGACCTGTCTTCATCTAACAGCCAAAATGACCTTTTTAATACAATCCAAACTACTCCCAGTTCAGAATCTTCCAATGGTTTCCCCTCGCCTTCAGCATACAATCCTAACTCCTTAGCGTGAGGAAGGCCTCTAGTTAACTCTGTGTCTTCATCTCCCTCCACTTCCCCTCACTTATTTAGTGGCCATGCTGGCCTCCTCACTGTTCTTTGAACTCACCAGACACACTCCCATCTCAGAGCCTTTGCATTGGCTGTTCCCTCTGCCTGGAAACTTCTTGCCTCAGATATCCTCACAGCTCCCTCCCTCACTTCATCCAAGGCTCTACTCAAATGTTACCTCCACAGGCCTTCCCAGACCATCCTATAGAAAATAGCAGAACACCCCTCCCTCCCAACTCATCTCCAAAGCACTTACCTCTACAGGCAAACCAAACTAAACTCATCGCTGTTGATTCCGACTCATAGCAACCTCTACAGGCAAGTATGTGCTTCTTGGATTCCTTGTTTACTGTCCATCTCCCTTCACTGGAACTGAAGCCCCATGAGCATAGAGACTCTGATTGGTTCACTGTCCCCAGTGCCTAGACCAGTGTTTGGCACAGAGCAGGAGCTCCATAAACACATGTTGTATGAATGAATGAATGAATGAATGACTCAGGCTTGAGCAGCCTCATGTCTGAGCTGGGACACAAGGGTGGCCCTCTTGTTACCCTGTGTCCTCATTCCTTGTTGCTGGTGGATATGGAATAAGAGTCCACCTCTGCTGCCTGGGACTTGGTAAGACTATGCCTTCAGAAAGTTTCCCAAAGAGGCACTGGCCCTCATGGTCACCCCAGCTCAGGTCACACTCAGAGATGCAGGTGGGGTCTGGGCTGGGGTCAGAGCTCCTCTTAGCATTAGCTGGGATGGAATCCAGGCTTGGGAGATGTGAGGCTTGCATCCCCCTTGGTGATTAGGTTCCGAGGTGAGTAGAGAATCAGGACCCACTTAAATTACTGTGGCACATCCATCACATCTCTAAGCCAGGGATAAACAGCTGTTGTTGCTTGTTGCCTTTTAGCAGTGACCTCTCTTGTGACTCTGGAGGCCACAGATAGGACTTCCCTGTATGGCACCATGGTTAAGATCAGATTCTGGAGTTGTTTTGGTTGGAACAGTGTGGGACTTTGTGCAATGTGCTTTACTTAACTGAGCCTCAGTTTTCTTTGTCTGTGAAATGGGCACAATGATTACTTGCCACTTCAGAAGACTGTTTTGAGGTATCAGATATAAAGTCCCCAACACAGCTCCAGGCTCATGGTTGCTTAGGGGGTTGAGGGAGAAGAGACGTGTGCCTGGGTTGGGGATACCCAAGGCAGGGTCTGGGCCATGAGCGTCCCACTCACTCGCAAAGAATGATGCCATCTTTGAGGCCGTCCATAAAGTTGTTGCCAATGCGACGTCCTGTCACCCCCTCAATCCACTCACGCAGCTCCTGCTCCCGCTGGTGGTCGTACTTCTGGGCCAGCTGGAGTTGGGGGCACAGAGAGGGTGGTGAGGACACAATGCAGAGTGGGCTTGGCTCCCTGGGCCCAGTCCAAAGCTCCCTAGGCCTGTTCTCCTTCCTCATCCCTTCCCAACTAAGGCAATTGTGTGCCCATTGGGGTGGGCTGAGGGCCAGGAGTGAGGTGGCATCTGCCCAGGGGGCCATTCCGGGCATTCTGAGGTTTGGCACCAGAGAATGCAGACAAGGGGGAGGTGCTGGGTCTCCTGGTTCTCCCTCCAAACTTGGGGCTTAGCTTCCCCTGTCCCTACCCCTCTCTACTCCCTACCCCTCCACCCCCCTGCTAGAAGAGGGGGTGCCTCAAGCAAGGAGGCAGGAGACCTAAGAACGTGCCCCTATATCCAGTCTTTGTCTTACATCTCTGTGTCTCTCCGTGTCACGCCAGGTCCACATCTCTCTGGGGCTCTCTCTCAGGTTGAGGGTGGGGGCTGGTCTTTGTCTTAGTGTTACCTCTGACCCCTGGTGTGTCTGTATTTCTGTCTCTCCTCATCCACTGACTCCTATGTCTCTCCCCCAGCTCTCTGTTTTCTTGGCACGTCTTGGTGGCCCCATCTCTCTGGTTCTATACTCTGTCTTTAGAGGGGGGATTGGGCTTCCTTCCATCTCTTTCTCGGTCTCTGACTGCAGTTCCCTCCCTCTGGCGGGGGCTCGTGGGGCTCCTCTTTCTACCTCTCCATCTCTGTCTCAGTCTTTATCTCTCTCCTGTCGCATCTTCCCTCCCGTCCGTTTCTCTCCTGCCTCTGTTTCCCAGTATTTCTCTCTGCTCTTCTCCCCACTTTGCCCCACCCCCCTTCTCAAGAACTCTCCATCCCAGCCTAGATAAATTCCTAGTCCTTGGGGGTCGGGCTGCCCCCTTTTCCTGGGTAAGACGGTGAGGGATGTGGGAGGCAGCAGCCCCCTCACCTGGCCCTGCTGCCCCCCTTCCCCACCAGCTCGGCTTTATAAAGCAAACCAGCCCTTATATAGCGCGCCTGGCAGGCCGGGCTCCCTGAGGCCACCTTATATGGCGTGGCAGCTCTGCGCGGCGCCGGGGCCAGCACTGGGGGTGGGGGGTGGGGGTGCCGCTGGGATCTGTCTCCAAGCAAGCACCCGCCCCCCTCCTCCAGTCCCAAGGATCCCCCGGCCCAGTTTCCAATCCCAGCTCTTGTCTTCCTCGTTGTGGGACCCTAGGAAAAGCCACCCTGAGCATCAGTGTTCTGGCTGTCCAATGCGGCTGGGACTCCTCCCCTGGCAGCACTCATGGGAGGATTCCAGTGGGGTGCTGACTTCAAGTTCCCTCCCCTGGAGAGGCTGACCCCGTCCTGACCCCGAGTCCAGGGTCAGGGCTCTGTACCTGCCTCATGTGGGACCCAGGCTACATGCCTCTCCTCTCGGAGCCTCAGTTTACCCATCCATAGGAGATGCCTGCCATGTCCGTGATGCCCACTCCCTGCCCTCCCCAGCTACCTCCCTCTCCTGCCATAAGCTCCCACACTTTCTGGGCCTCACTCCCCAGGAACCTGAGTTCTCAAGCCCTCCCTCCAATTTCTTTGTCAGGCTGGGAGTATGGGAAAAAAAACAAGTGGGTACCACGTCCTCTCCAGGAACATAAAGGGTTAACAAGACTCTGATCAGGTGGGGATCTCCTTTGATCTGTGTCCGCCTTTGTGCCCTCCATTCAGCCCCCCAACAGTGGCTGAGGGCTCTGGATGCTCAGGGGAGGGAGGAAGGCAGCTGCCACCCCGGGTCTCTACCCCTTTCCCTCTCAGGTTCCAAGTCACGTGGAATAGACAGGAGGGGGTTCAGGGATGCCCTCCAGCCCTACCTTGTTCTTGACCTCGGCTGACAGCCCGTAGGCAGGGCCTCGGTTGAAGTGAGCAGAGGACATGCTGGCCGGTGGGCTCTGACGGGCGGAGGGGGCACTGATGGCAAGGACTGTGGCGGCCGCTGAAGCTCCGTCTGCACGCTCTTCCCTCCTCACACGTTTTTGAAGCTCCGGAGGCGGCCCGGGCGTCTTCCAAAGCTGTCTCATTGGCCACAGGGGCCTGCCAAGGGGCGGAGCGCCCCCCCCCAACCCCAGCACCCCCCCCCCCCCCCGTGATGTCAGGGCCTTGGTATTGGGAGCTGATTGTGTCATTGTTTCCACCTAGGGGGCGGCTTGGGTTATTCTTGGGGGGGCTTGGCCAGAGACCTCCAAAGCTCCAATATGCCTCCGCCTCCCCCTACTGTCCACTGGGCCCCTGACTGGGTCTCTGAATCTCTTTGTCTGTGTCTCTCAAACCATCTCTCCATGATCTGATGTCATCTCTCTGGCCTGTCTCTCTCCTCCCTTAAGGCAGGACTGTCGCCCGTGGTAGTTTAGTGGGCATCACCCTGGGTTTAACTCTAGGCACCAAGTCTGTAACCTTAGGCAAGTCCCCTTCCCTTCTCTGTACCTCTATCTCCACATCTGTAAAATGGGCTAATGATAGTGCCTGCCTCATAGGGGTGTTGTGTTGACCAGAAGAAATACTCCCTCTACATGCGCAGCATCTGAGGGCCTGGACTCAGGCAATAACATTGTTTCTGCTGAGGATCTGGCACCTCAGTTCTGTCCCCTCCAGATCCTCATAAGATCCTAGGGGAGCAGAGATCTGGGCCCCTTCCTATGGATCGCCTGAACCACAGGGTGACTGCCAGTGGGTCCCAGGCCATGAACACCCCCCTAAGACCCTGTCGCTGCCAGGCCAGCCTGGAAGGGGCACCTACAAGCAGCTCTGCCTGGACCATGGGAGTAGATAACACACCAACACTGTGCCACATATGTCAAGCTGGCGATGGTGACACTTGGATGACTGTGGCTTGCCATACACTCATGATATGTTAGGGACATGCTAGTTTGCTGGCCACATGCTGAGGGCACAGCTGTGATACACTAATCTGACAATAGTGCATAAGTCAGGCCATATTCCAACTGCTACACATCTGTCAACTCAAGCCTCATAACACCCTAAGAGGCGGATGCTGCTATTATACACACTTTGCGGATGGGGAAACAGAAGCACAGAAGCGTGGAATCACTTTCCCAATGCCATATTGCTTGCTAGTGGGAGAGCAGGATTTGAATCCAGGCCACATCCTACTGCTATGAGGTTAAGGCAGGGTTTCTCAACCTCAGCACTGTTGACATTGAGGGCTGGTTAATTCTCTGTTGTGGAGTCCTTCATAGGACTCCAGCAGCATCCCTAGCCTCTGCCCACTAGGTGGAAGTAGTACTCCCCAAGTCGTGACAAACAAATGTCTCCAGACATTGCCAAGTGTCCCCTGAATGGGGGTAGATCACCTCTGTTTAAGAACCACTGGGCTAAGATACTGGAGTTCCTAGGTGGGCAAACGGTTAAGTGCTTGACTACTAACAAAAATGTTGGTGGTTTGAATCCACTCAGAGGTGCCTTGGAAGAAAGACCTGGCAATCTACTTCCAAAAGATCAGTCACTGAAAACTCTATGGAGCACAGTTCTGATTTGACTCACATGGTGTCATCCTGAGTCGGAATCAAATGGATGGCAACTGGTTTGTTTTGTGGGGTGTTTTTGGGTGGGGTGTGGGGGAGGCTAAGGTTATATGCTAAGGACAAGTTGATGGCATATAATGATATGTTGAAGACACTAAAATACATTAAATGAGCTAATAATTAGTGCCCGGTGGCGCAATGGTTAAGAGCTTGGCTGCTAACCAAAAGGCCAGCAGTTAAAACCCTATAGGGCAGTTCTACTCTGTCTTATAGGATCGCCATGAGTCGGAATCAACTCCATCGCAAAGGGTTTTTTACATGCAGGCACTTTTCGAAGTGCTTTGGACCTATTAACTCAGTCCTCATAATAGCCCTGTGAGGTAGGATCTGTGATTATGCCCGCTCGACAGATGGGAAAGTGAGGCACAGAGAGGCGAAGCCGACTGCCCGGGGGAGCGCACAGATCGAACGTCGCGGACCAGGATCGAACGCGCGCAGGCAACTTGCTACTGCCAACGTTCAGCGACCCTCGGAGGGCCACAGATCGCTCCTGCGCATGCGAGGACTGGCGCCTCGGTCGAGTTTGCGGCTGGCGCCCCCTGGTGGCCCAGAAGAAACGGAAGCGGCGTCCGGTCTGCAGTGACGCGCGGTGCTGACTCACTCGGCCGGCTCTCCGGTCCGCAGCTGCTTGGCCATTTATAGAATCCGCGCGGGCTCTGAAGTCACAGCCCAAGCACGATGGGGGCGGGATGGGGGGGAGCTCTTGGCATGCCCCTCAACGGGACAGCCCGGGGTCCCCCTAGGAGGCGGCCCTTTCCGGGTCTGTCTCATCCTCCAATTCTGGATTTGTCTCTGTATCGCTTGCTCTGTCTCTTGGTCACTGTCTGTCTCAATGTCGCCTAGCCTTTTTCGGACTCTACCTTTGTCTCTCTCTGGGTCTGTATGAATCTGCCTGTCTCACTGTGTCTCTCTCTGTCTCTCCATTATCTCCCCATCTCTGTGTCTCTGTGTTTCTGTTCCTTGTCTCTGGATCACTGTTTTTCTTGATATCTCTGTCTTGTCTCTGTCCCTCTCTCTCGTAGATAGGGGTAGAGGCAGAGAGGGGCTCTCAGGACCGCCCCCCATCCCATCCTGAGGCTCCATCCCTAGGGGACGTCCCCATCACTGACTGCCATACACTGCAGTCCCCTACTCAGCTCCTATCTGGTGATTGATTCCAGCGCTCAGCCCCTTAGTTTCTCATCTAAATGAGAAGTGTCAGACCTGGTAAGGAACAGGGCTTTCCCAAGGGTCCAGGTTAGTCAGAAAAGCCCTGCCCTGCCTCCTCACACCTGGGGACCCCTAAAACCTTCCTGACTCTCAGAACCGTTTAAAACATACACAACTTTATACCTGGGTGTCTCGGGGAGAGAGTCACGGCCTCCCACCCTGCACCTGCTAATCTTGGTGGCCCTGCTCTGCCAGTCCCCTCCTCACCTAACTTTCCCTCCAGAAAGCAGGCAGAGGCTGGTGTTCACAATGGCTTCCACTTCAGGAAGATCACTGTAGGCCAGGCACAGTGCCTAGCACAATCTCCTGTAGTCCTCACCACCATCTCAGGCATGAAACTATTAGGCCATCTTATAGATACGGGAGCTCAAGGTTTAGAGAAGGAGCCCTGGTGATGCAGTGGTTCAAGCGCTCAGCAGCCAACTGAAAGGTCGTTGGTTCGAACCCACCAGCCACTGTGAGGGAGAAAGATATGGCAGCCTACTTCAGTAAAGATTACAGCCCTGGAAACCCTATGGGGCAGTTCTACTCTGTCCTATAAGGCCACTATGAGTAGGAATTGACTTGACAGCAGTCGGTTTGGTTTTGGTTTTATAATGCTATTAACTAAACTCCTGACTTCGTTCAGATTTCCCAGTGTTTCCACTGATGTCCTCTTTCTGGTCCAGGTCAAGTCTCCTCAGTCTCCTCTGGTCTGTGACAGTTCCTCAGTCTGTCCTAGTCTTTCACAACCTTGACACTTTTGAGGAATACCAGTCAGTTATTTTGTACAATGTCTCTCAGTTTGGTCTGTCTGATGCTTAGACTGAGTTTTTGCAATTACTGGGAAGGACACCTCTGAGGGGAAGTACCCTTCTCATCACATCACGCCAGGGTGTTCATGATGTCATTACGTGTTATCACTCGTGATGTTAGCCTTGGTCCCTTGGTTAAGGTGGTGTCTGCCAGGATTCTCCACCATAAAGTTGCTATTTTCCACAGAGTTGTTTTGAGGACTGTTTGTTAAAGAGTGTTGTGTTCTGTGCTAATAGAAACACATTAAATATGTAAATACCTGTGTTTTGATTTACTATTTCTGGAAGAATAAATAAGAACCATGGTCGTCTCCAGAGCGGAGCCATCCCTGCCCCTGCTTGCCCCAACCCGCGCCCAGCCGGGCAGAGCGAACTGCGCGTAGCTAGGCGCCCCAGCAGAGGGCAGTATCGTGCCCCTCAGTTGCCCACGTGGCTGTCAACGTTTTGGAGAGGTGGGGCACGAGCCCTCCGCAGCCGGCAGCTGATTAGCTAGAATGCCTCTCAGCTCGGCCAGTCACAGAAGTCCAAACAAGGCGGATGTGCCGCGCCTGAGCAGAGTCTTTGAGACATCCCAGGGGTGGCTACCTGTCTACACGCGTCCGTTCACCTGTGTCTCGGAGTCCACGGGACTGCAAAAATGACTTTTTGAGGGTGAACATTCGCCTGGCCTGGGGCCACTGCTACTGCCAAGAGCCTGCTTTATGTGCTAATTCACCTATGTTATTGGGCTTCTCTAGATGGGGGGGCCCTGGAGGCCCTCCCCAGCCTGACTTCATCTCTAGTACATTCCCCCGCAATTCACTCCTCTCCAGCCACGCAAGACCTTTGCCATTGCGGTTGCCTGTGCCCAAAGTGTTCCCAAAATAGCCAGATGGAGCACTCTACTCTTTCAGGCCTTTACTCAAAGATGACCCCAGAGAGGCCTTCTCTGACCACCCTGTTTCAAACTGCACACCTCTCTTGCACCTCCTCTCTTTCCCAGCGTCATCTTTCTCTATATCACTTTTTCAGTATATTTTTAAAATATGTATATCATGCATACTTATTCAATCTGTATGCTAAGCAAATAATCCAAGAAGCTGGACTATATGAAGAAGAATGTGGCATCAGGATTGGAGCAAGACTCATTAACAACTTGCAACATGCAGATGACACAACCTTGCTTGCTGAAGATCAAAGACTATACAGCCTTCAGTACGGATTGCACGTCAACATAAAGCAAACAAAAATCCTCACAACTGGACCAATAAGCAACATCCTGATAAATGGAGAAAAGATTGAAGTTGTCAAAGACTTCATTTTATTTGGATCCACAATCAACGCCCATGGAAGCAGCTGTCAAGAAAGCAAAGGACGTAGTGCATTGGGCAAATATGATGCAACAAACCTCTTTAAAGTGTTCAGAAGCAAAGATGTCACTTTGAGGACTAATGTGTGCCTGACCCAAGCCATGGTATTTTCAATTGCCTCATATGCATGCGAAAGCTGGACAATGAGTAAGAAAGACCGAAGAAGAATTGACACCTTTGAATTATGGTGTTGACAGAGTACTGAATATACCATGGACTACCAGAAGAATGAACAAATCTGTCTTGGAAGAAGTACAGCCAGAATGCTCCTTGGAAGCGAGGACAATGAGACTCAATGGCACCTAACAATAACAACATATCATGCATACGTTGTACATATTATAGTCTACAAATTATAGCTCAATTATTACTATTTTTCTTATCTTTTTATTAAGCTATTAAAAAAAAGTTGCTGTCGAGTCAATTTTGACCAACAGTAACTCTATAGGACAGAGTAGAACTGCCCCACGGAGCTTCCAAGGCTGTAAATCTTTACAGAAGCAGACTGCCACATCTTCCTCCCTCCGAGTAGCCAGTGAGTTCAAACTGCTGACCTTTTGGTTAGCAGCTAAACATTTAAACACTGTGCCACCAGGGCTCCTATCAAGCTGTTGCTTAAAGTAAAATGCACAAATCTTAGCAGAGAACTCAATGAATTTTTATATATGTACACAACCATGTAGTCACCATGCACCATGCAGCTCAAGCTATAAAATATTTCTATAGAATGTGAGTCTTTTGTCTGTCTCCATCACTAGAATGTCAGTTCCCCACATCAGAAATCTTTTTTTTTTTTCAGTGCTTAGAACAGTGTCTGACACAAAGTGTCCATCAACAATAAATACTTGCTGAATGAATCTGAACCTTCTCATGATTGGGTGGGCACAGCCACAGGCCCCTATGCATGCCACCTCCACTTTGGCACTGACTGTCAGTCTCCAGAAGCGTTGAAGGAAGCTCTTCCACATCTGTTGAGTCCCTTCCCACACTTTGCTCTGGGGCCCAAGGACTCTCCTGGTCCATGCTCTCATGGGATCGCATGGCAACCTGGCAGGCCTCAGGCCCTCGGCAGCCTGATGCAGGACCTCTACGGGATGTTGAGGGTGTCCAGAACGAGTGTAACCAAGGTTAATGCCTCCCTGAGTCTTAGAAAGGCACCACAGTGATGTCAGATACATAGAAGACTGTAGCCACAGCCACACCACTCAGCAGGGCCACTGGAGAGTTTCAAGGGCAGCCTGGTGTATTCAGGAACCACTTATGGACAGGAGAATGGAGGGCCATGGTCAGGAGAGAGGGAGAAAGAGAGAAACAGGAGAGACCCCCGACATGCTCCCCAGTCCCAAGCTCCCCAGTACCTGAAACTGACGAAGGGCTGCAAGCAGACAGAAGTTGGCACAGAAGTTGGTGAAGTAATGCAGCTAGCCCTGGGTCTGAGGAAAGATGGGGCAAAGCAGTGGCAGGGCAACCCTCAGCTGTGGAGAAGGCAGTTACATGGGGCTCTTTCAAAGCCCCCACCAGAAAGAGGCAGAAGCAGACAGAATGCCAGCAGGGAGGAGGGACAGCTGCCAGGTTAAAATTTGGGGTGAGCATCAGGAGCATCCATTCATTAATTCTCATAAGTTATATTTTTTGGGCACCTACCATGTTCCAGGCCCTATCCTAGATGCCGGGGACACAGCACCCAAGACAGACAAAAGCTCTCTGTCCTTATGAAGCTTACGGTAATCATTTCCAAGAGTGCTTTGAGAATAAAATAGCAATAATGGCAGCTAAGAGCCATATTAACTGAAGTGATTGAGGAAGGCCATAGCAAGGGGAGGAGGCCTAATTCAGTGCTATTTGTAATAATAACAGTAACAACAACTCCTCTTCATTGAGTGCTGCCTTAGTTATCTAGTGCTGCTATAATAGAAATACCCCAAGTGGATGGATTTAACAAAAACAAATTTATTCTCTCACAGTTTAGTACGCTAGAAGTCCAAATCAGGGCATCAGCTCCAGGGGAAGGCTTTCTCTCTCTATCGGCTCTGGAGGAGGGTCCTTGTCATCCATCTTCCCCCTGGTCTAGGAGCTTCTCAGCGCAGGGACCCCAAGTCCAAAGGGCACGCTCTGCACTACTTTCTTGGTGGTATGAGGTCCCCCTGTCTCTTTGCTCTCTTCTCTCTTTTACATCTCACAAGAGAGTACCTTAAAACACAGCCTAATCTCGTAGATTGAGTCCTGCCTCACTAACATAACTGCCTTGAATCCTGCCTCGTTAACATCATAGAGGTAGGATTTACAACACATAGGAAAATCATATCATGTGACAAAATGGTAGACAATCACACAATACTGGGAATCATGGCCTAGCCAAGTTGACACATATTTTTGGGGACATAATTCAATCCATGACAAGTGCCTCTTTAAGCAGGCACTATGCTAACCTCTTTATCTGCATTATTTCATTTCCTCCTCACAATAACCTTATGAGATGCTTTCATTATCCCCATTTTACAGAGCCAAAGACTGAGTCTCAGTGAGAGAAAGTCACATCCCCGAGGACACACAGGTCATGAGGGGCAGGGCTGGGATTAGGCCCAGATCTGCTGGACTCTCAAACTAGCACTCCATAACTTAGTGCACAGTACACGTGGCAGGGTGGTGGGGAGACAGCTTGTGGTGTCTCAGGGGTCTTTACAGGAAGCAGTAGAAGCCAGAGAAAGTACACTGGAAGACAGGAACATCTAATCTCCCAGTTGCAGGTCTGGGGGGAGGCAGGGGTCAGAGGTGGGCAGGGAGTGGGATGAGTGTGACCCTCAGTCCCACCCAGCCAAATCCCACCTACCATAGAGCAGGTAACCAGAAGTACCAGCCACAGTCTGTGGGTGAAGGAAGCAAGGGACCCACTGACCCTCACCTTGGTCCACTCTGGCCAGGGCAGCTGGTGGTCTAGCATGGAGGGGTCAAGGCCCTCACCTGTGTGCTTGGCTGGGTTGGAGGGAGAGGGAGACAGTGTGTTGGCCCATGAGGCTCCTTAGCAAAATCAACCTCACTCTGGGAAACTTCCTGGAGGGCTCTCTTTCTCACCTGGACACCCTCAGCAGTGCTGCTGGCTCTCCACCTGCACAGGAGCAGGGAACAGGATTGGGGTGAAGCAGGGTCTGCCCACAGGGGCACAGTTGACGCTTACAGAGCAGGAATCAACGCAGATGGCCTCTACCGAGAGCGAGTTGTACAGGCCAGAGCACAGATGATCAGGGGCAAGTTTGGCCACGCCCCTCCTTTATTCATGGCCCCACCCACTCCTGCCCTACCCCTGAGCTACTGGAGTCCCACTCAGATGCATTTGCATGGGTCCAAGCCTTCGTTGGCAGGAGGAACACATGCAGACTGAGCATCTTGGAGCTCATTTGAGCAAGGCGAAGTCAAGAATCAGAACCATGGGGGCCACAGGGACAGGCAGGGCCGTGGACACATACACATCCCAGTCACCTCCTCTTCCTGACTGCCCAGCTCCTACAGCCAGAGACGCAGATGCCAGCAGCACCATCCCCAATGCCACCATGCACCAAGGCAAGGTGACGATCTGGGGATCTGCCTGGTACAGGCAGGGGAGTAGAGGCACACATTCAGGGACTCAGACACTGTGTTTCTGTAGTGCAAGGGATCACTTTTATGTGGCCTTTCTCACCATAGTCTTGTAACTCAATAGTTACAAGTCTCACCTGATACTTGGGACTAGGCGAATAAGGTAATTGTGGCCCACAAATGGGATTGGTCAGTTTTGCCATCCCGCTAGGCTTAAAAGAGAGCCAATTTCAGGCAAAGAGAGGATCTCACCACTACCAAGGAAGAACAACCAGGAGTGGAGCATATCCTTTGGAACCAGGATCCCCGTGCTGAGAAGCTCCCGGAACCTGAAGAGAGAGAGAGAGCTGTAACACTGAAGACGGTGAGAAACAGTGATAGAAACAGCAGCAGGAGAGACCGGCAGGAGACAGTGCAGTGGGCTTCCTGGCACACGGGGTGAGAAAGCTAAGTGCCTGTGGGCAGGAGGCTTGCTAGCAGAGTAGGGTGCCTCCAGGAACTGGGTGGGATTAGGTTTGCTGACACACGGAGCTAGAGCTGAGTGCCCTGCAGGCTGAGGCTTACTGGTAGAGTGGGGTGCCTCAGGACACTTACCAGCAAAGCTAAAAAAGCTTTGTAACACTTGCCTGAGCAGGGCAGAGGCAGAGAGAAGCAGTGGGAAGAGGCTGTCCTAAT
Source organism: Dugong dugon (assembly GCA_030035585.1). Lineage (NCBI taxonomy): Eukaryota > Metazoa > Chordata > Mammalia > Sirenia > Dugongidae > Dugong > Dugong dugon. The sequence continues at coordinate 15,194,329 of CM057462.1, read as the reverse complement.
GGAAGAACTGTATCCTTGAGCATTCCTGAATCTGAATTGTAATGTGTTACTTTCCTAATAAACCCGATAACTGTGAGTGTTGTCTGTGAGTTCTGTGTGGCCATTGCAATGAATTATCGAACCCAGCAGAGAACTAGAGTGCTGTGGGAGGAAAGGTTTGTGTCAAAATTGGTAAAGATGGCAGAGAAAGCAGGCATGTCTGACCTCCGCCTCATAGGAAGCAGCCTGGGGCCACTAATCTTGATTCTCCTCTCCCCTTCTGAAATTAGAGGAGATCAGATCCTGCCCCCACACCATTTTTACAGTCTCTCACACACAGGGTCACACATTTGGGGTACAGCCAGCCCTGGGTAGGTACTGGGGATCAGACACATAATCACAGACACAGAGATACACACGGAGTGCTACAAACAAAAACAGTCACAGCCCCACACTGTGGTCAGATATAGTCATACACAGAAGGAGTCTCAGAGACACATTATTGTCACAAACACACACCAGGCCACACACAGATGGCTGGACAGCGTCACAGAATCACTGAGATACACTGACAATCAGGATAATCACAGACACACACTATGTCATATATGCCAATAGCTGGGAACAGTCACACACATACATATCAAGGACACACAGAGTGTCACAAACACAGAAACACACACCAATGGTTGGACTCACCACCACACATGGAGTCCCACAACATCAGAGAGTGTCCCATACTTTGGCATCATCAGACCAGTTACACCATTGCTGGAACACAATCAAAATCACACATGTCAAAGACACGGTGTGCCACACGGAGACTCACACAGTCACAGACACTCTTAGTTAGACATATAATCACACACAGAGAGACAGATTTGGGGTGTCACACGCAGTCACGTGCACTCTGCATGCATACAGTGCATACAGTGTCACAAATACAGTCATCGACACACTGGTGTTCAGACAGGCAATAACACACATATTAAGGTACAGGAAGAATCACAGAAACTTTGACACACATACTGTCAGCCCCTCACACTTGTGGGGCAATCCCCCCTCCCCGCACACACACCGAGTCACACACACCCAGAAGGTGGTACAATAACAGGCACACATGCAGCTACTGACACGTGAACATGCAAGAAGCCACACACACTCACTCTGACACAATGTCACACATGCACCAATCAATGCCCAGACTGGCCTCGCTCACACTGACACACACAGGGACCACCCCTGACCCACACTCACATAGCTGCACACACACCTACACACTTTTGCTCAAGTCTGGAGACACAGCAAAATGCACAAAACCCACACACACACTACCACTCCAACATCACAGTGACACTCCTCCTCCCACAGTCCCAGGACACAATCGTGAATGCACACAGCCTCACAGGACCCTCAGCCCTCAGTGAGGGTGGCCCAAGGATCAAACCAGTTTCCTTCTTCCCAGTGGGGGGAAGGGACAGGGGGAGCAAAGGAAGGCTGGGGGTGAATCCTCATAACAGTGTTGTTATTGTGTGTCACTGAATTGATTCCGACTCATAGCCACCCTATAGGACAGAGAAGAACTAGCCCATAGGGTTTCCAAAGAGCAGCTGATGGATTTGAACCCCCAACCTTTTGGTTAGCAGCCTGAGCTCTTAACCACTATGACACCAGGGCTCCATGATAACAATAGCAAACACTTTATACACCTGTTCTGCATAGATTAATTCAATAAAACCTCAGAAACCCTATCAGGTTGAATATAATTGCCCCCATTTCACAGGTGAGACAATCAAGGTACAGATAGGTTAAGCGAAGTACAGATGGGTTAAGCACTAGCCCAGAGTCACAGAGCGATTAGCAGAGCCTGTCTCCTCCACTAGTGTCAGCGCTGTGATACTCTAGTTTTGTTTACTGCTGTATCCTCAGAGCCTAGAACTGTGCCTGGCACACAGTGAGCGCTCAATAGATATTTGCTGAGCGAATGAAGGAATTCACTTTCCTTCCAGCTTTGATAATTCAACCCCGCGTCTCAGGTGGGAAAACAGGGGCCTTGGCCTAGGATCACAGGCCCCGAAGTCCAGCTTCCCTGCCAGGAACCTGCCCAATCTCTCCTTTCCCAGCCATACATCCCGGTTGCCAAGTAGGGGGTGCGGCTTGCCTAGTTAAGGGCGGGGTCTGGCTCATTATGAGGCGGGACCAAGGCCACTCAGCCTTCTTATTGGTGAGTCTACCGTTGTAGGCGGGACATCTCTAAACTGGTCTTGACGATTTGCTGCCGCTTGGGGGGGGGGGGCGACCCGGAAGCTCTTCTGGCCAATATGGCGGCCCCCAGCTGCAAGACAGAGCCGGTCCGGAGGCTGCGGCCGGCCTCTTGAGGAGGTAGGTTGCGCGTGGAAGGGAGAGCGCGAGCTCCTGGGCTCCGGAGTGGCTGGTTCCGGGTCCAGGAGCGCGGGAGGGCGGCCCCACAGGGACCCAGCTGCAGGGCCAGAGCGCCATGACCTTTTGGGGTGCAGGGCGGGGACGTGGAGGAAAGCGCTCCCGTAGCTTCATATTGCTTATCTCCCATTTTGCAGATGAGACAACTGAGACTCAAAGAGGTTAAGGCCCTCGTCCGAGATCACGCTGCAAGTCAGTAGCAGGCGGGGTTCGAACCCGCGGCTGCCGGTTTTTCCCGAGGGACGCAGAATCTTGGCAGCCAGCCGCAGAGCTGCTGTACGTACACCCAGCCACGGGGTTCAGTTTTATAGAAGTTTTGTAGAAATTTAGACCTTACTCCCTTTCGGTTGATAGTTGTTGGGCAACTGCCATTAGCAGGCACTGCCCCAAGTGCTGGGGAGACAGAAATGAACAAGACAGACAAACATAATCGCTTTCCTGGGGGAACTGGACATTGAACAAGTAGAAATAAACGAAACACTTGATTTAAGATGCTGATCATTGCTGAAAATGCATTAATCTTGGTGATGGGGGCTTTTAGATTTTTTCTGAATAGAGACCTGAATGACCAGAGACACAGCCATGGGGAGGTCTGGGGAGAGTTCGTTCCAAACAGGGAAAATCAAGTGCAAAGGCCCTGAGGCAAATAAAACTTGGCTTGTTTAAGAAACAGTGTAGCTGGAGGGGTAGGCCTTGTAGGGTTTTATCTTAAGTGTGGTATACAGAGGAGCCCTGGTGGCGTAGGGGTTAAGAGCCTGGCCGCTAACCAAAAGGTCAGCAGTACGAATCCACTAGCCGCTCCTTGGAAACCCTATGGGGCAGTTCTACTCTGTCCTGTAGGGTTGCTGTGAGTCGCAATCTACTGAACGGCAACAGGTTTTGGTTTTGGGTTTCCCTGATTTTAGGCAGAGAGCACTGAAATTAGTTGACATTTTAAAAAGCTTCTTGTAATCCCATTGGCGAGAACTGACTGAAAACAGGTAAAGGTAGAGGTGGAAGAGGCTGGGTAGGTGTCCAGGGAGAGGTGATGGATTGGGGTGGTGGCCTGTGAATGGAGAGAAATGGATGCATTTGGAATCGATTTGGAAATAGTCACCAGGACTAATTGATAGATTGAATGGGGGAGTGAGGGACATAGCGAACTCAGAGCTGATTCCTAGGTTTGTGGCCTGAGTAACTAGGAATGGTGGTGCCATTGGCTGGGATGGGGAGGAAGAAGTTTAAGCAGCGATGCCAGTTTAGAGCAAGTTAAGTTTGAGATGGCTGGGTGCACATCAAAGTGGCAGTTAGGTATTGAGGCTGGAGCTCTGGGCTGGTGTTAGAGATAAACATTTGAAAACTATCAGTGCATAGATCAACACTTACTAGATTGAATACACACAAGAGATGCCTGGGGCTCTTGTTAAAATGCAGATTCTGATTTAGCAGGTGGTCTGGATTAGGGCCAAGATTTTGCATTTCTAATAAACTCCCAGGTTATGCTGAAGCTACTAATCCGGGGAACACACTCTGAATAGCAAGGGTTTAGAGCAGTGGTTCTTAACCTTAACTGCATATTAGAGTCATTAGTATGCTTTAAAAATCTGATGCCTGGACCAAAAAAAAAAAAGAATTATCTATGTAAGATCAAATTGACAACAGCAACTTAAAAGGTTTGATGGGAAGCCCAGGGGGCAGTGAGTTGAAGATAATGGTGATGGAAGAATTTGGAAAATGATAGTGAGGATAGCAGCACAACTGGAAGAATGTAATCCACGTCACTGAATTGTACGTGTAGAAAATGGTGTAACTTTGGCTATGTATATTTTCACCAAAAAAAAAAAAAAAAACGTCCTCCAAGGTCCAGAAGGGAGAGTGTTGACATGTCGTGGCGTTGTTAACCAATGTCATAAAACAATATGTGTACTGACTGTTTAATGAGAAACTATTTGTTCTGTAAACCTTCACCTAAACTACAATAATATATATATATATATATATATATATATATATATACATTAAAAAAAAAGAAATCTGATGCCGGGGCCCCAGCCCCAGATATTCTGCTTTCATTTATCTGGGAGGTGGCCTGGGCATGGGAATTTTTTTTTTTAATTTTGTTTATTTTGTTGTTGTTGTTGAGAATATACACAGCAAAACATACAGCAGTTAACCAGTTTCTACATGTACAGTTCAGTGACATTGATTACATTTTTTGAGCTGTACAACCATTCTCACCCTCCTTTTCTGAGTTGTTCCTCCCCCATTAACATAAACTCACTGCCCCCTAAAGGTTCCTGTCTAATCTTCCAAGTTGCTGTTGTCAGTTTGATCCCATATAGATAGATCTTAAAAGAGCACAGTGCTCAAGGCAGACATTCTTTACTATTGTTTGGCTTTAAGAAGACTTCAGGGGATCTTTTTGGCTTAAGGTTCAAAGATTACCTCAGGGCACTAGTTTCAGGGGTTTATCCAGCCTCCAGGCTCCAGAAAGTCTGGAGTCCATGAGAATTTGAAATTGTGTTCTACATTTTCCTGGGCATAGGAGTTGTTGTTTTTTTAATTGTTGTAGTTTAAATGAAGTTTATATTTCAAGTTAGTCTCCCGTAGAAAAATTTATACATACATTGTTATGTGACCCTAATTGCTCTCCCCATACCGTGACAGCACACTCCTCCTTTCCACTCCTGATTCCCCATGTCCATTCAGCCAGCTCCTAACCCTCTCTGCCTTCCCATCTCACCTCTGGACAGAAGCTGCCCATTTAGTCTCTTGTATCTACTTGAGCTAAGAGGCACACTCCTCACGAGTATCACTTTATGTCCCCCAGTCCAGTCCAATCCTTGTCTGAAGAGTTGGCCTCGGAATTTGTTTTAGTTCTGGGCTGATAGAGAATTCAGGGGCCGTGCTTTTCGGGGTTCCTCCAGTCTCAGTCAGACTAGTAAGTCTGGTATTCTTACTAGAATTTGAGTTCTGCACCCCACCTTTCTCCTGCTCCATCCAGGACTCTCTGTTGTGTTCCCTGTCAGGGCAGTCATTGGTGGTAGCTGGGCACCATCTAGTTCGTCTGGTCTCAGGCTGATGAAGACTCTGGTTTATGTGGCCCTTTCTGTCTCTTGGGCTAATACTTTCCTTGTGTCTTTTGTGTTCTTCATTCTCCTTTACTCCAGGTGGTTGGGACCAATTGATGCATCTTAGATGGCCGCTTGCAAGCTTTTAAGACCCCAGATGCCACTCACCAAAGTAGGATGCAGAACATTTTCTTAATAAGCTTTGTTATGCCAGTTGACCTAGATGTCCCCTGAAAGCATGGTCCCCAGACCCCTACTCCTGTTACTCTATCCCTCAAAGTGTTTGATTGTATTCAGGAAACTTCTTAGCTTTGGTTTAGTCTTGTTGTGCTGACTTCCGCTATAGTGTGTGCTGTCCTTCCCTTCACCAAAGATAATTCTTTTCTACTATCTAGTTAGTAAATAACCTTCACCCTCCCTCCCCACCCTCGTAACCATCAAAGAATGTTTTCTGTGTATAAACCTTTTCTTGAGTTCTTATAATAGTGGTCTTATACAATATTTGCCCTTCTGTGGCTGACTAAATTCACTCAGCATAATGACCTCCAGATCCTCCATGTTATGTTTCACGGCTTCATCATTGTTCTTTATCGTTGCGTAGTATTCCGTTGTGTGGATATACCATAATTTGTTTATCCATTCGTCTGTTGATGGGCACCTAGGTTGTTTGGCATAGGAATTTTTTAAAGCTCCCTAAAAGATTGCAATATGAACAAAGTTTGAGAACCACCAGAGCTGTATACAGGAAATACAGAGAAGAGAGGAACAAGTTAAATGACACTGCAGGGAAGCAAACAGACAAATCCACAGTGTGGAATTCTTTGCAGTCTCCTTACACAAAGTGTGGTCCCCAGACCAGCAGCATCAGCCTCATCCAGGAGTGTCTTAGATGTGCAGAGTCTCTGGCCCCAGCCCAGATGTGCTGAATCAGAATTTGCACTTTAATAGGATCCCAGGTGAGTCATCTGCATATTCAAGCACTTAAGAACATTGCAAACTTTAGAGAAGGAAATGTATCTTGCTGATTGTCTGAGAAACAGAGGCCTAGCACTAGGAAGAAAACCAAGAGAATGTCTGATTGCTGAGAAACAGGCAGGAAGCTGGGTCACCTGCGCCAGGTGCTTCTGAGAAATTGACCAAGATGGAATCTTGAGAAGTAACCATAGTCTTTATAAGATGTAGAACACAGAGGTCTTTACAAGAGAGATTTCAGTGAGTGGTTGGAGAAGCAGCCAGGTTGGAGAGAGCGAGAAAGGAACTGTAGTGCGTAGACACCTCTTGGGAGAAATTTTGCTATAAAGGGAGCAGAGATGTGGAGCAGAGGTTGGAGGGAGACCTGGGGTCAAGATGGGAGATGCTAGAACAGGTTTAAATGCTGATAAGAATGATTCAAACACTTCTCAACTCGTTCTATGAGGCCGGTATTATCCTGATACCAAAACTAAACAAAGACATCCCAAGAAAAGAAAACTACAGACCAATATCTTTTATGAATATAGATGCAAAAAATTCTCAACAATATACTAACAAACCGAATCCCAGCAACATATCCCAGAAATGCAAGGTTAGTTTAACATCCAAAAATCAAAGGACAAAAAAACACATGACCATCTCAATAGACACAAAGCATTTGGCAAAATCCAACACCTATTCCTGATAAAAACATCCAACAAACTAGGAATAGAAAGGAACTTCCTTAACCTAAAAAAAGGCATCTATGAAAATCCCACAGCTGGCATCATACTTACTGGTATAAGACTGGATGCTTTACCCCTAAAATCAGGAACAAGACAAGGATGTCTGCTCTCACCTTTTCTATTCGAGGTTGTACTGGAGGTTTTAGCCAGGGCAGTTAGGCAAGAAAAAGAAATGAAAGGCATCCAGATTGGAAAGGAAGAAGTAAAACTCTGTTTGCAGATGCCATGATCATGTATATAGAAAATCCTAAGGAATACACTAAAAAACTATTAGAACTAATAAATGAGCTTAGCAAAATTGCAGGATTATAAGATCAACATATAAAAATGTATCTCTATACACGGCCAATAAACAATGCATAAATGAAATTAAGAAAACATTCCATTTATAATACTTTCATAAAAAACAAAATACTTAAGTATACATTTAACAAAAGAAGTGTAAGACTTGTACACTGAAGACTACAAAACGTGGAAAGAGATTAAAGATCTCAATAAATGGAGAGACATCACATCCTATGTTCATGGATCAGAAGATTTAATATTGTTGAGATGGCAGTACTCCCCAAACTGATCTACAGAGTCAACACAATCCTTATCAGAATCCTAGCTGGCTTTCTTGTAGAAATTAACAAGCTAATCCTAAAATTCCTGTGGAAATGCAAGGAACCCAGACTAGCCAATATAATCTTAACGAAGAACAAAGTTGGAGGACCCACTCTTCCCCATTTTCAAAACTTAACAAAGCTGCAGCAAACAAGACAATGTGGTACTGGCTTAAGGCTAAACATACAGACCAGTGGAATAGAATTGAGAATACAGAAATAAATTCATATGTTTATGATCAATGTTCAGTAAGGATGCTAAGATAATAAATGGGGAAAAATGAGTCTTTTCAACAAATGGTGCTGGGATAAATGGATATCAACATGGAAAATAGTAAACGGAACTTCTTCCTGACACCATATACCCAAAAAATTAACTCAAAATGGATCACAGACCTAAATGTAAGAACTCAAACTATAAAACTCCTAAAAGAAAGTGGGAGTGAACCCTATGGGTTAGGCAGTGGCTTCTTAGATACAAAACCAAAAGCATAGCCACAAAAGGAAAACACAGATAAACTGGACTTCATCAAAATTTAAAATTTTTGTGCTGCAAGCAATACCATCAAGAAGTGAAAAGACAACGCACAGAATGGGAGAAACTTTGCAAATCATTAGGGTCGAGTGTCCAGACTAAGGAACCCTTACAACTCAATAATAAAAAAGAACCTACATTTTTGAAAATTGACAAACACTCTGAAAAGATGTTTCTCCAATGAAGATAAAACAAATGGTCAATAAGCACAGGAAAAATGCTCAACATCACTGGGAAAATGCAAATCCAAACCAGAATGAGGTACCACCTCACACCCACTAGGATAGCTCTAATAAAAAAGACAGACAATAACAAGTATTGGAGACGATGGGGAAGAATTGGAAGCCTGATGCTGGTGGGCATGTAAGATGGTACAGCCACTTTGGAAAACACTTTGGTGGTTCCTCAAAATGTTAAACAATTGCCATGTGTCCCAGCAATTTTGTTCACCCAAAAACCTATACATGGATGTTCATAGCTTCATTAGTCATAATAGTCAAAATGTAGAAACAACCAGAATGTCCATCAATTGAATGGATACATAAACTGTGGTTCAAGTCACACCATGGAATAGTTTTTTGGCAATAAAAAGAAATGAAGTTCTATGCGTGCTACAGCATAGATGAACCTTGAAAATATTTCATTAAGTATAAGAAGTCAGACAAAAAAGCACACGTGTTATATGACTCCATTTATATGAAATGCCCAGAAGGGCAAATCTATAGAAAGGAGATTAGTGGTTGCTTAGAGTTGAGGGTAGGAGAAAACAGAGTGGCTGCTAATGGGTATAGAGTTTCTTTCTAGGGTAACGAAAATGTTCTAAAATTAGATTGTGATGGTTGCACAAGTCTGTGAATACATGAAAAACATTGAATTGTACACTTTAAAAAGGTGAACTGTATAGTATATGAATAAAGCTTTTTTAAAAAAACAAAAAATAGAATGATCCAGTAGGGAGGGGGACCATTGCTGAAGCAAATTCCTCAAGATAGTGAAGGGTTTGGCCCAGTAGAAGCAGGGACCCTTGATTGTAACAGTCATCTAAGACCCTTCTTATAGATGAGGAAACCAAGTCCACTGAAAGTTACATTGGGCCTTGTCCAGAGTCTTGGGGTAAGTTAGCCATGCAGTCTGGAATGTGGCCTCTGCCCATATGGGGGTCTTGTCTCTGTTAGTGGGTGAGGGTGCCAGGCTGATGGTGTCTCTTCTCTTGGCCAGGTGGTCATCTGACAAGCAATCATGAGCTGGGTCCAAGCCATCCTGCTGGCCCGGGGTCTCTCTGGAGGCTGGGGAGGCATCTGCGGGCCCACCCTCACAGGAGCCCCCTTCTCTCAGGTAACAGCCAGCCAGGTGGTCACCTCCCCTGGTCGGGGTCGGGGGAGGAAGGCCCAGGATTTGCTCCCAACCCCTTCAAAATCCACCCTGTGAAGCCAGCTCTGGGGGGTCTGAGCTGGCCCGTCTGCTCTGAGGTGGAAGGTGCCTAACTTATCTTAAGAGGTGCTGGTGCCCACGTGGTGAGGAGGTTGAATTTGAAAATAAGGATGAGCTAAATAGATTTGGGTGGTGATACATCCAGCCTAAAGATGGGGGCAGAAAATTGAACTTCTTCCCTTATCCAGAGTGACCAGAATGTGCAAGCGAATCAACAGCCATAGGTAACAATGGTGATGATAATAGCTTCCATATTGAGCATTTACTCTGTGCCAGGCTCTGTGCTAAGCACTCTATTTGTATTTTCTCATTTGTGGTGTTTCCCCTACTTTGGGCATTCCAGAACTTCTTTCCAATTTTTGTCCTACGTGCCAACTACCTGTAGTATTAAATCAAAAAACCAAATCCATTGCCACTGAGTCAATTCCAACTCATAGCAACCCTATAGGACAGAGTAGAACTATAGGGTTTCTAAGGCTGTAATCTTAACAGAAGCAGACCACCACATCTTTGTGCTGTGGAGTGGCTGGTGGGTTCGAACTCCCGACCTTTTGGTTAGCAGCCACTAGGGCTTCTTTCTGTAGTATTAGTTGCCTAAAATTTCACTTTAAATCAACGCCTCTTTTTTTTTTTTTAATACCACCTTATCTAAACAGTACATCTAGATGAGCTGTTGGAGGCAGCAGAGTAGAGGGATTGAGAGCACAGACTCCAGTCTGCATCCTACTTTATTGCTCTGGGCCTCGGTTTCCTCATCTGTAAAATGGGCACAGTTAGAAGACTCCCTCATATGGCAGTTGTAAAAATTAAATGTGTCTTATGCTTTTAAAGTACTCAGTAGTACCTGGAAGGTAAGAGTATTCAGTAAATGTTAGCTTTTATTAGCTCTGTGTTTTTAAAGATGCCTTATATGTAGCCATTCTAATTTAAACATTCAGTTTAAATTAAAATAAGAAGTTTGTTAACATACCGTCTAAAACAGGAGTTGGCTAACTTTCTCTTTAAGTGTCAAATAGTAAATATCTTTGGCTTTGCAGGCCATATTATCGCTGTCACAACTATTCATCTCTGCAACTGTAACACTAAAGCAGCCACAGACAATACGTCAATGAATGAGCATAGCTGTGTTCCAATAAAACTTTATTTAGAAAAGCAGGCAACTGGCTGGGTTTGGCCTATGGGCCATGGTTTGCCAACTTCTGTTAGGCACGTGCTGCCCACTCTGGGCAACAAGATCTCCTTGACCCAAGGGAGGCGCCATCAAAACAGATGGGGAAACTGAGGCCCGAGCAATAACGCAGGATGTGGGCCATCGCCTGGCATAGAACAGTCAAGCCTAGACTCCTGCTGATTCCAAAACCTGTGTTTTCCTTATTTATTTATTTATTTTAATTTACCTTTGGAATAGGTACTACACTTAATTACAGTGAGGAATAGAGTTCAAATTTCAAAAAGTTCTGAGGCTGTGCCATGACAAGAGTCTGTCCCTCTCCTGTCCAGCCACCACTTAGTTCTCTCTGGAGGCAAAAGATGTTACGACTTACTACTGTATTTCCTTCCAGAGATATTTTATACCTATACAAAAAAATATATAAAGAGAGAGGGAAAGAGCATGCATACCCTAGTGGTGCAACGGTTAAGCGTTAAGCTGCTAACTGAAAGGTTAGCACTTCAAACCAAGCAGCAGCTCCGTGGGAGAAAAGACTAGGCAATCTGCTCCTGTAAAGACTGTTATTTTTGTGTGCCATCAGGTTGATTCTGATTCATAGTGACCCTATAGGACAGAGTAGAACTGCCTAGGTAATTTTTACGGGAGCAGATCACCAGGTCTTTTCTCCTGCACGGCCACTGGTGGGTTCAAACTGCTGACCTTCTGGTTAGCAGCTGAGCGCCAACCATTGGGCAACCAGGGCTCCTCTGTAAAGATTACAGCCAAGGAAACCCTATGGGGCAGTTCTGCTCTATCATGTTATGTGCCATCAAGTAGATTCTGACTCATAGCGACCCTATAGGACAGAGTAGAACTTCCCCATAGGGTTTCTTAGGCTGAAATCTTTATGGGAACAGATTGCCAAGTCTTTTCTTCTATGGAGTGGCTGGTAGGTTCGAACCACCGACCTTTTGGTTAGCAACTGAGCGCTATGAGTCGGAATCAACTGGACAGCACACAACAACATGTATATTTCTTTTTTATACAAGTGAGAACCTACTCTACACATTGTTACACACTTTGCTTTTTTTTCATTTAATAATATTCCTTGGAGCTTATTCCAGATCACACAGCGAGAGCCTCCTCAGTGGGTTTTACAGCTGCCGGTGTTCTTGTCCAGGTACATGGCGATTTGTTTCAACACTCCCTTGCTGATGGACATATGGGCTGTTTCCACTGCTGCAGTGGATAACTTTGTACAAAAGTCACTTGGCACTTGTGTGCTTCTAGGTGTGTTTGTAATGGTGGTGAACATTGCCAAATGCTTCCATGGAGGTTTTCCCAGGGCTCACCAGCAGTGGATGAGTGTCCGTTTCCTCACAGCCATGCCACCATTGCATTTTATCACACTTTGCAGTGGTGCCTAATCCTGGGTTTGTAATAACAGTTCCCCAGGGCTGCCCTCAGGGATGACTGCTGGCACCTCTCCTAGGAAGGAGCTAGCCGGGTAGCCCCCAAGGGGTACCGGGAGGTGCCAGATTCCAGCAGGGTTCCTCTGTCCCCAGGTCACCTCCCAGGTCCTGCGGGGCCTCCACTGCAGTGCAGCCACCCACAGCTCCAACTCTGACTCCTCGCTGGTCCCAGACCCCCCAGAGCTTTCAAGGAGGTCCGTCAAGGCCCTGGTACCCCACGAGGAGCTGTTTGGGCAGGCGCCTAGTGGGGAGCGGGACAAGGCGAGCTTTGTGCAGGCCATGCAGAACTTCAGGCAGCACAGCGTGCGGAAGCGGGGCCACGTGGACTTCATCTACCTGGCCTTGCGCAAGATGCGGCAGTATGGCGTCGAGCGGGACCTGGCAGTCTACAACATGCTGCTCGACATCTTCCCCAAGGAGGTCTTCCGGCCACGCAGCATCATCCAGCACATCTTCGTGCACTACCCTCGGCAGCAGGAGTGTGGTGTCGCTGTCCTGGAGCAGATGGAGAACCACGGTGAGGCCGGCTTACATCTAGGGGGCGGGGCTCATGTGACAGGCAGCCGGCCCCTCCCTCCAGCCATGGCTCTGACTCCTCTCCTTACCCCCCTCTCTCTGCCCCCATCGCTGACTTCATTTTTCCCTGCCTCTGATTCTTGGTCTCATCCTTCTCTGTTCGTCTGCCTCCGCTCTTCCTCCATCTCCCTCGCTCTGTTCTTTGTCCCTCCGCTGCTTCCCTCCTGGGGCTCTGCCTGCCTCTGCCTGAACAGGTGTGATGCCCAACAAGGAGACGGAGTTCCTGCTGATTCAGATATTTGGACGGAAAAGCTACCCCATGCTTAAGTTCCTGCGCATGAAGCTGTGGTTCTCCCGCTTCAAGAACATCAACCCCTTCCCAGTGCCCCAGGACCTGCCCCAGGACCCCGTGGACCTGGCCAAGTTGGGCCTGCGGCACATGGAGCCCAACCTTAGTGCCAGGGTCACCGTCTACCAGGTATCCACTCCCCTGTCAGCAGTCTTGGCCACCACACCAGGCTGGGTCCCATCATCACTTGCCTACACAGACCTGACTCCCTGCCCCAACCCTCCAGTGGACTGCCACGGCCCTTACTCCTCGCCACAGCTTACACAGACCTGACTCCCTGCCCCAACCCTCCAGTGGACTGCCACAGCCCTTACTCCTCGCCACAGCTTACACAGACCTGACTCCCTGCCCCAACCCTCCAGTGGACTGCCACGGCCCTTACTCCTCGCCACAGCTTACACAGACCTGACTCCCTGCCCCAACCCTCCAGTGGACTGCCACAGCCCTTACTCCTCGCCACAGCTTACACAGACCTGACTCCCTGCCCCAACCCTCCAGTGGATTGTCATGGCCCTTACTCCTCGCCACAGCTTACACAGACCTGACTCCCTGCCCCAACCCTCCAGTGGACTGTCATGGCCCTTACTCATCATCACAGCTTACACAGACCTGACTCCCTGCTTCAACCCTCCAGTGGATCGTCATGGCCCTTACTCCACACCACAGCTTACAAGGGTCTGTTGGCCTCTGACCTCTGCTCCAGGCCCTCTCCCCACGCTCACCATATTCTAGGCAATAGCCATCCTTTCTGTTCTTGAGCATTCTGTGCCAGTTCCCACCTCAAGCCTTTGCACTTGCTGTTCCATCTGCCAGGAACACTCTTCCCTTAGGAAGACTTCCCCCAAGGACTTCATATTCTTAGGTCTCAGCTCCACTGTCCCTTAGGACACCCTTCCTGACCAGCCTGACTGAGGCACTCACCCCTTCCCTGTACTAGGCACATTTATTTATTTGATTCCTTGTTCACCATCTATCTTGCCCACTAGGCCAGAGCTCCCCAAGTGGAAAAAACCATGACTCAGTCTCCCATGTGTCTCCCAAGGTGCCCAGCACAGGGTCTGGCACAAAGCTGATGCTCAGCAGTTGTTTGTTGAATGACTGAACGAAGTGGGGCCCCACTCATGCCAGGCCATACTGGGCATCCAAAGAACGTCCCTCACAGAAAGCCCCAGATAACTTTCCCTCAGAGGCACTGGTTCTAAGTGGGAGCCCAGAGGAGGCAGGAGTCAAGGAAGACTTCCTGGAGGAGGTGAGAGTAAGGTGAGCTTTGGCAGGATGGGAGGGGCAAGGAGAGCATTCCAGGCAGAGAGAGCAGCATGTGCAAGGGCTGGGAATCCCTGGGGATGCTGAAAGTGCTTCCTGCGGCCAAGGCATGGGCACCAGGGTGCTGGAGGTGGGGAAGAAGAGGCATGGGGGGACTCCAGGTTAAAGAGCATGGTTTGAAACCTGCTGGTTGGTGGGGAGAGCCACGGGGATGTTTTAAGAAGAGGAGTGATGGAGTCGGAGTCATGGTTCTGGAAAGATTCACAATTTCAAAAGCTCCCTCTGGCTGCTGGGTGGATGGTATTGGATGGTGGTGGGGCGAGAGGACGGTGGGCGGCAGGATAGGAGGTGACTGCAGTATCCAGGTGAGAGAGGACCCAGACTTGGCCTTGAGTGTAGCAGCAGAATGGAGAAGACGGGTAGTTTTTATTTCATGTCTTCATTTTGGTAAGTAATGTATCTACATGGTAAACAAGCCAGACAGTGCACAAGAGCAGACAGCCCCCAGTCTCCTCCCCTGGGGGTGACCGCCCTTACAAGCACCCTGTCTCCTTCCAGCCAGAGTCTATCCTTTTGCAAGCAGATATATCTTTTTATTTATATATATCCTTTTCATTTAAATATTCTTCCACATCCTCAGCTCATTATGAAAAATACATATAGAAAAGTTGAAACCCTGGTAAAATGACTACCCTTCTACCCCAGCACCTAGATTTTGAGTGGAAACAACGCCAGTGTCATCCAGAGATACTGGCCATGTGCACTATGGCGTCTCCATGTTTTAGGGCACCGAGCGGCCAGGGAAATGACAAAGTAGTTGAAAGGATGAAGAGCAATGTCTAGCAAGCTACCTTAAGTGTGAGAAGGGAGGAGATACAGAAGTGCATGTACGTATTTGCTTACTTCATAATAAGAAACACTGCACATACGAATTGGAAGTGAGTACAAAGAATTATCTCCAGGAGGCGTTGGAGGATGGGGTAGAGGGGACAGAGATGGAAATGAGATGTCTCTTTTAATATGGGTCGACTTTTAAACTAGGTAAATGTTTAATGTAGTCAAAAACATAAAACCAAAAAATGAAGAAAACACATTAAAAACGGATAAATGTGATTAAGTTTCTAATTGATAACATAAGCATAGAGAGAAAAAAAAAGATTCTGAGTTACTGCTGAACCCGCTCATCCAGCTGCCCGTCCTCGATGTTTGTATCCCAAGAACAGGAAACAACTCAGAGTAATCCCAAATTTAATTCCATCACTTTATGGTTAGTAGTAAGATTGTAGCTATTTGATGTGTATTGAAGGATGAATCAAGTGCATGTATTACTGCTGATACCCGTTGCGTCAAGTCGATTATGACTCAGCAACCCGATAGGACAGAGTAGAACTGCCCCATCGGGTTTCCTTGGCTGTAAATCTTTATGGAAGTAGACTGCCACGTCTTTCTCCCTTGGAGTGGCTGGTGGGTTCGAACCATCAACCTTTCAGTTAGCAGCCGAGCATTTAACCACTGCACCACTAGGGCTCCTTATACCGCTGACAGGAACCAAGAGTTTTAGTATAAGAGAAAAAAGAGAATATACCATCAAAAAGTTAAGACAAAAACTCCAGAAGGTTAAATTTGAAATGAAACGGCAATATAAATACACTAAGCGTTCAGTAAAGAGGCCTAGCAGCAAAACATGTACTTTTAAAAATGCTTTCTAAATGCTTAGTGTTGTACACAAGTTCTGCACCTTGCTCTTTGCTTTTTCTCACTTAATTACGTGGTTTGGAGCCCGTTCTAAGTTAGTACCCATCTGGCCATCTCATTTCTTTTTAACCTGAAAGGATGAACAATGTACGTCAGCATTTGTCCACCGTTGGATGTTTTGGTCAAAATGTACGGGCATTTTTTTTTTTTTAAAGTAAATTTCATTTAGTTTTTTGAACAAGTAATCATGTTCAGGGTATAAAGACACAAAAGGGTATTTCTTCCCCCGCTGTTCTCCACGGAGGCAAGCGTGGGGACCTTCTTCTCGTGTCTCCTTCCTGGGATCTTCTGTGCATGTGAAATTATTTTTCTCTCTTAGTTTTACAAGCAGTTAGCACTTACTATGTGCCAGGCACTGTTCTAAGCATTTTAGAACCATCTGAAATCAATGCTATTCTCATCCCCATTTTGCAGTGGAGGAAACTGAGGCACACAGGGAAACTGACTTGGCCAAAGTCACACTGCTTCTGGCAGAGCCAGGGTTTTAACACAGATGGGCCAGCTCCAGGGTTCCCTTGGTGTAAGCATCTTAAATGTTGATGGCTTTTGCTAAACTGGATGGAAATGAGGAGGTGGGTTTGAGTGATGTGTACAAGGCCCAGTAGATGGCCGGAGAGCTGCCTTGAATTCGCAGGGTTCCCCCTTCCCTGTTTCTCCCCAGCTCCACTGTAGGTGTGGCAGCTGCAGGCTCCCACCTACACTCTTCCTTGCAGATGCCTTTGTCCAAAGACTCTACAGGGGCAGCGGATCCCACCCAGCCCCACATTGTAGGTAAGGCCTGCACCTGCCCCAGCCTCTGCCAGGTTCCCAGTGGGTGGGCTCCTGGGGCCTGGAGGCAGAGCCCCTTAGCCAGGGCACAAGGGCATGCGTGTCTCCACACCAGGAATCCAGAGTCCTGATCAGCAGGCCGCCCTGGCTTGCCACAACCCAGCCCGGCCTATCTTCGTTGAGGGCCCCTTCTCTCTGTGGCTCCGAGATAAGTGTGTCTATTACCACATCCTCAGAGCTGACTTGCTGGCCCCCGAGGAGAGGGTAAGTGTGGGGGCTGGGGAGGGGAGTGCTCATGTGAGGGGCTCCGAGGTGCAGGCTGGGGCAAGGCAGCTGCTGGGAGGCTGGAGTCAGGCAGGTGGCTGTAAGCTCATTGACTTCCAACCCTGCCTGCACCTTCCCTTCTGGAGTAGGAAGTGGAGGAGATTCCAGAGGAGTGGAACCTCTACTACCCCATGCAGCTGGACCTGGACTATGGGAGGAGCAGCTGGGATGACTACGAGTTTGACATCGAGGAAGGTAAGAAGTGGGAGGGGCAGGACTCCAAACACCACACAGGATGAGGTGTGGCATGGGGTCGGGGAGGTGTTGAGGGGTGGGGCCCAGGCCGAGACAGCCCACTTGCCACACAGAGACCCAGCAGAGGCACCTGTACATACACGCTCCCATGCCTCAGGAGCTCCAGGCCTGAGGCCGCGCAGCCACACTCCACGGTCAGACATCACACTCTAGCTAGAGGCCACCAGGCCTGTGAGCCCTTGGTTATTCCCTCCACACATTTATGTACTCTGTGTTATTCCCTCTGTGCTGGCTACTGGGTGTGACTAGAACAGACCCAGTTCCTGCCTTCAGCAGCTCAGACTAGCAGGGGACTATGCAGGTTCCGTTCTTGGGAGCCCAGGGGAGGGACAGAGTTGGGGCGGGTCGCAGGGCTTCCTGAAGAACCTGAAGGTATCACCCAGGTAAAGCGTGGGAAGGGCAGTCTAGGCAGAAAGGATAGCTTGTTCAAAGGCTTGGAGGCACAAGAAAGCCGAAAGAGAGCTGAAAGCTCCTGCCCTCCGCCTTGAAGGGGTTGTGGGGTATGGGAGAGATGCTCCAGCCCCCACCGCACAAACTCTGAGGGCCCTTCTCTCCCAACAGTGGAGGAAGGCCCTGTCTTCGCCATGTGCATGGCGGGTGCCCACGACCAGGCCACACTGGCCAAGTGGATCCAGGGCCTGCAGGAGACCAACCCTGCCCTGGCCCGGATCCCCGTGGTCTTCCGCCTGGCAGGGTCCACTGGGGAGCTCCTGGCAGCCTCCCCAGGCCTGGAGGAGCCGCCACCACCGCCACCAGCACAGGGCCAGGAGGAAGAGGATGATAAGCTACAGCGGCGGCAGCAGCAAGGCCAGAGCTGAGCATGAGCACAGGCTATGGCCGAGGAGACTGGACTGGCGTGAAAGCATCAGACGACCTTGGAGCGTACAGCAAATAAAAGTTTTCTTGTCTTCCCTCCTCTCTGTCAGTGTGGCATCCCCTCCCCCAAGAACTCAGATGGGGCAGCCAGCGATGAGCAGGCAAAACCCATCCCTTTAATGCCTACTGGCGCCACTTTTTAAGGACTCTCCAGCGTCCAGGACTGATGGGTCGCACCACACACCTTCCCCTCTGCTTTCACCTTTCCATGTCATCCCCAGGATGCCTTCAGGATAAAGGCACCGAGGGAGAAACCTTTTCTCTGAGGGTCTAAGAGCTCTTCTGGCTCTGCCTTCCTAGGTCTGGCCCCACATCTTTAGGCTGTCCTATATTCCATGCAAAGCTAGAAAATTTTAAGATTTAGAGGTTAAAAGTAAGCGAATGGGTATTTTACGCATGCGCAATTCTCGCTCTCGTTCTTCTTTTGGCGCCACGGGGCAGTGAAAGGCCATGAGAAATTTCCCGGCGGCGCGGAAGATGTGCGCCACTTCCGGCCGGGCTCCTAACAACGGGGGAGGCTAGTAACCAGGGAGGGGGGGATGGCGGAGCGGGCGCCGGAGCCCGGGGCGGAGGCTGAGGCGGGCGCAGGCGGGGAGGCAGCGGCCGAGGAGGGTGCGGCGGGCCGCAAGGCACGCGGCCGGCCGCGGCTCACGGAGTCGGACCGGGCACGGCGGCGGCTCGAGTCCCGGAAGAAGTACGACGTGCGGCGCGTGTACCTGGGCGAGGCGCACGGGCCCTGGGTGGACCTGCGGCGCCGCAGCGGCTGGAGCGACGCCAAGCTCGCCGCCTACCTCATCTCGCTGGAGCGCGGCCAGCGTTGCGGCCGCCACGGGTGAGGGGGCCTGGCACGAAGGAGGGAGGGAGTGAGGGAGGAGACGCCCCCATCCCCCGCCGAGTCTGGTCCCGCCCCCTCCGCCTCGAGGCCCTGCCCCCGGCACCTGTGAGCCCCGCCCAGGGGCCAGGCCGCCGGCCTGGGTCTCTGACTGCAGGTCCCCGAACGCGCCTGGTTCGCGACCCCGCCTCCCATCGCTCCGACTGCCCAATCCTAGGGATGCGCCCAGCTTCTCGGCCTGCCTCCTGGGCACTTGGCCCCGCCCGCTATGTCCCTGATTGCCCAATCTTGACACGAGCCCCGCCCCCAAGCGGTTTAACTGACCGGTCCTAGGCCGGATGGCCCTTCCCCTGAGACCTCAGCGGGCTGTGGGCTCTCACAGGCTTCACCCCTTGAAACCCTCGCAAAGTTGCCCCGGACTCTGACTGGACGCAGAGGGTACCCAGTCCTGCCTCCTATAGGAGTGCCCCACCTGGGGCTGCGTATGGCCCCCTTCCCACAACCCTAGGCCACGCCCACCATGGGCCCACACAGAGGGGTACCCTTCACAATCCAGACCAAACTTTTCTAAACCTCTTGGCTCCTGGGGAGCACCCCAGCCCAGGGGCACAGCCCTAGGCCCATCCCTGGGGCCCAGGTGAAGGGGAAACCCCAGCTGCCAAGTAATCTTGAGAATGAGCAGTGCGGGTGGAGTTTGTCCCTTTCTGCCTCATCGGTTGACGTGAGCGTTAAATTAGTTAAGATACGCAAAGGGCTTAGAACAGTGCCTGGCACACAGTGAGCAGTCGATTATGGCGTTTATTCCCTATCAGAAGCAGTGCTGCAGCGAAAGCCTCGTTCTACCCAGTTTTCCCTTGCACACGGTTCACATGTTTCTCTAGGGGTGTTTCTGAGAGTCAAGGATCAACTAGATCCTGCCAAATAGTTCCCCCAGTGCCCACACCGGGTGGCAGGCTGGTTTGTACCCACCAGCAGGGCAGGAAATGGGCCCTTTATAAGTTTTGTTATTGTTGAGAATATACACAGCAAAACATACACCAATTCAATAGTTTATACATGTACAATTCAGTGACATTGCTTCTATTCTTCCAGTTGTACAACCATTCTCACCTTCCTTTTCTGAGTTGTTCCTCCCCAATTAACATAAACTCTCTGCCCCCTAAGGTTCCTATCTAGTCTCTCAAGTTGCTGTTGTCACTTTGATCCCATATAGATAGTTCTTAAAAGAGCATAATTCTTAAGACAGACATTTTTACTAGTTAATCTAAACTATTATTTGGTTTTAAGAAGACTTCAGGGAATATTTTTGGTTTAAGGTTTAAAGATTATCTTAGGGCAATAGTTTCAGGGGTTTATCCAGCCTCCATGGTTCCAGAAAATCTGGATTCCGTGAGAATTTTAACTTCTGTATTTTCCCCTTTTTAATCAAGATTCTTCTATAGAATCTTTGATCAAAGTGTTCAGTAATGGTAGCTGGGCATCATCCAGTAGCCCTTTAAAAGTTTTAAAAACCTCAAGCCAGTGCCCCGTCCTTGGGGAATCTGATTCAGTTAGTCTGAGTGGGTTTGCAGACCCAGTGTTTTTTTTTTTTTTTTTTTTTTTTTTCAGAGAAGCCCCCAGGGAATCTTGGATGTCCAGCTGGGCTTAAGGACCACTGGCCAGAGGGAGTCCCTAGAGATTCCTAAGCTGAAGGTGATGTTTGCAGAAGCTTGATTTGGCTGAGCTTGAGCTGTGTGGGCCTGTAGGAGTTGGGGGCTGCCAGGCAGTGTGTGGCAAAAACCTGGCCCCAGGGCAACATGGCTAGTCAGGAGACTACACTAACCTGAGTGAGGGTCTCCTGTGGGAAGTAGACATGACCAGAGATAGAACTGTGTTTAATTATTTATAATCTGTCATACCTGGAAGGATTTCAGTTCAAGAGCTGTAAAACAAGGACAAGAAGACAAATGAAAATCAGAATAAAGAGAGAGATGAAAACAAGGGACACAGTGGGGCCAGGGTCAATGCTACTAGATCAAGTGAGGCAGAGATCACTGGGCATGTGACAAGGGCAGTTTTGTGGCATGATGGGCCCAAACCTGACCAGAGGCGTTCAAGAGACGTGAAGAAGAGAGAATGGAAAATAATCTATGAATTTGCCTTTGAGCTTCCTAGCAGCTGGTGGGAAAAGGGAAACATGGTCAGCTGTGACATTTCCAATGTTCATTCATTCGTTTAAGAAATGTTTATTGAGCACCTCCTATGTGCCAAGCACTGTTAGAGATGCTGAAGATACGGCAGTGAACAAAACAAAGATCCCAGCTTCATGGAGCTGACATTTTTATTTATGGTGGAGAGAGGCAGACAAGAAACAAATAGTACATTAGAGAGTGGTAGGGACTGTGGGAGGGGGTGGGGAGGGAAGGTGGAACTGGGAAATAGGAATCAGGAGTAGGAGTTGGAAGTTTAAATAGGGTAGTTAGGTTGGGCCACATTGAGAAGATAGCATCTGAGTAAAGACTTGAAGGAGGCAAGGAGTCAGGCAGATAGCCAAGGGAAGAATGTTCGAGACAGAAGGAACAGCAGTGCAAAGGCCCTGAGGCAGGACCTTGCCTGGTAAATACAAGGAACAGTGAGGAGACCTGAGCAGCCAGAGCAGGGTGAGGGAGGAGAGAGTGAGGGAGACAGGCAGGGAGGTGACAGGGCAGAGTGTGCAGGACCCTGTGGGCCGTAGGGGGAGGACTGTACTTTTTCCTCCCAGGAAGAAGGGAGCCCTGGCTGTTCTTTTGTCTTTTCTTAAGTGCAGGATTTTGAACGGAGAAGTGATGTGATCTGGCTTATATTTAAAAGCAGCAGTCTCAGGGGTATGTGTGGTGGGAGGAACGGGTAGGGTATGAGGTGAAACAAGGTTGGCCAGGAGGTGATGGTTAAAGCTGGCAGTGAATTCAAGGAGGTTTGCTCCACTCTTCTCTCTGGTTTTGTGTGTGTTTGAATTGTTCTTTTTATATTTTAAAATTTTAACCAAAAAATGAATCATACTGATTCCTGCTTTGAGACTGGGGATGAAGGCAGGAGCCAGGAGACCAAGAAGGAGGCATTGGCCCTGGTCCAGGTGAGGATAACAGGGGTGGGGCCAGGTGGGGCTGTGGCGAGAAGTTATTGAAGGTAGGGCTGACAGAGTTTGCTAGTGGATGTGGATCTGAGGGACCACCCCGAGGTTTTGGCCCGAGCACCTAGAAAGTGGCAGTCGCTGTTAACTAAGGGGCAGGTTGGGGGACAAGATGACAGCGTGCATGTAATGCGCCTGTGAGACTGTATGCGTGGTGTCGAGGAAGTGGCTGCGGATGTGGTGCTGGCCTGGGGAGCGGGCCAGGCTGAAGATCTGAATCTGGGAGTCTCCAGGGTACATAAAGGTGGTGTAGCTACCAAGATCACTAAGGAGTACGTGTGGACAGAGAACACAAGGTCTGAGGCGGGGCTGGCTCTCCATCCACCCTCAGAGGAGTCAGGGGTGAGGAAGACACAGCAGCTGGGAGGAAGGTGGAGAATGAGGTGAGGGCCAAAGGGAGGATCTTCCAGGTCAAATACTGCTGGGTCAAGCAAGACGGCAGTCCTCGGTGACCGTGGCAGGGCAGTTTTGGGACATGGTGGAGAGAAACCCAGACTGGAGCAGTTCAAGAGAGGTGAAGGAGAGGAAATGGAGACAGCAAGTGTAGACTATTGTTGGGCAAAAGGAGAACAAAGAAATGCAACTGATGGAGAAGGAAGTCAAGATGATCCCCATCTAAGATGGGGGTGATCACAGCGTGTTTGGATGCTGATGGGAACGTTCCAGTAAAGAGTGAAAAGCGTATGGCAGAGGAGAGCAGAGCCAGACCTGGAGAAGCCCCAGCATGTGGTTGTCAGGTACACATGGCCTCCGCTGGCAGTCACTGGAGCGTCGGAACTTGGAGATGCAGACAGTTTGGGGGAGGAGACGCTGCATTAAGTTCAGAATGTGCATTTATGATGTGCCTAGCGCTCGATACACATGACCTCATTTAATCCCCACAGCAAGTGACTCTGTGGCAGGCAGTGCTGTTAGCTCCACTTCACAAATGAAGAAACTGAGGCTCGGAGGGGACAAGACCTGCCTAAGGTCACACAGCCAGTCACTTGCAGAGCTGGGACTTGAACCTGGCTGTGGCAGGGCCATGAGCGGGTGGAGGTGGCTGTGGGCATTTGGACTTGGGTTTGGGTGAGGATCTGGGCAGTGTGGCCCCTTGAAGAGGAGGGTGGAAGTTGTGGGAGGGGGACAGGCACCTGGGATTGGGCATGGATGAGCAGAGTCCCAGTCAGAGGGGCCCTGAGGAGGTTCCCAGGAACCAGACTTGGGGTTTCTAGGGCTGAGACTTGTCAGGTTGGGCGGTGGAGCTGATGAGAGACTCTGGACCAGCTGTCAGGGTGTTTGTGGCAGAGCACAGCTCCAGCCTGGCCTCATGGGGTGGGCGGGGGCTGCGGACCAGGCTCTGGGATAATATTGATAATCAGTGATCATCATTACCATTTTTTGAACAATTACTAAAAGCTGGGGGTTGCGCCAAGCTCTTTGCAATGCACAGAACCTCACGCCAACCCCTTGAGGAAGGTGCTGTTATGTTCCCGTGCTGCAGATGGGGAAATTGAGGTACAGGAAGGTGAGGTCACTTGCCCAGGGTCATGAAGCCTGCTGCTGTAGCACAGGAGGAGAAGGACAAGGAAGCAGCCAGAGTAGGGCCATTGCAGAAGCATTGTGGCAGGAACCGAGTGGGGAGGCCCTAGAGGATCAGACAGAGGTGCACCGAAGCCCCTGCCCCTGTGCTGGGCCACAGCCTGCACAAGTGGGCTCAGGAACCCACCTGGCAGATCCCGAGGCCATGTTGGTGTGGGAGGCCACAGGGGCCCCCTGGCCTGTGGGCTGGATCCTGCCCTGGGCCCTCTGAGGCCTCAGCTTGCTGGGGCACGTGGTCAGGGTGTTAAGCCACAGCCACTGTGGGGAAAGGGCTGGCTGCAGGGGCAGGACTGACCGAGAGCAGCAGGACCCTTAGCAAAGCCAGCCCTCCAGAATGTCTTCCCACCCCCCGGGGCTCTTGGATGTCCCCTGAACAGGCAGCACAGCCTCTGAGGCTGACCGAATTCATTTTCTATTGTTGCATAATAAATTATCACCAACTTAGTAGCTTCAAACCACACAAATTTCTTGTCTCACGTTCTGTGGGTCAGGAGTCTGGCACATTTTAGCTGGGTCCTCCGCTCAGTGTCTCAAGGCTAGAGTCAAGGTGCTGGCCAGCTGTGTCTTCATCTGGAAGCTCAACTAAGGAAAGATCCACTTCCAAACTCCCTCAGGTTGTTGGCAGATTTCATTTCCTTCTGATTGTAAATCTGAGGTCCTTCCCATGTGGCCCCCTCCAGATGTCTCCTCATGTTCTCAGCTTTGAACATCTGACTTCATCAAGGGCCAGTACTTTTTAAGGACTCCTCCGATTAGGTCAGGCGCATTTCGGTGATCTCTCCTTTGATTAACTCGAAGTCACCTAATCCCGGGAGCAATAGTCCATCATAGTCACAGAACCTTGCCCACACTTGGTGGGAGAGGGTTATACAGTGTGTGCACCCCAAGGGGTGGGAATCGGAGGGGCCGTCAGAATTCTGCATACCACACCACCTTTCCTTATCTCGTTTCTGACTTCTCCACTCCCTGCCATGGGGCCTCAGGCAGCCACAACCCCCTGAGCCTCAGTTTCCTTGCTTGTGAGATGGGTGATGATCCTAGACCCCCTCCAAGGGCTGATGTGCCCATGTGAAGGCACTGCTGGCACACTGCTGGAGTGGGGTACCCAAAAACCAAACCAAACCTATTATTGTCGAGTCAACTCCAACTCATAGCAACCCTATAGGACGGAGTAGAACTGCCCCATAAGGTTTCTAAGGAGCGGTTGATGGATTCGAACTGCCAACCATTTTGGTTAGCAGCCAAACACTTAACCACTGTGCCGTCAGGGCTCCGCTAGAGTCGGGTACATGCCAGTAAATAGAAGCTAAAATTCGACTTTGGTTCATCACATCCTGGAGCATGACAAATGGCAGGCGTAGTGGTCATCACTATTTTTCTCATCTGTCAGGAGGCTTGCCCAGCCTTTGTCCCTGCACTCACCCCTCACTGCCTCTCTCTGTTACAGGAAGCCTTGGGAGCAAGTCCCCAAAAAGCCAAAGCGGAAGAAAAGTAAGTGGATCTGCAGCCCACGGGCCGTGGGGGCCTTGTTCCTTTACTCGCTTGTTCTTTCCGTGCCATTTGCGGAGGGCCTACGTGTGCCAAGCGCTGTGTGGAACAAGAGCCCAATCTTGTGGGGAAGACAGAAGGCAGGCTGACCAGGGCTAGGACGGGGACAGGGGCCACTGGAGGCCCAGAGGAGGGGACTGGCCCAGCCCAGTGGGGATCAGAAAGGATTCCTGGAGGGGACTGGAACGTGTGCCGTGTGTGGGCAGCCCTGTGTCCCACAGGAGAGCTCCCATCATCCCCATTTCAAACACAAAGAAACTGAGCCCAGCAAAGTGGAGTCTCGGCCCCAGGCTGTACAGCTGCAGAGTCAGACCTCAGACCCAGGTCATGTGTCTCCCCAGCAGTCCTTGTAGCTTCTCCACTCTCCTGCTGGGTGCGTGGGGTCAGCCAGAAAAGAGAGGGGAAGAGGGAACAGCTTGTGCAAAGGCCTAAAGGGCATATTGTGTGCCAGGCTCAAGGGCAGTGAGGTGCAGGCCATCAGTGGGGAGGCCCCTGGCCACAACTGCAGGAGTCTGAGCCCCTATTCTGGGCAGCTGGCCCCAGCCCCACCCAGCATGGCCTCAGAACCCCGGGGCTGAACTGGGGAGGGTCCAGGGAGGGTCTTCTGGTGGTAGTGCACCCCTGTCCTCACAGTTCTTCAAGTGGAGCCGAGCTGAGACTGTGACCCCAAAATCCCAAAGAGGTGGGGTGAGATAAGGAAGCCAAGGGCTGGGCGTGAGAGGCAGCTGCTGGTGGTGTCAGAGGCCCAGACACGATCCCTAGGCCCAAGAACCTCTCTCAGGCCCCCTCCTTATCACCCAGCCTGATGGGGGTACACAACTTCCACTCGGCCACGGGACCATGAGCATCACACTAGTCACCAGAACCACTGCTTGAGTGCTCCCTGTGTACCCTGTCCTGTCTATTCTCTGTCAGTGTCTCCTCCCTTCCCCTCCCTGGCAACCCTCAGGGAATGGGGACCCTTATTCTCCCCCAACCCAGGGGCAGCATCTGAGTTCAGAGAAGCCGAGGAAGAAACAGAGAGTAGACAAAAGACAGAGGAAAGGAGAGAGAGAGCTACGAGAGGAGACTGGAGAGTAAGGAGAAGAAGAATGGGGTGAGGGGGAGAACATCTGGAAAGACAGAGGGGAAGAGAATGAGACTGGGGGACACAGCACCCAAGACAGAGAAAATGGAGGAAGAAGAAGAAGCGGAGAAGAGCAGCGCCCATGGGGTCTGGGCATCTAGCAGCTCCACTCCTCGTACTTGCCTGGAGCCACCACTAGGAAGTGGCAGATCCAGAATTAAAACGCAGGCCATCTGGCTGTGTAATACCCACTCCCTCACAGCACTGACTATCCAGCAAAAGTTCATAGAGCGCCTACTGTGTACCCAGCCCGGTGTTGGCCTGGGCACACAGCAGGAACAAAGCAGATAAATGTCCCTGCCCATGGTGAGCTGATGTTTTAGTTGGGGAAATGGACAGATAACCACCAGACGGTATCTAGGTGCTACTGGGAGAAAAAGGACAGCAAGGTAAGGTGGATTAGAGTGATGGGGGAGAGGGGGCAGCAGGCTGAGTGAGGTCAGGGGCACCTCTCAGAGGAGGGCACATTGGGCAGAGACCTGAGTGAAGGGCAATGAGCACAGCCTGTGTAAAGGCCCTGAGGCAGGACTGTACCTGACATGTTTGAGGAGCAGCGAGGAGACCAGTGTGGCTGGACCAGAGTGGGCAAGGGAGGGAGTGGGAGGTTGTCTTAGTTGTCTAGTGCTGTTATAACAGAAATGCCACAAGTGGGTGGCTTTAACAAACATAAACAATTTTATTTTCATACAATTTAGGAGTCAGAAGTCCAAATTCAGGGTGCTGGCTCCAGGGGAAGCATTTCTCTCTGTCATCTCTGGAGGCAGGTCCTTGTCTCTTTGCGCTTCTGCTCCTGGGCAGTCTTCATGTGTCTTGGCATCTCTCTTCCCCATCTCTGCTTCTTTCGCTTGCTTGTTTAATCTCTTATGTCTCCAAAGAGATTAATTTAAAACACGCCTACACTGATACTGTCTCATTAACATAACAAAGAGAACCTGTTCCCAGATGGGATCATAACCACAGGCATAGAGGTTAGGATTTACAACACATATTTTTGGGCGACACAGTTCAATCCATAACATTCCACCCTTTGGCCTCAAAAATTCATGTCCTTGCCACATGCAAAACATATCCACCCCATCGCATCACCCCGAAAGTCTAAAATCACCTCCAAGTCCAAAATCTCATTCTCTGAATCATCTAAATCAAATGTGGGGGAGACTTTAGGCGTAGTCCATCCTGGGGCAAAACTCCTCTTCATCTGTGAACCTGTGGAATCTAGAATACGAGTTATCTGTTTCCAAAGTACAATGGTGGAACGGGCACAAGGTAGACCTTTCCATTACGAATGGGAGAAATTGGAGGGAAAGAAGGGGCAACAGGCACCAAGCAAATCCAGAACACAGTGGAATAATTTACATTAGCTCTCAAGGCTTGGAGCCCTGGTGGCACAGTGGTTAAGAGCTGGGCTGCTAACCAAAAGATCAGCGGTTTGAATCTACCAGCAGCTCCTTGGAAACCCTATGGGGCAGTTCTACTCTGTTCTATAGAGTTGCTATGAGTTGGAATCGACTCGACAGCAATGGGTTGGGTCTCAAGGCTTGAAGATAACCCTCTCTTCTCTGAGACCATCTGGGCAATGGCCCCACCCTCTGGATTCTGGGTAGAGGCCCCTTTGCCCTGGGCTTCACCTTCCAGGCCCTCTGAGACGGCAGCTGAGGCAATGAGAGTGGGGAGGTAGAAGACGGTAGAAAATGGTCACAGTGAAGACTTGGGCTTTTGCTTCAAGGTGGAAGCCATAGAAGGTTCTAAACAGAGGAGTGACATTCTCTGACTCAGGTGTTCACAGGCACCCTCCAGCTGCTGTGGGGAGGCTAGACTGTTGGAGGGAGGGTGGGGAGCCAGGGAGGAGGCAGCTGCACTGGTCCAGGTGGGAGGCATTGGTGAGCATGATTATAGCAGTAACAAGCAGCCAACAATTGTTGTGCGCCTACTGTGTGCCAGACACTCTTCTTCATATGACAACTCATCCAGTGAGGATAGTCCCTGGACCAGTACTCATTATCTCCAGAGTGAGTCTCTCACCTCTCTGAGCCTCAGTTTCCTCATTTGTAAACTGGGGACAGGACTAGACAGGCTTAGGAAGGTGTTTCAACCCACAGGAGCCCATAAGGCCTGGGTAGTTGTGGAGACCTGCGGGACCAAGCACTGCCCCTCACCGCACACCCCCTGCCCCACGTCCACAGGGCGACGACGAAATGTGAACTGCCTGAAGAACGTGGTGATCTGGTATGAGGACCACAAGCACCGCTGCCCGTACGAGCCACACCTTGCCGAGCTGGACCCCACCTTTGGCCTGTACACCACGGCCGTGTGGCAGTGCGAAGCCGGCCACCGCTACTTCCAAGACCTGCACTCACCCCTGAAGCCACTCAGCGACTCAGACCCCGACAGTGACAAAGGTGGGCCTCGGGGTGAGGGTATGGTGGTGGCCACTCTGCAGCCCCTCCCAGGGTCAGCCCGGCCTGGGCTTCCCACCCTCCTTCCCAGCCAAAGGCCCTGCCAGCCTCAGGCCAGCATCGCAGACATAGCAGCAAGGGCGCTGGCACTCAGGGCTGTAGCGTGGATGTGATGGGCTCAGGCTGAGTGTTTCATAGACTTTCAGTCTTTGAGTCTGCCGCTCCATCTTTACAGGGGCAGCTGAGGCATGGCACGAGTGGGCCATTTGTGCCCAAGGCCAGTCACAGGCAGGGCTGGGCTGGGAGCCTGGGAGCCCTGGCTTGGCGGCTGGCACAAGGGGTGGAGCTGCTGGGTGCCCAGACCCCGCGGTTGCTGCTCTTCTCCGCTTCTTCTTCCTCCTCCGTTTTCTCTGTCTTGGGTGCTGTGTCCCCCAGTCTCATTCTCTTCCCCTCTGTCTTCCCAGATGTTCTCCCCCTCACCCCATTCTCCTTCCCCTTTCTCTCCAGTCTCCTCTCGTAGCTCTCTCTCCCCTTTCCTCTGTCTTTTGTCTTCTCTCTGTTTCTTCCCCTCTCTCTATCTCCTCTCTTTCTGTCTCCTTCGTTTTCCCTCCCTCCCCCTTGTCACTCCCCCTTCCCATCTCTCACTGTCTCTCCCCTCCTCCCACATTGGTCACCCACAGGGGATGACTGTCACCTGCTAGGGGCCAGGAGTGACTCAGTTAAGAAGAAGGCCCAGTTGGCCCTGCTGGGAAGCAGAGGAGACACTGTAGGGGGTGAGGGGGCCGGCCAGCCTGCCTCAGGGGCTTGGCATCAGCTGTGAGGAGTGTGGGGTCCGCTGCCAGACGTTCTGCCAGGGCCGAGGGTGGGGTCAGTCACTGGGGCTGAGCCTGCGCTGGCAGGCATCTCAGAGCAGGTGGCATCCCAGCTGGTGGAGGAGAAGCCGTGGGCGAGAGGTATTCCGGGTGGGCACCCTCACCAACAGCTCTCCCGTCGTGTGTCAGCCAGGCTCCCAGCATGCAGCCACCCCCTCAGCTATATTGTCCTGTGTCCAGTGCCGGCCCTCCTGCCTGTCACTGCCCCCTTCACTGTGCCCTACTCGAGGTCCTGCACCTGGCCACCCTGAGTCCTCCCCCACAGCCTAGGAGTCAGTGCTGTCATTAGCCCCGCTTGGCATACAAGGAAACCCAAGACCCAGGAGTGACATGACTGGCCCATCTGGTGACAGGTCAGGCTGGGATAGGGTGGCACCCAGAAGAGCCCCCTTGCACCCCAACCCAACTTTGACGCTAGTGGCTTCCGGATCTGGGCTCTCAGAAATGAACGCTATGATCGATCAGCCAGGTCTGCGGTGGGCACTATGGGGTGGTGTTGGGGGTAGCTGTGTGTACCCATCCCTGCTCCAGTCCCTCACATCCCAGCCCTGGTTCCTCACACAGCACCATTTACCAGCTCTGGGCACGGTACCTGGAGTACTCCCAGCATGCAGTACACGGTCATTTCTGTCGTGGTTATCATCATCTGGAGAGAGGCCCAGAGTCAGCCTAGGTAGACCCCAACACATGCCCAGCTCTGCCCCCAGCTAGGTCACCTCAGGCCGCATGACCTGCCCCCTCCTTCAGGGTGAAGCCAGGGGCTTACAGATCACAGGACAGTGAGATATTACCAAGCTCAAGGCCTCCCTGCCCAGAGGGGCACTCTGATAATAATGATAGCATAATAATAGAAAACACATACAGGCTACTTCCTGAAGCCAGTGCTAAAACCCTTTACGTATATGTACTCAATAAATATCCAAAATACCTCCCTGGGGTAGGTGTAATCATTGTTCCCATCTTTTTAGGCAAGGAAGCGGGCCCAGAGAGGTTAAGTAACGTGCCCATGTCACACAGCTGGAGGCGGGTACCCAGATTCAACCCCTGGTGGTCTGGCTCCAGAGTCTGTGATCCTTGGTGGCATAGGACATGTTATCTCCAGACAGCGTGGCCCCAACTGTGTCATGAGTATGTAATTTAAGGGAGTCGTTCATTTTTCCTGTCCCCAGTTTTTCTCTGTGTGTGGATTCAGCATCAGATACCTGGGTAGGATGTCAGTCCCCTCAGCCTCCATCTCAGCGTTGGTGGGAGAATTTGTTCTTTTTTATTTATACATGCAATGACTACCCACTGTGCCAGGCACCCTTCCGGGCACTGGGGACTCTGCACAGGGATCCCTGGCCTTGGGGAGTTTACATTTTAGAAGGGAAGCAGACAGTAAAACAAGATAAACAAGTGAAATATGAAGTATACTGGAAGGTGGTAAGGACTTTGGTAGAAAATAAAGGACAGAAAGGGTACTAGTTGAGACGGAGTGTCCAGGGAAGACCTCAGTGAAAAAATACCATTCTGTGAAAGGTCTGAAGGAGACGAGGAAGGAAGGCCCCATGGGTGTTGGAGAGAAGGTTTCTGGCAGAGGAAATGGCAACTGCAAAGGCCCTGAGGCAGGAACCTGCCTAGTGTCTCCGAGGAACAGCAGGGAGGCCTGTGAGGCTGGAGGGGAGAGAGAGGTGAGGGCGAATGGGAGATGTGGGTAGGAGGTGATGGGCAGACTGTGCAGGGCAGTGTGGGCCGTAGTGAGGACTCTGGCTTCTACTCCACGTGAACTGGGCAAGGAACTAATGAGGCAATGCCAGCTACCGAAACAGACAGTTACACTGTCATGCCGTAACTCAGGAGTTTGTTCCACACACACACGAAGTTCAGCACTCTCGACCTGCAGGCTGCCTTCCATCCGGTGGTCTCAGCCTCCTTCTGTCTGTCTGTCTGATGGGGACAGAGAGACAGAGGATGGTCCGTGGGAGATCACTTCCACTCACGTTCCATTGGTCGGGACTCAGCCGTATGTCTACACCTAACTGTAAGGAATGCTGGGAAATGTAGTTCACCTGGGTGCCAGGAGGAAGAGACACAGGTTTGGTGAACATCTGACCTGTGTCATAACAGGAAGTGATGCAAGGGTTCTCAGTTGAAGAGCTAGGAGACCTGAGCAGGTGTTCACAGGCATACTCTGGCCACCATTGGGGGGAACAGACTGGCAGGGGGCACAGGTGGAAGCTGGGGTCCAGGGAGGAGGGACCGCACTGGCCCTGACGGGATGATGGGGTGGTGACCAGGGTACGCAGGGGATGTGAGGGAAGCAGTCAGGCTGTGGATGGAGTTTGGATGCAGGACCAACAGGTGTTGCTGACAGGTGGGAGTGGGTGTGAGAGAAAGAGGGAAGTCAAGGATAACCCCAGGATTTGGGTCTGAGCAACTGGAAGGGCAGAGCTGCTGTCAGCTGGCATGGGGATGGCCGTGAGGGTGCTGGGTTTTTTGAGAGAAGATTCAGAGCTCAGTGGTCGTGTTCAGTCTGAGGTGCCTGTGAGGCCCCATGGGGAGCAGCAGTGCAGGGGACAGTGAGATGGGAGAGGTTGGGGCTTGATGTGGAGGAGCGACCCCCGTGTGAGTCTCCAAGGTAGAGGTGGCATCTCACACCCCCAGCACTGAGGAGAGGGCCAGGCGTGAGGGGCCTTGTGCACCTGCAGGAGCAGAGGAGTCTGAGAAGGAGCCGCCAGGGAGGCACCCAGATACCAGAGAGGAGGGTCCTGGAGGCCAGGCGAGGAGAGCATCTCCAGGGAGCAGGCGTCTTGGAGCAGTCGAGGTAGATGGGGACTGAGAAGGGACGATTTTGTTGGCAGTGAGGGGGTCAGAGTGCCCAGTACCTGGTGAGCTCTCAACAAATACCAACT
Organism: Dugong dugon; assembly: GCA_030035585.1. Classification (NCBI taxonomy): domain Eukaryota; kingdom Metazoa; phylum Chordata; class Mammalia; order Sirenia; family Dugongidae; genus Dugong; species Dugong dugon. Next base: position 15,161,471 of record CM057462.1, on the reverse strand, counting down.
GCTGCTGCTGCTGCTCCTGTTGTGACTGTCCCCTTTCCTCTGTCTCCACAGTGGGCAATGGCCTGGTGGCTGGCAGCTCCGACTCCTCTGGCTCTGGCTCTGGCTCTGGCTCTGACTCTGACTCTGAGGAGCCCCCTGAGGGCCAGCCGGCTAAGGCCTCGGCAACAGCGACCCCCACCAGCCCGGCGGGCAGCATTGGCCTCATCACGCAGGAGGGCATGCATATCCCCTTCGATGTCCACCACGTGGAGAACCTGGCTGAGCAGGGCACCCCCCTGTGCCCCAACCCAGCAGGCAGTGGGCCCGAAGCCCTGGAGACGGTGGTGTGTGTGCCAGTGCCCATGCAAGTGGGTGCAGGCCCTAGCACCCTCTTTGAGAACATGCCCCAGGAGGCCCTGGGCGAGGTGGTGGCCAGCTGCCCCATGCCAGGCATGGTGCCCGGTTCACAGGTGATCATCATCGCAGGCCCAGGCTATGACGCCCTCACAGCTGAGGGCATCCACCTGAACGTGGCAGCGGGCAGCGGTGCCCCTGGCAGCAGCCTGGGTGAGGAGGTGCCCTGTGCCATGATGGAGGGTGTGGCGGCCTACACCCAGACGGAGCCTGAGGGTAGCCAGCCCAGCACCACGGACATCGCCACCACGGACACCGCTACCACGGCAGGCATCGAGACCAAGAAAGGTCTGGCAGCCGTGCAGGTCCAGGGAGGGTCGCCTAAGCCTCTGGCAGGGGTTGGGATGGGGCCTGGGAGGGAGAGGGCAAAGAGTGGCCTTGGGAGCGGGTTCCTTGACAGCTTTCGTCCCCCACGGACACCCCTGCCATGTCCACCCCCCGTAGAGAAGGAGGACCTGTACATGCTCAAGAAGGAGGAGAAGGAGGAGTCAGTGGCCCCAGAGCTGGCAGAGCTGGTGGCAGCAGTGCCCGAGAGCACAGAGCCAGAAGCAGAGGCCGACGGGGAGGAGCTAGACGGCAGTGACATGTCTGCCATCATCTACGAGATCCCCAAGGAGCCTGAGAAGTGGGTGCCCGGGGCGAGCAGGCTGTGTCAGAGGGATAGCCAGCAGGCACCCAGCCTGCCTGAGGTGGGAGCCCTGACTCCACGGGCCCCTTCCCCCTCCAGGAGGCGGCGGAGCAAGAGGTCGCGGGTGATGGACGCTGATGGCCTGCTCGAGATGTTCCACTGTCCCTACGAGGGCTGCAGCCAGGTTTACGTGGCCCTCAGCAGCTTCCAGGTGAGGCCTCCACCTGAGGTGGAGTGGGCAGGGCCTGCTTCTGTGCCGGCAGCCTGTGTGCTGGGTGGGGGCCCCAGGGACTCTGGGCTGGGCTGGGTGGTTCGTGGAGGGCTGCTAGGACATGGACTGTGCATTTAGGGGTGGTGGGTCCTGGACTCTGCGGCATGTATGGTGGCGAGTGTTCACACAAACAACACACAGTGTGGGCGGCACGCCAGCCCCACCCACCTGCCCAGTACCACTGGCCTTCAAGTCCCAGGTCACTGCACCACCAGGATGGAACTGCTGGTGTGACCTCTAGAGTCGGAACAGGGTGCCCCTGAGGACAAAGACGGGGTCTTCTCATCTCCCCACACCTGGCACAGAGGGGGCCCCAGGCCTTCAAATTTGCTGAACCATATTTTCAGTAAATATGAGCATCTACTGTATGCCAGGCACCTCTGCAGTGCCAAGCTGCAGTCATTCCAGTGAGTTAAGGAATGCAAGAACAAAGGAATAAATGACTCAGAGCTGCCCGCTCCAGGTCCCAAGGGGCAATGTAGCACGTTGTCAGAGTCGCTGTGGGCTGACAGCCCTGGAATCCAGTCCCAGTCCTTTCGCTGCCCACTTGTAATGCATGCCTCAAACCACTGAGCCTCTGGAGCCTCAGTTTCCCCATCCATAAACTGGCTGAGCAGCCAGGCTCTTCACAGGACCGTGGGAGGATTGACTGATGCCCAGCCCAGAGCCTGACCTAGAGTAGACACTCAATAAATGCTGTTTGGTCCCAGTTGTGCACCAGGGCTCCAGCTCAGAGCTGAGAGTCTCTACCAGGGCAGAGGCACCCCTCTTTTTTCTTCCAGGCTAGGTCAGCCCCAGCCTGCGTCCCAGCTACCCTTACCTCTCCCCAGCCTCAAGAGTCCCACAGGGGAACCCACAGCCCTATACCTGCCCCTCTTACCTGCAGAACCACGTCAACCTCGTGCATCGGAAAGGGAAGACCAAAGTGTGCCCTCACCCTGGCTGCGGCAAGAAGTTCTATTTGTCCAACCACCTGCGGCGGCACATGATCATCCACTCAGGTCAGGCCCATGGCTGGGTGGGTGACACAAGCAGAGGCCACCCTTGCCCCTCACAGACTCCGGTTCAAATTCCACCTGGTCTCCGTGTGTTCCCGGGCAGTCTGCTGAGCGTCTTGCTGGCCCATGAGCCCTCCTTCACGTTGGCTGCTCATTGTTAAAGAGTCGGCATTCCTACCAAGGCGATGTAGGGTTTGGTGTGACTGCCCTGGGCCGCCTGTCAGAGCCTGCTACCCCATCTCTGCATCACATCAGAGTCACCCCACAGCCCCCTAGACGGCAGCACCCTCAGCCCGGCATCTCCGCCTCCCCCAGGTGTCCGTGAATTCACCTGCGAGACGTGCGGCAAGTCCTTTAAGAGAAAGAACCACCTAGAAGTCCACCGGCGCACGCACACGGGAGAGACGCCCCTGCAGTGAGTGAAGGATCACCCGGCAGCGGGATGGGAGGAAGGGCTCCAGGTCTGGACCCACAGAAGGGGTGTCCCCTGGGCTGGCTCCACCCCCCGTGCCTCTGCCCAGTTCCATGTGAGTGCCCACTCCAGATGGCGCTACATGTGGGCCCCGATGAATGGGCTCCTCCCCTGAGTAGCCCCGCCCCTAAGGTGTCCCCTGCCCGGCTGCCAGCCTGTCCCCACCCCTAGGCTGTGCCTGCTCTGACCTGCCCGCGGTGCTGCCCGCTGCCCACAGGTGCGAGATCTGCGGCTACCAGTGCCGGCAGCGCGCGTCGCTCAACTGGCACATGAAGAAGCACACGGCAGAGGTGCAGTACAACTTCACGTGCGAGCGCTGCGGGAAGCGGTTCGAGAAGCTGGACAGCGTCAAGTTCCACACGCTCAAAAGCCACCCGGACCACAAACCCGCCTGACCCACCTGACCACTGACCGTTCCTATTTATTTGTCTGCTTGGATACCTCACCCGGGCCTGCGGGTGCCTGGACAGTCGCGGGGACTCCGAGACCGCGGGCCGGAAGGAGGTGTCCCGCCCCGCCCCAGGACTGGGCCCCCTGGGCAGGTCCCCCTTCCCTACCCCATCCCACCTCCGGAGCTGGCGCCTGGGGCTGCACGGCTTGAACTGTGTCAAGAGAGCAAATGAGATTAAAGAGTGAGAAGGGAGACGCACCTCCCTTAGGCCTGGATAATTGGGCAGCGTGGGTGGGGAGCGGAGCCCTCTCCAACTCCAACCTGGTCCCTTCCTGAGCAGGTGCTACCCCCTCCGCTGCCTCTTGCCCTCCAAGACCCGGACGGGGGAATGCTTCCCTAGCGGGACGGCCCTTTGTACTTCCTCAGCTGCCTGCGCCCTGCAGCCCCGCAACCACCTTCCACAAGGCCAGGGGCCTGGTAGGCCACTGGGCACGTCCCACTACTCAGGGTCCTGATGCCCAGTCCTAATCCCTCACAGAACACGCAGTAAACATTTGTTGAGCGTCGGCTGCAGTCCCCACCATCAGAGTGCTCAGGGACCAGTGGGAAGATGTGCACTAAAATCCTAAATACAACATTTACAGCTATGACAAGCGCCATGCAGAAAACAGTGAGTGACTTGCTGGTTTTAGGGAGGGCCTCTCAGGAGGTGACATTTGAGCATAGACCAGAATGACAAAGAGGATCTATCCCTGAAGAAAGCTGGAGGAGGCAAGTCCCAGGCTAAAGGAACAGCCAGTGCCAGGTCCCCAAGGTAGAACCAGCTCGGCCTTTTCCTGAAACAGGAAGGGGCGTGGATTGGCAGGGGCTGGCCCCATTTCCCGGAGGAGGATGCCGAGGCCGCCACTTCCTGTCGGCCATCAGGGGAAGGGCCGGGGAGCGATACCCCGCTGCGCGCTTCCTTCCTGCTGCGGCCGCCAGGTGGCGTGCGAGCCGCCTGGGCCCGGGTGGCTGCGGCCACGTGACCCTGGGGACAGCAGCCGCGAGCCTGGGCACGTGCCCAGGGGAGCACTGTGGCTCCACGCGGAGATTGGCCCTAGCGGCTCCTCACCAGCTCGAGGGGGGTGGGGGGCGGGTCGGAGCCACACAGCTAGGCCCCAGTTTTCGCTTTGGACCAGGGGCTATCCCGGCCGGGGACGAAAGAACCAGTGAGAATAAGACCCCTGGGGTCGCCCTCCACCCCCTAGGCTCAGTACCCCTCGCTCTTCTCGCCCGGCCGCAGCCAGAGCCGGCAGTTTCCATGGGAACCGCAGCCAGGTCTGTGCGCCCAGGAGTAGCCCCCCTCCTGACGCAGCGTCCGATCTGGGAAGAGCACGGAGTAGGGAACAAGCGATCACTCGAGGTCCCCACAGCCAGCGGCTGGGTTCGCCCCGGTAGGCCCAAGCCAGGCCACCCGAGGGTCCGCACAGCCACGGCCTCGATTGCGGAGCCACTGTGATTGGCCTGCCGTCTCCATCAGTCTGGCAGCGCCCTCTGCTGCTCGCGCTCTGATTGGCTCAATCTCTAAGGCATCCTCCTGCTATTGGTTCTCCCTAGGGCCCTCCCTGATTGGTCAAATTAGGTTCTCCTCGTTGGGTTTAATGACACTCTCGGACAGAGTCTAGAGTCCACAGGGGCTTGCAGGGACGAGGATAGGGTGGAGGCTACGACTCTTGGGTTAGGGGATTCCGGACTAACTTGCCCACTCCCAGCGCCCTCGACTGAGCCGTCGGACCGCTGTCTATGGTGCTGAAGCTGAACTCAAAGGAGCCCCCAGCCACAGTGAGAGCGCGTCCCCGCGCCTAGCGGCTACCCCGACAAGAGCATGCACGTGCGTCCTCGCATCAAAGGACGTTGCATCTCCCCGATCGTCTTAGAGAGAGGCCGGGTCCCCCTACCAGAAGAGGAGCGTGACTCCACAGTCTGGGAGACCAATCACGAGCCCGGAAAGCCAGGATATTTAAATGGCAGATCCGCTCACCCGAGTATGATGAGGTCCGAGAGCCCATGGCTTCTTGCGGTTGCAGAGTGCCAACGGGAATTGGATGGTACTCTGAACCACAAACATCTTTCCCCTTTGGAGCAGTGCGGAGTTCCCTCGCACTGTGGGGCACAAGTCCCCACCTTTTGAACCCTAGACGCACCTAACCCACTCCTAACAATCCACAGGGTCCCAGTATCTTTTCAGATAGATTAGGGCCCCAGTCATTAACCACCCACCCCCATGTCTTGAAGGGCTACACCTGGTGTCCCCAACTCTGGAGACCCAGGTCTCTTCCCATTGAAAACTTGGTTCCCCATCCCTTTCCAGTCTTCTAGTGGACAGCTCCTCTGGGAGACTGGGACACCTATACCTTCTCCTGGAAACCCTGGTGGAGTAGTGGATAAGAGCTAAGGCTGCTAACCAAAAGGTTGGCAGTTCGAATCCACCAGGTGCTCCTTGGAAACCCTATGGGGCAGTTCTACTCTGTCCTATACGGTCGCTAAGAGTCGGGATCGACTCGATGGCAGTGAGTTTGGGTTTTTGTTGTTGTTTTTTTTTCTAATACCTTCTCCGCCCTCTGCGCCCCTCCCCAGCATCTCGGGTGCTGGACAGAAGAGGGAAACCTGCCATGTCGCCAGAGAAAACAGTACACCCAAGAAGAGGAGCCAAGGCAAGGAGCATGGTCTGCCGAGGCAGACGGGCTGGAACGTGGCAACCGGAGCCCCAAGATGCGCTTTCGGATGTAGAGAGTCCGCGCCCGCGCGCGCCCGCTTCCACCTGCCGCGCCGTCGGGTGCCGCGAGGGGGCGGGGCTCGGGAGCTTCAGCCAATAAGCGACGCCGGCGCTGGCAGCTGCTGCTATAAAGGGCTGGGGGCGGCGGCTGCGCGGCCCAGAGCTCGGAGCGCGCATCACGGGTCGGCGGGAGGGAGGGAGGGCGGGCGAGGGCAGACAACTGAGCACCCGGGACCGGACAGGCCGGGCCGAGGGGGCGGCGGCGATTGGGCAGAGCGCTGGAAATTCTGTTGGGAAACGCAACTTCCCCGGGCCCCGCGGGGCCGCGCAGGGGGCGTCCTTAACCCCGCGCCCTCTTTCCATCCTCTGCCGCCCGCCGGCCACCCCGGGGCCCGGTCGTTCGCGCGCGTGCCCCCGGGCTCGGGCCCGTCCCCGACCCTCGAGGGAGCCGCTGCCTTCACCGACGCCTTTGCAGCCGCCGCTCCAGAGGCTGCCCGGGCGGGCCCCGGCGTGAGCATCGGGCGCCCCCCACCGGAGTGCACGACCCCCGGAGCCGCCCTCTATACGGACCGCGCCCGCCGGGCACACAAGAATGGTCACTGTAGGTATTCTCCTGTCGCCAAGGGTAAACCTAGACGGGGAGAGGTTGGGCCCAGGTTCCTCGGAGATGGGGGGGGTAGGACCAGGCCTAGCTAGGCCTGGCGGGGTGGGGGGTAGGACCGAACCTCGGGGCCTGAGAGTGGGCAGGGCCGCGCCCAGAGTGCTGGAGGCGCTTAGAGCCTGACCTGTTAGGACTTGGGGAGCTGGGCTGCGATTCAGAGGGTTTCCTACGCGGCCCTGGGGGCGAGATTGCCCACCTCCCCAAAGCTGGCCTGATGGGGGAGGGGCCGCAGAGGCGGAGGATGCCGCCTCCATCCAGGCCCGGACCTCGCAGGCAGCCCAGGCAAACGCAGGGCCCTGATCACTGATGCTGGGCCAGGCCAAGGCGGGCAGGGAGTCCCCGAGGGCCCCGGGGAGGCGGGTGGCGTAGGATCGCGCGCGCCGGGACTCGGCCTCGCCCGGGAGCCGGGCGTCTCGTCCTCGAGCCCGACGACCTTGCGGCAAGCGGGGAGGGGAGGGGGCGCGCCCGGAGGCCCCGCGGGCCCGCCGCCGCCGCCGCCGCGTCCCTTTGTTTCTCGGCGTTTCTTCCCGGGCGGTAGCCTCGCGCGGGCGCCTCGGGCTGCGGAGAGGGGGAGGGGAATGGAGGGCTCGCGGGGGCGCTTTCGGGCTCCTGGGCCCCCGCCTCCTGGGAGATGGTCTAGGGGGCTGAGGCAGCCCACCTAGACCGATACCAGGCGCCCCACCCCGCCAGGGTTCTGGGCCGCGGGGTGACCTTGAGTACGCTCGCCCGCCGGCCCGCGCCACTCCTCCGGCGCCCGGCGCCTTCAGCATCCACCGAGCTGGTCAGCTCCCGAGCTCGCGGCCCCGCCCGGCCGGCCCCGCCCTGTCTGGTCCACGCCCCTCCACGCCCATCGAGGCCCCGCCCCCTAGGGCCCTAGGGGCCCAGCCTCGCCCGAGCCCTCGGATTTCCCCTCTGCAGCCCGGGCGTATCCCGGAGGCGGGGCTGGCCAGATCTGACCCCGCCCCGGCTCCGCCCTCGCCCCCGCCCCGCGACTCTGTTCGCCGCGCCGACGCGCGTCCTTTGTCTGATCCCAGCGCCCAGGCCTCCCTCTTCCCCTCTTCCTGTCTCTCCCTATGTGTCTGTACACTGTGTCTCTTCCTGGGCCTCTTTTTCGAGTTGTGGCGAGCACGGCGGGTGGGGGGATGCCTCCACCCTTGGGCCTCTCCCCTCCTGCACCCTGGGACCCGCCCACCTGACTCACCTCACGCGCTCACCTCAGGCCACCGCCTTTCCCTCCCTGCATCTCAAGCTTTTCATCCAGGTCTGAGAAAGAGAGTGTGACCTACTGAGGACCCACAGAACCCCCACAACGGCCCATCAACCCTAGGCTTCCTCTCGTCTGTTCCCCTATTTGGAAAAAATACTGATGCACAAAGAGGAGAGGGTGTGGTCAGAGGTCACAGAAGGGCCTTGAGGCCCTTGAAGGCCTGGCCACTCCCATGGGGGACACTTAGGCAGAGACCCATCCTGAGGATAGGCTGGGAGGCAGTGAGGAGGTAAACTGAGACAGGCGAGGGCCCTGCATGGAGGGGGAGGGGCCCAGGGTGGGAGGCTCAATCAGCACCACGTGGTGGCCCAGCCTCAGCATGCATGCCACTCAATGCCCTATTGTCAGCTTCTGTCGCTGTGACTGGGGCCAGAGGATGCAGCTCGGGTCAAGAGGGCCAGATGCACGAGGGTCAATGCAGAAAGTGACTTCAGGTGTGTTCACTGCAAACTCCACAGGCCAGATGTGTGTGCGGCGGTGCAAAAGAGCCAGAAAAAAAGAGTGACAGGGAGGAGGAGGGACAGAGAGGGAGTGACATGGGCAGAGACTGGGTAGGAGGGAGGAAAAAGGGGTTCAGAGAGAGAAATGGACAGAGAGGAGACAGGGACGGAGGAGATGACAGAGAGAGAAAAAGAAAGGGAGAGACTCAGAGAGAGGGGGCACACATGAGAGCTCCCTTGCTCCCAGGCCCACCGTCTGCCTCTGTCTGCCTCTCCATCTTTGAGCTGCCCTCTTCCCCTCTGGCCTCACGCCTCCATCCCTCTCCTGGCCAGCCCTTGAAAGTCCCTGTGATTCACTTGCTGCAGGCCAGGACAGGGCGGGTGTAGCTTCTACCAATCCGATCCCCATTAGCGGCTCAGCTGAGCAGGCTCAGCTGAGGAGGAAACGCGACACTGATCCTTCTATGCTCTGGCGTGCTCTGGCACAGATGGGATGGTGGAGAGATTGGTAGGCTGGGCCTCAAGACCCCAGGTCTGACTGCCCCAATCACCTCTTTGCCCCATCCAAACTAGGGGCGGCATTAGGGTGTGGGCATCCCATAATCCTGTAGTGTTTGGAGTCAACTGATCGGAGGTCAAATCCTGATTCCACCACTCCCAACTTCTCCTGTCACCCTGGGCAAGTCACAGGTCTCTCTGATTCTCCATTTCTCCATCTGAGAGTAGAGAAGACAATCTTCACCTTTCAGTGTGGTTGTGAAAAGTCAATGAAAAATTTGCACTTGAAATACTTGGCTCCATGCCTGGCACATAGTTGTTGTTGCTGTTGTTAGTTGCTGTCAATTCATGGCGACCTCATGTACAACAGAATGAAACGTTGTCTGGTCCTGTGCCATCCTCATTTGCTATGTTTGAGTTCATTGTTGTGGCTATTGCGTCAATCTATCTATGGAGGGCTTCCCTCGTTTTCACTGACTCTCCACTTTTCCAACCATGATATCCTACATAGCAGAGGTTCCAAAACTGGAATCGAATGTCCTGAGCCAGTGGTTTGTGTACTGATGTTTGCTTATCGGGCTCCCATAGCAGATATTACCAACCAATCACAGAACTCTCTCTTGCTGAGCCTGGGTGGAAATTCAGAAATCATCTCTATATGTGAGGGACTTCTGTGCCATACCTTTGCTGAAGAGACAGAGGCCCAGAGAGGTGACGTGAGTGTCAGGGGAGACAGTGAGGAGGTTGGAGCCAGTGGCTAGCACATGGTGGCGAATTGAATGACTTGGCAACGCTTATGCCCAGGGCAGGGCATAAAGTAGGTGCTCGGTTCTCTTAGCCCTTATTATTTTTATTATTATTGACCATTTTGTTAGGAAAGTAAGCCTGGAATCCAAACCCTGGACTTGAATTCTCAGTCACCGTTTAAATGTTGCAAGTCCCTACCCCTCATTGAGACTTGGTTTCCTCATCCGTTGAACAGAGAAGAGTCTCGTAATTTTCAACACTGGGAGAATTAACTGGCAAGTGTTACACAAAGAATTTTGTCTGGCACACATCATGGCCATGGTTGTTAGTAAAGTATTAATGTTATGAGACCGGGATGCAGATCTGTGGAACGTGTGTTGTTGCTTCACCACCAGCATCCATGGCAGACATTGCCAATCAATCCAGTGCGCATTTCTGCTGAGCCTGGACATGGCTTCTGAATACTCCAGGCAGCCCCTCAGGCAGACACTTTCACCCAGTTGGAGTTGCAGGGAAGTTGACCCTCTGTTGTTGCTGTTGTTAACTGCTGTAGAGTCTGTTGGCTATGACTCATACCTACCTTACATATAAAAGAACAGAACGTTACCTGGTCTTGTGCCATCTTCGTGGTCTGACCCTCTGTACTATCCCTTTAATAAGAGTACATGAGAAAGAAACGGAGGCCCAAGAAAGAGCTAAGATCATCCCTCAGGACACACAGCTATAAGGTGGCAGAGCCACCCCAAGGCACTGGCTCTAGTGATTAAAATCAGCTCTGGAGTCAAACAGACCTCCTAACGTCTCTGAGCTCAGTTTCCTCGCCTGTAAACTAGAAAACTAGAGAATGTGTTCTCTGCCTTTCGAGATTGTTGGAAGAAATAAATGAAAGTGCTCCACACAGTGCCCGGTGCCTGGTCGATATCCAAACTCAGGGAACAATTATTAATAGCAGTATTATGTGGCAAGGATGCTGGACATGAAAAACCTGCTTCCATTTCCCATGACAGTGCCCATGGCAGACATTGCTAACTGATCTCAGAACACTTCCCAGCTGTATCCACATGTAGCTTTAGATCCTTCCCCAGGCCACTAACTATGCCAGTAATTCGGAGTCTGTGGCAAAGTGGAGCAGAGGCCTAGAAGCAGTAAGTGGCATGTCTGAGGACACACAGCTGGGAAATGTTGAAGCTGGAACTAGTCTTGATTGCAGTAGAAGTTGAAAAATATAGGCTAGAGATCAGAAAACTCAAGCAAATCCTGTTCTACCATTTACTATGTGTTGCATGATCTTTGGCCATTTTTCAAATACCTTCAAACCTCAGTTTTCTAATTTGTCAAATGAAGGAAAAAAAGAAAAAACACCTCTTTTCAGTATTGCTGTAAATAGAAAAAGGAAAATTGCATGTAAAGGCTCTGCACAGTGCCTGGCACACAGACAGGGACGGCTGAGGTAATATGTACCTGCTGTCTGTTTTTAATTCTGTGGTCATGACAGACATTGCTAATTAATCACAATGATGTTTCCCACTGAAGCTGGATATGGCTTCTGAACGCTCCTCAGTTCAACCCTCTAGGATGACCCCATCAATTGATTTGAGTTTTCAGGCAAGGGCAACCTATTTGCCAACTCTGCTATAGGAGGAGACATGAGAAAATACAGGCTAATTTACCTCCCTATGTCCATAGCAGACAATGTCAATCAATCCCACCACTGTTTCCTGCTGAGCCCAAATGTGGCTTTAAAATTCTTCTCTACGTGGGCCCTCAGATAGCCATTACCAGTTCTTTTGAGTTTGAAGCAAAGTGAAAGAGGCCCCCAAAGTGCCAGGCTTCCTTCTGGTGTGGGGTGCAGGAGGAATTCCACCCGTGTTGCTCTCAGAGAGCCCAAACCCAGGTGCAGGACCCGCCCCCAGGCCAGACAACAGCAGAGGGACAGGAAAGGCCCTGAAGGGTGAAAATGGCTGTACAACTCGAAGAATGTAATCATTGTCACTGAACTGTACATGCAGAAGCTTGAATTGGCATATATGTTTTTGCTGTGTATATTCTCAACAACAACAAAATAAAACAAAGTAGGATAAATTACTTTTAAAAAAGAATAACTTAACCATAAAAAACTTAAAAAATAACATTTTAGAGTCTTTGTGACATTTAAATATAAAACAGTATGCTCTCCTGAACATAGATGTAAAAAATTCTAAACAAAAAACCACAAAAATGCTCAGCAAATCAAATCAAAACAAAAATTACAACATAACCAGGTTTGGTTTATCCTAGGAATGCAAGGTTGGTTTAATATTAGCAAATTAATTAATGTAATTCATAACATTAGCATATTAAAGCAAAATAATAATTTTAATAGATGTAGAAAAATTCAATAAAATTCAACATCCATCCCTTAGAAAAAGAATCTTGTTAGAATAGTAAGAATAAAATGTTCTTCACCTGGCCATCTACAAAAAAACCTATAGTAAAGATCATGTTTAGCTGTGAATTGTTTAAAGCATTTCCTTTAACATCAGGAGTAAGGAAGCTGCTGCTAACCAAAAGGTTGGCAAGTTCGAATCCACCAGCAGCTCCTTGGAAACCCTATGGGGCAGTTCTGCTCTGTCCTAAAGTGTTGCTATGAGTCAGAATTGACTCAGTGGCAACAGGTTGTTTTTTTTTTTTTTTTTTTTAAATCACATTGTAGCCACTGCAATACAACAAGAAAAAAAAAAAAAAAACAGGTATAAACTGGAGATGAAGAAATAAAATTGTCATTATTTGCAGGTGTTATTATGTTATCCATAGAAAACCCAAAATAGCTCAATGGAAAAGCTGTGGAGATAAATGCCTAGTGTAAATCTGTGCATGAACAAAAGAAATATTAACATGATATTTGGGACAGGAATTAACTTTTAATGGGAGGAAAGAAGTATATTATCAGGGAAGGGATTGTGGGAGGCTTCTAAGCTACTAAAAATGTTATATTTCTTTATTTTTATAATTTATTTTTGTTGTTGTTGAGACTATACACAGCAGAACATACACCAGTTCAACAGATTCTACATGTACAATTCAGTGACACTGATTACATTCTTCGAGTTGGGCAACCACTTTCAACCTCCTTTCTGAGTTGTTCCTCCTCCGTTAACATAAACTCACTGCCCCCTAAGGTTCCTATCTAATCTTTGAGTTGCGGTTGTCAATTTGATCCCATACAGATGCATCTTAAAAGAGCATAATTCTCAAGGCAGACATTCTTTACTAGTTAAGCTAAACTATTGTTTGGTTTTAAGAAGACTTTAGAGGATATTTTTGGTTTAAGGTTTAAAGATTATCTTAGGGCAGTAGTTTCAAGGGTTCATCCAGCCTCCATGGCTCCAGAAAATCTAGATCCTATGAGAATTTAAAATTCTGTTCTACATTTTCCCCCTATTGATCAGGATTCTTCTATAAAACCTTTAATAAAAATGTTCAGTAATTATAGCTGGGCAACATCCTGTTCTGGTCTCATGGCAAAGGACGAAGTTGTTCATAGAGGCAATAAGCCACACATTCCATTTCCTCCCCCTATTCCTGACTCTTCTTCTTCCTCTGTTGCTCCAGACAAATAGAGACGGATTGTACTGCCTTGATTGATCATTTGCAAGCTTTTAAGACCCCAGGCACTACTCAGTGAACTGGGAGGTGGAACAGAAGCATTAAACCCGTTATTAGGTCAACTAACTGGGATGTCCCATAAAACCATGACCCTAAACCTTCAAACCAAGGAACCAAATCCCATGAGGTGTTTGATTGTACATAAGCAGCCTCAGATTTTTTTTTTTTTTTTTTTTTGGTCAGTGTTGTAAATATATCTATCACACAGCTTTTGCCAGTTCAACTCTGAACAGATGTACAACTTACTGAGAGCAATTACATTAATTGGCTGTGCAACCCTACCCTTAACCGGTGTGATTTTTCCATCACTGTAAACTGAAACTCAGTACTCCATAAAAAATGTTGTATTTCTTATTCTGAAGACATAAATGTTCATTTTATTGTTCTGTAAAAGGCACAGATAGCTTTGAGACATCATTTTGCATGTACGGTATTTATTTAAGAAATTGTTCACAGTAAAATCACATGTAAAGTGCTTTGTCCAGTCCTGGAACATAGTTGTTGTTGTTCATTGCCATCAAGCTGAATCTAATTCACGGCGACCCCGTGCACAACAGAAGGAAACTTTGCCCGGTCTTGCACCATCTTCGTGATTGTTGGTGTGCTCGAGTCCATTGTTGTGACCACTGTGTATTTTGAGTGCCTTCCAGTCTAGGGGCTCATCTCCCAGCGCTGTATCAGACAATACCCTGTTGTGATCCATAGGGCTTTCATTAGCTTACTTAGGAGGTAGATGGCCAGGTTTATTTCCTAGTCTGTCTTAGTCAACACGTAGTAGATGCTCAATATATGCAAGAGATTACCAGAAGAATACACGATCCCCTCCCCATGTTCAAGCCCATGTCAGTCATGGATAATGGATCACCATTAAGCCCCTCCCCACTCCCGCCAGTCCTGGTGTGGGAACTGGGCGGTGAGCGGGTGCGGCCTGTTGTTTCCAGCAGATACTCGGGGCCATGGAGTCTCAGGTGGCGGGGGGCCCGGCAGGCCCGGCCCTGCCCAACGGGCCACTCCTTGGTACAAACGGAGCCACTGATGACAGCAAGACCAACCTCATTGTCAACTACCTGCCCCAGAACATGACCCAGGACGAGTTCAAGAGTCTCTTCGGTAGCATTGGTGACATCGAGTCCTGCAAGTTGGTGCGGGACAAGATCACAGGTGTGGCTGATGGTGGATGGGGTGGGGCAGGAGTGAGGAACAGAGGTGAGAGTTGGTAGCCTCAAGAGTATAGGTGTGATGGGGGCAGGTAGGACTCTGAGAGCTCTGAGAAGTGATAGGGAGACAGGTGTTATGCTAGGTGGGGAGCTGATGAGGACAGGTGAGATTTTGGAGGACCTGAGGTGTGATGGGGAGACAGGTATGACCCTAGGTGCGGATCTTAAGGGTTATAGGGGCAGGTGGGACTCTGAGGTGGGTCTAAGATGTCAGGGGGAAAGGGAAGAACTCTGGAGGAACAGGTAAGGCTGGGATCTTGGTTCTTACAACCTTGGGGAGGGTCAGCCTCTCAGGCCTGGGTTTGGGAGGACACTGGCAGGTCTGGGGTTTGAGTAGGGAGGTCATCGTCCTGGTCCTACCCACAGGGCAAAGCCTCGGCTACGGGTTTGTGAACTACTCTGACCCCAACGATGCTGACAAAGCCATCAACACCCTCAATGGCCTCAAACTGCAGACTAAGACGATCAAGGTTGGTGCCGTCATGTCCCCACTGCTACTTACCTTCCCCCTGACACCCAGCCCCCCACTACCATCCTTCTTCCTGCATTTCCACGCCTCTCTTACCCACTAGTCATCCCCTGGGCAGCTTGTATCTCTCCTCCAAGGCTTCCTGCCTGGGTCACCTGGGGACTAGTGGTTTTATCTCTCTTGAACCTCAGTGTCCTTACCTGTCAATGGGGACAATAATAGCCCCTCCTCCCTGGTCTCTGGAGCCTCAGAGAGTCTGCCAGCCCTGGAGGTACCCAGCAGCAGCAGCAGGAGTGACCAGGGTCCAGTGGGCAGCCCCCTCCTTGCCTTTGTCATGGAAATAGATGGGGTGGAGCCCATCTGCCATCTGGAGCCTAATTAGGGTCTGGGAGGGTGGGATTGGGGGGGCCCCCACCTTTGTGCAACACACCCTCCCCTTGCAGCAGCTGCAGCTGGGACCCTGTAAGCCCAGGTTCCCTGGGGGGGGGTCGCCATGGAAACCCCCCCTCTAGGTTCGCCTGGGGGTGTCTGGGCTCCACCCCACAAATCTGCTCCTGTACCCTGGGGGTCACTGGGGGAGGGGCAGAGCACCCATCTGGCCCCCAGTTTGCCATGGGAACAGAAGTAGAAGAATCTGTTCCTCTCACTGAGGTGGGGTGGGACCAGGTTGTGATCCGATGGGCCTCTCCGTGGCCAACTAGACCCAGAAGCCCTCGGGTATACGAGGGTGGTCACAGGTGCCGAAGACGGCACCTAGTAACTGACTGTGAGAGCCAGAGGGTCACTGTGTGTGCACAAAGCAGCGTGGGGTGGTGGGGAGGACGTGTGTGCGCGCATGTGCATGCATGCGTGTGTGCGTTTGCGATGCAGGGGGTAGATGTAGAACTCTGAGTGTCCCTTGGGCTCTGAGACACAGTGTTTGTGGGACATGGTGTTTTGTGGCACTGTGACCTCAGCTGTGATGTGGGGTGTCTGGCTGTTCCTGTGATGTGGTGGTTGTGTAACATGGTGGCTATGGGTTTGTTGAGCATGGTGTTGTTTTGACAGGTGTTCTGTGACACCTTGTAACTCCAGCTGGGATACGGTGGGGCTATGTGGTGTGTCTGGCTATGACAAGGTGTTTGTGTGGCATGGTAAAGTGTGGGTGTGTCTGTGTCCCATATGGGGTAAAACGTGTGTGACGTGTGCGTGTGTGGTGGTGTGACTGGTGTGTGGTTCTGCAACGCTTTCTGTAATTGTGTAAGACCCCAAGTGTCACTGTGATGTGGCAGTGGCCTTGTGTTACTCTCCTGATGGTTCAAGTCACCGTGGCTGTGGGCTGTGTGATGCAATGTGG
The DNA here is from genome assembly GCA_030035585.1 of Dugong dugon. NCBI lineage: Eukaryota > Metazoa > Chordata > Mammalia > Sirenia > Dugongidae > Dugong > Dugong dugon. The sequence goes on along the minus strand of CM057462.1, from coordinate 15,145,283 downwards.
CCTTGAGTGTGTGTTTCTACCTGTGTACTGTGTTGCATGGTCGGTCCTGACTGAGGGCTCCAGCAGATTCTGCCCCAAATATTTCCAGCTGCCTGCTGTGTGGCAGGCCTCGTCTTGGTGAGGGGCACGGGAGGAATTCCACCTGTGTTGCTCTCAGGGTGCTCACACTTAGGTGCAGGACCTGCCCCAGGACGCTCCACAGCAGAGGGATGGGAAAGGCCCTGAAGACCTGCTCTGTGGCTGCATTTGTCTGTGCCTCAGCTGCTCCAGGACCCCAAACACCCACCTAGAAGCTTAGGCCCCTTTTTGCTCCCCCCAAATCTAACCCTTCAGCAAGTCCCCTCCTGTCAAAGCTCACAGCTCAGTGGAGGAGTGAGAAACCTGTCAAATTCATGGCCATGATTTTTTTATTGCAGAAATAATAGCAGCTCCTGGGTTTGTCTCGTTTCTGAAGGACCCCAGGTGTACACCATCCTATCAATCATAACCCCTCACCCATGAGCACCGTCAGCCCCATCCACGCCCAGCCTGCCTTCTCTACTTGGTTAGTTTTTTAATTAGTTATTTCTAATGAAGTAACACACCTTCACAACTCATCGCCCGGAACAAAAGCTGCATCGTTGACAATGACCCCTGTCAGCCTAGAGGTTAATTTAAAAAAAAACAAAACAGAACAGAAAATAGACATTGGCCGAAAAGGGGGGAGGGGAGCTCACGGCCAGCTAAGGGTCACTCCATTGGCATTTGGGGGCGGGTCCCTGCAGCCATTTTCTAGGACATTTATAAACACATAATGAGGTGGGGTCACACATACGCGCTGCTTTGTAAAGGGACTTTTCTTTCCCTCCCTTCACAATACTCACCACTGTTTCCGGGAGATAAGTATACACGTCCACCATTTTTTAAACAGCTGCAGAGAGTTTCATTGTTGGGCTGGACCCTTGCAAACGACAGGAATCAAATGATTGCACCAAAGCGTGTATTAATTCACAATGGAGAGAAGTGCTTTGAGAGAGAGTAAGGGGAGGGGGCGCACATTCAGACAGGAGAGGCCGGGAGGACCGAAAGCTGAAACGAAAAATGGAGGAAGAGAATCCCAGGCAGAGGGAACAGCCAGTGCAAAGACCTTGAGGTGGGACCCTGCCTGGGGTGCTTGGTGGCTGGAGCCAAGTGAGCGAGGGGGATAGAGGGTGGAGATGAGGGCACGGAGGTGACAGACAAATGGTGCAGGGCCTCGGGGGCCTGTGGGGAGACTTGGGCTTTTGCTCTGAGTGAGGTGGGAGCCATGGAGGGTTCTGAGCGGAGGAGGGACGTGCCCTGACTCAGGTGCTCACAGGTGCCCTCTGACAAAGGGGACAGACCATGGGGCATAAGGGCAGGAGCCAGGGGACCAGAATGGAGGCACCTGCACTGGTCCAGGCTGAAGATGGTCAGACCAGGATGGGGGTCGTGGGAGTGGGGAGAAGTGCCAAATTCTGCATGACGAGGAAGGTGGAGCAGATTAGATTTAATGGTGGCTGGGACATGGCGTGAAAGAAAGTCAAGCACAGCCTCAAGGCTGGGAAACTGAGCACCAGGAGGATGGTGCAGTCACAGCTGAGTCAGCCGGTTGGGGGCAGGCAGGAGTAGGACATGGCCATGGAGACCCCATATGGGGCACTGGGAGGCAGGCGTCACATGAGTGTGCAGCACGGGGACGAGGCCCACACTGAGGACTGACATTTGGGAGTAAAGTCCTGAGTCTGCACGCCTGTCCCCAAGGGGCGGAGTGTAGGCCTGAAGGCGGAGGGGCCCACGGGCCTGGCCCATTTTCCAAAGGAGTCAAAACATGGCTGTCAGTGGACTGTGGAGCTGGAGGGCGTGAGCTGGGGGTGCAAAGGGCCTGAGGCCTCTGGGGAGGTATGACCCCAGTGGGAGTACACTCAGAGCAGGCAGAGCATGTTGTTGCTGCCAGTCACGTCCCCCTGGTGAACAGTCAAGAAGTATTTATTGTGTGGATGGATGAATCATGTCTGTGACTCGGCAGTGGTTTGGATGTGGCCTTACTCTCTTCATCTATGAAATGAGCCTTCCCTTCACCCCTGTCTACCCCACTCTCCTTGCCAGGTGTCCTACGCCAGACCCAGTTCTGCGTCCATCCGGGACGCCAACCTGTACGTCAGCGGGCTCCCCAAGACCATGAGCCAGAAGGAGATGGAGCAGCTCTTCTCCCAATATGGCCGCATCATCACCTCGCGCATCCTGGTGGACCAGGTCACAGGTCAGGCTGCCAGGAGGGACCTCGAGGGGGCAAGGGGCAGAGGCAGGACCCAAATGGAGAAACCTCAAAGGCCAGGGCAAGAAGTGGGTGAGAGTGTCACACGGGAGAGGGCAGGGTCCTCATTGCCCCCTCACATCTGGCAGGCGTGTCTCGGGGTGTGGGGTTCATCCGCTTTGACAAGAGGATTGAGGCCGAGGAGGCCATCAAAGGACTGAACGGACAGAAGCCACTGGGCGCAGCCGAGCCCATCACAGTCAAGTTTGCCAACAACCCAAGTCAGAAGACAGGGCAGGCCCTGCTCACTCACCTCTACCAGTCGTCTGCCCGGCGCTACGCAGGCCCCCTGCACCACCAGACACAGCGCTTCCGGTGAGCCCCCTGCCACCCTTCTGGGCACCCCACACCCCAGGCTGGTGACCTAGGCTTGCAACCGCCCTCCCTGAACCCTCACTCCTGCAGGGTGGAGGGACACAGGGATGGTGCCCACGTGCCAGGGCTGCTGAAGGCAGCAAAGGGGAAGTGTGTGGGTGCTGAGCCCAGGCGTTAGATACAGCAGGTGCTCAATGTGTGCTGGCCATACGACTGGCACTAAGGGTTCTGGAGTCTCCCGATGGGAATCTAGACGTGGCTGCCCCCCTCTCAGGCACGTGGCTGTCTTGTGTCAGTTTCCTCATTTGTAATAATCATAATATACATTTATTGAGTGTTTTCTGTATGCCAAGAGGTTCCTGGGTGGGGCAAATGGTACGTGCTTGGCTACTGACCTAAAAGTGCTTCGAAACCACTCAGCAGTGCCGTGGAAGAAAGGCCAAGAAAGCTCTATGGAGCAGTTCTACTCTGTATCACGTGGGGTCGCCATGAGTCAGAATCGACTCAATGGCAACGGGTTTACTGCATGCTAGGCACACTTATCTATTCTGCACAGCAACCTGATGAAAGCACAGCTTTTATTTTCCTCATGTACAAACGAGGACCCTGACGCACAGAGTCACTTGCCCAGCCAGACACAGTAGAGAGGAGACTTGAACGCAGGACCCGCTCCCAGGCTCTTAGCACTCAAAACAGGGACAATCATGGGAGCCCCTTACAGGGCCCCTGGGCAGCCACGAGGAGTTATGCTCCCCAGCCCTCATCAAGTGCTGGGAGAGAGTTGGCTGTGGTGTTACTGTCGCCTTTGTTAGGAATTAAATTATCCACCCCAGAGAGGCCGGCCCCTGGGCTCAGATGGGACGCCCCGCAGGCGGAGGGGGAGGACGAGGGCCCGAGGCAGCACAGGGCAGGCGGAGGCGGTGCTGAGAGCGGGTCGTGCCAGGCGGTGTCCAGCTAGGCAGGAGCGGTGGGCGGGGGCAGGGCAGCGCTGCAGGCCTGCGGGTGGGGGTGGGGAGGCAGCCTCGGGCGTCACCGCTCAGGGTGGGACCGAGGCCGCCCCTGACCACCCCTTTTGCCTCCACAGGCTGGACAATCTGCTCAACATGGCCTACGGAGTCAAGAGGTAACAGTGCCCCCGCCCCCTGTCCTCGCGTCCCTCCTCGTTGCCCTGGTGCTCCCTCAGCCCCAGGATGGCCAAGTGGCTGTCTACCCCCACCCAGCTGTAGCATGGCTGTGAGGAAATTTGGCATCAGGCAGACCTAGGTTCTTTCCGTACCTCAGCCTCAGCCCTGGAAGACAGTGTAATTGCATTGAGTTGCAGACCCCTGTGGGGACAACAGGCAGAGCCGACCAGGAGGGTGGGACAAGCTCCCAAGAGGGGGGCAGGGACCTGGACCTCTCCCCGGTCCTCCTTTCCATCTCAATGCAGGCCGGGGTGTCACCCTCAGGGTCCTCATGTCCACCTCCGAGTTTCACCCCCACTGTTGATTGTCTTTGCACAGGGTCACAGAATGACCCCTCCCCCCAGGGGTCAGGGGTAGACTGAGGTCCCCGTGTCATCTTTCTCCCTGACCTTGTGACGGTCCCTGTGTTTATTCCCTAGCAAGCTGTTGAGTGCGTGCTGCGTGCCAGTGCTTGGCTTGGGGCTGGGGCTCCGGCATGGCCAGGTCCTTGTGCAGACTGTGACTGAAGTGAATATAGCCTGCCTTAGCACAGTGCTCGGCACACAGTGGGCACTCGGTAAAAGGCAGCCATTATTGCTATTGTTGTTGATATTATTCATGATTCCTGTCCAGTGGGGAAGAATAAAGAAACAGTGATCAGGGCCATGAAGGGGGCAGCATAAGCGGTGGTGAAGGCCAGGGGAGACCCCGACCCATGTGAGGCCTGGGGACGAGGAGCAGAGTGGAACGGAGCTCCTAGCAGCGAGAATGGCCTATGCAAAGGTTGAGAGAAGGATGGAGCAGTTAGCTCCCCGTGGCCAAGGCCGAGCAGTTCTAGTCATGAGTGGTTTTGTCCTGAGGGCGTGGGAGCCTGCAAGGAATGTGGCCTGGCCAGTTTGGTCCTTTCATTAATTCATTCACTTAACAAACACCTTGTGAGCACCTACTGTGTGCCAGGTGCTGCACTTGGTGCTGTAGCCCCACAGAGAACAAAGCGCTGCAGGGAAGATGGAGCTATGTGTGCTGGTGCTCAGGGGTTTGAGTGGGACAAGGCCTGTGAGGATTAGAGGGACTAGAGGGGCCACTTTTTCAGGGATCAGAGGAGGCTGCCCTGAGAAGGTGACCTGAACAGCGGGAGGGAGTTGCTATGCTCATGTCTGTCTCCTTGTGCTGCTCTTCCAGGGTGGGCCCTCAGCCACGTGGAGCTGTCAGGGTAACCAGTGGGACAGTGGGGCAGGGTTGCCAAGGGTGGGGCCAAGGCGAGGTCAGAGTTGGTCAAGGGCAGGAGTGGGGTAAGAAGATGTACTAAGGGAAGGGTGAAGGTCAGGGGAGGGTGAGGGGCTGGGATCAACAAGGCCAAGGACCTGGTAGGTCGTGGGCCCAAGGAGTAGATTGGGGCTCAGGGCAGGATCATGCGCTGAGGCATGTAGGTTCAGGGAGGGTTACATGTTGAGACAGGGCTACAGGCTAGGCTCGAGATCAGGGTCAGGACGGAGATCATGGAGTCAGGGCAGAGTCATGGATTATAGGGTCAGGAACCACGGGGCCATGGCAGGGTCTGGAAGGTGCAAACGCCACAACACAGTCCCAAAGTTATGACTTGGCCACAGTCATGACAATATCAGGGGTCGCAGGGTCACAGCGGGGTCGGGGACATGCTGGGGGTCAGGGCAGAGCCCACGTGACCCCCAAAGTAGTCCCCTGTCGCTCATCGCCAGGTTCTCGCCCATCGCCATCGACGGCATGAGCGGCCTCGCGGGCGTGGGCCTTTCAGGCGGCGCGGCGGGCGCCGGCTGGTGCATCTTCGTGTACAACCTGTCACCAGAGGCGGACGAGAGTGTGCTGTGGCAGCTGTTCGGTCCCTTCGGGGCAGTCACCAACGTCAAGGTCATCCGTGATTTCACCACAAACAAGTGCAAGGGCTTTGGCTTTGTCACCATGACCAACTACGACGAGGCGGCCATGGCCATCGCCAGCCTCAACGGCTACCGCCTGGGCGAGCGCGTGCTGCAGGTCTCCTTCAAGACCAGCAAACAGCACAAGGCCTGAGCCGCCGCCGCCCACCCGCCCTCCCCACCCCTCCCCGGGCAGCAGAGAGAGAGACAGAGAGAGAAGGGGCCCAAGAGAGACAGCGCAGGCAGACCACGGACGACGTGAGGCCCCACGTCCCTGCAGAAGCCACAGGGTGAGCACTCAGGGGCGGGAGGGTCTGCAGGGAATGGGGGTGCCTGGGGTCCCCTATCCCGTCTCTTGCCCCCACCCCATGCTGGGCTGTTCACTCTCTCGTCTTGGTTTTGTTCATGGCGGAGGTTTTTGTTTCTTTTTTCGGCTAAAAAGAAAGCAGAGATGTGCCCCCACCCCACCCTCAACCACCCTCCATGGGTGGCTTGGGAGGTACTGGGGGTTCCCCCCAGGACCCGTTGTCCAGGCCCCCAAACATCTCAGAGGGCCTTGGGGGGGAACAGGTTTAAAAATCCCCAACAAAGAGAAGTGTGAGGAGGGGTGTGGGCATCACTGGCCCAGAGCCCCTTGGTGGAGCATGGGGAGAGGGGGAGGGGCTGGAAGCAGAAACAAAATGAAAAAAAAAAGGGGGGGGTGGGAGGGGAAGAAAAACTCTATTTTTGTAAAAAGGGAAAAAGACCTCGTGGAGAATTTTTACTGGGGATTCTTGAACTTGAAAAAAAAAAAACACAAAAAAAGACAAAAAAAAAAAAAAAAGAAAATATTTTGGCAGGTTATGTTTACCAACTGGGGCAGGGGGCAGGGAGCAGCGCTGAGGGGCTGGGGTCCACAGGGCCACACAATAACTACAGCCACACAAGGCACACAGAGGCCACCCTCACACCCCAGGGATGCACAGCAGCACAGACAAACACAGAGATACACCCCAGAAACGTTTAGGAATCACTAGCCCTACTGAGACACAGGGGCCTCAATGAAACGTAGAGAAAGAAGGAGATGGAGGTGTGGGGCTACGTAAATGTGGACCTGGACGCGCATGGACGTGAGCAGACGTGAACACAGACACACACAGATACAGGTACATGTGGACCCAGCCACACGTGGACATGAGTAAGCACAGGTACACGTGAACACGGGCACACATGGACACGTGAGTGTGGAGACAGATACGTGTAGACACACAAACACAACACCCAGGGATACACAGACAGGCCCACAGCATCAGGCCCAAGCAAAAGGTCCCCCCCCCCCCCCCCACTTCCTCCTGCTAGGCCAGCCGGCGCTTCCCGCCACAACCCCTGCCCCAGGTTCTCTGCAGAGTTCTCTCCTGGATCATCAGTGGTCTCCCTGCCGCCCACGAACACAGGCGTGCACACACAGCGTCCACGCATCCAGACACACGATACCTCGTTCCACTTTGGCATCACGGTGGGCTGGGAGCTGCCCCCCCCCCAAACACTTGAGGCCAAAGGACCCTCTGTCCCTGGGGCCAAGCCTCCCTGGGCCAAGGCTGTGGCCCATGAAGCTGAGGGGGCGGCCCAGCCCTGAGCCTCCCCCACAGCAAGCACCCACCATGCCCGCCAGGCCCAGGGTGGACGGGCCCAGGGGCCCTGCCCCGCACTCCCTCCCATCCACTTGTCACCCGTTTTTGGTTTGTTGGGTTTTCCGTCTTTCCAGATTGGTGAGGGTGGTGGACGTAGCCCCCATCCTGAGCCTGGCCCAGCCTTGGCTTCTGTCTGGATTTTACATCCCCCTAGTTTTCATTCTTTTTAAAAATTTCCAACAGAAGCCGGAGGCCGGAGCCCCCGGGAGCCCTCGCACCCGCCCCCGCCGGCCCCGCCACCCCCAGGGCCCAGTCAGAGCTGAGAATTGCAAACCCCGACTTTAGCTTTAGTTGCCTTCTCCCTGTGTCCCGGCGTTTGGTGTCCGGCCGTGGCCCCATCTGACTGTCCAGCTCTCTCTCCCCCACCCCACCCGGTGTTTGTATTAAACGTCTGTGGAGCTTCTGCTGCAAGGAACAAAAAAGAAAAAAAAAAAAATCAAAAAAGCGACAAAAAAACACAAACAGAAGAGAAAAAAAGCGACAAAAAAAAAAAAAAAGAAAAAAAAAACACACAGATTAAAAAAAAAAGGAAAAAAAAAAAAAAAAAAAAGACATAAACTGGCACCAGTTAACTTTCTTGTACTTTTTTGCCGAATTTAGCTTCTTGTAGTTTTAACTTATTGCTATGTTAACTATTTATTATCCTTGTTGCCCTGTAAGGACATTTGTGTATATTTCTGTTACTTCATCCAGTTTGCAAGTTAAAGGAACGATGATGTTCTCTTTCTTTCTTTCAGTTTTGCCAAGACGTGGTTATGCCTAATTTATTTATAAAAGGGGAAGTGGAATCATTACAGTAATAATAATTATTAATAACAGTAAAGGTAGCTGAGTGGCACCCAGGGTGCGTGCCCTGTGGCCGTCCCTGCAGCCAGCGATGTCCGGGTCTCAATGGGATAATTTTTGCTCTTGTCTTGAGAATTTTTTCAGTCATATTTAGCTGGTGAAGACCCTAGCTTGTTCTTGATACACAAACCTATTTATTCTTGTGGTTTTGAGTCCTCCCACCCTCCTCCCTCCAGCAGGACAGGCACCCCTGGGGGCCCCCCCTGCCTCCCTGCTGTTTCTTGGGGCTTTCCCCCTCCGCCCTCCGCGCTAACACGTGCTCACGTGGGAAGCGTGCCCGAGGCGTTTGTGAGCAATAAGGGCTGGGTTTGTCCCCCACCCTTGGGGGGGCTAGGCTTTGGAGAGGGGGCACCTTCCCACCCCTCATCGAGGCCTAGGCCCCTACCACTCCCAAGACTGGGAGGGGACGTCTTTTTCTAAAACACAGAACTCAGCCCAGCCAGGCCCCAACCCTGGAGGCCAGGCCCTCACCCCAGTGGCAGGCCAGGCCAGGGCTCCTGGGAAGGGGGCCGGGGGCAGGGCCAGTGGGGAGGGGGCTCAGCCCCTCCAGCCCTCCCTTCATCCTGTTATTTATTTGGAAGGTTTCAAATCACGACCGAGTCCATGTTGGAGGTGATATAAAAAAATGTAAAAAGAAAAAAAAGACAAAAAAAAACAAAAAAACAAAAAACCCAACAAGAACACTTTGCGTTGCGTTTAGACTATTTATTACCGGGATTACAGGCCTGGCCACGGTAACAGACTTTTACATGGAATTGTTTAATTATTTGTACTTTTCATGCCAGAAAATAAAAGTTCAGAATCTTACAGCCTTGGGTATTTGTGTGCTGGAGCACAGGCTGCATGTTAGCAAGGTGCCATTGTCGCTGGCTGTGTGGTCTGAGCAGGTCACAGTCCCTCTCCGGGCCTGGGTCTCATCTGGAGCCCATGCTCGGCCCTGGGGCAGCCCACTGGCCTCCCTACAACACAGACTCAGGGAGGGCAAGAGGCTGGCCCCAACGGAAGCTGATATGGAAGTGGCAAAGCTGAACTTGAACCCAGGTCGGTTTGAGGCCCCAACTGTGGTGCTGGCTTGATGGGGGAGGTGGGCCACAGGCATCCCACCCCTGCCCCATTTCTCATGCAAGTGAAGCAAGGCACAGACACAAAGGACTGGGGGTGTCCACATTTATTGTTTCCAGGTCACAGGTCAAGTCGCTTGCCCCACAGGAGGGAAGGCAGATGTCCCGGGCAGGGGGCAGAGGTGAGCCACCAGGGAGGACACAGGGAGGCAGGCTCCATAGGGCCCGAGGTGCGGCTCAGCCCTGCTCAGCCTCCCAAGAGCTGGGCACAGAGCCCCACACTGTTCCTGTCCCCATGGAGAAGGGCAGCCAGGGGAGCAGCCTGGGTCCACAGGCTGAGGGCTGAAGGGCAGCTCGCTGGGGCTGGGTCATGCCTGGAGGTTCTGGGGCAGGAGAAAGACCAGATGGGCAGGAGGGAGATGGAGGGGACGGTGGTGGAGGGAGCATTGAGGCCCAACATCTTCCTAGGCGGAGCTGCCAAGGCCCGAGAGACCCCTGTCGCAACCTCGGCTCCAGTTTGGGGCTGGCTAGAGCTCATCATGTTGGCCATCGGTGGGTGGCTCAGGTGGCGGCTCGGGGCAGGCGGCCGGCGTCATCAGCTCCATGAGGTACTCACAGCGGCTAGGCTCCGTCGTGCTGGTCACCACCGTCTCCTTCCCACACAGGAGCCGCACCTGGGGCAGGGCAGGGAGGGGGTGCTCAGGTGGGCTCAGCAGGGCCTTGGCACCCCACCCCACCCATCAGGCACTCACAGTAGTGGAGCGATTGGGGCCCTGCCAGCAGCCTGTGCCTTGCTCGTACTTCATGGCACTGAACTTGTCATGGTCGGGGCCGGCCCAGGCACCCCACGTGCTGCAGAGAGGGAGATGCTGAGGGCTGGCTGAGTGGGATGTGGGGGCAGAAGGAATGGAGCCCAGCCCAGGCCCACTCACCCGAGGTTGGTGGGGGAGCCTCCGTGTTTGGGTTTCTGCGAAACAAGCTTGAAGGGGCAGAGCCGGTAGATGTACCTGTCACAGGACAGGGCTAGTGAGCAGGAAGACATGGGGACACCAACCTCCTCACTGCCAGCCTCTCCCTGAACTCAGATCTACACTGGCCTCAATGACCCCATATGCAAGGGGCTCACGGACACCTCAGAGTCCACTCCAACGCCAAGCCCCTGGCCCTACTCTCCTTCCCTCCCAGAGAAGAGCAGCTCCACCTAGACCCCCACTCCACCTCCAGAACCCAGCCCCAGCCCCTGCTTCTCCCACAGGCAAGGCCCCAACACGTACTCGTTGGTAGTGAGCTCGTAGCACTGGCTGTAAAGGTAGGCAAACTCCCCGTTGGGGCCAAAGTCAAAGGAAATCTCCTGCTCCAGGTTCCTGGAAGGGCAGGCCGGAGCAGTGTGAGAGGCAGCCAGGAACAGAGCACGGCCCAGGGCCTCAGCATGTAGTCCTGGAGCCTGGGCTCTCACCCAGGGACCCTCCCACAGGAGCTGCTGCCTTTCTCCTTGTTACCTCGGTGACACTCAACTACCACCTCCTCTAGGGAGCCTGGCAGCATGGCTGTGGGCGGGGGGGGGGGGGGGGTCGGGGCCCCCAATACCTGATGGACTCTTCCATGTCCTTCAAGGACCGCTGGGCCTCCTCAAACTTGTTGCGGGCCTCCTGGGCAGCTGGGGGAGGACAGGGAGGTCAGAAGTGCTGCCACAGGGACGGAGTCACAGATACGCAGCCTCCTCCCCAGGTCTGCTCTGGCAGACCCCACCCTGACGCCCAGGCAGCAGGAGGCTCTGGGTTCTGCAGGGAGTGAGGCCAGGGCTCTGACTGGCTCCTTGCTCACCATGGGTGGCACAAACAAGCTGCAGCCCATGGGGAGGCAAGAGGGTGCCCAGGCTGCTAGGTGGGGCAGGCCTCCCCCAGTCCCCAGACACCCCATCCAGGACTCCCTCAGCCACCAGGCTTGCTCTGCCACCCAGGTCCTTGGCAGGTGCAGGTGGGGCCTGTGTCTTAGACCCCAGCGGGAGGAGGCAGGTAAGGTGGGGCTAAGTTTAGGTTCTTCTCCCCAGTGGCAGAGTGGCAGCTGCTGGAACAGGAGAACAGTGCCGCGGCAGGAAGTGCCCCCTCCAGGCCCAGGCCTTACCATCGATGAAGGCCTGTGTCTGCTCGTCGTAAGGCGGCATCTTGTCCTTCTCGGTGGGGCTGGCCGGCGGGGAGGGCACCAGTGGGGGCAGGGCCTCCTGGGGGAGAGGCAGAGTCAGCAATAACCCCTCCCCACCGGCCCCACCGGCCTCTATTCCCCCCACACACCTTGGGCTGCTCTCCCTGTGCCTCAGGCTCTTCTTCCTCCTCTTCCTCCTCCTCCTCCTCCTCGGCCTCTTCCTCTTCCTCATCTTCCTCCAAGGGCGGCGATGGCACGGGCGGTGGCTGCTCCTCCTTGGGCTCCGTCAGATCTGTAGTAGGTGCTGGCTGGTCAGTGGGCAGCACCTGGTGGGCAGGCAGGAGTGGAGGGGTGGATGCCACAGACTTGGGAGTCCACCCCCTGCCCCAGCTCCCTGGGTCTCAGGTCCATGCTCATGCCATTGCCCAAGGGGAGGCCTGTCTCCACCCTCCTGAGGGGCCTGGAGGGATGGGAGAGAGGGGCGACTGGGGGTGGAGGGCCTCCGTGGAGGGTGCATGGGTAGCCCAGCTGGCCAGAGTGGCCCTGTGCCAGGACTGGAGGCGGTGCCTTTGTGAGGCAATGAGAATGGACCGGGAGCAGGACCACATCTGCCCCTCCCCCACTGACCTCGGACCGGTACTTGTCCCTGATGGCAGCCCAGACACGGTCATAAAAGGCATTGGCGTCCGTCTGTGAGTCCCCCCCGAGGAGGGCCTGTGTTGATGAGGGTGGTGTCAGGATCAGGGACTCCATGTCCCCTCCCTTCCGCTCCAGGCGCCATGCGATGGGGGGGGTCTCAGGCTGCGGTGCCAGGCACGGGTGTGCTGGCTGGCCCAGGGCAGAGGCCCAGCTCCCAGCCTCAGGCTGCCCGGCTGGGCCCTGACCCCTCCTGACTGGGCCTGCGCCAGGCCAGGCTGAGGGTGCTATGGCCAGAAGGGGACAGCACAGGCCTATTGGACAGGAGGGGACAAGAGGGCTGCAGAGGCAACCACCAGAGAGACAGACAGAGACTTATAGAGAGCCAGAGAGGGAGGGAGGGAGAGAGGAAAAGCAGCAGAGAGTGCCAGGCCCTCTGAGGGAGAGGCTGAGATGGGACAGGGAGAGACCCAGTAGTGGGCAGGCATGGACAGAGATGAACGGCCACAACGGGGAACCGAGGAGCCGGGTCCAGACTGGTGTGGGGAGGGGAAAAGAGAGAGAGGCAGGCCCTTTTGTGAGGAGGGTAAGGGGGTGCACGTACTCGGGGAACCAAGTGGAGGGCATGTGGGGTGGGGGCAGTCCTGGAGAATCTGGCTCTAACCCTGTGACACCCACCATGACCCCCAGGTCCCACAGGCCTGGGAGAAACTGTCCTGGACAGCTGCCATCCTGGCTCACTCAGGCATGGCCAGGCCATGTTGGTCACAGCTGGGTAACTCAGCAGCCCCTGGCCTGAGGCCAGCGGGGAGCTTTCCATGTGAGTGGCCCATGGCCAGCCTGCCCTCAACCCGTGCCCTGAAGCCACCCTGGAGGCAACCCTCTCTAGAAGTCCAGGCCAAGTGGCAGGGTGGAGGTACCTGGGCCTCCCCTTCTGATAGTGCCCCATCCCCATCGGTGTCCAGCTCCGGGTGGGTCTGCAGCTCAGCCACCGAGACCCTGCGGGGGTGGGGATACAGCCAGGGAAAGGGGTGAGACCCCACTGGCTCCCAGCCAGGTACCCAGCAGGCCATGGCACCACCCTCCACGCCAGGGCCCCCTCCCCAGGACTTGTTTCAGGACCTTGAGGTGGTGGGGGGGAGGGGCACAGGAAGTAGGGAGAAAGTGAGGTCTGAAGTTGAGGCCCCCACTCTGTCTGGCTGCCACCCCCAGGAGGACCAGGTCCCTAGCCACCCAGTTCCCTGCCTCCCACCCCTGACTCCACAACCTTGAAGGGGCTCAAAGAAAGGGGTGGGATTACAAGATACCAGGCCCCCTCATTCCCCCAGACCCATATCCCGTCCCACCCAGGTTCCACTTCCTTCTGCCTTCAGAACCCAACACATCGAAGTTGACCTTCTGCCCCACGCCCTCCTCCAGCCAAGCCCCCACTAACCACGTTGGCCAGGGACCCAGGTGCCACATTCTGCTCCCCCCATCCCATGACCAGCCAGGGAACGGCCCGCACTGCCCGTTCTGCCCCCTCGGTCCCCCTGAGGGCCACCTGCCCCTCCCACCCCACACCTCCTCGCTGATGAGCCTCGTCCTGAGTTCCCTGTGTCCTCTCTCGGCCCCGTCAGTGCACACCCAACTGAGCCATTTGCCTGAGTTCACTGGGCCAGTTCAGGCGCACAGCTGGGACTCAAAGCCAGGTCTGGCTTCCACCAAAGTGTTCAGGCCACAGAGCAGCCTGGGGAAAAGTAAGAGGACCCTGCCACCATGTCCTGGGCCTAAGGCTCCATGCTCAGCTCATCCAGCATCCTGAGAGGACTAAAGCACCTCCTTTACCTCCTCAGGTGAGTATGCAGAGAAGTGGGGGCAGAGGCACTGAGACCAGTAGGGGCCCCAGCGAGGAGGGGGAGCTGGTGGCTGAGCCAGGGAGGGCTCTGGCTGACTTCTAAAGGTGGGGGTGCAGGACGGGACCCAGGCTCAGGGCAGGGTGGCAGGTGGGCACACTCACATCCCATCCATGTCGTCATCCAGCTCCTGGAAGGTACTGGCCACCAGCTCCTTCTCCTGCTGGGCCTTGGAGGCAGCCTGCTGCTCTGTGGAGGGGGCCAGCCCATCAGCCTCCCTGCCTGCCATCTCCCAGCACCCCAGCATCCCACAGGACCACTCACCCCCAGTACCCACTGTATGCCAGGCCCTCCGCAGCATGGATAAGGACAAAGATCCCTGCCATTTAGAGGTAGTAAGGGAGGACAGGCAAGAAACTAGAGGGGGACAGGGCCAGGGGACCACCAAGGCAGGAAGCAGGGGTTGGAGTGCTAGGTCAGTAGGGCCAAGTGAAGGGACTTCTGGGAGGAGCCACATGGGGATCGGAAAAGCGCTGTGGGGAGGAGCAGGTGTGCACAGGACCCTGGAGGACCAACGGGGAGCCCGCTGTGGCTGGAGCAGAGTGAGCGAGGAAGGCTTCCAGGTAGTAGGATCCACAGAGTTCTGAGCAGAGGGACAGGCCCTGAGTCAGGCCACTGTGGGGAACCGACTAGGGGGTGAGGGTGGGAACCGGGAGACCAGGGCAGAGCACAGACAGGGGCTGGCCTGGGGTGGGGGCTGGAGAGGCAGAAGGAATGGCCAGATGCTGGGTAGATTCTGACGGCAGTGCCGATGGGGTGTGCTGATGGGTTAGATTAGGGCGGAGGGAGAGACGGAGGGAGGAAGGACGTCCCCAAGGCTTTTGAACAGCAGAAGGACACGGAGCAGCCTTGACTGGAGCCGACGGGAGAGGCAGCTCTGGGGGCGACACATTGATGAGGCCAGGCTGTCATCTGCACGGGCTGATGAGATTAGGTAAGAAGAGGCTCAAGGACCTGGCCCAGGCTCACTCCCCAGGAAGTCAGATGAGGAGGGAGCAGTGAGGGTGGTCAGGGGGACACAGGAGAAGACCAGGTAAGGGTCACTGTGGAGGCACCTGGGGGACAGTATCTCAGAAGCGAGGGGCCAGCCCACTGAGTGCCCCAACAGCTCCCAGAAGAGGTTAGTGGGTGCAGGGCCAGGCCACACTCACTGGAGACACCCTGCTCCAATGGTCTCCCTCTGCCCCTTCATCCCCACCGAGCAGGGAGTGGAGAAGGCTGCAACTATTAAGCTCATACTGTTTACTATGTCTTGGCTCAGCCCACGTACTATAACGACCCCAGTGTTCCCCGAGCCCTGGCAGAGCTATGGATCATCCGTGAGATCCCACAACACCCCAGCAGACCCAGCTGACCACTGTCCTCTCACAGATGTGGGGACTAAGGCGGGTTGGTGGGAGAAGGGACTTGTCCATGGTCACACCAGGCCATCTGCCCCAGAGCCCCTGCTCACCCCGCCATCCTTTGGGAATCTGGGTCAAGATGTGATGTCCTGCCCTCTGACTCAGCAACTGCACGCTAACAAGGCGTCCAATGGAAAACCGGGCATCCGTTCATCAAGACACGCGTGAAAAACGATGCTTGCGACAGCGCAAAACAATAACAGGAGCAGTCAAAGAAAAGATGTGTAAATTCAATTTTCAAAAAAATGGCCTGGCAAAAAAGCACCAAGAACCTAGCACCAGAGACAAACGGCAACATGGCAGAAGACATTTGCAAATTAAACTACAAAGACTAGCCCCTTAATGTATCACAGACTCTCACAAACAGTGAAGAAGAACACCAACAACCAGGCGAGAAAATGGTAACTGGATTAAACAGATCCTGCTAGAGGCAGAGGATGGAGTACTACACGGCCGTTAAAGGAAAAAGTGCGCCTATGTTCCCCACCCCACTACAAAGGCTGTGATCAAAAATACAGAAATACCAGACCTTTGCCCCTGTCCCCGTCTGGCTCGCTCCTTCCTTTGCAGGTAGGGGCTTTGTCCGTCTTGGTCAGTGCTGTACTGCCGGCACCTGGTGTGTCCTGCCACATAGCAGGTGCTCAGCAAATGCTTGTTGGATGAATTACTGGTTTCAGAAATCAGGGAGAGCCAGCTGGCAGAGGGAGGGAAGGAAGAACACAACAGATGCCCAGAGAGACGGGAAAGATCAACCACGTGGCCTCAGAGAGGGGGCGGTCCCAGTTCCTGACGGCCACCCAGCTCTTTGTGACCACCACTATGAGCACCTAACACGTCTCCAAATCCTTCCAGCGCCGCCTTGTCTTTTAACTAGTTTGGAGGGGGTTTCCGCCCTGCCTCCCCTTTCTATCTTGCTTCCAGAGTTGTGTCCCCCCAGGGAGCAGACTAAGCATCCAAAGACTGAGAACACGGGCCAAGGCTTCAGACTTCCAGTAATGGCAGCACAACCTCCCAACACCAAGAAATGCTATACAAAGCATAAAAAAGTCAGCCTCTTTTTGAGCCCACTCGGCGGCACCGCGGAAGAAACAGTGGAGATCCGCTTCCGTAAAGATCACAGCCAAAAAAACCCTATGGAGTGGATCTACTCTGTAACACATGGGGTCTCCAGAGTCACAACCAACAACAAAACAAAATCAACAACAAAAAAGTCAGCCCCTTAAAATCAACCAGGATCTAACAAGACAGTAAGAACTGCCAGGGCAAAGCAGAAACTCAGGAAGCTGCTTTTGCCCTACGAAAATTTGCCAGTCCTAGAAATTTTGGATGTCTGTTTTGGTAAGACTTCACAGGGCAAGGGAGACGGAAATCAAAATCCAAGGTGGGAGATTAATAGGAGACTTCCCCAACAACTTAGCTGGGGCCCAGGGGGTGTCCCCTCAGGGCTAGGTTGGACCAGAAATAACCCAGCCAGTGCAGAGATCTCAGGTCACACACGACCTGAGAGATCTGAGGAATCTCAAGTCTTGTATTTGCATTAAGACGGGCCCCCAAATGGTAGCGTTCCCAGGTACCTGGCAAAAAGAATAGCAAATCCTCTCCGGAGAAAGATCCCTGATTTGAGACCACAAATTACTACTATAACTAGTTTTCAAACACAATGATCGACAAATAGTCAAAGCTAACTAGGCATAGAAGAAAATAAAGAACCATGATCAAAATGCAGTTGGAACAACAAACAACATATAACAAACAAAAATCTCCTGAGCCCAGGCCTCCTCCTGTCCAGAAGCGAAGGGTGAGTACTCTGGCCGCCCCATGACGTACCTTCCCACAGCTTCCGGTGCTGTTCTTTGGCCTCCTTCTCTGGCTTCTCAGCCTCCTCCTTTGCCGTCCGCAGCATCTCCACTTGGTCCTCCAGGGACTTCTTTCCCTCCTGCAGCTCAGTGAGCTTTTTCTAGGTGAGAAGAAGGCAAGAGCCCAGCTCTCCTTCTGTTCTGCCTCCTCCTCATCCTTACCACCTCCACGCCTCTATTCCACAGGACAGCCAGGAGGAGCTTTCCAAAACACAGATCTCACTGGGTCTCTCCCCTTGCTACGGTTCCCATAGCCCTCTGGAGAGAAGCCCAAACACCTCAATGCAGCCCGCAGGGCCTTTCCCACCTCTCCAGCCCTATGTGCCCCATCCCCATCTCAGGCTAGGCTCTAACTGTCCTGAACAACATTAAGACCCCCAAATGCTCTTCTGCCTCTAGTTCTTCGTATATTCTGTTCCTTCTGCCTGGAACACTTCCCCTGGCTAACTCCAAAGTACCCCACAGATTTCAGCTTAGAAAAGTGTCCTTCTCCAGAAGTCTTCTCTACCACCTACCTCCAAGATAAGAGGGGTAGGAAATGGAGGGCAAAAGCCTCCTCTATGCCTCTTACTCCAGACCTTCCCTTCTCCCAGCAGCCCTGGGTGTTCCTTTCTGTCTGCCCCTCCCACCAGACAATGTGCCCGAGGCAGGTCAGGTCTGGTTCTAGCCTCCCGCCCAGTGCATGACACAATCTGGACCTCTGTGGATATTTTCACAAAGAAAGAATGGGTACACTGGGCAGACTACAGCATAAGGATGGGGTCCCCAAGCTGCCAGGGTCTTAGTCCAGGCCAGGTCACTCAGCCAAGTCCCAGCCCCCCTGGGATCGAGTTCCTCCCAAGATCTTAATACCTAGAGGCCTGGCTTCCTGCCAGGGTCCTCCCACCTCCCCAGGTGGGCTAAGGTCAGTTGGAGCTGGCCACCCAACATGGCTCCCCCACTGCTCCTTGAACTTAGGAGTGACTTTGGGGTGGGAGAGAGAGATCCGGAATCTTCCCTGAGGGAAACAGAGCTAGAGCTCTTGCTCAGTGGGTCAGACAGAAGGCCAGGAGCAACAGAGGACTCTGAACCATCAAACAGACAGGGGAGTGGCAGGCAAGGTATGGAGACACACACCTGGAGACACATCCTCTTCTACTCTCCCTTAAGTACCCACCCTACTGAACTTAATGTCACTTTGTTGACTCCTCCCCCAGAACTGGGCAGTGATGTAGTCATCAGCCCCACCTTACAAACAGGGGAGAAGGGTGCCAAGAGGCATCCCTCCTATCCTTAAGAGGTGGCAGAGCTCCTTCAAGCCCAGATCACTCTGATGCCCAAGGCTCTGCTCTTAACACCTGTGCTGACTACTCCCATTTGATACCCATGTAACCAACGACCAACGACTAAACCCCCAATGGACAAATGAGCGAACCAAGGCAAAGACAAGCAGTAACTCGCCCCAGGATACCACTAGGCAGCAGGTGTAAACCCCACCTAGTTCTGCCTGCCTGGCCAGCCCATGCCTCCAGGCCAAGGGGCCTGGATCTGCCGGGGGCAGCCGTGGGGGGCCCCTCACCTGCTTCTCCTCCCGGGCCGTCTTCCAGTCCTCAATGAGGATCTTCTTCAGGCGGAACCCCTCGCGGGTGACCTCAGCCATCTGCTGCAGAGTCTCCCTCTCCTTACGGCCCTTCTCTCTGGGGTGGGGGATGAGGGGGACACACATAGGCCACCACTAGGGGGCACTCAGGGCCCACCAGGTCTGCCTCTACCGAAAGGGCTCAGTCCACCTGCCCAACAACACTCGGAAAGGCTGAGAGAGAGGGAACCACCCCCAGGCTCTTAGTCTCAATACCCTTCGTCCCTGTCCTTGGTGAAGGGGGCAGTGGGCAGGCTTTGTCCACCCTTGGGGTCAGGGGAGGGATTAGGGAGTGCTGAGAGATGGGGCCAGAAGGTGGGGCTCCCCAGAGAGAAATGAGAAATCAGACTCCCAGACAAAAAGGCAATCTGGCCAGCAAGTGTTTTGTGTTCAATCCACCCTCTACTTAAAAGATCTGGAATCAGAAAAGTTTATACAAGTATTGGGACTTCGGCTTCTTTGACAAACAATTCAGCCCTGCCATCAACTAACAGTAGCAGAGCGCAGCTGTCCCTTTATATGCCACAATCGTCACCACTCCCGGCGGCTTCACACTTAGCCCACTTCTGTTCAGATTCCCTGCCTGTGGGCAGTTACAATCTCAGGCCCTGCTGCAGAGCGAGGCAATTAAAAGTGCTGACTCTGAAGGAGACGGACCCGGGTTTGAGACCTGGCTTTGCGAGCTCCCAGCTACACGACCCTGGGGAAGCTATTTTCTTTTCTGAATTTCAGTGTCCTCATCTGTTGAACAGGAAAAGGACAGCACCTGCTCCCAGGCCAGAGATAAAACTGGTTATGTCAGGCTCACAAGGCGCTTGGCACAAAGTAAGCATGCGATATGCAAAAGCAGAAAAGAGAGGGGGCCTGATTCACTGGGGGAAGGAGGGAAAGAGAGGGCCGAGATGGGGGGAGGTCACCCACGTACTTGCAGGTGTTCTCGCAGACGATGCCGCTGTTGTACTCATCTGTCCCATCACAGCAGTCTGAAGGCAGAGGCAGGCTGCCGTCAGATCTGGCAGTGCCTCCTCCCTTGCTGCACCCGCTGTCTCTTCCCCCAGCCCCAGGACACCGTCACTCACCACAAATTCCATCGTTGACCCGGCTGGAGGGGATGTACAGGGGCTTGTAGCCAGTGTTGGTGCAGTGAAAGTTGCCGTTAGGACAGGCAGCTGTGCCTGTGAGGAGAGGGGGAGGTATGCCAAGTCCACTCAGGGCCAGGCGTGCCCTACTCATCCACACAGAAACTCCGCCCCGCAGGCACACAGAGTCCAAGAAATACCGGAACGAGAGAGCTGCACACTCAGGGCCTGGAACCAAACCTCCACCGCAGCTCCCCCTGTGTCTCCCCACTAAGGCCCTTCTAAACAGGGTACTGCCACCCTCACCTCTGATCACTGACTGCCCTTCTGCCTCACCCTCTTTCCCACCTCTGGGTGTTTGCACATGCTGACCTCTCTGTTGGCAGCACCCTCCAGGATTCCTCCAAGAAGCCCTTCCTGATCCCAGGCTGGGTGGGAGCCTGTGGCTCCCTCTCCATAACACCAGTCATACATTTCTGGGCCTGCTTTCCCCTCTCACTAGACAGGGAGCCACATTACAGCAGGGCCGGGTCTATCTTGGTCACTGTACAGGACCTGGCCTCAGTAGGTGCTTATAGAAATGCACGATGAATGAATGGAGAAAAAGCTCACCCGGCTCATCTGAGCCATCCTTGCAGTCACAGTAATCATCGTTGACCTGATCGAAAGAGATGGTGGCTGAGCCATCCAGGCAAGTGAAAGGCTTGGACTCGTCGTAGAAGTGGTGGTCTGGGGAAGAGGGAAAGGGGCTCATCCCAAGGCAGGAAGAGGACCCCTTAACCACCTCAGCCCCACCCCCCCCCAAGCTCAGCTCCATCAACTTCCCTACCCAGAGGCTGAGAAAGGAGGCAAAAGGCTCTAAGTGCCTATCACACGGGCCAAAGGTGGCCCCTCCCACGCCCTACCCCCAGCTCTAGCCTGGTGGGTCGGTGAACAGGGGCACTCACTGGAGAGGGAGACGCCTCGGGGCCGCTTGACCTCCACTGCCGAGCAGAAGGGAAGCAGCAGCAGCAGCGACGGGAGCAGCAACATCTCGCCGGAGGTTCCGAGGCCGAAAATGGATTCTGCAGAAGGAAGAAGGCTACAGGGAGATGCACTTTCTCCCACGCTGCGGCAAGAAAAGGACTACCAGTCAGTCGGAAAGGAGCCAGTTCCAGCCAAAGAAAGGCGCCCCTTCCTCCTGCCAGTTAGATTCCTCTACTGCTTACGGGCAGTGGGAGCTCTTTTTGCTTCCGACAAGCGCGAGGGGCTCTCCCAAAACCTGGTCAGGGAGGGCGAGTGTGACTTTGCTCAAATCAATGGTGAGAACCTCAAAACCTCCGTTCCCCGGCTATCCATTTCCCGCCAATAGGCCTCAGGGGTTAATAGTCTACTCCGCAATACACACTCCCTCCTGCCGCCCTCTATAGGAAACCGGGGTGCCCTCCCGCCCGCTAACTCATCACCTACACGAGGCCGGGGCCAAAGGTCAATATCCACCGCACCCCCCTTGCCCAGCAGCCACAGTTCCTGCAGAAGAAAGCAAGCTGAGAAGTCTAGGATGCGTCACTTCCGGTCCCATGCTGCGCGCCCAGAGCGGCTGCCCTGGGTCGTCATGTTGGGAGTGGCGGGTGGGGGAGCTGTAATCGAGACGGCCATCTTGGGTAGGACTGTGAAGCCTTAGAAGGATAGCTCTGAAGGCTCGCGCTTAATGGCGGCGCCAGCTGCCTCCATCTTGGGAGTGGCACTTTCTGCAGCCGGAAAAGAAAGTTTCTGCAAAATGCCCACGAAGCCCCGGCAGGGGAAGTAAAAAGAACACGTGACACCAAAATACCCTCCCCTCACCATCTCGCCGACCGGTTCTGCCCCGCCCCCTGCTGGGACCGCCCCCTCCGCGCAGCAGCGGCCAATGAGAGCGGCGGCGAGGAACGCGGGCCGTTTCCTTGGGAGCGCTCTGGAGGAAGGAGGGGGAGGCGGTTACCTAGCAACCGGGATATGCTGAGGAGCCCTGCCAAGCTGTTGGAAAGTGCATTCCCAGAGCCGGAGGAACAGGAACTGGATCCTGGACAGGAGTGACTCCTAACTGCCCCCCTAACCCTTAGGGGCTCTCGGCCCCAGCCTAATCATGACATCTCCTCTGTGCAGGGCGGCTTCCGCCAATGCTCTGACTGCTCAGGACCAAGTTTCGACGCCCTCCTCCAAGGTCAAAGGCAGTCAGTCTCAGGCCAAGGCCCACCACCCCCGAGGCAAGGGTGCAGCTCAGGCCTGGTACCCAGTCCATTCCAAATCGGGACACCTCCACCCCAGCGGGGTGAAGCCCGCTGTGCACACACAGGTGGCTGAGTCACAAAGGAAGATACAACTGTTAGGTAAGACGGCTGTAGCGGGCAGAGAAGGGCCAGGGGTCAACAGTGTCCACCCAGTCCTCTCACCAGGCATGGTGAGACCAGTGCATTTGGACCAGATGGTCAGTTTTTAGAGGCAAACATTCATACACGCTCGCGGTTTTCCTCTTTTAAAACTTCTGCTGGGTTCAGAACTGAAGAGACTGTATTTCACACTACTGTGTAATTTCAACTCTTCTATCATGCATGGAGAGGGCAGTGGGTGGTTCAGTGGTAGAATTCTCGCCTTCCATGCAGGAGACCCAGGCTTGCAGCCATCACCCAGCTGTCAGGAAAGACTTGCATGTTGCTATAATGCTGAACAGGTTTCAGTGGAGCTTCCAGAGTAAGACAGACTAGGAAGAAAGGCCTGGCAATGTATTTCCGAAAATCTGCCAGTGAAAGCTCTGTAGAGCGTAACAGATCCATACCGTTGTTCAAAGGGTAGCCATGAGTCAGGTGCCAACTCAAAAGCAGCTAGCAACATCATGCATGGGGTAGTTAAGAGCATGGATTCCAGAGCAGATTTTCTGAGTTCAAATCTTAGCTCTGTATATACTAGTTGTTTGACCTTGGGGAACTAGGAGTAACCGAATTGCTCTCCGTTTCTCCATCTGTAAAATGGGGGTAGTAACGGTACAACCCCACGTTGTTGTTGCTAAGTGCTGTCAGTTTGGTTCTGACCGATAGCAACCTTATGTATAACAGAATAAAATGTTGCCCAGTCCTGCGCCATCCCCACAGTCATTGCTGTGTTTGAGCGCATAGTTGCAGTGACTGTGTCAATCCATCTCATTGAGGGTCTTCCCCCATAGGCTGTTGAAATGTGTAAAGTGTTTAGAATAGTGACTGGCACATAGTGAAAGACTATATAAGTATAAACCAGTGCTTCTCAGTAGAGGGGGCAATTTTGCCCCCCAGGGGACCACTGGCAATTTCTGGAGACATTTTTGGTTGTCACATTTGGTGGAGGTAAGTTTGGGATGGTGGTGCTCCTGGCATCTAGTGGGCAGAGGCCAGGGATGCATTATAATGCACAGGAAAGCCCCCCCACCACCACCACCACAAAGAGTTATCCAACCCCAAATGTCATCATGCCAAGGTTGAGAAATCCTGGTGAAAACTATCATTGTTATTATTGTTTTTATTATTATTAGGAGGTAATCTTCCGTAGTGGTTGAAGGTGTGGGCTCAGGAGTGAGACTGCCTGTAACCCTGAACACTTTGATCAGCCTCTCTGAGCCTCAGTCTTCTCATCTATAAAATTGGTATGATAATACCACTTGTTGGCATATGATAATTCGATACCTATAAAACTCTTAGTCTGGCATCCAACACGTAATAAATGTTCAAAGTGAAGTACTGTTGTAACATTAAGTGGATGACTACAAAAACACCTTCCCTCTGGGAAGCTTCCCCTCCCCACTGCAATGATGCTCTGCTTGTGCCTGCTCACCTCACCTGCCCCTAGAGGGCGACAGGAAGGCCTTTTATGAGAGCTCCCAGTGGACCATCAAGAAGAACCAGGAGACCATCAACCAGCTCGGTGAGGAGACCAAGGTGCTGCAACTACGGCTGGCGAACCTGCTTCAGGTGCTAGTGCAGAGACAGGTGGAGGGGGGCACTTCCTTAGTGGAGGGGGCCTGAATGAAGGGTGACCAGTCTCCTCTCCCTACAGGGAGAAGAGAAAGTGGTCCAGGAAGTGATTCGGGAATGGAAGTCAGAGAAATCGTACCTGAAGAACAGAACAGGCCAGGTTTGCTCTCCTCCACTGACCGTCCCCCCCCCCATCTCCAGCTGGGTCCCCACCCAACCTCCCCACTGCATTTCCTGTCTCCAGTCTCACTCTCTCCAATTCTTTCTCCACACCAGCCACCATTCATTTATTCACTCAATGAAATCATTATTGCATGCCTACCGTGTGCCTAGGATGGGATCAGGTGTTGGGGATCCCCAGTGAACAAAACAGACCAAGTCCCCACTCCCAAAGAGGTCACATCCTAGTGGGGGAAACATACAAAAAAAAACTCCAAAATAACATGTATAAAAACAAGGTAATTCCCATTAATGAGAAGAGAAATAAAAGAAGGTGATGTGATAGAGGGACTGGAGGGGCAGGGGTTTGCACTTTAGATTGGATGGAGGTCAGCAAAGACTCCTCTCTCTAAAGGAGGTTGAACTGAGAATGGGCCAGCCAGTAAAAGATCTGGGGAAGAGCACTCCAGGCAGAGGGAACAGCAAGTGCAATGCAAAATTCCTGAGGCAGGAACAAGCTTAGAGTGTTGGAGACACAAAAGGAGGCCAGTGTGGCTGGAGCCAAGTGAGTGAGGGGGTACGGTAGGTGAGGTCAGAGAGGTGTTGGGCCTGGCAATGATGAGGAGTTGGGATTTTATACTAAGAAGCAGTGAAGTGGAAAATGGACTGTGAGGAGGCAAGAGTGGAGGCCGGGAGGAGGTCATCCAGGTGAAAGCTGGTGTTGGCAACAGTAGGATAAAAGTGATGAAAATGGAAGGAAGGAGATATCTACGGGGCGAATATCTGAGGCAGAACACAGAGAATTTGCTGACAAATTGCATGTAGGTGGGATAGAGAGAAGTCAAGGATGACTTCAAGGTTTTAGGTTTAAATACCTGGAATGATGGAGCCACCATGAGCTGAAATGGGGAAGATGTGAGAAGAACAGGGTTGGTGATGACCAGGAGGTCAATCTGGGGCATGATGATTTTGAGGTGCTTGTGGAGATGTCTGGAATCCCTGGGTGGTACAAACTGTTAGCATGCTCGGCTGCTAACTGAAAGGTTGGAGGTTCTAGCCCACCCAGAGGTACCTCGTAAGAAAAGCTTGCCAATCCACTTCTGAAAATCAGCCACTGAAAATCCTAGGCAGCAAAATTCATTATGACACACATGGGGTTGGCATAACTCGAGGCTGATTTGACGGCAGCTGGTAACTGGCAGAAATGTAGACAGAGTATATATGGATATATGGGCTTGTAGTTCAGTTTGGAGGCTAAATTTGGGTCATCTCAGTGTATCAAACCCAAATCTATTGCCATCAAGTTGATTCCAACTCATAGCGACCCTATAGGACAGAGTAGAACTGTCCCATACGGTTTCCAAGGCTGTAATCTTTATGGAAGCAGACTGCCACATCTTTCTCCCATGGAGCAACTGGCGGGATGGAACCATCAACCTTTCAGTTAGCAGCTGAGCACTTAACCACTGTGCCACCAGGGCTCCTTCATCTCGGTGTATAGGAGGCCTGTAAAACCCTGAAACTGTTGAGGTCACCAAGGGCATGAGTGTGGACAGAGAAGAGCCCCAAGGACTGAGGCCGGGGCCTTCTCTCCAAAGGCAAAGGAGACTGAAAAGGGGCAGCCAGGGAGGTGGATGGAAAACCCAGGAGGGGGATCCTGGAAGCCAGGAGAGATGAGAACCTGCAGGAGGAAGCCGAGCAGATGCTGAGAAGAAGCCAAGGCAGTTGAGGGCCAAGATATGGGAGAAGGAAGGGAGGAAGGACTAGGTGGGGCTCAGGCCCCTGCTCTCGCTACCCTCCCTGCAGCAGGCCCTGGAGCTCCTGGACCATCGGCTGAGTGAGAAGGTGAAGCAGCTGAACTCCCTGCGACACGAGGTGGAGTTGCGGCAGAAGCGGCTGGATGAGCTCCAGCTGCAACACAGCCTGCGTGAGCTCGAGATGGTCGAGGCGCAAGATAGCAACACGGAGGTGGCCAAGGTGGGGCCAGCGAGGCCTGCAGGGCGGGGTCTTGGGAGAAGAACGAGGAGGGGGACTCAGCCCAGCCTTACTGCCATCTAGACCATGCGGAACCTGGAGAACCGCCTGGAGAAGGCCCGGATGAAGGCGGAGGAAGCGGAACACATCACCAATGTGTACCTGCAGCTCAAGGCCTATCTGCAGGTGGGGACCAGGACTAGGGGACAGTAGAAGCGAGGAGAGCAGGCCTGGAAAAGGACAGCCCAGTCACAGGCCAGCCCCACCTCCCACCCCCAGGAGGAGAGCCTTAACTTGGAGAACCGTCTGGATGCTATGGAGGCTGAGGTGGTGCGGACGAAACACGAGCTGGAGGAGCTGCATCTGGTGAACCAGGAGGCGCTCAACGCCCGGAATATCGCCAAGGTGCCCGCCCGCCTACCCCCCGGAGTCCTATCCAACTGCCTTAGGCTCCCAGCCGCAGAATCCGATCCTCAACTGCCCCCGGGCCCCTGCCATCTATCTCCCAGGATCCCGTGGCCTGGCCCAGCTGGCTAGGGACTGGGCCCGCGGCTCAGGAGCGGAGCTGCTGACGGTGCCAGCCGGTCCCCCGGCTTCCTTGTCCGCCTCGCAGAACCAGCTGCAGTATCTGGAGGAGACGGTGTACCGAGAGCGCAAGGAACGGGAGCGCTACCTAACCGAGTGCAAGAAGCGAGCAGAGGAGAGAAAACTGCAGAACGAGCGCATGGAACGCAAGGTGAGCTCGCGCAAGTGTGCGACCAGGGCCCGGCCCTCCTCGGCGGCCCCAGCCACCGCCCACTCTGCCCTGCCCCGCCCTGCTTCGGCCACGCCCCTAGTTTGGTCCAGACCGGAGTCCTTTCCTGGCTTTGGATACTTCTGCTGACCCCGCCCCCGCCCTGACTCCACCCCCACCTCCGGACGGCCCTAGATGCTAGGCTTCCTCCCTCATTCTCCCCAGGCTCCTCACTGCCTCATTTTGTTTTGCATCCAGCCCTCCCCTTCCTCGTAGGCCCCATCCGGAGCCTCCTCCACTTGACTCCGCCTCCTGCCCTAAATCTGACTCTCTCTAGCTGGCCGCTGCCGGTCCCGCCCCCGTTCTCGGTTCGTCTGCGCTCCCCTCAACCCGTCCCGCATTCCTGACCCCTGGCTGGGTGCCCTTATTTGGCCCCCTTTTCCCTACGATGGCTCTTCTGGCCCCCCCCAGCCGAGTCTCCTCCCTCTTCCTGACCCAGTCGGAATACCCCTTCCCTGCCTCTGCGCTAACCCCTTGTCCGGGCGTTGATCCCGGCCCTGACCTCAACCCGGAGCAGACCCAGCGCGAGCACATGCTGCTGCAGTCCGACGACACGATCCAGGACAACCTTCGCGCCAAGGAGCAGGAGCTGCTGCGTCGCTGGAGCATGTACCAGATGGAGGTGATCTTCGGCAAGGTCAAGGACGCCACTGGTGTGGCCGACACCCACGTGAGTGCTGCCCGCATCCCGTCGTGCCCCAGACCTTGCCGGAGCCGTGCCCAAGCCTACGAAGCCAACACGTTGGGGAGTTCCCATAGGAATCCTATATACCTCACTTCCCCTGCCTGCATCTACTGATATTCCTCAGCACACAAACCTGCTCTCCTTTTAAAAGATATCCCCTCCTCCTTCCACCTACTGCCTCATTTCTCTGCCGCCCTTCACAGCAAAACCCACAGGAGCTGTCTACACTGACCACCATTTTCTGTCCTGTTCTCTCTTATACCGGATCTGGCATGCCAGCTCCTCGAAGACTGTCTTCTGTGTCTCCAGCGCCTGAAACATGGTCTAGCACACAGTACACAGCTGGCATTCCTCATAAACTGTGCAAGCAGACTCCCCCACCCAGGATCCCAAGCTTTGCAGTCTCCTCAAAATATTCTAAGTCCCTCTCTGGTGCCTGGTTCTGGCTGGCTAACATCGATGTCTGGCTGGACCCTCCTCCTGCGTCTCCCCTTTGGGTGCTCTCCAAACTTCTACCCCTCTGCCACAGCATGGGGTCGATCCCTGAGGAGCTCATCCTGGGGCACCATGGCTAGGCCCCTTCCCAGAAGGGTGGCCTGGTGAGCAGATCGCTCCTGCTGGCTGGTTTGCTATACCTCCAAGGGCTGGGCAAGATTGGCCATGAGAATGTTGCCGACACATTGGTTTCGAAAGGCAGCTATGCTCACCACAACACTAACACTGCTCCGGATGCTGGTTTTGAGGGACTCAAATTCCTTAGACAGGAAAAGGCCTTGCAAAAATTATTTGTCCTGGGCTGCACACGTAGCCACATAGCCCCCAGCTTGCTGGGCAGAAGCCCCCAGTTTAGGCGACCTGTCCTGCGTCCCTGGGAGGAAGAGGGGTGACTCTGTGCCTCTCCCAAGACCCTGGCTCTGACTGGGGTCTGGGCTGCCTGTAGTCCGTGGTACGGCGGTTCCTGGCGCAGGGCGACACCTTCACACAGTTGGAGACGCTCAAGAGGGAGAATGAGGCGACGCTAGTGAGGCTGAAGCAAGAGAAGCAGGGGCTGCAGCGGGAGTTTGAACGCCTCAAGTACTCGGGGGAGACCACGCTGGTGAGGTGAGGCCTCCTTGCGCCACGAAGGAGGGCGAGGGGAGTATGCATCGGGGCGCTCCAACGGCGGCCTCTCTCACTCCCTGCTAGCGAGCAGAAGCTACATGCCGAGCTGCAGGGGCGCCTCAGGACCGAGGAGCAGCGGCGCACTGAGGCACAGGAACAGCTAGAGCGCACCACGCGGGCGATGCAAGTGGCCAAGGCGGGCCTCGAGCACCTGGCGGGCAAGCTGCTCTACATCACCGTGGTAGGCCTCGCGCTGCCCCGCCCCATCCCCTGTCCAGGGCGTCAGAGGCCTGAGAATCCAAAACTTTAGAATCCCTGCCCCCACCTCAAGCCCGCCTCCACCAAAAATCCCACCCAGCCCCCACCCAAAACCTCAGAGACCCTGCTCAGATCCAAGCGCGGCCCGAGACAGACGCCCACTTCATACGTCCCGCCATCAAGAGATCCCCTGACTCGAGTCCTGCGGCTCTGGAATTCAGAGGCTCGGCTCTCACACTAGTGGCCCTTCGCTTCAGAGGCCCCGCCACACACAGCATAACACCACCCCTGTGGGTGGTCCCTCGCCTCAAAGGCTGGTCCCTGAGAGGAAAAGCCCCGCCCCCTGCGTCCCTCGCCCGGGAGGCCCGGCTCCCTCCGGACCGACCCGGCTCCGCCCCTGGCCTCAGGAGGACAGCCGCTTCGCGGGAAAGGAGCTGGATCCCCAAACGGCCAACTACCTGCCGGACCTGCTGGGGGTGGTGGAGGAAAAACTGCTGAAGCTGCAGAGGCAGCTTGAAAGCCTCGACCTGCCGGAGATGCTGCAACACATAGCCGATCGTGAGGTGCCCACGCCGTCAGGGGGCAGGGCTCTAGAGACCAGGGGGTGGGGCTGAGGGTGCAGGGCTGGGTCGGAGAAACCAGGAAGCCGGGGGGCCGACCCTCGGGAGACCAAGGAGGAGGCCAAGGAGCCGGGGATGAGCCTGAGAGACAGGGGGAAGCCAGGGGAGCTGTGAGCAGGTCCAAGCAGACCAGAAAACGGGGTTAGGGGGCAGGGGTCTGGCGTCAGAGGCCAATGGGTGGGGCCCGAGAAACCAAGGGCGGGCCAGGGAGGAGGGGGCCGGACTGGGTATCAGGTGCAAGCTGAGAAAGAGGAAAAAAAACCAACAGGGGGATTGGGCAGTGGTCTCTATCTGGAATCAGGATATAACTCGAAATGGGATGGGGAGGAAGGGAAAAGAGAACTTCCCTGCAACCCCTGTCCAGCCCACACTCTCTCCCCTGCCTCCCCCCTTTCAGTTTTACGCCAGCTTAGAGGGAAAGCTGCCCCTGCACAACACCCGCATTGATCTGCCCCTTGTCAGCTCCAAGGACAAGTTCTTCGGTCAGTGAGGGCAGGAAAAGGGGCGGGGTGGGGAGGGCCTAAGCCGAGGAGCTTGATCTGAGGCCAGATTGACGGCCAAGGTGGGGCGGGGGCGGATGGGAGGAAGAGAGGAGGTGGGGGCCTGGAGGAGAGGCCGCAAATGGGGACCAGGACACCCTTCCCTACCCCGCTTACTCGTCCCCCGCCACCGGCAGATGAGGAGGAGAGTGAGGACGACGACAACCACGTGGTGACTCGCGCAGCCCTCAAGATCCGTTCCCAGAAATTCATCGAATCCCGCAGCAAGAAGCGCAGTCGCTCGCGGAGGTCCTAGACTCGCTTTTGTGTCCACTTGGTGCCTCCGATTCCCTTCGGAGCCCTCGACCGCTCTGGGCCCAGCTGCAGGCCCAAGGGCCTCTTCAAGGGCTGAATCGGCCCAGACAGGTCGTGGAGCCAGCCGGCGGCGTGGGAAGGAGGGGAAGGGGGCCTGGCCGGACGTTCCCACAGTAAATCTCCCCAGGCGGAGCCCGGAATCGCGCAATAAAGGTCACCGACCAGCCCCATGGGTATTTTCCTCTCCTTGACCCCATACCAGAGTCCTTGGGTGATGCAAACGGTTAATGCGGTTAATGCACTAGGCTGAAATGCTGAAAGATGGGAGGTTTGGGTCCACCCAAAGACTCTTCAGAAGAAAGGCCTGGCAATCTACTTCCAAAATAACCTGCCATTGAAAACCCTGTGGAAGACAGTTCTACCCTGACACACATGCCATTGCCATGAGTAGGAGCCGACTGGGCAGCTGGTTGTTTGACCCAGTACCAGCCAAGAGACGTCTGTCCCTCAAAACCTGGTGCCACAGACGCAGGCCTCTCTTGCCTGGGGTGTGAGGAGACCCCAATCAAATGATTACACAGACTGAGCCCTCCCTCAAAGATGGTAGATACTCCCATACCTGGGGCAAATCAGCCCTCCCCAGCTGAGGAAAGAGGACTCTCTAGGGACACACACCTGCCGGCCCCCCCCGCCCCCACTTAGCTATACACACTAACTCCCCTGCACCTAGGGACCCAGAAGCGACTTTTCTCCTAGAAAGAGATGTGTCCTTTCTCCTGAGGACAGATTGACACACACCTAATAGCAGGGGTCCCACTGGCCTGGGCCGGGCCCTGGGGTCTGGCTGGGCCACAGGAGAGCGGTGGATCAGGCCCCTTTCTCTTCCCGCCCTGTCCCGCCCCGCCCCGCCCCGCACTGTCCCGCCGCCCCGCTCCGCCCCGCTGGAGCGCCCTGCCACTGCCCGGCACCCGCTGGCCCTTCCGCCTCAGTCAGCGGCGCAGCGGAGCGGGACAGGCGCCGGCCATGGATCGGACAGCGGGCAAAGAGCTCAACCTGGTAAGGTGCGGAGGACTCCGGACCCCACACCCCTGGCGACCGCCAGGTCCAGAAACTCCAGGCCTCCGCCCCTTAGACCCTTATCTCACCCTTCCCCCCAGTCAAACCATTCGGAACCGCGCAGGAGTCCCCACCTCCGGTCTCAGGTCTCCTAACCCTGGAAGTGGCTGGTTACTTTTGAGGATGGGGGCGGGGAACCCGGAGCGGGTCTGCGGGAGTGGACAGAGACTCCGTCAGCCTGGACCCTGGGACATCCCCAAAGCCCACCCCATGCCTTCAGGACGGCGCGGAGGGGACTTCTCTGGCTTGGGACCCTGTCCCAAGTCCCGCTGACTCGGGCTCGGAAGAGGGCAATCGAGCTGGAAGGCCGGGCCTGAGTCTGCGCGGGTGAAGGGGCGCCGAAGCCCCTGGCTTCGTTCCCCTCGAATGCCCTGAGCCCGACTCCGCGTCCAGGCACCGCTACAGGACTGGGGCGAGGAGACCGAGGACGGCGCGGTGTACAGCGTCTCCCTGCGGCGGCAGCGCAGTCAGCGCTTGAGCCCGGGGGAGAGGCCTGGGGACAGCCAGGTGAGGAAGGGGTTGAAGGGTGGTGCGGTCAGGTGAGGGCGGGGCTGCGTAGAGGGGCCTGAGAGTAACCAAGTGAGAGCGGAGCCTGGGCAGCCAGACGAAGCGGGCTGCAGGAAGGGCGGGGCTTAAAGGTGACCAGGCGAGGGTAGGAAGGGGCCTAGGGGCGGCCAGGTGAGTGAGGCGGCGCAGTTGCGGAGCAGGGCCTGGAGGCAACCTGGTACCGGCGGAACTGGACCGCTGAGCCTGAGAAAGCCAGGTTTAGTGGGGCGGAGCCAGAGGGAGGAGTGGGGTTAGAGGCTGCAGGTGAAGGCGGGATGGGGCGGAGGGCAGGGCCTGGGAACACCAAGCAAAGCGCTACCGGGCTGCAGAGCTGAGAGTAGCCTGAGGGTGACCAAGTAAGGGGGAGGCTGAGAGCAACGCCTGGGAGGATGAGGGTGCCAGGGGGCAGGGTGGGAGGATACTCTGTGGACGAGGCAAAAAGAATGAACCCAAGGGCCCCGCATTCAGAGGAAGGGACGGGATCAGACGCAAGGGCGGTGCATGAAGGAGTGTATGGAGGCGCCACCCCTGCGTGTGTGTCTCATCGCCCTCCTACCCCCTCAGGCACCCAACCGCGCTGCCGACGCTTTTCTCCATTACCGCACCAGCAAGGTGCGAGCGCTGAGGGCGGCGCCGCTGGAGCGTCTGGTGCGCGAGCTGGTGTCCGGAGACCGCGAGCAGGATCCGGGATTCGTGCCCGCCTTCCTGGCCACGCACCGGGCCTTTGTGCCCACTGCCCGCGTGCTGGGTCTTCTGCTGCCGCCGCCGCCGCCGCCGCTGCCGTCGGGGTCAGTATATACCTGGACCTCCATGTTTCTAGCCCCAGGTCCCCACCTGGATACCCCCCTCAGGTTTTAAACCTGGAAACTCCTCAGCCTCAGAGCCCTCCTCGTAAGCTCCTTCTCATCCCCTCTTCGTCATCTGATCGGAGGGGGCTCTTCCCAGGGTAGAGATCAAGAAGACGGAGGAACAAGAACTGAACTTCAGCAAGAACCTGAGGTTGGTCCCAGTTGGGGTAGGGTGGGGGTCCTGGAGGTCCAAGGTGAGGCCTCAGGGCTACAGAGTTGGATAACCTGCAAGTCCAGGTTGGCTAATAAAAGGTCAGAGGTCAGGTTTGAGGTTTTGGGCAGGTGAGGTCCAGAGCTGAGGGCTGGGTTCTGAGACCCAACCCTTTTTGCCAGGGCTGTGGTGTCCGTGCTGGGCTCCTGGCTTCGAGACCACCCTCAGGACTTCCACGACCCCCCTGCCCACTCGGCCCTGGGCAGTGTCTGCACCTTTCTGGGCTGGGCAGCCCCGGGGGGAGTAGAGGCCAGGGAGGCAAAGAGGCTGCTGGGAGATTTCTTGGAGGAGGCTGAACGGGAGCAGGAAGAAGAGGAGCAGCCTGACTCGTGGGCAGGTGAGGGTGAGGGATTGCTGGGACTGGTGAGCACTACCCCCTCCAGGGACCTTTTCTCCCCTCTCAGAGCTACAGACCTGGGGCTGGTTCTTAACTCTGTCTGAGCCTCAGTTTCCCCACCTGTAAAATAGGATAATAACTTTTTTCCAAAGTATTAGCATGTGTTTAGCACCCTCCCCTCCCCCTCAATCCTAAATACAGTTACTCCACCATTGGGTCAGGATGCCCTGTGTTTCTAGCTACAACCATTCCACTCTCACTTGGCTTAGGAGCCACAAGGACCTGCGTTCAAATCCCAGGTCTGCCACTTGCTGACTGTGTGACCTTGGATAAGCTGCTTCACCTCTCTGAGCCTCAGTTTCCTCATCTGTGAAATGGGGATGATAACAGTTTTTACCACACTGAACTCTTTACTCATTCAACAAATATTTAGCTACTGGTCTAGGTACATAATGATGAACAACAGCTCATAGTTCCCTGGTGAAGACAGTAAACAAGGAAATAAACAGTAAGGGCTTGGCACCATATCTTGGCCAATAGTATTACTTTTATTGTTATCTCTAATTCTTAATTATCAGATATCTACTGCTTATAATCAAATACAAACAAGAAGTTATACTGATTTTTTTTTTCTAGGGTAGATGTCAGCAAACTATCTGACCCTTTACAAAAAAGTTTGTTGACCCTGTTGTTGAGCACTTTGGGGGTAGGGGTATATCCATATATATATACTTCATTCAGGTCTTTGTTCAAATGTCACCTCCTCAGAGAAGCCTTCCGTGACTTCCTCAACAAAAATATCCTCTCCCCCTGACTTACTTTTCTGCATCACTACCTTTTACTTGCTTCAGTTCTGGCTTTTGCTCATCTGCCTCATGGACTGAGTGCATGAGAGCAGGACCATATCCTTCTTGTCTCTAACTCTGTCTCCAGTGGCAGGAACAACTCAGTTTTGTTGACTGAATAATTACCTCCTGGCTCAGGGGTCAGCCCTCTCCATGCCAACAGTTTATAAAGTATCGTCTCTCACCCATCTGTGTTTGATCTGATCCCTATTACAAAAAGCTTCTATATCCCTAATCCCCATCCTTTAATCCTCAGATTAAAGTGGCTACATTCCTCTCCATTTTACAGAGTAGCAGCCACTTCTTTATTCCTGATGACAAATCCCAGCTGTTTTTATATTTTTACTTACCCTTCTCCACTCCTGGTTACTAAGTGTCTTTCTCCTCCTGCCTTCAAGATTTCATCAATTTATTCCAAGTCATCAGAGATTAACAGTCCAATGTGGTAACCACAAGCTCCATATAGCTATTAAAATCGAATTTAAATTAATTAAAATTAAAGAAAAATAAACATTCAGTTCCTCAGTCACACCAGCCACATTTCAAGTGCCCAGTAGCCACCTGTGGCTCAGAGAGAACATTTCCACCATCGCAGAAAGTTCTAGTCAAGAGTACTGTCCTAGGCTCTGAGTTCTTTGAGGGCAGACAAGAAGATGAAGACTGAATACCTACTGTGCACCAGACTCTGGGACACACTTTATTTTAATATCTTCTTGTTTGAGTTTACTTTTATTATGGAAAATTTCCGATGTACCAAAACAGATGAGTACCCTCGGATGTCCCTCACTCATCTTCAACAATTATCAGTTTGACCAGTTTGTTTGTTTTCTAGGAGGATTTTCAAGTAAATCCCAAATTTCATTGTGCCTCTAACTGACAAGGACTTTTTTTTTTGTTTGTTTCTTATATAACTTTCATACCTATAATCATTTCTAACAAAACCAGCAATAATTCCTTCATATCAAAAACACCCAGTCCATATTCACATCTCCCCATCGTCTCTAAATAGTCTTTTTACAGTTATTACTTCAAATCAGAGTCCAAAGATGATGAGCCACTCAAGGCATTTGGTTGTTTGTCTCTGAGGTCTCATTTATTCTATAACAGTCCTCCCTCATGTTTTTATTTAGTGCCATTTGTCTCAAGGAACGTCCCACATTCTGGATTTGCCTGTCTGCTTCTTCATGGTGTCATGTAGCATGGTCCTCTATCCCCCATCCTTGCTCTGAGATCTAAAGCTTTGATTAGATTTAGGTGTACTTTTTTTTTCCCATAACCCATTTTTCTAAATTAATATTTTGCAATGCTACCCTTCCTAAACTGAAATGAAAGACAGCTCACTTAAAAGATCATTTAAAAAATAATACGATACTGTAACTGTCACTTGAAGGAGAAATAAAATGAAAGTAATGTACACAACAATGAACTATGGTTTTCGATATGTTACTGCTTGAGTATGCCTCACTAGGAGACATAATGAAGTGGTCCAGTGTCTTTGCTTGTCATAGGATCACGGTGAATGGAACACCTGCAAACACTAATACACGGGTGTGCAGTGACGACTCAGACACAGCAGCAAAGATGATAGTGACATTGCTTTCCAAAGTGGTGACTAACGCTCAAAAATTCCAAACAAAACAAAGTCCAGACTTTCATGGTTTGTATTTATGAGCAAGATAGCCAAGTTCTAGGTGCAGATGACTGTAAACAGATCTTTCTAATGATGTGAATGCCTGGAGGGACTTTTGAAGACTTGTGACAAGTCTAGTCCCCACAAAGCAGAATCCCCAGCATCCTGCCCCTCGTCTTGGCACATCCAGAAACAAATCTAGAAACTTCCAAAATGTCCCCTAGGGGCGCCACCATTTAAACTCACTGGGGTAAAAATCACATTTATTGACCACTTTGTAGCAGTTTGATATGTATGATCTCATTTAATCTAAAAAAAAAAAAAAATCAAGATGAAGAAACCAAGGCACAGAGAGGTTAAAAGACTTGCTTTAGCTTACACAGCAAGCTGAGTGGACAAGCCATGAAGTTATACCATCGCTCCCAAAAGAAGGCAGACGAATCTTATCCTAAAACAGGCTCGAAATCATAAAACTTGATTTTCTACTCCAGCCTTTGAACACTTATCATGCCCATTCTACCATTTACTGAAACTGTGATCTAGGGCCAATAGCTCCGTGCCTCAGTTTCCCCACTTGTAGAAGGTGGATAAATAATAGCATCTCCCTCTCTGGGTTAGTGTGCTAGGTCAATCCAAGCTAGGCGCTCAATGAAGGTTAATGTTGCTGTTGCATTCCCAGGGTTTTTATTCTTCTTGTTAGGTGCTTGGAGTCCATTTCGACTCATTGCGACTCCCTGTAACAGAGTAGAACTGCCCCATAGAGTTTTCTTGGCTGTAATCTTTATGAGGCC
This sequence comes from Dugong dugon, assembly GCA_030035585.1. Lineage (NCBI taxonomy): Eukaryota > Metazoa > Chordata > Mammalia > Sirenia > Dugongidae > Dugong > Dugong dugon. The sequence continues at coordinate 15,108,723 of CM057462.1, read as the reverse complement.
GACTCTTTCTCCGGGGGAGCCGCTGGGTAGATTCCAACAGTCAACCTTTCAGTTAGCAGCCAAGCCCTTAACCGTTGCGCCACCAGGGCTCCTGAGGGTTCTTCCCCACCATGCTCCCTTAAGGACCTCCCGGAGCCGCCCAGACCCGGCCAAGCTCCCCGGAGGGCTGCATGGAAGAGGAGGAAGGATTCCAAGGATTTGTGCCGAAGGGCCCCGAGCTCCTGGACTTCAGCGTGGACGAGGTGGCGGAGCAGCTGACCTTGATGGATGTGGTGAGGACCCGGAACACGGTCGCGGCTGGGGGTGCGGTGAAGTGGGCCCTGCTGAGCTCTGCCCCTCCCTCCACCCCGCCCAGGAGCTCTTCTCGCGCGTGCGGCCCTGCGAGTGCCTGGGCTCCGTGTGGTCGCAGAGGGACCGGCCGGGGGCTGCGGGCACTGCCCCTACCGTGCGCGCCACCGTGGCCCAGTTCAATAAAGTGACGGGCTGCGTACTGGGCTCGGTGCTCGGGACGCCGGGCCTGGCCTCCCCGCAGCGGGCGCAGCGGCTGGAGAAGTGGATCCGCATCGCCCAGGTGAGTGTTGGGCTGGAGGAGGCGCGTGGCAGGGCGGCGGAAGGCGGAGGAACCGGGGTCAGTGAATGGGGGTAGGGTGGGGCCAGGGACAAAAGAGGGACGCTGGGGCTGGGGACAAAAGAGGGACTCTGGGGCTGGTCTCGGGATAAGAGGATAGGATGGGGGGTTGGGGGAAAAAGTAAGACTGGGGAAGAACCAAATCAAGGACGAGGCTGGGGTCCCGAAAGAGACTGAGTAGAGCGGGACAGGGGCCTCTGAGCTGGAATGAAAAGGGAGAAATGGCCCGAGTGTGAGTAGAGGGCTCGGCGAGGGGTAGGAGGGGAAAGGGGGGACAGTAGGGGAGGGAGCCTGGGAGAAGGTTGATACCTGGGGTGAGACTTGGGTTCAGGAAGGAGGGGTCTGGGCCTGGGAGAGATGCTGTGGGCGGGTCTAGGGCCCTGGGGCTTCGAGAGACGTAAAGGGTAGGCCAGGGGAGAAACCATGGTGGGAAGTGGAGGCTGGGGAGAGACTGGGGCTGGAGGAGAGAGGAGGGGAGGGGACTTCTGGGGGAGGAGGCTTAGTCTTGGTAGTTTTGTCAGATGTGGGGCAAAATGTAGGGGTCAGAAGTGACGAGGTTAAAGGTGGGTCTTGCCTGGGGGTCAGACATGGGGTCTGACTAGCGCCCCCATCCGGCCTCTCAGCGCTGCCGAGAACTGCGGAACTTCTCCTCCTTGCGCGCCATCCTGTCTGCCCTGCAGTCTAACCCTATTTACAGGCTCAAGCGCAGCTGGGGCGCGGTGAGCCGGTGAGTAGGACTGGGAGTGGCGGGAGGGGGCTGCTGGGGTAGGACCTCCTCCTCACACCCGCTTTGACCCTCCCAGCCTCTGACCCCTGACCTCTCTCTGGTGCCCCAGGGAACCGTTATCCACTTTCAGGAAACTTTCGCAGATTTTCTCTGATGAGAACAATCACCTCAGCAGCAGAGAGATTCTTTCTCAGGTATGGATGCGTAGAGCCACCGGGATTCCAGGCCCGGGAAGGGGACATGGGTCTGGGCAGGGTATCTGCCTTGTCATTGTCATAACATCCAGTGTTCTTTCCATATACCTCAGTAATGACCTTTCTTTTGTTCGGGCCCCATTGCCTCTGCTTTCCCCCTAATAGCCCATTCAGTGACTGCTTTGTTTATTCATTCAACAAACACAAGAAGTCTCAAGGAAAAGGTCACTTGAGACCAGAGCCATAGCAAATAGTGAAGGGGAAAAAAAAAAAAAAAATGATGCTGGGAACTTTACCTTGATAACTCAAAATTGTATGCCAACAAGTCTGGGTCATTGTAGGCCAGACTTAGGTTGTATTTGCAACAAATATCCCACTTCAGAGAGGTCCTCCCTGAGCCCGCCATCATCTCCAGCCCACCCTACTAAGTTCCCTCATGACTGTGCTGTTACAGTGTTGTTTCCCGTGTCTCCTACACTCCTGTCTACTCCAGGAGGCCGGGATTGATGTCTGTTTTGTTCACTGCTGGGTACCCAGCACCCAGAATGGCACCTGGCCCACAGTAGGTGCTTAATAAATATATGTTAGTGAATGAATGACTCAAGTAACGAGGGCTCCAGTAACAAGGAGCCTTGCACTAAACACCTACTGTGTGCTAGGCACTGTGCCAGAAGGTTCCATTGTGACCCAGACACTGTTTCTGCCCTGGGTGACTCAGTACCATGACAGCTGCCCCAGAAATTCTGTAATTACCAGGCAGAGCAAAACTCTGAAGACAAGATTCAGGGTGTTCCCAGGGTATCCCCAGCTGGCCTGTTCCATCCAGGCCAGGCACAGTATTCTCTCCTGTCCTGGCACCATAAGCCCCACCTCCCGTCATCCCTGGTGCGCTTGCCCACTGCTGCCTACCTGCTCCCTGCCTGCCTCTGGTCACTTTTCCCCCAGTTCCTTGGTGGTCCAATTCCTTGGGCTTGGCCTTTACAACGGGCTTGTGATTGTTGAAAGCAAAATGGGTGTGTATGGTGGGTCTCAAGGCTCTGCCCTGAGGGAGGGGTCAAAGGAGACCTTGGGTCCTCTCAGGCCTTCCTCTCCCCCAGGAGGAGGCTGTTGAGGTACCCCAACAGGAGGACACTCCCCGAGGAAGCCTAACTTCAGTGAGTGATTCGGTTTGGAATGAGGGACAGGTGGGACCCTCAAGGAGGGGAGTGAGAGGTAAGGGGGAGGTCACTGATGATAGAGTGACTGGATCTCTGGGGCCTGCAGAAGCTGTCTTCAGGTCCTGTCCCCTACCTCGGTACCTTCCTCACGGATCTGGTTATGCTGGACACCGCCCTGCCAGACATGCTGGAGGTCTGACCCCTGACCCTTGACTCCTGACCCCAGCCCCACTTCCCCTTAGCTCTGTTGGCCTCCTGATATCCCAGCCTCGATCCTGACCATTGTTCCTTGACTGGGGAGTCTCTAGTTAAGACATACTTTGTCTAATGCCCAGGGGGATCTCATCAACTTTGAGAAGAGGAGGAAGGTGAGTGAGCACTGGGGTAGGTGTGCAGAGTGCTCAAGGGTGGGGGCTGGTCGGGGGGGATCTCAGAGACTGCCCCCTCAGGAGTGGGAGATCCTGGCCCGCATCCAGCAGCTGCAGAGGCGCTGTCAGAGCTACTGCCTGAGCCCCCGCCTGCCTATCCTGGCTGCCCTGCGTGCCCAGCGCCAGCTCAGTGAGGAGCAGAGGTGATTACTGAGGCCTGGCCCCACCCCACCCCAGCGGGCTCTGGACCACAACACTCTATCCAGCTTACCGCATTCCCCTCTCCAATTCATCCTGGGCCCAGACCCCCAACCTGTGACCTTTCTTTGTCACCAGCCCAATTGAGGGCCCCATCAACCTCTGACCCCAAACTTTGACCCTGTTGGACTTTCTGACTTCAACCTTTGACAGTCATCTGGCCATTCAACTCAACTGTCCCATCTGCTCTCTTACCCAGCTTCTGACCCTATCTTACCCATGGCCCCATTTGTGACCCCCAAATCTGACCCTCTGACTCCAGTCGTTGACCCCCAGTGTTGAGTAACTGACTGTGAACTTTGATGTTTCTTTGACTGTCCAATTCAATTAACCCAATTATTTCCTTTCATTCCCTGGAATCCATGACCCGAACCATTGACCTCAGTGATTACCTGACCCCAGTCTGACCCTTGACCCAATCTGACTCCTCAGTTTCACCGTTTGAGTCCCCATATGGCCTGCTAACCATGTCATCCCATCTCATCCCTGAGCCTAATAATGAGACCCTGGTGCCCTACTTGACCCCCATTCGATACCCTGATCCTGACACTTGATGCCCCCCAACCCAAAACCCAACTCCCAACTGATTCTAACTCTTCATCCCCTCTGCTTCCTGGCCTCAACCCGCCGTCCATCTGCCCCTTGACCTCTCAGTTACCGCATCTCCCGCGTCATTGAGCCGCCAGCTGCCTCCTGCCCCAGCTCCCCACGCATCCGGCGGCATATCAGCCTCACCAAGCGCCTCAGTGCGTGAGTCTTGGGGTAGAGGGAGTGATGTGGGTAGAGGTGTGCAGGGGCTGTTCCTAGGCTGAGTCTGACCTCAACCTCATCCCCTGTCCCCATTCTTAGGAAGCTGTCCCGAGAGAAAGGCTCGTCCCCTGGTGGGAGCCCCGGGGACCCCTCATCTCCCACTTCCAGGTGAGGATCTCACTTGGTGGGAGAGACTGGAGACAGCAGGGTCAGGGATGGAGCAGCCACTCCACCTCAGGCTCTGCATCTGCCCCAGTCTGTCTCCAGGCTCCCCCCCATCCAGCCCTAAAACCAAGGACCCTCCTCCTGGCACTCCCACAGCCTCTCCAGGGCCCCGAGGCCCTAGTACCAAGGTACCAACTGCTTGCGTGTGTGCATGGGGGACTATGGGTACCCAGGGCTGTGTGTACGTGTACACGTGAGATCGAGGGCCCAGGTGTGGACACTGAATGCATACTTGGCTGAGCACCCTGGGTGGATGTCCAGAGGATCGTGTGCTTCTCCATGGCCCTGTCTGAGGGATTGTTGTACCAATCTGAGCTTGGGCACAGCTTGAGACCCATGCATCTGCTGCCCACAGGGCACTCTGGGGTACAACCTCGTACTTTTGCAAGGATGCATGTCCCCCCAGGAATCTGCGTATTTAAAGAGAAAATGTGGGCGTGGACATTGGTGGGACCAAGAGTGGGACTGTCTGTTGAACAATGGTTTGTACATATACAACCACTGTGAGTATGTGTGTATGCGCTGCTTCCTGTGTACACGGGATTCCTTGTGTGTTTATTGGTCATGTGTAAGTTTGTTGTCTAATAGGGAACCAAGGTCTGTATGTGATGGGATTGAGTGTATGTGGGTGCTCTGATTGTTTGTCTCAGACTTTGGATGTGTAGGGGTTGTGCGGTCTGTGTATACATGGGACTGTAAACAGAGGCCTTTAGGATACATCAGTGCAGGAGAGGCTGCATGCTCCCCTACCCCTCGGTATTGGCTGCTGAGCCAGACTGCAGCCTCTACCCCCTACTGCCTACAGCTGCCCCTGGGTCCAGACCTCCCAGGCCCCCGGGCCCAGGCCTTGCCCCTGAGCAGCCCTCACGCCCCCCTCTCCGGGCAGCAGAGCTCAGATGCCCGTGTCATCCGCGTCAGCATCGACAATGACCACGGGAACCTGTACCGGAGCATCTTGGTGAGGGGCTGGGCCAGGAGCCTGCTAGGGAAACCCTGCTTTTTGGCGTGGTCCTCACACCTCACTTCCTGCCCTTGCCTTCCCAGCTAACTAGTCAGGACAAGGCCCCCAGCGTGGTACAGCGAGCCTTGCAGAAGCACAATGTGGTCCAGCCCTGGGCCCAGGACTACCAGCTCTTCCAGGTCCTTCCTGGGGACAGGGGTGAGTAGGGACAGCTTGGAGCCTAGGCTTGGGGACGCATGGGAGGGTGGCAGAAACCAGGGTCCAGGATGGAACGAAGTTACCTGGGCTTACAGGGCCATGAGGTGGGTCGTGCTCAGCGTAAGGGTAAGATGGTTTTCTATGAACTCAGTGGCAGGGTTGGGGGAAGATGCAGTAAAATGGCTGGGCTGAAATTACATGAGGTCATGAGGTTGTCCAGGCTCAGTGTGAAGAAACCAAAATCCAAACCAAACCCATTGTCATCGAGTCGGTTTGACTCACAGTGACCCTAAGAGGGTAGAGTAGAACTGCCCCATATGGTTTCCAAGGCTGTAATCTTTACAGATGCAGATTGCCACATCTTTCTCCCACAGAGCAGCTGGTGGGTTTGCTGGCCCTTTAGATAGCAGCCGAGTGCTTAACCACTGTGCCACCAGAACTCCTTAGAGTGAGGAAGGGGACCATCAAAAGTTGTTTCTGTGCAGTGACTAAGCACTTGGCTGCTAACCAAAAGGTTGGCAGTTCGAATTCACCAGCCACTCCTTGGAAACACTATGGGGCAGTTCTCCTCTGTCCTATAGGGTTACTATGAGTCGGAATCGAGTTAACAGCAACGGGTTTGGATAGGGAAATGAGATTGTCCAGGGTCAAAGTGGAAAAGGGAATGTAGAAGGTTGTCTGGGCTTAAATTTTAGGGTCGTGAGGTTGTTGAGGCTCAGCCTGATTGGGTAGGACGCTGAAGGGAGACTGGGCTTGCAGTTGTGAGGAAATGAATATGTCTAGACTCAGCATGGGGACCCTGAAGTTATCTGGGCTTGGGATGGGAGAAGGCCAAAAGGTTTTGAAATTCAAGGTAGGGGAACACGAGGTTGTTTGGTGTGGAGGGGAGAAAGAGGTTGTCCAGTCTTTGAGAGGGAGAGGCAAGGGGTTGACTATTCATGCTGAAAGGCATAGCAGGAGGATGGCTACACATGAGGAAGGATTATGTGAGGTTTTTCAGGTGTTAAGTGTGAGGGTTTGGAGTAAGAGCTTGTTTAGGCTCATGGTGAGGTTGGCTCAGCGCTGGCTGGAGGGACTCAAAGTTGTTTAGGCCTCAGGGTATATGGTAGAATGTTACCTAGGTCCTTTGTGGGGGAGGCATGAGGTTGTGCAGGCCTTTCACCATCATCCCCACCCCTGGCCAGAGCTCCTGATTCCTGACAATGCCAACGTCTTCTATGCAATGAGTCCAACTGCCCCTGAAGACTTCGTGCTGCGGCGGAAGGAGGGAGCTCGGCACCCACCCTCTCTTTCCCTAACTTGAGGTGGGCCTCCCCTCCCTCCAGGACACAGACCCCATGGGCAGCTTGGGGCCTGGCTTATATCACTGCCGAGGCAGAGGGCTCTTCTCATCGAAAGTCCTCATCCTCCCATAGAAGCCGTTTTGCACTGTACCCTGTGACCACCCCTCATTGGACCACATCCCTTTGACCCTCTTGGCACTGGGTCCTTGTTCCAAGGACATCAGCTCACGGGATGGCTGGTGGAGAGCTTCACCTCATAAATATAGAAGGGGGCAGGGTGTTGGGGGGTCAGACCCCTTCCCAGAGAAATCTTGTAACTGTTGGAGACACATCAGAACTGACAGAAGCAGATAGTGAGCAAAGTTATGAAACAGGAGTCTTGTTTGTTCTTCATCAAGATAAAACACACACACAAAGAAAAACTAAGAGCTCTGTCTTAGTTATCTAGTGCTGCTGTAACACCACAAGTAGGCAGCTTTAACAAACAAATTTATTTTCTCAAGTTTAGGAGGTTAGAAGTCTGAATTCAGGGTGCTGGCTCTAGGGGAAGGCTTTTTCTCTCTGTCAGCTCTGGAGGAAGGTTCTTATCTCTCCTGAGCTTCTGCTTACGGGCAATCTTCATGTGGCTTGGCATCTCTCTTCCCCCATCTCTACTCTGCTCGCTTTTTTAATCTCTTTTATATCTCAAAAGAGATTGACTCAAGATATACCCTACACTAATCCTGCTTCATTAACATAACAAAGACAACCCATTCCCAAATGGGATTATAACCACAGGCATAGAGGTTAGGATTTACAATACATATTTTTTGGGGACACAATTCAATCCATAAGAAGCCCTAAGAGAACAGCTGGGTGAGGCATGCCCAATGCCACAGAGGTGATATGCCTCTTCTTTGCCACGTATATGGGAGAGTGAAGAAATGAAATTCCACTGGCATAGCAGACAAGTAGTGTCATTACCCCTGAGTCAGTAAGGGCTAAAGAGGAGGAGAGGAGTAATGGGGTAGGAAGAAGAAGCAGAGAAAGTAGAGATGAAGTGAGCTGTAGGGCCAACTGCAACATAGCAAGAATAATGATCACCCCACTTATGAACTCCTGCTATGTGTTGGTCATCAACTAGGAGCTTTACATCTCATTGTATTACTCAAGGTTCTTTCTGTTTTAAGTGGTCAAGAACCCAGTTCAAACAGGCTTGTGCAAGAAAAGGAAATATAATGGTTCATGTAATTGAAATGTCCAATGGGCCTGGATTCAGACACAGTTGAATCCAGGGACTCAAAAGATGTCATTACGATTTTGTCTCTGTCACTCTGCTTTGCACCGAGAATGAGACTGTTTGTTGATCTCCCCAGATCCAATCACCTTTTTCCATGGTAATAGAAACTCTGATTTTTAGCTGGCCACCCAAAGTAAAAACCACATCTCTTGTCTCTCTTGCAGCAAGACATGGTCTTATGACTAAGTCCTAGCCAATGAGATGTAAGGGGAAAGGATGTAGACAAATTCCAGGTTCTTCCCCCATTTCTGCCTTCTGCTGGCTGGAATGAAGATGTGCAGTGAGCCATCCTGGATTGGAAGGTTCTTACTCTCTGAATAGCCAAGCAACAAGCTGAGAGACGCCTAGGCCTCTGACACCAGGGAGCTGCCATATTGAATTGCTGCTACTTGGATCGTTATGTAAGAGAGAAATAAATGTCTATCTTACTTAAGCCTCTGTTATTTGGGTCTCTATTACAGTCGCCAAATAAATATTTAAATTAATACAGCCCTACTCCAAGACAAGGTCACCCCTTATGGGAGCAGGGCTAGGCTTACATCCAACTAGCTCAGCCCTTCCATTGAAAGAGAGCCCCTTTTTCGTATCACCGCCAGCTAAAGTCCCAGAGTAGGTGCCCATTGGACCAACTTGATCATGTGTTTACCCTTGAACCAGTCACTGTGTTCAGATTAATGTAATATGCTAATTGGATAGGCCTGGGTGCTGTGCCCACCCCTTGAGCTGGTAGAAAGGCTTCAGATCACAGGAATGAAGTCTGGAGGGCACATAAATGGAAATTAAAATTGGGTACTATTACTAGTAGGGGAATGGCCAGTGAGTAGGCAAAAAACAGTATCTAGGGTGCTGAACATTGTCCCTGAAGCAATAATGGGGGATGTTCAGGCACTGTCTGGGGTGAGACAGAAGATAGAAGAACCTAAACATCATGTAAGATCTGATAAAAGAAAATTCTAAGGCCAATTACAGGACACAACATGCTACTTTACAGGCTAATTTTTGTTTAATTTTGCAATGAATATTAAGACCATTTGGTTGCAAAGTCACATCCTCCTTGAGCTAGTTTAAACAATAATTGCTAACCTTTACCAGAGGCATTGGTGGTTCAGTGGTAGAATTCTTGCCCTTCATGCAGGAGATCCAAGCTATTACCCTGAGATACTCTTTGAACCTTGAACTGAAACTATCCCCTGAGGTCAACTTTTTAGCAAAATAACAGATTGGCATACAAAATAAAGGATCTTACCCCTAAAGCAAAGATGAGAAAATAAGGGGGCTGGGAAACAAGAATACTGGAAACAGAACAACCAGAATGTAATTAAAGAGCATGTTGACACATTGTGAAAAATGTAACTAATGTCACTGAACAATTTGCATAGAAAATGTCAAATGGGAACCTAGTTTGTTGTCTAAACTTTCCCTGAAAACACAATAAAATATTACATTAAAAAAAAAAATCCTACGGATCACAACGGCCCGAGGCAGCATTTCATTCCATTGTGCCTGAGGGCACCACGAGTTGGAAGCCAACTCAACAGCACCTAACAACAACCTTTACTGAGTGCTTTCTATGTGCCAGGCACTATTGTAAGAACTTGACAAAATCCATCTCCTTTAATCCTCACAGTAGCCCTGTGAAAAAGGTATTATTTTCATCACCGTTTATAATTCATACACGAAGAATCTGAGATTAGGGAGGATTAAGTCACTTGTCCATGGTCATGTGGTAAATACTTGGCGAGGCTGGGGTTCAAACTAGAGTGATCTGATTCCAGGGCATATGCACTTAACCACTGGGCTAGTCTGCCTCTCAAGTCACTAGTTTCTAATTCTCCCTCTCAAACACAGTCCAAATGCGAATTTCCTAAGGAAGAGAATCTCTTTGACTTTTTTTTTTTTTTAGTGCGGGGGTACTCAGGCACAGCTGCTAAGTGGCTAGGACAAGGTCAATGGTCTCTCTACATCTCTTGGATTGGTTTGCCTCTCGTTTACTCAACAAATATTTCTTGAGCTCCTACTGTTTGCCAGGCTCTATTCTAGGCGCTGGGGACACAACAATGAGGAAAACAGTTAAAAGTCCCAGCCCTCATGGACTAGTGGGGAGCAAATCAGTAACAAAACACCAAATACAAAAAACTAAGCTATTTAAGGGTAATAGGGAGTGTGGGGTGGGAGGTTGCCATTTTAAACAGGGTGGAATTCATTGAGGTGACATTCTGGCAGAGACCTGAATAAAGAGAGGGAGTGAGCCTTCCAGGTAGAGGGAACGGACAGTGCCAAAATCCGTGTTTAGTTTCACCATCAGGCAATTTCTTTTCTCCTGGTGGCAAACATACCTCTGGTTGGTTACTCCATCCACCCAGCCCAAGCCCAACAAAAACGGGTACCCATTTCCCAGTAATTCCAGCGGAAGTCCCAAGATGGAAGGTCATTGGCTTCACTTGGGTCACATGTCCACCCTGAGCCAATCACTGTGCCCCCAGGGTAAAGAGCACTCTGATTGGTGAGACAAGCAAGCACAATGAGGACCCACTCCTCCCCTAGGCAATGTACCTCTGAGGTACCTCAGCCCAGGTGAACAGCTTTCATGACTTCTTACATAATTATTTTCCAGACTATTAAAAGAACTGCACACTCCTTGTAAAATAAAATATACCGAGTACAAAAATGTAAATGATAGTAAAAAATTGTTTAAAAAAATCATAATTGAAATCTCACTTTCCAGAATATATGTAATTTTACAAATACACAATTATGTTATATATACTGTTGGGGACTCAACAACTGCTAGTCCTTATTATCGTTACTGTTTATTCCTTTCCAGACTGGGGAGGGACGTTAATTAACACGATAATATCAGTAGATTACATGTTTTGAATGTTTGCTATGTATTTCACAGATGAAAAGGCTGAGGCTCCGATAAGGTAAATCACTTGCCCAGGGTCACACAGCAACGAAGTGTGTCTGACACCGGAACCAGAGCTGTTCCCGCCCCGCAAGCAGCCACAGGGCCGGGAAGGGCCACTGCCCCCTCCAGCCCCGCGGGGCGGGACCGCAGCCTCCTCTTATCTCTGCCCAGGCTGCGTGCTGGCCCGCCCCCTTGGGGGAGCTGCCACTTGGAGGAGCTGGGCCGGGAAGGGGCTGGTCAGCTGCGTCCGGCGGAGGCAGCTGCTGACCCAGCAGTGGATTGTGCCAGGGAGGAGACGGGGTGGGGGCTGGAGCCCTGGGCTCCCATAGCAGGGCCTGCTCCATGGGCCCCCTTTGGGCACCCCTCTGGCCCCGAGTCTGCTTTCTCTGTCTCCTGCTCGCTGGGGCCGCCTGGGCCCCCCTACCCAATCCCCCAGACCCCAAGTTTGAGCGCAAAGGTAAGGATGAAGTTGTGTGTGGACTTCCACACTGGGTCCTGGAGGGTGATGCTGGGGCCTGAACTCCCTCCCAGCTTGGGTCCTAAGGGCCAAGCTAGTGCAAGAACCCCCAGGCTGGCTCCTGGTGGAGCATGCTGGAATCTAAGTCCCCAGACTGGGTCCTGGAGGGGAGTTAGAGGCGGGCATAAGGGTCCCTAGTTTTAACCTTTCAGGGAGCCTGGGACATGGTAAATCCTAGTGGGGCAGGGGTGGTGCTGGGCCTACGCCCTGCGGTCTGAGTCCCTGAGGGCTGAGGACCAAGCGGACCCTCCAGAGGGGGAAGGAGGATAAAGCTCGGGTCCAACTCTGTGGGGCCGGGTCGCAGGCAACTGTAAACACAGTTTTCTTCTGGCGCCAGATGCCCAGCCCCGCCGGGTCGAGCGAGGGGGCGGGGGCCACGGTTGGCACTATCGGGCAGCTGGGAGCCTGCGGGGGCCGATAGGGGGCCCCACCTCTTCCACACACACACACACACACACACACACACACACACACACACACACACCCGCACGCACGTCCTGGGCGGGGCGGGGTCGGCAGCTCGAGGCCAAGGCCTTGAACGCTGCACTCACCCTGGCCCGCCGCAGGAGGGCAGTTTTGTGTGCGAAGACTGTAAGGCAGGCAGCCTACGCTTGGAGCTGTCGGGGGGGAGGGGGCGGGGGGCCGGCATCCCTCTCCAGAGCCCCAGAGGGGCCCCAGCTGAGGGGGTGGGCGGGGCTTATTCTTATCGGCCTGGCCAGGCGGCGGGAGGGGAGGGGGCTGTAGCCCGAGGATGGGGCTCGGCTCCCCTGACCCATTCCCCTATCACCCCCTTAGTGGCCCTGCTGGGGGCCGGGCCTGAAGAGCTACTGTGCTTCACCGAGCGGCTGGAGGATTTGGTGTGTTTCTGGGAGGAAGCGGCAAACGTCGGGGTGGGCCCTGACAACTACAGCTTCACCTACCAGCTCGAGTGAGTCCCACAGCGCTGGCAGAGGGCCCCCACGGGTGGAGAGGTCAGGCGGGCGGGGCAGCACTCCCCGGAGGTCGCAGCCGGGGACCGGACAGCGCCTCTCTAGCCCTCACTAGTGTGAAGCCCACGGGGTCAGGGCTGGGACATTCCTGTGATCGCCGCTGGAATGCGACATCAAACATCTGGGCTGGGACAACACCCCTCCAAATTCAAATTAAGGAGTCACTCATGTTGGGCGAGACGGCCTCTTTTGGCGGCAGCCGGAATGCCACAGCGTTCCGGTGATCTAGGGACCTACATCACGGATTCAACGTCCCAGCCCCGCGGGACGATCCCTCTGCCTCACCCTCATCAGAGCTGACAGGTCCCTCACGTCGGCGCTTAGACGCCCCCGGTGGTAGTAACCGGAATGCCCCATGGTCCAGGCAATACAGACTCCCCAGCTTGCTCCCTTCCCTCCCGTGTCCTCGGCGCACAGGGGTGAGCCATGGAAGCTGTGCCGCCTGCGCCAGGCGCTCACCGCCCATGGCGCGGTACGCTTCTGGTGCTCGCTGCCTACGGCCGACACGTCGAGCTTCGTGCCCCTAGAGCTGCGCGTCACGACGACCTCCTCCGGCGCTCAGCGCTACCGCCGCATCATCCAAGTCAACGAAGTGGGTAAGTGTGCCGGGAATGGGGGGGTGGTCGCGGGAGGGGGTCTCAGTCTCCGCCCATCTGACCATCCCCTCCCTCAGTGTTCCTGGACCCTCCCGCAGGTTTGCTGGCGCGGCAGGCGGACGAGGGCGGCCACGTGGTGCTGCGCTGGCTCCCGCCACCTGGGGCACCCATGGCGAGCCACATCCGCTACGAGGTGGACGTCTCGGCCGGCAACGGCGCTGGGGGGGCGCAGAGGGTAAGGCCCGCCCCTACGGCCCCACCCCGCCTCTCGGAGCCCCGCCTCCACGAGTGTGAGGCGTGGTGGTCGTAGCAGCACCGACAGGCCCGCTCACCAGTAGCACCCCTGACCCCCGACACCCTCCCATACCCGACTCACCCTCGCCCCTCCAGGTCCCGTCCCTGACGCCCGACATCCCATTGCCCTGACGCCCAAGACAGCTCCACGCCCCACTGTCATGCACCCTTCCCCAATGCTGCCCAAGCCCGCCTGAATCCTCAATGCTCTCAACCCCACTTCTCGCCTCGTCCCAGTCCCAAACTTCTTTAGGGCCCGCCTCCTTGACACGCTGGCCCACCTTCGAGTAGCCCAGGTCCTGCCCTCTGGTCTCATTGGCTCCACTGCAATGGAGCCAACTCTGCCCCTCCTCCCCCAGATTGGCTTGGTCCTCTAAGGCCCTCCCCAAGATGCCCCTTTCGGCTCGACCCACCCTTACTGGCCACGCCTCTCTCCCGGGCCCCGCCCCTAGGTGGAGATCCTGGAGGGCCGGACCGAGTGCGTGCTGAGCAACCTGCGTGGCCGGACGCGTTACACCTTCGCTGTACGCGCGCGCATGGCGGAGCCGAGCTTCGGTGGCTTCTGGAGCGCCTGGTCAGAGCCTGCGTCACTGCTGACTGCTAGCGGTTAGGTCCACCCCGGGGGTGTAGGAGGGGCCGGGGCGGAGCACCGGGCAAGCCCGCCGCGCTGACCTCCTCTCCGCCCCGCAGACCTGGATCCACTCATCCTGACGCTCTCCCTCATCCTCGTGCTCATCCTGCTGCTGCTGGCAGTGCTCGCCTTGCTCTCCCACCGCCGGTGAGCCCCCTAGTCGAGTCCCCGACCCAGACTCCTCCCTGACAGCCAGTTCTTTGGCTCTGAACCCTTGCAGGGCAGCACCCCAGCGCAGCCTGTGATGGGACCGGGAACACCTTTCGCTGTTGAAATCGAGGCTCAGAGAGGAGCACCCCCAGGTCACACAGCGAGAAGTCAGTGGCAGGGCCAACCAGGAATGCAAGCCAGACCAGACACAAACGTAGTTAAAATTCTCTGCTGTTGGGGACATTCTTTTCGTTTTCCTTCTACTTCGGTTGCTGTCCCTTCTTCAATTCCTTGTCTGGTTCTTTTTACCAATGTCATTAACTTTTGTAAACTCAATCAGATGGGTTTAATGGAGAGATTTAAACTCCTGAGTGCCTCCTTGCTGGTTGTCAAGCTCCTCAGTGAGGCCTAGGAGATGCTTTATCATCTTAACAGCCATCCTGAGGTATATGTAATTCCAAGCCCACACCATGTGGTTTCACACAGTCAAGCCTTTGTAAATGCTGATCCTTTTCTGCCTGGAACGCCCCTCCTGTCTTGTCCACCAAGCAGTCTCCTAGTTGTCTTTCAAGACCCTGTTCATTTACCTCACTGGCCTGTATGTATCAAGCGCTGACTAGGTGCTAGTGACTATGTGCTAGGCACTGGAGAGAAAGTGAACAAGCCAGCTACATCCCTGACCTTGTGGATCTCATTGTCCAGTCAGAAAGACAGACAACAAACAAGGGGACCAAAAAATACTTGATTATAAACTGTGATGAGTGATATGACAGAACCAAGGAGGGGTAGCGGATTACAAGGTAGTCAGGGAAGGCCTCTGGGAGGAGGTGACATCACAGCAAAGACCTGAGGTTGGCAGGAGGCGGCCACGTGAAAAGCTGGGAGAAGAAACAGCAAATGCAAAGGCCCTGAGGTGGGAATGAGCTTGGAATTTTGAAGCAGCTACAAAGAGCCATGTGGCTAGAGCAGAGTGCACGAAGGGAAAGTGATGGATGATGTGAGGGAAGTTAGATCATGCAGGGCCTTCTGCAGGGCTATGGAGAGGAGTTTGGATTTAATTTGGAATTCTTTGGGGAGCCATGGAAAGGGGTGAGTAGGGAAGTGACATAATGGACCTCCAGGAAAAGCCTGAGCCACATTTAGAGAAAGTGTCAGTGTATATTAAACTCCTACGCATCCTTCAAAATCCTGCTCCAGTCACCCTTCTGTAGGGCTTTCCTGATGCTCTAGCCAAAGCGCCTGTTCCTCCTCTGGTCTCCCCAAGCCCCAGTGCACCCCTCTGCCTCCATCCTGATTACTGGGGGCCAGGATATCTATGCCCATGACTAGACATGGAGGGGGCGTTGATGAGCATTCGATGTCTCACGTCATGTACTCCATTTCTTCTGGCTTCACCAGGACTCTGAAGCAGAAGATCTGGCCAGGCATCCCGAGCCCCGAGAGTGAGTTTGAGGGCCTCTTCACCACTCACAAGGGTAACTTCCAGGTAGGTGGCCTGGTTGTCCCCTTGGGACCTGGGGCTTTTGGCTAAACCCCCAAGTCTCTGAGCAGGCTGGTGCTGTTCCCACAGCTGTGGCTGTACCAGAATGATGACTGTCTGTGGTGGAGCCCCTGCACTCCCTTCGTGGAGGACCCACCCGCCCCCCTGGAAGTCCTCTCTGAGCGCTGCTGGGGGGCGACACAGGCAATAGAGCCAGGCGCAGAAGACGAGGGGCCCCTGCTGGAGCCAGTGGGCAGTGAGCAGGCCCGGGACACCTACCTGGTGCTGGACAAGTGGTTGTTGCCTCAGAGCCCACCCAGTGGGGCCCTCCCAGGGCCCAGTGGCAGTGTGGACACAGCAGCCATGGATGAGGGCTCGGAAGCTTCCTCCTGCTCATCTGCCTTGGCCCTAAAGCCCAGGCCAGAAGGGGCCTCGGCTGCAAGCTTCGAGTATACCATCCTGGACCCCAGCTCCCAGCTCTTGCGCCCAAGGGCACTTCCCCTGGCGCTGCCCCCAACCCCACCCCACCTTAAGTACTTGTACCTTGTGGTATCTGACTCCGGGATCTCAACTGACTACAGCTCTGGAGACTCCCAGGGGACCCCAGGGGGTTCATCTGATGGCCCCTACTCTAATCCTTACGAGAACAGCCTTGTCCCGGCCCCCGAGCCTCTACCCCCCAGCTATGTGGTCTGCTCCTAGGACCCCAGTCCACAGCTGCTTGGGGACTTAGCATGGCTCAGCACCCAAGTGCCAGTCCAGACCCAAGACTTGTTGGCAGGGTGGACTAAGCCTTCCTCAGGGCTAAAGACACTGCTGACATCAGCTTTCTGCCCAATCCATCTGGCTCAGAAGTCAGAGCTTCCCAGTATTTTGAAACAGCATATGTATATAAAGATATATATCTTTTCTATCATGTCTTTTCTAAATACCCATCCTTCCCTGGGCTCAGGCCACAGTAAAAGTCTTTGAGCTTGTCTGAAATTCTAGACCTGGCAACCTGAATAACCATCATAATAAAATGAATTATTCACTATCATTTACGCTAGCTGCCGTAACAAACCACCTGAAATCTTAGTGGCTTAGCACACTAAATAGTTTCTCTTGACTCAGTTCAAACAGGTAGGCTACCATCCTGGGGATAAGTCAGAGGTCTATGCTCTTTTTTCTATGGCTTTACCATCCTCTAGGGCCTCCTTGGGTCATTAGATGGGTCCTCTGCATGCTGCCAGACAACCAGTGAGGAGAGACTGCAGAAGATTCCATGGGCCATTTTAAGGACCTGGCCTGGATACCCGTTGCCGTTGAGTCGATTCCAACTCATAGCGACCCTACAGGACAGAGCAGAACTGACCCGTAGAGTTTCCAACGAGCGCTGGTGGATTCGAACTGCCAACCTTTTGGTTAGCATCCGTAGCTCTTAACCCCCACATCACCAGGGTTTCTGTCTTGGAAGTGGTCTACATCTCTTCTCATATTCCATTGGACAGAAAGTCACGTGATGCCAGCCAGAAACATGGAAGGCTGGGAAAAGTAGTTTAGTTGTGTGCCCAGACAGAGGAAAGCTGTCTAGTGAGCCTCTAACTAGTCTTTGCCACAAATACTAATAATTCATTGGGCCTTATTCTTCTGAATCAGGCCCTGTTCTCAGAAAGCATTCTGGTGACAGCAAGTGTTGGTGAGGATGTGGCTCTGGGGAGTTCTGGTTTAACCACTTTGAAAACAGTTTGGCGTAAGCTAGCAAAGCTGAACACATACCTTCTGCTCCAGCAATTCCACTTCTAGGTATATACCCTGAAAATTCACACACATACAGGACGTATGCAAGAACGTTCATAGCAGCGAATGAAATAAAAAACGTGGCCAAATCTTAGTAACAATTTTGAGCGGGAAAAGAAGGAAGTTTCAGATTACATTTAATACAAAATCCTTTTTATAAAATTTAAAACAAAACTAACCAATATGTGGATTGGGCATGACATACACATGATAATACTATTTTTAAAAGAGAAAAGGCACTTTGCATTGTTTAGGTCTTTGAATCTGCACAACATGTCCCTGAGGTAAGTAGTCCAACCCCCATCTTATAAATGGGCAACTGAGGCATAGGAAAGTTGTCACACACCAAAGCTCAGGGCTGGCCTCCAGAGATTGTGCCCTTATCGAAGCTACGATCACCCACCTCAGTGGACAAGGGGGTGATCATCATCTCTCCATCTGGTTGGAAAGCTACCAACCACTCTGTTCTGGGGCCCAGCCCGCCTGGCTCCAGGCAGGCCCGAAGGCAGTGCTGTCCTGGACCTGGTGCATCTCGCTGCAGCCAGCAGCAGGCCGGGAAATACCGGTGGAGCAGTGCCAGCTGCAGGGTGTCTCCACTGTCTGCCTCCTCCTGGGCCTGGAGGGCTACCATGAGTCCACAGCCCCTCCCTGGCCCAGCCCGGTGGCTGAAATGGGCAGCAGTGTCCAGAAGCAGGGCAGCCAGGTGGGCAGCTTCATGGGGCCCCTGGTGTTCTGATAGGTACTCCTCCAAGGAGTCAAGAAGCAGGAGGGCAGGGGCTGGCACCTGGGCTTCATGGGCAGAGCACAGGAGCTGGAAAAGCTCCCGGGTAGAGGGTGGGTACTGGAAGCGGATCTTCTAGCGGAAGGAAAAGAAAAGGCCAGATTCAGCACCAGAGACCCAGAATCCCAGCTATGGTAGCCCTGCTTGCTTGCATACTTCCCTGGACGGGTTTCTCTCTCCCCAGATAGATGTTTCTAGGGTGAGGCAGCTTAGACCGGCCAAATAATCTTCAATTCGCCCCTCTTTTTCCAGTACTCATCACTACCCACTAATATTTGAGAGCAAGGCGTGTCTTCTGCCACATCTCTAGGGGAACCTTTCAATGGAAAATCTGCCCCTAGCGTCTCTAGGGGAAACTTTCGACGGAAAATCTGCCCCTAGCACCACCTCTCGATAACTCCGCCTCATCACTGAAGGGTTCCACAAGGTCCCGCCACTCGGTCACTCTTGACTCCGTCCCACCATGGGCTCGCCCTTCCTCCGTACCCACCATTGGCCTTCCTACATGTCACTCAGTCCTCCAATGGCCAATCACCTCTGGTCCCGCCCCACAATTACCTGGAGCCGCAGAGGGTCGAGCGCCGCCTCTGTCCGAAGGGGCAGACTTTGCAGAGGTTTCCGTGCCAGGAAAAGGACGGGGCCTCGGCCCTCCCCAGCCACCTCCAAGGCTGCCGCGAACAGCAGTGCTGTCTTTCCGGAGCCTGGGCCGCCGAGCAGCAGCAAAGGTGGCCCGGCCTCGACCAAGTTCTCTTCCGCGGGCCCGACCGCGCAGCCCGCGACCAGCACTCGCCTCAACGTCTCCGCCATTCGCAACGTGTCTCTATCCAATCGGCTGCCCGTTCCGGCCTTAATCCCGCCGAAGCCGAGACCTCATTGGTTACAGTACACTTAGCGTTTCCGTTGGTCTGTGGGGTTGTCCATCAAAATTAGATTGGCCTGTGCCTAGCTCCTCCCCCGGCGAAGGGGCAGGTAACCTAGTTTGAGGGAAGAGGAATGGGCCCATTTGGAAGAGGTCAGATTCTTCCTTGGGGGAGTCTGCTGAGGCAAGCAGCACGAATACAATTATTGTGAGATAATCGGCTAATTACAGGAAGCCTAGTTGTGCAGTGGTTAAAGCACTCGGCTACCAACGGAAAGGTTGGCGGTTTGAACCCACCAGCTGCTCAGGGAGAATAAGATGTGGCAGTCAGTTTCCGTAAAGATTTCAGCGTTGGATACCCTACGGGGCAGTTTTACTCTGTTCTGTAGGGTCGCTGTCTCATAGCGACTCAGCGACCCTACAGGACAGAGTAGAACTGCCGACATTTTGGTTAGCAGCCTAGCTCTTAACCACTGCACCACTGGGGCTCCATGAGTCGGAATCAGCTCGACAGCAACGGGTTTGATTTTTTGGTTATAGGGTCACTATGAGTTGGAGTCAACTCCACGGCAGTGGGTTTGGTTTTTTGGTTTGTAATCAGACAAATATAAGGGTTCCGAGTTGTTGGGAGCAGGCCCAAATCACTGACACATTTACTTAAAAGGTCTCGTAGCCTCCATTTGCTCACCCATAAAATGGGCTAATGATATCTCAGAGGAATATTGTGATGAGCACGTGTCCGTGTGTTTCTGCAGATGTCACCCAATGACAACCGAGAGGTAGAAAGATGAACTGTATGCAATGAAATCTGGAGGTGGGCTGAGGTGGGACAGACGTGAAGTATGACCTGTGGGCTTGTGTTCTCTCTCTGCACCTGTGCACAGGCACGAGTGTGTGTCCTGGGGTTGCAGGATCAGGGACGTTCATATGCAAAACATCAGCAGCCTTCTCTGAGGGTCTCTGAGAAGAGGGGTCTCAACTGGTTTCCTCACTGGCCTGGGGGATTCTTGGGTCCTACTTAGGGTACAATATTCTTTGCCAACAGTGTAATTCAAAGTTATTGTTTCATCTTTGGTCTTCCTTATTCATTTTCCAGCTTTCGCATGTAGATGTCTTGAAACAAGAACAGCCAGAATGCTCCTTGGAAGCGAGTATGGTGAGACTTCATCTCATGTACTTTGAACATGTTATCAGGAAGAACCAGTCGCTGGAGAAGGACATCATGCTTGGTAAGATAGAGGGTCAGGGAAAAAGAGGAAGACCCTCAACGAGATGGCATGACACTGTGGCTGCAGCAATGGGCTCAAACATAGCAACTAATGTGAGGATGGTACGGCACTGGGCAGTGTTTTGTTACATAAGGTCACTATGAGTCAGAACCAACTCAATGGCACCTAACAACAACAGCACCACTTAGGGTACAGGGGAAGTCAGGGCCATAGGGCAAAGAAGGGGGCAGGAGAGACAAAGAGACAGATTGGGGGACTGAGGGAGAGACATGGCAGAGAACTTGTTTGTTTTGTTCACTTCTGTATTGCCAGAGCCCAGAACAGTGCCTAACACATCGTAGGTCCTCAGCATATACTCGTTAAATGAATGAAGAAAGGAAAGCAGGCAGAGTTGATGAGACACTGGGAGAGACAGAGAAACAGGTGAGTGATCAAGTGATCACTGGCTGGGTCTCCTCACCCAGACTTCCCCCAGAGCTGCCATGCACGCCTGCGTTGCCCTGGCAACTCTGTCTCCCAGTAACTTCAAAGTGGTCCTGTTGCCAGGAGACCCAGGGTCAGGGTGGAACTGAGATTTCCTAGGCTTTCTCTCTCTCTCTCTGGACCCAGAAAACAGCTCCACAACATTCCCAGTACACCCACGCACACAGCTGGGCACCCCCCTATACCTCTACACACACATGCACGCACGCTCCATGGCATCTCTGCATATATTCTGCTTCTAAAATCGTCATCAACAACAGCCCTACCCTTTTCAGTCCATCCCCTTACCCACATACTGACACAAAACATCCCCTACACACTGTCTCCCACATTCACGTCCCCACACCCTCTCCCTCACACAAACACACACCAGAACACACTCTGATACAAGTATGCCATGACACACACATACATTCCCTCTCAGCTGATGTGCTCACAGCCCTTTCTACACGTACACTCTAAGGTACACTGCTACATGACCCTGTCAAACATACCATCTCAGTCCCCCAAACATGCCAAATGCACAGGCATCCAGGAGTGACAGTCAGATCACACAGTCCCTCACAGTTATGTTCATGGGAGGATGCTGAACACAACCCCATCACAGGCCCCACCTTTGCACCTGATGTTCCCTTGCCTGGAACAATGAGTTTTCAGATATCCCTGTGGCTTATTTGTTTTCACTCCGTTCAAGTTTTTGCTCACATGTCACCTACTCAGAGAGACTTTCCCTGACCACCTGTCTGAAATTACATGCCCATCACTCTTTACCTGCTTATCTAGCTTTATGACTGTTTAAATAACTTACCACCTCCCACGTTGCATATTTATTTCATCATCTCTCATCTCACTAGAATGTCAGCTCCACAAGGGGAGGGATTGTTGTCTATTTTGTTCACCACTGGGTCCTAGAAAAGCATTTGGCACACAGTAACCAAACCAAACCACACCTGTTACTGTCAGGTTGATTCCAACTCGTAGCAACCCTATGAGACAGGGTATGGACTGCCACATCTTTCTCCTGCAGAGCAGCTGGTGGATTCGAACTGCTGAAGTTTCAGTTAGCAGCTGAGTGCTTTAACCACTGTTCCACCAGGGCCCCTTTGGCACACAGGTGCTCGTAAATGTAGGCTGAGTGAGTACATTTGGCAGAGATGCGGACTTTGACATATCTCTCATGCACACAGTTGCTCTTACAAGCATGCTGATCATGGAAGGTGCCCTGGGGGAGTATAGCTGCCTATGGGCAGGACTTGGCTGAGTGGCTGGCCTGGGGCTGGATCAGGGGGCGGGGTGTAGGGAAGTGGGTGGTTCAGGGGCAGTCTGTCCCACTCCCTAGCTTATCAGCATACTCAAGTGATTAATTTATTCATCTAAGAGACATTTATTGAGCACCTACTGTGTACCAGACCCTGTTCTAGGCACTGGGGACACAGCAGTGAACAGATAGCAGAGAAAATATCTGCCTAGTGGAGCTGACATTCTAGTGAGGGAGACAGACAGTGAGTGACCACTAAGTATACCGAGGAATTTAAGCAGTGCAAGAGCAGATGATAAGTGTATGCAAAAAAGAAAAAAAAATGCACAGGGGAGGGAAGTTGGAAGGGCCAGTTGTTTGTTTTGTTTTGCAACTTTGAACTGGGTGGTCAGGGAAGGCCCACTGAGAAGGCAACATTAGAAAAGGCTTGAAAGAGGTGAGGGAATGAACCACACAGCTATGAGGGGGGAGAGCATTCCAGGCCCTGAGACATTGGGAAAACTTTGGCTTTTACTTGGAGTGTCATGAGGAGCCATCAAAGAGTTTTGAGCAGAGTAGAGTCGTGATCTGACTTACATTTTAAATCAGAACTCAGTTTTGGTTGAGTTGAGTTTGAGATGCTCTGAGACCCACAGGGCACGTCGAGTAGGCTTTTGAATAAGCAAGTACAGTCTGTGCTTTCTACGTAAGATGATCTGTCCTGGAATGGGAATGGGGGCAAGGCCAGGGACACCGTCCCCACCCTACTTAGCAGGCCCAGACACCTCCTTGTGTCCTCCAGTTCCCCACTCTGCCTTTTTTACCCTTTCTCCGCTTGTGCTCAGCATCAGCACCATGGACAGCCCCACCTAGGCCTACTGGTGGCGCTGTCCACTGTGCTGAGGCCTTGCTTTTTTTTCTGGCCCGAGTGGAGGCTGCTGTCCGGCAGGAAAGACCACGGGTCTCAGGGGTGTGAGCCCTGGAAACAAAAGTCTTGGTGGGTTAAGCAGGGGTCTCCATGGTCCTGTCCCTCCTCTGTCTCCAGCCCACTCATGGCTCCCATCTCATTCATCCACAGTCAACTCTGCCTCCTCCCTGATCCCTCACTCTCTCTCCCCTTTGCTCACTCCACTCCAGCCACACTGGCCTCCTCACTGTACCTTGAACATAGCAGGCACATTTCTACCTCAAGACCTTTGCATTTATTGTTCCCTCAGCCTTGGACACTCTCCCCCAGATATCTATCTGCGTGCCTCCCTCCCTCACCTCCTTCAGGTCTCAGCTCCAATGGCTTCTCCACAGAGAGAACTTCCCTGACTATCCGCTTTAAATCAAAAACCATGTCCCCATCCCACAATTGTCCCATTTTCTTTCCTGGACTGAGTGTTCTCGTAACATCGATATCTAACATATCAGAGATCCCAATCCCTTAGCTAAGTCCTTGAATCTACAGTTTGGAATTAGATTTTTTTTTTCCCAAAAGGTTAAAACCCATTGCCGTTGAGCCGATTCTGACTCGTAGCAACTCTATAGGACAGAGTAGAACTGCCCCATAGGGTTTCCAAGGCTATAATCTTTATGAGAACAGACTGCTACCTCTTTCTCCCATGGAGCAGCTGGTGGGTTGGAACTGTCAACCTTTTGATTGGTAGCCAAGCACTTTAACCACTTTGCAACCAGGGCTCTTTTTTCAAAAAGTAACATGGTGCAAATACTGTGTGTTGCATATAACCCCAAGTGGGGCCTGTGGCAACAGGCCAAAATCAAACAATTTATCTGCAGTGAAACATAAGAACATTCACATCAAGTGAAAGAAAGAAAAGCTCTATATAACTTTGTGTCAGATCAGATCAGCCACAAATGAGTATGAAGAAAATGTTGGCTTTCAGAACTTCTGGAAATTTGGACTGGTGGATTTGTTTGTAGTTTATCTCTTATTGTCTCTCATGTATTAGAATGTGAGCTCCTGTACCTGCACAGCACTTGGCACACAGCAGACACTCCATAAGTGTTTAATGAATGAATGTGGGGGAGGGGAGGAAAGCCGACTGCCCCTTTCTGGTTCCTAGATGATTCTGTGCCCCGAATGGCCTATCTGAAGCCCCTCAGACCAACAGTGGGGTCTGTGGCTCCCTTGCCCCCACCCTTCCCAGCCTCAGCTGAGTCCTTGGAGTTGGGGCTCAGCACACCTCACAATCAATCAGCACCTCTGCTCTCATCCATGTAGCTAGGGGTCTTGGCTTGGTTCCTAGTGCCCCTCAGCATCCCCCTTCCTTGTAAGTACCCCCAGCTCTCCTCGGTCTATTCCCTGTGCCTTCCATGCCCTGGCTGCAGTCAGACATGGGCCAGCTGCTCTGGGGAGCACAGGCATGTGAGGTCTCTCCACACTTGACAGAGGAGGAAACAAGGGCACAGAGAGGTTAGCTGTCCTGAAGCCTCACAGCCAGGAAATGGCGTAGCCAGGATTTCAACCCAAGTCGCTGGCCCCACAGCCCGACACTGCCTCTCCACAATTGCCCTCAGACACACCGTGAAGATACACCCATACCCAGCCTCACTGACACCTAGTCCCATGGTTAAAGTCCTCCATACCCCACCACGTGGAGGAGGAAGGCAGGTGGCCAAAACTGTGTTATAAACAGGTCTTTATTAAAGATGAGAAGCCAGATCTTTATTAAAGATGAGGAGGGGGCAGGAGAGGGGGGCAGTGTCTCCTCTGCCCACTGCCTTTGGCTGCCCAGGGCGGGTGAGCCCTCCCTGTTCCACCCATGCCCCCATAATGGCACATCTGCATGAGGCTGGGGCATGGGACGCAGCGGGCAGAACGGGTGAGTTCTAAGACTAAGTCTTTTCCCACAGCCCTAATAAATAACAGAGGGTTTGGGGTGACTTGGGCATAGGCAAGGGGAGACATGGCACCGTGAACCCCAAAACCTCTGAACTGGGGCAAGCCCCATATAAATAAGGAATTAGGAGGGACTGGGTGAAAGGTTGTACATGGAGGGGCTGAGAGGGGAAGGGGTCCCCAAGGACCCTGCCCGGGGGAGCCTGCCCCCACCCTCTGGCTGGACCCTGTGATTCTGAGGAGAGAGGACCCAATGACAAAGGATTGCCCGATCTCTCTCCTTTCTTTTGCACATGCTTAGACATGGGCAGTCCCCCATTGGCTGCAATCATACCCACCCACGCTAGAAATTCTGAAAACCAAGGGTTCCTATTGGCTGATCAAACACTGACTACTGGCTGGAGTTGCCCTCCTGCTCGAGGATTCAAAGATGTGAGGGGGAAGCTCCCATTGGCTGGAGTGAACTCCCTTTGTTTAGAATTCTCCCAACTGGTGGCTCCCAGGGCTAGACAGGCTGTAGCCCTTAAAAGGGCAATCCCAGGGACAAGACCCACCTCCCAGTTACATCCACTTAGACTTCCCAGAGGATCTCACAGACGTCCTTCCTGCCATCCTCTGGCATATGGGCCTGGCTGGTTTGGGGGCAGAGGGCTTTGGCACTCACAGGGCACAAACTGGCACACAAACTCGTGGCAGGGAGACTTGGGGGCTGGGCAGATTCTGGGTGGGTGATCGGGCCTCACAGCAGGTGGTCGCGGCTGGCAAAAAGGTAAGGGCTGAAGTTGTCCCGGTGGAAGGGGGAGGAATAGAGTCCACTGAGGGTGTACAGGTCCCGCAGGAGGGGTGTGGGCAGCAGCAGCTTCCGGCCACGCCCACCACCCCCGCCTGGCCCCCCAGGCCCGGGAGAGGAGGGCGAGGGGCCCTGGCCGGGGGTCGGTGCTGGCAGGGGCAGGGGCAGCGGCAGGGGCGTGGGCTCAGACCTCAATCGAGGGCGGGGAACGCGGGGCGACGAACACATGGCTGGGGCTCTGGAGGACACGCAGCTGGGGATCAGGTGGCCACGGCGGGTGAAGTTCTGCGGCTCTGAGGGTCAGGAGTCAGAGGTCAGGGGGTCCAGAAAGCTTGGGAGGGGGCCATGAGGGCATGGGCAAGACCTCTGCAGCAGTACCACCCACCTGGAAGCCCCCTCCCTTGTCCCCCACTCCCCCCACACTCACTGGATGGGGTGAGCCGTGCCGGTGTCGAATGCGGCCTACAGGTTTCGGGTTCCTGAGACAAAGAGCCAGAGGGAAGAGGCTAGCAGGCCCCCTGGGCCCTGCTGGCCACGGCAGGAGGGGCTCACCAGGCGGAGAGCCCCATGGAAAAGACCAGAGTTCTCAGGATGTGTCTCCTCAGGACGAGAGGGGGTATAACCTTCCCTCGCAGGGCTTATGTCCACAGAGACCTGCAATCCCTCCGCCTCCCCATGGCTCTGAGATGCCCACCTCTTGCCTGACTCCCTGCACCCATGGTGTCCCTCCACCCACCACCCTCTCCAGCCGGGAACAGTCCCCGGCCCCCCTTACCTGGGCCACACTTAACTTTTCGAGGGGGCTGTCCATGGTGGGGGCTTGGCCCAGGTTCTCCCAAGGGGAGAGCCTTCGGCCAGAGGGCAGCCGACTCTGGAAGTTGTGGACGACACAGGTAACCTGGGGCAGAGGGAGAAGGCCGTGTTGGGGCCAACGCCAATCAGGTAGGAGTTATGTAAATACCACCCCCATTTTGCAGATAAGAAAACTGAGGCTGGGGTTTTCAAAAATAGCTAAGACTTTTATGGCGCTCAGTATGTGCCAGGCGCTGTTCTTTCCACCTTCTAGAGGTAGGTACTATTGTTATTCTACAGGGCCAGGACCGGGGTGAGATGAGTGAGACCCAGTTGTGCCAAGGGCAGGATTGGATCCCGTCTTTATTTAAAATTTTGATGTTTTCTTCATTGTGATTTCTGGCATTAATTTTAATGTTTGAAAATATTTTGTTGAATATTATTTATCTTGATTACCAAGTGTTTTCATGCTAAAGGTGAATGCCTCACTCACCTCATCCTTGTTCCATCCTGTCATCCTATTTCACAGATGAGAACATGCAGGCACAATAATGTTAAGGGGCTCGCCCAGGGCCACACAGCGTCCATATCCTTAACCATCATGCGATCCTGCCTCTTGGGTCAGGGAGCTGAGGGGGACTCCTGAGCCAGGGTGATTGAGGAGGGGACTCACCAGGAAGGTGGCAATGGCTGCCCCGGTTAGAAAGCCAGCCAGCACGTCGGACCAGTGGTTCCGGTACTCTGCCACGCGGACCACGCCCACCAGGAAGGCAGGGCACAGCAGGGCCAGGCAGAGCGAGGGCTTGACTAGGCGGGAGCCCTTCACTCGGAACACGAGAGTCACATACATCTGCAGGGGCAGGGATGGGTCAGGGGGCTTGTGCTCTTGGAGGCACAGTCACCAAACCCAAGTGGACACCGCCTTCTGGGCTACGGGGTGTGGCCAGAGCCCCAAATGTCTTCACGGGGCCGGAGGGCATGGCCAGGGCCTCCAGCTAACAGAGCCACGGGGGACAAAAGTTCAGGGGGTTGTCTCCTGGGGACTGAATCACAGAAGGGGAAGGACGTTTGCTGAGTTAGGGTATGGCCACAGACACCAGAGGGTTAAGTCAGAGCCAAAGGGGGCAGCTCCAGGAACTCCAGGAGGTGGGGTCACTGAGCCCCTGGGCTAGGAGCATCCAGGTGGCAGAAAAAGGAGTCAAAGCAACAGGGGACCTGTGCAACCAGGGAAAACGGGATAGAGTCAGAAAGTTCTAGCACGGTCAAGAGAGTCAAGGGGGTGGCCAGAACAACAAGGGTGGGGTCAAGGCACTGGCGGGGAGGGCAAGGGCTCCAGGGATGCAGCGTCAAAAGCCCACCTGCCCATTATCCCAGCCAATATCCAGGACCTGTAGTATCATGAGGGCACGGCTAGACTCTGGGAGGTGGAGACTCTCCTGATCCCCCACAGGGCGGAGCCAATAGCCTTTCTCGGGCGTGGTATTACTATGTCAGGGGCGTGGCCAGATGCCAAGGGACGCAGCCAAGAATTCAGCAACAGTCTCAGTCTCGGGGTGTGTGGCCAGGACCCGAGGGGAGGAGTTAGAATCTACAGGAGGGCAGACTCCGCCCTGGGAGTAGTGTCACAGCGCCGGGGCATGGCCTCCCTGTAGGAATCAAAGGCTCCAGCCCTTGTGGCCTTGGGTGCTGCAGCCCGCTGGCGCCCACCCCCCAGTCTGAGCCCGGCAGCACCTGAGGCTCACCGCGGTGTAGGTGACTGCGTAGGCGCAGAGGGCCGCGTCCTTGCAGGGGAAGGCTCGGCGCGCGGCGGCCACGAGGCTGGGGCTGCCGGCGCAAGCACCCTGGTCAGTGACGAAGCGGTCGGGCCCTGGCCGGTCAGGCGAGGGCGGTGGGCAGCCCAGGGCTGTGTAGTTTGGGCGGCAGACTGACAGAAAATGCGGCGTGGGGTTGCCGGTCACCACCTGCCCCGCGTTGGCGAAGATGGTCGTGGTGAAGAGGCCAAAGGCGTAGACCCCTGGGGGGTGGAAGAGGGAGTCCTTGCCTGGGACCCCTTATGGCTCGCTGGGCCCGTCGTCTCCCTGTTCCTGTGACGGCTGTTAAAGCATACCTGGGACGCCCCAACGCTGCTCCTCATTATAGCTAGGCCAGGGTCCCCTTTCCCTTTGGGACCACCATGATGGCACTCTGGGTTTCCTAGCCCTGGGACCCTCATTATAGTACATCTGGCTTCTGTCCCTCTGGGAGCACCACTGTATCCAGAGGGAGCTCCTCCCCCTAACCCCCCAATGCCAACACCATTGCATCAGGATTGGGCCACGCCCCTGTTCCTAGGACCACCCCAGTGGCATTTCTGGCGATCATGCACCCGCCTGGGACCACTAGTAAGTCTAAGCTGGATCTCCATTCCTCTACCCCTTGGCCACCCATTATGGCTGGACCCTATCGCCCTGCCCCAGGACCCCATTGTGTTGGCCTGAGCCTATGTCCCCTTTTTCTGCCTGACACTCCCCTTGTGACATTTTTGAGTCCTCCTCCTACAGTTGTCCTCCCGTCTGGACTGGGCCCCACCCATGGCCCTGGAACTCTATTATGTCTGGCCGGAGCACAAGTAAGTCCGTCTTGCCCCTGAAATCCCCATCATGGCAATCCTAGGCCCTCTTCCCCCTGGGATTATTATGGCTGAGCTGAGCCCTTATCCCTCTGTCTCTGCACCCCCTCATTACTATAGGGCTGACCCCCGGCCGCGTCACTCACCTAGGAAGCGGACAAGCCTCCGCAGTGGGGGGCTGAAGCGGCAACAGGCCCCAGACACGATGGTGCTCTCCCCAATGATGGGGATAGCGGAGGGTGGTGCAGGGAAAAAGGCACGTGCCAGCTCCCCCAGCAGGATCTGTGGACAAGACCAAGGCGGGCTCTTCCTGGTCCTCTAACCCCATCCACGTGGCCCTCCTGCCTCCTGTGAGGTCCTCCCTGCAGCCCAACTGAGGCCACCCCAAGGTCTCACCGTGAGGGTGGGCCCAGCAGTGACCAAGGCGTAGATGAGGGCAGGGGGCGCACGGCTGGCAGCCTCAGGCCCTGGGTAGGGCTTGGCATAGGTACTGTCATAGCAGAAAAATCCCTGGGTGTGCACGGGGAAGGTGTCCGTGAACTCCAGGCGGTAAGCAAGCAGGACCACAACACCCAGAAGCACCGACTGCCAGCCAGCCAGAGCCGGGAGACACAGGGAGAGAAGAGAGAGGGTCAGGGCCCGAGCTGAGGCAAGGGAGACAAAGACACAGAAATGGAGAGAGACCGAGACAGAAGAGGGACAGAAAGCGGGAGGTGGAGACAGAGATAAGGGAGAGAGAGACATATCAAGGCTGAGGTAGAGAAAAAGGCATAGACGAATAGGGGCAAAGAGAGATGGGGAAGGGGGAGAGAGAAGGGTCAGGGCTTGGGAGAAACAAAGAAAGAGGTGGAGGCAGAGACAGAGGATTAGATGAGGGAGAGTGTGGTCTGGGCTCGGACCGGAGAGAGAGAGGGAGAGAGACGAAGGGTGCGGTAGTGGAGGCACAGGCTGACAGGGAGAAAAACATTGTAGTAACAGTAGCACCACAACAGCCCTAAGGAAGCCCTGGTGGTGCAGTGGTTAAGAGCTTGGCTGCTAACCGAAAGGCTGGCAGTTTGAATCCACCAGCCATTCACTGGAAACCCTATGGAGCAGTTCAACTCTGTCCTCTGGGGTCACTATGAGTCGGAATCAACTCGATGGCAGTGGGTTAACGGCCCTAAGAGAGAGGGTTATATTATGCCCATTTTACAGATGAGGAAACTGAAGCTCAGGAGAGTATGAGAGGAGCTCAGAGTTCTGAAGTATGGAAAGGCAGAGCAGGACTGGAACCCAGCCCAAGTTCACCACCACTTCTCAAGAGAAGAGACAGGAAGAGAGATAAGTGAGTGAGAGATCAAGGAGAGACAGGACTGGCACCAGGTAGATGGAAAAATAGGTACAGGCGGAGACCTGGCAAGGATGAGGGAGACTGAGGTTGAGAAGAGACATGGCAGAGACAGACAGGAAGGCAGGGGTGCCCCCCAGGAGGGGCTGGGGAGGGTTTCTGGCGGAGGATCGGGGTACTCACCTCCACGAAGACAAAGCAGGGAATGATGGAGAAACTCCTCTTCAGCTGAGGTCTCCCTCCCGCCATGGTGAAGGCCGAGCCTGCAAGGTGGGAAGGGGTAGGGCCGCCCAGGAGGGTCCCGGGAGTAGGTCACCGGGATCCTGGCCCCTCCCCCGAGTCTGGCTCCGCCTCCAGAGCCTTCTGGCTAGCCTCTGCATATCTAGTCCCGCCCCTGTTGGCCCTTGACCCTTCCCAGGGGAGACACCTGCCTCCCCTGCTAGCCCACTTTGCCTCTGGCCGGGACCTCAGAGGTTCTATAGTGGTCTCTCAACCCTACAGCCCACATAAAAGGTTCCGGTCCCACGTCTTTGAGGAGGGACTCTCCCTCCACTACCCCCAATTGGGATCCCTCCCCCCTTGGCCTTTAAAAGGGACTCCTCCAGCTTTATGGGGATCCCTTCCCCAGAGCATTTAGAAGGGTTCCCAACTGCACCAGTTTTTAGGGGACCCCATCCTTTTCCCCCACATGCTTTACAGGGGATCCCATGCTCCATACTCCCCCTCTCTCAACCCCTCCCCCATGACATCCACAGGGGCCACTCTCTCCTTCCCCATCTGTGTGTGTCTGGTGCTGGCTGATGGCCAGGCCCTCCTTCTCTCCCAGCTGCCTCTCCCTCTCTCCCTCCCACCCCTCCTCCCAGCCCCGTCTGCCTCCCTTTGTCTTGCGGGGGCTAGCCTTGTTCTGCCCCTCCCCCCAGCCTAACCTCAGTCCCCAGCGCTCCAGTCACACTGGCTTACACCCATTCTCCCAGCCAGATCTCACCTGTGAAAGCGTCCTACGGCTCCCCACAGGCCGCCGCCACGCCCACAGACTCACAGCCGCCCCTAGCGGCCAGCAGGGCAGAGACGGTCACCCCCATTGCACGGCTGCAGAAACTGAGGCCCAGGCAGGCGAAAGTCCGCACTCTAGGTCCAGTGCCCCATCCACGCAGCTCGCTATACAGTGTGATATGCAGGGTGAGGGTCACCAGAGGCCCCAGATGCCCACCTGGGCACAATCCCCTCACCTTCCCAGAGACACAACCACCCACGGTGGCAGCCCCAGGGTACACAGTTCAGCCACAGCATCCATCCCAAAGACAACAGACTCACACTCACACACACACACCATGGTACAGCGTTCATCCATCCCACTGTGCTGATGGAGCCCGCTGGGCTCCAGGGGCTGTGCTGGGTACCAGCCTTGTGGTGAACAAGACAGGCCTGCTCATTCAGACAGGTGCCCAACACCCACAACACATGTAACTATACACACGCACACACACACGGCATGCACACAGCCTGTCACAGACACCCACATACACAGTCACAGGGACACACCAGGAAGCCCTCTACACACCTCACAGGCCCACATACAGCCCCACACGAGCCCTCACTGCGCCAGGGTCAGGGATGTAGACTCAGGGCTGCCAACACACTTGAGAGTCACACCTCACACACCATGGGGGTCACAGAACCAGTCATGGCATCACACTCCCAATCACAAGGCACTCAATGACAGCCACATACATTAACTATCTCATATACACTGACAGTCATGAGAGACACAGTGCCATACACAACCACAGCCACATGGCCACACAAGGGCACATACGTGGACCATCACACAGCCGCGTTCACGGAGCCACATGGCAGCACGAGAAGGGTGCACATTCACAGACACACACTGGAACTCAACAACAGCCACACACACACCATCAGAACAGACAGCCACACATGACAATCCTATGCACACAACCACACAGACACCAAAGACAGCCGCACAGTCACAGCACTCAGTCACACTGCCACTCTAGGGCAGCCACAACATCACAGCCACACACACCACCAGGGTGATACCCGCGACGACCACACAGTGACAGTAGCAGGAGACACAGCCACACACACACAGCTACCGCAAAAGCCACACAATCACAGTCATACAACCATACACTGATTAAAAATGACAACCACACAATCACAGTTACCCTACAGCCACCCTCACCACCGTCGCCCGGAGTCCCCTCCCCCAGCACAGTCCCTAAGCCCCAGCTCGCCGCCTTCCGTTGCCCTCCCCACGCTGGACCCGGAGGGATCGGACCCGCAGGAACCGAGGACCCGGGTGGACCGAGAGACGAGGGTCGGAAGACCCCGAAAGGGGCTGCAGGGGGCGCCCCAAGCCCCTCTCCCTCACCAGGTCGAGGTAGCCGTCACCCGAGCCCCCGTTCCACCCAGCCAGCCCCGGCGCGGCGGGACTGACAGACCTGCGGCTGGCCGGGCGGGAAGAGGCAGACGCTGCGGGCCCGGCCCGGCTGTGCCACGCAGACTCAGCGCCCGAGCCTAGCAGAGGAGGGGCGGGGCCTACGGAATCTTCATTTGCATAACCCCGTGGGGCGGGGATTCACGACGTCTCATTAGCGTGATCCGGGGCGGGGCGTCAGGTGCTCTTGGGAAAGGGTCGTATTAGAACAAAGTTGGGAGGGGGATGAGGAATGACTCCGGGCGAGGCCTAGTGGGAAGGAGGGCAGGGTCTCAGAGTGTGACCCTGGCCTGTACCCCACCCTCTCTGAGCCTCAGTTTTCCCACATGGGCAATGGGGGCAGCAGTCCAGATTCAGGGTCACCAGAGAGGAAGTGAGGTGCCAGTATGGAAGAGCCTGACTGGTGGACAGAGGGGCAGTGGCTGTCTGGCCACTCACATCTGGACAAACTGACCCCTGGCCTTGGTCCTATACTAAATCTGATCTCACGCTGTCCCCTGACCCTAGGCCCACACATTCTGAACAGTCCCTGGGGTCTCTGCACCCTCCCCAGTGCTGAGGAGCAAATGGAGAGGTGGGGGTCAAGCCCAGGCACAGGAAACAGCAGGAGAAACAGTCCAGGGGTGGAGGAGGGTCTCAGCTAGTTTATTTTCTCTCTGGAACGGCCTTCTGGGGGAGCAGACCCAGCTGCTCAGGCTGTGGAGAGAGAAGGTGGGTCAGGGCCCGCCCTGCTTCAGGGGACTCCAGGGTTGAGGGTCAGGAACCAGATGCCCAGGTCTGGGGCTGAGGCAGTCCCGAAGGTTCATTTTGTGGGATTCCAGGGCAGGCCAGGAGAGGAATGGGTGGGGTGGGGCCAGAGAGAATCTGTACCGGACTGGAAGGTGCGGCTCTTGCTCAAAGATGGCTGGGGAGGGCTGTGGTCCGAGTCCGATTCTGAGTCCCAGGAGGGGGGTGGAGGGCTCAAGCACTGGTGCCCCTTGTGGCCTGCGAGAGGGACAGGTGTGATTCTGGCCACTCATCTACAAACCCTGAATGTGACCCTCGAGAACCCTCTGAAAATGAGCCCAGTGTCCTCTGATGTTATACCTTAGACATCCTTGAATGTGACCTGACATGACACCAAATTATGACTTCAATGACCCTTAAATTTTAGCCCAGTGAGCCTTAAAAATGGTCCCAGTGACCCTGAATGTGACCTCTGGAGGAAACCCCCAGTGACTCCTTAATGTGACCCCAGAACATTACTTAATGTGACCACAGATTAAGACCCTTCAAATGTAACCCCCAAATATGACCTCTGAACATGCCCCCCATGTGTGAAGCTGGAGAGCGAGCCCCCTCACCCCTGAGGCTGGAAGCCTTATGGCGGCCCCCTGAGGACATGGTGAGGCCGTCGATGGAGTTCTGCAGCAAGTGCACGGCAGACCTGCGGGGAGAAGAGGAGCTGGGGGCCCTGGGGGACTACGCACTGCTCAGGGTGGGGGCAGTGGCAGGGCTGGGGCTGGAGGGGCTGTGGTAGGGGCAAGGACAGAGGTGGGTCTCAGAAGGAGAGGGAGGTCTGGACTCAGGACTCCAGGTTCTAGTGGTCGCTGCTTGATCTCTTTGGGAGGTGGGTCAGATGAGGGTCAGGTCAAGCTGGGGACTGGGCATCACCATATGTCACTCAGCTCCTTCTGGAGGTCTTCCTTCCAGGAGCCACTGCCTCTTGGCGTCTCCTCAGTGTCCATCCAGGTCTCATATCTCTGTTGCTTCATCTTGGTCAGGACCTGGGGCCAGAGGATGAGAGAACAACAAAAACAATAATGATGATGGTGAAAGGTTCACCTGTTGCCATCGAGTTGATTCCGACTCATAGCGACCCTATAGGCCAGAGTAGAACCCGGCCTTTCCTCTGAGGTGCCTCTGGATAGATATGAACCTCCAACCTTTCAGTTAGCAGCTAAGTAGGTTAACCGTTTTCACCACCCAGGGACTCCTTCAAAGTGCTTGTTGTTGCTGTTGTTAGTTGTCGTGAAGTTGAGTGTAAGCAGAGAATACCAGAAAGATGTTTACCTGTGTTTTATTGACTATGCAAGGGTATTAGACTATGTGGATTATAACAAACTATGGATAACAGTGCAAAGAATGGAATTCCAGAACACTTAATTCATGTGCTCATAAGGAACCTGTACACAGACCAAAAGGCAGTCATTCGAACAGAACAAGGGGATACTGCGTGGTTTAAAATCAGGAAAGGTGTGCGTCGGGGTTGTATCATTTCACCATACTTATTCAATCTGTATGCTGAGTAAATAATACAAGAAACTGGACTATATGAAGAAGAACGTGGCATCAGGATTGGAGGAAGACTCATTAACAACCTGCTATATCCAGATGATACAACCTTGCTTGCTGAAAAGTGGAGAGGACTTGAAGCACTTACTGATGAAGATCAAAGACCACAGCCTTCGGTATAGATTACACCTCAAAATGAAGAAAACAAAAATCTTCACAACTGGACCAATGAGCAACATCATGATAAATGGAGAAAAGATTGAAGTTATCAAGGATTTCATTTTATTTGGATCCACAATCAACGCCCATGGAAGCAGCAGTCAAGAACTCAAACGACATATTGCATTGGGCAAATCTCGTGCAAAAGACCTCTTTAAAGTGTTAAAAAGCAAAGATGCCACCTTGAGGACTAAGATGCACCTGGCCCAATCCATGGTATTTTCAATTACCTCGTATGCATGCGAAAGCTAGAAAATGAATAAGGAAGACCAAAGAAGAACTGATGCATTTGAATTATGGTGTTGGTGAAGAATACTGAATATATCATGGACTGCCAGAAGAACGAACAAATCTGTCTGGGAAGAAGAAACGCCAGAATGTTCCTTAGAAGCAAGGATGGTGAGACTTGGTCTCACGTAATTTGGACATGTTATCAAGAGGGACCAGTCCCTGGAGAAGGACATCATGCTTGGTAAAGTAGAGGGTCAGTGAAAAAGAGGAAGACCCTCAACGAGATGGACTGACACAGTGGCTGGAACAATGGGCTCAAGCATAACAACGATTGTGAGGATGGCACAGGACCAGCCAGTGTTTCGTTCTGTTGTATATAGGGTCGCTATGAGTTGGAACTGACTTGATGGCACCTAACAACAACTGAGTGCTTAGTGATCAGGTAGAGATGCGTCATTATTATACTCATCATACATATGAGGAAACCGAGGCCCAGAGAGAGGAAATGAGTTGCCTAAGGCTAGACAGCAGCAAGTTACAGACCTAGGATTTGAACCTAGGCCTTCTGGTTCTAGTCTGATGGTGGATGCCAGCAGAGACCCTCATGCCCCTATCTCAAGTGTCCCTGGCCTTTCCTCTCACCTTGCGGCACTTCACCTGTGTCTTCTGCATCTTCTGGATATTCACCAGGTTCTCTGTGATCTCCTCCTCCTGAGCCTCTGTGGGGGAAGGGACTCAGGGGGACTGGGGCTGCAGAAGGACCCCACCTCCTGGCTGGGCCTCTGGGCACTCACGGAGCTTCTGGTAGATGAATGTCACCTCCTCTCGAACCAGTTCCAGCTCCTCCCACAGGAACTTCTTACTGAGGGGACAGGGCAGCCTAGACCTGCGCTCCCTGCCCAGCCCCGGCCCCCCCAACCCCTGGCCTCCCAGCCCCTAGCCGCTCATATGTCCAACCAGCCATCCCCCTGCCTTTGTCCCTTTCCCCCACTGCCTGCCCACCCTTCCCCTCGGGCTACTACTCCCCCTGCATCCTCTCCTCCCGACCTCCAGGCTCCCATTCTCTCAGTCCCTCCCACCCCCTCAGCCTCCCATTGGCTGGTCTCTATCCCACTTTGTCCCCCAACCTCCCATATCCCCAGCCTCCTGCCTTCTGGCCTCCCAGTCTCCCACCTTCTGGCC
This sequence comes from Dugong dugon, assembly GCA_030035585.1. Classification (NCBI taxonomy): domain Eukaryota; kingdom Metazoa; phylum Chordata; class Mammalia; order Sirenia; family Dugongidae; genus Dugong; species Dugong dugon. Next base: position 15,072,033 of record CM057462.1, on the reverse strand, counting down.
TCCCAGTCTCCTCTCCACCCTAGCCTCCTGTCTCCCCTAAGCTCCCATTCCCTCCTCTTGTTCCTTTCCACTGCCCCCCAGTTTCCCCTCCTTTACCGAGGCCTCCCATTTTCCGCACCCTGCCTGTGGTGCCTCCTCCCAGACCTCTCTCCCCTCCCTCCACCTCCAGGCTGCCCTCCTGCCCACGCCCACCTGTCCTGGATCTCCTGGGCCAGCAGCTGCAGGCAGCGGGTGATGCGGGCCTGCTGCACCTCCTCATTGTCCTGGAGGGTCTTCTGCAGTCCCTGCAGGCCTTGGGCCAGGACCCCATACAGCTCCTGCCGGCCCTGCTCCCGGCCCCACTTGTGCAGCTCCTTCTGTGCCTGGCAGCCTGTGGGGCTTAGCACCTCTGCAGGCACAGAGGACTTTGACTGAGCCCTGACCTTACCCTGTGCTCAGCCTGATGGTAGTTTTTAACTTAGCTTGCCCTAATGCTGGCCTGACCCTGACCCTGAACCCAGATTGCCTCAACTTCTCTCACCCTGGCCTGACTTGGCTGACTCCAATAGGACCAAGACTCCAGCCTGACCTTGACCCCTGGCTGGCCCTTACCTTCAAGCTGCTGGATCTTGATTTGCTGCAGGCAGCTCTCCTTCTCCAACATGGTCACAGAGTGGTTCAGGAACTCAAAAGCCTAGGGGGTAGAGGTCAGGCCTGGGGCTGGAAGTGGGATGGGGGTGTGGGGGTGGGAGGGAACCAGTGGGGCAGTGGCTGCTGGGGGTGGTGCTGAGGTGGCTCACCTTGGTCTGGGCCTGGAGCTGGCTCTTGAGTGACTCCAGTTCAAACCGCAGTTGTTTCTGGGAGTCGGGGATCATCGTGGTGGATTTAGCTGTAGGCAGAGGTGAGGGTTAGCTGAGGCTGGGAGGGGTGGGGGCAGGGGCAAGGTCAGGGCAGAGGTCAACTAAGGCTCAGGATACCAGCAGGGGGCAAGGTAAGCGGCAGGGTTCCCTTGAGGTAGAGGAGGGGGGTAGGGGTCAAGGTCAGGGGCAAGAATCAGCAGAGCCTGGGGCAGGGGTCAGTAGGTCTCCCTGTTAGTGGCAGGAGTCAGTTGATACTGGGGTAGAAGGTGGGGGTAGGAGGAGGGTAGGTCTTCCCCACAGCCTTGTTGGGAGGGAGGGCTCTCACCTCTGACCTTGAAACTGTTGGTATCCAAGGACTTCTAGGGGAGAGGGACAAGTGGGGAGCGGTATTGGTCCCTGAGCTGCCTCCCTCCTCACCCCAACCCAGTCTGCGTGATTGGACACAAGCTGCGTCTGCTGGGCTCTGGATGTCCTGGGACACAGGTGCAGGCAAAGCTACCTCCAGGCACATGTGTGCACCTCCGCTAGCCTGCACACGCTCAAAACTGCACCTGTGTGGCTCATCCCAGACATGTGCGGGCCTGTGGGCTCCGCTAGCCTGCACACGCTCAAAACTGCACCTGTGTGGCTCATCCCAGACATGTGCGGGCCTGTGGGCTTTGAGCTCGGGCTCTGGCCCGATGCTGGTCCTGTCACTGTCTTGGGCTGAGGTAATGGCCCTCCTTCTTAGGGGCAACAACATCAACATCATCTGCAGTGGGAGTCAACAGCACTGAACATACAATCACACACAGTTGCCAAAACACACAGGGATACAACCACACAAGCTCAGCTGCAGCCACACACTCCAGCCTCAAGTCATCAAGAGCCACAGCGCCCACTTGCACACATTTCAGACACACAACCACAACCACACAGAGCCCCCAGGCAAAGTCGTTCCCAGAGACAAGCAGACAAAGACCCATGAAAAACACATGATCACACGTTCACGCCCTCCATTCCTTCATCCATTCATGCAGGGCCCTTTTAGTGAAGGCCTGCTGAGTGCCAGGCACTGTTGTAGGTGCTGGGGACATAGAGTGTGAGTGTTCTTGGTAAACCCCCCTCCCTAAGCCCCACATTGGCAGACTGTGGTGGCAACAAGGGGTTCCCTGGGTGGGGGTGACCTTGGTGAGGTGCTGGTGCCTCTTCAGAAGGTCCTGTTCATTACAGCTCTCCTTCATCAAGTCTGGGTTGGGGAAGAAGGGAGCCCCATGTGGCCGAAGCCCCAAGCCCCACCCAGGCCTCCAGTCTACACACGTCCCTGTGTTCTCAGAAGCAGCTGGCCCCAAGGTCTCTGAATCTGAGGTCCCAGACCAATGAGTCGTAGTGTCCAAGGTCTTGTCTGAGGAAGAGCCTGGGGGTGAGGGCCTTCCCTCAGAGCCAGCCCAAAGTGCCCCTCACATCCTCAGCCCCTCTCAGCCCCAGGAGAGCCCCTCAACAAACCCCGGAACTTGTCACACTTCCCATCAGTTGGCAAACACACGGTGGAGGGTGAGGGAGATGAGCAGTAGCAGGTCACAGTGTAGTCAGAGTCCCGGGGTAGGCCAGCCAGGAGAGGGTCACTGGAAGAAGGGGCGGGGGGGCTCGTCTGAGACCAGCTCCCATGCACCGGCATCCCCAGACCCTCCTGACACCCCAGAGAGGCCTCAGCCCTGAACACACGGCCTCTTAGTCATTGTAGGAGCCGAAGCTGGAGGAAAGATGATTCCAACCCCAGGGGTCAGCTAGGGTCAGTGAGAAGGACCCAGGAGACCCCAAGAAGGAAGTGGGGGCTCTCCTAGAGAGACTTTAACATGGGGCCTTAAAGAAAGGGTTTTCCTGGCAGGAAACAGCACGTGCAAAGGCTTAGAGGTGTGCTGGTGAATTCAGGATGACTGGAGATAGTCAAGAGGAAACAGCAGTAGGTTAGCAGGGCAGCTTGAGCAAGGCATTGAAGGCCAGGCTGAGGAGTTTGGACTTGGCCTCGCAGGTAAATGACAGCCATGCAGTGTGAGCAGTAGGGGCAGAGCATATCTATTCAATAAATGTTAGCTGAATGGGGGCCCAGGCCTGTGCTGGACAAGGCTGGGAACAGAAAATAACTCGGCTCTGGGTCTCACATCTGCACCTCTCCCCCTCCAGTGTAGTCAGGGCTGGCACACTTGGAAAAACCTAGAGCAAGTATGCCTGGAAAAACTTCCAGGTGAAGGGCACCTTGCCCTGGGTCATGCTCAGCCAGTTCACCAAACCCTCCAGAACTTTCTCTTCTGCCACTCTTGCTGGGCTCTCTGTCCTTTCCTTGGCCCAGTTTGCCTTGAAGACTCCTATACACCCTTCAAAGCCCCACTCAGCATCTCCTCTGAAAGGTCTTTAATCCTTTTTTAAGCTCATATTTACTGAGCACCTGAGTGCTGGGGACCACCCTAAGCACTCACTGAGTCCTCACACCCACTCCATGATGTACAAATTGTTCTTCTGCCTGAAATATTCTAGGCTTCCCTTCAGGAGTCCCTGACTCAGATAAGCCCTCATATCCAGAGGCAGTAGAGCACAATGGTTAAGCAAGGAAATTCTCCAGCCAGATGGCCTCGGTTCAAATTCTAGCTTTGTCTCAGTGTCCCCAACTATAAAAATGAGATATCATAGTATCCACCTTACTGGGTTGTTGTGATTAAGTAAATTAATCCATGCCAGTGTCTGGCATACAGTAGGTACTCAATCAGTGTTTGTCTTTGTATGTCACCTGAAAACCTGGGACCTGAAGGCCATGGGTGCCCTGGGAGGCTTGGAGAGGAAGGGGGCAGAGGCATTTCTGTGAGCCAACTGAAGACAGGTCCCAGTTGTGCGATCCCCTCCCTCGTCAACCTCCTTCCACATCCAGCTGTTTCTTCAGCAATCCCTCCCGGGAGAATTCTTGGGAGAAGGGGTGGGGTCATTAGCTTGGGTCCCGCCCCTGGCAGTGAATCCTGCGCCCGCAGCTTCCGACCTGCTTCCACCCCCACCTACCACATACCACCTGTTCATGCTCTCCCGTCAGGGACCGCGAAACCGGTCCCTAGCTGTGACGATGAAATTTGATCCTGTGGGGACACCATCGTATTAAAACGTGCCTGCCTGAAGCAGAAGTCATAGAGAGGGGTGTGGCCGGCATTTTAGCCCCGCCTCCGCCGATGCAGCCTCATTGACGCCTTCCCACTTCCGCAGCTTTTAAGGGCCGCGGTGTAATTGGATAAGTGCCTGACCAGGGGGCGGGACCCCAGGCTAATTTCTGCTAACCGATTAGTCAATATCTAAGAGGGCGGTACGGGGAGGGGGGCGGCCGGGTGGGCCGCAGATCTACGATTCGATTGGCATCGAGCTCAGCTGGGAGGCGGGACGAGTTCTTGGTTGGGGGGATCCACGAGGGGAGGTAGCGGAGGAGGTCAGCAGTCTACTGGGGTGGAGCGAGCCAGGGAGTGAGGTACCGAGTGCGGCCCGCCTGGCCCCCAAGATCCAGTCTCGGCACCTCTGGCCTCGGACCCTGGTGCTGCGGGTTGAGGTTCCCAACGGTGGGGTTGGTGTTCTCGGGATGAGATTTGAGGTTTTCCAGGATTAGCTGGGATCTCCGGGGGTGATTTTGGGATTCCATGGTCTCTGGCTGGGATCCTGTTATGAGAGCAGGGTCTTTGGTGTTAGAAGTGCGGTCCTTGTGATATCCGGGGGCCACCAGGGTAATCTCTGAAGACCTTGGGCCGCTAGCTTGAGCTCCTGGGGCAGCACTTTGGGGCCTTGGAGGTAGCATGGATGTTGGGTTCCAGAGGGCCTGAGATCTTGCGCTCCGGCATTTGGAGAAATGGGGTCGGGGGTTGTCGCAGGACTCCTGGAACTTCCTCCCAGCCCCCATTCCTGGGTCTCGGCATCGGCAATGACCCTGACGCTGAGCAAGCTTACAGAGTCTGAAGGCCCTGGGTAAAGCTCTGAGTTACCCTGTGCCTCCTCTGTAGGCTGCAAGATGGAGGAAGGCAGGGACCTGGGAGGCCTGACTAAGGTGGTCCATCTACTGGTCTTGTCAGGGGCCTGGGGCATGCAGATGTGGGTGACCTTCGTCTCAGGTAGGGACTCTCACTCAGCCTAAATGTTGTGGGTACCCCGGGTGGCGACAAAAGTGGGAGGGGGACCTGGGGGTGTTCTAACAGGCGTGTGGCCCCCCTGCACCCGCAGGCTTCCTGCTTTTCCGAGGCCTTCCCCGACATACCTTTGGCCTCGTACAGAGCAAACTCTTCCCTTTATACTTTCACATCTCCATGGGCTGTGCCTTCATCAACCTCTGGATCTTGGCTACACAGCATACCTGGGCTCAGCTCACATTCTGGGAGGCCAGCCAGGTACGTGGGCTGGGGCACTACTACTCTCTGGAGACTCATTCCCAGGACCCCAGTGAACATCAATGACTGCACATTTGCATGAATTAAAAAAAAAAAAAAAAAGTGCCCCTTCTACCTGGTGGATGCAAAACTGGGCTCTGGGCACCTTTTAGCGGTGCACAGACTATACAACCATCCCCAGCAACCCTACGTTTCCACCAGTGTCTCTTCACTGTCTGCTGCTCTCTCTCCTTTCCCTGGGCCTCCTGCCAAGCTGCAGTGACTCAGCTGGGCTAGGGCACTGACCCTAGCTCATTGTTTAAAAACTAGCCTAACTGGGAATTTGTGGTCCCCCACCCCCATTCACACATTTCCCCAGCCCCAAGGCAAGGACCCATGTCTGCATCTCATATTTCTCTACCCTGCCCTCCCCCTGCCCCCATTATATTCCTCAGATGTGGGCAGGTGAGGCCTGACAGGTGTTTCAAGAATAATCTCACAGAGACAGGAGAGGATTATGGGTAACTGGAACCTCACGGGCTTTTTATTCACTCTCTGTGGGCCCAGTGTCAGCTTTTGGGGTCTGGGCTGGGGCCACAGAGGAAACAGGCCTCTTGTTTTGGGAAAACAGAGGGGGCAGTTATATGGTGCTCTAGCCCAATTTTGGGGAGAGGAGTTCTGCCCTTAGATGTCCTCAGTTTTGGGGAACAGGAGGAGAGGAGACAAGGCTCTGCTCTGAGACTTCCAGTCTGAGGATCAGAGGAGACGGGGCCCAGAAGGTTATGGGGGAAAGAGAGGAGACAGAAATGGAGCCTTTCCTTAGGGGCTGCCAGTTTCAGTGGATGAAAGCTGGAGCTCTGCCCTTGGGGCCCCCAGTCTGGGGCCAAGCAAGGAGGGAAACGCCTGATTTTTACACAGTGCTGCCCCCATCCCCCTCTGAGCTATGAGGATGCAGAAGGGCCCTCACTAGGGCCCCTCCTGCCTCCCAGGGATGGCTCACCTTGTCCCTCTTTCGCTGCCCCCTCCAGCTCTGCCTGCTGCTCCTGTGCCTCACGCTGGCGGCCATCAACGCCCGATTGCTTGGGCCACGAACCACAGCTGCCATGTGGGCCCTGCAGACCCTGGAGAAGGAGCGGGGCCTGGGCGGGGAGGTGCCAGGCAGCCGCCAGGGCCCCGACCCCTACGGCCAGCTGCGGGAGCGGGACCCCAAGTATAGTACCCTCCGCCAGGTCTTCTTCCGCTACCATGGCCTCTCCTCCATTTGCAATCTGGGCTGCCTCCTAAGCAACGGGCTCTGCCTCGCGGGCCTCGCCCTGAACCTCAGCCGCCTCTAGCTCCTGATGCCTCTTTCCTGCCTGGGGCCCTGCATTTCAATAAAGGCTTCCTTGGAAATGGCTGCTGTTGTCTTTGGCCTGAGAAACAGGGAGAGAAGGGGGCGGGGGTAGAGCTGAGAGCCTCAGTTTCGCCATTCACGTGGCACAGTGATATGGAGCGTTAGCGGCCCCTAAACCCCTCCTGTAATGGTGCCCGCTGACTGGCCACCTGCTGTGTGTTTGATATGGCGCTAAGCACTGCACATTTTTCTGATGGCTGGTTCTGATCCTGGGGACAATCATGTTTCCTACCACATTGACATTGGGGATGGCTGTGTGACTTACTTTGGCCAATCAAATGTGGGCAGATGCGCCACTTCCAGGCAGAAGCGTTAACAGCCCGTGCGTGATTCACCACATTTTCCCTTCACCATGGCAACCAGTGTGGGTGAGAAGCAAACCTTGGCTATTGGGTGCCATGGAGACTGGGGTCGCCTGTTAGTGTAGCATAACCCAGCTTCCCTGACTGATGCCCTTCCTCTCAATTCATCCACATGGCAGCCCTTGGTGACAGCTGCTGTTGTTCCTATGAGGCAGCGGCGGGGTGGGGGGGGGGCGCTCAGAGACGTGCAGCAAGCTGCCTGAGGTGGGGCTGAGAATTGAGCACAGGCAAAGCCTGCACTGTTGTAACTTTGGACCCTCGCCTGCTGGCTTGAAGACAGCTCGGGCCTCAGCTGGCCCTGGATGCCAAATCTTACCTTGTGGCCTCAGGCAGGGAGCTGCACTTCTCTGAACCTTGGTTCCTTATCCATAAAACCAAAAACCAAGCTCATTGCCTTCAAGTCAATTCTGACTCATAGCGACCCTATAGGACAGAGTAGGACTGCCCCATAGGGTTTCCAAAGCTGTAGTCATAACAGAAGCAGGTCTTCAGGTCTCGTCTCTTGAAGAGTGCAGAGCAGCTGGTGAGTTCAAATTGTTGACCCTTGACCTTTTGGTTAGCAGCAGAGCACTTAACCACTGTACCACCAGGTCTCCTTTTATTCATAAACCAAAAGCCCAACTAAACCCACTGCCATTAAGTCGATTCCAGCCCATAGCAACCCTATAGGACAGAGTAGAACCGCTCCATAGGATTTCCAAGGCTGTAAATCTTTATAGCAGCAGATTGCCACATCTTTCTCCCTCGGAGCGGCTGGTGGGTTTGAACTGCCAGCCTTTTGGTTAGCAGCCAAGCGCTTAACTACTGCACCACAAGGGCTTAATTCCAAGGGCCCTTGAGAGCATTTAGCAAACGGGTCCAGCCCTACTTTAGGGTCAGATGCTGCGCTTTACAAACACTAACTCTGATCAGAACCTTTACAGAATCCTGTGAGGTGGGTACTACTATTACCTGCCACTTGACAGTTGAGGAAACTGAGGTTCAGAGAGGTTAAGTGTCATGTCCAAAGTCACAGGGCTACAAAATGGTGGAGGTAGGATTTGAACTCGGCTCCAGAGTCCGCTCTTTTAACGGCTAGGCACATAGTAGAAACTCTACATACAGTTACTAACTACAAAAACACCCTGTTGCTGTGGAGTTGATTCCGACTCATAGTGACCCTATAGGACAGAGTAGAACTGCCCCATGGGGCTTCCAAGGACCGGCTGGTGGATTCGAATTGCCTACCTTTTGGTTAGCAGCCAAACGCTTAACCACTGCGCCACTAAAAGTAAAACGTTTATTTCTGGGGAACGCTAGACACCTGTTGCAATTTCCAGCCCCGCCCACCTGCTTTCTACAAGCCCCGCCCCAGACTCCGCCCAGCCCTCCCCGAGGAGCGGCCCCTCCTCCCTGGCCTGGGCGGAGCCCTTGCGGGATCCGGGTAGCTGCGGACAGCGGCGGCGGAGTCTGCGGGACCCAGATCGAGGGCGAAGTCCCAGCGAGTTTGGAGGCGGAGTCCCGGAGAGCAGCGACCCCTACGCGAGGTGATCCCTCTTGGAGGGAGAGGCCCCACCTCGCACCTCGGCGCCCCAGGAGGTCCGGGGACGGGGGGGTTAGGGGAGGGCGGGGGGCCTGGGGAACAAAGGCGGGGCGGCCGGGGACGCCTCTTCCCTTCGCCCCCAACCAGCTGGGCTCCTGGGGCGGGTTAACGGGGCGCGGGCAAGGCAGAGAGCCCAGCTGGGGATAGGAGATGGGACCATATGGTGATGGGGGGAAGCTTCTGAGCCTCCCTCCACCGGCTGGGACACCCCAAATACAGTAAAGAGGACCGGGCCGAGCCCTCTGGGGACCGTTACCTAGTGCTAGGCCTAGGGAGATAGTCGGCAAATGGTCAGAAAGAGGTGGGACAGACGGAGGTGGGCTGGGGCTGGGGTGGGGGCCCTAGCCTGGCGGCCCTGCCCAGCATGGGGAAAGATTTCCTGCCTCTTCTCTTCCCCTCCTCAAACTCGTTCTCCCGGAACACGGGGTGGGGCGAGGGCTGGGCAGGAAAGGGGGGCTGACTGGGTCCTCGTTTAAAATGGTAAAAAGCCCCAAAGGTGGTTGGGAAATAGATTTGCCAGGGCTGTCTCTGCCTGTCTGTCCTCCATTCACACACGCCTTCTGGAACCTCTTTGTGCACAGGAAGCAGCTCTAGACAGAAGGGGAAACTGAGGCCTAGGCGGGGATGTGGGCAGCTGCAAGTTTGCCAGCCTAGCCCAGGAGGCAGATTGCCAGGAAAAGACCCAGGATGGGGTGGGGGTTGGGGGGTGTTATGTGATTATCAGGTGCCTGGGATGGTTTCCCTGGGATTCGAGGACTCACTCTGGCCTCCGTGGGCTGGGGCTAGGGTGAGTCAGCCCTACCCGGAGGGAGACGGGACCGGCCCCTTTGACAAACAGAAAATGGCAGTGCCCTTGAGAGTAGAGCCTGGCCTTTAAACCTGGTATGGATCCACTGTACCCACTCCCCAGGCATCAGGGAAAGGGTTAAACTCAGCTTGAGTGGGGGCAGGGCAGGCACCCTGTGGCTGACACCTGCCAAGTCAACACCCTGGCCTGGGGGGGCCTCCATCCAGCTGGCAGGTCCCCCCCAACTCACACCTGGGCCATGAGCAGCTGCTCACCCTGGGGCAAAGTCCACAGTTGCACCTTCTGCAGGGCCTGGTTCCCCTGTGGCCAGAGGACGTAGCCATGCCCCCTCGTCCCCTCCACCTGAGCACCTGCATTCAAACCCTGGTTCTGCCCTTCCCTTGCCAGGTGCCAGCTTTCTTGTCTCTGGGCCTCAATTTGCCCCCTGTAACAAAGGCCGGACTTTACTGGGAGGGTGTGAAGATTAAACATCAGTCATCTTTACTGAGTACCTACTATATACCAGGCACTGTCTTATGGCCATTGTGTATTTTAAGAACCTCCCACTGGGATGTGGCCACCCCAAGGGTGGGCTTCTTCCTGTCTTATTTGAAGCACAAGGAACAGGACCTGGCACGGAGTAGGCACTCAGTAAGTGCTGAGTGAATAAAGAAACTCATTCTGTGCTCATAACCAATTACGCTTTTCAGGCAAGGACTGCCGTAAAACATCCTCATTTTCCAGATGAGGACGGTGAAGTAAAGTACGCAGAGATCAAGAGATGTGTCCAGGGTCACCTGGCCTCCAAGTGGCAGAGGTAGGATTTGAACGCAGGCCTGGTGTATACATTGGAGCCATTATTGGTGTTTTATTCTCCTGCAGAGCACCAGCCCTCCCAATCTGAGGTGTTAAGGCGTCCCCCCAGAAGGCTCCCCACCAAGATGGCGTCAGCTGGAGAGCCCCCCACAGGCCAGCGGGATGCAGCCGACCAGAACTTCGACTACATGTTCAAGCTGCTGCTGATCGGCAATAGCAGTGTGGGCAAAACGTCCTTCCTGTTCCGCTACGCTGATGACTCTTTCACACCTGCCTTCGTCAGCACTGTGGGCATTGACTTCAAGGTCAAGACAGTCTACCGCCACGACAAGAGGATCAAGCTGCAGATCTGGGTGGGCTGGGGGCTGCTGTCCATGGGGTCTGTGGCGAGGGGTGAGGTGCCTCCAGGGAAGTCCATCCCAGGGTCTAGGGCTCTGGGGAGTGTTCTGAGGTGAGGGAGAGTGGCCCAGAGCCACCCCCTGTCCCCCGGCTGCTGGTAATGTTTGTCATGGTAACGCAAGCTCTAGGGTGTTCTCGTCAAGATGGCACCCCCTGACCCAGGTGGCTCTTGTTTGTGGGGGTCATTAAGTTGGTTCTTGGCTTACAAATCTGTGAGAGGCAATTGACCCCTTAAACTGAGTACCCCTCAAGGTCAGGGCTGTATCTCCCCCATCAGATGGGGGTCCGTTCCCTTGGGAATGAATCCATGCCTCCACCATCAGACTGGAGGCTATGGGCACAGGGCAGTACCCCCTTCGGGGCCCTTTAGGGGTGGGATGGGGAGTAGGGTGGATTCTAGCCACCTGACACTGCTGTCTGCCCAGGACACGGCCGGCCAGGAGCGCTACCGCACGATTACCACAGCCTACTACCGCGGAGCCATGGGTTTCCTGCTCATGTATGACGTCGCCAACCAGGAGTCATTTGCCGCTGTGCAGGACTGGTGAGTGCTTGCTCCCACTGACCCCTGACTTTTGCCCTCTGCCCGCCTGAGCCCTCGCTCATGGCCCCCAAACTCCACAGGGCCACACAGATCAAGACTTACTCCTGGGACAACGCCCAGGTTATCCTCGTGGGGAACAAGTGTGACCTGGAGGATGAGCGCGTCGTGCCCACCGAGGATGGCCGGAGGCTTGCCGATGACCTTGGTTAGTGCTCTGCTTGGGCCACAGGCCCCGGGTCTGCTGGAATCAAAGTGCCGTCCCCACCCTCAGGTCCCAGGTTCAACCACAGTTGCCAGCCCTTTGGGAGCCTGCCCAGAAAAATACCCATGTGTATGCCACCTTCTCCATTTAATGTTAGGGGAGTCCCTCACAGAGTCCCCCAACCCCACCCCTACTGCCCATACCCTGGGAACCCAGACTCAGCAAAGCCATTTCTGGGAATTTATCCTACAAGCATATTTGCCCATGTGGGAGGTGTTGTATAGAGGCATTGTAGCATAGTTAGTAGAAGTGAAACCTTGGAAAGCCCTCAGGTGTCTCACAACGAGGGAGCCAGTTAAAGTATATTCACACAGTGGGATGCTACACAGCTGTGAAAAAGGTTGAGGGCGTTCTGGTGTGGCAAGATTGCTGTGGCAAGATTGTATATATGGTTATGTGGAAAAAGCTAACTGCAGAATAATGGGTATGGCTACTTCCTTTAGTCCAAAGGTTGGCAGACTTTTTCTTAGAGGATCAGATAGTAAATATTTTTGGCCTTAGGCAGTCTCTGTCACAAATACTCAGGTGTACATGAAAGCAGCCATACCAAAAAAACCACTGGAGCATTGTAAAGCAAATTCCTAACATCAAGCCGTTTTATCTGTAACACTTTGTTACACAGCTCCAATGATTATATATATATAGACCCACATACATACATATGTGTATATATATATTTTAAAGCCATCTACTTTACCACTATCGTATCTAACAAAATTAACAGTCATCCCCTAGTATCATCTAGAATCGTTTCGTGCCAAATTTCCCCAGTTGTATCAAAATCTTGGAATTAGTTTGGATTGGGATGCTAACGTGCCCACTGGTTTTTCTCTTAAGTCTCTCTCTTTATTTTTTTAATAATACTTTATTTTGTTTTTAGTGAAAATTTACACAGCAAACTAGGTTCCTGTTTGACAGTTTCTATACAAATTGTTCAGTAACATTAGTTATATTTTTCACAATGTGTCAACATTCTCTTTAATTCCATTCTGGTTGTTCCGTTTCCAGTGCTCTAGTTTCCCTGCCGCCTTACCTTCTCATCTTTGCTTTAGAGTAATTGTTGACATTTTGGTCTCATAGAGATGGTTTTTTAATGGAGCACCGTACTCACAGGTAGTAAGTAGCCTTTATTTTGTGTGCCAGTCTGTTATTTCGCTAAAAGGTGACGTCAGGGGGTAGTTTCTGTTCAAGGTTTAAAGATTATCCCAGGGCAGTAGTCTCAGGGAGTCCTCTAGTCTCAACTGGTCCACTAAGTGTGAACTAGTTAAAAATTTGAGTTCTGTTTCATGTTTTTCTCCTGTTCTATCAAAGTTCATCTACTGTGGCCCTGATCAGAACAGTCGGTAGTAGTAGCTGGGCCCCATCTAGTTCTTCTGGTCTCAGAGTAGATGAGGCCGTGGCCGGTGTAGGCTGTTAGCCTTGTAGACTAGTTTCTTCTCTGAGACTTTGGTTTCCTTCTTTCTGTTTTGCTCCTGATGAGTAGAGACCAATAGCTGTATCTTAGATGGCTGCTCGCAAGCTTTTAAGACCCCAGACGCTACTTACCTCACTAGGATGCAGAACGTGAACTTTGTGAACTATATTATGCCAGCTGACTGAGTTGTGCCACAAGACTGAGATCCTAAGCCTTCAAACACAGAAAACCAGTCTCACAAGGTGTTTGGATATGTCTGATTTTAAGTTTCTCTTACGTTATAGCAGGGCTCCGCAAACACTGCCCACCACCTGTTTGTGTACAGCCTAGAAGCTAAGAATGGTTTTTACACTTTTAAATGGTTGAAAAAAGTCCAAAGAAGAATATTTCCTGACATATGAAAATTATATGAAATTCAAATTTTAGTGTCCATAACGTTTAATTGGGACACAGCCACTCTCGTTCGTTTATGTATTGTCTGTGGCTGCATTTGTGCTGCAATGGCAGAGTTGAGTAGTTGCAACAGAGACCACGTGGCTCGCAGAGTCTAAAATATTTACAATGTAACCTTTGACAGAGAAAGTTTGCTGACCCCCATGCTATGACAGCCCCCTTTGCCTTTTTCTTCTATCAGTTTGTAGGAGAAACTGGGTCTTTGTTCATGGAGTGTCTCCCATTGGGGATTTGGCTCTTTGCTCCGTCATGGTGGCGTTAACTTGTTCTTCTGTCCGCTGTGTTTCTTGTGAACTCCAACTTTGCTTTAACCCTAGCTATTCATTTCCAGCTGTGCTGGGGGCATCAGCTCACAGGAAGCTAAGCTGGGGCCCTGAATCCCCAAGTTGCCTGGAAATGAATACTCACTTAAGAGAACTGGTAAAATCAATCACCACCCATCCCTATGCTAGAATACTTGAAGCTGTTGCCCACACCTGCTTCTAGAGAACGTTCAGCAACTGGGGGAAGGAGGGTTCCCTCTCTGTCATCAAGTTTAAAATATCACAGTACAAAGCAAGAGATAGAATTTGATCCCGATTTTGTAGAAAAAGACACACACACACACACACACATTCACCTTACAAACACAACCTCAACAGTTGTGTACAAGTAGTCCCCGACTTATGACAGGGTTCTGTTCTGACAGCTCCACTGTAAGTCAGTTCTGAAATAAGTCAAATACCTCTTTTTTTTAGTTTTCACTATTAATGCCTTTTATTATGAGTATTTTTATAAATCCAATATTTCTTTGTCTTTAGGCGGGTTGGAAACATTACACATAAACTTCCAGGTATATTTTAATATGTACATACATTAAAAAAATACACAAATCATAAAAATTTACTCTGACAATGACAAGGAGTTGGACAGCGTTGGCATTTGTCAGTTGCAGTAATAATTCCACTCGTGGAAGGTTCTGGATCATCTAGATTATCCCTAGGAATGGGGATGGTGTTTCTAGTCAGAAATTAGTGAGAACTGTCTGTATGGTCCTTTTCTTTTTTTCTTCATATATTTCATGGTAACATCTCACGACTTTCCTAATCTGCCTGTCAGCTTTAGCAAAGTGATCAGCGTTTGGGTTCCTGTTTTCAAGCCCCTGATTCAGTTTAGAAAACTACATCTATACAGCAGTGTTTAAGCAGTAACTCATAGAACTGAACACCTGTAAGTGAACATCTGAGAATGATAACATCAGCAAATGACACACCACAACACTGTATGTAGTACATATTATTAATGATAAGATGTACCAAAAAAACAGACAATCGTGTAAGTGCAGTGTGTCGTAACTTGAATATGTCGTAAGTCAGAGACTATCTGTACTTACGTGGAAAAAAAGACTGGAAAGTTAAATATCAGAACACCGGTAGTAATTGTTTCTAAACGATGAGATTATGAATGACTTTTATATCTGTCTTGATCTTTTTCTGTAGTTTCTACTTTCTCCAGTAAATATAATCAGAAAAAAAAGAGTTAAAAAAAAAAAAAAAGAACCTGGGTTGTGTGAGGTAGAGCCTCGCATAGATAAGGAAGTGCTGAATTTGCCAAGGAAGACTCGGTGACTTTGACGGTCACTGGGCTCAGAGTAGGAGAGCTGAGTTCATGTCCTGCCTCTGTCATTCATTCATTCGTCTGTCCAGCCAGCCAGCCAGCCAGCCAGCCAATTAACAAATACAGTAAAACCTGTAAAGCTGGAACCTGTGTAAGATGGAAACCTGCCAGAGAAGGAAAAATGCAAATGTTTTTCACTAATAGAGAGCAGTAGGTAAGTGGTAAGACTGCACCCTGTCAAAGGAAGAAGACTTGCAAAACCCATAAAAACAAGGCAGTCCCATTGAGTTCTGACTCTTATAGGTTTCATTGTGGTTTCCATTGCCTGTGCTGGGCCAGGCCTCGGGGCCGCAGCCATGGACAAGGCAGACAGAAATCCTGCCCTGGGGGAGTGGGTGTCCTCGGATAGGAAAGGGATAACTACACATAACTTTTTCATTGAGGTTCCATGCCTCTTGCCTCCATTGTGACAAGTGCAGGTGGGGAAGCTGCCTGCCCTGCGCTGTCGAATGTGGTGAGCGTTTGTGCGGACAATTTCACTGACTCTCTGGACCACCTTGCTGGGTGTGGCAGGTGGGGACACATGGAGGACCTTCTGGGTCGGCTTGCTGCAGGCAGAGCCTGAACTGACCCTCAAAGGGAGCAGGAAGATTTGTGGGGCACACTGTTGTTTTCTGCTTGATGTGTCACTTTTTGTAGCTGAGGGACCTCAGCAAGTCCCCAAAGCATTTGTTTCCCCTCCACCCTTCCAGGCCTGCTGGGAGGACATTTTTTTTTTTTTTTAATATTTTATTGTACTTCAGGTGAAGGCTTACAGAACAAACAGTTTCTCACGTAACAGTAGTACACATGCTGTTTTATGACTTTGGTTAACAACCCCACAACATTTTAACCCTCTGAATTCTCAGCTTTTTTTTTTTTTTTTCTCTTTTTTTGGTGAAAATACACATAGCCAAAGGTACACCATTTCAAAACTTTTTACTTACACATTTAAGTGACATTGACTATGCTCTTCCAATTGTGCTGCCATTCTCGCCCAAGATGAAGGCTTACAGGACAAAATAGCCTCCCATTTAACAGTTACTACAGATGTTGCCCTATAACAGTGGTTAACAATCTCACAACACATCAACAGTATCCTTACTCAACTTGTGTTCCTTATCATCAGCTTCTTATTACTCCCCCTCTGCCTTCTGGCCCTTGTCACTGGACTCCTGTACCTCGTTAGTCTCATTTAGTTTTACTGGGCTGTCCACTCCCAGGCTGAACAGTGAACCTCGAAGGTAACTTCACCTCTAAGCTGAAAGGGTGTCTGGGGGCCACACTCTTGAGGTTTCTCCAGTCTCCTTTAGGCCAGTAAATCTGGTCTTTTTTTTGGGGGGGGGGGGAGTTAGAATTATGCTCTACATCCTTCTCCAGCTCTGTCCAGAACCCTCTGTTGTGATCCTGGCCGGAGCAGTCAGTGGTGGTAGCCGGGCACCATCTAGCTGTACTGGACTCAGTCCGGTGGAGGCCTTGGTAGCTGTGGACAGTTAGTCCTTTGGACTAATCTTTTTGTTGTATCCTGTTCTTTTCATTCTCCCTTGCTCCCAAAAGGATGAGACCAGTGTAGTATCTTAGATGGCCGCTCACAGGCTTTTAAGACCCCAGACACTACTCACCAAGGTAGAATGTAGAGCATTATCTTTATAAGTAGTGTCATGCCAATTGAGCTAGATGTTCCCTGAGACCATGGTCCCCAGAGCCCTCCGTCCAGCAACTCAGTCCCTCAGGGAGTTTGGATGTGTCCATGGGGCCTCCATGACCTTTCCTTGTGCAGGCTGTGTTAGTTTCCCTTGTACTGTGTACTGTCTCACCTCTCACCCAAGATACCACTTATCTATTGCCTATTTAGTATTCCCCCCCCACCCCTCCCATCCCTGGTAACCAACAAAGATTGTTACATTTTGTGTGTGAGCTTTTTCATGGGTTTTTACAATAGAGGTCTCTTACAATATTTGTCCTTTTGTGATTGACTTATTTCACTCAGTATAATGTCCTCCAGTTTCATCCGTATTATGAGATGGTTCACAGATTCACTGCTGTTCTTTCTCGTTGCATAGTACTCCATTGTGTGTATGGACCCTAGTTTGAGAAGCAAGTATGATGGTCAGTATGATGCTAAGAGAGCCTGGTGGCACAGTAGTTAAGCACTCAGTTGCTAACTGAAAAGTCAGCAGTTCAAACCCACCAGCTGCTCCTCTGGAGAAAGATGTGGCAGTCTGCTTCCGTAAAGATTACAGCCTTGGAAACCCTATGAAGCAGTTGTACTCTGTCCTGTAGGGTCGCTATGAGTCAGAATTGACTCGATGGCAATGTGCATGATGCTAAGAATACATTTAATGCCACCTCATGCACTCCTCCCTCTCCAGAAGAGATCAGCCAGCCGGCCTTCCCTCCCAAGGCCCAACTAGTCAAAAAGGAATATTTATTCTATTATTATTTGAGCCAGGCAGATGTAGATCCCAGCTGTGCTGCTTATTAGCCATAAGGATTTAGGCAGGTGACTTTATGACTTCTCAGTGCTCCGGTTTCCTCATCTGTAAAATGGGCCACAATAGTATGAACCTCTGAGCATCGTGGTGAGAGTTAAATGAGTGAATCTTTGTAAAGCGCTCAGACAAGCGTTGCCACACAGGAAGTGTGCCAGTCACCACGTGAACACGCTCGCCATGAATAGCCCGACAGAGGTTGCAAACTGGTGGCCCCTGGGCCAAAGCCAGTCATCAGCTCAGTTTTATTTGGTCAAGAGCATGTTTTCCAAAACATGGGAAGCGCTTGGCCCCATTTTAAAAAGTCTACATGAACGTGTGGCTTTGGGGGCACCCTGGCTACACTTCCTGTGTGGCAGATATTAGGGGGACGTTGAGCCGAAGCCACCTGTGGGTATTGCCATGCCTGCTGAGCACCAGAACACCTCATGAGTGTTACTCTTGCAACCACTGCCTTGTGACAAACAGATTCTAGGATCGTCCAGACCAGAGCTGATTTTAGCATCATTGTTCTCATTTTACAGACGACCAAATAGCCTCAAAGAGGCTAGGCCACTTGGCTGAGGTCCTGCGGCTGCGTAAAAGACAGAACTGGGCTGGAACCCAGTGTTGGGTGATGCCACAGTCCAGATGCTGCTCCTCAAGCATCTCACAGGTGTCCCCACCTTATGTCCATCCAGGTTTCGAGTTCTTTGAGGCCAGCGCCAAGGAGAACGTCAACGTGAAGCAGGTCTTCGAGCGCTTGGTGGATGTCATCTGTGAGAAGATGAATGAGTCCCTGGAACCCAGTTCCAGCCAGGGCAGCAATGGGAAAGGCCCGGCCCTGGGGGATGCGCCACCCCCCCAGTCCAGTGGCTGCAGCTGCTAGAGATGACCCTCCACCCCTACCTGCCCCCTCCTGCCTTGGCAGGGACTTTGACTGTGGCATGAGCCACAAAGGCTGTGTCTAAGCTCAGGGCGCACCCCCACCCCACCGCCCCAGTCAGCTGTCCCCGCCCTGCATGGCTCACCCCTTGCTGAGGCTGCCAGCCCGTCTGAGCAGCCCCTGGGACTCTGCATTGCAGGCAGCGCCTAAGGGTGTCCACGTGCACGAGCTTGCTGCTTTTCAAGGTGTTTCAGTGGGGTAGCCATGGGCAGCACGTCTCACTCACATGGGTAGGGGGGCAGCTGCAGTGCCTTCTTAGTTAGAAACGTTTCCCAAGTCCACGCTGTGCTGAGCATCGAGTGGTGGCCACACACAGGCTGACGGGGTTCATCTTCTCCAACCTGCAGTTTAGTTCTGGGAGTTGATGAGGAAGGTGGTTGCTCAGTCTCTCAGAGCCTCCAATCCCCTGGCCTGGTCCCTAAGCTTGCCCCACCAACCTCCTCAGACGCCAAGGATCTAGGGTGGGATGGTGATTCGGCCACCACAGACCTCTCCCCCTGGCCCGCAGCCCCTCTGCCTGAGAAAGCAGTGTTAAAGCAGCTTTTCCCGGTGGAGAAGGGGCAGGAGTCAGAGGCCCCCTCACTCCAGGAAGTGCCTTTCTGAGCTTCCTCAGAATTCCACAGCACCCACAACCCTCTCACTGTTTCTGCTCCATTGTGTTCTATGATCCTGTGTGTTGACTCACAAAACCACCGGCAATGTCAGGCCAGCAAAGAGCTGCCAAACTCCTCGTGCTCCTACGTGGGGC
Organism: Dugong dugon; assembly: GCA_030035585.1. Classification (NCBI taxonomy): domain Eukaryota; kingdom Metazoa; phylum Chordata; class Mammalia; order Sirenia; family Dugongidae; genus Dugong; species Dugong dugon. Next base: position 15,053,018 of record CM057462.1, on the reverse strand, counting down.
TTTTTGCCAGGAGTTGCCCTCAGCAAGGACACTGGGCCACCTGCCCAGACCTCCCTTCCTCCCCAGGTCACTCTTGGCTGGGCTGGTTTGAAGCAAGGTCTTTCCAAATCTTACATCCTGCTAGAAAAGGAAATTGAGCAATGTTCCGCAGCCTGTGCTTGCTGGCGACTTGGTGATGTAAAGACTTGGGCTTCTTCCACTGGAGGATCCTTGAAGACCCTGCGTCTGTTTCCTGTCATTGACAGGGCCCAGCAATGTGACATTTTGTGCTCATGGAAGAGTCCTGTCTAAGGGACATACTGGGGCTGGGCCAGAGGGGTGAGAAGATAGTGTTTTATAACCTTGTACTTCATGGACACAGCTTGGGAGGGTCAAGGCCCTCCTACCGATGTGGGGTATGCTGTGAGTTTCCCTGGTTGAGGCACTGTTTTGGGGAGTTCACGAAACTGGGGGCCCCAGCTGTCAAGGGCTCCCACTGGGAGGTTAGGTGTAGTTTGGGAATATAAGCCTTAACTCCCAGCTCAGAAGCTCTTCCTGCCCACTGAAATCCAAACTTGGGCAGTATGGCACCTCTTTGCCCTGGAACACCAACTGACCCCCCTCAACGTAACAAACACTGTGATGAAAGCCTTGTGTTTCCACCTCCCTGACGCTGGGTTGGAGGCAGCGGCCATTTCTCCCAGCCGTGGCAGCCAATATGGCTTCCTTCAGCTGGCGTCTTAAAAGAGCTCAAGCTGTCTCCTGGGGGGTGGGGAAGGCCTGGTTCAAGTTTTAATGTAGCTCTTGCCTTTATAGAAGAGTCCCTGGGTGGTACAAATGGCTAACGTGCTTGGTTGCTAACCAAAAGGTTGGAGGTTCAAGTCTACTGAGAGGAACCTCGGAGGAAAGTCCAGGCGATCTACTTATGAAAAATCAAGCCATTGAAAACCCTGTGGAGCCCAGTTCTACTGTGACAAGCACGGGGTTGCTATGAGTTGGAACTGACAGCAACTGGTTTAAGGGTTTTTTTTTTTTTTTTTTTTTTTTTTTTTTATTACCTTTTTAGAGGCTCTGTTGTTTGCTGCAGTTGAGTCAGCCTCTGACTCATGGTGACCCCATACACAGTGGAATGAAATAGTGTCTGGTCCTGTGCCATCTCCATGATCAGTCGTGGATCAGACTGTTGGGATTTATAGGGTATTCATTAGCTGATTTTTGGAAATGGATTGCTAGGCCTTTCTTCTAGTCTGAGGAAGTTCAGCATCACAGCATCATGAAAGCCTCCACTGACAGCTGGTTGTGGCTGTGCATGAAGCGCATGGGGTGGGAATCGAACCCAGGTCTCCCACACAGAAGAGGGAGAGGCTCTAGATCAATTATATTTCTAGGGAACCCCATTCACTCTCTACCAGGGACTGCCCTTGGAGCTTCAAAGTGAAGGTATCTGTACACGAATTAGATGACCTGGATAAAGGGGATAAACTCCTAGGCACCCACAAAATGAGGGTATCCAAATGTCTAGGGCAGCGGCCACAGCTTTTAGTTGCTTTAACATTAAAGTCAAATTAACCAGCTACAAAAGATTTCTTAAGATGCAATGTGACCTGTCAAGATTCCATCTGCCAGTCCATTTTCCCTAAGCTGCTGACAGAAAAAATGGTGGACCAGAGAACCTTTATCCAAGGGGCCACTTGTCGCTGTCAGAGTGATGGAAAGCAGTTTTGGCTGCATCTTGTACCTTCCCTGGCCTGAGATTGCTGTTTACACAAGACTTTTCAACAGTTCAGCTTCCAGTAATGACTGGGAGAGCTTCCTTGGCCCTCTCAAAGCTGGAAATGATGTAGCAAAAATTTTTGTTTCTTCTAAAAATAATGCAAGTTTTTATTTTCTGGGAGGGAGGGAAGAAGGGGTGGGGAGTTCTTTGTAAATCAAGGAGGTTCTGAGGGCCTGAGACCGATGTCCTCGCAATCACTGGGGGGATGGAGGTTCACTGTGTTTACAGACAAAATGAAACCCCAAAGGCCATGTGACAAAAGCTGCCCAACTCTAGGGAGGAGGAGGGCCGGGGTGGCTGCCTGGGTTCAGATCCTGCCCCGGTGCCTTCCCTTCCATTAGCAGCTTGTCTTTCCACGGGTAGTTTCGGTGGGAAATGGCCACAGCCATGGCGGTTTGGGTTCTGCTTTTTTTTCTTTTTGGCTTCTCCAAGGATCAGGTTCTTGTATTTCTCCTCTCCCCTACTCCACATAGAAGTAGGTTCAGATAAGGTGAAATTGAGTTTTAATGTTAAAGCGATAATTTCAGCTCCTGTTTTCTCCTTGGCCAGTCCTGAAACACTATGGAATGAGCTCTGGGGCCTGGTTACTTATATCCTGTGTAAGCAATTTCTTCATGTCCAATTTGTAGAGACATGCACTTTCTCCATAAGAAAAAGAAAATTAAAGCCATTATACCCAAGCGTGTCTGTTCTTTTATTTCCATCAGGGAAATGCAGTTTCCAGGAAGACAGCAATGAATCACAGCCAAGATGATGGTTGTTTGAGGACTGGGCGTGATGCAGCAGAACCCGAAGAGGCTCTGCCCTGGGGTGTCTCATTGCCTTGGCTCTGGAGAGCTCAGTGTGGGGGTAGGGAGAGGTGAGAAGGTCTATCCTCCCCACGGGCCAGCAGGCACCTGTGAATACCTGAATTAGGTTTTGACCCTTCTCTGCTCAGAATCCTCCGTGGCTCCCACTTTACCTGGGGTAAAAGCCCAAGTCCTCCCCTCAGCCCATGAGGCCTTGCACTGTCTGCCCCGTTACCTCCCCACCTTCGTCTCCTCCTACTTTCCCCTCACTTGCTCTGCTCCAGCCACCCTGGCTTCCTCATCACTATTTGCATACACCAGGCCCTTGCCTCTGGGCCTTTGCACTGGCTGTTCCTGTGGCCTGGAATGCTTTTCCCCTAGGTGGCCAAGTGACACCTCCCTCACTTCCTCTTACAGGTCTTTGCTCAAATCCCACCTTCTCATTGACCTCATTTAGGTCAGGCTGCAGTCCAGGCCAATCAGAAGGTCAGGAGAAGGGGCCCAGGCTTGGGTACTGGGTTAAAATTCCCAGGTGATTCTAATGGATAGCCAGCGATGAGAACTAGTGATTTACAGGAAATAACAGAGGAGAGAGGAACAAGGTAAAGGACACCACAAAGAAACTCATCCGGAATGTATGGCATTCCTCAGGGCATTTCACACTCTCTCTGCAACAAGTCAAGGTAGATGGAGGAAGAGGAGGAAGAACCTGGAGCAATGATTCTCAAAGTGTGTTCCCCCAACCAGGAGATCATATCACCTGGGAACTTGTTAGGAATGCAGATTCCTGGGCCCCACTCCAGGTGTCTCTCATCAGAAGTTCTGGGGGTGGGGCCCGGTCACTTGCGTTTTAACCAACCCTCCAGGGGATTCTAATGAAGGAGGGATCCAGTCTGAGAACTACTAGACTAGAATAAAAGGGACTCAAAGAGATATGGGAACCCTGGTGGCACAGTGCTTAACAGCTAAGGCTGCTAATCAAAAGGTCAGCAGTTTGAATCCACCAGCTGCTCCCTGGAAATTCTATGGGGCCGTTCTACTGTGTCCTATAGGGTCGCTATGAGTTAGAATTGACTCGACAGCAATGGTTTCGGTTTTGGTTTAAGAGATATGACAACCAGACGTGGTGTGGACCTTGTTTGGATCCTGATTCAAAGAACTCAAATATAAAACCACATTTCTGAGCCAAATGGGAAAATTTGGTGATGGCCCAGGTGTTAGGTGATGCTAAGTAATGGCTGTTAATTTTCTTATTGTGATAATGATGTTATGGCTACAAACACAAATATTATTGTTATATTATTAGAGATGTGTACTGAAGTATGAAAGCGGGGGAAATGACATACTGTCTGGGATTTGTTATAAAACATTTCCTCCAGGGAAAAAAGGGAAGAGATGGAACAAATATGTCAAAATCTTGGTGATTGTTATATCTTGGTGATGAGCATATGGGAGTTTCTTTGGATGGCTTCTCTCAACTTTTGTGAATGTTTTAGGTTTTACACAAAAAAATTTTTATAAAACAACAAAGTTGTGTGAGAAAAAAGGCGGTGCCATGACACTAAGGTGTTTGATTGGTAGGAAAAGTAAAATTAAGGAGCAAAGAGTCAAGATGGACCGGGTTTCCCAAATCTTTTATTATCAGCTGCCCTTAGCAATGAGAGCCACAGAGAAATAAAAATGAGACCAAACTCTACAGCAGCCAGCTCAGACCAGCTGCCCTATGCTCCCCAGGTCTGCATGTCAGCCCAGCTTGGCGAACAGCAGCAAGGTGGTGAGAATTCCTGGCAGCTGAAACGGGAGAAGAAAGAAACATTGAACCTACTCTAGGCACCTCCAAACTAGAAACACATCAGAGATCCAAGGAGGGGGAGTTGGACAGAGTATCCTGTTACAGAAAGACAAGCGGCAGGGTTTTAGAGATGGCTGAAAGTCCATCAGGGCCAAGCCTGGAGCCACTTGGGTAGTCTTCAATCTCAGCAGTGGGTAGACGGTAGATGGTTTGTCATCAGTCATTGCACATCAGTCATTCTCCCTTTGCATCCCCCAGATCTTCCCTCTACCCCCTCTATCTTCCCCTGGGCCCTGCAGACTATATTTCTCAGACTGCACTGCCCTCTAGCTTCCCGTTAGGTTTGGCCAACAGGATGCACCAGCAGGAGATGGGAGGGTGGGAGGAGAGAAGGCTCAGAGTATTTCTTTCCCATTCCCTCCCTTCTGTCCACCCTGAGCCCACCATGACCACAGCTGTGGGCAGACTGCCCCTCGTCCTCAGTTCTTGCTCTTCCTATCCCCTTCCCAGATCCTTCAGGCGTAGGAGAAACGAAAGCTCGCTGTGTTGCTGGCCCCTGGGCACCTCAACATCTCTCCTTATTTCCCTTAACCCAGTCCATGCCTCTCCAAGTAGGTGCCTGAAAGCTTCTTCAGTGGGCCATCTGGGGCGCAATTCTGTTTCCTGCTGGCATCCTGATTATTATGATCTCCTTGGGGACGAGGGCGTTCTAAGAATTTGCTGCCAAATCCAAGGTCACAGAGATTTACTCCTATGTTTTCTTCTAAGAGTTCTATAGTTTTAGCCCTTACATTTGATCTATGACCCATTTTGAGTTAATTTACATATATGGTGTGAGGTAGGGGTCCAACTTCATTCTTTCCCAGTTATCACAGCACTATTTGTTGAAAAGACTATTCTTTCCCCATTGTATTGTCTTGGCACCCTTGTTGAAAAATCAGTTGAATGTACAGGTTATTTCTGGACTCTCAGTTATTTTCCATTGATCTCTATATATCTATCCTTATGCCAGTACCACACTGTCTTGATCACTATTGCTTTGTAGTAAGTTTTGAAATTGGAAATTCGAATTCTCCAACTTTGTTCTTTTTCAAGATTGTTTTTATTATTATAATCCAAAACCAAACCCATTGCTGTCGAGTCAAATCTGACTCATAGTGACACTGTAGGACAGAGTAGAACTGCCCCATAGGGTTTCCAAGGCTGTAAATCTTTATGGAAGCAGACTGCCACATCTTTCTCCTGTGGAGTGGCTGGTGGGTTCAAACCACTAACCTTTCGGTTAGCAGCTGGGCGCTTAACCATTGTGCAACCAGGGATCCTTCTTTATTATTATAGGTCCCTTGAATTTCTGTATAAATTTTACTATCAGCTTGTCATTTTCTGCACTAAAAGCCACCTGGGATTTTGATAGGGATTGCAGTGAATCTCTAAACCTGTTGGGGACTATTTCCATTTCAACAATATTAAATCTTGTAATCCATGACCACGAATGTCTCTCCATTTATTTAGGTCTCCTTTAATTTCTTTCAATAATGCTTTGTAGTTTTCAGTGTTCAAGTCTTGCACTTCTTTTGTTAAATTTATTCCCAAGTATTTTATTATTTTTGATGATATTGTAAATGGAATTGTTTTAATTTCATTTTCAGAATGTTTGTTGCTAGTGTATAGAAATACAATTGATTTTTGCATATTGATCTTATATCCTGCATCCTTGTTGAATTTGTTCATTAGTTACAATAGTTTTTTTTCTGTGTGTGTGTGTGGATGTCTTAGGATTTTCTATATGCAAGACCATGTTATCTATGAATAGAGATAGTTTTCCTCTCCCTTTTCAGTCTGGATGCCTTTTATTTCTTTTTCTTGCCTACTTGCCCTGGCTAGAACCTCCAGTAAAATGTTGAAAAGAAGTGGCAAGAGTGGATATCCTTGTCTTGTTCCTGATCTTATGGAGAAAGTATCCAGTCTTTCATCATTAAGCATGCTGTTAGCTGTGGATTTTTTCATATATGCCTTTTATCAGGTTGAAGAAGTTCCCATCTATTCCTAGTTCGTTGAGTGTTTGTATCATGAAATGGTGTTGGGTTTTGTCAAATGCTTTTTCCATATCTATCGAGCTGATCATGTCATTTTTGTCCTTTATTCTATTAATATGCTATCTTGCATTCCTGGAAGACATCCCACTTGGTTATGCTGTATAATCCTTTTTATATGTTGCTAGATTCAGTTTGCTATCATTTTGTTTAGGATTTCTGCATCTATATTCATAGGAGATATTGATTTGCAATTTTCTGTTTGTGATGTCTTATGATGGCCTCATCATAGTTTCTGTTTTTCTATGAATTTGTCTATTTCATTTAGGTTAACTAATTTGTTGGCATACAATTGTTCACAGAATTCCCTTTTAATCCTTTTTATCTCTGTAAGGTCAATAGTGATGTTTCTTCTTTCATTTCTGATTTTAATAATTTGAAAATTTGATTATATGATGTGCCTAGGTGTGAATCTCTTTGAGTTTATCCTACTTGGATGTTCATTGAGCTTCTTTGATGTGTAAATTAGTGTTTTTCATCAAATTTGGGAAGTTTGCAACCATTATTTATTCAAATATTCTTTGTGTTCTTTTTTCTCTCTCCTCTTCTTCTAGGACTCCCATTGTACATATGTTGGTATGCTATCAACCTGTAAGTCTCCAAGGCTCTGATAATCTTTCTTCATTCTTTTTTACTTCTGTTCCTCAATACCTGGACTTCCTCAGAGACAAGGTTCTACTGACTGTTTTCTACCCTGTGTGTGGGCAATACTTTCCTGTTCCTTTGCTTGCCTTGTAATTTTTTGTTGAAAACTAGACATTTTAAATAATATAATGTGGAAACTCTAGAAGTCAGATCCCCCCTCCCCACCTGTCAATGTTTTTTGTTGTTGTTGCAGTTGCTGCTGTTTTTTAGGGACTTTTCTGGACTATAAATTCTGTATTCTTTGTTATGTGTGGCCGCTGAAGTCTCTGCTTGGTTAGCTTAGTGGTTGGGGTGAGAGTTTTTCTTTTTCCAAAAAGGAAATCTGGGTTTTCAAAAGCTGGGCAATATCCTCCCAATATTTATTGCTTAATTTATTCTATCCATCACAACCCATATTTCATTCTATTTTTGAAAGTTTGGATGGTGTAAAAATCAGGGCCAGTTTAATTGAAAAGGACTTCCGTTTACTGCCCTGATTTACTGGTTAGTTCTTTCCTCCCTGGGACTTATCTGTGCTGAACTCTGAGCAAAGATTCTCTCCTTAGACAGGGATTGGGGAATAGTGTTTCCACAGTGAGTGGTCTTCAAACATCTTTAGTGGTGCATAGAGAACTCATCAGCTAACGAAGTGTTTTTTCAGCCTCTGTCTGTGATTTGTGCCTCAGGCAGGACTGCTATAAAGCTCATGCAACAACTTCCTGGAATCACTTCACACTTGTTGCAGGCAGGGCATACGTGTCCCTGATGATGTGACCTCATCAATGCTTCCCAACAAATACTGGGAAGCTCATTTTACAAAGGAGGGAGACTGAGGCCCTGGCCCTCAGTCAGGGAGCTAGTGAGGGACATAACAAGCACTGGAGTTCAGAGCCCCAGCACTTGCCTATCAGGCCTCCCACCAGGTAAGTGCAGGCCAGGCTCATTAGCTGGGTGGAGAGGGCATATCCCTGGAGTCAGGCAGCCGTGTTTCTGTCCTGAATCAGGGCTGAGGCCCTTAGAACCCTCTTGCCTTCCTCCCTTTGTAGGTAGCTCGTTAATGAGACCACCCTGTTTGAAATGGCCTCTCCTTACCTCTTCCCAGCTTTGTATTTCTCCTTAACACTTATCATTCTCTATCACATAATGTATTTTCCTTTTTTAAAAAAATTGTATTTCTTGTCTGTCTCTCCGGATTAAAATGTCAGCTTTATGAGAGCAGAAATTTGTGTCTGTTTTGCTAATTGCTGTGTCCCCAGTGCCTAGCACACAGTAGGTGCTCCATAAGGTTTGTGGAATGAAAAATAAATCTTAAAGTCCTCCTATTGGCCTCTCCCCATACTCAGAATAAAAGCCAAACCTCTCACCGCAGTTCACAGGGTCCTACACAATCTGCCCCCATCAGCACTCTGTCCTCTTCTCCCCCTATTACCCTCCTCACTCACTCTGTTCCAGCCACAGGGCTTCCTTGCTGATCCTTGAATAAGCCAAATTTATTCCTGCCTCAGGGCCTTTGTACCAGTTGATCTCTCTGCCTTCCCACATACACTCCCATGTCTCCTCCTTCACCTCTTCAGGTCACTGTACAAATGTCACCTCCTCAGGGAAGTCCTCCCTGATTCCCTTCCCTATCCTATCATCATGTTTTCTCCCTTATGATCATCGTCTCCCCAACTAAAATGTCAGCTCCATCAAGGCAGGGGTTTGTATCTCTCTTGTTCACTTCTGCGTCTCCAGCACCCAGAACAGTGCCTGGCACACCGTAGGTGCTCAAAAAAAGAGCTTGATGTGTCCCAGAGGGGGTGTGTCTTACCTGTATCGCCACTGCCCCCAGCGAACCCCCACTCAGGGTGAAGCTCTGAATCTTGGTTATTCCCATGAGCTTGAGGAAACAGCCCTGAAGATTCAAAGTTCAAAACAGGCAGGTGCTGGTTAGGGGCTTGTAGACTCTGAGTCCCTGTCAACCCCCATCCCTCAGGCCATCCAGATACCTCTTGGATTCAGGCAGGACAGGAGGACAAATCCATGAGGGCCATGACTTCTCATTTGACTGCCCTTCTCCAGCATCTTCCGTGGCTTCCTCATCCCCCCCCACAAATATACCACTCACTCACCTGTACCCATCTGTGCTGACATCCAAATGTGGTGGTTAAGAATATGGCCAGATATCCCAGGTTATACTAGCTATGTGACATTGGATAAGTCACTATATTTCTCTGTGCCTCAGTTTCCCTATCTGTAAAATGGGACCAACTGGACCTACCTCACAAGATTTTTGTGAGGATTAAAAGAAAGAATCTACACGAAGTGGCATGATACATAGCCAACATTCAGTAACTATTAGTTATTTCTGGATGCTCTTTGTATATCAACAAAAGGGCTGACATGTATTCAGCACCTTCTCATTCCTTTACATGTATTTGCTCACTCATTTATCACTACAGTCCCATGAGATGGGTACTATTCTTTTCTCCATTTTACAGGTGAAGAAACTGAGGCTCAGAGAGATTAGGTGACAAGCCACCCACAGACAGTGGGGCCTCTGCTCCCCTTCCTGATGTCACTCAGTTTCTCCCTCTTCTAAGCCCTTGGTGCCTCTTGCTTCTAAAATCTTGGGCTGCCTTGAGCTTGCTGTTGATACTTTATATAGTGGGTATTTATTAAGCATGTGCTGAGCACTGAACTGGGTGCTAGGAACCCAGCAGTGTACAAAACAGACCAAATCCCTGCCTGGTCGAGCAGGGAGCTGCTGTATGAGTGGGGAAAACAGGAAAACAAACACAGTAATAACAATGTCATTCCTGGTAAGTGCCAGAAAGACAAATGAAGCAGGATAAGGGGTTGGACTGTGATGGTGGGGAATCCTTTTATAGATGCGGGTCAGGTACAGCCTCCCCAAGGAAGTGATATTTGAGCACAGACTTGAAAGAGGTGAAGTGGCAAGCCATCTGGGGGAAGAGTGTTCCAGGCAGAGGGAACAGCCTGTGCAAAGCCCCTGAGGAGAGCATGTGCCTGGTGTGCTGGAGCAGCAGCAAGGAGGCCAGAGAGACTGAAATGGAGTGAACGAGGGGCAAGTGGAAGAAGAGGAGGTCAGGGAGGTGGCAGACAGGTTGGTCAGGGCCCAATAGGCCAATGTGCGGCCCTTTGTGCATCTGCGAGGCCCTGGCCAATTATCCACAGGGGACCGGCTCCCAGCAGGAACCATCTAGTATCCGAACAGATGAATGAATGAATGACTCATATTTCTTCCCTCAGAGAAGATCTGTGTTTTCATTCACCAGCAGCGGTCATTAAGGAGGAGCTGGGGGCAGGGTCTGAAAACCAGCTCCACCACTCCCTAGCTGTGGGACTTCTCCGTGCCTCAGTTTCCTTACCTGTAAAGCAGGGAGAAGAATAGTCTTCACCTCCGAGGTAAATACGTTGACACTTGTGAAACGCCTGGCACCAGGCCTGGCACCCAGTGTGTGCTTGGTCACGTGTGGCTGTTGCTATCGTTACGATGATCATTTTCATGACTGTCTCTGCCATTTTTAAGGAAACCCTGGTGGCGTAGTGGTTAAGAGCTGCTAACCAAAAGGTCAGGAGTTCAAATCCACCAGGCGCCCCTTGGAAACCCTATGGGGCAGTTCTACTCTGTCCTATAGGGTTGCAATGAGTTGGAATCGACTCAACGGCAACAGGTTTTGTTTTGTTTTTTAATTTCGTAGGGCAGGTGGAGCCCTGGTGCTGCAGTGGTTAAAAACTTGGCTGCTAACCAAAAGGTCAGCAGTTCGAATCCAACTGCTGTCATTGAGAACTCTATAGGGAAGTTCTACTCTGTCCTATAGGGTTACTATGAGTTGGAAGTGACTCAATGGCAAAGGATTACGGGTTGGTAGGGCAGGCAGTGTGGCCAGCCTGGATTCAAATCCCAGCTCTGCCAAAGCCATGTGACCTTGAACCAGTCACATCCTTTCCCTAAGCCTCAGTTTCCCTATCTGTAAAATGGGGATGGTAACACTAACTCCACAAGACTGCGTTGTCAAAATGAGCTGAACACCCAACAAGAGTTGATTTCTCTCTCTTCCAGCCCCCTTAGCTGGGCTCCCCACAGAAAAAGCAATTTTTATCAAAGTCACCAGCCGTCAGGGTCCGCTGAGGTGATGTACAACCAAGTCTCAAGTTACCTCCTGGTGGATGACATCTCTGGACTCGTTGCGCCCGTCACAGGCTGCGGTCCGGATGGATTTACAGCAGCTCCGGGGGTAGGTGTGGCCGCTCGTCATTTCAAAAGAGGAGCCAGAAAAATCTGTGTAATTATTCACCCCACAGCACCTTAGCTGGGAGAGGAGAAGAAACACTTACAGACTCCCATTCAAATAATAAAAATAATAGAAATCACGGTCACCATGACTACTGTTGAGTGATCTGTCACAACATTCCAGGCCCTGTGCTAAATTAGACTCTCTATGCCATCTCATGGTGGCTCAGAACCCTCCATGCTCCCATCTCACTCCTCACCGTGGCCCACAATGCCCCAACACTCTGCTTCTGCCACCTCCCCACCGTGATCTCTCCTCACGCTTCCCTGGACTCCCTGGGCTCCAGCTGCACTGGTCTCAGCTTTTCTCAAACATACTTAACAAAAGCTGCAGCCTCAGAGCCTTTTTTATGCAGGCTCTTCCCTCTTTCTGGAATGTTCTTGCCTCAGATTTCTGTATGGCTCCCTCCCTCAATTCATTCAGATTTCTATTCAAATGTCTCTCTTCAGAAAGGCCTACTCTGGCCCCACTTTCTAAATTAACCACAGCCCTTGTATCAGTCAGTCTGGGCTAAGGTATGCGGCAGTGACAAACAGCCCCTCAATCTCAGTGGTTTATATCTCATTCACACTACATACCCATCATGACTTGGCAAGAGAACTCTGCTTATCCAAGTCACTCAGGGACCCACGCTGATGGAGCAGTCACCATCTAGAATGTTGCCATTGCTGTGACAAAGGCAAGAGAGCTCTGGAGGGTTTATTACTGACACACATCCTTCTGCTCACAGCTCATTGGTCAGAATTCATCACATGACCCCCAACTAATAAGAAGGGGTCCAGTAAAGATCAACCCAAACCAAAAAAAAACCAAAGCTCGTTGCCAGTGAGTCGACTCTGACTCATAGTGACCTATTGGTAAGAGAAGAACGGCCCATAGGGTTTCCAAGACTGTAATCTCTACAGAAGCAGACTGCTACGTCTTTCTCCTGCTGAGAGGCTGGTGGCTTTGAACCACTGACCTTCTGGTTAGCAGCTGACCACTTAACAACTGTGCCACCAGCGCTCCTTAATGTCATCCTCCTGTGTGGTAAAAATAGTTGACAAATAGTACTTTCGAGCATTTGTCTTTCTTTATAGCACGTATCAGCCCTGACAGTAATGCTTAGTTACTGGTCTCTTGTCTATCTCCCCAACTCCAGTGTCAGAAACACAAGGGCAAGGATTTTGTTTTGGGCCCTGCTGACTCCCCAGCACCCTGCACAGTGCCTAGCATGTGGTAGGTGTTCAATAAATATTAGCTGAAGGACTGTGTGAATGAATGATTGGCATGCTCTACCAGCTCAAGCTTGAGAAGCCAAACCCAGGATGAGGACAAGCATCGTAGCCCATTGTGTTCCTGCAAGGCCTGAGCACAATTCCACAGCAGATCCTGGTCCATGATTCTGATGTTAAACACACCCAGAAACGGGCAACAGCTCTGTCTCTTCCAAGCCCTCCCAGCCAACTGCCTACCGCATGGGCTGAGATGACAGTCTAGGTGGAGCGGCCCCTTAAACACCAGGATCAAGATGGAGTCTCACCTTCGCCATGGCAGAGTTCCATTCTGTGGAATAGTCATCTGGCTCGTTGTAACCCCTGTAATTCTTTCTCAGGGTCATGAGGATGTGCTCAAAGGCCATGTCTTGAACCTCAAAGAAGAACCAGGAAGCAATTCAATGACATCTCAATGACAAGAGTAACTCATTTTGCTGAGATTCCTGAGGGAGAGCTGGGAAGCCCGGGCTTCCCTTCTGTTTCAGTCACTTTTCCTGCTGATAGCCCATGGTCTCCACAAGAGGAGGACAAACTCAGGCCACCAGCGCCCCCGAGACAGGCGCAGGGACTTGAGCCAAGCACATCTGGTCGTTCCCATCACAAATGGTTTTGAATCATCTGCTCTTTTGAATCGCCCACACGCCTGCTATGCCCACGGTTTGGCTGTAACTTCATTAAGGAATTAAATATCATCTTCAGCAACTGACTCTCTCTGCACATAACGGGCAAATTTAATTTCCTGTTTTTTAAATAAAGGGTTTTTTAAAAAAATTTTTTTTCTGAAGAGGTAATATAGTCACATGGTTTGAAATTTTAAAAGCACAGAAGGCTAGACCATGAAAAGTCTCCCTCCCACCTTTTTCTTCCAGCCAAAAAGTTCCTCCCACTCCACGGTAGTGGCTGTTACCATTTCCTGTGTCCCAAAAGTGAGATTCTATGTGTGTCAAAGCAAAGCATATTTTCATTATTTTTCTCCTTGTCTTGTACTACTCTCATTGTTCTCTGGAGTCCCTGGGTGGTGCAGACAGTTAATGTATTCAGCTGCTACAGAAAGGTTGATGGTTCGAGTCCACCCAGATACGCCTAGGAAAAAAGGCCTGGCAATCTACTTCTGAAAAATCAGCCACTGAAAACCCTATGGAGCACAGTTCTACTGATGTACATGGGAGTGCCATGAGTTAGAAGCAATTCAACAGCAACTGTTTTTTACATTGTTTGGCACTGTCTTAGTTATCTAGTGCTGCTATAACAGAAATACCACAAGTGGATGGCTTTAGCAAAGAGAAATTTATTCTCTCACAGCCTAGGAGGCTAGAAGTCCAAATTCAGGGCGTCAGCTCCAGGGGAATGCTTTCTCGCTTTATCGGCTCTGGGGGAAGGTCCTTGTCATCAGTCTTCCGCTGGTCTAGGAGCTTCTCAGCTCAGGGACCCTGGGTCCAAAGGACATACCCCGTTCCTGGCTCTTCTTGCTTAATGGTGATGAGGTCCCTCTCCTCTCTGCTCACTTCTCTCTTTTATATCTCAAAAGAGATTGACTCAAGATACAACCCAATCCTGTAGATTGTGTCCTGCCTCATTAACATAACTGCTTCTAATCCTGCCTCTAATCCATCTTAGAGGTTAAGATTTAAAATGCATAGGAAAATTACATCAGATAATAAGATGGAGGACAAGCACACAATACTGGGAATCATGGCCTAGCCAAGTTGACACATGTTTTTGGGGGACACAATTCAATCCATAACAGGCACCTTGCATTTCTCACTTAACAATAGTAGCAGATGGTGTTGGTGCCCTGTCTATTGGTGGCCCATTCCTGTGCACACTGGCCTGGCTTCCATCTGTCACCAGCTGAGGGTTCTCTGCGGCCTGTGAGTCCACTTGCCCCCTAGGAGCAGCCCTCAACTAATGACTGCTGGGAGTTGGTGGATCAATACCCCAGCTCCATTGCCCTTCAGGTGAGATAACTGAGTCGCGTGTTCTATGCTGCATCCCAGAGGTCCCCAGAGAGACTTGGCCCAGTGGCCCACAGTGTTTATTTCTTATTGGCTGCCTTCCCTTCCCTGCCTCACTCCCTCTCTCCCCTACAAGTGCCCCCTGGAATCACCTCCTAGATAAACCATGTGCCTTCGAATCCTGTCCCATGGCCTGCCTCTGTGGAAATGGGAACAAGGCCAGCGCTCCATCCTAGAGTCCTGTCCGTCTCATTCATGGAGAGCTGCCTCCTTCCTTGCTTCCACTGTGTGGCTGGCTGTGTTCTCATTTAACCAGTCCCTGTTGGTGCCTACTAGGCTGTTTCCAGTCTCTTGCTCTCACAAAACAATGCTTCAAGGCACACCCTGGTGTGAATGTCATTCTGCGTGTGCACAAGCACCTCCTTGGAGAGTTCCCAGAGATGGGATTATTGGGTCAAAGTGTCATTTCAGCAGACTTTTTTGCCCAGTAGCTCACCTTGGGGAGCATGTTTCAAAACAATGATGCTCACATGCTTTTCCCATTACTTTTCCTTCCACACCAAATGCAGGAGAAACCACTTGCCATCAAGTCGCTTTTGACTCATGGCGACCCCCAGTGTGTCAGAGTGGAACTGGGTCTGTGGGGTTTTCAGTGGCTGAGTTTTTGGAATTAGATCCCCAGGTCTTTCTTCCAAGATGCCTCTGGGTGGACTCAAACCCCAAACCTTCCAGTTAGCAGCCAAGCGAGTTAACCGTTTGCTCCACCCAGGGACTCAAAAGCAGGAGAGACGGTCTAAATTAACTTGGCAGGTTTCCTGTGTCCTTCCGAAGGGAGTGCTGAGGTTTTCAGCTTTTCACCCATCTCTGGAGGCACCTCCCCCTCCAAAAGACCCCTGGGTCCCGGCATCATGGATCTCCATAAGTGGTAGTGGAGTAGAGTTGCCTCCCCGGGGGAGGAGCAGGTTCTATTTATTTCTAAAGCTGAATGGGAGCAACCACACTGTACTTACAATTGGGAAGAAAGCAAGGATCACTGTGGCGACTGTGATTTCCACAAGGACGATGACAACCAGGGACAGGAAACACTGGAAAACGCAGAGAGGTACGGGGACACAGGGTGTCTGGGTGTGGAAGAACTCACGCCTCAGGTGTTGGGTGGGCTGATGATTTGTATTTCTTCCAAGTGTCGCTTTTCTGAAGGTGGGGAGGTCAAGGGTGCTGGCGGGGGATATTCCTAGGAGTCACTAGCTGGGCCCCACTTCATGCCCTGCACCTACTGGGTGTCGGAGAGGCCTACAGGGGATCTCAGGTGAAGTAGAGGCGGTGTGTGTAGGGGGCAGGGGCCAAAGGAGAAGCAGGGAGGAGGAGCGGAAACAAGAAACACAGACATGCAAATGGGGGTGGTGACAAAGGGACTGAGGAGGAGATTTGAGGTTGGTGGGGGCCAGAGATCAACATCTGCTGGCTTATTTGTCTGATAATTTCCACATGCACGGTGGAAAGCCATGGGAAATCTGGCAAGCAGAGGAAGGTCCTGAAGTTCCACATCACTGAGAAACCACTTCCCTCTCTGGGCCTCAGTTTCCCCATCTGTACAATGGGGAGACCACCATTCGTCTATCGGTTTGTTGCACTGTGGTGGCTTTTGTGTTGCTGGGACACTGGAAGCTATGCCACCAGTATTTCAAATGCCAGCAGGGTCACCCATGATAGACAGGTTGCCACAGAGCTTCCAGACTAAGACAGACTAGGAAGATGGACCTGGCCATCTACTTCCTAAAAAATTAGCCAGTGAAAACCTTATGGATAGCAGTGGAACATGGTTTGATATAATGCTGGAAGATGAGCCCCTCAGGTTAGAAGGCACTCAAAATACAACTACACAGTGGCTGCAACAGGGGGCTCAAATGTGACAACAATTGTGAGGATGGCACAGGACTGGGCAATGTTTCCTTCTGTTGTACATAGTGTTGCTGTGAGTTGAAATAGACTCAAGGGCACCTAACAACAAAAACAATGGGGCATGGGGCCAGCCCATGTGGTCTCAGTGGGTTCTGTGGAGCCTCTTGAGACCAACCACACGGGGCAAAGCAAGTTTAGCTCTCCTCTCCCATGTCATCTATCCCCATCCATATAGCTCCTGTATTACTATTATTAAAATCTGTTTGATAATTTAGGCTTCTGCTGTTAAAAGAAAAAAGCTCTGGGTCACCAGACTGCCCAAGGACTGAGTTTATCCCACCTTGACATGGAGTTCCCACACCTGGGTCCCCACAGCCTACTGGGGCAAACATCAGCTCAGAGCTTAGTAGTTGTGGGTCCCCAGACAAGTGGCTCATGTATCAGATTATAAGGTGCCAGCAGGTCCTGTCAGCTCCAGCTTCAGATCTATCCTGAATCTATCCACTCCTCACCACCTCCACCACCACCTCTCCGGTCCAGCCCATCATCTCCCACCTGGACCAGTGCAGCCCCTCCATCCCCATCCTGGCTCCTGTCCTGCCCCTCCCTGCCCACAGACTGCCCTTCCCGCAGGGGACAGACGGCACCTGTGCACTCCTGAGTCAGGGCACGTCCCTCCTCTGCTCACAGCCCTCCAGGGCTTTGCTTTTCTGAGTGAGGTCTTAAATGTCACTGAGGGACAGATACTGAGGGTAAAGCTGACAGAATCTGCCAATGGATTGAAGATGGGGTGAGAGAGAGAGGAGTCTTGGATTACTCCAAGTTAAGATATAGATAAAATAGAGTCTGCATCATTTCAAAGATGAAATGAAATTTTGCAGGCATGATAAATATTTTTTGAACTAATGAAGAAAGAAAATGATAGACGATGAGCTTGATGGAGAAGGAGGATGGGGCAGGTGTGATTTTACGGTCAGGATCTTCTATGATCTGGGAGATGACTAGCATAAGGATCTCCCTGAATCCTTGAGAAAAATGGAGTTTTGTAGCAGTGGAGGAAGGAAAACAGAAGATGCTGGAGACAGATTAAATCTGGGGCAGGGTAATCCACTAGAGCAACAAGATTCTAAGGGGCCCATTTAATAGAGAAAGGGAAATGGGAATGAGGGAGCTGGGAGATGGACTTTGGGGAGATATTTAGCCATGACTGTATGTGAGCATGCGTATGAAAAAACAAATCCAAACTCATTGCTGTCGAGTCGATTCGGACTCATAGCGACCCTATAGGACAGAGTAGAACTGCCCCATAGGGTTTCCAAGGAGCACCAGGTGGATTTGCACTGCCGCCCTTTTGGTTAGCAGCCCAGCTCTTAACCACTGCAAGAATGTGTATAGGACCTTTAAAATCTGTGACATGCTATCTGCATGATCATGCTGGAAATCTTCATACTCCACATATCTGAGACATTGTATGGTGATTACAGCACTGCCGTATTACTGAGTATGTAGTAAAGAACTTAACGTTGCCCAGAAAGAAGTCTGGCCTCTGCCCTCAGCTCCTGGAAGGTGGTTGTCCTTCCACCTGTGGAATGTCATGCCAGATAAGAGTGTCTTTGTTTACCTGGGGGCTTTGGGCTACCCAGATAGTCTAACAATGTGATTTATGGTAGGGACTTTGGGTCACACAGTAACACCTCAGCCTCCAGTGGGGCTCTAGACTGTGGTCAGCTACATAAGCATCTACATGACCAAGCCCTGATAAAACTCTGGCCACCAAGGCTCGGGTGACATTTCCTGGTTGGCAGTACTCCGTGCATATTGTTACACATTGTTATCAGGAAAGCTAGCACTGTCCATGACTTCAGGAGGAGAGGACAACTGGGAGTGCCATGTGTGGAAAGTTCCTGGACTCTGCCCTGTGCACCTCTTCCCTTGGCTGATTTTAATCTGTATCCTTTCACTGTAATAAACCTTAACTGTGAGCATAACAGCTCTGCTGAGTTCTGTGAGCCCTTCTAGTGAAGGTGGTCTTGGGCACCATTGAACTTAGACTTTGTGTCAGAAGGAAAGGTGGTCTTGTGGATTGTTCCCTACCTTTGCAGTGAGGAACAGACAAATGGGCCAATGGAACAGAGCAACACGCCTAGAGCAGACCCAAGCATAATGGAAACTGGTACAGACAGAGGAGGACCAGATGGGCCAATCAGTAAGTAAGACAATACATTACCCGACTTGGAAAAAAATCAAATTAGATCCATGCCTCACACCACACACACACTATTCATCTTCCAAAGGCTAAAGAGCTAAAAATGAGAAAGCAAGATTTAAAGTTACAGGAAGAAATCCTAGGAGAATATATTTATGAACTTGGGTAGGGAAGGTGTTCCAAACAAGACACGTCATAAAGGAAAAGATAGATACATCTGATGCACTATAAGCAAAGTTAAGAATAGGGGAGAGTGGAAGGTGTTTGCACATTGGCAATGAAAGATTCATATGTGAGGGGGGAGTTTTGGGGTCTGTGTGCAGATGAAACTTACAAACAAAAGAATGCCTCTGTTTTCTTTAGTAGCTCCATACCACCCAGCAAAGCCAAGCAGCACCGTGATACACCCCATCGCCAAACACAGGTAGCCAATGTGAAGGAGGTATGCAGAGGACAACCCAAGGACCCTCGTCAGGGCAGACCCTCCATTGACCCAGGTGCCCAGGCCAATGAGGAGCACACCGGACATCTAGGAACAGAAATCAGTAAGAAGAAATAGTCTGTTAGTTGCATACAAACAGAACTCTCAAGGGGGAGGAGGGTAGAACAAAAGCCAATAAAACCAGCACAAGTGCTTAAAAAATGGTAATAACCGGACGGAATTGGTGAAGACGTGGTAAAACATTCTCATAAACTGCTGATGGGCAACAATTATTTTTGTGTTGTGGGCAGTGGGAGCTTTGCAATTAATATTTAAAATCCTAAAGGTTTTACCTTTCAAAGTAAACCCTCCACTCAGAAATTCCATTTCTAGAGATTCATCCTAAAGAAAATACTCGTGGGTGTGCCTCAGTACCAGGATGCCCAAGGATGTTTGCTGTAGCATTGTTTAAAACAACAAAACCTCAAAAATAACAGAAGCAACCAACACTACAGACTGGGTAGGTAAATTCATGGCACATCCGGGCAACGGGATTCTAGGCAGTTATTTAAAATGATGCCGTAGAACAGGGTTGGGCAATTTTTTTCTGAAGAAACTCCAGATAGTAAATGTTGTTGGCTGTGAAGGCTGTAAGTTCTCTGTTGAAATTTCTCAGCTCTGCCATTGTAGCTCCAAGGCAGCTATAGACCCTATGTAACAAGTGGGTGTGGCTGTGTTCCAATAACTCTTTATCTTTTATAAAAACAGACAAGGCTGTAGTTTGCTGATCCTTGTTGTAGGAGAATGTTTACTAAAACTTAGTAAGTTTTAAATGCAGAACAGAATTTCAGATTCTCATGGAATCTAGATTTTCTGGAGCCATGGAGACTGGATGAACCCCCAAATCTATTGCCCTGAGATAATCTTTAAATCTTAAACCAAAAATATCCCCCAAAGTCTTCTTAAAACCAAACAGTAGTTTAGCTTAAATAATAAAGAATGTCTGCCTTGAGCATTGTACTCTTTTAAGATCTATCTATATGGGATCAAATTGACAACAGCAACTCAAAAGTTGAGATAGGAAACTTAGGGGGCAGTGAGTTTATATTAATGGGGGAGGAACAACTCAGAAAAGAGGGTGAGAATGGTTGCACAAGTCAAAGAATGTAATCAGTGTCATTGAATTGTACATGTATAAACTGTTGAATTAGTGTCTGTTTTGCTGTGTATATTCTCAACAACAGCAAAAAAACACAACAAATTATTAAAAAACAAAAACAGTAAGTTTTAAAAAGTGAAGTGTAAAGCAATATCATCCCATGCTTTTTTTGCTTTTCTTTTTCCAGAAACGTCTGGAAGGATGTAATGATGATATTGAAGGTAATAAATTATAATAATATATAACATGTCATTTAAATTATTTATATAACAATGTTATAAGAAAATATTTATCAGATAATTAATAAAGTTAATCATATGAAACGTGGCAATGCCATGGCAGGCAGGCATAAGCCTCATTTAATGTCCCCATCAGAATGTTACAGCCAGGTGACAGGATTAGGAGTGATATTTCATTTCCTTCTCTTTCTTCGAAGCCTTTCCTTAGACCGTTAGAGAACGAAAGCAATTCCTTCTTTAACAATGCTCTTTCAAGTTCTTTTTACAGTAAGAAAAAGAAATGTTTTGAAAAATTTAACAGAAAAGAAAATGAAAGTGAACGCCCCCTCCAGCCTTCCCCAAGCATCCTGTTTTCTGCAGGATTTGACTTTGAGCCAGGAGCCCCTGGATCCCGCTCGTCTGCGCTGTTTGACCAGCTCCGGGCCGCTCGAATCTAAGCCTGTTTCCAGCGTGTCCTCGGCAGTCTGCCCTACATCCCTCCTGCTGCCCTGGGGAGGCCAAAGAATTTGGATCAACTTATTTCTGTCTTTGAGGGAACCAGTCGTGGAGGAAGGGCTACGAAGCTGTGGGACCGAGGGTTGTGACATACTTACACCCACAAGGCCGTTGAGGAAAAATAATAGCTTCTTCAAGGAAGAATACGGAGTGTGCATTTCAGCCATGTTGACAAGACCGGGGTGCCCCGGAAGGCATTTAAGTTAGCATCTTCTTAGAACTCTGGGCCACTGTTTCCCAAGATGGCAGAGGCCTGGGGTGGGGAGCGCTAAAGCTGACTTGCCCTGCCCCTCTCTCTCCTGGCTGCCTGACCCTCTGCCAGGGAGGGGGCCCAGCGGCTGCCACCCTTCAGTCATGAGCCTTTGTCACATCACAATCGGACGCTGGAGTAGGGCTCACTGGGCCAGTGAAGCAGGTGTCCCAAGCTGCCCCTGGTCATGCCTCACCTCCAAATAGGCCACACCGGGTGAAGAGAAAAGGTATGATATATCACCCCCATCCCAGGAGCACCTAGATGCCACCAGGGCTCTGTGACATAGTGCTTAGTATGGTTGATGCCTCCCCCTAGGGCAGGGCCCTGGGCTGTCCTGTTCACAGTTGTGTCCCCAGGGCCTGGCACACAGTAGGTGTTCAAGAAACTGGCATGGAATGAATGAATGAAGAGTTTCCATGAATCAAATTGACAACAGCAACTCGAAAGGTTAGATGAGAAACCTAGAACCTGGGGGCAGTGAGTTTCTGTCAACGGTGAAGAAACAACTCGGAGAAGGAGGGTGAGAATGGTTGCGCAGCTCAAAGACTGTGCTCGGTATCGCCGAATTGTAGAAACTGTTGAATTGGTGTAGGTTCTGCTGTGTATATTCTTAACAACAACAAATAAAATGAATTAGTTTTAAAAATTACAAAGAAAAAAAAGAAGATTCATGAAGCAGGAATCTAGCTACAAGCCGTGGCCCCCCCAAGCCCCGCCCCACACATTAGCTCACTTGGCTCATCCTTCTCGCACACCTCAGAGAGGCCAAGGGACCAGCTGAGGCCACACAGGAAGCCCAGCCTAGGCTGGGCTTGAAGCCTCAGGAGTAACATGAGGGTGGGAACCTGTAAATCCCCCCTCGAGTGAGCCTGTCCTTGTCCCTCTGAGGCCTGCTCAGCCACAGCTGGTGAAATGACTGTCCTTGAGGCCATGCACCATCAGCCTCTGGGCTTTTCCTGATGATGGCACAGGCCTAGCAAGTGTTTTGGGTCAAAAAAAAAAAAAAAAGAAGGTGCGCAAGGCACTGAGGGCCCCCAGGCCCAGCTCCTGCAGCTGCTAACCCACCTTGCCCCTGCCTTCTCATAAGGAGTCTACACTGCCACAGACCAGTCTCCCCTCCGTGCAGCCCTGGGCTGGGGTGGATCTGTGTCCATGTCCTGGAGTGCTCAAGGCTTTCAGAATCTGCCGTGACCTCAGGCTCCACTCAAGGGGAGAAAATAGCTCACGTTTTAATTAATTTATTTAATGTTTGTCAAAGGAGTCCCTGGGTGGCACAAATGGTTAAGTGCTTGACTCATAGCCAAAGAGCTGCTGATTCGAACCCACCCAGAGGTGCCAGGAAGAAAGGATTGGCAATCTGCTTCCTTATGGAGTGCAGTTCTATTTTGCCCGCATGGGGTCGACATGAGTTGGAGTCATGGGCGACTAGCAACAGCAACGTTTGTCAAATACTCTGCTTCTTGGAATATGTAGAACCAGGCAAGATGCTCACAGAGGACTATCTCCTACATGGACCACCACTGCGTTCACAGCCAGGAGTGTGTCCTTCTACATCCAGGGACGTCACTAAGGTTGGTGTCACCCAGTGTGGTAACTCATGGTATCACCTCCCTCATGCTAATTCCCACAATATTGTAGCTAAAACACACAAAAAAAGTTGACAAAACCAGTGACTGACTATAAAAACACCGGCCAAATGAAAACAACAGCATGTGCTTGTATCAAGTGCAGATGAAACCACTTGATTCGAAACGTCATTGTAATTGGGTAATAAGGACAGCGCTGACCAGAGGGCATTAGAAGGTTCAAACAGTAAATTAACATAGAGTTTTAGCCTGGTAGGTATATTGATACATGTAAGCTGGGCTTACTAAAAATTTTGTTGTTATAACTAACTACAGAGATATTTTTATTAAAAAAATAAATTTCTGCTGAAACACTGCACAGCCTTTTTGGTGGCACCTCCCTC
Source organism: Dugong dugon (assembly GCA_030035585.1). Lineage (NCBI taxonomy): Eukaryota > Metazoa > Chordata > Mammalia > Sirenia > Dugongidae > Dugong > Dugong dugon. The sequence goes on along the minus strand of CM057462.1, from coordinate 15,029,815 downwards.
TGACAGTGTCACCCGATGTGGTCTGCACCCCTCCGTCCTCTTAGTGACGCCACTGTCGACATCTTTCTCTAAAAGTCATTTGAAAGAAGGAGCCTCAGAGCCAGAGGCTGAGGGCCCGAAAATAGGGGTGAAAAAAGAAGGCGAGAAAACAGGGAGCGCAAAGGAGGGGGTAACACGGGGAGGGCAAAGGAGGGCTGGGAAAATGTGGTCACAGGGAAGGCAGGAAAAACGGGACTATAAAGGAGGACTGGTGGATGGCAACAGATGCCAAGGAAGGTCAGTCGGTGGGTGAGAAGAAGGACGGGAAAGGGGTGGCATAAAGGAGGCCGAAAATTGAGGGGCAGAGCTGGACTGGAGTGTGCGGAGCCTCTGGTTGCAGGGGCGCAGCCCCAGGCGGGAAGTGGTGGGAAGGGAGGAGCCTGTGCGCCCTGCGGGACTGCGGCCCAGGTCCCTGCCTTGCGCGCCCCCCGGCGGCCATCGGCGCAAGTACGGCCCTTTGAGCTAGGCAGGTAAGAGGCAGTCGGGGGCTGGCTGGCCCGGAGGCTGCCCTGTGGCATTTCCCCGCCAGACACACAGACACATCCGAATGTGCCCTCGGGCCCCAAAGTCGCCGCTCAGCCTACCAGTGAGGAAATGAAGGAGGGACAAACACCCTCCAGCTGCCCCAACATACACTCAACTGCATTGATGCGAAGAGACAGAATCGTGCAGGCATACAGTGAATTATAAACGTGAGACATTTGCTGAATGCAGGAAACAAGTGTAATCCATCAATAATTGTTCAAAGTCTCTAGAAAACATTGAAAAGCTTCCCTTAAAGTGGTGCTATAGAGCTATTAGCTATTTCAAAAGCCAAAACCCGTTGCCATCGAGTCAATTCCAACTCATAGCCACTCTATAGGACTGAGCAGAACTGTCCCATAGAGTTTCCAAGGAGTGCACGGCAGATTCAAACTGCCAACCTTTTGGTTAGCAGCCGTACCTCTTAACCACTACACTACCAAGGTTTCCATTAGGAGTTTCAGGGTAGTATAAGTGGTTAACACACTGGTCTACTAACCAAAAGGTACCTCTCAGGAAAGGCCTGGCAATCCACTTCAGAAAAATCAGCCATTAAAACCTATGGAGCACAGTTGTACTCTGACACATATGACATGAGTCAGAGTTGACTTCATGGCAACTAGTAACTGGTATCAAGCTATTAGGAGAACATTTAAACATCACTGTAGAAATAACAGAATAACCACTCAAATATTTCCTTAATAACAGAACTTAGGGTGTGTTGAGATAGTCCTAATTTATTTCTCCACCTGCTTTGTCTCCTTCCTTATATATCTAGAAGATCTTTTCAAAACGTATGATCTCCAAGAAAATGGAGTACATCAAGGTGTATTAAGTGTGTATGTGTGTGTGTCTCTCTCTGTGTGTGAATATGCGTGTGTGCCAGGGGAAGAGCATGAGGGGGACCTACCTCCAGGATGACAGTGCCCAGAGTGATCGCATCAACAAGCTTGCCATTTTTCTGCATAAACTGCCCAAATTCACGCGTACAGCCGTAGAATAGAATTTAAATATCAGCCATTGGCCTCTGCCATAGACAAGATCAGTTAGATTTTCTTAGAATCCAGATTTCTGGGTTCTAGCAACTGGGGTGAGCTATCTAGGCCATCAGCCCTTAGGTGTCTTTTTGAACCTTGAAGGAACTGGTTCCCTGGAATCACCTTCAGGTCAGACAGTAGCTTAGTAAGAAGCTTAGAGGAGAATTTGGCCTTAGGCATTGGGTTCTTTTGGAAAATTATCTAGGTGCAGCTAGCTTCGAGAAGCAGGAACGCCAGGGTCTGACTAGAGGCTGTGTTTTAGGATGTATGGTATGTCTTTGGTGATTGTGTTTCTGTAATTGAGGGACCCTGCTTCACTGTTATCGTCTGAGAAATTAACATAGCAATGACCTATATTACACACTTTCACTGTCCTCTCTTTGGAGCACCTTCCCGATACTCAGGTTGAAGCTACCCAACTCGAATCGTATCTACTCACAATAAATATATTCTGTTACACTAATTTTTGGTGTTTCTCTAAGCATTTAGGTTTTTGACCCCAGAAAAGCAAAAACATTTTGGTCTCTCCCACTTACAGGTAGCGGCAGTTGCCTAATATAGAAAGATGGAGTTTGCTGGGAATCCTTGAGGGATGCGTACTGGCGGGTGTCTTAGTTATCTAGTTCTGCTATAACAGAAATATCACACGTGGGTGGCTTTAACAAACAGAAATTTATTTTCTCACAGTTTAGAAGGGTTGTTGTTGTTGTTAGGTGCCGTTATGTCGGTTCCGACTCAGAGCAACCCCATGCACAACAGAGCAAAATATTGCCCAGTACCATGCCATCCTCACAATTGTTGTTACGCTTGAGCCCCTTGTTGCAGCCACTGTGTCAATCCATTTTGTTGAGTGTCTTCCTCTTTTTCGCTGACCCTCCAATTTACCAAACATGATGTCCTTCTCCAGGGACTGGTCCCTCTTGGTAATATGTCCAAAGTACATGAGATGAAGTCTCACCATCCTTGAGTCTAAGAAGAATTCTGGCTGAACTTCTTTCAAGACAGATTTGTTCATTCTTCTGGAAGTATATGGTATACTCAGTACTCTTTGTCAACACCATAATTCAGTCTTCCTTATTCATTGTCCAGCTTTCATATGCGTATGAGGCAATTGAAAATACCATATCTTTGGTTTTTAACACTTGAAAGAGGTCTTTTGCAGCAGATTTGCCCAATGCAAGACATCATTTGAGTTCTTGACTGCTGCTTCTATGGATGTTGATTGTGGATCCAAGTAAAATGAAATCTTTGACAACTTCAATCTTTTCTCTGTTTATCATGATGTTGCTTACTGGTCCAGTTGTGAGGATTTTTGTTTTCTTTATGTTGAGGTGTAATCCATACTGAAGGCTATAATCTTTGATTTTTATCAGTAAATGCCTCAAGTCCTCTTCACTTTCAGAAGCAAGGTTGTGTCATCTGCATACTGCAGGCTATTAATGAGTCTTCCTCCAATCCTGATGTCCCATTCTTCTTCATATAGTCCAGCTTCTTGGATTATTTGCTCAGCATACAGATTGAGTAAGTATGGTGAAAGTATACAAGCCTGACACACACCTTTCCTGATTTTAAACCACACAGTATCCCCTTATTCTGTTCCAACTACTGCCTCTTGGTCTATGTACAGGTTCCTCATGAGCACAATTAAGTGTTCTGAAATTCCCATTCTTAGCAATGTTATCCATAATTTGTTATGATTCACACAGTCGAATGCCTTTGCAGAGTCAGCAAAACACAGGTAAACATCTTTCTGATATTCTCTGCTTTCAGCCAAGATCCATCTGACATCAGCAATAATATCCCTCATTCCATGTCCTCTTCTGGATCTGGCTTGAACTTCTGTCAGTTCCCTGTCAATGTACTGCTGTAACCACTTTTGAATGATTTTCAGACAAAATTTACTAGTGTGTGATATTAATGATATTATTTGATAATTTCCACATTCTGTTGGATCATTTTTCTTTGGAATGGGCACAAATACGGATCTCTTACAGTCGATTGATCAGGTAGCTGTCTTTCAAATTTCTTGACATAGATGAGTGAGCATCTCCAGCGCTGCATCAGTGTGTTGAAACATCTCAATTGGTGTTCTGTCAATTCCTGGAGTCTTGTTTTTCACCAACGCTTTCAGTGCAGCTTGGACTTCTTCCTTTAGTACCATTGGCTCTTGATAATATGCTGCCTCCTGAAATGATTGAATGTCAACCAATTTTTTTGATGCAGTGACTCTGTGTATTCCTTCCATTTTCTTTTGAAGCTTCCTGAGACATTTGATACTTTGCCCATAGAATTCATCAATACTGCAGCTCAAGGCTTGAATTTTTAATTTTTTCTTCAGTTCTTTCAGCTTGAGAAATGCTGAGCATGTTCTTCTGTTTTGGTTTTTTAACTCCAGGCCTTTGCACATGTCATTATAATACTTTACTTTGTCTTCTCCAGCCACCCTTTGAAATGTTCTGTACAGCTCTTTTACTACATCATTTCTTCCTTTTGCTTCAGTAACTCTACATTCAAGAGCAACTTTCAGAGTCTCTTCTGACATCCATTTTGGTCTTTTCTTTCTTTCTTGTCTCTTTAATGACCTCTTGCTTTCTTTGTGTATGATGTCCTTGATGTTAGTACACAACTCGTCTGATCTTCAGTCATTAGTGCTCAATGCGTCAAAACTATTCCTGAGATGGTCTCTAAATTCTGGTGGGATCTACGCAAGGTCTAATTTCCTTCAGCTTTAACTTGAACTTGCATATGAGCAATTGATATTCTGTTCCACAGTCAGCCCCTGGCCTTGTTCTGACTGATGATATTGAGCTTTTCCATCGTCTCTTTCCGCACATGTAGTCGGTTTGATTCCTGTGCATTCCAGCTGGTGAGGTCCACGTGTATAGTCACTGTTTATGTTGTTTAAAAAAGGTATGTTCAATGAAGAAGTTGTTGGTCTCGCAAAATTCTGTCACGAGATCTCCAGCATCATTTCTATCTCCAAGGCCGTATTTTCCAGCTACTGATCCCTCTTCTTTGTTTCCAACTTTTGCATTCCAATCACCAGTAATTATCAATGCATCTTGATTGCATGTTTGATCAATTTCAGATTATAGAAGTTGGTAAAAATCTTTAATTTCCTCATCTTTGGCCTTAGTGACTGGTGTGTAGATTTGTATAATAGCTGTATTAACTGGTCTTTCTTGTATGCATATGGATATTATCCTATTACTCACAGCGTTCTACTTCAGGATAGATGTTGAAATGATCTTTTTGACTATGAATGTGACACCATTCCTTCTTAATTTGTCTTTCCGGCATAGTCGACTATGTGATTGTCAGACCCAAAATGGCCAATACCAGTCCATTTCAGCTCTCTAATGCCTACGATTTCGATGTTTATGTGTTCCATTTTCATTTTTGACGACTTCCAATTTTCCTAGATTCATACTTCATACATTCCAAGTTTCAATTATTAATGGACATTTGCAGCTGTCTTTTCTCATTTTGAATCGTGCCACATCAGCAAATGAAGGTCCTGAAAGCTTGACTCCATCTATGTCCTTAAGGTCGACTCTACTTTGAGGAGGCACCTCTTCCTCAGTTGTATTTTGAGTGCTTCCAAACTGATGGGCTCATCTTTTAGCACTGTACCAGACAATGTTCCATTGCTATTCATAAGGTTTTCACTGGCCAATTTTTTCAGACGTAGACTGCCGGGTCCTTCTTCCTAGTCTGTCTTAGTCTGGAAGTTCCGCTGAAACCTGTCCAGCATGGGTGACCCTGCTGGTATTTGAAATACTGGTGGCATAGCTCCCAGCATCACAGCAACATGAAAGCCACCACAGTAAGACAAACTGACAGACGCGTGGGGTTAGGAGGCTAGAAGTCCAAATTCAGGGAGCAGGCTCTAGGGGAAGGCTTTCTCTCTCTGTTGGCTCTGAGGGAAGCTCCTTGCCTCTTTTCTTTGGCTGCTTGGTGTTCTTCATGTGGCATGATGTATATATTCCCATATTCCACCTCTCTGCCTAATGGGCTTGGTTTATATCTCAAAGATGATTGATTTAAGACCTGCACTGAAATGGCCTAATTAACATAACAAAGGAAACCCTATTCCCAAATAGATTCTTAAAAACAACAAATAGGGTTACATCCCACACATTGCCATGGAGTCAATTCCAACTCATAGTGACCCTATCGGGTAGGGTAGAATTGCCTCATACGGCTTCCAAGACTGTAAATCTTTACAGAAGCAGACTGTCACATCTTTCTCCCTTGGAGGGGCTAGAACCACTGACCTTTCAGTTAGCCACGAAGAGCTTTAACCACTGTGCCACCAAGGACTCCTCTTCCACAAGTATTTGTTAGGTGCTGTCGAATCGGTTCAGCCTTACAGTGACCTGATGTACAACAGAACGAAACACTGCCCAGTGCTGCACTATCCTCACAATCGTTACGCTTGATCCCAGTGTTGCAGCCACTGTGTTAATCTATCTAATTGAGGGTCTTCCTCTTTTTCACTGACCCTCTACTTTAACAAGCATGATGTCCTTCTCCAGAGACTGGTCCCTGCTGATAACATGTCCAAAGTACATGAGACAAAGTCTCGCCATCCTTGCTTCTAAGGAGCATTCTGGCTGTACTTCTTCCAAGACAGATTTGTTTGTTCTTTTGGCCGCCGATGGTATATTCAATATGCTTCACCAACACTGTAATTCAAAAGCATTAATTCTTCTTCAGTCTTCCTTATTCATTGTCCAGCTTTCACATGCATATGAGGCTATTGAAAATACCACAGTTTGGGTCAGGAACACCTTAGTTCTCAACGTGACATCTTTGCTTTTTAACACTTTAAAGTATCCACAAGTATAAACCAAAAAAACAAAACACCAAACCTGTTGCCTTCTAGTTGATTCTGACTCATAGCAACCCTATAGGACAGAGTGGAACTGCCCCATAAGGTTTCCAAGGAGCGGCTGGTGGATTCAAACTGCCAACCTTTTGGTTAGCAGCCAAACGCTTAACCGCTGCATCCACAAGTACAGGGCTAGGGAATTACGATACATGCTTTGGGGGAAAACAACTTGATCCATTCACAGAGGGAGACCCTACCTAACACTTTCCTTGTTGAACCCTGGTGTCCCCAGTGACTGGCTGAGTGACTTAAACCAAGGCACACGCCTCACTGGCCCTTGGTTTTCTCGTTTCCCGGAAGAGGATAATGGTGGCCCCTGGCTCCCAGCATCATGTGGGGCTTCCCTGGTAAGTCACGCAAGGGGCTTGCATGTGGCGAGCATTCAGCCAGCGCCAGCCAGTGCGGTCATCTTTCAAAACTTCTGACTGCCCTTTCAAGCACAGAATGAGTCTTGTGAAGGTTTCGCCCTTGTCCTAAAAAGGAACAGGAATAGAAGGCCTCCTGGCGGGAAGAGGGTGAAATGACTCGCCTTCCTGGGCTCCTCCAAGAGAAAGTCTTCAGCGCTGATTGATCACCTTGTGCAGGAAACAGCGGGTGGTGAATGGCATTTATTTGAGCAGCCTGCAAGGATGGGGGCGGAAAGGTCTATGTTCGGAGAAGGGGCCTTTTATTTCTCAAGAATGGGGAACGTGTTCAGACATTGCTAGTGGCTTTGGCTTTAAAAAAGATTTTTTTGGAAAAGGTAGGTTTTTGGCTTCTCTTAAAAAATCCAAAGATCTGGCCACACTCCCTGGACCTGCCTTCCCACATGAGGCTGAGCCCTTCCTGGAGGGGGCGTGGGGTCACTTTCCAGTTTGCTGGTGCCCACTCCCCCCAGTTACCTGCTGGCACTGTAGGCATCTGAGTTTGTGGCTTCACAGCCAAGATAGCTATCTGACTGGGGTGTTGTGATATCTGAAGTGTGTCCCTTCAGGGAGGGCAGGGCTGCAGCTGCTGTTGGAAAAGAGAGGTCCCTCAGGGGCAGATAGCTATGAGTTAGAACTGACTCAACGGCAACAGTTTTTTTTGTTTTTTGTTTTTTTTTAATTAAGCATTAAACTGTGAGTTAAGTAGGAACTATTTTTATGATCATTTTATAGGTGAGAAAACTGAGGCCAAAGGGTGCTGACCTTGCCCAAGCTTGCCCAGTGAACAAGTGGCAGAGATTTGAACCAAGTGTGTCTCTTCCTCATCATTTTACCCCTGTTATGATTTGAATTCCCCAAGTAGGTTTGCTGACAAGCGTTGTGGACTCTCGGCCCTTTGGCCCACAAGGGGCTCTGAGAGGAGGCAGTCCTTTGGATGGCCCACACGGTGCTCTCGAGTCAATTCCAACTCATAGCAACCCTTTAGGACAGAGTAGAACTGCCCCCATAGAGTTTTAAAGGCTGTAAATCTTCATGGAAGCAGACTGCTACATCTTTCTCCTGTGGAGCAGCTGGCAGGTTTGAACCACTGATCTTTCGATTAGCAGCAGAACACTTAACCGCTGTGCTACCAGAGCTCCTTTTGGGTGGCCCCAATGGTTACTATTACTCCCCTTTCCTTCCCCCCTGCTAGCATCTTTGGGCTTCGGAACAAACCACTGCATCTCCCCTGTAAAGCCTGATGGTCTGTCTAAATAAGCACCAGGGCTAAAGAGATACATTTACAGGCTAATAAGTTCAGACTGGCACCCCCATGTCTGACTATCCCCCTTGGGGTGATCAGGTGTGAAAACTTGCACTGCACTCTTTGCGGAAAAATATACAACCCCAGGAATATAAAGCTAGGTGGGGGAAGATCCTTGGGGTCCTTTGTCCACGGTGCAAAAAGAGGGGGCACCCGTGAAAGTTTTCCATCCTGCCCGGACAGCTTTTGAGCCAGGGAGGACCGCTCATGATGGGACATTTCCTGTTGTACGTTTTTGTCTGTGAGTAATTAAAATGGCTTTCACTATTGCCAACACCATGTATGTGTCTCGCGTGTACGACTTGATCAGGATAAACGGACGTAACACCCACGGAGTGGTTGGTACCACTGGGTGGAATTCTTATCCCAGTACTCTGGTGGGTACTTGGGATCTGGAGACAGCCTTTAAGGCAACCTGCGTGTGCAGTGCACTCAGTGGCGCAGCAAGGAGGGACTGATCAAGTCGGACCACGGCATTTTGAAAGTGCAAGTGTGCAAACCCCCAATCTTTGTCCCAGAGTGGCAATGTCAGTCCAGGGGCTGAAAACTTGGAAACCCGTTGTCTTGGTTACTTGGTGCTGCTCTAACAGAAATACCATAAGTGGGTGGCTTTAACAAACAGGAATTTATTTTTTCATAGTTTATTATTGTTGTTGCTAGGTGCCGTCGAGTCGGTTCTGACTCCTAGCGAGCCCATGTACAATAGAATGAAACACTGCCCGGTCCTGTGCCATCCTCACAATCATAGTTATGCTTGAACTCATTGTTGCAGCCACTGTGTCAATCCATCTCATTAAGGGTCTTCCTCTTTTTCCCTGACCCTCTAATTTACCAAGCAGGATGTCCTTCTCCAGGGGACTGGTCCCTCCCGATAACGTGTCCAAAGTATGTGAGACAAAGTCTCGCCATTCTCCCTTCTAAGGAGCGTTCTGGCCGTACTTCTTCCCAGACAGATTTGTTCGTTCTGCTGGCAGTCCATGGTATATTCAATATTCTTCGACAACACCATAATTCAAAGGCGTCAGTTCTTCTTCTGTCTTCCTTATTCATTGTCCAGCTTTCCCATGCATATGAGATGATTAAAAACACCACGGCTTGGGTCAGGTGCACCTTAGTCTTCAAGGTGACATCTTTGCTTTTTAACAGTTTAAAGAGATCTTTTGCAGCAGATTTTCCCAATACAATATGTCGTTTGATTTCTTGACAGCTGCTTCTATGGGTGTTAATTGTGGCTCCAAGTAAAATAAAATCCTTGACAACTTCAATCTTTTCTCCATTTACCATGACATTGCTTCAATCTAGTTGCGAGAAATTTTGTTTTCTTTCTATTGAGGTGCAATCCACACTGAAGGCTGCACTTTTCATCAGTAAGTGCTTCAAGCCTTCTTCACTTTCAGCAAGCCAGGTTATGTCATCTGCATATCACAGATTGTTCATGAGTCTTCCTCCAATCCTGATGCCCCATTCTTCAGATAGTCCAGCTTCTCGGATTATTTGCTCAGCATACAGACTGAATAAGTATGGTGAAAGGATCCAACCCTGACACATACCTTTCCTGACTTTAAACCACTCAGTATCTATCCCCTTGTTCTGTTCTAACGACTGCCTCTTGATCTATGTACAGATTCCTCATGAGGACAATTAAGTGTTCTGGGATTCCCATTCTTCGCATCCATAATTTGTTATGATCCACAGAGTCGAATGCCTTTGCATAGTCAATAAAACATAGATAAACATCTTTCTGGTAGTCTCTGCTTTCAGCCAGAGGCGTAAATTCAAGGCGCTGGCTCTAAGGGAAGGCTTTCTCTCTCTGTTGGCTCTGGGGGAAGGTCTTCGTCTCTTTTCAGCTTCTGTTTCTTGGCTATCTCATGTGGCGTGGCATCTAACTTCCCCCATCTCTGCTTGCTTGCTTAATCAGCTCTTTTAAATCTCAAAAAAGATTAATTTAAAACACACCTTACACTAATACTGGAGCCCTGCTAGCACAGTGGTTAAGCTTTCAGCTGTTTACCGAAAGGTCAGACAGTTCAAATCAACTAGCCGCTCCTTGGAAACCCTATGGGACAGTTCTACTCTTCCTATTGCGTCACTATGAGTCAGAACAGACTCAAAGGCAACAGGTTTGGTTTGGTTTTACACTCATACTGCCTCATTAACATAACAAAGAAAATCCATTCCCAAGACCAAACCAAACCCATTGCAGTGTAGTCCATTCTGACTCATAGCAACACTATAGGACAAAGTAGAACTGCCTCATAGGGTTTCCAAGGGGCAGCTGGTGGATTTGAACTGCCAATCTTTTGTTTAGCAGCTGAGCTCTTAACTACTGTGCCACTATAACCACAGGTATGGCAGGATTTATAATGCTTGTTTTTTGGGAGCATAATTCAATCCGTAACATCAATCTTGGAGAGTTATTTGGAAGGACTGGGGATAAGTGGAGCAAGGAAATTCGAAAGCAGAAAGTCATTAAAAAAACAGGAAAGAAAGAAAAGACCAAAACGGATGTCAGTAGAGACTCTGAAACTTGCTCTTGAAAGTAGACTAGCTGAAACAAAAGGAAGAAATGATGAAGTAAAAGAGCTGAATGGAAGATTTCAAAGGGCAGCTCTTGAAGACAAAGTAAAGTATTATAATGACACGTGCAAATATCTGGAGTTAGAAAACCAAAAGGGAAGAACACAGCATTTCTCAAGCTGAAAGAATTGAAGAAAAAATCTAAGCCTCAGGTTGCAATATTGAAGGGAGGATTTTTTTTTATTATTATTATTTTTATTTTTTTATTGTAGTCCAAATGAAAGTTTACAATTCAAGTTAGTCTCTCATACAAAAATTTATACATAGTTTTGTGACCCTAATTGCTCTCCCTATACTGTGATAGCACACTCCTCCTTTCTACCCCTGATTTCCCGTGTCCATTCAACCAGCTCCTAACCCTCTCTGCCTTCTCACCTAACCTCCAGACAGAAGCTGCCCGTTTAGTCTCATGTATCTACTTGAGCTAAGAAGCACACTCTTCACGAGTATCATTTTATGTCTCACAGTCCAGTCCAGTCTTTATCTGAAGAGTTGGCCTTGGGAATTGTTTTAGTTATAGGTTGACAGAGAGTCCAGGGGCCATGCTTTCTGGGGTTCCTCCAGCCTCAGTCAGACCATTAAGTCTGGCCTTTTTACTAGAATTTGAGTTCTGCACCCCACCCTTCCCCTGCTCCATCAGGGACTCTCTGTTGTGTTCCCTGGCAGGGTGGTCATTGGTGGTAGCTGGGCACCATCTGGTTCTATGGTCTCAGGCTGATGGAGTCTCTGGTCTATGTGGCCCTTTCTGTCTCTTGGGCTAATACTTTCCTTGAGTCTTTGGTGTTCTTCATTCTCCTTTACTCCAGGTGGTTGGGACCAATTGATTCATCTTAGATGGCCACTTACTAGCTTTTAAGACCCCAGACGCCACTCACCAAAGGAGGATGCAGAACATTTTCTTAATAAACTTTGTTATGCCAATTGACCTAGAAGTCCCCTGAAAGCATGGTCCCCAGACCCCATCCCTGCTACTCTGTCCCTCGAAGTGTTTGATTGTATTCAGGAAACTTCCTAGCTTTGGTTTAGTCCCACTGTGCTGACTTCCCCTGTAGTGTCTGCTGTCTTTCCTGAAGGAAAGATTATGTGGATAAAATATTGAAAGACCCAGGAAGCATCAAAAGAACATGGAAGGAATACACAGAATCACTGTACCAAACAAATTGGTTGACATTCTACCATTTCAGGAGGTAGCATATAATCAAGAACTGATGGTATTGAAAGAAGTCCAAGCTGCACTGAGGGCATTGGTGAAAAATAAGGCTCCAGGAATTGAAGGAATACCAACTGAGATGTTTCAACAAATCGATGCAACTCTGGAAGTGCTCACTCATCTGTCCCAAGAAATTTGGAGGACAGCTACCTGGCCAACTGACTGGAAGAGATCCATATCTCTCATGAGGAAACTGTACATAGACCACTGCATTGGGCAAAACTTCTGCAAAAGACCTCTTTAAAGTGTTAAAAAGCAAAGATGTCACTTTGAGGACTAAGGTGCGCCTCACCCAAGCCATGGTATTTTCATCACCTCATACGCACACGAAAGCTGGACAGTGAATAAGGAAGACGGAAGAAGAACTGACCCCTTTGAATTACCATGTTGATGAAGAATATTGAATATACCATGGACTGCCAGAAGGATGAACATATCTGTCTTGGAAGAAGTACACTCAGAATGTTCCTTAGAAGTGAGGGTGGCGAGACTTTGTCTCAAGTACTTTGGACATGTTATCAGGAGGGACCAGTCCCCAGAGAAGGACATCATGCTTGGTAAAGTACAGGGTCAGTGAGAAAGAGGAAGACACTCAACGAGATGGATTGACACAGTGGTTACAAAAATGGGCTCAAAACTAGCAATGATTGTGAGGACGGTGTAGGACTGAGCAGTGTTTTGTTCTGCCGTACATAGGGTCGCTGTGAGTCGGAACTGACTTGACAGCACCTAACAATACCAGCAACACAAAGTGCAATCTTCACGGCCGAGCAGATTAATGAGGATGCTCGGGCTGGAGACACCATCAAGCATGTTATGAGCTGGGTGGTAGGCTCCATCTTAGCAGCATATCCCACTCTGGGTAATCTGCCTTGCGTGACCCTGCTTCCTTATTCCACCCAGGAGAAGGCTGTGACCTCCCTAGGGTGAGTGGCAATGAGCTCCTGGATATATGGGACCCTGGTTGAAAGGGAGGAAAGATTCGATTTTTACCAGGTCCCTGTGGTGCTGAGACTTGGATGATGTCATATAGGCAGGCCCCAGGATGGAAAGACAAGATGGTGTTACTCCTCATCCCAAGAAGATGCCTGGGTGAGACCGCAGAGAAAACTTACAGGACTCTCCCTGCCTGCCTGGCACCTCCTGATTAGAAGTGTGGCAGTTCGCAAAGTGGCTGTAGTGCGAGTAGCCACATGGCCCACTACGACCCTTCAAAGCTCAGGTCTCATCCTCCTATGGCTCCCCTGAGGAAGTCTACGTGATTATGGTTGCTGCAGAGCAGTGTCCTTAAGGAAGAAGTAGATAGGATCTTGACTGTATTAGTTACCTAGTGCTGCAATAACAGAAATACCACAAGTGGATGGCTTTACAAAGAGAAATTTATTATCTCACAGTCTAGGAGGGTAGAAGTCTGAATTCAGGGTGTCAGCTCCAGGGGAAGGCTTTCTCTGTCAGCTCTGACAGAAGGTCCTCATATTTAATCTTCCCCTGATCGAGGAGCTTCTCAGCTTAGGGATCCCAGGTCCGAAGGACACACTATTCCCCTAGCTCTTGTTTCTTGGTGGTATGAAGTTCCCTGTCTCTCTGCTTGCTTCTCTCTTTTATATCTCAAAAGAGATTGACTTAAAACACAACCTAATCTTGTAGATTGAGTCTTGCTTCATTAATTTAACTGCTGATAATCCCATCTCATTAACATCATAGAGGTAAGATTTACAACACATAGGAAAATCACATCAGATGACAAAATGGTGGATAATCACACAATACTGGGAATCATGGACTAGCCAAGTTGACACACATTTTTGAGGGGACACAATTCAATCCATAACATTGACTCATGATTTATGGGGAAGAAATTGCTTAGAGGGAAGTCCTAAGAGTAGGCTAGCAATGAAGAAGAAGCCTCATATTCTGGTGGTAAGGGAGAAGAGATGGGAAGAACTATGAGGAATCCATATGCTGTGTGCAGGAACCTCCCCTGACCCTTACTGCCCCACCCACAGAAGAACCAGAATCTTCCAGTAGCTGAGGCCATGGGCCCCCTCTATCAGATCTAACCAAGTTCAGGTTAGCATAGAGTGGAAGCCAAGGCCGCCCCCGCCCCCCCCCAACCCACGGGACGCCCTATGCCCCTGTCAGGATTGAGATAGGGGGTGGGTGCCAAATTTACATGACTCTTCTTGATACTGGAGCCCAAGTTACCCTCGTCCCAGGGGAGCTAGAGGGTTGGGGTGAGCGAGTCACCTCTAGCAGCCACAGGCATTTTGGCAGGCAGGTTAGAGCACACTTGTGGGTGGGGCCGTTTGGTTGCCTTATCACTCCAGGGGTCCTGTCTCCCTCCACTGAGGGCTTCACTGATACTGCTATAGTATACCAACGCGCCGCCCAGAGACGCCACGTTGGTTATGCCCCCCAACCCCGACGGGCAAATCTTCACCAACACTGTTGGCAGAAGGCGTGGTACAACAACACAATGATGTATCGGATTCCTGGGGTGGGGGAAAGAGGAGGTTTCTCTCTTTACTCAGGATTTGGTTCAAGCTGGTGTGTTGAGGGCAGCAATTTCCCCCTAGAGCAGCCCCATGTCGCCAGCAAAGCAAGTCGCACTATATTGACTCCGGGCCCCCAATGTTGGAAGTGGATTCTCTCACCCTTGCAGTGCCCAATGCGGTAATGGTGACTGAACAATGACGGAAACTCAGGGCACTTGGTATGCTGTTGTGGGTATTGCTAATGCCTTCTTAGCATCCCCTTGTGGGAAGAGGATCAGGGTCAGTTTGCATTCATGTGGCAAGGCATGCAATTTACATTTAACTCCCTCCCCTGGGGTCCCTGAACTCCCCTGCTATTTGCCGTCAGTGGATAGGGCAAGATCTGGCGGCTCTGAACTTTCCAGAGGGAGGTAAAGCTGTTCATTACATTGATGGTATTATACTCATTGCCCCTGACGAATCAAGCAGCTCAGGCCCTGGACGTTCTGGTAACAGGCAAGTAGGGAGATCAGTCTGGATAAAATTCAGGCCTTGACCAGACAGATCACTTTTGGGTGCTCTGTCTGGTACCACTGAGTGGAATTCTCATCCCAGTACTCCGGTGAGTACTTGGGATCTGGAGACAGCCTTTAAGGCAAGCTGCGTGTCTCCTTGTGGTTTGCTGGGTTTTATGCACCTGTCAAGGTGAGCTTAGTTCTAGCAATCTCCAGGAGGCAGATCTGCTGCCAGGCCAGGCTGTCGCGATTCAAGGCCAAAGGTCTCTCGCCAGCCAGGCAGGATAGTCCATCAGGGACATGATTTACTCACCCACTTTCTGTTTATTGTCAGCCTCTGAAAACTTGCAAGCCCCTGCCTCCAGCCTGCAGTAGGCAAGGGATGTTTTACATTCTGCAAAGAACGTGCAGCCGCTGAAATGAGTTTAGTTGGTGAATCCACAGCATTTCAGCTAAAAAAGAAGGAAAACTTATTTGTGGACGTGAACTGCCAAACCGTGCTTCAGAGGCTGACCCTGTCAACTCTGGAGCCACCACCTTGCCCAACTCTAGGGGGCGCTACTCCCATAGGGAATAAAAAAAAAAAACAGTTTCCTGCTGGAGGTTTTTAGCACTGACGTTCTCTCCCTTGAGATACATAACCATTCCGTACATTTGTGTAAGGCCTGCTGTGGAACACTCTTCCCTCTCATGGCAGCTGGGTGGGCCAAACGTGATCTTATCTTCTTAAGGAGGAAACAAGCTCCAAAGTTTAAAGAATACCCTCAGGAGAACACAGCTAGCTAGTTTTCCCACAGGGTTGGGAAGCACTCTGAAGTCCCTGGAAACCTATCAATAAAGAATTAAAATCCAAGGCCAAGCAGAGGTAAATTGGCACAGCTGACCTGAGGGCAGTGTGGCACGAGATATCAAAAGTGGCAAAAATATGCACACCCTCTGAGTCAACAATTTACCTTCTGATTTCCACATTTCCTAAAGAAACACACACAAAAAAAACTATGGAGCTGTTCATTGCACCATTATTTATAAAAGTGAAAAATGGGAAGCAACCTCATTGCCCAGCAACAGAGGATTGGTTATGACTGGAGGTTAAAAAAGAAACTGTTAATAGCCATTGTCATGGATTGAATTGTGTCCCCCAAAAATATCTGTCAACTTGGCTGGGTCATGATTCCCAGTATTGTATGATTGTGTAATCTGATGTGATTTCCTTAGGTGTTGTAAACTCTATCACTATGATGAGGTTAAGCTGATGACATCTGCAAGATCGGATAGTGTCTTAAGCTAATCTCTTTTGAGATATAAAAAGAGAGAAGCGAGCAGAGATACATGGGAACCTCATACCACCAAGAAAGCAGTGCCGGGAGCAGCGTGTGTCCTTTGGACCTGAGGTTCCTGCACAGAGAAGCTCCCAGACCAAGGAAAAGTTGATGACACGGACCTTCCTTCAGAGCCAACAGAGAAAGTGTTCCCTTGGAGCTGGCACCCTGAATTCAGGCTTCTAGCCTCCTAGACTGTGAGAGAATAAATTTCTCTTTGTTCAAGCCATCCACGTGTGGTATTTCTGTTAGAGCAGCACTAGATGACTAAGACAGCCATTATTTCTAGGGAGCAAAACTGCTGGTGGGACCTGGTGGAACCTTAAAATGCATATTGCAAAGCGCAAGAAGCCAGCCTGAAAACACTGCCTACTGTCTGACTCCAAGTATACGACATTCTGGAAAGGGCAAAACTATAAAGTTAGTAAAAAGGTCAATGATTGCAAGTGCCTCAGGGAAGAGTCACAATGATATTCCTCCTTCTCCGACCTCTTCTGAATCCGGCTTGACTTTCTGGCAGTTCCCCATTGATGTACTGCTACAACTGTTTTTGAATTATCTTGAGCAAAATTTTACTTGTGTGTGATATCAATGACATTGTTTGTTAATTTCCCCATTCTGTTGAATCACCTTTCTTTGGAATGGGCAAAACATGGATCTCTTCCAGTCAGTTGGCCAGGTAGCTGTCTTCCAAATTTCTTGGCATAGACGAGCAAGCTCTTCCAGCATTGGATCCATTTGTTGAAACATCTCAATTGGTATTTCATCAATTCCTGGAGCCTTACTTTTCGCCAATGCCTTCAGTGCAGTTTGGACTTCTTCCTTTAGTACCACAGGTTCTTGATGATATGCTACTTCCTGAAATGGTTGAATGGTGACAAATTTTTTGGTACAGTGACTCTGTGTATTCCTTCCTTCTTCTTTTGATGCTCCCTGCATCATTCAATACTTTGCCCATGTTGTTGTTGTTAGGTGCTGTTGAGTCGGTTGCAGCCACTGTGTCAGTCCATCTCGTTGAGGGTCTTCCTCTTTTTCACTGACCCTCTACTTTACCAAGCATGGTGTCCTTCTCCAGGGACTGGTCCCTCCTGATAACATGTCCAAAGTATGTGAGACAAAATCTCACCAACCTGGCTTTTAATGAGCATTCTGGCTTTACTTCTTCCGAGACAGATTTGTTCATTCCTCTGGGTCCATGGTATATTCAATATTCTTCGCCAGCACCATAATTCAAAGGCATCAATTCTTCTTTGGTCTTCCGTATTCATTATCCAGCTTTCACATGCATATGAGGCAATTGAAAACACCATGGCTTGGGCCAGGCACACCTTTGTCCTTGAAGTGACATCTTTGCTTTTTAACACTTTAAAGAGGTCTTTTGCAGCAGATTTGCCCAATGCAGTGTGTCCTTTGATTTCTTGACTGCCCCATCCTGCACTAACCTCACAATTATTGCTATGTTTGAGCCCATTATTGCAGACACCGTGTCAACCCATCTCGTTGAGAGTCTTCCTCTTTTTCGCTGACCCTCTCTTTACCAAGTGTAATATCCTTCTCCAGGGACTGGTCACTCCTTATAACATGTCTAAAGTACATGAGACGAAGGGTCGCCATCCTCACTTCCAAGGATATTCACCTGTGTTTAATATTTTCCTCATAGAATCCTTCAATATTGCAACTTGAGGCTTGAATTTTTTCTTCAGCTCTTTCAGCTTGAGAAATGCCAAGTGTGTTCTTCCCTTTTGGTTTTCTATCTCCAGGTTTATGCACATTTCATTATAATTCTTTATTTTATCTTTTTGAGTCGCCCTTTGAAGTCTTCTCTTCAACTCTTTTACTTCATCATTTCTTCCTTTTGCTTTAGCTACTCCACGTTCAAGAGCAACTTTCAGAGTCTCTTCTAACATCCATTTTGTTCTTTTCTTTCTTTACTGTCTTTTTAATGACCTCTTGCTTTCTTCATGTATGATATCCTTGCTGTTATTTCTACAACTCATCCGGTCTTTGGTCATTCGTGTTCAGTGTGTCAGATCTATTCTGAGATGGTCTCTAAATTCAGGTGGGATATACTCAAGGTTGTACTTTAGTTCTTGTGGACTTGTTCTAATTTTCTTCCGTTTCAACTTGAACTTGCATACGAGCAATTGATGGTCTGTTCCACAGTCGGCCCCTGTCCTTCTTCTGACTGATGATATGGAGCTTTTCCATCGTCTCCTTCCAGAGATGTAGTTGATTTGATTCCTGTGTATTCCATCTGGCAAGGTCTACATGTATAGTTGCCATTTATGTTGTTGAATAAAGGTATTTGCAATGAAGGAGTCCTTGGTCTTGCAAAATTCTACCACGCGATCTCCAGCATTGTTTCTATCACTGAGGCCGTATTTTCTCAATACCACGCCTTCGTTTCCAGCTTTCGCCTTCCAATCACCAGTAATTTTCAACGTGTCTTGATTGCATATTTGATGAATTTCAGACTGCAGAAGTTGGTAAAAATCAATTTTCTCATCTTTGGCCTTAGTGGTTAGTGCAACTATTTGAATAACAGTTGTATTAACTGGTCTTCCTTGTAGGCATATGGACATTATCCTATCACTGACAGCATTGTACTTCAGGATAGACCTTGAAGTGTTCTTTTTGACCATGAATACAATGCCATCCCTCTTCAGTTTGTCATTCTTGGCATAGTAGACCCTGTGATTGTCCTATTCCGATTCAAAATGGCCAATACTAGTCCATTTCAGCTCACTAATGCCTAGAATATTGATCTTTATGAGTTCCATTTCATTTTTGATGACTTCCAGTTTTCCTACATTCATACCTTGTACGTTCCATGTTCTGATTATTAATGGATGTTTGCAGCTATATCTTCTCATTTTGAGTCATGCCACATTAGCAAATGAAGATCCCAAAAGTTTTATTCCATTCACACCATTAAGGTCGACTCCATTTTGAGGAGGTAGTTCTTCCTCAGTAGTAGTTTGAGTGCCTTCTAACCTGAGGTGCTCTGTGTCAGACAATATTCCACTGTTATTCATAAGATTCTCCCTGGACATTTTTTTTTTTTTTAAAGGAGTAAATCACCAGGTTCTTCTTCCTAGTCTGTCTTAGTCTGGAAGCTCTCCTGAAACCTGTCTACCATGGGTGACCCTACTTGTATTTGAAATACCAGTGGCACAGCTTCCAGCAACACAGCAAAACGCAAGCCACCACAGTATGACAAACTGGCATAGGACTGTACAACACAAGGAGTGATCCCCAATGTAAACTGTGGATTTTAGTTAATAGTAATATATTAATATTGCTTCATTAATTGTAACAAGTATACCATACTAATCAAAGTGTTAATAATAGGAAAAACTCAGAACTGGGAAGAGAGGGTGTATGGGAACTCTGTACTATCTGCTAAATTTTTCTGGAAACCTAAAACTGTTCTAAAAAATAAAATCTATTAATAAAATAAAACAGATGGTGACATCTATTTTTTTGTGCCAAGCCCATTTCAACTGTTTGAATTTGAGTTTATTTTTTAAATCTTGTTTTAGAAGGGACTATAACAAAAATACAGAAAACGCCTTAAAACAAGAATGCCTGATATGAATCATCAGAAAACA
Source organism: Dugong dugon (assembly GCA_030035585.1). Classification (NCBI taxonomy): domain Eukaryota; kingdom Metazoa; phylum Chordata; class Mammalia; order Sirenia; family Dugongidae; genus Dugong; species Dugong dugon. The sequence goes on along the minus strand of CM057462.1, from coordinate 15,009,907 downwards.
GACAAGCGTATAAGCATGTTTTATAACTTTATATAAATAATATGGTATAGTAGGTATGATTTTTATAACTGACTGGGGAGGCAATGTGGTACGTTCCTAAGAACAGGGACTCTGGAGCCAGACTGCCCAAGCTGGAATCCCCTTTCTGCTGCTTACTAGCAGTGTGGCCCAGGGTTGTTGTGAGATTGCATGATGTAATATATGTAAAGCTCTCATAACAATACTTGGCGTATAGTAAGTGCTATAGAAATGTTAGCTATTATTGTTATGAATTTTTCTGTTACTATTATATTTCTTCCAAAAGATCACAGGCTTAAAAATCCCACGGAGCAGTTCTACTACTCTGCACACATGGGCTCGCCATGAGTTGGAATTGACTTGATGGCAACTAACAACAACAACAATTATATTTCTTAGATTATCTAGGTTGATACTTATTATTCATTTTCACTGCTGTCTTGTATTCCATTATTTAAATGTACCACAAATTATTTATCCTTTTAGGCTGTTTCCAATTTTTGTATTACTAACAGTGTCACAGAGAGCATTCCTATACACCATATGGAAAATCTTCTCTAGAGTATATTCCAAGGTGCATGTCCTACAATACAGCTATCTGCAACTTTCCTAATACATTGAATTTCCAAATTGCTCCTCAATGTGATTTTACTATGTGACAGTTCCAGCCAGAACTGTATGAGAGTTCCAGTTGTTCCACATTGTCATGGATTGAATTGTGTCCCCCCAAAAATATCTGTCAACTTGGCTGGGTCATGATTCCCAGTATTGTATAATTGTGTACCATTTTGTAATCTGATGTGATTCCCTTATGTGTTGTAAATTCGATCACTATGATCTAATAAAATGGATTAGCAGCAGTTATACTGATGATGTATACAAGATTGGATATGTCTTAAGCCAATCTCTTTTGAGATATAAAAGAGAGAAGCGGGCAGGGACACATTGGGAACCTCATACCACCAAGAAAGCAGTGCCGGCAGCAGAGCATATCCTTTGGACCTGAGGTTCCTGCACAGAGAAGTTCCCAGACCAAGGGAAGATTGATGACATGGACCTTCCTTCAAAGCAGACAGAAAAAGAATTTCCCTGGAGCTGATGCCCTGAATTTGGACTTGTAGCCTACTGGACTGTGAGAGAATAAACTTCTGTTCGTTAAAGCCATCCGCTTGTGGTATTTGTGTTATAGCAGCACTAAATGACTAAGACACACATCCTTGCCAATATTTAGTAATATCAAATGTAAACATTTGTGTCAATCTCATGGATATAAAATGGTTTCCCATTGTTTTATATATTATTTTCATAATAGCAAGAGCTAAAACAAAAAGTTTTGGAAATTTTTTTAAATCTGGAAATAATCTCAATATATTGGTAATTTTAAAAAGGATAATACAAAATAAATCTTAAACTTCATTTTATAGGTTTTTTTTATTATTATGTGGAGACTTACGTACATATATTGTAAGATAAGGCAAATAGGTAAATACTATGTAAATATTATCAGAAACTAAGATTATCTGTGTATTAGAAAAGAAGTAACAATATAAAATAAACAAAGTTAAGGAAAAAACACTTCAATCTTAAATTGGGATTGCAAATAGTATTTTTTAATACCATAAACTCATTAAAAAAAACACATTTCTTAGTTCAGTCTACTGAGAATCTAGAAGCAATGGCATCCAGTAGTAATAAGCATACACAGTGTCCAGATCATGGTTTCTAAATACCATTCTCCATCTAAAGGAACTAAGGCTCTTTGGAGAAATAGCTGATTCCAGGGCTAAGGCAGGGAAAGTCCAGCATGAGCCTGGAGCATTTTGTTGGGCCAGAAAGAAAGGAAAGGCACAAATTTTATGCTGTAAAACATATTTGTATATGTGTGGGGGGCAGAGGCGAGGGGAGAGAAAAAAAAGGAAGATTCACAACTATAGATGTAATTATTCAAAGTGGTGGGATTATAGTGACTTTTGTTTCTTTTACTTGTCTGGATTGTATGTTACTTTCATAATAAGGAAGATCCTAATAAAGGTTACTCTTTCTAGCTAAAAGCTAAAGTTTATGGTTCAGCTTTACCTCACAGCCCCTCCTCTCAGTTCTCACAGGCTGGGTCCCTGCAAAGACCTGGGTTTAGACAAAGATCTGTGTGGAAGCTGTATCAATGTCCCCCTCACGGTGGCCTTCCAAAGTTTCAGCCTCATGATCCACGTCGTCAACCAGGAATCTTGCCAGCTGTGACTGTACACAAAATTATGATTAAAAACATGGACCTCAGCCCTTTAAATGGGGTGCTCTTCAATTCCACCCAACCAGGAACTATCCAGCACCCTCTGTGGAGTTTCAGTGATCTGAGAAGCACAAGATGTGGCGCTTGCTCCTTTTGATTCTTTTTCTTATTGTTTCACTTTTCAATCACAAAAGTAATTTCCCTGTTTTGGGGAAAGAAAATTAAAACTATAGAGAAGTGTCTTAGTTATCTAGTGCTGCTATAACCGAAATACCACCAGTGGATGGCTTTAACAAAGAGACATTTATTCTCCCACAGTCTAACAGGCTAGAAGTCCGAATTTAGGGTGCCAGCTCTAGGGGAAGGCTTTCTGTCTCTATTGGCTCTGGAGGAAGATCCTTGTCATCAATCTTCCCTTGGTCTAAGAGCTTCTCTGCGCAGGAACCCTGGGTCCAAAGGATGAGCTCTGCTCCCGCCACTGCTTTCTTGGTGGCATGAGGTCCTCTTGTTTCTCTGCTCGCTTCTCTCTTTTATATCTCAAAAGAGATTGATTTAAAACACAACCTAATCTTGTAGATTGAGTCCTGCCTCATTAACATAACTGCTACTAATCCCACCTCATTAACATCACAGAGGAAAATCACATCAGATCACAAAATGGTGGACAATCACACAATACTGGGAATCATGGCCTAGCCAAGTTGACACACATTTTGGGGGGACACAAATACAATCCATTACAAGAAGTATACAAAAAGAGAAAATTCCTCACTCTCATCTTCCCACCCCAGTCACCTCTGCAGAGATGTTCTATGCTCTTCCTACCTCTTTCTGTGCTTGAACAGGCACATGGCAATGCCTGTACATAGTTTTTGGTGTTTTTTGTTTTTAAAACAAAAACAAACTCATTCTATACAAATTGTTAAACAACTTGATTTTTTTACTTAATAATAAATATATCATTTTATACTAGCCATCCAAGTCTATGCCCTTTTTAAAAAATGAAGAATATTTCACAATAATGAGGATGTTTGCAAATTCTTCAGCTAAGTCTCTATTCATGGGCATGTAATGTTTGTTTCCTGTTGATTCCCTTTTGTACATATATACTAGTGTGTCTATCCTGGCACACCTGGGTGGACACTTCTGTCGGGTTTGATCTCTGCTTTTAAGAAACTTAAAAGTTATTTGGAAGGACTAATGGATCACATAAACCACAGCCTCCACCAGCCTGAGCCCAGAACTAGATGGTTCCTGGCTACCACCACCCACGGCTCCGACAAGGATCACAATAGAGGGTCCCAGACAGAGCGGGAGAAAATATAGAACAAAATTCAAATTCACAAAACAAAGATCAGACTTACTGGTGGGACAGAGACAGTAAGAATCCCCAAGGCCATGACCCCAGGACACCCTGCTGACTCAGAACGAAAGCCACTCCCGAAGTTCACCTTTCAGCCAAAGATTAGACAAGCCTATAAAACAAACAATAACCTCGTGAGGAACATGCTTCGCAGTTCAGTCAAGTATACAAGAGTAAATGGGCAACATCTGTCCAAAAGCAAAGCTGAGAAGGCAGGAAGGGACAGAAAAACGGGGCGAAAGGACCCAGAGAACCCAGGGTGGAAAGGGAAAGGGGGAGAGTGGTGACACATTGCGGGGATTGCAACCAATGTCACGAAAGAATTTGTGTATAAATTTTTGAATGAGAAACTAATTTGCGCTGTAAACTTTCACATAAAACACAATAAAATAAGTTATTTAGAAAGAGTGGATTCCTTCCAGTTAGTTCCCTTCTATTTTGTTTGTTTGAAAAAGTAATAAATGTTCATTGTTGAAATTCTTAAAAATATAGAAGACCCTATCTCCTCCGCCCTGAAAAAGGTTAAATCACCCATAATTTTACTACCCCTGGCTATCAGTTTGGTGTATTTCTACTTTACCTTGATGTTATAAATATTTTTACAAATAGGGTCTTGCAAAATGAAACTTGCTTTAAAAACAACTAACCATACGTTGTGAGCATTGTATAGGTGTTAAATATTCTTCTATGTCATCATTTTTAATGGCTACTAACACCACAATCTCCCCCTATGCAGTGCAATGGGCTTCTCTTTACATATGGCCTTTCTGGCCCTGGGTTTGTAGTTCTGCCAAGATGGTTTGCTAGGCCACAACCTTGCAAAGAGATTGAACAGTTCATTATGCAATTATGGTTCGTAAAACCCTTGCAGGAATTCGTCAATTACTATTACTAGGGGACTGTGGCCTACCGAGGGGATTGGTCAGTTTTGCCATCCTGCTAGGCTTATAAAGGTTAATCCCACAGAGACTGAGGGGAGTCTCACTACCTTCAAGAAGAGCCGGGAGCAGAGCATGCCCTTTGGACCCAGGGTCCCTGCTCTGAGAACCTCCTAGACCCAGGAGACAGAGTTGTAACACTGGAGACAATGCGAGATGACTAGAAGCAGCAAGAAGCAGCTGAGGGTAGGCATAGTCCAGTAGCAACAGGCCTGAGTGGAGGGCTTGCCTCGAGCTAAGAGCTGTCTTGGTTGGAAGCTGTCCTGATTGAAGAACTATATTCTGTCTTCTAAATTGTATCCAGTTATTTCCAAGTTGATCCTGATCCCGAGTTGTAACCTGTCACTTCCCTAATAAACCCCACAATCATGGGTATAGTCTGTGAGTTCTGTGCAGTCATCCCAATGAATTACCGAACCCAGTAGAGAAGTACAGAGTGCCGTGGGAAGGACGGCTTGTGTCCGAATTAGTGAAAAGTTTGGAGAGAGGAGGTATATCTGCCCTCCACCTCACATGAGCCAGCTTTGTGCTAATGATGGTGATTAGCACGAGCCTCTCAAAGTTAGGTGGCTTCTGACACAGCCACAAGCTTACACCTCCACCCCCACCACTAACCCTGTTGGACACATAGGTTATTTCTGATTTTTGCTACTCTGATGAGCATCCTTGGCTAAATCTTTGCACCTGTCCTCGACAAAGTCCCAGGAATGTTATGGTTGGGCCAAAGGGTATATGTCTTAGTCATCTAGTGCTGCTATAACAGAAATACCACAAGCGGATAGTTTTAACAAAGAGAAGTTTATTTCCTCGCAGTCAAAGTAGGCTAGAAGTCCAAATTCAGGATGTCAGCTCCAGGGGAAGGCTTTCTTTCTCTCTTGGCCTTCTCATCAGTGTTCCCCCGGACTAGGAGCTTCTCGGCACAAGGACCCCGGTCCAAAGGACGCCCTCTGCTCCTGGCACTGCTTTCTTGATGGTATGAGGTCCCCAATTCTTTGCTTGATTCCCTTTCCTTTTATCTCTTGTAAGGTAAAAGGTGGTGCAGGCCACACCCTAGGGAAGCTCCCTTTACATTGGATCAGGGATCTGACCTGGGTAAGGGTGGTGTTACAATCCCACCCTAATCCTCTTTAACATAAAATTACAATCACAAAATGGAGGCCAACCACACAATTCTGGGAATCACAGCCAGGCCAAATTGACACACACATTTTTGGGGGGACACAATTCAAACCATGACAGTATGCAAAGTCTGAGGCCTTTGATACCAAATTTCCAAAATTCCCTCCAGAAAAATTGGGGTGATTTACACTCCAGAGAGTGAAGCTGGGGCTCATTCTGCCCACCATTTCCTGGTACAAATGAGAAAACTGAGGCTTGGGAGGGGAGCAGCTTTCAAAGGTCTCAGTGCCAGGTGCATGCCAGACTCCCAGGCTTAGGAACTGATGGAGCTATAATTTGAGCCTAGGGCCTTGGTCATACCCACCACATAGATGTTGTGGTATATATCCATCCTGCCTTTTTTTTCCACGAGTGTATACATGCAGTCAAGGAGCTCTGGTTGCATGGTGGTTAAGCACTCGGCTGCTAACTGAAAGGTCAGAGGTTCAAATGCACCAGCTGCTCCATGGGAGAAAGATGTGGCAGTCTGCTTCTGTAAAGATTTACAGCCTTGGAAGTCCTACGGGGCAGTTCTACTCTGCCCTGTAGGGTCGCTATGAGTTGGAGTCAACTCAACGGCAATGGGCCATCATCATCATATATACGGTCCACCACTCGTCTGTGAATTTGTCCTACTTCAATGGTTTTCGTGTTGCTGTGATGCCGGAAGCTATGCCACCAGTATTTCAAATACCAGCAGGTCACCCATGGTGAACACGTTTCAGTGGAGCTTCCAGACTAAGACAGACTAGGAAGAAAGGCCTAGAAATTTACTTCTGGAAAATTAGCCAGTGAAAATCCTAGAATCACAGAATATTGTTGAAGACTTCAACTTGCTTGCTTTGGGTGTGTCATCAGGAGGGACTGATGGCTGGGAAGGACACCATGTTTGGTAAAGTGGGGGGCCAGCAAAGATGAAGGAAACCCTCAGTGAGACAGGTTGACACATGGCTGCAATACTGGGCTCAAACAGACCAACGATCCTGAAGATGGCGCAGGACTGGGCAACGCTTTGTTCTGTAGTACATAGGGTCGCCGTGAGTCAGGGTTGGTTCAATGGCAACTAACAATAGCAACAACACACGGACAGACTTTTTTTTCTTTTTTAATATGGAATCTTTCTAGGCCTTGAAAGATTTGATGATGTGGAAAAAGGATCCCAACACATTGCTAAGTGGACACAGAAGGTTTCAAAGTTGGGCATTCAGAGCAGTTCCAACTTTTGAAAAACTAGCTCAGATATCTGTTTCGCAGAGAAAAGTGATTGGTCAGCAGTCCACAAAAACGCTAGCAGCAGTGAGCCTCCAGGTTAATTTTTTTATTTTTCTTATGTAGACTTTTCTGAAATTTTTCACAAATTGTCTATAATGAGCATGTATTCCTTTGGTTCTCAGAAAAAAAAAAATTTTAAAGAAAATAGAGGAGAGCTTATAATCGTTTTCAAAAGATTGCTCAGGGGTCCAGAGGACAGGCGCCAGGGATGAGTTACAAGCACTGTCTCCAGCCGGGCCTCTGCATTCTTGGGGAGGGTTTTCTTCCGGTCTCAGCAGACACTCCTTGCTGGGCCTGGCGGGGATACTGGAAACCACTACCTCATCTTGGACTGGACAAGTGAGAGATAATTTGGGGAAACAAAGAGCATTGCTAACCCGAAACTTAGCCAGGACCTCGGGGTCACGAAAACTGATCCCGCCCAGCACAAGAATTTCCTTTGCAGGCTGCTTTTGGACTGTTTTCTGTGATTCTCTCTTAAAAAACTTGGGAGAGTTCCCGTATCAATTTCTTGGCGCTCTTACTCTGTGCCAGGTGGTAAATTAATGGTCTGGAACCTTTGTTCCCGTCCTTGGAGGTAGGTGCTATTGTTATTACCTTCCACAGGATGGGGAACCAGAGGCCCAGGGGGCCCCCCAGCCCGGAGAGGAAGAGATGAGATTTGAAGGCCAGTCTCCGGACTCCAAAACCAGGATGCCTTTCTTTCTCTCTTTTTATAATTTATTTTATTTTTGTTGCTGTTGAGAATATACAAAGCAGAACATACACCAATTCAATAGTTTCTACATGTAAAGTTCAGTGCCACTGGTTACACTCTTCACGTTGTACAGCCATTCTCACCCTCCTTTTCTGAGTTATTCCTCCCTCATTAACATAAACTCACTGCCCCCTAAGCTTCCTATCTCATCTTTTGAGTTGCTGTTGTCAATTTGATCCCATATAGCTACCTCTTAAAAGAGCAAAATGCTCAAGGCAGACATTCTTTACTAGTTAAGCTAAACTATTGTTTGGTTTTAAGAAGACTTAAGGGGATATTTTTGGTTTAAGTTTTAAAGATTGCCTCAGGGTAATAGTTTCAGGAGTTCATCCAGCCTCCTTGGCTCCAGAAAATACGGATTCCATGAGAATGTAAAATTCTATTTTGCATTTTCCCCCTTTTGATCAGGATTCTGCTATAAAATCTTTAATAAAAATGTTCAGTAATCGTAGCTAGGAAACATCCTGTTCTTCTGGTCTCGTAATAAAGGAGGAAGTTGTTCATGGAGGCAATAAGCCACACGTTCCATTTACTTCTCCTATTCCCGACTCTCTTTCTTCCTCTGTTGCTCCAGCATGTCTTTCTGGTGGGTGACTTCTGTCCATTCATTTATTCATTCCTTTTCTTTGTTCAACAATGAGCACCCAGTATATGCCAACTGCTGTGCCAAATACGACAGATGCATTCCCTGCCATCCTGAATGAACATCTTTTAGGGACCCCCATGTGTAAACAGACACTGACAATATTGGACCCAGCTTCTTTCTGAGAACACAGGATGACAGGGATCTCACTACCTCACAAAGCAGCCTGGTCCATTATTGACGGACTTTGGTCCACCCCCTTATTCCTTGGGCTGGGAAATGCTCAGGCCTCCAAGAGGCAAAGGGGACTCTGAGCACATAGCAGTTACATCCAGAAATCTGGCCTGAGGTCTGCATCGCTGTCTCTTCCACCCAGGCCTGGCTTCTGGAGCCTCAGGGAGGCAGGCTCTGGCTAACACTGGCAGTTGCAGGAAAGGCATCACCTGACACCTTCTCTGGGGGCAGATGTAGCAGTGTCCATTGTTTTAAAGCAAAATGAACCCATAGCCATTTGTCATCACACAGTAACCTGTGCTTAGTGTTAAAACATCCAAACCTTGTAAAAACTGATAGCAACCTATAAAGAGAGTGCCTTTTAACCCCACACATTCCTCAAGATTGTTTTCTATCTTATATTAACCATTATAACTTACTATCATTATTATTGTGGGGAGCAGTGGTGGTTCAGTGACAGAGTTCTTGCCTTCCATGCTGGAGACCTGGGTTCGATTCCTGGCCAATGCTACTCAAGCACAGCCACCACCTGTCTGTGTTGCTATGATGCTGAACAGGTTTCAGGGGACTTCCAGACTAAGAAGGACTAGGAAGAAAGGCCTGGAAATCTACTTCTGAAAATCAGTCAATGAAAACCAATAGTCTGACCTGCAAATGATCATGGGGGTGGAGCAGGTCCAGGTAGCATTTTGTTCATCTTGAGTCAGGGGCCAACTTAATGACAGCAAACTACCATACCCATACCAAACCCGTTGCCAATGAGTCGATTCCAACTCATAGCGACCGTATAGGACGGAGTAGAACTGCCCCATAGCATTTCCAAAGCTGTAATCTTTATGGAAGCAGACTGCCACATCTTTCTCCTGTGGAGTGGCTGGTGGGTTCGAATAGCCTATCTTTTGGTTAGCAGCTAAGCATTTAACCACTGTACCACTAGGGCTCCTTAACAGAGTATAACTGCCCTATAGGGTTTCTAAAGCTGTAATCTTTATGGAAGCAGACTGCCACATCTTTCTCCCGCAGAGAGGCTGGTGGATTCAAACTACCAACCTTTCAATTAGCAACCAAGCACTTAACCACTGCACCACCAGGATTCCTTATTATTACTATCATTATTATTATTTTGAACAATCTCGGTATCTCAATTATCTAATGCTGCTATAACAGAAATACCACATGTGGATGGCTTTAACAAATAGAAGTTTATTCTGTCACAGTGTAGGAGGCTAGAAGTCCGAATTCAGGGCACCAGCTCCAGGGGAAGGCTTTCTCTCTCTGTCAGCTCTGGGGGAAGGTCCTTGTCATCAATCTTCCCCTGGTCTAGGAGCTTCTCAGCACAAGGACCCTGGTTCCTAAGGCCGCACTCCACTTCCGGTGCTTCTTTCTTGGTGGTATGAAGTCCCCCTCTCTCTGCTTGCCTCTCTTTCTTTTAGCTCTTGTAAGATAAAAGGTGATGCAGGCCATACCCCTGGGAAACTCCCCTTACATCGGATTAGGGCTGTAACCTGAGTAAGGGTGTTGTATCCCTCCCTAATCTTCTTTAACATCACTTAATCTTGTCTCGTTAACCACAGGCAGAGATTAAGATTTACAACATGTAGGAAAATTACATCAGATAGCAAAATGGCGGACAACCACACCAATACTGGAAATCATGTCCTAGCCAAGTTGATGCACATTTTGGGGAGACACAATTCAATCCATAACACTGAGTCCTCTCCCCAGGAATGCCTGCTCCAGGAGTGCAGGGATTCCTATGTGCTTTATTCACTGCGTTTCTTCGGTGCTTGGCGCACAGTAGGTGCTCAATAAAGATTGGCTGACTCTTTATTACAGCTTCAAGGAAATGATAAAGCACTTGTGATCTGGAGTGTAGTGACCTGACACCCAACCCCTGCTCTGCCCTCACTGGCTGTGGAACTCTAAAGCACTTCACTTGGCGCCTACAGACCTCAGTCTTATCTGCAAAATGGGCTCAAGAATAGTTTTCGCTCCTGAGCTGGGGTGAGGAATCAGCGGAGAAGCTGCAGGCAGTGGCTGGCCAAGGTCAGCTCTCCACCACGAGGCTATTCATATCACCCTGGGCTTACCTGTGAAGTAAGAATAAACGTGAGAGACTTACGAGGGAGGAGACGAGGGCCAGAATGAGCACGAGCTGAGCAGGAAGATGATCAGCAGCGCTGATAAAACAAAGCAAAACCGTCACCCAACTAGTAACCATTTCCTTTGTGGCCTTGAGGAAATGAGCTACAATCTTACTTTGTGGCTAGAAACCACAAAGGAGGTTCCTGTTGTGGGTTCCCCCTCACATATCAGAAGGTTTTGCTCCTGGGTCTGTTTCTCTGAGGTATGGCCAGGCCCCCTCAAGACCTCTCCTCTCCTCTCTGCTCCACCCTTGCTGAACTTTTTACCCCCAGTCTGCTGAAACTCTCTTCTTTGCACAAGCTGCCTTCTCAATGCTGGGGTGGCTTTGTCTTAGTTTGAGTTCCCCAGAAGCCAATGCTGAGGTGAAGATTTGAGTACAAGTAGTTTTTCTGGAAAAGACGTCTTTAAAGTGTTGAAAAGCAAAGATGTCACCTTGAAGACTAAGGTGCGCCTGACCCAAGCCATGATATTTTCAGTCACATCGTATGCGTGTGAAAGCTGGACAATGAATAAGGAAGACCGAAGAAGAATTGACGCCTTTGAATTGTGGTGTTGGTGAAGAACGTTGAATATACCATGGACTGTCAAAAGAATGAGCAAATCTGTCTTGGAAGAAGTACAGCCAGAATGCTCTTTGGAAAGAAGGATGGCAAGATTACGTCTTACATACTTTGGACATGTTGTCAGGAGGGATCAGTCCCTGGAGAAGGATATCATGCTTGGCAAAGCAGAGGGTCACCGAAAAAGAGGAAGACTTTCAAGGAGATGGATTGACACAGTGGCTGCAACAATGGGCTCAATCATAACAACTATTGTGATCATGGCGCAGGACTGGGCAGTGTTTTGTTCTGTGGTACATAGGGTCAGTGTGAGTCAGAACCAACTCGACGGCACCTAACAACAACAGTTTTTCTGGGAGGTGACCCAGCAAACACCAGTAGGGGAGAAGGGAAGTGAGACCAGGAAGGGAATGTAGCCAGCAAAGGGTATGTTAATGGGTAGGTTACCACCATGGACAACTGGGGCTTAGTCCTACTGGAAACCTCTGGGAGACAGTGGAGAACACTCACCTCAGAGTCATCCTACCCAGTGGTAAGGGAGCTGGGGTATTGATCCAATGCCTGTCAGTCACTGACGGAGAGCTGCTCCCAAAGGGCATTAATTCTCTTGCACTTCTATCCTGCTTTGTGCAGCCGCCAGAGAAAACTACTCAGCAAAGACATTCGGATGTTGGCAGTTAGAAGTGGGGCCTACAAGAATCTTACTGGCAAGGTCCATGTCTGCTGTACTCCTATGCACTGGTTTCTTTTGGAAAAATTAGGTATGTGCAGACAGCTTCCAGAAGCAGGAACTCCAGGGTCTGACTAGAGGCTGTGTTTTAAGATGCATGGGGTGTTCTTGGTGATTCTGTTTCTGTAACTGAAGGACCCTGAAACCTTGCTCCTGCTTTGATGTTGTCTTCTGAGAAATTAACATAGCAATAACCTATATAACCCGTTTTCACTGCCCCCCTCCCAATTGATGATTGACGTTGCCCAATTCGAACTGTATCTACCCACAATAAATATATTCTATTACATTTATTTTGGGGGTTTCTCTAAGCATTTAGGTTTTTGACAATACCCTGCACTCCTCCTTTGAGACACAGCTGATTGTCCTCATAAAATGAAGGTGCAGTTACAGATTAACAGCAGTCTTTCCAGCTTGACTGACAACTCCCTGAGGTTTAGGACCACACTTGTTCACCTTCGGATCCCCAACACCACGTGCATTACCAGACACAGAGGAGACCGTGTGGTGTCCACGGTAAAGCAGTAGACTCCAGGCTTGAGTACTTGGGTTCATATTCTTGCTCTGTCACTTGAAAGCTGTGTGGCCTCAGGAAGTTACTTTGCCCCTCTGTGCCTTGGTTTCCTCATTTATCTAACAGGAGGATGATAACAGTATCTACCTCAGAAGGTTGTTGTGAGGATTAAATGAGATTATCTGGGTCAAATTTAAAACGATATCCAGCACAGTAAATGGCAATAAATACTGGCTATTATCAATATAGAGAAATGTCTTAGTTATCTGGTGCTACTATAATGGAAATACCACAAGTGGATGGCTTTAACAAAGAGAAATTTACTCTCTCACAGTCTAGGCGGCTAGAGGTCCAAATTCAGGGTGCCAGCTCCAGGGGAAGGTCCTTGTCATCAATCTTCCCCCACAGCCGACAGAAAGAGAAAGCCTTCCCCTGGAGCTGGTGCCCTGAATTTGGACTTCTAGCCTCCTAGACTGTGAGAGGATAAATTTCTCTCTGTTAAGGCCATCCACTTGTGGTATTTCTGTTATAGCAGCACTAAATACCTAAGACAGAATTTGGTACCGAGAGTGGGGTGCTGCTTCAACAGATACCTAAAATTTGGAAGTGGTTTTGAAACTGAATGGATAGAGGATTCAGAAGGAAGTGAGGAGAGCTGTTACACTGGAGATGGTACAGACAGAGAGAAATGGCAGCAGCAGAACGAGGAGACCAGCATGAGATGGCGATGGAGCCGACCCACAGAGTGAGTTGAGTACCTTTGTGCAGGAGGCTTACTTGTGGAGTGCGGTGACTCTGAGCACTTATCGGTGGAGCTACAGAGATTTGGAACACTTGCTCGAGCTGGCAGATGTGGGCAGTGAGGCCCAAGGGGCAGAGAGGCCAAGGAACCAGGAAGCAGAAGCTGAAGAGACAAGGAACACAGGAAGCAGAGCTGCCTCAGTCTCAAAGGGTGGAATCACCACTCATATAGACTAGGAGAATGGTGCCACCCAAGTCTGAGGGAGCAGAGTTACCATTCCAGTGGGCCTGGAAGGCAGAGCTGAAGACTGGGGCTGAGGGGCCTCCATCCAGAATCAGGAGAGTGTGGCCAACACTGAGAGTCTGGAGGGCAGGGCCATTGCCTAAATGGTCTCAGAGAACAAAAGATTATTTTCAAGACTTGAGGGCTGATGTAATGTATTCTGCTGACTTGCTTGGTGCCTGTTATCCCTTCTTTCCCTCCATTTTCTCCCATTTGTAATGGAAATGTCTAGCTTGTGCCTGTTCCACCATTGTACTTTGGAAGCAGATAACTTGTATTCTAGATTTCACAGATGAAGAGGAATTTTTGGATTTTGGACTTGGACTTGATTTAAGACTTTTGCTATGATATGATGGGGTGAATGGGTTTTGCTTGTGGCAAGGACATGAATTTTAGGGGGGCCAAAGGGTGGAATATCATAGATTGAATTGTTCTTGTCTTTTGTTTTATTTATGTGATGGATGATATTGATTGTTTTTGTAATGTTGAACCATCCCTGTATACCTGGCATAAATCTCACTTGATCATGGTGAATTATTTTTTTGATATGTTGCTGAATTCTATTGGCTAGGATTTTGTTGAGGATTTTTGCATCAATGTTCATGAGGGATATTGGTCTGTAATTTTCTTTTCTTGTGGTGTCTTTACCTGGTTTTGGTGTCAGGGTTATGCTGGCTTCACAGAATGAGTTTGGGAGTATTCCATCCTTTTCCATGCTCTGAAATACCTTTAGTAGTAGTGATGTTAACTCTTCTCTGAAAGTTTGGTAGAATTCTCCAGTGAAGCCAGCAGGGCCAGAGGTTTTTTTTTGTTGGGAGTTTTTAAATTACCTTTTCAATCTCTTCTTCTGTTATGGGTTTATTTAATTGTTCTACCTCTGTTTGTGTTAGTTTAGGTAAGTAGTGAGTTTCTAGAAATTTGTCCATTTCCTCTACGTTTTCAAATTTGTTAGAGTACAGTTTTTCATAGTATTCTGTTATGATTCGTTTAATTTCAGTTGGGTCTGTTGTGATATCACCCGTCTCATTTCTTATACGGGTTATCTGCTTCCTCTCCTGTTTTTCTTTTGTCGGTTTGGCCAATGGTTTATCAGTTTTGTTGATCCCAGAACCAGCTTTTTGTCTTGTTAACTCTTTCAGTTGTTTTTCTATTCTCTATTTCATTTAATTCTGCTCTAATTCTTATTATTTCCTTTCTTCTGGTGCCTGGGGGCTTCTTTTGCTGCTCTCTTTCTACTTGTTCTAGCTGTAGGGTTAATGTTTTGATTATGGCCATTTTTTTCTTTTTTGGATGTGTGCATTTATTGCTATAAACTGACCTCTGAGCACTGCTTTTGCTGTGTCCCAAAGATTCTGGTAGGATGTGTTTTCATCCTCATTTGATTCTATGAATTTCTTTATTCCATCCTTAATTTCTTCTATAACCCAGTAGTTTTTGAGCAAGGTGTTGTTCAGTTTCCATGTGTTTAGTTTTTTTGGTTTTTCCCCTTGCTTTTTCTGTTATTGATTTCTACTTTTATGGCTTTATGGTCAGAAAAGATGCTTTGTAATATTTTGATGCTTTGGATTTTGTTAAGGCTTGCTTTCTGGCCTAATATATGGTCTATTCTGGAGAATGTTTCATGGATTGAATTGTGTCCCCCCAAAATCTGTGTGAACTTGGCTAAGCCATGATTCCCAGTATTGTGTGACTGTCCACCGTTTTGTCATTTGATGTGATTTTCCTGTATGTTGTAAATCCTACCTCTATGATATTTATGAGGTGGGATTAGCGGCAGTTATGTTAATGAGACAGGACCCAATTTACAAGATTAGGTTGTGTTTTAAGTGAATCTCTTTTGAGATATAAAAGAGAGAAGTGAGCAGAGAGACATGGGGACTTCATACCACCAAGAAAGCAGCTTTGGCAGCAGAGCGCATCCTTTGGATCCAGAGTTCCTAAGCGGAGAAGCTTCTAAACCAAGGGAAGATTGATGACAAGGACCTTTCCCCAGAACCAACACAGAGAGAAAGCTTTCCTCTAGAGCTGGCACCCTGAATTTGGACTTCCAACCTGCTAAACTGGGAGAGGAAACCCTGGTGGCATAGTGGTTAAGAGCTACGGCTGCTAACCAAAAGGTCAGCAGTTCGAATTCCACCAGGATCTCCTTGAAAACCCTATGGGGCGGTTCTGCTCTGTCCTATCGGGTCGCTATAAGTCAGAATCAATTCAACGGCAATGGGTTTCATTTTGGTTTGAAAACTGGGAGAGAATAAATTTCTGTTTGTTAAAGCCATCCAGTTGCGGTGTTTCTGTTATAGCAGGACTAGATAACGAAGACAACAGGGCTCTCAATAAATTATTTCCTGAAAACATGATTAATATGGAAATAAAAGTCCTAACAAGATTGCACTGTGCGTCTCAATAACCAGGTATTTTGATAAGAGAATCACTATTACCCAAGTTGGGAAAAAAAATCCCATCTCCTTTTAATTTGCCACACTAGATGAATATATAACTCGGGTTTATATTCTAAACTCTATTACAGTATGGTCATTCCATTTCCCAGGGTATCTTTCTGATTTAGCAAGTGACACTTGCACTGGACATATATTTTTGAGTGAAAGCCAAACTGTCCCCACCTTACTTGGCCTCCAGGGAGCCCCCTTACTAGGAATATCTGGAACCCAATGGGTTTTCTGAACTTCAGATTTAGAGGAAAAGAGCTCAGCTGTAGGCTGTGGTTGGAGGGAGGGTGGTGTACTCATTTCAGAATGGCCAATAGCTCCAACCAATTTTTGTTTTTGTTGTCAGGTGCCGTGGAGTCTGTTTCGACTCATAAGGACCCTATGTACAACAGAAGGAAACACTGCCCAGTCCTATGCTATCCTCACGGTTGTTGTTATACTTGAGCCCACTGCTGCAACCACTGTGTCAATCCAGCTCGTTGAGGATCTTCCGCTTTTTCACTGACCTCTTCTTTACCAAGCATGATGTCCTTCTCCAGGGACTGGACCCTGCTGATAACATGTTCAGAGTAAGTAAGATGAAGTCTTGCCATTCTCGCTTCTAAGCAATTTCATTTTACTTGGATCCACAAGCCAATTTAGCTTACATTTATTAGGCACCTTCTGTTGGGATCAGACACTTGGGATCTAATGGGAAACAGAACACTCCTAGAGAACTCACAGCCCAATGGCAAAGGCAGAAATGAAACAAAATCCCAGTGCTGGTGTTCATTGAACACAAACTCTGGGTCAGGCACTGTTCTAAATGTTTTACATACTCATCACATTTTCTCAACGGTCCTATGAGGTAGTACCACTGTCAGCCTGTGGGACGAAGAACTCACTTGGCCTTTTGTCTCTGGTTTCTGAAAATAGCTCTTGGAATTTGCCAGCAATCAAGGGGCTTTTTTTTGTTTTTGTTTTTTTTGACAATAACACTGGAGTTTATTGAGCTGTACAGACGCTGGGGCTCGCCCATGGAGCTTTGACGTACAAAGCCTGGACATTCTGCCAATTGTTCTTTAGCAGTGAAACCAGGAAGTTGATAGCCAAGTGGGTGCTGTCCTCTTCATGTGGCCAGTAGTCACTGCCAGACACAGTGCATCTCAATAACCAGGAACTTTATGGTGGACTTCATTTCGTCTACTTTGGCCACCATGTTCTCATTGTGGGTAACCAGAGAAGGGAATTTGCCAGCCTTATTCAGGCCTAGACCCAAGATTCATGATATCTGCTTGGTCAGGGACTCAGAGGCCAGAAAGTCATCTTACTTCTTGGCTAGCTTTTTGAAAAGCTTCTTATTCTTGCTGAGTTCCTTCAGTGCCTTGATGTCCATGTGAGGGATATCCACAGCATTAGCTTTATCACAGTGCTGCTGGTCTCCAAGGACACACACAGAGAACTTGGGGCGAGGGGGTGGACTTAAGCCTGACAGTGTCCGAGAAGCATTTGTCCTTCTGAGGGTCATAGCTCTTCAAGCTAATCTGCAGCTCCACCATTTCTAAAAACTTCCAGCACTTGCACTGGCTCCCATGCAGGCCTTCCCGCACCACCTCGTAGAGGGTGTCCCGAGAGACTTTGCTGAGTGCTGTAGTAACCAGAAAAGAGCGATCAAGGGGCTTTTTGTTTTATAAAATAGCCAGGAAACACTTAAAAAACCAAAAACCTGTTGCTGTCAAGTTGATTCCAACTCATAGTGATGGTATAGGACATAGGGTTTCCAAGGAGTAGCTGGTGGATCTGAACTTCCAACCTTTTGGTCAACAGCTGAGCTCTTTACCACTACACCCCCAGGGCAACACTTAAACATGTGTAAATAAATAGGAGGCTCCACAGGCTCCACCCTGGCAACAGGCCTCAGGAAGGGAGAGGCATGATGCATCCATGCGTATTCATTGATTGGATCAATCATAGCTATGCATTAATCCTTAGTCATGAATATACATGAGGTCCCAAAGGTCTCTTTGGGGCCTCCTGGAGTGGTGAGAACATACTTGCACAGGAGAGGGTGGCATGTCTCTGGGGACAATGAAAGCCTCGTCTTGTCGGAACTCAGACCTTGCCTGATGAGTCTCTCAGCTTGTATCATCTCTGGTTAGAAAAAATGGGTAACTGTAATTATAGGTTGTTGTTATTCGGTGCTGTCAAGTCAGTTCCCACTCATAGTGACCCTGTGTACAACGGAACAAAACACTGCCTGGTCCTGCACCATCCTCACAATTGTTGTTATGCTTGAGCCCATTGCTGCAGTCACTGTGTTAATCCATCCCATCAAGGGTTTTCCTCTTTTTCGCTGACCTACTTTACCAAGCATGATGTCCTTCTCCAGGGACCGGTCCTTCCTGTTAACATATCCAAAGTATGTGAGATGAAGTCTTGCCATCCTTGCTTCTAAAGAGCATTCTGGCTGTATTTCTTCCAAGACAGACTTCTTTGTTCTTCTGGCAGTCCATGGTATAGTCAATATTGTTTTCCAACACTGTAATTCAAAAGCATCAATTCTTCTTTGGTCATCCTTATTCATTATCCAGCTTTTGAATGCATGTAAGGCAATTGTAAATACCATGACTTGGGTCAGGCACACCCTTGTCCTCAAAGTGACATCTTTGCTTTTCAACACTTTAAAGAGGTCTTTTGCAGAAGATTTGCCCAATGCAATGCATTGTTTGATCTCTTGACTGCTGCTTCCATGGGTGTTGGTTGTGGATCCAAGTAAAATGAAATCCTTGACAACTTCAATCTTTTCTCTATTTATCATGATGTTGCTTGTTAGTCCAGTTGTAAGGATTTTTGTTTTCTTTATGTTGAGGTGTAATCCATACTGAAGGCTGTGGTCTTTGATCTTCATTGCTAGGTGCTTCAAGTCCTCTTCACTTGCAGCAAGCAAAGTTGTGTCTTCTGCATATTGCATGTTGTTAATGAGTCTTCCTCCAATCCTGATGCCACATTCTTCTTCATATAGTCCAGCTTCCCAGATTATTTGCTCAGCACACAGACTGAATACGTATGGTGAAACTATAAGTAATACCGAAAAAAACAAACTCATTGCTGTCGAGTTGATTCGGACTCATAGGGACCCTATAGGACAAAGTAGAACTGCCCCCACAGGGTTTCCAAGGCTGTAAATCTTTACAGAAGCAGACTGCCACATCTTTCTCCCATGGAGTGGCTGGTGGGTTTGAACTGCAGCTGAGCACTTAACAACTGCACCACCATGGCTCCTTAACTATAGGTAATAGTCTCTATGATTATTGTGAGCCATTATATATAGAGAATTAATGAACCCATAGCTGGCAATGAACCAGCAGGGGCTGGCAGGACAGAGCCTTAACTTGTGCAAGCACCAGCTCTAAGTGACTAGCAGTCAGGGAAAGGCTGCACGGGCAGTCAATGAAGGACAGAGACCTTTAGTTTGTGACCTGGCCTGGGGTAGACAGGGGTGAGGTCTGAGTGGTTAGGGTCAGGGAAAGGAAGTGTCATGGTAGTGGCTGGAGACGAGAAAGTGATAAATGTGGGTTTGCCCATCTTGACTCGCTAGCATCACACAGCCTCATCCTACAAATGAGAAAATAGAAGTCTGACCCCAAAATACATTCTTGACCACTATGCTATACCACCTCACAATCTAGATGTCTTAATTTTAGGGTAAAATTTAGGCTGAAAGGTGGGGTGGGTGGGCTGTACTGTATGGCAAGAGTTACTGAAGGGTAAGCCCAGTGGTCTGTGGGATGGAGAACATCCAAATTCAGGATGCCTTGGGGGTTTCTCCCCGAGGCCCCACTTATCAGGTGATGGGCAAATTCAGTGGTTCTGGCCTGAATGTTGTCCTAGGCAATGCCTGGACCCACCACCAGCATAAGGACTCAGTTTTCCTCAATAGCCCCATAAAAACCTGTTGTTGAGTTGATTTCTACTCATAGCAACCCTATAGGACAGAGTAGTACTGCCCCATAGGGTTTCCAAGCCTGTAATCTTTACGGAAGCAGACTGCCACATCTTTCTCCCATGGAGTAGCTGGTGAGTTCGAACAGTCGACCTTTTGGTTAGCAGCTGAGCGCTTAACCGGGGCCCCATATCAAAATGGCCCCCAAACCAGAAAAACAAACCCATTACCGTCAAGCTGATTCCAACTTACAGCGACCCTATAGGACAGAGTAGAACTGCCCGATAGGGTTTCCAAGGCTGTAAATCTTTACAGAAGTAGACTGCCCCATTGTTCTTCCATGGAGCAGCTGGTCAGTTTGAACCACCAATCTTTCAGTTAGCAACTGAGCACTTACCCCCTGTGGCCAACAAGCCACCCAGAAAACCCACAGCCAGCAGATGGCGCTGATGATAATACGCAGTCCGGGTGCTCAGACTCACCAGCAGATGGAGCGGCCCTCTGCCTCAGGGTGGCATGGAGGAGGGGCCTTCTGCTTTCACCTACCAGTCGACCCCCAGAAGGCAGAGGGTGTGGGGAAGAGAGAAGTCTTTTGATGATTTCCTGCTCGACGCTCATGTTTATAATCCCCTTATAGCTTCTCAGACTTTTGGCTAAGATCACGTGTATAGTTCCACAGTCCTCTCTTTTAGGATTTTTTTTTAAACTGTGGTGAAAATATACGTAACAAAACATTTACCGATTCAACAATTTTTATATGTATAATTTAGTGACCTTGATTACATTCTTCGTGTTGTGAAACCATTATCACTATCCTTTTCTGAATTATGTAACCACCATTCACAGAAACTCAGTACCCCCTTAGCAATGACTCCCCCTATGAAACCACTAATAGACTTTGGTCTCTGTACATTTGCTCTTTCATATAAGTGAGATCACACAGTATTTGTCCTTTTGTGACTGACTTATTTAGCTCAGCATAATGTTTTCAAGGTTCACCCATGTTGTGGCATGCGTCAGGACTTCATTTCTCCTTATGGCTGAGTAATATTCCATTGTATGTACCACACTGTGTTTACCCAGTCATGTGTTGATGGACATTTAGACTGTTTCCACCTTCTGGCTATTGTGAAAAGTACTAAAATAAACACCAGTGTGTGGGTTTTTGTTGGAGTTCCTGCTTCACTTCTTCTAGGTATATACCTAGAGGTGGGATTGCTGGGTCATGTGGTAGTTTTGGGGCCCTGGTGGCATAGTGGTTAAGAGCTTGGCTACTAACCAAAAAGTCAGCAGTTCAGATCCACCAGCTGCTCCTTGGAAACTCTATGGGGCAGCTCTTCTCTGTCCTATAGGATCGCTATGCGTTGGAATTGACTTGATGGCAATGGGTTTTGTTTTATTTTGGTTTATGGTAGTTCTATGTTCAATTTTTTTTTCAAATTTTTATTTATTTAATTTATTGTTGTGCTTTAAGTGAAAGTTTACCATTCAGGTTAATCTCTCATACAAAAATTTATACATACCTTGCTCTCCCTATACTGTGACAGCACACATGTTCAATTTTTTAAGAAACCACCAAAATGTTTTCCACAATGACTCTACCATTTTTACATTCTCACCAGCAATGGATGAGGGTTCCAATTTCTCAAGACCCTTGTCAACACCTACTATTTCCTCTGTGTGTGTGTGTGTGTTTTATCATTGCCCTTCTAGCGGGTGTGAGGTGGTATCTTATTGTGGTTTTGATTTGCATCTCCCTAATTTAGGAGCCCTGGTGGCACAGTGGTTAACAGCTTGGCTGCTAATCAAAACATTGGCAGTTCAAATCCACCATCTGTTCCTTGGAAACCCTACGGGGCAGTTTTACCCTGTCCTATAGGGTCACTATGAGTTGAAATTGATTCGATGGCAATGATTTTTTTTCTAATGAAGCATTTGAATTATGATGCGTTTGAATTCTGGTGTTGACAAAGAATATTGAATATACCATAGACTGCCAGAAGAGACAAACAAATCTGTCTTAGGCAGAGTACTCCTTAGAAGTGAGAGTGGCAAGACTTCGTCTCACTTGGACATGTAATCAGGAAGGCCCAGTCCCTGAGGAAGGACATCTTGCTTGGTAAAGCAGAAGGTCAGAGAAAAAGAGGAAGACCCTCAATGAGATGGATTGACACAGTGGCTGCAACAGTGGGCTCAAACATAGAAATGATTGTGAGCATGGTGCAGAACCAGGCAGTGATTCGTTCTGCTGTACCTGGGGTGGCTGTGAGTTGGAACCAACTGTCCTGCCAGTCTGCTTGCTTCCTCGTGGCAGGAACCATGTTATTTCTTGTGCATCATTCTATCTCCAGTGCCCTGCATACAGCCTGGTACACGGTAGGTGCTCAATACATGCCTGTTGGAGTAAATGATTGGGAAGGAAACCTGAAAACGTTCTGGGGGAAGCTATGGACAACTGTTAGTCCCTGAATCTTCCAGTTTCCAGGCTTCTGCTCCACTCTGCCCTTCGTCTCACTCCAAGCCCTAAAGCCCTTCCAGATTGTGCATGTAAGCATCGCCCAGCCCAGGCTGCCCACTCAGGACTCATTTGGCAGAAACTGATTGAGGACGACACAGACCCTCTGGCCTGCAATCACCCTACGTTCATCTCCTAGCTGGTCCCCAGGCCCCTGGGTATGGAAGCCCCTGCACTTTATCCAGCAGCACAACAGACCCTGCTCAGAGCAATTGTTTATGTCTTAAGCAGGTGTGACACAGTGGGTTTTCTCTTACGTGGCCTTTCTAGCCCTTGTTTTGTAATTCTCTCATTCACTCAAAACGATTGGTCGGTTTACTATTCTCCTAAGCAGTTTACAGGGATTGGTTGGTTTAAAATCTGCGGAAAGGATTGATCCATTTACGAAAACCACGCCCTGAAGCTGACAAGGAGTTTTTCTATATAAGAGGCCAGTCTCACACACACTGGGGTGCTTCCTGATCAAGGAGAGCCAGGAGAGGCATGTCCTTTGGACACAGGGTCCTTCACTGAGAATCTTCTGGAAGAGCTATCATACAGGGCAAGGGCTGTGGCACTGAGCTGGTAACACTCACAGAGCTGGTTATGCTGAAAACCAAGAGCAACAGTGACAAGCTTCAGCGGAGCTGAGCGGCAGAGTAACAGCAGCAGCAGTACAGGTAGCCAGAACCCCGAGACCTGCAGATGGCAGGAGGCTGCCCATGGAGCAAAGGCATGGGCATACAGCATACAACGATTGCTCGTAAAACACTTTTGCTTTTCAAGAGCTGTTGTAATGCTGGCCTGATCCTGGCACTGGCCCAGTGTTGTCCCAAAAGCTGTGTATCAATTTGTCTAGTGCATGATTCCCGATACTGTGTGATCGTCCACCATTTTGTCATCTGATGTGATTTTCCTATGTGTTGTAAATCCTACCTCTGTGATGTTAATCAGATGATTAGCAGTGGTTATGTTGATGAGACCTACAAGATTAGATTGTGTCTTAAGACAATCTCTTTTGAGATATAAAAGAGAGAAGTGAGCAGAGAGACAGGGGGACCTCCTATCAGCAAGACAGCAGTGCTGGGAGCAGAGCACGTCCTTTGGACCCAGGATTCCTGTGCTAAGAAGCTCCCAGACCAAGGGAAGTCTGATGACAAGGACCTTCCTCCAGAGCCGACAGAGAGAGAAAGTCTCCCCCTGGAGCTGGCACCCTGAATTTGGACTTCTAGCCTACTAAACTGTGAGAGAATAAGCTTCTGTTTGTTGAAGCCACCCACCCACTTGTGGTATATTTCTGTTATAGCAGCAATGGATGACTAAGACAACCAGCAAGCACAGGGGCCAGAGCAAACCAAGAAAAGCTGCACAGAAAGACTGAGACAGAGAGAACACACACAGCCACGTCGCACCTGAGCTGAGCTGGCAACAAACCTCCTGACACCTGGTCCATGGCATGCCCGCCCAGTGACAGAGAAATGGACGTGGGTAATTTGGGAAGGGCGAGCAGGTCCCCTTTTAGAAAGAAGGGGGTTCCTCTCCTACTACGATAAGTGGGATACTTGTAGAGGTGGAGGGGACTTGTTCTCCTCAAATCTGTCCCTGTTGTTTACTGTTTGCTTTTTCTAAGTAATCTGTTCTTGTTGTTTACTGTTTAAGTAATGCTAACAGTTTTCAATTGCCAACACTGTGTCTTGTGTGTACAACCCAACTGGATCAGGGAGTAGAGTCCTTGCCCTAGCTGTCTTATTGCTACTTGTCATTTTGAGGCAACAGTTCACAGGGGATCTCAAATTCGTAGCCCTTGGTCCATTTGGCCAGTAGCTGATCTTTGTTTCACTGGCAGCCAGGTTTTTTTTTAATGAACCTTGAGTCTGGTGCTTTTAGACGGGACCCTCCCATTCACCATAGTCCCCACCACTTTCTTATACCCTGCATGGGCATACCATTATGATCTGTCTGGCCCCTGAAGTCCCTTGAGTTTGCAGCCTCTGGTTTAGGGCTTTTGGGCTGTTTTCCTGGGGTTCCCCTATGCCCAGCCAGGTACCTACGACCTGGGCCATTTTTCCCCAATGTAAGGTAGCCCAGTAGAAGGGCAGAGACTTATGATTTGAAAATCCTGCAACTAAACTCAGATTTTGTTTTTTTTTTTTTCCCACTCAGTTATCAGCTTCTAAGCTTGGCTTGGGGGGATGGGGGAGGACGGAAGTGACCACAAGAAGACAAGGAAACTGAGTCAGCATGAGGGTGCAGAGGTGTTATGAAGCCCTCCGCCCTGTGCCGATCGGTCTTGCTTTGGTAACTGCTTAGTTACTGGGCCACCTTTTGTGATCTCATCCTCAGGGTTAAGCATTGCCCTCATCTGAGAGGACTGCTTTAAGACACAATGAACAGCATCAGGATGAAAGAGCTGGGACCCTGGAGTGAGAAAGGCCTGGGTCCGAATTCCAGCTCAGCCACTTGCTTTGTTGTTGTTAGGTGCCGTAGAGTCGGTTCCGACTCATAGTGACCCTACATACAACAGAACGAACCACTGCCCAGTCCTGCGCCATCCTCAGCATCCTCAGCCTTAAGCCGATTGTTGCAGCCACTGTGTCAATCCATCTCTTTGAGGATCTTCCTCTTTTTCGCCGACCCTCTACTCTACCAAGCGTGATGTCCTTCTTCTAGCTGTGCAATAGCAGACAAGTGACCTCAGTTTCCCCATCTGTAGCATGGGATTGTAATAGTACCTTCCTTATGGGGTTGGTGTGAGGTTCTGTGCATTGTAAAGAGCTGGGTGCAGCCCGTGGCACTTAGTAATTAGTTGGAAAATGGTAGTGATAACCACTGATTATCAATTTTATCCCAGAGCTTGGCCCCCGGCCCTCACTCTTCCCATCATGGCCAGGGCTGGAGCTGTGCTCTCTCCACAAACAGCCTGACAGCTGGCCCAGGGTCTCTCATCAGCTTCACTATCTGCCGTCTCTGGCTCTCACCCAATCTGACAGTAATTCTCAGCCCTAGAACCCCAAGTCTAGTCCCTGGGACACCTCCTCAGGGCCCCTTCACCTGGGGCTCCCCTGTGCCCAGTCCAGGAGCCTCTGTCCCTTCCTGCAGCTTTCACCCTCACTTCCAAGGGACCATGCTGCCCAGATCCTCACCCAAACCCAAGTCCAAATGCCCATGGCCTCCTCCACTTCCTCAAGGCCCTGTCATGGCCGGGGGCTGGGAAAGCCATGTCTTGGTGGAGACAGGCTTGGGGGCCAACCATGCTGGGTTTAGATCCCAGTGCTGCTGGCTCAGGCAGATCTTGTGCCCTTTCTGGGGCTCAGATTCCTCATCTGTGAAATGAGAATAATAAGGGCAGTTACCCCAGGGGTGGATGGTTGGGAAAAGACTGGGTAAAAGTTAGCAGCCACTACTGTTATTCATTTAAAAGAAAAAGAAAGAAAGAAAATCAAGCCCACTGCCATTGAGTCAATTCCAACTCATAGCGACCCTGTAGGACAGAGTAGAACTGCCCCACAGGGTTTCCAAGGCTGTAATCTTTACTGTGGGTTCTGTGCAAGAGCACTCGAAAACTGAGGCTCTTGGCATAACTAAAATGGCTGACGTAGGTCTGGATCAGACTCCATTTTGTTTTAAACCCCTGCTGCTGCTTGTAAAGATGAGTACCACTTTCAGGTAAACAAGTCTTATTTTGCAAACTAATGTGGTTACGCTTTCTTGGCTATGATTCCAGGAGGCGTGTACAGACAGTTCTCGGGAAAAAATGCTTGCCCTTAGGAAGAATGTGTTTGAAAATATATTAACTGAGCTAAAGAAAGGTCTATTTGTGGTTGCAGTCACACCAGCCTTCTTGTATAAAAACCCTGCATTCCCTTGTGAACATCAGAGCACTTTATTCTTTCATTTTGTGTTGCCCAACTCAAGTTGTACTATTCCTCAATAAAACACACTTCTTTCTGCTACTAATAGAGTAAGAATTTTGTTCTTTGACAGTTCAAACTGCCAACCTTTTGGTTAGCAGCCAAGCACTTAACCACTCATCACCAGGGCTACCTTATTGATCATCAGTGTTGTTCCAGCAGCCCTTGAACTCAGAGGTGCCCCCTGAAGCAATACTGGGAGGAGAGAGCTTCTCCTCTAGACTGCTGCACCCCAAAGGGCGACAGTGATCGTGGGAGAAGGCCTCTCTCTTTTAGGCCTGAGAAATGGGTCTTCCTGGAGGGAGGAAGAAGCGAGGGTGCCCAGGGCGTGTGGAGCTGGTGACCCAAGAACTCTCATGCCCTATGGGTATCTGGGGGTGACAGCACCCAATGAATGAGATAACAGTCAGGATGTTGGAGCCTCGGTTCTGAGCAGCCTGGGGGCAATTACAGGTGCACCATCTTTTTTTTTTTTTTTTTTTTTTTAATATATCTAACGTTCATTAACCAAACTCAACTCGAGTCGAGTAAGAACAGAGTAGAACTGCCCCATAGGGTTTCCAAGGAGCAGCTGGTGGATTTGAACTGCCTACCTTTTGGTTAGCAGCCTGAGCTCTTAATCACTGTGCTACCAGGGCTCCAACGTTCCTAAAAGACCACTTTAAAGTGTTAAAAAGAAAAGATGTCACCTTGAAGGCTGATGAAAGAGTTTTAATTCTCCTGGAATCCAGATTTCTGGCTTTCATGGAAGTTGGGGTAACCTACATAGGCCATTGCCCTTAGCCGCCCTTTTGAAGCTTTAATCTTGTCGGAACTCGTTCCCTGGAGTCACCTGCAGGTCAAACAATAGCTTAGTAAGCAGCTTAGCAGACACGCTGTCTTTAGGCATTGGGTTCGTTTAGAAAATTATCTATGCGCAGCTGGAGAAGCAGGAACTCCAGGGTCTGACTAACGCATTGCCATCAAGTTGATTCTGACTCATAGTGACTACAGGACAGTGTAGAACTGCCCCATAGGGTTTCTAAGGAGCAGCTGGTGGATCCAAACTGCTGACCTTTTGGTTAGCAGGTGAGCTCTTAACCATTGTGCCACCAGGGCGCCAGGGTCTGACTAGAGGCTGTGTTAGGATATATGTCATGCTGTTGGTGATTGTTTCTGTAACCTGCCCTGTGCTCTTTGAAAAATTCAGTTAGTTTTGGGAAACAGACTCCAAAGGTTAGACTATGAGCTCTGTTTTAGGGTAAATCAGTAATTATTTTAATTGTCCTTCAAGACAATGCTGTACGAAAATTCTTGACCACAAATTTATTAGTTCTGTTCCCACACTTTTTTTATGGCAATGCCAATAAGAGTTGGTATAAGAGTTCTGAAAGTTCTTCTCATCTTCGGACCATTTCTGATACTTTAGTGGAAATATTACCCCGATTTGCAAGTTGTATATTCAGTAAACTTTAATCAGTTTCTCTTATTGGCTTAATATGATTTTGTTTTAACAGGACTAAAGTGCGCCTGACCCAAACTGCGGTATTTTCTTTCTTTCTTTTTTTTAAATTGTCCTTTGGGTGAAAGTTTACAGAGCAAATTAGTTTCTCATTAAACAGTTAACATACAAATTGTTTCATGACATTGGTTGCCAACCCCGCTATGTGTCAACACTCTCCCCTTCTCCACTCCAGTTTTCCTGTTTCCATCCGTCCAGCTTTCCTGTCCCTTCCTGCCTTCTCCTCTTTGCTTTTGGGCTGGTGTGCCATTAGTCTTGTATACCTGACTGAACTATGAAGAGCACGTTCCTCACGTTTGTTATTGTTAGCCCTATAGACTTGTCTAAAATTTGGCTGAAGGGTGAACCTCAGGAGTGACTTCAGTACTGAGTTAAAGGAGTATCCAGGGACCATACTCTCGGGTTTTCTCCAGTCTCTGTCAGACCAGCAAGCCTGGTCTTTTTTGGTGTGTGTGTAAATTTGAATTTTCTTCTACCTTTCTTTCCTGCTCTATCCAGGATCCTTTATTGTGATCCCTACCAGAGCAGTCAGTGGTGGTAACTGGGCACCATCTACTTGTTCTGGGCTCAGTCTGGTGGAGGTTGTGGTAGTTCTGGTCCATTAGTCCTTTGGACTAATCTTTCCCTTGCGTCTTTGGTTTTCTTCATTCTCCTTTGCTCTGGCCAGGATGGGACCAGTAGATGTATCTTAGATGGTCACTCACAGACTTTTAAGACCCTAGAGGCTACTCATCACAGTTGGGTGTCAATATTTTCTTTATAGACTATGTTATGCCAGTTGAGCTAGATGTCCTCCAAGACCATGATCCCCCGCCCTCAGCCCAGTGGCTTGGTCCCTCAGGGCATTTGGATGTGTCTGTGAAGCTTCTAAGGCAATGATATTTTCAATCGCCTCATATGCATGCAAAAGCTGGACAATGAATAAGGAAGACTGAAGAAGAATTGATATATTTGAACTATGGTGTTGGCGAAGAATATTAAATATACCATGGACTGTCAGAAGAATGAACAAATCTGTCTTGGAAGAAGTACAGCCAGAATGCTCCTTAGAAGCAAGGATGGTGAGACTTTGTTTCACATACTTAGGACCTGTTATCAGGAGGGATGAGTTCCTGGAGAAGGACAGCATACTGGATAAAGTAGAAGGTCAAAAGAGGAAGACCCTTAACGAGATGGATTGACACGGTTGTTACAATAACGGGCTCAAACATAGCAACAATTATGAGGATGGTGCAGGACCGGGCAGTGTTTCATTCTGTTGTACACAGGGTGACTATGAGTTGGAACCAATTCGATGGCACCTAACAACAACTACAACGTTCATTAAGCACCGACAATGAACCAGGCCTAGGCAAAGAGGCTTGCACACGTGAACTCATTTAATCCACACCCTAACCCAAGGGTTCTTATTCACCAGTGGACATGTGGCTATGTCTGGAGACATTTTTGGTTGTCATAACTTGGGGCAGGAGTGCTACTGGCTTCTAGTAGGTGGAGGCCAGAGATGCTGCTAAACACCCTACAATGCACAGGACAGCCCCTCACAAAGAATCACCTGGCCCTGAATGTCAACAGTGCCAAGGCTGGGAAATTCTTGGCCAGCACTCTGACCTCAGTCCTATGATTATCTCCATCTCACAGGTGAGGAGGCTGAGGCCCAGAGAGGTCAAGGGTCACACCCAGAAGCAATGGTGCCAGTATCTTTTCCCCCATGTTTTTCTTACGAAAATATTCAAATACGCAGAAAGAATAGAAAACACCTAGATACCCGTATTTTAGATTCACAAATTCTTACACCATCACTGCATCTCTGTCGGGACGCACTTGCACATGTTTGCATATTTTTATTGTAGTGAATATATACAAATACATACACACCAAAACATTCTCCAACACAGCTTCTGCAATTACAATTCAATTACATTTTTTCACGTTGTCCCACCATTATCGCTATCCTTTTCCAAAATATTCCACCACCGTTACCATAAACTCAACAAACAAAAATGCTCCTTTGTTGCCTCCCTCCTACCCCTGGTAAACCAAATACCCAACACCAAACCCATTGCCATCCGATCGATTCTCCTGGTAACCACTGTTAAAGATAATCAAACCTCAAAGAAATTGATCAACGCATATCTGTCAGTTTAAAGTACTGTGGTGGCTTGCGTGTTGCTGTGATGCTGCAAGCTCTGCCATCAATATTTCAAATCCCAGCAGGGTCACCCATGGTGGACAGGTTTCAGCTGAGCTTCTAGACTAAGACAGACTAGGAAGAAGGAGCTGGCAGTTTACTTCTGAAAGAACTGGCCAGGGAAAACCTTATCGAATAGCAGCGGAACATTGTCTGGTAAAGTGCTGGAAGATGAGTCCCTCAGGTTGGAAGGTACTCAAAACACTGCTGGGGAAGAGCTGCCTCCTCAAAGTGCAGTCAACCTTAATGATGTGGATGGAGTCAAGCTTTCAGAACCTTCATCTGTGGATGCTGAATGATTGAAAATGAGAAGAAATGGCTGTAAACATCCTTTAATAATTGGAATGTGGAATGTACAAAATATGAATCTATGAAAATTGGAAGTGGTCAAAAATGAAACAGAATGCATAAACATCAATATTCTAGGCATTAGTGAGCTGAAATGGACTGGTATTGGCCATTTTGAATCAGACTGTGATGGTTAAAGTTCTGTATCAACTTGGCTGTGCCATGATCCTCAGTGGTTTGGCAGTTATGATACAGTTCGGCAGCTTTTTAACGCTGTAATCAGCTCCATAATGAGATCCAATATAATGTAAGCACCTCTATGATGAGATCTGCTGTGAGCAGCCAATCAACTGAAAGGGAGTTTCCTTTAGGGTGTGACCTGCATCCAATATAGGGGGACTTTTTGGCAAGGCTTGCTGGTTTTTGCTCACTCTGGATCCTACAGCTGGCTCCTGTTCATCTGACCTCCAGCTCTTGGGACTTGAGCTAGCAGCTTACCTGCTATCTTACCTGCAAATCTTGGGATTCATCAGCCTCCACGGCCTATGAGCCAGAGGCCTGCTATCTGACCTTCTGATCTTGGATTTCCCAGCACCTGCAACTATGTGAGTCAGGAGAAGCCTCCAGCCTGACCCAGGGACTTGGCGCCTCTATAACCAGGCGAGCCATTTCCTTTATATAAATCTCTATCTATGTATATTTATATGCTGCACTGATGTTGCTTCTCTAGAGAACCCAGCCTAAGACACAGACAATCATATGATCTCCTATGCCAGAAATATAAAATTGAAGAGGAATGGTGGAACAGGCACAAGCTAGCTAGACATTTCCATTACAAATGGGTGAAATCAGAGGGAAAGAAGGCATAACAGGCACCAAGCAAGTCAGCAGAACACATTACATTAGCCCTCAAGGCTTGAAAATAATCCTCTGTTCTCTGAAACCATTTACATTATGGCCCTGCCCTCCAGACTCTATGTATTGGCCACACTCTCCAGATTCTGAGTGGAGGTCCCTCAGCTCTGGGCTTCAGCTCCACCTTCAAGACCCACTAGGACAGCAACTCTGCTCTCTCGGCTTTAGGTGGCCCCATTTTCCTAATCCATCTGAGTGGCAATTCCACCCTTTTGAGACCCCAGAGATCATGATCCTACCCTACCCTTTGAGACTGAGGCAGGTCTGCTTCCTGTGTTCCTTGTCTCTTCAGCTTCTGCTTCCTGGTCCCTCAGGCCTCGCCACCCGCATCTGCCCTGCTGGGACAAGTGTTCTAAAGCTCTTTAGCTCCACTGATAAGTGCCTGGAGGCACCCCACTCCCCCAGTAAACTTTACTAATTACTAACGTGGTCACAATGTTAGTTTTTTGAACCAGCAACTAAAGAATTCAAATCATTTACCTATGGAGGTTTTTTTATTACTATTCAGGTATTTAGAGACTTCATAATCTTGGTATATTGCTGGTATATCCTATATGCTTTTATGTCTCAAGATTTACGTATTATATCTGAAGCTCTTTGAAAATAAGTTTAATCATTATATTTAGAGATATGGTCTAAAGTTTTTAAACTGAATTTATTTGGCTTCTTTGTTATGCTTGTAATTAACTTATATCAAGTCTTTCACTAAATAAGAGTATTATTTTTATAAATTAATCACGGCCATATTAAGTTTTGTCATCTGCAGATAAGTTTTTACTTTGCTGATTTGCTGAAAATGTTTGACCAAAATATCTCAACAAAAAGATGGATTATATTGGATTTGCAAAAAAAGACAGGGCCAACACTGAATAAAATTTCCAGAACTCTTATGCAGAAGCTGACGGGTTCACAGACGGGCTGATCCAGAATCACATGGAACAAAAATTAACTCCATAAGACAGAGTAAACTAAAATAATCACTGTGGGTTTTATGTGGAAATATTGCTGATGTTTTAAGGTCCTACTCTCTGGATATAAGAAACCACTTTCCTCTGTCCTAAATTATCTAATGGATTTAGATATTTTAACCCTTGAATAAGAAGTTACTGTTGATCAACTTAGCAAAGTTGTAACTGTCATAACCAGACAAGTGTCTGAAGTTCGGGCTATGATTTTACAAAATAGAATAACATTGGATTTCCCGTTAGTCTCTCAAGGAACAGTTTGTGCCTTAGTAGATAAATGTCGCTGTATTTATATTAACACAAAATCTGAGGTTTTGCAGAATGTAGTTGCTGTTGAGGCACATAAAAAGCAAGTACTGATGCTGCTTATGTAGAGACAAACACCTCATGAGATTTGTTTCCTTGGTTCAAAGACTTTAGGGTCATGGTTTCATTGGTTATTTCAGACAATTGGCCTAATATTATTATTAGTGTTTCTATTCTACTTCCTAGTTCACTGTATGGTGCCTGGGATCTTAAAAACCAGGAACATTTTTGATCAAAGATTCTATAGCAGGATTATGATCCAAAGGAAGGAATGACAAAAGAGTTGTAATCCTTCTGGAATCCAGATTTCTGGCTTTAATGGGAGGTGAGGGTAACCCACATAGGCCACTGCGTTTGGGCATCCTTTTGAATTTTGAGATAAAAACTCGTTCCTGAAGCCACTTTTGAGTCAAACAATGGTTCAGGTAAACTAGTAAGACCCTTTTGCTCTGGGTGTTGTGGTTTTTTGAAGAATTCATGCTGTTCTGGGAAACTGACTCCAAGGATCAGACTGGGGACAATGTTTAAGAAATTTACGCATCTTAAAGAAAACAGGTTCTCAGAACAGATCGGACTCACAGCTCAGACTCCATTTTGTCTTAGACTCCATTTCTGCTTCTGAGGAAGTAACCCATAACTGTTAATAAGTAAACCAACGAGGGGCAGCTTGCCTTTGGGAAGAACACCGAGTATGTTTTAAAGAGATTAACCGAAGACCTCCAACAGGAGAGGTCCATCCTCTATTATCTTGCTAAGCATGTATTCTCTAATGAAAATTTGGTTGTCACATATACATTTTTCTATATCTTCTGTTTCCTCTAGACAAACTTTGTGTGTTCCTTTGGATATATATTTTTGTGTGGTAGATCCAACTACACTAGTTTAGATGATCCTTTTCCAACTGATGGTGAATTAATGTGGACAATCTCTTGTTTAGATGCCTGACTAATGCATGGGCAATGCACTTTGGGAACTTTAGGATTACCTTTAGATATTCATAGTAATAATGATGCTAGTAAATATTGGAAAGGTAATGTTAAATTGTCCTAGCTATTGACTTTATACCTTAGGGCCCACTTGATACGTCCTTGTGAGTCCTTTTGAGTCTAACTCCAGCTGGGTCACATTTTAGGACAGGGAATAATGGCTCCAATATTATCTCCTAAATCATTCCCTCTTTTTGATCAGAGATTGAAGATAATCTATCAATACCTGGACTTAGTCCAGCTCCACATTGTAAAATGAGAGTCAGAAGAAAGCCCATTGGTCCAGCACTCAGGGTAGTTGGTAGCTTTAATTTCTACTTATGGTATAGTCGAATTGGAGGAATCTTTAAGAAATTTATTAATTACTATGGGACAAATAGCAGATGAAGTTGCTAATGGGATGGAAACACAACAGCTCTCTCTGACCTCATTTAGCCAAGGTGACTGAGATAACAGAATAACCTTAGATTTTTTTTTATTAGCCCAAGAAAGTGTAGCCTGTCCTGTAGCAAGTGCCTCTTGTTCTATCTGGATAAATACATAGGAGAAGTAGAACAAGATAAACATAGGATTAGACAGCAAGCTACTTGGTTACGCACTGTAACACCTTTACAAATACTAGATTTATTTGGTTGGTTACCACGAGAAATAAGTACACACGCTAGATCACTACTGCAAGGCGTATTTATATTCTTAGTTTGCATCCTGATAGTATTAGACATAATAAAACTTATCTTCTATTGTCTTATACATTTAAATGGCAAAAGAAGGCCTCGGGCTAAAATGCTGGTGTACACTGAGTCTGCGCACTTCAGCGGTGCTATTGATGAGAATATCGCTCTTAACATCCTGGTGAAGAACCAGATGGTACCCAGTGGAAAACCAGCACTGTAAATTTAAAGAACCTGCCATGGCCACCATCTAGGAGCTGGACTAAGTCCAGGTATTGAACATCGATATGCTGTCTCCAATCTACAATCAAAAGGAGAGAATGATTTAGGAGATAATACTGGAGCCATTATTCTGGGTCCTAAAATGTGACCCGGTTGGAGCTAGATTCACAAGGACTCACAAGGACACATCAACTGGGCCCTGAGGTACAAAGACAATAGCTAGGACAATCTTGGAAAGCATCTTCTATGGAAATTTATAAATAAACAAATAATAAACGGAGCACAAAAGACCCACATACTTTCCACTTATCTTTTTCTATTAGCATTTAGTGAATAGTAAGATTTTTTTGGACCAGTGAAAACCCTCCTGAGTGTCATTACTGAAACCTGTACCAATGATTGATTGTTAAGAAAGACAATTCAAAACGTAGAATAACGGTGACTTAACAGTTTCTAGCCAATCTGTGAAAAGGTGAAGCTTTCAATAGTTTTGCCCATTTGTAATGTTAATATATACTGATGATTCTGTAACATTCCTTGAACTCGGGCAGACATGGCTGTGGCAGCAGGCTTGTCCGTTTCCTACTTTTGCCTCTGAACATACGCCAAATAAAACTTTTCTTTTTGCTTTACTAAACTTTGTGATGTTTTTACCCTACAACAACTGTATGGAGAAGAACGTGGCGTCAGGATTGGAGGAAGACTCATTAACAACCTGCAATATGCAGATTACACAACCTTGCTTGATGAAAGTGAAGACAATTTGAAACACTTACTGATGAAGATCAAAGACCACAGCCTTCAGTATGGATTACACCTCAACATAAAGAAAACAAAAATCCTCGTGACTGGACCAATAAGCAACATCCTGATAAACGGAGAAAAGATTGAAGTTATCAAGGATTTCATTTTACTTGGATCCACAATCAAAACCCCTGGAAGCAGTAGTCAAAAAATCAAATGACGTATTGTGTTGGGCAAATCTGCCGCAAAAGACCTCTTTAAAGTGTTCAAAAACAAAGATGTCACTTTGAGGACTAAGGTGTACCTACCCAAGCCATGGTATTTTCAATCACCTCATATCCATGAGAAAGCTGGACAATGAATAAGGAAGACTGAAGAAGAATTGATGCCTTTGAATTATGGTGTTAGCAAAAATTATTGAATTTACCGTGGACTGCCAGAAGAACGAACAAGTCTGTCGTGGAAGAAGTACAGCCAGATTGCTCCTTGGAAGCAAGGATGATGAGACTGCATCTCATGTACTTTGGACATGTTGTCAGGAGGGACCAGTCGCTGGAGAAGAACATCATGCTTGCTAAGGTAGAGGGTCATCGAAAAAGAGGAGGACATTTGACAAGATGGATTGACATAGTGGCTGCAATAATGGGCTCAAACATAGCAACAATTGTGAGGATGGTGCAGGATCAGGCAGTTCTGTTGTACATAGGGTCACTATGAGTTGGAACTGACTCGAAGGCACCTAACAACAACCAAGAAATTGAAACATAAGGTTTACTCTGAGCAGTTATTCTATATGCACATAGGAAGACCATTTTTTTGATTAAAAAAAAAAAGGAAAATGGCTCCAAGTAGGCTGGTTACAATGAGGTTTATAAAGAGAAGAAGAAGAAAAATAGAAGACCAACCATTGGCTAATCTTAACATGATTGATCGAACTCTGCCCTCCCCTTTTACCGAGATCCACTGATACCTGGTCACAAGGAGATTTCTGGTCCTTCACCCACCTGCAGCTATGATACTTTTTGAAATTTAGATTAAGTGAACCTGGCTTCTAATAGAGAAAAAAAAAGATTAGCAACTTTTGATAACTTTTTAAGTGAAAAAGACCAATGACAGGGTTAATTTTTAGTCAGGAATTTCTTTACGATAACTATTTGGTTTTCTGGGTAACAAAAACCTTAAAATCGAAGTAATATGTCTGTTATTGATTTTTCTCTTCAACACCACTGGTAATCTTTGGTTTCTATATGTTTAGCTACTTTATGTTAGTGAGATCATACAGTATTTATCCTTTTATGACTGACTTATTTTGCTCAGGATGATGTTTTCAAGGTTCACCCATGTTATGGTGTGCATCTCTACTTCAATTTCTACTTACAGCTGCATATTATTCCACTGGGCGCATGTGTATATTTTAATAACACTTTGCAAAGTGAGCTGATGACTTCAGGAAGCGTCATCCCTAAAGACCTCAGCAGGTATCTTGTTGGAACAAGGATAACCACACTTTCCTGACCCCACCAGAGAAGTGAACTGATAGCCTTACTCCAACGGACCCAACTGCCCCACAAATGTCTCTGTATACAGGCTGCCCCCGGATTACAAAGTCCAACTTACATACAACCCACAGTTAGGAACGAATGCCCCGTAAAGCCTATTATATTACAAATTTGAGGTACATAACCATGGTTCGTAATAACAAACAGCAACATCGTTATTTTTATGACTATATTATTTTGTTAAAGATGTTTTAGTGTATCTGGAAGTGTTTCTTTAATGTTTTTTATGCATAGATGTACATATTGTTGTAGGGGAAAAACATCATAAAGTTTAGTAAAGCAAAAGAAGGTTTTATCCAGCATATATTCAAAAGGGCAGAAGTGGAAAAATGGACAAGCATGCTGCTAGAGCCATCTCTGTCCAAGTCCAAGGAAATATCACAGAACAGATAAAAGTGGGAAAACGGATAAGCATGCTGCCACAGCCCTGTCTGCCCGAGTCCTTAGAATATTCCAGAATAGGCAAGACTGGGAAAACAGACAAACATGCTGCCACAGCCATGTCCGCCCGAGTCCAAAGAACAGTTACAGAGTCGTCAGTATATATTAACATCACAAATGGGCAAACCCACTGAAAACTTAGCCTTTTCAGATTGGCTAAAAACTGTGATCCTACATTTTGAATTGTCTTTCTTAACACTCATTGGTACAGGTTTCAGTAATGACAGTCAGGAGGGTCTTCGTTGGTCCAACAAATTTCTATGCACTAAACGCTGATAGAAAAAGATAAGAGCGGAAAGTCTTTTGTGTTGTGTTTGATCGGCTTTACGTGAAAGTTTCCCTAAAAGGTATTTTCCAAGACTATCTCAGCTATTGTCTTTATACCTCAGGGTCCAGTTGATGTGTCCTTGTGAGTCCTTGTGAGCCCAGCTCCAGCTGGGTCCCATTCTCTATGCTCAAGGACAGGGAATAATGACTTCAGTATTATTTCCTAGATCACTATATACTAAGACAAACATTTGACTAACTGTTCCGACTTACATACAAATGTAATTTAGAGACAGATCTAGGAAAGGAACTCATTCATAATCCAGGGACTGCCTATACAAAACACATTACAATCTACTTTGAGGGGAGGTGTACTGTTCTGTGAAATTTAACGCATGTATTGATTTCCATAACCACAACCACAATCAAGATAGCAAGAGGTTCCAAGGTTCCGTTGCCCTAGAAACTTCCTCCTGCTTCCCCATGGTAGTCAGCCCATCCCCCCAGCCCCGGGCAACACTGGTCTGCTCTCAGGCACTGTGGTTTGTTCTTTTTGAAAAGGTTAGTCAGTAAAAAAGTGCCCTAGTGGCACAGTGGTTAAAGCACTTGGCGGCTAACCAAATAACCAAAAGGTCAGTGGTTCGAACCCACCAGCTGCTCCACGAGACAAAGATGTGGCAGTCTGCTTACTTAAAGATTTACAGCCTTGGAAACCCTGTGGGGCAATTCTACTCTGTCCTATAGGGTTGACATGAGTTGGAATTGACTTGACGGCAGTGTGTTATACGGTAAAACCTACAAAAGCCAGAACCCATGTAAGGCAGAAACCCATCAGAGAAGGAAAACTAAAAATATTTTCCACTAATGGAGAGCAACAGAAAAGTGATAAGACTGTACCCTGTCAAAGACGGAAAATTTGTGAGACCTGGAAAAACAAGGCAGTCCCACTGAGTTCTGGCTCCCACAGGTTTCACCGTAGAAATGGAGTCATACAACACGTGGCCTTCTGAGTCTGGCCTCTTTCACTAAACAGTGCAGCTGAGATTCATCCAAGTTGTTGCCTGTGTCAACAGTTCGTTCCTTTTGGTTGCTGAAGAATATTCTATTGTATGGATGTACAATATTTGTTTTATATTCACCCATTGAGGACAATTGGGTTGTTTCCAGCTATTGATTACAAATAAAGCTGCTATAAACATCCTTGTATGGGTTTTTATTCTAACATAAACTTTCGTTTCTCTCAGATGAGTACCCAGGAACGGAACCGCTGGGTGGTATAATAGTAGATTGTTAAGCCTTTTAAGAAATCACCAAACTGTTTTCCAGAGTGACCGCACCATTTTGCACGACCACCATCAGTGTACGAAAAGCCCAGTTTCTCCACATCCTTGTCAGAACTTGGTATTCTTGGCATTTTTTATTCTAGCCGCTTTAATAAGTGTGAGGAATCCCTGGATGGTGCAAACAGTTAATGCGCTCAGCTGCTAACTGAAAGGTTGGAGGTTCGAGTCTACCCAGAGGTGCCTTGGGAGAAAGGCCTGGAGATCTACTTCTGAGAGGTTACAACCTTGAAAGCCCTATGGAGCGCAGTTCTACTCTGACATACATGGGGTTGCCATGAGTTGGCGTCAATTCAATGGCAAGTGGTTTGGGTTTTAATAGGTGTGTAACAAAAGCATTCGAACCCCAGCATCCGCGCATCCAATCCCACTGGGCTGTGCTGCCTCCTTTTCTGTGCGGCCATTTTCTAACAAAGCTGGGCTAAGAAAACTTGCTCCATCTAAAAGATAGAGTTTTATTGAAGGCTTTGCGGCCTGCTCCAAAAGCTAGTGCTGAGATGGAAACACCCCAAGTTTGTGCCAAAGAGGGCAGGGTTTTGGCACAAGGGTTTCAAATCATACCTCCACCCCTCATCAGCTGTGTCACCTGAGTCTTACTGAGCCTTCATTTTCTCATTGGTAACTGAGCCTCAGAATGCCCCATCTCACAGAGCTACTGTCAGGATGATTAGGCACTAAGGTGCTAGTAAGGGGCCAGCCAGGGAGTGCAGGTTTTTAAGAGGGAGAGGGAGGGCCACAGTGGGTGGATGCAGTGCCCCCTCCTGGCCCTCCGGAGCCCTGGTCAGTCAGTGAGAAAGTTCCTGGAATGTTGGGCCGGCCCCTACAGTCAGCCCACAGTTGTGCTTCTACAGTGGAAGAGATGGCACAGGGAACCTCAGGCAGAGAAAGATGCATTGTGGGAGTCAGCCCTGGGGGGTGCTATGGTCCTTTAGAATCAGGAATGAGCTTACTAAAGGGTGTGTCATGGACTTTGCCACTGTGAAATCAAATTTATATTAGCAATAGTTTACTTTTTTTCAAGCTGGCTTTTCTTATCCATGACGTAAAAATTCCCGACCCAAAATTAATTTGCTGGCGTTTTTTTTCTGTCTCACCCAAAATGGCTGTTCCAAAGAGCAGACCATAAAAAAACCATTCACGTGTGATTAAATGAGAAACACTCTGGGCTTCTTTAATTTGAATTTCTGGAAGTCTCCAGGACTGCAGGTGGGTGGAGGGGCGAGTCTTCCATAAAGTAACCTTT
The DNA here is from genome assembly GCA_030035585.1 of Dugong dugon. NCBI lineage: Eukaryota > Metazoa > Chordata > Mammalia > Sirenia > Dugongidae > Dugong > Dugong dugon. The sequence continues at coordinate 14,969,971 of CM057462.1, read as the reverse complement.
TTTAATGTTAACTCAGTAGCGGTTAAGCACTTCATCACCATGGAAATCTGTTTCTTTACGCAAAAGTTATTTAAGTTTCTGAATTCTCTAGAAGAGGCTTCCTTGGCTTCCTCTTCTGTAAGGGAGTGTTTCTCTAATTTGCACATTGTTTTATTAAAGCATACCTAAAAAACAAAAAAAACCCATTGCCATCCAGTCGATTCCGACTCATAGCAACTCTATAGGACAGAGTAGAACTGTCCCACAGGGTTTCCAAGGAGCGGCTGGTGGATTCGAACTGCCAGCCTTTTGGTTAGCAGCCAAGTTCTTAACCACTGCACCACCAGGTCTCCTTATTAAATCACAAAGCAATCGAATATTGTGTTATTTTTTTGAATTAATACATGATTATATTTTTAACTCCGGGTTCTGCTTGGCGGCATGACTCTGTCAGGGCCAAAAAGACAGATGGAGTTGGGGAGAACGAAAGGCAACTTCATTGGTTGGCCAAGCAAGGAGACAGTCAGGGATGAGTGCATCCAAGACTGCCTCGCAGGCAGCTTGTTGAGGCTGGTTTATATAGGCAGGATCAGTTTCAGAATACAAAATGGCACACATGCAGGCACAGAGCATTTTAGAATGAGTAAACATTTTCTAAGGTCTAGGTTCGATTCCCCCCACAGGAGGAAGTTAGCCATTTTTGTTCATTAGCATGTCAGCTCTCCACCCAGGGTGGAGAATTTACCATGCTTGAGCAGTTAATGCGCTAAGGTTGTCTGGAATGCCAGGATGGAGGGCAGGACCTGTATCAGCTGATTCTGGCTAGCTGGTGGCTGTTTCTCTTTAAGGAAATTCTGAGGAGGAAAAGGAAGAACTCTAGGAAATGGGTTGGGTGAGGGGCTGTCTTGAGGCTAAGGAAAAATGGCTCTGTGGCTCTAGCCCTGTCTTATCACCACCGTGATACGACACAAGGAGGTCTTGGTTTCTCCTGGGGGCACATTTGGGGGATTTGCTGGCACCGCTGTTTGTTACCCACATTCCTGGAGCCTTTGAATTCTATTTGTGGACCCCTTGGGTGTCTGGTGGAGCCCTGATGGCGCCATGGTTAGGAACTCGGCTACTAACCATGAAGGGTGGCAGTTTGAATCCACCAGCTGCGCCTTGGAAGCCCTGTGGGGCAGTTCTACTGTGTCCTGTAGGGTCACTATGAGTTAGAATCTACTCTCCCGGAACAGGTTTGTTTTTTCTGGGCCTGTGGAAGGAGCCCTAGCGGCCCTAACGAAAATGCCTGCGGTTCCAGCTCCTCCACAGGAGAAAGGTGTGGCAGTCTTCTTCTGTAAAGATTACGCCTTGGAACGCCCTTGGGACACGTCTACTCTGCCCTATAGGGTTGCTGTGAGTTGGAATCGATCTGACAGCAATGGGTTTGGTTTTTGTTTTGTTTTGTTTTTGGGGTGTCTGGGGACCCTGGTGAAAAACCCCAGCCATTGAGATATAGGGAGAACACAGGGCAATGAGCAAACCCAACAGAGGTGCCTCTGCAGAGGATAAGGTGTGAGTTCCAGGGATGATGGACAAGTATCCAGACAGAGAAGCAGCGGCGGCTGGGCCATCTGTTCAAAGGAAAACAGGAAGCCTGTGGCCTGCCCCGCTGGCCTTTTAGCCCAGCCTTTGTCTTTGTGACTTAAACTCCCAAATGCCCCAAGCTTCCTTCCCTGGCTTCGGGCGTGGCAGAAATAAAAACAAAATCCCACAAGGCAACGTCTCTCCAAGCTCTGTGCTCTCTTAACAACACCTTGCTGGTCCCTACACAGCCCTATAGGAAACCCTGCTGGTGTAGTGGTTAAGAGCTATGTCTGCTAACCAAAAGGTCAGCAGTTCAAATCCACCAGGTGCTCCTTGGAAACCATATGGGGCAGTTCTACTCTGTCCTATAGTGTTGCTATGAGTTGGAATTGACTGGACAGCAAAGGGTTTGGTTTTTTTGGTTTTATTACAGTCCTATAAGGTCAGCACTGAGGTTACCACCCCGTCTCACAATGAGGAAACTGAGACCCAGAGAGATCCCCAGGTTATCCATCCTGATTGTGGCCAAGCTGGGACTCTGGACTCCACGTCCTACCTCCTGCCCATGACCAAGATCACCATAAACTGCAAGACACCCATTCATTCATTCATTCGTTCGTCAAGTGATTCACCAAGTTGCCAAAATGTATGTGAAGACCCAGGACAGAAGTTTCCCTGAGTTCTCTGACTGAAACGTTGTGTGCTTTGAAGCCAGTGGCTGATCCTCTGTGGGCCTCGGTTTCCTGAATCTGTAGAATGGGGTATTGACACCCTCTCCCGGGCTGAGCCTAAGTCTGCACACAGTAGGTGCTCAGTAGAGCCTTGTTGAATGGAAGGCTCTGGAATCCCACTCCTCCGACCCGGCCTTACCTGCTTTCTCCCCAACTTGCCTCCCCTTGTCCACAGGAGGGTCCCCTGCCTGTGCGCACGAGTGAGAGAGCTGAGGACAGGGCAAGTGTTCTGGGCTGACTGGTCCCACCGTTCCCACCATAGGCACCAGGGGGTGGTGGGCACACACATTCAACCTCTCCCAACACAGTAGACCTCAGTTTGGGAGCCCAAGGGAGCCTCCTTCTCTAGCAAGGAATTGACCCACCTTCCACTAGGTTGGAGCCATGGTGGCACAGTGAGTAAGCACTCAGCTGCTAACCAAAAGAGTAACAGTTTGAACCCACCATCTGCTCTGAGGGAGAAATATGTTAGCAGTCTGTGTCCGTAAAGATTACAGCCTTGGAAACCCCATGGGGCAGTTCTACTCTGTCCGATAGGGTCACATCTTAGTCATCTGGTGCTTCTATAACAGAAGTACCACAAGTGGATGGCTTTGACAGAGAGACTTTTATTCTCTCACAGTCTAGGAGGCTAGAAGTCTGAATTTAGGGCGCCAGCTCCAGAAGTCTTTCTCTCTCTGTCGGCTCTAGGAGAAGGACCTTGTCATCAATCTTCCCCTTGACTAGGAGCTTCTCAGCACAAGAACCCCGAGGTCCAAAGGACGAGCTCTGCTCCAGGCACTGCTTCCTTGGTGGTGTGAGATGCTCCTGTCTCTCTGCTTGCTTTTCTCTTTCATATCTCAAAAGAGATTGGTTTAAAACACAATCTAATCTTGTAGACTGAGTCTTGCCTCATTAACATAACTGCCTTCAATCCTGCCTCTTTAACGTCACAGAGGCAGGATTTACAACATACAGGAAAATCATAGCAGATGACAAAATGGTGGACAATCACACAATACTGGGAATCATGGCCTAGCCAAGTTGAGACATATTTTGGGGGGACTCAATTCAATCCATGACAGGTCACTATGAATGGGAATCAACTTGAAGGCAATGTGTTTGGGTTTCTTTCCATGGGGCTGATATCTCCCACTGCTTCAAGCACTGATAGTGGAAATGGTAGGCACCAGGGAACAGGAAACAAGAAGGCATCGGTGTCCTCTACCCCCGTACCATTGTGCCTCAGTCATTCACTTATTCAGCACCTCCTATGTGCTGGGCGCTGGGGATGTGACAATGAGGAACAGAAATCCCTGCCCACATGTAGCTGACATTTTAGTGGGAAGACAGGCATTTCCAACTGAGGGTGATCAGGGCTGTTGGGGGGACCCAGGGGCTGCAGGAGGGTAGCCGGATGAGCCCATGACTTGTCTGGACAGGAAAGGAGGTGGTCGAGGAAGGTTTCCTAGAGTTGTGAGACCTGAAGAATGAATAGAAGTTACCCGTATTACCCATTGCTGTGGAGTCCATTCTGACTCGTAGTGACCCTATAGGACAACGTAGAACTGCCCTATAGGGTTTCCAAGGCTGTAATCTTTTTTTTTTTTTTCTTTTCCAAATAATTTTATTGAAATGTGCCAAGAGTACATGGGCAGCACAAATGTATGAACGGGGGGAAAAATCACATGTACAATAATTTTTAAAAAGTGAAGTTAATCTTGGGAGATAGCCATTCCCCTCCCACTCCCCTTGCAGAATTCCAGTATTTCCATTACGGTTAAGCCTCTACTAACTTAGCATTGGTGGTGCAGTGGTTAAGAGCTACAGCTGCTAACCAAGAGGTTAGCAGTTCGAATCCACCAGCCGCTCCTTGGAAACCCGTAGGGCAGTTCTACTCTGTCCTATAGGGTCACTATGAGTCGGAATCAACTCGAGGGCAATGGGTTTGGTTTTTTTTTTTTTTTTTTTTCCGTTTAACCTAGCATTAAAAAAAGGAATACAAGAACTTTTGCAAAAACAAATAAATAAAAATGGCATAAGGGAAAAATGTTTTCCTGCTCAGATGTGAGTATTCCTGGGCACCTAATTAGTAGGCATGCTAAACAGTGGCAAAACACAACTTCAGGGTGTAAGGGTATGGCCCATTTAGGTTTTTCATCTGGTAATGTTTTGGGAAGCCCAACAAGGCTATAATCTTTATGGAAGCAGACTGCCACATCTTTTTCCTGAAGAGTAGATGGTGGGTTCCAATCACCCACCTCAGTTAGCAGCTGAGCGCTTAACCACTGTGTCACTAGGGCTCCTGATTAGAAGTTAGTTTCAAGTAAAGAGTGGGGGAAACAGTGTTCCAGGCAGAGGGTATGGCCAGTGCAAAGGTCTGGAGGCAGGAGGCCCAACAGAAAAATACAGAAGCGCATTATAATGTCCCAGTGATTCAAATAGCAAGGTCCTTCACCAAATCAGGAAAACCAAAGAGAAAACCCAGAAATAGTTGTTTACGGAGCACCAACTGGATAGTGCAAACGGTTAATGTGCTCAGCTGCTAACTGAAAAGTTGGAGGTTTGAGTCCACCCAGAGGTGTCTCAGAAGAAAGGTCTGGCAATCTACTTTTGAAAAATCACTCACTGAAAACCTGATGGAACACAGTTCTCTTCTGACACAAGTGGGGTTGCCTTGACACACGGAGTTGACTTGATGGCAACTGGTATTTTAACTAAGGTCCAGGTGCTGAGGACCCCACGGAGACATAATCCCCAATTCAGGCACAGTGTGACTGGGGTGCGCTGGGGATGTCAAAGGTGAGACCTAAGGGATGAAGAAGGGGTCAGACAGGCGAGAAGCGGACAGAACAGCGTTGGGCGGAGAGAAGAGCACTGGGCAGCAGATGAAGTGAGATGTTCTTCAACTCCAGTCTGTCTCACACAGCAAGTCAGCCTGCCCAGAATCCACACACCTCCTGCCATCTCCTTGGCCCAACAGCCACCATCTCCTACCTGGACCCATGTAGTCCCTCCTCCCTGGTCCCTGCCTCCCGCTCTCACCCCCACAATCTGTTCTGCCACAAAAGCCAGACAAGGCCAAAGTCCCCACTGAGCTGGGCCTCTGTTTGAGCAGTTGCCAATGTCAACACGCCCCCAGCCCCGCCCGACTGAGTCAGGCCTCCCCGCACCATCCAGAGGAACAGCCTCACCAACTGGGTCTGGCAGGTGCTGGGGTAGGCGCTGGGCTCCAGGCAGCCGGAGAAGGGGCTTTACTTGGGAGCTTTCAAGCCACATTTCCAATGAGGCAGGACTCCAAGTCACTGGGCCCCATTGGCTCCCACGGAGTATCAGCACCCTCAAGGGCCCGGAGCTCGGGGCTCCAGGGCCCCAGTCAACTCCCAATGTCTGTGCCTCATGCCATGACTGACCAAGCAACCCTCATGGAGGAGATAAGGGAACGAGGCTCAGAGAGGTTGAGACAATTACCCCAGTCCACACAGCCAGGCTCAGATAGGGACCCAGCTGGTCTTTAGAGACAACTGCTTTGTGGTCAGGTTTTCTGGGTTCATATCTCGGCTCTGACACTGATTCACTCAGTGACTGGGACAAGTCACTCCACCTCTCTGGGCCTCAGTCTCCTCATCTGTAAAAGGGGGACAATGACAGCACGCACACATGGAAACAAAAAATGAAACCAAACCTATTGCCGTTAAGTCAATTCCAACTCATAACGACCCTATAGGACAGAGTAGAACTACTGCCCCGTAAGGTTTCCAAGGCTGTAATCTTTACGGAAGCTGACTGCCACATCTTTTTCCCTCAGAGTGGCTGGCAGGTTTGAATCACCAATCTTTTGGTTAGCAGTGGAATGGTTAACCGCTGCACCACCAGGGCTCCTTACACATGGGCAAGGGACATGCAAAGGTCCTGAGGTGGAACTATGCCCTACTATTTAGAGGAACAGTCAGGAGGCCAGGCAGCTGGAGTGGAGCAATGAAGGGGGGAGTGGGAGAAGATGAGGGGAGGGAGGTGACAGGACAGGCCATGCAGAGTGGACTGGGGCTTTTACCCTGAGTAGGTGGAAGCCGTGGAGGGTTCTGAGCAGAGGAGATATGTGCCCTGACTCAGATGTTCACTAGTTTCCTCTGGCCACTGAGGGGGGAAGAGACTGTGTGGGATGAGGGTGGGAGCCAGGGGCACCAGGGACAAGACAGCTGCACTGGTCCAGCCAGGAGATGCTGGGGGCTGGACTAGAACTAGGCGGAGGGGAGGGGAGAAATCCGCAAATCTTTGCTCATCTCCATGTTTCCGGCCTGGGCTGACTCCCCAAGACTTGCTGCTAGACAGGTAAGGCAGAGTTAGCCTGGGAGGCTACAGTCTGCGGTTAGGGTGACACCGGGTGGAGTTCATTAGGGAGTGATGGGCGGGGTTACACCTGGTGTCTCCCAGGCCAGAGTGGATGGGCCACTCCAGGCATGGGCACATGGGCTACTGACACAGGTGTGCACAGGTCACCTGCCAGGCTGAGTGCCACCTGCTGGTCCCTTACTAGCCTGGATGCTGTTCTGGGCCTACGTCGGGGTCCCCGGGGTTCCCACAAAATCCAGGCTTCCCTCCTGTGGGTTCGGGACGCCAGGCTCTCCTATAGCCCCAAAATTCTCCCTCGACATTTTCTGATCAGGGCAGGAAGGGCTGTCCAGGAGGGACCTGCCCGTGTTGGGAAAGGGCCTGGCACAAGCAGATGAGCGGGGGCTGGACGATTGTCTGAAAATGCTGAGAGGGGCCGTTGTGGAAAAATTTGTGAAAAAATTAACCAAGGCAACCTCACATCCTCCTTCTAGTGGAGGCGGCCCGGCTGAGGCCGATCCGGCCTCCGGAACGGACTCCCTCGGGTCCCCCCGCCAGATCCTGAGTCACATCTCCTCGCGCCTGAGGCCCAGCCAGACCCCTCAGTTCACATCCAGTGAAGCCCCCCGTGAGTCACTCGGGCCTAGGCAGGTGCTCGAACGCTCCCTTGCCTCAGTTTACTCATCTGTAAAATGGAGGAAACGATAGTTCCCTCCGCACATGTGAAACGCTCCAGCTGTGCTCAACAAACTCTACGACGGTCATTAAGATTATGAATTGTGGGAACGTTGTTGTTTTCCAGCCAGGCGTCAGGGGGCAGAAAGAGTACGGGCCCTCCCCCACCCCTACCCCCAGTTCCGTACAGCCCTTCTCCAAGCCTCAGTTTCCCCACTCAGCCCTGCGGACACAGAGGCGGTCCGGGATCCCCGCCCCTGGGCCGGCAGGGGCAGCACCGAGCCGCGAGGCGCACCCGGAAGAGCGCCGCCCCCGGCCCCGCCCAGCCGGGCTGCCCAGAGCCGGGCGGCGGCGGCCACGGCGAGGACCGTGCGCGGGCGGAGTGGCGGAGCCGGCGGCTGGACGCGGGGTGCCATGGCGGCCGCCGAGCGCCGCGCCTTCGCGCACAAGATCAACAGGTAGCGCGACCGCCGGGCCCCCTCCTCGGTGGCCCCCACGTGTCCGAGCCCCGCCCCGGGAGGCCCGCCCCCGCCCCACCCCCGGCTGGGGCGCCCCCCATTCACTTCTTGGCCTTGGCGGGGGCTGGGGAGGAGAAGGCGGCGAGGGCGGCAGGGTCCGGGCTGGGGACCACGCCGGGGCCGCGAGCGCGATGGCGGCAGAGGAAGCGTGGGGGCGTGCCCGGGGGGCTTCCTGGAGGAGGTGGTGCAGGGAAAGAGGGTGCCGGATGCCTCTGTGCCTCTCCTCGGTCCCCGAGCCCAAGGAGGAGGTGCCCTCCGTCCCATCTCCTGCTGTTTTGGGGCAGGGATGCTCCTGGCGTCGGGATTTGGGACAGAAGTGGTGCTCTGGCGGCCTTTGAAACCCCTCAGGAGGTTTCCTGAGCCCTTCCCCCTTGCCCCCCACCCTCGAGCCCCGTGGCCAGCTGTCTGGGGGAGGGCGGGAACAGCTGTGGACCCCCTACCCTGCCCTGCTTCAGGCTCTCCCCCAGCATGGGCTAGACAAGCTGGGATAGATGGGTGATTGAATGGAGAAAGTGGGGACTGGGGACCGAACCAGCTGGTGGGCAGACGGGGGAGGGGACAGGCGCCAGGCGCGGGGTGGGGGATCCATTTCCGCGGCCACTGGGGATTATGAGAGACTCAGGCTGGGAGGGGGATGTCAGACTCTCAGCTGAGGAACCTCTCCAGAGATTGTCGTCTCTGCATCCATGATGGGTGCAGAATCGGCTCAGTGTCTTCTCAACTGGGGACCTGCCCTAACCACACCCAGGTGAAAGAGCCACCTTGTGGATGGGCCCCTGGCCTGATGGGGACACAAGAAAAGATCCCGCCCTTGGGGGCAGACAGTGGGGGACACAAACAAGGACAAACAAGATAAAGCAGGTCTTATGTTAGCGATAAGTCCTGTCATGTATGGGGACGTACAAGGCAGGGAAAGAGGATAGAGAGGGTGGGGGCTTCTTTTGATGGGTGGTAGTCAGGAAGGCCTGGATGAGAAAGTGTCTTTTGAGCAGTGACCTGAAGGAGATGAGGGAGAGAGCCATGTTTGTATGTGAGAGAAGAGCTTCCAAGCACAGGGAAGAGCAGGTGCAAAGGCCCTGAGGTAGGAACTGGCCTGGTGAGTTCACAGATATTCAAGGAGGTCAGTGTGTCTGGAGCAGAGTTAATGAAGGGAATAGTGGTGGCAGATGGTTCAGGGCCTTGTGGATTTCAGGGAGGACTTTGACTTTTACCCCAGTGAGGCTGGAGCTGTGGAGGGTTCTGAGCAGAGGAGGGAGGACACAACCTAGTGTCTAGGGCATAGTGAGTGTTCATTACATAGTGGTCATGCTATTTTTATGTCTTAAATTACCTCTGTGTCTCTGAATTGTCTGTCTTGGGCCTTTGGCCTCAGAGTGTTATTACCATCTGTTCTTTGCTTTGCAGTCCCTGTGTCTTGGGTCCACCCAAGTGAGAAAGAGGGGTCCTGGGTTCCACCCTGGGGAACAGGTGCTAAAGAGCCCAGGACAAGAAGAGTAGGGAAAGATCCTGGGGCCTCAGTGAACCAGTGAGTGAGTGGCGTAAGCTTATAGTCACCCTCAGAAAAGGTTTCCAAAGTAACCTAGTAGGCACCTAGTGTGTACATGCTGAGACCTGGGCCTGTATTCATTTATTCATTCATCTGATCGTTAATTCCACATATACCATATTAGCTTGAATATTAGGCAGTCTCCTGGTTTCCTAATGAACAGATTCTTTAAAAAAGTTTTGGGTATATCTTAAAAATACAAACTTTTATGAATATAGATAACATTTATGAATGTTGCTGTATGCAATATACGATTGTGAGGATGGCACAGGACCGGGCAGTGTTTCGTTCTGTCATACATAGGGTCGCTATGAGTCGGAACCGACTTGACAGCACCTAACAACAACAACATATACAATATAATTTGTTCATCTTGTCACTTGTACCATTTAAAATATAATATACAATGATGATAACCCACCGCTTACGATGCACTTACCACGTTTCTGGGATGTTACTTGTTTAATTGTCCACGCTGCCTCTTGACATAGGTACAGCTGTTGAAACCGAGGCTCACAGTGGTTAGGTCCACCCACAAGGGTCGCCAGTGGGGAAGTTGTGGAGCTGGGGGTCGACCCCACGATCATGTAGCCCCAGAGCCTGGAACAATTCTGGAAACTGCCTTTCCTGCCTTCACTTATCCTGAAGCGCGTTTATGCAGTTTCTTCCTGGGGGGTCTTCATTCCGTGCCTCAGCTCTCTGATTTTGGGCAGTTTGTGTTTTTCACTTAAAGAATTGAGGATTTATTGGAGGGATGTACACCGAGAAGTTTCGCTATTCTAAAGTTACTGCTGGATTTCAGGGAAACATCTTCCTCCCATCCTGTCCCCCCTACCCCGTCCCCAACTGTATCTGCAAACACAAGCATGCTCATGTATTATTATTTTTTACCTTTATTGTGACAGATGTCCTTCATACAGAAAAGTGCAAAGTTTATCTTTTTTATTTTTATTTTTTATTGTAGTTTAAGTGAAAGTTTACAATTCAAGTTAGTCTCTCATGCAAAAATTTATGCATACATTGTTATGTGACCCTAATTGCTCTCCCGATACTGTGACAGCACACTCCTTTCAACCCCTGATTTCCTGTGTCCATTCAGCCAGCTCCTGACCCTCTCTGCCTTCTCATCTCACCTCCGGACAGAAGCTGCCCATTTAGTCTCTTGTATCTACTTGAGCTAAGAAGCACACTCTTCAGAAGTATCGTTTTATGTCCTGGAGTCCAGCCTAATCTTTGTCTGAAGAGTTGGCCTTGGGAATGGTTTTAGTTCCGGGTTGACAGAACTGGGGGCTATGCTTTCCAGGGTTCCTCCAAGTCTCAGTCAGACCACTAAGTCTGGTCTTTTTACTAGACTTTGAGTTCTGTACCCCGCCTTTCTCCTGCTCCATCAGGGACTCTCTGTTGTGTTCCCTGTCAGGGCGGTCGTTGGTGGTAGCCGGGCACCATCTGCTTCTTGTCTCAGGCTGATGAAGTTCCTGGTTTATGTGGCCTTTTCTGTCTCATGGGCTAATACTTTCCTTGTGTCTTTGGTGTTCCTCATTCTCCTTTACCCCAAGTGGGGTGGGACCAATTGATGCATCTTAGATGGCGGCTCACTAGCTTTTAAGATCCCAGACACCACTCACCAAAGTAGGATGTACAACATTTTCTTAATAAAGTTTGTTATGCCAGTTGGCCTAGATGTCCCCTGAAAGCATAGTTCCCAGACCCCCACCCCTGCTACTCTGTCCCTCGAAGTGTTTGATTGTATTCAGGAAACTTCTTAGCTTTGGTTCAGTCCAGTTGTGCTGACTTCCTGTGAAGTGTTTGTTGTCCTTCCTTTCACCTAAGATAATTCTTATCTGCTATCTAGTTAGTGAATAACCCTCACCCTCCCTCCCCACCCTTGTAACCATCAAAGAATGTTTTCTTCTGTGTTTAAACCTTTTCTTGAATTCTTATAGTAGTTGTCTTATACAATATTTGTCCTCCTGTGACTGACTAAATTCACTCAGCATAATATTCTCCAGATTCCTCCATGTTATAAGACGTTTCACAGATTCATCGTTGTTCTTTATGGTTGCACAGTATTCCATTGGTTTGTGAATATACCATAATTTGTTTATCCATTCATCTGTTGATGGGCATCTAGGTTGTTTCGATCTTTTTTGCTATCGTGAACAGTGCTGCAATGAACATGGGTGTGCATGTATTTATTCATGTGATAGCTCTTATTTCTCTAGGATATATTCCAAGGAGCGGGATTGCCGGATCATATGGTACTTCTGTTTCTAGCTTTTTAAGGAAGCGTCAAATCAATTTCCAAAGTGGTTGTACCATTTTACATTCCCACCAACAGTGTAGAAGTGTTCCAGTCTCTCCACAACCTCTCCAACATTTATTGTTTTGTGTTTTTTGGATTAATGCTAGCCTTGTTGGGGTGAGATGGTATCTCATTGTAGTTTTGATTTGCATTTCTCTAATGGCTGATGATTGTGAGCATTTCTTCATGTGTCTGTTAGCTGCCGGAATGTCTTCTTTGGCGAAGTGCCTGTTCATATCCTTTGCCCATTTTTTAATTGGGTTATTTGTCTTTTTGTTGTTGAAGTTTTGCAGTATCTTATAGATTTTAGAGATTAGATGCTGATCGGATTTGTCATAGCCAAAATTTTTTTCCCAGTCTTTAGGTTGTTTTTTGACTCTTTTGGTGAAGTCTTTTGAGGAGCATAAGTGTTTGATTTTTAGGAGCTCCCAGTTATCTAGTCTCACTTCTGGTGTTTGTGCATTGTTACTTATGGTTCGTATTCTATTTATGCCATATATTAGGGCTCCCAGCGTTGGATGTATTTTTTACTCCATGATCTTTATCATTTTCTATTTTATATTTAGACCTTTTATCCATTTTGAGTTAGTTTTTGTGCATGGTGTGAGGTATGGGTTTTGTTTCAGTTTTTTGCAGATGGATATCTAGTTATGCCAGCACCATTTGTCAAAGAGACTGTCTTTTCCCCAATTAATGGACTTTGGGCCTTTGTCAAATATCAGCTGCTCATAGGTGGATGAATTTATGTGTGGATTCTCAGTTCTGTTCCATTGGTCTATGTATCTGTTGTTGTACCAGTACCAGGCTGTTTTGACTATCATGGTGGTATAATAGGCTCTAAAATCAGGTAGTGTGAGGCCTCCCAAGAAAAGTGCAAAGTATAAAGAGTAATTATAAAGCAAACGCCAGTGAAAAGGCCACCTGGGTCAAGACAGGGACCGGCTCCACCTTCCCAGCTCCTCTCCCCCACTCCAGCAGCCCCTCTGCATTTTCACCTACCTCTGCTCCCAGAGACATCCACCACGCTGATGGTTGCAGTCATCCTTTCTTCATTTGCCTTGTGGTTTCTCCATTCAAGTTGGCTTCCTGTCTGCCATGCGGTAGTTTTAGGACTTTATATGAACGGACTCATGTGGGATGTCGTCCACTGGGCTGGCTTCTCTCACTTAGCATAATAGCAGGAAGTGCCGCTGCCTATAGCCAGGTTCTTCCTGTTTCGCTGTTGTGTAGTATTCCATTGTTTGTGTTTCCCCATTGCTGTTGATGAACGCGTGGGTGGTTTCAGTTTGGGGCTGCATGGAATGTTCTTAGCTGTGACTCTTGCTGCCTGTGTCTGTGGATTCCTCCTGAGCCTCTATGCCTCGGTGGAATTGCTGGACTGGAGTATCTTTACCTTTGCTAGATAATTACAGGTGCTTTTCCAAAGGGATTTCCTGCACCAGTGGATAGGCGTTCCAGTTGCTCTCCATCTGTCATCTCTGGCACTTGCATTGTCTTTTAAATTTTCTGCCAGTGGGGGACTCTGTGTGTGTGTGTGTGTGTAGAAGAATCTCTTTGTAGCTTCATGCGGATTCATTTTCACCCTCCCTTTTTATACAAGTGGGAGCACACAGCACCCATGTCTTCGGTCATTCTTCTTGTTGTTGTTGTTGTGGAGAATATACACAGCAGAACACACTCCAGTTCAACACAAATTCTATAGGTACAATGCAATGATATTGATTATATTCTTTGAGTTGTGCAGCCATTCTCACCCTTTTCTGAATTGTTCCTCCCCCATTAACATAAGCTCACTGTCCCCTAAATTTCCTATCTAGCCTTTTGAGTTGCTGTTGTCAGCTTGATCACATATAGATAGTTCTTAAAAAAGCATAATGCCCAAGGCAGGCATTCTTTACTAGTTAAGCTAAACTATTGGGTTTTATAGGGAATATTTTTAGTTTAAGGATTAAAGATTATCTCAGGGCAGTAGTTTTGGGGGTTCATCCAGCCTCCATGGCTCCAGAAAGTCTGGAGTCCATGAAAATTTGAAGTTCTCTTCTGCTTTTTCCCCCTTTTGATCAGGGCTTCAATCATTCTTGTTTCTGGCTTTATCATCCTCTTGCCCTCAAAGGCTAGCCCTCTGTTGATCTGACCAGCCCTGGGGTGAGTTCCAGTCTGTCTGAATTCTCAGTGATACCACCACTTTGTCTTTCCTCCCTGAGCCTCTGGTCTCTGCAGCGTCATGTTGTGTTGTCTATTTTTCACCTTAGGAGAATTTATCTCAATAATGGCTACAACCCAGACCTGATCTTTACAATTTCCCCCATTGCAATTGTGAGGTCCCTTCCTTGGAAAAACTATTAAATTCAGCTCGACATTTTGCCTTCTTGTCCCCCTATCCTTTTTTTTTAATTGCAGTAAAATTTATATAACAAAACATTTGCCATTTCGGCATATTTTAATGCGTGCAATTTGGTGACATTAATTATGCTGACCATTTGCCTCCTTTTTTAAAAACCTGTTCCACTGGGGACTTCTGAAGCACATCTCATGGGGTGAGAAAAAGAGAGGAGTGGAGGAGGAAGCCAAGGTTTGGGTCCCGAGCACCTGGGAGGATGGAGCTGCCCTCAGTGAGACAGGAAGGCAGTGGGAGGGCAGGTTGTGGCCCTCCTGTGTGCGAGATACCTGGAAGAGCCCCACATGGGCATGCCAAGGAGGGAGGTGGCAGGAAGAACTTGAGGATTCATCAGTGTTTTGTTTTAGTTGCCACCCAGTCGGCTCTGACTCATAGTGACTTTCTGTAAGACAGAACAAAACATTGCCGATTCCTGCACCATCTCCATGATGGTTGGTATGCTCAAGTCCATTGTTGCGGTCGCTGTGTCAGTCCATCTCACTAAGGGCCTCCCTTGCCTTTGTTGACCCTCCAGTTTACCAGCCATGATGTCCTTTTCTAGTGACTGGTCTTTCCTGATGATGTATCCAAAGTAAGTGAGCTGAAGTCTCACCATCCTGGCTTCTAAGAAGCATTCTGATTGTATTTCTTCTGAGACACGTTTGTTCTTCTGGTCAACCTGTTGCTGTCCAGTCTATTCCAACTAATAGTGACTCTATAGGACAGAATAGAAATGCCCCATAGGGTTTTTTCCAAGGAGTAGCTGGTGGATTTGAACTGCTGACCTTAACCATTATGCCACCAGGGTTCTGGTCTTCTGACAGTCCACCATTTTCTTAGTTATCTAGTGCTGCTATAACAGAAGTACCACAAGTGAATGGGTTTAACAAAGAGAAGTTTATTCTCTCACAGTTTAGGAGGCAAGAAGTCCAAATTCAGGGTGCCAGCTCCAGGAGAAGGCTTTCTCTCACTGTCGGCTCTGGGAGAAAGTCCTTGTCATCAATCTTCCCTGGTCAAGGAGCTTCTCAGTACAGGGACCCCAGGTCCAAAGGATGCGCTATTCTTCCAGTTCTTGTTTCTTGGTGGGATGAGGTCCCCATGTCTCTCTGCTCGCTTCTCTCTTTTATATCTCAAAAGAGATAGGCTTAATACACAACCTAATCTTGTAGATTGAGTCCTGCCTCATAAACATAACTGCCACTTATCCCACCTCATTAACATCACAGAGGTAGGATTTACAATACATAGGAAAATCACATCAGATGACAAAATGGTGGACAATCACACAATACTGGGAATCATGGCCTAGCCAAGTTGATACACATTTTTGGGGGACACAATTCAATCCATGACATTCACCCTTTGGTCCCCCAAAATTAATGTTCTTGCCACATGTAAAACAAATTCGCTCCATCGTATCATAGCAAAAGTCTTAATTGAACTCCGAATCCAAAATCCCAAAATTCTTCTTCATCTGTGAAATCTAGAATACAAGTTATCTGCTTCCAAAGTACAATGGTAGAACAGGTACAAGCTAGGCATTTACATTACAAATGGGAGAAATTGGAGGGAAAGAAGGTATAACAGGCACCAAGCAAGTCAGCAGAATACATTACGTCAGCCCTCAAGGCTTGAAAATAATCCTGTGTTCTCTGAAACCATTTACACGGTGGCCCTGCCCTCCAAACTCTAGATATTGGTCATACTCTCCAGATTCTGAGTGGAGGCCCCTCGGCCCTGAGCTTCAGCTCCACCTTCTAGGCCCACTGAAATGGCAACTCTGCTCTCTCAATTGGGTGCACCATTCTCCTAGTCCATCTGAGTGGTGACTCCACCCTTTGAGACCCCAGAAGTTGTGTCCCTACCCTCTGAGACTGAGGCAGATCTTCCTTGTCTCTTCAGCTTCTGCTTCCTTGTTCCTTGGCCTCTCAGCCCCTTGAGCCTCACTGCCCACATCTGCCCTGCTGGAGGCAAGTGTTCCAAAGCTCTTTAGCTCCACCAATAAGTGCCTGGAGGCACCCCACTCCTCCAGTAAACTTTGGCTGGAAGGCTCTCAGCTCTCTTGCTCCATGGGTCAGGATAGAGGCTTCTCCTGATTCACATAGTCGCAGGGGCTGCCGAAACCAAGATCGGCAGGTCAGAGAGCAGGGCCTTTGCTCACTCTGGATCCTGCAGCTGGCTCCTGTTTGTCTGATCTCCAATGCTTGGGATTTGAGCTAGCAGCTTACCTATGGTCTTGCCTGCCGATCTTGGGATTCCTTGATCTTTGCAGCCTGTGAGCAAGAGCCCTGCTCTCTGACCTGCCAATCTTGGATTCGCCAGCCCCTGTGGCTATGTGAATCTGGAGAAGCCTCTATCCTGACCCATGGACTTGGGATCTTCCAGCCTCTACAACTGCGTGAGCCATTTCCTTGATATAAATTTCTCTCTATATATATATTTATATGCTTTACTAGTTTTGCTTGTCTAGAGAACCCGGCCTAAGACAACAGTATATTCAATATTCTTTGCCAACACCATAATTCAAAGGCATCAATTCTTGGGTTTTCCTTATTCATTGTCCAGCTTTCGCCTGCATATGAGGCAATTGAAAATACCATGGCTTGGTCAACCGCACCTTAGTCCTCAAAGTGAAGTCTTTTCTTTTTAACACTTTAAAGAGGTCTTTTGTAGAAGATTTGCGCGGTGCGATGCATCATATGATTTCTTGACTTCCACTTCCAAGGGCGTTGATTGTTGATCCTTGACAACTTTAAATTTCTCCTTCATTTACCATGATGTTGTTAATTGGTTGTCAGTGTTTAGGTGTTAAGGACCCAAGACAGGACAGAATTGGGGGGCTGGAGGTGAGTGTAGAAAGGAAAGAGGTGGGCTCTGGAGCCCCCTGTTCTTGGCTCTGCTCCACTGTTGTGGGTGATGTAGACGGTCCAGTGCTGAAGAGTATGACCAACCATGTTTCAGTTCTGGGACCTGCTTCATCTGGCTATGTGACCCTGGGTGAATCACCACCTCTGTCTGAGCCTCACTCGTCTTTCATATAAAAACAGGGCCAGAAATTTCAGCTTTCCAGTTTTGCCTTTGAGGATGACATGGTGACAGCAACCCTTAATTGAGCACCTACTGTATGCTGAGCAAATAATCCAAGTAGCTGGACTATATGAAGAAGAACGTGGCATCAGGATTGGAGGAAGAGTCATTACCAAGCTGAGATATGCAGATGACTCAATCTTGCTTACTGAAAGTGAAGAGGACTTGAAGCACTTACTGATGGAGGTCAAAAACCACAGCCTTCAGTATGGATTACACGTCAACATAAAGAAAACAAAAATCCTCACAACTGGACCAGTAAGGAACATCATGATAAACAGAGAAAAGATTGAAATTGTCAAGGATTTCATTTTATTTGGATCCACAATCAACGCCCATGGAAGCAGCAGTCGTGAAATCAAATGACGTATTACGTTGGGCAGATCTGCCACAAAAAAACCTGTTTAAGGTGTTCAAAAGCAAAGATGTCACTTTTGAGGACTAAGGTGCACCTGGCCCAAGCCATGGTATATTCAGTTGCCTCATGAGCATGCAAAAGCTGGACAATGCATAAGGAAGACTGAAGAATTGATGCCTTTGAATGATGGTGTTGGCAAAGAATATTGAATGTACCATGGACTGCCAGAAGAATGAACAAATCTGTCTTGGAAGAAGTACGGCCAGAATGCTCCTTAGAAGTGAGGATGGCAAGACTTTGTCTCATGTACTTTGGACATGTTATCAGGAGGGACCAGTCCCTGGAGAAGGACATCATGCTTAGTATCGTAGAGAGTCAGTGATACAGAGGAAGACCCTTGACAAGTTGGATTGATACAGTGGCTGCCAACAGTGGGCTCAAATATAGCCAACAATTGTGAGAATGGCACCAGACCAGGCAGCGTTTTGTTCTGTTAGAAAAAATGAGTTAGAACCAATTCAATGGCACCTAACAACAGCTATATGCCAGGCCCTGTACTCAGTGAGGTGGGCATTGTCCTGAACCCAGAGGCCCAGAGAGAGGCAGTCTCTCACCTACACTTGTCCAGCTCCAAGCAGAGTACAGAGCTGATGGCTCAGTAATCTGGCTTCCATGGCCATAGTATTGTGGACCTGGCCGTTCCCCACTTCGGGGGCCTCTTTTGAAGGAGCCCTCCCTCCTCACTTTTCCTGCTTTGGGGCAGCAGCTGCAGAACAGCTGGGACGAGGACCAGCCTCGTCCCCTGTCCCGGCGTCTTTCATAAGCCACCCCCCAGCCCCTGTGTGCCCATGATTCTGGAGGAGGCGGCCCCAGCTTGGGAAATTTGAGGACAAAGTCCTAATTTTTAACACCCTTTGAGTTTCCCAGAACCAAGCCTCTCACCCTGCAGCTGGTAGAAGCAAGACTCTGGGACTGTTGACAGAGAAAATAGATACAATCCAGGGCTGGAGGAGGAATGAGGCTGGGGTCTCAAACTGGAGACCTTCACATTGGGGCAGGGCTGTGGGCAAGTTTTGTTTGGCCCACAGGGATTTGAATTTCAAGGTCTTAGACAGTGCTAAGGGAGCTCTGGGGATGCAGTGGTTAAAAACTGAGCTGCTAACCAAAAGGTTGGCAGTTCAAATCCACCAGCTGCTCCTTGGAAACCCTATGGAGCAGTTCTACTATGTTCTGTAGGGTCGCTATGAGTTGGAATCAACTTGACAACAGTGGGTTTGGTTTGGTTTTTCAGAAGGAGCTGAGGATCCCAGTTGGCCCATCCTCCCCTCCCCCACCCTGTCTTCAGCATCACCCAGGCCTACCACACACATTCACCTCGCTGGTGGCCTGTGGACCATTGGGTCTGCGGTCCTCAGCATTGCCATTTTATGGGCACAACTTTTTATTATGAAAATTTCCTGTTGTTAGTTGCCGTTGAGTAGATCCCAACTCATGGCAACCCCATGTGTGCAGAGTAAAACTGTGTTCCATCGGGTTTTCAAGGCTGTGACCTTTCAGTAGCAGATTGCCAGGCCTGTCTTCTGAGGCACCTCTGGGTGGGTTTGAACCACCAGCCTTTTGGGTAGTAGTCAAGCGCTTAAGTTTCCTCTAAAACCGTTAAGTGGATTCCAACTCTTAGCAACTCTATAGGACAGGGTGGAACTGCCCCCTAGGGTTCCCAAGGATGTAATCTTTAGGGAAGCAGACTGCCACATCTTTCTTCCACGGAGTGGCTGGTCGGTCAAACTGCCTTTCAGTTAGCTGCTAAGCACTTAACCATTGTGCCACCAGGGCTCCTTAAACCAAACCTGTTGCCATCGAGCCAATTCCGAACATGGTGTGGCAGTCTGCTTCTGTAAGCATTCCAGCCTTGGAAACCCTGTGGCTAGTTCTTCCCTCTCCTATAGGCTTGCTGTGAATGAGTGTCTATGAGTAAGTTTCCTAGCACACTGAAAGTTGGCAAATGGAGGGGAGTGAGGCCCAAACACCCAGGCAATCAGCTTCTTTATTTTAAGAGGAACTCAAGCCCAGAGAGGATGTCCTGCCTTCCCAAGGCCACACAGCTAAAATGTCTGGGGCTCCCCCCAACTCAGCCTAGAGTGGACTTGGGCAAGTTGGACCAGGAAGCAGATTTGAAGGGATTCACTCATTCCATAAAATTTTTTTTTTAATTGAGCACCTGCTATGTGGTGGGGCCTCCGTGGGGACCAAGACAGCCCTAGATCCAGCATTTACAGAGACCTGGGGAGTAGGGTCTCCATGCTCCCTTCCTCCTGCTATGGGGCAGAGCACAGAGCCCACCTCAGGGCCTTTGCAACTTGCTGTTCCCGCTTCCTGACACAGTCTTCCCCCAGATAACTTCATGGCTCTCTCCCTCGCCTCCTTCCAAGCTCAGCTGAAGAAATTGGGGGCCTGGGGGATCCTTGCCTCTCTGGGTTTACTCCAAATTCCTGATCCAGCACTCAGCCCCCTGCCCTGTGAGTCTTGCCCCTTCACCCTTATCCTCCCCGACTTCGAAGGCTAGCTCAGGTACAGGCAGCCCAGGAAGGTGGTGGCTCCGATGGCTTCACCCTCTCAGCTCCACAGGTCACCACACTTGCCGATGAGAGGCAGCCTCCTGTGGGCCAGCCTTACTGTCTTACACACGCCCTGAGAACGTGCCCAGTGGGTATGGGGTGTCCACTGAATGCCAGGCCCCGTGCTCAGCTCCACACGGCAGGCCTGTGAGGTCAGGGAGGTTACAGATGGGTAAACTGAGGCTCAGAGGCTACAGTGACTTGCCCAAGGCCCCATAGCAAGGGCAGGACAGGGTACACGTTCTGGATGGGATGGAGGAAGCAAGGCCAAGTGTGTTTGAGGTCTCCAGGGTGGGTAAAGGCCCCCACGTGAGGAAGTGGAGGCTAGAAGTCAGCAGGCCTCACTCCAGGCCTGGAAGCCAGTACTGCTGGGCAGCACTCAGACCCCCGGCTGGGGCATCAGGCCCCACCCCGAGGCAGTTTCTCCATCTGTGCATGGTTGGGGTGGGGAGGTGTTGGACGGGCCCAGGCCCAGCTTGTGGGGGATGGGGGGCTGTCCTCCTGCCATAGCCCTGGGGCCCACAGCCTGTTTTTTTTGTCCTTCTACAGCCTGGACTCTCCCCAAATAGAATGAATTTGTTGGGCTCCGAAGCCCAGGTTCTCAGGGCCTGCTGCCTGAGTTTCTTGCCCCCAACGGCTCCCTCTCTCTTCCCACAGAACGGTGGCCGCTGAGGTGCGGAAGCAGGTGTCCCGGGAACGTAGTGGCTCACCCCACTCCAGCAGGCGCTGCAGCAGCTCCCTGGGGGTAAGTGTTTGGAGGGGGTGCCCCCAGGACCCTGCTGTCTGGCAGGGGTGGGGCTTCCCCTCTGTCCAGGCTCTGTCCTACCCCCTCCTACCAGTGCCCTGTCCTGTGGGGAGACAGGCGGCTTCCCTGGGCTGGGACCTGGCAAGTCGCAGGGAGGGGGATCCCTTATCCTGGCCCTAGTGCAGTCGTCGTTCTTGTTTCCTGTGACGGGGGAGGGGGCCTCCCTCTCGCTAGCTGCTTCCTGTAGGGGGGCAGCCCTATGGGTGGTTGAGGGGAGGGGCTACTGGGCTGATGTCACCCCATCTCCTGCTGCCTGGACCACCTGGGTGGTGATGGGGGAAGGGAGAGATGGGGGATGGGAGATACTTCCAGCTGCAGTGGAGAGGGGAGGCCATCTTGACCAGGGAGACCAAGGGACTGTCTCTTCCCTACTCTGAACTCCCATCCTCTGTCCCCATGCCTTTCCTTCCACCATTAGTTCCCTGCCCTCCAGGCACAAGGGCATGATTTCCTGCCCGGAACGCCTGGAAGGAGGGGCTAGATTGCATTCTTGGTGGGGGTGGAGAGTCTGACAGTGTTCACTGTCCTCTGTGGCCCCTCCGCAGCTCTAGAACCCTCTATGGCTCTCACCACCCTCCAATTCCAGTCTGAGACCAAGCACAACCCCAGCCCCACCTAAAAAAAAACAAAACAAAAACCAAACCCGTTGCTGTCGAGTCAATTCTGACTCAGAGACCTTATAGCAACAGAGTAGAACTGCCCCATAGAGTTTCCAAGGAGCGCCTGGTGGAATCGAACTGCTGACCTTTTGGTTAGCAGACTTAGCTCTTAACTACTACACCACCAAGGTTTCCCAGCCCCATCTAGTGCCCCCTAATCCCAGCCCCAGGGGCAAGGGTTGCAGCCACTTTGCTCTAACCCAGGTCCCACTGGCTGAGGTTGTTGAGCCCCTGGACTTTGAGGACATGCTTCTGAGCCGGCCGCCAGATGCTGAGCCTGGGCCCCTCCGGGACATGGTCGAGTTTCCAGCTGACGACCTGGAGCTGGTGCTGCAGCCCCGGGAGTGCCGGACCACGGAGCCCGGGATCCCTGAGGATGGGTGGGTGCAGCATCCCGCCTTCCCTGTCCAGGATATCACCCTGCCGCAGTGCCCCCCATTAACATAACATTTCCCATCAGGCTCTGGGCTCCAGCAGCCCTGAGTTCACCTCCTGGCTCAGCTCTGTGACCTTGGACAAGTCACACTCTCTCTCTGAGTCTCCATCTCCCCATCCTAAGATAGGCAAAAGTGCAGTCCCAACCTCACTTTGGGCCCTGCCTCTGTTACCCCAATTTTATTTTCCACAGAAAGCTGGACGCCCAGGTGAGGGTCGCCGTGGAGATGTACACAGAGGACTGGGTCATCGTCCACAGGAGGTGGGTCTGAACCCGGAAGAGCCAAGCTGCTGTCTTGGCCAGTCCAGGGCAGCTGGACCTCCTCGGGTGGAACACAGGGAGGGTGGGTGGTCTTGCAGACCTCATGTAAGCCTCAGCCAGTGCATGGGTGCAAATCGGGGACCGCTGGAGAGCCCTCAGCCCCACTTGCTATCCAGACCTGTCTCCTGCCAGGTACCAGCATCTGAGTGCAGCGTACAGCCCCATCACCACAGAGATGCAGCGTGAACGGCAGAAGGGCCTCACACGCCAGGTCTTTGAGCAGGACATTTCTGGGGATGAGAGGACCAGCCCTGAGGACTCGGTGAGGGAGCCCTGGGCAGGGGTCACCACAAGGGTATGTGCATGGGTTCTTGTCCCAGCTCTTGGTCTCACATGATAGGAAACAGACCCAAATAAGCTTGAGGCTAAAATGAAATGTATCGACCCCATGAGTGAAAACTTAAGGGTAATAGTTGTTGACATTTTATTAACCACTTACTGTATACTAAATATTCTGCACTTATTCTCCTTTCATTCTGTGAGGCAGGACAACAATTATACCCATTTTGTTGTTAAGAAAACTGAGGCACAGCAAGGTTATCGGAGGACCTTCCCTGGCCTGCTGAGTCTTAAGCCTGTATTTTGTCAACCAACATTTACAGAGCGCCTACTCTATACCAACAATAATTAGTCATTGTTTCTATTGTTTTTAGATGATTATTAACCCATTTGACAGATGGGAAACTGAGGTCCTTAGAGTTGGGGTCAGAGACCCAGGGTCGTAGTGCCATATTGGGATTTGAACCAGGGCATTCTGGCTTCGGCTGCTGCTGAGGGCAGGGGGGGTCAGGCAGGGTCCTGGGCCAGTGGCAGCTCCAGTGGGAAGAACTCTTCCCTCCCCTGGCAACAGTGAGCAGAGTCCCAGGGAAGGCTCTCATTGACCCAGCCCAGGCATGTGCTCACCTTGGAGCCAATCCCTGGGGCTGGCAAATGGCATGTTCTGATTGGCTAGTCAAGGGTCACGTGAAGCCCAGGACATGGGGTAGAGTAGCCTTCTGCAACAATGGTAAAGGAAGGGTGGTCCCCAGACAGAAGTTTCTGGGAAGGAGGTTAGCAAAGTCCCCAGGTACTCCCTGTAGTAGTGACCCTACTCTCTAGCCCTCAGCTTCGCCATCTGTAGAATGGGTATGAGGACGGTCCTACCTAGGTGGGATGAGGGTGCATCCAGCTGGTGCTCAGTGCTTGCACATTCTCTACTGGTAGGAAGATCCCCGGCGCTGCTCAGGTTCCCCAGACGACACTCCACGAGGCAGCGGTGCCTCTGGCATCTTTGACCTGAGGAACTTGGCAGCTGACTCACTGCTGCCCTCGCTGCTGGAGCGCGCAGCCCCCGAGGACGTGGACCGGCGCAATGAGGCCATGCGGCGGCAGCACCGGGCCAGCGCCCTGCTCGCCCTCTACCCAGCGCCTGACGAGGTGGGTGCCTGCAGATCCACACAAGTCCTCAGGCCAATACTCATCTGACCGACATGTATCCCTATATATTATCCTACCAACATTCACTGGGTGCCTGCTGTATACCCTGGGTGGTGCATACAATTAACATACTCAGCTGCTAACCGAAAGGTTGGTGGTTATAGTCCACCCAGAGGTACCTCAGAAGAAAGGCCTGATGCTCTACTTCAGAAAAATCAGCCACTGAAAACCTATGAAGCATAGTTCTACTCTGACACATGTGGCAACGCCATGAGTTGGGGTCAACTCGAAGGCAACTGGTTTTACTGTATGTTGTTGGGTGCAGTCAAGTCGATTCTGGCTCATTTCTTATTGCCCTTGAGTTGATTCCGACGCTAATATGACAGAGTAGAACTGCCCCTTAGCGTTTTCAAGGCTGTAATCTTTATGAGAGCCTGCCACACAGTAAACACCCAAACATGTTATGTGAATAAATATAGAGACATACTGCAGGTACCTACTAAAAGTTGGTTGGATATACAGACATATACAGAAAGCATTCAATAAATGTTGATTTGACATAGAGATATGTACTAGGCACCCAATACATACTGACTGAATAAATAGAGGTATATAGTAAGCACTCAATAAATGTTGGCCGAATACGAAGAGAGCTGTATACAGTAGGTGTCTAATAAATGTTGGTTCAAAAAAAATAGGTATACACAGTAGGTATTCGATTAATGTTGGTTGATTAAATACAGGGATATATACTAGGTTCCTAATAAATGCTGCTTGATTAAATATAGGAATATGCAGTAGATACACAATAAGTACTGGCTGAATAAATACAACCAACATTAATCGAATACCTACTGTGTATACCTATTTTTTTTGAACCAACATTTATTAGACACCTACTGTATACAGCTCTCTTCGTATTCGGCCAACATTTATTGAGTGCTTACTATATACCTCTATTTATTCAGTCAGTATGTATTGGGTGCCTAGTACATATCTCTATGTCAAATCAACATTTATTGAATGCTTTCTGTATATGTCTGTATATCCAACCAACTTTTAGTAGGTACCTGCAGTATGTCTCTATATTTATTCACATAACATGTTTGGGTGTTTACTGTGTGGCGGGCACTAGGGATGCAGTTGTGAACAAGATAGACCTGGTCTCTGCCTTCACAGAGTTCACAGTCTACTGCAGGAGAGACCCGCCCCCCACTAGGAAATTCCAACCCAGACAGATAGCACCATGATGGTGGATGCCCAGAGTGTTGTGAACACCTAGAGGAGGTACCTGCCGGGCCTGAAGGGTCAGGGAAGGCTTCCTGGAGGAAGTGCCAGCTAAGCTGTGATCCGTATCATGAGCAGGCATTGAAAGAAGGAGGAAGGGCATCCCAGGCAGGGGGACTAGCACATGGGGTGGCTCAGAGGTGGGGGACTGAAAGGAGTCTAGTCTGAGGATAGAGCTGGTCATGGGCCAGGCATTCCAGGCCCTTCCCGGAGGATGTGTCCTAGCTGCCCCCACTGGCTCCTGACAGGATGAGGCCGTGGAACGCTGCAGCCGCCCGGAGCCACCCCGTGAGCACTTTGGACAGAGGATCCTGGTCAAGTGTCTGTCCCTCAAGTGAGTGGTGCTGCTCCGCCCCTCCTTTCGGACGTGTGTGGAGACCGTGTGGGTTCCAGTGCAGGGCACGTGTTTGGTTCTTACTGCATGAGTGATGTCATTACTGGGTGCAGCCCTGACACCCAGGAGGACATCTGTGGGCTTTTATGAGGGGAAATAATACTTCCTTTTTCATCCTCAAAGCCACTAATCATTAAGTGCTAACGTGTGTCAAACCCTGTTCTCAGCCTTTCATGTATATTAACTTGCTGAATCCTCACCACAACTTTGTGAAATGAGTGTGGGTGTAGGTGGGGAAACTGAGGCACAGAGTGGCAAAATCTTTATGCCCGAGAATATGTGAGTTGCGAGCAGCCCAGCCAGGATTTGAGCCCTGGCCCGGCTCTGGTGCTGGAGTCCAGTGGTTGCCTGCTCTGCTGCTGGGACCCAGGGTGGAGGGGGCGCTGGCGACCTTGCGTCTGGCTTCCAGCCGCACAGGGCCCCCTCCGTGTCGGCCCCTGGGGAACAGCCAGAGTGCGTGGGAATGGAGATGAACAGGATGTGGACTTGGACCGGAGCCTGCTTCTGCCCCTCCCCACCCTGAGTTCCTGCTGGAAAGACGGGGGCAGGAAAGGGAGGCTCTGGCCTGGCCTGAGGCCCAGGTAGGCCTCCTGCCCCAGGCACAAGGGTTGGGAACCTGCTCTGTGGGCTCATCCAGCCATTCAACAAACACTTATTGAGCACCTACTATGTATAGGACACATAACCGTGTGATGGCCACACAGGGCTGTGATGGGGGCTGGGGGCCAGAGGAGGCTCCTGACCCAGCCAAGGGGGGAGATGTCTGAGCTAAGATTCCAGGAGGAGGGGGATGAGCGCATGCTACGTGGGGTCACAGCACATGCAGAGGCTGGGAGACCTGCGTGGTTGGGCCACTGGACCGTCCGGAGAGGGGAAAATGAGGCAAGAGGCGGCTGACCAGGCCACACAGGACTTTGTTCTCAGGGCAGTGGGAGCCTCTAGTTTCCAGATGCTTCCTTAGGAGGTATGTAGTGACCAGGGGCCAGCAAGGCAGAGCACAACAGGCAGGCGGTTACAGTGGCCGTTCAGGCAAGCAGGGACAAGACCCAGCCCTGGTGGCAATGATGGCATGGCCCAAGGGGCCAGAGGACACCCCAGAGAAGGGCAACAGGGGGCCCAGGAGTCGAGAATTTCAAGATGGGGGAGACTGTTGTACCAAAAGCTGCCTCCATATCAACTAAACAAGGGCCAAAGTTGAGGGCTCTGTAAGTTACTAAGTCAGAGGATCTCTCAGTCCCTCAGTGTCTTCTTTTGCAAAGCCCATAGATGGTGGTTCCATGTGACCCAAAGGGAATGGTATGCCCCCACAATGCACTGAGGCCGGGCTGGGGCCTCAGAGGGAGCGGGGTGTGTGGGTGGCAGAGGGGTTAGGGAGAGCCTCTGCCAAAGAGCCTCCCATTCATCCACAGGTTCGAGATTGAAATTGAGCCCATCTTTGGGATCTTGGCCCTGTATGATGTGCGGGAGAAAAAGAAGGTAGGAGCCCCCTTTCCTCTCCCTGCTCCTCCTCCTCTTCAGGGGGCTGTGGGCTTTCTGGAGGTTGTGGCCCAGCTGCCTCTCTTGCCCTCAGATCTCAGAGAACTTCTACTTCGACCTAAACTCAGACTCCACCAAAGGGCTGCTGCGGGCGCATGGCACCCACCCCGCCATCTCAACCCTGGCCCGCTCTGCCATCTTCTCTGTGACCTACCCCTCACCTGACATCTTCCTGGTCATCAAGGTGCCCACTGGGGCTGGGTAAGGGGGTGATGAACGTGAGCGCTGCAGGTGCGGGCCCTGCTGTACTGGATCGAGACAGACATGTCACCAGGAAGGGTGATCAGGGCTGTGATGGGGAGCTCAGGCAGCAGCGGGAGCCCAGAGGAGACCCCTGACCCAACCCTGGTGGGGAGAAATCACCGAGGGCTTCCGTGGAGAGGTGACAGCTGAGCTAAGACCATAGGGGATGGACAGCCTGGAGGAAAGGGCCTCCTGGGCACATGTAACAGCCCAGTAGAGCTAGGAGGTGAGGGAGATGCTGGTGGGAGGTTCGTGGATAGATGTTTAAAATGTTTCTTTTCTAAGTTGAGAATTTTTCAGCTTTTAGGGGAGGAGAGCCTAGCTAGCACATTCATTTCAGATTTTCTGTTTCCAGGAGTGAGCTCAAGTTTCCTTTCCCAAAACATTACATTAGGTTACATTATTGAAACAAATTGGGCAGGTACAGTCAGGTGCTGCTCAAGGTCAGGCTTCACAGGGGTTCCTGCTTTTGGTCCTCACAGCAGCTCCGGGACCTGGGGTGACCATGGCCCCCATTTTGTAAATGGGGAAGCTGAGGCACAGAGAGAGTCCAGGGTCCCCCAGCCCCTGGATGGTCAGGATTGCAGCCCAGACCCCATAGCCCAAAGCCACGCTTGGAGCAGCCTCTGTTTGCACCCAAAATGAAAATGTAAATGCAGGGAAAATCTTGGAAGCGAAAGGTGGGCTTGAGCCTGGGGTTTGGGGTGGAATTCAGGGGTGAGGAGGGCTCCATCCAGGGGGCAGTGTGGACCATGGGAGGTGCTGGAGTAGGGACTCGGGCGGATGGAGTGTCTGGAGGCTTGGGGGTCTAGGAGGCTGGGGGGCTGCAGCCGGGCAGCACTTCACTCGGCCACCTGCCCGCAGCTGGAGAAGGTGCTGCAGCAGGGTGACGTCAGCGAGTGCTGCGAGCCCTACATGGTGCTGAAGGAGGCGGACACGGCCAGAGTGAGTGAGAAGGCTGGGCTGGGGGGGGGGGGGGCACCCCACGGGGCTGGCCGCTGAGCTGCCGGGGGTCCCCCCACAGAACAAAGAGAAGCTGGAGAAGCTGCGCCTGGCAGCTGAGCAGTTCTGCACCCGCCTGGGCCGCTACCGCATGCCCTTTGCCTGGACAGCTGTGCACCTTGCCAACATCGTGAGCTGTGCCGGGCAGACGGACCGGGACTCGGACTCTGAGGGCGGTGAGGAGGCGGGTGGGCTGATGGGGGCCCTGAGGCACAGACACCCTACCCAGTTGCAGTGGAGTCAACTGACTCATGGCAACACCACATGTGTCAGAGTAGAACTGTGCTCCACAGGGCTTTCAGTAACTGATTTTTTAGTAGATCCCCAGGCCTTTCTTTTGACGTGGCTCTGGGTGGACTTGAACCACCAGCCTTTCAGTTAGCAGTCGAGCGTTAACCCTTTGCACCATTCAGGAATTAGACTACCTAGGGCCTGGCAACTCAGGGAGGGGAAGGGGCGCCCTCTGGTGGCCACACTCAGTACAAGACCTGAATCTCCGTGGCTCTTTGTCCCTCCCTGTCTCTCATCTGTCCTTCTCTGACACTGTCTCCCCTAGAGCGCCGACCCGCCTGGACTGACCGCCGCCGTCGGGGGCCCCAGGACCGAGTGAATAGCGGGGATGATGCCTGCAGCTTCTCTGGCTTCCGCCCAGCCACACTAACTGTCACCAACTTTTTTAAGCAGGTGCTGTGGCTGTGGGACAGGGGGCTGAGGGGCACTCAGGGACCCCCATGGCCATTCTGCCTTGGGGACCCCCCAGCCCCTTGCCCCAGCTCATGGGGGCGGGTCATGTGCAGGAGGCCGAACGTCTCAGCGACGAGGACCTCTTCAAGTTCCTAGCGGACATGCGGCGACCATCTTCCCTGCTGCGGCGCCTGCGGCCCGTGACCGGTGCGTGGCGTGCCCCGTAAACAAGAGGTGTCGCTGTCATACAGTCTCTCAACAAGCGCACGCTGAGCACTTACTGTGCCAGGCATGGGGTCCCAATGATGACTGTGACAGACAAGTCCCCAACCTCAGGGGGTGGGCCTTCTACTGGGGACAAAGACGAGAAAGAGAATAGAGGAGACAGTGAGTAGGCCAAATGGTGGATGTGGTGGCAGAGGGAAGACTGGGCAGGTCCCGAAGGCAGAGCTGATCAAACGTGGGGTGAGAGAGGAGTAGGGGTGACGGCCAGCATTCTGAAGGATGGAGCCACCTGAAGGGCATTGTGGGACAGTAAAAGCCCTGACCCTACGGCCCAGTGAGGGTGGGGCTTCAGCCACGAGGCCCCATCACGCCAGGGTCTCAGGTTGGTGCCAGCTGGCTTCCTCCCCTTCCCCAGCCCAGCTCAAGATCGACATCTCTCCGGCTCCCGAGAGCCCGCACTTCTGCCTCTCCCCGGAGCTGCTGCATGTCAAGCCCTACCCAGACCCCCGGGGCCGGCCCACCAAGGAGATGCTGGAGTTCCCCGCCCGTGAGGTCTATGCCCCCCACACCAGCTACAGGTACAGCCCTGGGCCAGCTGGGCCCTCAAATTGAGCACGCAGGCACCAGGCTGAGTGGAGTCCTTCTCTCCAGACATGCAGACACCCGGGTTAATACCTCTGCTCTGCTTTAATGGGCTTGAGTGGCCGTTAAGGGGCACATATCCTTCTTGTACTCCTCCCCAACGGGGCTGTGTCCTCTGCCTGTATCCCTGCCTGCTTCTGTCTCTCTATGGCTGGAAGCGGGGTCCGGCGCCTTGGCTGACCCCAGTGAACAGGCAGCGCCTCCTTGCACAAGGGCTGCGCAGGGTCGTGGAAACGTCTCTTGCTGCGTGTCTGGTCCTCAGTTCCACCTAGGCGAGCTCAGGCTGGGAGCGCCGCTGTGTGGAGTCTGGGGAGGGAGAAGCAGCTTAGCCAAGTGAGGTGGCCCTGCATGCCCAGCTGCCCTGCATGCCCAGCCCCTACCAGGCAGCCCCCACCAGGCAGCCCCCACCAGGCAGCCCCCACCAGGCTTACCGCTCCTGGATCTCTTGCAGCCTTTGCTGCTGTGCCACTATCTCCCGCCTCTGTCGGTGCATGTGGCCCGTGAGGGTCCACACAATGTGACTCTGCTTGTCCGCGTGGGCCTGCAGGGATAAGACGGAAACCGCAGCTGGGGCCACCTCACCTCCCATGCCCCCACCCTGCCCAAACCAAAAACCAAACCCATTGCTGTCAAGGCAATTACGACTCATAGCGAACTTATAGGACAGAGTAGAACTGCCTGGTGGGTTCCAATGTGGTCCTTTCGGTTAGCAGCGAGTGTTTAACCACTGCATCACCATTCAGATCCCACCCTGCCCATGCCCCCCCACTGCAGCTTTGTGACCCAGCAAGTCACTGACCCTCTGTAGCCTCAACTTCCCCAGCTGTAAAATGGGGATAAAATAGTCCTCTCCTCATGGGCTTCTTGGATCCTATGGGTTGTTAAAGGGCTTGGTACTTACTGGGCACTCAATAAATGTTACCAGTTACTCTAATCAGCATGTATTGAGTGCCTGCTGTGTACCCTGTCCAATGCTGAGTATTGTACTCACATCAAGTCCCTGGCTCTGCTCTGAGACATCAGTTATTGCCCTTATTTGCAAACAGGGAAACTGAGGCACAGAAAGGGAGGTGGTTTTGCCCAGAGCTACATAAAGTAGAGGCCACAGAGCTGGGAGGCTGACCTAGAGGTCTGTGGGACTCTAGGTTCAAAGTTCCTGGCAAGTTCTGGCTAGGAATCAAGGTCCCAGCATCCCAGGGCTGGGACCCCCTTACCTTTAAGGCCTCAAGTTCGTGGCGTGCATGGCCCAGCCAGGTGCCCTGCAACCGGACTTCTAGCTGCTGCACTTTATCCCACAGCACCTGCTGTCTCTGGGCCACCTCCCCCAGTGTCTGCGCCATGGCTTCCGCGTGCAGCTGCAGGGCATTCTCCTCCATCTGCTCAACAGATGGGGGCACATTAGGTGGAGGACCAACTCATCTGTTTGTCCAAGACTTTCCTAGCTTCATCAGTGAAAAGTCCTACATCGTGGGAACCCCCTCAGCCCTGGGCAAACCGGGATAGTTGGTCATCCTAGACATTAACTCCACTGCAGACTCCTACCCACCCCACGGTGTCCCGGCTACAGTGCTCACCTGTATCTCCAAGAGGCTTGTGTGTAGCTCCTGGGCTGCGGCCCGGCCCCGGCTGACCTCCTTCCCCAGGAGCCCCAGCGTGTGGCCATAGAGGTCCAGGCTGCGTCCAGCCTCCGTCAGTCGAGCTTCCGTCGTCCTGTACACACTGTTGAGGGCCTGGCCCAGCTGCAGGGTGCCATGGAAGAGCAGGGTCAGTTCCTCATGCTGTGCTGGCTCGGGGCTGCCCGTGGGGGCTGCCAGGACAGGCTGGGCCACCGTTACCAGTGTCCACAGCAGGCACAGAGTGAGCACAGGCATGGCGGAGGATCTCAAGTACAGCCACAGTGCCACTGTCTCTGCCTTTTATGTCCTGACACCCCCCTTAGCCCCTGGTCAATCGTTAACTGGCCACCTGGGTACTGTGTGTTGTGCAAGTGCCTGGCGGTGGTGCGACCATTGCATCAGACGAGTGTGTTGCCGGCCCACGCTGGGATCACGCTGCCTGGGGCTGGGGCCAGGTGGGGGTGGGGGCACGGGAGAGAACATCCCAGCTTCAAACTCACCTTCTGGGGGACCCTGTGGCTCACCTTGCTCACCCGTTTCCCTACCTGTGGACAGGCATGGCAACAATAATGGTCATAATAGTGAGGCATTTATGAGCACCAATTGTTTGCCCAGAATTCTTATAACCTCCATTACTGTATCTCCTGACCTCAAAGTCGGCAATGCGGGGCCTCTATTAGCCTAACTGGCAGCTAGGGAAGCAGGTATAGCTGGTGGAGACTCGCTGGAGGCCACCTGGCAAGACTCCAGGACACACACGTGCCCCAGATAAATGCCATTTTACTCACTGGGCGACTTGGGGTCAGTCCCTCTGTTCCCCATCCATAAAATGGAGGCGATGCCAGTCGTGGCTATGAGCAGTAAATGAATTACTTCATGTCAAGTGCTTCGAACAGAGCTCGGCACACGGCAGGTGCCACGTAAGTGTTTGGTGCAATTCTTCTGTTGTTTATCTTCATTGGTGGTGTTGCTCAGCTGGGAGGTTCGACGCCTCCATCACACAGAGAGGGAAACCAAGGCCCAGAGCGAGGCTGAGGCTTGCTCACAGTTGTCCCTGGGGCTGGAGGCGGGATTCTGACTAGCCCCTCCCTCTGATCCAGGTCTCAGTTTGCCCACCTGAAGGACAGGCCAGATAGCCCTAGTGGCCTCTCGGGACTGCGGTCAGGCCCCGGGGTCTGGTGAGGATAAGGCTCAGGCCTGACTGCTGGCCCTGAAGTGCTGCTTGGCTCCAGCAGCTGCTCCTGACATAACCGTCTGTTCCCCATCAGAGCATCAGAGTCCATCTGTGCTCCCTGGGTGCTCATCTGTCCCTACCCTGCCAGTCATGCGTCCAGCCCCTCCATGGCCCAGCTGCCTGGCCCTCTTTCCCCCTGACTCTGTGTCCCGGGCCAGGCTTCTTCCTCCACCTGCGCTGCCCCTGGCTGGGCCACATGTGCTCTCTGATCCTCCCCTCACCCACAGGAACCTGCTCTACGTGTACCCGCACAGCCTCAACTTCAGCAGCCGCCAGGGCTCTGTGCGCAACCTCACCGTGCGTGTGCAGTACATGGCGGGCGAGGACCCCAGCCAGGCCCTGCCGGTGAGTGGCTGTGCCCAGGAGGGTGGGGGTGGGGAGGTCTCTGGCGGGCCCATCATGATCCGCTCCTCCAGGTCATCTTCGGCAAGTCCAGCTGCAGTGAGTTTGTCCGCGAGGCCTTCACACCAGTGGTCTACCACAACAAGTACGTGGGCACCAGGCTGGGGGGGCAGGAGTTCCGGGGCACAAATTGGGGCCAGGGTGACACAGTGGGGCAGCACTGATGGCACTACAGCAGGCGGGAATGGGGGAGGGAGATGGGGCAGTAATGGGAGGACCAGTGGCTGTGGCACTGCGGTCACAGCAGTACCGTGGGAAAACCAGGAGCTACAGGCCTAGGGGCACGAATGTGGGAACCTGAGGCAGAGAGCAGGGGCAGCAGGGCCCTGGACACACTGGGGGGAAAGCATGGGGGGTTCTGGGGTAGACATGGGGGATCCCAGCCCCTAGCAGAACCCACCCATCTGGCCCGGCCAGGTCCCCTGAGTTCTATGAGGAGTTCAAGCTGCGTCTTCCGGCCTGTGTGACTGACAACCACCACCTCCTCTTCACCTTCTACCACGTCAGCTGCCAGCCTCGGCCAGGCACGGCTGTGGAGACACCCGTGGGCTTCACTGTGAGCATCCCGCCCCCAGCCCACCCGGCCCCCCACCCAACCTTAGCCCACTCGAGCTGACCCCCGCCTCTCCCCAGTGGATCCCGCTGCTGCAGCACGGCTGCCTGAGGACCGGCCCCTTCTGTCTGCCCGTGTCTGTGGACCAGCCCCCGCCCAGCTACTCCGTGCTCACACCTGACGTAGGTGCCCCGGCCCTACCCTCAACGCACCATCCCCCTAGTCATGCTTCCCAGGCTCCCACACCATGTCCCCTGTTAATGCATTCCCTGCCTTCCCAGTCAAGCCCCTGGGGCCTCACTGACTCCCATTAGTGCTTCCAGGTCTCCTGCCTCACGTCCCACCATTAACGCTTGCCTTCCTTCCCGTTAATGCCCTGTGAGTCTTGTTGTCCCTCTGTTAGTACTTCCAGGGCCCTGCCTACCTCATCACCCCGTTAATGCCTCTGTGTGTAGCCTACTGCCCCCATTAGTGTCCCTTCCTGTCCCCCAGCTAGCCCTGCCTCATTAACAGCCCCCTGTGTCTGCACACTCTCTCCATTAACATACCCACTGCCTCTCCACCCCACCACCCTTACCTCCCCATCACTGTCTCCCCATTAGTACTTCCAGGGCCTGAGCCTGCCTTACCCCCATTAATGCTCCACCTGCCCCACTTCCTCCTCATGCTCCCATTATGTGCAGCACTGGTGTCTAGTGCCCCTGGTTCATATCGTGTCTCCATTCTCCCTTACCATTAGCATCCCAGGCTTCCAACCTGCCCAGTGGGGCCCATTAGTGCTCGCTTGCCATCTGCCCCCTCTCTGGGCTGCTCCCCAAGGCTGGGCCACCCTCTGGCCGCCAGTGTGGCAATGGCTGGGGCTGGTGGTGTGACCAGCGAGGGAGGGGCAGGCTGGTGCCCACTCGGTGCCTCCCTCCTGCAGGTGGCGCTACCGGGCATGCGCTGGGTGGATGGCCACAAGGGCGTGTTCAGCGTGGAGCTCACAGCTGTGTCCTCTGTGCACCCCCAGGTATGCGGTGGGGCAGGGACCCAGGAGTCCTGCCCTGCTTCCCTCCTTGCCTGCCCTGGGATTGGGCAACAGTTTTCGCTGGCCAGGGAAGCCTGGCCTCAGGCCGAGTACATGACTGTGGTCAGCCCGACCTGGGCACTTGGGGAAGCTGCTGACTCAGGCAGGGGCGGCTGTGCCAATGGCCACCCCAGTTGGGGCCTTGGGGCTTCCCATGGTCACTCAGGCCACCTGTTCAGCTCACGCCCCCTCTTTTCTTCCTTTAATGCTCATCCCTTTGTTCACTGGTCCCTTGTCATGCCTGTTCATTTGTGGGGTCTCTGTCCACTCAGCCCCCCAGTAAAGCACCCAAGGCCTGCCTGCACCAGGGCCCTGGCCCTGCCCTGCTCACCCCAGCCTTCTCCCAGGACCCTCACCTGGACAAGTTCTTCACCCTGGTGCACGTCCTGGAGGAGGGGGCCTTCCCATTCCGGCTCAAGGACGCTGTCCTGAGTGAGGGCACCGTGGAGCAGGAGCTGCGTGCCAGCCTCGCAGCACTGCGCTTCGCCAGCGCTGAGCCCCTTGTCGCCTTCTCCCACCACGTGCTGGACAAGCTCGTGCGTCTGGTTGTGCGGCCCCCGATCATTGGTGGCCAGATTGGTGAGCCGGGGTGGCCTCAGTTCCCCCACCTGGAAAATGGTCCCTCAGTCCCCTGGTCCTGGGTGATCTCCCATAGCCTGTTATTTCTCTGGCCTCAGTTTCCCCATCTGGAAAATGGCCTCTCAGTCCCCTGGTCCTGGGTGACCTCCCGTAGCCCCTTATTTCTCTGGCCTCAGTTTCCCCATCTGGAAAATGGCTCCTCAGTCCCTTGGTCCCAGAGTAGGTCTCATGTGATCCCTTGATGGCCACATGACCTCTCAGACCCTATGTTTCCTCTGGGAGATGGGTCGGGAGGCCAGCCACCCTTGGCCCTAAAACTTGACCTCTGCTCTGCCTGGCAGTAAACCTGGGCCGTGGTGCCTTTGAAGCAATGGCCCATGTAGTCAGCCTTGTCCATCGGAGCCTGGAGGCTGCCCAGGATGCTCACGGTCACTGCCCACTGCTGACTGCCTATGTCCACTATGCCTTCCGCTTGCCTGGTGCCGAGCCCAGCCCCCTGGGTGGTAAGTATTGGTTGGAGACTGGGCGGGGGTGGGGGTGGGGTGGCCAGCAGGAAATAATCTGAGAGAAGAGGAGCGGAAACAGCATGTGCAAAGGTCCTGAGGCAGCACAGGTCTTGGCTTGTTTGAGCTACTTGCAAGAGAAAATTTTGCCTGTTTTTGCCCCACCCACAGGGGTGTGGTCTCTGTATACTTGACTGACAGGTAACTTAGCCAGTCAGCAAGTATCTTAGGTAGCCTGGTGCAGGGACTCAAGCTGGGCTGCCTGGCTGTAAATCCCAGCTCTGCCTCCTGTGACCCTGGGCAAGTGACATCACCCCTGGGCATTAGTTTCCCCATTTGTAAAATGGGGATAATAATACCAAACAATGGCTGTCAAATCAATTCCAACTCATGGCGACCCCATGTGTGTCAGGGTAGAACTGTGCTCTGTAGGGTTTCCAGTGGCTGATTTTTCAGAAGATCACCAGGCCTTTCTTCTGAGGCACCTCTGGGTCTACTCAAACCTCCAGCCTTTCAATTAGCAGCTGAGCACTTAACCATTTGCACCACTTAGGGACTAGTACCCCCCCTCATGGGGATGCTGGTAATTGTAAATGACATCATAACCCATGTAAAATGCTTGGCACAAAGTGAGCACTCGAGCTGAAATTTTTTTATTCACTAAATAGTTGATAATGACCACTCAGCCCTGGTGGCACTTACTATGTGCCAGCCACTATTCTCAGTATCTTGATCTCTCTAAAATCCCTATGAGGCAGCAGCCATCATCACGCCCATTTTATAGGTGAGGAAGGTGGAGGCTCAGAGGAGGAAAGTGACTTTGCTAAGGATAGCCACCTGGGAAGGGGCTGGGGCTCACCAGGCCGGGTGGGCAGTGGTTGACCATGTTCTTCCCTCCCCAGGGGCCCCTCTGGTGACTGTGCAGCCTGCCACGCTGGCCCGTGGCCCTGGCCGCCCCGCAAGCCTCTACCTGGCCCGCTCTAAGAGCATCAGCAGCAGCAACCCCGACCTGGCAGGCACCCCTGGCTCTGTGGACGACGAGGTCTCCCGTATCCTGGCCAGCAAGGTAGGGCAAGGGGGGCCCTGGAATCTCAGCCTCAGTGGCTGTGGCTGCCAGATTGGTGGGTGGCCGATCTTACTGTCGGTAGGAGAGGGGAGAAGATCTCCTGTCAGACAGAACAGCATACACCAAGGCTGGACAATGGGCAGTGGGACAGCTGTGGCTGTCACAGCGTTGGGCTGTGACTTTGCACTGGGCTCTCCACCTCGTGGCTGCCCCAGGGTGGGTGGCAGGGTGCTTGGTATGGTGTCAAAGAGGACAGCCTGTGCCTGGTGCAGCAGGTGCATATACGTGTGCATATACATACATGCACATTTTCCAGGATGGCAGATGGGCACCCATGGGGGCTCATGGGTGATCTGTTCTTGGTGTTTTGTGCTGGGCTCTCCATGCTGGCAGATTCTACCACTTATCCATGTATCTCCAGGGCATCGACCGCTCACACTCCTGGGTGAATTCTGCTTATGCTCCAGGGGGCAGCAAGGCCGTGCTGCGGCGGGCACCCCCTTATTGCGGGGCTGACCCCAGACAGGTGCCCCTCCCTCCCTGCCCCTGCATGTGTGTGAGCATGCGCTCTTCCCACCTCCCCTGCTGCACCAGCTAACCTAGGGAGACTGCCTGAAGGAGGAGGCAGGCCTGCCTGCCTCTGGGGCTGTAGAGTCTGTGTTATAGGCACCACAGGGTCATCGGAACCAGCCTCTTGCCATCACGCAGGTCACAGCCTCAGGCAGCAACAGAAGGGATGGAGTGATATGTAAATAGCATGCAGATGATGCACAAATCTATTCCCCTCCAGCCTCACCACCCCACCCCCC
The DNA here is from genome assembly GCA_030035585.1 of Dugong dugon. Taxonomy (NCBI): domain Eukaryota; kingdom Metazoa; phylum Chordata; class Mammalia; order Sirenia; family Dugongidae; genus Dugong; species Dugong dugon. Next base: position 14,932,428 of record CM057462.1, on the reverse strand, counting down.
AGCATGGCCCTTCTGCTCCCTTAATCCACTGACGCATGATTCCCACCTCTGCTCAGCGACCTCTCAACTGTCCTCTTGGCACAGCCAACCCGAGTAGTGCCAAGAGGGCAGAACTGAGCCTCTGGGCTCCCCCATACCACTTCAGACAGAGTGGACAGTTCCCGCTGTCTGCCCCTTCCATGCACCTGGTGTGGGGAGGGGTCCCCTCAAACAGATCTGGTTCTAGTCCTGCCTCTCCTGCCCTAGACAGTTGGCCGCCCCTCACTGAGCCTCTGCTATCCATAAGGGTTTCACTGGCCCGTTTTTTCAGTGGTATACTGCCAGGTCCTTCTTCCCAGTCTGTCTTAGTCTAGAAGCTCCACTGAAATCTGTCCACCATAGGTGACCCTGCTGGTATTTGAAATGCTGGTAGCATAGCTTCCGGCGTCACAGCAACACGCAAGCCACCACAGTAAAACAAACTGACAGATGGGTGGTGGATTACATCTTAACATAAAAAAAAAAAATCCTCACAACTGAACCGATAAGCAACATCATGATAAACGGAGAAAATATTGAGGTTGTCAAGGATTTTATGTTACTTGAATTCACAATCAATGCCCATGGAAGCAGCAGTCAAGAAATCAAACAATGTATCACACTGGGCAAATCTGCTGCAAAAAGATATCTTTAAAGTTTTAAAAAGCAAAGATGTCATCTTGAGGACTAAGGTACACCTGACCCAAGACATGGTATTTTCAATCCTTTCACATGTGTGCAAGAGCTGGACGATGAATAAGGAAAACCGGAGAAGAACTGATGCCTTTGAATTGTGGTGTTGGCGAAGAATATTAAATATACCATGGACTGCCAGAAGAACAAACAAATCTGTCTTAGAGGAAGTACAGCCAGAATGCTCCTTAGAAGCAAGGGTAGCGAGACTACGTCTCACATACTTTGGACACGTTATGAGGAGGAATCAGTCCCTGGAGAAGGACATCATGCTTGGTAGAGCGTCAGGGAAAAAGAGGAAGACCCTCAATGAGATGGATTGACACAGTGGCTACAACAGTGGGCTCAAACATAACAACGATTGTGAGAATGGCGCAGGACCGGGCAGTGTTTTGTTGTTGTACGTGGGATCGCTATGAGTAGGAACTGACTCGGTGGCACCTAACGACAACACAGAGCCTCAGTTTCCCCATTCATCAAATGAAGGTCTCACTCTGAATTTTCAGAGATGGTAAGGACTCACAGTAAAGTGCTAAGCACAGGACCCCGAGCCTGGGAGAGAGTCAGGGCGCAGCACAGCCAGGGTTTGGGTGTAGGGCTTGCTCCCTGACCCAGCATCGCCCCTGAGCAGCCAGCAGTTCGGGAAAATAGTCACGGACCAGGCCCGCACACAAGCGTCTAACTGCACAGTGTGAAAAGTGTGCTGAAGGCAACAGCAGGATGGGGACCAGCCCCCCTCTGGTGGTCAGAGAGGCCTCTCTCAGGAGGTGACAAGCAAGCTGAGACCTGGAGGGTGACTGGAGCCAGCCAGGGGCGGCAAGACGCTGCAGGTGGAGGCGGGGCCGCGCTTGTGAGCCCTCTCCAGGGAGAGCCCTGCAGGGGCTGGTCTACCCTACACACTTGGTCCCAGATCCCAGTTCTGTGCCTGTCACCAAGGTGACCTGCACCCCCAGCAGGCCTAGGACACCATCAGCAGCACTGGCGGAGGGGACCTTTGGACAGTTCTCTCTAGGAATTGCTGGAAGTCTGTTCATGGGCCCTGACCCTCGTGTTTTTAACAAGGCTGCCCCCAACGCCCTCCGTTCCCTTTGGAGAGCAGTAGGAGGAGACGAGGTGGGGAGATGTGGCACCCCAGGCAGGAGGCAGCATAGAGCAAGAGGACCTGGCACGGACGGGCTTGGGGGCTGGGCAGGCTCCATCACCAATGCCTCCTCACCCATCCATCTGAGGAAGACAAAGAGGTGCTCGGGCCCCCACACCCATTTCACAGATGGGGACACTGAGGCCAATGAAGCCCAAAGCAAGGCTAGAATAGGGCCAGGCCTAGAACCCGGGGCTCTCGGCTACTCTTGCTGCCTCATCTCTGTATCAGCTCTTTTGTCCATATCTTCCTCCCTCTCTCCCCCATCTACACGCGTCCTCTGCTCTGTCCCGTCTTCTCTCCTTCCTCTCTCCACCCCGCCCTGGTCTATGCTTCCCCTCTCCTCTGTCCTGTCTTCTCTCCTTCCTCTCTCCACCCCGCCCTGGTCTATGCTTCCCCTCTGCTCTGTCCCGTCTTCTCTCCTTCCTCTCTCCACCCCGCCCTGGTCTATGCTTCCCCTCTGCTCTGTCCCGTCTTCTCTCCTTCCTCTCTCCACCCCGCCCTGGTCTATGCTTCCCCTCTGCTCTGTCCCGTCTTCTCTCCTTCCTCTCTCCACCCCGCCCTGGTCTATGCTTCCCCTCTGCTCTGTCCCGTCTTCTCTCCTTCCTCTCTCCACCCCGCCCTGGTCTATGCTTCCCCTCTGCTCTGTCCCGTCTTCTCTCCTTCCTCTCTCCACCCCGCCCTGGTCTATGCTTCCCCTCTCCTCTGTCCCGTCTTCTCTCCTTCCTCTCTCCACCCCGCCCTGGTCTATGCTTCCCCTCTGCTCTGTCCCGTCTTCTCTCCTTCCTCTCTCCACCCCGCCCTGGTCTATGCTTCCCCTCTGCTCTGTCCCGTCTTCTCTCCTTCCTCTCTCCACCCCGCCCTGGTCTATGCTTCCCCTCTCCTCTGTCCCGTCTTCTCTCCTTCCTCTCTCCACCCCGCCCTGGTCTATGCTTCCCCTCTGCTCTGTCCCGTCTTCTCTCCTACCTCTCTCCACCCCGCCCTGGTCTATGCTTCCCCTCTGCTCTGTCCCGTCTTCTCTCCTTCCTCTCTCCACCCCGCCCTGGTCTATGCTTCCCCTCTGCTCTGTCCCGTCTTCTCTCCTTCCTCTCTCCACCCCGCCCTGGTCTATGCTTCCCCTCTCCTCTGTCCCGTCTTCTCTCCTTCCTCTCTCCACCCCGCCCTGGTCTATGCTTCCCCTCTGCTCTGTCCCGTCTTCTCTCCTTCCTCTCTCCACCCCGCCCTGGTCTATGCTTCCCCTCTGCTCTGTCCCGTCTTCTCTCCTTCCTCTCTCCACCCCGCCCTGGTCTATGCTTCCCCTCTCCTCTGTCCTGTCTTCTCTCCTTCCTCTCTCCACCCCGCCCTGGTCTATGCTTCCCCTCTGCTCTGTCCCGTCTTCTCTCCTTCCTCTCTCCACCCAGCCCTGGTCTATGCTTCCCCTCTCCTCTGTCCCGTCTTCTCTCCTTCCTCTCTCCACCCCGCCCTGGTCTATGCTTCCCCTCTCCTCTGTCCCGTCTTCTCTCCTTCCTCTCTCCACCCCGCCCTGGTCTATGCTTCCCCTCTGCTCTGTCCCGTCTTCTCTCCTTCCTCTCTCCACCCCGCCCTGGTCTATGCTTCCCCTCTCCTCTGTCCCGTCTTCTCTCCTTCCTCTCTCCACCCCACCCTGGTCTATACTTCCCCTCTCCTCTGTCCTATGTTCGATCCTTCCTCTCTCCACCCCACCCTGGTCTATGCTTCCCCTCTCCTCTGTCCTGTCTTCTCTCCTTCCTCTCTCCACCCTGCCCTGGTCTATACTTCCCCTCTCCTCTGTCCTGTCTTCTCTCCTTCCTCTCTCCACCCGGCCCTGGTCTATGCTTCCCCTCTCCTCTGTCCTGTCTTCTCTCCTTCCTCTCTCCACCCCACCCTGGTCTATACTTCCCCTCTCCTCTGTCCTATGTTCGATCCTTCCTCTCTCCACCCTGCCCTGGTCTATACTTCCCCTCTCCTCTGTCCCGTCTTCTCTCCTTCCTCTCTCCACCCCGCCCTGGTCTATGCTTCCCCTCTCCTCTGTCCCGTCTTCTCTCCTTCCTCTCTCCACCCCGCCCTGGTCTATGCTTCCCCTCTGCTCTGTCCCGTCTTCTCTCCTTCCTCTCTCCACCCCGCCCTGGTCTATGCTTCCCCTCTGCTCTGTCCCGTCTTCTCTCCTTCCTCTCTCCACCCCGCCCTGGTCTATGCTTCCCCTCTCCTCTGTCCCGTCTTCTCTCCTTCCTCTCTCCACCCCGCCCTGGTCTATGCTTCCCCTCTGCTCTGTCCCGTCTTCTCTCCTTCCTCTCTCCACCCGGCCCTGGTCTATGCTTCCCCTCTCCTCTGTCCCGTCTTCTCTCCTTCCTCTCTCCACCCGGCCCTGGTCTATGCTTCCCCTCTCCTCTGTCCCGTCTTCTCTCCTTCCTCTCTCCACCCGGCCCTGGTCTATGCTTCCCCTCTCCTCTGTCCCGTCTTCTCTCCTTCCTCTCTCCACCCCGCCCTGGTCTATGCTTCCCCTCTCCTCTGTCCCGTCTTCTCTCCTTCCTCTCTCCACCCCGCCCTGGTCTATGCTTCCCCTCTGCTCTGTCCCGTCTTCTCTCCTTCCTCTCTCCACCGCCCTGGTCTATGCTTCCCCTCTCCTCTGTCCCGTCTTCTCTCCTTCCTCTCTCCACCCCGCCCTGGTCTATGCTTCCCCTCTCCTCTGTCCCGTCTTCTCTCCTTCCTCTCTCCACCCCGCCCTGGTCTATGCTTCCCCTCTCCTCTGTCCCGTCTTCTCTCCTTCCTCTCTCCACCCCGCCCTGGTCTATGCTTCCCCTCTCCTCTGTCCCGTCTTCTCTCCTTCCTCTCTCCACCCCGCCCTGGTCTATGCTTCCCCTCTCCTCTGTCCCGTCTTCTCTCCTTCCTCTCTCCACCCCGCCCTGGTCTATGCTTCCCCTCTCCTCTGTCCCGTCTTCTCTCCTTCCTCTCTCCACCCGGCCCTGGTCTATACTTCCCCTCTCCTCTGTCCTATGTTCGATCCTTCCTCTCTCCACCCCACCCTGGTCTATGCTTCCCCTCTCCTCTGTCCCGTCTTCTCTCCTTCCTCTCTCCACCCCGCCCTGGTCTATACTTCCCCTCTCCTCTGTCCTGTCTTCTCTCCTTCCTCTCTGCACCCGGCCCTGGTCTATGCTTCCCCTCTCCTCTGTCCCGTCTTCTCTCCTTCCTCTCTCCACCCCACCCTGGTCTATACTTCCCCTCTCCTCTGTCCTATGTTCGATCCTTCCTCTCTCCACCCCACCCTGGTCTATGCTTCCCCTCTCCTCTGTCCTGTCTTCTCTCCTTCCTCTCTCCACCCTGCCCTGGTCTATACTTCCCCTCTCCTCTGTCCTGTCTTCTCTCCTTCCTCTCTCCACCCGGCCCTGGTCTATGCTTCCCCTCTCCTCTGTCCTGTCTTCTCTCCTTCCTCTCTCCACCCCACCCTGGTCTATACTTCCCCTCTCCTCTGTCCTATGTTCGATCCTTCCTCTCTCCACCCTGCCCTGGTCTATACTTCCCCTCTCCTCTGTCCCGTCTTCTCTCCTTCCTCTCTCCACCCCGCCCTGGTCTATGCTTCCCCTCTCCTCTGTCCCGTCTTCTCTCCTTCCTCTCTCCACCCCGCCCTGGTCTATGCTTCCCCTCTCCTCTGTCCCGTCTTCTCTCCTTCCTCTCTCCACCCCGCCCTGGTCTATACTTCCCCTCTCCTCTGTCCTGTCTTCTCTCCTTCCTCTCTCCACCCCGCCCTGGTCTATGCTTCCCCTCTCCTCTGTCCTGTCTTCTCTCCTTCCTCTCTCCACCCCACCCTGGTCTATGCTTCCCCTCTCCTCTGTCCCGTCTTCTCTCCTTCCTCTCTCCACCCCGCCCTGGTCTATACTTCCCCTCTCCTCTGTCCCGTCTTCTCTCCTTCCTCTCTCCACCCCGCCCTGGTCTATGCTTCCCCTCTCCTCTGTCCTGTCTTCTCTCCTTCCTCTCTCCACCCGGCCCTGGTCTATGCTTGCCCTCTCCTCTGTCCTATGTTCGATCCTTCCTCTCTCCACCCTGCCCTGGTCTATACTTCCCCTCTCCTCTGTCCCGTCTTCTCTCCTTCCTCTCTCCACCCCGCCCTGGTCTATGCTTCCCCTCTCCTCTGTCCCGTCTTCTCTCCTTCCTCTCTCCACCCCGCCCTGGTCTATGCTTCCCCTCTGCTCTGTCCCGTCTTCTCTCCTTCCTCTCTCCACCCCGCCCTGGTCTATGCTTCCCCTCTCCTCTGTCCCGTCTTCTCTCCTTCCTCTCTCCACCCCGCCCTGGTCTATGCTTCCCCTCTGCTCTGTCCCGTCTTCTCTCCTTCCTCTCTCCACGCCGCCCTGGTCTATGCTTCCCCTCTCCTCTGTCCTGTCTTCTCTCCTTCCTCTCTCCACCCCGCCCTGGTCTATGCTTCCCCTCTGCTCTGTCCCGTCTTCTCTCCTTCCTCTCTCCACCCGGCCCTGGTCTATGCTTCCCCTCTCCTCTGTCCCGTCTTCTCTCCTTCCTCTCTCCACCCGGCCCTGGTCTATGCTTCCCCTCTCCTCTGTCCCGTCTTCTCTCCTTCCTCTCTCCACCCGGCCCTGGTCTATGCTTCCCCTCTCCTCTGTCCCGTCTTCTCTCCTTCCTCTCTCCACCCCGCCCTGGTCTATGCTTCCCCTCTCCTCTGTCCCGTCTTCTCTCCTTCCTCTCTCCACCCCGCCCTGGTCTATGCTTCCCCTCTGCTCTGTCCCGTCTTCTCTCCTTCCTCTCTCCACCGCCCTGGTCTATGCTTCCCCTCTCCTCTGTCCCGTCTTCTCTCCTTCCTCTCTCCACCCCGCCCTGGTCTATGCTTCCCCTCTCCTCTGTCCCGTCTTCTCTCCTTCCTCTCTCCACCCCGCCCTGGTCTATGCTTCCCCTCTCCTCTGTCCCGTCTTCTCTCCTTCCTCTCTCCACCCCGCCCTGGTCTATGCTTCCCCTCTCCTCTGTCCCGTCTTCTCTCCTTCCTCTCTCCACCCCGCCCTGGTCTATGCTTCCCCTCTCCTCTGTCCCGTCTTCTCTCCTTCCTCTCTCCACCCCGCCCTGGTCTATGCTTCCCCTCTCCTCTGTCCCGTCTTCTCTCCTTCCTCTCTCCACCCGGCCCTGGTCTATACTTCCCCTCTCCTCTGTCCTGTCTTCTCTCCTTCCTCTCTCCACCCGGCCCTGGTCTATGCTTCCCCTCTCCTCTGTCCTGTCTTCTCTCCTTCCTCTCTCCACCCCACCCTGGTCTATACTTCCCCTCTCCTCTGTCCTATGTTCGATCCTTCCTCTCTCCACCCCGCCCTGGTCTATGCTTCCCCTCTCCTCTGTCCCGTCTTCTCTCCTTCCTCTCTCCACCCCGCCCTGGTCTATGCTTCCCCTCTCCTCTGTCCCGTCTTCTCTCCTTCCTCTCTCCACCCCGCCCTGGTCTATACTTCCCCTCTCCTCTGTCCTGTCTTCTCTCCTTCCTCTCTCCACCCCGCCCTGGTCTATGCTTCCCCTCTCCTCTGTCCTGTCTTCTCTCCTTCCTCTCTCCACCCCGCCCTGGTCTATGCTTCCCCTCTCCTCTGTCCCGTCTTCTCTCCTTCCTCTCTCCACCCCGCCCTGGTCTATACTTCCCCTCTCCTCTGTCCTGTCTTCTCTCCTTCCTCTCTCCACCCGGCCCTGGTCTATGCTTCCCCTCTCCTCTGTCCTGTCTTCTCTCCTTCCTCTCTCCACCCCACCCTGGTCTATACTTCCCCTCTCCTCTGTCCTATGTTCGATCCTTCCTCTCTCCACCCTGCCCTGGTCTATACTTCCCCTCTCCTCTGTCCCGTCTTCTCTCCTTCCTCTCTCCACCCCGCCCTGGTCTATGCTTCCCCTCTCCTCTGTCCCGTCTTCTCTCCTTCCTCTCTCCACCCCGCCCTGGTCTATGCTTCCCCTCTGCTCTGTCCCGTCTTCTCTCCTTCCTCTCTCCACCCCGCCCTGGTCTATGCTTCCCCTCTGCTCTGTCCCGTCTTCTCTCCTTCCTCTCTCCACCCCGCCCTGGTCTATGCTTCCCCTCTCCTCTGTCCTGTCTTCTCTCCTTCCTCTCTCCACCCCGCCCTGGTCTATGCTTCCCCTCTGCTCTGTCCCGTCTTCTCTCCTTCCTCTCTCCACCCGGCCCTGGTCTATGCTTCCCCTCTCCTATGTCCCGTCTTCTCTCCTTCCTCTCTCCACCCGGCCCTGGTCTATGCTTCCCCTCTCCTCTGTCCCGTCTTCTCTCCTTCCTCTCTCCACCCGGCCCTGGTCTATGCTTCCCCTCTCCTCTGTCCCGTCTTCTGTCCTTCCTCTCTCCACCCCGCCCTGGTCTATGCTTCCCCTCTCCTCTGTCCCGTCTTCTCTCCTTCCTCTCTCCACCCCGCCCTGGTCTATGCTTCCCCTCTGCTCTGTCCCGTCTTCTCTCCTTCCTCTCTCCACCGCCCTGGTCTATGCTTCCCCTCTCCTCTGTCCCGTCTTCTCTCCTTCCTCTCTCCACCCCGCCCTGGTCTATGCTTCCCCTCTCCTCTGTCCCGTCTTCTCTCCTTCCTCTCTCCACCCCGCCCTGGTCTATGCTTCCCCTCTCCTCTGTCCCGTCTTCTCTCCTTCCTCTCTCCACCCCGCCCTGGTCTATGCTTCCCCTCTCCTCTGTCCCGTCTTCTCTCCTTCCTCTCTCCACCCCGCCCTGGTCTATGCTTCCCCTCTCCTCTGTCCCGTCTTCTCTCCTTCCTCTCTCCACCCCGCCCTGGTCTATGCTTCCCCTCTCCTCTGTCCCGTCTTCTCTCCTTCCTCTCTCCACCCGGCCCTGGTCTATACTTCCCCTCTCCTCTGTCCTATGTTCGATCCTTCCTCTCTCCACCCCACCCTGGTCTATGCTTCCCCTCTCCTCTGTCCCGTCTTCTCTCCTTCCTCTCTCCACCCCGCCCTGGTCTATACTTCCCCTCTCCTCTGTCCTGTCTTCTCTCCTTCCTCTCTGCACCCGGCCCTGGTCTATGCTTCCCCTCTCCTCTGTCCCGTCTTCTCTCCTTCCTCTCTCCACCCCACCCTGGTCTATACTTCCCCTCTCCTCTGTCCTATGTTCGATCCTTCCTCTCTCCACCCCACCCTGGTCTATGCTTCCCCTCTCCTCTGTCCTGTCTTCTCTCCTTCCTCTCTCCACCCTGCCCTGGTCTATACTTCCCCTCTCCTCTGTCCTGTCTTCTCTCCTTCCTCTCTCCACCCGGCCCTGGTCTATGCTTCCCCTCTCCTCTGTCCTGTCTTCTCTCCTTCCTCTCTCCACCCCACCCTGGTCTATACTTCCCCTCTCCTCTGTCCTATGTTCGATCCTTCCTCTCTCCACCCTGCCCTGGTCTATACTTCCCCTCTCCTCTGTCCCGTCTTCTCTCCTTCCTCTCTCCACCCCGCCCTGGTCTATGCTTCCCCTCTCCTCTGTCCCGTCTTCTCTCCTTCCTCTCTCCACCCCGCCCTGGTCTATGCTTCCCCTCTCCTCTGTCCTGTCTTCTCTCCTTCCTCTCTCCACCCGGCCCTGGTCTATGCTTCCCCTCTCCTCTGTCCTGTCTTCTCTCCTTCCTCTCTCCACCCCACCCTGGTCTATACTTCCCCTCTCCTCTGTCCTATGTTCGATCCTTCCTCTCTCCACCCTGCCCTGGTCTATGCTTCCCCTCTCCTCTGTCCTGTCTTCTCTCCTTCCTCTCTCCACCCCACCCTGGTCTATACTTCCCCTCTCCTCTGTCCTATGTTCGATCCTTCCTCTCTCCACCCTGCCCTGGTCTATACTTCCCCTCTCCTCTGTCCCGTCTTCTCTCCTTCCTCTCTCCACCCCGCCCTGGTCTATGCTTCCCCTCTCCTCTGTCCCGTCTTCTCTCCTTCCTCTCTCCACCCCGCCCTGGTCTATGCTTCCCCTCTGCTCTGTCCCGTCTTCTCTCCTTCCTCTCTCCACCCCGCCCTGGTCTATGCTTCCCCTCTGCTCTGTCCCGTCTTCTCTCCTTCCTCTCTCCACCCCGCCCTGGTCTATGCTTCCCCTCTCCTCTGTCCTGTCTTCTCTCCTTCCTCTCTCCACCCCGCCCTGGTCTATGCTTCCCCTCTGCTCTGTCCCGTCTTCTCTCCTTCCTCTCTCCACCCGGCCCTGGTCTATGCTTCCCCTCTCCTCTGTCCCGTCTTCTCTCCTTCCTCTCTCCACCCGGCCCTGGTCTATGCTTCCCCTCTCCTCTGTCCCGTCTTCTCTCCTTCCTCTCTCCACCCGGCCCTGGTCTATGCTTCCCCTCTCCTCTGTCCCGTCTTCTCTCCTTCCTCTCTCCACCCCGCCCTGGTCTATGCTTCCCCTCTCCTCTGTCCCGTCTTCTCTCCTTCCTCTCTCCACCCCGCCCTGGTCTATGCTTCCCCTCTGCTCTGTCCCGTCTTCTCTCCTTCCTCTCCTCACCGCCCTGGTCTATGCTTCCCCTCTCCTCTGTCCCGTCTTCTCTCCTTCCTCTCTCCACCCCGCCCTGGTCTATGCTTCCCCTCTCCTCTGTCCCGTCTTCTCTCCTTCCTCTCTCCACCCCGCCCTGGTCTATGCTTCCCCTCTCCTCTGTCCCGTCTTCTCTCCTTCCTCTCTCCACCCCGCCCTGGTCTATGCTTCCCCTCTCCTCTGTCCCGTCTTCTCTCCTTCCTCTCTCCACCCCGCCCTGGTCTATGCTTCCCCTCTCCTCTGTCCCGTCTTCTCTCCTTCCTCTCTCCACCCGGCCCTGGTCTATACTTCCCCTCTCCTCTGTCCTATGTTCGATCCTTCCTCTCTCCACCCCACCCTGGTCTATGCTTCCCCTCTCCTCTGTCCCGTCTTCTCTCCTTCCTCTCTCCACCCCGCCCTGGTCTATACTTCCCCTCTCCTCTGTCCTGTCTTCTCTCCTTCCTCTCTGCACCCGGCCCTGGTCTATGCTTCCCCTCTCCTCTGTCCCGTCTTCTCTCCTTCCTCTCTCCACCCCACCCTGGTCTATACTTCCCCTCTCCTCTGTCCTATGTTCGATCCTTCCTCTCTCCACCCCACCCTGGTCTATGCTTCCCCTCTCCTCTGTCCTGTCTTCTCTCCTTCCTCTCTCCACCCTGCCCTGGTCTATACTTCCCCTCTCCTCTGTCCTGTCTTCTCTCCTTCCTCTCTCCACCCGGCCCTGGTCTATGCTTCCCCTCTCCTCTGTCCTGTCTTCTCTCCTTCCTCTCTCCACCCCACCCTGGTCTATACTTCCCCTCTCCTCTGTCCTATGTTCGATCCTTCCTCTCTCCACCCCGCCCTGGTCTATGCTTCCCCTCTCCTCTGTCCCGTCTTCTCTCCTTCCTCTCTCCACCCCGCCCTGGTCTATGCTTCCCCTCTCCTCTGTCCCGTCTTCTCTCCTTCCTCTCTCCACCCCGCCCTGGTCTATACTTCCCCTCTCCTCTGTCCTGTCTTCTCTCCTTCCTCTCTCCACCCCGCCCTGGTCTATGCTTCCCCTCTCCTCTGTCCCGTCTTCTCTCCTTCCTCTCTCCACCCCGCCCTGGTCTATGCTTCCCCTCTCCTCTGTCCCGTCTTCTCTCCTTCCTCTCTCCACCCCGCCCTGGTCTATACTTCCCCTCTCCTCTGTCCCGTCTTCTCTCCTTCCTCTCTCCACCCCGCCCTGGTCTATGCTTCCCCTCTCCTCTGTCCTGTCTTCTCTCCTTCCTCTCTCCACCCGGCCCTGGTCTATGCTTCCCCTCTCCTCTGTCCTGTCTTCTCTCCTTCCTCTCTCCACCCCACCCTGGTCTATACTTCCCCTCTCCTCTGTCCTATGTTCGATCCTTCCTCTCTCCACCCCACCCTGGTCTATACTTCCCCTCTCCTCTGTCCTATGTTCGATCCTTCCTCTCTCCACCCCACCCTGGTCTATGCTTCCCCTCTCCTCTGTCCTGTCTTCTCTCCTTCCTCTCTCCACCCTGCCCTGGTCTATACTTCCCCTCTCCTCTGTCCTGTCTTCTCTCCTTCCTCTCTCCACCCGGCCCTGGTCTATGCTTCCCCTCTCCTCTGTCCTGTCTTCTCTCCTTCCTCTCTCCACCCCACCCTGGTCTATACTTCCCCTCTCCTCTGTCCTATGTTCGATCCTTCCTCTCTCCACCCTGCCCTGGTCTATACTTCCCCTCTCCTCTGTCCCGTCTTCTCTCCTTCCTCTCTCCACCCCGCCCTGGTCTATGCTTCCCCTCTCCTCTGTCCCGTCTTCTCTCCTTCCTCTCTCCACCCCGCCCTGGTCTATGCTTCCCCTCTGCTCTGTCCCGTCTTCTCTCCTTCCTCTCTCCACCCCGCCCTGGTCTATGCTTCCCCTCTGCTCTGTCCCGTCTTCTCTCCTTCCTCTCTCCACCCCGCCCTGGTCTATGCTTCCCCTCTCCTCTGTCCTGTCTTCTCTCCTTCCTCTCTCCACCCCGCCCTGGTCTATGCTTCCCCTCTGCTCTGTCCCGTCTTCTCTCCTTCCTCTCTCCACCCGGCCCTGGTCTATGCTTCCCCTCTCCTCTGTCCCGTCTTCTCTCCTTCCTCTCTCCACCCGGCCCTGGTCTATGCTTCCCCTCTCCTCTGTCCCGTCTTCTCTCCTTCCTCTCTCCACCCGGCCCTGGTCTATGCTTCCCCTCTCCTCTGTCCCGTCTTCTCTCCTTCCTCTCTCCACCCGGCCCTGGTCTATGCTTCCCCTCTCCTCTGTCCCGTCTTCTCTCCTTCCTCTCTCCACCCCGCCCTGGTCTATGCTTCCCCTCTCCTCTGTCCCGTCTTCTCTCCTTCCTCTCTCCACCCCGCCCTGGTCTATGCTTCCCCTCTGCTCTGTCCCGTCTTCTCTCCTTCCTCTCCTCACCGCCCTGGTCTATGCTTCCCCTCTCCTCTGTCCCGTCTTCTCTCCTTCCTCTCTCCACCCCGCCCTGGTCTATGCTTCCCCTCTCCTCTGTCCCGTCTTCTCTCCTTCCTCTCTCCACCCCGCCCTGGTCTATGCTTCCCCTCTCCTCTGTCCCGTCTTCTCTCCTTCCTCTCTCCACCCCGCCCTGGTCTATGCTTCCCCTCTCCTCTGTCCCGTCTTCTCTCCTTCCTCTCTCCACCCCGCCCTGGTCTATGCTTCCCCTCTCCTCTGTCCCGTCTTCTCTCCTTCCTCTCTCCACCCCGCCCTGGTCTATGCTTCCCCTCTCCTCTGTCCCGTCTTCTCTCCTTCCTCTCTCCACCCCGCCCTGGTCTATACTTCCCCTCTCCTCTGTCCTGTCTTCTCTCCTTCCTCTCTCCACCCCGCCCTGGTCTATGCTTCCCCTCTCCTCTGTCCTGTCTTCTCTCCTTCCTCTCTCCACCCCGCCCTGGTCTATGCTTCCCCTCTCCTCTGTCCCGTCTTCTCTCCTTCCTCTCTCCACCCCGCCCTGGTCTATACTTCCCCTCTCCTCTGTCCTGTCTTCTCTCCTTCCTCTCTCCACCCGGCCCTGGTCTATGCTTCCCCTCTCCTCTGTCCTGTCTTCTCTCCTTCCTCTCTCCACCCCACCCTGGTCTATACTTCCCCTCTCCTCTGTCCTATGTTCGATCCTTCCTCTCTCCACCCTGCCCTGGTCTATACTTCCCCTCTCCTCTGTCCCGTCTTCTCTCCTTCCTCTCTCCACCCCGCCCTGGTCTATGCTTCCCCTCTCCTCTGTCCCGTCTTCTCTCCTTCCTCTCTCCACCCCGCCCTGGTCTATGCTTCCCCTCTGCTCTGTCCCGTCTTCTCTCCTTCCTCTCTCCACCCCGCCCTGGTCTATGCTTCCCCTCTGCTCTGTCCCGTCTTCTCTCCTTCCTCTCTCCACCCCGCCCTGGTCTATGCTTCCCCTCTCCTCTGTCCTGTCTTCTCTCCTTCCTCTCTCCACCCCGCCCTGGTCTATGCTTCCCCTCTGCTCTGTCCCGTCTTCTCTCCTTCCTCTCTCCACCCGGCCCTGGTCTATGCTTCCCCTCTCCTATGTCCCGTCTTCTCTCCTTCCTCTCTCCACCCGGCCCTGGTCTATGCTTCCCCTCTCCTCTGTCCCGTCTTCTCTCCTTCCTCTCTCCACCCGGCCCTGGTCTATGCTTCCCCTCTCCTCTGTCCCGTCTTCTGTCCTTCCTCTCTCCACCCCGCCCTGGTCTATGCTTCCCCTCTCCTCTGTCCCGTCTTCTCTCCTTCCTCTCTCCACCCCGCCCTGGTCTATGCTTCCCCTCTGCTCTGTCCCGTCTTCTCTCCTTCCTCTCTCCACCGCCCTGGTCTATGCTTCCCCTCTCCTCTGTCCCGTCTTCTCTCCTTCCTCTCTCCACCCCGCCCTGGTCTATGCTTCCCCTCTCCTCTGTCCCGTCTTCTCTCCTTCCTCTCTCCACCCCGCCCTGGTCTATGCTTCCCCTCTCCTCTGTCCCGTCTTCTCTCCTTCCTCTCTCCACCCCGCCCTGGTCTATGCTTCCCCTCTCCTCTGTCCCGTCTTCTCTCCTTCCTCTCTCCACCCCGCCCTGGTCTATGCTTCCCCTCTCCTCTGTCCCGTCTTCTCTCCTTCCTCTCTCCACCCCGCCCTGGTCTATGCTTCCCCTCTCCTCTGTCCCGTCTTCTCTCCTTCCTCTCTCCACCCGGCCCTGGTCTATACTTCCCCTCTCCTCTGTCCTATGTTCGATCCTTCCTCTCTCCACCCCACCCTGGTCTATGCTTCCCCTCTCCTCTGTCCCGTCTTCTCTCCTTCCTCTCTCCACCCCGCCCTGGTCTATACTTCCCCTCTCCTCTGTCCTGTCTTCTCTCCTTCCTCTCTGCACCCGGCCCTGGTCTATGCTTCCCCTCTCCTCTGTCCCGTCTTCTCTCCTTCCTCTCTCCACCCCACCCTGGTCTATACTTCCCCTCTCCTCTGTCCTATGTTCGATCCTTCCTCTCTCCACCCCACCCTGGTCTATGCTTCCCCTCTCCTCTGTCCTGTCTTCTCTCCTTCCTCTCTCCACCCTGCCCTGGTCTATACTTCCCCTCTCCTCTGTCCTGTCTTCTCTCCTTCCTCTCTCCACCCGGCCCTGGTCTATGCTTCCCCTCTCCTCTGTCCTGTCTTCTCTCCTTCCTCTCTCCACCCCACCCTGGTCTATACTTCCCCTCTCCTCTGTCCTATGTTCGATCCTTCCTCTCTCCACCCTGCCCTGGTCTATACTTCCCCTCTCCTCTGTCCCGTCTTCTCTCCTTCCTCTCTCCACCCCGCCCTGGTCTATGCTTCCCCTCTCCTCTGTCCCGTCTTCTCTCCTTCCTCTCTCCACCCCGCCCTGGTCTATGCTTCCCCTCTCCTCTGTCCTGTCTTCTCTCCTTCCTCTCTCCACCCGGCCCTGGTCTATGCTTCCCCTCTCCTCTGTCCTGTCTTCTCTCCTTCCTCTCTCCACCCCACCCTGGT
Source organism: Dugong dugon (assembly GCA_030035585.1). Lineage (NCBI taxonomy): Eukaryota > Metazoa > Chordata > Mammalia > Sirenia > Dugongidae > Dugong > Dugong dugon. Next base: position 14,917,241 of record CM057462.1, on the reverse strand, counting down.
CTATACTTCCCCTCTCCTCTGTCCTATGTTCGATCCTTCCTCTCTCCACCCTGCCCTGGTCTATGCTTCCCCTCTCCTCTGTCCTGTCTTCTCTCCTTCCTCTCTCCACCCCACCCTGGTCTATACTTCCCCTCTCCTCTGTCCTATGTTCGATCCTTCCTCTCTCCACCCTGCCCTGGTCTATACTTCCCCTCTCCTCTGTCCCGTCTTCTCTCCTTCCTCTCTCCACCCCGCCCTGGTCTATGCTTCCCCTCTCCTCTGTCCCGTCTTCTCTCCTTCCTCTCTCCACCCCGCCCTGGTCTATGCTTCCCCTCTGCTCTGTCCCGTCTTCTCTCCTTCCTCTCTCCACCCCGCCCTGGTCTATGCTTCCCCTCTGCTCTGTCCCGTCTTCTCTCCTTCCTCTCTCCACCCCGCCCTGGTCTATGCTTCCCCTCTCCTCTGTCCTGTCTTCTCTCCTTCCTCTCTCCACCCCGCCCTGGTCTATGCTTCCCCTCTGCTCTGTCCCGTCTTCTCTCCTTCCTCTCTCCACCCGGCCCTGGTCTATGCTTCCCCTCTCCTCTGTCCCGTCTTCTCTCCTTCCTCTCTCCACCCGGCCCTGGTCTATGCTTCCCCTCTCCTCTGTCCCGTCTTCTCTCCTTCCTCTCTCCACCCGGCCCTGGTCTATGCTTCCCCTCTCCTCTGTCCCGTCTTCTCTCCTTCCTCTCTCCACCCCGCCCTGGTCTATGCTTCCCCTCTCCTCTGTCCCGTCTTCTCTCCTTCCTCTCTCCACCCCGCCCTGGTCTATGCTTCCCCTCTGCTCTGTCCCGTCTTCTCTCCTTCCTCTCCTCACCGCCCTGGTCTATGCTTCCCCTCTCCTCTGTCCCGTCTTCTCTCCTTCCTCTCTCCACCCCGCCCTGGTCTATGCTTCCCCTCTCCTCTGTCCCGTCTTCTCTCCTTCCTCTCTCCACCCCGCCCTGGTCTATGCTTCCCCTCTCCTCTGTCCCGTCTTCTCTCCTTCCTCTCTCCACCCCGCCCTGGTCTATGCTTCCCCTCTCCTCTGTCCCGTCTTCTCTCCTTCCTCTCTCCACCCCGCCCTGGTCTATGCTTCCCCTCTCCTCTGTCCCGTCTTCTCTCCTTCCTCTCTCCACCCGGCCCTGGTCTATACTTCCCCTCTCCTCTGTCCTATGTTCGATCCTTCCTCTCTCCACCCCACCCTGGTCTATGCTTCCCCTCTCCTCTGTCCCGTCTTCTCTCCTTCCTCTCTCCACCCCGCCCTGGTCTATACTTCCCCTCTCCTCTGTCCTGTCTTCTCTCCTTCCTCTCTGCACCCGGCCCTGGTCTATGCTTCCCCTCTCCTCTGTCCCGTCTTCTCTCCTTCCTCTCTCCACCCCACCCTGGTCTATACTTCCCCTCTCCTCTGTCCTATGTTCGATCCTTCCTCTCTCCACCCCACCCTGGTCTATGCTTCCCCTCTCCTCTGTCCTGTCTTCTCTCCTTCCTCTCTCCACCCTGCCCTGGTCTATACTTCCCCTCTCCTCTGTCCTGTCTTCTCTCCTTCCTCTCTCCACCCGGCCCTGGTCTATGCTTCCCCTCTCCTCTGTCCTGTCTTCTCTCCTTCCTCTCTCCACCCCACCCTGGTCTATACTTCCCCTCTCCTCTGTCCTATGTTCGATCCTTCCTCTCTCCACCCCGCCCTGGTCTATGCTTCCCCTCTCCTCTGTCCCGTCTTCTCTCCTTCCTCTCTCCACCCCGCCCTGGTCTATGCTTCCCCTCTCCTCTGTCCCGTCTTCTCTCCTTCCTCTCTCCACCCCGCCCTGGTCTATACTTCCCCTCTCCTCTGTCCTGTCTTCTCTCCTTCCTCTCTCCACCCCGCCCTGGTCTATGCTTCCCCTCTCCTCTGTCCCGTCTTCTCTCCTTCCTCTCTCCACCCCGCCCTGGTCTATGCTTCCCCTCTCCTCTGTCCCGTCTTCTCTCCTTCCTCTCTCCACCCCGCCCTGGTCTATACTTCCCCTCTCCTCTGTCCCGTCTTCTCTCCTTCCTCTCTCCACCCCGCCCTGGTCTATGCTTCCCCTCTCCTCTGTCCTGTCTTCTCTCCTTCCTCTCTCCACCCGGCCCTGGTCTATGCTTCCCCTCTCCTCTGTCCTGTCTTCTCTCCTTCCTCTCTCCACCCCACCCTGGTCTATACTTCCCCTCTCCTCTGTCCTATGTTCGATCCTTCCTCTCTCCACCCCACCCTGGTCTATACTTCCCCTCTCCTCTGTCCTATGTTCGATCCTTCCTCTCTCCACCCCACCCTGGTCTATGCTTCCCCTCTCCTCTGTCCTGTCTTCTCTCCTTCCTCTCTCCACCCTGCCCTGGTCTATACTTCCCCTCTCCTCTGTCCTGTCTTCTCTCCTTCCTCTCTCCACCCGGCCCTGGTCTATGCTTCCCCTCTCCTCTGTCCTGTCTTCTCTCCTTCCTCTCTCCACCCCACCCTGGTCTATACTTCCCCTCTCCTCTGTCCTATGTTCGATCCTTCCTCTCTCCACCCTGCCCTGGTCTATACTTCCCCTCTCCTCTGTCCCGTCTTCTCTCCTTCCTCTCTCCACCCCGCCCTGGTCTATGCTTCCCCTCTCCTCTGTCCCGTCTTCTCTCCTTCCTCTCTCCACCCCGCCCTGGTCTATGCTTCCCCTCTGCTCTGTCCCGTCTTCTCTCCTTCCTCTCTCCACCCCGCCCTGGTCTATGCTTCCCCTCTGCTCTGTCCCGTCTTCTCTCCTTCCTCTCTCCACCCCGCCCTGGTCTATGCTTCCCCTCTCCTCTGTCCTGTCTTCTCTCCTTCCTCTCTCCACCCCGCCCTGGTCTATGCTTCCCCTCTGCTCTGTCCCGTCTTCTCTCCTTCCTCTCTCCACCCGGCCCTGGTCTATGCTTCCCCTCTCCTCTGTCCCGTCTTCTCTCCTTCCTCTCTCCACCCGGCCCTGGTCTATGCTTCCCCTCTCCTCTGTCCCGTCTTCTCTCCTTCCTCTCTCCACCCGGCCCTGGTCTATGCTTCCCCTCTCCTCTGTCCCGTCTTCTCTCCTTCCTCTCTCCACCCGGCCCTGGTCTATGCTTCCCCTCTCCTCTGTCCCGTCTTCTCTCCTTCCTCTCTCCACCCCGCCCTGGTCTATGCTTCCCCTCTCCTCTGTCCCGTCTTCTCTCCTTCCTCTCTCCACCCCGCCCTGGTCTATGCTTCCCCTCTGCTCTGTCCCGTCTTCTCTCCTTCCTCTCCTCACCGCCCTGGTCTATGCTTCCCCTCTCCTCTGTCCCGTCTTCTCTCCTTCCTCTCTCCACCCCGCCCTGGTCTATGCTTCCCCTCTCCTCTGTCCCGTCTTCTCTCCTTCCTCTCTCCACCCCGCCCTGGTCTATGCTTCCCCTCTCCTCTGTCCCGTCTTCTCTCCTTCCTCTCTCCACCCCGCCCTGGTCTATGCTTCCCCTCTCCTCTGTCCCGTCTTCTCTCCTTCCTCTCTCCACCCCGCCCTGGTCTATGCTTCCCCTCTCCTCTGTCCCGTCTTCTCTCCTTCCTCTCTCCACCCGGCCCTGGTCTATACTTCCCCTCTCCTCTGTCCTATGTTCGATCCTTCCTCTCTCCACCCCACCCTGGTCTATGCTTCCCCTCTCCTCTGTCCCGTCTTCTCTCCTTCCTCTCTCCACCCCGCCCTGGTCTATACTTCCCCTCTCCTCTGTCCTGTCTTCTCTCCTTCCTCTCTGCACCCGGCCCTGGTCTATGCTTCCCCTCTCCTCTGTCCCGTCTTCTCTCCTTCCTCTCTCCACCCCACCCTGGTCTATACTTCCCCTCTCCTCTGTCCTATGTTCGATCCTTCCTCTCTCCACCCCACCCTGGTCTATGCTTCCCCTCTCCTCTGTCCTGTCTTCTCTCCTTCCTCTCTCCACCCTGCCCTGGTCTATACTTCCCCTCTCCTCTGTCCTGTCTTCTCTCCTTCCTCTCTCCACCCGGCCCTGGTCTATGCTTCCCCTCTCCTCTGTCCTGTCTTCTCTCCTTCCTCTCTCCACCCCACCCTGGTCTATACTTCCCCTCTCCTCTGTCCTATGTTCGATCCTTCCTCTCTCCACCCCGCCCTGGTCTATGCTTCCCCTCTCCTCTGTCCCGTCTTCTCTCCTTCCTCTCTCCACCCCGCCCTGGTCTATGCTTCCCCTCTCCTCTGTCCCGTCTTCTCTCCTTCCTCTCTCCACCCCGCCCTGGTCTATACTTCCCCTCTCCTCTGTCCTGTCTTCTCTCCTTCCTCTCTCCACCCCGCCCTGGTCTATGCTTCCCCTCTCCTCTGTCCCGTCTTCTCTCCTTCCTCTCTCCACCCCGCCCTGGTCTATGCTTCCCCTCTCCTCTGTCCCGTCTTCTCTCCTTCCTCTCTCCACCCCGCCCTGGTCTATACTTCCCCTCTCCTCTGTCCCGTCTTCTCTCCTTCCTCTCTCCACCCCGCCCTGGTCTATGCTTCCCCTCTCCTCTGTCCTGTCTTCTCTCCTTCCTCTCTCCACCCGGCCCTGGTCTATGCTTCCCCTCTCCTCTGTCCTGTCTTCTCTCCTTCCTCTCTCCACCCCACCCTGGTCTATACTTCCCCTCTCCTCTGTCCTATGTTCGATCCTTCCTCTCTCCACCCCACCCTGGTCTATACTTCCCCTCTCCTCTGTCCTATGTTCGATCCTTCCTCTCTCCACCCCACCCTGGTCTATGCTTCCCCTCTCCTCTGTCCTGTCTTCTCTCCTTCCTCTCTCCACCCTGCCCTGGTCTATACTTCCCCTCTCCTCTGTCCTGTCTTCTCTCCTTCCTCTCTCCACCCGGCCCTGGTCTATGCTTCCCCTCTCCTCTGTCCTGTCTTCTCTCCTTCCTCTCTCCACCCCACCCTGGTCTATACTTCCCCTCTCCTCTGTCCTATGTTCGATCCTTCCTCTCTCCACCCTGCCCTGGTCTATACTTCCCCTCTCCTCTGTCCCGTCTTCTCTCCTTCCTCTCTCCACCCCGCCCTGGTCTATGCTTCCCCTCTCCTCTGTCCCGTCTTCTCTCCTTCCTCTCTCCACCCCGCCCTGGTCTATGCTTCCCCTCTGCTCTGTCCCGTCTTCTCTCCTTCCTCTCTCCACCCCGCCCTGGTCTATGCTTCCCCTCTGCTCTGTCCCGTCTTCTCTCCTTCCTCTCTCCACCCCGCCCTGGTCTATGCTTCCCCTCTCCTCTGTCCTGTCTTCTCTCCTTCCTCTCTCCACCCCGCCCTGGTCTATGCTTCCCCTCTGCTCTGTCCCGTCTTCTCTCCTTCCTCTCTCCACCCGGCCCTGGTCTATGCTTCCCCTCTCCTCTGTCCCGTCTTCTCTCCTTCCTCTCTCCACCCGGCCCTGGTCTATGCTTCCCCTCTCCTCTGTCCCGTCTTCTCTCCTTCCTCTCTCCACCCGGCCCTGGTCTATGCTTCCCCTCTCCTCTGTCCCGTCTTCTCTCCTTCCTCTCTCCACCCCGCCCTGGTCTATGCTTCCCCTCTCCTCTGTCCCGTCTTCTCTCCTTCCTCTCTCCACCCCGCCCTGGTCTATGCTTCCCCTCTGCTCTGTCCCGTCTTCTCTCCTTCCTCTCTCCACCGCCCTGGTCTATGCTTCCCCTCTCCTCTGTCCCGTCTTCTCTCCTTCCTCTCTCCACCCCGCCCTGGTCTATGCTTCCCCTCTCCTCTGTCCCGTCTTCTCTCCTTCCTCTCTCCACCCCGCCCTGGTCTATGCTTCCCCTCTCCTCTGTCCCGTCTTCTCTCCTTCCTCTCTCCACCCCGCCCTGGTCTATGCTTCCCCTCTCCTCTGTCCCGTCTTCTCTCCTTCCTCTCTCCACCCCGCCCTGGTCTATGCTTCCCCTCTCCTCTGTCCCGTCTTCTCTCCTTCCTCTCTCCACCCCGCCCTGGTCTATGCTTCCCCTCTCCTCTGTCCCGTCTTCTCTCCTTCCTCTCTCCACCCGGCCCTGGTCTATACTTCCCCTCTCCTCTGTCCTATGTTCGATCCTTCCTCTCTCCACCCCACCCTGGTCTATGCTTCCCCTCTCCTCTGTCCCGTCTTCTCTCCTTCCTCTCTCCACCCCGCCCTGGTCTATACTTCCCCTCTCCTCTGTCCTGTCTTCTCTCCTTCCTCTCTGCACCCGGCCCTGGTCTATGCTTCCCCTCTCCTCTGTCCCGTCTTCTCTCCTTCCTCTCTCCACCCCACCCTGGTCTATACTTCCCCTCTCCTCTGTCCTATGTTCGATCCTTCCTCTCTCCACCCCACCCTGGTCTATGCTTCCCCTCTCCTCTGTCCTGTCTTCTCTCCTTCCTCTCTCCACCCTGCCCTGGTCTATACTTCCCCTCTCCTCTGTCCTGTCTTCTCTCCTTCCTCTCTCCACCCGGCCCTGGTCTATGCTTCCCCTCTCCTCTGTCCTGTCTTCTCTCCTTCCTCTCTCCACCCCACCCTGGTCTATACTTCCCCTCTCCTCTGTCCTATGTTCGATCCTTCCTCTCTCCACCCTGCCCTGGTCTATACTTCCCCTCTCCTCTGTCCCGTCTTCTCTCCTTCCTCTCTCCACCCCGCCCTGGTCTATGCTTCCCCTCTCCTCTGTCCCGTCTTCTCTCCTTCCTCTCTCCACCCCGCCCTGGTCTATGCTTCCCCTCTCCTCTGTCCCGTCTTCTCTCCTTCCTCTCTCCACCCCGCCCTGGTCTATACTTCCCCTCTCCTCTGTCCTGTCTTCTCTCCTTCCTCTCTCCACCCCGCCCTGGTCTATGCTTCCCCTCTCCTCTGTCCTGTCTTCTCTCCTTCCTCTCTCCACCCCACCCTGGTCTATGCTTCCCCTCTCCTCTGTCCCGTCTTCTCTCCTTCCTCTCTCCACCCCGCCCTGGTCTATACTTCCCCTCTCCTCTGTCCCGTCTTCTCTCCTTCCTCTCTCCACCCCGCCCTGGTCTATGCTTCCCCTCTCCTCTGTCCTGTCTTCTCTCCTTCCTCTCTCCACCCGGCCCTGGTCTATGCTTGCCCTCTCCTCTGTCCTATGTTCGATCCTTCCTCTCTCCACCCTGCCCTGGTCTATACTTCCCCTCTCCTCTGTCCCGTCTTCTCTCCTTCCTCTCTCCACCCCGCCCTGGTCTATGCTTCCCCTCTCCTCTGTCCCGTCTTCTCTCCTTCCTCTCTCCACCCGGCCCTGGTCTATGCTTCCCCTCTCCTCTGTCCCGTCTTCTCTCCTTCCTCTCTCCACCCGGCCCTGGTCTATGCTTCCCCTCTCCTCTGTCCCGTCTTCTCTCCTTCCTCTCTCCACCCCGCCCTGGTCTATGCTTCCCCTCTCCTCTGTCCCGTCTTCTCTCCTTCCTCTCTCCACCCCGCCCTGGTCTATGCTTCCCCTCTGCTCTGTCCCGTCTTCTCTCCTTCCTCTCTCCACCGCCCTGGTCTATGCTTCCCCTCTCCTCTGTCCCGTCTTCTCTCCTTCCTCTCTCCACCCCGCCCTGGTCTATGCTTCCCCTCTCCTCTGTCCCGTCTTCTCTCCTTCCTCTCTCCACCCCGCCCTGGTCTATGCTTCCCCTCTCCTCTGTCCCGTCTTCTCTCCTTCCTCTCTCCACCCCGCCCTGGTCTATGCTTCCCCTCTCCTCTGTCCCGTCTTCTCTCCTTCCTCTCTCCACCCCGCCCTGGTCTATGCTTCCCCTCTCCTCTGTCCCGTCTTCTCTCCTTCCTCTCTCCACCCCGCCCTGGTCTATGCTTCCCCTCTCCTCTGTCCCGTCTTCTCTCCTTCCTCTCTCCACCCGGCCCTGGTCTATACTTCCCCTCTCCTCTGTCCTGTCTTCTCTCCTTCCTCTCTCCACCCGGCCCTGGTCTATGCTTCCCCTCTCCTCTGTCCTGTCTTCTCTCCTTCCTCTCTCCACCCCACCCTGGTCTATACTTCCCCTCTCCTCTGTCCTATGTTCGATCCTTCCTCTCTCCACCCCGCCCTGGTCTATGCTTCCCCTCTCCTCTGTCCCGTCTTCTCTCCTTCCTCTCTCCACCCCGCCCTGGTCTATGCTTCCCCTCTCCTCTGTCCCGTCTTCTCTCCTTCCTCTCTCCACCCCGCCCTGGTCTATACTTCCCCTCTCCTCTGTCCTGTCTTCTCTCCTTCCTCTCTCCACCCCGCCCTGGTCTATGCTTCCCCTCTCCTCTGTCCTGTCTTCTCTCCTTCCTCTCTCCACCCCGCCCTGGTCTATGCTTCCCCTCTCCTCTGTCCCGTCTTCTCTCCTTCCTCTCTCCACCCCGCCCTGGTCTATACTTCCCCTCTCCTCTGTCCTGTCTTCTCTCCTTCCTCTCTCCACCCGGCCCTGGTCTATGCTTCCCCTCTCCTCTGTCCTGTCTTCTCTCCTTCCTCTCTCCACCCCACCCTGGTCTATACTTCCCCTCTCCTCTGTCCTATGTTCGATCCTTCCTCTCTCCACCCTGCCCTGGTCTATACTTCCCCTCTCCTCTGTCCCGTCTTCTCTCCTTCCTCTCTCCACCCCGCCCTGGTCTATGCTTCCCCTCTCCTCTGTCCCGTCTTCTCTCCTTCCTCTCTCCACCCCGCCCTGGTCTATGCTTCCCCTCTGCTCTGTCCCGTCTTCTCTCCTTCCTCTCTCCACCCCGCCCTGGTCTATGCTTCCCCTCTGCTCTGTCCCGTCTTCTCTCCTTCCTCTCTCCACCCCGCCCTGGTCTATGCTTCCCCTCTCCTCTGTCCCGTCTTCTCTCCTTCCTCTCTCCACCCCGCCCTGGTCTATGCTTCCCCTCTGCTCTGTCCCGTCTTCTCTCCTTCCTCTCTCCACCCGGCCCTGGTCTATGCTTCCCCTCTCCTCTGTCCCGTCTTCTCTCCTTCCTCTCTCCACCCGGCCCTGGTCTATGCTTCCCCTCTCCTCTGTCCCGTCTTCTCTCCTTCCTCTCTCCACCCGGCCCTGGTCTATGCTTCCCCTCTCCTCTGTCCCGTCTTCTCTCCTTCCTCTCTCCACCCCGCCCTGGTCTATGCTTCCCCTCTCCTCTGTCCCGTCTTCTCTCCTTCCTCTCTCCACCCCGCCCTGGTCTATGCTTCCCCTCTGCTCTGTCCCGTCTTCTCTCCTTCCTCTCTCCACCGCCCTGGTCTATGCTTCCCCTCTCCTCTGTCCCGTCTTCTCTCCTTCCTCTCTCCACCCCGCCCTGGTCTATGCTTCCCCTCTCCTCTGTCCCGTCTTCTCTCCTTCCTCTCTCCACCCCGCCCTGGTCTATGCTTCCCCTCTCCTCTGTCCCGTCTTCTCTCCTTCCTCTCTCCACCCCGCCCTGGTCTATGCTTCCCCTCTCCTCTGTCCCGTCTTCTCTCCTTCCTCTCTCCACCCCGCCCTGGTCTATGCTTCCCCTCTCCTCTGTCCCGTCTTCTCTCCTTCCTCTCTCCACCCGGCCCTGGTCTATACTTCCCCTCTCCTCTGTCCTATGTTCGATCCTTCCTCTCTCCACCCCACCCTGGTCTATGCTTCCCCTCTCCTCTGTCCCGTCTTCTCTCCTTCCTCTCTCCACCCCGCCCTGGTCTATACTTCCCCTCTCCTCTGTCCTGTCTTCTCTCCTTCCTCTCTGCACCCGGCCCTGGTCTATGCTTCCCCTCTCCTCTGTCCCGTCTTCTCTCCTTCCTCTCTCCACCCCACCCTGGTCTATACTTCCCCTCTCCTCTGTCCTATGTTCGATCCTTCCTCTCTCCACCCCACCCTGGTCTATGCTTCCCCTCTCCTCTGTCCTGTCTTCTCTCCTTCCTCTCTCCACCCTGCCCTGGTCTATACTTCCCCTCTCCTCTGTCCTGTCTTCTCTCCTTCCTCTCTCCACCCGGCCCTGGTCTATGCTTCCCCTCTCCTCTGTCCTGTCTTCTCTCCTTCCTCTCTCCACCCCACCCTGGTCTATACTTCCCCTCTCCTCTGTCCTATGTTCGATCCTTCCTCTCTCCACCCTGCCCTGGTCTATACTTCCCCTCTCCTCTGTCCCGTCTTCTCTCCTTCCTCTCTCCACCCCGCCCTGGTCTATGCTTCCCCTCTCCTCTGTCCCGTCTTCTCTCCTTCCTCTCTCCACCCCGCCCTGGTCTATGCTTCCCCTCTCCTCTGTCCTGTCTTCTCTCCTTCCTCTCTCCACCCGGCCCTGGTCTATGCTTCCCCTCTCCTCTGTCCTGTCTTCTCTCCTTCCTCTCTCCACCCCACCCTGGTCTATACTTCCCCTCTCCTCTGTCCTATGTTCGATCCTTCCTCTCTCCACCCTGCCCTGGTCTATGCTTCCCCTCTCCTCTGTCCTGTCTTCTCTCCTTCCTCTCTCCACCCCACCCTGGTCTATACTTCCCCTCTCCTCTGTCCTATGTTCGATCCTTCCTCTCTCCACCCTGCCCTGGTCTATACTTCCCCTCTCCTCTGTCCCGTCTTCTCTCCTTCCTCTCTCCACCCCGCCCTGGTCTATGCTTCCCCTCTCCTCTGTCCCGTCTTCTCTCCTTCCTCTCTCCACCCCGCCCTGGTCTATGCTTCCCCTCTGCTCTGTCCCGTCTTCTCTCCTTCCTCTCTCCACCCCGCCCTGGTCTATGCTTCCCCTCTGCTCTGTCCCGTCTTCTCTCCTTCCTCTCTCCACCCCGCCCTGGTCTATGCTTCCCCTCTCCTCTGTCCTGTCTTCTCTCCTTCCTCTCTCCACCCCGCCCTGGTCTATGCTTCCCCTCTGCTCTGTCCCGTCTTCTCTCCTTCCTCTCTCCACCCGGCCCTGGTCTATGCTTCCCCTCTCCTCTGTCCCGTCTTCTCTCCTTCCTCTCTCCACCCGGCCCTGGTCTATGCTTCCCCTCTCCTCTGTCCCGTCTTCTCTCCTTCCTCTCTCCACCCGGCCCTGGTCTATGCTTCCCCTCTCCTCTGTCCCGTCTTCTCTCCTTCCTCTCTCCACCCCGCCCTGGTCTATGCTTCCCCTCTCCTCTGTCCCGTCTTCTCTCCTTCCTCTCTCCACCCCGCCCTGGTCTATGCTTCCCCTCTGCTCTGTCCCGTCTTCTCTCCTTCCTCTCCTCACCGCCCTGGTCTATGCTTCCCCTCTCCTCTGTCCCGTCTTCTCTCCTTCCTCTCTCCACCCCGCCCTGGTCTATGCTTCCCCTCTCCTCTGTCCCGTCTTCTCTCCTTCCTCTCTCCACCCCGCCCTGGTCTATGCTTCCCCTCTCCTCTGTCCCGTCTTCTCTCCTTCCTCTCTCCACCCCGCCCTGGTCTATGCTTCCCCTCTCCTCTGTCCCGTCTTCTCTCCTTCCTCTCTCCACCCCGCCCTGGTCTATGCTTCCCCTCTCCTCTGTCCCGTCTTCTCTCCTTCCTCTCTCCACCCGGCCCTGGTCTATACTTCCCCTCTCCTCTGTCCTATGTTCGATCCTTCCTCTCTCCACCCCACCCTGGTCTATGCTTCCCCTCTCCTCTGTCCCGTCTTCTCTCCTTCCTCTCTCCACCCCGCCCTGGTCTATACTTCCCCTCTCCTCTGTCCTGTCTTCTCTCCTTCCTCTCTGCACCCGGCCCTGGTCTATGCTTCCCCTCTCCTCTGTCCCGTCTTCTCTCCTTCCTCTCTCCACCCCACCCTGGTCTATACTTCCCCTCTCCTCTGTCCTATGTTCGATCCTTCCTCTCTCCACCCCACCCTGGTCTATGCTTCCCCTCTCCTCTGTCCTGTCTTCTCTCCTTCCTCTCTCCACCCTGCCCTGGTCTATACTTCCCCTCTCCTCTGTCCTGTCTTCTCTCCTTCCTCTCTCCACCCGGCCCTGGTCTATGCTTCCCCTCTCCTCTGTCCTGTCTTCTCTCCTTCCTCTCTCCACCCCACCCTGGTCTATACTTCCCCTCTCCTCTGTCCTATGTTCGATCCTTCCTCTCTCCACCCCGCCCTGGTCTATGCTTCCCCTCTCCTCTGTCCCGTCTTCTCTCCTTCCTCTCTCCACCCCGCCCTGGTCTATGCTTCCCCTCTCCTCTGTCCCGTCTTCTCTCCTTCCTCTCTCCACCCCGCCCTGGTCTATACTTCCCCTCTCCTCTGTCCTGTCTTCTCTCCTTCCTCTCTCCACCCCGCCCTGGTCTATGCTTCCCCTCTCCTCTGTCCCGTCTTCTCTCCTTCCTCTCTCCACCCCGCCCTGGTCTATGCTTCCCCTCTCCTCTGTCCCGTCTTCTCTCCTTCCTCTCTCCACCCCGCCCTGGTCTATACTTCCCCTCTCCTCTGTCCCGTCTTCTCTCCTTCCTCTCTCCACCCCGCCCTGGTCTATGCTTCCCCTCTCCTCTGTCCTGTCTTCTCTCCTTCCTCTCTCCACCCGGCCCTGGTCTATGCTTCCCCTCTCCTCTGTCCTGTCTTCTCTCCTTCCTCTCTCCACCCCACCCTGGTCTATACTTCCCCTCTCCTCTGTCCTATGTTCGATCCTTCCTCTCTCCACCCTGCCCTGGTCTATACTTCCCCTCTCCTCTGTCCTGTCTTCTCTCCTTCCTCTCTCCACCCTGCCCTGGTCTATACTTCCCCTCTCCTCTGTCCTGTCTTCTCTCCTTCCTCTCTCCACCCCGCCCTGGTCTATGCTTCCCCTCTCCTCTGTCCTGTCTTCTCTCCTTCCTCTCTCCACCCGGCCCTGGTCTATACTTCCCCTCTCCTCTGTCATATGTTCGATCCTTCCTCTCTCCACCCCGCCCTGGTCTATGCTTCCCCTCTCCTCTGTCCTGTCTTCTCTCCTTCCTCTCTCCACCCCGCCCTGGTCTATACTTCCCCTCTCCTCTGTCCTATGTTCGATCCTTCCTCTCTCCACCCTGCCCTGGTCTATGCTTCCCCTCTCCTCTGTCCTGTCTTCTCTCCTTCCTCTCTCCACCCTGCCCTGGTCTATGCTTCTCCTCTCCTCTGTCCTATCTTCCCTCCCTCTCTCCCCCATCTACACGCGTCCTCTCCTGTAAACTCACTGACTCTCCCTCGCCACTCCTGCCCACACTCACTCCTGCCATCTGCACTAAGTACACCTCCTCTGCCTGCACCCTGCCCCTGTCCATCCTTTCCATCTCCTCCATGCCTCTCACCTGTGCTCTTCTCGCCGGTGGGCTCCCCCGTGATACCCTCTTCTCCTCCCTCTGCATTCTCACCTCTTCTGTCCCTCACATTGCATTCCTGGCCATTCTCATCACACTCCTTCCTTCTCTGTTCACACTCATATGCCTTTACTATTATGAACACATCTTTCTCCATCCCCTTTTTTTCCTTCCACACCTCCACCACCCCATCCATGTCCCCACAACCCCACCACACCCACAGATTTCCTCCGTCCACACCGAGTCTCGCCTCCTCCCCTCCTCCATCCACACCTAGTCTCCCTTCTTCTGGCCACACTGACTTGTCTCCCCTCCTCCGTCTACACAGACACATCCGTCCCCCGTTCACACCCCCACCGCCTCCACCCACACTAACCCCTCCTCGCCATTCTACCCTCTTCATCCCATCCCATCATAGGCCATCGACCGCAACTCTAGCCGAGCCTCCTCTTACCTCGAGGGCTCCTCCTCGGCCCCGCCAGCCTCTCAGTCGAGACCCACTGCACAGAAGGTAGTGGGGGAGTTGGGTGGGTGATTCCATTTTTGCCCCAGCCCCAGTCAAGGGGTCCAGACCTCCCTGCCTCCAGCCCAGCCAGGTCTGGAGAGGCGGGGAGGGAGAGGACAACACCTCCCTCTGCTGCTTCCCTCCTGCATGGCCTGCGCTACTCTAACCCAGGCCCTCCGCTGCACCCTCCCATCGTGCCCTCTGGAGGGGTTGGGGCTCCTCGGCTCTCGGTGACCCCCTCCCTCCCGCCCCCAGCTTCTTCACGAGGAGCTGGCTCTGCAGTGGGTGGTGAGCAGTAGCGCTGTGCGCGAGGCCGTCCTGCAGCAAGCCTGGTTCTTCTTCCAGCTCATGGTGAGACACCCCGTCCCCGCGTGGGAGGAGAGAGAGGCCCCCCGAGACTGTACCTGGAACCCCCTCCACAGAGAACGAGAGACACTCCTCCACACCTTTCTCATGAGATTGTCTGAAGAGACCTTTGCCCACAGAGGAGACCCCTACTCCAAGACATATCCCCAGAGAGAGAGGAAGACCCTTTGATCACATTTAAGAACCCCTCATAGTCTTCAAGAGGTGGTCTTGAAAGACCCTTCTCCAGCGGAAGACACACTCCAGGCCCTTGCTGGCCACACCCCCACAGCCCCCTGTCCCACCCACAGACTTCACTCTCAGGACTGCTCAAAGCCACACCCACACCTCAGCCTTCTCCACCCCTCACACTTATCCAGGGTCCCTTCAGGCCCCCCGCCTAGGGCGTTTTCAAGCCCCACCCACAGATTTCAAGACCTGCCCTTAGGCCCCACCCACAGCCGGTAGCCACAGGATTCAAGCTCCACCCCAGGCCCGTCATGCCCACCTTTAGCCCACCTCCCTGGCTGCTAAAGCTACTCAGTCCCTCAAGCACCGCCTTGGCTCTCTCCGCCTGAACCCAGGTGAAGAGCATGGCGCTGCACCTGCTTCTGGCCCAGCGGCTGGACACGCCCCGCAAGCTGCGTTTCCCCCGGCGCTTCCTAGATGACATCACAGCCCTCGCGGGCTCTGTCGGCCTGGAGGTGATTACCCGCTGCCACAAGGTGCGAGGTCTGGGGCCTAATGGGAAGACTGGTTGGAGGGAGGATGGTGAATCCATCAGGCCTGGGTGCCAATCCTGCCCTGTGCCTCTTGGCTGCTGGATGAGTCTGTTCATTCAGCATCAGTTTATTGAGCACCTACTGTGTGCACAGCCCTGCGCTGGGCACTCGAGGCAAGCAGTCCATGGGAAGCTGACTTCGAGGGAGACACTTGAAGGAGATGAAGGAGGAGCCATGCAGACATTTGCGGGAGGAGCACCCCAGGCAGGGGGAACAGCAAGTGCAAAGGCCCTGAGGCAGGGCTGGGCCTTGACTGTTAAAGGGTCAGCAAGGAGGCAAGTGTGGCTGGAGCAGAGTGAGCTAGGGGGAGAGAGGGAGGAGAGGAGGGCATGAGGCAGATCCATTAGCCCTCAGCCCAGTCAGTGCTGGTATATAGTAAGTGCTTAATAAATGGATGTTGGTGGTCTGAGGCCCTGGCCTTGTCCAGGCCCCATATCACCACCTCCAGTATCTACAGGGGCTAGTGCTGTGGCTGTTAGTGCTGTCGAGTCAATTCTGACTCATGGCGACTGCATGTGTGCAATTAGAACCACTCCATAGGGTTTTCAAGGCTGGGACCTTTTGGAAGCAGATCGCCAGGCCTATCTTCTGAGGCATCTCTGGGTGGGTTTGAACTGCCAACTTTTCAGATGGTAGTACATCGATTAACCATTTTCTTCACCAAGAGAAATCTCCATGAAGCTAGGTAAGCAATCATACTAAAAATAGTAATAAGATTGAGCGCTTACTGTATGTCTAAGCACTTTAGATGGATCACATCATTAAATTCTCCCAACAAGGCCATGAAGTTAGTGTTGTAATCTCCATTTTACTAAAACAGGGAGTGTAAAAATGTGAGAATGACTGAATAGCTTAACCTGGTGCCATAAGACTGGGAAGGGTCAGAATCCCAGCCTCCAGCTCCAGAGTCCCCACCTTCACCACCAGCTTAGGTCAGAAGGACAGGCTCTGGTGGACCAGAGGGCACATGCCTGCATGACAGGGGTGGCCACCACTCAGCCAGCCAGCACCCTGCAAGAATGCGGGTCTGCTGTGGCTAGAGTGTCTGATTTTTAAAGAGAGATGGGACTTCTGGGTTTTGATGGGCACTTTCCAGATTTTTGAAATGCTGTGTGGGCCAGAGCTGGCCTTTGCGCAATCCAAAGCGACCTCTGCTTGGTCTCAAAGGTCTTGACCTTGTTTCTCTGGAACCTCCCTCAAGGGCCAGTGTTGCCAAGGGCTGACCCTGATGGTGAGGAAACCATCCTCCAGAAAGGGCTGCAGGGAAAGTACAGCACCCCCAATAGGCATCATTGTCACAGCTGCTAGTGGGACATCAGTGACAGGCTATGGCGGTTTCATTCATTCACTCAACATTTATTGAGTACCAACTGTATCGGTCCCCATACACAGGCAGACCTGGTTCCTGCCTCTGTGGTCTTAAAGAGTCCATGCGAATTTTGTATGGGATTGCTTTGGGCTGCAGGGAACTGAGGGCCACTAAGCCCAATGGAGGGAGTGAGTTAGGCCACAGGGTGACTCACGAGAGCATGAGGGCAGAACAGGTACCAGCCAGGCCTTGGGGCCCCACCAGCCTCCTCACTGTTCTTCACACTTAGCAGGCATGTTCTGCCTCAGAGCCTTTGCAACTGCTGTTCCCTCTACTCACAATGCCTTTCTCACTTTGGCTCTTTCTCATCCTTTGGACCTCTCTTGAAACATCACCCTGTTCTATTGTCTTCAACAATCAGGAACTCTTTTATTTGTTGTCTGTCACCCCCAAGACTGAGCTTGTCTGTCTTGTTCTCAGGGCTTGGTACATAGTAGGTGCTCAGTAAATGTTGTTAAATGATTAAGAAGGGTGTATTGGTTAGGTAGAGGTTATTTTGCTCTGACACAATCAGAAGTGGTTTAAATGTGACCAGAGTTTGTTTTTGAACATAAGTGGGCCTGGTCCTTGCAGGTCCACCCACCGTATCTACAGTACAAGCTGGGGGAAGGGAAGGACCTGCCCCCTCCATTTAAGTGGTCACCTCATTTCTTCTCATATCCTCTTGGGCAGCATGTGGTCCCATGTGTACACCCAGCTGCAAAGGAGGCTGGGAAATGTAGTCTCTACCCAGCTCTGAACTCTGAACCAGGTATTCTTTTACCCTACAAGAAGGAGAAAGGATCTTGGGGGAGTGTCAGTAGCTAGTCTCGACCATGGGTGTGTTATTTCAATCTGAGAGAGAGAAGAAAGAAAAGAGTCCTGAATGGAGTCTTGAAGAATGTTGACACATGAGCATGGGGAAGAGAGGGGTAGTTAGAGGGAGGAGGACAACCAGGATCGGCCAGAGCCCAGGGTGTGTCAAGAAGGCTCAAGGCTTTGGAGTGGTGGTGTGGCTTGTGGAGGTCCTGGGGGCCCAGGTGGGGACAGAGGCTTTGCTGGGGAGTGTGGGCATGGGCTGACGGGGCCCTGTGCCCCCAGGATGCGGAGCTGGCTGAACGCCTCAACACCAGCCTGGCCTTCTTCCTGAGTGACCTCCTGTCCGTGGCTGACCGTGGCTTTGTCTTCAATCTGATCCGGGCCCACTACAAGCAGGTAGGGGTGGGTATGACAGGCATGGCGGGAATGTGTCCCTGCAGGTATGGCAGGTGATATGGATGACATGGCAAGAGTGGTGGGTGCGGTGAGCAGAGCAGTGTACCTTTTGACCCTGCCCTTCCCCCCTACAGGTGGCCACACGTCTGCAATCGGCCCCTAACCCTGCAGCACTGCTGACCCTACGTATGGATTTTACCCGCGTCCTGTGCAGCCATGAGCACTACGTGACTCTCAACCTCCCCTGCTGCCCTCTGTCGCCCCCGGCCTCACCCTCGCCCTCCGTATCCTCCACCACCTCCCAGGTGGGCCAGCCTCGCTTCTGGCTCCTAGTCTTGACTTATGATCTCTCACCTTCAACCCATCTTTTCTGGCTCTCTCATCTTTAACTCTCTTATAGTAGGCCACTGCCCGGGTGGACTGACCCCTCACTTATGACACCTGATTCTGGGCAGTTTCCCAGGAGACTAGGTTCTCATTTCTAACCCCTAAACCCTAAATCCCAGGCCTGCATTTCATCTGCTGCTTCTCAGATCTCTGACCTTTGATTGCATGCTCTCTCTCACCTCCCAGACAGGTTAACCCCAACCTCTCATCTCTGGTCTTTAACCCCATACCCAGTGTCACTTCCAGATGAGTTAACCCCAGCCTCTCACCTGGTCCTTGACCTCATGACTTCTGTCACCTCCCAGATGGCTTTGACCCCTTACCTCTGACACTTGACTACTGGCCCTCTGCCATCTCTGATTTCTACCCCCACCCTCTGCAGAGCTCTGCCTTCTCCAGTCACGCCCCAGACCCCAAGGTGACCAGCATGTTTGAGCTGAGCGGGCCATTCCGCCAGCAGCACTTCCTGGCTGGCCTCTTGCTGACGGAGTTGGCACTGGCCCTTGAACCTGAGGCTGAGGGGTAAGCTCAGGTCCTGTCCAGCCCCAGGAGGGGTGGGGAAGTCCAGGAGCCTTGTCTGCCCCATTCTGAGCACCCCACTACCCCACAGAGCATCCCTGCTGCACAAGAAGGCCATCAGTGCTATCCACAGCCTGCTCTGTGGCCATGATGCTGACCCCCGCTACTGTGAGGCCACTGTGAAGGCCCGTGTGGCCGAGCTATACCTGCCACTGCTCTCACTTGCACGGGACACACTGCCGCGGCTACATGACTTTGCTGGTCAGTGGGACAGGGCAGGGTGGGGTAACATGATCCAGGGGCTTGATGGCATAAGGCACAGAACAAGAAAGGTGGGAGAGTAGAGTTAGAGGAAAGACCACAGGCATTAGGGCCAGCAGAGCAAGCTCAAGTCCTGCCATGTGAGCCCAGTCAAGCCATTAACATTTCTGAGCTTTAGGTTTCTCACCGGTAGAATGGGGAAGGTAATAGCACTAACCACTACATTGGGTTTTATGAGAATCTGGGGAACTGTAGTACTGGTACATTATCAACATACACTAAATGGGAGATGTTATTATAACATTTATTATCTAAGAACAGAGATGTGAGGAAGGGAAGGCAGGGTGAAAAGATGGTTGGAACCCCGCTTCCATTCATTCATTCAGCTTTTTAGGAGCATTGTAGTACAGTGATCGGAAGCACAGATGTAGGATTTGTGGGTTGATCTCTTCTATCAGTTTGGGGAAATTTTCAGCCATTATATCTTGATTTTCTTTCTGCCTTGCTTTCTCTCTCTCCTCTCCTTCTAGGACTCCAATTACACGTATGTTAGATCTTTTGACTGGGTCACATGTGCTTATTATGCTCTGTTCTTTTGTTTTTTTCTTTTTTCCCCTCTCTGTGCTTCAGTTGGAAAATCTTCTGTTACTTGTCTTTAAGTTCACTAGTACTGTCTTATACTGTGTCTGGTCTTGTGTTAACTGCATCCATTGAGTTCTTAATTTTCGATGTTATATATTTCAGTTGTAAAGTGTCCATTTGGTTTTTCCTTTTTTTGGAGATTCCAATTGTCTGTTGAAATTCTCCATCTTTTTGCCCATCTTTGTCCATCTTCTAATTTTTATTTTAAAGTCCTTCTCTGCTAATGTCAATGTTTGGTCATCTGTGGGTCAGCTTTTATTGTCTTTTCTCTCTTCGGTCACATTTTCTTGCCTCTTCACATATCTTGTAATTTTTTATTGTATTTTGAACATTGTACATAAAAGAACCAGAGACGCTGAAGGGATATCATCTTTCCCCAATGAGGGTTCCCCTTTCTCTCTCTTAGGTAGGCAGGATGAGAAGCTAATTACCTCAGTCCAGTCAGGAATTGAGCAGGTTTGAGCTGGGCTGGAGCTTTTTTAAACTCAGTTAACTTTTTGTTTCAAAAGTCTCTAGGGTGATACCTGTTGTGTATTTTTTGTCAGCTCCTCCCTCTGGTGAGACTTCTTTTGGGGGGAGAGAGAGATTTTTCAAGATCATAGGTTTTGGAACTAGACTATTTAGGTTAAAATCTTAATTCTGCCATTTACCAGCTGTATGATCCTGGGCGAGTAACTTAACATCTCTGTGCCTCAGGGTCCTCGTCCATAAAGTAGGGATAGTAAAAGTACTTACCTCATGGGTTATTTTGAAGATTGAAAGTTAATATGTTTAAAGTGCCTAGAACAGGGCTTGGCACATAGTAAATAATACACAAGTGCTAATTGATGCTATAATAACAACAGTGGTATTTATTATCATGGTCATCATAATCTTTACTATTAACTACTCCTGTGGGCCGGATTTTGTTTTAAATAAGCATATAGCGGTGGCCAGAGAAGATACAGTTCAAGCCCTTGTGGATCTTACAAACAGTTATACAATTAATGCAGCAAATTAAGATAAGTAAGCTCTAGGAGCAGATAATTGGAAACCCCTGCCTGTTCTAGGGGTTAGTGTCAGGGAAGGCTTCCTTGAAGAGGTGACCTTTGAGCTGAAATTTGAGACAGAAGAGACAGCGCTTATCCAGGTCTCATTCGTCTCTTCCTCCCCACAGAGGGCTCAGGACAGAGGTCAAGGCTGGCTTCAATGCTTGACTCAGACACAGAAGGGGAAGGGGACATTGGAGGTATCATCAACCCCTCAGTGGCCATGGCCATCGCTGGTGGCCCCCTGGCCCCTGGCTCCCGGGCCAGCATCTCTCAGGGGCCACCATCAGTAAGTACAGGGCTTGTCCCCAGAGACACTGTCCAAGTGGGTGAGAGAAATTATGTAATGAGATACGCATCAGCCCCTACTCATCCCCTGTGGAGAAAATGGACAGGTTTGACTCTGCTCTTCCTGAACACCCTGTCCTCTCTCTGACACCAGGCTTCTCGCTCAGGCAGCCCACTCTCTGCTGAGTCTAGCCGGACCCTGCTGGTGTGTGTGCTGTGGGTACTGAAAAATGCAGAGCCAGCCCTGCTGCAGCGCTGGGCTGCAGACCTGGCTCTCCCTCAGCTGGGTCGTCTCTTGGACTTGCTGCACCTCTGCCTAGCTGCCTTCGAGTACAAGGTTCGAGAGGATGGGCAGGGGACTAGGGTGTAGGAGGCAGGCTGGGTATGGATCACACAACAGGACCCTGGTCTATGGGCTGAGGGTAAAGGGGTGGACTATTCCTGTGCACAGGTCCCTGGGAGGCTGAGGGTAAAGGGGTGGACTGTTTCTGTGCACAGGTTCCATAGGGGCTGAGGGTAAAGGGGTGGACTGTTTCTACGCACAGGTTCCATAGGGGCTGAGGGTGAAGGGGTGGACTGTTTCTGCGCACAGGTTCCATAGGGGCTGAGGGTGAAGGGGTGGACTGTTTCTACGCACAGGTTCCATAGGGGTTGAGGGTAAAGGGGTGGACTGTTTCCGCACACAGGTTCCATAGGGGCTGAGGGTAAAGGTGTGAACTGTTCTTGTGCTGAGCCAAGGAGTAAAGGGAGAATTGTTTTCATAAATAGAATTCATAAGGTACTGAGGGCTTGGGATAAAGAGATGAACTATATCTTCAAGCACAGGGTTTTAGAGGTGGGAAGGTGTTAGAAGAAGAGGACTGGCCCAGGTCCCACAAAAAGAGGCAGGGTCAGCCTTAAACTCTAGTTCTCTGCCCTCCAGGGGAAAAAGGCCTTTGAGCGCATCAACAGCCTCACCTTCAAGAAGTCACTGGACATGAAGGCTCGTCTAGAGGAAGCCATCTTGGGAACCATTGGAGCACGACAGGAGATGGTGCGACGGAGTCGTGGTGAGGAGTCCGTACCCTACACACACAGTCCCCACCAGCTGCTCCCAACCTGTGTACCAGGGGCCCCAGGAGAGCAGCCATCCCTAGCCCTCTGGCTCCAAGAAAGAAATCTGTGTATCATCCCTGTACACATGGGTCTCTGTGTTCCCCATCGGTCTCACATGTTGTCACGTCCAAGTGTGCATGTCCACTCACTCAGGAAATGTCTGCTTGACCTGGTGTTTTTGCACGTTATCCCATCCCATGTGTGTACCTTTGTGCCTGTGTTTTTTTCCTCACGGTTATATGTGTCCTTATGTTTTTGCACATCTTTGAACCTGTGCGTGTCTCAGAGAGAAGCCCATTTGGGAACCAGGAGAATGTACGCTGGCGAAAGAGCATCACACACTGGAGACAAACCTCGGACCGTGTGGACAAGTGGGTGTGGGTGGCAAGTGGTTCACTGGACTGAGGCCAGTTTCCAGAGAGCTGGTGCCCCCAGGGCAGCCAAGGGAGGGGAAAAGCTCAGTCATGGGGTGGAGTCTGGCCTTGAGTGGCTCCCCCAAGTCGCTCCTCCTCTCCAGGACCAAGGATGAAATGGAACATGAAGCCTTGGTGGATGGGAACCTGGCAACGGAGGCAAGTCTGGTGGTTTTGGACACACTGGAGATCATTGTGCAGGTAGGGCTTGATCCAGCATCTGCCCTGACCTCTGACTCCACCAAAGTGCCCTGTGATCTCTGACTCTCAACCTCTGACTTGGTAATCCCACTCCTTCCCTGACCCATAACCACCCCAGTCTCTTAACACTTGGGTTTCTGACCCCTGTGGCCCTGTGACTTCTGTTCCCCTCCCAGACGGTGATGCTGTCAGAGGCCAGGGAGAGCGTCTTGGGGGCGGTGCTGAAGGTTGTGTTGTACAGTCTGGGCAGTGCTCAGAGTGCCCTCTTCTTGCAGCATGGCCTGGCCACCCAACGGGCCTTGGTGTCCAAGGTGAGCACCGCTACTTGACCGCACTGGTTGTTAGAGTAATAATAGCAGCCCATTCACTGAGCACCTACTGTGTGCCAGCAACTCCATGAGGCAAAGAATCCTTAACTGCAATTGACAGAGGAGAAAACTGAGGCTCAGAGTGGCAAAGTCGCTTGCCCATGGTCACTTGAATTCAGGTCTGACTCCAAAGCCTGCTGTACTCGGCCACACAAACAGATGCCCTCGTCCCCTAGCCCAAGTCACCACCTGGAACCTTCTGAGCCAGAACAGGGAGGAGCTGAACAGTGTCTGTCTGGGCCCTGGGGGGGCAGTTCCCAGAGCTGCTGTTTGAGGACGACACGGAGCTGTGTGCTGACCTCTGCTTGAGGCTCCTGCGCCACTGTGGCAGCCGTGTCAGCACCATCCGCACGCACGCCAGCGCCTCACTCTACCTCCTTATGCGCCAGAACTTCGAGATTGGCAACGTGAGTGGCGGGGGTGTTGGTGGCTGGTATACGCGAGGCCGTGGCGGGGCTATTGGTGCCTGGGGTACGTGAGGCTGTGGCAGGGGTGTTGGTGCCTGGTGTACCCGAGGCTGTGGCGGGGGTGTTGGCGGCTGATGTACATGAAGTGCGGCGGCTGGCTGGGGGTCTCAGCACGACAGTGAGGAAGGGGAGAGGCAGGAGGAGGGGTCAGAGCGCAGCAGCAGGTTGAGCAGGCCCTGATGTGAGGGGGCAGGACTGGATGAGGGTCTGGTGTCCGAGGCTCACAGGTACACCCTGCCTCCCCCGCCCTCGCAGAACTTTGCGCGCGTGAAGATGCAAGTGACCATGTCGCTTTCGTCCCTGGTGGGGACGACGCAGAACTTTAGCGAAGAGCACCTGCGACGTTCACTCAAGACCATCCTCACCTATGCCGAGGAGGACATGGGGCTGCGGGACAGCACCTTCGCCGAGCAGGTGATACCTGCTGGACCCCGAGCCCCGCTGTCTCGGCCCCTTGACTTCCCAGTGCCCTCATTGCCACCCACACATTCCCTGGCTCCAGGTCCAGGACCTGATGTTCAACCTGCACATGATCCTGACAGACACAGTGAAGATGAAGGAGCATCAGGAGGATCCCGAGATGCTCATTGACCTCATGTACAGGTGAGCAGGGCCAGGTAGACAGGTGAGGGGCCCAGAGGCAGTGAGAGGGACAGCTGAATGGCTATATGAGGAGGTGAGGAGGGGGCAGGTGAGTGTACAGGTGGTAAGAGGGACGGGTGAGGAGAGTGCGGGTGGGAGGGGCCAAGGAGAGCAGACAGATGAGTGGAGACAGGTGAGCATTACAGGAGAGGTCACAAGTAAGGTGAGGGCAGGTCAGTATACAGGTAAGAAGGCAGATGAGGATGACTGATGACTAGGACAAGTGAGGGGGATAGGTGGGAGAGACAGGTGATGTGCGAGCAGGAGAAGGGGTGAACAGGTCAGGGGAAAAAGTGATTTGGAGGGGAAGAGAGGGGTATTTAGTAAGAAATAGAGTTGGGGAGGGGTGGACAGATGATAGAGTGAGGGAGGTGATATGGAAGGGGTGGGTCGGGTAGACAGGTGAGAGGGAGACAGGTAAAATGGTGCGTAAGTGAGGGGAATGGTGAGTGGGGGGAGGGGCTGCCAGGTCTGCAGGTAGAGTCAACTGATGAGCAGAGGAATAAGTGAGAGAATGACAAGTTGGGAGGGTGCAAGGTTGGCTAAATGAGGAGACAGGTGAATAGAGGAATTGGAAAGATGATGGACAGGTGAGGAGAGAAGACTGGGAAGACAGGCGAGGGATTGGACAGGCGGGAATAGGTGAGGGGATAGACAGGTGAGGAGACAGGTGAGTGGGGTACAGATGAGGAGATTGGCTGGTCAGTGGGAGGCAGGTAGCAGAAGGATAAGTGAGGAGAAAGATGAAGAATATCTGAGGTGTGCAGGTGAGTGGGAGGCCAGGTGAGAGAATGGACAGGTTGGAGAATGGCTGAGGGGATGGACAAGTGAGGGAATGGACTAGTGACTGGGATACAGGTGAGGAGACTGGCTGGTTAGCAGGGTGGATGGTAAGAAGGGATTGGACAAGTGAGGGATAGGCTGGGAGGACAAGGTGAGTCCCCATCCTTACATACCCCCTCACCTGGGCCCCAGGATTGCCCGGGGCTACCAGGGCTCCCCAGACCTGAGGCTGACTTGGCTGCAGAACATGGCAGGGAAGCACGCAGAGCTTGGCAACCACGCCGAGGCTGCTCAGTGCATGGTGCACGCGGCTGCCCTCGTGGCCGAGTACCTCGCCCTGCTCGAGGACAGCCGCTACCTGCCTGTGGGCTGCGTTTCTTTCCAGGTGAGCAGGCAGGGTGGTGGGCAGGGGGCAGACATGCGGGGCAGGGACTAGGGTCTGACACCCCTCCTCCCGCAGAACATCTCATCCAACGTGCTGGAGGAGTCGGCCATCTCCGACGATATCCTGTCACCCGACGAAGAGGGCTTCTGTTCCGGGAAGCACTTCACGGAGCAGGGGCTGGTGGGGCTGCTGGACCAGGCTGCCACCTACTTCACCATGGTGAGGCCTG
Organism: Dugong dugon; assembly: GCA_030035585.1. Lineage (NCBI taxonomy): Eukaryota > Metazoa > Chordata > Mammalia > Sirenia > Dugongidae > Dugong > Dugong dugon. The sequence goes on along the minus strand of CM057462.1, from coordinate 14,892,370 downwards.
GGGCCGGGCAATAGAGGGGGTCAGGCTAGGGCTGCAGCCAGCAGCATCATCAACTCCACTGGTGTGGTTGCATCCCTACTCAGGAAACTCAAGATGGAGCGGCCCTAGGCTGTTTCTGCAAAGGCCATTTAAGAGAAGGAGAACTGGGAATCGCTGAGTCAATTCTGACTCATAGCGACCCTATAGGATGCAGTAGAGCTGCCCCATAGGGTTTCCAAGGCTGTAATCTTTACAGGAGCAGGCTGCCACATCTTTCTCCCGTAGAGGGGCTGGTGGGTTCAAACTGCCGACCTTTTGGTTAACAGCCAAGTGCTTAACCACTGCACCACTGAGGTTCCTTCTGAGAGCTTCAGAGGCCCTGTTATCTGACTTTTTCCCTGTCAAACCTTCAGCATAAGGCCTGGATATAGTAAGCACTCATACATTCAGCTACTATGTAAACATTTTACTACAGAACATTTCAAGCACACATAAAAAAAGAAAGTTGCACCATGTCCCCTACACCCATCACCCAGATCCAGCAACCATTTCGTTTCTGCCACCCTGTTTCATATCTCGTTTGTCCCCTCCTTTTTTTCCCTGTAGTGTAATTTTTGTTTTCATTTTTTGACATAAAAAGGCAGAGAAGTATACCAATCACAATTTTCACAACTTGAAAAAACAAAACACTACTGTCTGCTGGAGCTTTTAAACCCTTGCTGCTTAGTGTGATCAGAGGACCCAGGGTGTGTTAGGAATGCAGTGTCCTGGGCTCCGCCCCAGGCCCTTTGAATCAGGCCCTGCCTTTTTAACAATATCCCAGACATTGGAATCCCACTTAGAATCCCAGACACTCCACCTTGAAATAATTACAGATACCTCTCTATCACACAGGAGCCCTGGTGGTTAAGAGTTCGGCTGCTAACCAAAAAGGTCGGCAGTTCTAATCTACCAGCCGCTCCTTGGAAACCCTATGGGGCAGTTCCACTCTGTCCTATAGGATCGCTGAGTCAGAATCTACTTAATGGCAACGGGTTTGGTTTCTCTGTCACACACAGGAATACCCCTAGGGAAACCCTCACTGACAAAGACTCATAAAAGTATTATCACATGTGAGCAAGTTCACAGTAATTCTTTACTGTCTTTTACTCCTAGTCCATGTTTAGATTTCCTCCATTATCTCAAAAATACTTGTTTGCAGTTGCTTGGTTTGAATCGCATCCATGTGAGGCCCACGCACAGTTTGGGACTGATACCTCTCTTAAATCTTTTAATCTAAAAAAAAAATCAGAAATCATTTCCCAGTTCCCCTCTTTTTAAGGTATGAGTTTTACGCATTTCTTGATAGCTTAATTCCTGAGAATTTTATTTTCTCCACTATTGTAAAGGGGTTTTCTCCTTCAGTTTTTTTTCTAACTGCTCATTGCTCATTTGCATGAAGGTAGTTGGTTTCTTCAGCATGTGACTGTTGGAGCTCCAGGCCCTTGTTCCAGGTTTTCTGGCCTGGGTGGGGCGATTGTGTCTCTGCCTGTGGAATGGTTCTCATGGGGCAGCATAACTAGGACCCTGGGGTGGGGGAGTCACCTTACGGGTTCCTCAGTTCCCTGCATTTCTGGGAACCAGTAGTTAGATCTAGATGCCTGATCAGGTTCAGGGTCAGATTTTCCAGGGAGATTTCCTCGGTGGTGCCGGGCACCTCCTAACACAGCCTGTCAGGCAACAACACCACAGGATCAATTCGTCACCCCTAAACCAAAACCAAACCCATGGCCGTTGAGTCGGTTCCAGCTCATTGCGACCCTCTAGGACAGGGTAGAACTGCCCCATTTTGTTTCTAAGGCTGTAATCTTTACGGAAGCAGACTGCCACATCTTTTTCCCGCGGGGCGGCTGGTGGGTTCAAACAGCCAACCTTTCAGTTAACAGCTGAGTGCTTAACCGCTGCACCACCAGGTCTCCTTTTCATCGCCTCTAGTGACGTTTTCATTAATGTTATTTCTGCTGGTGTCTCAGGCATAAATGCCTCCAGGGGAGAGGCCAGAGGGTGCACATGACCTCCTGATAGCAAACAGCCCGGGGCGCCTGTTGTGTGCCAGGCCTGCTGCTGGTACCAGCTGGGGACAGGGGACACCCACCAGCGCCATTCCCACATTCCAGGAGGCAGTTGGGTATGGGCATCAGGCCAGATGGGCCAGAGCTCAAGCCCTAGCCCTGAGGAACTCCTCCAGATCGCTGAGGTTTGGTTTTCCCTCTGAGCAATGGGAAACACAGTGGCACCTTTTCCCATGAGGAACGCTGAGAAAGTGCAGATGGACACAGCACTTGGTCCATAGTAAGACTTGGTAAACGTGGCAGAGACTACCGAGTGGCCTGTGGGGGCCAAGCAGAAAGGCTGGAGCCCCATCTGGGGCTGGGGTGGTCAGGGTAGGCTTCTTGGAGGAGGTGATGTGGAAGCTGAACCTGGAGGGTGGATAAGAGCACAAGGAGGGCAGTGTTCCAGGCAGGAGGGAGCATTTGTTGTTGAGGCCCCCATCCCCACCCCAGGGCGGGCTCTACGAAGCAGTGAATGAGGTCTACAAGACCCTCATCCCCATCCTGGAAGCCCACCGTGACTACAAGAAGCTGGCTGCCGTGCACGGCAAACTGCAGGAGGCCTTCACCAAGATCATGCACCAGGTGGGCCCAGGCCGCCCTCCCAGACCCCGCCTTCGGCCCTGAACCCAGCCTGTGCTGACCTTGACCCTTCTCTCCCCACAGAGCTCTGGCTGGGAGGTGAGTCAGTTCCGGTGGCCAGCTGCCCCTGGGGTCCTGATGACAGCTGACCAGCAGTGGTCAGGGACCGCCAGGGGGCGCTGGAGGAGCATGGCGGCCCCAGGTCATAGCAGGGGCTGGGCTCAGTGGGCATGACGCACCCCTACCCCTCACCACCACCCCCCAGGCTTTCCCCTCAGGACATCATCCGAGCCTGTGACTCACCCAGCTGGGAGCTCTCCGCTGACACCCCTCCCTCTGGCAGGGCCCTATCGGTCACCACGGGGAAGGGGGGCTGTGACTCCCTCCCTCTGTCTCTTTCTTTCTCTTTGTCTCTACCTCTGTCTCTGTTTCTCTGGCTGCTCTCCCATGTCCGTCACTCTGTCTCTGTGTCTCTCTTGATCTCTATCTCTCCCTGCCTCCCCAGCCCTCCCCATCTTTGTTTGCTACCACCACCCCCCTCCCTGCTTCTCCCCTTCTTGAGTCTATTTTTAGGCATCTCCTAGTTTGGGGAGAATTTTCTGGCCAAAGATGGCAGGAACCCAGTCTGGGGGGGCGGGCGGGTGGGCGGGGTGGGGCTGGGTGGGGTGGGCAGGCCCTCCTCTCTCCTGGAATCCCTGGTCTCTGCCAATGGACTGGTTCTCATGGGGCAGCATAATCAGGACCCTGGGGTAAGGGGGTACTCTGACCTCTCTCATGACTTTGTCTCTCTGCCTTCCCCACCTTGCCCTCCCCACCCCGCCTGGATCTGCCTTGGTGAGTGAACTGTAGCCATCCCCTTCCTTCCTGGCATGGGAGGGCCTGGGGAGTCCCTCCCTCCAAACCTAGGGCTCTGGGGAGATGGGGGAGATACCCTAGAACAGGGGAGCCAGAGCCTCTGTCCCAGAGCAAGAGAAGCCAGGCCTTTCTTCAGCCACTCAAGCATTCATTGAGCACCTGCTGTATGCCCAGCCCTAAGGGCATTGGGAACCCCGCCCTGAGCAATACGGCCCCAGCCCCAATTTCAGATTGGGATCCAGAGTGAAGAACTGCATGGGGTGGTGGGCAGAGCAGAAACTCCAGACGTTTGTTAGATGAGGATGCCCCTGTTGGGGAAGTAGGAGGCAGACAGGCTGGGGAGAAAGAGTAGAGTATGGGCAGTTGGTGGTGGGTCCGGGTCCATGCCCTGATGTTCTCAGAGCCCCCTTGCCCATGCCCACACTCTGATATTCTCTGGGTCCCCTTGCCTGTGCCCACCTGCCCTGTGGGGCCTGAGGAACTCACCTCCCGGGCAGGGAGACCTCCACAGGGGCCTCCCAGGCAACAACCCCCTTTTCACAGCCCCAGCGTGTATTCGGGACGTACTTCCGCGTGGGCTTCTATGGTGCTCGCTTCGGAGACCTGGATGAGCAAGAGTTTGTGTACAAGGAGCCGTCCATCACGAAGCTGGCTGAGATTTCGCACCGGCTGGAGGCACGTCCCTGTAGTGGGGAGTGGGGCAAGGCACTGGGCTGCAGCCGGTCCCGGGGTGCCCTAGGGCTGGGGTGGGGGCTGTACCAGCTGGGCCTGAGTCAACACCGCAACCCTAGGAGTTCTACACGGAGCGCTTCGGGGAGGACGTGGTGGAGATTGTCAAAGACTCCAATCCCGTGGACAAGTCCAAGCTTGAGCCGCAGAAGGTTAGGGGCTCCCAACCACCCATCCTGGGGACCCCAAAATCCTGTATTCAAAGAAACTACAAGTAATTTTTTCCTGGTATCCACGTACTCTGTTTCTCTGGGAATACCCAAATCTTACAGCCCTGAAAAAACCCATTGCTGTTGAGTCATTTCTAAGTCATAGCAACCCTATAGGACAGAGTAGAACTGCCCCATAGGGTTTCCTAGGCTGTGATCTTTACAGAAGCACACTGCCACATCTTTCTCTTACAGAGTGGATGGTAGGTTCGAACGACTTACCTTTAGGTTAGCAGCTGAGTGCTTAACCATAGCACCACCAGGGCTCATTTTATAGCCCTGGGGAACCCCAAATCCTATTCTTCAGGGATTCCCAAACATCCAGACATGGGGAGATGTGGGAACCCTAGATTCAAAGCCCCCAGACCCAGCAAGGCCCAGATCCCTTGTCAGGGATGGAGCCTTGCAGAATTGGGGCTACAGGATCCCCACTTCCCCCACCCCTTGCCCTAGGCCTACATCCAGATCACGTACGTGGAGCCATACTTCGACACCTATGAGCTCAAGGACCGGGTGACCTACTTCGACCGCAACTACGGGCTGCGCACCTTCTTGTTCTGCACGCCCTTTACGCCCGATGGGCGGGCACACGGGGAGCTGCCCGAGCAGCACAAGCGCAAGACACTGCTCAGCACAGCCCACGCCTTCCCCTACATCAAGACACGCATCCGTGTGTGCCACCGGGAGGAGGTGCGTGGGGACCCTGGGCCCAGGGACCTAGAGCCCAATCTGATGACTCTTAAGCTCTACCTCCAGGCCCTGGGAGGCCTGGGGATCCCAATATAAAGTCACAGACCTAAGGGCTCCAGACCTGAGGCTGGACTCCAACCATAGCAAAACCCCCAGAGCCAGACAAAGGCAGCCTGAGCCAGGGCCAGGCAGTCCGGAGCCCCACACTCTTTTGTTGCCCAGACTCTTGGACCCTTCTCCCGCCCCGAGTAGGATTTGAGCTGCCCCAAGCTGGCTTGGGTCCCTTCAGTCCCCAGCGAGTGAGTACAGGCCCCCTCCCCTACACCACAGACAGTGCTGACACCGGTGGAGGTGGCCATTGAGGACATGCAGAAGAAGACGCGGGAGCTGGCCTTTGCCACTGAGCAGGACCCGCCAGATGCCAAGATGCTGCAGATGGTGCTACAGGGCTCTGTGGGGCCCACCGTGAACCAGGCATGGCCGGCGGGAGGTGCAGGCAGCCCGGGGACCCCAGGTGTCATGCAGGGGCCTTCATAACCCCCTCTCGCCCCACAGGGCCCCCTGGAGGTGGCCCAGGTGTTTCTGGCAGAGATCCCAGAAGACCGCAAGCTCTTTAGGCATCACAACAAGCTGCGGCTCTGCTTCAAGGACTTCTGCAAAAAGTAGGCCCGACACCCCCATCTCAGCCCCTTTCTGCCGCCTGACCCCCACCACGACCTCTCGATGAACCCAATCCCCAATACAGCCTCCCTGGTTGCCTGATCCCCTCATGGGCCTTCTGCCTGATTCCCATGATATTCCCCCCATCTATCTGATCCCCTGTGATAGTGGCTCAGCGGGCCTGTCCCTACACTCGGGATGTCCCCCCTCCAGTCCCGCTTTCTCTTCTGGTCGGCAGGTGTGAGGATGCGCTGCGGAAGAACAAGGCCTTGATCGGGCCAGACCAGAAAGAGTACCATCGAGAGCTGGAGCGCAACTACTGCCGCTTGCGGGAGGCACTACAGCCCTTGCTCACGCAGCGCTTGCCCCAGCTGCTGGCACCAGCGGCACCTGCCCTCAGGTGCCTGGCCCTGGCCCCCATCTTAGGGAGGGCAAGAGGAGACAGGCTGTCGTACACGTAAACACACGCGCTTGCATCTTTGCCCAAGAATGTGAATACGTCCGTATGTACGAATGTAGCCATTTCAGATTCCAACTGGGTCACTTCCTGGATATGGAACCTCAGTTTCCGTATCTGTGAAATGGGGACGATTCATACCTCCCATGGTGTATTCCAAGAGATAATGTAGATCGGGATAGATGTGAAAGGGGCAGGGGACACTGTACCTGGAAGGATCCTTGAAGGAGCGGGAGGTAGCATGCTGGGAGCATTATGAAGTTGGTAGGCTGGTGCCCATGCTGACCCACCCCTTTTGTCCCCAGGAACTCCTTGAACAGAACGAGTTTCCGCAAGGCGGACCTCTGAGCCCACAGGGCCTGAAGCTACATCCAAAGGAACCAGCACCCTGGCCTCAGCCATCCTTGCCTCCCCAGGAATCTCCTCACTGCCCACTCCACCTGGGGGTGGCATGGAGCAGGCGGGGCTGGACCCTCTGTCTGTCCCCATCTGTGTGCACTGATGCTTCTCACCTTTTTTAATTTAAAATGGTTTTTATAAGCAACCCGTGTGGTGTGGTCACTGGGGGCTGGGGCCATGTGTGCACAGTATACTGTTCATGTCCACATACCCTGCATCAGTGATTGACCGAGAACCTCCTGGGTGCTGGGCCCTGTTCTAGGTGCTGGGGACACAGGTGACAACACCAAAGATTCCTGTCCCTGTGAAGCTGACACTCTTGTGGGGGAGGTACCACACGAATAACAATGTCACATGCCCACCCACCAGGAATAAGTGACATTTATTAAGCCCTCTGTGTCCATCCCCGGGTGGATTCAAATCACCAGTCTTTGTGAGAGCAAACCATTTGCACCACCCAGGACCTGAACTAAATGGTTCCCGGAATCGTAATAAGGTAGGGCCCTGCTTCAAGGATTTCTACAAAAGTAGTTTGGACCCAGTTCTGACTGGCCCCATCATGAGTCCTTTGCCTGAGAGACCTCCGTTAGGCCCCCTGCTGAATGGTTACTGGATCTTCTCAACAGCCTTATCAGGTAAACCAAAAAACCAAACCCATTGCTGTGGAGTCCATTTTGACATTATAGAACAGTAGAACTGCTCCATGGGGTTTCCAAGGCTTTAAGCATCCAACTGCCACATCTTTCTCCCGCGGAGCGGCTGGTGGGTTTGGTTAGCAACCCAGCACTTAACCACTAAGCCACCAGGTCTCCTTATTCAGTAGACAGTGGTATAATTATCCTATTTTAGAGATGGGGAAACCAAGGCACAGAGGAGTACACGCTTGGTGGGGCTGGCTTTGGAGCCAGGCCTTAGCTATTGCCTGTGCAGCACTGAACCATCTCCTCCCACCCGGGCGGCGGTCACGCCACCATGTATCAGGCCTGCGCTGGGCCGCTTCCAGCTGGGCCGCCTGGGGGAGGGGTGGGTGACCTCCAGCCGCCTCAGCGGCCGCCCGCCCTAAGCTGGGCCCCGGCCAGCCCCGCCCCCACCCCACCCGCCGCGGCGGCCCGGCTGCGGAAGGCGGAGGAGGCTGGGGTGGGACAAGCCTGACCCCGGGACTCGGGAAGGTGAGGCCACTCCCCACGCGCGCTCACAAATGCTGCCCAGGTGAGCGCACCCTCTCCAGCGGACTCGGCGGCCCAGCAGTCGGGGGCGGGGTCGGCCGGAGGGGCTGGGCGGGGCTATCGCGAGGGACGGACGGACGGGCGGCGGCGCGCGGAGGACGCGGGGCGGCGGGACACAGGGACGGCGGCGGCTGGAGCGCGCGAGGCGAGTAGGACCCGGGTCTGGGTCGGGGTTCGAGTCTGGTTCGGGGTTCGAATTTGGTTGCCCACCCCCAACTGCAGGGCACGACCTTGCCGGGCTCGCCGAGCCGCTGCCTCCAACTCCACAATCTATGCGCAAACTTTCCGGACTTCAGTGTCCCGGTCCCGGCGTCTCTGCCCCCTCCCCATCTAGGACCTTGTCCCTGCCGCGCTGTCCCTCCGACCCTCTCCATCTGTTCCTCCAGCCCTGCCCATCTCCCCATCGCTGCCTCCCCTGCCCCCTTCTCCCGCATCTCTGTCCCTCCCGCTGCCTCTGTCTCCGCTCCGTAGCCCCTCTCTTCTCTCCGCGGCCGTCAGAGCCAGGCCCCTGGCGGCGGGAAGGCGGCTGGGCGTCCGGCCGGCCTGGGCCTCGGCCTGGTGGCTGGGCCGGCGTGGGGAGCGGCAGCTGTTTGCCATTAGCCGGGGGACCCCGCGGGCCCCGCCCCTCCCTGCATGGGGCGGGGTCCTCCTCTCCCCAGTCTCAGGGTCGGGGGAGGGGCGGGAAGACCCCAGAGGCCTCTCAGCTGGTGTTGGGGAGGGTGGTCTTTGGAGATACCCTGAGTGACATTCAGGACTTCCTCGGACCCTGTGCCTCTTCCCTGAGGCCCCCCTCAACCCTCTTGAAGTCTCCTGTCTCCCTGCCTCTCCATCTCCCCATACACCACCCAAGGGTCCCATAATGGGAGGAGTTTTCAGCCGCAGAGACCCCCACACGCACACACCCCACATCTGGTTTCTGTTCCTCTTGACTGTGAGTCGCAGGCCCTCATGGGAGGGAAACTCTGATGACTGGAGACCCCTAGACCTCAGTCTCCATGTCTGGGAAGTGGGTAGAAAGGAATGAAGTTTAGGGAGTGGCTTGGCAGGTAGTGAGGGGGAATCGGGTAGGTTTATGTGCAAAAGTCCAAGCCCAGCCACTTACCCTCTGAGTGATCTTGGGCAAGTTACTTCACCTCTGTGTCCCAAATTCCCCATCTGTAAAACAGGTTGATAACAGCATCCACCTCTTAGGGTTGTTGTTGTTGTTGTTGCTGTTAGTTGCCTTTGAGTTGATTTTGACTCATGGCAGCCCATGTGTGTAGAGTAGAAGTGCTCCATAAGGTTTTCAAGGCTGTGGCCTTTTGAAAGCAGATTGCCAGGCCTGTCTTCCAAGACTCCTCTGGCTGGGTTCAAACCAACTGCCAACCTTTCAGCTAGTCATGGACCCATTAACCCTTTGTGCCACCCAGGGACTCTATTCTCGTGGGGTTGGTGATGGTTAAATGAGTTGCCTGGTTATTATAGTTATTAACACTATTCACCCCACCTCTACCTACCTCTAGTAGCCCTCCAGCCTATTCCATCCTGCCTCTCTCTTAGGTCCCCAGAGAAAATTTTTGATCACCTTCCTATTGCTTACGGAGCCCTGGTGGCGCAGTGGTTAAGAACTTGGCTGCTAACCAAAAAGTTGGCAGTTTGAATCCACCAGCCGCTCCTTGGAAACCCTATGGGGCAGTTCTGCTCTGTCCTAGGGGGTCGCTATGAGTCGGAACTGATTCGACAGGAGCAGGTTTGGTTTGCGTCTGTTGCTTCTTCCTCCAAAAAGGAGTTTAATACTGGGGATGAGCCTCTGGACAGAGGAGAAACCAAATTTCCTACAATCAGCGACTGTGTTTTCCAGGCGTTGAAAGATAGAGAAGTGAGGACAGAAACGTGGAGAGACAGGGAGAGAGACGTGGAGAGAGACACAGAGAAACAGGGACGTGGAGAGAAACAGAGGGACAGAGACGTGGAAAGACGTGGAGAGACCCAGTCACTAAGCAAGAGATGCAGAAAGTGTGAGGACGGGCCGGCCACCCCTGGAGTCCCAGCCGCCTTCATGCCCAACAGGTGCCCCGCCTGGCCTATCCTCCCAGGTACACGCTGCCATGGCTCCCACAGGCCTGAAAGAACCCCCTCTGGAGGCCGGATGGGCCAGGGCCTCTGCAGCAGGGCGGCTGGAGGTCAGACAGCAGAAAGGACTGGCTGAGATCTGGCGGAGGGTGTTGGGGACCGGAGATCCCTGGCTGCCCTCCAGGGCCCAGGGTGGGTTAGTGAGAGGCCCTGATTGTCCCTCCCTTTTGCAGCCTCCGGGCACCCCCTCTCACTTCCTCCCCCTATTCCCATGACTTCCCGAGCCGCCCAGCCTCTATCCCCACTGCGCCCCGAGCCCGGACATGTCCTGGGGGGGCAGGAAGTTCTCGAGTAGCCTGGCAGCGAAACTGTTTATTTTTGGAGAAAATTGTTTCCATAAAGGGGAAAGGCTTCGCTCCTCGCTGCCTCCCCCCACTTTCCCTACCAACACCCCCAGGCCTGGCCTGACTCGGCTCTGCTTTGGGGTCTCTTGATGCTCTATCTCTTTTTGTCTCTCTTTCCTGGGATTCTTGCAGGAGGGCTGTTCCCTATTAGCACCCCACTCCCCCTCCGACCTCAGCCCCCCGTCTGTCCCATGGCCAGCCTGGGACTGGGCTGAGGGTCTGGGGGAGGGGGTGCAGGAAGGGTGGGGCCTGACAGGCTTGGGGCCCCCCAGCCCGGGAGCCTCATGGAGGCGGGGCTGTGGGAACAGCTGGAGCCTGTCCAGGGGCTGGACAGATGTGCAGGCAGGCAGGCAGACGAGGTTTGGTTTCTTTGTTCCAGACCGCAGCCCCCCTACCCTTTACCGAGGCCAGGCATGCATGCCCCTGTGAGAGGGTCCCGGATCTGGGTGGGAGACTGTTGTCCCAGGAGTGAGGGTACAGGGGGGTGGGTAGGGGGCAGCTCTGTGCAGGGTGGGGGTGGCCACACGCCTCCCTTCCCCTCCCCCTGCGGCCTCCTCCTAACTCCCTGCTGTCATCTTTCCCAGGTGAGCCTCAGCCAGTGCTGCAGGCCGTCTAACTCACAGTCCCCTAAGTGACTTCAAAGGAGCGTCTGCAGACCAGAGGATGGCCCAGGTCCTGCACGTGCCGGCCCCCTTCCCAGGTCAGGAGGCCTGGAGGGGATGGGATATGGCCCTGCCCTGGGGATTTGAGGGGGAGGCAGGGCCCTGCCCTGGGGGAGAGTCTAAGGGGAGAGGCTTGGCCCTGCCTTAGAAAGCCTGAGGGGGGCAAGGCACAGTCCTGCCCTGGTGAGTCTGAGAGGGGAGGTACAGACCTACCCTAGAGGGTCTGAGGGGGGAGGCATAGTCCTGCCGTGCAGAGTCTGAGTGGGGGAAGGCACGGCCATGCCCCAGAGGTCTGGGAGTTGGGGGAGACAGAGCATTCCCCTGGGAGGGATCTGAGACCTGATAGGTAGTTCAGAGGCTGAGAGCAGGTTGAGAACTCGGTGGGCTTCAGTCTTCACCACAGAAGAGAACAGCGGCGTTCAGAGATGCTGGCGTTTCTTTCCACCCCAGGGACTCCTGGCCCAGCCTCCCCACCCACCTTCCCTGCCAAAGACCCCGACCCGCCCTACTCCGTGGAGACGCCCTATGGCTACCGCCTCGACCTGGACTTCCTCAAGTACGTGGACGACATCGAGAAGGGGCACACTCTGCGGCGGGTGGCCGTGCAGCGCCGCCCCCGCCTCAGCTCTCTGCCTCGCGGCCCTGGATCCTGGTGGACGTCCACCGAGTCCCTCTGCTCCAATGCCAGTGGGGACAGCCGCCACTCGGCCTACTCCTACTGTGGCCGCAGCTTCTACCCGCAGTATGGTGCTCTGGACTCCCGCACTGGCATCAATCCGCGTGTCGAGCGTACCCTGCTGGATGCTCGCCGCCGCCTTGAGGACCAAGCGGCCGCACCCCCTGGCCTGGGCTCCCTGACACCCAGTGCGGCTGGCTCAACCAGCTCATTGGTGGGCGTGGGGCTGCCACCCCCAACACCACGGGGATCAGGACTGTCCACGCCAGTGCCGCCCAGCGCGGGACACCTGGCGCATGTGCGGGAGCAGATGGCAGGTGCCCTGCGGAAGCTGCGGCAGCTGGAGGAGCAGGTGAAGCTGATCCCTGTGCTCCAGGTGAAGCTGTCGGTGCTACAGGAGGAGAAGCGGCAGCTCACGGTGCAGCTCAAGAGCCAGAAATTTCTGGGCCACCCTGCAGGGGCCCGAGGCCGCAGCGAGCTCTGCCTAGACCTCCCTGAGCCCCCCGAGGACACAACAGCACTCGAGACCCGGAGTGTGGGCACCTGGGTCCGAGAGCGGGACTTGGGCATGCCCGACGGGGAGGCGGCCCTCGCCGCCAAGATTGCTGTGCTGGAGACACAGCTCAAAAAAGCACTACAGGAGCTGCAGGCAGCTCAGGTCCGGCCACCGCCAGACAGCCCGGTCCGCGCAGACACCGTCCGGGTGGTGGAGGGGCCGCGGGAGGTGGAGGTGGCGGCCAGCACAGCCGCTGGAGCCCCTGCGCAGCGGGCCCACAGTCTGGAGCCCTATGGGGCAGGGCTGCGGGCCCTGGCTACATCCGGCAGGGCCGAGAGCCCCCCTGTGTTCCGCAGCCATGAGGTGGTGGAGACAGCCTTCCTAGCACCAACTGCGTCCACCAGCAACGTCCACATGGTGAAGAAGATCAGCATCACGGAGCGCGGCTGTGATGGGGCAGCAGGTGAGCGGTAGCAGGCAGGGGAGGCCGGGTGGGGTCCCTCTTTCTACACTGCTCAGCCTGGACCTTCTGAACACCTGGGTACAGCTCAGTTCTGGCCTTCCACCAGACAGATGACTACAGCTCTTGGAACCTGTCTCTTCATTTACAAAAGGAGGAGAATTGTGCCAGTGGCTCCGGATTTTTCGGGGCCATTGGGTTTCTGTTAAGTACTTGTCCTCGTGTCTGGCATGTTGTAAGGTGTCCAGAAAATAGGAGATATTTTGGGGAGCATCCTCAAGACTTTTGGTTTTCTGGCCTTCTCTACTTCTTCAGTAAGTGGTAGGAACCAATCCCCGCCCAGCTTAAGCAATTAAAAGGAAACGTGTTGGTTCATGTTACTTAGTGACAGCTTTAGGCATAGCAGGATCCAGGTGCTCAGATGTCATCAGAAATCTCACTGTCTCTTTCTTCTTCTGTCCACCCTGGGGGCTTGTCTCTCAGACAGGCTTCCCTCTCAGGCTAGCATCCAGCTCAGTGGAAAGTAAGTCCCTGGGTCCAGAGAGTGCCAGTAAAAATCCCGGGGGTGCCTGTCATTGGCTGGTTTGGATCATCTGCTCATTACTCAGCCAGTCACTGTGTCCCTCACTGCCCAGCCCCAGAGCCTGAGGGTGAAGCAGCCCCACCCAAGCCCTGTGGCTTGTGAAGAAGGAAGGGGGGGTTCCCTGGAGGAAGTTCTGAGTCCTCATGCCAGGAAAGGGAATACCGGGTAGGCAGAATGTCAGCTGCCCTGCCACCACCCCTGGAGAGAAGCTGCCAGAATAATTTGTAATAATGACAGCTGTTCTTTATCCATCGCTAGCTGGGGGCCAGGTGTTGTGCTGAGTGCTTTGCCCATAGAGGGGCTAAGAATGTGGGCCATGCAGCCAGGCAACCTGAGTTTGAATCCCACTTCCTGCAGTGTGACCCTGGGCGAGTGGCTTCACCTCTCTGGGCCTCAGCTTCCCCATGTGTGAAGTGGCATGATAATGACCCCCATCTCTAGGACCATTGTGAATTAACACACACAGTAAGTGCTCAGTCAGTGCTTGTTGCTGCTGCTGGTGGTGATGATGATTTTCAGGCCAACCCTGTTTATAGCTGGGGAAACTGAGGCTCAGGGAGGGGATTCACTTGCCCCATGTCATACAGCCAGGAAGTGGTCAAGTCAGGATCTAAACCCAGATCAGCCTGAACGTGCAGCAGGGGTCAGAGGTGGGGCCCAAGTCCTGGTCCCAGCCTCGAATGTCTGGTGGCCAGGGTCCCACAGAAGGACTGGAGGACGCAGGCTAGAGGGCGGGGATCCAGCTGTGTTTTTTTGTGTGTGTTGTTCCTGGCTGCCTCTACCACCACCCTCTGTTTTGTGTCTATCCCAAACACCCTGCCCTGTGGCTTTGGCCCCTAGCCAGGGCCCTGCCCAGCCCAGCCTTGGGATCCCTAAGAGGCAACTTCCGTTCCAGACCTGCCTCCCAGGGCAGCCATGGGGCCTCCTGCCTGTAGGACATGCAGACATAGCAATGTCCCTCCCCCATGCAGGCCGCACCCGCAAAAGTTCTTCTTTATGTCTCACTTAACTCCTTCTTGCTGCAGCCAGCCCCAGTCTCTGCCTTGCTTGAGTGGAACTGGATGGTGTTAATTCAGTATCTTCTCATTCAACAAACATTTATCGAGTGGCGACTATGGACCAGACCCTTGTAGCCCCTGGGGACACACCATTGAACAAGACAGACAAAAGCCTCTTCAATGAAGAAACAGACCACAATAAATAAGTGAAGAACATAATTTCAGAGAATAAGCATTTGAAGGAAATAAACAGGGGCGTGGGGTGGGTGGTGATTGGAGGCGTGGTGACCTGGGTTCCAATTCTGGTTTCCCTGCTCCCTGGCTGTGTGCCCTTGAGAAAGTTACTTAATTTCTCTGTGCCTCAGTTTCCTCATCAGCAAAACAGAGGTCGTGATAGCCCGACTTTAGCAGGTTAATATAAGACTTAAATGCATTAATTTGTGTCATGTGTTCAGCATAATAGTAGCAGCTGTAGATGCTCAAGGGTTAGCTCTTTGCTTCTAATAGCCTCTCCCAGGGGCATCTTTAAACCAAGATCTGAAAGGAGAGGAGAAGCCAGGCACCAGGAGGCAAAGGTGGGGAGGGGTGTTCCCGGTGCGGGCACAGCAAGGGCAAAGGCTTGAGCTGAGAAGGGGCTTGGGCTCTCAAGGTGTTGAATAAGCTGGAATACATGAAGCCCGGGAAGTGAGGTGGGGGGAGCCTGAGCATTAGGAGCTGGCATTCGACAAGTGCTCGGTGTTCACACTTTGTGTTTGGTTAAGTCAGTGAGCTCAGCTGGTAGGTCCAGGAGGACTCCCTGGAGGAAGAGGCAAGGAAGGGGGCACAACCTCATTGTCATCTAGTGAAAACCATTTGCTATCAAGTTGACTCTGACTCCTGGAGACCCCATGTGGGTCAGAGTAGAACTATGATCCATAGGATTTTCAGTGGCTGATTTTTTCAAAGTAGATTGCCAGGACTTTTTTCTGAGGCACCTCTAGGTGGGCTCGAATCTCCAGCCTTTTGGTTAGCAGCCCAGCATGTTAACCGTTTGCACCACCTAGGGACTCCTTTTGTTTTGCTTTGTTATTTTTTTTTTTTAACCTTTGTCTTTCCCTCTCTACGCTGAGAGTTGGTAAATATTTCAGCTTTGTGGGCAATACGATCGATTGATCGACTGATCACTGTAGCAAGCTCAACTCTGCCTCCATCTAGGGAGGCCACTGTTTTTCAGCAGAGCAGGGAGTTCGCTCACTGCAGCGAAGGGCAGGGAGGCTGGGAGGCAGCCTTTCCCCTCAGGCTGGTAAAGTAAGATGGGACAGGCAGAGGCCTGGAGCTCCCACAAAGCCCATCCCTGCCCCATGTGCCACAGGGAGCGTCAGTAGGAGAAGGGGCAGCTGGGTTTGGATGCCCCTGGCATCTTCCGAAGGCTTTGAAATTTCCTCTGCTCTTGTTCAAGACGTATTCCCATGAAAGCAATTCATGTTCTTTGTGGAAAGTTTGGGAAGCACAGAAAAATCTAAGACAAAAAAATGAAACCCCCGTAAACACACTACCCCCAGATGTGGCTGTTGTCAACATTTCTGTTTCTTTTCTTCTGAATAGTTAATGCATAAAATAATAGGTATTTTTCAAATCTGGCATCCCCAAGCTGAGAGAAGCTGCTGTTTTTGCTTTATTCTATTTTAAAAACACGTAAGCAGCCCTTACTAAGTGCCAGGCGTTATTTGATGCCTTTTCATATTTTAATTCATTTAACGTCCAGCAACCCTATGCCTAGAGTGGCGTTTTTACTCCCAATTTACAGTTGAGAAAACTGAGGCACAGGGAGATTAAGGAACTTGTTCAAGGTTCTCCAAGCCAGAATTTAAGCTCTGTCTTTGATTCCCATTTAACATTATCCCAGGAGCATTTTCCTACCTTAGTAAAAATAATTTGGAAACGCAATGTGTTTGTTAACGGCCGCATCATTTTCTGAGGAGTAGGGAGATAGGGATGTGCCTGACTGGTCTGTCTGTCTGCTGGACCATCCTATTGCATCTGATTTTTCTCCACTATAAACGGTGCTATGCAGACATCCTTCCGTGAGAATCCCTCGAGTCTTCTGATCTGTTTTCTCTGGGCAGATTTCTGGAGGGGCATTTTTGAAGCCTTTGATATCTGTTACCAAATTGCTTTACACCCCTGTGGCCTCATACCCTTCCCACACTGGGTAGGTGAGTGATTAAAAAATCTTTTTTTATTATTTCTTTTGGACCTGAGGAACCCCAAATTGAGTTAATCCGGTTCTTCAGCTCATGGCAATCATACCTGTTGTTCTGTGCGTGGCACGGCTCTTGTTTTACTTTTTTTTTTTTTTACGTTCATCTTCCCGTTCTCTGCACTGAGGGTCGGTAAGTATTTTCAGCTTTGTAGGCAATGTGGTCTCTGCCACAGACACCTCTGCCTCAGCTCTGCTGTATTCTATTTTTAAAAGCACTTAAGCAGCTTTTTCATAGTGCAAAAGCAGCCATAGATGATAATGTAAACAAATGCGTGTGGCTGTGTGTCAGTAAAACTTTATTTGTGGACACGGAATTTCAATCTCATGTAATTTTCATGCGTCACAAATAGTACTCATCCTTTCATTTGCCCCCAACCATTTAAACATGTAAAATCCATGCCCGTGGCCATAGTTTGCCAACCCCTGCTCTACACCGTTAATACCCCACCATCAATTCCTACCTACTTCCATTTAATAGCATTCCTTGCAACCCACCTTCCAGAAGCTTCTTTAGATAATTGAGTGTTCTTAAAAATATGCCCTGTGTGTGTTTAATTTCCTTAAATGGTATTGTGCTTAAAAGAAAAAAAAAAAAATCTTGTTCTATTTCTTTTTTTTCTTCTCAGCATACTATTTTTTAACTCTCCATGCTCCTGTTTGTAAATCTGGTTTGTCACTTTTAATGGCTGCGTAGATTTCCGCTTTAGGCGTACACTACACTTTTATTATCCAGTCCCCCTGTGGTGGGCGCCTGGGTTACTTCCAAGTCCTGCCGCCTCGTGCATCTCCTCTTGACCTCAGGATTACGTTCCCAGAAGTGGGGCTGCTCGGTCACAGGGGATAACACAGACTTAACTTCATTCCAGATCCTCTTCAAAAAAGCTCTACACTCCCACCAGACATGTTCCAGTCTAAGACGCCCATTTCCCCACATCCTTCCTGTTATGCATCGAGTTATGTCCCTCAAAAATATAGTTTGTAAATCCTAACCTCTATACCTCTGGTTATAATCCCATTTGGGAATGGGTTGTTTTTGTTATGCTAATGAGACAAGATTAGTGTAGGGTGTATCTAGAATCAATCTCTTTTGAGATATAAAAGAGATTAAACAAGTGAGCAGGCAGAGATGGGGGAATAGAGATGCCAAGCCACGTGAAGATTGCCCAGAAGCAGAAGCTCAGAAGAGACAAGGACCTTCCTCCAGAGCTGACAGAGAAAGCCTGTCCTTAGAGCCAGCAGCCTGATTTCAGACTTTAAGCCTCCTAAACTGTGAGAAAATAAATTTCTGTTTGTTAAAGCTACCCGCTTATGATAATTCTGTTATAACAGCTGTTATAGCACCACCAGATAACTGAGACAGAATTTGGTACCGGAACAGTGGGGCATTGCTCTAACATATACCTAAAATGTGGAAGCAGTTTTGGAATTGGGTAATGGGTGGAGGCTGGAAGAGTTTTAAGGTGCCTAATAGTAAAAGCCTAGATTGCCTTGAAGAGACTTTTGGTAGAATTATGGACGTCAAAGGCAGTTCTGATGAGGGCTCAGAAGGAAGTGAGGAGAGCCATAGAGAAAGTCTCTATTGTCTTAGAGAGTACATATGGCGCCAGCAACAGAATATTGCTAGAAATGTAGACATTAAATGTGCTTCTGGTGAGGCTTTAAAATGATGAACATGTGATTGGACAGTGGAGGAAGGGGGATGCTTTTTATGCAGTGGCAAAGAACTTGTCTGAATTATGTTCAGATATTTGGTGGAAGGTAGAACTTGTAAGTGATGAACTCGGATATCTAGCTGATGAGATTTCTAAGCAAGATCTTAAAGGGGCTGTGTGGTTTCTTCTTGCCCCTTATAGTAAAATGCAAGAGGAAAGAGATAGACTTAAAAATGAGCTGTGCAAGCGAAAATAGAATTTAAAGATTTGGAAAATTTTGTGTACAAACTGAGGACGAGTCCTAGAATGTTCACCAAGGACATGGCTACACAATCTTTTGTTAAAGAGATTAAGCCTATGACTGATGGCTCTAACCAACTACCATAGTAGAAAACCTATCAGCTTAGACTGAAGGGGACAGGGAAAGAACAGAAGGAGAGAACGCTGTCTGCCTCTTGGAATTCTACAGGCAGGAAACAGACCAAAAGTGCTACATCTCTTGTCCTCCAAGAAAAGAAAAGGACCATCCCTGGAGCAGCTCAGAGATCAGCAGAAGCAAGGCCTTCTCAGTTTTCAAAGGGTAGGGCCACCGCCTCCTAGATCTCAGAGTCGAATCTTCCCCAACTCCGTTCCAGAGTGTGGGGCTGCCATTAAACTGTGCCAGCAGGATGGGGTTGCCCAAGGGGCAGAAGAATGGGGCCTGTCGGGGCTAAGGGGTAGGGTCACCACTCAGATGGACTAGAAAAATGGGGCCACCAAAAGCCAAGGGAGCAGAGCTGCCATCCCAGAGGGCCTGGAAAGCATAGCTGAATTGAAGCCTAGGGCCGAGGAACCTCCACCAGGAATCCAGAGAGCGCTGAAGGCAGGGCCATTACCTAGATGGTCTCAGAGAACAGAGGATTACCTTCAAGCCTTGAGAGCTAACGTAAATTGTTCTGTTGGGTTTTGGATCTGCTTGATGCCTGTTATCCCTTCCTTCCCTCCAGTTTCTCCCGTTTGTAATGGATATATCTCCCTTGTTCCTGTCCACCATTGTACTTTGGAAACAGATAACTTGTAATCTAGATTTCACAGTTGAAGAGGAATTTTGCCCCAGGATGGAATATGCCTAAAGTCTCACCCATATTTGACTTAGATGTTTCAGAAGATGAGATTTTGAACTTGGAGTTAATTTAAGACTTCTCGGATGATGTGATGGGCTGAATGTGTTTTGCATGTGGCAAGGACATGAATTTTGGGGGGCCAAAGGGTGGAATATTATGGATTGAAGTATGTCCCCTCAAAATATGTGTTTTATCCAACTTTCTAATTTTTTGACCGTCTGATGGTGGTACAAAGTGGTATTCCTTGTTGTTTAAATTTGCATTTCTCTTATTTCTGATGAGGTTAGGCATCTCCTTATATGCTTAATAAGAGTGCTCTGTGAATCACTTATTCATTTTTCTTTGGGAAGTTTCCAGAAGTTACTGGCATATTCCAGATTAGGAGTTGGCAAACAATGGCCCCGTTGGCCAGATCCGGTCCACCACCTGTTTTCGTATGGCCCACAAGCTAGGAACGGTTTTTACGTTTTTAAAAGGTTGAAAAATATGAAAGGAAGAATACTGTTTTTTGACATGAGCAAAATTCTAAGAAATCCAGTTTTTTTGGAACACAGCCATACCCAGTCCTTTACGTATTGTCTGTGGCTGCTTTTGAGCTACAACTGCAAAGTTGAGTAGTTGCAACAGAGACTGTACTGCCCACAAAGCCTAAAATGTTTACTACCTGGCCCTTTACAGAAACAGTTTGTTGACCCCTGTTCTAGAAGATAATCCCTTGCCCATTTTTGATTTTTGATATGGTGAATATTTTCCCCTAGTCTGTTTGCTTCTATCAACTTTGTGAGGTTTTTGGTATTTTTTTTTTCTAATCAAATAGAAATCTTTATTTTGGATATAAAGTCATCATGTTGTGCTTGGAGGAATTTTTGAAAGGAATCTTTTCTCTTTCTTAGGCCTCCGGTGTTCTGCTATAATTCTTTCCATTAGCTGTATAGTTGTACCTTCATATTAACCCTTCACAGTTTTTTTTTGTTTTTTTAATAAGGTGTGAGCTAGGGATCCAGCTTGATTTTTCTTGGGTAAATTAAGCCACTATTCCCAATGTTGTTCACCACAGAACCCATCCTTCCTCATCCTTCCCCATAGAACGCCCTCTCTCTCACCCCCCAGTTCCTGCAGATGGGGCCTGTGTTGGGCTGTTTCGTCTGTTCCCTTGGTCTGTTTGTTTCTGTGACAGTACTCTACTGTTTTGATAATTGTGGCTTTGGAATATGTTTTACTCTCATGTAGGCTGGGTTTCCATCTTTGCTTCTCTTTTGTAAAATTGTCTTAGCTCATCATGGCCATTAATTCTTCCATGTAAATTTTAGTATCACTTTGCCATGTTCCCCTGTGGAATAACAATAATAACACTTGTTAATTTTAGTATTATTTGTTGTTGTTATTTTGGAGTTTCAATGTCCAACCTTGAACACCTGGGCTGGAAGGGGCGTCAGCTGATAAAGGCTTGGCCTGCTTTGCTTGCAGGTGAGATGGGCCTGGGGTGGCCTCATTTTTTGACCCTCCCAGGATTTTAAATCAGAAGCCCCTGAATTTGGGCAGAGATTGGGATTGTGAGCTAGCCCATCTGCCTCCTGACACATTTCATTTGGCCACACGAAGAGTGTGTTTGTTAAATGTAAATGTATTGCCAAAGTTAAAAAATCAGGAGCTCCCCCACCCTCCCTGTGAGTTCGAGCCCCAGCTCTGGAATCTGCCCAAGTGTCCACTGCAGACCCACCCCGTTCTCCCCTTTTGCTGTGGAGCCACTGACTCCGCTCTTCATTATTGAAGTTGAGTGTCGCCCATGGACTTGAGGAAGTAGTTCTGTGTATGTCAAACAAGTATTTTAACTATTAAAGAGAATTGAAATTAATTGGTCTTCAGAGTCTGTGGCCAGTGGCAGGAAGAGAAAATCCTGGAGAAGTGGTGCCACAGAAGCCGCATGTGGCCTGGGGGAGCCTGAGTGGTTCAAGCACTTGAAGTGGAAATCAGACCTTTATTGTGTGCTTCAGGCCGGAGTTGAGGAGTTGGAGCTTCCTGCTCACAGGCTCGCGGTGGGCGCGTCTGCGGGGCCTCGTGCCCAGGAGGCCACCTTTATCCTCAGACCAGCTGAGAGGGGTTTTCATTTTAATCGTCTAATAGTCTTTATTGTTTCTTTTTCCTGGTTATTAAAATAACACCAGTACCTGCTTAATGCTAAATAAAGAAGGAGAAAATGAGGCGGCCACAAAGTGATATCCATAACACAACCCTCCTTTTGTGAGAAAAAATTATAGCAACAATAATAAATTGAAATTTGATTTACAATTCTCTGGAATAGACAAATGCTTCTTGAGTGCTTGTGATGTGGAGGTGTTGTTCTAAGCCTTAGGAACTGTCATCTGCCTGAGGCACAGAGAGGTTAAATGACTTGCCAAAAGTCACACAGCTCCTATATGGGGAAACCAAGAATCAAGTCTGTGCCGTGAGCACCGTGCTTGGCCGTGATCAAACTTTGTTTCCAGGGAATACTGGGCGCAATGTTGGAGGGGGGGGTCACGAGCCAGGATCTTGGGGTCAGAAGGTCTTCCTTGTCCTTGACCAGCTGTCGGGCAGGTAACAGATCAGGGTTGGAGTTGGGTTCTGCCGCTCACTTGGCTGGGTGACCTCAGGTAACCTTTGTGCCTCAGTTTCCTCCTTTGTGGGCCAGGAAGGCTTAACAAGGTAACACAGAAAGCTCCTGGCCCCTGGCACATATTCCACAAGAGGCAGCCATTATTACTGTTTGTTGATTAACTGCTATAACCCACAGTGGATGCCTCTTTTCCTGCCCCTCCAGGTCTCAAACAGGGTCCTGCAGAGTCGCCCTTATCACACCCTGAGTCCACAGTGGCCTCCCTGGCACAGCTAGGGAAGAATGTAGGCGAGGTGCCCGCCCATGATGCCAGCGACAGGGAGCCTACCAAGCAAACAGCCCCAAGTGAATCGGAGGAGGCTGGAGGTACAGGTAAGTGGCAGTAGCCATGAGGGGGACAGGGCACCAGGAGGCCCGGGCACAGGGTCTCTGTGAGGGGCCCTCACAATGCCCCCGCTCCCCCAGGTGTGCCCCAGGCAGGCGTGCAGTCCATCATGAAGCAGAAAGAGGAGCTGACTGACCCGGCAGCCCACCGGAGGAGCCTCCAGTTCGTGGGGGTCAATGGCGGGTAAGAGGACCACCCCCTCACATTCCCCACCCTTGCCTCATCCAAACAGAGTCACAATCACAGCGCATGTTTTTGGGCACTCACTGTGAGCTAGGTGCTTTAAGCCACCTCCCCGCAGCCCTTTGCAAGGCCAATACTGCTGTCATCTCCATTTAACTGATGAGAAAACTGAGGCCCACAGCGGGCAAGTAGCCAGTACCCCATGCCCTTCCTCGCCGAGTTCCATCCCGTCTGCTGCATCTCCCTCCACCTGTCTGTCCTTCCTCCCCAGGTATGAGTCCTCGTCCGAGGATTCCAGCACAGCGGAGAACTTCTCAGACAATGAGAGCACCAAGAGTGAGACTCCAGAGCCAGAGGAGAGGGTTCCCAGTGTGGCCAAAGCCCCCCAGCTCAGGCCCACGGAGACGGCAGTGGCCAAGGCCAGCCATCAGGAATGCCAGCTGTCTCAGGAGTCCCAGCACGTGCCCACGGCTGAGGGGGCATCAGGGTCAAATGTAGAAGAGGAGATCCGGTTAGTTTTCTGGATGGGAGGGATTCAGGCAGGGCCAGGGATGGGTGACCTCTGCCTCAAATTCCACTATTCAAGCCCCCTGAGGGAACTACCCATCATCAGTCATGCACACCTTAGTCTGAATTAGCAAACAAACACTTTCTCCTGGGTATCTGAAGGTCTAGAAGTTTTGATAAAGGGCCTGATAGGGGCAGTTCAGGCTGTTGGGTTAGGGTTTAGGGGAAAAAGTTTATCTGAAACCACCCACCCACCCTACCTGCCCATCCTGTTTTTGTCTCTTGGTTTTTCCTGATGTAAACTGCCCATGGGAAATTATTTTCCATCTGCCACTGACCACTTGGAATAAACTTTGGCCTTGAGTTTACATTCTGTCGGGGTCTATGTGTTTTCCACTTCTGCCCCTTGAGGTAAATTGTAAAAGTGTTTCCCTGGTGGAGGGGGTCTGAGGGAATGTGTTGGCTGAGGGCCTTGCCTGAAATCCCACCATTCAGGGGACCACTGGCAGACTGTGGGTGCTGCGGTGGAGAGAGTTGGATGGATGTGGATGTGGGGAGTGAGGGGGACCCAGGAGGCTGAGGTGGGTGCTCCCAAACTAAACTCCCCTCTTATCTGCCCTAACAGAATGGAGCTAAGCCCAGACCTCATCTCTGCCTGTCTGGCCCTGGAAAAGTACCTGGACAACCCCAATGCCCTCACGGAGCGGGAGCTGGTATGGTCAGGCTGTAGGCTGGGCGCCCCCTACACCCGCAGCTTCTCCTCGTTCTCGGTGTCTTCCTCTGCCTTGTGGGGGCCCTGAGATTGAAACCAGGAGCTTGGGGATGGGTGGCACTTGAGTCACTGGCCTTGGAGAGGGGCCAGAGAGGTGGGGAGGGGGCTGAGGATGACGCCTGCGGGCCAAGCCTGGAGCTCTGTGGTTCCTATTCTTTTGACGGCTTGAGAGGAGGAAGCTGTCTATATTTCCCTCTGGGGACGTCTACACTTCCCTTCGAAGACCTTATCCAGATGGAGGTGTCCACACTTGGGGGACATATCTGGAAGTGAGGTGTCTAGACTTCCTTTTGAGGGTCTTATCTGGGATGGCAGTGTCTTCACCCCAAGGGGCTCATGTGAGGTGGGGTGTCCACGCTTTCCCTTCAGGGGTCTTGTTCAGGATGAGGATGTCCACAACTTCCTTTCTGAGGGCTTGTCCAGCAGGAGGTAGACTGTCCTATCCTCACGCCCCTCCCCCTACCTGCCTGACTTGTGTCCAGAAAGTGGCCTACACCACGGTGCTGCAGGAATGGCTACGCTTGGCTTGCCGCAGCGACGCACAGCCTGAGCTTGTGCGGCGCCACCTGGTCACGTTCCGGGCCATGTCAGCGCGGCTGCTGGACTACGTGGTCAACATCGCCGACAGCAATGGCAACACTGCACTGCACTATTCCGTGTCTCACGCCAACTTCCCTGTGGTGCGGCAGCTGCTTGACAGTGGTGAGCTGGGCGAGCCAGGCGGAGTGGGGAGACGCAGCCCTCCCAGTCTGAGAGAGGAGACACCACCTCCCAGTCTGAGGGGGCAGACGTCGCCCTCCCAGTCTGAGAGAGGAGACGCCACGTCCCAGTCTGAACGGGGAGACACCGCCCTCCCAGTCTGAGGGGGCAGACACCGCCCTCCCAGTCTGAGGGGGCAGACACTGCCCTCCCAGTCTGAGGGGACAGATGCCGCCCTCCCAGTCTGAGGGGGAGACGCCGGCCTCCTGGTCTCATGAGGGAGACATGGTTCCCTACCTTTAGCCCCAGTATAGTGAAAAAGGTAGATATCATGGTCTTATGGAAAAGATGTGGCCCTTTCAAGGGCCCCAGTATAATGGAGGTGACACCTTTGGACCCTAGTCTGAGAGGACGTGACCTTTAATCTACGGCTTGGAGAAAAGATGTGACTCTCAATTAGGCAGGAGAAACTTGCCCTTCCCCATTCTGATGGGAACATGGCCTGCCTGTGTGATGAATAAGGCAGAGTCCACAGTCTGATGGAGGAGAAATGGGCCAGTCTGAAGCGTGAATGGCTCTTCCAGATTAATGGAGGAGACGCAGCTCTTACTCTCAGCCCCAAATGTGGGGGCCAACCTAAGGGGCCCCCAGTCTGATGAAGGCTCTACCGCCACCTTTAGGAGCCCTTAGTCTATGCAGATGGAGACCCCTGGAGCATAATGGGGTCCTCAAACTGAGAAAAGGGAGACATGAGGCAATGTGTAGATGGAAGGAGGAGACAGACATGGGGCTGATCCTCCACCCTCACTGTGGTAGGGTGAAACAAAGCTTCCAGTCTGATGATGGAGACATGGCCTGGACCTCCAGGAGCCTCCCCCAGCCCTGAGACAGGCCTGGCCAGCATGTGTGGGGTCTGGGGGCTTACGCCCACCTTGCTCTACCCCACTCAGGTGTCTGCCAGGTAGACAAGCAGAACCGTGCCGGCTACAGCCCCATCATGCTCACTGCTCTGGCTACTCTGAAGACCCAGGATGACATAGAGACAGTCCTGCAGCTCTTCCAGCTTGGAGATGTCAATGCCAAAGCCAGCCAGGTACGGGGCCCTTGGGCCTTTATTAGGTCGTGGCTGGGCACCAAGCCCAGACGTGACCTCAATCCACGCCTGGAGAAGAGTCCCCATTCCACAGGCGAGGAAAATGAGGCTCAGAGAAGAAGAGTCATTTCCCTGAGGTCAAACCCGAGAAGCCAGGATTTGAACCTTGGTGGTCTAGCTCGTTACGCTTGAGCCCACTCCCCTTTTACTTTGGATATGTTATCAGGGGGGACCAGTTCCTAGAGAAGGATATCATGCTTGGTAAACTAGAGGGTCAGTAAAAAAGAGGAAGACCGTCAAAACGAGACAGATTGACACAGTGGCTGCAACAATGGGCTCAAGCATAACGACAATTGTGAGGACAGCGCAGGACCAGGCAGTGTTTCGTTCTGTTGTACAAAGGGTCGTTACGAGTCGGAACTGACTGAGTTTACCACAATAATTGTGGTAAAAATGTATATTTACCTGCCATTTCAACAATTTTTACCTGTACAGTTCAGTGACATTGATTATGTTCATCATATTGTACAACCATTGCCGCTTTTCTGTTCCAAATTATTCCACCACCATTAACAGAAACTCAGTGTCCCCTAAACAATGACTCCCCCCTCCCCTTCCCTCCCACCCCTGGTAACCGCTGATAAGCTGTGGTCTCTATACATTTGCCCATTTCATATAAGTCAGAGCCCCTTCCAGGCTGCATCTCATTCAGGAACTGCTTGTGGAAAGGGGGGTGGGATGACACGTAGGTCCCCAGCCTTTCTTAATCCAACACCATCCCTTGTCCTTCTTGGTCATTCATTGAGCAACAGCGGGGTTGACTAGGCTGGACACTGGGGACTCAGATGGTGGGCGCACAGACATGGTCCCACCCTCCTGCAGCTCACCAACTAGCAGGCGAATTCCAGGAGACGTGAGCATTTCAAGGCAGTACAGGGCCTCGGGGCAGGTTTGGATTCCTGGGGCTACAGGAGACCACCACAGGGATTTTAAGCAGAGGAATTGCGTGGCTTGATTCCTGGTTTGAAAGCTCTGTCCACTGCTGTGAGGGACCGTGTGCCAGAGAGTGGAAGCTGGAGACCATGGGCG
The DNA here is from genome assembly GCA_030035585.1 of Dugong dugon. NCBI lineage: Eukaryota > Metazoa > Chordata > Mammalia > Sirenia > Dugongidae > Dugong > Dugong dugon. The sequence goes on along the minus strand of CM057462.1, from coordinate 14,865,842 downwards.
AGACTGGGCCTGGGCAGGTGTCCAGGCCAAAAAGAAAGGCAGCCAGGACCAGATGGGGACAGCGAGGAGGGCCGGATTGGCAGCCACCTAAATGCAATCAAGGAAAGAAAGGGTGCTGTGACGGGACGTAATGGGAGCGGCCCTGCTTTGTTTTTACTGATTTTTTATTGAGGTTTAACTGAGATGCAGAAAAGTGTGCACATCTTAGCTCATAGATTCTTTTCCGAGCTTAAAAATTAGCTCCAAAATTGTTACGTATGTTTATACCTGTGAGTTAGGAATCTGCTTTAGATGGGGGGGGGGCACAGTCAAGGAGAGCCTCATGGAGGAGGAGACATTTAAGCTAAGACCTGAAGGATGAGAAGGAGCTGCCAGCAGAAGGCAAAGGGACCAGCAGGTACAAAGGCCCGGAGGTGGGAAGGGTGTGTCCATGCTTGAGATACAGGAGGCCAGTAAAGGAGGGTGTGTGTTAGCGTCGGAGTACTTGGGAGCCATGGGGCATCATGCCCTCAGGCCTATGTGGACCATAAGCCTTTTCCTTCCCTTGCCCAGGCAGGGCAGACAGCCCTGATGCTGGCAGTCAGCCACGGGCGAGTGGACGTGGTCAAAGCCCTGCTGGCCTGCAAGGCGGATGTCAATGTGCAGGACGACGATGGCTCCACGGCCCTGATGTGCGCCTGTGAGCACGGCCACAAGGAGATCACCAGGCTGCTGCTGGCCGAGCCTAGCTGCGACATCGTGCTCACTGACCGCGTGAGTCCCCACCCAGACACACCCCCGGGGAGGGTGGGAGTGCTGCGCGGGTGTCATCACGGCAGCGGATGCTTTGCAGGATGGGAGCACAGCTTTGATGGTGGCCTTGGATGCAGGGCAGAGTGAGATCGCGTCCATGCTGTACTCCCGCATGAACATCAAGTGCTCGGTGAGTCCCGACTCAGGCAGGAGTCGGTGGGGAGGGCTCGGGCAGGGACAGATGTCCACGGAGAGCTGATGGTGCCCGAGGGGCACATGGCAAGGACTTTAGAGTCGTCTGCTCGTTGAACCATCATGGTGCCCCAGTGACAAAACAAGGCCTGCAGCACTGAGGTTGCCTAGTCCTGGTTGGCATAGCAGTATTCCAACCCAGATCCGTCTGCATCCCAATTCATACTCTTTATGAGCATTCACTCATTTGACTAATACTTACCAAGCACCAGCTGTGTGTTAGGCTCTGTTCTAGGCCGTGACAGTCACAACAGTGAACACAACAGAAAAGGTTATCTGTCCTTACGGAGTGGACGTTCTTGTAAGAGAAGCAATAAGCAATATCAGTGTACGATAGCCAGGTGATGGTAAGTGCTGAGAAGAAATAGAAAACAGAGCCAGAAAAAAAAAAAGCAAAGTAGAAATAGCAACTGGGAAGATTAGCTAGGAAGCTTAGGGGCAGTGAGTTTATGTTAATGGGGAGGAACATTTCGGAAAAGGAGAGTGAGGAAGGTTGCACAACCTGAAGAATGTGACCAATGTCAGTGAATTGTACATGTAGAGATGGCTGGTGTACTTTCCGTGGTGTATATTTTCAATAGCAACAATAAATAATTTTTAAAAAAAGAAAACAGAAGTCAAAGCGGCGGCAAGTGATAGGGGAGCTAGTTTGGGTTTCAGCAAGGGGGTGACATCTGAGCCGGTGCCTGAGGACACAAGGGAGCGAGTTGTGTGGCTATCCAAGCAGAGGAGCAGTCCATGCAAAGTCCCTGACTGGCATGTTTGAGGAGCACCAGGGAGGCCAGGGTGGCTGGAGCTAAGAGCAGAGGATGAGAGGAGGACGGGGGTGACGGGGCAGGTCACGCAGGACCTTGGGGGCTGCAGGGAGGATTTTAGCGCTTATTCAAAACACGCTGGTATATTGGAGGCCCTGAGAAGTCTCGCTGAAAAGAAGCCTAACCTAACTGTGTCTAACCCAGCATTCCTCTTATTTGAGTACAGAAATCTGGGATTTTTAATTCATACCTGTTAGCAAAACACTTTTTCTGAAATGTAACCAGGGAATAATGATGTTACTCACTGTGTTCTAAGTACCTGATGGAGGAGGCAAGCCCTCCCAATCAGGTGGAGGAGACAGGTCCCGAGAGCGAGACCCTCATCTGCTGCAGGAGGCTAACCCTCCACTCTGATGGACTGTGTAGTCGGTACTGTCCTCACGTAATAGGTTGAACTCTCATTCAATTGCATAAAGTACTGTTATTGCCATTTTTCAGGTGGGGAAGCTGAGGCTTAGAGGGCTTATTACAACTCTGGCACAGAGGCTCACAGCCAGGAAGGGGCACAGGCATGGGGCTGTCTGGCGCCAGAACCTTGGGCAGGCAGCATCGCAGCCCCTCAGTCCTCACCCCTCCCTGCCAAGGCACATTTGGGGCTGGGTTCAAGGGTTGCATGGTGGGTGTCAGCCACAGTGATTCCCCAAACTGTCCGGGAGATAGAAGGTTGCTGAGACATAAACCAGCTGTCTCCACCTAGTTTCTAGGTTTGTATTGCAGCTTGGAGTTTTTCAGGCTTCACCCTGCACCCTGAGGTCAGGACAGCTGGCCTCAGTCTGGCGCTGCTGGGGATCAGCTCTGGGACCCCGTGGCCTCACCTGTAAAATGGGGGTGATGAGGCAAGTGATGTCCTCGGCCCTCCTGCCGTCTGATCTGTGGTCCTGCCCCCAAGGACTCCTGAGAGACGAACCCTAATGCCTCCATCAACACCTACCCTCTGCCCTAGTCCCCCTCTCCCTCTGTCATCCCCCTCAGTCTGTCCCCACAGTGGCCAGAGGTCCTGAGTCCTCCTCTGCTCACAACCCTTCATCACTCCCATCTCACTCAGAATAAAGGCCCAAGTCCTCCCCAAAGCCCACCAGGCCCTGCGCTGTTGCCAGGTTCTCTCCCTGCCCTCAACATCTGCCTCTCTCCCTCCTTTCCCGCTTGTTCACTCCTTCCTTGTTCCCACGTCGGGGACTCTGCACTTGCTCTTTCCTCTGCCTGGACACCCTTCCCTCAGACCCTTCATGGCTGGCCCCTCGGCATAGGGGTTCAGGGGTCAGCTCAGACAGACGTCACTCGCCCTGACCCACTTCTTCCCTTCTCCCTGAGGAAAATCCTCTACTGCATTTGTGTTTGCTTTCTCATGGCATCTCCCCCAGAACTCCACCTCCTGGAGGCCCAGGGTTGCCCCTCTTGCTCACCATTCACCGCCACTTCCACAGAGTTGGCACCTCAGAGATATTTGAAAGAATGCCCAACAAAAGGAATTCTGCTTCTCATTTCAGTTTGCCCCGATGTCGGATGACGAGAGTCCTGCATCTACCTCTGCAGAAGCGTAGCCCTGAGGGACAGCTACATATGTCTCCCCTCAGGGGCCAGTCGGCCCCAGAGCGAGCCCTCCCTGGTCTCCCCTGTACCCCCTCTTCTCCTAGGCCACCCCTACTCGCACCCCCCAAGGCCCCAGTTTCCAAAGCAAATGGATTTCTCTTTTGCTTCCCCAGGGGAGCTCCCGACAGAAACGGGGACTCAAAGCCTGTTTTCCCATTACCCCAGTTCAAAGCAGCCACAGCACAGACCGAAGCTAAATTCTTGTATAAATTGGCGCCAGTGGCTGATGCTGGGGCGTGAGTTTTATGAAGAACATTCAGAACAATAAGCTGGCAATTGTGGATGGAGGAGGATGGGAGGAAAAAAACAGTGTATTTTTAAATCGTTAAGGGAGGGGGGAAATCATGTTATTTGTTGGCAAATTTAAAAGTCACTGGAATTGCATACCTAAATGTTACTATGCACAAGTGGCTTTGTCTCCCCCCACCCCACCCACCATATTTAATTGTTGGGTGTATAATACTGCTCTGTCTACTCCCCACAATTTTCTTGGGGGCATTTTCTTCTGGTCTCTTTAACAAAACAGATGCTGGCCTTGTCACCCAGGTAGAAAGCTCAGTGTCTTCTTGCTTACCATTGCCAGCCTTCCCCCCATTCAGGTGGGGAGCTCAGACCCCTAAGGCCAAGACACAGAGCCTAGCGGGCCCTGAGACCTGTAGTTAATCAATTCGTGTCGAGAAATTACCAGAAACGCATCCCCACCCCACTCAGAGAGGCCTTACTTAGCCAACACTGATTTTCCTAGAAAATTCTTCAGGTCTGGAGATGCAAGACATGAATCCAGTTCTCTGAGTGACCGCCTGGCTCCTGGGCCCAGAACTGCGGGGAGCATGGCCACCCTCTTCTTCCCGAGGGCTCCAGAATTTATCTCCTCACAGGAAAGAAAACAGGGCATGTGCCTGCTGGCAAAGCACAGGGCGAGTCCAAGAGTCCCATGTGTGTTCGATTAAAACTTGGCTGCCCCCACAGGACTTGTAATGCAAACTTAAAGAGACGGGGCTTTGCCGAAAACCAAACAAGGGCAGCTGGTTTTTTCCCAGCCGAGCGGCTTCCAGGGCTGCCTGGAACGAAGCCAGTTGGAAATGGGGCTCATCAGAGAAACTGTTTCCTCCGTGGCCTGTTTTGTCCCCAGAATCTCAAGATACCATTTTCTTTCCTTTATGAACAGGAAAAGGGAAGGATTCTAAAACCACTTGTTGTCGAGTCGACGCCCACTTATGAAGCCCCTCTGTGTGTCAGAGTAGAACTGTGCTCCATAGGGTTTTCAATGGCTGATTTTTCCTAAGTAGATCGGCCAGGCCTTTCTTCCAAGGCTCTCAGGGTGGACTCCAACTTCCAACCCTTTGGTTAGCAGCCCAGGGACTCTAGAAGTGTTCAGAGCCTCTATTTGTGCCTTGGGATCAGGGAATAAGATCCTAACCAAATCCACGTCCTGCCCCTCACCCCCGCACAGCCAGTTCCCAGCTCAGCCTTCAGGACTTCGGAGCCAAACCTCAGCAGGGCAAAGTAAGCCCTAAAAGTTTAAACATTCATTCAATAAAGCTAAGTGCTGGCTTCTCTCCTAGAAAAGTAGATTCCTTGGCTTCATGTAGCCTGGCTTGCTTTGATTTTTCTTTATGGGGTGTACCTAAGACAAAAGAGCTTGGATGAGCACACAAGACAGACAAGACTGCGTGTGTGCGCGTGTGAATTGGAGAGAAAACAAAACCCAGACTGGGGATGACCACCAGTATCTGAGGGAGGCTGAGGCCTCGGGCAGCTTTAAAAAGCGGTACAAGAGTTATATCTCCAACGAGCCCATGAGTACATTTATTTTAAGCTCCTAGAAGCAGCTATTGGCCCAGAAGCTCTTGACTCCCCCCAGATAAGTCCCTGGTTATCCAGGTGGTTTCCTCTCTCTCCATACCTAATGGGCTCGGGTGGTAGGCCACAGGGGCCCTGCCTTCTTTTCTCACGTATATTCATGACCTTTATTTTCACTTTCTGACCACGGTACGTTCATAAAGACAGTATTACACTTAAATGAAGTATTCCTTTTTGTAATCCTTTTTTAGAAGGTAAATGAATTCAATAAAGCTACCGATAATGCCAGTGCTTCTGCCTTGTCATTGTCTCCTTGTGCTCCTCCTTCAGCTTTAAACTAGATCTCTTTTTAAAAACAGATTTTGAAAAATGTTCATGCCTACAGAAAAGTTGCAAGAATATGATAAATTCCCTTATGCTGTGCCCTAGACCAGCACGGTAGGTTCAGTACTATAGCCATTAGCTGCATGTGGCTATTAAATTAATTATAATTAATTAATGCTTAATAGCCACACGTGGCTGGGGGCTACTGTGTTGGACTGCAGAGATAGAACATTGCCATCACAGAAGAAAGTTCTACTGGGCACCCACTGTATCACCTTGGAAAAATTTTTCTTTCCTCATTCTGAAATAATTTACAGTGATTGTAAAAAACAAAATCCAAACAATGCATAAGGGTTTGGCATAGTGAAGGGTGCCACAGTCCCACTCTGTAGAAATGCCATTATCAGCCATTCAGAGTGTATCCTGCCAAACCTTTTTCTAATATGTTGGATCTTATTTATTTCTTAACCAAGGTATAATATGCATATATTTGTGCATAAATCATGTACAAAAGTGTACAGCTCCATGACTTCACAAATTAAACATGACCGAGTCATCAGCACTGGTCAGGAGGCGGAGCTTCCTCCGCCCCCCAGCAACCTCTGGCAGCCATTTAATCCCCTCAAGGGTGATCACTTTGCTGACTTCTCATTTCCTCCCTTTTTCCTCTCAGCTGTTCAGCCAGGAGATGATGGTGGCTTTCAGAGGTCTGCCGTAGAAAGATGTGGCAGTCTCCTTCCATAGGGATTTATAGCCTTGGAAACCCTATGGGGTCGTTATGAGTTGGAATGGATTCGATGGCAGTGGGTTTGGTTGGATTTTGGTTCAGAGGTTTTAAGAAGTCCCAGAAATTTTATGCTAAGGAGGGGATTGCTGGGCAGAGGGTCCACCACTTTTGTCAAGTTCCCAGAGGGCAGCTGAGCCAAGTGAGCCAAGAAGGGGTCTTTGGAAAATAAAAATTGTTTCTCACAAGCACTTGCCCACGGTCATTTGTTGCCCTCTTTGTTACCTTGTACAGCTCCTGCTGAAGACCCCATCCTCATGTTCCCCTTCAGAAAAGTTTCTTGCTTTGCTTTTTGGAAGGGAGATGGGTGGCCTTTTTTGACAGGAGCAGTTAACACCTGTCAGGCTCCAGTTGCACAATCTTACATGGCTTATCTCTTGGACATCCAGCCCCAGCTGACAAAAGAGGGCTATCTTTAGCCTTTTAGAAAGGTTAAGAACTTGCCAAGGTCACAGGTAATCGACAGAGCTGGGAACTGAACCCAAGGTCTTATCTCCTCTCTGAGGTCTTTATTTCACTCTGCTTTATGTAATTCATCGCATTTAGACACAGAGAAGGTGAGCTACCTGCCAAAGGCCACACATCTGATTCCAGAAGCCATGCTCTCAGGGATCCAACAGTGACAGCGAAATCTTAGCGTTGAATGCTCAGCCACCAAGGGTGGAGGGGAGGGAGGTGGTGGTAAGGAGAGGTGGGGAGGTGAGTGATGATCTCTGTAAGTGCTGACTCCATGCTCAGACACCGATACTTCTGCAAGAAACAGTTAAGGTGTCATCATTTGTACATCTGCTACCCGCTCCATGAGACCATGAGGCTGGGCAGGTTCTTAACCTGAAAACCCGGGAAGGGCTTTCTGGGGTCCTGATGGCACAACGGTTAAGACCTCGGCTGCTAACCAAAAAGTCGGCAGTTCAAATCCACCAGCTGCTCCTTGGAAACCCTATGGGGTAGTTCTACTCTGTCCTGTAGGGTAGCTTTGAGTCAGAATCCACTTGATGGCAATGGGAAAACCTCCCCAAAGCTGTACAAAATCAAAAGATGTATGAATGTTGGGTGCATTTTTCAAGGAAGAACTTCTCATTGTGTTAAAAACTCAAAACATAAGGTTTATTCTGAGCGGTTATTCTATATGCATATAAACCCAAAAACCCAAATCCATTGCTGTCGAGTCCATTCCAACTCACAGTGACCCTGCAAGACAAAGTAGAGCTGCCCCACAGGGTTTCCAAGGCTGTAATCTTTACAGAAAGGCGCCCTGGTGGTGCAGTGGTTAAGCACTCGGCGGCTAATCAAAAGGTTGGTGGTTTGAACCTGCCAGTGGCTCCGAGGGAGAAAAGAGCTGGTGATCAGCTTCTGTAAAGATTACATCCTTGGAAACCCTATGGAGCAGTTCTATTCTGTCCTACAGGGACGCTGTAAGTTGGAACCGACTTGATGGCAATGTGGGGGTAATCTTTACGGAAGCAGACTGCCACATCTTTCTCCTATGGAGCAGCGGCTGGTGGGTGTGAACTGTCGACCTTTTGGTTAGCAGTCTAGTGCTTAACCACTGCACCACCAGAGCTCCTTATATGCATATAGAGAGACTATTATGATTCCAAAAAAAAGCAAATAGCTTGAAGTAGTTTACAAATGGAGCTTATAAAGAGAAGAGGAGGAAGAAGAATAGAACATAGACCATTGGCTAATCTTAACATGATTGATTGAACCCTGCCCTCCCCCTTTTACTGAAATCAAGGGCTATCAGGAGCCCCAGTGGTGAGGTGGTTAAGAACTTGGCTGCTAACCAAAAGGTTGGTAGTTTGAATCCACCAGCTGCTCCTTGGAAACCCTATAGGGCGCTAGGAGTTGGAATCAACTCAAAGGCAACAGGTTTGTTTGCTTGTTTTCAGGTCACAAGGTGGTCTCTTGCCCTCCACCCACCTGCAGCCATGACGCCTTTTAAAATTTAAATTAAGTAAGCCTGGCTTCTAATAGGAAAGAAAAGATTAGCAACATAGGGTGAAAAAAGCCACTGGCAGGATTTGGTCAGGAATTTTTATGGTTAATATTTGGTTTCGTGGGTAAGAAAATCCCCAAAATCAAAGTAAGATGTCTGTTATGAATTTTTTTCTTTGGCAGTTGCTTTTCTCACATCTCAAAGGGGCCTTTCTGGAACTTCTACACGTTAAAGGGCACAGTCCTTGGACCTCCTCTTCTCCACACTCTTTCCCAGGATGGTCTCACCTGGTCTGGGCTGCACCTTGACTTCTATCCCTAGCCCAAATGTCTCTGCAGAGTCATAGCCAAGCAACCACCTTCTTGAAAGCTCCACAAGCACTGGGAATTTCCCTAAACTTCATTCACACAGTCCCTCACTTCCAAGCCTGCTCCTACCCATCTTAGCCAGTGGCACCCCTCCCCCTAGGTACTTGGACCAAACACCCCGGAGGCATCCTCTAACCTCCTTCTCTCCCTCACTTTGCACACTTCAGACAGCCAGCAAGTTCTCTCAACTCTGGAATATCCGGAGCCAGCCACTTCACAGACCTCCGCTACTTAATGCCCAGTGCTTATTGTTACACTCAGAATAAAGTTCTTACCACAGCTGCTGGGTCTTTGCCAACCGCCCTGCTCGCTGTGCTCCAGCCACACTGGCCTCCTTGCTGTTCCTCAAACATATTCAACCTTTCCCCACCTCAGGGCCTTTGCACTTGCTGTTCCCTCTACCTGGCACTTTGCTTCCCAAGATCTTTTCATCATTCAGGTCCCAGTTCAGTTTGGACCTTCCCAAAACAATACTTACCTTTCCATGTATCCATACCTGTGCCCTGTTCAGAGAGGCCTTCCCTGACCACCTGACCTATGACCCTGTTTTATTGCCTTCATAGCAGGTATTACTAAAATGACCTTGTTTATTTCTTCCCTTGCTTATTGTGAAGTCCTGCCACTAGAGCAGTACTTTCAAAAAAATTTTTTTATGTGATGTCTCACTTACTTTGGACATGTTATCAGGAGGGACTAGTCCCTAGAGAAGGACATCACGCTTGGTAAAGTAGAGGGTCAGCAAAAAAGAGGAAGACCCTCAACTAGATGGATTAACACAGTGCTCCAACAATGGGCTCAAGCATAACAATGATTGTGAGGATGGCCCAGGATCGGGCAGTGTTTCGTTCTGTTGTACATAGGGTGGCTATGAGTTGGAACTGACTCGACGGCACCTAACAACAACAGAGAAAGATACAAATTTCACATTGTGACCCAGTGATCCAGGCTTTATGACTGTATAACAAGAGAGGAGAGTCTGCCTCTTGATGGGGAGTGGCAGCATTGGAAATATTTCTGCAGCCATTTTTAGAAAATACAATCTGCCATGCCCAGAACACAAACGCAGAGTTTGGAGCTTCCTAAAACAATACTTATCCTTCCATGTGCCATGCTATTTTTTCTGTTCTCTTTTGTAGAAAATGCTGGTCATGATCCACTGATTTCTTGACATAAGTTTAAGGAACATGGCATAAGAATATGCAATTTATCTTTTCTCCACTGTAACCCCACACATAGCATGGTGTGTGGTCCGTGGTCGGCACTTCATTCACTAACGCTCTACCTGTTTTGTTTAGAACTTAGCCTGATGGCGCAGTGGTTAAAGCACTCGGCTGCTAACCAAAACATTAGTGCGGATCAAACCCACCAGGTGCTCCACAGGAGAAAGATGTGGCAGTTTGCTTCCGTAAAGGTTACAGCCTTGAAAACCCTATGGGGCAGTTCTACTCTGTCCTATTGGGTTGCTATGAGTCAGAATCAACTCAACAGCAGTAGGTATACGGTACTTCACCACCTGTCGGTCAGTTGGTCATACTGTGGTGGTTTGAGTGTTGCTATAAGGCTGGAAGTTATGCCACCAGTATTTCAAATACCAGCAGGGTCACCCACGGTTGACAGGTTTCAGTGGAGCTTCCAGACTGACAGACTAGGAAGAAAGGCCTGGTGATCTACTTCCAAAAATTAGCCAATGAAAACTTACGAATCACAACAGAAGAATATTGTCCAATATAGTGCTGGAAGATAAGCCCCCTAGGTTGGAAGGCACTCATAATACACGGTGACCACAACAGTGGTTTCAAACATGCCGGCAATGATGAAGATGGCCTGGGACTGGGCCTTCTGCTGTACAGTAGGTTGCCATGGGTTGGTGCCTACTCCAACGGCAACCAAAAACAAATACAGTACCATCTTCATTTAATCCTCACGCCAACCCTGAAGAAAATGAGGCACAGAGGGGTCAAGTAATTTGCTCACGGTAACACAACAGCTAGATCAACCGAAAGGTCGGCGGTTGGAAACCATCAGCAGTTCCTCAGCGGAAAGATGTGGCCGTCTGCTTCCGTAGAGATTTACAGCCTTGGAAACCCTATGGGGTCGCTGTGAGTCGGATTTGACTCGATGGCAGTGGGGAACACAGCTAATAAGTGACAGAGCTGGGATTTGAACTCAGTAAATATGGTTGCAGAGCCCATTTCGCTATGCGGCCTTGTAGAGAGAATTTATTTATTATGTTTACTGTGTGTATTCCAACCACACACTGTAGAATATCAGTTCCACCAGAAGCTATTCATCGTTTTATCCCTAGAATCGCGCCCGGCATTCAGCAGGCGCTCAACGTATACAGAAATAAACGGCTACAGACTCTCACGGCCTTCCTCCAGCGAGCGCAGCCACCAACAGGCAGCACTCCAGCAGGCGCCCTTTCCCTGCACCGCCTACGACAGAGCGAAGAGCTGCGCAGGCGCAAGAGGCCGGACCGGAGGCGGCCTCGCCCAGCGGTGATGACTGACGGGGAGCAAGCCAATGAACAAGGATTTCTCCCAGAGGGGGCGGGCCCCGCAGGCAGTTAAGTTTGCGCGGGCTTAGCCTTGGCGTAGACATGGCGGCTTTCCGCGATATGGAAGAGTTGAGCCAGGGTCTGCTGAGCTTGCTGGGCGCCAACCGCGCCGATGCGCAGCAACGGCGGCTGCTGGGGCACCACGAGCAGGTGGTGGACCGGCTGCTGGAGGCGCAGGACAGCGCGGAGCGGCTACTGCGAGGTGAGGGCCTCCCTCGGGGCTCCCCCCCGCCACCCCCAACCCGGTGGGCGTGGCCAGCTCAGCCTCAGTTTCCCTACCCGTGAAATGGGCTTCTTGACAGCAGCCACCGCCAAGGGTAAATTTGGTGGTGAATAGAATATAGGCGCTCACAGGGCCTGGCCCATTCTGAGCGCTCCATAAGCAGGAGCTGGGGAACTCGAGTCAAAGCTCCAGGTTTGAATCTCAGCACCCCCACTTCCCAGCTGTGGGCTTTGGGGGGAGTTACCTAACCTCTCTGTGCGTTAGTTTCCTAGTCTGTAAGGTTATATCAATAGCCCGCACCGCTCTCCTAAGGTTGCACAAGTGTTTTACCGAGCACATGTTGTGTGCCAGGGACAATGCCAGCCCAGGGGTAGCAAACCCTTTGCCATCAAGTCGATTCCGACGCATAGTGACCCTACAGGACAGAGGAGAACTGCCCCATAGGGTTTTCAAGGCTGTGATCTTTACGGGAGCAGATAGCCAGGTGTTTTCTTCCGCAGAGCTGCTGGTGGGTTTGAACCCCCGACCTTTCCATTAGCAGCCAAGTGCTTAACCACAGCGCCACCAGGGCTTCCTCTGGGGTGGCAGCAGGGGACAAAACCCCTGCCCTCGGGAGGTCCGACACGCCAGTGGGGGAGATGAGAACAAACAAGATAAATCGGTTTGTCAGGAGGTGATGGGCTAAGGAGGGGTGGTGATGTTTTGTTTGGGGGAGGGTGTCAGCAAAGGTGTATGAGAAGGCAGAAACCTGAAGGAGGGGAGGGAGCGAGTGAGGGTTGTAGTGCGTGCCACGGAGTGGAGTCAGCGACCCTATAGGACAAAGTAGAACTGCCTAGGCGAGCCCTCAGAGCCCTCAGCTGCTAACCGAAGGGTTGGTGGTTCGAACCCACTAGCCACTTCAGGAGAGACAGATGTGGCAGTCTGCTTCCATAAAGATCACAGCCTTGGAAACTCTGTGGGGCAGTTCTTTTCTATCTATAGGATCACTATGGGTCGGACTCAGTGGCAACGGGTGGGATTTAATCTTTACAGGAGCAGATTGCCAGGTCTTTTCTCCCGAGGAGCTGCTGGATGGGTTCGGACTGCTGACTTTTCGGTTAGCAGCCAAGAGCTTAGCTATTGGGCCACCATTGATGTGGGTGAGGTACTGGTGCTTTACATAGAGAGAGCACTGGATAAATATTACCCTTTTCATCTAAGATGCCATAGAATGTACGACTCTAAAAAGTAAGGGGACAAAAGCTCTAGTGATAAATATGTTCACACGCCACCAAAAGCGGATGGGAGGGACACGTCCGGAGCCCCCACCCATCTTTCAACTGTTAAGTCCTGTGGTCCCAGTCAGGTGACTTCCTTCAATGAGCCTCAGTTTCCTTATTTGTGAGATGGGGCTGGAGATAGCACCCTGGCTGGATTGATTTGAGGGTCTGTGGAGATGATGCTTGCAGGATACTGTGCATGTCGTGGCCTGGGCAGGTGGGGTCCCTGTTGTCGCTGCTGTTCTCTGTGCCAAAAACAAAAAACCTAAACCTGTTGCCAGTCTAGTTAATTCTGACTCATGGCGACCCCATGTGTGTCAGAGTAGAACTGCGCTCCATAGGGTCTTCAATGGCTGTGACCATTTGGAATTAGATCGCCAGGCCTTTCTTCCGAGGCCCCTCTGGGTGGATTTGAACCGCCAACCTTTCAATTAGTAACCAAATGCTTAACTGTTTGTGCCACCTAGGGACTCCTAACAATATAACCAGGGGTTTTAAATGTGTTAAAAATTTTTTTTTTTTTTAAATATAGGCTTTATTTTTTAGAGCACTTTTAGGTTTACAGAAATCTCGTACAGAAAGTACAGCTAGTTCCCATATGCCCCCCTCCCCTGCACAGTTTCCCCTGTTATTAACATCTTGCATTCATGTGGTACATTTGTTACAATTGATGAACCAATATTGATAGATCAGTATTAACTAAAGTACATAATTTACGTTAGGGCTAAATGACATCAGGAGGTGAGCCCAGGAGAAAGTGGTAGAAGATGAAGTCAGCAGGGGCCAGACCTGACGTCCCAGTCAGGGGCCGCTCTCCTCCTCCCTCCTTCCCCCTCTGTTGATGGTTTGGGGAGATGAACAGTGTGACCCAGCCTGCCTGGGTGGTAGCAGAAGGGATGGATTTGGGACAGGGGAGGCTTAGAGGCAGTGTTTGAGAGGGAGGGAGCCAGGACTTTGAGTCTAACAGATCTGGTTCCAGTCCCAGCAGCTTCAAGCTGTGTGTCTGTGGGAAAGTCACTTAACCTCTCTGGACCCTCAGAGGGTTGTGAGAATGAAATGTGTAGTAGTAGCTCCTGGGTTATCAAGTGGCACCCAGCACACACTCAGTTAATGAGATCATTGCCCTTGGAAGACTCAAAGAAGACTTGGTCGTCAGTCTGTTGGGAGGATGGGTGAAAAAAGGGTGGGAAGACTGTTTAAGAGAGCCAGACCCTCAGCTATCAAAACAGGAAATCAGCAGGCCCTGTCTAAAATGGACAAATCAAGAAACAGCAGCATAAGCAAATTATTTAGAAATATGGAGATCAGTGCCAGAGAAAACAGCTGAGAGTTGAAAATGGCTGCTTCCAAGAGGCTTGAAATAGGGGAGTATGCATGTAAAAGTTTAAATTTTTATAACCATATACATGTAATACTTCGATAAAAAATTAGAATTAACTTAAAGTCAGTTTTAAAAAATGTGAATGCAGGCCCTTTGGGGGGGCATTTTAAGCTGTCCCTTCTCTGGGAAATCAGGGGTGGAAAGGAGGAGTGTGCTATTACAGTATAAGGAGAGCAATTAGGGTTACATACCAATGTATGTATAAATTTTTGTATGAGAGACTAACTTGAATTGTAAGCTTCCACTTAAAGTACAACAATAATTTAAAAATAAATAAATAAATAAACTGTGCCTTCTCTGAGTTGGCAGATTTCTCTGACTTTCCCAGAAGGAAGGCAGTAGCCTTCTTAAGATGTTTTTGAAATTCCTGGGTGTTTTTGTTCAGCACATCTTCATTCCGGGTAGATGCTGGAGCCGCATGGTGAATATGAGACACGTATCTGATTTGAAGAAGACCGAGGAATGAATAACTCAGTGTGACGAGGGTGCTTGTTGAGCCCAGTCGTGCCCCAGGAGAGGGTGGAGAGTGTCTGGCTACCCAAGCCGGGCATTACCCAGGTGGTCTTGACGGCTGGATACGGGTGTGCCCAGTGGGCAGGGGCAGAGGTGCACCCATGGGGACAGGTAGACAGAGGCCCAGGACTGAAGACCTGGCATGTTTACAGAATGATGAGGCATCTTTGTGGCTAGAGCAGAGAGAAGTACATGGTGGGGTCAAAAGCAAGGAGAAAGGAGGCTGGGAGGGTGGTGAAGATGCTGAAGGGGATCTGGACTAATCTGGAGACATTAGAGAGCTACGGAAGGTCTTTGAGCAGGGAGTGACTTTGCATTTGGTCTCTATCGTGGCCACTCTGGAGGCAGAGAGGAGAATAGACTGGCATAGGGAGAAACCAAAGCAGGGAGCTTGGCTGGAGGATGAAGGGGGTCCCCTAAAGTCCAGCATGAGGAAGGCGAGGAGGGTCTGGAGTTGGACAGGAAGGAGAGCTGCCTGACTGGATGGCTAACTGGGTGTGGAAAGTGAGTCCCAGGTTTCTTGCTTGGGTGACAGTGTAGACCGTGATGTTATAAATTCAGATTAGGCGTGCAGTAAAGGACCAGATTTTATTCTTTTTGGTGTACTTAAGTTTGTTTTCGGGACATGGAAGTACTTTTGCAAGGTCCAGGTGGAACTCTCTGGTAGGCGTTTTTGGAAATGGGGCAAGCAGATCAGGAGTTGCAGACCGAAAAGTGGGGTATTCATTGGAGATGGGGGAGGTGATGGACCGTCCTCCCCAGCTCCATGGCTCACCTGGTGAAGGACGGACCCTGGGGAGCCTGCACGGAAGGGGCAGAACCTTCTCTCCTGTCCAACAGAGATCCTCACCACGGAGAAGGAAGTGGCCCAAAACCTTGTTGACACGAAGGAGAAGGCGCACCAGGGGGTTGCTGAGTTGCAGCAGCTTGAAGCTGAGCTGCAGAAGGCCAGTGAGGAAGACATTCATCTGAAGGCCAACCTCTTATATCCTTTTCTGCATGCGTGGAGCGGGTCGGCCTCAGCCACGTCAGAGGTGTGAGTTCATTCATGTTAGAAAATGTGCTTGGAGCCAGAGGCCCTGGGCACAGGGCAGCTGGAGATAGCAGGTGGGCAACTCTCCAAAGAGAGTGATCCTTAACCACCTGCCCTACTCAGCTCACCAGCGAGCTGGAGGGGCTCAGGGAGATGGAGGTGGATCTCCAAAGGCAAGTGAGGGAAGTTGACGAAGACACAGCGGTCACCGTCCCCTCAGCTGTGTAGGTCCCATCTGTGTGTGTGTTGTATCTGTGTCCTGTCTGCAGCTCTTTGTTGGAGTCGCTTCTGGGGTACCTTTCCTTTTTGTCTTCTGGTACAGGTATGTGGCTCAGCTATATCACCGGATTAGTAAAATCGAGTGGGATTACGAATGTGAACCAGGGATGATCAAAGGCAGTATCCTTTCCATGCTGGGTTGTACGGAGGGCTGTGCAGGCCACGGCGGTTTTCCTTACATTTGCCCCCTCAGTCCATCACGGCCCCACCGTTGCACAGCCCATCCACCTGGACAGCACCCAACTGTCCAAGAAATTCATCAGTGACCATCTCTGGAGCTTGGTGGACACCGAGTGGTAGCCATTGTCCTGGACATAGTAGGGGTCAGCTGGGGTGGGTGGTAGGGCCTCAGTGGTGGGATTAGTGTGAAATTACATGTTTATACAAACACGGGTCTTACTGAATTTCCTCCCCCCTCCCCCTGGTTCCGCCTTAGTTCCTAGACTGGCCTTGGCCAGGTGACCATGGGGAACTCACTTACCCAGATTCATTCAAGGAACGTCTCTGAGAGCCACTGTGTGGCCAGCACTGGGCTAGGCACCAGAGACCCAGGAGGCAAGCGCCTGGGACCCACCCTGCGGGTGGAGGCTTCAAGCACATGGGCACAGACGCGGAGGCCCCTGGCCTGGGAGAATACACGCTTCCCAGAGAAGGGGCTGACTTTTGTGCTGGGATGAGGAGTTGGTGATGCGGAGAACCAGAGTCCAGGAGGGGCAGCTACCCTCTGGGGTGTCTTTTCTGGGGAATCTCATGCCGCTGGGAGGGGCGTGCCCATGAGTGGCTGCGAGGAAAGCAAGGTATAGGGCAGTTTGTTGAGTGTTACTAATCCAAAGGACAACAGACCACCCACTGAAACTGCCATGCAAGGGGTGGGGGGAGCACACAACCAGTCCTGCCAACAGCCACATCTGGTTTTCTTTGGGACCCGCTGCTCCCCCACCTCAGTGTATGTGTCTTGTGTCGGGGCCCATCCTGGCTCCAGGGTGCCTGTGTGTCAGAGACCACTGGCTGCCTCCTCGTGTTCATTCTCCCCTCCCTTCTTAGTAACCAAACCCTTGCCGTCGAGTTGGTTCCAACTCTTAGCGACCCTATAGGACAAAGTAGAACTGCCCCATAGGGTTTCCAGGGAGCAGCTGGTAGATTCGAACTGCTGACCTCTTGGTTAGCAGCCGAGCTTGTAACTGCTACGCCACCAGGGCTCCCCTCCTTACTAAGGAAACCCTTTTAACTGTCCAGTTAAAACACAACATTTCCCAGCCTTTCTTGAAGCTAAGCTCAGGCCGATGAAATGTAAGTAGAAGTGTTGTATAAAACTTCTAGAAGGATGCTTAAAAGGCAAGGGAGTATACCCTGTCTGGAATTTGGATGTGATGGCTGGCTGTGTAAGGAGGGGTACAGTCCTCTAGGGATGCCAGAAGCCAGGAAGAAATCCTAACAGATTGAGCATGCAGCCTAGGCCAGGGCTGGCCAACCAGTGTGTTTACCCTTTCCCCACCCACAGTGGGTGGGGAACTACTGAGAAAAGAAGTTGTTCCTCCTTCCGCCTGCTTGCCTGAGGGTAGAGATGGGGGTAGTATCCCACTGACACCATTTGTCCCCTTGATACAGCTTTGCCTGAAGCCAATAGACTTGTTAGTTATATGAGCCTCAGTTTCATGAACTTTTGTACAACTGAATTGTTTACAATAAGCACAATTAATCAGGCATTTTAGGCCGAGGGAGCCGTAAGTTCAAAGACATAGAGGTGTAAAAGGCTAGAGAGAGGGGAGGGGGAGAGGGACTGGGGGTCTGATCTCGGGGTTGTTTTGGAGGTGGGACGACCTTGCCTTTGTTAACCGCCTGAGAGAGGGTGGTCCTGGTCAGCCCTGGGGCAGGGTGGGGAGGAATGGGCAGAACCAGGTGGGCATGGCCCTTCCGGCACAGTGGCTAAGTCAGCCCTCCTCACAGGCTATCAGAGTTAGTCGGCGATTCCCATTTCAGAGACCAAACGAAGCTGCAGAGGATTGCCACAGAGCTATTAAGTGGCAGAGCTTGACTGGAACCCACATCTGAGGGGGTTCTCCAGTACCTGTTCTGCTTCCTACAAGCAAAGGCAGGATACCTAGGAACAGGCACATGGAGATGTCAGCATCCACGGAGAGGGCACAGCCCCTTCAGAGTGTGACCACTCCAGAAAGAGAACTGTTCGGCATAACATTCATTCAGAAGGAAGTTACAGTGACACTGGAGAAATTTCCAGAAATGTTGAACTCATTAGGACAGATTAGTAAAGAGTGAGGGAGCACTGAAGAAGCAATTGCTGCAGAAAGCCCCACTCCCCACGCAGGTGCCGACAAAGCGTCCAGGCAGCATCTGGGCCCAGCACGCGGGTACTGAACATGGTTTGTTTAGGTGACCTCAGGGTTCTGGGTGGGGCAAGGGAGCCTGCCTGCCGGCTCCTGGGAGGTCGACCCAGAAAAGCGGGGTTGTTAGTCTGTCCCCTGAATGTAAGAAGCCTCAGTCTGTTCAGCTCATGAAGAAAGATTTTCAGAGAACTTTGTAGGGCCTGGTTTTACATATCAAGTGTTCATGTAGGCCCGCCGGGCTGTTTTTATTTTCAGGGCTGGTAGATTCTTTATGGCGTGGAGGGGGTAAATGCAAGCAGAACCTCTGCTTGTGCGATCTGCCTCCAAAGGGCAAAGACCTGACCTAGAGCAGGCTTTCCCAGCCTCAGCCTGAGTGACACGGGGGCAGGAAGCTGTCCTGTGCATTGTGGGGTGTTTGCCAGTATCGCTAGCCTCCACCCATTCAATGCCAGGAGCCCCTCAGTTATGACAACCAGACATTGCCAAGTGTCCCTGGGGGGCCACATCACCCTGGCTGAGAGCCGCTGCCCCAGGATAACCACCCACCCTCCTTGCAGCCTCGCCCAGGAACCAGTCTGTCTGAATTGGTGGCTGTACTGACCTTCTGGGCTGTTCCTGCTAATAAACCCAGCATCCATGCTGAGGTCTCGATTGTCCTTCAGTCAACCTAGCAGGCCACAGGGTGCCACTAAGATAAAGTCTGAGACCCCTGCTCTCTGGTGGGCTGAACGGAATCTGCACTCCCCTGTCTCTCCCCAGGAGCTGCCTTGCTTTGTCCTGGGAGAGTGGCCTGCTGGTCACCCACCACCAGCAGCCTGAACCTGTTTCCTCAGTTTCCCCAAGGAAAATCCAGGCCCTATGGGGGAGGCTGCACCCAAGCTCAGAGGGGCCATGTCTCCCCATTCCCAGGCAGGCCTAGGCCGGGTGGGCGGCACAGGATGCGCTGGAGTGAACAAGTGGGTGAGGAACGCGGCTTGGTGGGGCCCAGGGAGTGCAGGCGGCAGTGGGTTCAGGGCTGATGTCATGGTGGCCAGGAGAGGCCCCAGCCCTCAGCATGCCTCGGCCCTGACTCACTGGTCGGCGCTGGCGGGACGCCTGGGACAGCCGTGGCTCACAGTCTCCAGCCTGCACCCCACCCACTCCCCCGCCCCCGCTTATTCTTCTTCAGAGCCCAGTGTCCTCCACCAGCTCTTGCCCGAATGCTGGAAGCTGGCCAGAGGCACGCGGAGTGCTTGGCCTAGCCCCAGTGACCCCAGCTCTCCAGCAAGGGGCATCCGCGGCTGGGCCCTGTGCCAGGGGCTCCACAGTCATCTCCCTAAGTCCTCATACCCCAGCCCTGTGGTAGGAGCAAGATTTCCACCCAGGGCCAGGGAGTGAGGAGCCAGCTCACAGCCCCTGCACCTGCAGAGCTGAGGTGAGAACCTGCCACAGCCTCCAGGGCCTAATGCAAGCCTGGCAGTCACCTCGCAGCAAGGCGGAGGCCTCGTCATGTCCCGCCCGTTCCAAGTTCGTGAGGAGTCTCTCTTACAGATGGGGAAACTGGGGCATGGCTCAGCTCAGTCACCTGCCTAAGGTCAGAAGACAGTGCTGCCGCTGAATCTGAACCCAGGCCGGGGCTCCAGGGTCCATGCTACTCAGTGGCATGTCTGTTGCATTTGGGGATGGCACATTTAGACTTGCAGTCCTTGGATGATGATCTTGGCTTTTCAGATAAAAACTGAGTCTAGAGAATTCTGTCCCTTGTCCAAGGTCACGCACGTAGGGAGAGGCCAAGCCAGGCTCGGAACCCACACCTGCACTTGGTTAGGCCTAAAGGGTAAAAAAGCAGGTGGGAGTTCTAGATACGTCAGTCATTTCTGATAGGTGTTGTGCATGTCAAATACCTGCATGCCCGGCGACCTGGCTTCTGATTGATGTTTCTGGGGCAGCCGACAATACTGCCAGCACCGTAGGCCAGGCAGCCGGGCCTGTTCCAGTTTACAGAGGAGACGACAGCGGGGTCAGGAAGGTGAGGAGAGCAACAATCTGGGGCTGGCTTTGAACCCGGGGTGTCAGATCTGAAGCTATGGTCTCCCCTCTGGGCCAGGGTTGGACAGGCTGGGAGGGGCTAGGAAGGGGCCAGGAGGACTGAATGTGGGGTGATGTGTGGGTTCTCAAGGGGGTTCGGGACTAGAGCCCACCAGTGACTTGTCTCTTTGTGGCTGTACTGGTCCATTCTCAGGGTGGCCCCAGGACCTCCTGGAGGCCTCCCCTATTTACTCCATGATGTGGTTTGAGCATCTGTGACCTGTTAGGTCCTCCTTCAGGACGGCCACACTAGCAGAGGTGATGACAAAAGGGGAAGTGAGGACAGCCGGCGCTGATGGAGAGAGTCAGGCCAGTGTTGTGTGCCCATCTCTGTGTTAGCACCAAATGCGGTGGGTGCTATGGTCATCCCCATTTTACAGATGAAGAAACTGAGGCTCAGAGAGGTCGAGTTATTTGTCCAAGTTTTCAGGGCTAGTAGGTGGCGGAGCTGGGACCTGAACCTATGGGGTCTGGATTCACAGCTTATGCTCCTAACCACGATGCTACAGAGGAGCTCGTTTCAGTTACTGATAAACGCTTAGAAGAAAATGAAGCACTGTGGTGGGCTCACAGGTGACCGGGGAGTAGGGGCTCTTTAGGAGGCCCCAGGGAGGACATGTCATTTGAGCCCAGACCTGAGGGGGAACAGCAGGTGCAAACGCCGGGGTTCAAGGGACAGCAAAGAGCCCCAGGGGGGGTTCGGATTCCAGGTGCGGCCCAGCCAAGAGCCCAGCGTTGGCCTCTTGACACAGGTCACAGTGCAGTGCCCAGCCTGTCCAGATGGCTGATCACGCTGTTACCCCCAAGCTTCCCAGGGTTCCCAGGCACGGTGCAGGATGTGGAGCTGGGGGATGCTGGGGCAGGAGGCAGACCCTCCGCCAGAGGTCTGGCCAGCAGGAAGAGTGGAACAGAGCTGCTGGGAGTGGAGCCTGGACCAGACCCAGGAGGCTGCCCCTCCTCCCACCCCACCCTGCCTCCCTGCGCAGTGGGGTGACACACACACACCCCTGCTCTGATCCCTTTATCATACAGGAAGTCACTTCTTGCAGGGCCCCAGGGCTGATCCTGGCATGGGAGAAGGGCCAGCCGGGGCCAGCTGCAGGGTGGGGGCAGGCCCTCCCCCTGCCCCTCCGCCCCGTGGACCTGAGCTCCCCACAGGCTCCAGGCTGACTCACCACAGCAGCTGTGGCACAGCTCCCAGGCCCTGCAGGGTTGTGGGTTGGGATGCAAGGGGTTGGAAGCGATGCCGAGCCTGGGGGTGGGAGACTGCCAAGGACACAAGTTAGGGTGTCAGGCTTGGGGAGCAGCTTCTTCCTGTCAGCCACCCTGTCCTGGCCAGAGCTATGGGGCCCACGGAGATGGGGAGGACAACACTGTAGATGGCAGCCCCCAAACTCAAGGCTGCTCCAAAGACTGCCCCCAACACCTGCAGGACCAGTGCCTTGGGGCGGCACTGAGCCCACAGACCAGACAGAGGCTACTGGCATCTTACATGCCTACCATCTACGCCTTCCACCAGGGTCCTTTCTGAGCCCAGAGAACTGGCAGCCATGGTGACCATGCAGGTGCAGGGACCCTCCAGGCCCCCACCCACTCTCTACCCTCTGGCTGGTGGTGGAGAAAAGAGGGGTGCATCTGGGGTTCACCAGGAGCTATGTCAGCTGAGCCTGGTGACCCACCTTCCTGAGCCTCCCTTTGTCATAAAATGGGTAGTCACAGTCCAACCTCAGGGCCCACCATGAGAAGTAGATGAGTTAATCCCCACAAAGTGCTGGCTCATCTATCCTGAAGCCCCGTTGCCTGTGCGCCTGTACCGGTCTCCCATGGAAGTTTTTAGTACTACTTTGAAGTCTTTAAAAGAAAACAGCCGAGGCTGGACATCAGAAACTTCCATCACCACTGCCTCTCCCAGAGGCCATACCTCACCGTAGTCTTGCTCCCAGCCCCCGCTGCCTGGCGACCCCCAGTTCTGCCCACCCTCCAAGCCTCCAGCCCCAAACCAGCATGGCAGCCGGAGTCTGCCTCCCGGCCCCTCCTGAGACCTGCGCCACTGGAGCCACTTATCCTGTTTACCACACAGTTGAGCATCAAATTATTCACTCGGCCAATTATCGAGCACCCGTGTGCAGCCTCGGGATGGCTTCCTGTGTGGTATGTTCAGTTTTCGCCCCTAGAGGCATTTGGAACCTTTCCAAAACAAAAGGAGGAAGGAAGGAAGGAAGTGCCACCCTGTGGACACAGAAAAGATGACAGTGCCTGGGACTCCCAACCCACCCCCCACCCGCCTCCGGGCCTGGCCGCTAAACCACGACTGGTGCCCAGAGCCCCGCGAAGGGACTATGATCTATCACTGGCTTTTTTGGTTGGGAAAACTGAGGGCTTAATGTAGCCAAGGTCACACCTAGGGGCAGAGGCAGGATTCAAAGCCAGGTAACCTGCCTCGGGTCTGAGCTCGCAACATCTCCTTTGTCCCGCCCCTCACCTGAGTCTTAAAGAGGAAGAACCGCCCGTGGCCCGTAGGTTTTTTTTTTTTTTGGGGGGGGGGGGGGTGGGCGGGACTACTCCATTTCCCAGGCTCCTTCACAACTGGCTTCCTGTTAGGTTCAGCCAATGGGAGGCACTGGTGGGAGATGGGGCGGAGGGGAGGGGCTGGGGTCTTTCGCCCCCTGTCTCAGCGATGGACATTGTCACCCGCAATTGCTTTCTCTCGCCGGAGCTTCCAGCTGTTACCAGCTCCAGCGTTCTGGTGACGCCACCGCCTCCCTCCGTCTTTCTGGCACAGGGGGTGCTAAAGATTTTCTGCTGTGGCTTATTTCTGGGTTGCCTCACTGTTCCCCATTTGGTTTCTTACAAGTATTTTTTTCTACTTCATGACCTGCCGTGGGTTGTGTTCCTGACTGTCCCCCGATTGATACACTGGCATGGTTTGTGGTTTGGCCATGCGCGGAGACGGGGGTGGGGGTGGGGGTCTTCAATGCCCGCCTGGCCCAGGCAGGAAAAGCAGAGGCGCACGTGAGAATGGGCTGTAGCGTACTGTAAGTGGCTGCAGCTCACGTGCCTGGATGCCCTGGACTCTTGCCAGATGTTGCCCAATGGAATTTGGGCTCAGATTTGTGAGAACTTACACAAATAGAGTCCCTGGGTGGTGTACGTAGTTATACGCGCTTGGCCGCTAACCAAAAGGTTGGAGGTTCGAGTCCATCCAGCGGCGCTGGTGTCAGAGGACAACTGGGCTACATAGAGTTTTCAATGGCTGATTTTTCAGACGTTGATTACCAGGCCTTTCTTCTGAGGCACCTCTGGGTGGACTCAAAACCTTCAAACTTTAGGTTAGTAGCCGTGCATGTTAACCATTTACACCCCCCCCCCCCCAGGGGATTCCCATTCTCCTATAAAAATAGTGTCCCCCCGCCATTCTTCTAGAAAAATGTATTATTTGTTCCTGTTTCCCCTTCTAAAATGTGAGCTCCTTTAGGGGCTTTTATCTTTTATTCACTGCATACAGGGCCTGGCACACAGTAGGTGCTCAATAAATGTTTGAATTCATGAATGAACTGGGGATTTGTCAAACGCCAACTCAAGGAAGTGCCCGCAGAGCTGAGAGGGGAGAGGGAAGCCTCACCGCCAGGAGTCTGCCACCACCTCCAGGCTGCAGCCCTCAGACTCAGCTGAGCTCTGGGAAAATGTTCCCTTTCTGGACCTTCTTCCCTGGGAGTTCACTCCATTAACAGGTGGAGGGAGCAAGCGAATGGGAGAAGAGAACACTTTCTGTGTGCTGAAGTCAGGTTTAACCAAATGGTTCATTTAAGAAATTTAATTGATCACAGTAAGCCATTCAGGCTATAAAAACTTTCTATACAGTGGTTTAAAAAGTGATGCCCATTCCCCAAAAGCAACCTGTACATACAACATGGACATTCTTCTCCTGAAAGGCAGTGCGCACAGTTGGTGCAAACAGTCTTTGTATCTAAAGACGCATCTCAGAGACAGCCCCCCACCCCCCACCCTGTGCGGCGCCCCACAGTAGTAACTGAGCAAATGCAGCAACCAGGGTTTGCGAAAAATAAATAGTTTTGTTTGTTTTTTAATATAACTGGTAACTGTTTCAGCAAATATACAAAGTGCAAACATAACCAAAAGCCCCACTATCTGTACACCAGTTTATTTACATGCTTCAGAAAGAGAAAAGCTGCTTCACAGTTTCCTATAGGGTGGGGTGCAGTGTTTTGTCTTAGCGTAGGGGACAGACTTCACTCCCTTCAGATGCTTCCTTCCCCCAGGAACAAGGAGGCGGCTGCCATCATCTCTCTGGTCACAGATGCAATGACTAGGTTCACAGCCAGTTCAGAGGGACTTCTTGTTTAATAAAACTCCCATGAAATGACCCAGGCTGACAGGCTGAACGAGATGTGCCTTCTAGGCACATTCATCTAGGACAGCATCCTCCTCAGGGGCATCTGACAGGTGGAAGCCTAGAGAAGTTCTTAACCAGCCTGGCAGACAGAAAGCAAAAAGACAATGGCAGTTCCCAGTATCCACAACCATGTCTTTGAATTCCTGGCCGACAAGACCCTCTCCTCCACATGTATCAGCTCACACTCACACTCACGCTCACACAAGGCCTCCAGACCACACGCTCTACACATACAACAGAAAACAGTGCAAAATAATAATAAAAATGTCCAATTTACAAGACGTACAGCCCTGAACTGAAAAAGTGCACAGGTACAGAGGAAAAGCGGTCGGGGCTCCGCGTGGAGAGGCAGGGGCGGGGCAGCCGTGGGGTGGGTGCAAACAACCCTAACTCAGCGGCTGGGGCAGCACAAGGTAAACCTGGTGACTCAGGCACTTCATCACAGTTAAGGGCAACTGGTGACTCAGGCTCTCCCTCTGGGTATTGTCGTCATTTTGGTGAATGAATTGGTCTCAGCTGGTGCCACCCCCGTCACACTGGATACAACGCCATATTGGTGCCAATGCCTTCCCAGCTTGAAGGGGGGCATAGACTCAGCTTGAAAAACACTAGTTTATCCTGACCTGGGAGTGGCAGGCAGAAGGCTAGTTGCAGTTGTCTACAACAGCGTGCCAGGTAGAGGTAAACACATTTACTCCTGAGTTAAGGGGCTGGGGGAAGAGGGTGGGATGCAGCAGCTGGCCGGTAGCACCCATTCTGTGTCTGAAGCCACCTGCTTTATCTCGGCCCGCACTCCCCTGTCATCGGTCCTCCACATGCGGAGTAAGTCACAGCGGAGAGAAGGTCAGGATTTCCTCCGAAAGGAATCCAGACATCTGTCCTTACAGCCTGAGCACCATCCCAGCTCGCTCGCAAAGAAAGAAAATAAAAATCCCAGCCCGCACCTGCTTTGGGTGCAGTTAGATGCCTGCGCTGCCTCTAGAGGAATAAATATATAAAACAAAGCTCTCGGCAGACAGGCCGTGGCGCGGGGGCTTCGGTCCCCAGCAGTGCTTGTGTCTCTTCTTTCTTTGAATGAGACAGGCGGGTGTTGATGTCTCAGGAAGGTTTTGGACAGGGAGGTGGACAGGTGGTCAAGGATCCAGGGAGAAAGCATTTCTCCTGCCCACGGCGGCAGCAAGTTTTGGTGGAACAGGACTCAGTTAGGCAGCTGTTCATGCCACGTCATCCTCCAGGCTGACCATCTGTCTCTGTCAACAAAACAACAAACCGTCAGCCCAACACTCAATAAACAAGTCCAGAGTCCGCGCACTTCTCACCCCATCCTCTGCCCCGCCCTCGTCCTGGATGCCCCCGCCATCTACCACCTGGACCAGCCAATTGCCTCTGCCCTGGCCCCCACAGTCTGTTTCCCCCACAAAGGCTGGGGGGCACCTGTGAACACCTCCTCTGCTCGGAACCGTCATGGTTCCCCCCTCACTCAGAGCAAAAGCTCAAGTCCCCTTGTGGCCCACAAGGCCCTGCAAGACACATAATCAGCATGCTGTAAAACTGTACATCAGCATAATCCTCCTGCTCGCTCAGTCTGCTCCAGCCACACCAGCCTCCTCCTGCTGCTCAACACACCACGCACTGTCCAGCCTCAGGGCCTTTGCACAGGCTGTGCTCTCCTCAGGGAAATCCCCTCCCTCCTAGCCCCACAACCCGTCTCTGTCCCCTCTGGTTTCTTTTTCTCCAAAGCACTCATCATCATCTGACTTAGGACTGATTTGCTTATTTATTGTGCCTCTCCTCCCCCCACAAGAAGGGCCGCTGTCTGGGGGTGGGTCCTGACTCAGGGGCGCGGATGGACACACAGATACACGTGGTTCAATGAGTGCCGTCCTTGGCCTGTGGGGGAGTCACGGGATCCCCAGCCGGGGGCACCACAAGCTCACCCTGGCCATACGCCTGCCCGCCCACACCAGACCTGGCCAGAGCACTCACCGCGGGGTACGTGTAGCCATCCTGGCTGCGGCAGATGTGGACCTCGTCCTCGGTGGTCTTCTGATAGACAGGGTTGTCGAAGTTGATGCTGTTAATGCTCTTCAGCCGCCAGTTCTTCCAGAGGAGGAAGGCCCCAAAGCAGAGGAGGACAAGCAGCACTGCGGGGGGAGGGGCAAGTGAGGCACTACATCCAGGCCACCTCAGGAGGCCTGGCCTTTGTACTTGTTAATGTTTTTTTTCTCTGAATGTTACAGCGACACAAGCACGTAAGCACACATGGTGAGAAAATACAGACCTAACAGATATGTCTACATTGGAACCCCAGGGTCTGCCTCCCCCCAGAAATAGCTGACCCCAGGTTCTTCCTGTGATTACTTCACAGGACTGACAGGGTGAGGGAGGGAAAGGGGACTTGCCAAAAGCTCCCATGCTGGCACCTTGCCACCTGTCAGGCCTCACCCCCTCACAGCGGCACACCCCGACCCCACCGGGCCCCACCGCTCCCATCTGACACACTGCCTGGTTCACTTTCCGTCAGCTCTGAGGGGACGGCGTGTTTATTTCTTTCAGGCTGTGTCCTCAGTTACGGGAAGTGGGCCTGGTATGCGATAGGCGTTTATCTATGTTCGTTAAATGAATGAGGATGGAAAGGGGTACGGTGATGACCAGGACATGCTGTGGGCCACCCCACACCTAGGGAACAAAGCTGACTGCACCAGCTCAGAGTAGGGAAGCCGTTTTGCAGGTGCCGGGAGGTGGGCGGGTTTAGAGGAGCACCAGTGACTGGCCAGTGTGCACTTACCGATGGGGAGGACGATGGACAGTGCCCCCACACGCCTGGGCTTCTCCTCGGGTCCTCTGCCGGCAATGTTGCCCAGGGCTGCATGGGGGAAGGGAGAAAGTGAGGCTCAGATCCAGAACAAGGGCTATAAAAAGCAAAGACCGACTCTCCAAGGAAAAGTGCACAGCATTTGTCACTCTTAAAAAATTCCAAGGAACCGGGAGAGCTCCCAAGTCTGAGCGATGCCATGCTTCGCTCTTCATCAGTAATTGGGCTCCAGGATTCAATGTGGGTTTCAGAAGGTTCTTTAACTTCACATTAACATTGATGAGGCATGCGGGGAGGGGCTGTCAGGAAGGTCTCCAAGGGCAAAGCCTGCAGAGGCATTCTCAGTGGTTGATGAGTCACAGGTGGAATTTTTCAACCCAGCTTGCATTTCATTGAAATCAGCATATTCTGGATGGGGCAGGGGGCCACCCTCTGACCTGGTAATGCTCAACAATCTCAGTGGTTAGGTGGGATCCACCAAAGCCAGATAGTCCCACATCACCTGTCTCAGGCTAATGAGAAACTATTGGGGTGGAAGGGAGCAGTACGTAATCTGGGGTGTGTGCCTGGGGGCCAGGCAACATAAGGGCCCCCTGCAAATGAAGGTTTAATGTCTTCCTAATAGGCAAATGGCTGGGAGGCCTGAATAAGCCACACTGGAGCCACATATACACGGTGCGCTGGTGTAAACCACCAAGACGGATTTGACTGTAACTGGCGATGGGTCTGATTCTATGGGCTGTTGTGCATCTTTAGCCTCCAGGAGCGTCAGAGCGATGCATGTAAGGAGTTAGACCTAGTTTTACATCTGTGCATATATAAGAGACCTTGTAATAAAACATAATTTAGAGCAACAGTGAGGTCCTTGAGAATTTTCTCCCTTTAAAGGTTCCTTTGTCAAATTTGAGAAGCTCTGGGCTAGCCTGTGTATGAAGTGGCTTTTCAAGTAGTATCCCCTCAAGCAAGGTTTCCCTCAACCACAGCAGTTTGTAGCTGAACAAAGGCTCCAGCTACTCTGGGGGGAAAAAAAAAAAAAAAGTCTGAAACTTGCTGATGTACCTTTTTTTTTTTTTTTTCCCTAACTGGAAAAGCCTTTGAGCTCCATTTCCTGGCAGCACAAACGAGGTTGGACACCCTCTGGTGGACAAAGCATGAACTGCTGGCTTTTAGTCAATTTACTGAGGCTCTGATCAGGAACCCAGCCAGGGCTAGGGTGAGGAGAGGGGAGTGAGGCGTTCGCCTCAGGCACAAAACTTAAGGGGGTGCCCAAAATCTCAGTAATCAATTAACATTTTTAAAAAATTAACATAAAAACTCCCATAAAGAACAAAATATCAAAATTTTAAATAAAGACAGAATCTGTGTCTACACTTTTACAATCTTGCCTTACTGGTTCCAGTAAAACTTTATTAACAAAGAAAAGTGGCTGACATGCAGGCTGTAATTTGATGATTTGATTTTTTGAAAATATTCCATTAAACTATTATTTGATTACTGAGATTTGGGTACCCCTTAAATGCTGTACCCAGGAGAGTACCTCACCCGCCTTGCCCTAGTCCTGCCCAGCTGAGCGGACAGATGAAAGTGAGACAGCAAATGGGCCTTGATAAAGTTTGAGGCTTCCAGGCCCCTGTACACAGCGCACTCTGGGGACCGGCTGCCACCACGCTCTCAGGCCCTTCATACGCATTATCCCTCTTACTCCCCACTATTACTGGGGAGGCGGGCAAGCACTGGCATTAGCCCGCTTTATAGGTAGGGAAAGTGAGGCTCCAGAGACCCACAGCCCATGTCAGAGACGGCAATTACGGAGCCAGGACCCAACACCATCTCCAGCTCTTCACCAAGACGCTCACAGACTCTGAAGCAGCTCATCCACACACACCGCTCATCCCGATGAGCCAGGGCCAGGGTGGGCCCAGCCTTTACCTTGATGGGACATTGTAGCCATCTCTGCCGTGGTGAACTCAGGGCTGGCCGTGGGCTGCCTGGAGGTGCTGGGAGCTGGCGGGCTGGCCGTGTGCTTTGGCTCCGTGGCCACAGAGCTGACTGTCTGCCTGACTGTGGATCGAGCCGTGGAGGACCCCTCAGTGGTCGCTGCAGGTTCAGCCTCTGAGAGAATAAACATTTCCTGAGTGTCGTGTGCACACAGCGCTGCTCTGACAGCCCTGTGCTCCTAACGACAACGGGCAGGAGACAAGGGCCATCGGCCACAGAGAACAGAAAACAAATGTGGGGAGAACACAAACCCACGCACATGCCATTGCTGTCTTATACTGTTATCTCGTCAGTGTTGCTAAAAAGGGAATCACATTGTTATAGGTGTTGAGGACACACGGCCCCAAATCAAGACTTTCTTAGAGGAAGAGAAGAATTGGGAAGGGAGCCCATTTCCTCATGCAACATCGGTGTCTGAAATCAAATCCACTCTCAAGGGGTCAGAAAAGGTGAAATGTGTCTACACAGCCAGCAGAGCGCTGATGTGCCCAGCATTTGGGAACGCTAAACTAGGTGTTATGGATTGAATTGTGTCCCCCCAAAGTATGTTGTAAGTCCTAACCCCTATAGCTAAGGTTATAATCCCATTTGGGAATGGGTTTTCTTTGTTGTGTTAATGAGACAGAATTAGTGTTGGGTGTGTCTTAAATCAATCTTTTTTGAGATATAAAAGCAGATAAAGCCAGTAAGCAGAGATGGAGGGAAGACAGACGCCAGGCCACATGAAGGTTGCCAAGGAGCCAAGAAATAAAAGCTGAAAAGAGACGAGGACCTTCCCCCAGAGCCAACAGAGGAAGCCTTCCCCTAGCGCTGGCACTCTGGCCTCCTAAACTGTGAGAAAATAAATGTCTGTTTGCTAAAGCCACCCACTTGTGGTATTTCTGTTACAGCAGCACTAGGTGACTAAGCCACTAGGGCTGCCCCAGCTCGTGAGAGCTTGCATTTGCTGCAGTCCCATTTGACAGACGAGTGGAGGGTCATGGCCACTCGGGCCGCAGAGGCAGGACTCGTGTCCAGCTGGCCCGCGCCTGCACCCCTCTGCCTGCCTGGCCCGGCACCCTCACCTGTGAGGCAGCTCCTCATGTCTTTGGCCAGCAGCATGCCATCTGGGCAGGCACAGGTGAACTTGGGTGAATGGGGGTTGATCCGTGGGGCCGGGAGGCACAGGTACTGGCAGCCACCGTTGTGGAGGGAGGTCTTCTCACACCAGTTCACTCCTGAGGTGGGAGAGCAGGGGTGGGGCGAGAATGAGACATTCATCAGATAGGCTAGAAAATTCCAGGAGCCCCTGAGAGAGCCAAGAGCAGCAGTGGGAAGCAGGGTGCAGCCACTCCGGACGTACCTCTCGGCTGTGTGAGGTTGTGGAACAGGACTATGTCCTCCGGGGACAGCAGATTCCCAGCTACCAAATTAACATCAGAGCCTGTGAGGCGGTTGGCGCTGAAAATGGCTTCATTGATGATATCTGTCCAAAATACTTTATCCTACATAGGCATTAAAACAAATCTCATTGACCAACGGGGTAGGACACAGACCACTGTCCCCCCCAGTCCCTGGGGTACTAGGTGGTGGTGCTGCATCTCTAGAGCAGGGTCCCCACTGCAGCACTATCTGGCCCAGAAAATCCTTTGCTGGGGGGACCCTCAGGTCATCAGAGGGTGTTTAGCAGTGTCCCTGGCCCCCCTCCCTGCTTCTGACAACCAAAGTCTCCAAGTCTCCAGAAATTGCCAAATGTTCCCTGGGAGGGGGGCAAGCTCAGCACTGGTTGAGAACAAACTGTTTTAGACCTTTTAATACTCTTTTGGTGAGGAGAAAATGGAAATAAGGCCAGGTCTAAGACTCTACACAGTCAACGGAAGCCTTCCCAGCCAGTCTTGACTTGTATAAACTGGACAATGTACGTCAGCCTACAAGCACCACCTCATACATGAGCAGCCCTCAGTAAACAGCCGCTACCCTATAATTCATTCAAACACTAAAGCAGGGGCACTCGCTCCCCACCCTCACCTCAAAGATCGCCAAGGAGAACGGGTGAGCCAGCTTGTTCTCGTCCTCCAGAACAGTCTTCCGGTTCCTCCCGTTGACATCAATGCTGGAGATGGAGTGAAGTTTGGAGTCAACCCAGTAGAGGAGGCCACTGGAAAGATCTAGAATACACAAGTGGGCAAGGAGAGGTCATGTGCTGATTCCAGAAGGGCCTTTGGGTTTGGCCGCCCCGCTCCCCTCGGCAAGAAGCCCCCACAGGTTCTGGCTTACACCTGCCCTCCACAATAGAAGCCAAAGCCATCGGCAGAGACGAGCTAGGACAAGCAGCTCTGATGGTTCACCTCACGTGAGGCCTGAACCACATGCTGCAGCTTTTTGCCCAATTGTCTCCACCCCTCCACCATGACACTTTCCCAGCTGGGGAATGGGTTTAGGTGTGGGTTATAAAAACCTCAGGGGACCCTTTAAACTTTGAACTGAAACCACTTCCGGAGGACACAGCTAAATAACAGATTGGCTCATAAAATAAGCAATATCACCTGTGAGTACCGTGTGTTCCTTTAAAAAAAAAAAAAAAATCTATATGAGACCAAAGGGTCAACATTTACCCTAGAGCAAAGATGAGAAGGGTGGGGTGGGGCGGGGGAAGACAGGGAAGCTAGATTAATGGAAATGGAACAATCAGAACGGAAACAATAAGAACGTTAACGCAATGTGGAAAATGTAACTAATGTCACTGAATAATATGTACAGAAATTGTTAAATGGGAACCTAATTTGCTATGTAAACTTTCACCAAAAACCACAATAAAATATTAAAAAACCAAAAAACCTTAGGGAATCTGGGAACAGATAAGGGTGATAGTTGAATAACACGATGAACAAAATTAATGCCACTGAACTGTGAGGATTGTTGAGATGTCCAATATTTAGTTACGTATATATTTATCACAAAAAAAAAAAAAAAAAGACTTAAGGGACATACCAACTAAATAAAAAAAGAAAACAAAACAGAAAACACCCCCAGGGAGCTGCAGGTGCTTAATTCAGGAACTGCCTGGCCTCCCTCTCGTCTCCAGAAGCCGATTTGAACCCTTAGCCTGTGCCCGACCGCGGCAGAGACGGCCGTCCCACCACCATACCCAGGGTGATGCCATTGGGCCACTGGATGTCTTCCGTCACCAGCGAGTAGATGTCTACACCGTTCAGGCCCCCTTTCTTGATCTTTGCGGGGGTTCCCCAATCCGTCCAGTACATGAAGCTAGCAGGAGAACAGGGAGAATACGGCATAAAAACACACGTCAGGGGAGGCTCAGAACTGGTCACTGGGTGGGAACGAGGAACGTGCTCTTTCTGCTTCCCCAACCTTGCCTGCCCCGGACCTGGAACCTGGTGAGAATTTACAGCCCTAAAGAGTGAGGGGAGATTCTGATCCCAAAGGCCGGGCCTGGGGCCCTGGGAGCTGCCCCTAAAACACTGCTCTCCAGGCAGCTCTGAAACCTATGACAAGGTGCTCAGACTGACTCACACGTAAACAAATCCAAGTTAAAACTATACTCATGATATCAGCAAAGACTGAAGACATGTTGTGGGGAACAGGCCGTCACATCCACTAGTAGTGGGAGAGCAGGTCCTACAATGTGTGTTTTGAAGGGCAGTTTGGCAATATGTCAATGTATACACCCTCTGACCTAGAATCCAACCTCTAGAAATCTGTCCCGCGGAAGAACTACGAAAACTCAAGTTCAAAGGTATTCCTGGCCGCTTTGTGTGAGGCAGGAAAAGCAAAGGACAGAGGCCCCCATGCACTGGCAACTAGTGAAATAAATCGCGGCCCATCCAGCCAACAAATCACGTTGTACATGGAAATGAAAGAGCCGGCGGAGAACAGTGTGCACGTGGCCCTCCCACCCCTGGATCTGAGCGATATTCTGGGAATCTCCCTCTCCTGGCAGTTGTGTGGAAACTCACTGGGCAGCATGTCCCTCCAACATGGAAAGGCTTCTTCAACATCCTCGAGCGTTTGTCTTGCTCAACAGGGGCCCCGGCCCTGCCTAGCCCCACCCTCATCGCCAGCCGCTCTTCTCCCTCAGGATTGTTATGCTCCCTTCCCTTCCCTCTAGGACGCTAACGAGGATGGCCACATGTGCCTTTTCCAGTGTTCACTCCCTACATTAGCTCCCCCCGGCCAATGCTCCCCTAACATACCCCAAACGCGTTCACTTCCCCAGGCCAACTGCTCCCCTACCGTGTTCACTCCCCAAGGCCAAATACTTCTCCCAGTGTTAGCTCCCCTAGACCAACCCCTGCCCCGCAACTGTTGCTGCCAGGACCAGTTGCCCACCGGGGTTTGTAAAGGCTCCTCTGAAATTGTAAAATTCCACATCTGATGTGCTGAGGCTGCCCACGTGGCCTGACAGGTGCAGAGGACACGGGGAGGGGGCGGGGACACTGAGATGGGGCCATGGAACTGCTGAGTCAGCCCCGAGGGCACTGGCCTTCGGCTCCCACTCACCATCAAGGCCCCAGGCTTGCGTGAAACAGGCTCACAAAACTCAACTGTCAAGTCAGCAACGGAGGCCCCATGTATTTTCACCTTCCTCCAATCCTACCCTGGCTGTCCGTACTTTAATTTCTAGTTGTGAATTTTTATCCCGAGGGCAGGATTTCTCCCTGTTGCTTTTAGACACCAAGAGAGATCGGAACGTCATGGCTCCCAAATTGCACTGGGGAAGCCCCACACTTCGGTTCCTACTGTTTTCCGAGGAGTCTCTGGGTGGTGTAAGTGGTTAATGCACTCAGCTGCTAACCAAAAGGTTGGAGGTTTGAGTCCACCCAAAGGCACCTTGGAAGAAAGGCCTGGCAATCTACTTCCAAAAAGTCAACCACTGCAAACCCTATGGAGCATGGTTCTACTCGCACACACATGGGTTGCCACGAGTCAGAGTCGATCCAACGGCAACTGGTTTACTGGTTTTTACTGTTTTCCGAGAGCACAAGCCCCTGCTGCCACCTCCTCTCTGTGGTGTGGGACAGCCGACTCCCGCTCAGTCCACCTCCTGAGTCCCAACTGGCTCCTGAGCCCCTCCCCTGTGCCCTTCCTTCTGGCTGCACTCCTTAGCTTTGGAAATACGCACCCGTGAGTGGGGTCCACCACAATCGCCCGGGGCTTCGAGTCTTTCTCCTTGAATAGCGTTTTCCTCTTCACACCCTTGGTGTCGGCCACCGAGACGGTGCCAAGGACAGAGTCGGTCCAGTATATGTGGCCGTGGATCCAGTCCACGGCCAGCCCGTCGGGGGCCTGCAGGTCCCTGCTGATGACAGTGTCGTAGGAGGAGAAGCTGTGGGCTCTGTCGATCTGGGTGCTGCAGAGGGAGGAGAGGTGACGTCAGGCCGCGGGCCCTCACTTCACCAGGAGCCGGGGCGTGCACGGGGCAGGGCTCACCTGTAAATCTTCCTCTGGGACAGGTCGGACCAGTAGATTCTGTTGCTGGCCACCTCTGCATCCAGAGCGACCACATTCTTCAGGTTGGGGATGACGCTGGTGTACTCGCTACGGTCCAGCGTCATCTTCCTCACTTCATGGCGGTTGGTGAAGAAGAGGTAGGCGATGGTACCTGAGAGACAAGGAGGGCGGTCAGCAGAGTGAGAAGCTCCTGACGGAGCCAAGAACACTCCCCACCATCTGTGCTTGTCACCCGCAGGCTCTGGGTGAACCAGAGAAGACACCCAGAAAAACAGGGTGGAACACCTAACACCTCCATAGGCCCCAGAATTTTACATTTTAGAACATAAAGATGAAATAGTAACAGCTAATATTTACAAAGTCCCTGGGTGGTGTAAACGGTCAACAAGCTTGGCTGCTAACCTACAGGTTGGAAGTTTGAGTCTACCCAGAGGCAACTCAGAAGAAAGGCCTGGCAATCTACTTCTGCAAATCAGCCAATGAAAACCCGGTTGAGTACAGCGGTCCAATCTGCAACCATTTATAGGGATGGTGTTTTATTCCTTTGCGCATAGGGTCATCATGAGCCAGGGTCTACTCAATGGCAACTAACAAAAATATATACAGAGCGATTCCTAAGGGCTGGGAATTCTACTTAGTGCTTGTTATATTGTTTCTCCTGACTAAATCCTCACCACCCTGCAAGGCAGAGGCTGCTGTTGATCCCCTTCACAGATGAAGGCTCAGAGAGGGGGAGTGACTTGCCCAAAGTCACACAGCTCGTGAGTGGCAGAGCCAGGATTTGAACCAGGTTGTACT
Source organism: Dugong dugon (assembly GCA_030035585.1). Classification (NCBI taxonomy): domain Eukaryota; kingdom Metazoa; phylum Chordata; class Mammalia; order Sirenia; family Dugongidae; genus Dugong; species Dugong dugon. The sequence continues at coordinate 14,830,102 of CM057462.1, read as the reverse complement.
AACTCCAGGGACTGTGCTCTAAATACGACACAAGGGGTTGTGGGGTGTGGGGACTGCAGTGCAAATATTTGCTGTCCCAGCTCCCAGTTACATGAAACAATATTCACCAACAAACTGACCACTTCTACAACTGGACTTTCCTCAAAATATCCCGTCCCACAGCTCCACCCCAGCCCCCAGGGACGGCCCCTTTCTTTTTTTTCATTGTTGTACTTGAAGTGACAGTTCACAATTCAAGTTAGTCTCTCACACAAAAATTTATACATACATTGTTATGTGACCCTAATTGCTCTCCCAATACTGTGACAGCACACTCTTCCTTTCCACCCCGGATTTCCCGTGTCCATTCAACCAGCTCCTGACTCTCTCTTCCTTCTTGTCTCACCTCCAGACAGAAGCTGACCATTTAGTCTCATGTATCTACTTGAGATAAGAAGCACGCTCTTCACGAGTATCATTTTATGTCCCATAGTCCAATCTAATCTTTGTCTGAAGAGTTGGCCTCAGGAATTGTTTTAGTTCTGGGTTGACCAACAGTCTGGGGGCCATGCTTTCTGGGGTTTCTCCAGTCTCAGTCAGACCATTAAGTGTAGTCTTTGTACTAGAATTTGAGTTCTGCACCCCACTTTTCTCCTGCTCCATCAGGGACTCTCTGTTGTGTTCCCTGTCAGGGCGGTCATTGGTGGTAGCCGGGCACCATCTAGTTCTTCTGGTTTTAGGCTGATGAAGTCTCTGGGGACAGCTCCTTTCTAAACACTCACACCTACAGTGAAATCTCAAACCCTGGAGGATTTCATGAACTCAGGGAAATTTATTTCGGGGACCTGCTCCACCGCAGAAGGATCAGGACACACGGGTGTGACAGGAAGGACAAGGTAGACACTGAAAGGGACGACCGCAGGGGAGAGACTGAAACACAGAGGGGCCCTGGGGTGAACTGAAGAGGCTCTAGCCTATTTCTGCAAAATCCGCCCCCATTGTGCTCCTACTGCGAGCGAAACACAGAGCAAAGGCTGCCAGGAAAGCTACACCTCCAGAGATGCGGTGCCACCGAACTGAGGGGATTCAAAGAGTTAGCGCAAAGTACTTCTATTTTGTTTCATGATTAGCTCTTAGGTTTTGGTCTATTTTAAATGGATTCCTGATTTTAAGCTGCTTTAGTTAATAAGGGAGTCCCTGGGTGGTGCAAACGGTTAACACGCTCACTGTTAACTAAAGGTTGGAGGCCTGAGTCCACCGCCAGAGGTGTAGCTAAGGTATGACGGGCAAGGCAAGTGCCCTGGGTGTGGCTTGAGGACATGCACACCGATGAGCACGGTTTCTACTGGCCATCACAGTTCCTATCGAGAGCTGTGAGAGATTATTCAGCAATGAAAAACTAATTGCCATAGGCGCTATTTTCCATAGATGTGTGGCTGGTCCACCCAGAGGCATCCTGGAGGAAAGGCCCGGCAATCTACCTCCAAAAATTTAGCCATTGAAAACCCTATGGAGCACAGTTCTACTCTGACACACATGGGGTCGCCCTGAGTCAGTCGACTCGATGGCAACTGGTTTACTGGTTACTGGTTAGTTAATAAGAACAGCTGTGGGGGGTGCAGGATGTTTGGGCAATGACTTCCATCTCTTATGCCCAACAGTCTCCCCAAAGTGTCCACAAAAGGAGAACTTGGGGTGCTAGATGTTAACAACCTTAACCAGACGTTGACCCTGTGACATTAACCAGCAACCGCTGAGGAACCAGCTGCGAGTGAGCCGTCTCACGGGCAGGCCTGACCAGGCCAGTCGCGTAAACAGGGCTGCTCACCCACCTGCCAGATGGTCTCGAGAGCTAAAGCTCTGTTCACCATCAGGTCACTTTACTCGGTTACAGCAAAGTTCAGGTGATGAAATTTCCAAAGGCCTTTGCTTTCACTGTGGACGAGGCCCGCCCCACCCACCCACCTTCCCAGCTGCTCTCGGCTGCCCGCCTCCCCGCACTCACCGATGGCCTTACAGGCCTTGGTGTGGGGGTCGATCTGGAAGCCGTTGTGACACTCGCACTTGTAGCTCCCCTCAAGGTTCACGCAGATCTGGCTGCAGGTGTTGGGGTCCTGACACTCATCGATATCTGCAAGTCAAGACCCAGAGAAAGATTTATTTTAGGCATCTCCAGGCCTATGCTAAACGTTCTACACACTTCACGTCTCATTACATCCTCCTGACAGCCCTGTAAGCGGAGAACCTGTCACCTCACTTTATAGAGAAGGAAGCCGAGGCTTCCCACATTGGAAAAGGCAGAGCAGGCCCAGAGCCCGGCCTGCTGGGAATCACCTTCACATCTTCTCTGGTCCACCAGCCGGAAGCCCTCGGGGCAGAGGCACTCGTAGCCCATCTTGAGGTCATTGCAGATGTGGGAGCAGCCTCCTTTGTTGTCCAGACACTCGTTGGTACCTGAGGTGGATGGGGGACACTCTGGTCATGCTTAGGCCTTCAGCCCTCCCTTTGCCTGCCACTCTGTGATTGCAACATCTTTGTCATGATCAGAGTCCCTGGGTGGTACAAACGTGCTCGGCTGCTAACCAAGAGGTTGACAGTTCAAGTCCACCTTGGAAGAAGAGCCTGGCAAACTGCTTCTGAAAACTCAGCCATTGAAAGCCCTACAGAGTACAGTTCTACTGTGACACACATGGGGTCACCAGGAGTCGGAATCAACTTGACAGCAACTGGTTGTCTGTCTGTTTGTTTTTTAAACCACAGTCACAACAATGACTTAGGGGTCAATGGAATCATACGACCCCTAACGAAAACAACAACAACAAAAAGCTATTGCTGCCGAGTTGATTCTGACTCATGGCGACCCGACAGGACAGAGTAGAACTGCCCCATAGGATTTTCACGGCTGTAAATCTTTACAGAAACAGACTGCCACATCCTTCTTCCGTGGAGCGGCTGGTGGGTTCGAACCACCGACTTTTTGGTTGACAGTCGAATGCTTTAACCACGGCGCAACCAGGGCTCCACTCTATACTATACGGCGCTTCCTAATAGGATCTTTCAGTATCAACCACACAGAAGGTCAGGTACCTATCATAACCACATCTTAATTTAAAATAACAAAATTCTCAAGAGAGAAGCAGGCTTCCAAGGCAAAGAATTCACATTTTTTAGAATTCATGTTTGAAGAGGACGTCTCCTAAAAATACTTGTTAGTGCTCACAGCTACAGTTTGTAGAGCGCTTACTACCAGCTAGGTGCTGCGGAATACTTTACAAGCATCTCATCATCCCGACAGCCCTAGGACCTGGGAGCAATTACTGTCCCATCTGAAGGATGTGAAAACTGAGGCTCAGAAGTGAAGTCATTTGTCCCCATCCCCCAACTCCATCTGGCCCCAGAGCCAAAGCTCCCGCAGGCCACAGGTGTGTGGAGCCCTTTCTAAGCACCACCCAGCTCTCGTGGGGGAGAGGGGGCTGAAGCCTCCACAGCTCTGCACCCTCCCACCCTACCACTTCAAGACTTCCGTGGCCCACTTGCACCCTGGGGCTCACCACACTCCTTGAGGGGCTCGTCCGACCAGTCCCGGCAGTCCCTGACCGAGTTGCACACTTTGTCCAGAGTGATGCATTCGCCACTGTGGCACTTGAACTTGTTGGGGCCCTCACACAGCGTCACTAGAGAAGCCAGAGACAGGACAGTCAGGTGCTTCTGGGTGCAGGAAACTGCTTAAAAGTCTTTACGTGATAGTTAATTCATCCAAGAATAGATGTAAATATATTCATTAATAAAACACAATGATTGAGCCTCCCTGAACCACCACCTAGCTTAAGAATTAGAATGTTACCTAAAGCAGGGTTCAGCAGACCTCGGCCTAAGGGCTGAATCAGTTCATTTAAATAAGTGTTATTAGAACACAGTCAGAGTTGAGTAGTTCTGAAAACATCTATCCTCTGGCCCTTTACAGAAAAGACTTGCCAGCCCCTGATGCAGACTGCTATGACTGTCTTTCCCCATCCCATCCTGCTAAGACCCATAAACCAGAAAAACCAAACCCGTTGCCTTTGAGTCGATTCTGATTCCTAGAGACCCTACGGGACAGAGTAGAACCGCACCAGGGGGTTTCCAAGGAGCAGCTGGTGGATTACGAACTGCCGTAGCTCTTAACCACTGTGCCACCAGGGCTCCAACTACTGTTTAGAATTAATTCTACTGGGGTCGAACCCCTGCGTTGCTTCTGTTTTTGCTATTACGACGGTGTTGCTGGGATCATTTCAGAGCGCAGCTCCCGGTGCGTGGGCCAGCTTCTCCAGAGAACATTCCGAAGTGTGGAATTCCACCTGTAATTGTGAGTGCTGTGTCCACTGGCCTTATTAAATCTCCCCACCTCAGAGTAGGTGCTTTTATTATGCACATTTTCAGATAAAGGGAAGTGAGGCTCAAGGGAAGGTCAAGTAGCTTGCCCAAGGACCCGTAACTGGTGGGGGCTGAGCAGGAGTCCCGAGCCCAGGCCCACACCTGAATTCACCAACACCATCCTCCCTAACACTCCCCGATTTTGCAGAGTGCTTCACAGACAGCAAGGCACTGAACACTGGGGGCCAGGAGACCAGGTGACAGCGCTGCTGTGCCTGTCCCCAGCCCAGGGGCAAAAGCCCCTGCTGGCAGAGCTCACCGTTGATGCAGCCGAGCTCGTCGCTTAGGTCCTTGCAGTCGTACTCCTTGTCACACTGCCGGCTGCCATGGATGCAGGTCCCGTCCCCGCACTGGAACTCATCAGGCCGGCACGTGGCCACAGCTGGAAAAGACAGGGGGTTAACTCTCTCAGGGAGAGGCAATAAGGGAAAAATCACCTCCACTCCAAAGCTGCCATTGCCCGACAGGCCAAAGGGAACCCGCTGCCTCAGCCCTCTGAGCAGCCGTGTGGGAGGGGGCTTCAGAGATGAAAAGGCGAAGCCTCATTAACCAGCAGAAGAAAACGGCTCATCCTCCAGCTCCAAGAAAGAAGAGACCCACGAAAAGCAGGTCAAAATGAGGTCTACCTGCCCGCCACCTGTCTTCATATTCTAATTGCTAACCAACGTAGATTTCAGAAGATTTTTTTTTTTTTTACAACAGTATTTTGTTCCTCAATGAAAAAGAATCAAGGAAAATTACTATTAAAGGAACAGAACAATGTCTGGAAAATAGGAAGGGGGGGGGAAAATCACCCCAAATCCTAACTCCCTAATATAACCTTTAAAGTTTTCTTAGATTTCCCTCCAGTCCTTCCTCACATGCGTTTGTCAGGACACGGAATTCATAAGAAAGCTGACGGACCCAACGGGCCGAGCAGATGGAGGCAGATAGCAGCGGCTGCCAGCAGAGGTAGAGAGGGGCCCAGGAAATGCGGGCAAAACACACCATGACCATGAGCACAATACAGCTGTTGAAATAACCGACCGTGAACGTGAAAAATGCTTGCGTGAGGATGCTAAGTGAAAAAAGTAAGCCTTAAAATCAGAATTCAGTGGACACGCGTGATGGCTGGCTGCGTTCTATAACTTGACCTCACACAGGTTTGCTTTCCCTGCTAACACATTAGGCTGTGTATTTGTGCTTTACGCACTTTTCTGTGTTATAGTTCATGAAAAAAATGTTTCCAATTAAAAAAATTAGACTCAGGATGTCAGTGAAGAGATCATAAAATCGTGGACAGAATGATCCCTCTTTAACCTAGCTGTTTGTCTTTTCATTGAACAAGAACAACCGAACGTAACTCTACCAAAACTTGAATCTGTGACGGCTAAAATGGTAGAATGACTGGGATTTTAGTTTTCACAGGTGTGTGTCCTCAGAAAAGTCACTCAGCATTTCTGTGCCTCAGTTTCCTCATCTGTAAAGTTGGGAAAACTTGCCTCGCAGGTATGGAAATTAAATGACTTTGTGTTACATTTTAGAAGAGATCACATACAAAGTCACCAATTTTATAAAATGTGACTTTAAAACAAGTTTGTTGTTATTGTTGTGCGCTGTCAAGTTGATTCTGACTCCCAGAGACTCTAAAGGATGGAGTAGAACTGCCCCGTAGGTTTTCCAAAGCTATAATCTTTACAGAAGCAGACTGTCACATCTTTCTCCCACAGAGCGGCTGGTGGGTTTGAACTGCTGACCTTTGATTAGCAGCTGAGCGCTTAACCACTGCGCCAAACCAGGGTTCCTCAAAACAAGTTTAGATCTACACAATGATTACAACTACGTGAAAATTGATTGCATCTGGGTCAAGATGCAAAAAAAGGAAAGGAAAATGAAAACATGTTCTGGATTCGCAGCGTTTCTAACATGATAAAACCAATTGCCATTGAGTCCATTTGGACTCATGGTGACCCCACGTGTGTCAAAGTAGAAATGTGCTCCACAGGTTTTCATTGGCAAATTTTTCTTCCAAGGCACCTGTCTGTGGACTCAAACCTCCAACCTTTCGGTTAGCGGCCGAGCACGTTAACGGTTTACACCACCCAGGGACTCCTTCTATCATGATTGTTGGTAGTCGCTGTTGAGTTGTCTTGACTCACGGCGACCCCATGTGTGCAGAGTAGAACTGCTCCATAGCGTTTTCAAGGCTGTGATCTTTCAGAAGCTGATCACCAGGCCTGTCTTCCAAGGTGCCTCTGAGTGGGTTCAAACTGCCCACCTTTCAGCTAGTAGTGAAGCACTTAACCCTTTGCACCCCCCAGGGACTCCATTCTAACACACTAACAATCCCCATTTAAAGAGCACTGACACAGGGGCAGATATAGCGCCATACTCTTTATCTGCACTGTCTCCAGCTCAGGAGCCACTAACCATGTGGCTATTAAACTTTAAATTAATTAAAATTAAATAAAATTAAAAATTCACTAGCCATGTTTAAGCGCCCGATAGCCACATGGGGCTAGTAGCTATTGTGTTGGGCAATGTGGATAGAGACGATTTCTACCATCACAGAAATTTGTCTTGGACAGAGCTGGACTCTAAACACAACCCACGCAGGTCACTGCTCTTACCCCATTCTGTCGAGGGGTGGGGAAGACCACGACACAGTGAGGTTGAGTTCTTGGCCCAGGGTCACTCAGCTTAGACACCTCTAGCCCAGGCCTGGGACCCAGGATCCTTCGTGGCTGATAATACTGCAGCATGCAGCTTCCTCCCCTAATGAAGAGACTGACTAGGCGTAAAAGACAGTCTCTCATGGGGGTTACTGTCTCCCTAATGTGGTCAGAAAAATGGGAAGAAAATGAAGTGGGGCCAGCTTCCTTGCTGTGTGGTTGGAAATCACTGAACCACTTAAAGCAACTGCCTGTCCCACAGCAGGGAGCCCGGCCGTACCACAGTCCTCCTCGTCCGACTTGTCCCTGCAGTCAGGGTCACCATGCACAGCGCCAGCTGCTGTGGATGCACTCGCCGCTGAGGCAGTGGAACTCGAGGGCGGAGCAGGGCCACTGTCCGCTTGTGAGGCGGACGTGTTGTGGCCCCCACAGTGCTGCGGCCACTCGTCGGAGTTGTCCTCGCAGTCAGGGTCTCCGTCGCAGGCCCACAGCTCAGGGATGCAGACGGAGGTGTTGCACTGAAAGTAGGCAGGGCTGCAGGTGGTCACAGGGCAGGCGTCCTCGTCTGAGCCATCCAGGCAGTCCCGGTCCGAGTCACACACAAACACCTGTGAGATGCACTTGCCGTCATGGCAGCGGAACTCGTCCTGCGAGCATGTCTTGGGGGCTGTGGGGTGGATGGGAGAAGAAAACCCAGTCACCGTGGAGTCCCCAACACCAGCTCCTTCCACAGATGGGGAAAACTGTGCTGTGGAGAGGTCAGACCCCGGCCAGCGTGCTTGTGGAGAAGCGTGCGGGGCAGTCGTCAGGGCCCTGGAGTCTGAACCAGTTGCCTGGGTCACACCAGCCCTACCCTTATTCAAACTGGGCAAGTCACTGTTCCTCTCTGTGCCTCAGTTTCCTCATCTGTACATGCCTTTTGGGGATTGTTGTGACAACTAGTGGGTTAATACGTTTGAAGCTCGTAAGCAGGGGCCCAGCGCACAGGAAGTGCTGCTGAAGGCTTTGCTGTCAATTGTTCTTAAAACAGCCAAGACCGACAGCCAGCTCCAAACTGCCTTCCCATTCAGGAATCTTGGCCTTATTTCTTTTTTAATTATGGTTAAAATAGATACAACAAAACATTTTTTATGTGTACAATTCAACGACATTAATTATACTCACCATGATGTGCAACCAACACCACAAGCCCTTTCCAAATGTTTTCATTGCTCTTAACAGATGCTCATTCCTCGCTCCTCCCACCCCTGGTAACCACTAATAACCTTTGGTCTCTGTGTGTTTTTGGCCTTATTGCTTAACAGAACCTCAGCTCTGTTACGCTCTTACTCTCTCACTGGTTAGTTGGAGGACTGAGTCTCGGCCAACAAGCACCCACTATGTGCTTAACCTCCCAGGGAAAAGGCCGGGAGAGGTGGCCCTCAACGAGTGCTCCATGACCCTAAGCGGAAGCACCATCACATTCTTGCCTTCTGGTCAAGGTGGGATTTGAGGGGTGGGAGGGTCTTGGTATGAGCCCTTAAGAGAAAAAGCCTAGCCCAGGGTGGCCAGCACAGAGCGCAGGCAGGGCGAAATGGTGTGTGCATCACTCCCTGGAAGCCCGGTGTGCTCCTGGGTGAAGGCTGGGCTGGGCCACTGATAGGGCCCTGGAATCACACTCACCACAGTCTTGCTCATCGGAGCCATTCTCGCAGTCCACTTGGCCATCACATCTCCAGAACTGAGAGATGCAGCGGTTGACCCGTCCCCCACAGCTGAATTCCCCAGACTTGCAGGTGACAGACACTATAGAAGAAATGAGGTTGTACTGTAACGCAAAGGGAAGACTGGTTCACTTCATCAGTCCTATCTTTGCAAAGGAAGAACCCAGAGTCTTCAGAGAGAGGGTGTAAATTCCACCTTTGTGGGTTGAAAGCAGGGCGTTTAATGGAGCTTGCTAGGAATGAGTGGTTAAAGGACCAGTTGCCACCAGGCTGAGCCTGATCCATGGCAACCCCATGTGTGTTAGAGTACAACTGTGCACCACAGGGTTTTCAATGGCTGATTTTTCAGAAGTAGATCCCCATGCCTTTCTTCTAAGGTGCTCTGGGTGGACTCGAACCTCCAACCTTTCGGTTAGCAGCCGAATGTGTTAACTGTTTGTACCCCCCAGGGACTCCTGTTAAAGGACAACCAATCCGCTGCCGTTGAGTCAATTCTGACTCATAGCGACCCTACGGGACAGAGTAGAACTGACCCATAGGGTTTCCAAGGAGCGGCTGGTAGATTCAAATTGCTGACCTTTTGGTTAGCAGCCGAGCTCTCAACCACTGCGCCACCAGGGCTCCTGTTAAAGGACAGTCCCAGTAAAATCTTCTCTCCCTGCCTCCCAATTCCTGGTGAACGACATTAATCTGCTGGCCACTTTTTCACCTTATCTCCCACCCGCCATCATCACAAAGGGTCAGGAGGTATGCCATGCTCAGAGAGGACTCACTGCATGTCTCCTGGAACTCGTCAGAGCCATCCTGGCACTCGGCACTTCCGTCGCAAACCCACTTGTAGGAGATACATCTCCCATCTTGGCACTGGAACTCATTCCTCCCACACTTGTCTCCTGCTGAGAGAGAAGAAAAGGGGAATGAAGGCCCCTCAGTGCCAGGTCAGACACTGAACAAGTGACCTATTTCCTACCAACTAATAAGCCAGAAATATAATCCTATCAACAACATAGTCCAACTCCCAAGAAATTAAATACACACAACAAATTAAATTTCATGAACCCAAGGTATCGTGGAGGATGCAAAATAAGAGTCCAACAAATAAGTAAGTCCAAATTATCAACAATTTTAAAGTTTTGATGGTTGTTGAGTCCAAAGTATGGATGTACTGAGGCATGGGAACAAAATATTAGAACTTCCTTGCACAGCTATTTAGCCTTGAGGCTGCCTAAAGACGTTTCCCAGTAGCCGTTCTCCTCCATGTTAGTAAGACCTTCATTTGGAAATGGTTAGTGGTGATGGTTGCACAACATGATGAATATAATTAATGTCAATGAATTGCACATGGAAAAAATGTTGAAATGGCAAGTGTTTTGTTATATATATGTATTTAACCACAATAAAAGAAAAGAAGAAGACCTCAAAGTTTCAGGTGGGCAAATGACCCAAATTAGGTCTGTAACTTCCCAGCCTCCTGTGCAGCTAGCTATGGCCATGTGACTAAGCTTAAGCCAATGGGATGTGAGTGGATGTGACGTGTGCAAATTCTAGGTCATGGCCTTAAAGGAAAGGGTAGAAAAATTGACAATTTGCTCATTTTCATTGTACCGCAACATTGTGTCATTTGCCTGTGCCTAGTTTAATGGATTTATGAGTTACCTTTAATCAACTCACATAAAAAAAGAGAAGTGACATAACAAGAAAACTAGAGGTTGAATTTTCCCTAACTGTATATTGTGACTTGAGATATTAACGGTTTATAATATGAACAAGACATTTAAAAATGTTATGTATTTAATTTGCATCTATTATCATCTTTTTTTTAACATTTTGGCTTTTGTATTAGTTATCTTTTGTAATGAACATAATATATTAGTACAGGTACATAAAAAACAAATATACTGGGGAGGGCATGTGCAAAATTTTTTTTTTTTTACCAACGAGAGGGGTGGCGCATGATTTAAAAAGTATGAAACCAGCTGGTTAGGATTATGATCAAAAGACTGTAGGGCCAAGTGCAGCAACATGGTGTATTGGATTTGGATCCTGGAACAGGAAAAGGATGATGGAGGAAAAATAGGGGAAATCCAAATAAAAGTGTAGAGGTGATAGTAATATGCTGACATTAATCTCTTAGTTTTGACCAGTGTGTCATAGTCATATATAACGTTGACATTAGGGGAAATTGGATGAGGGGTTTATGAGAACTCTCCGTATATCTCTGCAACTCGTCTGTAAATCTAATGGTATTCCAGGAAAACACATGGGGTCTCCATCAGGTCAGAACTGACTCCATAGCAACAGGTTTTAATGTCCTTACAAAATAAACAGTTTATTGGGGGAAAAAGTCCTTGAGGCAAAAGATTACATAAAGTAGAACAATTCCACCCTTAAAAATTAACAGTAAGGGTGAATAAAGATTTATGGAGCATTTGGAGGGTGGGAGACTTGTGAAAGCAAGACCATGAGTTCCACGATAAAGGAAGAGTCGTGAGCTTCCAGGTTACCCCATCCGTTGCCAAAGCCGAAGAACCATGGGCTCCACGGAAGTTAACACCAAGAGAGACAGCCCAGAAAGCAGATCACAGGCAGGAGGCAGGAGGAAGAGCGTGCCTAGAAATTTCCCTCCCAGGCTCATGAATCTATGGCCAACGTTCCCTCTTCCCATCCCATTTCCTGTCATACCTACGAGGTGCAGACATCTGTTTTCTCTGTAAATTGCTGCCCTGAAAACTCAACAAGTGAGGAAGAAAGAGATGCCCTTGAGGTCACAAGACTTCACCAACCATCCCTCAACCCTCAGCAGTGAGGAAGTGGCATTCTCCTTTCGCAGAATCATTATGTGACACTCTTCACCTTGACACACAGCCTGCCTCCATGATGGATCCTCCATGAGGGATCACAACCTCAGACCCCACATGCCTGCAGTTCCCTCTGCCTGCAATGCTCCCTTCCCGGTCCCCACCCCTTTGTTTGGCTAACTCCTACTGGTGTTTTTTTCAACTGATGCTGACCTTCAAAAAAACTGGGTTAGGTGTCCCATGAGCTCCTAAAATACCATTTTCTCACCCTATCACACTACATCAAAATTGCCTGTTGACTTGTACATCTCCCAGCTGGGACTCATGGGCCCAATGCCTAACATAGTCATAATAATTTTAATAGGTGTGCTAAAAATTAGGGCCTGGTTCATCACCAAGCCAGGCAAAGTTTTGGGGTTACGGGGAAAGGAGTGCTCTTCCACACTCCATCTTTTAGGAGAATAACAGGGTAGAATCTGTCAAAATTCAAAGTGCATGGTCCCTGGGACCCAGCAGAAATACTAACACATGTGCACAACAATGTAAGTTCAAGGATCCAACGAGACCTTACTTACAATAGAGAAACCTGTGGCAGTTTAAAATAGGATCACAAATTCTGTGGCACTCCCTTCAAAAGGTGGAGCCTAATTCCCCTCTGGTGGAGTGGGTGCTGGACTTAGTGACTTGCTTCTAATAGAAAAAGGTAGAAGCCTGTGGCTTCACAGACAAGGTCATAAAAGGCCCTGCAGCTTCCTCCCTGCTCTCTCTTGAATCACTTGCTCTGGGAAGGCCAATTGCACGTCAGGGCTGTTTCATTTTAATTCTTTACTCTTGAAATTGAAAAAAAGAAGGAAAAAACTAAGTGAGAGAATTGAAAGACCCAGTTAGTACGTATCTCTGGCTTTAGCCCTGGTTACCCTGACCCTTTATCGTTGTTGTTGTTAGGTGCCATGGAGTCGGTTCTGACTCATAGTGACCCTAGATACAACAGAACGAAACACTGCCTGGTCCTGCACCATCCTCACAATCATTGCTATGTTCAAGCCCACTGTTGCAGCCACTGTGTCAGTCCATCTCATTTACTTTGACCCTGTAACTTCCCAAATGGCTTTTGTTGGCATTGGTCTTTCTAATCGGGATAGACATGGCCCAAATACCCTTAAATATCTCACCAACCTTGAATCTGAGCCTGAACCTGGGCTGAGGGCTCTGGGGGCCAGGGGGTCTGAGACCCCACTTTCTTGTACTTTATTACCACCCTCTGGTTTATAAACTGCTCCGCCATACAGATGAGCGTACTACCTTCATACAAGATGGAGGAAGGGTTTGCCCACAGCCAGAGGATGCCTGGAAAAGGTAAGTCGTTTCTGATTTTCCATGACCTGATGCCAGCCATCACGGAGTGTTCTCTCTTTTTAGGACTTTGGGAAGACCTCACAAAAAGATCACCTTTCACTGTCCTGGAGTCTAGGGAGCAGAATTAAACTATCATTTGGGCTGCTTTTCTTTGTATAACGGAGCCTGGTGGCGCAGTGGTTAAAGGGCTCGGATGCTAACCAAAACGTTGGCGGTTCAAACCTACCAGCTGCTCCACAGGAGAAAAATATGGCGGTCTGCTTCTATAAAGATTACAGCCTTGGAAACCCTATAGGACAGTTCTACTCTGTCCTATGTCGCTATGCGTCAAAATCGACTCGACGGCAGTGGGTGGGAGTTCCTTGTATAAGCAATTTTTTTACAAGGACAATTCTTTGCACAGTTTTTTAGAAATAATTTTTATTTTTGAAATTTCTTTTCATTCCTTTTTTTTTTTTCCAGATTATATCTGAAGCCCTGGTGGCAAACTGGTTAAGAGCTCAAGCTGCTAACCAAAAGGCTGGCAGTTCAAATCCAGCAGCCGCTCCTTGGAAACCCTATGGGGAAGTTCTACTCGGTCCTATAGGGTGGCTGTGAGTTGGAATCAACTTGACGGCACACAACAAAAAACAACATTTATTTATCAAATATGCTTGGATGGAGCAAGAAATCTGATTTGGCATTTCTGATAAAGGGATCCATGCAAGAAAGATATGGCCCCTTATCCTGAGTGGCACAAATGTATAAGTGCTAGACTACTAACCAAAAGATTGGTGGTTCAAACCCACCCAGAATCACCCGGGATGTAAGGCTTGGTGATCTACTTCTGAAAGGCCACACCTTTGAAGACCCTATGAAGCGCAGTTCTACTCCGCACATGCGGGGTTCACCATGAGTTGGAATCGACTGGACAGCAACTAACAACAACATCCATTCTATCCTGGTGGCTCACACAGCACTTCCGTGTAGATTCCCTGACAGGCAGTGTAGCGAGGTGGTAAACTGGTTGCTACACCAGGTTACGAGATCTGATTTAAATGCCTTTCTAGGCCATTTAACTAGAATGACTTGGGCAACTAGGCTTCAGTTTCCTCATCTGTAAAATGAGGAATGTTGTTGTGTGCTGTTAAGTTGATTCCGACGCACAGCAACCCTATAGAACAGGGTAGAACTGCCCCATAGGGTTTCTTTGGCTGTAAATCGTTTTTTTTTAATAAACTCATTTTTTTCCCATACAAAAATTTATACATACATTGTTATGTGACCCTAATTGCTCTCCCCATACTGTGACAGCACGCTCCTCCTTCCACCCCTGATTCCTCATGTCCATTCAACCAGCTCCTAACCCTCTCTGCCTTCTCGTCTCACCTCTGGACAGAAGCTGCCTGTTTAGTCTCTTGTATCTACTTGAGCTAACAGGCACACTCCTCATGAGTATCACTTTAGTTCCCACAGTCCAGTCCAATCCCTGTCTGAAGAGTTGGCCTCGGAATTTGTTTTAGTTCTGGGCTGACAGAGAATCCGGGGGCCATGCTTTCTGGGGTTCCTCCAGTCTCAGTCAGACCATTAAGTCTGGTCTTACTGGAATTTGAGTTCTGCACCCCACCTTTCTCCTGTTCCATCTGGGACTCTCTGTTGTGTTCCCTGTCAGGGCGGTCATTGGTGGTAGCCAGGCACCATCTAGTTCTTCTGGTCTCAGGCTGATGAAGTCTCTGGTTTATGTGGCCCTTTCTGTCTCTTGGGCTAATACTTTCCTTTTGTCTTTGGTGTTCTTCATTCTCCTTTACTCCAGGTAGGTTGGGACCAATTGATGCATCTTAGATGGCTGCTTGCAAGCTTTTAAGACCCCAGACACCACTCACCAAAGTAGGATGCAGAACATTTTCTTAATAAGCTTTGTTATGCCAATTGACCTAGATGTCCCCTGAAACCATGGTCCCCAGACCCCTACCCCTGCTACTCTCTCCCTCAAAGTGTTTGATCGTATTCAGGAAACTTCTTAGCTTTGGTTTAGTCCAGCTGTGCTGACTTCCCCAGTAGTATGTGCTGTCTTTCCCTTTACCTAAGATAATTCTTATCTACCATCAAGTTAGTGAATAACCCTCACCCTCCCTCCCCACCCTCGTAACCATCAAAGAATGTTTTCTTCTGTATTTAAACCTTTTCTTGAGTTCTTATAATTTTTAGGAGCTCCCATTTATCTAGCCTCTCTTTTGGTGCTTGTGCGTTGTTACTTATGGTTCGTATTGTGTTTATGCCATGTATTAGGGCTCCTAGCGCTGTCCCTGTTTTTTCTTCCATGATCTTTATCGTTTTTGATTTTATATTTAAGTCTTTGATCTGTTTTGAGTTAGTTTTTGTGCATGGTATAAGGTATGGGTCTTGTTTCAGTTTTCTGCAGATGGATATCCAGTTATGTTCTTTGGCTATAAATCTTTACAGGAGCAGATCACCAGGTGTTTTCTCTTGCAGAGCCACTGGTGGGTTCGAACTGACGACCTTTCGGTTAGCAGCCAAGCGCTTTAACTTATTGCACCAATAGCAGTTCCTATTACCTAGAGACTGTTGTGAGAAGCTCTGCCCAGATCCTGACATAGTTGGCATTGGCTTAAAAAAAGACAGGTGATATATTCATACAACAGAGTACTACTCAGCAATAAGAAAGGACAAACGACTGATACAGGCAACAAAATGGATGGATCTCTGAAACATTACGTTGTGTCTGGCTCAAGAGTACCTACTGTATGACTGCATTTATATAAAGTTCTGTTGTTATCAGCTGCCGTCATGCCAGCCCCAACTCATGATGACCCCACACACAATGGAATAAAATGCCCGGTCCTGCACCATCCGCACGATCAGTTGCAGATCGGACAACATTTCACCATGATCCAAGCGGTCTACAGTGGCTGATTGTTGGACTTCCTAGTCCGTCCTAGTCTGGAAGCTCTGCTGAAGCCTGTTCAGCACTATAGCAGCACACATTGAAGGATGGGTAGTGACTGAGCATGAGGTGCACTGGTGAGGAATCAAACCCAGGTCTCCAGCATGGGAGGTAAAAATACTACTATTAAACCACCAGTGCCTCATATGAGGTTCCATCGCATGCAAAACTAACCTATAACAACAGAAATCAGATTAGGGTTTGCCTCTGGGGTAGGGGGGTGATTAACAGGAAAGGGGCACGAAGAAACTTTCTAGGGGGATGGAAATAGTCTACGTCTTGATGGGAAGTAGTTACATGGATGGTGGTTACATTTGTCAAAACTCACTCTACTCTTCACTTAATATCTGCCCATTTTATAGTATGTCAATTATACCTCAATCTAAAAAGAAAACAAACAAACTCTGAGCTTTCCAAGTTCAAGTCAATGCTCTTTCCAGAGGCTGGGGAACTGATGTGGTAAAATTAGGAGGTATGAGGAGAACCAAACGAAGGATGGAGGCGGTAAAGATGGTGACATATAAGTAGTATTTAGAAGAATCAGCAGAACTTGATAACTGCGAATTACAGTGGCCAGTCTAGAACCCAGGTGACAGGGTGAATGGGTGATGGAAGACAGGGAGGAAGGGAGAAGCAAATGCGCTGAGCTTTGGAATCTGCTGTGGTCACAGATACCATTGCCCAACTACTGATTGCTACAGGATGTCTCACTCAGCAGTGCTTCTACAATCTACCCCACACCCCACTGACTCACAGCTGGACTGTGATAGTTTTAAACGGAGGAAATGACTCATGTGGCCCCACTTCTTGCACAAAAAAGCATTTGGAATTCCAGGACTCTGAGTAAAAATAAAGAAGGAAGTTTCAGGCAAGGAGCATTTGCAATGAGGAGTTTGGAGGAGGAGCTTCAGTCACCCCACTGCTAAGCTGCCTGGGGATTGGGGCTTCAGTTACCACTAATCCACTGTCTTGCTTCCCAGCCTTTGCTTAAGGACCCATCAGACACAAAATCTGCCACTGGGGAGACTGGAAACGCTAGTTAACACCTTAAACCCATTGCCATCAAGTCAATCCTGACTTTAGTGACCCTATGGGGAAGAGTAGAACTGCCCCATAGTTTCCAAGGCTGTCATCTTTATGGAAGCAGACTGTCACATCTTTCCCCTGTGGAGTAGCTGGTGGATTCGAACTGCTGCCTTTCAGTTAACAGCTGAACGCTTAACCACCCCATCACCGGGGCTCCTTTTAGTTAACGCCTTAAGGCCCTTTAAAGAGGAATAAGAACAGTAAAACCCCTTTAGCCATCAAGTCCACCACCCAACAGTTCTTCAAACATTTGCAAGCCACTGGTGGCTGAAGACCTCACCAACCAGAAGACACTGCCACCACCTATTTCTGTCAGAACAGGTGATCCAACAGTTGGCCAGTCTGCAGGCAATGTTTAAAAAGTGGATTTCACTGCTACAGGCACCGCCAGATGGGAGTCAGCCAGGGAAAAAAGCCCCATGGCCTTGCTAGTGATGGCAATCAGCACATCACGCTGGTGTCCCCACATCAGCCAAGACCTTCCTGAGCAAGGGGCTGGAACTAGTCCTGTTCCAAACACCACAGACCAAAGAAACTGCACCTCCTCCTTGTCTTTCTTTCCCCAGTGTTGCAGAAGGTTTGGATTTTCCAAGTCAGTTCATTTGAATTTCAGCAAAAGCAAACTAGCATACCTTCTGCCGTCCTAGTTCTGGCATCCTGGAGATGCCTAAAATTACATAAGCACTGCACCCACCTCAATAAAAAAAAAAATCAACTCTAGCCCTCAGATTTCTGGTGTCACGAGCAGTAAGTCAGGAACAAGGTTATCGAAACAGAAAAGGAGCATTCTCATTTCTGCTTTTTGGCCAGCATGCAAAAGAGGTGGTGAATGCTTTCAATGTTTTCTTTGCTGTCAAACAGTTGTTGTACAGGGAAATCAAGATTGTAGATAGAATCACTTCCCTGAATAAAGAAAATCCCCTGGGCGGGCCTAATGACTCAGCTTAAAGTGAATGAGAAGCCAATTGCCAATGCTTTGATGGGAAACAAACTGGGTAGTGCCAAGGAGTGATTTTTATGGCCAGGCCTTGTCACCCAATCCGTTTGGGAGAGGCTGCCTGTCTCTTGGAGGACTATCACTGTTCCCTGCTGGTTACTTCCATGGCCTGTCAGCAACAAACGGCCACTCACTTGACTGCCAGCAGAGTGTGAATGCGATTAATGTGGAATGTGAAGGAGATTTCAAAAGCTTGAGGGTACGCCCATGGCAAAGCACAGAGCAACAAAAGCATTTGGAATTGCACCTTATCAAGGGAGGAACACAGCCGAAATGAGCAGAAGCAGCCTGGAAAGACAGAATGACACATACTCCATTGCTGTCAAGTCGATTTGGATTCATAGAGCCACTATAGGACAGAGTAGAACTGCCCCATAGGGTTTCCAAAGCTGTAAATCTTTACAGGAGCAGACTGCCACGTCTCTCTCCTGAGGTATGACACACAATTCACCTGAAAGGTGTTTGGTCTTAAAAAAGTTCTTGCCATCTTTTGCCAGTGTTCCCTGGAAGAAACTCCCACTGGTAGCATGTTTGCCATATCAGGACATACTCAATACTCCACACAAGCTAACTGATTTGATCTAAGTGAAGGTGTGCAGTCCCTATTCCAACGACCCCGGTTTCCAAAGAGACGGGACAAGCAATTTCCCTGGGAATGCCTTGAAGACAGCTGAGGACCAAGCTGGAGCAGCTAGGGCTGCCTACACCCGCACAAGCTAAACGATCATCATGCTAACACCAGAGGAGAAAAGTAGCTGCCAGCTCTCAGAAGCCGGGGGAAAACACTAGGAAGTGTAGTTTCCTTCGGAACAGAAGACACATGCATCAGCTCTTCTGCCACCCAGCAAGAGAGCAAACGAAAGTGAGGACACTGCCTTGCTCAGGACTTCACTAGCACCATTTCTCACGAAGGAGGTGATCTCGAGGGAAATACAGGTTAATCATGTACCTCTTGATCAGGTCATGTTTCATACAAGTGGGCGGCGGGCATTGCCCTGCTATGTGTTTGCATCTGACTTCGTCTCCTCCCAGCAAAAGTTGATGTATCACGGGTGTAAC
Source organism: Dugong dugon (assembly GCA_030035585.1). Classification (NCBI taxonomy): domain Eukaryota; kingdom Metazoa; phylum Chordata; class Mammalia; order Sirenia; family Dugongidae; genus Dugong; species Dugong dugon. The sequence continues at coordinate 14,811,116 of CM057462.1, read as the reverse complement.
AGATTCCAAGAGTTCAAAGCTCTCCACTCAAAGCCATCCCCCTGCCAATAAACAAAAGGCTCCGGCAATCCTGTTCATCAGACAGCCACAAGCCTCTACAGGCTGAGCAGGCTCGAAGGAGGGAGAGGATCGTTTATCTATCGCCTACAGCTGGGCCAACTGCCTCTCAGCAGCTAATTTAAAACGTCCGGAAAGACAGCAGAAACTAAGGATCATGCACCCACTAGTCTCTTACTCAAATCTACATCTAAAGCCCCCAAAACGAAGAAATGTCATGCGGGCGGCTCAACTGACCCCTGTAGAGCCTCTGAACAGACATGCAACTCTGAGGGCCAGTCGCGGGGCTGCTGCCTCCCACCCAGCGCGGGGAAGATGCGGCCGAAGGTTTCCGGAAAGTGCACGTCTCCGCCCCGCCGTTCGCAACGGACCCATGAGGGGCGAGAGAGTTTGGGAAGCAACATTTCGTGCCTAGGAAGGAACCGAAGCTGTGGAGATGGCCTGGGACCCGTCTGTGAACGTCTCCGGGGCGGGCGGAGCAAGGGCGGCCCCGAGGACACGGTCAGGGCGGAGGCCTGGCCACAGACAGACACTCGGCGGGCGCCTCGTCCATGTTCGCGGAGGCGGCTACAGGGGTCCAGGACGTGTCGCCTCCTTTGTGACAGGAACCTCGACGGATCCGAGTGCTCCCCAGCGTGCTTCTGCAAGAACCCGTGCGGCGCGAACTCCTCGCCGGCCCCCGCCCCGCCCCGCCCCCACCATCAGCAACCGCCTCCCATTGGCCGAGGGGAGTGGCTCGAAGCTCGCCTGTTCCAATCGCAACCAATGCGAGCACAGGGGAGGCCGGCGGCGGGGTCGGAGGCGGTCACCCAGCGCAGAGGCGCGCGCGAGGCGCCGGGGGTAGTGACTGAGCCTCGGGAGGCACAAAGCGGACCCTGCCGTCGGCCGGCGCCAGGAAAGCTCGCGGGGACCTCCAGGTGGGGGAGTCGGGCCTCGGCGCGAGGGTCCCCGGGTCGCCCTCGTCCCTAGAATGGCCCCGAGAGCGGGTCCCTCCCTTTCAGGGCTGGAGTTCCCCATACTCTGCTTAGAGGAAAAAGAGGAGTCCCTCACCCGGCGGAGACCCCGTTTCCTCTGAGCCCTCCAAGCCCCCTAAACCTCACGCCCCCCAGGATGCTCCCTCCAGCCGTTTGGGAAGGACCTCGGGCCATTTTCCCGTAAGTCTCCCAAGTCAGGAGTGATTTTCGCGACACACACAAACACACATCCACAAATTGGAGGGGTCGAGCGGACTTTACCACCGGCTCCCCGAAGTCGGGGGCTTACGGATCCGCGCGGGCGCCCAGAGCCAGCCTTACCTGCAGCTCCCGCAGCAGCGAAGAGCAGGGCGATGGCGCAGCGCAGCCCCCAGCCTGCCGACCCCATGCTCACAGCCTTAGCCTGGAACGCCCGGCCCGGCCCGCGGTGCGCTGTATCAGCGATAGAGACTCCGGCTTCGCGCGACCCGGCGGCGACTACACGCGGGGCCCGAGTCATTGGCAGCATTTCAATGTGAGGTTTCGTGCAGGGGGAGGAGTTTGCAGTGGGGTGATTTTCAAATATCTTCACCTCACTGCCGGAGGAGGAGTTTCGAACGCCCGATGTGACATCGTCTCTTTAACCCTTGGAGCCCTGACTCAGAATCCGGTCCTTCCAAAGACACGCCAGGGCAGGCTGCTGGGTTGGTTGTATTTTGATAACGGGTGAGGAGCTCGCTCCCTAAATTGGAAATGTGCCTCTTGAAAGATCCCGCGGAGGTTTCTCTCCACTTTTAAGTGAGGCCGTTGCTTTTTGGTGCCCAGCGGAGGTTGTTAAAAACCGCTCTTCAAAAATATTCTAACAACAATTTCTCCTCTACCTCGAAAGGAAAAACTTTGAGGTTTTGTTGGAAGCTTATTTTGCCCTCCTTTCTATACTCGGCCTTTCCCCTTCCAGGAATTGTAGAGATTTTTAATTTATTTTGATCGTATATAGTTTTTAGATGGTTATTCCAAATCCCCTTATAAAGAGTAATCAATGAGAAATTTAAATGAACTCTTCACAAAAGTACAGCCAAAAATTTCATTTTGTTTTGTGGATGAATTATGAGCAAAAACACCTTTAAAATCAATTGGCCCAGAACGTAGGGTCTGGACATAAATATTGATATATCGTTTTAGGACAAGGACTTGGACAAACAGGAAGGCAGTTTCCTCTCCCCCCCACAGCAAAATCAAAACAAACCAAGCTTTTCACAGTGGAACCTAATTGTCTAAACCACCGAGGGCTGGTAGAAAGCAACTTTTAAGAATCAAGGAGTCTCTTTGCGATTCATGCTGTTGCCAGCTGCCCTTTGCCAAAGAGGCACGTGTAGGAAACTTGCCTGCACCCCACAAAAGGCCTGGCAGTTGTGGAGGGTTCTCCTGGGAATGAGCTAGAAGTTCTCTTGGGTTTTACAAACTGAACTTGGCAGGGAGTGCTAACCTCTCAGCAGGGTTGTGGTAAAACCCAGGAGAAAAAGCAGAAAAGAGGCTGAAAGAGGTCAATTGACCCCTCAGAAAGAAAAACAGTGATGAATCCACAGGACGGAATTTATAAGCAGAGTGTGTTGCAGTTAAAAGCCTGAGCTTCAGAATTAGACAGATCCTCGGTCGATAAATTTGCTTTTCCCAACCTGTAAATAGGAGAAAATACTGCCTACTTCTCTTGGTAGGTTCAGTGTCACGATCAAATGAGATCATTAGCAATCACCCGGGGACATTTACAGGGCTAGGCAAGTTCTGGGAGTTGTAACATTTATGAAGGGGTCACCATTAAATTCCATATGGTACATTTTTTTAAATCCTCTCAGAAAACTTACAAGACAAAGAACTCAGTTTCTGTTATGAGCCCAGCTTTCCCTTTTCTCCACCTTGTGGTAAACCTTTCACCTTAACAGACCTCGAAAGAGTTACTGGGAAGCAGGGCTTTGAACCAGTTCAAAGCTTTGCTGCAAATTTGCATTTCTAACAAGTTCCCAGGTAATGCTAATGCTGCTGGTTAGGAACCAATCCTGAGAACTTACAGCAGAGCAGTGGTTCTCAAAATTTATCATACATAAGAATCACCAGCGTATCTTGTTTAAATGTAGATCCTGATTCAGTATATCTGGGATGGAATGCACATTCTCAGCAGGGGTTTTAACCAAAATGAACCAGTTCAAAGCCTTGGATAAATTCCAGAGTTTCTCTGTAGAAGGTAGGGCAGGCCTGGAAGAGAACTGCCAACGCTCCAAAAAGCACATTCCTGGGATGCCAAGGCTTGGGCAGGGTTTCCAGGACAGCTTTACACACACACACACCTCTGGCCTGTCTGAGAAAATCTCAAGTTCCCTACTCTGTCAGCCAGCCATACATGACCATATACTGCCCTGAGGGCTGGGCCATGTTGCTTAATTTCTCTATTTCCTTCTTGGAGCCTCTGTTTGCTCTTCTGAAAAAGAAATTCTCGCCTCTACCTGGGTTTGATTCCCAGCCAATGCACCTCATGCACAGCTACCAGCTGTCTGTCAGGGGAGGCTTGTGTGTTGCTATCATGCTACAGAGGTTTCAGTGGAGCTTCCAGAGACTAGGAAGAAAGGCCTGATGACCTACTTCCAAAAATCAGTCAATGAAAGTCCTATGGATCACAATTGTTCTATCTGCAACCAATCACGGAAATAGTGTAGGTTTCATTGCATCATGCAGCTAACAACAATCACAGGGTTGTTAGGAGGATTAAATAAATTAGTATATATAAGGTGATTGGAGCCATGCGTGGCACATAATAAACACCATATATCAGCTCTCTATTTTGGGTGTTTTTTTTTTTTCTTTTTCTTTCTGCTTGTGTTTCAACTATCTTTTTTTTTAAATGTCTTTAGGGAAGACTGGTCCTTGCCTTCTTCCTAGCAGGCAGTTGGTAAGTAATCCTTCCTTGGAATCCACTTCATTTCAAGGTTCCTGGACTTGGGAAGTCATCTAATCCATCCCAGGGTACGCACTTTTCCTCATTCTAATAGGCAGTCCAACTGTCCCGGTTCTCACAGCCCTGATTAACCAAGGGCGGGGGTGCTCAGACCATTATGGGTCCCCACCCAAGGAGCCAGGCTGCTTGGCAGAGATCTGAGTGTCTTGGCAACTGCAGTCTGGCCTTTGGTTTGCAGTCAGCAGAGAGGACGAATAGCTGTAGAGGCCTTGGTGCCTCCCAGTAGGTTCAACTAGGGACCTGCCTCTCCTGTCACCATCAATGGACACAAAATACATGTAAGCCCCATGAGGGCAGAGACCATGGCTTGTACCTCCAGGGTTGAACGAATAAGTGAAAAGCAAAGAGATTCTTGCTGGTGGCTATAACATCAGAGATGCCGTGCTTCTGAATCACGCTTTCAATGGGATTTTGATAATTGCTATATAGCTGCCATGGAGTCAGCTCCGACTCATGGCAACCCCATGCACGACAGAATGGAACGTTGCCCAGTCCTGCGCCATCATCATCATCATTGATATGCTCGAGTCCATTGTTGCGGCCACTGTGTATTTCGAGTGCCTTCTAACCTAGGGGGCTCATCTTTCAGCAATATATTGGACAATATTCTGTTGTGATTCATAGGTTTTCCCTGGCTAATTTTTGGAAAGTGGTCACTAAGCCTTTCTTCCTAGTCTGTCTCAGTCTGGAAGCTCTGCTGAAACCTGTCCACCGTGGGTGAACCTGACGGTATTTGAAACACGGTGGCAGAGCTTTCCAGCATCATAGCAGCACATAAACCACCACAGTGCAACAAACTGACAGATGGGTGGTAGTTGGATAATTCCGAACTAAAAACCCATTGCCGTTGAATCGATTCCAACTCATAGCGACCCTATGGGACAGGGTAGAACTATCCCATAGGGCTTCCAAGGCTGGAATCTTTACAGAAGCACACTGCCAAATCTTTCTCCTGTAGAGCGGCAGGTGGGTTTGAACCGCCCACCTTTCAGTGAGCAGCCAAGCGTTTTACCGTAGCGCCACCAGGGCTCCTCAGTTTGATAATTAGGAGCTCACATTTTGCCCTACACCAGCAGTCCTGACTTTTAAACTGCATGCCAGACTCGAATGCAAACCTGAACTGAGAAGTGGGGAGAGCCCTGAGTTGGTGGTCGAGGAGATTCACAATTGACCAAGAAGCCCTCTCGCCTCTGCCTCAAGGAGCTGAGACTGCAGGAGAGAGAAGGGGGAGGCTGTGTCTACAAGCAGGGCCTTTGCCTGTCACGGATGCAGAGGCTACTTCTTGGATGAGCATGAGACTACTAGAGGAGAACCCGTAAAAAAATAACTAAACCCCTTGCCGTCGAGTCAAGTCCAACTCATAGGACAGAGTAGAATTGCCCCATAGAGCTTCCAAGGAGTTGACTCGAACTGCCAACATTTCAGTTAGTAGCCAAGTGCATCAACCGTTGGCACACACACACCCCCCGCACCCCCCCAGGACTCAAACTGCCAACATTTTGGTCAGCAGCCATAGCTCTTAACCACCACACCACCAGGGCTCACTAGAAGAGAATATTTTAAACAGGCACTACATTCACGTGTTTCCAGAGTAAAAAGGCCCAAAATGTGGACAGAAAGAAAAGCTTTCCTCCCACCCTAGCCACCCAGTTCCCCTCTCCTCTAACAATAAGGATTGCTAGTTTCCAATATTTCCTTCTAGAAACATTCTAGGCATATACCAAAAACAAAAACACCCCAAGACCATTGCTGTTGATCCCAACTCATAGCGACCCTATAGGACAGAGTAGAACTGCCCCATAGGGTTTCCTAGGCTGGAATCTTTACAGAAGCACACTGCCACATCTTTGTCCCAAGGAGCAGCAGGTGGGTTCGAACTGCTGACCCTTCGGTTAACAGCCGAGCACTTAACCACTATGCCACCAGGGCTCCTTATACAAGGAAACATGACATATTCCCCTCCTTACCCCTCCCCCAACATGAAGCAGAGCACCCCCTTCTCTTCCCTTGACAATGTAATCTGAGGGTTGTTCTAGATCAGGAAAAGGTGGTTTTCAAATCAGCCTGTGGGTGGACAGGATTTCATCAGGCAGGAGTGGTGCTAGGGTGGAGCAGGAGAGGAGAGAAACTGGCTGAAGAGCGGGCACGTTCGTGGAATTGTGGGAGGTGAAAATAAAATTGGGACTGGACATCCAAAGACTCGGAGTGCCGCTCAAACGCAGGGAACTATTTTCAGGGCAGTGAGAAACCTTCGAAGCCTTGGCAACTGGGAGTGGAAGGATCAAATATATAATTTGGGCAGATGACATCTCACTTCTGTCAGGGACAGGCGGAGAGTGGGAATAGGAGAGTGACAAGAGGCCTGGGCAAGAGTCGAGGGCAGGGAAAGTAGAAAAAGGGGGCCGTAGACAGCTCTTAGGTTCTATTTTATATTTAACGCCTGTGTCAGATGTTATTCTACAGTAACACCTGTGACAGGCAGAACCTGTATACAGTGGAATCCTGTCAGAGAAGGAAAACGCAAATATTTTCCACTAAAGATAGAAAAGTGGTAAGACCGCACCCTGTCAAAGGCAGAAAACTTGTGAGAACTGGAAAAACAAGCATTCCCGTTGAGTTCTGACTCTCGCAGGTTTCACTGTCCGTGAATCCTGAAATTAGAAGTTCACTCACTAACTAACCGTGCTCTCCTCTTCATGGTTTATGAGTATATCTGTGTGAAGTGCATCATTTTCAGATGTTCCTACTTGGAGGGTTTAATGAATGGCTTTGAAATATCCGGGACTATATGGAAGACCCTGGAAAGTTTTGGAGGGATGGGAAGTCTGGCTGGAAGTGGGAGGATGATGGGGCAGGACCTCCACACAGGCCCTGGGATCAGACCTCCATGTCAATGGTGATGCCCCCTCTCTCTGGCTGTGTGACCTTAGACAAGTCTCTGCTCCTCTCTGGTCTTTGTTTCTTCATATTTGTTCATCATTCCACAAACTTTTCTTGACTGTCTACTATGTCCTGGGTCCTATTCTAGGTGCTGGGGACGTGACAGTGAACAAGGCAAAGAACCCAGCCCTCAGGGAGCCGAGGTTCTAGAGGGGGACCAGAACAAATCAACAAGATACCAAATTTATATAATGTGAAAAAGAGTGACTAGTGTGAGAGGGACTGATTTATTACTTTTTTGAAGTGTAACTGACACATGATAAAGTGTCCAAACCTTAGATGTCCAGTGCAATAGATGTGTTTCATATTACACACCTATGTAACCACCTGAGTCCCTTGGGGGTGCCAACGGTTAACGCACTCGGTTGCTAACTGAAAAGTTGGCAGTTCGAGTCCACCCAGAGGTGCCTCAGAAGGAAGGCCTGGAGATCTTCTTCTGAAAGGTCAGTCATTAAAAACCCTATGGAGCACAATTCTCCATGACCACATGAGGTTGTTATGAGTTGGAGTTGACTGGACAGCAGCTGGTGTATGACCACCACCAGGATCAAGATAGAGAATGCTAACAGCCTCGCTTGTGTGTCTGGGCTGACTTTAGATTCTGAGGTTGAAGACATTTAAGCTAAGACCTGGATAGTAAAAAGGAACCGATTGAGGGAAGGGTATTTCGGGCAGAGGTTAGAACATTCCAGCAGAAGGGAGGGCAGTGTGACTGGGATGAAGTGAGTCCTTGGGGAGAGAGGGGCAGGGAGGTAACTGGGCAGGTCATGCAGGGCCTTGTGGGCCACGGTGAAGACTTTGGCTTTTATCTCAAGTGAGGTGGACGCCCTGAAGGGCAGTGAGCAGAGGAGGGACATGCCCTGACTCAGGTGTTCACAGACTGGGTGGGGGGGGGGGGGTCAAGGGTGAGAGCTGGGGGACCAGGGAGGAGACACTGCATTACTCCAGGTGGGAGATAACAGGGTGAGACCAGGGGGGACTATGGAGGTGATGAGGGATAGTCAGGTTCTGTTTATATTTTGGCTGAGATGCCCATTGGGGTTGTATCCTTCTAGAAACATTTTAGGCATATACAAGGAAGTTAAATCTGAAAAAAAAACTTGTTGCCATTGTAAATTCCACTCACAGTGACCCTATAGGACAAAGTAGAACTGCTCCATAGGGTTTCCAGCACTGTAATCTTTTTTTTTTTTTTAAATTTTTTCCCATACAAAAATTTATATATACAGTTATGTGACTCTAATTGCTCCAATCTGAGGAGGGGAGTGGGGAAGGGCACTTCTCCCTGTCCTTGTCCCCTTGCAGTCTTTGACGTCTTTACGAGGTAGGCTGGCTTCATGTAGTCCTTGTGTGATTAAGAAAAAAAAAAAACTTCGTTAAAAGTTCTCCAAGCCACATGGGCGGCCTTGGCTTCCCCCGCTTTTCTGCGTCAGAGATGGCAGCCAGGGCCTTTGGGTCATGTCAAGGGCATCCTGCCCTCTCAGCTCTCTCTTCCTGGCTGACCTTACTTTGCTGCCAGGAACCCGCAGGCCTCCAGGGAGGGAAGGCCTCTCAGGAGCCTCGCTGCAGCCCCCAGACCTTCTAGTCTGCTCTCTCTCTCTGCACTTAGGATGCGGCGCCAGCACCAGTTGCTGTAAAGTCAACACCGACTCATGGTGACCTCATATGAGTCAGAGTAGAACTGAGCTGAATAGGAATTTTTCTGCTTTTTACTTTTTTAAAAAAATATTTTATTTTTGTTGTTGTTTGTTAAGAGTATACACAGCAGAACATACACCAATTCAACAATTTCTACATGTACGATTCAGTGACATTGATTACATTCTTTAAGTTGTGCAACCATTCTCACCCTCCTTTTACCCTGTAGGGTTTTCAGAAGTAGATTGCCAGCACTTTCTTCTGAGGCACCTCTGGGTGGACTCGAACTACCAACCTTTCCATTAGCAGCTGAGTACATTAACTGTTGACTCCACTCAGGGACGCCTATTTATTTAAATCAGTTGTTCTGTTACATGCAGCTGAATGCAATCCTAGCAGATATAAAGAGTTTTAGGTAAAGATGTGTCTGCACTTCTGGGGCCTTCTGAGGGAGTGTTTTAACTTTGCCTTGATTTTATGGGCAGTGAAGTTGTTAAGAGGTTGTGAAAATGGTGTGGCGGAGGCATTTGACCTCCTCTAACTTTACAAAGTGCAAGAAGAATCAAGATCAACAGCCCAAGGCTGATTGTTACGAGGCCAAGGCCAGATATACCTCCACCCTCCAACCTTCTCACAGATCATACTCACAGTTACGGGACTTATTAGAGAAGTAACAGGTTACAATTCAGGATCAGGAACGACTCAGGATACAGTTCTTCAGTCAGGACAGCTTCTCGACTGTGTCCACAGGCAGGCCTCTCCCTGGCTCTCAGCCTCCTGGCCCCTTGGCCTTCTTGGGTCTCTTGGGCCTGGCAGCCTCTGCCCTGCACAGGCAAGTGTTACGAAGCTCGTTAGCTCAGCCAGTAAGTGCGCACAGGCACCTCACTCCCACCAGGAAACCTCTTGCCTAAAGGCACTCAGCTCTCTCACTCCATGGGTTGGCAAGCCTACTGTAATTGTCTTGCTCCGTGGGCCGGGAAGCCCACTGTGCCATCCTGCACTGATCTCCTGGTTCTGCTGCTGCTGTTTCTCTGCCACTGCTTCTCACCGTCCCATGCCATCTCTGGTGTTACAACTTTCTTTCTCTGTCTCCTGGGTCTAGGAGGTTCTCAGTGCAGGGAACCTGGCTCCAAAGGACACGCTCCACTCCCGGATCTTCTTCTTTTATTTATTTCGTTTATTGTTGTAGTTTAAATGAAGTTTACATTTCAAGTTAGTCTCCCATGCAAAAATTTTTACATACATTGTTATGTGACCCTAATTGCTCTCCCTATACTGTGACAGCACACTCCTCCTTTCCACCCCTGATTCCCCATGTCCATTCAAACAGCTCCTAACCCTCTCTGCCTTCCCATCTCACCTCCAGACAGAAGCTGCCCATTTAGTCTCTTGCATCTACTTGAGCTAAGAGGCACACTCCTCATGAGTATCACTTTAGGTCCCACAGTCCAATCCAATTCCTGTCTGAAGAGTTAGCCTCAGAAATTGTTTTAGTTCTGAGCTGATAGAGAATCCAGGGGCCATGCTTTCCGGGGTTCCTCCAGTCTCATTCAGACCATTAAGTCTGGTCTTCTTACTAGAATTTGAGTTCTGCACCCCACCTTTCTCCTGCTCCATCAGGGACTCCCTGTTGTGTTCCCTGTCAGGGCGGTCATTGGTGGTAGCCGGGCACCATCTAGTTCTTCTGGTCTCAGGCTGATGAAGTCTCGGGTTTATGTGGCCCTTTCTGTCTCTTGGGCTAATACTTTCCTTGTGTCTTTGGTGTTCTTCATTCTCCTTTACTCCAGGTGGTTGGGACCAATTGATGCATCTTAGATGGCCGCTTGCAAGCTTTTAAGACCCCAGACACCACTCACCAAAGTAGGATGCAGAACATGTTCTTAATAAACTTTGTTATGCCAATTGACCTAAATGTCCTCTGAAAGCATGGTCCCCAGACCCCTACCCCTGCTACTCTGTCCCTCAAAATGTTCAATTGTATTCAGGAAACTCCTTAGCTTTGGTTTAGTCCAGTTGTGCTGAATTCCCCTGTAGTGTATGCTGTCCTTCCCTTCACCTAAGATAATTCTTATCTACTATCTAGTTAGTAAATTACCCTCACTCTCCTCCCCACCCTCATAACCATCAAAGAATGTTTTCTTCTGAGTTTAAACCTTTTCTTGAGTTCTTATAATAGTGGTCTTAGACAATATTTGTCCTTCTGTGACTGACTAAATTCACTCAGCATAATGCCCTCCAGCTTCCTCCACGTTATAAGATGTTTCATGGCTTCATCATTGCCCTTTATTGTTGCGCCCTGGATCTTCTTGATGGTAGTGAGGCCCCCCCGCTTCTGCCTCTTGGATGTCTCATTTTAAGCCCAGAGGGATGGCAAAACTGACCAATCCTTTGTTAGGGTTCCATACATCTTATTTGCATGGTTCCACACCCACAAGTGTGCTATGCACCTTATTTGCATTATTTGTAAGTTGTCCAGTACGCTTTGTGGGCACCTTATTTGCATAGCCCAACCCAAGCAAGATGTCACTTTAAGTACTAAGGTGTGCCTGACCCAAGCCATGTTTTCAATTGCCTTATAAGCATGTGAAAGCTGGACAATGAGTAAGGAAGACAAGAAGAATTGACACCTTTGAATTATGGTGTTGGCAAAGAATATTGAATATACTGTAGACTTCCAGAAGAACAAACAAATCTGGGAAGAAATACAGCCAGAATGCTCCTTAGAAGCAAAGATGGTGAGACTTCATCTCACATACTTTGGACATGTCATCGTGAGGAATCAGTCCCTGGAGAAGGACATCGTGCTTGGTAAAGTAAAGCATCAGGGAAAAAGAGGAAGACCCTCAACGAGATGGATTGACACAGTGGCTGCAACACTGGGCTCAAGTGTAACAATGATTGTGAGGATGGCGCAGGACCGGGCAGTGTTTCATTCTGTTGTGCCTGTGACTCGGAACTGGCGAAGCAGCACCTAACGACAACAACCCAATCGTTTGGTAGGAGTTACAAAACCATGGCTAGAAAGGCCGTATGAAAACGATCCATTTCACCACAGAGGTATACAGTCTGAGCCCAGACCCCAGCTCTGGTACTTACTGTGTCATGTTGGACAAGTCACTTTACCCTTTGTGCCTCAGTTTCCTCTTTCTGTCAAATGGGAATTATGATCACCCCTGCTTATTAGGATTAGCACCTGGATCAAATCAGTTAACTCACAGAAAGCAGTTGGTATTAGCTGCCATTATTTTTACTATCATTATTACTTTTATGGGGATGCCAGCCTGGGAGATCAGGCCCCTCGACAAAGCATTCAGGTTGTCCCAGTCTCATCTGTAAGCCTAAATTCTATGACGTAACATGAGCGAGGTCCACCCCCGCCTTTGCTATATCTACTCCATCTTCCTGGAACGCCTCTTCCCCTGCATCACCCCGCACCTAACCGTAATGGGCACTGGGGGATTTTGCCTGCCCAGCAGCCATTCCCCTTCTTCTGGTAACAGAGACCACTCCTCCCCGATTCTCAGTCCACGTGCTTTGGGTGAGGCCTCCTTCCACAGGAAGGGGTGGCCACCAGAACCAGGCCTGACCAATTAGAATACATCACTCCAACTTTAGAGATTGGCTCAAGGATGGGCACATAACTCAAGCCACCCAATGAGAGTACTGGAAAACAGGCGCTCTTTCTGTTGGGGTAGCTGAGTAGGGGAGGATGGAGCAACTGGGTGAGTGGGTGGGACAACAGACAAGATCAGAGCCAAGAGCTGGCAAGAACAGAGCAGAGGGAAGAGATGGAGCAAAATGAGTCCCGATCTCAAAGCTAGGTCTGAGCACCTAGATAAAGCCATACCTGAAAGTACCACTTGGGCTTTTCAGTTATATACACCAATATATTCTCTTTTTTGCTTAAGCCAGTTTGGGTTGAGTTTCTGCCACACTCAACTGAAAACCCTGTCAGATACACACTAACAAACACACGAACCAGCTCAGGTGGTTTCAGAATCACAAAGACAACGGGTGCCGAGTCCACAGCCTGGCTCTGGTTCAAAGTCTTGAGTGTGAGGATTTGACTGGCCAAGGTTCAACTTTAAGTCTCAGCTCAGGTATCACCTCCTCCCAAAAGCCCCGCCAATCTCCCCTCTGTCACTGCCTGCCTCAAGTGTCCCTCCTGGGCATCGACATGGGATTGTGACATTTTATGTGTCTATTCCTGTCACTACTCTGGGAACTGAGGGCAGGGACCAGATCTTGTTCATGGCAGCCTCCCCAGCACCCAGAGGAGGTCAATAAATGAATGAATGAATGAATGAATGAATGAGTGGTGTGTGCAATACTTCCATAAGAAATCTTATTTAACAGTGGAAGTTTCTATAAAGTCTTCTCAGGAAGCAATGGAAAAATTGAATTTTTATTCATTTAAAAACCCCCAAAACCAAATGAAAACTTTTGTGCATATGTGTATTTTTCTGAGGAGAGGGACCTTAGCTTTCATCAGATTCTCAAAGAACATGAGGTTTACAAAAAGTCCCTCTGATGGTTAAGATATTAATTCCATCTGAATTTAATTGTGTTCCATCTTGCATAAAACACACAGAGCTTGAACATCTTTTCATCACATACATTTTGGTTTTAATAAGGAGAGTCTTTAAAATAGTAAATGTCTTTTTGAGGAGACTATACATCCATTAATAACAGGAACATGGAATGTACAAAGTATGAATCTAGGAAAATTGGAAATGGTTAAAAATGAGATGGAACACATAAACATGGATATCCCAGGCATTAGTGAGCTACAATGGACTGGTGTTGGCCATTTTGAATAAGACAATTTTATGGTCCAGTATGCTGGGAATAACAAATAAAGGGGAATGGCATCGTATTCATTGTCAAAAAGAACACTTTAAGACCTATCCTGAAGTACAACCCTGTCAACAATAAGATAATATCCATATGCCTACAAGGAAGACCAGTTAATACTATTATTCAAATTTATGCACCAACCACTAAGGCCAAAGATGAAGAAATGGAGGATTTTTACCAACTTCTGCAGTCTGAAATTGATCAAACATGCAATCAAGATGCATTGATAATTACTGGCGATTGGAATGTGAAAGCTGGAAACGAAAAAGGATTAGTAGTTGGAAAACATGGCCGTAGGGATAGAAACAATGCTGGAGATCGCATGATAGAATTTTGCAAGACCAACAACATCCTCATTGCAAATACTTTTTTCAGCAACCTGAAAGGGGCGACTATACATGTGGACCTTGCCAGAGGGAATACACAGAAATCAAATAGACTGTATCTGTGGAAAGAGACAATGGAAAAGCTCAATATCATCAGTCAGAACAAGGCCTGGGGTTGACTGTGGAACAAACCATCAGTTGCTCCATATGCAGGTTCAAGCTGAAGGTGAAGAAAATTAGAACAAGTCCACAAGAGCCAAAGTACAACCCTGAGTATATCCCACCTGAATTTAGAGACCATCTCAAGAATAGATTTGACGCATTGAACACTAATGACCAAACACCAGAGAGTTGTGGAATGACATCAAGGACATCATACATGAAGAAAGTAAGAGGTCACCTATGACTGCCCTGACAGGGAACACAACAGAGAGTCCCCAGTGGAGCAGGAGAAAATTGGGGTGCAGAACTCAAATCACATAAAAAGACCAGACTTAATGGTCTGACTGAGACTGGAGGAACCCCAGAAGACATGGTCCCCAGACCCTCTGTTAACTCAGAACTAAAATCATTCCCGAAGCCAACTCTTCAGACAAAGATTAGACTGGACTATAAAACACAAAATAATACTCGTGAAGAGTGTGCTTCTTAGTTCAAGTAGATACATGAGACTAAATGGGCAGCTCCTGTCCGGAGGCGGGATGAGAAGGCAGGAAAGGATAGATGCTGGTTGAATGGACACGGGAGGCCCAGGGCGGAAAGGGTCGGTGTGCTGTCACATTATAAGGATTGCAGCTAGGGTCACATAACAACATGTGTATAAATATTTGTGTGAGATTGACTTGAGCTGTAAACTTTTACCTAAAGCACAATACACAATAAAAAAATGAAAGCAAGAGGTCATTAAAAGGACAGGAAAGAAAGAAAAGGCCAAAATGGATGTCAGAAGAGACTCTGAAAATTGCTGTTGAACTCTGTGTAGCTAAAGTGAAAGGAGGAAGTGATGAAGCAAAAGAGCTGAACAGAAGATTTCAAAGGGTGACTGGAGAAGACAAAGTACTGTATTATGATGAAATGTGCAAAGGCGTGTAAATAGAAAATCAAAAATGAAGAACACACTTAGCATTTCTCAAGCTGAAAGAACTGAAGAAAAAATTCAAGCCTCAACACAGAATCCCTGTTGGAGTAGGAGAAAAGTGGGGGGCAGAACTCAAATTCTAGTAAAAAGACCAGACTTAATGGTCTGACTGAGACTTGGAGGAACCCCAGAAAGCATGGCCCCCAGACTCTCTGTCAACCAGCACTAAAACCATTCCCGAGGCCAACTCTTCAGTCAAAGATTAGACTGGACTATGGGACATAAAATGATACTCGTGAAGAGTGTGCTTCTTAGCTCCAGTAGATACATGAGACTAAATAGGCAGCTCCTGTCCGGAGGCGAGATGAGAAGGCAGAGAGGGTCAGGAGCTGGTTGAATGGACACGGGAAATCAGGAGTGGAAAGGAGGAGTGTGCTGTCACAGTATAGGGAGAGTAATTAGGGTCACATAACAATGTATGTATAAGTTTTTGTATGAAAGACTAAGTTGAATTGTAAACTTTCACTTAAAGTACAACAATAAAATAAAAATAAAAAATTCAAGCCTCGAGTTGCAATATTGAAGGATTCTATGGGGAAAATATTAAATGATGGAGGAAGCATCAAAAGAAAAAAGAATACACAGAGTCACTGTATCAAAAAGAACTGGTCGACGTTCAACCATTTCAGGAGGTAGCATATGATCAAGAACCCGTATTACTGAAGGAAGAAGTTCAATCTGCACCAAAGGCATTGGCAAAAACACAAGGCTCCAGGAACTGACCAAATACCAACTGAGATGCTTCAACAAACAGATGCAGTCCTGGAGGTGCTCACTCATCTATACTAAGAAGTTTGGAAGACAGCTACCTGGTTAGCCGAATGGAAGAGATCCGCATTTGTACCAATTGCACCAGAATGCGGAAATTATCAAACAATATCATTAATATCACATGCAAGTAAAATTTTGCTAAAGATCTTTCAAAAGCAGTTGCAGCGGTACATCAACAGGGAACTGCCAGAAATTCAAGTCAGATTCAGAAGAGAACATGGAACAAGGGATATCATTGCTGATGTCAGATGGATCCTGGCTAAAAGCAGAGAATACCAGAAAGATGTTTATCTGTGTTTTATTGACTATGCAAAGGCATTCGACTGTGTGGCTCGTAACAAATTACGGATAACATCTGGAGAATGGGAATTTCAGAACACTTAATTTTGCTCACGGGGAACTTGTACTTAGATCAAGAAGCAGTCGTTCCAAAAGAACAAGGGGTTACTACGTGGTTTAAAGTCAGGAAAGGTGTGTGTCAGGGTGTATCCTTTCACCATACTTATTCAGTCTTTATGCTGAGCAAATAATCTGAGAAACTGGACTATGTGACGAAGAACACGGCATCAGGATTGGAGGAGGACTCATTAACAGATGACACAACTTTGCTTGCTGAAAGTGAAGAGGAAGCACTTACTGATGAAGATCAAAGACCACAGCCTTCAGTATGGATTACACTTCAACATAACGAAAACAAAAATCCTCACAACTGGACCAATAAGCAACATCATGATAAACGAAGTTGCCAAGAATTTCATTTTACTAGGATTCACAATCAACGCCCATGGAAGCAAAAATCAAGAAATCAAACGGTGCTTTGCATTGAGTAAATCTGCTGCAAAAGATTTCTTTAAGGTGTTAAAAAACAAAGATGTCACTTTAAGGACTAAGGTGTGCCTGACCCAAGCCATGGTGTTTTCAATCACCTCATATGCATGGGAAAGCTGGACAATGAATAAGGAAAACCAAATAAGAATTGATGCTTTGAATTGTGGTGTTGTCGAAGAATACTGAATACACCGTGGATGGCCAAAAGAAGGAACCAATCTGTCTTGGAAGACGTACTGCCAGAAAGCTCCTTAGAAGCAAGGATGGCGAGACTTCGTCTCATGTACTTTGGACATGTTGTTAGGAGGGACCAGTCCCTGGAGAAGGACATCATGCTTGGTAGACTAGAGGGTCAGCGAAAAAGAGGAAGATACTCAACAAGATGGATTGACACAGTGGCTGCAACAACGGGCTCAAGCATAACAACAATTTTGCGGACAGCGCAGGACTGGGCAGTGTTTCGTTCTGTTGTACATGTGGTCGCTATGAGTTGGAACCGACTCCACAGCACCTAACAACAACAACAACAGCATAACAAGTGGATGGCTTTAAGGAACAGACATTTATTTTCTCACAGTTTAGGAGGCTAGAAGTCTGAATTCAGGGCACCAGCTCTAGGCAAAGGCCTTGTCTCTCAGTCTGCTCTGGGAGAAAGGCCTTGGCTCTTTTCAACTTCTATTCCTTGGCTCCTTGGTGATCTTCATGTGGCATGGCATCTATTTTTCCCCACTTCTGATTTTTCTCTCTTCCTAGGTTAATCTGCTTTTATATCTCAAAAGATATTGACTCAAGACACACCGTACACAAATACTGCCTCATTAACATAACAAAGAAAACCCATTCCCAAGTGGGATAATAACCATAGGTTAAAAAAAAAAAACAAAAATACCTGTTACTGTGAAGTCAATTCTGACTCCTAGGGATCCTGTAGGATGGAGTAGAACAGCCCCATAGGGTTTTCAAGGAACGGATGGTGGATTCAAACTGCAGACCTTTTTGTTAGAAGCTTAGTTATCTAGTGTAATCATCTATTGCTGCTATAACAGAAATACCACAAGTGGACGACTTTAACAGACGTTTATTCCCTCACCGTCTAGTAGGCTAGAAGTCCAAATTCAGGGCACCAGCTCCAGGGGAAGGCTTTCTCTGTCGGCTCTGGAGGAAGATCCGTGTCATCTACCTGTGGTCCGGGAGCTTCTCTGCTCAGGAACCTTGAGTCCAAAGGACGTGCTCTGTTGCCGGTGTTGCTTGGTTGTATGAGGTTCCCCAAGTCTCTATGAGGTTCCCCACGTCTCTCTGCTCGCTTCTCTCTTTTATATCTCAAAAGAGATTGGCTTAAAATACAATCTAATCTTGTAGATTGAGTCCTGCCTCATTAACATAACTGCTGCTAATCTCATCTCATTAACATCATAGAGATAGAATTTACAACACCTAGGAGAATCACATTAGATGACAAAATGGTGGACAATCACACAATACTGGGAATCATGGCCAAGCCAAATTGATACACATATTTTTGGGGGACACAATTCAATCCATAACGGCCTTCCATCTACCTCCCACTTTAGATAACCAAAAGGCCAGACATTCCCTTTCCCAGCATCCTTTGCACCAAGGGCATGGGCATGTGACTAGACTTGGCCAATCAAATCCTCATACCCAAGACTGAATCCAGAGGCAGGTTGTGGACCCAGCACCCGTTGTCCTTATGATTCTGAAACCACCAGAGCTGACTGTGCTGTTTGCAAATAAGAATCCTGTTTGATAAAACGTCTGTTAGATTAAGGTGAACTGAGGTGGCCAAAAATCCATGTCTGAGGCTGGACAAGCCACTGGGACCACTGTCTCAATATCTTAGGCCTCATGGTCTGTGCTTGGAACATTGCTCTGAGATTGATCTAAATTTCATCCATTTTCATTGTTATATTTGTTTGATTACGGACCCTGCGAGGTACAAACGATTTGCACTCAACAACTAACCTAAAGGTTGGAAGTTTGAACCCATCCAGTGGTGCTGTGGAAAAAGTCCTGGCAGTCTGATTCCATAAAGATCACAGCCAAAAAAAACAAAACCCTATGGAGCTCAGTTCTACTCTGTAGCATATGGGGTTGCTATGAGTTGGAATTGACTTGATGGCAACAGGTAGTATTTGTATTTGTTTGATTATAGCATGCACTTAAACATAAAAACCTTAGAATGCAGGAAACTTGGAAAATATGGAGAAGAAAGCAAAAGACATCCACATCAACTCAAGATAATCAGTTTATATTTCATTTCTTCCAGTCTTCTATGTACATATTAAAAAAAAAACCCATTGCTGTCAAGTTGATTCCTACTCATAGTGACCCTACAGACAGAGTAAAACCGCCCCATAGGGTTTCCAAGGAGCAGCTGGTGGATTGTAACTGCTGACCTTTTGGTTAGCAGCTGTAGCTCTTAACCACTGTGCCACCCAGGACCCCAATGCCTATTTCATTAAAAATTTACATACTATATATGTGTACATATATAATATGTATATTAAATATATACATTATATATTACATATATATATTTTATATATACATGTTATGTGTGTATATTATATATGTGCATATATATAATATTTAAATTTTTTATAAGATGGGATTTGTGTGTATGCAGAGTGTGGTCCTCCCTAAGCTTTTTCTTCCAAACATAAAAAGGACTGTACTTTTTCTGCCCCTACTTGTGCGGTTGTTGTTGTTGTTAGTTGCTGTTGAGTCGGCTCCAACTCATGGTGACCTTACGCATAACAGAACGAAACGTTGCCCACTCCTGCACCATCTTCACGATCGTTGGTATGCTCAAGTGCATTTTTGTGGCTACAGTGTCAATCCATCTCATGGAGGGTTTCCCTGGTTTTTGCTGACCCTCTGCTTATCCAAACATGATGTCCTTTTCTAGCAACTGGGCCCCCCTGAAGTCATGTCCAAAGAAATCAAGCTGAAGTCTAGGCTTCCTCACTTCTAAGGAGCATTCTGATTGTATTTCTTCCTTCCCTTTTTTTTTTTTTATCGTGCTTTAGGTGAAAGTTTAGAGCTCAAGTTAATTTCTCATACAAAAATTTATACGCATATTGTTATGCAACACTCGTTGCAATCCCTATAATGTGACAGCACACTCCCCCTTTCCACCCCGGGTTTCCTGTGTTGCTTCAACCAGCTCCTGTCCCTTCCTGCCTTCTCATCCTGCCTTCGGACAGGAACCGCCCATTTGGTCTCGTGTATCTGCTTGAACTAAGAAGCACACTCTTCATGAGTATTATTTTATGTTTTATAGTCCAGTCTAATCTTTGTCTGAAGAGTAGGCTTCAGGAATGGGTTTAGTTCTGGGTTAACAGAGAGTCCAGGGACCATGTCTTCTGGAGTTCCTCCAGTCTCAGTCAGACCATTAAGTCTGGTCTTTTTACATGAATTTGAGTTCTGCTTCACACTTTTCTCCTGCTCCATCAGGGACTCTCTGTTGTGTTCCCCGTCAGGGCGGTCATTGGTGCTAGCTAGGCACCATCTAGTTCCGCTGGTCTCAGGCTGATGGAGTCTCCAGTTTATGTGGCCCTTTCTGTCTCTTGGGCTAATACTTTCCTTGTGACTTTGGTGTTCTTCATTCTCCTTTGCTCCAGGTGGGTTGGGACCAATTGACGCATCTTAGATGGTCACTTGCTAGCTTTTAAGACCCCAGACGCCACTCACCAAAGTGGGATGCAGAGCAATCTCTTAATACACTTTGTTATGCCAATTGACCTAGATGTCCCCTGAAACCATAGTCCCCAGCCCCTGCTACTCTATCCCTTGAAGTATCTGGTTGTATTTCTTAGTCGTGGCCATATGACTACACAAGGCCACAGACATTCAGCAGAAGTGTCACTTGCACACAGAAGCTCTAAGTACAGTCGTCCCTCGGTATCCGTGGGGGATTGGTTCCAGGACCCCCACAGATACAAAATCCGAGGATGCTCAAGTCACTTATATAAAATGGTACAGTATTTGCATATAACCTACGCACATTCTCCCATATACTTTAAATCATCTCTAGATCACTTATAATACCTAATACAATGTAAATACTATGTAAATAGTTATTAATGCTTAACATTTAACATTTAATGCTTTCTCAGTCTCTGCAAGCACTATATAATGAACCAGAGAGACCTTTTTTCTTTTTCCCCGAATATTCGATCTATGGTTGGTTGAATCCACAGACGCAGAACCCAAAGATACAGAGGACCGACTGTACCAATGCATGCTGCACCTAGGCAATTGAGGAAACACGTGTCCGGACGGAGCCTCCGTATTCCTGGATGCCGAGTGACTATGATTATGCAAAGTGGTCATGTGTGAATGAAAAATAAACCTTCGTTGTTTTAGACTACTTAGATGATGGGGGTATTTGTTACTGCAGCAGTCTATGACTCAGCCTAGCCTACAGATACCACTTTTTTTTTTCTTTATTTTTTCTTTGGAAATACTATAGACTCACAACAAGTTGCAAAACTAGTAGAGACGTTGGGTATACTCTTCACCCAGCCCCGCAATGGTAACATTGTCCCTAACTATTGACAGATAGACAGCTTCCATAGAATTGACTCCGACTCATGGCAACCTTACATACAAAAGAATAAAACGTTGCCCAGTCCTGCGCCATCATCACGGTCACTGGCGTATTTGAGGCCACCGTTGCAGCTGTGGTGCCAATCCATCTCAGCAAGGGTCTACCTTGCCCTCAGTGGCCCTCTACTTCACTCAACATGATGTCCTCCTCCAGCGATTGATCCCTCCTGATGATGTGTTCAAAGTAGTAAGTAGAAGAATCTTCTGTTGTGATAGATAAGGTTTGCATTGGCTAATTTTTGGAAGTAGATTTCCAGGCCTTTCTTACTCGTTTGTAAGCTTCGCTGAAACCTGTCCACCGTGGGTGATCCTGCTGGCATTTGAAATACTAGTAGCATCGCTTTGGGCATCACAACAACACACAAGCCACCACAGTATGACAAACTGACAGAGGGGTAGTGGAGATGTAGCTATAAAACCAAAAAAAATAACCAAACTCGAGTCAATTCTGACTCATAGCAACCCCATAGGACAGAGTGGAACTGCCCCATAGGGTTTCCAAGTTGCAACTGGTGAATTCAAACTGCCGACCTTTTGGTTAGCAGCCAAGCTCTCAACCAGTGAGCCACCAGGGCTCCAGCTGATTATTAAAATCAGGAAACTGACATTAGCACAATACAATTAGGGAGACTACAGACCTTACTGGGATCTCATTGACTTCATAGCCTGTTTCCTCCTATGTGGCATAGTCTTCATGCCCACAAGATGATGTTGAAAGGCTGCTCGGCATCTCACGGATGAACCTCCGCAGATGTGGCAACTCCTTTGTTGCTGGGTATTTTGATTCCCAGCAAGAGCTACGAAGGGAACATCCTGGTTCACATTACCTTTGTATCTCGGATGATTTAAGAGAAATTCCTCAGAAAAGAGTCTGAACACTTTAAGGCATCTTGCCAATTCCCTTTATAGAAAAAAAGCATATCCCTGTACAGTCCCGCATAGGAGAGGGCCATCTCCCCACAGCCTGGCTGACCCTGTGTATCATCATTTAATCAGTCTTTACCAATTTGCTAAGCCAAATAGAAATAATAGTAGTAGTAGTAATGAAGTATCTTCTATTGTTTTAATTTGCATTTACTTGATTGTTAATAGGACTAATTTTTTTAAATGCACACTTGTATTTCTTCTTGGCAGTTCCTCTGTGGGACTTTTGAAGATAAATAGCAAGTAGCAAACAGGAGGAACTTGTCTGTCAGTTTCTCAAAGCATTTATTTAGTTGGTGAACAAGCTAGCATTTCTCTTTCTGTTTCCACCAGTTAATCTTCACCACTTCCCCCTCCTGTTGGTTACTTATCAACAAGTCTTTGTGTGTCATGGACACAGGCTTTTAAAACAAACCTATTTTGGACTCTCACAGGGAGAAGCCTCCTCCCTTAGATGATCATGGAAGTGTCAGAAGGGGGCAGGAAAGTGACATTTGAGATAAGATCAGATGAAGGCGAGTTGGCCAGGTGAGGCGTTCCGGGGAGAGGGGCCCCCTGTGTTCACAGGCCTCGAAGAGTGCAGTGTCCAATTTCAGTGTGGCTGAGGTTTAGGAGTCCCTGGGTCATGTGGACAGTTAATGTGCTCACCGCTTTGCTGCTAACTGAAAGGTTGATGGTTCAAGTACACCTACGGCTATCTTGGAAGGAAGCCCTGGTGATCTTCCAGAAAATTAGTCGTTGAAAAACCCAGTGGTGTGTAATTTTATTCTGACACTCATGGGGTCACCGTGAGTCAGAGGGAACTCGGCAGTGACTGGTTTGGTGGATTTTTTTTTTTTTTTTTTGAGGTTTAGAAAGATACAGATGGAGAGTTGCCAGGCTCAGATGATCAGGGCATGTTTAGGACCTCTACACTGTGGGAAGAACAGACAGTGATGGGGAGGAACTGACCCCAAGGCAGTGGGAAGAACAGACAGTGATGGGGAGGAACTGACCCCAAGGCAGTGGCTGGACCAGGTTGGGGTTGAGGATGGAGAGGCAGGAAGACTTAAGATACTCAGAAAGGAGAGTGGGCAGAGCAGGGAGGCTGATGGGATGGTGGGGGACTTAGATGGCTGGGTCCAGGGGGCCACCTGTGAGGTGGGGCCACAGGAGCAGAGTCAGGTGTGGGAGGGATATGAGTCCGGCTTTGGATACCTCACAAATATGAATGCCCCGAAAGACAAGAATCATTTGTCTTATTGCAGTAGAAACTTTTGAGTCTGTGAGATAAACTTTAAACCAACTATTCTGTTGAGTCCAACATTGGTGAGGAATCAGGAAATAGTTGTTAAAATGGACCTTATCAGCTTGGAGAGGCTCCCAAACTCCATCCTTCCCTAAGGAGTAACAGCTGTTCAGGATGCAGTATGTTTGGGGGGTGTCCTGACAGACCTTTCTCTAAGAGTTTATGTGGCAGACACATGGTCAAGAGCAAATAACTGAAATTGCTGTGTGTGCCACAAATGGCATCTCACTAGACATTTCTTTCTGTAGCTTGATTTGCTATCCTCAAAAACGTTCTAAAGAGCTTTCCATCTTAGCTTAAGTCTATCTGTATCATTCAAAAATTGTTTTATGAAGTTCCAGTTACTGTTATTGCATAACAAATTGCCCCACAATTTAGTGGCTTAAAACAACATTTTTTCCCCATGGTTTCTGTGGTCCAGTGAATAGCTTTTATATGGTCTTTTCTTACCATGGTCTTGTAAGTCCCACAACACGATTGAGTGGGAATGTGCAAATGAGGTGCTTGTGCCCACCAAGGGGATTGGCCAGGTTTCTAACAATGCAAATAAGTTGCATGGAACCCTGTGGGGGGTGGGGGGTGGGGGTGGGGGTTGGCACCATACAAGTAAGGTATATGGAATCCTAACAAGGCGATTGGTCAGTTTTGTCATCCAGCTAGGCTTAAAATGAACAAATCCCAGAGCAGGAGAGGGACCTCACTACCATCGAGAAGAACAGATGGGAGTGGAGAATATCCTTTGGATCTGGGGTCCATGCAGTCTGAACCTCCTAGACCCAGGAGGCAGAGCAAGCTGTAACACCAGAGATGGTGAGAAGCAGCAGCAAGCGCAGTAGAATCCAGCAGCAAAGACGTGACAGCAGCAGAGCCAGGACACTGACATCAGACAGCACAGTGGGGTTCCTGGCCCAAAAAGCAAGGCGGCTACAGTGGGTGTGCCAACTCATGGAGTGAGATTGCTGAGCGCCTTCCAGCAGGAGGTTTCTTGGAGGAATGAGGTGCCTCCGTGCACTTATTGGCGGAGCTAAAAAGCTCTGTAACTCTTGCCCAAGCAGGGCAGAGGCAAGCTCAGGGCCCAAGGGGTTGAAAGAAAAGGCCTACCTGCCAGCGAGGCTGAGAAGCTGTCCTGACAAAAGAAATGTATCCTGAGTGGTTCCTGATCCTAAATTGTAACCTGTTACTTCCCTAATAAACCCCATAGCTGTGAGTATGATCTGTGCATTCTGTGTGGCCGTTGCAACAAATTATCAAACCCAGCAGAGAAGTAGAGAGTGCCATGGGAGGGATGGCTGGTGTCAGAATTGGTGAAAAGGTTGGAGAGTGGAGGTATGTCTGACTTCCACCTCATAGGAATCAGCCTTGGGCTGTTGATGCTGATAGTTATTCTCGTCCCCCTTGGTGCCACTACTCCTCTGTCAGTTTGTCATACTATGGTGGCTTGTGTGTTGCTGGGATGCTGGAAGCTATGCCACCGGTATTTCAAATACCAGAAGGGTCACCCATGATAGACAGGTTTCAGTTGAGCTTCCAGACTAAGACAGACTAGGAAGAAGGACCTAGCAATCTACTTCTAAAAAAATCGGCCAGTGAAAACTTCATGAATAGCAGCAAAGAAGGATCAGCAGTTGGAAAATATAGCCTTGGTGATAGAAATGACGACAGAAATTTCATGATAGAATTTTGCAAGACCAGCAACGTATTCATTGGAAATACCTTTTCTCAACAACATAAATGGCTACTACGCTGTATTATACAAGTATTATAATGAAATGTGCAAAGACCTGCAGACAGAAAACCAAAAGAGAAGAACATGCTCTATTTCTCAAGCTGATTGCCTGTGTTTTACTATGTAAAGGCATTCAACTGGGTGGATCAGAACCGATTATGGATAACATTGTGAAAAATGAAAATTCCAGAACACTTAATTGTGTTCATGAGTCGCCTGTACATAGGCCAAGAGGCAGTTGTTTGAACAGAACAAGGGGATACTGTGTGGTTTAAAATCAGGAAAGGTGTGCATCAGTATCCATTCACCATACTTATTCAATCTGTATGCTGAGCAAATAATCCAAGAAGCTGGACTATATGAAGAAGAACAGGGCATCAGGATTGGAGGAAGACTCATTAACAACCTGCGTTATGCAGATGATACAAGCTTGCTTGCTGAAAGTGAAGAGGACTTGAAGCACTTACTGATGAAGCTCAAAGACCACAGCCTTCAGTATGGATTACACCTCAATATAAAGAAAACAAAAATCCTCACAACTGGATCAATTAGCAACATCATGATAAATGGAAAAAGATTGAAGTTGTTAAGGATTTCATTTTACATGGATCCACAATCAACACCCATGGAAGCAGCAGTCAAGAAATCAAAAGACACATTGCATTGGGCAAATCTGCTGCAAAAGACCTCTTGAAAGTATTAAACATCTAAGATGTCACTTTAAGGACTAACGTTCGCTTGACCCAAGACATAGTGGGTTTTGTTTTTTTTTTTGTTAATTTTTCTCATTATTTTATTGTACGATAAGTGAAAGTTTACAATTCAAGTTAGTCTCTCATACAAAAATTTATACATACATTGTTATGTGACCCTAATTGCTCTCCCTATACTGTGACAGCACACTCTTCTTTCCACCTCGGATTTCCCTGTGTGCATTCAACCAGCTCTGACCCTCTCTGCCTTCTCATCTCACCTACGGACAGGAGCTGCCCATTTAGTCTCATGTATCTACTGGAGCTAGGTAGCACACTCTTCACGAGTATCATTTTATGTCCCATAGTCCAATCTAATCTTTGTCTGAAGAGTTGGCCTCTGGAATGGTTTTAGTGCTGGGTTGGCAGAGAGTCTGGGGGCCATGCTTTCTGGGGTTCCTTCAGCCTCAGTCAGACCATTAAGTCTGGTCCTTTTACTAGAATTTGAGTTCTGCACCCCACTTTTCTCCTGCTCCATCAGGGACTCTCTGTTGTGTTCCTCGTCAGGGTAGTCATTGGATCATATGGTACTTCTATTTCTAGCTTTTTAAGGAAGCGCCGAATCGATTTCCAAAGTGGCTGTACCATTTTACATTCCCACCAACAGTGTAGAACTGTTCCAGTTTCTCCACAACCTCTCCAACATTTATTATGCTGTGTTTTTTGGATTAGTGCTAGCCTTGTTGGGGTGAGATGGTATCTCACTGTAGTTTTGATTTGCATTTCTCTACTGGCTGATAATCGTAAGCATTTCTTCATGTGTCTGTTAGCCACTTGAATATCTTCTTTGGTGAAGTGCCTGTTCATATCCTTTGCCTATTTTTTAATTGGGTTATTTGTCTTTTTATTGTTGAGGATTTGCAGTATCTTGTATGTTTTAGAGATTAGATGCTGATCGGATTTGTCATAGCCAAAATTTTTTTCCCAGTTTGTAGGTTGTCTTTCTACTCTTTTGGTGAAGTCTTTTGAAGAGTGTAAGTGTTTGATTTTTAGGGGCTCCCAGTTATCTAGTTTCTCTTCTGGTGTTTGTGCATTGTTACTTATGGTTCCTTTCTGTTTATGGCATGTATTAGGGCTCCTAGTGTTGTCCCTATTTTTTCTTCCATGATCTTTATCGTTTTAGATTTTATATTTAGGTCTTTGATCCATTTTGAGTTAGTTTTTGTGCATGGTGTGAGGTATGGGTCTTGTTTCAGTTTTTTGCAGATGGATATCCAGTTATGCCAGCACCATTTGTTAAAGAGACTGTCTTTTCCCCAGTTAATGGACTTTGGGCCTTTGTCAAATATCAGCTGCTCGTAGGTGGATAAATTTACACCTGGAGTCTCAATTCTGTTCCATTGATCTATGTATCTGTTGTTATACCAGTACCAGGCTGTTTTGACTACCATGGCGGTATAATAGGTTCTAAAATCAGGTAGTGTGAGGCCTCCCACTTTGTTCTTCTTCTTGAGTAATGCTTTACTTATCTGGTGCCTCTTCCCTTTCCATATGAAGTTGGTGATTTGTTTCTCCATCTCATTAAAAAATGTCGTTGGAATTTGGATTGGGATTGCATTGTATCTGTAGATCGCTTTGGGTAGAACTGACATTTTCACAATGTTGAGTCTTCCTATCCATAAGCAAGGTATGTTTTTCCACTTAAACAGGTCTCTTTTGGTTTCTTGCAGTAGTGTCTTGTAGTTTTCATTGTGTAGGTCTTTTACATCTCTGGTTAGATTTATTCCTAAGTATTTTATCTTCTTGGGGGCTATTATAAGTGGTATTGATTTGGTGATTTCCTCTTGGAAGTTCTCTTTGTTGGTGTAGAGGAATCCAACTGATTTTTGTATGTTTAGCTTGTATCCTGACACTTTGCTGAAATCTTCTGTTAGTTCCAGTAGTTTTCTTGTGGATTCTTTGGGGTTTTCTGTGTATAAGATCATATCATCTGCAAATAGAGATACTTTGAATTTTTCCCTACCAATTTGGATGCCCTTTATTTCTTTTTCTAGCCTAATTGCTGTGGCTAGGACCTCCAGCACAATGTTGAATACAAGTGGTGATGAAGGGCATCCTTGTCTTGTTCCCGTTCTCAGGGGGAATGCTTTCAAAGTCTCTCCATTTAGGATGATGTTGGCTGTTGGCTTTGTATAAATGCCCTTAATTATGTTGAGGAATTTCCCTTCTATTCCTATTTTGTTGAGAGTTTTTATCATGAATGGGTGTTGGACTTTTTCAAATGCCTTTTATGCATCGATTGATAACGTCATGTGGTTCTTGACTTTTGTTTTATTAATGTGATGGATTCCATTGTTTTTCTAATGTTGAACCATCCCTGCATACCTGGAATAAATCCCACTTGATCATGGTGAATTATTTTTTTGATATGTAGCTGAATTCTATTGGCTAGACTTTTGTTGAGAATTTTTGCGTCAATGTTCATGAGGGATATTGGTCTGTAATTTTCTTTTTTTGTGGTATTTTTACCTGGTTTTGGTATCAGGGTTATGCTGGCTTCATAGAATGAGTTTGGGAGTATTCCATCCTTTTCAGCCATAGTGTTTTAAATTGCCTCATATGCATGCAAAAGCTGGCCAATGAATAAAGAAGACCGAAGAAGAATTGATGCCTTTGAATTATGGTTGTTGGCAAAGAATACTGGATATACTATGGACTGCCAGAAGAACAAACAAATCTTTCTTGGAAGAAGAACAGCTAGAATGCTCATTAGAAGCAAGGATGGTGAGACTTCACCTTACATATTTTGGACATGTTATCAGGAAGGACCAGTCCCTGGGGAAGGACCAGTCCCTGGAGAAGGACATCATGCTTGGTGGAATAGAGGGTCAGCAAAAAAGAGGAAGATCCTCACCAAGATGGATTGACACAGTGGCTGCAACAGTGGGCTCAAGCATAACAACAATTGTGAGGATGGCCCAGGACTGGGCAGTGTTTCGTTCTGTTGTACATGTGGTCGCTATGAGTCAGAATCAACTTGATGGCACCTAACAATAACAACAATGCACGTGGACCTCACCAGTTGGAATACACAGGAATCAAATTGACTCCATCTGTGGAAAGAGACGATGGAGAAACTCAATATCATCAGTCAGAACAAGGCCAGGGGCCGACTGTGGAACACACCCTCAGTTGCCCATACACAAGTTCAAGTTGAAGCTGAAGAAAATTAAAACAAGTCCACAAAAGCCAAAGTGTGACCTTGAGTATATCCCACCTGAATTCACAGACTCTCTCAAGAATAGATTTGACACATTGAACACTAATGACTGAAGACCAGACGAGTTGTGGGATTATATCAAGGACATCACACATGAAGAAAACAAAAAGTCATTAAAATGACAGGAAAGAAAGAAAAGACCAAAATAAATGTCAGAAGAGACTCTGAAACTAGCTAAAGCAAATAGAAGAATTGATGAATTAAAAGAGCTGAACAGAAGATTTCCAAGGGCAGCTCGAGAAGAGAAAGTAAAGTATTAAAATGACATGGGCAAAAACCTGGAGTTAGAAAACCAAAAAGGAAGAACACGCTTGGCAATTCTCAAGCTGAAAGAACTGAAGAAAAAATTCAAGCCTCAAGTCACAATACTGAAGGATTCTATGGACAAAATATTGAATGACAGGAAGCACCAAAAGAAAATGGAAGGAATACACAGAGTCACTGTTCCAAAAGGAATTGGTCGACATTCAACCATTTCAGGAGGTAGTATGTGATCAAGAACCAATGATATTGAAGGAAGAAGTCTCTGCACTGAAAGCATTGGCAAAAAACAAAGCTCCAGGAACTGATGGAATACTAACTGAGATGCTTCAACAAACAGATGTAACGCTGGAAGCACTTACTTGTCTATGCCAAGAAATTTGGAAGAGAACTACCTGGCCAAGTGACTGGAAGCGATCCATATTGGTGCCCATTTCAAAGAAAGGTGATCCAACAGAATGTGGAAATTATCAAACAATATCATTAATATTACATGCAAGTAAAATTTTGCTGAAGATAATTCAGAAGTGGTTTCAGCAATACATCGACAGGGAGCTGGAAGAGATTCAGATTAGATTCATAAGAGGACATGGAACTAGGGATATCATTACCGATGTCAAATGGATCTTGGCTGAAAGAAGACAATACCAGAAAGATGTTTACCTATGTTTTATTGACTATGCAAAGGCATTAGACTGTGTGGATTCTAAGAAATGAATAACATTGCGAAAATGGGAATTCCAGAACACTTAATTGTGCTCTTGAGGAACCTGTACATAGACCAAGAGGCAGTTGTTTGAACAGAACAAGGGGATACTGTGTGGTTTAAAATCAGGAAAGGTGTGCATCAGTATCCATTCACCATACTTATTCAATCTGTATGCTGAGCAAATAATCCAAGAAGCTGAACTATATGAAGAAGAATGGGGCATCAGGATTGGAGGAAGACTTATTAACAACCTGCGTTATGCAGATGACACAAGCTTGCTTGCTGAAAGTGAAGAGGACTTGAAGCACTTACTAATGAAGATCAAAGACTACAGCCATCAGTATGAAACACACCTTAACGTGGACAAAACCCCTCATAACTGGACCAATAAGCAACATCATGATAAACAGAGAAAAGATTGAGGTTAGGTTGTCAAGGATTTCATTTTACTTGGATCCACAATCAATGCCCATGGAAGCAGCAGTCAAGAAATCAAAAGATGCATTGCATTGGGCAAATCTTGCTACAAAAGATCTCTTTAAAGTGTTAAAAAGCAAAGATGTCACTTTAAGGACTAAGGTGTGCCTGACCTGATGTTTTCAATCGCCTCATATGCATGCAAAAACTGGACAGTGAGTCAGGAAGACCGAAGAAGAGTTGATGCCTTTGAATCATGGTGTTGAAAAATATTGAATATACCACAGACTGCCAAAAGAACGAACAAATCTGTCTTCGAAGAAGTACAGCCAGAATGCTCCTTAGAAGCAAGGATGGCGAGACTTTGTCTCACATACTTCGGACATGTTATCAGGAGGGACCAGTTCCTGGAAAAGGACACCATGCTTAGTAAAGTAGAGCATCAGGGAAAAAGAGGAAGACCCTCGACAAGATGGATTGACACAGTAGCTGCAACAACACTGATGATCGTGCGGAACCAGGCAGTGTTTTGGTCTGTTGCACACGTGGTTGCTATGAGCTGGAATCGACTCAGTGACACCTAACAACAGGGCTGCCATCATGCCCTGAGCTGTTCCCATCACAACCATGGCCACCTGACATCCCAGATTTATGGTCCTGCCTCTCTGGGAACACAGAGACTTGCCCCCACCCCCCTTGCTCTACCCACATCCTTTCCAGGGTCATCTCACCTTCTCAGACCCAGGGCTCCGCCTCCAGAGCCCAGAGCAGGTTCTAGCCGCAGAGGACCCTGTGTCCCCCAAATATTGGTTCAAATGTGGAACCTTGGGCAAGTGCCTCTACCACTCCGAGCAGGGCCGGATTAAGGCATGTAAGAGCCCTCAACATTGATAATCTGTGGTCCTGTGCTTACTCATTTGAACGGGATACATGAGATGTATATGTGTGTATGTCTTAGCTATCCATGATGTAACTTCTTTTTAAATGCAACTATAATATTAGTGATTGAATGAAAAAGTGACGTATGCCATTTTAGCAGAATGAGATGAACTGGATTATGAATTTTTATTGGATGTTGGATACTAAGATTTTTAGTTATATACCACATTTTCTACAGAAAAGAATATTCTGCATATTCTACAACAAAGAGAATGAGTCAGTGAACTTAGTTGTTTCAACAATCAATATAAAATTCTGTTGATGTCCCACATGAAAAACTGACTTTTACCAGTTTTGCTATAAACAGCTCATACTTCAATTTTGATGCTTATTTTGTAAAAAAAAATGCTATAATTTTAAGTGAACAAATGAGGTGTCATAAAAGAAAATTTATCAGAAAATATTAAAACAAATTACTATATTTTATTTTTAGATAGATCTTTCATCTCTAACATGTTATAATTAAAAATATTCCCACTCTTTGCTCTTACAAAGTCAATGATTTTTTCACAATTAAGCTGCCAAACAACATCTACTTCCATACATAATAAGGATAATGAATTGAGTATTTCTTGAATAACTGTTCTATGCTGAAGGTTTTCAAGTCTCTTTAGGGACGAAAGTAAGCATTCTGTTGTGCAGTTGGTGATCGTTAAGGTTAGGAATATGTGTAAAGCAATTTCAACATTAGGATACATGCATTGTATTTTATCTTCTATTATGGAATTATACATGCCAACATGAGTAAAATTGGTCTTTCCTGAATCTGTAAACTTAGTTCTCATGTAAGAATGAAATTGCCGCTCTTCTCCGTAAAGGTTTATATTTAAGTCATCAGGATAAGCCTGCACGAATTTCTTGGATACCTTCATGCAGTCTTCATTGGGTATATCCACATTATTTAAGAAGGAAAATCTATTTGAAAGAACTTACATATTCTTCCACTTCTTTTCATGAAAAGATTCAAGTGTGTCAGTGATGGTGTACGTGGTTACACAAAATTGATTTCTGGCACTCGATGCTTCTGGAGTACTTCTGTCATTTATTTGGATGTGAACACAAAAATTTCTATTTGAAAATTAGTTAAGTAAAAAAAAGATTTGGAACATGTGATTCTGTTCTTCGGGTCTGAGATAGCCAAAAGAAATAGTACTTACAAGGCATTCAGAAATCATTTCATTTGTCATATGATGTTTGTTGGCGGACCCTTCTCAGATCAAGTGTTTTTCGTCTTGAAATAATACTTAAAAACTTATGCACTAACATTCCGTCCTTTGATGCTGTGTCTTCACAGTTTATTGGACTACTGCTAATTCCCGACAGGGGTGAGAAGGATCGCAAAGAGCATGATGCAAATACAAGGGCACGCTCAGTCTGAAAATACGTTATTTTGCACAGGACGGGACCAGACATGTCACGAGTTACATGATTATAGTGTCACCGCTGTGTTCTTATGTGGTCAATGAGAGAGAGAACTGAATGTGAGGTTATACCCAATCGGTCCAAAATGAAAAATACAATTGTTATCATATACAAAATTTATAAAATGTACACTTTATCTCTTTGTGGAATTTTCAATTCCCCTATTTGGAGATACGCACATAAGCGATGTAACAATTACACCACTTCTCGATGAGCAAGTTTGTTTTTCGAGTAATAACAAAATCCATTTCTTAAAAGGAAGTCAGTCTGAAGGGAAATAGAAAATACATTCCTATTATTTTTAATATCTAAATATTCATTTCCTCCAGGAATTGTTCAATCTCCTCACATGGAGATACGTAAATATTCTAGTAATATAATGTCCTGATACATGCCCTCTGTTGCTTTCTTGGAAGACGAGTTTAGAAACACACTCACTGGTGCAAAACAGAAACATATTTTGCTCAATAAATAATGAATTCTGCGTCCTCTTAAATGAGCCTGCTACCTCGCTTACTGGCATACGTACAGTAATATCAAGTACTGTGTCCCACACAGTGGACAATAAAAAACAAAATTCACTCGATGCATAAAACTTTCCATTTTAGATAAACATTTCCAGTATTTTTGTGATGTTTGGTGTTAGCATTATTTCTCAAGTTAGTATTATATTAAATGTATGCTAGATTGCAGCCACGTGTATGCCAAACATATTTTAAAGTTCAAGTTATAAATAATATTGTTTACAAAACTTAGCACATAATTCTGTACGTAAATTCTATACGGTTAAAAAGTAACTTGACTGAATTCATTGCAATAGTTGACTTCTTCGAGTTCCTTCACTTTTGCGCATCATCTGGGGCTGGAGTTCCCACTGGTTGTGTATCAGGACGTGTGCAAGAGTAAACTGTTGTGTGCAAGAGTAAACTGTTGTGTTTGTATCATGGCAAAGAGCATGGAGTAACTCCTGGCTGGAGTTACTGGATCAGCAGATGTAGATGTACAAGGGGGTGATCTCAAAATGGATCAGAAACCTGTTATCTATTAATATAGTTGGTCCTTGCCCAGTAACCACTCGTGTTGGATCCGGCTGCATATTGGGTGAATGTAGCAAGAATTAGACTTGACAGGCCAACCCCACCTCTTATTAGAAAGAAAATAGTATACTCCCAAGAGACTTGCCGATAAGGAGTTTAAAATTACACAAGAGGGGACCGTAGGAGACAGTTGTCAAAGGTGTTGAAGTGGTAGGGGACTCATAGCTTAAACAACCTTGCTTGTGGGTGCCCTGGTGTGAACTTTATTTCCAGCCGGCACATTCTTGTACACTGGAGCTGGTAACAGTTTCATTCAGGGCCCTGCTAGCTCCCTTCCACTGCGGTGCTTGCTTTTCCTTGTGTCCTGTCTTCTTGGCATCTATAGGTCTTTGGACAACTGGTGCCCTTATTTTGTTGATGCTTAAGCATGAGCTTACCTTGCTTACTGGGTAATCTGTCCCTGTCTCCGGGCCCCACTTGTGCCATCTATGAAATGGAAATGACACCCGCCCCCCACCCAAGCCCCCTGGGAGAAAGCGAGGAGAAAGGGACTGGCCAGCAGGGCAGAGCTGGCGGGGAAAGGGCCGTTGAGAGGGCCAGTGCTGAAAGCAAGGCTTGGAGGGCCCAGCAAGCAGTCCTCACTGGAGCTGCAGCTGAGGTTGGCGGACGCCCCGGGTTCACGGCCACACAAGGACTGAGCCAGTTCCAAGACCTGAGGGCAAGGTCAACGGGGGAGCTGGGCTGGGGGGCCTGCAGTTGTGACCTCTCACACTTCCACCACAGCCCACATGTCTTTGTGTTCCCATGACACTGGTGTCACACATGTGGATGCTCAGCCAAACTCCTGTTGAGTCTCTTCAGTTTTTCCTCAAAAACTCTCTTCTTTTTAATGGTCACAGTAGAAATACAGAGATACTTGAAGAAAGAAGTGGAAACCTCCATGAGTACATTTTGGCTTCTTAGGGAGGTGCAGAAACCTATGGTCACATACCCTGGAAGTGGCGAGGCTAGGATTTGAACCCATGACCACCTAATGTGAGAGGAAGGTGAGCAGGGCTGGAGAAGCCACCGGCTCCATGACTGGCTGTGTGGACTCAGGCAAACGCTTGATTTCCTTGTGCTTCAGTTGTCTCATCTGAAAAGTGGGGATAACCACTGTGAGGAGGTAATGAGCTCAAGCCCCATTTCCTGTGTGTTTAGGCCTCATGAGACCCCTTCTCAATGTGACCCACGATGCCTGTCCCCCATCTTTTCACAGCAACAGAATCTACAACTTTAGCTGGGCACACAGGCATCCAAAATAAAGGCTGGATTTCCCAACTTCTTGTACAACTAGGTGTAGCCATATGTCCAAGCTCAGGCCGACAGGGATATAAGACAAAATGAGGTGTCAGCTTCCAGGGAGTGTCTCTAAAGGGCTGGGGTTGGGGGGGCTGTATGCCCTTCTCCTCCCTTTTACCTCCCTTTTGTTGGAATAAGGATTGGATAGATGGAGCCCCAGCAGCCATCTTGGGCTATGAGGTGACCCTGGAAATAGTGGCCTAATGGTCTACGGCACCATGAGGAACCAACTCCAGACTTTGAAACGAGAGAGATATGAACTCATGTCTAGTTTAAGTCACCGTTGTTTTGGATTTTGCTGCTATTTACAATGTTCTTATGCATACATTTTTGCCATATTCAGGTTCCACACGTACTTTTTTTTTTCCTTAATGGATTCAGTTTTAAATTGGCCTCATCCTGAATACTGTGGAATCATGAGTTTGGTGAGCTGGCTCTCTGTAAACATTAAAATAAATTAAAAACTATTAAAATAAAAAATGTGTACTTTCAAAATGACAGAGTGAGGATCTTGGCAAATACTCTCCCTAAAAGCAATAATAAAACTAGACAGAACTGTCAAGGACAACCATTTCAGGGCTCTGGAGATCCATCAAAGGCATTCAACAAATTGAGAAGTGTTTATTCAAGAAAAACTACTGAACGGCAGGTAAGAACATTAGAGATTGTGGTATTTTTGCCCAAGGCTGCTCCCATTGTGGTCTCCAGGGCCAGGCCAGTAAGGGCAGCAGTGTCACTGCCAGACGGGCTGACTGTTGAAAACAGCCAAGATCTCAGTGTGGAGTGAATGGAGAAGGCCAACATCTCACAGCCAGCCTGAGGTTGTGATCCTGGTTAGGTAACAGACTGGCAAATTAGCCAAAAATTTAATAGGAGATCCAAAGAATGAGACAGCCATTGTTGGCTCCACTATCCCTAGTGGCCTGGCCAGCTGTGTGCACGCCCAAGGCTACATGTACGTTTGGGAGAGCGTCAAGACAGCGCCACTGACCCCTGCATCCCTGCTCAACAGGAGGCTGTGTGCAGGCACTGAGGGAACATGAGCCGCACTGGCATGGGGCCTGAACAAGGTCCACCAGCAAAGGGGGGAAGCCTCACTGATTCAAGGTGTTTGACCACAAGCTCTGACCAATCACTAGCTTACCACTAAGCTAGGCTGATCCAGGGGCTACTCCTACAGGTAGCCAGGCTTAAAAAGAAAAATTTCAAAAACCAACAAAAAACTGAGCAGAGATATCAGCAGCTGCACACTGTGGGAGAGACAGACACACCCTACACAGTCCAGGCAATTAGTACATAAACAGACAAAAACACCTCCCTGTAAGGGAATCAGAATTCAGAGTTGCTACAAAAATGTGTCCATTTTTCAATAACAAAAAAATTGCTAGAGACAAAAGAAACAGGAAAAGTGTGGCCCATACTCAGGAAAAAAACAAACCAACCAGAATCTGTGAGGGAATCCAGACATTGGGTTTAAATAAAGACTTCAAAGTAACCATTACAAATAGGTTCAAAGAGTTGCAGGGAAACTACAGCACTAGCAACAGAACAAACAGAACGCAATTAAAGAGAATGCTGTTATGTTGTAAAAAACGTAACTAATGCCACTGAACAACTTGTACAGAAATTTTCAAATGGGAACCTAATCTGTGTACACTTTCACCGAAAACACAATAAAATATTCTTAAATAAACATGTTCAAAGAACTAAAGGAAACTGTTTAAAGAATTAAAGGCTTGGGTTGCTATGAGTTGGAATATATAGGGTCACTGTGAGTGGGAACTGACTCGGGTTTGTTTTTTTTTTTTTTTTTGGTATGATGATGACGACTAATCAAAATCTCAATGAAAAGACAAAATTTATTTAAAAAAAAGAGTAAGTTCTGGACTAGGAAGCACCCCCTGACCACCTGGGCTCCCCACAATGCCCCGTGTTTCCTGATTTACAGCACTGACCTGTGTGGTGCCTGCCTGGTTGTGATGGTCACCCCTAACCCCTGCCCCGTCTGCAGGCTCCCAGGGGGAAGGGACTGAGCTGCTTGCTCCCTGTGGCTGAACAAATAATGAAGAACTACAATGGCACACAGTAGGGCCAAGAGCCTGGCAAAGTCCTTTTCCTTTGCCTGGGCCTCAGCGTCCTCCTCTGTGAAAGAGGCCACAACGGTTCTGGCAACAGAAGGAGGAAGACGGGGACCTGGACGCAGTGCAGCCCCACACAGGCCTCCAGTTGGCAGGCAGTCACCACCGCGCCAGGAGCCCAGGAAGCCAGGAAGAAGTCCACCAGAGGCACGGCTGTGAGTTTGTTGTCGCTTTAATTTATTACTGTATGACATCCAGTGACACTGACACACCCCGCAGGGCCTGCACGCCCCGGGCCGCGGCGAGCCTGACCTGTCCAATAAAATACAGTACGAGGAGTGGACGGCTACACGCATGCATCCACGGCTTACGCTACAGTGATTCCAAACTGCGGCTGCAACAGCACTGCCAAGGAAGGAAACGAAAAACAGGTGTGGTGTGTTCCCCAATCCATAATTCTTTTTTTTTCTTTTTTCTTTTAAAACAGTTACTGCTGTTACAAACGCTACTGATGCCAGGACAGGGTCAGACACAAACGGTCCTACATCTTCTCTGCTGTATAAATATGGAAGATTTCTGTTTATACGGTTTTACCCCACGTCGAAACTACATCTGCTGCTACCCGTTACTGCTATCTGGAACGAGGGGCTCGTGGTTGAGACTGTGGAATGTCGGCACTCAGTCTTCCTCGCTGCCACTTCCTGAGCGGTCCTGGAGGAGGAAGGAGGAGAGAGCGGTGAGTGGGCCTGTCCATCACGACCACCTGCATTACAGGGCACTCTCGACTGGGACCTGGCTAGGCTTCAAATACGCGTGTTCCATGAAACACCTGATGCAGGCCAACAAAACTCTTTCTCCAGGTGAACAAGTGGCAGGGAAGGGCGAGTCTTTGGCTTCAGGCCCTGCTGTCAACAGCCACGACCCAATTTCCTTCTTCTCCAGAGCGACTGGCCCCTGTGCCTACCCGGTTCTTTCTCGGGATCTGGGAGGCAGGCTGGGCCCTCCCTGCTGCGTCCGGCTGCTGTCTGTCTTTCCTAGTGCTCTGACCCACGGCCGGCAGCCTGGCCTTGCTTCAAAACCATGTTGGTTACCTCTTCTAAAGAAACTGTAAAGAGCTTGTCAAGGGCCACAAAACACCCTGCTGGATTCAGACTGGGCAGGAAAGACACTGTCACAGGCCTGACCCTCCTCCCCAGACACCTGGGCCACCCTGCCACACGCTCAGGACTTCTTTAAAGTCCTCACGAAGGTCACGGGCATCTTCTGCTAGATTTATCCTGAGGCACTTAATTTTTTTTTTTTAACATTACCTGCCTCACCTTCAGACACTCGAGTGTCATGACCCCTGGTCTGGATGAGTAACAGGTAAAAAGCTACATGAAACAGTCACGCCCAGAATTTTAGGCACTGCAAATACAGTAAAACCTGCGAAAGCCAGAACCTGTGTAAGGGGGAAACCTGTCAGAGAAGGAAAATGCAAATATTTCCCACTAATAGAGAGCGAGAGAAAACTTGGTAAGACCGCACCCCGTCAAAGGTGGAAAACTTAGGGGACCCAGAAAAATAAGGCAGTCCCGTCGAGTTCCAGCTCTCACAGGTTTCACTGTAATTACAAAAAGATGGTGATGCAGTTGGAGCAGGCAGGAGAACAGAACTGAAGACAACCTGTGCTATCACCCACCCCGCCCCCAGCGAGACACTGGATGTTTTGTTACTATTGCAAATGGCTACAAAAAAAAAATCCCAAGGACGAAACAGCAAATGGGGCACGCTGTGCTGGGAGGCCGGCCCCATGCTGCAGTACCCACCAGGAATCCACACGACCCCCTTGCTTTGCAGAAGAGGAAACTGAAGCTCAAGAGGAGAAGTGACCTGCCCAGGTTCCAAAGCTGGGGAGAGCCAGGTGTCAGGGCCAGAAACAGGGTGAGGGTGCCCGGGCATCCTCTGCCATGTGCCCCTGCCCCCCGGCTGCTGGGGCCTCACGTCACATCCCAGGAAACTCTGCAGTCTCCATGCCTATATCCAGCTCAGTCACACCCAGCAAGTGAAGCTGCTCCCTGCGCCCCCCCAAAATGCCCACTGCAGGCTTGAAGTTTCTGCACGTGCTCAAGGGGACCGCAGCCGCCTCAGGGGCTGCCAGCACATCCCAGCGGCACCACTATTGGCCTCGCGCACTGCATCTGCTCCACGTTTTCATTACCGAGGATCCCAGGACTTTCGTTTTTTTTTTTTATAAAGCCACTAGTGCCATGCTGAAATCCTCTTGGACCAGCCAGAGCAGCGGCAGGAACAGCCACAGGCACACCACGTGCGTCACGCAGGGCGCGGAGTGTCTGGTGGCATCTCTAATCCCGGTGCCCTCCCCTCCCACTGCCCTCAGCAGACACCTGGTTCCATCCTGCCTCGGCATGGAAGCCCCTGGGGTGCTGGGCAGGTCTGCCTCAGGTGTTAGAAGCACTGGCTTAGTCGCACAGGCCTGGGCCTGAGTGGTGGCTCTGCAGGGACCGGCCGTGTGACTGGGTCAGGCCACGTGACTCTACGCTCAGTCTCCCATCTGCAGAGCAGGGTGCTAGAGTGTCTCCCCTCACGGGGTGCTGCATCAGGGCCTGGGACACAGTGACGTGGGGATTGATCACCAGTGACCCCACCCCCACCAGCCCCAAGGGGCTCCTGCCACCTGCTCCCACCTGCGGGGCCCGGCCCTCACCTCCTCCTGCTCCTCCTCACTGTCATCGTCGCTCACGACCGGCTTGGCTCGGGACCCGCGGCTCGGCCGCCGCCGGCTCCCCTTTAACCGATCCTGAGCCTTCTCCTTCCGGCCGAGCTTGATCTTCACTTTGACTGAGCGGGCTGGGGTGGGCACGAGAGGGGGAAAGAGGAGAAATAAGATGTGAGCTTTGAAGAGCACAGTACCTCCTGAGTCAGGACCCCGATATCCTAACCACGACGGACGGTTCCCTCATGTCCCACCTCCCTCCTACAGGACTCACACTCAGACTCTGAGCCTTCCTCCTCGCCTTCCTCCTCATCCTCGCTCTCCTCGCCTTCGCTGTCATCCTCCTTCTCAATTTTCTGCCTCACGCTGGTGAAGACCGACTGCAGGACAATGGAGTCTTCATAGATCTGGGTGGGAGACACGTGGGCTTGACTGGCTGGGGCCTGATCGGAGGGCTGTCCGCTCACCCAGCCCCACATGGCGGATGGACACAGGCAGTCGGTGCCCCAAGAGCACCAGGCTTACGAAATGCTGCCAGGAAAAGGTTTCAAGGCCAAGTACGCGAGTTTAGAGATGGCGCAGGTTCCTCCCCCCTTGAAGAGTCACAGGGAACTTCAGTATTCACAGGCCCTTCAAGGGTCAGTGGTCACTGCGTCCCTGTTCAACCCAGCATCTTCCCCAAACTTAAGTGACCGTAAAAGCCCCTTCTCGGGAATATCATCCCGACCATAGTCTGCTGAGCTGAGGGTGGGAGGGGGTTTAACTTCATCACAGGAAAGACGCACAGGCTCTTCTTTTCGAGAGTGCCTCTGGTGAACTTACAATTCCAACACCTACGCGGCACCGCTCACGGGGCCATCGGGTGAATGGATACTGGTTTATTTTCTCTGTTTTGCTTGTCTTTCTTTTCTGCCTCTTTTCATTATGAACACGCACTACTTTTGTAATCAGTAAAACATTCCAAGTTGCTGGGAATTTTATTTTAACCCACTCAATCCAAAAGAGACCAGGGACATGTTGGTTTGGAGCCCAGGCTGTGAGGGGGCAAAGGCGAGAGTGTGGGACACCCCCCCAGCATGGACGGCGCCCTCACCAGCGAGCCCTCCAGGTTGAAGGTCTGCGCGTTCTGGCACAGCAGCATGACGTCCTTCTCCAGGTCATTGAGACTGCGGTATTTGTGGTTGCGAATGCGCTCCTGTGGGGAAGGGAGAACAGGCCTGACCTTGGGGCTTCCACCTCACCTGCCCGCCCTCCACTGTGCACACAAGGGGGTCGGGGCCACGGGTAACCTCTAGAGTCCTGAGCACCTGCTGCCCCCATACACCCTGGCCACCCCTCCCCGCAACACAGGCCACCGGGACCTTCAAGGCCAGAGGAGCCAGTGACCAGGCTCCTGGCTTGACGTGTTCCCACATATCCCAGCCACTCTCGGATGAAGGTGCCAAGAAGCACCTGGGACAGATGTCCCCCAAGACGCTGACACAGGGCATGTGGTGTGAGAGCCGCTGGGGTGTTACCTTTATCTTCTTGAAGTCCACGGGCTTGCGGATGAGCTCATAGTACTCGGGCAGCTCCTTGCGTGAGGGCAGCTGGATGAACACCTCGCTAAGCTGACGTCCACTGCTACTGCAGAGGGGACACAGCCAGCGTCACCCAGGGGCCTGCTGCCCTGGGCGCCCCGACCCTGCCAGCAGCTCCTGGAGAGCCCTGGCGTTTGAGGACAGAGAGGGTGAGAAGTTTAGAGTGGACGCAGGAGAAAGTTCCCAGGTACGCGCTGTCCTGTGACTTCCGAAACATTCCTGAGAGGCCACCACGCACAGTGGGCAAGACCAGGGCCGCTGGGCCCGGGAAGCAGGTGTGAATTGCAGCTCTGTGGCTGACCCTGGGCCACCATCCGGCCTCCCTGCCCCATGCTGCAAAGCCCTCTGCATCTGCCACCGAGAGACACTTGGCACAAGGTGGAAGGGCAGTGATCTGTGTGTTCACGTCTGCAGTCCGTGCAGCTCTCACACGCACGCTACGGGCGGCACTGGGAGCCAGTGAGCTTCAGGGATTTGGCAAAAACCCTAAAGGAGGACAAAAGCTGTTTTCCAGCTCTTTCCACTGAGGTTGTTTTCTACCCAGGAGTAAAGAAGCCATGCTGGCACCCAGGACTGCAGTGGTGCCTTGTGCTCCTCCTGGTCTGTGGGAAGTGCATCCATCCAGTCACTAGGTGGTGGCTCTGCTGGGGACAGCTGGGGGAAAGGCCCTGAGGAGGAGTGAGCAGGGCAGTTCAACAACTCAAAGACGCCAGTGTGGATGAGCTGAGAAATCGCATCTCATCAGCAGCTTCCCCTTCTGCTCTGTCACCTCAAGAGCTGGGATTCTGTCTCGAGAATGCCACTACCTGAGGCTGGCATTCCACAGGCAGGTCCTGCTTGGTCTGGTGAGGGTGACCATCCAGGGAGCAGGTGAGTGATCGTGATCCTCTCCACCCCGCCCTGCCCTAGCTCCCACACCCCAGATGGGCTTTCATCCAGTCCCGCTGCCAGAATGCCTGGCACGCTGCCCACTCCTTCCAGCTGCTCTGAAGTTGGGCAATGCTACTATATCCTGGCTTCAGACCCTGCAGACGGACGGTGGTGCAAAGTGGCTGAACACGGTGTACTTCCGGCTCCTTAGGAGACACTCACGCCTCTTCTTTGTATCATGAACAGAAATGGAGCCTCATGTCTCGGTCAGTCGATTCTGTCTTGGCACAGTGAGGTACTGCTGCCAGACCCTTGGGGAGGCTTGAGCAGTCACCGAGCTGAGCCCCTTTGGGTCCTGGCAACTCTGGCCTCCTCACCAGCACCGGTTTTTCACCTTATTTTCTTTTCAAGCAAATTCTCTAAGGACCGAGCATTCCGTCCGCCCCATCCCACGTTTCTGCCATCAGTCTGAGGGTCACGGATGTAGCTACTTTCTGTTTCTCATTTACTCTTCTGGAAGGCAGCAGGGGCAACAAGACGGCTTTTGGGTTTTGTCATGGATGGGGTTTTGTCACGGATGGCCCCAATTTCACAATGTCAGTAAGGAGCAGATCTGCCTGACTGCTGCCCGGAAGGCTGCACACAGCCGGGACCCAGGGCGTTTCCTCAGCTGGTATTCCTGGGCATCACGAGATCTACAACCCTTTCTCCCCACAGAAGCCTCCAAGTTGCAGACCTGTCTAAGGGGACACCCACACATACAGGGTTGGAGTCCTGCCACACACCTCACTTGCCCTTGACAAGAGCCACCATTCAATCCTTGCTCTGGG
Organism: Dugong dugon; assembly: GCA_030035585.1. Lineage (NCBI taxonomy): Eukaryota > Metazoa > Chordata > Mammalia > Sirenia > Dugongidae > Dugong > Dugong dugon. The sequence continues at coordinate 14,767,859 of CM057462.1, read as the reverse complement.
TCGGTATTGAGCCAAACACTCTGCACACATTTTCTCACTAAACTCAGAAGCAGGTACTAACGTTATTCCCATTGTTCCGATGAGGGAATTGAGGCGAGAAGCTCACCACGCTCCACCCAACACAGCCTGCCTTGGGTTTCCAACTTCTGAGACTTCTGTTCAGGCTGTAAATCAGGGACAGTATCTGAGGATGCCGGCGAGGACGTGCAGTCTTTAAGTCATCGTACCCTGTCCACTGTGCTGGCTGGATCCCCAAGCCCCTGCAAGTCCTGGACTCCCATATGCAACTGGAATTTATTTGCATCAGCTTGGAAGATAAGAAAAACCAGTTACAGTCCAGTTGACACTGACTCATGGAAACCCCATGTGTGCCAGAGAAGAATTGTGCTCCACTGAGTTTTCAATGGCTGATTTTTCACAAGTAGATCACCAGGGCTTTCTTCCAAGGTGCCTCTAGGTGGACTAGAACCACCAACCTTTTCATTAACAGCCAAGTGTGTTAACCCTATCACCTGGGACTCCTAGAAAGTGAGAACACGCAGCAAAGCATGCTTGCTACTCCCTCGGATAAGCAGACTAGGAGGATGGGAAAGGGGCCTTCTGCCAATCACAGCCCTAAAGCCCAGGCAGACCCCGATCCACGGGAGACCCCCTCCTCAACCTCGCTGTCCTCTCTAAGGAATTTTCCAAGCAAGGAGGGGCAAAGAGCCCCTTCCTTCTCATCTCAACAACAGTGCTCTACGCCCCTGCCCATGCTACACAGCAAAAACTACGTTTGACCAGGACACACACGCACAGGAAAGGTACCGGAAGGATCAGTTTCCTGACGCAACAGTCTGCCTTACCAAGTGCAACCTACTCGGATATTTCCTATTCTACTTCATTGTTTAGAAATGCCAGTTGTGACCTGCTAAATTCGCTCCACAACACACCAATGGGTCCAGACACTTGTATGAAAAGCCTTGCCCGGGAGATGTGGTGAGTGTGCTGCCGGCAGGTGCTCCGGGGTCACGTGGGCATGGCAGCAGGTGGCTGGGAAGTGAAGCAACAGTGGGTGTGCGTGGCCCTCTCCTGAGGGCAGCTCCCTGTAACACAGCTGAAAGTTTATGGTAAGACCCTCTCCTCCATTGGGCTGGGAAGAAATTACAGCAGCGAGCAAATAGCAGGGAGCAACAGGGCGCCCTCTCACATATCTTTGGGACAATTATGTCCTCGAGGAATAAAGGGCCCATCACGTCCTGCCTGACATCCTTCTCTGGGCAACAAGCTCGGAGACAGGACAGCATGGGACTGGAGGTGTATGTGAGGGTCACAGGCAGACTTTTAAAATTCCCTCCCTCAGACAGCAAGGACCTCTAGGAAATCACCTGGCATAATATTTTAATTGCCAAAATGCCGAGATGTCATTTTAAATCCTCTGGATTAAAGAATCCTTAAAGCTTGCTCCCCGCCGGGCTGCTGTGGCCCCCCAATCTTCCTCCCTTCCTCTGATCACATCTCCGTCTTGGAGGCAGACCTGCCACAGCCTCCTGCTTCACAGACTAAACCCAAAGTCCGACGATGATGGCATGGCCCTCCTGCACTCTGGCCCCACTGGCCTCCTCACACCCCCTCGGGTCTGTGTGGCTGCTGCTCCCCAGGTGGCCCTGGCTCCCGCCCTCACCTCAGCACAAATGTCACCTCCTCAGTGGGTTCTCTGAGCCCCCAAGACCACTTACTACCCACTCCCTGACCCAACTCTCCCTTCTCTCTCTCTCAATAAAAAAGAATTATTTAGATGTAGCACAGAAGGCACAAGTCTTCAGAGTCCGGTTCTGTGAGGTGCACACGAGGCTCCTCAAATCTCCCATGGTCCCACCCTCACACATACCCCTCAGGGAGTTGCTACACTGACCTCTGGCCCCTGGCTGAGCTCTGCCTCTGCTTGAACTTGATATAAACGGACTCCCGTAGGTGCACCCTGTGTCCTTGTGGCTTTAATTCGCATTTCCTCCACGCTGAGCACCTTTTCTGTGGCCTTGCAGGGCATCTGATATGCTCTTCCATGCAGTCCCTGCTCTCCCCCAGGGAGGCCTCTGTTGGGCACATTTCCTGCAAATACTTCCACCTGGTGTCTTTTCATGAATGGCTCTTACTTCTAAGTAAATCCAAATTACCAACATTTTCTTTTATATTTAATGCTTTTCCTGTCCTGTTCGAGAAATCTCCATCTATCCCAAGGTTATAAAAATATTCCCTTTCCTTGTAGAAGCTTTGCTAGTTTCCCCTTCTACATCCTTAGATGTGAGGCTGGTTATCCTGACTTGCTTTTCTCCACTGTGGTGCCCGTCATCCTGTCATATCACAGCCACCTGCCTGGACCCCAACCAGAACATGAGCCACGAGGGCAGAGACCCTGCTGCTCTACTGGCCGCTTGGTCTCTGGCCCGTGGTACGTACTAGATGCTCAACAGACATCTGCTGAATGAAGGAAGACATGAAGGTAGCTCCGAGCGGAAGTCTCACACTCATGGAGTGAGATGTGAGCTCAGGCCTGGTTCCAAGGTGTCGTGGATTGAATTATGTCCCCCCAAAATGTCTGTCGACTTGGCTAGGCCATGATTTCCAGTATTGTGTGACTGTCCACCATTTTGTCATCTGATGTGATTTTCCTGTGTATTGTAAATTCTATCTCTATGACATTGATGAGGTGGGATTAGGGGCAGTTATGTTAATGAAGCAGAACACAATCTATAAGATTACGTTGTCTTAAGCTAATTTCTTTTGAGATATAAAAGAGAAGCAAGCAGAGAGACATCGGGACCACATACTACCAAGAAACAAGAGCCAGGAGAACAGCACGTCCTTTGGACCTGGGGTCCCTGCACTGAGAAGCTCCTAGACCAGGGCAAGATTAATGACAAGGATCTTCCCCCAGAGCCAACAGAGAGAGAAAGCCTTCCCCTGGAGCTGACACTCTGAATTCGGACTTATAGCCTCCTAAACTGCGACAGAATAAATTTGTTTGTTAAAGTCATCTACTTGTGGTATTTCTGCTATAGCAGCACTAGATGACTCAGACACGAGGTCATGCTGTAATTAGGGGAGGGTCTTATTGCCCCCACCCCCACCCCAAGTGACTGTTTACATACTACCCTGTTCCAGAAAATACTTGTAGCGGCAACTACCCAGAGCTAGTCCTCTAGGTCAGCAACAACTCCTCTGTGGCCTCCAAGCAAAGCATCTCTCACTTGTGCCCAAGGGGGTCTGAACTGGTTCCTGCCGTATGCAGCCAGAAAGTCCCCATGGACACATCCCTTCAAGTCTAAAACCAAATTACAACACAAGGAGGAGCAGGAATGAAGGAATCCGAAGGGATCAACAGACCCAGGACACGAGAACAGAAGCCCAGACCGTTAGTACCCAAGAGACGGTCCACGTCCCTTCCTTAACAGATAGTGAGACCGAGCACTAGGCGAGTTCGCTAGAGACACACAGAAGACAGATGGCAGTCAGGGCGCTGGCACAGGTCCCCTTGGTGAAGTCACAATCTCTCTCACCCCTTCTTATCTGCAGCTGTAAACCAGAGGTCAGCCAGCATTTTCTGTCAAGAGCCAAAGTCAAGACTTCAGGCCTGTGGGTCATTGGGTCTGTGTTAAGACTCTGCTGTTGTAGCGCTAAAGCAATCACAGACAGCGTGTCAACGAGTGTGCTTTTGCTGTGTTCCAATAAAACTTTACGTGTGAACACTGACATGTGAATTTTCTGCAATTTTTACGTGTTATGAAGTATTCTCCCTTTTCTTTTTGTCAACCATTTAAAAATGTAAAATCCATTCTTCATTCACAGGCTGGACATACACAGGTGGTGGCCAGCTTTGGTCCTGAGGGCTGTAGCTTGCTGACCCCTGGTCTCTATCAGGGATCGAAGCATACTGCCTGGCACCCTTGCTTTCTCATCCTCTGACGGTGGCAGACATTGCTAATCCATCACAGCACCATTCCGAGCTCAGTCTCAGGTGGATACAGCAATCAGTGCAGATGGTACTCAAGAGAGAGCCTACCTGCCAAGCAAACCTGCCCGTGCCCTCCTCATTGTTCCACAGGCCTCACAGAGCATGGAAGTTGTCCTGATCTGCCTGGTCATTTAAGCAGAGGAGTACTCCCCGCGCACGCACTTCATTCTCCCTCCCAGCATCCCGGTCAGACCCTCTTTCTATGACCCCTTCTTTCGACTCTAAGTCGGTGAACTGAGCCAGCCAGGGTCTCAGTGGTGAACTGACTCAGCAGCGGAACTTTTGCCTGGAACAGGATCTCTCTAGATATCCCATAAATAAAACAGATTAGAGAGGTACCTGATTAGTATGAAATCATTTTCAAGGCTCAATTTTTTGAGACATTATAAAGTCAAAGCTATTGAGACTAGAAAAATAAAAAATCTGGGGCAGGTCCGTTTACTCACTGATGTTTATCAGGAGCCCCGACCCGTGGGGCGCCCACCCTGGAAGTCCAACCTGTCTGAGTTCTGGCTCACGGCTGCGTGGCAGAGAAAAAACCCCCTCCCACCAGCGTAGCCGCCAGTGAAAATGATCTGGAAGCCGCTTGCCCTGTGATCACAGCACACTCTTCCAGCAGAGACAGAGGGGTGGGAAGCTTTATTCTGGGGTCTGTGGGCCACAGGGTTACAACGCTAACAATTTCTCATGAGCCAGTGTTTGGGCCATGTGACATCCAGGAGCAGGGTGCTTATCATGGGTTTAATATAGTTCACAGTGAGATCCAATTTTAAGTTTTAAGAAACCTTGATGCTCCTGTGTAACTCAGTTTGAAAACCACTTAGTTGAAAAGCCTTGCCTTGAAGGTGAGACCCTGAGCTTTTGGCCGGCGCAGGGTCACAAGGCAAGTGGCAGAGGCCAGATTATAATCCAGCGAGCTGCTCTGCTGTGTGGCATTGGCCCCTGCCAGCAGACCGAACCCTGTGGGGCTGGGACTGTGTGGCACACATCACCACCACCCTATGGATGTGTGCCAGGCACCGACGTTTGCTGTGGGTGCTGAGGACAAAGCACAGAGCCCTCTAACCAAAAGTCACGACGGCGCAAAGAATATCTCAGGACGAGGGAGAGTGAAAAGCAAGCCCGGGCGGGTGGAGTCGGGCCTGTGGGTGCAGGGGGCCGGGGGGCAGGCCCACTTCCTGGGGGACGGACGCAGCCTCGAGAAGTGCGCTTCCTTTTCCGGATCAATCACTGTCAGTGCTCCTGTTCCGTGTGTGGCAGCTTTGAGTCAGAGGATGCCTCAAGCTACTTCTGATGTGGCAGGAAGCACAGGATCTGGACACGGAGGACAGAGGGGCCCTGGGAGTCCTCTGGTCTACCTGGAAGGATGTGCATGAGGGCTTCAGGGGAGCAGCGGTCTGGCTGGGAGATGATGCCCCCATGGTGCACTTAGCAAATACTCGCTGGGTGAGGGAAGGGAACATCAGACCCACCTCCACCTCTCCTGCTAATTTTATTCTTATTGTGGTGAACATAGTAAAACGTACGCCAATTCAACAACTTCGACATGTACGGTTCCGCGACACTGACTCCATTCTTCAAGTTGTGAGCCGTTCTCGCTATCCTTTCCCAATCATTTCATCACTTTAACATAAACTCACTGGCCCCCCCCAAGCAAAAACTCCCCCTTTCTCCTTCCCTTCCATCCCTGGTAACACTATTGATTTTCAGTTTCTGTATATTTGCTTAGTTCATGTGAGTGGGATCATACAGTATTTGTCCTTTTGTGACGGACTCATTTCACTCAGCATGTTTTCTAGGTTCACCCACGTTGTGACATGCATCAGGACTCCATTTCTCTTTATGGCTGAGTAATGTTCCATTGCACGTATGGACCACATTTTGTTTATCCATCATCCGCTGATGGATATTTCCGTTGTTTCTACCTTTTGGTTATTGTGAAAAGTGCTGGACAGGTTTCTGTTTGCATTCCTGCTTTCACTTCTTCCTCCTAATTTTTAAGCAGTTTTATCTCAGAGGTTTAGCATCTTATCAATTCATCCTTTTATCTTGCTGCCTTTGGCTTTAATTTACTTACTTTTACCTACCTATTTACTTGACCATTTCTGACTGTAAATTCCTTTTCCCTCCCTTTTGTTTCAGCCTCTCTGAACCTTCCATTAGACGCCCTGTCTTCCCCGTTTACTGTCCCAGTAGCACAGGCTTGCTGAGGTGCACCTGGCATTGGAGGAAGGCCCCACACACCAACACAGGCTGCTCCTGACTCCGAGTGGCCAAGCGGCAGGAGGGTGAGGGTGCCACCTGGTCACCAAGTTGGGACATCTGCATCTGGGCCTGTACTGTCTTCAGCTTTTATGTTTTCATTCCTTCCAATTTTAAGACCGTTCGACATCCCTGAGCCAGCTGCTCCGTTTTCTTCGCATGGATCTGTCTCCACTGTGGCACCCACCTGGGGCAGCAGAGGGTGAGGCCAAGGGACAGAGTTGGCCACACAAACGGGTCAGGTGGAGGATCTTGCAGCACAGTTCCCACAGGCACAACCTTGACATGGCACCTGGCCACAGGCCAGCTGGACTAACCCTGCCTGTGGATGTGTGGGAGCAGAGCCCCCCACCTGCCTGCACCCCCACAGGCTGGCCAAGGGTTCATGCACAAAAGTGTACCACTCTTCTCCAGATGTCCCCTGTTGGCCCAGCGGCCAGCTCAGTGGACCTCATCTGGCCGGAGTCCAGGTTCCCAGGCTGGGCACCAAGCAGACAGTGCTGACAGACCTGGGCCCACAGGCGCAGGGCCGCCATGTCCTTCCTGGAGCACACGCCTGCTCCTAGCTTGGCCTTCCTAAGACTAAAGGCTGGAGAACCCTGAGGCTTCCCTGCTCCCTCAACAACAGCCTCCCAGGCCCACCTGCACCTCCTCCTTTCCCTCAGAACACATCCCCCAGGTACCTGCGCTGAGGGGCTTAGAGTGAGCAGGAAGAAACTGTTACTACCTGGGGTGACTGCTCCTGTAGAATGCTTCAGTTGCCAACATGCCTCATACTAAACAATGTTGTAGTTGTGTCTCTTGGTCCTGGATTCTCTCACACCCTGAGGTATGACCTTTCTACTCTGAAGAGCAACCCTGCTTCTGGATTCTACACAAGGAGGCATCAGGCTTGTGAGCGGGCAGAGGAAGCCACCACCACAGGCCTGGCTGAGGCACCTGCTCACTCCCTGGGCTCATGGCCCTTTGTCCCCTCCCCCACAGCTCCACTCCCAACAGTCAATTCCAGGTACCCTCTGAGTTAAGTGCCCAGCCCACGGGAGCTCATTTGGGCTTCTCCACAACCCCATGTAGGGACTTGGAAACCGAGGCACAGTGAGGGTGAGCGACTTACCTAAGGCCGCACAGTGGGAGGACATGGGAGTTGAGCCCAGATCTGCAGGTCACTCAAGCCCAGAAAAGCACCCACATGGTTGCTGCATCCTGGCTGGGGGATGGGCCAGAGAGGCCCCCTGGGAGGATTAGCCTTCGAGGCTTGTACATGTTATCACTTTTCTGAACTATCTCAGCGTAAACTGCAGAATTACACCTGTTCAGTCTTAAAAAGGTCAGCGAGCGTCTCCTAAGAACAAGGATATTTTCTCACGTGGCCTCCGTACCACTGTCAAGTCCAGGACACGGCACCATCATTGCACACACCATCTGTACTGTGGCGCCCAGCTGGCTGTATCGCTGGCAGTGGCTAAACAGAGCAGGCTGGCAGCTGGCAGGAAGCCTGGGGGGCTGGGGCTTGGGGGTTCCTACTGTGTGGTCCTCTCGGCCCTGCCTGCTAAGGCAGCACCTTCCTGTAGACGCACCTCTCCGAGACCTTCCCAACCCTGCGGCAGGCACTTGTACTTGGGATTTGGAGCCAACCCTGCGGCAGGCACTTGTACTTGGGATTTGGAGCCGGTGCGCTGAATGCCTCAGCCATCAGCTGCCGATGCCTCTGAAGTATCAAGGGACAAAGAGAGCAACTGGCGGAACACACAGCCCAGTGACAAGGCCCAAGCCCAACCCAAGCCTAATTTTTCTGCACGTTTAGACTTTAAAGTAAAAATTCCCTCTTTAAACTTAATTTCTTAATTCTAGTTTTGACTTTGGCTGTTGACCAGCGGGGTTCCTCAATGGAGTTTGAGATTTCAAACCATCCAGGTGAAGGCGCTCTCTGCTGCGGCAAAGCTCCCATTGGGCCAGCCACGCCCCAGGCCCCTGCAGGGCGCTCTGTGGGCGCAGCTCCTCTCAGTCCCTCGTCGCCTGTCCTCTGTTCCTCAATGCCCAAGGCCCATCGCCTTCAGACCCCGGCAGATCCTGCTCCCTCTGCTTTTCTCCTGGTGGTCCCTGCTGACCCCTCAGGCCCTGCTCATGTGGCATCTGCTCCTGAGGCCGTCGCTGACACCTGGGCTGCCCGTGTTAGCGCCGATCACACAGCATCGCAGAGCTCGCCAAGCCTTGTGACCGTGGCCCCCCAGGAGCTGCGCCCCAGTACACACACACTCAGAGCAGCCTCTGGGCACCGCAAAATGCCAGGGACAACCTCTGGAGAGAGTAGAGACTGAGGTCAGCCACCTGGGTAGCAATCACGTCTAAGTGATCGATAAAAACCCTGGCCACCAGGGCTCGGGTGAGCTTCCCTGGTCGGCAGTACTCTGTATTGCCACACACCACTGTTGGCAAAGTGAGCACGGTTTAACCTTACAGCAAGTTAAAGCGTGTTGTTGTTTTCACCCGTAGTTTCAAATTTAGTTTGTTAAGAATAAAAAACTCTCAGGTAAATACGTCAATTGTGTACTCAAACATTATCTTTGAAAGTATTTGCCAAACGAGGTAGCTTTTCACCTAGAAAAACATGACTGTCTTCTTGAGTTTCTGTGCCCTGCTCAGTCTTTCCTGAAACCACCAGCAAGCCTGAGCAGGTTCCAGTGAGCGGCCTGACCTGCTCCAATCCCAAAAGAACATTTCTCAACGGCACACTTAGGAGGCTTCCTTTAATAATCGTTCTTGCTGCTCTGCCACTTGTGATTCCCCTACAGTTCTCAGTCTAATGCATAACTTCCTGGGCGATGGGGGGCTACAGTTAAAGCAGGGCTTAGAAGCCCTACTGAGAACTGGCATTTCCAACAAGTTCCCTGTTGAGAATTTGCGTTTCCATCCCAGATATACTCAATCAGAATCTACATTTTAACAATATTCCCCAGTGATTCTTACGTATAACTTCATGGGAACTTGTTAGAAATGCAAATTCTCAGCAGGCCTAAAAGTATGGCCCCAGACACCCTTTTAACTCAGTACTGAAGTCACTTCCGAGGTTCACCCTTCAGCCAAAGATTAGACAGGTCGACAGGGCAAACAGTAACACACGTGAGGAATATGCTTCACAGTTCAACCACGTATACGAGACTAAATGGTCACAGCAGCCCAAAAGCAAAGAGGAGAAGGCAGGAAGGAACAGGAGAACTAGACGGATGGAAACAGGGAACCCGGGGTCAAGAAGGGGAGAGAGTGTTGACACATCGTGGGGTTGGCAACCAGTATCACAAAACAAGTTGTGAATTAATTGTTCAATGAGAAACTAATTTGCTCTGTAAAGTCTCACCTTAAGCACAATAAAATAAAACAAAACACTAAAAAAAAAAGTAAATTTTCAGCAGGGGTTTGAACCACACATGAAATCCTCCACTGAGGTGTCCTGCACACGCATCTGACACGAGCTGCGAGTGTAGCTGCAGGACTCTGAGATCGCTGTTCTCATCCAAGTGGACCTCAAAATCCCTATAAGAATCTAACTCTTCTGCAACAGAACAGTCGCAACAAGGCAGTCACTTAACCCTGAGAGCTAGTTCTAATTTACTGGCTGATTTAGCATCTAATCTCACACAGGATGGAAGAGTGATTTTTTTAGCCATGTGATATACAGCTAAATAAGATTCTCACAAGGCTTTTCAGTAAGCCACAAAATGACCAAGAAAACACCCTGACACCTGACGTATTTTTTTCTTTGAGAATATTCAAGGCCTTATCAGTCAGCTCAGCATGCTGTTTCCAAGCTTTTTTTTTTTTTAAAACCAAGGTACAACATAGGAGAGTGCACACATGCTAAATGTACACCTTGATGTTTCATGTACACACCTGAGTACCTACCACCCAGATCTACAGAGAGAACATTCCAACACCCCAGAAGACTCCCTCATGCCCCTTCCCTTTCAGTTCCCCCCACCTCGGGTAACCTCTCTTCCAACGATCATCACTATGGGGCAGACTTTGAATTTCATGTAACAGTAGGGACTCTTCAGTGTCTGGATTCTTTGACTCAACAAAATATCTGAGAGATCATTCCATGTGGCAGTAACGGTCTGTCTTCATGGCTACTGGAACTCTACTGGACGACTACGGCACCAGTTACCCATTCCGCTGTGGGTGGACATTCTGGGGTTACCATGAACAAAGCCGCCACGGACACTCTCGAACATGTCTTTCGGTGGACATACGCACTCAGCTCTCTTGGGTATGTAACTAGGATTGGAGCTGCTGGACAAGAGGGTATATGTACGTTTAGCTTTAGAAGATATTGCCAAAGAGTGTACACTCCCACAGGCAGTGTGTTAGGGCTGACTGCTCCACATCCTTGCTGACACTTGAAGGAATCGTAGCCATTCTGGTGACTGGATGGGGAGGTGTCTCACTCTGGTTTTAACGCACATTTCCCTGAGATTATAATGATGACAAAGTGACCCTGAGCACCTTGCCACATGCTGATTGGCCATCTGGAGATTCTCTCTTATGGGTTTCATGCCTTTTGCCCATTTTTAAATTGGGTTGTCTTTTCAGTCTGTGGCAGGAGTTTTCACTGTCTTAATGATGGTGTCGTTTGAATAACAGATGTTCTTAATTTCAATTAACTCTAATTTATCAGTCTTCTATGGTCTAGCCCCTGGGTGGTGCAAATGGTTAAAGTGTTTGGCTGCTACCCGAAAGGCTGGAGGTCTGAATCAACCAAGGGGTGCACTGGAAGAAAGGCCTGGCGATCTACTTTTGAAAAATCAGCCATTGAAAACCCTGTGGAGCACAGTTCTACTCTGACACACTTGGGTTTGCCATGAGTTGGAATCAACTCAGTGGTAACAGTTCTTTTTTATTTTTTAATGGTTATTGGTTTTTGTGTACTGCTGAAGAAATCCACACCTACTCTAAGGTCGTGAAGATTCTCTCCTATGCATTCTTTTAGAACTTTACCATTCACATTACGTTTATATCTGCAATCCATTTTGAATTAATATATGTGTATGGTGTGAAACAGGGCCAAGGTTCATCTTCTCCATATGGACATTCAATTGATCAGCATGGTTTATCGAAATTCAATTTGTCACTGAATTTCAAGACCCACCGCCGTCGAGTTGATTCCGACTCATAGTGACCCTATAGGACACAGTAGAACTGTCCCCCAGGGTTTCCAATGCTGTAACCTTTATGGGAGCAGACTGCCACATCTTTCTCTCATGGAGCAGCTGGTGGGTTCAAACTGCCAACCTTTTGGTTAGCAGCTGAGTGCTTTAACTACTGTGCCAGCAGGGCTCCTGAATTTCAAGTGTCTTTTTCATTTTAATAATTTTAAGTTTTCTTCACAAGAATAGAGATAAATTGGGGTCTGTTATTTTCACTGGATTCAGCATAGTTCATAAAACCGTATTTTAAATAATTGTCAGTCTTTCAGTTACTTGTTTCTTTGTGGAACTTCCCTCAAAGTTTGTAAATTAGAATCAATATTTTTTCTCAATACTGACACTGTCTACTTTTTCAGATCCAGCAGTTGAATCTGAACACCTTTTTCTGCATTATCATTGGTTTCTTTTCTAATAATCAAAAATTCAGTTTTAAGGGCAGTTTGTATCCTTCAACTTAGGTAGTACAATTGTCATGAACCCCCCAAGTTTCCTTCCCCCAAGATTCCTTCCAAACAATGCACTGGGGGTCAAACCAAACGCTTTTCCCTCCAATAGATAAAATTCTCCTCATACTTTTGCTTCACGATAAGCAGCAAACTGTTACTATAAAATCAAGCTGTATGGGGACAGTCACATTGGCCATTATGTTCTAGAAAATGAAATAAGCCACCAGTGGAAGAATGAGCTGCATCCTGCGCGGGTGCAGGCATCACACCCGCATCCCCGCAGCCTTCATGGCCCCACATGACTGCCCTGCAGAGGGGGAATGCACACAGGCCCTCTTGGAGAGGTAGGGAGAGCCACCGTTCACTTTTTCTTATTTAAAGAGTACTCATGACCTGCTACAATGTACGTCATGACCCACTACTAGGCCGTGGCCACAGCTGAAGCCCGTGCTGCCTTGTATTTGCCGTGTGTCTGTGAGGGCAGGGATCCCACTATCTGGAGTGGAGCCCAGCAGAGAACAGGCATCTGGTCTCCACGTTCCACATGCAGCTGACCACAACGGACAGACCGAGAGGGGCCAGGGTAAAAGTGGGCTTGCTAGTCATGCTGAGCATGGGGAAGATGGCAGGGAGAGCAGGAGAGGTCTAGAGAAGAAAAGTTGTTTGCGCTCTCTGCTACGGCCATACCAACCGCCTTGTCACAGTCTACCTGCCTGCCTGACGCGGCCATGACTGCGTGAACTTCACCTCCTTCCACCTCGCCTCTGCGTTGTTGCTTGGACCCACCCAGCCACCTGACTTCTTGGGGCCTCTCCACCTGCTGCTCTCTGCTGGCTACTCTCTCCCAAGACCTGCCCTTCCTCAGGTCTCCTCTCAGATGTCTCCCTGTGAGAAGGCTGTCTCTGAAACAGTGTTCGTGCCTGTCTCCCAGCCATGCTTCATCTTCTCTCTTATCACAGCTGATGGTGTGTGAGTTTAAGACCCATGAGGGCAGGGCACTGCCTGTCCTATTCTTGGCCTGGGACACAGAATTCAGGCAACGCTTCTTGAATGACTGCATGCTGGTTCACAGGCTCCAGCCACGGAAGGCCACTGGTTCCTACAAGTCCTCACTGAGCCACGTGCAGAGCACACTGGCTGGGTGTCCTAACAGGCGTGGCACCTCTTCAGACACAGAGCCCCAGGCTCCCGCCCACCCCGTCTCCTCTGCTTACCTGTCCTTGTATTTGATCACGGCATCCACGATCTTCTTCATCTTCTTGGTGAGGTTGGGTGGGTTGGGGGAGAGCTTCTCGGCAGGAGGCCGCCCGCGCTTCTTCTGCTTCTTACTCTCGTCATCCTTGTCACGGCTGCGGGTGCTGGTAGTCGGCGTGGAGGAGCCGGCGTCGCTGTCCCGCTTGCGTTTCCGTGACGATTTCTTCTGCCGGACCTCCTCTTCGATCTCCTCCAGCGTACCCTCCTCGATAGCCTTCAGGGTCAATAGTAATAAAATAGGACAGCCAGCACCGAGGTTTACAAGAGAAGGCCACGACGCAAACCCCTGGGGGCCCCGGCGGGGGCAGGCTGGGTGGGGAGGGGGCTCACCCCGCATCTACTATCCTTCCAGCTCGGCCTGCTTGGGGCTGACGGACACGGCCACCCTCCACTGCTGTCGGGCAGACACTGAAAGTCAGGGGCAGGCACCAAGCTGTGTCAGCTCGGCCTCCCCGGTGGGTACCCCACCCAAGCCTGTCCTTCAAAGAGAAAGTTGTACCAATCGTCACTGTACAAAGACACTGTAATCCTGCAAGCTCACCATCCATACATGATGCCAACGCTTCTGCTTTAGGCCTGCCCCATCTTCTTAATGCACATACGCACCATTTTAGCCAAAACTCGAAGCCGACGTACTGCACTGTCACTAATTTTTCCGGCTTACTATATCATGGATCTTTCTCCCGTCATTTCTCCATGACATAATTTTAACAACTGTTTACCATATCATCGCGTGACGTGCCCTAAAACTTCCCCGTTCCTGGGCATTTAGGTTGTCTCCATTTCCACACACACACCCCCACTCTAAGCAATGCCATGACTAACATCTGACTTGCTTTAAGATAGATTCCTAGAAGTAAAACTGCTGAGTCCAAGGACATGATCATTAACAACATTAAGTAAAAAAGAACCCCTATTTATTACTTTTCAATGATAATCACTAAGTTGCGCGTTTTATCCCTCTCTGGTGCCATGTGCACCAGATCCTTTCAGTTGTTCCTAGCTGTTGCCCTTCTGGGCTACCAGGCTGTCCAGGTACCCTGTTACTGGGTTCCTGGGGCTGCCGTAACAAATTACCACAGACTAGGTGGCTTCAAAGGACAGAAACTGATTCTCTCACAGTTCTGGAAGCCAGGACTCCGAAATTAAGGTGCCAGCAGGTCCATGTTCCCTCTGGAGGCTCTAGGGGAGAATCCTTTCTCGGGGAGCGTGGCTTCAGGAGAGGGGGTGGGGCCTGGACCCAGAGGGACATATAGCCGCTCGCCTCCACTTCCGGGCTGAGTGTTAGCCTGGCACTGAGCTGGGCCGAGGAGAAAGCAGCGGCAGAACTGGACAAAGTCCCTTCCCCTCTCAGGGGCCACAGGGGAACAGTAATCAGAGGAACATCGCATGAACACGATGATCATGTGTCACATGCCAGAAAGGGGCATGGACGGTGCTCTGAGGGTGTGGAAGGAGGTGTGTCCTGGTCAGGGACAGCGTCCAGGGAAGGTGGCACTTGAGCTGAGATGTGGGGAGGCGTCCAGGCCGAAAGACCATGGAGGAAGCGCAGCAGGCGGGAGGGACGGAGAGAAGGCCAGCACGGGGGGACGGCAGATACTACAGGCACAATGGGTGTACTGGGTTGAATAGTGACTCCCAAAATTCATGTCCACCTGAACCTCAGAACGTGCTCTTATCTGGAAAGAGAGTCTTTGCAGAAGTAATTAGTTAAGGACGGAGACGAGATCATACTGCATTAGGGTGGGCCCCAAATCTAATGAGAATATCCTGATAAGACACAGAAAAGGACCCACAGAGACACAGAGGAGATGTCTGTGCGAAGACGGAGGCAAAGACTGAAGTTACGGGGCCACCAGGAGCTGGAAGAGGCAAGAAAGACTTCTCCCCTAGAGCCTTCAGAGGAAACATGGACCTGCTGACACCTTTATTTCGGAGTCCTAGCTTCCAGAACTGTGAGAGAATCCACTTCTGTCATTTGGAGCCACCCAGTCTGTGGTAAATTGTTACGGCAGCCCCAGGCCAGTACAGGGTGGCTGGATGTCCTGGTAGCCCAGAAGGGCAACGGCCAGGAACAAGTGGAAGGATCTGGTGCACATGGCACCAGAGAGGCTGCCAAAAACTAGTATGGACGACATGTCCACCAGGAGTGTCGGTGTCTGTTTTAGGCGAGTGTGTGTGTGTGTGTGTGTGTGTGTGTGTTTAATGTAAATACCACCAAGTATAACATACAAAGAGACATGTGCTCAACGGGGAAACCGTGGTCTTTTCAACAAACAAATAGTACTGAGACAACTGGATTTTCACATGACAAAGAATGAAGTTGGACTCGTATCTCACACCATGTTAAAAATTAACTCAAAATGGATCACAGAACTAAATGCAAGAGCTAAAATTATACAATTCTTAGAAGAAAACAGGTAAATCTTCGTGACCTTGGATTTGGCAACAAATTCTTAGATATGACACATAAAGCACAAGCAACAAAGGAAAACCAGATAACTGAATTTCATCAAAATGAAAAACATTTGTGCTTCGAAGGACACCATCAAGAGAGTGAAAAGACAACCCACAGAATGGGAGAAAATATTTGTAAATATGTGCAAATCATGTATCTGATAAGGGACTTATAAACAACTCTTACAACTCAGTAATAAAAAGACAACCCATTAAAAAATGCACAAAGGATCTGAATAGACATTTCTCTAAAGAAGACATACAAATGGCCAATAAGCACATGGAAAGATGTTCAACATCATTAGTTATCCAAAAAAAAAAAAAAACCAAAAAACCACTGACACTGAGTCAACTCCGTCTCATAGTGACCCTGTAGGACAGAAGAGAACTGCCCCCTAGGGTTTCCAAGAAGCAGCTGGTGGATTCAAACTGCCAATCTTTTGGTTAGCAGGTGAGCTCTCTTAACCACTACGCCACCAGGGCTCCCAGTAGTTATCAAGAAAATGCAAATCAAAACCACAGTGAGATACCACATCACACCCACTAAACCCTTTGCTGACTCACAGCACCCTACAGGACATAGCAAAACTGTCCCTCAGGGTTTCCAAGGTTGTAATGTTTATGGAAGTACACTGCCAGATCTTTCTCCCATGGAGCGGCTGTGGGTTCGAACCGCTGATCTTTTTGTTTACTAGCAGCCAAGCACTTTACCACTGTGCCATGAGGGCTCCTTCTCACACCCGCTAGAATGGCTATAATCAAAAGGACAGACAATAAGAAGTGTTGGCGAGAATGTGAAGAAATTGGAAATTGGTGGGAATGTAAAATGGTGCAGCCACTTTGGAAAACAGTCTGGTAGTTCCTTATAAGGTTAAACACAGAGTTATCATCCAACCTAGCAATTCTGCTCCTAGGTAGCTACCCAAGAGAAATGAAAACATTAGTCTACACAGAAACTTGTACACAAATGTTGAAAGCGGTATTATTCAAAATAGCCAAAAAGTAGAAATGACCCAAATGTCTATCAACTGATGAATGGAAAAACAAAATGCGGTCTCTCCATAAAATGGAATATCATTTGGTAACAAAAAGGAACAAAGTACTGATATATGCCACAACACAGATGAACCTCGAAAACATTACTTTGAGCGAAGAAGCCAGTCATGAAGGACCACATGTTGTATTCCTTCTACATGAATGTCCAGAAAAGGCAAAACTACATAGAGACAGAAGTGCTTGGCTGCTAACAGAAAGGCTGGCGGCTTGATCCTACCCAGGGGCTCCGAGGGAGAAAAGACCTGGCGATCTGCTTCCGTAAAGATTACAGCCTACGAAAGGAACCTTAGGGGCAGTTCTACTCTGTCACATGGGGTCGCTATCAGCTGGAACTGATTCAACTCCACCAAAAAACAGCAATGACAACAGATGTCTAGGGCTGGAGGGAGGGAGGCTCCTTTTAGGGTTGACAAAAACGTTCTAAAATTGATTGTGGTGATGGCTGCACAACTCTGTGAATACACTAAAAACCGACGAACTGTACAGTTCAAAAAGGTGAATTGTATGGTATGTAAATTACATCTCAATAGAGCTATTACAAAAAAGGAAACGTGCACACAGCATCTGTATGTGGGCTGCCCTGTGTTAACAGGCGCGTGCTGCAACGTGACGCAGGGTGGCGGCTCCCACGAGGGCTGTGCCCTCGCACATGTGGGCCGGGCAGGGCTACGTTCCCTCTCTTCCCAGGGCTTCTCTTCTTGTCCCCAGAGTGTTTGGCTTAACAAGGGGCTGACGGCTGGGGAATAGGGTGGCCCACCCTGAGTTTTGTCTGGTTCCCTGGTGTGCTTCCTGTGCACAGCTCAGCGGGGTGAGCTTACAAGTCGAGTTTCCAGGAGGGAACCTGGGCTGCTCCGCCACACAGGCCCAGGAGCCTGCAGCTAACCAAGGAGAACCCCCAGGTGTCCGCCCAGAGGGTCCAGGCTCACTCATTCCTGGGTGTGGCTGAAAACCACCACCTGCCTCCTCAGATGTGTTACTTCATGATGTTTTATGAAACAACATCAGGGTTGGATTTTCTTTCTTTCTTTTTTACTAAAACAGTAAAATTTTATTTTATTGTTGTAAAAACATGTAACACAGTTGCCAATTCAATGTCTCTCAGGTGTACAATTCAGTAACATCGATGGCATTCATCATGCTGTGCAACCACCTCCACAATCGTGCAAATTCCCAACACAAGCTCACTGCTTCCTCCAGGATGGGCTTCTCAATCCTCCCCTCTGCATGCAGAGCCCCCAGGGAGGGGAAGGGCCTGACGTGTCACTGTCATCTCAGTGCTAACCACAGGGCCAGACACTCGTGCAGGCACAAGAAGCATCTACTGGACAAACGGGCTTCCCTGGCACGAGGACTGAGCCAGGGTGTCCTCAGCAGGGGTGGGAGGAGGGAAGGAGGCCGAATGAGACAGGGCACTTGAGGCGCCCACAGCTCTGCCTCAACTGCTGCTGCACCTGCTCAAAACGGGCACCCGTCACCTCAGCAGCCGGAAGCTCCGCGCACCCTCCTGCAAGGGCTCCCCCTTCCTGTCTCCAACAGCTAGGCAAGAAGCCCACTCCTGGAGGGGACAACGGACTTGGCCAGGGCTGAGCCGGCCCTCCCAGCAGGGCTGCCTGACCCTAACTAAGTCAGCGCTTCCCACCCGTTAACAAGGAGACTCAATTAACAATCATTTATCATAGTGCTTTTCCTATCGACAGATACTCCAAATTTTAGCACTGTGGTTGAGATTGGCAACTTTTTTTTAACCTTATAAAGAGGCTAACCCTCACGCTCGAAAAGCCAACCGTACCCACCAGCAGGCTCTGACCTATCTGGTGAAGGTGGTGGGCCCCCTCGTGTTCAGACCTAGAGTCAGGAGGAATGGTGAAACCCTGACCCCCATCAGAAAGCTTGCTGCTGCTAATGAGAACCGACCAGGCTTTTGAGCAAGGCCCCGAGTGAGTCACAGCTGCGGCGCCCTCCCTGGTCCAAGCTGGCCACCGCCAGGCCTGGAGTCTCCGGCCCTCTCCAGCATGTACCTTGAGCCACTGCTTCTCAGTCAGCGAGTCGCTGTAGTCCACCTCCTTGCGGTGGCGGGAGCCGCGGCCGAACATCTTCTCCTCCTCCTCCTCACAGGTCAGCCGCTCCACCTCGGCGTCATCCTTGATGATCCACGAGGGGAGCTCGTCCTCCTCCATCAGGCGCGGCTTCCGCTTCGGGTTGCGGGCCTCCTCACGCCGGCGGTCAAGGTCCATGCGCTGGGTGTGTGCGGGGAGGATGAGGACAGAGGGAGAGAGGTGTCAGCACAGGGTAGAGCCGGGGGGGCGTGTGTGGGGACACAGGTGTGCCCTGGCGGAGGGACACAAAAGGCCCAAGAGGGGCTATTTCTCCACGCGCAGGGCCCGTGCTGCAACACCAGTTAGAGAGCAGCCGCGGTTTTGTGGTGGCTCCTCCATTCAGACCTGGGCTAGGGCAGGGCTCTGCTTCAGAGGCTAAGTGGGAAACACGTGAAGGGCACAGAAAAGGGGCTGCCAGCCCAGTGGAGAGGAGTGCCAAGGGGTGGCGGCCCTCTGCCCCAACTTCCTGCTGTCATATGCTTCCAGCTCAGAGGCAGGGGGAGTGTGTGACCGAGGCTCTCTACAGCCCGTTGGCCTTGGACAGAGTTAATTCCCTCTGAAAGGGAGCCTTTGAGGTTCCACCAAAAAACAGATATGGGAGGATGGGCAGTCAGCAGGACTGGCTGGTATGAGGGTCACACAAATGAAACAGGGTGGTGTGGGTCCCACCCTCCCTAAAACACACGTAGAAGGTCTGGGAAGAAGGGCATGTCAGTTAGGCGGCCTGACGGGGCTGCACCGAGAGCTGCCCAGCCCAGGGACTGTTGGTTTTTGATGTGAGCATTGTGGGCACACAACACCTCGAAGCCCCTGTGCACAGCGGGATACTGAGCAGAGGTCAACGTGTGCAGCGAGATGCGGCCCACAGGCCCCGGCGGCACTCACCATGAACAGATCAAACTCCTCTTCGTGACGGGCAATCATTTGGTTGACGGTTTCATCATCGGGGACTTCGTCTTCTTCCTACAAGATGTCAAACGTTTAATTTGACTGTGGAGAGCCAGGGCGGGCGGCGGCCGTGCTCGGAGGCGAGCGGCGGCGTCCATGGGAAATGAGCCTGCGGTCCCAGTCCGGCCGCGGTGGAGAGGCCCACTCGCAGCGAGAGGCACACACGCACACGCACACGCACGCTCCGTGGGACCAGGCCCCTTGCTGGCCGTCTCAGCCGAGAAGCCGAGGATTGAATGGGCATGGAGACTGAACTACCCCTCTCACCTTTAGAGGTGGCTCCTCCAAGTCGGGGTTGACGCCCGCTGGCGGAGGGGCAGTGTGGGCGAAGCTGGCACTGCCGCTGCCCGTGCTGCAGTGTCTGCTCTGTGGATAAATAGAGGACTTCAGTCTCCAGGGCTGTCAATCCGGCGTCTTTCACCAGCAGTTTAGAAAAAAAAACCACTTCAAAGAAAAAGCAAGTACTCATCCTCTTTCCTTTCAGCCCACACTCCCTTTACTCCAAAGGGATGCAAAAAAAATAAGAGTGCAAAAAAGGTAAAAAAACAAAAATGAAAGCCGCTCATGCGTCCACCACTCACGCCGGGCAGGGGGCGGCGAGGCCGGGGCCATCCTCACCTCGTCCTGCTCCTCGTGCTCGAGGATGGCCTGCAGGAATGCACGCCGCTCGTGGCTGGAGGACTTCTGGTCGAACATGCCGGCCTGGATCACCTTCTGGTCGACATTGAGCTTGTACTTGGCGGCGGCCAGAATCTTCTCCTCCACGCTGTTGACCGTGCAGAGGCGGAGCACCCGCACCTCGTTCTGCTGCCCGATGCGGTGGGCTCGGTCCTGCGCCTGCAGGTCCTGGGGGATGAGACAGCAGTCAGTTCCAAGTTAGCACCTTTAGATCTTCAAGGCAGAAGTCGATCTCTCGGTGCCGCCAAGACACACGGGGGCCTCCTCATTCTCGTGCGCCCACCCCAACCAGAAGCTGTGTGACATTCAAGGACTGGGCTGTCATTTTGGTACATGACCTGGAGCCCATGCCTCCATTTGTCCATGGGGTGTCACTTTCTACCTTGCTGGGATTTGACAGATACTTGGGGAGAAAGCATGGCATTTCCGGGCGACCCTGGGGGTCATTTTCACCAGCAGTGCCTGTCACGGCTGCACGGGGTATTATCAGAACCGAGGGCAAAGTTACAGGTTTCGTACAAAGCAAAGCAACATCAGGGTGATGCCAGGTTTGGTTACGGGCCCTGCCACACCCTTGCCGTGTGGCCCAGGCCTTCACCTCTGAGCCTCAGGACTCACTCTGGTGACTCAGGCACCTCTCGCGACCATGGTGCTAATTAAACGAGGGCCTGGGTTTTGGGTCCTCAGCCCAGTGCCTGGTGCAAAGACAGCTCTCGTTATAGGGGAGCCGTGGCTACAAGTCCTACTTTTATCTTTCCCCGGAGCACAAAACCAGGAGGTGCCCACGAAATCCCGTCTCTGGGCCCAGAAGCTGCATGGACAGGCTAGGCACCAGCAAGGATCCTAAACGTGAGATCCACACCCAGAAGGGGTAGCAAAGGCAGCCTGGTGGGTACGGCAGTGCCTGTTTCCAGCCCTAGGCTTAGGCTCTGCCAGTGCGCACTTGCTGGCAGGATGAACACGTGATAATGTGCCCCCTACTGGCAGTGAGCCTGGGGTGGGAGACAGTCCCCCAGCTCATTACCCACCTATGTCCAGGAGCAGAGCAAGGAGATAGCTCCACGGGAGCCTCTGCTCTGTCCGCTGAGAGTCAGGAGGCCAGATGGGAATGAGCCCCCCAACTGATCACCAGACACTAAGCAGTCTCCCAGTCATTCCCCCAGCAGACGCCAGTGTCTGCCAGGCCGTGGGGGGAGTGAAACCTGGGGCAGAATCCAGGAGGCCCCCACCAAGAGTTAACGGCCTCACAAAGCGGAACACAGAACTACCGCATGCCCCAACAATCCCAATCCCAGGCATATACTCAGAAGAAGTGAAGGCAGGTATGCAAACAGAAGCTGTCCACCAGTGTGCACTGCAGCACTATTCATGATAGCCAAAAGGTGGGAACAACCAAACTGTCTACCAGCAGATGAACGGATGAACACAATGTGGTATATACACACACTGGACTACTACTCAGCCGTAAATACAAAGGAAGTCCTGATAACACGCTACAGCATGGAGAAACCTTGAAAACACGCTGAGCGAAGTCAGAAAGTCTCAAAAGGACAAATACTGTATGCTCTCACCTACGTGAAATAATGAAATATATAGAAACCAAACATTATGCAGTTACCAGGGGTGGGAGGGAGGAGGAAAGAGTGTTCCTCTTGGGGAGACTGAGTTAATGTTAAGGAGACCTTGTGGTGCAGTGGTTAAAGCACTTGGCTGCTATTCAAAAGGTTGGTGGTTTGAACCCACGAGCCGCTCCAAGGACAGAAAGATGTGGCAGTGTGCTTCTGTAAAGATCACAGCCTTGGAAACCCTATGGGACAGTTCTACTCTCTCCTATAGGGTTGCTAAGAGTCAAAAGTGACTAAATGGCAACAGGTTTGGGTTTTTTGGTTTGAGTTAACGTTAACGGTGGTAGAATGATTTGGAAAAGGACAGCAAGAATGGTGGCACAAAATGAAAAACGTAATCAACGTCATTGAATTGTAAATGTCAAAGTCGTGCTGGCAAAAGTTTTGGTATATGTGTTCTCACCATAATGAATAAATTTAAAAAAGATTTAAAAGGACACTTGTCAGGAAACTGGTTGGGTGTCCTCGCTCAAGTGTGTAGGGAGGTGCGCAAAGGCTCCCTGAGGCACTGCTGGAAATGCCTCGAGGCTGAAAACCCAGATGTTTGTCAGCGGGGGCCTGATTAAATAAGTCTGTGGCATCCACATTAGGGGACAGCTTGCAGCCAACTCCACGACAGATGGCCCACAGAGAGTAAGTCGTGGAACGCGCTGTGCTCATGTGGAAACAGCACACCCGTGTGAACATGTAGGCAGGTGTTCGGAAAAGAGCAGAATTGGGGGGGGCCTACTTTAGCTATGTTGTTACTTGCATTAAAATAAAAAAAACAAGAATATATTCTTTTTCTAGCAAAACATAATGAAAAGTTAAATGCTCAATTAAAAACTTTACATCTATTAATAAGGAGCCCTGGTGGCACAACGGTTAAGCGACACCAAAAGGCTGGCAGTTCAAACCCAACCAGCCGCCCCATGGGAGAAAAGACCTGGTTAAGATTCCACCCTTGGAAACTCTATGGGGGCAGTTCTACTCTGTCCTATAGGGTCACTATGAGTCAGAATTGACTCCATGGCATCTAACAACAAATCCACTAATGGCATAAGAATGAGTTTAAGAATACTGTACCCCTATACTGACCGACACAGAGGCCTGAGTGTTATTGCAAAGTAGCACAAGCAGGCAGGAAACAGCACATACCGTCAGCCCACGAGTCTGCGCACAGACTAGGTCTGGGAGGACTTGCCCCACACAACATGGTGGCTGTCATCAGCTGATGGTTTAAGGGCGTCTTTCACTTTCTTTGCATAGAGATGTAAACGTGTGCCACGATTCTCCCCTGAGACTGACCCCAGAGAATCCAAGCTGCTCTCACTGGCTCCAGGACCGAGCAGAGCATCAAGCGGGCCCCTCCCCGAGGCGCCAGCCTGCCTTTACCTGGTGGGGATTCCAGTCACTGTCGAAAATGATCACAGTGTCGGCCGACTGGAGGTTCAGCCCGAGCCCCCCTGCACGAGTGCTGAGCAGGAAAATGAAGTACTCGGAGCCGGGCTCATTGAAGGTTTTTAGCAGCATGCCCCGGTCCTCTGCTTTTGTGGTTCCTGATGGGCACAGGGAGAAAGGTGTCAGCAGGGTGACCTGGGGGGGGGGTGACAGCGAGGGGACAGAGGGAAGCATCTGCTCTGGAGAGCGGGGACAGCGTATATACTGCCGTGGGTATCAGCACCTACACCTTCCACACTCGTTGGCACATGGCCCTTCACTGTGACCAGTGAGTGACTGGGGTTTATGGTACCCTGCTGGCTGTGACTCTTCCAGTCCCTCACTGGGCCCGGGCAGGCCACACCTCCTCCCTGACACACAGGGCTGTGAGGCAGGGTGCTGGGGCCCAGAGGGTGTGTGGCCTACAACACACGCCCAGGAAACAGCAGCTGCCACTGCTGCTGTTGTTCCCACCAGACTCCTGAAAACGTCTTCCTTTTCTGCCCAGCTCTGCCATGGGGCCAGCCAGAGGCACCGCAGATGAGGCTGCTAAACACAGCGCTCCCCCAAACAGGCGGATGAATAGCCACTGCGGGAACAAGCGCCTGCCTGCCCTCAACCTGACTGTGGGGGGGCGAGAGGGGGGCCTTCCTCAGCTCCCACAGAGAACTGGCCACAGGCATGTGCAGAGGTGCTTTATGACGAGGACTTGTCTCCCCCCAGAAACCTTGAGCAGGCAGCAAGCAGGGAGCTCTCAGGGACTCCTGTCAAAGGGGTATCTAAGTGCTGGCAGCTCAGACCAAGGGTGCCCTTGGCAAATTCAGGGGTTATTTTCAGTGAATCAATGAAAATTAAACACTTCCTGCCACTCACCTACACTCACCCTGGGGGCTGGTCAGTCAGCACCTGCTGCTCCCAACCCGGGCTCGGAGGGGCCACCTGTCCACCTCCCCAGCCAGCACCCTTGTCCGCCCACTCTAAGGGGGGAGATGCAACCTCACAAAGTCCACTGAGCTCCCACCCTCTGTCGGTCCTCTCAGCAGACTTTCTACCCACGTGGCAGTTACCATGTGCGATTCTGCGGATGGATGAGGAGTGGCCGTGCAGAGCAAAGGACGCGTCTGCACAGAGTCACGGAGGAGAGAATGGAAAAACTGGGCAGACAGACAATAGCTGGGGTGGGCGGGAACACAGATTCCCAGGTGCCACCTCTCCTCCGGGGGAGGGACAGTGACAGAGACATAGGGAATAGCACACACACACGGAGGCCCAGCCCCTCGAGGATGCGAGAGGCAGCTGGAGTGGCTGGGCAGGGGCGGGGGTGGTGTGGAACGAGGGCCAGGCCGGGTGGCCTTGGCAGGCTCTAGGCTTTTAGTCTCGAAACAGCAGGACACCCTGTGGGGAGGGACACACAACCAGGTTGTGTGTTGTCAAGGCGGTGCTAGACATAGTTGTGAGAACAGACCAAAGGAAGGCCATGTCCAGGGGAGGGGTGGGGTTGGCAAAGAGAGACAGTCAGGCCAGCAACCACCAGTATGTGGTCCGTGAAGCCACAGTTCCACAAGATGCAGGGAAAACTGGGACCAGTGGGCCCCAGGCTGGGCGTCCCTATGGAGGCACACCTTATACGTGAGCTTACACAAAGGTCCTGAGAGGTCGGGTAGGAAAAAACAGCCCTGTTTACCCTCCTTTACCCAGTCGTTCCCAAGCTCACTTTTCTAGAAGCCCTGTCAATTCCCTCCTGAACAGAGGGTTGGGGGCCTTCCCCGGCCCTTCTTGGCAAGTCACAATGCCCCTGAGATGCTCAGGACAACACAGTCAGCATCTCATACACAGCCCCTTCCTTTCTGCACAGTGGCTCATCCCCTGAGGGAGCGCAGGGCACAAGGGCCAGCCCCGAGGGCCTCTCTGGGGCCCTGCTGCTCTCACCCTGCAGCCTCTGCTTCCTGTCCTGCTCACAGGGCTCTCAACACCCACAGTGCAGGTGCAGCCAAATCCAACTCCAGCTCCAGGCCTGACCAGCCACCTGGCTACTGTGACTGGTCCAGCAATGGGCATGTGACTCACAGTCACCTACTGATAGCCAGTTCCCAGAGCTCAGCTGGAAAGACTGGTGGTCTCTCTGCAAGGGACACTGAGCAGGTAGTGAGGATACCTGAGAATGGGGCCAAGAAAAGTAGAGCAAAGAGCTGAAAGAAGCCCCTCCAATATCACCTGTGCACCTGGATCCAGCTGTGCCTGAAAGCAGACACAACCCCAGGATTTCAGTTATATGAAAATGGGTTTCCTTATGCCCACATGATATGGGTTTCAATTCTAGCTTGGCCACTCTCCCAGGCCATGGGCCTCTACTCCAGCCACGATACCTCCAGGACCCTCCCTTCCTCCCAGTCCCGAGAGCCTGCGATGCTCAGCATGCTACAATGTCCACTTCTGCTGTGGTATCAGGCTCCACGGGACTCAGTCTGCCTCAAGAGGGAGGCTCACCAGCAGGTCACTTCAGCACCAGTGGACAACAAGGCCCCTCAACAAATCTCCCGCTCGGTCATGCTCACCATCGAGCCTGAGGTATTTGAAGCCACGATATGCAAAATAATCTTCCATGATCGTCATGAGGGAGGTCATTTGACAGAACAGCAGCACTTTATGGCTGGTTGCTCGGAGTTTGGGAAGAATCCTATCGAGAAGCTCAAATTTACCCGAGGCTCGGTACAGGTCCAACCTAGTGAGCAAGGGGAGGGAAGGGAGAATACACAGAGCGTTAAAGCAGCGCCTTCAGGGCAGACAAAGGAGGAAGCTCGTCTCCAGATGGACCGAGTGGACCTAGGAGGCAGGCCACCAGGCTCAAGGGCCCAGAAGCAGCCTTCTGAGCAGATTCTCACCTGAAGTTTCAGCAAAGCCATTCTGACCCAACTAACTCAGCCACCCTCAGTCAAGGGCGCATCACTAGGGTGACCATGTAATGACCATTCAACCTGGAGCACTTGTGAGAGTGAAGGAGGCGTTGTTAGTAATTATGCCAGGACAGCGGGCATGAACAGGGCTGCCCAGGAAAGCCAAGCCTGTCCCCCTTCTCGTTACAGGACCTGCGGCAAAGGCTCGCAGTGGAGAGTCCACACAGCGCCGGTGCTGCCTTCTCCATTCACTCCAGATGACAACCTCTGCTCAACATGTGGAAACTGAGGCGGGGGGCACTGAGCGACCCGGCTGGTGACTGGCACCCAGGTCTCTGAGGCTCTGTTACACAACTGGTGTTAAAAAGCAAACCTCGAAAAAACCTTTGCTCTTTCAGTACCTCTGAACTTGGAAATGGTCTAATACCCCAGGGAAATATGGTGTCTTAGTGATAAGCATGCTTTCAGCAAAGCTATCTGCAAGGGTGAAACCCCACAGAGAGCATCCACTCAGCACCAGGGGCTTGAAGACCTCTGGGCTGCACTTTACAAAACAACACGGTAGGAAACACCAAAACGGCAAGGCGGTTTGTACGCCGCCCACAGAGCGTCTCTACGTCAACGTTTAGACTCAGCGTGGTTGAGAAAGCTGTCACAGTCACAGAGCGCATAGGCTGCAGAGGGGCCTGGAGGCCAGCTCAGTCTCAAGAATCCTGCCTCTCGGGGTTAGTGGTGGCCGACTCTCACTGCGGGGTTTTTATTCTCTTCTTTGGGTTCTTCTGCATTTTCTAAATTTCGGCAGCGTCCGTGAAATCAGACAAATAGAATAACAGAAACAAAGCCAAGCAAGCAGTAAGAAGCACTGTCACGTGGACTCCACCCCAACCCCCAACTGGGAAGTGTCTCACCCTTGGACGATGCCGCCAGTAAACCCCAAGTGCTCAGAAAAGGACTCCTGCAATAGAACAAGAGATGGGTCAGTGTTGGGACAGAAGTGGGCCACCGGGCGCCACACTGTGCTCCACGCCTCTGCTGCCAAAAGGATGCAGTCTCTCTGCCAGTGCCCACGGAGGCCAGAGACGGACACTGACCGCAGCGTTTTCACCTCACCACACCTCCACGCTTGCACCCCCAGTGAAGGGAGTCACGACGCAGCAGTCCTGCCCACCCAAACGCATGAACGGTGGTCCTCGAAGGGCTGGGCGGGACCACAGGGGCTCCCCGAGACGGGAACCAGGGGCCCTGCAATGCCTTGATAGCTTATGCCGAGAAGCATGGATGCTTGTGTCCTTCTCAGAAGCAAGAATCCCCTTTTGTGGCCCAGAGACTGCCCTGAAGAGCAGGGTTATTCTCGGTGCACCAGCTCAGGACGCCCCACGTCACCAAGTGGACAGAGCCAGCACACCAAAGAGCAAACGCAGCACAGCCCCGGTGGGTGGGCAAACTGAGTTTCTACAGGCCGACGTGGTCGGCTCCAAGGCTGGGGCCCCTGCCAGGGGCTTTCGTTTCGCTGCCTCGTTCTCTTCCTATACTGTCTGGATTCCTTACAATACGCCTTTGCAAGGAGAATCTCACCAAAAAGACAGGAGTATAGGCATTATCTGTCTAAAATATTAAGAGACCATTTTAAAAAAAGTAACCAGGGAGAAGCGACCTAGCTCTGCCTGGAAGCTGGGCAAAGACAGGCATCTCCGAGCCACTCAGAGCATGGAGAGGAGGGGCTTGGCCGGAACAGCTGCCAAAGAGCTTCCGGCTGCTACTGCCCAGTATTGCACCTCAGGGCCTCACCTCAATGTGCTGGAACATGTAGGGGTGGTTGCAGATCTTCCTCAGCTGCATGATGGTGTTCATCAGGGTCTTGGTGCCCCCTTTGCCCTGGGGAAGCAAAAGAGAGGGTTCCAAATCAGGACTTGCCCTTGGGTGTGCTGGGAGTGACACAGGGACAGGTGTGGAGGAAGGTCCCAAGGGAGCTTCAGGGAGGAGGGGCTGCTGTGGCTGAGCCACCGGGTGAGAGGAGATGGCTGGTGTGAGGCTCCGAGGCCCGGAGGGCGCCCTGGGGAAGCAGGTCCACCAGGAGGCTGAAGGCAGTTTGGGGGGCAGGGGCAGTAGGACAGAAGACTAGAGAGGAGCTAAGGCCAGGTCACAATCGCAGCAATGCCATCTGCGTATTGAGCATCACGGGGAGTTACTAGAGGATTTCCGTCAGAGAAGTCGTGAGGACTGAGGAAGGTCCTCTGACTACAGGGTGAAGGAAAGGCTAGGGGTGGGTAGGTGTCATGGCCTGGAAGTAACCCAGGAGACACGCTGCTGCAATCCTTCAGGTAAGAGAGGGCCCATACCAGAAGTCAGCACAACTGCGCTAAACAAAAGCTAAGAAGTTTCCTGAATACAGCCAAACACTTCGAGGGACAGAGTAGCAGAGGTGGGGGTCTGGGGCTGGGGACCACGGTTTCAGGGGTATCTAGGTCAATTGGCATAACAAAGTTTGTTAAGAAAATGTTCTGCATCTCACTTTGGAGAGTGGCGTTTGGAGTCTTCAAAGCTAGCAAGCAGCCACTCTAAGATACATAAATTGGTCCCAACCTACCAGGAGCAAAGAAAAATGAAGAACACCAAAGACACAAAGAAAATACTAGCCCAAGAGACACAAAGGGCCACAGAAACCAGAGACTTCATCAGCCTGAGACCAGAAGAACTAGATGGTGCCCGGCTACCACCAATGACTGCCCTGATGGGGAACACAACAGAGTCCCTGATGGAGCAGGAGAAAAGTAGAGCGCAGAACTCAAATTCTAGTGAAAAGACCAGACTTAATGGTCTAACTGAGACTGGAGGAACTCCGGAAGACACGGCCCCTGGACCTTCCATTAGACCAGAACTGAAATCATTCCCAAAGCCAACTCTTCAGACAAAGATTAGACCGGACTATGGGACATAAAATGATACTTGTTAAGAGTGTGCTTCTTAGCTCAAGTAGATACATGAGACTAAATGGGCAGCTCCTGTCCAGAGGAGAGATGAGAAGGCAGAGAGAGTCAGGAGCTGGTTGAATGGACACGGGAAATCAGGGGTGGAAAGGAGGAGTGTGCTGTCACAGTACAGGGAGAGCAACCAGGGTCACATAGCAATGTGTGTATAAATTTTTGTATGAGAAACTGACTTGGACTGTAAACTTTCACTTAAAGCACAAATTAAAAAAAAAAAAAAGAAGGCCCACACCAAACTTCTACAGGAGGGGTTGTGGGCAGTATCAAGGGACCTGGATTCCCAGGAGAACACTTTCAGTTCTGGTGAAGGGGGCTGGGCAGCCAGGGACTGGGGCCCTCAGAGTGGTCCCAGAAGGCAGCAGCCCACCTGTCCCTGACTCCTCTCCACTGTAATCCCCCCTCCAATCTAACTTAATAACAAGGTGAAGGAGCTCAGGGGCCACGGTTGTTGAGGCAGCTTATTCCCAGCTGGGAAGGTGGGGCTCACTAGAACATTCTAACTCTGCTGGGGCTGCCACTAGGCCCCACCCACACTGCCAACTGAAGAACCTGCGGGAGTCAGCATTTTATAGGCAAAGAGTCTACAAGACAGTAGCTCAGTGGAAGGGTTTTGGAGGACCAAGTGTGTCCCCAGTGGGTCATCAACCCCCACTTCTGCAGCCACATCGACTGGCTCTGCTGACCCAGATACGCTGTCAACCACGGCTATCACAATGTCCTTGGGTTCACAACAAGGAGCTCTGATGGCGCAGTGGTTAAGCACTTGGCTGCTCACCAAAGAGTTGGTGGTTCAAACCCACCAGCCTCTCTGTGGCAGTGTTTTCGTAAAGATTACGGCCTGGGAAACCCTACGGGGAAGTTCTGCTCCATGCTATAGGATTGCTATAGGGTCACCATGAGTTAGAATTGACTTGATGGCAATGAGTGTATACGGTCACAACCAGATCGGGCCTCGACCAGAATAACTGCCAAGAAGGTAAGAGAACCTGCTGGACGCCCACCTTTTTGTCCTTCTCGGAGCCGTCGGTCAGGAGCACGCCCTTGGCCTGCATGTGCCGGTACAGCACGCGCTGCAGTGCAGACATGTCGCACTTGATGACGTACTCCACCTGTGGAAGAGACGGGCGCTACTCACAGGGCCGAAGCTGCCTGCAGCCCAGCAGCCCTGAAGGGTTGCCGTGGGCGCCAGCCTCATCTGAGGCATCCTGGCCCTGGGGTGTGTGCTCTGATGGCGGCACATGGGGATGGCAAGGAGCCCTCAGAACCAAGGGACAAGAGGAGACGGGCTGTGACAGGCGCCTCAGGGGAGAGATGTGGAGCAAAGTTCCTAGGCCAGAAAGGGCAGCTTGGCCACCTTCTGAAGGCCCTTCCATGGTTGGCCAGGAAATAGAGAGAAAGGATGACTAGAGGGGCGATTGTGGCCAGAGGCCCTGGACCCCGCCCAAGTGAGGCGGCGGGGGTGCTGCCGGGCCACTCACTGTGGGGACTGGGCCCCGGGCTAGGCTGCAGTAGGCTGTGAGAACCCAAAGCCATCGTGTTGGGAGCAGGACCAACACGGAGCCCAGAATCTCCAAGCCCCTCCTGATGTGGTCGGGCAAGACCCACTCAGGCTTCTGGCCATCTGACAGGAAGTGGTCCTTTGGACTCTAACCCAATAAACTTGCCCTTGCTTTATAAACCCAGCTGGCTGTGAGTTGCCACCCCCAGCTGGATCAACTCCAGAGTGCCAAGGCGACAACAGGGCCCTGCACCACAGGAGAGTCACCTGGCTGTACCCACCTGGAAAGGCACTTGGCACAACGAGGCACTGGGGCCCCTTCTGCTCAAAACGCCCACATTACCTTTTCGGGCAACTGGGCCTCGACCTCCTTCTTGAGCCGTCGGAGCAGGAAGGGCCGCAGCACTTTGTGGAGACGACGGATAATCAGAATGGTTTCCTCCTCATTCAGGTCCACCTGCCATTCCCCACCAGACACACAAACAAACATGTGACCTTCAGTGGAGGGGAGATGGGGGCTGGCCGGGAGGCGGAAGCAGCCCTGCCTGGCCTGGGGAGCGTGCATAAGATTGCTGGGCACAGGTGTGTGCTCTGCACCTCAGTTCTCAGACTGCTTTGTGGGGCGTGGGAGAGGACCCTCTTCCTTTGGAAAGCTACAAGGTCCAGGGACCCTCACATGGAACCACTGGGATGTGGCACTGAAGGTCACAGAGCATCACATCCGTATGCCTTCCCAAAAAGACACACACATATGCTGGCCTGTGTCCCCGCAAGTAAGGGAAACTGCGGGTCTATGAACCAGCCAACATGTCCACTAATGCCAGACAGTGCTGTTGGGACTGTGTTCACAAGCGTCTCATGGAGGGCTCTGCCCCCATAGAGCCCCACACTGCCTCTCATTTCAGCCTGGGGACATTGAGTGAAAGAAATACTGCTTCCCAGGGTGCCTGCTACTCTGCATAAAAAGTAAGTTTAAAAAAAAAAAGAGAGAGAGAGAAACATCATGCCTTAATTTTCCTCTCTGGCTTCTGATAATCTCTTAGTAGAGCTCTGGCTCAGCTCTAAAACAAACGAAACCGTAGCACCTGCTCCCAGCTCTTGGCATTCGGGTCCTGAAGTCTAAAAATGGGCCGAGACTCTGGGAAAAGCTGGCTTAGAGGCTGGGGACCTGGTCGGTGATGCGGCAGAGACCCCTCCGCACACACGGCGTGGTCCTGGCCCTGAGGAGACCCTGGCAAGTGGGCACTTGTGGGCAGGGAGCTGGTTCCCAGCAGCCTGTGCAGCCCAGCCGCCGTGTGCGGCGGGCACTGCTTGGTTACCCACCACGCCTGCCACCAGGCGCTACCTAGCTGCTTATCCTCCTTCTACAGAAAACGCCCCTGAACCCTGACGGTATGCGAGGCTCAGCCCCTGGAGCCGGCGTGGGATGTTTCATCAAGATGATGAGGCCTAGCCCCTGATGACTGTTGGGCCAGTTTGCTTTTTCGACTGATGGTGGTGTCCACAGCTATATAGAATCAAGACACATAAGCCGCAGCGCTCTTTAAAAAGAAAACAGTACTGTTCTGATCAGTACCATAATAGATGAATCCTGACAGAATGGGAATAAAATGTGGACGATAACTCAAATTCTTCAAGAGTCCAGACTTACTGGACTGGCTGAAATTGGAGGATTCCCCAAGACTACTGCTCTGAGATACTCTTTAAATCTTGAACCAAAACTTCCATGAGGTCATCTTTTAGCTGAACAACAGACTGGCACGTAAAATAAACAATGTCATCCGTAAGTGTTGTGCTCCTTTAAAAAATCATCTAGATGAGACCAAACGGACAACATTTACTCAAAAAAAAAGATGAGAAGAAAAGGGGGCAGGGAAACTTGATTACTGGAAACAGAATAACCAGAATGGAAATAATGAGAAAGTTGACACACCATGAAAAATGTAACCGATGTCACTGAACAAGCTGTGTAAACACTATGACACAGAAACCTAAGTTGCAGTGTAAACTCTCACTGAAAACACAATAAACTATTTTAATTAAAAAAAACAAAACCCTAAAGAAAACAAAATCCGGCCATGCTGCTTACTTCCGTGAAACTTCCCAAGCTTCCTACTGCCCTTAGCGTAAGCCCTGGACTCTCCTGCGGTATCAATAGGCCACTCGACCCACAGCTGCTCCCCTCACTCTCCCTCCTCATTGTCCCCGGAGTGCCGGGTCAGGGAAGCCCCCGAGTCCCCAGGTGTCCACCCCCATGACTCCTGCCCTCTGCCTCTGGAGGCCTTCTGGCTTTTCCAGCCTCTGGCTCCAGGGGTCCCTTTCTCCAGGGAACGCGGTTGAATCTACTTTCACCACCGTATCTCTGGCATCTAGTGTATCCTGGCCCGGCTGTGGTGGGCACTCAACACCCGCTGACCAAGGGAAGCCAGCTGAGCCCAGAGCTGTCAACATGGACGTAGCTGCCTCTGTGGAAGGTCCACAGGGATTCCCAGGGCAGACGACCGTGGCAGCCACTTCCTGTCCCCCACCGCCATGTGGCAGGCCATCACACACGCACCTTCTCTCCGGTCATGGCAAAGGGTGCGTTGAACCACTGCTCAAAGGTGCTGCAGCTCTTGAAGATGGTGGGCAGCAGGAAGTTGAGCAGCGCCCAGAGCTCGGGGAGCTTGTTCTGCAGTGGTGTGCCTGTCAGCAGCAGGCGGCGGGGGGCCACGTAGTGCGTGTTGAGGACCTGGGTCAGCTTGCAGTGGTGGTTCTTCATGCGGTGGCCTTCGTCGACAATCATGTACTTCCAACGGATCTGCGGGCCCACGAGCAGGCATGTCAGGGGAGGAGGGGCAGCGGGGCTCCCCACCAGCTCTGAGGGAGACTCCCTTAGAGATGCTGCTTCTCCAGTTGAGATAGAGACGCATCGCCACAATTAACCAGAAAGGCTCCAAGGGAAGACCACGCCGAGGTGGAGAACGTGGGCATGTCCACCAACCCGCGGCTGGCTCAGTGCGTAAAGAGTGGAGTAAATACAGACACAATGGCATGGAAACATGGTGTGAGATCCTGTTAAGTGAAAAAAGCCAGTTGCAAAAAAGTACTTTCGTTTGGCACAGTGGTTAAGAGCTATGGCTGCAAACTAAAAGGTCAGCATTCGAATCCACCAGTTGCTCCTTGGAAACCCTATGGGGCAGTTATACTCTGTCCTCTAGGGGCGCTGTGAGTCGGAATTGACTTGATGGCAACAGGCTTTGTTTTTTGTTGTTTTTTTTTTCCAGTATATACCAGCACCAAACCCGTTGCCATCAAGTTGATTACGACTCATGGTGACCTCGTGTGTCAGAGCTTTTAATCGCTGTGATTTTGGGGAAACAGATTGCCAGGCCTTTCTTCCAAGGCACGTCTGGGTGGATCTGAACTAACTGCCAACCAAAAGTCAGTTAAGCCTTAACCATCTGCACCACCCAGTGACTCCATGCTCGTATACAGCACAGGAAACCCCAGACAACCTTACCAACTAGATGCCCTCTGGCAGGGAGTTTTGGGGGCTTGGTTCAGCAATGGGCACTTGTAAAGGCAGAGGAGCAGCACACACAGGGGTCAGGGTGAGACTCACAGGGCAGGCCATGCCCTTTCACTCCCCAGCCTCTCCCTAGAGCCTGTCAATGGCCAAGTGTCCATGAGCGTGAGCTCTGTACACAGGAACCCCAGGCTTAAATCTGGTTCAAGTTTCCGTGTGGCCACAACGAGCCTCCCAATGGCTCTGTGCTTCAGCTTCCATGTCCCTGCTATGGGGACAACACATCCTCCTGGGACACTGAGGCTAAAGGCCATCCACACATGGTGCCTGGGACCCAGAGAGCAGGGCTGACCGGGGAGGGGTACGGTAGCCATCTGCCACAGTGAAGGCCCCATCACTCAGAGCTACAATAACCAAAGCAGCTGCCAGATGAGCACGTGCCAAGAAGAGCCTCCGTGCATGGGCTGGGGACGGGCCTGCTTGCGCACTGAGACACAAGGGGTGACCCACAGAAGAGGCACCCGCAATACACGTCTGAGAGTGACAGTCTGCCTCAGTTTCCTCACTATTACATGTTACCCTCGAGTTGATTCCGACTCGCAGTGATCCTGTAGGACAGAGTAGAATTGCCCTACAGGGTTTTCAAGGCTGTAATCTACGGGGGCAGACTGCCATATCTTTCTCCCTCAGAGCAGCTGGTGGGTTCGAACCTCTGGCCTTTCAGTCAGCAGGCAATCATTTAATCATTGTGCCACCAGGGCTCCTTTCCTCTTCTATACCAAAAAAAAAAAAAAAAAAAAAAAAAAAAACCCATTGCCGTCAAGTCAATTCCAACTCATAGCGACCCTACAGGACAGAAGAGAACCGCCCTATAGAGTTTCCAAGGAGCATCTGGTAGATTCGAGCTGCCACCTTTCGGTTAGCAGCCAAGCTCTTAACCACTGCACCACAAGGGCTCCTTCCCTCCTCATCTATAGGATGGGAATAACCCA
The DNA here is from genome assembly GCA_030035585.1 of Dugong dugon. Lineage (NCBI taxonomy): Eukaryota > Metazoa > Chordata > Mammalia > Sirenia > Dugongidae > Dugong > Dugong dugon. The sequence goes on along the minus strand of CM057462.1, from coordinate 14,732,544 downwards.
GTCCCTCCTCCGAGGCTCAGGGATGCACAGAAAGCATCCAATAGAGCACACCCGATATCATGAACGTGTGCTGAGAGGTGCTGTAACTTGTAAACATCTCTGACCCGGGGTCAAAAACGACCGTTCAACATCCATTCCACTGGATGGCTAGAGGCTCGATGCGTATCATCTTCCACCTCGATCCCTCCCAAGTCAGGCTATAACCTTTTTGTTTGCAAGGACCGCATCTGTTTTATCTCTGGATTCTGGGTAATGGTATATTCTCAGTGGCTCACTGGTGGCCAAACTAAACAGTCTAGAGCCGCCTTCACAATGATGTCACCTAAAAGGTTTCCAGGACTGTATGGCCCCAGGGGAATGCCCCAACTCAGCAGCCCAAGGCCAGCGGACCATGAAGAACCCACCTAGAGTGCTCAGACCCTGAGTACTTCAGCTCCCCCAAATGATGAATCACAAACCTCATGGGCTTGCTTTCTGTGGTCTGTGGTGGTAGAAGCCTGGTCCCACCCCACCCTGACAACCCAGGGCCAGCCTGGAGGCAGAGCCAAGGTCAGCCTGGACACACAGGCGCCCTTGACAGGGGTGGGAGGCCTCTCACACACAAACCGCAGCTGTGCTTTTACGCATGTGCAGATGCATCGAGATACACTTGAAAGGGGCCATGGAGAAGACAGGCAGTGTGACATACGCATCACAATCATGGGCCAATCATGGGCCAGTAAGGTCCCTGGGTGGCGCAAATGGTTTATACTTGGCTAGTAACCAAAAGGCTGGCGGTTCAAACCCAGCTAGTGGCACCACAGAAGAAACAGGCCTGGCAATCTGCTTCCGTAAAGATTACAGCCAAGAAAGCCCTATAAAGCACAGTTCTACTTTGTCACACATGGAGTCTCCTAAGTCACAAATCAACAACAATCGTGGGCCAGGTGGCAACACGGCCCTGACAGCACAGGACACGCTACCTTGGCGAGGATGTGCTTATCTTTGATGATGTACTCGTATGTCGTCAGCAAGACATTGAACTTTCCGCTTCTGAGCTGAGGGACAAAAGCACGTCTTGCTGCTGGTGAGCCCTGTGAGGGAGAGAAGACACACCCAGCCTCAGCCTCCTCACACTGGGACGGCCAGGAGAAGCTAGGGACGGTGCAGACGAGGCACCCCAGCAGCCAGCTGGAGATGGGGGGAGAAGGTTCGTCCTCCTTAAGCTGGTGTGGAGAGCACTGACCCCGACATGGAGAGTGACCGCTGCAGGGAGGGGAAGCTGTAGGCACTTTAGACGCAGGAATGGGAAAAGAGGATTGTGGGCCTTGGGAAGCTGTGCTACCTGCACCAGCACAGGGCCCACTCTTGTGTCCGACCAGCTGGTCACCCAGTCAGCTCTCCTCCTCTTCCCAGGTCTCATCTCAGGCCCCATGCTAGAAGCCATGGCCTCTCCCTGATGTCCCCACTGTGCCCCCATCTACACCACCCTGAGTGCAGGCCCCACACCTACTAGCTGAGAGCAGCTCCAGCCTCCTCCCGGCTCCTCTGCCGCCTCTCCCCAAGTCCAAATGCCTGACCCAGGACCGGGTCCCAGGATCTGGTCCCACGCCTGCTCCAGGCTCACATTCCAGACAGACTGGGTTTTGTTCAGTCTCTGAAACTCCTGCAGCCCAACTGCTTTTGGCTCCTCAACCCCGCCAAGTTCTCCGTCCTCTCCAGGCCCTGTGCATGCTGTTCCCTCTGCTTGGACACTCTCTGCCCCGTCACCGGGCTGGAGAGCGTCACAGTGCAGCGGAGAGAGCCTGCACCTGGGGGCACAGCAGCCTGGTTCGAAACCCAGGCTCTGCCATAGAGTAGCTGCGTGAGCTTAGATGTCACTCAGCCTCTGTGCCTCAGCCCCCTCGCCAGCACCACAGAAACAAAGTCCCCACTTCACAGCGCGGCAGTGATCTCGCTGTGGCACTTGGAGCAGGCCTGGCACAGGGCCCATGTCTCCCCGGTTTCCCCGGGGCCCTGAAGCTGGCCTGTCACACAGCAGCCCACGGTGCACACTCTTTAAACCACTGAACACAAACAAGTCTGAAGCAAAGCTCACATGTGAATAATAAAGGCTTCCAGGAAAAGCATTAACATCAGCATATTGGGAAAGCATTAATGGCAGCATGTTCCAGGAAACCAAGTCCACAACTTAATTTTAAAAATAAACATTCACTCCCAAATAAATCAAATAAGTGATCCCAAACTTGCATTAGCAATATGGCTCCATGTGTATAAAGACACCCACATAGGCTCCTATTATCAAGGCACGTTTATTTCCCTGTCTTTACCTATCGCTCTTCTCCACTCTCCCACCTGTAATGAATGAATGAAAGCAGGCCGTCAGGCTGTGACCTACCTTGTAGGACACCTTCACCACAGAGGGGGCCCACTTGTCGAATTCGTACGCCCAGTTTGACAATGTTCTGGTGGAAACAAGGACGAAACAGTCAAGTTCCATTCACTCCCCAACAGAGCATCATTAAAACTAGCACCAGCGAGGGCACTGCTCTCAGAGCTGGCAGAGGAAGTGGCCATCTCCATGGCGGCACAGTGCAGGAAGGGAGGCTAGCGAGGAGGACATCAGGAGCCCTGCCTCAGAGGGCTCTCGGGATTTGGGTGAGCAGAGGAGGCACCAGGTGGGAGTCAGGACACACAAAGATGTGGCAGAGGGTCCAGAAACAGTTCTAGGATGAGAAGGAACCTGGACTGACCAGGAGCTGACCAGATGGAGAGTGTCGGACCCCGTGGAGGGACTTTTGAGACCAGTCCCCATCACCATCTTGGAGTCACGGGCCCCTTGGAGAATATGCGATAAGCTGTGGACCTGCTGCCCAGAAAACACAGACACCCAGGGCCTCAGTTCAGTAAACAACCATGCTGTGGAGACCTAGACAAAGGAGACACCAAAGGTTCTTTTTGTTTCCTCGAAATGAAAATGTCAGCCACTGAAGGTTCCTGACCAGTAAGACAACAGTGTGCAGGGAAGACCAGCTGAGTTAAGGTGAAGAACTGGAGTAGAACAAGGCCTTGGGGCTGCACCTCCATGGGGTGAGCACGGTGGACGAGGGTGGAGAGAGAGACAGGAGCCAACAGGCAGGGGACTGGAGGAGCGGGGTCAGGCGTGAGTGAGTCCTCCAGGCTGCACGTCCATGGGGTGAGCACGGTGGACGAGGGTAGAGAGGGAAGGGAACTGATAGGCGGGGTACTGGAGGAGTGGGGTCAGGCGGGAGTGAGGTCTCCAGGCCTCACCTCCGTGGGGTGAGTACAGTAGTCGAGGGTGGAGGGAGATGGGAACCAACAGGATATGGCTGCAGGCGGAAGGCAGGTGACAAGGAAGGGATGCGTCACATGGACTATGGGACTGGAGCCTCAGCAGAGAGTGAGAGCGACAATAAAGCCAAGTGCACAAAGGGGGCAAGTTTGGGGAGAAATACTTTCAGAATGGGACACATCAAGTTTCAGTGGGGGCAGGAATCCACCCAAAAAGTCTGGACTGGGAGGGAAGACAGGACTTGAAGCCTGAGAGGCAGAGAATGCTCATGGCTCACCCAGCTCCTCCCTCCAAGAAGCGCCATGGAGGGTGGTGCTGGGCCCACCCTAAACCCACACTTTCAGGCTTCCTTGCAGCCAAGGCCAACCAGGCAGATGCAATCCTAGCCAACGAGACGTAAGCTCAACTTGCTGTGGTGAAAGCTGGGAAAAGCTCTTTACAGGGGCCCATGGGGGACGGGTGCAGATTCAGCTGCTGTATGTGCTTGCGGCCCTTTGTCCTGACCATCATTCTGGGACCCTAGATGAGATGACAGAGGCAGCAGAGCCATCCTGCAACCACAAGACACAAAGCACGAGGGCAGGAGTCACTGAGGATGACTGAGTAGAAAACGGCCTGGGTTCCTGATGGCACCTTGTAGCCACCGAACCTGCCGAGGGCCTGGCTCTGGGCAGCTCCTTACATAATAGCTGCAGCCCTCCTTGGTTCAGTCACTGAGGTCAGGTCTCTGTCACACGTAACCAAAGGCTCCCTGAGAGGTAACCACTCAGAAATGGCCAGTAGGGGCATAACTGGATATCCATCTGCAAAAAAATGAAACAAGTTCCATACCTCACACGATGCACAAAAACTAACTCAAAATGGATCAAAGATCTAAATATCAAATCGAAAACGATAAAGATCATGGAAGAAAAAGGAGGGACAATGCTAGGAGCCCTAATACATGGCATTAGCAGAATACAAGCCATAAGTAACAATGCACAAGCACCAGAGAAGAAACTAGGTAACTGGGAACTCCTAAAAATCAAACACGCTCATCAAAAGACTTCACCAAAAGAGTAAAAAGACAACCTACAGACTGGGAAAACATTTTTGGCTACAACAAATCCAATCAGTGTCTAATCTCTAGAATCTACAAGATACTGCGAAACCTCAACAACAAAAAGACAAATAACCCAATTAAAAACTGGACAAAGGATATGAACAGGCACTTCACCAAAGAAGACATTCAGGAGACAGAAACATGAGGAAATGCTCACGATCGTTAGCCATTAGAGAAATGCAAATCAAAACTACAACGAAATACCATCTCACCCCAACAAGGCTAGCACTAATCCAAAAAATACAAAATAATAAATGCCAGAGAGGTTGTGGAGAGACTGGAACACTCATACACTGTTGGTGGGAATGTAAAATGGTACAACCACTTTGCAAATCGATTTGGTGCTTCCTTAAAAAGCTAGAAATAGAAGGACCATATGATCCAGCAATCCTGCTCCTTGGAATATATCCTAGAGAAATAAGAGCCAACATATGAATAGATATATGCACACCCATGTTCACTGCAGCACTGTTCACGATAGCAAAAAGATGGAAACAACCCAGGTGCCCATCGATGGACTAATGGATAAACAAATTATGGTATATTCACACAATGGAATACTATGCAATGATAAACAATGAACCTGTGAAACATCTCATAACATGGATGAATCTGGAAGGCATTATGCTGAGTGAAATTAGTCACAAAAGGACAAATATTGTATGAGACAACTATCCTAAGAACTCAAGAAATGGCTTAAACCCAGAAGAAAACATTCTTTGATGGTTACGAGGGTGGGGAGGGAGGGAGAGGGGTATTCACTAACTAGATAGTAGACAAGAATTATCTTAGGTGAAGGGAAGGACAACACACAATACAGGGGAAGTCAACACAACTGGACTAAACCAAAAGCTAAGAAGTTCCCTGAATACAACCAAACACTTCAAAGAATAGAGTAGCAGGGGCAAGGGTCTGGGGACCATGGTTTCAGGGGACATCTAGGTCAACTGGCATAACAAAGTTTATCATGAAAATGTTCTGCATCCCACTTTGGTGAGTGGCATCTGGAGTCTTCTAGCAAGCAGCCATCTAAGATACAGCAATTGGTCCCAAACCACCTGGAGCAAAGAAAATAAAGAACACGAAAGACACAAGAAAAATATTAGCCCAAGAGACAGAAAGGGCCACATAAACCAGAGACTCCATCATCCTGAGACCAGAAGAACTAAACGGTGCCTGGCTACCACCAATGACTGCCCTGACACAGCAGGAGAAAAGTGGGGTGCAGAACTCAATTCTAGTAAAAAGACCAGACTTAATGGTCTGAGACTGGAGGGACCCCAGAAGCCATGGCCCCCGGACTCTCTGTTAGACCAGAACTGAAATCATTCCCGAAGCCAACTCTTCAGACAAAGATTAGACTGGACTATGGGACATAAAATGATACTCCTGAAGACAGTGCTTCTTAGCTCAAGTACGTACATGAGTCCAAATGGGCAGCTCCTGTCTGGAGGTGCAATGAGAAGGCAGAAAGGGACAGAAGATGGTTGAACGGTCAGGGGAAATCCAGGGTAGAAAGGAGGAGTGTGCTGTCACATTATAGGGAGAGCAACTAGGGTCACACAGCAATGTGTGTATAAATTTTTATATGAGGCACTAACTTGAACTGTAAACTGTCACTTAAAGCACAAAAAAAAAAAAAAAAGAAAAGAAATGGCCGGTAGGGAGTGATGGGGGCAAGTCAGGGCACAAAGAGGTGTGGGAGGAGCCATCAAGGCGGAGAGGAAAAGAGCCAGGAGAGGGAGTCATGAGGGAGGCTGAGGAGACAGAGGTCCAGAGAAAGTTGGACACACAAGCTCATGGCAGAAAGCAGCAAGTCCGGGGTGGGGCGGGAGGGGACATGGACACCTGTGCTCTGCAGATGCCCACTAGAGCACAGGCAGCTCTTCTGGCCTGGAGCAGATGCCATTAGACAGACTGGAGACTTAGAGGTGGAGGTGGGAAGCGGGGGGATTGGGTGTCAAAAGGCTGAAGATGACTATACAGCAGACCCTCACTGAAGTGGGGCAGGGGGACAGGAGTGGACCTAATTAACTTTGGAAATGGTGTTTTGACTGGAAACTGTAAGGCTACAGACGGAAGGAACAATACATAAGCCCTGAACTCCAGCTGTTAAAGTTGTTTCTCATCAGGTGCAGGTCAGCAATTCTGAAACTGCTGTCCATGTTTTCTGGGACTGAACAAGTAAGTAAATGGATGGAGGGTCACAGGAGCCAGGCTTCCCACTGTTGGAGAGGGAGACTACAGATAAGCAAGGCGGGAAGTCCTAGAATGAACCACCTGGTACTGGAGTAGAGTTGGAGACATCAGTATTAACTCGTGGTTAGCTTAATATAGAAGGAGCCCTGGTTAAGTGCTCAACTGTTAACTGAAAGGTTGGCAGTTTGAACCCATCAAGTTGCTCCAAAGGAGAAAGACCTAGCGATCTGCTGCCATTAGGATTACAGCCTAGAAATCCCTATGGGGCAATTCTACTCTGTCATATGGGGGCAACTAACAACAACAACAACTTAATACAGATACAGAGGACCAGACACAAAATTAACTTTAGATATGTATGTATGCATGGGTTAGGATACACACATATGTATGTACATCCACACATCTGTTCTCATCTCTACCTGCCGAGGAGGCCCAGAAGCAATGATACCTGAATAGCAACGACCATATCTAGTGCTCAGATCTTGGTTTCCAATACCATTCTCCAATAAGAGAAACCAAGGCTCCCTGGCGACATGGTTGATTCTAGGGCTGGGGCAGGAAACATGCAAGATGAGCCTGGAGCACCTTTTAGTGCAGAAAGTAAAAACGTGTTCAAAAACCCGCCATGATGGGGGCATATCAAAGGCACAGAAGCTAACTAAATGAGCTTCCAGTGGCCAGCACTGGAAGGATCTGAACAATATAAATAAAGCAATACTGGAGTGCAACCCAAAGTATAAAATAAATATCCACTGGTTCATACTGTTATAAAGAAATGACTGACTAAATTACTAAATGGAGGAGAAGAGACAAACCTTCCATACAGAATTCCAAATAATTTATGTAGCTGCTCCTCCTTCAAGGAGGTGGAGCTTACCTCCTCACTCCCGCGTGTGGGCTGAGCTTAGTGACTTTTTTCTCAAAAGTATAGGATGAAAAAGGGGGCAAAAAGAGTAACTTCATACTACTTCAGGCAGGTGATCAAGGTCAACATCAAGAGCAACAAATCATGTTGAGAGCACGTACCCCCTGATGCGATGGGAAGAGACTGCACCTCACCTCTGTGGTCTTCCTCCCCTGACTGCAGCCTAACCATGAGAAAAACATCAGACAAACTCAGGTTGAGGGACATCCTACAAAATACCTGACCAGCACTCCTCAACAGTGTCCAGGTCATCAAAAATACGGAAAGTCTAAGGAACTGACACAGACCAGAGAAGGCTACGGAGACATGATAACTAAATGCAATGAAACCCCCTCAAAAAACCAAACCCGTTGCCATCAAGTTGATTCCAACTCATAGCAATCCCTATAGGACAGAGCAGAACTGTCCCATAGGGTTTCCAAGGAGCGGCTGGTGGATTCAAACTGCTGACCTTTTGGTTAGCAGCCGAGCTCATAACCACTGTGCCACCAGGGCTCCAAATGCAATGAGGGATCCTGAATGAGATCCTGGAGCAGAAAAAGGACATTTGGGAAAAACTGGGGAAATCTGAATAAAGTCTGGCTTACATTAACAGTAATAGACCAAAGTTAATTTCTCAGTTACATTAGGTGACAAACGTACCATGGTAAGGTAAGATGCTCACCTTCCAAGAAGTTAGCTGAAGTGCGTATCTGAACTCTCTGTACTATCTCTGCAACTTTTCTGTAAACCCAAGACTGTTCTAAAATAAAAGACCACCACAGAAAAATGACACGGACATGTCGAAAGGATACAGAAAATCACCTGAAGAGCCTCCCCCGGCCAAACATGGAACAACTCAAGCAACAACTTCAAAAACGACAGGATCCACAACTCCATACTGAAGTAAATCAAAGAAAGAACGAATGAGTAAAGAGAAAAGGGATAGCTCTTCCTTACAGCAGAATTCCAATTAATAAATGCAGAAGGAAAGATTATTTGGCAGCCACCACAGTAATTATCATTTCAGCCAAGACTCCGTACATTGGAAATGGGATATTTACATAGTTTCTAAGTGCCTTCCCACAAGATACTTTTTAGTAACAAAGGAAGACGCTTAGGTTTACAGTGGGGATACCTGGCAAACATGTCACCAAAGTCAACCTCCCTAGTGACGGGCCTGTTGGCATCCCGTGCCCCCTGATGCGAAGCACCAGGGACACAGCATCGCTCCTGGGGGTCTTGCCAAAAACTCATACCCAGAATTTCGAGGACACATCAGACAAACCTAAACTGAGGGACAGTCAACCCAATACCTGACCAGGATTCAAAAGTAGCAGATCGTGAAGGACACAGACTGGAGGCGACGAAGGACACGTGATAATCAAATGCAAAAGGCCGAAGGAAAACGGACGTTTGAATAACGTCTCCGGGTCAGTTAACAGTATGACCTCAATGTTAATTTCCTGGTTTTGAACATTGTCCTGGGGTTATCAAAGATTTAGAAAGTTGGGTGAATTGTATATAGGAATTCTTTCTACTATATGTGCAATTTTTATAAGTCTGAAATCATTTCAAAATGAAAAGAAAAATAAAGACAAACGGCTGCAGAACAACACCTTGGAGAGAGCTGTTTCGGTGGAGATGGAAGTCGTGGCTCAGGGATCGGAGGAGGTGAAGGGAGTGTGAGACACTCGTGGTGAAAGGAAAGAAAAGGGAGGACTGGAGGGGGCTGTGGTCGCCAACATCTAACTGCGGGCGAAGAGGAGCAGGGAAGATATTGGGGAGGGGAACGTGCATAGGAGTGAGAGGGAACCTCCAGCTCCTGACAGAAGGAAGTATTTCAGCCAGTGAAGGGCAGGGAGAAAGAGAATAGGCAGGCACAACAGCAGCTCATGTCTGACCACAAGGGAGGAGGTGAGGACGTCTGCCGGGCCTGGACTGTCTGCCACACCAGGAAATGGTTCTCTCAGTGAAGACCTATTCCTGAAGGCACCTATTTTACATCACCATGAGGAAGGGAAGGTAGAAGCAAGAAACAAACCTCTCCATGTTAAATTCTAGGAGAGTTCTGGAATCCCCCCAGCCCTTCATCCAATCCCACCTGGAAGGTCAGAGCATCAGTCCCCAGCTTATGGGCACACAGGCTCCAGGGGCCTGGCTGTTCTAAAAGTAGGAGGGCATTTTCCCATGGAGTCAGGGCACAGGCACTCAGCTTCCCAACCCCTCCCACCTCCCTCCCTAACCACTGATTTGAGGCTGAAGTGGTCCCAGCTGAGTGTCCAGCAAGGTTAGGGGGCTGCTGTGCTCTGGGGCCAGGTGAAGTCTCCATGCAGAGGCCTAGCCAATCAGCCTCCATCCCCTAGGCCAGCGACTGGTTTGAGGCTGGATATGTGACCTCTGGTGGGCCAATGAGTCAGCCCTGAAACTTCTAGAAAAACCCTGGGGCAGGAGAATTTTTCTGTGTGCCACTGCTGAGCTGGGAAGAGGGATGCCCAAAGCAGTGGTGGAATCTCAGCCACCTGAGGGCTGCCTGCTAGGAGACAGAGGCCAGCGGAGCCGAGAGATGGTCAGTGAAAGGCTCTGGAGGACCGTTTGGGTGCCCAGGTCCAGGCAGGCCTGAACCATATCTGAGTTGCGAGGGCCAGGTGGGGATGGGACAGAAAGGGCTCCAATGCCCCCAGCAGCACAGCCACACAATCAGCAGTGGAACTAGGATATGCGTGAAGGAATCACAAGGGGCCCTATCCCACTCTTTCAGTGAAGGGTCTCTGGCTCCTGTGACTTCCACATGTGTAATTTGCTGGTTGTGGGCCCTGGAGAGGACACCAAGGACTTCCCACAAAGAGTCGTCACAGTAGGGTTGATGGATGGGGACCCCACCACCCATCTCTCTCCTAGTCTGCCCCCTGAAGTGAAGGCAGTGGCTGGCCTACCGCTGTGGCGTAGCAGCAGGGCCCCAGGGTGGTCGGCACACTTACGAGAGAGGCACTATGATGAGAAAGGGCCCGTTGATCCGCTTGTGTTCCATGAGGTACGTGATGAGCGCAATGGTCTGGATGGTCTTCCCCAGACCCATCTCGTCGGCCAGGATGCCGTTCAGGTTGTTGTTGTACAGAGACACCAGCCATTCCAGGCCTTTGATCTACAAGCAAAGAGGTGGCCGAGCCAGGACTGAAGGCCAGTTCTGATGCAGAGCATGTCCCACGTTCAGAGACTCACACCACCAGTCACAGCTTCTGCCCGAGCAACTTGCTGCCCGCCACCACCCTGACTTATTAGCACCATTCTCTAAATCAACCCACTCTTTTTATATGTAGCCTCATCCTAGTCATAATTTCTGTGAAATCACAGGTATGCTGTGCTCATAACGTACATACATAAAGTTTCCTTCCCTGGTACCCATTAAACAATTCAGTTTTAAATGGCTACATCACACATCTGTGCACTGCCTAGCACTGCCCCATGTAACACACCTGGAGAAACTTGCCGTGCCATGTGACACTGCAATTCAGGAGACCTGGAGGCATTAAAAACTCCCTGGGTGGCGCCAGAAGTTCGCACTCAGCTGCTAACCTAAAGACTGGTAGCTCCAACCCACCCAGCAGCACCGTGGAAGAAAAGGCCTGGTGACCTGCTTCTGTAAAGATTACACTCAAGGGAACCCTATGAAGCAGCTCTACTCCACACACACGGTGTCACTATGAGCTGGAATTGACTCAATCAATGGCAATGGGTTTGGTCTTTTGTTTGTTTGAGGGGTTAACGACTGCTTAAAAGTCATTTCAAAGATTAATCAAGAGCTTTCCAAAGCTTGTAAGCTTTCTGAAATGCAGGCATTAAAGAGAAGGTGGTTTTCAAATTAAGTACAACTTTCTGAAGGAAAATCTGAAAATTTTCCTAATGGATTAAGGAAGTAAGCTCTGGTCAAGTTCTAATTTTTTCAATTACACTGGCCTCTGGAAATTTCCACTGGTCACTACTACATTCTCCTCTTTGGAACCTGCTATCGGCACGTGGGGCTTGAGAGTTCAGCTAAGGAAAGTTGGGGGAGAGAAAGCAGTAGTCAGGGGTCACAAGCAAATGGAAAATCAGGGAGATCTGTTCTTTGGTTGGAGGAGTACAGTTCCTTCTGGAGAGCTTCCAGATAAACTCAGGACTGTGGGGCTGCAGAAAAAGAAATGTCTACTCAGAACAGCTCTACTTCTTGACTGTTCCAGGCCAGGCCCTGACCAAGTGCTTCAGAACCAGCGTCATTTCTCCCTCACAGAGGATCTGTGAGAGGGGCTGCTACCACATTTACAGAAGAAAGGGCTCAGCCCAGGGCTTCTGGTTCCTGACGTCCATCCAAACGCCCAGGCCGTCTGACTCACACTATTTAGAGCTCCAGGTAACAGGTACCAAGCACAGGTGCCCAGACCTGGGTTCTTGTCTTGGCTCAGCCACTCACAAGCTGTGTGATCTGAGGAATCACTGTACCTCTGTTCTTCAGTTGTCCCCTACCCTTGCCCTGTAAAATGCAAAGGATAATAGCACCTACTTTGCAGGGTTGTGGGAGGATTCAAAAGATAAGCGCATATAAAGCACTCCTATTCTGGCACATGGGAAGCACCTATTAGATACTGATTTACTGCAGTTTCGTTTCATCCTGTGGCTGATCTAACGGACTATGTCTCTGCTTTGCAGATGGGGAAACTGAGGCTCAGAGGGGAAAGGTGAGTTGCCCAAAGACAAAGAACAGAATGTGAACTTGGGTCTGCCTGACTTCAGCACTCACTTGGTATGCAAACATGGCCACCCACAGCCTGGGAATCCTTCTATCATGGCTGCCATATGGACACGGCCTCCCCCCGCCTCCTCCCTTACCTGGTACTGCTTCAGGACGCCGTTGACCATCAGAGCCGACTGCTTGTCCACTCTCTCAGTAACAGCATGGGCCACGGCATAGTAGGACTGCAGGCCACGAGCCAGGGCCTGTGACACACCGTATTCATCATCAACATCTTGCTTGGCATTCCTGGGGGACAGAAAATGTGGTGTGAGGACACGTGATCCTACTTGTGACAGTGTGCTCTCAGCACAGGGCCCCACGGAGCAGGCTTTCTGCCCATTTACCTGTGGCCTGAGCTGTAAGATACAGCGTGCAACTGGAGAGTCTGAGAATGAGGAAGGCAGCAAACAGTAACCCAGGGGGGCCCGAGAGTGGCTGCCTGGGCACCCTGGGTCCCTACTCTGTCTCAGCAGGACAGCAATGACATCTCTTGTCACCTCACATCATGAGACATTACTTCCGGCCAGAGGCTCCTACAGGACACACCCTTTGTACTGAGAGATCATGAGCCTAACGGGAAAATGCACACTCAAAAGCCTCGCGCAAAAGCAATCATTTCAGCTTTGGCTGCTTTGGGATTCAATCTGAAATTCTTTTCCTTTAAAAAAGTGACACCTATCAACATGACATTTACTCATATGACAAGTATGCATGATCTAATCTCTGTCATGTTGCTTTATGCCATGCTTTCTGTTTTCACATCTTTTAACAAATCTTTCACGGTGCGCTCTGTGTTTTCTTAGCTTTGTGGGAGTTTTTTTGGTATGCTTCTGAGGATTTCAAAGGATTCTATTTTTGTACTAGTGATTACAGTCACGTCTGTAACATATAATGCCCTCAATCCTCTATTTCTTTTAACAGTATCCGTGAATGTAAGTACCATAAGCAATAAAGAAATTCCTATGTTAATTGTAATTGTGCTAGCAAATGCAAAAGATAAGAGATGGGCTAAAGGTTCCCACCAGAGGACTAGCTACGTAAATGAGAGTATAACCATGCAATGCAACGCTAACGTCTGTGAGAGAGAGGCAGGATGTCCTCTGTGGGTGGACATACAATCATCCCCACGATAGACAGATCGGTGAGAAACGCAAAGTGTTCCGAACAGTGTGCCCCATATACATCTTCACAAAGGCAAAGAAATACGCATAAACGTTTTGCTTGTTAATGCACAGAGTATCTTGGGAAGGAGATAAGCGACACAGTCCTCCAGAGAGGGAAAGGAGGGCTGAGGAACGAAGGCGAGACAAAGGCTTTCTGTGGTACACACCCTACACCTCTCAAGGACATGATGAACCACGTGAATGTATTTTCTATATTAAATTCCAATAAAAATAAATGAAATTTTAAGTGAATAAACTGTGCCTGTTCGTGATCCCACAATGGCTGCTGACTGGAGAGTGGTTAGCGCCGTCCAGGGAGAGGCCTGCAGCCAGGGGGCTGGGATTCTGACTGCTCCTGCCAGTGCCACCTGACAGGACGCTGCTGAGGAGGAAGGAGTGGAGGGATCCCTTACTCAATGATGTGCCGTGCGTCCACCTCAGAGACGTCGTCGCTGTCTGGATCTGGAATCTTCTTCTTCTCCTCCACAGGGAGGGCAGGAGGTTGTGCCGGCTGCGGCTGCTCTTCCTCCTCTTCCTACCAAGAGACAGGCCTGCATTAGCTCAGCTCCTCCCACAGCCAGGGGGGCGCAGGGTGCCCACGGGAGAGCAGAGGTGTGGAAGTGATGTCGTGATACCCTCGCTCCCTCTCTCTATCCTACAATGTGACACGGCTCTTATTTTCTCTTAATTGCGCCGTAAATTATTTTTAGTTTTCCTAGCACAGACTGCGGACACTTCTTTCTAAGGTTACCTCAGGGAACTCTGTACGGGTGATGCTATTAGAAGTGGATCCCTTCTCCTTCTACTCCTGCTATATAATGCGTATTACACATTCATTCTTTGCCCAACCTAGTCAAGCAGTATTCCAGTTTATTCTTTTGGATTTCCTAGAAATTAATAATAGCCGACTTTCAGTATTTGTTGCTTTGAATTTACTCCAGCTTTACTGACACTGCTAGAGTGTCTAAAATATGTCAAATACTGCTGGTGATGATAGCCCAGTTTACCATGAAGTTGTTTTCAATAAACTTGTAACTTAAGTGAAAGTTGTGATTCAGTAAAGGGATTTTCATCATTTATTGAGCAGATGATACTGGGATTCTATGTGACACACTGGTAAAATACACATGAATACATTTCCCAGTGTTAAACCATCCCTGTATTCCTATGTTAATAACCCAAAACCACTGTCACTGGAGGAACCTCAAAAAGCGTGGCCCCCAGACTGTGTTAACCCAGAACTAAAACCATTGCCGAGGCCAACTCTTCAGACAAAGATTAGACTGGGCTACGGGACGTAAAATGATACTCGTGAAGAGTGTGCTTCTTAGCTCAAGTAGATACATGAGACTAAATGGGCAGCTCCTGTGCAGAGGTGGGATGAGAAGGTAGAGAGGGTCAGGAGCTGGTTGAATGGACACAGGAAATCTGGGGTAGAAAGGAAGAGTGGACTGTCACAGTATAGGGAGAGTGATTAGGGTCACATAACAATGTATGCATAAATTTTTGTATGAGAGACTAACCTGAATTGTAAACTTTCACTTAAAGTACAATTAAAAAAAAAAAAATTCCCATTTAAAAAGAAAGAAAAGTTAAACAAGGCCAATCAAAATCCAGTGGGATTTCCCTTAGAACATGGAAAACGATTTTAAACATCATTTGGAATAATGAACAGGTGAAAATAAATATTCTGGGTAAAAAATTGTGCCTGGTGTGGACTCATCCTAATAATAACATGTCTGGAGTTAAACTAGGGGTCAGGAGGTCGGAAAATTCCCTCCCTAAAAAGCAACTTTAAAGCTCTACAAAACTGATAAAAGCAACCATTTCGGGGCTCTGCAAATCAGCCAGAAGCATGCTACAACCTGAGAGGCATTAATGCTTGAAAAACTGCTGGACTTCAGATAAAAAGTGCAAGAGCCTGCAACTCTTACTTAGAACTGCACCCATCTCCCCCAGCCCCAAGCTCCGTGAACTCGAAGGTTCGGGCGGGGCAGGCAGACCATTAGGACTGGCAGCAGACTGATGGGGCTCACTCGTTTTGTAGCAGTGGGAGAGGCCCATGCCCAGGGGCACAGCTGGGGGAGATGAGATCTGTCTTGGTTGGGGAAAGCAGAGGAGAAGAGAATGGGCCCAGAGGAAAGCAAAATCCAGGGGAGCCATGAAAAGGGCAGGAACTGGGACTGTGCTCCTCTCCCCACGGACCCACCAGAGGAAGACAGAAGCCCCACTGACGCAGGTGCTCATGCACAATCTCTGTCAGATCACTGGACGACCACTAATTTACGAAGAAAAATAGGCCACTCCTAGAAAGCCAGGATTCAACATAAAAACAAGGATTAAAATAAAAAAGAAATTAACAGACACACGAGAAGCATGGGTTTCCAGAAAAAGATTTCATAGATCTGGCCCAGGGATGTTACTAAACAGATAAAACAAAACACCACCACAGCAACAACCCCCAGGGGTTGGGGAGGTGGGGATGGGGGGCAGGACAGAATCCAAACAGGCTAAAATAGGCTCCAACAAACCATTACAAGACAAGCAAAGAAATAAGAGAGGGTGTTACACTCTCAGGAGAAAAAGCAGTCAGCCAAACCTGTCTCTGCTTCCAAAGGTAGCAACTGACATACACAGGCTTCGAAGCAGCTATTATACATATATTCAAAGCTACTGCAAACACGTTTAAAGAGCTAAAGGAAGCCAGGTTTAAGCACAATATATCAACAGTGAATCAACAAATACCGAATCTCAATAGAAGGACAGAAATTATAAATTTCCCAAATTTGAGGAAAAAAATAAAAAACTACCAGTTATGGATTGAATTGTGTCCCCCAAAAATATATGTTGTAAATCCTAACCCTATACCTGTGGATGTTACCCCATTTAGCAACAGGGTTTTCTTTGTGTTGCTGTTGTTGTTAGGTGCTGTTCAGTCGGTTCCGACCCACAGCAAACCAAGTACCACAGAAGGAAACACTGCCAGGTCCTGCGCCATCCTCACAGTTGTTGCTAGACTTGAGCCCATCATTGCAGCCACTGTGTCAATCCACCTCATTGAGGGTCTTCCTCTCTTTCACTGACCCTCTACTTTACCAAGCATGATGTCCTTCTCCAGGGACTGATCCCTCCTGGTAACATGTCCAAAGTACGTGAGACAAAGTCTTGCCATCCTCACTTCTAAGGAGCATTCTGGCTGTACTTCCAAGACAGACTGGTTCATTCTTCTATAAGTCCATGGTATATTCAGTATTCTTCGCCAACACCATAATTCAAAGGCATCAATACTTCTTTGGTCTTCCTTATTCATTGTCCAGTATTTCCATACATATGAGGTGATTAAAAATATCATGGCTTGGGTCAAGCATACCTTAGTTCTCAGAGTAACATCTTTGCTTTTCAACACTTTAAAGAGGTCTTTTGCAGCATATTTGCCCAATACAATACACTGTTTGATTTCCTGACTGCTGCTTCAAAAGGTGTTGATTGCGGAACCAAGCAAAATGAAATCCTTGACAACTTCGGTCTTTTCTCTGTTTATCATTATGTTGCTTATTGGTCCAGTTGTGAGGATTTTTGTTTTCTTTATGTTGAGGTGTAATCCATACTGAAGGCTGTGGTCTTTGATCTTCCTCAGTAAGTGCTTCAAGTCCTCTTCACTCTCAGCAAGCAAGGTTGTCTCATCTGTATTATCAGAGGTTGTTAATGAGTCTTCCCCCAATCCTGATGCTGCGTTCTTCTTCATATACTCTAGCTTCTCAGATTATTTGCTCAGCATACAGATAGAATAAGCATAGTGAAAGGATACAATCCTGATGCAGCACACCTTTCCTGATTTTAAACCAAACAGTATCACCTTGTTCTATTCAAATGACTGCTTCTTGGTTTATGTACAGGTTCCTCATAAGCACATTAAATGTTCTGGAATACCTGTTCTTTGCAATGTTATCCATAATTTGCTTTGACCCACACAGTCAAATACCTTTGCATAGTCAATAAAACACAGGTAAACATCTTTCTGGTATTCTCTGCTTTCAGCCAAGGTCCACCTGACACTGGCAATAATCGCTCTCGTTCCACATCCTCTTCTGAATCTGGCTCAAATTTCTGGCAGTTCCCTGTTGATGTACTGCTACAACCTCTTTTGAATGATCTTCAGCAAAGTTTTACCTGCCTGTGATATTAACGATACTGTTCGATAATTTCTGCATTCTGTTGGATCACCTGTCTTTGGAAAGGGCACAAATGTGGACTTCTTCCAGTCGGTTGGCCATGTAGGGTATCTTCCAAATTTCTTGGCAGAGACAAGTAAGCACCTGCAGCGCTGCGTCCATTTGTTGAAATATCTCAATTGGCATTCCATCAATTCCCAGAGCCTTGTTTTTTGCCAATGCCTTTAGTACAGCTTGGACTACTTCCTTCAGTATCATCTGTTCTTGATCACATGCTATCTCCTAAAATGGCTGAATATGAACCAATTCTTTTTGGTATAGTGACTCTGTGTATTCCTTCCATCTTCTTTTGATGCTCCTGCATCATTTAATATTTTCCCTGTAGAATCCTTCAATATTGCAACTCGAGACTTGAATTCTTTCTTCAGTTCTTTCAACCTGAGAAATGCCAAGCATGTTCTTCTCTTTTGGTTTTCTAACTCCAGGTCTTTGAAGATTTCATTATAATACTTTGTCTTCTCAAGCCACTCATTGAAATCTTCTGTTCAGCTCTTTCACTTCATCATTTCTTCCATTCACTTTAGCTGCTCTACATTCAAGAGCAAGTTTCAGCATCTCTTCTGACGTCCATTTTGGTCTCTTTGTTTCCTGTCTTTTTAATGACCTCTTACTTTCTTTATGTGTGATGTTCTTGATGTCACTCCATAATGCATCTGGTCTTTGGCCATTAGTGTGTCAAATCTATTCTTCAAATGGTCTCTAAATTCAGGTAGGATATACTCAAGGTCGTATTTTGGCTCTTGTGGACTTGTTCTAATTTTCTTCAGCTTCAACTTGAACTTGGATATGAGCAATGGATGGTCTGTTCCACAATCAGTCCCTGGCCTTGTTCTGACAGATGATATTGAGTTTCTCCATCATCTCTTTCCACAGATGTAAGTTAATAAGGCCATAATTAGAGCAGGGTGTATTTGAAGCCAATCACTTTTGAGATATTCAAGGAACCGATAAGGAACAGAAGCAAGCACGAACAGGGAGAAGATAGGTGCCACAAGGAACTCGCCAAAGAACGCCAAGAAGAATGCTAGAGGAGCGGAGACACAGATTGTCCCCCAGAGAGGACCTTCCCCAGGGCTGGCTCCCTGAATTCGAGTATCTAGCCTCCTAAAGTGAGAGAAAATAAGTTTCTGTTTATTAAAGTCATCCGTTTGTGGTCTTTCTGTTACAGCACCACTAAGAAACTAATATACTACCCATCTGGGAAGCTGAACCAGGGAGAATAAATGCAAATAAACAAAAACAGCAGGGAGAATAAATACAAAGAGACAGTTAACAAACTTGAAAGCCAAAGCTAAAGAGAATATCTTGAAAACAGAAAGAGTCATCATGTACAGAGGAGCTAACTTCTCATCTGAAACAATAGAGGCCAGAAGACAGCAGAACGACGTATTTAAAATGCTGAAAAGATAGACGGGGAAAAAAACTGTCAACCAAGATACTATGTCCAGGTAAACTAACCTTCAAAAACGAAGGCTAAATAAATACATCCCAGAAAAAGACAGAGAATTTGATGCTAGCAGAAAAACTAAAAAACCCTCAACAAATACTAGCAAATCAAATCAACAGCATATTAACAGGATTATACACTATAACCAAGTGAGATTTATTCCAAGAATGCAAGGATTATTCAACACTACAAAACAAATCAATGTAATACACCGCATCAAAAGAACAAAGGAAAAGAACCACATGATCATCACAATCGATGCATAAAAGGCACCTGGCACAATCCAACACCCTTTCATGATAAAAACATTCAAAAAACTAAAAAATTGAAGGGAAATTCTTCAGTATGATAAAGGGTATTTACAAAAAACCCACAGCTAACATCATACTGAACGGAAAAAGATTGAGAGCTTTCTCCATAAGATCAGGAACAAGACAAGGATGCTTGCTTTCACCACTGCTATTCAATATTTTACTGGAAGTCCTTGTTGTTATGTGCCGTCGAGCCGGTTCCAACTCATAGCGACCCTATGAACAACAAATGAAACACTGCCCAGTCCTGTGCCAAGCTTACAATCGTTGTTATGCTTGAGCCCACTGCTGCAACCACTGTGTCAATCCATCTCGTTGAAGGTCTTCCTCTTTTTCACTGACCCTGTATTTTACCAAGCATGATGTCGTTCTCCAGGGACTGATCTTCCTGACAACATGTCCAAAGTATGTAAGACATAGTCTCGCCATCCTTGCTTCTAAGGAGCATTCTGGTTGTACTTCTTCCAAGACAGATTTGTTCGTTCTTTTGGCAGTCCGTGATATATTCAATATTCTTCGCCAACACCACAATTCAAAGGGGTCAATACTTCTTTGGTATTCCTTGTTAATTGTCCAGCTTTCGCACGTGTATGATGTGACTGAAAACACCATGGTTTGGGTCAGGCGCACCTTAGTCCTCAAGGTGACATCTTTGCTTTTCAACACTTTAAAGAGGTCTTTTGCAGCAGATTTGCCCAATGCAATGCGTCTTTCGATTTCTTGACTGCTGCTTCCACAGGTGTTGATCGTGGATCCAAGTAAAATGAAATCCTTGACAACTTCAATCTTTTCTCCATTTATCATGATGTTGCTTGTTGGTCCAGTTGTGAGGATTTTTGTTTTCTTTATGTTGAGGTGTAATCCATACTGAAGGCTGTGGTCTTTGATCTTCATCAGTAAGTGCTTCAAGTCCTCTTCACTTTCAGCAAGCAAGGCTGTGTCATCTGCACAATGTAGGTTGTTAATGAGTCTTCCTCCAATCCTGATGCCCCGTTCTTCTTCATATAGTCCAGCTTCTGAGATTATTTGCTCAGCATACAGACTGAATATGGTGGAATGATACAACCCTGACACACACCTTTCCTGACTTTAAACCACAAAGTATCCCCTAGTTCTGTCCGAACAACTGCCTCTTGATTTATGTACAGGTTCCTCATGAGCACAATTAAGTGTTCCGGAGTTCCCATTCTTCACAATGTCATCCATAATTTGTTATGAAGTCCTAGCCAGAGAAATTAGGCATGAAAAAGAAATAAAAAGTATCCAAATGAGGAAAAAAGAAGCAAAACTATCTCTATTTGCAGATGATGTAATCCTTTATACAGAAAATTCCAACGAATCCAGAAAGGTACTAGAGCTAATAAATGAATTCAGCAAAGTTGCAAGGTCAACATACAAAAATTAGTTGAGTCTCTATACACCAGCAATGAGCAAGCTGAAAAGGAAATTAAGAAAACAACTCCATTTACCACAGTGCCTAAAAGAATAAAATACCTAGGAATAAGTTTAATCAGGGATGTGGAAGACTTGTACACTGAAACTATAAACCATTGCTGAAATTAAAGAAGACCTAAATAAATGGAAGAACATTCCAAGTTCATGGATTGGAAGACTTAATACTGTTAGGATGTCAATACCATGTAAAGCGATCTATAGATTCAGTGCAACCCCTATCAAAATTCCAACAGCCTTCTTTGCAGAAACAGTAAAGTCAATCCTCAAATTCATACAGAATTCCAAGGCGCCCTGAATATCCAAAGCAATCTTGCAAAACAAGAATAGGAGGTCTCACACTTCCTGATTTCAAAACATACTATAAAGCGACAGTAATCAAAACAGTCTCGTACTGGCAAATCAACAATCGGGATAGAACTGAGAGTTGAGAAATAAACCTGTACGTCTATGTTCAACTGATTTTCAGCAAGGGTGCCAAGCCCATTCAATGGGGAAAGAACAGTCTCTTCAACAAATGGTGCTGGGACAACTGAATCTCCACATGCAAAAGAATGAAGGTGGTCCCCTACGTTGCACCATATACGAAAATTAACTCAAAATGGATCAATGACCTAATGTAAGAATTAAAACCATAAAACTCTTAGAGGCAAACAAAGGGATAATGATTTGGGACCTAGTTTTCAACAATGGGTTTTTAGATATGACAAGAGCAACAAAAGAAAAAACGAAACTTCACTGAAATTAAAAATTTTTGTGCATCAAAGAACTTTATCGATAAAGTGAAGAGATAACCTACATAATGGGAGAAAATATTTAAGAACCATATATTAAATGAGGGTTTAATATCTAAAATACATAAAGAACTCCTACAGCTCAACAACAAAAAACAAACAACCCAATCAAAAAATCGGCAAAGGACTTAAATAGGTATTTCACTAAAGAAGATATACATACAAATGGCCAATAAGCACACGAATAGATGGTTAACGTTATAGGTCATTAGGAAAATCCAAGTCAAAACCACAATGAGATACTACTTCACCCCCCCAGGAAGGCTATTATCAGGAAAATGAGAAATAAGTGTTGGCTAGGATGTGGAGAAATTGGAACCCTGGTGCATTGCTGGTGGGATAGTAAAATGTTGCAGCTGCTGTAGAAAACAGTTTGGTAGTTTCTCAAAGAGTCAAACATAGAATTACCACATGATCCAGCAATTCCACTCCTATGTAAATACCCAAAAGACTTGAAAGCAAGGACTCAAACAGATACTTGTACACCAGTGTTCACTGCAGCACTATTCACAATAGCCAAAGGTGGAAACAACCCAAGTGTCCATCAACAGATGAACAGAAAAACAAAATGGGTATAGCCGTACAATAAAATATTATTCAGCCATAAAGAGAAATGAAGTTCTGATACATGCTCCAACAATGGATGAACCTGAAAACATTATATTGAGTGAAATAAGTCAGACACAAAAGGACAAATATTGCATGATCTCACTCGTATAGAATATCCAGAATAGGCAAACGTATAGAGATCAAAGTTTATTAGTGTTTACCAGTGTGGGTGAAGGGGCGAAATTGAGAATTATTAAGGTGTACTGAGTTTCTGTTAAGAAAGATGAAAAAAAATTGGAAATGGACAGTGGTGATAGTTGCACAACATGGTGATGCAATTAATATCACTGAGTTGTATACATAAAAATGGTTGAAACGGCAAACGTTTTATTATATGTATTTGACAACAATAAAAAATTTTTAATTTAAAAAAAGAAGTCAGTAAAGGAGGAACAAGGAACGACAACAACAATCAGAAGACATATTTAAAAAAACAGCAAAATGGCAAATGCAAACCTAACCATATCGCTAATTACACTAACTTCAAACAGTCCAAGAAACTCAATCAAAAGGCAGGCACTGTCATACTAGATAAAAAAACAAGACCCAGCTGTCTTAGATTCAAAGAAACAAATAGGCTGAAAGCAAAAGATTGGAAAAAGATACACCATGCAAACAGTAACCATTAGAGAGCTGGAATGGCTACACTAGTATCAGACAAAATTGATGCTAAAAAAAGAAATATTACTAGAGACAAAAGAGAGATTTAATACTTATAAAAAGTTAAACACAACATGAAGATACAACAATTTTAAGTGTGTGCACATCTATCAACAAAGCATCAAATTACATGAAGCAAAAACTGATGAAATTTAAAGGGGAAATAGACAATTCAACAAGAACAGTTGGAAATTTTACCTTACTCTTAGTGGTGGATAGAACTAGACAGAAATCAAAGATATAGGTGACCTGAAAAACACTATCAACCAACTCAACTAACATATATAGAACACTTCACCCAAAGACGGCAAAATACACATTCTTTTCAAGTGCACATGGAGCAGTCTCCAGAGTGCTAAGCCATAAAAGGAATCTCAATAAATTTAAAAGATTAAAATCATACAAAGTATTTTCTCAAACCACAAGAGAATTAAACTAGAAATTAACAACAGAAAAAAATCTGAGAAATCCTCAAACGTTTAAAACTAAACAACATAAGTATAAATAACCCATGGGACAAAAAAGAAATTAACAAGTCGAATTAGAAAATATTTTGAATGGAATGAAAACAAAAACATCCAAAAATCAACAGGATGCAGCTTGAGTAGTGCTTAGTGAGAAATTTATAGCTTTAAACATCTACATCAGAAAAAAAGAAAGGTCTTAAATCAATAATCTAAATATAGACTGAACAAGAAAAAAATGAAAGACCAAGTACTAAATTACCAAAATCAGCAATTAAAGAGACATCACTACTGACCCTATGGAAATTAAAAAGATGAAAGGGACTACTTATAAACAACTTTATGCCAACAATTCAGATAACTGAGATGAAATGGAAAAATGTCTCGAGAGGACTCAAATTACCAAAACTGACTCAAGAAGAAATAGAAAGCCTGAATAGACCTATTAACTAGTAATTGAATTAGTAACTAAAACTCTTTCTACAAAGAAAAGATCAAGCCCTAACAGTTTTACTGGTGAATTCTATCAAAGATTTAAAAAATAATACCAATTTTCCAAAAAAATAGAGGAGGGAACATTTCCCAACCTATTCTATGAGGCCAGTATTAACCTAATGCCATAGCCAGATAAAGATTTCACACAAAAAATAAATCTATAGATCAATATTCCTTATGAATACAGACCCAAAAAATGCTCAGTAAAATACTAACACAGCAAAATATTAAAAAAAAAAAAAAAACAAAGACTATACATCATGACAAAGTAGGATTTATTCCAGGAACACAAGGTTGTTTTAACATCCAAAAATTAATTAATATAACAAAACATTAATACCAAAAAAAAACCAAACCTGTTGCTGTCAAGTCGTGATCATCTTAATAGACATAAAACAAGTATTAGATAAAATCTAGCCCCATTCATGATAAAAATTCTCAACAATCTAGAAATAGACCAGAATTTACTCAACCTGATAAAGAACATCTACAAAAAACTTATAGCTAACATCAAACAATGGTGACAGACTGCATGCATTACCCCTAAGATCATATGCAAGGCAAGGATGTCTGCCCTCACATCTTCTATTCAACATCATACTGAAGAATCTAGCCAGTAAATAAGGCAAAAATAAGAAATTAAAGGCATACAGATAGAAAACAAAGCTGTAAAACTGTCTTTAATCACAGATGACACAATCCTGTATGCGGAAAATCCCAAAAATCTACAAAATAAAATCTGTCAGAACTAATAAGTAAGTTTAGCAAGTTTATAGGATATAAGATCAAAATATGAAAATCAGTTGCATGTCTATGTAATAGCAAAAAACAATCAAAAATGAAATTAACAATTCTATTCATAATAGCATCAAAAATAAAATGTTTAAAAACAAATTTAACAAAGTACAAAAACTGTACACTGAAAACTACAAAACACTGTTAGAAAAATTAAAGATGATG
Source organism: Dugong dugon (assembly GCA_030035585.1). Classification (NCBI taxonomy): domain Eukaryota; kingdom Metazoa; phylum Chordata; class Mammalia; order Sirenia; family Dugongidae; genus Dugong; species Dugong dugon. Next base: position 14,707,686 of record CM057462.1, on the reverse strand, counting down.
TTAAAAAAATGAAGACATTTCATGTCCATAGAATTGGAAGATTCAGTATCATTACGGTGGCAACTCTCCTCAGACTAATCTATAGATTCAATGCAATCCCAATGAGAATTCCAGCAAGCCTTCTTGTAGTAAATGATAAGCTGACACTAAAATTTAGATAGAAATGAAAGGATCTACAAGTCAATCTAATTTTGAAAAAGAACAACAAAGTTGGAGGACTAATAACTAACCAACTTCAAAACTTATTATAAATGTACAATAATCAAGATAGTGTGGTACTGGTACAAGGATAGACAACGGCACAAAGATCAATGGAACAGAATTGAGAATCAGAAATAAACCCTTCGTTAATGGCCAAACGATTTTCCACAAAGGTGCCAAGTCTATTCAACAAGAAAATAATAATATTTTCATCAAACAGTGTTGGGTAAATTGGATACCCATGGACAAAACACTAAACTTAGACATCCACCTTAGACCATACACAAAAATCAACTCAACATGGATCGTAGTCCTAAGTACAGGGCTTAAACTATAAAACTTATAGAAGAAAATAGGAAAAAAATCTTTGTGATCCTGGGTTAAGTAAAAAGTTGTTATGACACTAAAAGTAAAATCCATAAAAGAAAAAATTGATAATTGCACATCATCAAAATTAAAAACTTTTACACTTGAAAAGACACCATTAAAAGAAGAAGATATTTGCAAATTATACCTCTGATCGGGTTCGCATATATAGAACATATAACGAACTCTTACAATTCAGTAAGATGACAAACAACCCAATTAAAAAATGGGCAAAAGATGTGAATAGATTTTCACCAAATAAGATATACAAATGGTATATAAGCATATGAAAAGATGCTCGACGTCATTAGTTACTAGGAAAATGCAAATTAAAATCACAATGAGATACAACTACACATCCACTAGAACGGCTAAAACTCAAACGGACAGACAATATCAAGCGTTGGTGGGGATGTGGAGAAAACTGGAACCCATGAAACGGGACAGCCACTTTGGAAAACAGTTTGGCAGGTTTGTTTTAAAGTTAAACATAAACTTACCATACGACCTAACAATTCCACTCCTAGGTATCTACCCAAGAGAAATGAAAACACATGTCCACACAAAGACAGGTACCCAAATGTTCACAGCAACATTATTCATAATTGCCAAAAAACAGAAACAACACAAATGTCCATCAACTGGTGAATGGATAAACAAAATCTAGTATAACCATACAATGGAATACAACTCAGCAATAAAAAAGAACAAATTCTTGTGAGTAGTGTCTGGGGTCTTAAAAGCCTGTGAGCGGCCATCTAAGATACTCCACTGGTTTCATCCCTTCGGGAGCAAGGGAGAATGAAGAGAACACGATACAATGAAAAAATTAGTCTGAAGGACTAACTGTCCACAGCTACCAAGGCCTCCACCGGACTGAGTCCAGTACAGCTAGATGGTGCCCGGCTACCACCACTGACTGCTCTGACCAGGATCACAACAGAGGGTTCTGGACAGAGCTGGAGAAGGATGTAGAGCATAATTCTAACTCACAAAAAAAAGACCAGATTTACTGGCCTAAAGGAGACTGGAGAAACCCCGAGAGTATGGCCCCCAGACACCCTTTTAGCCCAGGGGTGAAGTTATCTCCGAGGTTCACTGTTCAGCCTGGGAGTGGACAGCCCTGTAAAACCAAATGAGACTAACGAGGTATAGGAGTCCAGTGACAAGGGCCAGAAGGCAGAAGGGGACAAGGAAGCTGGTGATAGGGAACCCAAGGTTGAGTAAGGATATTGCTGATGTGTTGTGAGACTGTTAACCATTGTCATAGGGCAACATTTGTAGTAACTGTTAAATGAGAAACTATCTTGTTCTGTAAGCCTTCATCTTAAGTAAGAATAACAGCACAATTCGAAGAGTGTAGTCAATGTCACTGAACTGTGCATGTAAAAATTTTTGAAATGGTGTATCTTTGGCTATGTGTATTTTCACCAAAAAAAAAAAAAAAAAAAGAAAGGTTGAGAAGTTAGAGGGTTGATATGTTGTGGGGTTGTTAACCAATGTCATAAAACAACATGTGTACTTCTGTTTCATGAGAAACTATTTGTTCTGTAAGCCTTCACCTGAAGTACAAGAAAAAAAAAAAATTAGGCCAGATCTAAGTGAAATTAGACTCTGAGCAAGTAAAAACCCGTTACCATCGAGTCGATTCTGACTCATGCCCCCAAGTGTTACAGAGTAGAACTGTTCCTTGGAGTTTTCTTGACTACAATCTTTATGAAAGCAGTTCTCCAGGCCTTTCTTCTGCGGAGCCGCTGGCTGGGTTTGCAGATTGCTTTTGTATGGCCTTTCTGGCCATGTGGTCTTGTTAACTCCTACCCAAGTGACTGGGTGGGAGTATACAAATAAGGTAATTGTGGCCCACCAAGGGGACTGGATAGCTTGCTAATAATGCATGCATAGTTCATGGCAGCCGTATGGGGGTGGAACTATGCAAATAAGGTCTATGGAACCCTAACAAGGGGACTGGTCGGTTTTGCCATCCTGCTGGGTTAAAAACAGCCATTCCAGAAGTGGCAGGAGAGGATCTCATCACCACTAAAAAAGAAGAGCTAGAAGTAGAGTGTGTCCTTTGGACCCAGGATCCCTGCGCTGAGAAGCTCTTGGAACCAAAGACAGCAAGAAGCGGTGGAAGAGAAATGGCAGCAGTAGAGACGGGCAGGAGACCATGCAGCAGGCTTCCTGCCCCACAAAGCGAGAAAGCTGAGTGTCTTCGGGCAGAAGGCTTGAGGTCGGAGTAGGGTGTCTCTGGACACTTGGTGGAGCTAGGTTTCCCAACCCATGGAGCTAGAGCTGAGCACCTTCAGGCCAAGGGCTTAGTGGCAGAGTGGGGTACCTCTGGGCACTTACTGGTAGAACTAAAAGAGCTTTGTACAACACTTACCCAAGCAGGACAGAAGCTGAGGGCCAGAGAGAGAGGCATGCCTGTGGGCATGACTGGGAAGAGGTTGTCCTGATGGAAGAACTGTATCCTGAGTGTTCCTGAACCTGAATTATATAACCTGTTACTTCCCTAATAAACCCCATAATCATAAGTAAAAAAAAAACAACAAATTCTTGATACACACGACACCATGGATGAACCTCAAAAATATTATGCTAAGTGAAAGAAGACACAAAGGACTACAGGTTGTACAGCTCCACTTGCATGAAATGTCTAGAAAAGGCAACTCTATAGAAACAGAAAGCAGATCAGTGGTTTCCTGGGCCGGAGCAGGAAGTGGGAATTAACTATATTTAGGCAGGAGGGAGCTTTTGGGGTAATGGAACTGTTCTAAAGCTGGTACGTGGTGATAATTGCACAAATCTAGAAACACACTAAAAATCATCAAATCATCAAATCATACACTTAACGGGTGCACTTTATGGTATGTAAATTACACCTCAATAACACTGTTAGAGTTACAACAAAATGGTACTGACCTAGGAATCACTAGGTTATAAAAGAAACTGAGCAGGTGGCCCTCAAGACTCAAGTAGATATAAAAACTGAATATATCGTTATATTTTTAAAATATCAGAAGTCAATGGTAAAGAGATGGATTAAATGGTGTGGAAACTGGCTTAGTAATCAGAAGAGGAAAAAAGTTACTCATAATCTACTCCAAATAAATCCCAGGTGATCTGAGGAGGGCCATGCAAAAACTAAGGAAGGGTCGAAAGTAGGGAAACCAAGAGGAAGATAAGAGGCAAACACTAAGTTGATTTCAGCTAAACGTAAAAAGTGCCTAAAAACTCATAGTTAAAAACCACTCACAACTCATTAGAAATGGGTAAATAAAGCTGACCATTCACAGAAGAAATCTAAATGGTCAGTGACACCTGAAAAAATGCTCAACCTTAAGAGCAATCAAAGAAATGCACATTAAAATCTCCTTTTACAAAACTTGTAGAGGTGGCAAAGCCTTTTAGGAACAATACTCAGTAACACCCATCTGTGGTGAGGGAGATTTCACGCAGATAAAGGGCGGGTGAGGGCGAATACCCTTCCGGAGGTTAACTGGGCAAACACATACCATGCCTTCAGAAACTCCACCCCTGGGCACCCCTCTAAGTTCCCCTTCCCAAGGGATGGAGACAGGAACAAGGGTCTGCATCAGAGCTTCATGAACCAGTGAAAAGCTAAAAGGAACCTTAATGTAGGCACAATTAAATGATTTAGAGAACACACAAATAAATGCAGTCAATTCATCCATTTCCAAAGAATGTATTATAATGGGCAAGCATGTATATGATCTAATGTGAGTTTAAAAAAATTTAATTATTTGGGGGAGGCTTACTGAACATTTGAAATGGGGCTAGTCCAACTGAAGAATGGAAATTTTATTTAACTTGACTAATTTAAAATTTAAATAGTCATGCATAGCTAGAGGCTACGGTATTGGACAGTACAGCTCTGAGAGGAGCAACTTTCAGGCAGGACGGGGCCTCGGCTGCCCCCTGCCCTATACGATGCCCACCGATCAGGTGAGGGTCACAACACTCAGAGGTGATAAACACACAGAGGTGGAAGTCACTGCTACAGAGCACTGAGGGCCTTACCTCATCCTCCTCTTCTGAGCCACTTTCTTCACTATCAGATCTTGGAGCTACTTCATACCTAGAAAAATATTAGTGCTTTAATATAAATCTCCCCAGACCTAGCATGGTTCACTTTCCATAGTAAATGGCCTGGTATCCAAGAGCAAGCAAAGCACTTCTGGCCGCCAACTCCCCTGGAATGAGACCAAACTTCAACTCAAAATCCCAGCTGCGTCTGGAACGTGAGACCCCACTCACCCTGGGTTCATCTCGAGCCAGGCCTCCAGCTGCCCTGCTTTGGGGGCATCTGTGCCCGTGAGGATCTTCCCGCTCTCCACATGGATCACTTTCACTGGGAGGTCGCTCATCTGGCTGGTCTCATCCAGAGGCTGAAAAAGATTCACACACGTGACTTGAGGTTCCATGTTCTCCATACCTCATGTATCCAGAAAAGAACAAGGTGAACCAGAGTCAACCTGTGAAGAGCCTTCCCAACACCATGCCCAGAAAATGGCACACAAACAATCACAGTGGCTGTGAAAATGGTTTCATTGTATACTTATAATTCAGTAAAGGAGCCCTGGTGGCGCAGTGGTTAAGTGCTCGGCTGCTAACTGAAAGGTCGGCGGTTTGAACCTACCAGCCACTCAGCGAGAAATGGATGTGGCACTCTGTCTCCGTAAAGATGTACACAGCCTTGGAAACACTATGGGGCAGTTCTACTCTGTCCTATAGGGTCACTGCGAGTCAGAATCAACTCGACGGCAACAGGTAATAATTCTGTAAAAATATGTAATCCATTTATCTTAAATGTATGACAGCTATTTCTTTGAGTTAATTTAATTGACACATACGTTTTAATTTTTAGTTAAAACTGAAGAGTACACAGTGTGCATTCTCCCAGACTCCTACCCTCCAGCCTGACCATTTCTCTCATCACAGGTGCCTGCTGTTACCAGGCTCCTGGCATAAGAAACAAGGATTTAGGTGTTTCTCCCCTTTCCCACAAATGACCATGCTGTTCACAGTCCTCTGGCCCTCGATTCTGCCCACTAATCCTATTTGTAAACCAGCAACAGCCCTAATTCTTTTCTGTGAAACAACCACATGGAATATTTGAAAAGATAAAACAATTAACTTCTTCTTGGCAACAAACATGGAATTCCTCATTTTGAGATTCCAACTTTGGGAGAACATTCTCCCCCTTGCTGATGCCTTCAAATTTCCTAGAGAAAACCTTCAGGATGAGAATAAAGCCCTTTGTGGAAACGTTAGTTTACATCTTCCAGGAACTTATACCTTCCTCTCTCTCCCTCCCTCCAAAATACCGCACTCACTGTCCACACGGCCTGCCCACATGGAGTGATATTAGTCTCCTTGAACGTAAAAATCTCACCTTGCGAGTGGCCCGCCATGGAAGGCGACAGTGACCCCTGCCTCTTGGATCAGTTTTGCAGACGGCCTCAATCAGTGACTTTAACCCCACATGCTCCCTGGGATCCCCTGGGAGAACGGTTAAAAATGCTGAGGCTACACCCTCCTCCCGCCCCAATTCTGATTTAACTGCTCTAGGGTGAGGCCTGGGCATCCCTACTTTTCTAAAAACTCCCTAAGAGACTCAAATGTGCAGCCAAGGTTGAAAACCACTGGCTGAGACCAAGTAAAATCTATAACCATCACCAAGTGATGCTTGCCGTCACTAAACAGGAAAAGCAGGCACAGCAATTACCCAGTGGAATTCCCTGAACCCCACTTTCCTGTTATATCACCTGAGCCCTTCAAATGGCCTTAAGACGGCTTGTACAATAGTTAAGATTCCAACATGCATTCTTCCAAAAAAGTTTCAGTATGGCATTTTTAATAAAATCACTTGAAATAAACATGTACTTGAGTTCATCACTACAGTCATCCACTTCCAGGAACTGGGCCTGTAGGACTAAGTGTGCATAAACACCAAATGTACAAGGATGCTCACTACAACACAGTGTGCAACGGGGAAAAGCAAACAACGGAACTGCCCATCAGCTGTGGTGCATCAGAGCTGCTCCTGCAGTATTCTCTGTGACAGCTAAAAGTTAGAAGCCACCTAAACAGCTATTGGTTTGAATGATGAAATCAAGTCTAATAAGACAGTAAAATGCAAACAGAACTATATGACTTGATATGAGAAACTGTCCAAAATGGTCTGTTAAGTGAAAAAATTCTAGCTATGTCTAGGCTGACCCAAATGATTCCAAAACAAAACAAAGAGGATGTGTGCATAAAGATTTCCGATGGGGAAAAGGACAAATAAATATTGCACAACCTCACTCATATAAAAAGACAAGAAAAGGCAAAAGTACAGAGACCAGAGTTTATTAGTGGTTACCAGGGGTGGGAGAGAAAGGGGGGGGGGGGGGGGCGGTGAACGGTGATGGAAAAATCACATTTTTTAAGGGTAGGGTTGCACAGCTGATTATTGCTAATTGCTGTAAGTTGTACACCTGTAAAAAGTTGAACCGGCAAAAACAAACAACAACAACAAAAATAAAATATATCTATATGGGATCAAAATGACAACAGCAACCTGAAAGTTGAGATAGGAAGCTTAGAGGGCAGTGAGTTTATGTTAATGGGGGAGGAACAACTCAGAAAAGGAGGGTGAGAATGGTTGCACAACTCAAAGAATGTGACCAATGTCACTGAATTGTATATGTAGAAATTGCTGAGCTGATGTATGTTCTGCTGTGTATATTCTCAACAACAAAAACAAATTATAAAATTTTAAAAAAAGATTTCTAAAAGGGTACAGAGAAAACATAAACCAAAGTCAATGTGTGCCCACAGGAAAGCAGGCACAATGGGGGTTTTTACTTTTATCCTCATTAAAATTTTTTCTATAGAAAGTATTACACATATGATCTAAATTAAGCATCTCTGTCATACAGCAACACAAGAAAGAACAAGGTAACTGCGTATGAGCTAACTTGGAAAGATGTCTGCAATACAATGCTAGCTGGGAAAGAGACAATGTTCAATGGAGCATGCAGAGAAAAGGCCCCGGAGCAAACACCCCACAGTTAATCCTGGGAAGGGGGACTGAGAAGGAGCCAGGGAAGTGTGTAAAGGAAAATGCATATTTTATACATCTTACTTGGTATCCATTTCTTTCAAGTGAGTGTATTAAGTGAGAATGGCTGCCTTCAGGAATGGAGCACAGGGACAGCGATCCCTCTCTGTGTCACTCTGCACATGAGTCAGAATCAACTGTTTTGTTTTTAACGGGTTAGCAATTCTAAATCTACTTTCTGTGTATCTAAGATTGAGCAAATAAGTAAACATATCGTGGCTAATGGAAGCCTGGTTTCTCACTGTTACAAATATGGAAACGGCGAAGGATAGAGATAACCCTGTGGTGCTGGATGAGAACTGGAGGTATCAGTGTGAACTCAAGATTTTTAATATATATAAACAAAAAAGCAGACATGTCTGTATACACACATCTATTCCCTGGATCTCTCCACTGAGAGGGCCCAGCTACAATAACACCTAAGTAGCAAAAAGCACACCTAAAGTCAGATCTTGGTTTCTAAATATTCTTTCCTAATAAAAGGAACCAGGGCTCCTTAGAGAAATGGCTAACTTGAGGGCTGGGGCTGGGAAAGTACAAGATGCACCTAGGACAGCTTGTGCCAGAAAGTAAGGAAGCACTCAAAGAATAAAGAGGTGTCAAAGGACACTGCAGCCAACTTGAAGCGGGCCTGCTGGCCAAAACCGGAACAGTTTGAGCATTAAAATAAATAATTATAGTAAAGGCTCAGAATCCATTAAATTAAATAAGACACCATGAGTCTGTACTAGGGGTCGGCAAACTATGGCCCACAGGCCAAAGCCTAGTCCACAGCCTGCTTTCAAACAGCTGGCAAGCTAAGCTAAGAATGGTTTTTGCAGTTTTAAAGGGTCATTACAAAACAACACAAAAAACGAAGACTTCGTCTCACGTACTTTGGACATGTTATCAGGAGGGACCAGTCCCTGGAGAAAGACATCATGCTTGGTAAAGTAGAGGGTCTGCAAAAAAGAGGACGACCCTAAAAAGATGGATTGACGTAGCAATGATTGTGAGGAAGGCACGGGAGCAGGCAGTGCTTCGCTCTGTTGTACATAAGGTCACTATAAATTGGAATTAACTTGACAGCACCTAACGACAACAATGTGCAACAGAGACCGTATGTAGTCCACAAAGCCTAAAATATTTACTTTTTTTTTTTTTTTTTTTCAGAAAAAGGTTTGCAAACCCCTGATCTATAGTGATACAAATAAGTAGGAAAGAAGGGAAAGCTTATCCTTATCTTCAAAAAGTCAACTAATGCAGGAGTGACACTCAAAAGTCACCATTTTGTAACCATCACAGCAAAAATCGATACAGGCAAAAGCAATCCACAGATGCTAAAACTAGTGGGTGGAAGTTTGACCAGTTACAATCTATTTACATAGTCTCAAGTACCTCACCACAAGATACTCAGTAATTACAAAGCAGAAGACTGCAACTTCGCAGCAGATAAGCTGGCAGACACTACCCTAACCAGGTGATCAAGGTCAATGTCAGCCTAGTGATGGACACATGATACACCTCCTGATGGGATGCAACAAGGACACAGCATGACATCAGGGTACTCCTGCTAAAATCACACAGGAACATCAAACACACCCAAACCAAGGGACGCTGTACAAAATGCCTGGCCTGTTCTCTTCAGAACTGTCAGGGTCGTAAAAAGCAAAGAAAATGTGAGGAACTGTTCAAGATGAAAGGAGACGAAAGGATGACAATGTAACATGTGATCTGGGATTTTCTTTCTCTGTGAAGGACATCAGAGGCACAAGCGGCAAAATCTTAATAAGGCCAGTAGATTATAGTATTGCATAGATGTTTGTTTCCTGATTTTGACAACCAAGCATAGTTATGGGAGAGAATGACCTCATCTTTAGGAAATACACGCTGAAATATATGGCCGTCAAGAGGCATCCTGTCTGCAACTTACTCTCAAATGATTTAGGAAAACAAATATCATACATGAAAATGTGAGCATCTGGTGAATCTGGGTAAAGAGTATATAGGAAGTCTCTGTACTATTCTTGCAACTCTCCTGTAAGTCTGAAACTATGTTAAAGTAAAAATTTACATGTAAACAATGTAGCACATTAATAGAAAAAGCCCTGGCAGGCAACACACCCAAAAGCTAACAGTGTTCCCTCTGGGGAGTGGGATGAAGAGGGCGTGGGGTGGTGGGAAGGAGATGTATTTGGATTCTTATCATTACCATATATAGCTTTTGTAACTTCAAAAGAAAAGAAAAAAAGTAAAGGACAAAGCAGACCCAGGTTCTGAGGCTGGGCTGGCATTTCCGAGAGACGAAACCCTGCTTCCTTACCTCGCCATCTGGTCCGATGGCAGGCGTCTGTCCTTCCGCGTTCTCTGCCTTCTGGAAGTAAAGAGAAACACCGTCATTCCCTAGGAAGTCGAGGCAGAGGTGACACGTGCAAAAAACAGCCAGGCAAATCCTACCTTCTTTTTCTTTTTCTTCTTCTTCTCCTTGGCAACCTGGGCAGCCTTGTGCTGTCGCACCAGCTCCGTGAGGTTAGCCACGTACTCATCCGTCTGCTGCAAGAGGTAGGCCAAGCGCTTGTCCTTCTTCTGGTCGATGAGTTTGCGGTAACCCTCCTCGTCTTCAGCCTGCGAAAGTGTGCGGGGTTATGGCGCTGGTGTGTGAGACACACACATCCACCGCAGCCAAGGCAGGAAAACTCAGTCAGGAACCCCACTGGGGGAGTGGGGGGTGTTGTTAACTGGCGACCAGATGCACATTGAGGGGGCTCTTAGCTCGCACCCAGCACCGTGCTACAGGCTCTTCACATATCTACTGACTTCCCCTTCAGATAAGTATTTCCTCAACACCTACTGAGTGCTGGCCCCTGCCAGGAGCCACTTAAAAAGGCCGTTAGAAGTCCTGTCCTCTACTTCCACAATACACACCCCAGATCCAAACCCTTCTCTCTGACTGGTCTGAACCACATCACTCTCACAAACTTCTGCAGCAACCTCTCTCAGTTTTCCTCAGAGTAAATCGGATCACGTCCTCTCACAGCTTAAACCTTCTCAAGGCTCCCCATCAAGCTCAGAACGAAATCCAAAGCCCTACCTGTGGTCTGCAAGGCCCCAGGAGACCCACCCTCCTGAACTCTCTGGCCTCACCTCCTGCCGCTCTGCCACACTGTGCCAGGGACATGGGCCCACCTTGCTGGTCCTCATACTTAGCTTTCTCCCCCTCAGGCCTTTGCCCTTGTGTCCTTGCTCCCCCAGATCTCTGCATCTATGGGTCGCTGTGGCACATCCCCTCTGGGGCGGTCCCTCCCTCCCCTCTTCACCACCCTCATCCTGCTTCCTTTTTTTCACTATCCAAAACCACCTTGTTTGTGTCACTCAAGTATCTGTCTCTAGAGCAAGCACGAGCCCCATGAGGGCAGGGGCTATGTCCAGCTCACTACCGTGTCCCTGTGCACACAGCACTCAAAGTGGTCAGATGAGAAGGGCAGGGTGGGCAGTCTGGGTCACCCATCTGCGGCTCACACCAGGAAGACGGTATCATCTCGACATAGGAGAACACACAGACCAGCTGCTAACCAGCCTTAGGGCATGTGGTCGGAGTGACCCTGTGACCCAGCAGCCACCTCAGAGTCAGCATGAGCCCAGTTTTCTCTGACTCCCAAACCTGGGCCCTTCCTTTCCCTCTGCCCCGTCTCTGAGCGTACAATGCCTCAGCACAGCACTGGAAAAGCCCTGGCCCCTGCACCACCCAGTGCTAACAGATCAGAAGGGGCCAAAGTCACGAAGGTGGGAAGGTTACCATGAGCCGCCGCATTCTCTCCTTCTCAATTCTTTCGTTTTCTTTCTTCTGTTCCCGCTCTGTGTTGGCGTGATACGTAGCCACTGCCTTGGTGAGTTTCTGGATTTTGCCTGTGACCGATCTGTGATATTCTTTGAAATCCTTGGCGTGCTGAAGAATGCTATTGAGGTATTCCTGCAGGGACACACACAAAGGAGAAGACTATTTGACAGAAATCACTGTCAAGTTCCCCTAAGTGAGGCAAGGAAAACTTTACACATAGCTTATTTTAAAAATACCAAAACCAAACCTGTTGTCGTCAAGTCAACTCCAACTCATAGCAACCCTACAGGACAGAACAGAACGGCCCCATAGGGTTTCCAGGGAGTGGGTGGTGGATTTGAACTGCCGATCTTTCGATTAGCAGCTGTAGCTCGCTGTAACTCTTAACCACTGTGCCACCAGAAATCTTGTTTTAAAAATTAAGGGGATTTAAAACAATCAAGTGACAAGGTTTGCCTCTCAGGTTCAGTTTTCTTTGTTTAACGATAAAACTTAGTGCTGGCAACTGTGCAGCGAGAAGGGCCCTCGTACACAACAGGTAAGCACACAACTTCGGCGGCGCAACCTGGCGCTGCATGTTGAAGGCTCCAAAAACGTTCCCACCCTCCAGCCAAGTTATTCCACGCCTAGGAACTTATTCTAAGGAAATATCAGAAGCCAGCAAAAAATAACACTGGTTGTTATTTTTAATACTGAGAAGCAGAAGATGAGCTGCATATTCTCAGGGAAATGGCAACATAAGTAACTGCATACTAGACCGACTAAGACGAAATACAATACAGACATTAAAAATCATGCTTCAACAATATTTAACAATAGCTAAATGGGTATTAAATTAAAAACAAAAGTGATTTAACTGTGCATACTATAAATCCCAATTTTGATTAAAATATAAATGCGGAGAAAAGAGACTGGAAAAATGTATACCAAAATGTTAACAGTGGTTAATTTTGAGTGTTACCTTTTTTCTATGATATCTTAAACTATACCAATAGTAGATACTGATTGGAGAAAAACTTCAGAAAATATAAATGAAACAGAATCAATCTTAAATCCTACTTGATTTGTGATTTCAGTCTCCTTGAGTGATCTTGTAAAACCTAAGTCAGATCAGTTCCTCCTCTACCCAGAAGCCTCCATGGCTCCTACCTCACTGACAGCAAATACCATCTCCTCCCTGCAGTACTCAAGGTCCCATATGACCTGCCCCTGTCAACTCCCACTCCCCTTCTAGCGACACTGGGATTCTTGCTTTTACGACACATATGGGCACACTACAGCCTCAGGGCCTTTGCACTTGTTCCTCGCTCTGGAAAATTCTTTCCACTGCGTGGTTCCCTCCCACGGTCTCTGTTCTCATCTCTCCACTGTGAGAGCTTCCCTGGCCATTCTGTCTAACAGCTGCTCCTTCACTCTTCATTCCTGCTTTGCTGTTCTTCACACCCCAGCACCTCCCAACATGTTACGTGGAGACTTGATTATTGCCTGTTTTCCCCTTACCAAGAGAGCACACATTTGGTTTTGTCCACCTATGTATTATCAATGCCTAGCATGCTGTGATAGTGAACAAGAAACACGTGGCACGTGTGAAAACGAAAGGCACGCAGCCACACACAGGGAAGGGCGAGCCGCACAGCAGTCTGAGGACGCACCTGATGCTTCTGCCGGCGCTTGCGCTCCTGCTCGATCTTCTGCTGCTTCTCCAGCTTCTCTGTGATGCGGGCCTCGCGCAGGGACTGCCGCTTGCTGCGCTTGTAGGCCTTGGCGTTGAGGGCTGTCTCGAGGGCTGTGTCCCTCCTCATGCACACCACCACCTCCTGGCGCAGCTTTAGGAAGGAAGAGGAAAAACTGGCTATGGGTATGACTTCGTGATTGCCGCAGGGACACACAGTAGTCAGAACACTGCTGCTTCCAAATGAATCCTTTTTAAACACCTTAAGCACCAAATCGGTGTGTTTACAGGCTACCTAGGTGACCACAGGCAAAGCCAGCACAGATCAGGACACCCAGTAAGAGGGTCCTCCTGTACCTCCAGGTCTCCAACTTTGTCTTCCCCCAACTACACACAACATTTCTATGGGTCATTCAAAAATACAACACCCTCGGAAGTAGATCCATTCATGTCTCTTGCTTCAAGGTGGCAACTGCTGCTTTAGGGAAGGGACACACTTATCCATCATGCAAACAACAAGTGTCTTGCCACCATGCAGGAGAGGAAGGGTGGGACAGTGAGCTGACATGGGCGGGTGGTCAGGCCTGCATTCACCAGTTGAGGTACATGTAGGAATTGCCCAGCAAGCAGTTCTCTGGTGCTAAGCATCAGCTGACAGAAAGGCCCCTTGTCCTAAAGCATCGGGCTGCACGCCTGAGCCCCACCTGCCTCTGGAAGTTCAGCAGCCTGAGGGCCTTGAGCTCAATGGTCGCTTTGGTTCGCAAATCACCAGCCAGGGATCCGGGAAGATTTTCAAGTTCCTGAATTCGGTGTGCAATGCGAGCCTGCAGCCTGGGTGCAAAGACAGAAAAAGGACAGGAGGTGAGAAGTCCCATCTGTTTACCAGGAGCCCGCCTGCTCCCTTTCTCTAAAGCTGGAGCTTCAGAAAGATCCATCCCTCAAGGCTTGCAGGTCACGAGGCGGAAAATGTCTCAGAGCAGGCTGCTGACCAGGACACACACCACAGAGGAAGGCAGCCACGAAGGGATCCTTATGACTGTGCCTCAGGGGCCACAGCAACCAGGAAACTGGACAATTCAGCAGCATGAGTGTGGCCTCTGGAGTCAGGCAGACACGGATGAGACGCAGGGCCTACCGAGCCTCAGCGACCTGCTCTAGAAACTGAGGGACCCTTAGAGCAATCCTGAAGGTTTGTTCTCAGACTTTCAGCACATACTAACTGAGCTGTCAGGTGCAGGGCTCCGGCACTGAATAAGGCCAACAAAGCTGTTTATTGTGTTCATGGAGCTCACAGCCTTGTCTGGAAGGCCATAAAGGAGTGGAAAAAGTAAACAGCCATTGTAGTTTCAGAGGGGGAAGTGCTTTGAGGAGGGGGTTGGAGGTGAGGGGGGTGGGCAGGGCCTCTACAAGGAGGGGACCTCAGTAGTGAAGCAGGAGTGACCAGAAGGAGCCTGTGCACAGCTTGTGCAAAGACGCTGGGGCAGGACCAAATCTGACTTATGAAAGAGAAAGAGAAACAAAGAGCAGAGTAGGCAAGGATAGAGCAGTGGGCAGGGGAGGAATAGAGGAATTTACGGGACAGATGATGGGAAGCTAGAGAAAAGTTCTAACCCAAGGAGTAGATCTGATGTAAATTAATTTCTGAAAGGTACTTCAAACTGCTGTGTGAAAAACAGACAGTACAGGCAAGAGGAGGAGCAGGGAGGCCAGGGCACAGGGAGGCCAGGGCGCAGGGAGGCCAGACAGTAGTTGCGGCAGTGGGGGTGCCAGGCACCGTTTCTTCGGGTTTGGGAAGGGGAGCTGAAAGGATTCACCAAGGGAGGGCAGGCCAGGGTCGAGGGGCTACAGGACTTGCGGCTCAGCGAGCTGGTGGATGGCGGGTGTACGGCAATGGGAACAGGAGGAAAAGGGGCGATGTGAGGGCTGTCTGGACAGGTCAGGTTCAAGGTGGCTGCGAGCCATCCACACAGAGCTGGTGAGAGGTGCCAGGCACAGGGCCTAGAGCTCAAGGGCACATCCCAGCTGGACACACACTTTGAAGACAAAGACAATCACTCAGCACAGATTTACTGATGCATCTGGGGATATAACCATGAACAAGGTGCAACCCCTACCCTCATGGAGCTTCTACGTAGCAAGTGAGGCCACCTCAAGAGGTGAATTACAAATAACAATGGGAACTAAAAAGGCGATGAGGGAGATGCTTAGGGAGCAAATCTTGGGGGCACCCAGCAGTAGGGGACAGAGTGTTACAGGACCTACTGTGTCCTGAGCATTCTCACACAGCACCCGGAGCCAGGGTGGCCTCTGGTAATGGTAGTCACAAGCTACTGATAATTGAGATGAGCCCACGGCAAAGCTTGCCAGGTGGTTTTTTTGAATGCTGATAAACCAGAAGTTGGGTAATACACTGTGCTGGTGAGGAAAATCAGGCACTTTCATTCCAACGTACATCCATGCAATCTCTACAGAGGGCAGTTTTGCAGAATCTATGAAAATTCCAGGTGCACGTCTTCAGTGCACCAGAATAAATGCCTCTTGTAGGGATTTATTCTGACAAACACGCGCACGTGCGCACAAAATTAGAGATGTAAGTGTATTTGCTATGGCACTGTTTGTAACAAAGGCTAGAAACAACTGAATGTCCATGTAGCCAGGGGACTGGCCAGAAAACAGAATACTAGGAATCCAGAAAAAAGGGAAGAAAAGCTCTTTATAGGCAGGTAAGGAATGCTCTCCAAGGCATACTGCTATGTGCAGAACGGTGTGCACAGCCACGCACCCTGTGAGGAAAACACACGCAGAATTTCTCTAGAAGGATAAACAACACCCCAGAACAGCAGCTGCCTCAGGGGATGGGAGCCAGGTAGTTGGGGACAGGGGCGGGAGGGGGATTTCTCCCTGCGTGCCCCTCTGACCTTTAGGTTGGTGGCCCACACAGGTGTGTTTCAAGGTTGACCAGCTGGAAGCCGGCATCCCAGGGACGGGCCCAGGCAGCAGCACTCCTCACCTGTACTCCCGCTCCTGCAGGATCTCCACAGGGTCGAGGCCCCGTGGCTTCTGGATGGGGGTGATGCGGCTCTGCTTCTGGTGCAGCGGCACCATGGGAGCGGGCTGGGCCGGCTGCCCCGGGGACTGCGTCTGGGGCGGCATCACTGGCGAGGCGGCGGGCGGGACGGTGGGGGGTGCGGGTGAAGGGCGGCCCGTTGGCTGCGGGGGGATCAGCTTCTGAGGTGTGCTGGTGGGGGCAGCAGCATTTGCCATGGGTCCTGGGATAAGAGTCAAGCAGCAGAGGCAGCACTGAGTTCCGAGTCTGTTCTCAGTGGACGTGAAAAGCCTGCTGGCTGCTCATTGCCCAGGGGGCAAACTCCTCCCAGAGGCTGCCGGGCTCCCTGAAGGCTCACTGAGCTCCACTGTACTGCTTCTCACTTGAGGGTCTCGCTCCTTCCTGCCTCGGGTGCCAGCCTCCTCTAGATCTCAGCCTAGATGCCCCTTCCTCTAAAACCTCCACTGACCTGAGCTGCCCCACGTGCACGTCTGCTCAGCTGAGAGCTAACCTGAGCTTGTCTTTCTGTGCTGCAGCCTCCTGTCTCTCACCTCCTATGGTCCTACCTGAATCCAACTTAAGAAATTATCTCTTCACTGCCCATCAAAAAAAACCTCAGGCTCCAATAGCTCAGAGAATGAGTTCGTTCTGTCCACTGTTTTGACCCCAGCAGATGATAGAGCCTCAAGTAGTTACTAACCGACCAACTACACGAAGCATTATGAAGTCAACAAGTAGGCTTAACTGCTCCAGGCCAAAGGCCCGGAACTTATCAGAGGAGAAACCCTGTGCCATCTCCCAGTCTCCTGCTGACAACCAGTGTGCGCTGAGAGCACACGCCACGCTGACCCCCGACACAGAACAAGTGTGCCAACAACCGCCCTGTCCCCAGGAGACTAGCCTAGCAGGGGACAGAAAACTAGAGTACTGAGCCCAGCATGTGATAAGGGCTCAGGTGAGAGAGGCTCCCCAGAGGGGTAACCCTCCATGGATATGCTTGAGAGGGTCTGGTGGTTAAGTCACGTAGAGGAAGGAAGGCTGGGAGAGAGCCCCTGCAGCAGAGCCAACAGCACACGCCAAGGCCCTAGGAAGGAGGAGGCAGCACTGGTGGGAGGGGAGCTTCGTGGAGCCCAGTCTGGCTGAATGGAGTGTATCAATGGGAGCACGGGAACACAGAAAACCAGAGCCCAGCAGGACCAGCTCACTCTGGGCTTGGTGGGCCACATGAAGGAGTCTGGTCTGAGGGCCAAGACAGGAGTGACCACATATCTGTTTCAGAAAGATGACCTGACCCGGGAAGCGGCACCAGCAGGGAGCAAGCGTGGAAACAGATAGGCTGGTTCAAGACACCTCAAAATCAGAGCCAAAGGACCAAATGGTCCACAACTACTTTAAAACAAAGATGAGAAGGTAAAGGGGCAGGGAAACTAGATGACTAGAAATGGAACAGCCAGAATGGAAATAATGAGAATGTTCGTGCATTGTGAAGAATGTAACCAATGTCACTGAACAATCTGTGTAGAAACTGCTGAATGGGAACCGAAACTGCTATGTAAACTTTCACCAAAAACACAGTATTATTTTAAAAAAAGAAAGAGAACAGATTAATTCAAACATTGAAAAAAAATCAAAGCCAGAAACTGTTAACACATCTGTGGACATAGCAATGATAAACAGAACATGGATAAACAAACAGATACTTTCCAAGTTTAAGAGAAAAAAAAAACACACTAAAGCCAAGGCACAGAACCCTCCGTAGCTCCCACCTCACTCAGGGAACCAAGTCCCCCCCGCAGCCCTGGCTCTCTCCCTCCAGCCACGTGGGCCTCCTCACTGACCACGGGCACAACAAGGTGGCTCCTGCCTCAGGGCCCTG
Organism: Dugong dugon; assembly: GCA_030035585.1. Lineage (NCBI taxonomy): Eukaryota > Metazoa > Chordata > Mammalia > Sirenia > Dugongidae > Dugong > Dugong dugon. Next base: position 14,689,579 of record CM057462.1, on the reverse strand, counting down.
GCACCTGCTGCACCTGCTGCTTGGACGACCCCTTTCCCAAATCACCCACAGGCGCACCTCCTGGGCCTCCTTCAGCTCTCTGCTCAAATGCCACCTCCGCGTGCTGTCTTCCTCCTCACTCCTCGCCAACACGCCCCAGCCCCTACGCTGCTCTACTCTTCTCCAAGCACTTGCCACTCCAGCACATGCTGTTTTACTAGTCTGTTGTGAGGGCAGGCACTCGGGTCCCTCTTGTTCACTACCGTGTCCACGGTGCCCAGTGCCTGGCACACAGTAGGTGCTCAATAAATATTCGTTGAATGGCTGAATAAATTCCCCTGATGACACTCTAGGCATGCAACTACTTACTGCTGAGCTCCAGGTGAGTGTATGTCACAGGCCTGGTGGCCCACCTAAAGGGACAAGACACCTAAAGAAACCACGGCCCCTCCACACTATGCAGTAAAGACAGCAACACCTTCTTATACAAAGGCAGGCAAAGCACCATCCACACCTGTCACGACTCTTGCCCTTCAGCTATCTCACTGCAAGAACCAGAGCTGCGCTTGTACACCCTACGATCACTAAACATGCCAACATTCTCACCTGTCCCATAAGCCGCGCTCCTGAGAGCACCCACCCTGAGGGGGCAAACCCACACTCCTCTCAGGACATGGCGGAGGCCCCGGTCAGTCCCCAGAAGAACGATGGCGATGACCACAATACAGCAGTTAACATCCAAGCGCTCCCCCGTGCCGGGCCCTCGCTGGCTATGGGCGCACCCCAAACACCTTCACTGGATCCCCACAACCAGCCAGGGAGGCCTTTTACGACCCTTGCTCACCCAAGCCCTGCACATCTCCTCATGTTGTAACCACTCTGAAACGTGGTGTTTAACGCTCAGTGGCACCCTAACTGTGACTGGCAGGGCTATCCCTCTCTTCGGCGGTGGATAATACAATGGTGGTGGAAGATGGTACTATCCCCGTATCACAGGTGATGACACGGAGCCTCAGTGAAGGTCAGGGGTTGGCCCAAGGCTGCACATGGTCAGAGAAGAGACGAACCCTCAGCCACCCTGCCCTCTGCCTGCCTCTCATGGTAGGGAGAGCTTCCAGGGGGGTGGGAGTGGGGGGGTCAGGCCGTGGCTTCCAGCCTTGGAGGCACCATCTCCTGAAGGAATGTGTCTGTAACCACCAGAGAGCCACCGCAGCTGTGTCCCTCCGTGAAATCTCACTTAAGTCACCCGGTAGGCAAGCTCATGGTTGTCATTCTCTTCCTGTTATTGTTTTAGAGATCCCAAGGATAACCGCACCCCACAGGACAAGGGTGGGCAGGAGTCAAGGGGTGGAAGCCAAGCCCAAGCCTCTGGGATAAACAGAAGAGATTGGGAAGAAAGACGTGTGGTTTTGGCGTGGAGCCACTGTTCCAGCCCTTTCTCTCTAACCAGGCTCAACTCCCGGTGCAAGCTTGTAACAGGAAATCAAGGCACAGCTGTCCCACTGAGACAGAAGGAAGTTACCTTCAGGCCAGGGCTTGGGAGGCCCTCCGGGGGGCTGTCCTGGCATCCCAGGGGGCACACCTGAGGGTCCTGGAGGAGGCATGTTGGGCCCTCCCATACCTGCAGCAGGAGAGAAACAAATAAGAGAAACTAAACTGTGTTCTGTACTCATACCTGCACCCACCCCTTGGGCAGGCCTGGCTCCAGGGAACACAAGTCACACCCATCAACAAGGCTGGCAGTGTGGGCCTGGGGGAAGGGAGGAGGAGCTAGAGAAAGAGTATTTATCCTGCAGCAACCCCGCCTGCCCAAGCAGTTGTAAGAGCGGGGCACTGAGCAATCCGTGGGAAAAGCCGGCACCAGCAGAGCCCCTGCTCTGGCCGCTTCAATGAGACTGCTCCCCACCCCAAGGGCCTTACCGTGAGGCCTGCTGTAATTTGGAGGTGCTGGTCCTGGACCTGGGCCGGGGCCAGGGCCAGGAACGGGTCCAGGTCCTGTTGCAGACACGGAGGGCGGAGGTAGTGTTGGCATCTGCTGCTGCATCCCGGGCATCGGCCGCTTACCCTGCACTGCCATCTGTAGGTGGTCGGGGAGGGGCTGCCCCCGGGCCAGCATCTTGTATGCCATGATCTGAGCTCTGAGCTGGTGCAGCTGGTTCTGGTTAAATGGGGTTGGGCCCCGGTTCTGCTGCCCCAAGGCCTGGGGGTCAGCACCATCCAGCGGGGCCCCTCCTGGCCCAGACGACATCTGTGGGCCCGAGGACGGGCCACTGGCTGGAACTGGACTGGAGGCGTGCTCTGAGCCACCCAGGGGTGAGGGGTAACCTGCAGGGAGACAAGGTCCAGATGGTCACCTGGCAGCACACATCCCATGACATTTAAGGCAGAGTCAGTCACCTTTCTGCCCGGAGACAATGAGTGACCAAATGGGTCCCCATGGTGGAAGCCACAAGAGGCACCCAGAGGTCACACCTATAGCCTCAGCCCACAGCCCACAGCTGATGTGTTTGGACCCACATTCCCTACGTTACCAACAGTTAACACTGAGAGACGTTACACAGGCACCTAGGCTCTTCCAGGACCACCCTCCAGCCCTCAGGGGTGGGTGCCTTCACCGTGTGGTTGGCCAAGCCCACTCCCCTCACGTATGTCACCTGCGGAGCCTCTGGAGGCTCTTTCCCGCACCTTATGACAAGGGGGACCAGCCCCTGAAGAAGGACGTCATGCTTGGTAAAGTAGAGGGTCAGTGAAAAAGAGGAAGACCCTCAAATAAGATGGATTGACAGTGTCTGCAAAATGGGCTCAAACGCAGCAATGGTTGTGAGGATGGCGCAGGACGAGGGAGTGTCTTCTTGTTCTGTTATACACGGGATCAATGAGTCAGAGCTGACTTCAGCGGACAACAGCAACAACAACAACATAACAGGACATGCTTGGCAAGTCATCTAACGCATCACGTCTCCAATTTTCCATCCGTAGAAGCAACCGGGAGGGGCCTGCTCCCAGAGAGGCTGCTTCAGCTGGTCTGGAGGGGGGCCAAAGGCCTGCATTTTTAATGAGCGTGGGTGCTGCAGGTCGGCGGACTCCACTTTGACTTGCCCTCGTCTAACACCCAGCACTGAACATGGTTCCACTCCCTCAAGGTGTGCTCTCACAGGACTACCCTGAGACAAGACAGCCAGAGCAGACATCAGGCCAGCCCCCAACAGCCAAGTCGTCTCGGACAGCTTTCCGAAGACTGCCTGTCCTAGGTCCTCCCAGATCCATCTGTGGGCAGTCCAATAGGAACACGGTTTCAGGATGCCCAGTGTCAACAAAAACAAGAAAAGAAGAGAGACATCACAGTACCTTGAGAATGCTGGTCCATTGGGCTTGGCGGGGGCCCCATCCCTGCATGGCCCCCCGACCGCATCCCCATCCCTTTCATCTGGTTGTAGCGTGGGTCGTCCGACATGCCCTTCTCGTGCATGGAATCCATTGGCTACGAAAATGGGCAGTGACAAAGCACAGTAGGCAAGGAGAAACATGAAAAGGCAACACAGCAACACCACCACCCAAGAGAAGACCAATGTCACTGGAAATGCCTACAATTGTCACCATGGCGTTGACTGAATCGCTAACATGACCCAGTGGATTGGGTCCGCGACGTGGTCCCTGACACCTACTTGGGTGTTAAGACAGAAACATAAAGGAAATGTCATCACGTAGCAGGGTCTTGACCATGGAGTGGAGGTGAGGTGACAAGCTGGACAAGGGAGCTGAGAAGGGGACGCGGTTTCAGTTGACGGCCAAAATCCCACAGGAAAGAACAAAAGGGACAGGTCCTGGTCAAGGGGCAGTGTTAGCCGGGACACCAGGCTCCCAGCTCACCATCACAAGGACACTGACACGAATCTTCTAATGCCCATGAGTATCTAACAATCTATCAGGCATCAGACATTCTTGCTGCTCCGAGCCTTGGCTTCTCGTCTGTTAACTGGAAAGGAGGCTGTCGGCTGCATCCTCCTCTTCCTCCTAAGAGGCAATATCGGACCTTTTCGGAATGAAGACACATATTTTCCTTCCTAGTGCTCTATGGGAATGGCTGGGAAAAGGCAGGGGGACATTTGCTGGGCACTGGTTACCACAAAGCTTCTGCTCTCTGGGAATTTAAACAGTTTAATGGGTGATGGGTGTGCACCGTGTGAGAGCAGCACGAGGCAGCTTCATGTGCAGGAGAAAGGTGAGGCCCTCAGCACGTGGCCAGGACGACTAAGTGCCTGCCTCCCCTTGCTCTTCTCCACAGGATGGGAGCTCTGCACAGGCAGGGAGTGTGCCCTGTCACCACGGGACCCCAAATGCTAGCATGGGGCCAGACACTTGGTAGGCATCTGACATTTGGAAGGTGAGGCCGTGCTGAAGGAGAACCTGGCCTTAAATCTGGTGAAGGGGGTGTCACCAGTAGCTTCCCAGGACAGACGTGACAAGATAAACACTGTACCTATGGTGACAGAAGTGTATGAGAGAAGAGGACAGTGGGGTGGGTGTGGGGAGCCACGCTGTGCTGGAGGTCACAGAGGGGGCACATGTCTGGGGTGCAGAGGACAGGAGAGAGGAGACAGGCTCACACTAGGCTCTGCTACCACCAGCTTGCTGAGTGACCACCTCTCTGAGACTCTGCTTCCAAGTCTGTGAAATGGGCATGAGGCGCAAATGCCTAGGAAGTCCCAGCAGGGAGGCCAGAGGAGCCAGCACTAGTGCTCACCAAGGTGGGGTAAGGCGAGACCCCTCAGCCTTTTCTCCCACCCAGGCACACACAGTCCCTGCACTTGAGAAATGTCGCCTTTTTTAGATGTTAATACGTATCAGGGGATATTTCCTCTAATCCCCACTCAGAACACAGAGAGAAGACGACTATTTCTCTGTGTTGAAAGAGGCTTTTCCCCTCACTGACAAAAGTAACCTAGTCAGCTCAGATGAAGACAGCAGTGCAGTGGACGCAGGATAAAGGTGCCTGTGGCCTGGCTCCACGAGCTCCACGGCCAGCAGGGCCTGGACTCAGCCGGGCAGCCAGATGGAGGAAGCCACATGCCGTAAGCCTTTGTTTAGGGACTGGGACTTTTGTCTTCATTTATGAGAGAAAACTATTTATGCTGTGTTTCCAATGCTGAAAACGAGTGGGAGACACAGGACAGGATGGCTGTCAGCTTGCAGCAGGGCCCGCATGCTGCCTACCTCTCGGCTCTGATCGTGTGGACCTGGCACGGGCTGGGGTGCTGGAGCCAAGTGGGAGCTTCCTCTCTGGCCCTGGGGGAGGCTCTAGTCCAGAGGCTGCTGTGACCACAGGGCGGGGGGCAGGGAAAAGGCCGAGGAGGGGACATGAGGGGTTATCAGGGCTGCCTACCTTGTGCATCTGGTGCATGCTGTCCTGAGGGTACCCTCCAGGCCCCTGGGTAGGGATGGGATGTCCTGCTGAGGGGGGCCCAGGGCTGGGCCCCATCATGCTATGAGCAGAGCCCGGTGAGGGACCGGGACTAGGGCCCAACATGGTTCCAGGGGAGGGGCCCGGGCCCGGGGAAGGGCCTGGCCGAGGAGTTCCGCCCAAGGGTGGGTCTGGAGTGGACATCTTCTCAGGAGCTGCGCACAGTGGTCTCCTGCTGGAAAGAAGTCTCAGTCAGCCTGGGGGTCATACCATCAGCTGGGTGGGGCAGGGAAGGAAAGGGAGGACCGCACACAGTCATGCCAGAATCACCCATCTGACACCCTGGCTACTCAGCACTCTGTCACCCAAACCTTTTTCCCTAAGGAAGGCGTGGGAGTCAAGAAAAGGAAGGGAAAGACAAGGCCTCTGCTAATAGCACAGGTATTCCCTTCTCTGTCTGATTACATCAGAGAAAATTCCATCAAAGAGAAGGTCCCAGGGTGGCGCTAATACACCCTTCCCACTGCTCAAACTCTTGCTAATCTTCCTATTTAACAGAGAGAGCAAGACCAAGGCTCAGGAACTGGAACTTCATAAATTCAACAAAAACAGACACTTATGGCAAGTGACCCCAGCCCACACTAGGTCCATTTAAGGCAGGGAGACCAAGTTTCTTTTAAGATGAATGAACTTAAGTTTAAAAAGTGGGTTCATTTTAAAAAAACGGTATTGCATAAATAATCGTAGTGATATCTCAAATCCGACAAGAGCAATAATCAAATCTCTAAAGTTTGATGAATATCACTGTAAGCTAAAATTTTATATCCAGAGCCCACACAAAATCAAAAATCAGCTAAAAAAATACAATGATGTTGGTAAACTATGCTTGCTGTGATAGGTCAATGGGCTGATAAATTTTATAAATGCTTTCCATAAGGGTTCCATTTTCAAATAACCCTGGGTCTGTTGTGTAGTTCTATGGTCTTAAATAAAAGTCTCTAAAACAACCTCTTTCTTTATCATAGAGCAACACATTCTCATCACTGAAATCTGGAAAACAAAAATATAAAAAACTTAAAGTCATCCACAGTCCCATCACACAGAGAAGTGTGTGCCCGGCAGTGGTGCCCCTGCCGGGGTAAGAAGAACTCTACCCTCCTTTTCCCTCCCAGCAGGGCTAGTCAAGTATGCTTGGCTCAGCAGGGATGGGATGTCTATGGGGGTAGAGGGCTGGGAGGCTCCTCAGAAATCCACAGAATTGGGAGGATGAGCAGGGTGGCCCCAAGCCATCCAAGGTGGGTCTTCCCAAGCCGGGAGAGACTTTGGTGTTGCCACTGGGACCCTGCCACACTTCAGTGCCTATGGGCTGTTCCACAGACAGACACACACTCAACAGAATAGCTCAACAAATTCTAGGTAAGCTTTTCTTCATCTAACATCACCTATGACCATTATAAAGAGCCCTGGTGGCACAGTGGTTAAGTACTCAACTGCTAACCGAAAGGTCAACAGTTCGACCCCACTAGCTGCTCCAAGGGGGAAAGATGTGGCAGTCTGCTTCCATGAAGATTACAGCCTAGAAAACTCTATGGGGCAGTTCTACCCTGTCCGATAGGGTAGAAGTCGACTCAACAGCAACGGGTTTGGTTTTTTGGTTTATGACCATTCTAGGAGTCCCTGGGTGGCACAAACGGTTAAGCCCTCAACTAATAACTGAAAGTTGGCAAATTCAAACCGACCCAGAGATGCCTTGGAAGAAAGGCCTGGCAATCTGCTTCTGAAAGGTCCCAGCTTTGAAAACCCTATGAGCAGTTCTACTCTGCACATGAAGTGGCCATGAGTCGGAGACAACTCGACAGCCAATGGTCTGACCATTTGTATCATTTACTGGTCTTCAAAACGTAAATTCTAAGGCTCTGTCACATTTCCTTGTCCAGACACACCAGGAGTTATTTAACAGTCCCTCTCCTGTTGGGCATATCATCAGTCTGGGTTTTGTTTCTGTCACCTTCTGTTTTTTGGAATAATCGCTTTGCCTGTAAACCTTACTGGGCATTTCTGGAACTTTCTAAGGATAAATTCTGAGAAAACTGCATAGAGATTTTAAATTCTCAATTGAAAAAAAAATTTAATTTCAAAGATAAGAGTATTTTCCTGGAGAATAGATCAAAACTCCAAATGACTCTGTTTCAGTTTCATGGCTAAATAATCAGAGCAGAGAAGATCAGAAACCTTGGCCAGGCAGGAACCGGTGGCCGGCGCTCCAGCCAAACCTGAAAAGAACATGAGCCTGACTGTGAACAAATCCAAACGTGCTACGGCATCCTGGACAAACAAACCCAGGCGCGGGGTTTTTCCTTGCTTTTCTCCTGGTCTGCCTCCTCTCCGGATTTTCCCCGCAGCGGCCGCGGCGGGCGAAGTACAGGTGGCGCCCCGGCTAAACCCACACAAACAAACCCAGCAACTATCACAGCAGACTGCCGGCTGCGCCTTTGGCCGGGCGCTCGTCAGCTGCCGAGAGGCTGCGTGGAACGATGTCCAGGGCATGGCAGAAGCTCCGCGCCAGACGCTCCGCAGCCTCATCCCGGCCTGGGAGCACGAAATGCCGCCGAGGCGGCGAAAGTGCGGAGGGTGGGCCGGGAGGCGGCTCGACACGCGGGATGCAAGCGGCACTCGGTGGTCTCTGCGGTTGCACAAACCCTCCCAGCCCGACGGGCTACTCCGCAGAGGGCAGCCCCGCAGCCGTCCGCTGTTCCTCTAGTCAGAGACGCATCCAAGTGCTGTGCCGTGCTAGGAGTCGCTCCACACGGCCACTCTGGACCGCTCCTCCAAGTCCCTTCCTTGGTCTTCCTTCTCTCCTTCCCTTCATTTGCCTCTCCACAGAGGGCGCTCCAGCCCACTGCAAAGTTCTCTCACGACCCCGGGGATGACATTCACGAGATAGCGGGAAGGACAGCAGGAGGGCGCTCTGCCGCTCGGCCTCCCTCATCGGTGAGCAAACTCCGCAGGCAAGTCCGGAGTAGTCGCAGCGGCAGCAGTCAGCGGGGTTTGGTCGCCGCGGGCCGGCGGAGGTTCCGGCTGGGGAAATCGGCGGCTCGGGGTATCCAAAGCTGCTGCTCCTCCATCTTCTGAGGTTCTCCAACCTCCCCCGTGCCCAAAGGACCTCAGTGCTATTCCTTAAGTAACCCATGCAAGAGCGCTTGAGACCTTATCTACAAACCCAAAATCTAATAAGGTCAGGGAAAACCAAATTCTTTTTTAGCATTTGCCTTTTCTAGTCTTATTATATAAGTGAGGACATATAGTATTTGTCCTTCTGTGACTGACATTTCATTCAGCATGTCTTCAAGCTCCATCCATACTGTAGCATATATCAAGACTTCATTTCTATGAACCAGAGACTCCACCAGCCTGAGACCAGAAGAACTAGATGGTACCAGGCTACCACCAATGACCACTGTGACAGGGAACACAACAGAGAGTCCCTGAGAGAGCAGGAGAAAAATGTAGAACAGAATTCAAATTCACGTAAAAAGACCAGACTTACTGGTCTGACAAAGACTGGTAGAACCCCCGAAAGCATGGCCCCCAGATGCTCTATTAACCCAGAACTGAAACCATTCCCAAAGCCCACTCTTCAGACAAAGATTAGACAAGACTATAAAACAAAAAATAATACATGTGAGGAACGCGCTTCTTAGTTCAATCAAATATACAAGACCAAATGGGCGGCTCCTGTCCAAAATCAGGATGAGAAGGCAGGAAGGGACAGGGACTGGACGAATGGACATGGGGAACCCGGGGTGGAAAGGGGGAGTGTGCTGTCACATTATGGGGATTGCAACCAATGTCACAAAACAATATGTGTATAAATTTTTGAATGAGAAATTAACTTGAGCTGTAAACCTTCACCAAAAGCACAATAACAAAGAAAAAAGATTTAGGAGAAAACCTAGAATGCACTAACCTTATCCACCTAAAAGCTAAATAAATCTGCAGCATTACTAATAAAAGCAAAGAACAAAAATGACTCTGTACCAAAAAAAAAAAAAAAAGATTTCATTTCTCCTCCTGGCTAAGTAGTATTCCACTGTACAGTTATATTCCACATTTTGTTTATCCATTCATCCGCTGATGGACATTTAGGTTGTTTCCACTTTTAGCTATTGTGAATAGTGCCACAACGAACATTGTTGGATAAGTCTGTCTGAGTCTCTGCTTTCGAGTCTTTTGGTTATATACCTAGAAGTGAGATTGCTGGGTAATTTTTTTTTTTTTTAATAAATTTGAGACAAATTCATTTGGAAGCAAAATCTGACCTGACTCTGCTTTATAAGAATATTCACATACTGTGCTACAGAAACAGTAGCCCATTTGATTACAAGATGCCGCCCAGCCTCTGCTATGTAAAAACTGAAATGCTAATTCAGGGGTCTGTCTACAGGGAGTAGGATCTGCAGTCACGCTTTACAGGTGAAGGCCGAGCAACATGGTCTGGCTCCTCGGCACTGCCCCGGCACCCCCTTTTTCAGGCCCACAGAGCGCTGCAGTAAGGTGGGGAAAGGGACAACAGTACTAAAAAACCAAAACCAAACCTGTTGCCATTGAGTTGATTCCGACTCATAGTGACCCCAGAGGACAGAGTAGAACTCCCCCACAGAGTTTACAAGGAGTGCCTGGTGGATTCGAACTGTCTACCTACCTTTTTTTGGTTAGCAGCCGTAGCACTTAAGCACTACACCACCAAGGTTTCCAAATCCTGCAGCATTTGGCAGCTATGGTAAAGTCAAGCCAACTGAAGCCATCAGCAAAATAAAATCCACCCCCTCTAGGGAAAATAATCCTTTCCCTACAGAAAGGTGGATATGCCAAGGTGCATCCAGAGGGAAGTGACTCTGAAGCCACAGCTCTTCTAAAGGTAGTTTGTACTTAATATTAGGCCTTCTTCCCACTGAAGTGGGGCTCCACCTCACACCCACTAGGATAGCTATTATCAGAAAATAACAAGTGTTGACGAGGATGAGGAGAAACTGGAACCTCCTCCACTGCTGGTGGGGATGGAAAATTATTCAGCAGCTGTGGAAAAAAGTTTGACAGTTTCTCAAAAAGTTAAACAGAATTACCACACTAAACAAACCCACTGCTGCTGAGTCGATTTCAACTCACAGTGACCCTATAAACAGGGAAGAACTGCCCCATAGGGTTTCCAAGGCTGTAATCTTTATGAAAGCAGACTGCTACATCTTTCTCCCATACAGCAGCTGGTGGGTTTGAACCACTAACCTTTCCATTAACAGCCAAACACTTAACCACTGCGCCACCAGGGCTCCTAGGGAATTACCATATGTCCCAGCAATTCTACTCCTAGATATATACCCAAAAGACTTGACAAGAAGGACTCAAACAGATATTAGTAAACCAACGTTCACTGAAGCACTGTTCACAAAAGCCAAAGGGTGGAAACAACCCAAGCGTCCATCAACAGACAAATGGATAAGCAAAATGTGTGTCCATACAATGGAGTATTATGCAGCCATAATGAAAAATGAAGTTCTGACATATGCTAACACATGGATGAACCTGAAAACATCATGTTGAGTGAAATAAGTCAGGCACAAAAGGACAAAAACTGTATGACCCCACATATATGAAACGTCTAGAACAGGCCAACCCATTGAGACAAAAGATTAATGGTTCCCAGGTGTATAGGGGGTTATTGCTCAAGGCGTACTGAGGCTGTCTTTGGGGTGATGTAAAACCTTTGTAAATGAATAGTGGTGACGGTTGTACAACATGGTGGATGTAATTAATGTCACTGAATTGTACACTTTAAAATGGTTAAAATACAAAATTTTGTGTTATACAGTAAAACCTGTGAAAGCCAGAACCTGTGTTAGGTGGAAACCTGTCAGAGAAGGAAAACGCAAGTACTTTCCACTAACAAAGAGAGTGACAGAAGAGCGGTTAAGATTGCACTTTGTCAAACGCGGAAAACTTGCAAGACCTGGAAAAACAAGGCAGTCTTGTAGAGTTCTTGCTCTCACAGGTTTCACTGTATGTATTTTACCACAGTAAACAAACAAAAAACCATATGGCGCAGCCACTGCCTCAAGTAACCGTCTCTCTCTCATAGCAGCACAAACTTCATCACGACAACACATAGAATCTCACTAAGATGCTACCTCAAAAAAGTTTTTTGTGCCTGAATATGGCAGTGTCAGTTTTGGGGAAGCACAGGGTTTCGTGATAGGCTTTTTTTAAAATGGCATTTGCTTCAGAAGCTGCCACCTCTGAAGTCTATCAGGCTACAATGAAGCAATAAGTACACGCTGCCACCATCAGCAAACTCATTTCTGAACGGAAAACTCACACACATGGTGCGTTTTAACAGTAAAACCAAAAAACCAAGCCCACTGAGTGGACTCCGACTCATAGCAACCCTACAGGACAGAGTAGAACTGCCCCATAGGATTTCCAAGGAGCGGCTGGTAGATTCAAACTGCGGACCTTTTGGTCAGCAGCCAAGCTCTTAACCACAGGGCCACCAGGGCTCTGGAGTAACAGTAAAGGGGGCCCAAAAAGTGAAGGCACAATGCAAAGCACTTCAGGTAGGGCTTCGTCAAACACCCAAGCACCCAGTTAGGTGTGATGCCATGGAGAGAAAAGAAAACGCAACGGGGGACTACTCTCTGGTCTTCAGTCTAGTACTGAGGAGAAGGGTATTTTATTTACTTTTTATTGAATTGTGGGGGGAAAAAAAGAAACAAACCAGTTGCTGTCAAGCTGATTCCAACTCATGGCGACCCCAGGTGTGTCAGAGTAAAACTGTGCTCCATAGGGTTTTCAATGGCTGATTTTGCAGAAATAGATCACTTGGCCCTCCTTCCAAGGCAACTCTGGGTAGATGCAAACCTCCAACCTTTCCGTTAGCAGATGAGCACATTTGCACCACCCAGGGACTGCTACTGATTTGTACCACACATAAAGTGTCCCAGTCGTAGGTACATGGTTCAATGAATCCTTGCTCAAACATGATACTTCCAACACTCCAGAAGGTGCCCTCCTGCCTTTTCTGAGGAAATATCACCCTCCCAAAGGGAACTCTGCTTTCAGAAGCTGAAAGCAGAGAATACCAGAAAGATGTTTACCTGTGTTTTATTGACTATGCGAAAACATTCGACTATGTGGATCATAACATTGCAAATAATAGGAATTCCAGAACACTTATTTGTGCTCATGAAGAACCTGTACATAGACCAAGAGGCAGTTGTTCAAACAGAACAAGAAGATACTTGCATGATTTAAAGTCAGGAAAGGTGTGCATCAGGGTTTTATCCTTTCACCATACCTGTTCAGTCTGTATGCTGAGCAAATAATCTGAGAAACTGGACTATATGAAGAATGCAGCATCGGGATTGGAGGAAGCTTATTAACAACCTGTGTTATGCAGATGATGCAACCTTGCTTGCTGAAAGTGAAGAGGACTTGAAGTACTTACTGAAGAAGATCAAAGACCACAGCCTTCAGTATGGATTACACCTCAACATACAGAAAACAAAAATTCTCACAACTGGACCTATTAGAAACATCATGACAAAGGGAGAAAAGACTGAAGTTGTCAAGGATTTCATTTTGCTTGGATCCACGATCAACACCCATGGAAGCAGCAGTCAAGAAATCAAAAGATGAACTGCATTGGGCAAATCTGCTACAAAAGACCTCTGAAGTGTTGAAAGGCAAAGATATCACCTTGAAGACTAAGGTGCGTCTGACCCAAGTCACTGTGTTTTCAATCGCTTCATATGCACAGGAAAGCCAGACAATGAATAACGAAGACTGAGACTGAAGAAGAACTGACGCTGTTGAACTGTGCTGCTGGAGAAGAATACTGACTGCCAAAAGAACCAATAAACCTGTCTTGGAGGAAGTACAACCAGAATGTTCCTTAGAAGCAAGGATGGTGAGACTACAAGTCATATGCTTTGGACATGTTATCAGGAGGGATCAGTCCCTGGAGAAGGACATCATGCTTGGTAAATAGAGGGTCAGTAAAAAAAACGGAGATGGACTGACAGTGGCTGCAACAATGGGCTCAAGCATAACGACAACTGTGAGGACAGCGCAGGACTAGGCAGTGTTTTGTTCTGTTGTACATAGCGTCTCTATGAGTTGGAACCGACTTGATGGCACCTACCAACAACAACAAGAGGAACTACTGTTTAGATTAGTTTTGCCTCTTATTGAATTTCATATAAAAATATGAACTATACAGCATACCTTTGTGCATCATTATGCCTGAAGAGTTACCCATGCTGTTGTATACAGCGACAATTCATTCTTTTTTGTTTGTCCATTCTCTTATTGATGGAAATTGTACTACCAGTTTTTGACTACTATGAATACAAGTGGCCATGAACAATGTCATTTGGTGGACATAAGCACTCATTTTCCCTGGGTATCTAGGAGTGGAACTGTTGGTCATAAAAACCCACTGCCGTCAAGTCTATTCCTACTCATAGTAACCCTACAGGATAGAGTAGAACTGCCCCATTGGGTTTCCAAGGAGTGGCTGGTGGATTTGAACTGCCGACCTTTTGTTTAGCAGCCAAGCTCTTAACCACTGTGCCACCAGGGCTCCTTTGGTCATAAGGGAGGCATAAATTTAGCTTCGGGTGATGCTGCCAGTTTTCCAAAGTAGGTGTATAATCTACACTCCACCCCAACCCCCATCAGTGGGTAAGCATTCTAGCTGCTTCCCATCATCAACATTTGATGCTGTCAGTGTTTTTAATTTTTAACCATTTCCGTGGGTATATAACCCTGGTGGCATAGTGGTTAAGAGCTACAGCTGCTAACCAAAAGGTCGGCAGTTTGACTGCACCGGGCGCTCCTTGGAAACCGTATGGGGCAGTTCTAGTCTGTTCTGTACGGTCGCTATGAGTTAGAATGGACTCAACAGCAATGGGTTTTTTGGTTTTTTTATAATAGTATCTTATTACAGTTTTAATCTGCACTTCCCTTATGACTAATGGTGCTGAGCACCTTTCCATGTGCTTACTGGCCACCTATTCACTTTTCTAAAAAGTCCTAATTTTCACTAACTTTTTACTGGGGACATGCGGCTGCGATTACCTTCTCTCAGACTGTGACCTGGCTTTGCACTCTCTTAGTGGTATCATATGATAAAAATAAGTGCTTAATTTTAACAAAGTCCAAATTATCCATTTTTTTCTTTTACAGTTAATTTTTTGGGGTCCTATTTGAGAAATCTTTGTCTACCCTAAGATCATGAAGGTATAGGAAGGGAAAGGATATTTTAAAATCCAGGGGGATTGTGACTTGCCTCCGCTTCCTAGTGATTTACAACCTCTGAGGATGTATTAATCACAAAGAAATGATAGAGAAGGAAGATCTAGCTAGAGAGAAGCAGGGGCATGGGCCCATTTTGGTGGTAACAACACAGACTCGCTCACTGAGTCCTCACCACCATACTAGCAGTAGAGACTGCCATTGCTCTGGCTGACAGACAGGTCCTCCAAGGCTCAGAGGCTACACAGCAAGTCAGTAGATGAGCTGGCATTACAAAGCCAAGGCCACAGTGGAATCTGCCACAGTGTAACCCCAGACTCTGAGTTGGTGCCACCACCTGCTAACTGCATGACCCTGGACACATGACTTCACCTCCCTAAGCCTCTGTTACCTCCTCTGTAGACTGGAGCTAGTGTAGTACCCCTCCCTCAGGGGTTACCCATAACCCAAAACCTGCTGTCATTGAGTCGATTCCAACTCATAGCAACCCTACAGGACAGAGCAGAACTGCCCCATAGGGTTTCGAATGCTGTGATCTTTACTGAAGCAGACTGCCACTTCGTTCTCTCGTGGAGCAGATGGTGGGTTCAAATGACCAACCTTCTGGTTAGCAGCCGAGTACTTAACCACTGTGCCACCAGGGCACTCTCCAGAGGTAACAGCCAGCATCAAATGAGCTAACACATGCAAAGCACTTAGAGGCAGAAAGTGCCTACTACACTGCCCCCCCGGCTGGTAAAATCAAGGGCCCCCACGTTTACTGAGCAGCTGCTTACTGCTTGTCACGTACTGTGCCAGCAGCGTCACACAGGCTAAGTCCTCTAACCTCTGTGATACCGATGAAGTAGGGGATGCTCTCCCCAGAAATTAGCAATACGTTAACCACTTTGGAGAGCTTGCTTCCTAAACTGAATCTCCCCTCTATCCCAATACAAAGCTTGGTTATTACACCTGTCACACAGTGCTCAGGAATAGGCTCGCTTTTTCCCTCAGGAAGCATGGGTTGCACAACACAGCTCAGCCTACAGAGGCTGGCCCAGAGAAGACATGCACCTGACTGTCGTTGGCAGTGCCGCTCTCTGGGGACCGTCTGGTGGGAACTTATACTTTCCACATCGCAGATTGCTGATGTCTTTTGATTTTGTTTGTTTCTGACCATAGGCTAAACTGTTACACTTTTGTAACCAGATTTAAAAAAATTTTAAGAAAAAAACCTAGGTCCAATTGAATTGTACATGTAGAAAGTGCTGACTTCGTGAATGTTCTGCTGAGTATATTCTCAACAACAAAAACAAAAATTAAAATTGGAGGGGGGGGACTCTACATCCGAAAAATACCCAAAGTTGACTGTTCTGTGCTATTTTTCTTGCAATATAATTAAGTAGCAAAACTTTGCCCTACATTTAAGACAGAATACATTACAGAAACTAAAAAGTCAGGTTACGATGATAAATTACAACATCTTTTCCATTCTACATACAAGGCAGACGTGCCAAATTGTTACCATTTTTAGTAGTGGGAATTATATGTCATTTTATACACCGGAATCCCCTCCTACCCTCCTGTTTTAAAATTTTCATTCACTTGAAAACCACTGGGGACCTCCTACCCACCCACAAGGCACTAGAGGACAAAGACCGCCAGGAGGGGTCTCTGCCCTCACTGAGTTTGCCCTCTAATTCCACAGGGACAAACACTATCATATCTACCCACTATAGTGGTGACTGTCAAATTCTTCTGACCACAGTTACAATGAGACCCAGCACACACATGCACATCAGTAACTGCAATAAGCTTCCCAAGTCTGTCCTTAGCTAAGAGACTCTATTCTTCTTCTTTGCTAAGGCTGCTCAAGACCCACTAAATGGACGTCATGAGCCACCAATGGGTCTGTTGTGCTCCCTGCTGTATACTCAACACCAGGCACAATGCGTGACAATGTGGAAAGGGTGAAAGAGAAGTCCCCCATGACGGGGGGAAGCATCCAACAGTGGCCAGGAGTGGGAGGTGAGGTATGGAACCCACACCTGTGGGGGCCTCACCTGCAACAGGCCCTCCCAACCACCCTAGGCCAAGGACTTCCTGATGACACCAGGGCTCATTTAGCCAGTCATGCCACAAATATCCCTGAGCGCTGGCTGTGTACCAAGCAGAGTTCCAGGCAGCAAGTCCCTGCCTGGTGGAGCTGACAACTGAGCGGCAGAAGCAAACACACAGATAAGTATGACACGATGTCATGTAGGGTGTGCAAGTGCTATGAGAAAATAATCCAACAGGACAATGGGGGAGCTGACGGGAGGCACCCTTTCAGTCTCAGTGTCCAGGGACCGTCTCGACGATGAAAGCCGTCTGAGCAGAGGCCTGAGGTGAAATATGAGCCCCACTGCAGAGTGCCCAGGCAGAGGGAACAGCAACTGCAAAGGCTCTGAGGCAGGACAGTGCTTGGCGGGTGTCTTATTCATCTAGTGCTGCTGTAACAGAAATACAAGTGGATGGCTTTAACAAAGAGAAGTTTATTCTCTCACAGTCCAGTAGGCCCCAAGGCCAAATTCAAGACATCAGCTCCAGGAGAAGGCTTTCTCTCTCAGTCAGCTCTGGAGGAAGGTCCTTGTGATACATCAGGCTTTCCTTGGTCTAGGAGCAGCTAAGCACAGGAACCTCAGGTCCAAAGGACACACTCTGCTCCCAGCACTGCTTTCTTGGTGGTGTGAGGTTCCCATGTGTCTCTGTTCGCTTCTCTCTTTTACGTCTCAAAAGAGACTGCACTGAGACACTATCTAATCTTGTAAACCTCATCAGTATAACCTCATCATAGTGATAGAGTTTATAACACATAAGGAAATCATATATAACCTCATCATAGTGATAGAGTTTACAATACACAAAGAAATCACATAAGATTACACAATCATACAATACTGGGAATCACGCCCAGTCAAGCCAACAGACCTTTCTGGGGGACACAATTCAATCCACAACAGCAGGTTTCAAGGCACAAGGCGGTCAGTGTGGCTGGAGTGGGGAGAGTGAGGGGAGCACAGCAGCAGATGACGTCAGAGGAGGGGAGGGCAGGGCATGGGCCTCGAGAGCCTTGGTGAGGAGGCAGGATTCTACTTTAGGTGCAATAAGAAGCAACTGGAATGTTCTGGGCAAGGGACGGACAAGGTCTGAGACTTTTTAGAAAATTTCTCTGGACATGCCGATGGAATGGACGTGAGGGTGACAGAGAGAGGAGGCAAGAATGACCAAGGTGACCAGCAGGGCCTCAGCTAGCACATGGGTTTGAAATAGAAAAGGTGCCCCTTCCTCACGGCTGGCCAGCCCTAGAGGGAGGCTTGGATTTCAGCCCCAACTTGCAACCCTGAGTTGGGCTGCCAACTGAAGTTGCTGTTTACTGAGACAAAGGAGGCACCTACAGGAGGAACAAGGGGCTTTGTTATGAGAGGTTAAGTCATTTGCCCAAAGTCACACAGGGAGTAGAGTTCTGCCTCAAGTCTCTCTGACTCCAAGGCCTGAGGAACTGATTCAGGCTAAGAATCAAAAGCTATAGGAGGTGAGCCTCGGAGGGTAAGGAAGGGCAGGCACTGTAAGCAAGGAGAACCACTGCAACAGGAATATTCCAGGGAGACAGGCAAGGCAGTTCGCGCACCCTGGATGCCAGGCTGTGATCAGAATCGCACTCAGCAGTTCTCAGGGCACATCAGCTCCCAGGGCAGGTCGAGGAGCCCCCTGTGCTGCAGTGTCACCATTAGGACAATGAGACTATCCACCATGCCACTTTGCTGGGACTTTAGGGGCAAGTGAGGGTGGCGCACATCAGACTCCCAAGATTCCCACTGTAACAAATGAGGCAGTAACTGCCCTGTGGCCACCTCCTTCCTGAGCCAGCAGGACGCAATTTGTTGGTGAAAGGAGAACCTGAAAACACCCCAAAGAGCCACTTTAAGCCCAAACCAAAAACCAAATCAAACCTATTACTACTGAACCTATTCCAACTCACAGCAACCGTATCAGACAGGGAATAACAGCCCCATAGGGTCTCCAAGGAGCAGCTGGTGGATTTGAACTGCCGACCTTTTGGTTAGCAGCCAAGCTCTTAACCATAAGCCCATCTATTAAAAACAGGGCCTAGCCTTCTTTATCACACTCTCAGCTGGTGAATTTCATACTGAGCAAAACGCAGGCTTTTACCAGTGACAAGTGTCCACATACAAAAGTGAAGACATGCCCCATTAGCAAGATAACTGAGTCCCAAAGCTCTGGGAACCAGTCTGGGGCACAAATGACTGAGGGGGACAAGGGGTGGTTTATGCCCTGCTAATATTCGCCTACGAAGCCCTGCTGGTGCAGTGGTTAAAGCACTCAGGCTGCTAACCGAAAGGCTAACGGTTCAAACCTACCAGCCACTCTGCAGGAGAAAGATGTGACAGTCTGGTTCCATAAAGATTACAGCCTTGGAAACTCTATGGAGCAGTTCTATTCTGTCCTATAGGGTCGCTATAAGTCAGAATTGACTCGACAGCAATGGTTTTCTTTTTTTGTAAATATTTGCCTGTTGCCTTATAAGGGAAATTGATGTACCCCTTCCCGCTGCCCTGTGAATTCAAGTTTACAGCAAACCGACTTTCTTCAAGTTCCTTTTACATATACGAAGATAAAGCAAGGCTGTGTTTCACATGTCCATTAAATTTATATCCTCAAAAATTAGTATCATCAGCCAGCAGTTAACAAAAAACTTCAACCAAGAAATCACTGATCATGTGGAGAAACTGGAACGCTCGGACATTGCAGGTTGGAATGTAAAATTGCACAGCTGCTATGGAAAACAGTTCGGCAGTTTCTCAAGAGGTTAAACATAGAATTACCATATGACCTAGCAATTCCACTCCTGAGTATATACCCAAAAGAATTTAAAGCAATAACTCAAGCATACACATGCATACCAATGTTCACTGTAGCATTACAAGCCAATAAACCAAAAGGTGGAAACCACCTGCTATGGATTGAATTGAGTCCCCCAAAAATACATGTTGTAAATCCTACTACACCTGTGGTTATCATCCCATTTGGAAATGGGTTTTCTTTGTTATAAGGAGCCCTGGTGGCGCAGTGGTTAAGTACCCAGCTGCTAACCAAAACATTGGCAGTTTGAACACATCAGCCACTCTGAGGGAGAAAGATGTGGCAGTCTGCTTCCATAAAGATTACAGCCTTGGAAACCCTATGGGTCAGTTCTACCCTGTCCTATTGGGTTGCTATAAGTCAAATGCACTGGGTGGGAATGTGTTGGGTTTCTTTGTTATGTTAATGAAGCAGTACTAGCGTCAGGTATGTTTTAAATCAGTCTCTTCTGAGATTTAAAGAGCAGACTAAGCAAGCAGCAAGCAAGCAGAGATGGGGGAAGATAGATGCCATGCCACCTGCAGATCACCATGATTGCCAAGGAACAGAAGCCGAAAAGACTCAAGGACCTTCCCCCACATCAGACAGCCTTCCTCTAGAGCCAGCACCCTGAATTCAGACTTCTAGCCTCCTAAACTGTGAGAAAATAAATTTCTGTTTGTTAAAGTTACCCGTTTGTGGTACTTCTGTTATAGCAGCACTAGATAACTAAGACACAACCCAAGTCCAGCAACAGATAAATGGGTAAACAAAATGCGGTATATCCATGCAATGGAGTATTATTCAGCCATAAAAAGAAGTGAAGTTCTGATACATGCTACCACATTATGCTCAGTGAAATATGTCAGACACAAGAGAACAAATATTGTATGATCCCACTTACAGGAAATATCTAGAATAGGCAAATCCATCAAGACAAAAAAAGATGAGTGGTTACCAGGGGCTGGGGGAAAGGGAAAATGGGGAGTTAAAAAAAAAAAAACCTCTTTCAGGTAAAATTTTGTTAAAACCAAAAAACCAGTTGATTCCAGTTAATGGCAACCCCATGTGCATCAGAATAGAACACATAAGGTTTTCATAGGGATATGGGCTATGGCAAGGACTAAACGACAAATGAAAAGTGCTTAGAACAGTGCCCACACATAATAAGGAGGTTTTCAATGGTGGATTTTTCAGGAGTAGATTGCCAGGCCTTTCTTCCAAGGCACCTGTGGGTAGACTTGAGCCTCCAACCTTTCAGTCAGCAATCCAGCACATTAACCGTTTGCACCACCCAGGGGCTCCATATTTTGTTAAAAAATATACATAAATATATAGTAGAAAAAACCACTAAGCCCAATACCCCTTCTTGGAGCCCTGGTGGAGCAGTGGTTAAGAGCTCCAGCTGCTAACCAAAAGGTCAGCAGTTCAAATCCACCAGTGGCTCCTTGGAAACCCTACGGGGCAGTTCTATTCTGTCCTATAGGATCACTATGAGTCGGAATCGACTCAACAGCAATGGATTTTTGGTAATACCCCTTCTTAGGGACAAGGGACGACTTCTATAAGGTTGACAGCAACAGCAGCTCGATTTAAACTCTGACTCGATATTGATGTGTTCCTCTTCATACATTTCCCCCCAATATTCCAGCAGCTGTTACTTTCCTTTTACAGTAGAAGCTTCTGCACATTCCTTTAATTCTGATTATTTTAAAACTTCAGCTCTCAAGTGTCCCAATGTTACAAGTTATAAGGAAATACATGTAATAGAAAACAAGCACGTTATTTTTAAAAACCTATGCTACCAAACACACTCCCTTCTTCCCAATGCCTTCTGGTAAAATTACAAAGCATAAATGTTTTCAATATTAAGGACAAAATGAAGGAGTTGCTTCCTTTGCTACCATCTTGAAAACGTATAGGCTTATTACAGTACAACTAAAATACAGTACCTATCTCAACCCAGCAGAATGTAGTAGGGATTATAATAAACGATAATAGCTACCAACTGTTTAGCACTTACTATGAGCAGGCACCATTCTAAGCACTGTACATTTGTCATTTGGTCCTTGCCACAAGCCCATGAAGTGTGTGCTATTACTGTCCCCTTTTACAGATAAGGAGATGGATGTGAGCAGGGAGAACAGGGCCCTTGTCCGCCTGCTCCGGCTGAGTGCCCAGCTCCTGGAGCAGTGCCTGGCTGGTGGGAGGTGCTCAATGCACACTTGTTCACTCTATGAATGGGGAATGGCTGGTAGGGTCACTTCTTGCACAACTCCAGGGGGCGCCATTCACAACATGCTCCATCTAAAGTCAGTGTGAATGGGTCCCTCTGTGCCATGGCAGCCCTGATGACAGAGGCCAAAACCAGCTGGCATGACTGAGGGCTTACTATCTGCCAGGCACTGTTATCCCCATTCCACCGTGGCACAGGGAGAATGTGGCAAAGCCAGGACTGAAACCCAGGCAGTTGACGTCAGAGCCCTTGGTTAAGAGATATCCCTGGATCTCAGTGTCTTCAGTGGTAGAATGTTGTTCACCAGATGTTCATTCAGCACACTTAACCCTCCGAGGCTCCCTACGTCAGATAAATGGCTAAGCACTGGGCAACACAGGAGGCGTGGAAGTAGTCTAGGCTTACCTCCCAATGTTCTGAGGGTCCACAAGTAGCGGCAGAGGTATGCCTCTGATTTAGGTGCTTACCTAAAGAAATCTTTGCACTGACAGGAAAAGTGTGGAGACCACTGCACTGCCCTACACCAATGCTCTGATGATGTCACCACCCTGACCAAAAACCTGCAGGAATCACCTCTCCTGAAGGACTGGGGGCAAAATGATTTCAGGTAGCACATGCAGGAACATTTAGGATTTTCATAATTACGTATGCATTGATTTAAAGGAAATTGGGGAACTATATGACCAGCACAACAAACCTTGGGTTTCTGGGATATAGGATGGCTCTAGGTTCTATTTTTAGTGTTTTAAACACTTAATTTACAAAAAAAAAAAACCCTAAGTGGACAATATTAGACCAACAAATTTGAATGCTACTGTATACCAGGCGCTGCAGTATGTTAAGCTGCTTCCAATGTTATCTCAGTTAATCCTTACAACAACCATCTGAGGTGGCCTTGTCATCATACCTGTTTCACAAGTAGGGGGACCTCTTGTTAAGCGCCTTGCTCAAAATCAAGCTAGGACTTTGAGGGCTGGATGCGAATCCAGGCCTGATTCCAGAAGCAGCACTCCTCACGGCCACCCCATACTCACCACCACCCCACACTGCCCACACACCCCATCCTACATCCCCATTCCAGGGGCTGCTGAGGTTTGAGAGACACTGGCCTGCGAAGTTGAAAGACCAGCAACAAGCAACTACCATTTATTGCTTACAACCCATCCCCGCTCCTAAGCCATGCACTTCACAGACATCTTCATTCAATTCTCCCAAAGACCCACTCATTCACTCCACAAATGTTCACAGAGGGCCTACTGTGTGCTGGGCCCAGGGTACACCGCAAAGAAGCAGGCAGACATGGCCCCTGCTCTGATGGTGCTCAAGCAGGATGGACATGTAACTACAAACTGGGATAACTGCTTCACTGGAAAGAGTCAACATGATGCGCCAGTGCGTAGCAGAAGGGAACAATGACCAGTCTGGGTGGTCAGGGAAGGTGTTCCTGAAGTGGCATCCCTGCCAGTCAAAACACAATCCTGACATCTTCCCTAATCTTGCATGAATGCTACCTCTTCTGTGCAAGGCTACCTAATCTCTGTTCCCTACTCCTCCTCTGTACTTCCACTGTGTCCCTCTCACAGGGCGCATGTGAGGATTAAATGATAGGCCAAGGAGGGTTGATCCCAGCACATCCCACCCCACTGCACTTTTCCTACATCTGCTTATACCTGTTTCTCCTACAAACTGGAGAGACTTCTTGAGGGGATCCAAACTGCAACCATGGGGCACCCAGTAGGGATTCAACAGATATCTGTTGAACAATGAAGGAGGAGATTGGACCAGACAATAACAATAGTGCCTCATACCTGCCAGGAGCCATTTTATAGACTTTCACCAACCCCATCTGTGAAATTATCCCCATTTCACAAACATGGAGACTAAAAGGTCCAGAGAGGTTAAGCCACTTGCCTAAAGTCACACAGCTAAATGACCAACAGCACCAGGAATCAAACTTGGATCCAGTCTGTCAATTCAAACTGAAGGCTTGTTTCAAATCCCTGGGAAGTGGCTCTTACACTTAGACACCCTTTCTACTTTCCCGATGATTCATTCTAAAAAATTAAAGACTGGTATCTTCGAGATCAGTACAAAACACTCGCCTGAAAACTCTACGTTTTAAATAAATGCCTTAATCTGGAAAATAAACTGGGGGAGTGAGAAAAGAGTACAAAGCAAAAACAATGCTTTCAACAGCAAATCTTCCCTCCATCCTCCCCCACTTGCCACCGACCTCTCCCCTCAATTCAGGGCACTCGTTTTGAAGTCACTACCTGCGAGAAATTGGGGGAGTTATTTACCTTTCCTTGAAAATCTAAAATGACGTGGTATTTCCAAAATTTTAGGTCGGCTTCCTAACTACCAACGGGGCTGCTAATGCTTATCATGTTCAGGCGACAATGGGCACACGTGTGTTTTTTCATACTGAGCCCCGACCACAGCCTCGCCAAAAAGGCAGCATTCGAGTCGGACCCGCTACAACGTAGCCAAAAAAGCCCCGACGCCCGGCTATTGTTACAGCCGCCGCAGACAACGCAACACGGGCCGGAATCCCGGGCCGTCGAAGGGGAGGAGAGCTTTGTCCGACGACCCCAGCGAGAGCGCGCGCGGGGGGCGCGCGGCCTCCACGCGGCCCGTGCCCCCTTCTCAGCACCAGCCCGCCGGGGGATACTGTAGCCACCGCGGCCTCGCTACACTGTGGCATTCCCCGCGCGCGCGGCAGCGGGCCCGGGCTTCTTGACCCTCGGGCGCCGCCGTACCCCGGCCCCACTCCGGGCGCCCGCGGCCCCCTCCCCCTTCGGCGCCCCGGCTCCATTCAAACCGTCTTCCCAAGGCCCGCGCCGCATTCCCCCCGTAGTCTGCGTTCCTTACCCGAACTGCTGGCGGCGTTACCTTCCCGGCGCCGCCCCCGCCCTTCCGCGTGGGGCCGGGGGCAGAGTGGGCGTCTCGCTTCTCTTCACGAAACAAAGAAACAGCCGCCGCCGAGCGAAGGGAAGCCTCGCGCGCGCGCCCGCCTCGGCCGGCCCCCCCCCCCCCCAACGCCGCCCGCGCCCCCGCTGCGCGCGCGCGCGCGCCGCCCTCCCTCCCCCCACGGACGGCCTCTCGAGTTCCGCCAGCACCCGGCCTCGTGCGCGCGCTCGCCCGCCCTTCCGCTCCTCGCGCGCGTGCGCTCCCGCTCGATTGCCAGGAGAGGTGGGCGGGACCCAGAGGGAACGCGCGCGCGCGACGTACCTCCCAGCTCGGTCCGGAGTGGCCCTGCGCCTGCGCATAGGCATCTTCTTCCTTCGCACGCCGCGCGTCTACACGCTGCTGAGCATGCGCGGAGTGGGCGCCACTGCGGCTGCAGGTTGGGGGATGGGGCAGGGTGGTCGTCGGGTCTGCGGGAAGGGCTTGCCGAGGGGCCCTGAGGCTCGGTTATGGACGCTCAGAGGGCGTGAGACATCCCGGTAGGGGCCAGGGCTGCGCAGAGTCGTCTGCAGGCCAATGACGGGCCTGGGAACCACTTTTATCCTTGGCCCGGGCTGGCGGGGCCTGTTCGGCGAGGCCAGACAGGCTTGGCTGGGGTCGCCTTTTCTGCAACAGCCACCGACTGCCATTAATTAATTAGTTGAGCAGATATTTATTGAGCTGCTACTGCGTCCCAGGTGCAGGTGCTGTAGTACTGAACGGATCTTTGAAATCCCAGCCGGTGTGGAGCTAAGGGTCTGGTGTGGGGGGCGAGGCAGACAAGAAAAAGAGAAGTAAAATACATTGTAAGATGGAGACATGCAGTGTCGTAGAAATTTTAAATAGGGCAGCCTGGGAAGGCCTCGCTGGGAAGAAGCCTTCTGAGTAAACGTGACAGCAGTGGGGGAGAGAGCCTGTTCCTAGCAAAGGGACTGCCAAGTGGGAAGGCCCTGAGCCTCCAGGCCTCTTATCTGTCTTTTTAAAATAAGCTTTAGCGTCACCTCATTTGGCCCCTAACCGGACAAGCGCTCCCCAAGGTCAAGTCAAGTCCCGTAGCCTGTAGTGCTCTGCCTGGGCTGCTCCTCGTCATTTTTCAGGTTTCAGCTGACCTTCAGGACTTGAGGACTTAACTCCTTTTTGATCACTGCCTACTTTTCCCTTCATATTTCATGGATAGCCTCTTTATTATCTTTCTCTTGCACCTCAGTTGGAAACCCTAGTGGCGTAATGGTTAACAACTATCGCTGCTGACCAAAAGGTCGGCAGTTTGAATCCACCAGCCGCTGCTTGGTAAACCCTACGGGCCAGTTCTACCCTATCCTTACAGGCTTGCTGTGAGTTGGAATCAACTTGAAGGCAACAAGTTTGTGTTTTGTTTTGGTTTGGTTTGGTTTTTGGCACCTCCATTTAAATGGCAAAGATGTTTCCAGTTATAGTCATTAGTGAATACCCAACATCTAGCATGGTGCCCTCCTCCCCAACATAATTTTTTAAAAAAACCAAACCAGTTGCTGTCAAGTAGATTCGTACTCACAGCAATCCTATAGGATAGAGTAGAACTGCCCCCTAGAGTTTCCAGTGGTGGATTCAAACTGCTGACTTTTTGGTTAGCAACCGATCTCATAACTACTGTGCCACCAGGGCTCCACACCCCAACGTAACAGAGACGTTAAAAAAAAATTGTATTAGAAGAATAGAGACTCTATTGAGTGTGTATTTGTGCCAGGCACTGTACCTGCATCACTCCAAGGTGAGTAACTTGCAGTTTTGAGCAGAGGGTGAGATCCCATGCTGGAGTCAAAAAGACCTGGATTTAAAACCTGACTCCAGTGTTATTAGCTGGGTGATACCAGGCAAGTTCCGTGGTCCTGTCTGCATCACAGTTTGTTCACCTAGAAAATGGGAACAATAATGGCACCCACTTCACAGGCTGGTCATAAGGAAGCCATGAAAGCAGGTTGCCTAAACCTTAGCAAGTAATGTTGAGTAACACAGAAAATGGGCACGTATGTCTGAACCTTGGTCTGTCTCATTCAAGTAATGTTAAGTTCCCTCAACATGTCAAGCACTAAGCTGGTCACAGGCCTGCAGTGACATACCAAGCTAGCAGGGTTCCTACCCACGGAGCACACAGTCCATTGTGTTGGTTGACTGTCTCCCATGCTGGTCACTAATAATGTGATAGAAAAATCTAAGTCAATGGAAGAAAAATCCAGGGTGCAACAAGATCATAACGGGGTCTTCTTGGATTGAGGAGTCAGGGAAACCACTCTGAGGAAGTGATATTGATGCCAAGACCTGAAGGATGAGCAACAGCAGGGAGGAGGAGGGCACTAGGCAGAGGAACAGGATATGCCAAGACCCTGAAGAGAATAAGAGTGTGGGAACAAAAAAAGGCTTGAGTGGCTGGAGGGAACGGTGGGGGGTCAGCAGCAGTCACTCCAAGCAGGGCATTGAGGGCTGAGGTGAGGATTCTTAACTTTTTCTGCAGCACATGGGAAGTAGTTGAAGGACCTTAATCAGGAGAATCCCATGGCTACTCTGGCTGCTGGATGGAGACTGGGCTGGAGGAAAAGGAGAGGCAGTGAGAATCCATTCAGGCTATTGCAGTGGCCCAGGCTGGAGAGGATGGCAGCTTAAACTAGAGTAAAGATGGTTGACATGGAGGGGGGTGGAGGAAGTTGGAGGTAAAATGGATAAAACTTGAAGGACTGGACCTGGTGGATGAAGAAGAAAGGAGGCCAAGAGTGAGACTCAGGCTTTCCGTGTAGGTGGGACAATGGGGACCTGGAAGCCCTGGAAGGAAAGGATCTAGAATCCTGTTTTCGTTTAAGGACAAGATACCTATGGAGAACAATCCTATAGACCAGTGATTCTTGGCTGTACATTGGAGTCCCTAGGGAGCTTTAAACAAAGCTGGTGCTTTTAGCTCTTATATTTAGGTCTATGGTGTATTTCAAATTAATTTTTGTGTATGGTGTGAGGTAAGGATTGAAATTCAGTGTTTTCCAAAGAGCTATCCAACCATTCTAACACCTATTGTTCCACACTGTCTTTTCCCCAGTAAATTACCTTGATACCTTTGTCAAAAAAAATCAATTGACTAAGTGTGAGTCTGTTTCTAGACTCTCTATTTATTGATCTATATGTCTATCCTTAGGCCACTACCACACTGTCTTGAATAATAGGTCTTGAAATCAAGTGTAAGTTTTCCAGCTTTGTTCTTTTTTTTTAAAGTATTTTAACTACCCTAAGTCCTCTGTATTTCTGCAGTTTAGAATTTTAGAATCAGCTTGTCAATATCTACCAAAAAACCTGATGGGATTTTTATTGAGATTGCATTGAATCTGCAGATCAATTTAGAGAGAATTACCACTGTAACAATATTACGTCTTCCAATCAATGAACATGGTATATCTCTCCATTTATTTAGGGCTTCTGTAACTTCCCTTACCATTCAAGCCTTTCCTGCTCCACTGATATAACTCTTGTCAAGGTCACGGGGACCTCCCCATTGCTGAATCCAGTGGTTACTTCTCATCTTCACTTTCCTTGACCTCTCAGCAACACTTGACACGGTCCTTCCTCCTTGGAACAGCTTCCTCCCTCAGCTTCCAGAACACCACACTCTCCTGGTTTTCTTGCCACCTCATTGTCTGCTCCATCTCAGTCTCCTTTGCAGTTTCCCCCTCTTCGCACTGAACTCTTAATAATAAACTGCCCAAGAACACAGACCTTGGTCCTTTATCTGCATTCACCACCTTGGCTTTCAGGCACATGGCTTTACAAAACCATCACATGCTGATGCCTTCCAAGTGTGTATTCCTGCATTGACCTTTCCCTTATGCTTCAGAAAGCTGTCTCCTAGACACCACCACTTGGATGTTTAATAGGTGTTAAAGTTTAGGTTCCATCATGTCTCTCTTTGGCTTAATACCCTCCAATGGCTCCCTTCTGTCCTGGAATAAAAGCCAAAGTTAGTCCTCACAGTGACCTACAGGCGCTTACCTCCCTTCCTGATAAACAGTTCCATTTATGTAACATTTTTGAAATGACAACATTTAAAAATGGAAGACAAGTTAGTGATTGCCCAGAGGGAAGTGGGTATGGTTACAAAGGGCGACATGAATGACCCTTATGGTGTTGGAACTGTTCAGTATCTTGATTGTGGTGGTGGACACCTGAACCTACACAGATA
Source organism: Dugong dugon (assembly GCA_030035585.1). Classification (NCBI taxonomy): domain Eukaryota; kingdom Metazoa; phylum Chordata; class Mammalia; order Sirenia; family Dugongidae; genus Dugong; species Dugong dugon. Next base: position 14,660,629 of record CM057462.1, on the reverse strand, counting down.
ACAAAATTGTATAGAACTTAATACACGCACATGCACACAAATGAGTACAAGTAAAACAGGAAATATGAATAAGATCAGTGGATTGAATCAATGTCGATATTGTGGCTGTGATATACTGTAGTTTTGCAAAAGATTACTGTTACGGATTGAATTTTGTCCCCCAAAAATGTGTGTCAACTTGGCTAGGCCGTGATTCCCAGTATTGTGTGACTGTCCACCATTTTGTCATCTGATGTGATTTTCCTATGTGTTGTAAATCCTGCCTCTATGATGTTAATGAGGCAGGATTAGAAGCAGTTTAATGAGACAGGACTCAATCTACAAGATTAAGTTCTATCTTGAGTCAATCTCTTTTGAGATATAAAAGAGAGAACTAAGCAGAGAGACAGGGGGACCTCATACCACCGAGAAAGCAATGCCAGGAACAGAACATGTCCTTTGAACCCGAGGTTCTTGCGCTGAGAGAGCTCCTAGATCAGGGGAGGGTTGAAGACAAGGACCTTCCTCCAGAGCCAACAGAGAGAGAAAGCCTTCCCCTGGAGCTGGCATCCTCAAGTCAGACTTCTAGCCTCCTAGACTGAGAGAGAATAAATTTCCCTTTGTTAAAGCCATCCACTTGTGGTATTTCTGTTGTAGCAACACTAGATGACTAAGACAGAAATTTGGTACTGGGAGTAGGGAACTGCTCTAACAAATACCTCAAATGTGGAAGCAGTTTTAAAACTGTGAATGGGTAGAGGCTGGAAGAGTTTTAAAGTTCCTCATAGTAAAAGCCTAAGATTGCCTTCAAGAGACTGTTGGTGGAATTATGGACGCCAAAGACAATTCTGATGAGGACTCAAAAGGAAGTGAGGAAAGCTGTTACACTGGAAACAGCACAGACGTCAAGAAGCAGCAGCAGAGAAGCAGCAGCGGCAGAACCAGGAGACCAGAGCGAGACAGTGCCGGAGCCAACCCAGGGAGCAGAGAGCTGAGTGCCTTTAGCAAGAGGCTTCCTGGCAGAGTAGGGTGCCTCCAAGCACTTAAATCAGTGGAGCTAAAGAGCTTTGGAACACTTGCCCCAGCAGGGCAGACGCAGGCAGTGAGGCCTGAGGGGCTGAGAAGCCAAGGAGCCAGGAAGCAGAAGCTGAAGAGAAGGAACACAGGAAGCAGAGCTGCCTCAGTCTCAAAGGGTAGGGCCATGACCTCTGGTGTCTCTAAGGGTGGAGTTGCCACTCAGATGGACTAGGAGAGTGGGGCCGCCCTTATTCGAGGGAGCAGAGTTGCCCTTCCAGTGGACGTGGAAGGTGGAGCTAAAGCCCAGGGCCAAGGGCCCTCTACTCAGAATCCAGAGAATGTGGCCAATATCTAGAGTCTGGAGGGCAGGGCCATAGTGTAAGTGCTCTCAGAGATCAGAGGATTATTTTCAGTCCTTGAGAGCTAATGTCTTGTGTTCTGCTGATTTGCTTGGAGCCTGGTGTCCCTTCTTTCCCTCCAATTTCTCCCATCTGTAGTGGAAACGTCTAGCTTGTGCTTGTTCCACCATTGTACTTTGGAAGCAGCTAACTTGTATTCTGTATTTCACAGATGAAGAAGAATTTTTGGATTTTGAACTTGGAGTTGATTTAAGACTTTTGATATGATATGATGGGGTGAATGTGTTTTACATATGGCAAGGGCGTGAATTTTTGGGAGGCCAAAGGGTGGAATGTTATGGATTGAATTGTGTCCCCAAAACATGTGCATCAATTTGGCTAGGCCGTGATTCCCAGTATTGTGTGATTGTCCACCATTTTGTCATCTGATGATTTGGCTATGTTTTGTAAATCCTACCTCTATGATAATGAAGCAGGATTAGAGGCAGTTAGTGTTAATGAGGCAGGACTCAATCTACAAGATGAGGTTGTGTTTTAAGTCAATCTCTTTTGAGATATAAAAGAGAGAAGGGAGCAGAGAGATATGGGGACCTCATACAACCAAGAAAGAGCCAGGAGCGCACGTCCTTTGGACGTGGGGTCCCTGCACTGAGAAGCTCCTCGACTGGGGAAGATTGATGACAAGGACCTTCCTCCAGAGCCGACAAAGAGAAAGCCATCCCCTGGAGCTGGCACCCTGAATTCGGACTTCTAGTCTCCTAGTCTGTGAGGGAATAAATTCTTTGTTAATGCCATCCATTTGTGGTATTTCTGTTGTAGCAGCACTAGATAACTAAGACAGTTACCACTGGGGGGAGCTGGACAAAGGGCACAGGGATCTCTCTGTATTATTTCTTAGAACTGCATGTGTATCTACAATTATAAAAATTAAATTTCAGTTAAAAATATTAAATCAATATGCAGGTAATTACTGATCCTAGCAGTATTGTATGCCTTGAATACTATATGAGCCTTTTGTTTCTACAGCAGTATGAGAGATTCAAAGATTTTATTTTTAACATATATATGAAGATCATAATGCTAGTCTTGGGATAAGAATTATAATAAACATATTAACATGAGATTAAACAAAGTAAAAGTACTGGTCACTTGCTTTTTTTTTTTTTTTTTTTGGTATGTTTTAAGCTCTCATCTAGGGACACTGGAGAGATGCTTAACGCGATGTTTATGGGGAAAACTTGGGCTCTGAGACTTGGAGACTGGGAAGTAGCCTGCCTTAATTGTTTGAGTGTGTTAGTCTCTTTCTTTTATGTCAGTGTGAGTGTGTATATGTGTTTAATCTTAGAAAACACAATTCTTGTATGGTCTTCCTGGACATTTGACCCTTAAAGGATCAGGGGAGCAGCAGTGGGATCTGGTCAGTACATGTAGCTCCTCCTCTGTGAGGTGTGAAACCTCTTTGGCCTTTGGTCCTGGTTCCTGAGAGTTAGATCACACTTGGGGGCTGAGCTGACCAAGAGCCACCACCTGGGAACCCATTACTGACTAAGCCTCAGGGACACACTGTGCTACCAGGACTCCTTAAGCCTCAGCAGCATGATATGATCTATCATGACCATGTGGTGAGACCAACAAAGGCCTTGGAAGCTTCTTGGGTGGGGAAAGCAAACATCTACTCTTGGGAGAGTAAGCATATATCCTGGGGGCATTCAAGCTCTGCACTGAGATCCCTCTCAGACTTTGCCCTTTGGGTTTGTAACCTTTTTTTTTTTTTTCCTGCTAGTTTAAAGGTAGCCCTTTCCCTGGAGTTTGTGAGTCCTTTCAATAGATTATCAGACCTAACAAATGGAGAAAGGGCTAGTATCTGCTGACCTAGCCCTAGTTGAGTGGGGATGAGAGAGAAAGGTCTGTGTGAAACAGCTGAGGTCTGAACTGACCAAAGACGGTATTATAGATTGAATTGTGTCCCCCAATGATATGTGTTGTAAATCCTAACCCCTATACCTGTGGTTGGAAGGAGCCCTGGCGGTGCAGTGGTTAAGAGCTTGGCTGCTAACCAAAAGGTTGGCAGTTCAAACCCACTAGCAGCTTCATGGGAGAAGGATGTGGCAGTCTGCTTCCATAAAGATTACAGCCTTGGAAACCCTATGGGGCAGTTCTACTCTGTTCTATAGGGTCACTATAAGTTGGAATTGACTGGAGGGCTGTGAGTTTTGGTTTTATACCTGTGGTTATAATCCCATTTGGGGATGGATTTTCTTTGTTATGTTGATGAGAAAGTATTAGTGTAGGGTGTGTTGTAAATCAATGTCTTTTGTGATGTAGAAGAGATTAAAGAGCAAGGCAGCAAGCAGAGACAGGGGAAGAGAGATGCCAAGCTACATGAAGATACCCTGCCTGAGGAACAGAAGAGACAAGGACCTTCCTCCAGAGTTGACAGAGAAAGCCTTCCCCTAGAGTCGGCACCCTGACTTCTAGCCTTCGAAACTGTGAGAAAATAAATTTGTTTGTTAAAGCCACCCACTTGTGGTATTTCTGTTATAGTAGCACTAGATAACTAAGAATTGAAGCTGAGATTTCTACAGGACTCGGTGTGTGGAGTGGGATTCCTTATCCACCACACATTTGGCATCAGAGGTAGATGATCTTGGCCTCCCTGGACTGGTGTGATAAAGTTGGCATAGTCGGCAGGGTCTGCTAGAATGGCCCCTGACTGCTCACCGTCCAACCTTGTTAAGCTCTTCACTCCTTTTCAGCCTGCTTGCGATGCTGAAACACTTTAAACTAACTGTGGTGCTCTCCCTCCAGTGTCTGTAAGCACAATGCACAGTATTCTTGAGTCTATAAAACTAACTACCCCAGCTTTGGTGGCATAAGCTGTGTATAATGTCTGACTATTTAATCTCATCTGGCTTTGACACTTCTATGAATTTGGACAAAGGACTAGCTGGGCAGTATGAGGGAGATGTATCCATTTATCAGTGAGTTTCTAAAATATGCTGCATGCCCCTTCTTTATTAGACTTGTAACTTAGTTGCTAGAAAAAAATGAAAAGGAAAAACATCCTGTCTTGTGGGCACTACACTCACATTGGGTAACAAGACAATTCAACAAAAACGACTTAGTTCTTTATCTGGTTTACGCATTTGTATTCTGTGCCTGCTCTGCCCTTACAGAAATTATGTTCTAGAGAATGCCATATAAAGAAAGAACATTAGCCAAGGCAGCACTTCCCAAACATGCTAGGTAGGAGAACTACCAAGGGGGCTTGTTAAAAACACATGCTTCTGTGGAAAACAGTTTGATGGCTCCTCAAAAAGTTAAACACGGAATTACTATATGACGCAGCAATATTACTGGTGGCCCAGTTGTTAAGAGTTCGGCTGCTAACCAAAAGGTTAGCAGTTCAAATCCACCAGCCGCTCCTTGGAAACCCTATGGGGCAGTTCTACTCTGTCCTATAGGGTTGCTATGAGTCAGAATTGAGTCCAAAGTAACAGGTATATACCCTAGGTATATATGCAAATTAATTGAAAACAGATATTCAAACAAATTCTTGTACACAAATGTTCATAGAAACACTATTCACAGTAGCCAAAAAGTGGAAACCACCAAAATATCCATCAGTGGATGAATGGGTAAACAATTTATGGCATATCTTTACAATGGACTATTGTTCAGCTATAAACAGGAGTCAAGTATTGATACATGCTACAGCATGGATGAACCTCGAAAAACATGCTAAGTAAAAGAAGCCAAACAAAAAACCATATATTGTATGACTCCATTTATGCGAAATATCTAGAAGAGGTAGATTGGTAGAGACAGGAAGCAGATTAGTGGTTGTCAGGGGCTGAGGGGGAGGAGGAAATGGGGAGTTATTGCTTAGTGAGTACAGGTTTTTTGGGAGGGTGATGAAAATGTTTTGGAATTGGATGAGGGGGTGGTTGCACAACACTGTGAATGTGCTAAATGCGACTGACTCTCGTACACTTTAAAATGGTTAATTTTATGTTCCATGAATTTCACCTCAATAAAAAAGAAAAAGAAAAGCAAACAAATAAAACCTATACTCCTAGGCCTGGAAAATTCTCTGGAGGCTGAGTCCTTCTCACATGGGGCTCTGGAATTTTTTTATACCAAGTAAATCCTGTTGCCATCGAGTTGATTACAACTTGTAGTGACCCAAGAGGATAGGGTGGAACTGCCCCATAGGGTTTCCAGGGCTGTAGTCTTTACGGAAGCAGACTGCCACATCTTTCTCCCAAGGAGCAGCTGGTGGGTTTGAACCGCTGACCCTCCAGTTAGCAGCTAAACGCTTAATTCTGCACCACCAGGGCTCCTGCACCTCCCAGAGGCTGAATCAACTCCAGGCAACTGGTATACCCATACAAGTAGCCAGGTGAGATTACCATCTGGCAAAGTCTGATAATGGCTGCAGGGCAATGATTCTAGCAGGGCAGGTCCACAGACCCTCTCCAAGCGCAGCTCAGGCATCCTCACCTGGAGGCAGCAGCTGTACAGGGAGGGAGACTTGTGCACTCTTTGGGCTGGGGCATGTATTACCTGTTTAAATAACCTCTTGGATGACTCAGGATAAGGCCCAGACATCTTCATGTGGTTCACCGGTCACTGCCCCCTCCGGCCTCCCTCTTGTTGTTCTTCCTCTACCTGCTTCAAAGAGCAGCCACTCGGAACTAACCACAGGACCTTTTGTCCTTTTCTGGTCTCCCAGATTTGCACACATTTCCTCAACCTGAATGTTCTCTCCCTCCTCAGCATCAGTAGCTCTGACATGAAGGCTCAGCTTTAACTTCCACCTGCACCCTCAGATAAGAAGCCCCAGTGGCACAGTGGTTAAGCACTTGGCTGCTAACTGAAAGGTCCATAGTTTGAACCTATCAGCTGCTCTGCAGGAGAAAGATGTGATAGTCTGCTCCTGTAAAGATTTACAGCCTTAGAAACCCTATGGGGCAGTTCTACTCTGTCTTGTAGGGTCACTATGCATTGGAATCAATTCAATGGCAATAGGTTTTTTCCCATGCCAGGCTGGGTTAGATACCCCTCCTGTGTTGTGAGAAATGCTGGGGGAGTTCATTTTTAAATGTGCTGAGGGAGTGAGATTATGCCTCATGGACTGTGTGCTAAAGGTAGTGTTAACCTGAACCCGTTGCCGTCGAGTCAATTCTGACTATAGCGACCGGATAGGACAGAGTAGAACTATCCCAAAGGATTTCCGTAATCTTTACAGAAGCAGACTGCCGCATCTTTCTCCTGCGGAGCTGCTGGTGGGTTCAAACTGCCGACCTTTCAGTTAGCAGCCCACTGCTTAACCACTGTGCCACCAGGGCTCCTTAGTCAGTGTTAAGGGACTGTGTATTAATGTTAGCAACAATAGCTAACACATAGCACTTCCTGGGTGCCAGGTACTACTCTAAGCTGTGTGTATATAGATTATCATGGAAAGGCAAAATGGTGCCACTTTGGAAGAGAGTTGGGCAGCTTTTTAAAAAATGAGTTTAAAACCCATATCCACATAGAAACCTCCACACACAAATGTTTACAGCAACTTTATTCATAATCGTCTAAAACTAGAAGCAACCCAGATGTCTTTTAAAAGGTGAATGGATAAACAAACTGTGGTACATTCATGCAATGGAATGTTACTTGGCAATAAAAAAAAACAAGAGTTATCAAGCTAAGAAAAGACATGAGGAAACTTAACTGCATATTGTTTAGTGAAAGAGCCAGTCTGAAAAGGCTACATATGATTCCAACTATATGACATTCTGGAAAAGGCAAAACTTTGGATACAGTAAATAGATCAGTGGTTGCCAGAGGCTCAGGGGAAGGGGAAGAGGTGAAAAGGTGAAGCACAAGAGATTTTTAGGGCAGTAGAAGTAGTCTGTATGATACTGTAATGGTGCACATATAGCGTTCTGCATTTGTCAAAATCCATAGGACTGTACAACACAAAGGGTAAACCCTAATATACACTATAGGTTTTAGTTACTAATGAGTCCCTGGGTACTGCAAACGGTTAAAACACTTAGCTGCTAACTGAAAGGCTGGAGGTTCAAGTCTTCCCAAAGGCACCTTAGAAGAAAGGCCTGGCCATCTACTTCCAAAAAATCAGCCATTGAAAACCCGATGGAGCGTGGTTCTACTCTGACACATATGGGCTTGTCATGAGGTCAACTTGACTGCAACTGGTTTTTTGGTTAATGATAACGTATCAGTACTGGTTCATCAAGTGTAACAAACGTGCCACAGTGATGCAAGATGTTAAAAATGTGGGAACTCTGAACTGGGGAGTGGGGATATACAGGAATTCTCTGTTCTTTCTGCTCAATTGTCTGTAAACCTAAAACTGCTCTAAAAACGAAGTCGATTAATTAAATATATACATAAAGAGAGAGAGAGCAAGTGAGCCCTGGTGACACAGTGGTTAAGAGCTGGCTGCTAACCAAAAGGTCACCAGTTCAAATCCACAAGCTGCTCCTTGGAAACCCTATGGAGCAGTTCCACTCTGTCCTATAGGGTCACTGTGAGTTGGAATCGACTTAACGTCAATGGGTTTGGTTTTGATTTGGTTTTATGTATATATTTATATATGTAAAACTGTTGCCATTGAGGTAAAAGGGATGCTGCTGAACATTCTACAATGTACAGAATAGCCCCCACACCAGAGGATTATGTGGCCCAAATGTTAACGTAGTGCCGAGGCCAAGAAACCTGCCTTAGATCAGCTTATAACAAACCCTTGTGAAAATGGACACGGCGCGGGCCAAACCCCAATATACCTCCCCTGCTTATTTTCCCTGCTCAGAAGGGAATATTTTTCGGTGTTTTCAGCTCACAGTCTCTGCGCCAGCTTCACCTTGGCCAAGGAGAGAAACAGTGAGCATGTGGCTGTGCGTGGGATGGTTACTGAACTTGTCAGCATGTCCACACCGAGGGCTGAGGCCAGTAGCACCCTCCGCAGCTGTGACAAACAAAAATGTCTCCAGACATGGCCAGATGTACCCCAGGGAGCAAAAATCATCCCGCTGAGAACCACTAATTTAAGGTAGCTTCTAAGCATACTTTCAAGGAGTCCTTGGGTGGCACTGATGGTTAAGTGTGCAGCTGTTAACCGAAAGGTTGGAGGTTTGAGTCCACCCAGAGGCACCTTGGAAGAAAGGCCTGGTGAGCTACTTCTGAAAGTTCACAGCCATGAAAACCTTACGGAGCACAGTTCTACTCTGCAACACATGGGGTTGCAATGAGTCAGAATTCACTCAAAAGCAATTGATTTTGGATGCGTAAGCCTACTTTTACCGTTAACAGTTCGTGGGAGGGCCTTAGAAGGAGTTACTCATTGCCCCACCCCTGGATTTGTGTTGAGCAGACCCTGGAGCAGCCTGTGGCTTCGGGAGGACCAAGTGGCTGTCCCTCCCAGCCCCTCTCTGTCCACCTCCTCTTTGCCTCTCATTGTGCACTTGCCTCTCTTTCTTCCACTGACCTCATTGTGGAAGCCTAAATTAAGCCTGGGAGGGGCAGCTGTGAGATTGTGGCAGAACAGGTTGCCCAACCCTGAACTGGAGCAACAAGAAACTCTCCAAGTGTGTCCCAAGAACCCCATCCACAGATGCACTCCCATCAGCCAGCGGCTGTCAGGAAGGATGAGCTCCCAGAGGGCAGGGGAGGGGGTATTATGGATTGAATTATGTCCGCCAAAATACGTGTTGTAAATCCTATCCCTATACCTTTGGTTGGAAACCCTGGTGGTGTAGTGGTTAAGTGCTACGGCTGCTAACCAAAAGGTTGGCAGTTCAAATCCACCAGGTGCTCCTTGGAAACTTTATGGGGCAGTTCTACTCTGTACTATAGGGTTGCTATGAGTCAGAACAGACGCTAGTGGCACGGATTTGGTTTTTTTTAATACCTTTGGTTATAATCCCATTTGGGAATGGGTTTTCTTTGTTATGTTAAAGAGGAAGTATTAGCACAGGGTGTGTCTTAAATCAATCTCTTTTGAGCTATAAAAGGAGCAGATAAAGCAAGCAGCAAAGAAGTAGAGATGGGGGAAGATAGATGCCATACGACATGAAGATCAAGGAACAGATAGAAGCTGAAAAGAGGCTAGGACCTTCCCCCAAAGGAGACAGAGAGAGAAAGACTTCCCCGATAGCCAAGGCGCCAGATTCAGACTTCTAGCCTCCTACTGCGAGAAAATAAACTTCTGTTTGTTAAAGCTGCCCATTGTGGTACTTCTGTTATAGCAACACTAGATAACTAAGATGGGGAGGTTGAGGGGAGGGACTGGGCCTCAGTGGGGTGCTTCTCCCAGGTGATGGGTTTTGCTGTTTTGGGCTTATCTCGATGTTACTTCTCCCTGGGGCTGCTCATCAGTTCTTCTCACAACTTTATAAAGCTGAGATACACTTCTATGAAGGCATAAGCAGCCCCTTAAAACTCATTGTTGCTGCTGGTTGCCATTGAGTCAACTTCTGTCCCGCGCTGTCACTATGATTGCTGGTATGTTTGAGTCCATTGCTGAGGCCATTGTGTCAATCCATCTCATTGGGGTCCCCTCACCCTCATCAGCCCTCCACTCCACCAAACGTGATGTTCTCCTCTAGCGACTGATGCTTACTGATGATGTGTCCAAATCAAGTGAGTTGGACAATGTTGTGATCCACAAGGTTTTCATTGGTTAATTTTCACAAGTAGACTGCCAGGCCTTTTTTCCCAGTCTATCTTTCAGCTCCACCGAAACCTGTCCACCATGCGTGACCCTTCTGGTATTTGAAATACCAGTGGCATAGCTTCTGACATCACGGTAACACACATGCCACCACAGTACAACAAACTAACAGATGGTGGATATAACTCACCTTCTTTTGTGCCATCGAGTCGATTCCAACTCATAGCGACCCTATGGGACAGAGTAGAACCATCTTATGGGGTTTCCAAGGCCGTAATCTTTATGGAAGCAAATTTCCACACCTTTGTCCTACTGAGGGACTGGTGGGTTCAAATCGCTGACCTTTCGGTTAGCAGTCAAGCCACAGGGGCTCCTTGTTATCACTGATAATAAATCCGAATCCTACAGCTAACCTCCGCTGAGGGCTTTCTCGGGGTGCGGGTAGTCCTCACGGTCAACCTCGGGTGCCAACTGAGAGATGTGTCGAATCACCCAATTGAAAGAATCAGCCCCAGATAATTAAGAATCCACTCACTTATTCAGTCACCCTGGGAAATCCAGAAGACATTTTCATCTGATCAAAATCATGACCGCTGTATTTATGGGCTGTTTCAAAATGGAGAGAACATGAAGGCCCCCATCATGACGCTCTGCCAGGCTGTCCTTCTGAGATCCGTTCTGATTCCCATGCAACAGGATGGGATTATGAAGCTGCCAGCCCGGCAGTGAGTCAGCGGCACACGTGGTAATTAATGCCAAGACACCATGTTCAGTGAGCAAAAAAGGAAGAAACACTGCTCTTTGAGCACCTGGGTGACTGGTTTCCCTTTTGACGCTCCTCTGCTCATCCCTTTGTTGGGGTACTACCAGCCATCACTGAGGTACCCGCTGTGCAAAGCCAGACTCCCCTAGATGCCTGCATGTACATTTTTCCTCATACTTAAAAGTGCCAGCAGAATGAAGTGTAAGAAGCCATGAATTATTTTTCTAGCACAAGACAGCATGAATTATGTTTCTACTGCAAGGTAAAGACAACATTTCTTCCTTCTGAAGTGAGAGCCTCTGGAATTTTCTTACAAGGTAGCATATGATCGAGAACTGACGGTACTAAAGGAAGAAGTCCAAGTTGTACTGAAGGCACTGGCGGAAAACAAGACTCCAAGAACTGATGGAATACCAGTTGAGATGTTTCAACAAACCAATGCAGCACTTAGAAGTGTTCACTCATCTATGCCAAGAAATTTGGAAGACAGCTACCTGGCCAACAGACTGGAAGACGTCCATATTTATGCCCATTCCAAAGAAAGGTGATCCAAAAGAATGGGGAAATTATCAAACAATATCATGACTATCACTCACAAGTAAAATTTTGCTCAAGATCATTCAAAAGCATTTGCAGCAGTACATTGAGGGGGAGCTGCCAGAAATTCAACCTAGATTCAGATATCCCTTGTGGAACGAGGGATATCGTTGCTGATGTCAGACGATCTTGGTTGAAAGCAGAGAATACCAGAAAGATGTTTACCTGTGTTTTATTAACTACACAAAGGCGTTCGACTCTGTGGATCATAACAAATTATGGATAACATTGAGAAGAATGGGAATTCCAGAACATTTAATGGTGCTCATAAGGAACCTGTACATAGACCAACAGGCAGTTGTTCTAACAGAACAAGGGGATACTGAGTGGTTTAAAATCAGGAAAGGTGTGCATCAGGGTTGTATAGTTTCACCATATTTATTCAAGCTGTATGCTGAGCAAATAATCCAAGGAGCTGGACTATATGAAAAAAAGGTGGCGTCAGGATTGGAGGAAGATTCAGTAACAATCTGCGATATGCAGATGACACAACCTTGCTTACAGAAAGGGAAGAGGACTTGAAGCGCTTACTGATGAAGATCCAAGACCACAGCCTTCAGTATGGATTACACCTTAATATAAAGAAAACAAAAATCCTCACAACTGGACAAATAAGCAACATCATGATAGATGGAGAAAGGATTGAAGTTGTCAAGGATTTCATTTTACTTGGATCCACAATTAGTGCCCATGGAAGCAGCAGTCAATAAATCAAACGATGTATTGCACTGCGCAAATCTGCTGCAAAAGACTTCGTTAGAAGTGTTAAAAAGCGAAGATGTCACCTTGAAGACTAAGGTGTGCCTGACCCAAGCCATGGTATTTTCAATTGCCTCATATGCATGCAAAAGCTGGACAATGAATAAGGAAGACCAAAGAAGAATTGACGCCTTTGAATTGTGATGTTGACGGAAAATATTGAATATACCATGGACTGCCAGAAGAATGAACAAATTTGTCTGGGAAGAAGTACAGCCAGAATGCTCCTTAGAAGCAAGGATGGCAAGACTTCATCTCACATACTTCGGACATGTTATCAGGAGGGACCAGTCCCTGGAGAAGGAGATTATGCTTGGTAAATTAGAGGGTCAGTGAAAAAGAGGAAGAACCTTGACGAGATGGATTGACACAGTGGCTCCAACCATAGATTCATAGTAACAATTGTGAGGATGGCGCAGGACCAGGCAGTGTTTTGTTCTGTTGTACCTAGGGTTGCTATGAGTAGGAACCAACTCTATGGCACCTAACAATAACAAGAAGGATCTGGGGACTAGATCAATGGCCACATTTATCTAAGCTGAAATCCTTCCTATGACCCTCTGCCCTCACCTCCTCCCAGTTGCCCTCACTCCTTCCACTTCAGCCACCCAGGCCTCCTTGCTATTCCTCCAACCAGCCAGACATGGTCCTTCCTCAGGGCCTTTGAACCTGCTGTTCCTTCTGCCTGGAACACTCTTACTCCAGATATCTGCATGGCTCCTCCCTCACCTCCTTTAGTTCTTCACTCCAATCTCACCATTTATTATTACAGCCTCTCCTTCAGCACTTAGCTCTCACAGCACTCCTTACTCTGCTCTGCACTTCTCCATTTTTCTATAGTGCTTATTCCTTTCTAACACACTCTCTGGTTTACTTATTTATTATGCCGATACTGTGTTGGCTGACTCCCCTTTTGCCCACCCCCCACTTGCATGTGAGCTGCGTGAGAACAGGGGTCTTTGTTTAGTTCATTGACATATCCAGTGCCCACAAGAGTGCCTAGTATGTAATCGGTGCTCGAAAAATAGTGGTTAAATGAATGAATGAATGAATCTGACTCACTGGTTTAGAATTTGAAAATATTCAGTGGGTTAGAAGAATAACTACAATGTAAATCATTCTAAATTACTTTGTTTTTAATTTAATACATTGTTTTAAAAAAAATAAAATAACTTGTGTACCAGTCAATGACAGCTTCAGCACCGAAAACCTCAGAATCATCCTTCCCTCTGCTCCAGCCTTGCGGGCCTTCTTGCCAAGCCATTTCTTCCTCAGGATGTGTGCCTGCTGTTCCCTCCACCTGGATCCTGTCCCCACCCCACCTGGAGCACTCATGATGCCCTCCCTCACTTCATTTAGGTCTCGGTTCAAATGTAGCCTCACCAAAGTGGGCTTCCTAGACCCCATTCTCTACGAGAGCACTCAGTGTGCCTCTGTGGTTTTCTTCGTAGCACTTATCACTGCTTCCCAGCTCCTGTTCACTGGTTCATTTACTATCTGTCTGTTCTGGATTGAACTGTGTCCCCCAAAAACGTGCATCGACTTGGCTAGGCTATGATTCCCATTATTGTGTGGTTGTCCACCATTTTGTTATCTGATGTGATTATCCTATGTGTTGTAAACCCTAACCTCTGTGACATTAATGAGGCAGGATTAGAGGCAGTTATGTTAATGAGGCAGGATTCAATCTACAGCATTAGGTTGCATCTTAAGAGTCAAATCTTTTTGAGATATAAAAGAAAGAATCAGGCAGAGAGGAAAGCAGAACTCATACCACCAAGAAAAAAGTGCCAGGAGCAAAGCACATCCTTTGGACCTGCGGTCCCTGTGCTAAGAAGCTCCTAGACCAGGGGAAGCTTGATGACAAGGTCCTTCCCCCAGAGCTGAGAGAGAAAGCCTTCCCCTGTAGCTGGCAGCCTGAATTCAGACTTCTAGACTCCTAAACTGTGAGAGAACAAATTACTGTTTGTTAGAGCCATCCACTTGTGGTGTTTCTGTTATAGCAGCACTAAATAAGTAAGACACTGTCTAAGCCCCTCTGAAATATAAGCCCAATGAGGGCAGGCACTTTATCTGTCTTGGTCACCGCTGCATCTACAACCTTTTTGATAAATTAATCAATTTGTTTGCAGAAGGAAGGAAGGAAGGCAGTTCGTTAGTTACTGGTGTAGGGTTTTGCAAAACATACTGATGAGACAAGTTCTAAAATGTGTTTCAAGAAAAAAAGTCAGGTAGTTAGAGAGGGAACTGGAAACTTGAAATGGGAATAAGCTATGATAGCGATTATGATAATGGGAGAGAGAAAGGAAGGAAGAGCAATACAGAGAGTTGTCTGAGGTTACAAACTAGAAATTCATTTTTGAAAATATTTTTATTGTTGTAAAAATACATATAACACATTTGCCAATTTAACATTTTTCATGTGTACATTTTAGTGACATAAAGTACATTCATCCTGTTGTGCAACCATCACCACTCTTCTTTTTTTCCATCAAAGAAAGAGACTACTATTCTTCCCTGGGAAAGCCCATCTTTGAATAGCATTGGAAAGTACCAAGAACCCAGAGGCTGCTCAATCAACATCCAGCAATGCTGACAACGTTGATCTCAACACAATTGTCCAGGTTGTGTGTTCCAGAATTGGGAGAAAAAGGAGGTTTTACTTTTCAAAGATGGTCTGTGAGAGCAAGTTTCATAACCAAAGAGCTGCCATCGACAATAAGCCATTTATATCTGAACATAGCTGTGAAGCCCTGTAGCTTTAATGCAATGAATGTATCAGGTGGACCAAAATCCCTAGACACCTCTCACTGTTATGCTTTAGGATACACTTCTACGTACAATCAATGTGGACTTCTGAGTGCTTGCAGGCATTCCTACATTGGAGGAACCCAGTGAATTTTTATTGAATGAAATGCTGAAGCCCAGGCAGGTGGTGGGGACTTTGGCTTTTCAGCCTAATGTTAGGAATTAATACTGGGATGGTAATGATATACATTTTTTGTTTGAATTTTCTATGATGAAGGTGCTTGTTCATTTGTTTGAAGTTTTGGTTGGCTAACTAGGTTGTGCTCACATGGAAGCTGCACATAGACCAAGAGGCAGTTGTTCGAACAGAACTAGGGGATAGTGAGTGGTTTAAAATCATTTAAAATCAGGAAAGGTGTGCATCAGGGTTGTATACTTTCACCATATTTATTCAATCTGTATGCTGACCGAATAATCTGAGAAGCTGGACTGTATGAAGAAGAATGCAGCATCAGGATTGGAGGAAGATTTGTTAACAACCTGCGATACGCAGATGACACAACCTTGCTTGCTAAAAGTGAAGAGGACTTGAAGCATTTACTGATGAAGATCCAAGACCACAGCCTCCAGTATGGATTACATCTTAACATAAAGAAAACAAAAATCCTCACAACTGGACCAATAAGCAACGTCATGATAGATGGAGAAAATATTGAAATTGTTAAAGATTTCATGTTATTTGGATCTACAATCAATGCCCATGGTAACAGCAGTCAAGAAATCAAACGATGTAGTGTATTGGGCAAATCTCCTGCAAAAGACCTCTTTAAAGTGTTAAAAAGCAAAGATGTCACTTTGAGGACTAAGGTACGCCTGATCCAAGCCATGGCATTTTCAATTACCTCATATGTGTGCGAAGGCTGGACAATGAATAAGGAACACCAAAGAAGAATTGATGCTTTTGAATTAATGGTGTTGGTGAAGAATATTAAATATTCCATGGACTGCCAGAAGAAATAACGAATCTGTCCTGGAAGAAGTACAGCCAGAATGCTTCTTAGAAACAAGGATGACAAGACTACATCTCACATACTTTGGACATGTTATCGGGAGGGACCAGTCCCTGGAGAAGGACATCATGCTTGGTAAAGTAGAGGGTCAGTGGAAAAGAGGAAGACCCTCAATGAGATGGATTGACACAGTGGCTGCAACAATGGGCTCAAACACAGAAACAATTGTGAGGATTGTGCAGGACCAGGCAATGTTTCCTTCTGTTGTACATAGGGTTGCTATGAGTCGGAACAGACTCAGGGGCACCTAACAACAACAACAACAACATATACTTACCAGAATAACTAAAATTAAAAAGACTGACAATGACAAGTGTTGGTGAAGATACGGAGCAACTGGAACTCTCATCCACTGCCAGTAGCAGTGAAAATTGGTATACTTTGGAAAACAGTAGCAATTCTCCTAGATACTAACTGTAGTCCATTTATTTAAACTTCAAATGCAGGAAAAATTAATCTGTGGTACTAGAAGATAGACTGGTGGTCATCTTTGGAGAAGAAACAGAAGTAATAACTGGGAAGGTGTAGGGAGGGGGCTTCTAGGGTGCTTGTAATGTTCTTTTCCTCAGCCTGATGTTATAGATTGAATTGTGTCCCCCTTCCAAAAAAAAAAAAATATATATGTGGAAGTCCTAACCCTAACCCCTGTACCTATGAGTGTGAACTTGTTTGGAAATAGGGTGTTTGAACATGTTATCAGTTAGGTTCACATGAGCTTGTACTGGAGTAGGGTGGGTCCTAATCCTACATGACTGGTGTGCTTATAAAAGAGCAGAAGATACACAAAGTCAGGGAGACAAAGGAAAGGTGCCACATGGCACTGCAGCTGCAAATCAAGGATCGTCTGGAGTTACTAGAAACCCAGAGAGAGGCGTGGAACGGATTCTCCCTCAAAGCCTGAGAAGGAATCAGCACAACACAGTCAACGCCCTGATCTTGGACTCCCAGCCTCTAGAACTGTTGAGACAATAAACTTCTGCTTCTGTGGCTCTCAAACCACCCACTTTGTGGTTTTGTCATGGCAGTCCTAGGAAACTAACACACCTGGCTTGTGGTTACACGGGTGTCTTCACTTGTGATGACCCGTTGAGCTGTAGAGTTACGATCTGTGCCCTTTTCTGAATGCATGTCATTCTTCAATTTAAAATTTACCAAAATAATAAGCCTCCATCTAGACCAGTTGTAATAAAACTGTAGAACATCAAAAACAAAGAGATGATTTTAAGATCAGCCAGAAGAAAAAGATCTACGTGGGTAAATCTATGTGAAAATCAACTTTAACACAATAGCAATAATGCAGTGTACTGTGAGGCTGAAAAATAAAGACGTTAGAACTAACTTTTAAAAAGTGCTTTTTTCTGTTTATGGTGATAGAAAATTTGGCAAGGGATATTGACGTTGGTTGCACAACATGCTTATTGCAATTGGTGTCACTAAATTGTACACGTGAAAGATGAATTGGCAAATGTTGTGTTATGTGTATTTTTACAACAAAACATGCTTCTAGTGGCCAGAGTTCAGCAAATGTCTCCCCAGCACTGACTGTTCCTGACCGAGAATGTGGTGTCAAAGAAGACAGACCCACCCCAGACGCTGTGTGTTAGGTAGTGGAGAAGTATCATTGTACAGATAACGATATGGTCAAATCGTGGCAATGCTATGAAGACAGAGTGTATAACGAGGAGTGCTGGTGGCGCAGTGGGTAAAGCACTGCAATTGACTGCTAACCGAAAGGTTGGTGGTTCAAAACCACCAGCAGCTC
Organism: Dugong dugon; assembly: GCA_030035585.1. Lineage (NCBI taxonomy): Eukaryota > Metazoa > Chordata > Mammalia > Sirenia > Dugongidae > Dugong > Dugong dugon. The sequence goes on along the minus strand of CM057462.1, from coordinate 14,642,886 downwards.
CATGGGAGAAAGATGTGGTAGTCTGCTTCCATAAAGATTACAGCCTTGGAAACCCTACAGGGTCACTGTGAGTCAGAATCGACTCGACAGCAGTGAGCTCTGGACCCTGGGAAGGTCTCCTTTCACCCAAATGAGAAACTGGATTTAGGCAAAGGCAGCGTGGATGGGGGTTGTGCGGAGAGAGCTGGCCCTCTTCGCAACGGCTTTCTGTGAAAATGATGATGTGGAGGTTCCAAGACGCTCCTGGTCAGCGGTGGTGTCCCAGCCTGCCACCTGCCCTCCCCAGCAGCTGCTCTGTGTATCTGTGTGCGGCCAGCCCTTTGCATTCAAAGCCCAGCGCACACGTGTGGCACCACAAAGCACAGTGACGATACGCTCAGGGAAGCTGGTCGTTATTTTTTTCTTTTAAGAAGAAAGAAGTCACGCTTCAGTGAGTGCAGATGGCTAACAGCCAACTCGAGCATCACTGTCATCTCTGAGCACAACACGTGGCTGGCTGCTATATAGTTTTGTTTTTAAAAAAATAATATTTTATTATATTTTCAGTGAAAGTTTACACAGCAAATTAGGTTCCCATTTAACAATTACTACACAACTTATTCAGTGACATTGGTTATATTTTTCACAATGTGTCAACATCCTCATTAATTCCGTTCTAGATGTTCCATGTTCCATTTCCAGTAATCTAGTTTCCCTAACCCTTACCCTTTCATCTTTGCTTCAGAGTAATTATTGACCTTTTGGTCTCATAGGGGTGATTTGTTAGTCATTTTAAGGACTCAGGTACACCTGACCCAAGCCATGGTGTTTTCAATTGCCTCATATACATATAAAAGCTAGACAGTGAATAAGGAAGACTGAAGAAGAGTTGACGCCTTTGAATTGTGGTGTTGGCAAAGAATACTGAATACACCATGGACCGCCAGAAGAACGAACAAATCTGTCTTGGAAGAAGTACAGTCAGAATGCGCCTTAGAAGCGAGGATGGCGAGACTTCATCTCACATCCTTGGACATGATGTCAGGAGGGACCAGTCCCTGGAGAAGGACAACACTCTTGGCAAAGTAGAGGGTCGGTGAAAAAGAGGAAGACCCTCAATGAGATAGACTGACACAGTGGCTGCAACAATGGGCTCAAGCACAATAACAGTTACGAGGATGGCACAGGACAGGGCAGTGTTTTGTTCCGTCGTATACGGGGTTGCTGTGAGTCGCAACCAACTCGAGGGCACCTAACAACAACAACAACAATATAGATTTTTCAAAGGTGTGCAATACTCACAGATGATATTCTTTGTTTTATGAGCAGATCTGTTATTTAGCTAAAAGGTGGCCTCGGGATATTTTCAGTTCAAGGTTTAAAGAGTATCTCAGGGCGATAGTTTCGGGGAGTCCTCTAGTCTCAACTGGTCCAGGAGGTCTTGACTTTATAAGAATTTGAGTTCTGTTTCCCATTTTTCTCCCATTCTATCAGGATCCATCTACTGTGGCCCTGATTGGTATACAGTTTGGGGTACTTTTCTATAGGTGTGAAATAATTCCAGATTTAAAATATTTTTCTTTCTCAGGAATGGTCGGACTTGGGCGCTTGTGGGGTATTAAAATTAAGGTTTCGCACCTGCAGGTTTCCTGGACTCTACATTTAACCATCTAATCATTTAAAATGAAAGTGACTTTCCTCAGGAGCCATTTCAGTGCACTGCTTTCTAACCCTCCCAGAATAACAGAAAAGGAGCCTTTGTGCAGATACTTGTGGGTGTGACGGTGGCAGGGAGGAGGCCACCAGATTTACTATTGAAGCCATCTCTACCTTGAATGGGCGTCCCTGGGTAGTGCAAACAATTCATGTGCTTGGCTGATAACCAAAAGGTTGGGGGTTTGAGTTCACCCAGAGGCTCCTCAGAAGAAAAGCCTGGTGATCTAGTTCCCAAAACCCAGTCATTGAAAACCCTATGGAGCACAGTTCTACACTAACACATGGGGTTGCCATGAGTCGGAGTCAACCGAAGGCAACTGCTATGCCACCTTGATCGAAAGGACTTGCTTTCTTTTCTCCTTGCTCTGGCTGGACTGGAGGACAGATGAGAAGCTTGCACTGGAATTGACTGATCAGGTAACCTGTATAGAAAGTTATGCGGCTGGGAGGCTGTCTCTTCCCTTCATTATTTATTTCCTGCTCACCCCAGGCCTCCATCCACCCACCTGGAGTGAAAGGATTCATCTACATGACTTCCAAAGTCTCTTCCAAGCAAATTTCTATGCCCAGAAATTGTAGACCACCAATATCAACAGAGAGAAGTGAAGACCATTTGTTATTTTTAACTCCTGTTGAGTCTGAGTCTGGAAACCCCGCTGACACCTGTCCAGCCTTGATGGATGCACAGATGTGCTATATTATAATTGTCCCCCACTGTCTCCCTAGCTGCTGATGGGCAGAATAGCTACTGATGGACACGAAGTATGTGCCTTAGGGGAAAATGACTGTGCTCTGAAGAAACCCAGAACTCCTATTAAGCACTGGCTGGGAAGTGAACTGGTTCTCCTGCATGGAGGTGAGAATTCTGCCGCTGAACCACCACAGCTGAGAACAGGGTAAAGGAGGAAGGGTTGTTCTCTGGTGCCAGTAAATCTAGAATATCCTGAAGGGGCAATAAATGATGTCCATTGCCTAGGGGGCCTTCCACTTCAATTACCCCCTTTCACCTTTTGTTGCCCTTTCTTCGCCCTTTCTCCCGCCTGTTCTCTGTACATGCTATTTGGCACGTAGACACGGCTGCCCGATTAGTATTGAAACCCCGGGAGAGAGGAACTTAAGCATTCTCTTCCCAAGACATGAACTGGGGCGTGCTTGGGTGCAATCCAACCCCGTGGACAGAAGGCTGATGATGATGTTTGCAGTTCTACTCATCCTGGTCCTGTTTATTCTCTGAGTAATTAACGCCTGTTGATCACACATTGGAGGTGTCTGGTCTGTGCTCTGCTCCAAACGGTCCTTCACTAAGAACTTATGAATATGGTGACATTGCAAGCATCATAGCAATGCACAAGCCGCCACTGCCAGATGGGTGGGGGCAGTGCATGAGGTGCACTGGCTGGGAATTGGACCTTATTCTTCTGCACAGAGGTAAGAATTTTACCACTGAACCACCACAGCTGAGAGCAAACATGAATACTGCAGTAGTCTATTCTTTCAAGCCTTTCCCCATCACCTTGGGTTCTGGACGATCCCTGCTCATTGTTTTTAGCTGCGTGGGCCAGGCCAGGAACTGCCCAGGAGAAGCAGCTCAAGTCCAGACAGTGGCTTGTCCTTGCTCCCGTCTTAGCCATGCTCCCCTGGGCAACTCTAAGATGACTCCATTTTAACAATTTCACTGCACCCCACCCCTGATACTTTGCAAGCATTCTTACTCTGGACCAGCTTTTGAAAAACCCCCGTGGGGTGAAGCTTACATTATTATTTCAAAAGCCTACACTCGACATCAAAGGAGCCCCGGTGGCCCAGTGGTGAATTAAGTGCTAGGCTGCTAACCAAAAGGTCAGTGGGTCAAACCCACCAGCTGCTCCATGTGAGAAAAGACCTGGCGATCTGCTCCAGTAAAGATTAAAGCCTAGAAAACCCTATGGGGCAGTTCTACTCTGTCCTATAGTGTTGTTATGAGTCGAAATTGACTCAACAGCACACAACAAAACACCCAATGTCTAACAGTTTTCAGAAGTCAAGCGACTTTTCAGAGTGCCACTTTATCAGCAAAGCCGCTGATCAGAGACCCAGGGGGAACAGATGGGGCTGCAGACATCAGATGCTCCTCAAGGAAGCCAGTGTAATCCTGACAGCGGGTGATGAGAATGTCCCAGACAGCTGTCCCAAAAGTAAAGTCTGAACCAATCTACAGAATACCCTGTCTACGTTGGTTAAGTGGTAAATTCTCAAAAAAAAAAAAAAAAAAAATTGCTGTCAAGTCAACTCCGACTTATGGTGACCCCATGCGTGTCAGAGTAGAACTGCATTCCATAGGGTTTTCAAGGCTGTGACGTTTTGGAAGCTGATCACCAGGCCTTCTTCTGAGGTAACTCTGGATGGATTCCAACCGGCAACCTTTCAGCTGGTAGTCAATCACGTTACCGTTTGTACCACCCAGGGGCTCCAGTCAGTTCTTAGCAGGACAAAAAGAGTGGAACACCCTAGAAGTTTTAGCATGGATAACATCAGGAAGAGCTGGGTGCCCAGAGCATCCCTCCCTAGTTTTGCTTCAAAGGACTGGTGAGAATTTGAATTAAATTTTTTAGTGTGTGTAATTAGTTGTCCAATCTGTTTCCTCCAGTAAATGGCAAACTCCCTGAGGGCGGGGACCAGGACCCTCTTTGCCATATTCCAGTGTCAGGATTTTGTGGAGACTATAAACAAATGAAGCCCTGATGGCATAGTGGTTAAAGAGCTCGACTGCTAACCAAAAGGTGGGCAGTTCGAATCCACCAGCTACTCCTTGGAAACCCTCTAGGGCAGTTCTACTCTGTCCTTTAGGGTCCCTATGAGTCAGAATCAACTCAATGGCAACAGGTTTGGTGTTTCTTTGTTTTGTTTATAAACAAATGTGTTTTCTTCAAGTATTGAAGCATTTGGGTCATCGTCAAGGGAGAGGGTGTGAATGTTCTAGGTAAGACCTGAGAGATCGGTGCCTGCTGATGAGGGCCTGGGTGCTCGGTAACCAATCAGCAAGCTGCTCACTTCCAGGAGCTACCTTCGCTGCTGACCACAGTGGGAGTCCTTCTTCCGAAGATAACTGCCCCTCCTGCTTCTACCCGCCCTGCTCCACCTCTCCTGAGCTCTCTTGTTCCCTTTGCAACTGCACCCCCTCAAAAGAGCTCTGCTAAAGCAGTACACGGAGTCCCTGGGTGGTACAAACAGTTAATTGCTCATTGAAAACCAAAATGTTGGAGGTTCAAGTCCACCCAGAGGTACCTTGGAAGAAAGGCCTGGTCATCTACTTCCAGAAAATTAGCCACTGAAAACCCTATGGAGCACAGTTCTACTCTGACACACCATGAGTCGGAATCAATTCAATCACAATGGGTTAAAGCAGTATATGGGTTGCCAACCTCCCCAGACCTCGACTCCAGTAGCTAGACTAGAATCACATTTTTTGGAGCATAGGGCACGTGTCAAAAGTGGTATGGGAGACATCTATAAGGTTTTAGCCCTGTGAGGAATCCGTGCTCTTCCCAGTTTGGGACTAGGTTCATTTCCACCTCTCCCACTTGCTAATCTCCCCGTGTGTTATGAGCTAATTTGTGGCCCCGCCAAAAAAGATATGTTCAAGTCCTAACCCCGAGAACCTGTAAACATGATCTTCTTTGGAAATAGTCTTTGCAGATGGAAGTTAGTTAATATGAGGTCATACTGGTGTAGGGTGGGCCCTAATCCAATACAATTGGCGTCCTTGTGAAAAAGAAGAGAGACAGACACACAGGGAAGACGGCCATGTGAAGACGGATGCAGACTGGAGCCATGCTGCCACAGGCCAAGGAACGCCAGGGATCGGCTGCAGTCACCAGAAGCTAGGACAGAGGCGTGGAACAGATTCTCCGTCAGAGCTTCCAGAAGGAATCAACACTGCTGACACCCTGATTTAGGACCTCTGGCCTCTAGAACTGTGTAAGAATAAATTTCTGTTGTTTTAAGCCATCGAGTTTGTGTTATTTGGTTACACAGCCCCAGGAAACTCATATACCCCGTAACAGAGGCATGGCAGGGCTCAGGCACAGAACTTTCTGCAGGCGGCAGTGTTCGATGAAACTGTGTTCATCGCATTTGTTTTTACTGTTATCTTCTAATTAGAGCAAATGATGCTGGTTGTCATTTATGACCATAATAGAAAATTTCCTTTCAGAAAATTCATTGTGGGAAAAGGTGAGCCTACTGAAATAAAACTAAAATTTTGCTCAAATATCTGGGAGTAGACCCCACCATAGAGGCATATATCTGGCTTCGCTTCAAGTCTCTTTGTTGATCAAACATGAACTTTCAAGGTGAGTTTTTTTGTTCTTGAATTAACTTTTTTCTTTTGTATTTATTCTTTAAGGCTAATGGTGCAAACACTTCTGCTTCATCTTGCTATTAACTGGAACAGAACCTTCACAAAGTGGTAAACAGAAAGATTTTTTCTGACATGGCTTCTGATGATTTTTGCATATTCCAGCTTCCTGATGGTTCCAGCAGATATTTGCTGATCCACCAGCAGAAACACAAAATAACACAGATTCAGACTTTGAGCAGTCACATAGCCTAGAAGCTGCTGGTATATTCATTTCTTCACACCCTTTTTCCCAGGATAATAGCTAGCGTGAGTGCAGCTAATAGAACCAGGCCCCGCTGTCTCCATGGTAACCCTGTACCCTGTCAACATCACCTTCATCCTTCCAAGAACATGGTTCTTAGGACCAGGCCCCGCTGTCTCCATGGTAACATTGTACCCTATCAACATCATCTTTATCCTTCTGAGAATATGGTTCACAGGACAAGGCCCACCCAGCTGTCTCCATAATAACACTGTACCCTGTCAACATCACCTTCATCCCTCCAAGAACATGGTCACACAGGATCAAGGTAGACCAGGAGGGAAAAAGATACTGGTAAATTTTTTATCTCCATATGAACAATTCCCATCTCTGTAGATCAAACTAACAATTTTTAAAGAGCAGAAAGGCTCATAGTGGGCCTCAACTGTTTTGTAAAGCAGCATCACAAAGCAGAGCTTCATGGTACAGTGGCCTGAAACCGTGCAGATGAAGGGATCATGTCCTGAAGTGGAACAGTGTTTGAGTTACGGTTTCAAGAATGGGGACTGTTATGGATTGAATTGTGTCCCCCCAAAATATCTGTCAACTTGGCTGGGTCATGATTCCCAGTATTATGTAATTGTGTACCATTTTTAAAATTGATGTGATTTCCTTATGTGTTGTAAATTCAATCACTATGATCTAAGATGGATTAGCAGCAGTTATACTGATGAGGTATACAAGATTGGATAGTGTCTTAAGCCAATCTCTTTTGAGATATAAAAGAGAGAAGTGAACAGAGACACATGGGAACTTTATACCGCCAAGAAAGCAGTGCCAGGAGCAGAGCACGTCCTTTGGACCTGCGGTTCCTGTACAGAGAAGCTCCCAGATGGAAGGAAGATTGATGACATGGACCTTCCTCCAGAGCCAACGGAGAAAGTGTTCCCCTGGAGCTGACACCCTGAATTTGGACTTGTAGCCTACTGGACTGTGAAAGAATAAACTTCTCTTTGCCAAAGCCATCCACTTGTGGTATTTCTGTTATGGCAGCACTAGATGACTACGACAGGGACAATTAGGAATCTCATGCTTTGGGGTGGGGGTGTGGAGACATCATGATGGCAAGAAGCCTAAAAATAATCTATGGTCACTGGGATCTAATGTCTGGCACCCAGTAGGTGCCAATCATTGCTTAATGAGTGGGCAGGATTTCACATTTGCAGCAAATTATGCTGTTGTTGTAAGATCACCTCAAAGCTCTCCCCACAGAGCATAAGGTGCAGGAAGTAAATTCATTTATTTAGCTACAAATAATGACCAAGTGAAGTCCCTGACTGGTACGAATGATTAACGTACTCAGCTGCTAAGTGAAAGATGGTTCGAGTCCACCCGGAGGTGCCCTGGATGAAAGGCCTGGTGATCTACTTCTGAAAAACCAGCCATTGAAAACCCTATGGAAAAGCCGAAGTTGCAAAAGCTGTGTGATAGATATATTTACAGCAACAACAGCAACAAAAAGGGCCACTGCTGAGGCTGCTTACGTACAACCAAACACCTCACGGGATGTGGTTTCTTGATTTGGAGGTTTAGGGTCATGGTTTCACGGGATATCCCAGATAACTGTTCTAATACTGTGTTTAGTACTTCTGTTCTACCTCCTAGTTCACTAGGGTCTTAAAAGTTTGCAAGCAGCCATCTAAGTTATAACATTTGGTCTCCATTCGCCTGGAGCAACAGAGGAAGAAGGAGAGTCAGGAATGTTGTTGTTAGGTGCTATCGAGTTGGTTCTGACTCATAGCGACCCTATGTACAAACAAAATGAAACACTGCCTGGTCCTGCCCCATGCTCACAGTCGTTGTTATGCTTGAGCCCACTGTTGCAGCCACTGTGTCAGTCCATCTCACTGAGGGTCTTCCTCTTTTTCCCTGACCCTCTACTTTACCAAGCATGATGTCCTTCTCCAGGGACTGATCCCGCCTGATAACATGCCCAAAGTATGTGAGATGCAGTCTCACCATCCTTGCTTCTAAGGAGCATTCTGGCTGTACTTCTTCCAAGACAGATTTGTTCGTTCTTCTGGTAGTCCATGGTATATTCAGTATTCTTTTAGAACACCACAATTCAAAGGCATCAATTTTTCAGTCTTTCTTATTCATTGTCCAGCTTTCACATGCATATGAGGTGAGTGAAAACACCATGGCTTGCGTCAGGAACACCTTAGTCTTCATGGTGACATCTTTGGTTTTCAACACTTTGAAGAGGTCTTTTGCAGCGGATTTGCCCAATGAATGCAACTTTTGATTTCTTGACTGCTGCTTCCATGGGCGTTGATTGTGGATCCAAATAAAATGAAATCCTTGACAACGTCAATCTTTTCTCCATTTATCATTCCATTATCTTCCTTCTATTCCTGACGCTCCTTCTTCCTCTGTTGCTCCAGGTGAACACAGACCAATTGTGCCTTGGATGGATGCTTGCAAGCTTTTACGACTTTGCAAGTGAACTAGGAGGTACACCAGAAGTACTAAACAAGTTATTAGGCCAAGGCTGTAATCTTTATAGAAGCAGATTACCACATCTTTCTCCTATGGAGCGGCTGGTGGGTTTGAACTGCCAACCTTTCGGTTAGCAGCCAAGCGTTTAACCACTGTGTCACCAGGGCTTCTGAGGGTGAAAGCAAAAACAAACCCATCACCATCAAGTAGATTCTGACTCATAGCGACACTATAGGACAGACTAGAACTGCTCCACAGGGTTTTCAAGGAGTGGCTAATGGATTCGAACTGCCAACTTTTCGGTTAGCAGCAGAGCTCTTAACCACTGTGCCACCAGGGCTCCGAGGGTGATAGAGTGGGGTATTATTTCAGAAAGGGTGGTCAGGAAAGATCTTTGCAATAGGTGATGCTGAGCAAAGCCCAGAATGAAAGGACAGAGCCAGGCAGGTATCTGAGAAAAGAGCTTTTGGGTGGAAGAAACAGCAAGTGCAAAGGCCCTCAGGTGGGACTGTGCTTGGGGTACATGTGTTTGAGAAGAGCAAGACAGCTTGTGCAGCTGGAATGGCATGAGCAAGGGGGAAGACAGATACCACGTGAGGATCACCAAGAACCAAGGAAGATCCGGGGCTGCCAACAGAAGTAATCGACATGGCCAAGATCCTAACTTAGACTTTTAGCCTCCAGAACTGTGAGACAATAAATTTCTGTTCTTTAAAGCCACCCATTTGTGGTATTTCTGTTACAGTAGCTTTAAGAAACTAAGACAAGTGGAGACAAGGGGATAGCAAGAGTGCCTGCCCTCAGGACCTGCGTGAGGACTAAATGAGGTGACGTGGGCGAGGTGCTCAGGCAGAGGCCCGCGACTTGGGGCTGCTGACTTTGCAGCCATGGAGGCCGGAATCCTTCCTGGAAACATGTCGTCTTCTCTTTTTCCAATTCCCCCAGTCTTCTGCCACACTCTTCCTCTGCTCAGCTTCTTCCGCTGCCCATGGTGGCATCACACAGGGACATGGCATTTCCTATGTCACTGTCAACGGGTGATGACAAGTGTGTCTCAGTGACGAGCAAGTGAGGGAGAGGGAAGTCTGCATCAAGGACTTTGCTGGGCAGAGAGGGGGTGGGAAGGACACTCTAGGGGAAGGAACAGCAGGAACAAAGGCACTGAGACAGGAGACTAGAGGGCGATGCAGGGGATATTGGGGAGAATGCTGGCGGTGGACATGAAAACACACGTCCCACTCTGACTGCCCCCAGGATCAGATTCAACTTCGTACCAGGACCCAACGTCACGGGACCTGGTGGTCTCAGCACAGACCGAATCCCATGCCTGGGATGCTGCTCATTATCATTTAGGCCTCCCTGGCCTTTGACCTAGGGTCACAGAAATCTCCCCCTTCAGGATGGGCTGGTTCCTCTGGCATTTGGAGGTAAATAAAAAGTGATCTAGGCAGGACGGTGTGTGAGGGTCTGAGGAACCCAAGTACCATGGGGTGGGCAGGGGCTGGACTTTTTTTTTAGGTCCTATTTTGGGTCAATTTATCCTTGGCCAGTTTGGTCTAGATTCACCAAAATGAGCTGCTGTCGTTTCCCTCAAAAGGGACAAGGGGCACATGACATAGTTCATAAAGTGCACGTGCCACATCCCAGTGTGGTGAGTAGTGTCTGGGGTCTTCAAAGCTTGCAAGGGGCCATCTAAGATATAACTATTGATCTCTATTCATCAGAAGCAAAAGAGAAAAAAGGAAACCAAAGTTTCAGAGAAGAAACTAGTCCACAGGGCTAATACCCTACACAAGCCATGACTTCATCTACCCTGAGACTAGAAGAACTAGATGGTGCCCGGCTACCACAATAGATGGATCCTAACCGAATAGGAGAAAAATGTGGAACACAACTCAAATTCTTAAAAAGTCCAGATTCACTGGACCAGTTGAGACTAGAGGACTCCCTTAGACAATTGCCCTGAGATACTCTTTAAAGCTAAAACTGAAATTATCCCTTGAGGTTACCTTTTAGCTAAATAACAGACTGGTTCGTAAAATAAAGAATATCACCCATGAGTAATGAGCCCCTTTTAAAGAATCATCTATATGAGATCAAATGGTCAAAAATGACTCTAAAGCAAAGAGGAGAAGGTAAGGGGGCAGGGAAACTAGAGTACTGGAAATGGTACAACCAGAACGGAATGAATGAGAATGACACATTGTGAAAAATGTAGCCAATATTACTGAATAATTTGTGTGGAAATTGTTAAATGGTAACCTAATTTGCTGTGTAAACATTTACCTTAAACACAATAAAATAGTATTAAAAAAAAGAAAAGGGGGACGAGGGACACCATTTGAGCCTGCCTGGCACCGGGTAGCCAGTCACCATGAAGTTCAACGCCTCCATGACCTTGGACTGCAGCACAAAAATCACACACCATGTCAGTGCTGTCTCACACGTGTACAGGAAGACCATGTCGTCCCCACTCTCCAAGGAGCTGTGGCAGGAGTACAACGTCCACTCCAAGCCCGTCTGTAGGGACGATGAGGGCCAGGTGGTTGGAGGACACTGCAAAGGTCCGCAAATTGTGGGCAGAAGTATGTCACCTCCACCGAGAGGTACAGCGGGAGAAGACAATTGGCTCCACCGTCCACGCAGGCACTCACCGGAGCAAGGTGCGTATCTGGAGGCTGAAATTCACAAAGAGTGGAAACAAATTCTTGAACGCAAAGCCAAATCTCCACAAGTTGGAAAAGAGAAAGGCAAATATAAAGAACTTATTGAGAAAATGTAGGAATGAATATAAATTCTGCAACCACGGTTTACCCGTAGATTTTTAGCCTAGCATGTGTTCCTTAAGGAGCCCTGGTGGCGCAGTGGTTAAAGCGCTTGGCTGCTAACTGAAAGGTTGGCGTTTTGAACCCACCAGCCGCGCTGCGGTAGAAAGATGTGGCAGTCTGCTTGCATAAAGATTACGGCCTTGGAAACACTATGGCACAGTTCTACTCTGTCCTATAGGGTTGCTATGAGTTGGAATCGACACTACGGCTATTTTGTTTTCTGAGTGTGTTCCTTTGTCACTTTTCAAGATGTCCCTGCAAGGTTTTACTTCCCTCTTGTTTTGTTACTGATATGGGGCTCTGTAAATCTACTTTTGCAATTATGATTAATAATTTTATGAGTAAAAATTTAAAATGTTTCCTAAAAAAATGAAAGAGTTCTAACTTCACTCAAGTTTCCATGGGAACACTGAAATTGCCTTAAATGCCTAATTTTCCCTTGGTAGGATTTAGTGTGTAATAATTCATCATGAGTTAATTATTAAAACCTGTTTGTAAGCATAAGCTTCTTACCCCTTATGTTTGAAGCCCTTAATGAATACATTAAGAGAAGTTGCTCTCAAGTTGATTCCAACTCACGGCAACTCCATGTGTGTTGGAGAATGGTGCTCCATAGGGTTGTCAATGCTGATGTTTTTGGAAGTAGATCACCAGACCTTTCTTCTGAGGTGCCTCTGGGTGAACTTGAACCACCAACCTTTCAGTTTGCAACCAAACACATTAACCGTTGCATCACCCAGGGACTCCTCTTAAAGAGTAATCAGTATTTACTACACAACGATAAAGAACAACGATGAGTCCATGAAACATCTTATAACATGGAGGAATCTGGAAGGCATTATGCTGAGTGAATTTAGTCAGTCACAAAAGGACAAATATTGTATGATACCACTATTATAAGAACTCAAGAAAAGGTTTAAACACAGAAGAAAACATCCTTTGATGGTTATGAGGGTGGGAGGAAGAGAGAGGGGTATTCACTAACTAGACAGTAGACAAGAATTATCTTAGGTGAAGGGAAGGACAACACACACTATGGGGGAAGTCAGCTCAGCTGGACTAAACCAAAAGCTAAGAAGTTTCCTGAATACAACCAAACACTTCGAGGGACAGAATAGCAGGGGTGGGGGTCTGGGGACCATGGTTTCAGGGGACAGCTAGGTCAACTGGCATAACAAAGTTTATTAAGAAAACGTTCTGCATCCCACTTCGGTGACTGGCGTCTAGGGTCTTAAAAGCTAGCAAGTGGCCATCTAACATGCATCAATTGGTCCCAACCCACCTGAAGCAAAGGAAAATGAAGAACACCAAAGACACAAGGAAAACATCAGCCCAAGAGACAGAAAGGACCACATAAACCATAGACTCTAGCAGCCTGAGACCAAAAGAACTAGATGGTGCCCGGCTACCACCAATGACCGAACTGACAAGGAACACAACAGACAGCCACTGTCAGAGCAGGGGAAAAGTGGGGTGCAGAACTCAAATTCTAGTAAAAAGACCAATCTTAATGGTTTCACTGAGACTGGAGGGACCCCGGAAGACATGGCCCCTGGGCTCTCTGTTAGCCCAAAACTAAAACTACTCCCAAGGCCAACTCTTCAGACAAAGATTAGACTGGACTATGGGACATAAAGTGATACTCGTGAAGAGTGTGCTTCTTAGCTCAGGTAGATACATGGGACTAAATGGGCAGCTCCTGTCCATAGGTGAGATGAGAAGGCAGAGAGGGTCAGGAGCTGGCTGAATGGACACGGGAAATCCGGGGTGGAAAGGAGGAGTGTGCTGTCACAGTATAGGGAGAGCAACTAGGGTCACATAACAACATGTGTATAAATTTTTGTATGAGAGACTAACTTGAATCGTACACTTTCACTTAAAGCACAACCAAAAATTTTTTTAAAAAAAGAGTAATCAGTATTTAACGAGCAGACGATACCCGCCCTAACTGACATCGTAGGGTAAAGACAATGCCGGCACTGCTCCTAGTGGCCATCACTCATGCATCTGAACCCACGGGGGAGCCCACATGCTGCTGGGCTGCAGACCACCTTCGCACCCAGAAAGGAAATCCATCCATTGCATGCAACAGCTGTACAACATGGTCACTAGATACAGGAGGGCATCCTCTCTAGGTGGGTCCCTCAGACCAAAACTACACAACACATTTCCCAAGGGATTGCCTCCTTCTGCTGGGCTCCTGGTTTTAATTTGAGTGAGTCCCAGGCTTCCTCCATAGAGGGGCTGCTGGCATTGAACTCAAGGGAAGTCGGGATTCAGGTCTGGAGTTCCCAGGTGGTGTAAACAATTAACAGGCTTGGCTGCTAACCAAATGGTTGGAGGTTCAAGTCCACCCAGAGGCACCTCAGGAGAAAACCTGGTGATCTACTTCTGAAAAATCAGCCACTGAAAACCCTATGGAGCACAGTTCTACTCTGACCCGCATGGGAGCATGGGATCACCATGAGTTGAAGTTGACTTGACAGCAACCAGTTTGGGTTTTTTTTTTTTGGTTTCCCCACCACCAAGCTCATCTCTACAGATGGGCAGTCAGTCCAGCTGGCGCTTCAGTTAACTTCCTTTGGGGCAAGATCACCCAACCAAACCCATTGCTGTCGAGTCAATTCCGACTCACAGCGACCCTACAGGACAGGGTAGACCTGCTCCATAGGGTTTACAAGGCTGTAAATCTTTACAGAAGCAGACAGCCCCTCCCACGGAGCGGCTGATGGGTTTAAACCACAACCTTTTGGTTACTAGTGGAGCGCTTTATCCTCTGGGCCACCAGGGCTCCATCTGAGGAAAGATACTAGCCCGTTATTCCGGATAAGCCCCATAAATGCTGAAGGCAAGAAAATCTCCATCAATTCCAAGGAAAACATCCAGTCATGAAACCCTGGTTTTTATTCCAAAGGAAGAAAGTCCAACTTAATTTCACCCACAGTGGTTTCCAGATTAACCCTAGTTCAGGGCATAAGAACTGTGGATTAGAACAGGTGAGGAAATAGCTGACATCTGCTAACCAAAAGATTGGCAGTTTGAATCCACCAGGTGCTCTTTGGAAACTCTATGGGGCAGTTCTACTCGTCCTATAGGATCTCTATGAGTTGGAAATCAAATCACCCCAGCGGTTTTGTTTTTACCTGGTTCAAGGGAGGAAAAAAGAGGAACTCCGGCGCCCTCTGCTGCTCATCTAATGCTACACACTAATCGGCAGTGTCGCTCTGCTGCCCCCACCAGACCTCACCGAGCCGGCTTTGAAGTAGCTCCCAGTTCCCAGCTTCTCTCTTAGCCTGTTATTTATAAAACTAGCACCACAATCTCTTGGATTAAAACTAGAGAACTATAACTTGCATTATAAACTAGAGAAATAAGCAGGATTAAAAATAACAACAAAAAGAAACCACTAAAATATATGTATGTAAGTAAAAATATATATATGTAAAGGCCATATTCAGACGGGGCGACCACAGTTGCTCTCATGTTGACAGAGGACGAGGGCTTTCTCCTCAAGCTCACAGCTTTGGCCACATCACTTGTACTATCACTAACTAAAAATTCACTACCTTAAAAACTGTTATGTAAAAAATAAAAAATTCTATTATAATAAATTGAAAACTAGTATCTTCTGTAGCTAGTGGAAGGAAATTTTAAAAATACATTATAAGCCAAAAATTTTATGGTTTTAGTCTTCACATTTAGGTCCTTACCCCATTTTGAATTTGTATTTGTTTATGGTGTGAGGCATGGATCCTGTTTCTTTTTTCTGCATATGGAAATCCAGTTTTCCCAACACCATTTACTGAAGAGACTCTTCTTTCCCCATCAAATGGACTTAGCACCCCTGTCAAAAATCAGTTGACCATAGATGTGTGGGTTTATTTCTGGACTCTCAATTCTATTCCATTGGTCTATATGTCTATTATTATACTAATACCAGCCTGTTTTGATTACTGTAGCTGTATAATATGTTTTAAAATCAGAAAGTGTGATTCCTTCTATCTTGTTCGTCTCCTTCAACATTGCTTAAGCTATTTGAGGTCTCTTGCCATTCCACATAAAGTTGAGGATTTGTTGTTGTTAGGTGCCGTTGAGTCAGTTCCAGCTCACAGCAACCCTATGTACAACAGAACAAAACACTGCCCGGTCCTGCGCCATCCTCACAATCGTTGTTATGCTTGAGCCCGCTGTTGCAACTACTGTGTCAATCCATCTCATTGAAGGTCTTCCTCCTTTTCACTGACCCTGTATTTTACCAAGCATGATGTCCTTCTCCAGGGACTGATCCCTCCTGATAACATGTCCAAAGTATGTGAGATGTGGTCTTGTCATCCTTGCTTCTACGAAGCATTCTGGCTGTACTTCTTCCAAGAAAGATTTGTTTGTTCTTTTGGCAGTCCATGGTATATTCAATATTCTTCACCAATACCATAATTCAAAGATCTCAATTCTTCTTTGATCTTCCTTATTCATTGTCCAGCTTTTGCATGGTATTTGAATACCTGCTGGTATTTGAATACTGGTGGCATAGCTTCCAGCATAACAGAAAACACAGTATGACAAACTGACAGACACATGGGGGAGTTGAGGATTAGTTTTTCCATTTCTGTAAAGAAGGCTGTTGGAATTTTGGTTGGGATTGCACCGAATCTATAGGTTACTTTGGGTAGTAGTGACATCTTAACAATATTAAGTCTTCCAATTCATGAACGTGGAACATCTGTCCATTTATTTATGAATGGATAAACAGAATGTGGCACATTCATGCAATGGAATACTATTCAGCCAGTAAGAGAAACGAAGTCTTGATAATACTACAATGTGGGTGTACGTGTGTGAGAGCTTCTCTAGGAGCCGCGAACGTGTACTCACAGTGGTTGACCACGCACACGCCCTGAGAGCCATGCTCCCATTCTTCCACACGACTCTGTGGTCAGACAGTTCCCTGAGGCAGCTGCACCAATTTACATTCCCACCAGCTGTTCAAGTTCAAGAGTTCCTGTTTCCACAAATCACCAGCACTTGGTACGTACTGTTTGACTTTTTGCCAATCTGATAACTGTGAGATGGTATTTTGTTGGGATCCAGTTCCTGGTTTTCTAAACTGACTCCCTGGGGGGCTTAAGTGAGATTTACTAGAGGATAAGCGTGGCTTCTGGTCTCTACTTCTCCAGGCCCGCTGTCTCATCTAGGGACTCACCAAGAGCCTCTGCACCGACAGCCTTGCAAATACTAAAAGAATACAAGTATCAACCACTGACCCAGCTTTAAAAAAACATAATCAAATCGGCATCTCCTATCATATTGAGGGTATCTACCAAACAGCTTACTCATATATAGATTTTTTTCTTCCACTTTACTTTTTTAAAAAATAATATTTTATTGTTTGTGGTGAGAGTTTACACAGCAAATGAGGTTCCCATTTAACAATTACTACACAAATTATTCAGTGGCATTGGCTGCATTTTTCACAAGGTGTCAACATTCTCATTAATCCTGTTCTGGTTGTTCTGTTTCCAGTACTCTAGTTTCCTTGCGCCTTTACCTTCCCATCTTTGCTTTAGGATAATTGTTGACCATTTGGTCTCATGTAGATGATTTTTTAAAGCAGCACAGTACTCACGGGTTATATTCTTTTCCACTTATACTTCTTATTTTTGGTGTTGTTAAAAACCAAAAATATATATTTTAAAGGCCCTGGTAAAAATCTGGAAGAATATGTTAACTCTGGGAGAAAGGATTATGGGCCCGAGACAAAGAGGAACACCCTCGACAAGCTGGACTGACACAGTGGCTGCAACAACAGGCTCACACACAGCAATGACTGTGAGGATGGCCCAGGACGCGGCAGTGTTTCATTCTGTTGTGCATGGGGTCGCTATGAGTCGGAACTGACTTGACGGCACCTAACAACAATTTCTTTTATTAATTTCTGCATTGTTTTGATTTTATATAGGAAGCACATTACATTGGGAATAAAGAGGGGTTTAAAAAACTAGGAAAAGCATCTCTGGGACATCTCTGGCAACTGCAGTGGACCCAGGAAAACTCTTTGCCTGCTCTCTTTGGCTGCGTAAGATGTTAGCAGTTCCCTAGGGAGCCTTCAGTTCCAGCTGACTCTAGGGTAGTTCCTGGCTGTGTGCCCCTGTTCCAGTCTCACCTGGCACAGAGATGGCCCTACTCATAGGTATATAATGTTGTTGTTAAGTGCCATCAAGTTGATTTAGACTCATAGAGACCCCATGTGACAGAGCAGAACTGCACCATAGGGTTTTCCAGGCTGTAATCGTTCTCCCGTGGAACTGTTGGGTGGGTTCAAACTGCCAACCTTATGGTTAGCGGCCAAGCACAGGTATGTAATTCTCATTGTGCACGGTCGAGTTGATTCCGACTCATAGCGACCCTGCAGGACAGAGAACTGCCCCATAGGTTTCCTAGGTTGTAATCTTTACGGAAGAAAATTGCCAGGTCTTTTCTCCTGTGAAGCGGCTGGTGGGTTCGAACTGCCTTTTGGTTAGTGGCTGAGTGGTTAACCACTGAGTCATTTGAGGCACCACGGCTCCTTCAGGTATGTAATAGTGAATGGCTATTCATAATAGCAGTTCTGGTCTGCCACAAGAAGGGGGAAGGAACCCTTGCAGCTGCGCTCAGGGAAATCTCAAAAGGGCAACTCCAGGACTTGTCATGTTGATGGCAATGAGTCCGCCAGAAACTCCACTGGTAGGTCAGGGTGGATCAGTAACATGGGAGGGATGCCTGTAGCTCATCAACTCCAAATGAGATTACAAGAACAAAAGTACTGGGCTCCATTTCGTAGCCTCTAATGAAATGACTGACTCAGGCATTAATCGAAAATGATAAACGCATGCGACGAAAGGCTGACAGGGAACCTACACAGGAGAGGGACCAGTCTTGGGACAGTGGGATGACCAGACGGTGCTCACTCGCCTCCTGATGCGATGCAGTAGCAGAAGCAGTCTTGCTTAAACAGGTGGATGGGATTTTAACCAAACCTCCTGAGCAGTGGTTCTCAAACACGGCTGTTATTGGCGTCATCTGGGGAGATTCTGAAAAGTGTAGTTGCCTGAGCTCCACTCCCAGATATTGACTTAACTGGCCTAAAGTGGGACCTAGATTTTTAACGTTCCCTAGGCAGGCCCCTGGTGGCACAGTGTTAAAGAGCTCGACTGCTAACCAAAAGGCCGGCAGTTTGAATCCTCCAGCTGCTCCTTGGAAACCCGATGGGGCAGCTCTATGAGTTGGAATCAACTCGATGGCAACGGGTTTGGTTTTTTTGGTTTATGTGGACCCAACATGCACTGTGTTGAGGGTTATTGATTACAGGACCAGTGGGGGATAAAAGAACAAGTTAAATGGCACAATAAATTAACAAATCCAGAATGTGGGCTATTCCTCAAGACAACTGACCCACTTTCTGCAGTAAGTCAGAGGTGTGAAGAGGGAGGATTTTTCTAGATTAAAATGCAAACTGTAAAAAGACATTTTTGATACCTTCAGGAAAATGCAATCACAGATGGTATATTAGACGACACCAAGGAGTTGTGACTTTTGCTAGGTGTGATAATGGCATTGTCGTTATGTAAGAAAACGTATACTGACATTGTAAGCATGAGATGGTATGATGTCTGGGGTTTGCTTTAAAATGCTTCAGCAAAGAAAAATAAAAAAGGGACAGAGGAAGCAAAAAAAAAAAACAAAAAAAAAAAACCAAAAACCAAAAAACCCCAGTGCCGTCAATTCCGACTCATAGCAATCTTATAAGACAGGGTAGAATTGACCCATAGAGTTTCCAAGGCTGTAAATCTTTACGGAAGCCAACTGCCACATCTTTTTCCCATGGAGCAGCCAGTGGGTTCAAACTGCTGACCTTTCAGTTAGCAGCAGAGCACTTAACCACTGTACCACCAGGGCTCCTTAGAGGTAGCCAAATCTTAGTAATCGTGGAATTGGGTTATGAGCATATGGGATTTGTTGTACTATTCTACTTGCGCATGTTTGTAAGAGCCTGTGGCATCAGGGGCAGGGCAGGACTGCATGACCCCACCCCGTGCATGCAGGCGACCCAGCTGGGTACAGGATGCTGCAAGGTGAGGACTAGGGCCAGGCAAGTGCTTGCATGACCCTGAGAGGGAGTGCCTGCCTCCTTGAATTCTGTGCCCTGAGCACCTGCTTCCCTCACCCGTCATGGTCCTAGATGCTTCACCACAACTCCCAGCAAACTAGGGAAATGGGCATGACCCCAGGGCCAGCCAGGTGATCCTGCCCCTCCAGGAACTTCTGGAACGAGACAGGAGAGGTTTCCTCAAGGGGAGGGCACTGCCTCTGCAAGCACAACCATTCACAGCCTCCTTCAACTGCCACTGAGAAGGCGGAGGTGCACATTCCTGGGATGCACGTGGCCCCTCCCCATAGCCCTGACTTCTGCCATCATCTACCCGCTGCCATCGAGTTAATTCCGACTTGTAGCAACCCTATAGGACAGAGGAGAACTGCCCTATAGAGTTTCGGAGACTGCAATCTTTGCGGGAGGTTAGCTGGCTGAATACTTAACCACTGTTCCACCAGGACTCCATCTGCCATCATTTATCTGGTTCTAAAGAGCAGCAAACTGATGCATGTGGTAACCGCACTCCATCCACCCACCGCTTCACAGAACAAAAGAAAACGGCTACCCACCCCACGCGGGCTAAGGCAAGGAGGATGACATCAACTTCTCTGAATCTCGGGTGCCCTCTGCTGGTCCTTCCAATAACAACAGCCGGAAAGATTCAGCATTTAGGGACATACTGGAGGACAAGCTAATCTGAGAATAAATTTTAAGGAAAAAGGAGACCTTGAACATTTTCGTTATTAAACTTGAGTGTCTTCTGACCCTGAGACAAGCCCGCCTTGGCTACACTCATCCTTCACTCCCACTTCCCACGTGCCAGCAGTGAGGCTAAGGAGCACTGCCCCTCGTCCAAGATTAACTCAGGAAGGGCAGAGGATGGGGTTTAGGGCCATCCTCCTCCTCACACAGGCACACTATGGGCTGTGAATGCCTACTTTGTACCACATGCTTTGGTGTGGTTACTAATTTTTTTTAACCACTCCGGAAGGAATTATTCCCTTAAGGAAACTGAGGCTTAGAGAAGTCAGCCAGTAAGTGTAAAGGCTGAGATTCAAACTGTGACTTTAAAGCCCACCTCTCCTTGAGATCCTACTGCCTTTACAGGAACGTAGGCAGTCTCCCCACTTTGCCCTGTTTCTGGCACTGAGCGGGACCGACACTGGAGGACCATTTCCCCTGGGCTGGCCAAAGGCCGGGAATCCAACCTTGATCCGCTTCGCCTCTATGAGGACCATACCAGCTCC
Source organism: Dugong dugon (assembly GCA_030035585.1). NCBI lineage: Eukaryota > Metazoa > Chordata > Mammalia > Sirenia > Dugongidae > Dugong > Dugong dugon. The sequence goes on along the minus strand of CM057462.1, from coordinate 14,621,909 downwards.
CACCTACAGCATGCACATGCAGTTATCTCGTATGTTAACTCTTTCAACACTAACTGATGTCCACACTGGGCCGAGCACTGTGAGGAGCTGGGAGCTCAGCAGTGAACAAGGAGACCTGGATGTGTCCTCAGGGAGCCTTTCCAAGCTCCACGATGCACAGTGCCAGGTCCACCCAGTCTCCTGGCTGATCTAACAGCTCACTTCTTACACCAGACCCAGGAGGCCAGAGCACTGGAGGGGGGCCTAAATATGGTATAGATTCTGCTCTGGGCAAGGCTGACCCTCTGAAGAGACAAGCCACACAGACTTCAGGCAATTCTTCCACACAAGCAATTCCTGCACAAAAACTTGAGAGATGTTTGGTTGTGGCCAACCACTGCACCAAGGCTCATAGCTCCCTGCAGCTACAGGGGGTGTGCACGGAACACGCCCCAGGTAGAAATCAGAAATGGCATTTAATAACTGACTCAAGCACTAAAGATGTGCAATTCTCTTTCAGTACTTCTGCTTGCAGTGAGGAACAAGTCGCACTTTGATGGCAATGTGGCTTAACCCCTTTTCTGAAGTTGGTTAATCTTTGTCTCTTTAACAAAGACTGGAGTATTTAGGTCCAGTGCCTTTGACACGTAACAGTACAGGGTTAGAATCTACTATCATTTGTCTTGTCTTTGTTTTCATTGTATTTATTTTTTGTATTTGTTTCTTTATCCCTGTATTCCTGTTTTACTTACGGCAAAAGATATCAGCGAAATAATTTTGTGACTAAAGCTTGAGTTAAGTCACAGCACTGGGAGTTTCAGAGTCTGAATCATGGCTCTGTAAAAGTTAACAAGCTTCCTGAACCTCAGCTGTTTCCTCTGTAAAATAAGAATGCTGACTTATAACGTGCTCCCCCTACCCCAGAAATAAGGATATAAAAGTTACTGCGTGCCTAATGCACTCATATTATGAATGAAAAGTCCAAGTGCCAAAACTTAAAAGTGGTAAAACACACAAACACTACAGCAAAGATGGATGTTTTATCTCCTAGTTTTATTAACTAGCCACAGGCCACCCTGATGATAAGAGTCTCATTCCCCTCATATTTTAGTTTTAAACGTATGATCACCATAACCTAGCTAAGTACCGGCTATGTACGCGTACTTGCTTATTCCTTTTCAGCTGTAGGATTGTGTTTTCAGGGTTACTGAAGTATAATATAACCAAAATCTATGATTCCATATCAAGAAACAGTTTATCCCTTGAAGCTACTTTTAAGTAAAAAATTTCCTTGTAAAATCCAAAGGGTCGTATCAACATCAATTCCTGACTCTGACAGCATATTAGTTATGCAAGATGTTGCCAGTGGGGGAAGCTGGGTGAAGGGTACACTGGTTGTCTCTACGATTATTTTCCCAACTTCCAATGAACCTGTAATTATCTCAAAATAAAAAATTAAAAAGTTAAAACAAAAAACTTATTTATAAAAAGGAAAAATAGATCACAGAATAAAAACATTTCTGCTAAAAAGAAAAAAAAAAAAAAAAAAAAAAACAACCCACATCTGGATAGTTTTAGCAAAGCATGGGAGTCACCTGACGACAAACGTGGTGCCTCAGCCAGGGAACCGTGAGGCCCAATGTAAACACCTTATGTAAAATCCTCATTACTAACTCTGGTAGTAATAAACGTTATATAGTCACACCCCTAGAACAAGACTGCTCTGAATTAACTTCAAACTAACAAGGAACAAGGTAAGAGGGAGAAAGGCTCTCCAGCTTTGTAAATACCCGGCGCCGAGAGAGCACTCTGCACATCCTTTTTTTCAGGCACTCTGCATTTGGGCCCACTCACAGCAACTGCACAATCCCAGGCAGCCTGCCAGAACTTGGAGCCCTATGAAACCCTCGTTCGGACCCTGGCTCCACTGGGTTTCACCTCGGGGCCTCCGACTGCACCAGAGAGTCGGCCTGGCTCAGGACGAGCCTGTCCTTCTTCTCCTTCTGCAAGACTTGCTCCTCCCACAGCGCCTGGTCCACCTGATCATCGGTGAGCACGACGGGCTTGTACTTCTCGTCGAAAAGCCGCTCGTTGGCCTCCGAGCGCAGCTGGTGGGGCCCGACGACGCGTAAATGCGCAGGGAGGTGGAGGAACTCGTCGTCGTTGATGTCGCAGTCGCGCATCCGGGCCTCAAGCAGCCACCAGCGGCCCATGAAGCCCACGTCCAGGATCCGGCCCGGGAAGTCGGCCCAGCGGGGCTGCAGGTAGCGGCAGCGAGCCTGGTAGAGGCTGGCCTGGGCGTCGAAGGGCGCCTCGTACACGAGCGAGCAGAACCCCAGGTTCCGGTGGCGCAGGCGGCCGCGGCCCCGCAGCCAGAGAAGTCGCTGCAGGTATGCTTCGGAGTCGCGGTTGCGCGTGGCCGGCGCCAACAGCAGAAAGGTCCCAGATGCGTCAAGCAGCGCCTCCTCGAAGGCCGCCTCGCTCGGCGCCAGCGCGCAGCAAGCCGCCGCTCCGCCCAGCAGCCCCACGTACACGGCTGCCCGTACCGGCCGGGCCCGGGCTGCCGCCGCCGCGTCCCCGCAGGCCTCGGCGTAGTCCCGGAGCAGCGCGCGGGACCAGGTGCCTGAGGGGAAAGAAGCACAGTAAGAGCGACCCCGCCGCTGTGGCCACTCACCCCGCCACCTCCCGCTGCTACTCACCCAAACGCGCCCACACGCCGGGCTTCGCAACTGCCGCGTCGCCCGTCTCTTCGCGGCTTCGAGACCAAAGTCGTTTCAGGGCGGCCGCCGCCATTCTCTTCCGGCTTGGCGTCCGTTCCCCGAAGAGAAACGCTCGGTACACGCAGTAAAAGGCCCGGTAGTCCCTGCCGTGCAACCGCCAAGGCCGCCGGAAATGGCTTTCCGTCGGAAGAGGAGAGAAGACGGACGGCGCCGGATGTTGCTGTCCAGGCCCGGTAGTATGAGCCTCCGGCTCGCGGGCCTCCGCCGGTAGGCGGGCCGCGCAGGCGCAGAGAGCCCAGGCCACGGCGGCTGAGTAGCCTCAGGTGAGGTGGGGCGGGGTACACCTGTAGGTGCGGGGCGGCGAGTACAAACCCACATGGGGGCTGTTAGCTGCCAGGCCGTGCTAACGGACAGGCCCCGGGAGGGGGCCAGAGGGGGCGGGCCTGATCGGTCTCTGTTCTTAGAGCGGGATGCGGTGACGCCCCTGGACGGCCATGGCAGCGGCAGATGAGCTGACCTTCCATGGTGAGTACAGCCCCTACTCGGCCAGAACCACCTACCCAGGTTCCATCTCATATCTAACCCCAGTCACTGTGAACCCTGACCCCAGACTTGAACCTTGAACCAGTGAAACCCATCTCTGACTCCAACCCCACTCAAGGCCTGAGTTCAGACCTCAAGCCAGAGCTTCTAGCAAAGTCCATGACCCCTCCTAGAACAGAACTACCCCAGACCCTAAGTTGCAGTCCCATGTTTGTAAGGTACAGACCTCTTTCCCGTCTCCCAGACTGAGAAACTCGGGCTGCCCTGGTGTTGGTGGAGAGCACTGAGGTGCCATAGCCAGAGCTCTGCTCCCAGCTGAGCAGGGGCCAAGTTGAATGTAGGCCCCCAAAACATGCCCGTGTCTCATATTCCTTCTTCACAGAGTTCCAGGAAGCCACTGATCTCCTGGCTGAGACCCCAGATACGGCCACCACAAGCAAAAATGACCAGCCAACCCCACAGGGACACGTGGCTGTGGCCATGGGCTTGGGTGGCAGCTATGGAGCCGAGGAGGAGGTGGAAGAGGAGAGTGACAAGGCCGCGGTGAGTCACATATGTGCCCTGTGCCGTGCCCCCGTGCAGCCCCTCGCTGGCCCAGGCTCTAGGGGCAGGCACTGAAAGCCTTGCTGTACAGCTCCTGCAGGGGGAGAAGCAGCAGCCGGGATTCTGGACCTTTGGCTACTATCAGAACTTCTTTGACGTGGACACCTCACAGGTCAGGCCCTGGAAGCTGGTGGGATGGACTCGGAATCTTGCTTGGGGTTCAGCCAGTATTCACTGAGTACTTCTCGTGCACCAGACCCTGGGCAGGGTGCTGGCCATATCTACGCAGGTCCACCCAGGCTGGTAGAAATATCTGTGCCACTGTATAAAGATTATGGTGGGAATGGGGCTGTGGCAAGGAGCCCTGGTGGCATAGTGGTTAAGCGCTCAACTGGTAACCGAAGGTCAGCCGTTTGAACCCATCAATCGCTCCACCAGAGAAAGATGTGGCGATCTGTTTCTGTAAAGATTTACAGTCTTGGAAGCCCTATGAGGCACCTTGTACTCTGTCGTGTAGGGTCGCTATGAGTTGGAATCGACTCGACAGCATTGGGTTTGGTTTTTGGTTTTAGGGGCTGTGAGAATATGGGGGGCCCAACTGATCTGGGTCAAGGATAGGTCTTCTGAGTAGGTGAGGAATTTGCTGAGATCTAAGGAGCCCTGGTGGCTCGGTGGTTAAGCGCTCGACTGCTAACCAGAAGGTTGGCAGTTCGAACTCACCAGCCACTCTGCAGGAGAAAGATATGGCAGTCTGCTTTTGTGAAGATTTACAACCTTGGAAACCTTATGAGACAGTTCTACTCTGTACTGTAGGGTCGATGTGAGTTGGAATCGACTCGATGGCAGTGGGCTGGGTTTGGGAAGGATAAGGAAGAATTCCCTGGGCAGAGTGGAGGGAAGCTTAGGTGTGTTCCAGGTACAGGGAGCTGCATAAGCAGAGGAGCAGAGGTGAGAGAAGGCATGAACTATTGTGGAAGCTGCATGTCACTGAACCTGGCTGGGAGTGAGATGAGGACAGTGCTGCAGGATGCGGTAGGACAGGCGGGCAGAAGCCAGATCACAAAGGACCTCGTGAGCTAAGTGAAGGAGTTTGGATTTTATCATGAGGGTGACGGGGAGTTGTGGAAGGGTATAGAGCAGGAGTGGGGATCGGAGGCCCCGGGTAAGGTGGGAGATGATGATAAACCAGGAATGCATTGTATTGGAGTGAGTTACAGGAAGGAGGGTGCCCAGGACTTGCTGACTACTCTGATTGGGGAGTAAGAGGATAGGCAGCAAGGGCAGTTAAGGGGAGCAAACTGAGAGGAGGAGGAAGTGGCACACAGAAAGATGGCAGGCCCAGAATGGGACGTTGAGTGGGAGCTAGCCATGGACGGGGCTGTAGAAGCCCAGAAGTGAGAGCTCTTTGAGTTAGTGGGTGGAGGGAGAGGAGACTGGATGTCAGCAGGGAAGCATCTGAAAGGCCCAGAGAGGAACTTGTCCCCCTTTCTTCTGTGCGTGGTGAGGAGCCACTGGTGGGCTTCCATTCCAAGCCCCGGCCTTGCCTCCCCAGGTCCTGGACCGGATCAAAGGCTCGCTGCTGCCCTGGCCTGGCCACAACTTTGTACGGCACCATCTGCGGAGTCGGCCAGACTTGTATGGTCAGTGAAGTTTTGCGTTGAGTCCGTTTGATTATTCATTCAACAAAATGTGGACTGAGTGCCAGGCCCTGGAAATACAGCTGAGACGAAAGCAGAGTTGTTCATGGAGAGCAATAAACTTATATTCTCTTCAGAGAGACAGAGAGGATCTCAGAGGGTGATGGTGCCAGGAAGAGAAGCAAAGCAGCCTAGAGGGTGAAGAACGATGCTGTTTTGCACAGTTGCTCAGGGAGGGCCTCTGGGGAGGGAGATGAAGGAGTGGTAGCAGGTGACGGGGAGCAGGGGAAGAGCATTCCAGGAAGAGGGAACAGCCAGGGCAAAAGAAGGGTGATGGAGAGTCACGGAAGGGTTTGGAGCAGGAGCGGGATGCGCAGAAACAGCCAGGGCGGAAACGCGTAGAACTGCCGGGCAGCAGTATCATTGGAGTGGAGTGAGCTGGCAGGAGATCGCAGAGGCGATGGATTGCACAGGCCTTCTGTGCTGTGGTGAGGAGGAAAAGGATCGGAGTTAAATGCTTGTAGGCTACCTCAGCCCCGTGGGGCACCAGGGCAGACGCCAGGAGACCAGGGAGGAGGGGACTTCCATGGTCCAGGTATGGGATGGTGGGGCTTGGCCCAGGGTGGAGGCTGTGGAGATAGGGAGGAGTGGTTGGATTCCAGAAGATGGTTTGAAGGTGGAGCTTCAAGGACAGGATTTGCTGACAGACTGGATGTAGGGTGGGAGAAGAGGAGCCAGGGATGACTCTGAGGATTCTGCCTGGACTACTAAGATGGAGTCTCTTACTCATGGGGAAAACTGCGGAGAGCAAGCATTTGGGGTGGAGTGTGGGACACCTAGGAGACCCCCAACTGGAAACGTGGATTAAGAGCCTGCAGTTCCAGGCACAGGCCTAGGCTCGAGACGTTTGCCAGTCAGCGTAGATGTGGCATATAAAGCCACGAGTCAGATGAGGTCACTTGGAGTATAGATGGAGAAGAGGGCCAAGGACTGAGCCCCGGGCTCGCTGTCCCTCGCAGAGCTGGGGGTGGGGAGAGGCAGCAAGAGATGAGCCAGAAGCCAAGCGTGTGCGGTCCTGGAAGCTGCGTGGAGAGTGTTTCCAGGAGGAAGAGGCCTCAGCCACATCAGAGGCTGGCATGAGGCCAAGAAAGATTGGAGATCACTGGTGACCTGGACAAGAGTCTAGCCAGTGGAGCAGTGGGGGTGGAGGCAGCCCTGAGCTCGGGAAGAGGCTGGGGTCCCAGCACACTCAAGGTGGAATGAGTCCATCTGTCCCAGGAGCTCTGGGCCCGGACCCTGACCGCACGCCGCCCACAGGCCCCTTCTGGATCTGTGCCACCCTGGCCTTCGTCCTGACCATCACTGGCAACCTGACACTGTTGCTGGCCCAGAGGAGGGACCCCTCCATTCACTACAGCCCCCAATTCCACAAGGGTAAGCCCGGCGGGCAAGGCACAGCAGGTCGGCGGGGCTGGGGGTGCTGGTGGGGCCCTGGGGGTGACTGCCTGCGGGCTCCTCGTCTCCAGTAACCGTGGCAGGCATCACCATCTACTGCTACGCGTGGCTGGTGCCGCTGGCACTGTGGGGCTTCCTACAGTGGCGCAAGGGTGTTCGAGAGCGCATGGGGCCGTACACCTTCCTGGAGACAGTGTGCATCTACGGCTACTCCCTCTTTATCTTCATTCCCACTGTGGTGAGTGTGGCCCAGGCAGGGTGGGCTCGGATGCTGTGCGGACAGCTGGACACCATGATAGCCAGCAGCCCATGTCGCCCTCCAGGTCCTGTGGCTCATCCCCGTCCCATGGCTGCAGTGGCTCTTTGGGGTGCTGGCCCTGGCCCTCTCAGCCGCTGGCCTGGTGTTCGCCCTCTGGCCCGTTGTCCGTGAGGACACCAGGCTAGCAGCCGCAGCACTGCTGTCCACGGTGGTGCTGCTCCACACCCTCCTGGCCCTGGGCTGCAAGGTACAGGCGTGGGTGGTCACAGGCTGAGCTGCAGGGCTGGGGGTGGACTTGCTTCTGGTCTGACACTGACCCCGCGGGCTCGTTCCAGCTGTACTTCTTCCAGCCACTGCCTGCAGAACAGATGGCACCTCCACCCCAAGCCACATCTCTGCACCCCCACACACTGCTGCCACCCACCCTGCCACGGTCCATCACAGCCTCCTAGGAAGGCTACCATCTTGCAGGTAAGGAGTGGTTGTCCAGCCAGCGGGACCCCCAGACTGGAAGTCATGGGGCCGCAACTAGGATTCTCTCTTTCAGGCGAAACATAAGGGACACCTCTGCCTGTCCTGCCCCCAGATAATGACTGACGGCTACTTTGATACCTCAAGATCACTCTGCTACTTTCCAGACTTTTCTTACAAAGCAAACATTTTTATTTTCTATGCAAAGGTGATTTAGAGAGTTTATATAAAGGCAGGGAGGGGGCAGCCGAGCAGGGAGCTTCCAGTGTGGCTCGGGCGACACTGCGTGGGAGCGGGACCAGGGCCTACCCACCCCCCAGCCTGCCTGCTGGGCCTTCTTCCCTGACACCGGCCAAGAATGGGAGGGGGGCAGGCCCTGGCCCCGACTGTGCCCTCCCTTCCCTAGGTACACAATGAATGGGGCTTTGGGCCTACACTGAGCTCCCCTACATCTGAGTTTGGGGTGTGAGAAAAAGGGGGAGCAGAAGAAGAAGAAAACTGCCTGTGCTGAAACATCCATTTCCTTGTTTATTTTGCCTTTTTTTTTTTTTTTTTGGAGGGAGAGTTCTCTGCAAGGCCCTGTCCCCATGTGGAGAGGAACCAAAATGCCATAATACAAGTAGGGACTGTAGCATCTACAAGTACTGAGGAGAGATACACAGGCCTAAAGTCAGCTACGGGAAAGGGGTGCCTTCCGTGACAGATCCTTGAGGTTTCTGGGTCTGCCCCAGCAGCCTCTGGGTGAACCTTCCCTCCAGGCCAGGGTCTGGGGGCTGCCCACTCTAGTTCTTGTTGAGGGTAGAGAGGGGACCTGCAGGGTCTCAGCAACAGGACAGCAGCAAGAGGCAGAGGCCAAGGACAGAGGGCCTTCCCTACAGCCGGGCTGGGTTGTACATTCAAGTGTGAGGTGAACCCTTTGGTGTGGGGGCTATGGGTACCCCAGAGGTCTGGCCCACTCCTGCCCCTCACCGCTAAGCCTCTGAGCCTGGGGAGAGGGGCTGCTGGCTCGGCCCGGCCGGCCTGATTTCTCAGAGGGTCTGTGGATTGACACTGGTTCTTTTCGTAAAAAAATAAAATTAAAAAAAAGCAGCATGTCACGCCCTTTGTGACCAAGGCCTGGTAGTTGAAAGGAAAGCCCCGCCCAGCCAGGACTGCCTTCCCACTAGAGACAGGCAAGGGGGCAGGCGCTGAGGGACAAGCCGGGGCAGGGCTGGGCAGCCTGGGCTGCAGGGCAGCTGCCTCCCCTTCTCACTCCCCTCATGGGTCCACAGCTGTCAGACCAGACACGCCTGTTACAGAAGATGTCAAACCCAGGTCAGGGTGGAGAGGGCAGACTGGGGACAAGGGCTCCCACAACATGATCTTGTGTAAAATATGGCAGCGACACACGCCCAGGGCCAAGATGTGGGGGCTGAGGGGTGGGGCGGCAGCAACATTGTGTAAAAAAGTGTCCAAGTTCCCATAGCAAAGAGGGCTGTGACCGGGTTCGGGCTTCTCCAGTACAGGGGGAAGAGCCCCCCCAGCACAGAGGGGTGGGCAGGTCTTCATTTGGTTTCCTGGTGCTGTCAGTCCATTCGATGATGCCTGGAGGCGCCTAGCTCCCGTAGTGCATGGTGTTGGTGGGGATGGACATGGGCGAGGCCATTGAGATGGCAGGGCCACCCATGGTGAACTGGCTGTTGACTGCGTAGTGGGCGCTTGAGCCACCGCCGCTGCTGCCCTGGGTGCCAGAGGACCCTGTGGGGTGGGGCGGCAGCACTGAGGGGCCAGCTCTGCCCTCTCGCCCCCTTGGACCCACAGCAGAGTCAGAGGAGACAGAGCAGGCGAGAGGGCAGGGCTGTGGCCCGGAGGACAGCACACTCACACACTAGCTGCCCGCCCCCGCCCGCGGAGCCCACGCCCCCCTCCCGCGGTTACCTTGGACAATCCCCGTGCTCATTATGGAGCCCATCCGGGAGTGGGTGTGATTGACAATCCCCGTGTTGGCTGCGCAGTGAGAAGGAGGAAGGAGGGAAGGGAGACGGCGTCACCGCCCCCAGCCTGCCCTGGCCTGTGACAGCAGTCCACGCTCGTTGCGGGTGGGCGCTCACTCGCCTTTCACACCAGGGGTGTGGGGAGGGCGGGCGCAGAGGCAGCAGAGTGAGGCAGAGAGGAACGGACAGCCTCAGCCAAGAGCCCCCAGGAAGAGAAAAGATGTCGACGGTGCAAAAGGACCAAGCAAAAAGCCAAGGTAGGCCGGGCCACAAGCCCTTTCCTGGCCCAGGCCAGTCCTGGGCTCCGTCCCCCGACCACTCCCCAGACCCTGGCTAACACTCACCTAAAGGAATCAGGTTGTTGTGGCCCACGCTGGAACCACCAGCAATAACACTGCTCAGATCATAGGCAGTCGGCATCCCTGTGCCCAGAGAAGGAGATGTCGGGAAGTGTCTGTGCGAGGTGCAAGGGGCAGGCCTGGGACAGAGCAGGGGCCAGCTCTTCCCAGGGAGCACTGGCAGATGGGACCAGTCGCATTCCCCAAGGTGTGGGCCCTGGGCTGCAGGGGTGGGGGTACAACTCACCAGCCACGGCCATCCCACTGCTGAGGTTGTAGGTGCTGCCCGTGTTCCACATGTTCTCTGAGGGAGACGTGTAGTGGGAGCCAGGTGGGGGCGAGGGCGTTGTGCCTGTGTATCTGTGGCAGAGATGGACCCATGGGCAGGGCCGAGGGGGCTGCAGGGCCAGGAGGGGCCCCCCACGCAGGCTGAGGGCCTGTACTACCTGAAGAAGGGGTTTTTCAGATCCAGGAGGTTACTGGATTTGGAGCCCGTCTGGTCTACCTGGGCCACAATACTGATGTCGTAGCTCTGTCTGTGGAGAGGAAAAGGGAAGGCAGCCCTGAGCCCCAACTCAGCCCTATGGCATACCCTGCTGGGTGGGGTGGGTGGACCCTACCTCCCCTAGCCCCAGAGGCCGGTTGCACCTTTTGTTGGCAATAAGCAGACATGTCCCTGAGAGCGTGTCCCCGGCCTTGGCGAACAGTGGTGACTGGAACAGGCACCGTACCTGGTACCAGTGGGTCAGGGGCTCCGTTGGGGCTGTGGACAGCCACACGGTCATTCTGCCAAGCAGGAACAGGCATACACTTGACTGGGCCAGAGCCACCACTCAGGCCACCACCCTGCACACTGAGCTCTCCCTGGTGCCTGCCCTCGTGTACATGTGCAAACACACACATGCGCACGTGCACACACACACACGAGAGACCCTCAACCACAGGACACCTACTCACCCTGACATACACATGCTGAGGAACACATAGTCAAGGTCCCATGAGGGACAGTCAGTACGGACACACATGCCCCTCTCACAACAGTCTCTTGCTCAAAGTGGAGCTCTTGCTGCCCTTTGGAAAGGACAGTGAAACCTGGAGGAGTCATGTCCCGCCTCCCAGACCACAGCTCAGCATCAACCCCCAGGCCTGGGGGGTCACACTGTAGGGAAGGCCCCAGGAGTGGGACAGGGGGCAGCATGGTCTGCTCAGTTGCACTCACATGGAGCCGATGAAAGCAACGTCAAACCAGAAAGCCAGACCGTGAACCAGCCCTGAATGCAGCATGTGGAATTTGAATGGGATTTCTATCCTGGAAGGCAAAGGGCAGTGGTTGCTGGGGAAGCCAAACGGGCTGCTGGGAGAGAAGTGGGTGGCCAGGTGCAGAGTCCTGGTGCCCCTGCCCACCTGCCCTGGGGCAGAGAACTCCAACTGAACAGCGGCATGAGCCAGGCCTGGGAGGATGGGGTGCGGGTGCCAGTACCTGTGCAAATCTCCTTCTTTGGCTTCTAAAAAGTTCACTGTGTACTTGACAGACTTGGCCATCAGGATCCGGATGTCAAATGTGTCCTGGAAGAGACCACAGGTGTGACCTGACTTGGAGGCACAGGGCTAGCAAGGGAGGGGAGAGCCTTACCCTTCTCAGGGGGAAGGTTCTAGGCCATGTCTGGCCATGACTCTAGGGCCATTTGGCTAAAAGCAAGCTTGTCTTTCTCAGACATGCTGAGGTGAGGATACATTGGTACAAGCCAGCTCTCAATATGACAATGTTCCAGGAGTTTAACCTACAGATACATGACAAACCTACATATAATTACAGATTGTTTGTAGCAGCGACACACTGAAAACCATCTAATTAAACCAATGATGGCTGATCCATAAGACTGTGTGAAATGGAAAGGATGGAAGAGGCTTTTTATATGCAGATGCAGAAAGATCTCCAAGAGAAATTGTTAAGTGAAAAAAGCAAGTTACAGAACTGTGTGTTGACGCCCACTTCCAGCTATAATGGAGATCTTAGTCTCAGACTAACACTCCTGCTGATAGCTACACAAAATGAATAAAAGGCAAAGGGGAAAAAAACCAACAAAACTGCTTAAAAGCACTGGAGACCAACCACAGCAGCCAGGACTTTGGGGGCTAAGATCCCAGAGAGAAGGGAAATGCAAAGAAGGGCCCGTTTTTTCCTCTGCTCTTCCTCCTTGGGATGTTTGCCAGTCTGCACGCAGGGCATACAGGATGGGCAGAAAACAGCTACCTACTCCTTTTAGCAGCCTCTCTGGGTAGGGAAGGAAAAATGGGAGCTCAAGGTTACCAAGTCAGCTAGGGCTCGACAGACCAAGATGCTCAGGAAAAGGAAATGCAGAAAAGCGAGCTGGACACTGTGCATGCAGTCTCCCTCCAAGCTGTCTGTCATTCCTGAGCTGCCAAGATACCAAGCAACAGCTACTTCTAAGCTAAGGAAAGGCTCAGCGGTGTACTGGTGCTGCGAAGGTTGGGAGGAGAAGCTGTCAGCCACCCTGCTGCATTGAGACCACCGAAGGCTCTACCCTAAAGCAGCGGATCTCAAAGCATGGTCCTTTCCAGGGCACCACAAGGTCAAATTCATTTTCATAACACCAAGGTTTTGTTTGCCCTGTTCATTCTTTCTCTCACCTGTGATATCACCACAGATTGAATGCAGAAGCAGTTACGAGAATTCAGCTGTCTTTTATTAGGCCATACAGTAAAGAGATTTCAAATAGTAAAACAAAGGCCGCTATTCTTGCTGAAGACTTTTTTTGGAAAATAGTTCTTTTTCATATAAAATGCTATTTATGTTAATGTGTATAATATGTAATGCGTCTACTGTTATTTCCAAATGAATTAATAAATACTTTTAAATTTATTGGGTTTAGTTTGTAATATCAATAGCTATTGACAATATAGCAATAGATATAATACACATACAAGCTCTTTGAGATCCTCAATTTTTAAGAACGTAAAGGGGTCCTGAGACCAAAATGTTTGAGAACCACCGCCGTTCAGGGAAGCCAGGAAACAGACCAGCCTCCAAACAGCTCAATTGCCTGATAAGACCAAGGTGATCTGTCCATATGGCTAATTTCCTGCCACAAGAAAAAGAAATCCTCTTTGGAATGAAAACATCATCCAGAGCCTCTATGTGTTTTCATTCTGGCATCCAATGACCAGGCATGCCAAGAGACAGGACCAAATGACCAGGACTAAAAACCAAGAGAATAAACAAGCAACAGAAACACACCTACCACTCATCCACATACTGAAGTACTCTGAGACTTTTAATTAATATGTTCAATAAAAAAGGTAAAACATTTCACAGAGAACTGGAATAATAAAAAATAATCAAAATGAAATTCTAGAATGGAAAAAATGAGAATGTTCACACATTATGAAAAATGTAACCAATGTCATGGAACAAGCTATATAAAAATTGTTAAATGGGAACCTAATTTGCTATGTAAACTTTCACCTAAAACACAGTATTAAAAAAAAAAATTCTAGAACTGAAAACGATAACTGAAATTAAGAATTCAAAAAATGGGTAAAACAACAGATTAGACATAGCAGGGAGATTAATGAACTGGAAGATGGAAAATACAGGAAAGAGTGTAAGAATCATCTATAGCATGGTGAAAAGGTCCAATGTCATGAAAGTGGAGTCCTAGGAGAAAGAGAATGGGGGCAGAGGCAGTGTTTACAGATAACTGTACAAGAATCTCCCAAAACTAGCAAAAGACATCAAGAAAGGGGAAACAATAATAAAGTATACCTTATTAAACCAAAAGAAAGCAAGAAAAGAGTGAAAATAAAATAAAGAACAGGATAAATAGAAAAACAGATTTACACACACAAATACACACACACACACACATCAGCAATTACATTAAATATAAATGATCTACATATTCTAATTAAAAGGCAAAAAATTTTAGTCTCATTATAAAACAAAACCCAACTATATGCTGCTTATGAGAGACAAACCTTAAGTATGATGACACAAAAAAGTTCAAAGTAGAAGGATGGAAAAAGTTATACCGTAAGATGATTAACCAAAAGAAAACCAGTGTAGCTGAGCTACTGTCAGAAAAAGCAGGACTCCAAAAAGAAGATATAATAATCCTAAATCTTTATGTACCTAATAACATAGTATCAAAATATATAAAGCAAAAACTGTCAAAACTAGATGGAGAAACAAGCCCACAATCAGCAATAGACAGGAAAAGGAGAGCAAAAAACCAATATAGATAGAGAAAATTTGACAAATACGATTAATAAATGTGACCTAATTGACATTAATACAACATTGCACTTAACTGATTAGTATACATTTTTTTAAAGAGCACATGGAACATTAACCAAAAGAGACCACATATAGGGCAGTAAAGCAAGTCTCAAGAAATTTCAAAGGACTGAAATAATGCAGTGTATGTTTTCTGACCAAGAGAAATTAAGACAGTATTGGTTATGCTATATTTTGTGAGAAAAGGCTAAAAGATACATGAGTATGTACATGTATAACTATGTAGTATGTATATATACAAAGTATAAAATTTCTGGAAAGATAACGTATAAAAAATACTGTTTGTCTACAGGGAAAAGAACTGTGTGATTGGGGACAGAGGTGAGGTGGCTTTTCATGTTTATACTTCCTTGATTTTGAATGATGGATCCGTATAACAGTTCAAAAATGTCAATAATTAAAATCAATCAATAAAAGCAGTTCACCAAGAATCAATTCATCTACCACAGCTAACAAGGCCTCCACCAGACTGAGTCCAATATAGCTAGATGGTGCCCGGTGGCTACCACCACTGATTGCTCTGACCAGGATCACAACAGAGGGTTCTGGACAGAACTGGAGAAGGGTGGAGAACAAAATTATAACACACACACACACAAAAGACCAGATTTACTGGCCTGAAAGACTGGAGAAACCCCGAGAGTATGGCCCCCAGACACCCTTTTAGCTCAGTGGGGAAGTCATTTCTGAGGTTCACCGTTCAGCTGTGGACTGGACAGCCCCATAAAACAAAATGGGACTAATGAGGCACAGCAGTCGAGGGACAGGGACTAGAAGGCAGAAGGGGACAGGAAAGCTGGTGATAGGGAACCCAAGATTGAGTAAGGACAGTGTTGACATGTAGTGGGGTTGTTAACCATTGTCATAGGGCAACGTGTACTAACTGTTTAATGAGAAAATATTTTGTTCTGTAAACCTTTCATCTAAAGTGAGAATAGCAGCACAACTGGAAGAACGTAATCAATGTCACTGAATTGTACATGTAGAAATTTTTGAAATGGTGTATTTGGCTATGTGTATTTTCACCAAAAAAAAAAAAAAAAAAAGGTTGAGAAGGGAGAGTGTTGACATGTCGTGGGGTTGCTAACCAATGTCATAAAACAATATGTGTACTGACTTGTTTAATGAGAAACTATTTGTTCTGTACACCTTCACCTAAAGTACAATAAAAAAAAAAAAATCAATTCATCTAATAAGAATTCACATCTATTGCACGCTCACTGTGCGTTATGTGCTCTACACACATTGCCTCTTTACTCTGAAACAGGTCTGGCAGAGAGTTCTGTGCAGGGGCAGAAACGAGGACTCAGAAAGGGGCAGTTACTTCCCTAAGGCAACACAGCCTGGATGAGGCCTGACAGTGAAGCCCATGCCCCCCTGCCATCACCCCAGGGCCATCCCTAACGCTAACTGTGACAGTGCCCTGGGTGCCCCACTCACCACCACGGGCTGCCGGAAATACTCATCCACAGCGGCACCTCGGAGGGCTGACAGGTCCACTCCATGGAAGGATGGCTGGTACCTGCAGAAAGCCCCCCAACCCACAGCAAAGTCAGCAGCAGCAGGAGAGGCAGGTAGGATAGCCCTACCTTCTCTCCCACCTGGTCCTCCTCCAAGTCAAGTCTTTCAGATACTATTCAAGATAAGGGAAAAAAAGAAGAGAGGGAGGGCCACCTGGGGTTTGGGAGACCATCTCAGTGAAGGCCCAGGGCAGGACACGTGGGTACTCACCAGAAGTTGGCCTTGGTGAACTGCTCCATGTAGAGCTGTTCATCTGTAAATGGCGCGAGGTGGACATCACCAATGGTGGGGAACATGTTTCCTGGGAGTTGAGGGCAGGAAGGGGTGCTGGCATCAGGGCGGACATCCTGCAGGGTCTGGCAGAGCCTCTAAAAGGTCCCAGGCCCCCAACCCTGAGCCCTCCCAGCCCGTCAAGCATTTCGTAAACAGAGTACTTAGAGCCAGTGGCCACAATGAGCACTGGTTGTGCACTGCCTCACTGAATCTAGACGATGATCCTGGGAGGCAGGTGGACCTGTCATTATGTCCCGTTACTAGGGCTGGGAAGCAGGAAGGGACCTACTAGAACCTCACAGATAAGGAAGTGGTGGCCCAGGACTTGGGCCCTACTCCCATCGGCTAGGCCATGTCTGTCAGACGCTAGTCATCCACAGTCCTACAGCTAGGGGAAGCAAAACAAAGTTGCTCCAAACAGAGCGAGGGTGGCGTCCAGGCTGTGGCCCCGGTTGTGTCTGCAGACCTTAGCTGAGGCCAGATCATGGATAGGGGTTAGGCTGAATCCACACCACTGGGACTGCCCAGGCTCTGGCACAGACTTCAGGCTGGTGGGGTGGGCCTGTGGCCAGGCTGGTCTCGCCTGTGCCCTGAAAGGGCAGAGTGGAGGGGGTCAGGGTCCTCCATCTGTGTGACTCAACGAACAGATGGGTAAGTCGGGACCAGTGGCTGGGAGAAACAGAGCTCCGGAGGTCCTGTCCACCCTCGGGGAGCCTAGGGCTCCAGAACACCTGGCATCCAGATGTGGGCCTCCCCCACCCTCCTCTCCAGGAGAGAGAGCCTGAGATGCCTGTGGACGCTGCCTTCTCCTTGCCTGCTTCAGGCTGCACCAGAGGCTAGAAATGCTCGACTCTGGCTCAGAGGACACTCACTGGGCCACCTGCCCTGGAGGAGGATCCTACTAGACACCTGGGGGACTTCACAAGGAATAGTGCCCCCAGCCCCGAGGGCACCTCTGGCTCCTGCTGGCTAGAAGATGTGCGGCTGGGGAGCAAGCTCCCTGTAATCCACCAAAGAGCTTTCTGAGCTAGAATGAAGACCCTCTCCAGGCGGCCAGGGGGAGGGCAGGTGGCTGGCCCCAGGCCTTGACCGGTGGGAGGACACTGCACTGCCATCAGAACCTGAACCCTGTGCATCTTGCTGCTGGGGAGGAGCACAGAGTGGGAGGTAATCGGGTCTAGGACAAGCCCCAGGAGCAGCCTTGTTCCTCCACTTCCCCCCTCCCAGGACATGGGGCATAGCTGCAGGGAAATGGCAGCCACCTCCCGCCTATAGGAGCAGAGCCCCAGGCTGGCCCCTGCAACCTGGATCCAGGGAAGGCAGAGGATCCAAGTGGTTGCTTCCCCACAGACCAGTCACTCAGCTGCCACAGCGCCTCACCAATCTGCCTGCTTCCCGTGCTCTGCCCCCTGCCTGCTACCCTGGCTGGGAACCTCCTGTGCCACACGTACATATACACGCAAACAGATACAACCCCTTCCCCGAACAGAAACACTCACACATAGACATATACCCAGACCAGAGCAGAGAAGTGGACACACAGTGACAAAGACCGGCAGATGTTCAGGGCTGTGCACAGCTGCCCAGCGACATAGATACACAGATATAAACAGTCACCCAATGACTCAGAAGCAGACCATACCCAGGCGCATGGACAGGAAGGCATGGTGACATGAACAGGTGACAGATGGGCAGACTAGGCAACTGCCATCCCCCACTCACCCAAAGTCATACATATAAAGCAACCGCCCACTCACACATACACACACAACCTCCCCACCCTCTCTCTCCCTCCTTCACACACACAGACACACACACACACACACACACACACACACACACACACACACACAGACACACGAATCCCCACCCCATATCTCCTTGACTCTCAGGAGAGCGGAGACCTGGCAGGGCAGTACATGCAGGTAAGAGAAAGGCTTACAGTTGAAGGATGAGGAAGATAGATCAGCTCCTTCAGGGAAACTGCCTGCCTCAGGACACAACTACATGCTTTGCACCCCGTCACAACCCCTATCCCCAGCCAGCGACTGTCCCTGGGGGTCAAGGCACGTGATGGAAGCTCTCTGGGGTCCTGAGGGGGCTGCTCTGCACCCAGACCGGGAGGGGTTAGGCAGGCAGATACCTGGCCTTGTTTGGGACCCAGGTCTTCTGAAGCTACAGCAGCTGGGGTCAGGTTGGGGAGCCGGGGGCAAAGGCCCAGAGTCCCCTTGCTCACTAGGCCCCCAACACAGGCGAGGAGGGAGCTGAACTCCAAACATGCTGGTGGGTGCACCCCTGGCCCCGGAGCCCAGAGAGCCCCCAGAACTCCCACTGACACAACCCGGCACTGCCTGGCAGCTGCCCACACGCCCCTGTGTGCTGCAGGGACACTCACCACTGGGCTTCAGATACTTCTTGGCGTGGAGGTAGCTCTCCAGCATGCGCTCGTTGAAGAGCATGTAGCCCATGGGCTCCGAGATGATGATGTCCACCTGCTCGGGGAGTGAGACCTCTTCCACCTTCCCGGGGATGACCACGATGCGGTCAGTGAGGTTGTTACTCTTCACCAAGACCTGCAGGCGGGCAGGCGGGCCAGAGGGGTCATGGAGAGGTCCCTGCACCTATCCTCCACAGGGTCCTTGCTGGGCCCCAACGCCAATGCACCCCTCCTCTCGAGGGAGGGCCTCCATCCATATCGGACCACCAAATCCACCTTGCCCTCCCTTATAAGCACCCTACCATCCTACCCAGAGCCGTGACTAGCAAGACCCACCAAGAGCCCTCTGCCAGGGCCTCCCCTGTCGCAGCCCTGACCCTCACCTCTACCCCACGAGGGCAACTATCATCAGGAGTTGAGACGGGTACAAGTATACTTTGAAACAGCCACTGAACTTAGAGCTGGCCGTATCTCCCAACCCTAGGGTTCCAGGGCTAGGAATTTATCCCACCGCCGGTTGCCCGCGAGAGGGGACACATGGTGAAGGGTCGGTGCAGCATTGTTGGTAATGGAAAAAATTAGGAAACAGGCTCAACGTCCATAAATAGGAGACTGGCTGAAGCGACAATGGTGTGTCCAGCCACTAAAAGAACGAGGCAAGTCTTTAAATAATGACCCAGAACAGCCCCAAGACACAGCAGAAAGGGAGCAAAGCAAGGCGCAAGATGGCACTGTGCTGCCACTTCTATGAGAAACGGGGGCAGGGCTGGGGAAGTACGAGTCCACTGATCAATCCACGGGATCTCTCTAGAAAGATTTTCTGTTATCTGTCCCCCTCCAGGGAGGGGTCTAGGTGGTTGGGAGCCAGAAAGTGGGAAGAAAAGCATTTTCACTGTCTACTCTTTTGTAACTTTTGAATGTTGAGCCTTCTGAAGGTTTGAGTGCCAAAAGAAAAAGGAGAAAAAAAAGACGACACTCAAACTGATCAAATACTGTTGTCCACATTGTGCCGACGTGAACAGTGGGGCCTAGGGAGGTTGCGCCGCTCACCCAGGTCTGCCCAGGCGGCTGTGTGACTTCACAGTCCACCCCCTGCAGCACGAGGCTGGCCAGCCTCCAAAGACCCCAAGTGGCCCCTGAACCCAGCAGACGTCCAGCCAGTCATGGAGGTGGCACTACCTCAGGCCCAGGAAGCCCCTCCTTCCCACGAGCACTCTGGTTTGGGACAAAGTAGAGACCAAAGCGTAGAAGTGACGTCCTTAGGCTCCCTAGACCCAGGGGCCAGGCCTCCTGAAACGCAGAAGGCCTTCCTTGAAAGGACCTGGGCTCCTGGCAGGGCCACCCACCCCACGCCTGACTGCTGCCAGGGTGCAGGGCTGAAGGATGTGGGTGAGCATGGGGTGGGGTCCCAGCAGGCCACTGACCTCTGCATGCTGGGCCATGGTGCTGGCCTCCACTGCGTAGATCTTCCTTGCTCCAGCTTGGGCCGCAAAAAACGAGAGGATCCCAGAGCCACAGCCAACGTCAAGAACAATCTGGGGCGGGGAGGTAAGAAGACAATGGTGAGGTGACGGTGACCATACAGTGCTCACATTTACCAGGCTCACTCTGGCCAGGCTGACTGAGCAGAGTGCTCTCCATGCATGACTGGACGGTTCAAAACTGTTCAACACAGTTGATGTTCTTCCTGCTCAGAGAGGCGAGGTCCCTTGCTCAGAGTCACAGAGCTGGTGAATGGTGGCACCAAGGGTTACAGCCAAGCCTGTCTTCACTCTCAATTTCTGCCCTGCACAGGCTCTTGGTCAAAATAAAGGAAGATGAAATAAATAAGACTGAGCCATGGGCCAGGCCCTGCCTAAGCACCTGAGCTGTGTCATCCCACTGACTCCTGGGGCCAGCACTGGAGGGGAGAGGCTGCAGCGGGGCTAGCCTGTGCAGGTTCCCACAGTGAGGAGGCAGCCCCTGGGCCTGGCCCATGGCTAAGCCTGAGTTCTCGGCCTCAGGTGCCGCCCTGCAGCTCGCTGCCCCTCAACATGGGCCAGAGGCCACAGATTGGAGTTTGAAAACCACCTGCAAGCATGTGAGAGCCCGTGTTCTGGATGAGAAGGCAATAGAACAGGATTTCTAAAGGCTCATTATTGGACCCGTTTCAAAAAGGCAACAGTTTGGGCTGTGAACTGTCTCCGCAGAAAGGTGAGCACCCCGCTGTCACAGTGTCCCCTCAGCTTCTCTGGGAATGAGTGCTCACCAGGCAGGGACACCTCAGCGTCCTGCAGCATGACCACTGAGGCTCAAGTTGGACCAGCCAGGCCCACAAAGCGGACATGAGGCAGCAGCCCTCTGGGGAAAGCTCCCACTCGGCCTCCACCCTGTGGCCTCAGGCTGCTAGATCATCTGGGGTGAAGGGCATGCTCCCCTTAAGCCTGTGCTGCAGCCAAGAGGTGTCGTTCTGGCCTCTGCAGCCCTCATACGGTGAAAAGGGCCCTGGGGGGTGTTGGTGGCAGTGTCTCCTGGCTCCATGCTGACCCCTGCCTGGAGAGCAGCCAGCAGCTCAGCTGAGGCAAGTAGATGCCCAAGCCCTAGGGCAGCTGGACTCCCCGTCTGTCTTCAAAGAGTCCAGGCAGTGTCTGGTAGAATGTCCCGTGTTCTGGATTTTGTGACTGTTCACTCATGAGCAGAATCAGGACTGATGTTTCTGGCAGGAATATGGCAGAGGCAGTGATGGGCAGAGCACATGATGGGCATGAGTGTGCCAAAGGAGGAATGCTCTGGGCGCAGTGCCGGGCAGAGTGCTCATAGCTAGGGGAACGCCCCAGGATACCTCTCAGAGCTCTAGCCGAACCAAGACATGGATCTCCATCCTGGGAGAGCTGGAGGGACTTCCCCGAAGGAGGAGGCATTTCCGGGACCCCCAGCACTGCTCCAGCATGGCTCCAACCAGCGGCCAGGAGGAAGGCGGGATGCCAGGAGGGCAGACAGCAAGGTGCACAACAGCGCTGCTTGTCAGAACTCCTCCCCAGGCCACAGGGGCCCAGGGACTGGGACCCAATGCCCTGAGGTGCTTCTTGCACTGCAGGAGGTGCAATGCCACGGCACTAGATGCAGCAGGTCCTCGTGGGCCCAAGATATGTCCAGGAAAAAACCAGGCTCCAATGTGGTTAAAAAGCAAAAACAAACTCTGGGCAACAGGACACGTGAAGAATAAACTTCCACCTTTTACCATACGTACTGTGTACTGACTCTTCTCCCTTTTTCATCATGGGTCTACGTTACTTCCACCGCCCGTCTGCGAGTCTGTCATACTGTGATGGTGTGTGTGTTCCTGGGATGCTGGAGGCTCTGCCACCAGTATTTCAAATACCAGCAGGGTCACCCACGGTGGTGGATGGACTTCAGCAGAGCTTCCAGACTAAGACAGACTAGGAAGAAAGGCCTGGTGATCTACTTCCAAAAATCAGCCAATGAAAACCCTATGGATCACAACCGAATACTGTCCAAAAGAGTGCTGGGAGATGAGCCCCCTGGCTGGAAGGTACTACACAACAGTTCCAACAATGGACCAGGCAACATTTTGTTACATTGTACATAGGGTTGTCATGAGTTGGAGCCCACAGCAACTAACACCACCACACTTGACTTGAGAATATTAAAAAGATTTAAAAGGAACTAGGGAAGTGAGTGAATAAATTACGGCACATGCACATGGGGAAACACTCTACAAGAAAGTAGTGTGACATGCGCATTGATGTGAAAGATGTCCCAAGACACTATTAGGTGGGGACAAGTGTTTTGCAGGAAAAGTATGCTTAATATAATCTTGTTTTTTTAAAAAAAGGTATGTGTATATATATTAAATTTAGTCATTCTGAAATATATGCTGGGATACAGAGAGGGAAGATGTGGAAGGAGAGACTTTATACTGTTGGCAGTGGTTCTTCTGAATAGATGTGCTAGAGGCCTTTCGTGCCTACACTGTACACACTGTGTTCTTTTGAGTTTTTACAATGAGTAGATTTTACTTTTGTAATCAGAAAAAATAAAAGATAAAATCAATGATCAAAGAAAAAAAAGCAGAGGTAACTGACCACCTGAGGCAGGCGGTGGGGAGCTGAGGGAAGGGGCACAGGAGACCCATGACTGCAGGAAGAAGGGGGAGGAGGGGCCCAGCAGCTCCGCTCAGCCTCCCTGGCACTTCCAGGGCCCTGGCTCTCCCACTCGCCCTCAGGCTTGGCAGCCGAGGCCTTCAGGTCTTCAATCCTCACACGCACTGGTGCCCAGGCTTGGCCCTCACCTTGTCCTTGAAGTCAGTGTGGTTCTGCAGGATCGCACGCTGGTAGGTGCCTGTCCGCACGTAGTCCTGCATCATGTTCTGCTGCTGGGACAGGTAGCCATAAAACTGGAACAGAGACACACCAATGGCAGCAGGCCACGCTGCGGGACAGAAGGCCCAGGCCCTGGTGGCCCTGCAGCAGAGGGGGGTCATCTGGGGCACAGACCTCACTTGGGAGGCTGCAAGCCTTCTGCTGGCCCCTGGTGGCTGCTCCAGGAGCGGGAGCAGGGAGCTAGAGGGCAGCCCTCAGGAGGGCCACTGCCACCCTCACGGCCACTGTGGCTGGAAGGACCCAGATGCAGGCTGCCTGGACCTAAATGCCACCCAGGAGAACTCAGATTAGCCACAGGTGGGGCCCCAAGAGGAGGAGGAGCAGATAAACAGAACCCTAGAACTCAAGAGCGCCAGGCAGATGAGGTGCAGTGTCTCTCTGTAAGACAACAGGCGGTCAGGAGGCAGCATGGCACCTGGGCAGGGGCACAGGCTTTGGCATCAGGCAGACCTGGCTTCCCATCTTGGCTCTTTTGCATAATAGCTGTGTGACTTGGAGCAAGTCACTTAACCTCTCTGAGCCTCAGTTTTCTCATCTGTAAAATGGGGACAATAACAGTACTTACCTCCTAGAGTTGTTGGGAGAATTCAGCTGCTTCTGTACATGTAAGAGAGCTTAGACCAGTCCCGGACATGTGATAGTGTTCAATAAATTTTAACTGCTCTATCATTATCATTGAAAACTCCTGTGAACCTGAGCTTCCTCTGCAATTAAATCCTTCCAGCAATCCTCTCAGGCAGGCACCTGCATCATTTCACAGATGAGGAAACTGAGGCCCAGCAAGTCTAGGAGATCTGCCCAAGGTTACGCGGCTAGTAAGGGGCAGAGCCAGGGCGTGACTCAGGTATGCCTGTCCCATGCTTTGAGGAGCCATGGTGCACCACTGCCTCCTGCAGGCTGGTGGGATGGGGCTGTTGGTGAGGAGCCTGGTGTGGGTGGGTGCCACACCCACCTGGAAGTACTGCACAGCAGAGGACTCCTCCGTCCGCTCACTGAACACGGACCGCTCCAGGGTGTGGCCCCGGCAGGTTTTCAGGATGTTGTAGAAGGAACAGAAATCTGGAAAGGGAAGCCAGGTCACTGAGGGGTGGTCAAAGACCCGCTCTAGGAAGCCAGCACAGATGGCCATCCCAGGGAGTGGGTTCGAAAAGGCCAGTGGCCTTCTTCCTGTCTGGCTACACATCCTGACTTATCTACCTGGAGCATGTGGGACTTGGTGATTTCTTTTTCCCAAAAGCAATGTTTACATTTAAAGGAAAAGAAGGGCAGTCAGGCCTGCCAACTGGTACCTGACACAAGGCAAAGGCAGGTGTCTCACGCTCTGGGGTGGAGTGTACTTGCGAGTCTCGTGGGACTGGGTCTAGGCACATCCTTGCTAAAGGGCAGGGGGCCAAGCCTGGAAGGGTGCCTGATACTGACCCGGGCTGCAAACCTCTAGAATCACCCCAGCAGCAAACTACTGCACATCCGCCAAGAGGCTCACGGCAGTGAGCGTGGCAGTGGACATGAGAGGCACAACCTCAAAGTCTGGATCGGCCACAGAGAAGCACACAGAGGACAAACCACGTCCTGCCCACAGGAAGGAGGGCTATGCAACCCTTTAAAATGATCCATATGGATCAGCACAGTGATGACTTCAACATCACAGCAAGTAAAAAAAGAGAACAGTATTAATATGATCTTAAAAAAAAATTAAATATTCATAGAATAGAAAAAGACTAGAAGGATTTATACTACCAACTGTTAATGCTTAACCCTGGCATGTATTTTTTTAAACAGTGAATTTTGATTATTTATGTACTTAAAGAAACAGATTGCAGGCGTAACAATGCCTCAGCCAGGAGACAGCCCGCCAGGCCCAGCCCTTTCTGCGATGCGGCACGAGTAGCCTGTCCCAGGCTCATCTGGGCCCTGAAAGACACCTCTGTGGGGGCATGGAGACAAGGTAAGAGAGCCTCCTGGGAAAAGCTAGAGACGGCCAAACTCTCCAATGTCACCTCTCCACCGCCCTCGTCCCTGTGCCAACCAAGAGACTCCAGTGAGCACACCCTTTGCTCAGCCTTCCATCTCCAGTCCACCTCCACAGCCAGCGCCCACCTCATCCAGTGGCATGCACGCCTGCCCTCCACAGCCCACCTCAGGCATCTCGTGGGTCCGCTCGTGCCCCCCAGAGAAGTCAGGCAGGCTTCTCTCTGCACTCAGAACAAATCCTCCGCCCACCTCTAAGATCTCACCACTCTGCATCAGCGATCTCCGGCCACAGCCTCACTTCCCTGACAGGCTCCCTCAGGAGGCCTGGGAGCTGCTGGGACTGCGTGGTCAGGACAGGCCTCTCGGGGAAGAGGACAAGGAACCAGTGGGGGCGGTGGCGGGGTCTGGGTAGAGTATTCCAGGCAGTGGAAATGGATTCTTACTGTGAGTCTATTTCCATGTGGGAATGTGCTTTTTGACCTTGGGTTTGGATTAGGCCATGCTTTAACCAGGCCCCAGGGGCCCCTGTCTTGAAGTCCCAGGGGCAGAAGGGACTCACCATTCGGCGTGGCAAACTGGATGAGGACACTGTTGCAGCCCAGGGTGATGATGAAGGACTGCTTGCCCACACGGCTGCACTCCGTCTCTCGGGACACCGAGCACTTAAACACACACACATCTTCATCTATGAGAGAAGAGAGTACTGATGTGAGGTGGCAGGTCCCTGGTGCTGACTTTGTCAAGGCCGTGCTCCCGCCACCTCACCCTCCCTTCTCTCACCAGCCCCCAGATTCTTCCTGGTACCTCATAACCTGCCCTCTCAGCCTGTGTCCTCAGGAGCTCACTGTCTAGGTAGAGGACAAATATCCAAGGTCCTGGCTGAGACCAGGAGCCCAGGTGCAGTGGGGCCCAGCCTGGGGGCTGGGAAGGCCACCCAATGCAGGGCACCTCTGCCAGAACATTCTTTCGGGGAACACCTCCTGGTGCCAGGCCCCGCAGGTCCACTGGGCATAGCCCTGGTCCCCAGGGAGACACAGGCAAGAAAAGGGCAATCACGACAAGGTCAGAGGGGCTACGGGAACCTGGCAGGGGGCCTGGGCCTAGCTGAGGAAGTCAACCATTCATTCTACAATCCTACTCTGTCACATGGTGGGTTTAGTGGGTGTGAACAAGAGGTGTGTCAAGAACGAATTCCCTGAGGTGCCTCTGCTTTCTTTAGCTGAGCCCTTTCATGCTTGCATTTCCAGTGTGAGGTGTGAACACTGTGTGGGTCCATGCCCCACCTACGCCTCTTACTTACTGTGTGATGTGGGCAGCTCACTTAGCCTCTCTGAGCCTCAGCTGTCCTATCTGTCAAATGGGGATGATAGTGGGGCAAGGATCCAGTAAGTTCTTCCCATTGCCGCTGAGTTGATTCCAACTCATAGTGACCCCACAGGCCAGAGTAGAACTGTCCCATAGGGATTCCAAGGCTGTAATCTTTATGGAAGCT
This sequence comes from Dugong dugon, assembly GCA_030035585.1. Lineage (NCBI taxonomy): Eukaryota > Metazoa > Chordata > Mammalia > Sirenia > Dugongidae > Dugong > Dugong dugon. The sequence goes on along the minus strand of CM057462.1, from coordinate 14,595,597 downwards.
GACTGCCACATCTTTCTCCCAGGGAGCAGCTGGTGGGTTCAAACCGTTGACCTTTCAGTTAGCAGCCAAGCACTTAACTACTGAGCCACCAGGGCTCCTTAGTAAGTTCTTACATACACTCATTAGAGTGTCTGGCACACAGGAAGCACTGTATCAGCGTGCCCATCATTAGCTTCATCATGATAAGTCATTCACTCATTCAACAAGCATGTGCTGCACCCCCCCTTGGCCACACAGGGCAAACCAACACGATGTGTGCCACCTGATACGTGCAGCAGAACACAGGTAGCACCTGTGCAGTACTATAACCCAGGCAGAGTCACGGGAAACAACAGACAACTCCAGACTGTGGGACATTCTGCAAGACAGCCTGCCTGCCAATGTGCGGAGAGACAAAAAATCGCTGGGAATTATTCTAGAGAGAAGGAGACTAAAGACAGTAGGCCATCAAATGCAGAGTGTGATCCTGGACTAGAGCCCAATTTAAAAAGTTTAAAAAGCTATAAAAGGCAACCGGAGGAATCTGAGTATGAATTGTATATGAGGTAGTTTTAAATTGTTTGGATGTGACAACAGTATTGTGGTTCTGAAGGAGAACACCCTTGTTCTTGGAAGACACATGCGAAGTATCTGGGGTGAACTCTCATGATGTCTACAACCGGCTTTCGAATGTCATCAAACAAACAACGAGATACAGGCTCAGAGAGAAGCAGGAGTGCAAATGTGGCAAAACATTCCCAATCACCCCAAGCAGCTAAAATACAGTTGAAAATGAAGAACGAAGTTGGAAGCCTCACACACTTCCCAATTTCAAAACTTACTACAAAGCTACAGTAATCAAAACAGTGTGGTATTGGCATAAGGATAGACACATAGACCAATGGAATAAAATTAAGAATCTAGAAATAACCCATACATCTTTGGCCAAATGATTTTTGACTATGGTGCCAAGACCACTCAATGGGGAAAGAACACTCTCTTCAACAAATGGTGCTGGGACAACTGGATCTCCAAAGGCAAAAGAATGAAGCTGGACCCATACCTCACACCACATACAAAAATTAACTCAAAATGGATCAATGATCTAAATTTAAGACTTAAAACTACAAATCTCTTAGAAGAAAACATAGGGATGTAAATCTTCATGACCTTAGATCTGGCAATGGATCCTTAGATTAAAAAAAACCCAAACCTGCTGCCGTCAAGTTGATTCTGACTCACAGTGATCCTATAGGGCAGAGGAGAACTGCCCCAAAACAAAAGCACATGGATCTAAAGAAAAAATAAATTGGACTTCAGGAAAATTAAAAACTTTTGTGCATCAAAAGACACTACACCAAAAAAGTGAAAGGACAACCAACAGAACGGGAGAAAATACATGCAGATCATATCGGACAAGGATACAGTATCCAGAACATATAAAAAACTCTTACAACTCAACAACAAAAACAATGACTCAATTTAAAAATGGGCTAAGAACTCGAATAGACAATTCTCCAGAGAAGATAAACAAATGGCCAACAAGGACATGAAAAGATGCTCAACTTCATTAGTCATTAGGGAGATGCAAATCAACACCACAATACGGTACCACATCACACTTACTAGGATGGCTATAATTTAAAAACAAAAATAAAATGGAAAATAACAAGTATTGGCCAGGATGCAGAGAAATTGGAGTCCTAGTCCACTGCTGGCAGGAATGTAAAATGGTGAAAGTACTGTGGGACAGTTTGACAATTCTTCAAAAAGTTTAACACAGAATTACCATATGATGACCCAGCAATTCCACTCCTAGGTATACACCAAAAAAAAAAAAAAAAAAGAAAGAAAGAAAGAAAGAAAACAGGTATTCAAGAAAATATTTGTACACAAATATCCATGGCAGCATGATTCACAATAGCCAAAAGGTAGAAACAACTCAAATGTCCATCAACAGATGTCTGATAAACACACCAATGGATACTTGATAAACAAAATATGGTATATCCATACAGTGGAGTATTATTCATCCACAAAAAGGAATAAAGTACTGATATACTTCATGTGGCATGTACAAAGTGGCTGAACCTGGAAAACATTATGCTAAGTGAAAAGCCAGATACAAAGATCACATACTGTATGATTCCATTTGTACTAAATATTCAGAATAAGTAAATCCACAGAGACAGAAAGCGAATGTGGTTGCCAGGGGCTGGTGGGAGGGAGGAGTGGGGAGTGGTTGCTTGATGGGTATGGAGTTTCCTTTTGGGGTGATGAAAATGTCTTGGAACTAGACAGAGGTGGTGGTTGCACAACAATGTGAATGTATGAAATGCCACTGAATTGAACGCTCTAAAATGCTTTATGTTATGTGAATTTCACCCTAAAAAAAAAAAAGGTCCCAACTGTTGAGTCCAGATAAGGGCCCGTTTAAGTGTTCACTTGCTCTCCTTTTGTGCAGTCTGAGCACTAGACATGGGCAAGGGACAGGTTCTGGAGGAGGGCTCCCTGGGCCATGGCCAGAGCTCTGCCAGACCCCCTCACATCCCAGGAGCCAGGTGCTACCCTTTGCGGGGTGGGGTAGGGGGGAGCGCATGGCGCGAACCTCCTGACCATGGACAGGAGGGAAGAGGATACTGACAGGTGACTGCTTGGGCTCACAGCCACATTGCACCCATGGGGACACAAGACAAGGTGCTTCCAAGTAAGTGCCAGTGAGGGACCCCAAGCCTTGGCAGTATGCCCATGCCCACACCCCTCCTGGGGCAGGAGATAAAGCCAATCAATCAGTTGTGCCTGGGTGATAGGGAGCAAACCCAAGGAGGGCCGCTGTTTACGAAGCAGCCTGGCAACCAGACCAGTTGCCTTCAGCGTCCCCCTCCAACCTGGCGCCAGGCGGGCGACCACAAGGATCTATGGCCAAGGGAAGCCTGGCTGCATCCAGCAGGGGCTGGGTTTGGGCCAGGGAAGTCACGGCTGAGGGACACTGATCTGTCCATCATATCTGCAGCAAAGCCCACGGGACCAGCATTTTCTGATTGGCACAGCTATACACCAAACAAGTTCTTGGCATATAGGAGACACTCAGTAAATGTTTGACAAGCCAAAACAAAGCTGGATCATGCTCCTCCCTGCTTGTAAAAGCCTCCCGAACAAGTCTGTGCTCTCAGACTGGCCAGTCAAGGCCCTGCATGACCTGCACTCATCCTCACTCCTCAAGCCTCTCCACCCCCAGCCCCTTCTCCAAGGCCACCACGCTCCACACCCCAAATGGGCCAGGTTCCAGGCCCTTGCACATGCTGTTCCCTCTGTGGTTCCATTCTCCCCTTTCCCCCTCCCTCCCTCCATTAGGATGAGTCCTTAAATGGTATTACTATGTCCTTTCTAGTGGACAAGTGGGCTTGGCTCAGTGTCTGGTCCAGGGTGACTTGCAGTCAGATAGAAATGTAAACTTGCCTCCCGGCTCCCGAATGGTACCCCAGGAAAGGGGGTCCTGGACTCAGCAGAGGCAATTAGGATCCCCTTTGGCTGTGGTCCTGTCTAACCAGGAAACTTCCTGGCAGACTCAAAGGTTGGTGCCCATTCTTTCCCATCACTTTCTTCCTCATCCATGTGTGGGTGAGCCACGGAAGGGGCGGGGACTTGAGGGCGAAGCAGTTCTTAGAGACCCCAAGCTTTAGAAAGGTCCTCCAGCCCTCAAGTGTCTCTGTGTCCCACCTCCAAGCAGTAACCCAGAAATCACCCCCACTGTCACATAAGCTGACTTATTCACGGCTGTGTGTACATCGCCTGGAGAGGTGGGGACAGGAAGCAGGAGCAAGGTCAGCAGATTGCCGTGGTGGTTCACACAGGGGCGGCAGAAAGAGGAGGTCCCCACTGGGTGAGGTCAGAACAGAGCTGGGGTTTCTTTTCCTTGCAGAAGGAACAGACAGTTGGAGCTGTGGACAGCCTACTCCCTGGGACAGCTTCTCCAAGAGAGACTCTCTCAAGGTGGGGTCTGCGCAAAGGACAGGGAGCACAAAGAAATCGACCCAGACTGAGGAGTACTCATGATGCCACGACCATCACAGGTATGTCTGCCCTGCCTGTACCTCCAGCCTGGTGCCACAGGATTTGCCTGCCACCCCACCAAGTTGGCGCCGTTCCAGCTCTGGGGCCAGAGGAGGAGGGGCCAGCACCTTGAGGACAACTCCACAGGCGAGCAGCACTCAAGGGGTGATGAGAGAACTCAGGTGGGAAAGGAAAAGCGCCCCATCTTTGAGGCAGTCTTGTCTTGCTTCCCAGGGAGCAAACCAAAAGCCAGTTGCCACCGAGTCAACTACAACTCATGGCGACCCCATGTGTGTCAGAGCAGAACTGTGCACCACAGGGTTTTCAATGGCTGATTCTTCAGAAATAGAGCACCAGGCCTTTCTTCCAAGGTGCCTCTGGGTAGACTCAAAGGCCCCCGTGTATCCATGTCATGAACACTGAGTTCCCTGTACAAGCAAGGCCCAGTGCCTGCCCACACCCTGCTGCGGCTAGGGTTCAGGCTGGGATGTCACAGCACAAGTAACAACCCTTTCTAAGTGCCAGCTCTGTCTGCACGCTACACAGACCCCTCATTTACTCCTCGCATCCACCCTGTGAGTATCTACCACTGCCATCCCTGTCTTCTCAGATGATGAAATGGGCTCAGAGAGGTTAAGCGTCTTGCTCAAGGTCACACAGCTAGTGACTGGCAGAGCTGGCTGGTGCCAGGGTCCACACTCCTAACCCACGTGCTATACAACCTCCCTGCACTTCCTAGGGCAAGAGTTGGCCAACTTTTCTCTGTAAATATTTTTGGCCTTGCAGGCCATATGGTCTCTGCTGCAACAACTCAACTTGGCTGTTGTAGCATGGTAGCAGCCACAGACAATACATAAATGAGTACAATGTGGCTATGTTCCAATAAAACTTTATTTACAAAACCAGGCTGTGGGCTGGATTTGTCTCACAGACCATAAAGCCTACAGTCTGGAATCACAGATGCAGAGACACAGTGCGAGCCCCTTCTCCATCACTGAGCCATGGAGACACATGCTCCTCATCCCAGAGGTGAAAATGGCCAGGTGGGAAAGTGACGGGCACCCAGGCCATGACATCCCCAGGTGATGGGCACTGTGGGAGCCTAGAGGTGGCTTGTGACCCAGCCTGGGCAGGAGTATCAGAATGAAGCTTCCAGCCTGAGGAGGCTGGAGACTAGGGGTCCACACATCTGAATGGGGGTGATCAAGACAGTTGGCTGGCAGGGAAGAAGCTGAGAGAAGACTCCTAGGGAAGACGTGCTGCTCCACAGGAGCTTTGCTGAGGGATCACAGGAGGCCACTCCCAGAGCCACGGGCGGCGCCAGGAGACCTCGTGCTGTGAGAGATGCCGCTGGGGATGCAGAGTGGAGAAAGTGGGCATGGCAGTGGGGATGGGGACAGGGACAGGGACGAGGCTGGAGGTGGAGCTGAGAGCTATGTGGCCAGGCAAGAGGCAGACAGGTGACTTGCTCCCCGCCCACTAACCACCCCCCTGTGGACCCCTTCCTTGCTGGCTTCACAGGACAGGTCCCTGGGATTCAGGGCAGCAGGATTTGGTGGGCCCTGAGGGAAATGGGGCTCTCTGGTCCCAAGCTTGAAAATGCACAACCGTGGGAGTGAAGCAGGAGCCCCGTCTGTCCGGTTCACCACCATTCCTAGGCTGAAGCCAGCACCCAGCACCCAGGAGGGCCTCAAAAAAGCTGGCTAAATCAATGAGTTAGAAATAGATCTGTCTCAAGGGGCTCTCTGATTATATGGTCAGGGGGGACATGCCATGTGTGGAAGGGGATGGCTCCTGGTCCAGGCTACCATCCTGTCCGGGGACGGCTGCAGCCGCCTCCTTCGGGACCTCTGTCCATTGTATGAGTCATAGGAATGTCTAACACAATCTGCTGAAGTCTCTCGCCTGGTTAAAGCCCCTCCATGGATTCCCAGAGCCTTCTGGAATAAACCCAAACTCCTTCTGAGGCTCACATGCCCCCTGCCAACACCTGCAGCCTCCTCGCGGCCCCCTCCATCTCTCCAGTTGGGCCCTGCTGGTCTTCGCTCCCCCAGACCATGGGCACTGGCGCTCTCTGGCCTCTGGGGGGCCTTCAGCCTGGAAAATCCGTCTCCTCTTCCCCTGCTTCCCTGTCACCTCCTCCTAGATGTCCTCCAGCACTTCTTGCACACACACCCACTGCAGTGGTAGCTCCTTAACACTTGCCCTGCTCGCCCACTTTAGGATCCGTGAAGCACAGACATGGCCAGCACAATGCACTCGGGAATGCCAACCTGAATGGACCCCTGAGACCCAGGGTCAGGGGAGGCCTGGTGCCTTGGGAACCAGTGTCTTCCCCAAGCACAGGAGGCAGCAGAGTGTGGTGGTCCAGGTGCCCAGGACCAAATGCCAGCCTGTCCCTGACTTCCGTAAGCTGGAGCAATGGAACAAGCAGGGGTCCTCAGTCCCTCACAATGGGCTGACCTGGGTCAGAGGGGCCCAGTGGGACAGGGACACAGGCCTGGAGTTAAACTGTCTCCTCCCGTAGAACCTTCCATCCTCGTGCGAGAGGAAGTCTTCTGCCAGATGGACAGCAGGGAGGTGAGGGCGAGATGGGAAAGCAGCTACCAGCTCAGGAGGGGAAAAAAAGAAGCCCACGTTTCCAGCCCTTGCCTCTCCAGCAGGAAAACTGTTACAGCCACCACACAGAGGAATAATTAAAGCGATTTATCTCAGCAGACTTGTGGGGGGAGGGTGCAGTGTGCAGAAACGCTCGTCCAAATGTGAGGTATTTTATTGAATCGCCAAATAAAACATGGACTGTTCACCTTCCAGAGGAAACATTCCAGAGTACAAGAGCAGAGCTGGGTGAAAGGGAGGACAAGACCTCCCAGGCATGGAAAAATCCAGGTGCTCTCCTAAGCCTACCCAGGTGACAGCTCTCTGCTCAGGGTAGCAGTACTCTTCAGCAGATCCTGCTGTGGCGGCAGGAGGACCCAGTGTGAACAAGAGAACAATGCCCCACCTCCTCAGCACCTAGGCTGCAATGGAAGCACACCAGCACCGAGAAGCAGGGTAATCGGAGCTGGAGCAAGTGCTAAAAGGAAGGAAGCAGGGTGACTGGATACACATGGCTGGGGTGCAATTCAGAGCCCAGGCAGACCGTGGAAGGAGGAGACTCCTGAGCCAGGCCAAGCGTTCTGGATTGAATTGTGTCCCCACAAAGTATGTGTCAACTTGCCTAGATGTCCACCATTTTGTGACCTGATGTGATTATCCTATGTGTTGTAAATTCTAACCTCTATGATGTTAATGAGGCAGGATTAGAGGCAGTTATGTTAATGAGGCACCACTTAATCTACAGGATTAGGTTGTATCTTGAGTCAATCTCTTTTGAGATATAAAAGAGAGAAGGGAGGAGAGAGGAGAGGGACCTCATACAATTAAGAAAGAAGAGTTGGGAGTTGGGCGCATCCTTTGGACCTTGGGTCCCTGTGCTGAGAAGCTCCTAGACCACAGCAAGATTCATGACAAGGATTTTCCCACAGAACTGACAGAGAGAGAAAGCCTTCCCGTGGAGCTGGCACACTGTATTCATACTTCTAGCCTCCTAAACTGTGAGAGAACAAATTTCTGTTTGTTAAAGCCATCCACTTGTGGTATATCTGTTAGAGTAGCACTAGATAACTAAGATACCAAGTGACAACGACCTGGCATCTGAAAACAGCTTCTCACTTCTAGAGGCACCAAGCCTCACTGCCCTGGCACCACCAACTCATTTCCAAACTGTCGGCACCAGAAGCTTCCCCTCCATTCCTATGTGGCCTGGCACCCAAATGGCCAAGGAAGGGGAGAGATCACTCTGGGATCATCCAGCAGGGAGGGCCAAGGAGAGTGGTAATTAAAACGACTGGCTTTGGAGTCAAGAAGGACCTGGGTTCAGGGCCAAATTCACACTCTCCAGCTGTCTGGCCTCGGGCAAACCCCTTCTCGTCTCTGATCCTTTCTTTCCACATTTGTGGACACAATCGTGACACATCCCACAGGTGAAATGACATAACCCACATGGAGGCAGCCAGCCCCATGACCCCAGGGCCTCACGGAGTCTGTCAACCCTGGGCTCTAATCCTCGACCCACCATCTGCCTTCATCCCTGACCTCAGGAGCCCCATCTGTAAAATGGGATAAAAACCCCTCTATGCCATGAGGTACTGGAGGTAAAGCTTGTTTTTTTCCAGATGCCGTCAAGTCAACTCAACTCACGGCAACCCCACGTGTGCAGAGTAGAACTGTGCTCCATAGGGTCTTCAATGGCTGATTTTTCAGAAATAGAGTGTCAGGCCTTTCTTTTGAGGCACCTCTGTTAGCAGCAGTTAACAGTTTGCACCTTCCAGGGACTCCCCAAAACGTGGAGTAAGTGTTTAATAAAAGGAATCCTAACTCAGTCCTGGCTCCTCTTTCCTGCCATAACCTAAGCTGGCTCCTCAGATGCCATCCTTGGAGTAGTGCCAGGACAGCTGCCGCCACACACTGCCCACCAAAACCAAACCCGTTGCCGTCAGGTTGATTCAGACTCATAGCAACCTTAGGACAGAGCAGAACTGACCCATAAAGCTTCCAAGGCTGTGATCCTTATGGAAGCAGACTGCCATATCTTTCTCCTGCGAAGCCGCTGGTGGGTTCCAACTGCCAACCTTTCAGTTAGCAGCCATGCACTTAACCACTGCACCACCAGGGCTCCTTACACACTGTCCGGCCCTGGAGTATTTGAGGACCATGAGATCACCCTGGACTCCTCTGGCCAGGCCCTACCCTCCAGTGCCTCCCCACCAGCACCCAGACCTGGGAGCCCAAGAATGGTACTGACCCTGGCACTGCAGCTGTGTCAATCCAAGTCTGGGCAACTCTTCCAAGCGCAATTTGTCAGAGATTTCTAACCCAGAAGTCTCCACGCTGGGGATTTATCCTATAGCTCTACCTGCAAACGTCTGCAAAGACAGACCTGGATCAGAAGCAGAAAACCATTCAACCCTATCCATGTGGGGCTGCGAAAATGAATGCAGCCACCCCAAAGAAACGGACAAACTGACATGCTCAGACAGCCAAGCCCCACTGTCGGGGGCAGAATAGCGTGAAAGATACACACCCTAGGTGTCAAAATGGGGAAGGGGGGGCGCCAGCACTGCAGACAAGGGGCTTCTCTAGAAACACAGAAAAAATGCTTCGGGGGCAGCCTCTGGGAAGGGAGTCTACGATTCCATCACATTCTCCTTTTCTACTATTGAAATGTGCAGAACTTGCAGCAGTGGCTTATGTGTGCTGGCTTGTGTATGCTGGAGAAACCTGCCGAAGGCCACCCCAGAAGACAACCGGCGGTGTGGGGACAGAGGGACTAAGACTGACTTTTCACTTTACATGTCCTTCTGAACTGTCTGAACTTTTACCCTGTACATGAAAGATAACTAAACAAAAGGCAGTCCTGACTGCAGGCAACCGTCCCCTCCAGTCATCCGGCCCCTCCCCGGCGACAGGGCTGCACTAGGACCTGGATTTGGCCGTCCACCCCTCTGCCTCTCGAACCCTGCTGCTGGTGGGCAATGGAACAGCAGGCAGGGAAGGGGGGACAGGCACTGAGCTCCCACCTTCTGCAGCCTCCAGGGTGTCACCATGACAAGGGGCACCTCTGAGAGCTGGAGGGTAAGGACAGGGCTCTCTGAGCCTTTCTGGGCCCCCACACCCCTCAGTGGGTGTGGTGGAGGTGGGGTGGGGCAGGCTAGGCCACAGGGGCCACTAGAGGCTCGGGTTTCCTCAAGCCCAGGACAACAGGATCTCATGGCCTGCATTCCAGGCAGCTGTCACCAGGGAAAGCCCTTCTCCCTCCGCCCGGAGGCCACCCAACCTGGTGCAGTCACCGGACCTGAACTAGCATGAGAGTCAGCTAGACCAGGCTTGAATTCCAACTGCCACCTGCTAGCAAGGTGACCTCACCTCCCTAAGCCTTGGCTTTCTAGTCTAGAAAAATAAACAGTAATGCATCGCTCACAGTGTCGCCACAAGGATTCACATGCCCAAGATCCATGGGCACACAGTGGGTGTGACTGTTGCAAAACACTAGGCTCAGCTCCCATGTCCCCAGTGCACTCTGGCTGGAGGCAAGAGACAAGCAGCCCCTGAGAGACTTCTGGATACCAGACCATGCCCGGCCCAGAACAGCATCCGGCCCTGTCCCCAAGCTGGCCACCCTTAGAACTCACCCACTGGGAGCCCCTCAGGTGTCCAGATCCAGGCTCACTGGCCCCTCACAGACATGGGAGCAGCCATCTGGCCACGAGAGACGTAGAGAGATCAGCATCACACACTGCTTGCTAACTGTCTTCATTTTAAGCTAAAAGGCTTCCAGGTTAGATTTTTAGGCCAGGTCAAACGGTCCATTCTGGACGCTAACCACCATATTTAGGGTGCCGGTTACCCCTCTGGGAGGGAGATGTGATGGGTGGGACTGCATTCTATCAGCAATGTTTTATTTCTTAAAGTGAGGGTGAAAGCGCATGGGTGTTTGACATGTTATCCTTTATTCCTTTTAAAATATTTCAGGATAACTTAATCAACTGCCATTTTTGCTGGCCCAAAAGGCTTGCTTTGGGGTCCAGGGCTGGCAATTTGTGGAGCAACTCACTAAATTGGTAAGTTCAATCTTTACTTCAGGAGGGGCTCTGAGAATACAGGCTGTCCTGGGGCAAAACACTCACTCCTGAAGTCACCTAGTCCCAGTGGTAGCAGACACTGGGGAGGGCTGGGCTTGGACCAGGTTCCTGTGCCCCAGAGGCGGCCATTAGGGAGGCAAAGGCCTCCGTGGCCCCCACCACTACTGGGCTGCAAGCTGCCTTTCCTGCTGGGTCTGAAGCCAAAGAGACTGCTGGGGCTGCTCCTGGGGTGGCACCTAGAGAAATGCCAGGCTGGACATGCAGCACCAAGGGTCACCAGGGGCCAGAGAAGGGCCCCTGCACCAAGGAAACTCAAACCCCATAATCAGCAAGTGGTTTCAGGAGGTCAGAGGCCTGGGGGTGGGGGGGCTCAGTGGTCCCTAAGCAGGTAAGCGGGCAGCTCTGCCATCACAGGCTAAAGGCTTCAGGCCCCGTGAGCCTGGTCTGAAGAAACCGGAACACAAGTCTAATAATGGGATGTGCTGAAGGGTAGATCCCAAGAAAAGGAGGACAAGACAAAGAAAGAGCTTGGGTTTTCTGAAAAGAACACTCGGGCCCTGATTTGGTGGGAGCTATTACATGCAAATGTCCCCCCTAGCCATGCTAATCAGCTGCCTGCCTGCCACCCAGGGCTTTGTGAGCTACAAAAGGGGTGGCAGATGTGCGATAGGGTTCCGCGGCCCTGTAAGCGCGGGAGCTTAGCGAATAATTATCAGAAAAGGGGGGACAAAGCAATAGCACCGGCCCGCACAGACTCCCTCGCCCCCACACTGGGTGCCGGGGCCTCCCTGGCCTGCCTTTCTTCTCCGGCTGCGGGATTTTGAAGCTGTGATTTATGGAACACCAGGCAGCACTCTCAGGCATCTGCCCTGTGGTTAACACTCACAGCCACCCTCCGGGCACCCTTAGCCCCATGTTCAGGACAGGAGATTGAGGCACAGAGAGATATGTTCTGCACACCTCTGTCTGGGGACCCAGCAGCTGGTCTAAAGACAGCCAACCCCCACACACCCCAACTCAGGTGGAGAGTCCAGCTGGGGAGGCTAGGGGGTCTGTGGGGAGCCCACGCTCAGGATGGTGGTAATGATGTGAGCACTGGGCCCAGGAAGAGCCAGGCCTGGCCGAGGGCTGGCTGGTTGACCACAACAGGTAGGCAGCATCCCCCAGGCCTGCCTCCTAGGGCTGTGAGGAGGTCGCCGAGGGTCTCCTCTGCCTCTGACACCAGCAAGAGCTGGGGAGATGCCAGTGCTGCATTCCAAACCCCAGCGGGGCTGGGCAGGCAGTGTGCTGTGGGGACCAAGGCAGGCAGGAGAGGCCCTTGGCAGAGCAGACACTCAGGGAGGCCTGGAAGGCTGGGGTGGAATGAGGCCTGACGGGGCAGCAGGAGGACCCCAGGCTGCGGAGGGGGAGAACATGAGCACAGGGAAGCTGAGCTCACCAGGGTGTCTGAGGAACAGGAGGGAGTGCCTGCTCTGAGGCTAGCTAAGGGGCCTCAACCAGGGGACCCGGGTGGCTCCAGAGAGTCCAAACCAGAAGAGGCAAGAGGATGAGGCAGGGGCAGGCTCAGCGGAGAATGGCCAATGGAGGAACAGGGTCAGTGAAAAAGCTGCCCAGGACTTAAGGCAGATGTGGAATCCCAGCCTCAAAGGTTTTGACCACTGGCCCAGGAGAGAAACAGGATGTCCGGGGGCCGCATCTCCACAGCTGCCAGACGGGCCTCCGCCAGGCCCCTGAAGGCTCCGTGGGCCCCCTGGCCCCACCTTGGCTTGGAGAGCAGGATGTTTGAGTCAGGGGGGCCACCTCCCACCCTGGGCCTGCAGGCTGCCTCACCAGATGTGACTCCAGATGCAGAGCAGGCGAGAGGGGGCCGACACTGCCTAACACCAGAGAGCAATCGGCAATGAGGCAAACCCAGCTTTGGAGCTCCAGAGGACTCTGATGTGGCCACTGTCCTTACACAGGACAAAGGCCAGCTGAGTGGGATGGAGGGGAGGAATGAGCCTTGGCTGGGCGCCTCCCTGACACCAGGTGCTACATCCTCTATTACCTTACCAATTCACCACCACCTATAGAGGCATCGGGCTCAGAGAAACTGTGCAAGAGGCAGCAGAGCGTGGTGGGGTTCGAATTCCACCTCTGCTGCCAACCACTCAGTGCCTCAGTTTCCCCATATATAAAATGTGACTACTGTGGCTCCCCATGGGGGCACGGCTTGGAGATCACAGAACAGGCAGGTCTCGCCCCCACTGCACCACTGCTGGGTACCGTTGTACAGTGAACAACCTACCAACAGTACACAGTGGCCAGCCGACCTTCAGGGCTGTTGTGATGGCTACTCAAGTCAATGAACGTAAAGTGCTTGGAACAGTGCCTGCCTGGCACGTCATTAGTATTCACTGAACATTAGCAGGGCTCCGGAGCATTGATAAGCAGGGCCACCAGGAGGTGCGGACAAGAGCCACCTGGCAGCTACAGGGTGACTCATCCGACACTGCTGACCCCAAACCTCTGGTCACATGGCCAGGGCTCAGACGGAGAGTCTCTCAAGGGACCTAGGCTACACAAGGAAGCCTGGAAGCTCCAGCCTGCTGCTCCCAGAGGGTCTGCCTTCGCTTTCCCTCCATCTCCAGGAAGAATGCAGCGAATCCTCTGGAATGTCCCCCTTGGGTCTGCAAGACATCCCCCAATCTGTCTTTGATTATTTATTCCCCTTCCTCAGGGGGGGCCTCACAAGAGCATCCCTTTTTCATTAGTGTGTTGAGTGCTGGGTCCTTCCAGCAGTCCTCGCCCAGAATTCCTGCCGTGCCCACGCTGTCAGGCAGGTTTCTGTACATAAAACCATTACGCTAGTACATGTGTAACGCATCCAGCGAAAACGAACCTCAGCTCCGGGAACACAATTAGCTGGGGAGAAAATCTGCCAACAATCTTAAAAGAAAAACAGCCCAGACCCGCTCTTGCCAAAGCTGTGGGTAATGAAATCCTTTAAAGAGACAGACAAAAAGATCGAATAAAAGGGGGTTCTCCCCTTGCTATGCAAGGCGGGGAGGGACAGAGCCCCCCAAACCAGTCTGGACCTGTTTTCGAGAATGCCCTGCAACCTGGCAGCAGGGAACAAATGGCAGGAGGGGCCATCCGAGGAGCAGACGGGAAGGAGGGGCCGCCTGACTGAACAAAAACTGCCAGAGGGTGAGGGCCGCGCTAAATGTCTAGCTTTGGGTGGCGTTACACAGGGGTGCACAACTGTCAAAGGCATCAACCAGCACACCTAAGGCCTGGGCATCTGTGAGTGTTAATTAAAGAGCAATTAAAATAAGTAAGTAATAAAAAGAAAAACCCACTGGAGGAGACACACAAGGGCCCACAGAGGGCTCACAGAATCTCGTTCGGGCCCGGGGTGAGCCTGGTCTGGATTTTCCTCATAGAACTGCTTTTTGTGGGTAAGAGGGGCAATCAGGGAAGGGAGAGGGACTCCAAGTTCTTCCACCAAATGTCAGAGCTACCATGTGTCGTGTGAAGAGTGGCAGGGCAGGTGCCATCATTTCTGAGAGGATTTGAAGGATGCCACCCGCCCTGCCCCTCCCTGTTCCTGGGAGTCCAAATCCCGCTGCTTTCCAAGCAAGCCCCCCAACAGAGACAGACGGTGTGTATCTGAGAAGATGAAAGGGCATGCCTCTGAGGGGCCAGAGAAGTCACGCTAAGGGGCAGAGGGGTTCCTCCTCCTGAATCATTCAGGACAAAGAGGGTCTGGTGGAGGGTTTCCAGAGCCACCTCTCCGGGCCTCTCCCAGCTCCACTTGCCCAGGTTTTTCTGACCTGTCCCATCGTCTGGCCACGCCGGACACACTGGGACACACAGTCTCCTCCAGACCACACAGCAGGTTTTAGGAGACCAAGGACACACCATTTGTGACTCTTCTACCATGTGCGGGGGGCACTTAAAGACATCACAGATCTTCAAAACTGCCCTCCATTTTACAGGAGAAAGCGGAGAGAGAGGAACTAGGGTCACTTGGCTAAGGTCACAGGCCAAGGAGAGGTAAGACCTTGGACCCAGGTCTGCCTGCCCCACAGCCCATGCCAATCACGACAGCCTTCTAAGCCGGAGAGGGCTGCCAAAGTCCAGCATCTGGTCCAGGATGGGGAGGGGTGGGGGAAGGAGTCGGGATGGAGAATCCAGGCAAGCGGCAGGAATGACACCACCGGGACCACAGACCCCAGCTGCCCACCTGGATCAGGCCACTGCCCCTCCACGTCCCCGTGAGTTCCCTCTTGTCCACCTCAACTCACTCCCTACCCGCACCCTAGCTCCTTGGTTGCCATTCTCTTCAACAGCTGCTCCCTGGGCCATTTCCCCAACCGGGGGTGGGGGCAGTGGGTTCCTGGTCCACCTTCTCTCTGCTCCCCAAGACTAGGAGTGCACCGAGGATGGGGACCAGGTCTAACCTGCACAGGGCTATGTCTCCAGGCCCAGATGCCCACTCTCACCAAAGCTGCCTTCTACCAGCCAAGCCCCTCAGTGAATCCTCCCTGCCAACAAGGAAACTGAGGTGTCAGCCTGCTATGGTTACCCTGCTAGGAAAGGTCAGGGCAGAACTGGGCTCGAGCCCGGCCTTGACCACAGGCGTCACTTCCCTCCATATCACTCCCAGAATAAAAGGTAAGCCCCTTGCTGGGGCCCACATGGCGGGCCACCTCTCCCAGTTCCCACTGCTCAAGCCTCACTGGCCCCTCGGCTGCCCTCTGGCCATGCCAGGCCCACAGGCCTTCCCTCTGGCCTCGGAAGTTTCATACACCTCAGGGGGACTTGACTTCTATTAACTCACAACAACCCTCTAAGGTAGACGCTCTCATGATCCCCATTTTACAGATGAGGAAGCAGAGGCACAGCAGGGTCACACGGATGGTAAGGGGAGGAGCCAAGACCTAGACCCAGGCAGCCGGCTCTGGTCTGCACTCTTAACCACCAGGCCCTACCGTGCCCTTGGCCTCACCTGCTCTTCTTGTGGTGGCTTTAATGCCCCTTCCTGAGCAGGCCCTGGCCACTCCCCTACCTAGCCCTCCACCCAGCCCTCCCTCCCTACATAAGCAGACCCACCCAGCCTTTCTCAAGCACCTTAGCTAATTTTTTCACAGCATAGCTGACTGTTGTGCACTAAGGTGTTTACGTGATTGCTGATTTAATGCCTGTCATACCACTGTCCTGAGACCCCCAAATACGGGACCCTGTGTTAATCTCAGTCGTCACCGTCTCCCTAGCTCCTAGAAGAGACACTGGCACACAGCAGACACTCAGTAAATTTTTGCTGATGGTTTAAGATGGAACGAGTGCTAAGTACCGTGCAAAAACAACAGCGGGGTCCGCTCTCAATACATATTTCTGGTTGAGTGAATGAAAGGTCGGGTCTCCCCATCGTCAAAGAACTGGGGGTGAGGGGGGCAGCGCCAGGGTGAGCTTCAGACTCCTGCTGGAAAAGGTCGGCTTCCCCACCTCCTATCTCACCATCCTCCTCCCCAGACCTGCCATCTGCCCAGACCCCTCCCCCACTGCAGCCCTCTGAGGCTGCTCTCAGAGAATGTCTGCAGCCTCCCGATCAGAAATCTAGTGACCTCTCCTTGGCTCTCCAGTGCTCTGACCTCTTGGCAGCATCTGACACCGCTGACCTCCCGTTCCTGCCCTTTCAAAGCTTGTCCCACCACCACAGGCAAGGCAGCCCTGCCCCGCTCAGGCCTCCCACCTCGCCTGCTGACTGCACCCCATCCCTCACAAACCAGGGGCAGGTTCCCCAAAAAGTTAAACATGGAACTATCATATGACCCAGCAATGCTACTCCTAAGTACTTACCCAAAAGAAGTGAAAGCAGGGACGTACACCAATGTTCACTGCAGCACTATTCACAATAGCCAAAAGGTGAGAAGAGCCTAAACGCCCATCAGCAAATGAACGGATAAACACAATGTGGTATATACACACAATGGACTATTACTCAGCCACAAAGAGAAATGAATCACAGGTTAAGTGCTACTAATTCGGATCAACCTGGAAAACATTACGCTGTGTGAAAGAAGACGCAAAAGGTCACACACTGTATGATTCCATATATGTGAAATACCCCAAATAGGTAAATCCACAAAGACAGAAAGCAGACTGGTGGTGGCCAGGGGCTGTGGGGGCAGAGGGATAGGGAATGACTACTCGATGGGCACTACTATTTAGTCTGCTTTGGAGTGAACGGTTTGAAGCTACACAGAGGTGGTGGTTGCACAACACTGTGATGTACTAAAATGCCACTGAATTATTTTATGAAAATGTCACTGTTGGATGGTTAATTTTATGTTATGTGAATTTCACCTCATTTAAAACCATTTTTGAAAACCAGGCATGATCGTTCCAGCCCTCTGTTTGGCTCTGCCCTCTAGGGGCTTTCAACCTTTCTCGGCCACAGACTCCCTTGAGAATCTGATAAAAGCAGGGACCGTCTCCCCAGAAAAATGCACAGAGAACCAACAGCGACTCCACCGCCAGATTACCTACAGAGTGTTTCCTCAGTGCTAGGCACTCTTTGAGGAGAATTTTACACAGGTTCTCTCACGTTCACAACCTCTTCCAGGGGGGTGCGACAGTCACCCCACTCTATAGATGAGTACATTGAGGCTGGGAGGCTTGTGCAAGGCCACAGTCACTGATCTTCATCCTTCTACTCCAGGCAGAGGTCCTCACCACTACGCAAAACTGCGTACAATTTCAAGGGCATCATGGATGCACCCAGAGACCCAGCCACGCACTGAACCCTCTCCCCACCTCGACTCTCCACCTCGGGGCAGTGACTCCCAGGTCTGCCGGTCCATTCCAGGCATCTCTCCTGAGTGGGTCTTTCCCTCCCATTGGCCAAGATGTCCTGGCAAAACCAGACAGAGCTGGGTGCCCTGGAAAGGCGCTGCACCCTTGCTTCCATTCTGCTAGTCCCCTGGTCTCTGCGGCTAACATGAGTCATCAGTGAGTCCATGCCACACTCCTCCCTTCTAAAGGACCCTGGATGCCCACCTCGTCCAGACCCACACGTGTAATCCCAGAGCTCATGGTGCTGCTCACACCGGTGCCAGCTGTATTCTACTCATGATGTCACATAAGTGCCACAACAGCCCTGACAGGTGGTTACTGTGACAGGCTCACAGTCCCCTTACCTGAAAGTGCTTCAGATTACAAACTTTTTGGGCTTTATAAACGTAACAAGGTACAGAAAACGTGTAATATTCCCCGGCAGTCTCAGCAACACCTGTAATCAAGCACAATTTTTGCAAGGAAGTGTGTGAACGTTCATGTTGAATTGGCGCTGTAAAGATTATAAGTAGCCTCACATGTCAGCTTGGGTCAGATTCTGCACCACACAAGGTCAGGTCAGATTTTGCTGTCAAATGAGTAGGAAAAATAAGACAGGTTTTTGAAATGTTTGGATTTCCAACTTTCCAATGAAGGATCGTGTACAGATGAGGAAGCAAAGGGGCCAGGAGACGAGC
Source organism: Dugong dugon (assembly GCA_030035585.1). Classification (NCBI taxonomy): domain Eukaryota; kingdom Metazoa; phylum Chordata; class Mammalia; order Sirenia; family Dugongidae; genus Dugong; species Dugong dugon. Next base: position 14,577,365 of record CM057462.1, on the reverse strand, counting down.
GCACAGCCAGGGCGTAGAGACCAGGCCTGGGCCCTAGAACTCCACATAACTGCCCGTAAGAGGTTCAGGCTCAAACTCAAACTCAAAGGGGCGCCCACAGGGAGGGGAGGGGTAATGAAAATGAGCGCGCAGCTCCTGCTCTTCACAGAAACCTGGGTTCAGAGAAACGTTTCTCTATTTTAAGAAACAAACCAGTGCAAACGAGAGGACACCTGGTGACTGGTGCCAGGCCTCCATGTTGGGGTGACAGCAGGCAGGAGGGACCCTGGCCCATCCAGGCGGGCAGGACCCTTCTGAAGCAGAGCTGTTCAGTTTAGTCATTGGGGGGCATGGAGGCCATGGTGCTAGCCTTTCTAATTTTCTGAGGTGTAAAGTCAGATTTTAGTATGAAATCATCCCGTTTTAAAAATACTGGAGTCAACTTTTATTTTAACCATGGTGCAGTCAAGCAAACCCTCACATGGCAGGTCATTCCTGACCCCTGGCCACAAGTCTGCACTCCTCCGCCGTCTGACATCCAGTGCCCTGGACCGAATTCACCTTCTGTTCCACGACTGCTGAGTGCTGACACGCTCTGGAGCAGGCTAAGGTGAAACTATTCAGTCGCATTCCAACTGCGTCCCCTAGTCGGGAAGCTGCCTCAGGTGTCTCTCTCCCCTGATCCAGTCTGCTCGACATCGGGCTGCCAGAATATGCTTCAGAAAACACTATTTCTTTCAAACTAGACCCCCGTGCAGCTCCTGATGGCATACAGGGAAAAGGCCCTGCTGCATGGCCCAAGCTTGTTTTCCCCTTTACCTCTTCCGCTGCTGTATGTTGCCACTAAGACCCATTACCGTCGAGTCAAATCCAACTCATAGCGACCCTACAGGACGGAACAGAACTGCCCCACAGGGTTTCCAAGGCTGTAATCTTTATGGAGGCTGACTGCCACATCTTTCTCCCAAGGAGCATCTACTAGGTTTGAACCACCAACCTTTCGGTTATCAGCCGAGCACTTAACCACTGCGCCACCAGGGCTCCACATTATCACACTAGTCCTTAATCCTGTGAGCTCCATGATATCAATCCCACTTTATCGGTGGAAAACAGAGGTGAAAGGACTTGACCCAGGTGCACTGCTGGGAGGCAGCAGAGCTCCCTTCCTCCAAGCTAGGCTATAGCCCACCTGCCCTGAGTACCTCTCCAGAACCCAGAAATGCCCTTCCCAACACTCTGGCCAGGTCCACATCCTACCTAAGGCAGCCACGGTGACTGACTGTCTCCCAGTATCTGTTCTCTCCTTCTCTCACAGAAATGTTGTTAGGTGCCATCGAGTCATTTTTGACTCACAGTGACTCCATGTGACAGAGCAGAACTGCCCCACAGGGTTTTCCTGGCTGTGATCTTTACAGAAGCAGATCACCCTGTCTTTTTCCTGCAAAGCCGCTGGGTGGGTTTGAACTGCCAACCTTTTGGTTAGCAGCCGAGCACTTAGCTGCTGTGCCACCAGGGCTTCTTCCCACAGAAATAGAAGTCTTGAATTTAATTGAGCACATGGCTGCTCAGATTAAAGCCTACATTTCCCAGCCTCCTTTGCAGCTAGCAGTGGTCATGTGACTACATTCTAGCCAATGGAATGAAAGCAGAAGAGTCCTGAAGTAGCCTCTGTGAACTTTCCTAGACAGACACCTGGCCCGTGTGCTTTGCACCCTTTCTCCTTTGTCCCTTCTGTTATCTGCTGTCTGGGAATGAGGGTGTTAATGGCAGGACTCTAACCACCATGTTGAACCACAATAACACCGTATTACAGAAATGGTGGAAAGGGATTAACTGGAAGGACCTGCGTCTAAGGACTTCCTGGAGCAGAGTGGCCACACCAGCTCTGGACTGCTGGCTTCCAGACTGCAGCACAAGAAATAAAATGGCATCTTGTTTAAGACACTGCTACTTTGGGTCTCTGTTTCGCACAGATAAACTGAATCTTGATCATCTTCCGTTTAAGTAAGGCAGGGGGCCAACAGTCCTGAACTCCAAAAGCAGCTCTGCCGCCTACCAGCAAAGTAACTGGGTCAAGTCCTCTGGCCGCTGTTTTCCACCAATAAAATGAGATTGATATCGCTGAGCTCACAGGATTAAGGACTAGTAGTGGTAACATGGAGCCCTAGTGGCACAGTGGTTAACAGTTCAGCTGCTAACCAAAAGGTCGGCAGTTCGAATCCATCATCCAGTGCTCCTTGGAAACCCTATGGGGCAGTTCTACTCTGTCCTATAGGGTCGCTATGAGTCGGAACCAACTCAACGGCAATGGGTTTGGTTTTTTTTTGGTTTTAGTGGTAACATACAGCAAAGGCCAAGACTGGCAGGCCAAATGGCCCACATACAATCCAGAAAGTGGACTTATTTGGCTGCTACAATCAGGAAACATACAGAGAAAGGATTTTCAGTTTCTTGGAGTTGTGGTAGAGGTAGCAACGCTGGCTGGGGCCGAGTTCCCTAGGGCTCCCCTCCTCCCGCCTACATCATTTACCCCAGAGGCTGGCACACTTCTTCTGTAAAGGGCCAGTAAATCTTTTAGGCTTTGTGGGCTGCTATGAGTCTCAGTTGAATATTCTTCTTTGTTGTTTTGTTTTTTAAATCAACCCTTCAAAAATGTAAAAAATTTCTCTTGGCTCTTACTGTATAAAAATAGGACACAGGCCCAATTTGGCCCACGGGCCATGGTTTGCTGACCCCTGGATTCATACTGGGGCCCTAGTGGTGCAATGGTTAAGAGCTCGGCTGCTAACCAAAATGTCGGCAGTTCGAATCCACCAGGTGCTCCTTAGAAATCCTATAGGGCAGTTCTGCTCTGTCCCATAGGGTTGCTATGAGTCAGAATCAACTTGATAGCAGCTGGTTAGGTTTTGATTCATACTACTATCCCTTCCCCAGCTCTTTCTAAGGTCAAGCATATAAGCATATCAACGCAGGTTGATGCTGAGCTTGGTACACAGCAAAGGCTCGATAAATGACAGTAGCCAATAGCAACTCGCAGGCACCAGTGAAACACTAATGCCCTTACAGTATTAACAACTTTCTCAATTGTTACCCCAGCTTAACACTGAATGTCTTAAAACGAAAACCAAACCCAAACCCGTTGCCATCGAGTTGATTCCAACTCATAGTGACCCTGTAAGGTGCAGCAGAATAGGGTTTCCAAGGCTGTAAATCTTTACGGAAGCAGACTGCCACATCTTTCTCACGCAGAGCAGCTAGTGGGTTCAAACGGCCAGCTTTTCAGTTGTCAGCCAAGTGTTTAACCACTGCGCCACCAGGGCTCCTTCTGTAAAGATTACAGCCTTGGAAATCCTATAGAGCAGCTCTACTCTGTCCTACAGGGTCACTATGAGTTGGAATCGACTCGAGGGCAATGGGTTTGTATTTGTTTTTTGTTTTTTTTGGTTCTACCCTCCCTAGCCCATACAGAGGGACCAGAGTGGTCCCAGGGGTACGGCTGAAGGAAGTCAGGAGATTCTGTAGCAGGCTATTCGTTACCTTTCTTTCTTTCTTTAATTTTACTGTGGTAGAATATATATATCAAAGTTTGCCATTTGAACCTTTTTTAAGTGTACAACTCAGCATCACCACTATGCGTTTCCAAAAGGTTTTCATCACCCTTAAGAAAAACTCAGCATTCCTTCAGTAATAATTTCCATTCCGTCCTCTCCCCAGCCCCCGGTCACCACTAATAAACTTTGGTCTCTATGCTTTTGCCTCTTCTAGATATTTCATACAAGTGGGATCACACAATATCTGTCCTTTTCTGTCTGACTAATTTCACTCAGAATAATGCGTTCAGGTTCATCCACGTGGTAGCATGTATCAGAACCTCATTTCTCTTTCATGGCTGAGTATAGCCCATTGTACGGTAGGTATACCACATTTTCTTTATCCATTTATCTGGCGACAGACATTTCAGTTGTTTCTACCTTTTGACTATTGTGAATGGTGCTGCAACCCTCTTTTCAAGGGTTTTTTTCTGGGGTTTCCAGACCCTGGCATGGCCCTCACAAACTGAAATTTAGACCCTGCCAGAGCCAGTCCTAGGCACAGCTCTTCTGAGCAAGGGGGCGGGGAGAGCCCAGAGAACCAACCAAACTGACTTGTGCTGATCAAGAAGGAAAAGTGACAGTCAAATCCAGAAAGGACGCACAGAGCTGGGGAACTGAGAGTCAGTTCTGCTCTCTGCCCTGGCCGTCCCACAACGGGCTTCCCCGAGAAGCTGCCTCCTTTTCAAGGGGAAGGCAGCTGGAGTTCAAGAAATACAGAGGCCATGCCAAAGCTTCCTCAAGGTCCGAGAGGCCCATGCCAAAGGGCTCTACCTCTGCCCAGGAAAGGTGGCCTGGTTTCGGTAGCTGCCATTTGGCTGATCCCATGGACACAGGCCAAGATGACTTCAAGTGGCAAGAAGGGGTGGGGGTGGGGGCTAGTGTTCACTGCTAAGTGACCAGGACAGGGCTGTCTGTGGCTGTCAGCTTTCTCACATGGAGGTGCAGATGTCAGGGAACAGGGCTGTAAGTCCTGCTGAGTCCGGCAAAGGTCATGGCCCAGGAGTCCCTCCTCCCATCATCCAAGGGGGCAAGAGAGCTGGGCAGCCCTGCAGCATAAGGGACTCCCTCCTAGAAAGGCAAGCTCTTCACTACTCCACACCAATAACATCACTGTCAAGAGTATCTGTAAAAATATCTACCATTTGCCAAATGCTTGCTACCTCCAGGCACCCTGCTGCACACGTCATTCCACTTCACCCACATTCCTGAGATCCAAGTGGTATATCACTCCCACTGCAGATGAGGAAACTGAGGCTGCGGGCAGGCAAGTGTTACAAGAAGCGAAGGAACAGGCTCAGGAAATGAAACGGCTAGCTCAAGGCCACACAGCTTGTGACCCACACCAGTTAGATTCCACATTGGGGCCCTCATCAGCCCCCAAAGATGCCTCTGGTCCACCTCCCACACGTGAAGCAATGGGGGATTCATGCACGTGTCCTGAACTACACCCCATGTCCCCACCAACACGAGCGATTCAAATACTGGGAATCTAGAAGAACAAGCAGCTTGCAGCACACAGCTGCCTTTTCCTTCTTGAGAAAATTTCGATGGGCAAGTGTGGGAGAAAGGATTCCTGACACCTTCTCACCTGGCCAAAGCACTCAGGCCCTTGAAGAGTCCAGGCTGGAAAACGCTGAAAGCCAAGGAAGAAAGTTCATCCCAAGAGAAGGCCTACACAGATCCTCAAAAAGTTAGACACAGAATTATCATATAATCCAGCAATTCCACTTCTAAGTATAAACCCCAAAGATTTGAAAGCAGGAACACGAACAGATACATGTACACCAGTGTTCATTACAGCACTAACCGCAATAGCGAAAAGGTGGAAACGTAAGTGTCCATCAACAGAAGACTCGATAAACAAAACGTGGTCCATCCATATAACGGAGTACTACTCAGCCAGAAAGCATGAAGTCCTGATACATGCTACCACATGACAGAACTTTGAAAACATTAGGTTAAGTCTACTGAGTCAGACACAAAAGGACAAAAATTACACGATCCCACTTATATGAACTACTTAGGATAGGCAAGTGTATAGAGACCAAAATTTATCAGTGGTTACCAAGGGTGGGCAGGAGAGACAGTCACTGCTTAGGGGACAGTGAGCTTCTGTTAAGGATGATGAAGAAACCTGGAAACATAACAGTGATGATTAAACATGAACACAATGTCACTGAGTTGTACATGTGGAGAATGATGAAATGGCAAACGTTTTGTTACATATTTTACAACTGAAAAAAAAAAAGAGAATGAGAGAGGGGGCCTAAACCTTCCAGTAGCCTGGCTCACCCCTAAGTAACAAGGGGGTGCTTCCCCTTGGCCTGCCCAGTTCCCACATCCCCCCAGTGGCTGGACCATCTCTGACTTTTTCCAGAGAACTGTTGGTAAGTGCTCCGAGCCCAGCCGGCTCTCAGATCCGGACGTATGCAGGCCCCACACCCCAATACTGGGACTTTGCACTCTCCCTGGGACACTTCAGAGCAATTCCTCCTTGTGCGCCTGCTCTCTCCCATCCTTTTCTCAGAACAAGTGCTGCCTCGCCCTGAGCAGTAACCCAGCCAATTTTGTGGCCATGGCCAGCCCACTGTGGGAGCAGGTGCTACCTTTGTTCATTTATGAGCAAACACCCTGGGCCATACAATCTTATGAGGAAACTGAGGCACAAAGTCCCAAGGCTAGTAAAATGGCAGAGCACAAGCCTAATCCATGTAGTGGGTTAAATAACGTCTCCCAAAAGAGATATACCCACGTCCTAACCCCTAGAACCTCTGAAGGTGACCTTATTTGTGAAAAGGATCCTTGCAGCTGTAATAAGAATCTTGAGATGATATCATCCTGGATACAGGGTGGGCCCTAAATTCAATGACAAGTGTCTTTACAAGAAGAGATGAGGACACACAGACAATGGGGAGAAAGCCACATTGAAGACAGAGGCAAAGATGGCAGTGATGCTGCCATTAGCCAAGCAACAGCGGGAGCCACCAAAAGCTGGAAGAGCCAAAGAAGGATCCTCCCCTAGAAACTTCGGAGGCAGCATGGCCTTGTTGACACCTTCATTTCAGATTCGGGCCTCCAGAACTGTGAGAAAATAAATTTCTGTTGTTTTAAGCCACCACATTTACGGTAATTGTTGAGCAGCCAAAGAAACTGATACACCCAGCTTTGGCTGACTCCAGAAGCCACACTCTTAACCCCACGCCACTGTTACTTGAGCATCATAAAGAAAAAAACTTCTTCCAGTCCCTTGAGAATATATCATCCCAGAACAAGGATCCCAGCTTGAGAAACGCAGATCTTCTCCTCTTTAAACATGTTTCGGCTATGAATTACCTCTAAGAGAGAAGTGTTGTCTTTAGTATAAGTAATAACTTCAAGATTACCAACCAAACAAAAACACAAAATGTAAAAACTCTCCTGGAGACACATCAGGGAAACTGGGTGTGGGGTGTCTGGGAACTCTCTGTACTATCTTCACAATAATTCTGTCAATCTAAAGCTGTTCTAAAATAAAAAAGTTTATTGGGAAAGGAAAAAAAAAAAACTCCTAGAACTCCTTGAGAGTAAGCCCTCTGAGGATAAGTCCTGGGATCTTAAGTTTGAGAAACGCTGCCCTACTTTATTCTGTCCAGGATAGAGATGGCCTAAGTGCTTGCCAACTGAATGGCCGTGCTTATGATCTCTGGATTCTGCTGACCTTAAGATGGAGCTTAAGTATCTGTCCTGATACCCTTCTCTTCTCTCCTCCTCTGGTCTAAGACCCCAGATCTGCACCAGCAAAGAGAGGCACCATACTTCAGTCTATCTTTTCAAAGTCGAGGTGCAGGGAAAATCCTATGAGAACTCACTGCTCCAGGCTTCTCTTTGGAACACCTCAAACCCAAAGTGGCAAAAAATTCACACAGGCCAAAGCCAGGAGAGACCTCCCTCCCCAGGGCATCCGTGCAAGAAACCCTAGGAGACAAAGCAGAATGAAACAGAATAGCAAAATGTGAACTAGGAATCCGAGAGAACAGATAAGAAAAGAAAGAGTAACAAGAGAAAGAAAAACGATGAACTACAAAGACTCAGAGTCCTTGGTAAACACATGAGACATTCTGTTCCACGGAAATGTCAGTTTGGGAATCAGCTTCTGAAAATGTAACCAGCTTCTCACATCCCCCAAAAGAAAGCAAGACTGTGGCGAGGGAGGAGATTATCCCTTACTTCCAAGCCGGACTTTAGGCTCGGCCCTGTCCCTACACACTTCCACCAGGGACACATCCTGCGGCTCACACACCCGCGTCCAGGAGTTTCCCACTCTAGAGATCCTGACCGCCAAGCCCTCCATATGGAGTGGGATCAGGTCCTCCCGGCCGCCCTAGTCTAGGAACCACTTTCCGACTGTCCTGAGCAGCCCCCAGCCCACCCTCCTCCTCGCCAAGGCGGCCACACCCGCCCCCGAGGCTCCCAGCCCTCGCACACCCCAGGCCCTCTTTCCTTCCCACCCAGCCCCCACACCTCTGTTTCCCTCACCTTCCATTCTCAGCCCCCCACTTCCTGTCCACCCTGCCCCCCCAAATCCCAGGCCCCTCACTCCCCGTTTTCCCGCGTCCCTCCTTACTCTGGGCGCCTCACCCCTCTGGCCACCACGCACGCCCTGTCCTCTCTCGGCAGCCTGACACCGTTTCTTACACCCCTCACTTCGGGCCCCTCACGCCCAGGTCCCTAGGCTCGCATTCCAGGCCTCAGCTCAGCCCCAAGGACCCCGCCAGGCCCCCACGGCTCAGAGCTCCTCACGCTCGGACCCGTGTCGCCCCCTCAGGGACCCCTGCCTCGGCCGGCCTCGTGCGAGTCCCCACGCACGGCCCGGCCCGCCCCCGCGGCCCCGCACTCACGGCTGTAGAGGGCAATGCTGGCCGCGTCCGGGCCGGCGCGCACCTCGAGGCGCAGCGCCTGCTGCTCCGCGTGCCGCTGGATCTCGCCATTCGCGTCGCCGATGGTGAGGAGACGGGCACCGGGGAATACCGACACGGACGCGCAGGGCCCCAGGCCTCCCGGGCCCGCCACTGCCGCGCCGCCTGCGCCCGGCCCCGCCGCCGCCGCCGCCGCTGCCATCTTAGATCCGACTCCAGGCCCCGCTGCCGCCGCCACCGCCGCCGCGCCCGGGCGCAGGCCGTCGCCGCCGCCGCTGCCGCCGCCGCGCAGGCTGAGGCCAAGGCCGAACCGGGCAGCGCCGCCTGCCGGCCGCGCGCCGCCTCGCCGCCGCCGCTGCGGCCCGGCCCGGTGGCGCAGCGCCCCCTACCGGCGGTCCAGGGCGCGGGGAGGGAGAGAGCCAGGGGCGGGGCCGGGCCTCGCGCACGCGCACCCGGCCCCGCTCCACGTGAACGGTCGCCGCTTTGTGAGGTGGCTCCGCGGCCCAGAAACCGAGGGGGCGGGAGCGTGCGTCGGGGGGCGGTGCTAGGCCTCGCGGACACGCCCCGGGGCCCCGCCTCTGCGTCTTCTCCAACGGTCGCGTTTTATGACAAGGCTCCCCTACCCGGGCTGGACAACTCGGACACGCCCCTGAAGCTGGGCCCCGCCCCCTGGCCCCGCCCGACATTATGAGACGGCCCGCGGAGAAACCGAGTCTAGCGGCAACGAGGCCCCACCCCTATACTTGCCCTCCTCCTTCCCACTGAGAATCGCTTTGTAATGCGACCCGCGCTGGGGGGGCGGGGTCAAGGCCGAGGGACACGCCTCCAGCCCATAGCCCCACCCAGCCCTCTCCTCATCGCCTGGAAAGACCGTTTGAGATGCTACCAGGTCTCTTCCCCCAACTTGAACCCTGTCTGGACGCCTTCTTCCCCAGGACTCAACCGCTCTTTCTCCCTTCCCCTATCATCTCTACCTCCTTCCCACTGGTCCCTCCGCCATCTTCGGCCTTCACTGTCTCCTCACCCCAAGAAAAAACTCTCCAACCCCTTCCCTCAAATGTCCCTTGGGCCCTCTCAGTCTCTTCCTTCCGTCAGTAACTCTCCCCTCCCCCAAATGATGGCCATTGAATCCAGCAGAGCAAGGCCAAGTGCCCCTTCCCCCTCACACACAAATCTTCCATTACAGCCTCCTTCCCCCCCTCCACTGTTCCAAGCCCCCATCCCCATTGGGGGGGGGGGGCAAGGTGGCTTGGGGCCACTTCCCATCCTCCCCAGCTCCCACCCTTCCCCCGACCTCATTTACTCCCTATTCTCTCCAATCCCCTCCCTTCATCATCCCACCTCCTGTATTATGCAAGGACCTTAGCAGAGACCCAGTGTAGCACCCCTCCCTGCCCACAGGGCTCCTCATACCCACCCTGACCACAACTGAGGGAGAAGAATGCCTCAAACATGGTGAACAGGCACTACATCACCGACCCACCCCCACCCAGGCATCCAGTGATTGCACCCCAGCAGTTCCACGCTTGAAAAATTATACTCCAGAGAGGCCTTGGAAACACCTCAACACGTGTTATAATTCATAATTTAGGCACGCCAGCAGAGCAGAAACACAGAACATACCTCTGGGTACCTTAAGCTCCAAAAACCCAGTGCCTTAGTCAGGTGCTGGAGAGAGGGGCTTGTGGAGACTGCAGACCTCTTGTGGCCCAGTTAGGGGGCCAAAAAGTATCTCCATCTCCTTCCCTGGTGGTCCTGAGAAGCTGAGAATCCAAAGATGGGCTTCCTGCTTTCTGTCCAGGCTGTAGGCTAATGCCTGTGCCCCTCCCGTTCCTGCTCCTCCACGAGGAAGCTCCCAAGGCCAGGGGCCCTTCATCTTGTCTACTCAATTCCCTGAGAAACAGCAGCCAGAGCCCCCGGAAGTAGCTGGAGGGAGCGCAGACCCCGCCAGCTTGAAGGAGAGGGCTGAATGGAGGATGCACAGACATAGGGGGCCCCAATGCTCAGAGGGGGGCCCGGAAAGTGCTGAATTCAGGGGATTCAAGAGAAGTTGATGTGGAGGTGGGCCTCTTCCAGGTCTGAGAGATGCTGGAGGCCGCAGTGGAGCTAGACTTAGCATCCAGGGTGGTGGAATCCTCTTCTGAAACCATTTTCTTTGTCCATGGAAGAAAAATAGGAGAGAACTGGATGATTTCAGGTTTCAGGATCTAGGGTTTCCTCATATTCTGAGCCTGAGACTCCCCAGCCCATCAGATCTCATCTCCCCCCGCCGCCCCACCCACGCACAGCTTCAGGGCCCTTCTACTTGTCCATGTGACCCAGGCTTCAATCTTCCTGTCCTCTTTGTTGTGTAGAGGGCCAGACAACCTGGGTTCAAATCGCAGCTCTACCACTAACTGGCTGTGTGACCTCAACCAAGTGACTTAACCCCTCTGTGTTCAGTTCCCCCCTGCAAAATGAGGAGAATGCTAATACCCATCTCTTAGGGTTGCTATAGTACCCTGGTGACACAGTGGTTATTAAGGGCTCCGCTGCTAATCAAAAGGTCAGCGGTTGGAATCCATCAGCCGCTCCACAGTAGAAAGATGTGGCAGTCTGCTTCCATAAAGATTACAGCCTTGGAAACCCTATGGGGTATTTCTACTTTTCTACTCTGTCCTATAGAGTTGCTATGAGTTGGAATGGACTCAAGGGCACACAACAACAATAGAGTTGCTCTGAGGCTTTTAATAAAGGCATTAAATAGAGGAAGTGCCTGGCACATTATTAGCGCCCTCTGGTGGCGCAGTGGTTAAGAACTTAGGGCTAACCAAAAGATCAGCACTTCAAAGCCACCAGCCACCTCTTGGAAACCCTATGGAGCAGTTCTACTCTGTCCTATAGGGTCGCTATGAGTCAGAATTGACTCAACGACAATAGGTTTGGTTTTGGTTTTTGGTGTTAAATGAACAAAGCTATTACTAGTATCTGCTTCTCCTCTCCCTTTCCGGGCTTCCTCAAAAGTCTACCCCCTCCTCTGCTTTGGAGGGTCCTGCCCCCAGTGCCAGTCAAGGAGAGATGCACATGCTAAACTGAAAGCCCCCTCCCCCCGCCCCAGCTGGGCGATCCTAGTAAGGCCTGTAACCGACCTCAGTGTCCTCATTTGTGAAAAGAACATTCAACCCCACCTCACAGGGCGTAAAGCCGAACATCAGGTTCTCAGCGCAGTAACACAGTAAAAGCTCAAGACGTGACAGGTGCTTCACTGTTATTTCAACCAACCGCACAGCTAACACTTCAAAAAGACACTAGAAAAGGTCACTAGAATTTACCATTCAGGAAAAGAAGCGCTGGGCATAACAGTGTGTATAACGTGCTATGGTTTGTGTAAAAAACAAAGTAGATGAGGATACGGTGTTGTTTGCTGCCGTAGAGCTGACTTTGACTAAGGCAGCTTTATGTACAACAGAACCAAACATTGACCAGCCCTGCGTCATCCTCACAATCACCAGCATGTTCAAGTCCATGGATGAGGATTAGGATACAGATCAGTTATAATCACATGCCACCACACGTCTGTCAGTTTGTTGTACTGTGGTGGCTTGAGTGTTGCTGGGATGCTGGAAGCAATGCCACTAGTATCTCAAATAGCAGCAGGGTCACCCGTGGTGGACAGATTTCAGCAGAGCTTCCAGACTAAGACAGACTAGGAAGAAACACCTGGGAGTCTATTTCTGAAAAAAACTGGCCAGTGAAAAGCTTACAAATTTGAGGCCTAAGGAGCGCCTGGCCCAAGCCTTGGTGTTTTCAATCACCTCATATGCATGTGAAAGCTGGACAATGAATAAGGAAGACTGAAGAAGAATTGATGCCTTTGAATTATGGCAAAAAGAAAGTACAGCTGCCCCATAGGGTTTCCAAGGAGCAGCTGGTAGATTCAAACCGCTGACCTTTTGGGTAGCAGCCTAGCTCCTAACAACTGTGCCACCAGGGATCCTTGAATTATGGTGCTGGTGAAGAATATTGACTATACCATGGATTGTCAAAAGAACAAACAAATCTGTCTTGGAAGAACTACAGCCAGAGTGCTGCTTCTGGAAGCGCGGATGGCAAGACTTCATCTCATGTACTTGAGACATGTTATCAGGAGGGAGTCCCTAGAGAAGGACATCATGCTTGTTACGGTAGAGGGTCATTGAAAAAGAGGAAGACCCTCGACAAGATGGACTGACACAGTGGCCGCAACAATGGGCTCAAATATACCAGTGATTGGGAGAATGGCGCAGGACCAGGCAGTGTTTCATTCTGTCGTACCTAGGGCCGCTAGGAGTCAGGATTGACTCAACAACACCCAACAATAACAACAATATTCACATGAGGCACCTGGATGGCACATCACTGGTTTGCAATCGGCTGCTTACTAAAGGTTGGCAATTTGAACCCACCCACATCTTCATAGAAGAAAGGGCTGGTAGACTGCTTCCATAAAGATTACAGCCAAGAAAATCCTTTGCAGCAGTTCTACTCTGTAACACATGGGGTCGCCATGAGTCAGGGCCCAACTCAACAGCACCCAACAACAATATTCACATGTGCTTGCATTTGCCCCAAGCAGCTCCTAACAATGGTTACCTGTATGTGTGAAGAGGGGTTAGTGATAGAAGGAAACTTCACTGGATATGTAATTTTGAATATAGATATATAAACATACACAAAACATGTGAAAACGTAAACAATTGAAATACATCGTTTTTTATAAAAGTCACCAGGACAAAGATGCTGAGAAATAAATTATTTTTCTCCTTGCTCTTCTCTGTTTTCCAATGTTTCATGTAAAATGCCTTTAAAAGGAAAAATCACCAGGATGGTGTCTTGGGCCGTGTGGCTCCTCATGGGAAGTGGTAGAACTTGCCCTGCCTGCGAGGTTTTTTCTTAACAGCTTGGGGTTTGTTCTGTGAGCTGCTCCGTTGGAGGGCCTAGCTGGCCTGTGCCAAGACTCCTTCCTCCCACCATCTGTGTATCAGTGACTCCAAGGCTGACTCCAGAATGGACCTCTCTCCAGAACTCCAGACTCATGCCTCCATCTGTTCTTGGGCACCACGGGGTGAGGTGACTTGTCTCTTCATTCTGGTCCCTCCAAGCCTACCCCTCCCCCAGGTCTCCCCATCCCAGGGAAGGGCAGAGCATCCAAACCAAAACCCTTGAAGCCATCCCAGGTCTCGCTCCTCCTCCAGGCCGCCCCCAGCGCCCTCATTCCGACCCAAATCCGTCCTGTTTTTTCCATCCCCTGAATCTCCCCTACCCTGCATCTGACCACTTCTTCCACCTCCACTGCCCACACACTGTCCCCAACCACCCACTACCTACGTAACACACCTAGACCAGTGCTGTCCCTTGGATCTCACCCTCGCCCCCACCCCCAGTCTGTCCTCCCCACAGTGACCAGAGGGAACCTGTGAACACCTGAGTCAGGGTACACCCCTCCTCTGCTCAGAACCCTCCATGGCTCCCACCTCACTCAGAGTAAAAGCAAAGTCCTCCAACTCCTCATTCCACTCCATCCCAGCTATTCTGGGCCATGCCAAGAATGTCTCCTCAGCCTGGATAGAACATCCCCATTCTTCCCCAGCTACCTCCCCCTTGTCACCTGATCTCAGAAGGGCCCTCCCTGGCCTGCCATTTAAATAACTACTGGGTCACTCCCTATCCCATTGTTCCATTCTATGTGGCATCCTCTGTCTGTTCCCATGGAATAGTCTTGTTCTTACAGATGTCTCCACCTGCCACCGTCCAGATGCCCTGGAAAATACTCTCCAGCTAGGATTGCCAATTGACCCAACCCACTACCTCCCCATCCATGGTGGCTGTTATGGATTGAATTGTGTCCCCCAAAATTATGTGTTGTAAATCCTAACCCCTATAGCTGTGGCTAAGGACCCATGATGGTACAGTAGTTAAGTGCTCAGCTGCTAACCAAAGGGTCAGTGGTTCAAACTCACCAGCTGCACTGTGGAACAAAGATGTGGCAGCCTGCTCCCACATAGATTACAGCCTTGGAAATCTATGGAGCAGTTCTACTTTGTCCCATAGGGTCTCTATGAGTTGGAATCCACTGGACTGCAACTGGGTTTTAGAGCTGTAGTTAGAATCCCACTTGGGAGTGGGTTTTGTTATGTTAATAAGGCAGTATTTAGTGTAAGGTGTGTCTTGAGTCAATCTCTTTTGAGATATAAAAGCAGATTAAGCAAGAAAGCACAGATAGGGGAAGATAGATTCCTTGCCACATGAGATCTCCAAGGAACCAAGAAACAGAAGCTGAAAAGAGAAAAGGACCTTCTCCCAGAGCCAACAGAGAGAAAAAGCCTTCCTCTAGAACTGGTGCCCTGCATTCAGACTTCTAGCCTCCTAGCCTCCTAAACTGTGAGAGAATAAATTTGTTTGTTAAAGCCACCCACTTGTGGTATTTCTGTTATAGCAGCACTAGATAACTAAGACAGTGGCCACACCGACCACCTCAGCTCCAGGCTCCCTGATGGCAGTCCTGAAACATCCATTTGTCCAAATGGAACCTCTGAGGCTACCTCTAGTGGGACTATCTGCATCCCAGATCTGCACCCTCCTCTGGGTGATGAGGAGCCAGCTGAGAATTTCCTTGATCCATGGTGTTTCATGGGTCAGACATATCTCTGATTTATCAAAAAAAAGGTTACAAGTGCCAAGACCACCCCAAGATGCAGATATATAGATGAGTCCCATAGACCCAGGTTCAAATCCCAACTCTGACACTGTGTGACCTGGGGGAGCCACACCCCTCACTAAGCCAGAGTTCTGAGACCCTTCCCTCTGAAAGGCAAACACACAACAGGGCCATTTAAGTTGAACTCCCTGAAAGCAAACACAAAAGTAGGCTCTCCTTATACAGGAGAGGACAAAAGCATGCATCAGATTGTCACAAGGCTCTATGACCCCAAAGAGGCCACCAGGTCACTCTAACTCCTCTATCACCACCCAGGAGTGTTGGTCCATGACCCCATCCCTATCTGCATGCAAAGGCAACAGTAACAACAACAGCCAGTGTCTTGCAGGGGCCTGCCCACTGCTATATGAAGGCCTGGCCAACATGCTGCCTTCAATCCTCTCATGCCAGGACTTTCCAGAGCCAACGCTCAACTCACAAACAGGCCCCTCTTCAGTGACTCCGGGCTCCTTTCTGGCCACCAAAGCTCAGAAACACCAGGTCATCCCAGCCCAGTGGTGATCCCTGCCCTCCCGTGGTTAGGACAGTCAGCAGGAAACTGGGACCAAGAAAAGGAACCACTCACCATGGAGATGACAAACAGGGAGTTATCAAAGGACATGTCTGTAACAGAAGGAGAGAGGAATTCCAAGGCTGAGGCCAGTTTAAACTTCCCTGCCCACCGCCCCCTCTCCAGCCTGCCCCAGCCCACAGGCCTTGAGTCCACTGCGGGAGAGGGTAGGGCCCATCACCCAGCATCCTCTCTTGCTCCCTTTCAACCCTCTGTGCGGAGTGAACTGTTCCAACTACAGACAGAACCATGTCCCTCCCCTGCTCAAAACCCCCCTCTGACCTCTGCTGCCCACAGGAAAATGGAGGCCTTGTCTCAACTCACAGCTTCCTCACACTCCCACCTTCCGGAACACCTCTAGGCGATTCCACCTCTCTGGGCTTTCTCAAGTGCTCAGTCCCTGACTCATCACCCAGCTACTCCCTGATCCTGTTGTAGGTCTCCACCTAAACGTCGCTTCTTCCGGGCTGACCTCCTCATCCCGGACAAGGTCCTGATGGCAGTCCTGAAACAACCCTGCCATGGGGCAGTTTCCCCACTGGAGCTGGGATTGTGGCAGAGGCCACGCCTGTCGTGGTCATTGCGACACCCCCAGATCTTAGTACATGGTAGGTGCTTAATAAATGTGTACCCAAAAAAAAAAAGAACAAACAAACAAACCCGTCGCGTCGATTCCAACTCATAGGGACCCCATAGGACAGAGTAGAACTGCCTTATGGTGTTTCCAAGGAGCGTCTAATGCATTTGAACTGCCGACCTTTTGGTTATCTTAATCACTATGCCACCAGGGTTTCCAATAAATGTGCAGTAGGACAAAAAACTGGGTTTCTCCACTTGGCCCCTTAAAGACAGCGGCGCATCTCACAGGCTGGCTGCCTCTCGCCCCCTAGTGGAAGCCGGCAGAATGACAGGTTTGGGGAGACGTAAGGAGTATCTCCTGAGTGACCCACGTGCCAGGCATAAGGACAGCACCCGGTGTGCAGTGGAGAGAAAGGCGGTCACAGTCCTTTTGCAGTGAAGCTGATCGTCCAGCAGCGGAGGTGAATGTTAAGTACAAAGCACACAATGATTATTTGTGTTTGCTGCTGAGGGCTAAGGAGAATTGCCGGGTGCTCGGGCATCCCCGGATGATGCAAACGGTTAAAGTTCTGGGCTGCTAACTGAAAGATGGGTGGTTCAAGCCCACCCGGAGGTGTCTTGGAAGAAAGGTCTGGCACTCTACTTCTGAGAAATCTGCCCCTGAAAATCCTACGGATACCTCGAAGAATGTAATCAATGTCAATGAATTGTACATGCAGAAACTGTTGAATTGGTGTATGTTTTGAAGCCCTGGTCGTACAGTGGTTAAGAGCTCGGCTGCTAACCAAAAGGTTGGCGTTTCGAATCTACCAGCCTCTCCTTGGAAACCCTACGGGGCAGTCCTATAGGGTCACCATGAGTCGGAATCAACTCCACAGCAACAGTTTTTTTTTTTTTTGGCTATGTATATTTCCAACAACAAAATAAAATTAAAAGAGAAAGAAAGAAAATCCTACGGAACATAGTTCTACTCTGACACACATGGGGTTGCCATGAGTTAAAGTTGACTGAGAGCAACTGGGTTTGGCTCTTTTTTTTGTTGGAGGTGGCATTAAGTAGGAAGCCAAGACCCTGTCTTGGGCGTCAGGGAAGGCTTCCTGGAGGAGGTCACCTTTAGAGGAGCCTGAAGGGAGAAGAGTGTTCCAGGCTGAGGGCAGAGTGAGTGAAAGGTAAGGAGGGCAGATGAGAGGTGACCCTGGCAGGTGGTGGGAGTGTTCTTGGCCCTCAGGGGACTGAGGAGCTACTGAGAGTTTTAAGTAGGGAGTAATGGGGCCCACTGGCGTTTCAGGCCGGGAGGACAGGAGTGAGGACGCACGCACCTGAGGGGGTGAAGTTAATCTGGGCCCAGCAGGATTCTCTCTCTCTGCAAAGGAATTCAAGAGAAAGTGAGGACCCACCTGGCCACCCACCAGCACGCTGGGGTGGCCTCTTAGGAAGTCCTGGCCTCAAATCAGGCCCAATACTTGGCCTTCAGTGCCTACCCATCCACACATCCTCCCCGCAGTATGCCCTGGAAGGGAAAGCAACAATGCCTGATCCATGGTACACTGGGTGAGACTTCCCACACCAGGTTGATGGGAAAATGGAAAAATGGAAATTCACTTGCCCCAGTCACTCAGCCAGCTGAAGCCATGATTCAAACCCTAGGGGGAGGCCAGCAGACATCCTGACTCCCAGGAACCAGGGCCACGGCCTACAGGGTGCAAACTGGGCACTGCGCAACCCCAGCAGGCACTCACCTCCTCATCATGGATTTCTAAATGGATTACAACAATTTTCCAACAGCAGGCAATAAGGGGACGTGAGGAAGGCTCTGACACTTGCTCCCTATGTGACTGGGCACTGAGCCTCAGTCCACTAATCTGTCGAATGGGGTTATTAATAGTGTCTGCTTCCAGGGTTGCAGTGAGGATAGCATCAAGTCCTGCTTAGGAGTCTCCTAGTCCAGTGCCCAGTGTACAGTAGGCACTTAATAATTGGCTCCTGCTCTATTAATCGGCCCTCCCATTGGTGGATGCTGTTTAGGGTGGGAACCCAGGAACTAGGCCCAGCTCCTTAGCAAAAGATTCTTTGACACCCATCAGGATCTCTTGGGCTGGGATCGAGTGTTTATGTCTCTGAAACCACCCTCTGAAGAGTCTCCAGGGACTGTCTCACCTTTTCTTCTGCAAATTTGTGACTTTAACTGGGGACAAAAAAAAAAAAAAACAAATAAATAAACATAGTTAGATTTGGGTCCCAGTTGCATCTGGCAAGTTCCTAAAGCCCCCAAAGGCCTCAGAGAGAAGTATAGCAATTTCTGATTTTTAAGACCCCACTAAGGAGCCCTGGTGGTGCAGTGGTTAAAGAGCTTAACTGCAAACTGAAAGGTTGGCAGTTCGAGCTCACCATCTGCTCCACGGGAGAAAGATGTGGCAGTCTGCTTCCGTAAAGATCTACAGCCTTGGAAATCCTATGGGGCAGTTCTAGTTCTACTCTGTCCTACGGTGTCACTATGAGTCAGAATTGACTCAGTGGCAACAGGTTTAGTTTTGATAAGTCCCCCCAGCACTAACTCTGAATGCAACCCCTTCCCTGCCTCATACACTTGCAGCCCTGCCTTGCCGTCTCATCTGCCAAGTTTGCCACACACCAGGAGAGTCCCTGCAGACGTTTCTTTCTTTTTCAGTTACAGCACTAACGTGGACAAACTTCAAACCATGTGCAAGTCCGTAAACTGTTGTTGTTTTTTTAATATCAATTCCCCCTGCCCACCACCTTCATCTCACTTATGAAGGATTGTTCCTGCCTGTGTTTTAGAGTGAGACTTGCCCAAAGTGTCTTCCTCCGTGCTCCTAAAAAATGGGTGTGAGCGTGAACACATTTACACACTCCAGAGGTCAAAAACTGGTAGTCCATGGGTCGTGTTTTCTTTGCCCGCTGTTACCTTTCCTGATCACCATGACAACCGTCACCAGCAAAGCAAGGAAGAGGACTCCAGCCAGGCTTAGGGAAAGTGCCAGGATCCAAGTGGGCACTGGGGGAAAATGGAAAAAGACAGAGAGGGCAGATCAAGGAGGTGTGTGGGCAGGGAGAGGGTGAGACACCTGTTGTGCCCCCAGGTTACCTTTCGGGAGCCAGCTCTCTCCCCTGTGCTCCAGCCATGTGGTTTGGGTATAGTTGCCTGGAGAAAAAGCAAAGCTTGAGTCTAGCCAATTAGCATATTCCCTCCCTCTGGTCATCATGATTAGTTCAGGGAGCGCACGTGGCCTAAGCTGAGCCAATAAAAGCTAATTTTGGGACTGTGATTGGACCACTGGGAAAAGAGGTTTACTCCTCCGGCTAGCATTGCAAAGCTGATAGGATATACATCGGGAGCTGCAGGGCATGATTTTGCCACCATGACAGGGAGGACTTGCCTGGGAATAAAACCCTGACAGAATAAAGTGGGACTGGCAAGGGGCAAAAGAATGCTGACTTCTTTGAGCACCTGGATCCAACCATACCTGAAGTCAGTCTGCTTCTGGACTATCCAGTTCTATGAACCAACAAATTCTCTTCTGCTACTTAAGCCAGTTTGAGTCAAGTTTTCAGTTACTTGCAACCTGAAGAGTCCTGGTGGTTTCAGCCTGGGTCCTAGGGGGTCAGACAACATCCACCCCCAGCCGCATGGTGGACTCTGAGGCCCACGCAGAGGTCAGGAACAGAAGCACGGAAGCCCCAGCTCCAGAATTTTCTTCTCTCCAAAGGACTCAGCTGCCCCTCCCTGGAGAGACAGAGGATCTCTCCCGGGCTCCAGGAGGAGATGTCCTGACCTCAGCAGAGGTCAGGAGCTAAACCAGGAGCAGGAAGGAGAGACACACACTTGGATTCTCACAGTGTCAGCCCTTGTTCATTCATTCATCTGGGGCAGGAGGGCTGTTGCCACTTCCCTACCCCAAGACCACAAGACTAAGGTGAGAGAAGGGGGCCTTTGACAGTGGAGCTCATGGCCAGGAAGTCCACAGAGACTGCTCTTTCACACAGCGTATGTGCCTCTGCTGGCAACAAGGATCTCTTTGCAGCGGAAAGTTCTGATTGATGGTGACACAGCGGTCCAGCTGGAGACGGGACCCCTGGGGGAGCATCACTCCCTCTGTTCCTGAATTCAGAGTCCACGCCCCGCCCCCCCTCCTGGAGGGGCCAGAGAGACATCAGCCCTCCCCCAGCTCCCATCTTACTCAGAGGAAAAGCCAAAGTCCTCACTGCTGCCCACAAGGACCTGTACATTCAGCCCGCATCTGCTCCCTGCCCTTCTCTCCTTCCTCTCTCCCCGCTACTCACTCCTCTCTGGTCCCACGCTCCTCCTGAGGCACACACCTGCCTCAGGGCCCTTGCACAGGCTGTTCCCTCTGCCTGGAATGCTCTTGCCCCAGATACCCACATGGCGGCTTCTTCTCAAACATCATTTCCTCAGAGGAACCTCCTGTGACTACCTTACGTTCTATTTAAAATGACACCCTTCACCAGGCTGTATTTCCTCCTCGTACTTTACTTATGCCTGCTCACATACTGAATATTTATTGGACTGCTTGTTTATCTTTTGTCTCTGCCAGGAATATTAGCTGCAGGAGGGCAGGGACATTGTCTGTTTCACTCGCTACGGTGCCTGGCACAACGTTGGTGCTCACAAATGTTTGTGGCCGAGACGGGAGGGTGCAGTCTAGTGTGGTGGTTCACAGCCTGGTCTTTGGAGGCCACTGGAATCCCAGCTTGGCCACCTGCTTACTATGTGACTTAAGCAAGTCCCTTTGCCACTTGTGCCTCAGTTTCCCTATATGCAAAATGAGGAGAATTCCTGTACCCATCTCACAGGGTGGCTGTGAAGATTAAGAAAGGAAGGATGAGGGAGTCCTGGCGACTTATCAGCCTGGCTTTTCCTATGCAGAGTTCCAGGAGAGGGAACACCACATGCAAAGGCTCAGCAGTGTGGAAATGGAGCTACTGGCAGGGTGGCCCGTGGGAAGGCCTTACCTGGGAAAGAAACATATACGGACTTGCTGAAGTCCGATAGTTGGGGCTGGCTGTGCTCCCCTATCACACTGTACTGGCAATGGAATGCTCCCCCTGGAGCCTCACTGCTGTTGCCGCTCAAGTTGAAGGTGACCCCAAGCTGGCCTGCAGGGGCCTGCAGGAGCTGGACCACCTGCCCACCGCAGTACAGCGTAAAATTCGCCCCCAGGAAGTCCTTGGGGGCCGTGCACACGATGTGGATGGGATCCTTCTGGCTGCTGGGGTGCAGGGGCACCAGCAGGATGGACGGCGCTGGGATGGCCAAGGAGCCTGTGAAGCAGAATAAGGGAAGGCCATGTGGGTGGGTGGTTACAGTGGAGGCTCTGGAACCCAGGCTCCCCAACCTGGCTGTGTGGCCTTGGGCAGGTAGCTCCACCTCTCTGGGCTATGGTTTCTATGTGTATCAGGAGGATGGTGATCCCTACCCTGCTGCTAGGTTGAGGGAATTGAGTGCCCGGCACAGAGCATTTGAGTCATTTTATAATAATAGCGATGGTTACTATAAAATCGAAAAACCAAACCCATTACCATCAAGTCAATTTCTACTCATAGCAACCCTATAGAACAGAGGAGAACGGCCCCCATAGGGTTTCTAAGGCTCTAATCTGTACAGAAGCATACTGCCACATCTTTCTCCTGCGGAGCAGCTGGTAGGTTCGAACCACCAATCTTTTGGTTAGCAGCCGAGTGCTTAACCACTGTGCCACCAGGGCTCCTTAGTAATCATTATAGAGTCATATAATTATACTGTACTTTTTTGCAAATAATGCACCATGTAAGTAACATAAGGCATAGCACATTTACGGAAATGGGGGGCAAGTTGCGCGGTTGGCAAAAAAGTATAACGGGCAGGTTATTTTTGTAAAAACACGGTACTCTTATTACTCCCATCAGCAAATACATACTTAGCACTGACTATGTGCCAGGCCCTGCTCTGGGTGATGGGAGCAGAGCAGTGAACAGGACAGACAGATAGACACGCATGCCTCTTAGAGCTGACGTTCTTGTCCAGGAGACAAAGTGCACTGTGCAGCCAAGTAGACAGGATACTGGGAAGGCTGTGGAGGGGCAGAGGGACCTTCAGGGCAAAGGCCCTGAGCATGGAAAGGAAGCAGTGAGGAGGCTGGGGTGACTGGAGGAGTGTGGCCAAAGGGGAGAGCAGGAGGAACAGAGGCAGAGGGTCCAGAACCCAAGCTGTGATGAGGAATACGGGTTTCGGAGTATGGCCTAATGCAGCGGGACGTTTCTGCAGAGACCAATCTCTGCCCCAGGTGCCCACAGGCTGCTGAGCAGGGCGTCTGGCTCAGGTGAAACCTACACGAGCCTCCCTTTGTTCAGCCTCCACACGTTGGCCCAGCCTCTGCCCTCCATCCCCAGCAGATCTTCCTGCTACACAGACCAACAGGGCTGAGTCATGGGGCGTGGGCATGCCCTCTCCAGCAGGCCGATATTTCTGATATTCTTGACATAGGGGTGATGAGGAGCCTGGCAAGAGAAAGCACCTCCTGGGGAATTTCCAAGGCTCTTAGCCAAACCTATCAGAGCTCAGCTTCCTCCCTCACCTGGGAAGGGCAGCCTGGACTGATTTCTGGCCCCAGAGCAGTAAGATGGGGGGGGGGGGGGGGCTGGTGGAGAGGGTGTTAGACTCACCAGCTGCGAAAAGCAGGACAGTCCAGGGCATCTCTCCTCCCGTGTGTGGCTAAAGCCAGAGTGGCCCACGGCTGCCGGCCAACTCCTCCTGTGAGGCCAGAACAGGGAAAGAAGAACCAGGGCTTACTGGAGTCAGAGTGTTTCCTCACTGGCAGGAAGTTGCACACCCTCGGGGGCTGAAAGGGACTCTCACCTCTCCCCACCCCTTTCGCATACTCACATCAGATTCTGGCATCTCTCTGCACCTTGGTGGCTGTGGTTCTGCAAATTGGAGGGAAAAACGGACGCAACAGTTGGGTGTTGGTTTATTTTTTCTCCTCCTAAAGGAACTCCTCTGCACAAGGAAGGGCGATGGCAGTGGGTTCTTTGGGGAACCCACAGCCAAGACACAAACCGCAGCCCAAACAGTGCCACAGTTGAGACAAATACTCGGTGAGGGTGGCTAGGGCTTGGCCTCAGTGACCTCAGGCAAGGCATGGGGTCCTTCTTTGAAGCCTCAGCTTGCTGCTTGGTAGAATGGGGCTGAGAGTAGTGGACATTAGATCCAAAGAACTTATGGTATGAAATGCAAAGCTTAGTAGGTTGTGAGTGCTTCTGATGTGAAGACACAGGGAAGAAAAGCTTCACCACCCAGGTGAAAGGGACCACTAGCTCCAGAACTGAGGACATTAAAATGATAGTTTGCATGACAAGTTGCCTCCTACTTACAGTCCAAAACTTCCAAGGACCTGTCCTAGCAGTGGGCTTCTTTGGTCACTCTAAATGATCCTGTTCAAATCAAGCAGGTATATCTGGAGGTTCTCTCCTCAGAATAATGTAGGTATGTGGTCACTGAACACCAGAAAAGGCCATTGGAGAGAATGTTTTTCCTTGGACACACAAAGCTCTTTCTGACCTCAGGGCTTTTGCACATGCTGTTTGACCTGCCAGGGACACAATTCTATCAGCCTGGTCAAATCCCACTCATCGTTCAAGTCTCAGCTTAAATATCACTCTAGGAGATCTCTCCAGAATCCTCTGGATTTAGGAAAAAAAAAACAAAACCCTTGCTACTCTAGACATGGTGCCTTGTGATTTTCCTTTATTATAATTAGCATGTTTGTATTTTCAAGGAATTTGTCCATTTCATCTAAGTTGCCAAATTTACTGGTATAAAGTTGTTCATATTCTCTTATCTTTTTAATGTCTACAGGCTCTGTAGTGATGTTCTCTCTCTCATTCTTGATAATAGTAATTTGTGTTTTCTCTCTTTTTTTCTTGATTAGTCTTGCTAGAGGTGAGTCAGTTTTATTAGTATTTTCAAAGTACCAACTTATGGAGCCCTGGTGGCACAGTGGCTAAGAGCTTGGCTGCTAACCAAAAGATCAGCAGTTCAAATCCACCAGCTGCTCCTTGGAAACCATATGGGGCAGTTCTACTCTGTCCTATAGGGTCACTATGAGTTGGAATCGACTCGAATGCCACCAGTACAGGTAGTACAGTATCCTCTATTTTCTATTTCATTGATTTCTGCTCTTTATTTTCTTTCTCCTACTTATTTTGTGTTTAATTTGCTCTTCTTTCTATAACTTCTTAAAGTGGAAGCTTAGATCATTGATTTCAAACTTTTTTACTTTTTAATATAAGCATTTAAAGCTACACATTTCTATATGATAAAACATTTAACTTTACCTAATCTGGCCGTTGTCTTTGGCTGCTGAGAAATAACCCTTAGAACCTTGGAATTTAAGTGTCTTCCATAAGGACTCCAGGTTAGGTGAAGTGATGAGGTGAGTCTGGGTTGGGGGCTGGCAAGGTCGGAAAGACCAACCACGTAATACCTCATGATCACCTTGTAATCATGGGAAGAGGGGCTGGTCAGGCCAGAAAGACCACCTTGTGATATCAGCCAACCTCAGGGGAGAAGGCCTGGAGTTTGCATGACATAATGAGACCCCCAGTGAAAGCTCTGGACACTGAAGCTCTATGGGCTTCCTGGTTAGTAAAAGACATCCATGAACATGAGAAGGTAGTGTGTTCCTTTTCAGGCCATAGAGCTCCACATCAAGAACCCTGACAGACTTCTCCTTACGTGTCTCTTTGTATCCTTTTTTCCTACAATAAAACTGTTGTATAAGTACAGCACTTGCCATTAATTCTGAGTCATTCAGTGAATTACTGAACCCAAAGGAGTAGTGGGAGCCAGCAGGTCAGAAGTGAGGGAGCCCACAGGGGACTACCAAGCTTGAGCTTGGTATCTTGAAGGGGTAGAGGAAAATCCTTGAATTTGTAGCCAATAGGTCAAAAGTTCGGGAGCCCAGGGGGGACTCCCAAACTTGTGGCTGACATCTGCCTAGCTGGCAGTCTGAAGGACACTGTTCTCTTAACTTGTAAGCTCTGACCTAGCTCCATGCGGCCAGGGTCAAAGAAAGAAGTGCTGCATGTTGCCATTGGTGTCAGAGAAGTGGAAAAGTGCGTATTTTTATTTGATGCTGATTATTATCCTTCATAATAGCCCTCTGAGCACTAGTTTAACTGTATCACACACGTTTTGATATATTGTGTTTCATAATCATTAAGTAGAAATATTTTATTTCCTTGGTAATTTTTTCTATAAACTATAGGTTATTTAGAAGTATGTTGCTTAATTTCCAAATACTCGGACTTTATCGATAGCTTATTGTTGTTGTCAGCTGCTGTCGAGTCGGTCCCAGACTCATGGCGACCCCACGCACAATGGCATTGGACTGTTGCGATTCACAGAGTTTTCACTGGCTGAGTTTCAGAAGTAGATAGCCAGGTCTTTCTTTTTAGTCTGTCTTAGTCTGAAAGCTCTGCTGAAACCTGGTCAGCATCATAGCAGCATGCACACCTCCACTGACAGACGGGTGGTGGCTGAGCATGAGGTGCGTAGGCTGGAAATTGAACCTGGGTCTCCCGAATGGAAGGCAAGAATTCTACTACTGAACCACAACTGCCATAGTGGTGCAGCGAATTACTTAATATGGCCCTTCTAGCCATAATCTTGTAACTCCCACCAAATGACAGGGTGAGGTTATGTAAATGAGGTGCTTGTGGCCCACTGAGGCTATTGGATAGCTTGCTGATAATGTAAATAAGGTGCATGGCACCCTTGTGGGGGCGGGGCCATGCAAATAAGGTATATGGAACCCTAGAGAAGGGACTGGTCAGTTTTGTCATCCTGCTAGGCTTAAAAGAGCAGTTAATCCCAGAGCAGAAGGGAACCTACCACCACAAAAAAAGAAGAGCTAGGAATGGAGCACGTTCATTGGATCCAGGTTCACTGTGCTGAGACCTCCTAGACCCAGAAGACAGAGAGAGAGCTGTAACACTAGAGACAGTGAGAGACGGCGAGAAGCAGTGGCAGAGAAACAGCAGCAGCAGAGGCAGACAAACCAGGAGACTAGAAGGAGACAGCATGTTTGGCTTCCTGGCCCACGGAGCTAGGTGGTTTCAGTGGAGCAAGAGAGCTGAGGCTGAGGCTTATTGCTAGAGTGAGGTGCCTCTAGGCACTCATTAGCAGAGCTAAAAGAGCTTTGTAACACTTGCCTGAGCAGGGCCAAGGCAGAGGAGCCGGAGAGAGGTCTGCCTGTGGGCATGGCTGGGAAGAGGCTGTCCTGATCAAAGAACTGTATCCTGAGCTTTTCTGAACCTGAATTATAACCTGTTACTTTCCTAATAAACTCATATAGTCGTGAGTATTGTCTGTGAGTTGTGTGGCCATTGCAATGAATTACCGAATCCAGCAGAGAAGTACAGAGTGCCATGGGAGGGATCGTTGGTGTCAGAATTGGTAAAAAGGTTGGAGGTTGAGGCATGTCTGAGCTCCCCCTTGTAGGAATCAGCCTTGGGCTGTTGATCTGGATTCTCCTTCCCCCTTGTGAAGTTAGAGGAGTTCAGAAGCCCCCAGCCCCCAATGCCATTTTTACAGCCTTTATACCTTATTGTTAGTGATTTTAAAATTTAATTCCTTGTGGACAGAAAATATACTTCGTATGATTTCAATCTTTGGAAGTATATTGAGACCTTTTTTATGTCCCACCTGTCTTAAGCTGGGTTTTCTAGAGAAGCAAAACCAGTAAAGTGTATAAATATATATACATAGAGAGAGATTTATATCAAGGAAACGGCTCATGCAATTGTAGAGGCTGAAACATCCCAAATCCGTGGATCAGGATAGAAGCTTCTCTCAATTCACGTAGCTGCATGGGCTGGCGAACCCAAGATCAGAAGGTTGGAGAGCAGGGCTCCAGCTCACAGGCTGCGAAGGTCGACAAATCCCAAAATCGGCAGATAGGCTGATAGCTCGACTCCCAAGAACCGGAGGCCAAATGAACAGGAGGCAGCCGCAGGATCCAGAGTGAGCAAAAAGCCAGAATTTCTGCTTATATTTGGATGCAGGCCACACCCCCAAGGAAATTCCCTTTCAACTGATTGGCTACTCATAGCAGATTCCATCACTGGAGTGATCACATATAAACGCTAAGAATCATGGCCCAGCCAAGTTGACGCACAATCTTAACCATCACACCACCATATGTTGATGAGCATTCTACGTGCACCAGAAAGTATACTCTATAGTTGTTTGTATAATGTTCTGCAAATATCAGTTAGGTGAGGTCAAGGTAGTTCCCAATACATGCTTGAATGTATTGAATTCATCCTTCATGATTTCTTAAAAATATCTCTCTTCCTCTAGGAGTGTAGGGTTGGGGTCTGTATTATCTCCTGCCATATCCCCAGGGCCAACCACAGTGCTAGGCATACCAAGCCAAACCCATTGCCATCGAATCAATTTCAACTCATAGCAACCCAACAGGACAGAGTAGAACTACCCCAAAGGGATTCCAAGGAGTGGCTGGTGGATTTGAACTGCCGATCTTTTGGCAAGCAGCCATAGCTCTTAACCACTAACACTCTACTGGACACACAGTGAACCATAAATGCTTCTTTTTAAAAAAAAAAAAATTTTTTTTTGTTGAGAATATATGTAGCAAAACATACACCAATTCAACAGTTTCTACATATACAATTCAGTCACCCTGATTACATTCTTCGAGTTGTGCAACCATTCTCACCCTCCATTTCTGAATTGTTCCTTCCTCATGAACATAAACTCACTGCCCCCTAAGGTTCCTAATTCCTATCTAATCTTTCTCACCAGTTGCTGTTGTCAATTTGATCCCATATATATAGTTCTTAAAATAACATAATGCTCAAGGCAGATATTCTTTACTAATTAAGCTAAACTATTCTCTGATTTAAAGAAGACTTCAGGGGAAATTTTTGGTTTAAGTTTTAAAGATGATCCCAGGGCAACAGTTTCAGGGGCTCATCCAGACTCCATGGCTCCAGAAGGTCTGGAGTCCATTTTCTCCCTTTTGATCAGGATTCTTCTATAGAAACTTTGATCAAAATGTTCAGTAATGGTAGCTGGGTACCATCCAGTTATTCTGGTCTCATGGCAAAGGCGGCAGTTTTTCATGAAGGCAATTAGCCACACATTCCATTTCCTCCTCCTCTTATTAAATATTTCTTGATTGTCTGATCTGAAAGCCAAAAAACATTTATTCCATCTACTTTTGTGGCTCTATCCTGGATATGTAGGAGACAAGAGTTAATAGATATTCCTGGCTTATTTAGTCCATCAACTGTTCCCTGAGTGTCACCAAGGGTCCAGTGTCGTGCTTGGTGTCATGTCCACTGTGTTGAGTGAAAACAGCTCCTGCCCTCAAGGAACTCAGAGTTCACTGAGTCAGACAAGTTGACAAGAGTTCAGTTGGCTAAGTGCTTTGATAGGGTCAGTCACAGAGAAGGGCTCTTAACCCAGCATCAGAGGCTCAGGGAAGGCTTCTGAGAGGAAGAGACATCTGACCCTGAAAAGCCTGAGAAGGAGGGCAGGGAAGGGCATTCCAGGTAGAGGGAACAGTACGTGTGAAGGGCCTTGTATGTCTGTAAAGACATCAACCCAGGAGCATTTTATATAGTGTGGGAATCTATAACCTGAATTTTGGAATTCACTAGAGCCTCTGCTCAGAAATGTAAGCATACGTACTGTATCGGTCAGGTCTCACATAGATGGCACCTTCAAGAGGCACAGCCGAGGAGTTCTGGCGAAGGGAAACCAAGAAGGGATAGTGTATTAGTTTCTTAAGGCTGCCATAACAAAACAGTACAAACTGGGTGGCTTATAAGAATAGGAATTTATTGTCTCATAGTTCTGGAGGCCAGACTTCCAAATCAATGTGTCTGCCAGGCCATGCTCCCTCTGAAGTCACGAGAGGAAAATCCTTTCTTGCCTCTCTCAGGTTCCTTGGCTTGTGGATGCATCTTCACATGGCCATCTGTCTCTCGGTGTCTCTTCTCCTCTTTCATAAAGACACCACTCAGATTGGACTAGGACCCACCCCACTCCATTATGGCTTCACATTAACTGATAACATCTTCAAAGACCCTATTTCCAAACAAAGTCATGTTCACAGGTACCAGGAGTTAGGACTTACTTTAACACGTCTTTTGGGGGGACACAATTCAAACCATAACAGTGGTGCGGCACCCTAGGGTGAGAGAGCTGTCTCCATCCCAGGCTTGAAGTTACTAGGGGGAAGCAGCTGTGGAACTTGGAGAGAGCTGTAGTTGTAGGCTTCCGTAGAGAGATGCAGCCACTGCGCCCTGCAACCCAACAGGGCAGGGGCCAGGGAATTTATAACTAGACCCCCCTCTCCTCAGGCCCTCAGATCTCCTATTAGGGCCAAACTCAGCCAGGAAGCAAGAGGAAAAGGCAGCCAAACTGGCCCAGTACATAGAGATCAGCCTTCAAGGGGCACACAGCAGCGCAGAGAAGGGTGGAGAGCAGCTCTGTGGGGCAAACCGAGACTGCCCAACACATACTCTCAGACTCTTCTAATTTCAAGGGGCTCACTGTCCTCCAGAAGCCTGTCTGCAACTCCTATGGTTGGAAGGATGCCAGGCTAAGATTCTAGGCCAGTGCTACAAAAGGAAGAGGGACCCTACATGATGTGGCCTTTGCTGACCACTCCCATCACTCATCTGGCCACTCATCTCCCCCCTCCCCCCACTTCCTCCTTTCTACCCCTGGAACTGAGTGCCTTCTGATTGCTGGGACTGTTGTTTATCTCCTGTCCCTCCCACTTCAAGTCTCAGCTGAAATGCCACTTTCTCAGAGAAATCTTACCCTGAGTCCACCCAGGCTAAATTAGCTGCCCTCTACAGAGCCCTGGTGGCACAGTATAAAGAGCCTGGCTGTTAACCAAAAGGTTGGCAGTTTGAATCCACTGGTCACTCCTTGGAAACCCTATGGGGCAGTTCTACTCTGTCCTATAGAGTCGCTATGAGTTGATGTCATGGATTGAATTGTGCTCACCAGAAATATCTGTCAACTTGGCTGGGTCATCATTTCCGGTATTGTATGATTGTCTACCATTTTGTCATCTGATGTGATTTCCCTGTGTGTTGTAAATCTATAGCTATGATGTTAATGAGATGGATTAGCGGCAGTTATATTGATGAGATATACAAGATTAGATGGTGTCTTAAGCCAATCTCTTTTGAGATATAAAAGAAAGAAGCAAGCAAAAAGAGAGATGGGGACTTCATACCACCAAGAAAGCAGCGCCAGGAGCACTGTGTGTCCTTTGGACCCGGGGTTCCTGCATAGAGAAGATGTCAGACTAGGGGAAGATTGATGACAAGCACCTTCCCCCAGAGCTGACAGAAAGAGAAAGCCTTCCCCTGGAGCTGGTGCCCTGAATTTGGGCTTCCAGGCTACTAGACTGTGGGAGAATAAATTTCTCTTTGTTAAAGCCATCCACCTGTGGTATTTCTGTTATAGCAGCGCTAGAAAACTTAGTTGGAATCAACTCAGTAGCAACAGGTTTTTGGTTTTGACTACCCTCTACGACCTAGCACTTCCTTCTAAGCACCTATCACTACCTGAGTGAATCTTAGTGCTGACCTTACTTGTGTTTTGTCTGGCTCCTTCAGGGGCATGCTAGCTCCTTGGGGACGTGGACCGTGTCTTTTATTCACCATGCCAGGTGCTCGGTAAATGTCTGTGAATAATTGGGGAAGAGGAGAGTTTCTTTTTTGTTTATCAAGGGACAAGAACCACCCATTTGGACCCCAGATGTCAGCAGAAATAGTGGATTAGGAAGCTCCAAGGTATGCCCCTCCATAGACACACCAAAAAAATCAAGCAAATACTGTTAGAATCAAGTTCATCAGAACTTTGGAAACAATCAAAGCTGCCAAGAGAATGCTGACTCAAGCAAAAGGCACCTCTGGAGCCATGGAGGCTGGATGAACCCCTGAAACTACTGGCCTCAGGTAATCTTTAAACCTGGAACCAAAAATAACCCCTGAAGTCTTCTTTAAACCAAACCATAGTTTAGCTTAACTAGTAAAGAATGTCTGCCTTGAGAATTGTGCTTTCAAGATTTACCTATATGGTATCAAATTGACAACAGCAACTGGAAAGAAAGATTAGACAGGAACCTTAGGGGGCAGTGAGTTCATGTTAATGAGGGAGGAACAATTCAGAAAAGAAGGGTGAGAATGGTTGCACAACTCGAAGAATGTGATCAATGTCACTGAACTGTACATGCAGAAACTGTTGAATTGGTGTATGTTCTGCTATGTATATTCTCAACAACAAAAGCAACAAATAAATTATAAATAAATAAACAGATGAAAAAGGTAGCTTAAAAACAGAGGGGAAGCTTCTTAGCATCTTCACTTGACCTTGGCCCATCCATCTTCAGGGCTTGGGGTGGTTGTGGAGACAACAGCCTGCATTCCAGGTGTGGGACCCTGGCCCAGCCTTCTAGAGGGAGCAAAGCAGTTCTCCAAGAACTGTTTTTGTCAGTTCCAACCTGTCTGGGGCTACCTAAAGGACTGAGGCAAGGACCTTAGCCTCCTGGGGCAAAAGATAACAACTGGGGCAAAAGACGGACACACCAAAAGCCTGCGAAGAAAAGCTAAGGAGAGAGTTTCTTTGGGTAATTACAGCTTTCAAAGCACCTTGTATATTTGGGAATTTAGAAAGCAACCTGCATGCCCAGGGCAGGACATATGCTCAGAAAAGACCTGAGAAGACCCCAAACTTTCACCTCTGGCTGATCCCTAGTCTCAGTGCAAGGAGAAAGTGAGGGCTGGGCTAAGCGTTGAGGGAGTGCCCCAGCACAGAGCCAATCTGCAAAGACTTCTTGTTGTTGTTGTATGCCTTCTAGTCACCTGCCCCCAGGTGAACCCAACTCATAGTGACCCTATAGGACAGAGAAGAACTGCCGCAAAGGGTTTCCAAGGCTGTAATCTTTACAGAAGCTGAGGAGATCACCAGGTCTTTTCTCCCATGGAGTAGCTGGTGAGTTTAAACCGCTGACCTTTTGGTTATCAGTTGAGCACTTTAACCACTGCGCCACCATGGATCCTCCTGTAAAGACCAGGAGAGGGGTTTTCATTTTCCTTTTTTTTTCCTTCTCCAGAATAAAGAACTCTTACAGCTCAATAACCAAAACACAAACAACCCAATTAAAAAATGGGAAAAGGACTTGAATATACATTTCTCCAAAGAAGATATACAAATGGTCAACAAGCACACGAAAAGATGCTTAACATCATTAGGCATTACAAACCCACTGCCAACGAGTTGATTCTGACTCATAGTGACCCCATAGTGTTTCCAAGGCTGTAAATCTCTATCGAAGCAGACTTCCGCATCTTTCTCCCATGGAGCCGCTGGTGTTTTTGAACCCCGACCTTTCAGTTAGCAATCAATCCCTTTAACCATTGTGCCATCAGGACTCCTTCTCATAGTGACCTTATACGACAGAGTAGAACTGCCCACCCCATAGGGTTTCCAAGCAGCAGCTGGTGGATTTGAACTGCTGACTTTTGGTTAGCAGCCAAGCCCTTAACCACTGTGCCACCAGGGCTCCATCCATTAGTTATTAGGGAAATGCAAATCCATACCACAATGAGATACCACTTCACACTCACTAGGACGGATGGCTATAATTTAAAAAATGGGAAATAACAAGTGTTGGCAGATGATGTGGGGAAATTGGAGCCCTTATATATTTCTGGTAGGAATGTAAAATGGTTTAGTCGCTGAGGAAATGAAAAAGTTTGATGGTTCCTCAAAAAAGTTAAACATAGAATTACCATATGACCCAGCAGTTCCATTCCTAGTCATACACAGAAAAGAACCGAAAGCAAGTACTCAAACCAATGCATGTACACAAGTGTTCATAACAGCGTAAGTAACAATAACCAACAGGTGGAATCAACACACATGTCCATCAGTGAGTGAAAGGGTAAAGAAATTGTGGCATATAAATACAATGGAATACTCTTCAGCCATAAAAAGGAATGAAGTACTGATAACATGCTACAACATGGATGAACTTCGAAACATTTGCTAAGTGAAAGAAGCCAGACACAAAAGGTCACACATGGTAGGATTCTATTTATACGAAATATCCAGAATAACTGCTTAATAGGTACAGGGCTTCCTTTTGGGGTGGTGAAAATGTTTTGGAACTAGATGGAGGTGATGGTTGTACAGAATTGTGAATGCCATTGAGTTGTTCACTTTAAAATGGTTAATTATGCTAAACGAGATAAATCAGTCACAAAATAAGCAAATATATAGAACCCAAAGATTATTAATGGTTACTAGGGGAGTGAGGGAGCGGAAAAGAGGGAGTTTCTGTTTGGGGAGCATTGAGTTTGTTAATGGTGGTGGAATATTTTGGAAAAGGATAGTGATAATGGTGGCACATGAAAAATGTAATCAATGTCATTAAATTGTAAATATGGAAGGTGCACTGGCGAATGTTTTGGTGTGTATATATTCACCACAATTTAAAAAAAAAGGTTAATTTTATGTTATGCAAATTTCACCTCAATAATGAAGGAAAAAAGCATCACCCATTCTCTATCACTACTGTTCAAGCAGTGAGTGTGAATGACGGGAAAATCTGGGAGTGAAAAGAAATACAAAATGTGTGGCTTCCCCAAATTCTTCAAACGGAGGCAAGAGTTGACAACCAACAGCTCTTTTGAAGAGTAACTGCCACCTCTCCCAGGCGTACCATTTAAAGACTAAAGATGTCCACTTAAACATTTCTTCTCATATTTACACAGAATCGACAAGTAGCTCATTTTTTCAATGACTTTTGTCTTCCTGTCTACTCCCCGGAAGCAAGTCATCTACTTCCAAATGCTCTACGCTGCTCTGAACCTATCTGGATTGAGAGGTTAAGTGACAGGCTGCCCCAGGGCAGGCGATACACCAGGCAGGAAATAACATCCAGTGTTTACTGAGGACCTACTATGTGCCAAGCACTGAAGTTAAGCACTAGACAGACATTCTCTCGTTTAATACAACTCAATGAGTTAGAACTATTATTATCCCCATTTTAGGGATGAGGGAATTGAGGCTCAGCAAGGTACTGCCTCAACTAAACAGCGCGGCAGGGTTTGAACCCATGCAACCTGCTTCCTCGGCCCACACTCCCATCTCTCCTCTTACTGCCTCTAAGCACCCTGGCTGTTGTTTTTCTTACTCTGAGCCACTTAAATCACTCTTTACCAGCCTGGCCCGCGAGTTGGAAATCTTTGGAATGGAGGGTGGGGCCACACTCCCGCTACCGACTCATCAAGAAAAGCTCAGCGCTCACTATGGGCCAGGCCTCAGCTCACTCAATTCTCACGGCTCTCCTATAGGGTGGTCACTACATGACCCCCAATTTACAGACGAGAGAACTGATAAATAGTTCTAAGGCGCAAAGGGAGATGGGGTCGGCCGTCAAATCTGGAGCCACGCTCACAGACCAAGAGCAACACAAACCCCAGCTCAGTATAACCCGATCCTCTCCCCACCCCACGGCCCAACAGAGCATTTTTATACATGAATCCTACAGGTCGCGCAAAGGGCCATGCCCGGCCGCTACGTCGTTCCCGCTCCGCCCAACCTGGATTGCCCAACAGTTGCCGCGTAGCGCACTCTGGGAAAACCACAGGGCGGTGCTTGAGAAGGACCCGACCGCCTCCGCCTTAGTTGTCTTAACCTTTGACTGAGAAGAATGGGCCACCCACATGGCACTTATTTTTTATCATTTCCACCCACCAGCAATTCAGATTATGCCTGGAGTTCTTCCAGAAAAAAGTCTCTACGAGTTTGAGTGTTTTCAGACGCATCAGGCACCCATTCGGGCAACTGGATACTCAGGTGGGCCTTCACTCCCGGCTCCGCTGGTTTCGGACAACGGGCAGAAGCAGCGGCCAATCAGCTCTACTGAGTAGCAGAAGGGCAGGGCTAGTCCTTAAAGGAGACACGACCCGTTAGCAGACCGGAGGGTGACCCGGATGATGGCGGGCGGCGCTGCCCTAACCCTGGCCCTAGGGCTACTACTGCCGCCAGTGGGGGTTGGATGGGCGGGGCCCCCGCCGATCCAGGACGGTGAGTTCACGTTCCTGTTGCCCGCGGGGAGGAAGCAGTGTTTCTACCAGTCCGCGCCGGCTAACGCAAGCCTCGAGACCGAGTACCAGGTAGAGGTTCCTGAACCTGGGAGCGAGCGGAATAATGGACAGGGGGCGTGGCCAAGCCGCTGAGGCGAGACGTGTATTAAAAAAGGAATGGGGAGGAGCCCGCGCGTGACAGCGTGTGGGCGGGGCTAGGGTGCGCGAGCCAGTGGGGGCGGGGCTAGTGCATGGGAGTCATGAAGGTGGAGCTAGAGTAAGACAGGCGGAGGGGGCAGGGCCAACGAGTGAGGGGGCGGGGCCAATGGGAAGGAGAGGAAGCCCTTCAGAGGGCAGGACCCTCCTCATTGCGCAGGGCCAAAGGGGTTGGATGAAATGACGGACGCTGGTGGGCCTGAGTGCTGAAAGGAAGGCTGGAAGAAACGGCTGGTCAACATGAGGGTTTCTGGGGGTGGGTTGAAGGAAGACGGCAGGGCCCTGTAGTTGTTTGGGGCGTGACTAGGTAAACATCAATCAACGACCTTCGAGGGGGGCGGGACCAGATGAAAGAAAATTACCAGCCAGTTGCCTTCAGCGCGTTGTTGACTCATGGACACCCCATGGTGTGTTAGAGTAGAACTGTGCTCCACAGGGTTTTCAGTGGCAGATTTTTTGGAAGTAGAGGCATATCTGGGTGGGCTAGAACCACCAACCTTTCCGTTAGCAGCAGAGGGCGTTTGCACCTTCCAGGGATGAAAGAGCAGATCCCAAAACTGTCATTAGTGAGGGTGGAGGCATGGTGCGGCCGGAGGGATGGTTGGGGGCGGGACGGGAGTGTCTGTGCCTGGTAGGCCCTTGGTGGTCTGTATTGGTTCTGTGCTAGTTGGCCCAGGCCTGGCCTTTCTAGATAGGTGCTCTGGACTCACCCCCAGCCCCCCACCTGCTTTTACCTGCCCCCCAGGTGATCGGTGGTGCTGGGCTGGACGTGGACTTCTCCCTGGAGAGCCCTCAGGGCACGTTGCTGGTCAGCGAGTCCCGCAAGGCAGACGGGATGCACACGTGAGTGAAGTCCTGCTGCATGCCTGGGTTCGGTTACAGCCCTCCCCCTTCCCAGATGCCTCGGGTTACCACCCTGCCTGCCCCAGGAGTCCCTCTGGGCAGCCGCTCAGTCATGTTTGTGTGCCTGTCTCTGCGCAGGGTGGAGCCCACAGAAGCTGGAGACTACAAGCTGTGCTTTGACAACTCCTTCAGCACTATCTCTGAGAAGCTGGTGTTCTTTGAACTCATCTTCGACAGTCTGCAGGACGACGAGGAGGTGGAGGGCTGGGCTGAAACCTTGGGCTGGCCTGATGCCGTGGAGCCAGAGGAGATGCTGGATGTCAAGATGGAGGACATCAAGGTGTGCCCAGGCCACTCCTCCCAATCTCTGCCCTTCTTCCTGAGCTGAGGCCCTCTCCTTGGCCCGACCCCACATTTCTAGGGGCAAATCCTGTTCCTAGGGCTTAAATAACTCATTACATCTCCATAACCACTCCATGAAGTAGGTCCTGTGCTCTACGCATCCCCACTTTACACTGGTGGAGAGAATGAGACACAGGATGGCTGACTCTTCCAAGGCCACAGCAACTAGCAAGCAGCAGAGCCAATATTTGAAGCCAGGCAGTCTGGCTCCAATGACTTTCCTGTTAAGCATTACTAAATATGTGCTTCATATATATATCAGCATTTAATTCTCACAGCCCTTCTGAGGTGTAGAGAAGACATCGAGGTCCAGAGAGATATATTAACTTGTTCGTGGTCACAAAGCCAGGGAGTGCAGAGTGAGGATTTGGACCCAGCATCCTGCTCCCCCACCCCACCACGGTCACTCTCCCTGTCTCCCCCAGTCTCATTGGTCTCTGCTCCCCGAAGGGCAGCAGCCTGACCTTGCTCCCTGTTCTGCCCCCCAGGAGTCTATCGAGACCATGAGGACCCGGTTGGAGCGCAGCATCCAGATGCTGACACTGCTGCGGGCCTTTGAGGCACGCGACCGCAACCTGCAGGAGGGCAACCTGGAGCGGGTCAACTTCTGGTCGGCCGTCAATGTGGCCGTGCTGCTGCTGGTGGCTGTGTTGCAAGTGTGCACGCTCAAGCGCTTCTTCCAGGACAAGCGCCCTGTGCCCACGTAGCCCCCACCCGAGAACCAGGGCATCAAACCGGTTTGAGCTGGTTTGTTCGTGGCCAGCAAAGTGAAATAGGAACAGACCTGAAGTTTTACAATTTGGCAGATTCGGCACGGTACCCGGCAACGGGAAAAATTATGGGTCAAAGCACTGGAATGAGCGGCTCAGAAGAAGGCGTAGTGAGCCCTTTCAGGAGTCTGATGCATGAGACTGGATTACTGGCAGGACTGTAGGAGACTGACACACATTCAAAGCAGTGCGGTCAGCCACCATCTTTGAGTGGGGCAGCCCTGCTTTGGACTGTGCTCAAAATCTGAGGGCAAGAGATTTGGTTGCTATGCAACATGTACACTGCCCTTGTTCTCTAACAGGCGATTAAGTTTCTAGCGGGCTTCAACCTGTAATTTTTCCCGTTCTGGCTATCTTTCTGGTTCACCGTAACTTTAAAAATTCAAGTCTTTTCCGGTGACACTTTCTCAGCCATGACTGAACTGGGCAGAACTGGTTCGAAGCCCTACCCAGAACAAAGACCAGGGGAAATGAAGGCAGAGGGGTGTGTGATTGTGAGACTTGGGGGTCCCTCCCCCAGCTTTGTTCCCACCTGAGGGGAGGCCGCTGTGTGCCTCCTCACTTCTGGGGCTGGACAGGGAAAATCTGCTGGCTTGCAGGCCTCAGCCCTCCAGGGCTGCTCCTACTTTCCTGGAAATTGTGCATGGTGGGCACAGCAGCATCTGAACACAAGCCTTGGGTTTTCTGGCCTCTGCCTTGGACCCTGTCATAAATGTGCCTTAGCCTGCATCTTCCAACCTGCACTAGTACTGCCAATGCAGGGCAGGGCCCAGGAAGCAAACTCTCCTCCCTTCCTTTCCGCACCTGGGCCTGGGCGCTCTGAGCCAGGTCATGGTGAGAGGGGCCTACTGCTGTGGGACTCCATGCCTTCTTCCTGTCTTTGTCTTCCTATCAGAGGCTGGCTGCTGATGCTGGGGTCGGGGGGGGGGGGGGGGTGGCGCAGGAGGCCTGCTCTTGCCAGGAGCAGGAAGGAGACACTGCTGCAGTGTTCTTGCCAGGACAGTCACTTTATTAGGCAGCAAGGTGCCCGCCCCTCAGCCCAGCAGGAACGGCTAGGGTGTGAGGTCCGGCAGTAAGAGTTCTGGGATGGGGGCCTACAAGACCCCCGCCCCTCCCCCTCTCCCGGCAGGGGCTCCACACAGCACTGAGGGGTGGCCTGGCCAGAGCCTGCGCAGGATCCTCAAGGAACAAAGGGTCTGGCCTGTGTGCCAGAGTCAATAAATTATGGTCAGAAATCACAAAGCCTGGTGATTGGGGCTCAGGGACAACAACTGGGACAGACCTGCCCCCGAGGCCCCAGCCTTGGGGCGACCAGGAGACGGGAGGGGTCTCCCACGAAGCTCAGAAGAAAGGTCGGACGGGAGCCGATGGAGGTGGTCGCCTGGGCACAAAAGAAATCAGAAAGCAAAGTTTGACTGTGACCCCGGCTGGGCCAGCAGACCTGGGCCCCTGAGAGGGCAAGAAAGGGAGCAGGGGGCCCTAGGAATGTCTTTGGGAATGTGGGACAGGGAGGGACCTAGTCACAGCTCAAGTTTGGGGTGGAAGGCAGGGATTCCTTTTCTCCTCAGCAATTGAGACACCACCCCAAGATCACACCCTGGCCCCACATGGGTGCTGTGCCAGGGGCAGCTGGTGTGTGTGCTTGCGCGTGCATGCGCGCGCGTTCATTCGTGTTCCCCACTCCTGAGGTGTTATGGAAAGTAAAAGCTCTGCCCTCTAAAGCCTGGTTTCCTCTCCGGAAGAAGGGAGTCCCTCCCCGCCCATGGAATGGGCAGACGCCCATGGTGGGACAGACACACACGGGTGTCCCAGACCTACTATGGGGACTGCTGCCCCACGTCCTCAGCCTGAACATCCACACAAAAGGCCCACACAGCAGCCACCAGAATCGTCTTCCCTTTATTTTAGTTTATTAATAGGATACAGAGTGCAGGCACTTAACAGTGGTCAAACTGAGCAAGGAGCAGGCAAGGTCTGCTCAGAGAGGCCACCCGGGACTCCACCCCAGGAGGCAGGCGTGGGTGGGACCCAGAGAGACCCTCCAAAGTCTCCCCAACCACACACAGCCTGAGCCCACGCCACCCTGGGGGACCCAGGTGGAGGGGGGCCGAGAGAGGGGACAGCAAAGCCTGATGGGCTGAGGGTTCCGGGCCGGCGAAGGCACCTCCGGCAGCCGAGGCTGGGCCGGGCTCATGTCCTGCAGTTAATACGGCTGAAGAAGGAATATGTACAACTCCCGCCTACAGAGGGGCTCTGGGCCCCCTGGGCCTGGGCTCACAGGGCCTCACCCTGATGAGAAGTGGACACTCCCCAAGCCCCAAAGTGGACCAGCGGGGACAGGTGCCCTCAGAGCCCCTGTCAGAGAAGCCTCCAGGCAAGTACCCCTGGATCCCTTCCTCAAGATGGCACCCAGGGTACAGTTCCCTCCTCTGCTACCCTGAGACCCAACCCCCCAAAGTGCAACACCCCAGCTCCCCCCAGCTGGGAATGGGGTCAGGCCAGCTCCTAACTGGGGCTAGGCTTGGGGGAGAAACAGGCTGCCCACAGGGGACCTGGTCCCGCACAGGGGCAGGGAAGGCCAAGGATGGCGGAGGGGCCCAGACCACCGAAGCTCCTGCATGAAGGGTATGCAAGGCCCCCAAGGACATTCCCCCGCAGCCTAGTCGAGCAGGGATGGCTCGGCTGGGCGGATAATGGTGGGCCGGCTGGGTGCAGCAGGGGGTCTTCTGCTGCAAAGAGAATAGAGACGGGGAGGGGGAGACGGCAGTGAGGCCGGAAGCAGGACAACAAGGAGGACCCAAGCCCATCAGCTCACCCTAGGTGCTCCCAATACTGGATGCGAGGCCTCACTGGCTGCTAGGGGAGTCATTCAGACCTAGGCATTGGCTCCCCCGCCATTAACCTGATTGCTGTGTGACCCTGGGAGAGTCCCCTGCACTCCTGGATCCTCAAGGGAGAAGTGGGGAGAACAGAGCCTAGCCCACAGGGTGTGCTGGGGTAGAGGCAGGTGTGGTGCAACAGCTGATGCCCGTTTGTACTCAATAAGGAAACCACGGTAAAACCCAGAAGGTGCCCAGTGTGAGGTCTTCCTGAGCTGCATGACCCCCTTCCGCTGCAGCACTTAGGCAGAGGACTGGGCCTGGGAGCCCTGAAGTCAGCCGTGATCACCTGTCACTGGCGCCCTGACTTTGGGCAAGTGACTTGGCCTCTCTGGGCCTCTTTCCCCATCAGCCAAGTGGGGATGATAAGGCGCCTCCCCCAACACTTGAGTGCACATGGTGAGCTCAATGGGAGGGAGTCACATGGGGGCCAGGACACCAGGGGCACAGCTGGGGTGTGGCACAAGGCAGGGGCCTGCATCCAGCCTTACCTGGGCACTCCGGGAGGGATGCCGGGTGGAATCCGAGCCGGCCTTGATGGGATCTGAGGCGGGGCCGAGAAGGGGTCATTGTTGGCAAAAACGCTCTGGGGACCAGGCCGGGACGGGATGGGGGGTGCTGCAAAGGAGGCTACCGCCCCCACTGGTATGGGAATTAGCGGGGGCCCAGGAGTAGGGCCTCGCACTGCTGGGGGCCGGCCCGGCGGATGCACACTGGACACGGGTCGGCGCTGTGGAGTGGGGCTGTGGAGGAAGGAGAGGGTGGATGAGCTGGGATGGGGCGGGGCGGGGGGCAGGCGCACTGGCCGTGCAGCGCTGGCCTCAGTCACCTCTGCTCTAAAGGCCACCTCCTCACTAAACAGGGCTGGCTCCAGCTGCCACCCAGGGAGATGCTGGTGAATGCCTGGCCCTGGGCAAACGCAGCGCAGATATCCTCTTCCAAACTTGCTCAGGGATGGCCCTCCTCCTCCCGCTCCTGAGCCAGGGCCCTGCACCTCCCTCCCTTGCCCTGGGCCAAGGGCTGCTTCCCTCTGACATCATGCCACAATCCCTATCCAGCCAGGCATCTCCACACTCACTAGCCCCTCTCTGTCCTCCCAACCTCCTATCTCTGAGCCCACCCCTCCACAGCTGAAGAATCTTCCAGAGTTTAGCCCTGCCCTCCAAATCAAGCCTCAGTGGCTCCAGAGGCCTGCAGCCTCCCCACTGGCCCACCTCAGGGCCTTAGCACCTGCTGCTTCCCTGTGCCTGGACTCAGTGCCCCTGCCCTAAGGACTGGTGCGTCCCTGAGGTCTCAGTGGGCTAGTACCTTCTGCGAGATTTCCCTAATTCCCCTGCCACCTGCACTGTTACTGGGGAGGCGTCCCTGCCCAACGCTCTGAACAACCCTCACTAGGGTCTTGTTTCCCCCCAGCAGCTCTGGGGTGGTGGGGTGTGCTGGTTATACCCTCCCTTGCCCTCCAGACTCTCTCCCACCTGCCATTCTCGGCCCTGCACCAAGAGGCTGACCCCTATGGCCAGCACCAACCCAGTCCCTGGCCCTCTGGCTTCCCCCTGGCTTTAACCAATGGAAAGCTCCAGAAGACTGGAGGGTGAGAGAGGTGGTCAGGGCATTTACTCACCATTCCTCTCCACTTTGCTGGGTAGCTCCGAGCTCCAGCTGAGACCTGGCACCTTTAGCCATTCTTTCCCCTTGTCCCTTCAGGCCCAGGTGGGAGCTGCCCCCACTGTGGCTAGCCCTGTGCTCCACCATCAGAGGTGGGTTCCCTGGACCCCGCCCACCCTTGGGTTGTGCCTTGTTTCCTGCTAGGACCCCAACAGGCATGCAGAGGAGTGGGTGCCCGGGTCTCCCGGACCTGTGGCTGCTGGTGGTCTGGAGCCAGGTGTCGTCCACAGGCGGGGGCATGGGTGTAGACACAGTGCTGGTGCTGATGTCTCCAATGATGTTGAGTGCCTCTCTGAGTGCGTGGTACATGCGCAGCATGTCGTCCCGCCGCTGGGCCTGGTCGGCCGACTCCTCCATGAGGCTGCTCTGGTCTGCCGATGAGTACAGGTAGGCCAGCAGCTCATGGTGGATGAAGGCCTTCGTCTGGGGGCAAGGGCAGGAAGGGTCAGCCTCGAGCAGGGCTATGCCCTCCCTGCCTTTTAGCTGGCCACTGTGACTGACCGGGAAAGCGGCCACCATACACTGTGGGGCTTTCTTTGTTTTACTTTACTTGAGAATGCGTTTAAAATCCAGGGGGCCTCCCACCCAGTGACCTTCCGAGTCCCTCAGGGGAGTTTAACTGTTCTTCCTGAAAGACCTCACAAGATTCCTGTGAAACATGCCTAGAAATTTAGTCCTAGTATCTTATCTCTTTCCTTGCTATCTTTTCTTCCATTATATCTTCTAACTGGCTTTTCTTGGAAAACAAATTGGTTTCTGTTAATTAATTTTATACTCTGTTCCTTCCTGAATCCTCCTATGGGATACAGTAGTTTTTCAGTTACTTTTCTTGGTGTTTCCAGGTACATAACACTCATCTTTTGAATTTTCACACCTCTGAATTATTTTTCTTGTCTAACTACACTGGCTAGTGACTCTTGAATAAAGTTAAACAAAAGTGGAAATAGCTGCCTTGTTCTTGATTTCAGAGGGGATGCTTCCACAGCTTCCCCATTAAGATCAAGACTGGCTTTGAGACTGAAATGCATAGATTCCATTGGTATATGGTATCCCATAAAGGAACGGATGTTGAGTTTTCTCTGATGCTTTTTCAACACCTGCAAAGATGACCAGACTTGACAGTCCCTGAATTGTGAACCACATGAATGCATTAGCTATTCAAAAACTTGAATTTGGAAAAACTGGTAAAAGGGAAAATAAAATGTAACCTAAAGGTACAAAACGGAACAGTGAAAACTTCTTCCACTCCTGCCTCCCTAGTCCACTAGTTCCCCTCTTAGGAAGCAACCACTCTCACCAGGTTCTTGTACAAACTTCCGGAGATTTCAATGCACATATATGACATACATATTTCCCTTTCCTTGTTATATACAAATGAATATTCTGTATTGCTCCATAATTTTTCAGCTTAACAATGAAAGTTACTATAGACCTGGAGAGCATCCTCTTTTTTTTCTGATGATAGACCATTAAACGGATAGTTCGGTTGTTTCCAATCTCTGACTCTTATAGAACATTGCTGAAAACAATGACTGTAGATGTTCACATTAGGCATATGGGCAAGTGCGTCTGTGGAAGAAATTACTAGAAGTAGAATTGCTGGGTCAAAGCATAAATGCATTTTAAATTTCACAGCCGCAGGATCGTCTGTATCACATATTCCATCTGTACTTGAGGAAGTTTATCTGGAAGGACACCCACAAAACTGTTAACATTGATCACCACTGAGGAGACCAAGAGGAATGAGGCGAAAGGGTAAAGGACTTGAGACTTTTACTTTAGATCTTTTACAGTCATAACACAAACCAAACCCAGTTTCTATAGCTTTCTGAGTGCCTAGAGCTGAGCCAAGAGCTTGACGTGCAAACTCCGAGCCCTCATAGCGGCCTGGAGTGGGAGACGTTATTAGTATGGCTGCATTTCACTACCCAAAGCCTGGGGAGGTTCAGGTGAGCCCTGGGGCAGACAGTTAAGTGGAGGCGGGCTGGGCCTATAGACCACAAGGAGGCAGCAGCAGCCCAACACCAGGCCACGTGAGGGCCAGACTCAGCCTGGGTTTGAATCCCACCTTCTCTAAGCAACTTTGGGCAGGTTTCTTGACCTCTCTAGGCCTCTGTCTTCCTGTCTGT
The DNA here is from genome assembly GCA_030035585.1 of Dugong dugon. Taxonomy (NCBI): domain Eukaryota; kingdom Metazoa; phylum Chordata; class Mammalia; order Sirenia; family Dugongidae; genus Dugong; species Dugong dugon. Next base: position 14,532,965 of record CM057462.1, on the reverse strand, counting down.
AAAATGAGGGTAAAAGCAGTGCCTCCTTCTAGGGTTATTATGAGGCTCAAATAAATTCATGGGTGGCATAAACGGTTACACACTCAACTACTAAATGAACGGTGGGTGGTCTGAACCCACCCAGAAGTGCTTTGGAAGACAGGCCTGTCAATCTGCTTCTTGAAGGTCACAGCCTTGAAAACCCTATCGAGCAGTTCTCCTTTGCACAAATGGGGTCGAGGGTAACAAACGACAGCATACAAACTATGCAGCATGTGGCAAGCACTCCCAGGTGTCAGCCAGAATTACCTGATAAAATGGGAGTGTAGCCGTGGGGCCTGAACCCTCCGATTTCTCTAGAGAGGCTAGGAATCCAGACTCTTGATTTTTAAAATGAGCGGTGACTTATTCTCATTTTCAACTTTATGCAAACTGTGTCCAGGCCAAATCTGGCTACGGGCCACCCACTAGCCACAACCCTGTGACTGGCACTCACGTTGTTGATCATAAGGTGCATGATGGTCTTTGGCATGAGATCGCGGATGGACTTGTTGATGATGGCCACGTATGAGTCCACCAGGTTGCGAATGGTCTCCACTTGGCGCTCCAGTTGTGGGTCCATGGAGAAGGTGTTCTCCTGAGCCCCGTCCTCATTTTCTGCCTGCAAGGGGGGGAAGGGGAGGCGGTGAGGGTTATTTTGGCCTGAGGTGAGTGTGGTATAGCCCCACTCTTCTGGGAATTGCTCTCCTTGTTCCAACAACAACTGACCCTCCGGACTGGATCATCTCACCTGGGGATTGGAATAACATGCTAATTTGGGGGCCATGTTCATTCTGCCTCAAGGATGGGAGAAGAAGGAGAAGAATAAAGCAGACATGTTCCCAGGCCTTTCTATGTCCCTGTACTTGGCCTCTGTTGGAGAACGTCCTGGGCCCCCATAACAAACACCCATCTGCTTCACTCGTGTGAGTGGGTGTCTGGCAAACACAGGCCTGGAAATGGCTTACCCTGTGGGAAGCCTTCCTTCCCTGGGGGGTAGGGGTGGAGTGGGGGTGGGAGTCAGCTCAACCTAAGGTGTGCTGGCCCAGCAGGCAGCTCCTTACCTGGTCCTTTTCAGGATAGACCCCGGCTCGGAGGAAAGAGGCCTTCCAGCTATCCACGTCCTCTTGGGAGTCACAGGCCAGCTCAATCTGCCGCAGGTCCTTGTAGACATTCCTGAGGTGGGCAGGGAGAGGCTCACACTCGGCCCTGCTCTCGGGGCCCAGCAGGCCATGCACGGGCAACTGAGTTGAGGAGCAAGCTCTGGGGTCTGCTTGACCCAAAATGGAATGCTGACCCAGGCACTCAGGGCCAGGAGGCCACGGGCAAAGGGTGGCACCTAGCTGGGGCATGTCTCCTCAACCGAGAAATGAGGACAGTACTAGCGCCTATGCCCAATCAGGCAGACAGGTGTCATGAGTGAGTGTGAGCACAGCACCCTCCACGGTGCCAGGCGCAGAGCACACACATCTGCAGGTTTGGGTTTTTGTTAGCTCTCCTCTCCTTCCTTTGGGAATTGCTCATCCCCTCCTCTGCGAGGGCCAAATACTGCCAACAGGAGTAGGCATGTGTCCCACAAAACCCTCTTCTGGTTGGGGAACGCCCACCAACGGTTGTCAGTTAGTCTCGAGCAGTGCTATCCAACAGAACTTTCTATGACGGTAGAAAAGTTCTCTACTGCTCTCTCCAATATGGTGGCCACTGCACCCTAGAAATGTTGCTAGTGCGACTGAGGAGGTAAATTTTTTATTTTACTGAACGTCAATTAACTTAAGTTTAAATAGCCATATGTCACCAGTGGCTACTGCGTTGGAAGTGAAGCGCTAGAATGTGCCCAATTCCCGGGGGTGGGTGGAGATGGGAGCCATCCAGGGACAGGAGCTAGACTTCCGGGAAAGGCTATGAAATGTTGGGCAAGTGTGGGTCTGTGAGCGAAAAAAGGTTCAGAGCCACAAGGCTGGAAGAAAAACAGCACAGACATTAACTAGAGTTTATGCACAGCGTTCTCGAGGCCAGGCCCTGTCACACAAGCCACACACGCTATCTCAACCCACAAGGCAGGTGTGGCCAAGATAGCTAGGCTGCCACCAAAGCCTTCGCATAAGACCAAGATTTGAGGTTAGGCATGGCCCTGCGACTGAATAATGAGCAGTTGGTGACGGGCCACCCTGAGCAACTTCTGGAGGGAGTCCTGAGGGGGAGGGGCTGGAGTGTCACCATGAAGGTTGGAGTGTGGGCAGCCATCCTGGGTGAAAGTAGAAGCCGAGTGTTGAGAAGGTGGAAGAACAAGAAGCAAGGCCTGGCCCCGGCAAGTGGCTTGGAGGCAAAGTCTGGACTTCATTTACATCAAAAGACAAATAGAGCTCTATATTGTTTCCATCACCCCACAGCACAGGGGAGCACAGGGCTCAGGGATGTGGGATGGGTGTCCAGCGCCACATGGCCAGGGAGTGCTTCACATGCACCTGGCCTGGCTCATGCAGAGCCCAGAGTCTCCCGCTCAGCCTCAGCTTCTTGGGCTGGGGCTGAGCCCAGAAGAGCTATAAAGGTTTTTAGAACAGGCAGGTGGCTACATCAGCCTCAGTGCTTTAGGCCAGCCCTGCACAAAGCGGGACACCGAGTTTCCCTACACAGCCCTGGAGAAAAGCAGGAGGCTCTGCTGTAATTGGAATCTGCTGAAGGGCATCGGGGAAGACAGTCCTGGGGCCAGACGGAGCTGCCGATGCCCGCCAGCTGGTCGTGTGGGACACTAGGCCTTTTCTGACAGGTACCCCGACTCAGGTACCCTGGCTCCTGGACGAGGACCCCTCCTGGGTCCATCCTCAGCCCTTTTTCTTGCCAACGGGCCCTCTTCCTGAGTTGAAAGAAGCATGTCAGCTCGTGCTGAGCCTCCCTCCAACGCCTCCTGTGATGGACGAGCTAGAAGCCTCCTGGCCCTTTTGATCTCCATCTACACGCGCCGTGGTGATCTCACCAGTCTGGGAACATTACACCCCATACACACATACAGTGACGGCTCTCCAACTCACACCCCTACCCAGACCTAGCTCCAGAACACCACCTTTCTCCCTCCCCATGTGTGTCCCCAAGCCCACCCTGGCTCTGCCTTCCCTATCTCTGCTGATGTTGCTCGGCCCATCAGGAGCTCAGGCCCTAACCCTGAGGACTGCCACCAACCCCTTTTTCTCTCACATCATATCCACCAGGAGTTGGTCAGCTTGGTCTGACTCTTCCTCTTCCTCTATGTCCTTGGCCCCACCCTGCCCAAGCCTTGGTCATCTGCCTGGACCAGTGACCTGGCTCCCAGAGTCTGTTCCCCCCACAGCAGCCAGAGGGCACCTGTGAACACTTGAGTCAGATCTCATCCCATCTCTGACAACAGCTTTCCATGGCTCCCACCTCACCTGGACCCTCATTTCATCCCGGTCTCTGCCCACAGAGGTCCTCCCTGACCACCCAGCAGAAGCACCCATGGCATTTACCTGCTTCTCACCTGCCTCCCTCCACAACGTGTGACCCCAGGGCAAGGAGCTCTATGCCCCTGGGCGAGGGCGGCACCTGCACACAGCCAGTGCTCAGTGAAGGCGGCTGGATGCCTGTGAGCGAGGTCTTCTTCATCTCCAGCCCTCCCAGGGACTCACGGGCCCCTCACCTCTGCTCCGTGTTGAAGATGGCAAAGACGTGCTTGTTGGACATGAAGCCCTTCTCCACGTCGCGGATTTTGAGGTTGTCCAGTGGCAGCATATACTTCTTCTCTTTCTCCTGAGGGCAGAAGGGAGGAGTAACACTGGGTTCTCGTGAAGGTGCTCAGGCTGTGCACCCAGCAAGGACCACCCAAACACGTTCCGTGCTGATTGTTTTACCTGTTCGACGCCTCTGCCACCATCCCCCACTCACTCACTCTGCCCCAGCCACATCCCAGGCAGGCTCACCCCAGGGCCACTGCACGGCTGGGACCTCTGCCTGGAATGCCCACATGGATCCCTCCTTGTCCCCTTCAGGTCTGTGCACAGAGGCACCATCCTAGAAAGGCCTGCCCTCACCCTACCCCTCACTCTCTCTGTTCCCCTCCTTCCCCCCTTGCATGGCACACCGCAGACTCTGCTTGGTGACTGAGGCTACTGTCTGTCTCTCTGACTGATGCATCAGCTCCTCACAGGGTTGCTCAGCTCTGCCTACCTCTGCCCAGAAGCCAACCACCGCTCCTCTCCAGGTTGAACGAACAAAACCATTAACTCAGTTACATCTTCACAATGGTCCTAGGGTTAATTTACAACTACGATCCCACTCTACAGAGGCGGACACTGAGGCACTGAGCAGGATGGGCAGTGAGTTAGGGATGGGCTGGGATTTAAATTTTGGCTGCTTCAGATGATCCCAGAGTTGGAGCATGAGGCTGTTGAGCTGATGCCTGAGCCCGGATGCCACACAAATGCTACTTCCTAACAGCAGTCTTGTCCAGGGGGTGCTGACTGTGTGCCCAGCTTCACAATCCCAACTGCTGCTGGGAAGCAGGCTCAGAGAAGGCGCCCCTGGCCAGGGGTGGGCGGCAGGAGAGTCACAGAGCTGGGAGTCATGCTCCGTAGCCCCAGACTTACCTACCAACATCGGCCAAGCTCTTCCTGTGCGCCTGGCTTGGGCTGGGCGTTACCCAGGTTTTCTATGTCAGGACCCCAGTGTACAGTCAGGGTCCCTAAGGCCCAGGCGGCCTCTGCGCTGCCACGGTGCTCCTACTCACCAGCTCACACACCCTTCCACCTCATTGCCCAGGAAACCTAAACCCCAGTGGGCTTACAGGACACTCAGCTCAGATGTCACCCAAGTCTTCAAAGCCAATCTGTCCGACCCAAAGCCAGGTTCTCTCCTCCGCCCTCTGGGCCTGCCTTTCAGGACCTGGGCTTCTTTGGAGAGGAGAGACCTGCCCCTCACCCAGCAGTTCACTTCTCTTCATGTGTCTGTCACTGTCCACCGGAAGGCTCCAGAAAGCAGCCTAACACAGCTGCTGCCTCAGAGATGGGGGGGAGGCCATTTGGCGTCTCAGGACAGCATGGGAGGGGGGTACAAGCAGCAGGCCTGGTGCGCAGGCTCTGTCCTGCAGCGTTAGGACCACTGATAGGCCAGAGGCAGAATGCTGCTCTGCCAGCCTCGGGTGCCTGCCTAGGGCACGTCACTCCCCCTGTGCCCCAACTTCCTCATTTGTCAACCGTGGACAGCAGGAGTGCCCCTCTTTGTGCCGAGTGAAGATGAACACAACGTGGGGAAGGGCTGAGTCCAGTGCCTGCTACGGCCATGGCTCAAGATTCGTCGCCGAGTCTTTTCTTTTTTGCTTTCTCTCATGGCTTCAGGGCCAGCCTACCGGGCTCTGGGCAAGAAAGAGGCAGGGCAGCGGGGTCCAGTGGCCCTGGAGGTGGCAGGTCCCCACTCCCTGCCATTCAGGCTATAGATCCAAGGGGGAGGGAAAGTGGTGAAGAAAGGCTGAGTAATGCAAGGCCCTCGTCCCGCCACCCTCTCAAGGAAGAGTTCTGGGGGCTCTAGAAGGGTCCAGGATGGGCAGCACTGCAGCCCCCGTGCCTGCAGTTTGTGGAAGGGCCTTCACTGCCCCCACCCTCTCGTGTCATGAGGCAGGAAGCCACCAGTCGGTCGGTGGGGGCCAAGTAACTGAGTCACAGTCCATTCTGGCCCCGAGCGAGGCGCCACATCTGGAAGTGTTTATATTGCGATTCCGCCCAGAGCTCGGCTGTTGCCTTCTTGACGCTGCAGGCAGACAGGCGCACGCGTGTGTACACACATACACACACACGCGCGCACAGAAGAGTGCATGCTCCCCGCCCCCACTACCGTCCCCCAAAGAGACCTCCCCTGCACACAGAGGCCACGGACCCAAACGTTCCATCCCACCCACCCCCAGCTGCCTCCCTACCCCCTCCTTAGGGTTTCCTGAAAACCCATAACTTTCTCCAGATGCGAGCCGGCCCCAGACTTGCCACGTCAGAAGAGACGGCGCGGTCGCTGCGAGAGGAGCAGTGGCTTCCTCGCCTGCTCAGAGGCACTGAGGTGCGGCCTAGAGCGGTAGCCCGGTGGCCTGGGGGGGCCCCAGGACGGACAGCCGGCCCCGCCAACCCAGTGTTCAGACTACCTGTTCAGGGGTTCTGAATGTGTACAGTAGTCTGCACATTGGTTAGGCTGGGCTCGGGAGAGCGGCGCCTCGGGATGGCCCCCCACTCCGGCCCCCAAACTCGCTGCCACCCCTACAAAGAGGCAGATTGGGAGGTGAGTGTCATCGCCCAGCACCCCGTTTCCCACCAGGGTGGAGATCTGGAGGGAAGATTCTGGAGTGAAGAAGAGGGGCCTGGGTGGGAGAAGCAGCTCCAAGGACGTGCAGAGGGAGCTCTGAAAGGGGTTGGGGGGCTCCAGCCAATTACCCCCTTGCCCTACCCCACGCCGTTACCCGCCTCCACTTGTTTATTTTTTCAATAAAGAAATACTGATGTCCCGCCTCTCTCCGAGGCTCCTCTAAGAAGGGTGGCCTGACCTCCAGGGGTGGTTGCCACTTGTGTGACCTTGAGGGCCCCTGCTGGGGACGTCAGTGTGGGCAGTGGGGCCAGGATCTGAGCCTGCTTTGTGTCTGCGCCACACAGAGCCCCTTTCACGGGTCTGCTGGTTCTCATTACTGCCGCGCTCGACCTCCTCCCAATGTCTCCCCTGCCTCCTGTTTGGGCTGCGGAACTGTACTCCAGGGCCCCCAGGGAGGCCTGGGCTCCTGCTTTCAACCCTGGAGGAGGGACCGACCAAGGGCCCCTCCTCAAGTTAGAGGGGAAGCTCCTGAAACTGGATTTGCAGTGCCTGTGGGGCAGCGAACCGCCAGGCCGTGGGCTGGGCCCAGGAGCCCCAAGTTTGGAGGCTCTGCTCAAGACCCCACAAAGTCCCCACACCCCTTTCTGACAGCTGACGTACCACAGAGCAGCCTGGGTTCCAGACTACAGGGGCGGCAAGAAGGGAGAAAACGCAAAAGCGTCATACCCCATCCCGGCCATTTCGAGGAGTGGTTATGGCTCGTCACCCCGATCCCGGCCATTTCAAGGAGTGGTTATGGCTCATCACCCCCATCCCGGCCATTTAGTGGAGGGTTATGGCTCGTGGTGGGAGAAGGCCCCAGGCCACTCCTGGTCTTGGCCCCCTGTACATCCCAACCCGAGACGCCCACTGCGTCTGGGGTTCTAGAAGGCAGGTATGGGTCCTGAGCACCACCCCATACCACAGGAACCCCAGAAATGCTTGCATAGTGGCTCTGCTGACCCTGGCCCCCAGAGGTTTGGAAAGAGCAGCCCAGACAGTCCCTCAGAAGGCTCCTCTGGTATGGGATGATCACATTTCACCCCACACACCCTCCATGAGTAACCTCATCTGGCCTGGGCTGTGGAGTGTGGCCAAGACGAGGGGCAAGATCAGGGTGCCTGTGCTTACAGACGCCCCCAGGTATGTCCCCACCCACGGTCAGACTCCCCACAAGGGAGGCTGCCCAGCACCCACCACATAGAGCACCTTTCCCCAACTGGGACATGGGCAAGTCACTGCTCGGAGCCTCAGTTTCCTCACTGGCATATGGGTTGATGACAGTGCCATCCCCCCAGGTGGGTGTGAAGATTTAAGGAGAGGAGGAAGGCACTCCTGGGGTAGGTCAGCTGCCAGGGAGCCCACAGGGGTCAAACCCCAACTCCCCTGCCCAGAAGCTAACATTCGCTGTCCCCTGAGAGTCCCAGAACTGTCAGCTGGGTTCACAGTTCCCATGCCCAGGGGCCGAGGAGTTTGAATTTGGTGGGCACGACTGGAGTGGAGCGAGGCAGGTGCCTTCCTCATCAGACCCTAGAGGACACCGGGGAGGGGTACAGGCAGTCATCCTGGGCCAAGAGAAGGAGCCCTGTGAAGGGGCAGAGCTTGAGCCCTGGCCACCTCCCAGGACAGAGCCACCAAGCAGCTCTGGCCCATGAACTCCACATATCTGACATGGTTAAGAAACAAACTTCCATCTATAATTGTCTTCGTTTTGGGCCTCTGTTACAAGACCCAAACCAATATCCCACCTGGTACGGCTGTGGCTGAAAAGGAGAGCCTATGGGCCTCTCGTGGGCTCCCCTCACTGGTGACCCTTGGCCGCTAACGCATCCCTTGTCAGGACAGCAACAGGCGGCCACACTAAGCAAGTGGTGTCACTGGCAGGCTGTGAAGGCATGGTGCTGCTGTTCTGTCAAGAGAACTAAGCAAAGCCATGGGCTGGCCAGGACAGGAGGCTGGGCCAGCATGGTGGCAGCAGAGGGGCCTGGACGGCAGTGCTTGGCCCAGTGCTGCTAGAACCCCTCAGCCAGCACCTGGAGACCACAACACAGGCTGGCATCTCATGCAATGGGCACTGTACTACCCGACAGAACAAGCCCCTGGCATGAGTCATCGTGACACTTCCCAGGAGCTCCCTAAACCAGCTGCCATGGAATCAATTGACTCAAGGTGACCCCATGTGTGCCAGAGTAGAACTGTGCTCCAAGGGTTTCCATCGGCTGAGTTTCTGGATCATCAGCCCTTTCTTCCAAGACACCCCTGGGTGGACTCAAACCTCTAACCATTTGGTTAACAGCCAAGCACTTAGCTATCTGCACTCCCCAGGGACTCCTAATAAGGATGAGCATGTGTACAATGTTTCTGAGATGGACACTGGGACTAAGCACCTCATGGTAGGCAGGGGCCATTCTACCCCATTTCATAGATCAGGAAACCGAGGTCTGGAGAGGCTAGGGGCCTGCAGCTCGTAGGCAATGGAATCCATGCACCGTGGAGGCCAGGATCAGTCTCCAGCCCTCCAGGCTGCCTCTCTTTCCTCTTCCGGAAAGCCAACCCCACCGTCGCCCAACCCCACAGGGCCCTGAGGAGGTGGGACATGAGATACAGAGCCTGGCCCACAGTGGCCGACCTCCATGATCCTAACAGTGACTCTGAGGCACCCTGACCTGAGGGTGTGAGCACAGCGGTGCTCAGGGGACATTTTTCAAACGAGTGGCACCCAGAGGGAGTGTGTCTGGGGTGCACCCACCTACTCCTCCCTGATCATCTCCTCACCCTGCCACCCACTCACCTCCTCATCCTTGTACCAGGACAGCGACTCGGCAGTCAGCACAAACCAGTACTCCTTGGAGCCGCCCTTCATCAGGCTGATGTTGTTGATGGTTAGCCAGCCCCTGCGGATCACCTGGAGGAGAGGAGGGGGCTCAGTGGGGGCAAGGACCCCGCCACCCACGGCCAGCCCTCCAGCACAGTGGCGAGCACCCCTCTCCCCACAGCACCTCTCCAGATCCCACCATGCTCCTGACGTGGGGTCAGGGTGATAGTCAGCTCAGGGGAAGAGCACCCAGGCAGGAGGTACCCAGAGGAGGTCTAGGCTTGCGCTGGGGGCCAGGTTATGCGGAAGGTGACAGTGGGGAGTCGCACTTAGTCTGGTGAGGTGCAGTTCTTAGGGATGTCCTCAGTCCCTGGGCCTCAAACCCTCTGGGGGCGGCTGTAGATGGGGGCTGGAAGAATCGCCCACGCTATGAAGCTGTGCTTCCTCTCCTTCCTCTCTGGGGCCGAGCATGCTGAGTGGAACCAGCAGCAGCTCACCACGTGTGGCCTCAACTCTGCTCTCTGCACTGTGGCTGACCTGCGGTCCACGGTGGGGGGAACCTGCTCTGACTGGGTCATGGCCACCCCCGTCCCCCACCACCCTCCCAGAGTGCCAGGCTTCCCCACAAGCTCTTTTCGGAGTACCAGAATAAAGAGACTCCTTGACCCAGAGCGTTGAGGGCAAAGGTTTTAGCCCAGAGGACCTCCCCAGGCACCCTGGACAGGCCCTCAGGGCTACATAAAGGGTGGGAACACCCCCACACTGGCTTCAAGCCTACGGGTCCCACTTTTCTCTGACATGTTAGGGTTCTGTGCTGGGAGGACCCCACAGATGAAGCTTGGCTGGTCACAGCTGTTAACTGAGCAGGCGACAGAGCCAGGACTGCATGAGGCACTCACCTGACAGCTACATGCAGGCAGTCAGGGGGCCGGCCCCAGAGCGGAGGGAGGGAGGAGACAGGCTCCCAAGGCAAGTGAGGGCCAGAGCCCCCCAACATACTGGACTGGGGACCCCAGGGCGGCAGGAAGCACATGAAGCATGGGCAGGGCCACCTGGGGCCACAGCAGCGACAGACCAGGCTAACCTACAGAGCGTGGAAGGGCTGGTATGGACTCCCAGGGCAGGGCAGAAGCAAGAACATGTAAGATGGGGCCTTTCCAGAAGACTCTGGGCCAGAGAACTTCCTTGAGGGCATCTGGGCAGGAGCTTCACCTTTCTACCCTGACCTGCCCTCGGGCCCATCAGGTTGCCAGTCCACAGTGCCCACCCCTCCTCTGTGGCTGGACATGGGCTCCGAGTCCTAGAAAGCCATGAAGGGAAGGTGGCCATAGAATGCCACACAGAAGTCCCTGCCTAGGCTGGGGACAGCATGAGATGCTACCTGGTGCCCCTTGTGAAGGCTGAGGACACAGGACCCTCCCCCTTGGGCACTGGCTCCCCGGGATGATAAGGACACCACTCTGGACCCTGTAGCTGTCTGGAAGCATGCAGTGACCCAGCTCCTGCCCACCCCGGGCTGCCGGGTGGGTGAGCCACAGAGGCCGCCAGCCCCAACGGGGCCAAGGCGTCCTCACTGGCACTGGGGGACCAGTCATCCTGGTTTGCCTAGGACGTTCCTAGTTTTACTACTTAAAGTCCTGTGTCTAGGGCACACCCTCAATCCTGAGCAAACTGGGATGACTGGTGCCACTACTGGCCAAGTTGGTTTTCAGACTCAGGCCCAAGATCAACCTGAGAAGGACCCAGGAAGGAGCCCATGCCTCAGGGTGGAGCCTCGGAGCCGTGGGGCGGACGGAAGCCAGGTGCTCATGACCTCCCTGCCTCTGGCCACCACCCCAACCCCAGAGCTGTGGGTCTCTATGTTCACAGTTGCTCTTCCTCAGCTCAGGGCAGGAAAACCTGGCCTGAGGCTGTTGTCCACAGGCAGGCTCAGAGCGGCCGCCTCATGAACTTCTGTGCAGTCACTGACTGACAACAGGGAAGGGAGAACGAGGGACAGGCTGTCAGTGCTCTCCTAGAGGAGAAATCCACACACAGCAAGGGCCCCACACATTGAGGCCTAGCCCAGCCTCCAAGGAGCAGACGTGCCCTGAGCCATCTACCTCCACCTGTGGGGAGCGGCTGTCAAAGTTGGAAGACTAGGCCCTGGCTGTGCTTTGGGGCAGGTGGCTGCCCTGTCCTCTGGGGACACTGTCCATGCCATCCCAGGAAAAGCACACTCAAACCTCAGGGCAGGAGGCCACGGGAGCCAGAGCTTGCTGGTCAGGCCTGGCAGATGCCCTTGGGGCCCCTTGCCCCTCAAGCCAGCCAGAGAACGGCCTGAGTGGGAGGCTAAGCAGGGTTAGAGACAAGGGTGGTGGCCAGGCCTCCACATCTGAGCACCTGGGCCATCCAAGGGGCCTGGGCGTAGAGGAAGCAGTGGGGGAGACAGAAGAGGCAGTAGGCAAGGCTCCTGCTCCAGGGCACACAGCATCAGGTGCACAGCACACAGCAGGCAGGGGGCGGGCTGACCGGGCAGCAGGGGCAACAGCAGGAAGCAGCCAAGCTGGGCCCTCGGGGGGCCGGCCCGGCTCTTCCCTTGGTGAGTGTCCTGCCCTGAGCCACCCAGGAAGGGATGGAAACCACTGCCCAGAGATCTCGAGGCCACGGTCATGCTCATGGAAGGGCTTAGCTTGGTGGCTGTGAGTGTGGAATCTGGCAGAAACAGAAACATGACTAAAGACCTCAGACTGCAGGAGAGAAGCAGACCCCTGGCTGCTTGTCGGGGGAAGGATGGCTCATGGGAAGGCAGGAACCTCGGCTGAGGCCAATTGGTTCCTCTCCCCACCATTCCGAGATGGCACTCTGGCCCTTTCTCAACCTTCTGAGCTGGGGCAGCGAGGTCCTGACACAGGATTGGCTAGGCCACTGGAAAGGTCTTGAGGGCACCATAAGATCCAGCCAGAAGGGCAGAGGTGGGGCCTGCCCAGTGCCTCAGTGGCTGTCAGTGGCAGACTGTCTGGCCAAGGGGACCTTGACTAGGGCTGCAGGCCCAGGCCGCGTGCTCTGAGGTGGAGAGGTGGGGCCGAGGCCAGCTGCCTGGAGGCAAGTATCCTGCAATGGGTTCAGCTCACAGACTTGCACACTGTCACTCCCCTCTGGGCCCAGCAGTGGGCTCTGCACAAGGGGAGGTGTTACCTACAGCAGGGATGGCAAACACAACTCATCTGTGTGGCCACGCTGACTGACTGGTAGTAGCTGGCTGGAGCACTGTAGGTGAGAATTCTGGGCACAGTGGGAATGGATGCTAGGATCGATTAGTGATGTCTGCCGTAGGCAAAGGAGAAGGGGGCAAGTGGAACAGAACACCCTCACCAATCGTCGTATCTGCCACAAAAGCAAGAGGATAGAAGCAGCATCCTGGAAACAGTTGTGTGATCGATTAGTCATGTCTGTCACGGGTACAGGAGGGGTACCATGTTAGGATACCATGTTGACCAGTTGGTCACATGTGCCACAGAACAGGGACTGGTGGCATGTTTAGGAAAGAATGCTAGGATTGATTACCAGTGTCTACCACTGGCACATGACAGAGGAGAGGCAGAAGGGAAAGAGTGCTGGTCAATGAGCAATGCCTGCCCTGGGCACAGAATGGGAGAATTCTGCCTGTGGAGAAGCACGCTCTCATCAATGAGTGATGTCTGCACTGGAGACAGAAGGTGAGTTGGCAGCAGAAAGTATGCGTTCTGTGGGGCTTGAGCAAATCTTCCATGGCCAGGGATGTGAGCGGAGGGAGGGAGGGCAGTGTGTGAACCAAGTATCTGCCATCCCCGAACTACAGGAAACCAGGTCAACCCGATAGGAATCAGCAAGGGGATGGATCCCACGAGGGTGGTGGTCAGGTTAGTGCCTGTGTAAGTCAACTTATGCCTGGGGCAATGCCAAGTCCAGCCCTGGCTGCGATGTGGGGGTTGTTAGCTTGATTATTAGTTATTTGTTATTTTTGGAGGGTGGGGAGGGGAATGTTACAGGGCGGGTGGGGTTAGATTGTCTAACATTTGCTACCACACTATGTGGGTACTTACCAGGATCTCCCCCTTTGAAAACACAAAGTTAGGGTTGTGGGTAAATCAAGGAAGAGCAGGCCGAGGAAAGGAGACGTCAGGGACATGAGGGGGTAGAGAAGAAGCAAGAAAAGCACAAAAACAAGAGAAGAGAAGAGCAGAGAAAAAAAACAGCAAAAGAAAAAAAATTACATGCTATTAATTATATTCATGGTGTTAATATTTAATTCATTATCATCTCCCGAAACAAAAAAGCAACAACATATATATTACCTATGGCAAGCGCAAAAAAAAAAAAAAAAACAAAAAACATGCAGAGGTTACATTCTTCTCTTCCGGTGGGCTGTATAATCGTGCAAGATCAACAGCAGGTCCCCACCCCCTCCCCTGCCCAACGTGGAGAAGGGGGGATATTAGCAGAGATTTTGCAAAGATGATGTACTTTCTCAGGGGGAAAAAAAAAAAAAAAAGACACCTGACCTTGGCATTTATAAAGCTTTACATGTTTCATGAGGCCTCTGACTGGGGCAGGACACCCAGGTGGAAAATCCTTCAGACAGCTCAGGGTTTCTCCACGTGTGGGGCTCAAGTCACCCCCAGCCTCACCTGAGGTGTTCTGACAGTGCAGCTCCCACCAGGCTGTGACCTTACACGTTGGAATCCCTGGGGCTGGGCAACCCAATTGGGTCGCAAACACCTCGGGTCACTGTCACACTGCCCCTCACTTGCGAGTCAAGTTCTACCCCCGGCCTGGGATGTCAGGGCCTTCTGAGTGCACAAAACCTGCCTCCGAGGCCCTGCCAGAGCTTCTGCTCCCAGACCGTTTTCCTGAAACATCAAAAGCTAAGCCGACTCCAGAGGCCGAGAGAGTGGGGGGCCTGGTACTACAGGGTCGGCTTCTGGAGAGGCATTCCGGGTATCCCTGAGTGCTCTCCCACCCGCCAGGGTGGCTTCAGCCATGGAAGGGTGGGCTACCTGATTGGGGATGGCTCTCTTCTTGTTCATCTGCGTGTTCCTCTGCTGGGCACTGGAACCAAAGCACAGAGACAGCTCATGTAGGTGAGACGCCACGAGAGCAAGAGACCTCATGGCCTGGGCCTGGGGGGCAGGGGGCTTTCTCCCGCAGGGGGCCAACTGCCCAGGGAAAGGCAGAGGCCGAGAGAAGCCCCTCTGCACACAAAGGGTGGCCAAAAGGAAGGCGGAGCTTGGAAACATTAAACAAGAAAGTGCATCTGGTTAAACTGAGGCTCCTAGGCCCTGATCTCAACCACTCCTGAAAGCACCAGCTATTTCCAGGAGCCACTGAATCCTGGAACCTTAAAGACAGGTTATGAGAAAGAAGCTGGATTCCCAGGTGGCCAAAAAGTAGCCATGGTGGCCCCAAGGTAACCTGAGCACCAGGCTGGCTGAGGGTCAAAATACTGAGGCCTCCACCTGCTCTCTCTTCCTATCCCTGACCTGGTACCACTGGACTGTCGAACCCAAGGCCATCAGGCTCTTCAATGAGGATGTTTCAGCTCAGGGTGACCACCATGAAAATGTCACTCATCTTGGACAGTTCCTGACACCATTCAGAGGGCAGTCAAGATCAACAGGGCATGCTTCCACAAGGTTCTTTACTTGTCTACATCACAGATCTCTTCTTTGTTATCCATCATATTTCCTCGTTGGTTCTTGCTGGCACAAAGGTCGCTGTATTTTGTACGTGAACACCTAGTCAATTCTTGTATTGGTTCTAAGCTATTTTCTAGTGCTTCCTGGTAGGTAGTCACATCATCTGCAAACAATTCATTATTTCTTGTTACTTATTTGCTGTATATCCTTTTATGTTATTGCTTTGGCTAGAATCTTAAGAACAATACAAAAAAGTAAACCATTTTTGTCTCACACTTTTCACCTACTGCCTCTGCTATTTTACCTTAGAGTTCAAGTTGGCTTTTGGTTTAAGGTAGACGAGCACATGTGCGCGCACATGTGTGTTAAGGAAGTAGGCTTCTGTTCCTAGATTACTAAAGGTTTGAAAATTAAGAATGAATGTGGAATTTTATCCAATGGATGTTCTTAATATTCAATGAGTTTATTACAGGGCTTTTTCTCTGGGCCTGTTTTTAACCACAGTGTTTAGAGGGCAGCGAGAAGCCCAGAACATCTGAGTACAGGAAGGAGATTGATCAGTAGTGTCTAAAGGAGGCAGAACAAGCTTAGCCAACACTCACAGCAATGGCTGAGTGCTATTTTCTCAAATCTTCCTGGCTCCCACCCTTGCCAGTGCCCTCAAACGCTAGCCCATATGATAGTCTCTCTCCCTTTCCTGGACTCAATCATAGATTGCCCTCTGCCTTGGAGAGGGAGAGGAGAGTCCAAAGTCCTCACCTGGGCCTGCAGGGCCCTCCTGGCACTGGGGCCTGGCTGCCGTCTCAGTTCCACCCTGCCTTGGTCTGCTGTGTCCTTCTCATGCTCCTGCCTCTTCACCTTCCTTCCCTCCATCCCCAAGACACTCTGGGGTCTCCCGCCTGTCACCTAGCTGTCACTACTCGCCTTGAATGACACTTCCTCAGGAAGATCTTTCCAGGTCACATCCTTCCCTCCCCTTTTCCACAGCCCTTCACCTACCCTTCTTTCCAATTCTCTTGTCTTCCTGGTAATTTGTTCAGTGACTCCATCTCCCCAGCTGTGGGATCTAAAAGGGAGGGGCCACATCTGGCTTGTTCACTGCCCTAGTCCTAAGGCCCAGCACTGTGCCTGCCTCCAAGAAAGTGCTCAACACCTACTCAGTGGGCCCCTGGGATGGCTCCCTCAGGGCGGTGGCCTAGGCTTGTGGCTGGGCTGGGCGAAGCCTGGCACCCTGAGCCCCACACCCAGCCCAGGCATCCCCGTTCACACACCAGGGAGAAGGCACACAGCAGGCAATACCCACCCGGTCACCAGCTGCTCAGTATAGTAACAGCTGGGGTAATTGGGAAGGCCCAGGAATCCAGAGGAAAGAGTGGAGTGGTCAAAGGAAAAACAGGAGAGATTGTGAGAAGGAACTGTGGATGAAGTGTGAGAAGCAGAGACGTTAAGGTGAGGAAAACAGCAGCAATGAGAAGAGGGGGACCGGCATTTTCAGCCCCACATACGTCCGGCTGCTGGGAGGACAGGGGCAGGAAAGATTGCCTTCCCCAGGGCTTAGACCATCCACCTGAGATGCGGCCCGTCTGGAAGGCCGTGTCCAGGGCTCACAGCCCACTCCCAGCAGGGACAGCCCAGCCAGGGCCCGTGGCCCATCTGGACTTGGGAGAAACTCTGATCATGCCCACTGGGCACCTGTCTGCAACTCAGGAAACTCTGTGCGTTCGCTCGTTCATTCATTCATTCCACTCAACTACTATGTGCCCAGCACAGAACAAGTGCCCAATCAACTTTGTTGAGCACATCAACAAAAGTTCTGTTCAGGTAGCTAGCTACTCAGCCCAGAACTTGGCCCTCCACAAGGAAGCTTCCCTGGATGCCAAAGGCCAGGCCAGAAGACTGTCCTCTGTGCTTTCCTGACCTCAGTCCAGCACTGACCCCAGTGTATCTTAACTGCCCTGTGCATGTGTTCCCTCGCACGGGACCTTCCTTTGACGGCAGGACTCGGCTCTGTCATCAAGTGTCTGAGGCGGCAATGGCTGGGTGACAGTGAGGGTCCTGATGTGCTACCTTCCTTGGGGTCTCCCGGCTCCCACTTCACCAGCTCCCTCAAATAGCAATCCACATGATAGCCTCTCCCTCTTGCCTAGACCCAGAGACTTCCCATGCATGGCACAGAAGGCATGCCAGCCGTGTTTGCCAAACGTACAAGGAAGCAGGCTACTGATAATCTTTCACTCTGTTAGCCTCAGGCAGAGACCTGCATGAGCCACCAGAACAATCCACATGACACCCACGCACACTGAGGTGACCCGGAGGCTGATGGAATCTGTAGGGGAACGCCTGAAACCACCAGCATTTGTATCTCCATCCCACCCAAATCAGAGGTCCCCGCTCTGGCACTTTATGCTGGTTCCATAGAAGGTTCTGGTTTTAACCTCCACAGCTAAAAGCCAGAGAGACCTGCGGGCTGAGCAGAGCCCGGAGCCCTGAGCCTGCGAGAGGTCTGTGAAGAGGCGCCTGAAGTGTGGGCGGGTCTGCAAGAAGCTTCTTCTCAGGCCATGGAAGGCTCTGAGGAATCTCACAGGACATGCTGCACCACAGCACCACCTCTCCTCCTTAAACTACCCACTAGGATGTCCCACAGAAGGTGCTCTGGGGACAATAGGAATGGGGCCACCACTAGCCCAGGAGAGCTTCCAGGTACTGACCCAGGAGTAGAATACTGAGATGATGCTGCGCTGAGGAAATCCCAACATGACCACCTCCCCCAGGGGGCCTGGATCCCAGGGAAGGCACTGTGCCACCCCACCAGCTGCTGTCCTGAGAAGTACATACTTGGCAAATCCAATGAAGTCCTCATGGTTCGTGTTGATGTAGGACTGCTCAATGTCGATCAGAAGAAGAATCTGGAGGAAAGTGGGGGTGACTGAGTCCAGAGCAGAGCATGACAGGAAAGGGCAGCAACCAGAGCACTCCCCACACCCACCAGCAGAGGGGGCTCAGGAATCACGCTGCTTCCCAGGCAGGAGCCCACAGGACCACCCCCCTCAACACCCCTTGGTAGACCTGCAAGGGCAAGGGGACATGGGTGCTTCCAGACATCAGGGCCTCACAGGCAAGTAAGATTGGGGCAATGCAGCAGAGCAAGGCAGGCTGGGGTGGCGGTTAACAGTACAGACTCTGGGGTTGACCACCTGGGTTGGAGTCATGGCTCGGCTCTGTGCCTCACGTTACTGAGCTGTGGAAGGGGGACATGGGAGGGCCTACTTCAAAGGGTTAAATCATGTACAATACAGAAAGTCTTTAGAAGAATGCCTGGCACGTTGTATAAGTGCTATATTAAAAATTCAAAGATAAGCTGGAGGTTGGATGTTTCAATTTTTGATCTGGCCAAGTGAGCACATTAAAATAAAACACATGCACGCACGCACACACACATACACAAGGCATGTACACCAGATATCACCTCGGATAGGATCAAGTGGTTAAACAATACACTGCACTTGCTGAAACTCTCCTTCCCTTTGCTTCTTGTCATTTTTTGGCCTCGGATGAGGTTGGCCTATGGGAACCATTGGTGCACACAGCTCAGTGGGTTGGTTCCCATTAAGAATGGGCCAAGTGGCCTGGGAGGAGGGACCTGGGCGCCACTTGCTGGGCTCCCACTGGCCCTGCACCAGTCACTTTGCCTCTCTGTGCCTCAGCGTCCTCAAGGATAAAACTGGCAAAGCATTTGGCCCTTGCAGGGTTGTTGGAAAGCACTGGGTGCTCCGTCTGTGGAAGCCACCGTGACTGCTTTGGTTAAGGCCTGTGTTCCATGACCTCGGGGTCCTGGGATCAAGGCTCGCCATGCTGACAATGAGGCAGGCAGTGGTTGTGGTGCACTTGGAAGGACAGTATCATTCTTGCAAAAGAAAAAAACTAACTGGAACCTCTCAAGCTTTTCATACAACTTCCATGTTATCGGAACTACGAGGTAAAGAGGCACAAGCTGACCGACTCCCCAAGGGAGCGATCGGCCAAATCCAGACCGTGTGATGCACTGAAGGACAAACCAGTTTCTCCTTCAACGGAGAGGGGAGAGGGGGCCATTCTCAGCTAAGAGACTTAAGAGATATAACAACCAAACACGTGTAGACTTGTTTAGATTCTGGTTTGAACAAACTGCAAAGAGACCACAGAGAACAACTGAGGGGAAGCGACGAGGACCAGGTCTTGGGTGATGTGAAGGAGTCACGATGGCCCAGGGCTTGTCTGAGAAAACGCCCTGTGTGCCATGAGAGACCATGAACCACACGTTAGAGTGAACTGGGGGCATGTTTGGGACTGGCTTAAATACTCCAGGAAGCAAAGGGAGGAGAGAAGAGGCAGGTGACAGGTGAGACCAGCAGAATGGTGATGGTCACTGATGCAGGAGGGGCCGCGGGGGCGTGCTCGTCCACTCTCTAGCTTTGTGTCTTCCCAAGAAAACGTTACAACACAAAAAAGCACACCAAAGGTCTTCCACTGGGTGAATGCATAAACATCCGGACCATGGAATATAACTCAGCAAGGCCACTGACACACACAACAATGTGCACAAGCCCCAAGCACACCCCACTGCGTGAAAGAAGTCGATTCAAGTAGGAGAACCTGAATTTTCAAATTTGTGCAATGGACTCTAGGTTGATCATCTCCAGTCCAGCTGTTTTATTTCCCCCTTCCTTTTCCAATCAAAGAAGAAAAGGGTTCTGTTGTTAGGTGCCGTTGAGTCGGCTCTGACTCATAGCGACTCTACGTACAACAGAATCGAAGAAGAAAACGGTTTTAGTCACATAAAAAGGCAAAACTATAGGGACAGAGAACAGACCTGGAGTGAAGAGAGGGATCCACTACAGAGGTGCAAGGAGGGGGATGGAACCGCTCTGTGTCTTGAGTGAAGTGGAAATCACATTACGGTAGACATTTGTCAAGACTCCAATAGAACCATACACTAAAAAAGGTAAATTTCCCTGCATGTAAAATACCTGAAAAACAAAACAAACAAAAAACCGAATACCTGGTCCTTGGTTTTCCCCTCCCGTTCCCGGATGTACGTGGTGACGATTCGCTCCGTTTCCTCTCGTAACCGGGGGTAGGAGCTGAGCTGGGGGAAGAAGCAGAGTGGCAGCATCGGCTGGGGCCTCAGGCCCAGGAAGCAACATCATGGAAAATTCGGGGCGGGGCGGGGGGAGCAGCGAGGACATGGATAGACCCACCAAGTCCCCCACGTCGCTCCTGTCACCATGACTGCTTCAGCAGGAGACAAAAACGCGGCCGTGGGGGGTATGGTGGGCCAGGGAAAGTGAGTGTGAGACAGGGTGCTGCGGAAGAGCAGAGTGGCTTTTCTAGTCAGCGAATCAGAAGACGAAAGGGGGGAGAGAGAGCAGGTGGTGTCTCCTTCCCACCCGGCACTGGGTGACAACAAAACACCAAGTGCAGTTAAGGCTACTGGGTGGACGGGGCGAGGGCCCTCGCCAAGCTCGTGAGCGTGTAGCAGCTTCTCTAGGATGGTGTGGCGGCACCTGGGCCATCTACCTCGGCGGGATCCCCTTGAAGAAAACAATTCCTCATCACTTTACCTTTGGAGCCCATGCTTCTAGCACCTGCACTGCCCCTTGCCTTCGTCTGCAGGCAGTAATCAAGCACACAGGGAGCTACACCTTCTGAGGCTGGGGTTAAGTTCACAGTTTGCGACAACTGAGCAAACTGTCAAAAAGACTTGGGAACAACCTCTCCAATGCCCCTGACCAGAATACATAGGTCTGCACACTGACAATGTGGCTCACTGCTGTGGTGACGGGAGGAAAACTCATCGCCTCGCCCACCCCCTCTAATGGGCACTGACTCTCGCAGGGCTGACTGTAACCTCCACCTGCTTAGTAAATTTTACGCCTTGGGCACGTCAAAGGCACCCACCACCACTGGTAGCCAAAATGGCAACAGTGGAATGCGAGTACAATGCAACTCCCCCGAATGCATGTGCCAATGCGAAGCTGAGACAGCGCTAGGCAACAAATGGTCTACGGAAAGGGGTCCCTGCCGAGGCAGAACTTTCCAGACGCCCAGGTGAAGACTAACAATGGAAGAGAGAAGATGGGGGACAAACGTGTGAGTGATAATAATGAAACCTGTTACCTTCTCGGCACACTTTTTAATGACCGTGGTCAGTTCTGAGACCACGAGATCAATACACTTCAAACTTGGTTCTTTGAGTTTTACAACCTGTTTTTTCACAATGGCTTCAAAGGCCATGTCGGGGGTGAAGAGCCCCGTCCTGGGTCATGCGGAGGGCGGGACGAGGTAGAAAGGCACGCAAAGACAGTGCAGGCCACACACATGGACAGGACAGAGAGAGAGAGAAGAAACGAGAGTCAGCTGGTTAGTAACATGCATGGAGGAGCCTGTGCCCGCATCTGCCCCAGAAGCTGCTTCCAATCAGAGAGGCCTCCTGGGTGGGGGGCTGGCTCAGCATAGGGCTTAATTATAAATGTGTCACAGGCTGTTCTCATCCTCTGTACAGCCAAGGAAGGGGTGTGGAGAACTTGAATTATCAAACTTATGACAATAGACTCTGGGTTGATCATCTCCAATCCAGCTGAATTTTTTCCCCCCCTCTCTTTTCCAATCAAAGAAACAAATGTGGACTTTTCCAGACTGGGAACAGGGGGGCTTAAGCCAAAACCTCCGGCCTGAGAGTGCTGACCCACAGCTCTGATGGCGGCCACTTGTGGGTGCACAGCGCAAACCGCCCACCAGGAAGCGCTTCAGCGGCTTGGCCAAAGCGTGCTGCCTTGGGAAACAGGCCCCTCGGGGAGCCAGGTGTGTCCTGCTGAGTAGAGGCAGTTGCCCGTGACCACCGGCACAGAAGGGGCTTGTGACCGAGGGGCAGTGAGGATGCTGCCTCGGGCGACAGCACGAGGAGCTCTGGAGCTGGTTAGGAGCCAGGCTGACTTGGTCTTGCTGGTGACCCCAGGGCTCATTATGCTGTTGGCGTTCAGGCCTTTTTTTAGCGCCTTGGGGACAGAGAAGTAGCTGGCTCCAGGGAAGCCCAAGTGCACAGGCATTTGTCAAGGAGGGGTGATGGCCAGGGAGATTTGGGGAGCTCGGCCTCCAGCAGCCGACGTGGGCTCCCTCTCTGCTTCCCAGAAGGCAGCAAAGCGACAACTCAAATGAAACCCCAAATTCTACGAGACACATGCTAGGCTTGGTATCAGGGTCCCAGGGAGATCTGCCCACCAGTCTGGCCAGTTTGGAGGCTTGGCACTACCCGGTTGGGCCCAGGCTGACATGCTCCCACCCCAGCCTCTGGGCAGAGGCCATAATCTGGGAAACCGAAGCAACACAGGGAAAAGGTGCCAGCTGGGCAAAGGATGATGCGGCACTGGGAGCCTGATACCAAACCCCCACGCCCGTTTCCGCCAGGCCGGAAATCACCCTGCGGAAGGTCCAATACCTTACTGGTACACTGCCTAACTGTATTGATTAGTTCCTGGATAACCAGGTCGACACATTTCAGACAGGGCTCTTTCAGCTTGACGACCTGCTTTTTCACAATGGCCTCGAATGCCAAGTCCGGGGTGAAGAGCCCAGTCCTAAAAACATCCGTACCCGGGGGCAGTGGAGATAAGTCAGAGAGAAACAAAGCACGGTCAGCAATTCCACAGGCACTGGCTGGGTCCCCGAGAGAGAGCAAAGGTCAGGGCAAGTCTGGGGGTCAGATGCCTGCGTCCACTGCCTGGAAACCCCCAGAGTGACCCGAGGACCCTACGACGATATGCAATCAGGCAGTAGGAGCAACTCTCTTTGTTGGACTAAGGAGGGAGACCCAGGAGGCCCACAGGGAACCTGAGATGGGAACAAATGCTGGGTTCTCATAATTGCAATTCCGCTCTGCCCCCATCTCCCCACCCAGGGCAAGTCTGCAGTGGGCTTTCTTACTTTGCCACAGTGACGATGATTCATGCCAAGCTATTGGGTAGGAACCCAGGCATATTTAACCCAAGGGCTTGGGCCAGCCCCATGGCCTGTAACAGAGCCACATAAGGACTGAAGCACATTGCCCTCAAGTGGCCCTGGAGACCCACAGGGAGAGCCCTACAGCTACTGGAAACTACCTAAGAGCCCCCTCAATGCCTCCAAATCAGGATGCTCAGAGGTTTGGGGGGCCCAAACTGGCTGGTGGGCTGACACTGTGGAGGCGAAAGGAAGCCAGCGACTCTCCCCGCGGAACTTGCCTGACTCCATGGATGTTCTTAATGGCGTAGCTGATCTCTCGTCTTAAGTCCTTCTCATCGAACTCCATCTGAGGACAGACAGACAAACCAAATGCATGCAAGGAGCTACCTGTGGCACCCCTCAATATGTGTGCATTTGGAGAATGTTAGCTCCTAGAAATCAAACGACGTATTTCACTGGGCAAATATGCTGCAAGACTTTTTTAAAGTGTTAAAAAGCCAAGATGTCACTTTGAAGACTAAGGTGCACCTGACCCAAGCCACGGTATTTTCAATTGCCTCGTATGCACACAAAAACTAGAAAATGAATAAGGAAGACCCAGAAGAACAAATCTGTCTTGGAAGAAGTACAGCCAGAATGCTCCTTGGAAGCGAGGATGGCGAGACATTTTCTCACGTACTTTGGACATGTTATCAGGAGGGAACAGTCCCAGGAGAAGGATATCATGCTTGGTAAAGCAGAGGGTTACTGAAAAAGAGGAAGAACCTCAACAAGACGGATTGACACTGTGGCTGCAACAATGGGCTCAAACATAGCAACAACTGTGAGGATGGTGCAGCACTGGACAGTGTTTCGTTCCATTGTACACAGGATTGCTATGAGTTGGAATTGATTCAACAGCACCTAACAACAACTGCTCTTATGTGTAGCTGTATTTACAAGGAAGAATATTTTCAGTGGTCAAAATTAAAAAAAAAAAAAAATTTTTTTAAACCCAATTTCAGCAAGGATGCTGTGAAACCAACACTCTGGCTCTGTTGGCAGGAAAGTGAATTCATATAAATTTTCTTAGGGGCTGCTCGGTCATACACACCAAAAGCCTCCAAAAACACACTTATGCTGTCACCCAGTTGTTTCAACACACTAGAATTTATTCTAAAGAATGAATAAAAACTAAGCTACAATCACAAAACTATCCATAAATGCTAAAAACTCTGAACACAACCTACATGTCCAACAACAGAAGGCTGGTTAGATGCATGATGGGACGTTTGCAAGACAGGATACAGGTAGTCCCCAACTAACGAAGAGGTTCTGTTCAACCTACTCCGTTATAAGTCGCTTATGACGTAGCTGAATACATCATTTTTCTTTTTTTAGTTTCCATTATTATTATTGCCTTTTATTATCAGTATCTTTATAAACTTGATCTTTATTTGTCTTTGGGGGTTGGAAACATTACCTCTGAGATAACACTGGCAAAATATGCGCTGCAACGTTATATGTAGTACATATTACTCACAATAAGATGTTAAAAAGGACAGTCATAAGTGTTTGTCGTAACTTAAACATGTTGTAAGTTGAGGACTACCTGTGCTGTACACCATTAACAATCCACAATATGGATAGGACTAATTTGGAGAGACGGTCACCATACGAAAAAAGCAGGGTACAAAAGACAATCTGTTTTAAGTTTAAAAAATATACGTTGTTGTTGTTGTTAGCTGCTGTCAAGTCAGCCCGACTCATGGTGACCTCATGCACAATGGAACAAAATGCTGCCCAGTCCTGTGCCATCTCCATGATTAGTTGCGGGTAAGACCATCGCGAGTTATAGGGTTTTCATTGGATGATTTTTCAGAAGATCACCAGGCCTTTCTTCCTAGTCTGTCTCAGTCTGGAAGCCCCACGCAACACGCATGCTTCCACTGACATATGGGTGTTGGCTGTGCATGAGGTAGAAGGCAAGAATTCTATCACCAAACCACTACTGCCTAAAAAAATACCTATGTACACAGAAATAAAGATGAATCTATCTGGTGTGCGTGTGCGTGGGTGTGTTTACCCAGTCACACAGAAACAATCCTGAAAGGACGCACATCAAGGTGCTAAAAGGAGCTGCCTGGGGGTAGTGTTAGAAGTATGGGTGCAAAACACCAAGAAAATCAGGAAAAAGGAAATCACAAATGCCAGCACCCAGAGCTGGTAACACTTTTGAGTAGTCCTGCAGGTGTGTCCTCACAATGACAGACACATGTGATTTCACACGTGAGGACATCATACATGTCATCTAGGTGTGATGTGCCAGAACAACATATATGTCATCTAGGTGTGATGTGCAAGAACATCATATGTGTCATCTAGGAGTGATGTGAGGACATCATATGTGTCATCCAGGCATGATGTTGTATGACATCATACATGTCATCTAGGTGTGATGTGGTGTGAGGACATACATGTCATCTAGGTGTGATATGGTGTGAGGACATCATACATGTCATCTAGGGGTGAGGACATCATATGTGTCATCTAGTGTGATGAATGAGGACATCATGCGTGTCATCTAGGTGTGATGTGCGAGGACAACATAAGTCATCTAGGCCTGATGTACTGTGAGGACATCAAACATGTCATCTAGGCGTGATGTGGTGTGAGGACATCATGTCCTAGGTGTGATGTGGTAAAAGGATATCATACGTGTCACCTAGGTGTGAGGATATCATGTGTGTTATCTAGGTATGATGTTGCAGGCTGTTTCTGTAATCTACACTTTCCCTTCAACAATATGCTGGGGACATCTGCCCACATCAATCTACCTATATTTTCTACGTGTTTTGCAAAGAATGTGTATTCCTTTCTGTAAGAGGGAAAAAAATGGAACTCTCATTCAGCTCTGTGGACACCTTCTCCAGGCCAAGTTCTGCTGACAGCAGGCTCAGGCCTAGAGGTGGGAGCTCGACACTCCGTGGCCTGGGCAGAGGCCAACAACATGGTCGAGCAGGAGGGTGTGCTGAATCAAGACAGGAGGGCCCAGCCCTGGCGGCGCTACCTTCACCAGCTCGAAGGGAAACCGCTCGTGGAAGATGCGATTGATGCGGGCGCCCCCGGAGAGCTCCAGAGTGTCCACCTGGTCGCCCGAGCCCTCGATCCTCTTCTCAAAGTCCACCCCGAACTGCTGGACCATCCTGTGAGGAGGAAAACCTGGACATCAAAGCGGTTTCAACAAAGCTCCAGAAGTTATCTCCTGAGTCAGACCATGGCTCATGTACCTTTTTAACTTTTAGCAGCAAAACGTGCTCATGTTAAAACAAACACACGAACACAAGAGGCACTGATAGCAAACACTAGCCTCCAGGAAGGCTCGCTCTCAGCCCTTCAAGCCCGCTCAATGCCTCTAGGGTAGGGGTTCTTTTCTTACTCCCTGTTTGCACAGTGAACACTGGTGCCCTGAGGGAGAAAGGGCCAACCCTCCAATTCCATGGCTCCTATTGGCTCCCAACACCTCCCTAAAGGCTGCGACAATGCAGCTGCTCTGGATTCCTGGCCCCACCTTCTTCCTAGCCTGGAGCTCCTTCCTCTAGGATGACATCTAAGTCTCCGTGTGACCTGCTTGCTCTGTTGCCCCTGCACCCTGTCATCTACCGTTCACCTTCACAGACGGTGAGCTGGATATTCTGCGCAGCTTCACTGGGCGGGGAGGGGGAGGAGTTTTAAATGTCGAGAACTCAAAGCTTAGTGTTGACCAGCCTGTTTGGCTCTTGACTCCACCATTGACGGGCGGTGAGGCTTTGGACAAGTGGCTCTGGTCCTCTGAGCCT
This sequence comes from Dugong dugon, assembly GCA_030035585.1. Lineage (NCBI taxonomy): Eukaryota > Metazoa > Chordata > Mammalia > Sirenia > Dugongidae > Dugong > Dugong dugon. The sequence continues at coordinate 14,506,347 of CM057462.1, read as the reverse complement.
CAGTTTCCTCATCTGCAAACTGGGTTGATCATAACATTACCTACCCATGAGGTCATTGAAAAGATCCAAGGAGTTTCTGTATTTCACCAACTCCAGGAAGTCACTGATCATAAAATACACTGCTATTTTCAGCAGCCACAGAAAAGAATGCAGCCAATGAGTGGCAATTCGCCTAAGACTAGAAGATGCTTCCTGATTTCTGACAAGCTAAGTTGTTTTTTTTTTTTAATGCTCACGTGATTGACAAAATGTGGTAGTAATATGTGTGGCCCTTAGAACACAGCCTGGTCTTTAAAAAGTGTCTAAATGCGGTTTAGTAATACTGTGACGATGTGAATAGTAGAGAACTAAGATAATATAATTAGCATTTTGGATGTCCTCAGCACTTCTGCCTCAATCATTTCCTCATTTCCACCTCCAAGTACCCCGTGCACTCAAGTATTCTGCCGAATTTAGTGGCTCCAACTGGGACGAGCTCCCAGGTGAGCCTGGGGCACTGAGTCTGCAGCTCTTCAGCAGAGAAAAGTCTGGCTCTTACAGCAAATAAGCTGATGTCAGTGTGCTGCCAGGGTGGCCAAACACACTGCCCAGTGAAGAGCTTCTCTGTCCAAGCCCCAAGGGGCTGCACAGGCTGCCGGAATCCCCAGGAGCTCATTGGCTAGAGAGTGCGGAGGGCGTGCATACTTGATTTCTTCTAAGAGATACCCAAGGCCTAGTGAATGCTGCCCTTGGAACAGACCAAACCAGGGCCAAGCTGTGAGAGGCACAGCACTGCTGCACGGCAGAGCAGGGCTACTTCAGGGCGAGGATGCAGACCCCAGCCCGCGGCCACCAGCTGCAGAAGGGAGGTGACCATGCAGCCCACGGAGCATAAATGGATTCGGAGCCAGCCCGGGCTGTGCTCCCAGAGCATCCTCACCTGTGCAGGGCAGCTAAAGTAACTACAAATGAGCAGCGGTCCTTGGAGATGACAGGGGTGAATCTACAGCTACAATCACACACCTAGGGATGTGCATTCCTGCTGTCAGTTCCGGAACAGAGACACCCAGGCGCAAAGCTGATCAGAAAAATGCCCCCAATTACTCTGCCTGTGGCAAGAAACCTGCCAGGGGCTTTTAAATGATCTGCATGATAGCCACAGGGTGGAGTTGATAGATAAAGGAGGCTGTGTACAGCTGCACCGCCTGACACGGACTGATTACTGAGCTGTGCCGGGGAGAAGCTAAACCAGATACAGAACAATCCATTGTAATAATGACGGTGATACAATTAAAAATGGTTAGCTTTGGTGTCATTGGCTCCCTGGGAGCCAGGCATGTATGTGACCACAGGGAATGCACCCCAACACCAACTGTGGAGGGGAGGCAGTGGCAGTAATAACACCTCTCTGGAGATGCCATTATTGATCCACACGAAAATGTCCATGCCCCTGGACGTAGCGATCCCTCTTCTAGGAGCCTGTCCTGCAGGAATCCTCACACACGCACTCAACACTGACTTCACTGAAGCAAAAGATACGTGAACGTCGCCTATCAACGTCAGGTTAAGTGAATAAACTGCAAGACACCTAGCAGCAAGGCTTGCAATGGAACGGACTGCCACCGCTGCTTCGTTCATTTGTGAGGCAGGAAACTGTCTGGAGAAGGGAAGCAGGGCGCATGGGAGACAAGGAGAGTTTTCACGGCCAACCCTTCCGTACTCTCGACATTTTGTACCATGTGAACCAACCGGTGCCATCAAGTCGACTCTGACTCATGGCAACCCCACGTGTGTCTGAGCAGAACTGCTCTACAAGGTTTTCAGTGGCTGATTTTTCAGAAGTAGATCTCCAGGCCTTTATCTATGTCACCTCTGGGTGGACTCGAACCTCTAACCTTTTGACTAGCATGTGTACCACACAGGGACTCCCAAATACTGTGAACCCCCGGAAGCTGACACAGGGCCCAGCTCCTGCCCTCGTTCCATGCACTATCCTCCCCGCAGCAGCCAGAGGGTGCCTGTGCACACCTGAGCCAGGCCCATTCCGGCCCCCCACCCCCCGTCACAGCCCTCCAGCGTAAAAACCAGTCTTCACACAAAGCCCTGTACGATCTACTCCTGTCCCCTCCCAGCTCTCACCTCCTCCTGCTCCCCCCTCACACGCTCCCTCTACCACAATGGCCTCCTCACTGTGGTGCTGGCTCAGGGCCTTTGCACTGGCTGGGCCTCTTCCCTTAGACTGTGAGGCCCCCTCCTCACCTCCCTCAGGTCTTTGCCTGGCTCTCTCACCTTCTCCATGAGGCTCTCCCTGACCACTGTTTAAACTGCATACCCACCCACCTCGGCACTCTCTAGCCCCCTCCCCACATTACTACTTAACCATTTAATACACGATAAACTTCGCTATTTACTTATTTTCTGTCCCAATCCCCCATCTGTGGACAGGGATGGGTATCTGCCTCACCCACTGTTGTCTCCATCGCGCTTAATGAAGGGCCTGGAACACACGAGGTGCTCAACAAATGTTTGTTGAATGAACAACTGAACAAATGAAGACTGGCACCCTGTGGCTGAGGGGAAGGCAGGAGGCGGCCAACAGAGGGCTCCGGTGAGCCAGGCTGGGGGTGGGCGGCACGTACTGCAGCAGGGCTTTGGTTTTGCGTGTGGGGTCGTCAGGCCGGAAGTTCTTATACTCCTCCACCTCCTTCTCCAGGGACAAGAGCTGGCTCTGCAGCTTGCTGCGCAGGGCCGGCAGCGATTCCCGGATATGGTTGGTCAGTTGCTGCAGGAGAGACGCCAGAGATCAGAGATCAGTGGGAGCAGAATGCTGGGAAGGTGCAGGCCCGCCTGGAGGTGGGCAGAGCGTGCCCCAGGCCACCCTGCACGCAGCACACACCACGGCCTCGAGAGGACGCACCAGAAACATCCCAGCCGCAGACAAGCTCAAACGTGGGGAAAGGTAAGGGCCCAGCACTGTCCACGGAGCGAGACGCAGCAGCTTCCTTCTTAGGGAGCTGGGCAAATTATGGCGGTGTCCACCCCCGGGAGAACCACACAAGCGTTAGCAAGGCCAGGCAGCGGGACACAGGCTGGCCCGGAACAACATCCAACAAGTACCACTCCGTGTGCTGGTGAGAAACACTGGGACAGTCCCTGCAAGCTAAGATGGAAAGATTGCCCCTACAGAGCTCCACAAGGGTACCTATGATGGGAAACACAGGGAGAAAGTAAGAACATAGTTTCGTATTGGCTGTATTTACATAAACAAAGTGGGGTCACAAGAAACAAATGTGGAACAAAAGGGGAGAATGAAGTAGATTTATTAATTTATTATTCACACGTTTTAAAAGGAGGTTGTTGTTAGTTGCCATCCAGTCGGCCCCTGACTCGTGGTGACCCTGTGTAAAACAGCGCGAAACACTGTCCAGTTCTGCTCCATCCCCATGGCCTGTTGTGGATTGGACAGCTGTGATCCAAAGCATCTTCATTAGCTGATTTTCAGAAGTGGACCATCAGGCCTTTCTTCCTAGTCTTAGTCTGGAAGTTCCACTGAAACCTGTTCAGCATCATAGCAATACAAAGATTGCACTAACAGATGGGTGTTGGCTGTGTATGCGGTGTGTTGGCCGTGAATCGAACCCAGGTCTCCTGCATGGAAAGCGAGAATTCCACCACTGAACCACGAGTGCCACCACTGCATACAAGAATATGGAATAATCCCCAAGATGTGCTATTAGAGAAAAACTAGGTACAGAACAGAGAACAGGATATATTACTGTTCAGGTTGGAAGAAGGAGGAAAGGGAAGGGAAGGGAAGGAAAAGAGAAAGGAAGAGAGGGAGGGAGGGAGGAAGGAAGGAAGGAAAAAAAGAGGAGGAGAGGGCCAGCTATACAGGTAGTCCCTGATTCACAACAGAGCTCCGTTCCGACAACTCCATCATAAGTCAGGTCTGACGTGAGTCAGATACCTCATTTTTTTTTTTTTTCATTTTCATTATCATTGATTGCCTATTATCATCATTATCTTCATAAATCCATCTTTATTTGTCTTTAGGGGTTCACATGAGAATAATAATATCAGCAAATTACACGCTGCAACATTGTATAAAGAGCATATTAGTAATGAAAAGATGCACCAAAAACAAAACAAAACAGGTGGTCATCAGTGCGGTTGGTCGTAACTCGAATACGTCGTACATCAGGGATTACCTGTACTCCATCTATGCCTTCCCAGGCCCCAGGTGTCCCTAGAAGGAATCTCAGGAAAGCAGTGACACTGGCCGCTGCTGGGGAAAGGAACTGGCTATCATGGCACAGGAGGAACTTGGCATTCACTATATTTGGGCTGTATTTTTTTTTTTTTTTTTTTTTTTTTTTACTGTTATAAAAGAAAGAAACAAACAAAGCAAAGAATAAAAGAAAAGCCACGAAACCAGCTAATACACAAGAAAGAAAAACCAAAGTCTCACTGCCATCTGTTCCACACAGCGAAGGATCGGCAAAGCCTCCATGAAGCGAGAAAACAGGCATCAATGCACCCAAGCACTGGAATGGATCCCCCTCCCTGACCAGAGGTCCTGCCCCTCCGATGGGAATTGCCTGGGTCTATGCAGCGTGCCCTGGTCTCCAGCCATGTTGGTATCATCAGCCCTGTTTAACTCGTGAGGAAACGGAGAGGTGGGGACCGCTGTTCTTGGAGGTGGGATTTGAACCCAGCTCTGGCTGAGTAAGCTGAGCCGTGGCCTGCGGCTCTCTCTAGGAGGCCCCCAAGCCACCTGCAGGAGAGTTTCACTTCTCTCCTCTCCTTCCTGCCCCGGCCCAGGCAGACCCTGGCCGACCCAAGAGGTGCTGACTCCCCGCTTTGCTGTCCTGGGCTGCCTCCCCAGGGGCTCCTGCCCTGTGCTAGCTCTCTCTCCCCAGCCCTGGATCGTGCATTTATCTGATGGCTGTTTGACACTGTCCGTGCATTAGAAACATACTTCCCCAAGGGCAGTGCCCGCTCTCACTGCCCAGCGTGTCCCCAGTACACGCATGAATGCACAATTCCCTGACTGCCAACTGGGGCCCTGCCACCTTCCTGGACAGGGTGAGGGGCACACAGGCCTCCCCTCCGCTGCTGCTGGGAGGAAGCTCCGGCAAGGGCAACAGGGACAACTCCCACGGAGGGCGACAGAAGCAACCCACTCTAGTTTCACAGCATAATCCCACACTGGAGACTTGCCCCTACAGGGAAAGCTGCACATATGCAGAACTGCGTTACTAATTCCAGCCTTCTACTGAATAGGAACTGGACCAGAGGCCCTCAAAAAAGCAACTGGGTGAAGAAACTGGGGCCCGTGCGCTCAGGGAGTATTACGGAGCTACAGAGCAGAGCAGGAAGTCCTCTTCATGGCAAGGCCAGCACTCCAGTAGCGAAAAAAAGCAAGCGACAGAACCGAGACTGTGCCACCACTTACAGTACAAGAGGGAGAAACGTGACTCTCAAAAGTGCTTCCTGTTTTTTTTTTTTTAAAGTTTTTTTCTTAGATTTTATTTATTTTGTTGTATTGTTGCTAAGAATATACACAGGAAAACATGCACCAATTCCATTGTTTCTACATGTACAACTCAGTGACACTGATCACATTCTTCAAGTAGTGCAACCATTCTCATCCTTCTTTTCTGCGTCGTTCCTCCCCCGTTCACACAAACTCACTGCCCCCCAAGGTTCCTATCTAATCGTTTGAGTTGCTGTTGTTAATTTGGTCCCGTATAGACAGTTCTTAAAAGAGCATAACACTCAAGGCATAGCTTTTTTACTAGCTAAGCTACTGTTCGGTTTTAAGATGATTTCAGGGGATATTTTGTTTTAAGGTTTAAAGATTATCTCAGGGCAATAGTTTCAGGGGTTCATCCAGCCTCCATGGTTCCAGAAAGGCTCCTTCCTGCTTTTATTTACAGAAACTAAGGACAGTGCTTCCCTAAGGGTGTAAGCGGGGCAGATGGAGGAATTTCACTGTACGCCTTTGAAGACAGTTTACATTTATGAATATATTACCTAAGAAAAAGAATGATAACGAAAAGATGAACTGCCTGGAGCTGCCGGCATTTAATACTTGCTGCACTTGACGCGGTAGATGGGCTGAGCTTTAACTTAGTAGATGCATTCTTGCTGATTCTCGACCCTAACGCAAAGGGGCAGGGATGCCCGAATGGCTGGGCCCCTGGCCCAGAGCCACCACTCAGAGCTGGGCTTTGGACTTGCCGAGGGTCAGCTTCTAGAGTTCCCCCACTTAGCTACTGTCTGGTGTTGCCGGCTGCTCTGTCTTGGTTTGGGTCAGACATTCTTAAGGCAGGTCACCAACCCCAGGAACTGCATGCAAACTTCTGCATGTGACTAATAATTCCAGTGGCAATTAAAGCAATAGTCTTAATAACAGCGATGGTGATAACAGTAGCAGTGATCACTAACTGAATACCCACTCTTTACCAGGCCCTGAATCAAATGCATTTATTATGTGAGTAACAAATGTGGCCTGAGTCCATTTTGCTGAAACAAGTACAGCTGGAGACCAGCATTGAGGCCTGCCTGCCTCTGCCAAGCCACCCGCTGCCACCGCGATCAGAGTGGCTGTGCAAGCCGCAACCTGTACTGCTGCACGTGGCGCCCTGATCCCCTGCCGTACCTGATTCAGGGTCTTCTGCAGGTGTGGGGTGCCCATGCGGTCGGCTATGTGTCGGTAGGCTGGGTGGGAAAGGAAGAACTTCCTCTCGGCTCCCAGGGCTGCACGGATATCCTTCTTGCCCTCGATGTCCTTTTGGCTGCGGTTCACCACGCCGATGTAGCCTGTGGGGAAAGAGGGTTAGGCGGAGGCAATGCCACGCAAGTCACTGTGCTTGGGCACCCACTGTGGACCAGGCCTGGGGCTAGGTAAGGTTCAGGTGCAGAACTGGGTCCTGCCACTCACAGACTGGGCCACCAGCAGTACTGCATTACTCAAAGAAAGCAAAACCAAAAAAACCAAACCCACTGCCACTGAGTCGATTCTGACTCATAGCAACCCTACAGGACAGAGGAGAACTGCCTCATAGAGTTTCCAAGGAGTGGCTGGTGGATTCAACCTGCCAACCTCTTGGTTGCAGGCAAGCTCTTAACCACTGCACCCCCAGGGCTCCAGAGACAACAAAAGAGGATGAAAAATCAGAGTGCAGCAGAAGGCAGGCCCTGAAATGCAACGCAAGGGTCTGGAGGAAGGAGAATTACATCCTGTCTGGCATGACGGGGGACAGAGAAAAGCTTTGAAAAGATAAAAGTCCACAAACTAAGCCCTAAACACAAGGAAAAAAAAAATCTCAACAAGAAGGGCAATGCATGCTCAGCTCATCCTACCAGATATTAAAACCTATTATAAAGCTATTAGTTTTAAGATAGCTAGGTATATGAGGGCATGTACTCCCACAGAGACGAATGGAACAGAACAGAAGCTCCAAAAATATGCACAGAAGCAGGTGGGCACTCGAAAATCAACAGGAGGAAAACTGGATTAGTCAATGGATGCTGCTGGGAAAGAGACAAAGTTGGATGCCCACCAAACTCAATTCTTGAGGGATCACAGATTTACACATAAGACATGAAAGAAAACATGGGTGCTTTTTTAAAACGACTGCATTTGCATTGAAGTTTTCTAGAATGAAGCACAAGCACCAGTTAACAGTGACCATGTGAGAAATGGGATTGGGGCGCGGGGTGCTTGGGAGACAACATTCTCAATTTAGTAGGCTTCAGTACAGTTTTGGAATATTTTTAACCATGAAAACCTACTGTTGCAATAAACACGCTAGTTGGAAGAAAAGATTCGCGGTATTTGGACATAAAGAACTTAGGAGAGAAGGGTGGGGGCATTCCAAACAACAGAAGAGCCAGGAGCCCCAGGGAACAGACTGGAGGCCCCAGGAGTCCATGCTGCATGGCGTCCTGTACAAATGGGTATCATGGGAAACAAGGGACTTAGCCTACTGGCTGGCACATAATAAAAAAATAAAACCAAAGCCAGTGCCGTTGGGGATTCCAGCTCACAGTGGCACGTGGTAGTCAGTCAATGAACAGAAGTGGTCACTGTTATTAATATTATCAAAGTTGAAGAGGTAGATTGGAGATAGGTGGCAAAAGGCCTTAGGTGATGCAAACAGTTAAGTGCTTGGCTACTAACCAGAAGGGTGGTGGTTTGAACCCACCCAGAGGTGCCTCGGAAGAAAGGCCCGGTGAACTGCTTCCAAAAGGTCACAGCCATGAAAACCCTATGGGGCACAGTTCCACTCTGAAGCACATGGGGGTCACCATGAGTCAGAATTGACTCGAGGGTAACTGGAAACTCTTAGCAGTGGGGAGGAGGGGAGCCAGCCTGCCGTCTGTCCTGCTGGGCCGCGCGCAGACACGACTGCATTGCGTTCTCTCCCTAGTTATCATTATGTCCCTTTCACAGATGAGGGAGCTAGTGTCACAGGAAGGTCACTTGAGAGATCTGAACACAGACTTGTCTGAAGCCCAAATACTCTCCTTTGTCTAACAGCATACAGAAGGAAACAGCAGTGGGAGAGAAAGGCTATGGTTGGTTTTTGGTTCTTTTAAAGGTGTAGGAGCCCTAAGCCTGCTGTAGGCCAAGAAAAAGGGTCCATTTAAAGGGATTCAGAAGACACGTGAGGAGGAGAAAACAGGTAGAAGGAGCCTGAGGTCAAAGACACGAGCAAGTGCACAAGCGAGAGGAAAGCGGAAAAAGGAAGGCAGGTGAAGGACGGGGCATGGACAGCAGTGAGTCGTGAAAGAGGGAAGCTGATGACTTCCTTCCACAACGTCTGCCACTCAGGGGGCAGGGCTGGGATGCTGAGCCCGCCCCAAGCCCCGTGAGCTCTGAGATGGAGGCTAAGACCTGTGCAAGGGGAGACTGGGGCCAGGCACGCTGGGTGGAGGGTGCCAGCACAGCAGGGTCTGGCTGGGTTTTCTCTTTCAGCACTGACATTCCTTCTTAAGCTTCTTTTTTTTTCTTTTGGTTGTAGTTTAAGTGAAAGTTTATAATTCAAGTTAGTCTCTCATACAAAAATTTATACATACGTTGTTATGTGACCCTAACTGCCCTCCCTATACTGTGACAGCACACTCCTTCTTTCCACCCCTAATTTCCCATATCCATTCAACCAGCTCCTGATCCTGCCTTCTCATCTCACCTCTGGACAGGAGCTGCCTGTTTAGTCTCATGTATCTACTTGAGCTAAGAGGCACACTCCTCACAAGTATCACTTTATGACCCACAGTCCAGTCCGATCTTTGTCTGAAGAGCTGGCTTTAGTTTTGGGCTAACAGAGAGTCCGGGGGCCACGTCTTCTGGGGTCCCTCCAGTCGCAATCAAACCATTAAGACTGGTCTTTCTACTAGAATTTGAGTTCTGCACTCCACCCTATCCCCGCTCCATCAGGGACTCTCTGTTGTGTTCCCTGTCAGGGCGGTCATTGGTGGTAGCCAGGCACCATCTAGTTCTTCTGGTCTCAGGTTGATGAAGTCTCTGGTCTATGTGGCCCTATCTGTCTCTTGGGCTAATACTTTGGTGTTCTTCATTCTCCTTTACTCCCGGTAGTTGGGACCAATTGATGCATCCTAGATGGCTGCTTGCTAGCTCTTAAGACTCCAGGCCTTCCTAAACTTCTGCCAGCCACAGGTTTGCTTCTCAGCCCTGATCCTTGTAGCCAAACGGGTTCTTGGATTTGGGCCTTGGCCATGCTCCCTCCTGCTACGGGCCACCTTGTCACTCAATGTCTCAGCCCTGCTGGGGGAAGACAGCAACGTAGGTCGGAAAATTTCCCCATGCCTATCCCAGACATGCAGGATGGAGGCCCTGGGAGCAAAATCAAAGACACAAAAGGTGCCCACAGCTGAGAGCAAATCAGAAAGGAAAGAAATGGCCTTAAAAAAAAACCGAGATGGCTATGCAACACAGCAGCACAGTGAAAACCAGGAAACACCCGAGTGTCCAAGAAACAAGGATCGAACGATAGCCTGCACACTTCATAAGGAATGCCACGGGCTCTTCTGAAGTCTTCCTAAAGAACATTTATTTACTTGTCATGGGGAAACGTTCTGACATTCTGCTAAATGAAGTAGAAAAGCAGGTCACATAGCAGCTTGGAGCTGGATTAAAACCAGCTCTGCTACTTCCTGGCTTTGTGAGCTGGAGCAAGGGCTTTAGCCTCTGTCTCAGTTTCTTCATCCATAAAATGGGGATGAGAATACAGGTGGCTACCAAGTAGCTGGAAGACACCCATATTTGTGCTCATTCCAAAGAAAGGTGATCCAACAGAATACGGAAATTACTGAACAGTATTATTAATATAACACACAAGTAAAATTTTGCTGAAGACCATTCAAAAGCGGTTGTAGCAGTATATCAACCAGGAACTGCCAGAAATTCAAGCCAGATTCAGAAGAGGACGTGGAATGAGATTATCATTGCTGATGTCAGATGGACCCTGGCTGAAAGCAGAGAATACCAGAAAGGTGTTTACTTGGATTTTATTGATTATGCAAAGGCATTCAACTTTGTGGATCATAACAAATTATGGATAACATTATGAAGAACATTAATTCCAAAACACTTAGTTGTGCTCATGCGGAATCTGTACATAGACCAAGAGGCAGTCGTTTGAACAAGGGGACACTGTGTGGTTCAAAATCAGGAAAGGTGCGCTTCAGGGTTGTATCCTTTCACCGTACTTATTCAATCCATATGCTGAGCAAGTAATCCGAGAAGCTGGACTATATGAAGAAGAACGGGGCATCAGGATTGGAGGAAGGCTCATCAAAGACTACAGCCTTCAGTATGGATTACACCTCAACATAAAGAAAACAAAAATCTTCACAACTGGACCAATAAGCAACATCATGATAAAAGGAAAAAAGATTGAAGCTGTCAAGGATTTCATTTCACTTGGATCCACAATCAAGCCCATGGAAGCGGCAGTCAAGAAATCAAATGACACGTTGCACTGGGCAAATCTGCTGCAAAAGACCTCTTTAAAGTATGCAAAAAACCCCTTTAAAGTGTTCAAAAGCAAAGATGTCACTTTAAGGACTAAGGTGTGCCTGACCCAAGCCATGCTGTTTTCAATTGCCTCGTACACATGCAAATGCTGGACAATGAAAAAAGAAGACCGAAGAAGAATTGATGCCTCTGAATTACCGTGTTGGCAAAGAATACTGAATATACCATGGACTGCCAGAAGAACGAACATATATGTCTTAGAAGTACAGCCAGAATGCTAATTAGAAGAAAGGATGGTGAGACTTTGTCTCATGAACTTTGAACATGTTATCAGGAGGGATCAGTCCCTGGAGAAGGACATCGTGCTTGGTAAAGTAGAGGGTCAGAGAAAAAGAGGAAGACCCTCAAAGCAATGGATTGACACAGCGGCTGCAACAATGGGCTCAAACATAGCAATGACTGTGAGGATGGCGCAGGACTGGGCAGTGTTTAGTTCTGTTGTACAAGGGTCACTACGAGTCGGAACCGACTCGAGAGCACCTAACGACAACCCTGGACTGTTGTCAGGATTGAGTGCGTGCCTGGTACAGAGTAGACACTCAAAAAGTGCTTGCTATTCTCACTGTAGTAAATAAAAATACTTAGACAATTCTTGTCAGAAGACCCGAACCTGAACCTAATCAGGCCTCCTGTTTAGATCTAGTTACCAGTTTACAGGGAATGGCAATTGGCCAAATCCCAAATGCGGACGTTACACAGAACATATGCTCTGGTTTCTTCCACAAATAATTGGTACTGGAAAAACAAAGGGAACTGGCAGGGAAGTGTTAGAAAAGCTTAGGTATTGGTGTGTAAAATGATAGGATTTGTGTTAAAATCCCTCAGGAAGAAAATCACAATAGTAGGCGAGTCCGGGCTCAGGGTTCAAGATTGGTTGCATGCTGATAACCAGTCGAGTTGAGCAGTATGTCCCTGGGGCTCATCAAACTCTTCTCTTGACTTTTGAGAATGTTTGAGAATTTTGGTAACAGAAAGTAAGTACACAAACCAATACAAGTTTAAAATCCCGGTAAAAGCTGTTTGGAAGGAGATCCACAAAGCCCTAACCAGGGGCTCTCTTGGGAAGGTAATACGGTAGATGATTTTAATTTTTTGTTTCTGTACACTTGCTTTTTAATGTTCCACAAATGAGCAGGTGTTAACTGTGTAACTGAAGACAAACGTGTACAAACCAGAAGAAAGCGACATATGATCATAAGCAAAAAAACGTTAGAAGGATTTACAATATAACATAAAAGCAGTAAGCTCTGGGCAGTGGGAAACAGGTGGTGGTGTGGACATGTGTGTCTGTGTGCATCCTGACATTTGCCACAGTCTCAGTAATGAGAACAATAAAAACAAAAGGAGTTTTTCAAAAGCAGGGAGAGCTCCAGCTCTAGGACTACTGAAGCCCAGCCCACCCTCCCTGTACCTCGCTCTGTGGCCCCAGCCCCCACCCAGCCTCACCTCTTCTCAAGGGAAGGAGCTTGTTCTCCAGGATGTCTCTGGCGTCAGTGCCTTCGTCCATCAGGTCGAGCTTGGTGATGACACCGATGGTCCGCAGGCCTGAAAGAGCCCAGATGTCAGAGGGCGCCGGGAGGAAGGAACACAGGCTGGTGGCCTCAGACCACCTCCCTGTTCTCCAGTTTCCCATAGGTCAAACGAAGACAGAAACAGCCTCCATCTCAGAGAGTCCTCCACCAAGATAAGCCTGGCACGTGGCAAAGGCTCAGTCAACGTGGCCGGCGCTCAAGATATCACTGACAGCACTTGCTGCTCCAGGCTGGGGGGCGGGGAACCTCATCGAAATGCAAACCCCAGGTCAGAGCTGTGATTCTGAGCTCTCTGAGCTGCATGCAAAGTTCCAATGTAATACGCAAACCTGCAGCGTCTGATTCTAGGGTTTTTTTCTCACCTGAACAGCCAAAATTCTACTCTGGAACCATCCCATCCAATTCCTCCTCTCGCCGAGTCATCCACAATCAAGGAGATACTCAGAGCAAAGCCTCATACCTGCAGATCAACCACCACAGCCAGTCCCTGAGAGCTGGCCTCTGAGCTAGCTGCATGTGTGTCTTGGTGCATGTGTGTGTGGTGGTATCTATGTGTTGGTGTGTGTTAGTCCATGTGTATGCGTTGGTACTTGTGTCTTGGTGTGTGTGTGTTGGTGTGTATGTACATGTGCTGGTATGTGCGTGTGTGTTGGAGAGTTAGCTAACTTGGGCATCAAGGGGGCGACAGCTGTGCTCTCCCTGGGGACTCCACCTGCTCATCCTCTGCTGGTTAGAGTGTAAACTGGCCTCATCTTTTCGGAGGGTCTTGTGGTCGTATCTACAACCAGCTACAAAGCTTGTACCCAGTAGTAAGGGGAGAGGCAGAGCAGGGTAGAGGATGTGACCGGGGTAGGAGTCCTGGGGGCGTCATCTCTTTTGATAATGATGAAAACCCAGAAACAATGTGTATGTCCAAGAACAAAGGAACGGAGAGATCAGCACTGGGCAGCCCAGTGGATGACAACAGAGATGACGCATGGAACTATCTCCACTGCCACTACGGTACGAGCCAGGAAAAATCCACGTTAGAGCAGATGGTGCCTAACTACATCGATTCCCACTCTGTCACTGCCTGATCAAGCCTCCGCTGTGTCTCGTCACCATCGTTCCCCATTTCATGAGATGACAGCAGAGAATAGGACCAGGAAGCTGCTGGCGCCGTGAGCCCTGGGAGGGCTGTACTTCCGGGAAAAGGACAGCCGACGCTTCCGGGGACACAAGCTGGCATGGTCTGTTCACTGGTGAGACAAAGACACGTGGCCTGCTCTGTAAGGAGCTTAGACCCGGTGGGCAAAAAGCCACTAGCTGTCGTCCATCACCCAACACCCGGTGCCCTGACCCAGTGCTGCAAACTGCGGGGCCTGAGCCATAGAGCCTGCCTGGCCTCGACAACTTGCACAGCCCTTCACTGGTCCTTGACTCCCTCCAAACCGCTCTGGGGCGCCAGCAGCCAGAGGGCATTTTGTAAAATACATTTCAGTGTGTTACATTCAGCTTAAAAAGCCCCAACACTCTTGAGAATAAAACTTCAAGCCCCCCCGCACAGCCCACAGGGCCCTGCTTGACTGGCCCCAGCCTCTCCCAGCCCTCACCCACCCTGCTCTCCCTTTAGCCTGCTCTGTTCCAGCTACATGGGTCTCCTTATGGTGTCTTACACACCCTAGGCTTTCAGCACCTGCTCTCTGTTTTCCAGGATTCCCTGGGTGGATGCAAATGGTTAATACGCTTGATTGCTAACCAAAAAGTTGGCAGTTTGAGTCTACCCAGCAGCATCTCAGAAGAAAGACCTGGTGATCTACTTCCAAAAAACAGCAACTGAAAAACTATGGAGTATAGTTTTACTCTGACACACATGGGGTCACCATGACTCAGAATCAACTCAACGGCAACCGGTACTGATATTGGTCCATTTTCTTAGCTTTTGCCTCTTGTCATCATTCTGGTCTTGCCTAAAACCTCATTTCTTCAGAGGTTCCTGACCCCTCCCACCCAGTGCTTACCATTACCTGAAATGATCTCACTTGCTTATTTCCTTGTTGTATTCTGTCTTCTCCACTAGAATATCAGCTCCCCAGCAACAGAAACACTGTTAATTTTGTCCCCTGCTGGATCCCCAGGGCCAAAACAGAGCCTGGCACATTGAATAAATGGCCCTTTTAAAAGTTTGACCCTGAATGCCCTTAGCTGGGGAAGCCACACTCCCCACTACTCCCAACTGCCTCCCACTTGCTTCATTAATTTGTCACTCTTGTACCTTATTTGCTGCTGAGGAAGTCTGAGTTTTCAACCCTGCCCTGAACAGTTTATGGAGAGTATCCGTGGTCCTCACAGCAGCCCCACAGGCTAGCACTGCTGCTCCCATTTTGACAGAGGGGGCCGAGCCTTGTAGAGGGTACGTAACTTCTATAGGCAGGATTTGGACTCACAACTGTGAGCTGTGATGTCTGGGCTCTTCCCAGCTCCCTAGACTAGCTTCCTGCACAGGTAAAGTGTGCACCATTATGTCCCAGGAGAGATATCCAAATGCTCAGCAGCCTCCAGGGGGTGCCCACCAGCACTGCAGTCCTCATGGGGGGTGTTCCAGAAGGCCTTTTCCAAAGGGGGTCATGTGCCAGAGAGGACACCAGTGACTGGGAACCAAGGATTCTGGACGAGTCCTAATGCTCAGAGGTACCTGGAAGAGGGAGCCGCGGCTCTGGGGCTCAGTGGTTACCTTGGGGGTCGACCTCCTTGGCCAGTTTGAGGGCATCTGAGTTGGCCAGGTCCATGTTGGCGGGGGTGACGGCGAGGATTAGGCTGCTCTCCCGGCTGATGAACTGCAGGATCATGTCCTTGATCTGGTACTCGATGTCTGGGGGCTGGTCCCCCACGGGTACCTTGGTGATGCCCGGAAGGTCGATGAGGGTGAGGTTAAGCACTGGGAGGGAGATTAGAGGGAAAAATCTTCAGAAGCTGGGAGTGCTGAGGTCTGCACAGCCCTGCAGCAGCCCGGCCCACTTCCCCCAGGCTGTTGGGGGCCAGACCTCATGGCTTCTCCTGCCATTCCAACTGGACCACATGTTGGGACCCAAAAGCTCCCCTCCTAGGGAAGCAACCTATAGACACCCCTAGAATGGGCTGCTCTATTCAAATGGTACTGAGTGTTTAAATCAGGACATTTGTATTTGCAGATTAGAATCGATCGAAATGCTTAAATAAATTCCAGCCCATCTGTTCAGCCAATACCAAGGAAGCATTAAGAACAAAAAGAGGATAATCTTTACTTACTGATAAGAAAAACTCTGAGACAGTCGTATATCTTTATAATATGCTACAGTTTGAGTAAAAGGGGGATACAAACAATGAATGCATGCATATATTATGATACATGCATAACGTATCATTTGAAGAACACAAAATATATTTGTAATGTTGAGGGTAGGGTGGATACCCTTTTGTAATTTTTCTAATGTGAGCCACATGTAGACACTATTTATTCAAAATAAACAAATTTAAAAACTCATCACAGGAAACCCATAGAGAGGAGTTAACATGTTGGAATATTCTCCAAAAACTGGTGGAGTTAGAATCGGAGCCTCTGGGCCACGGCTGCGAGCTGTTCTATTTATGTCATGTAGAGTGTTAAAATTAGCACATTTTGCATAGAGGGCTGGCTTTCTGGTTCCTCTCGAGGTATCAGAAGACCTGGCTTTCTTGGGCCTGTGTCACTATGTGGCCACCATTACTTGGGAGCTGAGTATTAGCTGCCCCCTTTCAAACAGGGCAATTTGCCACAGTCCCCACCACTCCCAACAGTCTTCCTGGACTGTTGTCTTTTTCTCAGAGCCGAGATCAAATTCTCTGTACCATGTACCTATCGAAAGTGGGAAGACAGAGCTCAAGAAGGCTGGGTGCATGCAAGGAAAATAGTAGGGAACACATTCTCTGTGAGAGTGGGGCACATCCTACCCATGACTGGTACAGACTCAGCTTCCTCCCTCCCACCCCATGCTCAGGTCTGAGCCCGTGCTGCGTACCATGTGGTGAGTAGATCCGCAGGTTGATGGGCACTGGGGAGATGCCTTTGTTGGTCCCCGTGACCCTGTCGGTCTCCGCTTCAATCTCCTGCCGGACTTCCTCAAAGTCTGTAAACTTTTTGGACTTACAGTGCAGAAACTCGGCATATTCTGAAAAGGGAAGAAAGGGGCTCAAAATTAGAAAGAAAAGTGTGCTCTGTCGGTGGGGAGCAGACGAACCTCTCGGAGAAGAGCTCTGTCAAGCACAGAGAGTGACAAATCAGTCACAGGCACTCTAGGAATCTGGTGGACAATGGAGACATTCACTTGACAAGTATCTGAGAGGCGCTCCTATACCCCGAGCATGTTTGTGACGGTTAAGATTGTGTGTCAACTTGGCTGGGCCACGATTCTCAGTGTTTTAATGTAATCACGCCCATGATTCAATATACTGTGAGGAGCCAATCAGATGAAAGGGGTCTCCTTGTGGGTGTGGCCCGCATCTATATATAAGCAGACATTCTGGTATTTTGCTCCCTCTGGATCCTGTGGCTGCTTCCTGTCGTCTCATCTCCCATTTTTGGGACTTGAGCTGTCAGCTTAGCTGCCGAACCTGGGATTCGGCGATCTGCATGGCCTGTGAGTGGGAGCCCTGCTCTCCGACCTGCCAATCTTGGGCTTGCCAGCTTCTGCAGCTGTGTGACTTGGGAGAGGCCTCTACCCTGATCCACGGACGTGGAACGTTCTAGCCTCTACAATCACGTGAGTTGTTTCCCTGATATAATCTCTCTATACATACATGTTTATATACTTTACTAGTTTTGCTTCTCTAGAGAACCCAGCCTAAGACATTTGGTACCGAGAGCGGTTCTAGAGAAACAAAATTGTAAGGATGAGTTTTCTAAATTGGTTCTCAAGTCTGGTTAGTCATAAAGACGTTTATGACTCTGCTTCCAGCAGTAAACAGGTCACTGCTAGTCTATGGAGCGAGATGGCGATACAAATATGCAAAATATCACCACCAGTAGATCAGGTATTGGTGAAAGGTGAGGCTCAGGGTGAACACATGTGTGATGCTTTTCTACAGCTTTGTCAGAATGAGAAGTATAAGGAAACTGGTTGGTTTGTCCTACTTTCGCTAGACAAACTGATGAAGGAAAGAGATGTGCTAGGGGCTTCAAAGTGAAGGCTTAAGTGCCGCATAAATAACCTCAAGGCTTCCACTTGTGCTTTGAAAGAAAGCCTTACTCCTTGTAGTAACAGAACCGAAATTGCTGAAAACCAAACCCAGAGTCTTATTGTAAGAGTGGCTGAATTACAATGCCAGCTCAATTGCAAACCTCAAGAGGTGTCTGAAGTTAAAGTAAGGGCATTGATTGGGAAGAGATGGGATCCTGAGACATGGGATGGGGACATATGGGCAGATAATCAGGAAGCTGGGGACACGGAGCCTGTAAATTCCATTAAATCTCTTCTGCCAGCAGAACCAGTCCCATCTGAAGAGATTACTTCATGTTGTCTGCTAAACCACCCTGCTCAGAAAAACCATTAGCTCCTCCACTCCCATCTGAGGAGATTAGTCCTAGCCCACCTGCCTCTAAAGAGCACTTGCCTGAGTCATTGCCTGGAGCATCGGCTGAAGCAGATGCTTTACAAGATAATGCTGAATGTTCTCAAAACAATTCCACACTACTGATTCTGGCTTCTAGACCTATAACTAGGCTTAAGCCCCAGTGAGCCCCAAAAGGTGAAGTACAAAGTGTGACCCAGGAGGAGGAGGTACGCTACACTCCCAAAGAACTACTTGAGTTTTCTAATATGTACAAACAGAAACCTGGGGAATACGTGTGGGAATGGCTATTAAGGGTGTGGGATAATGGTGCAAGGAACATAAAGATGGATCAGTCTAAGTTTACTGATATGGGTCCACTGAGCACAGACTGTTTCTTCAATGTTTCAGTTCAGCTAGAGAAGTTAGGAAAGGATCTAATAGTTTATTTGGTTGGGTTGCTGAAGCATGGATTATGAGGTGGTCGACACTAAATCAAGCTGAAGTACCAGATCTGTCTTGGTATACTGTAGAAGAAGGTATCCAAAGGCTCAGGGAAATTGGCATGCTAGAGGGGATTTATCAAGTTAGACCAACAGACCCACATATGGAGTGTCCAGACGACACACCTTTTACCACAACTGTGAGGAACAAATTTGTGAAGGGAGCTCCAGCATCCTTGAAGACTGCTGTGATTGTTATTTTACATAAGTCAGATTTCACAGTGGGAACTGCCCTAACTGAATTAACATGCCTAACTACAATGGGGCTGATTGGACCCCGTGGTAGTAGGCGCCAAGTGGCTGCACTCAATCGACAAAGACAAGGTGGGCGTGGTTACAGTAATGGACAGAGGAGTCAAAGCAGTAATCAGAATAGTCTGACTCATATGGACTTATGGCGTTGGCTACTTAGTCATGGTGTCCCTAGGAGTGAAAGAGATAGGAAATCTACTAAATATTTACTTGATCTATACAAATGGATAAATTCTAGGTCAGGTGAACGGCAGTCTAACTCAAATCACCAGAATAGAGAGTCACGGTGCCTCAAGCAATTCCCAGATTTGAGCGAGTTTAAAGACCCACAACCCCTTGAATGAAGGGGAGGCCAGGTCCCCTTAAGGAAGGACTCCAATACACTGCCAAAAATTTTTACTGTTAATCTTTCTCCCAGCCTTCCCCAAAGGGATCTACGGCCTTTTACGAGAGTGACTGTTCACTGGGAAAAAGGAAGTAATCAGACTTTTTGGGGATTACTGGATACTGGCTCTGAGCTGACACTAATTCCAGGAGACCCAAAACGTCACTGTGGCCCACCAGTCAGAGTGGGGGCATATGGAGGTCAGGTTATTAATGGGAGTCTTGGCTCATGTCCGTCTCACAGTAGGTCCAGCGGGTCCCCGAACCCATCCTGTAGTGATTTTCCCAGTTCCAGAATGCATAATTGGAATAAATATACTCAGCAACTGGCAGAACCCCCACACTGGATCCCGGACAAACAGAGTAAGGGCTATTATGGTAGGAAAAGCCAAGTGGAAGCCATTAGAACTGCCCCTACCTAGGAAGATAGTAAACCAAAAGCAATACTGCATTCCTGGAGGGACTGCAGAGATTACTCCCACCATCAAGGACATGAAGGATACAGGGGTGGTGACTCCCACCACATCCCCATTCAACTCGCCTATTTGGCCTGTGCAAAAAAACAGATGGATCTTGGAGAATGACAGTAGATTATCAAAAACTTAACCAGGTGGTGACTCCAATTGCAGCTGCTGTTCCAGATGTAATTGCACTGCTGGAGCAAATTAATACATCTCCTGGTAACTGGTATGCAGCTATTAATCTGGCTAATGCCTTTTTCTCCATGCCTGTTTCAAAGGACCACCAGAAGCAGTTTGTCTTCAGCTGGCAAGGCCAACAATACACCTTCACTTGCCTACCTCAGGGCTACATTAACTCTCCAGCCCCTATGTCATAATTTAGTCCACAGGGACCTTGATTGCCTTTCCCTTCCACAAGACATCACACTGGTCCATTACATTGATGAAATTATGCTGATTGGACCTAGTAAGGAAGAAGTGTCAATGACTCTGGACTTATTGGTAAAACATTTGTGAGCTAGAGGGTGGGAGATTAATCCCACAAAAATTCAGGCACCTTCCAC
The DNA here is from genome assembly GCA_030035585.1 of Dugong dugon. Taxonomy (NCBI): domain Eukaryota; kingdom Metazoa; phylum Chordata; class Mammalia; order Sirenia; family Dugongidae; genus Dugong; species Dugong dugon. The sequence continues at coordinate 14,486,061 of CM057462.1, read as the reverse complement.
TTCAGTGAAATTTCTAGGGGTCCAGTGGTGTGGGGCATGTCGAGACATTCCTTCTAAAGTGAAGGATAAGTTATTGCATCTTGCTGCTCCTACAACTAAAAAGGAGGCACAACGCCTAGTGGGCCTCTTTGGATTTTGGAGGCAACGTATTCCTCATTTGGGTGTGCTACTCCGGCCTATTTATCAAGTGACTGGAAATGCCGCTAGTTTTGAGTGGGGACCAGAACAAGAGAAGGCTCTGCAACAGGTTCAGGCTGCTGTGCAAGCCACTCTGCCACTTGGACCATACAATCCAGCTGATCCAATGGTGCTTTAAGTGTCAGTGGCAGATAGAGATGCTGTTTGGAGTCGTTGGCAGGCCCCTATTGGTGAATCCCAGCACAGACCCTTCGGATTTTGGAGCAAAGCTCTGCCATCCTCTGCAGATAACTACTCTCCTTTTGAGAAACAACTTTTGGCTTGTTAGTGGGCCTTAGTAGAGACTGAATACTTAACCATGGGACACCAAGTCACCGTGAGGCATGAGCTGCCCATCATGAACTGGGTGTTGTCTGACCCAGAGTGAAAAAGTTGGATGTGCACAGCAGCCCTCCATCATTAAATGGAAGCGGTATATTCGAGATCAGGCCAGAGCAGGACCCAAAGGCACAAGTAAGTTGCATGAGGAAGTGGCCCAAATGCCCATGGGTCTCCACTCCTGTCACATTACCTTCCATCTCCCAGCCTGCACCTATGTCCTCATGGGGAGTTCCTTATGATCAGTTGACTGAGGAAGAGAGAACTCATGCCTGGTTTACAGATGGTTCTGCGCGATACGCAGGCGCCACTCGAAAGTGGACTGTGGCAGGACTACAGCCCCTTTCTGGGAACCTCCCTGAAGGACAGTGGTGAAGGGAAATCCTCTCAATGGCAGAACTTCGAGCCGTGCACCTGGTTGTTCACTTTGCTTGGAAGGAGAAATGGCCAGATGTGCGATTATATACTGATTCATGGGCTGTGGCCAGTGGTTTGGCTGGATGGTCAGGGACTTGGAAGGAACATGATTGGAAAATTGGAGACAAGGATTCATCGGGAAGGGGTATGTGGATAGACTTCTCTGAATGGGCTAAAGAAGTGAAGATATTTGTGTCTCACGTGAATGCTCCCCAAAGGGTGACCTCAGCAGAGGATGATTTTAACAATCAAGTGGATAGGATGACGTGTTCTGTGGAAACCAGTCGTCCTCTTTCCCCAGCTACTCCCGTCATTGTTCAGTGGGCTCATGAACAAAGTGACCATGGTGGCAGCGATGGAGGTTATGCATGGGCCCAGCAGCATGGACTTCCAGTCACCAAGGCTGACATGGCCACAGCCTCTGCTGAGTGCCTAATCTGCCAGCAGCAGAGACCAATACTAAGTCCCCAATATGGCACCATCCCTCGAGGTGATCAGCCAGCAACCTGGTGGCAAGTTGATTACATGGGACCACTTCAATTATGGAAAGTGCAGTGTTTTGTCCTTACTGGAATAGACACTTACTCTGGATACGGATTTGCCTTCCTTGCACGCAATGCTTCTGCCAAAACTACCATCCGTGGACTTACAGAATGCCTTATCCACCGTCATTGTATCCCACAAAGCATTGCCTCAGATCAAGGGACTCACTTCACAGCAAATGAAGTGCGGCAGTGGGCCCACGCTCATGGAATTCACTGGTCTTACCATGTTCCCCATCATCCTGAAGCAGCTCGCTTGATAGAACGGTGGAATGGCTTTCTAAAGACACAACTATGGCGCCAGCTAGGTGGCAATAACCTTGCAGGGTTGGGGCAATGTTCTCCAGGAGGCTGTATATGCTTTAAACCAGTATCCAATATACGGTGCTATTTCTCCCATAGCCAGGATTCACAGGTCCAGGAATCAAGGGGTGGAAATGGGAGTGACACCACTCACTATTACCCCTAGTGACCCACTTGCAAGATTTTTGCTTCCTGTCCCCTCGACCTTATGCTCTGCAGGCCTAGAGGTCTTAGTTCCAAAGGGAGGAAAGCTCCCACCTGGAGACACATCACTGATTCCACTGAACTGGAAGTTAAGAATGCCACCTGGCCACTTTGGGCTCCTTATGGCTCTGGATCAACAGGCAAAGAAGGGAGTTACCATACCGGCTGGTGTGACTGATCCTGATTACCAAGAGGAAATCAGACTGATATTACATAATGGAGGTAAAGAAGAGTATGTCTAGAATGCAGGAGATTCCTTGGGGCGTCTCTTAGTACTACCATGCCCTGCGATTAAAGTCAATAGAAAACTACAGCAACCTAATTCTGACATGACTACTAATGACTCAGACCCTTCAGGAATGAAGGTTTGGGTCACCCCACCAGGCAAAGAACCACGACCAGCCGAGGTGCTTGCTGAGGGCAAAGGGAATACAGAATGGGTGGTGGAAGAAGGTAGTTCTAAATACCAGTTACGGCCACGTGACCAGTTGCAGAAATGGGGACTATAATCATTATTTCCACTTTGTATGTGTGCATCAAATATTTTTGTTTCCTTCACTTATAAAATACAAGCTGTAAACGGGGCTAGTGCATTTTTGATTGTACATGTGTTAGTTGTATCATGTTAGGCGCAAGTATGACTTTCTAACTGTCTTTATTCAGAGATTATGTATGGTTTAAGGAGATGTGTACATGTGCCAATTTGACAAGGGGTGGACTGTGATGGTTAAAATTGTGTGTCAACTTGGCTGGGCCATGATTCTCAGTGTTTTAATGTAATCACTCCCATGATTCAATATACTGTGAGGAGCCAATCAGATGAAAGGGAGTCTCCTTGGGGGTGTGGCTCGCATCTGTATATAAGCAGACATTCTGGCTTTTTGCTCTCTCTGGATCCTACGGCTGCTTCCTGTCATCTAATCTACCGTTCCTGGGACTTGAGCTGTCAGCTTATCTGCTGAACCTGGGATTCGTCGATCTGCACGGCCTGTGAGCGGGAGCCCTGCTCTCCGACCTGCCGATCTTGGGCTTGCCAGCTTCTGCAGCTATGTGACTTGGGAGAGGCCTCTACCCTGATCCACGGACTTGGGACGTTTTAGCCTCTACAATCACATGAGCTGTTTCCTTGATATAATCTCTCTATACATACATATTTATACACTTTACTGGTTTTGCTTCTCTAGAGAACCCAGCCTAAGACAACATTCCACATTCTACAGGAACAAAACTGGCCGAGATCCAGTCCCCGAGGAACTGACATTCTGCTGCAGTATTCTGCAAACTACTCATCAGGACATGTATGAGTCCAAAAACAGCAGCTGGTAAGTTGTGATGTGTGCATTTGTTTATTTATTAACAGAATAAACCCATGGCATTGAGTCAATTCTGACTCACAGCAACCCTACAGGACGAAGTAGAGCTGCCCCATACTCTTTCCAAGGCTGTAATCTTTACGGGAGCAGACTGCCACATCTTTCTCCTGTGGAGCGGCTGGGGGGTTCAAATTGCCAACCTCTCAGTTAGCAGCCGAGGGCTTACCCACTCCACCTCCAGGGCTCCTCAGATGAACAGAACAGAAGAGGCAATAAGGGCGTGCATTGCCCAGAGCATGGGTCGGGACGTCTGAGGAAGCTGCTGGTTTGGTGCTGTACATGAGACTGTCGTGGGTCACAAAGTAAAACCTCCCTCACTGTGGGTTACAGTCAAAAGAAGTCAGAAGCCGCTGTCCTAGTGGAATCAGGAGCTGCCAGCAGCATTCTCCAGCTCGCCAAGATCCCCACACACGTGTCTGCAGGACTCATTCACCCCTTCTTCCCCACCGCACCCACACAGTGTGGGGAGGGGACGCTCTCACCAGCCTCACGACAGCCTGCCTCACTGTCCCTCCTCCTCTCCTGGCTGTTCCAGGGGTCTCCCTCAGGAGAAGAGCTTTCAAGAAAGAACCAAGTGGATTTAAAAGGACTTTTTATGCCTCCTCAGCCCAGGGTATTTAAAAGCCTTCTTGATGTCGCCATGAAGGGGGTACAAATAAGGGACCAAGGAGGCCGTGCTGGTCCTGTCACCAAGCTACAGAAACTGAAACCCAAGCGCAGAGATATAATCAAGCAAATGCAAGAAATGCTCATTGTAGAATGTAGGTGGTACTCACTGCACAATTTCTCAGCTTTTCTGTATGTTTGCATTTTCATAGGAAAATGTTGGGGGAGTGGGTACCTTCCAGGCTGTGACGTCACAACCCCTGGGTATTATGCTAAAATGAAGAGGGGAGGAAGACATGCTGGCAAGCAAGCCAAAGAGAGGGGCCACTGCAGATATGCACAGATGTGCACTGTCACATTGCTAATAAAAGGAAAAAAACGGAAATTGCCTCAATGTCCACCAGGAGGAGACCTGGCCACATAAATCACAGCATAGGCATACACAGCTGCCTCAAAAGGATGGAGATGAACCCCTGCTGACATGGAAAGCCTGGAAGGTCTAGAATCTCTACCCAGTGGTGTAAGGAGGCAGAAAGAAAGGAGCACAAGGCTGTCTGCTGTCTCTTCACCATAACCTAACCAACTATGGCCAACGTTCAGGCCTGGCTCACTGGCTAAGCCCTGTGTGTGGTCCCATTTCCTCCTCACAGCCACCGTAACAAGTATATGCTTCCATGATCCCTATTCCACAAATGAGGAAACTGAGACCCAGATAGGCAAAGTGACTTGCCCCAAGTTCAGGGGGCTACTCAGTGGTAGGGCTGGGATTTGGAACACACATAATCTGGCTCCAGGTAATGACTCTCAAGCCAGACAGCAGACAATGTTAGGAGGCCACTGGAAGGTTCTTCACCTCTCTGAACCTCTGCTACAGGGATCGAGGGGAACGCAATGGGCTGAGATCACTGCATCCAGCTGGGGCACAGACGGCCTGGAAGCAGGGGCAATGAGGATGCCAGCTTGTTAGAACTCAAGAGGCCAAGATCCCCCACCCCCACCCTCCCTGTCAGCTGACCAGGCTTCCAAACGCAGTCATGCTCTGGCCCTCTAGAGGGACAAGAGGAAACACTCGGCCGCTCTTCCTGCAGCAGACACTAAAAATGGAACAGTTTCCCAATCCCCCTGCAGTCAACCTCAGTTCTCTTCCGGCTCGAGGCCCCAGGCTCAGCACCAGTGACAGAACATCCCTCTTCAAGGAGTGGAAGGGAAAGGTGGGATGGAAAAGGGTCTGGGGGCCAGGACACGGGCCTTCTACCCTGCAGGCCTCTGACCCTGTCCCCCTCCCCCATGCCCAGGGCCTGTTTGACTCTCCCATCTTCCAGGAAGCCTTCCCTGACTGCACCTGCCCCGCCTCCCATCGTGTATCTTGGGCCTCCTCCCCATCAGAGCCAGGTCACCCTGGCTCATGTTTATGGGGCTGTGATCTGCCCGCTGTGGCACTCAAGAAACTGGCGTGCAGTGGCAGCATGCTGTGGGCACTATGCGCTCAGACTCCGCAGTCAGAGCACCCACCCAGATCTCAGTTTCCTGATCTATAAAATGGGGTCACAACACGGCCTATTTCTTGGGGTTACACAGGAAGGGCAGCAGCCAGCACTGCAACCTTCAGGGAGGGGTGGGCAGGAGGGCAGAGAACTATAGCAGAGAGCAGAAAACTCAGTCATTGCCCTAAAATTGCACAGGGCAAGCAACTCTTGCAAATCACACAGTACCTCCCACTGTCCCCTTCCCTACAGCAATTCCCCAGCCCCACCCCAGCTTTCTCTCCCTTCCTTTTCTTGGAAGCACTTATCACCATCTGACATATCATGATGCCTGTGCACAACACCTGCACCCTGAATGCCTGTGCCACCAGGGCAGGGATGCTGCCTTGATCATGGCTGTGTCCGCAGGACCCAGCACAGGGCCCAGCACACAGAAGGTGCTCAATAATCATGTACACCACTGAGTGACTCCACCAGAAAAGTGATATGATCCCTAGGATACCTTCCATGAGGTGGTCCACTCCCCCAATGCCACCAAACTGGACACAAAGGGACCATCATGCTGCCCCTCCCCCTCCCCTGCTCCTCCCTTCCTTCCCAAAGCACTTCCTGACCACAAGGGCCAGGCCTGTCCCTAGTTGGGCCTCAGGGGCCCAGCAGGAAGTGAGGTCAGCTGGGTTCTGGGTCTGGCAGGGGAGGCAGACACAACACAAGTGCGGGTCACAACAGAGAAGGGCAGGTGTCCTGGGAGCTCAGGAAGATCTAACATACCAGGAAGCAGGAGAAGCCTCCTGGAGGAGGCGGCCTGCAGGTCTCCACTGGCCCGTCTTCAGCCTGGCTGCCCAGCACCACACCCAGGTGGCCCCTGCCGCACCAAGACGATGGATGCAGTCGGGTGGATCTGCACATGTGCCATCTTTCTGAAGTGACAGCCTTTACCCATGTCCTGAAGCTGCTCTGGGCCTTGGGGGTTAATGAGGGTGGGGTGGAAGGGCGAGGCACGGGACTCTGCAGCCAGGCTGCCTGGCGTAGTCTGGCCAAGGGGCTCCCCCTCTGCACCTCAGTTTCCTCATGGGGAGGGTCAAAGCTGGAGATGATTGCTTTTATGACCCACAGTCTGAAGAACAAGTCACAGGGCTGAGGCTGAGCTGGGCCTGCTCAGTGGCCTGATACCTCCCTCTCGGCTGGTCAGTGCTTACAGCACTGAGGCTGAGCTCTCCCTGCCCGGCCTGCTCCCCAGCAATCAGCAGCCCCTCCGTCCCTGCCCAGCTACAGCATGAGCTGTGCAGGGAGGCCCAGGTTCCCCAAACTTGTGTCACGGGGCCAGCGCCTCAGCGTTTCAACAACTGCACACACCCCACAGGCACAGAGCAAGTTCTCCTGGATGCTGCCCGGGTGGCCGCCCGGGGCTGTGGGCTCAGGCATATCTAAGGTATGGCACATGCCCTGGGTGCCACTTAAACTATCCCACCTCCGCCGTAGTTCCTACTAACCCAGGATGGCCCAACATCCTTCCTCAAGCACAGCAGACACACAGATGGGGGGGGGGGGTGGTCACGTGCACGTAGAGGGGGCACGTGGCCCCAGGTACAAGTCCAAGGGGGTACCAGACAACATGTGGAATGACATTCTGAGGCGCCATAAATATGAAAGGTGTCTATGTGAGGGGGCAAAGCGTTTCTGCTGGCGGTCACCACTATCAACGTCTATTTATCTTGAAATTGCAGGGGAGTCGTGGAGGTGAGAGATTGCCCTGGGTGCGCTGAAACTGAGGGGGGGAGGTGCAACTTAGAGACTGCCCCTGCACAGGGGTCCAATTTTAGTGCTTGCTATTTTCCACATGCCTCTGCTGGAACTCAGCCCCTGGAAAGAATACCTTTGCAGAAGGGGCGGCACTGGAGAGCCCCAGGGCACTGGTAGAAGGTCCCCTGGGACAGTGGAACTGAGGCATGTGAGTCTTGGCCTCAGTTTCCTCACGTCTCCTATAGGGTAAAACAAGCACTTCCTCAGAGGGCTGCGGGGAGGATGGCGAGCACACCCCACGTGCCCTCGGGAAAGGGATACCCGCAAAGCTTTCTGTGGGCCCATAGCACGTGCTGCTCTGTGGGCAGAAAAGACAGGAGAGGAGGTCTGACAGGCCACACAGGAGGCTAAACTCTGGACCCAAAGGCAACTGCCCCACCTTACTCCCCTGAGGGGGCATCCCACCACCCTCAGCTCTCCAGGCCTGGCGCTGGGGTCTCTGCTGCCCTGTCGCTCCTGCTGGCCAACTACGCTCCAGCTGTGCAGGCTTGGTGCAGGTCTCTGGGTCTGACGTGCATCCCAGCCTTTGCTGTGCTGTCCCCCTGCCTGGACTGCCCTTCCCAGGACGCCAAGTCAGCTGTCTTCCCTGGGAGGAGGGTCACAAGAGGCCTTCCCTGACGCTCCCTCCGCAGCCTGGGCTCCCCCTCTTTGAGTGGCCCGGGGGCTCCGTGGGACCCAGCCCAGGGCCTGGTGTCCAGCAAGACCTCAAAAGGCATTTGTCACTAAACAAAAGAATAAAACAGGCCCTCATCCAGCTGTCACGCTGCCGCCAGCCCTGGGCCAGCCAGCCACCCTCACACCCGCAGGGTTCCCCGCTGGGTCCTAACTGTGCTTAGTGGTTGCAGTGGCAGTTTTTCTGGAGAAAAGTTCTGCACTCCCACCAGGTCCCCCTGGCTCACTCCCCTGCTTCCTTCAGGCCTCCGCTTTTAACACTCTTGTAGGGAAGGCCTCGACCCCCTGGGCTCCAGGTACGCCCCGGCCGCGCCCTTCACCCTCTCCTCCACAACAGACCCTACACTCTCAATCCCACTGCTCACTGCCCAGCTCCCCCGAATAACACCAGAGCCACAAGAGGGCAAGAACTGAGTGTGTTCACTGTCCTCCCCCAGGGTCTACTGCAGAGTGGCTGCTCAGTAAAAACCGCCAAACTTCCAGCATGTCCCCACTATGCTAAACAGCAAATCCCTCACCCCAGCATCCCCTGAGTCTTCAAGGCACCTGCTGCCTCCCTCCCAGGGTCAGGCTGCCCGGGGCATAAGGAAGCAAACCCTCAACAGACAGGCTGCAGCTCCCTCAGGCCTGGCCTCCGTGAGGTCTGTGAACCCTCCTTGCTTTAAAGGGCTCATGAAGACTCACAGCACCCGGAGGCATGCTCCAGGGATGGCCCTTCCCACCTCAAGCTGGCCAGGTAGGTGTCTGCTGGTATTTCTTAAGAATTACAAAATGCCAAAGTTCTGCCAACAAACCACCTTTGGCCTGGCCCCTCGGGCTTGGAGAGGACAAGCCAGACACTGGGATGTGATTCTGGGAAGTGATGGGAAGGAGGAAGAGGTAGGAGTGCTCCACCCAGCCTGGCCACACTCAGCTAGCTTCTGGCCCTCCTCTCAGTGCCTGAGTTTCCCCGCAAATAAAACAGGACAGTACAGAAGCCAACACCGGGGCCACCGTGAGAATGTAATCAAGTCCCGCTGTGCTGGCCCGCAGCAGGGGCAGACAGCTTAGGGAAACGTGCAAGACGCCTCAGGGCCTTAGCGCTTTGCAGGAGGGGCTCTGTCCATCCCTTTCCCACCCCTAAACCAAGCAGAGAGCAGAACAACCAGGCTGAGTCCCGGTGGCAGAGAGACAGCGCTGACTGGCAGGCCAGGCAGGAAGCAATGGCTCAGGGCTCAAAGGCATTTGGGAAACCCTGGGTACTACACAATAGGATCTGTTCATGCAGGACTTTTCAAGGCCTTCAGTAGACCAAGAAGGGGGTGCAGCACCCATCATTTCTGACACTCGTTTGGCCTTCGAGCCCCCTCTCATTCAAGACAAGTCTTGAGCATCTCCGAGTTCAGGACATGCTGCTTCTGGGAAACTAACAGCCCTGGGCTGACATGCCAGCCAATACCAGCCTGACCTGCGCCAGCTCTGAGTGGTGGTCTCGTCATCAAGGCCCAGGCCCATGCCTCGATGCTGCGGAGTCCACGGGGCTTTAGAAAAAGGGTCCCGATAGGGCCCAGCTCCCAGGGGGAAGGTGTTAGATAAAGAGTCGTTGATAATCCTGTGTGCCTTCCACCTGGGAGCCCTTCCACAGTGGGCGCCCTTGGAGCCTGCTCAGGCATTCAGTTGATGCTTACTGAGCGCCTACTGTGTGCCAGGCCCCATACTAGGCACTGGGGGCAGAGAGGTGGACAAAGCAGATCAATGTCCCTGTCCTCACGTGGCACTGATATTCTCGTGGGAAGAGAAAGACCATTAAGAAATAAAAGAGGATGATGTCACAAGACACACGCTGTGGAGGAAGGCAGACAGTGAGGCAGTGAGTGACTGGGTGGGCATGTGGTCAGGGAGGGCTCCGAGGAAGGGTCACCTGCTGGATGAAAGGGAACAGTGGCGTGGGGACTGGGGCAGGGCGCTCCAGGCACGGAGGGCTGGGAGCACAGAGGCCTTTAGGCGGAACAAACGAGCTGGACTTGAGGGTCAGGAGGGAAAAAGGGGCTAAAGGCAGGACGAGAAGGAGGTGGGGCCCCAGAGGCCAGCAAGGCCCTAACAGGCAGGGCCACAAGGCCTTGAGAAGGGGGTTGGGTTTTATTCTGAGTGCATGGGAAGCCCCTGAGGAGCACAAGATAAGGTCAAGGCTCAGTGGGGAGGGTTTAGGATACCCGCTCGTATCGTCCACATTCCACACAGGAACAGTCCTCAACAGCCAGGGTTGGTGCCCAAGGAGGGGCAGGGTTCACCCACAGGCCAACAAACTTCCTGGTGACGGCAGCCTCAGGTAATTTTTAAACTAAGTCGGTTAAAAGTAATGGTTCACTGAGACCAGGTGGAACAAGAAGCCACGTAACACTTGGAGTCTCAGGCATCAGAGGGGAGGAATGAGGCCCAGTGTCAGGAGGCCCAGGTCACATCTCTGGACCCCGGAACTCACAGGAAGAGGCAGCCACATGGATGTCATAGCCACGAGGGAGGTGCCACTGGCATCCCCTTTTTACAGATGAGGAAAGAGAAGCACAGAGATGAAAGCCACCTGCCTGAGGTCCTTGGCCAATGCCCATGATCTTTACCCCCAGGCTCAGTGCCCATGATCTTCACCCCAGGCTCTCCTGTCCCCAAGAGCTGGGCTCAATGAAATTCCACTCTCTCGAGCACACAACCAGTATAGACCCCAGAGCCTCCTAAGTCCCAGCAATCAATGCGGCCCACACTGCGCTTAGCTTCCTCCCTCCCGTTAGTGGGGTGCCCCATGACCAAACTCACTGGCCTCCCCACAGCACTCCTGACCCTGCCTGGTCCCTGCTCCATGAGGCAGCTAGCGGGACTTCCCAGAACTCACAGCTAGTTGGTCTCTGTCCACCCTACTTGCCATTCACAGCTCCTCACAGCCAGAATCCCTCACCTGTGAGGCTGGCCTCCTGCCCCTGCCCAGCCTCACTGCCTCCCCTTACACCTTTGCATTTGCTGTTGCACCTGCCCCTGGCGCCAAAGGAGGTCCAATGCCCATCATACTCTCCCACAATCCCCCGTGTTTTCCCCTCTTAGCAGGACCACAGCGGCATGAAGAGACTGTTATGATGATCGACCCCATGTCCACTGCCCGCACTGGGCCAGGGCTTAGAGAGGGTCAGAACAACATCAGTGTGTTCATGCTGCCTCACAGGCATCCCACTGAGGCCTGGCACGAAGTGGGCACGCATTTACTTAGGGCGATAAAAGACTGGAAATGCTGTGGTCAGGCTGCAGGGGGTGGGGGAGAGTACTCAAGCTGGAGACACAGGAAGGGTTTTGTTACGGATTAAATTGTACCCCCCTCGTATATATGTTGTAAATCCTAACTTCTATGCCTGTGGTTATAATCCCATTTGGGAATGGGTTGTTTTTGTTCTGTCAAGAGACAAGATTAGTGTAGGGTGTGTCTTAAATCAATCTCTTTTGAGATATAAAAGAGATTAAACAGGCAAGCGAGGAGGCAGAGATGGGGGAAGAGAGATGCCAAGCCACATGAAGGCTACCCAGGAGCAGAAACTCAGAAGACACAAGGATCTTCCTCTGGAGCCAACAGAGAGAGAAAGCCTTCCCCCAGTGTCTGCACTCTGAATTCGGACATCTAGCCCCCTAAACTGTGAGAAAACAAATTTCTGTTCGTTAAAGCCATCCACTTGTGGTATTTCTGTTACAGTAGCACTAGGTTAACTAAGACAGGCCTCTCCCCCTATCCCCACATGCAGCCCATCAGCATGTTCTGGTGGCTTGCCTTTTGCAAAATACCCAGGACCCAAACATGGCTTGGTCTCCAAGGCTGCCACCTAATCCCAGCAGCCCCCACCACTTGCCCAGGCGCCTGCTCCTGCTCCTCCCTGGTCCCCCTGCGGTCTCCTCTCCACCAAAAGTCACAGCGGCAAGCCACACCTTGGCCTCAGGCCACACTCCCCAAGGCTCAGCTTAGAGGTAACCCTTGCGTGTGCCCCTACACAAGTTTCCATTTCCTCCTCTGTCAAGTGTGAAGGCCAGGAATGGAGATTTCCAGGTTAATCCAGGTCAGGTTAATCTTGGGCAGATGGGTGAGCTCACTGGCCCTGCCTTCAGTGCTCCCAACAGGCCTACACTCCTCCCGTGTTTCCCCTCACCCGGGAAGAATTTCAGTTCCTCTGACAGGCCATTATGGGCGTCACCACCTTGGATCTACCTCCACACTCCACTCTGCTGGGAAGGACAGTTCCTCCTTTCCCAGCACAGCCCAATGCACCTGCCAGCCACAGCTCAAACATCACTTCCTCAGGGAAGCCTGCTCATCTCCCACACATTCTTGCTCCCTGAGTCTCCCCCACCTGTTGTCTGAAAGGCAGGCAGTGGGCAGCAGCCCTAAGCGCTCAGTGGAGGCCATGGGAACACCCTCCTGCTATGGCACAGCCAAGCAACCTTCCAGCACAGGAAGCCAGCGATCATCGGTTCTCCGACCACCCCATGCCCAAACAGGCCAGCAGCATGCACAAAATTGCAGCCGTAAGTGCAGCACCATTCATGGAGGGCCTGGTGTGTGCCAGACACTGTTCCAAGGGCTGTCGGTGTACTGAAACATGTGATCTTCGTGGCAGCTGACAAAGGTGGTACTATTACTATCTTCATTGTCCTGCAGGAAACATGACTCGTGAGCAGCAGTACCTCTCCGGGGGCCAGACAGGTAGTGGGTGGGGGGAGTGCCAGATTTGGAACCTGGGCAGTCTTGGCTCCCAGCCCAGATCCTCAAAGGTAAGAGGTTTTCCAAGTGTGTCTGGACCAAAAGCATCAGCATCCCCTGGGAACTCACTGTGCTGAATCACAAGCAGAAACCTATGTCCTGCCAAGCACTACAGCTGACTGACTGATCCTCATCAATCTCTGAAACAGCAGCTGGACCACTGCCCCTTCCTGGCACAGCTGATTGGACAGCTGAACAGAGAGGAGCCAGCCCACTGGCACGCCTGTGACCTATAACGTGGCAGAGCTCACATAGAGCAGGTGCTGGGCCAATCAGCTCCTGCCTCTCATTAGAGCCAAGATCAGCCAGAGATCTTACTGGAAAGTCATGCCCACCCCTCTGGATTGGGCAGAGTCAGGAGGATGAAGGGGAGAGGCTGACCCCGCACAACACCACAACCTCTGTGGGGCTGGCTGCTTATACACACAAACTGCTCCTCAATTTCAAGGCATGGCCCTCTCACCATGCCTTGAAACTGACGAGGTGGGCTCTAAGTCAGATCTACCTGCTGGCAGATGGCAGATCTGCACCCACGAAAAAGACAGATAACTTGGCTACACCTCAGTTTCCTTGTCTGTAAATAGGGGTGTGTCTGCAGCCTTCCCAGTGTATGTGCTATGGGTGTGGGGGGTAGGGGTAACAAGGTCATGGTAAATCTGGCACACACAGAGCTGGTAATCAAAGTTAGCCTAGAATGCAGCAGGCAGACTCCTAAGAATTCTGGAGACGAGAGGCCCCACCCCCAACAGCTCCCCTCTCCACGGCCAGCTTCTGGCCAGAGATGCTTTCAACAAAGCCCCCTTGACAGGAGGGGGCGGAGTGGGTTTCAAGCTGGGACACGTGCCACATCAGATCAGACTTAAGTGGGAAGAACAGAAATATACTGAGACCATGGAAGGAGAGAACAGGAAAATAATTCCATGGATGAACACCCAAAACTACTGCCCTGAGATAATCTTTAAACCTTAAACCAAAAATATCCCCTGAAGTCTTCTTCAAATCAGCTAACAGTTTAGCTTAACTAGTAAAGAATGTCTTCCTTGACCACTGTGCTCTTTTAAGAACTATCTATCTGGCAGTAAAACTGTCAAGAGCAACTCAAAAGATTAGGTAGGAAACTTAGAGGGGGCAGTGAGTTTATGTTAACGGGAGAGGAACAATTTGGAAAAGGAGGGTGAGAATGGTTGCAGGACTCAAAGAATGTAATCAGTGTCACCGAACTGTACATGTAGAAACTGTTGCAACTGGTGTATGTTCTGCCATGTATATTCTCAACAACAATAACAACAAATAAAATAGATTTTTTTTAAAGTCAATGCCGTTTGCTTAGGGGGCAGAGAGTTTCTGTTAATGGTGGTGGAATAATCTGCAAAAGGATAGTGGTGATGGTTGACAATATGATGAATGTAATTAACGCCATGGAACGGTACCTATGAAAATTGTTGAAACGTTTTGTTATGTCTGTTTTTGCCACACACTCACACAAAAAGTCAATGCCGTAAGTTAAGTAACCGGTGAGGATTCTGCTCTAATTAAAAGATGAGCCACTGCAATGAGTGTGTGACAGGATCGATGAGGGCAGCTGTATAGCCAGCCAGAGAAGACACCTGAGGGACAACTGGGAACCCGTGAATACGGACCGGATGCATTAGGTAATAGTCAGGAGTGAGTCCCTTTCTTGGGTTCTGACTGTGGCTGTGTAGACAAGTGTCCTTATTTCAATGGGAGGCGCAATGGAGCATTTACAGTTGAGGGGGCACAGTGTCTGCTACTGGTTTTGAAATGATTCAGAAAAAAAGTACTCTCTACGATAAGCAAATACGGCCGCCTGGAGCCTGGTCAGTTGCTGACTCTCCTTATGGGCATGTGGGTGTTTGCTGAACTGTTCTTCAACTTCCATATGTAAGTAGAAAACGTGCACTCAAACTCAAACAACAACCCAGGACTCAAGATTCCTCTCTCAGCCCTCGCTCCTGGACACCTGTGTCCACGTTCATGTCCTGCTGAAGCCGGCTGCCTGCAGGCTGCCCCACCGTACCTGTTTTTGAGAAGATGAGCTGCAGAATGAGAGGCCGCCGTGTGACGATTCCTGAACCACGGGGAAGGAAGTCCCTGTGAGGGGGGGAAAGGAAGAGAAATTACTTACGTGTCTGTCTCGTAAGGCAAAAAGTGTGATCACGTGTGGTGGGGCCACCCTCTTGCAACTTGGGCTATCTCAGCAAAGCCACCACCCCCAGCTGGAGACTGGGAAACACTCTGGCCTTGGAGGGTCCTGAGAATATCAGGGGTAGGGGGTAGGGGCTGGATTGAAGGTCAGTGGCCAAAAGAAGTGTTCCTTGTTGCCTGCAGACTTCACTTAGCTGCCACACGGGCTCTGGGCTCTAGCACGCCCAGAGGGCCCTGTCCTTAACAAATATTTTAACAATCTCCTACATACAAAAAGAGATCAATAAATTTCCTATATACATTTTTTAATTACAGCAGAAAGGCAAAATAGAAGGAAAGGAGTCAATGACAAAAACCAAACACACGTTGCTGTCGAGCAGATTCCAACCCATAGCAACCCCACAGGACAGAGAACTGCCCCATAGGGTTTCCATGGCTGTATCTTTATGGAAGTAGACTGCCACATCTTTCTCCTGCGGAGTGGCTGGGGAGTTTGAACCGCCAACCTTTCTGTCAGCAGCAGAGAGCTTAACCACTGTGCTACCAGGGCTTCTTAAAAACCCTGTTGCCATCGAGTCAAGGACCAGGCAATGTTTCATTCTGTTGGACATGGGGTCACCACTACGAGTCGGAGTCGACTCAATGTCACCTAACAACAACAGTCAATGACAAAATATGCAGGTGGGTGCTGGGGCTGAGAACAGGGATTAGCTGCAAAAGGGCAGGAGAGAACTTTTTGAGGTGATGGAAAGGTTCTAAAACCGGACTGTGGTGATGTGTGTACAACTCTGTAAATTCACTAAAACTCACTGAACTTAAAATAGGTGACTTTCATAATATGTAAAGTGTACCTCAATAAAACTGTTTAATTAAAAATATATACACCCTGTATATTTTACTATGTAAATGCTCAGGCACAACCACCCTAGAAGATGTAAGCAAGGAACCTGCACCAACTTAACACTAAATGCACCTGGCTTCAAGAAAAGCAGGAAGACCGGAAGAACGCTTCTCTGCTGGGAAGGAGAGCTCCTGTCCCTGACACACCCCAACGCCAACACCATACCATTAAGAAAGAAAAACAAACAAAAAAAACCTCATTGCCATCAAGTCGATTCCAACTCATAGTAACCCTACAGGACAGAGCAGAACTGCCTCCACAGGGTTTCCAAGGAGCGGCTGGTGGATTTGAACTGCTGACCTTTTGGTTAGCAGCCAAGCTCCTAACCACTGTGCCACCAGGGCTCCAATATTAAGAAAGGGGAGGAAAGGGCAGAGGTCCAGGCGGGCCCTGAAGAAAGAATCAGAAATGTTCACAGTATATTAAAAGTCATGCAAAAGGCTCTTCGTTGTTTTAGGAGTAAATTCCAGGAATTTCAAACAGGGTTCGAAACAGGTGCCCAGCTCAACATTTCAACTGTCTGAAATTTGTGCAGGACGAAGCACAACTGGTAGGTGTAACGTCCCATATACAGCAAGACAAACAGCATCACGGTCCTCCAGCACTATGATGACCACAGTGCCTCCGGGGGGCGCCCTACCCATGTTGGTGAGGGAAGTCAGATGAGGGAAGTCAGTGGCTCTCAGCTCAGGCTGGGTGTCAGCACCCCTGGGACCTTATACATCTAGTGGGCGGAATGAAGGTGCAGACGCACTCTCGCCACACGCCCTGCACAATGACGTGCAAGTTCCATTAGCCTGTTGGTCCTCCAACCACGTTTAGCGGCGCCTCCTCTGGACTGGGTGCAGGGATGTGACGGCACATGCGGGGACAACCCAGCCTGCAAAGAGCAGGCACTGAAGGAGAAGTAGCCTGGAGTCACAGGGCTGGGAGGGGGAAGGGTCAGGGCTGGTGGGGCCCGGATGAGGAGTCTGGTCACCATTCTGGAGAGCAGGGCCGCCCATGGGGCTCAGGTACAGCCAGATTATAACAGATATGTGCGTTTAAAAGACCTGTGGCTGCCATGGGGCAAGGGTGGGGGTAAGAGACAGGCAGGAGGCAACAGCACTGGTCCAGACGAGGGATGATGGGGGCTGGACTGGGGAGGCAGGAACATAGACGGCAGCAAACAGGTTCTGGACAGAGGCTAAAGCAGTTTAGGAAGCAGACAGTCACGACCTGAGATGGACTGACTGGCGCGAGAGAGAGGGAGAGGGAGAGGGAGAGGGAGGGAGGGCCTGAGACACAGCAGGGCAGAGCACACCCCAGGACATGAGGGAGCCCCTGGAGCCCCCTGCCTCTGCATTGCATCCTGCCTCCCACAGCCCTGGGGCACGGCCAGCCCTCTATGCCCCAAGTGCCAGACGGAGGGCCCATGAAATACTCCAGGCCCCATGCCAAGCACCTTACACCATGTGCCATGTTTCATGCTGACAACTCTGAGGTGGAGTACTACTATTATTCCCATACAACAGATGAGGAGGCTGAGGCACAGAGAGGATGCATGACGTGACCAAAGTCACACGCTCATTCACTCAAGGATTATTCACCGCCTATCTGGGTAGGTGTAACGTCCCATATACAGCAAGACAAACAGCATCACGGTCCTCTAGCACTACGATGACCCCAGTACCTCCACTACTACCTACTATCACTATTGGAGGTACTGGAGACACTGACACCAACATTCTGATGGGGATGAGGGGTTGGTACTAAGAAGACACACTGCAGGGGTCCTCGGCGCGGGGGCTGGGACAGTCAGTGTGAAATGGTAGTAGTAGTAGCATCAGAACCTAATTTCAGGGGGGATAATGGCCAGGATCAGCCCAAAGCTGATTCCTGTGAGGTGGAGGTCAGACATACCTCCACACTCCCACCTTTTTATCAGTTATGACACATCAGCTGTCCCTCCTATGGTAGTCTTTACTTCTTTGCTGGGTTCGATAATCCACTGCGATGGCCACACAGAGCTCACAGATCATACTTACAGTTAAGTAATTTCTTAAGGAAGTAACAAAGTACAACTCAGGGTCAGGAAGCATGTAGGCAAGGTCTGGAAGGCTCCCTCAAAATGGAGAGCACATCCCTCCCTTCTTCAGTGTAGGACAGCTCTCTCAGCTCCTCTCGGTCCCCTGATGACAGGCCCCTCTGCCTTCGGCCTCCCTGCTGTCAGACACTTCATTCAGTAGGCCACAGACACTTCATTTGCATAGTTTATTGACCAATCCTTGCAAGGTACATACCAACCACAGGGCAGGCTGCAGCCCAGGACCAGACAAAAAGTATCAAATCGAGTTGTTTAAGCTTATCCAGGCAATGTCAATCCACTCAGACAAGAGCAACAAATTCTCTGGGGTAGAAAACTAAGGCAAAGGTAACTCCTCAGAGCTCATGGGAAAATCTCTCAAGTTGTTTTTCCAAAGAACCAAGGCAAAAGGCCACATTGAAGAACTCACTTCACCATAGACAGGGAAGGCTTCTCTGAGCCACGTGTAACCTGGAGGCAGAGAGAGTGGACCAGTCATGGGGAAGAGCAAGGAGGACAGACACAGGTCACCTGATCCCAGCGAGGATGTCCCAGTGTCTCCAGGAGAGCAATGCCACTTCATGGCAGACACCAGGCTGCTGCTGCAAGAGGGCACGCAACTAGTCAGTCACCAGGTTCTCCAAGGGACACAGGGGCCTGAGGGGGGCTGTTAACCTCGCAGCCACCACACATGGCCCTGGCTCTCCCAGAGCCCCATGCCACCTGGCTCACAGACAGGGACCTGAGAGGCAGCGGCAGGGAACACTGTGCACATTGGAGACATGGTGTCACAGCGTGTGCTATTCACAGGAATTTCTCCGCTCCACCTCTTCAACTCTTTTTTTGAAGGGTGTTAGCAGAGCACATCAGGAACCAAACAACCCAGAGGCAGCAAGTACATGGAGCCGGCACCCCTGCATCTGTGGGAGTGTCCAGGTTGCAGGGGGTACCCATAGTCGTTGTGTGTAGAATTTTCTTTGCCGAGTCGTGTTCCACTGCATGGATGGACCACAGTTCGTTTAGCCACTCCCCAGTTGGTGGACATTTGGGGTCTTTCCAGTTTGGGGCCGTTACAAACAAAGCTGCTGTAGGCATTCTCATACATGCCTTTGTGTAAACATATGCCCTTGTTTCTCCTGTTGAGTCATACAGTAAACTTGAACTTTGAGGGAACTTTCTGGGATGTTGAAAAAGTTCTATATCTTGATCTGCCCAGTGGTTACCAGGGTGCACGCATTTATTAAAAAAAAAATCATGACGTACACTTAACATTTGTGCAAGTTACCACTTTGTCGTATTAAGTTAAATCTCAATAAAAAGGTCATGAGTACAAGTAAGTCCAGGAAGAGGTGCACATGAAAATTTAGATACAACAGTACCGACTGAACATTCCACTAAAATTTGCACAGGAAATTCATTACAATCTTGTTAGTTTTCCAGTAAAAAGAATAGCTCACATCTAAAGAACTTCAAAGCCCATCAATGAGGACTAGTTAAATAAATTACAGTCCATCCAAAACACTGTGCAGCCACCAAAAAAAGAAAAAAATGCTTTATCTCTCAATATGGAACTTCCTCTTGGGTGTAATTTAAAAAAAAAAAAAAAGCTGCAGAACAGTGTTAGTGTTTATGACTGAAGTAAACAAAACAGAAAAAAATAGAGCCCATGTGTATTTGCTTATAAATTCAGACCCTGACAGGAGAGAGCCAAGCGGCTGGGGATGGGCTGGGTGGGAGATCCACAGCACATTCTCGAGTATCTCTGAATTTTACACCGTCCATATGGATTACCAACCCAAAAATTACTTAAAAAAAGAATAGCTAACCGTTACCAAATGCTCCCTGCGTGTCAGACACGGAGGCAAAAACTTTCTGTGGATGAACCCATTTGACCTTGACAAGAATCCAAGGAGATCAGTCCGTCAGCTCCATTTTACAGATGCAGCTGAGGCCCAGCGGTTAGGTGCCTATCCAAGATCACAGAGCCCATGAGTGGCAGAGTCTGACCCCTCTGACCATCATCAGGTTGTCTGGCCTCTCGGCAGGCTCATCGGACGTGGGAGCCATGGGCGTCTCCCCATACAGGACAAGGCTGTAACCCACTGGCGTTTGCATGTGCTGTCCTGTGACTGTTCCCTGGACGCGTCTGGAGCGTCAGGCACCAGGAGGACAATGGTGAGGCCCCAGACACCACCACTGTCCAGCAAAGACAACGGACAATTAGAGCCTCTTTCAAACATGAGGGCAAGAGTAATGCCCAAGAGAAGCCCCGAGGGCTCTGGGCACAGGCAAGGAGGAAGGCTTTCTGGGGCTGAGGGCAGGGGCACAGTGAGGGTAATGAGTGCCTGAGGGCAATCTCTAAGTTGCGCGCCCACCACCAAATTTCAAGGTGAATAGATGCTGATAGTGGCCAACAAAAAGGAGAAGCACAGAGGCAGGTTGACAGGTGGGCTCCAGGGGTGCCCCTGCTGCCACTGCTGAGGCGTGAGCAGCACCCCCAGGCCGGTGAATCATCCCAGCAGACACTGAGAGCCTTGGCAGCAGATAGCAGCACTGAAACATGGCTAAAGTGGGTACCGGCTTTCTGGAGCAGCTCAAGTCCTGCAGAGCATAATTTCATCTTGGACACACCTCTGGACCATGTGGTGTTACCCCCTCTGACAGTGTCTCCCTCTTGCCGCCCTCCCCCCACTATGCCTCTGGCTGGAGGCATGGTGCCGAAGCCTGAAGGACAAGAGCAGGGGGAAGAGACAGGGCAAAGGAGGGAAGGCCTGCAGGGAAAGAGGCCAAAGGACACCCACCTTGGCCAGGAGAGCCTCAAAAAGCAGCCCCTAGGCCAGGCCCAGAAATCTCCAAGAGGTTCCTGCCCTAAGGCCCACCAAAGGGTGTCAGGAACACAGCAGCAGGAGCACCCTTGGCGCCTTCCGGCTCCTAAACAGCTCTGCCGGAAGGAACGCTGACTGTCCACTTATCTGGAAATGACTTTCAGGCCTCAGTCATCTGCTTCCTCCTCCTTGACCTCACCCACAGGTCACCACATCCACCCTGGGACTGAAAGCTGCCGAACCCCTCACCCACTTCCACAATGCTGCTACATGCTGTGTGGCCTCGGGCCAGCTTCCCCAACCCACTAGTCAGTAAGAAGGCGATGACTCCACCCACCTCAGGGGCAGCTGGGTGCAATGAGGAAAATCGGACCGTGGTGGGCTGGCTCCCTCAGCTTCTGGATCAAATGACACCCCCCCAAAGAGGCTTCCCCAACCCCTAATCACAGCTCCAACCCTGCCCCCCACCCGCCCCAATCTCCCTCCTGCTATTTGTTTGGTTCCACAACACTAACATACTCTACATGTCACTTATTTGCTTCTGGTCTGGCTCCCCATCCCCACCATGTAGGCTCTCCAAGGACAAGATTTTTGTCTATTCTGTTTCCTGCTATGTCCTCAGTGCCTAGAATAGGGCTATGCATAAAGTAGGTGCTGAATAAGTGTTAACTATTATCATTTCAGCACCTGATAGGAGTCCCTGGGTGGCACAGTTAAGTGCTCGGCTACTAGCAATTCGAACCCACTCGGAGGCGCCTTGGAAGACAGACCTGGTAATCTGCTTCTGAAAGGTCACAGCCTTGAAAACCCTATGGAGCTGTTCTACTCTGTCCACAGGGGGTCTCCACTAGGCCCAGACAACTAACAGCAAAGCCTGGCCCCAGGCTTCCCATCCAGTCATCTTTCTAAAACAAAGATCTCCCCTCCCTTCCACAGAGGCCATGGACTGGTAAACTTTGATCTGTTCCCTCATCCTTGGCCCCACCCTGCCCATCCCACACCACCCGAGCATCGCCCTCTGCACCCTATGCCTCTGGGACCTCTCCAAGCCTTTGCAGGGGCTGCTCCCTCTGTCAGAAGTCCCTTTCCCACAGGCCCTGCACAGGTGCTGTGGAATGTACCTCTCCTCCCAAATGCACGCCCCTTTCCCACTCCCACCCACCCGTAAGGACTCCCTGGGATCTTTGGCCTGTGGTGGGCAGACTTCTTCACCTGTCCTGGTCCCTGTGGGATTTCCAGCACCTAAAACAGGCCTGGCACACAGCAGGTGCTCGGTTTTTGTTGAGGAAACTGGAGGACGTGGACTCCAGAGCCATATAGCCTGGGTTCAAATGCCAGCTGTGCCCCCTGTGATCATGAGGCTCTGGTAGGTCTCCACCCCTCTCGGAGCACTGGCTTGAGCATCTGTAGGCTGGGAGGACGCCCCCCTTCCACCGCAAGGGGCTTCACCCACTTGGAGCCTGCTTCCAAGCTCTATAAAATGGCCCCCTCTCCCATCCTGGTGGTGCAGTGTTAAGAGCTACGGCTGCTAACCAAAAGGTCAGCAGTTTAAATCCACCAGGCGCTCTGTGGAAACTCTATGGGGCAGTTCTGCTCTGTCCTGTAGGGTCGCTATGAGTCAGAATTGACTTGACTGGAATCGACTTGATGGTGATGAGTTTGGTTTTTTTTGTTGTTGTTGTTGTTTTGGTTTTCTCCTTGGGGGTGAGGAGCGGAAGGGCGCAGGCAGGAGGTGGCACCATAGGCACATCAGAAGCCAGGCTGTTTATTTACTGTCTTTTGAACAGAACACAAAGCCCCAGCATCAGCCCTTTGACTTCCAGCCCCATGAGGGTAGGGACAGGTGTGCAGGAACAACAGAGGCCAAAAGCCAGGCAGCCTGCCCAGGACAGGGACAGGAGAGATAATGCAGTGATGCATCAGAGGACACCCATCCCACAACCAGTGCCCAGGGCCCAGGCTTCAGGGCACCTGAGCAGCCTAATGCTGGCAAGAGGCCCACCAGGACCCTGGGCCGGGATCCCTTCCTCACTGCCATATATCGCAGGCTCCCTTCAGGTACAGTTTCCCAAAGCCTGCATGTGACTAAGAGGACTCATCAGGATACCAGTCCTTAGCACTGCAGGCCACAGCCAGAGCCCCCCAGTGGAAGCACCACATTCCAGAGCCCCATTCACACCTGCTCCACTATCTCAGGGCTCTGATTAAGACCCCATATAGGGAACACCGCCACCTGCCAGCCTGGCTGTAACCCCTTCTTGGGCAACATCTCGCAAATCCTCCAATAAACCCAAAAGGATGACAAAAGGATCATCACCCCTATTTAACAGACAGAGAAACTAAAGCTCAGACTTTCAGGATTTGTCCAGGCCATTCGGTGAGGAAGGGGCAGAGCCGGGATGGGAACAAAGGTGGGATGCAATGAGGCAGACCCTTTTCCCCTGCCACCTTCATTCCTACCCACACCAGGGGGCCTTAGTCTCCTCTGTGGTCCTGCTAGAACACAGCGTGTGGGTGCCCAGCCTACACTCGGTGTCTCCCAGGCAGACACCAGTGCATACGAGTGGCCACCCTGAAGGGGCAGGCAGGTGGTTACACACTCCCCACCCCACCCAGCAGCGCTGCTGGCTCCACCTTCAAATCGCACCTGTTTCCTCCCACTTCTTTCCATATCCAAGGCCACAGCCCAGATGCTGCCATCATAGCACACCTGGACCAGTGCAGCCGCTGCCTCCCAGGCTCCCTGTTCTCACCCCAGAGGGACCAGAGGAAGCCTGAGGACACCAAGTCGGCCATGTCCCCTCTCTGCTCAGAGCCCTCCCAGGGCTCCCACTTCACTTGAGAAAAATGCCCAAGTCCTCCCCACTAGTCCACAGGGCCCTGCACCATCTGCCCCTTCACCCCCCGTCCCCACCCGCCCCCTCACTCCACATTCCAGCTACAGTGGCCTCCTCCAAGTTCCCAAAACACACCAAGCACAGTCCTATTTCAGGGCCTTTGCACTGGCTATTCCCTCAGCGCGGACCCCTCGTCCTGCCGCATTCACGTGACCTGCTGCCAAGCCCCAGCCGGTCTCCTCCTACCCTGCTTCGCGCACGCCACCTGCTCAACTCCGCTCCTAACTGCCGTCTTCCAGTTTGCTGATCTGTTCACCTGGCTGTGGTTTGACCTCCTCATCCCCCAGTAGAGGGACAGGCTTGTAAGGGAGGATCCTTTGTCTGGCGCATTCTTGGCTTTCTCCCCGGCACCAAGACAGAGCTGGACACAATGCTTGTGGGATGAGTGGACAAACCTGCCATTTTACAGATGAGGAAACTGAGGCTCAGACAGTGGTGGGGGAGGTCAGTGCCTCCTTGGCTTTCACAATCCCACTCCTGGGCCGCACCTTCACATGCCCCTCCCTAGATGAACAATTTATTCTGTAATTTTCCAACTGTACTGAGAAGCCCCAAAGCAACTGGGTCAGCCAAGCAATGTTTTCAAGGGTAACCAGAGACTGCTCACATTTTGGGACCTGGAGCTCTCAATTCCACCCTTAGGGGTCCCCGGGCATCCTCCTGTCTGCTCTACACAGTGGTGGGACAGTCTACAGCCCATGGCCAGTCCTGTCACTTGCCAGCTGTGTGACTTTGTGGCAAGGTCTCCCACCTGTCTGGGCCTCGGTTTCCTCATCTTTAAAATGTATGTGGAGAGGACTGGAGGAGAGAGTACCAGTGGGGGTCACAGTGAGCACTCAATGTGTGTTAGCCACAACGTCTGGGCATAGAGCTGGAGCCCAGGGCAGACGAACTGGGGATCGTCACCACCCTAAGGGGCCCAAATGAACCAGTAGGTAGAACACTGGTAAATAGGCAGTGCTCCGGCTATCCCCAGCATTCTGAACCATCTCGCCACCAGGGGACAAACCTTGCTGCAGGTTTCTTCCAACACAAACCCTTCAAGCATGACAAGTGGCTTCTGTGGATAAATTTGCCTTTCCAACCCTCTCTCTTTCACAGAGCCTCTCCAAAGTGATGGGGTACCACTCTGCGAGGAATTATCCAGGTGGAATACAGCCCCCAGTGTCACACAAGACAGGACAGCCTTACCCACCTTCCCTGGAGTAGTCCTTGACCCCTCTCTTTCCCTCACCCCTACGGCCTATCCCTATCTGTCAGCAAATCCCTTCAACACGTTCCCAGATCCATCCCATTCTCCCCTGCTTTGCCCCAACCTCCTTAAGCCAAGTTGCCCAGGTTACAGCAATGCCTCCACAGCCAGGGAGATCTTTTTAAAATACAAGTCAGACACACTGTGCACATGGTTAAATGCCCCCCCTGGCTGCCGTCATACTCGAACAGAAGTCTACCTCCTCCCCACGGCCCACAAGACCCTGCACGATCTTCCCAGTCACCTCCCTGCCCTACTCAGCTCCAGACACCGTGGCCTGCTCACTTCACACCAGGCTGTCCCCTTAGCCTGGGCCATCATCCACCAGGTGCCCCAACTGCTCCCTCCGCTCTTAATTTGGACGTTGGCTCAGTGGCGCATCAAAAGAGAGGCCCTCCCTGGCCCTCCCAAATCAGGCTCTGTCCCCTTCCCCCCATTGTCTCTTTTCGCAGCCTAGCACCTGTACTTCCCGCCTGTCTCTCAGCCCCCTCTAGACTGTCAGGTCCAGAACAGGGATTCTTGTCTGTCTTGTTTACTGCCGTGTCCCCAGCACCCAGCACAGTGTCTGGCACAAAGCAGGTGCTCAAAAAACGCCACTGAGAAGTAAACTGCAAGAGGGGCTCGCACCTCCGGGGTCCACGTGGCACATAGGCACTGGGCAGAGCTCCGTGGACAGAGGTCCGATCTCACTGTCTTGGGTACTCTCACCAGCCCTGTTTTCCAGGTGGGGAAACTGAGGCTAAGCAGGATAAGTGACTTGAATCAAAGCCACACAGGTACCAGTGGACCTGCTGACCACTAAGCACCACAGCCGCCCCCCTTCCCAGGGCGTCTGTGGGTGGGAAAGCAGCCTGGACTCCACAGTCAGCAGCCACCCACATGTCACCCGGCACAGCCTGTTGGGTAACATGGATGCCAGCCCAACCTGCTTCATTCCTGTTCCTGTCTGTTGGGCACCACACCCTGGTCACCATACCACACAGCCGGAAGCAAAAATGTAAAAAGAAGCCATCTCCAGCCTTAGCCTCTGAAAAACAGAATCAGGACTCTGAAGACAGGAAGACTCTGAAGACTGGTGGTTGAGAGCCCAGATTCAAATTTCTGCTCAGCCACACCAAGGCATCACTGTGTGACCCGGGCAAAGTCCATCACGTCTCTGGCCCTCAATTTCTTCAACTGTAAAATGGGGATAACAGCGTCCACATTGTCAGGCTTGTCGTCAGGACTAGTAGGAGAAGTCGTGTGAAGCCCAGAGGCCAGCACACAGTTTGAGCTTCTTGCTGTGGTTAGAGTAGGGCCTTAGTTCCATCAGACTAATTCACAAGGGCAACAAGGTCGGAGAGAAGTGAATCCCTGGCACCACCATGACAGGCACGGCACCCTTCTCCTTGGTACCATAGGGGATGACCTTGGCGCAGCCTTTCCTGGCAGACCTGGCAAGATGATTCTAAACCTGCTTCTTCTCTAACACAGCAACCCCCTTCCAGGGATCAGCCCTGGACAAACCTGCTGGCCCCCAAAGCTCTGTCAGGAGGGTGAAAAACCAGAAACAACCTACAAGCTCATGGAGGATGGCTGGATGAAGTGGACCCAGCCAGACCATAAAATACTGCACAGCTGTAAAAGAGACAAGGGAAAAATAGGGAGCTCAACAATAACAGTTGGAGACTTCAATACACCACTTTCGGTGTGAACAGAACAACTAGACCGAAGATCAACAAGGAAATAGAAAACCTAGGTAACGTCATAAATCACAAGACCATATATATATAGCACCCTCCACCCAACAACAACAGAATATACGTTCTTATCAAGTGCACCTGGAACATTCTCCAGGCTAGACCACACGTTAGGCCATAAAACAACCCTTAATTTAAGAGTATTAAAATCATACAGAATATGTTCTCTGATCACAATGAATGAAATTAGAAATCAGTAAAAGAAAATTGAGGGAATTTACAAATATGCGGAAATTAAACAACATACTGCTAAATAAGCAATGGGTCAAAAAAATAAATCACAAGGGAATTAGAAAATACTTTGAGATGAATGAAAATATAACATACCAAAAATCATGGGAGGCAGTGAAAACAGTGCTTAAAGGGAAATTTATAGCTCTATCTATATTAAAACAGAAGAAAGATCTCAAACCAATAACCTAACTTTCTACATTAAGAAATTAGAAAAAGAAGAGCAAACCAACTAGAAAAAAGGAAATAATAAAAATTAGAGAGGAAATAAATGTAATAGAGAATAGAAAAATAGAGAAGATCAACAAAGCCAAAAGTTGACACTTTGAAAAGATCAAGAAAATTTGGCAAACCTTTATTTATACTGGAAACACTGGTGATGTAGTCATTAAGAGCTACAGCCGCTAACCAAATGGTCGGCAGTTTGAATCCACCAGGCGCTCCTTGAAAACCCTACGGGGCAGTTCTACTCTGTCCTATAGAGTCTCTACTCAACTCAACGGCAACGGGTTTTTGGTTTTTTTCATTTACATTGACCAAGAAAAAAAAGGAAGAAGACCCAAATTACTAAAATCAGGAATAAAATCACCTCTACCGACCTTACAAAGTAAAAAGGGACTATAAAGGAAATTAGTAGATAACCTAGATGAGACAGACATAAATTACCAAACTGACTCAAGAATAAATAGATAATCTGATTAGACTTATAACAAGAGACTGAATTAAAAATGAAAAACTACCCACGAAGAAAAGCCCAGGTCCAGGTGGCTTCTCTGGTGAATTCTAATAAACATTTAAGGAGCCCTGGCGGCACAGTGGTTAAGAGCTGCGCTGCTAACCAGTAAAGGTCTGCAGTTCCAATCCACCAGCTGCTCCTTGGAAACCACACAGG
Source organism: Dugong dugon (assembly GCA_030035585.1). Classification (NCBI taxonomy): domain Eukaryota; kingdom Metazoa; phylum Chordata; class Mammalia; order Sirenia; family Dugongidae; genus Dugong; species Dugong dugon. The sequence continues at coordinate 14,458,405 of CM057462.1, read as the reverse complement.
ACAGTTCTACTTTATCCTATAGAATTGCTATGAGTTGGAATCGATTTGACCGCAACGGATTTTTTGGAGTGGCGCAGTATCCACTGCTAACCAAAAAGTCAGCGGTTAGAACCGGCAGCCACTACGCCGGAGAAAGATGTGGCAGTCTGCTTCCATAAAGCTTTACAGCCTTGGAAATCCTACGGGGCAGTTCTACTCTGTCCTGCAGGAATGCTTCCCAACTCATTCTATGAAGTCAATAGTATCCTAATAACAAAACCAGAAGAAAACTATAAACCAGTAATTTTTATGAATATAGATACAAAAAATCTTCAGCAAAATACTAGCAAACCAAATCTAGCAAGATATAAAAAGGATTATACATGATCACTAAGCAGGATTTATCCCAGGAATGCAAGGCTGGTTCAACATACAAAAACCAATCAAAATACTCTATTAACAGAATAAGAGGCAACAACCACATGATCATCTCAAATGTAGGAAAAGCATTTGACAAAACCCAACACCATTTCATGATGAAAAACACTCAAACTAGAAATAGAAAGAAATTTACTCAACCTGATAAAGGTCACCTTCAAAAAACTCACAGTTAACATTGTACTTAGTGGTTTACTAAGTAGACTGAAAGCTTTGCCCCTAATCGAATCAGGAACAATAAGAGATGTCCATTCATGCCACTCCTATTCAACACTGTAATGGAAGTTCAAGATAAGGCAATTAAGCAATAAAAAGAAATAAAAGGCATCCAGATTGGACAGGAAGAAACTACCTCCACTCCCAGATGACATGATCTCATATATAGAAAATTTTAAGGACTTGACCCCCCCTAAAAAAAAAAAATACAGATAAAAAAACAACTTCAGCAAGGTTTCAGGATGCAAGATCTAATAAACAATCCAAAATGAAATTAAGAAAACAATTCCATTTATAATAGCATCATAAAGATTAAAATCCTTAAAAACAAACTAACGGGCAAGAGTTGTACACAGAAAACTAAAAAACAATTGCTGAGAGAAATTAAAGACCTAAATAAATAAAAAGACATCCCATGTTCATGGATTGGAAGACTTAATAGTTTAAGAGGGCAGTATTCCCCAAACTGATCTACAGATTTCAACCCAATCCCTATCAAAATTCCAGCTGCCTATTTTCACAACAGTTGACAAGCTGATCTTAAAAGTTCATATGGAAATGCAAGGGACTTAGAGTTGCCAAAACAATCTTTGAAAATAAAGAACAAAGTTGGAGGCCTCATGCTTGCTGAGTTCAAAACTTAACAGAAAGCTACAGTAATCAACACAGAGTGACACTGGCATAAAAACAGATATATAGAATAGATCAATGGAATAGAATTGAGAGTATGAGAAATAAACCCATACACCTTTGGTCAACTGACTTTCGACCAAAGTAGCAAGACAATTCAATGGGGAAAAAATAGTCTCTTTAATAAATGCTGCTAGGACAACTGGACTTCCACATGCAAAAATATAAAGCTGAATCCGTACCTTACTTACACCATATACCAAAATTAACTCAAGATCGATCACAGACCTAAATGTAAGAGTTAAAACTATAAAACACTTAGAAGAAAACACAGGGGTAAATTTTCAGGACCTTGGATTAGGCAAAGGTTTCTTAGATATGACACCAAAAGCAAAAGTAACCAAAGTCCCATAAAGGGGACTTTATCAAAATTAAAAAATTTTATGCTTCAAAGGACACTATCAAGAAAATAAAAACTTACATAATGGGAGAAATTTGCAAATCATATATCTCTTGAGGGACTGGTATAGAGAACATATAAAAAAGTCTTACAAGTCAACAATAAAAAAACAAATAACCCAAGCAGCTACCACACGCCAGGCACCATGTGAGGGGCTGGGACACACCCAGGAACAAGGCCCACCATCAGAGCACTTACATTCTAGTGGGGGAAGACAGACAATAAACCAAGTAAATAGACAGGACAATGAGTTAGTGACAAGTGCTTCCAAGAAAAATTAAGTGGTACAAAGGGAACAAAGTGACAGGAGTACATTTTAGCAAGGTGGCCAGGGAAAGCCTCTTTGAGAATGGGACATTTGAGCAGCAGCCTGACAAAGGGGACTGTCATGGACTGAATTGTGTCCTCCCAAAATATCTGTCAACTTGGCTAGGTCACGATTCCCAGTACTGTGTGACTGTCCACCGTTTTGTCATCTGATGTGATTTCCCTATGTGTTGTAAATCCTATAACTATAATGTTAATGAGATGAATTAGAGGCAGTTATATTCATGAGATCTACAAGATCAGACAGTGTCTTAAGCCAATCTCTTTTGAAATATGAAAGAGAGAAGTGAGCAGAGAGACATGGGGACCTCATACCGCCAAGAAAGCAGCACATTCTTTGGAACCAGGGTTCCTGCATGGAGAAGCTCCTAAACCACGGGAAGACTAATGATAACGACCTTCCTCCAGAGCTGACAGAGAGAGAAAGCCTTCCCCTGGAGCTGACACCCTGAATTTGGACTTGTAGCCTAACAGATTGTGAGAGAACACATTTCTCTTTGTAAAAGCCATCCACTTGTGGTATTTCTGTTATAACAGTACTAGATGACTAAGACAGGGATAAAATGAGACATAGGGATATCTGAGGGGAAGAGCATTCCAGACAAAGGAAACAGCAAGTGCAAAGGCCCTGAGGTGGGACCATGCCTGACCTGTCTGAGGAACAGTGAGGAGCCCAGAGTGGCTGGGGCAGAGCAAGTGAGGGAGGAATGGAGGAAGGCAAGAAGAGGGAGGTAATGGGGCAGCAGAGGGGAGATCATGCAGGGCCCTGTGGGCAGTGGTGAGGACTTTGACTTTAACCATAAGGGAGCTGGAAGGCATGGACAGTTCTGAACAGAGGAGGGACATGTCCTTAACAGGCTCCCTCTGGCCACTGTAGGAAGAACAGACTGTGGGATGGGAGTGGAAGGGGCAGAGGCAGAAGGTGCAATACCAAGAAGACAACTGCACTGGTCCAGGTGAGCGGTGAGGGTGGATGGAATAATACACAGTTATAAAAACTAATAACAAAGCTCTCTATGCATTAATACACAAAGATCTTTTTTGTAGAAATCAACAAGCTGATTCTAAATTTTATACATAAAGGCAAAGGAACTGAACTAACAAAAGAAATTCGAAAAAAAATTTTTTTAAGAGGACTCACATGATCTTGTTTTAAGTACTACTATAAAGCTACAGTAATAAAGACAGTGTGGTTTTGGAAAAAGACAGACCCACAGATCAATGGAAGAGATTAAAGAGCCAGAACAGATCCACATAAATATGGTCACTTGATTTCCGACAAAAGTGCAAAAGCAATTCAATGGAGAAAGGATGGTTTTGACAATAGTAGTGGAAAAACTGGATATCCATATGCAAAAAAATAAATCTCAATCTATAACTCACATCTTATACATAACAACTCGAAATGGATCATCTTTATGATTCACACAAAAACCTCCACATTAATGTTTATATTAGCATTATCCACAGTCACCAAAAACTGGAGATAACTCAATGCCCTTCAATGGGTGAATGGTTAAACTATGGTCCAACCATACCATGCAGGCAATAAAATGGAACTAACTATTGACACACGCAATAGCTTGGATGGCTTTCAAATGTGTTATGCTGAGTGAAATAAGCCAGACTCAAAAGGCCGTATGATTCCACTCGTGCGACATTTTTGAAAAGGCAAAGCCACAGGTATGGAGAACAACAGATCAGTGGTTTCGAGGTGCTGGATGTCGTGGGTGGGGAGACTACAAAGGGGCATGAGGGAAGAGATTTTTGGGGTAACAAAAATATTCTGTATATTGACTGTGGTGGTGGTTACTCAACTCTTTGCAACTGTCAAAACTCACAGAACTGTATACTAAATGGGTGAATTTTACTGTATGTAAACTATACCTCAAAGAAGAAAAACTAATAAGCAAACTCTCTATGGTGCTATTAAGAGTCCCTGGGTAGTACAAACGGTTAATGCACTTGGCTGCTAACCGAAAGGTTGGAGGTTTGAGTCCACCCAGAGGTGCCTTGGAAGAAAGTCCTGGCGATCTACTTTTGAAAAATCAGATTGGAAAACAGTTCTACTCTTACATCCGTGGGGTCGCCATGAGTTGGAATCTATGATGGCAACTTTTTTTTCCTATGTGCTGATAACACCAAGTTTTCCAGGAAATACTGCTAAGTAACAACCTCACTGTACAGACCTGAGTATAAAACTGTGTATGCGGGAGGAGAGAAGAACACATACTCCAATTTGCATCTATTTGCATAGAGAACCTATGAGAGAACACACAGGAAACTGTTAGTGGTGGTTAGCTGGCAGGGGACTGGCCTTCGAAACACACAGAGTAAGCGAGGCTTCACTCTACACCTTTTATGACATTTTTTTACTTTGGAGCCATGTGGACATACTACCTATACAAACAACTGTATCAAAAAGAATCTGATGCTTTTGATGGATAGCGTATGAAAAAGAGAAAAATAGCAACTTTCCAGTGGAAAAACCCGGCAGACACCCCAAGCAGACATCCCCTTAACCAAGAGATCAGGCAGGGTCAATATCACCAGAGATGTGTCTTGTTGGTATCATATACCCGATATGATGCCAAGAGAAAGGCACACCACCTCTGTGGTCTTCTTCCCCCAAACCCATAACCCCACTCTAATCATGACAAAATACCCGACAAACCCAAATAGAGATATGCCACGAAATACCTGACCATCAAGGTCAAGGAAAACAGGACAGACTGAGGAAGTGTCACAGACCAGAGGAGACTGAGACACGACAACTAAAAGCAATGGGGGGTCTTGGATGGGATCCTGGAGCAGAAAAAGGACGTTAGGGAAAAATCGGGGACTGGAATAAAGTCTGGCTTGAGTTGACAGTAATAGACCAAACAACTACTTGTCTCTGCTAGCCAGGAGCAAAACAGTACGAAGGTAATTAAAAGCTCAGAGAAGAAACAAGTCTACTGGAGCCACAACTTCATTTACCCTGAGAGCACAACTAGATGGTGCCCGGCTACCGCAACTGACTGTTCTGACTGAGGTCACAACAGATGGTCCTGGATAGAATAGGAAACAAATGTGGAGCAGAACTGAAATTCTTTAAAAAAAAGCCAGACAAACTGGAACAGTAGAGAACAGAGGACTCTCTGAAACTACCGCCCTGAGACGCTCTTTAAACCTAGAACCAAGCCTATCCCGAGATTACCCCTTAGCAAAACAGCAGAGTAGCACACAAAATAAAGGATATTACCCGTAAGATCGGTGCACTACTTAAAAACCATCTGTATGAGACCAAAAGGTCAACAATTAGTCAGAAGCAAAGATGAGAAGATAAGGGGGCAGGGAAACCAGAGTACTGGAAATGGAAAAAACAGAACACAAAGAGAATGTTGACACCTTGTGATAAATGTAACTAATGTCACTGAACAATTTGTGTGGAAACTGACAAATGGAACATAACTTGCTGTGTAAGCTTTCACCAAAAACTCAATAAAATACTAGTTTAAAAACAAAATAGTAACAGACCAAGGTGAACGTCTTAGCTGTGACAAAGGCACCACGGTGAAGTAAGATGTTCAGATTCCAAGAAGTTAGGTGAAGGGTATATGGGACTCTCCATACTATCTTTGTAACTTTTCCATAAATCTAAAAAATATTTATCCCTGGAAAATCTAAAATTCTTCCAAAATAAAGCGTATTGAAGACAAAAAGCAATGATGGTTGAACAACATAACGAACATGATTAATGTCACTGAACTGTACACGTGAAGACTATTGAAATATCGAGTACTTGGTCGCATATATATTTACCACAATTTGAAAAATGAAAAAGGCAAAGCAAAACCTCTGGAGGCGCTAAATGGGGCGGGCGGGGGGGAGGGGAATGTTGATGAGAGAAGGTCACATCCTGGTGAGACTACAGACTGTTGATCCAAAGGATCTGCTGCTGGATGGACTCATAGTTGTGGGGAGGGGGACATTCACACACACAGAAATAACGAAAAATTCTGCTCAGAGCCACGTGCTTCAGAGGTAGTTCCCAGGCAATGCACAGCAGAATTTCCACCTTCCTCTGCACTTCCAGACAGAGTGAATTTTTTTTACCATGAGTAAACAGTCATAAAAACGAACAGTTTAAAAATAAAGCCACCGCATCTTTTTCACCCAGTGCTGGGAGATATGCCAGGTGGGGCCCCCAACCTCAGGAAAACAACCTGCTCCAAACTCCCCAGCAACCTGTGGGCCGGGGCAGCCACTACAGAAGCCGGGCTTCCGTCTGAACAGCTTCCGCCCAGATGAGAAGAACTAAGTGTTGCAAGAAAAGAAGATAACATCAACCAAAACCACAGGAAAACTCCGAGCTGAGCAGTTCACGGTGCCCTGATTTTGATGTACGGACCCCTGGCTCCCCATCGCCCCCAGCTTCCAAAGGCAACATCCTCAGAACCAGAGACCCTCCAGAAAGACCCCACCTAATCAGCAGTTCAAATCCACCAGGTGCTCCTTGGAAACTCCATGGGCCAGTTCTACTCTGTCCTACAGGGTCACTATGAGTCAGAATCGACTCGACGCGAACAGGTTTTCGGAATCAGCACAGAAGACAGAGGCTCCGTGGCCTGGAACAGACCTGCCCTGTGTCCCAGACCCGCCATAGGGGCGTCCTCTGGGGCTGACCCTGGCTGTGCCAGGGTGTATCACCCGGCGGGCGGGCAGGCAGGCGTAACCCCAGCTGGGACTGTTCCTGCCTGCTTGGCTGGCCACTGGCCTGGCAGCCCCAAAGACTCTTATCACTGGGAAAGTGTGCCATGGGACAGGCAGTCTCCAGGGTGCCTCCTCCTTCTTCTGGGTGTGGGGGTCACTGGGGCCCTGGATGGCTCTGTCCGTGGAGCCAGTGCGAACGGGTTCAGGTTGAGCCAAAGGAGGTTCCCTGTTACAGGCAGAGCAGTGGTTGTCTCTGGGACACGTGACTGGAATCCCCCAAGACTTTCCATGGGTCTGGGGAGGGGTTTGCTCCCAGGTATTTTATTACATTTCCCCAGGACGCTAATGGGCTGCCAGAGCTGAGGAGCACGACCCCCAGGCTTCCTTTCCTTTGTCCTGCTGTGGTCCAAGTGGACACTTGGGATGCCCATGGGGGTGGGGCTGCCTCCAGACCCTCGGCCCCCATTGTGGGAGCACCAGCACACCAGGCAGAGCGGCACTCACGCCTGGCACCCAGGCAGGAAGCAAGAGAGAGGATCCTACTAGTAGAGCGGGCCTTCCTCGGCCTCATCTCCCAGGCGGGGAAGCCAACCCAGAGAGACTCCCAACCTGCCCGCTCCAGGGTCTAGGCCTACTACTGTTATTACTGTTTGTATCAACAGGCACAGACCTCGGCCCTCCCCCTTTGCTTCTCTCCCCACTGGAGCCCTCCTCTGCCCTTCCCCCATCACTGCCCCTCAACTGTTCAGTCCTGCACCTTCAGGCGGGCTGTAAACCCCCAAGGTGAGGCTGGGGTCTCTCCTCTGGCCGTCGTCCTCAATGAATGTGCAATGAAGTGAATTCAAATCTGGTTTCTCAGAGCATTCATTCACCAGATGTGCCCACTCCAACTGGATGCCAGGCCAGCAAGGAACAGCCAGGCTGACACAAGGTGGGGGGCAGACAGAAAACACATACATGCAGAATCATCCCAGGTGCTGTAAGAAGCACTGAAGAAGGCCCACCAAGGCCGGTGGTCTGAGGGGCAGCTCAGCAGGAGCTCGGCAGGTCAGGGACAGCCTCTCAGTAGGCACGACCAGAGCAGGGAACCCAGTTCAGGGAAGGTGCGGTGCGGCCAGACAGGGACAAAGGAGATCTAGACAGAGGAGACCTTGGGTGGGAGTGAGCCTGGAGAAGCGCGGCGGAGGGGACGGGGCATCCGTGCAGGGCCCTGCAGGCCAAAAGCAGGACTTGGGCTTTTGCTCAGAGTGAAGTGGGAGCCATGGAGCAGGAGGGACATGCCTTCTCAGGTGTTCACACGCCCTCTGGCCACTATGGAGAGAACAGACTGTGGCGGGCAAAGGCAGGAGCCAGGAGACCAGGGAAGAGGCAGCTGTCTGGGTGGGAGATAGTGAGATGGCCTTAGAGGTGAGGAGTAAGTGAAGTATGGAGAAAACATGGGGACGACTCCGTGACCAGATCTAATCCCGCTCATTCAACCCAGACGGTGAAGTGGCTGCTGGTGACCTGGCCACCAGGGCCTGGGGTGGGGTGAGGGCCACACATCCAACGTCCTAACTTCCTACTTCCTACATGGGACTCACATGTTCAGGTTCAAATCCTAGAGCTGTATGACTGGAAACAGCCTCAACGTCCATCACCAAGAGGTTAGCACCACTGAAGTTCCCTTTGTATGATGGAGTACTACTCAGCCATGAAAAAGAAAAGAAAGCCCCCTACAGATAACAGGGCGGGAGCCACGAGCTGGGCCCACAGCAAAGGTATGAGTTCACTGGTCACCTTTCTGCTCCCACTTCTGGCCTGCTCCTGTCCATCCTTCTTACCTGAGCAGGAAGATCAGCCACCAAGACATGCTCCCTGACCACCAGTGCCAAGGCTCCCTGTCAGAGCATCTGTCTTCACATGCCTCAAACATGCCTTCTGAGGGGACAGAAAGCTCTTCAGCCTCACCCACCGCCACATCCTCATTCAAACCCAGCCTATGCCACTTGCTACTGTGATGCTGTTCTCTGCTGTGGACTAACAAATACTGGTTGAGTGAACAAGTGGGTAAGCTCAAGGGCTCAGAGGCCCCCACTCATCTGCCCCTCAGTTGCCTCACCTGTGAAATGGGGCCAGTCCACCTGTCTGCCAGGGGCCGACCTGAAGTGACATAATACTTAGCACAGGGCCTAGCACACGGTGAGTGCATCAAAAACCCTGAGGCACCATTTGGTGAAGAAGACCAGAGCCACTCCTGAATAACCTACGCTGCAAAGACACTGAAGGAGGAGGAAAACTGAACAGCTGAGGGTGCAGCACTGGGCACTACAAGGGCCCCACAAGAGTTTGAATTATCCCTCAATATGCTGTCTCGTTCCAAAAACACTGAAGCCACTCTGAGGATACAAAAACACAGAGAGGATGAATGAAATCTAGCCCCTGTGAAACTGGGCCAAGGGTATAAGGAAGATAGGAAAATCAGACAAAGGCAGGGTTGATGGTGCTACTCCAATACAGACACCAGTGAAGGGCTAGGCTCTGGGTTCAAGTCCAGCCACTCAAAACTCTACCACCTTTGGACATGCCGCCCACCCTCTGTCCTTCAGTTTCCTCATCAGTAAATGGGGATCAAGCACCTGCCTCAAAGTGGGTGAGACACCTTGTGCCAAGACCCCAGCATGGATCACGGCACACAGAGGGTCATCGGGACAGCCACAGCGACTACTCGCTGGCCCTGGCCTTTGCTCCTTCCCCTCTGGGGCAGTTAAGATGCTCCAGGTAGCAGCTGCAAACACACCAACGTGGAAAGACCTCCAAGACGTCTCAGGTGGTTGGAAAACAAGTTGCCAAACAATATAAACAGGGTGATCTCACTTTTGGCAAGAAGACACACTGAAAAAGAACCAACCTATCTCGGTATCATATATTTTCTATAGGCACTGGCATATACATGCATACATAAACACAGGAGAAGGGTCTGTCAGGATATACTTCAAACTGACAATGGTGTTCCCACACAGAGGTGGGAAGGACAGGATGAGTGATATCGTCATTATCCACATCTGTAACGGCTTCCCTTTTTACAAGAACACTGTTTTCATGCTCAAGTTGCCTAACTAAATTTCAGAAAAAGTAGGCCATCTGGTGGGCAGTTTCTTGACCTTCACGCCTCCACTGGTCCTTGTCTCAGTGTCGCCTTTTCATGTCTGCAGCGGGGCCTCTGCACCTGCCGTTCCTGGGACTCTCTTCTCCTAGGTCACAAGGTGGGCTGCTTTGCAGGGCACCCACCTCAACTACCCATCTGAAGCAATCCCCCAGTCACTCCCTTACCCCTCCATCTTCACTGCACTTCTTGCTCTCCAGAATGTTCTTGCTCGTTTAACTATTTGCCTGTTCTCTGTCCATCCCGCCCCCCTCCACTAGGGCCCCAGCACCTGGCATGCTGTAGGTACTACTTAAGTCATGCCAGTCAGACACACATCTAGCAACCTCAAATGACCCTCAAAGCCAGACACTGCTCCATCTGGGGTCTTGGCCCCATCCTCGGACCCAACTGCCATAAAGTCCACTATTCACCCCCACACCCGAGAGCCATGCCCACACCCTCCCCTCTCACCGTCCTTGGTCCTCGGGCTCTGGAGGAGACAGATGCAGTTCAAGCCCCAGCTTCAGCACCCTCCCTGTGTAACTTTAGGCCAGTCCTTCTTTCTAGCCTTGGTTTCTCCACTTACTCGCCAGGGCTGCAGGGACGATGTGGTCACATGGGACACATAAATCCTAGAGCACAGCACAGCATAATTCCCCACAAACATCGGCTCTTGTTATGTCATAAAGACCTAGCAGCAGATGAAACTGCTCCTGCTGAGGGTGACTCCAAGTGGGCCTACCTGACAATCCCCAGCAGGACTCCAGGAACCCACAGGGCACCCAGAAGCAGGCATCTTCTCTCAAGGGCCATCTTGTTTCGGAGGCAAGCGATTTCTTCCTTTTATTTAGATTACAGCTAATGCCCTATAAATAACTCATTATTGGGTTGCATTTTTCCAGTCCTTTAACACAATAAGGGCTTAATTACAGTATGCAGTTGGCAGCCACAGTAAACTAAGGGTTAGCTGATGTTCCCGTCTTTTCCAGCCATTTGAGGGGCCTGTAATTTCATCATTTTCATTCAAATCAGGCAAAAGCTTGGCAGATGCAGCCCTGAGCCAGATGCAAACGCCAGGAGAGACACGGGGACCCCATTCAGTGACCGGCCCCTTCCTCCTCGGCTACCTTTGAAAAATCGAAATCTAGCAAGCACTGTCCACAAGGCGGTCCTCCACTCTCCCAGAAACAACCTGGTTTATGACCATGAGATTCATCCAGGGTCCTGGGGAAGGGGCATCATCTCTGGCCAAATAATTATGAAAAGCAAGCAGACAGCCCAGAGCTGAGCTTTGGAGAAATTTATCTTTCTGGTTATAAACGTAATCCCAAAACAAGCAAAAACAAACCAAGAATCACATGGGGAGACAACTATATGTGGGGCCACAGTGGTGTACCCTTCCCAGGCTTTTCCCTATGCAAATATAACTCTTTACTTTTATTGTGAGGAAAATGTACCTAACAAGACATAAGCCATCTCCACAATTTCTAACATGTACAATTCAGTGATGTTGACTACATCCTTCAGGTTGTGTAGCCATTCTCGCTGATCTTTTCCAAATCATTCTACCACCACTAACATAAACTCACTGCCCCTAAGCAAAAACTCCCAAACATAACTGTTTTAAACACAATGAGATCGCACCACCTGTTCTGTCTTACGGGGATGGCTTCCTGGGTCACTACGTATTCTACATACTGAGTAGCTATGGCATAGTCAGTTATCCGGACATATTGTTCGTCTAACCAATCCCTGGGAGTTTTGGCTCCCAGTTTCCCACCACCATGCAGGAGGTGGACGTAAATAACGCTCCCGGACAAAGACTGGTTTGCAGCCAGGATTCCACCTTAGGCACACAGGAGGAACAGCCTCCCGCAAACACTCAGGACCTGTCGGAACGGGTCTGCATGTGTCCGGGTCCCAGCTATATCCCCAGACTAAGACTAGAATGATGACTGACAGGTCTTCTATTCATGCCTGTACTGAAATGATGTTACCTATATTAACAAAGTAATAATGAATTCTTTCTCTTTACAGCTACAGAAATCACCAACTGATCATGAGAGTCTTGACCCACGGCTAAAGAGAGACCCTAACCCCCGAGACGGCACAGGACTCGGCAACGTTTCCTTCTGTCATACATAAGGTTGCCATGGGAAGGAGCTGACTTGCTGACAACTAACAACCACCACCACCACCACCAAGATTGCAAAAGGCACCGGCACCGGTCTAATATTTCACAAGGATTAGCTCATTCGGTCTTCAGCTCGCGCCTAGGAGGTAGGGACCTTCATGCCCCCATTTTCCAGATGAGAAAGTTGAGGCCCAGAGAAGTAAAGTCACTCAGGCCAGCCCCATTTCCAGACCCTTCCAGGCTGGCCCGGGTACTACACACCACATGGGCAGAGCCTCATCAGCCGTTTTCAAGATGCACTTTCGTTCTGACAAAAGGAGACCATGGAAACAGCAGGCATCGTTTCCAAGTAGGTTTGTACAGCTAAGATCCATTAAGGAGCAAATCAGCCCAAGGGGCACACCACGTACCCCCCTGACTGGCAGGGACATGAACCACAGGTCACCCAATATGCATTCGTCCAGCACCAGGCAGCACCCCATGGCACAGCCCCGTCTCCTTGGAGGAACAAATCACCAAAGAGCAAAAGGAAACACAGCTGGAGAGGGTGGCATCCCACTAGCAGCTGCTTCTTATTAAAAGAAAAATAGCACAGGACCCTTAGATGCACAAGACCCTTAGACACACTGGGGTCTGCTCACCGAGAAGACAGAGGTAAAACTGGAAATCAGAGGTGCTAGAATTAAGATTATTGTAAACAGGTTGAAGGCCCTCAAGTTTGCTCGGGGCCACATCCAGAAAGACAGGAACAGTTTTTCCTCTGCTCAGTGCCCTCCCAGGCCCCCAAGGCTCTGAGTGGCTGCACCCTGCCCCACCCTGATCCCTGCCAGTTCAGGTCTCCCTCCACTCTCCCCTACACTGGCCTCCAAGCACGCTCCCACCTCAGGGCCTTTGTACTGGCTGTCAAAGCCCACACCCCTGAATGCTCACTGCTGTGCATCTCTACCGCATCTCCAAGGGGCTCCTCCCTGGCCTCCTTCAAGTGTCTGCTCAAATGTCACTTTCCTGAGGAGGCCTTTACTGACCCTGTTTAAAACTGTAAACCCAGAGCGCTGGTGGCGCAGTGGTTAAGAGCTCGGCTGCTAACCCAAGCAGTTCAAATCCACCAGCCGCTCCTTGGAAACCCTATGGGGCAGTTCTACTCTGTCCTGTAGGGTCGCTATGAGTCGGAATCGACTCAACAACACCTAACAACAAATTAGACCCTTAGGAAAATCATACCCCTTTCCGGGCCTCAGTTTCCTCATCTATGAAATAAGGGAGTAGAATTCAGTGATTTAAAAATAAAATAAAACTGTAAACCCGCCTCTCCACTCTCTCCTTTACCCTGCCTTTTTTTTTTCCCATCGTAGTTATCGTCTTCTACCATGTTTGACTTACTGTGATTCTCCTCCCTCTGCTCCCTGCTGGAAGGCCAGCTCCCCCAGGGCCGGGCACACAGTGAACGTGCTCGGTCAACATTCTTCAATCAACAAGTAAAACACGCCACATGCTTTCAGCAGAGTCCTGGGTGGTACAAACGGTGGTGTTTAAAAAGTTGTGCTTTTAATTAGCTGCCAACCTTTAAAAATTAGATTTCACATCAAAGTCTGGATTTCAGTGGTGCTAGAAAACGACCAGTAGCACTCTAGAGTTTAGCAGTGTAGTGCACGGGTCTGGGTCCAGGGCCCTGCTCCACCACGTTAGGCTGCATGACTTTGGCCAAGGGGACTTGGCTTTTGGAGCCTCAGGTTCTTTTCTGTAAAATGAAGGAGATGACTGGACTGCTGTCTGTAAAATGAGGGCTGCTAACTGAAAAGTTGCCAGTTTGAGTCCACTCAGAGACACCTCGGAAGAAAGGCCTGGCAATCTACTTCTGAAAAATCAGCCATTAAAAACCCTACAGAGCACAGTTCTACCGTGACTAACACGGAGTCACCATGAGTCTGAGTAGACTCAATAGTTTTAAGCCCTAAGCACTGCCTCAAGCACTCAAATGCAGCCTCACTTAATCCCATCTTACAGATGACAAAAGTAAGCTTGGAGGGACTAAGCCCCTTGTTCCGGAACACACGAGTACTGACGGGGGCCCATGAGGAGATACTGTTAACAGCCCCACTTCCCAGCTGAGGAAACTGAGGCTCAGTGAAGTAAGCTTCACAGGCTTAAGCCTGGGCCTGTGGGACTGGGAGCTGGAGGCCTCAACTTCTGCCTCTTCCTTCTGTTCTCCACAGAAGTTCTCAAGCCCCTCTGTTTTGCCCTCTCCCAGCTCCAGGGGATAAATGACAAGCGCCCCGAGGGAGTCATGGCCTCCCTTCACCTTAAGGTCACAGGTTCGTTAGTGCAGGGTAGACAGGCCAAAGGTCTCAAACTCAAAGGATTCTAGGGCCAGGAAACTCCAGGCATTTGTGAAATGGGCCTGGGTGAGCGCTAGGGAGTGGTGAGGACTGTGGCAGCTCGAGCAGCCACTCCGAGACTGACAAGAGCAGAAGCTGCTGCTTCTGAGGTCTAGGCAGTTGATGCCAAGTGGGACACAGGCCCAGCAAGCCCAGATAATAATGATGAACAGCAGCAGCCATGGTCACCGGGCCCTTCCTCATCACCAGGGCCCTTCCATCTACTCAACACATATTACCTCACCCAGTACCCCAGGGAGTGTCCAGTTATCTCCCTCATTTTAGAGAAAATGAACCTGAGGCCCCAGAAGCCAAGTTCCCTTGGTCAAAGTCACACAACCAAACATGGCAGAGCAGGGCCTTGGACCCAGGCCTGCGCACTACACCAATAAACTCTAGAGCGCTGCTGGCTGTTTTCTAGCACCACTGAAATCCAGATTTTGATGAGAAATCTGATTTTTAAATGTTGGCAGCTAATTAAAAGCAAAACTTTGTAAACACCATGCAGGTGAAACAAAAGGCCCAGCGGGTAGGCCTTAGATCCTGGGCCACATTTTCAACAAGCCACAGGGAGGAGTGCAGGACATGGAGCAAGCCATGCTGACCCCAGGTCCCTAGCCTGGACAAAGGCCCCTGACACATGCTCTCGTTTATTCCCTGAAACCAGATGGAACAGTCCACTGAACGCGTCCACTGTGCAGGAGAGAAAACTGAGGCTCTGAGCAGTGGCACAATTTGGCTAAATTCACCAAAAGAGTCATCTGTCCCACCCTGAGCAGGGCTGTGAAGCTCACAGGGCTTACTCGTGCTTAAATGCTAACAGAATTTAAGCTCTGTTCGAGCACCCTGCACCTCGAGAGAGGCCTTCTAACAACTCTAATTTTCAGGCAGTAAATTAATGCTCTTCAACAACCAATGTCTATACTGCTGGGTTCGGGGAGGCGGTTGCCACAGGAGCCGGTTACCAATCACCAAACGGGGCAGGAGAGGTGGAGAGGGAAGAGAGATTCAGGGCTGCCAACCCAGAGACCTCAATTCCTTAATGAACAGCCTCAAGCAAGAGGGCTAAGCTCTTTAAGCCTCAGTTTCCTGCTCTGTAAAATGGAGATCATAACGGTACTGCTCTCATGAGGCTTAAATGAAATTCAGCGTGTTTTAACTCGAAGGCATTTAATTCTTATTCGCTTTTGCTGTGTGTTCTGAGAGGAACCAGCCCGGTGAATAACAGCCCTGTCAGGCACTGCACTAAATAAGCACTTTCAATGCGCCATGTCACTGCCTCCTTGCCACAGCCTTGTTGAGGGTCCATGACCCCATTTTTAGGAGGGGAAACCGAGGCCCAGAGAGGTAGAACAATCTGCACAAGGTCACAAAGCAAATGAAACAAAGAGAGCTTCATAGATGCTCAGCAGAGGCTGGAAAGGCAAGAAGACAGCCACAGGAGAGGGGCCCATGGCCTAGCCTGGCAGAGCCCAAGCCAAGAGACGTATCTACAGAAAATAGCTCCTAAGGCAAGCACTGAGATTGTGCAATCTCTAAATTGCACCCCCCCCCCCCAATTTCAAAATGAACAGACCTTGATAAGGGCAACACCTGTTGTTCAGCTGCCTCAGTCAAGAGCCTTTCATATTTGTGGCGCCTGGGAATGTCATTCCGTGCCTCATCTGGTGCCCCCCTGGACTTGTGCCTAGGGTAAATGCCCCCTCATCCCCACCACACACACATACACATACCTGCCTCTGTGTCTACTGTGCTTGAGGAAGGACACTGAGGCAGGACATTGGGCTGTACTGGGTTAATAGAGACTGCGCAGTGGCGCTTCCCTTTCATTGGTGCCCAGGGCACACGCCATGCCTGCCATACCTTAGATCTGTCTCCATCCAAGCCCACACCTTTCCACTACACTGGACAGAGGGCAACCCACCAGGGACACAGCAGCACAGGAGGGAATTCATGCCGCTGGGAGCACAACCCCAGGCCTACGGAAAGGTAGCGGCAGATCTGGGTGCCCAGCCGGGCTCTGCTGCGTGCCAGCCCGGTGGCCTTGAGCAAGTGCGAGTCCTTTCTGAGCCTCTCTGCTCATCTCTAAGGTTGGGATGATAACAAAACCACCCCACTCTCTCATCGTGGGATTCAAGACGCGGAACAAGGAAATAACTCATCTGGGGCCTGTTCGATGAACGTTACCCCTTCATACTGATTGACAATAATAATAAAAATGATGATGTTACCACTGGCAGCCACAAAGCCACAAACGGAGTCCCTTCCGGAATGGAGAAGTGACTAGGGAGGTGGAAGGACAAGAGATGTGGGAGGGAGAGAGGACAATCAACATTCCTCAGTGGCTGCAGGGCCTGGTCTCATTCATTAGCTTCCTGAACCCTGTAAATAGCCCATAAAGCAGAATTTGCACACTGGACAGACGGGCAAACAGGCAGCCCAGGGAAAACTATCTCACTCAGCTCTTGTCACTGAGGCCCATGAGGCAAGAAGCCCCTTCCTGGGCTCCAAGAAGCGCCCCCAATTTGCAGGCTTCAGCTTGGGGGCTGGCCCCTGTGTTCCAGGGCCCCGGAGCATCCTAACACGACCCAGGAAAGAAACCTGGAGAAAGTTCCCCAGGTCCTACTTCCAACGAAGAGTTGCACAGATTCAAGCCTCATCCTTCAGCTCTCTTCTCCCCTACACCCTCTCCCCACCCCCGGCCAGAGGAGTTAGGCCAGACAAATGAAAAGCTGGGAGCTGCTGGTGTGGTGGTCAGACTAGAAGAGGGGCAGACATGGGTCCACCAGGACAGACAGACAGAAAGATCTGTTTCAAAAAGAGAAGCCAGGGTCCACCAGGGACCCAAGCGAAGTGTTAGCCCAGGAGAGCGGGACAACAGGGTCCTCCTCCCTTGGGTCCAGCCAGCCAGTTAGATGGTGGAGGTGAGCTGGGGAAACCCGACAGAGGGACCGGAAAGTGCTAACGTCTGTGACGGGCACGGATAAGCAGTCAGACAGCAGAGGTCATCCAGAACAGCTAGTCAGTCAGCAGGGGGCTGCCCGTGGGACTGGACAGATGGACAGCCAAATGGTGGTAGGGAGGTCTCTCCAGGCCAGAGACAGTCAACCAGCCAGAAAGGGCTGCCCCAGATAAAAGAACGACCAGCCAACTGCAGGGATCGCCCGAATAGTTACCGAGGAGGCGGGTTCGCCCCTGTAGACGGACAAGCAAACGGAGGAGAAGAGGGGCATCTAACCCAAAGGCAACCAGATGGCATAGTTTACACACGAAGGCTAGGGATGACACAGACCGCAAGAGTCCACGGCACCTCCTGCCCCACGCCCCCCAGCCTGTAAGAACGGCCCTGGGGCCTGGACCGGCTCCCCACCGCCTGTAGGAAGCCCGCCGCCCAGAGCGTCCCACAGGGCCCGCCTCCCTGTCCCCATCCCCGTCGCGGGTACGCAAGCGCCGCAGTTACGCTGGCGGCGCAGGGCGCGCCATTCCCGGGCCGCCCTCCGCGCCCTAGGCCGCCGCCCGCCCGCCGTCCCCGCAGCGCTCGCTCACCGGCCCACGAAGTTCTCGAGCACCGAGCTCTTGCCGGCGCTCTGGCCGCCCACCACGGCGATCTGCGGCAGGTCCAGGTGGCAGCTCTGGCCGATGGAGCTGAAGGCGTCCTGCAGCTTGTTGACCAGCGGGATCAGCTCTTCCATCCCGCGGTTGCCCATGGCGCCGGCCGCCCCGGCCCGAGCGCTCCGCGCTCCCTGCCCGCCCCCGACTAAACGACACGGCCCCGCGGCGTCCGCGGCCGTTGCTCCCCGCCCGCCTGGGCCTTAGCGCTCCACTCCGTTCCCGGCTCGGCCTCACAGTAGCCGCCTCATCCGGTTCTCAGGCAACACCCGACCCGAGCGACCTCCCGCCGTGGCCCTTGGGGCTGCGCCTGAAGCCGTTGCGCCGCCCTTGATTGGCCGGCCTGGCTGCCACTCGGGAGCACGAGCCAATGGAAGCGAGGCACGAGTTTACGGCTGAATAAGCCTTCCCCTGGGGAGCTTCTCGTGGACTCATTGGACACAAGAACTGTCGTTGTTATGTAAGAACCAATAGCGGCCGGAACCAAGTTGTCAAGGCCGGGAGGCGTTGTTTCAGGAAAAGGCATGTTGGTTCCGCCCATTGGGTACTCCACCATCTTATTGGCCTGAAGACCCGCCAGTCGACAAAGCCACCAATGATGTTAGGGATCGAGCCTTAGACACCAGTTTGTCACTTCACGCTACCTAGTTCCCTAAAAATTTCCCATTGGTTTATATAAATATCACTCCGTTCCTCCAGCCAACAAAGCAGAAGACGGCGGGCTTTAACATCTGAATTCTGATTCTGATTGAGAACTCTATCTGTCAATCAAAGTAACATTCTTACTTGTGATTGTTGGACGCCTATTAGGTAGACTTCTGGAGTACAGGGTACCACTCGCCGAAGGCGACACCTAGTGGTAGGACGCGGTGGTAAACGTCACTCTTCCTGAGTTTCAGAGCTCTAGAGAAAACTCTAGAGGGTCAGAGAAAAAGAGGAAGACCTTCCACGAGATGGATTGACACAGTGGCTGCAACAATGGGCTCAAACATAGCAACGATTGTGAGGATGGCTCAGGGCGGGGCAATGTTTCCTTTTGTTGTACATAGGGTAACTATGAGTCTAAACTGAATCCACGGCACCTAACAGAGAAAACTACAAGTCCCAGAATGCATCTCGGCTGCCGGCAGGCAAACCTGCTCTCGACGCGGTTCACAACGCACTTTGAAGAGGTATGGAAGCCAGGCGATGTTAGTGCTCCTTATAGTGTCACGCTCCATGCCTTTGCAAGGCAAGTAACTGTGCCCTCCCATAGGAATATATTCCACTCACGCCCCGCGTTGATGCAGCTAATGCTGCAACGTTGTTCCCTGCCTCTTCAACTTTAGCGCATCATGCATGGGTCGTTTAGAAAGAAACCCAGTGAAATGCAAGCGGGTCCACTCCCCATGAAGACACGCTATTGTGCAGGCAGAGCTGGGGGTCTGGGAACTAGTATTCTTGATCTCTTGGAACAGATGCCGGTGATAGGTGAAGGATTTTAGGAAGTCATTTGATCCCTCTGGGCACAGATAGGCCAGAGAGCAGAGAACCAAGTGAGGAGGCAGGAACATTGAAGGGGGAGAGGGGGCGGTAACCAGGGGGGTGGAGAACCAGTGTGGGAGGAGGATGGCAGAGTATGACCCAAAATCCCAGCTCTCAGAAAGATGGCAAAAAGGCCACCAACAGGGTTAGGCAACCGTGACGAGAATTGCAGCAACCTGGAAACACCATAGCTGTCCATCTGCAGGGGCTGGTTAAATAAGTGCAATAGGACAGCAACAGACATAAAAGACAGTGAGGAAGCTCTTCATGTACTGATGTGTAAACCAATTTCTCCAATGTACTGTGAAGAAAAAAAAACAATACAGAAATGCATCTAAAGGACACTAACATTTATGAGGAAGTACATGTACATGGAACACTTCTGGAGGAATACACCAACTGATAAAAGCAGTTGCACTTTCTGTGCTATTTGAATTGTTGATCATACGCATGTATTATTTTTTCAATAACAAAACCTTATTTTTTAAGAATACTAACTTTGTAATTGGTCGTATCTAGGTTAGAATCCTGGGCCTGTTTATTTGCTGAGTAATAATGACTTCATTGCTCTGATCCTGTTTCCTCTTCTGTAAAATGGGGAACACAACTCTACACGCATCGTACAGTTGCAAGAATACACATGACCAGTGTTGAGAACATTGCCAAACACAGTGTAAGCTAGACCACACCTATTACCATCAGTGTGGACTTAAAGTGAGATTAAGTGTATGCAGTCAGGTCCCTAAAGATCAGCAGTCTGAACCTACCAGCTGCTCCAAGGGAGAAAGATGTGGCAGTTGGCTTCTGTAAAGATTTACAGCCTTGGAAACCCTATGGGCAGTTCTACCCTGGCCTATAGAGTGACTATGAGTCGGAAGTGACCACAGCAACAAGTTTGTTTTTGTTTTTCACTAACCTGAAGATTGTCAGTTTGAAACCACCCAGCAGTGCTATGGAAGAAAGGCCTAGCGATCTATTTCCATAATGACTAAAGCCAAGAAAACCCTATGGAGCAGTTTTACTCCGTCACACCGGGTCGCTATGAGTCAGGGCTGTGACTCAACAGCAATGGGTATGCAGTCAAGGAGGCAGCAGAGTGGAGGCTAAGAGCGTGAGCTGCCTGAGTTCAAATCCTGAGTCTGCCATTCCCTCAGTGGGTGATTCTGGGCAAGCTACTTTTCCTTTCTGGGTCCCCTTACCTGTAAAAAGGGGAGGACAAGAGTACCCACCTTAAGGGTGGCTGAGGGGCCTGGGCCACAGCTCCCATCTTGGGTACATCCTACATGCTGGGCTGTGCCAGGTGCCTTCCAGATACCAGCAGCTGCTGTGGTTACTTGTTGTCATCGGTGGGCAGAGGGCATGTCTGTCACAGTGAAGCTCAGACTAACAAGGGGACCAAGACTGGATTCCTCCCCAAGAAGACACAGACACACAGTAAGTTAGAATAAAAAAACCAAACCTTCAATATCTTCCAGTCCCTCCCCTTTCCCCCAGTGCTGGGAGCCCCTGGCTGGGTCAGCCCAGTGTGATTCCCACAGAGGCCAGGGCTTCGGTGGCCCAGGGCGGGTAGAGGGTGGGGTCCCCATACATGGTGTTCATGAAGTTGCGCACGAAGTCTGGGAAGCGTTTCTCCACAATGCTGGCGCGCACAGCGCTCATCAGCTGCAGCTGCAGGGAAGGGGCGCCATCATCAGGAAGGGAAGCCGGAAACCCTGCCTGCCCTTCGCCCACCCAGCCACAGGCCCACCTGGTAGGCGATGTTGTGGACAGTGAGGTGGTGCAAGGCAGCAGTGTTGTCACCGTGGAGCAGCGCATGCAGGAAGGCTCGGCTGTGCCTGTGGTCCAGGGGGTCGGGGTCAGCAATGCTGGGTCCTGCTATCCCCGCCCCTCATTCCCTCAGCCCTTAGGCCTTGCCTACTTCTGGCAGGTGGGGCAGGTGCAGTCAGGGTCAATGGGTCTGAAATCCTTCTCATACTGCTTCTTCTTCAGCTGCAGGTTCCCAGTGGGCACCAAGGCAGAGCCAAAGCGCTAGGAGAGGAGAAAGGCCAGGGAGGATCAGCCAGGTCTTCAACCTCCCCGCCCCCACCCCCTCCTAGCCATCCCAGCTCCACCCTTCTCTGCCCCCTGCCCAGGGCCTCACCGCCGTCCGTGTGGGGAAGACACAGTCGAACATGTCACATCCGAGAGCCACGCAGACCACCAGATCGGTGGCATAGCTGGGGGGTGAGACCATGGTGGAAGGGGAGCAGTAAACCTCAAACCCTTGGCCTGGGTTTCTTCCCCACCCTCAGACTTCCTAGGCCTAGGCCATATTCCCTCAGAACCGCCCAAGGGGAGGGCCAGATCCTCCTCAGTCCTCCCTCTCCCCACCCTCCACTGCCACAGGTGGAGCCCTGTCTCCCCTCTCCCCCACATACCCGACCCCCATCAGGTATCTGGGCTTGTCCTTAGGCAGTCGCGAGGTGCTCAGTGCCACCATCCTCCAGAACTGACCCTTGCTCTCGCCCCCGCTCAGGCCCCCGATGGCGAAGCCTGGCACGTCCCTCTTGGTCATCTCTAGGGGCACAGGGCAGGGTGAGGGGTGGCCAGGCAAGGAGAAATCACCTCCGGCCCCTAGGCAGACCCTGCCAAGACCGCCAGTCCCTCAGGAAGCGAGAAAGAGAAAAAGTGGGGGGGGGGGGGGGGGGTGCCTGCTGGGGACCTCAGCTACCATTTATCAAGCACTAGCTGCATGTGAGACGCTCTCCTTCAATCCTCAGGAGTGAGACATGGGCCCACACTTGCTTAGCTGAAATCTTTGGAGCCAGATGGGTTTCAGAATTCAGAATTTTCTAGATTTTAGAACAGTGAGCAGCCTATATGCTGAGTAACAGCCAGTCATCAAACGCTGTACCATTTCTACAGCAAAATGGGTGAAGACTTGGAAGGCGTGCGGTAAATAATGACACAGGTCCGCTTTTGCCACCAAATAAACTGCAGACTTCAGAGCTTTTTGGATTTTAGACTTGGACGGCTCCAGAAGTGTAGAGAAGGGATGGGAGACCTGCACTGTTGTTGAGCCCCTCCAACAGATAAGGAAATGGAGGTTCGCAGAGCTGATACCACATACACCAGCAGGTGGATTTGAACCCTGGTCTGGCCTCAAAGCCCAGGCTTGTCTCAGGCCCCAGGTGCCAGTTCAGTCCAGGGGAGGCCACAGCATTGACAAAGCAGGTGCTGCCTGGGGTCAGGTTTTGCAGCTAGAGTGACAGGTTGGTTAAATGCGGGTTCCCAGGCCTTCCCCCTCCCCACCCCTACTCTGGCCCAATCATGGGGAAGCGTCCAGGAGGCTGCCTTTTACCAACCCTGCCAGCAGGGGGTGCTGGTGTAGGAGAGCCTGAGAGTATGCTGATGCTTGTCAAACTGCAGGTGGAGGAGAAATGAATTTGATAAGGGGAGACTAGCACGCTGTTTGTAAATGAAAGCAAACAGAAAATACCAGAAAGCATTGCAAGGGTAATGATTCCTGAAGCTTTGGTGTCTGTTTTCATGTACACCTGCAGGTACTGAGCTGTGATGTGAAATGGATCGCTGACTATGGGTCTCGGCTAACAGAAAAAACTAGAGAACCGGGGCGGGGGAGAGGTGACTTGAGGACAAAGAGGAATCACAACAAGGATAATCTCAATAACCAGGCTGATGCCAGGCACTGGTGAGACACTTTGAACAGATTTTCCCATTTCATCCTCACTTTGACCCCATGATGTTGGGAGTAACTTCCCATTTTACAGAGGGAGAAACTGAGGCTCAAAGAGGCAAAGCCACTGGCCCAAGGCCGTGCAGCTAGGAAGCCATGGAAGTGGGCCTAGGGACTCCAGAACCCAGAGTCTTGCCCATGATGCCTCATGGCCTGTGTCACTCATCTGAGCCTCCCTTCATCTCCATGGCCATGGCCTTGCTTTAGGCCTCCTCGTCACCCTGGGCAACCACTCCAGCCTCCTGATGGGCCTCCCATGTCCTTATTTTGTAAGAACACCAGCTTTGTAATTGGTTGTATCGGGGTGAGAATCCTGAGCCTGTTATTTGCTGGGTGATAATGACCAAGTGACTTCAGTTTCCTCATCTGTAAAATGGGAATTGAAACTCTACATGCATCATAAAGTTGCAAGAATTAAATACACACGACAATCATTGAGAACAGTGCCAAACACAGTGCAAGCTCTGGCTAGACCACACCTGTTATCATGACTGGGTTGTTTTTCTGTGACACTCCTTGCTTCCCGTCACTCTCCTGCTAAGCCCCTCCGTGACTCCCCAGTGCCTTGGTGTGGTGCCCCAGGGCTTCCACCGTTGGCACAAGGCCCCCGGCCCAGCCCCTCTATCCTGACCCTGTGTGTCATCCTGGGTGAGCGCAGTACCGTGGAGCAGTTAATGCTGTAGGTTTTGGAGCCTGAAGGCCTGGGTCCAAACGCCAGCTCTGCAACATCTAAGCAGTCCAGGGTGAGTGACATAATAGCCCTGTGCCTCAGTTGCCCCATCTGTAAGCTCAGAAGCCTGGCAGTCCGTCCCCAGATTATAGGGTGGCTATGATGATGCCTTGAGCCAACTGGGTGCCTGACGAATGCCTGAAAACTGTTGGCTATTGCAGTGACCATTATTCTTTAAACATGCTCCACGCCATGCTGCCCCTGTACCTTGGCTCTGGCTGTACATTCCACCTGGGATGCCCTTTCACCCGTAACGACCACTGTCTGTGCACCGCTGCGTGCCAGGCCCACGTGAGGCCACGGTGAAGGACAAGTCCTGGTCCTGCCGGCAAGTAGCTTTACCTTCAAGGCAGGTAGCCCGGAGATCTGCGTCCAGCCCCCCCTGGATGATGGCAAAGAGGTTCTGCTTGTCCGGCTGCCGATGGGCTGCAATGCACCGGTCCAGCCAGCGGATTGACCTGCAAGGGGCCTGGTGAGGGAAGGGAGACACAGCTGCAGGACCAGGGCCCCCTCCCTGACACATACGCACACCTGTACATGGCCTCTTCCACTCGTGGCCCCGTCACAGTACTGCTGACCACGTCATCCAGCTGCATGATGATGTCCGAGCCTGGGGGGGGTAGGAGGAGACAGGAGCACGTCACTGGTTAGGCCCTGCCTCCTGTTAGGGTCAAGAACCCAAGACTCCTTCCTTAGCTCTTACTGACTCCCACTTCCAAACCCGCTTCCATCAAGTTGTTTCCGACTCATACTTAGACCCCCTCCAATCTGTTCACACAGCAGCCAGAGGGAGCTTTTCAAAATGCACGTCTAATCTTGCCTCCCTCTGGCGTAAAACCCTGCTATGGCACGTAGGATAAAACCCCACGTCTGCAAATTTACCCTTCCAGAGCAAAAGGTACGTGTACAAAGTCACTCATTGCTGTGTGGCATGCAATAGCAGGACTGGGAACCTACGTGGCCGGCAACAGGGGTCTGGTTAAACAAACCATGGTCCAGGCTTTAACGGAATGTTCCCTTCCTACAGTTTCAAAATCCAGAAACTTCTCAAATCAAAGGCTTTTTCCTATGCTTACGGCACACTCATTTGGCACCCAAACCCACAACGGTTATAATCTTTTGTTCATCCAATTTAGGATGAAGATTCATTCCTGAATGTTAATGCTGGAAGAGTGAAGTGTTTGACTGCACAGCGCAGCCCCAAGCCACACTAGGGTGCCACATAAAAAGTGATATATGCCCTGTAGTACCATTCTAGAATCTGAAAATCCTGAATTCTGACGTATCTAGCCCCACGATTACAGATTAGGGACTTGTGGACTTACGTGTTATGCCAACTGGTCACAGAAAACCCTGTGCACCATAGTTCTACTCTGACACACATGGGTTCACCAAGAGTCAGAATCGACTGGACAGCAACTGGTTAGAGTTCAGTAATGGCATAAGGGATACCGAGGCAATGAGTAACAACAGCTCATTAAGAACGACATGAAGGCAAAGGGGGAAAATGCACAACACAATTTCAAATTCTCCTGGAATTCAAACTTTCTGGAGCCATAGGGGCTGGATGAAATCCCTGAAACCACTGCCCTAAAATAATCTCTAAATCTTAAACCAAAAATATCCCCTGAAGTCTTCTTAAAACCAAACAATTGTTTAGGGTAACTAGTAAAGAATGTCTGCCTTGAGCATTGTGCTCTTTTAAGATCTTATCTATATGAGATCAAACTGACAACAGCAACTCAAAAGATTAGGCAGGAGCCTTAGGGGGCAGTGAGTTTATGTTAATGGAGGAGGAACAACTCAGAAAAGGAGGGTGAGAATGGTTGCACAATTCAAAGAATGTGATCAATGTCACTGAATTGTACATACAGAAACTGTTGAATTGGTGTTTGTTCTGCTGTGTATATTCTCAACAACAACAAAAAATAAATAAAATATATAAATAAGAGAGAGGGAGAGAAGAAGAGACATGAAGGCAGGTATCAGGCTCCCTCTGATGGAAAACACACCAAATACACACTGACATCTGCGAAGCCGTCTTGCCGAATCCAGCTCAAATCTCTAGATCTAGCTACCAACTACAGACAATTCAGAGGGTGGAGGAAACCTGTTAAGGGACACCAAAGGGCGGCAATCAACAAAATTCAGACTGTGTGAAACACTACAGGGCAAAGGAACCAGCTTCTTCAAGAAGCAAATTAAAAAAGAAGAGGTAGAAGGAGAACCTATCATATATATACAGCGACCCTACACGCCAGAGTAGAACTGCGAAAAAGCGCCTGGTGGATTCAAACTGCTGACCTTTTGGTTAGCAGTTGAGCTCTTAACCACTGTGCCACCAGGGCTCCATATCATATATATACCGGTTGCCATTGAGTTGATTCCGACTCATAGCGACCCTACAGGACAGAGTAGAACTGCCTCACAGGGTTTCCAAAGACCGGCTAGTGGATTTGAACTGCCGACCTTTCGGTTAGCAGCCATAGCACATAATCGCTATACCACCAGGGCTCCTATATCATACGTATACTATATATTAAAAGAGAATTAAGAGCCCTCTGGACATTATTTGGATCCTAAAATGAATTGATGCATTTGAATTATGGTGTTAGCGAAGAATACTGAATATACCATGGACTGCCAGAAGAACGAACAAGTCTGACTTGGAAGAAGCACAGCCAGAATGCTCCTTAGAAGGGAGGATGGCGAGACTTCATTTCACGTACTTTGGGACATGTTATCAGGTGGGACCAGTCCTTGGAGAAGGACATCATGCTTGGTAAAGTAGAGGGTCAGTGAAAAAGAGGAAGACCCTCAATGAGATGGATTGACACAGTGGCTGCAACAATGGGCTCAAGCACAGCAACAATTGTGAGGATGGCACAGGACCGGGCAGTGTTTCGTTCCATTGTACACAGGGGTGTTGTGAGTCAAACCCGACTCGACAGCATCTAACAACAATAACAAAGTAAACAGATTGTAAAAAAAAATATGACATTTATGAAACGACTGGAAATCTGAACACAGGCCAGATATTTGATATTAAGGAATTATTTATTTTTAATTGTTTTTAGGTAGGATGGTGATACTGTGTTATGTTTTAGAAACAAAAAACTGACTCCTTATGTTTTAGAGATACAAACTGAAATATTTATCGATGAAATGACACCCTGTCGAGGATTTGCTTCAAAATAATACAGTTGACCTAAAGAGTTTAAAAAGCTAGGAAAAGAATAGCAAAGCAAATCCAAATAGAAGGAAGAAAATAATAACAAAAAAAGTAGAAATCAATGAAACATATCCATACAATGGAATGTAATTCAGCAATAAAAAGGAATAGACACAGGTAAACTCTGAAAACACTACGCTAAGTAATTAAAACCAGTCACAAAAGACCACGTTATATGATTCCATTTATATAAACTGTCCAGAACAGACTACTCTATAGAGACATACCTCACTGTCAACAGGTAGTGGGACCAATTCATGAAGCCTGGTTGGAGGGGATTAGTGGTTAGGGCTAGAGGAGTGGGGGAAATAGTGAACGACTGATAATGGGTACAGAGTTTCTTCTGGGGTGATGCAAATATTCTGAAATCACACTGTGGTGATGGTTGCACAACTCTGAATATCCTAAAAACCACTTAATAATACATTTTAAATAGGTGAATTATATGGTATGTGAATTGTATCTCAACAAGCTGTAGAAGACAAAAACAAAAACAAAAGCAATTGATAAAATATAAAGCCAACAAATGGAGAAAAAATTAACAGGTATGTGTTGGATTTTAGAAAAACAATCAACAAAATCAAAATCGATAAGCACATACTAAATTGATCAAGAAAGAAGACTCGCTCGTGATTACTGACAATTAGATGCAAATCAAAACTACAATGAGATACCACCTCACCCCGACAATACCAACACTAACCAAAAACAAACAGAAATTAATAAATGTCGGAGAGGTTGTGGGGAAATTGGAACTCTTAGGCATTGCTGGTGGGAATGTAAAATGGTACAACCACTATGGAAGACGATATGGTACCTCCTTAAAAAGCTAGAAATAGAAATACCATATGATTTAGCAATACCACGGCTAGGAATATATCCTAGAGAAGAGCCGTCACACAAATAGACATATGCACACCAATGGTCATTGCAGCCCTATTCACAATAGCAAAAAGATACAAACAACCTAAATGCCCATCAACAGATGAATGGATAAACAAATTATGGTATATACACACAATGGAATACTACGCAACGATAAAGAACAATGATGAATTCATGAAACATCTCACAACGTGGATGAATCTGGAGGGTAATATGCTGAGTGAAATAAGTCAATCAAAAAGTAACAAACATTGTATGAGACTACTGTTATAAAAACCCAAGAAAAGGTTTACACATAGGAAAAAAAAACTTTGATGGTTACAAGGGACAGGAAGGGTTGGGGAGTGGAAATCACTAACTAGACAGCAGACAAATGTCAACTTTGGTGAAGGGCAAGCAACACACAATATAGGAGAAGTCAGCACAACTGGACAAAGCAAAGTCACAGAAGCTTCCTAGACACATCAAAACACTTTGAGGGACCAAGTTGCTGAGGCTGAGGGCCAGGGACAATGGTCTCAGGGGACATCTAGGTCAACTGGCATAACATAGTTCATAAAGAAAATGTTCTACATTCTACTTTGGTGTGTAGCATCTGAGGTCTTAAAAGCCTGCAAGCGACCATCTAAGATACATCTATTGGTCCCATCCCGACCGGAGCAAAGGAGAATGAAGAAAACCAAAGACACGAGGAAAATGTTAGCCCAAAGAACTAAAAGACCACATGAACCACAGCCTCCACCAACCCAAACCCAGAAGAACCAGATAGTGCCTGGCTACTACCACCAACTGCTCTGACAGGGATCACAATAACAATAGAGTCCAGAACAGAGTGGGAGAAAAATGTAGAACAAAATTCAAATTCACAAAAAAAGACAAGACTTACTGGTCTGACAGAGACTGGAGGAACCCCCAAGACTATGGCCCCCGAACACCCTACTCACTCAGAACTGAAGTCATTACTGAAGTTCACTTTTCAGACAAAGATTAGCCAGGTCTATAAAACAATAACAAACATGAGGAGTATGCTTCTTAGTTTACTGAAATATATGAGACCAAATGGGCAATTCCTGCCCAAAAGTAAGACGAGAAGGCAGAAGGGACAGGAAAACTGGACAAATGGACACGGGGAAATTGAGGTGGAAAAGGGGGGGGTGTGCTGTCACATTGCGGGGATTACAACCAATGTCACAAAACGATTTGTGTATAAATTTTTTCATGAGAAACTAACTTGCACTGTAAACTTTCACCTAAAGCACAATAAAATTATTTGAAAAAAAGAAAGAAGAAATCATAAATTATCAACATCAGGAATGAAAGAGGGGACATTACCACAGATCATATAACATTCAAAAGATAAGAGAATAGTAAGATCAATTTTATGCCAAGACAGTTGAAATAAAGTTCAAGGAATTGCCAAATTCCTTGGAAAATTCTAACTTATCAAATCTGACCCCAGATGAAATATAAGCTCCGAACAGCACTATCAACAGGTGAGATAAATTGTATTCATTATCTAAAACCTTCCCACAACAAGTCTCCAGGCCCAGGTGGCTTCACTGGAAAATTCTATGAAACACTTAAAGAAGGAACACCGATCTCATACAAATTCTATCAGAAGATAACATATAAGAAGTGCAAAGTGGGCTGGAATACTGACGAAACATACAGGCCATGATCTCATAGCTGTCGAAGCTGGGTGACAGGTACATGGGCTTCGGTCCACTTTTTGATACACTTGAAATGTCCGCAAGTTTAAAAAAAAAAAACAAGGTACAGAGTATGTGCTATTGTGGCAGTGGAGATAGATGTAGGGCAGGAGTGAAAAGGATAGTGTTTATGGTTTATATGAAACGTATACGAAATCTATTCCTGTTTAAAAAACATTTTCAAGACAGATAAATCAAAATTCTTGATCCCGGCCCACAAGGCCCTGCACAATCTGCCCCCATCACCAACCTGTCCTCACCTTCTACCACTCTCCCCCTGGCTCACTCCGCTCTCCCTACATGGGAGTCCTCACCATTCCTCCAAAGCACCAGGTCCTGCCTCAGAGCCTTTGCATTTGCTCTTTCTTCTGTCTAGACACTTTCCTCTTTGGGTACCTAGTTTATTTCTCCCCACTGTCATCTGGTCTTAGGCCTACAGTAGCCTTCCCTGAGCCCACGGACTGAACATGTTTGACAGTCCCATGCACTTGACTTCATGGTCACAGTTGCCACTTTACATTTCTTTGTCCTTTTAAAGATTTTTTTAGTGATTTATTTTTTAAAAAGTAACACATATACCAGGTTCAAAACTTTTTTTAAGGTACCCTCAGATTTTAAAAAGCACAAAAGGCTATTCAGTGAAAGGTCTCCTGCCCACCTAGGGAGTGATGACCAAGGGCACAAGGAAAGTTTTGAGGGTGATGGATGTGATCACTACCTTTAGTGTGGTGATGATTTCACGGGTACACACGTGTCAAGACTTATTAAACTATACACTTAAAATATGTGCAGTTTAAAACATTTTAATCAAAGATTCTATAAAAGAACCCTGATCAAAAGGGGGAAAATGTAGAACAGAATTTCAGAATCTCATAGAATCCACACTTTCTGGAGCCATGGAGCTGGATGAACCCCTGAAACTACTTCCCTGAGATAGTCTTTAAACCTTAAACCAAAAATACTCCCTGAAGTCTTATTAAAACCAAACAATGCTGTTGTTACTGTTAGATACCATCAAGTCAGTTCCAAATCATAGTGACCCTATATACAATAGAATGAAACACAACACTGCCTGATCCTGTGCCATCCTCACAATCATAGCTATGTTAGAGCCCATTGTTGCAGCCACTGTGTCAATCCATCTCATCCAGCATCCTCCTCTTTTATGCTGACCCTCTACCTTACGAAGTATGATGTAACTTCTCCAGGGACTGGTCCTTCCTGATAACACGTCCAAAGTACGTGAGACAAAGTCTCACCTTCCTCACTTTCAAGGAGCACTGTGGCTGTACTTCTTCCCAGACATACTTGTTGGTTCCTCTGGCAGTCCATGGTATATTCAATATACTTCACCAACACCATAATTTAAAGGCATCTATTCTTCTTCAGTCTTCCTTATTCATTGTCCAGTTTTCGCATGTGTGTGAGGCAACTGAAAATACCACGGCTTGGGTCAGGTGCATCTCAGTCCTCAAAGCAACATCTTTGCTTTTTAACACTTTAAAGAGGTCTTTTGCAGCAGATTTGCCCAATGTAATACATCGTTTAATTTCTTGACTGCTGCTTCCATGGGCATTGATTGTGAATCACAAACAATGAAATCCTCAACAGCTTCAATCTTTTCTCCATTTATCATGATGTTGCTTATTGGTCCAGTTGTGAGAATTTTTGTTTTATGTTGAGGTGTAATCCACACTGAAGGCTGTAGCCTTTGATCTTCATCGGTAAGTACTTCAAGTCCTCTTGGCTTTCAGCAAGCAAGGTGGCAAGGTTGTGTTATCTGCATGTTGCAAGCTGTAAATGAGTCTTCCTCCAATCCTGATGCCCCGTTCTTCTTCATACAGTCCAGCTTCTCGGATTATTTGCTCATCACATACACTGAATAAGCATGACGAAAGGATAAAACCCTGATGCACACTTTTCCTGACTTTAAACCGCACAGTATCTCTTTATTCTGTTCGAACTGCCTCTTGGTCTAAGTACACGTTCCTCATAAGCACAATTAAGTGTTCTGCAATTTCCATTCCTCCCAATGTTATCCATAATTTGTTACGATCCACACAGTCGAATGCCTTTGCATAGTCAAACACAGGTAAACTTCTTTCTGGTATTCTCTGCTTTTAGCCAAGATTCATCTGATATCAGCAATGATATGCCTCGTTCCATGACCTCTTTTGAATCTGACTTGAATTTCTGGCAGTTCCCTGTCAATGTACTGCTGCAACCGTTTTTAAATTATCATCAGCAAAATTTTACTTGCATATGATATTAATGATATTGTTTGATAATTTCCACATTCTGTTGGATCACATTTCTTTGGAACCGGCACAGATATGAATCTCTTCCAGTTGGTTGGCCAAGTAGCTGTCTTCCAAATTTCTTGGCATAGATGAGTGAGTACCTCCAGCACTGCACTTGTATGTTGAAACATCTCAGCTGGTATTCCGTCAATTCCTGAAGCATTGTTTTTGGCCAATGCCTTCAGTGCAGCTTGGACTTCTTCCTTCAATACCATTGGTTCTTGATCATATGCTACCTCCTGAAATGGTTCAACATAGACCAAATCTTTTTGGTACAACCACTCTCTGTGTATTCTTTCCAGGTTCGTTTTTTTCATATGAATGGAAATATATAACGCATTCTATTCCTACTTAGTTTTTGTTTTACTCCTTTCTAATGGTGATATTTTAAGGAATGCCTATCTTTCTCACAGACTCTAAGCTATGGATGGTGTAGCGCCAGCACTCAGCTAGATAGCCAGGAGTAGAGGCCAGAGAATCTCTGTATGGGAGGCGCTGAAAGACACCAATGTGGCTGGAGATGGAGAGATTTGAACATGAGTTTCCACAGCACTTTACATGATTGAGAAAATGTTAACTGTCTTTATCAAGGAAGGGGTGGTATTGATGGAGATGGGAGGGGCCTAAACTAAAACCAAACCAACCCCATTGCTGAGGAGTCCATTCCGACTCATAGCAACCTTCTAGGACAGAGTAGAACTGCCCCATAGGGTTTCCAAGGAGCAGCTAGTGGATTCGAACTGCTGACCTTTCCGTTAACAGGCGAGCTCTTAACCACTGAGCCACCAGGGCTCTGGGAGGGGCCTAAAGCCTCCCCAATTCCCCCTTGGTGCCATCATTATTTAAATAGATAATTGTTCAGTTGATTTGTTATTTAAGAAAAATAATAGCAATGATAATAAAGGCTACTATGTGCCAGAAACTGTACTAAGAGATTTACTGACCTCATTTATTCTTGTCAGGAATCCTACCATGTAGGTGCTATTATTTATCCCCATCTGAGGTGGCTCAGGAGCACTAGTGGCGCAGTGGTTAAGAGCTATGGCTGCTGAACAAAAGGTACACAGTTCGAATCCTCCTTGGAAACCCTATGTGGCAGTTCTACTCTGTCCTATAGGATCGCTATGAGTCGGAATCGACTCGACGGCAACAGGTTTGGTTTTGGGTTTTTAGGTGGCTCAACCAAAGCTCAAAGAGGGGGGAGTGACTTGTCCAAAGCCACACTGCATAAGGGGCAGCCGACCTCATCCCCACCCCGACCAGCAGAGGAAGGGGCAGCTCCCCGTGGTTCCCTCACCCAGAGCGTTCTGGATCTCCACGGACTTCTCTGGGCTCAGGAGGCTCACGGCGCCATCAAAAGGGGAGCGAAAGCGAACGCCCTCCTCCGTCACCTCAGAAAGGGACACCAGGGACACCATCTGGAAGCCGCCGCTGTCCTGGAGAAACCCCGCCACAGGGCTATCAGCGAGTAGGGTTGGGAAAGCCCCACCCTCGAGGAAGGCCCTCGGACCCCGGCCGCGCCCCCACCTTACCGTCAGCAGGTTGTGGGACCAATTCATGAAGCCGTGGAGACCGTGGGCTTTCTGGATCAGTTCCGGGCCCTGAGTAGGGGGAAAAAGGGATCAGGTTAGGGGTGAGCGTGGACCTGGAGGCATGCTTTGGGGTGCAGGACTGGCCGGCTTCCCTCCCCGCCGTTCCCTCACGGCTAGCACAAGCCCTGGGCCAAGGGACACTTTCAATATGCGTTTGTTGATTAACTTTGTTCGGGCTTGGGACTCGGTCCAGGGCTCCCCACGGTCCGCCGCCGCCCCGCCCGGGCAGAGCCCACCCACCGGCCTCAGACCCAGATGGTAGGTGTTGCCCAGGCAGATGCGACAGCCCAGCGCGTCCAGCTGCTCAGCCGTGATGCCCTTCATGGTGGCCTGCGTGCCCACGGGCATGAACACCGGAGTGGCCACCGTCCCGTGCGGTAGCCGCAGCTCGCCCGCCCGGGCCCTGGAGTGGCCGCACTCGGCTACCAGACGCAATATTCGCGGGGCCGACTCCAACGAAGCCGGGTTAGCTGCCGCCGCCATCTTGGCTGCCGGAACCACGTGGGCAAAGAAATGCGTGGGCGGCGCCATGTTAGCTTCAGTCACGTGACATGCGACGCAGGCCGAACTACGGGGAGAGCGTCAGGGAAACCATGACAACGGTCGCCTGTGCACTCTCACCCGCTGCGGGCCCAGTTCTTTGCCACGTGCATAGCGTTACCGCGCAGAATCCAATTGTCTTGGTTTCTCATCCTAGCTCTACAACGAAATCATGTCTGCGCCATCATTTTCTCCATCAAACGGGTCAAATCTCGGCATAAGGCCGTTGTGAAGACTGAATGGAAATGATAGTTGTATAGATATTTGCACAGGAACTGGCACATGGTGCTCAATAAGGGAGAACTGCAATTGCTATTACAGTTATTGTCACCAGTCTCTACGGTCGTCTCACAAACCCTTCATCTCCTGATTCATGGCCTTTGCTGCGATCCTCTAGCCTTAGCAATTCCCATCTCATCTTCCAGGTCTCAGGCTGAAGGCCACCTCAGAGAGGCCTACAACTACTTATCACAATCTATAAACATTTTCCAGATTGATTTATTAGTTTATTTATTCATTGTCAGCCTCCTCCCCAGAATGTCAGCTCCAGGAAGGCAGGGACTTTTTTACAGACTGTTCATTGCTTTGTTCCAAGAGCTTAGAACAGGACCTTGCACATAGTAGGTGCGCAATAAAAATTAGTTTATTTAATGAAAAAAAGGAATCTCAGATTTACAGATGGGGAGGTTGTGGCCCAGAACCTAGGCACATTCATTCATTCATTCATTCATTCAGTGGACACCTACATGTACATCCCCTTGATAGTGCCAGCCTCCATACTACACAGCAGTGAGTGAGGCTGAATCATGGATTGATGGAGCACTGGTTGTGTTCCACTAATAATGGTTGTTGTTTTTAGTTGCCAGCAAGTCAGTTCAGACTCATGGAGATGTTGTGTATAACAGAATGAAATGCTGCCTGACCCTGTGCCATTTTCATGATTGTTGGTATGTTTGAATCCATTGTTGCAGCTAGTGTGTCAATCCATCTCACTGAGGGCTTCCCTCATTTTCGTTGTCCCTCTGCTTTACCAAACAAGTAATAATCAGAACTATCATTATTATAGGAGCCCTGGTGGCACACTGGTTAAGAGCTTGGCTGGTAACCAAAAGCTTGGCAGTTCAAATCCACCAGCAGTTCCTTGGAAACTCTATGGGGCAGATCTACTCTGTCCTATAGGGTTGCTGTTAGTTGGAATCGATTTCATGGCAGTGAGTTTTGGATTATCATTATTATTTTTGGAAATGGAGCTAACATCTGACCCGGCCAGCAGAGGGAACCATTGTCCCAGAATCCTTCCTCTCAGAGGCACACTGGCCTAAACTAGGCTGCTCTGGACAGACTGTCTGGGAGCCTCAGCCTCCTGTCCTGTAAGAAAAGGTTACTGCCAGTTTTGCAGGGTGGTAAACAGTCCTCACGGAAGCCATGCCTGAAAAATTCCCACCCAAGAGGACTACCTCAGGGCCTTTGCACTTGCTGTTACTTATGTCTGCAACACTTCCTTCTGAATTCCTCATGGCTGCTTCATATTTTTCACTTCTGTTGCTCCACCTCAGAAAGCCCTGACTCCCCTCCATCTTCAGAACCCTCCACAGAATCCTACCAAACTTTCAGAGAAGAGTTAACACCATTACTACTAAAGGTATTTCAGAGCATAGAAAAGGATGTAATACTCCCAAACTCATTCTATGAAGCCAGCATAACCCTGATACAAAAACCAGGTAAAAACAGATAATTACAGACCAATATCCATCAGGAACATCAATGCAAAAATCCTCAGCAAAATTCTAGCCAATAGAATTCAGCAACATATCAAAAAAATAATTCACCATAATCAAGTGGGATTTATACCCGGCATGCAAGGATAGTTCAATATTAGAAAAACAATCAATGTCATCCATCACATAAATAAAACAAAAGACAAGAACCATATGATCTTATCAATTGATACAGAAAAGGCATTTGACAAAGTCCAACACCCATTCATGATAAAACAAAATAGGAAGAGAAGGAAAATTCCTCAATATAATTAAGAGCATTTACACAAAGCCAACAGCCAACATCATCCTAAATGGAGAGACTTTGAAAGCATTCCCCTTGAGATCGGGAACCAGACAAGGATGCCCTTTATCACCACTCTTATTCAACATGGTGCTGGAGGTCCTAGCCAGAGCAATTAGGCTAGAAAAAGAAATAAAGGACATCCAAATTGGTAGGGAAGAAGTCAAAGTATCTCTATTTGCAGATGATATGATCTTCTACCCAGAAAACCCCAAAGAATCCACAAGAAAACTACTGGAACTAATAGAAGATTTCAGCAGAGTTTCAGGATACAAGATAAACATACAAAAATCAGTTGGATTCCTTTACACCAACAAAGAGATCCTTGAAGAGGAAATCACCAAATCAATACCATTTACAATAGCCCCTAAGAAGATAAAATACTTAGGAATAAATCTAACCAGAGATGTAAAAGATCTATACAATGAAAACCATGAGACACTACTGCAAGAAACCAAAAGAGACCTGCATAAGTGGAAAAACATACCTTGCTCATGGATAGGCAGACTCAACATTGTGAAAATGTCGACTCTACCCAAAGCGATCTACAGATACAATGCAATCCCGATCCAAATTCCACCGGCATTTTTTAATGAGATGGAGAAACAAATCACCAAACTTCATATCGAAAGGGAAGAAGCCTCGAATTAATAAAGCGTTACTCAAGAAGCAGAACAAAGTGGGAGGCCTCACACTACCTGATTTTAGAATCTATTATACCGCCACAGTAGTCAAAACAGCCTGGTACTGGTACAACAACATACATAGACCAATGGAACAGAATTGAGAATCCAGACATAAATTCATCCACCTATGAGCAGCTGATATTTGACAAAGGCCCAAAGTCCATTAATTGGGGAAAAGACAGTCTCCTTAACAAATGGTGCTGGCATAACTGGATATCCATCTGCAAAAAACTGAAACAAGACCCATACCTCACACCGTGCACAAAAACTAACTCAAAATGGATCAAAGACTTAAATATAAAATCAAAAACATTAAAGATCATGGAAGAAAAAATAGGGGCAATGCTAGGAGCCCTAATACATGGCATAAACACAATATACGAACCATAAGTAACAATGCACAAGCACCAGAGGAGAGACTAGATAACTGGGAACTCCTAAAAATCAAACACTTATGCTCATCAAAAGACTTCACCAAAACAGTAAAAAGACAACTTACAGACTGGGAAAAAAAATTTTGGCTATGACAAATCCGATCAGCGTCTAATCTCTAAAATCTATAAGACACTGTAAAACCTCAACAACAGAAAGACAAATACCAATTTAAAAAATGGGCAAAGGATATGAACAGGCACTTCGACAAAGAAGATATTCAGGTGGCTAACAGACACATGAAGAAATGTTCACGATCATTAACCATTAGAGAAATGCAGATCAAAAACTGTAATGAGGTATCATCTCGCCCCAGCAAGGCTAGCATCAATCCACAAAACACAAAATAATAAATGCTTGAGAGGTTGTGGAGAGACTGGAACACTTATACACTGTTGGTGGGAATGTAAAATGGTACAACCACTTTGGAAATCTATTTGGCACTTCCTTAAAAAGCTAGAAATACTAGTATCGTACGATCCAGCAATCCCACTCCTAGGAATATATCCTAGAGAAACAAAAGCCGTCACATGAATAGATACATGCACGCCCATATTCATTGCAGCACTGTTCACAATAGCAAAGAGATTGAAACAACCTAGATGCCCATCAACAGATGAATGGATAAACAAACTATGGTACATACACACAATGGAGTATTATGCAACAAAGAACAATGCAATAAATGCAACGCAATAAAGAACAATGATGAATCTGTGAAGCATCTCATAACATGGATGTAACCGGAGGACATTATGCTGAGTGAAATAGGTCAATCACCAAAGGACAAATATTGTATGAGACCTCTATTGTAAAAACTCATGTAAAAGTTTACACACAAAAAGAAACAATCTTTGTTGGTTACCAGGGATGGGAGTGGGGGGATTAAATAGACAATAGACAAGTGGTAACTTTGTGAAGGGTAAGACAGTATACAGTACTGGGGAAGCCAGCACAACTTGTATAAGGAAAGGTCATGGAAGCTCCATAGACACATCCAAACTCCCTGAGGGACTGAATTGCTGGGCAGAGGGCTGTGGGGACCATGGTCTCAGGGAACATCTAGCTCAACTGATATAACAGTTTATAAAGACAATGTTCTACATTCTACCTTGGTGAGTAGCATCTGGGGTCTTAAAAGCCTGTGAGCAGCCATCTAAGATACTCCACTGGTCTCACACCTTTGGGAGCAAGGTAGAATGAAGAGAACAGGATACAAGGAAAAGATTAGTCCAAAGGAGTAATGGACCACAGCTACCATGGCATCCACCAGACTGAGTCCAGTAGAGCCAGATGGTGCCCAGCTACCACCACTGACTGCTCTGACCGGGATCACAATAGAGGGTCCTGGACAGAGCTGGAAAAGGATGTAGAACAAAATTCTAACTCACAAAAAAAAAAAAGACCAGATTTACTGGCCTGACAGACTGGAGAAACTCCGAGAGTATGGCCCCGGGACACCCTTTTAGCTCAGTGGTGAAGTCACATAACAATGTATGTATAAATTTTTGTATGGGAAACAATAAAAAAAGAACCCTCCACACCCATCACTCTATATAACATCACCTGTAACTGATAATATGCTTTTTAAAATCTCTATACATTTATACATACACAAATTTTAATCCTCAGCACAGTTTTCTCTCTTGCCTCCCTGACATCTCCACTGGGTATCCCACAGGCTTCCAGCATAAGCATGTCCAAAGCAGAGCTCTTGATTGTCTCCCCAAGGTTACCCACTGCCTCCATCTTCCCGTTCTCAGTAACAGCAGCTCAGTCCTTCTAGGAGCTCTGACCAGAAACTTCAGGATGGTCCTTGACCTCTCACTGTCTCTCACTCCCTACATCTGAGATCTGTCAGCCAGTCCTGGTGGCTCCACTTCCGAAATCTATCCAGAATCAACCACTTCGCATCCCCTTCATAGCCCTCATCCTAGTCTTGTCACCAGCATCTCTTACATGGACTATTGCCTTAGCTTCTTCACTGGTCTCCAGTTTCTGTCCTTTACTCCCTACAGTACATTTTTAAAGGAATTTTAAAGAGAATGCTTTTAACATTTCACCATTATGATGTCCCCTGTCAAGTTTTTGAAGGTGCGCTATGTTAAGTAAAAAAAAGATCCCTTCAATTTGTAGTTCACTAACAGACTTTTACCATGAATAAATGTTGTCTAACACTTTTTTCTATATCTGTTAGGATAACTGTATATTTGTCTTGTTTAACATATTTTCCGAATTGCATAGACTTATTTTCTAAAGGTTACTTCCATTCTTGAGATAAACCCAACTCGGTCATGGTATATTGTTTTATACATTGCTATGTTAGGTTAACTAATACTTATTGGCCATGGTTGAGTGAGTCTCAGTGGTTTAAGTTTCAAACTGTATCCCATTATTTTAACCAATTGGAGAGTCTTTGTCCTTTACAGGACACTCTCCCCACAGAGCTCTGACCTTCTCAGAATTCTGGGGTACCTGAAGCTTCAGGTGTGTTTCAGGGAGATTCTCTGGACTCTGGAGGGCCATCACCATGATTGGATTAATGGCTGATTGGATTAAAGTTCATCTAGATTTGCTGTTGTGAAGCTGCTATATTCCCTGCCTTTTTTGGCCACCCAGTATCTGACACCCCTCCCTGTGTCTAGGGAATACTGAATGGGCTGAAGCTGCCTCTTTTGACATAAGATGATTGTCTTAGTCATCTTGTGCTGCTATAACAGAAATACCACAGGTGGGTGGCTTTAACAAAGCGAAATTTATTCTCTCACAGTCTGGGAGACTAGAAGTCTGAACTCAGGGCGCCAGCTCCATGGGAAGGCTGTCTCTCTCTCTGTCAGTTCTAGGGGAAGGTCTTTGTCATCAGTCTTCCCCAGTTGAGAAGCTTCTCAGCGCAGGGACTCTGGGTCTAAAGGTTTTGCTATTCTCCTGGCTTTTGTTTCTTGGTTGTATGAGGTCCCTATGTCTCTCTGCTCGCTTCTCTATCTCAAAAGAGACTGACTTAAGACTCAACCTAATCTTGTAGATTGAGTCCTGCCTCATTAACATAACTGCTGATAATCCCATCTCATTAACATCATAGAGGTAGGATTTACAACACATAGGAAAATCACATCAGATGACAAAATGGTGGACAATCACACAATACTGGGAATCAAGGCCTAGCCAAGTTGACACATATTTTGAGGGGACACAATTCAATCCATGACAGTGCCCATGCCCGATATGTTCCTAACCTTCTCTGCAACCAGGCAGCAGGTACATTGGCCAGCTCTGCCAATCACATTTGGAATCAAGACAGTGTTAAGAAGAAATAGGCCCTTGGGACGGAATCCACTGGGGGCCTGGGTTGGGAGCAGCTACATCTGTGTTACAGATTGGTGAAAATAAGAACACTGCAATTCAAAACTTACGAGCTGCAGCTAAAGCTACATGCAGGAAAATTCATAGGTGGCAGCAAATCTAGTTACTTCTAGAGTCCAGCCATGGGGAGGTTTGTAGAGTCAGCTACAGTCTCTGTGCTCAGTCATTACAACAGAGGTTTCTTCACTTGTCCATTTCTGGGGTGGGCGTTAGGATAGTATTCCCGCTATGTAGCCCCCCTGCCCCTCCAGGAGATCTCTATGCCACCTGACTTTCTCTATCACATGCTGTCTAAACATGTGATAACTGCATAATGAATCCTTTGTGCCCACAACCCAGCTTCAATAATTACCAACACATGGCCAACCTTATTTCATTCACCACCTGTTTCTAATATTTTAAAACAAACCCAAGACATGGTATTATCTCTTCATAAATACTTCAGTATGTATCTTTAAATGATAAACACTTTTTTTACATTACCACAATACCATTATCACCACTAAAACAAATAAGAATACCTTCTAATACCTAGTTCATGTTTAAGTATGTCTTTAAAATGCCTTTTTTACAAGTGACTTGTTAAAAACACGATCTGAAAACCAGTGGCTGTCAACTCCTACTCATGGCGACCCCATATGTGTCAGAGTAAAACTGTGCTCAACAGGGTTTCCTATGGCTGATTTTCTCAAAGGAGGTCACTAAGCCTTTCCTCCGAGGCACCTCTGGGCAGTCTCGAG
This sequence comes from Dugong dugon, assembly GCA_030035585.1. Lineage (NCBI taxonomy): Eukaryota > Metazoa > Chordata > Mammalia > Sirenia > Dugongidae > Dugong > Dugong dugon. Next base: position 14,416,888 of record CM057462.1, on the reverse strand, counting down.
GCTCCAACCTTTTGATTAGTACCTGAGCATGTTAACTGTACCAACCAGGGACTGCCAGGAATGAAGGAACAGCCCTCCTAACTGAAGGACAAGGCAGCACAGAGCAGGGATGAGAAACCTGAAAGTAGATTCAGGCTCTGCCACTCAGAAACCAGGTGAATTTGGACAGGTGACTGCCACTCTTTAAGCCTCAGTTTCCTCATCTTTAAAATGGGATGAGGGTCATTGTGGAGATACACAGGGCCCAGTTATACGCACGAATATACATTCAACAAACATTGATGGAGCACCCACCCAGTGCCAGGCACTGTTCCTGCCTCAGGTGACACAGCAGTGAACAAGGTAAGTAATACATACGATGTGTCAGGTGGCCATAAGTGCTCTGGAATAAAGAGCACAGGGACGGGGAGAAGAGGTTGGGAAGCGACTATTTTAAGAAGAGTAGGGATCAGGTCTCACTGAGAAGTTGAGATTTAAGGCCTGAAGGAGATGAGGGAGAGCTTTCCAGGCAGTGGGAACACTAAGAGCAAAGGCTGAGGCGACAATGTGCCTGGATCTCTGCCAGTGCAACAGGTAGGTCTGTGTGGCTGGAGGGAGAGGGGTCCAGAGGGCGGCGACAGCGCGAGGTCGTGCGAGAACCTGTGGGCCGCGGCGAGGACTTTGGCTTTCCTCTAATCCAGATGAAGGGCAGCGGCTTCTTAGCGGAGGTAGAGGGACGTGAGCTCTTTCTATCACCAAGTGGTCAGCTGAGGGGTGGAGTCCCAGCGGACGCTCTATGGCACCAGCTTAGGCAGAAAGCCCGCCTGCGACAAGCGGCGGGAGCGTCCAGGAGGCGGCGAAAGGCATGGTGGGCGACTGGAGAACAATGGCTGGGAGGGCTGGGAGAGCCCGGAGCCCGCGGCAGCAAGGAGATGAGGCTTCAGCACCGCGGACAGCGCCAAGCGTTGCCTGGAGACGGGGAAACGGCCACCCAAGGCGGCCCAGCCTGCCAAAGCGTCCTCTGAGCGGAGTGCAGTGACCACGTGGGCCAAATTTACCCGGCGGTGGCCTTGGGGCGGAGCCTGCGGGTTGGGCGCCAGAGACCGGGAAGGCGCGGTGAGATACTCCGAAGCGGTGGTGTCTGCAGTGGGGGGAGGTGGGCGGTTTCACAGCGCCTCACGCGGAGGCCTGCACAGGACCCCAAATGTGCGGCTAGGATTCGGGTTCTCAGATTATTCCAGTTCTCTCCCAGGGTCCCTGAGACTGCCCAGGGGAGCCACGAAAAGCGGGTGCCAGACGGTTGGCAAGGCGCTCTGGTGGCGCAGGGGTTAAGCCTCTGGCTGCTAACCGGAAAGGTCTAGTTTGAACCCAGCTGCCGCTCAGCAGGAAAAAGACATGGCTGTGAGCTTCCATAAAGACTTACAGTCTTAAAAACCCTATGGGACGACTCAACTCTGTCCTGTAAGGTTGCTACGAGTCAGGACTGACTCAAGGGTAACAGAGGTTGGACTTAGATAAAGGGCACCGAGGTCTTGGGGCCCTGACAGGCAGGAGGTGGATTCCTGGACACAGAGCAGGGAACCGAGAGCCCCTGGGAGAGTCGGGTGTTGAACACCTTTTAAATTAGGGTCCCAGGAGCCTGGAGGGCATTTTCTGTGGCTTACCCAGCCGGAGATCGAGGAGCTGTAATGATGTCCCTGTGATCTCACTGCCTCACAGGCCAGGTGCCAAGCATGCTGAGCCAGGGTGCCAGCTTCTGGAGAGATGCTGGTTCCCTCTCTGGGCCATGCAGTTTTAGCCACTTGCTAGTCTGGGAGGTGCTCCTTTACCAGGTTGGGTGGACTCCCAACACTGAACTGAAATTGAAAACAGCAGTTCCAGAACTCAAGCCCCCCCCTTGCTGGCTCTATTTCCCCGCTCCTCAGACACACCTCTTCTCTACCCAACAGCCAAAGGGATTGTTCTGAAGCAGAAATCTGCCAGGGGGATCCCCCTGCCCTCAGGATGAAGGTTAGAACTCCTCTGTAGGCTACCAACACCGTGCATTGGGTGGCCTCTGCTGACTAGCCACACTTCTCGTCACTCTTTCCTGTTGCATTTGTCAACAGTTAAGCCACTTCAGTTCCTCAAAATCCATGCTTCTCCTCCCCTAACTCTCAAATTCTGCGTTTGCTATTCTCTCTGCCTGGCACTTGAGACGTGGGAAGCCTTTCCTGACACTTCCTGCCACAACTGGTACAGAGGCTTCTTAGTGCCCAGAGGTCCTTGAACTGGAAGCTCCATTGACATCAGGAAGGAGGTTCACTGTCATATTCCTGGCAGACAGCACAGGGCCTGGTACATTTAAAAAAAAAAATGCTGATAAGTCAACCTGCAACTCATGACTACCTCCTGTGTGTCAGAGAACTATGCTCCATACGGTTTCAGAAGTAGGTCATTAGGCCTTTCTTCTAAGGCACCTCTGGGTGGACTCAAACCTCCAACCAGTCAGCAAAAATTAACTGCACCACCCAATGAACACATGCTAAGTGAATGAAACAAGAGTCTCCATTTTATTTGGAATGGGTTAGAATGGGTGTGCATGCTCCCAAGAACAGCTGTGTAATTGTCTGGAATTTTGTCTACTAGTAGCCTCAGGAAGGAACTGCAAAGGCAGGGCAGTCCGGCGCTCTCACCTGGAGAACGGACACGGAGGGCCAGGCTGGGTGCCCAGTCAACACGAGTCCTTCGGGGTAGAGCAAGCACTGCAGACTACGCAAGAACGGCCAGTGGTCTGAGGGAGAATGTTTCCCTACCAGGGGGGAGAGCAGACAGGCAGATGGGTGGCCACCAACGCTAACCCAGAACCACCAGGATCCTAGTGTGTTCCCTCAGACGTGGGGTCCTTCCCTTTCTTCCTTCCAAATGTGCCGTGTCCCTGGTCACTGACCTCACGGCCTACCCGCCCAAGTACCCCATTCTGACCAGCTCACTGATGAAACACATGAAAGGCAACCGGCTTGGGAAGGCACTCATCAGCCTCAAATGGGTGGAGCACCCCATTGCCAAAGCCTTCTCTCTGAACCCAAGTCCTGGGTGGCAGGACCTGAGGGCTGGCATGCTGCCGCTAGGCAAGCTGCATCACGGGTGCCATCACCCCAGTGAAGAAACCCCTGCCCCACCCCATAGTGGGCTGAATAGTGTCCTCCAAAGATACAGCCTATCCTTAACCCTTAGTACCCATGAATGTGACCTTATTTGGACATAGGGTCTTTGAAGATTTAATTAAGATGTCATTCTTAGAAATTGAGACACAGAAACACACAGGTTGAAGGTCACGTGAAAACCAGCAGAGACTGGAGTGATGCAGCTGCAAGTCAAGGAACACCAAGGGTTGCCCACAGCCACCAGAAGCAGCGAATGGATCTTCCCTCAGCAACTCCAGAAGGAACCAGCCTGGCCAATGGTTTGATTTCGGACTAGGAGGCCTCCAGAACTCAGAGGACAGACTGCTGTTTACAATCGTGCTCATGTACTCCTGGTTCGGGGCTATGACCTGCTTCCTCTCATACTGCCCGCTGCCTGAACATCCTCTTTCAGGTTGATAAAACTCTTCTTGGCCCTCAGAGAGATGTGGGCCAGGCCTGTGGACTCAGACAGGCAGTCTGCTCAATGGGACAAGCCACCCAGGACAGAAGACTCCACTGCCAAGTCCAGGCACCCTGAGGACTTGTCTCCAGGTCAAGACTGAAGGGACAGCCTCTCCCACTCTGTTCCTGTGTCTCTGCATTCAGAAGGGGCTGGTGGTAGCCACTGCTTAGGAAACGGACTACACGGGATGCCAACGTTGAGAATACCAGCGCTTGTCCAGTTTGAAGGTATTTAGCAGGCGGGGCAGGGTGCTGCTCCCCAGGTTGCTGAGTGACTCGGTTCCCTCCTGTATCCTTTTGTCTCAAACACAAGGTACCCATTCTCTCCTTGGGGGGAGAGTCTCTTCTTGTCCCAGCCCCTGGACATGTCTGGGAGAGGAAATGGGTAATGGACACTTTCCATCAAAGGCCCCGAGATCGCAGGAGGCTTCAGGCTGACCTGAATGTCAGTGCTGTGGACCACCTGTCAGTTCCGCACAGCTCCTGTCTTGTCCCGTGCAGGGCCCTTGGGCATCTGGGGCCTCCTCTGGTCTAGCAGAACTCCTCCAATTTTCCGTTAGTGCAGAATTCTTCCTTTCACCTCTCCAAGAAGACCAATTTCATCCTTTGAAGGCACACTTGATTTTCTCCATCGGCTGAACGATCCTGAGAAAAAACAGTCCTTACTTCTGATGGCCATGGTTAACCAAACATGAGGCCTAGGGCACTGGGCCCAGAATGCCGCCTGGTCTGAGAAGATGTAGAGGTGACTGAGGCCACAGGCAGCTGGCAAGCTGGGAAGAGATCCTAAAGGGCGGCCCAGGGTACAAAGCTGTAGTCCCAGGCCTGGGTGAAGGCCAATCCAAGAGCCACTGCCACCTCCGTCTACAGGGCAGACTGAGTTGAAGAGCACTGCTCCAGGCTAGGACTCTTCCTCCTCCACACTGTTGACATTTTGACACAGAAGGTTCTTTGTGGTGGGGGTTCTTCTGTGCAGAGATCTGTAGGATCATCTATTCTCCAGATGCCAGGAACACTCCTTAGCTGTGACAAATGTCCCCCAAACACTGCAAACTGTCCTCTGGGGAGCAGAACTGCCCAGGCTGAGAACCACTGGCACAGGGCTGGGCATGCCCCAGCGTGACCCTCTGGTTAGGACAGCCCTGCGGAGACAAGGCTGTGGCTGCAGCACAGACAGATCCATGTTGGTGTTGCCCAGATCCTGGAGGGCTTGAGCCAGACTCAATCTGCCCTTCTCAAGTCAGGCTACTCCTACCACCGAAGTACCAAACCTATGAGAAACTTTTACTCTACGGTGACATGACAATTGCATGTGAAACCACAAGAGGATTCACAGAGCAGAAAACAGTATGTGCCTGAATTTTGTGATCAGACTTCAACCGCCAGACCACTGGTAGGGGAGAGCTGCGGCGCGAGCTGGAACATGGAGTCCAGAAGACCACAGTTCCTTCTGGGCCTGGGCTGACAGGGAGCCCCTATACCAAGGTGCTGGCCCTTCCCAGCCTTAGACTAAAGGCATCGAGACGCCTGTAGGCGAACCCTGTCTCCTGACCAGGGACTAGCTGCTGTCCCCACCGGCCCCCCAGCCCGCCTTCCCTTGGGCGGGACGAAGCCAAGGACTCTGCCCATGACGCTGCCAGTGGGTCAGATGCCCAGGCCTACGATGGGCATAGAGTTTTCTTTTATTTGTCTACATTCAGCTTAATTCAGATTTACTGCCTGAATGATCCAAACATACAAAAAAAAAACCCCACTCTTTCCCACTGGTTTTTAAAATAAAATCTTCACTTATAAAACTGAAACACTGAAGCATTAAAATACAGAAAGCTCATTTAACTCACTTCACAAAAGCATTAACAGATGTTGTATCCCTTCTGTAACTATTTAAAGACAAACTGAGTTAACACTAACACCAATTGTAAATAGACAGAGGAATACTTAACTGCAAGAACTCAAAAACTCTACTCGGACAAAGTTGTGATGGTAACTAACAAACCATTGAAGACACGGAGTCCCAAACACGGCTAAATATGGGTCACAGGACGGGTCACGGGAATGACCAGCTGCACCTCACAACACGGCAACGTGGAACCAGGGAGGGGGAAGGCGAGAGGGCCTAGAAGGGCTGGTTGACATGTTAACTGTGATGCAAAAAACTGAATCTTCCGATGGGGTGTAAGGACGGTACAATTCTTCACCCCACTGGGAGGGGGTTTATCTGTACTGGTAGTTCATGCTGTGGTCTGCGTTTCTGCCATAGCCGCCCTGTGATGACTGGTAGGAGCTGGGGGGGCCGCTGTAGTTCTGGCCGGACCCGGGGGAGTTGTAGTTCGACTGTGACGAGTAGCCTAAGAGAGAGAGGTGTGGGTTAGAGGCAAGGGACAGGCCTGCCTGGGCATCAGGGCTCAGGACACCGGCCAACACCAGCGAGCGTGGTCCTGGCCAGCAGCTCTACCCAGTGCCCCACACACATCATCAGCTCTCACCATCACCCTCAGAGCAGGACCAGTGTGACCCCGGTTCGGGGTAGGGGGGCTGATGACTTGCCTACTCACAGACTCGACTGCAGCGGGAGCTGTAACTTGGGTCCCTGACAAGGCTAAACCCTTTGTCACACATCAGACGCTGTGGCCTCACAGTGCTGTCAACATTTCTTCAAATAGGTGCCGATATTGAAAGTAGAGCAATTTCATGAGCAAAGTCTGGATATCCGGCTACACATGACAAGCCTGAGAAGCTGGTATGGCTAAGCCAGGGTCTTTGCAGGGTCCATCTGAAGGAGCCAGTGCACCCCGTGCAGCCCCATCACTCCCTACTGGCACCTCACATGGAAGCCGAGTGGTAGCTGCTGCTACAAGCCCGCCCACTTGCCACTCTGCTCACACCAGGCCCACAACCCTCATCACAGCAAATGCGCTGCCCCAGCTGGCTCTGAACTGACGCCCCCCATGCTGTGCCACCTGCTGCTCCAGGCCCACCTTGTTTGCCTTGGTATGAGGAGCCGCCCCCAGAACCTCCGCCGTAGCCCCCATGTGACCCTGGGTTGTAGGACGACCCGCCTGAGCCGTAGCTGCTCCCGCCGCTTCGGCCTCCACTACCACTGTAGTCTGGGGGAGAGAAGACAGTGTGGTTAAGGGGCCTCGGGAAGGACTCGGCTGGGCAAGGTTGGGGGCCTCTGTGGTGCACTGCTGGACTTGTCAGGCCCATGGCAGAGACCCTATTTTTTCAGATCTCCCTGTCCTGACTGCTTAAATTGGGCACAGGCCATCCCAAGGACCAAGTGCAGTGGGCAGCCAGAGCCCTGCAGATTACCTCACCCTGGGTCAGACTGTCACCAAGTTCAGTAACAGAGTTCTGTCCTGCCTTCCCACCTCCACCTCCAACCCAAACTTCCAAGCCGCTCAGGAATGGCAAGGCCAGCCCCTCTCCTCTTCAGCCCCCTCCCCACCCCACCCCCCCACAGCACAGCATCTTTAAAGTCTCCAGCCTCACTGCTGCCTGCTGTTCCATGAGCAAGACCGAATGCACACCAGCTCTTCCCAGGCCACCAGCACAGTCCCTGCCTGCGGGACCTGTGCATAAAGTGGAGGGAGATGTGCAGCTGGGGAACACTAGCAGGGAAGAACATTCTAGCCCACTGAGGAAACCACTCAGGCTTTTAGGGACTAGATGCAACACTCTGGAGAGCCACGCTCAGGTGGTCACCTTGCAACCCTCCAGCCTGAACTGGCAAAGTCCACCCTTCTGCCCCAGCCTCAACCCATGGCCTCTGGGACATCAGGACAGAGGCCTTACCTACACCTGCCTTCGGAGAGCGCAACGGGGAGGGAACGACAGAGACCTGGGTCATGGGGATTCTGCCCCCTGGATTTTCTCAACACCCGCCCTGCAGCCAGCACCGCCTGTCCTCCTTCTAGTCCCTCCGCCAGGTCTGGGCAGTGCTGGGTGTCCGCCACTCCACGGGATGTGCCGCTGGGCCCCGGAGCCCTGGCCAGGCCGAGGGGCACTGGAAGCCAACTCACTGAATTTGCTCTCGTAGTTGTAGTCTGGTCCACCCCCGCCCCCGGGGGAGTTGTAGGAGTTTGAGTAGGAGGAGTAGTTGCCTTGTCCATGATTGTAGCCTTTCTGTTTGCCCTGGGGGGGGCCGTAGTTGCTGTACTGGCTCTGGTTGTAGGACTGCTGTTGGCCTTGGTGGGACTGGTAGCCGGAGCCATAGGAGGGCTTCTGCTGGCCCCCGTGTGGCTGCTTCTTCCCTGCGTGTTTCGGGGGCACTGGTGAGTTGTAGTCGTCACCTTGGTAGTAGGAACTGTAGCCAGAAGAGCCACCACCGCCCCCGCCGCCGCCACCACCAGCATTCCCAGAATGCCCTCCGTTGCTGTAGAACTGACCTAAACAGGAAGGCAGCGGGTCAGGCGTAGCATAAAAAAGGGCAGGGGGAGGGGAAAGAAAAGACAACTCGCGGCTGCGGGCCCTGAAGGCTGACCCACAAGCACCTGCCCAGGCCGGGGACAGTGTCAGGACCCCACTTGCTCCATCCGCAGGTGGCTGCCCGGGGCCGAGGCAAAGGGAAAAGAGGAAGGAGATAAGAGCGGCAGCTCCACTCGTCACAGCAGCCTGGTTGGGCTGGCCCAGCCTTCAGCTCCACTCACCCATCAGCGGCCGACAACACCGGATCTGTGTCAAGCAGCGGCAGGCAGCACGCCGGCAGCAGCATTTGCAGCGGATGTCAACATTACAGTGAGATGGAATCCGAGCGCTGCATGACATTCATGACTAGCTGCTACCCAGATGTCCCCAATGGTGACAGGAAAAGCAAAGCCCCGAGCAGCAGCTGGCCGCCCCACCTCCCCCCACTGTGCTGGGAAAAGGCTCAGCAGTCAGAGGCTTGGACGATAACCCTGGAGATGCTCTTTAACGAGGCTCCAAACACAACATCGTTCTTAGAAGACCAACTAGTCTGACCTGGTTCTGGGAAGAACAGACCGAGACTTGGTCAAATGACCTGTGATGTCTCCGATATCACACATGACTCAAAGGAGGATTCCAAACCTCAGGGGGAAGGGAGACCGGGTAAGGTTGGAAACAGAATGTCCAGGACGCGGCCTGAGCTGCAGCCACCACGGAGACCACCCAGAGGCCCTTCTTCCTTGTTCCCAGCACAGCTGCTGGGCATGGGCACGACCAAGCAGCAGGACTGACAAGCGTGCAGCAAGGCCGCCACATTCTCAGGCCCTGAAGCTGAGAATGCCACGGTGAAGAGCTCCCCTTCTGGTCACCAGGTATGAAACCCCAGGACACATTTGTCAACACACTGTCCCCACCAGGGATTTGGGTTGTTTTGGGGGGGGAGGGGATCAGCTCAAGCCACACTTCAGTGGAAGCCTTACCAGGGAGCCCTCCACCACCAGTCTCTCAGCAGGGGTGGGAAGGCTCAGAGGGTAGAAGAGGCTGGAAAAGGGGAGGACGGGCAGTGTGGGTGGCCCTCCACCCGAGCCGGGCAATCCCCAGGCCAAAACAGATGCAGCGGAGCTGCTGGGCTTCCAGAAGCAGGTGGCCTGAGCACACAGCCACCTTCGCCAGTTGGCGCCGGCTCTGCCCAGACGGCCAGGGCTGGCGGGGTGCTGCTGGCCCCCAGCCTGCCCTATTGTGCCCAGATGGGCAGAAGGGCGAGGGGATGCTCCCACACAGCCGGTCCTTCCTTCCCCTGTTCAGCACCAAGTGTGCCAGGCCTTTGGAGTCCTCACAGGCCTCTACCCACTGGAGACGTGTACTCCACACTGGTGTGTCTTGGACCATTTGAACAGGAATTTGGATAGAAGTGGTCAGCAGACTTCAGCTTGTTTTCTTCCGGCAGCCCGACCCCCATCCCAAAGCCAAAACACCAAGGAGAAGGCCATATTCCATAATGCAAGAAAGCACCATGCGAAGGCTCGGTGAGGAGACTAGAGGACAGGAAGGTCCTCTTCAGATTCACCCTGAGTCCCCTCGACCTCCACTGCCCCAGTGTCCCACACTAGGCCCCACGGCTGAGCAGGTGGCTCCATCAACCCCTCCTGAAGCACATGAATGAAGACACCAAGTATCGAGGGCTTGTTACTTTTAACATGTATTGATTAAAAAAAAAATAAAGGGTAGGGAAGTTTTCAACGTCATTCAGGATAACTATTTCCTGGTATCAAAAGACATTATTGTCAAACAATAACTTTCTAAAAAAAAAAAAAAAAAAAATACATCATGCAAGAAAATTTTTAAAAAGTTTCACTGAATGTTTCAAACCCCTGGAAACAAATTATGTAGTAACCATTTTGACCAGTTTTTGCCTGAACAAACGCAAAATCTCGCAAGTCAACGCAGAGGCAGACTTTGTTGCAAAAAGAACTGCAGACCAAATCCAAACTCTTACGAGTTCCCAAAAAGGACTCCCGCCAGGACACAGGATCTCAGTAGAGTCCGTTGGTGTTCCTCTGCACACAGAGATGAGAGACACTACAGGTACTCTCAGGCTGGCTGCGCGCCCAGCAACACAGCCCCACTGTGGGCTGGCTCCTCACTGGGGAAGCAGGCTGCATACTAGGCTCTTTCTGCTTGATTAACAGTTTTCAAAGCCCCATTTAAAAAAGAAAAATCCAGAATCCCATGTAATTGCAGCTATGATTGGGACTTGCAAAATTTCACGTTCTCTACTCCTTATAGCCTGTCTGTTTCTTGCACTAATAATGGAAGCACAGTTTTGATACCTTTGAGAGTTCAAGTTCACTCTCTAGCTAAACCAGCCACAAAATATCGCATCCCCAAACAATAACCCACCAGAGCATTTACAAAAGGCGGGAGGTTAACTTAGCACAATTTACAGCTCCCCAAACGTTCCCAACATTTTACATGCTTATAAAATAAAAGCCGGTTACTCTGGGTTCAGATGTGTTTTCATTACTGTCAAAGGCATCAACCAGATTTGGGTATTTGTTAAAAGGTTAAAAATTCATACAAAACCTGCTGTAAATTAAGACAAAGGTAGATTAAAATGCTTCATTATCTGTCTCTTAAATAAAGTAATGCTTTCCATAAAAAGCAAAGGTGGGCTTTTGCCTTGATGCGGAACAACGCTGGCTCTAGAATTCTGTGCAAGTCTGCACAAAAATACATTCTCTGAAAAGTGTTTCCACTTATTGTGAACTTCAATATGACCAAGTTCAAAGGCAAATCACGATAAAAACTGCCATTGTCTTAAATTCTGCAGGCTAAGAGTTTCAGACAAGCTGCGGTGAAAAGCCACGGTTGAGAAACCCAGTGAAGCACAGGGACACAGCACGGACACTTTGGGTTTTGGAGTTCGAGAAAAGTGGAGTAAAAAGTTGATTTTGTGTGCAATACTTTTAGATGCTCTAGGAAGACCCAAAATCATGATAGCCGTAGCAGTCTGTGAAAAAGTCACCTACAAAAGGGGGAGACAGAGCAGAGAAAAAAAATTAGAATTCTTTTGAAAAATGGCACAGAGCGCCACATTTGAAATTCATGTTTTAGATTTCTCTGCCTCTGTAACCCCCCAATGAAGGCTCCTTCTCAAGACAAGAGCTGTGCACTGTCAGGAAAAGTAATATTCACAGGATTGGTGCTTCGCATGGCTTAAAGCAGAGAAATTTAAAATTCTGATTTTTAAGGAACTTTGAAGTCACACAAATTTGCGTGTTAACATTTAAAGAATATATTACATGTTTGCAGGGTAAGGGGACCTGAGGACAGTCTAACCTAATCACCAAAAAAACAAACAAACAAACAAAAAGGCATGTGCCCCTGCTAAGTCTCAGGAAGGCTGCTGATGGTGGGCAACCCTGCTCTAACTCAAGCCCAGGAGCTAAGCTGCAGCTTCTTCCCAAGCTCAAGACAAAGAAATACACACTTACTGTAGCCTGCTGTTGCCAAGTTGCCTCCGTATCCATAGCTTCCATACCCAGCTCCTGGAAGAGAACAGAACAGGGTTACGGGGACAGGGTATGGGTCTGCCCTGCCCCTCTTTGCATCTCCGCCTGACCCCAGGAACTGAACACGCTTAAGGGAGCACGGAGCTTGATGTCACATACAAACTAGGCACACAAAGAAAACAGGACAAGGGCCTCACCAGCATTCATGTAGCCTCCGTGGTTGGCACCGCCGAATCCTCTGCCTCGCCCTCGTCCACGGATGTTCCCTCCTCTTCCCCGACCACGAAGGTTTGGGGGTGGGGGCACTTCATTGTGCATGGGGCTTCCCATTCCAAACCCAGGGTTATGTGGCTAGAGGAAACAAGAACAAGTTACCTTAACTCTGTCCTCAAAACCCTGGGGAAATTCCTGCCAAGGCCAGAGGTGGCAAGTGCAACTACATACCTTAGCAGCAAATTTAGGTCCCCCTCGGACGGGTACTGGGGCTCTCTTCTTTTTGTTTGCATCAAGGGCAAGAGGGGCATCAGGGAAAAGCTTTTCTAGTGCAGCGAGGGCAGCATATGCCTTTGCAACCTTTTTGTTTGATCCAGCACCTTGAAACTTCTGCCCATCCACCTCCACCTGGAAAGGAGACGTCAGGAGATCACACATGCCCCTTCTCCAGGGGCAGGAGACCTCGATCCAGAGACCACCTCCCATCTGCACACTCACTCACCTCCATGACGAAGCGCTTGTCATGGCTCCCCCCTGTCTCCGAGATGAGTTCATACTTGAGGCCGCGCCTCTTTTCATTCAGTTCCATGACAGGGTTCTTGCCATGCTTGGTTAGGATCGGCCCTTGCTGTTTTACGTTCTCAGGGGAAACAAAAAGGAAAACCAACAAACTTAGCTACAGGCTTTCCAGGCACAAGCTGGAGGAATAGCAATTCCACTCTCCTCCTGGTCCAAAGCTAAGGCCCTAGTGCCACTGACCCTGCTGTCCTTTGCCCCCAAGCCTCTGCCAAACCATCTGAGGAGACTCCCAGGAACAGGACTACCACCACCTGCACTCTCTCTGGGGAACGGCACACTGCTGACACGGACCACCGCAGGGAGCCCTGGATGCTGGGTCAACATTAGGAAGGTCCTCTATGCTGTGGCTCAGAGACCTACTCTTTTTGTGCAAACTAAAAAGGACCAGTAACTGTCTGGGCTCACAGGCCACAGGGCCACCTTCTGAGTCCTCTGTCAGTCATTCCCAGCACCCACCCCGTGCTCACCTCAGCGGTGGAATCTGCAGGGAAGGCAGCACTGGGGGTGGAGACAGCTTCCACCACGGGGGGAGGGGCCACCACTGCTGGCTTCGCTTCTGTCTCCTCGGCTGAGTCCTCCCCCTTGCTCGAGTCCCTGCCTTCAGCGCCTGTCGGCAAGCCCATGTCCTGTAACACCTGCAGAGAAGGGGAGGCCCCCAGGGCCCGGTGAGGGAGGGCTCAGTGTCCATGTCAGGACTGCCTGGTCACCTACTTGGATTCTGACAGGCACACCTCTATCCCCACAGCTCCCTCTGTCCCTGGAATCAGTAGCTCCAGCAGTGGAGCCCGGCAATCTGGAGGGTCTCTGCCTTTTTAACTCCCAGGACATGCTGATGCACAGCCAGGTTTGTAGCATCTGTGCTTTCACCTTCAGTAACAAAGACCCCTAGCCATGTGTGATCTGGCAAACGCGCAAACACCTAACCAGTTCAGTTTGCATGCCCTTCCTAAAACTCCTGCTGTCTGCACCTGGGCCTCAAATACTGGATGAAGGTTCTGACGAATCCGAAGACGAAGAAACGGGTTTGCATCCAGGAAGACCAGCCCACACTGCTCCTGGCCACACTGCCCCTGGCCACACTCACCTTAACAGCCACATGCAGCTTGGCGGTCTTTTTGGATGGCCCCGAGGCCTCAAATGAATTCCCGTCTACCTCGACAGACATCGTGAAAATGGGGGCGTGGACTGGCCCGGTCTGGGAAACCAGTTTGTACTGCAGCCCGGGTTTCAGCTGGTTCAATCTCATCAAAGCATTCATAGCCTGGGGAGGCTCTGCCTTCTCTTCTACCCAAGAAAACACCAAGATTATTCTGAGTAAGCATGTCAACAGGTCTCTGCCACAGAGAGAACTTGATCAATTCTCAATCAGGGAGAAAGGTCACTCTTGATTGCTTTTTGTCACATGACACAGTGGATTCTCTGGACACACCCCTAGGCCTGGCCTGCACTTTTTCCAGCCAGGCCTCCCTTGTGGTCACTAGCTAAGGCCCAACCATACCACTTGTATTCTGCACCCACCTTACATTTAGCATTTCTTTAAAGGACTTGAATATTATGCTCCAAAAACAAAACAAAACAAAAGCAGCCTCAGCACGTTAGGGTGCACTGTAATCAGAGCCAGACGGGCAATAAAATACAGGCTACCAATAAACTCAGTGTACCTTTCTTCTGAATCTTCTTCTTCTTCTTGCTGGGAGACTTCTCTTCCCCATCTTCCTCCATTGGGCGTTTCATGGGTGTAATGGCATAGGTGGTACTGGGAGGGATTTGAACTGAAAGAGCAGATTAAGACAGAGTGGCTGAGAAATCCAGGTCTTCTGCTCTGCCAGGAGCCTAAACAACGGGACACACCCGTGGAAGTTGCTGCTTGCTTACCGGTGTAGTCCACTGGGTTTTCATTCTTTGGTTTCTTGGGCATCTTAGAAGGCAGAGGGTCCATACCCAGGACTTTATGGAGCTGGCCAAAAGCAGCAAGTCGCAGTGCGTGCTGGAGAAGGGGAAGAGGAGACTGACTCAGCTGCCCTGCGCTCACCGCCAAGTGGTATGTGCTCACTAATGCCTTCTGAGAAGGGGCAGGAGCTGAGGGGGTTGCTAGCGGTCTCCCCTACAACAGCAAGGGGTCCCTCAACAGCCAGGGAGAGCCTGACTGCTAGGGCCCAGCCTTGCTGTGGTGGAAGGCCAGCCTGTGACCACCCCCCTTGAGAGGAATACAGGAGACCCCAACCTGGGGACTGGTTGCCACACGGAGCCACGTGGTGGGCCTGCAGGGGAAGGACCCCTAGAGCAGTCCACACAGCAAACATCTCCTCGCCGAACTCGGTGTTTGAAAACAGCACTCGAGCAGACTGAGGGGGCAGACGACAACCACGCATGGCGCCCGGGGAAAGAAGCAGCCCAGATTGGGGCGCCCTGTATCAGACATGATCCCTTTGCCTTCGGTCCCCGATCTGAACCTACACATCCAGTGGCTACCCTGAGAATACCCAGTAACGGAACTGGAAGCCAGTGATTAAAGACTGGGTAAGGGCTCACGTTTGCAATGGCGATGACTATACCTGCGCACTCTGTGTGATATCTTCCCGTTGCTGTCTGTCTAGATGCCCAATAGCATCAGTGGCTTCTTTTTCACAAGGATCATAAATGCCAGAACCATCTGAAGGCAGGAAACAAGGAAGATATGCAGAGGATTATCCTTTAGCATCTCTGAAGAGTTGTGCTGGCTGAGGGAATCAGGTGCGTTACCCCCTCCCACGCCCCATCCACACCCAGCTCTGGAAAACACGCCGAGCTAGGTGACCCACTCGGCGTCCAGCCCTTGAGAGAAATAATCCACATGTGTCTCAGAGCAAGAAAGTCACGTGGGAGTGGGTCACCACTGCCCCCGGATCCGCCCTCTAAATCACAGCTGCGGACCCGGCACAGGGCTGGATATGATGGTGCAAGAGGGTAGTCACATGCTTCAGCCCTAGGGGGTGGACACGGAGCTGCTGCTGCCCTAACCCAGTCAGTGGACCAGTGAAGAACCGGCCTCAGGGCCTCAATCCTGTCATTTCCCTGCAACTGGCAAAGCAGAAGGCCCCAACCTGGCATCACGATTCCCGACGCCAGGCACTCCAGCACTCTTCGGAGGGCCTCGCCAGCACCCATGGGTCTGTTGGCCGTGCCGATGGATTTCTCACAGAGAAGCTCAAGAGGCTGAAAGGCAAGAGAGCCTGTTAGCCACACCTGGCAGAGAGGGTCAACCAAGACTGAGAAGCTTTCACTAGGGGAAACGCAGAACACCTAGAGCAGGGGTCAGTAAACCTGGCCTTAAAGAGTCAGATGCTAAATATTTTCGGCTTTGGGTGGGGAGGAGGCAAAATGGAGTATATAACGTAAGTATTTATATTTCAAATGTAACCATTTAGAAATACAAAAACCATTCTTAGCTAGGGACTGTAAAAATACAGTCGGGTGGCCAGAACTGGCCCAGGGGCCATACTTTGCTGACCCCTATCCAAGAGCATCTACAGAAAGCATCCTCTTTGTAGAGTGCACCACATAGTACTGAGATGTGCTGCCTGGCCAGCCTCCCGCAGACTGAGCTGGGCATCCTCCATGGAGGGTCCCTGCCCAGGGAGTGCCACACAGTAACTGATCAACAAGCAGCTCTGATGAGGACCACTCACCACATCCCAATGGGTCTACTGCCTGCCCAGTTACTATAGAGTAGTCCTGGGATATGGACGGTCTGGGGTGGGGCCTCTGTGTGTGCAAATGACCCATGGTGGCAAGAGCTAGAAGGTACCCTTACCCATCCTCTGAGGGGACCCCAGGTGGGCACGCGGGTGCACAGGTCTCTCAGAACCCGGATGACAATGACACAGGACTTCAGCCCATTGGCTCTGGCCTAGAGTAACAAAGCACAAGCTTTTTACACACAGGCACCTCTCTGAACACAAGGCAAATGTGAAAAACGGAAGTCTCACGGTGCTACTTTGTCAAGGGTAAATGGTCCATGTTTCATGACCATTTTAAGTGTGTGGTGAGTAGTGATCTCACCACATGCCCAAGAATAAGATTACTCTTAACACAGCAGCAGCAGCAACCCGCCTGCACAGTTACAAGCTTCCTTTGGGGACGTCAAATTTACGTACGTGTGCTTCTGTAGCAACTGCACAGTCGCAGGTGCTAAGTTCGGCACAGCTATCTTCAATCTTTAACTTTACGGTGAAAGTCAGCCACGTTAAAACTTAGGAATTCTCTACCGAAAGACAAATAGAAGAACAAAATGCAAACCTGGAACCACTTGGCGTGTCGAAGGGACGCCAAGGCAGCAAGGCATTTCTGCCTGTCCAGAACGTCCGGGGGATCGTTGACTGATAGCGTTTCTATTCATGGATGGAATAAGAAGACAAGGTACAGTTTGACCAAGGGGTTTCTGTCAGGTGGGAAGGGGATATGGCAGTTTCCTAAAGGGCAGCTGCGGCTCCTAAAGAGTTCATCTCCACCCTTGACCAGGGAAGGAGAAGCTAGAGTGCATTCAACTCTCCCAAGAGGAAATCTTAAAAATTTGTGGCCTCGTCCAAAAAAAAAAGAAAAAAAAAAAAAACAAAAAAAAACAAAAGTGGGAAGTTATTCTAAAAGGAATAATCCCATGGGGGAGAGGACAGATAGGTGAATCCTATCTTCTGATACACTGTGACCTTGCTTCCTCCCCACATTATCCCAATAAATTAGCTGGGCTAAAAATGTCAATAGGAAAAAAAAAAAAAAAAATTGGTAGTGGGGAGTGGAAAGAAACTCCTCCTCTGCTTCCTACCACAGCCATACCCTCAGGTATTTGCAGCAAAGGGGCCACCTCCGCCCACAGGCTCGACTGCCCTAGCCCCCAGCCCTTGACAGAGAGAGTCCTGTTGGTCAAAGGTCCAGAGTCCCTAAGTTGATAAGCTACAAGGGCTTTGGTAGTTGCAATCAGGTGCCAGAATCACAGGGAATCAACAGAACAGCAAGAAGGAAGCAGTCAGCCTGTGCTGCTACAGAACCAAAGCATCTGCCTTTTCTGCCATCTTTTCATCAGGGATTTAGATAAAGCCTGTTACCATTACTTTACATGTGAGACTTCAGAGAAAAAAAAAATCCACACAGAAGAGACACATGAGGGGCCCAGGTGGATTTTCAATTGTGAAAGCATTATCAGTATTCCAGGTTCACAGATTTAGTCTGGAAATTGCTAAAGTTTTAAGAACTTTATCCAAAACTCTGTATCAGCTCCTTGCATTTTAATCCCTGGTGCTGATAAAAGCAGCCACTGAAGAGAACAACTGGAGAAACCCTCAGTTCTGCAGCAACACGAGCTGTTTGCACAATTCTACTATAATGATGTTCCTGCAGACCTATCCAGTTATCTTCAATATTTTAAAAACCATAAGAACACCAGGGACACACTTTTCCAAGGCCAGAGAATGGTTCAACAGAAAAACAAGTGTAACACTTACGAGAACATTCAAGAATTAAAACAAACACAATATGTGCTGTAATCCCCTATAAAAAGTGCTACTCACTTTTAGGGCAACTGTGCTGTCAAACTCCCAAGTACTCAAACCAATTGGGAGAGATGATTTCAGAGTAAAGGTGTTCAAATCTACACCAACAGCCTTTTATCAAGGCAGTCTAAAACTGAATAGCACATCTGAATAGCGAGCAAACACCAAGTTTCCAGAGCCCTGCTGGCCCATCTTAGCCTCCCTACCTCCAGCTAGTACTTTCTCCATTTCTTCTCTGACAACAGGGGATGTCAGGTGGATGGTCAGGGACAATGGAGGCTCTTTTGTGTTCTTTATTACAATCGCAGCATCATCGACAGATTGGAGTATTTCATACTTGTCTTCTGTAACAGCCTAAAAAAGAAAATGCAACTTTCAGAAGTACTTTCTCTTCAAGCCAAGCAACAGTTCAATTTAGATTTGCCAGTTACTATACTACAGCAGATCAGCCACCTCTCAGGTGTGGCGTGAGAGAGGGCCTCCATCTAGGCTGTCAGAACCTCCCTCTTGCTGGCCTGGAGGTTCAGCCATTTTCTGGGTACTCCAGATAGGAGTACACTACACACAGAGAAGTGGTTTCCACAGGGAGCTCTACACTACTGTGGTTAAGAGTTTAGGCTCTGGGAGAAGGAGACTGCATTTGAATCCTTGTCTGGTCACTTGATAGCTGTCTTACTTTGGACGAATCACTTAATCTCACGAAGCCTGACGTTTCTAGTTTGTGAAATAGGCTTAGCGACAGAACCTACACCAGAGGCTGTAGGAAGATTAAACTGGACAGTGTGGGAAGCACAGTGCCCACCACAGAGTAAGTATGCAGCCAGTGGTATTTCCACACTGGGATGAGCAGCCACCAGCGTGTGGAATAAACACAGTGGTACAAAATAGTTTGTATAATATGATGGATATAAAAAAATGTATTCGTTAATGGTGGTGAAACAACTGAGCAAAGGGTCGTGGTATTGGTTGCACAACACAATGAATGTAATAAATGTCACCGAAGTATACATGCAAAAATTGTTGCACTGGCAAATAATGTTATGTACATTTTTACTATAATTTTAAAAAACGTATTTGCTGCGAATGCACATCTAGAAGGATGTTCACAACAGTCTGATGTTTGCTTTCTTCTCTATACCAGTCCATACAACTTCACGAAGAAAATTCAAACATTTATCATTTTTCTAGGGGAAACAAAGTAAGTATGACACTGGGGTACAGAAGAATGACAAACACACTTCTGAAAATCTAAATTAGTGTTTCCCAACCTCAGTACTGACAGTCTGGGCTAGATACGTCTTTGTGGTGCGGGCTATTTGTGCACTGTAGGATGTTTACCAATATCTCTGGCCTCTACCCACTAGATGGCAGTAGACCCTAATGGGACAAGCAAAAATGTCTCAACTTTGCCAAATGTCCTGAGGACGAAACTGCCGAAGTTAGAAACCACCGATCTAAATTAAAAGTTGTCCCTCCTTTAAAAACTTTTACACCAACCTGTTTTTCTTTAATTCATATACTTTTCATAGTCAAGATAAAATAAATTTTTAAATTAACCACTAAAAAAATATTTTAGGGCTTCACCTTAAATAGCTCCTCAAAATTACCTACTATACGTAGGACAAAATACATTATTTATATGAAGAATAAAAGGTAATAGTAGTTCTCTCTCTATGGAATGAAAATTTATAGCTATTTTTTTTTTTACCTTTTTCTTTTGCTTATTCTTCAACTTAATCTCAGATGAACCTGTCCTGAGAAGGAAGTGTGTAGCTGTGATTTGCAAAAGATTCTGAAGCCTCAGAACTCACCAACCAGGGACCCTGGGATCAATTACTCAGTTTCCCTGCACCTCAGTCACATCATCCATAATACTTAAGATAATAAAACTCATATCTCAGAGAATTGTTAAAAGAATGAATGATATATGTAAACAGCATGTTTGGCCTAGGACCTAGCATAGTAAATGCTCAATAAATTGTAGAGGCTCAAGTCCATCCAAAGGCACATCGAAAGAAGGGCCTGGCTATCTAGTTCTTAAAACTCAGCCACTGAAAACCCTATGGAGCACAGATCTACTCTCACACACATGGGGTCGCCATTAGTCGGAACTGATTTGACAGCAAATGGTTTATGACTGTGTAATACTTTTGTAATAAAATAAACAAACTGGTTTTTAAAAAAAAATTTTACGTCCAGGTTTGGATCAGGGAGGAAGAGTTAATCATTGTACTATCAACTGGAGCCTGGATGTGAATTCAGGCCAAACGAGCTCATACTTGGGCAGCTCTAGAAGAGTGCAGCCTGTCACATGGCAGACATGGGTCATTACTGACTGGCAGAGCAGCTGGGTGCTATTGCAGCCAGTCAGCCACCCACTCCAGAACCTCAGTGGCTCCACTGCACTTCTGTCCATCACCTAACGTGAGGTAGAAACACAACTGGTGCAGGGCACGGGCTGGGCATTTCTTCCTCTGCCCCACATCCTTGACAAGCACACCTCCCCCTGCCTAGTGGAGGTGGTCACACTCACAGCAAGCTGGATGGCCAGGTTGTCAGCCACCTTGTCCAGGAGAGCAGTGGTGGGCTTCTCCTTACATAACAGCACCAGCTCCAGATCCAAGTCCCCCTTGAGCAGGAGGCCCTTCGCCACGAGGCCCACACGCATCACACCCCGCAGGGTCCTGGTCATGTGCTCTGTCTTCTGTTCTCTGGGGGACAAAAGCACACAGCACAGGATGGTTCAGTCCAGCCTGAAGAGGCCCCAGGAAAGGTGGATGTGTCTCAGAAAGGAGATGCACAAACCTTCAAACTTACCCGGCCCCTTCTTTGGTCTCGTCTTCTGGGGGCACATCCATGTTCTCGGACTCGGCATTCTCACTGCTTCCTTTCTCCTGTTCATCTATCCAGTCCGACACAGCTTTGAGAGCTCGCTCAGTGTGGGACACCATGTTCTGAACAGCTTCCAGTTCCTCTTGGGTTGGATAAACAGAAGAATGTTTTGCCATCACATGGCGATCATCATTCACAAAAATTCGCACTGGACGCTGAAATGTGAAAACTGAGTTAAAAAAAGCTTAGAGACCAAGTAATCCACCACTTATAAGCTGCACAACTCAGAATTATGCTATACTTTCCGTAAAAATAAGACTATATGAACACGACTAAAGATCTGAGGAGTTAGACAACCAAACTTAACAGCTGTTCTCTCTGGGCAGTGGGAGGAATGCGTAAAAAAAGAAACTCTTGCACTCTGTTAGGAGTTAAAGAAGAAGAGATTTTTTGAGGGGACGGCAACTCCAACGGGGACCTGGAGTTGGCAAACACAAAGCAAAAATGCAACGTGCTCCAAAGTCTGAAAGGAAAGAGGGATTTTTATATATGAGAGCTGGAGATTATACAAGAGTCACAAGTAAACTTTTTATGTTAGTTAATCTACTTCCTATCACAGACTTTCTGGGGGCAAACTGCGTAAGTAACTATCTGACAACAGTCTCAAAGAAACATCTTTTTGGGTAACGTTCTCTTCCTGGAACACTTTTATCACTTGCTTACCCATAAACCACAACTTTGTTATAAATCAGCTATGAGTATTCTTTCTATGAACAGAACATTTTTATCACAATAAATAGTTATTCACCAGAAAGGAGTATGTGCACATATTCTGAAAGCAGAAGCAGGGATCTAGGTAAAGGGGAATCTAACTTAGACCTGTGTCAGCCACTTCAGTCATGCCAAACACCTCAGTTTTAAAGTGCTGTTACACATTTCCCCCTTCTGATCCTGAATCTCCATACAGATTCCTTCACTATTGTAAGAGTATTTTTTTCTGTATGGACTGCTCATGTGATTATTTTGTACCTCAGATTTTTTATCACTCTATCATACCACAGCTCAAATATTCTGCTTCTGTGATCCTCTGGTTAGGGCATGTGCAGAGCAAGGCCACATTTGGAGGAACAACCTGGCATTTTTAAAAGACTAACTCAAGGTGTAAATCGGGTTTCCTGCAAACTTGGTTTCTTTAAGATATGTAATTTTATGCATTGCTCGCGACGCAGTAACTTGACTACAAATGTCAGAAAAACAATTTATATAACATTTGATTACTCTAAAGATTATAATAATAACCAAGATAATCAATCCACTCCGTAATAAAGAATGCAATTAAGAACCAATATTATCACGTAATCAACTAAAAATATTAAGAAAAGGAGTATCAAGCATAAGGGATAGCGAACAAATATTTTCAGGATATCTTGCTTTAGTTCTTTTGTGGCATTTATTTAAACACAGCAGGAGATATTAGTAATGGCACATATTCCTCTTGTTGGGCTAGAAGGAAGTCAAGAGCTATTTTATCATCTAATATAACCTTAGCAAAAATTTTCATGTACAGTTTGTGGAGAGGAATAGCAGATCTAACGTTTAGTCAAATTACCCATGTTAGCTACCCACTGAGCCACTTTAATTAATGCATTCTCTAAGCATGGCAGAAAATGATTAAACAGAGAAGAAAAAGGCTAAAACGGGTTTGTATATTAAACAGAATTACCAAGAAATAAGGCCACGGGTATACAATAAGGCTGTTAACGTAAGAATAGCTATAACCGCTAAACAAAACCTATACATTTTAACAACATGTATGAGATTCTGATCTGTGATTTTGGGATTAGCTGTGTACCTCAGATGACATCTGCTTCTGGCCACAAGAGTGCTTAAAGGTGACTTCCAGTTCTCCCAAGGGTTGACAAGTCTATACATGTGTCTTAGCCCTTTTTAGCTGTGACAAATGAATCTAAGGCTTGACTCTTTTGTTTGGCAGCAAACAAACTAGTAAGGAGAATTAGGTTTGGCCCCTTTCAGCAAGGCTATAAAACGTTTTTTTAAACTGATGTCTTTCCTAATAGGTACTTTTATGGGCCAAATATATTTTACATAGTAGTCAACATTTACCTGAACTGTTCACTGTTATAAATCTACCATGATGTAAGGCTTTTGGTCTACTCTACTTATCCCCTTTTAGACTATGATCTCATTGCTATTTTAATAGAAAACGGTATCATTTCTGTAACATTTAGCAGTAAAATATTCATATCTTTTTTTAAATCTTATCAATAAATCTATTAAAATTCATCCAATATAAAATTTTCAAAACATTTCATTCAAAATTTATTATTTGCACATATCATAAACCAAAGCAGGTAAATTTAACTTTTTCTCAAGCCTTTTATAACTTACAATATACCCTTCGAGTTTAACTTTTACTATCTTTTATATTCTGGCACAACTAAACATTTTATTTTAAGACAAAACTACTCTTTTTCTCTTTAAAAAATTGTATTGTACTAGTCATTTTGCCTACTGTCTTGCTTTTCAGGCCATGCTAAACCTTTCAAATTAGTTCTTAAGGTGGTTTTTCTACTTATTTGGCTGTAGCAGCTACAGCCTGGAGACAAGGAGGCTATCTTTTAGTTACAGGGTCAAGCGACAGGCTGTTAAGAGTCTACACGTCTTTGTTTTTATGTTTTTGAGTCAATACGCTTAAAGCATTTCTAGACATTTTATAGAAAAATCAAGGTGATAACCGCGAAAACCTAGAGCAGGTGTTACTGTTAATGGCCTTTTAATTTATTTACAACCTCTTGATCTTCTGGTGAAATTTGGAATGATTCTGGTTTAGAGGCCTTTAAATGTTTTTGTAAGTGTTGGGCCAACGAAGATAAATTAGGAATAATACTCACAAAGCTCTAAAAACTCTTGTAGCAGTTTCTTTGTTCTAGGGGTAGTGAAAGCAAAAATTTTTTTTTCTTTTAGGGTTGATACTTTCTGCAGAGATTATGTGGCCCAAATATTTGACAGAAGACGGGGATAACTGTAACTTATCTTTGGAAATTTTATGTCCACCAGCAGCTAAATGCCTTAACAAAATCACATTACCATTAATGCAAGCCTCCTGGGAGGTTGGGCATATTAACAAATTAACATATTGTAGCAATTTGGATTTATTTATAAACTGCAAAGGCTGTAAGTCTGTATGGAGAATATGGAAAAAATAAGTGGTAGATTCAGTAATCCCTGGGGCATTACAATCCAGGTAAATTGTTGATTTTCCTAGGTGAAAGCAAACAACATTAGTTTTCAGGATTCACAGGAACACTTGAAAAAATAAAAAAAGGGCTGCAAAGATCAACTGTAAAACGAGTAGCATACAAAGGGATATTAGAAAGTAATAAATGACAGTTTAGTACTACTAGAATCTAGAAGTAACAATGAAATTAATAGCCCATAAATCTTGAATAAAATAGCCTAGTTGCCTGGTAACATGGAGGCAGTCCCCCTTAGTTTTCCTGTTTCTCCTTAATCATTCCAGCTATGACTATATTGTTACTTAGTTATCTTAGCAGGGACAATTATCAGTACATTTTAGAGGGGGCCTCTAAGATCTTTTCAAAGCTGCTCAACACAAGCCTGTCTTGAGGGGCATTTTACTTTGTTTCTCTTGCTTTGCACTGGGACTTCTCAGTGCTGGGGACTCAGAAAGCTGTTATACAAGAGTATATAATTTTCTTAGTCCCATCTTTCTTTATGGCTCGAATCAGATCTTTTATTTTTAAATTAGAGGGCCCTCCCTCTGCCCCACAGTGTTGGCAGGGGTCTGCTATAAGGGTATTACCACATTTTTTTGAGTATTCTCAGTTTTAGTAACCGGAACCACACTGTTCTTTAAGTTCATTCCATTTTCTTTCTTCCCTTTTTTGGCTTTTCAGGTATCAACTCCCCATCACCAGATTTCTGTCCTTCCGGGCTTCTGCCAGTACCTTACCTTGCTACTGCTATTCTAAAATGGGACTCCTGCAGTGGAACGTTCACCGCCTCTGGGGGAGTTTTCTGATTTAGCATGTTCTAATCGTAGCTGAGCTTCTTTAGGTCCAGTTATCATATGGACTAGTTGAAACAAATCTGGGAACCCAGGCTGATAAACTTGTGTAAAGATTTTTAATTTCTCAGTAAACTTGTAAGCATCTTCAGGTAGCTTTGGAAAATCTTTCATAATGCTATGCAGCTCTGAGAGTGTCTAGGCCACAAAAGTAATACCAAAATGCTCCTCAGCTTCCATACTAAGATTTTAAAGGGCATTTTAGACACAGGTTTCTCTGTTGGGTTTCTTAATAAAGAAAGGAAGTTTAGACAAAGTACTGTCAGCAAAAATAGGAGATTAAAGAAGGGTACAAAGAAGAAACAGCCAGCAAAGGGGCAAATGCAGGATTCTGGCATTGTAATTCTTTGCTTTGCTTAGTTAATTTAAGAACAGTATTCTGCAGGAAGGCAATTATTATATCCTGATGACTCTTAGACACTTCTAAATACCAATCCAAATAGGCATCCCACTGGGATTGTTTGATTCGGGAGCCTTTATTCTCTAATTTATTGCATAGACCAAAAAAAAAAAAAAAAAAAAACTAATTTACCAAGTTCAAAAGAACCCCAAAGTGGACAAACTGACTTTCCAAATTATTCTTAGTAGTATGCCAAATAAAAACAAGCATGTTAAGGGATAAAAATGCTTGTTCATACAATGAACAGGAGTCAAAGAGGGTGGTTCTGATGCACTCCTGGAGCAGGCATTTCCCATTTTCCCAATAATAGTCAAAACTTACTTTCAAGGAGAAAAAACAAATCCTTCAATAAAACTCAAAGAGCTTCAACGCAAAGGAGCGGAGCTCGGATTTGAAAGGTTATTTACCTTGCGACGACGCCCGAGAGTTCGTGCAGCCTCGATTCCTCGGGGGTCGCTGAAGGCAATGCACCTTCGAAATCCCGCATCTGACACCAGATATGTCAAAGAAGAAACTCTAGCACTCTGTTAGGAGTTAAAGAGAAAGAGGTTTATTGAAGGGACAGCAACTCCAGTGGGGACCTCGAGTTGAGGAACACAAAAGTGAAGGTGCAACGTGTTCCAAAGTCTGAAAGGAGAGAGGGATTTTGACATATGAAGGCTGAAAGTGACACATGAGTCACAAGTAAAATTCATAACCTTAATTTATTTTCTATCACAGACTTTCTGGGGGCAAAATGCATAGGCAATTTTCTGAGAGCGCTCTTACACAAGTGTCTTTCTGGACAACATTCTCATCATTCTCTTCCTGGAACACTTTTATCACTTGCTTAACCATAAACCACAACTTTGCTAGACATCACCTATAAGCATTCTTTCTAAAGACACAACATTTTTATCACAGTCTCAAGTATAACCAAAAAGTTGTTCACCAGAAGGGGGTGTATGCACATACAGGGATCTAGGGCAAACGGGAATTTGATTTAGACCTGTGTCAGCCACTTTAGTCATGCCAAACACCTCAGTTTTAAAACACTCTTACACAAATGGGAGACTGACTTAAGAGTTTTTACTATACCTATTTTACAACTTAAAAAGTCTACAAGCATCTCTGTGAAAAAATAACATCTGTGATTTAAAAAAAAGTTTTCTTACCATTTTTACTTCTTTTTCTGTAGTGTCTGGAAACCAAATTTTTGCTTATCTTTTCAAATTGTGACAGATTTCCTTGGTGTTATCAACAACTTCAACTATCTATAAGATCAGAAAATCTTTTTAGTTTCAAATATTTCATAGACCAATTAATTTTAGCAGCCAGATATCCAACAGTATGAATGACACCAGTGTTGCCACATGAAGGTGCCCTATAACACAGCAGGACACATCTTTATTTCCAAGTAACGACCGCTAAGCCAAGTCACTAAACTACTAATTATAAAGTTCTCTTAAAATGAAAACAGTGAGTTTTGAGAAGGCAGCTCTCACTTCAGGCCACACACAGTCAGTTTTTATATTTTTTTCTATAGTTTCATCATTCCTTTACATAAAAAGTCAGTTTTTACAAACACAAAAATAAAGATATTAACAAGTCTCTAAAAAATGATATAGCTAAAAGTGTTCGTCAAAATCTTGGTGTCCAGTAAGTGGCCATCTAAGGTACTCCACTGATCCCAATCTGTATGAAGCAAGTGAGAATGAAAAAAACCAAAGACAAGGGAAAGATTAGTCCAAACAGCTAATGGACCACAACTATCACAGCCTCCACCAGACCGAGTCCAGCACAACTAGATGGTGCCCGGCCACCACCAGCAACTGCTCTGACAGGCATCACAATAGAGGATCCTGGACAGAGCTGGAGAAAAACATAGAACAAAGTTCTAAGTCACAAAAAAAGACCAGCCTTTTGGTCTGACAGAGGCTGCAGAAACCCCAAGAGTATGGCCCCCGGACACCCTTTTAACTCAGTACTGAAGTCACTCCTGAGGGTCACCCTTCAGCCAAAGATTAGACAGGCCCATAAAACAAAACAAGAGTAAATGGGCACACCAGCTCAGGGGCAAGGACGAGAAGGCAGGAGGGGAAAGGAAAGCTGGTAACGAGGAATCCAAGGTTGAGAATGGGAAGTGCTGACATGCCATGGGGTAGGCAACCAATGTCACAAAACAACATGTGCATTAACTGTTTAATAAGAAACTTAACTGCTCTGTAAACCTTCATCGAACGTACAATAAAAAAATAAAAAAATCTTGGTGTCTGGATAAAGAAAAAACAGGGAAGGAGCTCTGGCCTTGACGGTAAAGAAGAAACTGAAGGAAGACAGAAGACAGACCTCTGAAAAAGGCTGCCGTAAAATGGAAAAAGAACCTTTTCATAAATTAATATCCAAGACATCAACTGGACACATCTTTGGGTTCAACTATGAAGAGGCTGAGACAACTAAAGTGCACAACAGAAATCTTCAACACAATCACAGCTATACAGGCAGTCCCCGGATTACGAACAAGTCAGGTTTCTAAGTGTCTTCAAATCAAATTTATACATAAATCTGATCATTTAGGTATGGTTTGTATCTAATGTCAGTCAAATGTTTGTCTTTCTGTGTAGTATATAGTGTACCTCTCCATACATAAATACATTACAGAAACACTTTCAGATACACTAAAATATCTTTAACATAATAATACGCTAATAATAAAAATTTTAGATGCATGTCACATCGCTTAATTTGTTATTACAAACCATTGTATGTACCTCAAATTTTTAATATAATAGGCTTTTCGGGGGTTGGTTCATAACTACAGGTTGTACGAAAGTCGGATGTTCATTCGTAACCCACAGAGACGGTCTATAATTACAATTTTGGTCTCAAAACAACATGATGACTACAACCTACTCAATTCCCACTCTGTGCAAACAGTCTGGTCTATACTGAGATCTTCCAAACAAGTAAATGAGAAAAAAAAAAAAAATCAGCAAAATATTCAACAGATGAATCCAATCACTCCACGTCAGAGCTAGCCCCTTCAATATAAACTTTAACAGCCAGTGTAGCAGGCTCAAAACTGGAGAGGTATATGCTTCAAGGATAAGCTCTAACATGATTGGCCAAAACAAGAATTTTCCACACTGCTTCGGGACTATGTAACATTTTAGCTGCATATTTAAAGGTTCCAAAGTTGATCTTTAAAACTTATGGAACGGTATCCTGGAAAGCATGGCCCCTGGATTCTCTTATCAGCCCAGAACTAAAACAATTTCCGAGGCCAACTCTTCAGACAGGGATTGGACTGGACTGTGGGATCTAAAGCAATATTCATGAGGAGTGTGCCTTTTAGCTCAAGTAGATAAGAGAGATTAAATGGGCAGCTTCTGTCCGGAGGTGAGATGGGAAGGCAGAGAGGGTTAGAAGCCGGCTGAATGGACACAGGGAATCAGGGGTGGAAAGAAGGAGTGTGCTGTCACAGTATGGGGAGAGCAATTAGAGTCACATAACAATGTATGTATAAATTCTTGTATGGGAAAAAATTTATTAAAAAAAAAAAACCTATGGAACAGAGGTGACCCCCCCTGCAGAGCCAGGCAGTAGGCAGGCTAAGGTCAGAGGTTTCCTGGGAGTGGAGGGAACAAAGGAGGGCATAGAGGTGGAAAACCAGTCTCTGGGCTCAGGTGCTGTCTTTCCCAAGTGGTTCTGGGTCTGAAACCTTGCTCACCCAGCCACTAGCAGTGTAGCCTTGGACAAGTTTCCTTGGAGGTTCCTTTTCAATGTGGAAGAAGCCCTTCTATTTTGCAGGGGTACTGTGAAAGTTAAACGAATCAACCTATAAAAGAACACAGCGGAAATACCAGACCCTCAGAGTCCCTACTTCGACAGGATCTACGTCACCACGCTGCAGTGAGAGCTAAGTTACTAAGAGATAAGCAGGCAGAAGTGCATCCTGTATTAGGAATTATCATCCAAGCAATTAGGAGCAAATGATATTGTGGTTGTGTTTTAAAAGAACATTTCTATCTTTTAGATACGTGTGTAAGTAGTTACGGCTGAAAGTACATGCCTGGTATTTGCTCTAAAATACTCCAGTGGGGGTGGGGGAGTGCCGAAGGAAAAAGGATGAAACAAGATTGCAAAATGTAAGGCTGGGTGATGGGTTTACTGGGACTCATTGGCGCATCTATGAAAATGTCTGTAATAGTCTTTTTCCAATGCATTTACAGAAGTACAGTCATGGAAGATAATCTAAACATTAAACAAAGTTCAGGAAATCCAATTCTAAACCAACAAGAACCAGGGCCACCAGGAATCACAGCCTGTTTCCTGAGTAGCACAAGAAATTAACTACCAGCTGTATTGCGAGTAGTCAGCTGTAGCTACTATTGCAACTCCTGAGTTACAAAGCCACCAGTCTCACCCCTATCTATGCTGGAATCTCATCAATCTGATAATGAAAACTGGCGTTTAAAACTGTAATTATTTATTGAACGAGTATGTAACTCCTCTGTGCCAGGCACTGGGCTAGATGCTGAGGACAGTGATGGACACTTCCAAGTCCAACACAGTACCATAAGCCAATGCTTTCTTAGATAATTATCAACCCCTTCATCTCAAATTCCTCCTTCACTGCAAATATCAAATGCAGAGACTTTAAAATAACACAAAGTTGTTAAGGACTGTGTCCCCCCAAAATACATGTTGAATTCCTGGTCCTTGTACCTGTGGATGTGATCCCACTTGGAAACGGGTGTCTTTTGTTATATGAGGCCACACCAGTATAGGGTGGATCCTAAACCCAATCACTTCTGAGCTATGTAAGGACCAGAATAGATAAAGAGACATACACAGGGAAGACAGGCACCATGTGAGGATCATCTACATGCCAAGGAACATCCCGTGCTACAACAAGGAAGGGAATCAACCCTGATTTGGACTTGTAGCCTCTAGAACTATGAGAAAACAAATTTCTATTCTTTAAAGACACCTACTTGTGGTACTTGTAAAGCAATAGGTAACTACGACAAAGTTCAACCAAGGTTCCAGGTGGCTAAAACTTTTTACTAAGAGTTTTGAAGGACTGATACTGTCTAAAACCTACTAAAAGAAGCTCCTCAGAGAAATGCTTGGTTCTACACCTAAAACACAAAATATACTAGGTGAGTCTTGAGTTGTACTGCAGCACGAGAAAGCAAGAAAGTGCTCAAAGACAAATGCAGGCTTGTCTAAAGGACACAGGAGCCAGCCTGTGAAGATTTCCACTGGCTATATTTGGGACAGTATCTCAAAATTGGGATAATGTATCAAAAATAATAATGATTACACCTACAGGAAGTTCTAGAACAGGTAAAATCAATCAATGATGGGGGCAGAAGTGGTTTCCTCTAGGGGACAGTGGCAGGGATCACCTGGGATGGGCCTGAGGAAGCTTTCTGGGGTGATGGCCATGGTCTACATTTTGATAGTGATTTTGGTATATGCAGTGATCAAAACTTATACTCAAGATTTGTACATTACTTCAAAAGAAAAAAAGAACTGTAACTGATATTAAACTCTAGTTAATATTTAGGGGTCCCTGGGTGGCACAGATGTTTAAGCACTAGACTACCAGCTGAAAGGTTGGCGGTTCAAATCTACTCAGAGGTGCCCCGGAAGACAGGACTGCCAATCTGCTTCCTAGTAAAATCAGCCACTGAAAATCCTATGTAACAGCTCTACTCTGCACACATGGGACTGTCATGGGTTGGAATCCACAGGACTGCAACTAACAAAAACAGTTAATATTCAGAAGGAAGCAGATTTAGAGAGACAACTGCAACTTTCTGCTACCTTGAAATTAATCATTAAATAAAAGCGTGAAAAGGCTACATACTGTGTGATTCAAACAATGACATTCTGAAAAAGGTAAAATTATAGGCAGTAAAAAGATCAGTGGTTACTAGGTGAGGGATGAACAGGTGGAGCACAGGAGATGTTGGGGACAGTGAAACCATTCTGTGTGATGATACGGCAGACAGATGCCATTTGTTAAAACCCATAATTTACATCTGCATTCACGAAGAGTAAACACTAATGTAAACTATGAACCTTGGTTAATAATGTGTCAATACTGGTTTATCAATCACAACAGATGTACGTTAAAACCAAAAAACCTATGGCCATGTTGCTGTAGAATCTAATTACGACTCATAGTGACCCTACAGAACAGGAAAGAACTGCCCCACAGGGTTTCCAATGCTGTCATCTTTATGGAGATGAACTGCCACATCTTTCTCCCATGGAGTGGCGAGTGGGTTCGAACTGTACAGTGCCGGGGACAGGGAGTATATGGTAACCCTCTGTACTTCCTGCACAATTTTTCTGTAAACCTAAAACTGCTCTAAAAAATAAAATGTACTTAAAAAAAAGCAGACTGATGGATGAACAGAATAGATGGGTGGACAGATGTATGAAACGACAGTATGGTCAAATGTCAATGGTTGAATCTAGGTTATGTACACAGGTGTCCACCATAAATTTACAACACCTTTTCTCTATGTTTGAACATTTTTTAAAATAAAATGTTGCAAAAATGTAACTATAACTGATTCAACATGTTAAATTTATAAAAATCCACGAGTCCATAATACCTATTTTAAAAAAGCTAATCTGCCACTGCTAGAGCTGTCTATATCCCAACTCTTTACTCTGAAACTGAACTCACCCCTAGTAGGTGTTACTACAGGCCTACTAAAAATGCCACCTGAAAAACAGATGTTTGGATTAGAAAATCATCCTTCTGCTGCTGGGGAACAGGATATCCATGGTGTTAAACTACCACCCCATCAAAAAGTCCTCAAGGACACGCATATGACCCAAATACACCTGTTTTCACACAAACGTCCCACGTGTAGATTTCCATAGGCACCCAAAGAAGGGGCCCGCAGGGCTCAAGCTGGCTCTCGCTACCACACTTTACCAGTCTGCAGTCCATTCATCCCAAAGCCCCCTCCTTTAGGCTAGGTCAGGGTGATGCTGCCCAATTCAATTCAGAGGAAAAGCAAGTAAGAGTACCAATTATCTGAACTAAAATGTTTAAAAACTGGAGTTAATGCTCTCTCCAGGGCTACAAAAAATGGCCTCATTTGTCTCTATAAGTCCCAGATTTGTCATCCAAACCAGCCTCTCTGAAGCCAGCATTCCTAGTCTTGAATGCCAAGAAACCCACCGCACAAACTGATGCAGGGGTCTTCTGGGTGAGCAGAAACCTTTTCGGGAGCATTTTTAGTGAGGAGCATGCTGGCAAGAAGCCACAACACCCATCTACATGCAACACTCACAAGTTGATTCAAACTTGGGCACAAGTAAAGCCAGCACACATTTACCAGCCTTGTCTCTCTTAAAAAGAAACAGAGAGGATATGGGTGGAAAGTGAAGTGTAAGAATTTTAAACATAACCTGTGTGTGGTTTGGGATATTCTAACACAGAGGGATCAGGTTTCTTTCTTTTTCTGGTTCCTGAAACCAGCCCACCTGCAGCATGCAGTTACAGAAGTTTAAACCACAAACATTAAGTTTGAGGTGTGATTACCATCTTTCAGACCTCTCACTAATTATGATGTGAAACTCACGGTTACTTGAGTTGGTAAAGAAGGATACCCAACCTAGCATGCCTGACTCAACAAACGTCTGTAGAATGAATGTACAAGTATAGCAGTGACACCTCAACAGGGATACCCCCACCTATCTTCCAGGGTGAAGAAGGATTATACATGACACAAACATGCAGGTGGTTAGTCTGTTCCAGGGTATTTCAGAGAGTCCTATATCTCTCCTCACAACTCTGGGGAACAGTCCTGAAGTAGATAGACATCTTAGAGGGTCAGAATTCAGCTTTGAAATTCCCAATGCCACAATCCAGTGCCCCTGGTTTCCTGACCACTGAAGAGATCCGGGAGCCCTGGTTGCTCACTGGGTAAGCACTCGGCTGCTAAAGATCAGTTGTTCGAACTTACCAGCCAGCTCTCAGGGAGAAAGATGTGGCAGTTTGCTTCCATAAATATTTACAGCCTTAGAAACCCTACATGGCAGTTCTACTCTGTCCTATAGGGTCACTGAGTCAAAACTGACTTGACAGCAAGAGGTTTGGAGCTATCCCATCTTCGGTAGTGAAGTGAAATGACTCCTTAAACTTTTATAGACTCACATCGTTAGGACACACTGAAAAGAACTGACAAAACAACCTAGTTAGAAGATGCCAATCTAAAATCTGATTATCAATGCCATGCTGAGTAATTTAAAAACTCAACACAAATCTAAAGTCTAGTGCAAGGATTTCCAGTTCTGTTTCCAACAATATTTTTACTGGTTCATGCAGAGACACCAAATTAGAAACAAAAATATTTTTCACAAATTACCTTCACTTTAAAGAACTGTCCACTGTTCTTTGCTCTAAGTTAATTCTCTTGTGTTTTTAGTGTTAAGATGTCCTTTCTTCTTATGAAAAGACAGAAACAGTGTAAAGTAGCCACTTAAACATTTTACTTGACAGAAAAGTTGGCAAGCACAGGTTGTTCTCAAAATGGTTTGTGGAACATTTTCTGCTCTGGAAGACCCAGGACTCGGGGACCACTGGTATTGTGGAGAACCCTCTGGTCTTGGAGACAGGAACCCCAGATTTGTGCCTGGGCTCTCTAATGTGGCAGCTGTGAGACCTCAGGTAAATCACTTAGCCTTTCAAAGCCGGGTCAAAAATCAGGATGAAAATAACACCTTCCCCACAGAGCTGCAGATACTAGGACTAAAGGGGCAATGTGGGGAAATGCTTTAGAAACTGTAAAACTACAGATGCAACGTATGTATTAAAGGAGTCATTTTAACTACTCTTGGATCAGGGCTTCC
Organism: Dugong dugon; assembly: GCA_030035585.1. Lineage (NCBI taxonomy): Eukaryota > Metazoa > Chordata > Mammalia > Sirenia > Dugongidae > Dugong > Dugong dugon. The sequence goes on along the minus strand of CM057462.1, from coordinate 14,382,839 downwards.
AACCGGTCTGAACCCCTGCTAAGAATCAGAATCTACATTTTAACAAGATCCCCAGGTGATTCTTACGTATAATAAATTTTGAGAACCACTGCTCTGCCGGTAGTTCTCTAAACTGGTCCCTAACCAGCAGCATTAGCATCACCTGGGAATTTGTTAGAAATGCAACTTCTCAGCAGTGGTTCAAACTGGACCGAACCAGCTGGAAGCCTCGTCTTAGATGAACCAGTGTCAACAGCAGTATGGGGTAATCTTTCCTTCTGTTGTACATGAGGTAGGTCGCTATGAGTTGGAAGTTACTCGATGGCACCTAACAACAGAAGAAATGTTTTAAAATCTGCCTGTGAGGGGACATAATATCACACAAAAAAATGTTTAGCTCTTCAAGCAGCAGCCAGGGCAAGAAGAAAGCAAGCTCATAAAATCTTCCCATCCTTCCAATTTATACCCATAATGAGGTCTTGGATTTTTTTTTTAACTTAGTGTGCAATCTAGTTTTTTTTTTTTACTTCTTCCAGAAGTGTTTCTTTTTAGTTTAAAATAGAAAAATTAGAAACTCTATCCCCAAGGACACTAAATATTAATACACAGACACCTGAATTATTTTAACGGGCAAAGGTGACTTTTTCTAAATTAAACTTTTATTTTTGTGAGAACTCCAGATTCACATGCAGTCAGAAGAAATAATACAGACAAATCCTATGTACCCTTTACCCATGTAAGAGCTTGCAAAAGTACAGTGCGAGTCCACACAATTGGGGGGAAAAAATGACATGAAGAAAGGCTAACTTGTTCAATGTCATAAGCTTATTAGTGGTAACCTAGAGTTCCTGAGAAGAGGACGTGGAATAAGGGATATCATTGTTCCTGTCAGATCTTGGCTGAAAGCAGAGAATAAAAGAAAGATGTTTGCCTGTGTTTTATTGGCTATACAAATGTATTCGACTGTGTCGATCATAACAAATTACATATAACAGTGTGAAGAATGGGAATTCCAGAACACTTTATTGTGCCCATGAGGAACCTCTGCAGAGACCAAGAGGCAGTCATTTGAACAGAACACGGAAGGTGTGCATCGGGGTTATATCCTTTCACCATGCTTATTCAGTCTTGAGGCTGAGCAAATAATCTGAGAAGCTGGACTATATGAAGAACAGGGCATCAGGATTGGGGAAAGATTCATTAACAACCTGCATTATGCAGATAACACAATCTTGCTTGCTGAAAGTGAAGAGAACTTTGAAGCACTTACTGATGAAGGTCAAAGACCATAGCCTTCAATAGTGCTTACACCTCGACATAAAGAAAACAATAATCCTCACAACTGGACCAACATGTAACATCATGATAAACTGAGAAAATACTGAAGTTGTCAAGGATTTCATTTTACTTGGATCCACAATCAATGCCCATGGAATCAGCAATCAAGAAATCAAAGGACGTCATACAGAAACCAGACTTCCTAGATCCACTGAGACTGGAGGAACCCCCAAATATAATGCTTAGAAATAATCTTCAAACCTTGAGCCAAAACTATCCCATGAAGCCATCATTAAACTAAGCAATAGGTTAGCCCAATTAATAAGGAATGTTTCCCTCTAGCATAGCACTCTTATAAAGAATTACTTATACGAGTGTAAACTGACAACAGTCTAAAGCACAGATGAGAACTTTCAGGGGCAGAGCACCTAAATTAATGGTGTTGAAACAATATGGGTGGAGACAGAATGGTGACACAATTGTACAGTATGCAACAAATGTTATTGAAGTTTCCATGCAGAAATTGTGAATGAATGTGCATTTGGTTGTGTATATTGCCACCAAAAGTAAATAATTATTTTTTAACAAAAGTAAATTATGAAAAGTCTTCAATGGAAATTCTAATAAGTAACCCTGTGGCTTGGAACCCAGAAGACATGGGCTGAGAAAGGGCAGGTTTGATGAAGGAATAGTGATGAGAGGTATAAAAAATTGGAACTAATTAGAAGTCCCTGTGAGCAATAACTGCATTCTCCCCCACCTCATTCCACATCTTGCTTCTCTTCTCAGTAGTACAAAGCACAGTTAACTGAGCATTTATACCAGGAAAAAATATATGAGAAGTAAAACTTTCTAGTGTGATGAGGAACAGAGTTTTTAATTCTCACGGATCCATGAGAGGTTGAAAATGGCCCACCCTAACTATCACCCTGAAATAATCTTTGAACCTTAAACCTTCAGAAAACTGGTTTTCTGAAAGTCATATTTAAGTCAAACAACAATTAAGCTTAATTAGTAAAGAACATTTTCTTTGGGCACTATCCTCTTTTAAAGAATTGTCTGTGTAGTCAGTCTCAACAACAGAAACTCCAAAAGTCAGACTAGACAGAAGCTGTGTTTTAGGGTCAATCAGTAGTTATTTGAATTGTTCTTCAAGAAAATGCTGCATGTCCACAAATTATTATGTAAACACTATGCTGGCCCTGTTTCCATGGCAATGTAGTGATAAGCTGGAGTATAAGAATCTGTGAAAGATTTATCTTCTTTGGAACATTTCTTTTCTCTAAGTCAGAAATGTCCATTTACAAATCATAAATAAACTTAAATCAATTTAAAAAAAAAATCAAAGGACATACTGGATTGGGCAAAACTGCTGCAAAAGACCTCTTTAAAATGTTAAAAAGCAAAAGATGTCACTTTGAGGACTAAGATGAGCCTGACCCAAGTCATGGTATTTTTCAATTGCCTTATATGCTTGTGAAAGCTGTACAATGAATAATGAAGATCAAAGAAGAAAGAGTCGAAGTGACATGTTCTCCCCACTCAACCACGCTCCTTTCTCTAAGACTACAATGCCACAGTACAAAAAAAAAAAAAATCTAACAAACTATAGCTCAGTATCACAACTAGGACACTGACACTGATAGTCTAAGATACAAAACAGTTTCATCACCGCCAAGGACCATTCCTGTTGCTTTTTAGTCGCACCCACCTCCCAATCTCCTAACCCCTAGCAACCGACGAATCCACTCACCATTTCTATAATTTTGTCGTTTCGCAACTGCTACATAAGTGGAGCTATACAGAGCAACTTTTTTTGGAATTGGCTTGCTTTACTCAGCATCACTGCCTCAAGATTCATCGGAGTTGGTGTGAGCATTAATAGTTTCTTTTTATTGCTAAAATAGTATCCCATGATATGGATGTAACATCACTTGCTGAACCACTCACCCACTAGAGGACATCTACATTGTTTCCAGTTCTTTGACACTAGGATTAGAGCTGCATGAACATTTGTATACAGGTTTTTGTGTGAACACAAATTTTCATTTCTTTGGGATACATGTCAAGAGTGAAACTGCTGGGTCATATGGTAGTTGCCTGGTTTTTTGTTGCTATTGCTGAGAATTTACACAGCACTGTGCAACCATTCTCAACCCTCCTTTTCTAAGTTGTTCCTCCTCCATTAACATAAATTAACTGCTCCCTAAGTTTTCTGTCTAACCTTTGGAGTTGCTGTTGTCAGTTTGATCCCATATAGTTCTTAAAAGAGCATAATACTCAAGGCAGACATTTTTTACTAGTTAAACTATTGTTTTGGTTTTAAGACTTCAAGAGGATTTTTTTGGTGTAAGGTTTAAAGATCATGTCAGCGCAACAGTTTCAGGGGTTGATCCAACCTTCATGGCTCCAAGAAGTTTGGAGTCCATGAAAATTTGGAATTCTGTTATTTCCCCCCTTTTAATCAGGACTCTTCTATAGCATCTTTGATCAAAATGTTCAGTAATGATAGCTGGGCACCATCCAGTTCTTCTGGTCTCATCTCAAAGGATACTTTTTGAGTTTTAGAAGAAACCTCCAAACTATTTTCCACAGCTGAAGTCTTGGGCTTTAAAAAAACAAACTTGAGCCAATTTCACCAAAATCGATTCAATTCACCTTCTCTCCACTCCTGTCACCTTACATATCCACTTTGCAAAGCTGGGTCATCAACAAGCCCCATTACTGAGCAGCCCACAGAGCTACCATGCTGACTGGCCAGCCATTATTTATTCCCTCCTGCAAGAATTCTGCACAGGTCACCCACTTGACAAATTATTTATTAAGTTCTGCTATGAGCCACAGGGCTGGTCTGGTTATTTCCATGCAGCTGACATTTAAGATTTTTTTTGAATTATGAATACAAAGCAGGATTTATTAAACTGCAAAATAATCTAAATGTATTGAGAAGCAAAGCTAATCTGCAACGTTTCATTCTAAAAACACACACACACTCAGATAAGAGAAAGTTGTTCAAAGGCAAGCAAAGAAAAGTCAAGTGTCCTGAAAGATAAATACCCTAATGAAAACAAGAAGGATGTCTGATTGGAACCTTCAAGGAAAATTATCATGGACCTCAAATTGCCAATAGAACCACTTTCTATTAATCATCTAAGAGATAAACATAATTTGAAACAAAGTTACATCTTCTGATAAAAAGGGTGCACATTCAACTTTGCGACTAAATAATCCTTAGTGGGCACAGGTAGCCCCCCCAACACACACACACAAAAGTAGCACTTAGACAGTAAGCTCATTCTCAATTTCTTCATTATATGGACGTTTAATAAAAAATTAAATTTCAACTAAACATCACTTTCACAAGCCATCTGAAAACAGCAGCTGTTAAAATTCCATTACAATTTCCAATTGATATTTACAATGTAAAGTGCTGTCTTGGAAAAAAATAAGGGGCAATTTTTTTTAATGTTACACTGCTGAGGCTCCCTAACAAACACCTGCCCACCCTGCTTTCCCTATTATTGAGAAATGCCTCACAGAGAGGCACCAGCTTACCCTAAGCAACAAAGCTGACAGATAACATACTTGTTTCAAACAAAATAGCCAAATGATGCAGCAGGACACTGAAGTCAGCCACATCCCCTCAGGGCACCAATACCCCTCCTCACTGACTCACTTATGTAGACCCAGTCAAACCACTAAACCAACCTGTTGCTGTCAAGTCGATTCCAACTCATAGTGACCCTACAGGACGGAGAAGAACTGTCCCAAAGGGTTTCCAAGGAGTGCCTGGTGGGCTGGAACGGACCTTTTAGTTGGCAGTCAAACTCTTAACCACTATGCCACCAGGGTTTCCACTATCTGCCTGTAATTCCAAGCCCTTCTGTCAGAAGCAGAGATCAAATCTTTCTCTCCTAGGACTTTGCTAAGATAAAAACCACCCAAAATGTCATTGTTAGCTGCCAACAAGTTAGCCCACAACTCATGGTGACCCCACACACAACGGAACGAAATGCTGCCTAATCCTGTGCCATCCCCATGGTTGGTTGTAGATCAGACCACTGTGATCTACAAGGTTTTCATGGGCTGAAAACCAGGCCCTTCTTCCAAGTCCACCTTAGTCTAGAAGTTCTGCTGAAACCTGTTCAGCGTCACATCAACACGAAAGCCTCCTCTGACAGATGGATGAGTGGTGGCTGTGAGTGAGGTGCACTAGCCAGAAATCAAACCCAGGTATCCCGCAAGGAAGCTGAGAATTCTATCACTGTAACACCACTGACCCCAAAATAAGAGCCTATTGTGAGCAGCCATCCAAGGTACAACTTGCCTCCATTCACTAAGAGCAACAGATGAAGAAAGGTCAGGAAATCACTGGAGAAAATGGAATACGTGTCTAATCCCCTCTATGACCTGCCTCCTTTGCTGAGAGACCAGAAGAACTAGATGGTGTCTAATACCGAACATGTAGATTAAGGATTCTATAGAAGAATCCTGATTAAAAGCAAGAAAATATAAAAAAGAATTTCAAATTTTCATGGAATCCAGACTTTCTGGAGCTACTGAGGCCCTATGACTCCTGAAACTATACCCTGAAGGCATCTTTAAACCTTGAACTGAAGCTATCGCCTGAAGTCATCTTTGAACCAAATAAGTTTAGCCTAATTAGAAAAAAAGTTTGTATTAAGCATTATACTCCTCTAAAGAATTATCTGTGTGTGACCAAATTCACAACCCCAACCAAGACCAAACCCATTGCCATCGAGTAGATTCTGACTCACAGCAACCCTGTAGGACAGAGGAGAACTGCCCCACAGGAGTGGCTGGTGGATTTGAACTGCCAACCTCTTGGTTAGCAGTCAACCTCTTAACCACTGTGCCACTAGGACTCCAAATTGACAGCAACAACTCAAAAGGATGGATGAGAAGCTTAAGGGGGCAATGAGTTTGTTATGATGATGAAATAGTTTGTTATGATGATGAAAAGTTATGCAAAATAAAGGTGGCACAACTTGAACAATGTAACCACTGTCACCGAAATGTACACGTAAAAACTGAAGAGGTGTAGGTTTTGTTGTGCACGTTTTCACCAAAAAAATACACCGTAACAACAACAGAACCCAGAAAATCCTAACTCTGGCAATAAGAGGTAGAAGATCCAATCAAAGCAAGATTCAAATAAAATGTCCCAACTTTGTGGGCCATACACGCTAGCACTACATTGTGACATGCCGTTTACACAGCTTTCAAAATTTCACAAGGTTAATCAACTTGATGACAAAATGTAGCGGGATGTTAAGTCCAAGCAGGTATAAATTCAGGCCGCTTAGGAAAAGGAATCACTCCTCTGAGGCCATGAAAAGTGAAATCAGAAGGAAGTGGTGAGGAGGCTGAAAGAGTTAAGAGTGAACAGTACCAGTCCAAATAAAACTTCCAAAGCCTTTTTCAAAAGCAAAAACATTTCCAATCCCACATCTTATTAAAGCCTAAGACAGACAAGATGCTGCCTGACGTTCACCCAGAACAGGGAAGAGACCAACTTAAAAGGCTCTTTCTCCATCACCAGCTCCACCTGTTCCTACCTGGAGACCTTAACCAGGCAAGCTTGAAAAAGAGCACCACATATTTACTAGGTCAAAATATTAATAGCTGTCCGTGCCAATGTATTTGACAGAAAGAATTTAAAAAAATAAAGTCTTAGATTCCTTACTGCCAAAAATATGGTACTCCAAAACTCTAAGTAAGGAGCTAAGGAATTCTTGCCTGCAGGCACTAGACAAGTTCAATCAGGAAAAACAAACAAAAACTACAATCAATCATGCACCTCTGTTCCAGAAAGAGGGTGATTCCCTGGCTTATCCAAGCTCCAGCAGGATAAGGGGTCTGATAAAGCAGTGCCTGGTGCTGGCAGTATTGCTCAGCCTCCAAGCTAAACTAGAGGGCCAGCCAGACAACAGCAGGGCCTGCACAGATTGGATGCACAAACCCCAGGGACCAGTGGCTGCCCACATGGCCAAGAGACAGCTCAGGGGAAAAGACTCCAAGACTATAGGACAGGGATGGTAGCACCTGCCAGTACCCTGGGGCCTTCTTTTCCTTCTTCAGCTCTGCAAGAAGCTCTGGTTCCCACACTTCATTCACAGCCAGGCTAACTGCTGTAACAACATCCCACAAGACCACACACAAAGCATCACACATAAAACATAGTGGCAGCACTGTGAGCAATCCGTAGACATATCCAATCACGAATACCTGCACAAAGGGAAGCTTACGTCCTAATTTGAATCGTAACGTCGAGTGATATCTCACGTTTCCCCGTGAACCCCAAATATGCCACCAGACCACTCACTTTTAAAGCAAAGTAGAATCCTAAGCAATCACAAAGACAAGTTCAGAATCACGAAAATATGAGTCGAGAAATGAGGCTTAAGCCAAAATCAACGCTTCTTTGCTGGCCCATCACGTCCCGCCAGCAGAATCCCAAGCAACTTTCTATCAATTTTGAATAGATGGCTTACTCTCTCCATGTTTAGACACTGAACACGGGAAGAACATACTGATCACTGTATATCCCAAATAACTCACCCAGGCAGAGGATTAACCCGCGCAGAACCTCGACAGCAACCTCAAGAATCTCAATCACTGAACTACTTGAAAAAAACAGGAGAGAGTTTCAAACTCCCAAGTTCAAGTTCCAATCTTGGAAGACATGTTGCAAATTACTGCGCATCCTAAACACCCGTGTTTGGAGAGAAACCAATCCTAAGAATCGGAAAAAACAAAAATCACAGAAACACCTAAACAAAGGGAAAGCTTAATCCCTCCTAAATTCGGATTCTGATCTGCGAGAGGCTTAGGTGGCCAGAAATTTGGAAACCCCAAGAACCCACAAAACTCTTATGGGGAGTCCGCGTGGGGACGGGGTTCCAGGGAGGGGGTACGCCTCCCCGCGCCCAGTAAGGACAAAAGAGGCGGCGTTGCCCGCCTCGGGAACCTGGGACCCTCCTGGAACCCGGGGCGGGAAGGGCACAAAGAGGAGGAGGGAGGTTGCCCCTGCCGCGCGGGCCGGAGGGGGTGTGTGCTCCCGGCACGTGCGCCCGCGGCGCCGCAACAAACAAAGCGCAGCCCGGGGGAAGCGGCAGCCAGGAGCCCGATGCGCGCGCGCACACCCCGCGCGAGGCGCTGCCGCCGGCCGAGGGGCCGTGAGATGGGGGGACGGATGCGCGCGCACCGGGCCCTGCCGCCGCCGCGGCCGCCATTTTGTTTCCTCGGCACAATGGGGGAGAGTAACGGCCGAGCGCGGGAGCGAAGCAGGCGAGGGAAGAATGGGCCAGACGCCGGGGTTAGAGGGCCAGGCAGTCAGGGCGGAAGCAGGGGGTGTGCGGCGCCTCAAGGCTTGTCACTGCGACCCCCAAGCCGGACCCGCGCGGAGAGAAAAGACGGGCGGGGGGAGGGGCAGAAGCGGGAGCAGGCTCAGCCGCCGCCACATTGGCACTCACCTCGTTGGCGTCCTCTTTCCCCGACCGCAGCCGCCGCCGCCCTCCAGCCACAGCCCCCCGGGGTCTCCCCCCAAAAGCCACGCGGTGCGCGCCGGGCTGTTGAGTCCAACTGCAATGGCGAGAAGAGGAGGAGGAGGAGCTGAGGCCGGGGGCGAGCGAGAGACTGTGCACGCACGCGCGCCGGGGCGATGCGGGAGCACGTGACTGGCCGGAGCCCCGCCCCCTCGCCGTCGCGTTGCTGCTCGACGCAGGCCCAGCGGAAAAGGAGGGAGGGGCCAAAGGAGATTAGGGTGGGTAGGTCTTAGCCACGTGACGGAGGCGAAGCTGGAGCGTGGCTGTCACGTGGCGCTGGTACGTTTTCCTCTCTTTTCTACGTCTTTGCCTGATCATGTGACAATGGCGAATTCGTAGTCCTCCTTGGCCACGTGACGAGGACTTTTACGCCTTACCTTTGCGGTATTGGTAGCCGTGCGTCAGGTGACTGGGTAGCGGCTTTTATTTTAATGGCGGTTTTTTGGCGGCTATTACCACGTGACTCAGGGGCAAGGGCGAGAGGCGGAGCCTCGCTGCGGGTTCGAAAACACAGTAATCTGCACGCCTGCGCAGCCGCCATCTTACACCCGTCGCTCTGAGTACGTTGGCGGAAATGGCTTTGGGAGATTGGCGCGTGAGCATGTTCTTACTAGCGCGATCTCGGTCGAGGAGGTTCGGTCTCCACCGGAGACTGCTCCGCAGAGCTTCTTTTCCCGTCCACATGTCCCCCAAAAGACTGAGATGCCTCGAGGTGCGTGTGCGAAGAACCGCCGGGCTGAGCCCCTCGTTACTCCTCAGGCCCGGGAACGGCGCGAGTGAGCGCCCCGGATCTTTGGTCCCGCAGTCCTTCCCTGGTGGAGCACCCTGCCGGCCTTAAGGCCCCGGAGCCTCCCAAGTGCAGAGCTGGGCTGATCAGCACGCTCCAGTCCCTCTTTCACAGACGGAGAAACTTAAGACCTGTTCGTGGGAGAGCGGGGACTGAGGACGCTCGGCAACAGCTCGAGGCTCATAAGTTCAGGCACCGGTGACGCGCCTTCTTTTTGCAAACCCGATTTTATTGAATCCTCCTAGGCTCCTTGTGCGACCGCAGTGTACACAGTCTATGCGTAAACTACGCCCGCTCCCCTCCAGTGTCAGGGTGACACACAGCAGGCGTAGTCGCTAGCCAGGTTGGCAGGCTATTGTTAAGACCCTTCCGGGATTCGGAGCAAGAGCGCAAGGAGTTTTTGGAAAGACTTCCTTTAGGAAGGAGGTGAGAAGTTCAAGACGTATCTTTCTTGCAAAAACATAGGGGCGGTGCAGCAAAATTGTTAGGGTACAGGATCCAGTGTCAGTGCTATGTAACCAAGTTTTCGTTTCCTTACCGACAAAGTGGTGATAATTTAAAAAACAACAACCAGAAATGCCCCAAAATTATACTTTTTTATTAAGAAAGGAAGGTGTAAAAATATGATTGCGGAAATAAGTGCATGCTGCACCTGCAGCTTTTCTTTTTTAAATTTTGCCGGGGATTCTGAATAGGTAGTACATTTCACATGATGAAAATACGTCAAATGTGCAAAAGGATATAAGGATACCTGTGTCCCCTTGACACCCAGGTACCCTCACTCTTAACAGCTATTGTAAAGTTTCTGTGTATTTCTACAGAGATTTTCTTTCCCCTAGAGATGTATAATTGTCTTTTTACATAAACAATTAGTCATTTTATTCTGCTGCTTGCTTTTTTTTTTTTTCCCCCCACTTGCTAATACTCGGAGATCTTTCTTACACGTACAGAGCTTGAGATTCAAGAAAAGCGTGGTAAAATTAGTGGGGAATGGATTCAGACAAAATTGATAAAAGTAAGTCTAGATTGTTCAAGGTCACTGTGATGATAATGGTGATAACATATCCTAAAATGACTGACATACATGGTCTCATTTGAGGGCCCAACCCATGAGATCAGCCATGTCCCTGTTTGACATCTGAGGCTTAGAGGCGGAGTGACTTGCCTAAGCTCACAGCGCTACCAAGTGGCAGAACAGGGACGGATTCTGATTTTCTGACTCCCAAGTTCTTGGGAGGCACTCAAGTTTACATCTCTGAAGAACTTGCTTTTGGGGATGTCATTCTCCTAAGGCAACTCCTATCAGAGGGGCCCCAAACACCGAGGCTTGTAGGGTTTTGATTACAAGCACAGGCTTTGGATCAAACAAAAACCTCCATGGAGGAGCCCAAGACTGATGTCAGGAGTTATTCAACCTTAGGGGTTATTTGAGTGCCTGGCATGGAGCTTGAAAAGTGGTTGTGATTTTTATTGTTACCTACTGGTGCCTTGTCCAACCTGGTTCTTTAGTGAGAAGAGCACTGGCCTGGCGTTGTTGAAGTATAAAGGAAACTGAACTCCCTTAAAAGTTCAGTCTGCTTAGAACCACCCCCAACCTACCCACCAGGGGCTGCTGCATATGATGTTTTCAGCCCATCTGACAAGGTCCATCATCGTGCTTGTTGTCCTTGTTATTTCCTTGGTCACCCTACAAGATAGGCAACCTAAGATGCCATCTGTCCTCTCTCATCTCTGCAACTCTGTCTCCTACCCTGCCCAACCTCCTGCCATTCCCACGTCTTCCCACTGCTCCATGGTTAACAACCCCGTGTGTTCAATCATTCTCTCACTTCCTTACCTTTACTGACACCTCTCTGTCATCTTCCAGACCCCTCCTTCCCACACATTGAACATTGAGGTCATCCCTTCTTGCAGTCCCTGTCTATGGACATGATGTGCCATCCTCAGGGACTTTAGCATCCTCTTGAAGAGCTGCTCCATTCATTACCTTCCTCCTTTTCAGAGATTTCTCCCACTTCAGCTCGTTCCTCACTTCTCTCAGTTCTGCTCAAACATCACCTCCTCAGAGAGGCTTGCCTATCCTGACCACATCTGATCATGCCTGAGAACTTCTCCCCTTGAAAGCTTTTGACCAATGTCTCCTGCCTTCCCTCCCTCTCAGTAGAGTGAATATGTGTTGACCACAGTGCTTTGGGGAACCACCCTTGTCCCTTGCTCAGTCTGTGGAGTTCAGATGGCAAGTCCCACTGCCTGACTGCAAAACTAGGTGCATGGCCTGGCACGGTGATTGGCTCAGGAGTAGGTGACCAAAACCAGGACAGTCAGAGCCAGTAAGCATCAGGCCTGGGGCCTTTGGAGCAAGAGAAGCTCTGATTTCCCTGAGCCAGGAAAATGTAAAGGCATTGTTGGGGGCAGGGGATGCACCTTGATGAGAGAACTGGACAGAGAATGAAGTGACCCAGAAGGTGAGCCAAATGTGGAGCAAGAGCAAGGCCAAGTCACAGCCACATCATTTGAGCCCCTGGATCCAGCCAGGCTTCAGGTTGTGGAGTTGACCCTCACAGTGTTGAAACCTGTGGAAAAAAGTTCACATAACTACACACAGTGATGCCGTCACGTGGGCCACGTGTACTACCCCCGCCACCTTAAGTCTGTTATCTTCACCTTGCCTGACCATCCCTGCCACCCTGAAGTCCCTGCTGCTCTGGCCAGCTCTCACTGTCATCCCGCATGGCAGGTCTTTGTGGCTTGTGCCTGCTTAGCCTCCATGCCCCCTCTAATCTTGTTCTCTAATCTTGTTCGGATTAGAGAACCAAGACTTTCCTTTGGGGCACCACTTTTCTCCCACTCTGTGGCTCCTAGGTGAGGCCTACCTCACCTCCAGCTGGCACTGCCCCAGGTCTGGCCAATTAAAACCTGACTTCTCCTCTGGCCCAGTGATTGGTTCGGAGACAACATTTCACCCAAAGGGCCAAGGCAGAGGCAGCCCTGGGACTTGTCTGATCTGCTCAGAAAGAGGATCTCTTTCTGCTGGGGCTGCTGGGCTGAGAAGGTAGACAGTCTGATGTGTCCTTTGACATCTTACTCCATTCATTCATTCATTTATTAAAGCACCATCCCTTCCCACCTCAGGCCTTTGCACTGGCTATTCCTTCTTCCTGAAACACTCTTCCCACAGATATTCAGAGCTCCCTCCTCACTTCTCTCAGTTCTGCTCAAATACCACCTCCTCACAGAGGCCTGCCTATCCTGACCACTGTCGCTTAAGAGCACTATCCAACTACCCTGTTTTATTTCTCTTCCAAGTATTTATCACCACTTATTATATATATCCACCACCTGTCTTGTCAGTTTGCCGTGCTCTGATGGCTTGTGAGTTGCTGTGATGCTGGAATCTATGCCACCGGTATTTCAAATACCAGCAGGGCCACCCATGGTGGACAGGTTTCATCAGAGCTTCCAGACTAAGACAGACTAGGAAGAAAGGCCTGATGATCTACTTCCAAACATTAGCCAATGAAAACCTGTAGATCACAGCAAATCTAATGCTGGAAGATGAGCCTCCTAGTTTGGAAGGCACAACTCGATAGCCAGAACAATGGACTCAAACATAACTAATGATCATGAAGATGGCACGGGACTGGGCAACATTTCACTGTGTTATGTACAAGGTCGCCACGGGTTGGAGCCAACTCGATGGCAACAACAATAACATTATTTGTTGTTTATTATGTGTCTCACTCACTAGAGAGTAAACTCCGAGACCAGGGAACATGATTCTTCTTGTTCGCTCCTGTATCTCCACTACCTAGACAGTGCCTGGTTTAGAGTGCTTCAGTGCTGAGCAAGCAAATCGGTCATCCCCCACACCCGTGGCCCGATAGGCCCCAGATCAGTCCATCCTCATGGATACATAAGCCAAAAGGGAATTCTCCTTTTTCCTTAAGCAATTTTTTGTTAAAGAGTAGTATAAAGGATCTTAAGTGTACAACTTGGTAAATGTTTACATAGCACACATCTGTGTTAACCACCCCCAATCAAGCCAAGGAACATTGTCACCTCTGCAGGAAGTTCCCTCGTGCCCTTCCTAGACAGTTCCCAGCCCTTATAGGCAACTCTTCGTCTTATATCAGCAAGATTAGCTTTACCTGTCTGATAATTTTCTATAAATGGAAGCATCCAGTGGGACCTCTATGTGTCTGTTAGTTGCCCGGGCCACGCTGAGTTTTCTGCCAGCTTGTAACTCGCAAGCACACCTGTGCCTACATGCATCCCTTCTAAAGTGGAACTGGTGCCCCTCCTGGCCCAGGCTCATCCCTTCATATGTCCCCTGGATCCATACCTCTCAGTGTTGCAAACCACAGAAAGAAACATTGGCAAACTCTAGTAGAAATGAGTTTGACTGAAGCCTGTTGGGAGCTCACAAACTGTCCGGAAGCGCTGGAGAAGCTGACTGTGAGGACCATGCAGCCTGGAGCAGATCTGGGGACATCTGGTGAAGAGATTCTCACACAGCCCTGCCCTCATTTGGTGGGGGGGGGGGGGGGGGGGGGCAGGCAACAAATAATAAGCAAATTTTAGAATATGTCCAATAGTGGTAATTGCTATGGACAAAAAATAAAGCCGGGGTACAGGAGTAGGTGGGTGGCAATTTTAAATAAGGTAGTGGGCAAAAAAGTCCTTACGAGGAGCCGAGGAAGGAAGGCTGTTTAAGTTATCTAGTGCTGCAGTAATAAAAATACCACAAATGGATGGCTTTAATAAACATATACTTGTTTCCTCACAGTTTAGGAGGCTAGAAGTCAGAATTCAGGGCACTGGCTCTAGGGGAAGGCTTTATCTCTCTGTTGGCTCTCGGGGAAGGTCCTCGTTCCTTGGTTCCTTGTTGATCTTCACGTGGCCTAGCATCTATCTTCCCCCATCTCTGCTTGCTCCTCTGTCCTAATCTGCTCTCTTTATATCTCAAAGGTGGTCGGCTTAAAACACCCTACACTGATAGGGTTTCTTAACAAAGAAAACCCATTCCCAAATGGAATGATAACCAGAGGTGTAGGGGATAGGATTTACACCACAAATTCTGAGGGGACACAATTCAAACCATCACAGAGGCCAAGTAGATTGCTGAGAGACAAGTGTTCCAGCAGGGGGAACAGCCACTGGAAAGGTCAAGAAGTGGGAAGGTGCTTGCTGAGGGGGCAACAAGGAGGCAGAGGGGATATCCAGGAGGGGACAGGGAGGGATCAAAGGGCAGGTAGGTCCTGTAGGACCCCAAGGGCCCAAGAGGAGATCTTGGCTTTAACTCTGAGGGAGTTGAGAGCTGTGGGAGGGTTCTGGGGAAAGGGGGGATGGCTCCCCAGGTGGCCCTGTGAAAAAGCCACGGAGATGGGGAGGGGAAGCCAAGCTAGGATTCTGGGGCGGTCATCCAGGCAAGGGGAGACAGGCTGGGGCCAGGATGTCCTTGAAGGTAGAGCTGAGGGGATTTGCTCGCCTATGGGACCTGGGGTGGGGGAGAAAGAGGAGTCACTAGGCAACTGGAAGGATGGAGCCACTGCCCCCTGTGGGAGGGGCAGGCTGGGACAGGACCAGTTTTGCACATGCTGCCTTTCAGATACACATCATGCTGATGTGCTAGACACTCAAATCTGGAGGTGGTCACTACCCCAGTCCAGACCACCATCCCCTCTCTCCTGGGCTCCTTCCTTGCCTCCAAGTTGGAGTCTCTCCATCAGTTGGGCCAGACTCTCCAGACCTACACAGCAGCCAGACTGTCCCATCTTTGTGCCCCACTCCCCCACCCCTCCTCACACCCTCCAGGACAAAGGCTCAGTGCCTTCCTGCAAGGCTATCCTCTCTGCCACGTCTCCACCCTTCTCATCCATCCTGCTCTTCGCATGTTGTGCTCCAACCTAACAGAATTGTGACAAGTCTTATCTCCATGACTTTCCACCCACTTCCCTAGATGGCTCTAACTCTTACTGGTCCTTTTGGCCCCAGCTTACATGTCACTCCCCCGGAAGCTCCTGTTACAGCTTCCTTTAGCGCAGCAAACTCCCCTATTAATTATTCATGCATGCCACATGATTTGTTAAGCACCTAGTAGGTGCCACATATGTTTGTAGGTCCTGGGAATCTGGCTGTGAACTTGGCAGAATCCCCCCACCTCAGCCCCATCTCGTGATCACACTCCAGCCCATCCCTAATTTCAAAGTCAACATGCCCCCTCTGTCCACCACATTCTTTCTTTCCAGTTTGTCCTCTGATGTACCCAACACAGCAATTCCCTGACAACCCCGCCCCCACCCCAGTCCTCTGACACTACCACTTTTTAGTGTCCTCACCCCTGTCACAGCCTCACTTGCCTTCTGCTCACTTAGGTCCTTCATCATCATCATTATTTTCACTCCGGCACACACCCTCCAATCCCTGCTCCGTTCTGTAAATCCTGGCTACAGCAACTCTCTGCCTACTTGGTGCCTGCGATATCATGCTCCAGTGTGGCTGGAATCAAAACAAAACAAAACACAACACCACCATTCTCCTACATTCCCTCCTCCATGCAGCACTCCCCCATGCAACTAGATGATTTCTCATGTCTTCTTTCTCCTCACATCTTCCAACACCTCCTCACCACCCTCCGCTCTCAGCCGATGACCTTCCTTCTTATTTCAAGAGAAAATAGTCATATCTAAAGCGCCAATCTACCATCTCACACCACCAGAACCACAGGCATTGGTATCCATGTTCCCTGTGAGAAATTGTTTTAATTCTCTCAGAATGCAGGTTTCTGGGGTCCGTGCAGTTGGGGTGACCCACCCAGGCCATTTGCCCTTAGATGTCTTTTTGAACATTGAGCCTTGAAGAAACTGGTTTCCTTAAGTCAAACAATAACCTAATAAGCAGCTTAGTGGAGACCTGCTTGCCTTAGACATTGGGCTCTTTTGGAGAATTATTTATATGTAGTCAGAATTGACTCCACAGCAAGAGGTTTTTTTGTCAGTTTTGAGAAACAGAAACTCCAAGGTCTGAGTGGAAGCTGTGTTTTAGGGTAAATTGTTATTATGTAAACACTAGTCTGACCCCTCCCATTTCACTGGCAATGCTGATAATATGTGGTATAAGAATTTTGCAAGTTCTTCTCATCTTCGAAACATTTTTCATTCTCTAGTTGAAACGTGGAGTCCTGGTGGTGCAGTGGTAAAAAGCTCAGCAGCTAACCAAAGGGTCAGCAGTTTGAATCCACCAGCCGCTCCTTGGGCATTTCTACTCTGTCTTATATGTCTTATGTCTACTCTGCCTTATGAGTTGGAATCGACTCGGTGGCAACGGGTTTCAGGGTTTTTTCTCTAGTCAAAATATTACCCCAATTTGAAAATCATATATTAAAGAAACTTCAACCAATTTCTATTTTTGGAATGAGTTAAAATGAGAATAAACAGCTGCAAACATCCGTTAGTAATTGGAACATGAAATGTATGAATTGTGAAATCAAGGAAAATTGGAAGTCGTAAAAAATGAAACAGAATGCATGAAGATCGATGTCCTAGGCATTAGAGAGCGGAAATGGACTGGTATTGGCCATTTTGAATCTGACAATCGTATGGCCTGCTATGCCAGGAATGACAAATTAAAGAGGAATGGCGTTGCATTCATTGTCAAAAAGAACATTTCAACATCTATTCTGAAATAAAAAGCTGTCAGTGATAAAATATCTATATACCTACAAGGAAGACCAATTAATGCGATTATTATTAAAATTGACGCACCACTAATTCCAAAGATGAGAAAATTAAAGATTTTTACCAATTTCTACAGTCTGAAATTGATCGAACACGCAATCAAGATGCATTGATACTTATTGGTGATTGGAATTCGAAACTTGGAAACAAAGAAGGATCAGTAGTGGAAAATTTGGCCTTGGTGAGAGAAATGACACCAGAAATCACATGATAGAATTGTGCAAGACCAACTGCTTCTGCACTGCGAATACGTCTTAGGTGGGGTTCTCTAGAGAAGCAAAACCAGTAAAGCGTATGAATATAAATAGAGAGAGATTTATGTCAAGGAAATAGCTCATGCAATTGTAGAGGCTAAAACGTCCCAAGTCCACAGATCAGGGTAGAGGCCTCTCCCAGTTCACGTAGCCACAGAAGCTGGTGAATCCAAGGTCGGCAGGTCGGAGAGGGGCTCCCACTCACAGGCTGTGAAGGCCAGTGAATTCCTAGATCAGCAGACAAGACCGCAAGGTTTCTCCTGATTCACGTAGCTGTAGAGGCTGGCAAACCCAATGTCAGGAAGTCGGAGAACTGGACTCTTGCTCACAGGCTGAGAAGTTCGACGAATTCTAAGATCAACAGGTAAGCTGCTAGCTCAAGTCCCACAAACCGGAGGTGAGACAACAAGAGGCAGCTGCTGAGTTTGGAAACAGCCAGTAACCTTGGCAAGGCGAGCAGGCAGAAAGTAACCAGTGGAAGGCAGAGAGATGAAACTGAGGGGGTGGTGAGCTGCCACAGGCCCCACCTCTGCCAGTACCACTCAGCAGATGCCATCATGGGGGTGATCACAACATTATACAACTGCTGAAACACTGAGAATAATGGCCTAACCAAGCAGATGTACAATCTTAACCATCACAGTGACTATACACGTGCACCTTACCAGATGGAAAACAAAGAAATCAAATCAGAAGAGACAATGGAAAACCTCAATATCATCAGTCAGAACAAAGCTGGGGCCAACTGTGGAACAGACCATCAATTGCTTGTATGTAAGTTCAAGTTAAAGCTGAAGGAAATTAGAACAAGTCCACAAGAACCAAAGTACGACCTTGATTATATCCCACCTGAATTTAGAGACCATCTCAAGAATAGATACAAAGCACTGAACACTAATAAAGACCAGACAAGTTGTGGAATGACATCCAGGACATAATACATGAAGAAAGCAAGAGGTCGTTAAAGGGACTGGAAAGAAAGAAAATACCAAAATGGATGTTAGAAGAGACTCTGAAACTTGTTCTTTAATGTCGAGTAGCTAAAGCAAACAGAAGAAATGATGAAGTGAAAGAGCTGAACACAAGATTTCAAAAACAGCTCAAGAAGACAAAGTAAAGTATTATAACAAAATGTGCAAAGACCTGGAATTAGAAAACCAAAAGGGAAGAACCTGTTTGGCACTTCTCAAGCTGAAAGATCTGAAGAAAAAAATCAAGCTTTGAGTTGCAATATTCAAGGATTCTATGGGAAAATAGTAAATGACACAGGAAGCATCAAAGGAAGATGGAAGGAATACATAGAGTCACTATACCGAAAAGAACTGGTCAACATTTAACCATTTCAGGAGGTAGCATATGATCAGGAACCGATGATACTGAAGGAAGAGATCCAAGCTGCGCTGAAGGCATTGGCAAAAAACAAGGCTCCAGGAATTTGTGGAATACCAATTGAGATGTTTCAACAAACGGATGCAGCTCTGGAAGTGCCCACTCGTCTATGCCAAGAAATTTGAAAGACAGCTACCTGGCCAACTGACTGGAAGAGATCCATATTTATGCCTATTCCCGAAAGGTGATCCAACAGAATGTGGAAATTATTGAACAATATCATTAATGCCACGTGCAAGTAAAATTTTGTTGAAGATCATTCGAAAGTGGTTGCAGCAGTACATCAACAGGGAAATTCCAGAAATTCAAGCCAGATTCAGAAGAGGTTGTGGAATGAGGGATATCATTGCTGGTGTCAGATGGATACTGGCTGAAAGTAGAGAATACCAGAAAGATGTTTACCTGTATTTTATTGACTCTGCAAAGGCATTTGACTATATGGATCATAAGAAATTATGGATAACGTTGCAAAGAATGGAAATTCCAGAACACTTGATTGTTCTCCTGAGGAACCTGTAGATAGATCAAGAGGCAGTTATTTGAACAGAACAAGGGGATACTGCGTGGTTTAAAGTCAGGAAAGGTGTGTGTCATGGTTGTATCCCTTCACCATACCTATTTAGTCTGTGTGCTGAGCAGATAAACTGAGAAGCTGAACTGTATGAAGAAGAATGGGGCATCATGATTGAAGGAAGACTCATTAACAACCTGTGACATGCAGATGACACAACCTTGCTTGCTGAAAGCAAAGAGGACTTAAAGCACTTACTGATGAAGATCAGAGACCACAGCCTTCAGTATGGATTACATCTCAACGTAAAGGAAACAAAAATCCTCGCAACTGGACCAGTAGGCAACTTCATGATAGATGAAGAAAAGATTACAATTGTCAAGCATTTCATTTACTTGGATCCACAATCAACACCCATGGAAGCAGCAGTCAAGAAATCAAATGACTTACTGCATTGGGCAAATCTGTTGCAAAAGACCTTTTTAAAGTGTTAAAAAGCAAAGATGTCACCTTGAAGACTAAAGTGTGCCTGACCCAAGCTATGGTGTTTTCAATCACTTCATATGCATGCAAAAGCTAGACAATGAATAAGGAAGATCAAAGAAGAGTTGATGCCTTTGAATTATGGTGTTGGTGAAGAATATTGAATATACCATGGACTTTGAAAAGAATCAACAAATCTGTCTTGGAAGAAGTACAACCAGAATACCCCTTAGAAGCAAGAATCTTAAGACTATGTCTCACATATTTTGGACATGTTATCAGAAGGGATCAGTCCCTAGAGAAGGACATCGTGTTTGGTAAAGTAGAGGGTCAGAGAAAAAGAGGAAGACCCTCAATGAGATGGATTGACACAATGGTTGCAACAATGGGATCGAGCATAACAGTGATTGTGAGGATGGCACAGGACCAGGCAGTATTTCGTT
The DNA here is from genome assembly GCA_030035585.1 of Dugong dugon. NCBI lineage: Eukaryota > Metazoa > Chordata > Mammalia > Sirenia > Dugongidae > Dugong > Dugong dugon. Next base: position 14,362,411 of record CM057462.1, on the reverse strand, counting down.
CTGTTGTACATAGGGTCGCTATGAGTCGGAACTGACGACGGCACCTAACAACAACAACTACAATGGGGTTGACTGGACCCCGTGGTAGTAGGATCCAAGTGGCAGCACTCAATCAGCAAAGACAAGGTGGCCGTGGTTACTGTAATCAGAATAGTCCAACATTTATGGACTTATGGCATTGGCTGCTTAGTCATAGTGTCCCTAGGAGTGAAAGAGATAGGAAACCTACTAAATATTTACTTGATCTGTACAAGCAGAAGAATTCTAGGTCAAGTGAACAGCAGTCTGTCTCGAATCACCAGAATAGAGAGTCACGACGCCTCAGTAACTTCCCAGACATGAGCCAGTTCACAGACCCATAACCCCTTAAATGAAGGGGAGGCCAGGTCTCCTTGAGGAAGGACCCCACTACACTGCCAAACATTTATACTGTTAATATTTCTCCCAGCCTTCCTCAAAGGGATATAAGGCCTTTTACAAGAGTGACTGTTCATTGGGGGAAAGGAAATAATCAGACTTTCCAGGAATCACTGGATACTGGCTCTGAACTAATTCCAGGAGACCCAAAAACGTCACTGTGACCCCCACTAGTCAGAGTAGGGGCATACAGAGGTCAGGTTATTAATGCAGTCTTAGGTCATGTCCATCTCACAGTAGGTCCAGTGGGCCCCCAAACCCATCTTGTACTGATTTTCCCGGTTCCAGAATGCACAATTGGAATAGATATACTCAGCAACTGGCAGAACCCCCACACTGGATCCCTGACAAGGGCTATTATGGTAGGAAAAGCCAATTGGAAGCCATCAGAACTGCCCCTACCTAGGAAAATAGTAAACCAAAGGCAATGCTGCATTCCTAGAGGGAATACAGAGATTACTGCCATCATTAAGGACTTGAAGGGTGCAGGGGTAGTGATTCCTACAACATCCCCATTCAACTCACCTGTTTGGCCTGTGCAAAAAACAGATGGATCTTGGAGAATGACAGGGGATTATTGAAAACTTAACCAGGTGGTGACTCCAATTGCAGCTGCTGTTACAGATGTGGTTTCATTGCTTGAGCAAATTAATATATTCCCCGGCACCTGATATGCAGCTGTTGATCTGGCTAATGTGTTTTTCTTCATACCTGTTTTGAAGAACCACCAGTAGCAGTTTGCCTTCAGTTGGCAAGGCCAGAAATACACCTTCAGTTGCCTACCTCAGAGCTACATCAACACTCCAGCCCTATGTCATAATTTGGTCCAAAGGGACCTTGATTGCCTTTCCCTTCTGCAAGGCATTGCGCTGGTCCATTGTATTATGCTGATTGGATCTAATAAGGAAGAAGTGTTAATGATTCTGGACTTATTGATAAAATATTTACATGCTAGAGAGTAGGAAATTAATCCGACAAAAATTCAGGCACCTTCCACCTCAGTGAAAATTCTAGGTGTCTAGTGGTGTGGGGCATGTCAAGCTATTCCTTCTAAAGTAAAGGATAAGCTTTGCATCACCCTCCCACAAATAAAAAGGAGGCACAACACCTAGTGGGCATGTTTGGATTTTGGAGGCAACATATCCCTTATTTGGGTGTACTACTCTGGCCTATTTATCAAGTAACTCAAAAAGCTGCTAGTTTTGAGTGCGGACCAGAACAAGAGAAGGCTCTGAAACAGGTTCAGGCTGCTGTGCAAGCAGCTCTGTCACTTGGACCATATGATCCGGCTGATCCAAAGGTACTTGAAGGGTCAGTGGCAGATAGAGATGCTGTTTGGAGTCTTTGGCAGGCCCCTATTGGTGAATCCCAGCACAGACCCTTAGGATTTTGGAGGAAAGCCCTGTCATCCTCTGCAGATAACTACTCTCCTTTTGAGAAACAGCTTTTGTCTTGTTACTGGACTTTAGTAGAGACTGAATGCTTAACCATGGGCCACCAAGTCACCATGTGGCCTGAGCTGCCTATCATGAACTGGGTGTTGTCTGACCCACAGAGTCAAAAAGTTGGATGTGCACAGCAGCACTCCATCATTAAATGGAAGTGGTATATACGAGATTGGGCCTGAGCAGGACCTGAAGGCACAAAGAAGTTGCATGAGGGAGTTGCCCAAATGCCCATGGTCTCCACTACTGTCACATTACCTTCCAGCTCCAGTCTGCACCTATGACCTCATGGGGAGTTCCTTATGATCAGTTGACTGAGGAAGAGAAAACTCATGTCTGGTTTATAGATGGTTCTGGGTGATATGCGGGCACCACTCGAAATTGGACAGCGGCAGAACAATAGCCCCGTTCTGGGTCCACCCTGAAGAACGGTGGTGAAGGGAAAGCCTCCTAAGGGGCAGAACTTTGAGCAGTGCACTGATTGTTCACTTTGATTGGAAGGAGAAATGGCCAGATATGCGATTGTGTACTGATTCATGGGCTGTGGCCAATGGTTTGGCTGGATGGTCAGGGACTTGGAAGGAACATGATTGGAAAATTGGAGAAAAGCAAGTGGGGGCAAGAGGTATGTGGATAGACCTCTCTGAGTAGGTAAAAAAAGTGAATATATTTGTGTCGCATGTGAATGCTCACCAAAAGGTGACCTCAGCAGAGGATGATTTTAACAATCAAGTGGATAGGATGATGTGTTCCATAGAAATCAGTCATCCTCTTTCTCTAGCCACTCTTGTCATTGCCCAATGGGCTCATGAACAAAGTGGCCATGGTGGCAGAGATGGAGATCACGCATGAACTCAGCAACATTGACCTCCACTCACCAAGGCCGACTTGGCTACAACCACTGCTGAGTGCCCAATCTGCCAGCAGCAGAGACCAACACTGAGTCCCCAATATGGCACCATTCCTTGAGGTGATCAGCCAGCAACCTGGTGGCAACTTGATTACATTGGACCACTGCCATCATAGGGCAGTGTTTTGTTCTTACTGGAATAGACACTCTAGACACAGATTTGCCTCCCTGCACGCAATGCTTCTACTAAAACTACCAGCCTTGGGCTTACAGAATGCCTTATCCACCGTCGTGATATCCCAGACAGCATTGCCTCAGATCAAGGGACTCACTTCATAGCCAATGAAGTGCAGCAATGGGCCCATGCTGATGGAATTCACTGGTCTTACCATGTTCCCCAACATCCTGAAGCAGCTTGATAGAATAGTGGAATGCCCTTTTAAAGACTCAACTGTGGCGCCAGCTAGGTGGCAATACCTTGCAGGGTTGGAGCAATGTTCTCCAGGAGGCTGTATATGCTCTAAACCAGCATCCAATATGTGGTGCTGTTTCTCCCATAGCCAGGATTCATGGGTCCAGGAATCAAGGGGTAAAAATGGAAGTGGCACCACTCACTATTACCCCTAGTGACCCACTTGCAAAATTTTTTGCTTCCTGTTCTTGCAACTCTATGCTGTGTGGGTCTAGAGGTCTTAATTCTAAAGGGAGGAATGCCCCCACCTAGAAACACATCACTGATTCCATTGAACTGAAAGTTAATAATGCCACCTAGCCACTTTGGACTCCTTATTCCTCTAGATCAGCAGGCTAAGAAGGGAGCAACCATACTGGAAGATGTGATTGATCCTGATTACCAAGGGCAAATTGGATTGATAGTACATAATGGAGATAAAGAAGAGTATGTCTGGAATGCAGGAGATTCCTTAGGGCATCTCTTAGTACTACCATGCCCTGAGATTAAAGTCAATGGAAAACTATAGCAACCCAATTCTGACATGATGACTAATGGCCTAGATCTTTCAGGAATGAAGGTTTGGCAAAGAACCAGGCAAAGAACCATAACCAGCTGAGGTGCTTGCTGAGGACAGAGGGAATACAGAACGGGTGGTGGAAGAAGGTAGTTCTAAATACCAGTTACTACCACATGACCAGTTGTAGAAATGAGGACCGTAATTGTTATCAATATTTCTGTGTTGTATGTGTGCATCAAAGTTTTTTGTTTTCTTTGCTTATAAAATGTAAGATGTAAACAGAGCTAGTGTGTTTTCTGTTGTACACATGTTTGTTGTATCTTATTAGGTGCAAGTACGACTTTATAATTGTCTTTAATCAGAGATTATGTATGGATTAAAGAGATGTGTACAGGTGCCAAGTTGACAAGGGGTGGACTGTGATCATTAAGGTTGTGTGTCAGCTTTTCTGGGCCATGATTCTTGGTGGTTTGTCAGTTATAATGTAGTTTAGCGGTCGTATAATGATGTAATCACTTCCATGATGAGATCTGATGTAGTGTAATCACCTCCATCATGAGATCTGCTATGAACGGCCAATCAGTTGAAAGGGATTTTCCTTGGGGGTATGGCCTGCACCCAATATATGTGGACTTTCTGGCAACATATTCTGGCTTTTGCTCTGCTCTGGATCCTGGACTCAGCCATCAGCATCTGACCTCAGGTTCTTGGAACTTGGGCCAGCAGCCTGCTGTCTTACCTGCCAATCCTGGATTCATCAGCCTTCACAGCCCATGAGATAAGATTCTGCCATCTGACCTGTGGCTTTTGGGTACATCAGCCCTCGCAGCTATGTTAGTCAGGAGAATTCTCCAGCCTGATGCGTGACCCAGGAACTTGTGACTTACCAACCTCTACAACTTCATGAGCCATTTCCTTGAGATAAATCTCTCTCTCTCTCTCTCTCTCTCTATATATATATATATATACACACACATATATCTATACACGTATATATGTATGTATATATACGCACTTCATTGGTTTTAATTCCCTAGAGAACCTAGCCTAAGACAATGCAAAAATGAAAAACCAAACCCGTTGCCATCGAGTCAATTGCAACTCATAGCGACTCTATAGGACAGAGTAGAACTGCCCCATAGAGTTTCGAAGGAGCGCCTGGTGGATTCAAACTGCTGACATTTAGTTAGCAGCCGTAGCACTTAACCTCTGCACCACCAGGTTTTCCAAGACAATGTGGAACAAGGGATATCATTGCTGGTGTCAGATGGATACTGGCTGAAAGCAGAGAGTACCAGAAAGATGTTTACCTGACTTTTATTGACTATACAAAGGCATTTGACTGTGTAGATCATAACAAATTATGGATAACATTGCAAAAAATAGGAATTCCAGAACACTTAATTGTGCTCATGAGGGAACTGTACATGGACCAAGAGGCAGTCATTCGAACAGAACAAGGGGATACTGCATGGTTTCAAATCAGGAAAAGTGTGCATCAGGGTTGTATCCTTTCACTATACTTGTTTGATCTGTAGGCTGAGCAAATAATCCAAGCAGCTAGACTATGTAAAGAAGAACAGGGCATCAGGATTGGAGGAAGACTCATTAACAACCTGTGATATGCAGATGAGACAACCTTGCTTGCCCAAAGCAAAGAGGACTTGAAGCACTTACTGATGAAGATCAAAGACTACAGCCTTCAGTATGGATTACACCTCAACATAAAGAAAACGAAAATCATCACAACTGGATCAACAAGCAACATCACGATAAAACAGAGAAAAGATTGAAGTTGTCAAGGATTTCATTTTACTTAGATCCGCAGTCAACACCCATGGAAGCAGCAGTCAAGAAATCAAATGACTTATTGCATTAGGCAAATCTGTTGCAAAAGACCTCTTTAAAGTATTAAAAGCAAAGATGTTACTTTGAGGACTAAAGTGAGCCTGACCCAAGCCGTGATATTTGCAATCCCCTCATATGCATGAGAACGCAGGACAATGAATAAGGAAGACCAAAGAAGAATTGATGCCTTTGGAATTATGGTGTTGGCAAAGAATATTGAATATACATACCATGGACTGCCAAAAGAATGAAGAAGTACAACCAGAATGCTCCATAGAAGCAAGGATGGTGAGACTACGTCTTATATACTTTGGACATGTTGTCAGGAGGGATCAGTAACTGGAGAAGGACATCATGTTTGGTAAAGTAGAGGGTCAGCAAAAAAGAGGAAGACCCTCAACGAGATGGATTGACACAGTGGCTGCAACAATGGGCTCAAACATAGCAATGATTGTGAGGATGGCGAAGGACTGTGCAGTGTTTCATTCTGTTGTACATAGGATCGCTATGAGTCGGAATTGACTCGAGGGCACCTAACAATGACAGCAATATGAACTGCCAGAAGAAGAAACAAGTCTGCCTTGGAAGATGTACAGCCAGAGTGCTTCTTGGAAGCGAGAATGGTAAGACTTTGTCTTGAGTACTTTAGACATGTTATCAGGAGGGACCAGTCCCTAGAAAATGATATCATGCTTGGTGGGGTAGAGGGTCAGTGAAAAAGAGGAAGACCCTCGAAGAGATGGACTGACACAGTGGCTGCAAGAATGGGATCAAACATAGCAACGATTGTGAGGATGGTGCAGGACCGGGCAGTGTGTCATTCTGTTGTACACAGGATAGCTATGAGTAGGCACTGACTCAATGGCACCTAACAACAACAACGTACCTGTGGTTATAATCCCATTTGGGAATGGGCTTTATTTGTTATGCTAATGAGGCAGTATTAGTGTTGTTTTTGTTAGGTGCCATCCAGTTGGTTCCAACTCGTAGTGACCCTATGTACAATGGAACGAAATGTTGCCCAGTCCTGTGCCATTCTCTCAGTCATGCTATGTTTGAGCCCACTGTTGCGGTCACTGTGTCAATCCATCTCACTGAGGGTCTTTCTTTTCCTCAAAATATAACTGGGGAAGAGCTGCCTCCTCAAAGTAGAGTTAACTTTAATGCTGTGGAAAGAATAAAGTTTTCAGGACCTTCATTTGCACAACTTAAAATGAAAAGAAACAGCTGCAAACATCCATTAATAATTGGAACAAGGAATGTATGAAGTATGAAATCAAGGAAAATTGGAAGTCATCAAAAATGAAATGGAATGCATAAAGATTAATATCCTAGGCATTAGTGAGCTGAAATGGACTGGTATTGGCCATTTTGAATCAGAAAATCATATGGTCTATGCTGGGAATGACAAACTGAAGAGAAATGGCATCTCATTGTCAAAAAGAACATTTCAAGATGTATCCTGAAGTGCAACGCTATCAGTGATAAAATAATATCCATACGCCTGTAAGGGAGATCAGTTAATACAACTATTATTCAAATTTATTCACCAACCAGTAAAGCCAAAGATGAAGAAATTGAATATTTTTACCAACTTCTGTAGTCTGAAATCGATTAAACATGCAGTCAAGGAGGATTGATAATTACTGGTGACTGGAATTCGAGAGTTGCAAACAAAGAAGGATCGGTAGTTGGAAAATAAGGCCTTGGTGATAGAAATGATGCCAGGGATTGCATGATAGAATTTTGCAAGACGAACTACTTATTAATTGCAAATATCTTTTTTCAACAACATAGATGACAGCCTCGCCAGATGGAAAACACAGGAATCAAATTGACTACATCTGTGGAAAGAGACGATGGAGAAGCTCAATATCATCATTCAGAACAAGGCCAGGGGAAGACTGCGGAACAGATCATCATTTGCTCCTATCCATCTTCAAGCTGAAGCTGAAACAAATTAAAACAAGTCCTCTAGAGCCAAAGTATGACCTTGAGTATACCCCACCTGAATTTAGAGACCATCTCAAGAATAGATTTGTTGCATTGAACACTAATGACGAAAGACCAGATGAGCTGTGGGATGACACCAAGGACATCATTCATGAAGAAATCAAGAGGTCATTAAAAAGGCAGGAAAGAAAGAAAAGACCAAAATGGATGTCAGAAGAGACTGAAGTTTGCTCTTGAACATAGAGTAGCTGAAGCGAAGAGAAGAAATAATGAAGTAAAAGAGCATAGTATTAGTGTAGGGTGTGTCTTAAATCAATCTCTTCTGAGATATGAAAGAGCAGATTAAGCTAGTTGGCCAACAAGCAAGCAAACAGAGGTAGAGGGGGATAGATGCCAGGCCATGTACTTGCAAAGGCCCTTCCCTCAGAGTGGACAGAGAGAGAGAGAAAGCCTTCCCCTAGAGCCAGTGCCCTGAACTTGGACTTCTAGCCTCCTAAAGTGTGAAAAAATGAATTTCTGTTCCTTAAAGCACCCCCTTGTGGTATTTCTGTTATAGCAACACTAGATAACTAAGAGCAGTGCAGGACAACTCAGAGGTCGAACTCATGCTCCAGAGCTCCCTGTGGATCAGGCTCCGAATGCCCCCTGCAGGAAGGAGGTGAGATTGCTCCCTCGCCTGGCTTTCCCCCTCCCAGCCATGCTTCCCCTTGCTTCTTTGGCTCCTCTCGTTCTCTCACATTCCACATATACTCAATCATGTCAGCTCCATCTTCAAATTCTACCCCAAATCTGGGCCGTTTCATTACCTTCACCATGACCATCCAAGTCCAGTCCACCATCAGCATTTGCCTGGACCAGTGCACTGGTCTCCCTGCCTCTACACATGGGTTATACGTCTCTTTGCACACACCAGCCAGAGGACTTCAAAAGTACATAAAAACAACTTTAACCAGTTGCTTTTGAGTTGTTTCTGACTTATGGCCACCCCATGTGTGTCAGAGTAGAATGTGTTCCACAGGGTTTCCAATGGCTGATTTTTTGGAAATAGATCACCAGGCCTTTCTGCCAAGGCGCCTCTGGGTGGACTTGAACCTTCACCCTTTTGGTTAGTAGCCGAGCACATTCACTCTTTGCGCCACCCAGGGACTGCAAGAACTTGTTGTGCACTGTCAAGTCGATTACTACCCACAGCGACCGCATAGGACAGAATAAAACCGCTCCATAGAGTTTCCTAGGTTGTAATCTTTACGGGAGCACATTGCTAAGTCTTTTCTCCTGCAGAGCCACTAACAGGTTGAAACCTCTTGACAGTTCAGTTAGCAGCTGAGCGCTTAACCATTATGCCATCATAGCTCCTTAAAAAGAAACTTAGATTGCTAACACTGACTTCACATTTCCCTGTGCCAGGCACTGTGCTAAGTTCTTTACGTGGCTGCTGAGTGCCTACTGGGTACCAGGCACTCTGGCCCATGCTGGGATAATGTGGTAAACGAGGAAGATCTGTGTCCTCTTGGCGCTGATATTCTGGTCGGGGAGACTGACATTCAATAAATGAAAGTACAAATAAGTTATTTGCTTACAGACTGTGGTAAGCGCTGAGGAAAATGAGCAGCTTGACGTGGTCATCACCGAGAGCCAGCTTCAGGGAGGTAGGGAAGGCTTCCCTGAGGAGGTGATCTCTGAGCTGAAAGCAGGAACCAGGTGGACAGCATTTCAGGCTCAAGCCCTGGAGCCAGTGTGGCTGGAGTAAAGTGGGGGGAGGTGAGAGGGTGGAGAGGTGATGGGCAGGTTGTGCAGGGCCTTATGGCTTTCACCCAGAATGAGATGGGAGCCACTGAAGGTTCTGGGCAGAGAAGGGATGGGACCTGGTTCAGGTGTTCACAGGCTGCTCCGGTGGCTGTGGGGAGGACAGGGTGTGCAAAGCAAGCAGGGAGCCAGGGGACCAGGGAGGAGACCACTGCACTGGTCCAAGTGAGTGATGATGGGGCTGGATCCAAGTGAAACTATGGTGATAAGTGGGCGGGCTTAGGAGCTACTGTAAAACCTGTGAAAGCCAGAACCTGTGTAAGGTGGAAACCTGTTACAGGAAGCTCGAATATTTTCCACTAATAGTGACCAAAAAAAGTGGTAAGACTGTACCCTGCCAAAGGCGGAAAATTTGCGAGACCTGGAAAAAAAGGTAGTCTCAGCAGAGTTCAGGCTCTCACAGGTTTTGCTGTATTTGGGGGGCAGGTCTAAAGGGGCTGGGAGTAAGGAAAAGACTAGAAACGCAAGATCGAAGAGAAAAGGGACTCCAGAGTCAGTACAGGGCAGCGTGGAGGGCTTTGGAGTCAGGGAGGCCTGGGGCAAATGCCTTATTTGCTTCTTGCCTGCAGGGCAGCCTTTACACATGGCGCCAAATCTCTCAGCCTTCTTTTATCATAGGCAAAATGAGGGTAGTTAACAGCAGTGGTGCGTAGTGCGCAGGAGATAGGGAGTACTCCAAAGGTGGCTAGTGAAGAAAAAATTCCTGGGGAGGGAGCAGTTATAGATGGCCTGGAGGTGCGGTTGCAGAGAGCTGGCACCAGGAGGCAGTAGTGAACCTCCAGGCAGTGGGGCGTGTCTTCCAAGCTGGTCTTTGCAGCTTTGCCAGATAAAAGCGGTTAGGCCAGACAGTGCAGCTTCAGGCGCCTGGGCCCCCTGGAGAAAGCAGGCCTCGGGGCACGTGTCCAGGCCCATGTGGGCAGGAAGTGAACAGGCACTGCTGCCTTCTGGACTCCAGGGATCAGAGCTCAATAAGGGGCATTTGTGCGCCAGGCGCCTGCAGGCAAAACCTGAGCTGCCTGAATGATGGAATTCAGGTGGAGGCCTGGGCCAGCAGACAGTGGGCTTCCTGCCTCCCCCTCCAGCTGGGAGAGTCACCCCAGCTCAGAGAATCCCAGGGCAGTCAAAACTGGGGTTCGTCTTCCGGCCTCCCACTCCCCCAACAAACTCGCCAGGCCTGGAGTCTGTACAATAGGCACTTTATTTAGTGGTTGGAATGCAGTTACACGTGGGGGTGTGCAGGCTGAATGGGGGTGGGAGCGGGGGCTGGGACAGGCACTGGAAACGGGAGACCCCAGACTGGGAATTCTCCCTCTGGGATCCATGAACAGTGCTTATGAGCCAAGACGAGAAGTTGGGGGAATCTTGGGAAATGGCAAAGGGGGAACAGGGAAACCAGGTCCCCTGAGTTCAACACATTTGGCAAAAGGATCCTCAAGGTGAGGTGACTGGGCAGAGGGCCCGGTTTGCCCAGGATCTCCCCAGGCACACCCAAAATCGCCCCTTGGGTAGATTTCAGTTTCTTTTTTCTCTTACAAAGAGAGCCGTGTCATTAACTGGCAGAGACGCGGGGAGAAATTCAGCCCAGCTCCTCCATCCGTCAGGTTTCTATTAAGAAGCAATTAGCCTTCTCCTCCTCCTCCCCGCCTGCTCCGGTCTGTCCACACAGGCTTCTGTCCAGGTGCCCCTCCCCCAGCAGTCTCACTAAGTCTTCTCTCATCAACAGCCCCTGCTGCTGCCTCACACACCAAGACACCTCACCTCTTACACGTACATCCCCTCCCCAGCCACACCCACTGAGAGGCATACAAAGGAAGGCACTCCTCAGGGGCCCCATCTGAGCTGTTGAGACCAAAAAAAAAAAAAAAAAAAAAAAACTAACAGACCCTTTAATGTATGTCAAGGTTGAAAAAATCATAAAGAAATGCTTCTGGCGGCCCTTGAGCCAGTTGTTCCACAACAGGAAAGGCGTTGGGTCCTGGCCAGACCGGAGGGTTAGGGGAGAGATCCAGGGAGTAGAAAGCTCCAGCTCCCTGCAGCCTGCCACTCCTGAGACACCACCATGGGCCATAAGATGGGGAGGAAGCATGTGCAAGCCGGAGGCCAGGCCCATCACAGCCTAGACACTGAGAGGCCCCACCTGACAGCTCCCTGTCTGGGCCGGTGGGGGCTGGAGTGACTCATTTCTCAGTCTAGCGGCCTTATGTAAAAACACTGCCCGTAGGCATAAGAAGAAGATACTCCAAATCCTCCAAGTTTCCGGAAACTGGTGGTAACTGGAGCCCTGGTGGTGCAATGGATGAGAGCTGGCTAACCAAAAGGTCAGCAGTTCAAATCCACCATCTGCTCCTCGGAAACCCTATGGGACACTTCTATTCTGTCCTATAGGGTCGCTATGAGTTGGAATTGACTCAAGGGCAATTGGTTTTTTTGGGGGGTGGTAACTGGATGTGGAGAGAGGGCAGTGATAGGCCCTCGGGTAAGCCCAGTGGGGCTGGGGGTACTGACCCAGGGGCAGAGCACCCAGTGTGAGGCTTCCAGAGAGGTGGGGGAGGGTGGAGGCCTTTACGACTCTGTCGACTTCTTGTTAGTCTTGTTCAAAAGCTTCTTGAGGTTGGAAGACATGAAGTAAGGCCTCTCGGCTGAGCCATCATTCCGCTCCAGGTCCTCCACTGCAGAGAGAGGCCCCAGAGCAGATGGTGTGATGGGGAGCCCACGGGCAGGGGCCTCTGGGTTGGGGTGGGCGAAGGAGGGTCACAGAGAAGCCTCAGAGGGTTAGGAAGCAAGACACACGAGGACCGGAAAGGGGTGGACTGTGGAAGGCTTGGGAACAGGACGTACACACGCTCCCCACACTCCCGGGCAAGGCAGCCCCCCCATGCATCCCGGTCTACAGCAAGGAAATGAAGAGGCCTGCCTGGCCCCCAGTCCTGGGAACGCAAGGCCCAAGCAGCCTTTCTTCACGCGACTTCCTCCCGCTTCCCCTCCTCTGCACTCCCCTTCAACAGGATGTCTCTCAGCTCAGGCGACATGAAGTAGGGTCGCTCCTGAGAGCCGTCATTCCTTTCCAGGTCCTCACCTGGGCTCCCCCCAGGAACCGGCCAGGGGAAATGGGGTGGTCCATAAGGAAGGGAAAAAGGAGGCAGGGGGAGAATGGGGAAGCCAGCAGGCATAGAGGAGAGGAGAAAAGGAAAAAAAAAAAAAAAAAAAAAACAGACAGACAGATGGAGAGACCAGAGTTAGTGGCAGCCACATATCCCCCCAACAAAGCCAGAAACTCCAAAGCCAGGGCCCAGGGCAGAGTGTTCCAGACACAGCCTGGGGCGGGGACAATAGGATGGAGCAGCTGCCAGCAGAGGAAGGAAGCCGGGAAGGCATGTCAGTCCCCAGGGAAGCTGAGGGCAAAGGGCAGTGAATATGTGGCCCCTGCCTGAGGGGAGATGCTAAGCCCAGAGGGGAGAGGGAGTCAGGGCCCAGCAATGGTCGGAATAAGGGGTCACTTACAGAAGCAGAGGAACAGCGTGTCCACACACATCCCATAGACACTGAAGAAGCCGTGGGCTATCAAGTACGAGCCGACGATCACCGTCTGGCCAAAGAGAAAAGAACTGCTTCAGCCCCAACACCTGCCCAGCATGGTCCTCACCCACATCCCCCCTGGCCAGATCATGCCACTCTCCTGCTGACAGCACTCCCGTGACCCCACTGGCAATTGGAATAGCATCGTAACTCCTCACCCCTGCCAGCAGGGCCCCACTGTCCACACCACACCCCTTGCTTTCTTTCACCCCAGGGCCTTTGCATGTGCTGTTGCCGTGACTTAGCTGAGTCTATGCCTCCTTGTTCCTCTGCTTCCAGCTCAAACCTCCACTCCTCAGGTCCCACCTCCTTCAGGAAGCTGTCTCTGACATCTAGACCAGTCAGGTCCTTGTTTTATGCCCTCTTAGCACTGTGCGTCCCTCCTCCAAAACAGTCCTCTGGTTGAAATTTTATTCATGTTTAGGGCATTACAGGAGGAGCCCTGGTGGTGCAGTGGTTAAGCACTCGGCTGCTAACCGAAAGGTGGGTGGTTTGAACCCACCAGCTGCACCATGGAAAAAAGATATAGCAGTTTGCTTCCATAAAGATGTACAGCCTTGGAAACCCTATAGGGCAGTTCTACTCTGTCCTATAGGATCGCAATGAGTTGGATTTGACTTGATAGCAACAAGCTGAGTTTAGGGCATTACAGGTTTAATGCCCACATCCCCGTTAGACTGTGTCTGTCTTGTTTACTGCTGTATCTCTAGCAATTTGGAGACTCCCAGGGCCTTGGCTGGTGCCTAATAAACATTTGTGGACTGAAGTAAGTGGCCCCGAAAGAGATTAACTAACTTGCCCGAATTACGACTGGCAAACAGATAAACTTAGATAAAAATCTAGGTCACCAGGATCCAGGGCCTGCAGCCAAATACTGTACTGCTTTCAGGGTGAATACCCAACCCCTCCACAGCCCTGTCACCTCCCTGCCCTTATCTAGGCTCCTCACTCGCTCCACACCAGTCACTGTCCTGCACAGCCCCACTTCAGGGCCTCTGTACTTGCTGCTCCCTCTGCCTCGATACTGCCTCCGTCTGCTTCAGCCCTCAGCTCCAAGATCACTTCCACAGTGAAGTCGCCTGCACGCCGAGGCTGGCTTAGTTCCTCTACCATGTCTAACCCAAAAAAACCCATCACCATCAAGTCGATTCCAACTCATAGCACTCAATAGCACAGAGGAGAGCTGCCCCATGGGGTTTCCAAGGCTGTGATCTTTATGGAAGCAGACTGCCACATCTTTTACTCACGGAGCAGCTGGGGGGTTCGAACCGCCCACCTTTCAGTTAGCAGCCGAGTTCTTTAACCATTGCAGCACCAGGGCTCCTAACATGTATAACAGTTCCCAGAACTCACCCCTGCGACCGTGACCAATTTGCAATCACACATTCACCAATGCTTTTATCTGATTAATGTCTGTTTCCCGCTAAACTGTAAGCCCCTGGAGGAAGCCCTCTCCCCAGCACCTGGGACACAGTAAACCAAAAAACCAGATGCCGTCAAGTTGACTCTGACCCATGGCAACCCCATGAGTGTCAGAACTGAACTGTGCTCCAGTGGGTTTTCAGTGGCTGACTCTTGGAAGCAGATCACCAAGCCTTTCTTCCCAGGCACTTTTGGGTGGACTCAAACCTCCAGCCTTTGAGTTAGCAGCTGAGCATGTTAACATTTGCACCCGCCAGGGACTCCTAGTGCTCAAAAAATGTTTGCGGACAGAATAAATAATCAATCCACCACCTCTGACCCCCATCCACATCTGTCCAGTCAAGGAGGTCAAGCAAGTCCCAATATCTCCTTCTTCCTGGGTCCCCACCCACGCCAGAGGCCCATACCAGTATAGGGACCCAGTAATAATTGAGGGGCGGTGCTGTGTCCTGGACGAGTCTGATACGGTGGGTGAAGAAGAAGAAGGCCAGGATCCCTGGAGAGTGGGAAGAAACCAGGATGGTTGAGGGTTCTGCCTAAAGGAAGTAACCCTCCCAAACAATGGACGAGCAGATGGCCATCACAGAAGGCGGAGATGTTCATGGGTCACCCCCAACAGGCTCCCACACCCTGGGTGTGCCACACTCACCCACACTACCCACGACCAGAAGTTTGCCCAACAGGAAGAGAAAGTCAGTCACTTTGTCCAGGACAGCCACTCTGCAGGGGGACAGTGAAGGACAGGCGTGAATGCTGGCTCAGGGAGAAAGGGAGGGAGGGAGGAGAAAGGGAGGAGGAAGAGGAGGGAGGGATCAAGAGAAAGGCATCTTCTCTGACCTGATGATGTTTCTCATGAGCAGGAAGAAGGCGTTCCTGGCTGAGGTGCAGAAGTTGGTGCCGTAGATGGCGATCTGGGGTAGGGGGTGGGAGGGCAAGATCAGGGCCACTGGGTGGGGCTGGGGGCTCTGCCCACCCAACAGGAGGCTGCAAGCTGCACTGGGGGTCCCAGCTCCACCCACCATGATGTAGGCGTTCCTGTTGAGAAATTTGATGAACTTCTCCAGGCACCAGAAGCAGCATTTGAGACAGGTCATGACGAACTTGGCAAACTTGTTCTGTGCAGCTGAGAGAGGAGGGAGGGATGCAGAGGTGAGAGGGGACCCACCCAGCCTGGTAGGAATTTCACCTCTCAGTCAGCCAGGGGCCTGCCACAGTCTAAGACTTCCAAAGACTGGAAGAGGAGAAAAAAAATCCAGGACCCCTGGGGCCCTGCCCCACACCCAGGCAGGAACCAGCCAGGGGCAGGCCCCTCAGCCCCGCCCCACAACGAGGACGCTCCCTCCAGGCCTTTCAGCCTAGCCTCTCATACAGGAAGGAACCAATCATGACCCACACTGCTCCCCGGCCCCGCCTCCCAGGCGGAAACTAATCCTTGCCACCTTCTTAGCCCTGCCCCAAAACAAGGCTAGTCCCAGCACCACAGGCTCTCCTCTCCAAATACGGAACCACTTTTAGCCACACCCTCCCGACCCGATGCTGTAGAGTGGATTTCTACTCATAGCAACTCTATAGAGCAGAGTAGAACTGCCCCACAGAGTTCCCAAGGAGCGGCTGGTGGATTTGAACTACTGACCTTTTGGTTAGCTGCTTAACT
Source organism: Dugong dugon (assembly GCA_030035585.1). NCBI lineage: Eukaryota > Metazoa > Chordata > Mammalia > Sirenia > Dugongidae > Dugong > Dugong dugon. The sequence goes on along the minus strand of CM057462.1, from coordinate 14,346,469 downwards.
CTTAACTACTGCGCCACACCCTCCCAAGCACCAACAAATCCCAGCCCAACTTTCTAGCAGGAACTAAAGGCCCAGGCCTTTTGGCCCCACCCCCTCAAAGGTAAACATTTTATGGGTTGGGTGCTCTCAGGACTCTTTCATTGCAGAAATCAGTCACCCTTAGCCCCACCCCCATAGGGAGAAACCAATCACTACCCTCTCACCTTGACCCCGCCCCCAACCCGAACGAAAACCAATCCCAGCCTACCCTCCTCTGCCCCCCACAGCTGCCAAAGAACTAATCCTGGTCTGCCCCTTAGCCCCGCCTCCCACAATGGGAGCCAATGCCAGTGGCTAGTGGGCCTCACCTTTCAGGCGGTGGTCCAGGTACTCAAGAATCACTCGGATGATCTGCACAATGGCTAGAATGAGGGCCCCAAAGGCCAGCGAGCCTGTGTGGTACCTGCATGCAGAGGGGGCTGTCAGTGGCCCAGTAAGGCCTTCCCACACTGCACCCCCAACCCCGAGTCATCGGCAACCTCACCGAAGCGCCCGGCCGAAGGCGGAGAAGAGCGGGAATGCAGGCAGGTCGTCGGGCTTGCGCAGAGCCCAATAGTAGGAGGCGAAGGCACCAGCCAGCGTGACCTGGCCCAGCGCCAGCACGAAGTTGGCCAGCCAGAAGAACATGAAGGCATTGAAGATCTGCAGGCCCAGCAGCGCCCGGTGATAGCCAGACTCACCACCATAGAAGGCGAACTGGCAGCGGGCACCTGGGCACAGCTGGGATTCATTAGAGGAAGGGAAAGTCTGTGGGAGACACAGAACCTCAGTGAAGTCGAGTGGATTCTGACTCATGCTGACCCTACAGGACAGAGTAGAACTGCCCTATAGGGTTTCCAAAACTGTAATCTTTAGGGAAGCAGACTGCCATATCTTTCTCCTACAGAGGGGCTGGAGAGCTCAAACTGCTGACCTTTCAGTTAGCAGCCAAGCGTTTAACCATTAGGCAGCAGGCTGGGGGTCAGGCAAACCATGAGTAAAAGAGGAGTCATGGGAATCAGTACAAAGGCCAGAGACTTAAGGAATTGGGGGTTCAGGATAGACACTTGTGAAAGAGGTTCTAGAGGTAAGACCAGTGATCACTTTGGAGTCCTTGAAGTAGGAGAAGCTATCTTGGGAATCAGGCTGGGGTCATGAGTCAGTGGGGTGGCCACGTGTGCAGGACGAGAGGGCCAGAGATCAACGTGAGGGCCAGAGGGTCAGCACGGGAATTGTGAGGTCAGGCTGGGGGCTGTGAAAGGCAAGGAAGGAGTTCTAGAAGCAAGGACTGGCCATTGTGGGGGCCAAGAGAGGGGTGTTGGGGCTAGAAATGAAGTCAAAGGGAAAAAAGATGGGTGGCTCAGCACCCAGGTTGGGAAAGGCTGCTAAGTTGCAGAAAGGAAGCCACCTTGCCCTGAGAAGTTGCTGGGGCCAGTGTTGGGGTCTCTTCCCCTCCATGCCCCCAACATCCAGCACAAGGCATACAGCAGGCACCAAGTGTTTGTCTAATGATGTCTAAGTGGGGGTGAGAGGTTTAAAATTGTCTGGGGGCTGCTGGGGCAATGTCCCCCTCACCCGTGGGCACCCACCTCAGGGTTGCAGGTTCTCCCAGCAACTGGGCAGGCGGTGTCATTAAAGATCTTGTAGACAGCTTCGTTGGAAGTGGATAGGAAGCTGGAAGCTCATTAAGGAACCCAAGGTCAGGGATTAGGGACCCCAGGGGCATGTGGGGAAAGGATCCATTCCCCAACCAGGTTCCGGTGCTGTCCCCAAACTGTGGGCCACTTCCAGGCAAGTCTGGCCCCTAGCCATGCCAGGGCTCTGGCGGTGGATACACGGCAGTGCTGGCCCAGTAGGCAATGCAAAGACACAACAGGAAGAAGGTGACCAGTGGGAACAGCATGGAGCACATGACGTATCCCACAGCCCTGAGGAGGTGCAGAAATGCAGGCGTCAGGGCCCAAGCAGGCCTGGGAACCCCCACCAGGCCCCCAGGCCCCTGGCCCCCACCTGCTGGCTTCCTTGATGAGCGCAATGGCGATGAGAATTCTCTTCCGTAGAAAGATGAGCAGCAAGATGATAATGACCTCAAGGATGCTCAGAATGATCACTGCAGGGGGTAGAGGGTGGCTGAGCCTGCTATTCTCCTAGGCTCTCCCACTCCCTTTCAGGCCTCCTGGTGGGCAGACTCACTGAAGGCCATCCAGGTCTGCCGCAAGTGCAGATACACACGGAAGTCCGTTTGGAAGCCGAGGTCCATGAGGGAGACATCAGAGCCAGCCTCACCACGCAGTCGGGAGTACTCCATGTAGCAGTGGAATATTCCTGTGCACAGGGACCACAATGCGAAGACTGACCTCAGCCCACCAGCTCCTCTCCCAGCCTTGCAAAGTAGATACCAAACCCCAAAAACCTGTTGCCATCAAGTTGATTCAGACTCATAGCAACCCTACAGGACAGAGTAGAACTCCTCTATAGAGTTCCCAAGGCTGTGCTCTTTATGGAAGCAGACTGCCAACTCGTTCTCCTGCGGAGCAACTGGTGGGTTCAAACCGCCGACCTTTTGGTGAGCAGCCAAGCACTTAACCACTGTACCACCAGGGATCCTTCTAAAGTAAGTACAACCACTCCCATTTTATAGAAGCAAAAACCCAAGTTTGCGGAAAGGGTGCCGCTGTGGCTTACTCCTGCCTCAGGGCCTTTGCACGTGTTCTCTCTGCCTGATATATTCTCTCCCCATGGCTGGATCTCTCACATCCTTAGTCTCTGCTCAAATGTCACCTTCTCATGTAACTTTGCTGAGGCCCCGGGATCCTCACTTAGAACCATACGCTTCCACCCTTTGTATTCTTACCCCCTTCCCTGCTTCAAAGTCCTAGTGATTTTTCTGGTTTATTTGTTTCTTGTCCACTTACCCCATGCCCCTTAGGAATATAAGCTCCAAGACAAAAAGGATTTGTCCTGATTTGTTCATTGCTATAAGACTAGGGCCTCAAAAATGGCCAGGACACAGTAGGTACTCAGTAATACAGTTGATCCTCATTCACAGATTCTGTATTTGCAAATTCGCCTACTCACTACAATTAATTTTTAATCTCTGAATCAGTACTCATGGCATTTTTACATCATTCATGGACACACACAAAGTGGTGAAAAATTTGAGTCACTCAACATGCGTGTTACAAGCTGAGGTCAAACAAGGCCACAGTCTGCTTTCTTGTTTCAGCTCTCAAGACTAAACATGTGGCCTTTTCAGTCTATTTTGTGCTAGTTTTTCTGCTTTCTGCTGGTGATTTTTGCTGTTTAAAATAGCTCCAGGTATAGTGCTGAAGTGTTTTCCAGTATTCAAAGTGCAAGAAGCCTGTGATGAAAATATACAGGTTACATGAGCTTCATCTAGGCCTGAACTATAGTGCTGTTGGCCGTGAGTTCAACGCTAATGAATCAACAGTATATATTCAATAAGGTGCCTTGAAACAAAAACACACTTAAAACAAGGTTATGTATTATTGGTTGATGAAAATGTGATCAGAGGCTTGCAGGAAACTAACCCTGTAATTTCACTGTTAAGGACTGCATTATGTCCCCCTAAAATATGTGTTGAAATTCTAATCCTTGTGCCTACAAATATGACCTAGTTTGCAAACAGGGGTTTTCTTTTGTTATGTTGGTGATGTTATACCAGAGTAGGGTGGTTCCTAAACCTAATCACTGTTGAATTGAGAAAAAGAGTAGAACAGACACAGAGATATACACAGAGAGAAGACAGATGCCAAGGCACTCCCAGAACTACTGACAAGGAAGGCCCTCGCCTTAGAACCTCACCCTGAATTCAGACTTCTAGCCTCCTGAACTGTGAGAAAAGAAACTTCTGTTTTTGAAAGCCACCCACTTGTGTATTTTTTGTTACAGCAGCTCTAAGTTAACTGAGACAGACCCCTAGAAGCAATGGTTCAGTATTTGCTAATTCAGTGTTCCTGGAGATTTCAGAACACGTTGTCAGGTGCCATGGAGTCGGTTCCGACTCATAGCGACCCTTGTACAACAGAACAAAACGCTGCCCGGTCCTGCACCATCCTCACAGTCGTTACTATGTTTGAGCCCACTGTTGCAGCCACTGTGTCAGTCCATCTCATTGAGGGTCTTCCTCTTTTTCGCTGACCCTCTACCTTGCTAAGCATGATTCCCTTCTCCACGGACTGATCCCTCCTGATAACATGTCCAAAGTACGTTATAGAACATAACTACCCTGAATAATGAGAATCAACTGTATATGTCAAGATGCTGCGGCCTGAGGTCTCCCTCTGACCCACTTGCTACCCTTGACAATGATTCCTGATGTGGGGGGTGTGGGTGTTGGCCTTCAGTGGGGAAGCATTAGGGATTTTTAGCATTCCCCGTGGCTCTGTGTAGAATAAAATTACAAAATACCTATAAAGAAGAAAACCAATCAAGTCACCCAAAATGCCAGCACCTAGTCAGAAACCAATATTAGCATAAATATTTTGGTCTCTATGCTCTCCGATTTTGTTGCATAGCAGGTTTTTTTTCCTTCTGAAAAGTTTAAATGAACAATCAAAGTATTAAGTCCTGTGTTTTAAGCACAGTCTCTCGGTTCCACAGGCCTGAGCTAAACAGGGTCCTCCCACTCTCTCGTCCTCACACTATCTCATTCACATGGAGCCTCCCAACCAAGCCTTCCAAGCAGTAAATACTAATTATCTGCATTTTATAGAGGAAGAAATTGAGGCACAGGGAGGTTGAGTCACTTGCCCAAGGTCAAAGCTAGGAAGTGGCAGAGCCAGGATTCAAACCCTGGTTTTCTTGTGCCGGAATGTGTATCCTTAACCACTGTGCTAAGCAGCCAGCTTGAGAATGCCTTTTGCTGTCAACAAAATACAGATTCAGGCCCTGGTTTAGAAGGCTACAAAGAGCCTCACTGCAGGCCTACACTGGTGCTGATTTAACCCATCCTCCATCAGTGGGTACTGAGGTTGTTTCCAAGTGTCTGCTCTTATAAACAACACTGAGATGAACATCTTTACAAATACTCCGAGTAAAAGATGGAGAATACCTGGTGACTTAGGATAAAATTCTTGATGGGCCACTGCCAGGTCAAAAGTCATGGGCATTTTGCAGACCCTGGGCACAGAGGGGTCAAGGAGAGGGAGACTCACCATAGCCCAGAACCAGAATCACCATAACGATCATCACCCAGACCATAATGCCAGCCAGGAAGCGGAGCAGGACGATGAACAGGAGGCTCATCACCATGGCAATGACCAGGCCTCTGGGGGATAAAAATGGGGGTGTAAGTAGACCTCCCCCGTCACCAGCCTCAGACGGGGCAACACGGAGAAGGATGCCTTCCTTCCCGACTTACATGACAATCCAGTACCAGGAGACAGTATAATCCTCAAAAATCCGCATGGCCAGCTGCCGTGCCTCCAGGATCCCATTGGCCTTCCTGGGGGAAGGCAGACAAGGCTCAGGTCAGACCCAGCTCCACGATCAGGCCAGCGCTAGGGGACGCCCTGTCCCGCCCAGGAGAGCGCAACCCTGGTGTGGTGGGTGGCAATGCTCACTTGGCGCCCTCCACCAGATCTGTGATGTTTTTCCGATGGCCATGACCATCCTCGTAGGTCGTCTCATTGCCCACCATGAGGACCCCCTTGTGGGCATGGATGGCTGGGAAGCATCGTTGGGCCACTAGAGGGAGCAGGGGATGAGACCAGTGAGGCTGAACCCCTGCAACTCCTCCTCAAGCCCCACCAAACGCATGGGACCCCCCTGACTCACAAGGCTTGCTGGGGGTGATGACGGCAGGGCAGTCACCATCCCGAAGCACCTCGGTCACACCCTGCCAAGAGGGAAAAAATAAAATAAAACCAAACTCGTTGCCAGCGGACTCACAGCAACCCTACAGGACAGAAAAGAACTGCCCCATAGGGTTTCCAAGGCTATAATCTTTACAGAAGCAGACTGCTACACCTTTCTCCTGTGGAGCAGCGGGTGGGTTCGAACGTCAACCTTTCAGTTAGCAGCCGAGGACTTTAACCATTGTGCCACCAGGGCTCCTCCACCAAAAGAGAGGGAGGGGGTTAATCCCCAGGCTGGTGCCTTCCCACATGCCCCTGCCTGGACCAGGGCAGCCTCCCGCTCACCTTGTTATTCTGGAAGCCAGGCACACAGAACTGCTTGTAGTACCCAAAATCAGGGGAGGCACGGGCGTTCAGGTAGGTGAGGTAGCGGTCGGGGCATTTCTCCACGCAGATCTGGAGGGCAGAAGAAAGAGGTTGGACGGGGTTCAGAACAGAGATTCCACCCCATGTTCACCAGGGAGAGTGGAAGGGCTGGGGAAGAAGCCGGTACTACAGGATGAAGAAGAGACCTGGTAATGGAAAGGGAAGGCAGGCAAGGGGGAAGGGAGGGAACAGGTTACCTGTGGGGTGGGACACTGGAATTCCAGGAGGACCAGGGGGCTGGCACACTTCACAATGTTGAAATAAAACAGGTAGGGTTTGTCCCTGGAGTTGAGGAAGGGGGATGGAAACTGTCACGATTTTCTTGACCACTCTATATGAAATATCTTCACGAAAATAACAACAATCTAACTGTAGCAGCAGCAGCAACTCCATGCCAAGCACTGCTCTACGCTCCGCACATGTACTGGCTCATCTAACCATCACAATGGCCTCATGAGGTGTGACTGTTCCGATCCTCATTTTAGAGATGAGGCAACTGAGGTCCAGAGATGTTGAGACACTTGCCCCAGGTCACACAGGCAGGGAGTGGTGGAGCCTGGACTGAACTTGGTGTTACCTCGCCTGTTCATCACCATGATTTCAAATCCAGTGCTGTCTCAGCTTGGTGTTCCTCCCCTAAAATGTGAACCACCTGAGGACAGGACACTCAATGTCTCACTTAGTGCCGAGTCCCCGAGGCTCAGTAGGGAATGGGAATAGTGAGAATTTTGTAAATATTTGTTGACTGGACTTATGGATGAATTGACGGATGGGTAGAGGTGAGGGGAAACCTAGAACCTTCTCTCCTGTGTTCAGGAAACCCTCCTGCCCCAACCTCCCCATTCCCACCAGTCCCCAAGGAGCCAGACTCACGCGTTTTTCGTGCCCTTCTGCCCGCAGAACTCGCCTCGGCTATCAGTAGGGTAGATCACCTTTCGAGGGTCCCCATGGGTCCAGGCTGCGGAGGGATCCAGGAACAGTGAGGTGCCTCCACTACTGAGCACCAATCCCAGCCCTGCCCCAGAAGCTGTGGCTGTCCCCTCCCACTCTGGAACCTCAGGTCTGGTCCCTTCCACTCACCTATGATACCCACAGCCACATAGCCTACAATGGCCAGGAGGAGGGCCACGCAGCAAATGATGTCAGTGCAGCCCCTGAGGAGCAAAGAGTCAATGTCAGAGCAGGAGGCTTGGTGCTGGGTATCATGGGCCCATCGTGCCCCACACACATACCTGCATCTGTGTGTTGTTTGGACACATGTTCCTGGGTGGTACAAATGCTGTGCCAAAGGGCATGTACATTTTCAATTTTGATAACTAATGCTACAGTGTCCTCCAAGGAAGATGGGGCAATGTTCAGTTCTCTTTTGATTGAGAGTACCCGTTTCCCCACATCTTCACCAGCACTAGGTATTAATGTTTTAAAAATTTTAAACTATTTTATTGCCAAAAGATTAAATACAAACATAGTAAAAATTAAAACCGTATACGAGCGTATACAATAAAGAAGTAAGTCTCCCTGTACAATCCCTCTCGTCATAAGTAATTTTTAATGATTTCTTGTCAGTACTTTGGGATATTTATTAGGTGTGATTATAATACACTCACTGTTCTGTGTCTTGCTTTTTCCACTTAATATATTTAGAGGGATCCACATCACTACGTAGAAGAGTTCTTGTATTTTTTAACAGCTGTGGAGCCCTCCTGGCGCAGTGGTTAAGCACTTGGCGGCCAACCAAAAGGTGGGCAGTTTGAACCCACCAGCCACTAAAAGTGTGGTAGTCTGCTTCTGAAACAATTAAAACCCCAAAAAACAAACCCACTGCTGCAGAAGTCAATCCTGACCTATAGTGACCCTGTAGAATAGAACAGAACATCCCATAGCATTTCCAAGGCTGTAATCTTTATGGGAGAAGACTGGCACATCTTTTTCCCGCAAAGCAGCCGGCCTTTCAGTTAGAAGCTGAGCTGTTAACTACTGCGCCACCAGGACTCCTTCCATAAAGATTACAGCCTTAGAAACCCTACGGGGCAGTTCTATTATGTCCTGTAGGGTCACTATGAGTTGGAATCGACTCGACGGCAACATTTGATAATATTACAACCTAAGGATAAATTGTAATTTATCTACCTAGTTCCTAAGGATAGATATTCAGATTATTGATTTTTGCCATTTTCAAAAAGGCAGCAATAGCATATATTATTGTCCATGTGTGCAAGGTTTACTGGGAGAATTTTTTCCCTAGGATTAAAATTTTTGGAACAAAAAGATGTACAGCAAACATTTTCAGGACGAATGGAAATCAAGAAGGCGAGAGTGTTGGCCCATCTCGGGGTTGGCAACCAATGTCACAAAATAATTTATGTATTAATTGTTTAATAAACTAATTTGCTCTGTAAACTTTCACCTAAAGCACAGTAAAAACATTTTTTTATGGTATTCCCAAATTCCCTCCTAAAAGACGACACCAATTAGTTTTACAAGCAGAATACAAAAAATGATTAGAAATCATTTCTAATCTTCGCTAATCTGTGATGGGGAAATTATATTTTGTCATTGTTTTATTACTTTAGTGAGGTTGAGCATCTTTCCATACATTCACTGTCTATAGTATTTTTTGCTGTACAAATTATCTACTGTCTCAACCTATTTTAAAAATTCATTTACAAGATTTCTTTGTATCTTAAAAAAAATCGGTCCTCTCATCAAGTTGCAAAGATGTATCAGCAGTTTGTTGGAAAACAGATGGGGTGGGTGTGAAAAAACAGGGTGGGGGCAGTATTAGCAGCCCTCCCTCCCCCCAGGAATCCCAGAGCCCTTACCTGTTGTAAATAGGTCCTTTGAAGGTGGGGTCATACTTCTGTGGTGTTCCTGAAAATCAACCAGATAGAGCTGGGTGGGCCAATAGAGCTGGATTAAGACAGGGCTGGGAGACCTCCCTTCCGGGACCATACCCAAGCCCCCAGCCAGAGCAGGCCAGGGTAAGGGGAAGAGTCCTTAACTGTTGCTAACACCCCTATTTATCACCTGAGGGCCACCCGCTGGGGAGGGGGCTGGGATGGTGGCCATCAAGCGAGAGAGGAAGGTTTGACGTGGGATCTCGGAGAGAAAGCTCCCGAAGGAGTGCTGGGGAGAGGGTCACAGGGACCGGCCCTTCGAGCAACGGGCAGGTGTTTGGAGGGACCTCTGGGAGGCAGCTCCAGGGTGAAACTGGGATGAGGCTTCAGGAAGAGACCTGCAATCCACTCCTCCACCCTAGTCCACCTGTGGGTCCTCTCAGCCCTCCAGGCGTCCGGGCCCCACCGGGAAAGGGGTGAGGCCCAGCTCCAGGCAAAGGCCAGGCCGAGCGGGCGCTGCCTACCGTGCTTCCCATAGTAATTCTCCTGCTCGCCCCCCATGGCTGCGGGCGCCATGCCCCACGGCGTCCGCCCGCTCCGCGCCTCCTCCGCCTCCGGTCTGCAGGCGCCAGCGTCCGGAGGGAGACACCGACCTGCGGGCTAATGATGGCTCCTCCCAGCTAAGAGCCAGGCGGGCAGCCGAAACCGGTCGGACCGGCCGGAGCTGAGCACTGCCAGGGGACTGACGGACGGAGGGAGGGCGGAGCGGGCCTGGCGGTGGCAGCTGCTCCCGCCACTCAAGCCCCTGCCCGATTTAGCTCTCCACGCCCCCTCCCCGCCCCAGGAAATACTGTGGCATCAACCGGTGGCCTGGATCCTGTCTACCCCGCCATACACCCGCCACACTGCCTAGAACACCAACTCCTAATCCTGGGAGGAGGCCTAATACTGCACCATTCTCCAGGTCTGGAAACTGAGGAACAGTGTGGAAAATCACTACCTCAGAGCCTCACAGCTGGCAGATGGCCGGGTCCAAACAACCAACCACGGAGTTTGGGGCTGAAAACCCTCAAACCAGTGGATGAGTGGTTATTTTGGCCTCTGTTTTTTAAAAAGTAATTGCCAACAGTTAAACACTAGGAGACTCCACATAAAAATCTACATCTCCAGTCTTGAAAACTGGACTGGCGGTCCCGCCTGGCAGCCTCACACCACGTCCCTGTCTGGCACTGCCCTGTCTGGTAACTTCATGGCCCCCAATGACACCTGAGCTTGCCAGCCCTGCGCTCATTCCCAATCATTAAGCCTTAAGTGATTGTTCTGTAGAACATTTACCGAGTATCTACTGGGTGCAGGCCCTGGGCCGGGAGTGGAGTACAGTGGTGAGTGAGAGACCCAATCACTGCCCTTGTGGAGTCCACATCCTTCTCAGGGACTGGCTTCAAATGCTGCTTCTGCCAGGTCTGAGCCAGAGGACAAAGGACAGCACTTTACCTTCCCCTAAGCCTCAGTATCCTCAACTATGAAACGGAGCTAAAGTATAAAACCAAAACTAGCCCCTAAGGTCAGGCACAGGATACGAAAGGAGGGGGTATACAGTTCAAAAGGTTTGTGGCTGGCAAGGGATATGCTGTATTGTCAGCTTGGGGGTGTTCAATCGATGAGGGGGTGTGGGGATATAGCCAGCATGGGGCGTATAGTCAGGGTAGCATTATACGGTCAGTGTGGAGGGGTACAGTCCACCTGAGATGAACGATTGCCAAAGGGTTTTGAATCTATGTGGAGTGAGGTGTCCGGTCAGTGTGGGGTCATACAGCTGGTGTGCAGTATACAATCAGCACAGGGCATATGGTTGGCTGGCTGTACCCCAATACCTACTGCACAGCCCCATGCAGAATGAATGCCCCACACCAACTGTATACCTTCACACCAACCATCCTTCCCATGTTGACTGTATACCCCCTGATATCCTGTGCCTAGTCTCATTGCATCTCCCAATAGTCTTTTGAGGCCAGTTGTATACTCTGCAGCAGAGTTGACTGTCCAGCTGGCATGACGTTATACAGTTGGTGGGGGGGGGGGGGGAGTGTACAACCAGCAGAAGTATACATTCAATGTGGGGCATATGGTCATCAAAGGGTTATACAGCCAGCATGGTCATATACAGCTGGTACTCAACCATTGTACATGCTACCTCAGAGTCGAGCACTGCCCAGATGGAGGTCTGGCCACTAATTGAACTTGTCCCCAGAGAGACACCATTTCTTTCCCAGTGGCCTGCAGCCGAGGAGGCCCCGCCTGACCCCTGGGCCACAGGCTTTAGCAAACAGGCGAGGCCCAAGGCTCCAAGCCATGCCCTGGGGTGGCCAGGACTCCCAAATAAACCCTGTGGTTCTGGAGTCCCTGCCAGCCTAAAGGCCAGCTGGTTCCACCCCACCCAGTCCGCACAGTGGACAGGAGAACAGGCCCTGGTCTCTACATGCGGCCCTTTGGGGACACTCGTGCAGACTCAGGGCTTGAACCACCAACTCCACAATGACTTCCCCGATAAAGGTGGAATTTCCAGTTAGGTAGGAAAGAGTAAATCCTCAGCCAGTAGCCCTCACTGGACATTTGGAAGAAAACTTAACCACACAGCAAAATAAATACTACCTGGATTAATCATGCAACTATATAAAACCCCAAACTATTACAAGCGTGAGAGACACCGAAGAAAATTTCTACCACCTGACAGGAGATGAGACCGACTGGTAAGGCAGGTGGGAGGAGAGATAAGGGAGCACCGGAAGTTTCCTGTGCCAACTGGAATGGCAGCCAGACTGGCAGAGTCGGGACAGGCCACGTAAGAACGGCTGGTGCTGATGAAGAACGCTCACCACCTTTCAGACCCTGGCTCAGTGCTCTCTACCCACAGTGGAGGTCACATCATCAACCCATTATACAGCCGAAGAAAACTGAGGCTCAAGGGAAGGAAGTGGCTTGTGGCTGATCTCCACTCCAGGTTTGATGGGTAGGTGGGAGCCACTGAAGGTACTGGAGCAGAGGCATGACAGTGCCAGGCTGGGGAAGGGGGATCACGTTGGGGGGAATCTCAAACCACTCTCTCAAGGAAGGAGAGGAGAGCTGAGCCTGTAGGTTTGGGGGCTGCAGGTGGGACAGCTGGGCCATGTCTGGGCTGTGTGAGCTTAAATAAGGATGCAGAAAGGGGCGCCTGGCATAGGCTTGGCTCAGAGCCTGGCCTTGTGGGCTCCCAGGAAATGCAGTGGGAACATTGGTACTGTCATCTGATGGATTCCATTAGCTTTCATTATGAGTTAGTGGGGTAGGGATGGAGGGTGTGGTTTGGCAAATATTAACAGTTTCTGCTAAGTGAGTCTGGTCCAAGGCCTGCAGGACTGGAGCTTCCTGAATCTGTGTAACAACGTTGCAAGATAATAACAGGAAAAGTACTAATACCCCCTATTTTATTAACCGTTTGTCATGTACCAGTCATCTTCTAAAATGTTACCTGGTTTGCCTCATTTCATCATGATAGCTTGGTGAGGTCAATCCTATTATCCACATTTGACAGATGTGGAAACTGAGGCCCAAGGAGGAAAAGTAACATGTCCATGGCCAAACAGCTATGGGCGGCAGAGCCTAGGCCTACAGGTCCTGAGTCAGTGCCTGTACTGGTTTCCTATCGCTACTGTAACAAATTGCCCTGAACTTGGCGACTTACAACGACACAAATTTATTATCTTACAGTTTTGGGGGTCAGAAGTCCAAGATCAGTCTCACTGGCCTAAAGTCAAGGTGTCAGCAGAGCTGTGTTCCTTCTGGAGGCTCTGAGGGGACAATCCGTTTCCTCACCTGCTGCAGTCTTTTGAGGCTGCCCTTATTCCTTGGCTTCTGGCCCCTTCCTCCACCTTCAAAGCCAGCAATCCCATCACTTCAGCTTCTGCTTCCGTCCTCACACCTCCTTCTCTGACTCTTCTGCCTCCCTCTTTCACTTATAAGGATTCCTGTGATTACAGTAATATCCCTGGGTGGTGCTAATGGTTCATGCTTAACTACTAACCTAAAGGTTGGGGTTCAAACTCTCCCAGGAGTGCCATGGAAGAAAGGCCTGGTGATCTGCTTCCTTAAAGATCACAGCCAATACCATTATTGAACACTTTGATTAAAGATTCTATAGAAGAATCCTGATCTAAGGGGGAAAATACAGAGCAGAATTTTAAACGCTCATGGAATCCAGACTTTCTAAAAACTATGGAGGCTGGATGAATCCCTGAAACTATTGCCCTGAGGTAAACTTTAAACCAAAAATATCCCCTGAAGTCTTCCTAAAACCAAATAGTTTAGCTTAATTAGTTTAAAAAATGTCTGCCTTAAGCATTATGCTCTATCTATATGGGATCTTAACTAAATCTCTTTTGTCTTAACTATGTGTCTTAACTAAACCTGTTTTGAGATGTAAAAGAGCAGATTAAACCAGTAAGAGCAAGCAAGCTGACATGGGGAAAGATAGATACCACGCCCACATGAAGATCACCAAGGAGCCCTGCAACAGAAGCTGAAAAGAGACAAGAACCTTCCTCCAGAGCTGACAGAGAAAGAAAGCCTTTCCCTAGAGCCAGTGTCCTAAATTCAGACTTCTAGCCTCCTAAACAGAAACCCTGGTGGCGTAGTGGTTAAGTGCTACGGCTGCTAACCAAAAGGTAGGCAGTTCAAACCCACCAGGTGTCCCTTGGAAACTCTATGGGGGCAGTTCTATTCTGTCCTATAGGGTCACTATGAGTTGGAATTGACTCAGTGAATTGACTTGACGGCAACAGGTTTAGCTTCCTAAACTGTGAGGAAATAAATTTCTGCTTGTTAAAGCCACCCACTTGTGGTAACTAAGACAGCAGGTAAGGTGACATGCAGAGGTTCCGGGGATTAGGGAAAATGTGGACATCTTTGGGTGAGGCAATTATCCTGCCTACCAGTGTTTTAACCATCTAGGCCAGGGGTTGGAAACAACTGGCCCTGGGGCAAATCGGGCCCACTGCCTGTTTTCATACGGCCCATGAGCTAAGAATGGTCTTCACACTTTTAAATGGTTGAAAAACATCAAAAAGAATAATATTTTGGGATGTGAAAATTATGTAAAATTCAAATTCCAGTGTCCATAAATAAAGTTTTATTGGAAACACAGCCATGTTCATTTGTTTTCACACTGTCTATGGCTGCTTTCACGCTACAACAGCAGAGCAGAGTAGCTGCGATAGAGACTATATTTAGTGAAATATTTACTCTCTAGCCCTTTACAGAAGTTTGCTGGCCCCGGTCTCCAGGCAATAAATAGGCATGTGCTGAGCCAGCTCTATGCCAACACCTTTGTCACACGCTCTCCTTGTACCAACCCGGAGTGGTGACATTCATTCCCCACAAGATGGGTGGGGAAATCGAGGCACTGAGAAGGGATGTAATTGTCCCAGCAGGTCCCACACCCTGGAAGCAGGGGAGTCACGCTGAGCAGGGCTCCTGTCCTTGCTGGATGATGCTGGTCAAGCCTTTTCCTTTTCCTGGCCTCCATTTCCCTGTCTGGAAAATGGACCTAATCCTTGTATTTCCTTCATAGGTGTTGTTAGGACTTGATGCTCAAAAAGCACTTAGCATAGGCCTGTGGTATGTGGCTTAAACAAACACTAACCATGGGTGGGATCCCCTTGTATGGGGGCAAACTGAGGCTGCTTGCTCAGGCCACATGGCTGGGAAAGCATGCCGGGAATCAAACCAAGGCCCCTTTGGCTCCCACCCAGACCTTTTCTTTGGCAGGCGCCAGGAGAGGCAGAGCTGAAGACGCCACGATGGTGGGGCAAAAGCACGGGCAAGCAAGGCATTAGATCAGGCCAGAGTGGGGAGAGGCGGCCCTTGGGTCCCCTCCTTGCTGGGCATGAGGGCTGGTCTACACAGAGCAGTGGGCGTGGAAGATAAGGGAACAGTCACAATGCTGGTGCCAGGACATAGAGTACCGCCCAGTCTCCACGGCCTCTGGGCACTGGCCAAGTCCCCAAGGGCTGTGGCAGCCCCAGGCTCACCCACATAGCCAGCCTGGCTCGCCCCCACCTTCCCAGAAGTCTGTGCTTGGGGAGTGGGCATGCCAGTTGCCCAGACAAGTCCCTTTGACAGAGGCCTGGGGGCAGCATCTGGGTGAGAAAGCTGGACATAACCCTACTAGTCACAACGCTACCAGCAAAGACAGAGCGCCTACTGTGCGCCGGGCCTGTACCAGGCAACGAACCAGACACTTTACTTCTAGGAACTCATTTAATCTCATGACGATATTCTGAGGGCGGATGGCACAATGAAGAAACTGAGGCACAGAGATGCTTAATGCCTTGCCCAAGGTGACACAGTCAGAAGGAGCTGGGCTTTGAACCCTGCTCCTGATACCATGCTCTGGCACTCTGCTGCCGTCCGGTAGATTCCAACTCATGACGACCTTATAAGACAGGGTAGAACTGCCCCCATAGAGTTTCCTGGACTGTAATCTTTACAGAAAGGAGCCCTGGTGGCATAACAGTTGCTGCTAAGTGCTCGGCTGCTAACCAAAAGGTTGGCGGTTGGAACCCACCTAGTGGCTTGGTGGGAGAAAGACCTGGCAATCTGCTCCTGTAAAGATCACAGCCTAGGAAATCCTATGGGGCAGTTCTACTCTGCCACATGGGGGCGCTATGAGTTGGAATCGACTTGATGTCACCCAACAACAAACAGCAAAGCTTTACGGAAGCAGACTGCCACATCTTTCTCCTGCAAAGAAAAATCGGTGGGTTCAAATGACAGACCTTCCAGTTAGCAGGGAGTGCCTAACCACTACACCACCAGGGCTCCTTATGCTATGTGATAAACCAAAACCCACTGCTGTGGAGTCAGTTCTGACTCAGGCATTTACTGTGTACAAAGCTCTGGGCTAAGTGCTGCACCCACATCAGTCCGCTGGACCCTCGAGGCAGCCCTGAGCAGGAGCCAATCAATACTGTTACTAACTCCATTTTACAGATGGAGAAAATAAGAGTCAGGGACATGAAAGGTAACAGATGATACAGAGCTAGGAAGGGTGGATCTGGAACTTGAACAGAGCCCATGCTGCGTTCTGGAACCTGGCTGAGTCAGACTCCTGTGGGCAGCCCACCCTGGGCCCAGCCACCATCATCTCACCCCTCAACTAGTGCAGCTGCCTCTGCCTTGGTCTCCTGGCTTCTGCAGTTGCATCCTACAGAGACCAGAGAGCCTGCTGAACACCTGAGGCGGGCCCCATCCCTCCTATGCTCAGAACTCTCAATGACTCCCATCTCTCTCAGAACAAAAGTCCAAGTCCTCCCTGCAGCCCACAAAACCCTGTATAATCTGCCCCTGTTCCCTCCCTGATCTCAACTCCTCCTGCTCTGCCCATCACTCGCATTGCTCCTCAAACACACCGGGCCTGCTGTCACCCCAGGGCCTTTGAACTGGCTGTATCCTCTGCTGGAACCACTTTGTATGGCTCCCCACTTGTTCTCTGGTCACCTTCTCAGGATGACCTCCTCTGATCCCTTGATTTTTAATTTTTAACCCCATCCCTAGCCCCTGTAGCTCACTCCCCCACCACCACCCCACCCCCATGGGCTTCATTTTTCTCCTGAGCCCTTATCTGATGTTCTATGTATTTTCCTGCATTCATCTTATTTCTTATCTGTCTGTCTCTAGAACATCAACTCCCAGAGGGCAGATTCTTTGTTCATCCACTGCTGTGTCTCCAGGGCCTAGAACAGAACCTGGCACAGGGCACTTGCTTAATAAATGTTTGTTAAAGTAAGCTATGAATGAACTGATCTGTATTAAGTAACCTGTATGCTTATCAAGGAGCCCTGGTGGCTTAGTGGTTAAGAGCTTGGCTGCTAACCAAAAGGTCAGCAGTTCAAATGTATTCAAACCCACCAGCCCCTCTGCAGGAGAAAAGACCTGGTGATCTGCTCTTGTAAAGATTACAGCCTAGGAAACCCTATGGAGCAGTTCTACCCTGTCCTGTAGGGTTGCTGAGACAGAATCAACTAGATCACGACAGGTTTGGAGTTTTATACTTACCAAGAACAAGCCTTTAAACAGAGAATCACTCTCCCTCTGACCTCTGGCCCCGAGCCTTGTTTCCTCTCCCTGGTCTCCCTTTCCTCTTTCCAGACACGGCTTATAATATATTTACACAAAGAGATTTCTAGTTATTTATGCTCCACTCCCTGTTTTGTTACACACACACTATTCCCTCAGGTTTATATCATTAGACATTGTTTCCCTAGAGCAAAGTTAGACCTACTTCATCTTTTCCATGGCTACACAGTATTCCACTGTGGGAACAGTATCATTTTTTATTGTTATAGTTGAAAATATATACAGCAAAACCTACACCAATCCAACCGTTTCTACATGTATGGTTCAGAAACATTGATCACATTCTTCAAGTGGTGCAACCATTCTCGCCCTCCTTTTCTGAGTTGTTCCTCCCCCATCAACATAAACTCATTGTCCCTTAAGGTTCCTATCTAATCTTTCAAGCTGTTGTCAGTTTGATCCCATATAGATAGTTCTTAAAAGAACATAATGCTCAAGGCAGACATTCTTCACCAGTTAAGCTGAACTACCATTTGGTTTTAAGAAGACTTCAGGGGATAATTTTTTGGTTTACCTTTTAAAGATTATCTCAGGGCAATAGTTTCAGGGGTTCATCCAGCCCCCATGGCTCCAGGAGTCTGGATTCCATAAGTATTTGAAATTTTGCTCTCCATTTTCCTCCTTTTGATCAGGATTCTTCTATAGAATCTTTGATCAAAATGGAATAGTATCATTCTTCATTAAGCCAGCCTGGGAAGCGTTCAAAAGACACAGATGCCACATGTACACATAGAAATTTATAGGCAAAGACCTGAAATAAGACTTAGCTGTGTTACCTCTGGGGTGAGAGCAGCTAAAGAAGGATATCTAGAAGGTTCTTTCACATGGAAGGCTAGACATGTCCATGCAGTTGAAGGCTTGTTTTTAGTTTTTAGTCCCCCTTTCCCACCAAGCATATACGGTATTATTTTTGTTATGAAAGAGTTTAAAATCTTATTTTAAAATAACCCTCCCTTTGGGGACTGACTGGGAAGGGGCACAAGGGAACTCTCCAGGGGTTATGGGAATGTTCTATTCTAGGGGTCTGTAATCTTTTACTGTGAAGGGCCAGATAGTATAGGTTTTAGGCATTGTGGTTCGCATATGGTCCTTTATTTTTTTTGCACTATGAGTTCTAATTGAAAACATTAAACAGTTTACTCAATGAATTAAAAAACTTTGATAGTTAAATTGGGCTATCACTTATACGACATTTATTCTTCATATTTATGTAGACATGAAAGAAACTTTACTTGTGTTTTCTGTTCTCCATTTCAGAGCAAGATTATGAAGAGAGGGCCTAATGTATTTATAAATCAAAACCCAACTGGGTTAGAAATGAAATATAAAGGGAACTCAATCCACACACAGCTGTGCCATAAGAACACAGGTGGTTTTTAACTCATGTTTTGGGTAGGAAAGCAATGTAGCTCATTCACAAGACACAAAAGCAGGTGCTATAGTAAAGCTGAACCACAAAAACTCCAATGATTTTTAGCATGCCTCTTAATTTTTCCATCCTCTGGTTTCTTGCCTTCTGCTCCCAAATCTTGAACAGGTAACCTCTTGAGGGGGTGCTGGCGATAGATAGGCCATGGAGGAAGTGTCAGCAAACACAAAAATGTAAATCTGGCCAGAACTATATAGTCTATCTGAAGTGTTCAGCCATATACCCACAGATAAATCCAACTATTGCAGAAAAAATGAATAACTCCCTGAAACATCTGTTCAGCTAGCTTCTGCCCCTTGTAAGCCATCTCCGTGGGCAGCGAGCCCAGATGCTCCAACATGATGCCTAAGAGGACGGGCAGCAGACTGCAGTCCGCAGGGCTGTGGGCCAGTTTGCCAACCCCTATTCTATACCGCAGTTGGCATTAGCGGTTGTGTGAGTCTATATATTTGACAAAGCTCATCAACCTGTACTCCTAAAATCTGTGCTTTTTTTTTGATACGTAAATTATTCTTTAATTAAAAATTAATATACTAATAAAATAATACTAACGGCACCTCCTTGGGCACAATGGGCTTCTGGAGTGTTGGTAATGCTTTTTCCTGATCTGGGTGCTGGTTACATGGGTGTGCTCACCTTGTGAAAACTCCTTGAGCCATGTACATTTACGATCTGGGCCCTGTTATGTATGTGTTTTCTGTGAGAAAAAGTTTGTAATACCCTCTCCCTGATTGGTTAGGAGTCTCTGGTGGCACAGACGGTTAAGCACTCAACTACTTCTGAAAGTTTGGCATGTCAAAGCTGCCCAGAAGTATCTCAGAAGAAAGGCCTGGCGATCTGCTTCGAAAAGGTCACAGCCTTGAAAACCCTATGGAATGCAGTTCTGCTCTGCACACAGGTCACCATGAGTCAGAATGGACTTGACGGCAACGGGTTTGGTTTTTTTTTTGGTTTTTGGTTGGTTAAATATAAGATGGTCCATGCACAATGCACTACTTTATGTAACTGTCAGACAAGATTGAGGAAAGCTTTCCAGGCACTGCACACACACAAAAGCAACACGTAGAACAAACACCTTTTCATTCAACAAGTATTTGCTGAGCACCTACTGGGTGGGTACACCTTCTAACAAAACAGACATGCATTCCTGCCCTCATGAAGCTAGCATTCTAGTGATTTGCTGCCATTTTTGAAAGAAAAAAAAAAAAGCCACTAAATAAAGAGTCTGTATAGAATTGCTTGCGAAGACCGAAAGCCTAGACTCCTTCTGGAAGGAAACACAAGATGGTGTAACATTGGTAGAACTGGGAGGGAGCCAGAGGGAGACTTTTCAAGATGAAAGTATAAAGTCTTTTGTATCTTTAACTATGTGAATGTATTATGTCTTTCAATTAAAAAAAAAAAAAAAGTTGCAATTAAATAAATACTCTATCCCAACTATATACATGTATATACACACACATGACCTTTTGATTAGCAGCCAAGCTCTTAACCTCTGTCCACCAGGGCTCCATGTATATATATATATACAAACCCACTGTCATCATAACCACCCTATAGGACAGAGTAGAACAGCCCCATTGGGTTTCTAAGGCTGTAAATCTTTACGGAAGCAGATTGCCACATCTTTCTCCTGTGGAGTGGCTGGTGGGTTCGAACCGTCAACCTTTTGGTTAGCAGCTGAGCTCTTAACCACTGTGCCACCAAGTCTCCACATATGTGTGTGTATATATATATTTTAATCAGATGCCAGGGCCCCACTGCAGGCTGAGTTGTACTCACTGGGAAACTGGACCAGAGAATCTGCTTTTTAAAACAAACATCACTACTTGTTTTCCAGTTTTTTTCCCCTTAGTCAGTCTATTGTTTCAGTTTTAGGATTCTTTTCCATGCTGTTTATGCCAAGGGTGGGCTGGGGAGGGTGGCAGTGCCCATTGTTGACATGCTCTAGGGCTGGGAGCCATCTTCCGGTTTCCCTCAGAGCTGCTGAGTTCTCTAGAGGAGGGAGCTTCCTGCCGTGCCTAGCCCAGCCCCGTCTCGGAGAAGCTGCTTCTCCATCAGCTCACAGAAAATCCAGATCCCCAGTATCAACAGCCCCCGAGGCCTCCTGAGCACAGAGCTGGGCACACACTATGCAAAACGCTTGCCATCAACATTTGTAATAACTGTTAAATGAGAAACTATTTTGTTCTGTAAGCCTTCATCTTAAGTGAGAATAACAGCACAATTGGAAGAGCGTAGTCAATGTCACTGAACTGTGTATGTAGAAATTTTTGAAACGGTGTGTCTTTGGCTATGTGTATTTTCACCAAAAAAAAAAAAAAAAAAAGGTTGAGAATTTAGAGGGTTAATATGTTGTGGGGTTGTTAACCAATGTCATAAAACAACATGTGTACTACTGTTTCATGAGAAACTATTTGTTCTGTAAGCCTTCACCTGAAGTACAATAAAATATTAAAAAAAAAAAAACAAAAAAAAAACGCTTGCCATCAGTGAGTGTGATCTACACAGTCTCACAGATGAGGATATAAGTCTCAGAGAGGTTACCTGACTCACCTAGGGTCACACAGCTTCTAAGTGTCAGAACCAAGATGTGAGCCTAGATCTGTCTGATGTCACCCCTACATTCATGGTGACCAACAGGAAGGGACTGGGGTATGAGGGAAAGATATGTGAGCCACTCTTGCACACCATTCCCATAGGAAAGTGCCCCAGTATCTGGCAGGGACTTCACCAGGTGGCATGGGGGGGCCAGGTTTTTTGTTCTGGAAAGAAAGAATTGTTTACAACCTAAGCTAGTCCCCAATAGCAAGGAGTCAAGTGAGGTGGCCTGTGTGGAGGAGGACAGGGCCTGGTTGCAGGACTCAGCTGAAGTCTCCACCTCAGGCTCTGCTGGGCCTCACAGAGAAATAACTAAGCAACAGTGTGGTTTGTTTGCTGTTCCCTCTCCCCATGGAGGACTCAACCTCCAGCCTTAGTCCCTAAAATAATTCATGATGATTCTCCATCATACATCGTGCCCTGTTCTTTCTTCACAACGCTCACAACAACCTAAAATTATATATTTATTCCCTGGTCACTCCATACAGGCGTGGCTTTTCCTGGTTCACTAGCCACTGCGCTCCCAGTGTCTAGACTCCCACCTGTAGGGTGCTCAACAGATCCTTGTTGACTGAATGTGCTCCCAGCACCCAGCACAAGGCCTGTCAGGCACAGAGGTCCCCCCTGTCTCGGGTATGGGGCTAGCTGGGCCTGGGAGGGTTTTCTTAGTCCCACCCATGGCTGGCTCCCTTTGGCCAAATTCAAGGCTGGGTGAATCACATCATTGTCCACTCTGCCCCCCACCCCCATCTCAGCTGGTCCACAGGAACACCAAAGATCCCTCAGCTGCTGCCCACAAGCAGGCAGTGCCTGGCCAGGACCCAGGCTGATTCCCAGATCAGAGACAGCTAGCCACACCCAGTGGACACACTGCATGGGCAGCTGCAGGGTCTGGGGCTTAAGCGAAAACCAAGGGCAAGGAGGCCCCCCCAGGAGGTCTGGGCTGGCAGCTTCAAGCCCACAGAGGAGTAGCTGGGAGGCTGCCAGGCCTAGTGCCTCCAGCTTGGCTGGGCTGGGCAGGGCAGGGAAAGGAAGGTCCCAGCCTCCTCCATTTCTCTCTCAACAGCTTACTGAGGCCTTAGTCCCTGGGGGGAAGGGTGGCTCTCACATATTTTGTTTTTCTTAGTTATTTTTGTGCGGTTTCCGGCCCCCTCCCCAATGCCCTGAGGTTTCAGCGTTTCCAGGAAGTTCCTGTCACACGAAGGGGACGGCAGGGCCCCTTAACCACAGGGCAGTGCCATGTGGGGCTTGGGCTCCAAATATCCCTGGGAACCCAAAATAGAGAAGAGAAAGGGGAAACTGAGGACCACGCTCGCGCATGGGAACGCAGAAGAAGGCACCGTGGAGAGCGAGTGCAGGGGGCATGGGAAGGGGGCACATCCCGAGCCCATCCCCCGGACCAAAAGGCAAAGCTCTCCCTCGGGGGTCCCTGGGAGGGGCTTCCTGGTGCCGGGGGCCCAGCTAAGTGGGAGGAGAGCATCCCCAGCCTCTTGCACAGGGCGGGGAAAGTTTGTCAATTGTTTCCGGCTTCCTTCCAGTCCCCTTCACAAAGGCGGCATTGTCTCCGCCCTTCCCAGGTGGCCAGCAGACCCCGCTGGCTCCCACCCCGCCATTAGGTCCACCCAGTCTTGCCTCAGTTTCTCCAGCTGGCCAAATGCCCGGGACGGCTACTTCTAAAGGGATGCGGGCTGGAAGAAGAAGTGGGCAAAAGCGACTGGAAGAGGAGGGGGATTTGGGGAGGTCTGGGCTCTCTTAAACGACTCCCGGCCGCCGTGCCTCCCCTCCCCCGCCCGCTATCTGAGCCGCCCAGATAACGGGACCTCCCGGGCGGAGCATGCGCCCTGCGCCCGGCCCATCAGCCAGAGAGTGCAGGGGCTCCAGAGAGGCGGCGCGGGGCGATCTGGCGGGGAGCAAGGGGCGTAGGGGACCCTCTCTGCAGCGTGGGTGTTTAAGGTCTCAGATGCCGCCTTTCCCCAGGGCCCTCCAACGCAGCCGGGCGGCCTCCAGCCAGAGGCTGTTCTTACCGTAGGCTCCGTCCTTTCGCTCGTCCTCCATGGCCAGGGCGGGCGGGAGGGGAGTACGAGCCGGCGCGACCCCAGCCCGGGCGGGCGGGAGGCTTCGCGGGCTGCAGCGCCCCGCCCCGGTCCCGTCCCCGCCCCTCCCGGCCGTCCCCGGCCCAGCCCGCCCCTCCAATGGGAGCTCTGAGCGGGCGGGGGCGGGCTAGGGCTCCATAAGGGGCGGGGCTCTCTGTTTTCCGGCTGGGCCCCTAGAGGCTGTGCTATCCACTCGTTCATCCTCTCATAGATATTGAGCGCCGACTGTGTGCCAGCAAACAAAAAAAAGATGCCATTTTTCATTCATCAAATTGGCAAGAATTTTAAGAGTTTGGTAACATCGAGTGCGGTGACCGAATGTTCTATTTGGCAGAAAGTTTAAATCCAAAACATGCTTATGCTGGGCTGTTCCTCTCTGACGTTGACCTTGGAGAAGCCATCGCTGGCGTGCATGTATAAGAATGTTACCTGCAGCCTTGACAGTTGTCGTGAAAAATGTACATGCCCGTCAACAGGGCAGCTGATACAAGTCGATGGTTTGCTCACAAGAGGGAATACCATCCAGCGGATAAAAAGAATGAATCAACAGGGAAATGCAAATTAAAACTACAATTACTGTGGAGAACAGTTGCGCAATTCCTGAAAAAGTTGCATATACAACTAGCACATGAAGTGACATATACAACTAGCATATGACCCAGCAATCCCCATCCTAGGTATATACAGAACAAGTGAAAGCAGGAATGGAAACAGAAACTTCTACACCAATGTTCATTGCAGCACTTTTCACAATAGCCAAAATGTGGAAACAACCGAAATGTCCATCAGCGGATGAATGGATAAACAAAATGTGGTGTATAATACAATGGAATGTTACTCAGCAATAAAGAGAAATGAAGTCCTGAGGCATGCCACAACATGGACGAACCTTGAAAAAATTATGCCGATCAAAATCAGCCAGTAGCAAAAGGACAAATAGTGTATGATCTCACTTATATGAAATAAGCAAATATACAGAAACCAAAGATTATTAGTGGTTACAAGGGGTGGGAGGGGGGGAGAAAGGGGCAGTTTTTGCTTAGGGGGCATTGAGTTTATGTTAATGGTGGCTGGTGGGAATGTAAAATGGCATAACCACTTTGGAAAAAGGTCTAGCAGTTTCTTATAAAGTTTAATGAGCACCATATGACTCAGCCATCTCACTCTTAGAAATAAAACCATATGAAATTTTGCAAGATAAATGACTTCTTCATTGCAGATACCTTTTTCAACAACATAAACTGCGACTATACACGTGAACCTTGCCAATGGAATACACAGGAATCAAATTGACTACATCTGTGGAAAGAGACGATGGAAAAGCTCAATACTATCAGTCAGAACAAGGCCAGGGGCCGATTGTGGAACAGACCATCAATATGCAAGTTCTAGTTGAAGGTGAAGAAAATTAAAACAAGTCCACGAGAGCCAAAGTACAACCCTGAGTATATCTTGCCTGAATTTAGAGACCATCTCAAGAATAGATTTGACATACTGAACACTAATGACCGAAGACTAGGTGAGTTGTGGAATGATATCAAAGACATCATACATGAAGAAAGCAAAAGATCATTAAAAAGACGGGAATGAAAGAAAAGACCAAATGGATGTCAGAAGAGACTCTGAAACTCGCTCTTGAATGTAGAGTAGCTATAGCAATATAGAGTAGCTATAAAAAACTGAACAGAAGACTTCAAAGGGTGGCTCGAGAAGACAAAGTAAACTACTGTAACCAAATGCGCAAAGACCTGAAGTTAGAGAACCAAAAGGGAAGAACATGCTCAGCATCTCTCAAGCTGAAAGAACTGAAGAAAAAATTCAAGCCTCAAGTTGCAATATTGAATGATTCTATGGGCAAAAACATTGAACGACACAGGAAACATCATAAGAAGATGGAAGGAATACACAGAGTCACTGTACCAAAAAGATTTGCTCTACGTTCAACTATTTTAGGAGGTAGCATATGATCAAAAAACAATGGTATTGGAAGGAAGAAGTCCAAGCTGCACTGAAGGCATTGGCGAAAAACAAGGCTCCAGGAATTGACAGAATACCAATTGAGATGTTTCAACAAAAGGATGCAACACTCATCTATGTGAAGAAATTTGGAAGACAGTTACCAGGCCAACCACCTGGAAGAGATCCATATTTGTGCCCATTCCGAAGAAAGGCAATCCAACAGAATGCATAAATTATCAAATGATATAGTTAATATCACATGCAAGTAAAATTTTGCTGAAGATCATTCAAAAACGTTTGCAGCAGTACACTGATGGAACTGCCAGAAATTCAAGCCAGATTCCGAAGACGATGTGGAACGAGGAATATTATTGCTGATGTCAGATAGATCTTGGCTGAAAGCAGAGAATACCAGAAAGATGTTTACCTGTGTTTTATTGACTATGCAAAGGCATTCAGCTGCATGGATCATAACAGATTATGGACAACATTTTGAAGAATGGGAATTCTAGAACACTTCGTTGTGTTCATTAGGCAGTACATAGACCGAGGCAGTCGTTCGAACAGGACAAGGGGATACCACGTGGCTTAAAATTAGGAAAGGTGTGCATCAGGGTTATATCCTTTTACCATACTTATTCAATCTGTATGCTGAACAAATAATCCAAGAAACTGGACTACATGAAGAAGAATGGGGCATTAAGAGCGGAAGAAAACTCATTAACAGCCTGTGGTATGCAAATAACACAACCTTGCTTGCTGAAAGCCAAGAGGACTTGAAGCACTTACTGATGAAGATCAAAGACTACAGCCCTCAGCATGGATTGCACCTCAACATAAAGAAAACAAAAATCCTCCCAACTGGACCAATAAGCAACATCATGATAAACAAGAAAAGATTGAAGTTGTGAAGTATTTCATTTTACTTGAATCCACAATCAATGAATCATGGAAGCAGCAGTCAAGAAATCAAACGATGCATTGCGTTGGGTAAATCTGCTGCAAAAGACCTCTTTAAAGTGTTAAAAAGCAAAGATGTCACTTTGAGGACTAAGGTGCACCTGACCCAAGCCATGGTATTTTCAATTGCCTCATATGCATGTGAAAGCTGCACAATGAACAAGTAAGACTGAAGAAGAATTTATGCCTTTGAATTACGGTGTTGGCGAAGAATAGTGAATATACCATGGACTACTAGAAGAACAGGAACCTGGTGGTGTAGCGGTTAAGAGCTCAGCTGCTAACCAAAATGTCGGCAGTTCTAATCCACTAGCTGCTCCTTGGAAACCCTACAGGGCAGTCAAACAAATCTGTCTTGGAAGAAGTATAGCCAGGATGTTCCTTAGAAGTGAGGATGATGAGACTTAGTCTAATGTACTTTGGATATGTTATCAGGAAGGACCAGTCCCTGGAGAAGGACATCATGCTTGGTAAAGTTGAGGGTCGTCGAAAAAGAGAAAGACTCTCAATGAGATGGATTGACACAGTGGCTGCAACAATAGGCTCAAACATAGCAATGATTGTGAGGGTGGCACGGGACTGCGCAGTGTTTCCTTCTGTTGTACATTAGGCTGCTATGAGTGGGAACCGACTCAGTGGCACCTAACAACAACACCACCACAGAGACTTGTACACAAATGTTTGTAGCAGTTTTATTCAGAATGACTCCGAACTGGAAACAACCCAAATGTCCATCAGCTGGTGAATGGTTTAACACTGTGTCCATCCATGCAATGGAATACTTCTCAGCAATAAAAAGAAATGAGATATTTTTTAAAAACTTTTACTGTGCTTTAGGTGAAAGTTTACAGAGCAACTTAGTTTCCCACTAAACAATTAATACACAAATTATTTTTTGACATTGTTTGCCAACCTCGCGATGTGTCAACGCTCTCCCCTTCTCCACCCCAGGTTTCCTGTTTCCGTTCATTCAGTTTTCCTGTCCCTGCCTTCTTGTCTGTGCTTTTGGGCTGGTGTGTCCATTAGTCTTGTATACATGACTGAACTACAAAGCATATTCCTCACGTGCGTTACTGTTGGCCCAAAAAATGGGTTATTGATATGCACAATGATATGGATGAATCTCAAAAAAGCATTATGCTGAGCAAAAGAATTTACATTGTAAAAAGTTCTAGAACAGGCGTAGCTAATCAACCTATGGTAACAGAATGCTTATCAGCGGTTGTCTTTAGGGTGGTAGTGACTGGCAGGGCCACAGCGGTGGCTTCCGAGGGACTCGAAACAGGACTGTGATTACACAGATGGGTTCAGTTTGTGGAAGTGACTCGACCTCTGCTCTTTCTTAATATATGTTATTATATATTAATGAGGTGGCTCTATGGGTTATAAGGAGAGTGAATATTTATAGAGGGCTTGCGCAGCTCATCAAGGTATTAAATGCTTTTTAGTAAATCCTTACAACCATTTTCCAGTTGGGAAAGTGACACAGAAAGCTTAAGCAATTTACCTACAGTCAAACAGTTAATGATAACCAGTGGGCTACAGATTTGAACCCATGGAGTCTGACTTCACAACCCATCAACCCATACACACTTCATACCCCTGAGTCATACCCCTTCTGGAGTAGCCCAGCTAGTTGTTGAGTAAAAATAGGACATTGCATTTAGTCATGTATGATACGGAAAAAGAGAGCGTACCGTATGTAACCAGACAGAAAAAGATCTGAATTTGCCAGCAGTTTATACCGGTTATCTGTGGGAGGCAGAGGGGCCAGGAAGGGAGGAGGCGATCAAAGAAAACCTTTTCCTGACCTGTAATGTTATTTCTTCTTCTTTTTTTTTTTACTTGTCCTGGTCTTCCTTCTTCTTCTTACCCTTCTTCCTTAAATAGGAGAAAGTATTCGTGTATTTCTTTCATAATTAAAATTCTATGTAAAGATAGATTTAAAAATTATGGTATGACCCCTATTCACACGTATTATACAAAAAGTAACTCAAAATGGATCAACAACCTAAATATGAGAGCTAAAACTATAACACTCTTAGAAGAAAACATAGGGGTAAATCTTTATGACCTTGGATTTGGCAATGGATCCGTAGACACAACACCAAAAAAAAAACCATAGATAAAAGAGACTTCATCAAAGTTAAACACCTTTGTGCATCGAAAAACACTATTAAGAAAGTGAAAAAATGATGTACAGAAGGGGAGAAAATACGTGCAAATGATATATCTGATAAGGGTCTAATATCCAAAATATATGAGAACCCTTATAATTCAACAACAAAAAGACAAACAACCTAATCCAAAAATGGGCAAAGGACTTGAACAGACATTTCTCAAAAGAAGATAGACAGACGGTCAACCAGCACATGAAAAAATCATCAAAATCATTAATTATTAGGAAAATAAAAATCAAAACTACAATGAGATGCCACTTCACAACCACCTGTCATTGTTAGGTGCTGTCAGTGGGTTTGAACAGCCAACCTCTCAGTTAGCAGCTGAGTGCTTAACCTTTGCACCTCCGGGTGCCTTTCACAACCACTAGGGTGGCTATAATTGGAAAAAAAAAAACAAAAACGCAAGTAACAAGTATTAGTAAAGATGCAGAGGAATTGGAAGCCTCGTATATTGCTGGTAAGAATGTAAAATGGTGCAGCTGCTGTGGAAAACAGTTTGGCAGTTCGTCAAAAAGTGAAACATAAAATTGCCATATGATCCAGCAATCCCACGTCTAGGTATATACCCAAAAGAATTGGAAGCAGGGAGACAGATACTTATACACCAATGTTTACTGCAGCATTATTCACCATAGCCAAAGGTTTGAAACAGCCTCAATGTCCATGAACAGATGACCAGTATAGCCATACAGTGAAATATTATTCAGCCACAAAAAAGGAATGAAGTACAATGTGGATGAATCTTAAAAATATTATGCTAACTGAAAGAAGCCAGACATAAAAGGTCACGTATTGTATGATTTAATTTTTATGTACAATACAGAATAGGTAAATCCACGAAGACAGAAATCGTATAAGTGGTTGTTCAGTCCTACTGGACCAGCGGCAGAAGTGGCTCTGAGGGGCTCAGGTTAGATTACGAAAAAAGAGGTGGAAAATGCCAGGTTGCTCAGATCTAGGTTTTATTAGGGAACTTACATACAGAAGTTGACGCCAAGATTCTCACCACGGTTAGTAAAGCATCGAGTGTCATCCAGGTAGAGAACCATGCTCAGCAGTGCAAGGAGGGAGTTTATATACTTAGTGCTTACGTGCAAGGATATGTGCAAGGGACTCAGGGAAAAAACTTGTCTAATCTATGATGGATGGGGTTGTCTTTGCACTAATTAATGGGTTCCAATTGATGTGACCATGAAGTCAGGTGTTTGGTGTGCTTTTTCCTGGCTCAGATCTCTGCTCAGTAAGATATTCTGGTTCTCTCCCAGAATTCTTCAGGGCCCTCTCTGTGGTGGCTGGGAGCTAGGGGAAGGACGGGCAGGGAGCGACTGCTTAATGAGTATGGGTTTTCCTTCGGGGTGATGAAAATGTTTTAGAATTAGATAGAGATGATGATGAATGTACTAAGTGTCACTGTCACTTGAAATGGTTCACTTTATGCTATGTGAATTTCACCTCAGTAAGAAGTAACTTTAAATAAGTGTGGTGCCACACAGCTGTGATGGGGGGAGCGTGGGGCACTGGGAAAGCCTGAAGGAGGAACCGGATGGAGACGCTGGATGGAAGACAGAGAGGGCTTCCCAAAGGAGGTGACCTGAGAGCTGAATGAGAATAGAAGCCGCTGGTGAGAGCAAAGGGAGGCAGGCATTCTGCAGAGAGGGCTCAGGTGCCGGAGGAAAGAGAGAGGGGAACTGAAACTGGGGAAGTCAGTTGTCTGGGGCAGAGTTCAGGGTGCCCTGTGACAGAGGGCAGCTGGGGGCAACGTCCGAGGGCAATGGGTAACCACGGGGGATGTGAGAGTGGGCAAGGGCCATAGTAGGTGTTTCAGAGATCCCTTTAGTGACATAAGAAAGGGATCAAAGCGGGTGCCTAGAGGCAGGGTTGCTGAGAGAAGCCTGGTGCAGGTTGCAGGTGTACCTACGACAGCTCCCGGAGGATGGGGGTGGTTGCAGCCGAAGTGGCCTGGCTGGGCAGGGCCGGGGCAGACAGAGCGGCTCTGTTCTCTGACCCCGCTGTAGCTTTTGGGTTCATGAATTTTTCAGCCAAAAAGGCCTTGAGTTTCAGATTCCAGCGTGCTGGGCCCTGGCTTTTGAGTTCTATTTACTGCCTGAAAACCTGAAAACATCTCACTGAGGGCCCTAGGAGAGGGTTCTTGTGAGGCTCCAGGGTGCCTGGGCTGGAGTGAGCGCCTGCATCTCACAGACCGCCTTCTGAACTGGGGGGCGGGTAGCAGCATTGAGGACCCACCTCCTTTGGGCAGAGGCAGCATGAATTCCTGGGCTTTGCAGGGCTCAAATCCCAGTTTGGTCAGTGCTGGCTGGGTGATCTTGTGCAAGTCACTCACCTTCTCTGAGCCTCAGTTTCCCCATCTGTCATATGGAGATAATAAACCAAAAAAACCCATTGCTGTGGAGTTGATTCCAACTCACAGCAACCCTACAGAACAGAATAGAACTGCCCCGTAGGGTTCCCAAGAAGCGCCTGGTAGATTTGAACTGCCGACCTTTTGGTTAGCAGCCCAGCTCTTCACTACTGCACCACCAGGGCTCCGTGGAGATAATAGCGTTCTCTACATCAAAGAGTTGTCACGAGGATTCCCACATGCCAGATGTTTCAGGCAGTGCCTGCATATGATGTTGTTGTTAGGTGCTGTCAAGTCAGTTTTGACTCATAGTGACCCAATGTACAACAGAACAAAACACTGACTGGTCCTGCACCATCCTTCCAATTGTTATGTTTGAGCCCATTGTTACAACCACGGTGTCAATCCATCTTGCTGAGGGTCTTCCTCTTTTTCACTGTCCCTCTGCTTTACCAAACATGATGTTCTTCTCCAGGGACTGATCCCTCCTGATAACATGTCCAACGTATGTGAGACAAAGTCTTGCCATTGCACATGCCATATATTGAATATACCGTGGACTGCCAGAAGAATGAACAAATCAGTCTTAGAAGAAATACTACCAGAATGATCCTTAGAAGCAAGGATAGTGAGACTTTGGCTCGCTTACTTTGGACATAATTGCTAGAAAAGGAAATCATGGTTGGTAGAGGGTCAGCAAAAATGAAGGAAATCCTTGATGAGATGGCTTAACAACAGCAGCAGTGATGGATTCAAACCCAACGATCGTGAAGATGGTGCAGGACTGGGCAACATTTCACTCTGTTGTATACAAAGTCACCAAGAGTCGGAGCCCACTTGACGGCACCTCTCCAAGACAACGACAAGTGGTAGTAATACAGTAATACTTGCATCCAGTGATACAACAGAGTGATTAAGAGTGGGCTGGGATGGGGCTCTCAAACTTGATGGTTCGGGCAATGTGCGGTGGAGTCAGGATTCAAACCCGGCACTTGTGCTCTTCACCACCACAATCCTCATTGTCGTCCTCCTCCTCCTCCTCATCATAGCTGTCATGATTAGCATGTTCCATGCACCATATTGCATGCAATAACTCATGCTATTGTATGCATGATAACCCAACGAGGAAAGTGCAGTTATAAACCTTTTCTCAGATGTGAAGCCTGAGACCCTGGAAGTGAGGCCAGGTGCCAGAGGCCACACTGCTGGCCAGTTGCAGAGCCAGAACCTAAGCCCAGGCAGCTGGCTCTGGAGCCCTGGAGCTTCTCAAGCACACATGTAACAGTAAACAACAGCAACACCAACACTAGGAACAGCTGTGAGCCAGACTCTGCACGATCGCTTGGCTTGTCCCTGCTCAGAAAGTCGTGGTGGAAATTCAGGGACACAGTGAAGGGCTGGCAATAACGTCTTACTGTGTTACTATTTACAGGGTCTTGAAGGCCTCTGCCAAATGTCAGCTCTGATCTTCCTGCCTCATAGCCCCTGCTCACTCTCTGTCAGCCCCACCCCGCAGTGCAGGTGTCTTCAGAGCTCTCATCCCCATCAGGAACCATCTGGATTTTTAGTTCTTTGGTTGTGTGTCTCTCACCTTCCCTAGAATGCGAGTAGCAGGCTTGTCCATGTCACTGCCCACAGTGTCCCAGTGGGTGCTCAATAAATATTCGTTAGCCGATCGGATCGCCATCAACATGACCATCATCACCATCATGAAAATAGGCTCCAGATGTCCAGTTTAGCACACAGTAGATGGCCAGTAAGTATTTGTTGGGTGAATAATATTATAACAATAATTATAGTCAA
This sequence comes from Dugong dugon, assembly GCA_030035585.1. NCBI lineage: Eukaryota > Metazoa > Chordata > Mammalia > Sirenia > Dugongidae > Dugong > Dugong dugon. Next base: position 14,313,810 of record CM057462.1, on the reverse strand, counting down.
AATAATAAAACAAGTTGCTGTCCAGTCGTTTCTGACTCACTGTGACTCCATGTGTTACAGAACCGCTTCATAGGGTACTTTTGGCTGTAATCTTTACGGAAGCAGATCAACAGGGCTTTCTTCCATGGCGCCACTGGGTGGGTTCTAACCACCAACCTTCAGGTTAGCTGCCGAGTACAAACTCTTTGCGCCACCCCAGGACCTGTAGTCATAATAATAACTATCACTTATCCTTTCGATAGTCTATCTACATCTTAGCGTCACATTGTTCTTGGGTGCCACTGAGTTGATTCTGACTCATAGCGAGTCTATGTGACAGAGTAGAACTGCCCCATAGGGTTTTCTAATCTTTATGGGAGCAGGTCGCCAGGTCTTTTCTCCTGCAGAGCCACTGGTAGGTTCTGACCTTTCAGTTAGCAGCCTAGCTTAACCATTGCACCACCAGGGCTCCATTAGTGTCACATACCCATTAATCCGTTGCCATTGAGTCAATTCCAACTTTCCAACTCATAGTGAGTAGAACTGCCCCATGGGGGCATAGAGTTTCCAAGGCTGTAATCTTTACAGGAGCAGACTGCCACATATTTTTCTCGTGGAGTGGCCGCTGTGTTTGAAGCATCGACTACCTTTCGGTTAGCAGCCAAGTGCTTTAACCACTGCCCTGTCAGGGCTTAGTAAATATTTTTGAACAAATGAATGAGAGTTACATTAGGAACAACACTAAAAGCAGCTACATTTGTCTTGCTCAGAATCCTACCCAAGGTTCTGGTCACTAAGTAAATATCTGAGTGACAGAGTATACTAATTAGTAAATATTTACTGTATGAATGAATGAATTCAACAAATATTCAACACCTACTGTGTTCAAGGTGCTGTGCTGGGCGCAGGGGACACAGACATGAACAGGACAAAGTCTTTGCCCTACTGCGGCTTGTATACTTGTGGGAGAGACAAAGGAGAATGAATGAATGGAGGGATGAACGGACAGATAGATGGTCTGTCGGTCCTGTGTTTTCACCCATCAGCAGTCCTAACAGCAGAGAAAGAGAGGCGGGGCCTCGGTCTCGACCGAAGCACCGCCCCCTTCCAGCCCTAGCAGCTGCTTTCGCGTCTGCCGACCGCGCCGCTCACCTGGCGGCCTCCCCTTTAAGAGGGCTCACCTGGGCGCTCACCTGGGCGCGGGCGCTTCCGCAGGAAGAAGGAAGCGGCGCTGTCTTTACCTCCTGGCGCTCCCTTTCCGCATCTCACATCCACCGGCCGCCACCATGTCCGCCTCGGCCGTCTTCATCCTCGACGTCAAGGGCAAGGTGAGACCAAGCGCAGGTGTAGGGGGGCAGACCGGTGAGGCTGCGCTCCCAACCCAGGGACAGCCCCTCCGTGCAAGCCAGCAAGACTCCGGAAAGCTCTTGGGGCGTGGAAACCTACGCTCCCCTCTACTCTAATGCCCGTGTTGTCACGGTTGAATCCCACCTCCACCATTTACCAGCCGTGTGCCTGGGACAACGGGCGTCGCCTCTCGGAGCCTTAATTTCTCCTACCGTAAAAATGGGGGAAACTGAGGTCCCCACCCAATCAGAATTCGTAAAACTCCCTGCATGTAAAGCGCTTCGCACAGTAGCCCTTCTGCAAAGATAAGGCGTTCTATAAATTGAAATGGATATTTCCATCACCGTCACTGGCCACGTTATTAACACCCGAAGAAGGCAGCAGGAGGCCTCAGTTCCTCCTTGGCGCTGCCTTGTCCCTTCCTGAAGCTCCCCTCATTCGTCTTGTCGTTCAGCAATAGCAGCGGTAATAACGGCGGTGTTAAAATAATACTGATAATATTAATAGTGGGAGCTAAGACGTTTAGAGACTTACTGTGTGCCCTCTATGTTCTAACCACTTGACTCAACAGCCTAAGTACTATTATTAGTGATGGCTTACTGCTGGCAGAGTAGACGTACATGAACTCTTCAAGAGCTACATGGGTAGACTCCTCTCCCCTTCACCTGCTCCCCTCCCCCCTCCTCTCCTCCCCCCTCCTCCCCTCCCCCTTCTTCCCTTCCCCCTCTCCCTTCCCTCTCTCCCTTCCCCTCCCTTCCCTCCTCTTTTAATAAGCCCTACCTCACCACTTTGGTGCATATGAAGCCCTGAGTGACAGCAGGAATTCTGGAGCCAGACCACCTTGTGCCAATTCCCAACTTCCCCTCTTACTACGGACGTGGTTCCATTGGCTCTGTAAAATGGAGACGGTGTTAACACCTCCATCACAGGGTTTGTGGTAAGAGCTAAATAAGGTGGTGGTGGTTGTTAGGTGCCGTTTGGACAGTTCTGACTCACAGCAACCCCACTTACAACAAAACGAAACACTGCCCAGCCCTGCGCCATCCTCACAATCATTGCTATGTTTGAGCCTATTGTTGCAGCCACTGTGTCAATCCATCTCTTCGAGGGTCTTCCTCTTTTTTGCTGACCCTCTGCTTTACCAAGCATGCTGTCCTTCTCCAGGGACTGGTCCCACCTGATAATATGTCCGAAGTATGTGAAGGAGCGTTTTGGCTATACATCTTCCAAGACAGATTTGTTTGTTCTTCTGGCAGTCCATGGTATATTCAATATTCTTTGCCAACGCCATAATTCAAAGGCATTAATTTTTCTTCGGTCTTCCTTATTCATTGTCCAGCTTTCACATACATATGAGGCGACTGAAAATACCATGGCTTGGGTCAGGCGCACCTTAGTCCTCAAAGTGACATCTTTGCTGTACACTTTAAAATTGTCTTTTGCAGCATATTTGTCCAATGCAATACATCATTTGATGTTTTTTCTTTTTCTTTTTTTAATAAACTTTATTATTTAAACCAGTTTTAAGTTTACAGAAAAATTATGCAGAAAGAACAGAGGGTTCCCATACATCCCTTCTAACAGCTAGCTTGCATTAGCGTGGTACAATTGTTACTATTAATGAGTATGTCACCCATTGCCGTCCAGTCGATTCCGACTCATAGCGACCCTATACGGCAGAGTAGAACTGCCTCAAAGGGTTTCCAAGGAGCGCCTGGTGGATTCGAATTGCTAATCTTTTGGTTAGCAGCTCATCACTTAACCACTGCACCACAGGGCTCCAATGAACATCTATTGATGCATTATTACTACCTAAAGCCCACAGTTTACATTAGAGTTTGCTCTTTGTGTTGTACAGTTTTATAGGTTTTGACAAATAATGTCACGTGTCCACCATTAGAGTATCATTCAGAATCGTTTCACTACCATAAAAATGCCCTGTGCGCCACTTATTAACTACCCTATCTGCCTGAATCCCTGGCAACCACTCATCTTTTCTATTGTCTCTGTAGTTTTGCCTTTTCCAGAAGCTCACATACTTGGAATCATATAGTATTTACCTATTTCACATAGGTTTCTTTCACTTAGCAATATGCATGTAAGGTTCCTCCATGTTTTTCCATAGCTTAATAACTCAATTCTTTTTATCACTGAGTGATACTGCAGAATATGGATCTACCCCAGCTCGTGTATCCATTCACTTATGGAAGGACATCTTGGTTGCTACCAATTTTTGGCAATTGTAGATAAAGCTGCTATAAACATTCACCTGAAGGTTTTTCTGTGAACGTAAGTTTTCAGTTCATTTGGGTCAATATTTAGGAGCATAGTTGTTGGATCGTATGGTAAACCTATGTTTAGTTTTGTAGGAAACTGCCAGACTGTCTTCCAAAGTGGCTGTACCATTTTGCATTCCTATCAGCCATGAATGAGAGTTCCTGTCTCTACCTCCTCACCAGCATTTGATGTTGTCAGTGTTATGGATTTTATCCATTTTAATAAGTGTGTGGTGGTGTTTGATTTCTTGACTGCTGCTTCCATGGGTGTTGATTGTGGATCCAAGTAAAATGAAATCCTTGACTTCATTTTCTCCATTTATCATGATGTTGCTTATTGGTCCGGTTGTGAGGATTTTTTGGTTTTTTTTATGTTGAGATGTAATGCATACTGAAGGCTGTAGACTTTGATCTTCATCAGTAAGTGCTTCAAGTCCTCTCCACTTTCAGCAAGCAAGGTTGTGTCATCTGCATATCACAGGTTGTTAATGAGTCTTCCTCCAATCCTGATACCCCGTTCTTCATACAGTCCAGCTTCTCAGATTATTTGCTCGGCATACACATTGAATGACGCACACCTTTCCTGGTTTTAAACCACGCAGTATCCCCTTGTTCTGTTCAAATGACTGCCTCTTGGTCTATGTACAGGTTCCTCATGAGCACAATTAAGTTTTCTGGAATTCCCATTCTTTGCGATGTTAATCCGCAATTTGTTATGATCCACACAGTCAGATGCCTTTGCATAGTCAATAAAATACAGGTAAACATCTTTCTGGTATTCTCTACTTTCAGCCAAGATCTCATGGATGAGTGGTGTAAAATAAGGTATCAGGCATCAAGTCTTTAGAACACTGTATGAGGCACAGTGAAGGCTCTATAGCTCTATACACATTAGTTATTATCCCAAGCCTATTTTACAGGGGAGGAAACTGAAGCACAGAGAGGCAGAGCCTGGCCCATGCCCCTCAGTCAGGAAGAGGGGTCAAAACCTGGCAGTCTGATGTCCAGGGTAGAGGGTGCTGGGATCCTGGTGGTGACCCTGACCAGGCGCTCTCCAGCCTCCAGCCCCTGATCAGCTCTAGCCCCTAATACTCCAGGGTGGAGGGTGCTGGGATCCTGACCAGGCCCTCTCCACACCCCCAGCCCCTGATCAGTCGCAACTACAAGGGCGATGTGGCCATGAGTGAGATTGAGCACTTCATGCCGCTGCTCGTGCAGAGGGAGGAGGAGGGTGCCCTGGCCCCACTGCTGAGCCACGGCCGAGTCCACTTCCTGTGGATCAAGCACAGCAACCTCTACTGTATCCACCCGGGCAGGGTCCCTGAGGGCTGAAGGTGGTGGCAGCTCAGGCCCAGAGAGGGCAGACTGAGAACAGGAAGCACATCTGTGCCTCAGGCTGTGGGTGGGTGGGCAGAGATGAGGGTGATGGCAGAGGATGGGGAGGGGGTTCAGGGTCTGTGCTCCACTTGGACCTCACCAAATGGCACCCTTTCCTTAACCTTGCTGCCCACAGTGGTGGCCACCACGCTGAAGAACGCCAACGCCTCCCTGGTGTACTCCTTCCTTTACAAGACAGTGGAGGTAGGTGCTGGCCTCCCATTGGTTGGTCCGTCTGTCCGTCCACTTGTCCTGCTGGCCTCCTTCAGGATCCCGCTCTTCAGGGAAGCTTTCCCTGACCTCCCTGGGGACACCAGCTGCCTATGCTCCCCGCCCCCCCCCCCCCCCTCAAAGCCCCATCACTCTGCACTCTCATTGACTGGCTGCTTTTGGGATGTCTCTCCCAGTAGGGCAGGGACCATGAGGTCTCCCAGAGGGCCTGGGTTCCCATCCCAGCTCCCCACATCTTGCCTGTGTGACCTTGAGCAAGTCACTTCTCTCTGGGCCTCTAAAATGGAGATAGTAATAAGTCCTGCCTTAGGGTTGTTGTCCAAATTAATCAAATTAATACCTGTAAAGTGCCTAGAGCACAGTTCAGTATGCAATAAGTACTCATTAAATGTTTGCTTTTCTTGTTAGCATTCTCAGTGATGTTGTGTTGTTGTTAGGTGCCGTGGAGTCGGTTCTGACTCACAGTGACCCTATGTACAACAGAACAAAACACTGTCAGTGCTGCACCATCCTCACAGTCGTTGCTATGTTTGAACCAATTGTTGCAGCCTCTGTGCCAATCCACGTCATTGAGGGTCTTCCTCTTCTTCTCTGACCCTCTACTTTACCAAGCAGGATGTCCTTCTCCAGGAACTGGTCCTTCCTGGTAACATGTCCAAAGCACGTGAGATGAAGTCTTGCCATCCTTGCTTCTAAGGAGCATTCTGGCTGTACTTCTTCCAAGACAGACTCATAAAATAATGATTTATTGAGCAATTATTATGTGTCATTCTCAGTGACTGAGGAGGTGTTCAGGAAATATTTTTCAACCAACAAATGTTGATTGATTTGCCTCCTCTCTGCCAGCCAAAAGGGACACAGCTCTGGATGAGACAGGCACGATCCCTGTCCTCTTGGCTCTCTGACATTCACCGAGGGAATGAGTGAGTCCTGCAGAGTTAAAGGACATGAAAGAGGTTAAATAGGACATTGCAATAACTAGTGACTAGGATGCTATTCTCACCAAGACATTCATGGGGGGCTACACCGAGGAGCCCTCCACATTCAAGCTGAGTCCTGAATGACAAGGAGCCTGCCATGAGGCGAGCTGGTGGGAGAGCATCCCAGCAGAGGGTACAGCAAATGCAAAGGCCCTGAGGTGGGATTAGAAGGAAGGCTGGTGAGGCTGAACACGATTGAAAATACACACGATAGACTATATGCCGATTCAACAATTTATATATGTACAATTCAGCGACATTGATTACATTCTTCAAGTTGTACAACCATTCTCGCTATACATTTCCAAATTATTCCACCATCACTAACATAAACTCAATGCCCCCCTAAGCAAAAACTCCCCCTTTCTCCCTCCCTCCCACTCCTGGTAACCACTAATATTCTTTGGTTTCTATATATTTGCTTATTTCGTATAAGCGAGATCATACAGTATTTGTCCTTTTGTGACTGACTTATTTCACTCAGCATAATGTTTTCAAGGTTCACCCATGTTGTGGCATGCGTCAGGACTTCATTTCTCCTTATGGTTCAGTAGTATTCCATTGTATCCATATGTCAAATTTTGTCCATCCATTCGTCTGTTGATGGACATTTTTGTTGTTCCCACCTTTTGGCTATGGTGAAAAGTGTTGCAGTGAACATTGATGTACAGGTTTCTGTTTGTGTTCCTGCTTTCACTGCTGGGTATATACCTAGGGTTGGAAGTGCTGGGTCATATGACAATTCCATGTTTAACTTTTTAAGGAGCCACCAAACTGTCTTCTACACTAGCCTTACCATTTTCCCAGGGGATCTTAATCCAGATTCCTAGGTCCTCAAGGGCCTATGGGTTGAATTCTGGGAGTCTATGAACTTGGATATATTTCTATATAACGGGTTTCCTTTGCTACCCTGTGTGCTTTATTTTAGGCACTTACCTTATTCTGAGGTGGGTCCATAAACATTACCAAATACACAGTGGTCCATGGCCCACAAAAATGGTTCCAGGACATTCTAATCCCTCCTCCAGGAAGTCTTCCCTGACCTTCCTGCCTCTGGGCTCCCACAGCTGCCCGTGTTTCCCCCATCACTGCACCCAACATGGTGGATTATGTTGGTCCCGTGACCCATTCATTCTTCCCCACTAGACTGTTCCATGAAGGCAGGACCCCGGTCTGCTTTGTTCACCATTCATTTTCCTGCACGGGCATTCAGTAGGTGCTCAATAAATGCTTGTTGGCTCACTGGCTGAATGAGTGGAGACCCAGACCATGGCCATAGCCACACCAATCACACCTATTTGGATGTCTGTCGCCCCTCCACCCCTGCAACAGGTATTCTCTGAATACTTCAAAGAGCTGGAGGAGGAGAGCATCCGAGACAACTTTGTCATTGTCTATGAACTGCTGGATGAGCTCATGGACTTTGGCTTCCCGCAGACCACTGACAGCAAGATCCTACAGGAGTGAGTGGGCCACGGGGGCAGCCATAGCTGGGTCACTGGTGGAGGGAACTCAGGGAGGGCCAGGGAGATGTCCTGGCTCCAAATGCTCGTCCCTGCTGCCCTCCGCCAGATACATCACCCAGCAGGGCAACAAGCTGGAGACGGGCAAGTCTCGAGTGCCACCCACTGTCACCAATGCGGTGTCCTGGCGCTCTGAGGGCATCAAGTACAAGAAAAATGAGGTCTTCATTGATGTCATAGAGTCTGTCAACCTGCTGGTGAGCCTCCACTTCTGCCAGGGCCTGGGGCAGAGAAAGGGCCCAATGCCTGTTAACCGCCCACCCCTCCACCCCGCCCCATATATATCCTCAGGTCAACGCCAATGGCAGCGTCCTGCTGAGTGAGATTGTGGGCACCATCAAGCTCAAGGTGTTTCTGTCGGGAATGCCAGAGCTGCGACTTGGCCTCAATGACCGCGTGCTCTTTGAGCTCACTGGCCGTAAGCACGTGGGCCCCCTCCATACCCCCAACTAATGGGGCAGCCTGAGACTCCATCCCATCTGGGGACCCAGAGGAATTGCAGCTGGTTCTGAAATAAGTGCTCGTGCCCCCTCTGCTGGTCATGGCTAAATACTGCAGCAGCTGCTTCACTGGGCAACCAGTTTGTTCCCTCCTTCAACAAACATTTAACTCCTGTTGTGTGCCAGGATCAGCTTTAGACTCTGGGGACACAGAAGTGGAGAAAACAAACAAATCCCTGCCCTCATGGAGTTGACATTCTAGTGGGAGGAGGAAACAGAATAGCTTTGCATTTAAAAGCCTAACCTCGAGAGCCATACTCCGTGAGTTCAGATCTCAGCTCTGGCCTTTGCCAGCTGGCAAACGCTGTGCAAGTTACCCTCCCTGGGCCTCAGTTTCCTCATCTGCAGAGTGGTAGTGGTGAGCGGGGAAAGTGGGGCCTCTGTCTGCTTTGTTCATCATTAATTTCCCGGCACCAGCATACAGTAGGTGCTTAATAAATGCTTGTTGGCCGGCTGAATGAGGAGAGACCCAGTCCCCCGCCCCTGGCCCTCAGGGTGACCCTACACTCTCTGCTCTGAGTTTCAGGTGGCAAGAACAAGTCTGTGGAGCTAGAGGATGTCAAGTTCCACCAGTGTGTGCGGCTCTCGCGCTTCGACAACGACCGCACCATCTCCTTCGTTCCTCCCGACGGCGACTTCGAGCTCATGTCCTACCGCCTCAGCACCCAGGTGAGGCAGGCTCAAGCCCTGTGGGGGTGGGGCAAGGGTTGAGCCAAGCCTCTGAGAACCCCCTTTCCTCTGTCCACAGGTCAAGCCCCTCATCTGGATTGAGTCTGTCATCGAGAAGTTTTCCCACAGTCGCGTGGAGATCATGGTCAAGGTGAGCCAGGGCAACAATGGTTAACAATGCACGATCTGCCCCCTCCCACCTGACACCTATCTGACCTCACCCCCCACTACCCTCTCAGATCTTCTTTTCCCTCCAGCCACACTGGGCTTCTGGCTGGTTCTCAAACATGGCCGGCATGGTCCCCCTCAGGGCCTTTGCCTCTGCTGCTCCCTCTGCCTGGACTGCTCTTCCTCCAACTATGCCCATGGCTCCTTCCTTCCCTCCCTCAACTCCTTTAGGTCTCTTCAACTTGCCCTTATATCTGCTTCTTTTCCGAGCTCTTAACTCCCAGATTTCTTTTCCACAGCCTTTTCCCCAGTGTCAGGGACACAGTAAGTTCCAATAATGTTTACATAATGGAATTAATATTAGCTAGTTATATTACGGAGCCCTGGTGCCACAGTGGTTAAGCGCTACAGCTACAAACCAAAAGGTATGCAGTTCAAATCCATCAGCTGCTCCTTGGGCAGTTCTACTCTGTCCTGTAGGGTCGCTATGAGTTGGACTCAACTTGATGGCAATAGGTTTGGGTTTTTTTTGGTTTAGTTATATTTTAAGGAGCCCTGGTGGTACAGTGGTAAAGCACTCATCTGCTAAATGATAGGTTGGAGGTTTGAATCCACTAGCTGCTCCATGGGAGAAAGATGTGGCAGTCTGCTTCTATAAAGATTCCAGCCTTGGAAATCCTATGGGGCAGTTCTGCTCTGTCCAACAGGGTCATTATGAGTCAGAATTGACTGGATGACAACAGGTATTCATATTATAGAGTCCCTGGGTGGTGCAAACGGTTAAGGTGCTCTGTTGCTAACCAAAGGTTTGGAGCTTTGAGCCCACCCAGAGGAGCCTTGGAAGAAAGGCCTGGTGATCTCCTTCTCAAAGATCAGCCATTGAAAACCCTACGGAGCACAGTTCTTCTCTGACACACATAGGGTTGCCATGAGTTAGAGCCGACTCGATGGCAACTGGTTTGGTTTTATTCATGTTATGAATTTAACTGAGCCCCTACTGCGTGTTGGAAACTAAGGGGCATGGGGGGAAGAAGACAAAAGAGATACAGTTGCTGCTCTCAAGGAGCTTGCAGGCCAGCTAGGGAAACAAACTGTCAGCAAATCTTATTGGCTCTGCCACCGAGATCAATTTCTCACCCCCTGCTCTGCCTCCACCCTGGCCCACCCTCTATCGTGACTCACCTGGACCAGTGTAATCTCCTCCTTCCTGGTCCCCTGGCTCCCACCCTCCACCCCCACTGTCTGTTCCCCCAACAGAGAGCGCCTGTGAGCACCTGAGTCAGATCAAGTCCCTCCTCTGCTCAGAACCCTATGTGGCTCCCACCTCACTTGGAGCAAAAGCTCATGTCCTCACTGTGGCCACAAGGCCCTGCACTGTCAGCCCATCACCTCCTTGACCTCACCTCCTCTCACTCTTCTTCTCTATTACTCCACCCCAGCCAATCCATTTCTCCATGTTCCTGGAGCACACCAAGCAAGGTCCTACTGCAGGGCCTTTGCACTGGCTCTTCCCTCTCCCAGGACACCCTCCCCTACCCCCAGACATCCACATGGTTCCCTCCCTCATGTTCTTCAGTTCTTTGCTTTAATGTCACTTCCTCAGAGAGGGCTTACCTGATCCTCCTATTTAAAATTGCAGTCCGGCCTAGGACTCCTCACTTTCCTTCTTTGTTCTATTTTCCCCCTAATACTTTTATCACCATCGGACATATGATCTAGTCCATTTATTTCCTTTCATGTCAAGTGATTTGTAAAAAATATATAGTATACTTACATGGTTTAAAGAATAATGGTAAACTACCCAGCTTATTCGAATGTACTTGCCCAGAGCCTCTGAACCCCCATGTGTCTACCCCCATCACTGCTCCCCGCTCCCCATCTAGAGTGAGGTAACCACAACCTTGAATTTGATGTGAGTTATTTCTTTGCTTTTCTTTATAATTTTGCTGTCCACATTGGTCCCTGTAAATATTTCATTCTGCCTGTTTCTGACCTTCATATAAGTGGGTTTTTGTTTTGTTGTTTTTTGTATGATTTGCCTTTTTCATGGGTCGTCGGCTTTGAGATGAATCCCAGGAGCTGCTGTTTAGTGCATCTGTTGTAACAGCTATAGAATATGCCACAGTGGGAATCTCCCATGTCTGCCCATTCTCCTGTGTGGGTTGTTTTCAATTCTTGGCTACTCGGGTTTGTGCTATTGTGAACAGCCCAGTGCATGTCTCCCGGTGCCCCAAGCAAGAGCTTGTAGTTAGCCGTCTTTTACAGATGGAGAGACTGAGGCCCAGAGGGGTTATGATGTCATGCAGCTAGGAAGAGGGGGGCCCTGTGTTGAACTGTGGTTCGCCTTTCTCCCGAGTCTGTGTTCTTAGACTCGACTTGGCTCCCCTGTATTGGGGTCCCGGGGGAGCTGGGCTGTGGGGCAGTTGGCCACCAGGAGGGCTCTCATCACCCCTCAATGTTCCTGACTTTGCAGCATGGAACGGGCCATGGAAGCACATGCTTTCCAAAAAGAATGCCCCTTGGTTTACCTCTGGGTCTCTTGGCCCATTCTATTTCCCCAAACATCCCTCCTTGAATTAATAAATAATAGTGTTCATAAAAGAGCAATCACCATGGAACACTAACACCCCTGTGCTAAAAACTTGCCCCGTGTCACCCAGTGCTAGCTATAGATATAATGTTGTAATTTAGTCATTCATTTATTTGTAAGAAGAGCGTGTGATGGCTCAGTGTGCAGGCTCAGTTTGAATCCCTCCTGTGCTAGTTACCAGCTCTGTGACTTGGGCAAAGTGCTCTTTCTCTCTGCCTCAGTTTCCTCATCTATAAAGATGGACTTCAGGAATGGTTCCTACTTTATCAAATTGGTATGAGGGTAAGTGCTGGGCACAGGGCCTAGCACATGGTAGGGGCTCAGTCAATGCCAGCTATCAGGTGAAAACTCCTCCCAATAGGTGGTGGCGCAGTATGTTGAACCAGGCAAGGGTGACTGGCATTGTCCAAAGGAAGGCACCAAGAGCAGGGCCTTTGGAGCCTCCCGTGGTAGTGGGTCCTGGCTCTGCCACTCGTTGGCTGTGTCTTCAGGCAAACGCTTTAACATCTCTGTGCCCCAGTTTCTTCATCTGTAAAATGGGCAGGTTGATGGTCCCCACCTCACGGTTGTGGAGGCCTTCGATGAGATGGCATGTGGAAGGGCTTGGTGAATATCTGCAAACTGCATGAGTGCCTTCTTGGTGCCCCATGCTCTCGCTGTCCCTCAACAGGCCAAGGGACAGTTTAAGAAGCAGTCAGTAGCCAATGGCGTGGAGATCTCTGTGCCTGTCCCCAGCGATGCTGACTCCCCACGCTTCAAGACCAGTGTGGGCAGCGCCAAGTATGTGCCAGAGAAGAACGTTGTCATTTGGAATATTAAGTCCTTCCCGGTGAGCACTGGGGCAGGTAGGGAGTCTGGGGGTGCCGGGATGGTGTAGGGACCTGACCCACTCTGACTACATGGGGACAAGGGAGAGAACTGGAGACCCACATGCACGCGGTCATCCCTTTGAGGGTGCTAAAGGTGCAAACCAGCCCATGTGGTGGTTAAGTGTCCTCCTCCCTGGATTCAAACTCCACCCCTGCCTTTCTGAGCTGAGTGGTCTTGGGAAACCCATTTCCCCTCATGGAGCCTCGGTTGTTCATCTGTGAAACAGGAGGGATAACGATACCCTCTGTCCTTGGGATCTGAGAAATGGGAGATGGTAATTAGAAGCCCTCCAACTGGGCCTTGGGGACAAAGCTTCAGCTGTGAGCCTCAGCCAGGAGCCTTTAGCTCCTTGTCTATAAAATGGGCTGAAAGCAGAGCCTTCCCTGGGGGTTGCTGTGAGGATGGTCTGGGGCGTGCAGGTGCTGGTGTGTCTGATGCTCCCGTGTGCCCGCAGGGGGGCAAGGAGTACCTGATGCGCGCCCACTTTGGCCTCCCCAGCGTGGAGAAGGAGGAGGTGGAGGGCCGGCCTCCCATCGGGGTCAAGTTTGAGATCCCCTACTTCACCGTCTCTGGGATCCAGGTGAGGAAGAGGTTAGGGAGGCTCCCCTCCTTGACCCTAGCGGGTTCCCCTCTTTCCTATCACTTGGCCTGAGTCACTTCTCTGTTCCCTGGCCTGCGTCACCTCTCCTCTTCAGTCTTCCTTGCCTTTCCCCAGACAGTGTTGCCACTTCAGTTCTCATCCTGGTCCCTCTCCCTGCACCCTCCACTTTGGCCTGTGCCACCTCATTCCCTGCTAGCTTGTTTACCTCTCCCTCCCCCATCCGCGAGCCGTTCACCACCATTCCCTTCACCTGTGCCACCTCCTGCTCCCCAAGTCATGTCCTGTCTATTCCCTGGTACTGTGCACCTCTTTCTCTATCCAGACCCACCTTTCCTCCCACACACTGCCTATGCTACCCCTTTCCCCAAGCCATGTCACCTTGTTATTCCAAGCCTGTGCCATCTTATTCCCCCAAGATATGTCACATATATTCCTCTGACCCCAGCCACCTCACTCCCCCCAGCCTGGGCCAACTCTCCCCCTGGCCTGGGCCACCTCCCCCTCTGGCCTAGGTCACCTCACTCCCCTCAGCCTGGTCCACCTCTCCCACCAGCCTGGGCCACCTCACTCCCCCCAGCCTGGACCACCTCATTCCCCTCAGCCTGAGCCACTCCTCCCCCCAGCCTGGGCCACCTCTCTATTCATCCCTTTCCAGGTCCGATACATGAAGATCATTGAGAAAAGCGGTTACCAGGCCCTGCCCTGGGTTCGCTACATCACCCAGAGTGGCGGTAAGGCAGCCCAGCTCCCTGGGACAGGGTCAGGGAGATGGGGGAGATGAGGCCTCAGGGTTTTAACTACATTCTGGCTCCAAAACTCAACAGGCATAGACCCAGGCCAGCCCCTTTGTCACTGTGCCACACTGAGTCTTGGTTTGCCCTTTATTTTTTATCATTTATCTTTTTTTAAAAAAAATTATATTTTTGGTGAAAGTTTATACAGCAAGTTAGGCTCCCATTTGACAATTTCTACACAAATTGTTCAGTGACGCTACTTACATTTTTCATGTGTCCACATTCTCTTTAATTGCGTTCTGGTTGTTCCCTTTCTAGTACTCTAGTTTCCCTGCCCCCTTATCTTCTCATCTTTGCTTTAACGTAATTGTTGACCTTTTGGTCTCAAATAGATGGTTTTGTAATGGAGCACCGTACTCATGGGTAATATCATTTATTTTGGCCTATCTTTAAAATGGAGGTAGTTGTCAGCTGTAGGGTAGTCTTGGGGTTTGGAAGAGGGGCTGGACATGCAGCACCCCATCTGCTGCCTGGCAAGAGACCTGTTGATATGGTTACTGCCCCTGTGTTAACCTCATCCTTAGCCTTGTTACAACCCCTGGGGTTGATCATGAGCACTGGGGCAGGGGATGGATTTGGGGGGCTGTGTCTCTGTCCCTTCCCCCAATTTGGAGATTACCCCTGCCCATTATTTCCCTGCAGATTATCAACTTCGTACCAGCTAGAAGGTAGAAGAGATGGGGGCTTGGACACGTGAGAGTGTGGGACCTCCGTCTCCCCAGGCCCCAGCCACAGATTCTGGAGGGGATGAGGGCAGGCCCCTGAACTGCCAGTTTCTTTCTCCCAGCTCCCAGCATTGGGACCCCTGCTCGCCTCTTTCTCTACGCACGGGCTGGAAAAGATGGTCTCTCCGCCTCCCTCTCCCTTGGGGCTTCCCTCTGATTTTATATGAAGAAATAGGGGAGGGGCTTGAAGCCCCCTCATGAGTGCCTTCTTGCAGTGACCTGCCTTAGGGGGTGTCAGGGCCCCTCCTCCAACAGCTGCTGAGCCTAGAGGCCCCACTGCCCATTCCTCTGAGTTTTAGGATGTCATTAAAAAGATGAGTCTAGCCACTATGTATGTGCTTCTTTAGCTGTGTGTGTGTGCCCCTGGGGTGCTGGGATGAGAGTGAGCTGTTCATGTCCCTCCTTAGCGCCCATCATTGCTTACCTGGGCCGTGGCAGTCACCTCTGCCCTGGTCCCCTATTCCCATCTTAGCTGACCCCCACAGTCTGTTCTCCCCCTCCCAGCCACCAGAGGGCGCTTGTTAACGCCTAAATCAGCTCATGCGCCTCTGCTCAGAAACCTCATAAGGTTCCCAACTTAACAGTAAAAGTCAAGTCCCCACTGCAGCCCTCAAGTCTTGGTCTGACCCTCTGCTTCCCTGCCTCCTTGCTCTTTTTTTTTTTTAACTTTAAAAAAATAATTATTTTGTTTTTGTTGTTGTTGTGTTGAGAATATACACAGCAAAACATACACAAATCCAACAGTTTCTGACCCAATAGAAATAGAGAATTATGACAGAATATTATGAACAACTGTATGGTAACAAACTGGATAACCTAGGCGGGGCGAATTACTCAATAAGCAAGGTAAGCACAGCATTACTTGTGCATATTTACTAGTCTGTTGTGAACAATTTCACATGGTTTTCCACCACATTTTTAATAATCCATCCATGTAAATTTGAAAAGAGGCTTTGAATCTATAGGAACATGCTGTGGGGTTGGGAGAGAAACAGATGCCAGCCATACCTAGAAGCAGAATCTTTGATGAGTTGAAAAAAGTGAAATTGTTCACTACAGATTAGTAAACACAAGTAAGCCCATGCTTACCTTGCTTATTGGGTAATCCATCCCTGAATCTAGATGAAATGGACAAATTCTTAGAAGTACACAACTTACCCAAACTGACTCAAGAGGAAATAGAAGGTCTCAACAGACCCATAACAAGTGAAAAGATTGAATCAGTGATCAAAAACCTCCCAACAAGAAACATCCTGACAAACATTTAGAGAATTAACACCAATACTGTTTAAACTCTTCCAAAAGACAGAAGGCTTAGGGAACATCTAGCTCAATTGGCATAACACAGTTTATAAAGAAAATGTTCTACATTCTATGTTGGTGAGTAGCGTCTGGGGTCTTAAAAGCTTCTGAGCAGCCATCTAAGATACTCCACTGGTCTCACCCCTTCGAGAGCAAGGGAGAATGAAGAAAACAAGATACAAGGGAAAGATTAGTTCAAAGGACTAATGGACCACAACTACCATGGCCTCCATCAGACTGAGTCCAGTAAGACTAGATGGTGCCCGGCTGCCACCACTGACTGCTCTGACAGGGATCACAACAAGAGTCCTAGACAGAGCTGGAGAAAAATGTAGAACAAAATTCTAACTCACAAAAACAGACCAGACTTACTGGCCTTACAGAGACCGGAGAAACTCCGAGAGTATGGCCCCTGGACACCCTTTTAGCTCAGTGGTGAAGTCACTCTCTAAGTTCACCATTCAGCCAGGGATTGGACAGCCTCATAAAACAAAATGCGACTAATGAGGCACAGCAGTCCAGGGACAAGGATTAGTAGGCAGAAGGGGACAGGAAAGCCGGTAATAGGGAACCCAGGTGGAGAAGGGACAGTGTTGACATGTTGTGGGGTTGTTAACCATTGTCATAAAAGAATATGTGTACTAACTCTTTAATGAGAAACTATTTGTTCTGTAAACCTTCACCTAAAGTACAATAAAAAATAAATTTAAAAAATGGAACAAGGAAAAAAGAAGGAAGGAATACTCCCTAATTCATTCTATGAAGCAAACATAACCCTCAAATCCAAATAGACAAAGACACCACATGTAAAGAAAACTACAGGCCAATGTCCCCCTTGCTCATTCTGTTCCAGGTGCTGGATATACCGGGTGTGCTTTAGCCTCGGGGTCCATGGGGTAGTTCCCTTTGCCTGGCATGCTTTCCTCAGATATACATGGCTCCCTTTCCACCTGCCTGACCTCTGCATTTCAACGACCTTCTGTTCCCAAGGAGCTATCACTTATCCTCTTTTATCAGCTATATACCGTTTACACCCTGAAAAGATTTAATTTTGTCTTCTCCCGCCCTAGACTGAAGGCCCTGGAGGGCGCCTAGTACATAGTAAGTGATCAGTAAATCTTTGAATGGAGGCTTTTGTAGCGGCCTTTGGCCATGGCTTTCCTTCTAGGCTCGCGGGCTCCTAAATCCAGAACGTGATTCCTTCCTCACCCACCTCATTTCCCCGTTTTACTTTTGTCACGGTGCTCAACGCTACCTAAAATTCTGAATTTCATTGTGTGCGCTCTCCAGCGCCCTATACAGTTCCTGGGCTGTGCACAGTGGGGAATGAATGAAACAGTGCTCAGCATAGTAAGGGTTAATAAATGCTTATCGCGTGACCGAAAGGTGGAATCCCGGACTAGGCGGCCCCAACCCTGCCTCCCTTCCCCCCGCCCAGGTGCCGAGGTCCCGACGCAGCCCGCGCTACCTTGCCCCTGACCTTTCTCCCCTGGGTCAGTTAAACCGGCTCTCTTTCCCGCCCGCCCGGAGCGTTTGAAAACCGAAAACCCCGCCATTGCCAGCGGCCCACTGGTCGCCGCGTCCGGGCCAATCAGAAGCGACACCGCCCACACTAGCACACGAAAACACCCCGGCGACGCAATACCATTGGCTGCGAGGGCTTCGTGGGCGGGGCGCCGCTGGGTCGGGCGCCGGGCAGCGCTGCCCGGCTACAAACTAACGAGTTCGTAAAAAAACAAAACGCCAGAGTCCGGGGGCGGGGCCGCGAGCGCGGTGGCTCCGCCCCCCGGGGGGCCGGCTCGGCGGCGACGGCGGCGCCGGCTCAGAGGAGACCCCGCCCGTGGAGGAGGAGGAGGAGGGTGGGTGAATTGGGGGGAGACCCGGCCCCCAAGGGGCGGGCGTCGGGCAGAGCCCTGTGGGCCGCGGAGGGTTGGGCCGGGTTCCTAGCCCCTCGCCGCCAGCGAGCTGACAGGGGGAGGAGCCGCGCGGGAGAGCGGGGGTCGCGCCGGGAGCATCGCGCAAGCCGAGTGCGCGGCGGCCAGGCCCTGGGAGGGCTGCTTGGCCGGCGCCCGCGGCCTCTTCCGAGCTGACCGGCTGCTGTGGGGCGGGGGGCTTCGCAGGCCGCCAGTGTTGACATGCTGCTGGAGGAGGTCCGTGCCGGCGACCGGCTAAGCGGGGCCGCGGCCCGGGGCGACGTGCAGGAGGTGCGCCGCCTTCTGCACCGCGAGCTGATACACCCTGACGCCCTGAACCGCTTTGGCAAGACGGCGCTGCAGGTGAGGCCAGGCGGGCCCGGAGCGGGGCGGGGGGAGCGGGGCGAGGACGCGGACCCCAGACCCCGACCCTCGTCTCCTGGACCTGGAGGGGACCGACTGGGGGCTTTTCCTCCTTCACTGGGCTGACGCTGCTCTCTGAGGTCCCCTTTCGTGGGAAAGGAGGGTTAGGTTGGGGGGAGGGGGAGGGGGAGGGTTTTCCATCTTCTCTGGAGGATTCCTTGTTCCCTGGGTGAGCGGGATTCACTTTCCCTGAGGAGGTCCTTTTTCCGTCGGGGTTGAACATCTTTGGGTCACGGTTTCATGGGGACGGCTCTGGTTTTTGGGGCTCCTCAATCTTTTGGGGAGGTGATCTCTAGAAGGAGGGTTTCATGTTTCCAGGGCATCCTCATTTTCTGGGGGGAGGGGGAAGTTCTCTGAGAGGTATCCGGTTACTTGGACGGTCTCTATTCCTATGGGGTTCTTATCCGGTTACTTGGGGGAGCCCCACTCTTGGGGGGTTGCAGATTCCTCCAACAGGGGAATGGTTTCAGATTGTCCCCCTATTCTCTGGGGGGACATTTTATGGGAGATTCAATTTTCTTGAGGTAATCTGGAGAGCATCCTCACTATATTGCGGGGGAATATTGCCTGGAGAAGGTAATTCAAATTACCTGGACATCCCCTTTCCCTTGAGGGGGCTGTCAAGTTCTTTGAGGACCCATTTCTGGAAGAGGTTTCATATTTCCGGGTACTGTCCTATTTCGGGGGTGGGGTGAGGTGGGATGATGGTGGTGGTCTCTGGTTCCTTGGGGAAAGGCTTAGGTTCCCTGAAAGTTGCCATACGGGTTATTCCCTAGAAGGCTCTCATTTTATCCTTAGGGCAGTGCCTAGCTTCTTGGGGTCCCTCTTCCCAGGAGGGCTTGTTCTCTGGGATCTCAGAGAGCTTCCACTAGGGACTGTGTTCCCTGGAGTTTTCCTTTTTCCTAGGGACTCCTCTGGAACAGGACCCCTTCCTGTTCCTGGAAGACCCTTCTCTCTCCTGGGATCCCCTTTCCTGGATCCCCTTCCTTGGGAGAACCCCTCACCCTCTGCCCCCACACAGGTCATGATGTTTGGCAGCCCCACCATCGCCCTGGAGCTGCTGAAGCAAGGTGCCAGCCCCAACGTCCAGGACATCTCTGGCACCACACCGGCCCACGATGCAGCTCGCACTGGATTCCTGGACACTCTGAAGGTCTTGGTGGAACATGGTGCCGATGTCAACATACCTGATGGCACTGGGGCTCTTCCCATCCATCTGGCAGTGCGGGAGGGCCACACTGCGGTGGTCAGCTTCCTGGCTGCTGAGTCTGATCTCCAACACCGGGACGCCAGGGGGCTCACGCCCCTGGAGCTTGCGCAGGAGAGAGGGCATCGGGACCTCATGGACATCCTGCAGGGGCACACAGTGGCCTCGCTGTGACCAGGATCCAGCTGGGCGCATCTCTGAGGGAGGGAAGAAACTTTCTCCTCTCCTACTGCCCAGTGCTGAGGGGGAGGGGCGCCAGTTTGTGGCTTGTTGGTGTTGATTTCTGGGGGGGTGTGTGTCTTTGGGGGGCGTTTCTCGTTTGTTTTTCTCACCCCTTTTGGTGTGTTGGAAAGAGAGGGGCTCCTGCATGCAACAGCCACCTAAACGGTTCGGTTTCCTCCGCGGCCCAGGCTGCTGGGGCTGCAGACTAGGCCTGGGCAGAGTTAAAGCCCCAGCCCTGAAGCGAGGTCATCGGGTCATCACCCTGAAGTCTCCTGGTACCTGGTGACCTCGGCCAACTGCGCCCAGAGACCTGAAGGGTGCGCACTGCTTTGGGCATGGGGTGGGGGCAGTGTTCCAAACCCATAAAGGGGTGGCATGAATTCATTTATATTTTGTTGAAAGCCTGTTTTCCAGTCTCTTGTACAGTGTTGAGAAAAATAGATTCTATTTATTAAGCATTATGGAAAAAATTGTTGCGTGTGATAATTTAATGTTTTTATCCATTAAATTAAGACTTGAGTATGACCACAGCGCGAGTGGCTTCGATTTCTGTCTGGGTTGGGGATGTTTGTGGGGGTGGGCATGGTGACTCGCGAAGCGCAGATGCGGTGGGGGAGGGGAGAGAGCGGTAATTCCCAGGGCTGCAGGGGTGAGTGAACTGGGTGGGGCAGCGGTTTGCGCTGTCGGAACGGAAGGGAGGCAGGAAACCGCGAGTGGAGAAAGGGCCCCCAGAAGCCAGCTGGGTGTCCGGAGCCCCGGCGGGGGGGAATGGGCGGTGGCCACGGATCTTCCTCGCAGGGGCGTGACCCGTGGGCGGGGACTTCGTCTCGAGGCGGACAGGATCCCGGAATGATAGAGGGCGGGGTCAGGTCGGCTCTGCCCCCTTTAAACGCACGGTAGGCGCGGCCGGGCGTGGCCCCGCCCCTTGAAGGCCCCGGCGTCGCGCGTGCGCAGTGGACCACAGAGCCGCCATGCCGGATCCTCGCGGGTCGTCGCCGCTGCGTGTGAACGCGGCGTTTGCCGCGAGTTACAGTCGCTACCGCGAGCGCGAGGAGCTGCAGCGGCGTGAGTGCGGGGCGCTTGCGCGCGGAGCGCCGGCGCGTGTAGGGCCGTCGGGCTGTGTGTGTTGTGGGGGGGTGTGTTGGGGAGTGTTGATCTGGTCCACCGGGACTGACCTGCGGAGATCCGGTCTGTGCCCTGCAGTGAAGGATCGCTACGGGGACCGGGACAGCGGCGGCGACTCTAGCTCCGAGTCCGACTCCAGCGACGAGCGCGTGGTGAGCCTCCAGCTTCCATCCCAGACGTGCAGGAGGCGTACAACCCCTACCACACCCGGATTCGTCGCCGATGTGTTAGGATGTGCTAGGGCCGTTCAATCCCCCACCGTATCCGGACCCCACCCACCCCCAATTCCATGAGGGGCGGACAGCTCCCTCCCCATCCCCAGGTGGTGCCCAACTACCCTCTACCCGTCCTCCCCAACACGGATCCACCTGCCCACCCTGGTGTGTGGGGCGCCACCCTCCTATCTCCTAGGATCCCCCTTCTGGTCCTCACCACCGGGAGTCTCCTCTGTTTCTCAGTGTCCGACTCTGTTCACTAAGTGGGGCACCCCTCTGCCACGTGGGGCACCCAGCTTCTTCCCACATCAGCCCCGATCTTCTTCCTGGCCTCACTGAGCCGCACCCCCACCCCCACCACCATGCGCCATCTCTACCCACCTGCCCTGTTGTCAGTCCCTCCTCTTTCCTAGGAAGTACCCTCCCATCTGCTGCTTACTGCTCCCATCACCAGCTCCCACGAGGACTCTCACCATTTCTCTTCTGAAGTCTGTCTTCTGCCCTTTTTCCTGCCTTAGGAATTCGACCCGCAGCAGGAGCGGGACTTTTACAGGACTCTCTCACTGTTGAAGAAAAAGGACCCTTGCATTTATCAGAAAGATGCTACCTTCTACCAGGGAACAGGTCTTCATCACCTTATAAATGGTTGTGATTACTTAATGAATCATTTCAAGTCAAAAGTGCTTAGCAGAGCATTTGAGATTGCTAACTGCTGTTAGTGATGACAGCAGCTAACATTCAGCGCTTACTATGTGTTAGGAGCTGTTCAAAGTGTAAATTAGTTGTTGAATGACCACAACCCCATGAGGGAGTAGCAGTTGCGGTGCCTGTTTTACACCTGGGAATCGGTGGGTTTGTTCAACCACTGTTTGACCCTGTTGGGATCCTCTATTGGGGAATGAAGGGGGTTGTGGGTGATGGCAGGTATTTTTGGGGGGCCCACAGCATCATCCTCGGAGAGTGAGGAGGAGTCAGCAGCTGCAGAGAAGCAGAAGAAAGTGCGGCCCATGTACCTGAAGGACTACGAGAGGAAGGTTATCTTGGAGAAAGGAGGGTGAGAAGAAATACTGACATGCCTGCCTTCCCAGGGCAGATGTACACGCAGGGGCCTTAGGGGAGGCCCCCTCCAAATTTAGGAGGTCCCTAAGAGCAAGATCCTCAGTGATCCGTCCACACCTGTGTTGGTCCCCCAGCTGCTTGTAACACCTCCCCACCCCCTGGGACAGATGGGCCATGGAGAGTATATTCTGAAGCCCCCACCCCTCTCTGCACAGCAAATACGTCGACGAGGAGAACTCAGATGGGGAAGCCTCTGATCAGAGACGTCAGGTAGGTGGGGTAGAGGCCGGGCAGGGGGCTGCAGGGCCCGGAGCTAGGGCTGAAGCTCACGTCACTGTCTCTGCTGCAGCAAACTTTGTCCCAGAGTTACGTGGAGGAACAGAAACAGCTTAAGGAAAGGTGAGCCTGGGCTAGGTAAGGGGGCCAAGTGAGTAAGAGTTGAAGCTCTGGGGTTGGATGGATCTGGGTTCAAATCCCCCTCTGCCACTTACCAGCTAGGTGACTTGTTCTCTTTGTGCTTTGGTTTTCTCATCTATCAGATGGGGTTAATAATGCTTTCTATGTCACAGCACCACTACGAGCCTGTCACGAGGTTAGCTCGGGGCTTAGTAAAAGGAGTTGTTCTGGGGCAGTGGGTGGGGTCCAGTCTGCCTGTCCTGAGGGGCATTGCCTTTTGTGGACAGCTTCCGAACGTTTATGGAGGACAGTGAGGATGAGGACAGCGCTAGGGACAGCGGCTCCGGGTTGCTGCAGAAACGTGCTAAAACCAGGGAGGAGAAGGTGGGTGCTGGGACCAGACCGGGGCTGAGTGGGGGCTGGGGCTCGGGCAGACCCTTAGCGCTGGCCTTCCCCTAGGCCCAGGAGGAGGCTGACTATGTTGAGTGGCTGAAGGGGCAGAAGGAGATTGAGAACCCTGAGACCCTGAAAGAACTGGTGAGTTCTTACGCCCAGTCAGTGACAGACTGAACAGCCTGTTCCACCTCCTTTCCATCACCAGTCCACTGCCAACCATTGTCTGGAAACCAGCCCTCGAAGGGGTGGCCAAGAGCACATACTCTAATGCCCAGATTCCTGAGTCAACCCTAGTTGGGTGGGCCCATCTCTGGATCTCAGTTTCTACACCTATAAAAGGGGGGTAATCCCACCTATTTCATAGGCTGGCTATGATGATTCAGTTACCTAAATCTCCTTAGTGCCCATGCCTGCCCTCCTTCCCTGCTCCCCCAGGGCAGGGACGACGTGGCCTCATGCCCCAACCTGGGTCCTACATCCTCCACCCCTAGACCCACCTCAAGGACTATTGGAACAACCCTGAGCTGGATGCAGGGGAGCAATTCCTGCGGGATTATATCCTCAACAAACGCTACGAGGAGGAGGGAGACGAGGAGGAGGAGGAAGGGTGAGCCCCCGTGATTCCTCAAGGCCTGACGGCCTGAAAAGAATTTCATGTGTAGATTTGTGAATAAGTAATTCATAAATATGGTTAAAAAACCAAAAAGTCCAAAAGGGTGGATAGCCTAAGCCATCTCCCTCCTAGTCTGATCCCGGCCCCTCTGCAGGGGTGTCCCGCAGGGTCCTGGATCTTTAGTTCCTGTCCTAAGATAGGCCCAGCAAGTGCAAGCCAGAACAAGAGCAACGTTAGTTCATTGTTTCACACAGATGGTAGCAGAGGAAGTCTCTTGAGGGAGAACCATGGAGTGTAGTCCCTAGTCAGGTGGTTAGTTCAAATCTTGGCCCTGCTGCTGGATACCCGTGCCTCAGTTTCCCCATCTGTAAAATGGGGATGCTAATTCCCTCCCCACACCCCCCCGCCGAGTAGGGTTCTTGTGAGGATAAATGAGTTAATCCCTGTGAAGCATTTGGAACAACGTCTGATATACAGGAGTGCAGCAGTGGGCAGCCCCACCTAGCTTGGCTGACCCCCAGCCCTCCCCCAGCTCATCCCTCAGGACCCATGGCCCCCTGGTACAGCTGGCCGTGGACGACTCTTCGGATGAGGGCGAGCTGTTTCTGAAGAAACAGGAGGACTTTGAGCACAAGTACAACTTCCGCTTTGAGGAGCCGGACTCAGCCACGGTGTGTGGCCCAGGCTGGGCTCGAGGAGGACCTGGCACATGAGGTCCAGGCCTGAGAACCTGGCAATTATCTCTGTTCTGGGCCTTTCTGCTGCCCACAGGTCAAGACCTACCCACGTAGCATCACCTCCTCCGTGCGCCGCAAGGATGAACGCAGGAAGGAGAAGAGGGAAGAGATACGGGAGCGAAAGAGCAGGGTGAGTATGGAGGTGCCAGGCTGAGGAGGGCCACCCCACTGGCCAGGAAAGCCCACGCCCTCCCTGTGCCCCTGACCTGCTGCCTGCAGGAGAAAGCTAAGAAACAGGAAGAGCTCAAACAGCTGAAAAACCTGAAGAGGAAGGAGATTCTGGCCAAGCTGGAGAAGCTGCGGCAGGTCACAGGCAACGAGACACTGGGCTTAGAGGAGCAGGACCTTGAGGACGACTTCGACCCTGCCCAGCACGACCAGCTCATGCAGGTGCAGCCCCCGTGCCCTGGCTCAGCTATACAGCGAGTTCTTGGGAATGGCTCTGGAATCGAGTATTATTTCCAGACTGTGTGACCTCAGAGAAGTGGCTTGACCTCTCTGAGCCGGTGGCCCTGTTTGTAAAGTGGGTCTAAGCATAGCATCTACCTTGGGGCTGTGGTAAGCAGATTGGAGTGAACACACATAAAAGTTTAAGTGGTGAGTGCTTGAGGAACAGCAGGTTGCTGTGTGTCCTTTAAACTCATTTTTTGATCTGTTAACATTTATTCTTGTAGTTGGGGGAACACATCATCAGGCCATGAAAGCACAAGGTGATGAGGGCTGTGATGGAGAAGTAGTAGGGACAGTGGGAACCCAAAAGAAGCACCAGACCAAGCCTGGGAGGTGGGGGAAGGACACTGGAGGATGTGTAGACAGACGTTCCAGGTGAAAACTGGAATGGGTTGGTGCTGTGTAGGTGGGAGTTCAGTCTTCACTTTCTAGGAGCTTCTTGCTCTGAGCTTTGGTTTCTTTCTTAACAGAATAGTTCTTGGGGTGGTTGTAAAAATGCAGGGAGATGCAGCTCAGGCGTGGGCATATAGTAGGCATTTAATAAATGACTTGATTAGCAATGTCTGTCTGCTAGGCCCCCACTGGATGCTGGGGGTCCAGCAGGGGCCCTGGCGCAGCCTCAAGAGTGGCAAGAACTGGTATAACATTCATTGAGCACCTACCGTTTCCCAAGCCCCATGTAGCACAGCAGTCTCTGCCCTTCCAGCACTCACAGCGACAGGCATGTAACTATACAGTTAAAACCAGGGGAGTGATGTGCAGGGAGAGGCGGCATCTTAGAGGAGTCCCCTGACCGGGCATTGTCTGGGTGATGGAGAAGGGGTGAAGACAGGCATGGGAGGAAAGGACAGGCAGCAAAGAGAAGAGCGGAGGCCTGAGTAGCAATTAGCCAGTCAGAGAGAGGATGTGTGCACTGGGTGGGGGAACCGTGGGGGCAAGGGCCTGTAGGGAGGGAAAGAACCGTGGGTCTTTGGAACCAGTGGTGGTCAGCATAGCAGAGGGTGGAGAGCAGGGGGCACATGTAATAAGATGAGCCCAAGAAGGGTGGTGACTAAGTCCTGAGGATACTGGGGAGCCCCATGATGTGCAGAAGTAAAGCTGTCTGCGGAGGACATTGGCATTGTTGGGGGTGGGGCCGGTTCCAAAGGCCTTGCTGAGTTTCTCTGCCCTGAGTGGCCCCTGCCGACCCTCCGGCCCCCCGACCCTGCAGAAATGCTTTGGGGACGAGTACTACGGCACCATGGAGGAAGAGAAGCCGCAATTTGAGGAAGAGGAAGGGCTTGAAGGTAAGAGCAGCGGAGCACTGGGTGATGGGGGGCACTGGGCCTAAAGCCTGAGATCTTGCCCTGACTCTACCTGACTGTCCTCTCTGGGACCAGATGACTGGAACTGGGACACGTGGGATGGGCCGGAGCAGGACAGTGCTTGGGGCCAGCAAGAGCTACACTGTGAGGACCCCGATTTCAACGTAGGTGCTACGGGCCAGGGAGGGGGTCTGAGGAGGGTCACAGGGCCCCAAAGGCCCCGAGCAACTGACCTGACCTCCATGTCCCAACAGATGGATGCAGACTATGACCCCAGCCAGCCACGGAGGAAGAAGCGCGAGGCCCCCTCAACGGGCAAGAAGAAGCGCAAGTCACCTTTTGCCATAGCCGTGGGGCAAGAAAAGCCGGTGTTTGACCCTGGTGAGGCCTGAGTGGGTGGGCAGTGTGCGGGCAGGGCTCCACAGGGCCTGGCACACCCCAGCAGCCTGGCTGTCTCCCTGGGCAGGGGACAGGACGTTCGAGGATTACCTGGACGAGTATTACCGGCTGGACTATGAGGACATCATTGATGACCTGCCCTGTCGCTTCAAGTACCGCACCGTAGTGCCCTGCGACTTTGGGCTCAGCACTGAGGAGGTCGGGGCCCTGGGCAGGCGGGGGGAGCATCCAGCATGCAAAAGGGAGCCTATCTCCATTACCCAGAGATGCTATGACACAGCCCATTTCCCCATTTTGAAAATGATAGTAACAATAGCTCTACTAATAATACTGATAGTACTTGCTTCGAAGGGTTTCTGTGTAGTGAGGGCTTCAAACGGTGCCTTGCCACCCCGCCCCAGTCAATATCATTTCTAGTTGTATTATTGTGTATCAGTGTAAGGGTAGTGGGTAAGACTTGGGCTCTGAAGCCTGATGGTCTGGGTTCAAATCCTGGCTCGGCCGCTCCCCAGAGGTGTGACCTGGGACAAGTGATTTAACCCTGTGCCTCAGTTTCTTCATCTGTAAAACGGGCGTAATAGCAGTCCCCACCTCATGGGTGTGGCCCTTTGAAGGGTGTCTGCCGGTCGTGAGTGCCCACTGTACTTTAGCGATGGATGGCTGTGTTTGGCTGTTAATGGTCAGTAAAATTAGCTGACATTTATCACGCTTATACCATCAGCATTCACTCACTCAATCCTCCCGATGACCTTCCAGTAGGTTCTGAGGGGATACCCAACTCATAAATAAGGAAACGGAGGTCTGGAGGGAGCTGCTGGTTGAAGGCTGTCTGCCCGTGGGCTGGTGGCAGCACTGAAGTTAGGAACCTGGGCCTCACCCATAATTAGCACACCTGGTCACTAGCATGGAGACCCCTGCCCTGTATGAGGCTGCTTGGACGGTGGTGCACCAGTGAACGTTCCAGGGCCCCTAGGCCTGAGCTGGAATATGAAATTGGCTACTTCCTGGCAGTGCGATCTGGGATGAAGGTTCCCTCTCAGCCTCAGTTTCCCCATTTGATGCCCCCCACCAAAAAAAAATAAAGGCGTGGCTACCCCAGAAACCAGTTCTCCCCGCCATCACGATGGCCATACTAGCTGGTACTAGCACTCCCATTTTTACCAATGGGGCACTCGAAGCTGAGAGGGTCAGAGGTCCCCAGGCTCATGTAGATGCCCCCCCACCCCCCCACCCCCACCAGATCCTGGCAGCCGACGACAAGGAGCTGAACCGGTGGTGCTCCCTGAAGAAGACCTGCATGTACAGGTGATGGGACTGGGTGGGGCCAGGAGGAGGGGCTGGTGGGCACAAACACCTCCTAGATGGAGCAGCCAGACAGGCCCGTCTGCTGGGTGTCCTCAGGTCGGAGCAGGAAGAGCTGCAGGACAAGAGGGCGTACAGCCAGAAAGCCCAGAACTCATGGAAGAAGAGGCAGATCTTCAAGTCACTCTGCTCAGACGAGTGAGTGTCACTGGTAGGGGGAGGTGGGCTCAGGAGCCCCCCAGGCCTGGGAACAAGGCTTCCCCACTGAGACCTAGGTTCAAATCTTGGTGGGGCCATAGCTGTGTGACCTTGGACAAGTCAATTCTCAGATTCCTCATCTATAAAATGGGGATAAAGATGGCTCCCATCGTACTTGGTTGTCTGAGAACTAAATGAGTTAATTGGTGTAAAGTTACACAGAGTTAAAGCACAGTAAATGTCTTATAGGTGCTAGCTATTACTATCATTATCATGATCATTATTTCCCATTCTACAAAAGCTCCACAGTTGATTTTAAACTAAAATGGGTTCATTTATGGGACAGCTTAGTGGAGCCCAGGCACAAATACAAGAATTACCAGCATCCCAGTCACAGCATCACCACTGACTTTGGTGTCAGACCTGGGTTTGAATCCCAGTCATGCTCCTCCATCCTGTGTTGTTGCCTCTCTGAGCTTCATTTTTCCTCACCTGTACAATGGAGGATGTGTGACTGGGAATGGTCTCATTGTGACTAGCTTGGGCTGAACCCTGTCTTTTCTCTCCCAGGATGGAGATGCCCACGGAAGCCACAGGGAAGCCACAGAGAGACAAAGCTGGCCCGCAGGAGCAGCTGCCAGTGCCTGATGGGGCCCATGGGAAACAGCTTCGACCTGAGAGCCCCCTAGCACAGGAAGAGGTGGCTCCTGTATCAGCCCCTGAGAAGCCAGCCCCCCCGA
Source organism: Dugong dugon (assembly GCA_030035585.1). Lineage (NCBI taxonomy): Eukaryota > Metazoa > Chordata > Mammalia > Sirenia > Dugongidae > Dugong > Dugong dugon. The sequence goes on along the minus strand of CM057462.1, from coordinate 14,285,179 downwards.
AGCGGAGGCGGGGCAAGAAGGCACGTCTCCTGGGTCCCACGGTGACACTTGGAGGGCATGAGTTCAGCCGCCAGAGACTGCAGGCCTTTGGCCTCAACCCCAAACGGCTGCACTTCCGCCAGCTGGGCCGGCAACGGAGGAAGCAGCGAGAGCCCAAGAGCAGCCCCTGAGCCTGGTGAGGGCGGGCAGGCAGGCAGGCAGGACCCCCAGGGAGCCTCCCCTCAAATCAAGCCCCTGCAGCTACCCCCTTTCTGCTGACAGGGACATCCAGTCTGCTATATAAAAAAACCTCACGGTTATCCATGGGCAAGGGAGTCTTCCCATCTTACAGATGTAGAACAGGCTGACTTAACAAGTATCCGACTTTGAGACACACCCCGGAGCCGATCCCTCAAACACTGAGCCTGGCCACAGCCCACCACATTCAAGTCAAATAGCTTTATTAGCCCCCAGAGGCCACAGTCCCCCCCCACCTCCCAGCTCTTGGCAGGATGGGGGCTTTAGTACCAGTAAGGGATGCGGGCAGTCCAGTGCAAACTACAGTACTTGAATCAGGCCCTGAGTGGGTGCCCGGGAGCCTCCCTCCTTCCCTGTGAGGAGGGGCTGGCTGGTGGGGGGCAGGCCTATGGGCTCTGCCCCTTAGCTAAACAGCCCCAGCCCGGCCGTTTCCTGGAGTGGTCTCAGCTTGCTGAGGTGAGGACGCCCCATCACCACCAGAGTTCACGCTCCCACACCCAGCATGATATAAATAAAAAAATAAAGTGTCGCATCTTCTCCCCCTTTCCCTCCTCTTATAAAAACACAAAGTCCTCAGAGCTTGGGCGTTTGGCCTTGAGGAGCCGCCCTGTGCGAGGCAGCCTAAGCGTTGGCTGTGAGAACTGGGAGCAGAGGTCATCCAGGCTGTGGTCCTGAGCGTGGCCCTCGGCCAGGGTGAACATGGGATACCTCTCTGTGGCTGAGGAAGAGCTGAGGACCTGGTGGGAGGGAGAGCATGGTGGCTCAGCCTCAAACATAACTATACCGTAATAATGCTAATAGTTATGTTTGTGAAGCATGCACGTGGACTCACCAGTTAGTCCCAATCTTCCCTTGGACCCAACCCTCTGGAACAGTGGCCCAGGCTAGCCAGCCAGCACCTTCCATCCTCTGACCACAGTGATTGGCTCAGTAATGAGAATGTGACCCAAGCCAGCCAATGAATGGCAGGCCTGGGAGTTTCTGCTGCAGTTACTGAACAAGCAGGGCTCCCTTTCTACCAAGCTGGAAGGATAGGTGTCCAGAGGGGCTGGCAGCTGTCTCTGCCACTACAAGGATGAAGCTCGGATAGGACAGTAGAGCAAAGAGACAGCAAGGGGTCCCACTATCTGAGCCCCTGGATGTAGCTGTACCCTAAGACGGCAGTGTCCCCAAAGTTTGCAGTTACATGCCCCCTTTTTGGTCCAGTTAGAGCTGGGCTTCTGAGGCTTGCAGGCAGAACAACCCTGACAGGAATAATCTGCCTTGGCATCCCCGTGGGCTTCAGAAGTGGGGATTAGATCACTTTCCAGATGAGCACAGGGACTCAGAGCCCGAGGTCTGCCGGACTCCAGGCTTCTGTTCCTCTCCCCTACTCCTGCCCTTTGCCCTCACCCTACACCTCTCTTGCTCACCCTGGTCAGCTCCGAGCAGAGCGTCTCAAACTCCTTCCTGTCTCCAGCATAGAACCCCACGGTACAGCTTGGGTCCATCTTGGCAAAGGCCATCTTGCGGGGTGACGTGCAATGGAAGGACTGGGGCAGATACACAAGGAAGGCTCAGGGCACCCCAGCTCTCCCCATGCCCCTAACCCCAACCCAGGATCCCAGCTTACCTCCAGGGGGAAGTCGGCCTGGCTGATGTCCACGCTGGGCTGACAGTAGTGTGGGTCCAGGTAGAGTAGGAAGTCATCTGCGGGGGTGGGGGGGAGGTGTGAGTGGGGATGAGGAGGGGGAAGATTGGGTGGGACAGGACGGGGCCTACCCTGGTAGCCGATGAAGTACAGCGAGTGTCGTGGCTTGCCCCCCATGATGCCCAGGCACAGCTCTGAACTCAGGAGCTCCTGCAGGGAGGACAGTGGGCAAAGGCTGAGGATTCTGGGCAGATGCTGTCAGGCAGTCACTCAACAAACGCTGAGCAAGCACCTACTGTGTGCCAGCCCCTGGGCCCTGGAGGGCAGCAGTGACCAAGATGGACAGAACCCCTGCCCTCATGGAGCTGACATTCCAGCATGGACAAGAAGCAAGATGAGTGAGTTATCCTGTGTGTCAGATAACACTGGGGAGAAAAACAAAGCAGACAATGGGGAACCAGTGTCCCAGGGATGGGACCCAGGAAAGGCCTCAGGTGACATTTGAGCAAATACCTGAAGGAGGTAACAAACTGCCCCATGCATATCTAGGAAAAGTGCTCCAAACAGGGAATAGCAAATGCAAAGTCCCTGAAGCAGAAGTGTTCCCAGAACAGCGAGGAGACCAGCATGGCTGGAGCAGAATGAGTGTGGGGGACAGTGGGGAATATGAGGTCAAGGAGGTGATGGGGGTAGATGTGCAGAAATCTGTGGGCTGTGGGGAGAGCTTTAGCTTTTATTCTGAAGGCAAACACTCTGGGATGTTCCCAGCCTCAGGGCCTTGGCCCTTGCTGTTCACCTCATTTGCATCTTGGCTGGAGAGGGGCTTTCCTAGGCTATACAGCCACCTCCCATCTGCCCTTCCCTGTTAGAGTCCAAGTTGTAATGCTGCAGCTGCCAATTGGTTTCATCATTTCTGCCATTCCCCCAACAGAACGTCTGCTCCTAGCGGGCAGGGATGTCTACCTGTTCTGTTCACCACTGTCTCCCCAGCACCCAGGACAGCGCATGGCACACAGCAGGTGTTCCACAGCTATTGAATTAACAGATGATGGGATTGACAGGTGTATAAAGTGGCCCTAACCCTAGCTGAAAATGTACAGAGGGCTCCCGGGTGGAGGCGACATGGAACCTGTCTGCACCTACCTTCACGCAGGGCACATACACGGGGTTGAGGGTCTCGCCACCCAGCCGCACAGGCACCAGGATGACCACAGACTTCCACTCAGCTGTGGGGTCTGGCCTGGCCACCAGGCGTGCCACATCCGCCTTGTACACTGGAGGGACAGGAGAGAAGGTCACCTCGCCCACCCTTCAAGCCCAGAGTGGTGCCCTTAACCCCTGGAGGCCCAACCTCTCCCATGCAGGCAACACCGCTGCTCTCAGCAGAAAAGGCCATCTTTCCCAAAAATTCCCTCAGACAATCCAGGTAACTCCAGGCAGCTGTGGACATCCCCATTTTAGAGACAAGGCAACCGAGGCCCTGGAATTTAGGCCAAAAGCATAAAGCCAAGAAGAGGCAGAGACCCTCCCCCTCAACCCCAGGCCTGACTCATCCAGTAACTCAGCATCTTAGTTTGCCAAAATGGAAATGGTAGCACCGAGCCACCTGCCCCAAACTGAACGTCCTCGTGTGTGTCCCTCCTCCTCAAGGTCCACTGTCTGCTGGTCTCCATACTCCGGCCTCCTCCCTTGCTGCCTGCCTAAGCCCCTTTCCTGGTTCCAGAGACGTGGATTCAACCCTTTTGGGGCACTCTTTGAAAAGTGAATCTTGTCCCAGACACCGACAATTTTGCCTACAATTTTATAGGCTTTGTAGATTCCCAGATAACAATCCATACCCCCGCTGCCATCGAGTCGATTCTGACTCATAGCAACCCTACAGGACAGAGTAGAACTGCCCCACAGATCTCCAAGGCTGTGATCTTCAGGGAAGTAGACTGCCACATCTTTCTCCATTAGGGTTGAAACTTCTGACCTTTCAGTTAGCAGCTGAGTACTTAACCACGGGGCCCCCAGGGCTTGCCTGAGGGAGGGTAGCAGAAATAGTAACCACAGCTGACATGTGCACTTACTATGTGATAAGCACTACTCTAAGGGTTTTACTTGTATCATGGGCTTATTTAACCCTCAGGACAACCACATGAAGTGGTGGCACCCACTCTTCTGTCCATGTTAGATGTGTTGGTAGAGGAAGAGGGAGTGGGACCTGGGAGAATGTGTCATCTACTCTATCACTCGGGGAGAAGCCCCTTAAGTCTCCTCTCCTGGGAAGCAGAGGGAAGAGACCCTCGACACCCCCCACTGGGCGACCATGAATCCCTTCTGAGTGTCCCTCTGCCCTAGAATTTGTTTCAGCCTCTGAGGCAGCGACTGCGTCAGGGTAAGACCCCCAGGAGCCTGCTTCCCAGCCCCTTACCTGTGCAGTCCTGAGAAACATACACCATGAGGCGGGTGACCTCTGAGCAGCTCTCCACGGCTTTCCTGGGGGTGGGAGGGGAGTCCTGAGTTCCTGGGGGTACCCAGTTGCTCCCGTGTTCCCTGCAGCAGCCCTCACCTGAGGATGTGTGCGACCAGCGATGGTCCGTACCAGTCACCCGCCTTCTTGCCTGAGCTCTGCCCGAGCTCCACCAGCCGGTGTAGACCAAAGGGGGCCCGGGGGTGGTCGGCAAACCAGGACACAATCTGCCGGTGCCAGTGCTCCTGCTCCAGCTCTGGGGTGCCCTGGGCCCAGCGTGGGGGCACCCGGCGGGCAGGGCCATGGTACCGGCTGGGAGAGGCCGACCCCGACAGCTCAGGGGGGCCCAGGCCCGGGCCCTCGGCCCATGTCCAGTCTGGTTGGAGTGGGGACACAGTCAAACAGTGCCGGGGTGTGTTGGGGGCACAGTTCCCATCTACTCACTTCTGGATCCCCATATTTCACTATAATTCTCACATTCCTGAAAACTGCCTTTATAAACACAACTCTCACTCCCTCCAAACTTTAGTCTGCACCCAATTCTAATGTGACTTCAAACCTGTAGTTCACCACCAATTCTAACATCCCTGACACGCGTAGTGGGCGCTGCACTCCTGGCGCCCCCTCCCTCCCCTGGCACTGCTCACCTCTGGGCAGAAAGTGCAGGAGCAGGCCCTGTGCCAGCATCATCTGCCCGCTGCGTAACATGCACCCCCAGCCGCAGTCCGAGGTCAGGCAGCCCCCAGCGAGTGGCGGGAAGTCCCGACGGTACGTGAGCCACAGGCGGGACATGAAGTCCCGCTGGAAACGCTGGATGTCACCTATGAGAGCCAGCCTGTCAACTGCAGCCAGGGATACCCCTGGAGGCCTCCCCCAACTCTAGCCCCAGCCACCAACCAGCTCACCCTCGTTCTCAAAGCAGTAGCGGTGGCCACAGAGGTAGATGCTGGATATCTTGCTAAAGCTGGTCCGGCTTTTGACGGCCCAACCTGGGGAGACATGGGGCAGTGACCAGCGAGATGACACATTTGCTTGACAGACACGCAACATAAGTTATGACAGCCACAGTGCGTCCATTCCGGTCTGGTATATGGGGACGATTCCAGTTTCTATCTCAGGGATGGCTCTGGGGAATCTGTGCAATATTCCTCTTAGGCAAACGCCTGGCCCCTGGTAACAGCCACATGAGTGCCCGTTATTAATCCTAGATGAATTAAAGCCATTGGTTTTATTGTACCCATTTTACAGAGGGAAAAAAATGGAGGCACAGGGAAGCAAAGCAGCTTGCCCAAAGCCACAAGGGGAATCGGAGGTGACTTGAAAATACATTCCCTGTTTCGACTTGCCACAGATCCGCCCTGGGCGAGGCAGGGTGGGGCACCCACAGGTGACTCACGGGAGAAAAAATGATGTTATAACTGTCTGGATCTCCTGGACCCCCACCCATCTCTAAACCCGCTGTCCGGCTGAACCCTCGGCTTTCTCCCACCTCAGAGCCCAGCCCTCAGGCCGGGCCCGTCCAAAGCCTCCCCGACTCCCCCTCCTCACCGTACTTGACGTTGTTCCAGGCCGTCAGGAACTTAGCCTTAAACTTATCCACCTCATCCGGCTCCCCGGGGGCAGTCCCGGGCGAGCCAAGGGCGGGGGCGCTGGCTCCGGAGGGCCCCAGGCCGTTGGGGTCCGCGAGTCGGGGGCCCCGCGGCCTGCGGCCCTCGGGGCGGCGCGCATCCTCCGGGCTCCTACTCCGGTACTGCGCGGCGGCCGGAGACACCGAGTTCATGGACGCGCCGGGAAGGGCGGACAAAGGCCCAGGTGAGGGCTGCGGCCGCCGCTCCCACCCTGCCCGCCGCGCTCCAGGGCTCCTCGCCGAGGCGGGGGCCACGGCAGGCGCTACACCGCCCGCGACCCGGCCACCAGGCGCCGAGCCCCGGCCCGGGACGCTGTCTCTGACTCCGCCATTTGAGCGGCCAAAACTCCCGGATGGAGGTGGGCGTGGCAAGGCACACGCCCCGCCCCGGCCCCCAGCTGGGGTCCCCTTCTCCCGGTCCGAGGTCGTCCGCTGCGGCGTAAGCCTCGGCGCTTTCCTGCGGCACGTCAGCGTCCCCCTTGCTGGTCCAGCCTTATCACTCCGCCCAGGCGTGCCGCCGGAGCCCCTGCGGGCCCTTATCTGAGGCCTCAGAGGCCGAAAGGCCCCGCCCCGGGCCTCACCCCTGAAACTGCCCTCGCCTGCGTGCTGAGACAGACTGACCAGGCGTGCCCGGGCTGGGTTTGCACCGGGCTGGGTTTGCACCTGCCTGCGTCGGCCCGGTGCAATACCAGGCGTCCCCGGCAGGGGCGCGCGCGGCTGGACTAGGGGGCCCCTCGCGGGCTAGCCACCCAGACAGCCCGTTTTGTCCGGGTCCAAATCCTGGTGGCGCCATTCTCAGCTGTGTGACCCTGGGAAAACCACGCTCCTCTGCGCCTCAGTTTTTTTTGTTTTTTAATTTTTTTTTGTGGTTGTACTTTAAGTGAAAGTTTCAAGTTAGTCTCATACAAAAATTTATACACACATTGTTATGTGACCCTAATTGCTCTCCCTGTACTGTGACAATACACTCCTCCTTTCCACCCCTGATTTCCCGTGTCCATTCAACCAGCTCCTGACTCTCTCTGCCTTCTCATCTCACCTCTGGACAGGAGCAGACCATTTAGTCTCATATATCTACTTGAGCTAAGAAGCACACTCGTCAAGAGTATCAATTTATTTCCCATAGTCCCGTCTAATCTTTGTCTGAAAAGCTGTGTGCCTCAGTTTTCTCATGTGAAAAATGGGGCCCAAACACACACAGCAGCATGGATGAATCTCGTAATTATGTCGAGGGAAAGAAGCCAGACAAAAAAGAGCATATACTGTAATGGATCCATTTATATAAAACTCTGGAAACTGCACGAGGAAACTTGTGGGGGTGGTGGATATGTGTAGTACCTTGAATTGTGGTGGTTTCACGGATGTGAAAACCATCCAATTGTACACTTTAAATGTGTGTGGTTTATTGTATGTCAATTATACCTCAACAAAGCTATAAAACATTTTAAATGCATCTAACTCATAGGGATGCCAGGAGGATAAGCTGAGTTCATGGGTGTAAAGCACTTAGGGGGGCATTTGAGGCACAGTTCGGCTGTTGTGGAGTATGCCCTGACTCCTGGCAACCCCAAGTATTATAGAGTAGAACAGCTCCATAAGGTTTTCTTCTCTGTGATCTTTATGGAGGAAACTCTGTGTGGCGAGGGCAGTTAAACTCTTGACTACGAGCCGAAAGGTTGGTGGTTTGAACACACCCAGGTGCCTCAGAAGACAGTCCTGGTGATCTGCTTCCAAAAGGTCACAGCCCTGGAAACCCTATGGAGTAGTCCTACTCTATACACATGGGGTCGCCATGAATCAGAACTGAAGACAATTAACAACAATAACACAATCTTGATGGAAGCAGTTTGCCCAGGCGTTTCTTTCAAGGAGTGCTGGGTGGGTTTAAACCACCAGCCTTTAGGTCAGCAGCATATCGACAACTGCTTGCACCACCCAAGCTCCTTGAGACACAGTTATGGTTCACCAAAAGCTAACTATGACCTCAAAGACCTGATGATAAAGTAAGGACACTGTGAAGAACAAGGAGGGTGGTCTCTTGTGGCCAGTCCACGCACGGGCTCTGTCCGCAGCCTGCTGAAGGAAGTCGATGACGATCTGGATGAGGGTTTGGGCTGTGCAAAGGGTTAATACTTAGCAGCCAACCAAAAGGTTGGAGGTTCAATCCACCTAGAGGTGCCTCAGAAAAAAGTCCTGGCTATCCACTTCTGAAAAATCAGCCACTGAAGACTCAATGCATAGTTCTACTTTAACACACATGGGGTTGCCATGAGTTGGAATCAACTGGACAGCAACTGGTTTGGTTTTTGGTTTGGTGGGTTGCGAAGAAGGCACCAAAGGACAGAGAATGACGCTGGAAGCTATACGAAGGCCCCATACTCAATGGCCGGTCACCTCCCTGATTTTACCTTGCTCACTCCCAACCAGTCACATTGTTCTCCTTTCTCAAACTTACCAGGCACAGTCCTGCCTCAGGGTTTTTGCACTTGCCGTTTCCTCTGTCTGCCTAGAACAGACATTCAGATAGCCACATGACTCTCCCTCATACGTGGTCTGGCATGCAGTTGGGGCTTAATGAACAACTTGCTAAATGGAAGGAGAACTTGGGAGGGCCCCCAGGACAGCTTCTGGGGCTCAAGGGGACACGGGACTCTGGAAGGCCTCAGTTGTGACTACATGGAGGAGGAAAAGGTGCCAAAGGAAATCCACCCACGAACAAAATCTGGAGCAGCGCTGTCCACTAGGAACATGATGTGATATAATTTTCACTGTTCAAGTAGCCACATTCCAAAAAGTAAAAAGAAATAGGGGAAATTAATTGTAGTAATACATTTATTTAATCAATAAATCCAAAATATTATCATTTCAACACGTAATAAAAAAATTATTAAGCTATTTTATCTTTTTTTTTATGCCAAGTCTTCGAAATCTGGTGTGTATTTTATATTTACAACGCATCTGCATTCAGACAGCCATGCTTCAAGTGATCAGTAGTTATATGCAGCCAATGGCTAAAGTACTGGACAGCGCAGATAATATAAACACCACCCAGGTCAAGACATAACACATCCGGGCTGCAGCTGGCCCTCCTCAGTCCCCTCCCTCCCCACCTGCAGACAACTTCAGCCTGGGCTGGACTGACCACTTTGAGCCTGCTGTGGGGCTGGAGGACTTCGGGGGCCAGCTTGTTAGCTTATCTCGGTCAGGACTGACTCAGCTCCTCCAACCTCTTCTCCCCCTCCTGCGATCCTTTCTCTTCCTCCTCCTCCTCCCGCAAGGTCCTACCCCTTTAAGCAAACTAGCCTCCAGGCACCCCCACCCCAGGAACTCTCAACCTAATCACCCAGGCTCATCTGATACAAAGTGCATGATCTAGAAAGTGCATGAGGAAACTGTGGGGGTGATAGATACTTACTATCGAATTGTAGTGGTTTCATGGGTGTGAAAACTCATCCAACTGCACACTTTAAATGTGTACATATTTAAGTTGAGCTTAGTACTAGCCTCCACCTTGGATCCCAAATAATAATGATTGTCACAGTTCAGCTTTTTGTCCCGCCAGCTCTCAGCTCATCCATCACCTGTTCAGAAAAGCCTGTCCTCACCTCCAGCTTGGCCAGGTTCCTTTTTTGTAGTCCTCAGACTTCTGCTGACCATAAATACAATAATTCCTAATCAACTGTGTCATGGCTTGTTAATCCCTCCCAGTGCCCCCCATACCGATATAAGCCCCATGAAGATAAGGGCTACCAGGTTTTCCAGAGCATCTATTGGTCACCTGCAGTGTGCCCACATCAAGGGCAGCAATGCCAGTGTGAGAGAAAACTAGCCTTCTCTGCTCTTATGCCCCTTGTTGGAACAGGATAGATGCAAATGTTTGTTGAGTGACTAAATGAATGATTATGGAAGTTAGGCATCCTCAGAGCCTTACTCAGCAGTTCTGGAGGGTCTCTACATCTAGCTTCCCCGGGGCTCCAGATCAATTCCTTCAGTTTTCCCACCTAGATTCTTCCCCTTGTCCCACTGGCTTTACCTGTCTTAACTCACATATCCCTCAGCGCAGCCCTGTGAGGCAAGGACTATTAACACTCCCATTTTGCAGACAGGGAAAATAGAGGCTCAGTTCAGTAAAAGAATTTGTCCAAGGTCATACAGACAGTAAGTAAGACAGTGGTAATCCCTGTAGTCATCGTGTGTTTAAAATACAGAAAGCAATCCAATTAAAAAAGGAGAAGGAGATTTGAACAGAATCTTTGCAAAAGAAGATAAAAAGATGGCGAATAAGCACATGAAAAGGTGTTCAACATTATTATCCATCAGGGAAACGCAAAATAATGTGACAAGCAGATGCCACCACCAACCCACTAGAATGGCTAGAGTTAAAGACTGACCGTATCAAGTGTTGGTGAAGATGTGGAGGAACTGGAACATTTTAAATATGTGCAGGGATGAGTTACCCAATAAGTAAGGTATGCAGGGCTTACTTGTGCTTACTTACTAATCTGTAGTGCACAATTTCACCTGTTTTTCACCACATCTGTGAAACCCATGTGAAATTGTGCACTACAGATTAATAAGTAAACACAATTAAGCCCATGCGTGCCTTGTGTACTGGTTAATCAGCCCCTGAATATGTGCAGCTTATTGCATGTTAATTATATTGCAATAAAGCTGAAAAAAATCAGTGTGTTAGCATTAAGGCACAAACTCAAAATTGCACTTGAGCTGGTGGAATTCTAAAATGGTACAGCCGTAGAATTACCATACACCTGTTGCCATCGAGTCAATTCGGACTCATAGTGGCCCTACAGAATAGAGTAGAACTGCCCCATAGGCTTTCCAAGGAGTGGCTGGTGAATTCCAACTGCTGACCTTTCGGTTAGCAGCCGTAGCTTGCCATAGCTCTTAACCACTGCCTCAGATCCAGCAATTTCACTCCTATGTATACACTCAAAAGAATTGAAAACAGGAAAGCAAACAGATACTTGTACATCATGTTCATTGTCACACTATTCCTAATAGCCAAAACATTGAAACAGCCTAAATTTCCATCTACAGATGAATGGGTAAATAAAATGTGGTATATTCATACAACGGAATATTATGCAGCTGTAAAGATAAACAAAGTTCTGATACATGCTACAACATGAATGAACCTTGAAAACATTATGCTGAGTGAAATAAACCCATCACAAAAGGACAAATATTGCATAATCCCATTTATATGAAATATCTAGAATAAACAAGTATACACCAAAACCAAATCTGTTGTCATAGAGTTGATTTCGACTCATAGTGACCCTAGAGGACAGAATAGAACTGTCCCATAGGGTTTCTAAGGCTGTAATCCTTATGGAAGCAGACGGCCACATCTTTCTCCCATGGAGCAGCTGGTGGGTTCAAACTGCTGACCTGTGCAGCCGAGCACTTAACCACTGAGCCACCAGGGCTCCTCTGGCAAGTGTACAGAGATCAGAATTTACTAGTGGTTACCAGGGATGTGCGGGAGGGAGGGGGAAAAGAGGACTCAATGCTTAGGGGAGCCTGAGCTTCTGTTAAGGGTGATGGTATAATTTTGGGAAAGAAAAAGGGTTTTGGTTGAACAACATGATAAATAAGTGTCACTGAATTGTACATGTGAAGAAATGGTAAATGTATATATATGTATGTATTTATGTATTTATATATATATATTTTTTAAAACCCACTGCCATCGAGTCAATTCTGACTCATAGCGACGCTATAGGTCAGAGTAGAACTGCCCCATAAGGTTGCCAAGGAGTGGCTGATGGATTCGAACTGCCGACCTTTTGGATAGCAGCCAAGCTCTTAACAAGTGCGCCACCAGGGCTCCAATGTATATATGTATTTATATATATATGTATATATATATATACACACACCAAAATATTGCTTTTTCTCCCGGCAACTGTATTATGGCGTCAGTGCATAAATATTACTGAGGCCTCTCAACAATTTCGAGAATGTTTCTGTGTGTCTTCACCCAGTTCCCATGCCTCTTAGTGAAATAAAACATGCCCTGGAAATCCCTCCCAGGCTGAGCAGTAGCGGGAATAAATTACTGTCTTAAAGAAAACAGAAATATGCAGATAGATGCTTTCTCACGATAGATCACCTTCCTTGTCAAACATCCCCAGCTTCCTTGGGGCCATCCCGTCTGGCCTCTCATACATGCATTACATCATGGGTTATATGGGGATTGCTCTAGGAATGAGCTCTGCTGATTGCTGTTCATTGTTACAAAACTCTTCATTCAACAAATGTATCCTCAGCACCCATTATGTGCTAGACATTTAATGGGTGCGAGGCTACAGCAATGCTGTCAACATTGTATTAACAGACATTGTAGTCTTCTCTTGGAGTCTTGGGAGTTGGGTGAGGGAAATAGATGATGAACTCATTACACAAATAATTAAATAGTTACAATTGCAATAATGGTCATATAGAAAAATGAGAGCTTACAATAGGGGGAAGTAATCTAGTTAGGGGGCTGTGACCTGGAAGAACTTCCCTGAGGAAGCCACATATAAGTTGGGCTTGGTATTAGTTAGCATAGGTCAAATTTTGCTGCAGTAACAAACAACCTTCAAAGCTCAGTGGTTTAACACAATCAAGGTTTATTTCTCCTTCATGTTACCCACCTATATGGGTTCACATCCTATATTCTGTATATACCTGAGCCCCACACAGTCATGCAGAGACCCAGGATGACCAAGGCTCCCACCGTCTTCTGGCTGCACCATGTGGAACTTGCCATCTCAGTTGCCACAAAAGGGGAAAAGGAAGACTGGAGAAGTATGTGTGAACTTTTTGTTGCCTCTGCCCAGAAGTAACGAATTTAATCTCCACTCACATTTCTATGAGCATAATTAATCAAGGGAGCAACCAAACTGCAAAGGATAGTTTTCCATTCAATGAATATTAGTCTACACTAGAAATGTCTACCATGGGATCTAAAGAATGAGTAGAAATTAGCCAGGAAAAGACAGGAAGAAGTGCATGCCTGGGAGAACAAACAGTATATTCAAAGACTGGAAGAAGAGAGACAATGGATCCATAGACTCAAAATTTTTACAGGAAGGGATTTTCAATCCAGACCACTATTTCCAGCTAAAATATTGACTGAGTGTGAGGAGCAAGCAAAAACATTTCAAAATATGGAATGTCTCAAAAATGTTACTTCCCACCATTCCATGTTCTTAAAAAGCTACTCCAGGATGTGCTCCACCAAAACAAGGGGTAAACCAAGAAAGAAGGAGACATGAGATTGAGGAAACAGAGGTCCTAGCATAAGAGAGAGATGAAGAAAATTCCTGGGAGAGTGACAAAAGGAATTCTTCGGCAAAGATAACCCAGGAGGGAAAAGAAAGCTACATAGAGATTAGCTGGCAGATTTGATTGTATGGAAAGCTGAATTGAGAAAGAAGCATTGCTAGTGTGAGGAAATGTTGCCAGAAATACTAAGAAAGCTAAGTTAAATAAATAAATAAATACATAAAAGGAGTTCTGGCAAAATGGCTCTCTAGGCAGAAGCACCACGCTGTCCCTCCACAGCAAAGATCCAAAAAACTAATCCGAACAGAGAATACAACAATCCTGAAACCCTAAAACATCAAATGAAGAGATAAAGAACTCAGCCAAGCACCAAATGGAGTGAGAAAACTGACAGAGAACGGAGAGCGAGGAGAGATTCATGCAGCGGTCCCCTACCAGCTAACGCAGTGCGGATCCGCCATCTTGGACTCCTATCAGAGACCAGCAGACAGTGGGTAGGAGAAAGCAGCCTCACGGAGCTTCCAGTGGGAGACAAAACAACCGGTAATTGGCAATATATGCTTTCCCACCCCCCACCCTTCTTCACCCAGACTCGACCTCCTCTGCTTCCCATGGCCACAGTCTCTTGACCGGGAAAACAGTGGCTGCTTGGATTCCACACACCTGAACGGGTGGCTCTCTGAGTGCCATTTGTTGTCTGCTGGTGTTGCTTTTTTTCCGCTTCTTTTGATTTCTTCCTTGCCTCTCTCCACCTCCCCCTCCTTTCGCTCGAGTACCTTGCTCTGTGCACCATCTTTGCTTCTTCCTGAGGGGTTGCATAGCTCCGGTAATTTGTGATATATGCTTTCCCACTCTCTACCCTTCTTCACCCACACTCGACCCCCTCTGCTTCCCAAGGACACAGTCTCTTGTCCAGAAACACCAGCCGGCACTAGCTAGCTCTGTGAGTGCCATTTGTTGGCTGCTAGTGTTGCTTTTTTTTTTTTTTTTTCTGCTTCTTTTGATTTCTTACTTGCCTCTCGCCACCTCTCCCTTCCTTTGCTCAAGTACCAGGCTCCGTGCACCATCTTTGCTTCTTCCTGAGGGGCTGTGGAGCTCCGTTTGAGTGTGGAGCTGCTTCCAGGTTTGGGCTGCCACGCTAGTGGGATCCTGGGGCTTTTGTTCGTTTGTTTGTTTTGAATTGTTTGTTTGTTTTCTTTTCCTTTTCTTGAGTTGGGAGCTCTTTCTGGCCAGGCTGAGCTGCGTGGCAGGGAGACACCCCTTTGGCTTCCACAGATGTGCAGAGGGATCCCTGAGAGCATTTCTTTTTATGTTTTTTTTTTTTTTTCCTGTTTCTTTGGGGGCCTTTCTTGTTTTTTTCTTTTGAATTTGTTTTGTTTTCTTTTTCCTCTTTTTCCCTTTTTGTCTTTCTTCATTGCTCAGTTTCTCATCGCTCTATATCTTCCTTCTCTTTCTGTTCCCTGAATACTTGGCTTTGTATACCTCTACGCCTTCAAGCCAGGCTGTACTGCAACACCTGAGAGCGACTTCCCCAGACCTCATAGCTGCACTGGTGGGAACCCTGGGAACTTTGTGGTTCTTTAACCTTTCTGATTCTTATTTATTCATTCTTTTATTTTCTTCCTCCTCCCCTTTCTGTTTTTCTCCATTTCATAGTCTCTCATCTCCCCACTCCAACGGCAAGCTCCCCTAGCATTCTTTTTTGTTTGTTTGTATGTTTTTGGCTCCTGTTCCTCTCTCCTGTCTCCCATATCTATCTTAGCTCCACCAATAACAATATCCCTGCTGCATCCTGCCTACCTGCACCATGCGCTTGACTTCACACCACCAAGCAGCACAGGCACAGCCTACTGGAACCTGCCCTGTATTGATTACCGACCCGCTCTGGTGGCTGTAGTAAGTGCCACAAACACCCCATCCCAGTAACTCCTCTTCAGCTAGACCCGCCCTGCTGTACCATATCTGAGTGACTGATCCTGCTAGTTGAAGAAGGAGGTGAAAAGTATTGTGCCCACAGACAAGCAAACAACAAAGAACACACAGTCTGCCTGCTCAGACATAGTCAATTTTTTTTTAAAAAGGGACGAAACAAACAAATCTAAAATCAATAAATGAGAAAAATGACTACTGAATGCCCCGAAGACAGCAGACAATAACAAAACATTTACAAAAACAGGACAGGATGGTTCCAGTAGGTGTCCAAAATAAAACACCAGATGACTCTCCTCTGGAAGAAAATGACATAGAACTCCCTGATAGGGAATTCAAATCTCTAATACTCAGAATTCTCTAAGAACTGAGGCAAAAATCTGACAAACACGAGGAAAAAATAGACAAATTCATGGAAAATACAGATAAAAAATTGGAAGAATTCAGGAAAATAATGCAGGAACAAAATGCCAAAATAAATTCACAACTAGAAATTATACAAAGACAACAATTAGAAATCCAAAAGATAAACAACAAGATTTCAGAAATGGACGATGTCACAGAAGGACTGAGAAGCAGATTTGAAACGGTGGAAGACAGGATCAGTGGAATTGAAGACAAACACTTGGATACATCTCTGTTTCAGGAAAACTCAGAAAAAAGAACAAAGAAAAATGAAGAGACCCTGAGAGTTATGTGGGACACAATCAAAAGCAAAAATCTGCAAGTGATTGGAACTACAGAACAGGGGGAGAAAAAAGAAAACACAGAGAGGATTATTGAGGAACTGCTGACAGAAAACTTTCCCAATATCATGAAAGATGAAAAGCTGGCCATCCAAGAAGCTCAACGAGCCCCATATAGAAGAGACCCCAAAAGAAAATCACCAAGGCATATTATATTCACACTCGCCAAAACCAAATACAAACAAAGAATCCTGAGGAGCAGCTCATGAAAAACAAGAAGTCACATACAGAGGAGAAACAATAAGACTAAGCTCAGATTATTCAGCAGAAACCATGCAGGCAAGAAGGCAATGGGATGACATACATAAAATCTTGAAAGAAAAAAATTGCCAGCCAAGAATAATATATCCTGCAAAACTCTTGTTCAAATTTGATGGTGAAATTAAGTCATTTCCAGATAAACAGAAATTAAGGGAATATGTAAAAGTCAAACCAAACTTACAAGAATTATTAAAGCGAGTTCTTCGATCTGAGGACAAACAGCATCAGCTCACAGGCAGAACCTAGGATGCAGGATCGTATGAGCCAGACACCAATCTAGGAAATGAACTCTCGAGGACTATCCAAAACCAAAACAAATGCAACAGGGAATCAGAGAAGTTAATCAGTAAATGACAACAACATCAAAACAGTAAAAGGGGGAATAAATGGCATAGGTATAGAACCTTCTAATGGAGAGGAAGGCAAGGCGATACCAAGTAATGGTAGACTGCTTCAAACTTAGAAAGATAAGGGTAAAATTTATGGTAACCACAAAGAAAGTTAACAAACATACTCATAAAAAAAAGAGGAAAAACGTAAAGTCTCAGCAAAAATAAAACCTACAAAAACAAAAGAAATGAAAAAAAAATCCACAAACAAAAGTAACTCAGCACAAGAGAGTAAGAAGAACAAAGAAAACTTCAGCACCACAAAAAAAATAAAGCACTACAAAATGACAGCAACAAACCCACATCTATCAATAATTACACTGAATGTAAATGGACTCAATGCACCCATAAAGAGATGGAGAGTGACAGAATGGATAAGAAAACAGGATCCATCAATATGCTGTCTACAGGAGACACACCTTAGAAAGAAAGACGTGAATTTATTAAAAGTCAAAGGTTGGAAAAAAATATATCAAGCTAACAACTACCAAAAAAGAGCAGGAGTGGCAATTCTAATCTCAGATAAAATATATTTTAAAACGAAATCTACCATAAAAGACAAAGAAGGACACTATATAATGATTAAGGGGATGATCCATCATGAAGACATAACCATAATAAACATCTATGCACCCTACGACAGGGCTCCAAAATACATAAAACAAACTCTAACAACACTGAAAAGAGAAATTGTGTTTGTGTTAGTTTAGGTAGGTAGTGAGTTTCTAGAAATTTGTCCATTTCCTCTAGGTTTTCAAATTTGTTAGAGTACAGTTTTTCATAGTATTCTGTTATGATTCTTTTAATTTCAGTTGGGTCTGCTGTGATATCGCCCATCTCATTTCTTATTTGGGTTGTTTGCTTCCTCTCCTGTTTTTCTTTTGTCAGTTTGGCCCATGGTTTATCAATTTTGTTGATCTTTTCCAAGAACCAGCTTTTGGTCTTGTTAATTCTTAAACTTGTTTTCCTATTCTTATTTCATTTAATTCTGTTTTAATTCTTATTATTTCCTTTCTTCTGGCGCCTGAGGGCTTCTTTTGCTGCTCTCTTTCGACTTGTTCCAGTTGTAGGGTTAATGTTTTAATTACTGCCCTTTCTTCTTTCTGGATGTGAGCATTTATTGCTATAAACCGACCTCTGAGCACTGCTTTTGTTGTGTCCCGAAGATTCTGGTAGGATGTGTTTTCATTCTCATTTGATTCTATGAATTTCTGTATTCCATCCTTAATTTCTTCTGTAACCGAGTAGCTTTTGAGCAAGGTGTTGTTCAGTTTCCATGTGTTTGATTTTTTTCTGTGCTTTTTTCTGTTGTTGATTTCTCATTTATGACTTTATGGTCAGAAAAGGTGCTTTGTAATATTTTGATGCTTTGGATTCTGTTGAGGCTCGCTTTATGGCCTAATATGTGGTCTATTCTGGAGAATGTTCCATGTGCGCTGGAAAAGAAAGTATACTTGGCTGCTGTGGGGTGGAGTGTTCGGTGTATGTCTATGAGATCAAGTTGGTTGACTGTAGCATTTAGCTCTTCCTTGTCTTTGTTGAGCTTCTTTCTGGATGTTCTGTCCTTCACCAAAAGTAGTGTGTTGAAGTCTTCTGCTACTATTGTGGAGTTTTCTATCTCTCTTTTCTGTGTTGTTAGAGTTTATGTCTTTTGGAGCGCTGTCGTTGGGTGCATAAATATTTTTATTATAGTTATGTCCTCCTGGCGTACTGACCATTTAATCATTATATAGTGTCCTTCCTTATCCTTTGTGGTGGATTTTACTTTAAAGTCTATTTTGTCAGAGATTAATATTGCCACTTATGCTGTTTTTTGAGTGTTGTTTGCTTGATATTTTTTCCATCCTTTGAGTTTTAGTTTGTCTGTGTCTTTAAGTCTAAGGGTGTTGCTTGTAGGCAGCATATAGACGGATCGTGTTTTTTTAATCCAATCTGCCATTCTCTGTCTCTTTACTGGTGCATTTAATCCATTTACTTTCAGCGTAATTATTGATAGGTATAAGTTTAGTGCTGCCATTTTGATGTCTTTTTTTGGGTGTTGTTCACAGTTTCTTTGTTCCACTTAATTTTCTGTGCTGAGTGGTTTTTCTTTTACATATTTTCATCTTTTTCATGGTTGTTGATTTTGTGTTTGCTGAGTCTTTATATTTTTCTAGGTTTTTATTTTGACTTGTAGGATTGTTAGTTTCCTTTGTGGTTACCTTAGTATTTACCCCTATTTTTCTAAGTTTATACCAGTCTTTTATTTCTTTGTATCACCTTGACTTCCTCTCCATATCACAAATCTCTGTCTACATTTTTAAGTCCCTCTTTTTTGTTTCAGTGTTGTCATCTTTTACATATCAACATCTGTTCCCCTATTTTCAGTGTTTTAGCTTTGATTTACTTTTGTGACTTCCCTATCTGTATTGATATCTGGTTGCTCTGTCCTGTGTTCTAGTCTTGGGTTGTTATCAGATGTTACTGATTTTCTAACAAGAGGACTCTCTTTAGTATTTCTTGTAATTTTGGTTTGGTTTTTGCAAATTCCCTAAACTTCTGTTTATCTAGAAATGCCCTAATTTCGCCATCATATTTGAGAGAGAGTTTTGCTGGATATGTAATTCTTGCCTGGCGGTTTTTTTCCTTCAAGGCTTTATGTATGTCATCCCATTGCCTTCTTGCCTGCATGGTTTCTGCTGAGCAGTCTGAGCTTATTCTTATTGACTCTCCTCTGTAGATGACTTTTCATTTATCCCTAGCCACTCTTAAAATTCTCTCTTTATCTTTGGTTTTGGCAAGTTTGATTATAATATGTCTTGGTGACTTTCTTTTGGGATCTACCTTATGTGGGGTTCGATGAGCATCTTGGGTAGATATCTTGTCATCTTTCAGGATATCAGGGAAGTTTTCTGCCAACAAATCTTCAACAATTCTCTCTGTATTTTCTGTTATCCCCCCCCCCATTCTGATACTCCAATCACTCATAGGTTATCCCTCTTGATAAAGTCCCACATAATTCTTAGGGTTTCTTCATTTTTTAATCCTTTTATCTGATTTTTCCTCAAATAAGTTGGTGTCAAGTGCTTTATCTTCAGTCTTACTAATTCGGACTTCCATTGCCTCAAGTCTGCTCCTATGACTTTCTATCAAGTTGTCTAATTCTGAAATTTTATTGTTAATCTTCTGGATTTCTGATTGCTGTCTCTGTATGGATTCTTGCAGCCTGTTAAGTTTGTCATTATGCTCTTCTCTAATCTTTTTAATTTCCTCTATTGTGTGTACTGCATTTTGCTTAATTTCCTTCCTAATTTCTTGAAGAGTTCTGTATATTAGTCTTTTGTATTCTGCCTCTGGTAATTTCAAGAAATTTTCCTCCTCTGGAAAATTTCTAGATTCTTTATTTTGGGAGCTTGCTGAAGCCATCATAGATTGCTTGTTTATGTGATTGGATATTGACTGTTGTCTCTGAGCCATCAATAAGTTATTATATTTATTTATTTTACATTTGCTTACTGTGTCCTAGCTTCTCGTTTTGTTTTGATATGCCCAAATAGGCTGCTTGTATGAGCTAGTTTGATTATTGGCAGCTTTGAAGCTCTAATGTTCTGTTACCAGGTGGTTAGATCTGTTACTAAGTACGTGAGCTCGGGAGTCTGCCCACTACTCCTGTATGGATTCAGCTCAAGTGCCCAGGTAGATAGCCGCCAAGTGTGTGGTATAGGCTCTCACTTACAGTACTAGACAGACATGGGTGATTGGTGTAGGCACAGGCATCTGGCTACAGCAGGGGGACACACTCTGAACAAGTCAGGGGGCTGACATCCTCCCCTGAGTGTCCAGGAGGAAGGCGTGTCCCTGATCCCTAGAGCGCATAGGTGGATGGATTTTGCAGCCAAACTCTGAGCACCTAATGCTGTTGGCTGTAAGGACTGTGGGGTACCTCTTATTCATGGGCCCCTCTCGCAGGTGGCTAGGTGGCATGGGTGGAGCCACCGGTCCTCAGGCCCCTGATGTGGGTAGGTGAAGACCCTGCTTAATGGGCAGAGCAGTGTCAAATGTCAAGAACCAGCCACTTCACAGCTGAAAGAGCTGAAGTTAGAGTTCTGGTATATACCTTGTTGTACTGTGGTAATGAGGGCCTATGCTGTTTGAGGTGGGCCCACACAAGTCTCTGCAGGGGGAAAGGCACTCAAAGTCTGTGGATCCCTTATGCCTGTGCCTAGGAAAAGGAGCTGTGCCTACCCTGGGTTCCTGGCTTAGGGTAGCCAGCAGTTTATTTTTTCCTCTCTTTGTTAATTAGTTCACTCTTCAAGGCAGGGAGAATGGCTCCGGGGATCCAGCCCAGGGGACTCAGCAATTGCTGAAGCCGGTCTGGGACCCAGTGCAGAGCAGGGAGTGGGGAGGTAAATGGGAGAGAGGTTTTTCCCTAAGGGAGGTGTTTTCGATCCACACAGTAAGCCGTATGCAAGAACTTATCTTTCACCTATGAGGGCTGCTTCTCACTGGTTCTGGGTGGCCGTGTAGACTCTCTGGCACCGGGTCTCTCCCGGTGCAGGGAACGTGCCACCCAAGCATGGCTGCTTGTCTGCCTCACTGCTCACCCACAAGCTGCTCAGGCCTGAAGGGCTCAGACTCTCACCTGGTCAGGTCTGGCAACTCCTCGCTGTTTCGGAACTGTCTCTCCCTTCCCCTGCCACTCCGTCCAGTTCCTCAACTCTGCCTTTGGTGTTCAGGGCTCCCAGATTGCCATATATAATCAAATCACTTGTTTTTTTCGGATCTTTGTTGTAAGAGGGTCCACTGGAAGGGTCTGACAACTCCGCCATCTTGGCTCCACCTCTGCTGAGATATGTTTTTGTTTAGCTTAGTTGTTCAGTTGTTTTTTCTGAAACTTGCAGGTAAACAAATACCCCAAAATACAGCCCTTACTCAATTCCAGGCATTGCACTAAAGAATTGGCATGAATTGTCTCATTTAACTCACTAAGAGAGAGAGAATAATTGTGATTCCCCTTTAACTGACGGTGAAACTGAGACTCATAGAGGTGAAACCATCTGCCCAAGATCATCAGAGCCAGGATTCAAACCCACATCTGTTTGACCCAAAGCCCACCTCTCCTGGAGTATGAGCTGCAGTTGCCAGATTTGGAGATTCAGAGGCAGGAGCTGAGTGTACTTGGGGAAGGGGGTAAGAGCTAGATGCCAATGGCCTGGGCAGCTTGAGCTTTCTTCAGATGGCACCTAGAAGCTATGGAGGGTTGTAAGGCGGGGAGCGACATGAGGAAGGATATACTGCAATGTGGGTAGTGGGATCAATAATAAAAATAGTAACAAAAAATATATTAAAACCACAACAAAATATCCCTTCATAGTCACTAAAAAAAACCCGACCAAACCTGTTGCCATGGAGCCAATTCCAAGTCATGGCAACCCCATGTGTTACAGAGTAGAACTGCTCTTATAGAATTTTCTTGGCTGTAATCTTTATGGAAGCAGATCGCCAGGCCTTTCTTCCAGGGCACTGCTGGGTGGGTTCAAACTGCCAACCTTCAGGTTAGTAGCCAAGTGCAAACCGCTTGCACCACCCAAAGACCTTCTCACACTCACCAGGATGACTATAATAAAAAAAAGAGATAATAAGAAGTGTGGTAGGGATAGGAGGAATTGGAACCCTCATACATTGCTGGTGGTAATGTAAAATAGTGCGGTCGGTCGCTTTGGAAAACAGTTTGCTTGTTCCTCAAAATGTTAAACATAGAGTTACCATACCCAAAAACCAAAAACCAAACCCGTTGCCATCAAGTCGATCCCAACTCATAGCAACCCTACAGCACAGAGTAGAACTGTCTCATAGGGTTTCCAAGGCTGTAATCTTTACAGAAGCAGACTGCCACATCTTTTTCCTGTGGAGCAGTTGATGAGTTCAAACCGCAGACTTTTTGGTTAGCAGCAAAGCATTAACCACTGAGCCACCAAGGCTCCTAACTACAACGTAGATGAACCTTAAAAACATTGATATTTTGAATGAGAAAAAAAAAGTAGGGGCGGAATACAGAATAAAATTTCAAATTCTCACGGATTGTAGACTTTTTGTAGCCTTGGAGTAGATGAACTCCTGAAATTATTGCCCTGAGATAATCTTTAAACCTTAAACCAAAAATATCCCCTAAAGTCATCTTAAAACAGAACAGTACTTTAGCTTAACTAGTGAAAAAATGTCTGCCTTGAGCATTATGCTCTTTAAAGATCTATCTATATGGGATCAAACTGACAACAGCTCTAAAGATTAGATAAGAACCTTAGGGGACAGTGAGTTTGTTAACCAGGAACAACTCAGAAAAGAAGGATAAGAAGGATTGCACAACTCGAAGACTGTAATCAATGTCATTGTATTGTAGAAACTGTTGAATTATTATATGGCTTGCTGTGTATATTCTCAACAACAACAACAATGAATTAAAAAAAAAAACAACTCATTGCTCCACACACACAAAGAATTATGATAAGTGGAAGAAGCCGGTTACAAGACAGTCCATTCATATGAAATGTCTAGAGCAGGAAAATCTCAAAAAATAGACAGTAGGTTAGTGGTTGTGTACGGCTAGGGGGCTAGAAGAGAATGAGGAGTGACTGCTAATTGGTAGAGGGTTTCTTTTTTTCATAGTTTTATTGTGGCAAAAATATACACAACATTTGCCAATTTAACGTCTTTTACGTGTACAATTCAGTGACATTGACCACATTCATCATGTTGTGCAGCCATCACCATTAACAGAAACTCAGTGTCCTCCAAGCAGTGACTCTCTCTCTCCCCTTCCCTCCTACCCCTGGTAACCACTAGTAAGGTTTGGTATCTATATATTTGCCTATTCTAGAGATTTCATATAAGTAGGATCAGACACTTTTTGTCCTTTTGCAACTGATTTATTTCACTCAGTATAAGGCTTTCAAGGTTTACCAATGTTGTAACATGTACCAGGACTTCATTTCTCTTTATGGCTGAGTAATATTCCATTGTATAAATATACCACATTTTGTTTATCCTTTAATCTGTTGATGACATTTGGGTTGTTTCTACCTTTTGGGTATTGTGAATAGTGCTGCAATGAACATTGGTGTACAAGTATCTGTTTGCATTCTTGCTTCATGACTTTTGGGTATATACATAGGAGTGAGATTGCTCGACTGTATGGTAGTTCTATGTCTAACTTTTAGAGGAACCAGGGTTTCTTTTTAAGTGATTAAAATGTTCTAAAATTGATTGTGGTGTTGGATGCACAACTCTGCAAATACACTAAAAACCACAGAATTATACACTTTGAATGAGTGAATTATATTGTATGTATGATGGTTAAGATTGTGTGTCAACTTGACTGGACCACGATTCTTAGTGGTTTAGTAGTTGTGTGATGATGTGATCACTTCCATCATGAGATCCGATGTAATGTGATCCCCTCTATAATGGGATCTGTTATGAGTAGCCAATCAGTTGAAAGGGAGTTTCCTTGGGCGTGTGGACTCCATCGAATGTAAGTGGATATTCTGGCAAGGCTCATGGGCTTTTGATCGCTCTGGATCACGCAGCTGGATCCTGTTCATCTGACCTCCGGTCCTTGGGACTTGAGCTAGCAGCTTACCTGTGGTCTTGCCTGCCAGTCTTGGGATTCATCAACCTTTGCATCCTGTGAGCAAGAGCCTGCTGTCTTACCTGCCTATCTTGGGTTCACCAGCCCCTGCAGCTGCGTGAATCAGAAGCCTCTATCCTGACCTGTGGACTTGGGATGTTTTAGCCTCTACAACTGCATGAGCCATTTCCTTTATATACATCTCTCTATATATATATTTATACGCCTTGCTGGTTTTGCTTCTCTAGAGAATCCAGCCTAAGACAGTATGTGAGTTATATCTCAATAAAACTGTTAAAAAAGTCATAATATCATCCCAGTTAATTGGCCTAATATCTTGTTTAGTGCTTTGTTTTATCTCGTAGTTCCTTGTGTAGCAACTTGGGTTTTAAAAGCCTGCAAGCAACCATCCAAGACATGACAATTGGTCTTTATTTGCCTAGAGCAATAGAGAAGGGGGAGTTAGGAATAGGAGGAGGAAACAGAATATGTAGCTAATTGCCTTCATGAACAACTGCCTCCCTTGTCATGAGACCACATAAACTGGATGGTGCCTGGCTACCATTACTAAACGTGTTGATCAAAGATTCTATAGAAGCATCTGTCCAAAAGGGAGAAAATGCAGAACAGAATTTCAAATTCTAAGATTTTCTGGAGCCATGGAAGCTTGATGAACCCCCAAAACTATTTCCCTGAGGTAATCTTTTTTAAAATGTACAATACCGTATATTTAAATTGAAATGCAAACAAGATCAACCTACATTTTTCAGGGAATATGTTAGTTTCATGCACATGAGATCCAAAGACAAATAAATAAAAAAGTGTATGAGACATGGTGGAAAGCGGCTTAAGAATAATGTAGGAAATCTAGGACCTGGAGCTCAGGTTAGAAATTAGGAATTTCCTATGACCCCCTTTCTTTCCAGAGTCAATAATTATTTTCCCAATTAAGTAAGGGCCACTCATGCTTCCCTGGATGGACCCAAGAAAAACATACTTTTGGAGGTTAGAATAGAGTCCTATTCAGAGTTACTAAACTAATCCTTTTTAATGATATGTAGCATGTACCCAAGACACAAACCAATCTTAGAAGTTAATAAGAATTCTCAGCTGTATAAACCTAAGTTACAAGATTTGAAATACAGGAAACCTCATTTTACATTAAACAAATGAGGAAAAGCTTCTAACTGGGTCCTATAGTAGTAACCAGATCCTACTGCTTTTCGGGTTCACAAAGTTCTGCTAAGGGACAGTCTATGGGAGATCATGCTGCCTTGGGGCCCATGTGTCTATTCTTCAAGAGGTTTTGACAGTACAAAGAAAAGGATCTGGAACAGAAGTTTCAAAGACGTCTAATGGAAATATAAATCTCTTAAAGACATCAACTCCAGATGAAAAGGGACTCAGAAAAGGCCAATTCACTAAGGGTGTTGAAAAGAATTAACTCTTGCAAATGTTAGTTTTTTCATTAGATGAAATATTCTCCCCCCTGGATTTTATAGGGTCTACAATGTGATTTTATTCAGTAGCTCATTTAATTCTCACAATAAGGTTAAGTATTATTATTACTCCCACTTTATAATAAGGAAATTCAGACTTGTAGGAGAGTTATTATGTGAACTCTGGTCTCCCTGAGATAATCTTTAAACCTTAAACCAAAAAGATCCCCTAAAGTCTTCTTAAAACTAAACAATAGCTTACCTAGTAAAGAATGTCTGCCCTGAGCATTGTACTCTTTTAAGAACTATCTACATGGGATCAAACTGACAAGCAACTCAAAAGATCAGATAGGAGCCTTAGGGGGCATTGAGTTTATTTTAATTTGGAAAAGGAGGGTGAGAATGATTGTACGACTTGAAAAATGTAATCAGTGTCACTGAATTGTACATGGAGAAACTGTTGAATTGGTGTATGTTCTGCTGTGTATATTCTCAAACAACAACAACAAAAAATAAATTAAATTATTAAAATAATAATATCTAACATTTATCAAGCGGTTAGCTCTGGGCCAGGCAATGTGCTGAGTTCTCTACACCAATGACCTCATTCCATCCTCATAAGATGGCTGTGAGAAAGGGACTAGCATGTTATCATTTTTCAAGGGGGACAACTGAGGCTCAGAGAGGTTAAGCAAGCTGCCCATAGTCACACAGCAAGAAGGTGACTGGATTCCAGAGGCCTGGCATCCAAGGCCCCACCAGACCTGGCCCTTGCCCAACCCTGAGCTTCACCTCTCTTTCTGCTCCTTCCTCCCCCTAAGCCAACCTCCTGTTTTCAGTTCCTAGATGTACACATTCTTTCCAGCCTCCAGGCCTTTACACATGCTGTTCCCTCTGCCTGGCTGTTCTTTCCCCTCCCCTCCCCACCTGGCCTGTGAAATGAATGTCTAAGTGTGAGGGGGGCAGAGAGAGGAGGTGCTGACTCCAAGATTCCAAGTCTGGAGCCTGAGTGGTGAGAGGTTTTGGGGGGCACCTCAAGGGGCTGCTAGGAAGAAAGATCAGAGCCCTAAGGGTTGACCCCCTACCTACTAAGATAGTGTGCGGAGCCATCACTTACCCTATGCCTGGGTTTAACCCAAGCTGTAAATGGGATCCAAGGAGGAGGAGGAGGAGGTCAGATTTTCCCAGGGAGTTCGCCAGGTCAGGGGTGAGCAAGTGAAAGGAGAGCTGCCCGGCCCCTTAGGACAAGGTGTCCCCGCCCCGCCACCCCTCCACTGGCTGCCTTTCCCTCCTTTACCCCTCCCAACTCAAAGCTTTTTCTCAAAGCCTTGTAGAGTCTATAAGAAGTACACTAGGCCTTTGCTCACGCTGACTCCTCTGCCAGGAACACACTTCCCCGCTGCCTTTTTGGTAGTCTGGCCTCAGCTCACTTCCCCTCCTCAATGAGGCTTTTTCTGCTCACTGGCTCTAAAATAGTCCCAGTTACTCTTGTAGCTCACTGTGATGTTTTGTTTACAGCACACACCAATATAGGGAAGTCTCTTATTAACTTGTTTATGGCATTTTTGTGTCCTGGACTAGCATGTGGGCCCCTTATGGGCAGGGGACAGCGTGTGTCCCCATTTTCAGATGAGAAAACTGAGACTTAGGAAAGTCACCCTGCCATCCATGCTTCTGGCCTCTCAGCCCGGGTTCTCAAACTCAAAGAACGTCGGGTGCCAGGCTGGCAATCTAAATGTCCAAAGCCACCTGGTGGAGTGTTCTGGGAGCACTTGAGGGCCTCTCAGGCAGATATTTTTACTCTTCTAGTCAGAAAAAGTTCTAGACTTACAGGCGAGTTGCCAAGATAGTGCAGCGATTTCCTGTCTACCCCTCACCCAGCTTCCCCTAATGTTAACAACTTACCTGACCATTGTGCAATGGTCATAAAGAAGAAATTAACTTTGGTACATTACTATTAACCAAAGTACAGATTTCATTTGGATTTCCCCAGTTTTTCCCTAACATCATTTTTCTGGTCCAGGATGCCTTCCAGGACCCCTTATTGCATTTGGTCATCACGTCTCGTTGATCTCCTCTAGTCTGTGACAGTTCCTCAGTCTGTATTTTTCATGACCTTGGTGGTCAGGTATTTTGTAGAATGATCCTCAATTTGGGTCTGTCTGATGTTTTCCCATCATAAGACTGGGGCTTTGGTTTGGGGGAAGAAGACAGAAGTGAAGTATCTTTCTCCTCGCATCATATCAGGGGGTACTTGATAGCCACTTGACTTACTACTAGGATGTTGATTTTGACCTCTTGGTTAAGGTGGTATCTGCCAGGTGTCTTCACTGTAAAGTTACCATTATTCCTCTTTCCATACTTTATTCTTTAGAAGCCAGTCACTAAGTCCAGTCCACCCTCAATGGAAGGGGAATTAAACTCCACCACCTGGTGAGGAAATATCAAAGAATTTGTGGGCAAAGGTTAAAGTCATCACCAAAAAACCGAACCGAGCTCATTGCCGTTGAGTTGATTCTGACTCATAGGCCCTATAGGACAGAGTAGAGCTGCCCTATAGGGTTTCCAAGGAGTAGCTGGTAGATTGGAACTGCCGACCTTTCGTTTAGTAGCCAAGTTCTTAACCACTGTGCTACCAGGGCTCCAAAACCATCACAGTAATTAATAAAACTTTTGGGGGAGAAACTTAGAGTCTATGTGAGTATCCTATTTCTCCTTAAAGTTCTGCCCACTAATTATGAGGTTTATCAGTGGATCCTGCCTGAGGCTATTATTACTGTGATGGGTCTTTATTTCATCATCCATTCTATGTTTATTCATTGTGATTCTTCTGTAAGAAAGATTTGTTCCTTTGCCCCCAACTATTAATTTGCTTATTAATAATTTATTTATATCAGTACGGACTCTTGAATATTTGGTGTATTCTTTGGGTTGTAATACAAAAACAATTGCTATTTATTTTGTTGCTCAAATTGCTCCAGTTTTAGCCAATAGGAGTTCTTTCAGGTTGGCTTCTTTGGCCTTTCAACATTTTGGGTTTTGGGGGTTTTTCTAGCATTTTCTGGCACTACAAGATGCACCAAGCTCATCTTGTGTTTTCCCTGCCCCAGCCCTAGAGTTAGCCATTTGCCCAAGGAGCCCTAGTTCCTTGTATTGGAGATGGTATTTAGAAACCAAGATTTGGGTGCTAGGTGTACTCATTGCTACTGGTGTGTCATTGCTTCCGGGCCCTCAGCAGACAAAGTTAGGAAATATGTGTGTATATACTAGCCCAGGGGTGCCTCAGAAGAATGGCTTGGCAATCTACTTGCAAAAATTCAACCACTGAAAACCCTCTGGAGCACAGTTCTACTCTGACGGAATCAACTGGGATTGCCATGGGTTGGAATTAACTCGATGGCAACTGGCTTGGTTTTTTGATTATTACTAATCCCTGTACATGTATATATCTATATTTACTTTTGTATCTATCTACAGTGAAACCTGTGAGAGCCAGAACTTGACAGGACCGCCTTGTTTTTCTGGGTCTTGCAAGTTTCCTGCCTTTGACAGGGTGCAATCTTACCACTTTTCTATTACACGTTTTGGTGAAAATATTTGAGCTTTCCTTTTCCGCTTTACACTGGTTCTAGCTTTCACAGGTTTTACTGTATCTGCATATAAAACAAAAAAACCAAACCCATTGCTATCAAGTCAATTCTAACTCGTAGAGACCCTGTAGGACAGAGCAGGATTGCCCCATAGGGTTTCCAAGGCTGTAATCTTTATGAAAGCGGACAGCCACGTCTTTCTCCCCAGGTGGGTTCAAACCTCTGACATTTTGGTTAGCAGCCCAGTGCTTAACCACAGTGCCACCAGTGCTGCTTTATCTGCATATATGGTATATTAAACTAAACATGAGTTCATACTGCTAACCCTAGTCCAGCATCACAGGCTTAAGTCTAGTATTCCCTCTTTGCTTATTTGTAACTTCCTCCTTCAACAATGAGTCACTGTTTCTATATTTACTTATAAAGTAAATATTTACTTATTTACAATATACGTACTATATTTACTCATTGGAGCCCTAGTGCTCCAGGGGATAAGAGCTTGTTCAATCCTAGCATACAAGTAGGTTCAGAATTGTTAACATCTACCCCCGTGAAATATTGAATATACCGTGGACTGCCAAAAGAACGCACAAACCTGTCTTAGAAGTACAGCCAGAATGCTCCTTAGAAGCAAGGATGGTGAGACTTTGTCTCACATACTTTGGACATGTGACCAGGAGGGATCAGTCTGTGGAGAAGGATATCATGCTTGGTAGATTAGAGGATCATTGAAAAAGAGGAAGACCCTCAATAAAATGGACTGACACAGTGGCTGCAACAATGGGCTCAAGCATAGCAACGATTGTGAGGATGGCACAGGACCGGGCAGTGTTTTGTTCTGTTGTACGTGGGGTCACTGCGAGTTGGAACTGACTCAGCGCCACCTAATGACAACAATCCCCGTGAAAAACAAATTTACCGACTAGAGTAAGTGTCTCTGTACAGCTCAGAACAATTTTCTAGCAGGAACCTCACTGAGCTGAACAAAGAAACCGTGTGTAGGTGGGGTCCAGTCTGAGACCACCAATCTATGACTGCTCTGGTTTCTGGCCATGGGAAAGTTGTCAGTGCACACGCAGCTCTCTGCTGCATATTCATGCCTCTAGCCTGTGCACGGGCCAGTGGGGAGGAGAATGAATGGGAGACTCTGCCATAGCCCTCTGGGTGGGGCCGGGGTCTGAGGGGTCCGTGGGAAGTATTTTGCTCTTTCAGGGGTGCAGACCCGGCTTGGTGAGAGTGGGCGCAGACCCGGGCTGGGCGATCTCAGTGGGCGAGGGCCCTTGGCAGCAGAACCTGCTGGGCAGGTATGCCAGCCCAGGCACGCATCTGGCAGGCGGGTAGTGGCAGGAGCAAGGATGC
The DNA here is from genome assembly GCA_030035585.1 of Dugong dugon. Taxonomy (NCBI): domain Eukaryota; kingdom Metazoa; phylum Chordata; class Mammalia; order Sirenia; family Dugongidae; genus Dugong; species Dugong dugon. The sequence continues at coordinate 14,254,615 of CM057462.1, read as the reverse complement.
CAGTGGCGCACTTAGCCTGGGATGGGACCAGGTTTGGCTGGGGGTGGGGGGCTGGGGCTGGCTGGGCCTGAGCTTAGTCCCCTCCTAATTCCTCTCAGGGATACTGTGTGACCAGTAGTACCCATGGCTAACACTTATTGAGCTCTCACTGTGTACCTTGGAATGGGGGCTGTTTTACCTCCATTTTCCAGATAAGGCCACTGAAGCTCAGAGTAGGACATCGCTTGCCCAGGATAGTAGATCATGAAGTGGCTGAGCAGGGATTTGAACCTAGGTTGCCTGGCTCCAGATTCTGCACCCTTAACCCTGGCACAGCTCTGGACAGAAGAACTGAGACAGTCCCTGCCTTCCTGGAGCTGAGGGCTTATGACAGAGTCATGCAATAGGCCCGACAGTGAAAAAATAACAAGGGAATTTCAGATGGTACCAACTGCCATGTGAGAGTGTGCACGGTGGGGGTGAGGGGGGTACGGATCAGGGAAGGAAGGAGGTGACTAGGCAGGGAAGGATGTTCCAGGCAGAGTGGTCTGCAAGCGCACAGGTGCAGAGGTGAAAGGTGTGAAGAGCTGTGAGGAGGCCAGGGCACTGGAGGGACAGCAGGAGGAGAGATCTGAGAAGCAAGGAGGAGAGAGAGATCTGTAGGGCCTTCTGGGCCGCAGTAAGGACTTTCACTTTGACTCTGAGCGACCTAAGGAGCCGTGCCAGGGTTTGGAGCAGGGGAGGGAAGTGGTCTGTGTTTTAAGAAACTTCCTGTGGCTGCCAGGTATGGAATGGCGGGTAGGGGTTGGAGCAGGGAGGCGTTCAAGAGGCTCCTGACATCTGCCCGAGACGCTGGAGCCTGGGTCCCCCGGGGGCCGAGTTCACGGGAAAGAGGCCCAGGGAGGCGGTGGGCGTGAGGGACAATGGGCCAGCGACCCGAGACCGGAAGAGCTCCCCTCCTCCACAGGGCCCGAGGGAGGTGAGGATGCCGCCTGGGAGGTGTGGAGCGGCCTCCTTCCCACCACTGGGGTGCGGCTTCCCCTTTGCCAAAGCAAGTCATTTATCAAGCGCCTGCTGTATGGCTGGCGAAGCCCCGCCACGCTGGGGGATCTCCAAGTTCACCCCAGCGGGCGCGGTCTGGAGCTTTGTCTTCAAGGCTGTGTGGTGTGCGGGGCACCCAAACGTTAACGTCCCCCCAGTGGTGGTGGTGGGGTCGCCGCCGAACTTCATTGGCTGCGCTGCCCTTGCATGCGTCTTTGATCGGTCCAAGCAGGCAGGAGCGGTCCAGTACCCCCCTCCCCGAAGAGTGCAGCGGGCACTGGCCCTGGATACGCGAGGCCAAAGAGGACTGTCCCAGTGAAGGTCGCAGGGGCCAGGCCCAGCGCCACCTTCAGCCTGTGGCGCTGGTCTGAGGATGGGGGAGCTGGGCCCGGCCCGGAAGCTCTTGGGACCTGGGGGTGGAGGGTGCGGGGCCAGCTTGGACTGGCCAGTTGGAGGAGTGGTGGCCTGGGAGAGGCGTGGAAGAGAGACACCAGAGGAGAAAAACAGACAGCACGGAAAGACAGAGACCGAGACAGGGAGAAATAGAGACCAAGAGACAGACAGGGAGACTCTGAGACCCGATGAGAGAGATACACACAGAAGTGAGGGAGACCTTCATTCTTTCACTCACTCGGCGGGCACGTAGTGGCCACTGGCTGTGTTCCTTGCAATACCCACGACAGACGCAAATCCCTGTCCCCGTGGGGCTGACAGCCTGGTGCGGACACAGCCCAGAAGCACGTTAAATGAGTAAATCACATTGTCCAGAGTGACAAGGGTGGGAGAGACGGGGGAGGGGGCAAACCCGGGCCCCAGGGGGTCAGATGAGCCAGACTCTCCTTATCTTCGGAGCCGGAAATTCCCACCAGACTGCTGCCTGCACTTGCCCCTCTCCCACGCGCCCCGGGGGGGAAGGGCCCCCCCCCGCCGCCACAGCGGCTCCTGCTGAAGACCTCTTGTCACCCGCGCTACCCCCGGCCCTCCCGCGAAGGGGCGTACCTGGGACCAGCCCACGCTTGGGAGGGAGGTGGGCGGAAAATGGGGAGGGGTCAGTGTCCGGTGTCCGCGAGCCGGAGGACACCGAGATCCCTCTGCTGGGAGGAAGGGGCTGAGCCGGGGACCTACCCTGCTGGAGAACCTTCCACCCGCTGCGTTTCCAGGCCTCCCACCGCGATGGAGCCAGGAAGCGCAGCCCGGGACCGTAGGGGGAGCCGAGGGCTCGCCGGTGCCAGTCGCCGGCCGGGCGCGCACCGGTGCTGCGGCGGGTGGCACAGGCTGGTAGCCACGGGCTGGGTGCCCGGGCCCCAAGGGGAGGGGGCAATTGCCTCCGACCGCTGAGTCCTCCGCTTCGCGGGCCCGCCCCGCTCCTGACGGCTCCAGTCCCGCCCCCGCGTAGCTTCTGCTCACTCCGCTCGGGGCAGCGCGGCGGCTCGGGGCGCACCGCAGCGCGCAGAGGTAAGTGTGCCGCCCGGGTTCCAGGGGGCACGGGGCTCGGCCTGGCCCCGAGGGGGTCTCCCTGGGTACCATCGCGTTCTGCTAAGGTAGCGCCCCTTGCTAGAGTCTCCCTGGGTACCATCGCGGTCTGCTGGGGCAGCGCCCCTTGCTGGGATTTCCCGGAGGCCTCCAGGGAGCTAGAAGGCAGAGTCACTGGGCCTGGGTGCGGGGCCCGGATTGGGGGTGGGGGCGTCTAGAATCCGTCGGCCTCGCCCCCTCTGAGCCGCACCACTGCAAGTTTGGCCACCTCAATCCTGCCTTCAGGCTAGCGGGGCGAGGGGCTGTGCAGAGGCTGTGCGCCTCTGCGAAGGTGTCCCCATGAGAGCGTGTGTAGCCCAGGTCAGCGTGATTTGGTGCCCCACCTCCCCACACCTCAGCGTGACTGAGCCATTGACTCCCTGTCCGTCTGTGTTCATTCGCGCGTGGTTCCCTGTGTGCGACTGAATTCGTCTGGATTGCATTTGTCCTTGCTGTGTGTAAGTAAGTCTGGTCCCTTCCCTAGGTCTCTGTTTCCTCCATCTGTTAAGTGGGACTCGCGTGACTGTGCCACCGTTTCTGCGCGGATGCGTTTGTGTGGGAGCGTGTAAACCTTTGTGCCTGCTCTGTGTGGACCTCGGTTTCCTCATATGTAAATTGGGAATAAGGGGATTAAAGGGTGCAGTCGCAGGTGGGAGGTGTTATTATACTTTAATGACATGTGTGACCCTCTGCAAGAGTCTGTCTGTGCAATGCGGATCCTGTCTGCTGCCCTCCAGCTATGTGTCTGCAAAATGGTTGCATAGGATCAGCTTTCTCACGGTTTTGAGTGGATGAAGGGGTTTGGGCAGGAAAAAGCCCTGTAGAGGGTGGGGCTATGGGCCCGAGGTTGGGTGTTGTGATGTGGGTGGAGGTGGTGAAATGCTGGTCTGTGTGACTGTGTGTCCCTATCTGCATGTTGCTGAATTTGTTTATCACTGGGTGTATTACCCTGTGTTGCTCTGTCGTGTGAATACATTTGTGTGCTTCCTTGGTGGTGTGTGTGTGTTCTGGCCTTTCTCTGTGACTATGTGTGTCAAGGAGTCCCTGAATTTGTGTGTGTCCTTGTCTGTCAGTGATCGAATACACCTCTGGATATCCTGGCTTGCTTGTGAATTATCAGTGTCCCTTTTGTGTGTCACTCTATCCCCTTGGGTACGTCTGTCTCCATGGGCACCCCCCTTCCATCCCGAGCTCCCCCTTGGCCCCGGTGTGCGTGTGGCGTGGTGGGCTGGGTTTAGGGTCCCTTTCCATGGCCGCTAAGTCGCACTTGTGCTTGCTTCCGCAGGCCGCCGGGACCGAGCGCACGGGGGACAACCGGCCTGACGCCGCGCCTGGCCTCTCTGCAGCCTTGGGGTAGGCGGCTCATGGAGCCCGGGCTGCTGCGGCCGGCGCCAGTGAGTGAAGTCATCGTCCTGCATTACAACTACACGGGCAAGCTCCGCGGTGCTCGCTACCAGCACGGCGCGGGACTGCGCGCCGACGCCGTCGTGTGCCTGGCGGTGTGCGCGCTCATCGTGCTCGAGAACTTGGCCGTGCTGTTCGTGCTCGCGCGCCACCCGCGCTTCCACGCGCCGATGTTCCTGCTGCTGGGCAGTCTCACGCTGTCTGACCTGCTGGCGGGCGCCGCCTATGCCGCTAACATCCTACTGTCCGGGCCGCTTACGCTGCGCCTGTCGCCGGCGCTTTGGTTCGCGCGCGAGGGCGGCCTGTTTGTGGCGCTCGCTGCGTCTGTGCTGAGTCTCCTGGCCATCGCGCTCGAGCGTCGCTTCACCATGGCGCGCCGGGGTCCTGCGCCCGCCGTCCGACGGGGGCGTACGTTAGCGCTGGCGGCCGCGGCCTGGGGCGCGTCGCTGCTCATCGGGCTGCTGCCGGCGCTGGGTTGGAACTGCCTGGGCCGCCTGGACTCCTGCTCCACCGTGCTGCCGCTCTATGCCAAGGCCTACGTGCTCTTCTGCGTGCTTGCCTTCGTCGGCATCCTGGCCGCCATCTGTGCGCTCTATGCGCGCATCTACTGCCAGGTGCGCGCCAACGCGCAGCGCCTGCAGGCGCGGCCCAGGGCTAGCCGGGGCGCCTCGGACCGGGCGCGCAGCACGCAGCGCAAGCTGGCGCTGCTGCGCACACTCAGCGTGGTGCTCCTGGCCTTCGTGGCGTGCTGGGGTCCCCTCTTCCTGCTGCTGCTGCTGGACGTGGCGTGCCCGACGCGCGCCTGCCCAGTGCTCCTGCAGGCTGACCCTTTCCTGGGCCTGGCCATGGCAAATTCGCTTCTGAACCCTATTATCTACACACTCACAAACCGCGACCTGCGCCACGCGCTCCTGCGTCTCGTCTGCTGCGGCCGTCGCCCCTGTGGCCTAGGTCAGGGCGGTTCCAGTCCTCCCGAGAGCGCGGCTGGGGCTTCTGGCGGCCTGCGCCAATGGCCGCCTCCCTGCACCGACGGCAGCTCCAGCCGCTCTGAGCGCTCGTCGCCCAGACGGAATGGGCTGGACACCAGCGGCTCCAGTGGTGGCCCCGGCGCACCCGCAGCTGCCCAGACCCTGGTGCCCGCGCCTGCTGCAGACTGACGCGCCCAGGCCCGCCGTTGCCTTCCCCAAGAGCTGTTTTGCAGACTGTTTTTGTCTTAAATATAGGAATTTGTAGGAAACGCAGCCGAAGACACAGGGCAAATATATTAATTGAAGTCAAACCCCATCTATTGAGTGCCTACTGTGTGCCACGCTCTATATCAGGCACTAGGGACACAGCAGTGAACAAAACAGACGACATCTTGCCCTTGTGGAACTGAAATTCTGGTCGAGGACACAGACAATAACAGTGAAGAAATGGCGATAATTGCAGTGATAATACAATGATGGTGTCAGTAATGGCAGTCCCCCGAAGGAAGGGCATTTCCGGAGGAAGGAATTGCAGGTGCGAAGGCCCTGAGGCTGGTGTGTTCAATGAAAAGCAAGGATCCTGGTGTGTCTTAAGCAGAGAAATGGAGGGGGAGAGCAGATTGTATAGGGCCTTGTGGGGGGAGGGGAGGACTTTGGTTTTGCTCCAAATGAGATGGGAGCCGTGGAGAGTTCTGAGCAGAGGAGCGAGGTGACCTGGCTCAGGTGTTCACAGGCGCCCTCTGGTGCTGTGGGGACAGGCTGTGGTGGGTGAGGTGATTGTATCGGCCCAGGGAAGCCATGACAGGGACACCAGCAGACTCACCCCAGGTGGTTACTGGATAGATTTTGGAGGCAGTGAACAGAATTACTGAGGAATTGGGTATGGGGTGAGGGAAAGAAAGAAGTCAAGGATGATTCCTCAGTTTAGAGCGAGGAAGCCAGGGACAGGGCACCCCAAAATTTCGGAGATTCAGCCAAATCCTGTCTGAGCACAGAATTTCCTTGAGTGCAGTGTCGATCCTTCATTGTAAAAAATAATAAAAATAAATTTAAAATTAATAGCGATTACAGTTTATTATACCAGCTAGTTGCCTTACAATCCTAGGCTGAGGACGCATATTTTGTTTTTCTCACCCTTACTGCAACCTTGCAAGGTAGATTTTGTCATTTCTATTCAACAGATGAGGAAACTGAGGCTCCAAGCAGTGAGAACCTTGCCCCACTGAGCCAGGATTCCAGCCCAGGCTGGCAGGCTCCTAGGCACAAGAGGCCTCAGGTCTGACGTCTAGCTCCTCCCGAAGATTTTTCCCGACCGACCGGCACTCCCTCCACCCAGGGGTCTGCCTTCTCGGCCAGGGGCATTACCAGGCCCTTTTATGCCCATAAAAGGCCCCAGGCGCTCTGGCCACAGCCCCCGGCACGTCCCGAGGCGCATTTCCGACCCCTGAGCTGCCACTGGCCGGGGGAGGGGTGGGGGCGTCGGGTCCACGCTGTGGTGTGCCACCTGGCGGGAGGTCTCGGAACTGCAGACAGCCAGACGGCAGTGTCTTTCGAGGGCCACCGACCCTCCTGGGGACCGTCTCCGCGGGCCATATCTGGGCCGCCCCTGAATGTTACACGCCTGAGAAAGCAACCTATTTCTTGAATAATACACACACAAGCTTGGGGTCACGGTCCCACGATGCTTCCAGGATTCGATCCAATTCCTCCCTTGGCCTAGTGCCCCTAGCCTGGACGCTCCTCTAAGCTTCCAGGGGAGTCTGGGGCCTCCCCAGACACCTCACCCCATTGTTCGATTGGTTGATGGCCTAATGGTAGAGAATTTATTGATTTATTCACAACTCACAAAATTTAAAACAAACAAACAAACAAAAAAAAAAAACCTTCAGTTCTCTTTCCTGGATTCTATCTTGGGAAACTTCCAGAGCTATCTGTGAATATATGAGCTAAAATGAGTTTTGTTCACTTAATAGTATGTCTTGGAAATTGTTGCATGTATGCACATTTTATTCTGCCTTGTTCTTATTTTATATCTTTTTTAAAATTGAGGTAAACATTCATACAGTAAATGCCTTGCTCCTTTTAACTGGCTGCATAGTATTTCACAGCACGGCTGTGCCACCACTTATTAAGCCATGCCCCTACGGAGTGACATTTGGGTTGAGTCCAATTCACACTATACACAGCGCTGCAATAAACCTCCCTGTACATACATCGTCCTGCACGTGTGCCAGTGTATCTTGGATAAATCCCTACAAATGGCATCGCTGGGTCACAGGGCGTGTAGGTTTGATTTGGAGATAGGCAAGGTTGCCTTGGGGCGCGGGCGAGGGGGGTGCAGGTTTTCGCACAGCCTGGGCCATTCAGCGTATTCTGCGACTATGAAACAGCTCCTCCCTCTGGACGGGACTGGGACCGCAGTTTCATTCAAAGAGGGTGAGGGAAACCCCATGCCAGTTTGGGGCACCGGTTTAATCCCAGACCCTGGAGGCTCGTGGAATCCTGTCTTAAACCAACATCTCTTCAGCCCAGCGTCTCTCCAACCTTTATCCGCTTCTATCACTTACTTAGTTTTCATTTAGATGGACTCCTTTTAAACTAAACTTAAATACATTTATTTAAAAGTTAACTTTATATCATAAACGGTGTAAATGGCTGTTTCAGTTATCTAGTGCTGCTATAGCAGAAATACCACAGTAGGTGTCTTTAACAAACAGAAATTTGTTTTCTCACACTTTACGAAGCTAGATGCCGGCTCTACGGAAAGACCCTATCGGCTCTGGAGGAAGTTCCTTGTCTTTTCTGCGCTTCCTATGTGATCTTCATGTGGCTTGGGATCTCTCTTCCCCTTTCTCTTCTTCTCAGTTTGCTTGTTTAACCTCTTTTACATCCCAAAAGAGATTGACTCAAAACACACCCGACACTAATCCTGTTTTATTAACATAACAAAGACAACTCATTCCCAAAAGGATTATAACCACAGGCATAAGAGGTTAAACTTTACAACACATATTTTTAGGGGATACAATTCAATCCACAATAATGGCAAATCGGTATCCCTTGCCATGAAAAATAACAATTGTTCATATCTATTAGGCTCTAGCCTTCGCATTCAGTCCTTACAACAACCTAGCAGGTAGGTGCTATTAACCGTTTTACAGGGAGGAAACTAAGCTAGCGGGAGGCAGAGCCAGGGTTCGAAATCCTGCAGACGAGCTTCACGCGCCTCTTAATCGGAGGTAACAAAAGACAAGAAAATCCCAACTATGCAGGTAATTCTGGCGAGATCCTGCGTGAGCCAGAATGCGAGGCCTGTGCCGTGTGCAGTTACAGAGAGCGGAGCGGGTGGTGAACAGCAACCCTGCGCTGAGACGCTCTGGTGAGGAACCCAGGAGGATGGAGGAACAACGCAGGGGGAATGGTCCCGGCCGGCCCCGCGCCCCGCTGTCCTCGGATGGGCGCCCTGCACCTGCGGGAAGGGCGGGGAATCGCGGTTCCTTCCCCACCGCGCCCTCCCCACCCTCTCCCCGCCTCCTTCCCGGGCGTCCCGAGGCTGCCCCCCACGCGCCGGCCGCGACCCCGCAGGCTGCGCCGCCCGGGAGCAGAGACCCCAAGACGGGAGGCGCCAGCGGATCCCCGACGGCGGAGGTCAGGTAGGAGCCGCCCCCGGCGGGCTGCTGCCCATCGGGCTTCCCGGAAGCCCCGCGCGCCGGTGGCACAGCCGTGCCCGGAGCCACCGCGGTGACCCGGGCATCCCCACCCCTCAACGAGAACTACAGAGGCGACGCGGGGGCCGAGATGAGCACAGCGGCGGCAGCGGGGAGGGGTGACCACGGGGGTCCCCGGTGCGGGCAGGGGCGCGCCGGGCCTCAAACTCCGGGCTGTGATTCCCAGTGGCTCTTGCCGCGCGGGTAGGGACACCGAGGACCCGTCCCCGGTCGCGCGCACCGTAATGGCCAGCTCTGTGGTGGCCGCGCAGGTGCGGTGCAGCTTGGCTAACGCGGGCGGGGGCCGGGGACGGCCCCTCTCGAGTCCCAGCCGCGCCGCCGGAGGCCTGGGCCGCGGGGACTTTTATTCTGACACGGCGGGCCCCGGCTCTGCTTAGTCATGGTGACCTGCGCGCTCCGCGCCTCCCCCCGGCGCACGGTGATGGAGGCGCCCGGGCCCAGGCGGCAGAGGCGGAGCCGGAGCGCGGCCATGGCGGGGTAAGTGAGGCGGCCTGCGCCAGGGCTGCGGGCACCGCGGGCCGCGAGCGCCTGGGCGACCGTGCCTGAGGGCCAGGGAGCGGGGCGTCGCGGGCCCGGGCGCCTGGGGGTTCCCCGCGGCCCGGGACGGCCTGGAGGTGCGCCCCGGGTCCGATCCTTTTGTTGGACGGCGTGACCCGCGGGGTGGCCCGATAGGGACGAAAACCGGACGGGAGGCCCAGGGAGCGCCGCTCGCAATGAGGCGCGGGGACCCCGAGGTGTTTGGGAGGCTTGGTCCGTGCTCTGGGGTTGGCAGGCGAGAGGCCGCGGCAGGGTCACTTCCTGCCTTCTTCGAGCCTTGGTGGCGGCCCATGCGGGCATGCGCAGTCCCCACTTGTCGCTTCGTGAGGGGAGTGCCCGGTGGCCAGGGGGCACCGGTGACCGATTGGCCGAAGGCAGAGAAGCAGGCGCTGGACCTTGGCAAGGGAGAGGGAGCTAAGCTGCGCCCTGGGTCCCGGTGGAAGACGGCGCAGTGGGGTGGGCAGGCAGCCAGATAGCCCGGTGTTTACTGAGCCCTGCGCAGTGTCAGGACCTGGGCAGGACGTGGGGGTGGCATAGCGGGGGGAGGCACAGCAGTGACCTAGACAGGGGCCCCCTGCCTGCTGGAGTGCTGAGGCTGTGTGTGACAAGGATGGTCAATTCCTCAGCAATAAGCCAAGGAGATCCTTTCAGTTCCTGACAAGTGCTAAGATGAAAATGCATCAGGGAGGAGCTGACTCAATTGCAATGAGGAGGAGAACCTAGCCAGCCCCTTGCAGATCCATCTCCCCCTCCAGGCCAGCTGGTGTGGAGACCTTTCAAAACACGACTCAGACCTGACCCTCTGCGTCCTCGGGCTTTATGCGAACCCTCCCCCTTGTTTACCACCACTCACCCGGCAGCTCCGCTCCTCCTCCGGGACTCTCCAGGTTTCTGCTCTGGCTTTACTTATTTTATTTATGGTCCTTTCCTCCCCAAATGTCAGCTCTGCGAGGGCAGGGGGTTTTGTCTGTCTTGCTCACTGCTGTGTCCTCAGTGCCTGGAACAGTACCTGGCACACAGTAGGCACTCAGTAAGTGTGAATAAAGGAATGATCTTGGCATGCCCTAGGAAGGGCATGCTCCAGATGGCTGGGACAGAGCGAGCAAAGAAAGGGAGGAGGGGGCAGGGGCTGACTGGGCAGGACCTCGCAGGCCCCTGAGGAGTTTGGTTTCATTCTTAGTGCCTTGGGGAGCTGTCAGAGGATTCTGAGCAGGGGAGGGACATGGCCTGACCTATGTTTTAAGACGGGCTCTTGAGCTGGTAAGGTCGGGGGCATTTAGGGAGCTGGAATGGATGCCACTCTATCCGGTTTGCTTGGGAAGGAAAGCTGATGTGGGGATGGCTTTATCTTACAAAGGGAGGCCTGGCAGGCGGGCACTGGCCCAGCCCCAGGCCCTGCCCCTAGCTCTGTGCCCTCCTCCTCCAGGTCCCTGAGTGCCAGTGGTGGTGTTGTCGCTCGTCACCAGGAGCCTCATGCAGCTGGACCCCAAGCCTAGCAGGGCTGGAGCCCACAGCCGATTCCTGCCCCTGCAGTCACAGTGCCCCGAGGGGGCAGGGGACGCAGTGATGTACGCCTCTACCGAGTGTAAGGCCGAGGTGACGCCCTCCCAGCATGGCAACCGCACCTTCAGCTACACGCTGGAGGACCACACCAAGCAGGCCTTTGGCATCATGAACGAGCTGCGGCTCAGCCAGCAGCTGTGTGATGTCACGCTGCAGGTCAAGTACGAGGATGCACCAGCCGCCCAGTTCATGGCCCACAAGGTGGTGCTGGCCTCATCCAGCCCCGTCTTTAAGGCCATGTTCACCAACGGGCTGCGGGAGCAGGGCATGGAGGTGGTGTCCATTGAGGGCATCCATCCCAAGGTCATGGAGCGCCTCATCGAGTTCGCCTACACGGCCTCCATCTCCATGGGTGAGAAGTGCGTGCTCCACGTCATGAACGGCGCCGTCATGTACCAGATTGACAGTGTTGTCCGTGCCTGCAGTGACTTCCTGGTGCAGCAGCTGGACCCCAGCAATGCCATCGGCATTGCCAACTTCGCCGAGCAGATTGGCTGTGCTGAGCTGTACCAGCGCGCCCGGGAGTACATCTACATGCACTTCGGGGAGGTGAGCATGGAGGAGGGTGCATGGAACCAGGGCTGGGTCAGTGGGAGGGGACGGACCAGGGACAGGTGGATGGGAAGTCATCACATCTCCCCGTGGGATGTGAAGGGTCAAGGTAGGCAGCTGGAGAGAAATGGGGTTCTGAGCTTCTAGTGCACACATCTGCTAGACTGGGAAATAGCCGAGGAAAGGGAGGCCTCTGTGGGCCTTGGGCTCCCTGGCTTCTCATAGGTCCAGGGTGGAGACAGGGTGCAGTGGACATGACAGCAGCCCAGTCCTAGGGTGCGCTGAGCAGGGCCCGGCCTTTCAGGCCGTCAGCAAATATTTATTGAACACCCATGACATGCTGTAAACTGTGAGTCTGACCTACAGATGTGTTTTCTTTGGCCCACTCTGTGTCCTTTTTTTTTTTTTTTTTTTTTGTTGTAGTTTAAGCGAAAGTTTACAATTCACGTTAGTCTCTCATACAAAAATTTATACACACATTGTTATGTGACCCTAATTGCTCTCCCTATACTGTGACAGCACACTCCTCCTTTCCACCCCTGATTTCCCGTGTCCATTCAACCAGCTCCTGACCCTCTCTGCCTTCTCATCTCACCTCCGGACAGAAGCTGCCCATTTAGTCTCATGCGTCTACTTGAGCTAAGAATCTGTGACATTCTTACTGTTGTTTTTTGGTTTCATTTTCATTTTTAAGTGGAGGAAGTTGTCAACGGAAAATATCTTGAAAAGTCACAGTGATGAGCCCCAGTTCCTGCATGGCAACACCTAGCAGTAGCACCCTGAGATAATAATAATAATAATGTTTTTCGAGCACTTGTTGTGTGCCAGGCTCTCTTCTATATCCTTTAAATCATTGACTCTTCCCAGCCACTCAGTGAGGAAGTACCGCCCTTAGACCTGGGCAGGTGAGCAGGTCCCCAGGTGCCAAGCCTCAGAGAGTACCCAGCTTTGCAGTACCTTCCTTGAAATCTTATAAGTCCTCCTCCGATAACTGGGACCAGCTGGGGTTGATGGTGTCCTCATCCCAGAGAGTTTCAGAGATTTGCCCACAGTCACACAGCTAGAAAGTGGTGAAGCCAGAATTGCAGCTCAGGCTGTTTTTTTTTCAGAGCCTTCACTTTCCCCCAGAATATTCTATTGCTGTTAATTTTTTCCTTTTTAGTCAATCAGCTCTTTTTAAAAATGTGATTTCATTAAAAGAAAACATAGGTAAGGTGTTCTTATAGTTCAAAAACCAAATGATACAAAAAGGTACATGGTACATTGTACCTTCACCCATTTACCTGCCTGAGTACATACTACATGCCTGCCAAATAAAAATAAAGCAAACCCATTACCGTGAGTGGATTCCCATGGCAACCTCGTGTGCATGGCAACCTCGTGTGTTACTGCTCCATAGGGTTTTCTTGGCTGTAATCTTTACAGAAGCAGATCGCCAGGTCTTTCTTTTGAAGTGCCAATGGATAGGTTCAAACTGCCAACCTTTCAGTTGGTCGTTGAGCTCAAACTGTTTGCGCCACCCAGGGACCTTATGTGCCTGGCACACAGTATTAATTCATGTAACCCTCATACTGTTAGAATCCCCATGTTACAGATGAGGAAACTGAGACTGTGTCAGAGGTAAGTTGAATGCCTTGTCCAAGATCCTACTGCTCCTACAAGGTGAGGGGTGGGGGAGTGACACAGGAGTCAGCCTGTCACACTAACACCCTCTGCAGGTGGCCAAGCAAGAGGAGTTCTTCAACCTGACCCATTGCCAGCTGGCAACGCTCATCAGCCGGGACGATCTGAACGTGCGCTGCGAGTCGGAAGTCTTCCATGCCTGCATCAACTGGGTCAAGTATGACTGCGAGCAGCGGCGTTTCTACGTGCAGGCGCTGCTGAGGGCCGTGCGCTGCCACTCGCTCACACCCCACTTCCTGCAGATGCAGCTGCAGAAGTGCGAGATCCTGAAGTCGGACTCCCGCTGCAAGGACTACCTGGTCAAGATCTTCCAGGAGCTCACACTGCACAAGCCCACGCAGGTGATGCCCTGCCGGGCTCCCAAGGTGGGCCGGCTCATCTACACGGCTGGCGGCTACTTCCGCCAGTCACTCAGCTACCTGGAAGCCTACAACCCTAGCGATGGCACATGGCTCCGGCTGGCAGACCTGCAGGTGCCACGTAGTGGCCTGGCAGGCTGTGTGGTGGGCGGGCTGTTGTATGCCGTGGGCGGCCGCAACAACTCGCCGGATGGCAACACCGACTCCAGTGCCCTGGACTGCTATAACCCCATGACTAACCAATGGTCACCCTGCGCCCCCATGAGTGTGCCACGCAACCGCATCGGGGTCGGGGTCATTGACGGGCACATCTATGCCGTCGGTGGTTCCCACGGCTGCATCCACCATAACAGTGTGGAGAGGTGAGTGGTGGGTGGGAGGTGCTCTGAGGTTCCCACTGTGACAGCCCAAGCCGTTGGGATCCAGGATTTTGCCTGTTGTCGAGGGCTTCTCTCTGCTCCCTGCCTTCAGCGAGTGGAAGCCTCAAGGTGGAAGTTGAACTCCTGGAAGATTTATGATTGGTGACCTTGTGCAGTGTGCTTAGGGCTGGGAATTGCTTATAGGGTCATCACAAACCTATACAGCTCCTTTGTGCAGATTTGAAAAGGGTTCCGTCCATATTGTAGTAATATGCGGATTTTCTTGAAACATGATATTTCGCTGCTATCTGTCCAAAAGTTGTCATAATAAGTAGATGTTATGAGGTCTTTGCTGTTGGAAGTGCCCTCCTAGACATGGTACCCTTGTGCAGTGCCCATCTTGCACAGCTGTGCATGGTAGCCCTGTGTTTATAGAGGCCGAGCATTTTGGGACTTTGGCCCTTGTGTAGCCTAGCCCTCTGCCTTCTCCAGAAGTGTGGCCTAGGATGCAGTTTTTACCTGGAGAGCTTGTTAAAAAAAGGCAAATTCCTAGCCGCTGCTGGGGATGCCAGAGATCTGGGGAACGGGAACTTTAAACAAACGCCCCAGAGACTTCTAATTTAAGAATGTAAGTGGTCTATGAATAGGATGATGGGGTGATGAGTCACTCCAAGTAAGGCACTTTCGAGGACAGGGGCACTAGTAATAAGTACACCAGAGCGTGCATCTTTGAGCATCACACTTTGAGAGATCCTGCCCTGGGCCGGAGCTGGTTATTAGAGTTGAAGTTCTGGTGTTGTTGAGGGCTGGGTCAAACCCCAGCTCCGCCATTTACTCGGTGACTCTCGGCATAACACTTTGCCTCTCTGGCCCTCATCTTGTCATCCGTGAGGTGGGGGATGATAATAAGGACCACCTGCCCCATTGGACTGGGTGGGGGCTGCAGTGAGATCACACCCATAACACTCAGCATGGGGCCTGGCAGTGGTAGTATTGAACTACTGGGGTCCAATAGTTGTGGGTGTGACCTTGAGCAGATAATGGCTGTGACCCTCAGTTTCCTCACCTGGAAAATGGGCTCCTGGTCATGCCCACCTTGTAGAACATCATGAGGATTAAAGAGTTTAAGCGTATAAAGGGCTCCAGGAGGGTCAGCTGTGCTTGCTGTTCTCATCCCCGTCACTGTTATTATGCCTTTGCAGGTATGAGCCGGAGCGGGATGAGTGGCACTTGGTGGCCCCCATGCTGACGCGAAGAATCGGGGTGGGGGTGGCTGTCCTCAACCGTCTGCTCTATGCTGTCGGGGGATTCGACGGGACAAACCGCCTCAATTCGGCCGAGTGTTACTACCCAGAGAGGGATGAGTGGCGAATGATCACACCCATGAACACCATCCGAAGTGGGGCAGGTGGGCGGGGACTGTGGGGAAGGAGGAGCCTCAAGGAACACCTCCCACCCCAGATGAAACTTGGCCAGGCCTGAGTGAGGCCAAACCCTCTCACACACACAAGAGAGCTAGATTCTGACAGAATCCAAGCTCCCTCTCTCCTGTCTTTGTTTCTGAAGAGTCCCTTGGGGGTGGGGGGAGGGCCCCCTCTGGGAAGATGGTGGCTGGGGCCTCCAGGCCAGGCCCCAGAGTCACCCTCTCTGCATGGTGTGGTTTAGGAGTCTGCGTCCTGCACAATTGTATCTATGCCGCGGGGGGCTATGACGGTCAGGACCAGCTCAACAGTGTGGAGCGCTACGACGTGGAGACAGAAACGTGGACCTTTGTAGCCCCTATGAAGCATCGGCGGAGTGCCCTGGGGATTACTGTGCACCAGGGGAGGATCTACGTCCTTGGTGAGGCCTCAGGGGCAGGGGCTGGGGGACAGAGATCCCTGAGTTGCCCCCTCTTCTGGGGTTAGCCTCCTGGGACCTTGCTTTTCCTCTTTCCTGGTCCCCTAAGGGGGCATGACCCGTGACTGCCCCCCTTGCTCTCCCTGCAGGAGGCTATGATGGTCACACGTTTCTGGACAGCGTGGAGTGTTATGACCCAGACACAGACATCTGGAGTGAGGTGACCCACATGACGTCTGGACGGAGCGGGGTTGGCGTTGCTGTCACCATGGAACCCTGCCGGAAGCAGATTGACGAGCAGAACTGTACCTGCTGAGCCATTTTTACTTCCTGGGCAAAAAAATGGTCCAATTGACAGTATTGTATTTGTACAAAAATAAGGACCCAAGGAAAAGGCAACAGAGCAAACCCTCCTCCTTTAGGATGGGAGTCTGGGATGCCTCGGTGTTAAAAACAACAACTTGAAAGCAAAGAAAGCTGGAGCAGGAACCCAAGTCAAAGAAGCCCTGGGAATGTCTGAGACAGCCTGCCTGCAGAGTGGTGTGGGAAGGGCAGGCTCGTGGCAGAGAGGCCCCCAACCCACTGGCCAGAAGTTCGGCCTGGGTCCCACACCAGCAGCTGCCACCTTTTGAGGTGAAAGCAGGTGCTGAGGTCACGCTGGTTTTTGTTCCCGGCAATGGTGTGATTGGTTCCTGGAGGACTGGGAAGGGGCCAAGTGAGGCCTCAGAGGTCGAGGCCCCTGTGGAGGTGTGGACCCCAGGGATGGGCTAGTACATAGAAACCACTGGATCTCTCTGCCCTGGACAGTCATTTTATTGATAAGTAACCCTGTAACTTTCCAGTGAAAATAAAGAACAGACTAACTAGTGTCTTCCACCCGGCTCTCAGCTGGAGGCCTTAAACTGGGCACAGAAAGGGCTCTTGAAATGCACTGAGTCTTGATTTCAGGCTTGTATTTGAAGCCAGTTTGTTATCTCTGGTCATCGCATCCTGGTATGTAGGCCATCTCTCCCCACAGGCAGCCACACAGGACTCATTGTCTCAGGTGCTGATGTTTGGAAGGCAATGACCTAACTCTCTGACATATCTCCTGGAGCCCCTAAGGTTAATTTCTTTTCTTTTTTCAATCAGCAGGGTCTGATAATAATCCAAAACCCAACCAATTGCCTTCAAGTCAATTCCAACTCATAGCAACCCTACAGGACAGAGTAGAACTGCCCCATAGGGTTTCCTAGGCTGTAATCTTTTCAGGAGTAGGCTGCCATGTCTTTCTACCGTGGAGCGGCTTGTGCGTTCGAACCGCCGACCTTTCAGTTAGCAGCCGAGCACTTACCCACTACGCCACCAAGGCTCCTTGGTCTGATAATATGTGTGTTAAATTCCTTAAGGAATTAACAGATGTTATTAGTTTTCAGTTACTGTCCAGTCATTCCCGACTCACTTGTGGCCCCAGGTGTGTCAGAGTAGAACTGTGCTCCATAGGGTTTTCATGGCTGTGACCTTTTGGAAGCAGATCCCCAGGTATAAGATTAATTTCAATCACAGTGTGCAGTTTATATTTTAAGGCTGACCATCCCCAACATGCCTTTCCAATTTGGTGAAAATCTATCCAGACATTTTTTTACGTGCTGCAATAACGCAGACTGGACCTTTGTTTTATTTAGATGCTTGGAAATTAAAAGGGCAGAGGAGTTCCCGAGAGATGGAGTTGTTTGGGAATTATTTTAGGCAAGGGGTTCGGACACTGGCCCGTTCTGAACAATTTGTGCGAAGGCAGTTTGTGGCCCGGGTCTTCTGCCAGTCAGCTCTATACATGCTGGGGGTGGATAAAAGACGGACAAAATAGGGTCCCAACTCTTGGGAACTTCACAGGTTTTTCCAATCGCTTACAGAGAAAACACCGATGCCTTCTCTCAGGGTCTCAGGAGAAACCTGATACCTCCCCTCTCTGCAGCCTCACTCAGTTCTGGAAGACTCCGGGAGTTCTCTGGCCCTTATCCTAAGGTTTCTATGGAACAAGAAAATAAATTTGTGTTGACTTCATCAAATGGGTGGGGAAAGACTGGAAATTATAAGCGTAATATCTAGATAGCCTTTTAGCATTTACAAAGTACTTCTACACATATTGGAGCCCTGGTGGTGCAGCTGTTGAGAGCTTGGCTGCTAACCAAAAGGTCAGCAGTTCAAATCCACCAGCCACTCCTTGGCAACCCTATGGGGGCAGTTCTACTCTGTCCTGTAGGGTCGCTATGAGTTGGAATCAACTTGATGGCAACAGATTTGGTTTTCTATACATATTATTTGACCCTCACATAGCACTGTGAGCTAGAAAGGGCAGGCATGAACTCTTTTTTCAGATACAGAAGCAGGGGCTCAGAGAAGTGACTAGCCCAAGGTCACACAGCCTGTAAGTGATGAAGTTCAGGTTCGACCTTTGGAGCCTGACACCAAAGCAGCCATTGTCAGCCACAGCTGGCTACCTACTACTGCTCCATCCGAGAGAAGGAACATTAAAGAGGGCTTGTGGAGTCAGTGAAGGAGCCCTGGTGGCGCAGTGGTTAAGGGCTCAGCTGCTATCCAAAAGGTCAGCAGTTCAAACCCACCATCGGCTCCACAGGAGAAAGGTGTGGCAGTCTGCTTCCCTAAAGATTACAGCCTTGGAAACCCTATAAGGCAGTTCTACTCTGTCTGATAGTCACTATGAGTCAGAAACAACTCGCTGGCAATGGGTTTGGTTTTGTGGAGTCAGCGTGTACAGCAGTGAAAGTTCTGGAAACCACCATCTAATCAAGAGTAGAGAGTAGAGGGGATTTGCACAGAAGCAGTTGCCGGAAGCCTTGCAGCCTGCACCAGCATGGTGTTTCCTTTCAGAGGGGTTAGAGCTGATTCTGTAAAGCAGTTTAGATAACAGCAATCAGGTGAACAGTTCCTTATCTGCAAACTGGTACTTGGACACCTACGGGGTGCTCGGCCCTGTGTGAGTTGCTGGACCCATAAAGGTGAGTGCCCCACCATCACTGTACTTATACTCAGTTTTTAACTCCATAAAATAAACAAAAACAACAACAACAAAAACTTTTTTTGAGTCCTTGCTCTGCTAGGCATTGGGGCTGTGGCGGTGAATAAGACCCACATGATCCCTGCCCTTATGGGAATTACAGCCCAGCAGGGAGGGAAGCAGGCTGGCCAGCTCATCCCAGTTTGCCTAGGACTCTCCTAATTGGAGTTCCTGTGTCCCAGGAACCCCTCAGTCCTGGACAAACCGGGACAGTTAGGTAGGCCCTTGACAGGTAAGCCAACCATTGAAGCAATAACTACAGACACATTGAGTGACAGATCACCGTGTCACATGGTTATAGCACACTTTGAAGTCAATGGCTCTGGGAGCTGGGTGGAGAATGGCTGGTCAGGGACAAAAGTGGATCAGGGAAGGCTAGACAGATTAACAGCTCTTGTAGTAGTCCAGGGGAGAGATGATGGTGGATTGGATTAGGCAGGTGGCTGTGGGAATGAAGAGAAGAATCTACAGGCTGAGATTGGTTGAATATGAAGAGTGGAGACTCAAAAAATCCTGGGTTTCACACTTGAACAGCCAACAGTAGGGAACCTTGGAGGAGTTAGAAGAGAAGTGACAGTGAGTTGAGTTTTAGGTGTCATGAAGTTGAGGCCCCAATATATGCTGGCTTTAGGAAGTGTACAGAGGCAGGTTTGCTAGCCCTTGGTTTTTAAAGCTTCCTACAAATAGTTCCTGGGTGCTGCTCTATGCAGGCATGGAGTGGGTGATCAGACACAATGAGGAGCAAATGTGATGCTATCACTCTCTCATGGAGCAGGAATTAATAACCACATGAATCATGGGTAATTACAAAGGTAAGCTCTCTGGAGCTCTTTGAGAGCTATCTATGATGGCACATTCTTTTTACCAGCTACTTGATGTTCCACTTTATCCCTTTCACTCTGGATGAATGTCTAGGTTGATTCCAAGGTCTCAGAATTACAGATAAGGCTGCACCACTCCATCTTAGTCACATCTCCTTAGGCACAAGTGTGAGTATTTCTCCAGGTGGCTACTAAGAGGTGGGCCTTACAAGATCAGAGTAGGCACAGTATGAGCTCGATTAAATGCTGCCAAAATGCCTTCCAAAGTGGTTGTAAAATTATTTTCCTGCTGTTTTCTAGGATTTCTTTATAAATTTAGACATAGTCTATCTAATTTATCATTTTTTCTGGATGTTTATTCCCTTTTGTGTCCTATTTAAGGTGAAATTCTGGTTTTTGCTATGCTCTGCAGTTGGTTCTTTAGCCTTTCCATCCACTTGCTATGTTATTGGATCTCCTTCCCACAAATTAATGCCATTTCTGCCTAAGTTAGCCAGAGCTGGTTTTTGTTGGTTGGAACTATGAATCCTGACAAATAGACTCATCGAGACATTTAAAAATACATACATTTTCTTCAAATATGTTTAAGTTTTGCTTTAGCACTATTTCTAAATCCATCTGGAATTTGTTGTGTGTAGTCTAAATAGGGACTTTGTTGGTATGTGGATGGCTGCCCAGCCATTTACTTATTTATTTTAAATGTTAATGGACTTCATTTATTTTTTTTAATATAATAGTCTTTATTTTTTAGAGCAGTTGTAGGGTTACTGAAAAATTGTGTAGGAAGTACAGAGAGTTCCCGTATCCTTCCCTTCCCCCCTCTGCTTCAGCACAGTGACTCCTATTAGTAACATCTCTGTTACAAATGATGAACCATATTGATACATTGTTAATTAAAGGCCATAGGTTACATTAAGGTTCACTCTGGGTTATACAGTTCTGTAAGCTTTGAAAAATGCATAATATCATGTATCCACCATCACTGCCCTAAAAATGCCCTGTGCTCCACCTACTCATCCTTCTTACCCTCCCCCTGAGCCCCTGGCAACCACTGATTTTTCACTGTCTCTATAGTTTTGCCTTTTCCAGAATGTCACATAGTTGGAATCATGCAGTATGTAGCCTTTTCAGACTGGCTTCTTTCACTTAGCAACATCGACCATTTTATTTTTCAACCCATTTCTTTCTTTTTTTTTTTTTTTCTCGCTTGTTTGAGATTTTTTTTTAGTTTTTTTATTGTACTTTAGGTGAAGGTTTACAGAACAAATAGTTTCTCATGAAACAGTACTACACAGGTTTTATGACACTGGTTAACAACCCCATGACATGCCAACCCTCTCCCTTCTCGACCTTTTTTTTTTTTTTTTTGGTGAAAATATACATAGCCAAAGATACACCATTTCAAACATTTCTACATGCACAGTTCAGTGACATCGACTACACTCTATTCTCACTTTAGCTGAAGGTTTACAGAACAAAATAGTTTCTCATTAAACCGTACACAAGTTGCCCTATGACAATGGTTAACAACCTCACAACACATCAACACTATCCTTACTCAACCTTGGGTTCCCTATTACCAGCTTTCCTGTCCCCTTCTGCCTTCTAGTCCTTGTCCTTGGACTGCTGTGCCTCATTAGTCCCGTTCTGTTTTATGGGGCTGTCCAATTCCGGGCTGAACGGTGAACCTCGGAAGTGAGTTCACCACTGAGCTAAAAGGGTGTCTGGGGGCCATACTCTCGGGGTTTCTCCAGTCTCCTTTAGGCCAGTAAATCTGGTCTTTTTTTGTGTGTGTGAGTTAGAATTTTGTTCTACATCCTTCTCCAGCTCTGTCCAGAAACCTCTGTTGCAATCCCAGTCAGAGCATTCAGTGGTGGTAGCCGGGCACCATCTAGTCAACCCATTCATTAATGAATAGTTCATTCTTTACCCATAGTTTTGATATGCCATCCCTGTTATACAATGAATCCCCATATATACACGGGATGCTCTAGTCTGTTTGATTGACTTCTATTCTGTTCTATTGATCAAACTATCCATTTTTGTACCCATTTCATTGTTTTAATTACTACAGTTTTATAATGTCTTAATATCAGACAGAACAAATCCGTCTTTTTTTTTTTCTTCCAAAATAGTCTTGGCTACTGTCTTAGTCATCTAGTGCTGCTATGACAGAAATACCACAAGTGGATGGCTTTAACAAAGAGAAATTTATTTTCTCACAGTCTAGTAGGCTAGAAGTCCAAATTTAGGGCGTCAGCTCCAGGTGAAGGCTTTCCCTCTCTGTCGGTCTTCACATCAGTCTCCCCCTAGACTACAAACTTCTCCACAGGGACCCCCTGTCCAAAGGACGTCCTCTGCTCCCATCACTGCTTTCTTGGTGGTATGAGGTCCCCAACTCTCTGCTTACTTCCCTTTCCTTTTATCTCTTGTAAGATAAAAGGTGG
This sequence comes from Dugong dugon, assembly GCA_030035585.1. Classification (NCBI taxonomy): domain Eukaryota; kingdom Metazoa; phylum Chordata; class Mammalia; order Sirenia; family Dugongidae; genus Dugong; species Dugong dugon. Next base: position 14,232,765 of record CM057462.1, on the reverse strand, counting down.
TGCAGGCCACACCCCAGGGAAACTCCCTTTACATTGGATCAGGGATGTGACCTTAGTAAGGGTGTTACAATCCTACCCTAATCCTCTTTAACATAAAATACAATCACAAAATGGAGGACAACCACACAATACTGGGAATCATGGCCCAGTCAAACTGATACACACATTTTTGGGGGGACATAATTTGATCTATGGCAGCTACTGTTACTCTTCTCCTTGAAAAGAGAAATTCTATGAATAATCTTAAAAATCGATTGTTGTTGTTGTTAGGTGCCGTCGGGTAGGTTCCAACACATAGCGACCCTATGTACTATAGAACAGAACACTGCCTGGTTCTGCGCCATGCTCACAATCATTATTATGCTTGAGCCCATTGTTGCAGCCACTGTGTCAATCTATCTCGTTGAAGGTCTTCCTCTTTTTCACTGACCCTCTACTTGACCAAGCATGATGTCCTTCTCCAGGGACTGATCTCTCCTGACAACATGTCCAAAGTATGTAAGACATAGTCTCGCCATCCTTGCTTCTAAGGAGCATTCTGGTTGTACTTCTTCCAAGACAGATTTGTTCAATCTTTTGGCAGTCCATGGCATATTCAGTATTCTTCGCCAGCACCACAATTCAAAGGCGTCAGTTCTTCTTCTGTCTTCGGAATCGACTTGACAGCAGTGGGTTTTAAAAATTGACTGGGTTGCACTAAAATTATCAAGCTGGGAAGAAATGGTACTTTTACAATATTAGGTTTCTCCATCCTAGAACTTATCGTATTTCTCTATTTAATGAAGTCTTCTTTGATGTCCTCAGGAAAGCTTTATAATTCCTCCACAAAGAGCTTGCACATGAGTTTATTCATGATAACTTTATGGTTTTGTTGCTATGGTCAGTGGACTTTTACTCCTTGAACTTTTTAAATTAGTATTGCTGGTGTATAGGAAAGCTGTTGCCATAAATATGTTGATCTTCCACTGGCCTGTTTATTGCATTCTCCTGATTAGTTCTACTAGTTTAGGTGTTTTCAGAAGGTGGTCAAATCTCCTGCAGATAATGATAGTGTCATCTCATCCTTTCCAATCATGTGTTTGTTATTGTTTTTCCCTTGTCTTACAGCATTAACCAGGACCTCCTGTACAATGCTGATTATTAGTGGTAATAGTGATGACTGTTTCTAATGTTCCACCATTAAATCTGATGTTTACCAAAAGATTTTCTGTAATCTTGTCATAAGTTTTGCTGGAAACTTTATCAAGTTCAGGAAGTTCCCTTCTATTCCTAGTTTGCTGTTTGTTTTTAAATCATAAATGGATGTTGAATTCTGCAGAGTCTCTCATTCAGTAGGTAGATAGATAGTGGCCTTTGAGTCGACTCCAACTCATGGTGACCTTATGTACAACAGAACAAAACGTTTCCAGGTCCTGTGTCATCCTCATGGCCACTGGCATGTTTGAGTCCATTGTTGTGGCTAATGTATCAATCCATCTCACCAAGGGTCTGCCTCACCCACACTGGCCCTCTAGTTCATTAACCATGCTGTCCTTCTCCATTGATTGATCCCTCCTGATATGTCCAAAGCAATTAGGATAATGTTCTGTTGTGATTTATGAGGTTTTCATTGGCTAATTTTTGGAAGTAAATTGCCAGGGCTTTCTTTTTAGTCCATCTTAACCTGGAAGCCTCCACTGAAACCTGCCCACCATGGGTGACCCTGCTGGTATTTGAAATACCACTGGCATAGCTTCCAGCATTACAGCCAACATGCAGGTCACCAGAGTATGACAAACTGACAGCCAGGTGGTGGCACTCAGTAGGTACCTCACCCATTGCTGTCAAGTTGATTCAGACTCCTAGTGACCCTAAAGGACAGAGTAGAACTGCCCCATAGTGTTTCCAAGGCTGTAAATCTTTACAGAAGCAAACTGCCACATCTTTCTCCCGTAGAGCAGCTGGTGGGTTTGAACCACCGACCTTTGGGTTAGCAGCCAAGCACTTTAACCACTGTGCCACCAGGGTTCCTTATTCAGTAGGTAGGCTCCAAGAAATTGCATTTCTAACAAGTTCTCGTGATGCTGCTGCTGCTGGTCCAGGGACCACACTTGGAGACACACTGGTACAGAATAAGAACAACGGGTAAAAGGCAAAATCCAAGAAACAAAGTTGAAGGAGTAGATGGAAGTAAGAGAGCCTCACTGACAACATAAAAGCAGCAGAAAATTATGAGGAAAACTAACAATAGTGTCACAGAAGCCAAGAGGAGAAAAAGTGGGACACCAGAAGTTTTAAGGAGAAGCACTATTAAATGCAAAGAGGTTCAGGAAGACAGAGATTTTCCAATGCTAGCTGGATTTGACAATTGGGAAGTAATCTTATCAAGAACCATTTCAGTAGAATCCTGAGGATAAAGCAATAGATTCTTTCAATAAATATTTGTTGAGTGCCTCCTTGGAACAGACACTGCTGCAGATGGCACATTGAGTCAGTGAAGGAAGAGGAGGAAGGAACTTCTCTTCTGAGATAATTGGCTGAATACTGGCAGAAAAAGATAGAGGGGAAAGAAGGGTTTAGGAAGGAGTTGGGGTTTTGTTTTTAAGATTCAGAAGACCAAGCACGTTTATAAACTAACAGGAAATTCCAGTATAGAGATACTGGAGATGAAAGTGAAAGAGAGAATGGACTCATGGTGACCATGAGCAAGTAACTTCCCTCTCTTAGTTAACTGGACAATATCTAAGACAATTTTCAGCTCTGTGAGGGGGGCTGTGGTTCAGAACGCAGGTGCACCTTGCTTTGTGCAATAGAACGTGCCTTCGATGAAGTGAATATCTATCTTTTCCCTTGGAAGTGTATTCTGGTTTTAAATTATAAATATTAGTGGAAATATATACTGCAGAAGACAGAATTTAAGAAAAGAATTTTAAAAATACCCTTGAATACTTTACAGACATTAAAATGGTTAGGAGTTTAGGTTTGAGACCCATCTCTGGCACTTACTTGGTGTGTAACATTGAGCAAATCCTCCTTGTGCCTCACTTTCCTCATCTGTAAAATGAGGATAACAGCAGGACCTAACACCGGCGCTCAATTCAGAATACAATAAATGTTAGTATTATTCAGTTGGAATGCAGTAAGTACTGGAAACTTGAAATGCTAATATTAGTCTGAATTATCAAGGTTGTTAAAGTTAGAACCAGGGCCAGAGCTCTGCTGGTGCAGTGGTTAAGCGCTTGGCTGCCAACTGAAAGTTCGGCAATTCGAACCCACCAGCCTTTCTGAGGGAATAATATGTGGCAGTCTGCATCTGTAAAGATTACAGCCTTGGAAAGTCTGTGGAGCAGTTCTACGCTGTCCTATAAGGTCACTCTGAGTCAGGTATGGGGTATGGTTAATGTTAGAATGATAATGATAACATTTAATGAATGCAGGGTACTTGGCCTGTGGTGTTTTATTTAAAATTCCTCACTGGCTCTCGTTACCTATGAAAAATCACTGCTTCCACCAACTCGACTGTACGATGGTTTTGTAGCTCTCTGATGACTCACAGGTCAGATACAGAACATGTGGTCTAGAAGGAGTGGAGCACCCTCTTGTGGGCCTCTGGTGAAAACAGGAACTATTTCCAGAGAAGGAAAGTTAGAAGAAGAACAAGATTGGAAGAGCCCCAGGGTGTAGAATGCCCTGATCTTCTTTAAAAATTGTAAGCGAAGTATATTTTTAATACATCAAACAAAACTTCAAATGCATCAGGTAGCTCCCCTTTAAAGGACTCTCCTTCCAGCAAGCCCTAGCACCTCATCCACACCCTTTGACTGCTCAGGGTTGTAACTCTGAATTTTATTACATCACATTTTAAGCAGGACACCCAGGAACACTGTTTTCAGACTATATATCCCAGGATCCTCTGGGATTTAACCAGCTAATTCAGACAACTTTGGTGGAAAATTTGAAACTGACTTCAGCTGCCTCTCCATCTTCACTTGCTCTCAGCTTAAGGGTCAGGAAAGACAAATAACATTAGTCATGAGTTGGTGTTGTTTTCCTCAAGTCTCAGATATCGTGTGTGGGGTCTTCTTTCATCTCTAGCCTATGTCCCCCTGACTCACAGCATTTCACCTTCCCTGGCCATCTCTCAGTTCCTCTACAATATTAGACTTTTTGACCTCTACGTCTAGAATTTACCCCCAACGCTTTTTCTTAAAATAACAGATTTATTGAGGTATAATTGAGAGACAATAAACTGCACATATTTTAAGTGTACAATTGGGTAAGTTTTGACATATGTATACACCTGTCAAACCATCACCACAATCAAGACAGTGAACATATCACCCCAAGGAGTTTCCTCATGTCCCTTTGTACTGTCTGCCTTCATGTCGCTCCCCAGCCCCCATCTCCATGAAACCAATGATCTGATTTCTATCACTATAGATTAACTTACATTTTCTAGACTTTTCTAAAAATGAAATCATACAATAGGTACTTTATTTTGGGGGGGGGGTCTGGCTTTTTTCACTCAGCGTAATGATTTTGAGACTCATCCATGTTGTTGCCTGTATCAACAGTTTGTTCATTTTTATTGATGAGTAGTATTCCACGGTATGGAAGTACCAGTTTGCTTATCTATTTACCTGTTGATGGATATTTGGTTTGTTCCCTGTCCTGGCCATTACAAATAAAGCTGCTGTGAAATGCATGTGCCCTTTCCCCAATTCTTTACTTGGAGAATCCTTATAAATCCTTTAGATTCCCATTTAAATAGTACTTCTTCAGAGAGCCTTTCCTGATCCAGTCACCCCCTCCCAGCCTAAATTAGGTATACACTTATTCTTCATAGCACTTATCACTTTGGTCAGTGATACGTTTGTTTGTAGGTGCAACTGTTTAATGTTTGACTCCCCAGCTAATGTGTAAGCTCCATGAAAGCAGAGGCTATGTCTGTATTGTTCACCACCAGCATATACCATGTTGTTGTTAGGTGCTGCTGAGTCGATTCTGACTCATAGTGACCCAATGTGACAGAGTAGAACTGCCTCATAGGGCTTCCTAGGCTGTAATCTTCACAAGAGCAGATAGCCAGGTCTTTTCTCCCACAGAATGGCCGGGTGGGTTCCAACCATCAACCTTTTGGTAAGCAGCTGAGCGCTTAACCATTGTACCACCAAGGCTCCTTAGCATATACTATAATAGCCCTTAAATAAATATTGACTGAAGGAATGAAACCATCAAAGATTTGTTTTGTCTGCTTTAACTCAGTATATATACATAAATTACAAAGTTTTATAGTTAACTGGTGGATTCTTTTTTTAAATCCCAGTTTAACTTGAAATTTACAATTACTTCTCCATTGCCCCTGCCCATGGAAAAAACCTTGAAAATAAGGAAAACAACTTTTTATTCCTTCTACAAGACTTTGCTTCTTTTTTTCCCATTTAGAATTGGTCAGCTTTATCTGGTTTCTGGTTAATCATTGTGTGTGTACATATTTACCCACATATTCAAGGCAAGCTTATAAAAAAAAAAAAAAAAGGAATCACTTTGTTGTTGTTAGATGCTGTTGAGTTAGTTCCAACTCATAGTGACCCCTGTGTACAACAGAACAAAACTCTGCCTGGTCCCGCGCCATCCTCACAATGATTGCTATGTTTGAGCCCACTGTCGCAGCCACTATGTCAATCCATCTCATTGCGGGTCTTCCTCTTTTTCACTGACCCTCTACTTTACCAAGCTTGATGTCCTTCTCCAGGGACTGGTCCCTTCTGATAACATGTCCAAAGTAAGTAAGATGAAGTCTTGCCATCCTTGCTTCTAAGGAATATTCTGGCTGTACTACATGAAGAATAACATAGCATCAGGATTGGAGGAAGACTCATTAACAACCTGTGATATGCAGATGTCACAACCTTGCTTGTTGAAAGTGAAGAGGACTTGAAGCACTTACTGATGAAGAGCAAAGACTACAGCCTTCAGTATGGATTACACCTCAACATAAAGAAAACAAAAATCCTCACAACTGGACCAATAAGAACATCATGATAAATGGAGAAAATATTGAAGTTGTCAAGGATTTCATTTTACTTGGATCCACAATCAACGCCCATGGAAGCAGCAGTCAAGAAATCAAACTATGTATTGTATTGGGCAAATATGCTGCAAAAGATCTCTTTAAAGTGTTAAGAAGCAAAGATGTCACTTTGAGAACTAAGTGACACAAGCCACAGCATTTTCAATTCCCTCATATGCAGGCAAAAGCTGGGCAATGAATAAGGATGACTGAAGAAGAATTGATGCCTTTGAACTATGGTGTTGGCAGAGAATACTGAATATACCATGGGCTGCCAGAAGAATCACTTTAAGCCCTACTTTAACAGGATCCAGAGCTATTCTGATTTAATATCTTAGTCAGGGGCAGGAACAACAAACACTTCAGTGTGTATCATGTTCCAGGCACTGTACAGATAAAATTGGGAGCAGAACACATGGTTTCTGCTCTCTTTAGGGTCGGTATGAGTCAGAATCAACTGGACGGCATCAAGTAGGGAAGACAGATATTTGCATGATTGTTCATTCATGGACAACCACAAACCCTGACAAGTGCTCTAGAAAAAAGTAGCTTGCAAATGTCATAAATAATGTATCTGTTGACCTTATGTTTATAATTTATTCTTCTATTCTCATTCTGTCTTGTTCAGCATTATATTTCCACGCCTAGAGCACTGGTACACAATAGGAGCATCACAAATATTTGAATGTTGAGTAGACAAATTCTTGGTCACAATGGATGTGCTAAACATTTGCTGGATTGCATTAAATTGGCCTGGTCTTCCAGATGCTTCTCCAAGGGTGTGGATTTTGCCAACTCTGTGGAAGAGTAGCCTGTCAAGATTTCAGCTCAACACAAGGCAGCACTTTCTATCTCCGTGTAAGTGTTACCATCAGATCCTTTGGGACTTCATGGAACAAAGTAATACCTCTTCCATGTGACATATCCAATCACTCAATAACAGCTGCTGAGGATGTCAAGAACTGTGAGAAGCTCTTGATAAATATTTTAAGGCAGCTTCAGACCCTTCCTGCAGTTCCTATTTTAGGAGACACAGCCCCAGTTCCTTAAATGATTTCTCATGTGACATGGTGAGTTCCTTTATTAGCTAGTTTCACTCCCTCCCTACTTTGGTTCCCCAAACGCGGGAGGTGGGGGGGGGGGGGCGGGCAGCAAAGGACAGGAGAGGGCTTTGGGACAACCAAAGTCCTTGCAGGGGTCTGTCTCAAATGGGGCCAACAGGGTTGTCCACAGAAAGAGGCGACAGAGGGGGAAACAAACTACGGCCCCTCATCAGGAAAGGGAGAGGATGTGAGGGTCCTCCTCGGGAAGAAGGAACAACGCACCACGGACCATTGAGGGACGAGGAAAGATTGATTCTGGGGTCTCCTCAGGAGAGTGACGTTTCTCAGGAGAGAAAATGAGGCCTAGAAGTGCGGTCTAGAAAGCGCTCTCATCTTCCTGCGGGGGACCTGGCGTCCTCGTCCTCTCACCTTCCTGAGGGGAACTCTGAGAGAGCTGAGGCTCCATCAGGAAAAGGGATTGACACCAGCGTCTCCTCAGGAAGTAGGGACGACTCTAGGATCCCCCTAAGGTAGTGAAAACGACTCTGGTGTCACTCTCAGGAAAAACAGACAATGCCAGGGGGGTACCCCTCAGAAAAGGGGCAGGATGCCAGGGTCCTCCTCAGGAAGGTGAGAGGAGGCCGGAGAACTCCTCAGGAAGAGGGGAATGACGTCACGGTCCTCTCAGGAAGGGGGACGACGCCAGGGCCCGCCGAATAAAGTCAGAATGACTCTGGGGTCGCTCTCAGGAAGGGGAGTGATGCAAGGGCCCCCTCACCTGGCCCAGGGCGCGTCGCACCTGCAGCTCCCGGGCGCCTCCTCCAGCTCAGCTCCCGGGTTCTAAAGGCGAAGCAGCCGCGCCCTTCATTGGCTGTTTTCTTGGCTACTGACAATTATGCCAGCCAATAATCGCGCGGGAAGAAAATCTCCCGCGCGCGTTTGCCCAGCCACCCATCCGGTCTGCGCGTGCGCTCCTTCTTGGTCCTGCTGTACTTCCTCAGCTCCACTCTAGGGGGCACACGGGGACTTACGCTCCCGGCTCTGCCTCCTTCCCTGTCGAAACCTAAGAGTCATAATAATTGTACCTACCATACAGGGATGTTATGAGAATTAAATACGATAATTTACATAAAATACTTAGTGCCTGGCACATAGTAACCGCCTAGTAAACCTGAGCTATTGTGATTACTTGCATTTTACAGCAAGGGAAACTAAGTCACAGGGAGGGTAAAGTAACCTGCGCAAACTAACTAGCCATTAACCAACAGAGACTGAACCAGAACCCAGGCAAACCGAATCCAGAGTCTGTGTGCTTATCCACCTTGCTTTTCTGCTTCTCAGATAACAAACATTGCCTTGTTATTATTTCTTTCCCCTGATTATAAAATAACTTCCTTCCTGATTATAAAAGTAATACTTGCTCACTGCAAAAATTCAGAAATACCGAAGACTACAGAACAGAAAACACAAATCTCTTTTAATCCCACCACTGGAGACAGCCACTTTTAACATTTGACAAGCTGCCTTTTTTATGCACATACTTTTTAGTAGGATCGTATAAGGCAGAACGTTTTGTAACCTTTTCTCACTGTGAACGTCTTGTCATTTCAGTAAATATAGATCTGGCCTCATCGTTTCTAGTGGCTGCATCGCTCAGGCGAAGCATAATTTAATGACCTAATTTTGGACATCTGAGTTCTTTAATAATTCTTCACTATTTTGACCAAACACTAGAATGGACATTTTTATACCTGCATCTTAAGGTACTCATCCAATTGTTCCTTTAGGGGAAATTACTTTTAAAATACAATGGCTTGTGAATTAATACTACTGAACTGTATTCTTAAAATAGCAAAATTTTGTTAAGTAATTTTTACAAAAAGATGAAATATGCAAAAAAACTCATTGCCATCAAGTCAATTCTGACTCACAGCGACCTATAGGACAGAGTAGAGCTGGACCATAGAATGTCCAAGGAGCAGCTTGTGAATTGGAACTGCCGACCTTTTGGTTAGCAGCCTGAACTCTTAACCACTGTGGCACCAGGGCTCCAAAATATAGCAATGGCTGGGTCAAAACACATGCATGGTAGTTAAGTTTTTGATAAATATTGCCAGACTGCCCTCCTGGAGAATTGTATGTGCCAACTTCCACCAACACTAATGACCTGTGAAAGTGCCTCACCTACCCGGGACAAGGTTCATTCTTTGCCAACGTTGTTGTTGTTAGGTGCCGTCGAGTCACTTCCAACTCATAGCGACCCCATGTACAAAAGAAGGAAACACTGCCAGGTCTTGCGCCATACTCACAATCGTTGTTATGCTTGAGCCCACTGCTGCAGCTGCTTCATCAGTCCGTCTTGCTGAGGGTCTTCCTCTTTTTCGCTGACCCTCTACTTTACCAAGCATGATGTCCTTCTCCAGGGACTGGTCTCTCCAATAGTTAAGAAAAAAAAAATGAGTGCCTTGTTTTAATTTTCACTCCTTTATATTTTTATGCTGTTAAGGAGGGGAAAAGGAGACCTGGCCATACAATGGTTAAGTGCCTGGCTGCTAACTGAAAGGCTGGTGGTTTGAATCCACTCAGCGGCTCTGCAGGAGAAAGACCTGGCAATCTGCTCCTATAAAGATTGTTGTACAGTGACCCTCTAGGATAGAGCAGAACTGCCCCATAGGGTTTCCTAGGCTGTAAATCTTAACAGCAGCATGTTGCCAGGTCTTTTCTCCCACAGAGCAGCTGGTGGGTTCGAACGCAGAACTTTTGGTTAGCAACAGAGTGCTTTAGCCACTGCACCACTAGGGCTCCTCTCAAAGATTACAGCCTAGGAAACCCTATGGAGGCAGTTCTATTCTGTCACATGGGGTTGCTATGAGTCAAAATCGACTCGAAGGCACCTAACAACAAGGAGGGAAAAACTTTACCAACATTGGAAGGGTTTGTGCAAAAAAAAGAAAATGTTTGGTTGTTGTTAGGTGCTGTCAGGTGGGTTCCTACTCATAGCAACCCTATGAACAACAGAACGAAACTCTGCCCAGTCCTGCGCCATCTTCACAATCATTGCTATGTCTGAGCCCATTGTTGCAGCCACTGTGTCAATCCATCTCATTGACGGTCTTCCTCTTTTTTGCTGACCCGGTATTTTATCAAGCATGATGTCCTTCTCCAGGGACTAATTTCTCCTGACAACATGTCCAAAGAATGTAAGACATAGTCTCGCCATCATCCTTGCTTCTAAGGAGCATTCTGGTTGTACCTCTTCCGAGACAGATTTGTTTGTTCTTCTGGAAGGCCATGGTATATTCAATGTTCTTCACGAACACCACATTTCAAAGGCATCAATTCTTTTTTGGTCTTACTTATTAAAAAAAATAATGACAATAACATACAAGTAAAAGTAATAATGGCAACTATCACTGTCAAGGGCTTAACTATGAGCAGTCATTGAGTGCATGAAATGCGACCCTGCTTCATTTCCCTGATTTCTTCCAATAACACAGTGAAATCTCTGCCTGGGCCTCAGTTTCCTCATGTGTAAAATGGAGCTGATGATAGTACATACCTCAAGGACAGCTGGAGAGTCAATGAGATAGTCCATCTAAAGAGTTCAGCACAGGCAGCGTCCTCAAAAGGCTGGAAGAGATAGACATTTGCCCAGGACCACATAGTCTGCAAGTGGCTGGTGTCAACTTCTGAGAATGAACCGACTCCGCCCCTTCCCGAGGTCCCCTGGTCTGTTCAGATTTCAAGGCCTCACTAAATCCCACTGCCCTAGGTCACCTTTGCCTGAAGAAAGATGAACTCCCTGCCAGGGGAATTTTTGTTGTTGTTGTTGTTGTAGTTTAAATGAAGTTTATGTTTCAAGTTAGTCTCCCATATGAAAATTTATACATACATTGTTACATGACCCTAATTGCTCTCTCCTTACTGTGACAGCACACTCCTCCTTCCACCCCTGATTCCCCATGTCCATTCAACCAGCTCCTAACCCTCTCTGCCTTCTCATCTCACCTCCGGACAGACGCTGCCCATTCAGTCTCATGTATCTACTTGAGCTAAGAGGCACACTCCTCACGAGTATCACTTTATGTCTCACTGTCCAGTCGAATCCCTGTGTGAAGAGTTGGCCTTGGAAATTGTTTTAGTTCTGGGCTGATAGAGAATCCAGGGGCCATGTTTTCTGGGGTTCCTCCAGTCTCAGTCAGACCCTTAAGTCTGATCTTCTTAGTAGAATTTGAGTTCTGCACCCCACCTTTCTCCTGCTCCATCAGGGACTCTCTGCTGTGTTCCCTGTCAGGGCGGTCACTGCCCATCGGGGGAATTTTAAAGAGCCAGCTGATGGTCACATGCTGCCGCCACCCTTTGACCTACATTCCCAGTCTGTCACCACAACCTAACATGGAGCTTGTCTGAGACAGGAGGTGTTTGGGGCTTCACAGCTGCCCTTTTACACTTGGGGAAACTGAGGCCTGGAGCAAGAAGGCTTGCCCAAGGGCACACAGCTATTCCCTGCAGCCTCCTGACTCCCAGCCCAACGCCCTTTCCCCCTGGCTCTGCCTCACTTTGAAACACCCTTGGGAAAATGTGTGTGTCTCCTCTTTGCTTCTTGTGCAAAGTTCAGATTCCCTAGAAACTTCCACCTAGTTTTCCAGCTTCGCTTCTCCCTCTGTGTCCACGCTGGCCCCAGCCCTCTGGGCTGTGATATCTACTGTGAATCTTCACAGCCACAGCAAAGCAGGTGAACCTTGTATGCGCTAAGTCCTCTACATCAGTTCTCTCACTTAAGTTCTAGAACTGCACCGTCCAATATGGAAGCCAATGACCACATGTAGCTACGTAAAGTAAAATTGAAACTCCAGTTCCTCTGTTGCACTTACCACATTTCCAGTGCTTGCACATTGGATAGTGCAGATACAGAACATTCCATCATCATAGAAACTTTCACTGGACAGTGCTGCTCTAGAACAGCTCCGAAAGTCTGGACTAATGTTATCCTTATTTTATAAATAACACAACTAAAGCTCAGAGAGATCAAGTCCAAGGTCATATAGCTAGACCTGGGATCCAAACCCATAGTCGCTGGAGGCTAGAGACGAATGGCAGGGTGGGCAGGTCCATCCTTCCTTGGACCCAGGCAAGCTGCCCTCATTTGGTTCAGAACACACATTGTGATTCTATAGACTGCATTCCACCGCTTAAGCACTTTATGTGTGTCTTAATTTGTTACACCCTAGAGGCAGCCAATAGTCTAATCAAGAAGTCCACTTTCAAATCCTTTTGCTATCCATATCTTTATCCAAACCAGAGGTTTTGCTCATTAGAATAATGAATCCCAGAAATGTTTTATTGGTGAAATTAGTGGTTTGTCAATTAGCTTAATAAAGGTAAAAAAAATAGGCCTCCATGGGTGAAATTAATGGTATTCAAACGTGTGGATTGGCTAAAATATCTAAGACTCACTACCCAACCTTGTATGAACAGATTAGAAAAAGCGTGAATCCTGAGCGGTCTATGCCCATCTATTAATTTGGGTGATTCAGGTTGCCTGATACCCATAAGGCTTAAAACCTTGTTGCCGTTGAGTCGATTCTGACTCACAGTGACCCTATAGGACAGAGTAGAACTGCCCCATAGGGTTTCCAAGGCTGAAATCTTATTCAATCTGTATGCTGAACAAATAATCTGAGAAACTGGACTATATGAAGAAGAACACCACACCATGATTGGAGGAAGATTCACTGACAACCTGTGGTATGCTGATGACACAACCTTTCTTGCTGAAAGTGAAGAGGACTTGAAGCACTTACTGATGAAGATCAAAGACTACAGTTTTCAGTATGGATTACACCTTAACATAAAGAAAACAAAAATCCTCACAACTGGACCAATAAGCAACATCATGATAAGCGGAGAAAATATTGAAGTTGTCAAGGATTTCATTTTACTTGGATCCACAATCTACATCCATGGAACAGCATTCAAGAAACCAAACAACGTTATCGCACTGGGCAAATCTGCTGCAAAAGACCGCTTTAAATTGTTAAAAAGCAAAGATGTCACTTTGAGGATTAAGGTGCACCTGACCCAAGCCATGGTATTTTCAATTGCATGCAAAAGCTGGACAATGAATAAGGAAGGTCAAAGAACCGATGCCTTTGAATTAAGGTGTTGGTGAAGAATATTAAATATACCCTGAACTCCAGAAGAACAAACAAATCTGTCTTGGAAGTACAGCCAGAATGCTCCTTAGAAGCAAGGATGGTGAGACTTTGTCTCAAATACTTCAGGCTTGTTATCAGGAGGGACCAGTCCCTGGAGAAGGACATCATGCTTGGTAAAGTAGAGGGTCAGCGAAAAAGAGGAAAACTCTCAATGAGATGGATTGACACAGTGGCTGCAACGATGGGCTCAAACATCGCAACGATTGTGAGGAAGGCATAGGACTGGGCAGTGTTTTGTTCTGTTGTACACAGGGTTGCTATGAGTCGGAACTCAGAACCAACTCCACGCACCTAACAACAATCTTTACGGGAGCAGACTGCCCCATCTTTCTCCCACGGAGCGACTGAAGGGTTCGAACTGCCAACCTTTCGGTTAGCAGCTGGGTGCTTTAACCACTGAGCCACGAGCGCTCCTTTCATAAGACTTACAAGCTCAAAAGTACCCAGAATTATTACAACAATAAAAAAAGAGAGAAAACATCCTGCCTTTGGGATATTCACTTTTTTTTTTTTTCTTAATGTAACGTGAAGATTGCAACACCAAAATGGATAGAACACTGGAAACTCATGGAACTTACAGTATGTATTCTTCTGTGCCTGTGAATCAAATTTTATATCTGCGCAGCAGAACTTGGCCTAAGACCTTTTATCATAACCTGGTAGCCAGATGGTGGAGGCATCATCAATCTGGCCCCCTGGAGGTTTCTGAGGCCACTGCTAGGTACCAGAAGAACCAGAGTTGTGTCAGCCAGCAAGGCTTAGTCTTGTCGGCCTCCAAAGGCTGAGTGGCCTGCACCTCCACTGGGCTCCCTGGGTCCCTGTGCCAGGACATGCCTGGGCCTGACGCTACCTCCAGCCAAGCTCTCCATTCGCTCCTCAAGTTCTCGTCAGAATTCCAACTGCTTAGGGAGGGGAAGGGATAGATAACTCCCCCGCCCCCCACCAGGCATAGTGCAGTGCAGGAGAGAGGACCCTCAGGAAACAAGATGGGAATGAAACCACATGAGCCAGGAAGATCGGTGAAAGCCTCGGTTTAATTGGAGACACGATCGAAGGTTTGATTCTCGATCGACAGACGGACTGATCGTCAAGTAGACAACACACAAGAAGCTCATGGGGATCCTGCACCCACCCTGGGGAGAGGAGCCCTGATTAGGGGTGTGGGATCCATCTTGCCAGTCACCCCGGATCCTGGGGAAGAGGGAGGGGGCAGGCTCTGCCCAGCCGGCCCTCAGCCCCTCCGGTGACACGACTTCTATGGTACAGTTTATATAATACAGCAGGAGTAGAAATTCTCCTTCTGGAGGCCCCTCCCTCCTTCCCCTGACTGGAGCAGCCAGGGAAGGGCAAGTTTTATTTTCCCTTTTTGCCTCTGTAAAATAATTTACAAACCAACCTTAGAGCATTTACAAAAGGAAAAAGAAAAGAAAAGGCCCACTCTGGTCGCCGGCTGAGAGGGAAACTGCCTTTGCTACAAAAATAAACCCTGTTCAGCATCATGGGGGTGGGAGCGAGTGCTCCTCACCTCTGGGATGGACAGATGGAAGGCTAGGCTGGGGGGAGAGGGACTGAGGGCTACAGTACCATGTGCTCAGAACTGGGGGAGGGGGGACGGGCAATGAAAGAGATAGCCCCCGCCTTGCCAAGCTGCAGAGCCAGGCTGAGGGGCGTGGGGGGAGGGAGAAGAGGGGTTCTTTCCTTCTAAGCAGTTCCCCATGGCTTGGAGAAGGTGATCTTGCATCTGTCTGTCCTATTGCTGGGGAATAGCCAGGGTGAGGGGGCAGGTGGGTTGGGGGTGGGGGGACAGGGATGGGACAAAGGAGAAATAATTCCAGTGCTGGGACAGGGAGTGCCCAGGAAGGGGGATGTGGGTGTATACCATTATTGCTTCCTCCTAGGGCAAAGGGATGGGCAAAGGGTCAGAGTCTGGAGGGAGCTGGGAGAAGGATGGAGGGGCATGCCCAGGATGAGGGTTCTGGGTCTGGCCCCACCCCACCCCAGGTATAGTGGGGAGCCACTGCAACCCACTCTCCTGTGGCCACGGGAGTCATTAAGGCAGAAACAAGAGGAGAAGCAGCTGGGCAAGGGTGTGGATCAGAGCTGCCCCCCCCCAAACGGAAAAAATTCCAAATGAACCAGAAGAGGAAGGGGGTGGCAAGTGGAGGGGGGTCGAGCCTTCACCAAGTCTCAGGTCCAGGGCTGGTGGGTGTAAATGGCCCCTCTCCTCTAAAGCGAACAGTTCTCCCACACCCTGTCCCCCCAGTCAGTATTGCCGGGTTTGTGCAAAATGAAACGGAAGACTTCTGGCAGGGCAGGAAGCCAGGGAGGGCCTGGAGCTGGGGCCTCCCACAGTGAACCCCCCAGCCCCACTCAGAATGGCTATTCTTGGCTGGGTTCTAGAGACCCTCCCAATTCGGGAGAAAAACCTGGCCCCGGGCTAAGAGGCCGGAAGACTGAGCCTGGAACCTGGGGGTCGGGCAGATGGGGGGGGACGTGGAGGTGGAAAAGGGAGCCTGGAATGGGAGCGTCTACAGTTGCTGTGTTTCGTTCTTTTTTTTTTTTTTTTTTCTTTTTCTAAAAATGTAACAATTAAAATTCAAAAAATAAAATCCCTTCCCAGACCTCAGCCCCTCGTTCCCCAGCCCCCACCTCCAAAAAAAGGCCCCATGGGTGGGGGTGGGGGAAAAGGGAAAAAAAAGAAAAGAGAAAAAAAACCACTTTTCTGTTTTCTTTTTTCTCAGGCCCAAGAGTTTTTGAGGCAGCAGAGGAGGCAGTCGGGGAGTGATGGTGGAAGAGGGCAGGGACGGCAGCAGGGTCTGGGGTCTGGGGCTCAGGTGGGGCCTCCACCTGACCCCCACCCGCTGGGAGCTGGCAATGTGGCTGGATCCTGGCTGGATGTCCCAGTGCAAACGCTGCACGCTCTCTTGGCAGCCTGATGCTCCCTTTGGGCCCCCACCTCGGCTGCAGTGGAGGGGAGGCCCAGGAGGCCCGGGGCCTCCTCTTCAGGGGGTGGGGTCCTCAAGGCAGGCAGAGGGGGGCTTTCAGGGGACAGGGCAGCAGGGCTGCTGTGGCTTACAGCATCCAGAGCCACAGATGCGTCTTGGGATGTGGACTGGTCCTGCGTCGTAGACCCATTCTCAGCTGGGTCTGCTGGCCATGTCAAGTATGCTTCGTCTTGGCCCTTGACCTCCAACAGCTCCTCAGCTGGGGATGCATCCAGTGCTATGACAGATGTGTCCTTGGCCGTGGATAGTTCTTGCACTGTGAACGCATCTTGGGCTGTGGCTGTTATCTGGGCCGTGGACACCTCCTCCTCCTCTTCCTCCTCCAGAGTCAGCTCAAACTGGAACTTATCAGGTTGGGGTGGGTGGCCTGGCCCTCCGGGCTCCTCCTCAGGTGGTGGTGAAGGGCTCTGCCGAATGGCGCTGTAGTACCAGTCCCGGTTGTCCTCCAATGTATCCAGGATCTCCTGGGCATCCGGGTGGACCAGGTCAGCCCACGTCTCCCACAGCGGGTGCACGATATAGTCGATGAAACCCACCTGGGGGAAGAGAAAGAAAGTATCAGCACGTCGCCTCCTGGTGCGGATGGCACCACCACGATGTGGGATCTATGAAAATTAAAAAGATGTTTGTACCATTTGACCCAGCAATTTTGCTTCTCCAGATCTACCCTGGAAAAGCTCTTGCTTTTTGTAAACAAAAATGGGAAACAACTCAATATATATACATCAATGGGAGATTAGTTTTTAAAAAAAAAAAAAAAATCATGGTACGTTATAGATGTTCATTATTACAGATTACGGTGAAAATGAAACCTCACGGTAGATGGCTAGCTAACATCCTGACTTCCCTTTCCCTCCTTCCTTCTTTTTTTCTCTATATATTTTACTTAGTTTTGTTGTTGAAAATACACGCAGCAGAACATACATCAGTTCAACAGTTTCTACATGTACAATTCACTGACATTGATTACATTTTTTGATTGTGCAACCCTTCTCACCCTCTTTTTCTGAGTTGTTCCTCCCTCATTAACATAACTCACTGTTCTCTAGGGTTCCTATCTAAACTTTCGAGTTGCTGTTGTCAATTTGATCCCATATACATAGTTCTTAAAAGAGCATACTGCACAAGGCAGACATTTTTTACTAATTAAGCTAAACTATTAGACTTCAGAGGATACTTTTGGTTTAAGGTTTAAAGATTATCTCAGGGCAATAGTTTTGGGAGTTCATCCAGCCTCCATGGCTCCAGAAAGTCTGGATTCCATAAGAATTTGAGATTCTGTTCTGCTCCCTTCCCTCCTTCTTATTCATAGAACCCTGACGTTCTTGTGGGAAATAATGCATTCAACTGAAAACTCTTTCCCAGTCTCCCCTGCAAAGAGAGCATGGCCAAGTGACTGTCTATAGATGGCAGATGCCGAGGGCTGCCTTAGTTGGCATTGGCCATTCCTCCCTGAAATGTAGCCAGAATCTACAGCATCTGTGCCTATGAAGAGGAGCCCTGGTAGTGCAGTAATTAAGCACTAGGCTGCTAACTGAAAGGTCAGTGGTTCAAACTTACCAGCTTCTCCCTGGGAGAAAGATGTGGCAGTCAGCTTCTGTAAAGATCACAGCCTTGGAAACCCAATGGGGCAGTTCTACTCTGTCCTACAGGTTCGCTATGAGTCACAATTGACTCAACGGCATCCCAAAGATGGAAGCCCTGCACTTCAGGTGATGGACAGAAACACTGAAGGCTCCTGGTGCCTGTAAAGCCTCTGTTCCTGCACCAGATTCCCTTTCTCTAGACTTTTCTTGGAGTCCCTGGATGGCACAACGGTTAAGTTCTCAACTATTAGCTGAAAGGTTGGCAGTTCAAACCCACCTAGTGGCACCTTGGGAGACAGGCCTGGCAATCTGCTCCCAAAAGGTCACAGCCTTGAAAACCCTATGGAGCAGTTCTACTCCGCACCCGTGGGGTTGCCACGAGTTGGAACTGACTTGATGGCAACTAACTATAACAACAACAACAGACTTTTCTTACCTGAAAGAAAAAAAAAATTAACCTTTATCTTGTGTAAGTCACTGTGAATTCCTAACAGCTAAAACCCTAAACGTTCATCAACAAGAGAATGACTAAATAAACCATCACGTATCTATATCTACTAGAATACTATACAGCAATAAAAAAGGATGAACTAAATCTACGTGTGATACATTGGAAATATCTCCAGGTCATCACCGGGAGATCAAAGCAAGCTGTATACAAATAGGTATATACTGATACAATTGACAGGTTTTTTAAAAAAAAAAAAAAACTAAACACACCAATATTGCTACTGAGTTGCCTATGAAAATAACTGTATAAAACATGTAGAACAGTGGTTCTCAGTGGGGTGAGGGTGGGGATTATGGGGTAATTTTTCCACTTAGGGGACATTTGGCAATGTCTGGAGATAGTTTTGGTTGTCACAAATGGGGAGCAGGGCTCCTGGCATCTAGTGGGTGGAGGACAGGGATGCTGCTCAACACCCTGCAACGCACAGGATGGCCCCACCACAGAGAATAATTGAGCTCCAGATGTTAGCATTGTGCCAATGTTGGGACACCCTGGTCTGGAAGAATGTCCACACCAAAGCGAGAAGGATGGCTATCACCAAGAAGGAGCCTGGAAGAGAGGAGGGTGAGAAGCTGTCACGTTCGCACTTCAGCGTTAAGTCTTTTACAACGAGATTGTGTTCATATATCTCTTGATACAGGACAAGTCATTGCACCTCCTTTTGAAATCCACTGAAAATCAAGGACAGTATTAGTCCCTCGGTGGTGCAAACAGTTAATGCACTCAGCTGCTAACCGAAAGGTTGGTGGTTTGAGTCCATCCAGAGGCACCTCGGAAGAAAGTCCTGGTGATCTACTTCCAAAAAAATCAGCCATTGAGAACCCTCTGGATCACAGTTCTACTCTGACACACAAATCAACTTGATGGTGACTTTTTTTTGGCAGGTGCAGCCACCACTCGTCTGTCAGTGGAGGCTTGCATGTTGCTATGATGCTAGGTTTCAGCAGAGATTCCAGAAAGATGAACTAGGAAGAAAGGCCTGGCAATCTATTTCCAAAAACCAACTAATGAAAACCCTATGGATCACAGTGGTCCAATTCTGTTCATTCTGCATGGGGTTGCCATGAGTTAGAGGTGACTCAATGGCACCTAACAACAGTTGGCCATGTCACTGGGACACTGAAGCTAAAATAACATAAGGTCCTTAAATAAGAGTCAGGCAAGTATCATTATTGATGTTATGGTGGTTGCTGCAAATGAGTAAGAACTGTCTGAGGGCAGGTCTACAAATTTGAGTCCTGAGGCTCAGTTTGGTTGTTCTGTGGAGAAGAAATCATGGCATATTTTCCATCAAGATAGAATAGGGGAAAAAAGAGAAAAAGTTCGATGCTATGTAGTCAAGAGAGGCAGGTGAGGGCCTCCTGGGTCCTGGGGCTCTAGGCCAGGCCAGGATAGGGTGGGGAGGCCTCTCTGCTCTCTTCCACCCATGGCCCTGTACTCTACCTGGGACTTCTCCACGGAGGCCGTGTGCTTGTCACACATGGGGCTGATCTCCATGCCACGCTCGCGCTCCCGGTCCCCCTGCTGGAAGAACTCGGCCATGATGCGGTCTGTCCACTGGCGGTACAGCTCCAGCGGCTTGGTAGGGTTGCTGAGGTCAGCGCAGTGCACCATGTTCCGCAGGACCTGCACAGGGTGGGCAGGGGCCTTCAGGGATCATGTCCCTGGCCCAGTCTGGGGCCTCGGACTTCCTTACCTCCCAACTGGAGGAGAGGGAGTGGGAAAAAGAGTGGGGAGGGGGGGAAGAGAGAGTAGGAGACAGAGGGAGAGGGTGGTGCAGGGTGGGGGAGATGGGAAGGGGTTGTTGAGAGGGCAGGGGGAGCGAGTGGTGATGAGGGAAAATGGGGGCTTTGGGAGGAGAAGATGGGGTAGCAGAGAAAACTACAGGGGACGGGGAGATGGACAAGATGGAATAGAGACTGGAGAAGGGGCAGCAGCCCAGATGGAAAGGGGTGAGGGGAGTGGAGAGGGTCCAGTCTCCTTATTGGGTGGCAGTGGGGGGGCGCCACCTGGATTCGGTCAGAGTAGTTGTCCAGCAGGAGGACCCCTGAGCTGGTCACTTTCTTGGTCTCCACCATGGTCTTCAAGTCAGCCAGGAGGGTCATGTGCTTGGACATGTCTGTGGCCAGCACCTGGGGGCAAGGGGGCAAGGTCACTGGGGCTGCTGAAGCCATGCAGGGGCAATGCGCAGAACCCATTTCCCCTAAAGGCTGCCTTCCCACCCAGGCCCAGGCCCAGTCCTCCCCCCTTAGCCCGGCACCTGTGAGGCTCTGACCCATCCCTACCCTAGGCCCCCTTCCCGCAGGCCCCGCCCCCATCCCGCCCACCATGTCGATGACCATCTTGCGTAGGCTCTGCCGCTGGCGTTTGCTGAGGTTCTGGAAGATGTCGCAGTTGTCCTCCTGCAGCAGCTTGAAGCCCACGGCCAGGTGGTGGTTCTCGAGCACCGACTCGTCGTTGTACATAAGTGCCAGCTCCGAATCTGTGGCCCAGGCCCGCGGTCAGGGGCGGGCCCACCGGGAGCCCTGCCTCCACCCTGCCAGCCCTGCCTCCGCAAGGGCAACTCACTGGTGTTGATAAGGAACTGGTTGGAGACCCCAGGGTGGTCCACATCGTGGATGGCAGCCGCGAAGAGGGCAGCGAGGATCTCCAGGTCCGTGAACACGGCCTGGGGTCAGAGAGAGAGACAGAGGTCGGAAAGATGGGGATCAGAGAGGGAGGTGGGAGTCAAAGGGATGGGGCCAGGGAGGAAGGAGGGGGTCAGAGAGATGAGGGTCAGGGAGGGAGGAGGGGGTCAGAGATGGGGGTCAGAGAGATGATGGAGGTCAGGGAGGGAGGAGGGGGTCAGAGATGGGGGTCAGAGAGATGATGGAGGTCAGGGAGGGAGGAGGGGGTCAGAGAGATGGGGGTCAGAGAGATGGGGGTCAGGGAGGGAGGAGGGCATCAGAGAGATGGGGATCAGGGAGGGAGGAGGGGGTCAGAGAGATGGGAGTCAGATGGGGATCAGGGAGGGAGGAGGGGGTCAGAGAGATGGGGGTTAGAGAGATGGGGGTCAGGGAGGGAGAAGGGGATCAGAGAGATGGGGTCAGAGAGGCAGGAAGTGTCAGAGAGATGTGGTTAGAGAGGGAGGAGGGGGTCAGAGAGATGCAGATCAGGGAGGGAGGAGGGGGTCAGAGAGATGTCATTAGGGAGGGAGGAGGGGGTCACAGAGATGTGGTTAGGGAGGGAGGAGGGGGTCAGAGAGATGGGAGTCAGAGAGATAGGGGTCAGGGAGGGAGGAGGGGGTCAGAGAGATGGGGTCAGAGAGGCAAGTTGGGTCAGAGAGATGGGGATCAGGGAGGGAGGAGGGAGTCAGAGATGTGTTCAGGGAGGGAGGAGGGGGTCAGAGAGATGGAGGAGCCAGAGAGGGTCTGACAACAAGGATCAAATAGAGAAGCCAAGTCAGAAAGAGATGGAGGTCAGAGAGGACATCAGAGATGGGTGTTCAGGGAGAGAGATGGGTTGGGGCGACACACGGGAAGTGGGTGGGCCCGGTGGG
Organism: Dugong dugon; assembly: GCA_030035585.1. NCBI lineage: Eukaryota > Metazoa > Chordata > Mammalia > Sirenia > Dugongidae > Dugong > Dugong dugon. The sequence goes on along the minus strand of CM057462.1, from coordinate 14,210,812 downwards.
CAGTGCTCACATCCAGCGCAGGTGTGGCCAGGAGCACATGGGTGGACTGTAGCACATCGGCCGCGTGCAGGCTGTTGTGGTAGGCCACGTCTGCATGGTAGTGGTCCTCCAGCGTCAGCATGTACGTCACCATGGTGTCCACCGGGATGCGGAACTTCTTCAGCAGGTCCCGCTCCTGAGGGCAGACAAGGCGGGGTGGTGACCCCTGCTGGCCCTCAACCCCCACCCTACCCACTTCGTGCCACAGCTCACTCCCCTTAGCCCCCCACCTGAAATATCGTGTACATGATACAGCTAAGGGAGCGGCCTCCGGCGTAATCCGATACACAAAAGATGTTCAGGCCCCACTTGTTCAGGTTCTCCAGCTCCTGGAGGGGATAGAGGACAGAGGTCAGGAGCATCAAAGCCCCAGAGAAGGCGACCTGGCCCCCAGACCCTTTCCTAGGATTTTGGAGTTCTTGGAACTGATGCTGTCTGTGGGTAGCACATTATGCTCATCCAGTGGGTAGTGTGTTCGACGGCACAGAATTGACCACCCATGTCCTACTGGGCTGGATACAATAACCCCAGCTGCTGTCTACTGAGTGTTATTACCTGCTAAGCACTGTACTAAGTACTTGATCTCATTTGGTAGGTGAGGGAACTAAGTCTCAGAGAAGTGAAGTGACTTAACCCAAGACCTTGTAGCTCATAAGTGGCAAAGCTGGGATGTGAACCCAGCTTGGTTGACCCCTAAGCATAGCTCAGCCTTTAAGCTAAATTTCTCATAAGCCCCTAAAGAAAGGAACGCGGTCTTATTTTCCATGTCTTCCCAGAATCCTGAGTTGATTCCAACTCATGGCAACCCCACTGGTCAAAGTAGAACAGTTCTCCATAGGGTTTTCAATGGCTGTTTTTTTGCAAGTAGATCACCAGGCCTTTCTTCTGAGGTGACTCTGGGTGGACTCAAACCACCAACCTTTTGGTTAGCAGTGAGCATGTTAACCAGCTGCACCACCGAGGCTTGCTCTGCTCCTTCCTATTCTCTCTCCTAATAAAGCAGGTACCCTATCCTCAGCTCAGGCTGTTTCCAGGGAACCCAACTCAGACCTGACCCAAATCCCAGCCTTTCTTTGGGCCCCAGGAAACCCTGACTCCTCTTCTCCAGCCAGCCCCCTCCAGCCCCCACCCACGTGGGCCAGGAGCTCCTCTTGATCGGTCTTCACCCCAAAGCGGGGGATGCTGGAGTTGTTCAGGCTGCTTCTGTGCATCAGTTTCTTGACGCCCGTGATATGAGACATGGGCTGGAACTGTGGCACAGGGGGCGGGGGGTGATGAGGGGGTCGCTGCTGCCGCGGCGCTTGCTGTTTCTCTCGCTCCTTCATCGTGGGTGATGGGATCTCTACTTCGTTCTGCTTGTCTGCGGAAGGAAGCCAGGCCAAGGGGCAAGCTTGAGAACCGCCAGGGCTCCCTCCTCTGGTCCTCAGCCCCCACCATCCCCTGGGAAGCCTCACCAGACAGGACAGACCCCTTCTGAACATCTTGCTGCCGGCTACTCAGATGGTGGAAGCCATGGGTGGGGTAGGAATTCTGGGATGTGGTGGGCTGGAGTGGTGGCCCTGGGGCCAGCCCAGGGTTGTGGGGAGGCCTCAGTCCAACCACCAGGTTTGGGAGGGGGGTGGTGTGGGAAGTCAGGAAGTGGGATGGGGATGTCAGGGGTTGCCGCTGCCTGCCCCGGGTGGCCAGAGGGTCCTCGTGGGTGGGGAAGGCGCCCCTATGGTGGCCCAGAGTGCTGGTGGGGGGCGGCAGTGCTGGGCGGAGGGAGAGGGTAGGGGTGGTCTCTGGCTCCATGGGCCCCCCCCTTAGCACCATGGCACACCCTGCCTGGGGGCCAGCCCCAGGAGCACCTTTCCTGATCTTTCAGGGGCTTCTGGAGCCCAGCCAGGGCCACCCATTGTGACCTGGGGCTGCCAGGCAATGGCAATGGCCTAATGGAGGTCATTTGCATGCCACACTCCCATTGGCTGGGTCTTCAGAACTCTAGGCACACCACACCCCCGTTGGCGGGAGCACTGAAACTCTGAACCCTTCTCTTGAACTTGAGGGGGTTCTCCTGAATTTGGGGGCTTTGGTGAGAAACTGGAGCCCTGGTGGCACAGTGGTGGAGAGCTACGGCTGCTCATCAAAAGGTTGGCAGTTCAAATCCACTACCCTATGCTTGGAAATCCTACAGGGGCAATTCTGCTCTGTCCTATAGGGTTGCTATGAGTTGGAATCAACTCCATGGCAAGGTGAGGGTGAGAAATTAAAGGAGCCCTTGTGGTGCAGTAGTTAAGCACTCAGCTGCTAACCAAAGGATCGGTGGTTTGGACCCACCAGCTGCTCCACGGGAGAAAGAAGTGGCAGTCTGCTTCCATGAAGATTATTGTTATTGTTGTGTGCCGTCGAGTGGATTCCAATTTATAGCGAACTTATAGGACAGAGTAGAACTGCCCCATAGGGTTTCCAAGGAGCGGCTGGTGGATTTGAACTCTGTCCTTTTGGTTAGCAGTCTGAGCTTTTAAACACTTCGCCACCAGGGCACCTATGGGACAGTTCTACTCTGTCCTATAGGGTTGCTATGAGTTGGAATTGACTTGATGGCAATGGGTTTTCTGGTGATAAATTAAGTCATGAGAGTGAGATTATCCTGAGTTTGGGAGATATCCTTAGCTTGGGGGCTCTTGGGTTTAGAGGTTCAGATGACAGTGAGGCCCATTAAACTCAGGAGTTGCCATGAATTTGCAATATTTTACTCTATTTGGGGTTCCACTGAGTTAGGAAATTTTCCTAAGTTGGAAGAATCTATCACAGGTTCTTAAGCTCAAAAATCTTACTGAGTTTGGGTATCTGAAATTTGGAGTCCTCTGAATTTGGGGTGTCATTCCAAGTTTTGGGACTTTGCGGGGCTTTCAGCTTGGAAGGAGGAGCCCTGGGGCATGGTGGTTAAGCACTCAGCTGCTGACCAAAAGGTCGGCAGTTTGAATCCACCAGCCAGCCACTCCACAGGAGAAAGATGTGGCAGTCTGCTTCCATAAAGATTTACAGCCTTGGAAACCCTATGGGGCAATTACACTCTGTCCTATAGAGTCCTATGAATCAGAATTGACTCGTGGCAACAGGTTTGTGTTTTTTTTATTGTTGTTGTTCAGCTCGGAATTTTTTAAAGTTTGAGGGGTCTTTTGTGGGCTTTTAAGTGAAGAAGTTCTCTTAGGTTTGAGAACCCTATTTACTGAGTTTGGGCATCTCTTTTGAATTTGGGGGGCTGACCCAAATTTGGAGAATTGATTGAATTTTGGATTCTACTGAGTTTGGGAGCCTTTTTAGCTTGGAGGCTTTCTGAAGTTTAGGAATTCTGTTTGAGTTTAGGGGTTTCTTAAGGTCTTAAAGAGTTCCATTGAGTTTGGGGTTCCACTGAGTCTGAAGCAGCTTTTCAGCTTGGAGATATTTTAGAATGTAGGGGTTCTATAAAAGTTGGGGTCCCACTGAGTTTGTGGGCATCATGAGTATGGGAGCTCTTGCACTTGGTGACTTTGACCTTTGGGGAGTTATGAGTCAAGTCCCTGGGTAAATCTAGGCAGGAGCTCCCAGGGTCTGGGGTGGCCCTCTGTAGCCCAGGTGTGACCCCTCCCATGTTGCTTGTCACTTACCCAGGAACGTTGTGGAGATGTACTCAGAGACCTGGTTTCCTGACCTGCTCATCTCTGACAGGTGTGTGAGCTCACGGTTTAGCATCCTCTTGAACTAAGGTGAAGTGAAGGAGGCAAGAAGGAAGGTATGATGGGGGGGGCATGGCTGAGGGGGGGAAGCCCCCCCCCCAGGATACTCCTAAAGGCCTCATGAGCCTCCTTCTCTACTCAGCCAGCAGAGTCCCTACCAGGCTGCTAGAGGGGAGGGGCCAGCTCCTCCTCTTCTCCCCAGCTCTGGATGGGGGTCCCTAGGTTTGGGGAGTCAGGATTTTAGCATCTCCCTCCCTGCGTGAGCAAAGAGGGGCTTCCACCCACAAGGAGAAGCCAGAGGGGCACCTGTGGAGAGGAGGGCTTCCTGCCTACCAGGGAGCCAATGGGGTATCAGAAGAATACCATCACCATGGTGATAGGAGTCTCCTTAGCAACTCCCCCTCCAACCAGCTGCTGAGCTGGGGGGAAGGAAGACAGGCCAAGGCCCCTTAACCCTTGCCTTCCCAGAGCTACCTCTGACCCAGGTCTTCCCAGACATGGATCCCAATCCATAGGGGCCCTGGCCACCCCCTGGACCCCACCCTGGTCGGGAGGAGAATACAATATCCAAGCTCTGGTGAGAGAAGGTTTGGCTGGGCAGAGGTGAATAGTGAGCTGAGGAAACCCCAGTTTGGTCACCTAGGGGAGGGGGTCCCCATCATAGCCCCTCTCCCCCAACCTCGGGGAGGTGGACTGATGCACAGACAAATGGCATATACCCAAATCCGGGCCTTGGGGCCATTCCTGGTCCCCCCATGCCACTTCACACAAGCCTCTGCTGTGACATTGTGCCGAGAGGAGAAAGGGCATCTGCTCCCCGCCCCCCAAGCTCTGCTGAAGCACCCTCAAAGCAGAAGCAGACTGCTCAGGGAGGCAGGAGGGGTGCGCCTGTGTGCCCCACACCAAGACAGGGTGCTCGCTGCTCGCAGTGCTGCCAGAGACCCTGAGTGTACAGACACACACTCACACATACACACCATCACAGACCCCCATGTTACACAGTCCTGCACAGCCTCACATAGCCACAGACACACAGACCAAGGTGCACACACAAAGGCAATCACTGACACTTGGGGTCACATGCCCCAGAAAAATCATGCAGCTGTGGGCTCACAAACATGGCCCAACATAGAACACAATCACAGCCACATGATCTCAGCCAGGGCCTCACTAGACCCAGGCAAACCAGCATGCCATTAGGAGACACACACCACTACAGACACACGCACCCTGACACCAACACAGTCACACCCAGTGAGCGACCCAAACCCCCGGGCGGCCACACACCCCCAGTAACCCACCACCATCCACGCCCAGCCCCGGACCACACGCAGACCCCCATCACCAGGCTTCATACCCAGGCTACACACATGCACAGCTGCACACACAAGCCCAGGTGGGGGCTGGAGGGTCTGAGGCGGGAGGGCCGGGGAAGGATTTCCTGTCCACCCTCCCCACTGCGTTCCCCTACCTGATCCCACCAGCCCACCAGCCATGGCTTGGAGCAGGTCTCGCAGAAGAAATCTACCAAGGGCATCTTGGAGCCTTAGCCCTGTTCGGGGCTGCCGCACACAGAGACTGGGCTTGGGGAATCCCGGTGTTAACAGCCGAGGGGGATGCTGGGCAGGTGGGCAGTGGAAGGGGAGCTGCGGAGGGGCCTGGGCTGGCCCAGCAGGGCTGGGGGCTCCCTTCCCCTCCGCGCTCCCGGTGGCAGCCCTGGTTACATGGTCTGCTGGCTCCTGGCCCTGGTGGGCCCTGCAGCGGCTGGTGGTGGCCAGGGGCCCCTGCCCATGGGAGGCAGGGTGGGGGTCCCAGGAGGGAGGCTTTGGAGGCCTGGGGCTCCGTGTGCACCCCTGTGGGTGTCTGTCTGTGTGTGTGTCTGTGTGTGTGCGTGCGTGCTCACTGCAGCACTGGCAGGCTGCATTCGGTGTCAGGTGGTGTTGGGGGGGGTGCTGTTAAAGGGGCACGGAACCCAAGGCTGTGGCCAGGAACCAGGTGATGCTGGGGGATGGGCAGGGAGACACAGACATGCCCCCTCCATGGACACACCAGAGACAGAAACACACCCAGACGTGCCATATGCTCATGGATACACAAACACCCTGAGACAGCTTCCGTGGACACAGACACACACCTAGATGCTTGACATGCTCTCACACTTGAACACACACCCCCCAAATGCTTTCAGCCCTGCATTTAACACTCATACTCAGAGACACAGTCACAAACCCAGAGGCTGACACACTTACAGGTATATATCCAAGCACAGAGACACAACTGCCTTCAGACACACCCCTTCCAAGACATAGACTCATACCAGACATACGTGGAGAAACACACCTAGGGACAAACACCCAGACACTAGACATACTGACAGATACACATGCAAACACCCACAGACACGCTCTCAAACAAAGACAGATACTCACACTCCCTTGGACATAAATATGCCCTGACAAGTCCGTAAGTGGGTACTTACACAGATGCACAAGTACACACACATGTACCATCACAGAAACACACCCTTAGACCCACACCCAGAGGTACAGTCACACACTCAGGCTCACAGTCGCCCTCAGACTTGCATGTCCGCAGATAAACCTCCACCTGCAGATGTGCACACCTCCCTAAGACAGACATCCCCCTCTGCCCACAGACATACACACCCCCCAACAAAGACACCCTCTCCATCCGTAGACATATGAACCCCCAACACAGATGCCCCCACTGGCACACTCATTGCCTGATAGGCATCCACCCACAAGGGCCGCCACTACGTGGCACAACTCCAGAAAGCATTGTTCACACTGTGGCACGCTGAGTAATGCCCCCTGGAGTTGTGCAGTGCACAGTCTGCACAGCTGTACTTGGAAAGCCTCACACTCTCCCCTGCAGCCCTATAAACACACACAGTCACAGATGTAGATACACACTCAGATTCACACCTGGACCAACTCACACCTGCAGACAGCCCTCCAACACAGCCCCCCCCACTTGCCACACCCACCTACCCTCCACACCTGCACTCCACTTCTCCTGGATCCTCTGAATACACTGCAAAGACATGCCTACCCACGCAGACTCACGGTCACACATATGCACCTGCAGACAATCTCCACAAGCATAGGACTTCCCAGTAGAGATGGCCACCGCGGACGGACATACTAGCACAACTCTTGTGCGTGCGCGCGCACACACACACACACACACACACACACACACACACTCACACACACACACACACACACACACTCACACTCTCACACACACTCACACACACACTCTCACACACACACACACGCTCACACACACACACACACGCTCACACACACGCACACACGCTCACACACACGCACACACACACACACACACACACACACACACACACACACACACACACACACACACACACACACACACACACACACACACACACACACACACACACACACACACGCTCCTAGCCCGGGAAGAAGTCAGTATCTGCAGAAGCTACAGGTCCTGAAGCCCTGCCCCTCCAGCCCCGCCCAAGTGGGTCCCGGCCTGCCCCAGTCTGGCCACGCCCCTTGTTGGCCCCACCCCTCAGCACACCTTGTGAGAGGCCATCTCGCTGACAGAGCGGTATGTCTGCATGGTCTCTAGCTGCTCCAGACACCAGTCCAGCTCCTCCAACGTCTCCTGGGCCAACTGCTGACATGTCTCCTCTGGGGAAAGGGTGGCCAGGCTGTGACTGTGAGACTCCCCAGAGGCCCTGGCCCAGGGTGATGGGGACCTCCAGGTGATTGGGGTGCTGGAAAAGGGGGTGGGACAGCCATGCAGAGACAGGCCCTCCTCCCATTGGGACAGCAACAGGGACCCTTTCCCACCCCCTGGGCTTAGCTACCTGACAGCTTGGCCTTGCAGACGGGGGGTGGGCCGCCCATTGGTGACCGCCTGCAGAGAAATAGGCCCCAGTGTCAGCCTGGGCCCCCCACATCTCTGTCCCCCACCCTCCATGGTGTGCCCTCTGAAAACCCCGGACAGCACCAGTTTTCCTTTTCCTCAGTGCTCCTGCGTCCGAAGCATGCTGCCATGTACCGTACCAGCAGCCTCTCACTGAACACAAGAACCCATTTTACAGATGAGGAAACCGAAGCTCAGGGGTGTGAAACAGCCTCCTCAGGGCCACATGGCTGATCAGTAGCAGGGTCAGGTCCGGTGACTCCAAAGTCTCTGTTTCCTTGACTGCCACCCCCTACTCCTCAAACCATGTGAGAATGGCTCTGCTCCCCCTCCCCCCCAGAGAGGCCAGCAGTTCTCACCATTTGCCTGGCAAATCAGCATCAGGGCCAGGAATGGCCCCAGGGCTGGGGCAACTTGCCACCCATGGTCTCACTCCCCGCATCCCAATCCTTCATTCTGGGTCTTAGGCTCTCGAACCACAGTGGCTCAACAGTTTAGAGAGAGGCTTGAACAGAAGCTCACAGAGGCCAAGTGCTTGCCTGAGTTGAGGCTGCACAGCAGGGCTGAGAGTTGGGCCTGGCCTCATGATCATGGGTGTTGGCCTCCAGCCTCAACTTACTTGTTGCTGGGAATGGGCACATTGGTCAGGAGTGAGAAGTTGCTGCGAACACTCCGGAGACTGGCCAGCACCTGGGAAGGGAAAGGGCAGTGAGGCGAGGTGTCCACTGGAGGGGCAGCCAGGGCTGTGCCCCTTTTCCCCAGTGCAAGGGAGAGCTGGAGAGGGGCCTCACCTGGGCAAACGGTGTTACGATGAGATCTTCGGCATGCCTGCAACCAAGGGCAAAGACAGGTCAGGGCTCCCCGCAGCGGGAACCCCCAGGGACCTGGGGAGCCAGAGAAGCAACTCTGTGGGGTGGACACTGTGGGGCGGGGAGGGTGGCTTGCGGGCAGGGCAGGGACTTGTGGGGTGGGGGTTCTTCCACCTCATAAGGGTGTAGGGGCTGGGCCTGGAGGAAGTAGTGGGCAGGGAGAGGGGCTCAGGTGGGTGAGTGGGGAGAGGCTGGGGACAGGGACAGAGAGGGGTGAACATGCTTCAGGAGCTGGGCTTGGTGAGAGTAGTGGGTGGGGAGGGTTCCTGGTGGGGCAGGAGGAGAGCCGGAGGACAGGAAGGGGGCCGGGGGCTAAGGTGGACACCTCCATAGGGGCAGGGCCTGGAGAAGCCAGTGAGTGGGGATGGGGTTGGGCAGGTCTCGGTGTGGGCATGACAAGGGGGGCTGGCTTGGGAAGTCTGGGAAGAGCAGGAGGGGGGCTCAGGCAAGGTGAGGGAGAAACTCACGCCCAGCTGGCTGTGGGCAGGGAGGGGCCAGGTGGGTGTGCACCCTCCTTGCTGGAGCAGACAGCTGAGGTGGGGCCAGGCCTGGGCAGTCAATGGGTAGGGAGGGGCTCTCAGGGCCAGGACTACGTGGACATCAGTGGGGACTGGGCCTGAGGGGGGGGCTCAGTGTGGATGTCAGGAGCAGAGATGGGGTAGCTGCACATGCTATATAGCAGCTGAGCCCAGGCTGAGTCAGGAGAGGGGCACATTCTGGGGGTGCTGGGCAGGTTGGGGTGGGCACTCACACTCCTTGCTGGGACTTGCAGCTCGGGGTGGGGCTGCAGAAGCAGGCAGGTGAGGAGGGGGGCACTCACACTTCACTGGTGACCGACGAGTTCCGGGACATGGTCTTGGGTGACATGTCGTAGTCACTGTCCGAGCGGTAGAGGAAGGACTCTCGGCGTTGGCTGGCAGCCCCCCCAGAGTGCAGCACGAGGCCTGGGCTCGCCTGCGAGTCCAGGGGGCTGCGGCCGGGCGACAGCATCGGCCCATTCTCGGCTGCCTCGAAGCTGCAAGGGACAGGAAGAGGGGCAGGGAGGCTGAGCTGGTGGTGGGGAGGTTGAGAGGGAGGAGGAGACCGAGAGAGACAGACACACCAAGACAGGTGGGGGACAAGGCGTTGCAGAGAGCAGACAGTTACTGAGCGCCTGAGGGTGCCAGTCGCTGTGCAGGTGGCTCGGGACACAACAGTGACCAAGACAGAGCATGTCTGCCCTTCAGGGAGATGACAACGTGGGTCAGACAGCTTAACAGAGCAGCAAGGCTACCCCCAGGCTGCGGGGTCCTCTTCAGGTCTGCTCTTTCGTTTATGCCCAAATAGATTCAGAATCAGCCCACTTCTCCCTCCCTCCTTGGCCAGTCCCAGTCATCTTCCGCTTGGACCAGTGCAGTTGTCTCCGCCTGTATTCCGCCCTCACCCAGTCTGTCCTCTCCAGCAGCCAGAGAAGCCTGTGAATGCTCGAGTCAGGCCATGTCCCTCCTCTGCTCAGAACCTTCCATGGCTTCCATCTCACTCAGAACAAAAGCCCAAGCCCTCACCGTGACCAACAGGTCCTGCACGCTCTGCCCCGTCACCTCCCTGCCCTTGTCTCCCCCATTCTCCCTCTCGCTCACTCTGCTCCAGCCACCATGGCCTCCTCCATGTTCCCTAAACATTCCAGGCACATTCCAGCCTCAGGGCCTTTGCACAGACTGTTGCCTCAGCCTGGAACATTCTTGCCCCTGATTATCTACCTGGCTCCTCCCTCACTTCCTTCAGGTCTCAGCTCAAATGTCACCTCCTCAGGGAGGCCTTCCCTGACCAAAAACACACTGTTGCTGTCGAGTTGATTCTGACTCATGGCGATCCCATATGTTACAGAGTAGAACTGCTCCATAGGATTTTCTTGGCTGTAATCTTTATAGAAGCAGATCACCAGGCCTTCCTTCTGTGGTGCTGCTGGGTGGGTTTGAGCTACCAATCGTTAGGTTAGCAGCCAAGTGCAAACTGTTTGCACCACCCAGGGACATGTCTTCCCTGACCAGCCCATCTAAAATTGCAACCCCTTAAAAATAAAAAAATTACATATCACCACCTGACATACTCTACAGTGTCCTTAGTTTCTTTACTGTTTGCCTTCCCTTCTAGAACTAAGCTCCACAGAGCAGAGACTTTTGTCTGCTTTGTTCACTGTGAGTCCCCAGGGCCCAGAACAGGGCTTGGCACACAGTGGGTGCCTGTTATGGATTGAATTAGTGAAAGTAGTGCCAGGAGCAGAACATGTCCTTTGGCCCCAGGGTCCCTGCGCTGAGAAGGTCCTAGTCCAAGGGAAGATTGATGACAAGGACCTTCCTCCAGTGCTGACAGAGAGACGAAGCCTTCCCCTGGAGCTGATGCCCTGAATTTGGACTGCTGGCCTACTAGACTGTGAGAGAATAAACTGTTTGTTGAAGCCATCTGCTTGTGGTATTTCTGTTATAGCAGCACTAGATAACTAAGACAGTACCCAATAAATATTTATTGACTGAATCATTAATAAATGAATGAATGAATACATGAACTGGATTGTGCCTTGCAGAGAATTAAAATGAGGTGGGGTGACAGGAAGTTACTGGAGAAGTGATTTAGCTGCAGTGGTCAGAGCAGGCCTCTCTGAGGAGGGGACATCTGAGCAGGGCCTGAAGGTGACATGGACCTGGGCTCAAGTCAGGAGGTAGGGAAGAGCAGTCCAGACAAAAGGAATATCAAGTGCAAAGGCCCTGAGGCAGGAATTGGTTTGTTTTTGAAGAACAGCAAGGAAGCTGGAGCAGAGATGCAAACATACCAAGACAGAAATACAGCTACACAGGGAGGGGAGACAGTGGGACCCCAGCCTGGGAACACTAGTGAGACAGAGACCCCTAGGATGAGGCAGGGAAACCCTGGCTGTGCCACTTCCTCGCTATGAGACTTGTGGTAAATGACTTAAGTTCAGTTTCTTCATTCACCAAATGGGGACAACCATTGCCTCCCTCACCAGGTTGTCCAGGTGACCAGCATTAAGATATGTAACGTGCTTGGAATGGTACCTGGCACAGAACTCGAAAAATGCTGGTGATAGTCTGTCAGCCCCGAAAACTCCACTTGAGGAGTGGACTCAGCAAGGCAGCCAGGCAGTTGACACAGAGAGCTGAGGACGAGAGTGGGAAGATATGAACCTGTCATGGGCTGTGTGGCTTCAGGAATGCCACTGCTCTCTCTGGTCTCTTACTCTGTCATTAAAGCTGGACTGGTCAGCGGACTTCAGGTTTGCTCCGAGTAGGGAGGGGGAGGGACAGGAAGCTGCTCTTTCTGTTCCTACATGTCAAGAATTATTTATTTGAATGGTCCATCTGCTAAGAAATAAAACTTGAAATCTCCTAGACCAAAATACAGATACCAGCTTCCACAGTGGTGGTGGTGTGTGCCATTGAGTTGATCCTGACTCATAGCGACCCTATAGGAGTGACTGGTGGTTTCAAACTGCCGACCTTTTGGTTAGCAGCCTGAGCTCTTAACCACTGGGCCACCAGAGCTCCAGCTTCCACAAAGTGAGCCTTTTTTCTGGGGCCACTTCTGGGCGTGCTTCATTGACAACATTTTACAGATGAAGAAACTGAGCCTCAAGGAGAAGAATGTTCACCTCTGCGTCACACAGTATGTCTGTGGCAGAGTTAGAATTCAAATCCATCTTCAGACTCCAAAATGTTAACTGTTTTTACAACAACAGCACCTAACAACAACAACCCTCTGCCTTCTCGACCCCCACTGGAGCAGAGATGGCACACGTGAATGTTCCCAGGGGTCAGGCAGCCAACATAAAAAGCAAGCGGGGCTGAGGGCCCTGAGTAGCCAGAGGTTCCAATTTTCCAAGCAAAACCAGAAATCCCCACTTCAAGTAGTGAAAAAATTCAAACTTCTTAAAAAACACTGAAACTTGTGCTCTGCAAAAAATACTGTCAAGTAAATGAAAAAAGAAAAACAAGGTACAAACTAAGAGAAAGTATCTGACAAAGGACTCGTATCTAGAATACATAAAGAACTCTTGAAACTTAGTAATAAAACAACTCAATAAAAAAATGAACAAAAGATTTGAACAGACAGTTCACCAAAGAAAATTTACAGATGGAAAATAAACATAGGAAACATAACTCATCCTTAACCAAAAACCAACCCATTGCCGTCAAGTTGATTCCAACTCATAGCAACCCTATAGGACAGAGTAGAACTGCCCCATAGAGTATCCAAGGAGCGGCTGGTGGTTTCAAACTGCCGACCTTTTGGTTAGCAGCAAGCTCTTAACCACTGTGCCACCAGGGCTCCAATTCATCCTCAGGGAAATGCAAATTAATACCAGGAAATACTGTCACACCTACTAGGATAACTGAAAAACAAAACACCAGACTGACAATACCAAGTGCTGACAAGGATATGGAGCCACTGGATCCGTCATACATTACTATTGAGAATGCAAAATCTTAACAGCCACTTTAGAAAATTGTTTGGCAATTTCTATGAAATTAAGTATACACTTATTGTATGACCCAACAATTCCACTGCTCGGTATTTACCCAAGATAAATGAAGATATTTGTCCACATAAAAACCTATATGCAAATGTATATAGCAGTTCTGTTCATAATCATCAAAAACTGGAAAGAACCCAAAGGTCCATCAACTGGTGAACAGATAAACAAACTGTTATAGATCCATACAATGGAATACTATTCAGCAATAAAAAGGAATGAACTACTGATATACAAACCAACCTGGATGAATCTTAAATGAATTCTGCTGAGAAAGAAGCCAATGGTGGTGGTTACATGTGTGTCAAAACTCACAGAACTTTATACTAAAAAGTGTCAATTTTTATTCCATGTCAATTCTAAAGAGAATTTTAAAAACACTCTCAAGATGGAATAATCATTCACAGATTATCAGCTTGGGCCTTTGATGATAATGCCCATTTATTGAGCACCTGCTGTGTACTGGGTACCAGGTTAGGTCCGTTTAGGTATACGATACAGTAAAACCTGTGAAAGCCGGAACCTGTGTAAGGTGGAAACCTGTGAGAAAAGGAAAACGCAAATATTTGTCACCAAAATGAGCGATAGAAAAGTGGTAAGACTGCACCCTGTCAAAGGCAGAAAACTTGCGAGACCTGGAAAAACAAGGCCGTCTCATCGACTTCCAGCTCTCACAGGTTTCACTGTAACAAGACACTTATTGAGCACTTGCTGTGTGCCTGGCACCATCGAAGCACTTTGTACACATTAGCCCATTTATGCTTTCCACCAACCCCGTGAGGTGGGTACTGTTAACATCCCTGTTTGACGAGGAGACTGAAGCACAAAGAGGGGCAGCCAGAGGTTGGTGGCCTTGCTGCCTGGGAACAATGTCCCGCCTCACAAGGCTGGGCCTGGATTTTCTGGCTCTGCTGACTGCCACAGGGGATGGGAGAGGAGCACACCTCCATATGGGGGACCCCAACCCTGCCCCAGGAACTGAAGCTGTAGTTTAGGGAGGGTTAGATCCAGGCCCGAGAGGATGTTCAGCTGACAGTGCCCAGCAGATAGATACACCAGCCTCAGGAGGACTCCACTCTGCGCAAGCAGGAGCCCAGAGGCCAGGACGGGAAGAGGCATCCCTTGGAGATCTGCTGTTTATGTTTCCAGGAGCGGATGTCCCCTGGGGCCAAGAAAGGGCAGAGGGAGGGGATTAGGGCTGGAGAACGGCAGCCTGGGAGTGGGGTCCCAGCTACCCCCCAGAATCAGAACCCCAGGGCCATGGGGAGTCACCCCTCTTTGACCTGGCATTGCTCAAGGTGGCCCAAAGTCATGCTGGAGGCTGCTCCAGAGATGTCCCAACAAGAGCCACAGCCAGGGACCAGAGTCAAGGGCCACCAAAGGACCCTGACATCATAGTCACACGCCCTGACACGCCATTAGAGAGGTGAAGTTACCTTCCCAAGACTCCCCCTCGGGCAGGCTGACCTTGTGATGGCACCTCAGGTGAAGCTGCTCTCCACTCCACCCCAGTGGGGCCCCTGGGCTTGCCCACCTGGGCAGCAAACTGGGCCTCTGGAGGACTGTGCAGCCCAGGGCAGCAGCAGGCCTTGGGGAGCTCTGCTGCAGAGGCTGATGGGAAACAAACAAGCTGGGGGGCTGGTGCGTGGGCAGGGAAAAAGGACAAGTCACAGTTGATAAAAATGATAAAAACAGTGAAAGTAGCCAACTGTTTTTGAATACCACATGCCAGGCATGCATTAACAGCCTGTTTTCCAGAGAAAGAAACTGAGGCACAGAAAAGCTGAATAACTTGGTTAGTGGTGGAGCAAGGACTTGAACCCAGGCAGCTGGGCTACAAAGCTGTGTTCTCAATCACTGTGTGTCTGTCTCCCCCAGCTCCCTGCCCCCCTCCACCTGACTCCCTTGGAGGAGGTGCCAGGCAGCCTTCATGGAAACGCTTGGCATTTGCCTTGTGAAGGTCACATGGAGGTTGAGAACGGGTGTTAGTGTGTGTCTGCCAGGCAGGCATGTGGTGCCAGGTGACACGGCTGTTTGTGGGGCTGGGTGTGTGAGGAGGGTCTGTGTGTGTGTGTGTGTGTGCATGTGTGCTTGTGTGTGTGTGTGTGTGTGTGTGTGTGTGTGAGGGGTCTGGGTGCAAGGGCACCTGGGTGCACCCAGGTGTCTGTGCAGACATACGCATCTGTGGGTGCAAGTGGGGGGTCTGAGTGTTTAGGATCTGTGTGTGAGCCTTTGGGACTTGGTGAGAGTGCGCCTGTGCACCACTCAGGAGTTGTGACTGTCCCTAAGAGTCTCTGAATGTGTGCCTACGTGAATCCATGTGGGGGGGGAGCCAGGCTGGCGTTTGTGAGCAGGAGTTAGGCCTGTGGGGGCGTGTGGGGCCTGGGTGTGTGTGGCGGTGAGCGCGTGCTCCTGTGGGTGGCACAGTGGATGGAGGCTGTGTGAGGGGTGGGCCAGGGCTGCTGTAGTCTGTCACCATAGCCATAGATCAACTGTGGGTTTCTCCTTGTGCCCCCACCAGCCAGGAGACACATACCTAGCACAGTAAACACCAAGTAATGCCAATTACCCAGTGTGTGGTGTGTCTGTGTGTGTCACACATGCTGAGTGTCTGTGTGTCAGTGCTGTTGAGCATCTGTGTATACAGGCTGTTTGGAGGGGCTGGTGCAGGGCAACAGGGTCAAGGCTGGGGATCCCTGTGAATTCTGGAAACTTAAAGGCCACTTCTCTGCCCCAGCACTGGCCAGCTGATTCTAAATACCCTCTCTAGAAGGCCAGGAATCTTCCTTCCTCCTCCCATCCCCACCCCCACCCAGCTTGGTTTTCAGCCTGGCAGCCCCAGCAGGGAGGGAGAGAGGGGAAGGCTGGTGACACTGAGTGGGGTAGGGCAGGAGGATCTGGCTCCAGGCCCGTGGCCCGGGAGCAGAGCCCAAGTGACGCTGGACACCCATATTTGTTGCCAGAGTAAGTGCTAGAGCCCAGGTTTCAGCGAACAAAGAAGATGAAGGAATCCCACCTTGGACAGGCAGAAGGGTGCAGGACTCCAGCACCCATTTGGGGCAGCCACCTTCAGGAAGCCCCCAGCAGCACCAGGACCTTTAGGATCAGGGAAGGGGGTGGGGCCCCAGCCAGGTCCTGGAAGCCACTAGGGGGACTCCCCCGGGTAGGTTAGGGACCACCCCCTCACCCCCCCCCCCCCCCCCCCCCGCAGCGCAGCCAGAGCCCTCAGGACTCCAAGAAGGGGATTGGCAGCAGGCCACCCACCTGATGGATCTGCCTGGCAGGTGCCGAGGAGTTTCCTCATCGCCGAAGGAGAAGTGGACCAGGGGCTCAGGGACCGCGGGGGGCAGTGCTAGGGCAGGGGGCCGGGGCCTGTGCGGCGGGGCCGCACCTGAACGCATGGGGGCCACGCGCCGTCGGGGCGCACATGGGGACGGCTGCAAGGTGGTGTGGCGTGAACTGCTCGCTGGCCCGAGGTGTCTGCGGCCGCAGCCAGCGCCGCCTCTACCCTCCCGGTGACCCCCCCCAGGGAGGCCCGGGCGTCCGCAGCGCCGGGGCGGGCTCCGCGCCTGCCCGCCCCCCTCCCTCCCCCACGCCGGGGCCCTAAGGATCTCGGCACACACCTCCTGTCCCCTCCTGCCGCTGGCCTCGAGGCGCCCAGGGCTCTGGTTCCCCTGGCTCGGCTTGCCCCGGCCCCGGCCCCGCCTCCCTGCCCTGACGTCGAACTGGACCCGCTGGAAGGCTCCGAACGCCAGGCGCCCGGGGAGAGCGGGACTCGCGGGCCGAGTGCGGGGCCCCGTGACAAAACCCCGGGGGAGGGGCAGCGGATGGGGGTAGGTCAGAAACAGAGACAGGGAAATGGGGACGGAGACACTAAAACACGGAGAGACACTTGGAGAGAGGCACGGTTCTTCACTTCACACACCCTCCCTGACCCCATCGGGGCTCCCAGAGACCCTGGCTCCCCGCCCCCATCTTTTCCCCCGTGCATGCGCTGGGCCCCTGTCCCCTCCGTGTTTTCTCCCGGTCTTGTGTCTCCAAACTCAGGCCCCAAACAAGTGCGCCGGAGAGTTTAGGGGGAGGGGCAGCCTAGGCAAGGCCGAGGTGGGAGAGGAGAGGCCTCTCTCCCGCGCCGGCGAACCCCCAGCACCAGCCCGTGCCCACCCACCCCTGGGCTGCCAGCCTCCGCCTTCCAGGATAAACGGACATTGGGAAGCTAGACCGGATGTGGCCTCGAGGCCCGTCACCTCCAGGCTTCCCGCCCCTGCAGCCCACCCTCAAGTCTGGCCAGGAAGGGAACTTCCATCTGCCGTCTGTGCCAGGTGCGCACAGCAACACTCAGTCTCTGTCCGGGCCAGAGGGCACCGCTGGGCTGTTTCACAGGTCACAAGAGTGAGGCCAGCAGAACTAAACACACTTTCTCAGGTCACCCAGGTTGGCAGGTCTGCCTCACTCCCCCAAAGCCTGACCGCAGCCTCAGGTCTGCACAGGAAGTGGCAGGGACGCAGGGTTTATTGAGCGCCTACTGCATGCCCTATCAGATGTCTCCACGGCAACCCTGGCGGGCAGGGATGATTTTTATCGTTGCCATATGACGGAAGAGGAAAAGTGAGGCTGGAGTGAGCGAGCCCCAGACCCCAGGGGGCGCGTGAGGTGGCCAGGGGAGACGAACCCACAGCCACCAGTCCGCACTCACCCTGCCCACGCCTGGCGGCCGAAATCCTTGACGCTACGGTGGAGCCGAAGGCGGCTGCGGAAAGTGGGGGACGGGCTGGGGAAGAAGACGGGAGAGGAGGGCGGCGAACGCGGGCGGCGGGGCGCTAGCGGGGCCGGGGGCTCCGGCAGGAAAGCCTCATCTTCAGCTGCTGCCGCCGCCGGGAAGGCCGCCAGCTGCAGCTTGGAAATGCGGCCCAGGCCGCGGGGCCGCGCCATGGCCGCGGGGGGCGCGGGGCGCCCCGCCTGGCGGGCGCTGGGGAGCTGCACCGCCAGCCCCGCGCGGCCCACGCAGGCAGGTCGCCCAGCCCTCAGGGCGCCGGGCCTCACCCCGCCCGGCCGTCTTGGCCCTTCCGGCTTCGCGCTGGGGCCGCCCCCGGGGCGGGGCGGGCCTGGGGTGCCCACATGGCCGTAGCGGGTTCCGCTGCGGACCCCAGGGGTGCCCCGCAGTCCTTTTGACGTCCCCTTACTTCCCGGAAGCGTCTTCACAAGCACCAGGGACGCCCCCCAAATCGCTGGAGCATTCCCCACAAAGCCCGGTAGTGCTGAGAGGCCCCGCAGACCACAAGGGCGTCCCCGCAGTCCCTCAGACACCCTCACAATCCCGGGTGCATGCCCACTGTCCCTGAGACATCCTCACAAACCCCAGACATGCTCTGAGAGGCCTCGTAGACCCTGGGGCACTTCCACATAATTCTACCAGTGTCCTCATTGTTTCTGATACATCCTTCACAAACCCCAGGGGCACCCCAAGAATTCCAGGATGTACCCACAAATCTCAGTGATTCTGAGAGAGCCTGAGAAACGCTTTCAGACCCCAGGAGCACCCTCCATGGTTCCTCAGATGTCCCCTAGATCCCCGGGAACACTCCACTATCCTTGAGACATACAGAGACCCCCAGAATCCCTCACAGCTTCAGAGCCACTCCCACAGACCCCACGATGGCCCCCAGAATCCCAGAGTCCCTCAAAGGCTTCAAGAATGCTTCCACAGTCCCTCAGTTGTCCCCCACTCCCTAAGTGGCTCCACAGCACCCCTGAGATACCCCCATAGGTGGAGAGACCCCAACACAACCCCAGGGATGCCTTCAAACTCTGGACATGCTCCCATAACCATGGAGATGCCACCAAAATCTTGGGGTTCTCCACAGACTGCAGGGGCACAACTAGCTTCTCCACAGCTCCTGAGACACTCTTACAACCTCAGACCATCCCTAGAACCCAAGATGTACCTACAATCCTTGCGGACACCCCCAGAATGCTCCAGGGATGTTGCCACAGCTCTCATAACCCTCAAGACACCCCAAAAAACGCTGAGCATACCCACTACCTCTGAGACACTCTCTAAGGACCCCCAACCCTGCTACTCCTCAGAATCCCTAGGGCACCTTTAGAAG
Organism: Dugong dugon; assembly: GCA_030035585.1. NCBI lineage: Eukaryota > Metazoa > Chordata > Mammalia > Sirenia > Dugongidae > Dugong > Dugong dugon. The sequence goes on along the minus strand of CM057462.1, from coordinate 14,191,626 downwards.
TAGGGCCTCCACAGCTAGTGAGGTGGCACCAAGAGCCTGGGTGCCCCTCAGTGCTAACTCCCACAGTAGACACAGTAGCACACACAGATGGAGGCTTTCTGGGGGCCCAGCAGTTGCCCTGCATGCCCAACCACTGTGACCCTGTAGGGTGCATATTATCCCCTTGCACAGATGAGAAAACCAAGGCTCAGAGAAGCAAAGACCCTTGAACAGAGCCAGTCAGCTGGTTATAACTCCAGAGACACACCCAACCTGTCCACATCTCTTTGGGGATGGGGAAGAAGGAGACACTTGTTTTAAATAAGAAAAAATGGGGTGATTCTGCATTTTAGGGCCCCCACCTGTATGAAATACTTTTCTCTCTCTTCCTGTTGGCTCTGATGCCATAGGGCCCAGAGTCTTGTGGCCTAGGCTTGAGTCTGGCCTCTGGCAGTTAAGTACGTGACCTAGGGCAAGTCACTTCATTTCACTGAGCTTCAGTTTCCCCAGCTATAAAATGGGTATGAGAATACTACCCACCCTGTGGATGGGCTCAGAAACATGTCACACATAATAAGCTCTCACTAGATGTGAGCTATGATTATTACCATTATTTGACAAAACATTTAAGGGCTTATGATGTTCCAGCCACTGTGAGGCTACAGGTGATGATGACAATAACAATAGCGGCTAACCCTTTAGAAGGCTTCCTATGCATTCAGTGTCCCTACCTATGAAAACCAAACCCATTGCCATTGAGTCAACTCCGACTCATAGCGACCCTACAGGACAGAGTAGAACTGCCCCATGGGGTTTCCAGGGGGCAGCTGGTGGATTCGAACTACCAACCTTTTCATCAGCAGCCAAATGCTTAACCACTTCACCACCAGGGCCCCCTCTAGCTAAGATCTTACTTAATCCTCACGAACCCCCCAGGAGATGATACTGTCCCCATTTTACAGACGGAAAAACTGAGTCTTGGAGGGAAATAACCTGCTCAAGGTCACACAGCCAGTGAGTAGCTGAGCCAGACTCTAGATCAGTGTTTCTCACCCTTGATTTCCTTATTGCCCCCCCCCCAACCAAACCAAACCAAACCCATTGCCATAGAGTCCATTCCGACTCATGTCAACCCCACATGCTTCAGAGTAGAACTGTGCTCCACAGGGTTTTCTTAGCTATAATCTTACAGAAGCAGGTTGCCAGGACTTTCTTCTGTGGCGCTGCTAGGTGGATTCACACAGTCAACCTTTTGGTTAGTAGCCAAGAGCAAACCATCTGTGTCACCCAGGGACCTCACCCTCCCTAAGGAGGAGGCTTTTTAGACATTTTTTCCCTAATGACCTCTCCCATGAAATATTAATACCACAATATACTGTAATTCTGTTTATATAATGTGTGTGCAAAAAAAATCAAACCAGTTGCTATCAAGTCGATTCTGACTCATAGCGACCCTACGTCAGATTCAAACTGCCGACCTTTTGGTTAGCAGCCAATCTCTTACACATTGAGTACACCTGTGCTTTATACATAAACGTTAAAGATTTTTTCATCACCTTCTCCAAGAACCAAATTTCTTACCCTTGGGGGTGATATCACCCCATTGGGAATGCAAGGTCTCCCAACCTCGGCACTATTGGTATTTAGGGCCAGATAATCCTTTGTCCTGGAGGTTGTCCTGTGCATTGTAGGATGTTTAGCAGCATCCCTGCCCTCTATCCACTAGATCCCATTTCAGAGATGGGGAAGCTGAGGTGCGGAGAAGGGTTGGTTACCCAGCTGGAAGGAACAGAGCTGGATTATGACCCCAAGTGTCTGGTTCCAGAGACTAGAATTTTAGCCACTAGAAGACACAGGCCCTTCATGGGGTCAGTCTCCTTCCAGCCCAGTGACCTTTGCCCCTTCCTAGGAAGTCCAGTGTAAAAGGAGACTTGACCATGGCCTACGAGGCCCGGCAAGAGCTGCCCTGTCACCTCCCTGACTCATTTCCTTTCTCTCACCCCTCACTCACTATGCACCAGCCACACTCATCTCCCTGCTCTTCCTCCAATATATTAGACATGCCACCACCTCAGGACCTTTGCACTGGCAGTTCCCTCTGCCTGGAACCCTGTTCCCTCAGACACACGCATAGTCCCCTCCCTCACTTCATTCAGTTTTCTGCTCAAATGTTACCTCCTTAGAGAGGCTTCCTCTGACCCTAAGGTTCCTCTCATCCCATCCATTTCTTTTCTTCATATCCCACGCCACCATCGGAATTATTGTATGCCTTTACTTGCTATTTCCGTCTCAGCCACTAGTCTGAAAACTCCAGGAGGCAGGGACTCGGTCTATGTCATTTTGCACTGTAGCCCTGAAGATGCCCAATCAATGTTTGTGAAATGAATGGCCCTGTGGAGCCCTGGTGGCGCAGTGGTTAAGAACTCGCTGCTAACCAAAAGGATAGCAGTTTGAATCCACCAGCCATTCCCTGGAAACCCTATGGGGCAGTTCTACTTTGTCCTGTAGGGTCACTATGAGTTGGAATCAACTCGATGGCAGTGGGTTTGGTCAGGTTTTGGTTACAAATGAGGAAATTGAGGTTCAGACACTAGTGTACACACTTGAGGGGCTCCCAGCAAGAAAAGGGCAAAGACTGGATTCAGAGGTATAGCGAGGGGGAGGTTATAGAGGGGCATTTGCCCCCGCGGTGCAAGTCCAAGGGGGTACCAGATGAGGCCAAGCAGCAAATCCTCCCCTACCCACCCCAGCGATGAGGGGGTACACAAACTTAGAGATTGCCCCTGGGCACTCCTTACCCTCGCTAAACCTCTGACTGGATTGCAACTCTTACTTAGGAGTGAAAACAGTGGGCTCAGCTGCCCTGTAAAACTCTGTTCTCATTCTGCCAGTCTGCCCAAAGCCCGTTTCCTGCAACTCAGAGGGGCTTGCAGTGGCTCTGTTACCAGTGAAAGATGAGGCACCCTGGCAGCCAGGGGCTTGGGTGTGCGGTTTAGGGGACGCCCCCTTTCTGCTGATGTCACTTGAGGAAGTGCGTCTTCAAAACACCAGCTCTGGCTGCCCAGCCCCGTGCCAGACATCTCAGCGTTACCACAACCCTGGGGTTGGGCAGTCTTATTCTTGAGTTTTGCTCTACTGATGAGGAAACCGAAGCTCAGGGAGAATCTGCAGGCAGGGCCACAGTTTGAATCCCACTGGTCTGGATTCAAGGAGACCTAGTTTTTAATCTCTGTGCTGCTCTTCCTTGCTGTGTGACCTTGTCCAAGTCATTGCATCTCTGTTTCCTTGGCAGGAGTGAAGAGCCAAGGACCTTGTTGGTTTTAGTTGCTATCAAGTCGATTCCGACTCATGACGACCCCACGTATTACAGAGTAGAATTGCTCCATAGGGTTTTCTTGGCTGTAATCTTAATGGAACTAGATCGCCAGGCCTTTTCTTCTGCAGTACTGCTGGGTGAGTTCTAACCGCTAACGTTTGGGTTAGCAGTCAAGCCTTAGATGCTGAGTGTTAAACTACAGGTTGGTGGTGGGAGGCCCGGCCATGGGTACAGGGAAGGGCGAGCAGGCAGGATGTAAACTCCGCGTCGCCGCCGAGAACATCTCAGCCAAGTTCCTCTCCTCTCCATCCGCCAGGCGGCTCTCTCCGACGCTCTGGGAAGGAGCCGGGTGGAGGAGGATGGAGACAGCGCACTAGTCCCAACCCGGGGAGGGCAAGGACCCAACCCGGAGCCTGTGGTCGGCCGGCCTGGCGCCCTCCGGGACGCTCAATAACCATGAAATAATAATACTGGGCGCCGCTGTAGTGCCGGCGGCGGCGACTTTGCTTTGCTCGGCGATCAGCGTTCTGGAGGCAGGTCGGGCCTCGGAGCACACACCCAGGCTGTACCTTTCTCATCGTCCAGCAGAGGGCGCGCGGAGGGAGGGGCGCGAGGAGAGACCCGCTCCCAGTACAGATCCAGAGATATCGGAGCGCCAGCGACCAGGGAAGGTGAGGACCCAGGTGAAGACAGAGACTACGGGCGATAGACAGACCCCCGCCCAGCTGCCTCCACCTCTTTTTGGGTCCACGCAGCGTTTTTATAGCGTTTCCCTGGGTGGGGAGAGTTTGGGGGACCCAAAAGCAGGCAGCCCCTCTACCAAACGTCCTTCTCCTCCTCACGCTCCATCTGCCTCTTGACAGAGTGTGCCGTGACTCAGCCCCGCAGGGCGCCAGAAGCTCCGGTTTGTATATCTGCAGGTCTGGAGGGGGTGCGTGGGTGCCATCTCTGACAGGGGCAGTGCCCTCTCTAAGGGTTCCTATGACTCAAGTCTGGAGGGATTCTCTGGAGCCCCCTTCTGGAGGCTGGGTAAACTTCGACTTGGGGAGCGCTAGGAGCCCCCTTTGGGGAGAAGTGGCCTGGCGCGCGCCTGTTCTAAGGAGAGGGAGTTCCCAGCAGAGGCCTCTCAGTTCCCCTTTCCTCTTTTCTGCCTAGAGAAGGACACTGGCACCAATGACCCCCCCTCAGGCTACAGCCCACCCACCGGGCCCAGATGTGGGCACTGGCACAGCCACGGGCCCAGAGTGTGACAGAAACCTGAGCCCCTGAAGTTCCTGCTTTCTCTCCCCACCACAGAGGAGCAGGGTCCACCCAGGCCCCACCCCCTCTCCCCTAAGGCCAGGTCCCTGAGCAACTATCCACGGTGTGAAGCCCTTTACACACATCCCTGAGGGCAGAGAACTTTCAAACTGACCCCCACAGAACAGTACCACCAACATCCCTGCTTTACAGATGGGGAAACTGAGGCTCAGAGAGGGTAAGTCACTTGCACAAGGATTCACGGGCATCAGACAGATCTGTCTTGTGCCGGATGCCGTTTCCTGGTTGTGTGAGCTTGGGTGAAAAGGAGAACGGACTTTGCATCTCTAGGCCTCAGTTTCCGCATGTGTCCAACAGAGATTCCTCACCCAGCACTGGGGATGAGGACGTGTGGAAAAGTCCCTGGCATGGAGCCCCAGAGTAAGCCATTACGAGATGGATACCAATAAAATAATGATGACAATTACCACTCAGCCACTGTCCCCCTAGAGTTGGCATCCCAGGAGGCCAGGGTAGGGGGAGTCTCCAGGGCTTTAAAAAGGGGTGAGGCTGGGTTCCTACTGCACCCCACCACCACTTTCTTCTCTCAGTGACCTGCATCAGTTTGGACTGCTGCCCCTGGTCTTGGCATTTCCTGTTGATTTCAGCTTTGTTTTCCTTCAGCTTCTTTCACACTCTCCTTGGGAAATATCAGGCTGTGTGTGCTGAACCCATGATGCTTGCTTCCTGGGCAGGGACGGGGTCCCAGGGCTGGGAGTGCCCAGAATGGGAGTAGTAGGCTTGGGGAGCTGTAGTACCTGCTGGAGGGGCCCTGAAAGACCTAGGAATAGTAGAGTGACAGCCCAGAGGGCCTGCATTCAGGAACCCAAGGGGTGAGAGGCCCCCATCTGACTTAGTATTGTCTCAAGAAGAGGGGCACACATGGTGCAGAGCACACGGTCAAAGCCGTCAGTCACATGCCACCATAGCAGGCAGACCCCAGAGCACCATCGCAGCAGATACAGTAACTAGGCAATTGGAGGACAGAGAGCTCACCCACCTGTCGGCCAGGAGCACAGAGCAGCGATGAGGACACCCTGTAGGCCAGAGCGCAGACCCCGGACGTGAGGCTGGCAGGCAGCCGAGAGCATGGCCACAGTGGCCCAAACCAGTGTCCCAGAGAGCACAGACAGTCCCACTGACACAATCTCACATTGTCCCCAGGAGTGTACACATCACAGTGTCACAATTACTGCATCCCAGGAGTGCATAACTATCACAACTACTGTCCCAGGAGAACACAGTCACCCTGTCACAGTCACAGTGTCCAGGGGCACACACAGTCACCCTGTCACAGTCACAGTGTCCAGGGGCACACAGTCACCCTGTCACAGTCACAGTGTCCAGGGGCACACAGTCACCCTGTCACAGTCACGGTGTCCCAGAAGCACACAGTCAGCTTGTCACAGTCACAGTGTCCCAGGGGCACACAGTCACCCTGTCACAGTCACAGTATCCAGGGGCACACACAGTCACCTTGTCACAATCACAGTGTCCAGGGGCACACGCAGTCACCCTGTCACACAGTGTCCCAGAAGCACACACAGTCACTTTGTCATAGTCACAGTGCCCAGGGGCACACACAGTCACCCTGTCACACAGTGTCCCAAAAGCACACACAGTCACCCTGTCACAGTCACAGTGTCCCAGGGGCACACACAGTCACCCTGTCACAGTCACAGTGTCCAGGGGCATACAGTCACCCTGTCACAGTCACAGTGTCCCAGGGGCACACATAGTCACCCTGTCACAGTCACAGTGTCCCAGGGGCACACATAGTCACCCTGTCACAGTCACAGTGTCCAGGAGCATACAGTCACCCTGTCACAGTCACAGTGTCCAGGGGCACACACAGTCACCCTGTCACAGTCACAGTGTCCAGGGGCACACAATCACTGTCACAAGCACAGTATCCCAGGGGCACACGCAGCCGTGCTGTCACAATCACAGTGTCCCAGAGGCACATACAGTCACACTCACAATCACAGTGTTCCAGGAGCCCACGCAGTGACCCTGTCACAATCACAGTGTCCCAGGAGCACACATAGTGACCCTGTCACAATCAGTGTCACTGTCAAAAGCGCAGGACCTCAGAAACCCAGGTGGAACACCCAGTCAAGTCAACCACAGCTAGTCATCACATCCACAGTCAGAGCCCTGGGGGGACAGAACTCAGGTGGGTCAGAGGCTATACACCACCGCCCGCCCAATGCCTTCCCTACTACATTGTCGCCTCGGAGGAGGCAGGGACTCCCTCACCCTATGCTGGACAGTGCACCCCTCCGCACTGTTCTCTACCGCTGGGCAGCTCTTGCCCTCAGAGGGGGCTCCAACCCAACACATAGGCCCCAACACAGTGTAGCCCAAGACGCCCCCTCTGGGCTTCTGACTCCAGTGCTGCAGGGTGAGTCCGCAAGTACACCCCACCCCACACAGTCCTCCACCCCCTACAAGGACCCTGAGACCCCTCCAGCCTGGAGCAGATTATGGTCCTAGCAGGTACCCCTCTAAGTGTCCCCAGGGCACCCCCAAGCACACTGAATCTAGCCTTCAACAAGGTGCCACCCGGAAGATCCCTCCAAAAAGCGCTACTCAGCCTATCCGTCGCCCTGCACTACCACCACCGAGGATCTAGACCCCTAAAGTTGCGGTCCCGTCCCCCAATCCAGACCCTGTTGATACCACTCGTAACATGGCTCCTCTAAGTCCACCTCTGGACGGGCTCCATCGGAAGCCTCCCGCACAGTGCACGGCCAGGAACGTGGTCCCGGACGCCCCCGCAGTAGACAGACCACCCCCCCCCAACGCCAAGCACACTGACCCCACCCGCGTCACAGCGCCCCCTGCGGTCGGCTGGGCGAGTTGCGTCCTCTCTGCGCGCTTATCCGCTCCGCGCGCATCCACCGCCCAGGGTCTTACCGCCTGCAGCTACCTCCGCCCGCGCCGCCACTGCCCGTGCCGTGGAAGGACGAGGGCCAGGACATGCGGGACGTGCGCAGGCCAGGCCGGTCGCTGGTATCCACGGCGTCGGCGCGTTCTATGGGCCGGTGCGGCGGCCGTTCGGGCTCTGCGCGCTCTGCGCTGTCCGAGTAGCCGCGCTGCTGGATACGGATAGGGGTCCGCGGCTGCCGCCACAGGTGCTGGGGGGGCGGCTTCAGGGTAGCCTGGCCCTCCCGGGGCCCAGGCAGGGACAGAGACAGGCTCCTCTCCGAGGGGGCGGCCGGGGGCTCCATGGCGCCGGCCTCCACCCGCGCCCCGGGGGCCCCGGCCTCTCCACGCTGCACCTCGCTCAGCTGCTCGCGAGCCGACGCTTCCAGGGCCCCACGGGTGCACCCGGCCTCGGTGGGGCCATGGCGCCCCGGGGACAGACCCGGGGGCTCTGCGGGCCGATCGCCCCCGGGCCGGGCGCCACGGCTTCCTGTCCGCACCCGACGCTTCCCTCCCGGCCGGGATGCGCTCTCAGCGCTCGGCGCCCAGCTCGGCGCCAACCCTGGCTCCTCCGCCCCGCCCCGCCCCTCCCCGCCCCCCGCCCGCCGCGGCTGTCAGCGCCGCCCCCCTCCTCCTCGGTCCGGGCCAGTGGGGGGCAGCCACCCAAGGAAGGGGGGGCCCTCCCCTCCCACGCTGAGCCCCATTCCCGGCGGGGAGGGGGCGCCGGAACTCTACTCTCTCCAGAGCGCCCTGCGTTGCCGCGGAGCGCACGGGCACCAAGGAGTTAAGCGGGTAATCCGACCGGGAAGAAGACAGGCGACTGGTTGCTGGTGTGTCAGTCAGTCCGTCCATCATGGCGGGGCGGAGCCCAGGGTTGGAGTGTCCTCGCCGCTACCCCTGGCCAGGGGAGGTTGTGGATAGTAGGTCCCGGTGCCACGGGCACGGTGCCTGCGGCCGGCAGCGGCAGTGTGCGGGAAACTTCCTGCGGATGGGTCCGAGGATGGCAATGGTGTGTGTCCGGGGCGGGGTGTGCACGCACGTGGCCCCTTCCGAGGGTTGTCTGTGTTTTCGGTGTCGGCTGGAAGTGTGCGTGTGCACGTGGTTGGCTGCTGCGGGCTGCCTGTTTCTCTGGATTTCGCTGTGTATCTGTGTGTATTTCTGGGGGTGAAGGATGTGTGCGCACGTGTGCTTCCTGTTTGGAGGGTGTGCGCCTCTACAGGGTCTGTTCCGGTGGCCTGGGGGCTATGTGTGTGTTCCCACGCTTTTGGTGTGCTTTGTGGTCCATGCGTGTGTGCAGTCGGCGGTGTGCTTGCGATTCAGCCTCGGTCGTCTGACTGTGGTGTCTTGAGTGCGTATAAGTGTGCTGGTGCCTTGGGGGTGTTTCTGGGGTGTGTTTCTTTGGTTCCCGTGTGGCTCCGGGAGGACACCGTGGCCACTAGCCTGGCTGCCAGCCCACTGCTCAATTTATCGCTGTCTCTTTTAAAGTGTTTCTGCGGGAGGTAAACTGAGGCAAGCTCGCCGCAGCCGCTGAGAGCACCCGCCTGCCCCTTTTAGGCTAGTAAACAGCCGCGCCTCCTCCCGCGGCCCCCGCCAGCAGAGCCCCCCTTCCGGCACCTAAATCGGGAGTTGCCGTGACTCACGCTCCCGCTTCCCCCAGCGCCGCGCCGAGCAAGCAAGTAGTGAGCGAGCGGGATCTGAGCACCCCCACCCCCCACCCCCGGCCCCGGCCGAGCCGGGCAGGTGGCTGAGCGTAGGGCGAGGGGCGCGCACGCGCCCTGGTGCCCCTCCCCCAGGGCCGATCCGTGATCCGCGCGAAGCCGCCCCAGTGCGCATCCGAGGGCAAGGCCAGCGCCCCCGAGCGCCCCTTCCCACGGGCTCCCTGGGGCAGACCGCGCTGTCTGCCACCGCCCCTCTACCCCGGTGCTGTACTCATTATAAAAAACTGCCGGTCTCCAACCCCCACAGCCGCTTTTCTTCCCGCCTAAGGGGGCTTCGAGCGTGGGCGCACGCGGAGCAAAAGTCAGCCCCCCCCATCAGAAGCTGCTGGGTGTCGCAGAGACGAGAATTGTGCTCCCCACTTCTCGCGGGGAACCCCCCAAGTACGCGCTCCAGTAGACTTCTGGGAGAATCTGCAAGGGCTGAGGATCGCCCCAGATTATTTGAGGGTCCTGGGCTGAGCCAAATTCTTGATGAGGGGTGTTTGTAGCGTTGGCCAGACGTTTGGAAGGGGGATGGGAACGCCCTGGATGAGGTGGGGGAGAGAGACTAGCCACAGCTGAGGTTGCCGAAGAACGAGGGCGGGGGCGAGAGGAGGCAGAGGGCCAGAGCTGGAGGTGGGGGCTGTGGCCTGAGGCTGGGATGATCAGGTAGAAAATGAAGGCGGTAGAGCCTTTGGGGGAGTGGGGGGAGGCGCGAAAGACAGTCACTTCATCCCCTCATCTGGAAATGAACCATTGTACCAGGACCCAAGCAGAGACCCTGAGTAGATAAACTGGGTAAACTGGGGGCGGCGGGGAGGAGGGGGGTGGAGGCTGCAGGGAGCAGTGGCCTGGGGAGAGCACTGGCGTAGGGACAGGCCAGCAGCCAGAGCCAGCTCAGCTGTCTGCCTTTAAGACTCATTCTTGGGCCAAGACAGGGGTGGGGGTGCTCTTGGAGGACCCCGGATGAGAAATAGCAAGAAGGTGAAGGCTGAAGCTGGGCTCAAAGACCCTCCCAGAAAAAAATGCCCTCCAGACCTCCAGGATCCCACTATCCCCTCTGGAAATGAAAGAAACCGAATCCTTCCAGCAGGGAAACGCCGGCCCACAGCGCACTGGTCAGAAGCCCAGTCCTCAGCCTGTGCTCGCTCGGTGAATGTGGGGGCATTGCTGGTGGCAGGAAGTCTGAACCCCCTTTTCTCAATCCTGCCCCCTGCAGAATCAGGCAGCTGCAAAAATGGAAGAAGGGGTTCCTAGAGGCTGCAAGAGGCGCCTTGGGGGAGGGGTGCCACAGCCCGACGGTCCAGGCTTCAGGGAGCCTGGAGCTCCAGAAGGGCTGGTGACTGGATTAAGCCCAGGTGGCCCTGTTCCTCCTCCCTTTCCCCCATCCTAGCCAGGTCCCTCTCGCGCCTACCTGTCGGCCTCCGCCCTGGTGATGGAAATCCGCGGTGGGATCAGCAGCGGCAGCGTGGTAGGCCGTGGCGGTAGAGAGACCCCAGGGTCCGAGGGCTCAGTCTGGGCCCAGCCCAGGCCAGGACCGGACGAAAGGCGGCGGCGGGGGCGGCGGAGGTCGGCCCCCAGCATGTTGTAGCAGCCGGGCTCGGGGATCTCCCGCAGCCTCTGCGGGGGAACAAGGGCGGGATGGGGGCGCCGCATAGCTGGACAGCTCTGAGCCCCAACCCCCAGGAACGTCCCCACCCAACCATCTGAGGGCGTGGCTGATGGGGGGATAGGCCCTCAGTGCCCTTATCACATCTAAGCCACTCGCTGACCCCTCCCACCAAAGGTCCCCTCCACTCCTCACATCTGGGGAGTACTTTCTCAGCCATAATTTTTGTGGGGCTCTCTCTCACTGTCCCAGCCCTGGGGCTCTGGGTCCTCAAGTCAGTGCACTCCTGTCCCTCACGTCTGAGGCCCCTCTAACACCTCATTTTTTAGGTCTTTTTTCATGCTTCAGGGAGCAACCTCTTGTCCTTCATGTCTGTGGCCCCTCCCACCCCTCACGTCTGAGACCCTCATGCCCAGCGCCCTCCTCCTATCTCCTCCCCACAATCCTCTCCCTAGTTGGGAAGCCCATTGCTCTCTGCTCCTGGTCTGAGAGCTCATAATGCAGGCAGCAGGAGAAGAACGGAATCAAGGATGTAAACGGAGGCACAAGGGAAAGCCTCGCAGCTTCGAGGCAGTGACGCCACTCTCAGGAAACCGCGATCACCAGAGGGCGTCCGTCTTTTCCCCGTGACCCATGCCCCGCCCCCGCCAGACCCCGCCCGTCGCACCTCGTCCCCCGTCCCGGCCACCGACAGGACACTGCGACTCCTCTTCATCCCGCCAACTTAGAGCGCAGTGAGGGATGCAGGGGCCATGGCGGCTCGGGCCAGCGCCTCCTGCAGGACCAAACCGAAGGCATCCGCCATTAGCGCCCAGGGGCTCCCCCTGCCGGTCGGGCCTGGAACCCGCTCCCGCCCCGGAGCTGATGGCCTCTCTCGGGGAGTGACGTCAGCAGGCGGTTGACGCATTGCCTGGCAGTGACGTCTCCCGCCCGTTACCAGGGCTACGGCTGACGCACGGCTGGGCTCTGGACAGCGTCGGTGCCCAGCTCCGCCGCTGGGGGGCCGGGCGCCTCCGGGGCCGGGTTGCCCCAGCCCCCACCTATCTTCCCGCGGGGGTTTCCCCGGCTCGGGGATCCCGCAGAGAAGACCAGGAGCTCCCGGAGGCGGCCGCGTGTGGCGCATGGTCCGAGCTGGGGGCCGTAGGAAGCGTCTCCTCCGAGCTGTTGGGCTTTTATGCCTAAACCCGAAATAACTCTGATGTGCGGGGGCTGGGCGCAGAGAGACGGCAGCATGGGCGCAGATGGGGGACGCGCAGGCAGAGGCGCGCGGAGACAGACAGGGTCGCGTGGAAATAGAAACAGACAGACAGGGACAGAGACGCAGTTAGCGATGATGGAAGCGCGCTGCTGCAGCCGTTGCAAGTCTAAAAGCTTGGGGTAGAGAAGGCTGGCCCACTCACTTTTGCGCCCAGGCGCTGCAGATTATTGCTGTGTGGCCATGGGTCAGTGGCTTCAACTCTATGAACCTCACTTTCTCTTCCGTGTACTGAAATGATAATCTCTGCGGGGTCCGTGTGAGACTGCGATGAGATCATATTTGAAATCTCACAGAACAGTGTCTAGCACTCGGTGCCAGAAAAACCATTGCCGTGGAGTCGATGCCGATTCACAGCGATCCTCTAGAACAGAGTAGAACTGCCCCCATAGGTTTTCCAAGGCTGTAATCTTTGAAGTATGGTGTTGGGGAAGAATATTGAATATACCATGGACTGTCAAAAGAACGAACAGGTCTGTCTTGGAAGAAGCACAATCAGAATGCTCCTTAGAAGCAAGGATGGTGATGCTCTGTCTCACACACTTTGGACATGTTATCAGGAGGGATTAGTCCCTGGAGGGCATCATGCTTGGTAAAATAGAGGTTCAGGGAAAAAGAGGAGGACCCTTGATGAGATGCATTGACACAGTGGCTGCAACAATGGGCTCAAACATTTGGACGATTGTGAGGACGGCACAGGACTGGGCAGTGTTTTGTTCCGTTGTACACAGGGTGGCTGTGAGTTGGGACTGGACAGTACCTAACAACAACAACAATCTTCATGGAATCAGACCGCCACATCTTTTTCCCTCAGAGTGGCTGGTGGGTTCAAACCACCAACCTTTCGGTTAGCAGCCAAGTACTTTAACCACTGCATCACCAGGGCTTCTTAAGCACTCAGTAAGGGCTTACTAAATTCTTAACATATGAACCTGTGGTAGCCAGTTAGAACCCAAGTCCGATCATGTCCCTCTTCTGCCCAAAATCCTCAATGGCTCCCATTGCACTTAGAAGAAAAGTCAAAATCCTCAACACATGGCCTATACAGCCCAGCACCATGTGCCCCCTCACCTCCCTGCCTTCCTAACTCCTCTCCTCCCCCGTCCCTCTGGCTTATTCGGCTCCAGCCACACTGGCCTCCTGTTTCTGGACGCACCAGCCACACTAGGACAAGTGAATGTACGCATCATCTCTCCTGACTTAGCACTTAGCACTCAATGGACCCTTGACAGCCACCTGTTGAACAAATGGATGAATGTAAAAAGATAACCTAAAGGTCATCTCCAATTTCTCAGCCTAAGAGAGCGAGTGCATGTTCTGGGCTCCCACTGCCACCTATTCTGTCATTAAAGCACTTGTCACTCTGAGTTGTAATTGCCTATATTTCCCAGTAGACTGGGCATTCTGTGAGGGGAAGAACTATGCCTATTCATCACAGTCCCTCTCCACCCTGATCAGGGCCTAGTACACATAATCTCAACAAATGCTGAATGAATGAAGGAAGGAAGGAATGAGGCAGACACAAAGAGGTACTGAGAGACACTTGCAGGGAGATAGATATGCTCAGACAGGCAGAGGGAGGGCTGCGTAGTACAAAGCTCCAGCTTCCGAATTAGACCAACAGACCTGTATTAAAGTCCCGGTCCTGCCACTTATTAGCTGTGTTACCTTGGGCAAATCACCCAGCTTCTCTGGGTCTCAGTTTCCCCATCTGTAAAATAGCGATAATACTAGTAGCTACCCAATGGAGCTGCGGTGATGATGAAGAAGCCATGCACATAAAGTTCTGAGCACAATGCCTGGCTCATAGTAGGTGCTCACAAAATGGTAGCCACTATTCTAATAATCATAATAATTGTTGTTATTGATTCACGTGGAGCTACAGACAGACACAAGAGACAGCAAAGTATTCACAGAAATCTTACCTCTTCCCACCCTCCCCCTCGCTCATTTTCCTCCAGTCCTACTAGCCTCCTCACTGTGCCTCAAACACTCCAAGCATTTTCCCACCTCAGGGCCTTTGCACTTGCTTTCCCCATCACATGAGAAACAAGCCTCAGAAATCCTGTGCCCTCCCGCTCCCCTGGTTCCTCTCACACTGCATGTTTTGTTTTGTTTTAGACTTATAACAGTCTAACAAAATATGCAGATTACTTTTTATTGTTATTAGATATTGCCTTTTCTTTGATTAGGATGCAAAGCAGGGATGGTGGTCTGTTTTGTTTCCTAATGGGTCTCAGGGCCTAGAACACTGCTGACATGCAATAGGTGCTCCACAAATATTTCTTGAATGAATAAATGAATCGACCTGGTACCCTCACCTCCTTCGGGTCTCTGCTCTAAGTCACTTCCTTCCAGAGGCCTTCTCTGAGGTAGACTGCCCCCACAGCCCTCACTCCCTGCCCCTCACCCAGCTTGATTTTTTTTCCTGACATACATCTTCATCTGTTCCCCCTCTCCCCAACAGCTCAGACCCACAAGGGCAGGAGATTTTTCTGTGTCCTTCTAGGCTGTATCCATAATGTGCAACCTGTGCAGTTGCCCAGGTCCCAGCCCCAGTGCTCAGAAGGGCCCCATTCACGACCTTGAGTATATCCCACCTGAATTTAGAGACCATCTCAAGAATAGATTTGACCTGTTGAACACTGATGACCGAAGACCAGTTGAGTTGTGGAATGACTTCAAGGATATCATACGTGAAGAAAGCAAGAGGTCATTAAAAATACAGGAAAGAAAGAAAAGACCAAAATGGATGTCAAAAGAGACTCTGAAACTTGCTCTTGAATGTCAAGTAGCTAAAGCAAAAGGAAGAAAGATAAACAGAAGATTTCAAAGGGCTGCTCGAGAAGACAAAGTAAGGTATTATAATGACACGTGCAAACAGCTGGAGATAGAAAACCAAAAGGGAAGAACACGCTCAGCATTTCTCAAGCTGAAAGAACTAAAGAAAAACTTCAAGCCTCAAGTTGCAATAGTGAAGGATTCTATGGGGAAAATATTAAACGACACAGGATGCATCAAAAGAAGATGTAAGGAATACACAGAGTCATTATACCAAAAAGGATTGGTTGACGTTCAGCCATTTCAAGACGTAGCATATGATCAGGAACCGACGGTACTGAAGGAAGAAGTCCAAGCTGCATTGAAGGCATTAGTGAAAAACAAGGCTCCAGGAATTGATGGACTATCAATTGAGATGTTTCAACAAATGGATGCAGCACTGGAAGTGCTCACTCGTCTATGCCAAGAAATTTGGAAGAGAGCTACCTGGCCAACCGACTGGAAGAGATCCATATTTATGCCTATTCCCAAGAAAGGTGATCCAACTGAATGCAGAAATTATCAAACAATATCATTAATATCAGACACACAAGCAAAATTTTGCTGAAGGTCATTCAAAAGGGCTGCTGTAGTATATCCACAGGGAACTGCCAGAAATTCAGGCCAGATTCAGAAGAGGACGTGGAACCAGGGGTATCATTGCTGATGTCAGATGGATCCTGGCTGAAAGCAGAGAATACCAGAAAGATGTTTACCTGTGTTTTATTGACTATGCAAAGGCATCTGACTGTGTGAATCATAACAAATTATGGGTAACATTGTGAAGAATGGCAATTCCAGAACACTTAATTGTGCTCATGAGGGACCTGTACATAGATCAAGAGGCAGCTGTTTGGACAGAATAAGGGGATACTTCATGGTTTAAGGTCCGGAAAGGTGTGCGTCAGGGCTGTATCCTTTCACCATACCTATTCAATCTGTGTGCTGAGCAAATAATCCCAGAAGTTGGACTATATGAAGAAGAATGGGGCATCAGGATAGGAGGAAGACTCATTAACAACCTGCATTATGCAGATGACACAGCCTTGCTTGCTGAAAGTGAAGAGGACTTGAAGCACTTACTGATGAAGATCGAAGACCACAGCCTTCAGTATGGATTACACCTCAACATAAAGAAAATAAAAATCCTTACAACTGGACCAATAAGCAACATCGTGGTAAATGGAGAAAAGATTGAAGTTGTCAAGGATTTCATTTTACTTGGATCCACAATCAACACCCATGGAAGCAGCAGTCAAGAAATCAAAAGATGCGTTGCATTGGGCGAATCTGCTGCAAAAGACTTCTTTAAAGTGTTGAAAAGCAAAGATGTCACCTTGAAGACTAAGGTGCGCCTGACCCAAGCCATGGAGTTTTCAATCACCTTACATGCATGCGAAAGCTGGACAATGAATAAGGAAGATCGAAGAAGAATTGACTTTGAATTGTGTTGGCGAAGAATATTGAAAATACCATGGACTGCCAAAAGAATGAACAGGTCTGTCTTGGAAGAAGTACAATCAGAATGCTCCTTAGAAGCAAGGATGGTGACACTACGTCTTACATATTTTTGGACATGTTGTCAGGAGAGCTCAGTCTCTGGAGAAAGACATCATGCTTGCTAAAGTACAGGGTCAGCAAAAAAAGAGGAAGACCCTCAACAAGATGGACTGACACAGTGGCTGCAACAATGGGTTCAAGCATAACAATGATTGTGAGGATGGTGCAGGACCGGGCAGTGTTTTGTTCTGTTGTACGTAGGGTCGCTGTGAGTCGGAACCGGCTCGACGGCACCTAACAACAACTGTAACGTTGCTGTCTTGAAATTCTTCTTAAGTCTGAACTCGGGGCCCTGCATTTTCTTCTTGCTCTGGGCCCTGCAAATTCTATTGCCAGTCCTGGCTGTTTGCCCCAGTGCTGGAACAGCCCCTGGCCCATGATAGACACTCAAGGATTTGTGGAATGAAGGAAGAAATGGAGGCATGGATGCCCAGAGGAGGCTGACAGGCCGGAGAGAGAAGCAGAGATGCACACCCCACCATCACTGGACACATGTGAACATCTGCAGACATCAGCCCAGCATAAGCCGGGAAGCGGGAGGCAGGGCCTCAGGAACTGGCCTGATGCCCCAGGTCGGGAGGTGCCTGTAAGCCTGTCTACCCTCCCCTGGGCAGCAGGTCGGCTGGGGAGGGGGTTCCAGATGGCAGAGGAGACCGCACTGGGCAGCTGGCATTGAGCTTGGGTTGGTGGCCTTGCAGCCCCTGGCCTGGCCTGCGGGAGGAGCCCAGCCTCCTGCTCACCCCCACCTCCCTCAGAAGGAGGCAGGAACGGGTGGCCACACAGGAGGGAAAGAAGTGAGGATAAAGGCCCTGAATATCCCCTGAGTAATCAGGCCTAGGAGGGACTGTAACTTTCCAAGCTACATGCCTGGAGCTGCAACAGGGCTGGAAAGGACTGTCAGGGGCCCCAGGCATGTGTGCGCACGCGTTAACTTTGGACAGGGCTGTGCATGTGTACCTGGACGGGCAGAAATTTCTAAGAGTGTGAGTGCTGTGTAGTTGAGGTGTACCTGCGTGAGTGAGCACACATTATGGGATGACACCATGTCAGTCTACGTGGGCATGAGGTTGGATATGAGTAAGTGTGGGGGCGGGGGGAGAGGCAGGGAAAGATGCATGTGGACGCAGCAGGAAGCAGCATTTCACAGGCGTCAGAAATGCAGACTCTGAGCGCAAATCCCTGCTCAGCCACTCACTAGCTATGTGGCCTCAGGTCCTTACTTAGGCTGTTGGTTTGGACCTGTGTACAGGATTAGTGTGATTACTTTTGTCTGGGTTTGAGTGCGCACGTGCATGCGTGCACAAGGGTGTGTTTGAAGAGTAATTCAATCCCTCCAGGAGTTCCTCCTGGATATCCTACCTGAAGTGCCCCCCCCCCGCCCATTTTTCTCTCTTGTCACAGGCCCTCTCTTGCATCACAGTCCTAATCACAATTTGCTATGTATTTATTTACGTTGTCTTTTCTGTTTCCTTCATTAAATGTCAGCTCTATGGGTCAGGGAGTTTGGTTCCCAGCACCTGGCATATAAAAATAACAAACCAAACCTGTTGCTGTTGAGTCGATTCTGACTCATAGGATAGAGTAGAACTGCCCCATAGGGTTTCTAAGGAGTGGCTGGTGGATTCGAACTGCCAACCTTTTGCTTAGCAGCTGAGCTCTTAACCACTTCACCACCAGGGCTCCTGGCATATAATGGTGCTCAATAAATACTTGTTGAAAGAAAGAAGGCAGGGCTGTCTCTATGTGGGTGTATGAGGAGGGGTGGGCACTGGCTGGGCATCACGGGCACCTGGAGTGCCCTGTGCTCAATTCTGGTCTCTACTTGCTTCCTTTCCCAGCTGTTCACATCCATTCATTCATTGTTGCTAGCTGCCTTTGAGTCAGCTGTGACTCATGCACAACAGGACAAAACGCTGCCTGGTCCTGTGCCATCCCCATGGTCAGTTTTGAATGGGACCATTGTGATCCACAGGGTTTTCATTGGCTGATTTTCAGAAGTCGATCACCAGGCCTTTCTTCCTAGTCTGTCTTAGTCTGGAAGCTCCTCTGCTGAAACCTGTTCAGCATCGTAGCAACACACAAGCCTCCACTGACAGATGGGTGATGGTTGCGCATGAGGTGCATTGGCCGGGAACCAAACCTGGATCTCTCGCATGGAAGGTGAGAATTCTAGCACTGAACCACCAACGCCCCATCTGCCCGCTGTGTTGCCTATGTCTTTTCCCTTCTCTGGCGCTCAGAGACTCAATCACCTCATCTGTAAAATGGGGGATGGGTGGAGGTTGGATTGCTTCATGATAAGCTCCCTTCCTGATCTAAAGGCCTATGAATCTAATGTCCCCTTTAATTCACTCAGAGTTTATTGAGCACCTACTGTGTGTCAGATACTCTTCTGGCCCTGGCCCTACCCTCATGTAACTCAATGAGAATGAGGAAGGCAGACTTGAGCCAGAAATCTCATTTAATCTTGAGTGCCCCCTCCCCCAGTCCCTCTCGCCACCTGCTGGAATTCTAGTCTTCACAGCGTGGAATCACCTTGGGTATTTCTCTGTTTACACACCGATCTTGCTCCCTCATCAGCTGGAGGGTCAGTAGAGCAGGGACCCAGCAGGTCCTGTTCACTGCTGCAGCCCCACAGCTTTGCCAAAGTACCTGGCGCACAGTAGGCCCTTGGGGAATAGGTGTGGAATAAACGATGGAGCAAAGGGGGGCTTGGCATGCATGACCTCGTAATTCTCGATGTGTCTGTCATTACCCACTTTGCAGATGGGGAAATTGAGACTTAGGGAGGCAAAGCCACTTGGCGCGGTTCCCGCCGCAGCTAAGCGGTGTGTGGTTGTCGGATGCAGCAGAGGAAGGAGGGGCAGCGGAGAGGTGCAGCCCCAGCTCTCACCCCACCCCACAGAGACAGGATATACAAGGGGGTGCACTGACGCGGGGGTAAGACCAAGGGATAGCGTAAAGCAATTCAAGGGTCTGTCTCAGCCCCCAGGGCTGGTGATGCTTTGCTGGAAGGAGATTAGGAAATGTTTGGCGCTGATGCGGGAGCTGCCTGTTCCCCAGTTGCCAGCGCTAGAGAGCTGGGACGCCTGAGATCCTGTTTCCCGGCAGCTCCAGGCTCCGAAGCCTCGGAGAGACCCCCTGCGCCTACCCGGGAATCCCCGGCATCCGAAGTCCTCACCACACACCCGGAGCCGGGCCGCCGGGCCGAAGCCCGCAAAGCGCGGACGCGGTGCCCCTGCTTTCCTGAGGGGCTGGGGACCCTCCCATTCCGGGCCCCCACCCGCCGCGGCACTGGGCCCCTTTCCCGCCGCAGTTCGCAGCACGAAGCTTACCTTGCAGGGGGGCTGGGGAGGGAATGTGTATGTGTGTGCGCGATTGTGAGTCCCGCCGATGTGTGGGTACGTGCGCGCGCGTGCTCAGGCCGTGACGGCCGCCAAGATGCTGGACTGCCCCGGCTGGAGGGGGAGCGGGGGGGGGACTCCCGCCCCCGCTCGCCCACTCGCGGGCTTGAATGGAGGGCGAGGGGGAAGGGCGGCAGCGGGAGGGCGCTTTTGTCTGGCTGGCCCCTCCCTCTTCCCGGACCGGGAACCCCCGCCCCCGCCCCGCAATCTGGAGACCTTTCCTCCATTCCCTCTTGTCCCCCAATCAGTGGCTTCGAGGGAGTCTGGGAAGTGGCGCCCCTCACTCGGGTGCTGGAGCTCCTCCCGTCCGCCCCCGGCGGAGTGCCCTTTAATCTGATAATCCCGGCCCTACACTGTAACCAGGCCTTTTATCCTGGTATCAAAGCGTGGGTTGGGATGTATGGAAGAGTGCGGCCAGGGTCCCCCAAGCTCAGAGTAATGAAGTCTTTGGAAGCCTGGGCGAGGAAGGGGGCCCCTACGAAATTGAAGGAGCTGTCAGCGGCCCCAGACTGCGGAGCCGAGGAAAGACCCGCATCCGCCTCTCCACGCTTCCCCGCCCGGCGCGGGACCAGGAGCATTGGCTCCAGGCTGGACATTAGCGACACCCAATGGCCGCGCGTGGAGACGTCGCAGGCGGGCGCCCAGGAAGGTGCTGGGGGAGGGGAGGGGGGGTGAGCCGGGGTGATTCCGGAGGGGCGTATGTATGTGTTCGAGTCCCCGCTCAGGAGTGGCAGAAGACGGGGGCGGGAAAGAGACCTGGAAGGTGAAGGCCGATGTCCGAGCCGGGGAAACGCTAGCCCCTAAGGGCAGTGCTATGTCTCGCTCGGACTGGAAAGGTCTCCTCAGATCAGACACCCTTCCGAGCGCGGGGCTAGGTGCCCCCTCACAAGCGGCAGGGGGCGCGTCTTCTCGTCGAGGCCCCGCCCCCTGCAGTGGGCTCTGGTTGACGTCACGCGGCGTGGCCAAGGGGACAATCCCCGCCCTCACTCTCGCCAACTGCCCTCCCTGGCCGCTGCAAAAGCTCACCGAGGGGCGGCGAAAAATGAAGGAGATTGTGGCTGCAGCACCCGCCCATGTGCCCTCAGGAGGTGCCCATTGGAATCCCCGGGACCTCTGAGGAGGGGGGGTCTCGGCAGGGACACCGCGGAGCGGGAACAAGTACGCAGTGCCTTTTAAGGCGGGCTCGGTCTCCAGTGCCGCCGCCGGGTTGCTAGGGATGTGACGTCACGAGCGGGTGGGGACGCGTGCCCGAGCGGAAGCGGAAGGGGCGGGGCTCCGCGGGCAGCGTCTCCAGCGCAGCTGCCGCAGTCGCAGCCGCTGCCGCGGGAGCCGGAGTGGGCTGGGCTGCTGAGGCAAGATGGTGGACTACAGCGTGTGGGACCACATCGAAGTATCGGACGATGAAGACGAGACGCACCCCAACATCGACACAGCCAGCCTCTTCCGCTGGCGGCACCAGGTATAGCGCGCGCGCCCGCCGCGTTCCTCCTTCGCTCGGGACCCGGCTCCGGGGTTCTGAACCCAAATACAGGCCAGGGACCTCGCCTTTGACGCTTGGTACTCCCGTCTCACACTCTGGATTTTTATTGTTGCCCGGGGTTCCTCGATTCAACTCCGGAACCCTCAGTACCCCCAGGACCCTGTCCATCTTACTGCAATCCCGAGACCCCTCTGCTAGCTGCGTGGGACTCCCTACTGATCCCTAGAACAATTTTCCTAGTCTAGACTCCCAAGATAAGCTTGGGAATACCCCCAGTCCTTTTAGTGATTTTCTGTTTACGCTCAAAACTCTGCCTCAGAGTCTGGACCCTCAATTCAGCTAGGTGATTCGTGATCCTGTTCGGGTCCCCACTTCTGATCTGGGATTCTCCATCAGGCCCCCCAACTCCTAGGGTCTAGGACCCTAATACTTTAATTCTATCTTGGGATCCACCTTAGGGAGTCTTGACGGGGATTCCCGGTCAGACTCCTGTTCCTGGCTTGGGACCCCAACCCACACCCGGGACCGCTTCCTTAGAGGTGAGACTCGCGATCCACCAGAGGCCTCATTTTACCTGTTGTTCCGACTCATGGCGATCCTGTGTGTGCAGAGTAGAACTTCTCCATAGGGTTTTCAAGGCTGTGACCTTCCTGAAGCAGATCACCAGGCCTTACTTCCAAGGTGCCTCTGAGTGGGTTTGAACCGCCAACCTTTAGGTTATTAGTCCAGTGCTTAACCACTTCCTCCACTCAGGGACTCAGCCTAGGACCACGTTTCTGGAACTTAGTTCACCTCCAGACTCAATCGCCAGCTTCCACACTGTGGAGTCTCCAGTTCTGACTGTTCTTCAGCCTCACCTACTGTAGGCCTCATTTCTCGTTACACTGGGAGCCCCACCCCCATGGCTTCCAGCCCAGCCAGAGCCCCTGCTTGGTATTGCAGACCCCATTATCACCTACCTCCAAGACAGGCCTCCTGTGTGAACCTGTGCCAGCATTGGAAACCACACCAAGCCCAGGACCCAACACCCACTGGGCATTACCCTTGCCCCCAGCCTGGTCTGCCATTATCTGATGCCCAAATTGGCCCTCCTCTCACCGAGGGACCCTACTGGTTTGATTTCCAAATTCACCACCCCTTCTTTTATCTGTCTTCCCACAACCACCAGTACCAGTTGCCATTGAGTCACCTCCAACTGATGGCGACCCCATGTGTGTCAGAGCGGAACTGTGCTCCACAGGGTTTTCAGTGGTTGATTTTTCAGAAGTGGATTTCCAGGCTTTTCTTCTGAGGTGCCTCTGGTTGGACTGGAACCTCCAACTTTTTGGTTAGCAGCTAAACACGTTAAGTGTTTGCACTACCCAGGGACTCCCCACAACAGAACCCCCAGATCCAGACCTCAGAATCCCAAGTCTAGGTGACCTGTGGCCTGCCATCCCTCTCCTTGCCCACTTGTGCTTACGGGCTAATAGGGTGGCTTTCATAAGACCGAATGATCTAATCTCCTGCTCCCCCAAATCAGAGCTCCTGCACCCACATACCTGTGCCTGGTATACTGTCTAACTGATGGCTTATGCTAGCTAGGAGCTCTCCACCTTGCTCTCCCGTATGGCAGTTCCCAGTCATTTATCCAGAAACTTCTCGAAGGGCACTTCCCCATCCTTAGGGGACCCCGCACTAGCCCATATGTCTGGCACCTAGTCCCACTTCCAGCCCCCCATTTCTTAAAACAGCAGTCTCCTGGGTAATGTACCTGCTGGGCAAGCCACCGGAATATGGGAAGAAAGTTCTTACATCTCTATTGCTGTGTGTAACATTTTGTTATGAAATAGTTAAGACCGCCACAAAACTCTAAAGAATATTCTTGGGAACACCTGTTTCTGTCATATAAAGAGATTAATCTTTACTACTATGTGGAGGTGATTTGGTCCCGCGGGGTGCCAGGGCAGGGTGTGAGGATAATGCCCCCTTTCCTGCAGGGCCTTCTTGCAGCCACACCCTCCTCCCTGGCCCAGAGCCTTTTCCTGTCTGGCCACTGAGCTCCACCCCTTTCCTTGTCTTAAAGGCCCTGTGGCTGTAGTGGAGGCGGGGGCTTCAGTGTCTTCAGCACTAGGTTCTGTGACCCGCAAGCTTGGATTCTCATCCCAGCAGTACCCATTGCTGCCTCGCTTGATGGGGAGTGAGGTTCATAACCCTGCTCCACGAGCCCTTATGAAGACGGGGATAATATGGCCCTGTCTTTATGAGATTGTTGTTGGAATGAAAATGAGGTTAGGTCTGAAAAGAACCTGGCTCAGGGCCTGAGAGGGAGTAAGTGTTCTGGAAAAGGAGGTGGGGTTAGTCAAAAAGTAGCCTGGTGTCTTTTAATTAACCCAGCTCCTTCTGCACCACTGACAAGCTGCCTCAGTTTCCCCAGCTGGGGATATTAATAGTATCCAATCCCTAGTGTTGTGACGAATATTCTACTTAATGTCTGTAATGTTTTGTGTGCAGTACCTAGCACATAATAAGCTTTCTATAAACTGTAGCTGTTATCATCAGTTAGTATTTAGGTAATTCACACTCATGGTGAAAACTTCCAGAAGGGGTAAGAGGATGAGTGAGTCTTGCTTCCCAGACCAGCTCCCCAGCTCACTTGCCCAGAGACTGCCACTGTTTCTGGTTTCTTGTGGCTCCTTCTAGTAAGCTGTATGACAGAGGGTTTCTGTGGGCCTTGTTTTCCCCCTCTGTAAGATGAGAGGGCAGTGATTCCTGCTGCTGTGGCTCCTGGCCTGCCTAGCCTGCTCTGGGCCCTTCCTGACGGGTGGAAAGCCAGGGCTGGGCAGGCTGCCGGCCTCACCAGCTCCAGGAGGCCTTTTTTTAGCTTTTGCCTCCCTGGCAGCCTCTCAGAGGACAGTGGGAAGAGCTTGGTGGCCGTCCAGCAGAGACAACCAAGGTGGTCGGTTCCTGCTGAGGCCTGGGGCCAACTGTGATGTCAGCTGCAGAGAGCCCCTAGTGGGAAGGCTCCAGGGTGACACAGGGCTCCTGTCTGAGGCCTGGGCCTTCTCCACCCATTATTCATATGGGAAAAGTAAGCCTCAGGGCTGGCTCTGTCAGTTCAGTTGGATGTTGGAGTAGGGCCCTGCTCTCAAAGTTCTCACCCGCCGTTGACCTGACCCTGTGCTAGAACCTGCGGAGGATACAGCCTCATAGAAGGCACAGAAGTGAGTCAGCAGATTATTCTGGTGGTGGTGACGATGACGGTGGTGATCAGTGGGTAACATCTACTGAATGCTTACTGCATTGGAAGCATTTTTTTAAACTCATTTAGTCCTCATACTTCGTCTCACTGACTTTGGACATGTTCAGGACGGACCAGTGCTTGGAGGACATCATGCTTGGTAGAGGGTCAGTAAAAGAGAGGAAGATCCTCAACAAGATGGATTGACACAGTGGCTGCAATAGTGTGCCCAAACATAGCAACGATGGTGAGGATGGCCCAGGACCAGGTAGCGTTTCGTTCTGTTGTGCGTGGGGTCACTATGAGTTGGAACTGGCTCGATGGCACCTAACAACAACAGCAGTCCTCACAACAACCCTGTGAGGTCCCATTTCACAGAGGGAGAAACCAAGGCAGGGAGAGGTTTAAGCAACTTGGCCAAAGTGGTGTTGCCAGTAAGGGTGGTGTTGGGGGCGGCAACAATGAGGTTACAGCAGCCACCTCCAGTTCTTGAGCATTCGCTCTGGGCTGCAGGTTGAGCTGAGCACCTAAAGTACTTTCTCGTGTTTGAGCCCCAGAATTGTCCCCAGAGAGATTGTCTTCTTGAATGGTGGTCTCTGAGTGCCCAGTGTGGCCGTGGCTTTTTACTTTAACTGCCGCGTTTGTTTTTCCTACTACAACCCTGTGAGGTAGGTGCTGTTGTTTGCATTTGACAGAGGAAACCGAGGTTTAGAGAGCGGCACTCAACCAGTACATGGTGATCATGGGGTAGGACCCTAGCTCTGGGGCCCCAAGGCCATCCCACAGCACGGGGAATAATTAGCTAATGATGGTGGAGGGGCCTGGGGGGGCTCGATGACATCTCACATGGGGGAACTTGGGGACAGCTCTGTTGGAGCTGAGACTTGGGTGAAGCAGGAGAAGAGGGTTCCGGGTGGAAGGAGCAGCTTGTGCAGAGGCCAAGAGGCCAGAGAGCACTGGTGCGTTTGGGGAACCACAAGGGCCAGCATCTGCCTGGGACCTGGCATTGAAAGAGGAGAGCAGGACCCAGTTCCCATAGGGCGTCATTGCCAGCCAGGAGCTTGGGGAGGGTCAGGAGCCCATCTGAACCCTAACACACCGAGATAGGTATGGGGGAGAGATGTGGTCAAGTGTACCTGTCTCAAAGACTCCTCTGGCGGCCTCTGAGCCTGGACTGAAGGGCAGCAGTTGAAAGCGGTGGCACCTCTCAGGGTTCAGTCAGCAGCTCTGCATTCAGCCAGGAGGAGCAGGAGCGGGGAGCCAGGGGAGGTGGTGGTGGAGCCGGGCAGGAGTGCAGGAGTGGAGAGCGGAGAGGTCTGAGTAGTCTCATGGGGGCCAGGAGAGGTCTGAGCGAGGGGAGGAGTGAAGGTGGGGGCCAGGAGTCTGAGGAGACGGGGCACCATTACCATGCGCGGGATGCAGTGGGAAGAGAAGGTGTGACATCAGGAGGGCAGGAGACTGATGGACACTGAGCTGGGGCTTAGGAGGGCACACTGGCTTGGAGACAGCAGAGGGGCCTCAGCAGGGATCCCGGTGCAAGATTAGTTGTTGTCAAGTCGATTTTGACTTATAGTGACCCCATATGTGTATAACAGGGTTTTCAAGGCTGTGACCTTTTAGAAGCAGATCGCCAGGCCTGTCTCCCAAGGTGCTGCTGGGTGGGTTCGAACTGCCAACCTTTTGGCTTATAGTCAGGTGAGATTGGAGGTGGGCAAATTGGAGGAACTTCTAGAAGTGGAAAGTGTCAGGACTTGGTGGCAGAGCGGGAGGGAGCAGGAAGCAGGGGGCCTTCACTGAAGGAGGACACAGCAGAGGACCAGGGTTTCGGGAGGCAGGTCACACATGCCTGCAGGACAGGACATCCAGGTGAAGGTGGCTTGAAGGGGCTCGTGGTGGAGGTGGTGGCGAGGGCTGGAAGGTAGTGAGGGAGGCTCCAGTGAGAGGGGAGCCCCTGGCCAGCATCTCCTCCTTCACCCAGCAAGTACCTCCTGAGCTCCTAGTGTGTGCCAGGCCTGGTCTAGGTACTCAAGACGCAACAGAGAACAAGCCCCTGCCCTCACGGGGCTGATGTGCTTAGGGGGACAGTGACCTAAAGGTGATAAATAGTTGTCACAGATGTTAGCAGATGGCAGATACTGGTGAGAATGATATAGCAGGGCACGGGACAAGGGAATGTTGCAGTTTTCTGTAGAGTGGTCAGAGAAACCCTCACCTAGAAAACAACACTTGAGCCAAGATCATAAGGATTAAAAAAAAAGCCAACCCTGTTGCCATTGAGTGGGTTCTGACTTACAGCGACCCTATATAGAACAGAGTGGAACTGCCCCATAGAGTTTCCAAAGAGTGGGTGGTGGATTCAAACTGCCGACCTTTTGGTTAGCAGCCGAGCTCTTAACCGCTGTGCCACCAGGGTCCATCATAAGGATACGAGGGAGTAAACAAAAACCTATTGCTGTCAAGTTGAGTCTGCCTCATGGTGACCCCTGGTGTGTCAGAGTAGAACTATGCTCCATAGGTTTTTCAATGGCTGATTTTTTGGAAGTAGATCGTCATGTCTTTCTTCTGAGGTGCCTCTGGGTAGGCTCGAACCTCCAACCCTCTAGTTTAGCAGCCGAGTGCATTAGCCGTTTGTCACTCCACAAAGGAGTAAACTGTGTGGATGTCTGGGGAAAGAGCATCCCAGGCAGAGTGTGTTCAAGGAAAGGTGAAACAGCCAGTGAGGCTGGAGCAGAGCACAAAGGGCAGAGTGGGCACAAACGGGGCAGATGGCGTAGGGCCTAGTGGGCCGTAGTGAGGACTCAGGCTTTTGCTCAGAGTGAGGTGGGAGCCACAGAGGGCTCTGAGCAGAGGAAGGACATGCCCTGACCCAGGTGGAGGCCGGGAGACCAGGGCAGAGGTGGGTGCAGACATTTCCCAGGGCCAACTCAGGTGCCGGGGCTTCAGGCCTGGCAGGGTTGGGGCTGGGGCCAGGGCTCAGCCCCCCACCCCCACCCCCCAGAGTGGCAGGCCACTGGCTATCCCCCCAACAGGCCCGGGTCGAGCGCATGGAGCAGTTCCAGAAGGAGAAGGAGGAGCTGGACAGGGGCTGCCGTGAGTGCAAGCGCAAGGTGGCGGAGTGCCAGCGGAAGCTGAAGGAGCTGGAGGTGGCCGAGGGCACAGGCAGCCAGGTAGAGCTGGAGCGGCTGCAGGCCGAGGCGCAGCAGCTGCGCAAGGAGGAAAGGAGCTGGGAGCAGAAGCTGGAGGAGATGCGCAAGAAGGAGAAGAGCATGCCCTGGAACGTGGACACGCTCAGCAAGGACGGCTTCAGCAAGGTGGGCAGGGCAGGGGCTGGTGGGGGGTGCACGCAGCTGCCGCGGCCATGGAGGGAGGGTGGGGTGGGTGGGGGGAATAGGTCCAGGGGGCTGGTCAGATGAAGCACCCCACCGGTCCCCGCTCTGATCTCCCCAGAGGCCCTAGTCCGAGGCCATACCTGCCACTCCCACGCTCCCGCCTCCTTGACGCTCATGGCACCATCACCACCTCCCCCACTGATAGGATGGGCGCTGCGGCCACGGCCCGCTCGGCCGCGCTCAGGGCGTTCCGCAGCAGCGATGCCCCAGCCCACTCCCCCTCTCACCCCACCACAGAGCATGGTCAACATCAAGCCAGAGCAGGCGGAGGAGGACTCAGAGGAGGCTAGGGAGCAGAAACACAAAACCTTTGTGGAGAAGTATGAGAAACAGATCAAGCACTTTGGTGAGTTGGCCCAGGGGCCCCCAGTGGGGATGGGGGAAAGGGGTTGGCCCTGTGCCTCTAGGGCCCTTCCAACACCTTGCTTAACACCTTCCTGCAGGCATGCTCCGCCGCTGGGACGACAGCCAGAAATACCTGTCAGACAATGCCCACCTGGTGTGCGAAGAGACGGCCAACTACCTGGTCATCTGGTGCATTGACCTAGAGGTGGAGGAGGTGAGTGGAGCCTGCCCTGGGGGTGGGGAAAGACTCCGCGCTGAGGCTGCCACTTGGTGATGCCGTGCCTGTTCTCCCTTGGTAGAAATGCGCACTCATGGAGCAGGTGGCCCACCAGACCATCGTCATGCAGTTCATACTGGAGCTGGCCAAGAGCCTGAAAGTGGATCCCCGTGCCTGCTTCAGGCAGTTCTTCACAAAGATTAAGGTAAGCTCCCTGAGGGACCATGGGGTACTGGGCGTGGCCAGAGGCTCCCTCCTCAGGAAGCCAGCCTGTAGTCCAGGGGGGAGGCAGACATGTCCGTGGGACTCAGGCCCCTATGATCAAAGCCTCACACATCAGGGGAGGATGGGGCTCTGGGGGGCCAGAAGAGGTCTTGGATAGACTGAGGGCGGAGCTGGTGGCTCTACTGAAGGTCCCAGTGTGGGGCTGAGGGACAGAGTAGGATGCCCCCAGGCCTTTACCTGAGCACCTGGAGGAACGGTGGTTCCCTGACTGAGATGGCAGAGACCGAGGGCAGGTCAGATGAGGGCTGGTCAAGAGCTCGCATGTGGCTGTGTTGAGTTTGAGATGGCTGTGAGACCCCCGGGTGGGGACGTCGAGGTGGGTGTCGAGTCTGCGGCTCAGGGCATGCAGCAGGAGGCCCCCTGTGTGGTCCTTAGGGTGTAGGTAGTCAGGCTGAGAGTGGACAGAGAAGAGGAGCAGCCCAAGTCCCAGCGCTCCATCCTTCAGGGAGACTCAGGGAGCCTCAGGGCACCCCTGCAGAGCTGCCACAAAACGGTCAGCCCTGGCCCCCGACTGCTGCCCACCTACTGCAGACAGCTGACCGCCAGTACATGGAGGGCTTCAACGACGAGCTGGAGGCCTTCAAGGAGCGCGTGCGGGGCCGTGCCAAACTGCGCATCGAGAAGGCCGTGAAAGAGTACGAGGAGGAGGAGCGCAAGAAGAGGCTTGGCCCCGGTGGCCTGGACCCCGTCGAGGTCTACGAGTCTCTCCCTGAGGTGCGCTTCCCTGGCCCCAGGTGGGCGGCAGGCGGACGACGAGCAGGGCCCCGGGTCGCTAGGACGCAGGCCCTGACCCCCAGCCCCTCTGCACCCCCAGGAGCTACAGAAATGCTTTGACGTGAAGGACGTGCAAATGCTACAAGACGCCATCAGCAAGATGGACCCCACCGTGAGTAACCGTGCCCCGCGCCCACCCGCCTGCCACCCCTCTCAAGCAGGCTGCAAAAGCACCTCCTCAGGCTTCTTGGAGGAGTAGGGGCACTGGGTCACCATGTGGCCGGCATACGTGGCAGCCAGGCTTTCATCCACGCTCACGTTTGTCAAGCACATACTGTGTACCAAAGCGTGCAGCACATGTCCCCTGCGATCGTCCCTGCCGCCATGGACCACTTACGAGCGCAGCCTCAGGAGCTGGCACACTGGGGTTGAGCCCCCAGTGACTCACGGTGGCCTTGGGGGTGTGCTCCTTCCCAGCCTCAGTTTCCTTATCCAAACCACAGTTCTGTCTTGAAATTAGCCTGCGTGGTGCGTGGGGAGGGCTGAGCACACAGTAGGTGGTGGTAAACATTGGCTGTTACTATGAGAACTTAGTAGAGCTGGTGGAGTCCCTGGGTGGTGCAACAGTTAACACTCTCAGCTGCTAACCGAAAGATTGGACATTTGAGTCCACCCGGAGGCTCTTTAGAAGAAAGAGCTGGCGATCTGTTGCTGTAAGATTGCAGCCGAGAAAACGCTATAGAGCAGCTCTCCTCTGTCACGTGGGGTCACGAGGAGTCGGAGTCGGTGTGCTGACAACTAGTTTTTGTTTTTTAAGTAGAGCTAGTAGAACAAGGCTTTAGAGCTTAATAAGACCTTGGTTTGACCCCATTTTTGCTGTTTGGCTTGCTGGGTGGCCACACCGGTTTCCTCATCTGTAAAATGGATCTAGTTGCAGGATTCCTAGAAGTCTCCATGGGAATGAGCATCTAGACCAGGGGTTGGCAAATTACCACTCACAGGCCTGCTGCCTTTTTCTTAGAAAGTTTTTTTGAAACACAGCCCCACTTATTTGTTTTTATATTATCTCTGACTGTTTTTGCCCGACTACAGCAGAATTGAGGAGTTAGGGATTGAGTAGCTGTGACAGACACCCTATATGGCCCACAAAGCCTGAAATATCTGGCCCCTTACAGAAAAAGTTTGCTGACCTCTGTTCTAGATGTACATGATTGAAATTTAATCGAAGTTAAATAAAATTTAAAATTGTGTTCCTCAGCCACATTAGCCACATTTCAAGTGCTCAGTAGCCACTTGTGGTTCGTGGCTACTGTGTTAGGCAGTTCAGATTATAGAAAATTCCCATGGTCACAGAAAGTTCTTTGGACAGCTGTGGTCTAGAAGGAGCAGTGAGCGGGCTTCAGGACGTGTGGTAATGAGCTAGCTCCCTGTTGCTCGGAACACAGGCAGCTGTGGGGCCCCCTGGGTAGCAGTAGCCTGATTTCATCTGCCTACCCTTCTGTCCACAGGATGCGAAGTACCACATGCAGCGATGCATCGACTCCGGCCTCTGGGTCCCCAACTCCAAGTCCAGCGAGGCCAAGGAGAGGGAAGAGGCAGGGCCTGCGGATCCCTTGCTGGAAGCCGACCCCAAGCCAGGGGATGAGAAGGATGTCAGCGCGTGACCCACCCCAGCCGCCGCCCGCCTGCCTGCAGGCACATGTGTCCCCCTTTTCAGAAAACAAAAATAGACACCATCGCCCCAGCTCCTGGCCTCCTCCACTTTCACTGCTCCCCCAGCCCTGGCAGGAGGGGGCTGCCCTCCCCTCCCTCATTCTCCACCGCCCCCAGCTCTCATCCAAGTCTCTGCTTTGAGTCAAGGGGCTTCACTGCCTGCAGCCCCCCATCAGCACTATGCCAAAGGCCTGGGGGTCCAGGGGGGGGCAGAGGTCACCAGGTCGCCTGTGGGGGGGGGGGTCCCCAGCCAAGGGCCTGCTCCAGTCACTGTGGGCTCTGTTCACTGTTGGTCTGCTGTCAAGTCTTCTATTTAGTAAACAGCGATGATCGTCAAATAAAGGATTTCAGATGCTATCGGGGCTGTGGTGAGGGCTGTTGGTACAGCCCGTCTTGTGGGGGTGGGTGGGAAACATGGGCAAATGGAGTGCGGAGGCTGAGCTGGTGGCCCTGAGCTTTTGCCCTCTAGCCTCCAGTCAGGCAGTGTGGAGGATGCTGAGGCGCAGTCTCCTTCCCGGCTTTTGCATGTCCTGTTCCCTCTGCCTGGAATGTTCTTCCTCCTGATGTCTTCTCGTCAGTCTTCAACCTTCAGTGCTCACCTGCTCCTCCAGCAAGATTTCCCCAAGCCTGTGCCCCCTTTCCCACAGCCCTTTGCTTGCTTGTCCCCTCCAACCTGCTTGTTATCGATTAAATCGTGTCCCCTAAAAATGTGTATCAACTTGGCTAGGCCATGATTCCCAGTATTGTATGATTGTCCACCATTTTGTGATTTGATGTGATTATGTGTTATAAATCTTAATCTCTGTGATGTTATAATGGGAGCCCTGGTGGCACAATGCTTAAGAGCTCAGCTGCTAACTAAAAGGTTGGCAGTTCTAATCCACCAGCCAATCCTTGGAAACTGTATGGGGCGCTTCTACTCTGTCCTATAGGGTCGGTATGAGTCGGAATCTGCTCAAACGGCAACGGGTGTGATGTTAATGAGGCAGGACTCAATCTACAGGATCAGGTTGTATCTTGAGTCAATATCCTGAGATATAAAAGAGAGAAGTGGGACCTTATACCACCAAGAAAGAAGCACTGGGAGCAGAGCATGTCCTTTTGAACCTGGGGTCCTGTGCTGAGAAGTGCCTGGACCAGGGATGATTGATGACAAGGACCTTCCCCCAAAGCTGACAGAGACAGAAAGCCTTCCCCTGGAGCTGGTGCCCTGAATTAGGACTTCTAGCCTCCTAGACTGTGGGAGAACAAATTTCTGTTAAAGCCACCTGTTCGTGGTGTTTCTGTTATAACAGCGCCAGATAACTAAGACACCGCTTATACCTCATCTGAGCCTTGACGGTTGGCACGGCCATCCACTCAGGAGCAGTGTTCTTTACTCCAACCCCCACCAAGCAGCAGCCAGAGGGAGCCTGTCAGGATGGCAGGGCCTGGCCCTCCTTGTCCCAGGACACTCTCAGGGCTCCAAATTCTGAGCAAAAGCCCAAGTCCTCCAGGTAGTTCACAAGGCCTTGCACCATCTGCCCATCCCCTCCCTGCCCTCACCTCTGCCCTCTTCCCCTTTCGCTCAATCCAGCCCCACGAGCCTCCTTGCTGTTCTTAAGCACTTGGAATTTTATCAGTGTGACCTTGGACCAGTTACTCCGCCTCAGTGCCGGTGCCTCCTTCCAAGGATTGCAGTGATGAGGGCTAAGTGAGGTAATGCAGGCAAATATGGCGCCCAGCACTTTGATGCTCACAACGTGGGCCCTGGTGCTTGCCCAGCCCTCTGTCCACAGCACCCTTCCCTGCAAACCTCCAGTGGGACTCCTTAAGAAAAAGTAATGAAGTATTTTAGCCACAGGAAAAGGCTGAATTAACGCTCAGGTACACGTAGATCCACTGGAGCCCTTTGCCCACCCCTCCCGAGGGCACCCACCCTCTGGCGGCTGCTTGTCACCTCAGAGCAGCTCTCCTGGCTCACCTTCTGAGTCGTCTTCAAGCCCAGCCCCTCAGTGTGCCTCACCTGAAGATGCTCCCAGACACCCTGTTTGCTGACCTGTTTATCGCGGCCCCCTTTATAACTGAGCACCACCAGGGCACAAACCGAGTCTTTCCTATTGCTGCCATATCTGTAGCACCCGGAAGAGGTCCTGGCACACAGTATGCCCTCAGTAAATTTGCCAAAGGATCGAATAACCAATTGCTGTCAAGTCGATTCAGACTCTTGGCGACCCCATGTGTTAACAGAGTAGAACTGTGTTCCACAGGGTTTTCAGTGACTGATTTTTTAAAGAGTAGATCACCGGTCCTTACTTCTGAAGTGCGTCTGGGTGGGTTTGAACTGCCAACCTTTTGTTTAGCAGATACCAGTGCTAACCGTTTGTACCACCCAGGGATTCCAAAGGATTGAATAAGGGCCCCAGAATGCTATTGTGCCCATGCCGATCACCACCGGGGGGCAATAGTGAGCTGCAAAACCAAGTAAAAAACCAGTTACCATGGAGTCAGTGCCAACTCATGGCGCCCTCAAGTGTTTCAGAGTAGAACTATGCTCCTGCTCGCTTTTTAAACTGGGGTGAGAATAGCGGGTAGGGGATCTGGCGGAAGTGAGGGCGTCCAGAAACCCTAGATGAACCTCACCCACCTCCCAAGATTGCCAACTTCTTTCTTAATTCTTTATTGTGAAAATTTCCAAAGAGTTAGTATGACTAATATTTCCTTTTGCCTCAAGCTCAAATATAGCTCAGCCCTGTTCCTGATCCTGCCGTCACTTACAGTGTGGATATTTTGTTCGTCAAGCGTTGTTTTTTTTTTTTTTTGCATTCTTTTTTTTTTTTTTTTTGGTATTGCATTATTTGCCTTGATTCCTGAGTTCTTTGGTGCCCTCTTTACCTCACCTCATCCTAGCCCCTGCCTGGGAGATGCACAGATTTAAGCATCAAGCAATATGAAAAAGTAAGCAGTGAAACTTCTACCTCCCAGCTCATCCTCCATCACCTCCTTCGCTGCCCCAAACCACAGGAAACCTCTATGAACAGGTTCTTGACACTCTCCCCAGGGTTTCTGTTTATAAAAGCAAATATGTTCTCATCCCTTCTTCCATTTTTTGGTGATCTGCTTCCATAAAGATTACGGCCAAGCAAACCTTAGGGAGCTAAGTTCTACTCCATAACACACGGGGTCTCCATCAACAGAAACAGGTTTGGTTTTTGTTTTATCCCCTAGTGTTTACACGGTGTAGCCTGTAGCGTATCTTGCTTTGTTCCCTGAGCAGCAGGTTAGCAGAGCCTTGCTTATCAGCCCATCATCATTTCCTCATTCTTCCTACACTGTCTAGTGCCTCAGTTTGTGCATGGACCTGTGTTTATTTCAACCAATTCCTTTTGGTTGACGTGGGTTTTTCCCAGTCTCTGCTTTGACAAACAATCCTGCAAGAAATAACGCTGTGCACCCATTTCCCATAGGTGTGGGCGTCTTACTTGTAGTATAAATTCCCAGGAATGGAATTGCTGGATTCTAGTGCTGGGTCCTAGTGGGAAATGGGGAAGGAGCCTGGGTGGCACAAATGGTTTGTGATCGGCTGCTAACCTAAAGGTTGGCAGTTCAAGCCCACCCCAGTGGCTCCATGGAAGAAAGTACTGGCAAACTGCATCCGTAAAGATTACAGCCAAGAAAACCCTATGGAGAGACCAAATGGTCAACAATTACTCTAGAGCAAAGATGAAAGGGTAAGGTGACAGGGAAACCAGATTACTGGAAGCAAAACATCCAGAAGGGGATTAATGAGAATGTTGACACATTCTGAAAAATGTAACCAATGTCTCTGAACAATTTGCGTAGTAATTGTTAAGTGGGAACCTAATTTGCTGTGTAAACTTTCACTGAAAACACAATAACAATTTTTTTAAAAAAGAAAGAAAACCCTATGGAACTGTTCTACTCTGTAACACAGGGGGTCGCCATGAGTCGGAGGCCAACTTAACGGCAGCTAACAACAAACAAGAGCGGGAAACGGAATCCTACTCCAAAGGGTTTAACTGAACAAACTCCCCGGGCCATTCCCCCTACCAACACTGGCTCATTGAACCCCTACTGGGTGCCAGGCACATTCCAGGTGCTTGTGACATAGTAGGGAACCAGACAGACAACATCTCCCCTCCCTCCTGGGGCTAACATTCTATAACCAAAGCCAGGCATTAAAGTAGATACTCAAATAAACTTTAAGTGAAATGTCCAGTTGTGATAAGGGCTATGAAGAAAAACGGGGCAGGAGTTTTCTGACTCAGAATGGGGAGCTTCTGGGAAGTGGTAAGTTGTATTTCTCAGCTTGGGTAGTTTGTTTGTTTTATTACTGTTGTTCTTTAAAACTGTGCCCGTAAGTTTTCACATACAAAAATGTTCCTTATAGCAAAGAATTGTAAACCCCATAAAAGGTCATCAACAGGAGAATGGGCAGTTAAGTTGTAATCTATTGATCTGTACAGAGAAATATAATATGGCAGAATGGAATCTTCTAGACCTACTTGCGTCAACATGGGTGAATTCAAGGAAGTATCATTAAGTAAATAGAGTCAAGTGGCAGAACAAAATATTTTTATGAAGCCAAAAAGCACACAAAACAGTAATTTAGTATTCGAAAGTCTAAATAAAACGAGTAGAAGAGCCATACAGAAATCTCGGGAAGTCTATTCCAGGTGAGGGCAGTGGTGGTTCAATGGTAGAATTCTCGCCTTCCATGCGGGAGACCTAGGTTCGATTTCCAGCTAATGCACCTCATGTGCAGCCACCACCCATCTGTCAGTGGGGGCTGCGATGCTGAACAGGTTTCAGCAGAGCTTCCAGACTAGGACTAGGAAGAAAGGCCTGGCAATTTGCTTTTGAAAATCAGCCAATGAAGATTCTGTGGATTACAACCATCAGAGCCCATTGTGCAAGGGGAGCTGCACAACAATGGAGTTGGAGGTTGACTCCACAGCCCCTAACAACAACAGCAGCATATTTCAGGCAGAAGAAACAGCCAGTTCAAAGGTCCGGAGGTACAATGTCTTGGAGAAGCATTGAGAAGGCCAGTGTAGAAAGCAAGGGGGAGAGCAGGAAGAGGTGAGGGCAGGGGGGAGATGGGGCAGATCACATAGGGCCTGTGACAAGGACTTGGGCTTTTATTTCAAGTGAGGTGGGCCATGGAGGGTTCGGAGCAGAGGGGGACGTGACCTGACTCAGGTGTTCACAGGCACCCTCTGGCTAATTCAAGGTGGACAAACTGTGGGGGTCAAGGGCAGGAGCTGGGGACCAGGACAGAGGCCAGTGCACTGGTCCTGGTGAGCGATGATGGGACTGGACCAAGAGCAGTGGGAAGCAGGCAGATTTCGAAGCCTACAGAATTTACTGATGAACCAGAGGTGGGTGTGAGAGGAGGGGAGTCAAAGAGGACCCTAAGATTTCCTTCCCTGAGATAACCAATATTCCATTTTTCTCGATTCCTCCTAGAGATAGACTAAGCAAGCACCAGGAAACATTCTTGTTTTTCCTCTCCTTTATTGTAAAACATACAGACACTCTGGAGGGTTATCCATATCAGTACAGACAGAGTCCTCATCTTATTCTCTTTTTCCAGCTGCGTATTGCTCCCTTGCCCAGATGGATCACTTTGCTCATTCCCAGCCCTCTAGATTCCCAGTTCTTACTACTGGCCAGGCGCCAGGCTAAGTCTCTACCATCTTCACACCAAAGCCGCCCTTTCAGGAAGGGGCTGTCTTTCCCCAGATTTTTCTCAGGACTCAGAAAGGAGCAGCCTGCCGCCCTTGGCCACAGCAGTTATTGCTCCGACTCCAGAAACAGACCTAGCTCTGCCCTTATGTGCTATGTGACCTGGGAAAGTTACTCAATCTCGCTGTGTGCCTCAGTTTCCTCCTCTGCAAAATGGGTATAATAATAGTCCCCAGTCAGAGGGGTGCCAGGATCAAGAAATAATGCGTGAAAAGAGCTCAGTACATAGCGCTCAGTAAATCTCGGATCTGACAGGACATACAAGATGCTACCTTGATAGCAAGGGACGGGCCGCAGGTGATCAGGAAAGAAATGTGGGCAGGTGCGCCGGAAATGGTTCCCGAAGGAGAGGGGGTCTCAGCCAGCTAGGTAGGGTTGGCCGAGCAGAAACGAGGGTAGAGAGGCGCGACCGGGTGAGTGGGGAGCCAGATGGCAGGGAGTTGTAGGATTGAATGACGGAAGGCTACAGCCTTGAATGCCGAGGCAAACACGTGGGCTGTGTACCACTGTGAGGCCAGAAGCCTGACTGGGGCCCAGCGCCCGCACAGGCATTACAGAATCCGACCGCTCTGCACATATCATACTCCCTCGCCCAACTCTGCAAGGCCCCCCCATCCTGGTCTCCGCCCGCCGGGGCTCTGTGAGACTGTGGGGCTTCCGGGCACCGCCCCAACCAATGGCTGAGTGACGGATGAGCCCGAGGACCAATCAGAGAGTCGCTTTTGCGGCAATGCGACCAATGGAGACACGCCGATGGGCGGGCGCGTTTCAGGCGGCCAATGGGAAGCGGCATCTCGGAGGTGAGTGGGCGGTGGCTGCCGGTGGCGGCGGCGGGGCGGGGACTGGGGTTCGAGGTGGAGTCCTGGGGGAAGGTGAGTTTGGAGGGGGCATAAGGGGCGCTCCCGGAGGGCGTCAGGCGGGGCTACATAGGGCAGGAGGCCATGGGGACTGGCTGCGTTTGGCAGGCGGTAGATAGCGTGGGAGCACCCGATAGCTGTGCACTGGCCGGATGCCCGGTGTGTGCAGGTCGCGGTTCCCGCCGCCTGCCGGCCGAGTTTGGAGGTCCTGGCGTGGGTCGGGCTAGATCTCACCCCGACGCCGTCTTCAGAGCTGGGTCAAGGTCCAGTGGAGACGAGGAAGGATGGGACGCGGCACCCCAGAAGCCCCATCCCCAGGATCTCCTCCCAAACTTTAATAGATAAGAAACAAAACCCGCTACCGTCGAGCCGCGAACACTTATCAAACGCTTACTGCACGCCAGGCCCTGTGCCAGGCACTCTCCCTGCGCAAGTCATTAAACCCTCCCAACAACTCTGGAGTAAAGCTGTTACATCCCTATTTTCCAAATGAGGAAACAGCTTCAGCCAGGAGCAGATTCTGAAGAACCTGACATTGTGCAGTATGACTGCATTTTCATCTTCCCATCACTGTCTTAAATCAGTAACTTGGAATCGCTGACAGCTCCTCCCTGGCCATATGGGAACCTCGGAGCCCTTAGCCCTCGGCCCCTCCCTCGAAAAGTCCCCAAGTCTGGCTTGGGGGGACTAAGCTGGATATCACCCCTCCTCAGCTCCATGGAGTTAGGAGCAGCTGGGGTCGCTCATGGGGGTAGATATGGGAGGCAGGAACCTTGGCCTGAAAGAAAAAAGCGATGATGATGAAACCAATCCTAATGATTCTGTTCTTGTTTTCGTGACATTTGTCATCTTTTCACGCATGTACCAAGGACTGTGCTGAATGCGTAACATGCAAAATTGCACTGAAATGTCACAAACGTCTTTTGATGGCAACACTGTCAGCATCTCCATTTTCCTGATGGGGAAACGGAAGCCCAGAGTGACTAACTGACTTGCCTGAGTTGGCACAGGGACCTCCAGGACTCGCCCCGGGTTTGTTTGACCACACCTGCTTACTTGGTTATTTGGGGGAGGTGGGGCCAGAAGGGATTTTTATATTGGTGCAAATTGTCAAGGGGGAGGGAGGAATTCTGTGTTAACATTCACCAGCAATCTAATAGGTGAGGATATGTACCCCAGCCCCTTTGAATATATGCAGAAACCAAGGCTGGGTGAGGAAATTGGGCGCCTGAGGTCACGGGAGGAGCCATGTGGCGCAGTGGTTAACCTCTTGGCTGCTAACTGGAAGGTCAACAGTTCGAACCCACCAGCCACTCCGAGGGAGAAAGATGTGGCAGTCTGCTTCCATAAAGATTATAGCTTTGGCAACCCTATGGGGCAGTTCTACTCTGTCCAACAGGGTCTCTGTGAGTCAGAATCAACTTGATGGCAATGGGTGAGGTCACGGGGGAGGGGAGAGGACAGAATCCACTCCTCAGTGTCTTGGCCTGGACAGGTAGAGGTAGAAGATTGAGGTGCTAAAGGGGGCCTCCAGGCTGAGGCCTTGGTGTGGGGAGGAAGTTGGGACAGACTCACCCGGATCCCATCTTCAGAGCTGAGGCCTGGGGGCTGACAGGCTATTCTTCTCCAGCTGAGCCACTGTCCAGAGCATGTCACTGTGCCAGTGGGGTGGCACCGCCCGGGGCAGCAAGCCTAATGGGGACGGAGCTCAGTCCATGGTCACCGGGGGAGGCCTGAGGGTGCATCTGCACTGGGCTGGCCCAGGCGGCGGGGAGCCCTGGGTCACCTTCAATGAAGCCTCACTGACGGCCGAGGAGGTCTGCATCCACATCGCACACAAAATCGGTGAGTTGGTAGGGGGTGGCGGTGGGCAAGGGCAGCACAGGCAATGGCTGGGCCTCATCCATCCATCCATCCATATGTCCATCAGTTCATTCAGCAAACATTGAGTGAGCACCTACTGTATGCCGGCCCCAAATTCCTGCCTTTGTAGAGCTGATGTTCTAGTGGGGAAGACAGCGAGGAACACAGTAAATAAGGAAACTGTGCAGGAGGCCAGAGGGTGATAAGTACTATGGCGAAAACTCAGCAGCAGAGAGAGTCTTGGAGTCTGGGGATAGTCGGGTAGGCCTCCCTGAGAAGATGATATTTGAACAAAAATGTAAGGAAGTGAGCGAGGGAGCTATGGACACACCTGGGGGAAGAGGATACCAGGCAGAGGGAACAGCCAATGCCCAGGCCCTGAGGTGGACACTTGCCAAGAACAGTAAGGAGGCCAAGGTGGCTGGAGTGGAGAGGGGGAGGGGGAGATGAGAGGAGGTGTGGACAGGGAGGGGAAGGGCAGGCTGTGTAGGCCCTTGTGGGCCGCGGAGAGGACTTTGACTTTTACCGTGAGTAAGGTGGGAGCCACAGAGGGCTGTGAGCAGAGGAGGGGCATGCCCTGGCTCAGATGTGCACAGACTCCTATGCCTGCTGTGAGGAGAACAGACTGTGGGGGCGAGGGTGGGAGCCGGGGGACCAGGGTGGATGCCACCTCCAGGTGGGAGATGGTGGGGGAGAGGTGAGCCAGGCCAGTCTTGCATTCCAGAGAGAGGAGTTTAGAGTTTATTTTTAAAACATACTTTATTGTGTTTTGGGTGAGTTTACACTGCAAATTAGGTTCCCATTTAAACAATTTTTATATAAATTGTTCCATGACATTGGTTACACTTTTTGCAACGTGTCATCTTTCTCCTTATTTCCATTCAGTTTGTCCTGTTTCCATTGATCCAGCTTCCCTTTCCCTCCTTGCCTTCTCATCTTTGCTTTTGGGTAAACGTGGACCGTTTGGCCTCATCTAGTTGATTGTTTAAGGAGGCACATTCCTCATGAGTGATACTGTTTATTTTATAAGCCAATCTGTTATTTGGCTGAAAGGTGACTCCAGGAGTAGCTTCAGTTCCAAGTTCAAAGGGTATCTTAGGGTGATAGTCTCGGGGGTTCCTCTAGACTCTATTGGTCCAGTAAGTCTGGCCTTTTTTAGGAATTGGAATTTTGTTTTACATTTTTCTCCCATTCTCTCTGGACCCTTCTATTGTGTCCCAGTCTGAATGGTCCATAGTGGTAGCTGGGCACCATCTAGTTCTTCTGGTCTCGGGCTAGAAGAGAACGTGGTTCATGTGGGCTGTTAATCCTATGGACTAGTTTCTTCTTTGAGTCTTAGGTCTCCTTCATTCTCTTGCTCCAGATAAGTAGAGACTAATAGTTGAGGAGTTTAGAGTTTAAATGTTCTCCTGAGGGCCGTGGGGAACCAGCTGCAATGGAATTGCTTAGAGAACCTGCAGTAGATGTGCTCAGAAGTGCAACTTAAATGCTGGAGGAGGGGAATGCCTCTCCCAGGGGACTTCGCTTACACATCCCCCCTTCCGGAAAGTCTTTTCAGCCCCCCTCCCCCCAGTTGCTGGTTCTTAAAAGACTTGACGGGTTTGCTAGGTGATACGATACATGCCAGACAGAGGTACCAGTGGGTATAAAGGGCCCAGAGAACGTGTCCTATTTGAGGAAGCAAAAGACCTTCAAAGTGTTGATTTCGAGAGTTTGGAGGAAGAAGTAAGGACAGAAAGCAGAGCATAACTGGCAGGGGCCAGATCATGGTTATTCTCTGCTGAGGGGGTTGGGCTTTCTCAGGAGGCATTGTTCTCAGGGGAACAATGGAAGGCTTAAGGCAGAGAGTGAGA
Organism: Dugong dugon; assembly: GCA_030035585.1. Taxonomy (NCBI): domain Eukaryota; kingdom Metazoa; phylum Chordata; class Mammalia; order Sirenia; family Dugongidae; genus Dugong; species Dugong dugon. Next base: position 14,150,075 of record CM057462.1, on the reverse strand, counting down.
TTGGTTCTTTAGCAAGTTCTGTCAAAAGGGAGACATTCTCCTGTGGGAGGCCAGTACAGTCGGATGCAGCAACTTTGGAGAGCTGTTTGACGTTATCTAATTGCTTTGAAAGGAGCCCTGAGGGTGCAGTGGTTAAGCACTCAGCTGCCAACCAGAAGGTCAGCGGTTTGAACCTACCAGCCACCCCGCAGGAGAAAATGTGGTAGTCTACTTCCGTAAAGATTACCACCTTGGAAACCCTATGGGGTAGTTCTGCTCTGTCCTGTAGGGTCGCTATGAGTCAGAATCGACTCCACTGGCAACAGGTTGGGCTTTTTAATTGAATTGAAATGTGCATTCCTTAAGGCCAAGCAATTCCATTCCTACATACACACCCTAAAGACACTCCACTCATGTGATCCAGGAGATGTATACAAGAATGTTTAGAGCTGCTACATTTATCCTAGTGCATCAACAGGAAGATGCACATAAATTGCAGTATGGTTGAACATTGGAATACTATACAGCCAGGGAAAAGGAACGGGCCAAATTTATACATATCATGTATGAAGCTTTAAAACCTTTTGTAGCATGAAAAAGAAAATTGCAGTGGGAGACCTATCATACAGTACCACACATTTAAAGTTTGTAACCTTCAGTACTAGATCTGTTGTTGTTGCTGTTAGTTGCCATCAAGTTGGCTCTGACTCCTGGTAACCCCATGTACAACAGAACAAAATGTTGCCCAGTCCTGCGCCATCTTCACAATCATTGGTATGCTCAAGTCCGTTGCGGCCCTGTATGTTTTGAGTGCCTTCCAACCTAGGGGGCTCATCTTCCAGCACTATATCAGACAGTATTCACTGACTGATTTTCAGAAGTAGATCTCCAGGCCTTTCTTCTTAGTCTGTCTTAGTTTAGAAGCTCCACTGAAACCTGTCCAGCATAAATGACCCTGCTGGTATTTGTGATACCAGTGGCTTCCAGTATCACAACACACAAGCCACCGCAGTTTGACAAACGGACTAGATCTAGAGGATACGAAAATGAGAAACACTAGCCCAGGCATGTGATTACATCTTTGGAAGAGGAGGAAGGAGGAGAATGTAGGCAGAAGTTTCAATGGTATTTGCAAAGTTTTCTTTATCTTGTGGCTGGTACATACGTGTTTATAAAGGATTCTGAATGGGCTATTTTAGATAAATCTTTTAAATGATGTGTATCATAAAGGACAAAGCCTTGGGTGGCTGGTATGGGAATGATGGCAAACCTGGAGGCTGAGAGATAAGCGAGGAGGCTGGACTGGGGCTGGGCTTTGGGTTTAGGGAAGTAGATGGACCCCAGAGAGTTGGAGGATGGAGAAAGAGCAGGACGTGGTGACCAAGCTAATGCAGAGGGGCTAGGAAGAATTGAGGACAAGGATCAAGTTTCTGACTTGAATAACTGGGCAGAGGAGGGGCAAATTTGGGGATTGCAGATGAGATCTGTTTGGAACAAGGTACAGATGCGGGGGCCTGTGATGTCCAAGGAGAGACAGCTGGGAAGTAGTTAGATGTTTCTTCAGGGCTGGATGTCAGGGAGAGACCAGGCAAAGTGCCAGTGGTTTATAGAGTTGTGTTAGTCAGCCTAGGATAGGTTTTGCTACAGTAACAAGCAACACCTCCCTGCCCAATCTTCCTGGCTTAGGATAGTCAAGGTTTACTCTTAGTTATCTAGTGCTGCTGTAACAGAAATACCACAGCTGGGTGGCTTTAACAAACAGACATTTATTTTCTCACAGTTAGTAGGCTAGAAGTCCGAATCCAGGGTGCCAGCTCTAGGGGAAGGCTCTCTCTCTCTCTTTCGGTTCTAAAGGAAAGTCCTTATTTCTTTTGTGCTTCTGTTCCTCGGTGATCTTTATGTGGCTTGGCATCTGTCTTCCCCCATCACTGCTTGCTTAATTCTTGCTTAATCTGCTCTTTTATATCTCAGAAAAGATTGATTTAAGACATACTATACACTAATACTTGCTCATTAACATAACAAAGAGAACTCATTCCCAAACAGGATTATAACCACAGGTATAGGCATTGGAATTTTCAGCACATGTTTTTTTGGGACACAGTTCAATCCATAACATTTACCTAATAAAATCTAATGCGGGGCAGGTGGTTCACCTCTTGTGGCTTTGCTAACTGGCAGACAGGGCCTCCAACATTCCTGGGGCAGGGAAGATGACTGGAGGGCCTCTTGATTGGCCAGAAATGCGAGTGTCCTTTCTGTCCACATCCCGATGGCCAGAAATCCTAGCTGCAAGGGAGGCTGGGAAATGTAGTCTTCCTGTGAGGCCACAGCATAGTCAGCACATTGCATTGTCCTCTGTCCCATGAGCAACGTAAGACTGAAACTGCAGGCAGGGAAGGAGATCCAGGCAGGGCATGTGAAGGAAGACAGAGGGTCTGGGGGCTCACAGGGCTGATGGCAGTGGGAGACTTGACTCCTGGCCTTCTTTTTCCCCTGTTCCAGGCATCACTCCACTCTGCTTCAATCTGTTTGCCCTCTTCGATGCCCAGGCCCAAGTCTGGCTGCCCCCAAACCACATCCTGGAGGTCCCCAGAGAGTCCAGCCTGATTCTGCACTTCCGCATGAGGTAAGCAAAGACCCCTTGGAAGGCTTGTCCCCTTTTGTCCTGTCGCTCCCCTTTCTGGAGCTGAGCTGAGCCTGTGCTGACCCCTGGCTCCATTGTCTGAGCAGTGACTGTGGAAGCAGGAGGGCAGTGAGATGGCATTCTGAGAGCCCCAGCTGTGCCCCCTCCCTACCTGCAGGTTTTATTTCCGGAACTGGCATGGCATGAATCCTCAGGAGCCAACTGTGTACCGCTGTGGGCCCCCTGGGGCTGAGGCTTCCTCAGGTCAAGCAGAGCATGGGCTGCAATTCCTAGACCCAGCCTCCTTTGAGTACATCTTTGAGCAGGTGTGAGCAGGGCGGGGGGGGGGGGGGGGGGGGGGGGGCGGGACTATTTGTGGGGTACTCAGGAGCCATTGAGGAACTCCCACTTCCCTCCCCAATTCAGTATTGACAGTAGATTTCAGCTCATGCCATCTGGGGTCCTTTGCCTGTTCTGCGACTCTAAGGGTTGCATGGGAAAGAGTGCTGTGATTAATTAGTGATGTCTGCCGTGGGCACAGAATTGGACATAGGTGGTGTACATGTTGTATGTTTGCACTTGCCAATCATAGTCCCTTTCTTCCCCAAGGTGTCCCGAAGGGGAATGAACAAGTCCTCATGTCTCCCTTTCTGCCGACCCCCCCACCCCCAGGGCAAGCATGAGTTTGTGAATGACGTGGCCTCACTGTGGGAGCTGTCGAGTGAGGAGGAGATCCACCACTTTAAGAACGAGAGCCTGGGCATGGCTTTTCTGCATCTCTGCCACCTTGCTCTCCACCGTGGTGTCCCCCTGGAGGAGGTGGCCAAGAAGATCAGGTATCTGGGAATGGGGCAGGGGCACCATGTGGGGGTGAAAATACCCCAGACATTTGCGGCCAGGGGAGACCTTGCATCCTGCCATGTCTTCATTCCACAGACATTTATTGAGCACCTGCTGTGTGCTGACACTGGTTCTAGGTGTTGAGGACACAAGACTGAGCAAGTCAGACAAAAAGCCCTGCCATCCTGGAACTCCCACCTCCTAGAGGAGATAGGCGAGAAAAGAATTACAAAAGGCAGATGTACAGGGTTTCAGATGGTGAGAAGTGCGAGGGGAGAAGGTTAAGCAGGAAGGAAGGGTGGGGAGTGCCGGGAAGTGAAGGGGAGTCAGGGAAGTCCTTACTGAGAAGATGACATTTGACCAAAGATCTGAAGGAAGTGAAGGAGGGAGCCGCATGGGTATCTGGGGAAGAACCTTCTATGCAGAGAGAACAGCTGGTGTAAATACCCTGAGGCTGGACTGTGCCTGCTGTGGTGGAGGAACAGGGAGGAGGCCACTGTGGCTGGAACAGAGTGAACTAGGGTAAGAGTGGGAGGAGGTGCGGGCAGGGAGATGGGGACTGGCAGATCCTCAAAGCCCACTGGCTTTGAGAACTCATTGGAATTTAAGGGCAGGAAGGAGGCATGAGTTGGGGAGCTGGAAGCTAGCCACACTCACCTCCAGAGACAGCTGCTATGGATCCCTGTATTGCAGCAAAGGCTGGAACAGTCAGGGCACCCTGCCTGGAGGGGGCAGCATAGGAGCTGGGTGTTTAAGGACCTGTTTTCCAGTCCCTGTCGTGCTATCAGAAGGAGCCCTGGTGGCGTAGTGGTTAAGCGCTCGGCTGCTAACCTAAAGGTCGGCGGTTTAAACCCACCAACCTGCTCTTCAGGAGAAAGATGTGGCAGTCTGCTTCCATAGAGATTACAGCGTTGGAAACCCTATGGGGCAGTTCTACTCTGTCCTGTAGGGTTGCTATGAGTTGGAATTGACTTGATGGCAATGAGTTTGGTTTTTGGTTTTGGTTGTGCTGTCACTCTGAGGGCTGGGGCTGTGACAGTGAAGCCTAGAGCATTGGGAAGCCAGAGGAGGCACCTTATTCAGCCTGGAGATCAGAGAATACATCTCATTGGGGGCAACTTCTCCACTGAGACCTGAAAGTGGAGAATGCTTCATCCAGATGCAGACTGCCCTGGCAATGCGTTCTAGGTGGAAAGAACAGCACCTGTGGTGGCTCAAAGGCAGAAGTGGTAAAGAGGAGATCTGTTTGCAGGGGAACTGAAAGTAGAATGTGATGCTGGAGTGCAGGAGTCGGAGAGGCCCTTGTCAGGGGCCTGTTCCCTCAGGGTACTGGAGCCCTGGATGGATTGGGAGCGAGGGTAGGAGGCAGCTAGTAGAACCTTGAGCTTTAGGATCCCTCTGGTCATGGCGCAGGGGAGAGAGGCTTGGGAAGTGGAGAGTGAGGTGCAGGGACCCGTGATCTAGGCGTGCCACACTGGTGGTCGGGTACAGGACAGGCTATGGGGAGAACAGAACGAATTTGGAAGGGTAAGAAGCGGGGACTTTTTTTTTAATTGTGAAAATATACATAATAAAACATATATCATCTCAGTAACTTCTGTAGGTACAATTTAGAGAGTTGTGCCTTTTATTATAGAGCCCTGGTGGTGTAGTGATTAAGTGCTCGGCTGCTAATGGAATCAGTGGTTCGAGCCCACCAGCCATTCCTTGGGAGAAAGATGTGGCAGTCAGCTCCCGTAAAGATGATGGCCCTGGGAACCCTATGAGGCAGTTCTCCTCTGTCTTGTAGGGTCGCTATGAGTCGGAATCGACTCATTGGCAAGGGGAGGATGTCTCTCATGGATAATCATATTGATAAAAACAATAGTGACTTCTCCCATGATAATAATGCCTGACACTCAAAAAACCACCCAGTTGCTATCGAGTTGATTTCAACTCATGGCTACCCCATGTATGTCAGAGTCGAATTCTGCCCCATAGGGTTTTTAATGGCCGATTTATTTAAATTTTATTGTGCTTTAGGTGAAAGTTTATGGTGCAAATTAATTTCTCAGTCAAAAATTTATACACAGATTATTTTGTGACATTGATTGCAGTCCCTGCATTGTGTCAGCACTCTCCCCCCTTCCCTTTCCACCCCACGTTCCCTGCATCCATTGATCCGGTTTTCCTGTCCCTTGCCTTCTCCTCTTTGCTTTTGGGTGGTGTTGCCCATTTCGTCTCATGTTCTTTATTGACCTAAGAAGCATGTTCCTCACGTGTGCTATTGTTTTATAGGCCTGTCTAACCTTTGGCTGAAAGGTAAACTTTGGGAGTGACTTCAGTTCTGAGTTAACAGGGTTATCTGGGGGCCATAGTCTCAGGGGTTCCTCCAGTCTCTGTCAGACCAGTAAGTGTCATCTTTTTTTGTGAATTTGAATTTTGTTCTACATTTTAATCCCGCTCTGTCCAGGACCCTCTATTGTGATCCCTCAGTGGCTGATTTTTTGAAAGCAGATCTCCAGGCCTTTCTTCTGAGGCACCTCCAGGTGGACTTGAACCTCCAACCTTTCAGTTAGCAGCCGAGCATGTTAACTGTTTGCACCACCCAGAGACTCTGCCTGATACATACTCCTTAATAAGTGCTGATACAGTATCTTAAGCACTTTGCATATCATAGTTCATTTCATTCAGCAGCCCCAGTGGCGGTCACTGTTTGATCCCCGTTTTACAGATGAAGAAACAGAGTCCCTTAAAGCTGAGGAAGTTACCTAAGAGCTGATTCCAGCCCAGCAGTCTGCTCCAGAAACTTGAGCCTGGGCCCCCCACCACCCCGGCCTCCATGTGCTGGCCCTGTATCATCTTCTTTCCACCTTCACAAGACTCGTCTGTTTCTAGACTCTGAGGCTCAGAGAGGTTAAGCCACTTGCCCCACGTCCCCCAGCCGGGCCCCCAGCCTAGGTCACTGACCGGGCCTTCCACATTGTCCCCACAGCTTCAAGGACTGCATCCCGCGCTCCTTCCGGAGCCAGATCCGGCAGCACAATGCACTGACGCGGCTGCGCCTGCGCAGCATCTTCCACAAGTTCCTGCGAGCCTTCCAGCCCAGCCACCTCTCCCAGCAGCTCGTCATGGTCAAATACCTGGCCACGCTCGAGCGGCTGGCACCCCGCTTTGCCACTGAGCACATGCCCGTGTGCCATCTGGAGCTACTGGCCCAGGCTGAGGGGGAGCCCAGCTACGTCCAGGACCGCGGGCAGGCTCCTCTGGACCCGGGACCTGAGTCTATCCCTGGACCGCCCACCCACGAGGTGCTGGTGACAGGCACCAGGGGCATCCAGTGGCGGCCAGTACAGGCAGAGGTAAGCAGGGCCCTCGTCCACTCTAGGGGTCCAGGTAGGGCAGGTGTGGGGTCTCCTGCCCTCCATGGCACACGCGAATACGTGTCTGAATGCACGAGTGTGTTTGTGTGCGAGTGTGGCTGTCTTAGACCCATGTGGCTCCAGGAACCTGGTTTCTAGGGGTGTGTCTCTCCCCTGGTTTCTAGGGGTGTGTCTGTCCACTGGGGTCTGTTTCTTGGGGAATGACTGATTTCTGGGGTCTGTACCTCTGGAGAGTCCCCTTCTCTCTGGCTTTGGGGACCAGGCATCTGGGAGGGAGGGAGCTAGGATTCTTCTCTCTGTTCTCCCTGAGGTTCTGGCTTCCGGAATGTGTATCTTCTGGGGGGTCCCCTGTCCTGCTTGTGCCACTGGGGCTCGGTCAGTAGGGAGATGCCTGAGGAGGTGCCCTGGCCCTCGGCTCCCACCTGTCCCCTGGGGAGAGCTCAGGCGGAGGAAGGGCATGACCCACTCCATCCACCGGCCCACGTGCTGGGTTTCCAGGGTTCTGGTGGCAGTGGTGCTGGCAGCAGGAATCCTCCAGCTAGCCCTTCTGGGAAGAAAGCCCAGGCTCAAGAGGCGGATGTCCAGCCAGCGGGCAGGCCGAAGGGGCTGCCATGGGCCTCTTTCTGCGACTTCCCGGACATCAGCCACCTGGTGGTGAAAGAACACCGCGTCAGCATCCACCGTCAGGACAACAAGTGCCTGGTGGGGCCTGGGGCTGGGGCCAGGCTGGGCCGGCTGGGGCCAGGGACACCCGCCTGACGTCCCCCTGCTCGCAGGAGCTGACTCTGCTCTCCCGGGCGGCGGCCCTGTCCTTGGTGTCACTGCTGGATGGCTATTTCCGCCTGACAGTCGACTCAAGCCACTACCTGTGCCATGAGGTGGCTCCCCCACGGCTGGTGATGAGTATCCAGGATGGTATCCATGGACCCCTGCTGTGAGTGCTGGGCAGGGTGGGCAACCAACTAGACCATGAACTGTAAGGACTGGTGACTTGTGTACAAATGCGTGTGTGTGCATGTATGTTGGTGTGTCTATGCATACATGTCTCAGTGTGTGTGTATGTGTGACTGTTCACACCTGTGTGTTCCTGTGTGAGTGCTTGTGCGTATACCTGTACATGTGTGCACACGTGTGCATGAGTGTGTGCGTATGTTGTGTGCATGTGCACCTATGTGAGTGCACAGGCATATGTGGTGTGTGCACACGTGTGTACATATGAGTGTGTGCACATATGTGTCAGTGTGTGCGTGTATGTGTGCCTTTGCACACACAAGGGGTATGGGCAGTTAAGATATCACGCGAGTGTGTGTTTGGGACTGTCATTGTGCATGTCCTGATGTATAACAGCTGTTTTTTGTGCAACTGTAACAGAAATCCCACAAGTAGGTAGCTTTGAAGAACAGAAAGTAATTTTCTTACAGTTCTGGAGGCTAAAAGTCCGAATCAGGGCATTGGCTGTGTCACTTCCTTCCTTGTCTTCTGTGGTCTTCTGTGGCTTGTAGGTGATCCTCACACGGTGTCTGTCTTCCCCTGTGTGTCTCTGTGTCCCTTCTGCTCTTTTGATAACTGAGAAGTGATTACATTTAGGACCCACACTGCTCGGTATGATCACATTAACATACACAGAAAGCCCTCTTTCCAGACAGGATCAGATTTACAGGTACAGGGGACAGGATTTCAGTACCTATTTTAAGAGGACACAGTTCAGTCCGGAACAGTGCTCAAGTGGCTGTGTTTGAGATCGTCGTAGTATGTTTTTACATAGGATAGTGTCTTAGTCATCTAGTGCTGCTATAACAGAAATACCACAAGTGGATAGCTTCAACAAACAGAAGTGTATTCTCTCACAGTCTAGTAGGCTAGAAGTCTGAACTCAGGGTGTCAGCTCCAGGGGAAGGCTTTCTCTCTCTGTGGGCTCTGGAGGAAGGTCCTTGCCATCAGTCTTCCCCTGGTCTAGGAGCTTCTCCAAGCAGGAACCGCAGGTCCAAAGGAAGGGCTCTGCTCCTGGCAGTGCTTTCTTGGTGGTATGAGGTCCCCATGTCTCTTTCGCTTCTCTCTTTTATACCTCAAAAGAGATTGGCTTAAAACACAATCTAATCTTGTAGATTAGATTAACTGCCATTAACATCATAGTGATAGGATTTACATCAGATGACAAAACGGTGGACAATCACACAATACTGGGAATCATGGCCTAGCCAAATTGATACACATTGTTGGGGGACACAATTCAATCCAAGACATCCCACCCTTTGGCCCCCAAAAATTCTTATCATTGCCACATGTAAAACACATTTACCACATCATATCATAGCAAAAATCTTAAATCAACTCTAAGTTCAAAATCTCATCTTCTGCAAAACTCTTCTTCATCTGTGAAATCTAGAATAGAATCAACTTACCTGCTTCCAAAGTACAATGGTGGAACAGCCACAAGGTAGACATTTCCATTACAAATGGCAGAAATTGGAGGGAAAGAAGGCATAACAGGTACCAAGCAAGTCAGCAGAACACATTACATTAGCCCTCAAGTCTTGAAAATAATCCTCTGATCTCAGATCATTCACACAAGAGCCCTCCCTTCCAGACTCTAGATATTGGCCATACTCTCTGGATTCTGAGTGGAGGCCCCTTGGCCCTGGGCTTCAGCTATACCTTCCAGGCCCACTGGGACGGCAACTCTGCTCCCTCTGCTTTAGGTGCACCATTCTCCTAGTCCATCTAAGTGGTGACTCTACCCTTAGGAACACCAGAGGCCATGCCTTCACCCTTTGAAACCCCAGAGGTCATGTCCCTACCCTTTGAGACTGAGGCAGCTCTGCTTTCTGTGTTCCTTGTCTCTTCAGCTTCTGCTTCCCAGTTGCTTGGCTTCTTGGATCTTCAGGCCTCACCACCCGCATCTGCCCTGCTGGGGCAAGTGTTCCAAAGCTCTGTAGCTCCACTGATAAGTGCCTGGAGGCACCCCACTCCACCAGTAAGCTTCAGCCAGAAGGCACTCAGCTTTCTTGTTCTGTGGGTCAGCAAGCCTAGCTCCACTGTCAAGTGCCCAGAGACACCCCGCTCTGCTAGGAAGCCTCCTGCACAAAGGCATTCAGCTCTCTTGCCCTGTGGGTCACCTCCAGCGCTGTGTCTCAGTGGTCTTCTGGTTCTGCCGCTGCTGGTCCTCTGCCATTTCTCTGCCGCTTCTCACCGTCTGCACCGTCTCCAGTTTAACAGCTCTCCACATTTTTTTCTAAGTCTTCTATCCATTCACAGTCTCAAAACTGCTTCCACATTTTAGGTATCTGTTAGAGCAGTACCATACTCTCGGTACCAACTTCTGTCTTAGTTATCTAGTGTTGTTATAACAGAAATACCACAAGTGGATGGCTTCAACAAACAAGAAGTTTATTCTCTCACAGTCTAGTAGGCCAGAAGTCTGAATTCAGGGCGGCAGCTCCAAGGGAAGGCTTTCTCTCTCTGTGGGCTGCGGAGGAAGGTCCTTGTCATCAATCTTCCCCTGGTCTAGGAGCTTCTCCAAGCAGGAACCGCAGGTCCAAAGGATGCACACTGCTCCTGGCACTGTTTTCTTGGTGGTATGAGGTCTCCCTGTCTCTCTGCTCGCTTCTTTTATATCTCAGAAGAGATTGGCTTAAGAGACAATCTAATCTTGTAGATCTCATCAACAAAACTGCTGCTAATCCATCTCATTAACATCATAGTGATAGGGTTTACAACAAGTAGCAAAATCACATCAGATGACAAAATGGTGGACAATCATACAATACAGGGAATCGTGGCCTAGCCAAATTGGTACACACGTTTTTGGGGACACAACTCAATCCATGACAGATGGGGTGGGTGATTTTGGGGGGGACTGTGTGTAGAAGTGGCACAAATGCCGGTGGCTGTTGAGGTGTATGTGTGTGTCTTCCTTGTATGTCATCTCTGAGCAACTCTGACTCATGTAGCTGAGTGTGAAGGTGTCTCTAAGTGCTTATGTGGTCGTCAGGTATGCATGTGGCTGTGCTGCATGCTGCCAGGACAGGATTTGTAATGATCAGCTTGTCTGGTGGTTGGCCTTGTGCCTGGGTGTCCTACCTCGGACACTGGGACTACCCCTGCAGGTGTCTAAGGAGGTCTCTGACCCTTGTCCTACACCTTGGGCAGGTGAAGTGCCATTTCACCTTGTAAAGCCTATGGCTTTGTCTGTTGTCATGGCTGGATGTGTGCTGCTGGTACAGGTGTCTAGGGGCCACGTCAGTGTGTGAGCCACTGCGTATGTCTGGGCCCGTGTGGCTGTGTCACCTAGTACATGCCCGTTTGTGTTTGTGTTGGTTGTCATCTCTGAGTCTGTGATGTTCATGCCCCTATGTGGCCATGCTACACTGTGTAAGCAGCTGTATCTGTGTGTCTTAGTTATCTACTGCTGCTATAACAAATACCACAAGTGGATGGCTTTAACAAACAGAAATTGATTCTCTCACAGTCTAGGAGGCTAGAAGTCTGAATTCAGGGTGTCAGCTCCAGGGGAAGGCTATCTCTCTCTGTTGGCTCTAGGGGAAGGTCCTTGTCGTCAATCTTCCCTGGTTGAGGAGCTTCTCAGCACAGGGACCCCAGGTCCAAAGGATGTGCTGTTCTCCTGGCTCTTGTTTCTTGGTGGTATGAGGTCCCCCATTTCTCTGCTTGCTTCTCTCTTTTGTATCTCACAAGAGATTGATTTAAAATACAACCTAATCTTGTAGATTGAGTCCTGCCTCATTAACATAACTGCCGTTAATCCCACCTCATTAACATCATAGAGGTAGGATTTACACACATAGGAAAATCACATCAGATGACAAAATGGTAGACAATCACACAATACTGGGAATCATGGCCTAGCCAAGCCGACACACATTTTGGGGGGAACACAATTCAATCCATGACACTGTGGTTGTTGTCCTTTGGGTGTGTGTACTGTGTGTCACTCTGTGAGTGGCTGTAGCTGTGTCCATGTATGTGTGTTTGTGTGTGTGTGTGTGTCCGTCCAGCATCTGTGTGAGCGAGTCCGATGGGTGTTTTCCTGTCTCAGTATGGCACCATCTGAGTGGCTGTCAGAAAGCTGTTATGCTCAGGCGTGTGCCTGTGCCCTGTGAATGGCCGTGTCTGTGACGGGACAGTTGTTACGTCTGGGTGTGTGTGTGTCCAGGGTCACTGTTGCCATGTGAGCGGCTGTGTCTGACATTTGTCCCAGCTGGGTATGTGCCCCTCTGGGCAGGTTCTGTGTGTCCTTGTTGCCAGGTGTGGGTCTAGCAGTGGCCCCAGGGGCCTGATGGTGCCCCTTTGCCCCCCTCTGCCCCCAGGGATCCATTTGTGCTGGCCAAGCTCCGGCCCGAGGATGGTCACTACCTCATCCACTGGAGCACCAGCCACCTCTACCGCCTGATCCTCACGGTGGCCCAGCGTGACCAGGTGGGTGTGGGCAGGCCCCAGGGCTAGGGCAGGCACACTCCATGCCTGGATCCCTGCTCACTGAGACCCGTGCCACCCCCACCCCACCTCCAGGCACCCAGCTCACAGAGCTTGCGCTTACGGAATTTCACCATCAAGCAGCAGGCTGGGACCTTTACGCTGGAGGGCTGGGGCCGGTCCTATCCCAGCGTGGGGGCACTGCGGGCCGCCCTGCAGGACTGCTCACTGCGCGTCGGGGAAGACTGCTTCCCTCTGCGTCGCTGCTGCCTGCCACTGCCAAGAGGTGCCCAGGGGGGCCGCAGGGTGGGGGTGGGGTCTCCCATCACAGGAGCCCTCAGTGACTCAGGCCCCGCCCCCAGAGCTCTCCAACCTCATCATCATGCGGGGGCCTCGGGCCAGCCCCAGGCCACTCAACCTCAGCCAGCTCAGCTTCCACCGGGTCTGCCGGGATGAGATCACCCAGGTGTGTGTGTGGGGGTGGGTGCTCCTGCACCTGGGAGCATGGAGGGTGCTGGGAACTCAGCGACTGGCTGTTGTCATGGTGACGTTCTCTGCCGTGCTCCCCCAGCTGTCCCACTTGGGCCAGGGCACAAGGACCAATGTATATGAGGGCCTCCTTCGTGTGGAGTGTGAGGGCCCCGAAGAGGACAAGGAGGACAGCAGGGACCCTCCAGTGCCCAGCAGGGGCCGTGGGCAGGAGCTCCGAGTGGTGCTCAAGGTGTTGGACCCCAGTCACCACGACATTGCCCTGGTGAGTGAGCACGGCTGGGCCCTGGTGTCTGTGGAGTGGGGGCATGGTTTGCAGCCACCTTACCTGCTCCGTCCCCACAGGCCTTCTACGAGGTTGCCAGCCTCATGAGTCAGGTCTCCCATGTGCACCTGGCCTTCGTGCACGGCGTCTGCGTGCACGGCTCCGAGAGTGAGTGCCCCCCACCCCAACTTATAGGCTGACTCCCACTTATACCCAGTCCCTGACCCATCCCCCGACCCCTAACTGCACCCTGACACCTTATCATCCCAACCCTCACCTGCATCCCATCCCCTTGACCTGCACCCCTTCCCCTGGCTACACCCCAACCCTCAACCTGCACCCCTTCCCCTGACCACATTCCAACCCTCAACCTGCACCCCTTCCCCTGGCTACACCCCAACCCTGGACCTGCACCCCTTCCCCTGGCCACACCCCAACCCTCGACCCGCATCCTTTCCCCTGACCATACCCCAACCCTCGACCTTCACCCCTTCCCTTAGCTACACCCTAACCCTCGACCTAGACCCCTTCCCTGGCTACACCACAACCCTCGACCTGTACCCCTTCCCCTGGCTACACTTGAGCTCTCAATTAGATCCCAGCCCCTGATTACACCTTGACCTTCACCTGTACCCCAGGCCTCACCTGTACCCTCACCCTACATCCTGGTACACCTTGACTCCTGACTCCATTTCAGTCTTCATCTACCACCCAAACCCCTCTATACCCAGCCCCCATCTTCCCTCTGACCCCATTAGCACTGACCCCATGTGACCCCAGTGCAGATATGCACCCTGACCCCTAGACCTCAGCCCTGCAGTTCAACCCTGCTCCGAGCCCATCCTACTGTGTGTCCCTCAAAACCCCTGTACCCATCCACCCCCAGCCCTGCCAGTACAACTTCATGTATATGTCTCTCTCGCTTTCCAGCCCAATGCTGGGCCTGCCCGTGACGTGCACCCTCCCAACCCACATCATGCACCCCCACCCTCACCCTCCATGCCTCCACCTGTCTACACCCACCCCCAGTTCCCAGCCTCACTGTTACCACTTACACTCACTTCCTCCAGGCCCCAGCCCCACACTTCCCCCAAGCCCACTGCTCCCCTCTGCCCTCTGCCCCCACCTCAGCCCATGCTCCATCTTGCATTCTCTGCTTCTCCAGAACCTCCTCAGACACACTCCCAAATCAGACCAAACCTCGCCTGCCCTCTGCCCTGACACCCTCAGTCCCAGCCTACAGCCCCCTCTCCTGCCCTGGAGGGTGGGTGCCAGGGGTGGTCTGGGCCTTTGCAGACATCCTGGTGACGGAATATGTGGAGCACGGGCCCCTAGACGTGTGGCTGCGGCGGGAGAAGGGCCATGTGCCTGTGGCCTGGAAGGTGGCAGTGGCCCAGCAGCTGGCCAGCGCCCTCAGCTACCTGGTTTGTGGCCTGTGGGCAGGCCTGGGTTGACGGGGGAGGGCCAGGGTGACCTCAGTGTTGGGGTGGGGAGGCCTTAGTCCACACACTGGCCCTGGGAGATCTTTCCAGCACCCAGCCGTGGCCGCGGACCTCCCCAGCTCAGATGCCCCTGTGGCTCCCATCGCCTTCAGGAGAACACCCAGCTCCTTAGCCTGGCGTCCCAGGCCCTGTGGCGTTCTCTCTTGCCATTCATCCCCCACCCCTCCTGCTCCGTCACCCCAGTTTCCGAGTTGCCCCTCCTGCACTCAGTGTTTACTGGGCACCTCTGGGTGGCCAGGCCCTGTCCTAGGCCCTGGGGACACAACAGGCAACAAAACCAAAATTTCTGTCCTGGGAGCAGGCATTTTAGTTGGGGAGAGACCAACCAGAGGCACTAAGTATGTTAAATAACATGTTAGAAAGTAGTAAGAACTGTGCCAAAGGGAGAGGAGATAAGGACTTGCTTCAGTTTAGGGAAGAAGTGAAGTCTGAAGCAGGCAGGTCAGGGAATGCCTCCCAGGGCCACCTGAAGGCGGTGAGGAAGGGGCCCTGAGGGCATCTGGGGGAAGCGCTTCTGGCAGAGGAAACAGCCAGGGCAGAGGCCCTGGGGAAAGAGCCACCTGGCACGGGTGTGAGGACAGCAGTGGGGTCCTCTGGCCTTTTGTCCCCAGCCAAGAGCCTTGGCCACCAGCTCTGTACCCAGTGCTGCCCAGTCACAATGACAACGTACTGGTATTCTGATAATGACAGTGAATGTGCTTGCCATCCGGCTGTCCTTGTGGGGGCCACATGGGGTGGGGACTGGGGGTAGGGTCTGCATCCCCCACCAATGACCATGCCCCTCTACTGCCCACCCAGGAGGACAAGAACCTGGTTCATGGCAACGTGTGTGGCCGGAACATCCTGTTGGCCCGGCCAGGCCTGGCGGAGGGCACTAGCCCCTTCATCAAGCTGAGTGACCCCGGCGTGGGCCTGGGCACCCTCTCCAGGGAGGGTAAGGACTTGGGAGGTCCTGGGCACAGGGACAGGCCTCCTCTACACTCCTCACCCTCAGTGACCTCTCACCCTGATCCCCAGAGCGGGTGGAGCGGATCCCCTGGATGGCCCCTGAGTGCCTACCTGGTGGGGCCAACAGCCTGAGCACGGCAGCTGACAAGTGGGGCTTCGGTGCCACCCTCCTGGAGATCTGCTTTGATGGTGAGGCCCCTCTGCAGGGCCGCGGCCCCTCCGAGGTACGTTCAGGGGACCCCCACCCTCCCTACAAAGAAGGCTGGGCACCTGCGAGGAGTCACGGGGGCAGAGTCTTACTGTGCAGCCTCTGGGCCCCAGGTAGCCCTCTATTGGGGGTAACTGTCGTCGTGACCTCACAAGGTGGTTCTGGGGCTCAGGAGGAGTGCCTGGTACCCAGAAAGCCAGTCAGGGACAGGCTGCAGGGTAGAATGGCCAGGGCCGTGACAGAGGAGGTATAGCTGTGGGGGGCCCCGGAGGATGCCCCTGACCCAGCCTGAGGGATCCAGCACGGCTGCCAGAGAAGGTGTCATAGAAGTTCAGAATTATCCTGTGAGTGGGGCAGGAGGGCAGTCGAGGCAGGGGGCACAGCCTGTGCTGAGGCTCTGCAGTGTCGAGGGAGCTGCAGTTTGCAGGGGCTTCTTGAGGGTGGAGGGATGAGGGGCCAGGAGCAGAGGTGGGGAGAAGCAGCAGCATGGCAGAGTAAGCTGGACTTGGGTTTGAGTCCTAGGTCTGTAGCCATGGGCAAGTCCTCTCCTCATTGCCAAGCCTCAGCAGCCTCATCTGTAGAGTGGGAATGACAAGGGCACAGACCTGGCCAGTCCAGCCCTGCTGCTCTGGGGTTGACTCTGCCCCATGGGGAAGGGGCCCCAGTCCAGGGACAGGACACTGACCCCTAAGCGTTCCCTCTCCCACAGAAGGAGCGTTTCTACCAGAAGCAGCATCGGCTGCCCGAGCCCTCGTACCCAGAGCTGGCCACCCTCACCAGCCAGTGCTTGACCTATGAGCCGGCCCAGCGGCCGTCCTTCCGCACCATCCTGCGTGACCTCACTCGGCTGCAGCCCCACAGTGAGCCCCACCCCAGCTCTGGGGCCCTGGGGGGAGGGCCACCTAGGCTGGGATCCCTGCTGAGGCCGGCACAGTGAACCAAGGTGTCCCGGCTCAAGGGGTGCACCCTTTGCTAGTTCACTCAAGGACCAGTGGCTGCTGCAAGCCCTCCTGAATGTTTTGCTTGGAGAGAGAGGCAACTGCTCTGGGGGAATTAGATCCTCTCAGCTTATGTTCTTTTCTATGCTGATGAAAAGCTTGTGACCTCACCCAGTCTCAGAACATCCCAGGTGTCGGTTTTGATGCAGCTGACCTTGTGCATTTGGGATAGGAAATGGAATTTTCCAGCTGTTGTAAAAAAAAAAAAAAAAAAGGGTTTCCTTACCTCTGGGATAGGATGCTGGGGGAGCAGTTGCCCACTTCTTGTGCCCCCCAAAAAAGTGGGCCTGCTGGGAAAGGGTCGGTCCTGGCCTCTTCTTCTACGTCCTTTTCAGATCTTGTTGATGTCTCAGCTGTGAGCCCGGACTCCCCGGCGTCAGACCCCACGGTTTTTCACAAGCGTTATTTGAAAAAGATCCGGGATCTGGGTGAGGTGAGGGCGGGGCCTGCGGGTCGGGGGCGGGGCCTGAGCTGGGAAGGCCACCCCGTGGGGCAGGATTTGGGGATATAGCTAAGGAAAGCCCAGCGTGGCTTGGAGGAGTTTCATGGGAGATATGAGCGGGGCTTGGCCTAGAAGCTTCTCAGCTTCTTGGGAGGCCCGAGGGAGGCCTAGGCCCCAAGAAACCCATCAACAGGAGTAGGTGGGACCTGTTGTTTTGGGGTGCCGTTGAATGGATTCCGACTCAACTGCCCCATACGGTTTCCTAGGCTGTAATCTTTACGGGAGCAGATCGCCAGGTTTTTTCTACCGCAAGCAGCTGGTGGGTTTGGACTGCCCGGCTCTCAGCAGCTGAGCACTTACAACCTTTGTGTCACTACGGCTCCTTAGGTGGCCCCTAGGGCTTTGCAAAACATACCTGCCAGGGGGCGGGGTCTGGGAGGCGGGGTTGGGGCTTCTCTGGATGGGTCTGACCCTTCCGCGTGCTCCGGCCAGGGTCACTTCGGCAAGGTCAGCTTGTACTGCTACGACCCGACTAACGATGGCACTGGCGAGATGGTGGCCGTGAAGTCCCTCAAGGCAGGCTGCAGCCCCCAGCTCCGTTCGGGTTGGAGGCGCGAGATCGACATCCTGCGCACGCTCTACCACGAGCACATCGTCAAGTACAAGGGCTGCTGCGAGGACGCAGGTGGGCGGACCGGTGGGGCCGCCTGGTCAATTGGTTTCCCAACCGCAGGCTGCGTCATGGTGGGCGGGGCGGGCTGCCTCTTTGCCACCGGGAGGGCACTGTTAGAGCTGTTAGGGCTCTTCCTTGTCTGGGGGCGGGATCTGGAATGGGCAGAGCCAGGAGGCCCGTCCCACGTGTGGACAGGACCACGTGTGGGCTGACTTGGCCTGCCCTCCCCACCTTGGGCCGTGCCTGGGAGCCCAGAGTTGGCTCTGCAGGGCTCGGGTGGGCGGGGCGGCCTCTTCTGTACTTGCCCCCACTGGCGCTCATCTTCGCTGCAGGCGAGAAGTCGGTGCAGCTGGTCATGGAGTACGTGCCCCTGGGCAGCCTCCGAGACTACCTGCCCCGGCACAGCGTGGAGCTGGCTCAGCTGCTGCTCTTCGCCCAGCAGATCTGCGAGGTGAGCCCGCCCTTCCCCTGCTCCAAAGCGGCCCCCTCCTGTCTGCTCGCCAGCCCAGCCCTTGCTCTCTCGGCTTGGTCTCTGGTTCTTGGGCTGATACCTCCGGGTCCGGACCATTCGCTCTTTCACTTGGCCACACCCCTAACATGCCTAGTCTCCTCTTGCTAGGACCCGCTGCGCCAATTTGGCCACACCCAGCAGGCCTGGTCCCTCCCAGCTCACCCATCCAGGCCCAGCATCCCTACCTCCGCCCCACCCCAGCTTCCCAGCTCTGCCCTCTCTTGCTTGGCCCCACCTGCCATCCTGCCTGCTCCCTGGACTGGGACCCGCACGCCTGACCTGCCCGTCCCCCAGCCATCCTGGCCACCATCTTCAGTTCCCACTGCCGCCTGCTCCCCACTGATCGAACTCACCCCGCCCCCAGGGCATGGCTTACCTGCACGCTCAGCACTATATCCACCGAGACTTGGCTGCCCGCAACGTGCTCCTGGACAACGACAGGCTGGTCAAGATCGGGGACTTTGGCCTGGCCAAGGCCGTGCCTGAAGGCCACGAGTATTACCGCGTGTGCGAGGACGGGGACAGCCCCGTGTTCTGGTGACCAGGCGGGACAAGGGGGGGTACCAGGGTCTCCTGGAGCAGGCAGGGTGGAAGAGACACGTTAGTCCCAATGAAACTGCCCCCCTTTAAGGTGTGGGACCCCAACAGGGGCCAGAGGGGTTCTTAGTCCTAGGTGAGGGCTGGAGCCTGGTCTGACCTCTCAACCTGCGTCTGTCCCCAAGCCTGAGTGCCTGCTCCCCCCAGGTACGCCCCAGAGTGCCTGAAGGAGTGCAAGTTCTACTATGCATCTGACGTCTGGTCTTTCGGGGTCACCCTGTATGAGCTGCTGACCCGCTGCGACTCCAGCCAGAGCCCCCCCTCGGTGAGAACCAGGCTCCCACCCCAGAGTTCACCAGAGGAGTTAGGAAGGCATATGTTCGAATCACAGTGCCTCACCCCTACCCTAGCAAGCAGGTATAACCTGTCTGACCCTCGAGGTCCTGATTGGCCATTCGTAGTGCAGAGAGTTTTGTGTGTCAGTGACAGAAACCCTACTCAGATGGACGTAGGCAAAACAGGAATGGCTGATTCTGCTACATATTTGCAAACTCCAGGGGTGGCTGGGACAGGCTTGATCTAGCCTCTCAGCTGCCATCAGGACTCCAGTTCTCGTTGTCTCTCTGTTCTTCTGTACTTTGTAGGAGCACCCCCTCTCAGGCAGACTCTCTCTCTGTTGTGGCAAAGGCAGCCCCATCCCCCAGCTGAGGGAAGTAGGAGCCCTTCTCTCCTCTTTCCAGCAAAATTCTCAGGACTCTCTCCAATTGGCCCACCTTGGCTCATGTGTCTACCACAGAGCCAATCAGTGTGTAGCCATGAACCACAATGACTGGCCAGGCCTGGGGGAAGGAGCCAGGAATGTGTTAAGGGTTTATCCCCAAAGCAAATCAGGCTGCCTTTATAGAAAAGATTCTGGGCAAGCAGAAACAACATGCTGTGAAGCTTCATAGTAACAGCAAACACCTAATTCAGACTTATTTATGAACGTTAGTTTACCTAATTTTAACAATAACCCAGGCAGTGGAGGTTGTTATTGCCCCATTTTACAGATGAGAAAACTGAGGCCCAGTGAGGTGATGTCCTAAGTCCAAGGTCATACAGCTGAGAAGTGGTAGAAGTGAGCCTAGAACCCATGCAGTCCAGCTGTAGCATGTGAGCTCTTGACCAGCAGGCTGCGCTGCCTCTTGAAAAGAGCTTGTCTTGTGTCTTCCTTAGAAATTCATTGAGCTCATAGGTCTCACCCAGGGACAGATGACGGTGCTGAGGCTCACTGAGTTGCTGGAACGAGGGGAGAGGCTGCCACGGCCTGAGGCATGTCCCTGTGAGGTGAGACTTCCCCTCTTCCCCTGGTCTCCCGGTCCCCGCCAGTGGGTTGTGGAGAGAGCAGGGCCCAGCCCCAATTTTTCCTTCCCCAGATCTATCACCTCATGAAGAACTGCTGGGAGGCAGAGGCCTCGTTCCGCCCGACCTTCCAGAACCTCATCCCCATCCTCAAAACAGTCCATGAGAAATACCAAGGCCAAGCCCCCTCGGTGTTCAGCTTGTGCTGAGGTGTGCTGGGAGCGCTGTGCGGGAGGAGATTGATCCAAATGGTACCCAAGATGGACCCCAGAGGGGAGTCCTCCACACCCACTCCTGTGCCTTACTCCTTTCTGGAGACCCCGCCTCTGTGAACTAACTTTCTTTGGCCATGAGCCTAACTCAGGTCCCTGAGGGAGCTGGGAAGGGCAGGGCAGGGTGCTATTCAAGCCCTTGAATCTGATCCTCTGGTCTTCTCCCAGCTCCCACCCTTTGGACTCACTCTCCCTAGTGACCAGTAATGAACTCCTCTTTCCTCTGCTGGAGGCTGTGGCCCTTGGGGCCTGTGTTCAGCCAGGCGGGCTGACTGGAGTCTGCTCTCTTGGGGACTGCAGCTAGAAAGAGACAATGCAGAGGAGGCTAAATTCAGCTGTTAAACCTTTACTCACCTCTGACTCACCAACTAGTGCCTAGACCGGTGCCTGGTACACAGAAAGCACTCAATACTTACTGAGTGCAGAGTCTTTGGGGGTCCACATGCCCTGTAGATAAGACCCCCAGTTTCACCCTCTCCTCCCTGTGTGACATCAGGCAAGTGGCTTCCCCTTTCTGGGCCTCCACTCTCAACTGTAAAATTGGGACCGTCCCACTTGCTACCTCATGGGACTAATGTAAAGGGCTAATGAGGTTGCGTATGTAAAATGCTTAGCAGACTGCGAACAGGAAGTGCTTAATAAACATTCTGTATTCTTGTTATTCTGGTGTTTGCCAAAGTGTTTCTACCTAACAGATGTTACTTGAGATGATGATGTAGTCAGACACGTTTGTGAAAGGCAGTTCAGTAATTCTGTTTCCTACAGGACTTCTAAAGACCTTTGTGTATTGAAACTCTCCTGATTGAACACACTATTTTAACAGCAATCACTTTTTGTAACATTTTCCAAAATAAATTTTTCACTATAATTAAAAAACTTTTTTTGGAGGCATCGTTAGTTCAGTGGTAGAATTGTCACCTTCCACGAGGGAGGTCCAAGATCGATTCCCGGCCAATGCACCTCGTGCACAGCCACCATCCGTCAGCGGAGGCTTGTGTGTTGCTAAGATGCTGAACAGGTTTCAGCGGAGCTTCCGGACTAAAACGGACTAGAAAGAAAGGCCTGGTGATCTGCTTCTGAAAATCAGCCAATGAAAGCCTTATGGATCACAATGGTTTGATCTACAAGCAATCATAGAGATGGTGCAGGACCAGGCAGTGTTTCATTCCATTGTGCAGGGGGTCACCGTGGATCAGAGGACTACTCCGTGATAGCTAACAACGGCAATACTGACATGGTTCAAAATTCAAAAAGTACATAAGAATGGGCAGTGAAATGTCTCTTTCCTCTGTCCCTCTGCCACCTCCTCCTTATCCCTGGAAGCAACCAATGTCCTCAGGTTTCCTATGTTTGCTTCTAGAAGTATTTTATCCAGATACAAGGAAATCTGCATATATATATATGCTTTCCCATCTTTTGCAAAAATACCATGCTCTATCATACAGAGCTTCTACTCTGTATCTTGCTTTTTTTTTTTGTTTTACATAATAGATCCTGGAATAGTCCCATGTACCAAGGCATTCAGAAGGTCTTCAATCTATTTTGTGATCGTGTAGTAGGTCCCTGGGTGGTGCAAACAATTTGTGCTCGATTACTAACCTAAAAAGGTTGTCAGTTCGAATTCACCTCGCGGCACCATGGAAGAAAGACCTGGCAATCTGCTTCCGTAAAGATTACAACCAAAAAAACCCTGTGGAGCAGTTCTACTCTGTAACACATGGAGTTGCCATGAGTTGGAATTGACTCGATGGCAATGGCTTTATTTTGTTTTGTTTTTTTTTAATGGCCCATTGCTTAAATGTTATCAGCATTTGTCCCCAGCTGGCATTCTTGTAGGAGCCCTGGTGGTGCAGTAGTTAAGAGCTCAGCTGCTAACCAAAAGGCTGGTAGTTCAAATCCACCTGCTGCTCCTTGGAAACTCCATGGGGCAGTTCTGTTCTGTCCTGTAGGGTCAGTATGAGTCAGAATCGACTCAATGGCAACAGCTTCGGTTTTGGTTTTGGGGGTTCTTGTAGGAGCCCTGGTGGCACAGTGTTTAAGCGCTTGGCTGCTAACCAAAAGGGCGCCAGTTCAAACCCACCAGCCATTCCTTGGGAGAGAGATGTGGCAGTCTGCCTCTGTAAAGATTACAGCCTTAGCAACCCTATGGAGCAGTTGTACTCTGTTCTATAGGGTCGCTATGAGTCGGAATCGAGTCGATGGCAAACGGTTTGGTTTTTTGATTTTGGTGTTCTTGTAGGTCATTTCTGATCCTTCCTGTTCCTATGATGCTGCTGCAGTGAGTGACTGTCTCACCCATGTGCGAGGGGACTGTAGGATGAATATCCAGCCATGGAGTGACTGGTTGTAGGGTCTGGGCCTAGTAATTTTGGAAGACGCTGCCCCTCTGTTTTAATAGTTGATAGAGCAGTTCTCCCCTCATTCTTTCTTCAAAATTATCTTGGCTTACTCTTGTGCAGTTCCTTTTTTTTTTTTGGAATGGTTTATTATGGACAATTTAAAGCATATTCAAAACTAGAGCGATTAAGATAACCTGCACTTAGCTGTCACCCAGCCTCACCAGTTTTCAATACCCACGGCCAGTCGTGTTCAACGCTGCCGCTATCCCAACCCCTGACGCTGGATAATTTTGAAGCAAATCATAGACATCATATCATTTCATCTGTAAAAACCTCGTTAGGTATCTCAAAACATAATGACTCAAACAACCACAATATCATTATATCATTATCATACCTAAAATTAACAATAATTCTTCAGTGTCATTGTATGGCCTGCCAGTGTTTAAACTTCCCAGATTGTCTCTTAAATATTTGTTTACAGTTTGTTCCGATAAAAATCTATAAAGTCCACATGCTGCCTCAGATGAGTTCCTGTAAGACTCTTAAATCCCGGGTTCCCCTCCTTCTGTTTTTTTCTCCCTTGCAACATATTTGCTGAAGAAACCAGGTTGTTCGTCTGGTAGACTTTCTGCTGCGGTCTTTGTGGTGGTTTATCGATCTCCTCCAAAATTCCTATAAACTTCTGGTCAGATTCGGTTTCACTTTTTGGGAGAGACCTTGCCACAGGAAGCATTGTACTCTCGGCAGAGGGCACACACGGTCTGGCTGTCCCTCCTTCTGTGACATGAGCGGCCTCAGGGTTCCATGCCCTGATCTATCAGGGTGCAATTTTTATTTTCCAGCACTTTTGAAATTTTCAAATGTACAGGAAGGTTGAAAGAACTGCACAGTGACCACCCCTGGATTCCACAATGTGCTGCTCAACTTGCTGCTAACTGAAAAGTTGGAGGTTTGAGTCCACCCAGTGGCACCTCAGAACAAAGGCCTGGCGATCTACTTCCAAAAACTCAGCCATTGAAAACCCCATGGAGTGCAGTTCTACTCTGACACACATGGGGTCACCACGAGTTGGGATTGACTGGACTGCAACTGGTTAAATTTGCTTTATTACACTGTATCTCTCCGTCTCTCCATCCCTCTGCTCCATCTCATGTTTTGGGTGCAAATCAAAATAGGTGGATGTCATTATTCATTATTTTTAATACAACTTTTCCCATGAAATACCCTGCTAGAGTTTCAACAGGATTGCAAGCCCTGATGTCTTTGCAGTTTTGAGCAGTATTTCCCCACCTGAAGGGGTCCATGGAGCTTCACAAGATGAGATTTGTCACAGCCAGGCTGTGTCCACTTAATCTTCCAACTTCCTGTGCCTCCTGAGGCAGTTCATGTCACTTTTCTGAACTTGTTTCCTCAGTTGTAAAAAGGGAAAAAGCAGGGGCCTTGTGGGCTTGGAGCCCTGATGGCGCAGTGTTTCAGAGCTACAGCTGTTAACCAAAAGTTCGGCAGTTCAAATCTACCAGCAGCTCAAACCGTATGGGTCAGTTCTACTCAGTCCTATAGGGTCACTATGAGTTGGAATTGACTCGACAGCAGTGCGTTTGGGCTTGGTTCGTGGGCTCAGGGTGAGGGTTAGATATGTGCCGGGCAGGGTGTTAAACTCTGTACATGTACTAAAGTGCTCAGTTGTCACATCACCCCAGGAGGGAGCATTGTGATCACCGTGTTACTGTAGAGATGACAGAGGCAGCCCAGGCTTCAGCCCAGTGAGCCCTGTGAGGCGGCTCCCATCCACCCTGCTGTGGACACTGGGGTGCAGCTGTGAGGTCTCAGGCTCTGCATTAGGTCCTTGTGTGCTTGGTTCAGCTCACTGGCACCTCTAGAAGGTGGCTGTTGTTAGTTGCCATTGAGCCGGCTCCAACCCATGGTGACCTCATGTACAACAGAATGAAATGTTGCCCAGTCCTACAGCATCTGCACAGTCGGTATACTCGAACCCATTGTTGTGGCTACTGACTATTTTGAGTGCCTTCCAACCTAGGGGCTCATCTTCCAGCACTATATCGGACAATGTTCTGTTATGACCTATAGGGTTTTCATTGGCTAATTTTCAGAAGTAGATCACCAGGCCTTTCTTCCTAGTCTGTCTTAGTCTGGAAGCTCTGCTGAAACCTGTCCACCATAGGTGACCCTGCTAGTATTTGAGATACTGGGGGCATAGTTTCCAGCATCACAGCAACATACACAAGCCACTACCGTACGACAACCTGACAGACAAGTGGTGGTCTAGAAGGTAGGGGCTCTGGACATGCCCACTTTACAGATGAAACTCAGGGTGGGACGGTTCCAGCGCACCGTGACACATAATAGCGGATACTTCATATTGCTCCTGGGCCTGGGGAGCACCCTGTCTTCCCACCCCCATCAAGCTCAGACAGCGTTTCATGTTCTGGGGTCCCGTTTTCCCATCCAGGTGGGACAGTCGTCACTCCTGTCTTCCAGAGACTTGGCTGCCACTGCCACCCCACTTCCTCTTGGGCTCCCCACTTCTCTGCTCACTCCGTCTTGGCCCAAGGGACCAAGCCCCTGGCAAGACCTACCCCCTACAGGGCAGGGTTGGGAGTAGGGAGGGCACAGACATCACCTGTCTCCTTTGCCAAGGGACATCTGTGCTTTGTCTGTGAATCACGTATTAGGAAAACTTCCCCAGGAGTTCACAGAAGCCTGTGAGGGCCCCACAAAAGGATTTCAGGGGTCAAAAGACCCCCAACCCGTGTACCAAATTTCTGTGTGCATTCATTCAGCAAATATTCGTTGAGCACCTACTGTGTGCCAGACACAGTTCTAGTCACTGGGGATAGAGCAGTGAGCTAGGCAAAAGTTCCCGCCCTTATATTTTAGGTGAGAGAGACATTCAAGGAGCAGGAAGAAAAAGAAAAGGTTAGTGAATTGTATGTTAGAAGGTGATGAAAGAAAAAGCAGTGAATAAATTGTAAATATATTAGAAGTGATTTATGGGGACAAAAGATAAAGCCTAAGATTGAGTGACAGTTGTAAAATGGGTATCCAGGTGTGGTGAAATGACTTCCTTTATGTGGCCTTTTACTTTGGTTCTTTGGAAAAACAGCTTGAGAGATTTTTCCCCTAAGGCCTGAGGAGTTACCTTGCCCTAGTTTTCTACCCTAGAGCTTCTGTTACTTTTGTCCAGGTTGATTGACATTTCCTGGGTAAGGGGTAAACAACTTGATTTGATACTTTTTGTCTGATCCCGGGCTGCAGCCTGCCCTATGATTGGTATGCACCTTGCAGGGATTGGTCAATAGCTATGCAAATGAGGTGAGTTGTAGCCTACTGTGTAAATTAAGTGTCTGAGGCCTACTGAAAGGGATTGTTCAGTTTGTGCCCACCCCCACTGGGAGGGGCCATGCCTTGAAATTGACAAGGAATTGTGTATATAAGCAGCCACTATTACAGAGGTTTTTGAGACAGAAAGAAGCAGAAAGGAGAAAAGAGAAGCAGAGAGAGAGAGGAGGCAAGGAGCCTCCTAAGAGAGCTGAAACACAGGTCAAGAGCCATAACACTGAAGACAGCAAGGGGCCAAGTGGCAGAGCTGGCAGTGACAGGCCCAGAAGGGGCCCAACGGCAGAGTTGGCAGTGATGGATGGCAGGGCCAAGAGGGACCTGTCCTCAGGTGCTAAGAGGAGGTCTGTCCTGCACTGAAGAAGGGGGACTTTGCCTATATGCTTCCTGAACCTGATCCCAAGTTGTACCCCTGTTGCTTCCTTAATAAACCACTTAGGTGTAAATATGGTCCATGAGTTTTGTGTGGCCATTGCAACAGATTATAGAACTGGAAGAGAAGTAGAGTGCTGTGGGAGGGCTGGTTGGTGCCAGAATTGGTAAAAAGGTTGGAAGGTGGAGGTATGTTTGATCTCCACCTCATATAGTGATTAAACTTGGGCTGATCGTGAATTGCATCAAGGTAGGTTCTGACGCTACTACTGATCCTCCTCCTCCTCCTCCTCCCATTTTACACCGGGGAAGGCCTCACCCCGAGCAGATGGAGGTGAGGGAGGAGCCATGTCCCTCTGGGTAAAAGTAAAGCAGTCCAGGCAGAGGGAACATCATCATGTGCGAAGGCCCCAAGGGAGGACTGGGCTGGAAGGGTGGTGTGGGTTTGAGGCACAGCAGAGAAGCCAGTATGGCTGGAGCACAGAGAGGTGAGGAGACTAGGAGGAGCTGAGGGCAGAGGGATCCTGAGCAAGCAAAAGGAGCAGCCAGGCCCAGGTGAGGAGTCTGGAGGGTGTGAAGCAGAGGGAGAAATGGGACTTGATTCACCTTTTGAGTCGGTCTCTCAAGAACTATGGGAAGTGGATTGTTTGGGGGACAGAGCAGCAGCGGAGAGACCCAGTTGAGGGGACTTCCAGGCAAGAGGGGGTGTGGTGTGGCCTTAGGGATGGGAAAGTGGATGAATACAGGACACCATCAAGACCCTCAACAAAGTCCCTCTTAAAGACTTTGGACAGAGGCATTGGAGGAGGTGAGGAGGCTGGTGGAGAGGTGAGAGAGAAGAGACAGAGAAAGTGGGAAGGCAGGGCTGGTGGAGGAAGGGGAAGGGAGGAGAGAGGGCAGAGCAGCTTTCTTAGAGTGAAGAGACCAGCTGGAGGGGCAGGGGCAAGCACAGGGGTAAAGGCTAGTTACAAGTGGCATCTTCGAGACAGTGGCTCAGGACTCGTTCCAAAAACACCTTGCCTTGGCTCTGTGTGCAGGGAATGGAGGATCCTCAAGGTCTTCAAAGGTAAAGGGCCTGCAGGAGCTATGGCCTAGCTCAGGGTCAGCACAGGGCCTGGCACATAGTAAGTGCTCAATAAATGTGGGTTCCGTTCATTTTGATGGCATTGCTTACCCTAGGGGGTCACCCATTATCACCCTCAAATCCTTTATTTGTCCCCCAGAAATGTTAAGATTTCACACCAGCCCTTTGAGGCTGTGCTTAAAATTCCCCCATTGCTGCCCGTTTGAAAGTTTGCCTTGAAATCACACCTTATCGCCTCAAGGACATTTCCTAGAGCTCCCCCCCCCCCCGCCCCCACCGTTAACTTCCTTTCTGGGGACCAATCACCACCTCACCCAGGTCCAGCAGGAAGGAGGTGCCTCATTACCCCCTCCCCCGCCCCCCCCTCCAGGGTCCCCAGCACTAAAAACAAAGGAAGCCACTTGTGTTAACACTTCCTGTGGGTTCACTTGGGGGCCAGCACCACAGCTGAGGTCTGCCCTGTCAGAGACCCGCCAGCGCCCAGCACCAACCCACTCCTGGGCCTCCTGGGCCCCACACCTGCCAGGTAGCCCCCCTCTGGGGCCACAGAGAATCCCCCTGCCTCTCCCTGGGCCTGGCCACAGTGCAGGTCCTGACTTCTGCAATCCTAACTGCCACTTCCGTTCCCTGGGTGACCTGCCCAGCCCTTTCACAGCCAGCACATCATCAGGGCAACTTTTCCCTGAAGACTGGCCACCATGGTGCCCTTGGGGCCACTGCTCTGGGCCCGCCAGTCTCTGCTCAGCCTCCTGCTGCTGGTCTGCTGTCTGCTGCCCCCAGGTGAGAGCCTGGGAATGGGGGACTCATAGGTTGGGGGTGGGGAACGGAGAAAGCACAGCTGCCTGCATCCTGCTGGCCTGGTTGGTGCATGCCCTTCCTGGAACTGACAGGGCCTCCCCCAAGTCCTCGGGAGAAAGTCATGGCTCCTTAACTTGGCCTCAGGACTCCACATGGCCTGGTCCCTTTGTGTGATTTGTGCTACACACACACTCTCTCCGGGAGCCATCAGGACCCCCGGCCTTTGCCTATGCTATTCCCTCTACCAGGAACATTCTTCCCTTCTACTTGGCTATCTCCTATTCACCCTTCACAACTGACTCTAGGTGTCCCCTCCTCCAGGAAGCCTTCTGTGACCCACCCTCTCCTTTAGGCTGGATAAGGGCCTCCCTTGGAATTCTCCCTGTCCCTGGTCATCTGTCTTCCCCACCAGACTGTGAGCACCTTGAGGGCAGGCACCATGCCTGAGTTGTATCCCCTCATATCCCAGCACAAGGAGGGGACCTGCAGAGGGGTGGGTGGGGGGAAACTGGAACAGTCAGCAGAGCTTCCCCATGCCCCTGCAGGTGCCCAGGGGCAGGCATCTTCACTGTGGGTGGAGCCCCAGGACCCGGTGGTGCCTACTGGAGGGTCGCTCTTGGTGAATTGCAGTGCTGACTGCCCCAATCCCAATCAAATTGCCCTGGAGACGGACTTGTCCAAGAAGCTGGTGGACAGTGGCCTGAGCTGGTCAGCCTTCCAGCTCAGCAATGTGACTAGCGACAGTGAGATTATCTGCTCCAGCTTCTGCAGTGGCCTCCAGATTACAAGAACTACAGGCATTACTGTGTACCGTAAGTGGACGGGGCTGGTGGTGGGCAGTGGGCAGCAGGTGGTGGCTGAGTCTGCAGGAATGGACCAGGGCTCTGGCCCAGGGCTGGACCTGGATGTACGTGTGTGTGTGAGAGAGAGAGAGAGAAAAAGAGAGACATACATCTCAACCTTTTGCCAGGGCTCCAGTTTTGAAATCAATTTATTTGGGTCCCAAAAAGCAATTTTTAAAATATTATCTCGTGTCTTTTATTTATTACTTTTATTTTGATGGTAGGTAAAAATTCATGTGGCTCAAAACCCAAGAAGTATTAAAAGGTGTAAAGTAAAATTGACATTTGCCTAGCGCAGATTGCACGTGGCACTGTTTTAAGGGCTTGACACATATTTGTTCATTCAATTTTCACAAAAGCCCTGGGAGGTAGGTGCAGTTACAAGCTTCATTTCACAGACGAGCAAACGGAGGCTCAGTAGGATGAAGTCACTTGCCAGTTGCAGTTCGGCATCCAAGTTTCTGCTCTTGAAGGTCATCTTTCTTCCCAGCTCTTCCATCCCCGTTACCAGTTTCTTACGCATCCTTTCAGAGTTTCTCTGCATTTTAAAAAATAGACTAAACTAGAAAGTAGCAGAATATGTCACACATAGTGACTACCGTTTTGTGAAGGCTTTGTAAGTGAATGTAGCATACGTGTCTGAGATTATAAGTATGCTCCTGTGGGTTTGTGTGTGTGTGCCTGTGTCTGTGAGTCGGTTTTGCATGTACTTATGTGTTTGTCCATGAGCCTGTGTACCCGTGTGTGTGTCACTGTCTGTGTGTGTCCATGTGTGAGCATACATGTATATCTGTTAGTGTATGTCTCTCTGTGTGGGTATCTGTGTGTTTGTATGTGCCTGTAGCTGTGTGTGCCTGCGTGTATGTGTCTATCTCTGTGTGTGATGTTAGTGAATGTATCTGTGCATCAGTATCTGTGTCTTTGTGTATGTGTTTCTGTTGTTACTGTTAGGTGCCATTGAGTCAGTTCGGACTCACAGTGACCCTAAGTACAAAAGAATGGAACACTGCCCAGTCTTGCGCCATCCTCACAATCATTGCTATGTTTGAGCCTATTGTTGCAGCCACTGTGTCAATCTATCTTATTGAGGGTCTTCCTCTTTTTTGCTGACCCTCTACTTTACCAACCATGATGTCCTTCTGCAGGGACTGGTCCCTCCTGACAACATGTCCAAAGTATGTGAGACGTAGTCTCGCCATCCTCACTTCTAAGGAGTATTCTGGCTGTACTTCTTCCAAGATAGATTTGTTCTTTCTTCTGGCAGTCCATAGCATATTTAATGTTCTTCGTCAACACCATAATTCAAAGGCATCAGTTCTTCTTTGGTCTTCCTCATTCCTTGTCTAGCTTTCACACGCATATGAGGCGATTGAAAATATCATAGCTTGGGTCAGGTGCACCTTAGTCCTCAAAGCAACATCTTTGCTTTTTACACTTGAAAGAGGTCTTCTGCAGCAGATTTGCCCACTGCGGTGCGCTGTTTGATTTCCTGACTGATGCTTCCATGGGTGTTGATTGTGGATCCAAGTAAAATGAAATCCTTGACAACTTCAATATTTTCTGTTTATCATGATTTTGCTTATTCATCCAGTTGTAAGGATTTTTGTTTTCTTTATGTTAAGGGGTAATCGATACTGAAGACTGTAGACTTTGATCTTCATCAGTAAGTGCTTCGAGTCCTCTTTACTTTCAGCAAGCAAGGTTGTGTCATCTGCATATTGCAGGTTGTTAATGAGTCTTCCTCCAATCCTGATGCCTTCTTCAAATAGTCCAGCTTCTTGGATTATTTGCTCAGCATAGGGATCGAATAAGTATGGTGAAAGGGTACAACCCTGATGCACACTTTTCCTAACTTTCAACTGCACAGTATCCCCTTGTTCTGTTCAAACAACTGCCTCTTGATCTATGTACAGGTTCCTCATGAGCACAATTTAGTGTTCTGGAATTCCCATTCTTCTCAATGTTATCCATAATTTGTTATGATTCACACAGTCAAATGCCTTTGCATAGATAAAACACCTTTCTGATATTCTCTGCTTTTAGCCAGGATCTATCTGACATCAGCAATGATATCCCTCATCCTATGTCCTCTTCTGAATCCAGCTTGAATTTCTGGCAGTTCCCTGTCGATGTACTGTTGCAACCGTTTTTGAATTAGCTTCAGTAAAATTTTACTTGCATGTGTATTAATGAAATAGTTCGATAATTTATGCATTCTGTTGGATCACCTTTCTTCGGAATGGCACAAATACGGATCTCTTCCAGTATGTTGGCCAGGTAGCTGTCTTCCAAATTTATTGGCATAGAAGAGTGAGCACCTTCAGCACTGCGCTGGTTTGTTGAACATCTCAACTGGTATTTCATCTACTCCTGGCGGTTTGTTTTTTGCTAATGCTTTCAGTGCAGCTTAGACTTCTTCCTTCAACATCATCAGTTCGTGATCATATGCTACCTCCTGAAATGGTTAAATGTGAATCAGTTCTTTTTGGTCTAGTGACTCCTGTGTATTTCTTCCATCTTCTTTTGATGCTTCCTGCATCTTTCAATATTTTCCCTGTAGAATCCTTCAATGTTGCAACTCAAGGCTTGAATTTTTTCTTCAGTTCTTTCAGCTTGAGAAATGCCAAGACTGTTCTTCCCTGTCGGTTTTCTAGCTCCAGGTCTTTGCACATTCCATTATAATACTTTACTTTGTCTTCTAGAGCCGCCCTTTGAAACTTTCTTTTCAGCTCTTTTACTTCATTTCCTCCTTTTGCTTTAGCTACTCTACGTTCAAGAGCAAGTTTCTTCGGTCATTCGTGTTCAACATGCCAAATATATTCTTGAGAGGGTCTCTAAATTTAGGTGGGATATACTCAAGGTCATATTTTGGCTCTCAGGGAGTTGTTTTAATTTTCTTCAGCTTCAGCTTGAACTTGTATATGAGCGATTGATGGTCTGTTCCACAATTGACCCCTGGCTTTGTGCTGACTAATGATATGAGCTTCTCCATCATCTCTTTCCACAGATGTAGCCCATTTGATTCTTGTGTATTCCATCTGGTGAGAGCCACATGTATAGTCACCATTTATGTTGTTGAAAAAAGGTATTTATAATGAAGTCGTTGGTCTTGCACCATTCTATCATGTCTCTGTACGTGAATTTATGTGTATGTCCATGTCAGTATCTATGTGAAACGTCTGTGCCAGTATCTGTGTCTGTCTTTGTACCTGTGACTTATGTGTGTATGTGTGTGTGTTTGTCTAAGTGTGTCCCCGTCTCTGTGTGTGTTCATGTGCGTGTCTGTGGAATCTGCCAGGATCATGACCTGGGAGTGCACCTGCCTGTGCGGCCCCCTGCTGACACTTCCTGGGATGCCTCTGTCCAGTGCTGAGCTGGAACAGTTTGTCCTGGCTCATGAGAGCCAACTATGATCATCCCTTCCCAACTCTGCATCAGAGTGGTAGCTTGAAATCAGCCATAGTGAGAGTATTTACACCACAGAAAATGGCAAATGCTTTAAGTCAGGGCTTCCCTTCCCCCAACCTTGTGAGCCCAATTACCAGCATTTCCCAGCAAACTTGAGTCCCTGACCAGTGGTACCCAAGGTTAAGATCCTGGCTTCCTTGTTAAATATTCTAAAATTGTAAATATTAAGATGTTAAATATTTTTCCTATCAGCTGGTCCATGGCTTCTGTGCCAAGGCTTGAGTTTTCAAGTGCTAAAGTGAGATGTTCTCCAATGGAGGCCCTGGCATTAGTCTGCCAGGTGTATTACAGCTGCAGCTGGGAGGGGACTGGCCTGGAGGTGCCCTTAAGACCCCCTTGACTGTGCCAGAACACCCTGAGAAGGCCACACGTAGCAGGTGAACTATGAGAGCCTTGGGTGCCTGGGACTGATTGGGGAGGGCTGGACCAAGCTCTGTGAGTGGCCATGGCAGGGGTCTAGGCCAGGAAGGAGTTCCTGGACATGACAGCAAGGAGGCGGTGGACAGCCAGGTCTGGAGTTTTGGAGACCCACATTCTAGCCGGGGCTCTGCCACTTCCTGGCTGTGCCATTGGGGGAATTCACCTCACCTCTCCTGGACATCCATAAAGGGAAGGAATGATAGAGCAGATTTCACTAGGCTGCTGTGTGGATGAAGGCAGGTGACAAATGTCTAAGGAAAGCTCTAAATAGTAGAAACTTTTTATGATTATTATGAATACCTTAAGTGGTTATAAATGTTAGTCCCCTTCTTTCCTGACTTTTTGTTCTTAATGGCGAGATCCTTGGGAAATAAAAACCTGACTTTTATTTTAGTGCCTGGCAAGGTGTCTGACAAAACAGGAAACTTCACTAATGACAACAGCAAACACACAGGCGCAGTTCTGAGCTCTGTAGGTTTATTGATTCAAAGTTTACAGTTCTGTCCCTGGGGTGGGGGTTACAGGGCCGGCTGGTAAGTGCCATCCCTTCCCTCACAGGGCTCCCCGAGCGCGTGGAGCTGGCGCCCCTGCCCCCCTGGCAGCCCGTGGGCGACAGCTTCACTCTGCGCTGCCAGGTGTGGGGCGGAGCGCCGCGGGCCAATCTCACCGTGGTGCTCCTCCGCGGGCAGAAGGAACTGAGCCGGCAGCCCGCGGTGGGGGAGCCCGCTGAGGTCACGGCCACAGGGCCTGCGAGCAGGGAGGACTACGGCGCCAACTTCTCCTGCCGCACGGAACTGGACCTACGGCACCGAGGGCTGGGACTGTTCGAGAACAGCTCGACCTCCAGGCAGCTCCGAACCTTTGGTGATGCATTGGGGTGCCCGTGGAGAGGGCATGCTTAGAGGGGAGGGGTGTTCCCGCTTGGGGTGTGGAACTCCTGGGGAGGAGGGACCCTTGGCTGCGGGGTACTGGATTGCAGAGGATTCTGGGAAGAGCGTGCCTGTGGTCACTGGTGTGGGGTGTCCTGGGATAGGGTGCCACGGCCGCAGGGTTTTATGAGTAAGCTGTGACCCCGGCCAGCGGCTGGGTGTGTCCTGGGACAGGGGTGAGCCATGCCGCAGTGTCCCGAGAAGAGGGTATTCCAGGTGGGGGAATGAAAATGCCCCAGGAAAGGGCGGAAGGACCTCTGTCCCCTCTGCTCACACCCGCCCCTCTCCCTAGCCCTGCCAATGACCAGCCCGCACCTCACCGCCCCCCGTATCTTGGAGGTGGGCAAAGAGTTCACCGTGGGCTGCTCCTTGGATGGGGTGTTCCCGGTCTGGGAGGCCCAGGTCCACTTGGCGCTGGGGGACCAGATGCTGAATCTTACGGTCCTGAGACACGGGGATATGCTCAGGGCCACAGCCATGGCCACAGCACGCGAGGAGCAGGAGGGCGCCCAGATGGTCTGCAACGTGACCCTGGGAGGAGACAGCCGCGAGACCCGGAAGAACGTGACCGTCTACCGTAAGAGGGGGCGGGGCAGACCCAGGACAGCTCAATAGGTGGACTAAAGGTGCAGGGCCTCCGTAGCCCGACGGGTGTGTGACAGAAAGAGGGCAGATAGGGACTAACTAGCTGGAGAGATGGGGCCTGAGCAGCCCAAATGGAAGGAGTTGCATATGGATGGGGCCTAAGTAACCTGAGAGATAGTTTGAGTACCCTAAATTGGACAGGGGTCAAAGGAGCCCGAACGCTAAAAGAGGGCGGGGCCTGAGGAGTCGAAAGGCGTGGTCTGGACGCCCGCAGAGGGAAAGGGCGGGAAAGGGCGGATGGGGGCATGGCCGGCAGACGGGAGGGGCGTGGCCAGCGGACTACTGTACAGTGCCTGCCCTTAGGCTTCGAGGAGCCCATGCTGTACCTGAGCGAGGACAGCGCCCTCGAGGGTACCATGGTGAATGTGACTTGCAAGGCCGGGACCCGAGTTCAAGTTACGCTGGACGGGGCTCCAATCATGGCCCCGGGGCAGCCCGCCCAGCTTCAGCTAAATGCCACGGAGAGCGACGACGGGCGCAATTTCTCCTGCAATGCCAGGCTTGAGGTGGGCTAGAAAATCCTGCACAAGAATAGGAGCGTCCAGCTAAGTGTCCTGTGTGAGTTAGTCACCCTGACCTTTAATTCCCTGCCCCCTTGAACTGGAAGGACTTGACTCTCCCTTGCCCCATTGTGCTTTGGGTGTGTTGGGTGTGTCTGATCACATGGCTGACCCACAGACGGTCCCAAGATTGACCGGGCCAAATGCCCCCAGCGCTGGATGTGGAAAGAGAAAAGTTACCAGGTCCTGGAGTGTCAGGCCCGGGGCAACCCGGCTCCCACGATGAACTGTTCGCAAGAAGTCTCCAAGCTCACTGTGCCCGTCGGGATCCCATTCCTCGTCAAGTTATACCACAATGGCATTTACCACTGTCAGGCCGTCAGCTCGCAGGGCATGACCACCGTGGAGGTGGTGATCGAAGTTCAAGGTGAGCAGAGGTGGGGCTGTGGGTCTGGACGGGCAAGTCCAGGACGGGGCAGGGCGTGTCTTCACTCCGCGCTTCTCCGCACAGATCGGAACGCCCGCTCCGTCACCATCGCCATGGTGGTGTTAGTGGTCTTGGGCCTGGTGATTATTACAGCAGCCTTACTGTACGTCTTCGGGGTGCCGAAGCGGAGCGGCATCTACCACATGAAGGACAGGAGCACCTCGCTGCCTCTCACGTCTAAACAGCCCGACGGGCTGGCGGGGGAGGAGCCGTCCTGAGCTGCGGGCCTCCGGGATTCAGGCCAAAGACCACGGGGGTGCTGGCTGTATCCCTGGAGTCCACATCAATAAAGCCTTCAAACTCCGGAGTCTGTGGCTTAATTCCACGGGCGCCGCGGAGCTCTCCCAGCGCAACTGCTTGTTGACTGAGACGCATTTAAGTCGCGGAAGGGGGCGGAGCCTGTGGCGTCTGGATGGGGCTAGATGTCCGAGAGGCGTGCTGGGTCTTAGCCAATGAGCTGAGGGAATCTGGAAGGAGGCGAGGCTTCTTCCGGCCAATCGGCGGGTGCGCCCTCGTTGCCGCTCTATGCCGCTCCGCCCCGGCTCGCTGGTCCCAGAAGGCGCCGGGTTTACCAAGATGGCGGCCGACGTGTCCGTTACTCACCGGCCCCCGCTGAGCCCGGAGGCTGAGGCTGAGGCCGGCGATGCTTCGGAGCGCCGGGTGCCCGAGGAGGAGCTGCCGCCGCTAGACCCGGAGGAGATCCGGAAACGCCTGGAGCACACCGAGCGCCAGTTCCGTAACCGCCGCAAGATACTGATCCGAGGCCTCCCGGGGGACGTGACCAACCAGGTATGGGGGGGCGCGGTGTGGGAGCGTGGCGGGAAATACCATCCTGCGCGTGCGCGGGGGGAACTGGGCGCCACCAACCTCGGCGTGTGCGGGGGGCGTCGGCGGGAGAGTCCAAGCGGGGTATCCACGCGGGGTCGGGAGAGACCAAGTTTTGGATGTGGGGGGTGGCGATGGAGGAAGAAACCAACGTTGGGCTGCAGGAGGACGTTGCTAGGGGCGACCACAGGCTTGGGCGAAACCAAGTGATTGAATGGGGCGGGGAATGGAAGGGGGCGGGCAGCCTGGGCAATGTTGGGGGATTGTGAATGGGCAGCTAGACTAGAACTTGTGGAAATCGGGACGCCAGTTGCTCCCTGCACGGATTGTGCTTTGCCCCACCCCCACTACTACGGGGTGGTGGGATCTCATCCCTAGAAGTTTCAAGTTTCTCTGGTGTATGCCCTTCCTATCACGTATTTCTGCTCTCCTCTGGGAAATAGATCCGGAAGTTGTATCAGCCCCTGAGGGCTCCCTTCCCCCAAACCCTCAGGATTAATTTGGAAAAAGGAAGTCTCCTGCCACCAGCCCACAGACCTGCCGAACAGGGGGTCCAGTATTCTGTGGAGCCCCCCTTGGCTAATATTCCAGCCAGGAGGCTCCTCTAGTGGCCTACCAGGGGTAGGGCTTCCCAATGCTCTTTGGACCCAGGGAGATAGCATCCAGTTTGCCCTGCCCTCGTGGAATGAGTACTTCCTCCCTGCCCCTGTGCACTCGGGCCCACCAGCACACCTGCCACTGGCCCTCCCCTGCCCACAGGTGGAACTGTGTCCAGTGGGGCCCCTGGAGTGTTGTTGAGAGGGGTGTGATTCGGTAACAGACCTGGGCAGGCTCTGCTAGGCTTGGTCTGGCATGTTTCCGGAGGCAGTCCTCCTTCCACTGCCCACTGTCTCTCAGCTGGGAACACGCTGTCTCTTCCGCGGGTGCACTGTGTGTCTGGCACAGGCAGACCCCAGCACTTCACCCCCATATCTGGCTTTTGAGAGGGCCACCAGTGCCAGCAGGAGGCTCGTGTAGCCAAAGAGAGTGGGCTTATTAAGTGCATGGGCTCCCTGAGTAGCCCTGGGTGCATTCCTGCTGCTTCCCTGACCAGCTGCATAACCTTCAGCAGTTCCTTCATCTCTCTGTGCCTGTGTCCTCATCTACAAAATGGGTTTGTTAATACCTAACTTGTAGGCTTGTTGGAAAAAGTCAAGAACATCTTGGAAACTAAGATTTAGATGGGTTAAATGATATTCCTAAGAGCTGGGATTTGAACTCAGATCCACCTAACCATCTAAGAGTGTGGTGTCGTGCTTAAAAGTCTGCAACCAGGCTCTGATTCCCAGCTCTGCCACGTATTGGCTGAATGGCCTTGGCAAGTAGCTGCTCTCAGCCTCAGTTTTCTCATTTGTAAAATGGGGGTGGTAACTGCCTTCATAGCCATTCTATGTTAAATGCTAGGACACTTATTGACACCAGTAAATGTGTATAAGTGGTACCGGGTTGCTCCTCCCTTCGTCCCCTCGTGACGCCCTGTCCTTTGGCTTTTGTCTCCACAGGAAGTGCATGACCTGCTCAGCGACTATGAGCTCAAGTACTGTTTTGTGGACAAATACAAAGGGACAGGTTTGTGGGGCTGGGGTTTGGTTAGGGTGAAGCTGGGAGGTCCTGGCCCAGCTTTTCCCCTCCTGAGTTCCAGGCCTAACACCACCCCCCCAGGCCAGTGCAGCAGGTCACCCCAATCTGTCCCTCACCTAGGTGCCCATCTTAGAGCAGCCTTGACATGGCTCTTCCAGGCTGCCCGGTCAGATACCCGGGCACTGGGCTCACCCACTTCCTATGCCTCTCCCTCAAGTCACCCAAGCCTGTCTAGTCTTCTCCAGAATAATCCAGTACCCCTTTGCTCCCATGGCTTCCGCCTGATCCCTGCCACCTCCATTTCTGCCTGGAGGGCATCCTCCCTCTAGCCTCTCTGGCTCCATGATTTCATCCTCCTGCTTCTCCGCCATCAGGCAGCCAGCTCCTATCTGATTGCATATCTAATCAAACCTGATCCTAACCCTGAGCGTTCTTCTCTTTCCTGAAAATCTGCCTGAGGCTTCTCCTGTGAGGATATGTCCCGGCCTCGCCAACTTTTCGGGGTCCCTGCACAGTTCCAGACTGTTCCCTGTGCCACTGCTCTTAACTGTCCTCTCTTCCATCCATGCCCCACCCAGGCAGGGTCAGGCAGCACCCCCTCACAGCACTGACCCCCCTGGGCTGTTGTTGCTGGCTCACCTGTCTACCTCCTGCACTGAGGGCCAGTTCTTGTGATCAGGGGCCAGACTCGTGGGAGGCTCTCCGTGGATATGTACGTGCCCGCATGTGCTGGGAGTTAGACCTTCCAGAGCCTTTGTTTCCAATTGGTAACATAGGTGGAAAGGAACTGAGGACCCGTGCCCCCTTGAGACCTACCTGGCTAGGAGGCAGGCTAGGGTAGTGGTTAAAAGGTCTTGGGCTCTGGAGGCAACCAGATCTGGTTTGTGTCCTGGTCTGTCCTTGCACTGTGACCATAGGCAAGTGATTTACCCTCTCTGAGGCTCAGTCTTCCCACCAGCAAACTGACCATGACCATAAGACCTATCTGCTTGGGTTGGTCATGAGGCCAAACACATGAAAGTACCTAAAAGGCTGTGGGTGCCTGGAACGTAGTAGGTGCTTAGTAAACATTGGGAGGGTCAACAACATTTGCTGAGCGCCTAGTACCTGCCTGGCATCAGAGATCCAGGGGTGAGTGACACTTTAGTTATACAGGTTTTAAACAAATAATTTATTGTATGCTGGGCACTGGGGACACAGCTGTGAACCAGAGATGATCTGTTAGGGGAGAAGAATGGCATTCAAACACTGCCGTAAATGAAGGTGAGATGGTTATTGGGACCAAAAGCACTGCAGTACTGTGGGGGCACAGACCCAGGATCTGCAACCGTCAGGAGCAGTCAGGGTAGGCTCATGGTGGAAGTGATGTCTGTGGTCAGGCCCGAAGGGTGGGTAGCGGTTACCGAGGTGAAGAGGTCGGGATCAGTGTTCCACCCTCAGGAAACAGCAGGCATAAAGGCCTGAGGTGGGAGTGTGCCTGGTGTGGTCCAGGCCCACCAGTGGCCAGCATAGCTGGAGCAGCGTGATGGGAGCCACAGTGAGAGATGGGAAAGGAGGTCGGGGAGGCTGTGGGGCCGGGCCGTGCAGGGTCGAAGCCACTGGATGGCATGGCACGATCTGATTGTCATTTTGAAAAGCTCCCTGTGGCTGCTTGGTGGAAAGTGAACCAGAGTGGCAAAGGGCAGCAGGGCCAGGGCTGAGGCAGGCTCCCTGGAAGGGAGGCAGCAAGGGAGGAGGTCTAGAGCAGGGTTCTGGAGCCAGACTGCCGAGGTTGGAGTCCCGACTCCTCCCCTTGGGCGGAGGATGTGCCAAACAGTGGTTGTGAGGAGTGACAATAACAGTCATAACAGTTGGCACTGTTCTCTGAATTGATTCAGCTCAGGAAGGTGGGTGGTACTACTGTTATTTCCATTCGGCAGATGAGTAAACCCAAGGCCACCCAGGGGCTGGCATTTCAACCCAGGCTCCACTGACCACGTGTTTGCTTAACCACTGCTCTACATAGTGCCCGAGTTACACACCCCAGTTATACTCGGAGTGCTTGGGACAGAGCCTGTGCATAGTAGGTTTCGAGCCTGGGTCAGGATGAGAGCAAGGAGTAAGGCCTCAAACCAGGAAGCACCTCTGGCTTGCCTGTCATGCAAGTTGTTGGTGGCTGTTCCGATTGGGTGTTGCTACAGCCTGGTTGCTGGGGAGATGGGGGCAGGAGGTCGTTTAGAAGATGGGGTGGGCTCTCGGAGCCCCTGCTGACCCTGAGCCTCCCTCTGCCGCAGCCTTTGTGACGCTGCTGAACGGGGAGCAGGCCGAGGCAGCCATCAGCGCCTTCCACCAGAGCCGCCTGCGGGAGCGCGAGCTGTCGGTGCAGCTGCAGCCCACGGATGCGCTGCTCTGTGTGGCCAACCTGCCCCCCAGCCTCACGCAGCAGCAGTTTGAGGAGCTGGTGCGGCCCTTCGGCAGCCTGGAGCGCTGCTTCCTGGTCTATAGCGAGCGCACTGGCCACTCCAAGGGCTACGGCTTCGCCGAGTACATGAAGAAGGACTCAGCTGCCCGTGCCAAGTCAGACCTGCTGGGCAAGCCACTGGGCCCGCGCACCCTCTACGTGCACTGGACGGACGCCGGGCAGCTGACGCCTGCCCTACTGCACTCCCGCTGCCTCTGTGTTGATCACCTGCCACCTGGCTTCAGTGACGTGGATGCCCTGCGCAGGGCCCTCTCGGCGGTCCACACACCCACCTTCTGCCAGGTGAGCCCTGTGCCCAGTACGAGGGGTTGTGGGAGGCAGTGCCAGGTCTAGAGCACCTGAAAGGGCTGCTGGGAGTCCCTCACCTGCTCTGACCTCCTGGAGCCCTTGTCAGTAAAGCCGGGGCGATGGGACTTTGAAACGTGGTTCCGTTAGAGAAATTGCTTGGTGTGGTGGGTAAGCGAGCACCTTAGGGGCGAGCCAGATGGCCAGGGTTCAAATTCCTG
Organism: Dugong dugon; assembly: GCA_030035585.1. NCBI lineage: Eukaryota > Metazoa > Chordata > Mammalia > Sirenia > Dugongidae > Dugong > Dugong dugon. The sequence continues at coordinate 14,108,996 of CM057462.1, read as the reverse complement.
CACGACCTCAGGCAACTCACTTAACCTCACTGGCCTCAATCTCCCCTGTAGAACTCAGGCAAGGCAGCTTTATAATTGCTAGTTGTGAGGCTTGCCCAGTCATTCACTCATGCCCTCATCAGATGCTTCTTGGAGCCTCTTGGGCTCCAGCCCCCGGGCCAGGTGTTGAGGAGGCTGCTCCGCTAGTCCTTGAGGTTAGGAAGTTGGGCTTGGAGTCAGACAGGCTGGCCTTGGCCAGATCCCAGCCCTGCTCCGTGACCCTGAGTAAGTCCCTTTGCCTTCTGACTCTTAGTTCCTCTTCTCTGTGTGCTCTTCTTCAATACCCTTTTTCAACAGTCACATATTGGGTTGGCAAAACAGTCACTTGTTTGTTCAAGTCACATTTGTCAGGCACTTTTGTGAAAATGGTTAACTACTAACTGAAAGGTTGGCGGTTCAAGTCCACCCAGAGGCACCTCAGAAGAAAGGCGTAGTATCTACTTCTGAAACATCCGTCATTGAAAACCCTATGAAGCACAGTTCTACCCTGACACACATGGGGTTGGCATGAGTTAGGGTCAACATGAGTTGGAGTCAAGTCGACAGCAACTGGTGTTTTCTATGTGTGTGTGACAGGCACTGCAGGGTGAGATTAGGCCTGGTCCCCAGATGGTCTCACCCTCAGACCCCCATGAAGGATGCTCCGCAGCCCTGATTGTGTGCCACGTCACCTGGACTCATTTTAGCCCAGAGAGGCAGGTATCCCCATTTTCCAGGTGGGGACACTGAGGCACAGAGGGGTCAAGTGAGGGGCCTAGGGTCACACAGCCAGAGCACAGCAGAACTGGGATCAGGACACTGCAGCCTGGCTCCAGAGCCCAGAGAGGCCAGGGCACGGGCTTGGACTGGGCGATCCTGGGCTCAGATTCCTGCACTGTGGCCTGGGATCGGGTGCCTGTAGGGCCCCTCTCCTTGCTCACTCGTCATTCATTCCTCCTGCTCCCCCATGTTGCACAAGCCCTGTGCTCCAGGCCCTGTACAGGGCTCCAGACAGAAGGTGAAGGGGTTCAGCACCCACACCCTTTCATGAAGTGGTTGAGGATGTCAGGGTCATGGCCAACTGACAGATTTTTCTCTCTAAGCCTCAGTTTCCCCATCTCTACATGGGGCTAGCAGTACTTGGTGACTGGGCTATCGTGAATGACTGCTCATTCATTTCTTCACTTATTGAGTGCCTGCAGAGTACCAGGCGTTGAGGCGCCCACCTCCGAGGAGCTTACAGTCACTCTAGGCATCTTGGTTGAACAGGGGATGGGTTTGGGAGTCAGACAGGTGGAAGCTGGAACCTCGGTTGCCCTATTCAGGGTCTGGGTGGCCTTAGTCGTCCTCCTCACGTCTCTGACCATCTGTAAGAGGGACATGGTTGTGAGAAGACATGTGGCGGGGCCTTGGCACAGGGCCTGACCAGAGGTGACATGCTCAGTAAAGGGAGCCCGTGACTTTAAAACAAAAACACCAGTTGCCGTCCAGTTGATTCCAATTCATGGCAACCCCACGTGTGTCAAAGTAGAGCTGTGCTCCATAGGGTTTTCAACGGCTGATTTTTCAGAAGTAGATCACCAAGCTTTTCTTCTGAGGGGCCTCTGGATGAACCTGAAACGCCAACCTTTCAATTAGCAGCTGAGCACTTAACTTTTTGCACCACCCGGGGACTCCGCTAGGCCCCTACTGATGGACATTTGTGTTGGTCCCAAAGCATGCCTAAGCCATCTGTGTATCCTTCAGGACCCACGTGGGTGTGTCTCAGAAGGAGCGTGGTCCTGGCGTCAGCCTGGCCACATCTGGTCCCAGCTCCTCCTCTGGCCTGGGCAAAGGACTAACCCTCTCTGAGCTTCAGCCTCCTTGTCTGTGAAGTGGGGGTGCTGACAGTGCCCCCTCCGCGATGCAGAAAAACAAGGCCAGCCACACAGGGCAGCCACTCAGTGCCAGGCGAGGCTGTGGCTGGGTGCCCTCACAGTGTCTGCTCCCCTGGGCATAGCCCCACTGTAGTTCCAGCATCCAAATGCCCTGAAACTCAGAGACTTGTTCCCTGAGTTTGTGGCAGGCTCACTTGGTGGCAAAACCTGACCGGAGCCAACGCGGGGCTATATATGGCCTTTGTCTTTGCGCCTTGCTCAGAACTATCCGTGGGTTTGGTTTACAGTGAGCTGCCCCAGACCCTGCTGGGGGATACATAGTGTACAGTGTATGCAGCATTCTAGTGTTCTACCTCCAAAAACTCCTCAATTCCGGAAGACACCTGGCTCCAGGGTTCCAGCATCAGGGCCGTGGGCCTGAAGTGCAGCTTCGGAGGGTGGAGGGGCCTCCTTGACCTGGCCGTCACACCTCCATGCTGCTCATAGCACTGGCCATGTGACCTTCCCCTCCCCCAGCCAGTCTCACCCTCAGGCTGTGTCCTTTCCAGCCCTGTTACAGTGTCCTTGGCCTGAACTTCTGACTGGTGGCACTTCTGAGCTGCCTGCCTCTTCCTCACCAGCCCGTCCTCTTCCTGCTGTGCCATGTGAGGAGGTGGCACTCCGGTGTGCCTTGGTGAGCTCCGGAATCCCAGTCGCAGTTCCTCCTTGGCATTGGTGTGAGGCCAGAGGAGTTGACCCATGTGAGGCAGGCTGCAGCTCTGCCCTCACCAGTGGAGTGACCTTGGGCACTCGAACCTCTCTGTGCCTCAGTTGCCTCCTCTGGAAAATGGGCAGGATGCAGCCTTACAGGGTGGTTGAGATTAGATGAGCTAATGCCGGTGCAGGGCTCAGGACAGTGGTGGTGCCGAGTCCCCTCTCTGGGGTCGCTGTCATGGTTAGGATCCACGTCCCGGTCGCCATTGTCAGTTCATGTGAGCCTGTCAGTTGGTGGTGGTTGCTGCCACTGAGCACTCACCTCTGCCTCCCCCACAAGCTGGCGTACGGCCAGGACGGGCAGCTGAAGGGCTTCGCCGTGCTGGAGTACGAGACAGCGGAGATGGCCGAGGAGGCTCAGCAGCGGGCTGATGGGCTGGCTCTGGGGGGCAGCCACCTACGTGTCTCATTCTGCGCCCCTGGGCCCCCTGGCCGCAGCATGCTGGCTGCGCTCATCGCTGCCCAGGCCACAGTGAGTGTGCGGGGAGGGAGGGTGCCCGGGGGGGGGGGGGTGGGCACCGGCCAGCAGTGGGCCAGGCCCTTGTCCCTCAAGAAATCAAGGCCCCCCGGCGGACAGCAGCAGGGCTCTGGGCATGGGAGGGTGAGGCAAGGCCCCTGCCTGGGCCAGGCTCTGAGCTGCCCCCCTGCCTCCTCCCCTCAGGCCCTCAATCGGGGCAAGGGGCTCCTCCCTGAGCCCAACATCCTGCAACTGCTCAACAATCTGGGGCCATCTGCTTCCCTCCAGCTGCTGCTGAACCCCCTGCTCCACAGCAACGCAGGGGGCAAGCAGGGTAAGGGGCACACACGTTGGGGGGCGGGTGGGACCCCCAGCTTTCCCATCTGAGCTCTGAGTGATGAGGGAGCAGGGGCTGAGGGGGAGACAGACGGGGAGAGTGGTGGTCACTAGAGGGAGTCAGGTGCCTGCTGGGGCCCAGGCCCCCTCCCAGAGAAGCAGAGCACCTACAGCTAGGTGGGAGGGTGGAAGGAGGGGCTGCCCCCTGCCCCACCCTGGCGGACTCTGCCCTTCCCAGGCTTCTCCCTTGGGTTCCTCAGTTGTCCTCTCAGCTTCAGTTTCCTGCTCTGTCAACAGGCTCGGTCTGTGTTTCATGGCGAGGGTCCCTGCCCATTCAGGGACTGCTGCCCACTGCTCTGTGTCTCCCCCAGGCCTCCTAGGCGCTCCCCCAGCCATGCCACTGCTGAACGGGCCAGCCCTGTCCACGGCGCTGCTGCAGCTGGCCCTGCAGTCCCAGGGTCAGAAGGTAACGCCCCAGGCCAGGCTGCCTGCCTACCCGCGCCACCCGGGCTCCTTCCCCAGAGCTCGTCCCCACTACACACTCCTGCAGCCGCTGACTTTGCTTGTGAAACACTACTCACAACTGGCAGTGGTTCGTGTCGGCGGACTGTTTGATGTCTGAGTGTGTCCTTGGTACCCAGTACGGGACCTGGCCTGTCACTGGTGCTCAGGACTCAGGAAGTTACTTCCGAGTCACTTCTGCCCACACAAGCCCAGGACTCTTCCCGTCTCTGCCCCTCATGTCGGGGTTCCCTTTCCCGCCTCCCAAGAGGGCTCCTGGCCTGGATTGCCAGGGCAGGATCAGGGGACCTAGACACACCCCGCCTAGACACACCCCGTTACAACCAGAAACCAGGGATGGGGCTGGGAGACCTGCTGCCAGACACCAGCTTGTACCCACCATCCCTGTCCTCTGCATTTCCTGTGAAGGAGTGGTCTTAGGAAGAAAGCCCAGACCCCAAAGGGGAGTACACACGCACGCACGCACGCACACACACACACACACACACACACACACACACACACCCGCCCTGTCTGGCTTGGTCCGCTGTGGCAAAGTCAGTGACATGGGTCGTGGGTGTATCTGATTGTAACTGACAAAGGTATGAGGTTGTGTATGGGCACCCTTGTATGGCTAAGAGTGTCACTGTGTGTGTGTCTGACAGTGGTAGACAATGTAGGGTGACAGACCCTGACATGCTGTGAATATTTTTGGTTCTTGCTTCCAGTGGCTATGCAGTAGGCCCTCGGCAGCCCTTGTCTGAATGGATGGGTGTTGAGTGGGGCCACTGCCTGTCTGTCTGAGTGGCTGTGGGCTGGAGGCTAGGCATGCTAGGCAATTGGCATCCCTGTCCTCAGCTGATTGTGCTCTGTCCCTAGAAGCCTGGCATCCTGGGAGACTCTCCCCTGGGCCCCCTCCAGCCTGGAGCCCAGCCGGCCAACCCCCTCCTTGGGGAGCTGTCTGCAGGTAATGCAGACCCCACTGTCTCTCTCCTGGCACCACCCTGCATCCCCTTCCCAAGCCCATTTCCTCACTGGGAGTGTCTGTTCCCAGCTGGGTGGCCTAGGGCAAGTGGCCTCACCTCTCTGGGGCTATGTCCTCATCTGTCAAGTGGTGCTCAGCGTCCAGCCCCTTGTCCACTAGGCCCTGGTCCATGTGGAGGCCCCAGGGCTCCAGGGAGAGGGATCCTGCTTGGCTGGGCTGCTTACCCCTCCTTCTCTGTGTAGGGGGGGGCCTGCCCCCGGAGCTGCCACCCCGGAGAGGGAAGCCGCCACCCCTGCTGCCACCACTGCTTGGCCCCTCTGGAAGTGACCGGGAGGCCATGGGCCTGGGCCCCCCAGCAGCCCAGCTCACTCCACCCCCCGCCCCCACGGGGCTCCGAGGCACTGGCCTCAGAGGCCTTCAGAAAGACAGTGGGCCTCTGCCAACGCCCCCTGGGGTAAGGCCCCACCCTGCGCCCAGAGCCATGTCAGTCCCCCGCTCTGCACAGTGCCCTCTGCCGGGGGCCCTTGCAAATACAGCCCTCCCACCACAGGTCTCGCTGCTGGGGGAGCCCCCTAAGGACTTTCGGATCCCCCTGAATCCTTACCTGAACCTACACAGCCTACTTCCGGCCAGCAACCTGGCGGGTAAGGAGGCCCGGGGCTGGGGGGGCGCTGGGAGGAGCCGCCGCCCAGCTGAGGGCCCCCTGCCTCCCCCCCCAGCCCCTGGAGGCGGCAGCGGTGGAGGTGGCGGCGGCAGCAAAGCCTTCCAGCTCAAGTCCCGCCTGCTCAGCCCCCTCACCAGCGCCCGCCTGCCCCCTGAGCAAGGGCTACCTGACAGCTACGGCTTTGACTACCCCTCGGTAAGTACCCGGTGCCCTGCGGCCAGCCATCCGTGAGGGGCCAGCTGCTGTGGCCTTTTGTCCCCTGACAGCAATTCATTTTCCAAATTGATATTTCTCCTCTACTGACTGTGCCAGGTCCCAGGCCAGGGAGACAGTGGGAACGTGCTGGACACAGTCCCTGCCCTTAAATCTGTCTGTGTGTCTTTCTCTCTCAGGGGGCTTTAGGCCATGTCTCTTTCTCCCTAGAGGCAGGGCTCAGCATCCTGTCTGCCTCTCTGTCCATCTCTCCTTTCTTTAGTTTCTGTCTCTGTCCCTGGTTCCAGCCTCCTCTAGGCTGGAATTTGTAAACTGGCCACCCACAGGCCACTTATGTTAGGTTTTTTTTTAAAACTGAAATAAATGCCAACATATAAAAATTATGAGTTTACACAACCCAGGTTTTCCCAGTTTGCCTTGCAAAGCTCTCACACCTGGCCCAGTGGGGCTACGCTTCTTCATGGCAGCCCTTGCTGGGTCCAGGTGTAGCACCCTCTTGGACAGGCACATGTCCTGTCTCATTCTGCCCGTGCCATGCTCTCGTGGCCCCTGCAGGCCGAGTTTGCCCCCACGTGTTAGACTTTGCCTCTGCTGGGCCTCAAGAGGAGGGGACAGGCATCCCTGATGGCAGCTGGGCCTTGGAGTTCAGCCTAGGGGGAGGTGGGTGCAGACCCCAACCCACCGTGCTTCTCCCACTTTCATTCAGGACATGGGACCTCGGCGGCTCTTCTCACACCCCCGGGAGCCTGCCCTAGGGCCCCATGGACCCAGCCGACTCAAGGTAAGCGCTGCCGTGGCCACCCCTCCTCTGGGTGTATCAGTCAGCTGCTGCTACAGAACAAACCGGCCCTCTAATAGTCACTTAAAACAACAAACATCTTGTTAGTTCTCACTGTTCTGCAGGGTGGCATGTGGTTCTCTATAGTCACCTGGCCACTTGGCTGGGACTAATGGTCCCCGATGGCCTCACCTGCATGGCTGGCAGTTGGCAGGCTGATGATGGGGGCCTCTGCTAGGATAGTATATCTCTGTTCCATATGGAGCCTGTGCCCATTCACGTGCTGGTGGTCCCAGGGTTCCCCGAGGAAGAGGGGAGGCCCAGTGCAGAGGCTTCATTCAGGCCTCTGCTTGCAGCATCTTGCTGCTGTCCCGTTGGCCAAAGCTAGTCACAGTTGTTTAGGGGGATCTACACGAGGGTGTGGACAGTGGGAGTCATGATTTCTTGGGGTCCAGCATTGCAACAGTCTACCTCACCAACTCACCCCCTGTCTGCAGATGTCCCCCCCACCTAGTGGCTTCGGTGACCGGAGTGGCGGGGGGCCCCTCTCTCACTTCTATTCGGGCTCACCCACTTCCTACTTCGCCAGCGGCCTGCAGGCTGGCCTCAAGCAGAGCCACCTCAGCAAGGTGAGGAGCCTCCCTAGCCAGGACAGGCCCCTAGGGACAGCCAGGATGCAAGTCCCTGCCTCCAGGCCTCTGGGAACCCTTGGTGCCTAGGCCAAGGCTGAGGTGAAGTAGGCTGTCCTTGTCCCGGCGCCTGCGTGTCAAGCACTACTCCTGCTCAGCCTGCTGGGCTTGCCATCACTTCCTCCCCCAACAGCCCAGTATGTGGGTGGTACTGGCCCTAGCTGACAGATGAGGAAACTGAGCCTGTGCTATAGGTCTCCTAGCTACTAAGTGGCAGAGGCAAGGTTTGAACCTGAAACCCCTCACCTCTGCCCTAGGGGCTGCTTCCTCTGGACTGACTCTCCTGTCTCTCTCCATTTCTCTCAGGCGGTTGGCTCCTCTCCGCTGGGCTCCGGAGAAGGGCTCCTGGGCCTAAGCCCCGGGCCCAATGGCCACAGCCACCTGCTGAAGGTACGGGCAGGGGACAGGGGCCTGCAGGGCTGGGGAGCTGGGCCCCTGGATGGCCCCTGACCCACCACCCCCTGCCCTCTGTCTCCAGACCCCACTGGGTGGCCAGAAACGCAGCTTTGCCCACCTGCTGCCCTCGCCTGAGCCCAGCCCGGAAGGCAGCTACGTGGGCCAGCACTCCCAGGGCCTTGGTGGCCACTACGCGGACTCCTACCTGAAGAGGAAGCGGATTTTCTAAGAGGCCGGCACCAGAGATGCTCAAGGGGCTGCACCGAGTCGCTTTGGGATTTTCTGGTGTTTTGTTTTGTTTTTCTTTTGGTAATAGAAGAATGTTGGAAAGACTTTTCTGACCAACTAGCCAGAGCCCAGGGAGTGTGGGGGAGTCTGGGGGCCACTCTGCACCTCTGGCCTGCTCTGGGCGCTGAAACCCTGCAGCCTTAAAGAGAGAGGGCCCCAGCCTGCGTTGTCTCCCCTCTGCCATCTCCTGTGCTCCGCCTGTGTCCACCTCTGGGAGTCTTCTGCTTCGTTGCTCCTGTGTCTCGGCCTGTCCAGTGCCTTGGAGGTCTCCCTGACCTCCCGTGAAGATCAGAGACTGCTCCCTTTTTTAACTTTGACAGTTGACTTTTGTTTTCTTTTCTAATTTTTAATGTTTTTTTTTAAACAATCCAGAACCCCAGCTCTGATTTCTTCAAGGCCCAGCATGACTGGGCCTCTGGTCCACACTTTTCGGTTTGAATGGTCCTTGTCTCTTTTCCCTGTGTCTACTGCAGGCAAGGTCCTTTCCTGCCCCTGCCTGCTAACTCTGGCCTGCACTCCAGCCCTGGGTCCCTGAGTCCCTGCCACAGTTCCCTTGCCTTCTGATGCCTTAAAGCCAGGCCCCAGGCCCCGCAAGCCAGAGCCTTTCAGACGCCAAGCTCTGGAGCTTGGCTCAGGACCAAACTGCTCTGGCCTCCGGATTGGGCCTCTCTGCCCAGGGTGCCTGCCCTTGGGACAGGAGGAGGTCAGAACCTTGGTCTTGGCACACCCACCCTCACCTTTCTGCCCAGGCCTACAGGCAGAGCTGGGCTTTCTCTGCCAGCTAAAGCCAGTCCCCTGCTGTCTGTGAGTGTTGAACATTGTACCCAGCCCAGTGAGCCTCTGCTGTCTGCCCCATTCTGAAGACGAACTCTGTCTCTCCATCCCCCGGCCAGATCACACGGAGCTGGCCTCCCTTTGGCCCAGTGCCCCAAACCACCAACTCCATGCAGACACAGCTTGCTCCTGCCCACAAGCAGGATCTGTCTGCCAGAGGTGACCCTAGGCCCCGCCCCTGGCCAGCCAGGCCACTAGCTTCCCTCCCCAGACTCCAGCCCATCTCCACTCCAGGGGATGTCCTCTCCCAAGTCCCACACAGACCTTTGCTGAATTAAAGTTTGTAAGTAAATGGTTTTAAAGAAAGCAAGGCTGGCTGGTTTTTGGGGCAGACAGTGGGCCTGGGTGGGAAGGATAGCCTCTGGGATAACCCACAGGCCTCCGCGGGCCCGACTTAACCCGCGCCCTCCCCACTTGCCCCACGTCTTCCCACCCTCGCAGCCCAGGTAGTGTCCACATGCCGCAGCACACCTCAACCAAACTGCTCTTATACTCGGATCGTTACAGAACCGCTGCGCGCACTTCTCCTAAGCGCATGCCTAGTCATCGGGTCACGTGACGCCTGTCATGGCCGCCTCCGTGGCCCGGGGCGGCGTGAATGCCGGGGTCTTCCTGCGAGCGGCCAGAGGAGCCTGGTGGAGCAGACCTGGGGGCTTTTCGGGGGCTGGGGAGGCGGCGACGCCGGCGACAGCTAGGAAATTCCGGGCGACAGGTACCCAGGGTGCCCCGGGTGGGCAGCGTTAACCCATCGGCCGCCGGCAGGGCGCGGCACAGCCGCTCACCCAACTGTTTTCCAGGCTCGCGCCCAGCGGGGGAGGAGGAAGCCGGCGACTCCGAGCGGCCTGGGGACGTGTGAGTGCGGGGCAAGTCCCCCAGTCCTCATCCCGCGAGGGTCCTCCGTTTCCTACCGTGTCCCACAGCCTCATCTCCGGAGCCCTCCTTCGGTCCCGCCCAATTTTCCAGATCATCAAACCCCAACCCCGACTCCCTAACCCTAGATTCCACCGGATCCTGGGCCCATGCCCCAGTTCGGCATCCGCACCCCCGTCTGTCCCCAGGGTGAACGTGGTGTTCGTAGACCGGTCAGGCCAACGGATCCCGGTGAGCGGCAGAGTCGGGGACAATGTTCTCCACCTGGCCCAGCGCCATGGGGTGGACCTGGAAGGTGGGAGCCCGGCTCAGAGAATTAGGGTGGCCTTTATTCATTCATTTAAAAAACCGAAAATCAAACTATGTATTTCCACTGCTTAACCTTCCAATGGCTTCCCACCAAACACGGACTAAAATCCAAACTCACCATGGCCTCAACCCCAGCCCAGTTCCTAACCTTCATTTGCTCAGCACTTACTGAGCATTTACTAGAGGCTAAAAGTCTGGCTCTCCCGGAGCTTATGTTTTCTTCTCCCTTCCTCCCTCTGTTCTAGCCACACTGGCCTCTGTGCTGTTCTGCCAACAGCCAAGCTCATTCCTGCCTCAGGGCTTTTGCACTTGCTGTTCCCTCTGCCTGAAGTGCTTTCCCACCATATCTGGCTCCTCCTTATCCTGCAGGTCTCAGTATGTCATCTTGACAATTCCATCCCCCTTAGCTAAAACTCCCATGTCCCAGTCACTCTATCATGTTAGTATGTTTTGTTGTTCTCACAGCACTTGCCACTGTTTTGCTGGCTTCTTTTTCATACATCGCATGACAAGAAGCAGAGACCCCATCTGCCACTTATCTGTTGCCTATCATTGGTATCTGAACATAAAAAAACAAATCTGTTGCAGTTGAGTTGATTCCAACTCATAGTGACCCTCTAGGACAGAGTAGAAGTGCCCCATAGGGTTTCCAAGGCAGTAATCTTTATGGAAGCAGACTGTCACATCTTCCTCCCATGGAGCAGCTGGTGAGTTCCAACCACCAACCTTTTGGTTAGCAGCCGAGTACTTTAACCACTGTTAAACCAATGGTAAAGCACTCACCTGCTAACGGCAAGGTTGTCAGTTTGAACCTACCCAGCAGCTCTGTGGGAGAAAGACATGGTGATCTGCCCCTGTTAAGAGTACAGCCAAAAAAAACCCTAAGAGGCAGTTCTTCTCTATTACATGCGATCAGAATGGACTCCCAAATCGAATGTAACAGGTGTTAAATCAGTATTTGTTGAAGAAATAACAATAGATACTACTTTAAGCATGTTAATAGATACTGATTAAATCTTTATGACAACTCTGTAGTAGAGGAGAGTGTTATCCCCATTTTATAGTTTAGGAAACTGAGCCCCAGGTTAAGTAGACCTGGTCCAAGGTCAAGTACTTAAGTGGCAAAACTAGATTCAGACCCATCCCATTTTAATAACTAATCTGTTCTGCCCTTCTCTGAATTTTGAACACCTACTGTGTGCCAGGCTCTGTGCTGGGTGCCAGGGAGACAGCAGTGTACAAGACAGATAAGACCCCTGTCATCTCTCACCAGTTTCAACCTAATAGGGACCATAATCCAATGATCCTATGAGTAAACTTTGTATCATGAGCAACTGGGAAGAGTGGTCTGAAGGAAAATGTACAGGGTTTGTCCGTTAGGTGGTGGGAACCTGATTTAATCACTAGAGATGTGGGGCGTGTGTATGGAGGGGCACATCAGGGCAGGCCTACCTCGAGTTCTGTTCTGGAATCCAGCCAGCCTCTAGACCAGCTCCTTATCTCTGAAAAGTCAAGAGCCTTGGCTGGCAGTCCAGGACAGAAGTTGGAAGACAAGTCTTAGAGGCAAATGCCTGTGTTGGGATTTTGCCTTTTACCAGCTGGTGGCCCTCGGCAAGGTACTTAGCTTCTCTGGGCCTCCGTTTCCTCATTTATAAAATAATTTAGTTCCTGTCTCACTGGGTTGCTGGGAGGATTAAACAGGTCTCATGCACGTGGTTAGCATGCAGTGAATAGCTGTGATTATCGAATGACTAGATCATTTCGACGTTGTGTGATGAGGATGCTACTAAGGTGGGAAATGGCCTCAGAAGAGATGCGTGGGTATTACTTGGAGTTTGAAGGCCCAGACATTTTGTTCCCAGGAGACTCGGAGGATGGGCAGATTAGACACAGCACTCCAGTGGGAGCATTTGAAGGCAAACAGGGAGGTGCTGCTGACTCCACCCTCATTGTAGGACCATGTCTGGAAGAGGGAGGAGAAGAGCAGGGAGAGCTTAGTATGCTCCTGTTCACTCATGACAAATGTTTCTTCAGCATCTGTGGCTTGCCAGGCTCAGTGCTGGGAACAGAGAGAGTAGGGCAGGCCTGCGGGGAACAGGTAAACCCAGAGATCATGATGTTTCCTTCATATGTGATAAATGCTGTACAAAAATTAAAAAGAGGTAATGAGAGGGAGAGGAGCAAGAATTGGGGGACAGTTGGGTCCCCAAAGACGAGAAGGATCTGTGGGAAGAGTGGAGATAAGAGCATTCCAAGGCCAAAGGAACAGTAAGTGCAAAGGCCCTGAAGTAGGGATGAGCTTGGTGTGCTAGAGGTGCAGCAAGGCCAGTGTGGCTGGAGTGGAGTGAGCAAAGGGGGTGAGTAGGGAGGAGTCTAGACTGTATCTTGGGTGCAGAAACCTTTTGGAAAGTTTTAAGCCAGGAGCGACATTATCCCCAAGCACAGTTCTCGATGATCAGAAGATTGGGAGTGTGTCCAAGGGCAAGTGGTCATCAGTAGGGCAGAGTTTCAGGAAAAAGCAGAAAACTTTGGGTTATGTAGATTTCAGTCCTTAGTCCCTGACCCCTCCCCCACCGATGACTGAGCTGGTCCCTCCTTCAGGAGCAGCAGGGGGACCTGAACAGGGATAGGGTTACAGCAAGGGCTCAAAGGCTGAAGGGAACCTGCCTGACCTTTCCCCTTCCAGCTACACTGAGGTCAAGTCCACGCTCAGAATGGTTCCCTGTACCCAGCCAGGTCCTTGGCCTACTGGGAAGTCCTTGGGAAATCGGATGTCCCAGGCACCCCTTTGTAAAAGGGAAGGGCTGGTTGAGTAAATGACAGCGTGTAGCACACACACAGTGGGTATGCAGGCCCAGGAAGAATATGGGAGGTGCTGAAACGCAGGGCTTCTCCTTTCCACCCTCCCTGACGGCACCTGCCCGACCCACTGCAGTGACCACCCCTCAGTAACGCCCCCTCACTCACTACCCCCAGGGGCCTGTGAAGCCTCCCTGGCTTGCTCCACCTGCCATGTGTACGTGAGCAAGGACCACCTGGATCTTCTGCCTGAACCTGATGAGAGGTGAGCAGGGCTGGAGGCGCCAGGCAGCCCCTGGGGCTCCCTCCTTCAAGGCGTGGCAGGGGTCCTCTGGATCCTGGCTGTGCAGAGGCCTGTCTGGGCAGTAGGAGCAGGGCAGCCCCAGCTCTCTCCTCACCTCCAGCTTCTCCCTGCCTGCCCTCCTCCCCAGCCGGGTAGTGTGCCCACAGCTAACGCTGCCCTCCCTGCCCCAGGGAGGACGACATGCTGGACATGGCCCCCCTCCTCCAGGAGAACTCCCGGCTGGGCTGCCAGATCCTGCTGACACCCGATCTAGAGGGGGCTGAATTCACCCTGCCCAAGATCACCAGGAACTTCTACGTGGACGGCCATGTCCCCAAGCCCCACTGACATGGGCAGCTGCACCGTGCCGGACACTATGGCCCCAGGGCCAGGACTGAGGAAGAGTCCCGCTGCCAGCCCAGCCCAGAGCAAGGACAGGACGTGTGACGATAGAAGGAAGGACCGTGGAGGCCAAAGCCCCTGCTTAAGAGAGACCCGGGGTAGGCTCTGGTGGGGACAGGCCCCCTACCAACGTGGCTTCCCCAAGATCCCAGAGAATGGGATGTGGATGAGGTGGAATCTAATTGGAGCCACAATAAAACTCTCACAGACTTCCATCCTCTTGAGTGTCCTTTGGGGGCAGTCCTTCGGTCGTCGGTGTCTTCTGTGGCCCCAACTCTCTCTCAAGCAGTGATGGTGGCCGCTAGGGAGCTGAGGCCTGGAGTCGAGTTCCTGGGGAGACGGCCCGCCAGCGGGAAGGGCCCACGTGGGTCAGCGTGGCAACGCCCCGCCCCTGCAGACGCGGAGGGATTCGGAGGGGTCACGGGAGCCCGTGGCCAGAGGGGTATGCAGGAGATATAGGAGATCCAGAGCAGGGACTGGCGCCTTGGCTGGCCCAAAGCGAGGGCCTGGAAGCTGGTGATCAGCGCCCCCTACCAGAAGCGTCCTCACCCTACAGGCCCCATCCACCCAGGTGGGACTCATTGCACCTCCTGCCAGAGCGCCTGCCCCTCCCAGGTGGGGCTCATTGGGTGGGCACGGCGGGGCGGGGTGAGGCGAATATTAGGGACGGCAGGGCTCCGGCCAGGCGCCATGGAGGCCCAGCCATCCCCAGACTTCTCTATGCTGCTGCGAGATCTGCTAGCGCCACCCCATCTGGAGCCGGAACTGCCCCCTACATCCCTCTCCAAGCGGGAGCCAATGACCCCCGGATGCGGATGCAGGTGCGTGAGGAGCGGCCCCTTCCCCCAACCCCGCCCTCCCCTTTAACTGGCTCAGTGGTCAAGTGGTCCTGGGGTTACCCAGGGGTCACAATGTTAGTTACTGGGACTTACAAAGGAGTCACTTGGGGTCATGTGGGGGTCAGAGGCCATGCAAGCTCCCCGCCCACTCCATGTCTCTCAGATGCTTACAAGCACCACCCAGGGGTCACCCAGGGGTTGTGGAGGGTAACCCAATAATAATGATAATAATAAAAATCATAATAACAATAGGACACTGTTCCTAGACCCAGCAGCCTGAGGCTGGGGTTGGAATTCTGACCCATCACCCAGCAGCTGTGGGCCTGCCTGTGCCTGGGTTTTCTCCTCGGTCAGATGGGGCTGGTCCTTGCCTCACTGGGTTGCTGTTTGGATTAAGTAATCCACGTGGAAGCTGAGAACAGTGCCTCGCGCATAGTAGGCACACTGGGTTTGCGATTATCTTGCAATTTTTAAATCTTCAAACAATCCAGTGCTAGGGTTCTGAGCCCCAGGCAGGGTGTAAACCTGCCCGAAGGCTCACAGCTAGCAAGGGGGCAGGGCACAGCTTGGAACCCAGACCTGCGGGACCCCTGGGGCTCACCCAGGGCTCGACCAGGGAAGGGGGTGACCACACTGCCCTTGTACTCAGGTCCACCTTGCCTGTGCATCAGGCCTCGGTCGCCGCCGTGCGCTTCTTCCAGGCAGGGAGGTCCTGCTGGGAGCCGATGGCTCTGGGGTCCCAGGCCAGGGACACCAAGAACATGCCGACTCCAATCAGCCAGCAGTGCGGCACCCAGGGGTCACCCAGGACTTCCCTAGCCCCCTCGGTCCTGTCCCAGAGGAGGCCCAGGAAGCAGCCGAACCCCCTCCGGGGCACTGAGAAGGTGGATCCTGGGTTTGAGGGGGTGACCCTGAAGTTTCAGATAAAGCCGGATTCCAGCCTACAGATCATCCACAGCTACAGGTAGGGGCTGCCCCAGGCGAGTGTGCTCTTATGAAGGTAATAATAACATCAGTGCGGGAGGGCGGCAAGCAGAGGTACAGAGGCAGGTGCTTCCAGTCATCCACCCCAGGTCTCCCACATGCCCCCACGTTATAGAAGGGAAGCTGAGGCCCAGAGAGGGAGCCACTGTCCAGTCTCACCGGGTGAGACCTCAGGCTGGTGTTTGAGTGCCAGCCCCGCTGCTTCCTGAGCTAGCCACATCGCCTGTCAAGCCCTGTCTGTGATTGATTCTGACTCACAGGGACTCTATAGAACAGAGTAGAACTGCCGCATAGGATTTCCAAGGCTGTAGTCTTTACAGAAGCAGACTGCAACATCTTTCTCCCACGGAGTGGCTGGTGGGTTCAAACTGCCGACCTTTTGGTTAGCAGCCTAGTGCTTAACCACTGTACCACCAGGGCTCCTTGATGATGATAATAGCTACCACTTATCAATAACAACAGCAGTAGTAATAAGAGGTAACAGGTAGCGTTTTATGTGAATGGATTCTTTGAAGGCTTGTGAAGCACATTTTACAGATAAGGAAACTGAGGCACAGGGGTTGTAATAATTTATCCAGGGTCCCAGAGGGAGGACATGGGAGAATTAGGATTTGAACTTGGCAGGCTGGCCCAGGCTTACTACCTCTTAAAATAATAATAATTATTATTATTTTACTAAAGGTCCCTGGGTGGTACAAACAGTCAGTGTTTGACTACTAACCTAAAGGTTAGCGCTTCAAACTCACCCAGCCACACTGAAAAAGAAAGGCCTGGGGATCTGCTTCCGTAAAGATTACAGCCAAGAAAACCCAATGAAGCAGTTCTACTCTGTAACACATGGGGTTGTCATGAGTCAGAATCGGCTCTGCAGTGGGTTTGGGGTTAATGAGGAGGCAAAGTGCAGCCTTTCAGACTTCAGATGCCTCTTCGGGGGCTGCTTGATACCTTGATTTAAAAAAACTCATTAGTGATCCTATAGAACAGAGTAGAACTGCCCCATAGGATTTCCAAGGCTGTAATCTTTACAGAAGCAGACTGCCACATCTTTCTACCAAGGAACAGCTGGTGGGTTCAAACCACTGACCTTTTGGTTAGCAGCCAAGCACTTAAGCACTGCACCACCAGGGCTCCTTGATACCTTCATAGAAAATCTTTATTTTGGGGTGCTGTCCTGGGGCAGAGCAAAGAGCCCCCAGTGCTGATGTCTTGTCTACCCCCAGCCTGGCCTGCAGCAGCCGTGCTCAGGGACCCCCTGCAGGCCCTGCCAGGGGTCCTGAGGCCGACCGGGGAGGCAGCGTGGCTCTGGGTGAGTCCTGGGGTCCTGAGAGCTATAAATATTTGGGGGACCATTTTCTTGTCCTCCTCCCTCTTTGCCCTGCCCCTCACTTCCCCATCCCAACTTCCCCATTTAGACCTATCCAGGAGGAGTCACCCCCACCCCCAGCTTCCTCCTCTGCCGAGGCTTTGCCATCTGTCTCCCTGCTTGAGTTTTCCTCTGCTTTGGATCCAGCAACCCCCAGGGCTGGCCCGGAGCCAAGTAGGGCCTCCATAAAGACGACCCCCAAGCTGACCCATACTATCCTAGCTTCCTGAACCCAGACTCTTGGCCTCTGACTCCCTCCTTTTGACCTCTGCCCATCCAGGGCCCCGGCGCTGTGCTTCCTGTAGGACCCAGAGGACTCCACTCTGGAGAGATGCTGAGGATGGAACCCCACTCTGCAATGCCTGTGGTATCAGGTCCTCAGAATGCAGGAGGGGGTCCCCAGATCAGCCCATGCTTAGCCAGCATAGGGTAGTGGGAAGGAAAAACACCTGCCTGTTGGGGGAAAAGTGGCTTCCTTGTGGTGGTTTCTGGGCCCCCGCTGCATCCTGAATGGTGGTTTCTTGTACTCCCCATCCAGGTACAAGAAATATGGCACCCGGTGCTCTACCTGCTGGCTGGTGCCCAGGAAAAGTGTCCAGCCTAAGAGGCTATGTGGCAGATGCGGGGTGTCCCTGAGTTCCCAACAAGGACCTACTCAGGCAGGGTAAGCCCTTCTTCACTCTGCTAAGCTCGTCCTGTCTCAGTTTCTCCAGGTGGAGAATAGGCAGAAGCCTTCCTGGGAGAGGCAGGGAAAGAGCCTGGGTCCCGGAGGGCCATTTCTGGGAAGGGGTGGGGCACACCTCTGATTGGCCTCTCTGCTCCTTCCCCCACTGGGGGATCCTAGGTGGAAGACTCTGGCCTCAGGCCCCAGAGCCCCTCAGGGAGAAGAAGGGGCTGGGGCCCCTGTCCTAGGGGGCCACGGGCCCCCTCCTCAGGCCCTGCTGCAATCCTCCTGGGCTGTGCCCCCCCTCAGGAAATGCTCTCAGCAGCGATAATCATGTTGACAGTAGTACCAATAAAAAGCTACTCTGCGAGAAGGAGCAGTTTGATTTGGGGACCCCACCTGTGCACCCCTCATGTTCCTCTCCTCCAGCCCAGGAATATGAGGGCAGGTGTTTTCTCATTGTGGTTCTGAGGGGCACACACACTCAGACTAACAGTCAGTCATCCTTACAGGGAAACAGCCACCGCGTGCAGAGACAGACTGTGTAGAAAGTCAGACACACACAAGACGGAGAGACACATGTCCTCACAGACACACACAAGACTGCTACAAGACAGACACATGCGCTGACAGACACAGACACGCGCTGACAGACACACAGGACAGACACATGCGCTGACAGACACACGTGACACAGACACACGTGAGACTGATACAAAATAGACACGAGACACAGGTGCTGAGAGACACACACTGGGAGACACAGTAAAACAGACCTATAGATGACAAACACTGACACACAGCTACACCAGCGAGCCATTCCCATCACTTCCCTAACACACACACACACACACACACCCACACACCCCATTCCCGTCACTTCCCTCTCTCACACACGGACACACACACACACACACACACACACGGACACAACAGACCTTCCTGCACAGCCCCTGCCTGAAGCCATGCTTTAGAGACATCTTGAAAGCGGGGTGAGAACAGCCTGTAGGGGAAGGCCTGGGGCTCATATCCCTCGGCCCATGGAATCCGGACTCACTCAGTCCCTCCCTTCCTCAGTCCTCAACACCTCCTCCCCAGATCTCCCCATGGTAACCACGTTCTCATCACTTGTGGGGCTCAGCCCCACTGTCACCTCCTCAGAGAAGCCCTCTTCGACCACTCAGTCTATACCCCCCACTCTTATCTTGTTTCAGCCTCTATTTCAGCTCCTTCCTGGACTCCCACTTAGAAAATTGAAATTCTGGTAGGTTCTATCCAGTCAAGGGTTATTTCATTCACATTCGTCTCCCCGACTGGACCATGACTTCCATGAGGTCCGAGGCCACCTTATCTGTGTCCTTGACCATCATACCCACTGCCGTTGAGTCGATTCTGACATATAGCCACCCTGTAGGACAGAACTGCTCCATAGGGTTTCCAAGGCTGTAATCTTTAGGAAGCAGGCTGCCACATCTTCTTCCCACGGAGCAGCTGGTGGGTTTGAACTGCAGACCTTTTGGTTAGTAGCTGAGCGCTTAACCACTGCGCCACCACGGCTCCCGTTTAACCATCATAGGCCTCCCCAGTGGCCAGCATGGAGAAGCCCTTCGGGAATACACACTGAACACATGAAAGTCTCAGATGTGTGTCTGCTAAGTCTTGGCTGTTTTTATCCATTTATTCAACATTTAGGAGCCCCAGTGGTGCAGTGGTTAAGTGCTCAGCTGTCCCATGCCAGGAAGTTTAGATTTTATACAGTAAACCACAGGACAGCACTTATTTGCCTAACGATTAGGCACCTACTGTGTACTGCAGGGAGGGACACTAGTAAATCCAGCAGACACCCTTGAGATCCTCGTGGCCCAGTGCAGGAGGCTGACGGATCAGAATGGGGGAGGGAGATCTGCAGGGACTGTGGGTTCGAACCCACCAGCAGCTCCGCAGGAGAAAGATGTGGCAGTATGCTTCTGTAAAGATTCACAGCCTTGAAAACCCTATAAGCACTTCACCAAAGAAGACATTCAAGCAGCTAACAAACACGTAAAGAAATGGTGTGCTTATTAGCCATTAAAAAAAAAAACCATTGCCATCGAGTTGATTGTGACTCATAGTGACCCTATAGGACAGGGTAGGACTGCCCCATAGGGTTTCCAAGCAGCGGCTGATGGAGTCAAACTGCTGACCTTTTGATCAGCAACCTGAGTTCTTAACCACTGCGCCACCAGGGCTGCAGTTTAGAGAGATGCAAATCAAAACTACAATGAGATACCATCTCACTCTGACAATAATGGCACTAATCAAAAAAACAACGTTGGTGAGGTTTCGGGGAGGTTGGAACTCAACATACACTGCTGGTGGGAATGTAAAGTGGTACAACTACTATGGAAAACGATATGGTGCTTCCTTAAAAAGTTAGAAATACCATAGGATCCAGTAGTCCCACTCCTAGGTATACACCCTGAAGAAATAAGAGCTGTGACAGGAATAGACATATGCACAACTGTGTTATTGCAGCATTATTCACAATAGCAAAAAGATGGAAACAACCTGAAGACAAACCATTGCTGTCGAGTTGAGTCCAGCTCATAACAACCCTAAGTGCCCCTCCGTGGGTGAATGGATAAATGAACTGGTAGATACACATGATGGAATACTACACAGTGATAGAGAATAATGAATCCGTGAAACATCTCACAACATGGACGAATGTGGAGGACATTATGCTGAATGAAATAAGTCCATCACAAAAGGACAAATACTGTATGAGACTACTATTAGAAAAAAACAAGGATTAAAACAAACCAACCCATTGCTGTCCAGTCGATTCTAACTCATAGTGACCCTATAGGACAGAGTAGAACTGCCCCCAGGGTTTCCAAGGAGCAGCTGGTGGATTTGAACTGCCAACTTTTTGGTCAGCAGCCAAGTTCTTGATCACTTCGCCATCAGGGCTCTGAGAAAAGGATTACACACAGAAAAAAATTCTTTGATGGTCACCAAGGATAGGAGGGAGAGGGAGGGAAAATTACCAGCTAGATAGAAGATACGTGTTAATATGGGTGAAATCCGTTGCTGTTGAGTCAATTCCGACTCATAGCGACCCTAAAAGACAGAGCAGAACTGCCTCATAGGGTTTCCAAGGAGCGCCTGGTGGATATGAACTGCCTACCTTTTGGTTAGCAGCTGTAGCTCTTAACCAGTATGCCACCAGGGTTTCCAGTATTGGTGAAGGGAAAGACAATACACAATATGGAGGAAGTCAGCAAAAAAAAACATGACCAAGGCAAAGAAAGACACAGAGGAACGGAAGAACAAATGGCAACTACAATAATTACTATAACATAGCCAATCCTGCAACAATACTATTAACAAACAATAATTTACAAATGGATAAATAGGTATGCTAAAGAGAGGTGTAGGAGGGTATAAGGGAGCACACCCACCTATGGATATAGGTTTCATTGTGGATATTTCTACATACATAATTGTAGGTGCTGCATGTATATTAATATAGACAATAGAGCACAAAAAAGGGGCACAGTCATGGAAACCTCTTAGACAACCTAACACCTCATGGAATGAAGCTCCTCGGCTCGAAGGTGAAGGACCATAGACTCAGAGAACATTTACGTCAATTGGCACAACACAGTTCATAAAGACAATGTTCTGCATCCTGCTTTGGTGAGTAGCATCTGGGGTCTTAAAAGCTTGCGAGTGTCCATCTAAAATACATCCATTGGTCTCTTCCTGTCCAGAGCAAAGGAGAGTGAAGAAAACCAAAGACTCAAGGTGCAGTTGGTCCAAAGGACTCTGACTGGGATCACAACAGGTGGTCCTGGACAGAGCAGGCGAAAAATGTAGAACAAAAAATCAAATTCACAAAAAAGACCAGACTTACTGGTCTGACAGAAACTGGAGGATCCTCCGAGACTATGGCCATGAGACATGCTTCTGACCTGAAACTGAAGCCACTCCCAAACAATAGACAGGCCTGTAAAATAAACAGTAACACCTGAGGAGGGGAAGGTGCTCCTTAGGACAATCAATTATAGGAGATCAAAGGGACAACATTTGCCCAAAAGCAAAGATGAAAAGGCAGGAAGGGGCAGAAAATCAGGACGAAAGGAAGTGGGGAACTGAGGGTAGAACAGTGCTGACATATTGTGGGGAATGCAACCAAAGTCATGGAACACTTTATGTACAAACTATTGAATGGGAAACTAATTTGCTCTGTAAACGTTCACCTAAAGCACAATAAAAACAGTAAGAAAAAAAAAACCTCTATGGAGCAGTTTTACACTGTTCTGTACGGTCACTGTAAGTCAGAATCAATTCAATGGCGACAGGTTTGGTTTTTGTGTTTTACTGTGTCAGACCCCAGTGGAGACCCTCAGCTGTGAATAGGACAAAGATCCCTACTCTAGTGGGGCTGATGCTCTAGGACCAACAATAAAGAAATAATTCAATTATATGTCTAATGGAACTTCAAGTCATGATCATGTTACAGAGAAAAATAAGGCCTGTAAAGAGACAAAGAGTTGGCATGGCTTACCTCAGCCATGGTGATCAGGGAAGGCCCTCTGAGGAGGTGACGTTTGTGTAAAGACCTGAAGGATAGCTATGGGACTATTTGAGGTGAGAGTGCTTCTGGCAGCGGGGTCAGCAAGTACAAAAGTCCTGAGACAGGCAGGACTTCATGGGGTGCAGGGAACAGCGAGGAGGCCAATGAGACTGAAGAGAGGTGATTAAGGGTGACAGGTGGAAGAGATGAGGTGGGGGGCAGCAGGGGCTGCACCACGCTGGGCCCTGCCTTCTGTACCCAGCCCCGTCACTGGCTCAGACTCACCTTTGCTCAGTCAGTGTTCTTCTAGTGGAGGAATGGGACCTGGGGCAGCCACAGAAGGGGAGCTGTCCAGGCTGTCTTCCTTCTCCAGAGCTCTGTGTTCCTGCTTTTGAGGGAGGAGAAGGTTGGGGGGGTGGGTGTGGGGGAGGAGGCCCAGCTGTTTTCTCCTTAGGCTGTTGAGGGTGATGGGAATGGGGACGTGCAGCGAGGAGTGCAGCTGGTTCTGAATCAAGATAGGCCAAGTGGGAAGACAGTTGGGGATAAACTGAGGCACAGTGGATGGACACAGGATAGAGGAGGCATTGAGGGTGGGGCAGGGGTGCGCTCTTTAATAGAAGGGACACCCCGAGGACTGACACCCATAGCTGCAGCTGCTGCCTTCGTCTATCCATCACAGCAAGCCGTCAGCACCCCCAACCCCAAGGCAGCTCCAGCTCCACCCATCCTGGCAAGGTGGCCTCAGCTCTGTCGGTAACCAGGCCTGGCGGAAGCCCCTCACCCCCGCCCCCGCAAGAGTTAGCTGGGTGAGTAGGTCACCACTGGGCGGAAGAGATAAGCAGTGGGAGGGGGAGGAAGGAGCATGGTCCCCACCCTTGACCAAAGGTCCATGAGAGCAGGAAATGAGCATCAAGAGGGCAAGCAGCAGGCTCCAGGTCACACCAGGAAAGACAGCTTGGATTGTGCCTGGCACTTATTGTTGTTAGATGCTGTCAAGTTGGTTCCAACTCACAACCACCCTATGTACGACAGAACAAAATACTGCCTGGCCCCACGGCAATCCTCACAATCTCTGCTGTATTTGAGCCCACTGTTGCAGACACTGTGTCAATCCATCTCATTGAAGGTCTTCCTCTTTTTTGATGATCCTCACCTTACCAAGCATGATGTCCTTCTCCAGGGACTGGTCCTTCGTCATAACATGTCCAAAGTATGTGAGACGAAGTCTCGCCATCCTTGCTTCAAAGGAGCATCCTGGCTGTGCTTCTTCCAAGACAGATTTATTTGTTCTTCTGGCAGTCTATGGTATATTCAATATTCTTCTCCAACACCGTAACTCAAATGCCTCAATTCTTCAGTCTTCCTTATTCATTGTCCAGCTTTTGCATGCATATGAAGCCAGTGAAAATACTGGTACTTAGTAGGCCCTTAAAAAAAAAAAGAAGAAGAACCTGCAGGATCGGGATTTGAACACTGGACTTGTTACACATCGAAGACACAGAAGCACAGGGGTCCTTTATAAAAACTTTATTGGGGGGGGTAGAAAATAGGGCTGTCGCCCCTGGAGTTGAATAAATAAATGAGTAAATAAATAAATGGAACAATAAATAGGCCCCCGTGTACGTCTGGGGGCATCCCCGGGCCCGCGGGGAGCGGGGCACCGGCTCACGCCGATGTCAGCTGGATGGCGAAGACCTCGCCCCCCGCCGGCGCCTCGGTCGAGCCCGCCGCCTCAAGTCCACCTTCTGCACCGGGGCCCCCGCCAGCGCCGCCGCCTGCGCCATTGAGGCACACGGCCTCGCCCGAGCTCTCAGCTTCCTGCACATTGTATTCACCCTTCTTGCAGGCTGTGGACTGCACGTAGAAGGCCAGGCCGGCCCCCGCAGCCAGCAGCGCCGCGCCCCCCGCCGCGCCGCCCACGGCGACCCACATCCACGGACCTGCGGGGAGGGATTTAGTTGGGGCTCCCCATCCTCTGCCCTTGGTCCCTCTCCAACCCCCCTTCCACACAGCGTACTGTGGAGGGTGAACTGGGTCACGTGTGCACCACTCAGAACCCACCCCACGCTAATAATTCCCTCCTGATGGCAGCCAAGCCGTGGAAGATCCGCTCCCCCATCACTAACCCCCACCCCAGCCAGCCATCGTCAGCCCCATCTTCAGGGCGCCCCTAACTGCGACCCTGGCCCACTCTAGTCTCAGCTGTGGGGACTAAAAAGGAGGCAGGGTCGGAGTCAGGCGTTCCAAGCCCCAGGTCACGCCCCCCAGCAGATCCCTCGCTCCCCCCACCCCCGCCCAGCTGCCACTCACCGGCCACGCGCACCGTGATGCGCCGCGCGTGGCGCCCGTGCGCGTTGGTGGCTGCGCACTCGTACTCGCCGCCGTGGCTGCCCATGGCGCCGGCCACGCTCAGCGTGCTATTGTTGCTTGACAGGCCAATGTTGGGGGCCCCCGGGGGCGCGCGCCAGCTGATCTGGGCTGGGGGCCACGCCTCCGCGCGGCACGTCAGCGTGAAGTTCCCTCCAGGCCGCACGCCTCCCGGGGGCGAGGCTGCCAGCTCCGCCACCACCGGCCGGTCTGCGGGGGGTATGAGGCTGGAGGGAGGCGTTCCACCCACCACAATCGGTCCGGGACCACCCCCCTTCGGTGGAGCGGGGCAAGGATCCTGCCTAGCACCAGAACTTCTTCCCTCAATAAGCAGCCTGTAGTCGCACTGGAGTCAGGACTAGAATCCTGCGCCTTTTTCCCCATCAACCGGCAGGAAGCCGCTTTTCCACAGAATGGGAGATGGAGACCCGCGCCAGTGTCCTTCTGGCTCAGGATTTAAGGGGACCGGGCTCCTGTTCTCTAGAGGTTTTACTACCCAAGGTTTAGGCTGGGAATCCTTGTCCTCGAAAACGGGACTGGGAGAGATGCCCCCTGCACTCCCTTGGGGTCCCCAACCGCTGCGAGCCACTTTTCTATGGTGCCCAGTCCTCTCCATCCACTGCTGCCCCTACTCACATTCCACGCCCACGGTGACAGTGCGGGCGTCCGTGCCGTGAGCGTTGGTGGCCACGCAGCGATAGGTGCCCGCGTCGTTTCGGGAGACGCGCTGACGTTCAGGCCGCGGCGTGCCTTCCCGCGAGCAGCGCACCCGTGGGGAGGGGCGACCCCCGGCGGCGCAGGCAAGCGCGGCCACTTCGGCCCCTTCTAGCCACGTCTGGTTACTGGGGCAGGTTGACTCATCCATCTGAGGCGGCGCTGCAAAGCAGCCATGACGGGCGTTAGGAAGGGGTCCGGATCTCGGGGCACCTCCTACCCCCCGCCCGCCTGGGCCCCGCTCACACTCCGCGCTCACGGCGACCATCTTGACCACAGAGCCGTGCCGGTTGGTGGCGTTGCAGACATAGATGCCAGGTGCCAGGGCACTGGAGATGCTGGAGGCTCTGGGAGTAGGGCCTGGGGAGGCCAGCGGTAGCAGCAGCCCCTCACTGGCGCCCCCGGAGCCGACGCACTCCAGGCTTGGCTCTGGCTTCCCGTCGACCTCACAGGGAAACAGCCGCCCAGATCCTTCCACCCATGTCCAATTGCTGGGGCAGCTCAGCTCCTCAAAACTGGGGCCATCTAAGGGTCAACGGTGACACAGGGGCAGGAAGTCAGGCCTGGGTTGTCCTGGCAGGCCCGTCTCACCCCGTGGTGCCCCCACTCACATTCCACCGTGACAGCCACATTTTTGGCGGCAGAGCCGAGCGTGTTGGTGGCTTCGCAGCGGTAGGTGCCCGCGTGCTCCCGGGCCACGCGCAGCAGCCCCTCGATGACCCCATCCTCCTCAGAGCGCACACAGCTCACAGTGGGCGGCGGGACCCCGTGGGCCACACAGCTCAGAGAGGCCTCTATTCCTTCTAGCCACGTAATGCGTTCTGGGCAGCCCACGCCGTCCAGTGCCGGTGCGTCTGGAGAGCGGGTCGTTGTTGGATTTGGGGTTTTAGGGCTGGTATGATGTCCCTAGGCCCTCCTTCTCCCTCCCAAGGCCTCAGCGAAGGGTGGGGGCAGGCTGTGTCCTGCATCGGCTCTGTCTCAGGACTTCTGAACTCTAAGGATCATCTTTCCCTGATTCTCAGAAAGGGCCCGCAGGACCCATCTTGAGCCTCTGCTGTCTCAAGTGGTCCCAAGGTTTCGCCTAAACGCCACGCCCCAGACCCCTATGGACACACTTAGGACCCCTCTGTCCTTCTCGAAGATCTTCCCCCGACCACTAAAAGGTAGCCTTTTCTTTTTCCCAAAATCCTGCCCAAAGGCACACCTCAGACTTCAGACCCCTATAGACACGTCTGACTTTGTTCCTACTCTTCCCTTATAGACCGACTACCCCTGACCCTGAGAACAAGACAAGGATGCACCCCACGCACCCCTACTCACACTCCACCGTCAGCGTCACATCCTTGACCGCCTCGCCCTGGACGTTGGCCGCCGTGCAGCGGTAGGTGCCGGCGAGTGCGCGAGTGACCGGACCCAGCAGGCCCAGCGCCAGCACCGCCCCGCTGTCGGGCCGTGCGCAGTGCACGGAAGGCCCTGGATTTCCCCGGGCCTCACAGCGCAGCGTCTGCTCCGGTCCCTCCGGCCAAGTCCAGCTCCTGGGACAGTCCGAATCGTCCAGCCGGGGGGCATCTGCGGGCACGAGGGGATACAGAGCTAGACGTGGACCGTGAAGAAAGTCCCTGCCTCCACGGTACCGCCAGGGAGCCGGCAGGACCTTGGAAGTCGGGGGTGGGGGAGCGCGAGGTGATAAAAGCCAACTCACATAGGACGCGTAGCTCGGCGCTCCGGTTCTTACTCAAGATCTCCCCGTTCACCTCGAGGGTGGCGTCGCAGAAGAAGCCGCGCCTGTCGTCATTCTCCGTAGCGTTTAGCTGGAGCTGGGCGGGCTGCCCCGAGGCCACGGCTTGAACTCCATCCAGTGTGACCAGGGCTCGGGCCCCAGCTGTGCAGGTAACCGTCACCGTCGTCCCCTCGGGTGCTACGGGCTCGCTTAGGGTTAGGAGGGGCTCCGGGAAGCCTGGGGACCAGGCATAGGCTGGGAGTCCACTGACCACATCCTTCTCGCCAGTCTAAGCCCACCCACTATCTCCAGAATCCCCCTAGAGCTGCGACCAAACCGTGTAGCACGCCCCGCCTCTCGGGACGCTCAGGCTCCGCCTCCTACGTGCCCCGCCCCCTGGAGTTGAGCCAAATCCCCAGGGACCCCTGCCCTTTTGCGGCCCTTCCCATTAGAGCGGTTCAGACTCCGCCTCTCCAGCTACTTGATCTTGATCCGCTATCTGCCTTGTCCCTTCGGGCGCTCTCAGACCACGCCTGCTCCACTGTCCTCCAATGGAGGCCCCGCCCGCTATCCTCCTCGCCCCGCCTTCTAGTTCATTTGGCTCCGCCCCCAATCTCCGCCCCGCCCCTCCTCCTCTTACTGTAGACCGTCACGTTCTCCCGTGTCTCGCGGCTCTCGCCCCCCAGAGTCACGTTGCAGACCAGCTGCCCGGTGCCCTCCTCCTCTGCTCGCGCTGTGGCTGTGGCAGTGGCCGTGAGCGCGTCCCCCTCGCGCGTGACTTCGGAATTCAGTCTCTGATCTCCCAGCTCCAGGTAGATCTGGGCCTCAGAGGCCGGGAACAGTCCTTCGAGGGAGCAGCTCACAGGCCTTTCTAAGCCCACTTCCAAGAGCCGGGGAGCGGCTAGGCGCGGGCGATCCGGAGTTAGGGCTGGGGGGTCGAACAACAGAGTTTGAGCTTTTCATGTGTTGGGCACTCAATATGTGCTAAGCGTTTACATGCACGCTTATTTAATCCTCACAATCATATAACAGGAAGTACTAATATCACCCTAGAGGCAGAGAGAGGCAAATAACTTTCAGCTGCCAAGTGTTGACGTAAGGATTAGAATTCAGGCCTTTCTGCCTCTAAACTGCTTAAACACCAGACCGACTCCACTTGGTCGCGTTCTTCCCTCACCCACTCACTGAAAGTCCGGAGCTGTCTGGGGGCCGAACTATTTTCAAACAGTCCCAGCCCATGCGGCCGCAGGTCCAGCTCCGCGCGACATGAGAAATTGGCCTCGTGATCCTCCCTCCGCGCCAGTACAGTGGCCGAGAGCACCGCGCCCCGCGCCCGGGGTGGCTCCCCGACGAAGCTGCGGCGGATCAGCTCCTGGGCGCCCCGCAGCAGGGTCAGCGTGAGGCTCCCACGGGGCCCCGCGCCGGGAACCCTACAGGTCAGGGTGAAGTTCTCGCCCACGGGCTGCCAGGGGGGCAGCGGCATCAGCTCTACGCGATCCGGCCGTTCTGCAGGGGAACCGCAGCTCTTGCGTTTAGCGGCCCAGAGCCCAGTAGACCCGAGGGAAGCGGGGGCCAGGAGGGGAGGCCCTTGGGAGCCAGAGGGTGGGGCTTGAAGGGGCAGACCCGGGGACCCGGGAGAAGGAGTCTGGAAGGGAGTGAACATAGAGTACGAGCGTGGCGGTGGAGAACTCACGGAAGGTGCGGATGAGCCCACGCGCCTGCAGTGTGCGCCGCGCGCAGCGGAAGAAGCAGACTGGATGGGTCTCCGGTTCGCGGATGTCCACTAGCTGCCGTGCCAGCCAGCGCAGACCCCTCTGGGTCCCGTTCCGGCGCAGCGAGGTCTCCAGGCCACCGCGCTCCGGCCGTGGACAGTTGGTGCTGCAATTCAGCCACAGCGATCCCCCGCGCTCCACGAGCGCCACGCGAGGCTGCAGGTCCGCCCAGAAGGGTTCCTGCGCGACCGCTGCGCGAGGAAATGCAGGCTCAGCCTGAGGGAGCCCCCTTTCCGGAATCTGAGCGCCCCTAGCCAAGTCAGGGGTCCCAAGGGGACGCGCAGAGGCCAAAGTCAGGACAGAGCCTAGGAGTCCCGCGTTCAGCCCAGACCTCAGATTTGGAGGAGAGCTCCTAGGGTCTAAACCTTGCGGATGTCTTTGGGACGTGGGAGCGGAAAGCCGTGGTCTCCAAGGCGTAGATGGAGCGGTGGCAAGGAATGAGGGAAGGGGAAGAGGGTCTTTGGCACACTGCAACGCTGGGAGGAAGGGAACCCGGGTGGCGGAAGGGGAACAAACCGGTTCTCAGACTCCTGGCACATCGCGGGGAGAGGGGAGACTGAGGTTGGGGCGAGGCAAAGGAGAGATGAGGCTAGGTTAAGGATAAGGGAGGACCCCAAATCCTGATGAAGAACATGGTAAGAGGGCTCAGAGTTGGGCACGTGCAAGGGACAGCGGGAACAGGCAAGGGACCGGGTTGCCACGGCTCCAGGTGGCGCGGTGACAGCGCCTCTGAGTCACAGTAGTGGGATAGATCGGGTCTTCGAGGACCGGGAGTAGGGAAGATGACAGCCTGTGGACCTTGGTACCCAGCAGAGCCCGAGGTGGTAGCCCGGAAAGGGACAGGAGAGATACGGGGCCTCCAGGGCGCGAGATTGGGTGAGGAAGAGCACTCAGGATCTCGAGGGGGTAGGGTAGAGACCTGGGCACGCGAGGAGTCAGGGAGCAGGGTCTCGGGTGTGCACTGGGAGGAGGGATAGGGAGAAGACTCGGGGTAGAAGCGTGGGAGCGAGGCGTAGGGCGGAGCCGGGAGGGTCACGCGGCCGCTTCTCGGGTCTGGGAACACCGCCCTCGCCTGGTCTACCCTCGGCCGGGGCCGGCGCTTACCTGAGAGACCGAGGAGCCCCAGGCTCAGGGCAGCCCAGAGGCCGAGGAGCGCCCAGCGCAGCCCTGGCCAGGGCCCTGGCATCGCCGCCGCGGGGGAAACGCAGGAGGCGAGGGGAGCGCTAGCGACGAGCTGGGCTAGAGGACGGCGCGGCGCGGCGGGTGGAGTGTGGGGGAGGCAGAGTTGCGCTCGGGGATTGGCTTAAGGTTGGTAACTTGGTTTCCAAGGAGGGGGCGGCAGCAGCGCCGGCAAGGGGCGGGGGGGGGGGGCGAGCGTGCGCCAGGCTTCGGGCCTTGGTGACAGCGAGCTGGCAGGAGCGAGCGACCCCCGGAGTCTACAAGGAGGCTCGCCGGAGCGCCTGGAGCTTTCTGGGGGCGGCCGCGCGCTCCCGCGTCATCCCCTCTGGCAACGCGGAGGTTGGAGATGCTGAATTGCCTTTCTCCAAACCCCTACCCCACCCTTACCTTGGAGGCTATGATAATATGCTGGTCTCCGAGCCCCGCCCCCATATTTAGTTCCCTCCCACCAGCTCCCCTTAGGCAGGGATTGATTTGGGTGCTAGGAGAGGTTTGTGAGGCTCAGGATGATGAGGGGAGAGGTCTAGGAGAGGGCGTGGGGCTGCCCCCTTCGCTGATCCTTCCCCTTTTGACCCAAGGGGAACTGAGGGTTATATCCACGCCCTTTCGTCCCCCTCACCCTCGCCCGGGCCGGCGACCGAGGGGGCGGGGACAAGAGTACCAGCTAGCGAGGAACACGTGTGCATGCGCGCAGCGTTCGCGGGCGTCTAAATTAGGGTTGGCTCGGCTCGGGGGGTGGTCTGTATTTACCCAGAGTGCAGCGGGCACGTGTCTCCTCGGCATGTGTGAGCGCTAGCGGCAGAGTAGCGCCCTTGAATCCTCCTGCGGCGCCGCGGGCGGGGCCCTGGACCGCGCGGGCTTTGCCAAGCACCCAGTGCGGGCCCCGATTCTGTGTCCACGCGAGCCCCAGAGATCAACTGTAACGCTTTTGACACCACACGCGGACACCAAGCTCTGACACCCCTCCATGTGCCCACGTAGCCACGTGACTACCAGGAAGCTGTGACACCCCATGTGGACCGTCTGATTACCCCTTCTCGGCTGTCACCACATGGGTGCTTCTGCGTATCCGTGTCTCTCAGTATGTCCATGTGACCCTGCCCATTTGTGCTGTCACCACCAGCGCTAATCCTGAGCTGTGGGGGGACAATTCTCCTCTACCCTTGTCCTCCAGGAAAACCTAAGGTCTAAAGTGGAGGTGGGGGTGAGGAAGGAAAAAAAACTCCTCAGAGCTGCTGCTAGGCAGGTGCGGGAGGCAATCAAGAAAAGTCATGCTGTGAACCAGACCCCTCAGGGCCCTCCAGGGCCGGGGCTTTGCCCATCTGCACCACACTGATAAGGCCCTCAGAAGGAGAGTGTTTTACTACACCGGCTGGGACTGCAGAGGAATTGGGACTCGGAGGACCCCAGGTAGGCCTGAGTGAGAAGACCTCAGGTGCCCTCAGGAAGACAAAGGACTTGGAGAAAGTGATTCCAGCAGAGCCAGAAAAGGAGACCACTTCCTCTGAGGAGAGGCACTAATGGGGAATGGTTATGCCAGGCCACAGGACACAGCCTTTATTGATCTGAGTTGATCTGAGGAAGACTTTATTGATCTGGGTAGGACTCCCCAGATTGCTCCAGATCTTTTTTTTTCCTTCTGTAGGCATGGACAACTCCCCCCTACTACCCTACACCTGTGCCTGCATCAGGTAGGCAGCTCCAACGGCGAGAAGGATCACAAGTGCTGCCATGGAGGTGAAGGTCAAGGCTGTGGACTCGGTGCTCCAAGCTGAGGGTGGGAGGCAGGAATCAGGAACCCAGCACGTGGAGGTCTTGCACAGAGCTCACACAGGGGCCGTGTGCCCTTTTGGGGTCAGGACCTTCCCCACCCTCTCTCCAAGTCCCCAAGATTAGAGGTGCCTCACCTAGGGCAGTCAGCATCAAGGGTGCTGAGCTGCTGTGGACCACCAGGCCATCGAGATTGAAGCGAGCATGGCACGTCACGGGCTGCCAGAGGTCGGGGGACCTGGAAGGCAGCATGTAGGTCAGCGTCACATTGGCTGGATTCACGTTCGTGAAGTGCTTCAGGCTCTCAGAGTAGATGACTCGGCCACCATGCTGAAAGCTCACTACCAGGAAGCCCACAGGAAAAACTCGCGTAATGTGGCAGCGCAGCGTGTACTCGCTGCCCTCTAAGACCGGAGGCTCCAGGAGCATGCTGTGCGGCAGTTCTAAGACAAGAAAGGGCTACTGAGCAAGGCCTGTGGGTGCCCCTATCCCCCACTCTCTTCGCCTCCCACCCCTTAACCCATCCCAGTCCCAGCCCTTGACCCTTACGGTAGGCAGTGACTCTGGTTGTGGCTGAGCGCATTTCCCCTGCGCAGGTGACAAAGCAATGCACATCAGAGCTCCAGGCCCTCACGTCCAGCAGCTGGTAGGACACCCAGCCCGACCCATTGAGCATTTTGCCCTGCTGCAGCTGGGTCCTAAGTTGGTAGTTCTCAGGCAGGGGGCAGCTGCTGGAACAGTTGAGCAACACTGAGCTCCCCGGCGGCACTGACACGAGCTCTGGGCTTAAGCGCACCCAGAATGGTGCTGAGGTCCCTGAGGGTGAGACAGGGCTGACCCTGGGGCTTTGTACCCACTCAGCCCGGCGCCCACGCACACTCCTGCCTCCCGAATAGGTGGCTCCCAGCAAAAGCAATGGTGAAAGGAGTAGCAGAGACCCCATGGCAAAGAGCTGGAACTGAGGGTCCAGCGCCAGGGAGACACAGCTGCCTCTGGAGATAAGGAGGCCGGCAGTCCCGCCTCCTCAGCACCGCCCAGCCCAGAGGAAGAGGCCCCCAGAGGGCCCAGGAACCCAGCAGCAGATATTCCCCTCCCTCAGCTCAAGAATGAGATTCTATACCCCATTATAAACCAAATATCAATGTGCTTTTCTGGAGAGGAGTCTTTAGTTTTCACTAGAATCCAGAAAGGTCATAAAAAGCCCCAGAATTGGATCAGAGACCCAGGGTTGGACCTTGAACCACAGCCTGCTCTTGCGGGAGGAAGTGGGAGGACGAGGCTTTAGTAGAGCTGCTAGAAAGGGTTCCGGCTGGACGTGAAACCTCCCCTGGACTCACACAAGGTGTAGGGCGGATGAAAAAACTTTATTAAAGAACGAGGCCTCCAGAGCTGGGAGGGTGTCCTCTGAAACCATGGTCTCCTTTCCCGCTGCCTGCAGGGCCTGCAGGAATTTGGAGTTGTGAGTGTTGTGTTTTTTCACAGTCCCACGGAGATGTAAGCAGCTAGGACGGAACAGGGGCATGCAGGGGCTGGGCGTAGTTACATGGGGCTTCATGGTTCAGCTGCCAGGGAGTGGCACCCATGTTTAGGCATGGCCACCAAATGTCATTGTGAGCACTGGCAGAGATGCGTTTGGGTGGGGAGGTGGCTAACAGAGGTCAGCGCCAGTGCTGGGGGGAAAGGGCTTAGTGGGTCCTCCCTGGACATGTGAGCATTGCTAGTCCATACAGCGCCTTTGTGCAAGATAGAAAAGGGCACCCCTTCTGGGGGAAGTCAGCCTGGCCAATGGAGTGAGGAATTGCAGCCCCACTTGGTCTTTTTGCCAGGCACCCTCGCGCAGTGCACAGCCAGAATAACTACCTGGAGGCCCTGAATGAGGTTAGACTGAGAGCTCCCTGAGGGCAGGAACCTAAATTCACCTTGTTCACCATTCAAGCCTACATAAAAGGCACTCAATAAATAGCTAGTAAAAGAACAAATGAATAAATATGGCATCATCAAGAGTTGGGGACAGTCAGTGGACAGTAGTGCCGGAGCTGGCATCTCTTGGAGGAAGTGTAGGGATTTGTGTTTCGATGCTGCGTGTGTCCTGTGGACTGTGGGGCCTCAGCACACGCAGCGGGAGATGAGCTTCAGTTTCCTGGCTGTGTGTCCCCATGTTGTGGGATATGCATCTCCCAACACTCCCCCTCTGGCCAGTCAGACTTTAACATCTCTGTAGTCATTCTCCTCAGTGCTTCCTCCTCTTAGTTCAGTCCTGTGACTACAGATCAGGTAGGAGGCCTGAGGGTCCTTGGTGTGCAGGTACCATGACCCCAACACTGCCTATATGCCAGCTGAGGCCAATCTCCTGTCCTGTAGCACCTGGAGGAGGTGGGTGTAGCTAAATGGTGTATATCCACCACGCTGTCCAATGTGGAGGGCTGCCACCATGTGGGAGAGCCCAGGAGGAAGCCAGTCCTGGGGTGGGATCAGGGTGGTGTGTTCATCTTCATGGAGGCCTCCTCCTGGGCCTTCTGTAGTTTGTATTTCCTGATCTTTCGCTGGCGGTTATAGAGGTAACCAGCTATGCCTGCAAGGCCGAGTATGGCCACGGCTGCCACCGTAATGATGATGGCCAAGTTGTTCTGGTGGTCTGTGGGGAAGACACAGGGGGTGGTGAGGGCTGAGCCGGGCCCCCGTCCCACCCCACCCCACCTACCCGTGCCACTCACAGAGCACATTCACGACCACTTGGCGGGTGACCTTGCCACGCACGCTCACGGCCTGGCAGAGGTAGGTGCCTGCAAATTCCCGTTTGACAGGCCTCAGGTCCCCGATGGGCAGTGAGACCTTATCCCCTTTTCGGCGACAGTCCAGCTTGGGGGGTGGGTTTCCCCAGGCCTGGCACTTCAGAGTCTTCTCAGAGCCTTCCTGCCATGTCCAGTTTCCTGGGCAGTCCTCCTCGTTCAGTCGGGGTCCATCTGGAGAACCACAGCAAGATGAGGGCTGGGGGTCAGGGACTAGGACACCCCTCCCCACCCAGGACTGGAGGGCTTAGGTAGGAATCTGGAAAGGGGATGGGGGCGAGATCAGGCCTTGGAGGGCAGGAGTTCATGGGGCCTTAGGGGTTGGACTTCGAGGTCAGGGGTCATTGTCCTACTCACACAGGACTTGGAGCTGCTGGGTCTGGTTCTTGTACAGCACCTGCCCAGCTACCTCCAGGGCAGCAGAGCAGGAGAAGCTGCGGCCGTTGTCCTCAGCGCTGGCGTTAAAACTGAATTGGGCCTTGGAAGCCGGCATCTGGGCGGAGGTTGGAGCTGGAGCCCCGATCAGTGTCACCACAGCTGCAGCATGGGCCTCACAGGCAACAGTCACCATTGTCCATTCTGAGACCTCTAGCTCACTCAAGGTCAGGTTGGGTGCTGGGAAGCCTGGGGGTGGGGCATATAGTGAGCCCTGCCCCTCTGAAGCCCTACCCCTCTGAAGCCCTGCTGCCACCCCTTCTTACTGTATATGGTCACCGTCTTCCTTGTCTCCTGGTTCTGGTTCCCCAGGTTTACTGCACACGTCAGCTGCTGGGTGCCCTCCTGGTCCAGGTCTGCCATGACCATGGCCGTGGCGGAGAGCAGGTCTTCACTGTCCTTGATCGTGGGGCTCAATCGCCGGCCGCCCAGTGACAGGTGGACCTGGGCCTCCCAGACTGGGAACACCCCATCCAAGAAGCAGTCCACGGTGGAGTTTTTGCCCACCTCCAAGATATCAGGGGCACTGAGGTGTGGGCTGGTCATTGGCAGGGCTAGAGAGAGAGGGGCGGGTGTGAGCAGAGGGGACAGAGGTCCTTCCGCCCTTTCCTGGGGCATTTTCATTCCCCCACCTGGAATACCCTCTTCTCGGGACACTGCGGCATGGCTCACCCCTGTCCCAGGACACACCCAGCCGTTGGCCGGGGTCACAGCTTACTCATAAAACCCTGCGGCCGTGGCACCCTATCCCAGGACACCCCACACCAGTGACCACAGGCACGCTCTTCCCAGAATCCTCTGCAATCCAGTACCCCGCAGCCAAGGGTCCCTCCTCCCCAGGAGTTCCATACCCCAAGCGGGAACACCCCTCCCCTCTAAGCATGCCCTCTCCACCGGCACCCCAATGCATCACCAAAGGTTCGGAGCTGCCTGGAGGTCGAGCTGTTCTCGAACAGTCCCAGCCCTCGGTGCCGTAGGTCCAGTTCCGTGCGGCAGGAGAAGTTGGCGCCGTAGTCCTCCCTGCTCGCAGGCTCTGTGGCCATGACCTCAGCGGGCTCCCCCACCGCGGGCTGCCGCCTCAGTTCCTTCTGCCCGCGGAGGAGCACCACGGTGAGGTCGGCCCGCGGCGCTCCGCCCCACACCTGGCAGCGCAGAGTGAAGCTGTCGCCCACGGGCTGCCAGGGGGGCAGGGGGGCCAGCTCCACGTGCTCCGGGAGCCCTGTGGGGAGTGGGGGTGTCGGTGAGCTGGACTGTGCTCTCAGCTGGCAGGGGACGCTGGGGCGTAGGCCGCACCTGCCCTGGCAGCCTCTCCACTCTCTAGCTCCCTCCTCAACACGCCCCACCACCTAAGCCAGACAGGAATGTGAAGAGCTTCAGGGAAACCAGTGAGAAGGCCTCAAGAGTTTGTGAAGGGAACAAAACAGTCTATTCACTGCAGTATCTTACAGTGAACAACATGGAAGAACCTTGAAGTCTACCACCAAGGGTCCGTTTGATGAGGTAAATACGGGAAATTCAAGCGGCCAGGTCCACTAGGCATTGTTTAAAAAGATCCCTGCCTCCTCTTCTTCTCCAGGGTACCCATCACCTGCTAACACATAAGATAATCAATCTACTCAACGAACTGGCTTTTCTGTTTCCACCATGGAATGTCTGCCCCAGGAGGGTGGAGTTTTTGTCTGTTTTGTTCCCTGTTATGCCTGGCACACAGTAGGTGCTCTATATTTGTACAAAGAATGAGTTTGAGCCATCTGCACTGACCTGAGGCCTTCTCAGCAGCCCACCTTTAAGGGGAAAAAAAAAAATTTACCAAATGTGCATGTGACCTTTTTGATTATTAAAAACAACCCACAGATGCTGAAAGTGAAACTCTCAACGTCCCCTTACACAACTGGTGGGCTCCATTTTTCCGGGCCGGTCTCCATTCCATGCAAGGTCACAGGATTCCAAGCCCAAAGTACCAGTGGAAATTCATAACGGAGCCCTGATGAGCCCTCCAGTTTCCCTAGGGAGGGGTCTCAAGGATTCCTGCTCCCTATTCCCTTTCCAAGAGGCCCTGAAATACTAACGCATTGCTGCTAAAATGTCAGGAGCCAGATGGGCCTGGGTTTGGTTCCCAGCCTTGCTGATTCTTTTATGTGGGCTGCAGGCAAGTGACAATGCCTGAGCCTCAGTTTCTTAAGCTGTAAAATGGGGCTATTAGAGGTAGGACTATCATTAATCCACTTGAGAGGCTGAAAGAATGACTGTAAATGGTCAGGAGGTTTCTTCTTGGGGTAACAGGAAACATTCTAAAATTAGATTGTGGTGCTGGTTGTCAGCTTGGTACATGCCACTAAAATTCATTTAACTGTACGCTTGAAAGCGGTGAATGTTACGATATGTAAATTATATACAAAAAAAGTTGTTTAAAAAAAAAAAAAAAAAGGCTGAGAAAACTCCCAGACGTCTGGTTCTTATCTCTAACAGCCTGCTCAAACCGCAGCCCCCAAATGGAATCCAGCAGCTCCCTGAGCCCAGCTTCCTGCCTTGAAGACCTAGGCTAGGAACTGGGAGGAGAGGCCTGTTCCGATTTTCCCTCCCCTCCTCCTCTGGCCCTTCACCAAGTCCTTTGACTCCACTCTTCAGATATTTGTCTGCCCCTCCCTTCTTGCATGTGGCCTGGTCAAGGATCATGGCCAACTGCTCCCTGGCCTCCCGTAGGTCCAGCCTTCCGATTTCTAGATCCCTAGCCTGCTCACACACTTTCCATGGCTCCCCAGTGCCCAGGGAAGGAGAAGGTCCCAGCTCCTTGGCCTGGCATTTAAGGACCTGCCAACCTCAAGTCATACCTCCAGCCACCCTACTTAAGTTCAACAAACCCTCTTGCCCCCCCCCCCCCCAAATCAGGATGTTTCCTCACTCTAGACCTTTCTCCCCCCTCCCTCACTCTAGGCTATTCGCTCTGCCCAGAATGCCTGTCTTTACCAACTCCTACACATCCTTCAAAGGCTCAGATAGGGGTCACCTCCTCCAGGAATGACACCTCTAACCTTGACAGAGTTGCCTCAGCCATCCAGGAATGCTCCCTCATCTTTATTTGTTGGTTTTTTCAATCATTTCTAATTATTGTTATAAGTAGGTTGACCTTAAACAGCACATGGGTATGCGACCCCACATGACAGAGTAGAACTGCCTCATAGGGTTTTCTCAGCTGCAATATTTTATGGGAGCAGATTGCCAGGTCTTTCTCCCATGGAGCCACTGGGTGGGTTCAAACTGTAAACTTTTTGGTTAGCCAGCTGAGCACTTAACTGTTGTACCCTCGTCTTTACATGCCGGGTTGGGCAGAGCCAAGCTAAAGCCTATCCTAGGTGCCCTGCCCACCTTTTACTCTCTTGCTACTGTGTGCCAGACATCCTCTCCATTTCACAGACAAGGCAACTAAGGCAAGGTCGTGCATACAGTCACTGAGGGAGAAAGGTGGGAGAGTCAGGACTCAGACCCAGAGTGTGGCATCTCAATCACCACACTCTTTGTTTGAGGCCTTCTAGAAGGTTCCCCAGCTCACCAAAGGGGTTTTCAGAAGCCACCAGGCATGTCTGGGGACTTCCCTCTCTCGGAGGGTGACCAGCATCTGCTCAAACACCCCTAAGTCGGAAGCAAAGCCAGTATTTGCCCAAAGGCTTCCTCTGCCCAGATGCTGGGACTGTGGAGCACCTTTGCGCCTCACTACATCATTATAGCCATTCTCGGAGGTCTCACGTGACGGAGAAGGAAATCAAGAAGCTGTGTCCCCATCATCACCCGGCTAGTGACAACCCAAGGCTGTCTAATTCCAAGGTCAGGTCCCTCTCTTCCTGTCTCTTTCTCTCTCCTTCTGCCTTCCTTTTTAAAAATTTGAATTATATCTATTTATTTTGACCTTGGTAACTCATTCTCACAGTTCAAAATCCCCGAAGTAGAAAAGGGCACACAGGGAAGTTACCCCCTGCCCTCTCCCCAGCCCCCTGGCTTCTTTTCTCACAGCCAACTAGTACTGTGCCACGTCTTATGTTTCTGTTCAGGACTCTGGTATATAAACACAGCCTGCCCCATCTCTCCTTAGCACAGAGGGCAGCATTCCACTCATACTGGGCATACCTTAAACCAAAAACCAAACCTGTTGCCGTTGAGTCGATTATGACTCATGGTGACCCCATGTGTGACAGACTTGAACTGCTCCATAGGGTTTTGTTGGCTGTAATCTTTACGGAAGCAGATCACCAGGCCTTTCTTCCACACCACTGGGTGGATTCACACTGCCAACTTTTTGGTTAGTAGTTGAGCGCAAACTGTTTGCACCACCCAGGGGCCTACTTACTTCTTTTGCACTCTACGCGCCACGTTGGAGCCCACCCGCTTTCGGTCCTTAAGGACTTTCATCATTCTTTTGTATGGTTGCATACTATTCCACTTTATGGCCAAACCACAGGTGATTTCCATAGCCCCTAGATTTGAGTGGTTTGCAAACTGTTGCCCTTCCAGAGAAAGCACCAGTGAACAACCTCATCCTCCCACCAGTCCCTTCCAAAGAAAGCACCAGTGAACAACCTCATCCTCCCACCAGTCCCTTGCGGACATGGACGGGCATTTGTAGGACAAATTCCCAGGAGTGGGATTTCTGTGTCAAAGGGCACATGCACGTGTCATTTTGAGAACTGACACCAAATCCCCTGCCACAGGGATGTGCTTATTTCCACTCCCACTAGCAATGTCCCAGGGGTGCCTGTTTCCCCACAGCCTTGCCAGCACAGCTATGATCAATTCTTTGATTGTTGCCAATATGTGAAAGATGCCATCTCAGGGGTAGTTTTCATCTGCAGGTTCTTTTTAAGACGCAGATCCAGGGCCTTGTCATGTATGTGCTTCAAGAGTGAGGCATAGAGCCAGTTCTCTGGAGTGTGCCAAATCTGTCCCTATGTCCTACGTACACTCAAGGAAGTTCAAAGAGGGGCTTTCGAATGACATTGGGACTTTCCAAGGATGTCCCCATCACTCTTTAGTGATACCCTCCCCACTGCCACCACCAACCAACAAAGCAGCCTCTGTCCACCCCCTCCCCAGTCTGCCTAGTCCAGCCCCCAGGCCAGCCACTCACAGTACACGGTGAGGGAAGTTGAAGCCACTGTCTGGGGTTCACCGGCACAGGATGTGAAGCATAGCAGGTTAGTGTCTTCTTGCACATTACTCAGTTCGAAGACCTTCCACTTGTCCCCCTTAGCAACCTCTGTCTTGGCCAACAGTGTCTCCAGGCCCAGACGGAGGGGTTGGTCACAGGCAGTACTACAATTCACTTGCACGGAGCCTCCTCGGGGCAGGATGGCTTCTTGGGGGTGCACTGACGTTAGGGCACCTCCAGACCCTGGAACAAAAGGGGTGCTTGACTCTGAGGAGGGGGCAGGCACTGGGAATCAGGAGGTCTACTGGGTGCCCAGCCTGTGCTAGGTGCTGGGGACACAGCCATGAAAAAGACAAAACTCCCTGCCTTCAGTGTGGGAGAGAGAAAGGCTCATGAGCAAACAAGATAATTAATTTCTGATGTTATTAACGACTTTGACGCAAACAAAACAAGGAGATAGAACAGATAGTGCCTTTGTGACAGGGTGAGGTCTAAGCAGAGATCTACATAATAAGGAGCTGGCCACCCAAGGGAAAAAAAAAAACCCATTGCCGTTGAGTTGATTCCAACTCATAAGACAGAGTAGAACTGCCCCAGAAGGTTTTCCAAGGAGCGCCTGGTGGATTCGAACTGCCCACCTTTATGGTCAGCAGCCATAGCTCACTGTAGCTCTTAACCACTGCACCACCAGGGCCCTGTCCAAGGAAAAGGAGAGTGAATTTCAGGTAAAAGGAACAGTAAGTGCAAAGGCCCTGAAGCAGGGTGGCTGTAGCAGAGTAAGCAAAGGGGAAGAGCAGGCGGAAATGAGGTTCAGAAGATCATGTGGGCAGTGCAGGCTGCCCTAAGGATGTATTCTTTAGTCTGAGGCAGATGGGAGCATGTGAGGATTTTAGCAGAGAAAGGGCAAGCGGTCAGTGCCCCCCTCCCTCCCAAGAAGTCAGGAGGAGGGGCCAGCCCTCCAGGAACTGGGTGGGCTTGACCAAGACAGAATAAACTAAACAGCAGAAACAAAGCCCAACAGACAGGAGTTCAAATCAGGTTGGCTTCTCACTCCCTTGGCCAGTGGTCTCCCCTCTCAGGGCCTCAATTTCCCCATCTGTAAAGTAGATGAGTATAGTCACCCCACCCCTGCTAATGCAAATAATTCCTATACAGGGCAGGAAGCAAGAAGCTGTGGATAAGAAGGAGGGGTGGTGTTGTCCACAGACTGATGGCAACACCGAATCTGAAAAATGTCTGAGGCTACCTCCACATCCCTGCCCTTGCCCCGAAGGTTCCCTAAAGCCTTGGGTCTGTGGTATCAGGGCTGGAGGTGTGTGAGACCAGTGGCTCTGGATATCCTCCGAAGGAGATTGTGAGACCGTTCCCATTTCACAGGGGTAAACGGTGAGGCTGAGAGAGAGGAAGTTACTCAGCTGGAAAGCGGTAGTCCCGATTCAACCCTTTAACCGACAGGCTCCAGAATCAAGCCTTTATCCAAGGCGTCAATCTGCCACCCTCCTGCTGCCCAACGTCAACACCATTTGAGACCATCTGCCCGTGTTTCTGCCCACCCTCCCCATCGGGCTCGGTATGGGGCTAAATGTGTGTGGGGCGTGGGGAGGCCGCAGGGGCTCCTTGGCGTCCCAACTCTGGCCCCTGGGCAAGTCAGCCCTGGAATTCCCCTGTGAAGCAGCAGCCCTGGACTTCCCCGGGGCAGGCGATGAGGAACAGAATGTGTGTGGGGGAAGATGGGGGGGTGTCTCCGAGCCTACTCAGCTAGGGTCTGGACACGTCCCCATCTCGGCCCGGCCGCCTCCTGGAGCCAGGCGCTGCGCTGGGTCACACACAAAGCCCGCGAGGTGGCCGCTAGAACCTTTCCCATTTGATGCTGACAAAGCTGAGCCTCGGGGAGGCGCAGCTATAGCCCGAGGCCGCGCACACGGAGGTGAGGGAGGGTCTGCATTTGAACTCACTGTTGACTTCTCGGTGACTCTTGCGCTCCAGTAATGGTCATCGGCCACCCCATCCTCCCATAAACCCGTTATCTAAGTACGAACGGCCGGGAGCCAGTCCTCCCATCGCGCCCAGGGCGCAGCACAGATCCCGGGAAGCTGGCTCGACGGCCACCTGCACCCCGACTCACCTGGGAGCAGAGCCCCAAGCAGGGCCAGGAGCACAGCCAGCACGGGGCCGGCGCCGCAGGGAGCCATAGCTGGCGAGGAAGGCGGAGAAGACCACACCGGGGCGCTGGGTGAACTGCGCGGACTGGGGCGCGAGGAAGCGCGCAGGGCCTTTTATAGTGCCCGGCTGCTGGGGGCTAAGGGGCGGTGCTGCCTTCCCGGAAACCTTGTTCTTTCCCCTCCAGACCTAGAGCTCAGGCATTTCCGGACTGAGAGGGTGCCTGACCCGAGCGGGGTCGTCCTCCCTGCTGGGTTTCGAGCGCCGGAATTTCCGAGCTAAAGCAATTAGGGCGACGGCGGCGGCGGGATGGCGGCCTGAGAGCTGCCCGGGCCTCCAGGGGTCCTGTCCCCCCCACCAGCTAACCGGAATGTAGCGTTTACACAGCGCTAAGCGCTTTATTGAATACTTCCAATCATGCTGGAGTGTAGGGACTGTTACTGTGTCTGTCTTATAGATGGGTAAACTGAGGCCCTGAGCTTAGAGGGGATTCGAACCCAGGTCTAACCCCCCAGCTCGCGCTTTAACCGAGCGGGAAGGGACTTGGGTAGGGGCCCAGGAATCTTCCCGAGGCATCCTCTATTCAAGGGCGCCCCTCCCCCAAGGACATGTCTGGGCCTCCCCGCCCGGCTGACACCGAGATTTCTCCGGAAGCGGTTGTAGCAGGCCCAGGCACCTCGAGGCTCTGAGAACCCCGGGGATGGGGGGTGCGTGGCGTCATAGCGTCTGGGGGTCAGTCGGCGTCCACCCATGGGTACTCCACCCCCACCGCCTCGCTTCCCTTTTCTACTCGGCGGCAGGGGCGTCTTTACAGTTTCCAGAAAAAGGAAGGCAGCCACGTGGGCTTCACGCCCTGAGCCCTCCACTCCCGCCCCAGGCTCCACGGGGAAACTGAGGCAGCAGCTCAGGCCTTGACAGAGGAGGAGAGAGGGGGCGCTCGAACCCTTGTTTTAGGCAGGGAATCAGAGGCACCCCCTGGCCCCATGTGGGTCGTGTGGGGAGAGCTCAAACCCCTGCCCTCTGCGCACGCCTAAACTCCGACGTCTGCACTAAATATGTGCCACTGTTTGCCTGGGCTGGCTCTAGTAGGACGTTTCGGAAGGGGGGTGGTGTCTATAGGGGGCGGGGACCCAGCCTCGCAAGCTCGAAGTCACCCCTTCGGCCACGCCTGTGGGTGTGACCGCAAGGCCCGGCATCTACCTCAATCCGGCCGGGGGCCGTGGGGTCTCCGAGTGCCAAGCAGCGCCGCCTAAGGCTTCCTGTTGTGGGACACGCGCGGCGTCGCCATGGAGACCTCCGAGAGGCCAGGGAGGTCGCGCAGCAGAAGGAGAAGGGAGGGAGCCCCAGAGACAGGTGGGCCCCTTCCTCCGAGGATGGGGGCTGCGAGTCACTCGCCGTCCAGAAACGCGCCCCTCCCCTGCCCGAGTTGTTCCTAAGGAATTTCCACGGGGATCTTTCTACTTGAGGGTTGAATCCCGCCCCGTAACGGCCTGGGCAAAGGGGCAGGAGAGGACCAAGGATGTCCCCGCGCCTCCAAGGGTCTGGGAAAATCCTGAGATGAAGGTTATTTCCCGGCGGATTTTTCTCTCTCACATCTCCAGGGCCTGGATCTGGCCCGAAGTGCGCAGGCGGCGAGCGCCGCCTCGCGGCACAGGCCCCACTTACAGCCACAAAAGTGTTCTTCGTTCTCTTTCCCAACAGTACTTATTGAGCGCCAACTGTGTGTGTACTGGCAGTTCAAATCCACCAGGAGTAACTTGGAAACAATAGGGGCAGTTCTTCTCTGTCCTATAGGGTCGCTATGAGTCGGAATTGACTCGATGGCAACGGGTTTGGTTTGGTTTACTGTGTACTAAAGGAGCCCTGGTGGTGCAGTGGTTAAGCGCTGGGCTGCTAACTGAAAGGTAAGTGGTTCGAACCCACTAGCCTCTCTGTGGGAGAAAGATGTGGCA
Organism: Dugong dugon; assembly: GCA_030035585.1. Classification (NCBI taxonomy): domain Eukaryota; kingdom Metazoa; phylum Chordata; class Mammalia; order Sirenia; family Dugongidae; genus Dugong; species Dugong dugon. The sequence goes on along the minus strand of CM057462.1, from coordinate 14,065,135 downwards.
GTCGTTCTTAGGCGCCATCGAGTAGTTCCGACTCATAGTGACCCTATGTACAACAGTACAAAACACCACCCCGGTCCTGCACCATCCTCACAATGTTGCTATGTTTGAGCCCATTGTTGCAGCCACTGTGTCAACCCATCTCACTGAGTGTCTTTCTCTTTTTCACTGACGCTCTACCTTACCAAGCTTGATGTTCTTCTTCAGGGCTGGTCCCTCCCGATAACATGTCCAGAGAATGTGAGACATCTTGCAATCCTTGCTTCTAAGGAGCATTCTGGTTGTACTTTTTCCAAGACAGATTTGTTTGTTCTTCTGGCAGTATATTCTTCACCAACATCATAATTCAAATGCATCGATTTTTCTTCAGTCTTCCGTTTTCATTGTCTAGCTTTCACATGCATATGAGGCAACTGAAAATACTATGGCTTGGGTCAGGCGCATCTTAGTCCTCAAAGTGACACTTTTGCTTTTCAACACTTTTAAGAGGTCTTTTGCAGCAGATTTGCCAAATGCAATGCGTCTTTTGATTTCTTGACTGCTGCTTCCATGGGCGTTGATTGTGGAGCCAAGTAAAATGAAATCCTTGACAACTTCAATATTTTCTCTGTTTATCATGATGTTGCTTATTGGGCCAGTTGTGAGGAATTTTGTTTCCTTTATGTTGAGGTGTAATCCATACTGAAGGCTGTAGTCTTTGATCTTCATCAGTATTTCAAGTCCTCTTCAATCTCAGCAAGCAAAGTTGTGTTATCTGCATATCGTGGGTTGTTAAGAAGTCCTCCTCCAATCCTGATGCCGTGTTCTTCTTCATATAGTCCAGCTTCTCCGATTATTTGCTCAGCATACAGATTGAATAAGTATGGTGAAAGGATGCAACCCTGATGCACACCTTTCTTAACTTTAGACCATGCAGCATCCCCTTGTTCTATTCAAATAGCTGTCTCTTGGTCTAAGTACAGGTTCCTCATGAGCACAATTAAGTGTTCTGGAATTCTCCTTTTTCACAATGTTATCCACAATTTGTTATGATCCACACAGTTGAATGACTTTACATAGTCAATAAAACACAGGTAAACATCTTTCCGGTGTTCTCTACTTTCAGCCAAGATCCATCTAACATCAGCAGCGATATCCCTCGTTCCATGTCCTCTTCTGAATTCAGCTTAAATTTCTGGCAGTTCCCTGTTGATGTACTGCTGCAACCGCTTTTGAATTATTTTCAGCAAAATTTTACTTGCATGTGATATTAATGATATTGTTTGATAATTTCCACATTCTGTTAGATCACCTTTCTTTGGAATGGTCACAAATATGGATCTCTTCCAGTTGGTTGGCCAAATTTCTCGGCATAGGTGAGTGAGCGCTTCCAGCATTGCATCCGTTTGTTGAAACATATCGACTGGTATTCCTTCTACTCCTGGAGCCTTGTTTTTCATTAATGCCTTCAGTGCAGCTTGGACTTCTTCCTTCAGTACTATTGGTTCCCGATCATATGCTACCCCCTGAAATTAAAGACAGGAAAGAAGGAAAAGCCCAAATGAATGTCAGAAGAGAATCTGAAACTTGCTGTTGAATGTAGAGTAGCTAAAGCGAATGGAAGAAATGATGAAGTAAAAGAGCTGAACAGAAGATTTCAAAGGGCAGCTCGAGAAGACAAAGTGAAATATTATAATGAAATGTGCAAAGACCCGGAGTTAGAAAACCAAAAGGAAAGAACACGCTCAGCATTTCTCAAGCTGAAAGAACTGAAGAAAAAATTCATGCCTTGAGTTGCAATAGTGAAGGATTCTATGGGCAAAATACTGAATGACGCAGGAAGCATCAAAAGAAGATGGAAGGAATGCACAGAGTCACTGCATCAAAAAGAACTGGTTGAAGTTCAGCCATAAAGATTACAGTCTTGGAAACCCAATGGGGCAGTTCTACTTGCTCCTATAGGGTCGTTATAAATAGGTACTGTGTTATGTTATAGGTACTGTGTTCTAGGCGTGGTTCCAGTTGCTGAGGACACAGCGGTGAACAGAATAGACAAAAACCCCTGCCATCATGCAGGGATCATCCTAGTGGGGATGATAGACAAGAAGCAAAAATAAAATATAGAGAGTATTAGGTTGTGATTGGTGCTAAGGAGAAAAATTAAGTGGGGAAGGGGATTGGAAATGGGAGGTTTAATGAAGTTTTAAATAGTCTGGGAAAGAGTCACTGAGGAGACCTCGGAGCAAAGGTGAGGAGAGAGCCACGCCATCATCTGGGGGAGGAGAGTACCAGGCAGAGGGAACAAGTGCAAAGGCCCAAGAGTGAGCTCGAGCCAAGAGCAGTGAGGAGGCTAGTGAGGCTGCAGCAGTGAACAAGGGGAAGAGGGGAGGAGGCGAGAGCCGGGAGGTAACGGGCAGATTGCGTGGGGCCTAGAGGACTTTGGCTTTTACTCCGAATGAGGTGGGCGCCATGGAGGCTTCTGAGCAGAGGAGGGACGTGCCCTGACTCAGGTGTTCACAGGCGCCCTCTGGCCATTTTGAAGGTTACCGGTCAGGGAGTGGGAGAGACAAGGTGAAAGCCAGGAGACCAGACAGGAGGTGACAGCTCTAGTCCAGGCGAGCGATGTTGGGTGGTGGAGAAGTGGCCTGATTCTGCATCTGTTTTGGAGACAGAGGCAACTGGACATGCTGGAACATGGTGGGCATGGCAGAGTCAAGGTCAGCTTCTTGGTCTAAGTCTGAGCTCCGGGGAGGAGGGAGGGCCATTTCCTGATACGGGCATGAGGTGGTAATGGGGGGTAGGCTGGCAGGGGGAGCATGCACCCCTAGTCTTATACCCCATTAGCATTTCCTCGAGGAAAAGGGAAGCAGATGTTCCTCAGCCCTCCGCTGCTGCGGCTGGGAAGGGTTGGGCTTCCTATAGGGTGCCAGGCAGTCCTGGGCAGGTCAAGGAAAGGACCCACGGCAGAGCAGAGGCTGCAGAAGCGGGGCAGAAGCATCCAAACCCCTCTCTGTGGCATTACGCCTGCTCTTCCCACACTGAGCTCTGGCATGGCAGCCTTGGAGATCCCTCAGCCTGGAATGCTCCTCCCCTCATCCGTGACATGGCCAGCCTCTCCCTTCTGTGACCTGAGCCTTCCTGGATTCTCCCCCAACCTCAGCCGCACCGTGGTCACTCCTTGTCACTTGCCCTAATTTGTTTTCATTTTGAACTCATTACTTGCTGAAGTGTGGATTTACTTGATCGTCTATTGCCTCCATTTCTGTGAGCTCCAGGACGGCAAGGACACTGTCAAGCCCCAGCACCTGCTCAGTATCTTGCCTTTATGGGCAGGGGATCCAGACATATTTGTTGAATGAATTAACTTCTCTTGCCTTTTAGCATTCTGCATATGCTGTTCCCCCAGCCTGGAATGTCCCTTCCTACTGCTTTTACCAAAGGTGCTGTCTTAGTTATCAAGTGCTGCTATGACAGAAATACCACAAGTGGATGGCTTTAAAAAGCAGAAATTTATTGTCTCACAGTTTAGGCGGCTAGAAGTCCAAATTCAGGGTGCCAGCCCCAGGGGAAGACTTTCTCTCTGTCAGCTCTGAGAGAAAGTCTTTGTCATCAATCTTCCCTTGGGTCTAGGAGTTCCTCAGCGCTGGGACCCCAGATCCAAAGGATGCGCTCCGCTCCTGGCTCTTCTTTCTTAGTGGTAGGAGGTTCCTCTCTCTCTGCTCACCACTCTCTCCTTTTATCTCTCATAAATAAAAGGTGAGGCAGGCCACAGCCCTGGGAAATTCCCTTACCTGGGATCAGGGCTGTGACCTGAGTCAGGGTGTTGCATCTCACCCTAATCCTCTTTAATATAACCTAATCTTGCCTCATTAACCACAGGCAGAGATTAGGATTTACAACACATAGGACAGTTACATCAGATCACAAAATGGACAACCACACAATACTGGCAGGACAACCACACAATACTGGGAATCATGGCCAAGCCAAGCTGACACATATTTTGGGGGGACACAATTCAAACCATGACAGGTGCCCAGAAGATGGGTTAGAAGGCAGGGTTGGAACGGAACAGGGTTTGGAGCATGAGCTTTGATCAGATTGGGGGTTTAAATCCAGGTTGTTACTTACCAGCTGTGTTTTAGTCTAGGTTCCCCCCAAAAGCAGACCTGAGACAAGCCTGGGAGTGCAGGTAGTTTATCTGGGAGGTGATCCCAGGAAGAACAGGGGTGGGGTGGGGAAACAAGGAAGGGAAAGCAGCTAGTAAAGGTGAGCTAATTAGCAGATTTCCCCATTGGGCAACTGAGGCTCAGATCCGTTGGGGGGCTTTGGGAGGCTGCGTAGATCTGCACCAAATCCTGTCCTTCACTGGTCAAGGGCTGCTCCTAGAGGTGTCAACTACCTGATATTTTATGTGTATATATGCATGTATATGTTGTTGTTGTGATCTGCTGTCAAGTTGCCCCCGACTCAGCGTGACCCCATGCACAACGGGACAAAATGCTACCCAGTCCTGTGCCATCCCCATGATTGACTGTAGATCAAACTGTTGTGATCCACAGGGTTTTCACTGGCTGATTTTTGGAGGTAGATTGCCAGGCCTTTCTTCCTAGTCTTACTCTGTAAGCTCCAGTGAAACCTGTTCAGCATCATAGCAACACACAAGCCTCCACTGACAGACTGATGGTTGCTGTGCATAAGGCACTGGCCAGGAATCGAACCCTGGGTCTCCTTCATGGAAGGTGAAAATTCTGCCGCTGACCCACCACTGCCTCAAAAAGTTAAACATGGAACTACCATATGACCCAGCAATTCCACTCCTAGGTAGGTACCCCCAAAAACTGAAAGCAGGAACACAAACGGAAACCTGTACACCAAGGTTCATTACAGCGCTATTCACAATAGCCCAAATGTGGAAACAACCTAAACGTCCATCAACAGATGAATGGATAAACACAATCTGGTTTATACACACAATGGAATACTACTCAGCCCTAAAGAGAAGTGAAGTCCTGAAACATGCTACAACGTGGATGAACCTTGAAAACATCATGCTGAGTAAAATCTGTCGGTCATGAAAGGACAAATACTGTATGATTCCACTTACATGAAATAGGCAAATGCATACAGACCAAAGCTTATAACTAGTTACCAGGGGTGGGAGGGAGGGGGAGAGGGGGAGTTATTGCTTAGGGGAACTGACCTTCTGTTAATGGTGGTAGAATAATTGGGAAAACGACCGTAGCAAAGGTTGCACAACTTGATGAACGTAAACAGTGTCACTGAATTGTACATGTAAACATTTTTGAATTGGCAAATGCTATCTTAAATACATATTTACCACAGTAAAAAAAAGAAAGAATGGGATGGTTATACGTGTGAGATTTCACTAAGATGATTTGTACACAGTGCTCGGTGCAGCTCAGCAGAGTGAGAGCAATTCTAGTGGTTACTGTTAGCCTATTTCTTTGGGATTCAGCATGAAAATCTCTCCCCAGACTCTCTAGGCAGAAATATGCGCTTCCCACAGACCTTCCTCATACAAGGATCATAATTCCTCCCAATAGACCTAGGCTGTAAAGTAAAATTACCTAACGTGGATTTTGATCAGAATACCACCTCGCTTCTCCCTCTGCCCCTTGAAAGCTATTCTGTGGTGGAATCTTGCCCTGTCCCTGGCTGAGAATGCTGAAAGACCCAGGGGTCATGTCGGTGTCATGTTCAAACCTTTGAACTTGCTTGACTTGGTGTTGGATGGGCCTCCGGCTCAGGACTCTCCAAGCTGGAGGCCTGGGTGGGGAAGAGGGGCCGGTTCCTCTGCCCTACACTCTCTTCCTGCCCCCTCTCAGCAGCCTCTGGAACCTTCTGCCCACGCCAGGGTGTACACGGAGGAGGGGTTAAGGGGACAGGGCAGCTCCTCCTTGGCTGGTGGCTTCACTCTGGGTGATTTGGCAGAGGGTTAAAGAGGTGCCCTGGGTGTATTTGGGGGGTATATGAAGCTCTTAGGCGCTTTCAGGGGCTCTTTGGGGCCTCCTCTCTCATAGACCCCCTCGCTGGGGTGGGGACATATTTGATCTGGGAAGTGGCTCTTCCCTCAGTCCCTGGTGTCTGTCCTACCCTCTAGAATCTTTCTGCAGCGACCTCCTCACCCCCTCAGTGGGCCTCCTGACCATCCTGGGCGTGCAGGCCAAACTCCAATGAAGACACCAGGGTTCCACCATTAGAGCCACCTGCCTCTTGCCTCTGGTTTCCTGGGGACTCAGATCTCAGCCCCCTCAAGCTTTCTTGGGCCAGAGGCAGCCCGAGTCCTGGGTGTTCTTTCAAGGACACTTTAAAGGCAGTGAAACCCCCTCCCTCTTTGGGCTCTGGGTTAGGCCTTCTCCCAAGAGGGTGGGATTGGGACTTGCAGGTAGCAATGGCTCCCCTGAAGTGTCTTCACCCACCCCTTTCTTACTCCCTCGACCTTGAAAAGGCCTTTTGTTCTGGAGAATTCCAAACAGAGCCAACAGTAGAGCTCACATGTGAGGAATCTGCGTCATCCACAGTTCTCAGGGCGATCTTGTCTCATCTCTACCCTTGCACCACACGCCTTCCCCCATACCAGGCCAGAAGCAGTTGCCAGTGGGTCAGTTCTAACTCACAGCAATCCTGTGTGTCAGAGCAGAATGGTACTCCACAGGGTTTTCAATGGCTGATTTTTTTTGGAAGCAGATCGTCAGACCTTTCTTCAAAGGTGCCTCGGCGGACTTGCACGCCCACCTTTTGGTTAGCAGTCAAGCGCATGAACTATTTGCACCACCCAGGGACCTCCATATGCACGATTGCTTTAAAGCACATTCTAGACATCATGCTTCCTGATGCCTTTTCACATCCTTCATCTAGCTGAGGGTTTCAGCGTGGGGCACCAGGTTCTGGATGATTTCCTTTGAAAATCCATATGGGCAGGAGTTGGTCTCACCGTTTCCTGTCGATGACTGAGCTGCATTTTTACCCTAGTTTGACTGTCTAGGTCACTTAGGCTGGGCTGCACGCTGTCAGGACAACCTCTCAGCATTACTCTAGGTCCCAGAGCCCCCAAGTGCTGGGCAACAGGCACATCTGAGGCAGGTAACAGCTTCAAGTGGCGTTTCCTGCCCAGCCTCACCACCTTACTCATCGTTTGGCTCCAAATGGCTTTGTCTTTCCTCACTTAGTCAAATCTGGTGCTTTAAAGACCCAAGTTTCTGTCCACTGAGGATTTCCAAAGGATGTGCGTAAGCTCTGGAGGCACTTCGAGAAGCATTCCAAAGGTGTTTCCAGCAAGGGAGCCCGGGGCGTTGCTGTGGCTACCTGGTCTAGCTGGGCCCACAACGCACACAAGCACGCTCACGGCTGCTTAGTCTCTGTTACGATTATTAAGAAAATTAACTTGGGAGCACACAACAGCAGACTGAAGAATTAGGATACTGGTTTAGGTGTTTTTAGAAATGTATTTATTAGCTTGTTTATTGTGGCCCATTTGTTTTTCTGACTCCCAGGGGAAACCATTGTGATAAAATTTCAGGTCTTCAAATCGAGATTACATGTGGCATTGAGCCTGCACTCTCCAACTGAAGGGCTGTGCAAACGGGACCACAAATCCTCTCTGGGATGATTGTGTAGGATAACTGTGCTTGGGAGACAAGCCAGGCGTTGGTTCCTGGGAACTACTGGCACCCACACTCCTCTGTGTTCGCCCAAGTTAGTGACTCACCAAGTTAATTCTGGGCAATTTCTATAACAGTCCTGATGGTGCTTTCAAAGAAGACTGCAAGCCCCTTGAGGAAATAAGGACCTGGAGGTGCCTGGAACCAGGGAAAGAACCCAACCTGCCAAATGCAAGTAATCACGATGAGCAAAACGGCAAGGAGCCATTCTCTATTTTTCCAGACACTCTCATTAAAAAATAAAAATTTATTTTTTTTAAAAAAGGGAGAGACAGGGCAGGAGCTTGTTGGCACTCTCTGCAGAGTTGCTCTGTCCTTCTTGTGACACCTGCTCGACAGCTCCGTGGCCCTGACTTCCTCCCTCGTGGGGGGTGCCAGGCTCCCAAGTCTGCTGGGGCCTCCTCGGCCTGGCTCAGAGCAGGCACCTGGCATCGAGGGTGATGCAGAAGGAGGGCGGCCATCAGGCCCTGGCTGGGTAGGGCGGGGCTCAGGGGAAGTCACCATAGGGCAGGTGGAAGGGGTAGAGGGGTGTGTAGCGCGAATCATGCCAGAGCAGCTTCTCCTCCAGGAAGACGATGGTGCGCAGGGTCAGGACCAGGGTCTCGTGCTTGAGCATGCTGTACACGTTCAGGCCTGGGGGGTGGGCCGAGGTGGGGTCAAGGGTGTGGTGGGTGCCTCCTCCCTGACTCCCAACCCCGCCCAGGAAAGCACCCCTCCTGGTCTAGCGGTTCAAAGCGTGGGTACAGAAGCCCTGCAGCCTGGGTTTAAATCCTGGCTCAGTCGCTCGTAACTGGCAAGACTCTAGGCAAGGGGCTGTCCTTAGTTCATCAACTGCTGATTGGCTGAGAGCCCCCCCCCCCCCCCCCTGCCTTCCAGGATCCACCGAGCTCGGCCAGGATCTCTGCCCTACATTCCAGTTGGGAGACACAGATGATCAACACAGCCAGCGGACATACCACGCGCTGCACCGGAGGGGCAGGGCGGGCAAGGGCAGAGCGGGAGTGGACAGGGTGAGCAGGGGATGGGCGGGTGGTGCAGGTCCCCACAAGCAGCAGGAAGGACTTGGACTTTTACCCCAAGTGAGGTGGGAGCCATGGAGGGTTCTGAGCAGAGGAGAGATGGGCCCTGACTCAGGTGCTCACAGGTGCCCTCTGTGGGCGCAGAGCGTGGGAACCTGGGGGCCAGGAGATGACTGCAGGGTTCAGGTGGAAGACAGTGGGGGCTGGACCAGGGTGCTAAGAAGTGGTCGGGTTCTGGACATGTTTACAGGCAGCCCCGATAGGCAGGGTGGAGGCAAGGAGTCGAGGAGAGTCGGTTTCGGACCTGAGCCACTGGGAGGAAGGATTCCTGTGCTGAGGTGAAGGCGGCTGTGGAAGAGGTGGCCCGAGAGTCAGGGGGGCGGCGGGGCGGGGCCCAGCACTAGACACGGCTGAGATGCCTGTATGACTCCCTCGTGTAGCTGTCCAGGAGGACACACAGAGAGGCCTGGGGCAGGTCAATGTGGTGACAGGTGTGACGTGCTCAGGACAGACTGATGACTGGGGCCTGCCCTGCCCCTGGCTTTCCACCTCTCTCTGAGTGAGAACAGCCAGCGAGCCTGGCACTCACGCCATGCCCGGCACTGAGCCGGGAGTGTTCACACATGTGACCTCGTGGCATCCTCAAAGCATTCTTAAGAAAGACACTCTTCTCCCAAGAGTCCATTCGGGGAAACTGAGGGACAGAGGGTGGTTACCGCCCAAGACCACTCAGCCAGAGCGTGGCGGGTGGATGATGGGAACTGGCCAACATCCCTGAGCGCCTGGCCCACACGTGCACCTGGGGCCCCGGGGGGTAGCTCACCGACAGCTGGGATCAGGTTGAAGGTCTTCAGCCTGGAGGTGGCCGACACCACATTCTGTGGCATCTCCTCATGCGCTCTGTAACAGAGGCCGGAGGTGAGCCCCACAGAGACGGATACTCCGTCCCCCCACCTCCCCGCTCTGCCCTGTGCCTCACAAGTCCACGAGGAGCACGGAGTCCCCCCAGCGGCGGTACTGGGCCAGCTCCGTCAGGTATTGGGGTTCTGGGGTTGGCAGCTCCAGGGAGTCCACGATGTGCAGGTTGTCCTGGCGGGAGGATAGGATGGTCTGAGCCCCCACACCCCAGGCTCCAGGGCCCTGTGGGTCCCAGAAGGATTGGGGCACGGGCTGTACCTGGGCCAGCTTGACGGTCAGCGCCACCTTAAGGCCCAGCACCCGTACTTTCATGGGCAACATGTAGTAGTAACTCGTGGGGCCCCGGGGGCCATGGGCAATGCCTCCTGTGGGGACAGAGGTGTGTGAGCAGGCCAGGCCACAGCTGGGCTTGGAGACCAGAAATTCACCCTGGTGGCTGGTATAGGGTGGTGGAGAGGAGGCTGGGAGGAGCCAGGCTGAAGGTCAGCAAAGAGGGAGGGGCCTCAAGTAAGGATGGAGGGGAGACTGGATCAAGTGTCACCCGGGACAAGTGACTTCACCTCACTGGGCCTCAGTTTCCACAACTGTCAAACCCTGAGATCTGATGGTTCCCACCACATAAGACTCCATGAGTTACGGCATAGAACACGTAAAACAGCAAAGTGTGACCTTAATTACTGTAGAGTGCATAAAACAGCACAGAGCATGAGGTTAATTATTAGCATGAGCTGTTAATGCTGTGATTATTAATAAGTTAAAACCTTCCAGGTCTACAGGGGAGACAGGCATCAGGGACATGAGAGCTGAATGGGTCTTGGGAGCACTGGTGTCAGGAGAGATGCCCTGGTGAGGACCGTCTGCTGGTGTGTCCACTCTCTGCTGGGCCCCGGGAGGGCAGCAGCGAGCAACACAGACACAGTCCCTCTCCTCACACTGTTCGCCTTCTGGCAGGGCAGACAGACGCTGGACCTACAGCAGGAATCAGGGCTGTGAGGAGCAGCACATGGGGCTGTAGGGGGCCCAGAGGAGGTCAGGAAGGGCTTCCTTGAGGAGGCATGGCCCAAACAGACACCTGAGCTACGAGGGGAGCTGGCGGGGCAAATGGGAGACAGACTCTAGTCAGCTCAGTCTGGTCAGAGAGGGCATGGCATCTGCAGCTGCCAGGGCCTCGAGTGCCAAGGCAGGGAGCTCAGACTTCATGCAAAGGCCATGCGGAGCTGGGACTTTTAGGAAGATCCCTCTGGTTGCTGTGTGAAGGGCAGCCCAGGAGAGATGGGAAGCGGTGGCCCAGATGGGCTGTGGCCATGGTCTGTTGAGACAGGCCGAAGCCTGAGCGCTGGGGTAGAGAGGCAGTGAGGTCTGTGGGCCTGAGTCCTGATGCCCCTGCCCAGCTAGGCTGCTGAGGTGGGGAAATGGTGCTGACAAGGTATCCGAGACTCCAGATGTGGGCAGCCATGTTTGAAGAAACTCCCAGACACTGCACTTGAGCCCTCCTTGCCCTGCCTGCTTACCTCCTCGCCAGATCGGGGAGCGGATGCTGCCGTGCCGGGCACGCCCACCGCCTTTCTGTGGCCAGGGCTTCCGGCCACCGCCCTGCACCTCAGCCCTAGTCTTGGTCTTGGCGTAGCTCTGTGGGCGCAAAGTAAGAAGGGGTCATGTCTGTCAGGCAGATGTCGAGTAGCTGCTGGGTGCCAGGCCCAGGGACACAGCAGTGAGTTGGACAGACTGGTCCTGCCTGGGAGAAGCCAGAACCAAGACACGGCAATTTGGGGAGGAGGAGAGATAAAGGAATTAAGAGATTTCCCCCATACGCTCTAAGTGTCTGCCTCACAAAATCAGTGCTCTGCTGCTTAGCATACAGTAGGTGCTCAATGTTTTTGGAATGATTTTAATGTGGCTGCACCTGAAAGGAAGGCAAGGCATGGGAAAGATGTGGCTAGAGAGCATCAGAGACGAGTGCAGGGGGGTCACAAGGAGCTTCAGACACTGGGCTGAGGGAAGCCAAGGAGGGTATGTGCAGGGGGAGGACACGCTGGACCTCTGGGGTGGGCAGGTGGAAGGCAAAGATTGATAACAGCTTCTCCAATGCTCTTGGCATAAAATCCAAATTCCTCACTGTCCTCCCGTTGACCTCCATAGCCAGGCTGGGCTCCTTTGGGTCTCTGCCACAGGGCCTTTGCACATACTGTTCCCTCTACCCCCATCTCAGTTCCATCATCCCCTTTACTGGTTAATTCCTACTGCAGACCTGAGATTAAATGCCATGAGGCCCATGAGGGACAACACAAGAGGCTGGGGGGGGAGGGGGAGCCAGAGGTCAGGGAGGGCTTCCTGGAGGAGGCATGGCCCCAACATACACCTGAAGGACAAGGGGAGCTGGCCAGGCAAATGGGAGATGGACTCTAGTCAGCTCAGTCTGGTCAGACAGCATGTGGCATCTGCAACTGCCAGGGCCTTGAGCATCAAGGCAGGGAACACAGACTTCTTGCAAAGGCCATGGGGAGCTGGGGCATTGGACAATTTCCTATAAGTACAGATTTACAGGCATGACTATTTGATTCCTGTTCAGCCCTCCCACCAGACTGAGAGCTTAAGAGCAGGACCCTTGCCTGTCTCATCCACTGCCATATCCTCTCACCTAACACAAGGCTGGGTGCAGTGGTTGCTCAGAAAATGCCTGGCAAATGACTCATCAGTGACCAGCTCAGCAGAGAGGAGATGTGGCCTGGGCTGAGCAGCACAGAGAAGACACAGCATGAGGCTTCCTCGCCTCCTGCTCCCTCTACCCTGCAGAAAGCTCCTTCCTCCCACCTCGCCCCACTCAGGGCACTCACGATTCTCCTGAAGTTCTTCTGCCAGATGGCGACCTGGTGCAGGATGTCTAGCCTGTGGGGAAGGAGGGAGACATGATAGGGAGCTCTGCCTCTGCTTAAAACCCTCCCACAGCTCCCCATCCAGTGATGGAAAGCCAGGCTCCTCCCCGCAGTCCCGGGGGCCCTGTGCCATCTGACCCTGGCCCTCTATGGCCCCATCTCGTAGCCATTCTGGACTTGTGAGATGGGGTCCAGCCTCAAGGCCTTTGCACTTGCTGTCTCTTCTTCCTGAAACACTCTTCTCCTGCTGGTTCCTTCTCAGCCTACAGATTTCAGCTCAAACAATATCTCTGAGAGAAGTCCCCCTTCCTCCTTCTCACGGTACTTTTTTCCTTCTCTATCATTACAACTTACTTAGCGCCACCTTCTTTATGGACTAGTTTGTCTCTCTAGTTCTGTGCTGTCCAACATGGTAGACACTGGCCACGTGTGGCTACTGGACACCTGGAAAGTGGCCAGTGCCACATACCAAATGACAATACCTTAGATATACTGGGTTAAATAGAATAGATTATTGAAATTAATCCCAGCTGTTTTTATTCTACTTTTTAAAATATGGCTACTAGAAAGTTTCAAGCTATACACACAGCTCACATTACATAGCTACACTGGACACGGCTGCCAGGGTGGTTTGCCACGGGGTGGTGAACTATGGCCCATATGCCAATCCGGCCTGCTAACTGTTTTGTAAATATTTACTTACGAGGTTTTATTGGCTTAATAAAGTCATGCTCATTTGTTTATGTATTGTCTACGATTCAATGGCATCGGGCTTGTTTTTTTATGATTGCTTTTGCACTACGGTAACAGAGATAAGTAGTTTCAACGGTGATGTCACAGCCTGGAAAACCTAAAAATATTTGTTATCTGGCCCTTTATGGAAAAAGTTTGCTGACCCCTGCTCTGGTCTAAAAGCAACGAACAACCTTGGTGCCCATTCACGGCTATATTCCTGGGACCTAGCACACAGTAGGTGTTTCATAGATATTTACAGAGTAAATTAAAAAATCTGTGTTTTTAACTTTTTTGTCATCTTCTGTCGGATTGGAAGGGGACATAGTGGGTCAGTAATAGAATTCTTGCATTCCATGCAGAAGACCCAAGTTAGATTCCCACCCAATGCACCTCATGTGCAGCCACCACATGTCCGTCAATGGAGACTTGTGTTTCTATGATGCTGAACAGGTTTCAGTGGAGCTTCCAGACTAAGACAGACCAGAAGGAAAGGCCTGGAGATCTACTTCTGAAAATCAGCCAATGAAAACCCTACAGATCACAATGGTCTGATCTGCAACTGATCATGGGTATGGTGCAGGACCCGGCAGCATTTCGTTCCATTGTGCATGGGGTCACCATGAGTCAGGGCCAACTCAATGGCAGCTAACAACAACCTTAGATTGGAACTCTGTTAAGGGTGGGGACTAAACCATACAAATACTAACAATTTAATAGGATTTATCATGTGCCAGACACTATGCATGTGAGAAGCATCATACACCTCAGTGAATGAGAACTTGGCCCTGGAGTTGCCTTGCACAGGTTGAGATCATGGCTCTATTGCTTACAAACTGTGACCTTGGGCAAGTTACTTAACCTGTGTGTGCCTCTGTTTCTTTATCTACAAAATAAAGAGAAAAGAACCCCTTCTCTGAGAATCTACTTAACTAAATTATAAATAGGCTGTGCAGGGTACATAGTGAAGGAGCCCTGGTGGCACAGTAGTTAAACACTCAGCTGCCAACTGAAGGTTGGCAGTTCGAACCCACCAGCTGCTCGTTGGGAGAAAAACGTGGCAGTCTGCTTCCATAAAGATGGCTGTTGTTGTTGTTGTTAGCTGTTGTCAAGTCGCTTCCTACTCATAGAGACCCTATGCACCACAGAAGGAAACAATGCCCGGTCCTGTGCCATGCTCACAATCGTTGTTATGCTTGAGCCCACTGTTGCAGCCACTGTGTCAATCCATCTCATTGAGGGTCTACCTGTAAGTAAAGATTACAGCCTTGGAAACCCTATGAGGCAGTTCTACTCCGTCCTATAGGGTCACTATGAGTCAGAATTGATTCCACAGCACATGACAGCAGGCACACAGTAAGGCCTCAGTCACCGTTGTCAGCTGCCATCAAATTAATTCCGAATCTTGGCAACTCCATGTGTTACGGACTAGAACTGCTCCATGGTTTTCTTGGCTGCAGTCTTAATGGAAGCAGATGACCAGGCCTGCTCTTCCACTGTCCGGGTTTGAACCACCAACCTTTAGGTCATCAGTGGAGTGCAAATCATTTGCACCACCTAGGGCCCTTTGGTCACCATTAGTGCTCATTTTCATTAAAAAAAAAAAGAAAAGAAAAGAAAAAGAAGAAAGATAACAGTAACAATAATCAACATTTGTATCGAACTTATGTGCTAGAATTAACTCATTTAATCATCACTGTGACCTGGTTAAGCGAAAGGCTGCTAAGTAAGAGGTTGGCGGATGGAACCTACAAGTAGCTCTGCAGGAGAAAAAACCTGGTGATCAGGTCGCATAAAGGTTGTTGTTGTGTGCCACTGATTGGGTTCGGCCTCAGAGAGACCCTACAGGACAGACTAGAACTGCCCCATCAGGTTTTCTAGGCAGTTCTACCCTGTCCTACAGGGTCGCCATGAGTCAGAATCAATCGACAGTACACAACAAGAAGTCTGGCTCCAGAATTCTGTTCTCTTAACCACTAGAGGATGTTACCTCTCAACCCTCAACCTTACCACAACTCTGGCAGGGACACCACCACTCTCTTTGACAGGTGGGGAAACCGAGGCTCTACAGATTGAGCACTTTCCCAAGTGTACGAGCCCAGGTCATCCTGATTCCTCGCTCCCCTGCTACCCAGTTTACCATTACAGCCCCCGCACCCAGTGAGTGCTCACCTGGGCGCCGTGGCGAAGACGTCGGGGTGCAGCTCGGCCAGGCCCACGCGCTCCTGATCGAAGCCCCGCAGGGACTCCACCCAGGCCTGCATCGGGCGCCGGTGCGCAGGCAATGGGAGCTCGCACCTGCGCAACGCGGGCGCCGGGGGACCTAGAAGGATTGGGAGGTCAGGGGTGAGGGTCAAAAGTCAGTGCTCCCCGCTGCTGCCCTTCCTCGTGCGACCCTGGCAGCCTCACCTGCGCTCGCCACCCGCTCCGGCTCCAACGCCGGCGGCGTTGCCTCTTCCGCCAGCGAGTTCAGGCCTTGTAAGCGGTGCGCGAGACTGAAGAGTGCCACCGGACCCCCCGATCTTTGCCCTGCGACCCCACCCTCGGCTCCCGGCCTCACCCGGCAGCGGGCGGGCCGAGCCCATGCCCGCGCCCCAGCACAGACTAGCTGCAGCATAGCTGCGCCGTTCCCTGTGCCACGAGAGGTCGGGCTCCCTTCCGCCGCGCGCAGCGCCCTGCGATGACGTCACGCACGCGACACGGCCCGCCTGGCTAGGATTCGGTGCTGGATGCCTGGTGCGCAAGAGCGAGGGCAGCGAGGTCCGGCCTAGCGTGACTCTACCTCTACTCCAGGACTGCTCCCTATACGCGTTTTCACTTCAGGCTTAAAGGACGGTCCGCGAGACCCGGGAATGCGACCCCAGAGCAAGACGCCCGGCCCCCTCCGTAGGCCTCGCCCCATTGGGTCTAGCATGCACCAGGGCCGGCGAAAGAATCGCCTCCATGAGACCTGCGCGTACCAAAGGGCACGCTCCTTATTCAGCCAATCAGCGTTAAGTGCGGAAGAGTGGCCGGCCCACGGCTGGGCGGTGGGGTGGGGGCGGGCACCTAAGGGAATACAGCCAATAAAGGTACGCTTTCTGTGTCGGCCACGCCCTTCGGGTCCCTCCCCCATATAACCTCCAAGGTATGTCCAATTAGGTGGATTTTTTTTAAGTTAAAGGGCTTTATCTCCCACAGAAAACCGTTGAAATTGGCCCTAAACGAACAAACAAGCCAACAACAACAAAAAAAGCTGTTGTCCTGAGTGGATTCTGACTCATAGTGACACTAGAGGACAGAGTAGAACTGCCCCCTAGGGTTTCCAAGGGTGTAATCTTTAGGGGGAGCCTTGGTGGCTCAGTGGTTAAGAGCTACGGCTGCTATCCAGAAGGTAGGCAATTCCAATCTACCAGCCGCTCCTTGGACGCCCCATGGGGCAGTTCTACTCTGTCCTATAGGCTCGCTATGAGTCGAACAGTAATCTTTAAGGAAGTTGACTGCCACGTTTTTCTCCCGTGGAGGGACTGGTGGGTTCCTCCAACCGACCACCTTTCGGTTAGCAGCCCAGCTTAATGGAATTGGGCTTGCCTCACCATAATTGGGATGCCCTGCAGGAGAGTTCATTTTAGAACCTTCAGATGTTGCTTTCTTCAGGCTGCAGCTCTCGTGGCGCAGTGGTTAAGAGCTCTGCTGCTAACCAAAAGGTCGGCACTTCCAATCCACCAGCCGCTCCTTGGAAACCCTACGGGGCAGTTCTACTCTGTCCTATAGGTCGCTATGAGTCGGAGTCCACTCGAAGGCGATGAGTTTTCTTCCGGCTGCAGTCTGGTTCTCCAGAACAGGGTGATGGCTCCCCTTAAGAAGCTCCAGGGCAGGGCAAGTGCCCCTCGCCCCCTATGGCAGAGTCGTGTCCTCTCCTTCGGACTACTCAGGACAAGTCCCTGTAACCCACAGACCCAAGGGTAGGGCTGTGCCCTCCCCTCACCCCCAGCCCTTCAGGGCAGATACACTCTCAGGTCTCCCTGCTCAGACACGCCAGAGCATGGCTGTGTCCCCCTCAAGCCCTTCAGCTTAGGTCCGTGCATCCCCCTGCTCAGACCCCTGAGGTTATGGTCCTGTGCCCCTTTAGATCTCCCAGGGCTCTCCGGGGACAGGGCAAAGTGGGGAGTCCACAGATCCTGGACTTCCTCCCTCATTCCCCTCCCAAACAGAAAACCAAATGTTCATTTGTAGGTTCTTTGTCACATTCCCGGTGTGACCTACAGGGGACGCCACGAGCCCAAATCAGCGTTGTGGGTCCGTCCACGCGGCCCACTTGGCAGCTGGTATAGTTTGACAGACTGCAAGTTTAGCGGTTGTTCCTCAGCTAGCCTCGGTTTCCTCATCTGAAAAAGAGAAGGTTGTGAGACTTCATGAAATGACGGAGGCAAAGCATACCATGCCTGGCGCATGGTCAAAGCTTAATGAAAGAAGTACAGCCAGAATGCTCCTTAGAAGTGAGGATGGCGAGACTTCTCTCACATACTTTGGGCATGCTATCTATCAGAGGGACCGGTCCCTGGAGAAGGACATCATGCTTGGTAAAGCAAAGGGTCAACAAAAAAGAGGAAGACCCTCAACAAGATGGATTGACACCGTGGCTGCAAGAATGGGCTCCAACATAGCAATGATTGTGAGGATGGATGGCAGGACCAGGCAACATTTCATTCTGTTGTACATATAGGGTCACTATAAGTCAGAACCAACTGGAGGATACCTAACAAGAATTATTATTGTTATTGACGGGGAGTGTTTGTCATCAAAAGAGGCAAGAGGCAAGGCAGGAGTGGTGGGCCGGCCCTGAAGGATTTGAATGCTGTACTAAAGATGTGGTTTTTTTCTTTTTTACACATGATCTATAGCTTTGTGTTTGCATTTTTGTGAAGTATTAATACAAATTCACAATGTGTTTCATTGTGTATTGGTGCAAGAATAACTGTGTACGTATGTTTAAAACACCATATACTTTGGAACTTAAAAATTCTTTATTTTGTAGAAATTTATTTATTCATTTTATGTCTTCAGAGATAATTCACCCACCTGGTAAAGAAAAATCCAAAAAGTACAAAAGGATAAATAGGATGAAAACTCCGTTTCTGCAAACCCTTCTCCCCTGTCCTCCCTGTTCCCCTCCCAGAAGCCACCACCACAACCTGCTGTGTGTGACATTGCTCAGAACCGGTTTATAATTTTATAGGTAGATTTGCAAGTCTATCCTGTGCCAGGAAGTTTAGATTTTATGTGGTAAGAATGGGACAGCACTTATTTGCCTAATGATTTATTAGGCACCTAGTGTGTACCACAGGGACACTAATAAATCCAGCAGACACCCTTGAGAACATCATGGTCCAGTGCAGGAGGCTGAGGGACTCGGATGGGGGAGGGAGGTCTGCAGGGTCTGTAGGATCCCAGGGGAGAAACCCCTAACCGTTGGTAGGGTGAGAGCCTCAGAGGGGATTTCCTTGAGGCTGTAACCTGAGAACTAAGGCTGAAGGGTGCAGCAGGAGTTTGCTGGGAGGAAAAAGTATGTTCCAAGACAAGGGAACAGCAGTCGGAAGGGCCAGGATTGGGGAGAGAGTTGGGAGGGGGGCATAGCTGGATCTTTCTCACTCCACGTGCTTCACCCGTTAGCTCATTCAACAGTACTATCTCAGAACTTTTGCACTGCTATTCCCTCTACCTGGAACATACTTTCCCCAGAGGGCCACATGGCTCACTCCTGCACTTCCTCTGATGCTTTACTCAAATGTAACCTCCTCAGAGAAGTCCACCCTGATCACCCTATTTAATATCTCAATCCCCACCTCTGGCTCTTCCAATCCCCTATCTGCTCCCTACCCCCGTAGTATTTATCTTTTAACATTCTGTATTATTTCCTAATTTTTAAATGTATTTTGTCTGTCTCCGCCATTAGAGTATAAGTTTTCCCAGGGTAGGAATTCTCAACTGTCTTGTTCCTTGCTGTAGCCCTAGCATCCAGCACAGTGCCTGGAACACAGTAGGTGTTCAATACATGTTGAGTGAATTCCTTCACTCATCATCCTATTACCAGTAACAGAGAAAGCACTCCATGTCCCCTGGGTCAAGGTCTTATGCCCCTGAGGTCAGCTCGGCACCTAAGATGCTCAATAAATGCATATTTACTGAATGGTGCTGGAGTCATGTAGACACAGGTTCAAATCCAGGGACTACCATTGATCGGATGGGTGTCCTTGGGCAAGTGGTTTGTTCTTTTGGAACTATGGTCTTCTCATCTGTAAGCAGGATACATACAAACCCTCTCCTAGTAGGGGGTAATGAGGTTTAGAATTCTCTCTCCTTCTACCTTCACCCCCCACAGTCTGTTTCCCCCACAGTGGGCAGAGTGCACCTGTGAACACCTGAGTCAGGTCACGTCCCTCCTCTGCTCAGAACCTTCCATGGCTCCCACCTCACTCAGAGCAAAAGCCCAAGTCCTCCCCATAGCCCACAAGGCTCTGCACAGTTTGCCCTGTCACCTCTTGGCCCTTACCTCCTCCCACCCTCCCCTTCAGCACTCTGTGGCTTCAGCCACACCGGTCTTCTCATCAGAACCTACCAATCACACTCCAGACTCTGGAGGTTCCTTCTTCCTGTAGCACCCTCCCCCGGATTGCTACATGGCTCTCTGCCTTCCCCATCTCATTTATCTCCAGAACCCTCACCGTATTCAAATAGACGATATTGTTTTCTTCTTTATCCTGTTTCTTGTCTTTCTTTCTCACTAGAACATCAGCTTCTTGAGGGCAGGGGTCTTTGTTTCTCTCGCTGCTGGGCCCCAGTGCTAAGAAGCAGCTGCTCAGTACATAGTAAATGAACAAATGGAATATTAGAAAGCCTTTTGCACCAGGCTCCCCCATTAGCATGTTGAAAGAGAGTCTTAACAAAAGGGAGGTCATGACCTCAAGACCTGCATGCTGTGTGGCTCAAAGTCTGACTATTTTAGCCCAAACCTGGGTGGACGGTCAAAGGTCGATGCATCCAGCTCCCTCCTGTGGATCAAAGGCTCAATTGCATGTGACCTCTGTTCCCAGTAGTTTGGGGACAGTGTCAACCTTGCAGCCAGAGAGGGTCTTCGCTGGCCACTGGCATCACAGCATCTCTGGGGGCACATATCAGAAACTGAGGCCCCCCAACATCTGCCTTTCCTCACCCCCCCCATCACGTTCAGGGGTGTTCCAAAGGCCAAGGGTCATAGCCCCCAGGTAGGAGGAGTGCAGCATGGGTGCAGGCCTGATGTGGGGTCTGACCTTTTGTGGGGAGGTCCCTGAGTGCCCTTCCCCCATGCAACTGTCAAAACATCTGCTGTGCATTTGTTTTCAGCTCCCTTTGTGGGTAACTGCCAAGCCCCGTGAGGGGGAGGAGTCTCCCACTGAGGCACTCCCCCACCTGGCTCTGGGGATGGGGCTGATTTGCATGGAGGTTTCCATTCCCTCCAGCTCCCCAAGCCACTGTGACAGCATGGGAGGCAGAAAAAAAGCCCAGAACCAGCCTTCAAACCAGCTTGAACCCCTGAGCAGGTACATCAACTCTCAGCTTCCTCCTCTGTCAAACCAGCTGCTGTCTGGTAGATTCTGACTCATAGTGACACTTTAGGACAGAGTGGAATTGCCCCATGGGGTTTCCAAGGCTGAAATCTTTACAGAAGCAGTCTGCCACATCTTTCTCCCAGGGAGCGTCTGGTTGGTTCGAACCACCAACCTTTTGGTTAGCAGCCAAGCGCTTAACCACTGCACCACCAGGGCTCCTCTCCTCTGTCAAATGGTGTATAATTGCCCCTACCTCACGTGGTCTGTGCCAAGCTGGAGCCTGGGTGCCCTCAGATCATCCCTGGCCTGCAAGGCTAGGGGCCTGTATTTCCCTACCAATGACTTCTGGTTGGATTTAGCCAATGGGAGGCACTGGAGGTAGATTGGAGGGTGGGAGGAGGGGAGAAGCCAGGGTATTTCTTCCCATCAGCTTCTGGCTGCATCTCCCACTGGACGTGGCCTCCCTATATGCTAATTTCTAAATAACCTCACCACCTCCCCCCTTTGGCTTCTCGTCTATATAACAAACCCCTGCATTAAATCCCCTCTGTTTGAGATACTTCTATCTTCCTGAATAGACCCTGACTGATAGAGGGCTGCTGTGACCTTTTTTTTTAAGTTGAGGAATAATTTAGACACAGTGGAGCCCTGGTGGTGCAGTGGTTAAGAGCTTGGCTGCTAACCAAAAGGTTGGCAGTTCAAATCCAACAGCTGCTCCTCGGAAACTCTATGGGATAGTTCTATTGTCCTATAGGGTTGGAATCGACTCGACGGCAATGGGTTGGGTAGTGGGTTAGCTTTTGATGAGTTAATATTTGTAAAGCACTTAGGACAGTAACTGGCACATTATATATGTATCAGCTGTTATTGTTATGCTGGGGGGCACTTGCTGAGAAGTATGCCTCTTTGTTGTTCCCCATTCCCCTAACTGTGCCTGCGGACAACACACGCCTCCCACAGCAGGAAGAGAGAGCCCACCCCTCCCAGGCCTGAAGGGCCAAGACTGCATCTGGTGCAGACGTGGCAGGGACTGGCCTCCATCGGGAACCTCCCCACCCCATCCCTGTAGCTGAATGTGGGCCCTGAGCCCACGCACAAGGCACTGCAGCTCCTCTGTCTGCCAAGATCAGCATCTGGAAAGCTTCTCTGCAGCCCTGGAGCCCCTTCCCCCAGCACTGGGGTGATGATGAGAAAGTTGGAACCCATCTCAGACACTTCTCTTCATACAGTTCCTCCTGCCAAAATTCAAGAGCAGGGGGTGGAGGCTGGCGAGTGGAGGCCTGGGGAAGATGGAGGACAGGCCTGGATTTGGGGGAATTCACAATATTTGGGAGTCCTTGGGTGGTGCAAACAGTTAACATGCTGAGTTACGAACCAAAATGTTGGAGGTTGTAGTCTACCCAGAGGTGCCTTGGAAGAAAGGCCTGGTGACCTACTTCTGAAAATCCACCATTGAAAACCGCACAGAGCACAGGTTGACTCTGACACACACGGGGTCTCCATGAGTTGGAATTAACTCAACAGCAGCAGGACTGGACAGGACACAATATTTGGGATAAGGGTGGGATCAGAGGTCAGAGTGTTCCCCTTACCTGGATCACCGAGAACATTCTGAATCTCATCATTGACTGATGTGGTCTGAGCCATCACCACTGCCCTTCCCTGCCAACTTGCTAGGGCAGGGATGGGGGTCACTGGATCAGAGCTGGGGTGGGGGCTCCAGATGAACAAGAGGGCAGAGAAGCAGGGCTGCTGGGTTAGGAGGAATTAAGTAGCTCGAGTTCAAACCTTACCCCCACTGTGTGCCTCAGTTTCCTCATCTTTAAAATGGAATGCTAATAATAATAGCCACCTCCCAGGGTTGGGAGGTGGTAAAATCATGCCCAGCACATAGCCTGGTGTTGTATGAGCATTAGCCATTATTGTCAGAGACCCTATAATTAGTGGAGCCTGGTCCAGGCCTCTTCCTTCCCCTTTATTTCCTCTGCCTGGGAGCTCCCCGAGAAAAGGGCCTTGTTTCCTTTCTCTTCCACTGTTCCCTCACACAGGGGCTCCCCAGGGTAGGCTCAACTCTCTTCCTGACCCCTAGGCCATCGGGAAGTTCAGACCTCCCGTGTTTTCCATTTCTGGAGCTCATTCCCTTAGCTGACCCAACAGAGACCTCGTGTTGCCTCAGAACCGGGAGGGAGGCGGAAGTGGCCTGTCGGTGTGGCTGTGTGTCCCTGGGGACATTACCTTTGTCTGGGAGCCCGTGGTCCCCCCCCCCCCCCACAGACAGCCGGATATGTCTGTGGCCTTAACATTGCCCCGCCCCCAGGTCCCTGGGGAGATGGCAAATTGCTGAGCCAGCCGAGGCACTTTGATGGGGGCCATTTCCTCCCCAGCTCTCAGGTCCCCACAGCGCATTGAGATTTCCGCTTGATAGCTCCTCAGCAAGGAAAGGACCCAGATTTCTTTGTGCTTGGTCCCCTCTGGGTCAGACACCTGTTTTGAGAGGTTGTCCAGGCAACACACTGTACTTGGCAGAGGATACGGTGAGGTCTTGTGGAGGCCTGACTAGATTCTGAGAACCAGCTGAGGTCTGGCCCGTAACCAAGGAGACCCTGAGGCCTGGCCCAGAGCTGAGGGGGCCCTGAGGTCTGGCCCGGAACCGAGTGGGCCTTGAGGTCTGGATTGGGCCTTAGTGAACCCCGAGGTCTGGCTCAGGAAAAGAAGCCAAGTCCGGAGTCACCAGTCAGTCCGACTTTCCTCACCTCCCCGTCAAAGCCCCACTATCCTGCATTGGAACTGTCTGGTTTCTTCTCTGTCTGCTCTGTTAGACCTCAGCTTGTAGACAGTAGCAACCAAGAAAGCTACACCTGTGCCTAGCACAGAGTCTGGGGCCAGAGAGCCACCCAGGAAAGAAAACCCATGTTTATTAACAGTGTTAATATGTTGGTTTGTAATATTAATTTCCTTACTAATACTCTAAGCATGCTTATTCTTAATATATTGTGTTTGTTAATAGCATATATTGGATAACACTGATATATTTATTAACATTATTGTTTATTAATATTTATTATTATTATTACAGGAACTATTTTACAACTAGAAGTCTGGTTATTTGTTAGCTTTTACTTTACTTTTCATATCTTTGTAAATTTTTTGAGTTGATAATACAGGGTAAACATTTCAATTAGTCCCTCAGGGTAAAATGTCTGGGGCCCCCTCTCACCCAGTCCCTCGGGTCCTCAGTCCCCCCTTGGGTAACCGCTGTGACAGGTGTCTTGTGCCTCCTCCCGGAGATGGTCCGTGCATCCACAGGCAAATATGTGTGTATTTATACAGCCCTTCTAAACGGACTCCGAAATGCAGGCAAGCAACATATAGTGTTCTACACTGCTTTTTTTCAACTTATCATGCTTGTTGGAGACGGTTTCATATCAATATATACAAGACTACGCCATTTTTATTTTTTGATAGGCATACATGGATTGGCTTTATTTTCCTTTTTCATCCTTTTGCTTTTCAGATGCTCTTTATTGAAGTGTAATACATACAGAGAAAAGTGCACCTAGCTGCTCCCTCCTTTTAATTGGTTGCACTGTCTGGCTATCAGGCAGCCTGAATTTTCAAATTTAAAATTATTGTTGGAATGGGAAACATATACACATGTTACAAAAGTCAACAGCTACAAAAGTGTTCCCAGGGTGAAATCCCTCGTTCCCCAGCTCTCAGTTCCCCTCCCAAGGGGTGAAAACTTACCAGTCTCTTCTTCCTTTGAGATTCTGGATATTCTGTGTACATACAGTAGAACATCAGCTCCACCATGGCAAGCGGTTTTGTCTGTTTTGTTCCCTGATATATCTCTAGTCTTTAGAATAATGCCTGGTACATGCCAAAAAAAAAAAAAAAAAAAAAAATCATATGCTGTAGAGTCAGTTCTGACTCACGGCGACCCCATGCATGTCAGAGTAGAACTGTGCTCTATACAGTTCTCAATGGCTGTGACTTTTTGGAAGTAGATGGCCAGGCTTTTCTTCTGAGGAGCCTCTGAGTGGATTCAAACCGCCAACCTTTGTACTAGTAGCTGAGGGTTTAAACATTTGAGCCAGCTAGTGACTCTTAGCCTCGTATATGTTTTTGTTACTGTCAAGTCGATTCCAACTCATGGCGACCCCATGTATGCAGAGTAGAACTGCTATATAGAGTTTTCAAGGCTGTGACCTTTTGGAAGCAGATCATCAGGCCTGTCTTCTAAGGTGCCTCTGGGTGGGTTCAAACCACCAACTTTTCAGCTAGTAGTCAAGGTGCTTAATTTATTTGTTAAATAAACATGTAAGCAGATTATGCATACATCTTCACAAATGGCAGCATAATTTCTGGAAGCCTTAAAAAAGGTTGTCTCCCACCAGAACATAAGTTTTATGAACCAAAATACCAAACCAGTTGCCATGGAGTCAATTCTGACTCATGGCAATGCTCTGTGTGTCACAGTAGAACTGGGTTCCACAGGATTTTCAGTGGTTGATTTTTCAGCAGTAGATTGCCAGGCCTTTCTTCCAAGGTGCCTCTGGGTGGACTTGAACCTCCAACCTTTTGGTTAGCAGTCAAGCTGTTAACCATTTGCACAACCCAGATCTATGAGGGCAGGAATTTTTTTTTGTTTTGTTTTGCTCATCGATATGCCTGGGCTCCCTACACGGTGTGCAGCACCCAGTCGGTGCTCCATAAATATTGGTTGAAGGAATGAAGAGCTTCTCTATGTCTTCTTGTCCACAGGTGCACAAACACAAGGTGTCAGAAAACGAAGATGTGTTTTGCCTCTGGAACTGGGCACACAGAAACCCAGGAAAAAGAGAATGTGGGAAAGCAGGAGAAACCAAAGAATCATGCAGAAGACTGGGCACCAACCTGGAAGGCAGGGAGCAGCCTGGGCCTGCTGGTCGACCACAGCCAGCACCTTGGCAGACTGCTGGGTGTTGCCAACCTTCTTGGTGCAAGGGAACAGCTCCTGAACTCTGGAGTCTTGTCAAAGCAGAGACCAGTCCTGTCTCTGGGACGTGGCCCATAGTGGAAACTTGATTATTTGTTGGATAGACACACAATGAAGCCCTGGTGGCGAAACGGTTGAGCGTTTGGTTACTAACCAAGATCAACAGTTCTAATCCACCAGCCACTCCTTGGAAACCCTATGGGGCAGTTCTACTCTGTCCTATAGGATCGCTATGAGTCGGAATCGACTCTACGGCAACGGGTTTGGGTTTTATGGGTAGACGCACGGTAAGCACTTAGTGTTTGTTGAGTAGATTCCCCTGCAACTAACAACAGATACACCTATTGCCGTCGAGTCGATTCCAACAACAGACACACACACAGTAGGCGCTTACTGCCTACTTGCTGCGTTGACCCATAATAGGTACTTCCTGTCTCCAGTTCCAGGTTCTCAGGGATAGTCCAAGAGTAGACCTGGAGTCAAGACAAGTTTGTTTCAGGTTGAGGTCACCTGGCCAGGAGTGCCGTGATGTCATGGGGCTTCGTGACCTCACGCGCTGGACGGTTCTCACGGGTAGGGCCTGGGCAGTGCAGGGCTGGAGTTGGGGGGAGGGTGCAGACAAAGGGGCCCTGCGCGCCGCCCCCTCCGGCCCTTGCGCTCGCCCCGGCCTGTTGGCCACATCTGGAATTCATTGCTGCAGCCGCCGGAAAGGGGAGGAGTGGAGGGCGGGGCGAGCGGGGTCCCGAGGCAGTGGCTCTCTCCGCCCCCCCTCCGTCCCTGGTCCCCAGCCCCGGGACTCAGCCGAGCCCGGCGGGCAACCCCAGCCCCAGCCGCGGCCGCCCCGGGGACAGAGCCGCCGAGGCCTCTCCGGCCAGGGCAGGGACCCGGGCCGGCCTAGCCAGGTGAGCACGCGTGGCGAGAGGAAAAGCAGAAAGGGCGGACCCCGGTCCCCTGAGGTCGCAGGATCGGAGCTGGGGGGACCCGGCCAAGGGTTGGGGGCGCTCCAGGACGCGCACGCGCCGCCCGTGCTCCTGCTGCACGATGGGGTAGTCCCCGTGCGCCCTTTCCACGACTCCAGGAGGCTCCCATTTCCTCGGCCCCGAACCCCTAGACTGCGGTCACCGCCTTCCCCAGAGGCAGGAAGTTGGCGCCGAGAAGGCGGAATCCAAACGCTTTCGGCTGGAGACGTTGGGAGGGAGGACCGCGCACCCGGGTGCTGGGGGGCTTGGGGAGAGAGGGTGTAGAGCGCCTTTCTTGGTGACCAGCGCTGGACAAGCGCGAAAGATGCACCGCGCTGCGGAGCCTCGGAGCAGAGAGGCGGTACCCCCGGGAGGACAGTTGCCCACTGCCTGCACGTCTGGGTCTCTGCCTCAGTTTCCCCGCGTACGTCGCCTCAAGCCCCCCCCCCGTGGGGGCGTGGCTTTGTTCTGGAGGGAAAAGTAGCGTGATTGCGTGACTCCAGCGCCTCCTCTTTCCCCTCGGGCCGGTGAGGCGCGTGGGTTTGGGCTCGCGAGGCGAGGATCCCGCGTGGTCCCTGTTTCGCAGAGCGTCTGGACCTCCCCCCCTCCTCGGGCACGGATTGACTCATCCGGGGATTTCCACCCCCTCCCCGGTGTCTGCTCTTGTCAGACGCTCCTGGCGCCGCGTGCTGAGCCCACAGTCCCCCCGCGTGGCGTGACGCGGGCAAGGCACTTGTGCGGCTGCTGTTTGGATCTCTCCCTCCCAGTCCTCCGAGAATCTCAAGGCGGGATCCCCGGCAAGACGGAGAGGAGCCCTGCCTCCCCATTTGGAGGTGTGGGTCCCGCGCGGGTGGTGGTTGCGGGAGAAAGGAGGCGCGGCCCCAGCGCGAGCGAGTGTGGATACCACGCATTCCTCGGCTAGATAAGGACTCCGAGAGTGCGGCCAGGGGCGGGTCCTGCAGCTGTCTCCACGGTGACGCGCTGGGCTTCTCTGGTGGAGGGGTGGGGGGTGCTGCGAGCGGACCGAGGTGGCGCCAGCCTCCTCTGCTGTTGCTTTGGGCCTGAGCTGCTCTTAGGATCCTCCACCCTCGCGGGCCCACTGGGGCCTCTTTCGTTCATTCATTCCACACGTTTCCTGAGCGCTTACTGTATGCTTAGGAATCTGTGTAAGCTTTGGGAACAGATTTGGTCGCTGGCCTCCGGCACTCACATTTTACCGTGGAAGCCAGACAGAAAACAAGAAATACGGTAATAATTTCCGATAGTAGCAAGTGGTGTGAAGACAATAAAGCCTGATGCTGAGAAAGAAAGGGCCTGGGGAAGGCGGCCACTGTAGACTGGTGGGCCTGAGAAAGTGACATTTAAATGGAAACCTGAAGGATGAAGAGCCAGTCATTCAAGGATGGGGGTGGGGGAGGGGAGGAAGGATGTGCAAGGTGAGAGACAGCCTTGAGGTGGGGCTGGGGGCGGTAGGTAAAAGGCCATTGTGGCTGGAGCGGAGCGATTGCTGGGGAGACTGGGAGGAGACTAGGTGGGCAGGGACCACCCATTCAGGGCTGTGGAGAGCCATGGAAGAATTTGGAGCTGGGGGTGACCTACTGGATTTATCAGTTAAAAAACTAACCCCAACTGCTGGGTGGAGAACAGCCTGTGGGAAGGCCTGACAGCTGGAGAGAAACCAAAAGAAAGAGGGTGGGGGCTGCTTAGGGCAGGGGGCATGGGATTGATGGTTGACCAGGGGAACTGGAACCACAGGGTCTGCCCCTCTGGAACTAGGAGGGCAGAGGGGAGCTAGAAGCCACTGAGCCTTCCTCCCACCTTGCCCTTGCCTAATCTCTAGCCAAATAGTCGAATCATCCTCTGTTTCTCTTCCCTTCCCTCTACAACCTGCCACTTGTCCCTCTCACTCCATTTCAGGCCGGGCTGGTTCTGAGCCCAGTGACCTCTTGCTGAGCCTCTGGGAGGTAGTCAGGACTGCCCTGTGACAGTGAACAAGAGTCAGACCTGGGAGCCTGGCCCAGGGGAGGGGAAGAGATGAGGCCTCTGTGTGTTTAGGGGCGACTCCTCTGCCAGCCCCAGCACTCTTGGCCCTGCTTCCTCTTTCTGGGAAGTACAGACCAGCCTTAAGCTCCCGCCTTATGTTCTCCTCTAGCCAGTAGGGAAAATGAGACAGGGGAGGCAGTATGGGCCTCAGTTTTCCCTTTTCTGATGAGAAGAGCTGCCTCACCCTTTGTAGATGCTGTGACAGCCTCCTGGGACTGCAGAAAGTGGGGGTGCATCTTCTCCCAGGGAAGAAGACAGACTTTTTGGTTGGTCCCTGGGGTATGAGGGCTGAGCCCATTTCTTAAAATTAGCTGTAAATCTTTCTCTTGGCTACCGGACTGGAGAGGGGTGGCGGCCCCCACATGAGCCCGGGATGAGAGAGGGACATGCCCTGGGCTTCTCCCACCATGGAGTGTGGTTCCCAGGCCTGTGACAGAGGCCTTAATTCTCAGTTATGAACCCCAGAAGGGGCCCAGCAGGCCAGGGCAGTCCGGAGACGTCTGGTCGGGGTGACCCAGCGGTCAGGCTGGGCTCAAACGTTCCCCAGGGACATCCACAGCCATAACTCGGTCCTTGGAAAAACTGCGCTCCAGCCGCCTGTAAACGACCCAACCCCGTACTGCTAGCGGTAGAGCGCCCCCAGCTGGACAATCACATGCCGAGGATGCAAAATTTAGGCCAATAGGCAAATCGTTCAGTGCCTTGGGATTGCAAATGAGCTAATCAGGGTGCTGGCTGTTTCCGGCCCGACGGCCGGTCTGGTAAGACAGCGGCCTGGGCCAAGCCAGCCCGGGGCCAGCTTCAGCGGGCAGAGGGCATCGGGGCGCCCAGGGCCCCGTCGGGCGGGAAAACAAGGGGCCTCTGTGTGGCGATCTGGGCGGGGCAGCCGTCCCCAGGGATGTGCACAAACCCTTCTCTGTTCCCAAACTAGGACGGATGTCCCTCCACCAGGGGAAGCAGCTGCCTCCGTCGGGCCGGGGGCCAAGGCGCCCCTTCAAAGGGGCAGCCGGGGGGCTGAGATGACTGTGCGATCCCGGAAGCCCCCCATCACTCCCAGACTCACTAGGAACCGGCCTAACCAGCCTTTTCTGGAAGGTGCTCCTGGAACGCTTGTGGTCCTTGCCAGGCCGGTTTCCAGGGACCTGGGGACGGCTCTTCCCGTGTCCTCTCCAATTAGCTGACGGCTGGAGCTTCCTCCCAGCCCCCCTCGTGAAAGGCAGACCCGGCGCTGGCTAGTCAGAGGCCCCCACCACCCTACCCTGAAGCTGAGGGAAGGCCTCTCCCGCCCATCCCTGGTGCGGCTCAGTTTTCCTTGGCGGGGGGTGTGGTGACTCAGGCTTTCGTGGAAACAAATGCCATCCCCCCCAGGGCTGCACGCCCCCTCACCACTCACATGACTTTAGCTCGGTTACCCCATCCTCCCAGCCAGGACCTCCCAGACGGGTCTCCCGTGGCTCCCCCACCTCATCTGCCCTTCCCAGCCTTCCCTGCACCGGATGTGACAGGGGAGCGAGACTCCACCCTGTTCCAGGGGCCTCACATCTGGATTTCATCCAGGCTGGGGAGGGGGATGCCAGTGCCCTGCCTACCCCCTTGGGACCCTCTTTCCCAGGGCAGAGCTAGATGGTGCTCATGAGAACGGGCTGTTGGGAATCTTGGCTGGCTGACTCAGTCAGCATTCACTTCGAAAACGTTGGGTGGTGGGCACTCAGTCCAGAGTTCTGTGTGTGGCGGGAAGAGGGGAGTGGTAATAATCACATTAGCTAATATTATATGCTAAGCATGCCTCATGCATCATGTAACAGGATTTAAACCCCTATAAAATGGGCTTTCTTCTCCTCACTCCATAGACATTGAGACCGAGAAGCTGAGTTTGTCCAAGGTCCCAGTGTGTTAGAAGTGGAGTGGGGATGGACCCTGGATTGCCTTCAAAATCTATGTCCTTTAAGATGGCATGACCTTTGGGATGCTCAAACCTCAGGGCCACCCAGGTGTCTCCTCAAGACTTGATTTTGGGAGCACCCATGGCCTCAAGGCTTAGGTCCAGCCTGAAATCCTGGGCAGTGGGTAGTAATGAGCAGGGCATGCTGCTATCAGGGGCAAGCATCTCTTTGGCCCAGGTCAGCAGGTGGCTTGAGGCCCAAGGCATCTGTGAGTGCTGGAGAAAGGAGATGAGCCCTCCAGGCCCTGCCCAAGGCTTGCTCTCAGGCAGCTGGGCACGGTTCCTGGAAGTCCACATTGTGCCCATTTAGAGGGGGGAGCTTTTGGAAGGAGTTCCGTTTCTTTTCCTTTGAAAGACTGTATAGCCTAAGGGTTGTGGAGGCTGCGGAGCCAGTCTCTGTGGCTCCACCACTTACCTGCTTTGAGACTTTGGGAAAGTGAATTGACCTCTCTGGGTTTCCTGTCCATAAAATGGGGATACAGTAATGCTCATTCTGACCGTATGGGACCACTCAGCAAGGAGGGACGGAGCTGAGACTCAAAGCCCAGGCCACATCCACAGCCCTGACCTGTCTGTCTGTCTCTCCTCTGTGTAGCTCTGACAGCCCCATGGCCCCAGCTGACCTCTGAGCTCCACCATGAGCAGCCTATACTCGGAGTACCTGAGCCCCGACAAGGTCCTGGAACACTACAATTACACAAAGGAGACACTGGACACACAGGAGACACAGTCCCGCAAGGTGGCATCGGCCCTCATCATCATTGTCTGCTGCGCCATTGTGGTGGAAAACCTGCTGGTGCTCATTGCAGTCATGCGCAACAGCAAGTTCCACTCAGCCATGTACCTGTTCCTGGGCAACCTGGCCGCCTCAGACCTCCTGGCAGGCGTGGCCTTCATAGCTAATACCTTGCTCTCAGGTCGCATCACGTTGAGGCTGACGCCTGTAGAGTGGTTTGCCCGCGAGGGCTCAGCCTTCATCACACTCTCTGCCTCTGTCTTCAGCCTCCTGGCCATTGCCATTGAGCGGCACGTGGCCATTGCCAAGGTCAAGCTGTACGGCAGCGACAAGAGCTGCCGCATGCTGCTGCTCATCGCGGCCTCCTGGCTCATCTCGCTGGCTCTCGGTGGCCTGCCCATCCTTGGCTGGAACTGCCTGGGCCACCTGGATGCCTGCTCCACCGTCCTGCCACTCTATGCCAAGCAGTACGTGCTCTGTGTGGTGACCATCTTCTCTGTCATCTTGTTGGCCATCGTGGCTCTGTATGTCCGCATCTACTGCGTGGTTCGCTCGAGCCATGCCGATGTGGCCGGCCCGCAGACACTGGCCCTGCTCAAGACGGTCACCATCGTGCTGGGCGTTTTCATCGTCTGCTGGCTGCCTGCCTTTAGCATCCTCCTCCTGGACTATGCCTGTACTGTCCGGTCCTGCCCTATCCTCTACAAAGCCCACTACTTCTTCGCCTTTGCCACCCTCAACTCGCTGCTCAACCCTGTCATCTACACGTGGCGCAGCCGGGACCTGCGGCGGGAGGTGCTGCGGCCACTGCAGTGCTGGCAGCAGGCGACAGGGGTGCAAGGACGGCGAGGAGGGATCCCGGGCCACCGCCTCCTGCCCCTGCGCAGCTCCAGCTCGCTGGAGAGGGGCACGCACATGCCCACATCACCCACGTTTCTGGAGGGCAACACGGTGGTCTGAGGGATGGGTGGGCTTACAACCAGGCCGATGGCAGAGGGCCGTGTGGAGAGGTACTGGGTGACCTCAGACGGAGATGAGGGGCTGCCCAGCCAGATGCTCTCATCGTGCAGACCTGGGCGGTATTGGAAACATTCCACAGCTGGTTTGGCTGAGGTACTGACCGGTTAGATGGCAGAGCTGCCGCAGGGTCCTGGAGGCCAGCACCAGTGCCCGGCATGACCATTTTGAACTGGATCATGAGATGGCCTGGGGGCTCCTGGAAAGGACCAGGGTGATTGCAGGCGGGCACTCAAGGGGAGCTCACAACAGGAGCAATTGACCAACCAGTACAGAGTATTTCAACATTGGAACAACTGTCTGACCCTCTGGCCTGCTCCAGACTCCCTTCTCTGAATTTTCCCTCCTGCCACCTTCTCCTGGCAACCTCAGGCCGCTTCCCTGGACCTCTGTCCCCTGGGGCTGGAGGCCTCTTCCCTGGCCTCCAGGGTTGCCTCGGTTACAGTGCCTGGGCCCAAATCCACAGCTTCCCCAAATTTCACCAGCTGCCATTTTGGCTACTTCTTCCCTCTTCTCTCACTCCCCAAGATGCCAGGAAACCACAGGGTCGGGGTGGGGGGGCTAAGCCCCATTCTCAGACCTCATTGGCCAATTGCACTATTGGGGTGCAGAGAAATCACCAAAGGCTGGAAAAATTGGTTTTGGGGGTGGGGGAAGGGATTTGGGCCCCCCCCCCCAGTGGGGCAGGGTAGAACTTGAGAAAGTTCTGAGGGAGATATTTGCACAGGACCCCCCTAAAATTAAACCATCCCCAAACTACTCCCACCTTCAGCCACGGCCAAGGTACAAGGTCCCCTAAAGCAGAGCAGCCTTCAGCTGCTTAGCCTCCCTTCAAGATGTATTGAACGGAGCTTGGGGTTAGGGTGACCAAGGACATTTCCTGGGGGCACTCTCTCCTAAACTGCCCCAGAAAGATTTTGCTCAATCCTGTGGAGGGATGGAAGGGACGTTGCGGTACAAATGTATATTTATATGTCTGTGTGTGTCTTTGTGTGCACATGTGTGATGGTTGTGACCTGGCTCCCCGCCGTGTTTCCCCCGGAATGGATGCTGTTCTGTCTCCTAATGTCTGTGTTGAAGCTGCCGAAGGGGGTTCTGGCCCTACAGAGACCCCTTAGTAATTGCTGGCTTGTCTCCCCGCTTGAGAGCTGGGGTGCAGCTTACCTTGGAGAAGGAAACCTCACGCCTCCCACTCAAGAATGCAAAGGTTGGAGGGGTCTCTGGGGGGCAAGGAGCCAGTCGGGGGCTTGTCTCCCCTCATACAGCTCCCCAGACGCCCCACATGCCTGAGACCCAGATCTGGGCCAATAAACGGTTCAATTTCTTTTCTGATCCTGGTTGTGTCTTTTTCAGGGATTCGAACCCCCACTGAGAATTTGCATTTCTAACAAGTTCCCAGGCAATGCTAACACTGCTGGTTAGGGACCAATTCTGAGAACCACCAGTAGATCAATGGTTCTCAAAACTTATTATACATAAAAATCACCTGGGGGTCTTGTTAAACTGTAGATTCTGATTCAGCACATCTGGGGCGGAAATGCAACTTGTCAGGGGTTTGAAGCCCTGGTCTTTTTAGGCTTAAGGCGACAGTTCCTCCATTACCATCCTGTGGCTGGGGTGGATGGGACGGAAGGGTGGCCTTGCTGGCCTTCCCACTCGGTGCCCCCACCCCTAGCCTTGTGGAGCCAAGATCGCAGTGGCTTCTGGTGTCAACACTGACTTTTCCCCTGAGATAGCTGTCTGCTAGCCTCTCCCAGAAACTGCTGGTGATTAATTATGCCTGGGGCTGCCCTGCTCTCCTTCAAAGTGACAGTTCAGTGGGTGGTAAGGGCCCTTTCTCCATCCTAGGTTCATATCCCTCTTTCCCTTTCAGGGGAGCTGGAGAGGTGGTCTTGGGGGGCAGAGTAGGCCCAGATACCATTTTGGGGTGCAGTATTCCCAGAAGTAATGGCTCACCTTCATCCAGCACTTTACAGGAGTTGGGGGAGTGTGGTGGTTAACAAACTTCTTTTGTGGAGATGGGGCTTCAGAGAAGTTAAGCGAGCTGCTCAGGGTCACACAGCCAGTGGGGGCAGCGCCTATCAGAATCTGAACCAAGGCAGGATGACCCTGCATTGCTGGCGCCACCACTGGGCTAGAGAGAGGCCCCTCAGCCCCCTCCTTGCATGGATGGTAGGGGGAGGCATGGGCCACCAACCCCACCCAGAACCAGGAGAAGCCCAGATGGCCTGCAGCTGGGGGGTGGGTCTACAGCTAAGCTACGGGTGACTCCTTTGCCTGGAGGCACAGGGCCCAGCGGCTCCTTTGAAGCCAAGTTTGGAGCTTTGATGGGGGTAAGGGGAGCCCAGGCCACTAAGAGGAAG
This sequence comes from Dugong dugon, assembly GCA_030035585.1. Classification (NCBI taxonomy): domain Eukaryota; kingdom Metazoa; phylum Chordata; class Mammalia; order Sirenia; family Dugongidae; genus Dugong; species Dugong dugon. The sequence continues at coordinate 14,030,326 of CM057462.1, read as the reverse complement.
CCCCACCCAGCAACACTAGCACAAACAAGCACAACCAGTGGGAGAGAAGGCATGGGACAGACTGCTGCCAGGGGACCAGGGGCTGTACAACCCACGCCCCTCCCCATATTGGAATTCCCTTCCCCCATCAGAGACAAGCTGTGCTTGGAAACCTGAGCCCCTCGTTGGGATCGGTGGGAGGGAAAGAGGCACAGGCCAGGCGAGCATCAGTAAATTTCCCGGAAATACCCACACACTTTCTCCCTCTCCTTCTTCAGGCCTTTGTTCAAATATCACCTCCTTAGAGAGGCCCACCCTGACCACCCCCTTCCCTGTCTACCTAGCCCCTCACCTGCTTATCACCTGGAAATATGTTATATATTGATTTGTCTGTCTCCCTCTGTTAAAATACGAGCACTATGAAGGTAGGACTGCATCTGTCCTATTCACCACTCTGTCTCTTGTACCTTAAACAGAACCTGGCATGTTCCCACCTCAGGGCCTTCGCACTTGCTGTTTCCTCTACCTGGAATGTTCTTCCCCAAGAAATCCAGTGGCTCCTCTCTCTTCCTTCAAATCTGTATTCAAATATCATATCCTGGGCAAGTTTTCTGGCCATGCCATATACATATTCCTGTTTTATTTTTTCCTTCTTATGACTTGCCACTCCAACATACAACCAAAAAATCAGTCATGCTGAGTCGATTCCAACTCATGGCAACCCTATGTGTCAGAGTAGAACTGTGCTCCACAGGATTTTCTTTTTCTTTTTTTTTTTATTGTGCATTAGGTGAAAGTTTACAGAGCAAATTAGATTCCCATTTGATAGTTTGTATATAAAATGTTTCATGGTCTTAGTTTCATTCTCTCTCTCTCTCTCTCTGTCTCTTTCTTTCTCTCTCTTTAATCTCAGGGGAGTAGTTTCAGGGTTCATCCAGCCTCCATGGCTCCAGAAATCTGGATTCCATTAGAATTTTAAATTATGTTCTACATTTTCCCCCTTTTGATCAGGATTCTTCTATAAAATCTTTAATCAAAATGTTCAGTAATGGTAGCTAGGCTCCATCCAGTTCTTCTGGTCTCATGGCAAAGGAGGCAGTTGTTCCTAGAGGCAATTAGCCACACATTCCATTTCCTCCTCCTATTGCTGACTCTCCTTCTTCCTCTGTTGCTCCAGGCTAATAGAGATCAATTGTTGTGCATTGGATGGCTGCTTGCAAGCTTTTTAGAGCCAAGGCACTGTGCAACTGAACTAGGAGGTAGAACAGAAGCACTAAACACATTGTTAGGCTTATTAACCAGGATGTCCCATAAAACCATGACCCTAAACCTCCAAACCAAAGAACCTAATCCCATGAGGTGTTTGGTTGTACATAAGCAGCCTCAGCAGGTACTCTTTTTCCATAGGGTTTTCAATGGCTGATTTTTTGGAAGTAGATCGCCAGGCCTTCTGAGGCACCTCTGGGTGGACTCCAACCACCAGTCTTTGGGTTAGCAGCCGACCACATTAACCATTTGCACTACCCATGGACTCCCTAACATGCAAGGCATCCTGCTTATTTATCCTCCATCTCTCCCTGTAGAATGCCAGTTCCACAACGGCAGGAATTTTTGTCTATCTTGTTCACTGCTGGGTGTCCAGTGCCCAGAACAGAGACTAGCACACCAAAACCCAAAAAACCCAAACCCATTGCCGTCGAGTCAATTCTGACTGACAGCGACCCTACCGAACAGAGGAGAACTGCCCCATAGGGTTTACAAGGAGCAACTAGCGGATTCAAACTGCCGACCTTGGGGTTAGCAGCCAAGCTCTTAACCACTGCACCACCAGGGCTCCAACTAGCACACAGCACGAGCTTAATAAATGTTTGTTGAAAGAATGAAAGCAAAAGCAAATGATGGTCATTCCAGTGAGTGTTAAGTGCTATGAATAAAATAAAATAGGGGAAGTGACAGTCAGAGAAATCTCTGGAACAAGTCATACTCCGCATTCATTGGACAACCCTTTGGAAAGATGAATAATTATAATAATAGTAAAAACAGCCTAACGTGTACTGAGTATTGTTGGAAGTACTTTACACCTACAAACTCATGGAATCCTCACAACCACCCTGTGGAGTAGGCACTATTATCTGCTCTTTGACAGGTGAGGAAACTAAAGCACAGAGAGGTCAAGTAACCTAACTAAAGTCACACTGCTTGTGACTGGAGGAGCTGGGATTTGAACTCAGACAGTCCTTGACCACAGTCACATTCAATTCTCCTCAATATCTGGGTCTGAAGAAAATCCAGTTTGCTGACATCTCTCAAATCTTGGAGCCTAGGGCAGAATGGGCCAACCCACAGGGGCACACAATGTCTTTCACTCCTCTTTCCTTAGGGAGGCTGTTGGATATTAGAGAACATCAGAATCACCTGGAAGAACCCGTTAAAAGGGAGATTCTCTGGCCCTGTAGTCAGAGATTCTGATTGAGTAGGTCTGAAGCCCCTGGGCGGTGCAAACTGTTATCGTGCTCACTGCTAAACCAAAGGCTGGAGGTTGGAATACACTCAGAGACACCTTGGAAGAAAAGCCTGACAATCAGCACCTGAAAACCCTATGGAGCACAGTAGTACTCTGACACACATGAGTCAGAATCAACTTGACAGCAACTGTTTTGTTTTAGGTCTGGAGTGATCCTAGGAATGTATATTTTTCAGTAAGCATCCCCAGTGATTCAAAAACACATGGTCCTAGGACTCCATTCTGAGAAATTTCTAGACTCCATGATCTAGAACAGCTTTGTCCAATAGAACTTTCTGTGATGCTGGAAACATGCTCTATCTGCACTGCCTGCATGTAATGTAGCACTTGAAATGTGGCTAGTGTGATGGAAGATTTTAAATTTTACTAAATTTTAATTAATTTAAATAGCCATGCGTGGCCAGTGGGTACCATTATGGGATAACACGCTTCTAGATTCCATATCTTTGGCTGTGCAGCCTCTGAGCAACCGAACTCTTTCAACATTATGCCACCATTTCAACAAAAAATTTGCAAGTTTTATCTTATTATTATTATGAGTGATGTAGTAACCTCAACATATAGCTACTTAAGTTTTGGAATATATTTTTTTAATAATAATATAAGAAATAGGCTCAGCTGCAAATGACAGGAAATACAAAATAGAAGTGACTTAAATAAGAGAGAAATAGGTATATTTCTTATATAAAAGGGCTTCAGAAGAAATTGGCTCAGGGCAGGAAGGCCAGCTGCCCACTCGTCAGCAGTCCAGGATCCTTCCTTCCTTCTATATTTATCTATCCATCCATCCATCCATCCACCCTTCCAGCCAGCCAGCCAGCCAGCCATCCACCCATCCACCCTCCTACCCACCCATCCACCACCTACCTACCTGCCTACCTACCTATCTTCTGATCCATTTAAGAGTAAGTTGGAGACACTGTGCCCCTTTACTTCTGAATATTTCAGTGTGTTTTCTAAGAACAAGGACATTTTTAATACAACCTCAGTAAACTTATCAAAATCAGGCACTCTATTGACTTTAATCAGACTTCACCAATTGCCCCATTACTGACCTTTGGAGGAGAAGAAAATCTGAGATCATTTGTGGCATTGTTCGGTCATCACATCTCTTAAGTCTCCTTCAGTCAGAACAATTCCTGCATCTTTGTCTTTCATGACCTTGACATTTTTGAAAAGTGTATCACTTTTTTAGTAGAATGTCCTTCAACTTGGGTTTGTCTGATGTTTCCTCACGGTTAGATTTGGGCTAGGCGTTACTGGCAGGAATCTCGAAGAAGTGATGTTGTGTCCTTCTCAGTGCCTCATATCAAGAGGCGCCTGCTGTCAATTAGATGTGTTGCTGGCAATGCTAACTTTGATCACTTGGTTAAGGTGATGTCTGCCAAGTTTCTCCACTGTAAAGTTACCATTTCCCCCTTCCTGGAAAGGTACTTTGCAACTCTAAATATCCTGTTACTCATCAAACTTTCACTCTTTTAGCATCCATTCTTCCCTGAATCAGTTATTACTCATTGGATATTTTGAAGCAAATCCGAGACCTTGAATCACTTAATCTGTAAGTACTCTCCTTTTTATCTCTAAATCTAAAAGATGATGACTCCTTTTTTTTTTTAACTTAACCACGATACCGTCATCATACTTATTGAAAGCATCAATTCGTTAATGTCAAATTTTCCCCACCTTTTTTAATTTTCTTTTTTAATATTTGATTTGTTTGAACCAGAATCTAAACAAGCTCCTCGTGTAGAATTGCGTGAGTCTTTAAAGTATCATTTAACATATAAGTTTCCCCACTCTTTTTATCTTCTTCTCGAAATTTGTTGAAGAAATCAGGTCATTTGTGCTGTAGAGCTCCCCATATCTGGTATTGGCTGATGGCATCCCCCTTTTGAAATTTAACATGTTCTTCTGTCCTTAGTCATATTCAGGTTTGATTTTTTTTTTGCTTCAATCCTTCATATGTAGTGCTGGAAATTTTCAGCAGGAAGAGATGACATCTGGCTGTCTCTCTCTTTTGCTGGTAACTAACACTGATCAGGAATTTGACAGAACTTCCTGAGTCAGATGGATTCAGAGGATTAGAGCTGTTCATCAGAATCCCTGGGGAGTATAGTAAAAATACTCATAACCAGATGCCACCTTGAGGGATTTTGCTTGAGTTGGTCTGGTGGGAAGTCCTGATTCAGATGCAGGTGGTCTATACACTAGCATTTGGGAACCACTTGATTTGAAGACCTCTAAGTTCCTTTTCAAGGAGCCTGGTGACACAGTGGTTAAAGTGCTCAGCTGCTAACCAAAATGTTGGCAGTTTGAACTCAATAGCTACTCTGTGGGAGAAAGATGTGGCAGTCTGCTTCGGTAAAGATTTACAGACCTGGAAAGCCTATGGGGCGGTTCTACTCTGTCGTATAGGGTTGCTATGAGTCGGAATCGACTTGACGGCAGTGGGGTGGGTGGAAGGTGCTTTCTGAGGGCAATGGTAGTTCAATGGTAGAGTTCTCATCTTCCACGCAGGAGACCTGGGTTTGATTCCAGGCCGATGTACCTCAAGCACAGCCACAACTCATCTGTCAGTGGAGGCTTGCACATTGCTATGATGCTACACAGGTTTCAGTGGAGCTTCCAGACTAAGACAGACTAGGAAGAAAGAAAAGCCTGATGATCTCCTTTCAAAAACTAGCCAATGAAAACCCTATGAAAAAAAGACACTCTTGAGGAAATAATTTAATTAAACCTTATCAGAGCAACAACAACAACAAAAACCCTGTTAATCACAATGGTCCAGTCCCATTGTGCATAGGGTGGCCATGAGTAGGGGGAAGACTCCATGGCAACTAACAGCAATGACAAGACTGTTCAGGGTTCAGATGCCACCGGTTTGATCCCACCTTTGTGCATTACCCATTTGCCTTTTCCCTAATGGTTTGAGCATCAATGGGCAACCAATGCCTGGACCCATCATTTCATTAGCATTCTTCAAAGTGTTTCTAATCCATCTCCCTCTCCTCACTCCCTGGCTGTTTTCCTAATTTGTTTTCAAAGTTGATGTAAAAAAAACTACAAAGCCAACCCATTGCTGTTGAGACGATTCTGACTCATTGGAACCCTATAGGACAGGGCAGAACTGCCCCATGGGGTTTTCAAACCTGCAAATCTTTTATGGAAGCAGACTGTCATACCTTTCTCCTTCAAAGCTGATGTACTTCCCTAATGTCCACCAACTTTCCCTGATTGTCTTTCTCAAGAATAGCTAGCCCTGTCAAAAAAGGAAATGATTTAGTTGAATGTGATTCATTTTTAGTGACAATTGTGGTGTAATGTCAAGAAAGCACACTATGAAGTCAGAAAAACCAGATTAGAATCTCAGATCCAACACTTGACGGCCCAGGTGAACTTTGGCGCAAGTCACTTGACAACTTTCAGCTGGTTTCATCATCTGTAAAATGGGTATGTTAATAATCCCAACCTTGAATGTAAAATGGTACAGCCACTTAGGAAAACAGTGTGGCAGTTTCTGAGAATGTCAAACATAAACTTACCATATGACCCAGCAGTTTGACTCCTGGGTATCTACTGAAAAGAAATGAAAACATGTCCACATGAAGACATGTGTATGAATGTTCATAACAGCATTGTTCATCATAGCCCCAAAGTGGAAACAAACCAAATATTCGTCAGCTTGATGAGTGGATAAACAAAATGTGGTATAACCATACAATGGAATAAATATGACTCAGCAATAAAAAGGAACAAAACGTCACTAGACAATAAGATGGATGAAACACAAAATAATTATGCTAAGAACCAGACACAAAAGATCACATATTGTGGGGCCCATTTGTATGAAATATTCAGAAGAGACAAATCTATAGAGACAGAACTTAGATTAGTGGTTGTCTGGGGCTGGGGTTGGGAATGGGGGTTAACTGTAAATGGATACATGTAGCTGATTCTAGGGCCCAGGACTCTGCATTTTCAGCCTACAGCTGTTCCTGATCTAAACCGTCCGTGACTTACAGTTTTCAAAATGCTTGCTCTGGGCTGATTTTAGACTATAGATGTGGTACCCAAGAGGTTGTCCAGAGGAAATATAGCTGGGACAAGGTCATTCATTTGCATAACATCATTTCCACAGGGTTAAATGACTAAGTTGTGCCTGACCCAAGCCATGGTGTTATCAATTGCCTCATACGCATGTGAAAACTGGACAATGAATAAGGGAGACTGAAGAAGAATCAATGCATTTGAATTATGGTGTTGGAAAAAAATATTGAATATACCATGCACTGCCAGAAGAATGAAAACATTTGTCTTTGAAGGGGTACAGAGAGAATGTTCCTTAGAAGGGAGGATGGCAAGACTTCCTCTCATGTACTTTGGACATGTTATCAGGAGGGACCAATTTCTGGAGCAGGACATTATGCTTGCTAAAGTTGAGGATCAATAAAAAGGAAGAAGACCCTCAATGAGATGAATTGACACAGTGGCTGCAACAATGGTCTCAAACATAGCAACGACTGTGAAGATGGCACAAGGCTGGGCAGTGTTTCATTCTGTTGTACATAGGGTTGCTATGAGTAGGAACCGACTCAATAGCACCTGACAGCAACAACAAATCAGTGATTTTTCACCTGGGGAGACTCCCCCCGCTAGGGGGCATTTGGCAATGTCTGGAGATATTTTGATCTTTACAACTGGGGTGCTATTACCAACATGTAGTGGGTAGTGGCGAGTATGCTGCTAAACACATTCTGTGATGCACAGGACAGCCCCCTAGGACAAAGGATTATCTGGCCCCTAATCTCAACAGCACCAAGGTTGAGGAACCCTGGGTTAAATGAACAGTGCCCACCTTTCCACTTCCTCTATCTGCTTGGCTGGTTCAGGGTCACTAGGCTGTGGCAGAGGGAGTAGGGGAAACTTCCTAGGGGTGTCCTCAATGCCCTAAACTCTGCCCCCCTTTGCCAGGTAGTTTGTTGTTGTTGTTGTTGTTGTTTTATTGTGGTAAGTGTACATGTAACAAAACATTTGACATTTCAACAATCTTCACACATACAATTCAGTGACATTAATTATGTTCATCATGGTGTTCAACCACAACCCTTATCAGTTCCTGAATTATACCATCACCGTTAACAGAAGCTCAGTGTTGCCTAAACATTGAGTCCTCCTTTCCCCCTCCCTCCTGTGCTCACCCCTGGTAACCACTAATAAACTTTCGTCTCTATATACTTGCCTATTCTAGATATTTCATATGTTGTTGTTGTTAGGTGCTGTGGAGTCGGTTCTGACTCATAGTGACCCTGTGTACAATAGAACAAAACACTGCCCAGTCCTGTGCCAGTCTCACAATCGTTACCATGTTTGAGCCCATTGTTACAGCCACTGTGTCAATCCATCTCATTGAGGGTCTTCCTCTTTTTCCCTGACCCTCTACCAAGCATGATGTCCTTCTCCAGGGACTGGAGAATACCATAATTCAAAGGCATCAATTCTTCTTCAGTGTTCCTTATTCATTGTCCAGATTTCTCATGGATATGAGGCGATTGAAAATACTGTCACTTGGGTCAGGTGCACCTTAGTCCTCAAAGTGACATCTTTGCTTTTCAATGCTTTAAAGAGGTCTTTTGCAGCAGAATTCAACTTTTTACAGGTGTACAACTTATTGGCAGCAATTACATTAATTGGCTGTGCAACCCTACCCTTAATCAACTTCATTTTTTCATCCCGTGAACTGAAACTCAGTACTCCATAAGCAATGACCCCCTCTTTCATTTGCCTGTTCTTGTCTTTTTCTGTAAGTGAGGTCATAAATACTTATCCTTTTGTGATCGACTTATTTCACTCAGCATAATGTCTTCAAACTCCATCTATATTGTAGCATATATTAAGACTTCATTTCTTACTGGCCGAGTAGTGTTCCACTGTTTATCCATTCATCCGTTGATGGGCATTTAGGTTGTTTTCACCTTTTGGCTATTGTGAATAGTGCTGCAATAAACACTGATGTAAAACTATCTGTTTGAGTCTCTGCTTTCAAGTTTTTTGGATATGCCCAGGAATGGAATTGCCAGATCATACGGTAGTTCTAAGTGGTGCAGTGGTTAAATGTTCAACTGCTAACTGCAAGGTCAGTGGTTTGAACCCACCAGCAGCTCCACTGGAGAAAGATGTGGCAATCTGCCTCTGTAAAGATTACAGCCTTGGAAACCCTATGGGGCTGTTCTACTCTGTCCTATAGGGACACTATGAATTGAAATTGACTTGACAGCAAAGGGTTAAGGTAATTCTATTTTTACTTTTTTAAGGAACTGCCACACTGTTTTCCACAATGGCTGCACCATTTTGCATTCCCGCCAGTAATGGATCAGGGTTTCAATTTCCCCACATCCTCACCAACATCCGTTATTTTCTGTTTTGTTTTTATCTTAGCCATCCTAGTGGGCTAAAACAGGCATTCGACTATGTGGATCACAAATTATGAATAACATTGCAAAAAATGGGAATTCCAGAACACTTAATTGTGCTCATGTGGAACCTGTACATAACCAAGAGGCATTCGTTTGAACAGAACAAGGAGATACTGAGTGGTTTAAAATCAGGAAAGGTATGGCATCAGGGTTGTATCCTTTCACCATACTCATTCCATCTATACGCTGAGCAAATAGTCTGACACACTTGACTATATGAAGGAGAACATGGCATCAGGATTGGTGGAAGACTCATTAACAACAGTGATATGCAGATGACACAATCTTGCTTGCTGAAAGCAAGATGACTTGAAGCACTTACTGATGAAGATCAAAGACCACAGCCTTCAGTATGGATTACACCTCAACATAAAGAAAACAAAAATCCTTGCAACTGACCAACAAGCAATATCATGATAAATGGAGAAAATATTGAAGTTGTCAAGGATATCATTTTACTTGGATCTACAATTAACACTCATGGAAGCAGCAGTCAGGAAATCAAATGACCTGTTGCATTGGGCAAATCTGTTGCAAAAGACCTCTTTGAAGTGTTGAAAAGCAAAGATGTCACTTTGAGGATTAAGGTGAACCTGACCTAAGCCATGATATTTTCAATTGCCCCATATGCATGTGAAAGCTGGACAATGAATAAGGAAGACTGAAGAAGAATTGAGGCATTATGGTGTTGGCAGAGAATATTGAATATAACATGGACTGCCAAAAGAACAAACAAATCTGTCTTGGAAGAAGTACAGCCAGAGTGCTCCTTAGAAGGCAGGATGGTGAGACTTTGTCTCACATACTTTGTACATGTTATCAGGAGGGATCAGTCCCTGGAGAAGGACATTATGCTTGCTAAGGTAGAGAGTCAGCAAAAAAGAGGAAGACCCTCAATGAGATGGACTGACACAGTGGCTGCAACGATGGGCTCAAACATAGCAATGATTGTGAGAATGGCATAGGACTAGGGAGTGCTTTTCTGTGGTACCTAGGGTTGCTCTGAGTCGGAATTGACTTAACAGGCACCTAACAGCAGTAGGTGTGAAACGGTATCTCATTGTGGTTTCGATTTGCATCTCTCTGATGCCTAATGACTGTCAGCTTGTTCTAATAATGTGGTGGTAGCCTTTGGAGACGTGGCTGTGGTTAATTGGTGGCCATTTTGGTGAAGGGCCTCCTCAGGTGAGAGTCCTCTGATTTAATGGTGAGGGCAGGCCCAGCCCTCATCCTTGCTCACTGAGGTGAGGTAGAGACTTTCTTTGTGGTTTAGGAGCCAACGCTGTGTGGAAGGTGGGTGATTCTCTGAGCTCTGCCCACTGCTTTTTTTCTCCTACGGCCTAGTGGCTACAATGAGGTTGTGGCCATGGGACCCAGGCAGACTGAAGGGGACTGGGGTGAGCTGAGGAAGGCCAGGCAGGACTTAAGTGGCCTGAGAGGAAGGAAGGAAGGAAGCCTAAGCCTGAAGTGGGTGAAAGAAGTGGGGAGAAGTACTCTGGTGATTTATAATAACAGAATCACGCCATACGTGCTCTTCCACGTCTGGCTTCCCTCACTCAGCATAATGTTTTTGAGATTCATCTCTACTGTTGTATGGAGCTGAGAGGGCTCTTTCTCAGTGCTGTATTTGGCAATTGATGGCCCGCAGGCCATATCCAGCCCACGGTCTGTATTGTGCAGACGGTAAGTTAAGAATGGTTTTTATATTTTTTAAATGAGGAAAAAATCAAAAGAAGAACACTATTTCGTGACAGGTGAAAATAATACCAAATTCAAAGCTCAGTGCTTCCAAATAAAGTTTTATTGGAACACAGCCATGCCCACTTGTTTTGTATTGTCTGTGGCTGTTTTTGCGAAATGGCAGAGTTGAGTAGTTGTGACTGACCCTACAGCCTACAAAGCCTAAAATATTTACTATCTGGCCCTTTATAGGAAAAGGTTGGAACTCCCGTGTATAGTATTCCATTGTATGAATAAGTAAACTATCCATTCTATTGTTGTTGGACAATTACGTGGTCTTCAGTTTTGGGGTATTGTGAATAAAACTGCTATGAATGTTCTTGTACATGAATTTGGTGGACATAAGCACTCATTCCAGGAGTGGCATTGCTAGATCATAAGGCAGGAGTATATTTAGTTTTAGTTGTTAGGTGCCGTTGAGTTGGTTCCAACTCATAGCAACACTATGTACAACAGTAAGAAACACTGCCTGGTCCTGCACCATCCTTACAATCATTGCCACGCACGAGCTCATTGTTGTAGCCACTGTGTCAATCCATCTTGTGGAAGGTCTTTCTCTTTTTTCCTGACTTTCTACCTTACCAAGCATGATGTCCTCCAGGGACTGGTCCATCCTGATAACTTATCCAAAGTAAATGAGAAGAAGTCTACTAGCTTTAGTAGACACTGCCAAATAACTTTCCAAAGTGGCTATACTATCTTGCACTCCCCCTAGCAACACAGGAGACTTCTAATCTTGCCAACACTTGAAATTTCTGTCTTTTTTTCATTCTAGCCCTTTGGTATGTATGTGGAAGGGGCTGGGGTGATATGATGTTGAGGTTTTATTTTGCATTTCCGTGGTGACTAAATGACTAATGAAGTTGAGCAACTTTTCAAGTAAGTATTGGCTGTTTGGATACCTTCTTTTGTGAAGTGCCTGTTCAGCTCTTTTGTCCATGTGACACAAAAAAGGGGTTGCCTGTCTTTTATTCATTTGAAGAAGTTCTATATGTATTTGAAGAAGTTCTATACGTATTTGAAGAAGTTCTTTGTCAGACATCTGCCTGTGGTTTGCCTTTTAGTGGTATCTTTTGATGAACAAAAATTCCTCATTTTAATATATCAAAAAAACCAAACTCGTTGCCATAGAGTGGATTCTGACTCATAGCAACCCTACAGGACAGAGCAGAACTACCCTATAGGGTTTCCAAGGAGCAGCTGGTGGATTCAGCTGAGCTCTTAACCACTGTGCCACCAGGGTTCCTCATTTTAATGTAGCCCAAGTTATTTTCCTCTATGATTAATATACTTCTGTTAAACACTTGCCTACCCCAAGGTCACAAAGATGTCCTGCTTCTTTTTTTTTTTAATACAAACATTAAAAAAATTTTATTGGGGTAAAATATATATAACAAAAAAGTTGCCATTTTAGCCATTTTTAAGTGTACAATTCAGCGTTCTACATTTTCTTTTAAAAGTTTTCTTGACTTTGCTTTTCCATTTAGATCTCCAAGGTGTCTGGAACTGAGTTTTGTGATGGTGTGAGGAAGGATCAAGGTTCACTTTTTTCTATATGGTCATCCAGCAGACCCAGTACCATTTATTGAAGACACCAGCCTTTCCCCACTGCTCTGCCGGTTGTTTTTGTTTGACATAAATAACATAACCACATGGTCCAACCTTCCAAAAGGCAAAAAGATACTCAGAAAAAATCCCCTCTCCTGCCCATGTCTGCCATTCTGCTAGTTAATGTTCATTACTCCAGGAACCAATTATTTGTTTCTTTCCCACAGTTTTATGTATAAAGAAGTAAATACATACATAATTTCCCCAATTACTTTTTTAAAAATTTTATTGTGTTTTAGATGACAGTTTACAGCATAAATTAGTTTTTCATTCAAAAATTTATACACAAATTGTTATGTGACATTGGTTGTGCCATATCATTTCCCAAAACGGTTGTACCATTTTGCATTCCCAATAGCAGTGCACGAGAGTTCCATCTCCTGCCAGCCTCTTCAATATTTGTTTTTTTTTTTAATTCGTGCCACTAATGTTGGAGTGAGATGGTATCTCATTGTGGTTTTGATTTGCATTTCTCTAATGGCTAGTGATCGCGAGCATTTCCTCATGTGTCTGTTAGCCGCCTGAATGTCTTCTTTGGTGAAGTGTCTGTTCATATCCTTTGCCCATTTTTAAGTTGGATTATTTGTCTTTTTGCTGTTGAGGTATTGAAGTATTCTACAGATTTTAGAGCCCATTACTTTTTTTACTGTGGTAAATATACGTATATATAGCAGTGATTATATATATGTGTGTGTGTGTGTGTTGCTACCCATTGCCATTGAGTTGATTCCAACTCATGGTGACCCCATGTGTGCAGAGTAGAACTGCCCCATAGGGTTTTCAAGGCTATGACCTTTTGCAAGCAGATCGCCAGACTTGACTTCCAAGGCAGCTTTGGGTGGGTTCGAACCACCAACCTTTCAGCTAGCAGTTAAGTGTTTATCCGTTTGCACTGCCCAAAGATATGTACATATATGTATACATATATATATATACATATATATATATGTATAATCTTAGTCATCTAGTGCTGCTCTAACAGAAATGCCACAAGTGGATGGCTTTTAACAAGAGAAATTTATTCTCTCACAGTCCAGTAGGCTACAAGTCCAAATTCAGGGCATCAGCTCCAGGAGAAGGCTTTCTCTCTCTCTCAGCTCTGGAGGAAAGTCCTTGTGATGCGTAAGTCTTTCCTTGGTCTGGGAGCCTCTCAGTGCAGGAACTTCAGGTCCAAAGAACGTGCTCTACTCCTGGCACTGCTTTCTTGGTGGTATGAGGTTCCCATGTGTCTCTGCTTGCTTCTCTCTTTTATATCTCAAAAGAAACTGGATTAAGACAGTATCTAATCTTATAAACCTCATCAGTATAACCTCATCACAGTGATAGAATTTATAACACATAAGGAGATCACATATAACCTCATCATAGTAATAGAGTTCACAACACCTAAGGAAATCACATCACATTACACAATCATACAATACTGGGAATCATGACCCAGCCAAGTTTACAGATATTTTTGGGGGACACAATTCAATCCATGACTATATATATCCATATATATAGTAGTTCTAAAGGATATATATATATTAAAACATTTGCTGTTTCAACACCAATTTTACAAAACACTATGCATTCTCTTCTACATCTTACATTTTTCTTCACTTACTAATATGAAATGAACTTCAAGATATTACGTGGAAAAATGTCCTTTTTCATTGTGTGTGTGTGTGTGTGTGAGTGAGTGACCACAGGGTCTGTCACTGTATGAATGGAACACAATTTATTTTGATAACCCTCCACCGACAGATAGCTAGGTTCTTCCCTATCTTTTGCTACAGATGAGGCTGTAGTGAATAGCCCTGTGCACTTCTCATTTTACACAGCCGTGTGTATCTTAGGAGAAATTCATAAAGGGAGAATAAAAAAGGCCCGTTGCCATTGAGTTGATTCCGACTCATAGCAACTCTACAGGACAAAGTTGAACTGCCCCAGAGGGTTTCCAAGGCTGTAAATCTTTATGGCAGCCGACTGCCACATCTTCCTCCTGTGGAGTGACCGGTGAGTTCGAACCATCGACCTTTCAGTTAGCAGCCAAGTGCAGGTATATAATTGTTGTTGTTGGCAACCGTCGAGTTGATTTTGACTCAGTGACCCTGTAGGACAGAGAACTGCCCGTAGGGTTTTCTAGGCTGCAATCTTTAAAGGAGCAAATTGCCAGGTCTTTTCTCCCGTGAAAAGGCTGATGGGTTCAAAACTGCCTACCTTTTGGTTAGCAGCTGAGTGTTTAACCACTGCACCACCAGGACTCCAGAGGTAGAATAGCTACCTAAAAGGGTGTGTGCCTTTGTCATTTTGATGGCTATTTGCAAACTGAGGGCTTACTGTGGGAGAATAGGCATTATACCCTCATCCATTGGAAACCCTGGTGGTGGTGTGGTTAAATGCTATGGTTGCTAACCAAAAGGTTGGCAGTTCAAATCCACCAGGTGCTCCTTGGAAACCCTATGGGGCAGTTCTACTCTGTCCTATATGGTTGCTATGAGTCGGAATTGACTCAATGACAAGGTTTTTTTTTTTTTTTTTACCTGCATTCATGCAGGGCTCAATGAGTCTTTGTGAGCCAGCTACATCCCAGGCGCTATGCTAGGCAGTGGGCATAGGTGGCGGGTATGGCTGACATATAACCATCACCCCAAAATATGTAATCACCAGCTGAGGCCAAGGCTCTGAAAGAAAAGGCGGTGGTTCTGAGAGACCATAAAACAAAGATGCCTGATGGGGCTCCTCAAAAGAGGTGACATTTGAGCCACAGCAGGAAGAATGATGGGGTTATCTAGGCAGGAGAAGGTGACATATGGAGCAGGAGGCTGTCCAGGCTGAGGAGACAGCAAGCACAGAAACCTTGGAATAATTTTCTCTGACTGCATAACAAATAGCCCCAGAGTTTAGTAGCTTAAGTCAATGAAACTCATGTATTATCTCTCATGGTTTCTGTGGGATGGCAATTTGAGAGCAGCTTAGTTGGGCAGTTCCAGCTCAGGGTGTCTCAGGAGGGTGCAGTCAGATGTTGGCCAGGGTGGCAGTCATCTGAAGGGGACTGGAGGGGCCACTTCTAAAGTGGCTCACTCACGTCGCTAAGAAATTAGCTCTTCTTCCCGTGGGCCTCCCCACAGGGCTGCTTGAGTGTCCTCACAGCATGGTGGCTGACTTCTTTCAGAGAAGGTAATCCAAGGGAAGAAGGTAGCGCTGCAATGCCTTTTGTGACCTAGCTTCAGAAGTCACACACCGTGCTCTCTTGGCCACACAGACCTGCTCAGATTCAGTGTAGGAGGGGCTTCCACAAGACTGTGAGTACCCAGAGGCAAGGATCGGTGGAGTCCCTCTAAAAGGCTAGTTACCACAGGTCTTAGTGAGGAAGAGGGTGGGAGTGTTCTGGATGTGGAAAGAAGACAATGTGGCTGGACTAGGGTGAGTGAGGGAGTAAGTGGTGAGAGCTGAGGTCAGCATTTAGACCTTGAGGGCTGCAGTGAGGGGTTGGGCTTACCCTAAGGGCACCGAGGAGCCATCCAGGTGTGTCTAGTGGGGTAGTGAGGAGGTGACATGATCAGATTTGGGTTCTGAGAAGCTCCCTCCTGCTGCTGTGTGGAGAATAGACTGGGGTAGGCCCAAGTGGCCACCCAAGAAGGAGGCTGGGCAGGCACCCAGGAGAGAGGCGAGTGCGGCAGCCATGGAGGGGCAGATTAACTAACTCAAGGGCTGTTTGAAGGAAAAATCTACAGGGCTTGGCAGCAAGCCTCTTGTGATCCCAAACAGAGCTGTCAGCCTGCTCAAGGGCCCTCCAAGGAGCAAGCGACTGACCAGCACACTCCAGGGGACTTGGGTTTCCCCAGATCCGATTCCTGGCTTGGGCAAGTCACTCCAGCCTGTTGGGGGAACTTGCCAGGCCTGCTCTGGGTCTTCCTGCCTGGCCGCTCCCCCATCCAGGGCAAGAGTGGCAAAGTGCCCCTGTTGAGCCCTGGAATACTATCACCACTTCTGCCCTGGCCTCTACTGGGCCTGTCACCAAGTGAGAGGTCAGTGCTGTGACTAATTCCCCAACATCTGGAGTGACTCAGCTCTGGCCTTTTGATTGACCATGGCTCCGGCCACGTGGCCATCCCTTGGCCAGCTCTCGTGCTTCGGGCTGCCGACTTTGGATGGGCTGACACATGGCCTGCTGTTCCCTCTCCTGGCCACTCTGGAGGATGGAATGTGGTCTGGGAAGCTGGAAGATTGGGCCTGACAAATCTTTCTTGTGGGGTTTGCGGACACTACTTTGGAGACGGTGAAGAGGAGGCAGAGTGAATGCCCACAAGAGATGAACGTGGTTTCTTCCAGAGGCTTCAATCATTTCTCTCAAGGGATGAGTCCATTTCTAGATGGGGGGAGGGGGCCTCTGGTGATCCAACAAGTCACTCCGGAGGATCCCGGAAGCCGGCCCTCCCCCCACCTTGTCTGCCACTTCTCATGGTCAGGAGGGTGGGGTGAAGCATATGGTGCAGGGACTGGGTACAAACCTGGGTGTGCAACCTGACCTGATGTGGGCCTCAGGTTCCCTGCTTACAGAACGGAAATTACATTTTGTGGGGGAGAAAATAGCTTTTTTACCTACTAACAGTTGCATCATCACTCTGCACCAGGCACCATCTACACAAATTCAACTGATATTTGTGTTTTTCTGTGTGAGCCCTTGAGAGATTCAGCTGTGTACAAGGTAGACGAGGTCCCTGCCCTTTGGAGTTCCTAGTCTATGCAGGGGTCAGCACACTAAGGGCCTCAGGCCAGGCCAAAGCCAACCCATCACTTGTTTTTGTAAATAAAGTTTTATTGGGCTGCCTGCTTGTTGACATATTGTCTCTGGCCACTTTCATGCTAAAAATGGCAGTTGAGTAGTTATGACACAGACCGTGTGGCCCATAATGCCGAAAACATTTACTATCTGGTCTTTTACAGAAAAGGTTTGCTGACCCCTGCTCTAATGGGATAGGCAGTAAAGAAGAATCTCTGATGGTGGTAAATGCTATGAAGAAATAGGGTAATGGGATGGAGTGACTGGGGGCTGAGAGGCTGCTTCCAGGTGGTCAGGGGAAGCCTTTGTTTGGAGGCAGCATTTGCACTGTAGGAATCTCCCAGAAGAGTGGTCTCGGCAGAGGGACAGCAAAGGCCCTGAGGCAAGTAAGAGCTTGAAAGAATAAAAGAAGATTAAAGAAGCTGGGGCTTTGGAAGTGGAGAAGGAGACCCATCAGGCAGGGCCCTGCAATTTACCATTGGGGTAAAAGCTTAGATTTTATTTCAAGGGCAATGGCAAGTTTTGGCAGGTGCTGGTCCTGGGGCAGGGGGTGGGAGGGAGAATGGCACGGTCCGATTCGATTTTTTGAAAAGCTCTCTGGCTGCAGTTTGAAGGAACTCTCCGGGGCCGCTGGGAGGCCAGGGAGGAGGCTGCTGGAATAGTCCTGGAGAATGATGATGGCCAACTGGGCTGGGGTGGCAACAGAGAGGATAAGCAGAAAGACCTGGGCTGTATTTCAGAGGAAATTTCACAGGAGTTGTTCATGTTTTACACGTGAGAGGAATTCAAGATGGTATCTGGCTTTTTGGTCTGAACAATTTGGGAGCAGACAGTTGGGCTAGAAGCCCAGATTTGGCACCAGCTTGTCCTTGGAAAAGCCTTTTTTTTTTTTTTTTAATGTGCCTGAGCCCTCGTCCCATCATAAAATGGGTCGAGTCATCCCTTCCTCAGAAGATTGACCAAGGCTAATCAAAGAATGTTGATTTTTCTTTGTAATCAGAGAAGAGCCAATTGAGCAGAAGTGCCCAATAAGTATAGCTGCTCTTCCTGAGTAGAGGCCCCTGAACAGCAGTTCTCATCTGTCACCGTGGCCTTGTAAGCACCCCTTTTCCCAAGGGGGGTTAGGAGCCTGGATGCTGGGTTCTGACAGGTCTATGGGGACTGAGCTTCACTCTGGTGACATTGTTTACTACTTGCCACCCTCCCCTCTCTCTGTCCTGCCTCCTTAGTCCAGTTCCTGCAGTGTTGTCCCTCTGGCCTCTGGCCAACCCTGGGGTCACCGTTTTGTACTCAGCCTCTGGCAATAGACACCTGGGTTCATGATCCCTGCTGCTTACTGAGTCTATAATCTTGGGTAAGGGGCCTCAGGGTCAGAGTCCTTTGCAGAGACAGATTACCCAATAAGCGAGGTATGCACAGGCTTATTTGTGCTTAGTTACTAATCTGTAGGGCCCAATTTCACCTGTTTTTCACCACATTTTGAAATGTAAAATCATGCCCTACAGATTAGTTAGTAAATACAAGTAAGCACCTGTGTACCTTGCTTACTGTAAGCTCATGTGCACATTGTTTACTAGTTAATCCACCTCTAGTCCTTTGCAACAAACATCCTAGGCCATGGGAAACAGGGTCTTAATACCTCCCCTTATGGTTGTTAAGGATTAAATAACTCTTCCAAAGAGCTGTACTTATTCAATCTGTATACTGAGCAAATAATCCAAGAAGCTGGACTATATGAAGAAGAACGCGGCATCAGGATTGGAGGAAGACTCATTAACAACCTGCATTATGCAGATGACATAACCTTGCTTGCTGAAAGTGAATAGGACTTGAAGCACTTACTGATGAAGATCAAAGACCACAGCCTTCAGTATGGATTGCACCTTAATATAAAGAAAACAAAAATCCTCACAACTGAACCAGTAAGCAACATGATAAACTGAGAAAAGATTGAAGTTGTCAAGGATTTCATTTTACTTGGATCCACAATCAACACCCAAGAAAGCAACAGTCAAGCAGTCACATGACACATTGCACTGGGCAAATCTGTTGCAAAAAGACTTCTTTAAAGTGTTAAAAAGCAAAGCTGTCACTTTAAGGACTAAGATGCACCTGACCCAAGCCATGAAATTTTCAATTGCCTCATATGCATGTGAAAGCTGGACAATGAATAAGAAAGACTGAAGAAGAATTGACGACTTTGAATTATGGTGTTGCAGAAGGATATTGAATATACCATGGACTGCCAAAACAACAAACAAATCTGTCTTGGAAGAAGTACGACCAGAATGCTCCTTAGAAGCAAGGATGATGAGACTTCGTCTCAGGTACTTTGGACATGTTATCAGGAGGGATCAGTCCCTGGAGAAGGACATCATGCGTGGTAAAGTAGAGGGTCAGCGAAAAAGAGGAAGACCCTTGATGAAATGGATTGAGACAGTGGCTGCAACAATGCGCTAAAGCATATCAACGATTGTGCGGATGGAGCAGGACCGGGCAGCGTTTCATTCTGTTGTACACAGGGTCGCCATGCATTGGAACCGACTCAACGGCACCTAACAACGACAAGGGCCTAGTATAGTACAGTACACAAACCAGTTGCCATCGTCAAGTGGATTGGCTGGTGGATTCGGACTGCTAACCTTTTGGTTAGCAGCCGAACTCTTAAGCACTGCGCCCCCAGGGCTCCTAAAGTACATAAGTGCTGACTAAACATTAAATGAATAGCCATTAATGGCAGTCTTACTAATATTTTCAGTCCTGCTGGATCCTGCTATGCTTGGGTAACCCATAGCAACCAGCGGGCCTGAGGTCCACTTCTATCCAGGGAGATCCCGCCCACCCCCAGCTGTTGGGGTGTGTGTGTGCATACAAATGCATTCACTTTTTAACTACAAAAATGTAAAAATATACCACAATTGTTAACTCCGTTCTAGTGCTATTTAAACACACAGGCTGTGGAAGTGGCCTGGGCCTCCCTGCACCGCCAAAGTCCTTGGTGCTAGCTACACATCCCGTGTATCCTCAAGATTTTCTGAAGTAGGTGCTATTAACCTCTTTTGACAGATGAGGAAACTGAGGCTGAGTCCAAATGGCTGCCCAAGGTCGTATAGTAAGCAGACAGGTGGAGGTGGGGTTGAAACTGAAGACTTTAACTCAAGAGCTCACACGTTCGTAACCCCCTGCGGCTGGTGGCTACTTTATCCTTAACCTGCCCAAAAGAATGAATGAATGACCGTCTCTGGCAGGGCGCCCCCTCCCCTGGAAACGGCGGAGCTTGGACGAGCCCACTGTTCCACACGGGGGTGCGCAGCGGCCTCGCGCATGCGCGGCCGCTATGCACAGCCGGCTCCACTCTGTCCGCACGCACTTGTTACGGCCTCTCTTCGCTTGGTACGTCCCGCCTTCCCCCGCGTTCGGACCTGCGTGGTACGCGCCGCCGCCGTTCACCGCCCCTCCCCGTCAGTTTCCGCGCGAAAAGCCGGGGCCGCCCGCGCCGCTGCCGCCGCTTGAACTGCATTCTCCGAGATGCCTGCCCGCACCGCCCCGGCCCGGGTGCCCGCGCTGGCCTCCCCCGCCATCTTACTGCCCGACGATGTCCGCAGGCGGTAAGTGCCGCGGGAGACCACGCACTCGAGGGGAGGCACAGCACTGGGGTGGGGGGGGGGTCGCTTCCCCTCCGGGCGGCCAGGGTCCGCCGCTGACAGGCGGGCGCGCATGCGCGGGGTGGTGCGGCGGCGGTTGGCGCGGGCAGGGTGGCACTTCCGGTCGCGCGCGCCCCTGGCCATTTGGCGCCAAAATGAGCCAAGGCCCCTTGCAGGTCCCTGGTGGCTAGAAACTTGGGGTCTCTTCAGATACCAGAGTAGAGCAAGCGTTGGGTTCGCCTCGGGGGTCCTCTTCCCTAAGCAGCCGCTGGCCGGGCTCCTACTGCCAGCCTGGTCGGGCAGGAAGTGGGCAGCCCGCAGCCCTCCGGACACCCCTCAGCCCCGGCAGTCCGGCCTCTACTTCCGGTGCCTGACCGGCTCGAGGGTCGGGGGCGCCTCGGGTTCCCCTTGGCCCCCACGACCCCTACGCGCTGTGCACCCCGATGGCGGCCTCCAGAGACGGAGGTGGCCGGTCAGGGCCCGGGTGCAGCCGGCTCAGGTTTTCGAGCCCGGTCTTACTTGGGGGGCTCCGCTGGGGAAGTCGTGTTCTGGAAGAACTCTTACCGTGCACCGCAGGGCCAGGGCTGGGGCAGTGTGAAGGCTGGATGTGCTCTGGTCTTTCCTAGGAAATCTGTGCCTCTGAGGCATGGGCACCGAGGAAGCCTTGCTTGTGAGAACCGGCTGCGGTTTCCAGTATGTGGGTGAGGGGGCCCACTAATGTCTGGGCCCCCGCCAGAGTACTTCATGCCTAAGTAGGGACCTCTGTGGGAAGACCATTTGATCCAGGTCTTTGGTCGTGATGGGTGTCACAGTCACTCTGAAAACTTGTTCCAAGTGAGGTGTGCAGGTAGACTAACGGGAACCCTGATCAGGCCTGAACACTTAAAACCAGATTTGTGAACCTGGTTTTGCCATGCCTTTGCTTTCTCTAACCAGCCTCTATGGTTGTGCCAGGTCGGTTCTGATTTGGGCTGTTTGGGGTGGGATAGAGGTACTTGGGTCTCTGTACCAGGGGTTTAAGGTTCAAACTACTTCTTAACCAGGGAATGTGTCTTGTGGGAGGAAGCCATAGGTCCCCCTCTCCCCCAAGATATAACGGGATTTAAAATGGAAGTGGAATTATGAAAGTACCTGGCTTCATGATGTTAGGCCCCAACAAGAGAAGTTTGAGCCCAGCCTTATTTACCTTGATGGTGAGAACTCTTCCTCTACTGACTTGTTTATGGCCTTGGGAAAGTGTATACTTTCTGCATCTGTGGACTAGGATTAATAACATGGATTTTAAACTGGCAGTGGATTAAATGAGAATATGCCTGTCACATAAAGGCTCAATTGTTAGCATTGTTATTGACTAACTTAGCTTAGTTTTTTCACTTCTGTTAATCAGTTACTAATTATATAATGTGCTTTACATTATCAGTTAATCCTCAGGAGTTCTTAAGAGTGGATGCTGGAGGAGTTCACTGCTAGGAAGCAGGGGTTCCTGCCTAGGCCTGCTTCTTGCCAAAGCCCTCTTTGAGTAGGGCTTGGCTGTGAAGAGGCTTAGGTGCTCTGTTTGGCCCACACAAGTGTTTTGTTTGGCTGAATTTGAATACCTTTAGGTGAGCTCTGGTGGTGCAGTGGTTAAGTGCTGCACTGTTAACTGAAAGGTCTGTGGTTCAAACCCACCAGCTGCTCTATAGGAGAAAGATGTGGCAGTCTGCTTCCATAGAGATTACAGCCTTGGAAACCCTATGGGACAGTTCTGCTCTGTTTTATAGGCTCACTGTGAGTCAAAATCAACTTGATGGCAGCAGGTTTGGTTTTTCGGTTTAGGTTAGTCTTACAATCCACCATTCACCCTGGGTCCAATATTACTTTGGGCTAGAATTGCCCACTGTAGGTATGGAGTTTTGAAAGCCTGCTTTAGACCATGTGGTGGTAATTGAAATGTCAGTTTATGTGACCCGCTCAACAACTTTTTTCAAATTTACATTTGGGAATATTTCATGGTACACAAAAATAACATGCACAAACATGACATTCAGACTTAGATTTGTAAATAGAGGTATAACTTCTTGATTTAGGAAAATTAGTAGAGAAGCATAATCTATAATATAAGAGGTACATAAATCGAGTAGACTATTCTAGGAGCTAAATTTGGCCTGGTCCTCATTATGCAGCTCTTGCAGTTTCTGTCACTTCTGCTAACTTTTGTTTATATGGCAGCTTCCTTTTTAAACTCAGATATGGCTCCATTAGATGTATAATGATACTAGAAAGAATTTTAATGATTGGATTTCTAAGTCTTTAATTTTTTTTTGAAGTATATATCCTTTGCCTTTCAGGGCAAGCCACATTTTTCTGCTTGGTTTTTCTTACTTTGTGCAAGCTGTCATCATTTGTACAGAAATGGTGATCGTCTATTTATCTTCCTGTTGCCACTCTTACCCTGAGTCAGGTCTGTATTCTAGAGTGTGGAAACTCTGATCCTCTTAAAACACAGATTGGATACAGTGGTTTTCCTGCCCCACACACTGCCTGGTGCACTTGGCACAAAGTCCAGACTCCCTGTCCACTTGCCTGCCTCATCGCGTGCTCTTCTCATGAGCCACACAGGCCTTCCTCTTTCAGGTTCTCACCCTGCCTGTGCAATGGGAACAGCGAGAGGCTGGGCTCCACCTTCCCTTCCCAAGCTGGCTACTGTCCTTTCATCCTTAAGACCACTGCTCAGAAATAAGGGTGTTGAATTCTGTCAGCACACCCAGTGTGCTGCTTTTGCAACCCTGGAGTTGATGAATATTTCAGGGACTGTTGTCAGACTGTGTTTGCCTTTTTCATTATATCTGCAGCCTGGGGCACAGTAGCCTCTCAAATGTTTGCATGCCTGAGTTTCCCTTTTGATGAAGCCTAGGTTTACATACTGATATTAGCAACCTCCTTAGCACAACTCTGATTAGTCTTTACAATTATCACAGCTTTCTTATCTGCTATTTATTCTGTGATTAGATTAAGCAAGGTCTTGAAATTCTTAACTCTAGTTCTGTGCTCCCTACTGAGTAGGTATTGAAAAGGACAAAACTGATTTATCTTTTGGAGAACTGCTCCCCTGCAGTGGAATTTAAAGGCAGACTACTTGGGTTCAATCCCGCCTGCCACTTACCAGCTTTGTGACCAAGTGATCTAACCTCTGGTTGCCTTGTTGTCTTCATCTGTAAAATACTCCACAGGGGTGTTATGAAGATTTACTGAGCTGATAGGTGTAAAGGAGTTAGGGCAGCACCCTCACAGAAACCCCTATCACTGGTTATCCCATGTTCAGCTGAGTATCCAATTTCCATCAGGGGAGCATAATTTAAAATACAGACGGGCAGATCTGACGCTGCGGCTGGTGTTAAGGTGGTGCCGTGTGCCGTGTGGAACTGAGGTAAATGTTGCTCATCCCATCCTTCCTTTCTGCTTGACTTCTTGTAGCGCCGTCTTCATTTACTATTTCTGCTGCTCCCTTAGCTTGTGTTCCTATTCTTGATTAGAAATTTTTTCTCTTAAGGATAGAGGTGGCTTCCTTAGTATCTTGTTTCGTAAATCTTTGTATCCTTGGCTTTTATGATGCTGTTTACTACCAGGGGGCTTTCTTTATTGAATTTTTTCCCCTTTTCTTGTATTCCTGGACCCTCATGTCTTCTAGTCCTAGGACTTCTGGTCTCAGCGATCGGGCTGCTACCTGGAGATGGCTACCTCGAATTCTGATGCCTTTCCTGAGAGCCATTCCTAGTTTCTAGGTGATGAACGGCCATCTAGACAGCTACCATAAACTCCTAAACATCATTCCTGAAACTATTGTCCTGCCTGGTCTCCTTCCTCCCCACCAAAAAGTTCTGAATTGCACAGGTTCCTGTATTAGTAACAAATTACCACAAACTTGGTGGCTTAAATAAAACAACATAAGTTCATTATCTTGTAGTTCTATAGGTCAGAAGGTCTAGTACTGATTTAACTGGATTAAAATCAAGGTGTCATTTGGCAGGCTGTATTTCCTTTCTGGAGGCTCTATGGCAGAATGTCTCCTGCTCATTTGGTTGTTGGCAGAATTCAGTCCCTTGCCATTATAGGACTGAGGTCCCGTTTTCTTGCGGGGGTCATTCCCGGTTCTTAAAATCTGTTGCCGTCAAGTCGATTCCGACTCACAGTGGCATATAGAGGCCACCAAATCCTTTGGCTTGTAGCCCCCTTCTTCCATCCTTCAAAGCTAACAAGGGTGGGTCGAGTCCTTATGCCACACCTCTCTCTTAACTTCAGCTCGGGAGATTCTGCTTTTAAGAACTCTTGTGATTAGATTGGGTCCACTGGATAATCCAGGATAATCTCCCCATCTCGAGGTCCATAACCTTAACCATATCTGCAAAGTCCCTTTTGCCAAGGAAGGTAACATATTCACAGGTTTCTGTGATTAGGGTGTGGACGTCTTTGAGGGGCCATTATTCTGCACACCACACATAGTGCCTCAGTGTCTACCTACCTCACCCACCATTCAGCCGGCCTCAAGAGGAAGGGCTGACAGAACTTGGTAACTTCTCTTGCAGTGGTCTCCACTTTTGCTGCTACAACTACATTTCAGACCAGCAGTTCTGATTTAGGAATGTTAGAGTAACTTAACATTTTAAAATCTCCTCCTATGTAGTCTATAGTGCCCATTTCTGCCGGATTAACTTTCCTAAAGCACGGCTCTGAGATTGTGGCTTCTACCTCCCCTGTGACTGCATGGATGGTTTGTTGATATGGAACAAAAGTGATGATTTTTAGCTTGCCATTTGTCACCTTCCTCAGAGTGACCGCCAGCCTCCTCACTCTGGACTTGCCTTTTTTACCTTGTGTGTCAGCAGATGTGTGTTTGTTTCCTGGGTGTACCCTGAACTGCATCCCCACTGTGGTGCTTCTGTTGGGACACCTCCCTCTGCCCAGTTACACAGGGCTCTCAGCTGTCTGGATCCCTCCTTCTTGATGCTCTTTCTCTTCCAAATCCCTCAGATTTTAACGGTATTTGTCTTCTTCACTGTCCTGTATATCTTATCTCCCTTATGAGACTAAATCTCTGAGGGAAGAAACTAGGAGTGAATCATGGGCCCTCAGGCTGGGAGAGATCTAAGGTGGTTTTATCTCATCATGGCTCCTGTTCTTGAGTACTCTGCTAGCTCTATGACATCCATCTCTAATCCTCCTGGTTACAAAGATAAAGCAGATATAAGGTGGTGTCATCACAGTTTTACTGAGGAAAGGATGGAATTGCAAGTTAAGGCCCATGTGGACGCTGGGGAGGAGAAGCTAGCTCACTGCTGAGCAGCTTCCATCCTGTCAGCACTTCTGATTCTTCTGTGCCTGCCCTGTGCTCCAACCTTCCACACTGCGGCCAGGCAGGTTAAATCCAGTCTTCACCGGGCAAGACATCCTAGGTATCCTTAAGATTTCTTTGTTCCTGTTTTTGTCAGGCTAAATGTCTCAGTTCATAGGAAGGGTTGAGAGAATTCAGAGCCGTAGATCTGTCTTGTGCCCACATGTGGGAGTGATCAGAGTTCTGGAAAGGGCACCTTGCTGGGCTTCATGGTCAGTGAACTCCTGAGGTAACTTCAGGACCAAGGCACTGTCTGGCTCCTCAAGGTAGGAGCTGTGTCCTGCCACAATTTTATGAGCAGAATGACTGAGAAGTCAGATGGAATGCTACTTGAGCTGCACGTGAGCCTCTGGCTTTAAGTGCTGAGTTTTGTGGCTGTCCTGGTGTAGAGCTCTCCCAGGACCTGAGTTACTGCTGGGGTGGAATGAATTTTGCCTGGAAGGGGTGCCATGTACTCCTGGAAATCTTAGTTCCAGTATTCTTGAGTCCAAATCATACAGTGTTACCACTGTGTCTGCAGGGTGCTAAGTGTCTTTTCGCAGAAATGCCTTTTCCGACCACCCACAAGTCAGGAGGTCCCTGCCTGGTGGCACCAGCATCCACTTACCAGGTCTCTGCCTGGGGCAGGGCCTGGCATGCAGTACGCACCCATAGTTGTGAGTGGCGATTGAAGTCCACATGTGCTTGGAGCAGCCACTGTATGACATCAGTCCAGCAAAGCCCATCACTTTTGGTTTTGCTGCTTACACTTGCCTTCTGGAAAGACCAGCCTAGAAGAGCTGTGTTTCTGTCCTTCGGGCTAGTGGTTACAGCACCTGGTCTGTGTCGGTGCTGGATGGAAGGGTGCAGAGTTAGAGGAGGCCTAGTCCCTGCCCAGGGTTCTCCCTCTCCTCTGACAGATGCTCATCCAGCTGGTTAAACCTGTTCTCATCCCACTGCCCTCAGTCAGCAAGCACCTAGACTAGGAGCAGTAGCCTCTCTGCTCATCTCCCTTTCCTTTGCATCTTCTCTTGTTTTCCCCCTTCCTCCTAAGAAGGCAAGACACTTATCTTCAATAATCAAATGATTTTCCAGCCAAACTCATGACAGTTCTGCACTTCCGAACAATTAGGTACAAATATTCCTAAGGGTAAACTCTCTTTGGTTAGATGCCAGCCACCTTTTCTAACGTCCTGTCTCGCCCTGGCCTGCACATGGGCACCCCCTGCTGCCCCAGATGCCTTGACTCCCCCTTTTATACATTCCTTATTAGAATGCTGCCAGCCCCAGCTCGGTCTTTGGGAATATTAGCTTCCTGTTCCCCACAGTATCCTGTGGTCCTGGGTCGCTTATTCTAACACACATGGCCACGCTGTGGCACACCCTTGTACAGGCTCTTGCTAGACCCAAATAGAGGGAGACCAGCTGTATGTCATTTAACTGCTAGGAGGATTCCAGCTGTGTGACCTGCTCCCTTCTTCTGGTACTTGTAAAAATAGTATATATTATGGTAGAGAGCTCTTATGTCATCTCTCCGCATTATCAGAAAAACCATCTTCAGATGGGTCCTCATTCAGATCACAAATGACTTCTTAGTGTGTAGGCATTACTGTAGGATATTCTAGACATTGGAGGGAGAAAAAAAGTCACTTTTTTTCCTTTCTAACATTCACATGTGTTAAAAGGAACCTGGGTGGCACAAGCACTTTGCGACCAGGTGCTAACCTAAAGGTTGGCGGTTCAGACCTACGCGGCAACTCCATGGAAGAAAGGCCTGGTGATCCTCTTTTGTAAAAATTACAGCCAAGAAAACCCTACGGAGCAGTTCTACTCTGTAACACATGGGATTGCCATGAGTCAGGCTGACTTGATGGCAACTAGTGACAACATATATGTTAAACTTATTTCCAGAGTTGATTAACTGTCATATTAATTCTTTTATTGTGGTAAAAATATATACAGCAAAGCATATACCAAATTAACAGTTTCTACATGTGTAATTCAGTAACATTGATTACATTCTTCGAGTTATGTAACCATTCTTGGTATCCTTTTCTAATTTATTTCACTACCATTAACATAAACTGACTGCCCCCTAAGCAAAATCTTCCCCTATCCCCCCGAATTAATTCTTACAGGTTAAAAAAAAAAAAAAAAAGCTCAATAAGTGTTTTTCTTTCTTCCCCCAGGCTCAAAGATTTGGAAAGAGATAGCTTAACAGAAAAGGTAATCCAGCTTAACATTTTTTTTTTTTAAACTGCCAAATGTGACTGATAGATACCTTGTGCTAATTAAAAGAGATTAGCTTCCTTTAAGTGAATCTGCTCTTTTTCCCATGAAATGTCAAGGATAACTTGGATACTCTACAGTAATAATAGTTGAATTTTGGTAACTCGTTGCAGAGTTACCGTCAGCTCTGGACTGTAACTTGTCCTGATAACACTGTTTTCAGGTGCACAGTTTTGTCCTATCACACCACTGTATCTTTCTCCCACCTCTGATCTTCCATTTTCACTGCTTTGGAGGTGAATGTGATGTGAGCTTCTTGGAAACATCATGAATGTGTTTTGTGAATATTTAGTTTTTTGGCTGAGACATCATTGCTTGCCATTTGGTCGTTATTACATGTCCAGGCAACTTAATTATTTGTGTTTTAGTCCATTAATTAATGGCTTGGGAGTTTGAGGACTTCTAAACCTATATCCTTCCCTTAGGAATGTGTGAAGGAGAAATTGAATCTCTTGCATGAATTTCTGCAAACAGAAATAAAGAATCAGTTATGTGACTTGGAAACTAAATTACATAAAGAAGAATTATCTGAGGTAAGTAACTTCTCAGCATCCTGGCTTCTAGAAAAGTCGCCTTCCATGTAACTTGTCTGTGACCAGGGAGGCAGAATAATCTCCAGCTCTCCTCATTGCCTGATAGTTATAAAGGAAACGCATGTGTTTCCTTGTTCTCTTATTGCCACTTGTTTACATTCACTGCTACTTAAATTATCCTTTCCTGCTGTAGGAGGGCTACCTGGCTAAAGTCAAATCCCTTTTAAATAAAGATTTGTCCTTGGAGAACGGAGCTCATGCTCAGGAAGTTAATGGATGTCTAGAAAACGGGAGCCATACGAGTAAAGAAGATCGCAGAATGGCAGAGGCAAACAAACCCTCCAAGCATGTTTCAAAACCTCGCGCGTCCCGAAGAAGCAAGTCGGAGGGAGAGGCTAAGTGTAAGAATACTTAACTTGTTTTAAACCTTGATGGAGATAAGATTTGCACTTCAGGGGGTGTTCACACTTGGAACCATACTTAACCTGGGCAATATTTCCTGGTTTGTTTCTTGTGTATACAGGGGTACAGTAATCCCCCTTTATCCACGGTTTCAGTTACCCGAGGTCAAACGCAGTCTGAAAATGTTAAATGAGTTCATAGCATGATGAACTCTCTCACTGTCCCACTCCGTCATTCACATAACTTTGATTACAGTATATTGTTATAATTGTTCTATTTTAGTATTAAGTTATTGTTATTAATCTCTTACTATGCCTAATTTATAAATTAAACTTTATCATAGGTATGTATGTATAGGACAAAACATAGTATATATAGGGTTCAGTACTGTCTGTGGTTTCAGGCATCCAGGGCGGGGGTCTTGGACCTTATCCCCCGCAGATAAGGGGGGATTACTGTACAGTACTGCATACTTCTAACTAGCTTAGATGTGTGCTGCTTTACATTTTGTCTTTGACCAGTTATAGAGCAAGAGATCCCCAAACATGGCTAAATTTATGAGAGATAATTGATTAGATGACAAGAGCTACTGATATTACTTCTAAGAAGTTATATGCCTGTTTCAGCTATACATTTATTCTTAGACTTCTTCCCAGTTTATAGGCAAAGTAACTCATTTTGGACTTTAAAAAAAAAAAAAGTAAGAGCACAGGACTTGAACCCAAGTCTGATTCTCAGCCACTTTGTCTTTTGATGATCTAAGTTGTTGTTATATGCGGTGGAGTTGATCTGGCTCATAGACCCGATAGGAAAGAGTGGAACTGCCCCATTGGGTTTCCAAGGAGCAGCTGGTGGATTCGAACTGCCAGCCTTTTGGTTAGCAGCCTGAGCTCTTAACGATGGCGCCACCAGGGCTCCGGCGATTTAAGAGGTGGTTCCATTTCCTTGTCTGGTTCAGGGTTTGGTCCCCTCAAATAAGAGCGCATGTAAAATGGCTCAGAAAACTAGCTGGTGCTAATTGCTGATGTTATCATGTGGGTATTGATTAGAATAAAAACCAAAGGGTGCTCAACCCTCAGAAGCCGTTCTCTGCAGGTCTCTGCGGGTCTCTGCGGGTCTCTGCAATAGTGTGGCACACTGAAGAACTACACCATTGTTGTGGACTTTTTTATTCATGGTGGCTTTTTTCTTGTTTCTTTTTTTATTTAAACAGCTGACGTTTCACCTAGCCCCAGGATTACAAGGAAAACTACCAGGCAGACCACCATCACATCTCATTTTGCAAAAGGGTAAATATGTAATGAATTGACAACTGCCTTTTCTAAGCGCTCACTGTTTTTGGTAAAACATGAGTGGAATTTGCAGGGTGTAATTTAGGAATTCTGACTTCTGTATTTCATAGGTTTTTATCTTGCAGTTTTGTTCATTAGATATTCATGAATAGCATTTCTGGAGACCTCATCTAGTTTTACTCTTATTGTAGAAAACGTCAACTATATAAAAAGTGAGGATAGTATAATAAGCCCCCAAGTACCTATCACCCCAGTGTCAACTAGTTATCAACTCATAGCTGTCATTTCATCTCTACCTCCAACTGGATTGCTTTGAAACAAATCACCAGATTGTCATCATCTATAAATATTTCAGTGTATTTCTAGAAGATAAGATCTCTTTTTTTTAGTAAACCATAACAATAATAATATTTTCATGCCTAACAAAATGTAATAATTCCTGTTTATGAAATATATAGTCAGTGTTCTCATTTCCCCGTTTGTGGCAAACACTCCAGGCCCACACAGTTTTGCATTTGATTGATTTGTTTCTTAAGCCTTTCACATTATAAATTCCTTCTTCTCTTCTTGCCGTTTATTGGAGATAGCTAGATTATTTGTCCAAATGAGTTTCTAGATTTGACTGGTTGCATCCTTGTGGTGTTCAGTGTGTTCCCTGTCTCATGTTTCCTGTAAGCTGGGAGTTAGGTCTAGAGGCTTGATCAGATTCCAGCTGTTTATTTTTTGAGGCTGACTTCTTCACAGATAGATGGTAGTGTGTTCCTCCATCAGAAGCGTATCATGTCTTTTGGTAATAGTAGCAGCCGTTGATCAGTGTCTAGATCCCTGATGTCTTAGAGGTTGCAAAATGGTGGTATTCTAAACCTGTCATTCAAAGAAACATTAAACCTGAAGCTTCTTTCAACATTGTGGCAGTGAGGATGTCTCCTGGGAGTGAAGAAAGCACCCATGCCCTCAACGGGTCCTAAAGAGAATGCTCTTGGTAGGGAGGAGTTTGGGTTAATTAGGGTCCACTGGAGGTGTAGGGTCCTGCTGAGCTAATGGTCAGCCTTACTGTGTGACAGCCCTGCCAAACGGAAACCTGATGAAGAGCCTGAAAAAGCAAAATCAGAAGATTCTGTTGATGAAGAAGACAAAGACCAGGTAGGACTAGCATTTCTAAGATTCTTAACTCTGCCTAATTTTGGTATATTTGCTGGTGATTGTGACCTTAACACCTGATCTGTCGAAATGGACTTTACTCAGCTAGAGGGCATTACAACACATTCTCGGACCCAGGGCAGGACGAGGTGTATTACAGTTAGACCAAAGGGCTCTGCAGGCCCCTGCTTCTCACAGGACAGCCCCCTAACTTCAGAGTCTGTACTCTGTCTGCCTTCGTACCACTCTAGCTGACAAGATTTGTGACAGTCATTCTCGCAGATGTGATATGTTTAAAGCATTTGCTTCTGATGTCAGATAAACTCCTTTCTCGTGTCTAGTTAAAAGCAGAGAGATGTACCGTTGCTATTCGCTGCTTAGACTCTTTAGGTTAAAAAGCTGGTGGCTTGCCGAGGGCCTGCAACATAGGACGCGTTAACCCTGTATGGTACTGCCCCGTGTGACTTGAGGGTCAAACCTAAGTAGTACCAGATGATCACATATTATCAAAGTTCATTTCCGTTTTGCTGCCGATTTAACTATGTAGGTTAAAGGGAAATCTCAGAGTTTTACTTGTGTAAATGTCTTACTGCTACCTGGTAATGATGGGTATTCATGGTTTGCTGTAAGGCAGACCTCAGCCTCGGCACTATTGACTTTTGGGGCTTGATGATTCTTTGCTGTAGGAGGATATCCTGTGCATTGTAGGGTGTTTGCTGCATCCTTGGCCTCCACCCCCTAGATGCCAGTAGTGCTCCCCACCAAGCTGTGACAAATCATCTTCAGACATTGTCAGATGTCCCCTGGGGGTAGAATCGCCATGGGTGGAGGGTACTGGGCTAAGGAGACTGTCTCAGTGTCACTTGGGTAGGCTTGACATCTGGTTATAAGACACACTAATTCTCACATCATTTACTTCTTAGAAATTAGAGGTCACTGCTCATGTTCTTTACTCAGATATCTATTGTTAGGTTTAGGCTGACTACCAACTCAACTGGGAAATTGAGGCACGGAGGGAAAGAGCTTGTCCAAGTCATGTGACCAAGTCTCTTGGCCTCCTAGGAAGAAGCTTACAGGTGAAAGCAAGCTGAGTTTTGTAATATTGATGACCCTGTTTTTACGAATGTACCAGTTTTAGCCATCATGTGTCTGTCAGTTTGTTGTACTTTGGTGGCTTGCATGTTGCTGTAATGCTGTAAGCTATGCCACTGGTATATCCAATACCAGCAGGGTCACTCATGCTGATCAGGTTTCAGTGGAGCTCCTAAAAAAATCGGCCATTGAAAACCTTCCAAAAAGCAGCAGAGCATTGGCTGATAAAGTGCCAGAAACTGAGCCCTCAGGTTGAAAGGCACTCAAAAGATGACTGGGGAAGAGCTGCCTCCTCAAGGTAGAATTGACCTTAATGACGTGAAGACGTTGCAGGACTGAGCAGTATGGTGCAGTGTTTCGTTCTGTTGTACATAGGATTGCTATGAGTCAGAACCGACTTGATAGCACCTAACAACAACCAGTTTTAGAGTTGTTTCTTGTATTTTTCCCTTTTGGAAGGTTTTGCCTTTTGTCTGGCTTCTAAAGGGATGCACCAGAGCAGTGTCTCCTAAGCATGCAGCGGTTTCACTGGCAGCATGTGAGGGGCTTGGGGGCTTCATAGATGAGCACTTATAACAAGTGTTTATTCTAATATGTTAGAATAAGACTTAGTATAGCAAACCAACGTTATTGGATGGTATTGGTCAAATAAGTTATCAAATACAGTAAAACCTGCAAAAGCTGGAACCTGGGTAAGGCAGTAACCTGTCGGAGAAGGAAAACTCAAATATTTTTCATTAAAATGAGTGTTAGCAAAGTGGTAAGACTGCACCCTGTCAAAGGTGGCAAACTTGTGAGACCTGGAAAAACAAGGCAGTCCCGTTGAGTTCTGGCTCTCACAGATTTCATGCTAATGTTCTCAGATGATATTGGTCAAATACAGAGATAATCTTATTTTGGTCAGTTTGAAGTTTTAATTTACTGTGTCTTAAAAGCAGGTATATATGCATTTGATAAAATTTTTGAACAGTACAAAAGGATATTCAGTGCATTGATCTCCTTCCTTCCCTGACTCCAGGCCTTCAGTTTTCCTTTCTAGAAGCAAGCATTTATCAGTGTTTCCTATATGTTTCAGATACATATATATATTTCAGCTGTCGTTCTCCTTTAAAATTTTTTGTTTTGAAATATTTATGTTGTCATGTCCCGCCGAATTGGCTCCAACTCATAGCATGGCAGAACGAAATACTGCCTGGTCCTGCGCCATCCTCACAGTCATTGTTATGTCTGAGCCTATGGTTGAAGCCATGGTGTCAATCCATCTCATTGAGGGTCTTCCTCTTTTTCAATGACACTCTACTCTACCAAGCATTATGTCCTCCAGGGACTCGTCCCTCCTGATAACATATTCAAAGTGTGTGAGGCGAAGTCTCTCCATCCTCACTTCCAGGGAGCACTCTGACTATCCTTTTTCAAGACAGATTTGTTCGTTCTTCTGGCAGTCCATGGTATATTCAATATTCTTTGCCAACACCATAATTCAAAAGCATCAGTTCTTCTTTGGTCTTCCTTATTCATTGTCCAGCTTTTGCATGCAAATGAGGCAATTGAAAGTACCGTGGCTTGGGTCAGGCACACCTTAGTCCTCAAAGTGATATCTTTGCTTTTTAACACATGAAAGAGGTCTTTTGCAGCAGATTTGCCCAATGCAGTATATCTTAGTTATCTAGTGCTGCTATAACAGAAATACTACAAGTGGATGGCTTTAACAAACAGGAATTTATTTTCTCATAGTTTCAAGGAGACTAGAAGTCTGAATTCAGGGTACCAGCTCCGGGGAAAGGCTTTCTGTCTCTGTCGGCTCTGGGGGAAGGTCTTTGTCATCAATCTTCCCCTGGTCTAGTAGATTCTCAGCACAGGAACCCCGAGTTCAAAGGACTCAGTCCATTCCTGGCTCTTCTTTCTTGGTGGTAGGAGATCCCTGCCACCACAGTATGACAAATTGACAGACAGGTGGTAATGAAACAATTATAGACTCATAGGAAGTTGTAAAAATAGTACAGAGAGATCCTGTTTGGCCTTCACCCAGCTTTCTCCAATGGTAACATCTTACATAACTGTAATACAATATCAAAACAAGGAAAATGACAGGTACAACCTACAGACTTTATTCAGATTTCCCTAGTTTTATGTGCAGTTATTTGTGTGTGTGTGTGTGTGTATGGTTCTATGCAGTTTTATCACATTTATGGATTTGTGTAACCTCCACCTTAAACAAGATACGGATCTGTTTCATCACCACAATATCTTTATCCCTTTTAAATTAAAGAAGCAAGTACAGGTGTCCTGGAGATGGCAAATGTTGTGAACTTAGGGAAGCAGTGTACTAGGATAGTCATCTGAGAAGCAGAGCTAGTGTTGGATTGTCATCATCACTTCCTGATTTAAATCCCAAATTACGACTTCTTTGGGTTTTTTCCCCTAATATTAAAGAATTCCTTTTGTGTGGTGGAGAATCTTTGAATCTTTTGCAGAGCATCACTAGGCAGTCTCTAGTAAGCAGAAATGTGTTAACTCTTGCACCTCTCCTTGGTTTTGGGATTGATGGGATAGCAACACTAGGCTGACAGTTGCCTAGATCTTCTCCCCAAAACCCAGACCCCTCTTCCCTACTCTGTTTTTAGACATGTTAAATATATTTACTTAATACTTTGACTGATGCTTTTGGTCTTGATCTTCTTTTGAAACAAATTTTCTTTTTTTTCTTCCTCCCTTCCCTCCACATAGGATGAAAAGAGACGTAGAGTTACCTCCAAAGAACCGTAAGAGTAGTTAACATCCTTTCTTTTTGTTCTACGCAATGTGTAATCTAGAATACTAAAATGATTTTTCTGGAAAGTTTAACAAAGAAGAGCTTTATAGTGAGTTGCCATGGCTACCATAGATCTGTTAAGGAGTCCACATTTGGGGTCAGATTATTAATCTTTTGATTCAGGTAGAATTCTCATTACTTGCAAAGAAGGAATTGAGCACAGCAGGCAGTTCTTATCAGTCCCTGATTTAAAGGTCATATTAAATATTAAATGTTAAAGTAGCATGTGCCTTTCAGGGCTCCTGAGATGCCGATTGCTATTTGGGAGGCTCTTATGTAAACTACTTCTGAGGCAGGAGTCTGTATAAGTCATACTTGGGATGTGTTTTATTTTGCTTGACAGAGTTGTTAGACCTCTCCCTGCAGAAGAGCCGGAAAGAGTAAAACCAGGAACTCATACCGAAAAGGAAGAAGAAAGAGATGAAAAAGTAAAGCCTTGTCACCTCCATGTCTGTTAACTCTCCCTTAAGCTCATACAGTCCCCATTTGATTCTGGGAGGGGACTAGAGGTTGAGGAGTGGGTAGGAACAGAATAACTTTCCCTGATGATCAAAAAGACCTTGACCTTGATTAAAACAATTTTCAAAGTAGAATTTCTGGGGGTTTTCTACACGGGAGCTGGGGTAATAGTAAATCCACCAGTGTTAGATCTGTGGGCCTTTACTGTTTAATCAGTCACAGAGCTTAAATCTGTCTCTTTGCCTGCTTGCCTCACTTGCCGACAAGATCTTTGGGGAGATCTGGTTTTCAAAAGTCTGAGGTACTAAAAGTCTATAGCATCATCCAAATATGAAGTTGCATTTTTACCTGTGAGATCAGACCAGCTCTTTTCCTAGTCCTCCGGCTCCTCTGTAAAATCGGAGAGCCCCTGAGCCGCCTTGAGGTGGAGGGAGAGGGAATGGGTGGTTTGCTGAGGGCTTTGGATACTGGAAACTTGACCATTAGACAACGTTGACCGGTATGACGGGGCCGGCTTTGTGATTGAAAATGATGGGGCAGCATTGGCTCCCATTTTTTATTTTGTTGGATTTTAATTTGTTGCTAAGACATTGATTAGAGGTTTCTTACAAACTTGGATGGGTGGTGAATGCCTTTGCTGGAATCCTGCTAAAGGATGGGTATCCATTATTTTGCTATAATGAGGGGTTAACTAAGATGTACAATAATTCTTGAACCATTTGGTACTTGAAGGTAATCTTTAATTGGTCACCTTTCCTACCCTGATACTAGTTAAAATTTGGTAAATACTCACCAAGAGTTCACTTCGGAACTCGGTGGCTCTAGTGTGCTAGTCCAACCATGATCCTCCCGAGAAGGAACCAGGGGCAAGTTGAAATCCCTTGCCTTTGGTCAAGTGCCCCCAATCCCTTCTTACAGTAGAAGGGTCTGCAGTGTGTTTCTTCTCTTAACATCACAGATCTCTTTATAATAAACAACCGCATGTGGAGTTTTGTTTTAATTGTGGTCAAATATATATAGCAATGTGTGACATTTTGGAGATTGAATTCAAGTTGAGCGGTTTTCTGGAAAGCTGTGTGTAACGTTTTTAAATTCAGGCTCGATGCGATGGGTTGTCCATGTTTGGGATGGAATTACTGTCTAAACTGGGTCATGCTACTTCATCCTTTTATTATAGATTTCTAGTTTTGATATAAAATTACCTATGAAGTTGTCAACACTGATGACAGATGATAGAGGGATATGAGGGTAAAAATCCTTGAATTGCAGTATTGTAGGGTCTATCTTCTAAGAATTTAATATTCTCCCTGATCACTCGGTTGAAAAACAGTTGTCTCAAATCTAGACAGTCTTTACTCCTGCTAACTAGACTGTAGGATCAGTTTAGATATTTCCATAAAACTTTCAATAAATGGCTTCAAAGAAAGAGCAGGGCAAAATAGAAAAAATTAACTAGTCTTTTCTTCCCCACTTAGGAAGAAAAGAGACTCAGAAGTCAAACCAAAGAACTGTAAGTATAGTTAATATGCCTTTGTGCTTTCTATGAAACTTAGTTGCTAAAATAGGCATTCTGGTAGTTGATGCAGGGGATTAGGTACATTAACCATATGTGTAGTATCTGGGTGAATTCTGCTTGTGAAAGATCAGACCACCACAGCAAAGGCTGAAGTCAGGTTTGATTCTTGCTCCTGACCCTAGGCCATTCCTCAGGGGTGGTCCTGTATCAATCTGTCACGTGGCGGTAAAAGGGCATCGAGGTCATAGCTGTGTCCGTTACCTATTGCTTTGAAAATGCTGGGTAACAAGCCATCCCAAAGCTCAATGGCTTAAAACAGTAAGCATTCCCACCCAAAAAAAAAATCCAGTAAGCGTTTATTGAGCACGAGTCTGTGGCACAGTGGCTGTCAGCTGATCCTGGCCAGCCTTGGCGGGGATGACTGGGCTGACTCGTCTGTTCCGTGACTCTGCTAGCCTTAGTGCACTCTCATGGCAACGGCAGAGCGTGAGAGCAGAAGTGAAAAGAAGCACTTTTTCAAGCCTTTGTTGACCTCCAATCGCTCAAAGCAGATGATCAGACTGGGCCGGAGTCAGGGGACGGCAGAATACCCTGCCCTGAGTGGAGGGCCCATGCATGCAGTCAGCTTTCTGTGGTCGCTAATGCACATCGCACATCAGACCAGCTCCCAGGAACCTCCACAAGGTCGGCCTCAAGGCCAGATGCTTGCCTTGTCCCACTGCAGGCAGATTTCCCTTCAGGTTACCAGAACTCACTAGAGTCCTATTCTTTGTTTTAAATTACTGGCATCTCTCACAACGTTCATATGAAGTATTGATGGTATTTCTGAAGATCTTAAGGACTGAAGGAAGAATTGCCTTTCAGGTTTTCTGCAGTGAAGACTTACCTGCCCTTCAGCTGGGAGGGGGAGTCCCTGCTCTAGATCTGGGGAGGAGGCCATGTGAGCCCTCCTTGGGGCTGCTTGAAATGGTGTAGGGGTCTCTGAGCTCCTCACTGGCACGTGTGTGTTGTTTTATGTGACAGAACACCTAAACAGAAACCCAAGGAGGAGCCAGACAGAGAAGCAGTACCAGGAACTCACACTGAAGTGGATGAAGAAGGAGACGAGAAAGTAAAGACTGAGTCTTTTGTTTCTTAACTCTACTCTTCGTTGGGAGAAATGGTGTCGGGTAGGGCACTGGGTACAAATTCAGCCCTTCTTACCCATAGGGTAACTCTGGACAAGTTCCTGATCTACCTTTCGGGGGCTAGTGGTTGTCACCATGTGTCTGTCCCTAATACATTGTGAGTGTTCAGTTGTTCTCTGTTTATCCATAATGGTGGAGAGGGCTTTGTGTGTGCCTTGACTAAGATGTCTGTGAAACCAGCTTCTCTTGTGATCCTCTGCACTGAGAAAACTTGATATATGGTGAATGCAGACCCAGGTGTCAGCCACACCTCTGCTTCTTCACCAGTTGGTGTCTTAAATTCTTAGTCTAGCCCCCGATCCCCACCCAAGCCTCCCTGCTTCCAGTTCAGCTAAGTGAACATGTTTAAACCCTGAAACGTTATCCATGGAGCCAGTTGGTCCTTTGCACAAGCAGAGGACAGTGAAATTATCTGCAGGGCAGTCCTGCCACTGGACCTCCAGAGGAGGATACGGCATCTACTCGGGGCACAGGAGTCCGAGCTGTTTAAGCAGTTTGGTCCCTTTCAGATTAAGAGAGGTGAATTAGGAGAATCCCAGGATTGTCACTGTGGTTTTCTGCCTGTGGATCTGGAGCATGGAGGGAGCCTGAAGTCACAGACTCACTGGGTCGTGAGCATTCTCACTTCTGACCTGGCCACCAATGGCATCGTTTTCATTCTACGGCAGATGATTCTGTCCAGCTTGCTGTAATGTCTTACTGTTTCTCACCTTTTCTATCCAGATATTGGTTACCATGGGCAGCAATTACTGTCAACACTTGCCTGGAATCCCTTTCAGAACTAGAGAGTTCTTAGTGGTGTAGGCAGACCACCCATTCTCCTCAGAAGGAAACTGGCAAGAGCCTTAGATCACAGCCAGCACTTTTGCCTCATGGTAGAAGGGGATGTAAGGATCAAACATTTGGCTTTTCTCTTGTTGTTGAGTTTTCTATTTTTATAAACCTATTCATAGATTTGTTGCTTTATGAAGATAAACTGAATAAATGTATCAGTATTTTTTGTATGTAGGCTCTGAAAATACTAGACTGTTCATGTATAACAAGGAGCTGGTACCCAAGTTGGGAATTCCTACTTTTATTTCTTAATTTTCTGTACTAAATTCCTAAGTTCGATTTTTTTCTGATATCCCAGTGCCTGTCTGTCTGAGACCAGATGGTAGGTGGAGCTGTACGCAGTTTGGCTGATAGAAGCAAAATGTCTATACATTTTCTTCTACACTGAGTAGTCTTGGACAGAGGTTGGCAAACTACAGCTCTCAGGCTAAATTAGGCCCCCTGCCTGAATAAAGTTATATTGGAACACAGCCATGCCTTTTCATTACCTATTGTCTTTGTCTACTTTTGTGTTACAACAGCAAAGGTAGTGGTTGTGACAGAGACCACAGACTCAGAGTCTAAAATATTATTTGGCCCTTTAAGAAACAGTTCGCCAACTCCTATTCTAGGAGTTTCTTTAGTACTATCTTGTTTGTAGGGGATCGGAAACTAAGTCTGAAGCGTCATCGCTACCCTCTAAATCAGCCCAGGTCTTTCTGATCTCTAATTCTGCAGTACTGAGATCATTAATTGATCCTTTGGTCTTTCTCAGAAACTAATTTTCCACGCTTTCTCTCTCCACGCTCCACCTCCCCATCTCAGGATGAAAAGAGGCACAGAGGTCAACCCAAAGATCTGTAAGTAATTAAATGTGTGTACCTTTGCACAATGTTTTGTGTAATCTTAATTGCTGAAATACCTATTGTGGAATCCTATGATGATGTAGAGGTTTACAGGTGTTGCTGGTGCTATTCAAAGATTGAGTCAATTGGGGCAGAATTGGATAAGAAAAACTCTGGGCCCATCCTTACCCTCCTCTGCTTCTGCCAGCATTTCCATCACACTGTGCAGAATCATGCATGCCTTCCATTGTCTCTGTTTGGACCCTACATGTGAATGGTCAGATAGCACTTAGGAAGGCCATATTTCAGAATTTCAGAATTACAAGTTAGTAATACGCCTTTAAGGAGCCCTGGTGGCACTGAGCTGCTAACCAGAAGGTTGGCGGTTGGAAACCACCAGCCACTCCACTGGAGAAAGATGTGGCAATCCGCTTCCCGGAAAATTTACAGCCTTGGAAACCCTATGGGGGCAGTTCTGCTCTGTCCTATAGGGTCGCTGTGAGTTGGAATTGACTCGACAGCAGTGCATTTTAATGTGCTTTTAGACCTGATGTGACAGGCTTCTTTTTTGGATGGGAGGAAAGAGTTCATTCCCCAGATCTATTCTGAATATTTTACTTTTCAGTGGGGAGTCATTAGTTTGTCATTTTTGGTGCTAGTTCGCAATATAGTTAGTTTTTCTGAGCTAGTATTTTGTGTATTTTTGTTTACGTATCAGGGCTGCCAAACGGAGACCTGAAGAAAAAGAACCTGAAAGAGTAAAACCACAAATTTCTGATGAAAAAGATGAAGATGAAAAGGTAAATCTTTGAAATTTCTTTTTGAATTTTACCATAATTTTATGCATTCCATTGGTTGGGGTATAGTTTAAAAACTGATTTTTTTAAATTAATTTTTTATTATGAAAAGATTCAAACATACACAAAAGTAGAACAGAGTTAGGAACCCCCACGTACTCATCATCAACCTTTAGCAGTTATCAGTTAGCTCGTGGCCAAGCGTGTTTCAACCAAACCTCCACCCATTCTTTTCACCCCATGCCTGTTCCTGGATGATTCTGAACAAGTCCCAGACTTGCTTACTGAAGTATTTATAGAAGAAATAGCTTTAAAAGAAAAGTATCCTCTTTTTTTAAACAACCACATTCCCATTATCACACCTAACGAAGTTAATAATATCAAAAGTCTAGTTTGCTCACATTTCTCTGATGTATCTGAGTTTTTTTTTTCCTTAACAGTTTGAATCGAGACCCAAACCAGATAACCTGTTGTCATCGAATCAATTCCGACTCATAGCACCCCTATAGTACAGAGTAGATCTGCCCCATAGGGTTTCCAAGGAGCGGCTGGTGGATTCGAACTGTTGACCTTTTTGGTTAGCAGCTGTAGCTCCCCGTAGCTCTTAACCACTGTGCCACCAGGGCTCCATTTGGTTGATATTTGCCCTAAATATCTTACCTATAGGTTTTCCCCATCCTTTTGATCGCAATTTGTTGAAGGAACTGGGTTTTCAGTAGAATTTTCTGGATTCTGGATTTTGCCAGTTGCGTTCCTCTGGCGTTTAGCATCTCCTTCCACCCCTGTGTCTCCTGCAGACTGGTAGTTAGGTCCAGAGACTCGGCCAGATGTTGGTCTTTTGTTGTCCTTTGTTTTTTTCAGTACTTCAGAGGTGGTGTCAGAGCATCATGTTGCATCACACCTGGAGGCACATTTGTCTCTTTTATGATGTTAAGATTGATCCCTGGGTTCAGGTGCTGTCTCCCTGATCCCTTCCTTATAAAGTTTCTCCTCAGCTTTTTACCAGTTTTGTTTACAGTCATTGCCTGAATCAGTTCCTTCACTAGGGGTTGCCAAATGGTGTGAGTCTAGTTCTGTCATTCCTTTATTTACCTGAAATAATACTAGAAACAAACTTTCCCTCATCAGTTATTTGCTTACCTTGAGGGACCATTTGGATAGGCAAGCTAAGGGTTTTTAAAAAAAAAAAAATTGGTCTCTCTTGTGAATCCTTTAAGGAAGTCTTTGATTGTAGTAAGATTTTTGATGATTTAGATA
This sequence comes from Dugong dugon, assembly GCA_030035585.1. Taxonomy (NCBI): domain Eukaryota; kingdom Metazoa; phylum Chordata; class Mammalia; order Sirenia; family Dugongidae; genus Dugong; species Dugong dugon. Next base: position 13,987,806 of record CM057462.1, on the reverse strand, counting down.
CTGAGGGTGAGTCAGGTCACAGCTTGCTTTTATTATATTTGTGATGATCAACTGTATAAAATACTTAACTCTGAGGCATTTTCCAGATGTGAAGTACTTGTTCAGCGTTTTCTCCTCTTCTGTTTTCTCTATTTAGGAGGAGAAGAGACGCAAAACTTCATCCAAAGAACTGTAAGAATTTGTTTTTTTGTCTTTATACAAAGCAGATCCTAATATGAAAGTGATTGTTTGTTCTAGAAAGAAAGATAAAGGGGTTCTTAGTGAACTGCTAGAGCCATATGGGATTTGGTCGCAAGACTGAGACGCATCAGTTCTACTGCTTCATGTGGTAAAGAACCACTTGTGACCTTAGGCATAAGTCTGACAGGGTTGCTTTTGTTATAGTCTCAAATGATTAAAAAAAAAAAATGATCTTGTGCTTTGTTCCCAGAATTGAGAAAAAAGTGTCTCGAACCAAAACGATAGTGTCCTCCAAGGTAAGCTGTTTCTCTTTTGAATGAGCATAACAATGCTAATGTTGTCCTAGTCAAATTCCTGTCAGATGTTGTATGTCTGCTGAAGGGCTTTGGGGATGTGGACCCTGTCCTGTAGAGCAGCAGGGAAAGGCATGCCTGAGGTGACGGTCTGCACAGAGTTGATGTTTTAGAGGAGGTGGTCAGGGAAGGCCTCACTGAGAAGGTAACCTTTCTGCAAAGACCTGAAGGAGAAGGGGAGCAGGTCTTGCTGATACCTAAGGGCAAGGCATCCAGACAGAGAATAGCACTATGGTTCCTGAGGCAGGAGTAGCCACTGTGACAAATAGGTAATGGTTCCCAGACTGGGAAATCAGGCATATAAATGAATAGTAGTAACAGCAAGGAGGAAATGAGAGGCATAACATGAACATTTGACACCTTTAGGGTGGCCAGTGGGCTCTGACATCGTGGGAATGGAGTTTGACAGATGTTGAAGCTAAAGGCTTGTCATCAGCATGTAGAGAGGTGGTGGTTGAAACCAGGAGCTGGGATGAGATTACGCTGTGGCAGAGGAGGTGGAGGATAGAACAGTGGGGAAGGCAAGGAGAGGCAGGCGTTGAGCAAGAGTCGTCACAGTTCAAGGCAGGAGCACGTGGGAGTGAGGGAGCAGTGGCCAGTGTCTCACTACAGAGGCTGAGAGAAGAGAGAGATGCTTGTCGAACTTGGTCCTTTGCGAGATCATTGCTGGCAGAGTGAAAACCGCCTCTACCGTCAAGAACAGCAGATGTGTTGAAGAGGACAGTAGCCAGAAAGGGCTGTGGGACTTTATCACTTGCAGCTTCTGACTCTTTAGATTCTGTTTCTATGCCCAAAGGTGCTTCATAATGATTCTATGTTACATTTATCAGTAATTGTCACAGACTTAAAACAAAACAAAACAACAAAATACTAGGCATGTTGAAGCAGATTCTAAAACTGCTTCTCTTAGATCAGTGATTTTCATCTGGGGCTGATCCCTGACCCCAGGACACTTAGCAATATCTGGAGGCGTTGTTGGTTGTCAGGACTCGAAGGGTACACTGCATCTTGATCTAGTGGGTGGGGGCCAGGGATGCTGCTGCAGTGCACTGAACAGCCCCGCATGACAAAAACTTATCCGGCCCACGGTGTCAGTAGTGTCACGAGTGAGAAACCCTGCTCTAGATTATATTCAAGTAGTCAAATGCTATATTTTTTTATCTCAGTTAATTTTTTTCTTTAATTAAAAAACATGTTCACAGAAAGACTTACATAAAAATTTATAGCTGCATCATTCACAATAGGCAGAAACTGGGAACAACCCAAATGTTTGTCAACACATGAATGGTCAGCCAAATTGGTCCATCCATGCAATGGAACACCACTCAGCAATAAAAAGGAACAAACTTGTGATACACACAACAACATGGAGGAACCTCAGAAAGTATTATAATGCGTGAAAGAGCCAGATGTAAAAAGTACGTATGGTATTACAGGCAGCCCCTGGATTACGAATGAGTTCTATTCCTAAGCCTGTATTTAAGTCGAATTTGTACATAAGTCGAAACAGTTAGGTATGGTTCATATCTAATGTCAGTTAGTCATATGTTTGTCTTAGTATATCTTTCTATGCATTAAAAAACATTAAAGAAACTTCCAGATACACTAAAACATCTTTAACATGATAATACAATAATAATGCTTTTATGCACTTGCAAAGTAGGGCCCATTTGGTATTACGAACCATTGTACATACCTCAAATTTTTAATATAGTTGGCTTTATGGGGTTTGGTTCTGCCATAGGCTCAAGCCATGGAGTCTGCTTAAAGTAAAAGCCAAGAGTTTTATTGAAAAAAAATTCGCAAATCGGCAAAACACAGGAGTTGTGTCAAGTTAGAGGTTTTTATACATAAACAAAGGAAAGGTAAGGGGGTTAATGATTGGTTGTAGATAAGATCAGTTTCAGTTTGAAGTCCTTTGAAGTGTAAAGATTGGCCAGCTGGTGTGGGGGGTGGTGAGGGAGTGAGCCAGCTGGATTGGGTGATTCTTAATGGTGGAATTGTAGTCAGCTATTCATGATTGCAGCCCTTTCTGGGGGCAAACTGTTCACATATTTGTCTCAAATGGTTTATATCCTGACTAGTTTGGTTAGTTATGAACATATTCTTCCTGAAAATAGTCATTTACATCTTGACATACTCTTCCTAAATGATTTTACAACCTGACCTTTTGTTTCCTGGGAATGCATGTTGGCCCCATCATTCTGTTTGTTGAGGGTGGTTAAAGTTCCCTCATTCTTTTCTAAAAGTTATTTGTCTTTTGGTTTCAGCAAAGCACAGTAGAAACTTAACAGAAATGATAGGCTGTAGTTTTGAAGCAGAACCTATGCTAAAAATCAAAATGGAGTCTGACTTTGGTCAAGAACATAGCTCTTTACTGTTAATCAGGCACCTTGATTATTAAGTTTAAGTGCTGTTACTCAGTTTGTAACTACGGGTTGTACAAAACTCGGATGTTTATAACCCAGGGACCGCCTGTATTCTGTTTCTATGAAGTTCTTCACAGGCAGAACTAAGCCAGAGTGATAGAAATCAAACGATTGGTTGCCTTTCAGAGTTGAGAACTGACTAGAAAGTGGTAGGAAGGAATCACTGTGAGGATGGAAATGTGTCTTAATTGGGGTGTGATCGCACGCGAATATGTTTGTCAAATCGCACACTTACAAAATATGAATACTGTATGCAAATTCTCAATTAAGAATTTTTTAAGTAGACCTTTAGGGTTATCATCTCCATCTCATAAACATTTTGCAAGGTTTTATATGTTGAATATTCTTATATAGTTGATGTCTGTAGGCTCTAGAATGGAAATAAGTGGTTCCCCAGATTACAAATTGAAAATTGCATTTCATTAGTGTTATATTTATGAAGGTTAAATTATGAGGAAGAGTATTCCTCTTTCTACCCTTATATTTACCAAAGCAAGTAGTAGACACAGTGAAGCCAAAATTTTAGGAAATTGAATTTATAAAGCAAATTAAGTATGCCTTGGGGATTTGGGTTTTACTTAGCTCTGCTTTCAGGACTTGGCCTGTAAGATATAATGTGGAACACTCTTGGTATAAATGGACATCTGGAAATAAACTGGTGGCGCAGCACTAATAGGGTGGCTTGGCCCTCCTTCCTGAGCTCCGTTTGTGTTTATGTTCCCACAGACTCATCCCCCGAAGTGTGTTCAGTGCGGCCAGTACCTGGACGACCCTGACCTCAAGTATGAACAGCACCCCCCTGATGCAGTAAGTTCAAGCCCTGGTTTCAGTCTTTTGTTTCCTGTCTTTTATGCCTGTGCTTAATGGTCTACTGTTTCTCAGGTGGATGAGCCACAGATGTTGACAAATGAGAAACTGTCCATCTTTGATGCCAATGAATCTGGCTTTGAGAGTTACGAGGCTCTTCCACAACACAAACTGACATACTTCAGGTAACTGCTGTCCTTTTGTTTGTGTGCTTACTTCCTTGTAGTAAGGCACTTCCCTAAAGACACTTAAGTTGTTAATATCCTGGGGTGAAGCTCATTCTCGCACCTAACCTGAAAAACTTCTTAAGCTGATAACACTTCATGAATAAGAGCCGCAAAGTGTGTGTGTGGGGCTGGGGGTACGGGGTTGGGGGTGGGGGGGCTGGTGGTGGTGGTGGCTATAATAGACCCTTGCCAGGTTTTGTTGTTTTGTTTTTTGTTAAAACTACACGTGTGAAGTCTTTAGTCTGTATACATCCTGAAGGTCATTTCATTCAAACGAGGGCCAGCCATGGGCTAGGTGCTGATCTTGGTGTCGTGGATAGAGCAGTTCAGGTTACTGCTTCCATGGAGACAGAAAATAAAGAAGTTACACATGTCAGGTAGTAACACATCTAACAAATAAAAAAGCATGGTAAGCATGGAAGAAAGGAGTTCTGTTTAGATGGAGGGAAGTGACTTGAACAAAGACCTCAGTGGTATCAGAGAACAAGCCGAGGGGATAGCTGGGAGAAGAGTGTACAGGTAGAGGGGACAGCGAGTACAAAGGCTGGGAGGTGGGAATGGTGACGAGGCTGGAGTGGCAGAAGCAGGGGGCAAGTGGTAGGGAAGTAGTCAGGGAGCTGGCGGGTGGGGGCTAGAGTATGCAGGGCTTTGAAGGCTGTGGCAGTGGTTTTTCTCTGAGTAGTCCATGTCATCTGTACTGTACCTTTGCCAGGGCTCAAATTAGCTCTTGAGTGAGCAGATCCCCAGGCCCTTTAGCATCTTTCATTCAGTTTTGTTCCCTCTCTCACTTTAAGCACAGGTATTTCGGAGGCTTAACTTTGTTTCTTTGTGTGAAATGGTTTGGTTCCAGGAACAGCGCATGTCCCCTTTCAGGCCTCAACACGTGTTTTTCCCCCTCCCTAGAGAAGAGAAAGGTGTCCCTGGGTGGTGTAAACGATTAACACACTCGACTGCTAACCGAAAGGTTGGAGGTTCGTGTCCAGTCAGAGGCACCTTGGAAGAAAGGCCTGGTGATCTACTCTGACACACACGAGGTCGCCATGAGTCAGAGTCGACTCCGTGGCTGCTGATTACTAGAGAAGAGAATGGGGAGAAATCACCTCAGTGACCCCCTTGGTGAGCCTCCTGTGGACGTCCCTGCTGGGCAGCCTTTTCCAACTCCCCCTGCCCACACCAGGTTAGAGGTGGTTCTGTGCCCGGTGGGACAAGACCCCATGTGTTTCTTCTTCAGCACTCACACATTCCCTGTGGTTAGTTGATGGTGTGTCTCCCCCTCCCCCAGGCCTGAGTCCCACCATGATTGGGATGGTATCTGGATATCAGCGATCCCCAGGGCCTGGCCCAGAGCAGGTTTCAGACCTTTAACAAATGCACACGTGAAATGTGTGTAGTCGGTGACATAGTTCACGTCCTCAAGGCTCCCTGTGGCACTCCTCGGGACAGAGGCTCTGGAGAGAGCCCTGAGCTGGAGCCATGAATTCATGCCATCTCCATGAATGTCAGGGCTTGGAGTCTGTTGATTTTCCTCTGGAGTTGGAGTCTGCCATAAACTAATTCCTGTAAGGTGGGATGGTGGCACTAAGGACATCTTTTCCCAGGAGTAATGTGCCTCCTAGCCTGAGGTCACTGGAGCCAGACTGCCTGGGTTGTTTAGAGGACTCTGCTTACCTCTGGTACTTGGCCTGAAAGGGGCAAGTGAAAACAAATCTTGGGTGGGGCTCATTCTGGGAACCAGTGAATCCTGCCCCAGTGTTGTCTCCACTGGGAGAGCAGCCCACCAGCCGGGAACTGGACGTAATCCTGCAGTGGCCTGCCCTCCCTTCCTGTGTGTTGTCCGTATAAGCCCGTCTTTCCCACTGGGCTTAAGTCCCGAGGGCAGGGCTATGATCTGTCTCTACCATGCCTGGCACATTAAGAGGGGAGCTAAACTCAAGGCATTCGATTTTTCATTTTCAAGTTTGTGGGATTCAAAGAAGAGAATTTCTGGCTTTCGAGGGCTAGGTCATGTGGGTGTTGTGGGGAGGGTTTCTCTTAGGAGACCTGCATGGATCCCTTGTGGCCTGTTTGGGGGCTCTGAGGGATGACATGGCACTCTGCTGCAGGTGACCCTGCTGGCTGGGAATGAGGTGATCCTTAAGCCTAGCATGAGCAGGTCCATAAGCAGAAGCTCCAAGTTCATGTCTTTGTTTTCTTAAATTTAGCATCCTGCCTCCCTGTGATTTTCTGTTTATTGAGGAACACGCTCTCAAGTGTTAAATAGTGTCTGGGCTGCTGGACCATGGATGCTGTCCTTGCATTTGAGATGTAACCCCCAAAGGCAGGCAAGGTCCCACTTTTGGCCCATCCCTGACGTACTTGCTCTTTGCCTTCTGTTGTACAGCGCGTTTTAGAAGCCAGTGTTTCTCCTTTAGAAACAAGCTGAGGGGAGGACATAGTGATTGCTTTTTCCCTTGATTGTGAGAGTCACCAGTGTCCCGCTGTCCATCTCACTGGTCTCAGAAGTCACCTCTGCAGACACACGCTCCCAGTGCACACACAGGTTAGAGAAACAGGTAGAAACTTTACTTGGGTGATCAGACACTGTATTAATCCAGTGTTTCAGCAACCAAAACAGTAACCGAGTCTAGGAATTGAACTTAGTAACATCACCTCGTGTCTGGTCATAACTGTGTGCTGTGCCCTGCCTTCACTGGTTAGCTGGTAAGCGCGCTGTCTCGCCTGTCTAGTGTGTACTGTAAGCATGGTCACCTGTGCCCAATCGACACCGGCCTCATCGAGAAGAATGTCGAGCTCTCCTTTTCTGGCTCAGCAAAACCAATATACGATGATGATCCTTCTCTTGAAGGTAAGTGGAATGCTTCCGGGTTATGTTTAAGACAAATGTTTAACAAACAAAACTCACAAAGTAATATTCAGCTGAAACTACTGTCTCTTAAAGTTGTGGCTCGAGACTTTGTGTTTTGAACCCAGCTATAAGCAAAATGGCTCCACGGCTCTGCTGAGGACTACCCGGCTGTTGCTCAAGCTTCTAGGTTTTTGATGTCACAGCTCTTAGTCCATTTTCTTTTGGGAAAACAGTTTTTCTTCTCTTAGGTGGTGTTAATGGCAAAAATCTCGGCCCCATAAATGAATGGTGGATCACTGGCTTTGATGGAGGAGAAAAGGCCCTTATTGGCTTCAGTACCTGTAAGTGTTTGACTTCGTGGAGCCTTATGCTGGGACCTGAAAGGGGACCTTCATTCCTCTCCTTCCTGGGAGTAGGTGGGCTCTGGGATAAAGTCTCAGCAGGCCTGCAGAAAGTGCCACGTGACCATGTTGGAACCGTATTCGAGTTTGGTTGGGATGGCCTCTCGTGTTAGCTATGGCTGGCTAAGGAACTGACCCTCAAGTTACAAGAGCAGTTCATATTCTTGCAACTTAAACTCTGGCCAAGTTCCAAGAACCACAGACAAGCTAAATCAAAGCCCACTCAACCAGTCCCAATTCTCTAGCCAGCTCCACTTCAGAATGAGCTAACTCTGAGGCATTGTACTTTGTGCTTTTGACATTTGAGTGTGGAATGGTTTTTAAACTGTTCTGTAAGCTTGATCCACTCATCCCTGCCCTGTGGCTACTGTAGGTGCCATCAGGTTCAAACTGCTTTTAAAAACCTTATTTCTCTTCACTCCAGCATTTGCTGAATATATCCTGATGGATCCCAGCCCAGAGTATGCACCGATATTTGGGCTGATGCAGGAGAAGATCTACATAAGTAAGATAGTAGTTGAATTTCTACAGAACAATCCGGACCTTACCTATGAAGACCTGATCAATAAGATTGAGGTAAGAGCTTTAGGTTCTTCATCTGGGATTCATACCGGTTTACAAATATAGTGATGTTGTTAAAGAGCTCATATCTAGAATCAGTAGGAACTGTTTTTCAGTTGGATCAAAACAATTTTTCTTAAGTATATGAGAAATTGCTTATATTTTTCCTTTTTTTTAAAGACAACTGTTCCTCCCTCTGGACTCAACTTGAATCGATTCACAGAGGATTCTCTCCTTCGACATGCCCAGTTTGTGGTGGAACAAGTAGAGAGTTACGATGAGGCTGGGGACAGTGATGAGCAGCCCATTTTCCTGACCCCCTGCATGAGAGATCTGATCAAACTGGCTGGGGTCACCCTTGGACAAAGGTAAGGACGCAGCAGGCATAAATCTAAAGATAGGAGATGGCAGAGTGTCCTGTGTATTCTTCCCCAGGCCACTGCTAGAATGGTGGAATCTCTCTTCCAGGCGAGCTGAAAGACGGCAGACCATCAGGCATTCTGCCAAGGAGAAGGATAGAGGACCCACCAAAGCCACAACCACCAAGCTGGTCTACCAGATCTTTGACACTTTCTTTGCAGAGCAGATTGAGAAGGATGACAGAGAAGACAAGGAGAATGCCTTTAAACGCCGACGGTGTGGCGTCTGTGAGGTAACCTCGCCCAGGCTAGACTCCCGAACCCCTGAGGTGGCTCAGCTCCCAGTGTCATCTCTGAGGAGCTGGCTTTTTTTCTGTTTGTGGCTTGACACTCTTACTACTCAAATGTGATCCCTCAACAGAAGTTGGGAGAAAGAGTGAGGGTCTGAGGGAACCTGCATGCCTCACAGTACAAGCTGAATTTATATGACAGCTGTCTGAAGAGGTATACTCTTGGTGCTTTGCTGTCAGTGCCGCTGTTGTTAACTAAACAGCAGTGGGTCCTGAGCCCAGGCTTCCTGGGTGGCGTTTGCTCTCTGCTGTGTCTCGAGGCCCTGGTGTGAGTGCTGAGGGAGTGCTTCCTCTAAGGGGGTGGAGTCTTCCCAGGGACCGGCCCTATCTCATGGCATAGCTTTCCTGGGAAGTGAGCTCTTTGTCAAATTTAGACTTGAGGCCATAAAAGGCCTCTCTTTCTGTGAACTGTATGTTTACTTCAGTGTGGAGGAATTAACCGCCCTAATATGACCCAGCATGGAGTCCTAGTGGCACAGTGGTTAAGAGCTCAGCTGCTAACCAAAAGTTCAGTAGTTCCAATCCACCAGCTGCTCCTTAGAGACCCTGTGGGGCAGTTCTCCTCTGTCCTGTAGGGTTGCTATGAATCGCAACTGACTTGACGGCACCTAACAACAACATGACTCAGATCAGCTATACTTTGGTGTCTGCTGTGTTGACCTTTTTTGCACTTTAATGCAGACAAAGTACAATAGAAACTACAGTGCCTTCAGAACTGCTTGCCTAGTGGTGATGCTGTCATCCTCGACTCAGAGCTTTGCCTTGGGTCTTAAGTGGCAGCCTTAACAGGGATTTGCATGTCCTTACTTTGTGTTTGTTTTTTATTTATCACATTTGTACCAAACATTTGTAACTTTTTAAACTTTTTTTTTAAAAAAACCTACGTACCTGGTATCATTCACAACTGTGTTATGTATTAATACAGGTAGATCTAGTTAACTCAGCTTTAACTCTTCCATAGTATTTTATTATATGAATATCCCAACCTATTCCTCAATGATAGACAACTTTCATTTTATACACGATGCAACGGTGACGTCCTTGAACAGGCATCTTGTGAATGAATGTCTCTACTTAGAGATGGCATTGCTGGGCTGGGTGTGTGTACTTAACTTGGATCTAGAAAATTGCACCCCAGGTGGTTTTGCTAATTTATCCTTCGAGCATTGCGAGGTCTTGTGTCCCTTCACCCATGCCAGTGCTACATGTCAGGGTCTTAGCTTTTGCCAGTCTGGAGGGTCTGAATGGCATCTCATTTTTAACTCTCATTCTCCATATTTCTAATGAGGCTGGAAATGTACATTATTAAAAATTATAATTCACCAAAAGCTGGTTACTGTTACTAGTAGCTGTTGGTTTTCATTACCTAGTGCTGCTGTAGCAGAAATAACCACAACTGAGTGGCTTTAAGAAGAGAGATCAGTTTTTTTACAGTTCAGGAGGCGAGAAGTCTGAATTCAGAGTGTGGCTGTAGTGGGAGGTCCTCCTTTGTTTCAGCTTCTAGTAGCCAGCAATCCTGGGTTCCTTGGTGATCGTCACATGGCGTCTGTCTTCCCTAGTTTGTGCTTGCTAGTCTCCGTGTCTATGCTGCTCTCTGTGTGACTCAGAGGTGATCAGGTTTAGGACACACCCTACACTGATATAACCCTATTAAGATAGCAAAGCAAACCTTCCAAACTGGATTATACACACAGGTATAGGGGTTCAGATTCCAGCACATAAGTTTTAAGGGATGCAGCTCAATCCATAGCACTGTTGATAAGCTTCTTTAATGGTATTTTCTAGGTTTGTCAGCAGCCTGAATGTGGCAAGTGTAAAGCCTGTAAGGACATGGTGAAGTTTGGTGGTAGTGGGCGGAGCAAACAGGCTTGCCAAGAGAGGAGGTAAGTTTGACCAAGTTTTTTTCTTGCAGCTGGGGAAAATGGTACCTTACGGGAAACGGGCTGGTCCAGAGGGGCTCGCTTTGTGCAAATGGGGCTGTAGGATTCCTTTGTGTAGCATTGTCACAGGCCTGTTCCTGGCATCTGACTATATAGCCCCAGTTGGTTTTGCTTATAAAGGGGCCTTGCTCATGGCCAGGCCATTGGGGAAGGAAACTTCAGTTCCCCAGTGGAACCTTAAAACTCATAAGTGGCTTCGCAGGTGTCCCAACATGGCCATGAAGGAGGCAGATGACGATGAAGAAGTCGATGACAATATCCCAGAGATGCCGTCGCCCAAAAAAATGCATCAGGGGAAGAAAAAGAAACAGAACAAGAATAGGATCTCTTGGGTTGGAGAAGCCGTCAAGGTAATCCTTGAAGAAGACTCTCGATTAGTTGCTGCTGCTCTCCGATCAGCAAGTTGTCTCCTGGTATCTTGCCTACCAGACCTCGTCAGCAGCTTGAGCCTGAAGCTGAGAACCCTGCTCATCTGCCCCGTGAGAGAGCGGGACCAGCTGAGAGGCCAGGGCCTGTGGCCAAGCGCCAGTCATGGGTTTTACTTGTGTGCCCATAAGACTCAGTTTTTCTGATAATACAGATGGGCATTTGACACAATTCTGGGGGCGTCATATGGTTTGAAGAGAGCAGTCATAGCCGCCCTGGCCTAGGAGTGGTATTTTGAGGGCATTAGCAGATTGCCTCCCAGTTGTTTGTGGTCATCTGTCTGTCTAAGGATCTGTTCCTTTACCTTTTGAGGAAATGTCCTCTTATCGTTATTCCCCGGCATCCATAAACCAAACATGCAGTTGGTGCATTCAGTAAACGTGAACACCTGCCACCTTCTGGGTGCTGTGCTAGGCCCGGAACATGGCAGGGATGTGCAGCTAAGCCTTGTGGGGCTGATGTTCCAGTGCCAGAACAAGACAGACACGTACATTATCAGGTGGTGTGAGTGCCGCAGCAGAACATAGCAGGGTAGAGGGATGAAACGGGGCTGGAATGTAAAAAGGAGCCAGTGTGTAAAGGTCTGGGAAGTACACGTGCAGAGGCCCCAAGGTGGGGTCAGCGGCCATTTGGCTGGAGTGGAATGAGCAGCGGTGCTGACAAGCAGGAGAGGAGTTGGGAGTAAGATTGTGTCCTCGCAGACCATGGGAAGGGGTTGGTACTGGTGCTGTTAAAATCTGACACCGGAATTGGGTTTGCTGCCAACATTGAGCAGAGCTGATGGTAGGGAGGCAGAGGGTGCCCTTTGCTGCAGGCCTTCAGCCAAGGGAAGCGGATGTTCCCTTCAGGAGCCAGACCCAGAGGGCGCATGACATCTTTCTAATGACGTCATTGATGAGTTATGCTTTTATATAAAGTAACAGAAGATCACACAGGTCAGGTCTAGCACGGACCTTCAAAACAATCCTCAAATTAAACGTTCTTGTTTTCAGACTGATGGGAAGAAGAGTTACTATAAGAAGGTATGCATTGATTCGGAAACCCTGGAAGTGGGGGACTGTGTCTCTGTTATTCCAGATGATTCCTCAAAACCGCTGTATTTAGCAAGGTTTGTATCCTTCCCTTTGCTTGGCTTCAGCCATACTTAAACAAGTAGGAAATGCATATTTTGCAAGATTAGCAGCAGCAGCAGCTCTTTGCTCTAGACTAAAACTAAAAAAGATACAGTTCCCCTAAGTAGACTCAGTCACACGTCTGCTTGTCAAGTTAGAACTTTCTTCCACATCCCCTCTCCCAATTCCAGAGTCACAGCCTTGTGGGAAGACAACAGCAATGGACAGATGTTTCATGCCCACTGGTTCTGCGCTGGGACAGATACAGTCCTGGGGGCAACGTCAGACCCTCTTGAGCTGTTCCTGGTAGATGAATGTGAGGACATGCAGCTTTCTTACATTCACAGCAAAGTGAAGGTCATTTATAAAGCCCCGTCGGAAAACTGGGCCATGGAGGTGAGTGCCTGGCCTTGCCACCTATTCCCCTGCCTCCTTGCACGGGGTCATGGCTGACACAGCATTCTTCTCACCAAAGGGAGGCATGGATCCCGAGCCAATGATGACAGAGGACGATGGGAAGACCTATTTCTACCAGCTGTGGTATGATCAAGACTATGCAAGGTTTGAGTCCCCTCCAAAAACTCAGCCAACGGAGGACAACAAGTACAAGTGAGTATTGGCCCTGGACTCTGGTCGTGTTCCTCCTCGTGACTCTGTCCTTTGACACTCTGCATGAGCACTCTACCTTTTAATGGTCTTCCATCGGGGGCAGGAATGGGGGGGAGATTTGTTTCCCCCAGCCTCCCCTTTTCACCCTGCTTGTCTTCCTTGCTAACCAAAGAACAGCTGACTTTATTGGAATTGCCTAAGTGTGTAGGTAACCTCAGGGGAGTTACCTTTGGAGCAAATCTTCATGCCTAAGAGCAGTATATGTTTTCCCATTGTAAGACTTTATGTGTCTGCCTCAGATCTTACATGTCTTCTTTCACTTCTGAGGTATTTTCTTTCATAAATGAGGCCTTTTATTCCATTTTTTTCTAACTGGTGGGTGGCTGTTTTTAGGGAGGCTTCTTTCTTTGCAGTGTCTGGTTTCCAGACCTTCCCTTGTAACCTCTGTACCTCATTTGTTTGGTCCGAAAGCGTCAGCAGGCGCCTCCAGAACCATGCACAGCGGTAATGGTGATGGGCAATCGCAGGGAGGGCTCCCTTGAGGCTTCTGGGATTGCTCCGGTCAGCCTGATACTGGCTTTGACTTGATCTCCGTTTGTAAAGACACCTCCTTTTCTCCTCGAAGAACTTACTGATCAAGAATAATGTTGAATTCTATCGAGTACCTTCTTAGCTTTTATCAGGAATAATAATAGTATGAGCAGAAATAATAGCATAAGCCTCCTCTGACATATTAATGTCGCAACTTGCATCAAGTTCCTAATAGAACCACCCCTTGCATTCTTGCTCGTGGTGTATTCTTTTTTTTTTTTTTTTAATTGTTGTAGTTTAGATGAAGTTTACGTTTCAAGTTAGTCTCCCATACAAAAATTTATACATACATTGTTATGTGACCCTAATTGCTCTCTCCTTACTGTGACAGCACACTCCTCCTTTCCACCCGATTCCCCACGTCCATTCAACCAGCTCCTAACACTCTGTGCCTTCCCATCTTACCTCCAGACAGAAGCTGCCAGTTTAGTCTCTTGTATCTACTTGAGCTAAGAGGCACACTCCTCACGAGTATCCCTTTATGTCCCACAGTCCAGTCCAATCCCTGTCTGAAGAGTTGGCCTCAGAAATTGTTTTAGTTCTGGGCTGAAAAGATAATCTGGGGGCCATGCTTTCCAGAGTTCCTCCAGTCTCACTCAGACCATTAAGTCTGGTCTTCTTACTAGAATTTGAGTTCTGTACCCCACCTTTCTCTTGCTCCATCCAGGATTCTCTATTATGTTCCCTGTCAGGGTGGTCATTGGTGGTAGCTGGGCACCGTCTAGTTTTTTTGGTCTCAGGCTGATGAAGTCTCTGGTTTATGTGGCCCTTTCTGTCTCTTGGGCTACTACTTTCCTTGTGTCTTTGGTGTTCTTCATTCTCCTTTACTCTATGTGGTTGGGACCAATTGATGCATCTTAGATGGCTGCTTGCAAGCTTTTAAGACCCCAGACGCCAGTCACCGAAGTAGGATGCAGAACATGTAAGCTTAATACGCTTTGTTATGCCAGTTGACCTAGATGTCCCTTGAAAGCATAGTCCGCAGGTCCCTACTGCTGCTACTCTGTCCCTTAGAGTGTTTGATTGTATTCAGGAAACTTCTTAGCTTTGGTTTAGTTCAGTTGTGCTGACTTCCCCTGTAGTGTGTGCTGTCCTTTCCTTCACCTAAGATAATACTTGTCTACTATCTAGTTAGTGAATAACGCTTACCTCCCTCCCCACCCTCGTAACCATCAAAGAATGTTGTCTTCTGTGTTTAAACCTCTTCTTGAGTTCTTATAATAGTGGTCTTATACAATATTTGTCTTTCTGTGACTGACTAAATTCACTCAGCATAATGCCCTCCAGATTCCTCCACGTTAAAAGATGTTTCACGGCTTCATCATTGTTCTTTATCGTTGCGTAATATTCCGTTGTGTGGATATACCATAATTTGTTTATCCATTCATAGGTTGATGGGTACCTAGGTTGTTTCTTTTTGCTATTGTGAACAGTGCTGCAGTGAACATGGGTGTGCATGTTATCTATTCGTGTGACGGCTCTTATTTCTCTAGGATATATTCCAAGGAGTGGGATAGCTGGATTGTGTGGTACTTCTAACTTTTCAAGGAAGCACCAAATCAATTTCCAAAGTGGTTGTACTATTTTACATTCCCACCCGCAGTGTGTAAGTGTTCCAGTCTCTTGACAACCTCTCCAGCATTTATTATTTTGTGTTTTTTGGATTAATGTTAGTCTCGTTGGGGCGAGATGATATCTCCTTGTAGTTTTGATCTGCATTTCTCTAATGGCTAATGATCGTGAGCATTTCTTCATGTGTCTGTTAGCCACCTGAATATCTTCTTTGTTCTTTGGCGAAGTGCCTGTTCATATCCTTTGCCCATTTTTTAATTGGGTTATTTGTCTTTTTGTTGTTGAGGTTTTGCAATATCTTGTAGATTTTAGAGATTAGATGCTGATCGGATTTGTCGTAGCCAAAAATTTTTTCCCTGTCTGTAGATTGTCTTTTTACTCTTTTGGTGAAGTCTTTTGATGAGTGTAAGTGTTTGATTTTTAGGAGCTCCCAGTTATCTAGTCTGTCTTCTAGTGCTTGTGCATTGTTACTTATGGTTCATATTGTGTTTATGCCATGTATTAGGGCTCCCAGCGTCGTCCCCAGTTTTTCTTTCGTGATCTTTATCGTTTTTATATTTAAGTCTTTGATCCATTTTGAGTTATTTTTTGTGCATGGTGTAAGGTATGGGTCTTGTTTCAGTTTTTTGCAGATGGATATCCAGTTATGCCAGCACCATTTGTTAAAGAGACTATCGTTTCCCCAATTAACGGACTTTGGGCCTTTGTCAAATATCAGCTGCTCATAGGTGGATGAATTTATGTCTGGATTCTCAATTCTGTTCCATTGGTCTATGTATCTGTTGTTGTACCAGTACCAGGCTGTTTTGACTACCATGGCAGTATAATAGGTTCTAAAATCAGGTAGTGTGAGGTCTCCCACATTGTTCTTCTTTTTGAGTAATGCTTTACTTATTTGGGGCCTCTTCCCTTTCCATATGAAGTTGGTGATTTGTTTCTCCATCTCATTAACAAATGCTGGTGGAATTTGGATCGGGATTGCATTGTATCTTTAGATCGCTTTGGGTAGAATTGACATTTTCACAATGTGGAGTCTTCCTATCCATGAGCAAGGTATGTTTTTCCACTTATGCAGGTCTCTTGGTAGTGTAGTGTCTTGTTTTCATTGCATAGATCTTTTACATCTCTGGCTGGATTTATTCCTAAGTATTTTATCTTCTTGAGGACTATTGTAAATGATACTGATTTGGTGATTTCCTCTTCGAGGTTCTCTTTGTTAGTATAAAGGAATCCAACTGATTTGTGTATGTTTATCTTGTATCCTGAAACTTTGCTGGAATCTTCTATCAGTTCCAGTAGTTTTCTTGTGGATTCTTTGGGGTTTTCTGTGTGTAAGATCATATCATCTGCAAATAGAGATACTTTGACTTCTTTCCTACCAATTTGGATGCCCTTTATTTCTTTTTCTAGCCTAATTGCTCTGGCTGGGACCTCCAGCACAGTGTCGAATAAGAGTGGTGATAAAGGGCATCCTTGTCTGATTCCCGTTCTCAAGGGGAATGCTTTCAAAGTCTCTCCATTTAGGATGATGTTGGCTGTTGGCTTTATATAAATGTCCTTAATTATATTGACGAATTTCCCTTCTATTGCTATTTTGTTGAGAGTTTCTATCATGAATGGGTATGTTGGACTTTGTCAAATAAGTTTTCTGCATCAACTGATAAGATGATGTGGTTCTTGTCTTTTGTTTTATTTATGTGATGGATGACATTGATTGCTTTTCTAATGTTGAACCATCCCTGCACACCTGCTATAAATCCCACTTGATCACGGTGAATTATTCTTTGGATATGTTGTTGAATTCTATTGGCTAGAATTTTGTGGAGGATTTTTGCATCAATGTTCATGAGGGATATTGGTCTGTAATCTTCTTTCTTTGTGGCGTCTTTACTTGGTTTTGGTATCAGGATTATGCTGGCTTCATAGAATGAGTTTGGGAGTATTCCATCCTTTTCTATGCTCTGAAATACCTTTAGTAGTAGTGGTGTTAACTCTTTGAAAAGTTCGGTAGAATTCTCCAGTGAAGCCATCCGAGCCAGAGCTTTTTTTGTTGTTGTGGGAGTTTTTTAATTACCGTTTCAATGTCTTCTTTTGTTATGGGTTTATTTAGTTGTTCTACTTCTGTTTGTGTTAGGTAGATAGGTAGTGTGTTTCTAGAAATTTGTCCACTTCCTCTACATTTTCAAATTTGTTAGAATACAATTTTTCATAGTATTCTGTTATGATTCTTTTAATTTCAGTTGGGTCTGTTGTGATATCACCCATCTGATTTCTTATACGGGTTATCTGCTTCCTCTCTGTTTTTTCTTTTGTCATTTTGGCCCATGGTTTATCAATTCTGTTGATCTTTTCAAAGAACCAGCTTTTGGTCTTGCTAACTCTTTCAGTTGTTTTTCTATTCTCTATTTCATTTAATTCTGCTCTAATTCTTATTATTTCCTTTCTTCGGGCACCTGAGGGCTTCTTTTGCTGCTCTCTTTCTCCTTGTTCCAGTTATAGGGCTAATGTTTTGATTATGGCCCTTTCTTCTTTTTGGATGTCTGCAATTTATTGCTATAAACTGACCTCTGAGCACTGCTTTTGCCGTGTCCCAAAGGTTCTGGTAGGATGTGTTTTCGTTCTCATTTGATTCTGTGAATTTCTTTATTCCATCCTTAATTTCTTCTATAACCCAGTAGTTTTTGAGCAAGACGTTGTTCAGTTTCCATGTGTTTGATTTTTTTTTCCTTGCTTTTTCTGTTGTTGATTTCTACTTTTATGGCTTTATGGTCAGAAAAGATGCTTTGTAATATTTTGATGCTTTGGATTTTGTTATGGCTTGCTTTATGGTCTAATATGTGGTCCTTCTGGAGAATGTTCCATGTGTGTTGGAAAAGAAAGTATACTTGGCTGTTGTTGGGGGAGTGTTCGGTATATGTCTATGAGATCAAGTTGGGTGATTGTAGCATTTAGATCTTCCGTGTCTTTGTTGAGCTTCTTTCTGGATGTTCTGTCCTTCACTGAAAGTAGTGTGTTGAAGTCTCCAGCTACTACTGTGGAGCCCTCTCTCTCTCTTTCAGTGCTGTTAGAGTTGGTTTTCTGTATTTTGGAGCCCTGTCGTTGGGTATGTAAGTATTTATTATAGTTACGTCCTCGTGGTGTATTGACCCTTTAATCATTATATAGTGTCCTTCCTTATTCTTTGTGGTGGATTTTATTTTAAAGTCTATTTTGTCAGAGATTAATATGCCACTCCATCTCTTTTTTGAGTGGTGTTTGATATATTTTTTTCCATTGTTTGAGTTTCAGTTTGTTGGTGTCTTTTAAGTCTAAAATGTATCTCATGCAGGCAGCATATAGACGGATCGTGTTTTTTTATCCAGTCTGCCACTCTCTCTTTATTGGTGCATTTAGTCCATTTACATTCAGTGTAATTATTGATAGATAGGAGTTCAGTGCCATCATTTTGATGTCTTTTTGTGTGTTGTTCACTGTTTCTTTGTTCCACTTAATTTTCTGTGCTGAGTCATTTTTCTTTATGTATTTTCTTTTCATCTTTTTCACTGTTGTTGATTTTGTGTTTGCTGAATCTTTATATTTTTCTAGTTTTTTGTTTTGACTTGTAGGATTGTTAGTTTCCTTTGTGGTTACCTTAATATTTACTCCTATTTTTCTAAGTTTATACCAGTCTTTTATTTCTTTATATCGCCTTGACTTCTTCTCCATATGCAAAAGCTACGTCTACATTTCTTATGTCCCTCTTTTTTGTTTTAATGTTGTCATCTTTTACATACTGACATCTGTTTCCCAATTTTTAGTTTTTTAGCTTTGGTTTATGTTTGTGACTTCCTATCTGGGTTGATATCTGGTCACTCTGTCCTGTGTTCTAGTTTTGGATTGTTATCTAATGTTACTGATTTTCTAACCAGAGGACTCCCTTTAGTATTTCTTGTAATTTTGGTTTGGTTTTTGTAAATTCCCTAAACTTCTCTTTATCTGGAAATGCTGTAATTTTGCCATCATATTTGAGAGACAGTTTTGCTGGATATATAATTCTTGGCTGGCAGTTTTTTTCCTTCAAGGCTTTATATATGTCATCCCATTGCCTTCGTGCCTGCGTGGTTTCTGCTGAGTAGTCTGAGCTTATTCTTATTGACTCTCCTTTGTAGATGACTTTTCATTTAACCCTAGCTGCTCTTAAAATTCTCTTTTATCTTTGGTTTTGGCAGGTTTGATTATAACATGTCTTTGTGACTTTCTTTTGGGATCTACCTTATGTGAGGTTTGATGAACATCTTGGGTAGATATCTTGTTATCTTTCACCATATCAGAGAAGTTTTCTGCCAACAATTCTTCAACAATTCTCTCTGTATTTTCTGTTATCCCCCCTGTTCTGGTACTCCAGTCACTCGTAGGTTATTCCTCTTGATAAAGTCCCACATAATTTTTAGGGTTTCTTCATTTTTTTAATCCTTTTATCTAATTTTTCCTCACATAAGTTGGTGTCAAGTGCTTTATCTTCAGTCTCACTGATTCTGACTTCCATTGCCTCAGTTCTGCTCCTATGACTTTCTATTGAGTTGTCTAATTCTGAAATTTTATTGTTAATCTTCTGGATTTGTGATTGCTGTGTCTCTATGGATTCTTGCAGCCTGTTAAATTTGTCATTGTGCTCTTCTCTAATCTTTTTAATTTCCTCTGTTGCATGTTATGCGTTTTGCTTAATTTCTGTCCTAATTTCTTGAAGAGTTCTGTATATTAATCTTTTGTATTCTGCCTCCGGTAATTCCAGGAAATTTTCCTCCTCTGGAAGATTTCTAGATTCTTTATTTTTGGAGCTTGCTGAAGCCATCATGGATTGCCTCTTTATGTGATTTCATATTGACTGCTGTCTCCGAGCCATCAAGAAGTTATTATATTTATTTATGTTTGCTTACTGTGTCCTAGATTCTTGTTTTGTTTTGATACACCCAAATAGGCTGCTCATATGAGCTAGTTTGATTATTGGCACCTCTGAAGCTCTAAGTCCTGTCATCAGGTGGTTAGATCTGTTACTAGGTATGTGAGCTCAGGAGGCCACCCACTCCTCCTGTATGGATTCAGCTCAGGTGTACAGGTAGATAGCAAGCAAATGTGTGTTGCAGGCTCTCACCTACAGTCCTAGACCAGTATGGGTGGTTGGTATAGGCGCAGGCTTCTGGCTGCAGCAGGGGAACCCACTGTGAGCAAGGCAAGGGGCTGACGGCCACCCCCGAGTGTCCGGGAAGAAGGCGTGTCCCTGTTCCCTAGAGTGCGTAGGTGGGTGGCTTTTGCAGCTGGCTATGAGCACCCAGTACTGTTGGCTGTAAGGACTGGGGGGCACCTCTTATTCTTGGGCCTTTATCGCAGGTGGCTAGGTGGTGTGGTTGGAGCCACCAGTCCTCAGGTCACTGATGTGGGTAGGTGAAGACCCTGCTTAATGGGCAGAGCAGTGTCAGATGTCACGAACCTGCTGCTTCACAGCTGAAACAGTTGAAGTTAGACTTCAGGTTTATACCCTGTTGTACTGCAGTAACGGGGGCCCACACAAGTCTCTGCAGGGGGAAAGGCACTCAAAGTCTGTGGATCCCTTATCCCTATGCCTAGGCAAAGGATCTGTGCCTACTCTGAGTTCCTGGCTTAGGGCAGCCGGCAGTTTTATTTTTTCCCCGTTTGTTAATTTGTTCCCTTGCCAAGGCCAGGAGAATGGTTCAGGGCATGTGATGGATCCTACTTCCAGCTCAGGAGACTTGGCAATTACTGAAGCCAGTCTGGGACCCAGTGCAGAGCATGGAGGTAAATGGGAGAGAGGTTTTATCCTAGGGGGGGTGTTTTTGATCTGCGCGGTAGGCCGTACACAAGTACTTATCTTTCGCCAATCCAGGGCTGCTCGTCACTGGTTCTGGGTGGCCAAGTAGACTCTCTGGCACTGAGTCTGTCCCGGTGCAGAAAACGTGCCTCCCTAGCACTGCTGCTTGCCTCCGTCACCGCTCACTCATAAGCTGCTCAGGCCTGAAGGGCTCAGGCTCTTGCTGGGTCAGGTCTGGCAACTCCTTGCTGCTCCAAACCATCTCCCTGCCCCTGCCACTCAGTCCAGTTCCTCAACTCTGCCTTTGATGTTCAGGGCTCCCAGACTGCCATATATAATTGAATCACTTGTTTTTTTGGGTCTTTGTTGTAAGAGGGTCCACTGGAAGCATCTGACTACTCTGCCATCTTGGCCCCGCCTCTACTCATGGTGTATTCTTAACTATGTTCTAAACTCTGTTTGTTAATGTCTTAAGATGTTTGTATTGATAACTCAAAAGTAGCATTCGCTTGTAATTTTCTTGTGTTGAATGCCATCTCTGAGCTTTGGTCCCAAATAAAGTGCTTTCTAAAGTATGAATATAAAGTTACAAGAAAGCCGGTTTTTTTCATCAAACATCTGCAGGTATTTTCTCCTGTTGGTCACCCAAGTCTTTGGATTAAGCCAGTGGCTGCAGCTACAGTCACTAGCAGCCACCTCAGGTCTTCGTTTCTGTCCTTCATTCCTTCAGGTTCTGTGCAAGCTGTGCCCGATTGGTTGAAATGAGGCAAAAAGAAATTCCCAGGGTCATGGAGCAGCTCGAAGACTTGGACAGCCGGGTTCTCTACAGCTCAGCCACCAAGAATGGCATCCAGTACCGAGTGGGAGATGGCGTGTACCTCCCGCCCGAAGCCTTCACATTCAAGTGAGTGCCTCCTTTGGCCCAGGTCAGGGACAGGGAGCTCCATGCCAGAAAAGAGTTGGCTTGGGGATGTTCCCTCCCACAGAGACACCCCCAACCCCTCAGCCTTAGTCCCAGCTGCTGCCTGTGCCATCACGTCAGCATCCATGGAATCAGACGGGATCCAGCCGTCCAGTCCAGAGTGACTGTGGACCACTGCTGAGTGAAGCTGTGCATCTATGCAGGAAGTCTGAGAGAGAGACAGCTGCTGGGTCAGCTGTGAGGCTTTGGGCTAGGGCCTCCTTTCAATTCCACCTGTAAGATAGGAGGGAAGTTTCTTGCCTGATAGGGTTCTAAAGATTCAGTGAGTTAAAGTAAAGGTGTTCAGCATCACACCTGGGTTAGAATAATCTTTAATGAATATGGACTATTGATTGATTAATGGGAATTGCATCATAAGACTTCTTTAGATGTCAGAGGATTGAGGCTCTTCTGGGACAAATCAAAGCCACAGATATTTTCCACATTTGATCCATTCTTTGTTCATTGAAGAACTAATATGTGTGGTTGGAATTACGACCGAAATTTTCCTAACCTAATCAATTCCGTTTCCTGACTTAAAGTTCCATTTTTCTAGAGCCCTAATTGGAGCCCGTTCCCCAGCCTCAATTCAGTTACTATGAATTCACAAAACGCGAGGAAGTAGGTTCCCTACAGCCTCGGCACAGTCAGTGCTTTTGCCCCTCTGGCACTGTTGTCCTGAGCATGGAGAGGGAGGACTTCCTGTGGTGCTCCTGGTGCAGCAGATGAGTCAGACACAGGTGCTCAGAGGCTCAAGGACTTGGGCGGGAAGCAGGGCCGCTTCTTCCCGAATGGCTGTCTTCAAAGAATGCAGCCCAGTGGCTTAGCCGCCAAGTGAGGAGGGCACTTTGCCACAGTGGTTCGGATCACATTCAGGTCACCCTAGACCATGTATCCCCTCCCCCACCTTCTCCAGTATCACTTCTAGTCAGTACCTCGGCCAGTGGAGGGTGGGTTGTGCCACAGTAACAGTTCCAAAATTACTGTGACTGAAAACCACAGAAGTTTCTGTTTCTTGTTTGTACTTTGTTTCCATCGTGGTCTGTGAAGTCACTCAGGGACCAGGAAGCCAATCCTGCTATGTGGCCGGGAGGCGAAGAGCTGGGAAGATTTGAGCATCGTTCACGACTATCGCAGCCTTTAGTGCACAGATGGAGAATGCTCCTTTTAGACTGTGCATGAGAGTTCCTCTTTGTCTCAGTCTTTTCTAAGGCACTGAGCTGCATTAGTTTTAAGGTGTTTGTGTTAAAATGGTTATTGTTACTGACCAGTTATGCAGAAGTACTTTTAAGGCTTAATGTTCAGTTGTCATAATTGTTGCTTCTCTGCAGCATCAAGCTGTCCAGCCCGGTGAAACGCCCCCGGAAGGAGCCTGTGGACGAAGATCTGTATCCAGAACACTACCGGAAATACTCCGACTACATCAAAGGCAGCAACCTGGATGCCCCTGAGCCATACCGAATTGGCCGGATAAAAGAGATCTTCTGTACCAAGAAGAGCAATGGCAAGCCCAATGAAACAGACATCAAAATCAGAGTCAACAAGTTTTACAGGTGGGCAAAGGCCTCCCTCTTCCAGGAGGCTGTGTTTGAAACGGGCTCATCACACACACACACAGTTGTGTTTTGTTAGCTAGAGTTATGTATATTTTCACCACAATTTAAAAAAAAAAAGAAAAAGCTAGATTACCTGGTGGGCACTGACAATGAATGGCATTATATTTTATAGCCCTAGCTTTTAGATGCTTCTTTTAAAGCCACAGAGTCCCTTCTCCAAAAGGAATCCTTAAGCAGAAGTCCAGAATACGATAAAAGCTGAATGGAGGGTCCTGGGTCCCTCCTGAGGTACCACCTGAGATGCCCCAAGTTCCATTTAGGACCATCCAGGCCTTACCCCCTCCCCTAGTCTCTCACTACCTGAGGGCCCTCCTGTTCTTTCCAGGTCCTTTTTCCTGTTTCTGAGGTTTCTGTCTTTCTACGCTTTTCCCAAGGTCTTGACTTAACTCAGTCTTATTCCTCTGGGTTCCTAGTAACTGGTGGAGCCCTGGTGACGTAGTGATTAGGAGCTACAGCTGCTAACCAAAAGGTCAGCAGTTTGAATTCACCAGGTGTTCCCTTGGAAACTCTATGGGGGAGTGCTACTCTGTCCTACAGGGTCGCTATGAGTTGGAATCGACTCAATGGCAACGGGTATATGTATGTTAGTAACTAGTAGTGGTTAGGAGCTAACCTGAAATTAATCCATTCAGATAGGTATAAGCTTGCTTCACTTCTTAGCTAATGTATATCTTAACAAAGATTTTCTGAAGTCTTTGTAGTAACGGGAAAGAAAACAAAAGAGGCTGACTGGTCAAAGCGAGAGAAGGAAGCCCTACACATACTTCTGAACAGAAGGCAGGCAGCTGCTGTTCTTGTTACGGGGCTGCTCTGTTGGCTGGGGCGAGTGGGGGTGACAGAGAGCAGTCAAATAAGTGTTTGCCGAACTCAGCGAGGAGTTCCATTCAGTTTGTAGTGTTTTGTGCCAAATAAGGGGGATAGTGATAAAGCTGACTTAACTAGGGGGTTGTGGCCTTTACCCATTGATTCACTGAGCACTCCGAGGAATGCCACTGAATTCATTGTAAGCTCACAGCAAGGGGGCAGTGGTGGCTCAGTAGTAAAATTCTCACCTTCCATGTGGGACTAGGTTCAATTTCAGGCCAATGCACCTCATGTGCAGTCACCACCCGTCTGTCACTGGAGGCTTGTGTGTTGCTATGATGCAGAACAAGTTTCAGCAGAGCTTCCAAAGTAAGACGGACTAGGAAGAAAGGTCTGGTGATCTGCTTCCAAAAAAATCAGCTAATGAAAACCCTGTGGAGCACAATGGTCCGATCTGCCACAGATTTGGAGGATGACACAGGACTGGGCAGTGTTTTGTCTCATTGTACATGAGGCTGCCATGAGTCGGGGGCTCTAACTCAGTGGCAGCTAAAGACAAAACTTTCAGCAAAAGAGAATTCTGTAACAAAAGACTCTTCCTCTTATAGGCCAGAAAACACTCATAAGTCCACCCCAGCGAGTTACCACGCGGACATCAACCTGCTTTACTGGAGTGACGAGGAGGCCATGGTGGACTTTAAGGCTGTGCAGGGTCGCTGCACCATTGAGTACGGGGAGGACCTACCCGAGTGTGTCCAGGACTACTCAGCAGGAGGCCCAGACCGCTTCTACTTCCTCGAGGTGGTGCTCTGGGCTTATACCTGAGGGGAGTTTCTAGATCCCAAGAAAGCAGTTCAATGTTCAGTGCTCAGTTACGTGCAAGGGTTTTTGGCAGCAGGGATTTGTGTTTTATAGGCTAGTGTGAACGCATGCATAGGAGCAGTTGTAGTGAGGGCCTGGGCAGTGTTTTACAAAGCTTTAGTTGTAGAAAAGTGCTCTGCAGTACATGTTTGTGACCATTCAGGTTGTTCTGGAGTTTAACACTCCCAGCTTTTAAAAAATTACAGTGGTAGAAAACGTAACTGATGAAACTCAGGTTTATTTAAGGACTGTTAGGCAGCCTCCGCCAGCCCAACCAACACCTTCCTGTGAAGTAAGGAAAGCGGCCCCTCCCCTGGGAGACACACCCGGCACCAGGGCACACAACCTGGCCCAGTACCTGGGTAGATCCCAGTCCCTGCCACCAGGCGTCCACTTCTGGGCCGGGTCCACACAGTCATGCACGGTGGCCCTTTTATCCAGACAGGACTGAGGAGTCGGTTGATCAAGCTAATTACTTTTAATTGTTTGAGCTTGGCTTTTATGTGTTGGGTTATCTTAACATGATGTATATCTGTGTTTCCCCAGGCTAGTGTGTAGCCTAATCAGACAATAGTCTGTTCCTATGCTTAACATGTTTCCCATTTTAAGAATGAGTAGTCCATGTTCAGGTAGCAGGATTTCTATGTCGGCCAAATAAAAACATTTGTGTTAATAGAATGAGTTTATATGAGTTTCTAGTGTAGCAAAATCAAATTACTCTTATGGTGGCTAATTGCTTTTGGCCCTATTTAGGGAGAAATTAAGTGAATCTTTATCAGATTAACTTCTTACATTGTCTTTGTTAGAGAGCGGAACCAGTGTGTTTCTCTACCAGATTATTGTAGTTCTCTCCTTTTCAGGCCTATAATGCAAAAAGCAAAAACTTTGAAGATCCTCCAAACCATGCCCGGAGCCCCAGAAATAAAGGGAAAGGGAAAGGAAAAGGTACGTCTTCATTCCATCCGTTTTCTTTTCAAGCCTGTCTTACATAACTCAGGATAACCTATGAGTCATGTAACAGAAAAGAACAGCCTCTGACATCTATTTCCAGGGAGTTACTGTCTCTCCTTCATTCTTTGTTAACAACTCAAAACGAGATTACTTTGAATTAATAAAGACGTTCAAAGACAGAATGTTAGGACTATCGACTATTTGATTTAATTTGTGGCCGGTTTTCTCCAGGGAAAGGCAAGGCAAAGTCTCAAGCATCTGAGCCGAGCCAACCAGAGGCTGAAATCAAAGTGCCTAAGCTTCGTACTCTGGATGTGTTTTCCGGCTGTGGGGGCCTGTCAGAAGGATTTCACCAAGCAGGTAAATGCCAGCGGGTTTTCGCTCTCTAAACAGCTAGCAGAAGTGGATCAGGCAGGTTCTACCTACCAGACCTTTCTGGCTCTGGTCACAGTTCTGTCTCAGGAGTCTCATTCAGGAGCCTTCAAAGCACATCTCTGTCCTTTTATCCACCAGGCATCTCCGAAACACTGTGGGCCATTGAAATGTGGGACCCTGCTGCCCAGGCGTTCCGGCTGAACAACCCTGGGTCCACAGTGTTCACAGAGGACTGTAATGTCCTGCTGAAGCTGGTCATGGCCGGGGAGGAGACCAACTCCCGTGGCCAGAGGCTGCCTCAGAAGGGAGATGTAGAGATGCTGTGTGGTGGGCCGCCCTGCCAAGGGTTTAGTGGCATGAACCGCTTCAACTCTCGCACCTACTCCAAGTTCAAAAACTCCCTAGTGGTCTCCTTCCTCAGGTAAAAGGGGTAAAACCCCCCTGTGGCTCTGGCCTCAGGTGAATCACTGTTATGTGTGGCTCGAGAGTGACTAAACAACAGCCTGAAGGCTGAGAGACTAGCTGTGCCAGGTGATAAGCAGTGACTGGTGTGGTTTTGGCACCTGTTGTGTGCCCTGCACTGAGGTGAGATGCCTGGTCTCTGCCTTCAGGAAATTCACAGCTCAGTTCTCATTGGGGAGAGATTTCGGGAGTTGGGAGGTGCAACCTCTCGGTAACCAAAGGTCAGGTGTCCAGGGGGGCTTCTGGTAGAGAGGTCTGAGTCTCCCTCGGCTGTGAGAGTTACTCTTGTTGTCTCTCCCACCTTCCCCAGCTACTGTGACTACTACCGACCCCGCTACTTCCTCCTGGAGAACGTCAGGAACTTTGTTTCCTTCAAGCGCTCCATGGTCCTGAAGCTGACCCTCCGGTGTATGGTCCGCATGGGCTATCAGTGCACGTTCGGCGTGTTGCAGGTGGGCCTCCCTTGGAAGGGGTGCTGGGATAGGGATACTGGGATGGGGTGAGTGTATTTTGCATGTCGTAAGGTCATGAATTTTGCGGAGGACAAAGGGTAGAGTGTTAGGGATTGAATTGTGTCCCCCCTCAAAAGACATGTTGAAGTTTCCTAACCCCTCTAGCTGTGAACGTGACCTTGTTTGGGGGAATTAGGGGACTTTGCTTGCAGACATTATTGGTTAATGCAGCCATAACAGAGTAGGGTGGGTCCTAATGGGGTTAGGATGAGGGGGAGGTGGGCATCACCCAGACTGCCACAAACTGCCCCCAGCCAAAAATAGGGTCAGGTGGGCAGGCCTGCTGTCCAAGCAGCAGACGTGTTAGTGGGGCAGGGGAGGGGGTGCTTGGGCCTGCACCACCACTGCTGACAGTCTCAGTGCTGCTGGTGTCCCCCAGGTCCACTTCCTCATAGCTTTTCTAGAGGTGTGCCTGGGGAGGGGGGTGCAAGGGGTCTCTTGCTGCATGGTGCCCTTCTTGGCATCCGTGCCCTCTGTCCCTGTCACCAGGCTGCCAGGTCAGTGGGTAGGGCTTCTGGTCTCCCCTGCTCCTCCCTGAGCACTGAGACCTATGGCCCTTGCAGTCCTCTCTAAGGAGCTGGCTGGAATCGCGAGGAGGGTTCACACCCGTCTCCACCTGTGACCCCACATGGCACCATCACCTTTTGTCCCTTCATTTGGTCCCGCCTCCTCTTACCAAGTCTAAACCTCCTGGTTAAGTAGGGGTTGTATGAGGGCGCTTTACATCACAGCCACTCCAGAAGGTCAGGTGCTGATGGCCTCAGCCTGTCAGAGGTGCCCCGCTGACTGTGTGTGTATTTCTGGCCCTTCCACACGCAGGCTGGCCAGTATGGCGTGGCCCAGACACGGAGGCGGGCCATCATCCTGGCCGCAGCCCCCGGAGAGAAGCTCCCCCTGTTCCCAGAGCCACTGCACGTGTTCGCACCCCGGGCCTGCCAGCTGAGCGTCGTGGTGGACGACAAGAAGTTTGTCAGCAACATAACGAGGTGGGAGCCCTACTCGCCCCACTGTGTTGTTGAGCGTGGCGCTTGTGAGTGTTATCCATTGAGGGGTGCTCTGTCAAGAGGCCTGAGCTGAGGAGAGCATTAGAGGGAAGCCGATGGCACAGTGTCTGACCTGTCACTTCCAGTCTTGGGCTCTGACTCTCACTTGTCTGCCCCTGATCTGATGCTTAGTTAACAGTGTGTGCAGGTGCCTGGCCGCATGCCTGGGATGCATCCCCTTCTCTAGCTGTCCTGTCAGGTGGCGTCCAAGGGAAGAATACTGCCTGTGTGACCTCAGGAAGCCCTTTGACTTCTGAGCTGGAAAGGGCAATGCCATAGCCAGGGGACTGGACCCAGGGTGTGGTAGGTGGCTGGCACGCAGTGGAGGGCCGCACGGCCACTGTGACAAGGGGGACAGCAGCAGCACAAGTGCCCAGAGGTGGTAACTGTCTGCTGTGCTCTCTTGCAGGTTGAGCTCGGGCCCGTTCCGAACCATCACAGTGCGGGACACAATGTCTGACCTCCCTGAGATCCGGAACGGCGCTTCAGCGCTGGAGATCTCATACAACGGGGAGCCTCAGTCCTGGTTCCAGAGGCAGCTCCGGGGCACACAGTACCAGCCCATCCTCAGAGACCATATCTGTAAGGTACTGTACCCCCTGCCAGAGCAGGACCCTCCTCTGTCTGCTGGCCTGGCTGGACTGGCAGCTTACATGAATTACCTCAGGGTGATGGACCAAAGCTCAGGGTGGGAAACAGAATCTGTTCCCTGACTCCATCCTTCTCTCAGGGCCCACAGCCAGCTCACAGTCCGTTGCTTATCTCCATCACCGCTCTTGGCCCTGAATCCAAACCACTGCCATCTTGACAGGCTCCCAGCATCGCCTCCTCACGGTCGCCTGACTCTTCTTACCCCCCACAGCCCGTGGCCCCATGCCCCCCCACGGCCCATGCCCCCCACAGCCTGTGCCCCGCCACAGCCTATGCCCCCTACAGCCCGTGCCCCCCATAGCCCATGCCCGCATGGCCCGTGCCCCCCAACAGCCTGTGCCCCCATGGCCCATGCCCCCCATAGCCCATGCCCCTCCACAGCCCGTGCCCCCGACAGCCTGTGCCCCCACACAGCCCATGCCCCCCATAGCCTGTGCCCCCCCACAGCCTGTGTCCCCGATAGCCCATGGCACCCCACAGCTCGTGGCTGCCACACCCCTCTCCCCCCCGCCAGCCCGTGCCCCCAACAGCAGCACATAGTCTTGTAAAGCCTCAATCAGAACTTCTGCTGTTCCTGGAAGAGGCTCAAAATTGTGTATCTGGCCATTGACGATCTAAGACCTCCTCACACCACTCCTTTTCTCCCAGATTCACCAAACCTGGGCCCTTTTTTGCCCTCCCCTAGTTCCCCCTGTAGCTGGAGCCTCCTCACCCTGCAGGACTCAGCTGAGACGTCACCTCCTCAGAGAAGCCTTCCCCATCCCATGTCCATGCTCTGTTGTCTCCATGGCGTGTGGGAGTTGTCAGTTGGGTTTGCTGGGTCTCCTCCCAATGGGATTCCAGCCCCATGGGGGTCCTGGTCACCAGGGTGTTCCTAGTGTCTAGACAGTGCCCACCCCTGTGGACACAGATGCTGGCTGACTGGGTGACCACTGGGCCCACTGCTCTCACAGGACATGAGTGCGTTGGTGGCTGCCCGGATGCGGCACATCCCTTTGGCCCCGGGCTCGGACTGGCGTGACCTGCCCAACATCGAGGTGCGGCTCTCTGATGGCACCATGGCCAGGAAGCTGCGGTACACCCACCACGACAGGAAGAATGGCCGCAGCAGCTCCGGGGCCCTCCGAGGGGTCTGCTCCTGTGTGGAAGGTGGGACCTCAGCTCCTGGGTGTGCCTTCCTTAAGTTTGGCGTGAAGCTGCCACCCACCCCAACCCCTGCCGTTCCCCTTAGATTCTGATTCTCTGCAGTCCCGTGGGCCGGGGAAGGACTGTTTTCTGGGATTCCTTTGACCAGCAGGAGACGCTTGGGGCTGCCGCTCCTTAACCCGGAGACCCGGGTCAGGCACAGACACGCCAAGTCTGGGCGTTCCTGCTCAAATGGCTGCTGAAAGCGTTAGTCAGTAAATGCTGTGCCCGGTGAGCGGGGACTGTTGGCTGCTCCACACAGTAGTGCTGCCTCCTGCAGCTCCAAAAGCCAGTCCGCGCCCGCTCAGCCTTGTTCCTGCGCCAGAACTGCAGCCTGACTGCAGCACTCTTTTTCAACAGGCAAAGCCTGTGACCCAGTGGCCCGACAGTTCAACACCCTCATCCCCTGGTGCTTGCCCCACACTGGGAACAGGCACAACCACTGGGCAGGCCTCTATGGACGGCTCGAGTGGGATGGCTTCTTCAGCACGACCGTCACCAACCCCGAGCCCATGGGCAAGCAGGTATCGAGCCAAGGGGTGGGGGCATCCAGGGGCCCTGGGTCCCACACCTGGCACTGCGGGCCTGGAGGAGAATGGAGATGCGGGCTGGTGGGGGCAGCACATTAGTGAAGGGATGTGGACCGATAGAGATGGGCTCGTGGACTGCTTGATGGCACGTTGCCCCTCCCCTGCCCCGATGGCATCTGAGTCTTGTTCGTCGTCCTCACCGTAGCTTCTCGCCCCCAGGGCCGTGTGCTCCACCCAGAGCAGCACCGTGTGGTGAGCGTGCGGGAGTGCGCCCGCTCCCAGGGCTTCCCGGACACCTACCGGCTGTTTGGCAACATCCTGGACAAGCACCGGCAGGTCAGTGGAGTGGAGCTGGGTCTGGCTCCCGCCTCGCTCCTGCCTTGCTTCTGCCTCACATCCTTATGGAGCGTCTAACTTCTGTTTCACCCAGGGATGCCTGGGCTAAACAGAAGGGAGGCCCTTCTAGTTTTCACTAGGGTGGAGAGCAGTCCAGCAGTGGGCACAACACAGTCCCCTCTGAGGTGACGGGTGAGCGCCCAAAGCCTGTTAACTCTGATTATCACTTCCACACACCTCCAAGAAGGACGTCAGTATTGGGGGTGGCTGTCCCCTGGGCTTAGAATGCTTGTGAGTCAGCCTACATCATTAAGCACGTTGGTCACTGTTTACAGCTCTGAGGTGGAGATTTAGCCCAAAGAAACGTTCTGACATGTTACACCTTAGTGAAGAAGCAGCTAAATGTGTGGTGGTGAAAATTCACTGTTCCTAAGAGTTGAAATGCACCAATAATTCTTCAGTGATTCTCAGGGGTGTCAGGTTGGCTCTTTCTTAATTAAATGTATTTTCATGTAAGTAATGCATGCATGGGGCTTGAAAATCCAACAGTGCCTAGGGTTTATAGTGAAATCTCACCCTTTCCACTCAAGTCCTATTCTCTGCAAGCTTAGCTGGAAGTTAAGCATGTCCTGCTGGTGTTTATATCTTTAAGAGTTTATCTAAAGCCCTTTAAAGGCTGAGCCCTGGTGGCGCAGTGGTTAAGACCTACGGCTGCTAACCAAAAAGTCAGCAGTTCGAATCCACCAGCTATTCCTTGGAAATCCTATTGGGGCAGTTCTGTCCTATATCCTATGGGGTCGTTATGAGTCGGAATTGACTTGACGGCAATGGGTTAGTTTCTATGGGTAGTTCTTGACTTGTTGGTTTTGGACAGAAGGACTGGGTGGGTTGGAGGATCTGAGGGCCATTGGGATGGAAAGACTCTTGGGGGGCCCTCCGCTAGTGGTCCAGTGCCTGAGTCATTGCTTGCTTTGAGCAGAGGTCGGCAGCAAACCTGCCTCCAAGCGCTGATCCTGGCAGTGCCAAAACCAAGCCTCCACCCTCTTTTCCTCCTGCAGGTCGGTAATGCCGTGCCACCGCCCCTGGCCAAGGCCATTGCCTTGGAGATCAAGCTCTGTGTGTTGGCCAAAGCTAGAGAGAGTGCCTCAGGTATGGCAGGTTGGGGGTGAAGGGGCCAGGCTCCTCCTGGGCTTATCATAGCTGGGCTTGGCCTCCCTCTGGGATGTGGGGGGGATGGGGGAGAGCCAGCATACTGGGTGCTACTCTAGGCTCTGTAGCCAGACTTCTGACTTCCTGCTCTACCCAACTCTGGGACTGGGGCGAGTTACCTACCCTCCCTGGTGGCCCCGCTTTTCTTGAGGGGTGGCTTCAGTGAATTGTACATGTCAAGGGCAGAGCCTGAGCCTGCCACACAGTAGGTGTGTGGTCGGGGCTGGCTGCTCCACTGGCTTTCGGTACATCTCCCCCTCCTGCTGAGTGAATCTGGCCTGGCGGCACCTGCGTCAGTGCTGACCAAGAGTTCTAGAAACCTACTCTAGACAGCAACTCTTTTTAGGTCTGGGTAGTAATTTTAATTTTATTCTGTATACAGTTTTTTCCAATTTTTTTATAGTGAGCATGAATTAGTTTTATAATAAAATAATTTTACCTTTTTTTAAATTGTACCTTAGACGAAGGTTTACAGAACAAATAGTTTTTCATTAAACAGTTCGCATACTGTTTTATGACAATAGTTAACAACCCCACGACATGTCAACACTGTCTCTAGGGAGCAACTTTGAGGTGTGCGCAACCTCCCTGAGTGTTCATTTAGAACTGCTGCAGGTTCTTAGAGGTCAACCATTAACACCGGTTCCTGGGTGTTAACATATTTCTTATTTAATGCATTTGCTACGCTTGCCTATTGCCGAGTGTAACGCCCTTTATCTTCCCGGGAGTGACTCTTCCTTTCATTTCCCTTCAGCTAAAATAAAGGAGGAGAAGGCTACTAAGGACTAGTGTTGCCCTCCGTCACCCTCGTTTCCGGCACCAGGAATCCCCAACATGCACTGATGTTGTATTTTTAATATGTCGAAATCTGTTGGTTCAAATGTGTCGTACACGGTGTTTGTGGCCTTGGCTGACATGGAGCTGTCCTGTGAGGTTCGCTTCTCAGTAACTACGTAGTGATCAAACTGTGCAGTACTTTGTGCATTCTGGATTTTAAAGGTTTTTTATTACGCATTATATCAAATCTACCACTGTATGAGTGGGAATTAAGACTTTATGTAGTTTTTATATGTTGTAATATTTCTTCAAATAAATCTCTCCTATAAACCACCCTGGGTGGTGACTCGTGATTTAGCCAGCGAGGGGCTTCTGGCTGCCTCTGCTGAGGCTGGAGAGGAAAGGGCTCCACAGTGCTAGGTGATCCCGCGGAGGCGTCTCTGAAGTAGATCACTCTGTCTGTGACATGCGTTTGGGGGTAGGGGTCGGGGTAACTTGTGTGACTCAGTTCTGGCCAATGAGGTGCAAGTAGAACTCGCTAGTGTGGTTTCCAGGAAAGCCTTTTAAAGGAACAGTCCGGGCTGGCCTTTCCTGTGGCCTTGTGGACCTTCTTTGGTGTGGAATGGGCCATGGTGCCTGGTGGTGCAGCAGCCATCTTGTGACCATGAGGATGGAGGACAGAAGCCCCTGCAGTGGATGATGGAAGCTGAAAGAAAAGAGGAGTCACCATCAAGCTGCCCTCCAGACCCTGGCCTGCCCACCTCCAGACGGAAACCCCTTATTTGCTTAAGACTCATTAGTTGGCTTTCTGTGGCTTTTAGGTGAAACCCAATCCTACTGAGTTCCAAGACTAATGAGCCTTTTCTTAGCTTTGTCGTTGGGAAAAGACTCGCTGTAAAACGCCAGCAAAGGAGAAGCCCACTGATAGGATGTTGAGTAGCATCTCTACATGTGATTTCACAGAGTGTTCTCTGAGGCACTTCAACTGTCTGACTTCAGTGAGTCACAGACATCTTAGTCATAAGACCAGAGGCCTAAATATAACTCTTGCAAAGTTTCAAGTTCCGTAATAACATTCCCCCCATCTGCTATTGTGAGCAGCACTGCGCTGAACATCCTTGTACATTCTCTCCCAACATCCCCTTAAGGGCAGATATCTATGAGAGAGATTTCTGGGTCACTGAGTATAAATATTGTATAATAACATTTTTACTTCTTCAGAACATGTGGGTAAACTACACCTGAGGAGGTTTTGATGCTGTTCCTACCAACAGGGGAACTTCCCCTTAGCTTACTCTGGTTTTTGCCTCTCTCTAATCCTTGTCGACTGAATGGTGAAAGTCTTGTTAGCATTTTTTTGTAGTCTATTTTTCTATGAGTCCAGTGGACACTGGAATGTTCTCTTACTCTGTGGGGGCCACTTGACTTTACTTGCTGTGAGAGCTGTAGGGCAGTAGGGACATTTACCCTTGCTTGTGTTTCTTTCATCTCAATTCATCATGTCTTTGCCATACAGAGATTTTCTGTTTTTAGGGCATTAGATTTATTTATAAGGAGCCCTGGTGGCACAGTTGTTAAGCGTTGGGCTGCTAACCCAAAGGTTGGCAGTTTGAACTCATCAGCTGCTCTGTGGGAGAAAGACACAGCAGTCCCCTTCCGTAAAGATTTACAGCCTTGGAAACCCTGTGGGCCAGTTCTGTCCTGTCCTGTAGGGTCGCTATGAGTCAGAATCAACTTGACAGCAATGAGTTTGGTTTTTGGTTAGATTTATTTGTATTTGTCTTCTCATTTTCTGTTTTTCATAGCCTATTTAGAAGGACCTTTTCTATCCCTGGAACCCTGGTGGCACAGTGGTGAAGAGCTTGTCTGTTAACCAAAAGGTCAGCAGTTCAAATCCACCAGCTGCTCCTTGGAAGCCGAATGGGGCGGTTCTACTCTGTCCTATAGGGTCGCTATGAGTCAGAATCCACTCAACGGCAGTGGGTTTGGTTTGGGTTTTTGGTTTCCTATCCCTAGATCATCAACATGTGTTTTCTCCTGTATTTCTATGACACTGTCATTTGAACATGTGAATCACTTCTGTAAGGACTAAAACAGGGATCTCAGCTTATTCTTTGAACAGGAAACAAACGCACAGGGGGAAATACAGCTGCTCAATCTGGTTAAGTTCCCTCATCAGAGATCTTATTTTTTTTAAATATACCTTCTGCTTGTTTTTTTTTTTTTTTTTTTAAAGCTAAAATCTCATTAAAACGTACATAATGAATATATACTGAAAAATATGCCAAAAGTCTTTTCCTGTCCAGATTCCCAGGCTTCTTGACAATCTGAATTCTTGTCTTCTTCCAAAGTCATTCCACAGTGAGCATCTCTGATAGCAGCTATTGAAACTGCTTTGCACTTGAGAGGTTGTTCTACATAGGAGTGCCTCGCTGTTTATTTTTTATTGAAATATAAGAAATGCACAGATCCTAAGTGTACAGCTTGAATTTTGGCAAATGCACACAGACCTCTAACCCACGTCCTTATCAAGGTATGGAGTCCCTCGGTGGTGCAAACAGTTAACATGCTTGGCTGTTACCTAAAACGTTGGAGGCTGGAGTCTACCCAGAGGTACCTGGGAAGAAAGGCTTGACAATCTACTTCTGAAAAATTCACCATTGAAAACCCTATGGAGCACAGTTCTACTCTGACACACATGGAGTCACCATGAGTCAAAGTCAACAGCAACCTTTTTTTTAGATACCAAAGTCTATTAGCAGTTAGCAGGGGTGGGAGGGAGGCGGAGAGGGGGAGTCATTGCTTAGGGGTAAAAAACAGTTTTAATTCTCCTGGAATCCACATTTCTGGGGTCCATGGAGGTTGAGGTGACCCACCTAGGCCATTGCCCTGAAGGTGATCTTTTGAACCTTGAGCCTTGAGTAGACTAGTCTCCTAAAAATCACCTTTAAGTCAAACAGTAGTCTTGCTAATTAATAAAGACTGTTTTGCCTTGAGCGTTGGGCTCTTTTGAAGAATTATCTATGTGCAGTCAGTTTTGAGAACTTTCTTTTTTTTAATCAAAGTATATATAAAACATTTCCATCACCCAAGGTGTCCCCATGCCCCTTCCCAGTTAATACTCCCACACACACACATGGGGCAACCTCTGTTCCGATTCTGTTGCCGTAGACGACTTCTGCCTGTTTCTGTGCTTACAAATGGAATCAGTACAGTGTGGGCTCTTGTTCAGCTTATTTCTCTCAACATTCTTCTGCGATGCATTCATGTTATTAGTGTGATCAGTAGTTTGTTGTTTTTTATTACTAAGTAGAAGGAATGCCCTTATTTTAAGTTGTTCATCATTCTGTTGTTTGCAAACTTCTGTCCCTCAGTGTGTGGTTGGTCAGGTTGTGTGGTGCACACATTTGTACACGTGTGTGAATCCACATCTAGGATACATTTCTAGTAGTTGAATTGCTGGGTCAAAACGTTAACAATTGCCACATCCTCTAAAAACCTAGAGGGTATTTTCATAGAGAATGCATTAAATTTACAGACTTGGGGTTGGGGGGGGATTGACATCTTAAGGACAAGGCTTTCTTTCTAAGAACAGGGTCGGTCCTTGTTTATTCACATATTTCTTATGTTCCTCAGAGCATTTTAAAATTGTCATATCGATCTTGGCAGATTTCTTGATTCCTAGACATTTAGTGCTTTCATTACTAGTGTAAATAGAATGCTTTTGTATTTTCTAAACTGTGGCCCTTTGCTTACAGAAAGATTATTAATTTGTATCGATTATTGATTTTGTGTATTGATTGTGGATTTTTTTTTAACCTAGCCAACTTACTGAATTCCCTAATTTTCGTGATACTTTTCCAGTCTTGGTTTCAGGTATACACTCCTCTGCAGGTGAGGATTCACTGGTATAATAAGTAAAACTGCATCTGTTTTTTGCTGTAGCTCAGCCACTGGGGGGCAGGCTGTCTCTTGGGTGAAATTCCAGGAGCAGCCCAAGTGAGGGGCTACCTGTGAGGTACACAGGCCAACCACCCATCTCTGTGCCTCCCGAGAATGCTACACTGGCCAGGCTTGTGGACCAAGGGGGGCACTGCCCAGTGTTGGGGGGCTGGAAGGGGACCATGGCCTAGAGCAGCCTCTGCCTCCCTGGCTGGCTCACAGGGTGCGTGCTTCCTTCCATCATGGCTGAGTTCATGCTTTTCTTCCTGGGAAGAAAGACCTGGTATAATTGGAGCATTGACAAAAATAGTGGTGGTAGTGGACTGACATCCATTTGACCAATGGAATCCATTGATACCCAAAGCCAGAAAACACCCATTACCGTTTGAGGGGACTATTACTAAACAAATTCCTCACTTTGAAATCAGTTTCCAGTTGCTGTCAAGTCAGTTCCAACTCCTGGTGACCCCACATGTGTCAGAGTAGAACTGTGCTCCATAGGGTTTTCAGTGGCTGGTTTTTCAGTAGTAGATCACCAGGTCTTTGTTCCAAGGTGCCTCTGGCTCGAACCTCCAAACTTTCAGTTAGCAACAAGCATGCTACCCATTTGCACCATCCAGGGACTCCTTGAAATCACCAAGGGGGTGGGGGCACCCAGCATTTCTCCTCCCTCTCCAGCAGGAACTGTATTGGAGGATAACCAAACAGCACCTACTGATGAGGGGAAAGCTGTATTTCCAGTAGAATACTAGTTACTAAATGCAGACAGAGGAATAGATTTAAATAATCATTTTGCAGTCCTCACTGATGTAATTTATTCAGGCAAAAATCATGGCTGCGTTTTAAACGACATTCACACAAGTGCCAAAATATCTTCAAGTTTAATTTCTAGTCAGAAGAGAAGTAACTGCACAGTCGAGAGTTTCAGCCTGAGACCAAATTCACATCCAAGTGGGGCTGATTGTGGTCCCCGCTTCCCAGGGACATTTGGCCATGTCTGGAGACATTTCTGGTTGTCACAACTGGGGGTGGGAGTGCTACTGGCATCTAGTGGGTCGAGGCCAGGGATGCTGCTAAACACCCTACAATGCACAGGACAGCCGCCACACCATGGAGAATGCTCCTGTCCAAACATGAATAGTGTCGAGGGTGAGGAACCCTAGTGTAGATCACTAATCAACTACGATATGTTTGTTGATGTGCGGCAGTGTGAAATACACAACACCTGGGAAGGGTTCATGTCAAAAATGTCTCACCTGAATCTCATCAAGCCTCTAGCTACCAGTTTACAGGAAATGCAACCAAAAGACCAGCAGGAAACAGACAAGCCTAAGCAAGAGGTTGGATGGGCACCTGGCTCATCTGTTCACGCGACACAGGGTTAACGTAGGCGGGAAGTGCCGCGTGGCCTGCACCAAACCAGTGCTAAAGGACGTTTTGGGGTCAATCTGGGAAACCTGGTCTTGAACCTCGAATGAAACAAAAGCATTCCTAACTTTGTTAGTTGTGCTGAGATGTTGGCTATATAGGAAAATGTTCTTCAGTGGTGCATTCTGAAGCGGTTAGGGACAGAAAGTCATGATATCTGTAATTTATTTTAAAACGCATTAGCATTATTTAAAAAAAAAATTCCCCAAACCTGGTTCTGTGTTTCTTTACCATGGCTGTTTTCTTAGTGACCCTAAGGTGGCCCCCTCTCCCCTCCTGAGGAAACAAGGCAGGAAGGAATTTCAAGCCCTTTTCCTCAGCTTGGCCCACTGCCTGGCACTTTAACCCTTTTCCTGTTCCTTCCCTCATCAAAAGACATTCCTCAAAGGCCTTGCTCCCTGAGGCTTTGCTGCTCTGCCTAGGGCAGGATGACACTGGTAACCCCTAATGAGGGTCTTTAAGAGGAAATGGGAGCAGAGCTCAGTGTTTATGCCTGGGACTTAGCTGTGTGTCCTTGGTCAAGTTAATGACCCTCTCTGAGCCTCAGTTTCTTAGTCTGCATAATGAGGGAGAAAATCTACCCCGTGAAGGTTTTGTGACTTTCTTGGAAAAGCCTATCCGAGGCCTAGCTGGATGCCCTTAACAAGTGCTAGAGGGAGGGGCCCTGAAGGTGGTTTAGGGGTAGATGGAAGGAGGGAGGCATTTTCTTTAATAAAAGTTACGAACTTTCTAACGTACTGATCAAACTCAAGAGTATAAGAAACATCTATGTGCCTAGCACCCAGAATAGTTACTTGCTATTGAGTCAGCTCCAGCTCATGATGATCTTATGCACAACAGAACAAAACGTTGCCTAGTCCTGCACCATCTTCATGAGCACTGGTAAGTTTGAGTCCATTTTTGTGGCCTTCCAACCTAGGGGGCTCATCTTCTAGCACTATATTGGATAGTATTCTTTTGTGATCCATAGGGTTTCCAGTGGCTAATTTTCAGAAGTAGATCATCAGGCCTTTCTTCCTAGTCTTAGTCTGGAAGCTCCACTGAAACCTGTCCACCATGGGTGACCCTGCTGGGATTTGAAATACTGGTGGTGTAGCTTCCAGCATCACAGCAACACACAAGCCAACACATTACGACTAACAGACAGGTGGTAGAACACCCAGAATTAGCACTGTTTTATTTGCTTTGGTTGTTTTTTAATGAAATCCACATTCAGTGCATAGTTGAAGTGCCCATGTGCCTCCCAGATCCTCCTCTGCTTCCCCAGACACAGCCATTTTCAGGACATTGGCATCTCTTTCCTGCTTATGTTTTTTTGAACAGTTACTACGTCTGTGTGTCCATAAACTTAGTATTTTCTGTCTAAAAATACTATGTAAATGATAGTCTGCTGTATACATGTGCAACTTGGTTTTCTCCCTCAACCATGTTTGGAGCTTTTAAACAAATGCAAGCTTTGTAAAGTACAGTGAATCACACAGCAAGCAAAATTAACTAACGGCCAACCTTGTTTCCACCTTTTGTTTCATGAGGAAGCCTCTCTGTGCACCCTGTCGTCTCCACGAGTGCCCATTATTACCGTATGTGTAACATACTTATCTGCTTTGTACTCGCATGAAGCCATCTGCAACCACCAGTGAAAAACTTTCATGAACAGCGTTAGACAACTATTGATTGAGCATTGACTCTCCTCCAGTCATGGTTCTGGGGCTGAGCAAGCAGCAGTAAGACAGACCATTATTATCCCACCCTGCCTCATGAGTTCCGGGGCAGGCAAACTCCACAAGTGAACAAGGTGATTTTAGACAAATGGATGAATGGATGGTTGGATGGATGATAGATACCTGCAGTAGAGTCCTCTCCGACTCATGGCAACCTTACATACAACAGAATGTAACGTTGCCTGGTCCTGCGTCATCCTCACAATCGTTGGCATGTTCAAGTCCATCATTACAGCTATCATGCCAACCTGTCTCACCGAGCGTCTTCCCCACCCTTACCCATTGCCATTGAGTCAATTCTGACTCATAGCCACCCAGTGAAAGTAGAATTGCCCCATAGGTTTTCCAAGGCTGTAATCTTTATAGAAGCAGACTGCCACATCTTTCTCCCACCAAGTGGCTGGTGGGTTCGAACCATTGACCTTTTAACCACTGCATCATCAGGGCTCCTTTCCTTGCCCTTGGTGGCCCTCTATTTTACCCAACATGATTTCTTCCTCCAGTGATTGATCCCTCCTAATGATATGTCCAAAGCAAGCAAGTTGGACAGTATTCTGTTGTGATACATAAGGTTTTCATTGGCTCATTTTCAGAAGTAGGCCTTTCTTCCTACTTTTAGTGTGGAAGCTCTGCTGAAACCTGTCCACCATGGGTGACCCTGCTGGTATTTGAAAAACTGGTGGCACAGCTTCCAGCATCACAGCAACACACAAGCCAGCACAGTATGAAAAACTGACAGGTGGTTTTAGAGAATGATAAATGTTACGAGCAATAAAAAGAAAAGAGAATGGGGGTGGAGGAACTCTTAACCTTGCTATTTTCCTCTCCACCCAAAACCAAACCCATTGCTGTCGAGTTGACTTCCACTCATAGCAACCCAATAGGGCAAAATAGAACTTCCCCAAACGGTTTCCAAGGCTGTAATCTCGATAGAAGCAGACTGCTACATCTTTCTCCTGCAGAGTGGCTGGTGGGTTTGAACTGCCGACCTTTCTGTGAGCATCTGAGTACTTAACCACCGTGCCAGCAGGGCACCTTTGTTCCTCTCCAGATTTGCTTATTAAAGTGCATTGATCCATGTGTGCAGCTGGATTTTTTTTTGTATATATATTCACCTGCGTAACCACAACCCAGATCAAGATCTAGAACATTTGCATTACCCGGGAAGGCTGTGTGTGCCCTTTCAAATCAGCCCTCTCCCCTTGAGAGGTAACCACAGTTCTGATTCTGTTACTACAGATTGGTTTTGCCTGTTTGAGAACTTCACATAACTGTAATCATACAGCATCCCTTTGTGTCTGTGACACAGCCATGTTGTTGCCTGTCTCAGTAGGTTCTTTTTTATTGCTGTATAGTATTCCATTGTAGGGACGGAGCACCACTTGTTTATCTATTCACCTGCTATTGTGGATTGAATTGTGCGCCCCCCCCCCCCCAAATATGGGTTGTAAATGCTAACTCCTATAATACCTGTGGATGTGATCCCATTTGGGAATAGGGTTTTCTTTGTTATGTTAATGAGGCCATATCAGTGTAGGATGTGTCTTATGCCAATCACATTTGAGATATAAAATGAGCAGATTAGGCACAGAGAAGCAAGCACAAATGGAGGGGAAGATACATGCTGTCTCAGTCATCTAGTGCTGCTGTAACAGAAATACCACAAGTGGATGGCTTTAACAAAGAGAAATTTATTTCCGCACAGTAAAGTAGGCTGAAGGTCCAAATTCAGGGTGCCAGCTCCAGGGGAAGGCTCTGTCTCTGGGCTCTGGTGGAAGGTCCTTGTCATCAATCTTCCCCTGGACTAGGAGTTTCTCAGCACAGGGACCCCAGGTCCAAAGGACATGCTCTGTTACTGGCACTGCTTTCTTGGTGGTATGAGGTCCCCAATTCTCTGCTTGCTTCCCTTTCATCTCTTGTAAGATAAAAGGTGGTTCAGGGCACACCCTAGGGAAACTCCCTTTACATTGGATCAGGGATGTGACCTTAGTAAGGGTGTTATACAATCCCACCTTAATCCTCTTTAACGTAAAATTGCAATCACAAAATGGAGGACAACCACACAATACTGGGAATTACGGCCCAGCCAAATTGATACACACATTTTTGGGGGGACACAATTCAATCCATGACACATGCCACGTGGAGATCTCCAGAGAACACCAGAGAAGCTGAAACAAGGATCTTTCCCCAGGGCAGACAGAAAAATCCTTTCCCTAGAGCCTGGACCCTGAATTCGGACCTCTAGCTTCCTAACCTGTGAGACAATAAATTTGTTTGTTAAAGCCACCCACTTGTGGGATTTCTGTCATAGCAGCACTAAGAAACTAAGACACCTGCTGATGAACTTCTGAGTTGTTTACAGTTGTTGCCCATTATGAAGAAAGCTGCTATGAAGGTCTGCGTACCTATTCTAGTGTGTGACTTTGTGTGGACATATGCTTTATTTCTTTTGGAGAATAGCTAAAAGTGGGATTTCACATTGTTTGTGAGATTTAGATAAAAACCCATTGCTGTTGACTGTAGAACTGCTCATAAGGTTTCAAGGCTATAATCTTTACAGAAGCAGGCTGCCATGTCTTTCTCCGGAGGAGCGACTGGTATGTTTGAACTGTCAACCAGTCGGTTAGCAGCTGAGTGCTTAACCACTGCACCACCAGGGCTCCTTGAGATCTAGATAATCCCCTGTAAAGCGCTGCAGCTTCCGGTGGTTGGCTCCGTGCACATGTCCTTATTCGCCAACCTCTTCGGGGTTGGTTCTGCTGATGTCCCGTGGAGACTCTGGATGTGAAAGAATGTTGGTGCTACAAGGAAGGGCTGCTGGGGGGTGTGGGGGCCTTTTTTCCCCCCATCCACCCTTAGACTCCATCTTCTCCCACTGTCCTATCTCCCTTGGGCCCCCTTTTACTTTTCCTTTGAAAATACCTGACTTTTTGTAAAAACGATACATGCTCAGTGTGTAAGAAAAAAGATTCCATACAAAAAAGAAGTAAAGACGGGGCCAAATCAAAACACTGAATATGAATGTTCATTGGCTGGCGGCAACAGCATTAAACACTATAAAAAACCAGTTGCCATCAGGGTGATTCCGGCTCATGGGACCCCACGTGGTCAGAGTAGAACTCTGTAAGAGTTTTCGTTAGGTTTAAAATTTTTTTTTATTATTATTTTTGTTGTTGAGAATATACACAGCTAAACAAACACCAGTTCAACAACTGCGACATGTACAATTCAGGGACATTGATTACATTCTTTAAGTTGTACAACCATTCTTACCTTCCTTTTCTGACTTACCTCTCCCATTAACATAAATTCACTGCCTCATAAGCTTCCTGTCTAACCTTTTGAATCGCTGTTGTCAATTTAATCCCATATAGATATGTAAAAATGGCGTGGAGGCAATGTTTGACCTCCTCCAACTTCACAAGGGGTAAGGAGAATCAAGATCAACAGCCCAAGGTTGATTCCTAAGAGGGGGTCAGACATCTCTCTGCCATCTTTACCAATTCTGACACCACCTGTTCCTCCCACAGCACTCTCTGCTGGGTTTGATAATTCGTTGCAATGGCCACACAGAACTCACAGACCATCCTCACAATTATGGGGTTTATTAGGGAAGTAACAGTTACAATGCAGGCTCAGGAACACTCAAAAGACAGTTCTTCCGTCAGGATAGCCTCTTTCCCCGCTGTGCTCGCAGACACGCCTCTCCCTGGCCCTCAGCCTCTGCCCAAAGGCACTCAGCTTACTCTCTCTCTGGGTGGGGAAGCCCACCACACCTCAGCCTCTGCCCAAAGGCACTCAGCTTACTCTCTCCTGGCCAGAAGTCCACCACACCATCTCCGGCTGCCAGGCCTGTGCTGCCGGGTATCCTTCCTTGGTGGTGAGCTCCTCCCCTCTGCTCTGGAACTGGCTCTTTTTTTAAGGCAAAACCTACCAATCCCTTTGGTAGGCCACAATTACCTTATCACACAATCACCTGGATGCAAGTTACAAGCCCATGGCTAGAAAGGCCACACACAAAAGTAATTAATGGCACCTCAAGATAGTGCTTTAAAAGAACATGATGCTCAAGGCAGACATTCTTTACTAATTAAGCTGAACCCTTGTTTGGTTGGAAACCCTGGTGGCATAGTGGTTAAGAGCTATGGCTGCTAACCAAAAGGTTGGCAGTTTGAATTCACCAGGTGTTCCCCTGGAAACTCTATGGGGCAGTTCTGCTCTGTCCTATAGGGTTGCTATAAGTCGGAATCGACTGGACGGTAATGGGTTTATTGTTTGGTTTAAAGAAGACTTCAGGGAATAATTTTGGCTTAAGGTTTAAAGATGATCTCAAGGCAATAGTTTCAGAGGTTCATCCAGCCTCAATG
Source organism: Dugong dugon (assembly GCA_030035585.1). Taxonomy (NCBI): domain Eukaryota; kingdom Metazoa; phylum Chordata; class Mammalia; order Sirenia; family Dugongidae; genus Dugong; species Dugong dugon. Next base: position 13,943,504 of record CM057462.1, on the reverse strand, counting down.
GCTCAATAAAATCTAGATTCCATGAGAATTTTAAATTCTGTTCTGCATTCCCTGTCCCCCCCTCCTTTTGATCAGGATTCTTCTATAGAACCTTTGATCAAAATAATTCAGTAATTGTCGCCAGGCACCATGCTCCATAGAGTTTTCAATCGATGATTTTTCAGAAGTAGATTGCCAGACCTTTCTTCCAAGGTGCCTGTCTGTGAACACGAACCACCAACCTTTCAGTTAGCAGCTAAGTGCTTAATCATTTGCACCACCCAGGAACTCCATGGAACATTATAAAAAAAATCCAAACCAGTTGGGACTTCTTGGAACGCTATTAAAAAAAAAGGAAAAAATGTTGCTGTTGAGTCAATTCTGACTCATAGTGATGCTATAGGACAGAGTAGAACTATCTTTATGGAAGCAGACTGCCACATCTTTTTACCATGGAGCAGCTGGTCGGTTCGAACCGCTGACCTTTCAGTTAGCAGCCGAGCACTTAACCACTGCCACCAGGGTTCCATCAAACACTTTACAGAGTCTAAAATAAACTAGAAAAGTAGAAATGCATGCAAATGGAATAAAAATAGAAAACATACACATGAACCTGGCAAAGCTCAAATTCAGGGGGTGGTTACTTCTTGGGGTTATTGTTGTTAGGTGCCATCTAGTCGGTTCCAACTCATAGCGACCCTATGTACAACAGAACGGAACACTGCCTGGTCTACACCATCCTCACAATCGTTATGTTTGAGCCCATTGTTGCAGCCACTGTGTCAAGCCGTCTTGTTGAGGGTCTTCCTCTCTTTCGCTGACTATCTACTTTACGAAGCATGATGTCCTTCTCCAGGGACTGGTCTTTCCTCATAACATGTCCAAAGAACGTGAGACAAAGTCTCACCACTCTTGCTTCTAAGGAGCATTCTGGCTGTACTTCTTCCAAGACAGATTTGTCCATTCTTCTGGCGGTCCATGGTATATTCAATATTCTTTGCCAAATGCCTCAATTCTTCTTCAGCCTTTTTTATTCATTGTCCACCTTTCACATGCATATGAGACAATTGAAAATACCTCGGCTTGGGTCAGGCAGACCTTAGTCCTCAAAGTGATATGTTTGTTTCTGAACACTTTAAAGAGGTCTTTTGCAGCAGATTTGCCCAATGCAATACGTCGTTTGATTTCTTGACTGCTGCTTCCATGGGCGTTGATTGTGGATCCAAGTAAAATGAAATCCTTGACAACTTCAATATTTTCTGTTTATCATGATATTGCTTATTGGTCCAGTTGTGAGGAATTTTGTTTTCTTTATGTTGAGGTGTAATCCATACTGAAGGCTGTATTCTTTGATCTTCAAAGTAAGTGCTTCAAGTCCTCTTTGCTTTCAGTAAGCAAGGTTGTATCATCTGCATATCTCAGGTTGTTAATGAGACTTCCACCAATTCTGATGCCCTGTTCTTCTTCATATAGTCCAGCTTCTTGGATTATTTGCTCAGCATATAGATTGAATAAGTTTGGTGAAAGGATATAACCCTGACACACACCTTCCCTGATTTTAAACCATGCAGTATCACCTTGTTCTGTTGGAACGACTGCCTCTTGGTCTATGTACGGGTTCCTCATAAGCGCAATTAAGTGTTTTGGAATTCCCATTCTTAGCAATGTTATCCATTGTGAAGGTAATAAGGTAAATGCAACCATGGAGGGTGGCAGAAGAAGCTTCAACTGCACTTGTAATGTTTGCTTTCTTTTATGGAGTGGTTTGTTGCCTAGTACTTTTCTGTATGCCTAAAATCCTTAAAAAGAAAACAACAAAAATTAAGTCACAAAGCACCTGGTTAGCACCCATGTTCAGTGGCTAGCATACTTCTAGACAACTCTAAATCCGCTGCCATCGAGTTGATTCCAACTCATAGTGATCCTATAGGACAAAGTAGAACTGCCTCATAGGGTTTCCAAGGAATGGCTGGTGGATTCGAACTGCCAACCTTTAGGTTAGCAGCCGAGCTCTAAACCATTGTGCCACCAGGGCTCCATATTAACATATAAAGTATATAAAATAAATAACTTTACATTCATGTATACAATTGTTTGTATTTAAACCAAAGCAGTATATACACATGGTAAAAAAAGTTTAAATACAGCAGAAAAGTGCAAAAGCAAGCTTTCCTCTCCGGATGCCTTCCTCCAAAAGCATCCATCAGCAACAGTTTGATATTTCCTTCCAGAAAATGGTTTGCATATACCTGCATATCTATGTGCTATTAAAGAGTTACAGAAATTGGATCATGTAACATAAGCCATTCTACATCTTGACCCCACCCTCCTTATCTTGGGGATTTTTTTTACAGGAGCACAAACGGATCTACCTCTTTAAAGGCTACATAGCATTTCATAGATTATGACTAGTATATCACAATCTATTTAACCATCCCTTATGGGTGGAAAGATAGGCATTTCCAGTTTTTGCTGTCATGAACAATTTTGCATGGACATCTTGTTCGTGCATCTTTGCATGCTTTTATAAAATTTACTCATGAGTTGAATTATTAACTGGCTCAAAGGAAAATACGTACGTGCATTTTAAGTTTTGAGAGATGTTGCCATGTGGATGGATAGATGTATGCCCTCCAGAGAACTTGCATAGTTTCACCCCCGCCCCAACCAATTCTGTGTGAGTGTCTGTTTCCCTTACCACCACTGCGTTTAATATTAAATTTAAAAAGTTTTGCCCATCCGCTAGGTTGTTTGGATTTTGTGTTTCTTGGAGTAAATTTGAGTAAGTTTGTACAAATGTTTATTGGTCCTTTTTACAAACTTTATAAATTCGTCCCTATATGGCCAGATCACTCTCCTGAAGGGCTGTACTGACACACACGTCTTTCTTTGACTCACTTTCCCAGCCTCCTTCCTCCTCTCCTGATAATTTATCCCCTTCCACTTCACCCTTCACAGGCTTCCAGAATAATCTTTCTCACAAGAAATCTGTTCACATTGGGCTGCCACTCAATGTGACTTCACCCACATGCCTACAGGACAAAGAGCCCAAACTCTTTGGTTTGGAAGGTCCTTTAAGATCTGGTTTCCACCGGACCCCCCAGTCCCTATTATCGAGCACTTATTATGTACAGATACCTTGTGGGTGGGTGCAGGGGGCCCAGAGGGGGACAAAGCAAGGAAGTGTCTACTTTTTGTAGCTGAAATTCTAGAGCAGTGTTTGTTTCTTGACCTTTTTTTCATTATCATCTACTATAATTTAAATCAGTTAATTAAATCATTCCCAATTTAAATCACATTTAAGTTATCCCTGATGACAGAAATTAGGGATGAAGTAGAAGGTCAGAGAAAAAAAGCAAGGTCTTCAGCGAGATGGATTGACACAGTGGCTGCAACAATGGGCTCAAGCGATTGTGAGGATGGTGCAGGACCAGGCAGTGTTTCCTTCTGTTGCACATAGGGTCGCTATGAGTAGGAACCGACTCAAGGGCACCTAACAACAACGATAGAAATTAAATACTTAGGAATAAGATTTTGCCCGGTAGGGTTGGGTTTGGAGGGCCACAAACGATTGTGATGTCTAAGGCTTTTTACTCCCGAGAACCAATTTTCTCCCCCTTGGGGGCGCTATGTCTTCGTTGAGAATGCACGTTTTAGAGGGATAAACAAGTTAATAGATTATATCAGAGAGCCAAGAATGCTACAAAGAAAATAAGGGATAGTGGTTGAGGAAACCTAATCATCCCAATCAGGAAAACCCTCCCCTGAAAAGGAAGACGAGCGCAAGCAAAGGAACAGCCAAGGCGAAGAAGGCCCTCTCGCCTCTCTAAGACTTGTTTCTTTTTTTCAGTAACAGAATGGAAATGATAATTTCCTCCTCACGGTGCCTGGCCCATAGTAAATGTCCAATAACTAGTTTTTGTTGTTATTATTTAAAATTTTCATTTTATTAAAAGGTAAATGAGATAAGTCCAGTCCAGAGATGAGCCGCTGCCCTAGCCTGGCTCCCACTGGGTACCACCGTCCTGCGGCTCATGCAGTCGGCGTCTCTGCCTCCTTCCGCAGGGGGCGCTGTGGGAGAAGCGGCCGGGCTGCCCTAGGCGGCGGAACGGGAAGTCTCGTTCTCCCCCACTTCCGCTTTCTGGCCCGGGTTCGGACTGCGTGGATAAGATTTTGCAATGCCGACGGGAGACTTTGAGTGAGTGTGGGGGTCGCGGTGGGGCATCCAGGGGGTTAGTTTGGGGGTTCTGGGGAGTTTTATGGGGGTTGGATGCGCCGAGGCCTCGGGGACCTGGCATCGCTGACCGCACTCTCCCCCCGTAAACTTGTCCCCGCAGTTCGAAGCCCAGCTGGGCCGACCAGGTGGAAGAGGAGGGAGAGGACGGTGAGTACTCCCGGGTCGCCCCAAGTTACCGCAGCCAGCCCCCAGCCCGGTCACTACCTTCTGCTCCGATTTTCCCCCGTGGCACCGCGGTCTGACCCCAGGTTCCCCATCATGGCCTGCCCGTACTCCTGCGCCGCCCTCATCAAGGCCAGTCTCTTGCCACCTTCTGGTGCTCGTTGTGGCTAGTCCGCCTTCCTCCCATGCCGCTACCCGAGCGTCTTCACAGCTGCTCCCATGCTCCGGGGAGGAGTTTGTAACACCCAGTCTCCTGAGCCTTTGTACTAGCCCGTGGGGGTCTTTCCAGCCTGTTTGCCAACTTCATGCCAGGGCGTTGGAGCTCACAGTTGCTGGTCTCTGCTCTGGCCCAGGAATCCTTTACCCCCTGCTACTGCCCGAGGTTAACACAACCAGCCCCCTGCCCCTGCACGACTGCCCTGAGGTGCTTCTTGCCCAGTCCTCTGCCTTCGTCACCTCCTGGTGTGGGTGTCATCGCAAAGGCTCCTCCATTTCAGCTTTGGGCTTCGACGCCTTGAACTGACCCCTTCTCCCCACACTCTCTCACAGATAAATGCGTCACCAGCGAGCTCCTCAAGGGGATCCCTCTGGCTGCTGGCGACACCAGCCCAGAGCCTGAGCTACTGCCGGGAGGTGAGTGACGACCTTTACTCTTCCTGGACTGGGCCCTCCCACAACTCCCTGCCCATTCAGATCCCTGGTACCCAGAGCTTGGCTCTGCTCGCCACTCCTCTTCTTTCGCAGCTCCACTGCCACCTCCTAAGGAGGTCATCAACGGAAACATCAAGACAGTGACTGAGTACAAGATAGACGAGGATGGCAAGAAGTTGAAGGTGAGGCTGGGGGAGGGGGTGGGTGCCGTAATGGTTGGGTGCACTTGGACTGGGATGAGGTGGTGTGTGGGGACAGGGTCGGTGAAGAAGATCCTTTGGCTGCAGGAGCCTTGGGAGACAGAAAGCCCAACCCTCTACCTTGTCCACAGATTGTCCGCACCTTCCGGATTGAGACCCGGAAGGCCTCAAAGGCTGTCGCAAGGAGGAAGGTGAGACCCTCTTCCCTGTTTTTGGAACTACCTCAGGGCTGACCCAGCGGGATTGGGAGTCCTTTTTCCCAGTGCCTTTGTTTCCTGAGGTGGACTTTAAGTGTTTGTTTGTTTTTTAACCTATTTTACTGAAGCAGAACTGAGACGTAGGAGTGTTTTCACTCTCTTGAGGCCCTGAAGAGTCCAGGGAGCAGGAGGGGATATGGTTAGATTTTTATTCCTTTTAGCTTGTCTACCTGGAGGAAGAGAGCCAAGGCCTCCCCTGAGGTGGTCAGAGCACCTCCCGTTTAGCTGGGCTAAACACTCCTGAAAGAAGTGATAACAATAAATACGCTTGGCACAATTTTCTGAATTCTTTCTCTGTCAGATTCTATGCCAAATGTTTTACAGGGAGTATTTTCTTGTTTGGTCATAGCAACCAGTTGTGGTCCCCATTTTATAGGGGAGGAAACTGAGGCTCAGGTTGTTTAGCTCAAGGCCCCTTGTGGCCTGGGTAACCCCTGACCCCTGCACCCTTGCCCTGAACCATTCTTGAGTGGTACCCACCCCCCCACCCCCAGTGTGAGTCACTTTGAAGTCCACCAGCCCACACAGGCCCCAGCAGGACTTGTCAGCTGTGTACCTGTTTCACCCTTGGAGCCCCTGTTTTCTCATCTGGAACATGGGGCTGAGAGCTGCAATTGCCTCCTGGAGCTAGTGTGAATCCAGGGCCTGGCATGCACTCAGGGAACAGGAACTGTTGTTACTGCCATGAGTCGGGGGGGCACTTGGGGGAATGGAGAATGGGGGGGTTCAAGGCCCAGATTCCCTGGGGGTAGGTGTTCTAGGGTTGGCTGCCAATATAGAACCCCTGAGCTGCGTGCCATCCTGCCTTGAGCCCAGAACTGGAAGAAGTTTGGGAACTCAGAGTTTGACCCACCGGGGCCCAATGTGGCCACCACCACAGTCAGTGACGATGTCTCCATGACGTTCATCACCAGCAAAGAAGTAAGTGGGCAATAGAATGGGGCTGGTGCCCAGAGTGGCAGTGGTAGGGGTGTGACAGTCCTCCTCTGAGCTGCTCCTACCTGCCCCTGCCAGGACCTGAACTGCCAGGAGGAGGAGGACCCAATGAACAAGCTCAAGGGCCAGAAGATCGTGTCCTGCCGCATCTGCAAGGGCGACCACTGGACCACCCGCTGCCCCTACAAGGACACGCTGGGGCCCATGCAGAAGGAACTGGCTGAGCAGCTGGGCCTGTCCACTGGCGAGAAGGAGAAGCTGCCTGGAGGTGCTGGGGCTGGGGTGCAGGGAGGCTTGGTCATCATCTGCTATCTGACCATCAGCTGTACCCTTCACAGCTGTCATCTGACAGTGTCAGCACCACAAGGATGTGGCCATAGTCCGTGTTCGTGCAGGGGGTGGGGTGTGAGTGTGTGAGGCTGGCCAAGTGGGTGCTGTGAGTGCTGGGGATGGGTGCTTGTCTCTTGATAGATGTGTGTGTTTGTGCTCTTAACCGCCAGAACCCTTCATGCATGCCCGTGCATGTTTGTAACCACACTGTGTACTGCATGTGGTTGTCTCCTGCATGTGTGAGACTTGCTGGCTGTGGTCCTGCTGGTGACCTAACACCTGTGCTGACTTGTGTCTGTGTCTGTCTACCAGATGTGTGTGTGTGTGCGTGTACGCATGCACGTACTCACACACGTGACTGCAGTACATGTCCTTCAGCTTGTCCACGGCAGGATTTGCTGATTGTGACCTTGTGTCTGGACAGCACTTCATTGGGACTTGGGTGTGAAGCACACTCACCTCCCGTGCGTGGGACCTGCGAGGTGTGTGACTGTGGGCGCCTCGAACCATGCCTGCTCTGTGGGTTCTTGCTCTGTCAGTGTTGCTAACAGGATGCTTAAATGGTGCCTTCTTCCTGGGTATGACCTTGGTGTCACCACGGCCACTGCAGCTCTGGGCCTCAGAGGAACTAGCCCAGATGCTTGTGGCTTGGTGGGCAGTGCCTGGGCTGGGTTAGGGCCTGAGCCGCCAGCACCCTGGGCAGGTCTGTCCCTCCATCTGCGCCAGGGTGGGGCCTTCCCCTAACCGTGGTTTTGATCTCCAGAGCTGGAGCCTGTGCAGGCCACCCAGAGCAAGACAGGAAAATACGTGCCACCGAGCCTACGGGACGGGGCCAGCCGCCGCGGGGAGTCCATGCAGCCCAACCGCAGAGGTGAGTGAGGGGGCACCTGACGCCGGCCGTATGAGCACCTCCCAGCACCCTGTAATTATCTTGCATGTGGGGCCGGGTGCAGCTTTCCCCTGAGAGCTGCCTCTCCTTGCCTGCCTAGCTGATGATAATGCCACCATCCGCGTTACCAATCTGTCCGAGGACACACGGGAGACCGATCTGCAGGAACTCTTCCGGCCCTTTGGCTCCATCTCCCGCATCTACCTGGCAAAGGACAAGACCACCGGCCAGTCCAAGGTGGGGTGGCGGCCATGGGGGTGGGCGGCAGGGTCGTCTGTCCTGGCTTGGCCCTGAGTGTGCCTGACCTTGTTCCTTCCCCCAGGGCTTCGCCTTCATCAGCTTCCACCGCCGCGAGGATGCCGCCCGCGCCATCGCTGGGGTGTCCGGCTTCGGCTACGACCACCTCATCCTCAATGTCGAGTGGGCCAAGTAAGGCCCCTGCCCTGATCCACCTTCCCTGTCCTCGCTCTCTCAACCTTGTCACAATAGCGAGCCCTGCTCCAACTTCATCATTGGCATGGGCTGTTTGTACTAAGGCTGTTTAGCATCCTTTTCATTTCACAGAGGGGCACAAGGCACGAGGCAGTCAGCCCAGGGCCGGGCCAGGCTTGCAACCCATCAGTCTGGCTCCTGCACTGTGCCTGTCTTCCACCCTACCCTACCCTGGCTCCAGTCTTTGCGGGGGTTGGGGGGTCTTGGGATTCCCTTGGGGGTTTGGAGCCCCCACACTTGCCTTTGTTACACCTTTTTTCTCCCTTTCTAGGCCATCAACAAACTAAGCCAGCAGCCACCATGGCTGCTGCTCAAGCCCTGGCCTCAGGACCCTTTGCCACAGGAGGTGGCTTCCAACAGCAGGACTCCAAGGGCAATAAAAAAGGCTCGGATCATCCTCCACGTGCTCCATTTATTTTCACTTACCACATCCTGTGGTTGCTGGGCCTCCCCCTACCCCATCACGGGTTTGCTCCCTACCCAGGGTCTGTGCTGAGGGCTGAGCAGGAAACCAGCTGCTGTGGCCTCCGTTCTAGCCAGTCGCACCTGCCTAACCACAGGCCTTTGGGGGAGGTGGCAGCTCAGGGCCTCCTGTGCTCTCAGTCCTCTTTCAGCTGCCGAGTCCCAGCGCCTTGCAGTGAGAAGGCGGCTCGAGATAGGCCAGGTCATGGGGTTGGCTCAGAGGACCAGGGCTCCGAGGTCTTGGGGGTAGCTGTGACATCGAGTGGCAGGGCTTGGCTGGAGCTCTGGGGGACCCCTGGGTCCTTGTACCCTCTGCAGCCAGGGCGGTGTTGGCAGCAGCAGCCCAGGCTGGGCACCACGGCCATGTAGAGCAGTGGGTGGATGCAGATGGCGATGGGCATGAGGCCCCTCATGACCTGGTAGCCCATGTAGGCCCCCTGGTCCAGTGCTGCCTTTGCCTCGTCCTCATTTGCAAAGTGCGGGCATTGGGCGTTCCAGCGCTGCCGGGCGTACACATTGAGTATCCGCATGACGTGGTAGGGCACGTAGGAGCTGGCGTAGAGGACCACACCACTGGCCACCAGCACTGCCACCTGCAGCTTCTCGGCCACTTTCATACCGTGGCTCTGCAGCAGAGCCCGGCCCAGGGCTCCGTAGGCTGCCAGAGTGAGCATCAGTGGCAGGCCACAACCCAGGCCTGCCAGCACCAGGCTGTAGGCCCTGTAGGCCTCCAGCCGATTGTCATCTGCTGTCCCCAGGCACTTGACATAGTTCTCCAGCCCGTCCTTAGTGTAATTTCCCTTCAGGCGGGAGAAGCTGAGTGTAGGTGCAGCAAGCAGGGCTGCCAGGGCCCAGCCAGTGGCACTGATGGCCCAGGCATGCTTGGGTCGCAGGTGACTGCGGGTGAAGAACGGGTGGACAACCCCTAGATAGCGGTTGAGGCTGATGCAGGTGATGAAGATAATGCTGCCCTGCATGTTGCAGATAAAGAGGAAGCGCTCCAGGCGGCACGCGACCTCCCCATAATGCCAGTGCTTGGGTGGGTAAAGGTAGGCAGCTAGCGGGGGCAGAGTAAGGGCATGCAGCAGGTCGCTGATTGCCAGTTGGGCTGAGAAGACCACCGCTGGGTGCCAGGGGCGCTGCTCCCATATGCTGAAACGGTACAGGGCCAGACCGTTCCCTGTTACAGCCACCAAAAACTCAACCACCAATACGGGCCACAGGAAGTTCTCTTGGACACTGCTGAGGACCTGTTCTGCAGCTGCTGAGAAGTTGTCTGGGCAGAGCGGGGCACCTGTGGGCATAGGGTGTCACCGAGTGAGCTCTGGCCTCCCTCCGCGTGGCTCCAGCTGCCCTCAGCCCCCCATCTGCAGTGGCACCAGTCCTTCATTGTACACTTGTTGAGCACTGGGGCTTGTTAAGAACCCTTTGCCTGCATCTCCCTGAATCCTTATCATGGCTTGGAGGGGGCATGAGCCTCTGTCCTTTTTTACATCCAGAAACCCAGGCCCAGACAGGTCAGAAGTCCCAAGTCAGAGACTCTTCCCCCAGCTGATGCCAACTAGGCTCTTCCTGGGTTCTGCACCCTGAAGAGCCAGCTGGGGCAAGTTGGGGTCACCGTGCTCATGGGAAGCATGCCACCTTGGCAGTGACCTGGCAAGCCTGGGATGGGGTAGTGGGAGCCCAGAGGTGCCAACGCAGCTCAGAGATGGGAGGTAGCCCTGACACTGCTGTCCTCAGTCTCTGCTCAGCATGCTGGCCCAGGCCCCACCATCTCCCATGGGTTGGTGCTGGTCCTCCACGCAGGCCCCCCACCTCCAGCTTCCACCCTCACACCCCACCATCCGTGGGCACTTGAGTTAGATGCTGACCCTTTCCTGCTCAGATTTGCATGGTTCTCTCAACAAAAGCCAGTGATTTTGTCAGGCAAAGCCCTGTGCGGGCCCTCCCTCCCACTTCCTCTCATCTTCTAGCAATCCAGTGTCACTTCCTGCAGCCCCTCCCTACAGTCTTGAGGAAAGTCCTTCTTCAGTCTTTGCACTGGCTCTTCCCTCTGCCACCCCCTCCTGGTTTCTGGTCCCATCTGGAAGAAGCCCACTCTGACCACCCCAATGTTGCAACTGCACTCCTGGTGCCCTCCAGTCCCCCTTCCCTGCTCCCTTTTCCCCATCTGGTCATTATAAAGAAAATGTGTATTTTCTCACCCAACCCCTCTGCCAAAACATCCATTCCACAAGGGTAAGGGGTTCCCCACTACCCCATGCTGCCTGCTCCCAGTGCTGAGAACAATGACTGGCACGCTACAACGTGGGAGAGTTTGAACTGCATGCATTTCCTCACATACTCCATTCTTTCACACATACAACCCCTCTAAACCGGCCCTCTACCCCAGACACCTCATCACACAGCTGTGGGGCTCCAGGTGGCCATCTAGATGTTCGTATCACCCATCTCCTGTCGCACCACTGCCTCCTGGGAGCCACCAGTCCAACCTCAGGGATAGGTGGTGATGTTCCTGGCTCCAGCGCAGTGCGCCTCACCTGTGCTGGCTGCCATGGTGTGTACCCACTCAGTCTGCTCCCCACACCGTCACCAGTTCCTCTGAGTTACCACCAGCAGTTAGGCTGGCCCCTCCCTTCCCAGCAGCCCCACCCTCAGCCTGCAGAGCTGGTTAGGGCACCGCCTCCACCTCCCTTCCTCATTGCTGGGCAGCCTGTCTGCCTGCGTCACCATCTGGGGAGGAACACAGACTGCCGTTATCTGTGAAACAACATCTTCATGCCTCCAGACTTGGAGCAGAAACTGGTCAGGCTCCAGGTGCTGCGGCCCCAGGCCCCTCTGGGCTCTGTACTGCAGGGCTCGGGTCTTCCAGTGCCCCACACAGACTGACAAAAACGCTAGTCATTTATTGTGCAGTTAGGGAAATGGCTCCTTTATAAAAGGAAGTCAAAGGCCACACCTGGAGCCCCGTGGGAACCCCAAGGCAGTGTCTCTCAGCCCCAATCTGGGACACTCTGTTGGCCTTACTGGGGCTTGGGTTCATGCCGCTGTCTTAGGCAGCCGAGCCCGGCCCTGAGCAGCCCCTCTGGGCCCCAGCTTGGTCTGGGCTCTGCGGGACCCGCCTTTGGGCTTTGGAAGCCTCCAATCCTTGTCTCCGTCTGGCCTCCGATCCTTTACCCGCTGCTTCTTGCATGGAGGCCTGGTGGGCTGTCTCCGCTTTATCAGCCCAGGGAACATGTCTGCAGGGAGAGACAGGTCAGTGCCCCAGTGCCCAAGGTCACGCCCTCGGTGCCCCGCTGCACTGATCGGTCACGCACCCTCGTCAGGCTCCTCGCCCACTGCCTGGCGGAAATACTCAGCTTCATCCTCCTCCCTCTCAAGTTCTGCCTCTGGCGGGGCCCCCGGGTCCTCGGCATCACTGTCCCCATCGGCCTCTGCCCGCACCCTCTTCATGCCCGCCAGGCTCTTCTTCCTGGAGGAAGGGAGTGTCCATCAGTGTGGTAGCCTGCACCCGGGGACCTGTCCCATCCTGCTCCGCCCCACCCCCTACCCACTTGTGGGCCTCTCGCTGCTCCCGCTTGCGCTGCACATTGTGGGCCTGCTGGTCCTGCCTCTGGGCCTTCAGCCGCAGCCTCTCCTCCTTGGCCGCCAAAATGGCCTGCAGCTCCTCTTCTGTCTTGTGCACTGAGCAGGAAGGAGGCAGTTCACCAAGACCCAAATATCTACTCCACTTTCCACCGACTCCCCTTTAATGGCCTCAGGTGATCCCTAATTACATGACCCCACCCTCACCGAAACTGTGGAACAGCACATTCCCCTCCCCGACACCCTCCTGGATCTTGATGAGCTGCAGCGTCATCCGAGGACCTATCTACAAGACATGGAGAAAGAGTCAGTGCTTCCTTGGGGCTGCGGGTTGTCACAAGAAGTCACCTTCACCGTTGGGCCCACCTGGGCTGGATCTCACCTCTGTGAGCCGCACAGCGCTCTGCTGGGCCCGCATGTTGCCGCGCCCGGCGATGGCCTGTGGCAGCTCTGTAATGTTGTGCTCACCATCGGGCTCTGCCTCGCTGTCTGACAGCCCCACACCCCTGTGCAGGGCATGCATGGGGCTCAGCAGGGGATCCCAGGCTCCCAGGACAGCTCTGGGGTCCCCTGGACTGTGGTCCCCCATCCCGCACCCTCCTCACGTGGCCAGCAGCTCGCTGATATCCTGCAGACGGCTCATGTTGGGGAACTTCTCCTGGAGAAGCTTCTTCATCCCCCGACTTGCACCCACAGGAACGACTTTGATGCTACTATATGGACCAGAATGTGCACGAAAGGGTATTAAGGCTCATGAGATTGGAGGTCAGACCCCCTTACTCCTTCCAGAGGACATCAGGGCATTTACTTCAAGACTGAGCAATCAGAGTCTGAGCCACAGTGTTATCGTTAGCCACTCTTGAAGGCCGTGAGTCCCCTGTCCCCCTCAAGCCCCCAAAGTACTCACTAATGGCGGAAATCCAGTTCCTGAGAGTCAGGATTGTAGTTGATAAGGAGGCAGCGCTTGATGGTGTTCAGGTTTACCTGGAAAGGAGGAGGGCATGGTGCCACATGAGCTGCCCACAGGCCTCACATGTGCTGAGCCCACGACCAGTCCTGGCCAGGCAGGGCCCATCTCATCACACACTCCAGGAGCCCAGAGGCAAGGTGCCTGCTACTAGCACCATGGGGGCTGGTGGGGCTGCAGATGGTGTACACTGACCACCTGGATCACTGGTTGAAATCTGGGCCCACTGAGGTTGACCACACGAGACTCCCCGAGGCTCAGCCTCTAACCTCAGGCTATCAACTTCACCTCAGTCAACCTCAGCTTCTTTTTGTAATATGGGGCGGTGATAACATACGCTACACTGCACAGACCTGTGCTTGACATGCGTGCAGAAAATAAAACACCATTAGCGTTATTTTCCATCTGCCAAATAGGCTCCCGGGGGAGCCTCCTGCCCGGTGTTACAAAACACACGGGCAGGATTTGACCTCAAAACTCAGTGGACCGCGGAGTGTGCACTTTCAGCCACGGTGCTGGGAAGTGAGGCCCAAGCAATCAATCCACCCACACCTGCCATCATGCCAGACCCAGCCCACCTTGTGCACATTGATGGAGGGGAACAGGTTCTGGAACATGGTAGCCATGAGCTTCACGTGCATGCCGTGGGTGCCGAAGCTGTTGAGCACGAGGAGCGGCGGGTGGGCAAACTGCTGCTCGTGCATGCGGTGCCGGCGCAGTGAGGAGACCACATCACGCACCAGTGCGTACTGCGGGGCAGGATGACGAGTGGTGACCGTCAACCATGTGTGGCTGGGGCCACCCCCAAGCTCAGCTCCTACCCCACATGGCCCTCGTATCATCTCCATCCCTTACCTTGTTGATCCGGAAGGTCAAGGTGGGGCCTCCCGGAAGGCGCATCAGCTTCTGCAGAAAAAAACAGCCCCTGAAGATGGCGATGTCCTGCTAGGGAGCAGGAGAAATAGGCACCTCTGCTCCATCTCTTCAGAGCGTTTACTTTCAAGCCAGAATCATGGCAGCTCAGAGCCACATGGGTTCATCATGAGAGCTGGGGAGGTGCGGAGCTGGGGTGAGGTTTGGGGTGTGGGAGTCCACTCACAAAGTAGATGTTCGTCTCTGTTTTGCTCAGGATCAGGAAATGTGTGACCCCAAGGGGCCCAGCCACTGCAACACAGTCCTTCAGCGAGTTCTTCTTCCGTATCTGAAGATTAAAGACAAAAGAATGAACAATCAGAATATCCCTAATGAGCAACAAGTTTAAGTTAGGCTGAGGCTCACGTTAGGCCTTTTCTTGCAGCTAACTCTTCTAACAAGCCCCAACAGCCAATCTGACCTGAATTCAAGTACCACTTCTGCCACTTGCTTACTGTGTATCCCTTCGTTTTACAGATAAGCAGACCAAAACCCAGTGATGTTAAATAACTCGTTCTAGAATTTTCAGAGCAGCCAAATGTCCAACCCAGCCTTGCCAACTCGAGAGTACACTCCTAACCATGTGGCCTAGGCACACAGTCAAGCCCCAAGCTAGGTGCGTTCATCCGGGTGCCTTCGATGCATCCCCACAAAGCTCTGCAAGGCGGGGACGGTGGTCCCCAGAAGAGGCCCTTTCTCCACCGGGAGAAACTGAGGACTTGCGCGGTTACTGGGCGGATTCCAGGCCAGTAGCTGGGAAGACGGGACCTAGGGTGGATGGAGTGGGGCTGGGTGTTGCCGACCTGCAGGCGGGTGGCGGTGAGTGGCTCCATGACTCTCCGCACGTCCAGGCTGAGCTGCCGGACGCTACGTCCAGCGCGTCCCCGAGAAAACACGAACGAGTGAGGCTGTGCGGCATAGGCCTCGAGGTTGTGGAGCTGCGCCTGGGCGCGCGCGCGCTTCTGGTGCCGGGACTGAGGGGGCGAGAGGCGGCGGGTGAGCGCCGCGGCCTCCGCGAGGAGCACATCCGACCTCCCCACCTCCCCGGCCGCGGCGCCTCACCCGCTTCCGCTGCCCCATGGTGCCGTCTCCTCCACGAGGCACCCCCCGCCGACCGCCACTTCCGGCGCCGTGCCGTTCACTTCCGACGCAAGCGCGTGATCACGTAAGGTGGTGCTTCTGGTGGCGCCAACTGGCGGGGCTGCGCACTAGGTGGCCTCGGAGATCGTGGGGGCGTTGCTATGGAGACACTGGGAGCCTGTTTCCAAGGAAACCGGGGCGGGGTTGCACAGCTTAGGGACTCAGGGCGGGCTTCGGAAAACAGAACCGCAGGTTCGAATACCTTCTCGGCCCATTTCCACCAGCTGTGTGATTTTGATAACTTTTCTCAAGTCCGAGGCTCCTGAAGTATCCTAAAGTGAGGATGATCAATTCCTCCCTGACCCGCGAATTAAGAGAGAGAATGTATGCACAATACCCGGCACATGGGTGTCAGGCACTTTGGTAGCAACCAGAGAAAGGGGTAGAGCCTGTGGCAGTTACTCATTCGGGCCCCCGGCTCCTGAGGCCAGCTGCCCTCCGCGGGGACCCTGTCTGTAGACGGGCTTAGGGATGGAAGCTCCACATCACTTTCTGGAAACTCGGGGCAAGGCGGGCGCTTCATGAATAATTCACCCCCCTCCGCATTTCCTCTCAGAGCCCCAGTCTTGGCCCCAGGCCCCTGGCCTCTTCCCCAGAACCTTGGGGTGGGGGAAGGTACACTACTCCCTGGGCTGAACATTTGCCTCCCCACTCATCTGTCTCCCCTCCCCACCTCTGTCACCCCCTTTCCATCCCGTCTTCTCTTCCTCCTCCACCTTTGTCTCCGTCATAAGTTGCCTCTTTCATCATCTTTAAGTTTCCATTTTTCTCCTCTCTGTCTCCATTTCTATCTTCCCTGTCTGTGTCTGGCCCGATCTCTCTCCCTGCCTCTCCATCTCCTTTTCCATCTCTCTCCCCGTCTGTCTGTTTCTGTCTCTTGGACTCTCTCTCTCTTCTGTCAGCGCCTTTCTGTGACTTATGAGGTTTATTCCCTCTCTGCTGTCAGAGCAAGCTGAGGGTGGGGGGTCGAGGGGCCCCGTGAGGGAGGGGCCCAGCCCAGAGCCCAGCCTGGTAGACTCTCTCATATCTGGGACGACCATTTCCTTTTGCAGCCTGGGAGTCCACTCGGGTTACGTTTTCAGGACATTGCGAACTGTGGGAAGACTGCTCCCCAAATAGGTGTCTGCTCTGCTCGTCAGTGAGGCCCTCTCGTACAGGTTGGAGACCCTGGGCCAGGGTTCTGGGACTCCACGTGAGTTGGCTTATACTTCTGATAAATTACTGCATGGTTGTTTCTGCGTGCTTTTTTTGCTGTGTGATTTGACCTGTGTGAGAATATGCCAGTATGTGGGAGACAAACGGAAACACCCACACCATGGCCAGCAGGCGTCCGGGTCTCGCTTTGTACCTGCCTTGTGTCTCTGTGCTTGCCAGTGTGTGACCACGTGGACCTGAGTGTGTGCGTGTCAGACACACAGATACAGATGCCCTCAGTCCACAGGGAGTTTTCCTGTAAGTCACGGTGCATGTGTGGCTATTTTGAACACACAGTTGTTACCCAGATTTGTCCTTGTGTTTCTAGTTGTGTCTTTACATGTGTCTGTGTGTCACATGTAGTCCCTGGGTGGTGCAAATGGTTAATGTTCTCGCTGCTAACCAAACGGTTGGTGGTGTGAGTCCACCCAGAGGCGCCTTGGGAGAAAGGCCCAGTGATCTACATCCAAAACATCAGCCACTGAAAACCTTATGGAGCAGAATTCTACTCTACACACATGGGATTGACATGAGTCACAAGCGACTTGATGGTAACTGCTTTGTTTTTGGTGTGCAGACAAACATACACACATACCAATTCTCAGGGTTCTCTCTGGATCCTCATCTATCTGTCTTTGCTTCCTGTGTAGTGATTTGCATGTCTTCTTGGGTAGGCATGTGTCTTTATGTCTGCACTGTTATGTGTGTGCATGTCTGTGTGCACGCATCACTACTGTGGCATACACGTATGAGTTCTGCAAACAAGCTACCTGGGTTGAATCCCACTGTGGTTCCTTTCTGGCTGTGTGACCATAGGCAAGTCACTCACCCTCTCTAAGCCTGTTTTCTCTGCTATAAAATGGCTCTGTATAGAAACTGGAAACCTGGTGGCGGCGTAGTGGTTAAGTGCTACGGCAGCTAACCAAAAGGTTGGCAGTTCGAATCCACCAGGCACTCCTTGGAAACTCTATGGGGCAGTTCTACTCTATCCTATAGGGTCACTAGGAGTCGGAATCGACTCAACGGCAACAAATTTTTTTTTTTTTTTTAAAATATAGAAACTGGCTCAGGTTGTGCGCATTAGATAAAAGCTGTAAAGAATTTAGAGCCTAACATGTATAGCAGGTACCTACTGATGTTCACTACTGTTCTCTGTGTGGGGTGTGTATGTGTCAGGGGTGGGTGTTTGGGGCCGGGATCCTGTCCATGTGCCTGGCCTGTAGCCTCCCACGCTCTGTGCTCCCCACGAGGGGAATGTCCAGGGCGCTGACCTGTGTTATCAGGCTCTGGTGGCCTGGGCAGGGGGGTCTGGCAATTCTGCCTCGGTTCTCACACGGGAAATACTAAATATTTATAGTTGGGGCTCCTGGGCCAAGCCATCACAGCTCCAGTCCCAGGCACTGGGGGTGGGGGGGCGGAAGGGTTAGTAAGACTCTTCCTTCCTTCCCTCCCACTGGCTTCTCCCCTTCCCCAGCTCAGAGGCCCCTGAGGACCCTCGGCTCCTCCTCAGATTTTGTGTGCCTGCTTTAAGCCTCACTGGACTCAGGGCCTTGGGCGTGAGAGGTGAGAGAGCAGGGGGGCAGACAGGGCTGATACTGTTGGGGGACCCTGGCCTCGGCTTGACTGGGGGGTTCTCAGGCCTCCTCCTCACTGCCGGCCTGAGGGAGAGAAAGGCCGCAGGTGTTACACCCACACTCTAGCTCCAGGGGGTCGGGGCAGTCCATCCCTGTAGTGGGGAGCCTGGTGTCTGGTTGGGGACAAAGTGAAGACCCTGCCCCACCCTCTTAGAGTGTGTGGACAGCAGTGAACGGGCCGTTCTCAGCTCAGAACCCTCCATGGCTCCCACCTCATGAGAGTAAAAGCTCGAGTCGCCCCCCAGGCCCTGCATGATCTGCCCCTTCTCTCCCCCTTGCTCACTCTGCTCAAGTCATAGGGGCCTCCTCACTGTTCCTTGAGCATATCAAGCAAAGTCCCACCTCAGGGCCTTTGTACTTGCTGCCCCCTCTGCCTGGAATGCACTTTCTCTTCTCCCTCTCCTTGGGGTCTTTGCTCAGTTGGTACCTTCTCAGCGAGGCCTTCCCTATCCCCTCTATTTGAAACTCCCTTGTCTGGAGCTCCCTCCCTTTCTCTGCTTTATTTTTCTCCTAAGCACTTACCACCCTCTGGCCTACCGACTGCCCGTTTCCCCAACCAGGAGTTCAGCCCCAGGAGGGCGGGGATTTTGTCTGTTTTGGTCACAGCTGTGTCCCAGCTGCCTAGAACAGGTTCTGGCACACAGTAGGTGCTCATTGTTTGAATGAGGGAGGTGCATGATGATGAAGGCAGGGCGCATGCTTGTGTGGACTCAAGGGCATGTGGGTTTGGACATGGTGGAACTTGGTGCAGGCGGGATATATGGACATGTGGAATGTGTCACGAGTGTCACCAAGTGCACATGTGGACACAGGCATGTGCTTACATGTCTGAGAGGCTGCGAGTGTGTGGACCCTGGTGTGCCTAGGCACGTGGGCAATGGGGGGCCTGTGTGTGCACCCTGCAGGGTAGGGGTGGGCAGCCCTGAGTATACACCCTTAAGTGAGGATACTGGTGCATGAGTAGGAACACTGGGGGTAGGGTGAGAGCACATCCGTCCACCCAACAAACATTTATTGAGTACCTACCGTGTGCCAGGCACTGTTTTAGGCACTGGGGACAGAGCAGTGAGCAAAACTCAGACCAGCCTTGGGGCTGATATTTTGGTGGGGGAATTCAGATAATAAAAGACAGACTGTAATAGGGAGAATCTAGGATAGGGTCGCTATGAATCAGAATCAACTCAATGGCAATGGGTTTTAGGAGGAGCAACTAAATGGGGTGGTCGGGGAGGGCTTCTGGCGGGGTACATTTGAGCTGGGACCAGAATAAGGAGAGGAAGTGCACTTAGTGACACTCATGACACATCCCACATGTCCACATATCACTCTGCCTGTACTGAGTTCCACCATGTCCAAACCTACACACCCTGGCATCCACTCAGGCCCGCACCCTGCCATCTTCATCGTCACACACCTCCCTCATTCACACAACCAGCGTGTTAAAATTTGGTGAAGAGTTTTAGGCTGAGGAAACGGCAAGTGCAAAGGCCCTGAGGTGGAGTATGCCTGCAGTGTTTGAGGAACAGCAGGGAGGCCAGTGTGGCTGGAGAGAGAGCCAGCAAGAGGGACAATGGGAGGAGATGAGGGCAGGGAGGTGGCCAGGCTGGTAGTGCAGGGCCTTGTGGCCACAGGAGGCCTTGGGCTTTTTCTTCAAGTGAGGTGGGAGCTATGGAGGGCTGTGAGCAGAGGAGGAACGAGACCTGACTTGGGTTCACAGGCGCACCCTGGCTTTTGTGGAAAGCACAGACTGTGGTGGAGGCAAGGGCAACCACAGAGAGACCTGGGAGGAGGAAATCCAGATGGTGTCTTGAGCTGGGAGGGCGGGGTGAGGGGGGATGTGGAAGGATTCAGGGTCTAAACAGAAGAGCCAACAGGCGCAACTGATGGGCTGGATCTGCGGTGAAGGAGGACAGGAGGATGGAGTGCCCATTGCTAGGACAGATGTGAAGACTGAGTTAGTGAGACTGTCCCCCCGTGCCGCCTCCTCCCACCCACTCTCCCTCTGCTTCTGCTCCAGCCTTCACGCACAGTGGTCTCAGGGCCTTTGCACTTGCTGTTGCCCACTGCCTGGGACGCTCTTCTCCCCGGATATTCTCATGACTTCTTCCCTCACATTGGTTCCAATGTCACCTCCTCAAGGAAGCCTGCCTTGTCCGAGCACCTCTCCTCTCAATTGCTCCCTCCTGGTTTACTGTCATCTTTAGCACTTAGCACCATCTCATATACTCGGTTTTACCTGTTTATTTTGTTTCTTGCCCACCAGGGCCAAGATTTTTGTCTATTTTGTTGCGGACTGTATTCCCAGTGCTTAGAACACAGGCCAGCATACACTAAGCACTCAGTAAATGCTTGCTGAATGACTGCACAAGACACCTGCGAAACATGCTGTCCCGCAGGGTGACTGGAACTCAGTGGAGAGGACGGGGCGGGATGCCAATGGGGCGTCTCCAGCCACGGGGGGGAATGAACTGGAGGCAGGCATGTGTGGACCCGGAGCCACGCTGGGACCACGTGAGCATTCCCCAGCCTGAGCAGATGGATTTGGCCGGGCCCGAGAACAGGGGCCGAGTCTGGGCTCCCAGGTCCCACCTCCTTCTCGCTCCTCTGCCTGCAGGTCCACCATGTCAGCGCCCCGGTTGCACGCGCTGCAGCTGCTGCTACTGCTGGGCGCGACTTGGGCGCGGGCAGGCGCCCCGCGCTGCACCTATACCTTCGTGCTGCCCCAGCAGAAGTTCACCGGCGCCGTGTGCTGGAGCGGGCCAGCGGCTGGACGGCGGGCGCCGGAGGCACTGAACGCCAGCGAGGTGGCAGCGCTGCGCACGCGCGTGGGCCGACACGAGGCGCTGCTGCGAGAGCTGCAGCGGCTGGCCGCAGCCGACGGCGCCGTGGCCGGCGAGGTGCGCGCGCTGCGCAAGGAGAGCCGCGGTCTGAGCGCGCGCCTGGGCCAGCTGCGCGTGCAGCTGCAGCACGACGGGGGTGCGGGTGCGGATGCAGGTGCGGGCCCGAGCCCGGGGGCCGAGCCCGCCGCGGCACTGGCGCTGCTCGGCGAGCGCGTGCTCAACGCGTCGGCCGAGGCGCAGCGCGCCGCTGCCCGCTTCCACCAATTGGACGTCAAGTTCCGCGAGCTGGCGCAGCTGGTCAGCCAGCAAAGCGGCCTGATCGCTCGCCTGGAGCGCCTGTGCCCGGGGGGCGTAGGCGGGCAGCAGCAGGTAATCCCGAAGCCCCGCGAAACGTAATCACTTCCGGCGTGTAGTGTTTGTGAAATGGGCCACTTGCAAGCCTACCAGCTCTTATCTGAGGTTCCAAAATCCAAAAAGCTCTGAAAACCGTATTTTTGTCATAACTCAATGTGGGTCAAAACGTGAATGGCGGCTATTTAGTCTTTCCTTATTCACTTAACGTGAATGTTCATAGGATTTTGTAATCAAGCATTTTCTTATGTGGATAAAGACCAAAAACCGTGCTGTGGGTGTTATGTAATATACATATAGGCCATATTCTGAATTCTGGAATATGTCTGTCCCTCGGTTTTGGATAAGAGATTGTTGCTCTGTGACAGTCCCCCCTTTTCCAGGGTCCGGCAGATTCATTAAGGTAATTTCACTGTTGGATGTATGCATATTATCTCTACTTTATAGGAGATGGAGGCACAGATTGGTTAAACTTCTGAGTACCAGAGTGGGGATTTAAGCCTAGCTCTGCTCTTCAGGGTCCAAGAGTTAGGCTCTGAGGAGGATCAGTTGTGGGGCTGGCATATTCCGCTGCCTGATCTCCTAATGGGTATTTGGACAGACTTATCCATCATCCCCAGCCCTGGGTTGGGAAGGGCTTTGGCCAAGGGTTACTGCCATCACATCCCAGGTGTTCTTGGCCACCCCAGGTCCTGCCGCCCCCCCTGGTGCCTGTGGTTCCGGTCAGTCTGGTGGGTGGCACCAATGACAGCAGCAAGAGGCTTGACCCAGCCCCAGAGCCCCAGAAAGACCAGACCCTGAGACAGAAGGGGCCGTTGGTCTTGCCCACGCCCGCAGGGCATCCTGCAGCTTCCACCAAGCCAGCAGGTAAGACAGGGGCAGGGATGTTGGAGGTGTGGAGAACTAGGTGATTCCCAGTGCATTGTGGGTAGAGGGACATAGACGAGTCAGGCTTTCAAGGGAAGATTTGTCTCCTGGTGGGAAGACTGGAGAAAATGATGCTTTTATTCTGCTGACAGAACAGAGAGGTGTGGCTCAAACTGTGTGTGATAAAAAGACCAACATTCTTACCATGGTGGTGTGAAGAGTAAGAGAGGAGAGACTCTTATTTTGATGAAGGGGCGGAGGATTTTGGACCCCTGTTTTGGTGAGAATTTGGGCAGGTTTAGACTGATATGCTCAGGACGTTTACTCTGGTGAGGAGACCACAGAACCAAGGTTTAACAACCCCAGGACCACAGTCTCGGGGAACATCTAGTTCAACTGGCATAACACAGTTTATAAAGAAAACGTTCTACATTCTACCTTGTGGGTAGCATTTAGGGTCTTAAAAGCCTGTGAGCAACCATCTGAGATACTCCACTGGTCTCACCCCTTCGCGAACAGTAGAGAATGAAGAAAGATACGAGGGAAAGATTAGTCCAAAGGACTAATGGACCACAACTACCATGGCCTCCACCAGACTGAGTCCAGTACAACTAGATGGTGCCTGGCTACCACCACTGACTGCTCTGGCAGGAATCACAACAGAAGGTCCCGGACAGAGCTGGAGAAAAATGTAGAAAAAAATTCTGTCTAACTCACAAAAAAAGACCAGACTTACTGGCCTGACAGAGACTGGAGAAACCCAAGAGTATGGCCCCCGGACGCCCTTTTAGCTCAGTAATGAAGTCTCTTGAAGTTTACCGTTCAGCCAAAGATTAGACAGGCCCATAAAACAAAACGACACTAATAAGGTACAACAGCCCAGGGACAATGACTAGAAGGCAGGAGGGGACAGGAAAGCTGGTAATAGGTGTTGACATGTCAGGTTGTCAACCATTGTCATAAAACTGTGTATACTGTTTAATGAGAAACTATTTGTTCTGTAAACCTTCATCTAAAGTACAGTTGAAAAAAAAAAGAATCCCAGGCTTCACATTTGCGCTGGTGAGAAAAGAGGGACTTAAGAGTCTTACTCAGGTGAGAAAATGCGTATTAGGGCTCTTATTCTGGTGAGGGAATGGGAGAGGCAGGACTTCTAGTCTGGTGAGGGAACCAGGAGAATAAGGATTCTTACTCTAGTAAGGGATCGTTGGCTCAGACTGTGCCTCCCCCACATCCTGTGCCCACAGGCCCATGGCGGGACTGTGCAGAGGCCCACCAGGCAGGCCATGGGCAAAGTGGAGTGTATGAGCTGCGGCTGGGCCGGCATGTGGCGTCAGCCTGGTGTGAGCAACAGCTGGAGGGTGGAGGCTGGACTGTGATCCAGCGGCGGCAAGATGGCTCTGTCAACTTCTTCACTACCTGGCAGCACTACAAGGTGGGTAGGGGGCGGGGGCTGGGCTGGGCAAGGGAGGAGGCCTGCTCCTGACCTCTTGACTTTCCTGCCCTGCCAGGCGGGTTTCGGGCGGCCTGACGGGGAATATTGGCTGGGCCTGGAGCACGTGCACCAGCTGACCAGCCGTGGGGACCATGAGCTGCTGGTGCTCCTGGAGGATTGGGGGGGCCGTGGGGCACGTGCCCACTATGATGGCTTCTCCTTGGAGCCTGAGAGCGACCATTACCGCCTGCGGCTTGGCCAGTACCACGGTGACGCTGGAGATTCTCTCTCCTGGCACAATGACAAGCCCTTCAGCACTGTCGATAGGGACCGAGACTCCTATTCTGGTAAGGAGAGCTTTTATTCTTGTGGTGGTGGCTGGGGCAGGGGAGGCGAAACTCATGTTCTAGTGAGGGAATGCAAGGGAGTGGGTAAGTCTCCTCTCTGGTAAGGATCAGGGTAAGCAAGCTTCTATTCTGGCAAGAGATCAAGGGATAGTACTTTTATTCTGGTGAGGGGATGGGAAGACCAGATTCCTTCTCTAATGTGGCAGTAACAGAGTCAGGACTCCTGTTCTGGTGAAGGGCAGGGGATGAGAGCTAGGACTCTTTCTAGAAAGAAAGTAGAGAAGGATTTTTTTTCCCTGATAAAACGAGAGGTAGAGCTCCTAGCTTACAGAAAGGTTGGGAAAGGTGGGGCTTGTATTTTGGTGAGAGGATAGTATTAAGAATATTACTCTGAAGAAGAAAGCAGGGGGCCAGGGCTCTTATTCTGGTGAGGAGATAGAGGATCAGGCTCTGTCAACTTCTTCACTACCCAGCAGCACTACAAGGTGGGTGGGGCAGGGGCCGGGCTTGGGCAATTAGAGTCCGGAGGGCCAGGGGATACCTGGCAAAAGCCTTGCACTGGTGAGGTGTTGGTAGAGGCTTTTATTCTGGTGAGAGGACACAGACTCTCTGCCCCTCAGGTAACTGTGCCCTGTACCAGCGGGGAGGCTGGTGGTACCACGCCTGTGCCCACTCCAACCTAAACGGTGTGTGGCACCGCGGCGGCCACTACCGCAGCCGCTACCAGGATGGCGTCTACTGGGCCGAGTTTCGTGGTGGGGCGTACTCTCTCAAGAAGGCTGCCATGCTGATCCGGCCCCTGAGACTGTGACCATCTGTCCATCTGTCCCCCAGGGTGATTGTCAGTAGGAGCCCAAGTTGTCCTGGGTGCACCTCTTTTGTGGCTGACTGCTGGTCATGTCCCAAAGGCCCTCCCATATGGATCTGCTTCCCAGGCCCCTGCCAGTGGGACCCAGGCATCCCCCTGCCAGTAGCTCGGACCCACACAGCTCCCCAAGGGCATTTATATCTTGGTTTGAGCTCATATTTTATAACAACACAAAGTATCCACAGACCGTGTCTGGTTTGCATCTGTACCTGGCAGGGGTCACGCCCCATGCCCGCCCTCTTCCTCCTCCTCCTCCTTCAGGTCCTCCAGGATGAGGTTGTCCAGGTCGTCCAGGAGACCCCCCTGGCTCAGGCAGGTGGCCACAGTGGAGCCACTGCTGATGTGGAGGTTGCTGGGGTGGAGGACTTTGGGCAGGTGGTTCTGCCTCCGGCTCTTCGGGTGTGCACAGGATGTCCCAGGCACGTGGGGCTCTGGAGAGGGAGAGGTGCTGAGGTCATGGGGTTTAAAGCCACATGAAACTCCGGGGAGGGAAGGGGTTGAGGTCACACAGGGCTCTGGGGACAGGAGAGGCTGAGGCCACTGGAGATCAAGATACATGGAAGGAATATGGAAGTTCAGAGGTGGAATCATGGGTGTTGAGCCACAGGAGACTGAAGGAACAAGGACATGGGATTCATAAAGCAGAAGTCAAGAACATGGAGACCATGGGACAGAGGCCACAGGGTCACTGGAATGTGGGCCACTGGAGTAAAACCACAGAGCCTCATGAGCAAGACCGTGAGAAGTGTGCAGAAGGGGATGACGTCATGGAGGTGGCTGTAGGAGGGGCAGAGGGTCTGGGTGGCCTGGGGCCACGGGGACCCGGAGCTGTGTAAGACACGTGTGTGGAAGTGGGGGCTGACACCATGGGAGGTATGTGGAAGGAGCAGGCAGACCTTGGTTCTGAAGGCCACAGAGGTGGACGTCCCCGGAGCCAAGGCCAGGGAGACTGCCCAGAGTGGGGGAGGCTGCGGGGGCACGCCAGGGCCTCACCTCGCCGGTTGTAGCAGTCGGCAGCCGAGCAGGAGTGGGTGTGGGTGCTGCGGCGCTGTGTGTCCCGGTCCCAGCGCGGGGGGAGGATCCGTGTCGGATACACGGGAAAGCCGCACCCGTAGCAGGGGGACGGGGACCCCATCTGTGCCCAGCCCCTGGGGGCGGGCAGGGCTGTGAGAGTCCAGGTCCAGGCCCAGATGGGACTGCTGAGGGCGAGGCTGGGCCGGGGTGGGGCCAGGGCAAGGCAGGGCAGGGTGGGGGCGGGGCAGGGCTGAGGGTGGGCGGGGAATCAGCGCCCTCACCGGAAGTTGTGCCGACACTTCGGGCAGTGGAACTCAGCTAGGCCCCACATCTTGTCCGCCGGTACCGGCTCGTAGCGCTTCCGGCATTTCCGGCATCGGGATACCTGGGCGTGTGTGGAAGGAAGCAGGCTCACCGTCAGAGGTGGGTGAACACTGGGACCAGGAGCAGGGCTCTGGGGTTGGGGCCGGGCCAAGCGACCCTGGGCATCTCCTTTTTCCCGCTCCACCATCAGTGACTTCATGTCGGTAGGCAGCTTGATATTGGCCATAGTGGGAATATTTACACCACAGGAATTGGCACATGCCACAAATCAGGGCTCTCCCTCCCCGGAGCCAGTTGTTAAGCACACCATTGGTTGGGGAGAGGAGGTCAGAGGTCAGACTAAGAGTGGTGGTTGTGGGGTCAGTTTTGATTTCTCTGGTAGCTGTCACACAGTGGAGTTGGGTCAGGCTCTGAGGTAAGGGGTTGGGCTTCTCAGTTGAAGGTCTGAAGTCCTGCTCTGGGTTGGGAGCTGGGATCTGCATCAGTTACAGACATCCTACTCTCCCCGGGGGGGCCAAGGCCCTGCCTCCCTCTCTGGACCTTAGATTGAGCTCTGAGGTTAATCAGGGGGTCAGGGGTTGGGCTCTTGGAGGTTGATGTTCTTAGGTCAGAGGTTCAGCCATGAGGATGGGGATTAGCAGTTGGATTATAACCTCCTTCCGCTGGGGCACACGGCGCCACCAGACATGGTCACAGGAGGGGCAGGCGAATTGCCGGTCCACGGCAGGGATCAGGTCGTCCTGGGCGCGTTGGAACATGCGTAGGTTGGCTTCTGTCAGTGGCAGGAGGGAGGTCGCCACTGCCTGCGGAATGGGGGTGGGTGGGGATGAGAGGGAGGGTCACCTCTCCTCCACCAACATAAACATATGTAAGCCCCCTCAACAGGCATCCCCCACTGAGATGTCCCACCCCTTCCCCATGGATGTTCCCCTACTCCTCCTCCCCCCACTCACACCCTGGCCTTGCCCCAGCTGCCAACTCACCTGGATGTCCTGGTCCTGCTTCATGTCCTCTGGTGGGTCCTGGATGGAGACACCAGGGGCAGAAACTGGGGGTGGGGCTCAGGCCTCTGCCACCCTCATTTGTTGGTGGAGGGGCTCCTGCTCTGGAGTCCAGAGAGGGAAGCAGGGCTCTGGCCCACCATGAGAGTAGGGTGCCCCTAACTCATGATGAACTGATTGAGCAGCACCCATTTGACAGCCAGGTGTATGACCTTGCACCTGTCACCTCAGCTATGCTCACAGCAGCCCTGAGAAGTGTGCACACCTGTTATCCCCATTGCTCAGATAGGAAACAGAGGTTCAGAGCCAGGAGGGGGCTTGCTGGAGATGACCTTGTATGAGTGTGGAAGAGCAGGCCTGGACGCCATGCTCCCTGCCTGCCAGCAGACACAGACTGTGAGCACCCTGTCCTCGGCACACATTTGTTGGCATGGTGACAGGCCTGCCTCTTTGGGGCTGTGCTGCTTTAGCTAAGTGCTTGGGCTCTGGATTCAGACAGACGCAGGTTCAAATCCCGGCTCCAACACTTACAGCTGTGGAACCACGGGCCATAATTAGGGGCATCTCAGAGCCCAGGCTCTGGCTCCAGGTGACCAGTGTTCAAATCCCAGCTGCTTGCTTTGTGAACCTGGCAAGTGGCTTCATCACTCTGTATCTCAGTGTCCTTTTCTGTAAAATGGGGAGGATACCTAACAGGCTTTCTCTTGTGGGGTCATGGGGTCACCGTGAGGCTGTAATCAGTCAACACTTGTAACTCCTTGAGCCCTGTCAATGCGAAGTGCTCAGTCAGTACTCCCCTTTGCTATTATTTTTATCACTTGTCAACAACTCTATGCTGGGCCTTT
Organism: Dugong dugon; assembly: GCA_030035585.1. Taxonomy (NCBI): domain Eukaryota; kingdom Metazoa; phylum Chordata; class Mammalia; order Sirenia; family Dugongidae; genus Dugong; species Dugong dugon. Next base: position 13,915,585 of record CM057462.1, on the reverse strand, counting down.
CAGCAGGCGAAATTCACAGTCCACCAGCCACCAGAGCCATCTTTCTAAGAGGCAGAGCACCCTGGTCACACCCGTGCTTCAAAGCCTTTCATTCATTCATTCAACACAGGGGCTCCCTGCTGCTCTCTCCTCCTCCATCTGCTCATCCCAGCCTTTGTGAGTGCCCCTGTCTCACCTCCCAGCCTTTGCTCAGGCCATTCCCTCTTCCATCCCCTCTCTGTCCCGTCTTCCCAGGACTCACTCCTCGCTATCCTTTAAGACTTGGCATCACCTCCTCCAAGAAGGCTTCCCTGACCTCCAGGGTTGTCCATTACTGACATTAATCCTGGTTTGTGTCACTGCCCACTTTTGTGTCTATCTCCCTGATTTAATACAACCAGCATGTATTGAGTGCCTCTTGTTTGCCAGCTCCCTGGCTGGAAGCACAATGGAGAGGTGAATACATGAATGAAGTTGGACCATGAGTGGATGGACATTGCCCAGTCCCTCCTGCTCCCTAGGGGGCTCTCCGTGGGTGGGCTGTCCCCTCTGTCCTGCCTCCCCTCACCCTGTCCTTGAGGGGAGGAGGCAGGTTACCTGGGTAGGCAGGCCATTGCTCAGTTCTTGTCCATCTTTCTGCTTTACCTCTGGTGGGGAGAGAACGCCTAAGTGAAGGGCCCCTGAAGCGCTATGGGAGTTTCAGGCCCCCCTGAGCCCAGCAGAGACCTTTCCTGAGGCTGGGGCTCCACAGGAGGTGGTCTCAGCGCCTCTTTCCACCCTCGGCGCTCCCACGCGCGGCCCTCCAGGCCAGGGACCCCCGCCGGCTCACCGTACACGATGGAGCGCCCCACTCCAGTGTGGTCGCTGCCAAACTTCCTCATCAGAGCCCCTGCCTTGCGGGAAGACACCTTCCCATGAAACTTCTCCCGGAGGCGCCGGACGCTCTTCTCCAGCTTGGACGCGGACAGAAGAGCTCTGGTGGGGGAAGGAGAGGCGCAAAAGCCCCTCGCCCGTCCCCAGGCACCATGCACCCGGCCTGAACTTGACCCTCTGGTTTGGCCTCCGCCCCCCCCCCCCCCCATCCTTCTACGGCATTTCCTGGAAAAAGCCAAAGTCCCCACCGGACACTGGGGGATGGAGCGGGGAGGGACTGGGGCAAGCGTCCCAGGCTAAGGGGAGGGCGGCCAGCTAACCTCTGGCCTTTGACCCCTGACCCTGCAGCCCCCGCTTTTCCTCGGGGACGCCGCATTTCGCTCTAGAGAATGTGGGGGCTCACTCTCCTTTCCGAGGGGGGCGCGCGCCAGCCAGGGGAAAGGTCTGGGCTTATGATGGGGGTTCCCGGGAACTGCGAAGCCCCCTCCGCGCCCCCAGCCACTCCCCGGCGTTTCTCGCGGGCCCCCGGCGCGGCCATCGCCATCTCCTACCTCCACACCTTCCTGAGACATGGTGGCGGCGGCCCAGATCCCCGCGAAGGTCCGCACGGCGCGCCGGGCCGCCCAGCTACCTGGGCGCGCCCGTCGGTCCGGCGGCAGCGCAGGGCAGGGGGCGGCGCCTCAGGCCGGCCCGCCCTTCCTTCCTGGCCCCCTCTTTCGCTTTCGTTTCGGGGGGGCGGGGCGCCTTGGCTCCGCCTTGGCTCAGCCCCTGCTCCTGTGCCCTAAACCCAGGCGGGCGACCCTGGTCCGCGCCCTGCGGCGGAGCGTGCAGACCAAGGGTAGGGAAGGCGGCGCGGCCTCTGCAGTCGGTCACATGTCCCACGCTGCGCGGGGTCCGCGTCTTCACGTCCCTCGTGGGGGTGGGGCCGCATCGGAAGGCCGCGGCAAGTCCCCGCACCTCCCCAGCTCGCCCCCCACCTCACCCCTCAGTTCATCACTTTCCTCCCTTCCCTTCCTTCTCCTCCCCAGGAATCAGGCGCTAATTAGGACCTGGGCCTCTTCCTAGCGCTGAGTCGCTCGCCAGACTATGACCCCTTCCTGAACCTCAGTTTACACTTCTGTAAAATGGGCATGGTGATGGTGGCTACATCCTGCTAAGAGGGCAGGGCACCCCGGGTAGAGCACTGAGCAGTGCCTGGCTCGTTGAGTTACGTACTGTGTGCCAGGTCCGAAGGGGCGGGTAGGCTCGGGTAGAGGTGCATGTTAAAAATACAGATCCCTGGTCCTTAGCAGCCCTTCGGAATCAGGCTATCTGGGGCTCCTGCGAATCAGCGTTGTAAATCCGAAGGTTGAGAACGCTGTGGGCCAAGAGACAATTCTAACCCAGTACAGAGGACTGGAGGAGCCCTTAAGAGGGGCTCCAGCCCAGCAGGGGGCGTCAGCGATGGTTTCTTGGAGGAGGGGCAGGTTAGTACCGAGTGCCTGAAATTTGAGGTCTTAGCGAGGTGAAGAAGAGCAGGGGAAGAAAACAGCGCGTGGAAAGACCCTAGAAGTAATTGAGAGCCTGGTGCTTTGGACAGTTTCTCGTGTTCGCGCTTTCTCCCCTTTGGCGCTATCGGCATTTGGAGCCAGATAGTTCTTTGTGGTAGGAGGCTGCCCTGTGAATTGTAAACTGTTTAGCAGCATCCCTGGCCTCTACCCACTTGATGCCAGTAGCATCCTTCCTCAGATGTGACAATCAAACATGTCTCCAAACATTGCCATGTGTCCCCTAAGGTGCCGTCTTGGTCATCTGCTGTAATAGAAATACCACAAGTGGATGGCTTTAAGAAAGAGAAGTTTATTCTCTCACAGTCTAGTAGGCTAGAAGTCTAAATTCAGGGCGTCAGCTCCAGGGGAAGGCTTTCTTTCTCTCTCAGCTCTGGAGGAAGGTCTGTGTCATCAGTCTTCCCTTGGTCTGGGAGCATCTCAGCGCAGGAACCTCAGGGCCAAAGGACGCGCTCTGCTCCCGGCGCTGCTTTCTTAGCGGTATGAGGTCCCTATGTCTTTCTGCTCACTTTTCTCTTTTATATCTCAAAAGAGATTGGCTTAAGACACTATCTAATCTTGTAGACCTCATCAATATAACTGCCACTAATCCGTCTTATTACATAGGGAAATCATATCAGATGACAAAAGGTAGACAATTATACAATACTGGGAATCATGACCTAGCCAAGTTGACACATATTTTTTGGGGACACAATTCAGTCTATGACAGGTGCAAAATCACGTTAGGATAGAGGGCTCTGATTTTTTCCCATTCGTGCACCCCTATCGGTTAAAAAAAAAAAAAAAAAATTCCCAGGTGGTGCAAACTGTTTGCGCTAGTCTCCTAACCTAAAGGTTGGAGTTTGAACCCACACAGCAGCACTGTGGAAGAAAGGGCTGGCAATCTGCTTCCATAAAGATTATAGCCAAGAAAACCCTATAGAGTAGTTCTACTTTGTAACACATGGAGTTTCCATGTTTTGTTTTGTTTTTATCAGTAAAAATGTTGATTCTCTATCCCCCATGTGGATACTTAATTTATAAATTGTATACAAATACAACAGTACTAATATGTTCTGTATATTAGAAAAAAACAGAGATTAGGAATGTACACGTTTGAATGTTTTCTACTTGAACACCGAAAGCTGGTTTGTGGAGTGCATGCTCTGAACTCTGGAGACTACCCTGTTAGCAGCTGCAAGCAATTCCTGGTTCTCAGTCACTGAATAGGGTCAAGGAAGATCACAGGACATGACATTTGAGAGGAGACCTGACATTATCCACAAAGTGAAGAGACAACCTACAGATAAGGAGAAAAATTTTGGGAATCATACATCTGATAATGGCTTAATATCCAGAATATACAAAGAACTCCTACAACTTAACAGCAAAAAGATAACCCAATCAAAAAATGGGCAAGGGAATTGAACGGGTATTTCACCAAAGAGGATATACAAATGGCCTACAAGCACATGAAAAGATGTTTGAGGGGAAACCTGAAAGAGGGGAGGGCGGGAGCTAGTGGCTATCTGGGAGAAGATCGTTCCAGGCAGAAGGAACAAGTGCAAAGGCCCTGGGGTAGGAACATAGAACTGTTACCGGCAGTTACTGCACAACAAATCACCTCAAAACTTAGTGGCTTAAAACAGTAAACACTTAAGACCTCATATAGTTTTTGGGGTCAGGAGTCCAGGAGTGGCTTAGCTGGGCTGTTCTGGCTCAGGGTCTCTCATAAGATTGCAGTCAAGATGTTGGCCAGGGCTGTAGTCATCTGAAGGTTTGACTGGGGCGGGAGGATCTGCTTTCAAGGTGGCTCATTCACATGGCTGGCAGGCTGGTGCTGGTTGTTGATGGCAGACCCCAGAGCAAGCATCCAAGAGAGGGAAAGCCAGGTGGAAGTTTTTATGACCTAGTCTTGGAAGTCACATAACATCATCCAGCTACATTCTATATCTTAAAAGCGAGTCACTAGATCCAGCACACATTCAGGGAGAGAGGAATAAATACCCCAGCCTCTCTCTCCTCCCACCCTGCCTTCTTCTGCTAGAGTCTCTTATTGGCTGAACCCAGCTGGAAGCCAGAGGGCAAGAGAGCTCATTGGTGCAGTCAGCCTCTCAGGACACAGAGCAGAGCGATAGCGCCCCCTTACCTTTGCCTCATTCCCAACAAGTCCCCTCTTGTCTAGGCTAGGGAGGTATCTCTCCAGATTCCAGTGTCCCCTATAACAGGGATTAGGATTTTCCTGGGTTAGGGGGGCAGGGACAAGGGGAGGAGGGTGAGAGTAGATCTAGAAAGACAAACAGACGATATGACCAGAGTATTGAATGTTGGCATTTGTGGATCAACAAAAAAACAAGCATTTCCAGCGATCACATGGGGGTGCTGCCTACCCACCCACAATTCTGTTTGAGCTTTGTGACCATCTTGGTCTGGGCAGATGTGGCTTGCTTATGCAGTGAGCATTGCTACATTTTATCTTTTGTTTTTATAAAAGTGTGGAAAGGAAGAAAATGGAAGTGCTGAGACCAGTGATAAGAAGTGTAGCCTCCAACACTTTAGTGTAATTGAGTCAAAGATGGAATTCATTAGATCTATCCATTCAATTTCTCTTACCACATATCAAGTGCAGGCGTGGTGTTGGGTGCATCCAAGAACAAGACACTGTTTCTGCCCGTCTGGAGTTCATGGTCTTCATGGGAAAGAGAAACATGAAGCAGATGATATCGCAAGTAAATGTTTAATTATATTTGTGATATATACCAAATGGTCGACATTCAGCCATTTCAGGAGGTAGCATATTGTCAAGAACTGATGGTATTGAAGGAGGGGGAAATCTAAGTTGCACCGACGGCACTGATGAAAAACAAAGCTCCAGGAATTGATGGAATACCAATTAAGATGTTTCAACAAATGCACTGGAGGTTCTCACTCATCTATGCCAAGAAATTTGGAAGACAGCTACTTGGCCAACTGACTGGAAGAGATGCATATTTGTGCCCGTTCCAAAGAAAGGTGATCTAATTGAATGTGGAAATTATTGAACAATATCATTAACATCACACACAAGTAAAATTTTGCTGAAGATTGTTCAAAAGCCATTGCAGCAGTTCATTGAGACGGAACTGCCAGAAGGTCAAGCCGGATTCAGAAGAGGACATGGAATGAGGGATATCATTGCTGATGTCCAATGAATCTTGGCTGAAAGCAGAGAATACCAGAAAGATGTTTACCTGTATTTTATTGACTATGCAGAGACATTCAACTGTGTGGATCATAACAAATTATGAATAACATTGTGAAGAATGGGAATTCCAGAACACTTAATTGTACTCATGAGGAACCTGTACATAGAACAAGAGGCAGTCGTTCAAAGAGAACAAGGGGATACTGCATGGTTTAAAATCAAGAAGGGTGTGCGTCAGGGTTGTATCCTTTCACCATACTTATACGATCTGTATGCTGAGTAAATAATCCAAGAATCTGGACTATATGAAAAACAATGTGGCATCGGGATTGGAGGAAGACTCATTAACAACCTGCATCATGCGGATGACACAACCTTGTTTGCTGAAAGTGAAGAGGACTTGAAGCACTTACTGATGAAGATCAAAGTCTACAGCCTTCAGTATGGATTACACCTCAACATAAAGAAAACAGAAATCCTCACAACTGGACCAGTAAGCAACATCATGATAAATGAAGACTGAAGTTGTCAAGGATTTTATTTTCCTTGGATCCACAATCAGTGACCATGGATGCAGCAGTCAGGAAATCAAATGACCTATTGCATTGGGCAAATCTGCTGCAAAAGACCTCTTTAAAGTGTTAAAAAGCAAAGCTGTCACTTTGAGGACTAAGGTGCACCTGACCCAAGCCATGATATTTTCAGTTGTCTCATTTGCATGTGAAAGCTGGACAATGAAAAAACAAGACTGAAGAAGAATTGATGCTTTTGAATTATGGTGTTGGCGGAGAATATTGAATATACTGTGGACTGCCAGAAGAAGGAACAAGTCTGCCTTGGAAGAAGTACAGCCAGAACGCTCCTTGGAAGCGAGGATGGCAAGACTTCATCTCATGAACTTTGAACATGTTATCAGGAGGGACCAGTCCCGGAGAAGGACATCATGCGTGGTAAAGTAGAGGGTCAGCGAAAAAGAGGAAAACTCTCAATGAGATGGATTGGCACAGTGGCTGCAACAATGGGCTCAAACATAGCAATGATTGTGAGGATGGTGCAGGACCAGGCAGTGTTTTGTTCTGTTGTGCATAGGGTCACTATGATTTGGCGCCAACTTGACGGCACCTAACAACAATACCAAAATAGACTAATTGAGGACGCCACTAGAGTGGATGGGAAGGATGGGAACATGACCTGGGCAGGATGGTCAGGAAAGGCTTCCTGGAGTAGTTGCCCCTTGAGCTGAGACCGTAACACTTTCTGAAATACCGTCAAGTGCTTTAAACTGTGGATCTTATTTAATCCCCACAGCAACCCTTTGAGGCAGGTAATGTGATTATCTCCATTTTACAAATGGGAAAACAGGTTTAAGAACCCACTCAAGGTCCCTCTGAAGGATTGATAGGAGTTACTAGGGTAAAGAGAGGTGCAGAGGAGAGAGCAGCATGTGCAAAGGCCCTGAGGCGAGAAGGGGTTTCCCACTGACAGATGGGAAAGGCCAGTGTGGCTAGGGCTAGTGAGCAAGGAGGAGAATGGAGGGTGGGAAAGCTTGTGCTGTGAGTTGACAAGCCAAAAGCAGCAAAACTTGACCTTCAGCTCGACCTTTTCAAGCTTAAGCAGGGTCAGCATGTGTTTAATTGTGGAAGAAAAGGACATAGTTGGAGCATGTGTGTGATTTTCACAAACTAGTCCATTTTTCCTCAGTGTTTAACCAAAGGAGAAAGACTGGGAATGCCTAGAGGTGAGAAGAAGGTGTGGGGAATGGGAAATTTCCAAACCATTGAAGAGAGTATCCTTTGATATTACCTCTGGGGAGGACAACGTGGCAAAATCTACTAAGGTCTTAAATGTGCCTGCCCCATGACCAAGCAGCTCCACTTCCAGAACTAGTTACCCGTGGGTGCAAAGCTGCATGTACCAAGGTATTCACTGTGCCCTTGTTGCTGAAATTGGCAAGTGTCCATCTGGAAGGGACTGCTCAAATAAATTAGGGGTGTCCATACAAAGCAATTTTTCGAAAGAATATGGTAGATCTCGTTTCTACCAATACAGGGAGCTGGCCATGATATATAGTTAAACAAAAAAGACAAATTGCCAAACAATTAGTATGATCTGTTTGTTAAAAAAAAAAAAAAATCTATCTACACCTTCTCCTTACTTATTGACTATCTTGTTATCTGACATTTTGCATTTACAACAATAGTTAAAAAATCTACTCAACTATTTTGTGCACTAACAACATACATTTGGAAGTAACGAATGCCTAGATGCAAGGTGAGAGTAATGCTGGCTTTGATGGTTAAGGTTATGTGTCAGCTTGGCTGGGCCATGATTCTCAGTGGTTAAGCAGTTATGTAATGATGCAACTTGGAAGTTATGTAACAATGTAATTTTGCAGTTATGTAATGATGTCATCATCCTCCATTTTCACATAACACCAATTTCACATAACAACCTGGTCTTTGGAACCTAACCCTGTCACTAAGTGAGGAGAGAGTGTATCTATATCTATGTTGTTGTTAGTTGCTGTTGAATTGGCTCCAACTCATGGTGACCCGATGTACAGCAGAACAAAACATTGCCCAGTCCTGCACCATGTTCCCAATCATTGGTCTGCTTGAGTCCATTATTGTGGCCATTGTATATTCTGAGTACCTTCCAACCTAGGGGCCTCATCTTCCAGAACTATATTGGACAATATTCACTGGCTGATTTTCTGGAAGTAGATGATCAGGCTTTTCTTCCTAGTCTGTCAGCTCCACTGAAACCTGTTCACCATGGTGACCCTGCTGGAATTTGAAATACCAGTGGTATAGCTTCCAGCATCATAGCAACATGCAAGCCACTACAGTAGGAAAAACTGACAGATGGATGGTGGATCTCTACACCTGTATCGATATCATAAAATATATGTCGGTATGTGCATAGGAAAAAGTCAGGAGATATATGACTAAGCCGTTTGTGCACGTGGATCTCCACAGCACCTTTACTTTCCGTATTGCATATTTCTCTAACAATTGAATTTTCTTTTTTGCAACAAGCATCCATCACTTTTTTAATCAGAAAAAAGCTTCAATAAGGTGACTGTAATTATTTTTTTAAAATGATACATATGAAACCCTGGAAATATGTCCCAGACAATGATGCCTAAGAGGTAAGAAGTAATTTGGGATTTTATAATTTGTTTAGTCCTCAGTGGATGGAACATCTTTATAGCATGGAGATCTGTTATCTGAGTTTTGCAAGTTTAGCTTCATACAATTTTCCAGGAACGCGTTATGTGCAAAAGTTGGGTAGCCTGTTTGGAGCTCTGCTCAAAAAAGTTTGGTGAATGTAGAGAAGTCATAGAGGTTAAAATACCATGGTGAAGAATGGACTGCCGAAAGAACAAACAAATCAATCTTAGAAGAAATACAACTAGAATGTTCTTTAGAAGCGAGGATGGCGAGACTTTGACTCACTTACTTCGGACACATCATTAGGAAAGATCAGTCGCTAGAAAAGGACATCATGTTTGGTAAAGTAGAGGGTCTGTGAAATGAGGAAACCCTCACTGAGATGGATTGACACGAGCCACCACAGTGGCCTCAAACATACCGATGATCATGAAGATGGTGCAGGACTGGGCAACATTTTGTTCTCTTATACGTAAGGTTGCCGTGCATCGGAGCCAACTTGACGGCAACTGTCTTAGGTATCTAGTGCCACTGTAACAGAAATACAAGTGGGTGGCTTTAACAAGCAAATTTATTTTCTCATAGTTTAGGAGGCTAGATGTCCGACTTCAGGGTGCGGGCTCTGTAGTCATAGGCTCTATCCTTCTTTTTTGGCTTTGGGGAAAGGTCCTTGTCTCTTTTTAGATTCTGTTCCTTGGCTCCTTGTTGATCTTCCTGTGGCTTGGCATCTATCATCCCCCATTTCTGCTTGCTTGCTTGAGCTTAATCTGCTCTTTTATATCTCAAAAGACGTTTTAATTTAAGATTTAAGACACACCCTACACTAATACTGCCTCGTTAACAAAACAAAACCCATTCCCAAATGAGATTATAACCACAGGTATAGGGGTTAGGATTTACAACATGTATTTTTTGGGGACACAATTCAATCCATAACAGCCACTAACAACAACAACAAAAACCCAAAATACCCTGAGTGCATCAGGGGCTCACTGGGTGCCAGGTTTTCTGCGGGGTGTGCCCTGGGCCTTCGCCTGTTGGGTCATTCTCCAGCCTCTGGTTTAGGTGCCATTGTCCCCCTTTACAGAAGAAGAAGCTGAGTCTCCAAATATGATGGCAAAATTAGGGCATTTCCAGATAAACGGAAATTTAGGGAATTTGCAAAAACCAAACCAAAACTACAAGAAATACTAAAGGGAGTCCTCTCGTTAGAAAATCAATAACATCAGATAACAACCCAAGACTAGAACACAGGACAGAGCAGTCAGATATAAACCCAGATAGGGAAGTCACAAAAATAAATCAAAGCTAAAAAGTCAAAAATAGGGAAACAGAGACGTCAATATGTAAAAGTGACAACATTAAAACAAAAAAGAGGGACTAAAAAATGTAGTCATAGATCTTTCATATGAAGAGAAAGTCAAAGTGTTATGAAGAAATAAAAGATTAGTTTTTAAACATAAAAAAATAGGGGTAAATATTAAGGTAATCACAAAGGAAACTAACAATCCTACACATCAAAATAAAAAACAAGAAAAACATAAAGACTCAGCAAGAAGCTGAGTCTCAGAGAGATTAAGCAAACCACTTGGGGTACTCAGTTTATAAGTGGAAGAGCCAGGACTTGAACGCAAGGCCAGCTGACTGCAACACTCCTTCAAGCTGGAATTGAGGTCAAGAGGTATAAAAGTCAAGGGGAATGGAACGCTGCCTGGTCCTGCACCCTCCCCAAGATCGGTTGTAAATCGGACAGTTGTGATTCACAGGGCTTTCATTGGCTGATTTTTCAGAAGTTGATCACCAGGCCTTTCTTCCTAGTCTTAGTCTGGAAGCTCTGCTGACCCTGTTCAGCATCACAGCAACATTCAAGGCTCCACTGGCAGGAGGGTGGTGGCTGTGCAAGAGATACATTGGCCGAGAATAGAAGCCAGGTCTCCTGCATGAAGGTGAGACATCTACCACTGAACACCCACGGCTCCCTAACATGACTACTAGAAATTAAAATGACGTATGTGACTCACATTATATATCTGTGAGACCACTCTGACTTAGGACCCAAAACCCATTGCTGTCGAGTCAATAGTGACCCCGAAGAATAGAGTAGAACTGCCCTGTCGAATTTCCAAGGCTGTAATCTTTACAGAAGCAGACTACCATGTCTTTCTCCCGCTAAGTGGCTGGTGGGTTCAAACCACTGATCTTTTGGTTAGCAGCTGATTGCTTTAACCACTGTGCAACCAGGTCTCCCTCTGACTGAGGACATACAAGGCAAATAGTAACCCTCCAATGGTATGTTTTGTCACTATACCACCTTGGTTTATGTTGCTTTTCCTAAGGCGTGGCCTGTGGAGAAACAGTCCTTTGCCTCAATCCCAGGCAGGCTGGCCCAGCTCTGCTCCTGGCAGCTGAAATACCCACAGTTAATCATTCATCCCCTATTCCATCAGGAACACCAAGGCCCAAAGACTCAGGGTAAGTGTCAGGACACTGCCAGAGGTGCCGACACTGGACCCTTGGCTCTGGAAGCTGAGGTGGCCGGAAGACTTCCTCTTTTTATATTTCATATTTAACATTTCCATTTAGTGAATAATTCTCCTCCTCTAAACAGGTCACTCTGCCCTTTTTCTGATTGCAAAAAGAAAGCGTGCTTGTTCTAAAAAAAATTAAAAGTTAAATATTAAGGAATGTTTGATTTAGAAAGAGGAAGTCCTTGTGTACATAGGTGAATAAAATGTTAAATTATGTTTTGGTATGTGGGCATTGTCTGCAAACATGGGGGAAGGGGGCACAGAGTGTGCAAGCAAACTGTGGACAGTTCTGGTTCCTGGGGAGAGGAGGGGGCAGGGTAGAGGCTTGCGGTGGGGAACATCACATTTTCTTTTCTCTGTTTGCCTTTTTTGGATCTTTTTACAAAAATGTCTTCATATATTATTAGAAAGTAATAACAATAATAAAAAGAAGGTGGCAGATGAGACCAAATGGTTAAAAATGACTCTAAAGCAAAGATGAGAAGGTAAGGGGGTAGGGAAACTAGAGTACTAGAAATGATACAACCAGAATGGAAAGAATGAGAATGATGGCACGTCATGAAAAACGTAACCAATATCACTGAATACTTTGTGTAGAAATTGTTCAATGGGAACCTAATTTGCTATGTAAACTTTCACCTTAAACCCAATAAAATATTAGTAAAAAAAAGAAGAAGGTGGTGGTACCTCTTCATTGCCCTTGCCCCAGGATAACCCGTTAAGTCTGATGTATAAAACGAGATTGTAATGGTTGTGCCTACTGTAGAATTAAATGAGTGAATTACACACACAGGATACACCCACTGTGGTAGTTAATTTTATGTGTCAACTTGCCTAGGCCATGGTTCCCAGTGGTTTGGCCAAACACTAGTCTACTTATAGTTCCACAATGTAATATAACGTGATCACATCCCATAATGTAATCTAATGTAATATAATCAATCAATCAGTTGAAAAGAGAGTTTCTTTAGGGTGTGTTCTGCCTCCAGACTGTAGATTTTTTTGCAGAACTCACCCTGTCTTTACTCTGCACTCTTTCCGTCACCTGACTGGATTTTGGGACAAAAGCCTGTAGGAGTCTCCAGCCTGCATCTGACCTTGTCAGCCCCCCACAGTTGTGTGAGCCAATCCCTTGAAGTAAATCAATCAACAAATCTCTCTCTCTCCCTGTCTATTTATCTATATAAACCCACGCCATTAAGTCAATTCTGACTCATAGCTACCCATAGGACTGAGTAGAACTTCGCCATAGGGTTTCCAAGGCTGAAATCTTTATAGAAGCAGACTGTCACATCTTTCTCCTGTGGAGCAACTGGTGGATTTGAACAGCCCAGCTGAGTGCTTTAACCACTGCACCATTAGGGCTTCCTCTCTCTTTCTCTCTCTCTTTCCACACACACACAGCCACACACACGTTGGTTAGAACCCATCCAGAGGTGCCTCAGAAGACAGGCCTGGTGATCCGCTTCTGAAAGGTCACAGCCTTGAAAACCCTATGTAACAGTTCTACTATGCACACATGGGGCTGCCAGGAGTCAGAATCGACCAGAATGCAGCTAACAACAACATCAACAGTTCAAATCCACCAGTCACTCCTTGGAAACCCCTTGGGGCAGTTCTACTCTGTCCTGTGGGGTCTCTGTGAGTCGGAATCGACTCGCTAACAAAGGGTAGTGGCTTTCTGTGGATTCTTTGGGATCTTCTATATATGGAATCATGTCATCTGTGAAAAGGGATAGTTTTACTTCTTCCTTCCATATTTGGATCCCTTTTATTTCTTTTTCTAGAGGAGCAAAGCCAGAAATAAAATACCTTTTATTTCTTTTTCTTGCCTAATTGCTCTGGCTACAACTTCTAGTACTATATTGAATAGCAGTGGTGACAGCAGGCACCCTTGTCTTGTTCCTGATCTTAAAGGGAAAACTCTCAGTCTTTCTCCATTGAGTATGATGTTAACTCTGGGTTTTTCATAAATGACTTTTCTCCTATTGAGGAATTTCCCTTCTAGTCCTAGCTTATTGAGTATTTTTATCATGAAAGGGTGTTGGATTTTGTCAAATGCCTTTTCTTCATTGATTGAGATGATCATGTGATTCTTTTCCTTTATTCTATTAATGTGGTATATTAATTTGATCTTTTTTCTTGTATCGAACCATCCTTGCATTCCTGGGATAAATCCCACTTGATAATGGTGTATAGTCCTTTATGCATTTGTCAATTTAAATCATGTAGGACACGACAACTAGAATTACAAACCATAAAACTGGCCTTTATGTTTGCCCGTGAAATTATGTTTACCATATTTTTTTCCTTTGCATGACTTCATGCTGCTGTTTAGTGTCCTTTCCTTTTGATCTGAAGGATTCACTTCAGTGTTTCTTACACAGGGAAGGTCTTGTCATAAGAAACTCTTTCAGCTTTTGTTTATCTGGGAATGTGTTTATTTCATCCTGACTTCTGAAGGACAGTTTTGGTGGATGTAAAATTCTTGTTTGACAGTCCTTTTTTTCAGCACTTTAAGCGTGTCATTCTACTGTCTTCTGGCCTCCAAGGTTTCTGAGGAGAAATTGGCACTTAATCTTAGAAAAGATCCCTTGTATATAACTGTTTACTTCTTTCCTGATGCTTTTAGGATTCTCTCTTTAGCTTTGGTTTTCAAGAGTTTGATAATAATGTGTCTCAGAATGGATCTCTTTCGGTTTAACCTGTGTAGAGTTCGTTGGGCTTCTTGGATTTGTAGATCTTGTCTTTCCTTGAATCTGGAAAGTTTTCTGCTGTTATTTCTTCAAATATTCTTTCTGTCCCCTTCTCTCTCTCCTCCTTCTAGCATTCCCATGATATGTATGTTTATTAACTTGGTAAAGTCCCGCATTCCATTAGGCTTTGCTCAGTTTTCTTTATCTTTTCTGCTGGTACTCTTCAGAGTCAAGAGTTTTGATTGTCTTATTCTTTATTGTCTAGTTGGCTAATTCTTTCTTCTACCAGGTCAAATCTGCTGTTGTGTCTCTCCAATGACTTTTTAAAATTTCAGTTACGTATTGTATTTTTCAGTTCCAGTACTTCTGTTTGGCTCTTTTCAATAGTTTCTATTTATTGAAATTCTCATTTTGTTCCTGTATCGTTTTTCTGATTTCCAGATTGTCCATGTTTTCTTTTAGTTCTGTGAACATATTTAATATTGTTGTTTTAAAGTCTTCTAATCTGTCCGTCCACCACTTGTCTGTCAGCTTGTCATACTGTGGTGGCTTGTGTGTTGCGGTGATACTAGAAGCTTTTCCACTGGTATTTCAAATACCAGCAGGGTCATTCTTGGTAGACAGGTTTCAGCGGAGCTTCCAGACTAAGGCAGACTAGGAAGAAGGACCTGGCAGTCTACTGAAAAAACTGGCCAGTGAAAACCTTATACATAGCAGTGGAACATTGTCTGATATAGTGCCAGAAGATGAGCCCCTCAGGCTGGAAGGCACTCAAAATACGACTGGGGAAGAGCTGCCTCCTCAAAGTAGAGTCGACCTTAATGAAGTAGATGAAGTCAAGTTTTCGGGACCTTCATCTGCTAAAGTGGCATGACTCCAAATGAGAAGAAACAGCTGCAAACATCCATTAATAATTGGAACATGGAACGTACAAAGTATGAATCTAGGAAAATTGGAAGTCGTCAAAAATGAAATGTAGTGCGTAAATATCGATATCCTAGGCATTACTGAGATGAAATGGACTGGTATTGGCCTTTTTAAATGAGATGATCATATGGTCTGCTATGTTGGGAATGACAAATTGAAGAGGAATGGCATCATGCGCATCATCAAAAAGAACATTTCAAGGTTTATCCTAAAATACAATGGTGTTAGTGATAGGATAATATGCATAGGCCTACAAGGAAGACCAGTTAATACTATTATTCAAATTTATGCACCAACCACTAATGCTAAAGATGAGGAAATTGAAGATTTTTACCAACTTCTGTAGTCTGAAATTGATCAAACATGCAATCAAGATGCATTGATAATTACTGGTGATTGAAATGCAAAAGTTGGAAACAGAGAAGAAAGATTGGTAGTTGGAAAATATGGCCTTGGTGATAGAAATGATGCCGGAGATCACATGATAGAATTTTGCAAGACCAACAACTTCTTCGTTGCAAATGCCTTTTTTCAACAACATAAATGGCAAGTATACATGTGGACCTCACCGATGGAAAATACAGGAATCAAATTGACTACATCTCTGGAAGGAGACGATGGAAAAACTCCATATCATCAGTCAGAACAAGGCCAGGGGCCGACTGTGGAACAGACCATCAACTGCTCATATGCAAGTTCAAGTTGAAGCTGAAGAAAATTAGAACAAGTTCACAAAAGCCAAAATAAATAAGACGTTGATTACATCCCACCTGAATTTAGAGACCATTTCAAGAATAGATTTGACACATTGAACACTAATTTTAATGATTTAAAATAAAAAATGTGTGTGTCATGGTTGCATCCTTTCACCCACACTTATTCAATCTGTATGCTTAGCAAATAATCCGAGAAGCTGGACTACATGAAGAAGAATGTGGCATCAGGATTGGTGGAAGACTCATTATCAACCTGCGGTATACAGATGACACAACTTTGCTTGCTGAAAGTGAAGAGAATTTGAAGCACTTATTGATGAAGATCAAAGAATACAGCCTTCAGTATGCATTGCACCTCAACAAGAGAAAACAAAACTCTTCACAACTGGACCAATAAGCAACATCATGCTAAACTGAGAAAAGATTGAAGTTGTCAAGGATTTCATTTTACTTGGATGCACAATCAACGCCCATGGAGGCAGCAGTCAAGAAATCAAACGAAGCGTTGCACTGGGCAAATCTGCTGCAAAAGACCTCTTTAAAGTGTTAAAAAGCAAAGATGTCACTTTGAGGGTTAAGATGTGCCTGACCCAAGCCATGATATTTTCAA
Source organism: Dugong dugon (assembly GCA_030035585.1). Classification (NCBI taxonomy): domain Eukaryota; kingdom Metazoa; phylum Chordata; class Mammalia; order Sirenia; family Dugongidae; genus Dugong; species Dugong dugon. Next base: position 13,899,370 of record CM057462.1, on the reverse strand, counting down.
TTGTCTCATATGCATGTGAAAGCTGGACATTGAATAAGGAAGACGGAAGAAGAATTGATGCCTTTGAATTACGGCATTGGCGAAGAATACTGAATATACCCTGGACTGCCAGAAGAACAAACAAGTCTATTTTGAAAGAAATACAACCAGAGCGCTCCTTGGAAGCAAGGATGATGAGACTTCATCTCAAGTACTTTGGGCATGTTGTCAGGAGGGACCAGTCCCTAGAGAAGGACATCACGCTTGGTAAAGCAGAGGGTCAGTGAAAAAGAGAAAGACCCTCAATGAGATGGATTGACACAGTGGCTGCAGCGATGGGCTCAAGCATAGAAATAATTGTGAGGATGACGCAGGACAGGGCAGTGTTTCGTTCTGTTGTACATAGGGTCTCTATGAGTCGGCACTGATTTGACGGCACCTAACAATGACAACAGCAACAACAATCTGTCCGCTATCTGTGCTTCCATAAGGACAATTTCTGTCTCTTCATTTTGTTTTTTTGATTGTTCTTTTCCTATTTCTTTGTATGCTTTGTAATTTTCTTTTTTATTCTTGAAATTGATTTTTAGTATGCTTTTGGGTCAATTTATTTTATTTTATTTTTTATTGTACTTAAGATGAAGGTTTACAGAACAAATAGTTTCTCATTAAACAGTTGGTACACATATTGTTTTATGACATTGGTTAACAACCCCATGACATGTCAGCACTCTTCCTTCTCGACCTTGGGTTCCCTATTACCAGCTTTCCTGTCCCCTCTGCCTGCTAGTCCTTGTCCCTGGCTGTTGTGCCCCATTAGTCTGGTTTTGTTTTATGGGGCTGTCTAATTTTTGTCTATTTAGTATTCCCTCCCTGTCCCTCCCATCCCTCGTAAATGTCAAAGGTTTTTCTTTTTGTGCGTGTAAACTTTTTCATGAGTTTTTATAGTAGTGGCCTCATACAATATTTGTCCTTTTGTGATTGACTTATTTCATTCAGCATAGTGTCCTCCAGTTTCATCCATGTTATGAGATGCTTCACAGCTTCATCATTGTTCTTTATCATGGTGTGATACTCCTGTGTGTATGTACCATAGTTTGTTTATCCGTTCATCTGTTGATGGGCATCTAGATTGTTTCCATCTTTTTGTTATTGTAAACAATGCTGCAATGAACATGTCTATTTGTGTGACGGCTCTTATTTCTCTAGGATATATTCCTAGGAGTGGGATTGCTGGATCATATGGTATTTCTATTTCTAGCTTTCTAAGGAAGTGCCATATCATTTTCCAAAATGATTGTATCAGTTTGCATTCCCAGCAGCAGTGCATAAGAGTTCCGATCTCCCTGCAGCCTCTCCAACATTTGTTATTTCCAATTTTTTGGTTCGTGCCAGTAATGCTGGGGTGAGATGGTATCCAATTATACTTTTGATTTGCATTTCTCTGATGGCTAGTGATTGCGAGCATTTCCTCTGATGTCTGTTGGCCACTTGAATGTCTTCTTTGGTGAACTGTCTGTTCACTTCCTTTGCCCATTTTTTAATAGGATTATTTGTCTTTTTGTTGTAGAGGTGTTGGATTTTCTTGTAGATTTTAGAGATTAGACCTTTGTCTGATTTGTAATGTCCAAAAATTTTTTCCCAGTCTGTAGGTTCTCTTTTTACTCTTTTGTTGAAGTCTTTTGATAAGCATCAGTGTTTAATTTTTAGAAGCTCCGTTATCTAGCTTATCTTCTGGAGTTTGTGTGTTGTTGGTTATGGTTTGTATCCTGTTAATGCTGTGTATTAGAGTCTCTAGCGTTAATCCTATTTTTTCTTCTATGAACTTTATAGCTTTTGGCTTTATATTTAGTCTTTGATCCATTTTGAATTAGTTTTTGTATATAGTATGAGGTATGGGTCCTGTTTCATTTTTTTTGCAGATGGACATCTAGTTTTGCCAGCACCATTTGTTAAAAAGACTGCCTGTTCCCCATTTGATGGACTTTGGGCTCTTGTCAAAGATTACGTGACCATAGGTGGATGGATTTACATCCGGGTTCTCGATTCTGTTCCATTGGTCAATGTATCTGTCGTTGTACCAGTACCAGGCTGTTTTGACTACTGTAGCTGGTATAGTAGGTTCTGAGGTCAGGTAGTGCAAGTCCTCCTACTTTCTTCTTCTTCTTCAGTAGTGCTTTACTTATCTGGGGATTCTTCTCTTTCATATAAAGTTAATGATTAGTTTTTCCATCTCTTTAAAGAATGTCATTGGTATTTGTAAATTACTTTGGGTAGAATTGTCATTTTCACAATGTTGAGTCTACCTATCCACGAGCATGGTATGTTTTTCCATTTACGTAGATCTCTTTTGGTTTCTTGCAGTAGTGTTTTGTAGTTTTCTTTGTACAGGTCTTTTACATCCCTGGTTAGATTTATTCCTAAGTATTTTATTTTTTTAGGGGCTATTATAAATGATATTGTTTTCCTGATTTCCTTTTCATTGTTCTCTTTATTGGTGTATAGGAATACAACTGATTTTTGTATGTTTATGTTGTATCCTGCTACTCTGCTGCATCTTTCTGCTAGTTCCAGTAGTTTTCTCGTGGAGTCTTTTGGGTTTTCTATGTATAGTATCATATTATCTGCAAATAGGGACAGTTAAACTTCTTCATTACCAATTTGGATTGCCCTTTATTTCTTTTTCTTGCCTGATTGCTCTAGCTAAGACTTCCAGCACAATGTTAAATAGGAGTGGTGATAAAGGGCATCTTTGTCTTGTTCCTGTTCTCAAGAGGAATGTTTTCAGCCTCTCTCCATTAGGAATGATGTTGGCCATTGGTTTTGCATAGATGCACTTTATTATGTTGAGAACTTTCCCTTCTACACCTATTTTATTGAGCGTTTTAATCAGGAATGGGTTTTGGACTTTGTCAAATGCCTTTTCTGCATCGAGATGATTATGTGAATCTTTTCTTTCCTTTTATTTTTGTGGTGGATTATGTTGATTGATTTTCCAGGGTTGAACCATCCTTGCATACCTGGTATGAGTCCTACTTGGTTGTGGTGTATTATTTTTTTGATATGATGCTGAATTCTATTGGCTAGAATTTTGTTGAGAATTTTTGCATCTATATTCATGACAGATATTGGTCTGTAATTTTCTTTTTTTGTGGCATCTTTGCCTGGTTTTGGTATCAGAGTTATGCTGGTTTCATTGAATGAATTTGAAAGTGTTGCTTCCTTTTCCATATTCTGAAATAGTTTGAGTAGTACTGGTATAAGCTCTTCTCTGAGCACCAGGTATTCATGAGACAGGAAGAGAAGGTAAGTATCAGAGATGAGAAGCTGAGAAATGAAGAAAAACAAAAAGGGAAAAAGAGATAAAAGAAAACAACAACAACAAAAAAAGAAAGAAACGCCCCCCAGGGATCCCACTGCGCAGCTGCGCAGGCTGAGGAGGTAGCTCCCAAGCCGCACAGTACAGCCCAGCTAGATGGCACTCCCAAGTTGAGAAAAGAAAAAGAAAACAAACAAAACAAAACTGAACAAATCAAAACAAACAAAAAACCCCAGGGATCCCACCAGCGTGGCGGCACAGGCCAGGAAGCAGTTCCACAGTTGAGTGGCGTTTCACAGCCTTTCAGGAAGATGCAAAGATGGCACATGGAGCCAGGTATTTGAGAGAAAGGAAGGGGAGGTGGTGAGAGGTATGGAACAAACCAGAAGAAGCAGAAAAAAGCAACACCAGCAACAAACAAATGGCACTCAGGGAGCCGGCCAGTGTAGGCAGCTGGAATCCAAGCAGCACAAGGCTAAAGCCAGTGCCTCCCGGCCAAGAGACTGTGGCCACAGGAAGCAGAGGAGGCCAAGTGGGGGTGAAGAAGGGGGTGGGTGGGAAAGCGTATATTGCTGGTTACTGGTTGTTTGGTCTCCTGCTGGAAGCTCCATGAAGCTGCTTTCTCGTACCCCCTGTTCTCTGATCTCCGATAGGAGTATAAGATGGTGGATCCATGCTGCATTAGCTGATAGGGGACCTCTGCATGTATTTCTCCTTGCTCTCTGTTCTTGGTTAGTTTCTTATTCCATTTGGTGCTTGGCTGGGTTCTTTATCTCTTCATTTGATGCTTAGGGTTTCAGGATTGACGTTTGTCTCTGTTTGACTTAGTTTTTTGGGTCTTTGCTGTGGAGGGACAGCATGGTGCTTCTGTCTGTAGCATCATGTTGTCTAGAAGTCTGCCTTGTAATTTTTTTTGTTGAAACTGGGACATTTGAATGTTACAATGTGGTAACTCTGGAAGTTCGATTCTACCCCTTCCCAGGAGTTACTCTTTTTAAAAAAATAATTAAAGGCTGTAATAGTATGTTTGCTCAATAACTTTCCCTAATTATTTCTGTGAAGACTGCCCTCCTAAATGTGTGTGGCCACTGAGGACTCTTTTATGCAGCTCATGCCCAACTAGTATTTTTTTTTTTATTGTACTACAGGTGAAGGCTTACAGAACAAATAGTTTCTCATTGAACAGTAGTACACATGTTGTTTTATGACATTGGTTAACAACCCCACAACATATCAACCCTCTTAACTTCTCAACCTTTTTTTTTGGTGAAAATACACATAGCCAAAAATTTCTACATACACAGTTCAGTGATATTGACTACGCTCTTCGAATTGTGCTGTTATTCTTACTTAAGATGAAGGCTTACAGAACAAAATAGTTTCTCATTTAACAGTTACTACGAATGTTGCCCTATGACAATGGTTAACAATCTCACAACACATCAACAATATCCTTACTCAACCTTGGGTTCCCTATCACCAGCTTCCTTGTCCCCTTCTGCCTTCTGGCCCTTGTCACTGGACTCCTGTACCTCGTTAGTCTCATCCAACTAGTATTTTGAAGGAAGATTTCTTGTACTCCAGGAAAAAAACCAAAAAATACCTGATTATCCCACTCCTCAGGGATTGCTGTTGTTACTTACTGAAGGCTGCAGTCAACTGTTTTTGCAAAGCATGTATTTCAATTTTGTTATTTCTGCAATAATTTAGTGGCCTGATAGATTTCATACATACAAATTAGGTAAAGTAATTTAAGAAACAAAGAGCTTGCTGGCCTTTTAAGTCTTCTGGCTAGAAGCTACCTATGCCAAAGGGCTAAAACTGCTGCAGTGGTCTGGACCCAGTCCCTCAGGGCACTGCCAGACTAGTCCATCTGTGCAAACTGCAACCCAGAAACCTTGGAAGTCAAGGTCCCCACTACCCACTGTGGCATTAGCCAGCTGCTGTAGGAGCATAAGTCACTGTCCCCACACCATGATGGGGCTGAGGAATGAGAGATGGTAGCTAGTTGGTGCACATGACCACCTAGGAAGGATCAGCAGCTTGTCCCTTTATCAAGTACTCCCCTGGCTTATTTGAGTGTCTGATCTGGTTCCAGAGTTCCAAAATAGTTGGTTCCAATTGCTCTTTCCTTGCAGTTTTTATTTTGGTGGAGGGACAGACCTCTAGAACTTCCTACTCCACCATTTTTGTCAAATTTAGGTTGTTTTAGGCCACCCAGTTTGTGGTAATTTGTTACTGCAGCCCTAAGAAACTATTACAGCATGTATCAATACTTGATTTCTTTTTATGGTTGAATAATATTCCATTGTGTGTATATACTACGATCTATCTATTTGTACACTGATAGACATTTGGGCTGTTTCTACATTTTCGTGATTGTGAATAGTGCTGCTATGAACATGTGTGTACGTGTGTTTGTTTGAGTGCCAGTTTTCAATTCTTTGGGGTATATGTCTAGGAGTGGAATTGTAGGGTCATATGGTAATTCTATTTTTTAATTTTTTGAGGAATGGGCACACCCACTCTTAAGTACCTCAACCAGATGGAGACCCACATGTCTGCTGCCAACATTCCATTGGCCAGGACCCACCCCATGGCTCCACCCACCTGCAGAGGAGGCTGGGAAATGTCATTTAGTAAAGTGGTCAGGAGTCAAGGAATGGGTTAGATGAGCACACAACCTCCCAGTCCCCTGGACCAGCTCCTGTCTTTGAATGGGAAGAAGGAGGACCACATGTGAGCTACCTGTTGATGGATAACAGCAGCTATATTCAGTTTCCCCATGCTGCTGGGGCAGCAGGTCTGGCCACAGATTAGTGTCCCTGTCCGTGGTGGTTCAACCCAGTGGCTCTGGCAGCCGTGTCTTCTCTAGAACCGGTTTTGTGTCTGTGAGAGCTGCAGCTTCATTCTCCATCCTCCTAGCATCTCTGTGAGGTCCCAAATATTTTTTTGTTAAAAATTTTTTTCAGGTCAGCTTTATTGAGTTACGTTTTACACATCACAAAATTTATCAATTTCCAGTGTACATGTCAGTGATTTTTAGTAACTGTACTGAGCAGTGCAACCATCACAATTCAATTTTAGAACATTTTTATCCCCCCAGTAAGAACCCTTGTGCCCATTGACAGTCAGTTCCCAGTTCTCACCCTCAGCCTCAGTCAACCATTCATCTATTCTCCATCTGTAGAGATTTGCCTTTTCTGGACATCTCATACGAATGGAATCATACAATACGTGGTCTCTGAGTCTGTCTTCTTTCACTTTAGCATAGTGTTTTTGAGGTTCATCATGTTTTAGCATATGTCAGTAGTTCATTCCTTTTTACTGCTGAATAATATTCCATTGTATGGATATATCACATTTTGTCTATTACTCTGAAGTATTCTTTTGTTTTAAATAAACTTTATTTTTTTAGAACAGTTTTCGGTTTACAGAAAAAATTGTGCATAAAGTACAGAGAGTTTCCATATACCCCCTGTCCTGGATTGAACTATGTCCCCCCAAAAAATGTGTGTATCAGTTTGGCTGGGCCATGATTCCCAGTATTGTGTGGTTGTCCTCCATTTTGTGATTGTAATTTTACGTTATAGAGGATTAGAGTGGGACTGTAACATAAGGTCACATCCCTGATGGAATGTAAAGGGAGTTTCCCTGGGGTGTGGCCTGCACCACCTTTTATCTTACAAGAGATAAAAGGAAAGAGAAGCAAGCAGAGAATTGGGGACCTCATACCACCAAGAAAGTAGCGCCAGGGAGCAGAGCGTGTCCTTTGGACCTGAGGTTCCTGCACTGAGATGCTCCCAGACCAAGGGAAGATTGATGTGAAGGCTGACAGGAGCCTGACACCCTGAATTTGGACTTCTAGCCTACTAGACAGTAAGAAAATAAATTTCTCTTTGTTAAAGCCATCCACTTGTGGTATTTTTGTATAGCAGCACGAGATGACTAAGACAGCCATGATTCCCAGTATTGTATGGTTGTCCTTCATTTTATGTGCTGCGGATCATGACCTCTGCATGTTAATGAGGCAGGATTGGTGTAGGGTGTGTCTTGGGTCACAATCTTGCAGGAGTAAGGTTCCGCCCTGTCATGGATTGAATTGTGTCCCTGCAAAAATGTGTGTATCAATTTGGCTGGGCCATGATTCCTGGTATTGTGTGATTTTCCTATATATTGTAAATCCTGCCTCTATGATGTTAATGAGGGAGGATGGGTGGCAGTTGTGTTAGTGAGGCAGGACACAATCTACAAGATTGGATTGTCTCCTGAGGCAGTCTTTTGAGGTATAAAAGAGACAAGTGAGCAGAGAGACAGGGGGACCTCATACTACCAAGAAAGCAGTGCCAGGAGCAGACCGTGTCCTTTGGACTCAGGTTACCTGCACGGAGAAGCTCCTAGTCCGGGGAAACATTGGTGAGAAGGCCGACAGAGAGAAAGCCTTTCACTGGAGCTGACACCCTGAATTTGGACTTTTAGCCTACTTTACTATGAAGAAATAAATTTCTCTTTGTTAAAGCCATCCACTTGTGGTATTTCTGTTGAAGAGCACTAGATGACTAAGACATGCCCTTCTCTGGGGTGTAGCCTGCATCTAAGATACATGTGTGTGTTCTGGTGAGGCTCTCTGTCTCTCTCTGTGTCTAGATCCTGCATCTTGTTCGTGATCTGTTGTCCTCTGGTTCTTGGGACTTGAACCAGAGGCCTGCTGTCTGACCCACTGACTCTGGGATTCAGAGGTCTCCATCATCTGACCTGATTAGCCAGCGTCCGCAGCCTTGTGAGCCAGCAGCCTGTGGTCTGAACTGCCGGTTTGAGTTCGTCAGCCCCTGCAGCCACGTGGGTCGGGAGAAGCCTAGCATGACCCATGGATTTGGGACTTGCTAGCCTCCACAACCCCATGAGCCGTTTCCTTTATATGGTTTGTGAGTTGTGTGAGACATTGCAGCAAATTAGAGAACCCAAAGGTGGGAGAGAGTACTGAGGGGAGAGGGAGTAGTTGATGTGAGAGATGATGGAGTGGTACAACAGTTTGGAAAGGTTGGACGTTTGGGACGTCTTTAACCTCTGCCTCATAGGAACCAGCTTTGTGCTGATCCCTATAAAATAAATTATTCATTTAGTACGCTTGATACAATGTGATGAAAATGGCACTTTAACTCTGGGATCATCCTCCCCAAACCCATAGTTCTATAAGTATAATCATGAGAAAAACATCAAACATCAGATAATTCCAATAAAGGCTCACCCTACAACACACCTGACCAGTACTCCTTAAAACTGTCAAGGGCATCAAAAACAAGGAAAAGTCTGAGAAATTGTCACAACAAAGAGGAGCCTGAAGAGATATGACAGCTGAACGTAATGTGGTATGCTGGACGGGACATTGGAACAGAAAAAGCACATTACGTAAAACCCCAAGGAAATCCACCTAGACTATTGACTTCAGTTACTAGTAATGTAGCAGTATTGGCTCATTAATTGTAACAAGTGTATGATACTAGTATAAGATGTTAATAATAGTGGAAAATGTGTGCAGGGGTATATGAGAACTCTCTGTACTATCTTCTCCATTTTTCTGTAAATCTAAAACTACTCTAAAAAATAAAGTCTAGGCAGCAACCAAGGGATCTGTCAATAGTTGAATGGATACACAAACTGGGACATCATACGAGGGAATATTATTCAACAATAAGAAATGAGCTATCAAGCCACAAAAAGACATGGAGGAAGCTTCAATCCATGTTGCTGAGTGAAAGGAGCCAGTCTGAAAAGGGTACATATTGTATGATTTCAACTACGTACCATTCTGGAAAAGGCAAAAAAAAAAAAAAAAAAAAAAAAGGTAGTAAAAAGTTCAGTGGTTGCCAGGCATTCAGTGTGAGGCTGCGGGGAAGGGATGAATACATGAAGCACGGGATTTTTAGGACAGTGAAACCATGCTGTATGATATGGTGGACATGCAACATTATGCATTTGTCAAAACCCATAGAACTGTACAACACAGAGTGAACCCTAATGTAAACTGTGTCTTAGAGACTTTCTTCCAAAATATTAACTAAAATAATGTTGATAATAAGGTATCAAGATTGGTTCATCATTTTAACAAATGTACCACACCAATGCAGGATGTTAATAACAGGGGAAACTGTAAAACATTGTGGAGTGGAGGGGAGAGGAGGTATATGGGAACGCTCTGTACTTTCTGCTAATTTTTTATGTAAACCTAAAACCGCTCTAAAAATTAGTCTATTGGTTGAAAAAACAACTGTTAAAAAAAACCCATCCAGCTTTTGCCCCTGTGGGACATCTGTATATGGTGGAGGAGTACATGGACTTTGGAGCCAGACTGCTTGTCAGATCCCAGCTCTGCCACTTACTAACAGTGGTGGGCAGCGTCCAAGATCCCTGCCTCCTGCTGGTCTTGCCCTGTGCAGTCCCTGCCCACACACTGAATAGAGCTGGCTCATGTGCCCAATAGGATATGTGGAAATGACGGTGTGTGATTTCTGAGGCGAGGTTATAAAAGGCACTGTGGCTCTCTCCTTGTCCTTTCTCTTGGATCTCTCAGTCTGAGGAATGCCAGCTGCCATATTGTGAGGATGCTCAAGTAGCCCTATGGAGCCACAAGGAGAGGGACTGAAGCCTCCCACCAATGACCACCACAAACTTGCCAGCCTTGTGAGTGAGCCACCTTGGAGGTGGATCCTCCCGTCCCATCCAAGCCTTCAGATGACTGCAACCCCAGCTGACTATAACCTCATGAGGTAAAAATGTCATTTTATCTCTAGCATCATCCTCCCAAAACCCATAGCCCCACAAGTATAATCATGAATATAATCCTAAGTATAATTCTTCCTCCCCTCCTTTCACCTCCCGCCTGAGCCAGATCCACCCAGCTAAGCTGCTCCCAGATTCCTTACCTACTGAAACTTTGAAAGATAATAACTGCTTATTAAGTCTCTAAATTTGGGGGGTAATTTGTTTCACAGCAATAGATAACTAACGTACTAACTCTGGAGTAGGCAAATATTTTTTCTGTAAAGAACTAGATAATAAACATTTTAGGCTTTGCAGGCCACATACAGTGTCTGTTACATATTTGTTCCCCAACCCTTTGAAAATGTGAAAAACATTCTTAGCTCCAGGTCTGTACAAAAACAGGCCATGATCCAGCCTGCTTTCCTTCCTTCCTTCCTTCCTCTCTCCCTCCCTGCTTTCTTTCTGTGCATTAATTTTAGACAAATATGGAGAGGCAAATGAGAGCCCACTGGAGGAAGAAACACAATCACCCAGAGGGGGTCAGCTGGCCAGACCACCTGTATATTAAGTGGGAGTTTCTTTGGATATGAAGCCCACTTCAACATTCGACAACTGAAAGGAGGAAATGACAGATTACTCCCAGGTCCTGGAAGGGTGCAGGCACACAGAGGTCACATGGGGGCTGCTGAGGGGAGAATCAGAGAGAGACCAAACAGACCTGGGCTCAGCCTTTAATAGGGTCCGAGGGGAGAGTACACTTTATTTCTCGGGCTCAGGAACTATTGCCTGATTCAAAGCAAGTGGCAGGAAACTGGGGGTCTGGGGACAGGAATTTGTCAGAGAGGGCTTGAGCTCCTTATCTGGATTCCCAGATGTGATGTTTGGTTGAGGGAAAGGGAGAGCCAGCTAGGGGAGGAACTGCTTCAGGACTGTTATCTGGGATTTTGCATGTGGGTGTGAATTGATTAGGAAGGCGAGCAGGCCCACTATTTTGAAATAAGTATTTAAGCAGAGGCTGGAACAAAAGGGATGCCAAGGCATCAGAAAATGGAGTTTGGGCTCCTTCCTTCTCTTTCTCCCTCCTTCTTTCCTTCTTCCCCTTTCTCCCTCCCTCCCTCTTACTCTCTTCCCTTCTTCCCTCCCATCTCTCTCTTTCTTTCATTTAGAAATTGAGCATCTATTATGTGCCAGGCCCTGAGTGAGCTGCTGTAATTATATCCATGACTCAGCCTCCCTGCTCACCTGGGGCTCCCAGCCCAGTGAAGGAGCAGGGAGCCAAGATGTAAACGAAGAATCTAGTATATAATTCTGTACAGTGACATTTGTTCTGAAAGAAACAAGCAGGTTGCTGGGAGAGAGAACCTGGGGAAGGGGCCTGTCTCCTTTAGCCAGGGTGGTCAGGGAAGGCCTCTCTAAGTGGAGACTTGAAGGATGAGAGGAAGCAGGAAAGAATGTTTTGGGCAGGAGGGAACAGCTTATGCAAAGGCCCAGGGGCAGGAAAGAACTTGTGGTATCTGAATACCAAGGAGCATGGCTGGATCGGAGTGAGTTGAGGGAGGGGCATGGGATCAGGGAGGTGACAGGCAGGCAGTGCAGAGTCTTGAGGGTCACAGTGTCAGAGTGATGGGAGCCTGGGAGTGTTCTGAGTAGGGGGTATATAACCTGATTTTCTTCTCTGGCTGCTGGATTCTAGCAGCTCCACTCCCTCCCCATGGCCATCTTGCCTGGATCATTGATAGTAAGCCTGCTGTTGTGAGCTGTTGTTGAGTCAGCCCCTGACTCACAGTGACCTCATGTACAATGGGAGTAGGCCGTTGTAACCCATAGGGTTTTCATTGGCTGATTAATTGGGACTAGATTGCCAGGCCTTTTTTCCTAGTCTATCTTAGTCTGGAAGCTGTGCTGAAGCCTCTTCAGCATCACAGCAACACTCAAGCCTCCATTGACAGATGGGTGGTGGCTGCACATGAGGTGTATTGGCTGGGAATTGAGCCTGGGTCTCCCACATGGAAGGTGAAAATTCTACCACTGAACCACTACTGCTAGATAGTAAGGCTTTGTTGTTGTTAGGTGTCACCAAGTCAGTTCCAACTCATAGCAACCCTGCGCACAACAGAACGAAACACTGCCCAGTCCTGCACCATCCTCACGATCATTGAGGATGCTTGAGCCCATTGTTGCAGCCACTGTGTCATTCTGTCTCATTGAGGGTCTTCCTCTTTTTTGCTGACCCTCTACCAAGCATGATGTCCTTCTCCAGGCACTGGTCCCTCCTGATAACGTCCAAAGTACGTGAGACGAAGTCTCGCCATCCTTGCTTCTAAGGAGCATTCTGGCTGTACTTCTTCTGAGACAGATTTGTTCGTTTTTCTGGCAGTCCATGGTATATTCAATATTCTTCACCAGCACCATAATTCAAAGGCATCAGTTCTTCAGTCTTTCTTATTTGATGCAGGAAGTGTCAAAAGAAGATGAATAGTAAGGCTAATGAACATTTATTGAATACTTCCCATGGACTGGGCACTCACAACAGCTCTTTGGGGGGAAGTAATGTTTGAGGTGAGGTCACTGAAGCACAGAGAGGTGAGTAACCAGGCTAAGGTAACACAGCCAAAAAGAGATGGAGGCAGAATTTGAACCCAGGCAGCCACCACCATGCTATCCTGCGGCACCATGGCCCCAGCCTCCTCCCCAGGCTTCCTACCAGAACTCAGTTTCTGTCCTTCAGCCAGCGGGGCCTTTCTGCCTCAGGGCTGGTCAGTCCGTCTCCTGCTCAGACGCTTTCTGTGGCTCCCTGCTGCCCTTGATAAGGGTCAAGCCTTTTAGCCTGGCATGCAAAGTTCAAAGTCTGCCCACCTCACAGCCTCCCCAGCCCCATCTCGCTCTTCCTTTCCCTCCCTCATACCCTGAGTTCAAGCCTCTTGGATACCTTGCAATTGCTCCAGTCTCCTTGGTGGCTCCAGATCCCCACACAGGCTGCTGCCTTGGCTTGGCAGGTCCCCATCCCCAAGCCGACATGGGTAAAACTCATTCATCCTCCCCTGGCCCTCCTCTTCCCCCCTCCCCCATCACTTGGGCTTCCCCCATCAAAGCTCCCATCACTGCAGGCTCCTTGAAGGTAGGGAGCAAGTGTGAGCCTTCAGGGCCAGGTGTGGGTAGGGAGCCAAATTCATTCATTCATTCATATGTTCCACAGTCATTTCCTGAGCGCCTTCTGTGCGCCAGCGCCTGCTGTAGGAACTGGGAATACAGTGCTGAATAAGACAGACAGGACCCCTGTCTTCAAGGAGCTGACTTTCTGGGAACACTCATTTAACAGTCATTCATTAAGTGTGGTATACGATGTACTTATAAGTACTATGAAGAGAGTAAAGCAGGGCAAGGGGAAAGTGATGAAAGGGGGATCTATTCTAGGTATTGTGATCAGTAAGGCTGTGTGTTGACTTGGCTGGGCCATGATTCTTAGTGGTTTGCAGTTGCGATATAGTTTGGCAGTCGCATAATGATGTAGTCACCTCCATGATGAGATCTGATACAATGTGATCACCTTCATGATGGCCATAATGGGATCTGTTGTGAGTAGCCAGTCAGCCGAGTTGGGGGTTTCCTTAGGGGTGTGGTCTGCATCCAATATAAGTGGACTTCCTGGCAAAGCTTGCAGGGTTTTGCTTGCTCTGGGTCCTGCAGCTTGCTCCTGTTCATCTGACCTCCGGTTCTTGGGACTTGAGCTAGCAGCTTACCTGCCCTTCCGACCTTGGATTCACCAGCCCCTGCGGCTCTGTCAGTCAGGAGAAGCCTCCAGCCTGACCCACGGACTTGGGACTTTCCAGTCTCTACAACCACGTGAGCGATTTCCTTGATATAAATCTTTCTCTCTCTGTAGATATCTATATATATACGTAGATGCTTCACTGGTTTTGCTTCTCTAGAGAACTCAACCTAAGACAGGTATGTTACTAAAAGTCTCTTTGAGGAGGTGACATTTAAACAGAGCCCAAATAAGGGAAAGGTTTGCATGCTCAGCTGCTAATTGAAAGGTTGGAGCTTCGAGCAATCCAGAGGCACCTCAGAAGAAAGGCTTGGCAATCTACTTCCAAAAAATAAGCCATTGAAAACCTTATGGAGTGCAGTTCTACTCTGACATGCATGGGGTCACTATGAGTCAAAACTGACTTGACCGTACTGGTATGAGAGCCATGCAGGTATCTGAGGGAAGGGTGTACCCAGGAGAGGGGCAGTGAGTGCAAAGGCCCTGAGGTGGGAACAACTTGGGTGTTGGAAGGACACAAAAAAGGCCTGTGTAGCTGGAACAGAGTGAGTGAAGGGGAGAGAGGGAGGAGACAGGCCCACGCAGAGTCAGGGCAGGTCATGCAGGGTCCCTGCTGAATGCTGGAATGAAAAAAATGTCAGAGTTTGGGTATGATGTTCAATGCTCTTTATTTGGGGTGGAACTCAGTGGCCCAGGCCAGCTTGGAGATACCACTCTGAGAGCAGCAGAGGCCTTAAGGTCTCAGGTCTGGCAGCCGTGGATGTGCATATATTCTGAAAATCCCTCCAGCTGAGCCAGAAATTCCTTCTTGCCCGCATCCTGGTCTGCTGGCCAATGCATGATGAACGTTTCCTTGCCCAGGACGTGGGTATAACTGTGGGAGGGAGACAGCAAGGAGGGTGAGAAGAACCTGGTGCCCTGGGGAGCTTGGGCGCCCACCCTGCCTTGCCCCTTTGCCCCAATTGGCAGCTTCCCGGAGCCTCAGCCTAGCCATACAGCTCCTACCTGGGAATTAGAAAAGGCACCCCTTCCTCCTACTCTTTACTGCCCTGTGTCGGAAAACTGAGATGGTGAATTTAAAAAAAAAAAAAACAAACAAACTCAAAAAACCCATTGCCTGGAGTCAGTTCCGACTCATGGCGAACTCATGTGCTTCAGAGTAGAACTGAGCTCCATAGGGTTTTCTTGGCTGTAATCTTTGCAGAAGTAGATCGGCAGGCCTGTCTTCCACGGTGCCACTGGGTGGGTTGGAGCTGCCAGCCTTTAGGCTAGCAGCTGAGTGCAAACACTTTGTGCCACCTAGGGAGAGACCTTAGTGAAGACCCACATCTAAAACATCTCTGTGTGAATGGTGATCCTTGGAGTTGAACAGTGCACAGCCTGCATCTCCATTCAGGGTGGCCCTGACAACCTGGGACCCAGCAGAAACTGTGGAGCCAAGAGCCAGGCCTGGGTGGGGAAAGAGGCCCAGGCCTGTGGTCCTAGGGCAGCAGGAGCCCCCACGCACTCAGATCTGACTCGCCACAGGTCTGTCGTCTGGCCCATGATGAGGTACGCCTGCTGTTCTTGCAGCCCCAGGGAGTCTTGGCAGGTGGCGTGGGAGACAAATTTCTTCATGGTAAGGGGCTTGGCAAAGTCTGTGCCTGGAGGAGACCCAGCGTCTGAGCCTACACAGGCCAGGACCCTCTACACTGGGACCCCGGAGGGTAGCCACCCACCCCTCCTCCGCTGCCACGGGGACATACCACTCTTAATGATGTCTTGGAGCTGCATGTTGTAGTAGACGTATGGGTTGGAGTCGGAGACCTCCACAGACTTCACCCAGGCCTTGTACACTGGGGGAGGGGCAGGAGGGGCGTGGTTGGCGTCGGGCCTGTGGCTGGGCCTGCCTGCCCCCCACCTCTTGCCACACTCACCAAAGTCCACGCCTGACTCACAAGCCGCTACCTGGAGCTCCGTCTGCCTCAGCTGGCCTTCCCTCAGCGACGCGCACTGTTCTGGGGGGTCGGGAGGCCGCTGCCAGGCTGCACCGGTGGCGGGGGCTTCCCCTGCCCGGCCCCAGGTCCGCGACTCCCGGGTCTCGGGGACTGGCCTTTCTGGTCCGGAGGACTCTAACTCATCCCCACCCCCGTTAGGTTTTTTTCATGTCTGTCTCTCCCATCCGAGGCTCTTTGTGTCTCTCTCCGAGTCTCTGTCTCACTTGATGTTGGTCCTCACTGTGTGTCTATCTCTTTCTCTCGGTGTCTCCTTTTCTCTGTCCCTCTTCGTCTCTGTCTTCCTCTCTCTCTCTCTCTCTCAACTCAGCCCTCAGAGCAGACAGGAGGTGGCAAAGGGCTTCTGGACCCCCAGCCTGGTAGCCCTGGCCCCCGAGTCCCCGCGAGCCTCACCCTCCGCACATCTGCAGACGTCTTTGTGGCAGATCTTCCGCAGAAACGATTCCTTCGTGGGCAGGTTGTAGAAGGCGCTGCACTTCAGGGCTGCGGCGGGGGATGCGCGGGGTGGGCTTGAGCCGACGTTTCTGGGGACTGGGGGCCCGCCTGGCCCCGCCCCGGCAGACTCCACCCCCCCTTGCCCCACCCCTCCCCTTCCCCCTCCTTCCCCTCCCTCCTCCCTTCCAAGAGCTAGGCCCAGGCTCCCTCTTAGCCCCGCCCTGTCCTTGGCCTGGCTCCTCCAGGCCCTTCCAGACCTTTCCCACTGCCTGGTCCCCGCCTTTTGCAGGCCAAGTCCTGCCTGGTCTTGGTCAGCCCTCTCCTGGATGGGACCCTCCCCTTCCAAGGCCCCGCCCCTTCTTCCTCCACTGCATCCCCAGTCCCGACCCAACCTCTTCCTTCCTGGCCCCGCCCACCTTGACCCCTCCCTCCGAAAGGCCCCGCCCCTTCAGGCCCTGCCCCTGCGGCCCCGCCCCGTGCCCTTCTTCCCTAGTTCCTGGCAGGCGGTGCCCAGGTCCCACTCAGCAGCGCCCTGACCCCCCTTCTTGGTCTTGTCCCTCATCCCCCGCCCCCCATGTTTCTGGCCCTGTCCTTGACAGGTCTCGCTCCCTCGAGAGATGCCTCTCCAGCTCCAGGCCCCTGCTCACAAGGCTCGTAGTAATCGTAGACAGTGACCAGGGCTGCCTGCAGGAACTCCGCCTGCAGCATCCTGTGAACCCGGAAGCCCAGCACTGTGTTATCCTCGTGGGAGAGCTGGGGGAGAGAAGTCCTGCCTGAGTTGACCGTGGGACACTGACTTCGTCGCACTGACCACAGGGCATGATCATGGGCATTGGCCATGTGAGCTTGACTACAGGCATCAATCGGCCATGGGGCGTTAACAAGACCTCCTACCGTGGGGCAATGACCACAGGGCTTTGGTCATGGAGAAGGGACCGAGAGGAGCTGATCTCAGAGGACTTGCCTCTTGTGGGATTGACCCTGGGAGACACCACCCAAGGGACTGCCCTTGGGTTCCCTGCCCACTGGGCTGCCCCCAGGCCTCTGTAGAGGGCACCAGGCCTTCCTCACCTTCTCCAGATAGAGGACCACGGTGCTGTCGCTGGAGCTTGTCTTGGTCTCATACTGGAAGGCGTACATCTCCACTTCACTGGTGAGCTGGGGCAGAGGAGGTGATTGGGAGCTGGCAGAGACCCTCTTGAGATCCCCAGCCCTAGGAGCTCCAATCAGCATGAAACAACTCCCAGGAGAGACACCAGCTCTCATCCAATGAGCTCCAGTGTTGAGGAAACCGAGGCCCAATCAGGGCAAGGGCTTGGCTAAGATCACGCAGGGAGTCACCAAAAGGCATGAACCCGGGGGCCTTGACATGGGGTAGACGCTGCCCTGCACCCACACAGGGGAGAGGGATGATGTCAGGGCCCCCCCACCCTGGCTCACCAGTGGGCACGTGGGGCAAGTGTTACCTGCTTAAGGTCATCCTGGTTGGGGTAGAAGCCGGTAAGCAGAGAGACCTCCATTACGGTCATTGTGGCCTCTCGATCACCCAGAAACCTGGGGATTTCACAGTCCCAGTCTTTTTTCCTACTGTCCTGCCCTCTCCCCCACTGCCCCCACTCTGTGCCAAGCTGCCATCATCTCTAGCCTGGGCTAGTGTAGCAGCCTCCTTCCGGGTGTCCCTGTCTCCACTCTGCCCCCAACAGCAAGGAGCTTTAGCAATCACAAGTCTGGTATGTCACCTCCTTTACCAAACACCTTGTCTTGGGCTCCATACCCCTCTACCTCACCTCCTCTCACCCCAACCTCTATTTGCTTGCTTTTAAGTGACTGTCTCTCTCCTGCCACAGGGCCTTTGCACATGCTCTCTCTCAGCCTGGAATCCTTTTCCCTCTGTCTTTGTCCTGAAACACCTCCTCATCTTTGCTGTCTCAGCTGTCACATCATTCCCTCTGGGAAGCCTTCGCCACCTGCCCACCAGGCTAGTTCCTCTGACTTGCCCTCCCATGGCTTCTCCAAGGCCCTCTCTTTGCCACATTTAATCACAGTCGGGTGATTATTTGGTTATTGTCTGACTTCTCTGCTAGGCTGTGAGCCCTGCTAGGGAAAGGAGGGGCTGCCATGCTCACAGCTGTGTCCCAGCTTCTAGAGCAGAGCCCAGCACACAATAGAGGCTTAGTCTATTCTTTCTTTCCAGATGCCCTCAAGTCAACCTCAATTCATGACAACCCCATGTCGTGTCAGAGTAGAACTGTGCTTCATAAGGTTTCCAATGACTGATTTTTGGGAAGTGGATCACCAGGACTTTCTTCTGAGGCACTGCTGGATGAACTCAAATTTCCAACCTTTCAGTTAGCAGCGGAGCATGTTAATCATTTGTACCACCTAGGGACTCTAGATGTTCAGTATATGTTTGTATCTGGGGCAGACCTGGGCAGGGATGCTAGACAGACAGAGCCAGACTAGGGTGGGAGTGTCTGGATAAGATCAGGTCTAGGGAGAGCTGTGGGCCTTGGTGCCAGCTGTGGGCATCTGGTTCGTGGAGCACGTTGGTGCATTGAAGGCTGCCATTCTGGGACACACGTGCATGGGAGGACGGGGGACTGGATAGACAGCAGGAGTGGGGTACTCATGGGAAGGCAGGATGGGGGCAGGATGGAGGACAGGAGAGGGGATACTCATGGGAAGGCAGGATGGGGGCAGGATGGAGGGCAGAATGGGGGATACTCATGGGAAGGCAGGATGGGGGGCAGGATGCAGGACAAACATGGGAGGGCAGGATTGGGCACAAGATGGGGGAAAGGGGGAGGGACAGGCTGAGGGCCTGAAGAGCCCCAAGCCCCAGGATTGGCTGATTGCTGCCCTCCATTCAGCACACGGGGAGGGCTGCTGTGGAGTCTGGATAACAGCGTTGGGCCCTCCTCCCACCCAGCTCAAGATCCCAGTGTCCCCACCTAGTTTCCATCCGGAGCCGGAAGGTGTCCTCCCCCTTTTTCTTCTCTGCAGAAAGAAAGCAGGAGTTTAGAGGCTTGGTAGCACAGTGGTGATGTGTGCAGCCTCTGGAGCCAGCTTCCTGGGTTCAAATCCTAGCTCCTCTATGTGATTACGGGCAAGAGGCTTAACCTCTCTGTGCTTTGGTTTCTTCATCTGTAAAATGGAGATCATAACAGCACCAACCCAACAGGCTTGTTGCAAGGATTAAATGAGTTAATATAAGTAAAGCGCTTGGTCAGTGCTACATAATAAGTGTTAGTTGTTATTATTATGAGGAAATGGGGCCTAAACCAAAGCCTCAGTCACTTTTAGTCCCTAAAAGTCCTGGTAAGGCCTATCTTCACCTCCACAGGGAGCTTCCAACGGCAGGGTTCTTTCTCCTTGGTACCCCAGACTGGGAACTCTAGAATGCCACCATCTGTGACCATCTCCACAGCCCCATTTTGGTCAAACCCCCATCATTTCCCGCCTGACCCTGTGCAGTCAGCTCCTCCCTGGTTTCCCAGGTCCGCCCTCACCCCCCACAGTTTGTTTCCTCCACAGCAGCCAGAGGGCATCTGTGAACATCTGAGCCAGGTCACATTCCTCCTCTGTGCAGAACACTCCATGGCTCCCACCTCACTCAGAGCTAAAGTCCAAGTCCTCACTGAAGCCTACAAGTCTCTTCATCTTCCCTGTCACCTCTCCAACTCTTTCTCCTACAACTCTCTTTCTTGCTCCTCTCTAGTCACACTGGCCTTGCTGTTCCTCATGAGCTCATCCCTGCCTCAGGGCTTTTGCACCTGCTATTCCACCTGCCTGGAATGCTCTTCCCTCAAACGCTTCATGGCTCACTCCCTCACCTCCTTCACGTCTCACTCAAAATGGCACCTCTTCAGAGAGCTTTCCTTGCCTCTCCTCAAGTTTTGGAATCGACAGCAACGGGTTTGGTTTTTGTTTTTCCGATTTTATTTTGTACGCTACTTATCTTCACCTGTTATTACACTATATATTTATTTGTTTATAATAAAGATTTATTTACGTTATAAATAAATAACAGCATGAGTATAATATATCGTTAGCTGTGTATTACTGTTTGTCTCTCCCTCTAGAATGTGGGCTCCAGGAGGAGGATATTTTTCTTGTTCATGCCTGTGTTCCCAGTGCCAAGAGACAGTGACCGGCACTTGGTAAATGCTCAATAAATATTTGTTGAATGGCTGAATAAAGCAATAATAATAATAAAAAACATAGTTGTTATCGAGTCGACTCCAACTCATGGCAATCCCACGTGTGTCAGTGTAGAACTGTGCTCCATAGGGGTTTCAATGGCTGAATTTTGGGAAGTAGATCTCCAGGCCTTTCTTCCAAGGCAACTGTGGGTGGACTCAAATCTTCAATCTTTCAGTTAGCAACTAAGCACGTGTACTGTTTACACCACCCAGGGACTCCGAATAAAGCAATAAGTGTGCATAATGCATAGGACATTTTTGGTGATTGATAGCTAAAATAAAACTATAAAAAAGAAGGATTGGGTGTCCCTGGGTCTAGGCTCGATAGGAGCCCTGGTGGCACAGTGGTTAAGAGCTTGGCTGCTAACCGCAAGGTTGGCAGCTTCTCCATGGGAGAAAGATGTGGTAGTCTGCTTCTGTAAAGATTACAGTCTTGGAAACCCTATGGGGCAGTTCTACTCTGTTTTATAGGGCTGTTATGAACTGGAATCGACTCAATGGCAACCGGGTCTAGGCTTACCTTCTGGGGCACTGTGGAGGGTCACATTCAGGTTGTACTGGTTGCAGACGCCCTCCTCGGACTCCAGGATCGTGTGGTACGTGGTCAGCATCTTCCCGGACAGGGAAGGGGCGTGTCAGAGCCCATCCACACCCTCTCCCCTTCCTCTTCACTCCAGTCCTTGTCTTCCCAGGTCTCTGCCCATGTGAGGAATTCACAGTGCAGTCTGCCCCCTCGATTCCTGGGTGCAGTGGCCAGAATATTCTCTAAAGTCTAGACCAGCTCTGTCTAGTGGAACTTTCTGTTATGATGGACGTGGTCTCTATCTGTGCTGTGTAGTAGGGTAGCCACTAGCCACGTGTGGTTATTGAGCACTTGAAATGTGGCTAGTGTGACTGAGGAACTGGATGTTTTGTTTTATTTCATTTTAACTAATTGAAATTTAAATTTCACTGAGGCTCAAGGAGGGATGTGACTTGCCCAGGGTCACATAATAAAGTTGGAATTTCAACCATGACTCCATATCCTGAACTGTGTCAATAGATTGCCCTGAATTTGGTTAACAAATGGGCTGTTCTCCTGGGCTAGAGGGTCTGGGGCTGGAAGATGTAGCAGGGCTATGGGCTGAAATTTTGGGGGAAGGGTAGAGCTATCATCTGGGCCTTGGGAGGCACCCTGAAGGGAGAGTCTTTTCCTGGGGAGGCAAAGAAGGAGACACCTCCTCGGGACTCAGCATAGGAGGAGCAAACCAAAGAACCAAACCAGTTCCTGCTGAGTTGACCCTGACTCTTGGCCACCGCATGTGTGTCAGGGTAGAACTGTGCTCATAGGTTCTCAATGGCTGATTTTTCAAAAGTAGATCACCAGGACTTTCTTCCGAGGCACCTCTGGGTGTACTCAAACTGCCAACCTTTTGGTTAGCAGCTGAGTGCACTGTTTGCACCACCCAGGACTCCATAGGAGGGGCGGACAAATCCAAAGACATCTGGCCTCTACCCGCCCTGACTGTGACTTAGAACAAGTGAAGACTTTTCTGAACCTCCATTTCCCCACCTGTTAAAAGGAGTCTATACCCAAACCAACTTCCCAGGGTGGTTCTGAGGTCTCCTTAGCTTGGTTCCTAACAAACAGTAGTGCCCTAAGTGGTAGCTACAATTATTGCTGATTTTGATATTGTCTTAGAGTCTGAGACTTGCCCCTACTCCCACCAACTAGGGGGCCCTGCACTGCAGTTAAGGACCCCAAGGGTGGAATCCAGACCTACCGAGATGGTGCCTCTTCCGGTGCCACTGGCTTTGATCACTAGGTCATCTTGGGCTGAGAACTGTGGGAGGGAGGCAAGGGGAGGGGGATTTGAGGGCAGACTAATAAGCAAAGTGTGGCTCAGTGTGGCTCAGGTGTAGTGGGGTGAGAGGCAAGCAGGCACCAGTGCTGGGGCCTCCGTGATTTCCCTAACTTTGTACTCTGATGACTGCCCACCTCTCCCCATGCGGATGGCTTTTCCTTCTTGATAGAGCATGTATGGTGTCTACATTGTCACAGATCAACTAGAACCGTGGATCGAGGCTGTGTCCTGATGTAACCAGTAACCAGTTGCTGTCAAGTTGACTCTGACTCATGGCGACCTCCCGTGTGTCAGAGTAGAACTATACTCCATAGGAGTTTCAATGGCTGATTTTTCAGAAGTATATCACCAGACCTTTCTTCTGAGACATGTCTGGGTGGACTCAAATCACCAACCTTTCAGTTAGCAGCCGAGCACGTTAACCATTTGCACCACCCAGGGACTCTGTGTCCTAATGGTTATCTCCCGAGTGTGTCTACTTTGCAGCATCTCCAAAATCCCTCATGTGTGGACCCCCCATGAGACTTTTCTCGCCAGTATCTGCTCTTGTTTCCCTTGTTTCATTCTCACGTCAGGTAGAACAAATTTTTAAAATTCACATCCAATCACACCCCTGCTTAAGCCCATTTCCTATAGGATACACTTCTGAATCCTTGCCAGGCCCCCCCCCCCACCCACAGCCCTCATGCTCTGAGCCCTGCCAACTTCTCCAGCTTCCTGTTAGGCCACTGTCCTGTGTGCACCCTCCCCTCCAGCCATTCCTGTGCCTGCCTCAGGGTCTCCACTCTATGCTGTTCCCTAGGCCAGGAATGCTCCTCCCTATCCCTCTCCCCTTCATCTCGATAACTTCCTATTTATCCAGGCACCTCCAGTGAGCATATGTGTGACCTAGGACAAGTTATTTTACTTGTCAGTCCCTCCATTTCCCCATCTGTAAAATGAGGTTAATAATAGTACCAACTTTATGGCATTGTTGTAAGGAATAGGTGGTATGCAAAAATAGAGGCTGGTACCTAGCTAACAAACATCAGTTGGTTCCATGTTGTATGTATCATTATTCTATTGTGATTATGGACATTAATATGGTGTAAGGGAAATAATATTCTGCTTCTGCTCAGAACCCTCTATGGCTCTCATCTTTCAGAGTGAAAGTCAAAGTCCTCCCCGAGGCCCACAAGGCCCTGCACTACCTGTGCCGTCACCTCTCTCCACTCCCCGCTCACTCCTTTCCCTCCAGCCACACCAGCCTGCTTGCTGTTCTTGGAACCTTCCTCCTCAGAACCTTTGCACTTGCTGTTTCCTCTGCCTAGATATATACACGGCTTGCTCCCTCTTCTCCTTAAGGTCTTTGTGCAAATGTTACCTTCTTGGCAAGACCTTTCCCGCCCACTGTATCTGAAATTGCAACCTCTTGATGCCCCACCCCCTTTCTGGTTAATTTTTTCCCATGGAACTTACCTCCATTTAACAGACTACATATTCTAGTTATTCATTTCTTCATTGTCTGTCTCCCCCACTAAAATATAAAATTCTACAAGGGAGGGGCTTTTGTGGTCTTGTTCAGGGCTGTGTTCTCAGAACCTAGAACATGCCTGGAATACAGTCAGTACTCAGTAAACCTGTGTCGAATGATTGAAGCTTAAATGCCAGCCTCTCATGGATATTTCCTTACCCTCTCACCAGGTTATTTCCCCCTTAAACAAACAAACAAAAACCAGTTGCCACTGACTTGACTCCAACTCGTGGGGACAGTAGAACTGTGCTCCATAGGGTTTTTGATGGCTGAGTTTTTGGAGGTAGATTGCCAGGCCTTTCTCCCCAGGCACCTCTGTAACAGTTGAGCACATGAACTCTTTGCACCACCCAGAGACTCCATTTTCTTCTGTACACACCCATTTCTCTTTTCCTCTGTTCAGAATGCTTAAAATGGTATATTTTTAATGTCTTTGTTTCTTTCTATACTGTAAGCTCCATGAGGGCAGGGGCCACAGATCTGTCATAATGTATCCCCACTGCCTCGGGGAGCACTTGGCACACAGTAGGTGCTCAGAAAATGTTTGTGGAATTAATGCATTGACAGTATAGCCAAATTTCCAACAGTTATGAGAGAATCTTGGGGAGGGAGATGGCAGAAACGTGAAGCTTGGCCTCACCCTCAATGACACCTCTGTGTGGAGTTCCCTCTGCCCCTCAGTGTGGTACCTTTGCCCACAGCTGCTGGTAGGCATTTTTCTGGTTAATGAGCCACTCCATGTTCCTGGCTGTCTTTGGGGAGCTGATCTGGACGCGGAGATCCTGAACACCGTCAAAGGGAACAGCTTCGCGGAAGCGGGTCAGGGCCTCGAGAGCCACAACCGTGGCCTGGATGTTGAGAGAGGGGCTGCGGGTCAGCACCACAGACAGCGCCCCAGGCGCCCGCGGGTCATAGCGTCAGCACCACGGAGAGTTCATTCCGGGTTGGCTGTCCACTGAGCACCTCGGCTAGCGCGCCCTCCCAGCCCCCTCTCCACCCAAGGCTGCCCCACCTCCTGAGGCCCGCGTCACCTGGGTGGTCTTGAAGCCCCCTCCCAGCTCCCGCTTCTCCAGTAGCCACTTGGCGATGGCATGCGTCTCACTGATCCGACCCAGCTCCAGCTTCTGCAGCAGCGCATAAGCCGTGGCTTCAATGGTATACAGGGAGTACCAATCCTTCTCTTTCACTGGCCAATGGGTTTTGTCTAGAAGAGGGATGCCCGTCTTGTCACCCAGAGCTGGGCCCAACCACCTCAATCTGCCTGCTCCCTGTGCTGTCTGGCCCAATTGTTCTCGTCTGCCATTTTATTGAGCACCTACTTTACATGAAGCCCTGTGC
This sequence comes from Dugong dugon, assembly GCA_030035585.1. Classification (NCBI taxonomy): domain Eukaryota; kingdom Metazoa; phylum Chordata; class Mammalia; order Sirenia; family Dugongidae; genus Dugong; species Dugong dugon. Next base: position 13,874,215 of record CM057462.1, on the reverse strand, counting down.
TGAGGAGGCATATGAGCACTGCGTTTTCAGAACAACTCGAGGAAACAGGGACTCGAACTACTTAGAGATGAGGAAACTGAGGTTCAGAGAAGCTCCTCCATGTCCCTCCAGTCCCACGGTAAGAGAGCTTTCCTTACCCTACTCCTCTTGACTTGGGGAATTGAGAGGACCAGATAAAGCCCCTTAAGGGTTGAGAAAGGGCAGGCCATGGGAGGCAGAGCCCTCTCAGTTACCCACCTCTGTCCACCCTTGACCATGCCAATCATGTCCTCACTTTAGGGCATTTGTACACACTGTTCCCTTTGCTTGGGATGTCCTTGGCCCTTCACATAGATAGGTCTTCCCATCGTTCATTCCAGCTGAAGGGTCACCTTTCACAAGGTCCTCCCAGTCCTCCCAATCCTTATTTCCCTCCCTTCTACCACGGACCTTCTTTGCCATCCTTTAAGCACTTACCTCAATTTGTAATTATAAATCTATCTGTTTGTTTTCTGCCTGCTTCCTCCAGGGACTGTGGGCCCCTGAGGGCAGGGACCATATCTGTCTTGTTCATTTTAGTGTCTCTGGGTCTGAGCTCAAGGGTTGGCATGCAGTGTTGTTGTTAGCTGTCATTGAGTTAGCGCCGGACTCATTGCAACCCCATGCACAATGAAATCAAACTGTTGTCATCCATAGAGTTTTCATTGGCTGATTTTCTCAGAAGTAGATCACGAGGCCTTTCTTCTTAGTCTGTCTTAGTCTGGAAGCTACACTGAAACCTGTTCAGCATTGTAGCAACACGCAAACCTCCACGGACAGACAGGTGGTGGCTGTGCAGGTAGTGCATTGACCGGAAATTGAACCCGGGTCTCCCACATGGAAGGCAAGAATTCTACTACTGAACCACCACTGTCCTCTGGCACACAGTAGATGCTCAATTAACACTAAGGGATGAGATACACATTGCTGGATTTGAGCTCACACAAGCCCCCTCCCTCCCCATGACTGTGATTAAAACACGGTTATTTAGGAAGTGTCTCACACCTACCAAGGCTGGCAAAGGCGTCCAGGCGGTCATTGGCTCGGGGGCTGTTGGTGAGGGCCAGTGCGTAGGACACTATGGCTATGGCCAAGGTAGTCTGAATGTCAGGGAGCCGTTTCTCCAGGAAGTCGCGGGCCTTCTCCATGCTGGAAATCAAGTTCTAGGGAGTTAAAGGGAGGAGATCAGAGGGAAGTGACCAGAGGAAAGTGGTCTGGGAGCTAGAGGAGAGGGATCCACTCAGAGGAAGGGAGTGAGGTGGGGGGAGCTCCCTCTCCCCAGGGGTCAGGCACCCTACAGGTCCCGTCCCCTCTCTGGTTGTACAGTACTTTCTGGCTGCATAAATCCTTCCCCTGATTCAGGGCGATCAGGACAAGCGCTGTGAGGGATATGTCTGCCTCGGAGCCTCGGTAGCCACCCTGTGGAGATAGAAGCACACCCATGTCCGCTTCAGCATCCTGGGGACGCCTTCCCCAACCTCTCCTGCCTGACCTTGAAAAGCCCCCAGGTGCCCATCCTGGAGCTGGATGATGCTAGAGGTAGATGGGAGAGAGAAGAGGCGCTGTCTTTTTGGAGTTTGTCTGTGCCAGTTCTGCCCTATTGGCAAAAGCTAGCAGCCTGGAGGAGGCTGTGCTAAGCTCCCTACATTATCTCAGAGCGTCCTCATGACAGCCCAACTTTACTGATGAGAAAATTGAGGGTCACGGAGGTGAAGTCTTCTTATTGTTCGTAAACGACTGACGCAGGGTTCAAACTCCTCTTTGATCTCCCAGCTTCCATCCTCACCCTTTGCAGTCTCTTCCTCCCACAGTGGCCAATGGAGCCTATGCACACCTGAGTCAGGTCACATCCCTCCTCTGCTACGGCCCTCCCAGGATTCCACTTCACTCAAAGGAAAAACCAAAGCCCACCAGGCCCTCCACTATGTGTCCCTGTTTTCTCCCTCTCTGGAGGCTGGTATTGAGTGCTTGGTTGGGAGAGAAGAGGGCCAGGTCTGGTGACTGCTTGATGTAGGCGTGAGGGAGAGATGGGGTCCCAGGTGTTCCCAGCCACCCCCCACAATGTAACGGAGCACAGGGTGGTCCAGAGCAGGGGATGCCATCCTGGGCATTCCTGCTGTCATTCTACCCGAGCAGTCAATGGTCTGGGATTCCTCCATTAATGGGCAGAGCCCGGGGTTTCTCTTGACTGGCCCAGGCAGGGGGGCGGTGAGCACCTGCATGGACTTCATGACCACAGGGCCCTTTTCGAGGAAGTGCCCGTCCTCTGCCTGCCTCTGGGAAATGATCCAGTGAAGAATGGCACAGAGAGAGCTCAGCTGGATCACGCTGGTTGTCATGGTGGGGTAGGCCAGGGCGAAGATCCGGAACACATAGCTCGTGAGCCTGGCAGGAGGAAGGGTGATGACTGGGAATGGCAGCCAAGGGGGTCCTGGGACAGGGGTGTCTACACTGTCTCCAACCCATAGGGTAGTCTACACCATGGACCACACTGCTCCAGACCAAGTCCCCACCCCCACCCCCGCCACTTCTCAGGTTGGCCAGTGTGGAACGCCACTGGCTAATGGGCTGATACTTGGGCTTCTTGTCCCAAGACCCTGCAGTGTGGCTGCTTCTGGGGGAATCAAGCCCCAGGGTAGCCCCTTGGCGTCTGGGGAGGTGGTGGCAGCAGTAATAGCAGCCATCTCACCAGGTGCTTCCTGGGTTTCCCTTGTGGATGTGGTAGGTACCATCTGCACTCCGGTGCGTCAGCATCCGGGTGTAACCTGGGGAAACAGGTGGGAGAAGACTTGCAGGGAGAGTTAGTGTTCAGGTGTGGCCTGTGATGGAGGGGCAGTCCAGTTATCAAGAATACCATGGAAGGTCTAGGTGAGATTTCGGGGTGTGTGTCACATTTAGATATAACATGGGGGAAGAGGTTCATTGTCCAGGTATATTAAGGATGGGGCTGCTGGGCCGAGGTGTAAATGAGGGGTTGTGGTTTAGGTGTGATCCGTGGGGGTGACAATACGCAGGTGTATCTTCAGGGAGGAGGGCAACTCTCTATGCGTTGCTGTCTGGGAGTAACCTGGTAAACCGCCATGCCGGGGTGCTCTGGGCAGGATCACTCTCTAGGTGTGACCTGGGCAGTTGCTGCCTGAAGTAATCCTGGAAGGTGTTGCTCTGGTATAACTTGGGAGAGTGTGTAACCTGAGGTCCACAATCTGGGGGTTGTTTTTTGGATGGAAACTAGGGGTACCAGTGTGTCTGTGTGTAGACTGTAGAAGGTTACTGCTGGGTGTAATCTGGGGGGACACCTCTTGAGCATATTCTGAGGATTATTGCTTGAGTATTACCGGAAGGTCACCTAGGGGTTTACTGTTTGTGTATAACATTGAGGCTTACAGTGTCTGGGTGTCACCTGAGGTTACTGATTGGAAGAACCTGGATGGAGTGAAACTTGAGAGAGAGGTCAGTGTCCAAATGAACTTGGGAGTCTTTATTTGGGGGGCAATCAGGGGCATCTATTTCTGATTGTTACCTGGGGGGTTTGGTTGTAGCTTGGGGAAATGTCAGTGTTCAGGTGTAATGGGGAAGTGACCACCGGGGACTATTCTAAGGATTTCTGCTTGCATGTTCCCTGGGGTTACTTGAGGGTGTCACTAACTGGGGGAGTGTCTGGTTATAACAGAACCTGGAGGGGGGTTGCTGTTTGGGGTAAACCAGGGAGTCTGTTGTCAGATAATGGTCTGGGAGAGGGGTCAAGGTTCAGAAGTAACCTGGGATCACTTTTGGGGTCACCTGGGGTTGGTATCATGTTGTAATCTGGGAGAGGAGTCAGAGTTTGGTGTAACTCAAGGGTTTATTGTCTTGGGATCCCATGAGAGCCTCCCTCAACCCCAAGTGTACCCAGCCACCCACACTGAGTCCCCAGAGAGCCCCAGGCACCCTCCTAGGGACCCCAGGAGGGGACTGAGGGCCTCGCCCCAACACTTGTGCTCTCACCGCTGACAATGTTCTTCATCACCTGGTCCCTGAGCTCCACCCCGACTTGGCCCCACTGGCCTGTGGTGTCCAAGTAGTGGGTCAGAATGATCAGAGGTGCCAGGGAGCTCATTGTCTGCTCGGGGCAGCCAGTTGGGACCCTCAGCAACTGCTGCGTCTCTGTGGGTGTCAGGCTACCCAGGATTGTCTCACCAAGGATGTCACCTGTCAAATGGGCAGGTGGGGTCACCTAGGGAATGGCCTAAACCGCCTTGGCTCCATGATCACCCCACAGGCCCACCTCCAGCCTCTCTTGCCCCTGTGCCCAGGCAGGTCCTAGAGTAGCCAGCTCCACATCCCCTATCCCACCTCCCCATTCCCCCAAGACCAGCTGTGTCCTAGGCACCTTGGACGCTGACAAACAGTTCTGCCTCTGTGTCCGGCACCGTGTTCAAAATGTCCTGTCTTGGCACCAACACTGTCTGTGTCTGACCTAAGTAGGCACAACCTTCTGTGACAAGGAGGCTCTGGGGCTGGAGATGTTGGGGTGCACAAAGCATGGAGGAGCCTGGACTGCCCACCTGGCCAGATCCCCTCCTCCCAAGCATGGCCCCAGGAAACCACACGCCCCATGCAGACCCCACAAACCTTGGGGGTTCAGAAGGATGCTGTGGAACATTCGCTGTATCTGACCACCTGCCTGTGGGATGAGATGAGAAGGCAACAACAACAATAATAATGGTAACGACAGTAAGAGGCAACATTGCTTAGCTATTAAGAACACAGACTCTAGAGCCTGACTGTCTGAGTTCGAATCCCAGCTCTTCTGCTTCCTAGTTGTGTGACCTTGGTCAAATTACTTAATCTTTCTGTGCCTCTGAAGGTGCCTTGGTGGCACAGTGGTTAAGCGCTCGGCTGCTATCCAAAATGTAGGTGGTTCAAACTCACCAGCTGCTCCACAGGAGGAAGATGTGGCAGTCTGCTTCCGTAAAGATTATAGCCTTGGAAACCCTATGGGAAAGTTCTACTCGTCCCTACAGGGTCTCTATGGGTCAAAATCGACTCGAAGCCAATGGGTTTGGGTTTCTGTGCCTCTGCTTTCTCATCTGTAAAATGGGGATAATAATAGTCCCTACCTTATAGGTTTGTTTTGAGAATTCAATGCTTTAATATTTTTAAAACGCTTAGAACTATGCCTGGCATATCATAAGTGCTGAACATGTGTTTGTTAAGTAAACATATTATTGGTGGGTCAGACATTGGTTGTGTTTAATTTTCAGAGCTCTCTGATTATTTGTGAGCATGATTATTATCCCTATCCTGCAAATGAGGAAGTGGGGGCTCAGAGAAGTTAAGTAAAGTGTCCCAGGTCACACAGCAGGGAGAAGATTTGAATCCAGGCCTGACTCCAAAGTCCCTAGGCAGGGACTCTGTGACCCCTCAAGCCAGTCCACCCACTGAACTTTCAAATCCATTCTCTCTAAAGCCTCACTCCCATCTGGGAGCCTGTTTATTGATCTTGCCCCTCCCACACCCACACAGCCTGAGGCCCAGAAGACCAAGGGGTCGGGGTTGCCCGTTACCTGGACCAAGAGTGTCTTCTTCACGTGGTCCTGAATCCCACTGCCCACAACCTTGACCTCCACATCCACTTTGCCCATCTCAAGAGGGAGAATCACAAAGTGCACCATCTTGGAGGAGGTTGGGGGCACGACAACCACTTGGCGGGATGGGGCTCCTGGCTTTGACGCGCTGCACAGGGGCTCTTTGTAGGGGAGCTCCACGCGGACCTGGGGCAGGATGGGCAGTTAGGGGGTCCTGCTGCATGGGGTGGCGCAGGACCATGGGGTCACAGCCCCTTTCCCTCCCTTGCCCCAAGGAGCCTGAGTAGGTGACACATAGCATAGGGTTGAAAGCACAGACCCTGGTGTCAAACCACCTGGTTTCAAACTCCCTTCTGCCACTTATGCGCTGTGTGGCCTCAAGCAAGCCCGTTAACCTCTCTGTGCCTCAGTTTCCTCATCTCTAAACCAAGGACAAGGAGCCCTGGTGGTACAGTGGTTAAGCACTAAGCTGCTAACTGAAAGGTTGGCAGTTCCAACCCACCAGCTGCTTCGTGGGAGAAACATGTGGCAGTCTGCTTCCATAAAGATTTACAGCTTTGGAAACCCCATGAGGCAGTTCTACTCTGTCCTATAAGGTTGCTATGAGTCAGAAGCAACTTGACAGCAATGGGTTTGGTTTGGGAAACCAATGATAATACTAGGACCCACCTGATGGGGTTATTGGGAGGTTTAGATGAGAAAAGACCTTAGAAGCTTTTCAAAAGGACCACCACTTCACTAACCTGTTGGAATAATTGATAGCTTTCTTCCGTTTATAAAACACACTGGCTGCTCCGACTGATGAAAACACTTGGGGAGGGAAAGGCTCGGGCTCACCTTGACCTGGCGGTCCCTGAAATTGTACAGCACAGCTTGGATCTGGACCTGCTCATTCCTGACCATGGAGATGGGCAACTTAAGGTCCACAAAGAACGATTTCATAACTGTCAGCTCAAAGGGGTCTGAGACACAGATTCCTAAAGCGAGGAGAATATGTTGGGGTTAAGCAGAGGCCACTTGGCCTCGGGCTGGGCAGGGCCACTGGGCTTGTGGGATCACCTTGTCCAGCTTTGAGGCTGACAGCTACAAACTGCCACGTGGTGATGGAATCTGGCAGGTTCGTGAGGATGGTGTAGTGGGAGAGGCTGCTGGAACGGGGGAGAGCATCACTGAGTTTGTGCTGCCTGGACAGAGCCACTGGCTTGAGGGAAACTATTGGGGGTCACTGTCCCCTCATTGACCCCATTAGAGACATCATCACTAGAGGGTCATCATTTTGGGGGACCCACTGGAATCTTTATTCCCATCCAGGAGGCCTCCTCTCTTGGGACTATCCTAGGAGGGTCAACGTTACCCCTGCAATCATTGTCCATAATCAGGGTTCACTGATGCACAAGGTCCAGGGACCAGGTGCTGGCATGGGGCTGTGGTCCTACCCTGAGCCACTTTTTGGCAGAGAAAACTTCCTCCAGAGCCAGCTCTCTGGGAACAAGCTCCGGATGGGCAAGTCGTCGTCCAGGAACATGTCATCAAAGTCCTCTTCTTCATCCACTGCAGGGGGAGTGGAGATGTGGGCCCTCTATGGCCCCCAGTGTAGTCTCTGTCAGGTCTCTCCCATGGCCCTTTGGACTCCTCAGTGAGCTCCTTCCACCCCATCCCCACTATGGTTCATATCACCCCTGGACTGGTCCCATGGTGCTCCATAGCCCCTCTGTGAAGTCCACCACCCTTTGTCTTTTGCTGTGGCCCCCTCACTTGTCCCTAGAAGCAGCTGCTCCTCCCGGGCCTCCCGAGTCAGGGTTTCCGACAGACGGCAGCAGCTCAGGAACGCGGCCACACAGACTGGGCCGTAGCGGACGTGCCGGGTCCTCTCCTCACACGACAGCCCCACTGGGCTCTCCCGGAGCCCAGCCTCACAGCACTTTCTTTCCAGCTCTGTCTTGAATTCATTCACTGTGAGCAGGGTTAGAGCGAGAGGAGGGGCTGGGCGGGCCTTGAGGAAGCTGGGACCAAGCCACCTTTAATGCCACCCACACCTTTCTTCTCTTCAGTCATGACTGTCCCTGGGTGATACAAATTGTTAACACGCTTGGCTGCTAACCAAAAACTTGGATGTTTAAGTCCGCTTAGAGGGACCTCAGAAGAAAGGCCTGGTGATCTACTTCAGAAAAATCAGTCACTGAAAACCCAGTTCTACTCTGACACATGTGGTATTGCCATGAGTCAGAATCGACTCCATGGCAACGGGCAACTGGTGTCAGTCACTGTGCCTAGTGCCTTGCATGGATCTTCTCCCTGAATCCTCACACTGAAACCAGGTGGTGAATTCTGATGAGGATACTGAGCTGTGGAGAGGTGAACTCACTTGCCCAGAGTCACGCAGATCGCAAGTGGCAGAGCTGGGATTAGAATCCACCCAGCACCCAGGGCTGCCTCCCATCTTCCTGACCCCAGACTCAGAGATGCTTCTTTCTGTCCACATGCTGGCCTTGGGGATGGTGGGTGTGCTAGATGTCGTCAGCTGGCATGGAGCACTCATTTCTCCTCTCATCTATGATCCCTCCTATGTCACAGAGACTGTTGTTGCTAGCTGCCATCAAGTCGGCTCTCAACTCATGGTGAACCCATGCACAACAGGAGTGGACTTTTGTGATCCATAGTTTTCGCTGGCTGATTTTTCGGAAGTAGATGACCAGTCCGTTCTTCCTAGTCTGTCTTAGTCTGGAAGCTCTGCTGAAACCTGTTTAGCGGCACAGCAACATGAAAACCTCCTCTGACAGACTAGTGGTGGCTGTGCTTCAGGCGCATTTGTCAGAAACTGAATTTGGGTCTCCCGCATGGAAGACTAGAATTCTACCACTGAGCCACCACTGCCCTCATCATAGAGGCTAGGCATCTAAAAACTACGTTCCCAGATGCCCTTGCTGCTAGGCTTCTGGGTAAGATTTAGATTGTGTCACTGAGATACTTTTGTGTAAGACCTGGGAAGTGGAAGAGAAGCAAGATCACTTTCCCTGCAGTGGTGATAGCTGATGGGTGGGCTTTAGTCCATGTGTGCTTTTGCATGGACATAATTCCATGTTCCACTGTCTGCCCATCAACCTCATGAGAGACATTGGCTGCAGTTTCCTGAGATTTTCTGGATAGTAAAAACTGCAGCTGGGTGATCTTGAGTCCTAGCAAAGAGCCTCCCAACTTCCACTCCTATAGCTCTTCTAATGGTTTTATAAGCATCAAACTCCCTTTATTAAGTCTCTTCCTGCTTGAAGTACCTAGAGTGATTTCAGTTTCCTGTTCTAAGCCCTGATAGATACAGTAGGTTGGGAAGCTTCATCTCTAACCTGCATTCCTCTTCTTCTCCAGTCTCTTTAGAGAGCGGCGGCGGCGGCTAGGAGGGAGGCTCTGGGGGCAGTGCCAGTCTGGGGGTCAGAGGTAAAAGTGAGAACTGAAAGGGCAATTGTTAAGATCATTATGAACATCCTTGATGATATTAAATTGAGTGCTTACTGTATGCTCAGTGCTTTTATATGCGTCACCTCACTTCATACCTGCAGTCTCTTCATATTCAGGATTCACCACTTAAAAGCTGTGTGCCCTAGAGAAAGTCCCTTAACCTCTCTGGGCCTTAATTTCCCTAGCTGTGTACAATGCGTATGCTATAGCTTTATCAATAAGGTTATGCATATAAAAGTACTTAGCACAGGGTCCAACATGTAGTAAATAGAAACGGTTATTAATATCATTTACAGCTAAAAGAAGACATTCCTAGTTGTCCCCAATATCCATTCTGCTCAATCTTCTGTAGCAATTAAACCATCATCTTTTATATATCACCCAGAATAAAGACTACATTTCTCAGCCTCCCTAGGTAGAGCCATGTAACTGAGTTCTAGCAAATGAGATATGAGAGAAGTATCTTTTCCTTTCTCCTTCCCTGCATCCCGCTGCCTGGCATGAGGTCATGGTCTACCATCTTGGAATATGGCAAAACAACAAGCTAGAAGGAGCCTGTGTCCCTGGACAGTTACTAAATGAGGAATAGATTTCTACCTTGTCAAAGCCACTGTTAATTTGTATCTCTGATACACATGGCCAAACCTATATCTTAATGAACACACAGTAAAGTTAGCTCTATTATCCTCATTTTAGGGATAAAGAAAATGAGACCCAGAAAGGGATGTGACTGGTCTGCATTAAGTAGAAGGGTCTGGATTTTAACCCGTGTCTGTTTGACTCCAAAGACCATGTTCCTAACCATTAAGCAGCACTGCCCCATGCCTGCCCTCCTCCTGTCCCTCCCTCCCAGTCTGTACCCGAGTCTGCCAGGGTGCCCATCCCTGTGCTGATCTTTAGGTCCAATCCAGCGTCCTTGAACACAGCAAGTCTGTCTTTCCCACTGCCTGCTGTACAGCCAATGTCATGCTTCTCCACCACATCCCAGACCTGAAGGTCAAGAGAGGAACCTGGATTTGGGAACTGTATGACCCCTCTAGGGAAGGAGCAACAGTGCATGGTAATTGCTGGCCCAAATAATAATTCTCACACCATGTATCATTTAGTGAGCTCTTACCACCTGCCAGTTGTTATGCTGCGCACCATCCCCTTGAATCCTCACAACCATTGATGTTGCCCATTTTACAACTGAAGAAGCCGAGGCTCCAGCTAGAGTCCCCAGGCAGCCTCTTGGCCCAAAGCCCATATCCTCTCACCTTCTTCTGAGTGAGCTTGTGTTTGCTGTTCAAAACATACACAGCCTTGTCCACAGCCACTAGCCCTACTGTGGCCTCTGCATCACCTGTCACCTTCAGTTCCACCTGACTGTTGGGCTCAAAATGATGGAAGATTCCTTCATTCTTCAAGCCAACCTTCAGCTGAGCCAGGAGAAAGAGAGGTGTCAGGGAGAGGGGCCCATAGGCTTCCTAGGGGCTGCCCCAACTCCACTTTCAGGTCATTCCCCCTATTGTTCTTGTGGAGCATCTGGGAACCCCACCAGGCCAATTGCAAGTCCACACATTTATTTGCATCTTAGTCACGCCCTAGGTTGAGCTCTTAGAGCCACATCCCCTCATCTTCCTCTCCCCTGTCCCCCAGATTGGGAGCCCCTGAACTTGTACAGAACATTTCTGGAGCTTTATGATGGTGATGTACAACTTCAAGGCATTTGTCTCACCGTTCCCATGCATCTGTCATTCACATCAATCCATATGGAATCAGCCACCAGCTCAGGGTCCTGGCTTGCTCCCCTGGGCAGTAAATAAAAGGCCAGGATGCGGAAGGAGGGCAGCATCTCTGGAGTCACATCAATAATGGTTGATGTGTAGACTCCTCCCTGGCTTTTTAGCTGATGTTTGGCATACACGATCTGACCCTTACTCAGGACCTTGGAGAAAAGGGAGGCCAAGATGAGAATGGTGGGGCCATTCCTTCCCTGAGGCTGTCTCAGCCCATCAGGAGGGCCCACAGTCCCTTTGCTTCAGCTACTTGATCTGAACCCACCCCAGATTATTCCCACTTTCACACCTTTGCTCATAGTTCCTCCAACCCAGCTAGTCAGATTTATTCCAGGGAAAGAATTCCTTGGCTCAGGCCCTGGTCCTATCCCCTCACCAGCAGGGTGAAGTGGGTGATCTTGTTCTTGGTTCTTGGGTCCTGATGCCTTGTGTTGAGACTCAGCTGGATGCTGCTGCCGACTTCTGTGCCCAACGTCTTTACCTCAATATGCAGGAAGTTCCCTGACTCATTCTGAGTTGAGTAAGGCTGAGCCATCATCCTGGCTGATGCCTGCTCCTCTGGCCGGAGAGACTCATCAGTTTCTACCTAGGGAGAGTGATGGACAAGTAAACCCCCACCTTCCCAGCTCATACAACTCCAATCCCACCATCCCTGCCCTATCAGGTTGGTACCAGGATGTTGAGCTGGTTCAGAACTGCCTCTGTATTGATGGTCAGAGCAGCCACCCCATCGACTGAGGTGTGCACTTTGTGGTCTTGGCAGCGGATGAGGACTCTGGAGGCTGGGGACCCATCAGGGTTTGAGACAAAAACCTAGGATGAAATCTGGGATGAGATGAAGGACAGGCCTGGGGGTGGCCTGGCATGAAAGGTGGGATCTAGGAATGCAATCTGAATAGGCCTGCCTTGTACACCAGGAGCACCATTCATGTTAGAGTCTCTATGAATGGCACCCCCTAGAGTTTTTCAGTGCACAGCTCTATATGGGGCCCTGGATTTTGGTGTGCCCTAGGGGGAGAATTGAGGGTGGAGGGGATAGGAGAAGACATAGAGGATTGCAGAAAACATACAGTAGGGTTATCACCCAGGGATGGCTTTAGCCTTCCTAATGCCTCTCAGACAACTCAAAGTCACTCAAAGTCACCCCCAAATTAAAGTATGTAACAACAGCAAACTTGCTGTGCAAGATGAACTTTCAAGCACCACCTTCCAGCCTGGCTGTGGCCCCTGAGCCCTCTGTAGAGAAACTCTGGATCCATCGCTCAACCCAGAGGGACCCAGATTAAGACTTGAGGGGACCTTGGGATTGGTCGGAGGAGAAGGACAGACACAACTCTCAGGCAGATTAGTTGTGGGGGTAAGATGATTCCCAGTATGGGTTTTTGTTTTCTGAGTGCCTGTTTTAGGGAGAGGGCCTGAATCCCTGGGTGAAGTGAGCTCAGACCCTGACCCTAAAGTGGAACGGCATCCCTGGCTTGAAATACTGGGGCGTCTTGATGAACTTGATGTTGTATGGGCTCTGGACAATCTTCACTCCTGAGGTCTCTGTCTGGACCATCTCACCCCCTGTGGAGACAGGAGAATCACGGAGGCTTATATAGGAAGCTTAATTTCCTGGGGGAGTGGCAGAGATGTGGTATGGGGATCCATTTTGGTGAAGATAGGGAAAGACAATAATACAAGTTCAGCTCCTGCCAACTCTTACAGTATCTTCCCATTTCTCTGATGAGAAAACTGAGGCTAGGAGGCGGGCCAAAGTCATATGGGCAGGTGCCTGGGCTGGGAAAGAATGCAGGTGTCCTGGGATCTCAGCCAGGGGCTTGGGTGAGGGTGTCACCTGTAGAGAACACTGTGATGTTGACATAGATTGAAGCCCCGATGAAGTCCTCTTCTGGGCCCTGGAATGCGGCCATCAGAGTGTCTTTCTGGAGGGAGGCATGGCCCAGGCCTTCGAGAACCTGTTCTTAGCACGGGAAAGTGGAAGAGGAGATAGTTTCTTGGGGAAAGGGGGAGGGTCTGGTGGAGGAAAGTGGGGGAGGGGGTGGGATTCGGTCACCTCCACCCTCTGCAGGGAGCTTTGGATGGGGATCCGGCGGGAATCCAGCTTCACCCCAAAGATGGCCAGAGCATGTCCATCCACCGGTCTGTTGAATATATACCTGGGGGAGGGAGGGTCATCTTATTGGCTCTGAAGCACCCACACAACCTCATGTGTCTGCAGAGATAGCCTATATGACCTCATGGGGCTGTGCAACTTTGCGAGAGGCAGAGATGGTCCTTGAAAACTTAGAAGGTTTCATTGCTGACCCACAAAATCCCAGAGGTGGCCATTAAGCCTCATTGGTTGTAGATGTGGCTTGTGCAACCTCACAAGATGGCAGAGGTAGGCTGTGCAACCATATGGGGCCACATAGAAGCCTGGTAACCCATGGGGTGGCAGAGGTGCCTATGCAACCTCATCAGGCAGACTAGGTGGCCTGTACAGCATCTTAGAGCTGCAGGAATGGTCTGTACAACCTCAAGGAGTGGCAGACATGGCCTATACAACCTTATAGACTATGGAGATGTCTGTAAATCCCATAAAACAGAAAATGTGACATTTCCAATCTCACAGAGCTGCAGAGATGGTCTGGACAACCTCATACGATGGCAAAGGTGGCCTGTGCAACCTCGTGGACCTTCGAAAATGGTCTGAACAATCTCATGATGTGGCCTATGTGACCTGTACAACTCTATTGGGTAGACAAGGAGAACCGTACCACCTCATAGGCCTGGAGAGACGGTCTGTATAACCTCAAGAGGAAACAAAGGTGGTTTAGAAAGTCTTGGGGTGGCAGAGAGGGACTCTACCACACTAAGTGCTACAGAGGTGGCCCTCTTCTCTTGCCCATTCAGTTTCTTGCTGTCTCTGGTCCTCTGGCAGGGTTGGGGTAAGAGGACGACTCACCGGGCCTGGATGTCGACACCCAGAGCCTCATCATTGAGGTAGAAGAAAGTCTTGTTTGGGGTCAGCTGGACCTCGAAAGACGGGAGCACTGGATGGGATAAAAGCAGCGGGTACTCTCAGCATTTCCTCTCCATCCCTCATCCCCTCCCTGCCCTGCTCCTTCCTTGGTGACTGTGATAACCCACAGGAGCTGGAATATGTGGTCCAGCTCAGGTCATCTCTTCTGGAGCTCTCCTTCCCGTTCCTTGTGTGCCCCATCTTTCCCTCCTGGTCACACCCTTCTCACCATACTCTTTCACTTCAAAAGCTGTCTTGAACGTCTGCTGGGCTGCAGTCTGGTAACTGGCTTCAATGCTCCAGGTCCCAAAACTGAGGCATACGTTAGAAGAGATTGAGTCAGCAGCCCCCACCCCATGGCTAGGGCTCCCAGCTCAGCTCTCAGGTGCTCAGATGGGGCCGGAAAGGTAGGGGCACGGCACCTGACGAGCTCTGGGAGGTGGAAGTTGCTCGCAAAGAAGCCATCCTTGGCCATCAGATTCTGGCTGATCACCGTAATCCCCTCTGGGTTCTGTGGGGACAGAGGGCGGGGCTGGCGACTGTCCTCTGGGAGGGCTCTTGTAGTTCACAGCCCTAGTGGTTCAGCATGTTTTGGGACATAATCCCAGTGTCTGGAACCCACCACCCCCATCAGGAGAGACCACCTTGATGTCCAGAGTGAACGTCCTGCTCACAGGATCCATCTTGTTGTCCACAGTGAACACGCGGTACTGGACTGGAGGAGAAGGGAAGACTCTGAGCATCAGATAGAGGAAGGGAGGGAGAGAGAGTTTGGAGAGGGGTGGGAGATGCAAGAACCTTGGGCTGTGGGGGGATCCTGGGCAGGGGGAGACCTTGAGAGGTGGAGAAGACTTTAGGAGCATCGGGGGAGACTGAGGGGAGGAGTCAGGGCTTGCCCCAGGCCGAGTGCTGGGGGTTGTACCCAAGTGTTCAGGAGTATAGATAGTCTTGTCTGTCTGGATGAAGATGTAGCCAGCGTGGGGAACCACCAGCACAAGTTTCTCCATGAACGAGGAGACTGAAGTGGGCACCCAGTTTGCCCAGATGATGACATACTGCCGTCCCGGTTTTGGGGGGTATACCAGTCTGTCAGGAAGCTGGGGAGAGATGCCCACACTCCTCAGGCCATGCTGGGGTCTCCCTCTTGGAGGCAGAGCTCTGGGCTAGATCTTGGGAGAAGCAATTGAGTAAGGGGGCTCTGGCTCTGCCTTTGGGAGCAGGGTTGCCATGTGCAGCTGTACAGGTAGCTCGCTGCACAAGGGAGTGCTGAGATCCAGTCCACACTCAGCTCCCCAAGCCACCTGTCCTGGTGTGGGGCTGGACCTTCCAGAGGAAGGGGCACCTTTTCCTTCTCAACAAAGCACCACCTGCTTCCCAAGTAATGCGCCCACCAGTAGGGGGTAACTTTCACTACTTGCACCAGTACCAGGTGCCAATGAGTGGATTCTAACTCATGGCAATTCCATGTGTGTAAGAGTAGAACTATGCTCCATAGAGTTTTCAACAGCTGATTGTTCTGAAGTAGATCTCCAGGCCTTTCTTCCGAGGAGCCTCTGGGTGAGCTCGAATCGCCAACTTTCAGTTAGCAGCTGAGCACGTTACCCATTTGTACCTCCTAGAAAATCCTTAAAACTCGCACAGAGACCCCCATATGGGCAAATGGTGGCCCTTCTTGGAGCCTAGTCTTAGGGGACTTTTGATTTCTAAATGGAGAGGACATGAAAGGAGCAGTAAGTGCATCCAGGTGTTGCATCTAATCTCCAGTGCCCCTCTGGGGAAGGTCCTCCAGAGTCTGCCCCCTCTACCCTCATTGCTGACTCAGAGCCTCTCTTTATGACCACCCACCCTGGCCTGTCACCCACCGTCACGGAGGCCTGGTCCATAAAGTGGTTTCCAGCTGAGAGAATGAGCCGGTGCTGAGCAATCATTATATTCTTCCTGGGGAAGTCCCATATGGTGATGTTCACCTCCAGGGACCCAGTAAGAGGCTGCTCGGAGTCACTGTGGGCCTGGACATGGATAGTCTCAGGGCTGCCAACCCGCAAGACTCGGGGGGTCACCAGGATATACCTGCCGGTAGACAAGCACAGGGGCATGGAGGGACTCACGTGGGGAAGCAGCAGTGACATCTGGGGTCACAGGCAGGGGATCACATGGATGCCAGAGGTGCAGGAAGTCAGGTGAGCCCCTCGGCTTCCCAGACTTACAGGGGCTCTGCATGGGTGAGGGTCCCCAGGAGGAGTAGAATCAGCCCCAGGGGCCAGGGCACGTCCATGGCTGGTAGGAGGGTGATGTGCCTGCCCTCTTGCCGCCCCGGCCCTGGCGTGTTTGCCTTGGCCTGTCCTCGATGAGTTAATATCTAAGCGGGTATGGGAAGGAATTCCTGTAAATCCCATGGGAGTGGATGGGGCTGCTCCTCCCTCTGCAGCCGAACTTCCAAGGGGCCTGGAGGACGGTTGCATTGACAAGTACCCCAGATCCTCTCATCAGGGACCAGAGTGGCAGAAGAGTTACTACTCCCATGAGCCATGGGGGCCTGGGATCCTGAAACCCTCTCCTCCCCCAGCAAGGATCCTAGGCCATGTGGACATAGGACACTGAATTTGGAGCTTCGTTGGGATTGGCCAGGAGGGACAGGAGGACACTTGCCCCCTCCCACTCCCAAGGGCTTGTCCCCACCTCAGTCCTTGTGAAATTGAAGAGGTTCTGAAGTAGCTGCTCAAATAGGGGCAGTGCAAAGCATGGTGTTTCCATTTCCCAAACAGAATTCCAGGTGACAGAAGCCTTGTGGCATTTAGCTGTCTGGCCCCAGCACCCATCATAAAGAAACCTCTGAGAAAGTCCCCTTGCTGGGCTTGAAGTCTTTCTGCACCCAGCATGCAACACATGCTTCTCTCCTTTCTTGCAGGAGACAATTACGCTTGGTAAATTGTGACCACTGTCCCTTGTTCCTAAGTCATGCCAAGCTCTCTGGGATCCTTTTCCAGAAGACAAATTTATACATATTAAACAAGAGAAGAAAAGACATCATGCTTGAAGCATTCCTGGAAGAAGGCTTTCTCTGTCTCCAAATGATTCTCACTGGCTGTTTAATATGCCCATTTAGGAGGATGTTGAACTGGCTCTGTAATGTCTGCCCTCTGAGAAGCCATCCCCCCGTGATTGTGGCCACAAGAGCTCCTTCAGGGTTGCAGACAAGCCTGTCTGGGTCTGCCCTCTACTGTGAAGTTTATCACACTAGCTTGGGGAATCTTGCCTATTTGGAGGGCTCCAGATGCCCCCAAACAATGATAATACATGTTATGGATTGAATGGTATCCCCCCAAAAGATATGTTGAAGTCCCAACCCCCCAGTACCTGTGAGTGTGACTTTGTTTGGAAATGGGGTCCTTGAAGATGTTCCCAGTTAACATGAAGTCACACTGGAGTAACATGGGTCCTAATCCAAACTGAGTGCCGTCCTCTTAAAAGAGGAGAATAGACAGACACACGCAGGGGAAGACGCCAGGAGAAGATGCCAAGCCAAGGAAAGCCAAGAAACGCCTGGGGCTACCAAAAGCTGGAAGAGACAAGGAGGATTCTTCCCCTAGAGTATGGCCTGACTTTAGACCCCTGTTCTCTAGAAGTGGAGCCCTGGTAGCATAGCTGTTAAGAGCTCGGCTGCTAACCAAAAGGTTGGCAGTTCAAATCCACCAGCTGCTCCTTGGAAACCCTATAGGGCAGTTCTACTCTGTCCTATAGGGCCACTATGAGTTGGATTCGACTTGATGACAAGGGATGGTGGTGGTGGATTTCTAGAAATAGGAGCCCTGGTGGCACAGTGGAAACCCTGGTAGTGTAGAAGTTAAGAGCTACAGCTGCTAACTAAAAGGTCGGCAGTTCGAATCCACCAGGCGCTCCTTGGAAACCCTATGGAGCAGCTCTACTTTGTCCTATAGGGTTGTAATGAGTCGGAATTGGTTCGACGGCAACAGGTTTGGTTTGGTTTTTTGTTGGCACAGTGGTTAGGCACTCAGCTGCTAACCGAAAGGTCAGCAGTTTGAACCTACCACCTGCTCCATGGGACAAAGATGTGGCAGTCTGCTTCTGCAGAGATTTACAGCCTTGGAAATGTTATGGGATGATTCTACTATGGAGTCAACGGTGCACAAAAGCGACATCCTCTAGAACTGTGAGACAATACATTTCTGTTCCTTAAAGCCACCTATTTTGTGGTATTTTGATACGGCAGCCCTAGGCAACTAGCACAATATGCATTTATCCAGTAAAATTTACTAAGCATCTGTTATGAGCCTGTGGCCCTACATAGGGCAGAGGGCACAGCACGGAGCAATCAGACAAAATCCCTGCCCATGTGACGGACATTGGCTGAGAACTGGCCAAGGGCCTAAGGGGTACTTTCTCCTTAAATGTCACAGCTTCCCATAAGTGAGTGAGTCCCCGCTTACTTTCCAGACCGCATCTTGGTGGAGAACTGAAAAACCAAGCCTGTTAGAACGGACTGTGACTTGGAAATGAAGAATGTGGGTGGAATCTAGTCATTCTTTCCTCAAGCATTTGTTGAGCACCTACTATGTGCCAGACTCTGTTTTACACGCTCTATGTGCACTCGTGTAAGCCACCGAGCAACCCTGGAGCAAGAATTGCCACCCCATTGTACAGCTAGGGAGACGAAGGCCCAGAGAGGATGGGAAACCTTCCCACGTCAGGCGGAAATTTGAATCCAGGCTGTGAGGCTCTGAGTAGTGCTCTCAACTCTACAGTAAATAACTCTTATGAAGCGAAGACTCAACAGAATCAAATTAAGTCCTGGTTCAGGGAAGCAGGGGAGACCTAATTTGGAAGGTTCTAGAATACTGATGGAGCCCTGGTGGTGAAGTGGTTAAGAGTTAGGCCGCTAAGCAAAAGGTCGGCAGTTTGAATCCACCAGCTGCTCCTTGGAAACCCCATGGGGCAGTTCTACTCTGTCCTATACGGTCGCTATGAGTTGGAATCGACTCAATGGCAACAAGTTTGGTTTTTTGTTTTAGAACATTAGTGTCCGTTTGTGGCGGCACATCTACTGCCACCCCCACCGATGATTTTGTTCTGCTCTCCCTTGGCTGGTGGTGAGCTTTTCCCTTCATATCTGTACCTCCTCACCAGGTGTCCATGTCCCCCTCTGTTCGGTCAGGGCTCCTAGGTGTCCAGGACAGGAGGTTATCCAAAGGGCCTGTCCAGAGGAGTATCAGAGGCTCTCCTCCCACTTTTCTCTCTAGCCTGGGCCCCGCCTCCTCCTCCCAGTCCCAGCATCTCTGTCTCAGGGAGCAGGAATCCTTGCTGGGTAAGCAAGCGCGCCCAAGTCTTTCTGAAGCATGCCTGGGCCTGTGGCTCCCTTGAGGTTTTGTTTTGACTTTGGGCTAGCACAGGAAGGGAAAACTGCCCTTGGGTACCAAAGGGCAGTGGAGGAGGCAGGAAACACACTGCGGACAAACAGGGGCAGGCTTGCCACACGATGAACGGGTGGATGAAGGTGTGACTGGGTACAGAATGAATGAGTGATAGCAGCAGCTCACATCTCACAATCAGCCCAAGCTCACGTCTCACCCCAGCCCCACACCAAACCAAACCAGACCCCTTGCCCTAGAGTCGATTCCTACTCATGGTGACCCCATGTGTTATGGAACTGTGCTCCATAGGGTTTTCTTGGCTATAATCTTTACAGAAGCAATTTGTCAGGTCTTTCTTCTGTGGTGCCGCTGTGGGTGGGTTTGAGCTGCCAACCTTTAGTTTAGCAACAGATCACAAGTTGCTTTTGTCACCCAGAAGGGGCGGATTAACCAGTAAGCAAAGTATGCACGGGCTTACAGAAAGCAAGGTACACACTGGCTTACTTGTGTTTACTTACTAATCTGTAGTACGCAATTTCACATGGGTTTCACCACATCTTTGATCTAAGTAAACACAGGTAAGCCCGTGCATACCTTGCTTATTGGGTAATCCGTCCCTGACACCCAGGGACCTTACCCCAGGCCCCCTCCCCCACAAATAAGAATGATAAACATTTGTTCAACAACTGTTTACTGAGGACCTGCTCTGTGCTTGGCCTGGTTGTAGGCACTGGGAACACTGGGAACACAGCTGTGAGCAGAACAGGAGTCCCTGCCTCGTGGAATAGATATTTGTTGAGCTCTTACTGTATCCAGACTCACCTCTCAGCAACTCAATGAATTAGGGGCCACCACTGACCCCTTCTGCAGATGAAAATCATGCAGCTAGGAAACGGAGGCACAGGGAGGTTAAGTGACTTGCCCAGAGTCACACAGAAAGTTAAACGATGGAGCTGGGCTCACAAACTCGGGTTTGAGGGGGAGCCCAACGAGGCAGGGATCGGAAAAGTAGCTACCCACCCAGGTCCGCTCGGACTCTGGCCTGGCCGGGACCCGGGTTTGTGGGCAAGGCCAGCCTCTCGCACTTGGCCACGAGAGGGCGCCGGCGAGCCTCTCGCCAGCCGGGGAGAGGCGCTCAGCCTCCCCCCTCAGGAATGCCGACGGTGGAGGGAGGGGACCTTGGCAGCAAGACCTGAGCAGCTGCTGCGCTGTTCAGATTCCTCCCGACTTCCCTTTCCTGGGACCCGGCTGCCCCCACCCTCGTGTGCGCCGAAGAGGCTGGTGCGGGAGGGGCGACCTTGCAGGGATATGTGGCCCCGGGTTTCGCCCCCTCCCCAAGGGCTTTGAGCCCAAGGCTTCCGGGAAAGGCCTGACAGGACCCAGAAGGCCAAGGGAGAATACCAGTATCAAGCAAACAATTAAAGACTGTCACTGACTAAGCGCCTCCAAAGCACGGGCACTTGGTTGGGAGCTTCTTCCCAGCAACTCTTCCATTTTACAGATGAGGAAACTGAGACTTAGAGAGGTGACATTTCTTGTCTCAGTGGGAGGTGTCTGGAGCTTCTCAGCATGGACTGGGCCTCCAGGACGTGCCAGCTTGGCCACTCCCAGTTCCAGCCCAAGCTCCTCCGGTCTCTTCCCAGTCCCTGAGGGCTTCTGTGATCACCCTGCTTGTTTTCCCCAAGGCTCAGGAACTGGCCTTCTCCCTGACCTCTGAGGGCATCACGTGCCTCCCCTCCTGAACCAAGGAGGCCTCGCTGGTGAGAATTTTCGGAGAAGCCTGTTGCTAAAGGAAGGGTCAGAATAATTCAGCGGCAGCCTTTGGAGGAATTCATTCTGACTCATGGTGACCCCACGTGTGGCAGAGTAGAACTGTGATCCACAGGGTTTTCTTTTTTAAAATTTTATTGTGTTTTAGGTGAAATTTTACACCGCAAATTAGTTTTTCTCTCAAAAATTTTATACACAAATTGTTTTGTGACATTAATTGCAATCCCTAGGGTTTTCAATGGCTGATTTTTCAGAAGTAGATCACCAGGCTTTTCTTCTAAGGCACCTCTGGGTGGACTTGAACCTCCAACCTTTTGGTTAGCAATAACTGTTTGTGCCACCCAGGGACTTCTTGGAGTTGAGTATATGGTGTTAATACTATGAGTCTGAAAGCACCGTGAATTGAGAGTGATGTCTGTCCCCACAGAGCTCACAGCTCATAAACAAGCAACTGTGGCAGCCCCGAGGAGCCTGCAATCGCCTTCAGCTCTGGGAGTCAGGGAAGGCTTCCAGAGAAGTGAGAGTCAATCAGATGAAGGGTTGGGGTGGGAGAGAGAAGATGATTCTGTTTCAGGTGGAGGGAACAGCCTGTGAAAAGACTTGGAGGAGATATGGAGCATGGAAAGCAAAAAACTTTTCATTGTTGTAAAAATATGTATAACGCAACATTTGCCAAGATGTACAATTTAGTGATATCAATTACATTAATCATGTTGTGCAACCACCACTCATAATCCTTGCTGTATTTCCCATCACCGTAAATAAGCACTCACTGCTTGCCAAACAATGCCTCCCCCTTTCTCTCTCCCTCCCGTCCCTGGTTACCACTAATAAGATTTGGTCTCTATGCATTCACCTATTCTTATTATTTCATGTGAGTGAGATCATACAGTATTTGTCCTTTTGTGATTGACATATTTCACGGAGCATAAGGTTCTCCAGATCCATCCATGTAAGATTTCATTTCTCTTACGGCTGTGTAGTATTTCATTGTATGTATGTACCATAGTTTATCCATTCATCCCTTGATGGACTGTTAGGTTGTTTCCACATTTTCGCTATTGTGAATAGTGCTGCAGTGAACATTGGTGTATACGTGTCTGTTCGTGTTGCTGCTTTCAAAATCTTTTCATCCTAATTAGGTCAAGCAGATAGTATGTTTTTGGTGCATCCATTCACCCACTCATTCATTCATTTATCAGATATTTGTTTTGCCACATACTGTTGTAGGTGCTGGGTATGTAGTTGTAACAACAATCCCTTCGCCATAGAGCTGATGTTCTAGTGGGTGGAGACAGGTAAGAGACAAATAAGTGAAGCATATGTTGGGTGATTAGAAATAAAGCAGGTAAAGGGGAAAGAGTGACAGGGTGCTATCTTGTGGTGATCAGGGAGGGCTTCTCTGAGGAGGTGACATCTGAGCAGAAACCTGAAGGAGGTGAGGGAGCAAGTCATGTGGACATCTGGGGAAGGGCATTCTAGGCAGAAGGAACAGCAAGTGCGAAGGCCCTGAGGTGGGAACATGCATGGAAGTGTTTAAGAAATAGTGAGGAAGTCAGTATTGCTGGAATGAAGTGGGTGAAGAGAGAGATAATTTAAGACAAATATTCATGGATCACATCTTCTAGGTGGCCTCATTGTTGTGGATTTGAATCTAAGTAAGATAGGAAGCCACTGGAGGGTTTTGAGCAGAGGAGTGACATTATCTGACTTCTGTTTTAATAGAATCAATCAATTCTTACTATGACTTTAAATCCAAACAGTTAAAAAAAATTAATAATTCCACAACATAAAAATGGGGCCAAAAACCACCATGGAAAAGTTAAAAAATATATATATATAAGTGAATTGGGAAAAAATGTTTGCATTTCATAGCAGACTCCCTAAGCTTCTTAATATATAAAGAGCTTCTAGGAATTGATAAGAAAAATATCAACAATCCAATATGAAGAAATGGGCTAAAGATGTGAGCAAAACATCCACAAAAAATGAGACACAAAAGGTTCTTTAACATATAAAAAGACATTCAGCCTCAGTCATAATAAGTTTAAACCACACTGAGATACCAGTTTTTACCCATTAGATTGGCAAAAAATTAGAACACTGATAACGCACTGTCGGTGGGGCTGCAGAGAAGCAAGCATGCTTACATATGGACATTGGTCAACCCCAAAGGAGATGAATTTTTATGTTCATAAAAATTACAAATGCATAGATTCTTTCGCCAAGCAATCCCCCTACAGACATACTTGCACATGTGTGAAATGCCATGGACACAAGGCTATTCATTGCAGCTGTTTAAAAAAACAGCAAAAGATTGGAAAGAGCTCAAATACCCATCAGTAGGGGACTGGTTGCATACATTATTGTCCATTCACACAAAGGACTACACTGAAGTTCTCCAAAACAATGAGAACATTTGCTTGGACTGATAAGGAAAAACCTCCCATATATATTATTCGGAGCCCTGGTGGCACAGTGGTTGAGAGCTACGGCTGCTAATCTACCAGCTGCTCCTTGGAAACCCCATGGGGCAGTTCTACTCTGTCCTACAGGATTTCTATGAGTTGGAATCGACTCAACGGCAGTGGGTTTGGATATATATTATTCAGGGAAAGAACCAAAGTTCACACTTATGTGTATAATACGCTGCTTTTTTGTGAAAAAGTAAAAGAAAAAACGTATATCCACCACTCCTCTGTCAGTTTGTCATAATGTGGTGGCTTGCACGTTGTTATACCACCAGTATTTCAAATACCAGCAGTATCGCCCATGGTGGACAGATCTCATAGGCACTTCCAGACTAAGACAGACAGGAAGAAAGACTTGGGAATCTGCTTCCAAGAATTGGGTAATGAAAACCTTATGAATCACAACAGAATATTGTCTGATGTAGTGCTGGAAGATGAGTCCCTTGTGTTGGCAACAACAGAGTCAAACATACCAGCAATCATGGAGGTGATGCAGGACCAGACAACAGAAAGCTGCCATAAATCGGAACTGACTCAGGGACAGTGAACAAAAACAACATTATATATATACAGCCTGTTGTCATCGAGTTGATTCTGGGTCATGGCAACTCCACGTGTTACCGAGTAGAACTGCTCCACAGGGTTTTCTTGGCTGTAATCTTTATGGAAGTAGTTCACCAGGCTTTTCTTCTGTGGAGCCGCTGGGTGGGTTTGAGCCATCAACCTTTAGGTTAGCAGCCAAACACAAATCACTTGTGCCACTCAGGACTGGCAAAAACTCAGAACACTGATAAAGCACCATTGGTGGGGCTGCAGTGAAGCAAGCACGCTCACAAATGGACATTGTTCAATGCCAAAGGAGATGAATTTTTACGTTCACACACACACACACACACACACACACACACACACAGTCTCCCCCCCCCCTCCTTTGAATAATCAGAAACAACACCTGGAAAGAGAACCCAATCAATTTATAACAGGCAGGGGGCGAGGGAGTAGGAATTGGGCAGTTGAGGGACAGGGGAAGGTGAGAGAATGGTTTTTAAAATATCCTTTAATATTTTTTGTTTTTTAAACATGATGAATGTATTACCTACTCTAAAGATGTTTTTGAAGGATCTTCTTGGCTGATATACGGAGAATGTATCGTAGTGGGGCAAAGGCAGAAGGTGGGAGACGAGGAGATGGGGAGAAGGTTGGTACAATAACTCAGGTGAGAAATGATGGTGGCTGGACCAGAGAGGGGACCGAGAAATTGTTAAGAAATGATTGGTTCTGAATATAACTTGCAGGTCAAGTGAATAGGATTTCCTGAGAGATTAGCTGTGAGATATAAAAGAAAGGAATTAGAGATGACTGTAAGATTGTTGGCCTGGGCAACTAGAAGGACAGATTTGTCTTTGCTGAGATGGGGAAGACTGGAGGAGGGGTACTGAGTGTAGAAATCAAGAATTAAGGGATAGCGTGTCTTTAACACCTTTTGAATGTTGGCCAGTGTTGATCAGTGATAGCTTCCAGCTAGAATTTAATAACAGCTTTTTTCCCCACTGTGCTTGTTTTTACAGTTGCCATCTGGTTCAGTGATGGTTCTTCCTTGCATGCAACAGAAACTGACTCAGGATGATTTAAGCAGAAAAGGAATGTATCGGATGGATTCTGGGAGCTCATGGGATCACCAGCTTTGGAAACTGCACAGGAGCAAGGTGGGCGTGCAGGGCAGCAGCTAAGCCACAGCCTGAACCAGCTGGCAGCTCGTTTCTGCTGCTGACTCTGGAAACACAACACTCCTGTCCCTGGTCCCTGCTGCCACCACCTGCTTCTTGACTCCTTCCATCTTTGGGTGGCAAGCTTGCAATTCTAAATCCTGTGCATCCGATTTGTGAAGTCTGGGTCACATGCTTACCCTCTAGCTGCAACGGAGGCAGGGAGAAGGGCTGGTGTTTTCTCCCACCAAGAGTTCAAGATCAGGGGGTTTGGAATACTGAACACTCCACCTGCAAATAAATATTGTACAGCTTCTACTTATGGCATCTGATGGTGCCTTTTTTTTCCCTGTAAAATAATTTAGTTAAGGGAATTTTTTAAAAAGCAAGGGAATATTGAACACAACATTCAGGAAGACAGTGGAATTAGGAGCATACATGTTAATGTGATACCAGTAATGTTCTAATGGTGGAGTCAGGTGGTGGGCTTATGGGTGTTCATTTTAGTCCTCTGCTTTATAATTTACTGGTCAGGGTCCTGGGTGGAAATAATGTGGCACACTCAAAGTGGTAATCTGAAGAGCAATGAATATATATAGAGAAAGAATTTTACTTCAAGGAAATGGCTCACACAATTGTGAGGACTGCCTCAAGCAATTGTAGGGGCTGGCAAGTCCCAAATCCACGGGTCAGACAACAGGTGGAGACCTCTGCTGGCTCATGTGGTTCCAGGGGCTGATGAGCCCAAAATCTGCAGGTCAGGCAACAGGCTGGAGGCCTCTGCTGGCTTACGTCCCGAGAACTGGAGCTCAGGTGATAAGAAGGGGCAGCGTCGAGAAAAGAGAGTGAATTTTGCCAGAACATCCATTTATATACTGGACACAGGCCACATTCCCGAGGCAACTCCCCTTCCAACTGATTGGCTGCTCACATGAGATCATGAAATGGAAGGTGATTACACAGTGTCTGCCAAACCACTGAGAATCATAGCCCAGCCAAGTTGACACCTAACATTAACCACCACAGATGTAAAGGGCAAGGGGAAGTAATGGTTCTCAGAAATTGGAGTTGGGGCCTTAGGTGGAGAGAGACTGCTAACCTGCAGTGACTCCGCCCAGAGGGAGCTTAGGGGATAAATACTCTGGTCTTTCTCTTCCCACCCTCTGATCTCCTGCTGATGTCTCCCATTGGCAGAACCCAACACAACCAGAAGCCAGTTGGTATAATCCATGGGGTAAGCCAAACCCAAAGACCTCAAGCACAAGTATGCTTCATATATTCTTTTTTAAAAAAATTAAATTTTGAAAATATAGATATAATTCGTATACCATAAAATTCATTGTTTTAAAGTGTTTAATATATTCCCAAGGTTGTGCAACCAGCATTACTTTAGATTTCCAATTGGAAAAAAAAAAAATCCAAGTGGGTGGGGGGGAGGAATTGATTAGACAAAAAATACTAAGCAAATAATTGCACCCATTATCTCTGCATAGACTCAAAGATATCTCTTTCTAGGGCCCCAGACTCACTTTAAGAGGCCTTTAATCCACCCAGTTGCTGCTGAGTCAGCTCCGACTCATGGCGACCCCATGTGTGCTAGAGTACAACTGTGCTCCATGGAGCTTTCAATGGCTGATTTTTTTGGCAAGCAGATTGCCATGTCTTTTTTCTGAAGTACCTCTGGGTGGACTTGAACCTCCAGCCTTTTGGTTAGCAGCCGAGCATGCTAACCATTTGCACCACCCAGGAGACCCTTACAGACCTGCGTAGACCATGTGTGACATGGGCTCGGCAGTTGGACAGACCTGGGCTCCATCTCTGGCCCTCCCACTCCGCTCTCCACCACCTCACGCTTCACCCTGTGTGCCTTGGTTTCTTCAGCTGTGAACTGGGAAGATTACACTTGTCTCCATCTTATAAGGGTGCAATGAAATGACACAAATAAAAATCCTCCTGGAGCTTGGCATTCAAAAGTGGTAGCTGAACATCAACTGCAACAAAATCCTCAAGTGAGATGGAATAGCGAATGGGGTCTTTTTCTGCCTTTTCCACACTGTCATTTCCAGGGTCACCTCATGACCAGAGGCAGAGCCAGAATTGGAACCCAGAGTCCATTTGCTTACAGAGTCTTTGAAAGAGGGCCAGGAAACGTGGGGATACTATCTTGGGGCCTCAGGTGGAACCCCTTTGCTTTATTATTTTTTTTGGTAAACATAAGAGATTGAGTTTTACTAAATAGTTAATAGAATGATTGCTAGTGGTTACAAACATATATTTTATGAAAAAATGTTTGTACATTGTTGGTGTGTGTGCAAACACATTTTGCTGATGGAGACGTGTGCCTAGGAGGTTGGAGACCCCTTGGCCGGCCCAGCTCTGGATGTGTGTTGAGGGGATGGGGTGTCTGGATCATCACTGTATTCCCAGGCCTAGCATAATGAGGTCATGAGGTTGAATGAAGCAGTCTGTCCCCACCCCCACCCCCCCTTCAAGGACCGACGACAATGCCCCCTCCTCCAGGAATCCTCCCTTGCCTTCCCAGACATAGCTCTGGCTCTGTACTCCCGAGTCCTCAGTCCAGGGTCCCGGGGTCTCTCTGACCACGGACTGGGGAGAGCCTGTGTCCTGGGGAGGGATCGGCTGGGGGCTGAGGCCGCTCTGGGGGTCTCAGCGTTGCCCCGGTACAAAGTGGGTCAGGCAGGGTTTGCTGAATGAATGAATGAATGAAGAGTCTGCAGGGCTTCAGAGATGGGTGTGTGCTGAAGAGGCCTGGCTATTCAGGAGCCGGGAGGGTCAGGCTCGCGGCTGCTCACCGGGGCCACACCCGGGTTCGGGCGCAGCCACAAGCCAGGAATTGAAGGCAGAGGTCGAGGAGGCGTGGCCAGCGGAAGAGGAGGCCGTGAGCGATTCGCACATACAGGCCACCGGAGGGGTCAGCGGCTTTGAGCGCGGTCAGCAGGGCGTAGCGGGCGTTGGTCTGTCGGCGCAGGGGTGGTCGGGCAGAGCCAATGACCTTGACGATGGCCTGGGGGGCGGAGCCCTGAGCCATGAGACCCAGGAAGGGGGGCTTTGTGGAGAGGGGTCCCACACATCTAAGCCACGTCTTGGGGGCTCTGAGCCCCCCACTCACCTGGGCCACAGCCTGAGGGCTCTGTCCCACAGATCTAAAGAGCTCCCTGGAGGCTGGGAGGTAGATGTCCCGGAAGTAGCGCAAGGTGTCAGCGTCAGTGCCTGGGAACTCGGCCCTGGAAACCTGCTCCAGAAGCTTCCCCTCAAAGTCAGTGGCCACCGGGCCCGGCTCCACCAGGGAGATGCTGGGGACAGAGATAGGGTGTCTGGTGTTCCAATCCACCCCACTCGCTGCCCAGTTGTGCCCATCACTGTCCCCCTTTCCTACTCACACCTCATTTCTCCCATCACTATTCCATCCCTTCTTTCTGCTCCATTCCCTGCACTGCCTCCATTTCCCCAACCCTTCAAAGCCTCTATTTCCCCAGTATTACCCCACCCCCTCCACTGCTTCTGCTTCCCCCAGCATTGTCCACCCCTCCACTACCTCTATTTCCCCAGCATTGCCCACCCCTCCACTGCCTCTACTTCCCCCAGCATTGCCCACCCCTCCACTGCCTCTACTTCCCCCAGCATTGCCCACCCCTCCACTGCCTCTACTTCCCCCAGCATTGCCCACCCCTCCACTGCCTCTACTTCCCCCAGCATTGCCCACCCCTCCACTGCCTCTACTTCCCCCAGCATTGCCCACCCCTCCACTGCCTCTACTTCCCCCAGCATTGCCCACCCCTCCACTGCCTCTACTTACCCCAGCATTGCCCCATCCCTCTGCTGCCTCTACTTCCCCAACATTGGCCCACCCCCTCCACTGTCTCTGTTTTCTCCATCACTGCCTCCATTTCCCCATCACTGCTCCATCCTCCTCTACTATCTCATTTCCCTCATTATTGACTCCATTTTCCCATCACTGCCTCGATTTCCACCATCATTGCCCTATTCCTTCCATTTACCTTCACTCAATTAATCCCATTATTGCCCTCATCTCCTCTCATCCGCTTGCTATTTCCAATTCCCCCTCACTGCCTTCATTCCCCCCTCACTGCCTCCCACTTGTCACTGCCAAGTCCCCGCCTCACAAAATGTTGAACTGCAGCAGCTGGATAGCGAGACTCTCGAAGAATCCCTCCATGGCAAACTTGGAGGCGGCATAGACTTCGTTGAACACGACACCTGAGAGGATTGGTGGGAGGGAGGTGTTTGGGGTCTGGGTGATAGGTTTTGTGGGTCCCGAGTGATGGGTTCTTTGGGAGACAGTGCAAACAGGATTTGGGGATCAGAATGAGGAGATATCTGGGGCTAATGTGATGGGTTATATGGCATTGTGGGATGGGAGCACATGGGGTCAGGATGAGGTTGTCTTGGGGTTCCAGGTGCCACTTCCTCCCAGCAGTGCCCCACCTGCCCTCGGCCCAGGAAACTCCCCCATTTCCTTCCCTCTTCTAAAGCCCTGGGGCCACTTGGTCATAGGGCTCCCAGGGCCCCTGAGGGCAGACCCCGCTCAGCAGGGCCCTTGTCAGTCCTTGCTGAGCAGTGAATGTGGCCCTGAATAAGGAAGTGCAGCAGGAAGAGGGGCCAAAGGATGCGGCTGAGTAGATGCAGCTTATACATGGCAAGGTGACAAGTGGAGAGGGTTCCTTAGAGGACTGCTGAAGAGGGGACAGATCCCAGGGAATTTCCAGGGGGAGGTCTGGGACTCTAGAGGGGTTCAAGGAGGAAAGACCCAGGAGCATGGGTGGCAAGTAGGGTGTCTCCTTAGTAAGCCCATGGGAGACATCACTAATCAATTACTGCTCTCTTTTCTGCCCTCAGAGTCCTTCTAAATCTAGCCATCCCTGAGCTCTGGTGGGTGGCATTCAGCACAAGGAGGCATCTCAGAAGGAGAAGTTCTGATAATTCCTTTGGATTTATTGGGAATGGTTGGGAGAGATTTTTGGCATTCATTCCACCACCGCCTATTCCTGCATCATTACAGACGTAGCTAATCTATTCCAGAACTTCTTCCTTATGAGTTTCAGAATCCTTCTCAATACAGCTATCCAGGCTTATCTGGAATATGAATGAACTAAAACCTATTTGCCATCCTTCCAACCTCGGAAGGATGAAACACTGGGGAGAGGGTATTCAGGGATGGGTCCTAGGGCTCACCCTGCAGCCCCATGACACTGCTGACCACCACGATGTGGCCCTGTCGCCTCCTCTTCATGCCAGGAAGCACGGCTTTGACCAGACGGACGGCCCCAAAAAAGTTGGTGTCGAAGATGTTCTGCATGGTGGCTATGCTGAGCCCTTCCAGAGGCCCCACCAGGCCCGCTCCAGCGTTGTTCACTATAGCGCGGGGGTGGGGGGTGGGGGTGGGGGTGGGGGGATGAGGGTCACCTTGAAGTCCCCCCAACCCTTCCAGTGTCACTCCTCCAGAGGCACTCCTTGAGTCACCCAAGCCCCACTCTAAGTCCAGGGCCATTCTGGGGTGGGCAAATGCGGAGCCTTAAACATAGTTTAGCGTTTATTAGAGGGTACCCTGAGCCTTACAGGGGAGGAAGGGCCACTGGGAACAGTGTCCCCTTTGATGCATGAGCAATTCATCTCTGACCCCAAATTGCATCACTATAGCCACCATCACCCTCCTCAGAAGACAGTTTAGGGACCATGAGTTGCTTCTTCATCATGCTGTCTTCCCTGAGTGACTCATTGAAGTAATTTTTCCCAACCATATATGGCTCTCTCCATATGAAAAAACTTTTATTCAGGAAAATCCATCCCACCCCCAGGTCTCAGTTTATTTCTAATGTGCCAAATTAATTGGTGTCCTGAGCTCTTGGCCAACTGGTCTAACACACTGGAGGGACTTTGCTGTGATGAGGGTCTGTGCTTCGATGGCAGGGGGAGGAAGGGCGAATGACCCTGCGGTCTGGTCAGTCTCACCCAGCACGTCCACTTCCCCTCCCTGAATGCAGCTGAGACACTGGGCCACCGACTCGTCACTGCACACATCCAGCTGGGCCACGGCGAGGGTCTTCCCCAGAGCCTCCCCAGCAGCTGCCTCCAGCGTTCCCTTCTTTCCCAGGTCCCTCATGGTGGCCACCACTGGGGGCAGAGAGCAGAGCTAGGGCAGGCACTGTGCTCCTTTTCCCTGTGTGTGAACTGGTGCATTTCTGTCAACATACATGCGCAGTCACAGAGGGATGGAGGCCCACAAGTTTACACACCCACATTCATCACACACCCACAAAGGCACACTTGTGTATACGCGTTCACACGTACTCACGTCCATCCATTCAACAAACATTTATTGAGCATCTACTACACACCATGTCGTATTCCAGGTGCTGAGATTATTGCATGAAATAAAATAGACAAAGTTCCTGCCCTCCTGGAATTCAGAGCCTAGTAAGTAAGACAATAAAGTAAATAAATATAGAACACATTGTCAGGAGAAAACATGTGCATACACACCTACAGCCAACATACATGCACACGCAGGTATGAATAGCCACATTTACATCATCAACATAATAAATTCCCATTTATTGAACAGGTACTATGTGCCAGGCACTGTGCTAAGCAGTTTTCTCAGCAATGCAGTATTTAATCCTCACAAAAACCCTATGAGATAGGTCACTGATTTATTTTCCAAAGATGGCCACGTAATCTCTCCCATCCTACATGCTCTCCTAGAACTTTGCCACTCTCCCATCAAGACATGAAATCTAATTGCCCTCTCCTTCTCCTTGAATTTTGAGACCATCTGGGAACCAATAGGATATGGTGGAATCGACACTGTGTGGCCTCCGAGATTAAACCAGAAAAGGTGCTACAGTTTCTGCCTTGCTTCGTAGAACACTCACTTTTGAAACCTTCAGCCATCATGTGGCAGCTTGACTGTTCTGAGGCCACCATGCTGTAAGGAAGCCCAAGCTAGCCCAGGCAGAGAGCCACATGGAGAAGCCCTGAGATTACAGGAAGAGAGAGAGATGCCTGTTTAGTGCCCATTGTTCTAGCTGCAGCTATTGACCCTGACCCTTCCTGAACTCACAGAAACTGTGAGAAATAAACAAATGAGTGTAGTTTAAAAAAAAATTATTGTGGTAAAATATATATAAGATCCCAGGTGGCACAAGTGGTTTGCGCTCGATTGTTAGCTGAAAGGTTGGTGGTTTGAACCCACTCAATGGTACTGCAGAAAAAAAGGCCTGGTGATCTGCTTCCATTAAGATTACAGCCAACAAAACCCTAAGGGAGCAGTTCTACTCTGTCACACGTTGGGTTGCCATGAGTTGTAATCAACTCGATGGCAACTAACAACAAAATATAGAGATCAAAATATTTGCCATTTAACCATTTTCAAGTGTACAATTCAGTGACATTCATGACACTGTGTTGTACAGTATCCCCACTATCTATTTCCAAATGTTTTTCATCACCCCAAACGAAAACTCAGTACTCCTTCAGCAATAACTATCCATTTCTTCCTCCCCCCGGCCCCTGGTAACCACCAGTAAATTTGTCTCTACGCATTTGCCTATTCTAGATATTTCGCGTAAGTGGGATCAAAAAGTACTTGTCCTTTTGTGTTTGACTTATTTCACTCAGCATAATGTTTTCAAGGTTCATCCATGTCATAGCATACATCAGAACTTTAGTCCTCTTTGTGGCTGAATACTATCCCATTGTATGGATATAACATGTTTTGTTTATCCATTCATCTGTCGATGGTCACTTCGGTTGTTTCCACCTTTTGACTATTGTGAATAATGCTGCAGTGAACATTGATTGCAGTTGTTTTAAGCCATGAATTTTTTATCTGGCAAGAGTAACCAAGACAGGTAGGTACAATGATTATCCCCATTATACAGATGAACCAAATGAGGCTTAGCAAGGGGAAGTTCCTTGCCTGTTCATCCCTAGCAAGTGTTAGAACTGAGACTTGAACCCGGGTTTGTCAGAGTGCTGAGCCCATACTCTCAAGCATGGTCTCCCCACATGTACTATGTCTGCACACACACCTGCATACGTTTACACACCCACATACATGCACTCATAATCACACATGCACACTCCCAGCAGCACTTGCATATTGTGTGGGGGCTGGTCTGACTCACGGGTACTTCGTAGATGAATGGGGCAGATGCATCCATCCACATGCAGTACCGTGTGACGAGCGTGGGCCCAGGAGCTACGCTGCCTGGATTCAAACCCCAGCTCTGCCATTTCCAACTGGGTGATCTCGGGCAAGGACCTTTGACATTCTGTGCCTCAGTTTCCTCATTTCTAAAATGGGGCAAATAAGAGTGCCCACCTCAGATGGGCGATGTGAGGATTGAATGACTTGCTAGATGGGAAATACTTAGAGGGGAGCCTGGCACATCGGAAGCGCTCGGTAAACGTTATCCTTTAGCAGTTTTCTACACCCATCCGCTCTCCGCCAGGGACACACCCAAGCACAAGTACTTGGCACTCAAACCTGCACTCACAGCTGTGTGTGTCTCTAAGACAGAGGGCTGGGAGAAGAGGCTCTGCCAACTGGGGCGACGGCCTCGCTCCGAGCAGTCTCCTCTTATGAAACAGCCCTTTGCCCACTTCAGACTCCAGGCTGCTCTGGGTCAGGGGTTTTCACGGTTTGGGGTGCAGGTCAGGGCAAGTTACTCCAGAGCTGCGGAAGGGCAAGTCCTAAGGCCTAGAGGCCCTCCCTAAGCCCCCAAGGTCAGGGGCACATAAGAGGCTTATGTTGGGGAGTAATCTGGGGCGGGCTGGTGGAGCGAGTGTCAAGGAAATAGTTCTTCCATCCTGGGGAATAGCAAAGGAAACCTTCTTAGGGAAGACTTTCCAGACCAGCCGTTCTAAAAATATCACCACCCTCCCATGAGGTTCCCTCCCCTGCTTTGTTTTGCCTCCAGCACTTATTACTGCCAGACACATTATCATTTCTTTTTGTTTATCTGTTTATTATTTGTCCCTCCCTCCCACACCACCACTCCAGAGGGCAAGAATTTTTGTCTGTTTTGTTCACAGCTCTATTTCCAGCACCTAGAACAGTGCCTGTCACCCAGTAGGTGCTCAAGAAACGTGTTGGATGAAAGGATGATTCATTGCGGGGGGGGGGGGGTGGAGGGGACCTTCGTGTGTCCTGAGTCCTTCCCAGCCCCGCACGTGCAACTGGAGGGGATGGGCTAGTGGAGGCACAGCTCGGGGGCAGAGGGCCCTGCCACGCCCACCCCTGCCCCTCCAGGCCCCACCCTGAGCCCCTTACCCTGGTAGCGCTGCTGGGGGTCAAGGGCCAGCTGCACGGCGAGCTCCAGGCCAATTCCCGAGGAGCAGCCGGAAATCAGCACAGTCCGGGGCGCGCCGGCCATGTTGATCCCCTCCCCGGAC
Organism: Dugong dugon; assembly: GCA_030035585.1. Classification (NCBI taxonomy): domain Eukaryota; kingdom Metazoa; phylum Chordata; class Mammalia; order Sirenia; family Dugongidae; genus Dugong; species Dugong dugon. The sequence goes on along the minus strand of CM057462.1, from coordinate 13,839,641 downwards.
GCGTGACCTGCTGGGCAGAGCTTGACTCCCGCTTCCGTCCTCGGTTCAGCCGGTTATCCTAAGTGCGTTCCAACTGATCGCCTGCTGGGAGAAGGGGCCCCGGAGACCTCGACTCTGGGCTGACTCTGGGCAAGCAGCTAGGGGAGTCCTTTAACCTTTCTGTACCCCAATTTCTTCATCTGTCAAATTTCTTCTCCCCACCTATCTGGGAGCTTTTTATTATGATTGTAAGTTACTCAGGGCTAGGGCGATTTTCAAGGAGTGGGGTGGTGGTGGATATTCTCTTGTGTCTCTACTGTGGGTGAGGAGTGTCTGATTGGAGGGAGGGAAGGAGATAAGGTGACAGAGGGTGTGGTCCCAGAACTGTCCTTTCAAAGAGGGAATGAAGGTAGCACTGTTAGAAGACCAGGTTAGACTACTGGAAGCACTTCCCAGCAGGGCAGGGCAGGGCAGGGACTTTGTGAAAGGCTTTTAGTAGAAGTCTCAACCTCCGAATTTCAGGGGAGGGAGGAAGGGTTGTTTGGGGAGGTTCCCTCTCCTCCCCGCTGGGGGGCCCCCATCTCCCCCTCAGGCCAGATGGGGCCCTGCCCCCTCCTCTCCAGGGACACAGAGACTCTTTGTCTGAGGAGCCAGAAGCTGGGAGGGAGGTACTGCCAGCTTCTCCCCTCTTCCCTATGGGGTGGGTGCAGTTAAGGGCCCAGGATACACCCCTTCGGTTCCTTCCTCACTGAGGAAGCTCCCTCAGCTTCAGGTCTGCTCCTGTTCAATTGCACAGACAGCACCACGGGACCCCCTGGGGCCTCTTCACACTGGGAGCTGGGGGCCCAGTGGGGTGGGGGCTCTGCCTCACCTCAAGAATGGCAGAAATCTACCCTGCCCTTCCGTGGGGGCAGTGACCTGCTTTGGGGAAGGGCCAGACTGCCCCCGGGCATGTGTTAGGATTTGAAATTAGGGCTGGAGTGTCCATCTGAGGCCTGAATAGAGGAAATGAGAGTCAGTGGTGATTTGAGGATTGAGAGTTTGGGGTGACAGTGGGAGCTGTGTTTCGGACTCTGTGGCGAAAGTTTAGGAGTGGGGTCAGGGCAAACAATTTGGGTGGAGAGATAAGAGTTTGGAATAAGGCTGGAAACCCCACTGTGGGATCTGGGGTGAGGTTTAAGGTGAGATGGGGACCTTACTTGGAAGCCTGGTGGAAGGGCTTGGGGTGAGATTGGTACCTCCTATTGTGGGGCTAGGGGACTGACGTAAGGCAGGTGGGTAAGAGTTTGGGGTGAGGCTGAGACCCCATTTGGAAACCTGTGTGAGACAGAAAAGATTTTGTATAAAGCTGTACCCCCAATTCCAGAGTCTGGATGGAGGCTGAAGGTTTGACTGAGGCTAAAACCTCCTTTGAGGGGGTCTCAAAGGGTTTGGGGAAAGTCTGGGACCCAAATTCTAGGGCTGGGTGGAAGCGATCCTCCTCCTCCACTGTGGGGTGGGGCAAGAACAGCCCAGCTCATGGCCCGGGGCGCTACTCCAGCTGGCCAATCAGAGCTCGGCACAAACTTTCCCAACTCCCTCACCAGCTGTCAGCCACCACCCCCATCCCCCTCCAGCGGTCCCGCCCGCCTGCGTTGGAGAGCAGGGCGAGGCCGTGGCGGGGTCTCGGGCAGTCTCCCGCAGATCCCTAGTGTAGCTGGCCGCCGGAGTGAGTGCTTTGAGCCGGTGGAGTCGCCGCCCGCCGCAGCCACCCGGTCCGGTCGCCTGCCTTGAGCGTGGGCCCGGCGCGGATGGGGAGGCGCCAGGGCCTGGGCCAGCCGCGGGCCGGCCTCTGCCTGCTCCTGGCCGCGCTGCAGCTTCTGTTCCGGACGCAGGCTGGTGAGCCGGGAGGGAGGCGATAGGGCCCCAAGTGCAGGATCCAGCGAGGCCCCAAAGACGGGGTAGAGTCGGGAATCGGGGCGTGCGCGTCGCTATGGGCGAGTGTGTGTGGCTGCGGTGTGATGCGGGGACCGAATTCCGACTCTGGGCGACTTGTGGGTGTGACAGCTGCGGGGGGTGGGGTAAGGTGTGGTCGTGTTTTACTTAGCAGGTATGTGGGAATGGATGCAATTTATAGGGGTGTGTGTGTGTGTGTGTGTGTGTGTGTAGCATTTTGTGTGTGGCTATTTGGAGTGAAATTGTGTCTGCTAGGGTGTGGGAGTGGGCGATTGGTGATCCCTAGGAGGGTATGTGGTTGTGCTTTGTGAGTGTGCAAGTGTGTCTGCCTGTGTGTGGCTGATTTGGAGAATAACTTTGTGTGTGTTCAGGGTGTGATTTGTGGCTCAGGGTGACCCTTTGAGGGGTGCGGTTGTGATTTGGGGCTGTAACTAACTGCCCGTGAGAATGTGAGTGGCTGATTCTGAGGGTGATAGTGAGTGGGGGAGAGTGTGGGAGGGGGATTTTCGGGGGTCCAGAGCTTCCTTTGCGTCTCCCCTAGTGGTTTCACCTCCATTCTCCCTCTATGCCCCCCTCCATCCTACACCCCCTCCCCCCGCCACCGCCCCGCGCTCCCCAGAGCCGGGATCAGCACCATGGACAGGGCCTCAAGAGGCCCGCCGTGAGGGGCTAGGCGGGGCGGGGGCGGGGCGGGGCGGGGCGGGGCGGGGGCGGGAGTGAAAGTTGCTCCCCGCAGCTGTGCGAGCCTCGGGTGTTTTTCCTGAGAAATTTCTCAGGGGCCTTCTAGGGGTCCCGGGGGCCTCCGGACGAGTGAGTCAGCGCTGACACACGCCCAGCTGCGAGCATCTGGCTGGGAGCCACGCCCTGCCCTGCAGGGTTTAAGATGGGGGGCTCCCCGGGTGCGGGGGTGATCCTTCAGGAGGTGGTTGAGCGGGCTTCCCTGATCTGTAAGACCCCAGGCCAGGTCCTCCCGGAAAACGCAACAGGCGCACCCACCACCATCACCTCCACCATTACCACCGCCACCACTGCCACCTTTTCTGGATGTCTCTTGAGTCCAGGGAGGTGCCTGCCCATGTGGATATTTCCAAATTAGTTTGTGCCCATTCCCACGCTCACACATCCACATGGTGTGCAGTCTCAGGCATCCACTCAGAAATAAGTCTCATGGGACATTAGGAATGTTAAACACTGATGTCTGCACCCACACAATCCCGTCAGTCATCCAGCACAGGGTCGCGGCTTTTGTCGTCTTCCTACGCTTTCAGGCTCTCACACACTTCCACGGGCATACATGCAAACGCTCAAAATTCACAGCCAATCACCTATTCCCTGCCTCTGTCACACTCTCACACATAACCACATGGCCCCATCACAAGTAAGGGGACATCACAGGCACAGATTCACCAAACCACCCCCACACAACCACTAGCTCACCACCAAGACTTCAACTCCTGGTCACACAGCTGCACTTTGAAGCAACCGCCCCTAATATCACCATCACAGGTCAAATAAATACTTCCATATATTAACACATTAACAAAGTATATGCCTAGCCATTCCCTGGCTCCTTCAGTCACACATCCTTACACAACCTTACACACTTACACAATAGCACACACACACATCTGCATGCACACTCACACCTCTGCACTTCCACACACCTGGGGAATCCCAACCATGTTGCAGCCTAATCCCTGCCTGCCTGGGCCACATCTCAGACCCCACCTAGTGTCTCCCTGGGGCCCTGGCCAGGACAGGGGAAAGTCTGTGGGAGAAGGGCAGCTGATTCTGTGACAGACCCCCATCCCCCGGCCCTGCAGGCAGGATTCAATGCCTCTTGTGTGTCTCCTTGTCACAAAGCCAGCCATGAAAAGAAAGGGCAGTCAGTTTCTGAAAGGTCATTACAGAAGGGACACAAGATTAAAGCAGGAAGCATTTGGGTTAGATTCTGGAAAGGACTTTTCATATGTGAATGAGCAGTGGTTGAGGGGAGACCCCTTCTCACTGCATAGAGCCCGGGGCTTGGGTAGAGAGAGCCTGGGAGAGCCACTCTGGGTCAGGTCATGGATCACAGCCCTTGCCTGGGGATAAATGTTTCATGGGAGAGTGACCCTTGTGGTCAGCAGAGCCTGGGAGCCCAGATCTCAGCCCCAGGGGGCTCTAACCCAAACGCGTCTTAATGATAGCCCGGCCACAGAACACGCAATTAGAGACTGGGTCTGGTGGTCAGGGAGTGGAGAAAGGGTTGCGGAGGGCAGTAATCCACACAAAGAGGTGGAGACGGAGAGCTAGAGTGAGAGAGAGAGGCCCAGAGACAGCAATGTGCAGAGAGAGAGAAAGATGGAAGAACCACAGAGATACCAAGAGACAGTCAGAGAGAGTGAGAGAGAGAGAGCACACATGCCCTAGAAAGAGAGAGAGAGACTGAGACTTAGAGATTCTGAGCTGGACACAGAGAGATCTGGAAAGACTGACAGAGAAATTGGGACAGAGAGGGAGTGGGGAGGGGGGAGACAAGAGAGCAAGAGCCAGAGGAGATTGGAGCAAGAGGGAATAGAGGTTAGAGCAGGGCTCTGTAGAGTCTGCACAATGAGGGGCCTGATTCAGGAGAAGCTGGGAAGAGGTCCCTCATCAGAGCCTCTATTGCTCCCAAGTCTGGCCCCCAACCCCAGCTCCCAATGGTGAGGTCAGCAGAGCCACCTCCAGGGGTGAGGTCATTCTGCAGAATCTTGCTCCTGCCAAGAGGCTGGGTCAGGGTGTCAGTGGGACAGGAGGCTGGGGGTGGGGGAATGGGAATTGGGCAGGGGCTTTGGTCCCAGGGGAAGCCCCCACACACCCCTGCCCAAGCCATGTGGTTTCACTTAGTGCTGGCCTGGCTGCCTGGGGCTGGGCTGGTGGGCTGGCCTGGATTCAGATCTGGTTGGGACAGACAAGTTGTTTCCTTTGCTGGGATGAGAGAGGGAGAGGGTCAGAGGGAAGAGGTCAAAGGATTATCAGAGAGAGGTTGTCAGAAGAAGGAGGTCAGGAGTGTGATGAGATGGGGAGATCACAAGGTAGTCAGATAGAGGAGACTGAGATAAGCAAAGGGAGGAGGTCAGGGGATAGTCAGAGGGATATGGCCAGAGGAGGAAATCAGACAGAAGTCAGATAAAGGAGGTCAAAGGGGAAGGTCAGAGGGAGGAGGTCAGAAGGGACGCTAGTCAGAGAGAGGAGGCCTAAGGGAGGAAGAACACTCACAAGGAGCCCTTCCTCTCCATGTGAGTTTCCCCTGGCAACAGGGTCAGATTACCCAGTGAACAAGGTAAGCACGGACCTACTTATGCTTACTAATTAGAAAGTAAGATTAGTAAGTAAGCACAAGTAAACCCATGCTTATCTTGCTTCCTGGGTAATCCATCCCTATCAGGGATTGTAAATTTGAAAAGAGGCTTTGTTACTGTAAGAAGGTGCTGTGGACTTGGGAGAGAGACAGATGCCAGCTATACCTAGAAACAGAGTCTTTGTTGTGGTGAAAAGATGTGAAATTGTTCACTACAGATGATCAGGTAAGCAAAGTAAGCACTGTGCTTACCTTGCTTACTGGATAATCCACCCCTGCCTGGCAAGGGGGCACCAGGTCCATGAAGCAGCCCCAGAGAGCCTGTGCGGAGGAGTGGGGAGATGGGGACAGACGGCACTGGGGCTCCGGCCAGGAAGCTTTGATTCATCCCAGAACTAGGTCAGCTTTTCTTCTTACCAAAACGCAAGGGAAAAAAACAGGAGTCAACAGTCTGATGAGGCTGGAACAGCTGCGGGGTGGGGAGAGGGGGATGCTGGTCCTGGGCCTGTTTCTTCTTTCTGAGCCACAGACATGGAGAGGAATGGACCACCGCCCCCATACTGAGCCACACACGTGGAGTCTGGGCTTACTCTAACGGCTTCCCCCTCCCCTGGCTTCTCTCTGCAGCAGACCCTGTGGATGTGTTGAAGGCTCTGGGCATGCGTGGAGGCCAGGCTGGTGTCCCCGAGGGGCCTGGATTCTGCCCTCATAGGGCCCCAGAGGGCGACAGGGCATTCAGGGTGGGCAAGGCCAGCACACTCAGTGTCCCCACGTTGGAACTCTTTCCAGGTAAGTCAGGGTGGGAGGGGCTGCGGCCATGCTGGGAGCATGGTTGTGCCACCTGAGCTGCCCCTTTCCCTCTTTTCACCAGATGGACACTTCCCCGAGAACTTCTCTGTGTTGGTCACTTTTCGGGGCCAGCCAGCCAGCCAGTGCATCCTTCTGTCCATTTATGATGAGACGGGTGCCCGGCAGCTGGGACTTGTGCTGGGGTCTGTGCTGGGCCTCTTAGATGACTCCTTCAGTCCCCTCCCCCCGCAGCTCAACCTCACAGATGGCAGGTGAGTGTAGAGAGGGTGGGGGTCCAAGGAGGTGTGGGGTGAGAAGCACCTCCACTGAGGCTGTCCCTCTGCAGGTGGCACCGTGTGGCAGTCAGTGTGGACAGCAGGATGGTGACCCTGGTGGCTGACTGTGAACCTCAGCCCCCCATGTTGGGGCAAGGACCTCGATCCATCAGCACAGCTGGACTCACTGTGCTGGGGACCCAGGACCCGGGGGAGGAGGCTTTTGAGGTAGAGTTTCAGCGAAAGGGGAAACTGAGGCAGAGGACAAGAGGGAGTTTTGTCCACAACCTGGAGCTGGAGAAGGGTTTGAGGAAGGGGGAGATCAAGCTTCAGCATAGCCCCAGGAAGCTGAGGGAGGGAAGGCCCATGCTTGAGTGCATTGTGGTGAGGGTGTGAGGTTGTAGAGCCAGGGAACTGTAGGTTGTGGTGGTGCACACTTGGCCTGTCCCAGGAGGGTAAGGTCGTGACATGTGACTGTCAGGTGGATGCCTTTGTCTGTCGCAGTGCAGGTAGCTGTGAGCTGCCTGTCTGTAAAGAGTGCTGTAGTTATTGTGATGATATGTGATTGATAGGGATGGATTACCCAATAAGCAAGGTACGCATGGGCTTACTTGTGCTTACTTACTAATCTGTAGTGCACAAAACCCATGTGAAATGGTGCACTATGGATTGTAAGTAAATACAGGTAAGCCCGTGTGTACCTTGCTTACTGTAAACTGGTTCGTACCTTGCTTGCTGGTTAATCCACCCCTCGTGATTGTGTGGGGTGTGGTTGTGACATTGGGTGCCAGAAAGTTGTGATGTTGTGTGGCTGTGGCTGTAGGATGGGTGTGTTTTCAGTGTGGTGGTGACTGTTGCCAGTGACTGTGCTGTGTGTGGCTGTGATGTGTGTCACCTCCAGGAGTCCAGGGACCTCATCTATCTTGCTCTCCTTTTCATCTCCAGGACCCAGAAGGGCACCTGGCACATAGTAGGAGCTCACTATGTGCCTGAGAGTGAAGGAACAAATGTGGCCTCGATGTGACAGATGTTGTGGGGTGTGGCTTGTGGTTGTGATTTTATGTGACCCTGATAGAATCTTTCCTTCTCTCAGTTCCAGGGAGCAGAGGGATTGCTGTAATGGGACTACCCTCCCCTTATACTTAGGGTGCTCTGGGTGGAGAAACACCAAGCCTCGGTGCTGGGAGGTGGGCAGGTTATGCTGAGGAATGGGGGTCAGAATCAGCCCGTGCCCCTCTTCCCCTACCCGTCCATTCCCAGGGAGATATTCAGGAGCTGCTGATATACCCAGATCCTCAGGCCGCCTTCCAGGCCTGTGAGCAATACCTTCCTGGCTGTGACGACCTGGGCCCCTCAGCCACAGCGGTGAGTGAGGGGCTGTGTTACTGCTGACCTGAGGCCACAGGCTGAGTCATCTGGTTCCAGGTCTCAGGAATGAGTGAATTCTCACCCCTAAACACAGGGCTAAGTGACCTCTAACCTCAAACAATCAGAGTCCTCCCTGAGTGACCCTTGACCCAGGTCACACAAATGAGTGATTCTGACCCAGGGTGGAATGCATGATTGACCTTGACCCCAGGTCAGAGGGCTCAGTGAGCCCTGGCCTCAAAACACAGGAACAGTGGACTCCTGTAAACCCCTTGCCAGTGTGACCCCAGGTGACCTTAGTGATGGGGTTTCCACTGAGGGAGTGGGAAATTGAAGAGGGCTCTGGACCTGATTGAGGCTTGCTTGTCAGGCACCCCAGGGTGAGCCAGAAACCCCTCCCCCTCGACAGAAAGGGAAGGGGAAGAAGAAAGGGCGAGGTCGCAAGGGGAAGGGCAGGAAGAAGAAGAACAAGGAAACTATGACTTTGAGTCCAACTCTTGCCTCCCTGGAGAACCAGGTAAGGAACCAGTGACTTCTCACCTCTGCTCTTGGATTCCCTGACTTCTGGCTCTGATCCCCAGCCCCTCATCCATGATCCCCACTTCTGGTCTTCTCTTAGCCAATGGATGACTATGCAGGGGCAGGTCCTATCTTATGAGTTCCCCCATCTCTGCTCACCCCACCCCCAGTCCTGGAGGGAAGGGACATACTAAGATAAGTCCCTGATTATTAGGGAGTTCGTGGTGGGGGCCACTCTTTAGACAGGGTCATTAGCTGGTGGGGGGATGATGGGTTCATTAGTTAGTGTATTGTTGTTTGGAGTTCACTGGTTGGGGGTCACTGATGAGAATTGCTCATTGGGGGAGTCACTAATTGGAGGCACTATTTGGCCTCCCTGATAGGAATTTCTGGCTGAGGGGCTGTAGGGGGATATTGGATGAGATCAATGTTTGAGGGTTTACTAGTTGGGGCTCACTGTTGGAGGTCATTGATAGGGGCTGCTGTTGGTGTTACTGGAGTCACTAGGTTAAGGTTAGTGGCTGGGGGTCATTCAAAGAGATCATTAGTTGGGGGTTTCTTTGTTAAAACTCATTGGTGGAGAGTGATTAGTTAGGAGGTGACTGATGGTGACTAGATGGGAGAATTACTGATTGGGGGTCATCGATTAGGGGCACTAGTTGGGTCACTTAGGGTATTCACTGGTTAGGGGATGACTGATTGGAAGAATAATTGATTAAGGATCATTGATGGAGCTTATTAGTTGGAGGGTCACTAAAAAACAAACAAACAAACAAAAAAAACACCATTGCCATCAGGTCGTTTCTGACTCATAGTGACCCTATAGGACAGAGAAGAACTGCCCCATAGAGTTTCCAAAGAGCGGCTGGTAGATTCGAACTACCTACCTTTTGGTTAGCAGCCAAGCTCTTAACTACTGCACCACCAAGGCCCCTAGTTAGGGGTTACTGTGGGGGGTCATTGGTAGGGTCAATGATGGGGGCCTTTAATTGGGGAGTCACTGATGAGTCAATGGTTGTAGAAATAATTGGTTGGGGGCCATTGATGTGGGTTATTATTTGGGAGTCAATGATTAGTGGTCCTTGGTGTGGGTCACCAGTTTGAGGTCCTTAATGGAGTCACTGGGGATTATTTGTTGGGGGGGGTCACTGGTTGTGGGTCATTGATGGGGGTCATTAATAGGGGGGTCACTAGTTATAGAAATAATTGTTTAGGGGCCATTGATGTGGGTCATAGTGGGGGGTAACTGGGTAGGGGTGCCAGGGGAGGTCACTGGTTGGGGGGTCCTTGGTTGGGGAGGTGTCACTGGTTGCACTAGCTCTGCTCTCCACACCCTCCTCCTCTGCCCTGGTCCCTCACCTGAGCCGCTACTGCCCTCTTCCCTGCCTTGACACGGTTCTTCTGCAGCTGTCCAGGCTGGGGAGCTGCCACTCCCTCTCTGACTTTGGCCTGGCTGGCTGACCGCTGAGCTCTGCCTTGGGGCAGGACATGTGGGATAAACTTCTGGGAGTCTGGCCCTGAGTGCTGGACCTTGACCTTGACCACTGGACTCTGGAGACAGCTCCCCTCTCTCTCCCAGGCTCTGGGACCTGACCCAGCCCTGCCCCTCCTCCATACACAATGGCTCCCCCTGCTGGCTTCTCTGGTCCAGCCAGCACACCTTTGCCTTTGCCTCCATTGGCCAGATCCCTACCCCTACACCCCTCTGATGTTTCTTGGGAATCCCCTGTCCCTCTCCCCAGACTGAGAGCTGCCAGGGGCAGGGCATGTCTCTTCTTTTGCCTCTCCTTTGTCTTGATTTCCTGACCCCTGGATCCCAGACTTGATATACTCTCTGTCCCTGCTCCAGACCTCTGCTAACATCCCCACGACAGCAGTGCTATCCCCAGCTCTGCCTCCAACCCCCACGTCCCCTTTGGTCGTCACCACCACTGTGTCTACTGGCCACAACGTCACCATTCTAGAGGTTAGTGGGAAGCAAACAGGGCTGGAAATGGATGCTGGGGGTGGGGAAGGGGTTGGTTGCAGAGAATGAGGAGGTTAAGGGCAAATTTTGGTATGTCCCAATGCCCTCAGTGGGGCCTGAACCCTGACAATGGAACTGAGCCGGAGACCCTGAAGACTGAGGCAGACACGGAGGACGAGGAAAGAGATAGCCTCACCATGGGTCCCATCTTCTGGTCAGCTGAGCAGTCATCAAGGACCCAGTTCGAGATCTTTCCTGTGAGTCTGGGTGGCTGGGTTAGGTGTAGTGGAAGGGACTCCTACGTGGAGTCACATAGAATCACATTCTTTCTCTTGGCTTCTGTTTGTCTTGTCTAGAATGCCTTCCCACCATCCTAGTACAGATGATAAATATTTACTGAGCACCAACAGTGTAATAGGTACTGTGCTTATTATGGCTGGCTCTGTGGGTAGGGTGATGAGTTTGGCTTTTAGTCTAAGCTTGATGGGAAGCCACTTGAGATGGAAACATGATGTGACTTGTACTTTTAAAGGCTCCCTCTGGTTGCTGAGTGGCAAGTGGACTGTAGGGGGAGCCAGAGGGGCAGCAGAGAAACCTGTAGCAGTGCAGTAAACAAGTTGGTCTGCTAACCTAAAGGTTGGCGGTTCGAGTCCACTCATAGGTGCCTCGGAAGAAAGGCCTACTGATCTGCTTCTGAAAAATCAGCCATTGAAAACCCTATGGAGCATAGTTCTGCTCTGACACATGTAGGGTGGCCATGAGTTAGAATCAATTAGCCAGCAACTGGTTAGGTGAGAAAGAGTGGTGAACTAGCAGAGGGTGGTGGCGGTGAGGGATGGAGAGAAGTGGGTGGATTTGGGACATGTTCCAATTTTGGTCTTACTGCTGGTTGAAGAGAAAGATACAAGGATGACTGCCTAGATGTATGGTGGGACCATTGAATAAGATGGGGAATCCTAAAGGAGAGGCAGGTGGATAGTTTCCAGGATCCCTTTCTGCACATGTTAAATTGGAGACACCTGTTCAGCATCCTAACAGAGACGTCAAGTGAGTAGTTGGTTAGAAGATTCTGGAGTTCATGTCCAGGCTGGAGATAAAGACTTGGGACTCGTTAGTCGAGAAATGGCATCGTTAGCCAAAGGATTGTTTGAAATTGCCTAAGAAAATAACACAGATAAAGGGGGGTAAATGCAGAACAGAATTTCAAATTCTCATGGAATCCAGACTTTATGGATCCATGGAGGCTGGATGAACCCCTGAAACTATTGTCCTGAGATGATCTTTAAATCTTAAACCAAAAATATCACTTGACGTCTTCTTAAAACCAAACAATAGTTTAGCCTAAGTAGTAAAGAATGTCTGCCTTTAGCATCGTGCTCTTTTAAGTGCTATCTATTTGGAATCAAACTGACAACAGCAACTCAAAAGATTAGATTGGAAACTTAGGGGGCAGTGAGTTTATGTGAATGGGGGAGGAAGAACTTGGAAAAGGAGAGAGAGAAAGGCTGCACAAATTGAGGAATGGAATCCATGCCACCGAATTGTACATGTAGAAATTGTTGAATTGGTGTATGTTCTGCTGCGTATATTCTCAATAACAGCAAGAAAAAAAATTATATAAAAAAAATAAGAACACAGACAAAGAAGGGGACCCAGGTTCTAGCTTTGGTATTAGACAGAGGAAGAGGTGAATAATCATGACTAACGTACTCTCAGTGTTCTTTATTTGCCAAGCATTGTTTTAACTTATTCATCTTTATATGGGGTTTATACAGTTGTCATTCACTCACCAACTTTACAGGTGAAGCCAGAGGAGTCAAGTAAGTTGCCCAATATCATCACTCAGCTAGTAAGTGGCAGGTCCAGGATTAGGACTAGGCAGCCAGGCTCTAGAGTTCACACTCTTCACCTCAATGTGGTTTTGCCAGATTGATGCTGGTTGAAGGAAGGAAGGCAAAAACAGTTCTGAGGGTGGTCCCTTTGTGTGTGGGGTGGTGGTGGTGGTGCAGAAGATGAGTATGAGATTAGGTTGCTGAGGGTTCCATGACGGAGTTCCGAGGTTCACCTCTCTTTTCTTTTCACCCCCCTTCTCTAGGTAGCTGGAGAGAAGGGAGCAAAAGGAGAACCAGGAGTGATTGAACAGGTGAAGGGACCTGGGGTTGGGAGAGTTTGAGGGGTCTGGACTAGGATGGGAATCACACTCATCTCTCAAATTCAGGGGCAGCAGTTTGAGGGACCTCCAGGAGCCCCAGGACCCCGAGTAAGTCATGGCTGTGTTTCCCTTCCAGTTGGGGTGTTTTGTCCTTGGAGGTGGGAGTTGGGGTATAATGTTGCCTGATTGTTTGACATTTGAGGCTCAATGGATGAGCAAAAACAGGGGCTGGAGTGTAAAATGGGGGGTCAATGTGTGTCAGTATAGTTTCGAGGGATCAGGAGTTATTAATGGTGGGATTGAGGGGTCAGGGTCAGTGGCGGGTCAGATGTCAACCTGGCTCAAACCTTGAACTTCCTATGACCTTTGTTTCTATGTCCCCAACAGGGGGTAGATGGCCCCTTGGGCCCTCCTGGTCCCCCAGGATTTCCTGGGGACCCTGGGCTACTGGTAAGAAACTCCCCCTGGGGTGTATCCATCTGAGAAGGTGAGGTTTTAGGTTGTGGAACTGAGGTTAGGAACAAGGAGGTCTGAACATGGGTCTGAGGGCTGGGAGTGGGGACACTGTCCTGGGGCTCCAACTGATCCCTCCTGCTGATCTCTCTCCCCATCAGTGAATTATCTCTCGGGCTTCTTTTCTGTCTCTGAGCACACTTATCCCCTGCTTTTCTCCCTCTGTCCATCTCTATCTCCTAGTGTCTTTCATTTCTGTCTTCCTCCTATGTCTCTGCATCTCTGTTATCTATCTCTTTCTCATCATCTCTCTTTGTCTTTGTCTGTTTTGGTCTCTGCCACTTTCTATGACTCTTTCTCCCTCCCTCTGTCTGTTTCTCTGTTTTCATTTCTCTCTCTCTGTCTCTTCCTGCCTCCTCTCCATCTCTCTGTCTCCATCTTTCTCTGCCTCCCTCCTTTTCTATATCTCCATCTCCCCCTCCATATCTGTCTCTCATCTCTGTCTAGTCCTACCTCCATTCCTTCCTCCATATCCTGTCTCTTTCCCTCTCTCTCAGGGCCCTGCTGGCCTCCCAGGGACCCCTGGCATTGACGGGATCCGGGGTCTACCAGGCACTGTGATCATGATGCCGGTAAGAAGGAGATAGGGTGGCACAGCCCTAGCAGGTGGAGTCCTGAACAAGGAGTGGGCTTCTCTTTGGGGATCCCCTCACCATTAGTTGCTTCCCAGTTCCAGTTTGCAAGCAGCTCCCTCAAAGGACCCTCAGTCTCCTTCCAGCAAGCCCAGGCTCAGGCAATACTGCAACAGGCTCAGGTGAGTGGGGAGATAGTCAGGGGACTGATGGGAGGGGTAATGGGAAGACAACTAGGAGAACGGCAGGGATAGGGGTTAAGGAAGGGCTGTCAGAATACAGGGAGTTGTTTGTCTCCTGAACATGCCTTTCTGGGGACTATTGGGGGGTCTCATGGGAGACCTGAGGCTCTGTTTCCTTATGTATCAACAGCTCTCCATGAAAGGTCCCCCTGGCCCGGTGGGGCTCACTGGGCGCCCGGGTCCCATGGTAAGGAGGCTGTATGGAGGAGGAGTGTGTGTCAGTGGGGAGGGATCATCTCTTTTTAACTGAACCCCCTGCTCTCTCCTCCTCCAAGGGTCTTCCTGGGTATCCAGGTCTGAAAGGAGACATGGGAGAAATGGGACTACAGGTGAGCTTGATGGGGATAGGCATCAGATTGAATGGTAAGGGTCTTCTTCTAGGGCCAGAGGATAAGGTGCTGGTTGGGGAAAATCCAAAGGGACTGAGGATACCCTCATAATTACTGCCTTCCTAGAGAATGACTTAAAATAAGTCTTTCTTCTTACTTATTCTCCTTTCCTTCCTCCTTTTCTTTCTTTTCTAGGGTCCTCGAGGCCTTCAGGGCCCCCCTGGCCTCCCTGGCCGAGAAGGCAAGATGGTGGGTGACTTCTGTGTTTCCAGGTCACCCCTTATACATCTCTCAGCACCCAATATGAGCCTTAGCTCTGTGCCCCAGGGTCTGTTGGTGTCAATGGTGGGATAAGAGCACTGAGGGAAGTGAATGGCTCTAGCTCTTTGAGTTTATGACAAAGGAATCTGGCTGGGTCAAAGAATCAGGAAGGGCTTGCCAGAGGGAGTGATGCGTGAACTGATATCTGAAGTGTAATCAGGTGAATAGGAGAGAGAAGAGCATTCCAAGCAGAAGGAACAACATGTGCAAAGGAAGAGCCTGGCACATTGGAGGAAATGATGAACAAGATGCTTCCAAATAGTTATAAGTACAATAGTTGTATGTACAATGAAGTTGGGAGTTCTTAATTTTGGTGATGGTGGTGATTTGTATTAGAGCAAGGTAACTGGGGATAAAGAATATTGGATAAGTTTGAGTTACATTTGGGAGATTGAACTGGTATACAGAGGAGCCCCCAACACAGGACTTTGCATTAAGAAGGTGCTCAGTAAATGGTATTAGATATCTTAATGATGTTATTGATAATGTCATTGAGTCCCTAATCTTGGGTAGGATTAGAGGTGATGTTGATCCTTGATCCTTGGGCTCACTTCTTCCATAGGGCCGCTCTGGAGCAGATGGGGCTCGGGGCCTCCCAGGGGACACAGGACCCAAGGTAAGCAATGGGGCCAGGACTGAGACTTGGGGGGAACCGTCAGGGTGAAGGGTTTGAGGTTTACCTGGTGTCTCCTTGGACAGGGTGATCGAGGTTTTGATGGCTTGCCAGGGTTGCCTGGTGAGAAGGGCCAAAGGGTGAGTGTGGGAGGCCCCTCCCTCATGCCTAAGTCTCCCTCTTAATGTCCATGCCCTCCTTCCCACTCCCAGTGTCAGCGCCTTGATCCCTGGGTATGGGTCCTAACCCTTAATGCCTGAGCTACTTTCCTGGGTGACTGGTATCCACACCCACCCTTCCACTCTGAACTCCCTTCTGTTCCCCACTCCAGGGTGACTTTGGCCATGTGGGGCAACCTGGTCCCCCAGGAGAGGATGGTGAGAAGGTAAGTTTGGAAGAGAGTTTGGGGATACACTGGAGGCTAGGAAGCCAGAAAGAGAGAGAGGAGTAGAAGAGTCCAAGGATTAGATGACGGGTGAGGGACTGCACTGGAGGGTCAGGAGGCTTCAGGGGTATTTTTGGAGTTAGGAGGTGAGACTGGGAATTGCAGGATTGGGGTTAGGGACAGGAATGGAATCACATGTGCTCCATCTGCTGGGTCCTGCCTCACGCTCTGACTCAGATCCCCTGGGAGGGGCTGTCCAGATGAGGGAAGGTGGTTTTCCAAGGGCTGTGCCTCCCTCCTCTCTAAGTGATGACGCTTTTCCACAGGGAGCACAGGGACCTCCAGGGCCCACTGGCCAGGCTGGGGAGCCGGTGAGTAGCAGAGACCTCTGCACCCCTTGCCTGGTCTAGGGGAGAGAGTCAGGACAGGACCCAAAGGTGATGCTGAGATAGTGCTTCTACTTCCTTGCAGGGTCCCCGAGGACTGATTGGCCCCAGGGGCTCCCCTGGCCCCCCAGGACGCCCGGTGAGATGTCGCTGTCTCTCTGCACACTTGCCTGTGTTTTTCTTGCCTCTCTCTCCTATGCATATCCATTTCTGTTGCTTGGTTTCTCTGCTCACTCACCTTTCCACTTGCACTCCTTGGTGTCTCAGACTTGGCTCCTGCTTGTCTCTCAGTCCCGGTCTCACGACGTCTCTTCTCGCAGGGTGTAGTTGGAATTGATGGTGCTCCAGGTGCCAAAGGAAATGTGGTATGTGTCCTACCCTCTGACCTCTGACCCTTTTGGACACTCTGGCCCCATGACTCTTTACTGATCCCTTTTTTACCCTATGAACGTCCATATCCTTGTCCACTCTCACGACCCCCCATTTCAACTTTGCTGACATCTCAACACTGTGAACCCTTCCACTGAACCATTACTTTCTCCCCAGGGCCCTCCAGGAGAACCAGGCCCTCCAGGACAGCAGGGAAACCCTGGGTCCCAGGTTTGAGCTATCTTTCCCAATAATGGTGGTGGGGGGTGATGGTCAGCCAAGGCCTTAAATGAGCCCCAGTCTTCCCAGCCTCGGAGCTTACTGCCCCTTTCTCGTGCCTCCCCTTACTCTTTTCTTTTCTTTTTTTAATGTCTCCAGGGAATCCCTGGCCCACAGGGACCCATTGGCATTCCTGGGGAGAAGGTGAGTGACAGCTCTACCTATGACCCCCTCATGTCAATGCTCCCTTCAGCTCTATCTCCAGGCAAAGCTTCCCTCCAGGGCCTTTCCATTAGCTCTGAGGCTAATGATAAATTGCAACATTCCGTAAACAAGCTCAGAATTACAAAGTGTCATTGTTAGGGAAGGATGGGTTTCAAGAATCAGAAACCCACTAAGACCAGCTCATATAAGCAGATATTGTGAGATTAAAGGGAAATCCACAGAAGCCCGTCATAGAAGGTATTACCACGGCTCAGGGGACAGAATAGCCCTTTCTCTGGAGCCCTATGGTCTCATTTTTGTTCCACTGCCCATCTATTTCCATTTCCCCTGGAAGACATGCTTTTTTCTGTACACATTTTAGTTTGTTCTCACCTCCACCTTCTATTTCTATATGACTCTGTATTGCCTTGTCACCATTTCAGGCCCCAGCTCCCCATGACCTTACAGTTTCAAATCCATCTGATCATAGTTTCTGTGTCTGTCAGCTCAATATCTCAGGAAAGAATCTGATTGGCTTAGCTGGGCCAAACTGCCCACTTCTGGACCTGTCAACTGTTTGTAGGACACAGGGGTCCCCTCATGCTATTTTGGCCTACCCCTCTTCAATGGGAGCTTGTGGGTGGGAGGCACTTCTAAAGAAAGGGATGTGGCTGAGAATTCCCCCCCACTCAACATGTCTGTCACACTGGTTTTACATCCCTTCTCTCAACTCTCCTAGAAGCAGAGATTTCTGAGGCTCAGAAAGGGGAGGAGGCTTACCCAGGGTCACACAGCAGGTCTGGGCAGAGCTGGAGATAGATTTCCTGACTGCTGGGATCTGCTTGTTCTCTAACTTTGAAGTAACTGCATGTCTAAATAGAGCTATTTCTAATGGATTGTGGGGGCTCTGAGACACTCCATCTCCTCCTCATTGTTCATCTGCTTTTAGGGTCCCCCTGGGAAGCCAGGAATTCTAGGTCTCCCAGGAGCTGATGGCCCTCCGGTGAGAACTGGGAGTGGGAAAAGGAGGAGGGAGAAGGAATTGACTTGAGAATCTGGATAATAAATCTAGGTGCCTGATAATTTAGAGTGCTTCTTCTCCAGGGTCACCCAGGCCATGAAGGCCCCACGGGAGAGAAAGGGGCCCAGGTGAGTAACCTGGGGAGAGGTTAGATTGGGGATGAGGGTTGGTAGGCAGAGCCAGGAGTCAGGAGTCACAAGGGGAGAAAGACGAGAGCATTGAGAACTTGGAGGGGGCAGGACATGGCACTGACCTTATCTTCATCTCAGGGTCCACCAGGGTCGGCAGGACCTTCAGGCTATCCTGGACCTCGGGGTGTGAAGGTAGGTGGTACTAGGGGCCTACAGGTGGGAATGATTCATCAGCGGTTTTAGGAAAACAGCTCCATCAGAATTTCTGAGTGTGTGGAGAGAGGAAATCAGTCTGCCATGCAAGAAGTGGGTCTGGCATCTGAGCTACTATATACAGAAGTGCGTGTGTTACTTTGGAGCTAAACAGCCAAACCGCATGACAGTGTAGTTACAATCAGTTGCCTTGTAGTTGAGAACAGCTACTCCCGTTAGAGGCTGAACACAATTTTACCACAAGCACACAAATCATACAGGAGAAAGATGTGGCAGTCTGCTTCCATAAAGATTTACAGTCTTGGAAACCCTATGGGGCAGTTCTACTCCATCTTATAGGGCCGCTATGAATCGGAATACACTTGACGGCAGTGGGTTTGGTTTTTGATTTTATACAAGCCACATTGTAGTCCAGGTCGGCACATTGTAGTCAAGCGAAGGGTTGTGCTATCACCCATGCCCAGAGCCACATTGTCCTACAAGCACAGCGATGCTGAGAGAAGCCAAGAGCTGCACTGAGGCTAAATAGATCTACACTGTTGACCAAGTGTAGGGACATTGGAGTTCACATCCATATTATAGCTAAGTCCAGTTACATTTCAGCCAAGTACATGTACAGGTTACTTGTGATCTAACAACAGTTTTGTGGTAGTCAAGAATTGACTCCTCACATTTTTACTTTGCAGACAAGCTTAATCACACTCTAATCAAACAAACAAAAAAACCCAAACCCATTGCCATCAAGTCTATTCTGACTCATAGCTGTCTGATAGGACAGGGAAGCAGCTGTGGCTGGTGGATTTGAACTGCCAACATTTTGGTTAGCAGCCCAACTCTTAACTACTGCACCACCAGGGCTCATGCTAATTAAGGAGGCAGCTAAATTATAGCTGGCCACAGCTCTGCTGTTGTCCAGACTTAGAGTTACATTGTAGCCAAGGCCAGAGAACAATCTCAGTTAGGTTGCTGTTCAGAGAATTGCACCCTGGCTGGACACAGTTGCGCTATTGTCCAAACACATAGTTATATTGCATCCAAGTATAATTGCATCTGAGTCTCTGAGCGCAGTCACTCTGTATCCAAGGGCAGTCTTCCCTGTGGTGTAGGGCCAGCATTTGGTGTGAGCAGAGCCCAGACTTGCGCTGCGCAGTCATGCTGTAGCCAAGTAGAGTCGTGTTGTTGTCAAGCACAGAGTCGCATTGTAGCCAGCACAATGGGAAACATTCCTTTGCTTTTAGAATGAGATTGGAGTCTGGAATGTTCATCTTCTTTCTCCTGCCAGATGAAGCTGTGGACACAGTGTCCCTAGGAGATGGGAATTAGTTACTTGGAAATTTGGCCTTCCCTGCACACCCCCACACAAATGACCTTGGAAGGCTGCCGTTTGGAAGGGAGGGGGCAGGCAGCCTCTTGCACACCACACCAGCAGACTGGGGAAAAGTCATTTCCTCTGAGGCTGCCCTAACCCTCACTACAGTCCAGCATCCTCTTGGGACTATCCCGGCTGGTTTGGGGCAGGCGACTGAGTTTGAGGCCCCTCTTAAGCAGGGAAGGGGCCTGAGTGTGTTTTTTTTTTTTTTAATTTCTCAGGGCACCTCTGGCAACCGAGGCCTCCAGGGGGAGAAAGGAGAGAAGGTGAGAAGGAAGGGGCTTCCTTGTGGGAGGAGGGGAGGAGAACCCCAGTAATGAGACCCTGGCTGTGCCCCTCCCCTGAGGCCCTGGCCTCTGATCTCTGTGCTCGCTTCCACCCAGGGAGAGGAAGGCTTCCCGGGCTTCAAGGGTGATGGGGGGCCTAAAGGTGATCGGGTAAGATGATCTCCAGATAAGGGGTCTTGTGTGCCTGGGGGGCTTGGGGAAGGTAGGGAGGGGGTGAGCTGGGGCTGAGTGACAACGTGACTGACATTGGGGCCTCTCCTTTCTATTCCAGGGGCAACCCGGATCGCCAGGTGCCCGAGGAGAAGATGGCCCTGAAGGGCTGAAGGGGCAGGCAGGGCTGGCCGGCGAGGAGGGGCCCCCCGGCTCAGCTGGGGAGAAGGTAGAGGACCTTGGTTACCCCCTCTACTCTCCACCCTCCAGCTAGCTTCCTATCCTGCAGCCATCGTGTTCCCGGGCCCTCTGCCTTCTGCCCTCTGCCCTTTCACTTCTGCCCTCAGGCGGCTGCTAACACCCTTGTCATCTTTAATTCCTCAGCTGAGGTTACAGAGAAGTTCCAAGCACATTATCTTATTTTTATCCCTACAGCCACCACATGTAGTAGGAATTTTTATCCTCATTGTATAGACAAGGAAACTGAGATTTGGAGTGGTTGAGTTACCTGCCCAAGGACATGTCCCTAGTAGGCAGGAGTCAGGACTTGAACCCACATTTCTCTGATCCCCACCCTGTTACCCCTCCCCACATGCCACAGCCATCCCTGACCTTTTCCCTCTCACATCCAGACTACAATTTCTGACCTTTGCTCCATTATCTCTCTGCAGGGCAAACTTGGGGTGCCGGGTCTCCCAGGTTACCCAGGACGTCTGGGCCTGAAGGTAAGAGGCTGAGGGACTTGGGGTGGACAAAGGCAGGGTTCAGAGACTGTTTAGCATCTGGGGGCCCAGGCTGTGGTCTAGGGGATGAGCTTTCCACCCATGGGTCATTGAGAGACAGTGTAAGGTGTGGGCTTAGGCATCTGTCAGATCTGGACTCAAATACCCTCCCCTTTACCTGCCATGTGACCTTGGGCAAGTCTCTGAGATCATGTCCTCAGTTGCAAAATGGGGATACCAGTAGTATCTACCTCATCTATTTGATTATAATAATGTTGATGATGATGATATAAAACTGTGGGATACTTCTTATTTGGTGTGATTGAGGTTGATTCATCAGTTAAGAAGGAGAATCATAAAAAAGTATATCTCTAACATAAATTATTTATAACATAATAAAATGTATTTATACAAAGCATACTTACATAAAAATGTACATTGGTTTGCCAATATTTTGATGAATAGGGCTACTTATTAGATTTAGCTTTCTTGCTTAAACCACACCCATATTACATCTTTGATGATTTATAGTTCCTGACTGTAAAAAGTGGGACAGGAACTAAAAGGCACTTGGGAAGAAATCTGAGTGCAGAATTCTCCCAGAGATCCACACCTCAGCCCTCTCGATCTGGTACAATTCTTTTGCCCACGCCCAATTTGACAGCAATTTTTTAAAAAAATTTTTTGAGCTTTAAGTGAAAGCTGACAGCGCAAATTACTTTCTCATTCAAAAATTTATATACAAATTGTTCTGTGACTTTGGTTGCCGTCAGTCCTTGCAATGTGTCAGCACTCTCTGCCTTTCCCTTTACACCCTGGGTTTCTTGCGTCCATTTGTCCAGTTTTCCTGTCTCTTCTTGCCTTCTCATCTTTGCTTTTGAGCAGGTGTTACCCATTGTTGGTGTTGTTGCTAGGTGCTGTTGAGCTGGTTCCCACTCATAGTGACCCTATGTACAACAGAATGGAACACTGCTTGGTCCTGTGCCATCCTCATGATCGTTGTTATGCCTAAGCTCATTGTTGCAGCCACTGTGTCAATCCATATTATTGAGGGTCTTCCTCTTTTTAGCTGACCCGCTACTTCACCAAGCATATCTTTCTCCAGGGACTGATCCCTCCTGATAACATGTCCAAAGCATGTGGTATGGTGTCTCATCATCCTTGCTTCTAAGGAGCATTCTGGCTGTACTTCTTCTAAGACAGATTTACTCATTGTTTTGGCAGTCCATGGTATATTCAATATACTTAGCCAATGCCATAATTCAAAGGCATCAATTCTTGCCCATTTGGTGACAGCGTTTTTTAAGGTGGCTTCCTCTTATATCCAATCTTTTCTATTTAAGGGAGTCCCTGGGTGGTGCAAATGGCTGCTAACCAAAAGGTTGGCAGTTTGAGTCCACCCAGAGGCCCCTCGTAAGAAAGACCTGACAATCTACTTCTGAAAAATCAGCCACTGAAAACCCTATGGAGCACAGTTCTACTCTGACACCATGTGAGTCACCATGTGAATCAGAGTCAACTCGATGGCAATTTTTTTTTCCTATTTAACTGAGTTTTTTTTTTTTTTTTTTTTTTAGATCATATTTTGTTGTGTTTTTGGTGAAGGTTTACGTAGCCATTTATGTTCCCATTCAACAATTTCTACACAAGTTGTTCAGTGACATTGGTTACATTCTTCACAATGCATGAACATTCTCATTATTTCTGTTCCAGTTGTTCCATTTCCATTAATCTAGTTTCCTTGCCCCCTTACATTCTCATCTTTGTTTTAAAGTAATTGTTGACCATTTGGTCTCACATAGGTGATTTTTTTTGAAGGATCACAGTATTTACAGGTGATATTCATTATTTTTTGAGCCGATTTGTTATTTAGCTACAGGGTTACCTCAGGGGTTAGTTTCAGTTCAAGGTTTGAAGAGTGTCTCAGAGCTATAGTCTTGGGGAGCCCTCCATTCTCACATTCTCAACCCTGGTCCAGTAGGTCTTTTTTTTTTTTTTTTTTTTTTTAAGGAAGTTGAGGCTCTGTTCCACATTTTTCTACCATTCTATCAGGACCTATATATTGTGGCCCTGATCAGAATGGTTGATAGTGGTAGCCGGGCACCATCTAGTTCTTCTGGTCTCAGGGTAGATGAGGCTGTGGTTTCTATTTAACTTAGCTATGATAGATACCTTTCTTCTCCTTTCTATTTTTCATTAGTTTTTGCAAAATTTCATGAAATTATATGACTCCAATAGCAAGTGCAACTGACATAAACAGGTTTGGGAATAAACTCAAGGCACCATAGCTAAGTGTATAAACCAAAGCTATGGGGGCAAAAGTTTATGGGAGTTTAAGACAGAAACCTCGTAACCCAGACCAGTCAGAGTATATTAGGCATTGAGCAATGTGTTTTACAGGAGGCATAGTGTGTCAATTAAGTGGAGGTCAGCAATAAAAATAATAAATAGCAATGGCAGTTAACATCTCTTGAGCACGAACTATATGCTCAACACCACGCAAAGCACTTTCTATGCACCATTCTATTTAATCCTCACCAAAACCTTGGAAGGCAGGTATTGTTGATATTCCCAGGCTACAAACAAGGAAACTGATGCTTAGAGAGCTTAAACCACTTGTCCAGAGCCGCACAGCTGGTCTAGTGGTTGAACTGGAATTCAAACTCACATGATGCAGGCAAAGTCCTTGGCACGGTGTTGATGAAAAGTAGGTGCCCAGGGAAGGGGGATTTTGATCCATAGCAGAAGTGGTCATTTTGTCAGGCATGGGTGGTAAGAAATGGATTCATCAGTACTAAGATAAGTTATTAGTATTAGCAAGTCCCTCTGCGTGTGTGTGTGTGTGTTAGTCTATGGGACCCTTGAAGAACACAGGGGCCAGGGGGCCCCCAGATGGGAAGGGAAGGGAGAAGACCTGGAATGGGCTTTGAGGTTGGACGCCACCACAGACTTGCTGGGTAACTTGGACAGTGTCTCTCCTGATCTGGACTCAGTCTGTATAGTGAGGAGATAGAAAGGCTATCAGATCCCTTTGATGTCTTCCTCCTAGTGTGGGGAGGCTCCTTCCAGGTGGGCAGGACAGTATAGGTTAGAGTTAGTTAGGTAACATGTATTGAGTAAGCATCTGCTAGGCAGGGGTGGCTCAGTGATAGAATTCTTGCCTTCCATGCGGGAGATCTGGGTTCGATTCCTGGCCAATGCACCTCATGCACAGCCACCATCCCTCTGTCAGTGGAAGCTTGCATGTTGCTAAGATGCTGAATATACTTCAGTGGAACTTCCAGACTAAGGTGGATTAGGAAGAAATATAATTAGAAAATCAGCCAATGAAAACCCTATGGATCACAATGGTCTGATCTGCAGCCAATGATGGGGATGTTGGAGGACTGGGCAGTGTTTCATTCCGTTGTGCATGGGGTTGCCATGAGTTGGGGGCTGACTTGATGGCAGCTAACAATAAGAACAATAGGCAGGGGGGAATGGGACCAGTGGACTATGTTCTAGTGGGAAAAACCAACACTGAATAAGTAAGCAAGTGAATAAAGTCATTTTAGTACAAGTGTCATGGGGAAAACAAAAGAGAACAATGTGATAGAGGGTGACTTGGAGGACGTGGCAGTCAGAATGGTGGAAAAAGTCCTCTCTAAAGAGGTGACATCTGAACGAGATCTAAATGGTGAGAAGTAGCTGGCTTTGTGGAAACCTGGGAGAAGAGCATTTTAGGCAACAGTAGCAGCCAGTGCAAAGGCCCTGAGGCAGGAGTGTACTGGTGTGCCCAAGGAACACTGAGGAGACCAGTGCAGCTGAAGTGGAGTGAGTGAGGGGGCAAAGTGGGAAGAGAGGAGGGCAGAAGGCTGCCTTGGTGAAGGCGGGGGCTGGGAGGACCAAGGAAGCTTCTGGAGTCAGTGGCCTGGAAAGGGCCTCAAAGGATGGTGTGACTAGACTGGGTGAGGGGCTGCTCCACCGGCTGCCACCACCTCACTCTCATCTCTTCTCTCCTGACTTTCTCAACTCAGGGATCTATTGGGTTTCCTGGGCCACTAGGACCATTAGGAGAGAAAGGAAAGCGGGTAAGTTGTGATCCGGGGCCAGGGGAGAGGGAAGGTCCTGCTTGAGTGGCAGTGTGTGTGTCTATGCCTGGGAGCACTTGAGTGCACGTATATTCCTGTGTTAATGCAGGATACATGTAGGGCATCCCATACTACATGTAGGGTATCGTCATGCATATGCCTGGGAGACCAGGTGTGCAAGGGTGTAGCAAGTGTCTCTCTGTCAGATCAGATGAGATCTGGGTGCTGCTGCCTGCAGGCCTGTGTCTTGGCGAACAGGGCCATGGACCTGCATGTATGTGTGTCATACAGGCATGTGAGGGGCACGTACACATGTGTGAAAGGATATGAACGTATACTTAGGTGCATGTACTTCTGTGTACACTGAATGGGTGTGTATACACACGTGCATTGTACTGCTGTGTGTATATTGTGACTGTGTAAATGAACATTGGGTATATGCACATAGGTATATGTATATTGGAGTCCCTGGGTGGTGCAAATGGTTAATGCACTCAGCTGCTAACCAAAAGGTTGGAGGTTTGAGTCTACCCAGAGGTGCCTCAGAAGAAAGGCCTGGAGATCTACCTCCAAAAACCTTGGCTCATTGAAAACTGCTTGGGAGCGCAGTTCTACTCTGCACACATGGGGTCACCATGAGTTAAAATCAACTTGATGGAAACTGGTTGGTGTATGTATATTTGTGTGTTTATCAGGACTACGTCCTCATATGAATCCATGCGTGTATGTGTTCACACTGGGTACCTATGTGTGCAAGGGACAAGGGCATGACAAGCTCCATGTGTCAACTTGAGGCTGTGGATTGCCAAGCGCATTCCATGGTGGCATGCGATGATGTGTGCGTATACTGTGTGGTGGTGACAAGTGGGGGTCTGTGTGGACATATAAGCTTGAATGTTTGGACCTTGTAGTTGTGATTATATGTGTCATTAGGTGTCTGTGATCATTGTGTGCTTTTGTGTATAAGTGGTGCATTTGTGTGTGTGAATACAAGGCTTGTGAATAAATGTGTGCAGATGTCTTTCTGAGTCTGCGACTGTGTGCGTTGGGTGTTTGTGTCATGCCCTTGTACCATAACTCCCTCCTGCCTCCCTCCACCCAATTTCCTTTTCAGGGGAAGGCGGGGCAGTCAGGGATGGAAGGAGAGCGGGGACCGCCAGTAAGAGAATGCCCTGTGGAGGGTTGCTCCTCCCCACCCCTTGCCTGCTGGGCCTGGAGCGGGGAGCAGGGCTGCAAAGGAGGGGCTGGAGAGGAGAGGTGGTGGAGGGGTCATGAAGAGGGCTTGGATTATGTCCGCGTCCCTGGTGGAAGAGGAGAGGGGCTCATGGAGATGATTCATCCAACCTGGAGGACTTGGTCTCATCTCCTACGCTCCTCCCACTTCTCACTTCTAATCTTTGCCTTTTTTCTGCTCAGGGTCCCCGTGGAGAGAGAGGGCAACCAGGCGCCACGGGGCAGCCAGGCCCCAAGGTATGAGGTGGGTGGGTGGGTGGTCCGGGCTCCTATGTGGCCCCTCAGCCTCAGAATTGTCTAGTCTCTCCCAACCCCTCTCTGTTGGGTTTGTTTTGGTCCTGAGTCTCATTCACTCTGTCCTAGGGAGATGTGGGCCAGGATGGGGCCCCTGGGATCCCTGGAGAAAAGGTTAGTGTGTGTGTATGTGCGCGTATGTGTGTGTGTGTGTGTGTGTGTATGTGTGTGAGAGAGAGAGATTCTGGGTGGGGGTGGGGACAAGCCCAGGGGGTGGGAAAACATTATAATGCAGTGGAAAAAGCACAGCCTCTGAAGCCAGAGAGCCATGAATTCAAGTCCTAGCTCTGCCACTCAGCAGCTGTGTGACCTGGGCAAATCACTTAACCTCTCTGTGCCTCAGTTTCCTCCTCTGTAAAATGAGAATAACCATGGTCCTCACCCCAAAGGGCTGCAGTGGTGAATGAAACAACTTACTGTGTACAGAGCGCTTGGCTCTGTGTCTGGCATACAGTAAGTGCTCAATATGAGCAAGCTCATTGTTGTGTGAACCTCAGGGGGCCCGGGAGGAGGGATTAGATAATGACTTCTGGTTCCATTTCAGGGCCTCCTGGGTCTGCAAGGACCCCCTGGATTCCCTGGGCCAAAGGGCCCCCCTGTGAGTGAGCTCACCCTGATTGAGGGCTGGGTGGGAGGACACACGGAGTGGGGAGACCCCATATCTGTGCCCCAACTCTCCCCTATCTCATCCTCCAGGGCCCCCAGGGAAAAGATGGGAGACCTGGGCACCCTGGACAGAGAGGAGAATTGGTGAGTGATCCCCTGACCTCTGATCCCTGACCCCACGATGTCCTTCCTTTCCTTCCTCTATGTGACACCCCCACTTTGTCTCCCCAGGGCTTCCAAGGTCAGACAGGCCTGCCTGGACCAGCTGGTGTTGTGGGGCCTCAGGTCAGAGTCACCTGCCAGCCTCCCCAGTTTTGCTCCACTTGGGGGAGATTTTGGGGGAACAGCTGGAGTCTCAGACAGACCCCTACAGGCCACCCCAATTCAAGATAAGCCTTCTTCCTCCCCAGGGAAAGACAGGAGAAGCGGGGCCTCTGGGTGAGAGGGGACCTCCAGGTCCACCTGGACCTCCTGGTGAGCAAGGTCTTCCGGGCCTGGAAGGCAGCGAGGGGCGCAAGGTGAGACCCTGCTCCATAGGAGATCTTGGCTGAGGGCCCCCTCAATGGCCCCCACACCAGCTCAAGGCTTGAATCAACCCCATGGGGGAGGGGCCCAGACTCCTAGACCTGGGGAGACACCCTGACTTCCCTCCTCTGCATTCCTGCAGGGGGACCTGGGACCTCCGGGACCCCTTGGGAAGGAAGGGCCACCTGGACCCAGGGGCTTCCCCGGCCCCCAAGGAGCCCCTGGAGACGTGGTGAGTAGCCTTTGGAGCCCCTCCCATTAGGCATCTGGCTGGGCTGGGAGACAGAGTAGGAAAGGGGCTCAGAGGGGCAATGGTGATGGCTGGCTGGGTAGGGTCAACCGTGAAAGTAAAGGAATGGCAGTTGGAGAGGCCTGGAGGAGGCAGATGCCCCCACCTCAGTGTCCAATCCCAGAAAGAGGGTGGGGACCGTGATCTTCCCAGGGTACAGACAGGATGTGGGGGCAACCTGGGGTCCTCTTGACTGAATCATCTCCTTCCTTAGGGACCTACTGGTTTGAAGGGTGACAAGGGCCCCCCGGGCCCCATCGGGGCCAATGTAAGTATAACCTCATTTGCTGGGTGGGGGTGGGTTGGAGGGGACTTAGGATATCTGGGAAACCTTGGCTTCAGTTTCCTCATCTGTAAAATAGGCGTGATGAGAAGCTCCATCTCATAGATTATTGTAAACCTCAGTAAAACGACCCATCTTTTCTCCTGGAGCTTACATTCTAATGGAGGAGACAAAGGAGTCAGCCAGCGACTATCAGGCACAGAACAACACAGAGCAAAGAAGAGGAGGCGGGGCACGGGGGATAGCAATTTAAATAGGCTGACCAACCATGGAAGACCTCTGGAGAAGGTGACATTTGAGCTGAGACCTGCAGGGGGTGAGGGAGGAGCCCAGTGGATATCTGGGAGAAGAGCATTCTAGGCAGAGGGAACAGCAGATGCAAAGGCCCTGAGGCAGGAGTGTGCTTGGTATGTTTCAAGGACTTGGAGGAGCCCAGTGGGGCTGGAGCAGAGCAAACAAGAGAGGGGTACTGTGGGAGAAACAGTACAGGGAGGTGATTAGGGCAGGATGTGCAGGGCTTTGTGGACCACAGAAGGAGATTGACTTTTCTTCTGAGTGGGTGACATCCGGTGGAAGGCTGTGGGCAGAGGAGGGACTGACTTGACTCAGGTGTTCTCAGTGCCTCTGGCTCCTGAGGGGAGGAAAACAGTTGACTATGATGTTGATAACCGCCTATCTCTGTGCCTAAAAAAACAAAAACCTCAAACCCCTTGCCGTAATATTGACTCCAACTCATAGAGACCCTATAGGACCGAGTAGAACCGCCCCATAGGGTTTCCAAGGAGCGACTGGCAGATTTGAACTGCTGACCTTTCGGTTAGCAGCCGTAGCTCTCTGTAGCTCTTAACCACTGCACCACCGGTGTTCACTAGAAAATACTCCCTAAATGAGAGCTACTACTATGGTTATTATTCCTGACTCTTTATCCATTTGTAGGGCTCTCCCGGTGAGCGGGGTCCTGTGGGCCCAGCAGGAGGCATTGGGCTTCCTGGCCAAAGTGGAGGCCAAGGCCCTGTTGGCCCTGCAGGCGAGAAGGGGTCCCCGGTAAGTGACATGCCCACCCTATTCCTCAGGACCTAGCTGCCCGCATATCAGGACCCATGGGGTGTTCCAGCCCTGGCCCCTGACATGCCCCTTTCCACTCCTTCCATCTCCCCATCAGGGTGAACGTGGTCCCCCAGGCCCCACTGGCAAAGATGGGATCCCAGGGCCCCTGGGGCTTCCTGGACCCACTGGAGCTGTTGGGCCTTCAGGAGAGGAAGGGGACAAGGTGAGGGGCTCATGGAGAGGCAGGGTCCGGGGGAGGGGGAAAGGTACGGAGGGGCTGGGTCCTCCCTCATCCTGTTTCCTCTGCAGGGTGAAGTGGGCACCCCCGGTCACAAAGGGAGCAAAGGCGATAAGGGGGATGTGGTAAGTGGGGGGCCCCAGTTGGGGGGCTGCTCCTCAGGGTAGGGGAGGGGGTGTCTGGGATGTGGAAGTTGGGAGGGGGAGGCCACAGGGCTTCCTGCCTTCCTGAGCCCCATCTTGACACCTGCAAGGAACAGAAGCACCTCAAGCTACCTCAAGTAAAGGGGTCACAGAACCCAACTGCAGACAGAGTAGCTGAGGACCCAAGAGAACCGAAAGTTTACCCTCTCCTCTCCCTTTCCTTGGTGGCACACACTTCTCTCTGCATGTGACTCTGGCTATGAGGCATCTTCCCCCAGTTTCCCTCCAGGAACTTTAGCTCCAGTGCCCAAAAGCCAGCTCAGTCCTTGGGTCTTGGTGGGATTTCTGGGGAAAGGTCTGGATGGGCCAAGTTGGGAGCAGATGTCCATTTCTGATCCCAAGGTGGTTGCTAGGAAGATAGGGTTGGGAGGATATAGGTGCCTCTTCTTGGTGGGGGTAGTTTTTGTAATAAGGAGGTGTGGGCAGGGAGGCAGAGGCTGACATTTCTAGTGTCCCTCCTCAATCTTGAACCTGAGGGGTTTTGGACTTTGTTCTGTTCCCCAGGGCCCACCTGGACCAATAGGGGTACGAGGTCCTGCAGGACACCCAGGCTCCCCGGTGAGTGCTTCGAGCTTTGTGACCCTTTCTGGATCCCTAATAGGAAATGAGAGTATTCTCCAGCCTGACTCAGGCCCAACTTCAATCCAACCTTGATCTACCCCTCGATGCCAACACCCAGTATTAACTCTTGAATTTAACTCAGTCCCAACCTCAACCCCAACCTTGAACCCCATCTCACCCCAACCTCAACCCTGTTCATGACCTTAACTTCATTCCCAACTCCAAACCTCATATTAACCAAACCTTGACCCAGTCCTAACCTCACCCCTTAGGCCTGACCCACCCTCCAATGCTGACTCCAAACCTGAACTCAAACTCTGAATCTGATCCCAGCCCCAAATTCAAACCCAATCCTAAATCCCATCTCAACCCCATCAGAACCCCGTTCATGACCTTAACTTCAACTCCAAACCTGACTCACCATCGATTGCCAGTCTCAAACTTTGACTCAGCCCTTGACTTCATTCCCAAAACCTGATCCTTAACACAGATCCCAACTCCAAACCCAACTCTGATCCTCCCCAAACCCTGACTCCAATCCTTAACCTCAATTCTGACCCTTGACCCTAACCCCATCTCCAACCTTTGACCCAGACCCTAACTGCGCCCCTGCCTCTGTCCTCCCAGGGAACAGATGGAGCTCAGGGACGCCGGGGACCCCCAGGTCTCTTTGGACAGAAGGGTGATGATGGATTCAGAGGCTTTGTGGGGGTGATTGGACCCCCTGGCCTACAGGTGAGCATCTGAGTTACAGGGTGGTGCCTCTGGTTCCCCTACCCTGTGCTGTAATCTTGCTTCTTTGTCCCACAGGGGATGCCAGGCCCTCCTGGAGAGAAGGGGGAGGTCGGAGACGTAGGGCCCATGGTATGGACCCCTAGGGAAAGGGGGGAGGTGAAGTCAGGGTTACTGGGTGGGGATAGGATTCATTTTGGGGGGATTACAGGGCACCATTGCCATTTCAAAGGTTTTGTGAGTTATCAGCATCAAGGGTAGTGTCTGTGGTCACTGGAGACTTTTGGGGGACCATGGGATCACTGGATGCTATTCTGACCCTCTGACAGGGTCCCCATGGACCTCCAGGCCCACGGGGCCCCCATGGACCCAGTGGATCAGAGGTGAGAACTCTGGCGGGGGGGAGCAGGATGCCTCATAAGTGGGGAACACCCATTTCCCAAGAAGGGGATGTCTGGATTCCATAGTCCCACCCCTACCTGCTGTCTCTCCAGGGTCCTCCTGGGCTGCCTGGAGGAGTTGGTCAGCCAGGCGCTGTGGGCGAGAAGGTGAGAGGGAGAGAGAGGGAGGATGGGTTGGAGGCTGGACAGGGTGGGGGAGGAGAAACCAGTTCTGACTGGGGGTGGCTGTTCTGGGGAGCCTCTCCCTGTCTGCCAGGATAGGACCCCTCCCCACACCCATTCTTTCTCCTGCAGGGTGAGCCAGGGGAGGCTGGAGACCCAGGACCCCCAGGAACCCCAGGCATCCCAGTGAGTGACTGTTCTGTGGCCCCTGCACCCATCCTGAGCACTCAGGGCCACCTTAAACTCTGTGCAGTCCGAGGTTACCCACTGACCTCTGACCTATGATCATCCCTGGCTCTCTTGATGAAAGACTCCTGGGAGGTCTCAGATAGGGCTTCTACATAGTTTTGCAGGTTGTACACTGCACAAGGGTTCAAGGCCAAGGGGAAAAGTGGGGCTCAAATCCAAATCATGAGCCCTGGCTTGGGGATGAGTCACTCTGAGGAGGCCCCTTTTCTAATTCTCTCAAAGGTGGCATATACCACCCTTGCCCATGGCCTCTGGGCAACTGGGCCAATCTGATCCCTGGCCCCTAGAAGTCCTAAGTCTCTATGATTTCTGACCCTTGGGCAGCCTAGGCTACTCCGGCCCATGATGCCAGGGAAGTCCCAGACCACCTTCATTCCTGAATCCAGGTATGCTAACACTTGACCCCTGGAGAGTCCAGGCCACTCTGACCTCTGACCTCTGTTTCTGCAAAGGGTCCCAAGGGAGACATTGGTGAAAAGGGGGACTCAGGCCCATCTGGGGCTGCTGGACCCCCAGGCAAGAAAGGCCCCCCTGGAGAGGATGGAGCCAAAGGGAATGTGGTGAGTTCTGAGGGCAAAGGGGAGGTGGAGGCAGAGAGGGGGCGGACACCTCTGCACACTAACCTGCTCCCAAACGTTTAGCCAAGGGTCCTGTGTTCGAATTAATTGACCCCATGAGCAACCCAGAACATGGTTGAATGGGTGAATGAATCAATCAATCAACATAAAAATACAGTGGTTATACCTTATTGTATGGAGTATAATTTGCTTTCCCATTGAATCATTCTATGTTGGAAAGGTCAAAGCCAAGGTCAGTGTTAGGTCAGAGTTGGGATTAAGGGGGGGATTTGTCATGGGGTGGAGGTTGAGGCCCTTCTGCCACAGGGGTGGGGGAGTGCTGAGCCAACAGATGGAGGCAGTGAGGCACCTCAGAGTCTGTGAGACCTCGATTTGAATCTCATCCCCCCATCCAGCCACTTGCTGTGCCCCCTCTCTGAGTGATGGTTCCCTCTGTGAGTCCCAAGCTGGAGGCTGCTGGAAGGACAAAGTGAGGAGATGAGTCTCACGATCTCAGCTCAG
Organism: Dugong dugon; assembly: GCA_030035585.1. NCBI lineage: Eukaryota > Metazoa > Chordata > Mammalia > Sirenia > Dugongidae > Dugong > Dugong dugon. Next base: position 13,807,318 of record CM057462.1, on the reverse strand, counting down.
TGCCTGCACCCATTAACCCCTGCAATGTCCGGCTCTACCAGGGCAGGGATTTTGTGTTTTGTCCCCAGCATATCTGTTAAATGAATGAATGTTCAATAATTCAGAGAAGTGATTATTAATTACTCTGTCGTCCAGGGCCCCACAGGGCTCCCAGGAGATCTTGGACCCCCAGGAGACCCTGGAGCTGCGGTGAGTATGACCCCAGTCTCCCCACTCCCCACCACCCCAAGCCCAGCATATTCCCTAACTGTGTCTCCATCTTCCCAGCCCACAGACCTGGGCAGGGTTAGTGAAGTGAATCACCTTCATTCTCTTCCAAATTCTCATGCACCCCCATGACCCTCCCAACTCTATTCTCCCCTCACAGGGTATAGATGGCTACCCAGGGGAGAAGGGAGACCCTGGTGATGTTGGGGGGCTGGTGAGTAGGGGAACAGAGGCATAGTGCTGGGAGAGGAGGGTCGGGGATGGTGAGTGGGTGAACTGGGGGCCTTTTTGGAGCCTTACCATCGATGTGAGCAACTGGGGAAAGTGGGAGATGGCTGGTGTTGGGGTGATGTTTGGGGAAAGCTGTCTTCTGACTAAAGGCATCCTGAAACATAGTCATGCACAATCAGTGTTAGCTAATGCCATCATTGTTGCTGTTATAATCTCTGTAGGGCCCACCTGGTGCTTCTGGGGAACCGGGCCCCCCTGGGCCTCCTGGCAAGAGGGTGAGTGACACCCACTTCCTGGCTGCCTTGGCTCCCACCTTTTCCCACTAATCCACACAGGCCCCCACTCACCCCCACAGGCCCCCACTCACCCCCACAGGCCCCCACTCACCCGCACAGGCCCCCACTCACCCCCACAGGCCCGCACTCACCCCCACAGGCCCCTACTCACCCCCACAGGCCCCCACTCACCCGCACAGGCCCTCCCACTCACCCGCACAGACCCCCCCCACTCACCCGCACAGACCCCTACTCACACGGTCTTTCTCTCCTCAGGGTCCTTCGGGCCGCGTGGGTCGAGAAGGCAGAGAAGGGGAGAAAGGTGCCAAAGTGAGTGCCTCCATGCTTGGCAAGGGTCCCTGTGCTGACCCTTCGGTCAACAGTGGGACCATCAGGATGGAGGGGGGCCTGTGACTACCATGGGTGGTCCAATCCCCTCCTCATCCCTGATGGTTCTTGCCTGGGGTTAGGAGGCAGGTATCCCCTGACTCTATTTCTCCCCTCCCTTGACCCTGTCTGTTTCAGGGGGAGCCAGGCCCTGATGGCCCCCCAGGGAGTTCGGGCCCAGTTGGGGCTCGAGGGCCCCCTGGGCGTGCTGGACCTGAGGGTCTTCAAGGGATCCCTGGCCCTGCGGTGAGTGGCCTGGGAATAGGGGTGGGCAGATGCCCAGGCAGCAGATGTACTCCCATCACCTAATTTTTCATCATAATCAGGAGGGGCTGACCTTGGTGGGAAGTGGGGTGTCCACACTGGATTCTGGCAGGGTGGGACCTCCCGCAAATTCTGTTTCATCTTCAGGGTGAACCAGGTCTCCTGGGACCTCCTGGACAGATAGGCCCTCCCGGCCCCCTGGTAAGAGACTTCCTTGCCCTTGAAGTCCTGGCTCTGAGGACCACACTTGGCATCCAGTGACCATCCAGTGATTATCAGTGCTGATGATGCAGGCTGATCCCTCATTGACCATCCATCTGACTGTCCACCCTGACCATCTATACTTTGATGACCCATCCTGATGATCTACACTGACCACCATCTGTCTCGATGGCCTACACTGACTACCCACACTGACCCTCCATCTTGATGACCTTCATTGACCACTCACTCTGACTCTTCATCTTGATGGTCTACACTGGCCACACACATTGACATTCCATTTTGATGGTTTACACTGATGATCACAGTCACCCTGCATCTTGATGGTTTACACTGACTATTCCTACTATCTGTCCTGATGATCTGCATTGACCGCCCATTCTGGCCCTCCATCTTGATGGTCTACACTGACCACCCACAATGACCTTCCATTTTGATGGTCTACGGTGATCATCCATACTGATCTTGACCACTGACCATCCTCTAACCAACTGCCTCATCAATCCCTGCTCTCTCCTAACCATCGCCATGACCACATCCCTAGTAATTCCATTCCCCAATCATCCACACGGACCTTGAGATTTTGCATTTGAAAATCACTGACTGACCCTCACTCCCCTTTCAGGGCCCCTCTGGCCTTCCAGGACTGAAGGGAGATGCTGGCCCCAAGGGGGAAAAGGTAAGGATACCTTATTCCATTTTTCTTCTCTCTCATCTACTCCTACCTTTACCTCCCTTTCTGGCAGAGGCGTTGGGAAATGGAGGTCTCCTCTGCTCCCAAAGTCATTACCTTAGGGCTCTAGGAAAAAATCCCCCAGCATCCCCAGTTCTCTCCTTCATGTGCCCCTTTTGTCCTCTAGGGCCACATTGGATTAGTTGGCCTCATTGGCCCTCCTGGGGAGGCCGGTGAGAAAGGGGATCGAGGATTTCCAGGCGTGCAGGGTCCCCCTGGCCCCAAGGGAGATCTCGTGAGTGTGTGCCCTGTCCTGAGTGGGAAGAGTCTGTTCAAAGGAGGGGGCAGGTGGGGAGACAGAGAATGGGCTTGTGTGGAAACTGTGGGTGTGGAGGTTTGGGAAGCCCCCTGGGTTCTGGTAGGGTGGAGAGATAGGGATCTGGAATGATAGGGGTTATGCCTGGGGAAAATTGGAGGTTGTATCTAAGGACTTGTGGGTTGGAAGCTGTCTAGTGGCTGGGAGTCTGTCTTTGGGGGATTGGAGGCTTGTCTGGGGGATATCTGGGCAATAGGGATAAACCTTATCAATGCTGACCCTGATGTCCCTTCTCCAGGGTCTTCCTGGCCCCATCGGCTCCTTGGGCCACCCTGGGGCTCCCGGTGTGGCAGTGAGTATGGGGAATTTGTAGGGTGGGGTCCCCCTCGAGGGCCAGTCCAGGACTCCAGCTCTCCTTGTCTCTACCCCACAGGGCCCTGTGGGACAGAAAGGGTCAAAGGGGTCCCCGGTGAGTACACGATGCTCCCTCAGGCTGCCACATCCCAGCTCTTTCCCCTTCACTTCAAGGGGACCCTTGATGCCTCTGCATTCGTTAATTTATTCATTCAGTCATGTATTCAGCACATATTTATCAAACACCTACCATTGTATTTCATCAAATCTAAGATGCTATCAGTTGTAAAATGCATCATTATTTTACAAATGGCCAAGAAAACAATGCTGTCAAGTTAACTATCATTTGCCAAAGATATTAAGATGCATGCTGATTTCAGAGATGTTAAAATAGGAAAAGAAAATGCGCATCTTAAGCTTAGTGCTGGACATTGTGTGTCCTTCCCCCAAAGCTGTGTGTTTGTGTGTGTGTGTGTGTATTTTGGTGGTGGTGGGAAGGAGGAGCCAGGTCTCCACAGAGCCACCCCCAAGTGACCTCTCTCTACAGGGATCCCTTGGTCCCCGAGGAGACACTGGCCCCCCAGGGCCTCCTGGGCCCCCGGTGAGTTCCCCAGGACCTGTGCTCAGCATGGGTGGGGCAGACACCAGTGCTCAGAGGATGTAGGTGGGGAGGGCAGTTCCTTGAAGGCCCAGGGTGGGTCTGGGCTCTGAGGTGGGTGTGGTGGGTAAGGGGACAATCCTCCTACAGGGGCGCTGACTTGGGTCTTATCTTGCTTGACCGTCTTCTCCACCCCATCTCTCTCTGTGTCTGTCCCTCCATCTCTCCTGGCCTTTTCCTGTTTCTTTGTCTGTCTCAATACTTCTCCCACTATCTCTCTGTTTCTCTTTTCCGCCATCTCTCTCCCTGCCCCTCGTCTCCTCCTCTCTGTGTCTCTCTCTCTTTCACTGTCTTACTACTTTGGCCTCTCCCATCTCTGGGTCTTTCTGTCTCTACTTCCTGGGTGTCTCTGTCTGCCTCTCTATCTCTCCTTTCCCTGTCTCTGTCCCTCCTTGCTGTCTCTCTTCCTCCCCTTGTTTCGCTCTGTGTCTTCTGCTTCCCATGTCTCTGTCTCTGCCTGTCTGTCTCCCTGTTATGCCTTCCCCATCTCTGCTCTCCTGCTCTCCTCCGTCTCCACTCCCACGCCTAGGGTCCCCCAGCGGACCTGCACGGGCTGCGTCGGCGCCGGCGCTCGGTCCCGGTCCTGGGGACACCGGAGGAGGCCTTGGCGGGCGGCATGGAGGAGGTGCTGGCCTCGCTCAAGTCGCTGAGCTTCGAGCTGGAGCAGATGCGGCGCCCGCCGGGCACGGCTGAGCGCCCAGGCCTAGTGTGTGGCGAGCTGCACCGCAACCACCCGCACCTGCCCGACGGTGAGGTCCGCCCTTCCCGGGTTGGGCGAGGGGCCATCGGGCCTCCCTCCCCCGCTTACCCGCCCCACCTGGCTCTGCGACAGGGGAATACTGGATTGACCCCAACCAGGGCTGCGCGAGGGACGCGCTCAGGGTTTTCTGCAACTTCACGGCCGGAGGAGAGACCTGCCTCTACCCCGACAAGAAGTTTGAGACTGTGAGTGCCTCTTGGGGTGGGCGGAGCGAGAACCTGGAGGCCCCAGGGGTGGCGTGAGGCGGAAAACAGGGCTTCTGGAACCACTTCCTCCCCTCTCCCTGGAAGGGCTCAGGGCTTCTGGAACCACTTCCTCCCCTCTCCCTGGAAGGGCTCTCCCTTATCCGCCCCCATCCACACCAGGCTTAGTCTGGAATCTTATCCTTCCTTCAGTCAACATTTATTGAGCGCCTACTGTATGCCAGGACCTGTCTGAAGCTCTGGGTACAGTAGAGAATCAAAAAGACAAAATCTCTGCTCTCATGAAACTCGCCTTCTATGGGGAAGACAGACAAGAAAAAGACTAGCAAAGAAATCAACAGTGCTGGGCAATGCTCAAATAATGCTTCTATGTGCAAGGCATGTTCTAAGCACTTTGCTGCATTAACGAATTGAGCCCCAACCACCTGATGATGGTGATTCTATCAATACCCCAGATGGGAATACTGAGGCACAGAAATTATCCATGGCAGTCTGGCTCCGAGTCCCAGCTCTTAACCATGCGGATACACTGTCTCTGACTTGCTATGAGTCCCACCTATCCTCCAGGCTGCAGGCTAGGAGGTGAGACTACATGGTCCCCCAGAAATCCTGGGGTTCTCCATCAGGGAGCCCTGAGCTGGCTGGGCACCAAGGGCGTCTGCTCTAGTGACCCTCCCCTTGTCCTCCAGGTGAAACTGGCCTCCTGGTCCAGGGAAAAGCCGGGAAGCTGGTATAGCACATTCCGTCGAGGGAAGAAGGTGGGTCACTGGAGGCCGAGGTGGGGGTTACTATGAAAATTTGTAGGAACCAGACTGAGGAGTTTGGGGAGGAATTCTGAGGTTTGGCATGAACAGGACAGACCGGACTCTGCCTTCATGAAGATCAAAGGCTGTGGGGGGTGGGGGAGAGCATTGGATAGGTAACAGGCAGTTGCCATTCAGAGCACTGGTGCCATGATGCAGGAAGCACAGGGCATGGTGGAAATCCAGAGGCAGCTCTGGAAGTACCTGAAGGCCTTCTGTTGGAAGATTCGGGTTAGCAAGTTAGGGAGGACAAGGAAAAGTGTTCCAGGTAGAGGGAACAGCATATGCAAAGGCCCAGAGTCAAGAGTGATTTGATGACTTTGAAGAAGAAGGCCCTCGTTCTGCCCTAGAGAGTATGAGGGAGGTGTGGCAGGAGAAGAGGCTGGGGACATGGATGAGGGATAAGCCATGAAAGACTTGTGGGCAGTGGAATGGGTTTAAATGAGGGATGGACCCAGGTCAAATCTCTTTGTTAGAAAAATCCCTCTGGGGTTGGTGTGGGGACTGGGGTTCTTGAGACCCAGAGAGAGGCTGGTGTGTTGGTCCAGGAGAGAGAGGAGTGGTCTGGGCTGAGGTTGGTGCTGCTGGGATGGAGAGGAAGTCATGGCTTGGAGTACTATCTAAGAGGGCAAGTCAACAGGAGTTGAGAATTGATTAGATGGAGGTTAGGGAGGAGATGGGGGTGATGCTCAGGTTTCTGGTTTGGGTGACTGGTGTCTGGAGATGCTCTCTGAGATGTGGAAATGAGAGAAATAGCAGATCTGAAGCCAGGGAATATTGGGTTCATTTTGAGATTCATTTATTTAACATGTATTTATATGCTAAACGATGGGGATGTAGCAGCAAATATAACACAGTTCCTGACTTCATGAAGCTGATATTCTAGTGGGAGAGACTGACAATAACTCAGAAAACAAATAAAGGTATACTGTTATGTGAGGAGGTGTCTTGTTTTGAGTTCCTCCAAAGCAGACCCTGAGACAAGAATTCAACTGCAAGTAGTTTATCTGGGAGGTGAGTCCAGAAAACCTCAGCTGGGGAATGTAGAAATGATACAAGGAAGAGAAAGAAGCCAAAAAGGATGTGTTATAAAGTGAATTATCTCAGGCCAGTTATATTTTAATGATATATTTTAATTAACCCAACATAACCAAAATATTGTTGTCTCAATATGCAATCAATATTAAGGTTTATTGAGATATTTTACTTTATTTTTTTCATACCAGTTCTTCAAAATCGGGTGTATATTTTACATTTACAGCACATCTCAACTCAGATGCTAAATTTCATTGGAGATACTTGATCTACTTTTAGATGTCATAAAACCTACAGTTGGGAAAGTAGATTCACATATCCAAGTTGTTCCAAGTTGATAACTGGCTAGCGGCTCAGTTGTTTTTCTCAGGGATTTTCGAATCTGTTCTGACTCAGAGCCACCCTATGTATAACAGAAGGAAACACTGCCTGGTCCTGTGCCATTCTCACAATCATTGCTGAGTTTAAGCCCATTGTTGCAGCCACGGTGTCAGTCCATCTTGTTTAGGGTCTTCCTCTTTTTCTCTACCTTCTACTTTACCAAGCATGATGTCTTTCTCCAGGAACTGGTCTCTCTTTATAACATGTCCAAAGTACATGAGATGAAGTCTTGCCATCCTTCCGTCTAAAGAGCATTCTGGCTGTACTTCTTCCAAGACAGATTTGTTTGTTCCTCTTGCAGTCTGTGGTATTTTCAATATTCTTTGCTAACACCATGATTCAAAGGCATCAATTATTCTTCAGTCTTCCTTATTCATTGTCCAGCTTTCACATGCATGTGAGGTGACTGAAAATACCATGGCTTGGGTCAAGCACACCTTATTCCACAAAGCGACATCTTTGCTTTTTAACACTTTAAAGAGGTCTTTTACAGCAGATTTGCCCCATCAATACGTTGTTTGATTTCTCGACTGCTGCTTCCGTGGGTATTGACTGTGGATCCAAGTAAAACAAAATCCTTGACAAATTTACTATTTCTCCATTTATCATGATGTTGCTTATTGGTCCAGTTGTGAGGATTTTTGTTTTCTTTATGTTGATGTGTAATCCATACGAAACGCTGTGGTCTTTGATCTTCATCAGTAAGTGCTTCAAGTCCTCTTCACTTTCAGCAAGCAAGGTTGTGTCATCTGCATATTGCAGGTTGTTAATGAGTCTCCAATCCTGATGCCACGTTCTTCTTCATATAGTCCAGCTTCTGGGATTATTTGCTCAGCAAACAGATTGAGTAAGTATGGCGAAAGGATACAACCATGATGCACACCTTTCCTGACTTTAAACCATACAGTATCCCCTCGTTCTGTTCAAATGACTGCCTCTTGGTCTATGTACAGGTTCCTCATGAACACAATTAAGTGTTCTGCAATTCCCATTCTTCGAAATATCCATAATTTGTTATGACCCACACAGTTGAATGACTTCGCAGAGTCAGTAAAACACTGGTATCTTTCTGGCATTCTCTGCTTTCAGCCAAGATCTGTCTGACATCAGCAATGATATCCTTCGTTCCACATCCTCTTCTGAATCCGGCTTGAATTTCTGGCAGTTCCCTGGCAATGTACTGCTACAACCACTGTTGAATGATCTTCAGCAAAATTTTACTTGCGTGTGATATTAATGATATTATTCTATAATTTCCTCATTCTGCATTCTGTTAGATCACCTTTCTTTGGAATGGGCACAAATATGGATCTCTTCCAGCTGGTTGGCCAGGTAGTTGTCTTCCAAATTTCTTGGCATAGATGAATGAGTGCTTCCAGTGTTGTATCCGGTTGTTGAAAACATCTCAGTTGGTATTCTGTCAATTCCTGGAGGCTTGTTTTTTGCCAATGCCTTCTGTGCAGCTTGGACTTCCTCCTTAGTATCACTGGTTCTTGATCAAATGCTGCTTCTTGAAATGATTGAACGTCGACCAATTCTTTTTGGTACAGTGACTCTGCGTATTCTTTCCATCTTCTTTTGATGCTTCCTGTATCGTGCAATATTTTCCCCATGAATCCTTCAATATTGCAACTTGAGGTTTAAATTTTTTCTTCAGTTCTTTCAGCTTGAGAAATGCTGAGTGTGTTCTTCCCTTTGGTGTTCTAACTCCAGGTAGCACATTTCTTTATAATACTTTGCCTTCTCAAGCTGCCCTTTGAAATCTTCTGTTCAGCTCTTTTACTTCATCATTTCTTCCATTAGCTTTAGCTACTCTAAGTTCCAGAGCAAGTTTCAGAGTCTCTTTTGACATCAATTTTGGTCTTTTCTTTCTTTCCTGATTTTTAATGACCTTTTGCTTTCTTCATATATGATGTCTTTGATGGCATCCCACAACTTGTCTGGTCTTCATCATTAGTGTTCAATGCATCAAATCTATTCTTGAGATGATCTCTAAATTCAGGACACAGTGGATATAGAGTATTCAGGAGATGGTTGGCTCTATAGGTCTGGGCCTTACAAGACAGTGTTTTGGGCTAGAGGTGAAGTTGTGAGTTCTGTGTATAGATGTGGAAGTTAAAGGCCATCTAGAGATGGTGGACTGACTGAGGAACCAAGATTTGGATGGTTAAATGGGCCAGGCATGTGGATCTTCTGGATGAGGATGGGAGTAGAGGAGATGTAAAAGATTACTGTCAGGGTTCTGCCTTGGATGACTGGGTGGCTGGTGGGGCTACCCCGAGATGGGGACACAGGAGAAGTGGCAGGTCTGCCAGTGCATGGAGATTCTGGGAGGTGGGTTCCTCAGAGTAAGGCCTAATGAAGTACCCCAACCCCCTGCTTTGTCCCACCCCCAGTTCTCCTACGTAGATGCTGATGGGTCCCCAGTGAGCGTGGTACAGCTGACCTTCCTAAAATTGCTAAGCGCCACTGCACACCAGAGCTTCACCTACTCCTGCCAAAACTCAGCCGCCTGGTTGGACGAAGCCGCGGGCGACCATGGCCGCTCTCTCCACTTCCTCGGGGCCAATGGGGAGGAGCTGTCCTTCAACCAGACAGCAGCGGCCATCATCAGTGTCCCCCATGATGGCTGCCGGGTAAGAGGGAGGGACAGGGCTGGCCAGAGTGGGGAGGGGAGGCCTCCGCCGCCCCTCCTAACTCACCATCCATGTCTTCCCATGGGCAGCTCCGGAAAGGACAGGCGAAGACCCTCTTGGAGTTCAACTCTTCCCGAGTGGGATTTCTTCCCCTGTGGGATGTGGCAGCTACTGACTTTGGCCAGACAAACCAGAAGTTTGGATTTGAGCTGGGCCCTGTCTGCTTTAGCAGCTGAGAGTTTTGGGGGTGGGAGGGACAGTGAGGGAGCCCCAGAAGGGGCACATTTGGTGCTGAGGCTTTGAAGCCACCATATTTATCGTCTCCTGTGACTGTGGAACCAGGAGAAGGTCTACTCAATATGGTCAAAAAGTATTCCCTTCCACGGGGCTGAGGACTGGACTCCTCTGGTCGAAGGGTCTAGCCTCCCCACCTCCCAGGTGGCATAACTGTAATCTGGATCTTTTTCCCCTCTATCCCAACATAGCCCTTAACTCCCCACCCCAGAGACCCCATGCAATGAACTCCTAACTCACAGCTGATAGATGCTCCCCATGCCAGCCTACTCTCTCCTTAGTCAGTGCCCTCAACACCCTGTGGTGCTACCCTTCCCCATAGTTAAGCACTGGATGTCTCCTGATCCCATCCCCCAAGGCTGAGATCCCTTCCCTCATTCCTATTCCCAGGTTGGGTCTACAGTGAAGGGACCGAAGTCAGACTTCACAGGGGAGTAGGACTTCCCTTGGCTGAGTTGAGGGCACCTTCCACTGCCTCAGCCAAGCTCTGGATATTCCCCTGTCTCCCCAAGCTCACCTTGCCATGCCAGGTGATTTGGGGATCAAGATGGTGGAGATGAATCAGGATCCTAATGGTGCTGCCCTATTTATATCTGGGTTTGTGTTAAAAGGGAAAATCCCCTGTGTTGTAGATTTAATCCACTTCCTCCTTAGGGAGGGCTTGGATATGATGAGAGAATTCCAGCACCCCTCTGCCCCAGGCCATAGGGCATAATTGGCGTCTCAAGTCTGAGAATAAACCAGTGAACTGTGTCCCTGTCCCTGCCTGCCTCTGTCTTTCATCTGGTGATGGCCATATTTCTCCTAGGGTCTAACTCTTGTCTCACCTGAGCTACCCACAACCACCTGTCTCAATTGATTAGGTGTGTTCTTTGGTGGAGGTGGCTTTGGGTGATCAAGTATAATGGGACTTACTGGAGGTGATAGGCCTTGAAACTAGCCAGCTGTCTATGATGACTCTGATTAGTCTTAGGGTCTCTGACTGGGCTGAGGTGATGGATCAAGAGGTAACATGGGACATGGTTTTGGTTTTAGGTGAATGATTAGGGGGTCAAGGGTCTGGGTGGCAAGTCAGGGGGTGAGTTGGGAATGGAGTAAATTGAGTTAGGGGTTGAGGCTTGGGGTGAGTTGGAGGTTGATGAGTTAAATTGAAAATGAGTCGGAGATGAGTTGGTTAGAAATGGTTCTGGAGCAATTTAACTGAGTTTGGGATTATGGATTAATGATAGGATGAGTTGAATTGGAGGTTGGATGATGGATGGGTTGAATTAAGGGTTTGGAATTGGATATTGGATTGAATTGCTTTAGGGATGATTCGAGAAGTAGGATGAACTGAATAGAGGTAAGTAGGGGTGGTGGTGAGTAGGGGGTTGGCACCTTGGTTAGTGAAGATGGGATCAGTTGTGATGAGAGCTGAATTTGGAGTGACTTGAATTCGAGACTGAATGTTGGTTTTTTTTTTTTGACAGCTTTATTGAGATATAATTTATATACCATACAATTCACCCATTTATAGTGTACAATTCAGCTTTTTTTTTAGTATATTTACAGATTTGTGTAACCATTATCTAACCTGAATAAATTTTAGAACATATTCATCATCCCAAAAAGAAGCCCTATACCCATTAACAGTCACTCTCCGTTCCACTATCCCCCTTTCTCACTCTGCTCTAGCCATAATAACAACAACAACAAAACCCGTTGCCTTTGAGTTGGTTCCAACTCATGGCAACCCCATGTGTTTACAGAGTAGAGTTGCTCCGTAGGATTTCTTGCCTGTGATCTTTACAGAAGCAGATTGCTAGGCCTTTCTTTTGTGGCGCTGCTGGATGGTTTCAAACTGCCAGCCTTTAGGTTAGTAGTTGAGTGCAAACCATATGTGCCACCCAGGGGCCTTACGCCAGCCATGTTGTTGTTGTTGTTAGGTGCTGTCGAGTCGGTTTCCACTCATAGCAACTCTATGTACAACAGAACGAAACACTGCCTGGTCCTGCACCATCCTCACAATTGTTGCCATGTTCGAGCCCATTGCAGCAGCCATTGTGCCAGTCCATATTGTTGAGGGTTTTCCTCTTTTTCACTGACCCTCTACTTCACCAAGCATGATGACCTTCTCTAGGGACTGGTCCTGCCTGATAACATGTCCAAAGTATGTGATACAAAGTTTCAACCATCCTTGCTTCTAAGGAGCATTCTGGCTTCTTCCAAGACAGATGTATTCATTCTTCTGACAGTCCATGGTATATTCAGTATTCTTCGCCCACACCATAATTCAAATGCATCAGTTCTTCTTCAGTCTTAATTATTCATTGTCCAGCTTTCACATGCACATGAGGTGATTGAAAATACCATGGCTTGGGTTGGGTGCACCTTATTTCTCAAGGTGACATCTTTGCTTTTTAACACTTTAAAAAGGCCTTTTGCACCAGATTTTCCCAATGCAATATGTTGTTTGATTTCTTGACTGCTGCTTCCATGGGTGTTGATTATGGATCCATGTAAAATGAAATCCTTGGCAACTCAGTATTTTCTCTGTTTATCATGATGTTGCTTATTGGTCCAGTTGTGAGGATTTTTATTTTCTCTGGGTTGAGCTGTAATCCATACTGAAGGCTGTAGTCTTTGAGCTTCTTCAGTCAGTGTTTCAAGTCCTCTTCACTTTCAGCAAGAGAGGTTGTGTCATCTGCATATTAAAAGTTGTTAATGAGTTTTTTATTAGCAATATCTTTATAAATCCAATCTTTATTGGTCTTTAGGGTTTGGCGTGAGGATGATAACATCAGCAAATTACGTGCTGCAACACTGTATGTGGTAAATAGTACTAATGATAAGAAGTACAAAAAAAAAAAAATACAGAAAATGGATGATTGTAAGTGTGGTTCATCGTAACTCAAATACATCATAAGTCAGGAACTACCTGTATACCGTGATTTCAGGTAGTAGTAATTGTTGTGAAAGAAAATCAAGCATATTACGTGGTATAGATAGATGGAATGAGGGGCTATTTTAAATAAGATGATCAGGGGAGGTTTCACCAAGGAGGTGACATTTGAGCAGAGACCTTGAAGGACGTGAGAGAAGAGCCATGTGGAGTCTTGAGGAAGCATCTCACATACAGGGAAGAAACTCTCAAACACCAATGAGGGCTCTTAAGAGCTGGGCTTTCTCTTGGTCACCTCTTTGCCTGATTTGTTGCTTCTGCTGATTTCTTTACCCTGTGTTCTCTTCTGCCAACCCAGATGTAGACCTGGGCCTTCTTTCCTTTCAGTTCCTTTGGAAAATATTCTTAATGCAAGAATACATATGATAACACCAATGCTATGTATTATTTTCCTCTTCTTAGGTGCACATACTTGAGAACACATTTCCCAGCTTCCCTTGCAGTTAGGTTTAGACCATGTGACTGAGTCCTGGCCAGTGGGATGTGGGTGATTATAAAACCCTCTGCGGGATCCTCCATGCTCTTTCTTCCCTTTCCATTGTGATCTTGGAGATCACATATGTAAGATGGGAGTGTCATAAATGGAACAAGAAAAGGGCCTGTTTCCTTGAGTCACTGTTTAAAGGAATGCTGCCAAGGAGACCCCCATGAGATTGTGTTACAACCAAGAAGTAACTTGATTCTTTAAGCCTCTGAGATTTTTAGGGTTGCTCGTTACAGCAGCTATCTTTAAGTATTCTAATACAGTCAGTGAATCCAACTTTTACCAAAGGTTGGCATGTAAGTAGGCATGTGAACCAGGTCTCATTGCAGGAAAATTCACAAATTAAAATTTAACATGAAGTCTCCTTAAAAGTCCCCCACTGTGAATTTCTCACTGAAAGTGTGCTCTTCCAAAGTCCTGATCTCCCACCATCTGCTGCCTCCTCTCTTCTCCCCCTCCCTGAAATATCTCCTTGTCCTTCCTCTTCACCTCCTTTCTCTAAGGCTGTCTACACTAAAATCAAATTTATCTCACTTTCTTATGAAGGACCATTCACTCAACCTAGCATTTTGCTCTCTCCTTAGAGATCAGGTCCTGGGTCTCATCTTCATGCTCACATGATCCATGATTAGTTCAACTAACAATACTAATAATGATTATGATAATAGATAGGCAGATAGCTAGATGGCTGGTAGCTGCCACCAAGTGAACTGATTCATGGTGACCTTGCATACAACAGATTGAAACGTTGCCCAGTCCTGCCCCATCTTCATGATCGTTGGTATGTTTGAGTCCATCATTGCAGCTATTGCACCAATCCATCTCACCAAGGGTCCCCTTCACACTCATTGGCCCTCTACTTCACCAAGTGTGATGTCCTCCTCTAACGATTGATCCTTCCTGATGACATGTCCGAAGCAAGCGAGTTGAACAATGTTCTGTTGTGCTCTATAAGGTTTTCACTGGCTAATTTTCAGAAGTAGATCACTAAGCCTTTCTTCCTAGACTGTCTTAGTCTGGAAGCTCCACTGAAACCTGTCCACCATTGGTGACCCTACTGGTATTTGAAATACCAGTGGCATAGCTTCCAGCATCATAGCAAGACAGAAGCCACCACAGTACGACACACTGACAGACAGGTGGTAGATAATGATAATAATGACCATTTCTTGAGCATCTACATGTCAGGTGCTGTCCATCAAGTGTTTTACCTGGATTAATGTATTTAATCCTCATAACAACCATCAAGGAAAGTTCTGTTATTGTCCCCATTTTTCAGATAAGGGAACTGAGGAACAGAGAGGTGGAATAACTTCTCCAGAGTCTAGAGCTAGAAAGTGATGGAGCCCGTGAACAAATTTTGCTACATAAAATGCCATCTTCTCCCTTAGGGGAATTTTTGCCACTTTTTAAAATATTTTATTGTGTTTTCCGTGAAGGTTTACACAGCAGCTTAGGTTCCCATTCAACAATTTCTACACAAGTTGCTCAGTGACACTGGTTTTTTTAAAAAATTACCTCCCTGGGTAATTTACATATAAGCACTTTCCATATATTCTTTCTCTTAATTATCACAGCCCAGTTTTGTGGTAGCATCTCTTATCCCCATTTTACAGAGAAGGCAGGAAACTGAGGCTGAGAGAGGGGAGGTGGCCGGTACCTACTCCTACCAGTAGTTTTTGCAACTCCTACCCCACGCTGGTACCGGCTTTTGCTGGGGAGGTGGGGGAGGAACAATTAATGAATTATTTAATAAGGACGCTTTAATTAGCCAAAAGCTCGTTAAAGAATTAGAAGCTCGGTCGTGCTAAATTAAACGGTAATTGGCAAAGGTGTGAGGAGAGAATTCTGGGCCTCCCTTGCTAGGTTCCCTGTAGCTACTGGAGTCTCTGCCAGCGCCCAGGCGGCTGCTGGGAAACCCCCCAGCTGATTTGCATATTCAGCGGCCATAATTAATCACACTGCCTGTGCTTCCAGAGCAATTATTACGCAGCCCCACTGTTCCGGGCGGGGGGCGGGGCGAGGCTGAGAGTGTGGAGGCCGCCGGAGGCTGGATCCAGAGATGGTTGTAGGGGGTGGGTGTGATTGTACACATATACACACAACAGCGACGGAGACACTCATACAGAATCACAAAGACCACGGAATCAGACCCGCATCGTGTCACCCCGCTCTCCCCCCAACAGCTACCGAGTCAAGTCTGGATCCGCCTTAGACACACCCCTAGAGCCTCAGCCAGATTCAGACACGCAGATAAGCACAGCAGGGCACAAACGCAGCCGTGAGCGCACGCGCGTACACACACACGGTCGTGTTCACAAACCACACCTGGAGAGGGACCCCGTTGTCACACATAGAACTAGGGTATCCTGGGGCCTGGCACATGCCAACGCTGCAGGCGCACACAGTGGCACAGCCCCACGCAGAGAAGGACACAACACATGGAGCTAGACATAGGCCCAATTCAACTCGCTCATGCACGTATCAGAGACCCCCTCTTCCCACATCCACTCTCTCACTCGTTCATTCAACAAATATTTATTGAACACCTACTGTGTGCCAGGCACTGTTGTAGGCTCTGGGGATACCAAAAAAAAAAAAAAAAAAAAAAAAAAATCACTGCCACCAAGTTGATTCTGACTCATAGCGACCCCATAGGACACAGCAGAACTGCCCCAGAGGGTTTCCAAGGCTGTAAATCTTTACGGCAGCAGACCGCCACATCTCTCTCCCGAGGGAGTTGCTGGTGGGTTTGAACCAGGGCTTTGAACTGGTTTGTTCCCGATTTGCATTTCTAATGAGTTCCCAAGTGATGCTAATGCTGCTGGTTAGGAACCAATTCGGAGAAACACTAGTAGAGCAGTGGTTCTCAAAATTTGTTATACATAAGAATCACCTGGGCACCTTGTTAAACTGTAGATGCTGATTCAGTATATCTGGGGTGGAAATGCAAATTCTTAGCAGGGGTTAGCCCACCTTTTTGTTAGCAGCCGAGCGCTTAACCATTGTGCCACCAGGGCTCCTAGGCACACGTTATATATAATAAAAAGCACTGATCTTAAATGTTCCATCGGATGAGTTTTGACACTTGCCTACACATGTGTACCTACCACCCCAAACAAGATGTAGTCTGTTTCTAAAAACCAAACCAAAGCTGTTGCTGTCAAGTCTTTTCTGACTTATGCAACCCCACGTATTGCAGAGACTGTTTCCAGAACCCTAGAAAGTTCCTCATGCCTTTCGCATGCCCCCTCTGAGACACAACCCCTCCTCAGATACATTCTTAGTCCTATAAAACTGATGAATGAAATACGGAAGGTGGATGGAGGCAGCATATTGTAGTGGTTAGAGCCAAACCACCAGGGCCAAATGCCAGCTCCTCCGTTAGACAGGTGTGACCCTCACCCCTCTGAGCCTTGACCTCTACAGCTATCAAGAAGGGTGAATATTAGCACTGACAGCATCGAGTTGGGTAAAGGGCTAAATTAGTTAAGACAGATAAACAACTTAGAAAAACGTCTGCCGTGTGTTAATTACTATAAAAGTATAGCTATGATAAAATCATGGAGTCCCTGGGTGGCACAAATGGTTAAGCGCTCAGTTACTAACCGAAAGGTTTGAACCCACTCAGAGGCACCTTGGAAGAAAGGCCTAACCATCTACTTCAGAAAAATCAGTCACTGAAAACCCTATACCCATTGCTATCGTGTTGATTTCGACTCATAGCAACCCTATGGTGACCAATTTTAATCTGACACACGTGGGGTTGCTGTGAGTTGGCATTGACTTGAAGGTAACTGTTTTTATTATCATTATAACAATTACATATCAGAGAGAACTTTGTAATGAATGCTCATGTGCCTACCACCAAGCCTAAGAAATAACGCATTGCAGACACACAACTGATGCCCTCAGATGCATTTCTGCCATTACATCCTCTTCCTTGTCCCACCAGAGATAGGTGTGGGAGTTATTGTCCTCAAATGTTTCTCCACTTTTGTTGTGTATGGGGATGGATTCCACACAATATGATTTGGCAGGTTTTTAAACTGTCTTTAACTGGTACCATATTGAGCATGTCGTTTTTTTGTTAGCTCAACCGGAGGTTTTCTCGTCTCCTCCATGCAGATCACTTGCTTCACCATGTAGAATGCTCCTTAGAAGGGAGGATGGTGAGACTTTGGATGTTATCAGGAGGGACCAGTCCCTGGAGAAGGACATCATGCTTGGTAAAATAGAGGGTCAGTGAAAAAGAGGAAGACCCTCAATGAGATGGATTGACACAGCGGCTGCAACAATGGGCTCAAACATAGCAACGATTGTACGGACGGCGCGGGACCGGGCAGTGTTTTGTTCTGTCGTACATAAGGTCACTATGAGTTGGAACTGACTTGGCGGCACCTAACAACAACGTAAGAACAACCATGTAGATACGAGTATTTTAATCCAGCATTTTTAATTGCAGCAGTGACCTTACCTACATGTAGTTATCCATTCTCTTACTCGTGAACTCTTAGGTGTTTGCCATTTTGCTCCTGTGCAAACACCCCCGCACCTGTATCCTTGTGCACACGGATAAGTGTTTCTGGGTGTATATTCACCTAAGAATGGAAATTCTGGATCATGAGGAGGTGTGTCTTCAGCTGTCCTGGGTATAATCTTCAGGCTGGTTGCTTATTAAATCTCACCACATCCCTTTCCTTTGCAACTCTTCATTGGCCCCAAGATAGTTTGAGTCCTGGTGGCCCTGGCCGCTCACCATCACCCACCAGGTGACCCAGCCCCCCACACCTTACGGCCTCTGGGCTGTTGTGTCCACTCTTCTCTCTCTCCACTGTGACCTGCTGTCTTTGCCTGGCCAGCTCGAGTGTCGCTTCCTGACTCTATGCCTCAAGCTAGATTATAGCCCCCCGCCAAAAAACTGCCTATCTGTGCCCGCACTACACCCTTAACTCTGAGGTACTTGAGGACCAGGGCTGCCTTGTTAGTAACCATGAATCCAGTGCCAGCGCTCCATCTCTACTTGTAGGTTGAATGGAGAAGTCTTTGCATCTACCTGGGACCAGGGGTGCGGGCTGCACAGAGACTTGGGCTCAAATCCCAGTTCCTCCACTTACTATCTATGTGACCTCAGGCAATTGGCTTAACCTCTCTGAGTCTCACTTACCTCCTCTGTGATACCCTTCACAGAGTTGTTGTAGGGGTTGAAACGAGCCCAGGCTACGCCTGGCTCAGGGTAGACCACTCTGTGGTAGGAACTGCCGTGGGTCTGAGTCAAGTTCCAGCCCTGTGACCTCGAATGAGGGCCTTGCTCCTTCCTGTCTTGGCAGGGCTGGGAAGCGATGTAGGGTCTCCTTGTCCTGCCAGCTCATCCCTCAATTCCCAGACCCATAATGGGAACCACATGTGCTGGAATCCTGCCAGCCCTCCTTCCCTCCTCCTCCTCCCCCAGAGAGGCCTCCTGAGTCATCGTCCACTTCGCCCCTCTCACAGCCTCATTCCCATGCTGCCCAGGCCTGGGGCTGGTTGTCAGAGGGTGTCTGTGTCATGGGTCTCTGTGGGTGTTTGTGTGTGAACTCTCTGCCTGTACTGTGTGTGTGTGTGTCTGAATTGTGGGTCTGTTTGCGTGTGTTTTATACAAACCATGTGCCTCTATTGTGTGTCTGTGTGAGTGTGTGTTTGTGTATGAACTGTCTGCCTGTTTTGTCTGACTGTATTGTGGTTTTGGGGTGTGTTAATGTATTAATTATGTGTCTGTATTATGAATCTGTGTGTGTGTGTGTGTGTGTGTGTGTGTGTGTGTTTGAGATGCCTGGAGTGAGGGAGTCCCGGTGGTGGCAGCAGCTTG
The DNA here is from genome assembly GCA_030035585.1 of Dugong dugon. NCBI lineage: Eukaryota > Metazoa > Chordata > Mammalia > Sirenia > Dugongidae > Dugong > Dugong dugon. Next base: position 13,788,346 of record CM057462.1, on the reverse strand, counting down.
ACAGTGAGAAGTGGGACAGTGCTCGAGAAGGAGAAAGAGTGGGGCTGAATGATAGAACCAGAGTAGGGAACCCTGAGGATTGAAGGTTGAGCTCAGACTTCTCTTGGAGGTCTCTTCTAGAACTTGGAAGGATGACTGTGCTTCTTTCTGTGTGAGCACTTGGAGGGGTAGGATTAGTAGGCCTGGACCCCCAAGGCACCTGGAATGATTCAGGGGGGCCAGGGAGGGCTGGATATGATGCTCACCTATGCAGGGCCAAGCTTTCATGATGCATGTGGAAGCCAGAGAGCCTGGTCCAGGTATTTCCATGGAACCACAACATAAAGAGCCTTCTGGGCTCTGGAGTCAAACATAAATCAGGTTATGGTCCTAGCTCTGCTATACACTCTGTGTGTGGCCGTGGTCAAGAGTCTTAATCTCTTTGAGCCTCACTTTCTCCATCAGAAAAATGGGGCCAAAGCAGATGCTGTTGGTGTGCTGCCTGTATCCTCTTGGCACTCATCTGTTCCTGTGCACACTTCTTAACGACCTGAGGCATCTCACCTTACCGGGGGGACACACGCCAGAACTGCTGAGGAGCAGATGCCCCCCCAGGAGCAGCTCTTGCCCATGACATACAGAATCTGGAGAATAAACACTCACTTCCTTCACCCTCAGGTGGGACAGCTCCCCAGCAGGACGGAGCCTTGGTTGCCCACATGGTCACCTGCTCATTCATAGACACTGTCCTGGTTCCTTTCCTTCCCTGGCTCACTTCTCTCCCTTTCTGGTGCTTCCTGGGATCGCCTCCCAAATAAACCACTTGCACCCGAGCTCTGCTTCTGGGGCATCCCAGCCTACGGCAGTTTGTACCTCCTTCCAGGGAGGTTGGGAGATTAAGTGAGGTGATGCGAGCAAAGGTCACAGTGATCTGCATGTATGTGGTAAATGTTCAATGCCTGATAGCTACTGTCACTTTTTGCTCTGACAAGAGTAGGCATCAGCTAGTAGACTGGATTGGATTGAGAAGGAAACCAAAGCCTTCTGATCCTCTCTGGCTGTAAGCTGAGGGTGAATGTACCCTCAAAATGCACTCTTGGCCATTTTTCTGTCTAGACCAACGGTTCTCAACGGTGGTTGCTTATTAGAATCACCTGTTAAAGGATGGTATTCTACTTCCTATGTTTGACACAAAATTTAGATGCTCTAGAAGAACAATAAATTTGACTACGTAAAAAAAAAAAATTTCTACATGGCTGAAATCAGTTTCAGAAGGGTAAAAAGACAATTAACAAATTGGGGGGTGATTTTCAATTCATATCACGGACAAAGGGTTAATTTCTCTAATATATAAAGAACTACTAAAAATCAATAAGAAAAAGGGCATTTTTTAAAATCTCAAAAGTGGACAAATGATATGAACAGGCATTTTGCAGAAAAGGAAATACAAATGACTACTAACAAATGAAAAGATCCTGAGGTCCTTCATAATAAAAGAACTGAACCACAATCAGATACCATTTCACTCCCACTACGATGGCTAAGATTAAAAAAAAAAGAAAAAGGAAATAACAAATGTTGGCAAGGATGTGGGGAAATTTGAGCCCTAGTGGGAATGCAAAATGGTACAGCCCTTGTGGAAAACAGTGTGGTGGTTCCTCGAAAAACTAAAAATAGAATTACCATTTTAAAAAAAAAGCCAAACCCCATTGCCATCGAATTGATGCCGACTCATAGTGACCCTACAGGACAGAGTAGAACTGCCCTATAAGGTTTCCAGGGAGCTCCTGGCGGATTCAAACTGCCGACCTTTTGGTTAGCAGCCGTAGCTCTTAATCACTATGCCACCAGGGTTTCCAGAATTACCATATGACCTAACAATTCCACTCCTACGTATATACCCAAAAGACTTGAAAGCAGAGACTCAAAAGAAATGTGTACACCAATGTTAACTGCAGCACTATTACCAATAGCCAAAATGTGGAAATGACCTAAATGCCCATCAACGGATGGACGGGTAAACAAAATGTTGTATATGCATACATTGGAATACTGCTTAGCCAGTAGGAGAAAAGAAGTCTTGATACGCTATGGATAGAGCTTGAAAACATGCTGAGTGAAATAAGCCGATCACAAAATGACAAATATTGTATGACCTCACTTGTAAAAAGACAAGAAAAGGCAAATGTATAGAGAACAAAGCTTATTAGTGGTTACCAGGGGCAGAAGGGAGTGCGGGAAGGGTTTAACGGTGATGGACAAATCGCATTGATTAAGGGTAGGGTTGCACAGCCAATTATTACAATTGCTGTCAATAAATTGTGTTGTTGTTGTTAGGTGCTGTTGAGTCAGTTGCAACTGATAGCGACCCTATGTACAACAGAACAAAACACTGCCCGGTCCTGTGCCATCCCCACAATCTTTGCTATGCTTGAACCCATTGTTGCAGCCACTGTGTCAATCCATCTCATTCAGGGTCTTCCTGTTTTTTGCTGACCCTCTACTTTACCAAGCACGGTGTCCTTCTCCAGTGTGATCATTAAGGTTTTGTGTCAACTTGGCTGGGCCATGATTCTCAGTGGGTTGACAGTTACGATGTAGTTTGGCAGTTGTGTGATGATGTGATCACTTCCATGATGAGATCTGATACAATGTGATACCTCTATGATGGGATCTGCTGTGAGTAGCCAATCAACTGAAAGGGAGTTTCCTTGGGGGTGTGGCCTGAATAGAATATAAGTGGACTTTCTGGCAAGGCTCGTGGGCTTTTGCTCGCTCTGGATCCTGCAGCTGGCTCCTGTTCGTCTGACCTCCCGTTCTTGGGACTTGAGCTAGCAACTTACCTGCCGATCTTGGCAGTATTCACAGCCTGTGAGCCAGAGCCTGCTATCTGGCTTGCCAGGCTTGGGTTTGCCTGCCCCCCCAGCTATGTGAATCAGGAGAAGCCTCCAGCCTGACCCACCTTCCAGCCTACAATCACATGAGTCATTTCCTTAATATAAATATCTCTCTATATATGTTTATACACTTTACTGGTTGTGCTTCTCCAGAGAACCCAGTCTAAGACATCCAAGAACTGGTCCCTCTTGATAACATGTCCAAAGTAAATGAGGTGAAGTCTTGCTATCTTCTCTTCCAAGGAGCACTCTGACTGTACTTCTTCCAAGACAGACTTGTTCATTCTTCTGGCAGTCCATGGTATATTCAATATTCTTTGCCAACATCATAATTCAAAGGCGTCAGTTCTTCTTCAGTCTTCCTTATTCATTGTCCAACTTTCACATGCATATGAGGCAATTGAAAATACCATGGCTTGGGTCAAGCGTACCTTAGTCCTCAAAATGACATCATTGCTTTCCAACACTTTAAAGAGGTCTTTTGCAGCAGATTTGCCAACCCAATACGTTGTCTGATTTCTTGACTGCTCCTTCCATGGGCACAAATTGTGGTTCCAACTAAAATGAAATCCTTGACAACTTTAATCTTTTCTCCGTTTATCATGGTGTTGCTTATTGGTCCAATTGTGAAGATTTTTGTTTTCTTGATGTTGAGGTGTCATCCATACTGAAGGCTGTAGCCTTTGATCTTCATCAATAAGTGCTTCAAGTCCTCTTCACTTTCAGCAAGCAAGGTTGTGGCATCTGCATATCGCAGGTTGTTAATGCACAGTAAGTTGTACACCTGTAAAATGTTGAACTGGCAAAAGTTATGTGATTGATATATTTACAACACTGACAAAAGAGTAGCTGCTGAGGCGGCTTATGTGCAACCAGTCATGGGATTTGGTTCCTTGGTTTGGAGGGTTAGGGTCATGGTTTCATGGGACATCCCAGTTAATTGGCCTAATACTGTGTTTAGTGCTTCTGTTCTACTTCCTAGTTCATTATGTAGCGCCTGGGGTCTCAAAAGCTTGCAAGTGGCCATCCAAGGTACAACAACTGGTCTCTCTTCACCTGGAGCAACAGAAAAAAAAAAAAAACCATAAAAAGTATATCAAGATACCATTTTTCGCCCATTAGGTTGTCAATGATCAAAAAGTATGATAGCCCACAGAATTAGCAAGGGTGTGGGGGAAAGAGACACCCCTATTCATTGTGATGAATGTTTGTTGGTACAACATTTTTAGAGGGAAATTTGCAATGTGCACATACCATATGACCCAATATGTCCACTTTTTGGTAATTTATCTTCCCAGTATACTTACACATGTAGGAAATAGCACACACACTGGGTTATTCACTGCAGCATTGTTGTAATAACAAAAGATTGGCATTAATTCAAGTGCCCATGTACAGTGACTGATTAAGTAAATTATGAAGTACACCCATATAATGGAATACTATACAGCCATAAAAAAGAACCAAGAGGATTTTTATGTACTGATATAGACCAATCTCCCAGATATATTGTTGAATATTAAAAAAGAAAATACAGAACAAAATGTACAATAGGCTACCAGTTGTGAAAAAAAGGAAGGGAAGAGAATATTTATAGCATTGGTTGCCTCCAAGGAGGGGTCTAGTGGCTCAGGGAAGGAGTGAGCAGAGACTACTCACTGTATCCTCTTTGTGTCTTTTGAATATATTACTTACTCAGTAAATGAATTTATTAAATGAAATATTAACAGCAATTATTCAGATGCTTGGGTCTTATTCCTCGAGATTTTAACTAAGCAAGTCTTAGGAAAGGGATTTTCAGGAAGCACCCCAGGAAACTCTGGTCTAGAGCCTGACGGGTTGCTTTGGGGTTTTGCTTTTGTTTTTGGTCATTTCTCTCCCCTCACAATTTATTTGACAAGAACTTGTGGAAAAATTTCGACCCCACCTCAGCTGAACCAAGAGATTTGTTCAGACCTTGGTCAAGACATGAAGGCAAATTAGATCACCCCTAGATGTCAAATAGGGTGATAGAGTTTCCTAAGTTCAAGTACTGGCCTGTAGAGATGAGCCGGAGTTGGTCCCCACTCCCAAGGAGCTCCTGGTTTGATGGGGAAGGAAAGATACACAGCAAGAACCTATTGACCGTGGAGGTCAATAGGTTGGCTTAAAGTCAGAAGGAACGGGGTTTGAATCCTGTGTCTGTCGTTTATAGCTGGATGACCTGGGTCAAGTTACCTAACCTCTCTCTGATCCTCAGACTTTTTGTTCTTAAATTGGGGATAATAATTCCTATCTCACAGGGTTCTTGTAAGAATTCTAGGAAAAATGCATGGAAATGACTTAGTCTGGTGTTGGAGCTCAATAAATAGTTTCTCATGAAACAGAAGTACACATGTTGTTTTATGACATTGGTTAACAACCTCACAACATATCAACTCTCTTACTTCTCAACCCCCCTTTTTTTGGTGAAAATACACATAGCCAAAGATACACCATTTCAAAAATTTCTATATGCACAGTTCAGTGACATTGACTACACTCTTCCAACTGCGCTGTTATTCTCACTTAAGATGAAGGCTTACAGAACAAAATAGTTTCTCATTTAACAGTTACTACAAATGTTGCCCTATGACAATGGTTAACAATCTCACAACACATCAACAATATCCTTACTCAACCTTGGGTTCCCTATCACCAGCTTCCTTCTCCTCTTCTGCTTTCCGGCCCTTGTCACTGGACTCCTGTACCTCATTAGTCTCATTTGGTTTTACGGGGCTGTCCACTCCCAGGCTGAACAGTGAACCTCGTAGGTAACTTCACCACTGAGCTAAAAGGGTGTCTGGGGGCCATACTCTCGGGGTTTCTCCAGTCTCCTTTAGGCTAGTAAATCTGTTTTTTTCGTGTGTGTGTGAGTTAGAATTATGTTCTACATCCTTCTCCAGCTCTGTCCAGAACCCTCTGTTGTGATCCTGGTCAGAGCAGTCAGTGGTGGTAGCCGGGCACCATCTAGCTGTACTGGACTCAGTCCGGTGGAGGCCTTGGTAGCTGTGGACCATTAGTCCTTCGGACTAATCTTTTCCTTGTATCCTGTTCTCTTCATTCTCCCTTGCTCCTGAAGGGATGAGACCAGTGGAGTATCCTAGATGGCCGCTCACAGGCTTTTAAGACCCCAGACACTACTCACCAAGGTAGAATGTAGAGCATTGTCTTTATAAGCTGTGTCATGCCCATTGAGCTAGATGGGGAACAGTCATTATTAAAGAGATGTTCCCAGGGTGTTCTGGGAGGGAGCACTGAGTAGGTAGTCATGCCTAGCCTGGGATATTGTGGCTTCATGACTGATGAGATGCTCTCCAGACAAATAAGGGGAAGGAACATTCCAAGCATATGTCAATCAGGGTTTAGCTGTAGGAAACAAGAACCAGATCCAGAGAACTGTTGGAAGACTGAAGGATCTAGGGTTCTAAAAACCAAGAAACAAACAAAGAAAAAAAAAAAAAAAACAAGACAAACCTACTGCCATCAAGTTGATTCTGACTCTAGTGACCCAATAGGACAATGTAGAACTGCCCCATAGGATTTCCAAAGCTGTAAACCTTTATGGAAGCAGACTGCCGCATCTTTCTCCCACAGAGCGGCTTGTGGGTTCAAACCGCTGACCTTTTGGTTAGCAGCCAAATGCTTTAACCACTGTGCCACCAGGGCTCCTTTCCCAATAGGATGACTTGCTACAGAACAGCACCTCTGAACTGACCCACCCAGGAGCTTCTGGCTCTGTTACTAGCAGGAAGGTGGAGAGTCACCCATTGGGAACTGTTAACTTCAAGAATACACCACTGTTGTAATTTAGAGATTTGGAAAGTTGCCATCATTGTCACTGCAACTGCCTCTCATCAAGAGTTGGTGATGCTGGTGACTGGAAACAGGAATATCCCTGTAGGAAAACCCAACATCTCCACAACTGTGCTTGCCAGCTGGCCACTGCCCTGCCCACGTCTCATGTTTCTAATTGATAGAACCTAACTGTCATCAGAAGACTAGCTGCAAAGGAGTCTGGAAAACATAGCTTTTAACTTTGCAGACTCTGCAATACCGGAATGCATACTAGGAGGTTGGAATGTTGCCAAGAGCCAACTCGCCATCTTTTGTTTTTGCTTGCACAGCATCCTTTTCCTGTTTTGATGGTAAAAATGCCACACTCCTTCCTCCTTCTTTTCTATCCAGTGTAGTTTAGGTGAGGGTAACCTCACTCTCTGGTCTCAGGAGGGTGATCTACGAACAAGGTCTGGTCAAGCCACGTAATCAGTTTCATGATGGGCACATGACGTGGGATGGACCAATGAAAGTCATTATTTTGCAAGTGCTCTCTGCTGGAGTTGCTGAGGTTGGAAGATAGAAGCTTCTGGGAACCATCTTTATCACCTCTTGGGGAGAACTTACCTAAAAGGGAATCCCTCACAGAGAACAACAAAGCTGAGAAATGGAGAGAGACAGAATTCTAATGATAAAGTAGGACCTCAGGGTCCAGCCATGCCTGAATTCCATTACCCCTGGACTTTTTTTCAGTTACGTAAGCCAATAAATATTCTTTTTTGCTTAAGCCAGTTCAGGTTGCGCTTCTATCACTTGCTACCAAAGGAGTCCTGAATAATATAGAAAAGGATCAGCAAGAACAAAGCTCGAGGTGGGGAAATGCATGGTGTCAATTCATTCATTCATTAAAATTTTCTTGGTCATTTTCTGTGTCAGGCCCTGTGCTGACTGTGGGAAAACAGAGGCCCCAGGTTAGGGCTTAGGTGCTGTTGTTCTGGCTGGACACATGAAGGAGTCACAGGAGAGCAGAGCCAGTGACTATCTGAGAACCCATTGGGAAAATGCAATGGTGGGACAGTGAGTGGGTAGGTTTCCACTGCCCCTTCACTCTGCCTTCTGAATATTGTGGAGGGTGGCCTGTGTCCAGTGCTAGACCTTGACGTAGCTGGTCCATCAGTTTTGCCACACGAGGTGCTTGAGAAGCTCTTGAGAAGCTGATCTCTGCTTAGTGATGATGCATAATACTGACCCCTGCACTGACCATAGAGGAAGGTAAATACTATGCTCATCATAGCATTGATAACAGTACTGACCCTAAAGCTGACAAGAGTGCAACCAAGACACTGAGCATGACCTTGACCACAGCATGACTTTATTAAATTTTGATCATAGCAGGCCAGGTCACTTCCCAAAGAAAGCTCAGGACAATGATCACAGCATGACCAGGACATTGATCGTAACACTGAGCACAACACAGCCAGGAAACTGACCACAGTACTGACAATTACATTGACCACAACACAACCAGGAATGACCAGTAGTCACAGTACTGACCACACTGCTGCCCCCAGAAGAACTGGGATGCTGACAGCAGTGCAGATCACAGTTCAACAGAACACTGACCACAGCATAATCAGGACACTGACAATGCCACTGACCACAGCAATGGTCATGACCACGACACTGAATGTGTTGGCCAGGATCCAGTCAGAAAAACAGAGCCACGCCAGGTAGTTCAACAGAAGGAATTTAATATGAGGTATTAGTCACAAAGGTGTAGGTAGCCTTCAAGAGCAAATGGGAGAAGGCAAATCATCTCTAGAGCAATAGGCTGCCATCTTCTTAAGGGCTGGAGGGACAAAAGGAGGAGGTGTTTATCAGAGAGCAGGAGCTGGGCCACCTTGTAGGAGCCAAATCATGGTGGCAACTTCCCAGTGGGGGTTGAGACCACAGAGAAGACACAACAGCCACTTCCAGAGACACCTAAAGTGTAGAGAGACGGGGAGAAATACTACTGGCCTCTCCTTTCCTTCCACCCTCCAATCTTCCTCCAGGCCTCTCATTGGATGAACTTAACCAGATGCAATGGAGCCCGGGAAACATAGTTTGCAGGGTCCATCTCCTCTGTGATACAGAGCTTGGGGCGAATGGATTTGAGGGCAAACAGGCTCAGGTCCAGCATATTGACCAAAGTCCAACCAAACAGCACAGACCAAAGCTTGACCATGACTGTGACCATCTCAATGACCAGATCCCAAGGAGGATACTGTTCATGGCCCTGAAACACAGCTTTACCCAGGACCCTGCTGTGTAGAAAATGGACAAATAGGGTCCTCCCACTTCGTCCCCCATCCCGTTGCTGACCACAGCCCAATTTAACATTCTGCTGGACACTCTCGGTGAAGACCTTGTGGGTCCCTCCAACCAACATCCTTCTTCTACCCCACTCCTACTGCAGGCTTGGCCTGTGGAGTCAGCAAAGGACTGTCTCCCAGTTGGGGAGAGGAGGTAAAAGGATGGATGAGATTCTACTTCCTGTCCCACATCCCATGGCCAGTGTCCTCGACTCCACACTCCACTGTGGTAATGCTACCAGTTACCAGTTGCTGTTGAGTCGATTCTAACTCATGGTGAGTTCATGTATGTCACAGCAGAACTGTGCTCCATAGGGTTTTCAGTACCTGATTTTTTGAAAGTAGATTTCCAGGCCTTTCTTCCGAGGCACCTCTGGGTGGATTCAAACCTCCAACCTTTGGGTTAGCAGTAGAATGTTTTAGCTGTTTGTACCACCCAGGGATTCCCCGGTGCTCTATTTGCGTGAGTGACAGAAGTCTCCCAACAACTCCATCAGGCAACAAGTCTCCTAAAAGAGGGAACGTGCTTTGCCTAAGATCACATGGAGAAGAATTGACAGAACCAGGGTTGAACCCAAGTCTATTGGACACCAAGCCCTTCCTCCTTGTCCTGACAAAATCATCAGTAATGTGTGTTATCTGCCTGGCACACAGTAGGGCCAGAAAAATGCTAATCATCCCCGCCCCTCCCATAGATTATGGCCACATTTCTCAACAACCTGACTTACCTGATCCAAAGAAGCCATTGAGGGGCTGTGGGGACAGAAAGCGAGTGGGGAGGCTGATGGAGGGGTGAGAGACAGGAGGAAGGCAGGCAGGACCAGGACTTCCTTCATATGCAAATGGTTCTGTGGATGCTGCGTTAATATTTCATTCTCTGGGGATCTGGTCTCTCATATTGGGCCATTGACAGGAGCGAGATTGTCCCAGGTGTGGCAGGGGAGGGGAAAGGGTGCAGGGCAGGGGGAGAGTGAGAAGGAGATACCCGCTTTGGAGGCCAGGCCCACCCAGGTGACCATCCTCGTCCTCGTTGGCCTTTCGTCTGTCTGTTGGTCCCGCTCTCCCTGTCTCCACCTCTGCCCCACCCCCCTGTCCTGGTAGTGACCCCTCCCCTTAACTTCCAACTTCACAGGCTCTGACTCAGTTTCCCTGTTGATTCCTGAGTTCTTTAAGGAGAGGGTCCCTCAGTTTCTCTTCTTTGCTACCAGGCCTTCCTCCTACTCCACCCCTACCCCCGCCATTGATCCCCCACCCGCGTCTTCAACACTGGAAACATCCGGAGAGCGTGAAATTTACAAGCACGTGACAGGCACCCCCTCCCCCAGCTCCGTGACCTGCCCCCATAATGTCCTGGGGGACTGTCAGATCTTGTCTTGTCCGATCAGTCTCAGGTCCCCCCCCTTCCCCGCCCGCAGACCCCGCTAGGTTGGCGCCTGAAGACGAGCTGGGGGCGGAGCCGGAGGCGGAGCCCGCAACAAAGACCGTGAGAGAGCGAGGGGGCGGGGGCGGGGCGGAATCCCGGCCGCCGGCGAGGCGGGGGAGGTGGCGGCTGAGGGTCGCCCTGGCCGGGCAGGCGGGGTCGCGCACGGTCGCGGTCCCCTCGCCGAGGCGCCACTAGGGCGGGCGGGGGACCAGGGCGCGGGCCGGGGGCGCGTCATGTGGCGGTTCACGATCCAGCCGCTGCTGCTGCTGCTGCTGTGCTCAGGCCTCGCGGGACAGGTAGGGGCCCGGCGGGCAGGTGCGGGCTCTGGGGTCTCCTGGAAGGGAGCGGGGCTCAGAGGGTTCCTGGAGAGGAGGGTTTAGGGCGCCACGAGCCCCCAGGCTGCAGGGCTTGCGAAGGGCGGGGGTCGCAGCGGGGGAGGGGCTCGACTTGGGGGAGATGAAAAGCCGGGCTTCAAATCCGACCTGAAGCTGGGATGGTTTGGGGGCCAGCCTGATCCTGGCTTCTGGGGTTCTCAACCCCTCAGTGACCCGGAGCTCACACCCCGCCATCTCTCTGGAGCTTGGAGATGGGGAAGGGACAGAGTTGGGGGAGAAACTTCTGAGGGCCTTGGGGTGTAGCGTACACTTCACTCCCCCCATCATGGCGGGAAGTGTCGGATTCTGGGGCCCCCACCGCCGCCCGCACCCCCAGTGTAGGGAAGGGGGAGAGACTCACGTGTGAGTGACTGACAGGGACCGTGTGTGAGGGGGTGCAGGTGCTAGGGAGGCGTGTATGGCTTTGTGTCTGTAGCTGGGTGTGACTGAGGGGAGTTTGTGTGTGAGGCTGTGAGGGTGTTTGTCCGCGGTATGTGAGTTGAGGTGTGACTGAGAGAGGGTGTTTGTACGTGAGGGAGTGCCTGCCTGTGTGACAGTGGGTGGCTGTGGTGGAAGAGCTGGTGTGGCAGAGCGAGACTTGTGAGCCTGCGACAGGAGTTGTGTGTCTGTGTGTGACTGGCTATGTGATTCTAGGCGTATTTCAGCAGCTGTAGCTGTGTGTAAAGGACTGTGTGTGACAGTGTCCCCACGACCATGTCCATCTGCCTGAACGTTGTACAAATGTATGTGACCAGGTGTGTGGCTGTGTGTGAGCTTTGGGGTGACTGTGTGTCACACTGTGCCTTTGGGTAAATCACTCTGAAAGGGGGTGTGAAGAATGAGGGCCGTGTGTGCAAATGTGTGTATGGCAATGTTTGTGTGTGTGTGGTCACTCAAGTTGCCACCTGGCACCCCCCTCCCTCCCCCCCCCCCCCCCCGTTCATGCTGTCACAGAAGCAAGTCTCCCTCCCAATGTTACCCCATCCCCTTGGGGGGCTTGCAAAATGTGCCGGGTCCAAGTTTTCTTCAGCTTTTGGGAAACCTTCTCTTGCCTCCTCCATCTTGAGGGTGGGAGCACCTTCAATTCTTCAGATCTGTAGATCAGAGGGAAGCTGAGATCAAAAATAATAAAATTTTTTGCGTGTTACTGCATGCAGGGTGCTGTTTCAAGCATACCGCATGAATTAAGGCATTTATTTAATCCTCCCAGCACTCTACGATGGGTGCTGTCATTACCCTCATTTTACAGATGAAGAAACTGAGGCACAAAAAAGTTAAGTCACGCACTCAAGCTCAGACAGCTTGGGAGTGGCAGAGCTAGGATTGAACTGAGACATTCTGGCTCCTGAGCCCACATGCTTACCCTTTTGTTAAATAAGCCACCTCTACCTCCATGGGGGAGTCCCTGGGTGGTGCAAATGGATAATTCACTTGGTTCAAATCCCCCCAGAGGCACTTTGGAAGAAAGGCCTGGTGATCTGCTTCTGAAAAATCAGCCACTGAAAACCTTATGGAGCACAACTCTACTCTGACTCACGTGGGGTCACCCTGAGTCAAAATCGACTCAATGACCATGGATGTGGACATTGCCTGTGTAGACGTTTCTAGGAGGGGATTGCTGATAGAAAAACAGTCCTGGTACCTTCCCTTTCCTGGTCAAGGGACAAAGGAATGGGCTCTTGCACCCACCCTGAGGGGAAATTGGGAGGGATGAAGGTTAGATGGAAGGGTTTCTGGGCCACAAGGAGAGATTGTGGAGTACCGTCCCTCATGCGCTGGGTGGGACAGGGGGTGTGCTAAGTGCCTAGCATCAGGTTGGCACACAGTAGGTTCTCAACTGCCAGAGAGAAGCAAAGAGAGATGGATGAGCGAAAGAAGCAAGAGACCCAAACACACACACACAAAAAAGAGACTGCTGGGAGAAAGGAACCAGGAACCAAGTTGAAGCTGATTTCCAAGAAGGATCCTTGAAACCACCACGTGGGGGTTCTCCCGTATCCCTGCCAGCCCCTAGGAGCAGTTGTTTCCCGGGGGAACTAACTCTAGATTTCCCTTCCCCCGCCAGAGTGGCTGCAGGTGCGGCAGAGTTTGCTGTGAGAGATGCTACTGGAGGGCCAGGGCTGGAGGGGAGAGGCTTTGGGGTGGCGCTAAACGGGGCATTGATGAGGGCGGGGCTAAACGGGGCTGCTTGGGGGGCGAGACTACATAGGGGCCAGTGAAGGCAAGGCTAAACTGTGGGTGGGGGTGGAGCTAAACTGAGGTAATAAGTTGGGGCGGGGCTGATGGGGTCATGCTAAGGGCTGCAGTGCCTCCAGGCGGCCACTGCCGGGGTTATGGGATCGTAAAACCGTGTCAGCCCCCACGCTTGCCCACCCAGCTTGGCATCCCAGGGGAAGGAGGAGCCTGGAGTGAGGATGAGATAGGATGCTCTGTCCCCCCTTCGCTCCCAACATCGCTTCCCAGAGCTCCCTCCCCGGCATCTGACCGGCCCTGGGCTCCACCAGGGGCCCTTCCTAGAAATCATTCAATCACCACGTGTTATTAAGCTTTGGGAATACAGCTGTGAGCCAAGCGATCAAAATTTCTGCCCTCCTAAAGCTGACGTTCTGGCAAAGGATACAAACAATAACCAAAGAAATATAATACAATGTAAGTGGCATGAAGGATAATGAATAGGCTAAAGGGGATTAAAGAGTGATGACACCATCGTGATCAGAAGATGTCTCTAAGGAGGCAGTATTGGAGGTGACACCTGAAGGAAGTGAGGGAAGGAGCCTTGTGGATATCTAGCGGAAGAGTACTCCAGGCAGGGAGAACAGCAAAGGTAAACGCCCTGAGGCGGGAATAAACGTGGTGTGTTTGAGGAGCAGTGAGGAGGCCAGTGAGGCGGCCAGTGAGGCTTGAGAGGAGTGAGTGAGGAGGAGGGTGGGGAGAGATGAGGGCAGGGAAGCCAGGAGGGACCAGACCACATGGGAACATGTGGGCTGTGAACCAGAGTTTGGATTTGACTGAGAGGACTTGTCAGAGGTGTCATCCATCCATCCATCCATCCATCCATCCATCCATCCATCCAGGGTCTGTCCCAGGTGTTCTGGAATCTGGCCCATGAGTGACCTGGGAGCTACCAGAGCGCTTGACAGCTCGAAGCCCCACCATCTTCCCTGTGGGGGAAGATGCCCTCTGTACTGGGAAGTCCTTCCTAAGATCTAGCTACATCTTAGCACTATCTGGGTTTGGGGCCACCTCTTTCCTTGGGTTCCTACAGGATGAGAGGGAGGAGTAGTTCCGTTGGGATTCCATGCCTCAGGGCCTTTGCACTTGCCATTCCTTCTGCTAGCTATGTTCCCCCAGCTAGCTATGTGGCTTTCTCTCTCTTTCCTCCTTCAGGTCTCTGCTCAAACATCACTGGCTCAGAGAGGTCTGTCCTGACCAACCATCTCAAATATTATCCCCCTCCCACAGCCACTGTCTGCGCTCTTATCCTGTGTTGTTTTTCTCTATAGTGTTTGCCACTACCTCTCCATGATTCGTTTATTCGTTCATTGTCTGTCTCCCCTCCAGAGGTCTTTGTTGTGTCCTCAGCGCCTAGAACAGAGCCTGGCACACAGTAGGTGATGAACAAATATTTGGTGACTAAATGAATGGATTGTTAGTTGCTGTCAAGTTGGATCTGACTCATGGTGACCCAATGAAACATTGCCCAGTCCTGTGCCATCTTCACAATTGCTAATATGCTTGAGTCTATTGTTGTGGTCACTGTGTATTTTGAGTGACTTCCAATCACAGGGCTCATCTTCCAGCACTATATCAGACAATATCCTGTTGTGATCCACAAGGTTTTCGCTGACTAATTTTCGGAAGTAGATCACCAGGCCTTTCTTCCTAGTCTGTCTTAATCTGGAAGCTCTGCTGAAACCTGTCCACCATGGGTGACCCTGCTGGTATTTGAAATGCCCGTGACATGGCTTCCAGCATCTTAGCAACACGCAAGCTACCACAGTAAGACAAACTGACAGACGGGTGGTGGAAATGAACGGATGGACCCCCCCATGTACACATGCAGACACACACATAGTTGTGGTGTGCCCAACATCTTTCTTTCTCCAACTGCTGGACTCCTGTGCCTGAAGGTCAGAGGAACAACTCTTACCTTGGACAAGCCTCGCCATAAATCTGTTTTGAGTCCACCACCACTCCTGGGTTGGAAGCATCAGGAAAGGCCATTTTCCTTACTTGTGCCTGCAATTCTGCCATTGTCCAAACCCCAAAAAACCAAACTCATTGCTGTTGAGTCAATTCCGACTCATAGCAACCCTATAAGACAGAGTAGAATTGCCCCATAAGGCTTCCAAGGCTATAAATCTTTGCAGAAGCAGACTGCCACATTTTTTCTCCCACGCTGCTGCTGATGGGTTTGAATCGCCAACCTTTGGGTTAGGAGCCAAACGCTTTAATCACTGTACCACCAGCACTCCTTCCACCATTACTGGGCACCACTATTTGGGATTAAAACGCTGTTTTCCCGGGTTCCTTTAGAAAATGTAAATGTCCCAGTTGGAGGAAAGAAAGTAAAAGGAAATCTGGAGGGCTTTGAGGGAATAAGTGAATTGGACAGTTTCCTCCTAGAGAAGAAAAGAGCAAGGGCGGGCCGGGCCTAAGATCAGGGAGCCGGAGTGACACCTAGTGGTGGAATGAGGTTTGTGCAGGGACTGTGTGTGTTGGTGCGGCTCTTCGATGAAGGTGTGTGAGTGTACGTGCCTAAGTGGTGTGCGGGTGGTGCGTCAGGGCCTGGACCAGCGTGAGGCAAATGAGGCACTCACCCCAGGTGAAAAACTTAAGAGGACGCAAAAAAAAAAAACCCTCAGTAACCAACATAAACGTTTTAGCTCAATATTTATCAAAATGTATGCCAAAATAATGAATACAATATCAGAATTGTAAAGACAGACAAGGATCAGGACTAGGGTGAGGTAAGTGAGATGAGTCACACAAGTACATGATTGTTGTTGTTGTTGTTGGGCCCTGTCAAGTCCGTTCCAATGCATAGTGACCCCATGTACAACAGAACGAAGTACTGCCCAGTTCTGCGCCATCCTCACAGTCTTTGTGTTTGAGCCCATTGTTGCAGCCACTGTGTCAGTCCATCTCGTTGAGGGTCTTCCTCTTTTTCGCTGACCCTCTACTTTACCAAGCTTGATGTCCTTCTCCAGGGACTGGTCCCTCCCGATAACATGTCCAAAGTAAGTGAGACAAAGTCTCGCCATCCTCGCTTCTAAGGCGCATTCTGGCTGTACTTCTTCCAAGACAGATTTGTTCGTTCTTCTGGCAGTCCATGGTATATTCAATATTCTTCTGCCAACACCATAATTCAAATGCAGTACGTGATCGGATCCTGTATTTACTTCAAATTTTGATGCTTTGTTTATCATAGATTTGGGTGTGTGTGCGTGTGTGTGTCTGTGTGTGTGGTTGTTAGCTGCTGTTGAATCAGCCCCTGACTCATGTTGACCCCATGCACAACGGGATTGGATTTTTGTGATCCGTAGAGTTTTCACTGGTTGTTTTTTGGAAGTAGATTGCCAGGCCTTTCTTCCTAGTCTTAGTCTGGAAGCTCTGCTGAAATCTGTTCAGCATCACAGCAACATGCAAACCTCCACTGACAGACAATTGGTGGCTGCGCTTGAGGTGCATTGGCCAAGAGTGGAGCCCAGGTCTCCCACATGGAAGGTGAGAATTCTGCCACTGAACCACCACTGCCCCCTTCCTGTGGTGAAATCTGTATAACAAACATAAGCCATTTCAGCCACGTGTATGTGTCAAATTCAGTGACATTAATTATGTTCTTCTGCTGGTGCTAACCAAACGGTCGGCAGTTCAAATCCACAAGCCCCTTTTAGAAACCATATAGGGCAGTTTCTGCTGTGTCCTATAGGGTTGCTATGAGTCAGGATTGACTCGATGGCAATGGGTTTGTTTTATACGCAATATGGTGAATGTTTTTGCATTAATTTTCACTTTTAAAAATATTGCATTAAAATATTATGTATCTTGATTACTGAGTTTTTTGCCCTCCCCCCCTTAAATTGTGTGACCAAGGCGACTACCTCACTCAATACCCTGGTCCCGGCCACGTGTGGAGGACCATGGGTGTATGTGCAGGGCCCAAGTGTGCAGAGCCTACCTCTGCGTGTGTCTGTAGTGCTCACGGAGTGTGTGTGTCTGTATGTTCAGGGATCATGTAGATGGCATTGGCCATGCGGAGCACAGTGACATGTGTGTGTCATAATCATGTCTGTATGCATTTACTACCTGTGTGTGTGTGTGTGTGCACACAGTGATTGTGTCCATGTATGCCCACCACATGGGAGTGTCTGGATTTCACTCTAGCCCAATGGCTGGGTATAGGCAATGACTCTGTTCCCAGAGTTCAGTGTAAGTGCCTGGGAGGAAGTAACTTGGTGTTTTCTCTTATTCATGCATTCATATATTCATCTAAATCAGTTGCCATCAAGTCAGTTCTGACTCAGGACGACCCCATGTATGTCAGATTAGAACTGTACTCCATAGGGTTTTCAGTGCCTGATTTTTCAGAAGCAGATTGCCAGGCCTTTCTTCTGAGGTGCTTCTGGGTGGACTCAAACCTCCAACCTTTCTGTTAGCAACCGAGCATGTTAACCATTTGCACCATCCCAGGACTCCGTATATTCAACTAGAAGGCATCCACTGAGAGCCTTTGGTGTTTCAAGCCTTATCCTAGACACCAAGGGCTAGGTGAAAGTTCACTCTCCCAGAGGATGGGTTGATGACTTAACTTCTCTGGAGAAGTTGAGCCTGGCTGCATTAGGGAGAAGGGGGCTGTGAGAGGAGCCCGAGATTTTGTTCCAACCCTTAGGGAACTCCTGTGTGAGAACATCGACATGTCTTCACCCCCAGGGTGGAAGCCCAATCTATCTCACAACTACATCCATCCAGAACTCAGCCACAAACCTAGGAGAAACCAGAAACGTACAGAGTAGTCAGAACAGACTTCATAAAGTCTGTATGCAAAAGCTTGTCCATGTTAGTCTGGGAACCCCAGTAGGCTCTCAGTGCCTGCTGACTCTTACCTTACACACAGTTCTAACAATCCTGGGCAACTAACATCTAACCTGTACTTCGCAGATGAGAAAACAGGGTGTCACAGCATGAGAAGAATGAAGCCAAAAGGCAAAGTCAGTTGAGGCCGTTGAATGAAATGGCCAACATCTCCTACCGTTTAGGTCCCAAGAGAGTCACTGTTATTCCCGAGAAAAATAGATGGTGAGCATATGATGAGCCAGATTCATTCTATTCTTGGTGTCTCTAGTAATTTCTACGTGAAGGACACTGAGCGAGGCACTGGGGGTGTGGAGAGGTGTGATAGAACCCTGCTGTGGAGCGGCTCTAATTCTCAGGTCCAAGAGATTTGTCAGGGAGACATGTGCAGCAGGTAGAAGGTACAATGTACAACATGTCCAGCATCAATCAGGCTTCCTAGAGGAGGTGGCATTTAAGTTGGTCTTGAAGCATGAGTGAGTGAAGATTTGAGAGTGGACATTCCATGTAGAAGGTCACTGGCCAAGCTAACAAGACCTCAAAGGAAACAGGGACTAGGTTGGAGTGTGGTTGGTGCACCTGGGGAGGTGAGATAGGAGATGAGCTTGGAAAGGTAGGTTGTGACCTAACTGTAAAGGCCTTGAAAGCCGTGTGAAGGATTTTAGAATTTATTGAGCTGGCAATAGAGAGCCATAGATGTGTGTGTGTGTTTTATGTAGAAGGTTTTAAGGCATAAAAGAAATGTGGTTGGATTTGAGTGTGGGACAATCCCTCTGGCTATAATGTGGAGGACAGACTGGATGCAAAGACAGAATTATTTCAGGAGCTGACCAGGCATGAGGCAAGTTGGCGGCAGCCAGAGGCACAGCAGGACTAACGTTTGCAGAGGTGGAGGATGCACCTCTCATTGTCTGGTGTCTGAGGTCCTCAACAAGGGCTACTGGCTCCTTTCCAACCTCCTCCTGGGATTCTGAACCAAGTGGGAAAATGGAGATGCCAGGAGAGTCACGGGGCTAAGAGACTTCCAGCAAGGAAAATGGGCGAGGGGGTGGCACATGTTTCAACACACTTTCAAAAACTTGCTGAACCAAGAAAGACTAAAACCAAGCAAGGGCTAGAAGGCGAACGCCATTGTTGACAGTGTGTACGAACACAAATAGGTGCCTTGTTTATGTGTGAGTGAAATGCCAAGTGGGGAAGATGACCCAGTTTGGCAGAGGGCGGTTGACTTGTTGCAAAAGGCTCTTAGTTTTGCTTGGCTTGTGGTTTCTAGCTTATGGGAAAGATGTATCATTTTTACCTGCTGCAAATCAGAGATGTAATTTATGTTTTATAACTGATAACCTTAACTTGTATTTTTAAGTAAACGTTTTTATTGATGTGAAACACATCTACAGAGAAATGCACAAATCATAAGAGTGTGGCTTGACAAATTGTCATGAAGTGATACTGTGTTACCAGCACCAGATCAAGAAGCAGAACTTCGAAAGAGTCCAGAAGCCCCCTCATGCCCCATCTAGTTGCTACCCACCCACCAAGAGTAACCACTAAGCTGACTTCTCTTACCATGGATTGGTTGGGTCTACTTTTTAACTTAATGACATGATTAAATATGTAGATTTTGGCACCTGGCTTCTTTTGCTTAACATTATGCTTGTGAGACTCCTCTATATTACTGTTGCGTGGTAGATTACTTGTTTTCTTTGCTGTGTATAGTGTTCCACAATATATTCATTTCACTGTTTGGGGGCATTTAGGTTAGTTTAAGTTTGTGGCTGACACCATCAGTGCTGATATAAGCACTCTGACTCACGTCTTTTAATGACTGTTCACATTTCTGTCGGGTATATACATATATACCTAGGAGTGGAATTGTTCGGTCATGCTGTTGTTAGGTGCTGTCGAGTTGGTTCTGACTCATAGCGACCCCATGTACAACAACGAAACACTGCCCGGTCCTGCACCATCCTCACGATTGTTGCTATGTTTGAGCCCATTGTTGCAGCCACTGTGTCAACCCATCTCGTTGAGGGTCTTCCTCTTTTCCACTGACCCTCTACTTTACCAAGCATGATGTCCTTCTCCGGGGACTGGTCCCTCTTGATAATATGTTCAAAGTACATAAGACAAAGTCTCACCGTCCTCACTTCTAAGGAGCATTCTCGCTGTACTTCTTCCAAGACAGACTGGTTCGTTCTTCTGGCAGTTTATGGTATATTCAATATTCTTCACCAACGCCAGAATTCAAATGTCTGAATTCTTCTTCAGTCTTCCTTATTCATTCTCCAGCTTCCACATGCATATGAGGTGACTGGAAATACTATGGCTTGGGTCAGATGCACCTTTATCCTCGAAGTGGTATCTTTGCTTTTGAACACTTTAAAGAAGTCTTTTGCAGAAGATTTGCCCAACGCAATACATCGTTGATTTCTTCATCGCTGCTTCCATGGGCATTGATTGTGGATCCAAGTAAAATGAAATCCTTGACAACTTCAATCTTTTCTCCATTTATCATGATGTTGCTTATTGGTCCAGTTCTGAGGATTTTTGTTTTCTTTATGTTGAGGTGTAATCTATATTGAAGGCTATAGTTTATGACCTTCGTCATTAAGTCCTTCAAGTCTTCTTCACTTTCTGCAAGCAAGGTTGTGTCATCTGCATTATATATTCCAGCTTCTCTGATTATTTGCTCAGCATACAGATTGAATAAGTATGATAAAAGGATACAACCCTGATACACACCTTTCCTGATTTTAAACCACTCAGTATCCCCTTGTTCTGTTCAAATGACTGCCTCTTTGTCTTTGTATAGGTTCCTCATGAGCACAATTAAGTGTTCTGCAATTCTCATTCTTCACAATGTTATCCATAATTTGTTATGATCCGCACAGTTGAATGCTTAGTCAATATAACACAGGTAAACATCTTTCTGGTATTCTCTACTTCCAGCCAAGATCCATCTGACATCAGCAATAATATCCCTTGTTCCACGTTCTCTTTTGAATCTGGCTTGAATTTCTGGCAGTTCCCTGTCAATGTACTGCTGTAACCATTTTTAAATTATCTTCAGCAAAATTTTACTTGTGTGTGATATTAATGATATTGTTAGATAATTTCTGCATCCCGTTGGATTACCTTTCTTTGGAATGGGCACAAATATGGATCTCTTCCAGTCGGTTGGCCAGGTAGCGGTCTTCCAAATTTCTTGGCATAGACTAGTGAGCACTTCCAGCGCTGTATCGGTTTGTTGAAACATCTCAACTGGTATTCCTTCAATTCCTGGCGCATTGTTTTTCGCCAGTGCCTTCAGTGCAGCTTGGACTTCTTCCTTCAGTACCATCGGTTCTTGATCGTGTGCTGCCTCCTGAAATGGTTGAACATCGACCAATTCTTTTTGGTACAGTGACTTTGTATATTCCTTCCATCTTCTTTTGATGCTTCCTGCATCACTCAATATTTTGCCCATAGAATGGTCATAGAGGAGACATATGTAGTGCTTTAGAAGATATTTCTAACAGTCTTCCAAAGAATGGTACCAATGTACACTCCCACCAGCAATGTATGAACATTCCAGTTGCTCCACATCCTCACCAACACTTGGTGTTGTCTTTTCCATTTTAGACATTTTGATGGATGTGTAGTGGTATCACACTGTGGATTTAATTTGCATTTCCTGATGATTGTTGATGATGTTGAGCACCTTTTAATATATTTATTAACTATTTAGAACCCTTTTGTGAAGTGCCTGTTCTAGTCTTTTGCCACTTTTTTTTCTTATTGATTTGTAGTAATGTGGTATGTGTGGTGTACGCATATATGTGTATATCCACACATACCTATCTATCTATCTTCAGGATATGAATTCTTGTTGGACATAAATATTAAAATATGTTTTTTCATTCTTTTAATGGCATCTTTGGATCAATAAAATTTCTTAATTATTTTAAATTGTTTAAAATATACACAGCAAAACATAGAACAATTCAACAATTTCTACATGTAAATTCAGTTACATGGACTACATTTTTCAAATTGTACAACCATTCTCTCCCTGCTTTTCTGAGTCCCCCCACCACATTGATATAAACTCACTGCCCTCTAAGCTTCCTATCTAACCTTTCAAGTTTCTGTTGTCAGTTTGATCCCACATAGATAGCTCTTTAAAAGAGCTCAATGCTCAAGGCAAACATTCTTTATCAATTAAGCTAAACTGTTGTTTGGTTTGAAGAAACCTTTAGGGGGTATTTTTGGTTAAGGTTTAAAGATTCTCTTAGGGCAATGGTTTTGGGGGTTCATCTAGCCTGAATGCCTTCAGCAAGTCTGGATCCCTTGAGAATTTGTAATTCTATTCTGCATTTCCCACCTCCCTTTTGATCAAAGATTCTTCTATAGAGTCTTGGATCAAAATGGTCAATAATGGTGGCTGGGCACCATCCTATTCTTCTGGTCTCATGGCAAAGAAGGCAGTTGTTCATGGAGGCAATTAGCCTTGTTTTTCCATTTCATCTCACTTACTTTGGACATGTTATCAGAAGGGACCAGTCCCTGGAGAAGGACACCATGCTTGGTAAAGTAGCAAAACGAGGAAGACCATTAATGAAATGGATTGACATAGTGGCTGCAACAATGGGCTCAAACATAGCAACGATTATGAGGATGGTGCAGGACCAGGCAATATTTTGTTCTTTTGTACATAGGGTCATTGTAAGTTGGTACCAACTCCACAGCACCTAACAACAACAACATTATTTATAAAACACTTAATTATAAAACACTTACTATGTCCCAGATACCCCACAAAGTGCTTTACAAGCATTATCTCCTCTCACTCTCCCCTTGGCTCATTCTGCTCTGACCACACTAGCCTCCTTCCTGCTTCTTGAACACATCACTCAAGCTCCTGCACCAGGGCCTTTGCAGTCGCTGTTCCCCCTTGCCTGGAACTCTTCTCCCAGATATTAGAACGGATCCCTCCTTCACCTTCTTCACATCTTGGCTGAAATGTCATGTTCCCCAACCACCCTGTTTAAAGTTAACTCCTGCCTTAGCCCATATTCCGCTTCCCCTGACATCCTATGGGTTTTACTTATTTTTCCAGTTTCTTGTCTGTTTCACCCAATACAAATGCCTAGGCAGGCAGGCATTTTTGTTTGATGTTCACAGTGCCTAGGAGATAGTAAGCTCTCAATAAATCTTTCACTTGATTCTCAGGACACCTGAGCCCTTTACCGTATGAGGCTCGTGGGTCCTCATCACCCACTTTGCAGATGAGGAAAGTGAAGCAGAGAGGGGCAGTCACTGCTGGAGAGAGAGGTCACACAGTGGCAGCACCTGTTGTCGCGCTCAGAAAAAAAGACGCTTATAAAGCCCCTCCAACGATCGGCGCTTCACCCGAGGCGAGCCCTCCGGGGCCGCCAGGAAAGCCCTGAGTCATCGCCGCCTCCAGACGGCGGCCACGGACTGAGGGCGGCGGTGGCGGCGGTGGCGCGAGGGGATGCGGAGACGCCAGGAGGGGGCGTGAGTGCAGGGAAAACAGAGGAAGTTAAAACCCAACCCGCGCTCCTCCGGCGCCCCACTGCCCCCACCGCCGGCTGGCGCTGGGGGTGGGGCGCACTGCACCCCCACCCACGAAGGGGCGGGGCCGAAGCCAGTCCCTGGAGGAGGGTTCTAAGTGGAAGTTCCCCACCCCACCCCAAGTTCAAGTTGTGTGTGGAGACCCACCTGGGACTTTCTGCAAAAGGCAGTCTCCGCCTCCGCCTCCCTGGTTACCGCGCTGACCCTGGTGTAACGGAAAAGCCTCTGCTGCCGAAGTGACCCCCCATTCCTCATCTGCACCCAAAGAATCGCGTCTGCTGACTCTGCACCACACCATCCTGGGCTTTCCCCGTCCCGAAACGACCGACGGGTCCCCAGAGTGGTCCTGGAACCGGGGAAGCCCCTTCCCCGAGGAAAGGAGACCCCTGGCTGACCGATTCGCGGGGGTGCACAGGATCAAGTCCCCAGCTGGGGGGTGCCTGCTCCCAGGTGGGAGAGCGCGCGTCTCGCCTTCCTAACAGCAGGGGCTGGGGACTTGGGACCCCGGCCCCCTGCCCGCTTTGGGGGTCGGAGTGGGGCGGCTGCCCCTTTAAAGCGGGGTGCGGAGGGGCTGCGCGCCGGGGTGGCCCGGGAACACCTCGGGGGGGGCCGCAGGAACGCCGTTGGGGGCGGGGCTGGGAATGCCGCGGCGTGGGCAGCGGGAGGGTTGGGGAGGGGACGGCCGATAAGGGTCCCCCGCCCCAGGGGGCGGTCCCGGGCGGGGACGTAGGCGGGGCTGCCCGGGCGTCCCCCCGCCCCCCGCGGGCTCCGGCCGGAGCCGTGACGTCACGGCGGCTGGAAGTGCCCGGCGCGGGAGGGGGCGGGGGCCGAGCGGCGCTTTATAAGCAGAGCCCGCCAGTGCCGAGCCGCAGCCGCGTCCCTGCCGGCCCGGCCCCCAACTCGCGCTCGCGCCCCGGGCGGCTGGGTGGCGAGGGACCGAGTGCCAGGCGGCGAGCCAGAGGAGGGACACGCGGCGGGCGGCCGCAGGGCATGAGGCGGGAGCGCGATGTCGGTGCCGCTGCTCAAGATCGGGGCCGTGCTGAGCACCATGGCCATGGTCACCAACTGGATGTCGCAGACGCTGCCCTCACTCGTGGGACTCAACGGCACTGTGTCCCGCGCCGGCGCCTCAGAGAAAATCGTGAGTGGCTGCCGCGCTGGGGGCGCTCCCGGGGGGCGTGGTGCCCGCGCTGCCGCCGCCGCCGCAACCCCCGGCCCCCCGCCCTGCCTCACCTTCCCCGCGCGCCCGGGGCGGGGGCGCCCTCCCGGGCATCGGGGCTGGACTGGGGGCGGAGGGAGCCCGGGACCCCCAGCCGCCCCCGCGCCGTTTAGTACTGTCATCGTTATTATTATTATTACTATTATCGTTATTATTAAGCAGTATCCGAGCGGCAACAACGTACTAGGCTCGTTCCCGCCTGGAGCGGAGGCGGCAGGGGCTGCGGAATTGAGCCTAGTCCCGGCTCTGTGGGGCGGAGCGGGAGGGTGAGATTAGGGGGGGCTGTGAAAGACTCGCCTCTGAATAACGGAGTCTCGGGGTCTCCGAATGTTTCTACCTTCTGGGTCTCTCTGCCTGCTGGTGTCTCTCGGTGGAGAGTTCCATTTCTCTCTGTTTTTTCCTCTGTTTTGTTTCTGTGTCTCTATTTCTGTCCCTGTCTCTGTAATCTCTGTTGCGCTGTTGTCTCTGACTTGGTGTCCCTTTTTGTCCGTCTCTCGTTTTCTTTCCCGGGCACGAACCCCCCACCCCACCCCGCCGGCACTTTCCTCCTCATTCCCTGCCTCACCATGCGCTGAATATTTATGTCATAACTCACCCCCTCTGGAAGGCACACGGGTCTCAGACTGGGGCAGGGGCTGAGGCTGCCTCCCGAAGCTCCAAGATTCCGCCTCCCTGCCCCCGCCCCCATCCCCTCTATCACCTTCATCCTCTGCTTCCCTGGCCGCAGAGCTTTCCTGGGCTGGGTAGCTCTATTGGGTTAATAAAGGTGGGCCTGGTGTGGGGAGAGGGGAGGGGGCGTCCTCCGTGCAAACTTCCTCAGCCTCCTCCAGCCCAGCCTCTCCCTGCTGCACCCCCACCCCGCCCTTCTGGTAGATCCTTCCTCTCTTCAATCTGTTTTCGGAACCCCTCCCACTACCTGGGACTGGGATAGATGAGGCTATTCTTCTGCCCGGGGTTTCCCCAACTTTGCCAGCCCCCCCTTTAACACCTGATGGCCATCACACCGCTTCAGTCCCTCCCCTCGCTGGAAGGAAAGAAGGCTTTGCTCCCAGGGATTGCAGGCAAGTGTGTGTGTGTGAGGAGCTTCATCCACTATGCCCAGGATTTGTCCAGCCCCTGTGTGTAGGTGGTATTGGACTTGGCACAGGTTAGGGCTTTCGGTCCACGTTTTCAAACTTGAACTCAACGTGTGAGATGGTGTCTATTTGTGTCGTCTCTCTCACATCGAGTGAGGGTGTTTGGGCGTGTCCCGGTGTGTCTAACTGTGCATGTGTTTCTGTATGTGTATGAGGAGGTTGCGAGTGTAGGGTGGGAGGAGAAAGTTTTTGTGCGTTTCCATCGTGGGGGTCCCAGTGTGTTTTACTGTGTGTGAGAGTGTGTCCCAGAATGAGTGAGGGTGTGTCCCTGAGTGAGCGTGTCTGGGTGTGGGTGTATCTGAGTGTGTATCTGCAGGTTTGTGTGTATTATGGGATTGCATGTGAATGTGAGTCTAAATAAGTGTGTCCCTGGACTGGTATAAGTGAGTATGAGACAACCTTGTTTTGCCTTCTGAGGGGGGAGAGAGATGGTGTCTCCTTGAAATTAGAAGCCAGATTCCCCTCCTCCCACCATCTAAGGAGTGTGAGCCTCTGTAACTGTGCTCGTGTTATGTACAGATGTGTGTGAATGCAAATATATGGTGTATATCTGGGAAATGTGTACATAGTGATCAAGAGTGATTTTGTGTGTGCGTATGTTTCTGTGCAAACGTGTGCATACGTGTGTATAATTGTTTTTGATGTGTATGTAGTGTGGACATGTATGTCTTTGTGTGTGTGTGTATGCAAGTGTGTACCTGTGAATGTGTTTATATCTGCCTTGTGTGCACTACGTGTTTTCCCTAAGTGTGTATGTGTGTGCCATGTGTGCACACGTGCACACACCGACCTCTTTGCCACTCTGGTATATCCGTAGCTAACAGCACCTTGATCCAATGCTTCCATGAAATCACCTGCTGAAAGCTAATGGTTCCCCTGTACTTGATTCCCACCCCACGCATCAGTCTCACACCAAGCATTACCAAAAGGACCTTGTGGAATGAGACACCAAAGGACTGTGACATGGGAGTGATAATCCCTACTTCACAGAACTGTTGTGGGTCACAGAGATTTACCATCCAGTTCTCCATTCATTCATCCATCTTTACACCCATCCACCCTTGTTTACACCCATATTCCATTCTACCATCCATCCGTCTTTTCATCCTTGTATCTTCATCCATTGATCTTTCATCCGTTATCCATCATCTGTCTCTCTATCTATCCTTCCATCTATTTTATTTATTCAGAAAAACTATTGGGTGTCTCCTTTACACTTAGCGTGTATATACTTGGAACCCCCCAGCTTGGTGCCTGACATAATAGATGCTCAGTTAGTGGTAAGAGTTTGAGTCAAACATATCTGGGTTTGAATTCTGGCCTTGTAGTTGACTAGCTGTGTGACCTCGGAGAGATTACTTAATCTCTCTAAACTTATTTTTCCTCACTAGTCAAGGAGAATTGGAAGTCCCCATTAGACTATACAACCCACGAGCATGTCTGTGTTTTGCTCCCCATTGAACCCTAAGGCCTGATGCATAGTAGGTCTACAGTAAATATTTGTCAGGTGGCTGAATCAACAATCATACCTTCATAAGGATTGGTGGATTCCACCTTCAAATGGAAACAAATGGCTGGGTGCAGAGTAGGTGTTCAGTAAGGAAGAATTGTTTTGTGCGCCAATGTGGCCAAGGACAGAGTAGGCCTGGAATAAACATTTGTCAAGTGTCTGGATCAATAATGTCACCTTCCTAAGGATTACGGAGAACAAAGGGAGTGACTAGACACAGAGTGGGTGCTCACTAAGGAGGAGTGGTAGGAAAACGTAGAGTGCCAACATGGGAAAATTAAGGAGTTCAGGACCCCAAGTAGTGTGAATTCCCAGAGTCCATGAGGCAGAAGATCGGATGCTGGTGATTAGCATTATAAAGAACCTCAGAGGCATGGTGAGGGTGAGCCCAGTCCCTCTGGCCCTGCTCATCTCTGCCTTCACCCTCCCCAATCCAGAGCACCAGCTTAGTATTCTTGTGGTTACAGACCATCTTTGAAAAGGGGGGAGGAGGAAGCTGCTGCCGCTGATACCTTTGGCCAGCTCCCCGCCATAAACCACCCCTGTGGGATGGGAGCCTTTGCAGAATGGCTCCTCACCTGGGGATCATAAATCCAGAACCAGACTAAGAGCTGGCAGCCCCATTGCCAGCAGCTGCCATCCTTGTGGGGCCTGAAGTGAGTTACCTGCATGTTGTACGTTATGTTCTTGCACATCCCCTCCCCCTTAAGGATGAGCAGGGAGAGAAGGAGGTGGGGAAGGGGCATTCTACTTTTGGGAGGATCCTTTTTCTTGTGGGAAGAGTAGGGGAAGGTCTGAGCTACTATCAGCAAAAGGCTAGGCTCTTTGAGGATGTTCTCATGAAGAACGAAAGCTCAGAGTCCTTTCCTGACAGTTTTCTGGGGAAAAAGCCCCAGCTTCTCTGTATCAGTCAAGAGAGGCTGAGTTACACTGCAGTAAGGAACAACCTCAAATCCCAGTGGTTTAACACAGCCCAGGTTTCCTTCTCGCTTGCACTGTATCTCCGTCATTGGCTAGGGGGAGGGAGAGAGAAGCGGGCTCTGTCCATGGTAGCTGCTCAGGGATCCAGGATGATGGAGGCTCCATCATGACAGGAAAAGGTAGTCACAGCAAATCACTCACTGGCTCCTGAAGTCTCGCCCTGCATGTGACACATGTTACTTTTGCCCACATTCTATTTGTCAAAGCAAGTCACATGGCCATGCCTAACCTCCAAGAGGGCAAGGAGTGTGGTCCTACCACACGCACCTGGATGGAGTGGCCGAGCATTTGTGAACAGCCCTAAACACCGTCCCACTCTGCAGCCTTTCCTCCTCTTCCCTAACCAAACCAAACCAAACCAGTTGCAGCTGAGTTGATTCCAACTCATAGCAACCCTATAGGACAGAGTGGAACTGCCCCACAGGGTTTCCAAGGAGCAGCTGGTAGATTCAAACTGCCAACCTTTTGGTTAGCAGCCAGTTGTTTAACCACTGCTCCACCTCTTACTTAAGCAACAATAATTCCCGGAGAGGGCATCTCCATTCATTCACTCATTTATTCAACAAATATTTATTGAGCACCTAATATGTGCCAGGGACTATTCTGGGTGCCAGAGATATAACAGTGAACAAAACAGACAGAAACCTTTGTCCTTGTGGAACTGACGTGCTAGGGCACGGGGGTGAGGTGTAATAAATAAATATGTAGACAAATGTATAATGTGTTAGGTGGTGAGAAGTGCTATCAAGAAACCCGAGACAAGGAGGATGGAGAGTGATGGAGGAACTACCTCAGATTGGGTGGTCAGGCAGCAGGAGGTGACATTGGAGCAGAGACCTGAAGGAAGTGAGGGAGGGGTCATATGGCTATCCAGGGGAAGAGAGTTCCAGGTAGAGGGAGCAGCAAGTGCAAAGGCCCTGAGGTGACAGTATTCTTGAAATGTTTGAGGAACCGTGAGGAGGCCAGTGTGGCTGGAGCAGAGCAAGAGAGGGGGAACACAGGAGGAAACAAGGACAGAGACGTGACAGGAGCCCTGTCATTCATGAAGACCTTGTAGGGACTCTAGATTTAAATTGCAACTCCCCATACACTCCTTGTGTCCCTTTTGTGCTTTATTTTTTCTCCATTGCACTTTTAACCTTCTAATATAATCTATGGAGCCCTGGTGGTGCAGCGGTTGAGAGCTACGGCGAGCTACGGCTGCTAACCAAAAGGTTGGCAGTTCGAATCCACCAGCCGCTCCTTGGAAGCTCTGTGGGGCAGTTCTACTCTGTCGTATACTGTCGCTATGAGTTGGAATTGACTCGATGGCATTGGATTTGGTTTTTTGGTAATATACTCTGTATAGTTAACTTATTTATTTCATTGTCTGATTGTCCCCACTACAATGTCAGCTCTATGAGGGCAGGGATGTTTTAAAAAGCAGCTTTTGTTGACTGTTGTAACCTTAGTGCCTAGCACAGCACCTAGCACATAGTAGGTGTTCATTCAATACATACTTGCTAAATGAATAAATTGATGAATAAAGGGGATGCTGTGTAGGGTTCTGAATGGAGAGGGATAAGACTCTACTCAGATGTTCACAGTTTCCCTCCGACTGCTATGGGAAGAAGGACAGACAGGAGTTGAGGGCTGGAGCCGAGAGACTAGGGAGTGGAGGCTGCTGCACTGGCCCACGTGAGCGATGATGGGGCTGGACAACGGTGGGGCCAACAAGGTGGAGAGAAGTAGGCACATTCTGATTTGACCCATACGTGCCATACACACCTACTCTCAACTGTGGACTTCCAGCTTCTGCTCAAACACCTTGAGATGTAAGGAAACATTTATTATGCACCTAGTTTGTACTGGGCAAGACACTAAAAAACAAACACACACACACACACACACAAAACCCAGTTGCCACTGAGTCAATTTGAAAGGCCAACCTTTCGGTTAATAGCTGAGTGCTTAACTGTTTGTGCCACCCAGGGATTCCTGGAAAAGTGCCAGACTATGGGATATAAAGATGAATAAGGTCCCTGACTTCAGTTAGATCACAGTCTCATCAACAGCGCATGGGACACGACAGGGCATGTGTGGTGGCAGAGATATGTCTGTGGTGCTATAGGGGTACAGAGGAGGGCACCAACACCAGCCAGGGTGTGATGGAGGTTTCCTGGTGGTGGCGGTGTCTAAACTGAGTATTAAAGTCAAGAAGGAAGTGGCTAGGTGAAGGGGAGTTAGGGCATTCCAGACAGAAGGAACAGAGTGGGTAAAGGCTCAGAGGTGAGAGACATCCTGGTGGGCAGAGACTGCAAGCAGTTCAGAGTTGCTGGAGATTCAAGGGCTGGGTTGGGAGGAGGCTGGAGGGCTGGGGTGGTCAGCAGGGTCCAGGTCACAGAGGCATTTGGCCTGAGATGCTTGTATGTCATCCTGTGTGCTGGAGGGCAGAAGCCTTGGGAGGGTTTGGAGCAGGAAAGGACTACAAGTGTGCATTTTTCAAGAGACTGAATTGTGAGAAAATCCTTCTAGATTGTGAGTTTGAAATCTGCCTCCTTTTAACTCTTACCCACCTCACTTGGACCAAATCTAACTTCTTACTCTGGCCCAACTCATTGAGCCTCAGCTTCTTCGTCTGTAAAATGGAGATACTAGTAAATTTTACCTTACAGTATTGTGCTTAGCAGAATGCATGACACATGTAAGGTGTCTATAAAAGTTAACTAGAACTGAAAGGAGCCCTGGTGGCACAGTGGTTAAAGCACTTGGCTGTTAACCAACAAGTCGGCCGTTTGAACCCATCAGCCACTCCACAGGAGAAAGATGTGGCAGTCTGCTTCCATGAAGATCACAGCCTTGGAAACCCTGTGAGGCAGTTCTACTCTGTCCTATAGGGTCACTCTGAGTTGGAATCAACTCAGTGGCAGTGGGCTTAGCTTGGGTTATAACCAAAAGCTTGGCAGTTCAAACCCTCCAGCTACTCTGAGGGAGAAAGATGTGGCAGTTTGCTTTCCTAAAGATTACAGCTTTGGAAACCCTATGAGCAGTTCTACTCTGTCCTACAGGGTCATATGAGTTGGAATCAACTTGATGGCAACGGATTTGGTTTGAGTTTGGTATCACAATAGTTAAGCACTTGGATGCTGATGGAAAAGTTGTCAGTTCGAACCCACCATCTCCTCTGTGGGAGAAAAGACCTAGCAATCTGCTCCTGTAAAGATTATCAGCCTAGGAAACCCTATGAGAGAGTTCTGCGCTGTCCTATAGGATCACTATGAGTCAGAATTGACTTAACGGCACACAACAACAGCTTGGTGGTTCAATGGTAGGATTCTCACCTTCCATGCAGGAGACCCAGGTTTGATTCCTGGCCAGTGCACCTAATGCATAACCATCACCTATCTGTCAGTGGAGGTTGGCTTGTTGCAATGATGCTGGACAGGTTTCAGTGGAGCTCTCGTACTAAGATGGACTAGGAAGAAATTCCTGGTGATCTACTTTTGAAAATCAGCCAGTGAAAATCTTATGGATCACAATGGCCCGATCTGCAACTGATCACGGGGATGGTGCAGGACTGGGAAGCATTTCTTTCTGTTGTGTATAGTGTTCCCATGAATTGGGGGCCAACTTGATGACAGCTAACAACACTAACATTGTTGTTATTATCACTATTATTGTTCCAAGACCCTGCGTGCCTGCATCTCTGACCTTGTACCACTCTTCCATCCCTAGATACCCTTCTTGTTCCTATCTCTGGAACTTTGCACTTGCTGTCCCATCCTCCAGGACATCCTCCCCCTCACCCCCCAGCTCTTCTAGTCAGCTCCTTCTCATCATTCAGGTCCCAGCTGTGGTGCTGTAGGGGCACAGAGGAGGGCACCAACACCGGCCAGGGTGTGATGGAGGTTTCCTGGTGGTGGTGATGCCTAAACTGAGTATTAAAGTCAAGAAGGAAGTGGTTACCTCCTCAGAGAAGCCTCCCCTCACCACCCCAGCTAAAGTGATGCCACCCTCCTATATGAACCTGTTTTATTTTCTGCCCAGTACTCATCCTGATGATTATTTGTTACCGTCAGTGGAATGAAAGTGCCACGCAAGCAGGGGTCTTGTCTCTGTTGTTCGTTACTGGTGACTTGCCATTCTGTTGTTATTAGTTGCTGTCAAGTCGATTCCAACTCATGGTGACCCCATGTGTGCAGAGTAGAACTGCTCCATAGGGTTTTGAAGGCTATGACCTTTTGGAAGCAGATGGCCAAACCTGTGTTCTAAGGTGCCTCAGGGTGGGTTTGAACCACCAACCTTTTTCGGCTAGTAGTTGAGCGCTTAACCATTTGCACTACCGAGGGATTCATCACCCCTTTTGAGCAATAGGTATTTCCTGAATGGTCTCAGTTCTGCCCTGCAAGACCTCTGCCCCTTCTTCCCAATGACACCTTTGAGCCTCAGGGTGGGTTTGAACCACCAACCTTTTTCGGCTAGTAGTTGAGCGCTTAACCATTTGCACTACCGAGGGATTCATCACCCCTTTTGAGCAATAGGTATTTCCTGAATGGTCTCAGTTCTGCCCTGCAAGACCTCTGCCCCTTCTTCCCAATGACACCTTTGAGCCTTAATGAGCATTTCTGTGCCCATCGAGTCTTCTCCCATGGCCCAGAACCACCCATTTAAAAAAATTTTCTATGTTCTTATTTCTCAACCCTTCACTGGGCATGTTGTCAATTTCCCATATAAAGGTAAGGAGTGGTGTTGCCACCAAAGAGCAGAACAGAGTCACCACCCACCAGCAGTCATTGGATGCTCTCTGTGCACCAAGTCCTGTGCTGGGGGCTGGGAATACTGTGGTGAACAGATAGACATGGTCCTTTCCCACATGAAGCTTCACAGGGAGACATAGTGAACATATAATCGTGCAAATGGCGATATACAAGCATAGTTTGGTAAAGGCCATGAAGGAAAAGATGAGCTATGAGAGCATTTAATAGAGGGGGGAGTGTGGTCAGGAAAGTCTTCCTTGAGGAGTAACATTTGATCTGAGGATGAGTAAGAGTTAAACCAAAAAAATCCAAACCCACTGCTGTAGAATCAGTTCTGACTCATGGGGACCCCATGTGTTACACAGTAGAACTACTCCATAGGGTTTTCTGTGCTGTGATCTTTATGGGAGCATATCCACAGCGCTGATGAGTGGGTTCAAACTGCTAACCTTTAAGTTAGTAGTTGAGCGCAAACCGTTTGCGTCATCCAGGGACCTTGAGTAAGAGTTAAGCAAAGGCAGAAGCAAGGGAGGTGGGGTAGAGGGAGAGAGGCCAAGAGAACACGTATGTAAAGGTTTTAGGGTAGGAGGAAGGTGGTGTGTTTGTGGATCTAGTGAGGTAGGCAGGAGCCTTTGCCATATGGTGTCTCTGACCACCACCTAAACCTGTAGCTGTTGAGGCGATTTTGACTAATAGCAACCCTATAGGACAGAGTGGAACTGCCCTATAGGGTTTCCAAAGAGTGGCTGGTGGATTCGAACTGCCAACCTTTTGGGTAGCAGCTGAGCTCTTAACCACTGCACCACCAGGGCTCCAACCACCACCCAGTCCACTCCAAACTTGATGCCAACATCCAGAAGGTGGCTTTTGCCCACACAGTCAGCACCACGGACAACACCACACACAGCTGTCCAGGGCAGTGGTCTGGGCCATGGAACCACTTGAGCATGGCTCAGACTGGCTGCTTCCTCTTCTAGAGAGAAGCACTAGTTTCTGCCTCTTGTTGGTGTGTTTCGTGCCCCAGCATCCTTCTCACCTCCGGCCCTGGGCGTGCACCTTTGTGAAGCTCCAGTGGGGAGCAGCGGCAAAGCGGGGCAAAGAAGAAAAGCAGCCAACTGGAGGAGGGCCGGGCACTTTGAGAGGGTGTGATGTAGAGTCGATGTGTTTGTATGTGGGAGGGAAGAGGCTGCCACTGGGAGATTGAGGGGACCAGGCTGGAG
Source organism: Dugong dugon (assembly GCA_030035585.1). Taxonomy (NCBI): domain Eukaryota; kingdom Metazoa; phylum Chordata; class Mammalia; order Sirenia; family Dugongidae; genus Dugong; species Dugong dugon. The sequence goes on along the minus strand of CM057462.1, from coordinate 13,754,074 downwards.
AGAAACTGGAGGCAGTAGGGGCAGGGGCTGCCTTGGTTTCCAGTCTTTGTCTGTCTAATCCTTGACACCTCTGTTTTTTAACTGCCTTTTCGAGCTTCTCTGCTTTTCTCTCATCTCTGTCTCATTGGCTATCTTTATTCCTTTCTCTGTGTCTTAATTGTATCCACAGCACAATAAATGTTTGTTGAGTGAATATTGAGGGTTATTTCTGGTTGTGTCTTGAGGTCTGCCCCTCTGTCCTTCTTTCTTGTCTCTGTCTCTCTCTGGATCACTCTCTGTATCTGAACTGGTTTCATCTTGTGTTTCTGTGTGTCTGTCTTGTTCTCTGTCTCCATGTGTTTCTTTTGTCTCTGACTCTGTCACCTTTCTGTGTTTCTGTCTCTACATAACTTTCATCTCTATGTCTGGGATTCTCTCTCCATATTGCCATGGTTGCTCTGTCACAGTCCAGGATGCTGATAAGAGGTGGACGGACTAGACAGCCTAAGAGGGCTCCTGAGACAGGACAAAGCCAGGGCTGGTGTTGGTGTTAGGAGGGATTCAGTGAGGAAAGGATGTGTCAGACCAGCACAAGCCCCTGAAGGCCTCAGAGACAGTCAGGGTGTTGGGACCTCTGGTGATGCTGGGGCTGGGGGCCTTTGATTAGTGCTTAGGGTCGGGGCATCTAAGCTCTAGGCAAACCCGTGCACTCCATCCTCCATTTCCACTCCTTCCTGATGCCCAGGAGGGTGTCCCTCTAGGACCCGGCCCTCAGACCTCAGCTCTGGCTCCAGGATGGAACAGCTGTCTGGGCTGCAGCTGCAGAAGCTCATTTTGAACAAGGGAGATGATTGCGGGAGTGACTGGGGGAGGGAGAGGGAAGGGAGGGTAGCTGGGACCAAAGAGGAATCAGGCTTGATTGTTGCTGCTGCTGCAGCTGGTGGTTTGCCCAGGCGATGGGGAGGCCAGGATGAGGTGAGAAAAGGCAGAGGAAGGTCGGTCTGCCCAGCCGTCAGTCCATTTGTCCCTATTTCTGGTACTCCTTGTCACAAAGTTTCTGTGCCTGTCTCTCTTTCAGAGCCTGTCTCTGGGTGTATCTATCTGTCTGTCTTTTTCTGGACCTCCCCACCTGCCTCTCTGCCTCTGTGCCTCTCTGCCTGTGTCTCTCAGCCTCTCTGCCTGTGTCTCTCAGCCTCTCCTGTTGCCTGTTGTTCCACCTTCTGCCCTGACTTTCAGCTTCCCCATCTCTCTCCGCCTGTATCTCTCTGTCTGTCTGCTACCTGGTCTGGATCTCTGTGAATCTCTGAGCCTTCTTGCCTGTCCCTTGCTGCTGCTGTCATTATCAGAAGCACAGCTAAGGTTCAAGCAGCCTTTGGAGTGCTCTTTCTTTTCTTGTCATTTCTACAATACTCAGGGGCTGGAGACAAATTGAGGTGGCAAATTCCCGGGAAACAAATCGGATGGTGTCCTTCAATAAAGGGATATTTACAAAGATATCTCAATTAGGACTAATTAATTAAGCGAGCCACTTCCCCTGCCCTCTCCACTACCCTGTGGTCCTGCAGCCTCCTGGGAGAGAACCAGCCAATGAGTGGATGGCAGAGCCTTGTGCTCAGATGGTGTCTGGATGTTTAATTTATAACCTCCTCTCCTCGCTGCCCCATCAATCCATCCGGAAAGGCAAGGTGGCCACGGGTGTGTAGACTCGGGCAGAACTGGAGACCTGCCTGCCTCCCAGAGTGTGCTAGGGCGTGTGAGTGTGTGTTGGAGGCTGAGCCTGCATGTCATGGTGTTGTCAGCGTGTTTGAACGTGTCAGGGCATGTCTTCATGGCAGGGATGCCCCCTTTGGGTAAGGGGAATCTGATAGTGACTGGGCGTGTCTGAGCCATAGGGGCATGTTGAGGTGAGTCAGAGGGAGTCTCTCATGGAAGGAATAGCTGAGCATAGGAGGCAGCCTAAGTGTGTCCAGGCATGATGGGGCATGTGGAGCACATCTGAGGATATGGCATGTGCCAGGGCCTCGCATGGCATGGCTCCTATTCTATGCTATTAAGGCCTGTACTTGCAGGTAAAGCATCTCCTCAAGGGCGTATCAAGGTATGTCTTGGAAGGGGTCCAAGAGGTGTGACAGGATCTAGTGCTCCCAGGAGGAGGAACTGGTCAGGCCCCCAGCTACATACCCTGAAACTCCCCAGCCTCTTCAGCAATGGTGAATCAGGAGGATTGAGTTCCAACTCTTGATCTACTATCTTCTCCTCTGTGGCCTTCTTCCCCTAGTGCATGGCTTCAGGGTTGCCAGTTTCCCCATCACTATAATCCCACCAGGATCCTTAGGGTCATTTCTCCACCCCACCCCTGCCTGCTCCTTCCCACCCCACACAGAGGAGTTACTGATGCAGAAGGGAAAGTGTTGCTTCTCACATGTTACTTTCCAGTCATGAAGCCCTCAATACAATGCCCAGCCTGGGATTGGGGCCCTCAGTGTTATGACCGAAAGGGTGATTCAGCCTTCACATAAAGACGGGTCTGATGATGCAACCCTCAGTGTAATGCCTGACAAGGTAATGCAGCCTTCAGTATGATGACAAGACTAGCAATGTAGCCCTTAGTGTGATGCCAGGGTAGTGCTGAGGCCATAAGCATATCTCAAAATGTGACTGAGGGTTTGAAGACAGGCACTGGCTGTGATATTAAGTGCAGTGAGAAGGAAGGGAAATTTGCTCATCTGTTGAGTGCAATCTCCAGCAATTCCAGGAGGCCAGGATTCCCCAACTCCACTGGCTGAGGCTGGCTCCATTAGCCCTTGTAAATGCCAAGTGACCTCAGCTGGACACCAGGCTTATTAGTGAAGCATAAATTCTGCAGAAATATTTCAGGACTGACTGTAATGCTAATGAGTCAGTCGGGAAGACCTCAGAGAGCAACTGCGAGAGTGTACACAGATGTCAGTTCCTACTGCAAGCAGTGTAGGAATGTTCGCAGATACAGGCAGTGGCCATAGATGGAGAATTACACGTGGCAGGGCACGAGTGTTCCTGAATGTACACAGATGTATAACTTGTATGTAGCTTCTGCATGGACATACACTTGTGTACATGGCTGTCCAGAATAGCACACAGATGGACATGGGTTGTTTACAGAGAGATGTACACCTGGGTGATGGGTACACAGGTTGGCACGTTGTGGCAGAGCAGTTTGTGGATCTAAGCAATGTGCACTTACAAACGTTGCTATAGAGTGGTATATCGGCACAGATGGTGAAGGATAGAGGCAAGTAGACACAGATGTATGCAGTGTACAGATAGAGTTGTTATGCAGATTGACTTGTGGGCTCAGGGATTGTACACAGAGTCTATGGAAATGGAATGCAATGTATATGGAAATGGAATGAAAATGTCTCAGCAAAGATCTGGGCAACAGTGTGCAGATGCACACACGTGCCCTTGGCCACTGACCCACACTGTCATTCACCTAGATATACACTGGTGTGCACGTGTGTATGTGGCTAGTCATAGATGTGTCCAGATGTTTCCAGGTGCCTGAGCATAAGCCTGGATGTCCACAGACAGTCACAAAATCCCTGGGTATCCTAATGCCTACCTGTTGGTATTTTGGGACATGAGTGACCAAATCCCCAGAAATTCCCTGGACTTCTGGCAAAGCGAGATCTCAAGACCAACAAGTGTGGTCTCGGAACTGCCCCCAGGCCACTTTCAGAGGACCATGGAGGGGAAGTCCAGAGTCACATGGATGTCTGTGTGACCCAGCAACACCATCCAGGAACACACAGCCTTAAGCCTTGCTCATCAGGGTTTCTTAGCTGAGATTCTTCCCTGTTTGCTATTCCCTCCTCCCATCAGAGCTAATCATGGAGGTTAACACTTAGAAAGGAGCCATGGTGGCCCAGTGGTTAAGCACTCGGCTGCTAACCGAAAGGTCTGTGGTTCGAACCCACTAGCTGCTCCATGGGAGAAAGATATGGCAGTCTGCTTCCGTAAAGATTACAGCCTTGGAAACCCCATGGATCAGTTCTACTCTGTAACGTGAGGTCGTCATGAGATGGAATCGACTCAACGGCAGTGGGTTTGGTTTCTGGTTTTATCTGCCAGGTGGAAGTCCCTGGGTGTCTGCTAACCAAAAGGTTGGAGGTTTGAGTCTACCCAGAGGTGCCTTGGAAGAAAGGCCTGACAATGTGCTTCTGGAAAAATTAACCATTGAAAACCCTATGGAGCACAGTTGTACTCTGACACCCATGGGGTTGTCATGAGTTGGGGTCAATTCAGTGACAGCCGGTGGTGTGTGCCAGGTAGACAAGACAGACAAGGCCCTTGCTTTTGAAGAGCTGACATTTTAGTTGGAAGAGACCAGTAACAAACAGACAAGAAATTATCGCCCGACAATAAGGGCCACGCAGAGAGTTAAAGCAGGGGGAGGGATGGTGGCGAAGGTGGGGCTACTTTGGATTCAGAAGCTCCAGCTCCTGCCTCTCCCACTGGCCTGTCCCCCTCCTTGCTCTGGAGGCCCCTCATTTCTGCACCCCTCACTTCAGCCTGCACATAGCTCTCGATTTCTGTAGCCTCAAATCCCCCTTACCCAAGCACCTTCAGTTCCACACCTTTTAATCACCTTGACCTCTGTGTTCACATTTCGTCTTCCTGGCCTGGAGGATTTGGCTGGTTCCACTCGTCCCAGGAATCCACTCATTGTCCAATTAGCTGAGACTGGGCACCTCAGTCACCTGGGAAACATTATGGAGGGCTGCTGTTCTGTAGGGATTTACAGGCAGGAGCATTCCCTTGGGAGAGGTACTGGGAGGGGAGGCATTGATAGACCCAGTCACTCACTCATTCGTTCATTCATTCACTCGACAGACTCTAATTGAGTGCTGAGTGTCTGCCAAGCACTGTTGTGGGTGCTGAGACATGGCTGTGAAAGTGATGGATTCTGCCTCAGTCTTGCAGTGTGTATGTTATACGGGAGACACAAGAAACATGTAAACAAATAAATAAACATAGATAAGTGCTGTAAAGGAATCAACAGGGGGATGTGAGCAAGAGTGACTGGAGGGTCAGGGAGGCTGTCTGGGAAGGAGACGTTTGAGCAGAGACCTGACAGATGAGAAGGAGCCAGCCATGACAAGAACTGGCAGAAGGAACTGCAGGTGCAAAGGCCTTGAGGTGGGAATGAGCTTGGTGCATTCTGGGAAGAGAGGGCCAGGGTGGCTGGAGAGGGGGAGGGGATGAGGCTGGACAGGTAAGCAGGGCACACTGTGTGCAAGGCCATACAGACCACAGTGAGTTGTTGGTTTTTCTTCTACATGCAGTGAGAAGCCCCTGGCCAACTTGTAGTGGGGGAAGGTCATGAGCTGATTCACATTTTGAGAAGATCCCTCTAACTGCTGTGTTAGGAAATGGATGCCAGGCAGTAAGAGTGGAAGCAGGGAGACCAGGGAGGAGGTGACTGCAATAGTCCATGCAAGACCCAATGGAGACTGGGCCAGAATAGAGGCAGCAGGAATGGTGAGCCATGACAGATTCAGCACGTGTCTTAGAAGTAGAGCTGACAGGACTTGCTGAAGGATCAGATATGAGGGGTGGGAGAAAGAGAGGACCAGAGAAACGGGGTGGTGCCTGGAGAGAAGCATGAGGCCTAGGGAGGACTTTTAAAAGGTGGAGGGACCAAAGTAGACCAGATGTCAGCCGGTCACCCTGCCACTTAATAGCCAGAAGAGACAATGACCTGAACCCCCTTCCATGCTTCCAACTTCTTGCCTCTGCTGAATTCTTTTTCTCCACTCAGCTTCTTGTGCCATTTACTCTTGGCTCAGATCTTTACCTGGACTGGAAGCTCAGCCCCTGAGGTCATCCTGAAAGCAGTGGGGCCATCCATATATTTATTTAGCAAGTATAATTGAGGACCTACTATGTGCCCACCACTGTGCTCTTCACTGGGGATAAGCTGGTGAGCCAAACAGACATGGTCACATGGGGCTTCCTGCAAAATGGGGAGACAGATCATGATCAAATAATCACAAAGGAATATAAATGGCAGATGTGATATCTGATGCTTAAAAAACAAACAAAAAAAAACCCCAAACCTGTTGCCGTTGAGTCAATTCCAACTCATAGCAACCCCATAGGACAGAGAACTGCCCCATAGGGTTTCCAAGGAGTGCCTGGTGGATTCAAACTGCCGATCTTTTGGTTTGCAGCCAAACACTTAACCACTGGCGCCACCAGGCCTCCATCTGATCCTTGGTGCTACCCAAAACCAAACCCACTGCTGTTGATTCAATTCGGACTCATAGCAACCCTATGGAGTTTCCAAGACTGTAAAGCTTTACAGAAGCAGACTGCCACATCTTTCTCTCACGGAGTGGCTGATGGGTTCGAATTGCCAACGTTATGGTTAGCAGCAGAACACTTTAACCACTGTGCCACCAGGGCTACTCTTGGTGCTACAGGGGCTTCTAATAAGAGGATTTGATCTAATTTGGAAGGTCAGAGAAAGCGACACATAAGCTGGGATCTGAAGCAAAGAGGAAAGGGTGGTCTGGGCAGACAGAATTGCTTATGTAAATGTCCTGGGGTGAGAGGAAGTGTGGAAAGCATGAAGGACTAAAGAAAGGGGAAGACATTTGGTGAAGGGAAGAACAGCACACACTGCAGGGTAAGTCAGCACAACGGGACTAAACCAAAGCTAAGAAGTTTCCTGAATACAATCAAACACTTTGAGGGACAGAGTAGGAGGGGCTGGGGTCTGGGGACCATGCTTTCAGGGGACATCTAGGTCAATTGACATAACAAAGTTTGTTCAGAAAATGTTCTGCATCCTGCTTTAGTGAGTGATGTCTGGGGTCTTAAAAGCTAGCAAGCGGCCATCTAAGATGCATCCATTGGTCCCAACCCACCTGGAGTAAAGGAGAATGAAGAACACCAAAGACACAAGGAAAGTATTAGCCCAAGAGGCAGAAAGGGCCACACAGGCCAGAGACTTCATCAGCCTGAGGCCAGAAGAACTAGATGGTGCTCTGCTATCACCAATGACCGCTGTGACAGGGAGTGCAATAGAGTCCCTGATGGAACAGGGGAAGAGTGGGATGCAGAACTCAAATTCTAGTAAAAAGAACAGACTTAATGGGCTGACTGAGACTGGAGGAACCCCAGAAAGCATGGCCCCTGGACTCTCTGTCAACCCAGAACTGAAACCATTCCCGAGGCCAACTCTTCAGTCAAAGATTAGACTGGACTGTGGAACATAAAATGATACTTGTGAAGAGTGTGCTTCTTAGCTCAAGTAGATACATGAGACTAAATGGACAGCTTCTGTCCGGAGGTGAGATGAGAAGGCAGAGAGCATCAGGAGCTGGTTGAATGGACACAGGAAATCAGGAGTGGAAAGGAAGAATGTGCTGTCACAATATAGGGAGAGCAATTAGGGTCACATAACAATGTATGTATAAATTTTTGTATGAGAGACTAACCTGAATTGTAAACTTTCACTTAAACTACAACAATAAAAAATAAAATAAAAAAAGAAAGGGGAAGACAGTGTAGGATGAAAGTGGAAAGGTAAGTGAAAGACAGAGCTGCAGGGCCTGAGGCCATGTTATGGAGTTTGAACTATGTCCTAAGAATGCAAGGAATCCACCAGTAGGGTTTGGTCAAGAGGATGATATGATCAGATGGTATTGTAAAAATTCTCTGAGGCCCCCATGTGGACTGGAAAGAGAAAGGGTAGATAGAGGTGGACCAGGTGGGATACTTTCTGAACTGTCCAGGAGAGAGGTGAGGGCAGCTTGGACCAGCCAGTGCTGATAGAGAGGAAGAGTCATGCATGAATTCTAAAGATATCTAGGAGTTGACAAGACCTGGTTGAAAAACAAACAACCAAACCTGTTGCTGTTGAGTCGATTCTGACTCATAGCAACCCTATAGGACAGAGTAGAACTGCCCCATAGGGTTTCCAAGGCTGTAATCTTTCCAGAAAGAGACTGCCACATCTTTCTGTCCCGGAGCGGCTGGTGGGTTCAAACTACTGACCTTGAGGGAGTGGAAATGGGGAGAGGATGATTCCTGGGTGTCTCTGACCTGGGTGGACAGAGATAGTGACACAGAGTGTTGGATGACAACCAGGTTCAGAAGAGAGGATCTTGCACTCCCTTTTGAGTATGTTGCGATTGAGATGCTTTTGAGAGATCCAGGAGGGGAGTCAAGGAGTCAGATAAATACATGGATCTGGAGTTCTGAGGACATATATGTATGTCAGTGGTGATGGAGCTTCGGGCAAGGATGAGAGCCCCTAGAGAAAGAGTGAGATAAGGAGGGTGCTTAGGGCTGAATCTAGAGCAGTGGCTCTCAACTGGAAGTAATCTTGCCCCCACAATCCCTGGGTGGTGCAAACAGTTAATGTGCTCACCTGCTAACCAAAAGGTTGGAGGTTCAAGTCCACCCAGAAGCATCTCAGAAGAAAGGCCTGGTGATCTACTTCTGAAAAATCAGTCATTGAAAACCCAGTGGAGCATGGTTCTACTCTAACACACGTGAGGTCACCATAAGTCAGAGCTGACTTGATGGCAACTAGTTCTGGAGACATTTTGTTGTCACAGCTGAGGTGAGGGGTGCTACTGGCATCTAGTGAGTAGAGGCCAAGGATGCTACTCAACATCCTACAATGCACAGAACTGAATTATAACTAGCCCTAAATATCAATAGTGCTGAGGTTGAGAAACCCTGGTCTAGAGGAACATCTGCTGGCCAGGTGGAGGAAGATGAGTCTGGAAAGGAGGTGCAGCCAGGTAGGAGGAAACCGTGCAAACATGTGTCATAGTGGCTAAGGGAAGAAAGAGAGGGCAGTCAACAGCTGAATTCTCTGGGAGGTTAAGAAAGATGGAGAGCTGAAAAGCATCCACTGAATTTAGAAACATGGAGACCATTGGTGGACTTTGCAGGAGCTGTTTGGTTATACAATGGGGTCAGAAACCCGGTGGGAGTGGTGGAGGGTGAGTTCAGGAAGTGAAGAAATGGAGATAGTGTAGGTAACTAAGAAGACAAGTAGGAGGCAGATGGAGGGATTCAGGTAGGGGTTTTTTTTAATAATAAGAGGAACTTTAGCTTATTTTTTAAAAGTTCCACTTGAAAGAAGGGGACTGAATATACAAGAGAACGACAGGATATTGACTGTATAAGATTCCTGAGAAGGCACAAGAGGACCAAAGCAAGGATGGCCTCATGAGCTTTAGGAAGAAGGGCAGCTCCTCCATAGTAACAAGAGGGAAGGGACAGGATGAGGCAGAGGTTTGTAAGTTGCTACAGGGAAGAAGAGGAATTCCATTTTATGGTTCTCATTTTCTCTGGGAAGTTTGGAGGTGAGGTCAGGGAAGATTGGAGGAGAATGGAGGTTTTCAGCCTTCCTGTGTAGCTCCAGCCACCCCGCAACAAAGTACACTGGCCCTCCCTGTGGTACACACCCATGAAGAATGCTCTCTTTAAAGTCCCCTCCTGAGCCTGGGGAGAGCTCAGATGGTGGGATGTCCAACTCCAGTTTATCTATGATGATAAGACTCATGACGGGTTCTCATAAAGTCCCCAGCTCTTAAAGATTAATGCCATTTGTAACAGCGCATCGGGAAAGCCTTATAATAATCCTTGAAAAAGCCCATAAAATTCAAGTTAATGAATTTTAGATAATGGCACTGGAAAAAATAAAATCCCTTTACTGTCATTAATCCTGGGATACATCAGTCATTTTCAGTGGACATTCACCCAAGAGGCACTCGGCACTTTGGGGGACATGACTCCACGAGTAGGAAGATGCTCAGGAAGAGGAAACCTCAGCCATGGATTTCTCTTGAATTGTGAAAAGGACAAGGTGGACCCTGGGACTAGGATAGGCTGGGGAAAACTGGATTCTGGGATAGACCGGGCTCAGCTCAGGTTCCAAGTTGGGAGACCTGGGACAGAATAGGGATATACCCCTGAGCTCTTAAGATACTTCATGGATGACTCTGAGACAGATTAGGGTCAGTCCCAAGCCCAGGATAGACCAAGACTGAACTTGGGTCTAGATAGATTAGAGATAAACCTGGTCCAAGGAGAACCAAACCCAAGTTCTGGGTAGATTAGGGCTACATTAAGGACTTGAGATAGACAAGGCCAAACCCAGGTCTTGGATGGACCAGGGGTGCACTTGGGTCCTGGGATAGATCAGGGTTGGACCTAGGTCTTGTGATGGACCAGGACTTGACTCACATCCTGCGACAGACCAGACAGAGCCCATGAAGGTAGAAGATGGGCTTATCTTGGGGAAGTTGCAGGAGAACAGATTTGCCCTGTGAGGCCTCCCTACTAGTTGGGTCATTTCATTCAAACTGTGGAGTGCCTCTGGGATTAATACCCATACCAAATGACTCGGCATGTCCCAGGATTAATGAAGGGAAGGGAATTTTATATTCCAATGCTAGGTCATCCCAAGTTTTGATCCCAACTGGGCCCATGGGCCTGAAACATGCTCAGCTAAGCCAACGGCGTGGGGATGTGCAGGGTGGCCATACCTCCCTCCAACGTTGGGCTGTGACCACTTTGATCCAGATGTGAGTGATGTCTACACTCCACACAGGCTTGTCACACGCAGGGGCTCACACATTCCCACAGCAACAGATGCACATGCAGTCACACGTACAAATGCATACACGTGCCTCACACAGCACTACACTTTGCACAGACATGCACACTGATACAGCAGTCACACACAGACCCTGCACACACATGCACAGACAGTGACACACACACACCTCATCACAGTGTCACAAACACCCACCAGCCAAGCTAACACATGCATACGTAGCCTCCCACACTATGATGCTTCCCCAGTGATCACTGTGACACAGCTCCAGGGGACATGGTGTTCTCTGAGGATGGTGCCCCCTAGAGTTGTGCAGTGCAGTCCCCTGCCCCTCGTGTTCACATTTTCACACCCATGTACATGGTCTTGCACATCTGTACTCATCCACTGTCTTCCATGCTCACACATGCCATTCCATACATTTCAGATACTCGCACACTATAAATGGCTACACACTCATGTGTGTTCTCGGCACATGGATGTGAATGTCCTGCTCTGCCACACACCAATCTCACACATTCCCAGGCTGGGTGCTAGTCAGCACAGGCGAGGCTTTGCTGCATAACACACAGCCCCCAAGTCTCAGCGGATTATCACAGCCAAAGTGTAGCTTTTGCTCATGCTACATGCAGGTTGGCTGGGGTCTCTGCCTAGTGGGGTCACTCATACTCCCAGCTGATGGAGGTGTCACATCAGTACACATTCCTGCAACTGCTGAGGCAAGAATGTGACAAATTGCCATTGGCCGTTAAAACTCTCACCTGGAAGTCACTTCCGCTCACCCAGCATTCATTGGCTAAAGGAAGTCACATGGCCACGCCCACCATCAGGGCTGAGGAAGTCCAAGTCATATCGTGTGCTCAAGGGAGAAGAAATGGAACATTTGTGAACAGTTCTATCGACTCCTCAGTCTCTTGCACATTCAGAGTTACACGCTCGTATATACATGTCCACACACTCAGTTTCTTTCTTACCGTATAGACCAGACCTTATGCCCCGTTCCCTTCCAGGGGTTGAAGCATCCCCTCCCCACAGTCTGCCTCCAGAACCTATTTCCTCGTGCTGCATCAGAGAGGTCTCCCCCTCCCTCCCAAGGTGGGGGTCCCAGGGTAACGTGTTTCCAAGCCAGAGCTGGAGCAGGAGCCAAGAAAACAGTGCAGACACCTTCTCTGCCCCTGGAGTGGGTGGTATTTTTCCACAGACACTGGGGAAGAATGATAATAGGCATTGGTAGTTCTCTGTTATTGGCCAAGAACCTTCTTCATTTTGCCAGCTGCTGCTTGGAAAAGGAGCCTGAGAGGAGAAGGCAAACCCAGAGAGACCCCCTCCTCTCACCTGCCCACCCTCCCCACACCACCGGGGACCCTCTCCTTCCCCTCTTGGCCTGCCCCACTCTGCCTTCCGACTACTTAAATACTATTCCAAGGCAGGAAACTCATGAATATTTATAGGGGCCTGGCAGTGAGGGAGATAAAAAAAAAAAATAACATTTGGAATTTATGAACCAGGAGCCATCTATAAATAACAGGCCTGTGGCTGACGGGTTCTTCTTCACCTACCACGTTCCTTTAACTTCAGCTCCAGCCCCATCCAGGCCTCCCTCAGCCACCCCTCCTCTCCCGCACAGCTTGACTGTGGACGCATGATCATCACACGCATGCACACGCTTACCTAGACCTGCAGACACGGACATGCCTTCACACCTGCCTGCAGTCTGGTTCCTGCCTCCGTTTCACACCCAGATCTTCACACCAAGTCTGCTTGAACAGGGCTTGGCAGCCTCCTGTGTCACATTCGGGCACACGCAGGGCCACTCCCACTCAGACCAGTGCACACACAGCCACGCACACACATACACACACACACACACTCACAGACCCACAGTCCCAGCGTCATGGCACCAATCCCTCCCTGACCTTGTGCGTAGCGCTTCCCCTCACTGGACCTGTTTCCTCATCTGCATAACAGGGGCTCCCTATAGTCCCAACCTCAGAGTGCTGTTGGGAGGATGTTTTAAAAACAACAAATGGATACCAAGTTCCTGTTGTGGGCAAGGTACTATTGTAGGTGCTGGCAACACAGCAGTGAACAGAAACATGTATGAATCCCTGCCTGGCATTCTACAGGGGAAGAATGATAGTACACAATATTAATGTGTGAGTGATGTAGTGTGTGGGAAGTTTATAAAGTAGGGAAGTGGGTGGGGAGTGCTGGGGCCCTTGGAGTGCTTACTAGGGTGGTCAGGGAAGGTGTCTTGAAACAGTGACATTTGAGTAAAGATATGAAAGAGGTGAAAAAACATTCCGGGAGTCCCTAAAACAAAAACCAAACCCGTTGCCATCAAGTCAATTCCGACTCATAGCGACTCTGTAGGACAGAGTAGAACTGCCCCATAGGGTTTCCAAGGAGCGCCTGGTGGATTCGAACTGCCGACCTTTTGGTTAGCCGCTGAACTCTTAACCACTGGTGCAAATGCTTAATGCACTCTCTGCTTACTGAAAGGTTGGCAGTTCGAGTCCATCCAGAGGAACCTCAGAAGAAAGGTCTGGAAATCTACTTCCCAAAACTCAACCAGTGAAAACCCTGTGGATCATGGCTCCACTCTGACTTACATGGGGTCGCCATGAGTTGGAATCAACTCAATGATTACTTGAAGAACATTCCAGGCAGAGGAACAGCCAGTGCAAAGACCTGATGCAGAGGCATACTGAGGTGTTGCAGGAACAAGGAGAAGGCCTATGTGGCTGAAGCAGAGAGAGCGAGGGAGGGAGTGGGAGGAGACCAGGGCAGAGAGGTGATGGGCAGGTGGTGCAGGGCCTTGAAGGCTCCAGGAAAGATTTGGACATTTACCCCAAGTGAGGTGGGAGCTACAGAGGGTTCTAAGCACAGGAGGGATGTGCCCTGACTCAGGTGCTCACAGGCTCCCTCTGGCCACTGCAGGGGTCAAGGGTGGGAACCAAGAGACCAGGGTGGAGTGACTGCACTGGTCCAGGCAAGCAACGATGGGAGCCATGCCAGGGAGATGGCCATGGGAGAAGTGGTAGATTCTGAAGGTCAAGCTGGTGGCATTTGCTGATGGATTGATTGATCTAAGAGAAAGAGAAGATTAAAGATATCTCCAAGTGAGTGGATTTAAAGGATTAAGTCTTTAATTCCGGAAATGTTTACTGAGCACCTACGATATTGTTGTTGTAGTTAGGGGCCGTCTAGTCACTTCCAACTCATAGCAACTCTATGTATAACAGAGCGAAACACTGCCCGATCCTGCACCATCCTCACGATCATTGTTATGTTTGAGCCCATTGTTGCAGCTACTATGTCAATCCATCTCATTGAGGGTCTTCCTCGTTTTTGCTGACCCTCCACTTTACCAAGCATGATGTCCTTCTCCAGGGATTGGTCGGTCCATCCTGATAACATGTCCAAGGTACGGAGATGGAAGTCTCACCATCCTCGCTTCCAAGGAGCTCTCTGGCCATACTTCTTCCAAGACAGATTTGTTCGTTCTTCTGGCAGTCCATGGTATATTCAATATTCTTCGTCAACACCATAATTCAGAAGCGTCAATTCTTCTTCAGTCTTCCTTATTCATTGTCTAGCTTTCGCATGCATAGGAGGTGATTGAAAACACCGTGGCTTGGGCCCTGGCACTATTTTGGCGGTATGTGCCAGACACTATTTTGGGTTGAGGACACAGCAATGAACAAAGAAGTAAAAACCCCTACCCTTGAGGATCCGACAGTGCAATGGGGGAGACAAACAAGAAACAAGATAAATTTTAATGTGGAGAGTGATGGGGACCACACGTGTAGATCGGGTGGACTGGGCAGAATTTGAGAGGCATCTGGAAGCTGGAGCAACTCTCAGCATTGGTTGGAGGATTGGATATTTAGGTGGGAGTGATAGAACTTGGTGCCTGGGTGTGAACGTGAGCTTAAAGGGACACCACATAAATACTCTCTTACGCTGAATGGTCATCTTCGGTTTGGGTTTGGGTTTGGGTTCCCGAGAAGCACATTATTAATGGGGGGCAGGGGGTGGGGAGGGAAGCAGGACTGGGAAGGGGGATGGGCTGAGCAAGGATAGGGGTCTCAGGTAACGCCTAGCCGTGGCCTGATCAGAAGGGGTGGGGGCCCTCTGGAGTGTATATTCCACCATGAGACAAGGGGACAGGCTTTTGTACTTCCTATCAATCCACCATTGACCGCCCCTGGGGGTGAGGGACGCCTCCCAGGCCTCTCCAGCATGTGATGGCTCCCAAAACCCAAGGGCAGGTCTTGAGAAGGTCACAGGTGTCAGTTGTGAGCCTCAGAGCTCAGCAGCTGGGGGTGAGTGCACCAGTCAGTCAAGGCACGTGGGCAAGGCCCCAGCAGCATCTTCTACACCTCGCCCCATGGGGGCGGGGGGCGGTCCCAGAAGCGCCAGGCATTTATGCCAATCACAGTGTGGATGTCTGACACCAGAACCTGTTCTCAGCTCTCTTGGATGAAAACCAGGCCAACTTGGCACAGGGGCTCCCCTGACATAGCTGAGATTCTTTCCAGATTCATTAACTGCCAGAAACTCAGCCCTCCACTTCCCAGACTTGCCTGCAAATTGTAGAAGGGAGATGCTGCCCCCAAATAGGTCAGAATAGCTCATTTTATTCTTCCACAGCCCTAGGAAGGCTGTTATCTCCATTTTGCAGATGGGAAAACTGAGGCTCAGAGAGGTTAAGTCACTTGCCCAAGGTCATACAGCTAGAAAGTGGAGGAGCCAGCATTTGAACTCAGGGAGTCATGCTCTGGGGTTCGTGCACTTCAGAGCTACACTCAACTGCCTCAGACCCCGGGACCCCTTCAAGATCAGAGCCCCCGCATCTATTCTGAGAGGGGAGAGGAAGAAGGGAGGGAAGGCTGAGAGAACAGGTCAGAGGGTGTGGACAACATGGGGAAGAAAGAGGTCGCAAGGAGAACTTGGAGTGGGCAGGAGGCGTTCATTCATTCATTCATACACTGATGCCTACTCAGTCCAGCACGTGCTGGTGCTGGGGCCATAGTAGGAAAGAAGACAGACCCAGCCCCTGCCCTTTTGGTGCTCACAGCCTAACGGGGCACCCAGGCAAGGAAAAGAATCAAATATAAAAGCCTTCTGAGAGGCGAGAGGCAGGGAGCTGTGGAGACACACACAGGAGGGGACCCTGGCATATCTTCAAGGATGAGGAAGGCTTCCTGAAGGTGGTGATGTTTTATCTGAGCCCTGAAGGATGCATGGAATTTGGAGAGTCCTGGGGCAGTTGGCAGGAGGTAGGCAGAGAAGAAACACCAGCATCTGTACAACCTCATGGACCTGGGTTAGTATTCCCAGCTCAATCACTTAACGGATGACACTGGGAGCAAGCAGCATTACCTCAAGTGTTAAATAAAGTAGGCCCATCGAAGCTGGAGGAACCCCCGAATCTGTTGCCCTGAGAAAATCTTTGAACCTTGAACTGAAACTATCCTCTGAAGTCATCTTCAAACTAAACAACAGTTTAGCTGAATTAATAAAGAATGTTTGCCTTGAGCATTGTGCTCTTTTAAAGAATTATCCATCTGAGATCAAATTGACAACAGTAACTCTAAACCGTAGCTGAGTAGTTTATGGGGCAGTGAGTCTAAGTCAATGGTGGTGAAATAACATGGGGAGAGATAGTGGGAATGGTGACACCATGTGAAAAATGTAATCAACGTCATGGACCTGTACGCATAGAAATTGTTGAATAGATATATTTTCACCAGAAAACAAAAACAAGACAAACCTACAAATATTTATTGAGCACCTATTATGTGTCAAGTGCTGTTCTGGGCATTGGGGACATGGTAGTGACAAAGACTTGAGGTCCTTGCCCTTGTGAACGTCCTCCTAGTAGGTCATACACTACACCAGCCAACAAATGTATAGTATGGTGTTCAGCCATGACTAGTGCCAGGCAGGGAGGTGGGGACTGAGAAGGGCTGCTATAAGGAGATAGTCAGGGAAGGCTTCCCTGAGGAAGTGATTCTTTGTGTGTGTGCTTTAGATGAATGTTTACAGAGCAAATTGGTTTCTCATTAAACAATACACCTATTGTTTTGTGACATTGGTTGCCAACACCACAACATGTCAACATTCTTCCCTTCTTGACCTTGGCTTCCCCATTACCAGCTTTCCTGTCCCCTCCTGCCTTCACGTCCTTGCCCCTGGGCTGGTGTGCCCTTTAAGTCTTGTTTTGTATTATGGCCCTGTCTAATCTTTGGCTTAAGGGTGAACCTCAGGAGTGTTTTTAGTACTGAGTTAAACGGGTGTCCAGGGGCCAGACTCTCGGGGTTTCTCCAGTCTCTGTCAGACCAGTAATTCTTGTCTTTTTTTTTTGTGAGTTTGAATTTCGTTCTACATTTTCCTGAGGAGGTGATTTTTAAGCTTAGCTCTTAACTGTTGACGAGAAGGACCTAGCATTATCATCATTTTCTCAAAGGCTTGTTGTGAGGATGAAATGGGACAGTGGACCTGAGCAAATGCTCCATAATGTGTAGTTTAGTGGTTAAAACAACTTTCAGAGAGAGGCAAGCCCAAGCCCTGAGTCCTGTGTGCTGGTCATTTACCTGGGCTCCTGTCATGGATTGAATTGTGTCCCTCAACAATATCTGTCAACTGTGCTAGGCCATGATTCCCAGTATTGTGTGATTGTCCACCATTTTGTCATGTGATGTGATTTTTCTATGTGTTGTAAATCCTGTCTCTAGGATGTTAATGAGGTGGGATTAGCAGCAGTTATGTTAATGAGGCAGAACTCAATCTACAAGATTAGCTTGTGTTTTAAGCCAATCTCTTTTGAGATGTAAAAGAGAGAAGCCAGCGAAGAATGAAGAACCCAGAGAGAAGCACCCAGAGAGAAGCGTGTCCTTTGGACCCAGGGTCCTTGAGCTGAGAAGCTTCTAGTCCAGGGGAAGATTGATGATAAGGACTTTCCTCCAGAGTTGAGAGAGAGAGAAAGGCTTCCCCTGAAGCTGACACCCTGAATGTGGACTTCTAGCCTACCAGACTGTGAAAGAATAAACTTCTGTTTGTTGAAGCCATCCATTTGTGGTATTTCTGTTGTAGCAGCACTAGATGACTAAAACAACCCCTCACATCCATTCCCTGCCCTTCCCATTCTGCTCTGAATACAGGGGAGTTGGCCTCTGCAAACCACATTTCCCATCCTCCTTTGCCCACTGACTTCCTGCTGGGTTCACCTAATGGGAGGCTGTGGTGGGAATTTGGAGGATGGGGAAGCCAGAGGATTTCTTCCCATCTCCCTTGCTTCAGAGACCCTGGGTGGTGCAAATGGAGCTCAGCTGCTAACTGAAATGTTGCAGGTTCGAGTCCATCCAGAGGCACCTCGGAAGAAAGGCCTGGTGATCTACTTATGAAAAATCAGTGATTGAAAACCCTATGGAGCACAGTTCTACTCTGACACACATGGGGTCACCATGAGTTGGAATGACTTGGTGGCAACTGGTTTTCTCTTTACTGCAGGCAGTGGCTTTATCTCTTTCCTGATTCCAGCTCCCACCTGGCATCTCCTAAGGCAGCCACTCCTCCAAGTTTCCTGGCTGGTGGCCCTGGCTCCTGGGCTCTGGTAACGCCTTCTCCTTCCTTTGCTCTACCCCCAACCCTAGGGTTGATGATAGCTTCCTGCAGTTGCTCTTCTCTTAATTGTTTTACCTTTCCCCCTTTTGCTCTTTTAGACCTTTGGTGTCCAGGTATCACACTCCTCATATTAAATTCTCTCCATGGAACCATCTGGCATGGCCTCTGTTCCCTTAATGGACCCTGCTGGCACATCAGACTCTGCCATTTGTCTATTCCTCCCTGACCTTCAGTTTATAATATCCCCAACATCACACTAACGTGAGACGACTGGAGACCGTAATATCAGTGGCTGACCCTTACACAGTGCTTACTATGTATTTTAAGCACTTTGCACACAGTAACTTATGTAACCTCCACAGCAATGCTAAGAGGTGGATGCTATTGTTAGTCCCATTTGACAGATGGGGAAACTGAGCCACAGTGAGATTCAAGTCACTTGCCCAAGGTCACACAGCGAGGAGGTGGCACTAAGCGGTTTCTCATGCACATATCATGCATGTAATGTGCCTGGCACATGGGCTGGTGATGATGATGATCATTACAAGTGGTGATGCATTGAGCTGGCAGTGATGCCAAGCTCGTCCTTAGATGCAGGTGCCAGCAGCCACAATGCATGCTGATTGGAGGCCCTTCTGGGCCCTGGCACCTGGCAGAACAATTCTCAGGCCTCTGCTGGCTCTCTTCCTGGCCCTGGAGGGGAGGTGGCAAAGGGCCTCTCTCCGGCAGCTCTGGCTGGGAGCAGCTGCTCTGTGCTTACCCGGGATCGATTTCCCTTCAAGTGGCCCATTCTCACTAACAAAGGGCTCCGTTGAGCTAGGTGGCCATCACTGTCCGCTCCTCTCTGAGCGGAGAATGTGCCTCACGGCCGGAGCTTTTTTCTGTCTTTGGGATTCATTTCTTTGAAAGCCCTGGAAAACAGCAAAGGATGGGCCAAGCCAGACCGCCATGTCCTCGTGAGGAGCTTTCTAGTGGATATCTGCCTCTCTGTCTTGGCTTGGCCAGTTCCCTCACCATGGCCTTCCTGACCAGATCTCCCTCCTGTTCACACTCCTTCATGACTTCGTACCAGTCAGAGTGAACTCTAAGTCCACCTTTCAAGACCCTGCGTGCCTGGAGGTCCTGACATCTCAGCATCGCTGTGTCAGGCAGGGTCCCAGCGGGAAACATGGTATCCTCAACAGGGAAGAGTGAAGGGAATTCAACAAAACCACTTTCAAAAGTACGGGCAGGGCTAGGAGTCCCTGGGTGGCACAAACGGTTAACACTCTTGGCTGCTAACCGAAAAGTTGGAAGTTTGAGTCCACCCAAAGGCACCTCGGAAGAAAGCCCTTGTGATCTACTTCCAAAATATCACAGCCATTGAAAACCCTATGGAACACAGTTCTACTCTGACACACATGGGGTCGCCATGAATGGAGGTCAGCTTGATGGCAACAGGTTTAGGGCAGGGCTGAGAGAACGAGCAAAGGGATGTTGAAAACCCTGGAGTCAGCAACTGAGGGGCACTCTGACCACTCCCCAGGCCAGAGAGAGAGAGACACAGCTGTACTGGGGGGCGACGAGAGGAGCCACCCCCTTCAGGAAAGGAACAGCACCACCACAGAACTACTGCCTGGCAGGAAAGGGAATCGGGATTAAGTACTCCAGACTCTCTCTCCTCTCCCTGATGGTGCAACGGTTAAGTGCTTCACTGCTAACCAAAAGGTTGGCGGTTCGAATTCATCCAGCATCTCTGCAGGAGAAAGACCTGGCAATCTGCTCCTGTAAAGATTTCAGCCTAGAAAGCCCTATGGGGCAGTTCCACTCTGTCACGTGGAGCCACTTAAGAGTCGAAACCGACTCGACAGCACACAACAGCTCTCTCCTCAGCCCTTTCATCATGTGGCTGCTCTCATTGGCCAGACTCACCTGGCAGCCAGACGGCAGGACAGTCTGGGAGATGTGGTCTGCAGGGGTCAGTCTCCGGAGCACTGAACAGATGTAGAAGTACAGAGAGAGGACCTGGAGGGCAAACAGCACCCAGCTCACCTCCCTACCTCGCATATTGAGCTTCGACTCCTCAGAGGAAAAACTCCAGGTCCCACTCTGTGCTGTGCCTGCTCCTGTGACAGTGGGACCTCTATGGGTCAAGGATCTTTGCCCATCTCATTGACTGCTGTGGCCTCCGTGCCTAGAACAGTGCCTGGCACATAGTACATGCTCAGTAAATCTTTGAAGGGTGCACAGAAACTCTCTCCCTGCAGACCTTCACCCGTGCTGTTCCCTCTGCCTGGAACACTCTCCACCCCACGCTGCTGACCCTGCTCACCCATCAAGTCTGTTTAGCTCTTGCTTCTTCCAGAAGGCTGTGTCTCCACCCTCGAAACCATGTTCCACAGCCAGCCTCTGCTCCGGCAGAGCCCTGTGCTCCCCATCACGGCACTTGCCACACCACATGGTAATGGCCTCTTCACTTGTCTTTCTTCCTTGCTAATCTGTGAACCTTGAGATGGCAAGCATGGCATGGTCCTATTTGTCTTTGTAGGGAAAATAACAGCTGGTATTTCTTGAGCGCTCACTATGAACCACTGCTTTGAGCACTTCAAATATATTTTTAAAAATGTATATTATATGAGCAAATATATATTAGCAAATATGTTAGCTAATTTAATCCTTGGAACACCCCCATGAGGTAGCTGCCAGCATTGTCATCACCCCCGTTTGAGAGACAAGGCACAGAGAATAAGGAACTTGTACAAGGCAATAACGCAGAGCCAGGATTTAAACTCAGAATGTTCAGCCTCCGGACACCGGCTGCCTCTTTGTGTTCCCACCCAGCAAATGTTTGCTTATTTTTATTCCATAGACCTGGAGGCACCATGGTTAAGTGCTACAGCTGCAAACCAAAAAAGTTGGCAGTTAGAATCCACCAACAGCTCCTTGGAAACCCTAGGGCATTTCTACCTGTCCTGTAGGGTCACTATGAGTCAGAATTGACTCAATGGCAACGAGTTTGGTTTTTGGCTTTTTAATACCAATGTCAGTCATTGAGGTTGTTGGCTAATATGTTAAATGGCTTATCATACACAATATTCAAGTAAGTGCAATATAATTGACTAATCAAATCAAACTCGTTGCCGTCGAGTTGATTCCAACTCATAGTGACCCTATAGGATAAAGTAGAACTGCCCCATAGGGTTTCTGAGGAGTGGCTGGTGGATTCGAACTGCCGACCTTTTGGTTAGCAGCCTGAGCTCTTAACCACTGCGCCACCAGGACATTGGTATTATTAGCCCTATATTACAACTGGGGAAACTGAGGCACTGGGTGCTTAAATCACTAGCCCACAGTCACACAGCAGAAGTGGATTTGAATTCAGGTTACCTAGCTCCACTGTTAATTAACGTCTGCACTGTTAATTACTGTGCTCGGCTGCCTTGCCTCCAGTGGGGAAATCATAGCCTTTGAGACTTGTTTCTTTGAAACCCTGGAAAACCAAAAACCAGTTGCCATCGAGTCGACCCTGACTCATGGTGATCCTGTGTGTGTCAGAGTAGAACTGTGCACCGCAGGGTTTTCGATGGCTGGTTTTTTGGAGGTAGATCACCAGGCCTTTCTTCTGTGGTGCCTCTGGATAGACTTGAACCACCAACCTTTCGGTCAGCAGTGAATATGCTAACTGCACCACCCAGCAACTCCAAGGTATAGCCAAGTGATAAAAGGTTTGGACCCCAAATTAATTTGCCACCCCCAGGGGCACATGGCACCTAGCAGGAAGGAGCCCACAGAAGTGGGTTTTCAGGCAGCTCTGGGACCTGGCTGTCCCTGTGGTTATTAGCTGGCAAGTTGGTCCCTTGTCACCTCCTGGCCACGCTTCCCTGCCTGCAAGTCCTCCTTCCTCCCACCCCTGCCTGGGAACCTCATGGCAAACACCTCCATTTTGTGCAGGGGCGTCCCTGGCCATCAGAGCGAAATGCCTCAAGCCAGCCACAGAAGATGAATTTCCCCCATGACGGCCTTTTCCACGCACCGACGGATTGATTTCAGAAATCCATCCGCAGCCAATATGCCCAGCCTTAGCCCACACCCGGGGCGCTGATGGCTGCAAATTTATGCCTGAGCCAGAAATTAAATTCCTGCAAGTCGAGGGAAGTGCCTCAAAAGTTCACCCTGGCTCATTTTTACTTCTGACAAACTTCGGGCGAGAGATTAAACCTGGGCCAGTGTCTTCCAGCTGCAGGGAACGCGGTGGCGGGAAATTGCCTCACTGTGGGCATTTTTCTTACATTCTCTGCCTTCTGCTTGGTCTCCCAAGGGAGAAGTAAAAGGCAGCCAGCCCCACAGTCCTGTGTGGTTAAAGAGAATTCCCACTTCTGACCAGCTAAGGTTAGGGAAAGGAGCTCTGGTGGTGCAGGTGTTAAACGCTTGGCTCCTAACTGAAGGGTCAGCGGTTCAAGCCCATCAGCCTCTCCGCAGGAAGAAGATGTGGCGGTCTGCTTCCGTAAAGGTTACAGCCTTGGAAACCCTATGGGGCAGTTCTACTCTGTCCTATAGGGTTGCTATGAGTCAGAATCGACTTGATGGCAATGGATAACGGGTAAGGTCAGAAAAGGGACATGATCTGTGCACCCAAAGGCTAGCTCTTGGCCCCTATGGCAAATATTAAGCCATTTAGAGGGATGGGAAAGAAAGCTTTTAATTCATCTCCATCATCAGCCAGACCCCCTCACCAGCTCCTGAGGCCAGCTGTGTCTTGGTAACTTTCTGAGGTTCTAATTAATTTGGCTGTGGCAGAGAGGACCTCCCAGTGTGTGGGTAATTCCAGGCCCCCCTTCCTTGCCCCCTGCCAGAGACCCAAAGGCTGGGGAGGGGGAAGCCAAAAAAGCAAGTGACAGCTCTGGGAAGAGAGGAACCTCATCTTGCTAGAAACATCTCTCCTACCTGCCCTGAAAAATGAGATGTCCGATGCAAATGTGGCTGCTGCTTTTTGGTACAAAAGCCCCTAAATATTAAAGAAATAAATCCTTGATGTCTACAAAGAAAGGATCAAAAATGAACCTTTCTGAAAGGAGAAGGGCTTTTATTTCTCTGTGAACTTTTCTAGATCTAGCCTCTGGCGTGGATGTCTACAGAACACGGGGTGGGGGAGAATAAAGAAATAAAAGACTCTGCCAGCCATGTATTCATTCATTCAGGAAATATCTCTGGAGCAACTACTGTGCCAGGCATTGGGCTATGGGCAGGGAAATGCCAGTGCCCTTAAATGCTAGTAGGGCATTTGACAAAATACCTGACCAGTACTCCCCGGAACTGTCATGGTCATGAAAAACAAGGACAGACTGAGGAACTGTCACAGACCAGAGGAGACTGAAGAGACCTGATGACTAAATGCAATGAGGGATCTCGGACCAGAAAAAGGACATTAGTGGAAAAAATGTTGAAATCCGAATAAAGCCTGGAGTTTAGTTAATAGTATTGAACCAAATGTTGGTTTCTTTGTTGTTGTTCTTAGATGCTATCAAGTTGGCCTCCGACTCGTGGGGACCCCATGCACAAAGGGATGGGACCGTTGTGATCCGTAGGGTTTTCATGGGCTTGTTTTTCAGGAGTAGATCACCAGACCTTTCTTCTTAGTCTGTCTTAGTCTGAAAGCTCTGCTGAAACCTGTTCAGCACCATAGCAACACGCAGGACTCCACTGACAGATGGTTGGTGGCTGTGCTTGGGAATTGAACCTGAGTCTTCCACATGGAATGCAAGAAATCTACCACTGAACCACCACTGCTCTCTTTGTTGTTGTTGTTAGGTGCTGTCGCGTCAGTTCCAGCTCATAGCAACCCTACGTACAATAGAATGAAATACTGCCCAGTCTTGTGCCATCCTCACAGTTGTTGTTATGCCTGAGCCCATTGTTGCAGCCACTGTGTCAATCCATCTCGTTGGCGGTCTTCCTCTTTTTTCACTGACCCTCTGAAAAGCATGACGTCCTTCTCCAGGGACTGGTCCCTCCTGATAACATGTCCAAAGTACGTGAGATGAAGTCTCACCATCCTTGCTTCTAAGGAGCATTTTGGCTGTACTTCTTCCAAGACAGATTTGTTCGTTCTTCTGGCAGTCCATGGTATATTCAGTATTCTTTGCCAGTGCCATGACTCAAAGGCATCAATTCTTCTTCAGTCTTCCTTATTCATTGTCCAGCTTTCGCATGCATATGAGGGGATTGAAAACACCATGGCTTTAGTCAGGAGCACCTTAATCCTTGAAGTGACATCTTTGCTTTTTAACACTTTAAAGAGGTCTTTTGCAGCAGGTTTGCCCGATACTGACCTCTTTAGTTGTGACAAATGTACCATGGTTATGTAAGATGTTAACAACAGGGGAAACTGGGTGAGATGTATAGGGTGACTCTGTACTCTCTTTGCAACTTTTCTGTAAATCTAAAATTATTTCAAAATAAAAGTTTACTTAAAAAAATGTTGGAGGGGCATGGAACAATTCTAGAACAGTGTCAGTTCTATGTTGATAATAAGCCCCCACTGACTGTGCACTCACTATGTGCCAGGCACTGTGATGCAACAGCCCTGTGAGGCAGGACCATTGAATCCCAACTTACAGATGAGGAAACAGAGAGGTTAAGGGAGGCACAGAGAGGTTAAGATACTTGCCCATGGTCACACAATTAGAAAGAAGCAGATCAGAACTTGGACATAAGCAGGTTATGCTCTTAAACTCTACAGCTGCCTGTTCATTCACAGATATTTATTCAACAGCTACTATATCCCCCAGGGGCTGACCAGAGAAACAGAACTCTTCTAGAGATTTGCCTCTGAAGAATTGTAGTTCAGAGATTTTGTTACACAGATGGTGGAAGAGACGAGAAACTAAACGGGGAATAGAGAAGATATCCAGAGGTTGGCAACAGCAGAGAGCCTCTATCCCCCTAAGACTGGGGGATCAGAGAGAAGAGGTGATATAAATGAAGCCCAGGAGCAGGACCGCGCCAAAGAGGAGATGCAGCCACTGCTAGGGTACAAGATGTAGAGACCAGTTGTTTTCAAGTTGATTCCGAGTTATAACAACCCTATAAGGGCAGAGTAGAGCTGCCCCATAGGGTTTCCAAAGAGCGGCTGGAGGATTTGAACTGCCACCCTTTTGGTTAGCAGCCTGAGCTCTTAGTCATTCCGCCACCAGGACCTCAGAGGCAGAGAAGGGGGATAAATACCACTGCTTCTTCCTTTGTGTTACCCTCCAATGTTCCATTGGTGCCTCTCATTGGCTGAATCTTCCTAGATGTCAGAGAGCAAGGGAATGTGGGAAATGTAGTTCTCTATAGTATAGAGCAGGGCAGGGAAGGAAAGGGACTGAATCTGAGAGTGTGTTTGCAGCTGAGCAACCCTCCTCCTACGTACCAGACACTCTTCTCTTCTGCAGTGGACAGTGCAGACATCTCGCTGCCATCAAGCAGCTTACACTTCAATGTGTGTGTGCATGTTGAGGGTCAGTTTTTGTCCCCACTTTACGAATGTCAGAGGCATAGTGATTTCACAATGAGGAAGTGGCAGATCCATTTTACTGTGGTTCCCCTTATAAGCTTCTTCTGGAGACTGGTGAGAAATCAGCTGCAAAGCACTTAAAACAGGGCCTGGCTCATGAGGGGGTGGGGTGCTCAATAAATGTTAGCTTATTATTATTATTGTTATGGCTGTCATTGTTGTGATGCTGAGGAACCTCTCCGTGCATAGAAGTGTCACCTCCTGCTGCCACAGGTCTGTGGGGTGGGGGGGTGGTGTTACCAAATTTAGGGATAAGCCTTCTTCACACCTTCCCAGGACTGAGGACTCCAGGGGAAAAGTCCATCAAACTTAGAGACCTGTGTCTCTTCCCTCTTCCCGCTCCCCACCAAAAAAATCTATTTAATTGATTTGGTCCACATTGGCATTGTGACGTCAGAGCCTAAAAACCCCTTGAGTGTAAGCACTGGTCTGTTCAGGGGCTCAGTGGGCAATGCGGGTCTTTTGCCAAGGCTTGAGTGACTTCAGAGAGCAAGACTTGTACTAAGCTGCCTGCCTCTTGGGGTAAGATGGGTTAACTGTGTTGGGAGGGAGAGAGGAAAGGAATGAATGAATGAATGATATACTGGTGGGTGATATCCCAGACTCCTTCTGAGGACTCGCAGTCACCCCCTATCCTGGCCCCTCCCCGGCCACAAGGCTCTCACAGGCAAAGACCAGCTGCTCAGGCTTTGGGAGGCCCCTGTGACTCCTGGCTCTCCAGCTTGGCACGGGCGAGCTGATATCTTCTTTAAGGCCTGTCAAGCTTATCACTCGGGGGGATTTACCCAATATCTCGAGGTTTGACAAGGGCAGCCTGCTATTATCTCAAGCCCTCCAAAAGGACACGGCCCCCGTCATGGCTCTGGCATAGCAGACAAGCATGTCCCTGATCATTCATCACGACCCTCCTGCCATCCCAGCAGTCAGAGAACAGCCACAACTGTAGCCCAGCCTCCGGGCGCTGGTCTCCCTGGGAGACTGAGCCAGCTGGT
This sequence comes from Dugong dugon, assembly GCA_030035585.1. NCBI lineage: Eukaryota > Metazoa > Chordata > Mammalia > Sirenia > Dugongidae > Dugong > Dugong dugon. Next base: position 13,727,313 of record CM057462.1, on the reverse strand, counting down.
GGCAAAAGGGAAATTCCCAGTGGATCTGAGAAGATGTTTTCTTTCTGGTGAACAAAATGCCCAGCCCTCATGCCATTTCAGGTCCAGGAGCAGAGGCAGGTCTTGGACCAGTGGTCATACCAATGAGATTGTAATGGGCGTTGTGATCAGGGCTTATAGGAGAAGGATGGGGAGGTGGGGTGTAACATGGCGCCGTAGACCATGTAGTCAGACCACCTGGCTGCGAATCCCAGCTCCATCCTTACAGGGCTGTGAGGCTTTAGGCAGGAGACTTGACCTCTCTGTGCCCATTTCTTCATATATCATAATGTTGTTATGAAAATTAAATAAGCTAATATGCTTAGAAAAATGCTTGACGCATAGTAAGAAATGTTAGCTGCCATCGAGCTGGCCCCTGACTCGTGATCACCCCATGCACAATAGAACAAAATACTTCCTGGTCCTGCAGATTGGACCTTTGTGATCCATAAGGTTTTCACTGGCTGATTTTTTGGAAGTAGATCGCCAGGTCTTTCTTCCTAGTCCATCTTAGTCTGGAAGCTCCACTGAAACCTGTTGAGCATCACAGCAACACACAAGACTCCACAGACAGCCAGGTGGTGACTGAGTATGAGCCTCATTGGTCAGGAATCAAACCTGTGTCTCCCTCATGGAAGGTGAGAATTCTACCACTGAACCACCAGTGTTCTCAGTAAGAAATGTGTTAGGAAAAAAGCTCAGGATGCCTTGAGAGTATCTGAGACATATAGCAGGGACAGCGAAGGCTGCTTTTGGAAGACATTTATGCTTGAGCCCAAGGGATGGGGAAGAATTAGCCGGGCAATGAGACCAGTGAGTGTTGATGGTCCAACCAGTGCAAAGGCCTGGAGGTGGGGAAGACATGACATGTTCCAGGAAGGGAAGGACGACTAGAGAGGATGGGATAAGAAACCAAGGCAGTGTCAGCCTGGCCCCAGCTTGACACCCTGTAGATGTGTGCATTTTGAAAGAAACAGAAAACCCCCTATCTACATCAAGGAGATGTTCTAGGACAGGAAGCTGGGTGGGGCCACGTGGGTCTAGGGTAGAGCAAGTGTCTCCCCCATCCTCATGTGGCCTCACACTCTTGCCCTCCTCTCTCCACAATCAGGCTTCCTCCGCCTCCTCGTCATTGTCTGGCAGCCTCAGTCCCACGCCTCCACGGGACTTTGAAGGATACGAGGTTCATCTAATTCTGTCTCAATTTTGACCCCCGGAAGAGTTCCTGAATTCACAGTTAGAGTGTTATGAGGATTATGCTACTACTACCAATAATAATAATGAAAGTAACAGTTATTAGTCGCCGTCATGTCAGCTCTGACTCATGGTGACCTTATGTATAACAGAACAAAATGTTGCCTGGTCCTGTGCCATCTTCACGATCATTGGTATGTTTGAGTCCATTATTTTGGCTCTTGTGTAAATCCATCCCATTGAGGGCTTCCTTAGTTTTCTCTGACCCTCTACTTGACCAACAATGATGTCCTTTTCTAACAATTGGTCTTTCCTGATGTCATGTCCAAAGTGAGCGAGCCAAGGTTTCACCATCCTTGCTTCTAAGGAGCATTCTGGTAGTAAATCTTCTAAGACTGATTTGTTCATTCTTTTGACATTCCATGGTATATTCAACTTTCTTCCCCAACACCACAGTTGGAAAGCATCAATTCTTCTTCTGTCTTCCTTTTTAACTGTCCAACTTTCACATGGATATGAAGTGATTGAAAAGACCATGGTTTAGGTCAGGTGCACCTTAGTCATCAAAGTGATGTCTTTGCTTTTTAGTAGTAATAGTAGCAAACACTTACATAGGGCTTCCTACACATTGATGACTGTACTATTTGCACATTTTAATTCATTCACTTCTCCTTACAACCCTGTGAGGTAGGTACAGTTATTAGCTCCACTTTGCAGATGAAGAAACTGAGACCCAGAGAGGCTAAACAATTTTCCTAGATCACACACCAAGGGTGTTTGAGTCAGGACGAAAACCCAGGCAGTCTGATCCCAGGACCCTGCTCTTAATCGTCCAGCTCTACTCTGCTGTCGCAAGTAGGAGTAAGAAACATCCAGAAAAAACAAGTTGTTTCTATCGTAAGGATGTTGTCCAGAAAGACGCTGGTGACATCACACAGAATCCTTTTTGGGAGGACTGTGGGAGAAATTCCTGCCTGTTCTTGGTACCAAAAATAGTTCAGCTTTCTCCTGAGCATCTGGCGTGCCTTTGTTTTAGGACACCGGGGATCGCATAATGACCAGCTTTCCCTTTTTGAGTTGGCTGCTAAGAAGATTGGAGCCAAATTTATGGCCCAACCATATGTTGGTAGTTCAGGTTTTTAAGGGATGAGTTTTTCTTAGCTTCATTTTTGGCTCTGTTGTATGTCCCCACTTTTTCTCTTCCTTACAAAAAATTTTAAAAAGAACTTAAAAAAAAATCTTTACAAGAACAATACGTTTTCATTGTAGAAAATTTAGAATATAGGATAAATTTAAAGACGGCTATAAAAATCCCTGTTGTCGTTAGGTGCTGTCCAGTCAGCTCCAACTCATAGCGACCCTACGTACACCAGAACGCAAAGTTCCCAGTCCTGCGCCATCTTCACAATCATTGCTATGTTTGAGCCCATTGTTGCAGCCACTGTGTCATTCCATCTCGTTGAGGGTCTTCCTCTTTTTCACTCACCCTGTACTTCACCAAGCATGATGTCCTTCTCCAGGGATTGGTCCCTCCTGATAACATCTCCAAAGTATTCAAATTTATGCAGCAACCACTAATGCCAAAGATGAAGAAATTGAAGATTTTACCAGCTTCTGCAATCTGAAATTGATCAAACATGCAATCAAGATGCATGGATAATTACTGATGATTGGAATTTGAGAGTTGGAAGCAAAGAAGCATCAGTAGTTGGAAAACATGGCCTTGGTGATATAAACAAGATTAGGGAGATTGCATGATAGAATTTTGCAAGACCATCAACTTATTCATCAGAAATACCTTTTTTTTTCCAACTACATAAAAATCCCTGCTAACCTCCAATTTTTAATGGCTACATTGTATCCCATCCTGTGGTTGCATCTTAAGTTTTGAATCCAACTTGCTCCCCCCAGCCATTGTCAGATAACTGGGGAGAAAATTCTAGTTTTCCAATTGTTTAAACATCCTTGTACAACCAAGTGGATGTCTACATGATTCCCTGGGCCAAATTCTTAGACTCTAATTGGCTGCGTTAAATGCAAATGCAGAAATCTTCAGGCTTTGCTATGGATTGGCAAACTGCCCTCTAGAAATGTCTAATTCCTGCTCTGATATTTAATTTGAGCTATCTTGTGGTATTTTCCATATCCTTGTAAGCCACGTGGAGTCCTCTCTGGAACACGGCAGGGTACAAATAAATATATAAGCCCCAAGTCACCTTTGCTTCCTGATTGAATTCTCCGGCCTCAAATGCAATAATATTCTCATCTTATTAAGAGGCAGCCTCTTGAGCTCTATTTCTGTTGGCTAATCCTGGATAGCCAATGCTCAATGGATGGCTGCCCCCAGGATCCTGTAGAAATCCCTCTGCCCCCAGGAAGCACCAAGAATTGTTCCTGAGCCGAGACGTTAGGCGGTGGAGCTGGAGGCTAAGCTGATGATTCTGGGCATGACAGTGAGAAAAACTTTTCCTGCGTGTCTCATATTCAGTTAATCCTGGACCTGTTATGGAGCCTGGTGCTTAATTGGGGCAGCAGCCTCAGCCAAAGTATTTGAAAAATCCCAGCCAGAAAAGATGATTTGAGGAACAAGTACTTGAGTGGATAGCTTACCCTTTTAGACTCCATTAGCAGAAATATTAAACTCTGAACCAGAGGCTCAGCCAAGAGTACAGCTTGCTTCTCTAGCACATTTGCCACATCCAGGTAAAACAGGCCACCCGGCCAGGGTTTTCAGTATCTGGAGACTTCTGGGGCTCCCACACCTGCTGTTACAAGCATTTCCCTTAGGATAAGCCATTCTCTGTCCCTAGGGCTCTGGCCTCCAAGAGCTTGTGACTTTGGTTCCAAGCTCAACCCAGTCTGGGAGAGCTGTCATTTGGACTCTCAAACATTGAGCCTTCCAAGACATTCCACTGATTCCTGGGGACATGAACTTGACTGCATATTTGAACTTGAACCTGATGGACAAAACTCAGGCTCTCTCCGTGCTGAGACTTGGCAGCCCAACCCCAGGCATTTAATTACACTGCTGCAGAGAACACTCCTGTGAGGTGCGACCGACGCAGACGATCATTTTAGGAAAGCCATGGAGGCCTTCTCTCTGCGCCACTTAAATCTCGCTTCTCTTTTACAATTCAATATTTCATATGCTGAGAGAAAATGGCTTGTTTGCTTCAAAAGACACGCTAGGAAATGTAGAAAAGAGATGTTAATTAAGTGTTGAACTGGGCTGCTTTGTCTCTGCACAATTGAGAATCTTCAGGGGGTTCTGTCCAAATTGTTTGGGGATCAGAGCCAGGGGAGCACAGGCGGGGCTGCTTGGGCTCATGTTCATTTTTTCCTTATTTATTTATTTTTAAAGAACTGGATTTTCCATGAAAGGAGGCAAAGCTAGTTCTGCATTCTCGTGGAACCAATGAGAAAGGCTTTTTGGGGCCATACCTCTTGTCTTAGTTCAGGCTGCCTCAGAAGCAGATCTTGAGGTGAGAATTTGTCTAGGAGGGACTCCAAGGAGCATTGGTGGGGAAGCGGGGAAGTGAGACGGGCAGAGAACTGGGAAGCCCTTGCAGGATGAGTTAACGACCAGGTTGCTGTGTGGGCAGCTGGAGCACTGTCCCGATGGGGCTGCCTGGGAGGCTGCGTGGAACACGCCCCTCAGCGGTATCCTACTGGAGAGAGGAGAGGGCTGGGGTTTGTGACTAACTCCTGTGAGTCGCTGTTAAGGACTGCTGGGTGGGTGGTACTTCCTGCCTGCAATGGCGGGGTGGCCTCTGATCACAGAGAAAGCCCCCCAGCAGGGGGAATCCTGGACACTTAGCGGTGTGAGTGTCAGCTCTTCCTGGATCGCATCTGGGTGCAAGGAAGGCAGGGAAAATGAGTTACTGCTGTCCCCCCGCTGGAGAGGCATGGACTCATAAAGAAGGGGTTTCCCTGACTTGGGAAGGGTATTCAAAAGGCACAAAGAATGACTAATTACGATAGTTTCAGACGAAGTTAATGAAACGTTTATTTTTCTTACAAATGAGTGGAGGAGTTAAACTCATCTGCACAGTGACATCTCTCGCTCACCTTCCAATAGGCTTTATTGAGTGGAAGAGAAAAAGGTGGGCTAAGAGCCGGAGTCCCTGGGATTGCTCAGAACTCACAGCCTGGCTTACCTCCACTGCAGCTTGGGGAACAGACTCAGTACCGGCTGGGCGAATGATCACTTATTCTGGTGCTTTGCTTTTCTGTAAAACACTTGGGTTTTATCAGAATGTCTTCCACTCCCATAGGAACACATCCCGGATGGCCACTCATCATAAATCCCCTGGACCAGTGCAGCTGCCTCTGCCCTGGCCTCCCAGCTCCCACCCTCACCCCCTAGAGTCTCCCTGCAGGAGCCAGAGAGAGGCTGTAAACCCCCTTCTCTGCTCACAGCACCACTACCCAGGGCTCCTTCTCACTCAGAGTAAAAGCCAAAGTCCTCAGCCCCCACCGGAGTCCTTGGGCGGCGCAAGTGATTAACTCAATCAGCTGCTAACTGAAAGGGGGGAGTTTTAAGTCCATCCAGAGACACCTCGGAAGAAAGTCCTGGTGATCTACTTCTGAAAAACCAGCCATTGAAAACCCTGTGGAGCATAGTTCTACTCTGACACACACGGGGGCGACATGAGTTGGAATTGACAGCAGCTGGTTTTCAGGGCCCACCACCTCCCTGTCCTCATCTCGCCCCACTCTCTCCCTGTCTCACTCAGTTCCAGCCATACTGACCTCCTCCATGTTCCTCAAACCCATCAAGCACTGTCCTGCCTCAGGGCCTTGGCACCTGCTGTTCTTGCTGCCCAAACACCCTCCCCCAGACATCCTTATGACTCCTCCTTCAGCTCCTTCAGGTCTTTACATAAATGACACCTTCTCAGGGAGGCCTTCTCAGGTGACCCTAAAATTGCAACTCAGTCAGAACTGACTTGACAACACATAACCAGCAGCACCACCTCCCGGCCCCAGCATCCCCCATTCTTTCTTCCCTGCGTTACTTTTCTCTCTGGCACTCATTGCCCTCCAAAATACTTTATCTTTACTTATTTGCTTCTTTCTCCCTCCTCTTGGAGCCCTGGTGGTGCAGTGATTAAGTGCTCAGCTGCTAACCAAAAGGTTGGCCGTTCGAATCCACCAGCCGCTCCTTGGAAACCCTACGGGGCAGTTCTAGACAGCGACGGGTTTGGGTTTTGCCTCCCCCTTCTTTACCGTAACTCCTAAAGGGTGGGGATTTTGGTGGGTTTTGTTCACTGCTGTGTTTTCAACATCCACAGTAGAGTCTGACACACATTGCTGTTGTTGGGTGCCGTTGAGTCGATTTCAACTCACAGCAATCCCACGTGACAGAGTAGAACTGCCCCATGGGGTTTCCTAGGCTGTAATATTTACTGGAGCAGATCGCCAGGGCTTTTCTCCCATGGAGCTGCTGGGTGGGTTCAATCCGCCAACCTTGTAGTTAGGAGCCAATCGCTAGTTGGCAGCCAAGCGCTTAACGGTGGCGCCACCAGAGCTCCTTGACACATATTAGGAGCTTAATAAATATTTGTTGAGCAAATGAAATCATCATGTCCTGTTAAAAATAAAAGGATTGGTGAATTGAAGATAATGGTGATGGAATAATTTGGGAAAGGATAGTGAGAATAGCAGCACAACTGGAAGAATGTAATCCATGTCACTGAATTGTACATGCAGAAACTTTCAAAATGGTGTAACTTTGGCTATGTATATTTTCACCAAAACAAAAGGTCCTCAAGGTCAAGAAGGGAGAGTGTTGACATGTCGTGGGGTTGTTAACCAATGTCATAAAACAGTATGTGTACTGACTGTTTAATGAGAAACTATTTGTTCTGTAAACCTTCATCTAAAGTACAATAAAAAAAATTTTTTTTTTTTTAAATAAAAGGATTGGGAAGAGTGACTGGCTCCTCTATGTTCGGGGGCAGCTTGAAGGGACCTGTTCTAGGGGTCCAGCATCTCCATCCAGGCAGCAACTCTGTGCTTTCTGAACTGTGTTCCTCACGTCCCTCGAGTTGTTGGTCAGAATTTTTGCTGACAAAACTGTCCCCTTCTCTCTCCCCTTCTGACTCACTCATCCCTAAAGTTCAGCTCAAATGTCCCTTCCCTGTGGCACCTGCTGAGACCCTCAGTCTGGATAAGACCCCCCAACACTCCCTGTATTCCCCATAGCATGTGGTCCTAGATGCATCAGTGGGACTACGTGTTTGATATCTGTCTCCCATACTAGCTCCAGGGGCAGTGACTGGATATGTTTTCTTCACTCCCTCTTCCTAGCCCCTGCCCCAGACGCTATGCTCGGCCCAGAATAGTCACTCACTAGATACTTTTTTTTTTTTTAAATTGTACTTTAGGCGAAGGTTTACAGAACACATAGTTTCTCATTAAACAGTCAGTACACACATTGTTTTATGACATTGGTTAACAACCCCCCCACATGTCAACCCTCTCCCTTCACGACCCTTTTTTTTTTGGTGAAAATATACATAGCCAAAGATCCACCATTTCAAAAATTTCTACATGCATAGTTCAGTGACATTGATTACGTTCTTCCAGTTGTGCTGCTATTCTCACTTTAGATGAAGGTTTACAGAACAAAATAGTTTCTCATTATCACTAGATACTTTTTAATAAGTTTGGAAAATGATGGCTCTCTTGAGTTCCCTGTACATGTTAGCCTTTCAAAGGCTCTGATAAGTCCTGTAGTAAAGAAACTTGTTTCACCCACAGTGCACAAACTTATTTGACCACAGAAATGTTTTCCAGCACACCTGGAAAGATCATCAGTGTTCTAAGGAGCATGGTCTGGGAAACACAACCATAGCTGATCACTGAATTATCGGAGTGGCATAAACTGACCCGAAGTTTAATTTAGGAGTCTGAAGAGGATGCAAGCTCTGCGAGGATTCTGTCATCCTCTGGCCATTATGTTGTCTGGGCTTCTTAGAGGCAGGGGGACAGTAGGGTCACACTTAGTGGCCCCCGAGATATATCCAGAACCCATATGTGACCTTGGGCTGGGGAAGCGGAGAGGGAAGTCCAGGTTTGGGGGTCATTTTGAGTGGGTCTGTGTTCTAATGGTGGTCGTAGGAGGCACTCTTGTATGTGTGAAGGTGAACAAGAGAATGAATGAATTCCCATCTTGTGGAAGGGCTCAAATCCCACCATTCTCTAGAAAGGGAGAGTGAATTTAAGTTTTCTCCATTGCTTCCTTGTGTTCCTTAACCTCTCCATACCTCAGTCTTACCATCTGAAAAATGGGGCTATTTGAGGAGGAACTGAGATTATACGCACTGGGCATTCAGCACGTGGCCTGGCACATCCCAGGGGTCTGGCCAAGGGCCTGCCATGTCCCCAGGCTCCCTCCATCCCCCATGGGGTGGGGCAAGTCCCTGTTGGGTTGCCCCTCTCTGACCCTGACCCCACCTCTCTGCAGACCCTCTTCCAGAGCCCAGAGGAGGGCTGGCAGCTGTACACCTCTGCCCAGGCCCCTGACGGGAAATGCATCTGCACCGCGGTCATCCCTGCGCAGACCACCTGCTCCCGGGACGGCCGCAGTCGTGAGCTGCGGCAGCTGATAGAGAAGGTAAGAGCCTTCCAGGTGCCTGGGGGACTCAGGCCATCTCACAGTTCCCACCCTGCCCTCCGCCCCATCCAGGTCAGCCCGGGCCAGATGGGGCCACAGGACTGTTCTGAACAGGCTGAGAATCCAGCTCCCCTTCCGTGGTTATTTCAGTATCTGTTCAACGTGTCTTTGGAGGAGAAGCTGAGCGCTGGGCGGGGGAGGGGAGGAAGAAGGACCCCAGGATCATCATGGGAGTCTCTCGGGTGTGAGTTCTGGCCCCTCCGTGCATGCCCCACTTACCAGACCCACCTGTTCCAGAAGGTGTTTTGTATCCCTTGGTGGGGGGTCTCACCCCCCACCCCAGGAGGCTCATGCAGGATCCTTCCCCCTCTTATCAAAATCGATATAAAATGCTCCCCATTCAATACGTTCCAAGGCTTGCCAGTGCCCTTTACAATCTGACTGCTGACCCTTGCTGCTGCCCAGCTGAACTGCCCACTAGTCAGCTCTGAGGTCACTGTTGAGAAGGCCCCCCAAGCTTCCCACCATCAGGCCACAGAAGAGGAAGCCAAGGCTCAGCGGAGAGGAGACTTGGTGGCCCCAGAGTCTTCCACTCACTAACTCCTCGGGCCCCTGCCCTGCCCACAACACTGGGACTGCTTTCTCCAATAGTTTGTCCCTTATTGTTGACAGTGGCTATTGGTGTCCACGGTATGTATCAGGCTGTTGGGTTTCTGAGAACTTACAGGTTCTCAGAACATGAACAATTGTTCAGGAAAGTCGGTGTGTTTCAATGAGCAGTCTCAGCGGTGTCTTTGAATTCACCTTAGCCAGGTGGAGGTGGGAGCTAGGGTGCCCACAGGCCAAGTCAGGAGAAGCCAGAGCAAGGGAATTTGAGTTCATTCATTCAAACGGAAAGTGTTTATTGAGCACCTACTTTGTGCCAGTGCTGGGCACTGGGGATCCAGCTGTGGACAAGACGATAGGTGTATCCTCACCTGAAGGAGGCAGATGCATAAGAACATTCCAGATAATGGTTAAGCTGTGAAGAAAATAACTGGGTAACGGGATAGTGAGTAAGCTGCTACTTCAGACAGGGTGGTCAGGGAAGGCTTCTCTGAGGAGGTGAGACATGAAGGATGAGATAGAGCCAGCCATGGGAAGATGAGGGGGGAACAGCATTCCGGGTAGAGGCATCAGCAAGCGCAAAGGCCCGAGGAGAGAAGGAGCTTAGAGTCTGAGAGGGAAGATAGGCTGGTGGTTGGAGTGGCATGAAGGCAGAGTGGAAAGGTGAGGGGGCAAGACCTGCAGGCCACAGTAAGCGAAGGAGGTGATCTAATCTTTTGTGAAAAGCTCCCTCTGGCTGCCATGTGGAGAACTTAGTGAGAGTGGAAGCAGGGAACCGGGGAGGAGGTGGTGGTGGTTGTGGCTGGACCAGGCGGGAGCCTGGAGAGTTGTGGATGGATAGGGGATATCATTTGGAGGTTCCTGGTGAAATCTGGGGAGAAGAAGGTGTCTGGTCAGTGGAGTGTTTGGCCTTGTCTGTAGCATTCCTGAGATGGGGGTGGCAAAGGAATCTCTGCCTCCCTAGCTGTCCCCCTCCCTAGGTCCAGAACGTCTCCCAGTCCATGGAGGTCTTGGAGTTGCGGACGTATCGTGACCTCCAATATGTGCGCAGCATGGAGACTCTTATGCGGAGCCTGGATGCGCGGCTCCGGGCAGCCGACGGGTCCCTTTCAGTGAAGAGTTTCCAGGTAGGTTTTTCTGGGTTCAGGTCGGAGGTCAAGGGGATAATTGGGACCATTAGTTCCAAGAGTGGGGTCTCATCTGGGAAGAACCAAGTGTTGACCGGGATCTGGAATCCACAGGTCCAGCGTGGGTCAAATACCAAGGGCCAGGTATGCGTCAAAGATAAGAGGGGAAGTATGGGTCAAAGGTTGGCGTTGGGTATGGGTCAAAGGTCAGCATTCAGGATCGGCGATGATTCCTTCTTGGTGGGCAGGAGTTGAAGGACAGGATGACAGAGCTATTGCCCCTGAGCTTGGTCCTGGAGCAGTACAAGGCAGACACACGGACCATCGTGCGCCTGCGGGAGGAGGTGAGGAATCTCTCCAGCAGCCTTGCAGCCATCCAGGAAGAGATGGGCGCCTACGGTTATGAGGACCTGAAGCAGCGGGTGATGGCTCTGGAGGCCCGACTCCATGCCTGCGCCCAGAAGCTGGGTATGCCTTGACTCTTGACCCTGACCCCTGACCTCCACACCCAACCCGAATACCACCTGTGTGCCCAGAAGCTGGGCACGGCTTTGACCTCTAACCTCTAAATTTTGACTCTTGACCTCCCTACCCGAGGCCAAACCTGAACCCAGAAGCTGGAAATGGCCCTGACCTTTGACTTCCAAACCCTCATTCCCCAACCTGGCTCCATACTGGGACCAGATATCTGGATCCCCCTAACCCCTGGTCCTAGCTCTTCCCATTTTGATCACACCTCATCCTTGCCCTGCTTCCCTTGAACTTTTCCCATCCCTACCCTCATTCCCCCTGTTCCTGCCCCCAGGCTGCGGGAAGCTGACTGGGGTCAGTAACCCCATCACCATTCGGGCCATGGGGTCTCGCTTCGGCTCCTGGATGACTGACACAATGGCCCCCAGTGCGGATAGCCGGGTGAGTGACTGTGCCAACTCCAGGGGTCAGAGTGTGGGAGGGACATAGCCTATAGCTGCCTATGGCTGCCCAGTGATTCCACACCAGTGACTCTCCTGTGGCCCAAAGTGTTGTGGTATCCCCAGGGCCCTTGGGCCTCCCCTTGACTCTCTAGTGACCACCAAGCAACCAAGGGCCTTCCAGCCCAGTGAATCCCAGTCTGTTGACTTACAATGACTGTATAGAGACTAATGGTTTCTGAGTATCACTGACCACCTCCCAATGACCATTCACCTCTAAGTAACTACCCAGTGACCACTGCCTTCCCAAGGACTAGATCCCCTCCCCAGCACCACTCAGTGGCATTTGGACTTCCAGCGGCCTGCATAGTCATGATTGTTCATCACCTGTGACCCACAGCAACCATCCATCAACCACCCAGTAAATTTCATCAACAATGACCTTCCTAGTGACTGATATTGGTCACTAGATGGCCACTGAGTGTCACAGATTATAGGTAGTAACTAGCCCCCACCCCATCATGATCATTAGGTTCCCAGGGATTATGGGAAATGTGGTTCAATCAAGTGGTTAAAAGCTTGAGTTTACAATCAGATTTATAACCCAGTTTCACTACTGCTTAGCTAGGGAATCTTGGGTAGGTTCCTTAATGTCTCTGAGCCTCAATGTCCAAATCTTCAAAATGGTCATGATAATATGAGCATTAAAGCATATAAGTGCTTAGCCCAATAACCAGCACTAATAAGGGCACTCACAAATGCTAATTAATATGATGATGATGACACAGTGGGTCACGTGATGGTTACAGGGGTTACCCATGGGCAATGAATTCAAGTGACCTCTTATCACCCAGTGACTGTCCAGTGACTACTGACCATCCAATACTCAATGACCAGTGAATTTCTGGGCCAAATGAATCCCCAGGGACTGCAATTTCCCATGATCCTTACAGATTAAGCACCAACCACTTGGTGTCTGTTTCAAGAGCACTCACTGACCAAATCATCTCAGCCACTGAGACTATGACTGGTCATGAATGGTCACTGGAAGTCCCATGACTGGGTAATGACCACTTAGTGACTGCTGTTCTCTAACGACCACGGTTATTCCTAACTAGTTGCTGGGAACCTGGGGTCACTGGTGGTGGTTCCCCCCGTGACCGATGGCTGCTCTGATAGGTCTGGTACATGGATGGCTATTACAAAGGCCGGCGGGTCCTGGAGTTCCGCACTCTAGGAGACTTCATCAAAGGCCAGAACTTTATCCAGCACCTGCTGCCCCAGCCATGGGCAGGCACGGGCCACGTGGTATACAATGGCTCCCTCTTCTATAACAAGTATCAGAGCAATGTGGTGGTCAAGTACCACTTTCGCTCACGCTCCGTGCTGGTGCAGAGGAGCCTCCCAGGGGCAGGTTACAACAACACCTTTCCCTACTCTTGGGGAGGCTTCTCTGACATGGACTTCATGGTGGATGAGAGCGGGCTCTGGGCCGTGTACACCACCAACCAGAATGCAGGCAACATCGTGGTCAGCCGGCTGGACCCGCACACCCTCGAGGTCATGCGGTCCTGGGACACCGGCTACCCCAAGCGCAGCGCCGGCGAGGCCTTTATGATCTGTGGTGTGCTCTACGTGACCAACTCCCACCTGGCTGGGGCCAAGGTCTACTTCGCCTACTTCACCAACACGTCCAGTTACGAGTACACGGATGTGCCCTTCCACAACCAGTACTCCCACATCTCCATGCTGGATTACAACCCCCGGGAGCGGGCATTGTACACCTGGAACAACGGCCACCAGGTGCTCTACAACGTCACACTCTTCCACGTCATCAGCACTGCTGGGGACCCCTAAGGGCTGCCATAGCTCAGGCTGCCACACAAGGGCCACTTGGGCCCGCTGGGGGTCCTTTCCACTCTGCCTGTATCCCTTAAAAATTATCTGTCATGTCCTCTCTCTCCTTTCCTGTACTTCTTTTTCTCTCCCCACCCCTTTCCCCCACCGCTTCCATTTTCTGCCTCTGTATTTCTATCAATGCATTTTTTTTCATTTTTGTCCCTTCTCCTTTATTGATCTCTCCTTTTGATACTCCACTTCTTTGTCTGCCTTTTTTTTTTGATGTCCGTCTCTCTCTGCCTCTTTATCGATGACTCTCCGTTCTCTTTCCCCATCTCTGCTTCTCTTTGGGCTCTCTTTCTCTCTCCTTCTGTCCTCTCTGCTTCCCACTCATTCCCCTCCCCTCACCCCCACCCCCCTTCAAAGGAGTTGAGTGCATGGATCTGTTCCTTTTTTTATTTACACTTTGTCTTTCCAGGGTTGCCGGAATAAACGGGACCTTTAACATTTGACACTTTGGTTGCTCTCTGTGTCCAATGGGGGTAGAGGAGGAAGAGGTCAGGCGGAAGCTAACTCCTAGGCTGGAGACCCGTCTCCAGTGAGCTGGGGCCCCTTGTTCTATGACTCAAGCTTAGAGAACTGAGGAAGGCAGGCCCAGCGTTGGGGGTGGGAGTGGGGGTGGGGAATGGCACACCCCTCTCTAGGGCGAGCCCTTTGGGAAAATGGGTGAAGAGACCCAATCCAAACCTGTTCTGATCGAAAACAATTTGTTTTAAAGCAATTTGATCAAAACCACTGAGGAGTTTATCACAACAATGAAAATTGGCCTCAAATGAATATTCTCCATCGCTGGTTTTTCATTTATCGATCATACTGGTGCATTTCAGAGCAGCCAGGCAACTTTTTAATGGGTTTTTAACAATTTGGCTGCTTTTAAGAATTTGGATGTTTTTCCTTTTTTTTTTTTTTTTCCCTTCCTTTTACTTTGTAACTTCGAAATCATTTTAAGTGAGGCACATCTGTTCTAACTGCTAACAAAAAGCTAGACACAGCACTAAAAGTGGGTTTAGTGCCTTCAGTGAACACACCCACACCCCACGCAAGGACCCTATTTGTCTGGCAGGGGCTTGGGCAGGAATGGACTCCGACATGGGGAAAGAAAGGCAAAGATAGCAAGTATTGGCGGCAGGAGCTGGGTATGAGAGGGTCGGGAAGTGACTGAAGAAGGACGGAGCAAATCCTAAGAGGCCTTGGAGATATGGCTAAAAGGGAGCTGGGAGTCACAGAAGGGGAACAATGAGGGCCTATGTTAGCCAGATCTCTCTGGTTGTCTGGGTGAGACGGACTGGCAGGGCAAGGCTGAGGACCAGTGAGGTGTCAGTGGGCACGGCAGTGGGAAGGAGAGCAAGGAGGTGGGGAGAGTCATCTCTGGGGCCAGGTTTTCATCCCGTGACTGAAGCTAGGAACGAAAGTAGGGGGTGGTGCAGGGTGACCCACAATGCTCCCCTCAACTTATGGCGCCCACTGAGTCCGGATCAGGAACATCATGAAAAGCGCCCCAGGCCAGTCCCCACCCTGCTGATGGAGGCCAAAGAGGAGGAGCATGTCCCCTCCTCATGGAGGACTCTCCCCTCCTCCCCATCTCTAATTAATGGCCTTCCTGATTAAACCATCTCCGCTCCGTGCTGGGATCTCTGGGAACTCGGACACCGAGGCCATACTGGCAACGAAACAAATGAATAATAAATGTGACTGCCTAATGCGCTCATTTAAAACCAATTTTTACAGAAATCTTTAAGAAAAGCAATTAATTTCCATTTAAATTAACAAGTTTGACATTGAAAAAGAATCGATTCCTGGATTAGCACGTTGAGAGGCACTTTGCTGCATACTTGCTAAAAAAAGGGGGGGGGGCGAGGGCTGGGATACTTAGAATATCTGCACCCCCTCACCTGACTTACATTATTTGGAGGCAAATCACTAGGGGGAGGGCAGTTCATTGCTGTCTCATTCAGGATCCTCCCAAAGTAAGCTCAGGAGCCTGAGGGCTGTGAAGTTAAATAATATTTGTCCAAAATACACACAGATTTGGAGACTCACATCCTCACAGGAGAACAGGACTGGATGCGGGCGTGTCTGTCACATCTGCACACCAAGTCCCTCAGACAGACACCCACAGGCGCCTGGCATCCCAACCGCTCATATTCTCTCACACACACATGCAACACAGGCATGGTGCCTCAGGTACTCCTTACACTGTTGTTCCAACCAAGGATGGGCAGGAGAGGGTTCCCACACCCCATCTGAGGCCAAGATCATTCCCCCTATGCATGTCTCAGGCTGACTGCTGCTAACTCTGACTTGCCCTCTCATTATAGATGGGTACTTGGCTACAATGGGAGGCCAACACCCAACCCAAGGTGGTAACTGTGTTACCCCAAGTTGAGGTGACCCACTAGCCCTGCCCTACTGGCCACAAAAGCCTGGGTGGATGCATATGGCCCCAGAACCAGTTGCCATTGAGTCAGAATCGACTCATGGCGACCACATATGTGTCAGAGTAGAACTGTGCTCCATAGGATTTTCAATGGCGGATTTTTTTGGAAGTAGATCACCAGGCCTTTCTTCCAAGGTGCCTCTGCAAAGACTCAAACCTCCAACCTTTCAGTTAGCACACAGTGCGCTGACTGCACCATTCAGGGACTCCCAGTGCACATGGCAGACAGATGGAAATCAGCCCTCTGGGGACGAGTGTGGCATGGGAAATGCTGGTAAGAGACAAGCTGAAACAAGACTACACTGTCACCATTCTACAGCCTCAATTTCGGGGCGGGAAGGGGTGGGTGGGAACGTGGAGCAGGTGAAGGAAACCATAGCTACTTAATAATGAATCACCCAGACACTGAGGGGGCTCTGGGGCATGTTTATCTAACAGCAATTTTCTTTCTTATTAATATTTTGGCCAGTGTGCAGATATACAAGGGATATACAAGGAAAGGGGAGCCACAAGGGCAGCCGCACTATGACGGCACCCCCAGTGCCACAAAGGACAGACACATACCTGGAGACAACCACATGCAGTCACAGACACCCACGGACAGACCTGGTCACACGGTCACACAACACACAGCATCTCAGACATGGGGAAGCCCCTGAGCCATCCTTCCCTGGGCCCTGCATGTTGAGAGTGGGGGCCCAGGCCCATTTTCTGGTAACCCTTCTCCTCCGACCACTCATTTCTGATCCTTTTCAGAGGCCCCACAGTACCAGGAGGCGTGGGATCGCTTCCCCAGCCCCAGAGAACTACTGGTGCAAAAGGCAGGGCTGCTGTCTGCCTCCTGGCCCCACAGGCAATGGGAGAACATTCTGCCTGAAGGTAGAGCCAACCCGCCAGTTCTTCCCACCCACCAGAGCTGAGAGGAAATTCATTAAACCTTCCTAATGACAAACAGCCTGGCAGGCAGAGCGAATGACTGCTCCAGAAGTCCGCCACATGGGATCAGGCAAGGTGATTGTTTATGAGGTGGTGGAAACTCAGCCCTGGGGAGGCCTCCCTTGGGGTCACGCTGGGCAGGGCTTTATTTTGTTCAGATTCCCCAAGCCCAGCCAGCCCAACATCCCGTGATCTGGGCTGGTCTGCATCAAGGAGGGGGCGCTGAGCAAGCATAACCATCTCCAACAGACCGACACCCCCGACACTGCTTGATTTAACTCCCAGGCCCCAGCCCAGACGCTGGCACATGGGTGGCTGTGTTGGTTGGGGGTTTGATGGGCTGGTGGGTCACCCCTCAGCCACCTACCCTGGTAGGGGCCCCCAGAAAGATGGAGGAGCCGAGAGTAAGGTCCACATCATCAGCACACACACCCCTACGCCCAGGAATCCCCTCTGCTCCTGGACACCCCCCACCCCTATACTCCCTATACAAGGCCTCCTTCCCCAAAGAGGCCTGGGCAAGAGCCCTGCTCTCAGAGGTGCCTGGGAAGTGGCACCCCTCCCCTCCAGCCTGGGCTCCCCCTCTGCTGCCATGGTAACGGCATCCATGGAGGATGCTAGGTCTGGCAGCTGGACCTAAGAACCACCTGCGGTGGTGGGAGCAGGCCCCAGGGTGCTGGGCATGATTCCTTCTAACTGGAAAGCAGCCTGTGAGTGAAGGGGGGGCTTGTGCAGAGGAGCACCCAGGGCACAGGGTCTCAACCTGGCTCCCCCAGGACTTCCCGCAGATCCCTGGCTCCACCGGTGACCTGCTCCATCTGAGACCGAGGGAAGGGGCCCGGGCCCTGAATTCCTGAAATGCACTCTGGGGATGGCTTGACATGCCCACATTTGAGCACCACTGGGGCTGAATGGGGCCCCACCTTCCTAGGAGTCTGGCAGCTGGGAAGAATTCCTGTTAGGATGTTCCCAGACCCAGGATGGAGGAGCCACTTCCCAGGGGAGGAAACTATAGCTTGGACACTTGGGTTGATGGCAGATGTCACCCCTCCCAACCCCACAGTGCCCCTCATACCTCACCCTCACCAGGGCAAGAAATGAGACACAGGACAGCAAAGTAGTGGTTCCAAGGTTTAATATAGGGTGGGGGAGGGTGCTGCACTGCCCCTCAGAGGGGGCCCCATGGCCAGGCCACCCTGAGCCCCCAAGTCAAGGGTTTGCTTTTTGTAACTGAATAGAGGAACATGGCGTTAACTAGACACAACCACTCCAGGCCCTCCTGTCCCCTCCTGGACCTGGGGGGAGGGGGCGCCAGGGGCAGCCCACCTGACTAGGCCTCCTCTTTGGGACAAGTCATTGCCTGCCCTTGCGTCTGGGAGCCCCCCTCCCCCACCCCAACCTCCCCGCGGCCCTTCTGAAGTCAATTCCTTAAGATGCAAGGGAGGGGAGTCTAGCAGGGACCACCCCAACAGGGAGTAGACAGGGGCCCCAGAGCCCTTGGTCTTAAAGAGCCCCCTCCAAGCCATTTTGGGAACAATAAATACTATGTGACTTGAGCAGGGAGGGAGAGCCAGGTGGGCCAGCACCCTGCCCGCCCTGCAGGCCAGGCCTGGGCTGCCCTCAGCCTCACTCGGTGCGGAGGATGATGTGGATGCCGGAATCCGTGAACACGGGCCCGCTCATCTCCCCTGTCCGCAGTGCAAATGAGGCGTCTTCGAATGGCTTCTGCATCTGGCCTGGGGGAACCGTGAGGGACGGTGGGTGGGGGCAGGGCAGGCCGTGAGGACAGAGGGAGCAGATGGGGCTCCCGCAGGTGCTGAGTCTCAGACTCATCTGTCACTTGGTTTATGGCCCTGTCGGTGGTGCTGAGCTGCGGCCCAGGCAAGGGCAGCAGGGCCATTAAGGAGGCCCTGGGAAGCCTTGGCCAGTGTGACGGATGGCAGGCAGAGCTGCCACTGCAGCTGCCACTGCCTCGTTTAAAGACACATTTGGGTGATGAACTTGTCTCCCGGGCCTGGTTCCCAGCCCCTGCCAGATCATCTGTCACGCCTGCCTCCTCAGCGGTAGCCCATGGTCCCTGGCCAGCTCCCCCTTGAGGGCCCTGCACCCAATCCTGGGTCCCTGCCTGGATGCGTCATAGGCTCCAGGGATGGAGGGAAGAAGAGAAGGCGGCCTTGTACCTCTGCCCCCATCCGCTGCCCCAGATAGGCCTATGGTCAGGGCTCTGATCTGGCCCTCCCACCCCTCACCCCTGGGTGCCCCACCTGAGCGGTCAGGGGGAGGCAGATCCTGGGCGACATGCCCTGTGCCTCTCAGGGCCCTGGCCTCATAGCTCCAACAAGAGGAGAGGCAAATGACAAAACCTGCCTTGATGGGCCTGTAATGGGGACAACTGTGCAGACACAGACCGACACCACCAGGAAGGAATGATCCCAGGGAGAAGGCTCTGCACCCCTCTCCCCAGTGGCCCCAGTGTGGACCACCCCCACCGGAGCAGGGCAGTCTCTGAAGCCTGGAGGAAGGGACTGCTGCCACCTGGTGGACCCAGAAGACCGGTACCAACTTTCTAGAAGCCCTGCCTCCCCCAACCTCTACTCCCACGGAGTGCCCCACTGGTGGGCAGAGGGTGGTTGGGGTCCCCCAGGGGCTGGTGGTACCCATTCCTTGCACACCTCTGCTGAAGGCACCCAGGTCTCCCCTGGCCTTGGCGGAGCTGCAGTCGCTGAACTGGGAGGCCAGAGATTCAAAGTCCTCCTCTCCCGACTTGATCTTCTGGATGTAGCCTGCAAACACAAGAGAACACATCAGGAGCCAGGCAGGGGTGGGGTCCAGATGGGATGGAGGGCGCCAGAGGGAAAGGCGGCACTTTCAGAAATGAGCTATGCACCTCCACCCCCCAGTCCGACTGTATATGCGTCTGTGTGCATGTGTGTGCACACTCACACGCCACACACACGCACTTACACCCGTTCCTACAGCTCCCCAGACAGACGGCACCCATGTGCATGTGCACACATGGCCTTCCCAAACGTGCTAATGCACATCCACAAACACCTTCTCCCTGTACATGTGGGCACAACCACACATCACACCTAGAGTTACACACGTCCATGAAGAGGTGCCCTCACCAGGCACGCACCCATAACGCACAACTGCCATCTGTCCACATGTGCCACCATCCTGTGCTCGACCTTGACAGCCACACAGTCTCACGACCCCCACCCCTTTGTCGCTCTAACACACACACACGCGCGTGCACACATGCATAATTGTAACATGACCTCCTCCCACTCCCCAACACACACACACTTTGAGAGAGAATCTACCAAACCAGGACAGGGAGGAGAGCAGGCCGGGACATGGGAGAAGTGGAAGAAGGAGGCTGGAACCCACCGCAGAAGGCGGGGACCCAGAGCGCCCAAGGGCAGGTGAGGGTGTTTTCTAGAGGGGATCTAGGAGAAAGGCAGGAGGCCAGGACTAAAATCCAGCTTGGCCACAGGACTGGCTGAGTCCTCAGCCTCAGTTGTCCCAGCTGTTGAAAGTGGGAGGAACACCCAGTTGCTCACGGGGGTATCATGAGAAAACTCTGAGGTGGTCCAGGCAATGCTCTGGAAGGAACAACACTTCATTCCCAGAGGCAGCCAGGCACGGCTCTTCTCCCAGATCCCCAACAGAGGAAGCATTGGCCCAGCACTAGACTCGCTCTCTGTCCAGCCCAAACCGTCCCTTTCAGGTAAGGGTTCTCCCTGGAGGGGGAGGGAGGCGAGGGCTGATGGGAGGAAGGTGAAGGATGACTGTGAGGAAAAGGGCTCCCCAGCAGAGGGCGTGAGATGGCATTCCTGCATCTTGTGTGAGGGGTGTGTGTGTGTGTGTGAGACAGCATTCCTGCATCTTGTGTGAGGGCTGTGTGTGTGTGTGTGACAGCATTCCTGCATCTTGTGTGAGGGGTGTGTGTGTGTGTGAGACAGCATTCCTGCATCTTGTGTGAGGGGTGTGTGTGTGTGTGTGTGACAGCATTCCTGCATCTTGTGTGAGGGGTGTGTGTGTGTGAGACAGCATTCCTGCATCTTGTGTGAGGGGTGTGTGTGTGTGTGAGACAGCATTCCTGCATCTTGTGTGAGGGGTGTGTGTGTGTGTGTGACAGCATTCCTGCATCTTGTGTGAGGGGTGTGTGTGTGTGTGTGTGACAGCATTCCTGCATCTTGTGTGAGGGGTGTGTGTGTGTGTGAGACAGCATTCCTGCATCTTGTGTGAGGGGTGTGTGTGTGTGTGAGACAGCATTCCTGCATCTTGTGTGAGGGGTGTGTGTGTGTGTGTGACAGCATTCCTGCATCTTGTGTGAGGGGTGTGTGTGTGTGTGTGTGAGACAGCATTCCTGCATCTTGTGTGAGGGGTGTGTGTGTGTGTGACAGCATTCCTGTACTGTGTGTGTGTGGGTGTGTGTGTGAGAAAAAGACAGCATTCTCGCATCTCATGTGAGGGATGTGTGTTGTGTGTTGGGTTGGGGGGTGCTGCAAGCCACTCTCCTGAGTCCAGCAGCCCCTGAGGTGGGCAGGGGCTCCGAGAGCCAGGGTCTGTCCTTCCCTAAGTGCCCACCCTCCCCCCCCAACCCCCGCTCCGGCACAAAAAGGAGACTGGTTGTCCCTGCCAGTCTCCAACCTGTACCCACAGATGCAGCCACTGAGCGGGGCTCCAGGGCTCCTGGCCCAGTGCTGCAACCACCAAGGGCCGAGGGAAGAGCCTCACAGTGGGCAGAGGCTACTCGCAGCTTTCCCCCACAAGCCTGCTGCTTGCATGACAACTCTCAGGGTATTCTCCTGTGCCTGTCTGGGAGGCCACACACCCGCCTGGCACATCTAGCTGAGCAAGGGGACACCAACCCACATCACGTTACTTCTCTCCAGATGCGAGGGTCACCCTGACACGCCAGCCTGTAGGTCTCTTCACGTCACTGTGGCACTTTCACCTGTTGCTCCTGTCTGACCTGAACAAGGCCCCGACACACCTGCCTGTTTGACACGTCCAGGGGAAACGTCATCCACTCACCCGCCTGGTACCCGTCTGAGTGCCACAATGGCATACCACTGCTTACTCTAGTCTCAATGGTGCTAGGAGACCTGGAGGGGAGGGTGCTTTGGCAGACATACAGCTGGGGGTCTCTGTCTGACACTGGTCTGATCCAAACCTCAACAGGACACGTTGGTCTAATACTCCTGTGACCTAAATGCCACCATAATCCATCGGCCTGGGCCCATGGCCGAAATGGCACGACTGTGAGAGCTCGCCTATCACTCCCACTCGGCTACCATCAGATACCATCCTGGTATCTGATCCACATGTCGCCAGGACGCAGGACCCATCGCCCGCACCCAACCTGTGTCCCCATTACTGCTGCCTGTCTGACCATCCCTTTGCTTCTCTGCCTGACCATTAGTCACCTGCCAGCAGGTCCCTGTGACACGCCCACCAGATGTCTGTCAGCAGCACAGTACCTGGCACAGAATGAGACCTTGACAAATGCCACTTGCTGTCACCACTCTCCCTTCCATGTAGACTGCATGTCCCAGCAGTGACGCTGCCCCCTCCTTCTCTCAGTCCGGTCTGGCCGTCACTGTGGATGGCACACTGCAGTGGCTTCTGCCTGCAATGCCTCCACTGGTTGGACGACCCCCTGGGCTGCTGGTGGTCTCCTTGTGTCAGATGCACTCACTGGTGATTCCAACCTGAACTGGACATCACTGGGATACTCCGCCTGCTCCTCGCCTCCCTGGACTTCTGATGGTCCCCTCGGCCTCGCCCACACAGCCAGGGAGTCCTGACTGCACGGTGCCCCTAGGTGTACCTGCCTGCCTCTGGGATCAGGACAATCTCCATGCATGGAGCACCAGTGGAGCCAGACCCAGCCCTGAGCCCTGTATACACATGACTGAACAGTGTTCTCCAGACACCTGGGATGTGGGTGCAGGCGTCCTGAGAACAGGCAGCTTGCCCAAGAGTCACACACATACACAGAGTGGGTGCAAGCGACATCAACCTAAAAACGGATGAAAAGCCAAGCATTTGTCCCCACACAGTTCACATCACCCAGCCCTTCCTCTGACCAGCCAGCTCTCAGAAGTCTTCTTTGGTGGGGAGCCTGAAATGATTTTTTAAAAAAATGCCTCCTCCTGGGTTCCCTCCCCTAAAGGCTGCCCTCCAAGACACAAGGGAACACTCACTTCTACCACCAGACCCCTGTGCGTCCCCTCAGCTCACTCTCTAGCCCTCCCCTGCACTTCCATTCCTCCCAGTACCACCCCAAGGCCCCTTCTTAGGCCTCTCTTCCTGCCTGGCACTGGCCCGCGGGCCTCTGGTCTCACCCAGAACCTTCCCTAAGACCCCAGCTGTGAAAAGGCCCTCTCCGTGGGCGCCGCATCTACCATTGTGCCGTCTGCGTGTCTGTCACTGGCCTCACACAGAGAGGGCAGGGCTGAGTCAGCTTTGTTCAGTGCAGCACGCAGCAGCCAGGGCTGTGCACAAAACAGGTGTTCACCAATGTTTAAGGGATTAATGAATGAATGAGACAGAAACAGGCCACAGGGCAGGAGGGAGCCAGCCTGGGAGGGACTCCATAGCCAGTCTTTAGGCAGAAATCCGTTTTCCATGTGACCCTTAAGTCCCAACACCAAGGAGGAGAAGAGAGAGGAAACGCCCCCTAGTCCTTTCCAGGGCGATGCCCGGCTTTACCTGACTGCACCAACACCCTTCGCTCAGGTGGCACCCATCACCCTCACCTGGTCAGGAACCATACAGTCTCTCAAGGGTTCCCAGATGGGGATGGGGACCTCTGCCTGCTCTGGGAAATTCCACAGCAGTGTCTGTCTTTGCTGGCAGATCACAAACCAGCCTGTCCACAGTGCATCCCCGAGGCTGAGGAGGGCTGAAGGGCTAAGGGGGCAGACTCTGGACTCCAACTGCTGGGTTCAAATCACACCTGTACCGCTCCTGTGCTCTGAGACTCTGGTAAGTGACTTTGCTTCTTGGAGCCTCACTTGCCGAGCCTGTAAAATGGGGTGGTAACAGCTTCCACCGTGGAGGGCCATTGTGAGGATTCAAGGAGTTACTACTTGGAACAGTGCTCAGTGCACAGGAGGCCCTTCCCAGACACTGGTTGTCAGTGGGCAGTCCACACTGACTTCAGAGGTGAGTGAGTGAGCAAGCAGGGTGGGTCCTGACCCTATAAAGGTTTATGGACAAACTCTCTGCCCTGCACAGCAAATCAACACAGCTACTTCCAGCCTAAAGCCACCCAGGCATCACAGGGGAAGGGGCCTGGTCAGGAAAGAGGTGACAAGATTAGAGCTGTGGTCCCAGAAGCCTCAAGCCCAGCAGGAGGGGCCCAGAGAGACCAGAGACCCAGCCTGGAGGCCAGCAGGCTGGGAGGGTACCACCAACCCCGGGGGACAGCAGACCAAAGGAGGTCATTGGTCCTCATGCCCTAGACATGTGAAGGTAGGGGGTGGAGGGAGGGAGGAGCAGGTGGGGGAGGGCTTCTCCATAGCCTGGCCTCCTTAGACAAGGACACTGGCAATGACACCCAGCTGGTCCTCGGATCCCTGACAGCCTCTGGCTGCAGCCCAGCAGCTGCAGAGAAAGCGTGGTCAGGAAAAGGAGCCTCAGCAGAAAATGTGGAGGTGCTGGTTCTCGCTGCGGGCAGTCTGTCCCCTCGGGGCAAAGGGGGAGCCATATCTAAATGGATAATGATGAGCTTCAGGCTCAAGCTGTCAGCTGGGGAGTGCGCTGCCCAAACCACCATCTCCTGAGCACCTGGAACAAGTCCAGGATGGGGGAACATCCATTTCCATGGAAGTGAAAACAAGGCCCAGAGGCCCAAAGCTCGCTGACATCTGCATGTGAGTACTGGGTACCAAGTGCACACACGCTAGGGGCCATCTCTCTGTGCCCTCGCACCAGCCCTCAATGGGGGCCTGCTCTGGCCCATCTCAGGCAGGAAAATGCTGTGGCCAGGAGAGGTCACAGGCACAAGGTCATTGGAGGGTCTGCATGCTGAGCCCGCCAGGCCTCCTCCATCCCTGCCTAGAGCTCTTCCCCTGGGCAAAGGGGACGCAGCCAGGGTTGCCCTTGAGCTTCCATCTTGTCCTGAGTGACTGGGCATGTGACAAGGCTCCGCCATATAGACAGCGAGTGCCAGACACTGTGCCCATCATCCTGCTGAGCATTCAGCTCTGTGCCTCCCCCGTGTCTTCATGGCCACCCTGTCCCCATCTTACAGATGGGGCAACTGAGGCTCTAAAAGACAGAGATACTTGCTTGAGGTCACACAGTGGCCACCAGAATCCAGCTGGGTGATCTGACCTTGTTCACCCTCTCCTAAACACCCGCACCCCTGCCCACTTAATCCCAAGCCCTCTTGATTCTGCCTCCTAAATTGCTCTAGAATCTGCTCCCCTCCTCATTCCCACAGCCTCCATCCCAGTTTCTCATATCACCTCTAGCTGCAATTTCCGTCATGGCTTCCATGGGGTCCCCAGCACAGGAAGGCACGTCTTCAACTCCTGCGTCTGCATCTACTCAAGCTCAGGCCTGAGGGCCCAAATGCTTGCTGGCCATGTCCCCAGTCCTAAGAACCCCCAGGTCCCCACTGTAGTGTCAGCCCTAGAGATGACGGAGACACCCTCACCTGCCACTTCCTGGCAGTCCCACAGCCTGACAGCTTTCCTTCCAAGCCACACTCACTCTGTCCCCTCCTCTCCGTCCCCAGTCTTCCATCACCTCTCACCAGGATTATCCCAAATATTTCTCTCTCCAGCCCAGGACCTCTCCTCAGCTGCCTCCCCAGCATCTTCCTCAGGCCCCTCAGATTAATGAGCCCCTCGCAGGCTGGGCCTCTTCCTGCATCCCCTCTACTGGTGATGGTACCTCCTGCCACTCAATCTCCAAATGCTCATGTGTGACCTTCTGCTCACATGTACAGGTCCAGAAGCCTCAGAATATGGACCACCAGAGCTGGGAGGACCCCCAAGGTCATCTTGTCATTCTCTTTGGGCTTTCTCCACCTGCTTCCTCCTCTCCCCCAGGGGCAATGAGACCTGTGTTGCTCAGCGGCTGACCCAGCCAGCCTGGGCTCTAGGCCTTCCAGTTTCACATACCAGCCAGAGTTCTCCTTCCTGGAGACACAGTACCACTGGGCCCTTCTGGTCACACTCCTGGAAATGACCCCAACTCCTCACCTCATACAGGGCCCTCCCCAACCTGGCCAGGACCTGCCCCCGAAGTCTAACCCCTACCAAAACCTCCCCCAGATCCCTGGAGACAACCTAGCCTCACCCAGGGCTTTACTTCTGCGGTTTCCTCGGCCAGGAATCCCTCTTGCTTCCTATTAGTTCATGTAACAGTATTTTGAGAGGTGACTCCAGGCCAGGTGCTGAGTGGTGGGAATACAGTGGGGGACAGATCTGGTCCCTGCCCTCACAGAGCTCAGGCATTGAGCTCTTTAATCTGACTTTAAGGTTTCATCCAAGAATCAGGCTACTCTCTACAATGCTTATGCATATGAAGCCAATAGGCACCGTACACTGCACCAGACACAGTATGATGTGTGTGTGTGTGTGTGTGTATGTGTATACGTGCATGCATGTGAGAAATATCCTACAGGCCATGTATTGGACCAAATGAAGTGACAGGAAAACAACAGCCACAACTGACAGAGGCTGCAGTCTTTGCCAGGTTGTGTTAATAATAACAACAATAACAATAACAATGACAATGACTGCTAGTAATTATAGAACATTTACTAGACGCCAAATGATGTCATTCATGCTTTATTATATTAGCTCAGAGACCTCACAATAACCCTGTGAGATTGGTCCTATTATTATTATGCTAATTTTATAGGTGAAAAAGATTGAGGCTCAGAGATGTAAAGCAACTTGCTCAAAGTCACACAGCCAGGACCTGCAGAGCCAGATCAGAATCCAGGCTGTCTGTGTGTGGGTGAGAAAGTGGTTGTGTGGGGTAGGAGCAGCCCAGGAAGGCTCTAGGGTCCCTGGTAGGAGAGGGTGAGTGGATGATTAAACAACAGGAGATCCAGACCAGCAGTTTCCAACAGTACTTCCTGCAACGATGAAGTATTTTGTATTCATGCTGGTCATCAGGGTGGCTAGGGAGACTCAGGAACTGAATTTTTAGTATTATTTGATTTTAATTTAAATTGAAATAGCCATGTGTAGGTAGAGGCAGTCATACTGGACAGCTCTAGACCAGGGTTCTACAAACTATGGCCCATGGGCCAAATTCTGCCTGTTTTTTGTAAATAAAGTTTTATTGGAACATAGCCCTGCCTATTTGTTTCCATATTGTCTATGGCTGCCTTTGTGCTATAACAGCAGAGCTGAGTAGTTGTGACAGAGACCATATGGCCTATAAAACCTAAAATATTTACCATTTGGCTTTTTAAGAAAAAGTTTGGGGACCCCTGCTCTAGACTGTGGGAGAAACACAGATCAGGACAGGAAAGAGTCTCCTCCTTCAGGTCAGAATTCACTCACAACTCCATTGGCCTGCTACCTTTCTGACCTCCCTCCAGACCCACCGACATTTGTGACCCAGAACCCTGCTTAATGATACTACTATTAACAACAGCTCCCATGGTCTAAGGGCCTACTGCACACCTGGCACTGCCTCATCTCACTGAATTTTCGCAATGGCCCTCGGAAACAGGCATATTCTGATGCCTGTTTTTTTACAGAGGAAGAGATTGACTCTCAGGGAGGTAATCCAAGTTCCCCAAGGTCATGGAGCTTGCAGGATCCAGCTACTTACCTGAGCGTAGGTCTGCTAGCCTCCAGGGCTAGGTCCTCCACTCTACCTTGGCTTACCCAGGAAATGCCAGAGGGAAAGAAAAAGGAGAAGTGGCTGTGTGGGCCAGGTTCACATTACACACAGGTTCTTCTGTGTCTGCCAACACCGTGCCTGATGGTAGGGACAAGCTGAGGCACAGGGGCCGTTCTGATTTCCACAAGGCTTGCTCTAGCCCCCCAGGTTGAGGACCCCATCCTGAGACTCTGTCCCCAGCCCTGCTCACCGTTGATCAGCTCCAGGGCCTCCTCCTTGGTTCGGGTGATCTTCTCCTGCCGCCAGGACGAGGGCCGCCGTGACTGGCTGTGTTTAACCAGCAGGTGTGAGCAGCGGACCCTGGTAGGCTCCCCCTGCCCATTTTTGCCACCACCACTGCTGTTGCCGCTGGGCCGCTCCCACTGGCTGGCATTAGTGATGTGATTGAAGTAGTACACCCTGCCTGGAGGGGAAGAGAGATGGGAATTCAGTTAGGGTTGTGCTCACAGATGCTACCCTGGAGCCTTAACCAGAGGCCATCCTGGGGCCCTAACCACAGGCTAGGATAAGGACACGCCTTCATTCAACAAAACCACTGTGCACCCACCAGGTACCACAGGCCCTGGGACACTGGGGGCAATTTGGCGGGATATAACCCTGCTGCAGTGTGATGGGTTGCTTTTACATGGCCTTTCTTGCCGTGGTCTTGTAACCCCCACCAAATGACTGGGTGGGACCATTCGAATAGGACGTATGGAACCCTAACAAATGGATTAGTCAGTTTTGCTGTTCCGCTAGGCTTAAAATGAGCCATCCCACAGGCAGAAAGGGGGGACCTCACTACCACCAAGAAGAAGAGACGGGGGCAGAGTGTGTCTTTTGGACCCAGGGTCTGTGCACTGAAAACCTTCTAGACCCAAGAGACAGAGAGAGAGCTGTAACACTGGAGACAGTGCAAGATGGCGAGAAGCGGCAGCAGAGAAACAGCAGCAACAGAACCAGGAGGCTGGTGCAAGATGGCGCAGTAGGCTTCCCAACCCACGGAGTAAGGCAGTTACAGTGGGTGTGCGAACTCACAGAGTGAGAGAGCTAAGCACTTTTGGGCAGAAGGCTTCCTGCGGGAGTAAGGTGCCTTCAGGCAATTATTAGCAGAGCTAAAGAGCTTTATAACACTTGCCTGAGCACAGCCAATGGGCTCAAACACAGCAATCACTGTGAGGATGGCGTAGGACCAGGCAATGTTTTGTTCTGCTGTACACAGGGCTGCTAAGAGTTGGAACTGACTCAACAGCACCTAACAACAACTTCCCTAATATGCTCCATAACTATGAGTATGATCTGTGGATTGTTTGGCCATTGTAACAGACTATCAAACCCAGCAGAGTAGCAAAGAGTGCTGCGGGAGGGATGGCTGGTGTCAGAACTGGTAAAAAGTTTGGAGAGAGGAAGGTCTGACCTCCACCTCACAGGAATCAGCCTTAGGCTGATGCTGATGGTGATTCTCTCTCCCCATCATGAAGTTAGAGGAGGTCAGATGCTCCTACCATGCCATTTTTAACACTTGCCCTTAGGGAGCTAACATTCTGGGTGGGGGCAGACAGGCACTAAACAAGCAAATAAGATAACTTCAGTCACTGATAACTTCAAGGAGGAAAATAACCCAGGGAAGTGGAACAAAGTAAGCCTGGGAGACAGGGGAGTGATTCGAAGTATGCACTTGGCAGACCGCCTATCTGGGCTCAAATTCGGTCCTGCCACTTACTCAATGATCTACCTTCCATGGACCTCAGTTTTCTCACCCATAAAATGGACATAACAATACTTGACTGTATAGTTGTCATAAACACTGAATGAGCTTACATCTGTAAAGTGCTTAGAACAGCATCTGGAACACATTAAGAATGTGATAGCTATTAACTCCTTTTATAGATGACAAAATTGAGGCCTCACCTTCCCCATCTTTGGTAATGGCAGTAACAAGTAATGTTTCCTTTCTGTTTACTCTGCTCCAGGCACACACTTGGGCCCAGCACTGTTAAGGGCTGGGTATCACCCCTGAGGAAGGCTGTCAGGGTCCATCTGAGTAGAAATGGCAAGAATGAGGGCCCAGAGCTGGGCAGAGCATGAGGTTTATGCTGTAGGTGTCCATCAAAGGCCAGGGCAGGAGCAGGGTGGGCAAGAGCATGGGCTCTGAGGACAAATTCAGTTGAGCCACTGACTGACTCTAAAATCATGGCAACGGGCTCTACCTCCCTGAACCTCAGTTTTCTTATCTGAAAAGGGGGGAGTGAGAGAATAAGGACATCAAACCTCATGGAGTTAATGTGGAGAGTTGATGACAATGCATGCGATGTGTTCACCGGAGTGCCAGACCCATAGTAAGCACTCTAAGTAAACAGGAATTATTACCGAGGTTACTAGAAGCACTGAGGCAACGAGATGACCCCCACATATACCCACGGAAGCTGGGCTTGCTCGTCAGGAGCTTGCAGTGAAGTGGCCATGGGCAAGGGGCTCAAGAGCCCAGTCCCCATCCCCTGAACTAAATGACCTCAGGCAAGTTCCTTAAGCTTTCTGGCCTCAGTTTCCTCACCTACAAAATGGGGGTAATAACTACCTCCCTCCCACAATTGTGGCTTGGAAAGAACACACTTAAAATGCTTGGCAAAACGCCTGGAGCAGAGATAAACGTGGCCTATTACTGAAGATAACCTTTAAATCCAGCCCAGGGCACAGGGGCCAGCTTCAAGCAGGATAACCGGGGACATCGCAGACTCAGCATTAGATGTGGATGCCAGGGGTTATGGCCTCTGGGCCGGGAAACACCCTGGGGCCACACCCTAAGCATGGGGTTGGGGTATCTCCCAGGGATGCCTCCGTGCCCGGTGGGGTGCAAAGATGTCCACCCACGGGACGTCAGCTGCATTAGGCCCGAGAGTGTCAGCCGGTGGGCACGGCCAGGGCCATCGCCCAGAGTGTGTGCGTGCTCACCTGCCCCTCACCCGCCCCGCAGCGCGCTGGGCCTCCTTGGCCCCGCCGTGCCTCAGTTTCCCTACTCCTGAGGCTCAGAGCCCACACGGGGTGGGCCGGAGCCGTTCCCCGGGAACCACGCGGAGAAGCCAGGATCCCACGGGAAAGAGGCGGCAGCGCCGCGCCCGATGGGCGAGCTCGAGCCCTGCTTCCATAGGCCCGCTTGGCCCTATCCGAACCCCGACCCCCGCGGCACCTGAGCTGCGGCTCATGCGCTTCTCCCAGCCGGGCGGCAGCTTCTCCTCGTCCGCCATCTTCCCTCCTGTCGCAGCGCTCGCTCCCCCGACGCCGCACCACCTATGTCTCCCGCGCCCGCCCGCCGCCGTCGCTGATTGGCTCAGTGCGCCCCCGTACCCGGGCCTTGAGGCGACGCTCATTGGACACTCCAACCGTCGGGGACTCGCTTCCTGGCTTTCTATTGGACAGAAGCGAGGGCGGGCGGCTCCTCCCACTTTTAACCTGGGCCCCGCCCCCGGTCGGCCTCACCCCAGTCCCGCCCCCTCGGCTCCTAAGTGGCGGGGTATAGACGCAAGGCCGGCTTTCTCAAGGCCCTTAGGCGAGCTCCAAAGAAGTCCCGACCACTACTTTGCGTCCTTCAACGCACAGCCCACACGGGCAGGATACAACTTACTGATTGGCTACCGCAGTGGCAATTCCCACCTTCGTAAACCGTTCCCGAAGGCACTTTCTACCCACGCGGAAGTGTCTGGTGTCTGTCTGGCTGGTGTGGTATAACGGCAGCCGGCGAGGTACTTGGGGTCGGCGGTGCTGACTTTTCTGTTGCCATAGCAACGCAGTTGCCTTGGTGAGGAGTAGCTAAGAATCCAGAAACCTAAATTTGGTTCCTCCATCCTCCCTCGTCCCACCTGTTTCCTCCAGATGTCCAAAGCTAACCCGTCCCCGTTTATTCTGTACAAGGCTAACACTTCCCTATGCTACTGACCCAAACACCTTCCATCTCCTCTGGGACCTACTTAAACATCACATTCTCTGTCAATCTCAATCTTTCATCGTCCTGGATGACTGGTGGGTGCTGGCATTCCCACTCAGATGGGAACAAGTTTGTGGGGGAGGCGTGAGGAGGGGGAGGGGGAAGGATGACGAGCTCAGTTTGAGTCAATTTAAAATTGAGTCTGCGATGCCCGTGGGACATTGAGGAGGAGGTTGGAGACTCAGCTCCGGGGAACTGTGGGCTGGAGAGAGATACAGGAGTCAGATACCAAGAGAAGAGTTCAATGACAGTTCATCTATAGCATGTACCCAATAATAACCATTTAAAAAATGTTGCACAGTAACATGAACGCACAGGGAAACATGTCCACAATGAATTAGAGGCAGGATATGGTAGAAGGTTAAGAACACACTCTGGACCCGAACTGCTTGGGTTCAAAGCCACTTGCTATGACCTTGAGCAGATTACTTAGCCTCTGCACTTCAGCTTCCCCATCTGCAAGATGAGGATAAGAAATAATACATACCTCATCAGTTTGATGTGACGTTAAAATGATGCTGGGTGAAAAGAGCAAGTCACAGCACAGCAATTATACTAGTATGGACGAAAGCAAAAGAAATAAAGAATACCAATTGAAAAGAATTACTATTAGATTACTTGTATGGAAAGATGCCAAAGATATAAAGCATAAAAGTTGTTGAACAGAGTATTAGAATATGCATAATTATCTCAATTGTGTGAAAACTGTAGGTTTGTATCACAGAAAATTTCTGGGTTCATTCAAATATGTTAATGACTGCCACTTGTAAAGGGGGTGAAGGAAGAAATAAGGAACTTAATTTTTAATATGACATTTGGATTTTTATAAGCATGTACTAGCATAATCTTTTTAAAAACAATTTGTGAGAATTTTAGATTTAGAGCAGAGTTGTATTAGTACTACAGAGTTCCCATACACTCTTCACCCAGCTTTCCCTTCTGTTAGCATCTTACATAAAAATAAAATAGATCTCAACCAGGGCAATTTTGCCCCCTAGGAGACAGTTGGCAATGTATTTAGACATTTTTGTTGTCACAAATAGGGGAAGGGGAATGCTACTGGCATCTAGTGGGTAGAGATTTTCTTAGTTATCTAGTGCGGCTGTAACAGAAATACCACAAGTAGATGACTTTAACAAACAAATTTATTCCCTTACAGTCTAGGAGGCTAGAAGTCTGAATTCAGGGCACCAGCTCCAGGGAAAGGCCTTCTCTGTCAGTTCTGAGGGAAGGTCCTTGTCATCAGTCTTCTACTGGTCTAGGAACTTCTCAGTGCAGGGACTCCAGATCCAAAGGAAGCACTCTGCTCCTGACACTTCTTTCTTGGAGGTATGGGTTCCCTCTCCTCTCGGCTTGATTCTTTTATATCTCAAATGAGATTAACTCAAGATACAGTCTAATCCTGCAGATTGAGTCCTGCCTCATTAACATAACTGCCTCTAATCCTGCCTCATTAACATCATAGAGGTTAGGATTTACAACACATAGGATAATCATATCAGATGACAAAATGGTGGACAATCACACAATCCTAGGAATCATGGCCTAGTCAAGTTGACACACATTTTTGGGGGACACAATCCGTAACAGAGGCCAAAGATGCTGGCTAGACATTCTGCACTACACAGTACCGCCACATACAACAAAGAATTATCCAGCCCAAAATGTCAATAATGCCAAGGTTCAGAAAACCTGCCGTAGAATAATTATCAAAACTAAGAAATCAACATTGGTACAATACTATTAGCTAAACTACAGACTTTTTTCTGGATTTCCCCAGGTTTTTGAATAATGTTTTTTTATGTCCCAGAATCTCTCATTGTCATGTCTCCTTAGTCTCCTCCAATATGTGACAGTTTCTTGTCTTTCATGACTATGACACTTCTGAAGAGTAGAATGTCTCTCATTCTGATATGGTCATGATGTGTTTGTCTAATTTCTCACAATTAAATTGAGTTATGCATTGTTGGAAAGGATACTAAAGGCAATGTGCCCTTCTCAGTGCATCATATCAGGTGGTAGATGATTTTGAAATGTATTACTGATTGTATTAGGTATCAACTGCCGCATAACAGATCACTCAACGACTCAGTGAATGAACGTTTATTATCTCAGTTTCTGTTCAGTCAGCAGTCCAGGCACAGTTTAGCAGGATGCTTCTGCCTCAAGGTCTCTTACAAGCTGTAATCAATGTGTTGGCAGAGGCAGCTGCAGTCTCATCTGAAGGCTTGACTGTGCCAGGATCTGCTCCAAGCTCACTCATGGGGTTGTTGGCAAGATCCAGTTCCTCACAGGAAGTTGGACTGAAGGCCACATTCCTCACTGGCTGTTGGCTGCGGCCCTCTCCATAAGACAGCTCGCAACATGGCTGCTGATTTTCATCAAAGAACAAGTGAGAAAGCAAGAGAGCAAGCAGGATGGAAGCCACAGTCTCTTTGCAACCTAATCTCAGAAATCACATCCCATCACCTACATTCAAGAGGAGAGGATTACACAAGCGTGTGACTACCAGGACATGGGGATCATCAGTAGTCATCTCAGAGGCTGTATACCACATAGGACATTACCTTTGACCATTTGCTTAAGGAGGTATCGAAACTTACTGTTTTTCCCTTCGTAATGAATAAATATTTAAGGGAGAAACTTCGAGATTATGCAAATATCCTACTTCTGCTTAACTTTCAACCACTAATTTTACCATCTATCAGTGGATCTTGCCTATGGCAATTAGTACTGTGGTGTTCCAATGGTGATTTCTTATCTCTATACTTCTACATTTATTTATTGGAATCCTTCTGTAAGAAAAAGTTCTCCCTTCTCCAAATTTATTTATTCAGTTACTTATTGATACTGGAGTCCCTAGGTGGTGCAAACGGTTAGCTGCTTGGCTGCCAACCAAAAAGCTGGTGGTTTGAGTCCACCCAGAGGTACCTCAGAAGGAAGGCCTGGCAATCTACTTCTGAAAAATCAGCCATTGAAAACTATGGAGCATGGTTCTACTGCAGCACACATGGGTTCACCATAAGTCAAGAGTTGACTCAGTGGCAACTTTTATATTTCATTCTTTGGATTATAATCCAATACTATCATTACTTTGTTGCTTAATTTGTTGCAAGTTTGGCCATTTGGAGTCCTTTCAGTTTGGTTCCTATGCCCTTTCAACATGCTCCCATCCTTTTTACTTGGGTACTTCCTACTTTCTGGCACCACAGATTGCTCCAGGCTCATCTTGTATTTTCCCTGCCCAAGCCCTGGAGCCAACCACTTTTCCCAGAAGCCCTGGTTCCTTTTATTGGAGAATGGTATTTAGAAACCAAGATCTGAGTGCAAGGTATGCTCATCACCATTGGGGTGTCACTGCTTCTGGTCCCGCTCAGTAGATAAAAAGAGGAATATATGTGTGTGTACGTATATATATGTGTGTATATATATGTGTACACACGTACACACCTATCTATGTTTCTCTGTCTGTATACATATTAAACACAGGAGTTCATACTGATACCTCCAACTTTAGTCCAGTCCCACAGGGTTCATTCCAGCCTTTCTCATTTTATTTGTAACTTTTACTTCTAGCAGTGAGAAACCTGGCTCTCATCTATAATAGATTTACTTATTTGTTCAACCCTAGCATGTATGTGTACACACACATACATACAAAGGTAGTTTCAGAATTGCTAACCCATACCCATACGAAGCTGGGTATTCAGAGAAGCAAAACCAGTGAAGCATATATAAGAAAACCAAACCTGCTGCTGTCAATGCAATTCCAACTCACAGCGACCCTATAGGACAGAGTAGAACTGCCCCATAGGGTTTCCAAGGAGCAGCTGGTAGATTCGAACTGCAGAACCTTTTGGTTATCAGTTGAGCTCCTAACCACTGCGCCACCAGGGCCCCTGAAGTATATATATGTAAATATATATAGAGAGATTTATCGCAAGGAAATGGCTCACACAGTTGTAGAGGCTGGCAAGTTCCAAGTCTGTGGGTCAGACGTCAGGCTGGAGGCTTCTCTTGACTCAGAAGCTGCAAAACTTGGTGGTAGGGGTGGGTCCTGGGGACACTTAGCAATGTCTCGTAAGGCATCTGCCCCAGGCAATGACTCAGACAAAGGCTCTTCAGACACAGCTGAGTTAATCTCATCAAAGGGGGATGGAGGGGATAATGGTTTCACTGGGGAGGGTGGCTTAGCAGACAAAGATGGACTGCTCTCTTCAGATGGGAGTAAGAGGGCTGGTTCTGTTGGCAGGAGTGATTCAATGGAATTCAGGGGTTCAGTGTCCCCACCTTCCTGATTATCTGTTCATATGTCCCCATCCCAAGTTTCAGGATCCCATTTCTTCCCAATCCATGCCCTCACTTTAACTTCAGACATGACTTGAGGTTGGGAATTCAGTTGGTGTTGTCATTACAGCCACTATTATGATAAGACTCTGCGTTTGGTTTTCAGCAATATTAGCTCTATTACTACAAGAAATAAGGCTTTCTTTCAGGGCACAAGTGGAAACTTTGAGATCTTTTATGTCGTGCTTTTATGACTCTGAAGCCCTGAGCTCATCTTTTTCTTTCATTACTTTGCGTAGTGAAAGTAGGACCAACCAACCAGCTTCCCTATACTTCTCGCTCTGACAAAATTGTAGGAAACTATCAAATG
Organism: Dugong dugon; assembly: GCA_030035585.1. Taxonomy (NCBI): domain Eukaryota; kingdom Metazoa; phylum Chordata; class Mammalia; order Sirenia; family Dugongidae; genus Dugong; species Dugong dugon. The sequence goes on along the minus strand of CM057462.1, from coordinate 13,691,053 downwards.
TGATCACCTAAAGCCTCGCTCCTCACCAATACTTGATCTATTTTTAGTGATATTTTGCGTATTAATATTGCCACCTCACATTGTGGATTAGCAGTGCCGTTTTTACTACTGGAGGCAGAGTCATCAGCACCTTCTAGACTAGTCAGACTTGAGAACCAATTTAGAAAACTCATTCCTAAGATTTTCTCTAGAACCACTCTCGGTACCAAATGTCACAATCTTGCTTGCTGCAAGTGAAGAGGACTTGGAGGACCTGAAGCACTTACTGATGAAGATCAAAGACTACAGCCTTCAGTATGGATTACAAAACAAAAATCCTCACCAGACCAATAAGCAACATCATGATCATGATAAACAGAGAAAACATTGAAGTTGTCAGGGATTTCATTTTACTTGGATCCATAATCAATGCCCATGGAAGCAGCAGTCAAGAAATCAAATGACATACTGCATTGGGCAAATCTGCTGCAAAAGACCTCTTGAAAGTATTAAAAAGCAAACATGTCACTTTGAGGACTAAGGTGCGCCTGACCAAAGCCATATTTTCAATTGCCTCACATGCATGCGAAAGCTGGACAATGAATAAGGAAGACCAAACAATTGATGCTTTTGAATTATGGTGTTGGTGACTACCACAGATCCATACAGGGCACCTGCATCACGCAGAAGTTACCCTGCACTGCCCTTTTATGTAAAAGAACAAAACCATCAATAAAAATAATAATTAAAAAGCATGAGATCATTAATGGAAAGATGTCAAAGATAAAGCATAAAAAAAGCAAGCTGCCAATGATATGAGTACAGGGGTTCCGTTCCCACGACTCTATCGTAAGTCTGTTCTGATGTAAGTCGAATATGCTGAATACGAATACTCGAATACGTTTAAGTCAGGAATATCTGTGTTACAGTATATATAATTATCCCAATTGTATAAAAACCATACGTTCTATCTCAGAAAACTTCTGGATTTACTCAAATATGTTCATGATGGCCACTGGTGGGAGGGATGGTATAAGAAATAGTTTATAACAAACACTTGGATTTTTCTAACAAGCATGCATTAGTGTAATAATCTTTTAAAAATCAAAAATAAAATGGAAGTTTATATGAAAGCATTGAAAAAGGCCTGACCTCAGGAAGAGAATGGAGAAGGTTTTCATGTTTAGCCTGTTCACTTCTGTGCCGATTTGAAATTAACAAGGAATCACCTCATTAAGCCAGTTATATAACTGAGAATTTTGTTTTGAAACAGAGCCAGTTACGGGGGAGACTGCGCAGCAAGAGTAGGAAGAGCAAGGGTACCAGGAGACTGACATTTCTGACATGTCAGGAGGAAAAGCAGTCCCAAAGACAAGAGGGAGCCATGGAAAGTGAGTGGGGAGAGGCACTAATGGAGATCAAAGAGAGACCATCTTCAGTGAGCTACAGACAGTAGCATCCCATGTGGCAGGCAGGTCCATCCTCCAAGAAGCCTGGTGGTGAAAGAAAGGCAAGCGGCTGGGTGGAACTTCGATGGGGTACTGATGGAGCAAGATTCTCGGGGAGGGTTTCCAAGGAGCAAGGAGGGGCTCCAGAATGAGGCTTGGCCCAGGTCCCTCTCCTACTTCTAGGGGTGGACAGGGCCAAGGTTAACACCAGGATGTGTGACCAGAGGAACAGAGGTGTTTGGTATCTTGTCTGCTCACAGATGGAGGAAGACGAAGGACAGCTAATAGCACCATGTGCCAGGTAGTGTGCTGTTTTTAATTCCATTATCTCACTGAGATGTAAATACCATCATGGTGTCCTTTTTAGGGAAGGAAACAGGATCAGAGACTGACTTCCTCGAGTCTCACTGCTAATGATCGTCAGAGTTCGTACCCAGTTGGTCTGGCTCCTGAGGCTGGAATCTTATAGCCTATGCCACACTGTCCACTACAGTCATTTTTTATTTTTGAAAGTGCCAGCAACTGTGGATGTTTAAACATACTTTATCTATGCTTTACAACGCACCAATGAAGTAAACACTATTAGTTCTAGTTTTTGAATAAGGAAATGAAGACTTAGGGAGGCTAACCTTAACTTGCTCAGGATCACTCAGCTGTTGGCGGCAGAGCTGGGATTTCACCCAGGGTCTGTGTGAATCCAGAGCCTGTATTTCTAACCACTACATCTACTGTCCCCACCTAGAGGCTCCCTGGTCTATCAGGGTGACAATAATCCCAAGCCTGGCCCCTTAGAGACCCAGGGCAAGCTCCAGAGCTCTGGGCTCCCACTCTGCTAACTTACTCTTCCCACAATGACTCGGTCAACAACTCTTAACTGAGCAAATGGGCGCTGAGGGTACAGTGACGACCAGACAGGCACCAACCCTCCCCCTCATCAGATAGCTATGACATGAAGATGACAACACTGAAGCAGCATCTAAGTTTTTATTAATGTGAGTTTTTAAAAACAAGCATCCATACCAGTGTGTGGGGCGGGGCAAGGGGAGGGTAAAGGAGGAGGAAGGAATTCTGTCTTATTGGTAATACAGCTCCAGGTTCATCCCATCATGGATTTCATCTGAAGTGAAAGTGTTAAGGAACCCTCATGGTGGGCTCCAACCCCACTCCTTTCATCAACTCACAGCTGGGTCAGGATGAAGATCAGCCCAGGGCTAAGAAAGCCATTTTGGACTGGCCTATTTTGATTTGGGGAGAATCCAAAATATAAAAACAGTTCATGCTCCAGTGCTTTGCACAACAAACATGCCTGAGTTTCACTCCACCCTGGCCTCCTACCCAACACTCAGGTGGAGCAAGAAATGTTTACTGTACCCAGTGCTCAGTCAGAAATATTTTGAACTCAAAGTGTTTTCTAATACTAGTCAAAATATTCACCAGCCAACCACTCCCCTCCTCCAATAAAACAATTACATGACTTCTTTCTAAATGCTTACCATGTGCCACATACTAAATTAAACACCTTATGTGCGTAAGTCATTTAGACTCTGGTGTTGAACAAAGCGAAGTAGGGCGGGTATGCAGACCCATCTTCAAGAAGTCACACAAAGGATACAGTCTCCCAGACACACGTGGTCCTTAAAAATGGTGTACCTATGGGAGAAAGACCTTTCAGAGAGGGGCCCAGGAGGCCCTTCACCCTAGAGACAGGCTGAGGAAGCTCTGCCTAAGCAAAGGGCTGCCTGCAGCGTTTCCCCAACCCAACCTTCTGGCCCCAGCTCTACCACGGCACTCACCACTTCTTAAGGACAATCTTGTTCCAACGGGTGCCAGTTTGGGCTGCGATCAACTTCTTAAGGTCCCCGATGGTGTCATCAGTGCTGGGCGCAGAGGAATTAAGGAAAATGGAAGGAGAAGGTCGGGCAAGGAAGAGGGGATTCCAGGGCTGAAAGCGCTCTGCCAGGACCCCATCTGCTCCCGCCCCTGGGTTTAATTAAAACCACCCCACAACACCGACTGAGTGTCTGCCTCGTGCGAAGCACCCCCAGGGACCACTGCCTCTCGGTCGCCAAAGGATACTTGCATTTAACGCGGACCTTCTTCCCCAGACGATCGTTGCAAACCACCTCGATCATCCTGGCTGGAGCTACACAGGGCGGGGGATGGGAAGCGGCGAAAACAATATTTCAGGAGTTTCCCAGATCTCTAAAACGTCAGCCTCCATGTCTCTCCGGTCCCCAAGCTCCCCAGTCACTGGGTCTTCCGCTCACCACCCCCACCCCAAACCGTCGAACTTGAGTCCTCCCCGGCCCTAAGTCCGGTGTCCCAGGTCCGCGGGCCTCCGGCAATCGCGTCTCCGCCCCTTTATGTTGCCTGAAGGCCCAGCCCCTGGGTTCTCTGGCGTCCAACCTCGACTCTCGCAGTCCTGCGGAACCTCGGCGGCCCAAACCCATCAGCTCTCCGCGGCCCCGGGCCCCTCCACCCGGCCCCCTTACCTCGAATCTCCTAGAAGGTACCGACGCCACAACCTCGGAGCTTGAACACAAAACCTGGCCGCAGACGTCGCTGGGAGCCGGAAGCGGAAGTGCGGAACTCGGAGGCTCCGCCCCCTGACCTCTCCGCCGCGAGCTGGGTGTTGTGTTAGTTCTCGGGCTCGGACGTTGGCTCCGCGTTCCCAGTTGCAGCTTCAGGGTCCCGAAACCCGACAGGTGGACGCCTGAAGTCGGCGCGTGGGGCCGAGCAGGGATCCCAGCCCGTGTGGGGCTAGGGAGGAGGCGTGGAGGGATAGTCAGGTCAGGGCCGGCGCGGGAGCCGTTGGTTGAGGTGCCTTCGCTGTGGGTGGACTCTGTCAGTTGGTGAGGAGGTCGGAGGGGCCCGGGAAACATCCCAGGAGGACCTACAGTTTCTGAGCCCGACGAAGCCTTTCACTGCAGCTTCGGGGCTACGGGGAACAGGGATCGAATCCTGCGACATCCGGTCCAGCCCTCATCTTCATTCAGGGCTGAGTTCGAAAGAGTTATGTTCAGCCCTCACCTCTGACTATAGTGTCTCCCCCCCACCCCCGCTTGGACACCTGGGACACCTAGGATGCAAACTACAGTAAGTAAACAAAGGAGCCGACTGATCCTGTTGCTTACTGACTGTTTGGACTGGAGTATAGGTTGCACACCTGAGCCAACTGCCAGTCGCCAACCTGCCACGGCTGGCCACAAGGAGGCTGGAAAATCTCCTGGTCCCGATTTTTCAAGGCTGGTCACTCCTGCCCTACTGGGAGCACTTTGTACCAGATCCTAGCCTTGCCTTTCAGCCCCAAAGCAGCCCCTGGACTGTTTCTGGTTCCTAAGGGCTGGTGGGACAGGTGGCTGTACCCCGCCTTCAAACAACCAATGGAATTGTTGAATAGTTCTTTCTCACCAGACAGGATTCTCCCAGTTTGGTGAGCCTAAGGGATTCACTTGAAAAGGGGTCACCAGTTACGACCCACCCAAAATGACTTCTCAAACTGGGATGTGAGAAGAGGGGAAGACATGAGAGGCCATCCTGTGGAAAGGACAGATGGTCTGGGTGCCCTGTCAGGTCCTCCTGCCTTAGGGAGCTGACTTGAGGTCTCATCACAAACATTGGGCCCAGGGGCCTTCTTGCCTCAGGACTTTGATCCATCATTCCTCTAGCCACTCTGAGTTTGCAGAGGAGGGCAGTGAATCTGAAAAACTCAGGCTGGAAGCACAGGCTTTGGATCCAGATGGATGAGTCACCCTCGCCCCTTAATATTAAGGTGTATGGTTTCAGGCGAGATACTTCCTCTCCCTGAATCTCATTTTCCTCGCCAATGGAAAGGGATAGCAAGAACTCATGGCAACCTTATAAATAATAGAACAAAATGTTGCTGGTCCTGCACCATCCTCACAATCGTTGCTACGTTTGAGCCCACTGTTGCAGCCACTGTGTCGATCCATCTCCTTAAAGGTCTTCCTCTTTTTCACCGACCCTCACTTTACCAAGCATGATGTTCTTCTCCAGGGACTGGTCCCTCCTGATAACATGTCCAAAATAGAAATACTGGGTCATACAAGGTGTTGATGATGGTTACCCCTAGATGGTGGGATTGGAGACAGTCTCATTTTCCCCTTTGGTGCTTTTTTGTGTTTCCCCAGATATCCTACGTTGAACATGTGTTACTTTTGTAATCAGGGGGGAGAAAGTAAATGTCAGGTTTTTTTTTTAAGTTCTAATTTCTCAATATTTGATTTAGAGATCGCTCAGGTCAGGATTATGTGCTGAGTTGTAGGCTGGGAGAGATTGGAAAGGGATGGGGAGTACTGCTGAGAGAGGAGGAATATGAAGTCTGGGATCATTGTGGGCTGGGGCTCCATGAGGAGTGGCAGGGGTCTGCTGGGAAATGGGGGTACCTGCCCTCACTGTGTTAAGTTAACCAGGGGAGGGAGTTGAGAACAAGGAGAGGTCTCAGGACTAAACTGCTACTGCTTCATGGACCCCCTCCCTTGGACCCAGGTGGGAGGGTAGGGGCCTCATGATACTTCACCTTTTGTGACCCCTCCCCACACTGTGGTAATTATAATTGGGGAATTCATGGCTGTCCATGAAGGACCCAGGGACTGCCCACTGAAGGGCCAGAACAGCACTATCTCTCTGGACAGTATCTCCTGTCAGATTTACTCTTTGGGGGTGTGTGTGTGGGGGGTGCTTTCCAGGAGGGAGAGTTCTGGGTCCTGATCCAAGGAGCAAGCTAGGCAAGCCCTCTCTGTCCCCTTGTTCCCTGGTTTTCTGAGCCAGAAGAGGGAGATTATATGTGGGGTTCTTTTCTCCCACCTGACCACTTCCCTCCATTTCTATCTGCTGGGTGGGGTGGGCAGGAGATGGTTCTTAGGAAGCCCCAGTAACTGAGCTGGGAGCAGGGACACCTGGGTTCTGCTGAACTTAAAAGCAACTCCCCCTCACCCAGAGTTCACCCGGGGGGAAATCATCTTGGGGGTGGAGCAGTTGCTCAGGAGGTGCCTTCCCTTAACATCTGTCTTAGTTACCTAGTTCTATAACAGAAATACCACAAGTGGGTGGCTTTAACAAACAAATTTATTTTCTCACTGTTTAGAAGGCTAGAAGTCTGAAATCAGGGCATGGGCTCTAGGGGTAGGCTTTCCCTCTCTGTCAGCTCTGGGGGAAGGTCCTTGTCTCTCAACTTCTATTCTTTGTGTCCTTGGTGCTCTTCATGTATCATGGCATCTGTCTTCCCCCAGCTCTGCTTCTTCGATTCCTTGCTTAATCTGTTCCTTTTATATCTCAAAAGAGATTGACTCAAGACACACCCTACACTAATACTTTCTCATTAACATGACAAAGAAAACCATTCCCAAATGGGATTATAACTACAGGTATAGGGGTTAGGATTTATGACACATACTTTTGGGAGACACAATTCAGTCCATAACAACATCCAAGCATTGCAGCAGGCCCTGGAGATCCAGCAGTGAACAAGGCCTACCTGCCACCCCAGAATTCAGTTGATAGAGGAGGAAGACAGGTGAAGAGGTTCATACAGCAACACAGTGACAAGTGCTCTGAGGGGGAAGCCCAGAGGAGGCACTGCTTGGCATGATGGCATAACTTTCCAGAGGGAATCGCGACCTTAGAGCACTGTGGTAGAGGCCCAGATACTGGCATCAGAAAGACCTGGACTTGTGGCTCTGGCAAGTGACTTGACCTCTAAAAGTTTCAGCTTCTCCCTGTAGTATCAACTACTTTCTGTTACCTGTAGTTGAGTTGGCCCCTGACTCATGGTGACCCCATGCACAACAGAATGAAACGCTGCGTGGTCCTGCTCCATCCCCATGATCAGTTGGGGATTGGATTATTGTTAACCACGAGGTTTTCACTGGATGTTTTTTGGAAGTAGATCACCAGCCCTTTCTTCCTAGTCTGGAAGCTCAGCTGAGACCTGTTCAGCATCATAGCAACATGCAAGCCTCCACTGACAGATGAGTGGTGGCTGTGCCTGAGGTGCATTGGCTGGGAATCAAACCTGAGTCTCCTGCATGGAAAGCAAGAATTCTACCACTGAACCACCACTGGCCCCACTGACCACTTAGGGTTGTGGAAATGTAATGAGATAATACTGGTAAAACACTTATCTTGGTGCCTGGCACATAATAAGCTCTGAGTAATAGATGTAATAAATGTCTTTATTATTTTTATCAGCCAGCAAGACAGGCAAAGGAGTTGCGAGAAGTTATCAGAGTGTTCTGAGCAGAGGAAAGCCAGTGTGTTCAGTTAGGAATGCTCTTGGCTTCAAGTCAGAAAGCTGACAGTTGCTTAAATAAGTGGCTATTTTTTTCATGATGAAAATTCTGGATGTAGGCAACAATGGACCAGCAGCTCAGTGATTTCTGGGGCTAGTGTCTTTGTGATTCTTTTGGTCTTTCTCTGCATGGTTGCAATATGGCTGCCAAAGCATAAGACATCTTATCTGTGTTCAAGGCAGAAAGAAGGGGGAAGGGACATCTATGCCTTTTTTGTCAGGTAGTGACAAGTGCTTCAAAGTAATGGAGGTAGAGGATACTATTTTTGATGCAGTCGTCAGTTTAAATAGAGAGAGGAATGAAGTTAAGGAATTCAGCTGTAGAATATCTTGGAAAAGTGGTCCAGATGACAGGAACCACTCTGCAAAGGCCCTGAGATAGGAATGTGCAAGATAACCTTGGAGGCAATTAAAGAAATTGGGTTATTGACTGGGTGTTAGATGATACTATGTGTCATGGATTGAATTGTGTCCCCCCAATATATGTGTTAACTTGACTAGGCCATGATTCCCAGTATTGTGTAAGTTGTACTCCATTTTATGATCTGATGTAATTATCTTCCATTTTGTGATGTGTTGTAAATCCTAGCCTCTATGCCTATGGTTATGGTTCCATTTGGGAGTGAGTTGTCTGTTATGTTAATAAGGCAGGATTAGGGTGGGATGTATGTTGAGTCACTGCCTTACTATAGGGTGTGACTCAAGTCACCACCCTTACCACCCTTATTCAAGAAATGCCCTTACTTGAGTCACACCTTTTACCTTTCAAGAGACAAAAAGAGACAGAAACAAGCAGAGATAGGGACCTCAGTACCACTAAGAAGAAGAGATGGGAGTGTAGCGTGTCCTTTGGGCCTGGGGTCCCTGCAGTGAGACCCTCCTAGAACCAGGGGACAGAGAGAGAGAGCTGTAACACTGGAGACTGTGCAACACAGCAAGAAGTGGCAGCAGAGAAACTGGCAGCAGAACCAGGAGACCTGTGCAAGAGGTGCGGGAGCCAACCCATGGAGCGAGAGAGCTGAGCGCCTTCAGTCAGGAGGCTTCTTGGCAGAGTGGGTGCCTCCGGGCATGTATCAGCAGAGCTAAAGTGCTTTGTAACACTTGCCTGAGCAGGGCAGAGGCTGGGCTGGAGAGAGACCTGCCTGCGGACATGGCTGAGAAGAGGTTGTCCTGATCAACCTGGACCTTCCTCCAGAGCCTACAGAGAGAGAAAGCCTTTCCCTAGAGACAGCACCCTAAATTCAGGCTTCTAGCCTCCTAAACGGAGAAAATACATTTCTATTTGTTAAAGCCATCCACTTGTGGTATTTCTGTTATGACAGCACTAGATAACTAAGACACCACGTAATGATGGTTACTTTTGTAGGTATGATAATTGTATTGTGATTATGCAAGAAAAATGCCCCCACTTTTTAGGAATACATAACAAAATCTGTAGGGGTGAAAGGACCTGGTGTCTGGAATTTGCTTTAAATTTCAATTTAAAATACTTTGGCAGAGGAATAGAAAAGCATAGATGAAGCAAATGTGGGAAAATCTTAATAATTGTTGAATCTGGGTATTGGGTATATGTGCTTTATTGTATTTTCCTACTGGAATATGTTTCACAGTTTTCATAAAAACTAGCAAACAAAAATCCTCTAGGTATATAAAACCAAAAAACCTGTTGCTGTCGAGTTAATTCCAACTCATGGTGACCCCGTGTGTGACAGAGTAGAACTGCTCCATAGGGTTTTCTTGACTGTAAACTTTACAGAAGCAGATCCCCAGGCTTTTCTTCTGCAGCACCTCTGGGTGGCTTCCAACCATCAGTCTTTAGGTTAGTAGTCAAGTGCAAATCATTTGTGTCACATAGGGACCTCTCTAGGGGTGTGTGTGTGTGTGTGTGTGTGTGTGTGTGTGTGTATGGGTTTAAACTATGATATATAATAAGATGTTGAGAAAAACTAGCCCTATTGCCAATTTCTCCTGTATTTACTATTCTCTGTCAAGAGAAGTAAGGTCCCTGGGTGGTGCAAATGGTTTGAGCTCAACTACTAACCCAAAGGTTAATGGTTGGAACCAGCATGCCCAGAGGTGCTGTGGTGTATACAGATGTTTTTCTTTTTAAAACAGCTTTCAAGTCTCCAATCCCTGCTTGTGTGTATTAAAAATATATTTATTGCCATTGTAGACTCTTGGGGAAGTAATTTAGCACAATCTATTCAAAAGTAAACCTCATATGTCTTTTGACCCATCAGAGTGACTTCTGGTTATTTGTCTTATAGTGACCCCATAGGGTTTCCAAGGCTATAAATCTCTATGGAAGCAGACTGCCACATCTTTCTCCTGAGGAGCCACTGGTGGTTTCAAACTACTGACCTTTTGGTTAGCAGTCGATCACTTTAAACACGGTGCCACCAGGGCTTCTTATAAAAACATAGGATATATATAAAAGAATGTTTACCCACAATATTGTTTGTGGTAGCAACAAATCTGAATATCCATCAATATGGAAATGTTTGAATAAATCTTTTACTACCCTTATGAATTGCTATTTAAAAAATGAGTGATGATAGGAAAATTTGGGAATGGATAAGCGTGACGGTTGAACAACATGATAAACGTTAATTAATGTCACTGAACTGCACATGTGAAGAATGTTGAAGTGGAAAATGTATTGCTATATATGTGTGTATATATACGTATATGTGCATATATATGTATATGGTGCCGTGGTGGAGCCTGGCCACTAACCAAAAATGTGGGCAGTTTGAATCCATCAGCTGCTCGTTGGAAACTCTGTGGGGCAGTTCTACTCTGTCCCATAGGGTCGCTATGAGTCAGAATAGACTCGACAGCAATGGGTTTGGGTTTTTTTTGGTGTATATATATATATATATATTTACCACAATAAAAGAATAATATATTTGTTGAGAGTGTCAACAGAGACAACCTTTACGGACAACAATTTGGCATTAACAATCAAAACGAAAAATTCAACATGCCTTTTGAACAAGCTATTCCACTTCTACCAATTTATCCTAGTACACATACATAAAAAAGCATTATTAAGTTAAAAATAAGTAAAAAAGTAGAGACGGGCGGATTAACCAGTAGCAGGCTACGCATGTGTTTACTTACTAATCTGTAGTGAACAATTCCACATAGGTTTTACCATGTCAAAGATGAAAATAGGTGAAACGTACACTACAGATTAGTAAGTGAGCACAAGTAAACCCCTGCGTACCTTGTTTTTTTGGGTAATCTACTACTGTGGAGCCCTGGTGGTGCAGTGATTAAGAGCTCTGCTGCTAACCAAAAGGTCGGCAGTTCAAATCCACCAGCCGCTCTTGGAAATCCTATGGGGCAGTTCTACACTGTTCTATAGGGTCGCTATGAGTCAGAATCGGCTCCACAGCAATGGGATTTTGGTCTACTACTGTAGTAACCTTGTACTCCGCCACGACCTTCGCTTCTGGTTCGGCCCCCACCTCGCTCCGCCCCTCCCCAGCCTCGTTCCCGCACCAGTCAAGCCTTCAGGGTTTGGTGACCGCCCTCAGCCCAGCCCCTCAGCCCCCTCTACGCCTTCGACTCCGCTTACGGCGCCGGATTCCCGCGCCAGTCACGCCTGCCGGGATTGGTCGTCGTTTACAGCCCCGCCCCCCGGGTCTCGTCCCCACCTCTAACCCCGCCCACCGAACCCGGTCTCCGCTTCTAACCCCGCCCCCCAAGCCTCGTCCGCCTCTAACCCGTTCCTCCGAGCCTCGTCCCAGCCTCTAGCCCCGCCCCCCCCGAGCCTCGTCCCCGCTTCTAACCCCGCTCCCCGAGCCTCGTCCCAGCCTCTAACCCCGTCCCCCGAGCCTTGTCCCCGCTTCTAACCCCGCCCTCCGAGCCTGGTCTCCGCTTCTAACCCCGCCCTCAAAGCTTCGCCCGCCTCTAACCCGTTCCTCCGACTCTCGTCCCAACCTCTAACCCCGCCCTCCGAGCCTCGTCCCAGCTTCTAACCACGCCCCCCGAGCCTAGTCCCTACTTCTAGCTCGGTTCTCCCAGACTTGTGCCTTGTAGGGTTCTCCGCACTTGGTGCTGACCCAGGGCTGATCTGGGCCCTGGTCTAACCACGTCCTCGCCAGCGGAAAGGCGAGTCTCCCCGCCGGTGACTGGCGGCCGCGGCCGCCTCCCTGCTCGCACTCCTCTCAGTCCTCCACCTCCCGCCGCCTTGGGCGCCCTGAAGCGCCAGCCTCCGCGTCCTTTTAGCCGGAAGTGGAAGTGTGCTTCAGTGGGATCATGGCGTCTTTGACCGACCTGCCGGATTCTGTCCTGTTGGAGATTTTCTCTTACCTCCCGGTCCGGGACCGGATCCGCATCTCCAGGTGCGGCTCCGCCCCTCGGGGGGGAAAGGCCGGGAGGGGGGCGCACCCGGAGATGCAGACTGGTCTTGGCGGGGCCGGGGTCGTTCTAACGGCGGGTCCCCTCCCCCAGGGTCTGTCACTGCTGGAAGAGGCTGGTGGACGACCAATGGCTGTGGCGACACGTCGACCTGACGCTCTATACGGTATGCGGGGAGGGCGGGAGGACCACTCCTGCTGCCCTGGGGCGGTGTGTTGGGGTTCGAGCTCGGGTTTGCGAGACGGCCCCATCCCGGCCCCATCGCTTAACTCTCCTCTGCGACCTCGGGTAGGTTACTCAGTCCCTGTGAGCCTCAATTTTCCCAGCTCCATAGTGGGCATAAAAAACAGTACCTGTCTCAGGGAATGTAGTGAGGATTCACTGAGATCGTACAGGGAAAGGGCTTAGAGCAGTTTCTTCATATAGTCAGCATTACAATAAATACATTAGCGCCGGGCTGCTAACTAAAAGGATGGCGGTTCCAGCCCACTCAGAAGCGCCTGGGAAGAAAGGCCTGGCGAACTACTTCCGAAAAATAGACCGTTGAAAACCCTTTGGAGCACAGTTGTGTCCTGACACACATGGGCTCAACATGAGTCTGAATCGATTCCAGGGCAACTGGTGGTGATGGTGGTATGCTTACATTATCAAGTAATAACTATTGATGGATAAACCATTTTTCAGAGTCAACTTAATTTCCAGAATTAATTTTCAGAATAGTGCAACCTAACCATTCCCATGCTCTCCCATTAACATTTTGTTTCTTTAGTTTTTCTTATGAAATATTTCAAATATCCAGATATACATAATCCATTGCCGTCGAGTCGATTCCGACTCATAGCGACCCTATGGAACAGAGTAGAACTGCCCCATAGGGTTTCCAACGGGCAGCTTCTGGGTTCCAACTGCTGACCTTTTGGTTAGCAGCCGAGCTCTTAACCAGTGCACCACCAGGGCTCCCCAGATACACAAAGAGGATACTCTGACCAACAACCACATACTCACCATCTAGATTTAACCTATTTTAACTTTTGGCCTTGTTTGCTGCAGATCGTCCATGTGTGCACATATACAGTGAAACCTGTGAGAGTCAAAGGACTGCCTTGTTCCGGGTCTTGGAAGTTTTCCACTTTTGACAGGGTGCAGTCTTACTACTTTTCTACTGCTCCTTTCAGTGGAAACTATTTGTGTTTTCCCTCTCTAACAGGTTTCTGCCTTACACAGGTTCTAGCTTTCACAGATTTTACTGTGCGTATAAAACATTATAGATTTTTTTTTGTACTTTTTGAAACTCCTCAGAGGTAACCATGATCATCAAGTGGTTTTGTATCCTTCCTTTCATATTTTTTTTATTTCCTGTGTGTCCATTAGTAATATACAATATTGCTAACATGTTTTTCAAGTTCAGATAATGCTATTCTACTATTTAGCTTATGGTATCCTACTGTACGGAGCCCTGGTGGTGCAGTGGTTAAGCACTCAGCTGCTAATCATAAGATTGGTGGTTCAAATGCACCAGCTGCTCTTCAGGGGAAAGATGTGCCAGTCTGCTTCCATAAAGACTACAGCCTTGGAAACCCTGTGAGGCAGTTGTACTCTGTCCGATAGGGTCGCTATCAGTTGGAATCGACTTGTTGGCAACGGGTTTATCCTATTGTATATCTTTGTCTACAACTGGCTTTATTTACACCACATTGCTTTTGAGATTTATTTTTATTGGCACATGTAAATCTAGTTAATTCCTTTGAACTGCTATTTAATGAATACATCACAATTTGTTTATCATTTTTCTGTTAATATACATTTGGGATTGCTATGGATTGAACTGTGTCCCCCCAAAATATGTGTTGTAAATCCTAACCCCTATACCTGTGGTTATAATCCCATTTGGGAATGGGTTTACTTTTTGTGTTAATGAGACAGTATTAGTGTAGGATGTGTCTTAAGTCAGTCTCTTCTGAGATTCAAAAGAGCAGATTAAACAAGCAGTTAGTATGCAGAGATGGGGCAAGATAGATGCCATGCCACCTGCAGATCACCATGATCGCCAAGGAATAGAAGCTGAAAAGACTCAAGGACCTTCCCCCAGATCGGAGAGCCTTCCTCTAGAGCCAGCACCCTGAATTCAGACTTCTAGCCTCCTTAACTGTGAAAAAATACATTTCTGTTTGTTAAAGTCACCTACTTGTGGTATTTCTATTATAGCAGCACTAGATAACTAAGACAGGTTATTTCCAACTTTTTGCTATTGCAAACTTGGGGATCTTGTTAAAGTGCACGTTCTGATTCACTAGGTCTGGGGTGGGGCTGAAGATTCTGTATTTCTAACAAACTCCCAGGTTTTGCCTATGTTGCTGGTCCTTGTTCCACACATTGTAACAAGAGTGCCCTTGTGTCTGTCTCCTAGTGTCCAGATTTGAGCTACCCTGAAACCTGGAAGTGCAGTCTCTGAGGGGTAGGGTCATTTGTGTTTTACAACAGTTCTTTATTTGCAATTCCAAAATTAAAAAGCTTAGAAAGTGAAAAGTTTTTTTTGCAAGCTTGGCATAAATTCATTTGGTGATCAAGCTGACCTGAACTGGTTTGAGGCTATTAATGTTTTTTCCCTATCCCACTTAGAATAAATATTCTTATGTTATACTGAAAATATTAATCTGATTATGGGGTGCTGCCTTAGACCCCACTGATGTTATTATATATGGTATGTGCACCATATTAATTCTGATTTCTAAAACCCATCTGGCCCCAAGGGTTTTAGAGAAGGGATTGTTAGTCTGTATAGAAATTTTCATTGATATCAACTTTTTAAATGTTTATTTTTTTATGTGTTAGTTATTTTTTCCCAACGTTTTATTATGAGAATTTTCAAGCACATGTGAAAGTTAAAAGAGTACCAAGACACCCA
Organism: Dugong dugon; assembly: GCA_030035585.1. NCBI lineage: Eukaryota > Metazoa > Chordata > Mammalia > Sirenia > Dugongidae > Dugong > Dugong dugon. Next base: position 13,676,043 of record CM057462.1, on the reverse strand, counting down.
CCAATAATATTTTACTATATTTGTTTTATCACCTATATATCCATCCTTCCTTCTTTCCATCCGTCTTGTTTTTTCGATGCCTCTCAAATGAAGCTGCAGACATGAGTCTGCTTCATTCTGAAAGTTTAGCATACACATCATTAGCAAGAGCCTACCATTTGTTTATAGTTCTCTCCTTTTGAGGTATAATTTTCACACTTTGTTGTTGTTAGTTGTGTTCAAGTCAGTTCCAACTCCTGGTGATCCCATGTGTGCAGGGTAGAACTGCTCCACAGAATTTTCAAGAATTGACCTTTTGGAAGTAGATCACTAGGCCCGTCTTCTCAGGTGCCTCTGGGTGGGTTTGAACTGCTAACCTTCTGCTGGTAGTAGAGTGCTTAACCATTTGCGCTTGTCACCCATGGATTTCTAATTTACATACTAGTGAAAGTTAATTAAGGAGCCTGGGTGGCACAGTGGTTAAGAGCTCAGGCTGCTAACCAAAAGGTTGGCAGTTCGAATCCACCAGCTGCTCCTTGGAAACCCTATGGGACAGTTGTCTTCTGTCCTGTAGGGTCGCCGTGTGTCAGAATTGACTCCATGGCAATGGGTTTGATTTTTTTTGGTTTGGTGGCTTAGTGGTTAAGTGCTTGGGTGCTAACTGAAAGGTCTGTGTTCGAACCCACCAGTGACTCCGAGGGAGAAAGATGTGGCAGTCTGTTTCTGTAAAGATTTACTGCCTTGGCAACCCGATGGGGCAGTTCTACTCTGTCCTATAGGATCGCTATTAGTTGGAATCAACTCGAGGGCAGTGGGTTTGGTTTTGTTTTTTGGTGGAACGTTAATTTAAAAAAATTACACACCATGAATTATTCTCCTTGTAAAAACACTGAAATATTACCACAGACGAAGCTAGAGGCCTTTGACAGTCATTCCCTGGTGCTGTCTCCCTTCCCCAGAATAACCACTGTTAACAGCTTGAAATATTTCCTTCCAGCCCATCTTCTATGCATTTACACCCATGTGGCTGTATAGGACTGGAAAATGCAGAGGTCACCAAGAGCGAGATGGGGCTTTGGAGTAAGGCTATGTTTGAGTATTAGCTCTACCGTTTACTTGCAAATGAGATTCTGGCCAAGACTTTTCCCTTGGTGTACCTCCTGCATGACCAGGTCCTGCCTGAACTTTCTAGTTCAATGCTAAGCCCTGCACCTGGCAGACAGTAGGTGATAAATGTTAGCCATTATTATGGGAATAATTATAGCCATATGTCTTAGTTATCTAGTGCTGCTGTAACAGGTATACCACAAGTAGATGGCTTTAACAAACAGAAGTTTGTTTTCTCACAGTTTAGGAGGCTGGAAGTCCGAATTCAGGGCGCCAGCTCCAGGGGAAGGTTTTCTTTCTCTGTGGACTCTGGGGGAAGGTTCTTGTCTCTTTTCAGCTTCTGTTCATAGGTTCCTAGATGATTGTGTGGCATGTATCTTCCACTCTATTTGTGCTTACTTTCTTGCTTGCTTAATCTGCTCTTTTATATCTCAAAAGAGATTGATTAAAGGCACCAAAAAAACCCGCTGCCATCAAGTCAATTCCAACTCATAGTGACCCTATAGGACAAAGTGGAACTGCCCTATAGGGTTTCCAAGGCTGTCATCTTTATGGAAGCAGACTGCCACATCTTTCTCCTGTGGAGCCACTGGTGGGTTCAAACCACTGACCTCTGGGTTAGCAGCCAAGCACTTAACCATTGTGCAAACAGGGCTTCATGATTTAAGACACACTGGATGTTAATACTGCCTCATTGACGTAACGAAGAAGGCCCATTTCCAAATGGGATTATAACCACAGGAATAGGGGTTAGGATTTACAATACATATTTTTGGGGTACACAGTTCAATCCCTGATACCATGTAAAATGTATTGTTTTTTTTCCTCTTGGTTTCATGGTATCATTTTGTTTTATTGTGCTAAGTATATATGCAAGAAAACATTTACCGTCTCAATATTTTTAACATGTACAATTCAGTGACATTAATTATATTTAATAATTAATTCAATCAAGATGCATTGATAATTACTGGTGATTGGAATGCAAAAGTTAGAAACAAAGAAGAAGGATTGGAAAATATGACCTTGGTGATAGAAACAACCCTGGAGATGGCATGATAGAATCTTGCAAGACCAATGACTTATTCTTTGCAACTACCTTTTTTCAACATAAATGGCTACTACCTTGCTGGATGAAATACACAGGAATCAAATAGACTATGTGTGTGGAAAGAGATGGTAGAGAAGCTCAGTATCATCAGTCAGTACAAGGCCAGCGTCCAACTGCAGAACAGACCATCAGTTGCTCATATGCAAGTTGAAGTTCAAGCTGAAGAAAATTAAAACAAGTCTACGAGAGTCAAAGTACAAGCTTGAGTATATTCCACCTGAATATAGAGATCATTTCAAGAATAGGTTTGACACATTGAACACTAATGACTGAAGACCAGATGAGTTGTGGGATGATGTCAAAGTCATCATACGTGAAGAAAGCAAGAGGTCATTAAAAACACAGGAAAGAAAGAAAAGACAAAAATGGATGTCAGAGGAGACTCTGAAACTTGCTCTTGAACATAAAGTAGCTAGAGCGAATGGAAGAAATGATGAAGTAAAAGAGCTGAAGAGAAGATTTCAAAGGGTAGCTCGAGAAGACAAAGTATAAAAATGAAATGTGCAAAGACCTGGAGATAGAAAGCCGAAAGGAAAGAACGTGCTCAGCACTTCTCAAGCTGAAAGAACTGAAGAAAAATTCAAGCCTTGAGTTCCAATATTGAAGGATTCTGTGGGCGAGATAGTAAACAATGCATGAAGTGTCGAAAGAATATGGAAGATATACAGAGTCACTGTACCAAAAAGAATTAGTCGACTTTCAACAATTTGAGGAGCTAGTCCATGATCAAGAACTGATGGTACTGAAGGAAGAAGTCCAAGCTTCACTGAAGACACTGGTGAAAAACAAGGCTCCAGGAATTGACGGAATACCAGTTGAGATGTTTCAACAAACTGATATAATGCTGGAAGTGCTCACTCGTCTATGCCAAGAAATTTGGAAGACAGCTACTTGGCCAACTGAATGGAAGAGATCCATATCTGTGCCCATTCTAAAGAAAGTGATCCAACAGGATGCGGAAATTATTGAACAATATCATTAATATCACACGTAAGTAAAATCTTGCTGAAGATAATTCAAAAACAGTTGCAGCAGTATATCAACAAGGAAATGACAGAAGTTCAAGCTGGATTCAGAAGAGGATGTGGAATGAGGGATATCATTGCTGAAGTCAGATGGATCTTGGCTGAAAGCAGAGAATACCAGAAAGATGTTTACCTGTGTTTTATTGATTATGCAAAGGCATTCGACTGTGTGAATCATAACAAATTATGGATAACATTATGAAGAATTGGAATTCCAGAACACTTAATTGTACTCATGAGGAACCTGTACATAGACCAAGAGGCAGTCGTTCCACAGAACAAGGGGATACTGGGTGGTTTAAAATAAGGAAAAGTGTGCATCAGGGTTGTATCCTTTCACTGTACTTAGTCAATCTATATGCTGAGCAAATAATCCGAGAAGTTGGGTTATATGAAGAACAGCATCAGGATTGGAGGAAGACTTAAACAAACAACCTGCATTGTGCAGATGACATAACCTTGCTTGCTGAAAGCAAAGAGGACTTGAAACACTTCCTGATGAAAAAGACTACAGCCTTCAGTATGGATTACACCTCAACATAAAGAAAACAAAAATCCTCACAACTGGACTAATAAGCAGCATAATGATAAACAGAGAAAAGATTAAAGTTGTCAAGGATTTTATTTTACTTGCATCCACAATCAACGCCCATGGAAGCAGAAGTCAGGAAAACAAATGACACATTGCGTTGGGCAAATCTGCTTCAAAAGACCTCTTTAAAGTGTTGAAAAGCAAAGATGTCACTTTGAGGACTGAGGTGTGCCTGACCCAAGCCATGGTATTTTCACTCACCTCATATGCATGTGAAAGCTAGACAATGAATAAGGAAGACTGAAGAAGAATTGTAGCCTTTGAATTATGGTGTTAGCAAAGAATATTGAATATACCGTGGACTGCCAGAAGAATGAACAAATCTGTCTTGGAAGAAGCCAAAATGCTACTTAGAAGTGAGGATGGTAAGACTGCGTCTCACCTACTTTGGACGTGTTATCAGGCTGGACCAGTCCCTGGAGAAGGATGTCTTGCTTGGTAAGGTAGAGGGTCAGTGAAAAAGAGGAAGCCCCTCAAATGAGGTGGACTGGTACAGTGGCTGCGTCAATGGGCCCAAACATGGCAACGATTGTGAGGATGGCACAAGACCAGTCAGTGTTTTGTTCTGTAGTATGTAGGGTCGCTGTGAGTCCGAATTGACTCGATGGCACCTAACAGCAACAAGTACGTTTATCATGGTGTTTAACCATCACCGTGATCCGTCTCCATATTCCCGTTGTCATGCTATCATTTTGCCACTCTCTTTTCTTCAAGTTTTGTGGATTTGTCTGTGTTACTGTCTGTAGGTATACTTTGCTTTTAGTTGCTGCCTAGGTGGCTATTGTCTAAGCAATATGTATTTAGTTTTTCCCCTAGTTTTGCTGTTAAAACAATGCTGCCAGAAACCATTGTTTCTCTAGGGTAAATCCCAAAAAAGAAGTGTTGCTGGATCAGGCAGTGTGTGCATTTAAACAAATTAAAACATTGATTAATAATTACACAGGATTCAAAATTCAAAAGATGCAAAATAGTAAAAGGTGAAAAGGTCTCCTCCCATCATTGTCCCCCAGGTCACCCAGTTCTCTTCCCTGGAGGCAGTAAATGTTCTTATTTTCTGTGTGCCCTTCTAGAGATATTCTGAGCACAGAAAAATACAAATACATATATATATCTATATATATATATATATATATATATATAGATATAGATATTTATATATATATATATATATATATTTTATATATATATATTTATATATTTATATACATATTTAAAAAATAAAACAGGTGGCCCCCGGACTCTCTGTCAACCCAGAACTAAAACCATTCCTGAGGCCATCTCTTCAGACAAAGATTAGACTGGACTATGGGACATAAAATGATACTTGTGAAAAGTGTGCTTCTTAGTTCAGGTAGATTCATGAGACTGAATGGGCAGCTCCTGTCCAGAGGCAAGATGAGAAGGCAGAGAGGGTCAGAGCTGGTTGAATGGACACAGGAAATCAGGGGTGGAAAGGAGGAGTGTGCTGTCACAGTATAGGGGAGAGCAACTAGGGTCACATAACAATGTATGCATAAATTTTTGTAAGAGGGACTAACTTGAATTGTAAACTTACACTTAAAGTACAACAATAAAGTAAAATAAAAAGGTGGTAGTATGTGTGTACATTTTCAATTTCAGTAGAAATCACCAGATTGCTTTCTATAGTAACCACATGGATTCACACCAGCAGGGCTTGAGAAAATGTGTTTTTTCACATCTTGGCCAATATTTTATATTTTCAAACTTAAAGAGTTTTCTCATCTGTTTTACAATGAAGAGTTCATTCATCCATTGGCTTTGAGCCCATTTAAAATTTTACCAGCCACGGCTTCTACCCTTGTAAGTTACTTGTTGGTGGCCAATATTTCTAGTGAATCTATTTCCCTGGGCCCAAACTTGCAGATCTAAATTTGGTCAGGCAGATTGATGCCTCTGTCAAAAGTACTCAATAAATCTTATGCTATGCAGTTCCTTTTTCTGTTCTTTTCTTCTCTCTTTTTTTAATGTAAAATACACAATGCTATCAGTAGTTATATTTTGTAATGTTTTTGTTTTGTTTTGTCTACCAAGTCTAACTTCACAGGGTTAATTTTTGCAGCCTTTACTGTACCAGACTGTCTTAGTTACCTAGTGCTGCTATAAAAGAAATACCAAAATGGCTTTAACAAACAGAAATTTGTTTTCTCACAGGAGGCTAGAAGTTCAAATTTGGGGTACTGGCTCTAGGGGGAGGCTTTCTCTCTCTGCATGCTCTGGAGGAGCTTCTGCTCCTGGATGATCTTCGTGTAGCTTGGCATCTCTCTTTGCCCATCTTTGCTCTGCTCACTTGTTTAATCTCTTATATCTCAAAAGAAATTGACTTAAGATACACCCTATACTTATCCTGCCTTATTAACATAACAAAGACAACCCATTCCCAAATGGGATTATAACCACAGGCATAGAGGTTACAATTTACAACACATATTTTGGAGGGACATAATTCAATCCACAACATTCCACCCTTGGCCCCCCCAAATTCATGTCCTTGCCACATTTACCCCATCACATCATCCCAAAAGTCTTAAATCAACTCCAAGTCCCAAATCTCATCTTTTGAATCATCTAAATCAAATATGAGTCAGACTTTAGGCTTATTCCATCTGGGGCAAAATTCCACTTCATCTGTGATCCTGGGAAATCTAGATTCCACGTTATCTGTTTCCAAAGTACAGTGGTAGAACAGGCATAAGTAGACATTTCCATTATAAATGGGAGAAATTGGAGGGGAAAAAAAGGATAACAGGCACCAAGCAAGTCTAAAATCCAGCAGAACAGTTTATATTACCTCTCAAATTTTTAAAATAATCCTCTGTTCTTTGGGACCATCTGGCAAAGGTCCTGCCTTCCACGCTGGGTGTTGGCCATGCCCGCTGGATTCTGGGTGGAGGTCCTTAACCCTGGGCTTCAGCTCCTCCTTCCAGGCCTACTGGGACGGCAACTCTGCTCCCTCAGCTTTGGGCAGCCCCATTCTCCTAGTCTATCTAAGTGACAACCCCACCCCTTTGGCCCCAGAAAGCTCTGTTCTGCCCCTTGGGCATGGCAGCTCCACCCCCTCAGCTTTGGGTGTCGGTCCCACCCTCTTGGCACACCTTAACTGCAGCCCCACACTCTGGAACCTAGTTGGCAAAGATCTGACTCTTTGAAACCTAGAAGACTGTGACCCCACCCTTTGAGATCCAGGAAACTGTGTCCCCACCCTTTGAAACCAAGAAGTACCTGCTTCCCATGCTCCTTTGAACAATTCTGCTGATATCTGAGCTCTGCCCCAGGGATGGTCCTTTACTTTTTTTGGAGGACAACAGATGTAGCTCTTTTGGCCTGTTTCCTGCATGTAGAATTCCAAGAGTCAGACAGTGTTCTTTTCTTTCACTCTTTCTGTGTCCCCTTCGGTCTAAGCTGATGGATTTTCTGCTGTGGTAATTGGTTAGATCCATCAGTCATAGGCTTAATCTCTTTAACAAAACATTGTGTAGCCATGTCCTTAGTGAAAATTCTAGGACACAGAATTGTACAACAGAATTTTCCAAATCTTTTTGTTTTCATTTTGTACAGTCTGTTTTTAAGTCTATCTCTTTCCTCTTGCATTTAACTATAAGTGGCAAGGAGAAACCACATGGCCCCTTTAGGATCTTGCTCAGAAATTTCATCAGCCAGATAACCAAGTTCATCACTTGCAAGTTCTACCTTCCACCAAACATTTGTACGTAATTCAGGCAGGTTCTTTGCCGCCACATAAAAAGCATTGCCCTTCCTCCATTGTCCAATCACATGTTCATCTTTTCTTTTAAAGCCTCACCAGAAGCACATTTAACATCCACATTTATAGCAACATTTCTGTTGCTGGCGCCGTATGTATTCTCTAAGATGATGGAGACTTTCTCTATGGCTCTCCTCACTTCCTTCTGAGCCCTCACCAGAATTGCCTTTGATGTCTGTAATTCTACCAACAGTCTTCAGGGCAATATAGGCTTTTACTGTTAGGCACCTTAAAACTCTTGCAGCCTCTGCCCATTACCCAATTGCAAAATCACTTCCACATTTTTGGTGTCTCTTAGAGCAACACCCAACTCTTGGTACCAAATTCTATCTTAGTTATCTAGGGCTGCTATAACAGAAATACCACAAGTGGATGACTTTAACAAACAGAAGTTTGTTTTCTCACGGTTTAGGAGGCTAGAAGTTTGAATTCAGGGTGCCGGCTCTAGGGGAAGCCTTTCTCTCTCTGTTGGCTCTGGAGGTAGGTCCTTGTCTCTTCTGAGCTTCTACTCCTGGACGGTCTTCATGTGGCTTGGCATCTCTCTTTCCCCATCTTTGCTCTGCTTGCTTGTTTAATCTCTTTTATATCTCAAAAGAGATTGACTCAGGATACACACTATACTAATCCAGCCTCGTTAACATAACAAAGACAGCTCATTCTCAAATGGGATTATAACAACAGGTATAGAGGTTAGGATTTACAACACATATTTTTGGGGGACATAATTCCATCTATAACAGACTATGTTTTTAATCTAGACCTAATTTTACCTTGAGCAGTTTTTGCCTTTTTCAGTTATATTTGTGTTGCTTGTTTCTACTAGAGGTGATCATTCCAAAAGGGGTAAAATACTGGTGGGTTGCTTTGCTTTCTTTCTTCTTCTAGGAGAGAGGACGAGAATTCACTCTGTGCTAAGGACAGATCAGTTATCATTTTCTTTCCCTCATTGCTTTTGTTCAGAGTCCTGAAAGTCAAAATGGTGGAGTCACACCATCTTGTTGCCCTGGGGAGGTCAGTGGCCAGGGTGAGGCTGGCAATGGAAGGACAGAAGCCCAAGGGAACACATGAAACCCCGTCAGGGTGTGTCTGTCTTCAGGCAGGCTGGGGCCTTGGAAGCCCTGTGTCTCTCACCCAGTCACCCCAATCCCTGGCTCTTACAGATGCGGCCTAAAGTCATGTGGCACCTTCTTCGTCGGTACATGGCATCTCGGCTTCATTCCCTGCGGATGGGCGGTTACCTGTTCTCTGGCTCCCAGGCCCCTCAGCTGTCCCCCGCCTTGATGAGGGCCCTGGGTCAGAAGTGCCCCAACCTAAAGCGCCTTTGCCTGCACGTGGCCGACCTAACCATGGTGCCCATCACCAGCCTGCCCTGCACCCTGAGAACCCTGGAGCTGCACAGTTGTGAGATCTCCATGGCCTGGCTCCTCAAGGAGCAGGACCCCACAGTGCTGCCCCTGCTCGAGTGCATTGTGCTAGACCGTGTCCCCGCCTTCCGTGATGAGCATCTACAGGGCCTGACGCGCTTCCGTGCCCTGCGCTCGCTGGTGCTTGGTGGTACCTACCGCGTGACCGAGACAGGGCTGGATGCGAGCCTGCAGGAGATGAGCTACTTGCAGAGGCTGGAAGTGCTTGGCTGTACCCTCTCAGCGGACGGCACGCTCCTGGCCATCAGTCGCCACCTCCGAGATGTGCGCAAGATCCGGCTGACTGTGAGGGGCCTCTCTGCCCCTGGCCTGTCGGTCTTGGAGGGAATGCCGGCTCTGGAGAGTCTGTGCCTGCTGGGCCCACTTATCACCCCAGAAATGCCCTCCCCCACTGAAATCCTCTCCTCCTGCCTCACCATGCCCAAGCTCAGGGTCCTTGAGCTGCAGGGGTTAGGGTGGGAGGGTCAGGAGGCTGAGAAGATCTTGTGTAGAGGGCTGCCCCATTGTATGGTCATTGTCAGGGCCTGCCCCAAAGAGTCCATGGACTGGTGGATGTGATGGCACTGCCTGTTCCTTGGACCCAGGGTTCCTGCCCATCTCAGCTTTCATTGTTGCTCTGAGCAGTATCTTGAAGAGGGCAGGTCATCAGACTTAGACTCGGTGACTGAAGGCTCCATGGCTCCATAGAGAGAACTGAAGCTTTGGGGCCTCCATACTGTTGGAATCCTGACTTTGTGTTTGCCAGCTGTGTGGCCTCCGTCTCATCAGCCAACCTCTCTGAGGCCCAGTTCCCACATATGGAAATGGGGCCGACCATAGCTACCTCATGGTGATGTTGCAAAGCCTTACTCTTTAACAGCCCCTAGGCCGGAGAAGGTCCTTGATAAAGGGTGTTCTCAGGGTTGTCCTCAGGAACAGGATGGGTGCAGAAGGGTGGGGGTAAGAGTTTGGGTGCCCTGAGGGGCCCAGCCTTCTTAGAAGGCTTGGAAGGACTGTATGCACCTGTGCACCCACACGCCCACACACCATTTATGTATCTACATGCACAGGAGAGACAGAGAGAAAGGGCAACTGAGACTTGCAGTTTGATTATCAGTGTTAATAAAAGTTCTGAGTTGTGTTTTCTCTGCTGTATTTTCCAAGTTTTACAGAACATATATTATTTTGCTATTAAAGAAAAATAATCATTTTTTTCAAAATAGTGTTCAGTTTATTCATTCAACGAATGTTTGTTGAGCACTTGCCATTGTTCACACGCTGCTGTAGTCACTGGGGTCACGGCAGTGAACAGAACAGACAAGACCTTGCCCTGGAGAACTCTGAGGAGAAGAGGGCACTAAACAGGCAAAGAAATTATCCATGGAATAATTCAGGGACTATGAGATGATAAACCAGGGTCATATAATGGAGGTCGAGTGGGCAGGGCAGGCCTCTCTGAGCTGAGTCCTGAGAAGTGAAGAGGAACCAGCCAGGGAAACAGCTGGAGGAGAACAGAAAGACAAAGACCCTGAGGTGGGAATGAGCTTGGCGTTCTCCAGGAGCAGGAAGAAAGTCCATGTGGCAGAGTGAGCAAGGGGAGAGCAGTAGAAGGTGAGGGCAGAGAGAATGGGGCAAAGTTGGGCAGGGCCTCTCAGAGATCTTAGGGGTTCCTGCCTTTGGAGTCTGAACCACTTGAAAGACTCAGGTGTCAGATAATGAGCATGAATGTTACTTTTGAGCTGAGCTGGGTAGGAGGGTGGGCTCCTCCTGCCCAGGGAAGGCCAGTATGCCCCTTCTGTGGCTGGCAGAGCCAGGAGAGAGAAAGGGGGCTTAGCTGGGTGAACTTGGCCTTATTCCCAGCTTATTCCCCAGGGAGGGGTCGAGACAGTCCATGCTAACCCACTGGGAAGTGGAGTAGAAACACTTCTCCTCAGGGTTGTCCTTGGGAATACTGGGTGTGAGTGCTCCCTGATGTGGCTGTGGTCATGGTTTGGGTCTAATGGTCCGGTGCTGTGACCAAACCTAGCAGCTCCAGCCCAGGGCATGTGGGGCACTGGGTTGATCCTGGCTGGCTGTGGGGATTGGAGAAATTCAGGGCTTCTGGGGGCAGGGAGGTGGAGAGTGACTGGAGATCTGAGGCCTGTTGAGAATGATGGAGGGGTCAACTCCAGCCCATTGCTGGCTTGGCTGGTGGTCCTGGAGGTGGGGGGCTGAAGCCCCACATGGAACAACTCCAGGGAAAAATAAGCTTGCTTCCTTCTTCCTGCCTTTCCAGGAAGAATGGAGCAGCACCGTTAACCCAGAACTAAAGCCATTTCCGAAGCCCACTCTTCAGACAAAGATTAGACAGGGCTATAAAACAAAAAATAATACTGGTGAGAAGTGTGCCTCTTAGTTCAATCAGGTACATAAGACCAAATGGGCAGCTCCTGTCCGGAGGCAGGATGTGAAGGCAGGAAGGGACAGGAACTGGTTAAATGGACACCGGGAACCTGGGGTGGAAAGGGGGAGTGTGTTGTCACATTGTGGGGTTGCAACTAATGTCACAAAATAATATGTATATAAATTTTTGTATGAGAAATTAACTTGAGCTGTAAACTTTCACCTAAAGCACGCACACACACAAAGAACGGAGCAGCAGACGTTAAGTTAGAGGCAGTGGCATACAGGTAAACGCTTAATAGCCGGCTTGGCATTTGCCAATTTCTGTGGTGTAAATGCTCCCATTGTGGCTGGTTTTAAGCTACCAACAGTTTAACAACTTGCTCTCAAAATTCCTGAAAATTTAGCACTTGGCCCTCACAAGCTGGCATGAGCCGACCAGCATACCACTGGTTTGAGGTGTCTTCCTCCCAGGCTCACCCTTGTAGGGGACTCACTCTGCCTCAGTGACATGTTCCCTGGGCCTTGCTCTGAGGGGTGGTGGGGTTATGGCACATCAGACAGAGCTCTTCCTCTCTTGTAATTCCGGCCCCTCACCCCCAACCATTGCCTTCTCCCAGATAAGGGTGGAGGCTTCATGTCTGCCCTCTGATGAAAATGAAGGATAATCATAATAGCTGACATTCATAGAGTGTTTACTATGTGTCAGACACTATGCTCGGTCCTTCATGCATGAAATCCTAGCAGCCCAGTGAGGGAGGTCCAGATGAGGAAACTGAGGCACAGAGAAATTAAGTTGCCCCAAATCACCTAGCTAGTAAAATAGCAGCCTGGGTAATACGATTCCACAATCTTAACCATTATGCTAAGTTTCCTTGCTGACACGTGACAGCGTGTGAAAAGATGGCCCAATAAGTGCCCCATCTGGCCAGAGACTAGACATATGTGTATATGTGTGTGTGTATATATATATATATATATATATAAAACAGCTTTATTAAGGTATAGGTCCTTAGGTGGCGCCAACAGTTTGTGCTCAACTGCTAACCTAAAGGTTGGCGGTTCCAACCCACTCAGCAGAACTGCGGAAGATAGGCCTGTTAGTCTGCTTCTGTTAAGATTATAGCCAAGAAAACCCAGTGGAACAGTTCTACTCTGACACACATGGGGTCACCAGGAGTTGGAGTCGACTTGATAGCAACTAGTTACTGGTTCATGAGCCAGAATTGCCCAGCAAGCAGCTCCTGGATTCCTGACCCACAGAAGCCAGGACTGTTGTTTTAAGCCACTGTTAAAAAAGGAATCAAAGCATGAAGAAATGAAAACATGGGGCTTGTTTGAGCAGTTATTCTATATGCATATAGGGAGACCATTCTGATTCTAAAAAAACAAATGGCTCAATGTAGGCTAGTTACAATGAAGTTTATAAAGAGAAGAAGAGGGAGAAGAATAGAAAACCAACCATTGGTAAATCTTAATGTGATTGATTGAAACTTGATCCCCCTTACTAATATCAGCTGACACTAGGTGGTCTCTGGCCTGCGGGGCGAGGGCATTCATTGTACAATCATTAGGTGTAGTCCAGAGGTTTTAAAATGATAACCAATAAATAAATAAACCGAACCTGTTGCCACTGAGTTGATTGCAACTCACAGTGACCGTATAGGACAAAGTACAACTGTTCCTGCGGGTTTCCAAGGCTGTAGTCTTTCTGGAAGCAAACTGCCACATCTTTCTCCCTGCAGAGCAGCTGGTGGGTTCCAACCACTGTGGACCTTACAGTTAGCTGCTGAGCCACTTAACCACTGTGCTACCAGGGCTCCTTTTAAAATCATAGAAGGTACCTCATCTCTCAAGAAGCAAGGGAAATTATCTGAAGTTACATTCTTCACATTAGATAAACTCTGAGCTAGTTTATGGTTAACAAATATCTTTGTCACAAAAGGGTTTGCAAAGATTTAATCACTGTGTTAAACTGGGCCTCCTTTCCTTAAAGCTGGAAACAACAAGTTAACAATGTTGCAAAGTAGTTTAGCAGTTCTTGGTTGGAAAAAAAAAAAGTTAACAGTTTTACAGTATTTTTGGTCAGTCTTTTACTGTTAATTTTGGGCTCATGGGTAAGAGAAACCCCTTGCAATCAAAGTAAGATGTCTATTTTTAATTTTATTTCATACCACTAATTTTTCAGGCAATTTGTTACGTGCCATTAGGTAACTAACATGAGTGGTGACTGCAACCAGTTCCGTATAAGCATTGCCCTACTCTCTTATAATCTCCTAAAAATTTGTTCCCTGTTCCAATCTCTCCATCCCATAAGTCATATGCAGTGAAACTTGTAAGAGCCGGAACTCAACAGGACTGCTTTGTTTTTCCGGGTTTCCTAAGTCATCCGTCTTTGACAGGGTATAGTCTTACCATTTTTCTATCGCTCTCTATTAGTGTGAAATATTTGAGTTTTCTTTCTCTGACAGGTTTCCCCCTTACACAGGTTCTGGCTTTTGCAGGTTTTACTATATCTCAGTCACCTTCATCAAAAAAATGATGGTCCCTGATGGAGCAGGAGAAAGGTGGGGTGCAGAACTCAAACTCTAGTTAAAAGACCAGACTTAATGAATGGTCTGACTGAGACTGGAGGAACGCTGGAAAGCATGGCCCCAGACTATCAGCCCAGAACTAAAACAATTTCCAAGGCCAAGTCTTCAGACAAAGATTGGACTGGACTGTGGGACATAAAATGATACTCATGAAAAGTGTGCTTCTTAGCTCCAGTAGATACGTGAGACTAAATGGGCAGCTCCTGTCCGGAGGTGAGATGGGAAGGCAGAGAGGGTCAGGAGCTGGTTGAATGGACGTGGGAAATCCAGGGTAGAAAGGAGGAGTGTGCTGTCACAATAGGAAGAGCAATTAGGGTCACATAACAATGTATGTGTAAATTTTTGTATAAGAGACTAACTTGAAACGTAAACTGTCACTTAAACTACAACAATAAACAAACAAACAAACAAATAATGGTGTTTCTTGCTTCAGTCGGGAAGAACTAGTTTATGCGGAGGTAAAAAACCACTTCCAGATCAGTGTAGCTTAACAAAACAAAAGTTTATTTCTTACTCCAACTGTATGTCCCAGGCAGACTGGCAGGGCCTTTGTGCCACACGGTCACTCAGAGTCCCAGACTGACTGAGACTCCATTATCTTGTGGCCACACCAGGGGAAGAGAGAGATTGTGGAATCCCACATGGCCTTCCCTGGCACCTCCACTCTGTTGAAACAGAAATCTTACTAAGCCAATAGCAGAAATCGACTGAAGTTTATTTAACCTACGATTTGCAAATCAGGGCAGCATTTCTGACTAGAGAGTCAAAAATGTTCCAAAGAAGAAAAATCTTTTACAGATTCTTATACTCCAGTTTATGGCTAGTAGTTATATATTGCTATGGAGAAAGGGCCTGAATAGTGTTTACAGAACAACTTGTGGGCATGCAACATTTTCTTGAAGAACAATTCAGAAAATTACTGATTTACCCTAAATATAGATTCTAGTCTGACCTTTGGAAGCTGTTTGTCAAAACTGACTGCACATAAGTAACCCTTTAAAAGAGCACAATGCCCAAGGAGAACATTCTTTACTAATTAAGCTAGACTATTATTTGACTTAAAAATGACTTTCAGGAAACCGGTTTTCTCAGGCTTAATGTGTTTGGCTGCTAAGCTAACGGATGGTGGTTTGAGTCCACCCAGAGGCACCTTGGAAGAAAGACCTGGAGATCTACTTCCAAAATATCAGCCATTGAGAACCCTATGGAGTACAGTCCTACTCTGACACATATGAGGTTGCCATGAGTTGGAATTAATTCTTCCTTCCATTCTTCTGGCTAACTCCTAAGCTTCCATTATGTCTGGCTTAATAATATTCATAATTAGTGTAATAAGGCCAATTTGTGGTTTATATAATTTGTCTCAGCATCCATTATTAATTCCTCCTAGTTGCCCTTTCACTTCATTAACTAGCACTCCTGGCTATACCCCGTATAGTTTCCAGTGGTAAGAACTTATTATTATCTTGTAACTCAGTCTCTCACTGGCTGTAGTAGCTCATTGCCCCTCCAGGCCATGCCCCATATGGGTGCCCCATGATTGAAACTTCCCCCTTTTCGTGCGCTAATGCCCTAGAAGCCTTTAAACTAACCAGTAAGACATCAGCATGCAGTAACCCCAAGACCGCACCCTGCTTGCCATACATAAGCTCTCTCCTACAGTTACAACTTGTTGTCTTGTCCCCCATTCAACACTGTGTGTGGCTGTCATTTCTTCTGTAGGACCTGTGAGCACTAAATCGTTTTCTGGCCTTCCTGTGTGAGTCTACTCCCTTGTGTTGCACGTGACAGACCATCCACGACACCCACAGACCTCTTTTGGGTCCAAATTAAAACAATTGGTGATGAGGATGGGACGGTCTTGTCACAACTGAGAGTGGCCCACAGGACTACGACGACTGGTCTGCTCCTGGCTCACTAACAGGCTTTCCCAGACTGCCAACACTGTGAAGCTCTCTGTTTTGCTGGCTGCTAGGCCCTGCTTTGCTTTGTCTCTTCTGAGTGCTGCGAGGCTTCCCTCCTTAAAGTGTGGATTACGCTGTGGATTCTGAAAGCAGCCAAGTCCTCCCCTGAGCTCCACTGCCCAGCCCTAACCCAGCAAGAGGAGTCCCCTGAGCTCCACTGCCCAGCCCTAACCCAGCAAGAGGAGTCCCCTGAGCTCCACTGCCCAGCCCTAACCCAGCAAGAGGAGTCCCCTGAGCTCCACTGCCCAGCCCTAACCCAGCAAGAGGAGTCTCCTGAGCTCCACTGCCCAGCCCTAACCCAGCAAGAGAAGCCACCTGAGCTCCACTGCCCAGCCCTAATTTAGCAAGAAGAGGCGAGAGAAATTTCTGCCAATACTCCCTGAAAGGGAAACTCCTGGTTCTGAGTCTAATTGGCTACATGAATAACAGAGGGCTGTTGTGGAGTAACAACTTTCACCAAAGCCATCTGCAACAAAGAGATTTTTACTGTGACAGAACAGAAAACAAAGATGGGAAATTGGCTGCAAGCACTCAGGCTATAAAAAGACGAAAACCCAAAGTACAATCTATAAGTGCTTTTTATACAATTTTGACAGGTGATGATTCCTTGTGAGTAAGTGTCTTTCAATGTGCCCTTTACAATCATCAGAACATATACCTATGAGGAAATTACAGGCTATGATTAGTTAAAGTAAGGATAAAGAACTAAGATCATAATTGGGTGATCTTTTCTTGTTTTTCTTTTCTAACAGTGTGCTGTCTTGGCTCAGTGGTCCTGGGTCTGTCACATGATGGATGCTTTTTTCTTTTTTTTGTTACGTGTGCCATGTGTGATGTTGGGTAGATCTTTAACTCGCTGCCTGGGTGTAAATAGTTGTTTAGGTTTGGTACACAAAACAGTCCACTGAATGGGTTAGAGCACTTTGTTCTACCTTTTGATGTAGTTTCTTATTGTTTGAAGTCCTACAGATTCTGACAAACAAGTTGGCCTTTTGTGGTTATGGCCTGCTGTGGTTAGGTTAACCCTTTATCAGGGTTAAGGTTAGTTTCACATGAGGAGTCCCTGAGTTGCACAGTTAAGTGATTGACTACTAACTGAAAGCTTGGCCGTTCGAAACCACCTAGAGGTGCCTCGGAAGACAGGCTTGGAAATCTGCTTCTGAAAAGTCACAGCCTCGAAAACCGTATGGAGCAGTTCTATTCTGCATGCATGGGGTCACCGTGAGTCAGAGTCGACTGGATGGCAACTAACAACAAAGTGTCACATGCTCAAGTCCCCAGTCTTGGGGACAGGTGGGCAACAACCCTCACCACTGGGTATAGGAGTGGGGCATGACCCTAGTGATGGGGTTCCCCCCATGCCTCCTTGAGTTCGGGGTGGCACAGTTCATGTGTTCAAGCCCATTTTTTTTCTTAATTTATCCTCTGCAGTCCTAACCAGTGAGGGGGCACCCTCACCTCTGGGAAGTCAGGGTGCCTCGTAAGAGTCAATAAAAGGGGTCTGTGACCCCTCTGTTGCTGCATACCTTGCTTCTGTAGCTTTTGGTCCCCTGGCCTCAAGGGATATCGCAGGTCTGATCCCTGACATTTGGTGGCAAGGGGCCTCATGAGTCAATTTCAGGGCCAAGAACACTTAGTGTTGGCCCCCCAAAATCTCCTAAGAAAGTCAGTAAATTGCTAGAGAAATGGAAAACCCTTATATGATGTGCCTGAGTGCTTCTGTGTGGCTGCAACCTATTAGCATGCAAAAGCGCTAGTCCAGGACTGGGCGCCTTGCCCAAAGACAACCCCCTACCCTTGCGTTAGAGGAGGATGACTCCATCCTAATGAAGTTGATTGGGACACCCCAGAGGGAAAAAACAAGCAGCTGCCTATGAACGACCACCAGGAATTTATCTAGTAAATACCTAGAGGGAAAAACAGTTGGGGACAAACAAGAGATCAAAACCAAGATTAAAATTTTACTAGGCTATGGTACTGGTACAACAAGAGATACATAGGCCAATGGAACAGAATTGAGAATCCAGACATAAATTCATCCACCTATGAGCAGCTGATATTTGACAAAGGCCCAAAGTCCATTAATCGGGGGAAAACAGTCTCTTTTTAACAAATGGTGCTGGCATAACTGGATATCCATCTGCAAAAAACTGAAACAACACCCATATCTCACACCATGCACAAAAACTAACTCAAAATGGATCAAAGACCTAAATATAAAATCGAAAATGATAAAGATCATGGAAGAAAAAATGGGGACAATACTAGGAGCCCTAATACATGGCATAAACAGAATACGAACCATAAGTAACAATGCACAAGCACTAGAAGACAGACTAGATAACTGGGAGCTCCTAAAAATCAAACACTTATGCTCATCAAAAGACTTCACCAAAAGAGTCAAAAGACAGCCTACAGACTGGGAAAAAATTTTTGGCTATGACAAATCTGATCAGCGTCTAATCTCTAAAATCTACAAGATGCTGCAAAACCTCATCAACAAAAGGACAAATAACCCGATTAAAAAATGGCCAAAGGATATGAACAGGTACTTCGCCAAAGAAGACATTCAGGTGGCTAACAGACACATGAAGAAATGCTCACAATCATTAGCCATTAGAGAAATGCAAATCAAAACTACAATGAGATACCAACAAGGCTAGCATTAATCAAAAAAACACAAAATAATAAATGCTGGAGAAACTGTGGAGAGACTGGAACACTTTCACACTGTTGGTGGGAATGTAAAATGGTACAACCACTTTGGAAATCAATCTGGCGCTTCCTTAAAAAGCTAGAAATAGAAGTACCATCCTATCCAGATATCCTGCTCCTTGGAATATATCCGAGAGAAATAAGAGCCATCACACGAATAGATATATGCACACCCATGTTCACTGCAGCACTCTTCACTATAGCAAACAGATGGAAACAACCTAGGTGCCCATCAACAGAGGAATGGATAAACAAATTATGGTATATTCACACAATGGAATACTACACAACGATAAAGAACAATGATGAATCCGTGAAACATCTTGTAACATGGAGCAATCTGGAAGGCATTATGTTGAGTGAATTTAGTCAGTCACAAAAGGACAAATATTGTGTAAGACCACTATTATAAGAACTCAAGAAAAGGTTTAAACACAGAAGACAACATTCTTTGATGGTTATGAGGGTGGGGAGGAAGGGAGAGGGTTATTCACTAACTAGATAGTAGACAAGAATTATCTTAGGTGGAGGGAAGGACAGCACACACTACAGGGGAAGTCAGCACAACTGGATTAAACCAAAGCTAAGAAGTTTCCTAAATACAACCAAACACTTGGAGCGACAGGGTAGCAGGGGCAAGGGTCTGGGGACCATGTTTTCAGGGGACATCTAGGTCAATTGGCATTACAAAGTTTATTAAGAAAATGTTCTGCATCCTACTTTGGTGAGTGCCGTCTGGGACCTTAAAAGCTAGTGAGTGGCTATCTAAGATGCATCCATTGGTCCCAACCCACCTGGAGTAAAGGAGAATGAAGAACACCAAAGGCACAAGGAAAGTACTAACCCTAGAGAGAGAAAGGGCCACATAAACCAGAGACTCCTTCAGCCTGAGACCAGAAGAACTAGGTGGTGCCTGGCTATCACCAATGACTGCCCTGACAAGGAACACAACAGAGAGTCCCTGATGGAGCATGAGAAAAGTGGGGTGCAGAATTCAAATTCTAGTAAAAAGACCAGACTTAATGTTCTGACTGAGACTGGAGGATCCCCAGAAAGCATGACACCCGGACTATCTGTCAACCCCTAATTAAAACCATTCCCAAGGCCAGCTCTTCAGACAAAGATTAGACTGGACTATGGGACATAAAATGATACTCGTGAAGAGTGTGCTTCTTAGCTCTAGTAGATACATGAGACTAAATGGGCAGCTTCTGTCCGGAGGCGAGATGAGAAGGCAGAGAGGGTTAGGAACTGGTTGAATGTACACAGGAAATCAGGGGTGGAAAGGAGGAGTGTGCTGTCATAGTATAGGGAGAGCAATTAGGGTCACATAACAATGTATGTATAAATTTTTGTATGAGAGACTAACGTGAATTTAAACTTTCACTTAAAGTACAACAATAAAAAAAGAAAAAAAATTTTACTAGGCTAAAAATACAGACTATTTTAAAGGATTTTGTTCAAAAACGGATACTGAAAAGGAGAGCCTCCTGCTCAAACAGGCTGCCGCCCTGGAAAAGAAAGGGTTACAAAGCCCATACTGGGGAAGAGGAGGAGCCTTAACCAGAACCCAAATAGCCCAAGCCCAATCCCCTGCTGTGGAATCCATTCCAACTCTTAGAACCCAAATCGGAAGGAAAGACATTTTTTTAAAAGCCCAAAGGCAACCACAACTAATAAGGGAGGATTTTGATTTAGCTCTGTGCTGTCAGCCTTGCCACTCAGTTAAGGCTCTGTTGTAACCAGAAAGGTTATTTATCTGGGTTGTAGAGGAAAACACCCTGAGGCACAGCAAAAGAATTGACTCAAATCCAATTTAAGGTCGGGGCCCTTAGGGTGTAAAACCATTGCCTTGGGATCAATTCCTAACCCTGACTATGCTGATTTTGAGGCTCTCTAGGAAAAAAAAAAAAAATATATATATATGTGTGTGTGTGTGTGTGTGTGTAGGATACAGAGAGAGCACTCCTTTATAGCATATCTAGTAACAAAGAAAGAAAAGTGAAAACAAACAAAAAACCTGGATACAGGGGGAGAAAATAAAAGTAAAATTAAAGAAAATTATTACATTAAAACAAAGGTTCATAAATTGATCCAATTGGAAATCCAAAATTGATCAAGATAATTGTATTATTAAATTATTATTGTTAAAATAATTTATAAGGCAAAAGATAAAAGGGTGCTGATTGGTTTTTGTGCCTCTATAACAGAAGTTGTAAATTAACTTTACTATCTGCTAAAATACACCAACTGGCAACCTTCATGAAATTAATCAACACTGAGACTCAAATTACACCTATTCTGAGGACCTCACTAAGTTTAAACATGGTACCCCTATAATCTTAGGGGAGTTATAAAAAAACAAAACCAAACTCATTGCCGTCAAGTCAATTTCTACTCATGGTGACCCTATGTGTTACAGAGCAGAACTGCTCCTTAGAGTTTGTTTTTCCTTATAGAGTTTTCTTGGTTGTCATCTTCATGGGAGCAGTTCGCTAGGCCTTTCTTCCTAGAACCTGATGGGTGGGTTTGAACCACCAACCCTTAGGTTAGCAGCTAATCGCAAACGCTTGCGCCACCCCAGCACCTTACTGAATATAAAATACAGAATATGCCTCATCTTAACCATCAAAGTTATTGTCTTGCCTAAATTTCCTGTGGTCATAGCACCTATTGCCCTAAAATATCCCATAGTTGGCATGACACTCTGACACAATGGGTAATAAATTAACATTAAATTAAATCCTTGGCACTTAACAAACTGGCCTGACAAGGTGGGACCCCATGAACCTCCAGTTAAAAGAATATAGTCCAGTATAACAACATAAGTTAAAACAGGGACTTCAAAGATTGTTGTTTGTTGTTAGGTGCTGTTGAGTCAGTTCCAATTCATAGCGATCCCATATATAACAGAACAAAATGCTGCCCAGTCCTGTGTCACCCTCATAGTCATTGCTATGTTTGAGCCCATTGTTGCAGCCACTGTGTCAATCCATCTTGTTGAGGGTCTTCCTCTTTTTCACTGACCCTCTACTTTACCAAGCATGTTGTCCTTCTCCAGAGACTGGTCCCTCCTGATAACATGTCCAAAATGAGACAAAGGCTTGCCATCTTCTCTTCTAAGGAGAATTCTGGTTGTACTTCTTCCAAGACAGATTTGTTCATTCTTCTGGCAGCCCATGGTATATTCAATATTCTTGGTCAACACCATAATTCAAAGACATCAATTCTTCTTTGGTCTTTCTTATTCATTGTTCAGCTTTGTCATACATGTGAGGCCATTGAAAATACCATGGCTTGAGTCAGGAGACCTTACTCCTCAAAGTGACATCTTTGTTTTTTAACACTTTAAGGAGGTATTTTGCAGCAGATTTACCCAATGCCATATGTCATTTCGTTTCTTGACTGCTGTGTTCATGGGCATTGATTGTGGATCCAAGTAAAAGGAAATCCTTGACAGCTTCATTATTTTCTCTGTTTACCATGGTGTTTCTTACTGGTCCAGTTGTGAAGATTTTTGTTTTCTTTATATCGAGGTGTAATCCATGCTGAAGGCTGTAGTCATTGATCAGGAAGTGTTTCAAGTTCTCTTCACTTTCAGCAAGCAAGGTTGTGTCATCTGCATATCACAGATTATTAATTATTCTTCTTCCAATCCTAATGCCTTATTCTCTTCATACAGTCCAGCTTCTTGGATTATTTGCTCAGCATACAGATTGAATAAGTATGGTGAAAGGATACAACCCTGACACACACCTTTCCTGTTTTTAAACCATGTAGTGTCCCCTTGTTCTGTTCGAACTACTTCTTCTTGGTCTATGTACAGGTTCCACACGAGCACAATTTAGTGTTCTGGAATTCCCATTCTTCACAATGTTATCCATAATTTGTTATAATCCACACAGTCTAATACCTTTGCATAGTCAATAAAATACAGGTAAACATCTTTCTGGTATTCTCTGACAAGATCCACCTGACATCAGCAATGATACCCCTCGTTCCACAGCCTCTTCTGAATCCAGCTTGAATTTCTGGCAGTTCCCTGTTGATGTACTGCTTCAGCCTTTTCTGAATTATCTTCAGCAAAATTTTACTTGTGTATGATATTAATGATATTGTTCGGTAATTTCTGCATTCTATTGGATCACCATTCTTTGGAATGAGCATGTGTATGGATCTCTTCCATTTTGTTGACCAGGTAAGCTGTCTTCCAAATTTCTTGGCATAGATGAGTGAGCACTTCCAGGGTTGCACCTGTTTGTTGAAACATCTCAGTTGGCATTCCATCAATTCCTGGAGCCTTGTTTTTTGCCAATGCTTTCAGTGCAGCTTAGATGTCTTCCTTCAGTACCATCAGTTCTTGATCATATGCTACCTCCTGAAATGTTTGAACATCAACCTATTGTTTTTGGTACAGTGACTCTGTGAATTCCTTCTGTCTTCTTTTGAGACATCCTGCATTGTTCAATATTTTGTCCATAGAATCCTTTAATATTGCAACTTGAGGCTTGAATTTTTTCTTCAGTTCTTTCAGCTTGAGAAATGCTGAGTATATTCTTCCCTTTTGGTATTATAATTCCAGGTCTTTGCACTTTTCATTATAATACCTTACTTTGTCTTCTCCAGCTGCCCTTTGAAATCTTCTGTTCAGCTCTTTTACTTCATCATTTCTTCCATTTGTCTTAGCTACTCTATGTTTAAGAGCAAGTTTGAGAGTCTCTTTTGACATCCATTTTGGTCTTTTCTTTCCTGTCTTTTTAATGACCTTTTGCTTTCTTCATGTATGACATCCTTGATGTCATCCCACAAAGATTAAACCTTATTATATACGACCTCGTTAGTGAACAGGTGATTTTCCTTACTGCTTCCCCATTTAACAACCCAAATTTCGCCTATTTAAACCTGCCAGAGATAAGTGACACTTCATGGTAGATTACTAAAACCTTAATGCTCTGGCCCCATACCCAATACCCAATATTATTAAAATTACTCCCTCCATACACTCAACAACCAGTAGATATTTTGCTATGATAAATTTGACTAATGTATTCTATTCAGTGCCTATTCCAACAGCCTCTCAGACACAGTTTGCCTTCATCTTTGTGTGACGCACCTAACAGACCATCCAGTATGCCCACGGATCCTTTCCAGTCAAACTTAAGACAAACTGGTTATAAAGTTAACATGTATTTGTGCTTAGGTTTTTCTGTGTGCTACTTATTGTGCAGAACATTTTGCACCTATCATCACATTTAATCCTCATAACCTTCTGAGGGATACTATGTTGATTTTCCCCTAGGCAGTCTCCTCTCACTACTTTACATATCATTTCTGTACTCATGTCTCCCAAATCTATATTTCTAGTTCCAGTTTCTCCTTTGAACCTCAGTTTCGTATATCCAACAGCCTACTCCATATCTCCATTGGGTGCCTAATAGGCATCTCAAACTTAATTTGGGCCAAACCCAACTCTTGACTCCCAACTTCCCAACTTTGTTCCAATCCTGTCCTTCTGCAGTGCTTTTCATTTCAGGAAATAGCATCTCTCACTGTCATGGATTGAATCATGTCCTCCCCCAAAACATGTGTCAACTTGGCTAGGTCATGATCCCTAGTATTGTGTAATTGTCCTCCAGTTTGTGATATTGTGTAACTATTCTCCATTTTATGTGTTGTAAATCCTAACCTCTGCCTGTGGTTATAATCCCATTTGTGAATCGATAATAAGGCAGAATTAGGTTATATTAATGAAGATTAGGTTATGTTAATGAGGCAAGATTAGGTTATATTAATGAGGATTAGGTTATATTTGTTATGTTAATGTGGAAGGATTAGGGTGTATCTTGAGTCAATCTCTTTCAAGATATTAAAGAGATTAAATGAGCAAGCAGAGACAGGGGACCTTACTACCACCAAGAATGAAGAGCCAGGAGCAGAGCATGTCCTTTGGACCCTGGATCCCTGTGCTGAGAACCTCCTAGACCCAGAAGACAGAGAGCTGTAACACTGGAGATGGCACGAGACAGCGAGAAGCAGTGGCAGAGAACTGGCAGCATCAGAAACAGGAGTCTGGCAGGAGATGGTGTAGTGGGTGTGCTGACCTACAGAGGGAGAGAGCTGAATGCCCTTGGGCAGGAGGCTTGTTGGCAGAGTAGGGTACCTTCAGGCACTTGTCTGCGAAACTAGGCTTGCCAACCCATGGAGCTAGAGAGCTGAGCACCTTCAGGTCAAAGCTTACTGGTGGAGTGGGGTACCTCTGGACACTTGTCAGTGGAGCTGAAGAGCTTTGTAACACTTGCCCGAGCAGGGCAGAAGCCAGGCCAAGGGGCCAAGGGCCAAAGGCTGGGAGAGAGAGGGAGAGTGAAAGAGAGAGAAAGAGTGAGAGAAAAGCCTGCCTGCATGCATGACTGAGAAGCTGTCCTGACCAAAGAACTGTATCTTGAGTCATTTCTGATCCTGAATTGTAACTTGTTATGCCAAGACACATGGAGATAGATCTCCAAGGAACCCTGGGCCTACAGATGTTGAAAAGAGACAAGGACCTTCCTCCAGACTTGACAGAAAGAGAGACTTCCCCCTAGAGCTAGTGCCCTGAATTCGGACTTCTAGCCTCTTAAACTATGAGAGAATCAACTCCTGTTTATTAAGGCCATCCTTAATAAATACCACTTGTGGTATTTCTGTTATAGCAGCACTAGGTAACTAAGACACCAATCAATCAGATTTTAAGGCTAAAATCATTGAAGTCATATAAAAAACAGGTTAATAGGGGAAGATGGTGATGGCAGCATAGTTTTCAATCTCTCCAAGTCCCTCATAAAAATAGAGCAACTAGAATTAAAACCCGCATTCAGGGACAGGACTTACAGCACCAGGTGACAACTCTTCCCATAGACCCCCAAATATAAGCAATTGGTGACAAATTCCCAACAGCCACAAAACCTGCATGACATTGGTGTCTGTGCAGGAAGAAGAAGAAGGAAGCCACAATGTGGTTTATGTTGAACTTGATACCTAGAGAATCCCAAAATAGCCAATAGGCATTGGCCATTGTGGGCCAATTTGAGAACAGCAGCAGAAACCTGGAGAAACTGGGAAATCCATAATAAGAAGATCTGAAGAGAATGGAGCAGTTTACCCACTGTGAGTTCTCAAAATGGAAATGCTAGGATACACTTCTAGGACAGGGTCCTACCCTGAGTGGAAATTGCTGGGATGGAATAAAAATTCAGCAGGATAGACAAGAGAAAGGAAAGAGGTCTAGACTAGCATGATCCAATAGAATTTTCTACAATGATGGAAATGTTCTATATCAGTGCTGTCCAATACAGTAGCAAGTGAGGAGCTAATTTTAAATTTTTATTTAATCAATTTAAATACATAACCACATGTGGCTAGTGACTACCTATTGGACACGCAGAAGACAAAGGTGTGAGAAGGGAATAGAGCCAGGAAAGCTCAGAAAGGAAATCGGCAAATTTTTGAACACTATACAAAAACCACAGAAGTTAGAAAAGCTACCCTGAATGCTGTTTTATTCTAAAAGTTTAGGATAATTAATTTCATATAAAAATGAGTAATAGAAAACTATCAACATCAAATCCCATACAAAGTTAATATAAGAGAAAACAGAATAAGGGGCAGAATAATGTCCCTATAGACAATGAAAGCATACTCCAAAGAGATATTCACAAAACAGTTCATAACTGTAATCTACTATTTCAGGATTAGCTAAAAGACTTTAAGAAAGCGATACAAGACATGAAATTATAACATAAATCAGAATTAGAAAAACTTGGAAATGAAGTGACAGAACTCAGAAAAGATTTAGAAATAAAATTAAAAATTAATTCGTCTATGAAGCCTAAAGTAGAAGGAGCACAAGAGCAAGTAACCATAACAGATATTACCTTAAGAGAAATAGAAGGTGCAAAAGAGGAAAATTTAAAAACTAAACGATCAATGAGAGAGATTAAAATAATTTGAGAGAAAGTGACAAACATTGAAGAGAGGCCAAGAAGATTGAACATATGGATAATAAGAGTCCTTGAAGAAGAAAACCAAAGCAAGGGAACAACAACAACAAAAACCCAAAAATAATAATCCAAGTAAATTTTCCTGAAGTAAATCAATTTGAAACCACATATTGGAAGAGCACATTGCATACCTGAGAATGTCAACCCAGAACATCCAATATCAAGACATGTTCTAGAAAAATACTGGACTTTAAAGAAAAAGAAACATCATTTGAGCATCTAGAAAAAAACAGCACATGAGTTATAAGGGAATGAAAATTAGATTATCAACAGACTGTAAAAATGGTGTGGGGGTGTCTGACCTCCTCTAGCTTCATGAGGGAGGAGAATCACCATCAGCGTCAATAGCCCAAAGCTGATTCCTATGAGTCAGAGGTCAAACATACCTCCTCTCTCCAACCTTTTTACCAATTCTGACACCAGCCGTCCTTCCCAGGGCACTCTCTACTTCTCTACTGGTTTCGATAATTCGTTGCAATGGCCACACAGAACTCACAGACCATAGTCACAGTTATGGGGTTTATTAAGGAAGTAATATGTTACAATTCAGGATCAGGAATGACTCAGGATACAGTTCTTCAATCAGGACAGCTTCTTGACCATGGCTGCAGGCAGGCTTCTGTCTGGCCTTCAGCCCCTTAGCCCCTCGGCTCGGCCTCTGCCCTGCTTAAGCAAGTGTTCAAAATCTCTTTAGCTCTGCTAAATAAGTGCCTGGGGGCACCCCACTCCACCAGGTAAGCCTCCTGCCCGAAGGCGCTCAGCTCTTTTTCTCCATAGGTTGGCACACCCACTGTAGCTGTCTTGATCTGTGGGCCAGGAAGCCCACCACACCATCTCATGCTGGTCTCCTGGTTCTGCTGCTGCCATTTCTCTGCTGCCACCTCTCACTGTCTCGTGCCATCTCCAATGTTACAGCTCTCTCTCTCTGACTCCTGGGTCTAGGAGGTTCTCAGGGCAGGGACTGAGAGTCTAAAAACACACTCTATTCCCACCTCTTCTTCTTGGTGGTAGTGAGGTCCCCCCTTTCTACGTCTGGGATGGCTCATTTTAAGCCTAGCAGGATGGTAAAACCGACCAATCCCCTTTAGAGTTCCATACACCTTATTTGCATAGTCCCACCCCCACAAGGAGTGGGATGCATTTGAATTATGCATTTGATGCATTCAGTTATGATGTTCGCAAAGAATATTGAATATACCATGGACTGCCAGAAGAATGAACAAGTCTGTCTTGGAAAAAGTACAGCCAGAATGCTCCTTAGAAGCAGGGATGGCGAGACTGTCTCACGTACTTTGGACATGTTAACAGGAGGGACCAGTCCCTGGAGAAGGACATCATGCTTGGTAAAGTAGAGTGTCAGAGAAAAAGAGGAAGACTCTCGACGAGATGGACCGACACAGGGACTGCAACAATAGGCTCAAGCATAACAATGATTGTGAGGATGGCGCAGGACCGGGCAGTGTTTCTTTCTGTTGTACATAGGGTCGCTATGAGTCTGAACTGACTCAATGGCACCTAACAACAACAACATAATTTTGCCCATTTTGAAAACATTTCATTTCTTTTAAGTTCTTAGCTTTTTTAATTTTGACATACTTTCAGATTTATATATACTAGGAATGCACATTTGGGTGATAAAACTAAAGAAATGCAAGGAAGTGATCATTGTAAAAGTCATGATAGTGCCTACTTTTGGGGTGAAGAAGGAGGCTGTGATTGTGCCACGGGCCATGGAGGGGTTTCGGGAGTGTCTGGCAAAGTTTTATTTCTTGACCTGGGTGATATTTGCTTTATAATAATCTACTAAGTCATACATTTGATTTGTGTGGCCTTCTGTATCTTGTGTTTTCTTTTATAATAAAGATTCAAAACACCTAAGTTGACAAACATGCCCAAAGGCATGAATATTTTTTTCTCTATTACCATTTGTGGTAGATTATTTTTGTCCTTAAGAAATAGTCACATGAATTTTTGTTCTTAAGAAATGCGCACATGCAACTCTCATCTTCTTAAACTTTTAAAAATTTGTAATGTTGTAGAGTTTAAGGAAGTTGAAAACATTGAATGAGAAATGTGATGTTTTGGTCATGAGCTTCCCTTGTTAGATATTGACTTTTAATCCCAATTTTGAGCTATATAATGTCACGTTAACAAGAAGAAAATATACAGAGACTGGCCAGCAAGTTAGAAGAGCTTCACAAAATATTGAAAATTGAAGTTTTTAAACTAGGAATTAAATGGTTGAAGAGTATTTACTGATCAGTTTTATTTGTGAAAAACTCACCATAAAATGATTAATTATGTGCTGGCGATGTTTTAACTTTACCTGAGCACTCTGATCCTGGAAAACAGGGCGGGTTAAAGAAACCCCCCTACCCTTTGTGTTCCTGGAAATAGCTTGCTGACAAAAAAAAAAAAAAAAGAAAAAAAAAAAAAAGCCTTTCAGATTTAAACAAGATTTGTGGCTAACCCTCTTATTTAACTTGACATCACCATTTGCTACCCACACCGGTTTCATCAGTTGCTGTTTCAATTTTGACTCATGGTGACCTCACGTGTCAGAGTAGAACTGTGCTTCGTAGGGTTTTCAAGGCCTGGTTTTTCAGTACTAGATCACCAGGTCTTTCTTCTAAAGCACTTCTGGGTGGATTCAAACCTCCAACCTTTCAGTTAGCCGCTGAGTGCATTAACCATTTGCACCACGCAGGGAATTGCTACACATAGTTCATCCTAAATTCATCTGGTAATTGGGGTGGCCATCTCGATTAGCTAATTGCCTTTATCCAAAGGAAAAATAAAACTTCTGTTGTTTCTGTAACTTGGAGTCAAACGCCAAGGCTGAGTCAGGGAGATAGGGGTGCTATCTTCCTTGATGTACGTTTCAAAGAGATGACTCCCAGGGCTCTTGAGAAAGACACTCCACAGTGGAAAACTGACAGGAGGCTTATTTAGCTTTTAACATATTTACATGCTTGTTAGCTGACTTGAGCAAACTTCAGTTACACCTAACTTTAATATATCATCAGCAGGAGCCAAGTCAACATTCAGAACAGCCCCTCCTTAAACACAAAGACATTCCCTGAGCTTTGCTTATTCTCCCTACAAGATAAGTTTTTTTTCTGCCTGACCTTTGAGATGCTTGCAGAGCTCAAAGTTGCTTGCAACGTTCTCCCTATTGCAATAGTCTCCCTCCCCTTACTGCAATAGTCCCTTTGCCCCTCTTGTAAGAATCATTTTCAATAAAGTTTCTCCTTATTAATGTCTGGAGTTTGTTTTTATTTGACAGTGCAAAACAAACAAAAATGCCTCCCTAGTGCAAGCCACCTTTGTGTCTTATCAGGATTATTGCCTCAATTTTCTAATTGTCCACCCTAATCCTGTCTTTGCCTCCTAGGATCACTCAAAAGACAGAGAGATACTTAAAACAAAAACAAAAAACCTACCGATAATGTCACTCCCATAGCTCAAAACCCTTCTGTGGCTCCCCATCACACTCGAGTAAAATCCAAAATTCTTACATTTTTGCCCAGGTGGCCCTGTATGATCTGACTGCTTACTTCTCCAAACTCACATCCTGCACAACACATTATATCATTTCAAACACTGGCCTTCTGCTGTTGAAATTCTCCTGTCTCATGGCCTTTGAACTTACTGTTCATTCTTCCCCCAGAAATTCAGACACTCCCTAAATTCCTTCTGCCTGTTTTGCTGGGGGTGGGGGGTGAAGTTGAAATACCGTGTGTAGATGACTCTGGGCCTCAATTTTCTCATCTGTCAAACCCTCCCACACCCAGCCCAAACATTAGATAGATATTAGAACCCAAATGTATAGTGTGAAGAGAAAATGCTTTTTAAAAGGAGAATTTTCCAGTAGGGAAGAAAGATTTTATGGTGGAAGAGCAGCTGCTTGGCATGGATTGTAATTCCCGTGGTCCCCAGCAGATGGCAGGATATTATCTGATTTACCATGTAAAGTGCTACAGCCTCATGACACCGGAATGAAGAGAAATAGCTAACACTTCTGCCTTTTATAACGGGAAAGTGAAAGGAACTCATATTTGTTGGGCATCTACAGTATCAGCTGGATATTCTGATTTATATCTGTGATTGGATTCTCAACCCAGCTACCCCAATGATCCTATTAATACCTAAGTCAGAGCCTGTCCCTCCTCACTCAGAACTCCTCAATAATAATCAATTGGGAAATTGATGGAAAAACTAAAAGTATGTACATATGGTTTCTAGGAGTTAACCTAACTGAAAGGTGCAACCCATTTAAGGAGAAACTTTAAATTCTCCTCAAAAGCCTAAAGAAGGAACGGGATGAATGGAGGTGTAATCCATTTTGCAGACTGACAGATACCTTTGTAAACCTGGTGCTCTATTGAATAGGGCCATGGAAAGGTAGAGAAAGGGAGGAAGAAAAGCTTCCATTGGGCAGCCTGAGACTGGCCAGTATGAGACTAGAAGCAAGGCCCCACCCAAGCACTGCCCCCACACCTGGTCCCCACTCCTAGCTGTACCCTCTGGGCCTGGAGCCCACCTTAATCCTGCCCTCCACTGGGCCTTGTCTTTGTTCCCAGCCTCACCTTCCAGACTGGTCCCCAAACCCAGCCACACCCTCTTCATATTGTTCCTGCTCCAAGCTCTGCCCACTAATCCTGGGACCTGCCCTAGACTAGACTGATTTCAGGACTCCTGCCTGCCCCGGGCGTTCCTGGGTGGTGCTCTGATACTAACGTCGGTTACAGTGCACCCAGAGGTGCCTGGAAGCACCTTGGAAGAAAGGCCTACTTCTGAAATATCAGCCACTGAAAAATCTATTTGTCATTTTTAGGTGCTGTCGAGTCGGTTCCTACTCATAACGACCCTATCTATGTACAACGAAACAAAACACTGCCCAGTCCTGGGCCATCCTCACAATCATTGCTATGCTTGAGCCCATTGCTACAGCCACTGTGTCAATCCATCTTGTCGAGGGTCTTCCTATTTTTTGATGACCCTCTACGTTAACCAAGCTTGATGTCCTTCTCCAGGGACTGGTCCCTCATGACAACATGTCCAAAGTATGTGAGACAAAGTCTCGCCATCCTTGCTTATAAGGAACATTCTGGCTGGCTCCTTCCAAGTCAGATTTGTTCGTTCTTCTGATTGTCCATGGTATATTCAATATTTTTTGCCAACACCATAATTCAAAGGCGTCAATTCTTCTTCGATCTTCCTTATTCACTGTCGAGCTTTTGCATGCATATGAGGTGGTTGAAAATACTATGGCTTGGGTCAGGCGCACCTTAGTCCCACAAGTGACATCTTTGCTTTTTTTTAACACTTTAAAGAGGTCTTTTGCAGAAGATTTGCCCAATGCTATGCGTTGTTTGACTTCTTAACTACTCCTTCCATGGGGGTTGATGGTAGATCCAAGCAAAATGAAATCCTTGACAAATTCAATCTTTTCTCTGTTTATCATGATGTTGCTTACTGGTACAGTTGTGAGGATTTTTGTTTTTTTTATGTTAAGGTGCAACCTATACTGAAGGCTGTAGTCTTTGATCTTCATCAGTAAGTGCTTCAAGTCCTCTTCACTTTCAGCAAGCAAGGTTGTGTCATCTCTATATAGAAGGTTGTTAATGAGTCTTCCTCCAATCCTAATGCCTTGTTCTCCTTCATACAGTCCAGCTTCTCAGATTATTTGCTCAGCATACAGATTGAATAAGGACGGTGAAAGTATACAACCCTGACACACACCTTTCCTGATTTTAAACTACACAGCATCCCCTTATTCTGTTCAAATGACTGCCTCTTGGTCTATGTATACATTCCTCATGAACACAATTAAGTGTTCTGGAATTCCCATTCTTTGCAATTTGTTATGATCCACACAGTTGAATGTCTTTGCATAGTCAATAAAACACAGGTAAACAACTTTCTGGTATTCTCTGACCACATCCATCTGACATCAGCAATGATATCCCTTATTCCACATCCTCTTCTGAATACGGCTTGTATTTCTGGCAGTTCCATCGATGTACTACTGCAACTGCTTTTGAATGATCTTCAGCAAGATTTTAGTTGTGTGTGATACTAATGATATTGTTCGATACTTTCCACATTCTGTTGTATTACCTTTCTTTGGAATGGGCACAAATATAGGTCTCTTCCCTTCAGTGGGCCAGGTAGCTGTCTTCTGAATTTCTTGACACACACAAGTGAGCACCTCCAGTGCAACATCCATTTATTGAAACATCTCAGTTGGTATTAGATAAATTCCTGGAGCCTTGTTTTTCACCAATGCCTTCAGTGCAGCTTGGACTTCTTCTTCAGTACCATCAGTTCTCAATCATATGCTACCTCCTGAAATGGTTGAATGTCGACTTTTTTTGGTATAGTGAATCTGTGTATTCCTTCCATCTTCTTTTGATGCTTCCTGTGTCATTTAATATTTCCCCCACAGAATCCTTCCATATTGTAACTCGAGGCTTGAATTTCTTTTATTGTACTTCAGGTGAAGGTTTACAGAGCAAACTAGTTTCTCATTAAACAATACACGTATTATTTTGTGACATTGGTTGCCAACCCCACAACATGTCGATACTCTGTCCTTCTCCACCTCAAGTTCCCCATTACCAGCTTTCTTGTCCCCTTCTGCATTTTGGTCCTTGTCCCTGGGATGGTGTGCCCATTTAGTCTCATTTTGTTTTATGGGCCTGTCTAATCTTTGGCTGAAGGGTGAACCTCAAGAGAGACTTCATTACTGAGCTCTAAGGGTGCCTGGGGGCCATACTCTCGGGGTTTCTCCAGTCTCTGTCAGACCAGTAAGTGTGGTCTTTTTTGAGTTAGAATTCTGTTCTACATTTTTCTCCAGCTCTGTCCGGGACCCTCTGTTGTGATCCCTGTCAGAGCAGTCGGTGGTGGTAGCTGGGCACCATTTAGTTATGCTGGACTCAGTCTGGTGGAGGCTGTTGTAGTTGTGGTCCATTAGTTTGAGCCTTGAATTTTTTCTTCAGTTCTTTCAGCTTGAGAAACGCCAAGCGTGTTCCTTCCTTTTGGTTTCCTGTCTCCAGGTCTTTGCATATTTCATTACCATACTTTGTCTTCTTGAGCCGCCCTTTAAAATCTTCTGTTCAGCTCTTTTACTTCATCATTTCTTCTATTCGCTTTAGCTACTTGACTTTCCAGAATAAGTTTCAGAGTCTCTTCTGACATCCATTTTGGTCTTTTCTTTCTTGTCTTTTTAATAACCTTTTACTTTCTTCATGTGTGATGTCCTTGAGGTCATTCCACAACTAGTCTTGTCTTCAGTCATTTGTGTTCAATCCATCAAATCTATTCTTGAGATGGTCTCTAAATTCACATGGGTTATACTGAAGGTCATTATTTTTTTATTTTATTGTACTTTAAGTGAAAGTTTACAATTCAAGTTAGTCTCTTATACAAAAATTTATACATACATTGTTGTTATGTGACCCTAATTGCTCTCCCTGTACTGTGACAGCACACTCCTCCTTCCCACCCCTAATTTCCCGTGTCCATTCAACCAGGTCCAGGCCCTCTCTCCCTTCTTATCTCACCTCCGGACAGGAGCGGTCCATTTAGTCTCATGTATCTACTTGAGCTAAGAAGAATTCTCTTCATGAGTATCATTTTATGTCCCATAGTCCAGTCTAATCCTTGTCTGAAGAGTTGGCCTCGGTAATGGTTTTAGTTCTGGATTGACAGAGAGTCCAGGGACCATGCTTTCTGGAGTTCCTCCAGACTCAGACCATTAAGTCTGGTCTTTTTACTAGAATTTGAGTTCTGCACCCCACTTTTCTCCTGTTCCATCAGGGACTCTTGTTGTGTTCCCTGTCAGGGTGGTCATTGGTGGTATCCAGGCACGATCTAGTTCTTCTGGTCTCAGGCTGGTGCAGTCTCTGGTTTATGTGGCCCTTTCTGTCTCTTGGGCTAATACTTTCCTTGTGTCTTTGGTGTTCTGCATTCTCCTTTACTTCAGGTGGGTTGAGACAAATTGATGCATCTTAGATAGCCGCTGGCTAGCTTTTAAGACCCCAGATGGCACTCACCAAAGTAGGATGCAGAACATTTTCTTAATAAACTTTGTAATGTCAAATGACCTAGATGTCCCCTGAAAGCATGGTCCTCAGACCCCTGCCCCTGCTACCCTGTCCCTCGAAGTGTTTGGTTGTATTCAGGAAACTTCTTAGCTTTGGTTTAGTCCAGTTGTGCTGACTTCCCCGGTAGTGTGTGTCCTTCCCTGTCCTTCCCACCACCCAAGATAATTCTTGTCTATTATCTAGTTAGTGAATAACCCTTTCCCTCCCTCCCCACCCTTGTAACCATCAAAGAATGTTTTCTTCTGTGTTTAAACCTTCTCTTGAGTTCTTATAATAGTGTCTTATACAATGTTTTTCCTTTTGTGACTGACTAAATTCACTTAGCATAATGCCTTACAGATTCCTCCATGTTATGTTTCACTAATTCATCATTGTTCTTTATCGTTGTGGTATGTGAATATACCATAATTTGTTTATCCATTTGTCCGTTGATGGGCACCTAGGTTGTTTCTATCTTTTTGCTATCATGAACAGTGCTGCAATGAACATGAGTGTGCATATATCTATTCATGTGAGAGCTCTTATTTCTCTAGGAATCAAGGTCGTTATTTTGGCTCTCATGGACTTGCTGTAATTGTCTTCATTTTTGATGACTTCCAATTTTCCCAGATTCATACTTTGTACATTCCATGTTCTGATTATTAATGGAAGTTTTCAGCTCTTTCTTCTCATTTTGAGTCGTGCCACATCAGGAAATGAAAGTCTCGAAAGCTTTACTCCATCGACGTCATTAAGGTCAACTCTACTTTGAGGAGGCAGCTCTTCCCAGTCATATTTTGTGTGACTTCCAACCTTAGGGGCTCATCTTCCAGTACTATACCAGACAATGTTCCGCTGCTATTTGTAAGGTTTTTCACTGGCTGATTTTTTCAGAAGTAGGCCGCCAGGTCCTTCTTCCTAGTCTTTCTTAGTCTGGAAGCTGTGCTTAAACCTGTCCACCACGGGTGACCCTGCTGATATTTGAAATGCTGGTGGCATAGTTTCCAGCATCACAGCAACTGACAGACGGCATGCGGGAAAAATGTATAGAGCAATTCTATTCTGACAGACATCGGGCCCCCACGACTTCACAGCAACTGGTTTTGTTTTGTTTTTTGCTGCTTCCCCTCTCACTACTCATGCCTCCTCCACCATGGCCCCTCTCCCAGCTCTCCTGCCAGAGCTGAAGTAGAAGTGGGCATCAGAGGGATGGTGGCTGTTTTACTTCTGCAGGCCTTCTAGGACACTTTTGGGATAAGTCAGCCTCCAGAAGGGGTTGGCCCAGGAGCTGCCGCAGAATCAAGGGCAGAATCAAGTGGTATAATAAAGGGGCAGTGCACCTGCCCCTGCGTTTCCTCCTCCTGGAACCTAGGCCCTGCGCTGCAGGTCCCTGGCTTCTCCCAGCAAGGGGCCGGGGGAGGGCTGCTTTGGGCATCTGTTCCCTGGGAGAATCTTTTCTCCATACGCTGTGCTCCCTTCTTCTAAAGCCTCCAAAGCAACATTTATGTCCTTTCCCCAGAAAGAAAAGCATCTGTGCTGTTAGGGTCATCATGACTCTGGTGCCAGCATATCCATGTGCTCACAGATCTGGCGATTCCAGCGATCTCTGGGTGATCAGCTGCTTCAGGAGGGGTGCTTCTTTTGTTGTGCAAGATAATTTTTAACAAACAGCTTTATTTATTTATTCTCATGCTTTAAGTGAAAGTTTACAGTTTAAGTTAGTTTCTCATACAAAATTTTATACACACATTGTTATGTGACCTTAGTTGCTCTCCCTATAATGTGACAGCACATTCCTCCTTTCCACCCCAGATTTCCCGTGTCCATTCAATCAGTTCCTGTCCCTTTTTGCCTTCTCATCTCGCCTCTGGACAGGAGCTACCTGTTCAGTCTCATGTATTTACTTGAGTTAAGAAGCATTCTCTTCATGAGTATCATTTTATGCCTTATAGTCCAGTCTAATCTTTGTCTGAAGAGTTGGCTTCGGGAATGGTTTCATTTCTGGGCTAACAGAGAGTCCAGGTGCCATGTCTTCCGGGGTCCCTCCAGTCTTGGTCAGACCCAGTCAGACCATTAAGTCTGGTCTTTTTATTAGAATTTGAGTTCTGCACCCTAATTTTCTCCTGCTCCGTCAAGGACTTTCTCTTATGTTCCCTGTCAGGGTGGTCATTGGTGGTAGCTGGGCACGATCTAGTTCTTCTGGTCTCAGGTTGATGAAGTCTCTGGTTTATGTAGCCCTTTTTGTCTCTTGGGCTACTATTTTTCTGTGTCTTCGGTGTTTTTCATTCTCCTTTCCTCCAGGTGGGTTGGGACCAATTGATGTATCTTACGTGGCCGCCAGCTAGCTTTTAAGACCCCAGACACCACTCACCAAAATGGGATGCAGAACATTTTCTTAATAAACTTTGTTATGCCAATTGACCTAGATGTCCCCTGAAACCATGGTCCCCAGACCCCTGCCTCTGCTCCTCTGTCCCTCGAAGTGTTTGATTGTATTCAGGAAACTTCTTAGCTTTTAGTTTAGTCTACAAACACCTTTTCTGAGGTGTAATTTACATTCTTCAGCTTCAATCTGAACTTGCATATGAGCAATTGATGGTCTGTTCTGCAGTCGGCCCCTGGCTTTGTTCCGACCGATGATATTGAGTTTCTCCATAGTCTCTTTCCACAGATGTAGTCGATTTGACTCCTGTGTACTCGAACTGGCAAGGTCCACGTGTATAGTTGCCATTTATGTTGTTGAAAAAAGATATTTCCAATGAATAGGTCATTGGTCTTGCAAAATTCTATTATATGATCTCTGTTGTCATTTCTATCACCAAAGCCATATTTTCCAGCTACAGATCCTCCTACTTTGTTTCCAACTTTTGCATTCCAATCAATAGTAATTAACAATGCATCTTGATTGCATCTTTGATAAATTTCAGACCACAGAAGTTGGTAAGACCCTTCAATTTCATCTTTCACGTTAGTGTTGGTGTGTAAATTTGAATAATAGTCCTATTAACTGGTGTTTATAGGCCTATGGCTATTATCCTATCACTGACAGCATTGTATTTCAGGATAGATTTTGAAATGTTCTTTTTGATGATGAATGCAATGCCATTCTTCTTCAGTTTGTCATCCCCAGCATAGCAGACCATATGATTGTTTGATTCAAAATGGCCAATACCTTTCTATTTCAGCTCACAAATGCCTGGGATATTGATCTTCATGCATTCCATTTTATTTCTGATGACTTCCAAATTTCCTAGATTCATACTTTGTACATTCCATGTTCTGATTATTAATTGATGTTTGCAGCTGTTTCTTCTCATTTTGAGTCATGCCACATCAGCAAATGAAGGTCCCAAAAGCTTTACTCCATCGATGTCATTAAGATCAACTCTACTGTGAGGAGGCAACTCTTCTCCAATCATATTTTCAGTGCTTTCCAACCTCAGGGACTCATTTTCTAACACTATACCACACAATTGTTGTTGTTGTTAGGTGCTGTCGAGTTGCTTCCAACTCATAGCAACCTTATGTACAACAGAACAAAACCCTGCCCGGTCCTGCACCATTCTTATGCTCACTGTTATGCTTGAGCCCATTGTTGCAGCCACGGTGTCAATCCATCTCGTTGAGGGTCTTCCTCTCCTTCACTGATCCTCGACTTTAGCAAGCATGATGTCCTTCTCCAGACAATATTCTGTCGTTATTCATGAGGTTTTCACTGGTCAGTTTTTTTAGAAGTAGATTGCTAGGATCTTCTTCCTAGTCTGTCTTAGTCTGGAAGCTCTGCTGAAACCTGTCCACCGTGGGAGACCCTGCTGGTAATTGAAATACAAGTGGCATAGCTTCCAGCATCACAGCAACACGCAAGCCACCACGGTACGAAAAACTGACAGACAAGTGATGAAAATTAAAACAAGTCCACAAGAGCCAAAGTATGACCTTGAATATACCCCACATGAATTTAGAGACCATCTCAAGAATAGATTTGACACATTAAACACTGATGACTGAAGACAAGACAAGTTGTGGGATGACATCAAAGACACCATAAAGACTAAGTTACCCCTGACCCAAGCCATGTTTTCAATCACCTGATACGCATGCAAAAGCTGGACAATGAATAAGGAAGACCAAAAAAGAATTGATGCCTTTGAATTATGGTGTTGGTGAAGAATATTGAATATATCACAGAATGCTGGAAGAACAAATATATCCTTCTTGGAAGAAGTATAGCCAGAATGCTCCTTAGAAGCAAGGATGGCGAGACTTTGTCTCACGTAATTTGGACACACTGTCGGGAGGCACCAGTCCCTGGAGAAGGACGTCACACTTGGTAAGATAGAGGGTCAACAAAAAAGAGGAAGACCCTTGATGAGATGTATTGCCACAGTGGCTGCAACAATGTGCTCAAACACAGCAATGATTTTGAGAATGGTTCAGGACTAGGCAGTGCTTCGTTCTGCTGTGCATAGCATTGCTATGAGTCAGAACTAACTCAACTGCATCTAACAACAACAGCAACAGTAGCAGCATGCAAATATTTTACCAATAAGTCCAGTCATTGACACTTCTTCCTTACTAGGTCCAATCAGCATAATGTCATTAATGCGTTAGACCAGTGTGACATCTTGTGGGAGGGAAAGGCAATTAAGGTCCCTGCAGACTAAGTTATGACATAGGGCTGCAGAGTTGATATCCCCTTGAGGTAGGACAGTGAAGGTGTGTTGCTGGTCTTGTCAGCTGAAGGCAAACTGCTTCTGATGTTCCCTTGAAACTGGAATGAGAAAAAGGCATTGACCAGATCAATAGCTGTATACCACATACCAGGAGATGTATTAATTTGCTCAAGCAATGGAACCACATCTGGAACAGCAGCTGCAGTTGAAGTCACTACCTGGTTACGTTTACGATAATCCACTGTCATTCTCCAAGATACATGTGTTTTTTGCACAGGCCCAATAGGCTAATAGAATGGCGATGTGGTAGGAATCAGCAACCCTGCATCCTTCAAGTCCTTGATGGTGGTGGTAATCTCTGTAATCCCTTCAGAAATGTGGTATTGCTTTTGGTTTACTGTTTTCCTAGGTAGGGGCAGTTCTAATGGCTTCCACTTGGCTTTTCCTACCATAATAGCCCTTACTTCACTTGTCAGGAATCCAGTATGGGAGTTCTGCTAGCTGCTGAGTATATCAATTCAAATTATGCATTCTGGAACTGGGGAAATCACTACAGGATGGGTTTGGGGATCCACTGGACCAACTGTGAGGTGAAACTCAGGTAAGACTCCATTAATAACCTGACTTCCATATGCCCCTACTCTGACTGGCGGGCCACAGTAACATTTTGGATCTCCTGGAATTAGTGTCAGTGCAGAGCCAGTATCCAGTAATCCCCCCCAAATGTGATTATTTCCTTTTCCCCAAGGAACAGTCACTCTTGTAAAAGGCCATAGATCCCTTTGGGGAAGGCTGGGAGAAAGATTCACAGTATAAATTTTTGGTAGTGTAATAGGATCCTTCCTGACAGTGAGCCAGCCTCCCCTTCATTCAAGGGGTTGTGGGTCTGTAAACTGGCTCAAGTCTGGGAATTGACTGAGGGGCCATAATTCTCTATTCTGGCAATTTGAGTTAGATTGCTGTTCACTTGACCTAGAATTCTTCTGCTTGTACAGATCAAGTAAATATTTAGTAGATTTCCTATCTATTTCACTCCTAGGGACACTATACCTAAGTAGCCAATGCCATAAGTCTATACGAGTCAGACTATTCTGATTATTGCTTTAAGTCCGCTGTCCTTTATGGTAACCATACCCACCTTGTCTTTGTCAATTGAGTATCACAAGTTGGCCCCTATTACCACAAGGCCCAATCAGCCCCATTGTAGTTAGGGGTTTAATTCAGTCCCTGTCAACTATGACTTACATAAAATAGCAATCACAGCAGTCTTCAAGGATGCTGGGGCTACCTTCACAAAATTGTTCCTCATTGTGGTAAAAGGTGTGTCTTTTCGGCACTTCATGTGTATCTCTGTGGTTTTAACCTGATAAATCCACTCTAACATGCCATTTTCCCTAAGCCTTTGGACACCTTGTTCTACAGTATACCAAGGCAGGTCTGGTACTTCAACTTGATTTAATGTAGGCCACAGCATAATCCATGCTTCAGTTACCCAACCAAATAAACTATTAGATCCTTTTCTAATCTCTTGAGCTAAAACATTGAATGAAGACTCTCTGCTTAGTGGGCCAATATCAATAAACTCAGACTGATACAGCTTTATGTTCCTTGCACCATTATCCCACACTCCTAGTAACCATTCCCGCGCATATTCCCCAGGTTTTTGTTTGTATATATTATAAAAGTCAAATAGATCTTTTGGAGTGTAGTGTACTTCCTCCTGGGTCACATTTTGTACTTCACCTTTTGGGGATTACTGAGACTTAAGTCTAGTTATAGGTCTAGAAGCAAAAATGAGTGGTGGTGGTGAGTCCTGGGAACATTCAGCAATGTCTTGTAAGTTATCTACTGCACTGTCCCAGGTGATGGCTCAGATGCTGGCCCAGGCGACATCTCAGACAAAGGCTCTTCGGACACAGCTGGGTTAATCTCCTCAAACCGTGGTGGAGGTGATAATGGTTTCACTGGGGAAGGTGGCTCAGCAGACGAAGGTGGAGTAATCTCTTCAGATGGGAGTAAGGGGGCTGGTTCTGTTGGCAGGAGTGATTCAATGGAATTTAGGGCCTCGATGTCCTCAGCTTTCTAATAATCTGCCCATACTTCCCCACCCCAAGTTTCAGGATCCCGTTTCTTCCCAATCCATGCCCTCACTTTAACTTCAGACACCATTCGAGGTTGAGAATTCAGTTGGCATTGTAATTCAGCCACTCTTACGATAAGACTCTGGGTTTGGTTTTCAGCAGTATCAGCTCTGTTACTATAAGAAATAAGGCTTTCTTTCAGGACACATGTGGCAACTTTGAGGTATTTTATGTGGCCCTTGAGCTGTGACTCTGAAGCTCTGCACTCATCTGTTTCTTTCACCACTTTGTCTACCAACCAGCCAGCTTCCCTATACTTCTTATCTGAAAAAATTATAGAAAAGTACCAAACATGTGATCACACAGAGCCTTGCTTCTCACCATTACTTTATCTATTGGAGATATTTTGTGTATTAACACTGTCACCTCATGCCATGGATTAGCAGCACCCTCTTCACTACTGGAGGCAGAGTCAGTGCCTTAAAGACTAGTCAAACTTGAGAACAAATTTGGAAAATTCATTCTTATGATTGTTTCTCTAGAACCAGTCTTAGTACAAAATGTCTTAGGCTGGGTTCCCTAGGTAGCAAAACCAGTGATGTGTGTGTGTGTGTGTGTGTGTGTGTGTGTGTGTGTATACAGAGACAGAGAGAGAGATCTCGAAGAAATGGCTTATGCAGTTGTAGAGGCTGGCAAGTCCCAATTCCATGGGTCAGATGTTAGGCTGCAGGCTTCTCTTGTCTCATGTAGCTGCAGTGGCTGATGAATCCAAGATCATCAGGTCAGATAGCAGGCTGCTGGCTCATGGGCTGCAGAGGCTGATGAATCCCAAGATCAGCAGGCAATATGGCAGGCCACTGGCTCAAGTCCCGAGAACTGGAGGTCAGATGATGATGAGCCAGATGCAGGATCCAGAGCAAGCGAGTTTTGCCAAAAAAGTGCATGTACATATTGGATGCAGGCCACACCCCGGAAGAAACTCCCCTTGCAACTGACTGGCTGATCACATCATATCACATCATAGAGGATTACTACATCATTACATAACTGCCAAACTACATAACTGCCAAATCACTGAGAATCATGGTCCAGCCAAGTTGATACACAACCTTAATCATCACCGTCAGGAAGTTCCTGTACATATTTTTTGTTAATTTTTCTATTTATATTTGTCATTTCTCCAACAATTTTTAGGAGTGTGATATCTTTGATGCCAAACATTTTTTGGTTGTAAATTTTCCTTTCTCTTTATGTTGTTTTGATGAACAAAGATTCTTTATTTTCATATAGTCAGATTCATTAGTCTTTCCCTTTATAGTGTGAGTTTTTGTAGTAGAATGGGTTTCTCTTATATATGGCTTTTTTGTCCTTGGGTTTATAATTCTTCCAAAAATGATTGGTTGGACTGCAGTCTGCCCTGTGATTGGTCTATTTTATGCACCTTACAGGGATTGGTCAGTTTTCTATGCAAATAGTGGTGCTTAAATCCACCCTATAGGATTGACTGAGTTGTGGTCCATCTTGGGGATTGGTCTGTTTTTCTATCCTGCTAGGCTTATATGAGGGCCAGTCCCACAGAGGTTCAGGGGGGAACCTCACTACCATCAAGAAGAGTCTGGAGCAGAGTGTGCCCTTTGGACCCAGGGTCCCTGCACTGAGAACCTCTTAGACCCAGAAGAGTGAGCCTTAACACTGAAGACGGCATGAGACAGTGAGAAACAGTGGTAAGCACAGCAGAGCCCAGTGGCAGAGAAACGGTGGCAGCAGTACGAGTGGCAGGAACCAGGAGACCAGCATGAAATGGCTGTGATTGGCTTGCTGGCTCTGAGAGAGAGAAAGAGAGAGAGAGAGCTGAGTGCCTTTGGGCAGGAGACTTGCTGGAGTAGCATGGTGCCTCTGGGCACTTGTTTATGGAGTTAAAAGAGCTGCGATGCTTGCCCAAGCAGGGGAGAGGCAAATAGGGGCCTGGAGGAGGAGTCCAAGATGAGGGCCTGTCCTATGGGCATGGCTGGGAGGAGGGCCCAGCCTGTGGCCTGGCTTAGAAGGAGCTGAAAGCTATTCTGGTTGGAAGCTGTCCTGATTGGTGAAGTTGATTCTGCCTCCTGAGTTGTATCCTGTTACTTCCAAGTTGCTCTTGATCCCAGGTTGCAGCCTGTTACTTCCCTAATAAACCACATAACTCTGAGTATGGTCTGTGAGTTCTATGTGGCCATTTCAATGAATTATTGAACCCAGCAGAGAAGCAGAGAGTGCTGTGGAGGCGGGGAGGCAGCTGATGTCAAAAATGGCGAAGAAATTGGAGAGCAGAGGCATGTCTTACCTCTGCCTGATAGGAATCAGCTTTGTGCAGATCTTGATTATCATCCCTCATGGATGTAGATGGGTTCAGACAATGCTAAATTACAGTTTTTGTGTCTTGTTTAAGAAAATTTTCCCTAGCCTCAGATTCTAAATATGCTTTGCTACATTGTCTTCTTAATATTTTGAAGTTTGGTTTCACATTTAAATTCTCAATTGACCTGAAGTTGATTTTTTGTTTGTGCCAGAGTATGAAAGGGTCATTAATATGATTTCAGAACACTTACGTACTATTTTCACCCCATCAGAATGGCAGATAATTTACAGTTTAATAAGGGGCAAGTATGCAAGAAACTTATACTTTATTACACAGATATGAGTAAGTATAAATAGTAGCAACCACTTTGGGGGATAATTAGATGTACCTATTAAAAATAAAAATAAGCATACCCTGTGACCTAGCAACTCCACTTCTTGATTTCTAGTCTAGAAATAAATACACTGCAAATATCACAAGGATATACATACAGATTGATCAATCGATTGGCCTACCTATGTATTGAATTAGTCAAGTGAACGCTAGCTGCTGTAACAGATAAGTCCTAAAATCAAGGGTAGCAGTGAAGGTGGTGATACACAGATGAATATTAGATATATTTTATGTATTCCATATATATTCTGAAAATAGAATTGATAAGTTTTTTGATAAATTACATGTAGGCTGCGAAAGAAATAAAAAATGAAAGATGACTCCAAGGATTTCAGCTTGA
Organism: Dugong dugon; assembly: GCA_030035585.1. NCBI lineage: Eukaryota > Metazoa > Chordata > Mammalia > Sirenia > Dugongidae > Dugong > Dugong dugon. The sequence continues at coordinate 13,631,442 of CM057462.1, read as the reverse complement.
GTGACTGCAATGATGGAATTGTCATTTATTGAGATGGGATAAGACTGAGCATAAGCAAGTTTTGGGAGGAAATCATGAATTTAGTCTTACCAAACCTACTGCCATCGATTCAATTCCCCACAGGGTTTCCAAGGCTATAATCTTTATAATCTGCCACATCTTTCTCCTGCAGAGCAGCTGGTGGTTTTGAACTACTGACCTTTCAGTTATCAGCCGAGTGATTAACCACTGCACCAACAGGGCTCCTTGAATTCAGTCTTAGGCATCTCAAATTTAACATGACCATCACACACGGAGATGTCAAGTAGGCATTTAGTCACTTGCCAAGGGCTGAACACTATCCCAAGTTAAGCATAATATAATTTTTTAAAATTATTTATTTTGAAATAATCTTAGACTTAATAGCAATTACAAAATTAATACAAAGAATCTTCGTATACTCTTTACTCAGCTTCGTCTAATGATAATATCTTACAAAACTATAGTACAATTATCAAAACCAAGAAACTGACATTGGTATAATGCTGCTACTAAATTACAGATCTTCTTTGGATTTCACCAGTAGAATTACTTTTATTTAATAATTCCATTAAATAATTTATTTGATTGAGGGTAGAGGGCCAAAATAATTTCTATTTTCTCAAGAACAGGGCAGGATTGCCCACATAGTCCACACTATTCAGCACTGCTTCTTAGATTCTGTTGTCTAGAAATAATCTGTATTAATAGTGAAAAAGAAGAGACAAAATTATCTCTATCTTTAGATATGGTTATATGTATAGAAACTCAAGAGATTCTGATTAAAATTTGTGAGTCTTAATTTAATTTTCCAAAGTACACTAGACATGATGTACATGCACTTACAAGCAAGCTTCATGTAGAAATGGAAATGGGAAAATCTTCCATTCTAAATACGGAGAACAGATTTCAAAAAATTAGAAATAAATAAAACAAGAAATGTTCAAAATTTACTTGAAGAAATCTTATTTAAAAGCAATGGAACAAGATCTGAACAAATGGAACAAAATTATGTTACTGGATAGCAAGACTTAATGTAAAGAAATAAAAGCCAGTCCTCCCAAGATTAACATATAAATATAAAACAACAAATAGATGAATTGATTTTAAAGTCTATATGAGGTATAAATGTCAGAGAAGAGCCAAGAAACATTTAAAACAGAAGAAAATGGAGGCTTGCCTTGCTGGTACCCTATAGCCCCCTAGTGAAGCAAGATGACTCTGAAACCAGACTGCCTGAGATTGAATCTCAGTTTAAACTATCTGTGCATAAGTTTTTTTCATTTGTACAATGAGGATGAGAATAGTATCTACCTTGTAGAGTAGCTCTGATGGTAAATAATTTAGTAGTGTAATAAACTCTTAAAAAACATTAGTTATCTTTATTGTTACAAACAGATATTAAAACTACCAAACCACTGCAATCACAACATTATATTAGCAATCCATCTGGAGAACCACAAAGTTGGACCTCCATGTCACACCATGTGGCAAAATACATACTATAAAGATTTAAAAGTTAAAAACTAAATATTTTAGAAGAAAATTAGGAACATACTGTTATTATTCAGAGTTTGATGAGACTTAAATGAACAATAGTTCATCTAGAAGCTATAAAGGAAAGGACAAATTTGACTACACAAACTTTAAACATTTTATATGGCTAAAGATCCCATAAACAAGGTTAAAGGAGAAAACGTTATAAATTCAGTGGAAACATTAAAAAGCATGTGATATGGAAACAACTAAAGTGTCCATCAACAGATGAATGGATAAACAAAATGTGGTATATACACATATAATGCGATATTATTTCAGCCATAAAGAGAAATGAAATTCTGATACATGCTATGATATGGATGAACCTTGAAAATGTTATGCTGAGTGAAATAAGCCAGACAGAAAAGGACAAATATTGTATAATCCCACTTATGTGAAATACCCAGAATTGGCAAATGCATAGAGACAAAGTTTACTAGCGGTTATCGGGGGTGGGGGGGAGGAGAGAATTGGAGTTATTGCTGAAAGAGTTCTGAGTTTCTGTTTGGGGTGATGAGAAACTTGAAAACGTATAGTGGTGGTGGTAGCACAACATGGTGCATACAATGTCACTAAACTGTACATTTAAAAATGATTAAAATGGCAAAGTTTTTGTTAAATATATTTTACCACAATAGAAAATTTAAAAAAATCTGATGAAGTTCAACTTCACAATAAAAGTTCTTAGTAAAATGGATAAAAATTAATTTCCTTCACCTGATAAAGGTCCCGTACCATTGCAATTATCACAATTAATGGAGAAATTTAAGAATTATTGCCTTAAACATCAGGAACAAGACAAGGATATCTACTATCATTGATATTTTTCAACATATGGAAATTCTGACAAACATTATAAGACAGGATAATGAAATCAGGTATAATTATTGGAAGAAAAGAAAAATATATATCATTATTTAGAGCTCTTATGACCGTTTATATAGAAAACCCAAGAATATCAACAAATTATTAGAATATACTTGGCAATGTTCCTAGATTCATGATCTGTAAATATCAATACCATTAACCTATTAATCATGTAAATAATCAATGTGAACTACAAACACACATACATGTATGAAGCATCCTGGAATGACTAACTGAAAATGCGAAAAAACAAAACAAAACAAAACCAAAAACCAACCCACTTAAAGCACATTATGAGAAAACTTAATTAAGGGAAGACTATAACATTTCATGGCAGGCTTGTTATTATGAGGATGGCCGATCATGCAGGTATTGTTGCTAGCTGCTGTTGAGTTGGTCCAACTCATGGAGAATCCATGCACAACAGATCTAAACTCTGCCCGGTTCTGTACCATCCCCATGATGGGTTGCACATCACACCGTTGCTGATTTTTTGTAGAATGCCAGGCTTTTCTTCCTAGTCTGTTTTAGTGTGGAAGCTCTGCTGAAACCTGTTCAGCACCACAGCAACATGCAAGCTTGAGTTGATTGCGACTCATGGTGACCCCATGTGTGTCAGAGTAGAACTGTTCTCCATATGGTTTTCAATGACTGATTTTTCACAAGTAGATCACCAGGACTTTATTCTAAGGTACCTCTGGGTGTACTCAAACCTTCAGCCTTTCGATTAGCAGCCTAGTGCATTAACTGCTTGCACCACCCAGGGACTACTCAGCTGTTTTCCTGTGGTCAACTGTAGCTGAACTTCCTAGGCTTCAAAATTGAGGGACTTCCAGGAAGAAAGAGGATGCAGACTTCATTATGCTAATACCAGAAATTAGGACTGTATTGAGTATAAAAGAGATGTGCTTGGACCAAATGGCTTTTTCCACTTATACTTTTAGCTTGAAAATTTCTAAACCCAAAGAAAATTGAAAGTCCAGTACAATAAATACCCAAAGGTATCTTTGTTGTTGATTAACCATTTGTTAATATTTTGCATATTTGCTATACCTCTGTATCTCCCTCCATGTGTGCAAATACATTTTTATGAACTGTTTGAAAGTAAGGAGTTTGAAAGTAAGTTGCAGATGTAACACTTTACCTTAAATACTTGGAAATGCATCTCCTTACTTGCTTACTTTTAACATGTCATCAGGAAACACCAATCACTAGAAAATGACATCATGTTTGGTAAAGTAGACGGCCAACGAAAATGAGAGATACTCTCAACGAAATAGATTGACACAATAGTCGCAACAATGTACTCAAACATACCAGTGATCAGGAAGGTGGCACAGGACGGGGCAATTCGTTACATATGAGGTCACCATGAGTTGGCACTGACTCAAAGGCAACTAACAACAACAATGCATCTCCTAAGGTTAACGACATTCTTATACTAAAACCACAATACCATTATCTCACCTGAACGTTAAAAATAATTCAATAATGGCAGTTAATATCCATTCCATCTAATACCTGAAATTCTTCATATTGTCCCAGATTCTTATACCTTTTGAGTGTTTTTGGATGTAGGGTCATTTGATTGTTAGGTCTTTCCATCTCTTTTAACCTAGAGAAATCCTCTCATTTTTCTGATACTGACTTTTTGAAGAGTCCCAGACGTTTGTCTTTTAGAAAGTCACCCATTCTGATATTTGATTGTTTTCTTATGGTGTTATTTAATTTGTTCTTTCATTTCCTGTATATCTTGGAAATTGCATTTAAAGGATTGAAAAGATCACTTGAAAATATTTTGTAGGTGATGTTGTGTATTTAAAATTGCACCCAATCTGGAGACTTGTGAATTCAAAGTGTCTCTCTATTCATGATGCTAGTTTAGATTATTTGGTTAAGGTGGTGACTGCCAGATCATTCCATTGTAAAGATTCATTATTAATTAGAAAATAAACCATGGGTGCTATTTTGACATTGGGACTATTCCTGTTCCCAACCACCTTTTCTCAATGATTTTACCATCTGTGAATGATCTACAGTGAATAACCTCCCTGAGGGAGGGATATACAAGCTGAAATAAGAAAAGACAAGATGTAGGAGTTAGCCATGTAAGAGTGAGGAAAGTGTTCTATGCATTGGTTGATTACATTTCTAGGGCGAGAGAGAGGAGTTTGTCAAGGATGATCCCCTTGCTAGATTTGACACTAGAAGTCGTTTTGTACAATTGAAAAAAGGTTAGAGATGAATGTAATCTTCAATATACAAATGACAGGAGAAAAATAATATACTAAAAATGAAGTAAATCAAGTGACAGCAAAGGAAAGCATAGGCATGATGCCTTAATTTTATGAGTAGAAAATTGATTCAAGCAGTTAATCAGACTCAGTGGCTGAGAAATGAAAAATAATTTTTCATGAAAATGTACCTGTGTTAATATCAATCTTAACAAATGTTTGTGTTCATAAATGGAGGGTCAAAACCTCTGGGTAGTTCTGCATCCCACCTTGGTGTTTCTCCTCAGAACCCAACATGGGTCTCTGATTTAGTGAAGTAATGTCCAGAATGACCAGTCCCTTATGACTCCTTATAAACGCTAACTGAACAAAAAAAAGAAAAGAAAATCATCCTCACAACTGGTCCAATAAGGAACATCATGATAAATGGAGAAAATATTGACATTGTCAAGGATTTCATTTTACTTGGATCCACAATCAACGCCCACGGAAGCAGCAGTCAAGAAATCAAATGATGGAGAGTTCCGGCAAAATGGCGCTCTAGGCAGAAGCACCACGCTGTCCCTCCACAGCAAAGATCTGAAAAACTAAGCCGAACAGAGAATACAACAATCCTGAGACCCTAAAACATCAAACGAAGAGATAAAGAACTCAGCCAAGCACCAAATGAAGTGAGAAAACTGACAGAGAATGGAGAGTGAGGAGAGATTCATGCAGAGGTCCCCTACCAGCTAACGCAGTGGGGATCCACCATCTTGGACTCCTATCGGAGACCAGCAAATGGGGGTATGAGAAAGCAGCCTCACGGAGCGTCCAGCGGGAGACAAGACAACCGGTAATTTGCGGTGTGCGCTTTCCCACCCCCCACCCCTCTTTGCCTTGGCTCGGCCTCCTCTGCTTCCCGTGGCCACGGTCTCTTGACCGGGAAGTGCCGGCTGCTTGGATTCCACACACCCAAGCGGGAGGCTCTCTGGGTGCCATTTGTTGGCTGCTAGTGTTGCTTTTTTTTTCTGCTTCTTTTGATTTCTCACTTGCCTCTCGCCACCTCCCCCTCCTTTCACTTGAGTGCCTGGCTCCGTGTGTCACCTTTGCTTCTTCCTGAGGGGCTGCAGAGTGCCGGCAATTTGTGATATATGCTTTCCCACTCTCTACCCTTCTTCGCCCACACTCAGCCTCCTCTGCTTCCCGCGGACACAGTCTCTTGTCCAGAAACACCAGCCCGCACTAGCTGGCTCTCTGAGTGCCATTTGTAGGCTGCTGGTGTTGCTTTTTTGTTGTTTCTGCTTCTTTTGATTTCTTGCTTTCCTCTCGCCGCCCCCCCCTCCTTTGGCTCGAGTGCCTGGCTCCGGGCACCATCTTTGCTTCTTCCTGAGGGGCTGCGGAGCTCCATTCGAGTGTGGAGCTGCTTCCCCGTCTGGGCTACCGCGCTGGTGGGATCCTGGGGCTTTTGTTCGTTTGTTCATTTTGAATTGTTTGTCTGTTTTCTTTTCCTTTTCTTGAGTTGGGAGCCCTTTCTGGCCAGGCAGAGCTGCATGGCAAGGAACTCCCCTTCAGCTTCCACAGACGTGCAGAGGGATCCCTGAGAACATTTCTTTTCTTGTTGGTTTTTTTTCTGTTTTTTGGGGGGCCTTTCTTGTTCTTTTTCTTTTAATTTGTTTTGTTTTCTTTTCCCTCTTTTTCCCTTCTTGTCTTTCTTCATTGCTCAGTCTCTCATCTCTCTATATCTTCCTTCTCTTTCTGATCCCTGAAAACCAGGCATTGTATACCTCTACGCCTTCTAGCCAGGTTGTACTGCAAAACGTGAGAGTGACATCCCCAGACCTCATAGCTTCATTGGTGGGATCCCTGGGAATTTTGCAGTTCTGTAACCTTTCTGATTTTTATTAATTCATTCTTTTCTTTTCTTCCTCTTCCCCTTTCTGTTTTTCTCCATTTCATAGTCTCGCATCTCTCCATTCCAACGGCAAGCTCCCCTAGCATTCTTTTTTGTTTGTTTGTATGTTTTTGGCTCCTGTTCCTCTCTCCTCTCTCCCATATCCATCTTAGCTGCACACATAACAATCTCCCTGCTGCATCCTGCCTACCTTCACCGTGCACTTGACATCACACCACCAAGCAGCACAGGCACGGCCTACTGGAACCTGCCCTGCACTGATTACCGACCCGCCCTGGTGGCTGTAGTAAGTGCCACAAACAACCCGTCCCAGTAACTCCTCTTCAGCTAGACCTGCCCTGCTGTACCATAGCTGAGTGACTGACCCTGCCAGTTGGAGAAGGAGGCAAAAAGTATTGAGTGCATGGACAAGCAAACAACAAAGAACACACAGTCTGCCTGCTCAGACATAGTCAAATTTTTTTTTTAAAAAAGGGACGAAACAAACAAATCTACAATCAATAAATGAGAAAAATAACTGCTGAATACCCTGAAAACAGCAGACAATATCAAAACATTTACAAAAACTGGACAGGATGGTTCCAGTAGGCATCCAAAATAAAACACCAGATGACTCTTCTGTGGAAGAAAATGCACTAGAACTACCTGATAGGGAAGTCAAATCTCTAATACTCGGAATTCTCCAAGAACTGAGGCAAAAAGCTGACAAACATGAGGAAAAAATAGACAAATTCATGGAAAATACAGACAAAAAATTGGAAGAATTCAGGAAGATGGTGCAGAACAAAATGCCAAAATAAATTCACAACTAGAAATTATACAAAAACAACAATTAGAAATCCAAAAGATAAACAACAAGATTTCAGAAATGAATGACGTCATAGAAGGGCTGAGAAGCAGATTTGAAATGGTGGAAGAAGGATCAGTGGAATTGAAGACAAACACTTGGATACAACTCTGTTTCAGGAAAACTCATAAAAAAGAACAAAGAAAAATGCAGAGACCCTGAGAGTTATGTGGGACACAATTAAAAGCAAAAATTTACGAGTGTTTGGAATTCCAGAACAGGGGAGAAAGCAGAAAACACAGAGAGGATCATTGAGGAACTGCTGACAGAAAACTTCCCCAATATCATGAAAGATGAAAAGCTGGCCATCCAGGAAGCTCAACGAACCCCATATAGAAGAGACCCCACAAGAAAATCACCAAGGCATATCATATTCACACTCACCAAAACCAAAGACAAACAAAGAATCCTGAGAGCAGCTCATGAAAAACAAAAAGTCACATACAGAGGAGAAACAATAAGACTAAGCTCAGATTATTCGGCAGAAACCATGCAGGAAGGAAGGCAATGGAATGACATATATAAAATCTTGAAAGAAAAAAATTGTCAGCCAAGAATAATATATCCTGCAAAACTCTCATTCAGATTTGATGGTGAAATGAGGTCATTTCCAGATAAACAGAAATTAAGGGAATATGTAAAAGTCAAACCAAACTTACAAGAATTATTAAAGGGAGTTCTTCGATCTGAGGACAAACATCTTCAGCTCACAGGCAGAACCTAGGATGCAGGATTGTACGATCCAGATAACAATCTAGGAAATGAACTCTCGAGGACTATCCAAAACCAAAAGAAATACAATGAGGAATCAGAGCAGTTAATCAATAAATGACAACAACATCAAAACCATAAAAGAGGGAATAAACGGCATAGGTATAGAATCTTCTAATGGAGAGGAAGGCAAGGCAATACCAAGTAATGGTAGACTGCTTCAAACTTAGAAAGATAAGGGTAAAATTCATGGTAACCACAAAGAAAGTTAATAAACCAACTCATAAAAATAAAGACGAAAAACATAAAGTCTCAGCAAAAACAAAACCTACAAAAACAAAAGAAATGAAAAAAAAATCCACAAACAAAAGTAACTCAGTACAAGAGAGTAAGAAGAACAAAGAAAACTTCAGCACCACAAAAAAGCACTACAAAATGACAGCAACAAACTCACATCTATCAATAATTACACTGAATGTAAATGGACTCAATGCACCCATAAAGAGACGGAGAGTGACAGAATGGATAAGAAAACAGGATCCATCAATATGCTGTCTACAAGAGACACACCTTAGAAACAAAGATGTGAATTTATTAAAAGTCAAAGATTGGAAAAAAATATATCAAGCTAACAACTACCAAAAAAGAGCAGGAGTGGCAATTCTAATGTCAGATAAAATAGACTTTAAAACAAAATCTACCATAAAAGACAAAGAAGGACACTATATAATGATTAAGGGGACAATCCATCATGAAGACATAACCATAATAAACACATACGCACCCAATGACAGGGCTCCAAAATACATAAAACAAACTCTAACAACACTGAAAAGAGAAATTGACAGTTCCACAATAATAGTAGGAGACTGCAACACACCATTGTCAGTAAAGGACAGAACAACTAAGAAGAAACTCAGCAAAGATACAGAAGACCTAAAGGGAACAATCAGTCAACTTGACCTCATAGACATATATAGAACACTCCATCCAACCACTGCAAAGTACACATTCTTTTCCTATGCACATGGAACGTTCTCCAGAATAGACCATATCTTAGGCCACAGAGCAATACTCAACAAGATCCAAAACGTTGAGGTAATTCAAAGTATCTTCTCTGACCACAGTGCCATCAAGGTAGAAATTAACAATAGAAAGAGCAAGGAAAAAAAATCAACTACATGGAAACTGAATAATACCCTGCTTACACATCAGTGGGTAATAGAAGAAATCAGAGATGGAATCAAAAAATTCCTAGAATCAAATGAGAATGAAAACACATCATACCAAAACTTTTGGGACACAGCAAAGGCAGTCCTCAGAGGACAATTTATAGCAATAGATGCACATATCAAAAAAGAAGAAAGGGACAAAATCAAAACATTAACTACCAAACACAAACAAATAGAAAGAGAACACCAAAAAAAGCCCACAACCACCGGAAGAAAGGAAATAGTAAAGATCAGAGCAGAAACAAATGAAATAGAGAACAGAAAAACAATAGAAAGAATCAACAAAACCAAAAGTTGGTTCTTTGAAAGAATCAACAAAATCGACAAACCACTGGCCAGACTGACAAAAGAAAAATAGGAGAGGACACAAATAACCCAAATAAGAAATGAAATGGGGGACATTACAACAGACCCAACTGAAATAAAAAGGATTATAACAGAATATTATGAAAAACTATACTCCAACAAATTTGAAAACCTAGAGGAAATGGATAAGTTTCTAGAATCACACAGCCTACCCAAACTACAACAAAGTGATGTTGAAAATCTGAACAGACCCATAACAAGAGAAGAGATTGAAAAGGTAATAAAAAAAACTCCCAACCAAAAAAAGCCCTGGCCCAGATGGCTTCACTGGAGAATTCTACAAAACATTTACAGAAGAGCTTGTACCAGTACTACTAAAGCTTTTTCAGAGCATAGAAGAGGAAGCAACACTTCCAAATTCATTCTATGAAGCCACCATAACGCTGATACCAAAACCAGGCAAAGACGACACAAAAAAAGAAAATTACAGACCAACATCTCTCATAGATATAGATGCAAAAATTCTCAACAAAATTCTAGCCAATAGAATTCAGCATCATATCAAAAAAATAATACACCACAACCAAGTAGGATTCATTCCAGGTATGCAAGAATGGTTCAACATTTGAAAATCAATCAACGTAATCCACCACATAAATAAAAGGAAAGAAAAGAATCACATGATCATCTCAAATGACGCAGAAAAGGCATTTGACAAAGTCCAACACCCATTCCTGATAAAAACTCTCAATAAAATAGGTATAGAAGGGAAATTTCTCAACAAAATAAAGGGCATGTATGCAAAACCAACGGCCAACATCATTCTTAATGGAGAGAGGCTGAAAACATTCCCCTTGAAAACAGGAACAAGACAAGGATGCCCTTTATCACCACTCCTATTAACATTGTGCTGGAAGTTCTAGCTAGAGCAATAAGGCAAGAAAAGGAAATAAAGGGCATCGAGATTGGTAATGAAGAAGTTAAACTGTCCCTGTTTGCAGATGATATGATACTATACACAGAAAACCCTAAAGACTCCATGAGAAATCTACTGGAACTAATAGAAAGATTCAGCAGGATAGCAGGATACAAGATAAACATTCAAAAATCAGTTGGAGTCCTATACACCAGTAAGGAGAACGATGAAAAGGAAATCAGGAAAACAGTACCATTTTCAATAGCCCCTAAAAAGATAAAATACTTAGGAATAAATCTGACCAGGGACGTAAAAGACCTATACAAAGAAAACTACAAAACACTACTGCATGAAACCCAAAGGGATCTACATAAATGGAAAAACATACCATGCTCATGGATAGGCAGACTCAACATTGTGAAAATGGCAATTCTACCCAAAGCAGTTTACAAATACAACGCAATCCCGATCCAAATACCAACAACATTTTTCAAAGAGATGGAAAAACTAATCATTAACTTTATATGGAAATGGAAGAATCCCCGAATAAGTAAAGCACTACTGAAGAAGAAGAATAAAGTTGGAGGACTCACACTACCTGACTTCAGAACCTACTATACAGCTACAGTAGTCAAAACAGCCTGGTACTGGTACAATGACAGATACATTGACCAATGGAACAGAATTGAGAACCCAGATGTAAATCCATCCACCTACGGTCACCTGATCTTCGACAAGGGCCCAAAGTCCATCAAATGGGGAAAAGACAGTCTTTTTAACAAATGGTGCTGGCAAAACTGGATATCCATTTGCAAAAAAATGAAACAGGACCCATACCTCACACCGTATACAAAAACTACTTCAAAATGGATCAAAGACCTGAATATAAAGCCTAAAACTATAACATTCATAGAAGAAAAAATAGGACCAACACTTCAGGCATTAATACATGGCATTAACAGGATACAAACCATAACCATCAACGCACAAACCCCAAGAGATAAGTTAGATAACTGGGATCTTCTAAAAATCAAAGACCTATGCTCTTCAAAAGACTTCACCAAAAGAGTAAAAAGAGAACCTACAGACTGGGAAAAAATTTTTGGACAGTACAAGTCAGACAAAGGTCTAATCTCCGTAATCTACAAGAAAATCCAACACCTCTACAACAAAAAGATAAATAATCCTATTAAAAAATGGGCAAAGGAAATGAACGGACACTTCACCAAAGAAGACACTCAAATGGTCAACAGACACATGAGGAAATTCTCGTGATCACTAGCCATTAGAAAAATGCAAATTAAAACCACAATGAGATAACATCTCACCCCGGCATTAGTGGCACGAATCAAAAACACTGGAAACAACAAATGTTGGAGGGGCTGCGGGGAGATCGGAACTCTTATGCACTGCTGGTGGGAATGCAAAATGATACAACCATTTTGGAAAATGATACGATGAGATAACATCTCACCCCGGCATTAGTGGCACGAATCAAAAACACTGGAAACAACAAATGTTGGAGGGGCTGCGGGGAGATCGGAACTCTTATGCACTGCTGGTTGGAATGCAAAATGATACAACCATTTTGTAAAACGATACGGCGCTTCCTCAGAAAGCTAGAAATAGACATACCATTCGATCCAGCAATCCCACTCCTAGGAATATATCCTAGAGAAATAAGAGTCGTCACTCGAATAGACATATGCACACCTATGTTCATGGCAGCATTGTTCACAATAGCAAAATGATGGAAACAACCTAGATGCCCATCAACAGATGAATGGATACACAAACTATGGTACATACACACAATGGAGTACTATGCAACGAGGAAGAACAACAATGAATCTGTGAAGCATCTCATAACATGGATGAAACTGGAGGATGTTATGCTGAGTGAAATAAGTCAATCACAAAAGGACAAATACTGTATGAGACCTCTATTGTAAAAACCCATGAAGAAGTTCACACACAAAATGTAACAATCTTTGTTGGTTACCAGGGATGGGAGGGGTGGGGAGGAGGGAAATACTAAATAGGCAATAGATAAGTGGTATCTTGGGTGAAGGGTGAGACAGTACACAATACAGGGGAAACTAGCACAGACTGTACAAGGAAAGATCATGGAAGCCCCATAGACACATCCAAACTCCCTGAGGGACTGAATTGCTGGGCATATGGCTTTGGGGCCCATGGTCTCGGGGAACATCTAGCTCAATTGGCATGACACAGCTTATAAAGACAATGTTCTACATTCTACCTTGGTGAGTAGTGTCTGGGGTCTTAAAAGCCTGTGAGCGGCCATCTAGGATACTCCACTGGTCTCATCCCTTCAGGAGCAAGGGAGAATGAAGAGAACAGGATACAAGGAAAAGATTAGTCTGAAGGGCTAATTGTCCACAGCTACCAAGGCCTCCACCGGACTGAGTCCAGTACAGCTAGATGGTGCCCAGCTACCACCACTGACTGCTCTGACCGGGATCACAACAGAGGGTTCTGGACAGAGCTGGAGAAGGATGTAGAGCAGAATTCTAACTCACACACACACAAAAAAGACCAGATTTACTGGCCTAAAGGAGACTGGAGAAACCTCGAGAGTATGGCCCCCAGACACACTTTTAGCTCAGTGGTGTAGTTACCTCCGAGGTTCACTGTTCAGCCTGGGAGTGGACAGCCCCGTAAAACCAAATGAGACTATCGACGTACAGGAGTCCAGTGACAGGGGCCAGAAGGCAGAAGGGGACAAGGAAGCCGGTGATAGGGAACCCAAGGTTGAGTAAGGATATTGTTGATGTGTTGTGAGATTGTTAACCATTGTCATAGGGCAACATTTGTAGTAACTGCTAAATGAGAAACTATTTTGTTCTGTAAGCCTTCATCTTAAGTGAGAATAACAGCACAATTGGAGGAGCGTAGTCAATGTCACTGAACTGTGTATATATAAATTTTTGAAACGGTGTATCTTTGGCTATGTGTATTTTCACCAAAAAAAAAAAAAATAAAGGTTGAGAAGTTAGAGGGTTAATATGTTGTGGGGTTGTTAACCGATGTCATAAAACAACATGTGTACTACTGTTTCATGAGAAACTATTTGTTCTGTAAGCCTTCACCTGAAGTACAAAAAAAAAAGCAAATGATGTACTGCATTGGGCAAATCTTCTGCAAAAGACCTCTTTAAAGTGGTAAAAAACAAAGATGTCACTTTGAAGACGAGCTGTGCCTGACCCAACCCATGATATTTTCAATCACCTCATATGCATCTAAAAGCTGGACAAATAATGAGGAAAACTGAAGAACTGATGCCTTTGAATTATGGTGTTGGTGAAGAATATTGAATATACCATGGACTGCTAGAAGAATGAACAAATGTATCTTGGAAGAAGTACAGCCAGAATGCATACTTGGGACATGTTATCAGGAGGGAGCAGTCACTGGAGAAGGACATCATACTTGGTAAATACTGGGTCATCGAAAAAGAGGAGGACCCTAAATGAGATGAATTGACACAGTGGCTGCAACAATGGGTTCAAACATAGAAACGATTGTGAGGATGGTATGGTACGGGGCAGTGCTTGGTTCTGTTGTACGTGGGGTCACTATGGGAACCTACTCGATGGCACCTAACAACAATGACAACAACATAAACACTAACACATCCAGTATGTGGGAAAGCTTGCATTGGGAAAATTACCAGATGACTCCCCTGCCAATATATAACTCTGGCTGTTAAAAGTCTTTGACAGGGCCATGATGCCTGAAAATGTCCATGTTATCTCTCTGATAGCAACTTATTGATTCCAGTAAGTCAACTGAGCCCTAAACTCCTCTTTGCAGGGTTTGGAGTCATATCTAATAATGCAAATTGTGTCAGGTTGGACAACTATAAACTGAGAACTCCTGTTTAGCAAAACAGACCATTAAGAGAATGCAAAGGAAAGTAAGAGACTGGGAGAAGTTATTTGCTTCATGTGTAACTGATGAAAGAGCTCATATCCAGAATATAACACGCGACTCCTACAAATTAACACTAAAATTAAAAATAACAAAATAAAAATCTGCAAGAGCTTTGGATAGGTTCTTCAATAAAAGAATATCTAAATGGACAACAAATGTGTGAAAACATGCTCAGTATCATTAGTAATGGAGAAATGTAAATTAAAACCACAAAGGGATTTCACTATACACACAGCAGGATGGTTAAAATTTAAAACAGTGACAATACCAAGTGTTGGTTAGGATGTGCATACTCTGATGGTGGAGGAACAAATTGGAAAAAACATTTAAAAAATCTAGCAGCATCAACTGAATTTGAACTGTTGATTATCATCTTAATTGACACAGCAATGGGAGTACTACATAGGAGTTTGAAGGCTAAGAGGTGTTGGGCTTCTTTTTGTAGTTATGAAAATGTTCTAAAATTGTGATGGTGGATGCAAAACTCTGTGAATATACTAAAAACCATTGAATTGTACACTTTAAACTGGTAAATTTTTAAACAAGTAATTTCTTTTATAAGGATCAGCACAAAGCCGGTTACTATGAAGCAGAGGTTAAAGACGTCCCAAATGTCCAACCTTTCCAAACTGCTGTACCACTCCATCATCTCTCACATCAACTACTTCCTCTCCCCTCAGTACTCTCCCTCCTGTCTTTGGGTTCCCTAATTCCTGCGAAGTCTCACACACAACTCACAAATCATATAAAGAAAATGGCTCGAGGTTGTGGAGGCTGGCAAGTCCCAAATTCATGGGTCAGGTGTAGGCTTCTGCAGACTCACATGGCTGCAGGGGCTGACAAACTCAAACCAGCAGTTCAGACCATAGGCTGCTGGCTCAAATCAGGTCAGATGATGGAGGCCCACAAATCCCAGAATTGGCGGGTCAGATAGCAGGCCTCTGGCTTAAGTCCCAAGAACTGGAGGTCAATCGATCATGAACCAGACGCAGGATCCAGATGAAGAGAGAGAGCGCCACTCCAGAACACATACATGTATCTTAGTTGCAGGCCACACCCCAGGGAAGGGCATAACTTGAGTAAGGGTGGGATTGAGTCACACCCTCCTGCAAGGCTGTGACCCAAGACAGACCCTACACTAATCCTGCCTCATCAACATGTAGAGATCAGCATCCACAACACATAAAATGGAAGACAACCATACAATATTGGGAATCATGGCCTAGCTAAGTTGACACAAAACCCCAAACATCACACTTTCCATATACCACATTTGCATAGTCCCACTCAATCTTTGTGTGTGAGTCAAAAAGACCATGGCTAGAAGGGCCATATTAAGTAATTCTTTGCACCACAATTGCATGGTATATGAATTATATCTCCAAAAAACAAAAATTCAAGGTCTAAAGAAGAGACTGAATGGATTAAGGGAAGAGACCATTTCATGGGTTGACAGGCTTTTCTTTGCAAATATGTACATATCACTGCAAAAGACTGAAGAAACGTGCAGAAAGACGCATTTGGTGGGAATTCTGTTGCTTGTCTTAAGAAACCTTGGGTCTGATTCTCACTGGAACCCCGTCCTCCTGAGACAGGCCTGACACAAGCCCTGCCCTCTGCGTCAGTCCCTGTCTGCCCTTGGGTCTGGTCGATGTTCTTGAAGCTGAGGCCTGTGCCTCAATCACCCTGGTGTATTTCTGTTTCTTATCTAACCTCCCCCATGTCCTTTATTTAACCACTTTGTTAGCTTGTTTTGCAGAAAAATGCCAGATGTGGGGTGGGGCCAAGATGGCAGGGTAGTCAGATGCTTCCAGTGGTCCCTTTTACAACAAAGACCTGAGAAAAACAAGTGAATTGATTATATATGACAATCTAGGAACACTGAACATTGAAGGCAAAGTTGAGGAATCAGACTGAATGACGGGGGAGGGAGAGACAACAGTTCAGAAGTAGCAAGGAGTTGCCAGACCCGACCTGGCAGGAGCTGGAGCCTTGCGGGCCTGATTGGCTGGCATGCACCGTGAGGCAGGCACTGGCATTTGGGATGCATTTTTCATGTTGGGAGAGACCAAGCGGCCTCTTGAGCCAGTGAAATGCTGTGCTGAATCGGTAAAAGTACATGGGATTAACCTACCACGTGGATCAAAAAACATTCTGTTTGAGAAGACCCTCTCTCCCATTTACCTGCTCCATCCCCACTCTGTACAAGTCCTGGGCTGGCTTCAGCAATTGCTGCTTCCCCTGGGCCGGAAGTAGGACCCCTCAAGCACCCTGAGCCATTCTCCTGGCCTTGGAGAGGGAACAAATTAACAAACAGGAAAAAATAATCTGCCAGCTCCCCTCCACAGGGAACTCAGGGCAGGCACAGCTCTTTTGCCTAGGCACGGGCATAAGGGGTCCATGGACTTTGAATGTCTTTCACCCCTGCATAGACCTGTGTGGGCCCATTTCAACAGCGTAGGCCCTCATTACCACAATACAACAGGGTATATACCTGATGTCTAACTTCAGCTGTTTCAGCTGTGAAGTGGAAGGTTCATGACATTTGACACTGCTCTCTCCATTTAGCAGGGTCCTCACCTACCCACATCAGGGGCTGAGGACTGATGGCTCCACTGATGCCACCTAGCCACCCATGACAGGGGTCTAAGAATAAGTGGTGCCTCCCAGTCCTTACAGCCAACAGCATTGGATGCCCATAGTCTGGCTGCAAAACCCACCCACCTACGCACTCTAGGGAACAGGGACATACTTTCCTCCTAGACATGGAGGGCAGCTGTCAGCCCCCTGCCTTGCTCAGCATGAGGCCCCCTACTGCAGCCAGATACCTGTGCCTACTCCAATCACTCCTGCTTGTCTAGGACTGTAGATGAGAGCCTGCACCACAAACTTGGTGACTATCTGGACACCTGAGCTGAATCTATACAAGAAAAGTAAATGGACTCCTGGGCTCACATACCTAGTAACAGATCTAACCAACAGGTGACAGGACGTTAGAGCTTCAAAGGCACCAATAATCAAACTAGCTCACATGAGTAGCCTATTTGGGCATATCAAAACAAACAGCTAGGACACAGTAAGAAAACATAAAATAAATAAATATAATAACTTATTGATGGCTCAGAGACAACAGTCAGTGTCTTAGGCTGGGTTCTCTAGAGAAGCAAAACCAGTAAAGTGTATAAATATATATATAGACAAGATTATATCAAGGAAACAGCTCATGTGATTGTAGAGGCTAAAATGTCCCAAGTCCGTGGATCAGGGTAGAGGCCTCTACCAAGTCACACAGCTGCAGAAGCTGGCAAGCCCAAGATCAGAAGGTCAGAGAGCAGGTGACAGCTGACAGCTCAAGTCCCAAGAATGGGAGAAGCAGCCGCAGGATCCAGAGAGAGCAAAAAGCCAGAATGTCTGCTTATATACAGATGCGGGCCACACCCCCAAGGAGACTCCCTTTCATCTGATTGGCTACTCACAGTATGTTCAATCATGGGAGTGATTACATTAAAACACGGAGAATCATGGCCCAGCCAAGTTGACACACAATCTTAACCATCACAGTCAGTATCTGTCATGGATTGAATTATGTCCTCCCAAAAATGTGTGTATCAGTTTGGCTGGGCCATGATTCCTGGTACTGTGTGATTTTCCTATATGTTGTAAATCCTGCCTCTATGATGTTAATGACGGAGGATGGGCGGCAGTTGTGTTAGTAAGGCAGGACTCAATCTATAAGATTGGATTGTGTCCTGAGGCAAGCTCTTGAGATATAAAAGAGAGAAGTGAGCAGAGAGAAGAAGGGGACCTCATACCATCAAGAAAGCAGTGCCGGGAGCAGAGTGTGTCCTTTGGACGCACAGAGAAGCTCCTAGTCCAGGGGAACACTGAAGAGAAGAAGGCCAACAGAGAGAAAAAGCCTTCCCCTGGAGCTGACGCCCTGAATTTGGACTTTTAGCCTACTTTGACTATGAGGAAGTAAACTTCTCTTCATTAAAACCATCCACTTGTGGTATTTCTGTTGTAGTAGCACTAGATGACTAAGACAGTATCATATCACATAAAGAGGCCATGATGGCTTCAGCAAGCTAACAAAATGAAGAATCAAGAAATCTTCTGGAAGAAGAGAACTTCTTGGAATTACCAGAGGTAGAACACAAAAGATTAATATACAGAACTCTTCAAGAGATCAGGAAGGAAATCATATAAAATTCAGAACAAGCCAAGAAACACAGAAACAAAGCAAAGAGGAACTTAAGAAGATTATAGAAGAGCACAATAACAAATTTAATAGGCTGCAAGAATCCATAGAGAGATAGCAAACAGAAATCGAAAATATTAACAATAAAATTTCAGAATTAGACAACTCAATAGAAAGTCATAGGAGCAGAATTGAGGTAATGGAAGTCAGAATTAGTGAGATTGAAGATAAAGCACTTGACATCAACTTATTTGAGGAAAAATCAGATAAAAGAAATTAAAAAAATGAAGAAACCCTAAGAATTATGTGAGACTCTATCAAAAGGAATAACCTAAGAGTGACTGGAGTACAGAAAGGGTGTGTGGGGGGGAAGATAACAGAAAATACAGAGAGAATTGTTGAAGATTTGTTGGCAGAAAATTTCCTTGATATCATGAAATATGAGAAGATATCTATCCAAGATTCTCGCCGAACCCCACACAAGGTAGATCCCATAAGAAAGTCACCAAGATATAATCAAACCAGCATAAACCAGAGATAAAGAGAGAATTTAAAGAGCAGCTAGGGATAAATTAAAAGTCATATACAAAGGAGAGTCACTAAGACTAAGCTCAGACTACTCAGCAGAAACCATGCAGGCAAGAAAGGCAATGGGATGACATATATAAAGCCATGAAGGAAAAAAAATGTCAGCCAAGAATTATATATCCAGCAAAACTGTCTCACAAATATGATGGTGAAATTAGGCCATTTGCAGATAAACAGAAGTTTAGGGAATTTGCAAAAACCAAACCAAAACTACAAGAAATACTAAAGGGAGTCCTCCAGTTAGAAAATCAATAACATCAGATAACAATGCAAGACTAGAACACAGGACAGAGCAACCAGATAGCAACCCAGATAGGGAAGTCACAAAAATAAATCAAAGCTAAGAGGCTAAAAATAGGGAAACAGAGACGTCAATACGTAAAAGATGACAACATTAAAACAAAAAAGAGGGACTAAAAAATGCTGTCACAGATTTTTCATATGGAGAGGAAGTCAAGGCGATACAAATAAATAAAAGAGTGGTTTAAACTTAGAACAATAGGGGTAAATATTAAGGTAACCACAAAGGAAACTAACAATCCCACACATCAAGATAAAAAACAAGAAAAACATATAGACTCAGCAAATACAAAATCAACAACAATGAAAAAGATGAAAAGAAAATACATAAAGAAAAACGACTCAGAACAGAAAATTAAGTGGAACAAAGAAACTGTCAACAACACAAAAAAAGACATCAAAATGACAGCACTAAATTCATATCTATCAATAATTATGCTGAATGTAAATGGATTAAATGCACCAATGAAGAGACAGAGAGTGGCAGAATAGATTAAAAAAAACACAGTCTGTCTATATCCTGCCTACAAGAAACACACCTTAAAGACAAAAACAAACTAAAACTCAAAGGATGGAAAAAAATACATCAAGCAAACAACAATCAAAAAAGAGTAGGAGTGTCAATATTAATCTCTGACAAAATAGACTTTAAAGTAAAATCCATCACAAAGGATAACGACAGATACTATACAATGATTAAAGGGTCAATACAGCAGAAGGACATAACCATAATAAATATATACACACCCAACAACAAGGCTCCAAAATACATAAACTCTAACAGCATTGAAAAGAGCGATAGAGAGCTCCACAGTAATAGTAGGAGACTTCTACATACCACTTTCAGTGAAGGACAGAACATCCAGAAAGAAGCTCAATAAAGACACAGAAGATCTAAATGCCACAATCAACCAATTTGATTTCATAGACATATACAGAACACTGCACCCAACAGCAGCCAAGTATACTTTCTTTTCCAAAGGGCATGGAACATTCTCCAGAATAGACCACATATTAGGCCATAAAGCAAGCCTTAACAAAATCCAAAGCATCAAAATATTACAAAGCCTCTTTTCTGACCATAAAGCCATAAACATTGAAATCAATAACAGAAAAATCAAGGAAAAAAATCAAACACATGGAAATTGAACACCTTGCTCAAAAACTACTGGGTTACAGAAGAAATTAAGGATGGAATAATGAAATTCACAGAATCAAATGAGAATGAAAACACATCCTACTAGAACCTTTGGGACACAGCAAAAGCAGTGCTCAGAGGGAAATTTATAGCAATAAATGCACACATCCAAAAAGGAGAAAGGGCCAAAATCAAAACATTAACCCTAAACTCAAACAAATAGAAAGAGAACAGTAAAAGAAGCCTTTGGGCACCAGAAGAAAGCAAATAATAAAAATTAGAGCAGAATTAAATGAAATAGAAAACAGAAAAACAATTGAAAGAGTTAACAAGACCAAAAGCTAATTCCTTAAAAATATCAACAAAATCGATAACCCATTGGCCAAACTGACAAAAGAAAAACAGGTGAGGAAGCAGATAACCTGAATAAGAAATGAGATTGGCGATATCACAACAGAACCAACTGAAATTAAAAGAATCATAACAGAATACTATGAAAAAGTTGTATTCTAACAAATTTGAAAACCTAGAGGAAATGGACAAGTTTCTAGAAACACACTACCTACCTAAACTAACACATACAGAGGTAGAACAACTAAATAAACCTATACAAAAGAAGAGATTGAAAAGATAATTAAAAAAGTCCCAACAACAACAACAACAAAAAAGCCTTAGCCCAGATGGATTCACTGGAGAATTCTACCAAAATTTCAGAAAAGAGTTAACACCACTAATACTAAATGTATTTCAGAGCATAAAAAAAGGATAGAATACTCCCGAAAAAATTCTATGAAACCAGCAAAACCTGATTCCAAAACCAGGTAAAGATACCACAAAAAACGAAATTTACAGACCAGTATCCCTCATGAACATTGACGCAAAAATCCTCAAAAAAATTCTAGCCAACAGAATTCAACAACATAACAAAAAAAAATAACTCACCATGACCAAGTGGGATTCATACCAGGTATGCAGAGATGGTTCAACATTAGAAAAACAATCAGTGTAATCCATCACATAAATAAAAGACAAGAACCACATGATCTTACCAATTGATGCAGAATAGGCACTTGACAAAGTCCAACACCATTCATGATAAAAACTGTCAGCAAAATATGAATAGAAGGGAGATTTCTCAACATAATAAAGGGCATTTATACAAAGCCAATAGCCAACATCATCCTAAATGGAGAGAGTCTGAAAGCATTCCTCCTGTGAACGGGAACCAGACAAGGATGCCGTTTATCACCACTCTTATTCAACATTGTGCTGGAGGTCCCAGCCAGAGCAGTTAGGCTAGAAAAAAGAAATAAAGGGCATCCAAATTGGAAAAGAAGAAGTAAAAGTATCTCTACTTGCAGATGATACGATCTTATACACAGAAAACCCCAAAGAATCCACAAGGAAACTACTGGAACTAATAGAAGATTTCAGCAAAGTATCAGGATACAAGCTAAACATAAAAAAATCATTGGATTTCTCTACACCAACAAAGAGAACTTTGAAGAGGAAATCACCAAATCAGTACCATTTACAATAGCCTCCAAGAAGATAAAATACTTAGGAATAAATCTACACAGAGACATAAAAAACCTATACTATGAAAACAACAAGGCACTACTTTAAGAAACCAAAAGAGACCTGCATAAGTGGAAAAACATACCTTGCTCATGGATAGGAAGACTCAACATTGTGAAGATGTCTATTCCACCCAAAGCAATCTACAGATACAATGCAATTCCGATCCAAATTCCAATGGCATGTTTTAATGAGATGGAGAAACAAATAACCAACTTCATATGGAAAGGGAAGAGGCCCCGGGTAAGTAAAGTATTACTGAAGAAGAAGAACAAAGTGGGAGGCCTCACACTACCTGATTTTAGAACCTATTACACCACCACCATAGTTGAAACAGCCTGGCACTGGTACAACAACAGATACATAGACCAATGGAATAGAATTGAGAATCCAGACATAAATTCATCCACCTACGAGCAGTTGGTATTTGACAAAGGCCCAAAGTCTGTTAATTGGGGAAAAGGCAGTCTCTTTAACAAACAGTGCTGGCATAACTGGATATCCACCTGCAAAAAACTGAAACAAGACCCATACCTCACACCATGCACAAAAACTAACTCAAAATGGATCAAAGACCTAAATATAAAATCTAAAACGATTAAGATCATGGAAGAAAAAATATGGACAATGCTAGGAGCCCTAATACATGGCATAAAGAGAATAGAACCATAAGTAACAATGCACAAACACCAGAAGAGAAACTAGATAACTGGGAGCTCCTAAAAATCAAACACTTATGCTTATCAAAAGACTTTACCAAAAGAGTAAAAAGACAACCTACAGACTGGCAAAAAACTTTTGGCTACGACATATCTGATCAGTGTCTAATCTCTAAAATCTACAAGACACTGAAAACTTCAATAACAAAAAGACAACCCAATTAAAAAATGGGCAAAGGGTATGAACTGGCACTTCACCAAAGAATACATTCAGGAGGCTACCATATACAACAGGAAATGCTCATGATCATTAGCCACTGGAGAAATGCAAATCAAAACTACAATGAGATACCATCTCATCCCAACAAGGCTAGCATTAATCCAAAAACAGAAAATAATAAATGTTGGAGAGGTTGTGGAGAGACTGAAACACTTATAGACTGCTGGTGGGAATGTAAAATGGTACAGCCACTTTGGAAATCAATTTGGCACTTCCTTAAAAAGCTACAAATAGAAGTACCATATGATCCAGCAATCCCGCTCCTAGGAACATATCCTAGAGAAGTTAAGAGCTGTTACACGAGTAAATATATGCACACCCATGTTCATTGCAGTACTGTTCACAATAGTAAAAAGATGGAAACAACCTAAGTGTCCACCAATGGACCAATGGAAAAACAAACTATGGTATATTCACACAATGGAATACTAGGCAATAAAAAGAACAAAGATGAATCTGCGAAACATCTCATAACATAGATGAATCTGGAAGGCATTATGCTGAGTGAAATTAGTCATTTGCAAAGGGACAAATATTGTATGAGACCACTATTATAAGAACTCAAGAAATGTCTTAGACACAAGAAAACATTCTTTGATGGTTACAAGGGTGGGGAGGGAGGAAAAGGGGTATTCACTAACTAGATAGTAGATACGAATTACCTTAGGTGAAGGGAAGGACAACACAGAATACAGGGGAAGTGAGCACAAGTGGACTAAACCAAAAGCTAAGAAGTTTCCTGAAAACAACCAAACACTTCGAGGGACTGAGTAGCAGGGACAGGGGTCTGGGGTCCATGGTTTCAGAGGACATCTAGGTCAACTGGCATAACAAAGTTTAATAAGAAATGTTCTGCATACCACTTTGGTGAGTGGTGTCTGGGGTCTGAAAAGCTAGCAAGCGGCCCTCCAAGATACATCAATTTGCCCCAACCCACCTGGAGCAAAGGAGAATGAAGAACACCAAAGACACAAGGAAAGTATTAGCCCAAGAGACAGAAAGGGCCACATAAACCAGAGACTCCTTCAGCCTGAGACCAAAGAACTAGATGGTGCCCAGCTACCACCAGTGACTTCCCTGACAGGGAACACAACAGAGAGTCCCTGATGGAGCAGGAGAAAAGTGGGATGCAGAACTGAAATTCTAGTAAAAACCAAACTTAATGGTTTGACTGAGACTAGAGGGTCCCCAGAAGACATGGCCCCCAGACTCCCTGTCAGCCCCGAACTGAAACCATTCCCGAAGCTAACTTTTCAAACAAAGATTAGACTGGACTATGGGACGATACTCATGAAGCGAGTGCTTCTTAGCTCAAGTAGATATATGAGACTAAATGGGCAGCTCCTGTCCGCAGTCAACATAAGAAGGCAGAGAGGGTCAGGAGCTGGTTGAATGGTCACAGGAAATCCTGGGTGGAAAGGAGTGTGCTCTCATATTATAGGGAGAATTTCTAGGGTCACATAGCAATGTGTGTATAAATTTTTGTATGAGCAACTGACTTGAGCTGTGAACTTTCACTTCCAATACAATAAAAAAAAGAAAGAAAAATACCAGGTGTTTCAAGAAACCTAGGCCAGAGTGGTAAACAAGAACCAGTCTGAACCAGATCTGGCCCGCAGACCATGTGTACCCCTGACATGTGAGGTAAGACCGTTGGGCATGCACTCTCTGTCCCTAATTACCTATGTATGAGATTTCCCCGAAAATTGGTGAATATGTGTGACTTCCTAGATTAAAATCTCAATAAAGGCTGTAGCCTAGCACCTGCTCAGGGAGCCATCTTCTAGGCAAGTCCCCTGCCTCCTTGCATTGCTGGTCTGCAATAAACTACTTTCCCTTTCCTCAAAACTCCGTGTGCCTTGTCTCTCGGCTTTAGAGTGCACTGGGCCAGGACCCACTTCGTCCGGCAACATTCTCAACCAAGTCGGATCCGGGTTTCCACAGTCTCTCAATGGAAGGAAACTGGGAATTTTCTGCTCTTGTCTGAAAAGAAAAGAAGCCACCACCCCACCTCTCGCGTCCCCGCCTCACTCAACCCTAATCCCGGAGCACCCGGGGCGCCGCCCGTTACGCTGATCGCTGTGCGGGGACCGGAAGCGGAAGTGCAAGTGCGCGAGACCTAAGGCTTCGGCTGGCGTCTGAGGTAGTTTTCGCCTTGGTCCGCCTCAGGTGGCGTCCGAAAGGAGAGAGAAGAGCTGCCCTTCGCTTGGTGCTCTTGCCCGGCCGCTCTGGCTTTCAGCGTCTGCTTGGGAGCCGTGGCGCCTCTTCCCACCCGTCTCGCGCTCGGGGTCTTCCGCGGCAGCCAGCGCGTCTCCGCCGAGTTTCCGAGCCAGCCCCCGTCGCGACCCCCGAGGCTGGGCTCAGGGTATCGTCTCAGGGAGGAGTCGGGTGGGGAAATGGGGCAGGCGAGTTTGCGGGGTATTTTTTTCCCCGCTATAAGCCCCTTTTCAAGAACATTTCAAGCACCTTTCTGGCCTTTCTCCTGAAGGAATACCTCTCCGTTGTCACCCACGGCCCCAGCGTCCTCTTCTCAACCGACCTGGCGGTTAAGGCGGATCCGGTGAGTACCGGGCGGAGTTAATCAGGCTGTGGGTTTCGGTTATTGAAGTTTGATAAATTATTCTGGTGTTAAAATGCTTTCGTGGGTTTGTAGGATTTGTCGGTTTTTAGAAATAAAACCACATGTTGCTATACGCTTTTTTACTAAAACAAAGGAGCATTACTCAGCTGTTTTCGAGGCAAACAGCAGCTGAACTTATCCTAAGAAGTTCAAAGTGGAAAGATGTTCAAGAAGAAAGGGTGCAGACTTTATTGTGCTACTAACAGGAATTAGAATTGTATTGACTGTAAAGGAGATGTGCTTGGACCAGGTGCCCCCCCCTTACATTTTTAGTTTTAGAATTTCTAAATTAAAGAAAATTTGAAAGTCCAGTATAATAAACACCCACATACGCTTGTTGTGGATTGACCATTTGTTAATATTTTTCATATTTTCTGTATCTTTATATATTTCCGTTTGTATAGAGATATATTTGTGATAAACAGACTAAAACCCAGCCCCATTGCCATCAAGTGGATTCTGACTCATGGCGACCCATGTGTTAAACAGAGTAGAACTGCTCCATAGGGTTTTCTTGGCTGTGATCTTGATGGAAGCACATCACCAGGACTTTTCTTAATGTGGCACCGGTGCCTGAGTTCGAATCACCAGCCTTTAGATTAGTCATTTGCAAATTTTACCCCTAGGGAAACTCAACTGAGAATAAAAAACAAATCCGTTTCTTTCAAGTCTGTTCCGACTCATGGTGATCCCATGTGTTACAGAGTAGAACTGCCCCATATGGATTTCTTGGCTATAATCTTTATGGATGCAGATTTTTTGGCTTTTTTTTTTTCCTATGGTGCCTCTGAGTGGGTTTGAACTGCCAAGCTTTTGGGAGTACAAATTGTGCCACCCTGGGAGGTTTAAATAAGTTGCAGACCTGATATTCGACCTTCAGTACTTGATTAATTGCCTCCCATGTAACAGCGAGGAGTTATGGAATAACTCCTGCAGATTAATACCAAAAATGAAAATCCCATGGGAGAATGAGCAAGAGGTCTGGATAGGCTCTTTCATAAGGTGTTCAAATGGACAAGTATATGAAAAGGTGCTCAATATCAGTAACCAGATAAATGCAAATTAAAACCACAAAGTGATAGCAACACACACACCTGTCACGAGAGTGACAGTACGAGGCGTTGGGTAGGTTGTGCATACACTGCTAGTGGAGGAGAAAATTGGAAACACATTTTAAGAGTATCAACTGAATTTGAACTATTGAGAATACGATAGTAATGCATGCATGTATGCACCAAGATTAATGTAAAGACTATTCATAGCAGCATTATTTGAAATATCCCTGTTATGGATTGAATTGTGTCCCCCAAAAATATGTGTATCAATTTGGCTATGCCATGATTCCAGTATCGTGTGATTTTCCTATGTGTTGTAAATCCTGTCACTATGATGTTAATGAGATGGGTTAGTGGCAGTTATGTTAATGAGATCTACAAGATTGGATTGTGTCTTAAGTCAGTCTCTTTTGAGATATAAAAGAGAGAAGCAAGCAGAGAGACGGGGACCTCGTACTACCAGGAAAGCAGCGTTGGGAGCAGAGCCTGTCCTTTGGACCCAGGGTTCCTACACGGAGAAGCTCCTTGACCAGAGGAAGATTAAGGGTAAGGATCTTCCTCCAGAGCCAGTAGAGAAAGCCTTTCCCTTGAGCTGACGCCCTGAACTTGAACCTGGACTTGTAGCCTACTAGACTGTGATAGAATAAATTTCTGTTTGTTAAAGCCATCCATTTGTGGTATTTCTGTTACAACAGCACTAGATGACTAAGACAAGCCCAAAATCGAAAATAAATGTAGATCAACAGAAGATGGATAAATTGTGACATATATTTTCTGTGGAATACTCTTTAGCAAAGAGAAGGATGAAACTATAAGTAGATAGATATAATAACTTGGATGAATCTCACAGACATGATGTTAATGAAAGAAGCCAGACACAAAGATGCATCTTGTTTGAGACCATTGATTTAAACTTCAAAAATAGGCACAATCAGTCTAGAATGTTAAGTGTCAGAATAGTGGTTGCCACTGGGAGGTGTGGAGTTAGTGACTTGGAGAAGGAATGAGGAGTGTGACTGAGATACTGGGAATGTTCTATTTCTTGACCTGAATAGTGGTTACATGGGGATGTTCATTTTGTGATAATTCACTGAGATTTTTATTCATGAATGCCTTCAATTAATTATATGTATAGTGTACTTCAATAAAAGAAGTTCAAGAAATGGAACTAAGCTTTCTACTACATAAGGTTAGACAAGAAATACAAAAGGAGAATAAAATGTACTGAAAGAATGAATAAAAATAAAACTGGTACTTACTAGAAAAAAGTAAAACTGATGATATGAAACAGTGAATTATGGTCTCTGAGAAGACTTGTGACAAAAGCCTTGAGCAAAGTCTGATTTGGCACTGCTCCCCTTGCGTGTTTTTCTCCACAGCTAGCTACAATGTGTAGAGGGCCAGATCTCTTATTTAAGTATTCCAAGTTGGGACCCTGCTGAAGTGGCCAGCGTTTGAAATATATGTTGAGTTTTCCTTAAAATTATATTCAAATTGTAATGTCTTTGGATCAAAAGTGTGCATAAGGTGTTAATTTCTGGAGTCCTCTAAAATGGTTATTTCCGTGTTCTACTATTATCGTACCTCAAACCAGTCTTGTGTCTGTAACATGAATGTATTTGTGCATGTGTGTATATATTCATTATACTTTTATGGGATTGATTATTTTTTTAACTGTACCGCTGTGGTGAAATGCGTTCCTTTATGTGGCTTTTTACCTTCGTTCTTTGGAAAAACAGTTTGAGAGATTTTTCCCCTAGGGCCTGAGAAGTTACGTTTGCCCTAGTTTGCCCCAGTTTTCTATGCCAGAGGGTTACTCTCGTCCAGATTGATTGACATTTCCTAGGCAAGCTGTAAACAACTTGGTTTGATACTTTTTGTCTGGTCCTGGGCTGCAGGCTGTCCTGTGAATGGTATGCACCTTGCAGGGATTGGTTGGTAGACTATGCAGATGAAGTATGTTGTAGTCTACTGTGCAAGTGAAGTGTCTGTGGCCTTTTGAGAGGGGATTGGTAAGTTCGTGGCCCTGGTGGGAGTGCCATGCCTTGAAATTGACAAGGCATGAGATTTTTATTCATGGCTGTCTCCAATTATATGTATGGTGTACTTCAATAAAAGAAGTTCACGAAATGGAACTAAGCTTTCTACTTGATAAGGTTGGATAAGAAATACAAAAGAAGAATAAAATGTACTGAAAATAAAAATAAAACCAGTACTTACTGGAAAAAAGTAAAATCAATGAGTTATATGGAACAGTGAAAAATAGTTTGTGTATTTAAGCAGTCAGTCCCACAGAGGTTTTTCAGACAGAAGGAAGCAAGAAGAGAAACAACAGGAAGAAAGAAGCAGAGAGAGTAGGCAAGGAATCTCCTGAAATAGCTATAACATGCGTTAAGGTCTGTAACACTGATGGCAGAGACAGGCCCAGAAGGGGCCTAGCAGCAGAGCCAGCTGTGACAGACAGCAGGGCCAAGAGGAGCCTTCCTGAGGAGGCAAGGGAGAGAGAGGGAGGAGGACAGAGAGACAGAGAGACAGACCTGCACAGCCAAGGGGAGCTGAGAGAGCTGTCCTGCACTGAAGGGAGACTGCCCATGTGCTTCCTAATCCTGGTCCTGAGTTGTAGCCTGTTGATCCTGATCCTGAGTTGTACCTTGTTACTTCCTTAATAAACCACTTCACTGTAAGTACAGTTTGTAAGTTCTGTGAGATGTTGCAGCAAATTGCCAAACTAAAATGGGGGTGGGGGGGTGGAGAGTGCTGAGGGTAGGGAGAGTGGCCACTATCAGATGGAGTGGTACAGCAGCTTGAAGAATGGAAATCTGGGATATATTTGATCTTTGCTTCATACAAATTGACTTTCTGTTGATTCTTATATTTGAAGTTATTTGTAAAACTACTCATCACCAACTGATAATTATTTATTCTAATGCTTCATTGAAATGTGAGATCTCTAAAAGCTGGGACATTTTCTGTGTAAGTTACTGTTCCTTCCATAGGGAAGGCCCTTAATAAGTATTTGCTGAATGAATGAAGGAATAGGGCACAGTTAAGTGACAAAAAGGAGGCAAAGCCTCCAAACCCATCAGAGTTCCTGGAGCAGGCACCTGGGGAAGTCTGAATTGGATAAAACTTCTTGTTTTTCTTCTCTCCATTATGCCTAGCAGTGGTTTGGACTGAATTCTGTTCATGTTTGAACAATTACTGCAAGAGATAAGCCTTTGACAGACTGTCCTGTTATTATTCCTGACTCATCACTTCCTAATTGGGTGGCTTTGGGCCAGTTACTAATTCAGTCTGAACCTCAGTTTTCTCAGCTATTGAGTGACAATGTTAATATCCAATTTGGAAGATTATTAGAACAACTAAAGGGGATTTATATATAGAGGAAACCCTGGTGATGTAGTTAAGAGTTGGTATAATTACAGAAATTAAAGTACACAGAGGTGGTGCTGTATTTGACAGATATGGTAAAACTCATGAACATTTTGTCCTCCACACACACTCTCCTTGCATCCCAAATCCCAGGAACCTGACTTATAAACACTCTGACCCATTACAGTAGCTTAGGTGGCCCACAGCAGGACTGCTCAGCCCCTGAGCAATGGATCTGCCATTAGTGAAGGAACTACACAGACTATCAGAAAAAAAGTGTCAACAGGGCTAGTAACCAGAGTTGGCAGTTTGAATCCACCAGGTGCTCCTTGGAAACCCCATGGGGCAGTTCTGCTCTGCCCTTAGGGTGTCTATGAGTTGGAATCCACTCGATGGCAATGGGTTTTTGGTTTTACATATGTAGGACTCCTAATAGGTGCTTAGTAAATGACAGTTGTTGATTAAATGATAGTTATTGATATTTGCATGGTGTGATACTCAGCAGTTTTTAATGGTTGTCATGTCTTATCTATACAGAGAGATGACAAATGTATGATGTTTGATGAGTGAGAAGAAAGGTTTGTCACTTAATGATTGATGTTGTGAACCAGTTCCCCAGGCACCGGTGTACTAAGAGAAATCAGGATCAACCTATGAACTTAAATTTACCATCTTCTCTGAAGTGACCTTCTGAGTAAGAAGTAGAAGATTGAGGAAAATTTCACTACCAGTTTTACAGGATGGCAGCCATTGATCTGACTCGTGTGTGGTAAGTCCTTGTTGATGCTTTTTTTCAGATAATCTGTGTCGTTCCTTTACTAACGGCAGATCCATTGCTCAGGGGCTGAGCAGTCTTGCTGTGGGCCATCAAAGCTACAGTAATGGGTCAGAGTGTTTATGAGTCAGGTTCCTGGGATTTGGGATGCAAGGAGAGTTTGTGTGGAGGAGGACAAAATGTTCATGAGTTTTACCATATCTGTCAAATACAGCAGTATCTCTGTGTACTTTAATTTCTGTAATTATACCATTTAACTGTAACTTCTTCATCATAGCTAGCAACATCCACAGAACGCTATTCTGACTTCAGGTAAACGAGCTGCTTTGGTTTATTATGGAAGTAATGTGCTTATGTTATGTTATACGCATGGTGTGGAACAGCTTTTAGGCATGTGATTGTTGGTATTGTGGAATGGGCTTGGAATTTTATGTTAGCATTCTTATCCTAAGGTCTTCTTTCTTGGGACCCTTTCTTTCTTCATGAGAGGAAAACAGAGGAGGCAAGGATGGTGACTGGGTCGCTAACAGATTCTTATCAGGCAAGTGGAAAGTTGACTTTTCTGCACAATGTCATACTTGTTTTTGTCAGGTAGCCATGTCCTCTTGTAATGTCCCCAG
The DNA here is from genome assembly GCA_030035585.1 of Dugong dugon. Classification (NCBI taxonomy): domain Eukaryota; kingdom Metazoa; phylum Chordata; class Mammalia; order Sirenia; family Dugongidae; genus Dugong; species Dugong dugon. The sequence goes on along the minus strand of CM057462.1, from coordinate 13,599,738 downwards.
GCTTCTCAAAGCAAATATCATCCTTCTTAGGGAATGAGTCACCTGTTGAAATTTCCCAGAAAACCCATGTTATCTCAGGTTGTAGAGTTCACACTCGAAATGATCATATTATTGCAGTATTTACTAATTCTTTTTGATACTCAGTTATGCTTGGCTTATTTTGTTGATTGTTTTGACAGATCATAAGGAGGTGAGGATATCTAATCTCAAATTTTTATGTGACTGTTGAGATAATTCATCTGTCATCAGCTTTTACAGAGTGCTACAGTGTGCTCAGGGCTAACTGCAGCCTATAAATAGAGGAGGAATCAGATGAGAAAAGCACACAGTAAAGTTGTGGTAAGATAAGGTCAGTCACATGTCAGTGATGCTGGCAAAACCATGTGACTTCATGAGATCACCAGGCAGTGTGGATAGTTAGGGAGGAGAAGAGGTCTGAGGATTCAGCCCAAGAATGCTGTCTAGGATCAGGTTTTCTTTCCTCACTCTGTCATTCATCTTCCTGAGAACATTGAAGAAAATGGTACTTAGTTGAAGCCTGTATGTGTGTGATGATTTAGGACTTAGTGACCTTTGAAGATGTGGCTGTGGATTTTACCAAAGAGGAGTGGACTTTGCTGGATGAAATGCAGAGAGATCTCTACAGAGATGTGATGCTGGAGAACTACCGGAACCTGGTTGCAGTAGGTAAGGCTGGCATCATTTTTTCCACTAAGTCTTTTATGCAATGAGTATTTTTTACTTAACTGTGTTATCAAATGGGAATGCAGTGGTAAACAAGACAGACATGGTCTCTGACCTCACCGGCCTTACAGTCTAGTGGCTTCCACATGAAAATGAAGATCTGTCTAAGTAAATAACTTTCTGTCCTTTATGGGCTAAAAACCTTAAGGCGTTTTCAATGTGTATGAGGTTGAGCATGGGTTTCAGAGCTTAGAAATCTCTAATCATTTTAGGGTAGAGAAAATGTGCTTGAAATTTTGCTCATTTTAAAATAGTTTTACTATTTTATTTTTATAGAAATTTTGCATGACTGTTTTGCTGTTCTTAAAGTTAGACCAGAATTTCTGATGGCAAAAAGAAATGTTTGTCATATATAGCACAGTCCTCTTCCTTCATGTGTCTTTCCCTTGAGCAGGGTACAGATTATGGAAACCTAATCTGATCTCTCGATTGGAACAAGGAGAAGAACTGAGGACCAGGGAGAGAGGAGTTCTGCAGGGTGAGTTCACAAGCAGCTATGGTATTATAAGGAGCAGCCCTCGTGTGGGAGAGGGTAGTACGTTTAGAAATGTTATTGAGATGTTCTCAGTAAGATGTACTCATTTAAGATGTACTCATTTCTGAGAAGGCTGAGGCCATTTGTATTCTGAAGTTCTTCAGGTAGTTTCATCTTTCCTTCATTTTTCAGTTTCTGTTCATCTTAGCCTTTTATTGATGTCTCGGAAAGATCTGTCCAGTTTCCTTAATAATTTTATTAATTTGCACGTAGCTGTTTTCCCAATACCTTCCTGTCTTGTTTTCTTGATTCAGTCTTCTTTCTGTGTACTGTCAGTCTCAATTTTCCAGAATATCATTTCTTGGTAAATACTTCACCATTTTTAGTGGTAAAATATATGTAACAGAACTTTAAAATTTCAACAGTTGTATACTTTAGTAACGTTAATTACACTCACCATGTTATTCCCTACATTGGTTTTTGTTAGCTGCTGTCGAGTTGGTCCCAGAATCAGGGCGCTGCATGGTTTCAGAGTAAGAACTGCTCCATAGGATTTTGTTGGGTTGCTATGAGTCAAAATCTACGTAATGCCAACGGGTTAATCTTTATTGAAGCAATTTGTCAGGCCTTTCATCCACAGAGCTGCTGGGTGTGTTCAAACCACTAGCCTTTGAGTTAGCAGCTGATCTCAAACTGCTTGTGCCACCTGGGCTCCTCACTGCATTTACCATTATCCATTTCCAAAGGTTTTACATCTCCCCAAACAAACTCAGTACCCCTTCAGCAATAACTTCCATTGCCTCCTCCTTACCAACTCCTAACAAAAGTTTTGTTTCTATGGATTTGTTTATTCTAGATATTTCATATGAGTGGATCACATATTTGTCCTTTGTGTCTGATTTGTTTCACTCAGCATGTTTTCAAGGTTCATCTGTATTGTGTAAATCATAATTTCATTTTTCTTTATTCTGACTGAATAATAACCCATTGTGTATATATTTGTTGTATTTTGTTTATCCATTTGTTGATGGACACTTGAGTTTCCACCATTTGGTTATCGTGAATAATGCTGCAGTGAACATTAGTATACAAGTATCTGTTTAGGTCCCTGTTTTCAAGTCTTTTGTGTACCTAGGAGTGGAATTGCTGGGTCATACGTAATTCTATTAACCTTTTGAGGAACCGCTGAACTGTTTTTCATGGTGTGTGAACCATTTTACTGTTCCACCAGCAATTCAAGAGGGTTTCAATATCTCCACATTCTCACCAACACGTATTTTCTATTTTCCTGAAAATAGCCATTCTAGTGGGCGTGAGGTGGTATCTCATTGTGGTTTTAATTTTCATTTACCTAATGACTAATGCCGTCATGCGTCTGTCAGTTTGTAGTACTGTGGGGGCTTTCGTGTTGCTGTGATGCTGGAACTATGCCACTGGTATTCAAATACCAGCAGGGTCACCCATGGTGAACAGGTTTCTGCTGAGCTTCCAGACTAAGATTAGGAAGAAGAACCTAGCAGTCTACTTCTGAAAAGAATTAGTGAAAACCTTATGAAAAGCAGCAGAACATTGTCTAATAATAGTGCTGGAAGATGATCCCCCCAGCTTAGAAGGCACTCAAAAGACAACTGGGGAAGAGCCACCTCAAAGTAGAGTCAGTCTTAATAGCGTGGATGGAGTCAAGCTTTCAGAACCTTCATTTGCTGATGTGGCACAACTCAAAATGAGAAGAAACAGCTGCAAACATCTGTTAATAATTGGAACATGGAATGCACCAAGTATGAATCTAAGCAAATTGGAAATCATCAAAAGTGAAATGCAACACAAACATCGATATTCCAGGTATTAGTGAGCTGAAATGGACTGGTATTGGCCGTTTTGAGTCAGACAGTCATACGGTCTGTTGTCGGGAATGACAAATTGTAGAGGAATAGCGTTGCATTTATTGTTAGAGCATTTCAAGATTTAGCCTGAAGTACAGTTTTGTCAGTGATAGAATAATATTCATATGCCTACAAGGAAGACCAGTTAATACGACTGTTATTCAAATTTATGCACCAACCCCTAAGGCCAAAGATGAAGAAATTGAAGATTTTTACCAACTTCTGCAGTCTGAAATTGACTGCAAATGCAATCAGGATGCATTGATAATTACTGGTGATTGGAATGTGAAAGTTGGAAACAGAAGGATCGGTAATTGGAAAGTATGGCCTTAGTGATAGAAACTATGCTGGAGATCATGATAGAACCTTTCAAGACCAACAACTTATTCATTGTTAATACCTTTTTTCACCAGCATAAATGGCAACTGTACACATAGACCTTGCCATGTGGATTACATAATCAAATCGACTACATCTGTGGAAAGAGCCAATGAAAAGCTCAGTATCAGAACAAGGTCAGGGGCCGACTGTGGAACAGATCAATTGCTCATAGCAGGTTCAAGTTGAAACTGAAGTAAATTAGAGCAGTTCCGCGAGAGCCAATGTACGACCTTGAATATATCCCAGCTGAATTTAGAGATTATCTCAAGAATAGGTTCGACACATTGGACACTAATGACCAAAGACCAGACGAGTTGTGGAATGACATCAAGGACATCATACATGCAGAAAGCAAGAGGTGATTAAAAAGACAGGAAAGAAAGAAAAGACCAAAATGAATGTCAGAAGAGACTTTGAAATTTGCTCTTGAATGTTGAATAGCTAAAGTGAAAAGAATAAATTATGATGTAAAAGAACTGAAGATTTCTAAGATGGCTCAAGAAGACAAAGTATTATAATGATGTGCGAAGACCTGGAGACAGGAAACCAAAAGGGAAGAACATGCTGGGCGTCTGTCAAACTGAAAGAGCTGAAGAAAAAAGCCTTGAGTTGCAATATTGAAGGAGTTTACGGAGAAAATAGTAAACAACGCAGGAAGCATCAAAAGAAGATGGAAGATATATACAGTGACACTGTACCAAAAAGAATTGGGTGACGTTCATTTCAGGAGGTAGCATGTGATCAGGAACTGATGGTACTGAAGGAAGAAGTCCAAGTTGCACTTAGGGCATTGGCAAAAACAAGGCTCCCGGAATTGACAGAATACCAAGGATTTGCTTCAACAAACAGATGCAGCACTGGAAGTGGCTTGCTCGTCTATGCCAAGAAATTTGGAAGACAGCTACCTGGCCAACTGGAAGAGATCTATACTTACACCTATTCCCAAGAAAGGTGAGCCAACTGAACGCGGAAAGTATCGAACAATGTCATTAATATTACTTGCAACTAAAATTTTGCTGAAGATCGTTCAAAAGCAGCTGAAGCAGTATATTGATAGGGAACTGCCAGAAATTCAAGCCAGATTCAGAAGAGGACGTGGAACCAGGGATATTATTGCTGATGTCAGATGGATCGTGGCTGAAAGCATAGAATACCAGAAAAATGTTTACCTGTGTTTTATTGACTATGGAAAGGCATTCGACTGTGTGGATCATAACAAATTATGGGTAACGTTGTGAAGAATGGGATTCCAGAACACTTGTACTCTTGAGGAAGCTGTACATAGATCAAGCGGCAATCATTCGATCAGAACAAGGGGATAATGCGTGATTTAAAGTCAGGAAAGGTGTGTGTCAGGGTTGTATCCTTTCACCATGCTTGTTCAATCTGTATACTGAGCAGATAATCTGAGAAAGTGGACTGTATGAAGAACGGGGTATCAGGATTGGAGGAAGACTCATTTAACAACCTGTGTTATGCAGATGACACATCCTTGCTTGCTGAAAGTGAAGAGGACTTGAAGTACTTACTGATGAAGATCAAAGACTATAGCCTTCAGTATGCATTACACCTCAACATAAAAGAAACATCGTTACAACTGGACCAATAAGTAACATCATGATAAACGGAAAAAAGAGTGAAGTCAAGGATTTCATTTTACTTGGATCCACAATCAACACCCATGGAAGCAGCAGTCAAGAAACGAAATGATGTATTGGGTAAATTTTCTGCAAAAGACCTTTTTAAAGTGTTAAAAAGGAAAAATGTCACCTGGAAGACTAAGGTGCGCTTGACTCAAGTCATGTTTTCAAACTCCTCACGTGCATGTGATAGCTGGACGATGAATAAGATGATCGAAGAATTGACACCTTTGAATTGTGTTGTCTACAAATAGCGATAGTTTTACTTCTTTACAATTTGGATATTGGTTTGTAGTGTTTTTTTTTTTCTCCTTGTGATATCTTTATTTGGGTTTGATATCACGTAATGCAGGCCTGATGAATGTGTTAGGAAGTATTTCCTCCTCTTCTGTTTTTTTTTTTTTTTTGGAAGAATTTGAGAAGGATTAGTGTTAATTCTTTAGTATCTTGTAGAATTTTTGAACGGAATTTTCTCTTCCTGTGCTTTTGTTTATTGGGAGGTTTTTGGTTAGTGTTTCAATCTTTTTACTTGTTATGGGGTTATTCAGATCATTTCTTCTTGATGCAGTTTGAATAGTTGATGTCTGTATAGGAATGTGTCTAGTCCATCTAAGTTATCTAGTTTGTTGGCATATAACTGTTCATAGTGTTCTCTTATGATTCTTTTTATTTCTGTAAGTTCTGTTGTAATGTTTGCACTTTCGTTAGAAATTTGCGTATTTTTTTCTTGGTCAGTCTAGTCTAGGTAAAGGCTTATCAGTTTTTAAAAAATATTTTTAAACAACCAACTTTTAGTTTTATTTTATTGTTTTCTCTTTGTTTCATTTATCTTCACTGTAATATTGTTTCCTCCCTTCTGCTAGCTTTGGGCTTAGCTTGCTCTCGTTCAGTTTCTTAAGGTGCCAAGTTAGGTTGATTTAGGATCTTTCTTACTTTGAATGTAGGCATTTACAGTTAGAAATTTTCCTCTGAGCGCTGCTTTTTCTGCATCCCATAAATTTTGGTAAGTTATATATTCATTTTTAGTGCGATGAGTTTTATAATTTTCACTTGTAATTTCTTTTTTGATCCTTTTAAGAGTACATTGTTTAAATTTCCATGTATTTGTGAATTTTCTGGTTTTCCTTCTCTTACTGATTTATTTCATTGCATTTTGGTAGAAAAAGATATTTTGTATGACTTCAGCCTTTTTAAATTTGTTGGGCCATTTTTTGTGGCCTAACGTATAGTATGTCCTCGAGAATGTTCCTCGTGTGTTTAAGAAAAATGTGTATTCGCTCTTCTTGGGTGGAATGTTCTATGAATGTATTTTAAGTCTGGTTTGTATATAGTGTTCAAGTCTTCGGTTTCCTTTTTGATTTTCTGTCTAGCTGTATCCATTATTGACAGTGGGCTATTGAGTTCTTCAATATTGTAGAACTGCTTTTTCTCTTCAATAATGTCAATAGTTAATAATTTTAGTGCTCTGTTAGGTGTATGTATATTTATAATTGTTATATATGTTTGATGGATTGACAGTTGTATCAATACAGTTATTTGTCTCGTAGCAATTTATGATTTGAAATTGATGGATTGACATTTGTATCAATAGTTATTTGTCTCATAGCAATTTATGATTTAAAATTTATTTTGTCTGATATTAGTCTAGCCACTCAACGCTCTTTTGCATGGGATATATTTTTCCATCCTTTTATTTTCAATCTATATATGTTTTTGGAGCTAACATGAGTCTCTTGTAGATAGCATGTAGTTGGATCAGTTTTTTAAAAATTTTATTCTGCTAATCTCTGCCTTTTGATTGGAGAGTCTATTTCATTTACATTTAAAGTAATTGATGATGAGAGAACTTTCGACATTTTGATGTTTTGCTTCTATATGTTTTATATCATGTTTGTTCCTCAGTTTCTCCATTACTGTTCTTTTGTAATGAATTGATTTTCCTTAGGGTACTGTTTTGATTCCCTTCTTTTTGTTTCCTTTTTTATATAGTTTTTAGCTTTTTTTTTAGTGGTTATCCTGGGTAGTATTAACGTCTTAATTTTATAATAGTCAAGTGTGAATACCATCTTAGTTTCAGTAGTATACAAAAATTCTGCTTGTATACAGCTCCATTTCTCCTTTCTGTTGTAACTATTACATGTTTCTACGTTATATGTCAATTTTTGTTTTATGTCTTTGTCTTTTAAGTCATGTAGAAAGTAAAAAGAGGAGTTAACAGACAAAAAAATGCAACAATACTGAGTTTTATATTTACTTATGTAGTTATCTTTATTGGTGTTCTTTAATTTTAGTGTCCTTTCATTTCATTTTTGCAAGACTCTGTTTAGTATTTCTTGTAGGGTCCGTTAGCATACTTCTTAGCATTTATCAGAGAATGTTTTAATTTCTTCTTGTATTTTTGAAGGATGATTTTGTCTGATACAGATGTTTTAATTGATAGGTCTTTCAGCAGTTTAAATAATGTCATCCCACTGCCTTCTGGCTTTTGTGCTTTCTAATGAGAAATCCACCATCGCTAATGTTGAGTATCCCTTGTATATGTTGAGTCTCTTGGACATGATGAGTCACTTCTTTTTGCTTTCGGGATTGTCTTTTTGTCTTTGGGTTTTGACTACTTGACTATAATATGTCTTAGTATGAATCTCTTTTGAGTTTATCCTGCTTGAAGTTTGTTGCAGTTTTGGATATGTAGATTTGTTTCATGAAAATCGGAAGGTTTTTGGCTATTATTTCTTCAAATATTCTTTGTACCCCTTTTTCTCTACCAGAATTCTGATTATGCATATGTTGGTACACTTGATGGTATTTCATAATTCTCTTAGGATCTGTTTGTTTTTATTTTTTTACTTTTATGCTACTGAGACTAAACTCAGTTCATCTATTTTCCCAGGTTCACTGATTGCTTCTATTGGCTGCTCATATCTGCTTTTGAACCCTTTAGTGAATTTTATATTTCGTTTATTCTTTCCAGCTCCAGAATTGCTGTTTTGTTCCTTTTTGTAATTTCTCTTTATTTAAATAGTGTATTTGATGAGACATTTTCCTGTTTTTTTTTTGTTGTGTGTGGCCTCTGAAATATGTGTTCCATTAGTTTTCATAAATGTCTGGTTCCAAGAAAATGCAAATACACTGTCTTTTCTGATTGGCTTGTGTTGGAGCTCTTAGGCCATTTATAACTCTCTCTTTAGTGTTTACTTCCTGCTTGCGTGGACTTTCAATGTCTACCAGAAATCAAAGCTTTAGGTCTTGTCAGGTCTTTTCTGATCATGTATCTGTCTCTGGGTATGCATGTGGTCTTCTTGATTTTCTGGTATATGCTGGAGCTTTTAAAAGCACTCTTTTCTCAGATAGCAGTATTCTCAACCTCTTGCTTCCCAAGTTTTTCAGTCTGTTGTTTGTCTTGTTTTCCCTTTTCTTGACTGCTGTTGTCAATGCTTTTCTTTTAAATGCTTTGAGTGAAAGCCATGTGGAAGCTGCCTCAGTCCTGGAGTTCTCTGAGTTGGGGGAAACAGGCAAACCCTTGCACTGGTACTTGAGGAAGCTGCCAGCAGGTTGAACCACACAACCCAATTGTTTAAGAATGAGGTCCATATTTTTCCTCCTGGTACTAGCAACCTGTACCAGGACTACAGTGTATTGTCTTCACAGCCACTTTTGATATAGGGAGTTCTGGATGATGGATGGACAATATAAAATGCAGCAGCACTCTCTTACCACAGTGTAGACACTTAAATGTTCCCCTGGTGGTTGTAACTGTTTTACTAGAGTCCAGAGTTATGCAAAAGTTGATTCTGACAGTTTTTGCTTTTTCATGGAAGGAGAGCTTTTAGGAGTTTCCTACTCCCATTTTTGATGACATACCCTATGCCGTATGCTTTTAAACATCTTTATCTCGACATTTTTTTCTCTAAACTTAAATTTTTCCACTTTGTTTCAGAATTGTATTTGCAATTCAAAAGGAGGAAAGCATCCACACCTCGAGATATTTTTGGGAAAAGAGTATCAAATGGAATAGAATTGGTAAGATTTACGAGGGATCATTCCTTCTACATTAGGAGCAGAGTACAAAATCCATGATAATTATATGAGGCAGATGGCATTTATCCAGAAGAAAGCAGAGTCTTTAGAAAGATATTTTGAGTATCATTTACTTGGGAAGTACGCTAAACTTAGTTGGAACCTGTTCTCAGAGATTCCGCAAATATACATCTGCATATGTATAACTTCAGTATTCAATTTTTGATACATAATTTAGTCAAAACAATTATCAAACCAACCCTGTAAGGAGCTTTGTGGAAATAAAAATATAATGCATACTCCTGCCTTTATAGTCAGCTTATTCAATGTAAAATAACCAAAAAAACAGGGAAGGAACTCTGTACGTATGATGAAACGGTAAAAAACTTCAGTCATGATAATGTTTCATATATATAACAATTGTAACGGGGGAGGAATTCTATTATTGTAGCAGATTTGGGAAAGTCTTTAGTCATCTTTAATCTCTTAACAGGAGAGAAGCAATGTTGGAAAGGAACTATATGATTGTAACCAATGTGGAAAAACCTTTAGTGAACACTCATGTCTTATGACTCACATGAAAACCCACATTGGAGAGAAAACATCTGTGGATAATCAGAATGGAAAAGACTTCAGAAAGAACTTAATTCATATTCTGCACAAGAAAATCCATGTTGGGGAGAAACTCTTTTTTCAACATGAAAAGGCCTTCACTCCACTTTCGAATCTTACTGGGCCCAAGAAAAATCATACACAAGAGAACTTGTGTGAAGGCAAAGACTGTGGGAGAAACTTTACTAATGAGTCATATCTTAAAGTACATGTGAGATCTCACATCGGAGAAAAAACCTATGTATGTAAGGAATGTGGGAAAGCCTTCACTAATTCATCTTACTTCACAGAACATAAAAGAATTCACAGTGGAAAGAAGCCCTACATATGTATGGAATGTGGGAAAGCCTTTACTCGATCCACAGGACTTACTTTACATATACAGATACACAACGGAGAAAAACCATTTGAATGTAAGGAATGTGGGAAAGCTTTCATTCATTCCTCATACCTTACAAAACACACAAGAATTCACAGTGGAGAGAAACCTTATGTGTGTAGGAAATGTGGGAAAGCCTTTACTCTTTCCTCAGGACTTAAGTTACACATCAGAACTCACACTGGAGAAAAACCATATGAGTGTAAGGAATGTGGGAAAGCCTTCACTAGTTCCTCACACCTTACAGAACATAGAAGAATTCATAGTGGAAAGAAGCCCTACATATGTATGGAATGTGGGAAAGCCTTTACTCGATCCACAGGACTTATTTCACACATACAGATTCACAGTGGAGAAAAACCATTTGAATGTAAGGAATGTGGGAAAGCTTTCCTTCATTCCTCATACCTTGCAAAACACGTAAGAATTCACACTGGAGAGAAGCCCTATTTATGTAAGGAATGTGGAAAAGCCTTCTATCGTTCCTCAGGACTTCTTTTACACATGCGAAAACACACTGGAGAAAAACCCTGTGAAGGTGAATGTGGGAAAGCCTTTAATAATTCCTCAATGCTTAATCAATACGTAAGAACTCATACTAGAGAGAACCCATATGAATGCAAGGAATGTGGGCAAGCTTTTACTCAATCATCAGGCCTTAGTACACACTTAAGAATTCACACTGGAGTGAAAACCTATGAATGTGAAGAATGTGGGAAAGCATTTATTCATTCCATGCATCTTAACATGCACATGCGAACTCACACTGGGTAAAAGCATTATAAACGTAAGGAATGTGGGAAAGCCTCTAGATATTCCACGTGCCTTAATATTCACATGCAAACCCACATTGGAGAAAAACCCTATGAATGTCAGGAATGTGGGAAAACCTTCAATCTTTAATGATAAACAGCTAAGAAATAAGCCATGTGGAAAATTGTTCTACAGACTTTAGCGTACACTGCTAAACTCATCTGAAAAAAAGATCTCATGAAAGTAAAGGATGAGAGAAATCTTAACTGAATTTTTGCTTCTATGAAAATATATGAACTTACCATAAGCAGAAATGTCATTAGTAAAAACATGGGAGAACAGTGAAGAATGTGTTAAGAACTCACGAGAGAGAATTGGTTTTAAGACGTGGGAAAGTCTTTAAACATTGCTATCTTAATACATTTAAAATTACAGCAAAAGTCATACAAAGGTAAGAATGAGATATAACCTGTAACTATTTCATATGCATTAATAGTACAATGAGAATGGACATTAGAGAAATACTTCTGTATTAAAAATGTAAATTCTTTACGTACTGCTTAGGATTAATGTGTACATGAGGATACATACTGGTATAAAATTTTACCAGTGTGAAGAATAAAGGAAAACTTTCACTTGCTCATTTTTCAGGTACTCAACATTTAAGAACTCAGTATGGAAAGATACCATACAAATCGAAGCAATCTAGGAAAACTTTCAGAAATTCCCTTCAACTTTATTTACTTCAGAAAAACATAAATGTAAACAATGTGAAAAATTCTTCAAGTGTTAGTGGATGAGAACTTGTAGTTGAAACTATGAAAGATGTGGAAAAACTTTAGTTCTGCCCTATGTTGATGTTCTTTGATCTCATGAAAAAAATGAATGTTACCAATATGGAAATTTACTTTTTTTAGTAAACACTTTACAGTGAAGAGAAATTATGATTGTAGGGAATGTGGAAAATGCTTCATTTTACAAATCTTAATGTACATGTGAAAGCCAATACTGGAAAGAAGCTGTATGAATGTAATAATGTGGAAATGCTTTTAATTTATAGCCTTAAAAGGATGTAGACAGGGATGGATCAATAGGCAAGGTAAGCACGGGTCTTACCTTGCTTACCAGATCATCTGTAGTGAACAGTTTCACATTTTTTTCACCACATCAAAAATTTGCTTCTAGGTCTGGCTGGCATGTCTCCCCCAACCCCATGGCACCTTCCTACAGAAAGCCCCTTTCTACATTTACAGTGCCTGACCGACAGATTGCTCAGTAAGCATGAGCTGACTGGTGCTTATTTACTAATTTGCAGTGAACAGTTTCTCATGGTTTTCACCATATGTGAAATTGTTCACTACGGATTAGTAAGCAAGCACAAGTCAGCCTGTGCTTACCTTGCTTGTTGGATAATCTGCCCCAGATGTGGAAAATAACTCATTAGAAAGATAAACTATGAATATTTAGGAGTTTGGGGAAGCTTTCAGGTACTGTTCATTTACTGTATACAAGAGTACTTGAGAAATCCAAAATAAATGACATGAAAATGAGAATGTGTTCTTTAAGGAAAATACATGGCATCTTAATTTGCTGTGGTTTTATATTATAAAGTTTAATTGCTTTTAAAAGATTCTCCAAGTAAAATTTTTGCTAAATCATATAACGTTTCATAGAATGGTGTTTTCATTATGACTCAGGTCTAAACACTTTCTCATTTACATTATGATGTCTTGGGTGAACTGTGGTTATTTGGGAGTGTGTTTATTTGGCAACATAAAGGTGTTTTATAAATGTCTTTTAGTATTGCTTTGTAATTTCTTTGCTAACGGGTCATAGAACGGTATGGTATAGTACTTTATAGAAAAAAATTTTTTCGGGCTTGTATGGCAAGTAGTATAAGTAGAATGCAAGTTCATAGTTTTAAAAAACTCCATTTTTCAGTTTTGCTTGGGCTTATGGGAGGTTATACCTGATAGTTCTGACCAACAAGTAGAAATCAATGATGTGAGTTTTCAGAAAGCCATTGGAAAGGGGACAGTCTCATCAGGTTTTTTTTTTTTTTTCTGTCAGTTATACTTGACACTTCCTTTCTCTTTCCTGGAAATCAGATGTAGTTCCTGGAGTTGGGATGATAAATTCTGTGCTCTGAGGACAAAAGCCACAGACAATTATAATTTAGTTAAAAAAACACATGGTGTCTTTGCATCAGCCATTGAGTTGTTTCTGGACTTTTTTGTTACTTGAGAAAAATAGTCTTTATTGGGCTGAGGATATACATTTGTGAGTCATCAGTGTATAAATGGCACTTAAAGCTATGAGGTCAGATGATTTTACCTGACAATAAGTCCTGGAACACTTCTAACTTTGGTGGTTGGGGACATGGGAGGAGCTAGTAAATAAGATTGAGAAGTAATGAGTGGCCAGTGAGATGAGAATTATGATTGGTATCTATGAATGTAAGGATAGAAGCAGACACTGATCAAGTGTACCAAATGCTTATTTGGTGAGTTAAATAAGGATTTGTGGTTTAGTTATCAAAGTCGTTGGGGAGTTTTTTTTTAAAGCTGATTCTGTGAAGCTAGGTGGGCAGAGTTCTCATTGTTACAGATTTTGGAGGAAAGCGAATACAATTTGGGGGTAATAAAGATAGCTACTGTCATTTGATCTTATAGTCTATTATATTCAGGTTTACACTGTGTGTTTTGTATTGCTGTTGTAACAAATTACTACAAGTTAATGGTGTAAAACAATAAAAATTTACTGTTTTAAGTTTTCGAAGTCATAAATCTGAAATGGATTTCATTGGGCTAAAATCAAGGTGTCAGGACTGCATTCCTTTCTAGAGGCTATAGGGGAGAATCCATTTCCTTTTTCCAGCTTTTAGAGGTAGCCCACTTCCTTTGGCTCATGGTCCCCTTCCTCCGTGCAACATCAATCCAAATCCTTCTCATGTCACCATCTTTCTCTACTTAGCTCTTTAAGGACTCTTATGATTACATTGGGCCCACCTGCATAATCCAGGTTAATCTATTTTAAGGTCAGCTTATTGTATGTGTAAAGTCGATTTGGACTCATACTGACCCCATAATACAGAATAGCATTGCCCCATAGGGTTTCTTAGGCTGTAATCTTTACGGGAGCAGATTGCCGTATCTTTTTTCCCGTGGAGCAGCTGGTGGGTTTGAACTGTGGACCCTTCGGTTAGCAGCCTAGCCATTATGCCACAAGGGCTCCTTGGTTAGCTGATTAGTAATCTTAATCCCATTTACAACCTTAATTCCCGTTTTTCATGTATTAGTTTCCAGATATATTTGGGGAACTATTATTCTGCTTCTTATACATCATTCATATTGTTTATGTACTTTTAAAATACTGTTATCTTCAGTTTTTCTGTTTTAGTTGTTTTGAGTATGAACAACATTTTAACAAGATTTTAAAGTCTAAACTGAAAAGTCAGTTTACAAGTTAAATTATACATGTTAGGATATTAATACAGTGTTATTTTTTCAACTTTTCTGTGAATTTTGTTTTTTTGTTAAAAAATTCTCTAATTATAGCATATATACAGGATAGGGTTGCTGTAAGTCAGAATCAACAACGCTTGGCTTTTTGTTGCATACAGGAAATTGTATGAAAATACATGAAGAAACCCATTGCCGTCGAATCTTTTTTGACTCATGGCGATCTCATGTTATGGAGTAGAACTGCTCCATAGGGTTTTCTTTGCTGTAATCTTTTTGGAAGCAGATCACAAGGCCTTCTGCGATGACGTTGTTTGGGGTTTGAACTGCCAGCCTTTAATTGAGCACAAATCATTTGCGCCACCCAGGGACCTTTATGAAAATTCATAAGTAGTGTTAATAAAGTAGTGAGCCCCTAGATAACTACCTTGCAGACCAAGAAACAGAAGATTACTTTATCCATGAGTTTCTCTTCTATTGCATCCCTTTTTTCTATCCAAAAGGAACCTTTTTTGAAATTCGTTAGCTGTTTCTTTACTTTTTTTCATAGATTTTATTGCTAATATATGTATCCCATAATGAGGTATTATTCCTTGTGATTTTAAAAACTATGAAAGTTGTTATTAATGACTGCGTCTGTAATTTGTTCCATTTTTTCTGTACATGTTCAACCTTATCATGTCATGACATTTTTCCAAAGTGGTTGTGCGATAGTATCTCACTGTGGTTTTAATTTGCCTTTCCCAGATTAGTGATGTTTGTGAACATCTTTGCAGGTACTTTGGCTGTTTTTTTTTTTTTTAAAGGAATATCTGGTTTTTTTATTTTTTAGGCTTTTGTTTGATAACATGATACACATCATTTATGAATTACATGACTGCAGTATTTTCCACTTTGTGTTTTCACTTTATGGTATTTTAAGGAAAAGAATTTAATTTTGGCATAGATGATTTATCCAACTTTTCCCTTATTCTATTTCAGAAGTTTTCTTCTACTCTGAGTTCATAAATATTTTTTGCTACCTTTTCTTTTACATTTTTCATAGTTTTACAAATGTGCTTAGTCCGTCTGGAATTGATTTTTGTGATATCAAGTTACATTTAATTCAATTTTTCTCCCTATGAATATGTTTTTCCCAGGACTTTGCATTGAAAAGTTCATCTTTCTCTACTTGAATTGCAATGTTCTGTCATTGATGAGCTTTCAGTATGCATTTGAGTGAGTTTTAAGGCTTTATGATTTGGGGCCCTAGTGGTGCAGTAGTTAAGCATTTGGCTGCTAACCAAAAGATTGGCAGTTCAAATCCACCAGCCACTCCTTGGAAACCCTATGGGGCAGTTCTGTCCTATGAGGTTTCTATGAGTCAGAATTGACTCGACAGCAATGGGTTTCTTTTGCTTTGGTACCACTTATAATAGCTTTATAGTATTTTTAAATATCTGATAGGGCTATTCCCCATTCCGTCGTTCTGCTTTAGCAGTGTCTTGTCTATTCTTGGCTCTTTGTTTTAATTTTGAAAAGACTTCAGGCTTACAGAAAAAGTTCATAGAATAGTACAAAGAACTCCGGTACATATATCCCTTGCCCAGATTTACCAAATTGCCTACTTTTCATTTTTCATTTTCCCTCATACACTCTCAAACTCTCTGTGTATGTTTCTCCTGAACCATTTGAGAGCAGGTTGCATACATCCTGCCTCTTTATTCCTTAATACGTCAATATGTGAAGTATTTCCTTAGAACAAGACTATTGTCTGATTTCTAGTCTATGTTCCTATTTCATTAGCTGTATTATGTTTTTCACTCAGCCCAGGGTCATGTATTATTATGTATGTTATTTGTCATGTTTCTTTAATCTTCTATCTTGAACGTTCCCTTAGTATTTCTTTTGTCTTTCATGATATGGACAATGTTGAAAAACAGCCATTCACTTTATAGAACGTCACCAGATTGGGAGGTTTCGTTGAAGTTTCCTCAAAATGAGATTCAGGTTTTTCATTTTTGGTTGAATAGTACAGAAAAGTTGTCTATTTCCAGGGTATTATATTCAGAAATGCCCATGATGTCATTTTTCCACATCATTGGTAATGTTAATTTTGATCACTTGGTTTAAAGTGGTGCATGTGTTCAGTGTTTGCATTGTGCAGTTCGTATTTTTGTAATTAGAAATTTGTATAGAGGTCTGTATATATTTTTGCACCAGCTTATTAGGTTTCTCCAATAATACCTGGTCTAATTTTCATTAGAAGTTTGTTGAATTTCTCTATCATTTTAAGGGAAATTGGAGTGTTTTTTGTCTTGGACTTCCAACTTATGAACAAGGTGATTATCTTCTTCAAAGAGGTTCAATTTGTTACAGTTTTCTCCAGAAAGATTTTTTTGTTACATTTATCCTAAAACATTGTATAATTTTTTTGTTCTTGTAAATGTCATTCTTTTTAATACTGCAGTTCTTTTGATTGTCAATATATTAAGATGCAGTTGATCTTCAAATATTGAATTTTATGTAGCTAGCTTTTTATTACCTCCAGTTTTCATGTAGATTCTTTTGGATTGTCTACATAGGCAATTATATAATCTTTAAATAATGAGTTTTATTTTTTCCGTTTGAATCCTTAGATTGCTTTACTGACTGAACAAGCTCTCCAGTACAATAATGACTGCAAGTAGTAAAGGCATCACAATTGTCTTCTTCATAACCCTAATGAGATATGCTTTCCATCTTTACCATTCACTTCATTGTTATAGGTTTTACAAGCTGAAGGCTGTTTTCTTTCATTCGTAGTTTGAGAATGAATGTTTTCTGAATTTATTAAATGCTTTCCTCAAATTATCTGAGATGATCATATTAGTTAACGGATAAAATTCAAGTACCTAGATCTGCTCCCGGCCCATGCACCTAATATTTGATTGAATGAACAAATGAGAGGTGGTTTTTTAAGTAAATGTGATGAATTCATTTTCCAGTGTTAAATGAATCTTGTAATTATAGAAAAATTCCACTTGGACATAACGGTTATCTTTTATGCTGAATATATTGTGTTTACTGATATTTTAGAGAAGTTTTTTGCAAGTATGTTTGAGTAGGTAGCAGTGGCATGTAATAGTTCTTTCTTACTCCCTTGTCTGTTTGTACAAAGAGTATTTTTGCCTTTCTAAACTCTTAAACTATTTCCATAGGAGAATTATTTGTTTCTTCAGAACAAAATTCATTGGTAAAATCATGTGGATTTGAATTAGTGATGGCCGTTGTTTTTGTTTTCTTGGAATGATTTTAAAGTATGGATTCGCTTGTTTTTATGTTTATAGAGTTGCTAAGGTTTCCAGTTTTCATCTTGAGTTAGTTTGGGTAAGTTATGTTTTTACAAGCATTTTTTTATTTTCAATTTTATAGTCGATTTTTTAAATAATTTTAATATTTGTGGCTTTTATAATTATATTCTTTTTGTATCTCCCTTTTTATTCATAATATCATTTCTTTATGTCTTTTCATTTTTCTTGTATTAATCATGCCAGAATTTATTCAGTTCTGTTGTTCTCAGAGAAAATTGATGTGATTATTTGTAGTTTGTGTTCTATTTTTAAAATTTTTGTTCTCGTCTTTATTTTCTTCCATTATAGTTTTTTTGGGTATATTTTGTTTTTTTCCTATTTCTTGAACATATAACTTACTATTTTTAGGTTTCGTTCTTTACTATTATATAAGCATTTAAAACTTGGAATATCTTTCTACTGTTGTAGCTGAATCTCCAAAGTTTTAAGTAGTATTTTCACTCCTTTTCAGTTATAAATATCAAATTCCCAATACACTTTCTACTTTGACACATAAGTTCAAAATATGTTTTTGAAATTCGAATACATGGTATTTTTATTATTTTGTTTTATTGATTGCTAACTTACTGCATTGTGTTTAGGAAATTGTTAATCTTTTGAAATATTTGATGTATGCTTTGTAGTCCTATGTGATTAGTTTTCACATGTGTTCCATGTGAGTTTAAAAAGAATGTGTATTCTGTGGCAGCAAGCAGTGTTCTATGTGTGGCTGTGGTTCTAGCTTGTTTTTTCAGATCTTTGATGGCCATTGAATTTTTGTCCCTGTTCTCTATTCCAGAAAGAGATGTTTTTAAAATATTTCATTCTAACAGTGGGTTTTGTAATTCTTTTATTGTGTCCGTTTTTGTTGTATTTTGAAGCCTGTGTTATCACATACATATCATTTTGAAATTGCTGTTATCTTTTTGGAAGAATTGAACCTTTTCAAATTATCAGTGACTTTTCCATTCCATTAAAGTCTTTTATTAGATTTTTGTATAACATCTTGTTTTCCCTTTATTTCTCAGACTTAGTGTATCCTTTTTAAAAACATCAAATAGTCGAATTCTTATAATTTGGATTTTTAATAAACTTATTCTGAAATAATTTTAGGCTTCTAGGGAGGTTGTAAAAATAAGACAAGGTTTCTGTATATCCTTCACCCAGCTTCCCCAAAGGTTAACATCTTAGTAAACCATCATAAAATTATTGAAACCCAGAAACTAACATTGATAATATGCTGCTAACTAATCTACAGATCTTATTCAAGTTTTCCATTTTCTTGCTATTGTCTTTTATCTGGGCAAGGATCCAGTCCAGGATCTCACATTGCATTAATCTTGATGTTTTAAAAATTCACACTAGCAATCATTATCATTTAACTGCAGCATTTAATATGTTTATGGGTAATTACTAGTAAGTGTGAATTTATGTCATTTTATGTTATTTGTCTTTTATTTTTTTTGGTGGTTTTCTTTGACCACTTTTTCTGATCTAATTGTTTTCTCTTGCTGTTTGGAATTTACTCCATTACCCTAAAACTTTTTTGATTTAAAAGTCTTAAATGTTAATTTTTTTTTATAAAGTATACAAAGACTTTTGAACACAGCTATTCTTATTACTTGTTTTCTGACCAGCACATTGGTTAAGAAACAGACTATTCCAGAGTCACATAAGGTGAAACACAGGGGTAAGCCCAAAGACCTGTGGGCACAGCCACTAGCACAGAAGCTGAAAAATAGGAGCGTTTGATGAATAAGCCCACAGACACATATCCAGAGACATACTGTGATAGCTGAAGAATTCTTTATAGCTCATCCCATTGAGGTGGAGGCTATTTCTTGTGTCTTGGCTAGTCTTATTTTTTTTGGACTGGTATATTTTGAAAGGAGACCTGGTGGCATAGTCGTTAAAGAGCTTGGCTGCTAACCAAAAGGTTGGCAGTTTGAATCCACCAGCCGCTCCTTGGAAACCTTATGGGACAGTTTTGCTCTGTCCTATAGGGTCATTATGAGTCACCTTGACTTGGCAATGGGTTTGGTTTGGTTTTATATTTTGAAATACTATTTGGCAGTTTCTACCGAATGAACAAATGTACGTTCTATAAAATGCATACACGTGACTATCAAAACAAATGTAAAAGATTATTCATAGGAGCTTGATTCATCATAACCTTGAGTGGAAAACTGAAATTTCTTTCAAGAGAAAAAAGGACAAATTACGGTGTTTCATGGGATACTTCTCTACAGTGAAAATCAGTGGTTTACAGGTTTTAGTCATTTTCTGTTGTGACAAACTTAGTGGTTTAAAACAATGCCCATTTATTATCTCAAAGTTTCTGTAGGCCAGAAATGTTGCTACAGCTTAGCTGGGTTTTCTGCTGAAATGAAGGTGTTAGTCTGGTTGTATTCTTATCTGGAGGTTCAGACAGGGAAGAACCTGCTTCTAATATCTCTCAGGTGGTTGGCAGAATTTTCTTGTGGCTGTAGAATTTATGGCAGCTTGTGTTTTCAGAGCTAGCAACACACAGAGTCTGCTGCTTTGAGTCTGTCACCTCTAGACCTTCTTTTAAAGGGCTCATTTAATTAGGTCGGGCTACGCCCCCCCAGTATGTTGTCCATGTTGACTTATTTACAGTCAACTGATTAGGGACCTTAATTACTTCTGCAAAATTCCCTCACCGTTGCCATATAATGTAACATAATCATAGGAGCAATATCACATCACCTTTGCCATATTATCTTGGTTAGAAGCAAATTACAGGCCCCATCTGCACTCAGGGGGATGGGATTATAGAAAGGCATGGATACCAGAGGGTGGGAATCATGAGGATCATCTTAGAATTTCACCTACACAGATAAGTGTAATAACATGGATTAATCTCACAAACAAAATGTTGAATGAAAGAAATCAGACACAAAAGAATGCACATTATATGGTTCTATATGTAAAAAAGTCAAAATCAGGCAAATTGATTTCAGTTTTGGGAAAGTTGAAGTAAGCACACTTTATCCATTCAGTTTTACTGAATGCAGCTATAAAACTTTGAATGCATGGAGTGGCTATTAGAAGACTGAAAAGTAAGTAGTAACAAGTGGATTGAAGAAAAAGACCAGATTTTAAAGTACCATCAAACAGGTAATAAATTTACCAGCTTTCTCCCTTCCAGTATCAATCCTGGCCTCAGTGAAGCTAAAAATCCCAGAAGTGAACATCAACACTAAAACTCCAGAAGAAGCCCATTGGTTTTGGCACAAGCAGTGGATAGGGGGTCTACTAATGGACACAAAGAGTGAGACATATGCTATGCTTCTTTTTGTTTTCTCCATTCACTTATATCAGCTCCCAAGCAGTCCTGTGCGGGTAGTGGTGCATGTAGACCTTGAGAACTGGACTACAAGATTACTATCCACTCAGATTGGCAACAAGGTGGCACACACTAGGTAGAGACACAAGTAGAACTGCAAAAGCTTTGAAAATTGACCTCACATTGAAACCACAACTCACAGAATGTTGGTTGAAACTTGTGACCCGAATTCAGCTGAGACAGTTGCCTACTAAAACAAAAATATCTACATTCTTTGTAGGATTTAAATAATACTAGAGTGTCATAACATGTTTAAAATGTCTAGAATATAATCCAAAATTATTCACCATATGAGGAACAGAGCTTCCGGGACCTGTGAAGCAATACCAAAAGGGCTAACATTCTCAAGGGTCCGAGAAAAAGAGAAAGTGTAATGCAGAAAAAGATACTTGAGGAAATAAAAAATTTAAAACTTTTCGAATATGGTGAAAAACATAAGCCTATAGATTCAAAAGTTCAGTCAACACAAAACATGAAAAACCCAAAGAAATCCAAGCCCAAATATATACTCAAACTGCTGAAAGCTAAAGATGCAGAAAAATTTTGAAAGCAGCCAGAGAAAAATGTCATGTTGCTTATAAGAACAATTCAATTTATTATAGATTTCTCATCAAACTTATAAAAGCTAAGAGGAAGAATAACATTTTTAAAGTGCTGAAAGAAAAGAACTGCCAACCCAGAAATCTGTATCCAGCAAATACATCCTTTAACAATGAAGGCGAAATAGAGATTCTCAGATGAAATAATATTAAAAATCACTGGCTGAAGACTTGCTTTAAAAGAATTTCTAAAAGAAGCTCTTCATAGAGAGGAAAAGTTATACCAGAAAGAAACTTGGAATACTGAGAATGAAGGAAAGGCAACAAACATGGTAAATATCTGGGCAAATAGACTACTCTCTTATGTTCTTTAAAATATGTATGACAGTTGAAAGCAAAAATTATAACATTGTCTTAAGAGGATTTCAGTGTATGTAGGTAGATATACCATATTTTTTATGCCAATAACGTGCCCCTTCTGTTTACTGGCTGCGCTTTCTGCCTGCGAGGTATTTTGGTAGGTGTGCTATACAAATTTTTTTTTCACAGCAACGTGGAAAAGGATTGGCATAGCTCCGCTTGTGAGGATGCCTTGCAGGGGGAGGGCACAGCTGGCAAAGAATCATAGAAGGCACGCATTATTTGCATAAAAATATGGTACATAAGAGAACTACAACATAAAAACAGGAGGGTAAAGGGACCTATATGGTGGTAAGGGCCTATATTTCCCATCAGTGATAAATTGTTTAAAAATAGACTGAAAAGTTCACTATGTATATTGTAACCACTAAAAAGCTATAAAATTAGATATAGTAAAAAATACAATAGGTAAATTGAAATGAAGTACTAAAAAACATTTTAATAATCCAAGAGAAAAATAATAAATGGGAAACAGAATAATGACAAACAGGAAACAGAAAATGAATAACAAAATGGTAGAAATGAATCCAAACATACCAGTAAAAACATTAAATATAAATGATCTAACCATATTAATTAAAGGGATGAATTTAATTTTACCTTTTTTTTTTTTTTAATTACTGCCTTGTTTGCTTTTTTTAGAAAATTATTTTTATTATTGCCTTCTGCTTGCTTTGGGTTTATCTTAGCCGTCTAGTTTCTTAAAGTGGCAAGATATCAATTTCAGATCTTTCTTTTAAATATTAGCATTTATGGACCAATTCCTAAAAAAAACACAAACTACCAATACCCAAGATGAAATAGATGACCTAAATAGTATTATGCCTGTTAAAGAGATTGTTAAAAATGTACAGGATCTTTATGCTGAAAACTACAAAACTGATGAAATAAAGACCTAAATAATTGGACATATTGTGCTCATGGACTGGAGGATTAAGCATGGTAAAGGTATCCGTTCTCTCCAGGTTGATTTATAGGTTAAAAGCATTCCAATAAAAACCCAGAGGGATTTTTATAGGTATAAAACCAAAGAAACCAAACCCATAGGGTTTCCAAGGAGTGGCTGGTGGATTCCAACTGCCACCTGGTTAGCAGCCGAGCTCTTAACCACTGCATCACCAGCACTCCAATTTATAGATATAGATGGGCTAATTCTAAAACTTATATGGGAAGGTAAAGGAAGCAGAATAACCAAAGTAATTTTGGAAAAGGAGTAAATAACGTCAGCTATATATTAATTAAAACAAAAAAAAAACTCTGATGTTTGAAGTCAGGATAGTTATGTTTAGGAGGAGGGATTTAGATGTGATATGAAGAGTGCTTCAGGTAGTGCTGGAAATATTTACCTGTGTAGAGGCTACATTATGATTACTACTTTTTGCTGTTTATTGTAATTTAATTTCTGAAAAAAATGAACCAAGCTCTGAGCTTTATAAAGTTAAAAGAGAACAACAAAATGAACAAAGTTAAAGGAAAGAATGAATAAAAATATAAGCAGAACTTATTAGAAAAAGAGAACTCAATCCCAATAGGTAGTCATAGATTGAATTTTGTCCCTCCAAAGGATATGTTGAAGTCCTAACCCCTACACCTGTAGATGTGAACTTGTTTGGAAATGGAGTTTTTCTTTTGTTACCAGTTAAATTAATGAGGACATACTGGAGTAGGGTGGGTCCTAATCTTTTTTGAGTGGTATTTTATTAAGAGGAAGAACAAACATGGAGCCAGTCCCACATAGGGAGAAGGTGTCTTGTGAACATACATCTACAAGCAGCAATGTAATGCTACAGATTGACGGCAACTACTCGAAGCTAAGAGAGAGGCATGGAACAGTGTCTTTCACACCCCTCAGAAGGAATCAACATAACTGGTATCCTGATTTGGACTTCTAACCTCCAGAACTGAGACAAAAAATTCTTTAAAGCCAGCCACTCTGTGGTATTTTGTTACTGCAGTCATAAGAAACTAACTGGTTTTCTGAGACCTGTTACCATCGAGTTCATTCCAACTCATCGCGACCCTATAGAACAGAGTATAACTGCCATAGGGTTTCCAAGGCTGTAATCTTTATGGAAGCAGACTGCCGCATCTTCTGTGGAGTGGCTGGTGGGTTAGCAGCTGAGCTGTTAACCACTGTGCCACCAGGGCTCTTTGGTTTTCTGAGAAGACCTACAAAATAGTTAAATATTGGGCAGAGTCTTATTGGGCACTGTCCCCTCCACATTCTCTGCCCTTTACAAGGAGCAAGGGGCAGCGGTCCAGAACATTTTAGTATTTCCAAACTGAGATTCTGTTGAGGCTAACCAGTGTTTGAAATGTATTTTGAGGCTTCTTTTTTTGTAAAACCCCGACATTCTGGTTCTCATGCTTTGCAGTCAAAAGTAGAATATCATAGTTTAAGCAAGCCAGTTATCAATTTCCTGAGTTCTTTTTTTTTTTTGCCATTATCCTGTCCCAGAATGAGTGCATGTGTGTGCATATTAATCTGGAACTCACGTTTTTACATGTCTAATGTTTTATTTTCTCATAAAACTTGTTTGGAACTGATACATCAATGTGGAATTCCTAATTATGCTGCTCTGTCCTCAGTGTGTAGCTCATTTCCTGACATGAAGAAGCTCTTTCCTATTTGAGAAATGAGTGAACAGCCAGAGGAAAGTTCTAACTGGAGGCAAGCTTGTCTACATGGCTTCACAGCATAGAGAGCTCAAGGATGCCTGAAATATTTCATTCTTCTCATCTCCATAATGCCCGGCATAGCTCTACACTGACTTCTGACCATGTTGCGGAATAACCACCATAGGAGATTGGGCTTTTGAGCCAGGCTGACATGCCTTCAGGTCCTGGCTTACCACTTCCTAGCTGGGTAACTTTGGGCCATTTTCTAGTCCTATCAGAATCTGGGTTTCTTCAGCTACTAAATGATGGTAATATCCAAATTTGGAGGGTTATTAGGATAATTAAATGAGCCTCTGTGTAGAATTCCTAATTGATGCTGTAAATGACCATTGTTATTCATGTGATGCAGTGCTATACCTTTTAATGACCTTCACGTAGGTAACTTCTGCAATTGTTTTTAGGTGCCATCCTGTGGGTTCTGACTCATACCTCATGTATAACAGAATGAAACGTTGTCCAGTCCTGTGCCATCCTCACAGTTTTTGCTATGTTTGAGCCCATTGTTGGAGCTACTGTGTCAACCATCTCGTTGAGGGTCTTTATTTTGCTGACCCTCTACTTTGCCAAGCTTGATGTCCTTCTCCAAGGATCGGTCCCTCCTGATAACATGTTCAAAGTACAAAGTACAAAGTCATCCTCACTTCTAAGGATCATTCTGGCTGTACTTCTTCCCAGACAGATTTGTTCATTCTTCTGGCAGTCTGTAGTATATTCAATATTCATCAACACCATAATTGGAATGTGTCAATTCTTTTTTTTATATTGTCCAGCTTTTGCATGCATATGAGGTTATTGAAAATACCATACCTTGGGTCAAGCACACCTTAGTCCTCAAAATGGTATCTTTGCTTTTTAAGATTTTAAAGAGATCTTTTGCAGCAGATTTGCCCCAGGCATATGTCATTTGATTTTTTAACTGCTGCTTCCATGGCCATTGATTGTTGACCTAAGTAAAATGAAATCCTTGACAACTTCAATATTTTCTCCATTTATCATGATGTTGCTTGTTGGTCTGCAGAGATACGAGCAATGAATGATATTTGATGACTAAGGAGAAATGCCTGTTGCTTAATGATTGCTGCTATGAGACAGGATTCCAGACATCACTGTACCAAGATAAATCAAGATCAGCCTGTTCACTTGTGTTTAGAACTTCCCCTGAAGGAACCTTGGAAGCAAGAAAAGGACAGTTCAGGAAAATTTTCCTATCAGTCTCACAGGATTGCATCCATATATTTGTCCCATGTGTGTGGTAGGTTCCTGTTCCTTTTCAGAGACTCCGCTTTAGGTAGCTCCTGAACAACAGGAAAGGTCTAGTGGTCGGGGACTGAGCAGTCATGCTGCTAGGCCATTTTGGAGGGGCTGAAATGGGCCAGAACATGCGCTGGTCAAAGTCAGTTTCCTAGGAGTTGAGTCAGAGTGGGAGTGTGCGTGTTCAAGTGGTTAGATACTGCCTAATCATATTTATGGGCTTTATCATCTAAACAGCTACAAGTCTCTGGACTTTTTCTTGTGCATAATCTGAGGTTTTTAATCTCTTCATTGTGTGTAGCAAAGCCTATGGTTCCCTTTTTTAACTCCATTTAGAAAGAGCTGTTCTAATAGTTTGTGGCAGCAGTTTGTGTGTGTTCCATGTATGTAAGCGTGAGAATTGTACATAAGCCTGGATTCTCATTCCTTCTCTCTTCTCCCCGTGATCTTTTTTGGATTCCCAACTGTCCTCATGAATGGAAAGCAGGAGAAAAGAATCATGGCTGGGTTGTTGACAAATTGTTTTTTGGTAAGTGGGAAGTTGGTCTTCCTATCAAAGAACGTAACTTGTTCCAACGAGGTAGACATGAGAGTAAGGACCTTTGCATTTCACTGCTTTGTTTTCTCTACAGGAAAAAAAAAAAATTTTTTTTTGCATTTCTTAAATGTGCGATAATGTTTAGAATAGTTTCAGGGGTGAGACATCTCCAAAGCATTTTGGGGCACACTTGAAGATGGCGTTTGTATTTTTGACCCTTTTGTATAAAAATTTATTATTAGAAAGCAGGCATAATTATTTTGCTGTTTCTAGAGTTACATTCGCTCATCTTCAGCATCCCTAAAGACCAAAGTGAAGGTCCCTGTTTCATAGTTTGTTGTCCCTTGCACATCCTCTTACATCATGTATCTTTCCCTCTGAGCAGGGCAGCAAATATACAGACCCAGTTGGAATGAGAAGAGATAAGCACATTGAAGAGAGGCAGGTAACATATAAGAATCTATGAGAGGGTCAGTATGTTGGGAAATATAAGTGAGGAAACTTTTAAAGCTCTACTGGTCATAGAGCGTAGTGGTTCAGGGTACAGAATCTGGGCCATACTGCCAGAGTACAAGTCTTGGTTCTGCCACTTGCTGGCTGTGTAATCTTGGACAAGTTACATTGCCTCTCTATGCCTCAATTTTCCCTTCTGTAAACTGGGGGCGATTTTTATAACTGTAACAATAACCTATCTGATTCAAAATTGTGAGTATGAAATAATGCATGACAGAGCACTTAGAATATCGAGTAGCACTTAGTAAGACTAAAATCCTAGCTAATGGCATTTTAAAAGAAAACTTATTTGAATGCAAATATTCTAAATAAAACATTAGTAAAATTAGTCCAGCTATGAAGCAAAAGAACAGTACACTATAACCAGGTTTATTTCATGATTACAAGGATGGTTTATTATTAGGAACTCTCTCTACCCAATTGATTACATCAGTACATTACTGGAGAAAGAAAAAGGGAAGCTGAAAAGGTATCTGATAAAATCCTGAATTCATTCCTAATTTTGTAAAGTAAATGAGCAAGAAAAAGAACAAAAGGCATCCAGATTGCAAAGGAAGAAATAAAACTGTATTAGCAGATGACATGATCTAGTATGGAAAATCCTAAGGAATCCACTAAAAAACTATTAGAACTAATCAATGAATTCAGCAAGATTACAGTTGCAAGATCATACAAAAATCAGTTGTATTTGTATACTAGCAATGAACAAGCCAAAAGGAAGTTAAGGAAGTAATTCTGTTGTCATTAGCATCAAAAAGAATAAAATACTTTTAGGAATAAATTTAACAAAAGAAGTGTAAGACTTATTCCTGAAAAATACAAAACATTGATCCAAATGAATGGAAAGACTTTCCTGAAAAGGACAATATTGTTAAGATGTCAGTATCATCAAACTGATCTACAGATTAAACACAATCCATATCAAAATCTCAACTGGCTTCTTGGCAGGAATGGACAAGATAATCCTAAAATTCATATAGAAGTGCAGGAGATATAGAATAACCAAAACAATCATAAAATCAGAATAAAATTGGAGGACTCACACTTTCCTATTTCAAAACTTACTGCAGAATTCTAGTAATAAAGACAGTGTGATACTGGCTTATGGACAGATATAAAGATCAATGGAATGGGATTGAGAGTCCACAAATAAGCCCTCATACATATGGTCAAACATTTCTGACTAGGGTGCCAGGAGAACTCATTGGGGAAAGAAAATAGTCTTTTCAACTAATGGGGCTGAATAAGTTGGATCTCCAAATGCAAAAGAATGAAAGTGGACTCCTAGCTCATGCCACATACAAGTATTAACTAAATGGATCAAAGATCTAAATATAAGAGCTAAAACTATAAAACTCTTGGGAAAAAATATAGGGGTAAATCTTCATGACATTGAATTTGGCATTGGTTTCTTATATATACTAAAGCACAAACAACCAAAGGACAAATAGTTAACTGGCTGTCATCAATATTAAAAACTTTTATGCTCGAAGGACACTATCAAGAAAGTGAAAAGACAAACCAAAGAACGGGAGAAAGAATTTGCAAATCATGTATCTGATAAGGGACTTGTATCCAGAACATATAGAGAACTCTTACAGCTCAACAATAAAAAGACAAAAGCCCAATTTAAAAATGAGCAAAGGATTTGAACAAACATTTCTCCAAAGACGACACAAATGGCCAGTAAGCACATGAACAGATGGTCAACATCATTAGTCATTAAGGGAAATGCAAATCAAAACCACAATGAGATACCACCTTCTCCCATGAGCTGGTGGGTTCAAACCGCTGACCTTTCAGTTAGCAGCCGAGTACTTAACCTTTGGGCTACCAGGGCTCCTTTCACACCCACTAGGATAGCTAAAATCAAGAAGTCAGATAATAACAAGTGTTGACAAGGATGCGGAGAAATTGGAACCCTTATACATTGCTGATGGGATTATAAAATGTTGCAGCCACTTTGGAAAACAGTCTTTTAGCTCAAATTGTTGAACATATAGTTACCATATAACCCAGCAATTCCATGCCTATACATATATGTATATACTCAACAGGAGACATATGTCTTCATAAAAGCCTGTAAATGATTGTTCATAACAGCATTATTCATAATACCCAAAAGTTTGGAAAAAGCCCAAAATGTCCATCAACCAATGGGTAAACAAAATGTATACCCATATAATGGAATATTATTCTGCAGTAAAAATCAGTGATACATGCTGTAACATGGATGAACCTTGAAAAAGTTTATGTGAAGTGAAATAAGCCATTCACTAAAGAACACGTATAATTCCATTTATATGGAATGCCAAGAATAGGCAAATCTATAGAGACAGAATGATTGATTTGTGGTTGTGTAGTGTTTACGGGAGGAGTGGGGAAGGACAACTAGAGTTCTTGGTGTGATGAAAATGTTCTAAAATTGTGGTGAAGGTTGCACAACTCTGTGAATGCACTAAAAACCATTGAATTATACACTTTAAGTGGGTGAATTGTGCCATGTGAATTATGTCTCAATAAAACTGTTCCACTCCCCGCAAAAGGAAAGAAAATGATAGTATGTACATCATTTAGTAGTTATGGCCATAAAAAGTTTAATATCTATGAAGTACTTAACAGTAAGATGCAACAAACGTTAGCTGTCATTATATTTTTACTACTAGATAGTAGAACAACATAAAACTGTCCTAGAACAACTACTCATACTCTGATTAATGTAAAATTGAGAGATTTATTGGAAGAAAAGAGACAACTTGAACTGGGAATAGACTGAACTCCATGTGGTGGAATCCAGTAATCCCATATGGTGAATAAGCAGTGACATTTAATAAAGGGGAAACAAAGGACCTGAAGTATAGTACTTGATTGGTATTTATAAACTTAGATCATTTAAAGACATCACTTGATTGGTAATTACAGGTTTAGATCATTGAAAGACATTACTTAATTGGTAATAGATCATTTTAAGGGGGGACTTCCTATGGCAGGAACTCATAACGCAGGACTTCCTGTAATGCAAGCTAAGGCGATTGGCTTAAAAGGATATACATATCTTTCTTAGATTGGTTACATTGTGGTAATTACAAGGGTATGTGTTGGGGGGTGTCTCAGTGTAGTTACATCATTATTACCAGACATCCTTAGAAACAGCATGGAAAATGGCTGTTGCTAGGGTGGAAAGAGAACTAGCCACAGAAAAGTTGAACTCAAACCACAAGTCGGCCACTTCAGATCTTCTCAGGTACCTTAAGTTTTAAAATTCCCTTGCATAAAACCATCATAATCAAAAGAGTATGATATAGATATGGCATAGGTAAATATATTACTGGCACAGAAGAGTATAGAAACTGATGGGGGGTGTACGTAGGAGTTTATTATTTAATAAAGGTAGAATTTCTAATCAATAGGTAAATCATTGTTTATCAATCAGTGGTACCAAAACAATTGGCCATCTTTTTTGGAGAAAAAAAATTAGACCCACAACTCCACACCACATGCTAAAATACATTTCTTAGGATTAAAGATTTAAATGTTTTTTAGAAAGTAATTAACTTCAGAATAATAATAAATATATAACTCAGCGCTTGGGACTTTTAAAAGCAAGTCAGGAAACCCAGAAGCTATTGAAAAAAAGACTCATTTGCCTACATAAAAATTAAGGATTTTGTCCAGTAAAAGACAAAAAGTTAATGTAGCAAACAGTTATCAATTCAATGTCGTTGTTAGGTGCCATTGAGTCGGTTCCGACCCATAGCAACCCTATGTACAACGGAACGAAACACTGCCCGGTCCTGTGTCATCAAGTCCTCTTTACTTCCAGCAAGCAAGGTTGTGTCATCTGCACAACGCAGGTTGTTAATGAGTCTTCCTCCAATCCTGATGCCCCGTTCTTCATATACTCCAGCTTCTTGAATTATTTGCTCTGCATACAGACTGAATAGGTATGGTGAAAGGATACAACCCTGACACACACTTTTCCTGACTTTAAACCACGCGGTATCCCCTTGTTCCACTTGAACGACTGCTTCTTGATCCATGTACAGGTTCCTCAGGAGCACAATTAAGTGTTCTGGAATTCCTATTCTTCCCAATTGTCATGGATTGAATTATGTCCCCCCAAAATTGTGTGTATCAATTTGGGCCATGATTCCCAGTATTATGTGGTAGTCCTCCATTTTGTGATTGTAATTATATGTTAAAGAGGATTAGGGTGGGATTGTAACACCCTTACTAAGGTCACGTCCCTGATCCAATGTAAAGGGAGTTTCCCTCGGGTGTGTGGCCTGTACTACGTTTTATCTTACAAGAGATAAAAGGAAAGGGAAGCAAGCAGAGAGTTGGGGACCTCATACTACCAAGAAAGCAGTGCCGGGAGAAGAGCACGTCCTTTGGACTTGAGGTTCCTGTGCTGAGATGTTCCCAGAACAAGGGAAGACTGATGACAAGGACCTTACTCCAGAGCTTACAGAGAAAGCCTTCCCCTGGAGCTGACGCCCTGAATTTGGACTTGTAACCTACTAGACTGTGAGAGAATAATTTTCTCTTTGTTGAAGCTAGCCACTTGTGGTATTTCTGTTATAGCAGCACTAAATGACTAAGACAGCAGTGTTATCCATAATTTGTTATGATCCACAAAATTGAACGCCTTTGCACAGTCAATAAAACACAGGTAAACATCGTCCTGGTATTCTCTGCTTTCATCCAGGATCCAGCTGACATCAGCAATGACATCCCTGGTTCCACGTCCTTTTCTGAATCCGGAATGAATTTCTGGCAGTTCCCTGATGTACTGCTGCAACCACTTTTGAATGATCTTCAGCAAAATTTTACTTGTATGTGATATTGATATTGTTCAATAATTTCCACATTTGGTTGGATCACCTTTCTTGGGAACAGGTGTAAGTATGGATCTCTTCCAGTTGGTTGGCCAGGTAACTGTCTTCCAAATTTCTTGGCATAGACGAGTGAACACTTCCAGCGGTGCATCCATTTGTTGAAACATCTCAATTGGTATTCCGTCAATTCCTGGAGCCTTGTTTTTTGCCAATGCCTTCAGTGCAACTTGGACCTTTTCCTTCAGTACCGTTGGTTCCTGATCACATGCTACCTCCTGAAATGGTTGAATGATGACCAATTTTTTTGATATAGTGACTCTGTGTATTCCTTCCATCTTCTTTTGATTCTTTCTGCATTGTTCAATATTTTCCCACAGAATCCTTCAATATTGCATCTCGAGGCTTGAATTTTTTCTTCAGTTCTTTCAGCTTGAGAAATGCCCAGTGTGTTCTTCCCTTTTGGTTTTCTATCTCCAGGTCTTTGTACATGTCATTATAATATTTTACTTTGTCTTCTCGAGACAGCCTTTGAAATCTTCAGTTCTTTTACTTCATCATTTCTTCCTTTTGCTTTAGCTATTCGACGTTCAAGAGCAAGTTTCAGAGTCTCTTCTGACATCCATTTTGGTCTTTTCTTTCTTGTCTTTTTAATGGCCTCTTGCTTTCTGCATGTATGATGTCCTTGATGTTATTCCATAACTCGTCTGGTCTTTGGTCATTAGTGTTCAATGCATCAAATCTGTTCTTGAGATGGTCTCTAAATTCAGGTGGGATATACTTAAGGTTGTACTTCGGCTCTCGTCAACTTGTTCTAAATTTCTTCAGCTTCAACTTAAACTTGCATATGAGCAATTAATGGTCTGTTCTGAAGTCAGCTCCTGGCCTTGTTCAGACTGATGATATTGAGCCTTTTCATCATCTCTTTCCACAGATGTAGTTGATTTGATTCCTATTCCATCTGGCAAGGTCCACGTGAATAGTTGCCGTTTATGTTGGTGAATAAAGGTATTTGCAATGAAGAAGTTGTTGGTCTTGCAAAATTCTATTGTGATCTCCGGCATAGTCTGTCACCAAGGCTATATTTCCCAACTACCGATCCTTTTCTGTTTCCAACTTTCGCATTCCAATCACCAGTAATTATCAATGCATCCTGATTTCATGTTGGATCAAATTCAGACTGCAGAAGTTGGTAAAAATCTTCAATTTCTTCATATTTGGCCTTAGTGTTTGGTGTGTAAATGTGAATAATAGTTGTAATAGCTGGTCTTTCTTGTAGGCACATGGATATGATCCTATCACTGACAGCATTGTACTTCAGGCTAGATCTTGAAATGTTCTTTTTGACAATGAATGCAATGCCATTCCTCTTCATCATTCCTGGCATAGTAGACCATATGTTTGATTCAAAATGGGCAATACCAGTACATTTCAGCTCACTAATGCCTAAGAGATTGATGTTTATGTGTTCCATTTCATTTTTGGTGATTTCCAATCTTCCTAGATTCATACTTAGTACCTTCCACGTTCCGGTGATTAATGGATGTTTGTAGCTGTTTCTTCTCATTTTGAGTCATGCCACATCAGCAAATGAAGGTCCTGAAAGCTTGACTTGGTCCATGTCATTAAAGTCAACTCTACTTTGAGGAGGCAGCTCTTCCCCAGTCATCTTTTGAGTGCCTTCCAACCTAGAGGGCTCATCTTCCAGCACTGTATCTGACAATGTTCTACTGCTATTTATAAGGTTTTCAGAAGTAGACTGCCAGGTCCTTCTTCCTTGTCTGTCTTAGTCTGTAAGCTCAGCTGAAACCTGTCCACCATGGGTGACCCTGCTGGTATTTGAATACCAGTGGCATAGCTTCCAGCATCACAGTAACACACAAGCCCTCACAGTATGATGAACTGACAGACGAGATCAATTCAATAGATGCCTAAAAATCATATGATAATGTATATGATTATTGATAAAATGTCTTAGTAAGTCAGAATTAAAAATGAACTATTAACTCCATAAGGCTATCTACTGAAAACTATAGCAAACATGATTTCAGAGACATTTTGAACCATTACTACATAAATGAAGAATTCCTGGTATCACTGTTATTTTACAATTGTGCTAGCAAACCTCTAAAACTGAGGCACTTGTCATAATAAATTGGCTGGCATAAAGTCTGAATCAAAACTCCATTTTGTTATAAGCGCCTGCATTCCTGAGAAAGTAACCTTGACTTCTTCCCACTCATATGCATATGGCCTTGGGCTTGTGGCTGGGTAGAACCTGGAGACTCTGGCTCCCTATCAATCATCTTGCCTAACCAGCTTGGCTTTTGCCCAAAGCCACTTTTAGCAAATAAGGGTAGGGGCCAGGAAGGCAGTTTAGCCAGTCTTAGTAAATAAGGGTGGGGGTCAGGAATGTGAATGTAGGATAAGATGTTTGCTAACTCAAGGTATTCCAGGAAGGTAGATGAAAATAGGATTGTTGGTGACGTACCCACCTTATGGTTACCATCACACACTCCTCTTAGCTATTTTTTGCTATAAAAGCACACCTCTCCCTCCATACTTTGGAGCAACTTTGTACTCTACAGGGTTGCTGCCGAATTTGCAAATTGTTTTAGTCCTTAATAAATCTCTTTTATTGTCTTAGTTATCTAGTGCTGCTATAAAAGAAGTACCACAAGTGGATGGCTTCAACAAATTGAAGTTTATTCTCTCAAAGTCTAGTAGGTTAGAAGCCCAAATTCAAGGCTTCAGCTCCAGGGGAAGGCTTTCTTTCTCCGGAAGAAAGGAAGGTCCTTGTCATCAATCTTCCGCTGGACTAGGATATTCTCAGTGCAGGGATCCCAGGTCTAAAGGACACGCTCTGCTCCTGGCACTACTGTTTTCGTGGTATGAGGTCCCCCTGTTTCTGCTTGTTCCTTTCTGTATCTCAAAAGAGATTGATTTAAGGCATAACCTAATCTTGTAGATTGAGTTCTGCCTCATTAACATAACTGCCTCTAATCCTGCCTCATTAACATCATGGAGGCAGGATTTACAACACACAGGAATATCTCATCAGATGCCAAAATGGTGGACAATCACACAATACTGGTAATCATGGCCTCACCAAGTTGACACACATTTTTGGGGGACACAATTCAATCCATAACACTTATTTTAACAGAGTACGCGTTCTTATCTTTGATGCAATCTAGTATGGGAGGTCCTGGCCTGTAAGATCAGAAAAAGTAATGAGGAAAACATTTGAAGAAAAGAAACACAATATTTAAAGAAAATATCATTACATTGAAAACCCAAAGGTATGATTTCCAGATAAGTTTTAAATAGCAAAAATCCATACGACAATAAAAAGGGAAACTAAAGGCCTAAACACGTGATTCAATGAATGGAGGTGATGTAGCTTGCATGGTTTGGCAGGCTTGTCAATATGGAAGAATCTTTGTAAGGGCTCTGGGCACGTCGGGGGGAGGTAGGTTAGAAAAACATTTGATGAGTATCTTCTGGGGCTGAACTCGAGTCTCCATCCTCAGCCTTGCCCGTCAGGCCAGTTCTGCCATCCAAGCCACGCTCTGGGCCACGTCCGTCACACCTTCAATCACGTCCCCGGGTTCATCACGTTCTGCCTGTAGTCACACCCCTGCCTTTTTCAGCCCAGGCCCACTCTCAGCCGCGTTTTCTGGGCAAGTTTCTGCCGCCAGCTCCAGCGCTGAGCTGTCTCCAGGGCCCACCCCCGCGCGTGCGGGTGGATTTTAGAATTTCTCTGCCAGAGGCAGTATGACGCGGCTGACGCCCTGGCGCAGCCCGGGAGGCTGGCCCAACCCAGCCGGAGGTTGGAAGCGCAAGTGCGCGTTGGTGGGTGGGCGCCGTCTTCCGGTGCAGTCTTCCTCAGGTCTGAGGAGTTTCGATTCCGTCGTCGTCCGGCGAGCCCTGGCTCAGGAGAGGTCCGCGTGACGGGGAGGGCCAGTATGTGGAAGGGGCGGTGACAAAGGGCGGGTCTGGCCTCGGCCGCCGCGGGGCCTCCTCAGAGAGTCCCGCCTCGATCCGCTAGCTAGCGCCGGGCCCGCAGCTCCAACGGTCGCCGCAAGCTCCCCGAGAGGAGGTGGCTCGGGAAATGCAGTCAGGGCGCGTTGGTGAGGCCTTTTCATCTATTGTGCCCCCTTCTTCAAAAGCCTCCAAAGCAACTTTGGTGTTCTTTCTCCTAAAAGAAAAGCTGCTCTGCCGTTTGAGTCACGGTGACCTCCGGTCCCAGCGTCCTCGTGTCCTCACGAACCTGCCAATTCCGGCGTGTTCCGGTGAGCACTTAGTGAAAATTGTTTCAATTGACCTCTTACATTTCTTATGCAGAAAGAATATTTCATCCGAGAATTTGGCTTTAGGCATCATCATTACGTTCAGGTAGAAAGATAGGATTTTTTAAATGTGTATAGAGCGTGCAGATTTTTGCCTATAAAAATAGCTAGACCGTAAGTCTTTCTACTAAAGAAAGACAAAAACAATCAGCTATTCTCTTCATCTGAACTTCTTAGACCTGTACATTCCCACACAGCCTCAAAACCGGGGCCTCCAAGAAGAAAGTGGATGGATGCTTTATTATTCTAATAGTAGAAATTAGAATTGATTTTATCATAAACAGGATATTTGGACTAAGTGTATTTCCTCCCAGATTTTTCTTTTGAAAAATTTGTCTCAAAGAAAATTTGACATCCAGTACAATGAACATTCATTGCAGTAGATTCATCAATTGTTAACATTTTGCATGTTTTGCTCTCTTAATCTTTCTCCCCAGATATATAAATACATTTTATGGTGAACAGTTTCAGAGTAAGTTGAAAATAAATTGCAGAGGTAACACTTGACCTTTAAATATTTCTCCTAGGGATTAGGACATTGACTTATTAAAACAACGATACCATTATTTTGCCCAAGAAAATTAAAAATAATTATGTCATCTACTACCTAGTCCATCTAATAAAATTCTCCACCTTGTCCCAAAAGAGGCCTTTTGAGTGTTTTTGGATCCAGGATCCAATCAAGTTTCATATATTGCAATTAGTTATTTTTTTTAGTCTCTTTTAACCAAGAACTATATTGTTCCTCTCGGTTATAATGGCTTTCTGAAAAGTCACACATTCTTTTAGGTCACATATCTGATATTTCTGATCATATTCTCATTTGTGTTTATGTTGTTCCTCCATTTCTTGTATTTCCTGTAAACTGGTAATTGGGTCCAGAGGAGGGGGTTAGCAAACTTTTTTTCTGAAAAGGGCCAGATAGTAAATACATAGACAAAATTAAACAAATGGGCATGGATGTGTTCTAATAAAAGTTTATGTACACAAACAGGTCCTGGAGCCACAGTTTGCCACCTCCTGGTTTAGAGGCTTCAAAAGTCATTTGCAGAATATTTTGTAGGTGATGTTGTGTACTTCAAATTGCATCCCACCAGGAGGGCATAAATTTATATTGTCCCTCTATTAATAATGCTAAGTTTGATTACTTGGTAATGATAGTGATCACCAGAACACTATCACTAACACTTAAAGATAGGTCTTTCCTTTTGAGTTAGAAAGTAATTTGTGGGATATGTTGACACTCAGAATATCTTGTTTTCCAACAATCTTTTTACCAATGGTTTTAAGATCCATGAATAATAACCTGCTGTGAATAAACTTATTACGGTAGTCCCCTCTTATCTGCAGTTTCTTTTTTGTGGTTGCAGTTACTCGTGGTCCAAAAATATTAAATGGAAATTCCAGAAATAAACAATTCATAAATTTTAAATTGCACGCTGTTCTGAGTAGTGTGATGAAATATCACACTGTCCTGCACCATACCTCCCAGGACGTGAATCATCAGTAGTATCCGCGGTTACAGGCATCTACTGGGGGTCTTAGAACATATCTTCTGTGGGTACAGGGGCACTACTGTATATGTTGTTTCACATTTGTGGAGGTATACTTTCAGGGTAATCTTTTAAGGTGGTATTTCTAGTTCAAAGGGCAAATGTGTATGTAATTTTGTTGGATATTATACATCCTCTTTCGTGGGTCTTGTACCAGTTGTCACTTTCTGACTCTACTTTTTCTAAGCATATTTAAAAATTATTCTGGTGAAAAATAAGGAAGAAATTTTAGTTTTAACTGCAAGACACTTGTTTTCAAAAAGAATATCTTCTCCACTTTCAACCCGAGTAAGAATATTAAATACATTTTCTGAAGTAGAGTGTTTTGGTTTTTATTATATAGTGGGCATTTTATGTAAGACTTATATTTAACTTTTGTATTGTAATTCTATGTGACTCTTCTATTTATGTACAGTTATACTGTAAAAATTTTGCAAGGAATGATGATTGACAGTCCACAAATGATCATTGAAATCCTTCAATGAGCTAGGATCTGTGCCAGACACAGAGAAACAGTGGTCATCAAAAGAAATATAGTATTTCCACCATGGGATTTATAGTCTATCTGTGAAGATATGTTTTAAATGAATAATGGCAAGGTTTGGGGACACAAGAATTGCTTAATATGAGGGGACAGGGAAGATCTGTTGAGAGTGATTGATATTTTAAGTTGAGAGTGAAAGTATGAGTAGGATCTAACCAGTCAGGGGATTGAGCGGGGGTGAGGAGGTGTAAAGGAGCCCTGGTGATGCAGTGGTTAAGCACTCAGCTGCTAACTGAAAGGCTGGTGGTTCGAACCCACCAGCTGATCCGTGGGGGAAAGATGTGACAGTCTGCTTCCGTAAAGATTACAGCCTTGGAAACGCTATGGGACAGTTCTACTCTGCCCTATGGGGTCACTATGAGTTGGAATCGACTCAATTTCAGGTGAAGGAAACTTCATGAGCAAAATCCCAGAGCAGTTGAGAACTTAGTGTATTTCTTGAGCTGAGAAAAGACAGGGTTGACTAAAGCAGAGCAGACAAAGAGTAGACTGGAAAACAAGGCAGGACCAGGGAAACAACTTACTCTGGAGTATATTCTAAGGCAGTAGGAAACCTCTGAAATGTTTTAAGCAGGAGAATGACTTAATCTATTTACAACATAAAAAAAAAAAAAAACCCATTGCTGTCAAGTCAATTCTGGCTTATAGCGACCCTGTAGGACAGAGTGGAACAACTTAAATAGAACCCACTAACTCCTGGTTTGAGAATAGACTTCAGGAAAGAAGACAGTAAAGGCATGAAGTCAAGATAGAAGTTTATAATGAGTAAGTTTCGAACATAATGGTAGTCTACACTTGGATAATTGTTATGGAAAAGAAACTAGTGAAATGATTTGAGAGTTTTATAGAAGGCAAAATTGAGAGAATTCAGTCATTCCTTCATCTTTTCATTTACTAGAGTGTTAAATGACAGATTCTGGAGTTAAGTTTTAAAAATTTTAACAAATATTTTATCTGGGAGTACCTAATTGCTATAGCAAAAACGCCTGGCACTCGAGGAGATACCAAAGACTTCAATTTGAGAAAGATAGCAGTTTCCTTTTATACAAAGTTTTGAGGAAGTTAGTTGGGAAAAAGGAATAGGATCTGGAAAGTTGTCATTTAAACAAAGTTAGGTCATTTGGAAGCAGGGGCAAAATTGTGATTGGGCCAAATGTCATTTCTTCCATTTGTAATAGGTGCAAGGGTTCTTGGCTTTACTATGATGAAGTCTCAAGACAATGTGAGTTTGGAAAATACCAGTTAAGTAAGGGTTATATGTGGAGGCACCTGGGGCTGCTCTAAACTGGTTATGGTTATTTCTGCTTGACAAGAGGATAAAACCAGTTGTTATCGAGTCAACTCCGACTTATGGTGTCCCTATGCATGTCAGAGTAGAACTGTACTCCATAGGGTTTTTAGTGGCTGATTTTTCAGAAGTAGATCACCTAGCCTTTCCTCCAAGGTGCCTCTGAGTGGACTTGAACCTCCAACCTTTCGGTTAGCAGCTAAGCATGTTTGCACCACTCAGGGACTCCATTACTAGAGGATATACAGCACTTAATGAGTTGATTAGGGCCCAGTGAAAAAAGTGACCCAGGGCTGTTCTTATGAAATTTGTAAACTAGTGGAGGAGGCAAGCATCTAACCAAATAAATAAATGCATTATTACAAATTGATGGGGGTTCTGAAGGTAGAGGACAGTGTTAGTGTTTCCACAGTTATTTTCTCTGTCTTTTTATGGAAGTAGGTGAAGCTAAGAAAAGGGTTCTCTGGCAGAGTGACATGCAAGCTGAAATCAAAAAGACAAGGCGTAGGAATTAGTCGTGTTGGAAAAGGAAGGAGTAGGAGGTAGCAAAGTGTTCTATGAATTGGTTGATTACATTTCCATGGGAAGAGAGGGGAGTTAATCTAAGGTTACTCCCAGATTTGACACTAGAGTCATTTTTCATGATTGGGAAAAAAGCTGAGGGAGGAATCTAATCTTCATTGTAAAATTGACAGGAAAAAAACAAGTGATACTTGTTAAGATGATGTAAGTCAAGAGAAAATAGGAGAAGGCATGAATATAATGTGTTAATTTTATTAGTAGGAAATCAAAGAATTAACCAAAATCAGTGGCCGACTTTGAAAAACAAGTTATTCATGAAAATTCAGTTGTATTAATATCAATCTTAGCAAATGTTTGTGTTCATAGACAGAGGGTTAAAACTTCTTTGAGTGGTTCTGCAATCCATCTTGGCGTTCCTCCTCAGTACCGAAACTAGGCCTCCAATTCCCTGAAGAAATGTCCAGTCTTCTAAAAATCAAATGCCTATGCTCTTCAAAAGACTTCACCAAAAGAGTAAAAAGAGAACCTACAGACTGGGAAAAAATTTTGGGACAGTACAAGTCAGACAAAGGTCTAGTCTCCATAATCTACAAGAAAATCCAACACCTCTACAACAAAAAGACAAATAATCCTATTAAAAAATGGACAAAGGAAATGAACAGACACTTCACCAAAGAAGACAGTCAAATGGCCAACAGACACATGAGGAAATGCTCACAATCACTAGCCATTAGAGAAATGCAAATTAAAACCACAATGAGATACCATCTCACCCCGGCATTACTGGCACGAATCAAAAACACTGGAAACAACAAATGTTGGAGGGGCTGCGGGGAGATCGGAACTCTTATGCACTGCTGGTGGGAATGCAAAATGATACAACCATTTTGGAAAATGATACGGCGCTTCCTCAGAAAGCTAGAAATAGACATACCATTCGATCCAGCAATCCCACTCCTAGGAATATATCCTAGAGAAATAAGAGTCGTCACTCGAATAGACATATGCACCTATGTTCATGGAAGCATTGTTCACAATAGCAAAATGATGGAAACAACCTAGATGCCCATCAACAGATGAATGGATAAACAAACTATGGTACATACACACAATGGAGTATTATGCAACGAGAAAGAACAATGATGAATCTGTGAAGCATCTCATAACATGGATGAAACTGGAGGACATTATGCTGAGTGAAATAAGTCAATCACAAAAGGACAAATACTGTATGAAACCTCTATTGTAAAAACCCATGAAAAAGTTCACACATAAAATGTAACAATCTTCGTTGGTTACCAGGGACGGGAGGGGTGGGGGGAAATACTAAATAGGCAATAGATAAGTGGTATCTTGGGTGAAGGATGAGACAGTACACAATACAGGGGAAACCAGCACAACTTGTACAAGGAAAGGTCATGGAAGCCCCATAGACACATCCAAACTCCCTGAGGGACTGAATTGCTGGGTGGAGGGCTGTGGGGACCATGGTCTCAGGGAACATCTAGCTCAATTGGCATAACACAGTTTACAAAGACAATGTGTACATTCTACCTTGGTGAGTAGCATCTGGGGTCTTAAAAGCCTGTGAGCAGCCATCTAAGATACTCCACTGGTCTCATCCCTTCAGGAGCAAGGGAGAATGAAGAGAACAGGATACAAGGAAAAGATTAGTCCGAAGGATTAATGGGCCACAGCTACCAAGGCCTCCACCAGACTAAGTCCAGTACAGCTAGAGGGTGCCTGGCTACCACCACTCACTGCTCTGACCAGGATCACAATAGAGGGTTCTGGACAGAGCTGGAGAAGGATGTAGAAGAAAATTCTAACTCACAAAAAAAAGACCAGATTTACTGGCCTAAAGGAGACTGGAGAAACCCTGAGAGTATGGCTCCCAGACACCCTTTTAGCTCAGTGGTGAAGTCATTTCTGAGGTTCACCGTTCAGCCGGGGAGTGGACAGCCCCATAAAACAAAGTGGAACTAATGAGGCACAGCAGTCCAGGGATAAGGGCCAGAAGGCAGAAGGGGACAGGGAAGCTGGTGATAGGGAACCCAAGGTTGAGTAAGGATATTGTTGATGTGTTGTGAAGTTGTTAAC
Organism: Dugong dugon; assembly: GCA_030035585.1. NCBI lineage: Eukaryota > Metazoa > Chordata > Mammalia > Sirenia > Dugongidae > Dugong > Dugong dugon. The sequence goes on along the minus strand of CM057462.1, from coordinate 13,557,581 downwards.
CATTGTCATAGGGCAACGTGTACTGTTAAAGGAGAAACTATTTTGTTCTGTAAGCCTTCATCTAAAGTGAGAATAGCACAATTGGAAGAGCGTAGTCGATGTCACTGAACTGTGCATGTAGAAATTTTTGAAATGGTGTATCTTTGGCTATGTATATTTTCACCAAAAAAAACCCAAAAAGTTGAGAAGGGAGAGGGTTGACATGTTGTGGGGTTGTTAACCAATGTCATAAAACAATATGTGTACTACTGTTTCATGAGAAACTATTTATTCTGTAAGCCTTCACCTGAAGTACAATTAAAAAAAAAAAATGTCCAGAGTGACAAGTTCTTTGTAACTCCCTATAAACACTGATACATCTGGAGGGTAGGAACCATTCCATAGGTAAATGACCAGAGGACACTCCTGTCAATGTAGGCTGCCATAAAGCTCTGAGGGGGCCATGAAGCCTGAAAATATCCATGCTTCCTTCTCTATTTGCCACTTAGGGGTTCCAATGAGCTAGCTGGACATAGTGAAACAATTGATGAGGGTTCTGAAGGTAAAGTTGACAAGGATTTGCATATACTGCTGGTTGGGGGTTTACTGGAAAACAATTTTAAAAACTACATAAATTTGTACATGTGCTATAACAACAGTAATATATACACATGTATATTAAGATAAATAATAATAAAATATAAGTAAGATAAATAGTCTTTACTATTCATACTGGTATTATTTAAATAGCCCTAAATTGGAAACAACCCATGTGGATCAACAAAAGGATGGATAAGTTCTGATAGATTCTATTTATACTACTGCAGCAAAAAGAATAAATCAAAGGTAGATGCAACAATGTGGATGAACTTCAGAAATATAATGTTGAGTGAAAGAAGCCAGACAAAGATTGCACCCCGCAAAGCTGGGATTGAGACCTTATTAGTGAAGGTGTGTGTATTAGTTATCTATTATTGCCTCACACATTACCACAAAGAACACACATTGTCTTATAGTTTCTGGAGGTCAGGAGTCCAGACATGGCTTAGCTGAGTCCTCTGCTCAGTGTCTCAGCAGGCTACAGTCACTGGACAGCCACTGTGAGGGATAGGCTGAAGGCAGCAAAAGCTATGCTGTCAGATACCACTGGGCACCCTGCACTCTTCTCCCACAGCTTTGTTATCCAGCAATTTAGTCTCCCCAGATAGCAGGAGAAAAAGTGAACTGACCAAGTGCACAGACCCCCAGGCAGGTGGTGGGTACTTACTTTCAGGTACCTTTCCAGAAGAACCCTGGCTGATGTAACCCATCAGTCCTTGTGCCAATGAGGCTGGGATCATTTGTTGCAGCCTGGTGAGACACTAAGCCATATCTGGATTCCTGACCCACAGAAACTATGAGGGTCTGCCTGCACAGTGTGGTTTCAGCCCACTGGATGGCAGAGAAGCTGGGTGACCTGGGCCAGAGCTGTTCCACCAGACAAGCAGAAAGCAATTCTCCAAGGTACTGGTGAGCTGCAGTTGGTGGGCCAGTGTGCAGGAGTTGAGGCACCACTGGGCACGAAGGCTGGAATGCATGGTGTTTGCAACAGAAGAGTTGTGACATCTTGGCTGCACAACTGAGGTTGGTAGGCAGGTGTGTAGAGGAATTTGGGTGCCACTCCAGTAGCAAGGCCTGGGACTTAGGGTCCTCTTCTTGAGGGCTGTGGGAAACAAACCTCTAGGGGTATAGACTAATTGTGAGTGGTGCACTGAAGAATTTGGGGTCGCCCTGCAGCATGTAGCCTGGAATGCGCCGTGTCTGTGTCATATGGGCCATGGAAAACAAGCCTATAAGATGCAAGTGCAGCTGGTTAGCGACTGTGCAGAGGGATTAAGGGTGCCTCTGCAAGTGGGAGTCTTGAGTGTGCAGTATCCATGTTGGGAGGGCCACAGGAAAGTGGTGGCTAGGCCGAGGCTTCAAGATCATCACAGGACTGTGTGTTCTGGGCACGTGGCTTGGGTAGAGCACCACCAGATGTCCTCATTCCCACAGCGCTGACCCACTGGGGAGCAGATGGATCCAGATATAGACGTTCCCTTCCTTCTGCAGTGTCTCTCCAGTGCCCTCTACTGATAAAGCGTAACGCCATGCTCAATGTAAAAGAGAAATACTTAAATAATCCAGTCCTTTATCACGTAGAAGATATTGAAAATGAATACTGTAGCTGAGATGAATAATAACCCTTTGTCTACTCAGCTTCCATATGCACTCTACACACATTTGAATTCCTTTACCATAATAAAACAACTCTGCATTTCCACCTTAAAGGGTGCAAGTAAAGAAATTCTAACCTTTCCCAAAATGAGAAGATTCACAGTCTCAATAGTCACTGTGTTCCCATCACAGGCTATATTAATTACTCCTCAAATTTAGTCACAATCTCACTGAATATTGTTACCTAAAGACTACATCATAAAGTTAACGTCCAATAACTTGTATATAAAATAAAAATGGGAAGTAGGAGATGGAAGAAATGAGTGGTTAGTTCGTGTAAATAAACATATAAAGAAATACATGCATATAACGAGCAAAGAGAAAATATATAAAACTGCTACAGTTTTTGCTTCTGCAATTGGTCACAAGGTTGTAGTTGGCATCCTTCTTCAATGACCAGTTCCATATTTCCTTTGCTTTCAGCCAGAACCTGGGTTCTGCACCTGAAAGAGTGACCTAATCCTTCATTCCCAAAGGGTCTAAGTCCTCCATCATCCTGCCTTTTAGTTGTTGCCATTTTCTATTAACTTTTACTTTGGAGCGTCAAAGTACTAGGAGATTCTAGACTTACTCCTCTTTTCTTCAGTTGTGCAGCAGCAACCTGATTTGGATCCCTCACACCACCCATAGATTAAGAACTCCCTCCTCCCCCTTTTTTTCTTCTTGGTTTAGTGGCATAAGAAGCCCCAAATAGCCAGGTGGCAATCTCATCGTTCAACTTATTGGAACTACAATTGTTCCTCTTGGGGGAAACATACCATCATTAGGGACTAACAGCTCCAAATCTCCAAAACTCAAAGTTGCTGGGATTGGAAGCAAAAATTCTGGTCAGTCAAGCTACTCTCATGCTCATTCATCGATTCCTGGACCCATGTATTCTGGCTGTGAGGAGACAGCACCATATAAGGGTCTTTGATTCAAAGCACATACTGTGTCCTGTAAGACAGAACCCTATCTTTTCAGAGGGTTGTCTCCCAATTGGCGCTGTAACTGAATTTTCAGTGAGCCATTCCACTTCTCAATTAGGCCAGCTACTTCTGGGTTTTGAGTATATGGTAATACCAGTTGATTCCATGGGCATGTTCCCATTGTTGCACTTCCTTTGCAATGAAACGTGTTCCTTGATCAGAAATAATTCTGTGCAGAACGCCATGACTTCAGATAAATCGTTTTGTGAGTTCATGGAAGGTGGTGCCAGCAGAAGCATTACAAGTAGGAGTAAATCCATATCATGCAGGTATGTCTATTCCAGTCAGGATGAATCTTTGCCACCTCCATGATAGAAGGGGTCCAGTGTAATCAGCTTGTCACCAGGTGGCTGGCTGATCCTCTCTGGGAAATGGTGTCATATTGGGAACTCAGTGTTGGGTTTTGCTTTTAACAGGTTAGGCACACAGCAGTAGTATCAGCTGGGTCAGTCTTGGTAAGGGGAAACCCATACTGTTGAGCCTTTATGCTTGTCACCATGGCCATTTTGTTCATGGGCCCATCGAACAAGCACTGCAGTGGCTAAGGAAAGTAACTGACATCTCAAGAGTGCATCATTTTGTCCACCTGGTTATTAATAGTCTCCAGTGGTTCACCTTTGGTGGGCATTCACATGGGACACAAATATCTTAATAGTCTATGCCTTTTCAGAGAGGTTCATTCACAGACTTCTTTGTCACAAATCTTTCAATCTGTTCCTTTCACATCCTTGACCATCAAACCATTGGTAACTGCCCATAAGTTAGTATGTATCCATACTTATGGCCATCTCTCACTCCAGACCCACTGGGCAGCCAAAATATACTGCTTTAACTTCTGCTACTGATGGTTTTCCTTTGCCAGTGTTCTTCAGGGTCACTCCTCAATGAGGTTATAGTGTTGTAGCTTTCCACTTTCAGATGATACCAGCATATTGTGCAGACTCATCTCTAAACCAAGCTTGGTCTCAGTCAGCTGGGCATAAGAAATACCCCAGGAAACTATAGGCATGGATTGAGGGAGAGGAGGCAGTGCAACCAGAATTGATGTTGAAAGAATCTTCGCTACCTATTCATACAACTTGCACTTACTGGAACTTCCTGAATTTGATCTCTCATACTGTATACCATTTCCATTTGATGATAGATTGCTGCTGTATGCCAAACTTGTGGTTAAATGGGTCAGATAACACCCAGTTCCCGATGGGAAACTCAGGCCACATGGTCACCTGATCCCCGCGGTTAGCTGTTTAATCTCTACCAAGGCCCAGTGGCAAGCCAGAAGCTATTTCTTGAAAGAATAGTTAACCACAGAAGAAGGCATAGGTTTGCTCCAAACTACTAGAGGTCTGTGCTATTATTTCCAGTTGGTGCTTACCGGAGACTTCCAACAGCATCCTATCTACCATGGATACTTCAAGTATCATTGAGTTGGCTGGATCATACGGACCAAGTGCTTGAGCAACTTATACTGAAGCCTGAACTTGCTGCAGAGCCTTCTCTTGCTCTAGTACCCACTTGAGACTTGAAGCCTTTCTGGTGACTCTGTAGATAGGTTAAAGCACACACAAACGTGGTATATTTTGCCTTCAAAAATCGAAAACACCTACCAAATGTGCCTTTTTTGGGGGGAGTAGGTGGTGTGAGGGGCAGTAACTTGCCTTCCATCTTGGAGGGGATATCTTGACATGATCCAGGCCACTGAACCCCTAGAAACTTCACTGAGTTTGCTGGCCTCTGAATCTCCTGCCTGCAATTTTACATGTGTCTTATAAATGTATCTAAAATGTTTGCTACTTCCTGCTCATCAGATCGCTCTGGCATAATGTCAACACAGTAGACCAGCATGATGTTCTGTAGAATGTCAAGACCTCTGTAGACAAATTATGGCAGAGAGCAGGGTTATTGATATAACTCTGAGGCAATGCTGTAAAGGTACACTGTTGGCTCTGCCAGGTTAAAGCAAACTGCTTCTAGTTGTCCCTTCAAATTTGATATGGAGAAAAAGGCATTAGCTAGGTCTGGAGCCACATACCAAGTGCCAGGGACTGTGTTGATTTGCTCTGGTAAAAATACTAGGTCTGGGACAAGATCTACAATCAGAATGACCATGTGATTAAGTTTATGATAGTCCATGGTCTAAGATTCATGAGACTTCTCATAGGCAAAAGTAGTGAGTTAAATGGAGATGTGATAAGTATCACGACCCCTGCTTTTTTCAACTCTTTGATGGCTGCATTAATTTCTGCAGTTTCCTCAGGAATGCATTATTACTTCACTTTATTATCTTTATTATCTTGATGAGGAGTTCCAGGAGCCTCCATTTAGCTCTTCCTCTCATGGATCAGAGAGCTGTTTGTGGAATCCTGCCAGTTTCCAAGAATGTCTATTCCAATTATACATTTTTTTTGTTGTTAGCTGCTATCGACTTGGCCCCCAACTCATGGCAACCCATGAACAACCAAACAAAATGCTGCCTTGTCCTGTGCCATCCCTATGATTGGTTGCAGATCACACCATTGTGACCCATACGATTTTCATTGGCTCATTTTCGTAAGTAGCCTTTCTTTCTAGTCCGTCTTAGTCTGAAAGCTCTGCTGAAACATGTTCAGCAGCACAGCAATACACAAGCCTTACTGACAGGTGGTGGCTGTGCATGAGGTTCACTGGCTGGTAATCAAAACCAGGTCTACCGCATGGAAGGTGAGAATTCTACCACTGAACCAATACCTCAGTTATACATTTAGGAATGGGGAAATAACCACAGGGTGGGTCCATGGTCCAACTGGACCCATCATGAAATTGGAATTGAAGTTAAGACTGCATCTATCACCTGACCACTTTAAGATTCCACTTTGACTGGGCCATAATGGTATTTTAGATCTCCAGGAATGAGTATTCCCAGTGTATAGTTACTCTAGTAAAGGACTCCAGGTTCCTTTGGTGGATGGCTTGGAGGAATATTTATAGTGTGGACTTGAGGTAATGGTGCAGTGTCCTTCCTTCAGTGAAGATGCTGTGGATCTGTGAATTTCTTTAGGTTTGAAAATTGGGTAAAATCCTGCAATTCTCCACTGTGGCGACTCAAGTCAGGTTTTTGGCTACCAGACTTTAGACTTTCTTGTTGTATAGATCAAGCAGTATTATAGCACCGAGATTGGAAACTATGGCCCATGGGACAAATCTGGCCCTCTGGCTGCCTTTCATAAATAAAGTTTTATTGGAATACAACCGTGCTTTACATATTGTCTATGGCTTCTTTCATACTGCAATAGCAGAAATTGCAACAGACTATATGGTTCACAATGCCTAACATATTTTCTCTGTGACCCTTTACAGAAAAAGTTTGCTGATCCTTGCCATAGTAGACTGCCCATCTATTTCATTCCTAGAGACACCATGATCAGATAGCCACCACCAAAGATCTCTGTAGGTCAAGGAATTCTTTTTTTTTTTTTTTTTTATATATATATATTTTATTGTACTTCAGGTGAAAGCTTACAGAGCAAATAGTTTCTCATGAAATAGTAGTACACATGTTGTTTTTTTTTGACATTGGTTAACAACCCCACAACGTATTAAGCCTCTAAATTCTCAACCTTGTTTTTTGATGAAAATTACAGATGGCCAAAGATACACCGTTTCAAAATTTTCTACATTCACAGTTCAGTGACATGACTACGCTCTTCCAACTGTGCTGTTATTCTCACTTAAGATGAAGGCTTACAGAACAAAATAGTTTTTCATTTAACAGTTACTACACATGTTGCCCTATGACAATGGTTAACAATCTCACAGCACATCAAGAATATCCTTACTCCACCTTGTGTTCCCTATCACCAGGGGGCTTCCTTGTCCCCTTCTGTCTTCTGGACCTTGTCAGTGGACTATTGTACCTCTTTAGTCTCATTTGTTTATTTATTTATTTTTATTTTATTTAAACACCATTTCAAAACTTTTTACTTACACATTTAAGTGATATTGACTATGCTCTTCCAATTGTGCTGCCATTCTCGCCCAAGATGAAGGCTTACAGGACAAAACAGCCTCCCATTTAATAGTTACTACAAATGTTGCCCTATAGCAGTGGTCAACAATCTCACAATACATCGACAGTGTCCTTATTCTATTTGTGTTCCTTATCATCAGTTTCCTACTCTCCCTCTGCCTTCTGGCCCTTGTCACCGGACTCCTGTACATCGTTAGTCCCATTTAGTTTTACTGGGCTGTCCATTCCCAGGCTTAACATCGAACCTTGAAGGTAACTTCCCCTCTGAGCTGAAAGGGTGTCTGGGGGCCACACTCTCGAGGTTTCTCTAGTATTCTTTAGGCCAGTATGTCTGGTCTTCTTTTTTTTTTTTTTTTTTTGGGAGTTAAAATTATGCTCTACATCCTACTCCAGCTCTGCCCAGAACCCTCTGTTGTGATCCTGGTCAGAGGAGTCATTGGTGGTAGCCGGGCACCATCCAGCTGTACTGGGCTCAGTCCCGTGGAGGCCTTGGTAGCTGTGGACCATTAGTCCTTCGGACTGATCTTTTCCTTGTATCCTGTTCTCTTCATTCTCCCTTGTTCCCGAAGGGATGAGATCAGTGGAGTATCTTAGATGGCCGCTCATAGGCTTTTAAGACCTCAGACACTACTCACCAAGGTAGAATGTAGAGCATTATCTTTATAAGTAGTGTCATGCCAATTGAGCTAGATGTTCCCCGAGATCATGGTCCCCAGAGCCCTCCGTCCAACAACTCAGTCCCTCGGGGGGTTTGGATGTGTCTATAGGGCCTCCATGTGTAGGTCAAGGAATTCTGATTACTGGCATGTTCCCACTGCCCTTTATAGTTGATTTCCACACTTTGTCTTCGGTGGTTAAGTGTTGCCACTTGGCCTTTGCTACTCTGGGCTCCCATCATCCCCACTGAAATCAGGGAACTCATCTCAGTGGTGGTATTCCCCACAGTCCTAGCTGACCTATAAAGGAGAGAAACCACAGAGCTTTTCAAGGATGCAGCTACTCCCCTCATGAATTTCATGAAGAGTGTCTTCTGGGTCCTTTCTTGGAACATAGGTACAGATCACACATGATAAATCTAATGCAACATTCCTCTCTAAGCCTCTGGATTCTCTCCTCCACATTATGCCAGGCAAGCATACTTAACTGTAGGCCACCATTGAGTCTAAGTTTCAGTCATCCAACCAATTAAATGGTTAGATCCAGCCCTAGCTGTATTAGATAATATGTTAAATCCAGAATGTCTAAGTAAGTGTTCCTATGCCAATGAATTTGGCTCAATCTACTGTTATATTCCACTCTCCTTGATCTAAGAACCTTAGAGCCCATTCCCATACATGTTTCCCAGGTTATTAAACTAAAAACCAAACCCGTTGCCATCGACTCAATTCCGACTCATAGCTACCCTATAGGACAGAGTAGAACTGCTCCGTAGGGTTTCCAGTGAGCGCCTGGTTGATTCAAATCGCCGACCTTTTGGTTAGCAGCTGAACCCTTACCCACTATGCCACCAGGGTTTTCCCCGGGGTTATTAGCCAAACTTTTCTACTAGCAAAGGCTTAGAGTTATTTTGGTGTGTAAACTATTTCCTCCTGCATTATATTGTATACTTGTTTCCCCCACTCACCCCGGAGCATGCTGATATTTTCCAATAGTGGCAACAGGGGGTAGTTGTGATGGATCTTGGAGAGTGAGCATTCCCTTCCAAGGTATCTGCCCCAAGTGAGATTACCACATAGTTTTCAAGCAGAAAAAGACTAGTCTCCTCAGAAACCAAAGGGCAAGCTACTCCCACTGATAAAGGAGGCTCAGAATGACTTGGGAGTTCAAGGTTGTGAGTTTCATCTGGGTCCAACTAGATATCCCCATTCCAAGTATCAGGTTCGCATTCTTCCCTGACCAGTGCCTTAATTTTCACATGAAAAACTTGGTGAGACAGAATTTAACTATGGTTATAACTCAACATGTACAATTAAACTTTGCATTTGATTTTCAGCAGTATCAGCCTGCAGCTACAAGAAATAGAGTTTCTTAAGGGCTGTTATGGAAGCTCTTTGGTTCTCAGGACTGGACTTGAGCTGCAAGTTAGCAGATCTGAGATTTTTTTTCTGTGCAATTGCACTCGAAAGAGTCCATCCCTCACCACAAACCTCATAGTTATTATTACTGCTATAATGATCAAGGGCAGTAGCCACCTGGACTCCCAAAGCAAGTGCTTTAGTTGGCACTTCATCACAGTCAACCACAGGTGATAACTTGATTAATGTAATGCTGCTGAATACCTTTTCCACTGGCAAGGAACTCAACACTTTGCTTAAGCCCAGAGTTGTCTATCTCCTGGAATCACTCCTGTATCAATTCTACATAAGACGGGGTCCAGTCAGAAGACAGAAGCCACACCTTTAGACAGGAGAAATGTAATATGAGGATGTAAGTAGACCTCTAAAGGTTACCCTGGGGTTGATGGAGAGTACTCAAGGAGGGTCAAACTTGGAGGAGGGTTCCCTCCCCAAGATTGTGATTTAGGCTTTGTTGGAAAAGATGTCATTACAGTCCACTGGATGGTGAAGAAGTTCACTGGGTTGTCTGGTCCAGAGTTAGTCCACAGTCATGGGCAAGCAGGAAGCAATCCTCTGGGATGCAGACAAGCCATGGCTGATGAGCAGATGTGCAGAGGGAATCCTGATGCCACTACAGTACAAGACCTAGAGCATTAGGTATCCACATCAGGGGGCCATGGGAAATAAGTCTCTGGGGTCCAGGCAAGTCGTGGCTGGTAGGTAGGTGTACGAGGTAGTGAGTGTCCTGTTTTGGGTGGAAATATTTTCTGAAGGAATAGCTAGAGGTAAGAAAATAAAGAGGCAAGTGTCCCAGACCCCCCCAAGTTCCAACAAGGAGATCAGGAATGTCTTAATTGAAAATTTTTCTCATCTCTATAACGCCCAACAGGAGTTTAGACTTATAAGACAAGCTAACTAACATTCAAGTCTGAGTCAGCACTTCTTAACTGGGTGACATTATGCCAATTTCTAATTCTTTTTGAACCTAGATTTCCTCAGCTATTAAATTATGGATAGAATAATATCCAACTCGGAAAGTTAAGATAATTGAATGAGATTATATATGTAAAGCTTCCAACAGAATCTCTGGCACATATGAGTGCTAATTTTTACTTTCAATATTCATATTGTATAGTATTCTACATTTTTAAATGACCTTTACATATGTAACTTTATCTTCTGCAGAGAGATGGCCAAGAATTATGTTTGATGACTGGTAAGTAATGCCTTTTGCTCAGTGACTGATGTTTTGAGACAGGACTCCAGAAACAACTGTACAAAGAGGAATTAAGACCAACTTATCCACTTAAATTCATGAGCTGCTGAGAGGAAGAACCTTGGAAGCAAGAGAAGGTGTGTTTAGGCATATTTGACTATCAGCCTCCCAGGATGGCAGCCATAGACATGTCATCTGCATGTGGTAAGTCTTTGTTGATGCTTCTTTTCAGGTATTCTACTTTAGGTTACTCTTGTGCAACACAGTAGGTTCAGTGCTCAGTCATGCTGTGGGCCACCTAATAAGTGCTGAAGTGGGCCAGAAGGTGAATACATCAGGTTCCTGGTATTTGAGATGGAAGGAGCAGTTGTGTATGCTTTGGGAGGAAATGTTGCATATTCGCATTCATGAATTTTATCTTCATTGAATTAACAGTTATACCTCTCTGAATTTCAATTTCTGTACCTATAAAATGGGATTGTTAATCCCTTCATGGGTCACAAGACCCAGAGTCCCCTCTTCTGGCTCTAGGTAAACCAGGCTGCTTTGGCATTTTAAGAAGTGGTGTGTTTGTGGTAAGTTATGTGCATGGTATGGAACAGCTTCTAGGCATGTGTCAGTATTGTGGACCAGCACAGAATCTCATACTATCTTTCTTCTCTGTAAGGTCATCTATCTCATGATTCTTTGTCTTCGTGAGGGAAAGTCAGAGGAGGCAAGGATGGTGGCTGGGTTGCTGTCAGATTCTTCTCAGGCAAGTGGGAAGTTGACTTTGTTTCTGGAAGCTAGCCATGTCCCCTCATAATGACCCCAAGCTTCTTAAGGAAATATGACTCTGCTCAGGGACTGAGTCTCCAGATGCATTTCCCCAAGACAAAGGACATCTCATAGTTATACAGGGATTACACTGGAAATGATCCTGTGTTCTCAATATTTATGAATTCTTTCTCTCAATCGTGCTTGTGTGCATTTTGTTTTGTTGACTGCTCTGTTAGACACTAAGGAAGAAGATGAAGTGTCTAATCTCAAGGAATTTGTTCTGCCAATATGGAAAGAATTCATCCATTTTGTGCATTTTATAGAGTGCTGCAATGTGCTCAGGACTAGCTGCAACTTACGGAAAGAGGGAACAGTCTAATTGTAGAGATAAGTCCAGTCATGTGCTAGTGGTGCTGTAAAACCAGATGACTGCATGAGATTACCAGGCCGTGTCTATAGATAGAAGAGGTCTGAGCACTCATTCCTGGAGTAGACAATGTGAGGCCACAGAACCCCATCTAGGCATCATGTCTTCCCTTCTCAATCCCTCATCCATCTTCTTGTGAACACTAAAGGAGATGGTATTTGGCTGAAGTCTGCATGTGTGTGATGGTTTAGGACTTGGTGACCTTTGAGGATGTGGCTGTGGACTTTACCCAGGAGGAGTGGACTTTGCTGAATCAAACTCAGAGAAATCTCTACAGAGATGTGATGCTGGAGAACTACAGGAACCTGGTCACACTAGGTAAGGCTGGTGTCATTAATTCATTTAGTCCTTTATAGAATGGATTATTTTTAAAACCTGTGGAGCAAATGGGAATATAGTGGTAAATGTGGCAGAAGTGGTTCCTGTCTTAAATAGGCATTTCCATCTCATGGCTTCCCCATGAAAATGAAGATCTCTCTAAATAAATGACTTTATTTCCCCTATGGATTGCAAATCTTAGGGCTTCCTAAATGCATAAAATTTCAAGTGTTTCAATTCTTTTTTTTTTTAATTGTAGTAAACATATATGTAACAAATTGTTTGGCATTTCAACATTCTTCACGTGTAAAATTTAGTGACATTAGTTATGTTGATCATATTGTTGAACTATTACCATTATCCATTTCCAAATTTTCCCATCACCTTTAACAGCTCAGTATCCCCTTAGTAGTGAGTCTCACTTTTCCCCTTCCTCCCACCAGCCCCTAGTTAACCACTAATAGATTTTGGTCTCTATAATCCTAGACATTTCATATAAGTGGAATCATACAATGTTCATTTGTGGCTGACAGATTTCACTCAGCATAATATTTTCAAGATTTATCCATGTTTTAGCATGTATCAAGACTTCATTTTTCTTTATGACTAATATTCCATTGTATGTATATGCCACTTTTTGTTCATTCATCTGTTGCTTGACATTTAGGTTATCTCCACCTTTTGGCTATTGTGAATAATGCTGCAGTGAACGTTGGTGTACAAGTATCTGTTTGCATTCCGGCTTTCAATTCTCCGATCCCTAATCCTTTTGAGGCCCAGAGAGAAAGTATGTTTGAATTTTTGATCCTTTCAAAAGAACTTTACTACACTTATTAAAAATTTGGTGTGGTTATTTTGCTGTTCTGAAGTTAGACTTGACCATCTTCAGAATCCCTGAAGGCTAAAGTTTTGGTTCCTGATTTATGGAAAAGTTTGTTATTTACTGAACTGTCTTTCTTTCATGTGTCTTTCCCCTTTAGCAAGGTACCACTTATGCAAACCTGGTCTGATCTCTCAACTAGAAGGTGAAGAGCTGAGAACAGTGGAGAAAGGAGTTATCCAGAGTGAGTAAACAGACAGATATAAGTTATTATGAAGAGCAGTCCTAGTCTGGGAGATGGCAGTACATGTGGAAATGTCCATTGGGAAACATTTTAAGGTGTACTCTTTTCTAGAACATTGAGTCCATTTTGTTTCTGAGATTCCTCATGTAGATTCAACTTCCTGTCATTTTGTCAGACTGGTGGCTTGCATGTTGGTAAGATGCTGGAAGCATGCCATTGGTATTCCAAATACCAGCAAGGTCACCTGTGGTGGACAGGTTTCAGCAGAGCTTCCAAACTAAGACAAACAAGGAAGAAAGGCTCGGTGATTATTTCCAAAAATTAGCCCATGAAAACTTTATGAATCACGACAGAATATTGCCCAATATAGTGCTAGCTAGATGAACCCTCTAGGTTGAAAGGAACTCAAAATACACAGTGGCTGCAACAGTGGACTCGAGCATATCAACAGTCATGAAGATTTGGTGCAGGACTGGGCAATGTTTCATTCTGTTGTACCTGGGGTTGCCGTGAGTCGGAGCCAACTTGTTGGCAACTAACAACATCTATCTTCTCAATCTCTTGGCCTCACAGAAAAATCTGTGGCATTTTTTTCTTAATTTTTTAATGCACGTATTTGTCCATTTTTTCCCACTCTTTCCTTGATAATCCCATCTTTCTGATTATTGTCAGTCTCATTTCTTAGTAAATGATCTTGAAACCATGTAAATAATTACCTCTGATTTTTGACACCTTGTCCTTATCACTGCCAAACTCTTGACATAGCCAAACATTTAAAATCTGTTTTTTTATTTTAACAATTTAAACCATATTTCAGATTAGTATTGTAAAATATATATAACGATCTCTAACATCTTTATCTGCCACAATTTATTTCTTCAAAACAGTTTTTTTTAAATTTTATTTCAGAATTGGACTTGCAATTTAAAGCCATAGTGTCAGCACCTCAGCAAGATATTTCTGGGGAAAAAGTTTCCAGTGGAATACAGCTGGTAAGATTTTCAAGTTGTGATTTCTTTCCTCCACATTAGTAATAGATGGAATGCCATAAGATAGAACCAAAACCAAATCAAACCCATTGGTGCTGAGTCGATTCCAACTCATAGCAACCCTATAGGACAGAATAGAACTGCTCCATAGTGTTTCAAAGGAGTGGCTGGTGGATTCAAACTGCTGACCTCTTGGTTAGCAGCGTTAGCATGCTGTAGCTCTTAACCACTGTGCCAGCAGGACTCCATAAGATAGAACCCAAAAAACAAAAAACTCATTGCCATTGAGTCGATTCAGACTCAGAGCAACCCTATAGGACAGAGTAGAACTGCCCCATAGGGTTTCCAAGGAGCAGCTGGTGGATTTGAACTGCTGACCTTTTGGTTAGCAACTGAACTCTTAACCACTGCACCACTAGGGCTCCATAAGGTAGAACAGCAGCCCAAAAATAATGAAAAGCATATGAAGCAAATAGCATTTACCCAAGAGAAAACAGAATCTCTAGAGAGATTCTTTGAATATTATAAATTTGGAGAATACACTACACTTATCTCAAAACCTGTTTCTTCACAGAGAGTTACCACAAGTGAGCATCCTCACATATTTAACATATTTGATACATAAATTAGTCTTAACAATTATTAGACAAACTGTCTCTAAAAAGCCCTGTGGAAGTAGAGACTATAATACAGTCTCTTGGCTGTATGATCACATAATTCAACTTGAAATAACTAAAAACAGGACAGAAACTATACATGCAGTGAAAATGGTAAAATCTTCATTCATAGTAGTATTTCCTATATATAACAAGAATCATGATGAGAATGTAATTGTAATGGATGTGAAAAAGCTTTTAGTCATCATTTGTCTCTTCATCAACAGGAGCAAATCCACACTGGGGTGGAACATTATGACTGTAAACAATGTGGAAAAGCCTTCAGTGAACATTCATGCCTTGAGACTCACATGAGAACTCACATTAGAGAGAAATCACATAAGGGTAATCAACATGGAAGAGCCTTCAGTAAGAACTCTAGCTGTACTGTGATCAAAAGAACCCAGATTGGGCAGAAATCTTCTGAGGATTATCAATGTGAAAAAGCTTTCAATCAACTTCGAAATATTGTGCACAAAAAAACTCACCCACGAGAAAAACTATATGAGTGCAAAGACTGTGGGAGAGCCTTTGCTAATCAGTCATACCTTAAGGTACATGTGAGATCTCACATTGGAGAAAAACCCTATATATGTAAGGAATGTGGGAAAGCCTTCACTAATTCCTCACACCTTACAGAACATGTAAGAATTCACAGTGGAGAAAAGCCTTATGTGTGTAAGGAATGTGGGAAAGCCTTCACTCAGTCCTCAGGACTTATGTTACACAGCAGAACTCATACTGGAGAAAAACCATATGAATGTAAGGAATGTGGGAAAGCTTTCACTGATTCCTCAAGTCTTAATCAACATGTAAGAATTCACAGTGGAGAAAAGCCATATCAATGTAAGGAATGTGGGAAAGCCTTTACCCAATCCTCAGGCCTTACTGTACACTTAAGAACTCACACTGGAGAGAAGGCCTATGAATGTAAGGAATGTGGGAAAGCTTTTACTCGTTCCACAAGCCTTAATATGCACATGCGAACTCATACTGGAGAAAAACCCTATGAATGTAAGGAATGTGGGAAAGCCTTTAGATATTCCACATGCCTTAATATTCATATGCGAACCCACACTGGAGAGAAACCCTACGAATGTAAGGAATGTGGAAAAGCCTTCATTCAGTCTTCAGCACTTTCTAAACATGTAAGAAATCACATGAGAGAGGTTCTATGAATGTAAAGTATGTGAAAAAGCCTTTAAATGTATGGCAGACTTTAACAGTCATATCCGAACTCATCTGGTGAAAGACCAGTGACCTTCCATAATATATAAGAACTTAGAGTGGACAAAAACTCCATTAATATAAGGAATGTGGAAGAGCCTTCATTAATTTTTCATACCTTAGAGAACAATTAAGAACTCTTATTGGAGAGAAGCTTTTGGCTTATAAGGCATGAAGGAAAGCATTTACTCATTCCACAATGCTTATTTTACACATCTAAAATATGACAAAACCCCTAGGAAGGTGAGGAAAGTGGCACAACCTTTAAATATTTCACATGCCATAATACATGAAATCTCATATTGATGAAAGACTCTATGTATGGAAATCACATTGTAAAACCTTAATAGCCACATGAGAATTCACACTGGAGTAAAACCCTGTGAATGTAAAGGTACAGGAAGACCTTCACTTGTTCTTCATATCTTACCATTTAAGAACTCAGTTGAAAAATATCCTATGAATTTAAGGAATATGAGAAAGCTTTTGGAATCTCCTCACAACCTAGTATGTATGAATTCACACTAAAGCTGTACAAATGTAAGACGTGGAAAACCCTTCACTGATTCCTCGGGTCTTACTGAATAAGATCTTGCAGTGGAGAGAAACCCTGTGAATGTAAGATATGTGGGAAAATTGTAGTTCTGCCTAATACTTTAATATCCAACTGATTTCCTGTAATAGGAGTGAAGAAAAACTTTATGATTGTAAGAAATGTTGGAAAATCATTGTTTTTTCATTTGATTGTCCATTATTCTTTAGTAAACATGGAGAAATTCACACCCAAGAGAAACTGTGAATATAACGAATGTAGGAAATGCTTCTCTGAGTCCTGAAATCTTATGGTCTGCTGACAAAAACATGGCTTTCTAGGTGGTTACATAGATCTATTTTGAACATTCGTGATTCTTCCTGATCATTCTTGTGCACAGTGTGTCTTTCTTTTTCCTAAGAGCAGTGCCAGGCCAGTCTCCTACCTGGCCTAACTCCTTTGCTATCTCCTGACGGCATCATTAAGTGGCAGCCTGGCCAAAAGGGGGCCTGTGGGAGTCCCACTTAATCCTGTTTCAGCCACCAGGATTCTCTTGTTGGATTGATGGTCTTCGATAGTGAAGGGAGTCATGGGTGGTGCAAACAGGTAACACACTCACCTGTTAACCAAAAGGTTGTAGATTAGAGTCTACCCAGAGGCACCTCAAAAGAAAGACCTGGTAATCTACTTTTGAAAAATCAGCCATTGAAAATCCTATAGAGCACAGTTCTACTCTGACACACAGGGGATTGCCATGAGTCAGGATGAATTCAACAGCAACCAGTAATGGTATATAGTGAAGACAATGATCACTTGATTGAGTACACTTCTCTTCAAGTCTTATCTACAGTGGCTCACACTGGCTAAGGTGTGGAATATAATACATCTCTGTAAATTTTGTAAATATGTTCTTGTCTCCCTCTTGCATCTGATCCTTTTGAATAAAATGTCCAAGTGTGAGCAGGGAATGAGTGGAGAAAAGGTGAGATTATAGCTGCTGATATGAAACTGATTTTGTGGCCACGAAGGGAGAGCAACACCAGCAACTAAGGAGGCAATACCTTTGACCTTGGGAAGTGCAGGGAGGGGTGGGAAAAACGAATGCTGTCTTTGACCACTACATCCAGCACCATAGCCTGGAAAAGCAATCATTGTTCTGCTGAGTCAAGCAACAATTGTGTCTGGCAATCTGATCCTCTGCTGGATTTGTCATTCCTCTGTACATGCTATGAAAACAGAAAAATTCATGGACATGTCTGCTCCTGATATTCAGTTGTGATTGATGCCATTATTGACAGCCCCTGATGCCATCACTGGGCCCTGGGTACTGACATGCTGACCAGCACAACCTTGTTTCAGTCTGAATGATACAAATTCATAACTTCTGATGCCTGAGTAGCCTTGAGTTATGTATGGCGATCAACGATGCAACAGCTTGGTGACACTGTCTTTGGGACTTACACCAGTATAACGGTAATCCAAATCAAGTTTAACAAGAAATTCTGGGCTGGAGTGACCTGTGCCCTTTTGTATTACATGTTTGTATGTATGAGGACAGCAGGTCACAGGATGGCTCTCTCTTGGGGAGGGGAGTTGCTATATAACCTATCTTTTGCACCCTTCAATTATTAGCAATGACAACAAAGATCAGATTAGTTTCACTCACTCATATGGGTTGCAATGGATAACAGACTTAGATTGTTACATCCTGATTTTCTGAATTAGGACCTACTATACCCTGCTAGAACTTATTCACAGTTGGGAGGTGGGGATGGTTGAGGTCAACACTACAGGTTGGTCTCATTTTGCCACTTGGAGTCCTAACGATAGTGTTCTTGTTGTTAGGTGCCATCCCGTTGGTTCTGACTCAAAGCAACCCTATGTATAACAGAACAAAACACTGCCTGATCCAGTGCCATCCTCGCAATTATTGTTATGCTTGAGCACATTGTTGCAGCTTCTGTGTCAATCCATCTCACTGAGGGTCTTTCTCTTTTTTGCTGACCCTCTACCAAACATGATGTCCTTCTCCAGGGACTGGTCCCTCCTAGTAATATGTCCACATACATGAAACAAAGTCTCACCATCCTCACTTCCAAGGAGCATTCCAGCTGTACTTCTTCCAAGACAAATTTGTTCATTCTTTCGGCAGTCCATGGTATATTCAATATTCTTCGCCAACACCATAACTGAAAGGTGTCAATTCTTTGGTTTTCCTTATTTATTGCCCAGCTTTCACATGCATATGGGGTGATTGAAAACACCATGGCTTGGGTCAGGTGCACCTTAGTCTTCAAGGTGACATCTTTGCTTTTTAACACTTTAAAGAAGTCGTTTGCAGCAGATTTGCCCAGTGCAATATGTTGTTTGATTTCTTGACTGCTGCTTCTATGGGTGTTGATTATGGATCCAAGTAAAATGAAATCCTTGACAACTTCAATCTTTTCTCCGTGTATAATGATGTTTCTTATTGGTCCAGTTGTGAGGATTTTTGTTTTCTTTATGTTGAGATACAATCTATGCTGAAGGCTGTGGTCTTTGATCTTCATCAGTAAGTGCTTTAGGTCTTCTTCACTTTCAGCAAGCAAGGTTGTATCACCTGCATAAGGCAGGTTGTTAATGAGTTTTCTCCAAACCTGATGCCCCGTTCTTCTTATAGTCCAGCTTCCGTAAGATTATTTGTTCAGCATACCAATTGAAAACTTATGTGAAAGGATACAACCCTGATGCACACCTTTCCTGACTTTAAACCACACAGTCCCCTTGTTCTCTTCGAACAACTGCTTCTTGTTCTATGTACAGGGTCCTCATGAGCACAATTAAGCATTCTAGAATTCCCATGCTTCACAGCATTATCCATAATTTGGTATGATCCACACAACTGAATGCCTTTGCGTAGTCAATAAAACACAGGTAAACATCTTTCTGGTATTCTCCACTTTCATCAACAATGATATCCCTTGTTCCACATCCTCCTCGGAATTTGGCTTGAATTTCTAGCAGTCCCTGTCAAGTGTACTGCTACAAACAATTTTTGAATCATTTTCAGCACAATTTTACTTGTTTGTGATATTAATGATATTGTTTGATAATTTCAGCATTCTATTGAATCACCTTTCTTTGGAATGGGCACAAATATGGATCTCTTCCAGTCTGTTGGCCAGGCAGCTGTCCTCCAAATTTCTTGGCATTGACGAGCACTTCCAGCACTGCATCCATTTGTTGAAACATCTCAATTGGTATTCCGTCAGTTCCTGTAGCCTTGTTTTTTGCCATTTTCTTCGGTGCAGCTTGGACGTCTTCCTTCAGTATCATCAGTTCTTGATCATATACTACCTCCTGAAATGACTGAATGTCCATCAGTTCTTTTTGGTACAGTGACTGTGTATTCCTTCCGTCTTCTTTTGATGTTTCCTGTGTTGTTCAATATTTTTCCCATAGAATCCTTCTATATTGCAATTCGAGGCTTGAATTTTTTCTTCAGTTCTTTCATCTTGAGAAATGCCTAGTGTGTTCTTCCCTTTTGGTTTTCTATCTCCAGGTCTTTTCACATTTCATTATAATACTTTATCTTCTTGAGATGCCCTCTGAAATTATCTGTTCACTTCTTGTACTTCATCATTTCTTCCTTTTGCTTTAGCTACTCTATGTTAAAAGCAAGTTTCAGAGTCTCTTCTGACATCCATTTTGGCTTTTCTTTCCTGTCTTTTTAATGACCTCTTGCTTTCTTCATGTATGATGTCTTTGATGTTATTCCACAACTCGTCTAGTCTTCAGTCATTAGTGTTCAGTGCGTCAAACCTATTCTTGAGATGGTTTCTAAATTCAGGTGGGATATGCTCATGGTCGTATTTTGACTCTCATGGACCTGCTCTAATTTTCTTCAGCTTCAACTTGAACTTGCATATGAGCAATTGACGGTCTGTTCTGCAGTCGGCCCCTGGCTTTCTTCTGATCAATGATACTGAGCTTCTCCATCGTCTTTTTCCACAGATGTAGTTGATTTGATTCCTGTGCTTTCTACCTGGCGAGGTCCACGTGTATGGTCACCATTTATGTTGTTGAAAAAAGGTAATTGCAATGAATGAGTCGTTGGTCTTGCAAAATTCCGTCAGGCAATCTTTGGCTTCATTTCTGTCACCAAGGCCATATTTTTCAATTACTGATCCTTCTTCTTTTTTTCCAACCTTCACATGCCAATCATCAGTAATTATCAGTGCATCCTGATTGCATATTTTGATGAACTTCAGACTGCAGAAGTTGGTAAAAATCTTCTGTTTCTTCATCTTTGGCCTTAGAGGTTGGTGTGTAAATTTGAATAATAGTTGTATTGATTGGTCTTTCTTATAGGCATATGGATATTTTCCTATCACTGACAGCGTTGTACTTCAGGATAGATCTTGAAATGTTCTTTTTGACAATGGGTGCAATGCCATTCCTTTTCAATTTGTCATTCCTGGCACAGGAAACCATATGATTGATTCAAAATTCCAGTACTAGTCCATTTCAGCTCACTAATGCCTAGGATATCGATCTTTATGCATTCCATTTCATTTTTTATGACTTCCAATTTTCCTAGATTCATACTTCATACATTCCACATTCCAATTATTAATAGATGTTTGCAACTGTTTCTTCTCATTTTGCATCTTGCCATATCAGCAAATGAAGGTTCTGAAACCTTGACTCCATCTACGTCATTAAGGTTGACTCTACTTTGAGGAGGCAGTTCTTCCCCACAGTAGCTTTAATAAACGCTGTATGAGTTTAGTTGAATGGATTTGGTCTGAGCCTCTGTCAATCTGGTCAGGTTAATCAGTGACTGACAGAGTGACATATTAATGTGATAATTCATCAGAAACCAAATAATATAAGGCCCAGAGGTGGATTGTTGAGATACATTTCTCCATGGATCTCATGCTCCTACAAATCTTGCTAAGCATACCAAGAATGCAAGGTCCTGACCCCTCCTTACTTACGTCATTTCTCAGGGCTGTCTTTTCAGTGAGCAACCTTGAGAGATGAGATAATCTCTCCCTTTGGGACAAAGAGCAGGCTTGCTTACTGTCTCCTATAAAACTGAGTTTCCTAACCTCAGTGTTCCTCTCCTGTAACACAATCCAGTGCATATGCAAGCAAGCATCATCTAGGGATTGCCTCTGAAGAACTGGGATGCAAGGGAGATCAATGTAAAGATGCTGACACATGCTGCTGTAAAGTCCTACTGTTGTGGTAAAGTCCATGCTGTAGTAAAGTCTTTTGTCTCTGAATCCAGAGTTTCAGATCTTCTGCCAGCTTCCATGAAAGACTAACGTGCTAACTTACTAGTTTTCAAGTAAATACAATGGAATCTCAGGTCTAACACTTTTGGCAATGAAGGTGGCATGCTGACGGAAACATGGCTTTCTGGAAGAGAAATGGCAAGGGTTATCTGTGCCAGGTTCAGAGATGTAAAACACCCTGAAAACCAGTAATGAACTCTCTTCTCAGAAGAGGAGGGGAGTATGGGTCCGCTTGTGTCCTACCTATTCATGAGATTGAATGCCAAAAGGTACGATTGAAACAAGGCATCCAAATGACCCCTTGATGGTGGTTCAGTCTCCACTGGGTGGGTGTAGGAAGGGATGTTATCCTTATAATGGAGCTAAAAGCCCTGCAGCCTCAGCCAAAACAGAGTCACAGGATCCCCAGAGTTGACACAAATGGTGTCAACAATGAGAATTTTTCCATTTGATCACTTTGTGGTTGTTAGTTGCCACTGAGTAGGCTCCGACTCTGGTGACTGCCTTAGTTTTCTAGTGCTGCTGCAAGAGAAATACTACAAATAGATGGCTTTAACAAAATTATTTTCTCACATTTTAGGAGGCTGGAAGCCCAAATCTAGTGTGCCAGCTCTAGGGGAAGTCTTTCTCTGTCGGCTCAGAAGGAAGGTCCTTGTGTCTTTGAGCTTCTACTCCTGGGAGATCTTCGTGTGGCTTGGTATGTCTCTTCCCCCATCTCTACTTCTCTCCCTTGCTTGTTTTAATCTCTTTTATATCTCAAAAGAGATTGACTCACGACACACCCTACACTATTCCTGCCTCATTAACATAACAAAGACAACCCATTCCCAAATGGGATTATAACCACAGGCATAGAGGTTAAGGTTTACAACACATATTTTGGGGGACACAATTCAATCTTTACAGTGACCTTATGTATAACAGAATAAAATGTTGCCCAGTTCTCCATTCTCACGATCATTAGTATACTGGAGCCCTTTGTTGTGGCTACTGTGTCAATCCGTATCTTTAAGGGTTTCCCTTGTTTTTGCTTTAGGTAAACTGAGAGCATTAGACATTTGGTTGAGCTGTAAGTGAGCAGCACCTCAAAAATGAAAGTGAATATAATCATTGGCTCAGGGATGCTCTCACCTTCCATGTGTCTGATCTCTCTCTGTCCCTGAGACCAAAAGGCATATGCACTTTTGGGTATCCTAGGAAACCTCAAGGAGAGGAGGGACTCAAACATTTATGGTTCTGTTGAAGAATGGGAATTCTGGAACATTTAATTGTGCTCATGAGGAAGCTGTACATGGTCAAGAAGCAGTAGTCCAAACAGAGCAAGGAGGATACTACAAGATTTTAAACTGGAAAAGGTGTGTGGCAGGCTTGTGTTATTTCACCTTACTTATTCAATCTATATGCTGAAAACGTAATTCAAGAAGCTAGGCTATATGAAGAAGTATGTGGCACCAGGATTGAAAGAAGGCTTATTAACAACCTTATATGCAAATGACACAACCTTGCTTGCCAAAGATGACTTGAAGCTCTTACTGATGAAGGTAAAAGACTACAGCCTTCAGTATAGATAATACCTGAACATAAAGAAAAAATACTTACAACTGGACAAATAAACAACATATCATGATAAATGGTGAAGAAATTGAAGTTCCTAAGGATTTCATTCTACTTGGTTCCACAATCAATGCCCATGAAAGCAGCGGTCGAGAAATCAAATGACACTCTTACCCAGGGAAGCAACCCAATCAGCCATGTCTAGTTCACCCACTTTCCCAGGTGCTATATCCACCTTGATGTGAACAAAGGTGTGGGGTTGATACAGACACAGAGTTGAAAGAGGTGGCTCTGGGTGATCCTTATTCTCCCTCCTCTTCCTCATCACTCTTCTTGCTGAAAGACGCACTTTTGTGGCCATAGCATTTTGTGCAACATCAAGGAATCCTTACCATAATTCCTCCACCAAGCCAAATGTCAACATTTCAATATCATTGTGTAAACAGACTATCCTTTGACCCTCCCCCACAAATATAACAAGGAAATGGCACTTGGCTTTGAGGGTCTCTGAATTGGGGAGGAAAGGGAAGCCGCGGGGAACTGCAGACAGCTAAGAATCAAATCGCATCACATACGGTAGGAAAACCACTTCTCCCACTGTCCCTGTCCCTCCCCCCAGCCACGTGGGCTACCAGCTGCTGTGAACTGGGGAAGTTGCCCCAGATAAAGAGACTGTTTCCCTAACCACCACATCCCCCGCCTCTACAGAGAGACAGGACTCCAAGCTTCTGCTCTAAAATCAATAAAGCAGACCTTCCCAGGGGTCTGGAGGGTTCCAGCACCTCCTCCACATGGACACTGTCAGCTGCAAGCCTACTGCAGATTGTTACACCCCCTGCAATGGAGTCTGCACCCATAGTCAACACTCTACCTGACTCCCTGTGCACCCCATAGCTCAGGCCTTTGAAACCAACAGGACAGATCTCCTGGGGAGCCAGTTTGGGTTTGCCTGCTCACCCTTCTAGTTGGCACTGAGGACTACTGACTGAGGCTGCTGTGTACTAAGAAGCAGGCATCTAGAGTAGAGGCTACACCCACAGCCAACATACTACAGGGGGTCTCAGATAGCAATAAGACAGACCTCCCTGGGGGTCTGTCTGGAGCATGACAACCCCTTCCCCACCTGGACACTGTAACCTACAAGCCTGCAGTGAATTGTTACAGAAGGTCTCTGGAGTGGAGTCTGCTCCCATAGTCAGCACTCTACCTGCCTCTGGGTACCCCATAGCTCAAGCCTCTGAAACCAACAAGACAAACCTCCCTGGGGGTCACTTTGGGTTAGACTACCCCCAGTTCCCGTTGGTGCTGAGGACTGCTGTCTAAGGCTTTTTTATCCTAGGAAGCAGGCATCTTGAGTGGAGGCTGCATTCACAACCAACAATCTACCAGGGGGGATATTAATATCAACAAGGCAGACCTATGTGGGGATCTGACCAGAGTGTGACACCCCATCCCCCCCAACTGTTGGTTGCCAGGGTGTTGCAAACTGTTACAGAAGGCCCCTAGAGTGGAGTCTACTCCCATACTCAACACTCTTACCTGCCTCCTGTGCACCCCATAGCTCAGGCCTCTGAAACCAAAATGACACCCCTCACTGGGGTTCCACTTGGGTCTGTCTTCTTCCCCTCTGTCCAGTGCTGAGGGCTAAGGCTGCTGTGTGCTAGGAAGAAGGCATTGTGAGTGGAGGCTACACCCACAGCCAACATAGTGTGGTGTGGGCTCTGATGGCAATAAGGCAGACCTCCCTGGGGATCCATCTGGAGTGTGACTACCCTTTTCCCAACCAGTAACTGTCAGCTGCTGGACTGATACGAACTCCTACATAAGGTTTCCTACAGTGAAGTCAGGAGGTGGGTCACCTAAGTGGAGAGTGTGCCCCTAACCACCACAGGGCCACCGAGGCTCTGAAACCAACAAGACATATCTCTCAGAGGTCCTCTTGGGAGTGCCAGCCCTTCCTCCTCCTGAAATGAAGGAAAGTCTACCTGTGCACCCCTGAATGCCTGCTCAGATATAAGCAGCCCCAAAGAGCAGGGAAGGAAACCTTGGGCAAAACCACAGGGCAACACCCAGCCTTGAAGGGAGCTCACTGGGTGTGAGTTTTTCAACTAAAATGTGATTGCAGAAACAGAAGGGAAGGGAGTAATGACCAGAGAGTACTACAACCCCTGGTGGACAGATTGATTAGTACACAATATTTTGCATGAGTGATGGTGCCTGCATGTTCTCTTGTGTGTCTAGGAGAGGCTGAAAATCAACAAACGAGATCTAGAACTTTTGAATCCAAATTAAACCAGGGAGGGAGAAGGAGATATCCCAGAGAGAGAGCAGAAATGATAAGCAAAGGCCAAAGGCTCTGCCCACCTAAGAATTTCTTGCATAAAGTTGTGTGGACAAAAACACCAAATACTGGGGAAAATTGAGAAAGTTAACACCCTCGAAAATTCCAATGTCCAAAAAGTCACAAGACACACAGAGAAACAATGGGCCATCCAAATTATCGTGACAAAAGGAGTGAAAGTACATCTAGGGGATGACCAAATAATGAAAAAAATGGAAGAACATAACAGCATTAAACATAATTTAAAAAACTGAGGAAAAACAAAGATCTCAGAGAAATAAGGAAAACAATGCAAGAACAAAATGAGGATCTAAAAAAAGATATTGCAAATGAACATAATTGAAATGAGAAACACAATAGAAGGACTTACCAACAGGTTTAATCAGGCAGAAAAAAGAACGAATTAGAGGGTAAAATGGTTAAAATTACAGATGCTGAAAAGCAACAAGAATGAAGGTTCAAGAAGGCTCAGCATAGTTTAATGGAATTATGAGACTACAAGAGGACTAATATACGCATCATAGGAATTCCACAAGGAGATGAGAATGAGAAAGGGACAGAAAGAACATTTGAAAAATAATGACAGAAAATTTCCCCAAGCTAACAAAGGACATGAATCTACAAACCCAAGAAGCTCAAAGTACCTTAAGCAGGGTAAACCCAAAGAGATCTACACCAAGACACATCATAGGTTCTCAAGAATTAAAGATAGAGAAACCTGAAAGCAGTGAGAAAGCAGCAGTCACATACAAAGGATCCCCAATACGAGTAAGTGCCAATTTTTACTCAGAAATATTAGAAGCCAGAAGGCAATGGGATGATATATTTAAAATGCTGAAGGAAAAAAACTCAACCAAGAATATCCAGTGAAACTATTCTTCAAGAATGAGGTTGAAATTAAAACATTCCCAGATGAACAGAAGCTGAGAGAGTTCATATCCACCAGACTGGCCCAACAAAAAAATAGTAACAGGAGTTCTGTATATGAAAGGGAAAAGACACTAGAAAGTAATCCAAAGCTATATATAAAAAGAAAGATCTCTAATAAAGAGAAATGCATGAACAAGCATAAGGGCTAGTGTGGTGGTTAAGATTGTGAGTCAACTTGGCTGGGCCATGATTCTCAGTGGTTTGGCAGTTGATTTAGTTTGGTAGCTATGTAATCATGTAATCACCCCCATGATGAGATCTGTTATAAACAATTAGTTGAAAGGGTGATTTCTTAGGGGTGTGGCCTGTATCCAACACAGGTGGACTTTCTGGCAAAGCTCACTGGCTCTTGCTTGCTCTGGATCCTGTAGCTGGTTCCTGTTCATCTGACCTCCAGTTCTGGGGACTTGAGCTAGCAGCTTGGGAGTCATCAGCCTTCACAGCCTGTGAGCAAGAGGCCTGCTATCTGAACAGCTGATTTAGGTTCACCAGCCCTTGTAGCTGTGAGTTAGGAGACACCTACAGCCTGACCCATGGACTTGGGACTTTCCAGCATCTACAACCACGTGAGGCACTTCCTTGATATGTCCAGAAAGAAATCCACATATCTATGGTTAACTGCTTTTTGACAAAAGTGCAAAATAAATTCGATGGGAAAGTCTCTTCAATAAATGGTGCTGGGAAAACTGGCTTTCCACATGCAGAAAAATGAAACAGGATCCATGCCTCACACCATACACAAAAACAAAGTAAAAATAAATTAAGGACCTAAATGTGCAAACTAAAGCCATAAAATTCTTAGAAGAACAAGCAAGAGCAACGCTGTCAGGCCTACCTTTCAACAATGGATTATCTGATATAACAAAAGCATAAATAGAAAAGACAAAATAAATAAATGAGACCTCATAAAAATTAAAAACTTTTGTTTCATCAAAAGCTTTTACCAAAAAAGTGAAAAGACAAGCTACTGACAGGAAGAATATCTTCAGAAACCATATACTGGCATACCTCAGAGATACTGTGAGTTCGGTTCCAGACCACAGCAATAAAGTGAATATCACAACAAAGCAAGTCACACAAATTTTTTGATTTCCCAGTGCATATAAACATTTTGTTTATACTGTAGTCTATTAAGTGTGCAATAGCATTATGTCTTAAAAAACAATGTACATACCTTAATTTAAAAATACTTTATTGGGAGGTGGGGCCAAGATGGCAGAGTAGTCAGATGCTTCCTGTTGTCCCTCTTACAACAAAGACCTGAAAAAAACAAATGAATAGATTGTATATGACTATCTAGGAGCCCTGAACATCAAAGGCAAAGTAGAGGAATCAGACTGAGTGGTGGGGGGAGGGAGAGACAGTTTGGAAGCAGCAAGGAGTTGCCAGACCTGACCTGGTGGGAGCCGCAGCCCTTCAGCCCAGATCAGCTCGGGGTGCGTGGTGAGGCAGGCAAGCAGTGATGCTCGTGAGGCATTTTCCACATTGGAAGAGACCCAGCAGCAGAGAGTCTACTCGGCCATCCAGAACCAGTGAAAAGCAGCACTCAAGCAGCTAAGAATAAGTACTTGCGTGCAGCCTACTTTGGGGATTAAGAAAAGCCCATCTGGGAAAAACCTCTCTCCCATTTACCTCCTCCCTCCCAGCTCTGCACTGCGTCCAGGCCAGCTTCAGTGATTGCTGAGTCCCCTGGGCTGCAAGTAGGACACTTAAGGTGCCCTGAGCCATTCTCCCAGCCTTGGAAAGGGAACAAATTAACAAACAGGGAAAAAATAAGCTGCTGGCTCCCCTAAACCAGGAACTGAGGGTTAGCAGAGCTCTTTGCCTAGGCACAGGCATAAGGAGTCCACAGACTTTGAATGCCTTTCAACCCTGCATAAACTTGTGTGGGCCCACTTCAACAGTGTAAGCCCTCACTACCACAGTACAACAGGGCATATACCTGAAGTCTAACTTCAATTGTTTCAGCTGTGAAGTGGCAGGTTTGTGACGTTTGACACTGCCCATTAACCAGGCTCCTCACCTGCCCACATTAGGGGCTTGAGGACTGGTGGCTCCACCCATGCCACCTAGCCACCTGTGAGAGGGGTCCAAGAATAAGTGGTGCCCCCCAGTCCTTACAGCCAACAGCATAAGGTGCTCATAGTCCAGTTGCAAAACACACCTACCTACTTGCTGTAGGGAACAGGGACATGCTTTCCTTTCAGATGCTCAGAGGCAGCCATCGGTCCTCTGCCTTGCTCAGCATGTGACCCCCTATTGCATCCAGATACCTGTGCCTACACCAATCACCCTTGCCTGTCTAGGACTGTAGGTGAGAGCCCGCACCACACACTTGGTGACTACCTGGACACCTGAGCTGAATCCATACGAGAAAATTTAACAGACTCCTGGGCTCACATACTTCCTAACAGATCTAACTACCTGGTGACAAGATGTTAGAGCTTCAAAGGCACAAATAATTAAACTAGTGCACACAAGCAGCCTATTTGGGCATATCAAAATAAAACATAACAAAAAGCTAGGACACAGTAAGCGAATATAAAATAAAAAATTATAATAACTTATTGATGGCTCAGAGACAACAGTCAATATCAAATCACATAAAGAGGCAGACCACGATGGCCTCAGCAAGCTCCCAAAATAATCAATAAATTTTCTGGAGGAAAAGAATTTCTTGGAATTACCAGAGGCAGAATAAAAAAGATTAATATACAGAACTCTTCAAGAATTAGGAAAAAAATCCATGAAAACGCAAAGAAATCAAAAGAACAAACAGACAAAACAGTAGCGCAACTTAAAAAGGTCATTCAAGATCATAATGACAAATTTAATAGGCTTCAAGAATCCATAGAGAGACAGCAAACAGAAATCCAGAAGACTAACAATAAAATTTCAGAATTAGACAACTCAGTGGAAAGTCATAGGAGCAGAATTAAGGCAGTAGAAGTCAGAATTAGTGAGACTGAAGATAAAGCACTTGACACCAACTTATTTGAGGAAAAATCAGATAAAAGAATTTAAAAGTATGAAGAAACTCTAAGAATTATGTGGGAATCTATCAAGAGAAATAACCTATGAGTGACTGGAGTACCAGAACGTGGGGGAGGGGTAGATAAGAGAAAATTGTTGAAGATTTGTTGATAGAAAACTTCCTTGATATGAAAGATGAGAAGATATCTATCCAAGATGCTCATCGAACCCCACATAAGGTAGATCCCAAAACGAAGTCACCAAGACTTATTATAATCAAACTTACCAAAACCAAAGATAAACAGAGAATTTTAAGAGCAGCTATAGATAAACGAAAAGTCATCTACAAAGGAGAGTCAATAAGAATAAGCTTGGACTACTCAGCAGAAGCCATGCAGGCAAGAAGGCAATGGGATGACATATATAAAGCCATGAAGGAAAAAAATTGCCAGCCAAGAATTATATATCCAGCAAAACTGTCTCTGAAATATGATGGCGAAATTAGGGCATTTCCAGATAAACAGAAGTTTAGGGAATTTGCAAAAACCAAACCAAAATTACAAGAAATACTAAAGGAAGTCCTCCAGTTAGAAAATCAATACCATCAGATAATGCAAGACTAGAACACAGGACAGGGTAACCAGATATCAACACAGATAGGAAAGTCATAAAAATAAATCAAAGCTAAAACCCTGAAAATAGGGAAAAAGATATCAGTATGTAAAAGATGACAACATTAAAACAAAAAAGAGGGACTAAAAAATGTAGACATAGATTTTTCATATGGAGAGGAAGTCAAGGCAATATAAAGAAATAAAAGAGTTATTTAAACTTAGAAAAATAGGGGAAAATATTGAGGTAACTACAAAGAAAACTAACAATCCTACACATCAAAATAAAAAACAAGAAAAATATAAAGGCTCAGAAAATACAAACTCAACAACAATGAAAAAGATGAAAAGAAAATACATAAAGAAAAACGTCTAGCACAGAAACTAAATGGAACAAAGAAATTGTCAGCAACACACAAAAATACATCAAAATGACAGCATTAAACTCATACCTATCAATAATTAAGCTGAATGTAAATGGACTAAATGCACCAATAAAGACAGTGGCAGATTGGATAAAGAAACACGATCCGTGTATATGCTGCCTACCAGAGACACACCTTAGACTTAAAGACACAAAAACTCAAAGGATGGAAAAAATATATCAAAAATATATCAAAAATATATCAAAAAATATATCAAACGACACTCAAAAAAGAGCAGGAGTGGCAATATTAATCCCTGACAAAATAGACTTTAAAATCCACCACAAAGGATAAGGAAGGACACTATATAATGATTAAAGGATCAGTACACCAGGAGGACATAACTATAATAAATATTTACACACCCAATGACAGGGCCCCAAAATACATAAAACAAACTCTAACAGCATTGGAAAGAGATAGACAGCTCCACAATAATAGTAGGAGACTCCAACACTCCACTTTTGGTGGAGGACAGAACATCCAGAAAGCAGCTCAACAAAGACACAGAAGATCTAAATGCTACAATCAACCAACTTGATCTCACGGACATATACCGAACACTCCACCCAACAGCAGCTAAGTATACTTTATTTTCCAATGAGCATGGAACGTTCTCCAGAATATACCACATACCAGGCCCTAAAGCAAGCCTTAACAAAATGCAAAGTATCAAAATATTATGAAGCATCTTTTCTGACCATAAAGCCATAAAAGTAGACATCAATAACAGAAAAAGCAAGGAAAAAAATGAAACACATGGAAACTGAACAACACCTTGCTCAAAAACTACTGGGTTACAGAAGAACTTAAGGATGGAATAAAGAAATTCATAAAATCAAACGAGAATGAAAACATATCTTATTAGTGCTCAGAGGTCAGTTTATAGCAATAAATGCACACATCCAAAAAGAAGAAAGGGCCAAAGTCAAAACATTAACCCTACAACTCAAACAAATAGAGAGCAGCAAAAGAAGGCCTCAGGCGCCAAAAGAAATGAAATAAGAATTAGAGCAGCATTAAATGAAATAGAGAATAGAAAAACAATTGAAAGAGTTACCAAGACCAAAGCTGGTTCTTTGAACAGATCAAAAAAATTGATAAACCATTTGCAAAGCTGACAAAAGAAAAAAAGGAGAGGAAGCAAATAACCCATATAAGAAATGAGACGGGTGATATCACAACAGACCCAACTGAAATTAAAATAATAATAACAGAATACTATGAAAAATTGTACTCTAACAAATTTGAAAACCTAGAGGAAATGGACAAATTTCTAGAAATGCACTACCTACCTAAACTAACACAATCAGACGTAGAACAACTAAATAAACTTATAACAAAAGAAGAGATTGAAAAGGTAATTAAAAAACTCCCAACAAAATAAAGCCCTGGCCCAGACGGTTTCACTGGAGAATTCTACCAAACTTTCAGA
Organism: Dugong dugon; assembly: GCA_030035585.1. Classification (NCBI taxonomy): domain Eukaryota; kingdom Metazoa; phylum Chordata; class Mammalia; order Sirenia; family Dugongidae; genus Dugong; species Dugong dugon. The sequence continues at coordinate 13,525,576 of CM057462.1, read as the reverse complement.
GACGAGTTAACACCACTACTAGTAAAGGTATTTCAGAGTACAGAAGAAGACGGAACACTCCCAAACTCATTCTATGAAGCCAGCATAACCCTGATACCAAAACCAGGTAAGGACACAACAAAAAAAGAAAATTACAGACCAATATCCCTCATGAACGTTGATGCAAAAATCTTCAACAAAATTCTAGCCAACAGAATTCAACAACATATCAAAAAAATAATTCACCACGATCAAGTGGGATTTATACCACTTATGCAGGGATGGTTCAATATTAGAAAAACAATCAATGTAATCCACACATAAATAAAACAAAATCAAGAACGACATGATCTTATCAATCGATGCAGAAAAGGCATTTGACAAAATCCTACACCCTTTCATGATAAAAACTCTCAGCAAAATAGGAATAGATGGGAAATTTGTCAACATAATTAAGGGCATTTATACAAAGCCAACAGCCAACATAATCCTAAATGGAGAGAGTTTGAAAGCACTCCCCTTGAGAACGGGAACCAGACAAGGATGCCCTTTATCACCACTCTTATTCAACATTGTGCTGGAGGTCCCAGCCAGAGCAATTAGGCTAGAAAAATAAATAAAGGGCATCCAAATTGGTAGGGAAGAAGTCAAAGTATCTCTATTTGCAGATGATATGATCTTATACACAGAAAACCCCAAAGAATCCACAAGAAAACTACTGGAACTAATAGAAGATTTCAGCAAAGTTTCAGGATAGAAGATAAACATACAAAAATCAGTTGGATTCTTCTACATGAACAAAGAGAAATTCGAAGAGGAAATCACCAAATTAATACCATTTACAATAGCTCCCAAGAAGACAAAATACTTAGGAATAAATCTAACCAGAGATGTAAAAAAACCTATACAATGAAAACTACAAGACACTATTACAAGAAACTAAAAGAGATCTGCATAAGTGGAAAAATATACCTTGCTCATGGATAGGAAGACTCAACATTGTGAAAATGTCTATTCTACCCAAAGCGATCTACAGATACAATGCAATCCCAATCCAAATTTCACTGGCATTTTTTAATGAGCTGGAGAAACAAATCACCAACTTCATACAGAAAGGGAAGAGGCCCTGGATAAGTAAAGCATTACTGAAGAAGAACAAAGTGGGAGGCCTCACACTACCTGATTTAAAACTTACTATACTGTCACTGTAGTCAAAACAGCCTGGTACTGGTACAATGATACATAGACCAATGGAACAGAATTGAGAATCCAGATGTAAATTCATCCACCTATGAGCAGCTGATACTTGACAAAGGCCCAAGTTCCATTCATTGGGGAAAAGACAGTCTCTTTAACAAATGGTGCTGGTATAATGAGATATCCATCTGCAAAAAACTGAAATAAGACCCATACCTCACACCATGCACACAAACTAACTCAAAATGGATCAAAGACCTAAATCGAAAATGATTGTCATGGACTGAAATTGTATCCCCCAAAAATATCTATCAACTTGGCTGGGTCATGATTCCCAGTATTGTAGTAGAGTGTAATCTGATGTTATTTCCTTATGTGTTGTAAACTCTATCACTATGATGAGGTTATACTGATGACGTGTACAAGATTGGATAGTGTCTTAAGCCAATCTCTTTTGAGATATAGAAGAAAGAAGGGAGCGGAGACACACGGGAACCTCATACCACCAAGAAGGCAGTGCTTGGAGCAGAGTGCATCCTTTGGACCTGAGGTTACGGCGCAGAGAAACTCCCAGACCAAGGGAAGACTGATGACACGGACCTTCATCCAGAGCCGATAAGAAAGCATTCCCTTGGAGCTGATGCCCTGAATTTGGACTTGTAGCCTTCTGGACTGTTAGAGAATAAAATTCTCTTTGTTAAAGCCACCCACTTTTGTGTTATTTCTGTTAGAGCAGCACTAGATGACTAAGACAGAATTTGGTACCGGGAGTGGGATGCTGCTCTAACAGATACCTAAAATGTGGAAGCAGTTTTGAAACTGTGAATGGATAGAGGAGCAGCAGCAGCAGAGGAGCAGCAGCAGCAGCAGAGAACCTGCAGTAAAAGAACCAGAACAGCGCAAGGTGGTGCTGGAGCCCACCCAAGGAGCAAGAGAGCTGAATATATGCGTGCAGGCTTCCTGGTGGAGTGAGGTGCCTTCAGACAATTAATTGGTGGAGCTATAGAACTTTGGAACACTTGCCCCAGCAGGTGAGATGCAGGCGTGAGGTCCGAGGGCTGATAGACCACAGGAAGCAGAAGCTGAAGAGACAAGGAACACAAAAAGCCAAGCTGCTTCAGTCTCAAAAGGTATGGCCACGCCTCTGGGGTTTCAAACACCAGAGGTGTTTCTAAGGGTGGAGCTGACACTCCAATGGACTAGGAGAATGGTGCGCCTAAAGCCAAGGGAGCAGAGATGCCGTCCCAGTGGGCCTGGAAGACGGAGCTGAATCCCAGGGCTGAGGGGCCTCCACTCAGAATCTGGATACTGTGGTCAATACTTAGAGTCTGGAGGGCAGGGCTACTGTGTGAACAGTCTCAGAGAACAGAATATTATTTGCACAGTCTTGAGGGCTAATGTAATGTGTTCTGCTAACTTGCTTGGTGCCTGTTATGCCTTCTTTTCCTGCAATTTCTCCCATTTGTAATGGAAATGTCTAGCTTGTGCCTTTCTACCATTGTACCTTTGGAAGCAGATAACTTGTATTCTAGATTTCAGATATGAAGAGGAATTTTTGGGATTTTGGACTTGGCGTTTAGGCTTTTACTGTGATATGACGAGATGAATATGTTTTGCATGTTGCAAGGACATGAATTTTTGGGGGCCAAAGGGTGGAGTGTCATGGATTGAATTGTGTCCCCCCAAAATATCTGTCAACTTGGCTGGATCATGATTCCCAGTATTTTATGAGTGTGTAATCTGACGTGATTTCCTTATGTGTTGTAAACTCTATCACTATGATGAGGTTATACTGATGATGTCTACAAGATTGGATAGTGTCTTAAGCCAATCTCTTTTGAGATATAAAAGAGAGAAGCAAGCAGAGACACATAGGACCCAAATACCACCAAGAAGCAGTGCCAGGAGCAGAGTGCGTCCTTTGGGCCTGAGGTTCCTGTGCAGAGAAGCTCCCAGACCAAGGGAAGATTGATGACATGGACCTTCCTCCAGAGCTGACAGAGGATGCGTTCCCTTGGAGGTGACTCCCTGAATTTGGACTTGCAACCTACTGGACTGTGAGAGAATAAACTTTCTTTGTTAAAGTGATCCACTTGTGATATTTCTCTTAGAGCAGCACTAGATGACTAAGACAACAATAAAGATCATGGAAGCAAAAATAGGGACAATGCTAGGAGTGCTAATACATGGCAGAAACACCAGAAGAGAAACTAGATAACTGGGAGCTCCTAAAAATAAAACACTTATGCTCATCAAAAGACCTCACCAAAAGAGTGAAAAGACAACCTACAGACTGGGAAAAATTTTTTGGCTATGACAAATCCGATCAGCATCTAATCTCTAAAGTCTACAAGATACTGCAAAACTTCAACAAAAGGACAAACAACACAATTAAAAAATGGGCAAAGGATATGAACAGGCACTTCTCCAAAGAAGACATTCAGGCGGCTAACAGACACATGAGAAAATGCTCATGCTCATTAGCTATTAGAGAAATGCAAATCAAAACTACAATGAGATACCATCTCACCCCAATAAAGCTAACATTAATTAAAAAAAAATGAATGCTGGAGAGGTTTTGGAGAGACTGGAACACTTATACACTGTTGGTGGGAATGTAAAATTGTACAACCAATTTGGAAATTGATTTGGCACTTCCTTAAATGGCAAGCAATAGAAGTACCATATGATCCAGCATATATTCCACTCCTTGGAATATATCCTAGAGAATTAAGAGCCATCACACGAATAGATATATGCACACCCATGTTCACTGCAGCATTGTTCACAATAGCAAAAAGATGGAAACAACCTAGACGAATGGATAAACAAATTATGGTATATTCACACAATGGAATACTACACAATGATAAGAACAAGCATGAATCCATGAAACATAACATGGAGGAATCTGGAAGGTATTATGCTCATTGAACTTGGTTAGTCACAAAAGGACAAAGAGTGTATACGACCACTATTATAAAAACCCATGAAAAGGTTTAAACACAGAAGACAACATTCTTTGATGGTTACAAGGGTAGGGAGGGAGGGAGAGGGGTATTCACTAACTAGAAAGTAGACAAGAATTATCTTAGGTGAAGGGAAGGACAACACACACTACAGGGGACGTCAGCACAACTGGACTAAACCAAAGCTAAGAAATTTCCTGAATACAATCAAACATGTCAAGGGATGGAGTAGCAGGGGCAGGGGTCTGCGGACCATGCTTTCAGGGGACATCTAGGTCAACTGGAATAACAGTTTTTAAAGAAATTGTTCTGCATCCCAGTTTGGTGAATGGCATTTGGTGTCTTAAAAGCTAGCGAGCAGCCATCTAAGATGCATCAATTAGTTCCAACCCACCTGGAGTAAAGGAGAATGAAGAACACCAAAGACATAAGGAAAGTATTAACCAAAGAGACAGAAAGGGTCATGTAAAACAGAGACTTCATCAGCCTGAGACCAGAAGAACTATATGGTTCCCGGCTACAATGACCACCCTGACAGGGAACACAACAGAGAGGCCCTGACGGAGCAGGAGAAAAGTGGGGTACAGAACTCAAATTCTAGTAAAAAAAGACCAGACTTAATGGTTTGAGACTGGAGGGACCCTGGAAGACACGGCCACCAGGCTCTCTGTTAGCCCAAAACTAAAACCATTCCTGAGGCCAACTCTTCAGAGAACGATTAGACTGGACTATGGGACATAAAATGATACTTGTGAAGAGTGTGCTTCTTAGCTCAAGTAGATACATGAGATTAAATGAGCAGGTGAGATGAAAAGGCAGAGAGGGTCAGGAGCTGGTTGAATGGACATGGGAAATCCGGGGTGGAAAGAAGAGTGTGCTGTCACAGTATAGGCAGAGCAAGTAGGGTCACAAAACAATGTATGTATAAATTTTTATATGACAGACTAACTTGAATTATAAACTTTCACTTAAAGCACTAAAATAAAAAGAAAAAATATTACTAAAAAATCCTAACCATCATCTGAGCCTTCAGTGAGTCATAATCTTTTTGCTGGTGGAGGGCCTTGCCTAGATGTTGATGGCTGGTGACTGATCAGGGTGGTAGTTGCTAAAGGTTGGGGTGGTTGCTGCAATTTCTTAAAATAAAACAACAAAGTTTGCTGCATTGATTGACTCTTCCTTTCACGAGAGATTTCTCTGTAGTATGTGATGCTGTTTGATAGCATTTTAGCCACAGGAGAACTTTCAAAATTGGAGTTAATCCTCCCAAACTCTGCCGCTGCTTTATCTATTAAGTTTATGTAATAGTCTAAATCCTTTGTTGTCATTTCAACAATATTCACAGCATCTTCACCAGTAGATTCCATTTCAAGAAACCACATTCTTTGCTCATCCATAAGAAGCAACTCCTCATCCGTTAAACTTTTATCATGAGATTGCAGCAATTTAGTCAAATCTTCAGGCTCCACTTTTAACTCTAGTTCTCTTGCTATTTCCATCACATCTTCAGTTAGTTCCCCCACTGAAGTCTTGAAACCCTCAAAATCATCCATGAGGGTTGGAATCTACTTCTTCCAAACTCCTGTTAATATTGATATTTTAACCTCCTCCTATGAATCACGAATATTCTTAACATCATCTAGAATGATGAATCCTTTCCAGAAGGTTTTCAATTTACTTTGCCCAGATCCATCAGAGGAATCACTATCTATGGCAGCTATAGCCTTACAGAATGTATTTCTTAAATAATAAGACTTGAGAGTCATAAATACTCTTTGAGCCATGGGCTGTAGAATGGATGTTGTCGTTAGGTGCCATCGAATCTGTTCCAACTCATAGCGATGCTATGTATGACAGAACAAAACACTGCCTAGTCCTGTGCCATCCTCACAATCGTTATACTTGAGCCCATTGTTGCAGCCAATGTGTCAGTCCATCTCATTGAGGGTCTCCCTCTTTTTCACTGACTTCTACTTGACCAAGCATGATGTCCTTCTCCAGGGACTGATCCCTCCTGACAACGTGTCCAAAATATGTAAGACGTAGTCTCGCCATCTTTGCTTCTGAAGAGCATTCTGGCTGTACTTCTTCCAAGACAGATTTGTTAGTTCTTTTGGCAGTCCATGGTATAGTCAATATTCCTCACCAACACCACAATTCAAAGGTATCAATTCTTCTTCGGTCTTCCTTATTCAAGGTCCAGCTTTCACATACATGTGATGCGATTGAAAATACCATGGCTTGAGTCAGGCACACCTAGTCAGTCTTCAAGGTGACGTCTTTCCTTTTCAACACTTTAAAGAGGTCTTTTGCAGCAGATTTGCCCAATGCAATGCGTCTTTTGATTTCTTGGCTGCTGCTTCCATGGGTGTTGATTATGGATCCAAGTAAAATGAAATCCTTGACAACTTCAATCTCTTCTCAGTTTATCATGATGTTTCTTACTGGTCCAGTTGTGAGGATTTTTGTTTTCTTTATGTTGAGGTGTAATCCATACTGAAGGCTGTGGTCTTTTATCTTCATCAGTAAGTGCTTCAAGTCCTCTTCACTTTCGGCAAGCAAGGTTGTGTCATATGCATAATGCAGGTTGTTAATGAGTCTTCATCCAATCCTGATGCCCTGTTCTTCATATAGTCCAGCTTCTGGAATTATTTGCTCAGCATACAGATTGAATAGGTATGGTGAAAGGATACAACCCTGATGCACACCTTTCCTGACTTTAAACCACGAAGTATCCCCTTGATATGTCAGAACAAGTGCCTCTTGATCTATGTACAGGTTCCTTATGAGCACAATTAAGTGTTCTGGAATTCCTATTCTTTGCAATGTTATCCATAATTTGTTATGATCCACACAGTCGAATGCCTTTGCATAGTCAATAAAACACAGGTAAACATCTTTCTGATTTTCTCTGCTTTCAGCCAGAATACATCTGACATCAGCAATGATCTCCCTGGCTTCACGTCGTCTTCTGAATCAGCCCGAATTTCTGGCAGTTCCCTGTCGAAATACTGCTGCAACTGCTTTTGAACGATCTTCAGCAAAATTTTACTTGCGTGTGATGTTAATGATATTGTTCGATAATTTCCACATTCGGTTGGATCACCTTTCTTGGGAATTGGCATAAATATGGATCTCTTTCAGTTGGTTGGCCAAATAGCTGTCTTCCAAATTTCTTGGCATAGATGAGTAAGCACTTCCAGTACTGCATCCTTTTGTTGAAACACCTCAATCGATATTCTGTCAATTCCTGGAACCTTGTTTTTCACTAATGCCTTAAGTGCAGCTTGAACTTCTTCCTTCAGTACCATCAGTTCCTGATGATATGCTACCTCTTGAAATGTTTGCAAGTCGTCCGATTTTTTTGGTATAATGACTCTGTGTATTCCTTCCATCTTCTTTTTATGCTTCCTGCATTGTTTAATATTTTCCCCCATGGAATCCTTCACTATTGGAACTTCAGGCTTGAATTTTTTCTGCAGTTCTTTCAGCTTGAGAACTGCCAAGCATGTTCTTCCTTTTTGGTTTTCTATCTCCAGCTCTTTGCACGTCTTTATAATACTTTGTCTTCTCAAGGCACCCTTTGAAATCTTCTGTTCAGTTCTTTTACTGCATTATTTCTTCCTTTTGCTTTAGATACTCGATGTTCAAGAGTAAGTTTCAGAGTCTCTTCTGACATCCATTTTGGTCTTTTCTTTCCTGTCTTTTTAATAACCTCTTGCTTTCTTCATGTATGATGTCCTTGATGTCACTCCACAACTCGTTTGGTTCTCTGTCATTAGTGTTCAACCCATCAAATCAACCCTTGAGATGGTCTTTAAATTCAGGTGGGATATACTCAAGGTCGTACTTTGGCTCTTGTGGACTTCTAATTTTCTTCACTTTCAACTTAAACTTGCATATGAGCAATTGATGGTCTGTTCTGCAGTTGGCTCCTGGCCTTGTTCTGACTGATGATATTGAGCTTTTCCATTGTCTCTTTCCACAGATGTAGTCGATTTGATTCCTGTGTATTCCACCTGGCGAGGTTCATGTGTATAGTCACCATTTATGTTGTTGGAAAAAAGTATTTGCAATGAAGAAGTCGTTGGTCTTGCAAACTTCTATCATGCGATCTCTGGCATTGTTTCTGTCATCAAGGCCATATTTTCCAACTACTGATCCTTCTTTGTTTCCAACTTTCACATTTTAATCACCAGTAATTATCAATGCATCCTGATTGCATGTTCGATCAATTTCAGACTGCAGAAGTTGGTAAAAATCTTCAATTTCTTCATCTTTGGCCTTAGTGGTTGGTGTGTAAATTTGAATAATAGTCGTATTAACTTGTCTCCCTTGTAGGCATATGGATATTATCCTATCACTGACAGCATTGTACTTCAGGATAGATCTTGAAATGTTCTGACGATGAATGCAATGCCATTCCTCTTCAAGTTGTCATTCCAGGCATAGTAGACCATATGATTGTCCAATTCATAATGGCCAATACCAGTCCATTTCAGCTCACTAATGCCTAGGATATTGATGTTTATGTGTTGCATTTTTGATGATTTCCAATTTTCCTAGATTGATACTTCGTACATTCCATGTTCCGATTATTAGTGGATATTTGCAGCTGTTTCTTCTCATTTTGAGTCCTGCCACATCAGCAATTGAAGGTCTGGAAAGCTTGACTCCATCCACGTCATTAAGGTCACCTCTATTTTGAGGAGGCAGCTCTTCCCCAGTCATCTTTTGAGTGCCTTCCAACCTGGGGGGCTCATCTTCCAGTACTGTATCAGTGTTCAGCTGCTATTCATGAGGTTTTCACTGGCTAATTCTTTTCAGAAGTAGACTTCTGGGTCCTTCTTCCTAGTCTATCTTAATCTGGAAGCTCAGCTTATATCTGTCTGCCTTGGGTGACCCTGTTGGTATCTGAATACCGGTGGCATAGCTTCCATCATCACAGCAACATGCAAGCCATCACAGTATGGCAAACTGACAGACATATGGAGGACTAAATATAAATACTAAATTCATGAATAAAGCAGTCAATGTAAATTTATTTATGGGACATTTTATATTTCCTTCCATTTATTCTAAATCATCCAGAACATGAAACAGCACATCTCAATGTGGATACAAAATTTTCATTGGAAATTCTTGATTGGAATGAAATCTAAACACCAAGAATTTCCAATGAAAATTTTGTATCCACATTGAGATGTGCTGTCTGCATGTTCTGGAAGACTTAGAACAAAGCAAAGGAAATATAAAATGTCCCATAAATATATATCAATTGCTTTCTTCATTTAGTCAACACTTTTTATATTTCTATTAAGTGGATATATTGGGTTCAATAAGATTTTCCATTAAAAATAAATTTAAATTTAACACTCTAATATGACTACTAAAATATTTAAAATTATATCTGTGAGTTGCATTATATTTTTATGAGACAGAACTGCTCTATACCAAACATCCACTTCACATGGAATACAGGAGACAATGTAAAGAAAGTCACGAGAAAAGAACTTTCACAAAGTTGAATATTTTGCAATACAGCTCACTTTTATAAAATGCTGGCAAATGTTCTACGTATAACAGATTAAAGAGATCTAAAAATAAAAAGGCAACACGCAAATCTTGTTTGCATGGTAGGTTCAAAAATTTTACAACTATAATAGATACCTTTGGACAACCAGAGAATTATTCTCTTGGGTGAGACAATGAAGATTTGTTGTTTTATAGGAGATTGTCCTTTTGTAGGAGGTGCATGTTCAAGATTAAAGGGTAAAGTCAAAGTCTGCAATTAACTATTATGTTTCATTGTATTAATGGATATATATATTGACAAATGAAGCAAAATATTTACAATTGGTGAATGTAGGTCAAGGGTTTATGGGTGCTTATTCTACTGTAACTACAGACTTTCTTTAAATAAGAAATTAAAAATAAATACCTGGGAGAAAATCCCACCTGTCAAAACTCATCTTGTTTATGGAAAATTCCACTCCAACTTCTGCTACTAAAATAAACATGTCTGCATCGTCTTTCTTATTGAAAATACTTACATTTTAAAGCTCTGGGGGATTTTCAGGGCTCTGAAAATGAGGTGAAGTAGAAATGACCCAATAAGAGAGCTCAATAGAGCCTTTATTTGTGATAAATTTGTATTTCTAATCTATTCATTCTTGTATCTCATTATATACATACGCTCCCTAATAAACTGAAAAGTTTCTATTTTCACTTGAATATTTATCAAACTAATAATGAACACCAAAAGCCAGAGAAATTACATCCAGTGTTCACAGGAACACGCCAGAATCATGTGGAGCCAATAAGAATGGAGACGTGGGAAGGTGAGGACAAAATCAATCTCCACATCTGGAGGATTGGGTTCATACTGATTCTTAACAGCAATCACCAATGAAGGTGGGATATGCTACCTAACAGAAGCCTCCATCTATATTAGTCAACAGGCCCTGCTGGTTCTGGGTACAATCCTTTTCCCAGTGCTGAGTATTATTCAGCATTATTTATTGAGACTGCCTGAAGCTCAAGCAGCTGTAAAGGCTGATCATCCTTCCAGACTGACTCCTATCCATTGCCTTCCTCCTGGAAAAGAATTCCTTCTAATTCTAGTTAGTAGTTCTTCTTCCTCTGACTGAACCTACTCATTAAAATTCAGACTGTCCCACGACGTCTAGACTACCGCCTATCTCCTCTATAGCCCGTCTTGTGGGCCAGTGTTCTTGAATCCACCATGCATGTTGTTGCCATTGTGTACTAATGACTTGAATGGAGTGAGGATACTTTAAGTCTCAGGGTTTCTAGGGAAGAGGGAAGCCCTTTTAAGTATTGATATAAGAGGATTCAGTTACACTGGACACAGAGCAAACCTTCAGCCCCATGTTCATTGGCCTGTCAGACATAAATTCAAAAAGAGATGCTGTCCTTCCTTTCAGGGGTCACTGTAAATTTTAACAATGGTAGTAGTAAAGCTTTAGGCTATTTTAACCCAGTAGATTGCTGAATATTAGCCAATAAGTATTTTAAAATCTCATTCATCTGGTCTACTTCTCTGAAGGACTGAGGACATTAGGGTACAGCTTATAGGAATCTGCCAACACCTGCATAATTCCTTTACAATAGAAGAAATAAAACGACTTCCTCTTCTGATTCAAGATGTTCTGGTATCCCCAAAGTGAGTATTATGTGCATTAAGAGAGCTTTTACTTGTTCATTGCAGCACTTTCACAATAGCTAACAGGTAGAAACAACCAGAATGTCCATCAACAGATGAATGGATAAATAAAATGTGGTACATACACGTAATGTTATGCAACCATAAAGAGAAATGAATTTCTGATGCATGCCACATGGATGAACCTTGAAAACATTATGCTGAGTGAAATAAGTCAGTTGCTAAAGGACAAATACTATATGATCTCACGTATATGAAATAAGCAAATATCAGAAACCAAAGATTATAAATGGTTACTAGGGTTGGGAGGGAGAAAGGAGGAAGTTTTGTTTGGGTGCACTGAGTTTATGTTAATGGTGGTGGAATATTTTGGGATACTATAGAGATAACCGAAGCATAAACTGAAAAACGTAATGTCATTGAATTGTAAAGGTAGAAGTGTTGGCAAAAGTTTGGTGTGTATATTTTCACCACAATTAAAAAAAGAGAGAGCCTTTACCACTGCCTGAGCATCAGCTTTGGAAGGAAGACTTTAGACCCTTAAGACATCATACACATAACTACACAAAATCTACTACCTTCTTCCAGCATTAATTCTATGAAATCTAACTGCTACCAGCTTCCTGGCAGAGATAGTTGAGGTAAACTTCCTGCACTTACATTGGGAGCAACATGTAAAGAAATCTATTGAAAAATACCACATCTTTTTAATATGTTTTGAATAATTTTCATCTTTCTGTTAGGTGTAGTAAGAGCCTAACCCAAAACTCAAACCTGCTACCATTGAGTTAATTCTGACTCATGGCAACCCCGTGTGTTACAGAATAGAAATGAGCTCCATTGGATTTTCTTGGTTGTGACCTTTATAGAAGGAGATTGCCAGGACTTTCTTCTGTGGCACCACTGGGTGGGTTTGAACCCCAAACCTTTGGAGTAGTATCCAAGAGTAAACCGTTTATGCCACCCGGGAACCAAGTAAGAATCTACTGCCTTTAAAATTCCTCTTCTGTAAATGATTTTGTTGATGACATAATAACACTAACCAAGCAAATATGGATTGCAATACAGGAATTATTTTGTTACATAACTCCCATATTTCAGTAGAATTTGTCTTTAAAATCAAATTGTCCATTTCTTTTCATGAAGCACTTTTAGAAATGAACAAAGTTTCTTGTATTGAAAGTGGAGCTTCTAAGTTTGGAGTCTGTCATAGCTTAACAGTGGCCTTTGCAGCTCTGTCAGCAATATAATTGTTTTTAGAAATTTTATGATTCTGCCCTGTGTGAGCTCTATAGTGAATTACTCATATCTGAGTAGGCAGTTGTAAAACCTCTAGCAAAACATCTATCAAACTTCCAGGAGATATTCTAGGAGTCAAGAATACCTTATGTTTTTCCAAAATTTCCCTGTTGCATGATAGACACCAAACACATATTTACTATCAGTATATGTATATTCCCTTTAAGTCCAGAACCACAAATTGCAGCTGCAGTAACTGCTAGTAACTTGTCTGCTCTTGAAGACTTAATTCCAGACAAGTTTACAAAATTTCATGTAACCACTGAATAGGAAGACTTAAGCGGGCCACTTTTATTTCAAGTACACAAGCCATCAACAGGTATGATCAAATCTACACTATGAACAAGAATAGGCCCATTTAATCTGCAAAATGGGCTGACTCCTAGATTGTAACATTTTGCAACCTTCAGTTGATAACAGATACCCTCAATATTTTACATAAATTTGGCAATATTGCAATTTGTTGAATAAGGCCTTATGGCCCTATGAAGCAATAACTTGTAGTAAAGCCAATGAGCTTTACATTGCTCTTTAGTTTCTGAGGCTGTCAGCAATGATTTACATATCTAACAATTAGACGTCAATCTGGTGAGACAAATTTCTCTAGGTTTTCCTTTAAATAACGAGAGAAAATAGGAGGAGTTCTGAAAACCCTTGAGGAATCCTTCAACATAAATCTGGACTCCTTACTCAAACATAAACAAGATTTTAGGCTCATCAGCTAGAAGGACAAAAAGAAAGAAAAAGCAAAACAAATAGAGGAGAAAATGGCAAATGGCGGTAACAAAGTCAGAAGCAGAATTGCAGGGTAAGGAAGTACGGGGGTTAATGGGACAACTAATTTATTTACTCCCCTAAGATCATGTACAAATCTATATACTGGTTGACCATCTTTATTAAATTTACCTCCTGTATTTACTAGATGTATGGGCTTATTACACCACCTGTCTGTGTATCATACTGTGGTGGCTTGAGTGTTGGTATGATGCTAGAAGCTATGCCACTGGTATTTCAAACACCAGCAGGGTCATCATGGTTGACCGGTTTCAATGGTCCTTCCAGACTAACAAGGAAGAAATGCCTGGTAATTTCTTAGCCAATGAAAACCTGATGAATCACAAGACTCAAACATATCAAGGATCATGAAGACGGCACAGAACTACATGTTTTGTCCTGTTTGTTATAGTAAAGCCCCCATAAGCTGGAGCTGACTCCATGGAAATTAACAACGATCGGCATATTACAGGGTAAACATCCCTTTTATTTATTAATTTTAAAAAGGTCATCTACTGATTGTCTATTGTAGCCAGTTTTACCTGCTCTGGGCGGTCCTCCTACCCTGCTGGCTCTGAATGGCTAGGCTGAGTGGCAGCGGGCTCTCAAAGGAAAGTCCATCAATGGAGAGCTTTCATGGGAGGAAGAGCAGCCAAGACTATGCTCTCGTGCTAGGACTGTGCCCTTTGACGTGTACCACTCCCTTCAGGTGCTTCTGCTCCCAAATGACTCTACCTTTAACCTGATGAGCATGGTCCTACCCAGTGAGACCCCTCAAGTAAGTTGAGAGACATCAGGCTTTTGAGATAGAGAAACGAGACGTTATTGCAAGCTGGTCAAGCAAGGAACTCAGAGACTAAGTCTCAAATCAAGCTCCCTGAGGTTGGGGATTTCAGGGTCATTAAAAGTTTCTGGATAGGGGAGTTATGCATAATTCATGAAGCTTCTGAGAATAGGTGGGCAATTCCAAGAACCAATTAATGTGTACGGTGCAGTGGGGGTGCAGTGTCATGGCATCTAGGGGGTATGTTTTTCAGGGTGCGATGTATGAGGTTCATTTAAGGACATCTTTGCCACTTACCATGCATGTTGGAATGGAGAGGGAGCAGTGAAGTGGCCTTGAGCTGCTACACTAGGTCCCTTATCAGGAACTAGTTAACCCAGACCCAGTGTGTGATGGATGGAGGGAGAACAATTAAACCCTGTTAGGTACAAACTGGGCAGGGAGGGCATGATGCGGAGAGAGGTGAAAACTTACCTCAAAGGTGGGTGGGAACCCGAGTTAGACGGTCGACTAGCAGAGGCACACATTCAGACACGCATGTTCACGTCTGGATGCAGCCTTGGTAACAGTGCACAGGGCAGGCCTGGAGTTTCAGGAGGCTGGTGGCAACAGCTGCTTCTTCCAGCTCGGAAATGAAAAATACTGTTTTCCTCTTTGGGCCAAGGCCATCAGTGGAAACCCAACTCAGAATGTAGGGCTGTGGCCGGAAACAGATGCGGAGGGTGGGTTGGGGAAAAGAACAGTTGCTATGATTTCTCTTGCAGTCCATGTTTCCGTTCCAGTTTACTATGGGACAGAGGAGCTCTGTATAAACCTCCAGGCCCTGTAGCAGGTGTGTACCCCAAGTGGAGCAGCAGCCACCAGTGCAGACCAGTCCAGCCACTGCAGCCTCAATTCCTGGCTCAGTACATTCTCTTTGAACCATAAAATTACCAAAAGCAGGAATGTTTCAAAATACAGGTCTTGTGCCTGGGCTGGACAGAAGCTCCATTGCATCTAGGTCAGGTTGTGGGTCTGTGCAGGATCACCATCTCTGCTTATCCCTAATGTGAGCCCTCCTTCAACAAAAAATCCTACTTCTCACAGCACCATTTGAGAGGAACGTTTTTGTGAAATGGTGGGATGTGGGTTAAAATTTTCTGTGCAGTTTATGCATTAGCAATCTAGGGATCGTAACAGTTGTGGAGGATAAATACGAAAAGCTATGGGAAAAAAAGTTTGGTACAACACTGCACAAACTAATCCATTCTTTAAGAAAACACTGCTTTGTACACAAGACTAAAACGAAATACCCAATAAGAGTGGTAGAAATCTGAGTGATTTTTGGTTTTCCTTATAATTTTCTGTTAAAATTCATTTTTTCCTACAATAAGAACATACTGCTTTATAATGTGGAAAAAATACAAAAACTTTAAAAGCATAGTTGATAACAAAACCACACAGTTTAAGACATCATAGGTTGATGAGATTTTGTAATAAAGGAAATTTTTATATAACGAAACCAAAATAACATTTTGGTACTTATCCAAAATTGTGCTACAACTGAAAGGATACTTTGATTACAGTCACAGTCTCTCTAGTGTCTGAGGTACAACAGAGATTCTAAGGAAGGATGGACACTGAAGGCTTCCCTTCTCTTTTACATTCATAAAATCTCTCTACAGTGTAATGTGTCTCACGTTGTCTAAGAATACCAAATGACTTATAAATATTTCCATGTTCCTTACATTTACAATTTCCCTAAAGTGTGACTTCTCACACGTCCAACAGGCTTGAATCTTCACATCTTAGAAAGTACGGGGGTGCAGAGTAGAGGGGGAAGTAAAAATTTTCTCACATTACATTCCTTACACTTACATGGTTTCTCTCCCATGTGTCCTCTTTCACGTTTGAAAAGATGAGGGATGACTGAGAGCTTTCCAACATTATATTGTTTCTCTCCAGTGTACCTTCATTGAATTGTCTCTCCAGTGTACTTTCTTACATGTCTTCAAAAGGCTGAGAACAACACTTTTTCCCATTGCTTA
This sequence comes from Dugong dugon, assembly GCA_030035585.1. Classification (NCBI taxonomy): domain Eukaryota; kingdom Metazoa; phylum Chordata; class Mammalia; order Sirenia; family Dugongidae; genus Dugong; species Dugong dugon. The sequence continues at coordinate 13,509,361 of CM057462.1, read as the reverse complement.
CACTAGTAAGGACTCTCTCCACTGTGAGTTCTTATATGTTTCCTGAGGGATTTGGACCAACTAAATTGTTTCCCACATTCCTTACATTTATAAGGAATCTCTCCATTATGGGTTCTTATATGTGTAGTGAGGCTTGAGAAATCACGAAAAGACTTTGCACACTCTTTACATTGATAAGGTCGCTCTCCGCTGTGAGTTCTTTTATGTTTACTGAGTGATGAGAACTTACTAAATGCCTTCCCACATTCCTTACATTCATAAGGCCGCTCTCCACTGTGAGTTCTTATATGGTTGATGAGGTGTGAGGACTGGTTAAAGGCTTTTCCACATTCCTGACATTTGTAAGGCCTCTCTCCACTGTGAGTTCTTATATGTGTAGTGAGGGAAGAGGACCAACTAAAGACTTTCCCACATTCCTTACATTTATAAGGAAACTCTCCACTATGGGTTCTTTTATGTATAGTGAGGCTTGAGACATCACGAAAAGATTTCCCACATTCCTTACATTCATAAGGCCGCTCTCCACTGTGAATTCTTTTGTGTTTACTTAAGGACGAGAACTTACTAAAGGCTTTTCCACATTCCTTACATTCATAAGGCCGCTCTCCACTGTGAGTTCTCATATGATTGATCAGGTGTGAGGACTGCCTAAAGGCTTTTCCACATTCCTTACATTCATAAGGCCTCTCTCCACTGTGAGTTCTTATATGTGTAGTGAGGTGGGAGGACCGGTTAAAGGCTTTCCCACATTCCTCACATTCGTAAGGCCTCTCTCCACTGTGACTTCTTATATGTTTAGTGAGGGATGATGCACAACTAAAGGCTTTCTCACATTCCTTACATTCATAAGGCCTCTCTCCAGTGTGAATTCTTTTATGACTACTGAGGGATGAGGACTGACTAAAGGCTTTCCCACATTCCTTACATTTATAAGGCCTCTCTCCACTGTGAGTTCTTACATGTGTAATGAGGGATGAGGCACAACTAAAGGCTTTCCCACATTCCTTACATTCATAAGGTCGCTCTCCACTGTGAGTTCTTATATGGATAGTCAGCTTTGAGGACTTACTAAATGATTTCCCACATTCCTTACATTCATAAATCTTCTCTCCAATGTGACTTCTTGTAGGATTACTGAGGGATGAGGATTGACTAAATGCTTTCCCATATTCTTTATAAGGTTGCCCTGCACTATGAGTTCTTACATGTGTAGTGAAGGATAAGGCACAACTAAAGACTTTTCCACCTTCCTTACATTCATAACAGTGCTCTCCACTGTGAGTTCTTACATGGCCAGTCAGCTTTGAGGACATACTAAATCCTTTCCCACATTCTTTACATTCATAAGGCTTATCTCCAGTGTGAGTTCTTTTATAATTACTGAGGGATGAGGACTGATGAAATGCTTTCCCACAGTCCTTATGTTTATAAGGCCTCTGTTCACTGTGAGTATTTATAAATTTACTGAGGGATGAGGAAGAACTAACGGTATTCCCATATTCCTTACGCTCATAAGGTTGCTTTCCACTATGAATTTTTTTATGTTCAATGAGGGTTGAGAACTGATGAAAGCCTTTCCCAAATTCCATACATTCATAAGGCTCCTCTCTACCAAGAGTTCTTACATGTGTAGTGAGGGATGAGGAACAACTACAGGTAATGCCACATTCCTTACATTTATAAATTTTCTTTCCAGTAAAAGTTTTTACATGAGTGCTTAGGTGAGAGGAACAACCACAGGCTACTCCACATTCCTTACATTGATAGATATTATATCCAGCATGAGATCTGATGTGACATTTAAATGAAGAATGATTCATGAAAGCTTTTCCACACTCATGGCATTCAAAAGGATTTTCTTTAGCAGGAGTTCTTTTGAGCCTGGTAAGATATGCAATCTTGCTGAAAGGTTTTCCACACTTTTTACCTTCTTTCCTTTTCTTTACTTTCCCTTCTTTACTTTCCTGGAGGCTCTCAATTGTATGCCTTCTGTGAAAAATAGGCAGCATGCTGTTAGAATTAAGTTTGTTATCATTTCATAATTACAGTACACAGTGTGCATGTTTTCTGCCCTGAGCTAGCTCATGTTGAATAGGTTGAATCATCTCACAGAGGTCAATTCCATTACTGTCACAGTGTTTCTGAACAATGGGGCTTTCTGATAATTGTATGCAAGTGAAATATGTTGCAAATACTCAATATCTCATTCATATTTATGGAAATTTAGTACTGCACAAATTATGTGAACACAGAATTTTAGAGCTAGTTTTATGCATACACACATATACACATAAATGTCATGATACCTTAAGACTCTCTCCTCAGATACTGCTCAAACTCACATGAATGATACTCACCTCACATGCCTCCCCTGCTTGTTATGCTTCTCTTCAATGCCATGGGATTCACAGATTTCTCCTAACATGGTGTACTGGGAATTATTCTTCATGAATCGCATTATTAAATGTTCACTGGACACAATTTGTCCATTATCAACCTGTTGAGAAACTAACCCGATAATTTTAAGTGAAGTTTCAAAATATGAAACAGAATGGTAAGGAACTTTTACGGAACAAGGCACCTGTAAGCACAGAAAGAATTGGAGGCATTTGGATTTTCAAAGACTTTGACAATGGTTAAAAGAGTAAGCAATTTACTAAAAAATAATTTTCTGATGATTGAAAGTGGCAGTATCATAAATAGGATGTAATTAGGAAAGCATAATAGAAAGGTAATGCAAACAATGCATGTATGCAAAGGCTATGTTAAAAGAGAAATGGGAGGGCGGGGCCAAGATGGTGGAGTGGTCAGACGCTTCTGGTGGACCCTCTTACAACAAAGACCTGAAAAAACAAGAGATTTGATTGAATATAGCAATCTGGGAGCCCTGAACATCAAAGACAGAGTTAAGGAACTGGACTGTGGCAGGGGGAGGAAGAGATGGTTAGGAAGCAGCAAGGAGTTGCCAGACCTGAGCTGGTGAGAGCCTGAGCCTGAGCCCGTGCTTGGGAGGCGCGCCTTCTGCACTGCAAGGCACCCAGCCGCTGAGAGTCTGCATGGCTATAGAGAACCAGTGAGAAGCAGCCCTCAATCTGGTGAAAGATAAGCAATTGTGTACGGCCTACTGTGCAGATCAAATACACCCTCCTTAGGGAAAAACCCCTCTCCCATTTACCTCCCCGCTTCCTACTCTGCACTGGGTTCTAGACCAGCTTCAGCAATTGCCAAGTCCCCTGGGCCAGAAGCAGGATCTGTCAACATGACCGGAGCCATTCTCCCTACCTTAGAGAGTGAACAAATTAACGGGAAAAATAAACTGCTGACTCCCCTAAGCTAGGAACCCAGGGTAGGCACACCTCCTTTGCCTAGGCACAGGCATAAGGGATCCACGGACTTTGAGTGTCTTTCCCCCTGCATAGACTTGTGTGGGCCCATCTCAACAGCAAAGGCCCTTGTTACCACCGTTCAACAGGGTATATACCAGAACCCTAACATCAAACGTTTTAACCGTGAAGTGGCAGGTTCTTGACATTTAACACTGTTCTGATCAGTAAGCAGGGTCTTCACCTACCCAAATCAGGGGCCTGAGGACTGGCGGCTCCACCCACACCACCTAGCCACCTGTGATACAGGCCCATGAATAAGGGGTGCCCCAGTCCTTACAGTCAACAGCATGAGGTGCTCTTAGTATGTCTGTAAAACCTATGTGCTCTAGGGAACAGGGACATGCCTTCCTCCTGGACACTTAGGGGCAGCCATCAGCCCCCAGCCTGGCTCAGACTGTGTTGCCCTGCTGCAGCCAGAAGCCTGTGCCTACACCAATCACCCTTGCCTGTCTAGGACTGTGAGAGCCCACACCACACATTTGCTGGCTATCTACCTGGGCAGCTGAGCTGAATCCATACAGGAGGAGTGGGTGGACTCCTGAGCTCACATCCTAGTTATAGATCTAACCACCTGGTGACAGGACATTAGCGCTTCAAAGGTGCCAATAATCAAACTAGCTCATATGAGCAGCCTATTTGGGCATATCAAAACAAGAAGCTAGGACACAGTAAGCAAACATAAATATAATAACTTATTGATGGCTCAGAGACAACAGTCAACATCAAATCGCATAAAGAGGCAATCCATGATGCCTTAAGCAACCTCCCAAAATAAAGAATCTAGAAATTTTCCAGAGGAGGAAAATTTCTTGGAATTACTGGAGGCAGAATACAAAAGATAAATATACAGAACTCATCAAGAAATTAGGAAGGAAATTGAGCAAAACACAGAACACACAATAAAGGAAATTAAAAAGATTACAGAAGAGTATAATGACAAACTTAACAGGCTGCAAGAATCCATAGAGAGACAGCAAACAGAAATCAAAAAGATTAACAATAAAACTTTAGAATTAGACAACTCAGTAGAAAGTCATAGGAGCAAAATTGAGGCAATGGAAGTCAGAATTAGTGAAATTGAAGATAAAGCACTTGACATCAACTTATTTGAGGAAAAAGCACATAAAAGAAATTGAAAAATGAAGAAACCCTAAGAATTATATGAGAGTCAACAGGAATAACCTACGAGTGATTGGAGAACAATAACGGAGAGAATAACAGAAAATACAGAGAGAATTGTTGAAGATTTGTTGGCAGAAAACTTCCCTGATATTGTGAAAGATGAGAAGATATCTATCCAAGATGCTCATCAAACCCCAGATAAGGGAGATCTGAAAAGAAAGTCAACAAGACATATTATAATCAAACTTGCCAAAACCAAAGATAAAGAGAGAATTTTAAGAGCAGCTATGGATAAATGAAAAGTCACCTAGAAAGGAGAGTCAATGAAAATAAGCTCGGACTACTCAGCAGAAACCATGCAGGCAAGAAGGCAATGCGATGACATATATAAAGCCTTAGAGGAAAAAAACTGCTAGCCAAGAATTACATATCCAGCAAAATTGTCTCTCAAATATGACGGCAAAATTAGGGCATTTGCAGACAAACAAGTTTTGGGAATTTGCAAAAAGCAAATGAAAATTATGAGAAATGCTAAATGGAGTCCTCCGGTTAGAAAATCAGTACCATCAGATAACAACCCAAGACTAGAACACAGGACAGAGCAACCAGATATCAACCCAGATAGGGAAGACACAAAAGTAAATCAAAGCTAAAACACTGAAAACAGGGAAACAGATGTCAATATGTAAAAGATAACAATATTAAAACAGAGGGACTTAAAAAACGTAGACATAGATTTTTCATACGGAGAGGAAGTCAAGGTGATATAAAGAAATAAAATACTGGTATAAACGTAGAAAAATAGGGGTAAATATTAAGGTAACTATAAAGGAAACTAACTCCTACAAGCCAAAATAAACAACTAGAAAAATCTAAAGACTCAGCAAACACAAAATCAACAACGAAAAAGATGAAAAGAAAATACATAAAAACAATTCAACACAGAAAATTAAGTGGAACAAAGAAACTGTGAATAACATACAAAAAAAGACATCACAATGACAGCACTAAACTCATATCTATCAACAATTATGATGAACGTAAATGGACTAACTGTACCAATAAAGAGACAGAGTGGCAAATTGGATAAAAAAGCATGATCCGTCTATATGCTGCCAGAAGAGACACACCTTAGACTTAAAGACATAAACAAACTAAAATTCAAAGGGTGGAAAAAATATACCAAGCAAGCAACACTCAAAGAAGAGCAGGAGTGGCAATATTAATCTCTGACAAAATAGACTTTAAAGTAAAATCCACCAAAAAGGATAAGGAAGAACACTATATAATGATTAAAGGGTCAATACACCAGGAAGATATAACTATAATAAACATTTACGCACCCAACGACAGGGCTCCAAAATACACAAAACAAACTCTAACAGCACTGAGAAGAGAGAAAGACAGCTCCACAATAGTAGTAAGAGACTTCACATGCCATTTTTGATGAAAGACAGAACATCCAGAAAGAAGCTCAACAAAGACACGGAAGAGTTAAATGCTACAGTCAACCAACTTGATCTCACAGACATATACCGAACACTTCACTCAACAGCAGCCAAGTATACTTTCTTTTCCAACGCATATGGAACGTTCTCCAGAAGAGACCACATATTAGGCCATAAAGCAAGCCTTAGCAAAATCCAAAGCATTGAAATATTACAAAGCATCTTTTCTGACCAAAAAGCCATAAAAGTAGACATCCATAACAGAAAAAGGAAAAAAATCAAACACATGGAAACTGAACAACACCTTGCTCAAAAACTACTGGGTTACAGAAGAAATTAAGGATGGAATAAAGAAATTCATAGATTCAAACGAGAATGAAAACACATCCTACCAGAACCTTTTGGACACAGCAAAAGTAGTGCTCAGGGGTCAGTTTATAGCAATAAATGCACACAACCAAAAACAAGAAAGAACCATAATCAAAACATTAACCCTACAACTAGAACAGTAGACAGAGAGAGCAGCAAAAGTAACCCTGAGGCGCCAGAAGGAAATAATAAGAATTAGAGTAGAATTAAGTGAAATATAGTATAGAAAAACAATTGAAAGTTAACAAGACCAAAAGCTGCTTCTTTAAAAGATCAACAAAATTGATAAACCATTGGCCAAACTGACAAAAGAAAAACAGGAAAGGAAGCAGATAACCCGTATAAGAAATGAGATGGGTGATACCACAACAGACCCAACTGAAATTAAAAGAATTGTAACATAATACTATAAAAAACTGTACTCTTAACAAATCTGAAAACCTAGAGGAAATGGGCAAATTTCTAGAAACTCACCACCTACCTAAACTAACACAAACAGACGTAGAACAACTAAATAAATGCATAACAAAAAAAAGAGGTTGAAAAGATAATTAAAAAACTCCCAACAACAACAAAAAAAGCCCTGGCCTGGAAGGCTTCACTGGAGAATTCTACCAAAGTTTCAGAGAAGAGTTAACACCACTACTAGTAAAGGTATTTCAGAGCATTGAAAAGGATGGAATACTCCCAGACTCATTCTATGAAGCCAGCATAACCCTGATACCAAAACCAGGTAAAGCTACCACAAAAAAGAAAATTACAGACCAATATCCCTCACGAACATTGACGCAAAAATCCTCAACAAAATTTTAGCCAATAAAATTCAGCAACATGTCAATAATTCATCATGATCAAATGGGATTTATACCACTTATGCAGGATGGTTCAATATTAGAAAAACAATCAATGTAATCCATCACATAAATAAAATAAAAGACAAGAACCAAATGATCTTAACAATCGATGCAGAAAAGGCATTTGACAAAGTCCAACACCAATTCATGATAAAAACTCTCAACAAAACAGGAATACAAGGGAAATTCATCAAAATAATTAAGGGCATTTATACAAAGCCAACAGCCAACGTCATCCTAAATGGAGAGACTTTGAAAGCATTCCCTTTGAGAATGGGAACCAGACAAGGATGCCCTTTATCACCACTCTTATTCAACATTATGCTAGAGGTCCAGCCAGAGAAATTAGGCTAGAAAAAGAAATAAAACACATCCAAATTGGTAGGGAAGAAGTCAAAGTTTCTCTATTTGCAGATGATATGATCTTATACACAGAAAACCCCAAAGAATCCACAAGAAAACTACTGGAACTAATAGAAGATTTCAGCAAAGTTTCAGGATACAAGATAAACATACAAAAATCAGTTGGATGCCTTTACACCAACAGAGAGACCTCAAAGAGGAAATCACCAAATCAATACCATTTACAATAGCTCCCAAGAAGATAAAATACTTAGGAATAAATCTAACCAGAGACGTAAAAGATCTACACAATGAAAACTACACGACACTACTCCAAGAAACCAAAAGAGACCTGCTTAAGTGGAGAAACATACCTTGGCTCATGGATAAGTAGACTCAACACTGTGAAAATGTCAATTCTACCCAAAGCGATCTACAGATACAATGCAATCCAGATCCAAATTCCACTGGCATTTTTTAATGAGATGGAGAAAGAAATCACCGACTTCATATGGAAAGGGAAGAGGCCCCGAGTAAGTAAAGCATTACTCAAGAAGAAGAACAAAGTGGGAAGCCTTACACTGCCTGTTTTAGAACCTATTATACCACTACAGTAGTCGAAACATCCTGGGACAACAACAGATACATAGTCCAACAGAACAGAATTGAGAGTCCAGACATAAATTCATCCACCTACGAGCAGCTGGTATTTGACAAAGGCCCAAAATCTGTTAATTGGGGAAAAGGCAGTCTCTTTAACAAACAGTGCTGGCATAACTGGATATCCACTTGCAAAAAACTGAAACAAGACCCATACCTCACACCATGCACAAAAACTAACTCAAAATGGATCAAATACTTAAATATAAAATCAAAACCAATAAAGATCATGGATGAAAAAACAGAGACAATGCTAGGAGCCCTAATACATGGTATATACACGATATGAACCATAAGCAACTATGCACAAGCACCAGAAGAGAGACTAGATAAATGGGAACTCCTAAAAATCAAACACGCTCATCAGAACACTTCGGCAAAAGAGTAAAAAGATAACCTACAGACTGGGAAAAAAATTTTGGCTATGACAAATCCGATCAGTGTCTAATCTCTAAAATCTACAAGATACTGCACAACCTCAACAACAAAAAGACAAATAACCCAATTAAGAAATGGGCAAAGGAAATGAACAGGTACTTTGCAAAGAAGATATTCAGGTGGCTAACACACACATGAAGAAATGCTCATGATCATTAGCCATTAGAGAAATGCAGATCAAAACTACAATGAGATATCATCTCACCCCAACAAGGCTAGCATTAATCCAAAAAACACAAAATAATAAATGCTGGAGAGGTTGTGGAGAGACTGGAACACTTATACACTGCTGGTGGGAATGTAAAATAGCACAACCACTTTGGAAATCGATTTGGCGCTTCCTTAAAAAGCTAGAAATAGAAGTACCATACAATCAAGCTATCCCACTCCATGGAATATATCCTAGAGAAATAAGAGACGTCACACGAATAGATATATGCACACCCATGTTCACTGCAGCACTGTTCACAATAGCAAAATGATGGAAACAACCTAGGTGCCCATCAACAGATGAATGGATAAACAAATTATGGTATATCCACACAATGGAATACTACGTGAAGATAAAGAACAATGATGAAGCCATGAAACATACATGGAGGAAGCTGGAGGGCATTATCCTGAGTGAATTCAGTCAGTCACAGAAGGGCAAATATTGTATAAGAACACTATTATAAGAACTCGAGAAAAGTTTTAAACACAGAAGAAAACATTCTTTGATGGTTACGAGGGTGGGGAGGGAGGGTGATGGTTATTTACTAAGTAAACAGTAAATAAGAATTATCTGAGGTGAAGGGAAGGACAGCACACACTATAGGGTAAGTCAGCACAGCTGGACTAAACCAAAGCTAAGAAGTTTCTTGAATACAATCAAACACTTTGAGAGACAGAGTAGCAGGGGTAGGGGTCTGGGGACCATGCTTTCAGGGGACATCTAGGTCAACTGGCTTAACAAAGCTATTTAAGAAAATGTTCTGCATCCTACTTTGCTGAGTGACATCTGGGGTCTTAAAAGCTAGCAAGTAGCCATCTAAGATGCATCAATTGGTCCCAACCACCTGGAGTAAAGGAGAATGAAGAACACCAAAGACATAAGGAAACCATTAGCCCAAGAGAGAGAAAGGGCTACATAAACCAGAGTCTTCATCAGCTTGAGATCAGAAGAACTAGATGGTGCCCAGCTACCATCAATGACCGCCCTGACAGGGAACACAACAGAGAGTCCCGGCTGGAGCAGGAGAAAGATGGGGTGCAGAACTCAATTTCTAGTAAGAAGACCAGACTTAATGGTCTGACTGAGACTGGAGGAACCCTGGAAAGTATGGTCCCTGGATTCTGTATCAGCCCAGAACTAGAACAATTTCCAAGGCCACGTCTTCAGACAGGGATTGGACTGGACTGCAGAACATAAAGTGATACTCGTGAGGAGTGTGCTTCTTAGCTCAAGTAGATACAAGAGACTAAAGGGGCAGCTTCTGTCTGGAGGTAAGATGGGAAGGCAGAGAGGGTTAGGAGCTGGCTGAACGGACATGGGGAATTAGGGATGGAAAGGAGGAGTGTGCTGTCACAGTATGGGGAGAGCAGTTAGAGTTACATAACAATGTATGTATAAATTTTTGTAAGGGAAAAAGTAAAAAAATAATAATAAAAAGAGAAATGGGGAAGATCTTTTCCATGAACGTAGAAGGTGTGAGAGGACTGATGGAAACTGAAAAAAAGAAGCTTAAGTATATGTGGAAGCCTCCTCAAAGAGACTTTTTCAAATGATTTATTCAAATGTAATTCTCTCTATGCAGGGCGCGTCCTTGAAAGAATTCTTGTCTTTCAAGTGTGTCCTGACACCATTTAAAAAAAAAAAACCCTTTGCTGTCAAGTCGATTCCAATTTGTAGTGACCCTATAGCTCTGGAAAAGTCCTAACTCCACTATCCTTAGATTTTTCCCTTTGGAGAACAAATGGGTTTGGCTCACATGATGTTCATGGGTCAAGGCAGATCATGAGAGAAGACAGTGGAGAGCAACATTTCCCTGACATTGGGCCAGTACTTTGATGTCCAGAGTTTCTAAAGACGGACTGGTATGAATTTATTTGCAGCAAAATAATCATGTCAAATTTGTAATACCGTAAAACTCTAATGAGGGATCAATTTACAAATCTCCCTGTATCCAAAGTGACCCAAGAAACCAATGCACACACTTATAACACTTAAAGACCCTCAAAGATTTTAACCACAGAGAAATACAAACTCAGTTTAATACGTAGATTTTTTTATTTCGGTGGAAAGACTCTAAAGACTAAGTTCCATGAGAGAAGTGAATGTCATGTGTTGCAATGTATTCCCATTCTTCAACCGAAACCTTGAAACAAGGTTGATGAGTACAATATATTCAATCATTAACGAAAAAAAGAAAATTGAAGTCCTTCTTACCAACTGAGGCTAGGTTCCTGAAGGTTTCCATCATCACATCCCTGTAGAGTTTCCTCTCAGCAAAATTCAGCAAAGCCCACTCTTCCCGTGTAAAGTCCACAGCCACATCCTCAAACATCACTGATTCCTAAAACAGGCCACATATTTTCGATCAGCAAGGTATCATCTTCCTCAATATGTGCAAAAGACCGAGTAAGGCTGTCAGTGCAGGGGAATGGAGAAATTCATAGAAGGGTCGCACAGGTTTCTGTGTTCTGCTCTAGAGTTTAGCCATCGGCCTCTTCCCTTTGCCGTTTACATTTAAACCCTGACTCTTGGGATCATATCTCACAGATTTAACAATATTTCTAACACACTAAACTTATGTCTACATAGTTTGATACCTATTTCTGCCTCAGTCCTCTATATTTATGGTCCAGAACAGACAGAACACAAAGCAGAAGGGAGAGAAATCCTTTACAAAATAAAGGACCTATTTCCACGTTCAGATCATTTCTTTGTGGGAAAAAAACAATTTTACCTCCTTCCATAAGACCCACCATAACACTCAATGCAACATGAAGCAGGATGAGATCTTAATAACTAGGAAACACTGAGGGACTGGTAGTTTTTCCTTGTGTTCCTCACCAACCATGAGAGGGCTGGGGGCCTGCACAAACAACCAGGTCAATAGGAGGTGACAGGACCACCTGCCAAAAAGCAGATATTCTAAGAATTATATATTTTTACATGTCTGTTACCAATTTTTCAAATAACTCAATAGTTGCACTATCATCCTTTCTGACTCACTGAGACAGGCAAGGGGATTGAAAAGTTAACCGAGCTCAAGTGAGAGACAGAGAACACGAGAATCTAGATCTCCGCACAATTCTCAAACTTTTAAGCTAATATTAGTGATCTCTCCACTGAACAAACTTACACCCAGAAACCCAGACAAACATGCTCTAATGTTTTAAGATGACAAAAATCCATATTTCTGCAAAGGCCATAATAGCATGTCCTTGTGTTTGCTGACCATTAAGAAGAGATTAAGATTCCAAGTTTGTAAGGAAGTTAATTAAAATGCAGAGGGATTAGCAGTTAATTTGCCCACGAATCCTAAAAAACTTACAAACCAACCCTGTGGAGGTTGTACTTCAAAATTTTCTCACATCGCCAGCCCCTAAAAGATGCATGAGCATATGAGTACTTGAACTCTAATGTCTGGAACTGCGGGGGCTGTAGGGTCCCACTAAAGATTAGACTCTGAGAAACAGATTCAACGGATTGGCTCCTACATGAAGTGAGGTGACAAAAGGCTGCTATATCAAACTTCTGATGCTAAAATTGGACTGAAGAGCAGAGCAGCTACAGAATAGGAAGTCTCCTCATGTCAGGGCAGTGGGTGAACTGAGCTGCCTACGTCGTCTCTAATCGTTTCTGGTATGTTGGTGTCACAACAAGCTTCCATCCTCAGGCAAAATACAAAAGTCTCCTCCATTGCAGGAAGCCAGGTTATGTATTTCAAAGTCATCAAAAATCCTAACACACATTGCTACAATACATATTAATGATAAAATGTTCCATTTGTTGATCAACTACAATATGGGAAACGTTTTGAAAAAAGCATTATACACCTTTTATAATAACTGTATTAAACACACATTATTTGAAACAGGTTCACAGCTGAGGAAATTTAAGAGATAATCAATTAATCATATGCTCAATGTTGCCCAATTAGAATTTGGATGAGCCAGGGTCAGAACGCAGGTTGATCTGTATTTGAAGCCTAAATTCCTCACAACTCCATTTCTGTTCATATGCAAACACTTTTGTTGATATTCTGGCTGTTATTCTACAATAACAACGTAAATGATCTGTACCTGACTAGGTACTATGGCAACTAGATGAAGGAAATATCCTACTCAATTCAGACAACATTGAGATATTCCTCCAAGCAAAGTCCTGTGTCTCAGCATAATGCTTGCCTTAAGGCCCTTACCTCTGGGCTCCTTCATTTAATAAAATTAATTTAGGTAAAATTTACACAGAGCCTACTTCATGTGGCCGCAGCAGATACAGCAGTGAAGAAAACAGAAATATATGAATGCTCATAGATCATAAACTCTACGGGTATGGACAGTAAATAAACAGTACAGATTTCAAATGCTCATCAACTTCAACAAGTCCCAATTTAGAGGCACAGGATCCAAAGGGCTCCAGTGACTTGCAAGCCCAGGAGAGGGCAGAAACACTGATTACTCCAAGAGACGAAGAAAAGCTTGGTAGCAATAGGCTAAACATAAATTGGGACACTGTAAAATTAAAAGCAGCATAAATTAAGAGCATAAACAGAGAAACATGAAAATACATATTAATGATAGAAAAAGAATACATTTATGCTTTGGCATGGAGCTTGTGAGTCATTACTCCTGTCCTCACTACAAGAGAAAATCTAAACAAACTAAAAAACTCTTCTCAGATCCATCAGAGAACTGAAGTCACCGGGTAAACTGCTTTCCCCAAAACTGGAAACACAGACAGGCAAATACAGAGAATGACATTTTACAGAAGCAAAAGCCCTGTAGGAGAAGCTGCTGCTGAAACCAGTACTGGGGTAGAAAAACTTAAACTGAACTAATAGCACGAGACTCACATTAGATATGTTTGAGAGTTAAAAGTACCAAAGGGCCCAGTCATAGGGAGGCCCCCCAACTTATCTGAGTTTTAGCTCCAGGAGCTCTATCAGGTTCTCACTGTGATGACTGCAGAAAAATCCCCTCATGCTTCCAGTAGGGAGAGGGAAAAGTAGCTATTTTGAAATATACCCTAAGCATTCTGTTCTCCTTAAAAAGGCATGCCCTCAAAGGAAATGATTTCAACAGATCTTTAATCAATGTGAGTTTTAACGAGAGTCTAAATGACCTTGAGACAGAGCCCCCACAGTGCTGTATTCTTTACCCGGCTTCTTCCCGTACAGTGTTGTATTGAAAAATCATTTCCTTTACTGCCCCCCACCTCCAGCTTTGCATTTGAATCCTGCTTTTGCTTGGAGGGTATATGTAAACCCCATTGTGCCTGCTTAGTATGATTAAGAATGTTGCTGATGTAACTTGTATGAACTCCCTACTTTTAAACCCCTTTGAAAGTAACCTGCCTGCCCTTGGTGAGCAGTCTTGGCAGCAGTAGCTCCGACTGACTCCATTTCCTTGTACAACGACATAAAGATGTCTTTCCTGTTCTCCCACCTCGGTCTCTTGCTTATTGGTCAATACAAGTCATGCCGAGTAAGAACCTGGGGTTTCCACCCGGTAACTTTTCTGGCGAGCAATGAAGGTACACATTGGTCTAAGTGAAACACTGTCCAAACACTGCGGTGTTCCTCGTTAGGTTTCTCTTTGTGGCTCAGAGAAAATTTGGAAAACAGTGTTCTATTTTGCAAATTTGCAGGGAGAAGTGGTAGCTCCATATCTATTTCATGATATAGTTTCTCAATAAAGAATCACAGTAATATTCCTCCATCTGATGCTCTGGCAAGTTAATAAGTTTTATGTAAAACCTGTTATTTCCGTTGAATTGAGTTGATTGTACCAAAAATTGCTATATACACTTTAAAAAACTAGAATCCCCATATCCTTGTTTTGTGTGGTATTGTTTGGTGAGTTTATGTGATCTTTCTCTCTCCTTTTGTTCTGAGAGCTTGCTTCTGGTCTAGAGTGTTGTGTCTAAGTTTCTGTCTTGTATCAGGTTGGAGGCTATGGCTGAGAACTGCTGTTTTTTTTGAAAGGCTGTCTTAGACCTCAATTCTTTCCTCATCCAAGAAAAACTGTCCTGTGTCTGTCTTATGATTTAGATTTTTAGTAGCTACATTGAAAAAGTTTATGTTTAAGTCAATCATAAAAGCAAAGGCTTTCTAAGTAACTTAAGCTAGATATTATATGAAATGTATTTTATTTGAAAAAAAAGGATAATTTTGTCTTAAAGTAAAACAGTTCTAGAGTACGAAAAAGGATGTAAGCCTAGAAAAAAATTGCTAAAGGCCTTTGGTATTTACCAGGTGGATATAAGGTTGTGATAAAGAGAAAGCAAAACTGTTTTCCAAGAGAATAATAAAAGAAAAAATAGTTATCTTTTGCCTTTCAAAATGCCTAGATCAATTAAAACGTACGTAAATGAACTGGGTTGAATCCTCCAGCCCCCAATTTCACTAGCCAAGAACTGATGGATTCATTTACAAAACTGCTAAAGAGCTTTGGTATTTACTGGGTAGATAGCCTTTCAAACTGCCTAGATCAATTTAAACATATGTAAATGAATCAAAATGACCTAATCTTGTCTTCTACCATAAGTCAAAAAATAGAGTGGGACAACATCAGTGTACCACAGCCACCAGTCTCCAAGGTCATACAGCTCTAGGGAAGCTTTTTGAAAGACCCTTTCCAACTAGGTGGAGACCCTTTTAAAACAAAAAGAAAAACTGCTGCTTTACTATAGTTATCAGAAATTGAGTAGATCCCAATCATAAAAGAACTATAAACAAGTTTTCTCTATTGCAGGGGAAAATTATGAAGCTCTCTCTCTCTCTATATATAAATCACAATGAGACACGCCTGAAATGGCCTTGGAAATATGTTTCCGACCCAAGCCAGAGACTTTAAGGTTATATCCATATGAATGAGCTGGTCAGCTGAGCAGAGGTTTTGTTATTTCCAAAGCCAGTTGATAAAATCTTTAAGGGCTAAAATTAGATTGGGAAAATATGGGAAATAGTAAAAGTTGACTGAAAACATAGAATGTTTAAACAGACTTTCTTTCAACAACAGTTATGTTTTATGGTATACAGGCTTAAAATAATTTCTAAAACCTTTTAGGTAACTTACTGATGTTAAATTAATAGATATTTGTCATGATTTAAGCTTATATACTTTTACTTTTTATGCCACAAGAGAAAAGATATGTATATGTGTATATTTGGGTTTCCTAATGAGTGAGTTCATTTTTGCCATTTAAAGAGATGCTATAACAGGTATGCAACAAAGACAACATTTAAGAAGTTACTAAAAAGAAATTTATTTGATATGGTCAAAAGTTTTATCTGACTAAAGTTTAATGGTTTAATTTATGAGATTTTAAGAGCTTTAACGTTAAATAAAATATAAAACAAGGAATTGGGTTTCTTGCTGTTAAAATTACAAAATTTTCTTTGATTTCTGAATTGAAGGGTTAATTTATTTTCTTTGTTCCTCTTACCCTCCTGTGCTGAATTCCTTTTGTTTGTTGGACTTTTTTTCAGTTTTGTTTTTGTAGATTTTGTTTTTACTGAGACTTTAAGATGTTCTTCTTTATTTTGATGAGTAGGTTTGTTAACTTTGTGGTTACCTTGAAATTTACCCTTATCTTCCTAGGTTTGAACCAGTCTATTATTACTTGTTATCACCTTGCCTTCCTCTCCATTAAGGTTCTATACTTACCTCCTAGTGGAGAAGGTTTATTCCCTCTTTTATTGTTCTGATGTTGTTGTCATTTACAGATTAACCCCTCTGGTTCCCTGTTGTAATTCATTTGGTTTTGGATAGCCCTTGAGAGTTCATTTCCTAGGTTGGTATCTGGCTGGTATGATCTTGCATCCTAGATTCAGGCTGTGGTCTGATGTTGTTTGTTCTCAGACTGAAGGGCTCCTTTTAATAATTGTAAGTTTGGTTTGGTTTTTAGATAGTCCCTTAATTTCTGTTTATCTGGAAATGTCCTAACTTCACCATCATATTTGAACGAGAGTTTTGCAGCATATATTATTCTTGGCTGGCAATTTTTTTTTTCCTTCAAGGTTTTATATATGCCATCCCATTGCCTTCTTGCCTGCATGGTTCCTGGAAAATAATCAGAGCTGTCTTATTGTTTCTTCTCTGTATGTGACTTTTCATTTTTCTTGAGCTGCTCTAAGGATTCTTTGTCTTTGGTTTTAGCAAGTGTGATTATGATACGACTTGGTGATTTTCTTTTGGGGTCTAACCTATATGGGGCTCGTTGAGCTTCTTGGATGGTCAACTTCTCATCTTTCATGATATTGGGGAAGCTTTCTGTCAGCAGTTCTTCAATGATCCTCTCTGTGTTTTGTTTTTTTCCCCTATTCTGGAACTCTGATCACTCGAAAATTTTTGCTTTTGATTGTATCCCACATAACTCTCAGGGTTTCTTCATTTTTCTTCATTCCTTTTTCTGATTTTTCCTCAGAGTTGTATCCAAGTGTTTGTCTTCAATTTTGCTGATCCTGTCTTCCATCATTTCAAACCTACTCCTTAGCCCTTCTATGACATTATCCATTTCTGAAATCTTGGTGTTTATTTTTTTGGATTTCTAATTGTTGTTTTTGTATGATTTCTAGTTGTGAATTTATTTTGGCATTTTGTTCCTGTATTATTTTCTTGAATTATTCCATTTTTTTGTCTGTATTTTCCATGAATTTGTCTGCCTTTTCCATGAATTTGTCTTTTTCCCACATTTTTGTCCACTTTTTGATTCAACGCTTGGATTGCTCTGAATATTAGAGATTTGAATTCCCTATCAGGTAGTTCTAGTGCCTTTCCTTCTACTGGCAAGTCATCTGTGTTTTATTTTGGACGTCTACTAGAACCATCCTGTCCTTTTTTTATGTTTTTGATATTGTCTGCTGTCTTTGGGACATTCAGTAGTTACTTCATTTACTGATAGTAGAAATTTGTTTACTCTTGCTTTTTTTATTTGGTTAAGTCTGAGCAGGAGGGCTGTGCATTGTTTCCTCATCTGTGGGTATGATACTTTTCACCTCCTTGTCCAATGGGCAGGGACAGTCGCTCAGCTATGGTGCAGCAGGGCAAGTCCAGCTGAAGGGAAGTTGCTGGGATGGGTTGTTTGTGGCACGTACTAAGGCTGACAGGGTCGGCTGGGAATCAGTGCCGGGAAGGTTTCAGTAGGCTGTGCCTGTGCTGCTTGGGCGTGTGATGTTCAGCGCATGGTGATGCAGGTAGGCAGGAAGGGGGTGACTGTGATGTGTGGAGCTAAGATGTGTATAGGAAAGAGGACAGAGGAAAAGAAAAACAAGAACCAAAAAAAAAAAAAAAACAGTGCTAAGGGAGCTTGCCATCAGAGTGGAGATGAGAAACCGAGAAATGGAGAAAAATAAAACAAATAAAAATTAGGGGGAAAAAAAGAAAAGAAAAGCCCCCAGGGATCCCACCAGTGCGTCTATGAAGACCGGGGAAGTGGCTCCCAGGTTGCGAAGTATAGCCTGGCTAGAAAGGGTAGAGATATTACACAGTGCTAGGTATTCAGGAAACATGAAGAGAAAGTAAGTAGAGACGAAAAACTGAGAAATGAAGAAAGACAAAAAGTATAAAAGAGAGAGAAAAAAAAAAAAAAGAAATGCTCCCAGGGATCCCACTGTGTGGCTGCGCAGACGATTAAGTAACTCCCAAGCTGCACAGTATAGTCCGGCTAGAAGGGGCTCCAAAGCCAAGAAAAGAAAATAAAGCAAAACAGAACAAATTAAAACAAACAAGAAAAAAACCCTGGGGATCCCACCAGCGTGGCAGTGCAGGCCAGGAAGCAGGTCTACAGTTGAGCGGCACTTCACAGCCTTTCAAGAAGAAGCAAAGATGGCACACACAATAAGGTGTTTGAGAGAAAGGAAGAGGAGGTGGTGAGAGGTACCAAATAAATCAAAAGAAGCAGAAAAAAGCAACACCAGCAACATATAAATGGCACTTAGGGAGCCTGCCAGCATGGGAGGGTCAAATCCAAGTGGCACAGGCCTGAAGTCAGTGCCTCCTGGCCAAAACACTGTGGCCACAGGAAGCAGAGGAGCCAACTGGGGGTGAAGAAGGGTAGGGGTTGGGAAAGGGTAGTCACCAGTTACCAGGTGTTCTGTCTCCTGCTGGGAGGTCCGTGAAGCTGCTTTCCCATACTCTCTGTCCGAGGATCTCTGATGTGGGCAGGGCGAATCCAAGTGGCAGGGACCCTGCACTTCCAGGCTGGCTGAGCTACTGCAGCCAGCTATGAAGTGGCAGAGGTCAAGCAGGCAGAAGGATGGGGGGTGGGAAAGCATATATTGCTGGTTACGAAGTGCTCTGTCTTCTGCTAGGAGCTCTGTGAAGCTACTTTCCTGTACTCCCTGTCTGCCGATCTCTGACAGGACTCCAAGATGGCAAATCTGTGCTGTGTTAGCTGATAGGGGACCTCCGCATGGATCTCTCCTCGTTCTCTGTCAGTTTCTTACTCCATTTGGTGCTTGGCTGAGTTATCTTTTCATTTGATGCTTAGGGTTCCAGGATTGACGTTTGTCTCTCTCTTACTTAGTTTTGTGGGTCTTTTCTGTGGAGGGATGGCATGGTGCTTCTGTCTATAGCACCATGTTGGCTCTGCTGCCCTTATTATTTCTTAATTGCTAACTCAGTCACAATTTTATCAAAGCCAGTGGTTTGATTGGGGGAATTCACATCATTTACCTATGAAGTTTGTTTTATTACTATTCAGGTATCTAGAAACTTGATACTTGGTATATTCTTGGTATAGCCTGACTATATTATGCCTCAAGATTTTTATGTATTATATCTGAAGCACTTTAAAAAGTTGTTATATTTAGAAATATTTTTATCTAAAGTTTCTTTTTAACTGATTTTATTCAATCTTTACGTTATGCTTGTAATTATTTTCTATCAGGTCTTTCACTGTAAGAGTATTATTTTTATAAATTAGTCATGGCCATATTAAGTTTTATCATCTGCAGATAAATTTTTACTTTGTTGATTTGCTGAAAATGTTTGACCAAAATATCTCAACAAAAAGATGCACTACAGACAAGGTTCTGGCAAGATGGCACTCTAGGCAGAAGCACCATGCCGTCCCTCCACAGCAAAGATCCGAAAAACTAAGCCAAACAGAGAATGCAACAATCCTGAAACCCTAGAACATCAAATGAAGAGATAAAGAACTCAGCCGAGCATGAAATGGAGTGAGAATACTGAAAGAGAACGGAGAGCGAGGAGAAATTCATGCAGAGGTCCCCTACCAGCTAACGCAGCGCGGATCCACCATCTTGGACTCCTATCAGAGACCAGCAAACGGGGGTATGAGAAAGCAGCCTCACGGAGCGTCCAGTAGGAGATATAACAGCCGGTAATTGGCGGTGTGCGCTTTCCCATCCCCCACCCCTCTTCACCCCGGCTCGGGCTCCTCTGCTTCCCACGGCCACAGTCTCTTGACTGGGAAACGCCGGCTGCTTGGATTCCACACACCCAAGCGGGCGGCTCTCTGGGTGCCATTTGTTGGCTGCTAGCGTTGCTTTTTTTTTTCTGCTTCTTTTGATTTCTCACTTGCCTCTGACTGCCTCCCCCTCCTTTTGCTCGAGTGCCTGGCTCCAAGCACCATCTTTGTTCTTCCTGCGGGGCTCTATTCGCTTGTGCAGCTGCTTCCAGGTCTGGGCTGCCGCACTGGTGGGATCCCGGGGCTTTTGTTCGTTTGTTCCTCTGTGTCCTGCGGCCACGGTCTCTTGACTGGGAGGCACCGGCTGCTTGGATTCCACACACCCAAGTGGGCGGCTCTCTGGGTGCCATTTGTTGGCTGCTAGTGTTGCTTTTTTTTTTCTGCTTCTTTTGATTTCTCACTTGCCTTTCACCACCTCCCCCTCCTTTCACTCAAGTGCCTGGCTCCGTGCGCCATCTTTGCTTCTTCTTGAGAGGCTCCAGAGCGCCGGCAATTTGTGATATACACTTTCCCACTCTCCACCCTTCTTCACCCACTCTTAGCCTCCTCTGCTTCCCGCAGACACAGTCTCTTGTCCAGAAACACCAGTCCGCACTGGCTGGCTCTCTGAGTGCCATTTGTTGGCTGCTGGTGGTTTTTTTTTTCCTGCTTCTTTTGATTTCTTCCTTGCCTCTGGCCGCCTCCCCCCCTTTTGCTCGAGTGCCTGGCTCCGAGCACCATCTTTGCTTCTTCCTGAGGGGCTGCGGGGCTCCATTCGAGTATGCAGCTGCTTCCCGGTCTGGGCTGCCGGGCTGGTGGGATCCCGGGACTTTTGTCATTTGTTCCTCTGCTTCCCACGGCCACGGTCTCTTGACTGGGAGGCGCTAGCTGCTTGGATTCCACACACCCAAGCGGGTGGCTCTCTGGGTGCCATTTGTTGGCTGCTAGTGTTGCTTTTTTTTTCTGCTTCTTTTGATTTCTCACTTGCCTCTCGCCACCTCCCCCTCCTTTCACTCAAGTACCTGGCTCTGTGCGCCATCTTTGCTTCTTCCTGAGAGGCTCCAGAGCGCCGGCAATTTGTGATATACGCTTTCCCACTCTCCACCCTTCTTCACCCACACTCGGCCTCGTCTGCTTCCCGCGGACACAGTCTGTTGTCCAGAAACACCAGCCTGCACTGGCTGGCTCTCTGAGTGCCATTTGTTTGCTGCTGGTGTTGCTTTTTTTTTTTCCTGCTTCTTTGGATTTCTTGCTTGCCTCTCGCAGCCGCCTCCTCCTTTCGCTCAAGTGCCTGGCTCCGTGAGCCATCTTTGCTTTTTCCTGAGGGGCTGCGGAGCTCCATTTGAGTGTGGAGCTGCTTCCCGGTCTGGGCTACTGTGCTGATGGGATCCCGGGGCTTTTCTTCATTTTGAATTGTCTGTTTTCTTTTCCTTTTCTTGAGCTGGGAGACGTTTCCGGCCAGGCGGAGCTGCGTGGCAGAGAGACTCCCCTTCAGCTCCCAAAGACGTGCAGAGGGATCCCTGAGGACATTTGTTTTTTCGTTGTTTTTTTTTTTTCCTGTTTTTTTGGGGGGGCCTTTCTTGTTCTTTTTTTTTTTTTGATTTGTTTTCTTTTTCCTCTTTTTCCCTATTATCTTTCTTCATTGCTCAGTTTCTCGTCTCTCCATATCTTCCTTCTCTTTCTGATCCCTGAATACCAGGTGTTGTATGCCTCTGCACTTTCTGGCCAGGCTGTGCTGTGACACCTGAGAGCAACTTCCCCAGACCTCATAGCTGCATCGGTGGGATCCCTGGGAACATTGCGGTTCTTTAACCTTTCTGATTTTTATTTGTTCATTCTTTCCTTTTCTTCCTCTTCCCCCTTCTGTTTTTCTCCATTTCATAGTCTCTCATCTCTCCATTCCAACGGCAAGCTCCCCTAGCATTCTTTTTTGTTTGTTTGTATGTTTTTTGGTTCCTGTTTCTCTCTCCTCTCTCCCATATCCAGCTTAGCTCCACACATAACCATCTCCCCACTGCATCCTGCCTACCTGCACCGTGCGCTTGACATCACACCACCAAGCAGTGCAGGCACAGCCTAGTGGAACCTGCCCAGCACTGCTTACTGACCCGCCCTGGTGGCTGTAGTGAGTGCCACAAACAAACCGTCCCAGTGGCTCCTCTTCGGCTAGACCTGCCCTGCTGTACCATATCTGAGTGAATGAACCTGCAAGTTGGAGAAGGAGGTGAAAAGTATTGAGCGCACAGACGAGCAAACAACGAAGAGCACGAAGTCCGCCTGCTCAGACATACTCAAATTTTTTTTTTTAAAAAAGGGATAAAACAAACAAATCTACAATCAATAAACGAGAGAAATATCTACTGAATGCCCTGAAAACAGCAAACAATATCAAAACATTTACAAAAACAGGACAGGATGGTCCCAGCAGGTGTCCAAATTAAAACACCAGATGACTCTCCTGTGGAAGAAAATGAACTAGAAGTACCTGATAGGGAGTTCAAACCTCTAATACTCGGAATTTTCCAAGAACTTGGGCAAAAAGCTGACAAACATGAGAAAAAAATAGACAAATTCATGGAAAATACAGACAAAAAGTTGGAAGAATTCAGGAAGATGGTGCAGGAACAAAATGCCAAAATAAATTCACAACTAGAAATTATACAAAAACAAACAATTAGAAATCCAAAAGATAACAAGATTTCAGAAATAGATGATGTCATAGAAGGGCTGAGAAGCAGATTTAAAACCGTGGAAGACAGGATCAGTGGAACTGAAGACAAACACTTGGATACAACTCTGTTTCAGGAAAACTCAGAAAAAAGAACAAAGAAAAATGAAGAGACCCTGAGAGTTATGTGGGACACAAAAGCAAAAATTTACAAGTGATTGGCATTCCAGAACGGGGAGAGAAACCAGAAAACACAGAGAGGATCATTGAGGAACTGCTGACAGAAAACTTCTCCAATATCATGAAAGATGAAAAGCTGGCCATCCAAGAAGCTCAACGAACCCCATATAGAAGCGACCTCACAAGAAAATCACCAAGGCATATCATATTCACACTCGACAAAACCAAAGACAAAGAATCCTGAGAGCAGCTCGTGAAAAACAAGAAGTCACATACAGAGGAGAAACAATAAGACTAAGCTCTGATTATTAGGCAGAAACCATGCAGGCAAGAGGGCAGTGGGATGACATATATAAAATCTTGAAAGAAAAAAATTGTCAGCCAAGAATAATATATCCTGCAAAACTCTCATTCAGATTTGATGGTGAAATTAGGCCATTTCCAGATAAACAGAAACTAAGGGAATATGTAAAAGTCAAACCAAACTTACAAGAATTATTAAAGGGAGTTCTTCGATCTGAGGACAAACAGCTTCAGCCCTCAGGCAGGACCTAGGATGCAGGATCATACCAGCCAGATACCAATCTAGGAAATGAACTCTCGAGGACTATCCAAAACCAAAAGAAATACAACAGGGAATCAGAGAAGTCAATCAATGGATGACAACATCAAAACAATGAAAGAGGGAATAAACGGCATAGGTATAGAACCTTCTAATGGAGAGGAAGGCAAGACAATACCAAGTAATGGTATCCTGCTTCAAACTTAGAAAGATAGGGAAAAAATTCACAGAAACCACAAAGAAAGTTAACAAACCAACTCATAAAAATAAAGACGAAAAACATAAAGTCTCAGAAAACACAAAACCTACACAACCAAAAGAAATGAAAAAAAAATCCACAAACAAAAGTAACTCAGCACAAGAGAGTAAGAAGAACAAAGAAAACTTCAGCACCACAAAAAAAAAGCACTACAAAATGACAGCAACAAACTCACATCTATCAATAATTACACTGAAAGTAAATGGACTCAACGCACCCATAAAGAGACGGAGAGTGACAGAAAACAGGATCCATCAATACGCTGTCTACAAGAGACACACCTTAGAAACAAAGATGTGAATTTATTAAAAGTCAAAGGTTGGAAAAAATATATCAAGCTAACAACTACCAAAAAAGAGCAGGAGTGGCAATTCTAATCTCAGATAAAATAGACTTTAAAACAAAATCTACCATAAAACACAAGTAAGAACACTATATAATGATTAAGGGGATGATCCATCATGAAGACATAACCATAATAAACATCTACGCACCCAATGACAGGGCTCCAAAATACATAAAACAAACTCTAACAACACTGAAAAGAGAAATTGACAGTTCCACAATAATAGTAGGAGACTTCAACACACCACTCTCAGTAAAGGACAGAACAACTAAGAAGAAACTCAGCAAAGATACAGAAGACCTAAAGGGTACAATCAGCCAACTTGACCTCATAGACATATATAGAACACTCCATCCAACCACTGCAAAGTACACATTCTTTTCCAATGCACATGGAACGTTCTCCAGAATAGACCACATCTTAGGCCACAGAGCAATCCTCAACAAGATCAAAAACGTTGAGATAATTCAAAGTGTCTTCTCTGACCACAATGCCATCAAGGTGGAAATTAACACTAGAAAGAGCAAGGAAAAAAAATCAACTACATGGAAACTGAATAATACCCTGCTTACACATCAGTGGGTAATAGAAGAAATCAGAGATGGAATCAAAAAATTCCTAGAATCAAATGAGAATGAAAACACATCGTACCAAAACCTTTGGGACACAGCAAAGGCAGTCCTCAGAGGACAATTTATAGCAATAGATGCACATATCAAAAAAGAAGAAAGGGACAAAATCAAAACATTAACTACAGAACTCAAACAAATAGAGAACAGAAAAAAAATGCCCATAACCACCGGAAGAAACGAAATAGTAAAAATCAGAGCAGAAATAAATGAAATAGAGAACAGAAAAACAATAGAAAGAATCAACAAAACCAAAAGTTGGTTCTTTGAAAGAATCAACAAAATCGACAAACCACTGGCCAGACTGACAAAAGAAAAACAGGAGAGGACACAAATAACCCAAATAAGAAATGAAATGGGGGACATTACAACAGATCCAACTGAACTAAAAAGGATTATAACAGAATATTATGAAAAACTATACTCCAACAAATTTGAAAACCTAGAGGAAATGGATAAATTTCTAGAAACACATGGCCTACCCAAACTACAACAAAGTGATGTTGAAAATCTGAACAGACCCATAACAAGAGAAGAGATTGAAAAGGTAATAAAAAAACTCCCAACCAAAAAAAGCCCTGGCCCAGATGGCTTCACGGGAGAATTCTACAAAACATTTACAGAAGAGCTTTTAGCAGTTCTACCCAAGCTATTTCAGAGCATAGACGAGGAAGCAACACTTCCAAATTCATTCTATGAAGCCACCATAATGCTGATAACAAAACCAGCAAAGATGTCACAAAAAAAGAAAATTACAGACCAATATCTCTCACGAATATAGATGCAAAAATTCTGAAAATTCTAGCCAATAGAATTCAGCATCATATCAAAAAAATAATACACCACAACCAAGTAGGATTCATACCAGGTATGCAAGGATGGTTCAACATTAGAAAATCTATCAATGTAATCCACCACATAAATAAAAGGAAAGAATCACATGATCATCTCAATTGACGCAGAAAAGGCATTTTACAAAGTCCAACACCCATTCCTGATAAAAGCTCTCAATAAAATAGGTATAGAAGGGAAATGTCTCAATACAATAAAGGGCATCTATGCAAAACCAACGGCCAACATCATTCTTAATGGAGAGAGGCTGAAAACATTCCCCTTGAAAACAGGAACAAGACAAGGATGCCCTTTATCACCACTCCTATTTAACATTGTGCTGGAAGTTCTAGCTAGAGCAATAAAGCAAGAAAAAGAAATAAAGGGCATCCAAATTGGTAATGAAGAAGTTAAACTGTCCCTGTTTGCAGATGATATGATACTATACATAGAAAACCCTGAAGACTCCAAGAGAAATCTACTAGAACTAATAGAAAGATTCAGCAGAGTAGCAGGATACAAGATAAACATTCAAAAATCAGTTGGATTCCTATACACCGGTAAGGAGAACGATGAAAAGGAAATCAGGAAATCAATACCATTTTCAGTAGCCCCTAAACAGATAAAATACTTAGGAATAAATCTGACCAGGGATGTAAAAGACCTATACAAAGAAAACTATAAAACACTACTGCATGAAACCCAAAGGGATCTACATAAATGGAAAAACATACCATGCTCATGGATAGGCAGACACAACATTGTGAAAATGGCAATTCTACCCAAAGCAATTTACAAATACAACGCAATCCTGATCCAAATACCAACAACATTCTTCAAAGAGATGGAAAAACTAATCATTAACTTTATATGGAAAGGGAAGAAGCCCCGAATAAGCACTACTGAAGAAGAATAAAGTTGGAGGACTCACACTACCTGACTTCAGAACCTACTATACAGCTACAGTAGTCAAAACAGCCTGGTACTGGTACAATGACAGATACATTGACCAATGGAACAGAATTGAGAACCCAGATGTAAATCCATCCACCTACGGTCACCTGATCTTCGACAAGGGCCCAAAGTCCATCAAATGGGGAAAAGACAGTCTTTTTAACAAATGGTGCTGGCAAAACTGGATATCCATTTGCAAAAAAATGAAACAGGACCCATACCTCACACCGTATACAAAAACTACTTCAAAATGGATCAAAGACCTGAATATAAAGCCTAAAACTATAACGTTCATAGAGGAAAAAATAGGACCAACACTTCAGGCCTTAATACATGGCATTAACAGGATACAAACCATAACCATCAATGCACAAAACCCAACAGATGAGCTAGATAACTGGGATCTTCTAAAAATCAAAGACCTATGCTCTTCAAAAGACTTCACCAAAAGAGTAAAAAAAAAACCTACAGACTGGAAAAAAATTTTGGGAAAGTACAAGTCAGACAAATGTCTAATCTCCATAATCTACAAGAAAATCCAACAACTCTACAACAAAAAGACAAATAACCCTATTAAAAAATGGGAAAAGGAAATGAACAGACACTTCACCAAAGAAGACATTCAAATGGCCAACAGACACATGAGGAAATGCTTGCGATCACTAGCCATTAGAGAAATGCAAATTAAAACCACAATGAGATACCATCTCACCCCGGCATTACTGGCACGAATCAAAAACACTGGAAACAACAAATGTTGGAGGGGATGCGGGGAGATCGGAACTCTTATGCACTGCTGGTGGGAATGCAAAATGATACAACCATTTTGGAAAATGATATGGCACTTCCTCAGAAAGCTAGAAATAGACATACCATTCGATCCAGCAATCCCACTTCTAGGAATATATCCTAGAGAGATAAGAATCGTCACTCGAATAGACATATGTACACCTATGTTCATGGCAGCATTGTTCACAATAGCAAAATGATGGAAACAACCTAGATGCCCATCAACAGATGAATGGATACACAAACTATGGTACATACACACAATGGAGTACTATGCAATGAGAAAGAACAACAATGAATCTGTGAAGCATCTCATAACATGGATGAAACTGGAGAACATTATGCTGAGTGAAATCGGTCAATCACAAAAGGACAAATATTGTATGAGACCTCTATTGTAAAAACCCATGAAAAAGTTCACACACAAAATGTAACCATCTTTGTTGGTTACCAGGGATGGGAGTGGTGGGGGGGAAATACTAAATCGGCAATAGATAAGTGGTATCTTGGGTGAAGGGTGAGACAGTACACAATACAGGGGAAACTAGCACAACCTGTACAAGGAAAGGTCACGGAAGCCCCACAGACACATCCAAACTCCCTGAGGGACTGAATTGCTGGGCAGAGGGCTGTGGGGACCATGGTCTTGGGAACATCTAGCTCAATTGGCATGACACAGCTTATAAAGACAATGTTCCACATTATACCTTGGTGAGTAGTGTCTGGGGTCTTAAAAGCCTGTGAGCGGCCATCTAGGATACCTCACTGGTCTCATCCCTTCGGGAGCCAGGGAGAATGAAGAGAACAGGATACAAGGAAAAGATTAGTCCAAAGGACTAATTGTCCACAGCTACCAAGGCCTCCACTGGACTGAGTCCACGACAGCTAGATGGTGCCCGGCTACCACCACTGACTGCTCTGACCAGGATCACAACAGATGGTTCTGGACAGAGGTGGAGAAGGATGTAGAACATAATTCTAACTCACAAAAAAAAACAACAACAACAAAAAAAAAAAAACGACTAGATTTACTGGCCTAAAGGAGACTGGAGAAACCTCGAGAGTATGCCCCCCAGACACCCTTTTAGCTCAGTGGTGAAGTTACCTCCGAGGTTCACTGTTCAGCCTGGGAGTGGACAGCCTCGTAAAACCAAATGAGACTAACGAGGTACAGAAGTCCAGTGACAAGGGCCAGAAGGCAGAAGCAGACAAGGAAGCTGGTGATAGGGAACACAAGATTGAGTAAGGATATTGTTGATGTGTTGTGAGATTGTTAACCATTGTCAGAGGGCAACATTTGTAGTAACCGTTAAATGAGAAACTATTTTGTTATGTAAGCCTTCATCTTAAGTGAGAATAACAGCACAATTGGAAGAGCGTAGTCAATGTCACTGAACTGTGTATGTAGAAATTTTTGAAATGGTGTATCTTTGGCTATGTGTATTTTCACAAAAAAAAAAAAAAGGTTGAGAATTTAGAGGGTTAATATGTTGTGGGGTTGTTAACCAACGTCATAAAACAACACGTGTACTACTGTTTAATGAGAAACTATTTGTTCTGCAAGCTTTCACCTGAAGTACAATAAAATATATATATAAAACAAGATGCACTATATTGGACTTGCGAAAAGTACTGTGACTAGACTGAATAAAATTCCCAGAACTCCTATGCAGAAACTGATGGGTTCATAGATTGTGGCTGATCCAGAATTCATGTGGAACAGAAGTTAACTACATAAGACTGAGTAAACGAAAGGCAACTATGGGTTTTATGTGGGAATATTGGTGATATTTTAAGGTTCTACTTTCTAGACAGAAGAAACAATTTTCCTTTCTCTTAAATTATTTAACTAACGGGTTTAGATATTGTAACTCTTGAATTAGAAGTTCTTCTCTCACAAAAACAGTTTTGTGATACTTCTGCTTCTGAGAAAGCGAAGGGGTAAGATCAAGGCTGTAGGGTGGATGGAGTAA
Organism: Dugong dugon; assembly: GCA_030035585.1. Classification (NCBI taxonomy): domain Eukaryota; kingdom Metazoa; phylum Chordata; class Mammalia; order Sirenia; family Dugongidae; genus Dugong; species Dugong dugon. The sequence goes on along the minus strand of CM057462.1, from coordinate 13,479,928 downwards.
GGTTTCCCGGTGAAATTCTCGTAGGACAGCCCTTGCTACCCTCAAGGAATGAGCAGGTGCAATTGTTGTGACGGAAAAAAATTCCTTGGTGCAACTTTCCCGGTATTTTCCTCACCAATGCGGTTTTCAATTTTCTTAAACCTCCTTCATGATAAGCCCCCGTGATCGTCCTGCGTCCTTCCAGAAACCTATCAAGATTACCCCTTTGGGATCCCCCAAACCGTCGCTATAGCCTTCTGAGAGGTCTTCCCTCTCTTGGCTCATCTTTGAGGTCTTCCAGACCTTCCTTAAAATGTTTGATCCATCTAAAAACTGTTGTGTTATGTGAGGCAGCATTCCCAAAAACTTGTTGCAAAGCTTCAGTGATTTGGGAAGATGTCCACTTGAGTTTTGTTAAAAATTTGATTATAGCCCTGACCTCAAAATCGTTTTTTTCCATGGCACAAAACTGATTTTGTTTTTCTTTTTTCAGGCACCCCAACAAGACTAAGAAAATTGTATTACTGAGAGAACTTGTCTGCAGCCATCCACTGATTGCAGAGACATGTTTAAACACGTTTTGTTTGGAATAAACCCATGCATGTATGAACTGGAACCCTAGTAGCCATACTTTTTGACTTACCCTCGTATAAGCCAAGACCACAATGACATAGCCACTTCACACCCACTAGGATGGCTATTATAAAAACAACAACAACAAAATGACAAGTATTGTCAACAATGTGGAGAAACTAGGACCCTCATCCATTGCTAGTGGGGGTAAAATGGTGCATATGTTATTAAAATCAATTTGGTGGCTCCTCAAGAAATTAAACACAGAATTACCATTTACCTAGGGTTGTGAAGCAAAGTCTCTGAGTGGCTCAAACAATTAACCACAAGGTCACTAACCCAAAGGTTGACAGATTAAATCCACCTAAAGCTGTTTCAGAAGACAGGCCTGGCAATCTACTTTTGAAAAGTAATAGTCATTGAAAACCCAATGGAATGTGGTTCTACTCTGAAAATATATTAAGAAAAAAAAAAAAACCCATTCTCAAGTCAATTCCGACTCACAGAGACCCTACAGGACAGACCAAAACTGCCCCTTAGGGTTTCCAAGGAGCAGCTGGTGGATTCCAACTACTGAACTTTTTGTTAGCAACCGAACTATTAACCACTGCACCACCAGGGTTCCAAACATATATAGGGTCACCATAAATCAGAATGAACTCAACAGCAACTAGTTGGGATGTGGAGGAGTTATCCAAGGGGATACCTGACAAAAGTTTTTCTATTGCTGTTAGGTGCCATCGAGTGGGTTCTGACTCATAGCGACCCTATGTACAAAAGAATGAAACATTGCCTGGTCCTGTGCCATCCTCAACAGTTGTTTGAGCCCATTGCTGCAGCCACTGCGTCATTCTATCTCGTCGAGGGTCTTTCTCTTTTTTGTTGACTCTCTACCAAGTTTATTCTAGGAAGAGAAAGCATGCCAAAAGGTGAGAGTGTGCCTTGGCCCAAAGTGTGCCAAATGCCAGTGTGACTGGAGAACTGTGAGATTGGAAGAATAGTAGAGGAAGTTGGAAAGGTGACTGGGGTAAGTGGACATATCATGTTCTAGGATACTTGTTGGCCACTGTAAAGCTTCTGGCTTTTGAGTGAAATGCAGAACAATTTCAGGCTTTTAAATAGAAGAGGAAACGGATCTGACAGCTCTTAAAAGATATTTCCATACAGGCAAATGCAGAAGTAGGCAGCTCTGTTAGAAGTTATTACTATAATCACAAGAAATGATGATACTGGAGTGATGGCAATAAAACTGAGTATGCAAGGGATTGTTTTTGTTGTTAGGTGCCAATGAGTAGGTTCTGACTCATAGCAACCCTATGCACAACAGAATAAAACACTGCCCGGTCCAGCGCCATCCTCACAATCATTTCTGTGTTTGAGCTCATTGTAGCCACTGTGTCAGTCCATCTCATTGAGGGTCTTTCTCTTTTTTGCTGACCCTCTGCTTTACCAAGCAACATGTCCTTCTCCAGGGACTGGACCCTCCTAATAACATGTCCAAAGTACATGAGACGAAGTCTCACAACCTGGCTTCTAAGTAGCATTCTGACTGTACTTCTTTCAAGACAGATTTGTTTGTTCTTCTGGCAGTCCATGGTATATTCAGTATTCTTCACCAACTCCATAATTCAAGGCATCAATTTTTCTTCAGTCTTCCTTATTCATTGTTCAGCTTTCGTATGTACATGAGGTTACTTAAAATACCATGGCTTGGGTCTGGTGCATCTTAGTCCTTGAAGTCACATCTTTGCTTTTTAACACTTTATTGTTATAGCCCAATGCAATATGTCGTTTGATTTCTTGACTGCTGCTTCCATGGGCATTGACTGTGGATCCAAGTAAAATGAATCCTTGACAACTTCAATATTTTCATTGTTTATCATGATGTTGCTTATTGGTCCAGTTGGGAGGATTTTTGTTTTCTTAATGTTCAGGTGCAATGCATATTGAAGGCGGTAGTCTTTGATCTTCATCAGTAAGTGCTTCAAGTCCTCTTCATAGTCAACAAGGAAGGCTGTGTCGTCTGCATACCATAGGTTGTTCCTCCAATCCTGATGCTGCATTTTTCTTTGTATAGCCCAGCTTCTCAGATTATTTGCTCAGTACGCAGATTGAATAAGTATGGTGAAAGGATACAACCCTGACGTACACCTTTCCTGATTTTAAACCATGCAGTATCCACTTGTTCTGTTCAAACGACTGCCTGTTGACCTATGCACAGGTTCCACATGAGGGCAATGAAGTGTTCTGGATTTTCCATTCTTTGCAATGTTATCTGTAATTTGTTCTGATCAATAAAACACAGGTAAAAATCTTTCTGGTATTCTCTGCTTTCACCCAAGATTCATCTGACATCAGCAATGATATCCCTCATTCCATGCTCTCTTCTGAATCCAGCTTGAATTTCTGGCAGTTCCCTGTTGATATAATTGCTGTAACCATTTTTTCATTATCTTCAGCATAATTTAACTTGCATGTGATATTGATGATATTGTTTGAAAATTTCTGCATTCCTTTGGATCACCTTTGCAATGGGCACGTATACGGATATTTTCCAGTTGGCCAGGTAGCTGTCTTCCAAATTTCTTGGCATAGACGAAATGAGCACTTCCAGCGTTGGATCCTGTCATGGATTGAATTGTGTCCCCCAAAAATATCTATCAACTTGGCTGGGTCATGATTCCCAGTATTGTATAATTGTATAAACTGATGTGATTCCCTTTTGTGTTGTAAACTCTATCACTATGATGAGGTTATACTGACGATGTCTACAAGATTGGATAGTGTCTTAAGTTAATCTGTTTTGAGACATAAAAGAGATAAATGAGCAGAGACACATGGGAACCTCATACCACCAAGAAAGCAGTGCCAGGAGCAGAGCATGTCCTTTGGAGCTGAGGTTCCTGTGCCGAGATGCTCCCAGACCAAGGGAAGACTGATGCATACAAGGAACTTTCTCCAGAGCCGACAGAAAGAGAACACCTTCCCCTGGAGCTGATGTCTTGACTTTGGACTTGTAGCCTACCTGAATGTGAGAGAGTAAAAAAATTCTTTGTTAAAGTCATTCACTTGTGGTATTTCTGTTAGAGCAGCACTAGATGACTAAGACAGACCCTTTGTTGAAACATCTCAACTGGTATTCCGTCAATTCCTGGAGTCTCGTTTTTCGCCAATGCCTTCAGTGCAGCTTGTACTTCTTCCTTCAGTACCATCAGTTGTTGATCATATGCTACTTCTTGAAATTGATGAACATTTGACCAATTCTTTCTGGTACAGTGACTCTGTGTATCCCTCCCATCTTCTTTTGATGCTTCCTGCATAGTCTTACATTTTGTTCATAGAATCCTTCGATATTGCAACTCGAGGCTTGAGTTTTTTCTTCAGTTCTTTCAGCTTGAGAAATGCCGAGTGTGTTCTTCCCTTTTGATCTTCTAACTCCAGGTCTTTGTACATTTCATTATAATACTTTATATTCTCAGGCTACCTTTTGAAATCCTTTGTTCAGTTCTTTTACTTCATCATTTCTTCCTTTCGCTTTACCTATTCTACATTCAAGAACAAGTTTCAGAGTCTCTTCTGACATCCATTTTGTTGTTTTCTGTGTTTTAATGACCTTTTGCTTTCTTCATATATGATATCTTTAATGTCATCCTACAACTTGTCTGGTCTAGGATCATTAGTGTTCAATGTGTCAAATTTATTCTTGAGATGGTCTCTAAATTTAGAGAGATATACTCAAGGTTGTACTTTGGCTCTCATGGACTTGTTTTAATTTTCTTCAACTTCAACTTGAACTTGCATATGAGCAGTTGATGTAGTCAGCCCCTGGCCTTGTTCTGACTGATGATATTGAGCTTCTGCTTCCTGAAATGTAGTCAATTTAATTCCTGTGCATTCCATCCGGAGAGATCCCCATATAGTCGCTGCTCATGTTGTTGAAAAAAGGTATTTGCAATGAAGAAGTCGTTGGTCTTGCAAAATTCTGTCATGCCATCTCCAGTGTCATTTCTATCACCAACGCTATATTTTCCAACTACCGTTCCTTCTTTTTTTCCAGCTTTCACAGTCCAATCACCAGTAATTATCAATGCATCTTAATTGCATGTTTGATCAATTTCAGACTGCAGAAGTTGGTTAAAAACCTCAATTTTTTCATCTTTGGCATTAGTGATTGGTGCGTAAATTTGAATAATAGTCATAGTAAGTGGTCTCCTTGTAGGCATATGGATATTATCTCTGACAGTGTTGTATTTCAAGATCTTGAAATCTTTTTGATGATGAATGTGACACCATTCCTCTTCAATTTGTCATTCCTGGTGTACACGACCATATGATTGTCTGATTCGAAATGGCCAATACCAGTCCATTTCACCTCACTAATGACTAGGATATTGATCTTCAAGTGTTCTATTTAATTTTTGAAAAATTTCAGTTTTTCTAGATTCATATTTCTTACATTCCAGGTTCTGATCATTAATGGATGTTTGCAGCTGTTTCTTCTCATTTTGAATCATGCCACATCAGCAAAAGAAAGTCCTGAAACTTGACTTCATCCACGTCATTAAGGTGGACTCTACTTTGAAGAGGTAGCTCTTCCCCAGTCCTGTTTGGAGTGCCTTCCAACCTGAGGGGCTCATCTTCTGGCTATGTATCAGACTATGTTTCCTCCCTGCTCCGTATTTTTTCAGTAGATCACCAGGTCCTTCTTCCCAGTCTTAGTCTGGAAGCTCAGCTGAAACCTGTCCACCATGGGTGACCCTGCTGGTATTTGAAATTCAGATGGCATAGCTTCCAGCATCACATAAGCCACTGCTGTATGACAAACTGACAGACAGTGGTGGAGTATCAGTATAGGAATACACAAATAGATCTAAGGAATAAAATTAGTTGCCCTGGAAAAGGCCCAACTTATGTGAAATGTTGACTCATCACAGAGGAAGAACACTACAGGCCATTGCCAGAAACTATACATTTTAATCGTGGGGTTGTCATTGTTAGGTGCCGTTGAGTCAGTTCCAGCTCATAGCGACCCTATGTACAACAGAATAAAACACTGCCCAGTCGTGCGCCATCCTCATTATCATTGTTATGCTTCAGCCAATTGCTGCAGCCACTGTGTCAAGCCATCTCATTGACAGTGTTCCTCTTTTTCTCTGACCTTCTACTTTACCAAGTATGATGTCCTTCTGCAGGGACTGATCCCTCCTCATAATATGTCCAAAGTGTATGAGTCATAGTCTTGTCATCCTTGCTTCTAAGAAGCATTCTGGCTGTACTTCTTCCAAGACAGGTTTGTCCATGGTATATCCAATATTCTTCACCAACACCACAATTCAAAGGTGTCAATTCTTCTTTGGTCTTCCTTATTGTCTAGCTTTCTCATGCATATGAGGCGACTGAAAACACCATGGCTCGGGTCAGGCGCACCTTAGTCTTCAAGGTGACATCTTTGCTTTTTAACACTTTAAAGAGGTCTTTTGCAGCAGATTTGCCCAATGCAATGCGTCGTTAGATTTCTCGACTGCTGCTTCCATGGGTGTTGATTGTGGATCCAAGTAAAATGAAATCCTTGACAACTTCAATCTTTTCTCTGTTTATTATGATGTTGCTTACTGATCCAGTTGTGAAGATTTTTGTTTTCTTTATGTTGAGGTGCAATTCATACCGAAGGCGGTAGTCTTTTATCTTCATCAGTAAGTGCTTCAAGTCCTCTTCACTTTTCAGCAAGCAAGGTTATGACATCGGCATTTGCAGGTTGTTAATGAGTCTTCCTCCAATCCTGATGCCACGTTCTTCTTCATATAGTCCAGCTTCTTGGTGTCGTTTAAAGTCAGGAAAGGTGTGTCAGGGATGTATCCTTTCACCATACTTATTCAGTCTGCATGCTGAGCAAATAATCCAAGAAGCTGTACTATATGAAGAAGAATATGTGGGGCAGAGTCAACTAATTATTAGAACAATGTATGTATTCCTATGTACTCCATGTGCAAAAATCAATTCCAAGTAGATTAGCTTTAAATGTCAAAAGGTAAACCTATAAAACTTTCAGAAGTTATAAACAAATGATTTTATGACACCAGCAGAGAGAAAAAAAAAGAAAACATAAGAGAAGAGACTGACAAATTCAACTATATTAAAATTTAGGACTACTCATCAAAGGACACAAAATGTGAGTGAGTACTTAAGGTACATACTAGGGAAAAAATTGTAATAAATATAAATGAAACTATTTCTTTCCAAACTCTATAAAGAAGCCCTAAAAAGTCACAGAAAGATGAATTAACACTGGGAAGATATGCACAGCTTGTCAGTACTGAAGTCGTGCAAGATAACTGTAGAATGAGCTTAAAGTTAAGATACCAATTCATTCCCATTACAAAGCAAAAATTAAATTTGAGAATCCCTGTGTTGGTCAAGTAGATAGAACAAATAAAATACGTATACTTACTTTGTGGAAGGGAAAATTGGTAAACAACATTGTAATTTCCTAGTAAATTTAAATTTGGCTATGATCTGCAACTCAGCCACTTCCCGTCACTGGCGAGTTACTGTGCATTTCGAGTGTGGAGAGAGAATGAACAGAGCGGCACTATTTGGAAAAGCAGAAACTAAACTTGAAACAATCTAAATCCCCTAAGGTAAACAATGGATACATAAATTGTGGCCAAGTCATAAAGTGGAACACATACGTCCATAGGAACATGGGTAGACTAAAGCTACAGACACTAACATGTATGAAACTCAAAAATATCATGAGGAAAACAATTCACTAAAAGCACACATAGTAATTATATTTATACAAAACTCAAATATATATAGTTTATGAACTAAAACTCAAGTGGTAAAGCCAGAATAATAGCAACAGTAAGAATAATAAATTTCTAGATAGTAGTTAACTCCAGGTTAATGAGATCTGAGTGGTATACACTGGGAAGCTCTAAGAATGTCCCAATTTTTGTGTGTAATCAGGTGTTTATGTTAGTGTTATTAAAATGTTACAGGGTAAGTTTCATACATTCTTTGTTTATAATATACCTCTTTATCCACAAGTTCTGTATCCGTGGAGTCAACCAACTGCTGATCAAAAAAATTCAGGAAAAAAAAAAAAAAGTTCCAAAAAGTGAAACTTGAATTTGTCTCACGCCAAGCACTGTGAAATGATGTATACGCATACCCTGATGTAGTCTTCTGCCATTTCCCAGATCCTTAGTCTCTCCTCAGCACCTACTGTTTGAGCATTGTTTGCCTGGCATCTCTTTCGTTCCCTACTTGTGTTGTGTGCAACCTTTGTTTCTGTGGAAAACATGGCTCCTAAAAAGCAATTAAGTGGTCAAACCAACCCCTCAAAGGCTAAGAGGGAGCATAAAGTGTTATCTGCATAGCATAAATTTCAAAAATAAGAATTGAAAACAGAAGAATCCAAAAATGGGGGGGGGGTAAATTTTCACATATTTCTCTTAATAGATGATAAACAGAGACAAAAGTTAGTAAGAATAGAGAAGTTGTATTAACCCATCGCTGTGGAGTTGGAATCAACTCGATGGCAATAGGGTTATGGGTTTACAACTACTTACATAGCATTTACACTGTATTAGGTACTATAAGTAAACTAGAGATGATTTAAAGTATACAGGAAGATGTGCATAGGTTACATGCAAATACTATGCCAGTTCATATAACAGACTTGAGCATCCAAAGATTCTGGTATCCGTGGGGGTCCTGGAAGCAATCCCCCACTGATATGAAGGGACGACTATTATTTTAGAATAGAAAGCTTAAAGTATTATTTAAAACTTGGAAAGAAATTTGATTTTCACATATTAATTTTACCAAGTAATCTGAAAACCTGTTCATTTTGATTTAACTTCTCTTAGGCTACAGGGCTTTTATTCATAAACTTTTTATGCCTAAATCTTAGAAATTTGAACTTATAAAATACAGCCAGCTTTGTAAAAGCAAAATGTTGGAAACTATCCAAGTGTCCATTTATGGCAATGAGGTCTTTTTTTAAAAAAAAAACAGGAAAAAGTAAGATCCATCAAATGCAGTATTATAGAATTTTATAAAACTTTACACTTGAGCTGTCTATGTATTGTTATGAACAAATCTCCAGGATAATTTGTGAACTGTAAAAGCAAGTATAAATTATATGCTATCGTATGTATAATAAAGTAGGAGAAATAAAAATTTCTAATTCTATTTGCTGCGTTTCCATAAAGAAATACTGGCAAGACGCTTGAAAAAATGTTACAATAAAGCAAGTTATCTAAAGGTAGCTGCTGGGGAAAAAAAAAAAACCAGTCTGGATGAGCCAAGAGTAAGAACAAGTCTTCATAAAGTATCCTTTTAAGTTCATGAGGTTTGAACTTCGAAGGTATTATCTATTAGAAAATACAATAGTTTGCATAAGCTGATTTTTACTTTTAAACATGTTATAAATCAAATGTAACATGTAGTGTGTTTCCAAGGAAATCCCATTCAAGCATATAAAACCATTTAAGATTTAATCACAAGGGTCTAATTGTTATTAAATGGTCTAATGTATTTGTGCAAATCATAAAAATGTGAGTCTGAGATCTTTAAATACAGTGAAGAGAGACATCAGTCTGGACTTCCACTTTATCTCAGTCAGAATGTTTCTAAAATGGCTGGAAGATTTAAAATATTAGGGGTTCTGGAATGATATGGTAAATGTAATAGGAGTTTTAAAGATCCTTCTCAAGATTTAAGTAAACTTAAGAGTAACTTTTAGATCAGTAAATAGGCATTCCTCTGTGTTTGAGAAATTTTATATATATTAAATGGAAAAATTCTCAGTAGAAACATAACCTGATTCCAAAAGTTGCTTCCAGTGGAAATTGTGACCTTGAGAAGTTACATACGACCATCTCCTATCCTGAGCTTCTTTAGCAAAAAGAAAAAAATCCACTCTTAGATTCTAATCCAAAATTGGAGGGAGCAGTAAAATAATTTAGGAGTTTAATACCAGCTCTAGGCAGAGACAGGCTTGGAGGACAGGGACCTGGATTGGGTACTGTGCTTCTCACACACCTGAAAGCCTCAACCAAAATCAGTACCCACTGGGGTGAAAATGACGGCTTTAGAGACTCCACACATGATCCAGCTGGACTCACTCTGCTGCCTCATTCCTTTGGCGAGGTCATGAAACTGCCAAGCCTCACGCAGGACCCCATAAAGAGTCAGAGTTCTTCCCCTAATAACTCTCTCTCCCATTCTTTACCCCATCACACTGTGTGAGAGTTGGAGCTATAGTGTCAGAGCTGCACAAAAAAGCCTGCAGTGCCCAGGGGAAGCTAAGGACACTGTTTGCAATGCTGTGACAAGGATGGCTCTGGAGGGCCTGGGGCTCAGTCTCCTCAGCCACAGCTTCTCTGTCTTCAGACTCTGGTAAGAAGACTGTCATTTAACACAGAGCACCAAGGCCCAGGGCGGGGATGGTAATACCCCATGATGCCAACTTGGAAGTCACATAAGGAAGGTGATCCAGGCATTTAAGGCTTAAAAAACCACACATGTGTACAGGAAGGGCCCTGTGACAATGGCGCTTCTTAGGATTTAGACCTTGGCCTCTTCTGCCACCTTTTAAATCACAGAAGAAACACAGAGCTGAGAATACACAGCTGATCCCCTATCAAATCATTTATGCTAGGAGTTACCCAGTTCTCTATGGTACTCACCATTTCCTGGCTCCAGCCTCTGTAAGTCCAAGTGAAAGTCCTCTCTGAGCCCAAGAAGCCAGTTAAGACCGGAGGGACGGGAGTGGAAGCAAGGCCACTAGGCAGTCTGGCGGGAGATGAATAAGGTTTGGTCCACACAGCCAGTCAGCAGGTTAAATCCTTACTTGTGATTTACAGATGTGTTAAGATGGTCACCGGAGGTCCTCAGCTGCCTATACTGGATCCGTTCTTCCTAAGCTACACCTGGAACCTGAAATGGAAGATGGCAGGTGGGGTAGGGAAGACAGTGCTGAGTAAGCAGGAAGTGACAAGTTCTTGGCTTCACCTCTTTCCCTGGGCTGGGCTTCCTCCCAGGATCAAGGCATTGCTCCACCTTGAGGGTATCTGCAGACTTCATGCAGCTCTACAGGTTTCAACCTTATGGCAAGGAAATCACAGATGGAGCAATTTCCTCATCCCAGAGCATGAGAAGCATCCATGCCTAGCCAGGCTAGAAAACTTGAACCTGATTTCCACAGGGTGTGAGAGGCCCAAGGTTCAGACTGTGGTTTCACCTGGGTATCTTTGCTCCTTACAAATCCATATAAAAAAACTTAAAACCCATTGCCAGCAAGTCAATTCCAACTCACAGAGACTTTATAGGACAGAGTGGAACTGCCCCATAGGGTTTCCAATGAGCAGCTGGTGGATTCAAACTGTCAACATTTTGGTTAGCAATAAACCCATATAGACATTTATGTTTGACATCAACATGGGTGAATTTTCTGGAAGAACATATTTTTCAAGTTTGGTCAATGAATGCATCATGACTCTTTAATTTTTTATTATGTGCAGTTAAACTCTCTTTTTTAAATTTTCATTTATATCATTATAAAATATGATCAGGATTTTTCCTCTTGATTTTGCAATTAACACTTCTTTGTTCCTTTTGAATTCTGGGTAGAGAGCTACACAGATGCCTGATTATGTAAAATCTTGTTATCAAAAGTAAAATACATGGCTTTCTTTCTATATGGGATCGACGTCATGGGGATGTAGGGAGGTATGTGGGCATTTCAAAGATTAAATGCCAACCCTAGGCAGGGATAGCTCACAGAAATAAAATCACATTTGAGAAACTGCAGTGAGGAAAGAATGGACTCTTGAAAGTAAATAGATCTGGGTCAAGTGGTTATTAATAGGGAAAGAAAATAACAAGACTAATTCCATAATAGCAACTCCAGTGAATTACAATTCTAAACATTACAAAAATAGATTGTTAATGACTTTGGAGTTAGCAGTGATTTCTCAAATTAAAATTACACATTTAAGTTTTGAAATATATGCAGTTGCTGCTTGATTCTTTAGTATCTATATATTTATTCCTATTTTTTGTTCTATGTAAAATGACACCTTTTACTCTTACCTTCAAGAGATTTGATATACACACACTACCTTCATTCTACATTATTACATTTCATTTAAATACAAACGTATTATCTATTTATATTACTAATGCTACACGTTTTACACATCAATTGAGCTTTTACTTCTTCACATTCAAAGTTATGTCTTATAAATCAACACTTTCCAATAGTTGCACATTTCACATTTATCCAAATAAGAGCACTTTCTAAAATAATTATTTTAAAGAATGAGGTACACTCAGCCTCACTCAGTGTGGCTGATCACAATGTGTTGAAATATTTTGAATACTTCCATAATGCACACTGCTCATTTTGCCCTCATTCCCAACATTTGCTGCTCTAACAATGCAAACAGGAGTTTTTACTGCAAGAAGCCTTCAACCTATTAAGTGTGGTTCTAATGTAGCAGAAATTATGGGTGACTCACTAGCATCCAATCCGGCACAGATCCTGTCTGATGCGTGATCTCTGTAAACTGCTTGTCTTGTATGTTTACCTTGTTTAGCCATATCAGGTTGGCATATTGTCTCTGACACAACTGTGATGGAAATTTTCGCATTAGGAAAATGTGCCACTTAATAAATTTTTTCCTCCTGAAGTGGGTATTAATATGGTCCTAAATGAACTTACTAGTTCCAGTTCTTGTTTCTTAATTCTTTACCTATGCTAAAGTTCTATTAACAATTAAACTAAAAACAAAACCCATTGCCATCCAGTCAATCGCGACTCACAGTAACCCTATAGGATAGGGTAGAACTGCCCCATACGGTTTCTAAGGCTGTAAATCTTTATGGAAGCAGACTGCCACATCTTTCTCTCGCCTAGCGGCTGGTGTTTCAACTACCGACTTTCGTTAGCAGGATTGCTTAACAACTACCACACCGGGGCTCCTTAACAATCAAACGGGGTTGGGGGTGGGGGTTAATATGCTTCACAATAATCTTTTTTTTTTTGTTTTTTTAATAAGCACCAATAACTTAACAGAAGTCCTTGCTTTGCTGAGGCACAGAAAAGCAATGAAGCATGGTGCGGGGCAAACTGGAGGAGGTGGCAGCAGGGCATTTAGCGTCAGGCTAGCTACCCTGGGTTTCGCAGAGGCTTGTGACTTTGTAGTTCTCACAAACTCCCAGCTGAAGCTGATACTGATGGTCTCCACCACGCTTGTGCGTACCCGTGATTTACATGATCTTACCTATTAGGAACAAATCTGTCTTGGAGTAAGTACAGCCAAGATGTTCTTTAGAAGCAACGATGGAGAGACTTTGTCTCATATACTTTGGATATGTTATCAGAAGGCACCACTCCCTGGAGAAGGACATCGTGCTTGGCAAAGTAGAGGGTCAGCGAAAGAGAGGAAGACCCTCAACGAGATGAAGTGACACAGTGGCTGCAACAATGGGCTCAACCATAAAAACGATTGTGAGGATGGCGCAGGACCGGGCAGTGTGTCATTCTGTTGTACACAGAATCGCTATGAGTCGGAAGCGACTCCACGGCACCTAACGACAACAATCAATTCACCGACAGACCTAGGGCCGCCCCACCTACCTGGCAGTCCCAACCCCGGTCGTGCGGAAAACAGCCGCTCGGAGGCTGCAGGAGTACCGAGCGGGGGCTGTCAGAACAGGCACTTCGCTGCGCCGGCGGCCGAATCCGAAGCGACAGGAGACTCCAGGCGAAGACAGGCTAGTGGAGGTCCTGCGACTCTGGACTATCCACCGAGGCCGGAGAGGCCGGGACTGCGCAGGAGCGGAGCCACTTCTTTAGAAACCCAACGGGCCCTCCGTGTCCGGCGGGCTGTACCTGGTACCAGGCCAGGCCGGACGCCTAAAAGCGGCGAAACGTTTGTCACACAGCATCAGGACGAGTACGAAACTTAGCTGCGGGCCGCGCACCCGCAGTTCTGCTTCGGAGCTCTGAGACGCTAGGAGCGGCAAGGGCGGGGTTCCGTGTGGGGGACGCACGGGGCTCCGCCCAGTGGTCAGGAGAGTAAGACGCTTTACCTTGGGTTTGGGATCTGGTTTATCGTCTTTATTCCTCTATACACAAAAAAGCCTTAAACCAAAAACCCTGTTGCCATTTAGTCAGTTCCGACCCATAGCGACCCTGTAGGACAGAGTAGAACGACCCCATAGGGTTTTAAAGGCTGTTATCTCTACAGGCCCTGGAGCCCTAGTGGTGCAGTGGTTGAGAGCTCGGCTGCTAACCAAAAGGTGGCCAGTTCCAATCCACCAGCCGCTCCTTGGAAACCCTATGGGGCAGTTCTACTCTGTCCTATAGGGTCACTGTGAACCGGAATCGACTCCACGGCAATGGGTTTCAATCTTTACGGAAGCAGAGCTAAACAATCAGAGGAGTAGCGATGAGAAGAGGGGAAAGCCGAGTTGAGCAAAGACGGACAAGGCTAAGGGAGCCGAGGCTAGGCGGAGATTGCCGAAAGGTGCCAAAGAGTGGCGGAGAAAGCCGAAGAGAGGCGGAGAGCGCTGAGCAGAGTCGGGGAGAGGCGAAAAGAGTCGAGAATAGGTGGAGACTACCAAGAGCCAGGGCGTGACGGAGAAAGACGAGGCCAGGCGGAGGGAGCCGAGCCGAGTCCAGCCGAGGAGTGGCGGAGAAAGCCGAGGTCAGGAGGAGAGAGCTGAGCCTAGAAGCGACGAAAGGAGGAGGAAGCCTGACCCGGCGCGGGAGGAGTGACAGCGTATCAGGTTTGCGGAAATAGAGAGCGGCGGGTAGAGTCGTGGTGGAATGGGGAGGCGAAGACGGGGTGTGGGGCACATGCCCTTCTCTCTACTCCTCCAGTCCTGCTGCTGCCTGCCCAGGGTGGGGGGCGGGGGTCTGACCGTGACAGCAGCAAGGTCCCGCCAGCGACAAGGACGAACGTGTCCCGTCCTCAGACTGGTTCCCTCTGGCTTTGATGTCTGCTTTGAGTGGGATAATGTCCATCAGCGGGGAGTGACCCCTCTTGGGATGCAGCAGCCGACCCACACTGAGCCCGCTGGCCCAGCCCTTGGGAAGGCCGCTGGAGGGGCGGTACCCCATGCCAGCTGATGTGGGGGACTGACAAGAGGCCCATCATAAAAGGAGGAGTCACTGGGAAGCACTGAGTATCTGTTAATGGTGATGGTAGCACAGCATGATTAATGTAATCAGTGTCACTGAATTTTACGTATAAAAAATGGTGAGTTGGCAAATGTTGTGTTATATGTACATTTTACCACACCAAAAAAAAAAGCAAACCAGTAAAAATCCCCTCAAACCAAAAATATACCCCGAAGTCTTCTTAAAAGCTAACAATGTTATGTGCCATCGAGCGGGATTAAATAATCCCCAATCACAACACTGACAAGAAAGACAAAGATGAGGGAGCCAATGGTGATTTTTGCAATATTTGATGGGACATCCACTGAAATGGAATAAAAAAAAATAAAGGTTTCACTTCAATGAAATCTCCAGCATCAAAGTGTCTTGACGTCTGTAATGGTGGGTTACACTTGTCCCTTCTGTCTTGTCCCTGGGCTTCTCTTTGCCAGTCTGACAGAACCTTATTTTCCGGCGACCCTGAAACGGCTCACTGGGGCTGCTTGGCAGGCTGGGAGGTCTGTATTCCAGAGAAGCACACCCCTGACAGACCACGGCCCATCACCAGCCTTCTTCCCACCTCCTCCCACGGGCAGGTGAACTGGACAGTTACACAGGACCCGTTGCTTAGCTTAGCACTCCACCGCTGCTGCCTGGAGTTTCTTAATACTTTTTGAACAAGGAGCCCCACGATTTCCTTCTGTGCTGAGCCATGCAAATTCTGTAGCTGGTTGCCATCCCACCCCACCCCTGTCAGGGGAAAAATGCCCCAGTAGGTGCCCTGTGGGTGCCAGGTGGTCCTGCCCGTCCTCACTGGGCAACCGGCCCATTAACAGCTTTGTTCCAGACACAAAAGGCAACATATCATATGATTCCATTTATATGAAATGTCCAGAGTAAAAGACAGAAAGCACACTGGTGGTTGCCAGGGGCTGGGGCAAAGGGGGAATGGGGAGTGACCGTTTAATGGGTAAACCAAAACCAGACCCACTGCCAGGTGAGTCCATTCCGACTCATGGCGACCCCATGTGTTACAGAGTAGAACTGTGCTTTGTTGGGTTTTCTTGGTTGTAATCTTTATGGAAGCAGATCACCAGGCCTTTCTTCTGTGGTACCACTGGATGGGTTCAAACTGGCAAGCTTTTGATTAGTAGGCAAGCACAAGGAGACCTTGGCTTAATGGTTACTAGGTTTAATTAAAAAAAAAAAAAATTTCCATGGAGTCAGTTCTGAATCCTGGTGACCCAAATGGTGTCAAGAGTAAGAACTGTGCTCCAAAGGGTTTTCAATGGCTGATTTTTCAGTAGATAGCTAGGCCCATCTTCCAAGGTGCCTGTGGGCGGACTCAAACTGCCAATCTTCTTTTGTTGAGTCGGCCTGAAGCTCAAGAAGCTGCAAAGCCTGATTATCTTTCCAGGCTGACTCCCATCCCTTGACTTTCTCCTGGAAAAGAAATCCCTCTAATATACTTACTCTAAGTAATAATTATTTTTCCTCTGAATGGAGCTCCTCATTAAAAGTGAATTCAGTCTGTCCCACAATCCTAGACTAGTACAAGCTCCTCTATAGCCCTTTTATATTTTCTGGGCCAGTGTTGTTGAATCAACTTTGCAGCTTTTGCCAGTGTGTATGAATGGCCTGATTACAATAAGGACACTTGCTTTGTATCCAAAAAACTAGGGTCCCCCATACTACTGTTAGGTGAGTGCTAGTCCTATCTAGATGTGATTTAAGTCTAAGTATGCCATAAGGTCTCCCATACACTTCCTCATCTCAGGGTGAGGCAGTTTCCTGGTGGAATTTGGATTCACTGCCTGATGCCTCCATAACGTGTCTGTCAGTTTGTCGTGGTGGCTTGCGTGTTACTGTGTTAGTGGAAGATTTGCCACCGGTATTCAAATACCAGCAGGGTCACCCATGGTGGACAGGTTTCAGCTGAGCTTCCAGACTAAGACAGACTGGGAAGAAGGAGCTGGCGGTCTACTTCTGAAAAAATTGGCCAATGAAAACCTTATGAATAGCAGCGGAACATTGTCTGATATAGTGCCAGAAGATGAGCCCCTCAGGTTGGAAGGCACTGAAAATACAACTGGGGAAGAGCTGCCTCCTTAGAGCGGACCTTAATGACATGGATGGAGTCAAGCTTTTGGGACTTTCATTCGCTGATGTGGTATGACTCAAATTGAGAAGAAACAGCTGCAAACATTTGTTAATAATCAGAACACGGAAGGTATGAAGTATGAATTAGGAAAATTAGAAATCATTAAAAAAGAAACAGAAAGCATCAGCATCGATATCCTAGGCATTAGTGAGCTGAAATGGACTGCTCATTAGAAGTAAGGATGGCGAGACTTCATCTCGTGTACTTTGGACGTGTTATCAGGAGGGATCAGTCCCTGGAGAAGGACATCATGCTTGGTAAAGTAGAAAGTCAGGGAAAAAGAGGAAGACCTTCAAAGAGATGGATTAACATAGTGGCTGCAACAGTGCGCTCAAGCATAACAATGATTGTGAGGATGGTGCAGGACCAGGCAGTATTTTGTTGTGTTGTACATAGGGTCGCTGAGTCAGAACTGACTCCATGGCACCTAAAAACAGTAACACTATCACTGGGACTCTAAGCAGCAAAACGAGGCCAACCTGCAGTGTTGATCTCAACCATGACCCCCTCCCCCATAACAACTCTGAGTAAGTCCTATCAGGGACTGAAAAAAACACAAACCTGTTGCCCTTTAGTGGATTCCGACTCATAGCTATAAGTCAGAGTAGAATTGCCGCATAGGTTTTCCAAGGAGCAGATGGTGGATTTGAACTGCCGACCTCTTGGTTAGCAGCCTGACTCTTAACCACTGTGCAACCAGGGTTCCATGAGGGACTAGTAGGTCTTATTTTAGTAGGTCTTATTTTAGACAATCAGGTTGTAATGTAAGGCCAATCTGTTATTCATTGCAATCCACATGAGGGAGTGAAACTCATCTGCAGACATTTGGTGTCATTGCCAGTAATTAAAGGGTGCAACAGATAGGTTATTTAGCAACTCCCATCCTCAAAAGAGAGCCATCCCATGACCCACTGTCCTGTACATGCAAACATGTAACATGAAAGGGCATAGGTCACTCCAGTTCAAAGAGGAAGGAAGAGAGGGGCAGTCTCACATTGTGCGAGAAAAGCACTCCAAGCCGAAATTATCATTTTGGGCCTTAGGGGAAGATGATACTGATTTAATCTGAGATATAGAACCAATAAAAATAGCTCACCAAAAGAATAAGCCATGGCTATGAGTCAAGAAATATCCTTTGCAAAGAATTCAACCACAAGGGAAAAAATGGTTATAATAGAATTAAGACAATCAGTAGATGATTTTTAAAAATAAATAAAATTAAAGGTATTCTTACCCTGTAATACTCCCATTGTCGTTAGTTGCCATGTTGTTGTAGTTGGTTAGGTGCTGTCAAGTCGGTTCCAACACATAGCGACCCTATGTAAAACAGAACGAAACTGCCTTGTCCTGCACCATCCTCACAATCATTGTTATGCTTGAGCCCATTGTTGCAGCCACAGTGTCAATTGATTTAATTGAGGGTCTTCCTCTTTTTCACTGACCCTCTACTTTACCAAGCATGATGTCCTTCTGCAGGGACTGATCCCTCCTGATAACATATCCAAAGTATGTGAGACGTAGTCTTGCCATCCTTCTAAGGAGCATTTGTGTCATACTTCTTCCAAGACAGATTTGTTCGTTCTTTTGGCAGTCCATGGTATATTCAATATTCTTCTCCAGCACCACAATTTAAACGCGTCAATTCTTCGGTCTTCCTTATTCATTGTCCGGCTTTCACATGCGTATGAGGCGATTGAAAATACCATGGCTGTGGTCAGACTCACCTTAGTCTTCAAGGTGACATCTTTGCTTTTCAATACTTTAAAGATATCTTTTGCAGCAGATTTTCCCAATGCACTACGTCCTTTGATTTCTTGACTGCTGCTTCCATGGGTGTTGATTGTGGATCCAAGTAAAATGAAATCCTTGACAACTTCAATCTTTTCTCCACTTGTCATGATGTTGCTTATTGGTCCAGTTGTGTGAGGATTTTTGTTTTCTTTATGTTGAGGTGTAATCCATACTGAAGGCTGTTGTCTTTTAGCTTCATCAGTAAGTGCTTCAAGTCCTCTTCACTTTCAGCAAGCAAGGTTGTGTCATCTGCAGATTGCAGGTTGTTAATGAGTCTTCCTCAAATCCTGATGCCCTGTTCTTCATATAGTCCAGCCTCTCAGATTATTTGTGCAACATACGGATTGAAT
Source organism: Dugong dugon (assembly GCA_030035585.1). Taxonomy (NCBI): domain Eukaryota; kingdom Metazoa; phylum Chordata; class Mammalia; order Sirenia; family Dugongidae; genus Dugong; species Dugong dugon. Next base: position 13,460,895 of record CM057462.1, on the reverse strand, counting down.
AGGTGTGGTGAAAGGATACAACCCTGACGCACACCTTTCCTGACTTTAAACCACTCAGTATCCCCTTGTTCTGTTTGAACAACTGCCTCTTGATCTATGTACAGGTTCCTCATGAGCACAATTAAGTGTTCTGGAATTCTCGCTCTTTGCAGTGTTATCCATAATTTGTTATGATCCACACAGTCTAATGCCTTTGCATAGTCAATAAAACACAGGTAAAAATCTCTCTGGTATTCTCTGCTTTCAGTCAGGATCCATCTGACATCAGCAATGATTTCCCTGGTTCGACGTCCTCTTCTGAATCCGGCTTAAATTTCTGGCAGTTCCATGTCGATATGCTGCTGCAGTCGTTTTTGAATGATCTTCAGCAAAATTTTACTTGCGGGTGATATTAATGATATTGTTTGATAATTTCTGAATTCTGTTGGATCACCTTTCTTTGGAATAGGCATAAATGTGGATCTCTTCCAGTCTGTTGGCAAGGTAACTGTTTTCCAAATTTCTTGGCATAGACAAGTGAGCACTTCCAGAGCTGGATCTGCTTGTTGAAACATGTCAGTTGGTATTTTGTCAATTCCTGGAGCCTTGTTTTTCACCAGTGCCTTCAGTGCAGCTTGGACTTCTTCCTTTAGTTCCTTTAGAACTGTCAGTTCCTGATCATATACTTCCACCTAAAATGGTTGAATGTCAGCCAATTCTTTTTGGTACAGTGACTCTGTGTTTTCCTTCCATCTTCTTTTGATGCTCCCTGCGTCACTGAATATTTTCCCCATAGAATCCTTCAGTATTGCAACTCGAGGCTTGAATATTTTCTTCAGTTCTTTCACCTTGAGAAATGCTGAGCGTGTTCTTCCCCACAGTAGGCCATACTGACAGACACATAGGGGATAGTTGCCATGAGTTGGTCCCAACTTGTGGTGACTATGTATAACAGAACAAAATGTTGCCAAGTTCTGGCCATCTTCATGATCAATATTTTTGATTCTTGTGATCATGAGGTTTTCATTGGCTAATTTTTAGAAGTAGATCACCAGGCATTTCTTCCTAGTCTGTCATAGTCTGGAAGGTCTGCTGAAATGTATCCAGTATGGCAACCCTGCTGGTATTTGAAATACCAGTGACATGGCATCTAGCATCATACCAATACACAAGCCACCACAGTATGACAAACTGACAGAAAGGTCATGGAATAAGCTTATAGTTCCAGTAAAGAAGAAAGGTAAATTTAATAAAGATGATCAACCAATTTGTAAGATCTTAGGGACGTGAATACATTAGTTGTTCCATTAACTCCTGTAGTTCCTGACCCTACAACTATTCTCCTTCTGACTTTGGTATTGTCTGCTGTTTTTCTCTGTATTTGAAATAGTTTTTTGTTCCTTTTTATCCTTCTAGCACACGAGTCTAAAATCTTGTTTGTTTTTGATTGAGCCCACTATTTGTGCTAAAGGATTCCTCAAGGATTTTGAGTCCTGGTTGTGCAATGGTTAAGCGCTCAGCTGCCATTCTAAAACTTGGCAGTTTGAATCCATCAGCTGCTCCACAGGAGAAAGATGTGGCACTCTGTTTCCATAAAGATTTACAACCTTGGAAACCCTATGAGGGCAGTTCTACTCTGTCTTATAGGGACGTTATGAGTCGAAATCCACTCAATGGCTATCAGTTTCGTTTTTTGTACTATTTTCTCTGGTCGTTTACAGGAAAACCTAGAGGAAACTGTCTCACCAGAGTGATGTCTAATTATTTGGTAGCTACACAAACTAAAGAGCACTGTAAGATTCATGCTTGTCTTTATTACAATTCCTTGCTTCACAGGGGCATGAAGCAGAATCATAATCAAATTGCAATATTGTCAAACAGGTATAATATTGAGAGCATCTGTTAAATGAAAGCTACAAAATATTACAGTCTAGGAGTCTGTCTTAGTCATGTAGTGCTGCTGTAACAGAAATACAAGTGGATGGCTTTAACAAAGAGAAATTTATTTTTTCACAGTCTACTAGGCTAGAAGTCCAAATTCAGGGCAGCAGCTCCAGGGGAAGTCTTTCTCTCTCTGTCAGCTCTGGAGGGAGGTCCTTGTCACCAGTTTTCCCTTGGTCTGGGAGATTCTCGGTGCAGGAACCTCGGGTCCAAAGTACACGCTCTGCTCCAGGCGCTGCTTTCTTGGTGGTATGAGGTCCCCGTCTCTCTGCTCGCTTCTCTCTTTTACATCTCAAAAGAGATTGGCTCAAGACACAATCCAATCATGTAGATTGAATCCTGCCTCATTAATATAACTGCTGCCTATCCCACCTCATTAACATCAGAGGTAGGATTTACAACACATAGGAAAGTCACAGCAGATGACAAAACGGTGGATAATCACACAATACTGGGAATCATGGCCTAGCCAAATTGATACACGTATTTTTTGGGGGACTCAATTCAATCCATGAGAATCAGTCCATTTTGCAGATCAAAGGGCCTATTCCTGTTCATACTGCAGATTTGTTGTTTATTGATGGTTTATGTACTCAGGATAAAAATAGCCACTTAAGGCTTCCTATGCTGTGGTGACATTATGAAAATTTGGAAGCTTATTTTGTCTGGAATTAAGTCTGCCAGAGCAGACAACTTACTGGCAGTTACTACAGTTCCAATTTTTGGTTCTGGACTTAAAGGAAATGTATATATATATATATATATATGCACACACACAAATATATGGCTAACAAAAAGGTCAGCAGTTAAAATCTACCACCTGCTCCTTGGAAACCCTATGGGGCAGTTCTGCTCTGTCCTATACAGTTGCTATGAGTCAAAATCGACTTAAGGGCATTAGGTTTGTTTGTTTGTTTTATTGGTTATATATATGTATCTATTTGTTGAATGAGAGAAAAAAACTCCAATTGTCCATTTCCTTTTGTGGAGAACGTGTTTGGGAATGAACAAAACTTTCCTGTTGTACTGAAAGTGGGCTTCTAAGTTTGCAGTCTGGCATGGCTTAACAGTGGCCTTTGCAGCTCTTTCAGTGATATCATTGTCTTTAGAAATTTTGCCATTCTGCCTTGTGTGAGCTGTACAATGAATTTACTGATATCTGAGCAGGCACTTGTAAAGCCTCCGGAAAATCAGCTATCAATATTCCAGGAGATATTCTAGTTCCCAATGAAGTCAAGAATCCCCCATTTTTTCCAAAATTGCCTTGTTGCATGACAGACACCAAACACTTATTTACTGTCCCAAAACTAAGTAGCTGCTGCTAAGGTTTGCATATTAGTCTGTGTATTATGGATTGAAATGTGTCTCCCCAAAATATGCCCAGAATTCCTAATCCCTATACCTGTGGATCTAATTCTATTTGGAAATAGGATTTTCATTGTTATGTTAATGAGGCCATATCAGTGTAGAATCTTATTTCTAATCACTTTTGAGATATAAAAGGAGCAGATTAAGTACAGAGACAAGCAAGCACAAATAGGGGAAAGATAGATGCCACATGGCGATCTCCAAGGAACTGAGGAATGTTGGGCTAGAGAAGCTGAGACAAGGATTTTCCCACAGAGTGGACAGAGAGCGTTCCCCTAAGGCTGGTGCCCTGAATTGGGACTTCTAGCCTCCTAAACTCAGAAAATAAATTTCAGTTTTTAAAACCACCCACTTACAGTATTTTTGTTATAGTAGCATGAAGATACTAAGACATTGTCCTTGCCATCTTACTGCTTTTTCCTTGAGTTTGGACAGTTGGCAAGAGAGCCAAGGCAAAGTGCCTAGGGCCAGAGGGAGATTTTGATCTGCTGTTTGATCCATGACAATAAAGCCTCATCAAACCACTGATGGAATTCAATGGGGGACACACCCATTTTCTGGTAGTTCTCAGTAGAACTGCACTCCATAGTTGTCATGGATTGAATTATGTCCCCCCCCCCAAAAAATGTATCAATTTGGCTAGACCATAATTCTAGGTATGCTGTGATTTTCCTGTATGTTGTAAATCCTGCCTCTATGCTGTTAATGAGGGAGGATGAGTGGCAGTTGTGTTAGTAAGGCAGGACTCAATCTACAAGATTGGATTGTGTCCTGAGGCAATCTCTTGAGTTATAAAGAAGTGAGCTGAGAGACAGGGGGACCTCATACCACCAAGAAAGCAGTGCCGGGAGCAGAGCGTGTCCTTTGGACCTGGAGTCTCTGCATGGAGAAGCTCCTAGTCTGGGGGGAGATTGATAGAAGGCCAACAGAAAGACTTCCCCTGGAGTCGAAACCCTCAATTTGGACTTTTAGCCTACTTTCTGTGAAGAAACAAATTTCTTTCTATTAAAGCCATCCACTTGTAGTATTTCTATTATAGCAGCACTAGATGACTAGGACAATAGGGTTTTCAAGGCTGTGAACTTTTGCAGATTGCCAGCCCTTACTTCTGAGGCACCTCTGGGTGGATTTGAACTGCCAATCTTTTGTAGTCCAGAATTTAACTATTTGCACCAATTTGTCTTATTTGTTCATCTCTAGTCATAAGGGCAAACGTTTGACTTTTGGTCCTTTTACACCTAGAGATGGAGCTCCAGGCACTTGGGGGATGGTCAAATATTAGGACTAAGAAAGCTTGGTCCACTCTAGGTCTTGGTTTGCATCCTGATCTAGTTGTTACTTGCTGACTTGGAAACCTCTAGGACTTAATTTCCTTATGAGACACCAGAAGTATTATGTATACTTGTTTTATGCTGTCAAACCATATATGCATAAGTCACTCAATGTGTAAATAGATGTTGTAAATAGCCTAAGATGGCCTTGCACCAGCATGCTGTGATAAAAGAAAATGTAACATATATAGCAAAATTGTAAACAACCTCCCTAATCTCTTGCTTTGAAGATTCAACAGATTAGTGTTTGTTGAACATTACACCACCTGGTCCTTATTGTGTGACTCCAGATAAGAAAAATCTATATGAACCCTGGACGTGAGGCTACAGGAGAAAAGACAGAGGCAGAAATCTGAGACCAAATTAGAAACAAAGACAAGACTTTGCCTGTAGCTGCTGACCTGGGACCCCAGCTACAAGGGACCTCTGCTGAGCATGAGCTGTGGTCAAGCCTCCTTCACAAGAACACTCATTAAGGGTAAATGCCTGAAATCTAAAGATTTGGACTCCAATGATTGGACTTATTGCCCTCATTCTCTGGTCCTAAATGAATGTCTTATGGTCTTACCTGTGTGCCTTGCTGTGACTACTTTGCAAAAATGAGCTTATCCATGATAAACTTGAGCATTTGTTTTAAAATAAAATCCTACAAGTAGTATCTCCCTTATAGACTACTGATTGTTAATGGTAACTGAGTTAATTCATTTAAAACACTGCCTGATACACGTTGTTAGTTGACATCAAGTTGGCTGACTCATGATGACCATTTTTATAAAATAAAATGTTGCAGTCCTGCGACATATTCGTAATTGTTATGCTTGAGTCCATTTTTGTGGTTATTATGTCACTACATTTCCTTCAGGGTTTCCCTTTTTGCTGACCCACTACCAAACATGATGTACTTTCATAGCGACTAGTTCTTACTGATAGCAAAATTTTTCACCATAAGGGAAAGAGAAAAGCAGTCCTGTGTGGTGAAATATTACTTTATACCCAGAATTTCCTCAATGATTGGAATGTCTCTGATGTTTAGAGGATGCCAGAACACATCATATGGCATATACTAAAGAGGTGATTCAGGGTGTGAGGCTCTAAAGACCCAACATGTGGTATCAGTACTACTTCTACCTGAACTCCAGAAAGGGCACTGGGCTGGAGTCAAAACTTATGACCAGTGATTCAATCATGCCTACATAATGTAACTCTAATAAATAAACTCTGAACACTGAAGTTCAGGTAAACTTCCTGGTTGGTGACAGACATGTATGCATAGGAGGTGGAAAAGAGTAAGGCATGCTTCGAACATGGGAACTCAGTATTTGACCCTGCCAAACCTCACCACGTGTGGCTCTGCTTTATGCTCGTCCTGATTTGTATTCTTTTTGCCATTATTAAAACTAAGTAGAGCACCTCCTTAATTCTGCTTCATTCTAGCAAATTATTGAATGCAGTGGGGGTGGGGGGAAGAGGGGGAGTGGTGGGGACAACCGAATTTTAGCCAGTTAGTCGGAAGTCTGGGTGATTCCAGGAGCCCCCCAATTTTTGGTTGGTGTCTGCAATCTTGGGCACACTTGGCATTCTAGAGCTGTGTCCATTCACTGGTTAGATCAGACCTTGCTCTGGTTGGTTAGAGTCAAAATAGTTGCATTTGCAGTTGTTGTCAGAGAAGATATTTAAAGTTGGCATGAGAAAGAGGCACAAGGCAGACACTTTAAGCTCCTACAAGGAGGAGGAACAAGTTGGACACCAAGACCTTAGCTTTGGGATTACTAGGAGCTGGTTTATTACTGACAGAAAACGAAAATAAAAACACTTCAACCATTGTCCTGGTTATCACTTTATTGCTTCTGCTGCAGACATCTTGTTTTTGCCTGTGTGTGATAATGGACATGGGCCTTACATTTCTTCTTTGCCAGTTATCAATGTATGGAGAACAATGAAAGACACTGCAGGAAGAAGGGACTTTCATTTCCAGTTCCAGTGTGATCACCTGCCAGGCTCCTGTAGAGGGCAGTGAGTCCCAAACTTACTCTGTGTCGGTTGTTCAGTGTAGGATTCCTACAGGTGCAGCATTCTGACACTGCAAGGTTTCTCCAGCTTTCAATTTGAGCAGTAGTGACATAGCCTGAGTTACATACAACTGGGCCTGTGGACTACTCCAGGTGCTACATCCCACATGCTATCCTCTCCTGTCAGGTGAGCTGCCAACCCAAATCTCTCCCCTGAAGCCAAAGAGAAATATGCTACATTGCTCTAGAAAACAGCCTCTCCACATGCCAGCTGCAACTGGAACTATACATTCCTGGTGGAATATAGGAAACCCTGGTGGCGTAGTGGTTAAGAGCTATCTCTGCTAACCGAAATGTCAGCAGTTCGAAGCCACCAGGCGCACCTTGGAAACCCTATGAGGCAGTTCTACTCTGTCCCATAGGGTCGCTGTGAGTCAGAATCAACTTGACAGCAATGGGTTTTTTTTTGCTTTGGTGGAATATAAAATGGCACAGCCCCTTTGAGAAACAGATTGGAAGTTTCTTATAAAGGTAATCATACACACACCATGAAACAGCAATCCCACTCACAGGGATATAGATGAGAAAAAATGGAACCTTATGTTCACCTAAAACCCTGTGCATGTTTAGTTTTATTTAAAAAGGCAAAAACAGGAAATTCAAATACTTATCCTGATGAATACGCAAACTGTGGTTTGTATATACGATGACATACTACACAGCAATAAAAAGGAACAAACTATTGATACATTCATCATCATGACTGAATCTCAAATTCATTACACTAAATGACAAGATCCAGAATCTAGAAACTACTAATAGCATGACATGTATAGAGATAGGTGCCAGGGATTCATGACAAAAAAGTGGCAACACTAGGGAATTTTTTAGAGGAAAGAAAAGAGCTGTTAAGTATTTTCACTGTGGTACTGGGTATATAACTTGATATATTTGTCAAAACTCATACCACTGTTCAATTCAAAAGCAAATTAATATTTTTGAATTAAACAACTGTAAAATAAACAATAGCTGCAGAGAAGTTTCAAGATAGGGAGAAGCAAAAAGAGTAATCAATCTCACTTTTGGGGCAGATCTCTACAAGCTGATTTCTGTACATATTAATTTTTAATAAATCTGCCATCAGATGTACACACTATTTTATACCCCGTGTATTGAACATTAAGCTATGATTGCTTCTCCTGTTGAGTAAATTTTCCTGAAATCATTTAGGGGCAGTACAATACTGGGACATGTAGCCAGACATTTATCTAAAAACTCCCTTACTGTAGGACACTGATACCATTTCCCCTCTTTCACTATTTCCACAATCTAGCACTATTATTAAGGTACACCATTACAATGCCCAAGGTTTTCCACAGGATGATTCTGAAAGGGGAATTGCTGGGCCAATGGGAGGCCTAATTTGAAGGCTTTTGCTACCTACAGCCATTTCCCAAGCCCCTTACATGAAAAGTCATGAAAGGTCCCAGTGCACCATGGGGCAGAGGAGGTCTGTAGAAACCTCCAAGCCCTGTAGCAAATGCACATCTCAGGTAGAGCAGCAGCCACAAGTTCAGCCAACAACTGCAGCCTCAAGTCTTGGCCTATTGTAGTCTCCTGGAACCACAAAATTACCAAAAGCAGGAATGTTTCAAAATGCAGATCCACCATCTCTATGTATCCTCAGTGTGAGCCCTCCTTCAACAAAAATCCTGCTCACAAACCATTTGAGAGGGATAATTTTGTGAAATAGTGGGATGTGGGTTAAAATTTTCTGTGCAGTTTCCTCAATAGTAAACCTGGGATCATAATAGTTGTAGACGATAAATAAAAGCAATGAGAAAAACATTCGGTACAGCAGTGCACACTGTATGATCCAGATTCTTCAAGAAAGAACTGCTTTGCATACAAAGAAGACTAAAGGAAAATACTCAAAATAATGATGGTGGAATTCTAAGTGATTTTTGGTTCTCCTTAAAATTTTCTGTTAAAATATTTCTACATTGAGAACATATTGCTTTATAATATGAAAAAATATAAGAACTTTAAAAACATAGTTGATAAAAAACACCATACAAAAATTTAAAACACCAATGTGTGATGAGATTTTGTAATAAAGACAATTTTTAGATAAAGAACCAAAGTAACATTTTGATAGATACTTATCCGAAGTCATCTGCTACATCTGAAGAAGTATGATTACAGTTGCAGAGTCTCTCCAGTGTGTGAGGTATCATACAGATCCAGAGGAAGGATGAACACTGAAGGCTTCCCTTGTCGTTTACATTCATAGGATGTGTCAGGTGTGTAATATATATATTGTTCCTATCCATTGTACCTCCTCACGTTTTCAAATGGCAGAGATAACTAAAGATGTTCCCTCATTCCTTAAATTCATAAGGCCTCTCTCCACTGTGAGTTCTTATATGTCTAGTGAGGGCTGAGGGCCAACTAAAGGCTTTCCTACATTCTTTACATTTGTAAGGCCCATCTCCATTGTGAGTTCGTATATGTTTAGTGAGAGATGAAGAAGAAATAAAGACTTTCCCACATTCCTTACATTCATAAGGCCTCTCCCCACTGTGAGTTCTTACATGTTTAGTGAGGGATGAGGACTGGCTAAAGGCTTTCCCACATTCCTTACATTCATAAGGCCTCTCTCCACTGTGAGTTCTTATATGTGTAGTGAGGGCTGAGGGCCAACTAAAGGCTTTCCCACATTCTTTACATTCATAAGGCCTCTCTCCTCTGTGAGTTCTTATATGGAAAGTGAGGTGTGAGGACCGATTAAAGGCTTTCCCACATTCCTTACATTCATAAGGCCTCTCTCCACTGTGAGTTTTTATATGTCTATTGAGGGGTGAGATATCACAGAATGACTTCCCACATTGCTTACATTCATAAGGCTTCTCTCCACTGTGAATTCTCATATGTGTAGTGAAGGATGAGGAATAAAAAAATGCTTTCCCACATTCCTTACATCTATAAGGCCTCTCTCCACTGTGAGTTCTTGTATGTGTATTAAGGCTTGAGGACCTAGTAAATGCTTTCCCACATTCCTTACATTTATAAGGCCTCTCTCCACTGTGAGTCCTTATATGTTTCCTGAGAGATGAGGAACAACTAAAGACTTTCCCACATTCCTTACATTCACAAGTCCTCTCGCGACTGTGAGTTCTTAAATGTTTACTGATAAATGAAGAACTAAAAGCTTTTCCACTTTGAGTTTTTTTATGTTTAACGAGGGCTGAGGCATCACCAATGTCTTCTCTGAATTCCTTACATTTATAATACGGCTTCTCTCTACTGTGAGTTCTTGTATGTCTAATGAGAGATGAGGAACAACTACAGACTATCCCACATTCCTTACATTTATAAAGTTTCTCTCCAGTAAGAGTTTCCACATGAGTTCTTAGGTAAGAGGAACTAATGCAGGTTACTCCATATTCCTTACACTGATAGGTATTATACCCAGTGTGGTAAGTGATGTGATGATTAAATGGTGAATGATCCACGAAGGTTTCTTTACACCTATGGCATTCAGAAGAATATACTGTAGCAAGAGTTTTTTTGAGCCTGATAAGATTTGCAATCTGGCTGAAAGGTTTTCCACATTGATTATCTTCTTTACTTTTCTTTATGTTACCTTCTTTACTTTCACAGATGATCTCTACTGTATGACTTCTGTTAAAGATAAGCAGCATGCTATTAGAATTACACGTATCATTTTACAGTTACCAAAAAAAAAAAAAAAAAAAAAAAACCTGTTGCTGTCGAGTTGATTCTGACTCATAGCAACCCTACAGGACAGAGTAGAACTGCCCCATAGGGTTTCCAAGGCTGTAATCTTTATGGAAGTAGATTGCCACATCTTTCTCCCACAGAATGGTTGGTGGGTTCAAATCACTGATGTTTTGGTTAGCAGCCGAGTGTTTAACCACTGCAGCACCAGGACTCCTTTACTGTGACATTACTGCTTAATAATAGCACTTTCTGATAATTGTGTACAAGTGAAATATGTTTCAAATACTCAATAACTGACTCATATTTATGGAACTATGTAAAGTTATAAAAACATGCTATTAACAGCTAGTTTCTCTCTGACGGATACAGACACACACATACATGTCATTTACTTAGACTCTCCTGAGGCAATACTCTCATGTGAATGATACTTACCTCACAGGGTTCCTCTGGTTGTTGTGCTGATCTTCAATGCCATGGAATTCACAGATCTCTCCTAACATGGAAGACCAGGAGTCATTCTTCATGAACTGCAGTATTATATGTTCATTATTACCCTGTTGAGAAACTGACCCAATAATTTTAAGTGGGGTGTCACAATATGGAAGAAAAAAGTAAGGAAATTTAATGAGGAATAAGGCATCTGTGAATACAGAAAGACTCTGAGGCATTTGGGTGTTCCAGAATTTCTGGCAATGGTCAAAATAAGGAATTTACTAAGAAATAATTCCATGACAAGTGAGAGTGATAGTGACATAAATAGCAGCTAATAAGGAAAACAAAATATAAAGATTGTAAACAATGCATGCGAGCAAAGGTAATATTGAAAGATGAAATGGGGAAGGTCTTTTCCCATGAACCCAGAAAGTGTGAAAGGATGAAAAATCAAAAAAACCAAGCTCAAGTATGTATGGAAATTCAGCCTCCTCAAACGAAAAGAAACTTTTTTGAGTTTTTTATTCAAATATCATTCCATTCATGCAGGGCTTGTCTTTCAAAGGATTCTTGCTTTCTTGGTGCTCCCTGACACAGTGGCTCCAGGTAAGTCTTAACTCTACTTTTCTTAGATCTTTTTCCTGGGAGAACAAATAGGTGTGGCTGACTGGGTGCTCATGAGGAAAGGCAGATCATGAGGGAAGACAGTAGCCAGCAAGATTTTCCTGACACTGAGCCAATACTTTGGTCTCCAGAATCTCTATAGATGGACAGATGTGAGTTTATTTGCAGTAAAAGAATCACATCTAATTTGTAAAAAACACAGTAAAGCTCTAACAAGGTCCTATGCAATAAATCTCTGTGACACAAAGTGAACCCTGAAGCCAACTTACAACACTTAATGAACTTCAAGGCTTTTAACCAGAAGAGAGATACAAAGTCAATTTAATACATAAATTTTGCTTTCAGGAGGAAGCCACTAGAGTCTAAGCTCCATGATAGCAGCAAACATATCTGTCATATTTACCAATGTATTCCCATTCCTCAGCACAAATCCTGGGAAAAGATTGATGAGTACAATATATTTAATCATTAAAGTGTAAAAAAAAAAAAAAAAAACAGAAGTCCACCTTACCAATTGAGGCCAGGTTCCTGAAGGTTTCCATCATCACATCTCTGTACAGTTTCCTCTGAGCAAAATCCAGCAAAGCCCACTCTTCCTGGGTAAAGTTCACGGCCAAATCCTCAAACACCACTGATTCCTAAAACATCCCACATATTCTGGATCAGCAAGGTACCACTTTCCCCAGTGTGTGCACAGGACGGGTGAGGCTGTCAGTACAGGGGAATGGCGAATTCACAGGAAGGTTACACAAGGTTCTGTGTTCTAAAGTATGGCCGCCAGCCTCTTCCCTTCGCTGTCTACATTTACATCCTGACTCTTGGTTTCCATCTTGTAGGTTTAACAGTATTTCTAACACACTGAACTTATCTCTCCACTGTGATCAATTCCAGTCTTATTCCTCTCCATCTCTATGGTCCAGAACAACCAGAACACATAGCCAAAGGTAGAAAAATCCTCCACAAATGTAAGACCTACTTCTATATTCAGATCATCATTTCCTTGTGGAAAAAACCAATTTCATCTCCTTCCATAAAACCCACCATAACATTCAACAAAACATGAAGCACAGGGTGAAAGCAGGATGAGATATTAATAATTAGGAAACACTGAGGGACTGGCAGCTTTTTCTTTCGCCCTTCACCTGCCATGGGAGGTCCAGGCGCCCACATAAAAAAACTAGCAACCTATGAGGTCTGAGCTGCTCATATTTTCTTGAAGAACCCACGTCATCAGGAAGTGACAGAAGCATCTGCCAAAATAGAGTCCTACTTTTGAGAAATATAAATTTTTACATGTTTGCCACCTATTTTTTAATAATGCACTTGGCTGACATGCTTTCTGACCATTTCATGGAGAAAGGCAAGGGGATTGAGATGTTAAACAGAACTCAGCTAATACAGAACGTGAGAATCTGTATCTCCACACAGTTCTAACTTCCTAGCCAATTATGACTGACTACTCCACTGAACAAAGATACACTCAGACTCACACACAAACACACTCTAATGTTTTAAGATGACAAAAAACCCTATTTCTACAAAGGCCACAACAGCAGGCCCTTGTATTTGCTGAGAATGAAGAATAGGTCAAGATTCCTATTTTGTAAGCATGTTAACTGAAGACCAAAGGGAAGGGTTTAGCAGTTAATGTGCCCAGGAATCCTCGGAAACTTATACAACAGCCCTCTGGAGGCTTTTATTTCAAAAAGCAGGCCTTGACAGGCACACGAGTATGACAACTCAAACCCTGACCACTGGAACCTCCAAAGCTGTAGTGTCCCCTCATGGACTAAACCCTTTGAAATAGCTTGACTGAACTGGTTCCAAATGCAGGCAAGAGAGATAAGACTGGTAAACGGCACTTCTCATGCTAATGCTGGACTCAACAACAGAACAGCTATAGAAGAGGAAAGCTCCCCTTGTCAGGGCATCAGGTGAATTGAGCTGCCTAGGTCATGTCTAATCATTCCTCATATGATGGTGTCAAAACAAACTTCCATCCTCAGGCAAAATTAAAGTCTCTTCCATTGCAGTGAAGCAGCTTATATATTAAAGCCATCAAAAATCATATGGTGAATGGGAAGGATGGGAGAAGGAAGATACATATATAATGCTTAACAGACACTGAGCATCTGTCAAGGGTGACGGAAAAAATTCAAAGTTATCTGTGATGGCTAAACGTGTTGAACATAATTAACGTCATTGAATTTGACATGCGAAGATTACAGAAATGGCAAATATTTTGCTACCTATACACTTACCAGAAAAAAAATTGTAACAGCTAATACTATAATGTATTAACGATAAAATGCTCTATTTATTGGCCAACTACAATGTGGGAAGTTTTGCAAAAGCGTTCGAGGCACTAGCTCATTTATTTCTCATAATGACTATATTAAACACATTACTTGAAACAGTTCATATCTGAAGAAACTTAAAAGACAATCACACGTTCAATGTTGCCCAACTAAATGTGGCTGAGCCAGGGTCAGAATACAGGCTAATTTCTTTTTGAAGCCTAAATTCTTCAAAACTCCATTTCTGTTCATATGTGGACAGCATTTTTTATTTCTTGCTCTTATTCTCCAATAAAACCATGGATGACATAGAGCACGACTGGGCATTAGGGACAGGAGACAAAGGAAACATCTTACTCAATTCAGACAACTGTGAGCCCTTTCATTGGGTAAAGGCCTGTGTCTCAGGCATGATGCTTACCTTCAGGGCCTCATCCTGGCTCCTTCATTTAATAAAACTGATTTAGGTAATATTTATACAAAGCATACTTTATGTGAACAAATCACATACAGCAATGAAGAAAATATAAATACCTGGACATAGAGAAATCATAAATTCTATGAATATAGACAGTAAAAAAACATAATACAATGTTAGATGGTAATGAGTTCTATGGAAAATGAAACACAGTAAAAGATGAGGAACTCACACAACATATTTATCCTTAGTGCAGGGAAGACAGAAAAGCAAAATAACCATGTCAAAGAACACACAGTGAAACTTGGCTTGTTAAAAGAAAACTGCACTTTCAATTCTAAAAAATTAGAACCAGATAGTGATGGTTTTAAAACAGTATAGGTTTCAAATGATCAACTTCAAACAGAAGAACAGGAATCAAAGGGCTCCATTGCCACTCACTGCCCAGCAGAGGGAGGAAATATAGCTTACTTCAAGAAAAGAAGAAAATCTTATTAGTAGCAGGTTAAATATAAACTAGGACACTGGAAAAAGAAAGCAAGATCAATTAATAACATAAAAAGAGAAACAAAGAAAATAAAAACAGTACTAACAGTGGAAAAAATGAAGACTTTACATTTCCATTCTGGCATGGATTTTGGAAGTCGTCACACCCATCCTCCAGAAAAAAGCTAAACTAAGAATATCAACCACTCTTCTTAGATCCATCAAAGAATTGAGATTACAAGATAAATTCTTGATCTAAAAATTGGAGAGACAGACAAATACAGAGAATGACACTTTACAGTAGCAAAATCCCAAGAGAAGAAACCACTGCTGGAGCCAGCACTGAGGTAGAAAAAGATACAACTGAATTGACGAATAACATGAAGCTCAGTCTAGATAAAAAACGGGGTGCCCAGTCATAGTGAGGGCCCTCAACATTCCTGAGTTTTACCTCCAGGAGCCCTAACAGGCCCTCATACTGAAGAACACAGAAAAATCCCCTTATGCTTCCAGCAGGTGAAGAGAAAAAGTAGCCATTTGGAAACATGCCTAAAGCATTCTGTTCTTCTTAATGAGGCCTTCCCTCAAAGGAAACTAGTTTAACAGAGCTCTAACCAATTGCAAAAAACAGACTTGACCTACAGAAGAGTGAGATTAAGACGTATAGCAAACTTGTCTTCACAGACTAAGTGACCTGGGGGAAGAGAAATACACAATTCCAACTGTATCTAGGATTCCTGTCTCATCTAAGAGCTAGGGGGAGCTAAAATGGTCACAGTTCAGGAGAACAAACTCACTAAAAGACTGAAATCTAATCATAGGACTATAGAATGCTTTCTTTCCCCCCTACACCTTTATCACCGCATCAATAGGGCTCCTGTATAGTAAACGGAGATTAAAACTGAACAAACTTCAGGTTTAAATCCTTATTTAAGAACCTTCTAGGGAATGTCAAAGACAAAAGGGGAGAGAAATATGAGGAAAGTGGAGGGTATTTTCCTCTTACACCTACAGTTACAGCAAACACAGCCTAACTTCTAACCAGATAAACATAAAACCACACACAAAAGGACTATTTACCACAATCTCTTTTACCCACTACATCATATCCATTTTTCAACAAAAAATTACAAGGCATACTAAAAACACAGCTTGAATAGACAAAGCAAGCATCAGAACCAGACTTAGATATGGATGAGATTTTGGATTTATCAGACAGGAAACTAAAACAACTAAGATTCATATAATGAGGCCTGCAATAAAAAAAAGTAGCGCACATGCAGGAACAGAAAGCTAATGTGGGCAGAGAGATGGAAACAGTATAAAAATCAACAAAAAATGGTAGAAATAAAAAACACTATAACAGAAACAAAGAATGTCTTTAATGGAATCAGCAATATATTAGACAGGATTGAGAAAAAAAATCAGTGAGCATCAAGATATGTCAACAGAACATCAAAAACTGAAATGCAAAGAGTAAAAAAAAAAGAAAAAAAAAGAGGAACAGAATATCCAAGAACTGTGAAACGAAAGATATAACGAGCATAATGAAAATACCAGAAGAAGAACACAGAGAAAAATGAATACATGTTTGAAATAGTGGCTAAAATTTTACAAAATTAATGACAGACACCAAACCACAGATCCATAAGTTCAAAGAATACTGTCTTAGTCATCTAGAAATACCCCAAGTGGATGGCTTTAACCAAGAGAAATTTATTCTCTCACAGTTTAGTAGGCTACAAGTCCAAATTCAGGGCGACAGCTCCAGGGGAAGGTTTTCTCTCTCTGTTGGCTCTGGAGGAAGGTCCTTGTCATCAGTCTTCCTGGTCTGGGAGCATCTCAGTGCAAGAACCTCAGGTCCAAAGGATGCGCTCTGCTCCCAACACGGCTTTCTTGGTGGTATGAGGTCCCCATGTCTCTCTGCTCACTTCTTTTACATCTCAAAAGAGACTGGCTTAAGACACTAATCTTGTAGATCTCACCAATATAACTGCCACTAATCCATCTCATTACATCATAGTGAAACACACACAACACAGGAAAATCACATCAGATGACAACATGGTAGACAATCATACAATACTGGAAAATCATGACCTAGCCAAGTTGACAGATATTTTTTGGGGGTACAATTCAATCCATGACATTCCACCCTTGGCCCCCCAAAATTCATGTCCTTGCCACATGTAAAACACATTCACCCCATATCATAGCAAGAGTCTTAAATCAACTCCAAGTCCAAAACAAAAAATTGCTCTTCATCTGTGAAATCTAGAATACAACTTATCTGCTTCCAAAGGCACAATGGTGCAACACGCAGGCACAAGCTAAACACTTCCATTACAAATGGGAGAAATTGCAGAGAATGCATAACAGGCATCAAGCAAGTTAGAACACATTACATTAGCTCTCAAGGCTTGAAAATAATCCTCTGTTCTCTGAGACCATTTACATAATAGCCCTGCCATCCAGACTCTAGGTATGGCCATACTCTGGATTCTGAGTGGAGGCCCCTCAGCCCTGGTCTTCTGTTCTGCCTTCCAGGCCCACTGGGACAGTAACTCTGCTCCCTCGGCTTTAGGCGGCCCCATTCTCCTAGTCCATGTGAGTGGCAATTCCACCCTTAGAAACAATAGAGGCCATGGCTCGACCCCTTGAAACCCCAGAGGCCGTAGTCATACCTTTTGAGACTGAGGCAGCTGAACTTCCTGTGTTCCCTGTTTCTTCAGCTTCTGCTTCCTGGTTTCTTGGCCTCTCGGCTCCTTGGGCCTCATGCCCGCATCTGCCTGGCTGGGGCAAGTGTTCCAAAACTCTGTACCTCCACTGATAAGTGCCTGCAAGTATCCCACTCCACCAGTAAACGGTGGCTGGAAAGTACTCAGCTCTATTGCTCCATGGGTCAGCAAGCCTAGCTGCACTCATAAGTTCCCCGAGGCACCCCACTCTGCCAGGAAGCCTCCTTTGCAAAGGCACTCAGCTCTTTCGCTCCATGGGTCGGCTCCAGTGCTGACACTGGTCTCCTGGTTTTGCTGCTGCCAGTTCTCTGCTGCTGCTGGTCCTCTGCTGCTGCTTCTCACCATCTGCACCGTCTCTGGTGTTAACAGTTGTCCTCATTTTCTTCTGAGTCCTTTATGTCCTCACTTCCTTCTGAGTCTTCTGTCCATTCACAGTTTGAAAACTGCTTCTAGATTTTAGGTATCTGCTAGAGCAGCACCTCACTCTTGGTACCAAATTCTGTCCTAGTCATCTAGTGCTGCTATAACAGAAATACCACAAATGGATGGCTTTAACAAAGAGAAATTTATTCTCTCAGTCTAGCAGGCTACAAGTCCAAACTCGGTGACAGTTCCAGGGGAAGGTTTTTTCTCTCTGTCGGCTCTGGAGGAAGGTCGTTGTCATCTGTCTTCCCTTGGTCTGGGAGCATCTCAGCACAGGAACCTGAAGTCCAAAAGATGCACTCTGCTCCTGGCGCTGCTTTCTTGGTGGTATGAGGTCCCCATGTCTCTCTGCTTGCTTCTCTTATATATATCAAAAGAAACTGACTTAAGACACTATCTAATCTTGTAGATCTCATCAATATAATTGCCACTAATACCAAGCAGGATAAATACAAAAAATCTGCACCTAGGCATATCATATTTAAACTGCAAAAAAATCAAAGGCAGAAAATCCTGAAAGAAGCCAGAGAAGAAAACACATCCGATCTATAGAGAAGCAAAATTAAGGACAGCAGATAAGTTTTCAGAAGCCATGCAAGCAAAAAGACAGTGGAGTTAAATATTGAAAGTATTAAAACAAAAAGCCCACCAAAGTGAATTCTGCATCCAGCAAAACTGTCTTTTAAAAATAAAGGAAATACACAGATGTTGTCCAACAAACCAATGTTTAGGGAATTTGCTGACAGTATACCTGTCTTGCAAGAACTGTAAAGGAAGTTCTCCATAGATGAGAAGGAAAATGATACAGGTCAGAAACTTGGATATATAAAGAGCGTTAGAGAAGAAAATGAAAGTAAAATAAAATCATTTTTTCTTGTATTTAATTCATCTCACAGATAACATTTTATTAAAAATGTTGATACCAAATTAGATTCAGTAATTATAGTTTGTGTATAAAAGAAACAAAGAACAGCAATATTATAAGGGACAAGAGGGAGGAATTGGAAATACTGTTATTCCTGAAGTGGCACAGTATACGTCTTAGTTATCTAGGCTGCTTTAAAACAGAAATACCATAAGTGGATGGCTTTACCAACAAGAAATTTATTCTCTCACAGCTAGTAGGCTACAAGTCCAAATTCAGGAAGCCAGCTTCAGGGGAAGGCTTTCTCTCTCTACTGGCTTTGGGGGAAGATGCTTGTCATCAATCTTCCTTGGTTGAGGAGCTTCTCAGTGCAGAGACCCTGGGTCCAAAGGATGTGCTATTCTCCTTGCTCTTGTTTCTTGTTGGTATGAGGTCCCCATGTCTCTCTGCTCGCTTCTCTCTTTTATATTTCAAAAGGGACTGACTTAAGACAAAACCTAATCTTGTAGATTGAGTCCTACCTCATTAACATAACTGCCTCTAATCCTGCCTCATTAACATCCTAGAGGTAGGATTTACAACACACAGGAAAATCACATCAGATGACAAAATTGTGGACAATCACATAATGCTGAGAATCATGGCTTAGCCAAGTTCACAAACATTTTTGGGGGATACAATTCAATCCATAGCAGTATAATTGGAAAGTGGACTTGAATTAGTTATACATGTACAGTGCTAACTCTAGGGTAGTAACTAAAAAACTTAAAAAAAAAAAAAAAAGATAACTGATATGCTATGCGTGGAGAGAAAGATGGAATCACATAAAATTCTCAATCAAAACTAGAGAAGGCAGAAGAGAGTAGAAGACAAAAAAAAAAAACAAAGGGCAACAAATAGAAAACAATAACAAATAAGGTAGATATTAATACAATTACATCAATAATACTTTGTCTAAAACAACAATTAAAACACAAAACCTAACAGATCAGCCAGAAATTCAGTTTATATACAAACACAAAGAAATATGAAAAATAAAGTCATGGAAATAAAAGGGATGCAGGTCAGGGTGATGGTGATGGAAGTAAGTCCATGCTCCTGTGCCCCAGGAAAAAACAATAAAAAAAGCAGAAACTGGCAGAACCAACTTCATCAGAACTTTCGAACCACGGAAAGGTTTACAGCAACCAAACACAGAATCAAGAAAACGGTGACTTCAAAATGGTAGGAAAGCTGTGTGGTGTTTTCTACTTGTCCATGCCTCAACTGCTCACCATTTAGGTAGGTCTTAAAGCTGTAGCAGCCCACATTCTTAGAGAAGGTTAGAGAGAAAGAGCCAAAGCGAACTGTGGACAAAGAACTAAAGGAAAACAATACACAGACAAAATGATAATGTCAGTAAAGAGATCTAAATTACAAAAAGGAAAAAAAAAACAAATTTTGGAGCTGAAAAGTAAAATAGCTAAAATAAAAAATTCACTAGAGGAGCTGAATAGTAGATCTGAGGAGGCAGAAAAAAGAATCAGTGAACTTGGGTATAGGATAACTGAATTTGGTCTGAGGAGCAAAAAGTAAAAAGAATGAAAAAGAAGTGAACAGAACCTAAGGGACTCGTGGAATACCATCAAGTGAACCAACACATGCATTACAGGTGCACCCAAAGCAGAAGACAGAAAGTTGTATAGAAAGAATATTTTTAGAAATAATGGCTGAAATTGTCGCAAATTTGACAAAAGACATGAACCTGCATATCTAAAAATCTCAACAAACTCCAAGGAGGAATAACTGAAAGAGATCCGCATTGAGACATGTTATAATCAAACTGTTGAAAACCCAAGGCAAAGAAAGAATCTTGAAAGTGGCAAGGGAATTGACTGATCACACTCAAGGGATTCTCAATAAAACAGAGATCATGGAGACCAGAAGGCTGTGGGATGTGATATTTAAAAATGCTGTAAGAAATTAAACAAGAATTCTCTATCTACTAAAATGGTCCTTCACAAATTAGGGTGAAATTAAAAATATACACAGATAAACAAATGTGGAGGGAGTTGGTTACCACTAGACTTGCCTTACAAGAATTGCTAAAAGGATTCTTTCAGGCTGAAATGAAAGAATACTAAATAGTAGGGCAAAGCTGTATAAAGAAATAAACTTTATCAACAAAGTGAAGCGACAACCTACGGATGGGGAGAGAATTTTTGAGAACCATATATCCAACAAGGGTCTCATATAGTAAAACCTGAGAAAGCCAGAACTTGTGTAAGGCAGAAACCTGTTAGAGAAGAAAAACTCAAATATTTCCCACCAAAATAATTACTTCAGCCTAATATTCTCTGAAAGCCAGAAACTGCAAGACGTGGATGCAGTCAGAAAATAGTTGGTACTGCAACCTGAATACAAGGAAGTGCAGATGTGAAAGCTGGAAATAGTTTCAAGACATACAAGAGTCAGAGATGAAGGCTCAGTCTTCCATTTCCTTTTGCATTGTTACTGCGTGTGAGGGCGTACTGTGCATTGCTACTGTTCTCTGATTATGTTCATTCTTTACATTTTTCCCTTTTTTGTTCTTTTTGACTATAAACATTTTCTGGGTTTTTATGACATAGAATTCTTAATAGAGAGTGACAGGTGGTAAGACTGCACCCTCTCAAAGGCAGAAAACTCCTGAGACCCAGAAAAACAAGGCAGTCCGGTTGAGTTCCGGCTCTCAGAGGTTTCAATGTATCTAAAACAGACATGAAACATCTAAAACTTAATAAAAAGACAAACCAATGAAAAAATGGGAAGAACACTTGAACAGATATTTCAACCAAAAAGAATATTCAAATGGCCAGCACACACACGAAAAGATGCTCAATGTCATTAACCATTAGGGAAATGCAAATCAAAACCACAATGAGATACCCTCTCACGACCATTAAATGGCAATGGTCAAAAAACGGAAAACAACAGGTGTTGGCCAGGTTGTGGAGAACCTGGAACCTTCATATACTGCTGCTGTGCAGAACAGTCTCGCGGTTCCTCAAAATGTTGAGCACAGAACTACCATAAAACTAAAAAAACCAAACCTGTTGCCATATAGTTGATTCTGATTCATAGCGACCCTATAGAACTACCATATGACCCAGCAATCCCAGTCCTAGATAGATAACCAGAAGTGAAAGCAGGAATTCAAACAGAAACTTGTACATCGATGTTCCTTGTGACACTTTTCACAACAGCCAAAAAGTACAGTCAAAATGTCAATCAATAGATGAATGGATAAGTAAAATGTGGTATAGAAATACAATGGAATATTACTTAGCCATAAGGAAAAATGAAGTCCTGATGCATTCCACAAAATGGATGAATCTAGAAAACATTACGGTGAGCAAAATAAATCAGTCACAAAAGGACAAATATTGAATGGCCTCACTTATATGAAATAAGCAAACAGAAAGATTACTAGTGGGTGCAAGGGGTTGAGAGGGAAGGAGAAAGGGGGAGTTTCTGCTGAGGGGGCACTAAATTTATGTTAATGGTGGTGAAATAATTTGGAAAAGGATAGTCTCACTGATTGAATTATGGCCCCCCAAAAATGTGGGTATCAACTTGGTTAGGTCATGACTCCTAGTATTGTGTGGTTGTACTCCATTTTGTGATGCTAATCTTATGTTAAAAAGGATTATACTGGGACTGTAACACCCTTACAAAGGTCACATCCCTGGTTCAAAGTAAAGGGAGTTTCCCTGGGGTGTGGCCTGCACCACCTTTTATTTTACAAGAGATAAAAGGAAAGGGAAGCAAGCAGAGAAGGGGGGGACCGCATACCACTAAGAAAGTAGTGTGGGGAGCAGAGTGCGTCCTTTGGACCCGGGGTCCCTGTGCAGAGAAGCTCCTAGTCTGGGGGAACATTGATGAGAAGGCCAACAGAGACAGAAAGCCTTCCCTGGGAGATGACGCCCTGAATTTGGACTTTTAGTCTACTTTACTGTGAGGAAATAAATTTCTCTTTGTTAAAGCTTCTGGTATTTCTGTTATAGTAGCACTAGATGACTAAGACAGATAGTAAGAAAGGTTGCAGAACATGAATGCAATCAATGTCAATGAATTGTACGTGTGGAAATTGTCAAATTGGTGAAGGTTTTGTTATGTGTATTTTCACCACACACACACAAACATATCCAGTAAAGGCAAGTACATGTACAAATATAAAAGGCAATGTTACTGTATTTTAGTTTTCTACTTCTACTTTTCATGTCATACATAATTTAAATGACAAACGCATAAATACTTGTAAATTTATGTTATTGGGGACACAGGGCATAAAGATGTAATTTTTGAAAACAAAACTTAAGGCAGGGAGATAGAGCTATATAGAACCAAAGTTTCTGTACACTATTGAAGTCAAGTTGGTGACAAGTTAGAGTATTATAAATCCAGGATGTTACATGTAATCCCCATGGTAACCACTAAGAAATATCTAAAAAACATACTCGAAAGGAAATAAAAAGAAAAACAAAACAATGACAGAACCGAAGGGAGAAATAGTTGGAGACTTCGATATATCACTTTTAATAATGGATAGAATATCTAGACAGAAGATCAATAAGCAAATGAGAGACTTTGAACAATATGAAACAAGTAGCTCTCAGAGATATATACTGAACACTCCACCAACAATGGCAGAATATATATTCTTCTCTAATGCACCTGGACCATTCTCCAACATAGAGCATATTATGTCAAAAGATGTCTCAATACATTAAAAAAGACTGAAATCATAAACTATATCTTCTCTAACCACAATGCAATAAAACTAAAATAACAATAACAGAAGGGAAAGAAGGAATTTCACAAATCTGTGGATATGAAATGAGACACAAATAACAAATGGGTGACAGAAGCAATCACATGAAAACTGAGAAAATAGAAATGAATACAAACAAAAGCAAAACTTTCCAAAACTTAGGAGATGGAGCGAAGGCAGTGCTCAGAGAGAAATTTATAGCAGTAAAATGTCTACATTCTAAAAGAAAGATCTCAATTCAATAACCTTACATGACATCTTGAAGAAAAAGATGAGTAATCTAAGCCCAAAAGTACCAGAAGGACAGAAATAATGAAGACTAGAGATAAATGAAATAGAAAATAGAGGAAAAAAACTGAATCAATTAAACACCTTGGTTTTTTAAAAAGATTAAAAAAAAAAAAAAACCTGAAAAACCTTTAGCTAAACTGGCCAGAAAAGAGGCAAATAACTAATGACAGAAATGAATGTAGAGATGTTACTACCTATCATACAGAAATAAAAAGGGTTACAAGAGAACACTATAAACAAACGTATGCCAACAAATTAGATATCTAGATGAAATGACAAATACCTAGAAACACACAAGTTACCTAAATTGACTCAAAAAAAAAAAAAAAAAAATTTCAACAGAACTACATAACAAGTAAAGAGACTGAATCAGTAATCAACATCAATTCAACAATGAAAACACCAGGACTTGATGGCTTCACTGCTGAATTCCACCAAACATTTAAAGAACAATTTACACCAATTCTTCTCAAACTCCTCCAAAAATAGAAGAGGGAACACTTCCTAATTCACTGTATGAGATAAGCATTACTCTGATACCAAAGCCACATACAGACATGACCAGAAAAAAAAAAAAAGGCCAATGTCCCCCATGAATACAGATGCAAAACTACTCAACGAAATACTAGGAAACCACATCCAAGAGCATATTAAAAGAACTATGCACCATGACCAAGTGGGATCATACCAGAATGCAAATATGGTTATACATTAAAAAATCAATCCAGGTAATACACCACAACAATAAGAAGGGGAACACACACGATCATCTCAACTAACGAAGAAAAAATTTCATAAAATCCAAAACCCTTTGATGATAAAAACATTCAACGTACTAGGAATCAAAAGGAAATTCCCTAACATGATAATAGGCATTCATGAAAAACTCACAGCAAACACTGTATTCAATGTTGAAGGACTGAGAGCTTTTCCCTTAAGATCTAGAACAAGACAAGGACACCCACCTTCACCATTGCTATTCAACGTTATACATGATAACACAGCCAAAGTAGGCAGGAAAGATAAATAAAAGGCGCCTAATTCTGACAAAAGTGAAACTATCATTATTGGCAGATAATATAGTCATATATATAGAAAATCCCAAGAAATCCATAAGGAAGCTACCAGACCTAATAAAGAATTTCAGCAAAGGTATAAGGTAACATATTAACACATAAAAATCAGTGACGTTTCTCTTCACCATTAATCAACATCTGAAAAGAAAATTAAGAGAATAATTCCATTTACAATAACATCTAAAATAATACCTAGGAATAAATTTAACCAAGGAGGTGAAAGACTTCTATACTGAACACCGAAAAACACTGCTGAGAAAAAATTAAGGAACACCTAAATAAATTCACATTCCATTTTCATGGATCAGAAGACTTAATATTGTTAGGATATCAGTATTACTCAAATAATGTATCAAAATTCCAATGGCCTTTTTTTTTTTGCAGAAACGATTAGATAATCCTCAAATTCATATGGAATTGCAGAGGATCTTGAATACCCAAAACAATCCTGAAGAGGAGAAAAAAAGTAGGGAGACTCACACTTCTTGCCTTTAAAACTTACTACAAAGCTACACTAATAAAAATAGTGTCACACTGTAATGAGGATAAACACATAAATTAATGTAATACAATTAACAGTCCATATATAAACCTAATCTATAGTCTATTGATTTTCAGTAATGGTGCCAATATCATTCAAGGGTAAAAAGAACAATCTCTTCAACAAAGAGAGCTGGGGCAACTGGATTTCCACGTGAAAAAGAATGAAGTTGGATACTATCTCACATCATATGCAAAACAAAACAAAAACAAAACACTAACCAGGGTGGTTGAGTAGATTCTGACTCACGGAGACCCCATGAGTATCAGAGTAGGACCGTGTACCATAGGGTTTTCAATGGCTGTGATCTTTCAAAAGTAGATCGCTAGGGCTTTCTTTCCAGGCACCCCTGGGTGAATTTGAACCACAAACCTTCTTATTACTAGCCAAGTACTTAACCGTTTGTGCCACCCAGGGTCTCTACCATATGCAAAAATTACCTCAGAATGGATCAATGATATAAGAACTAAAACTATAAAACTTGTAGAAGCAGCATATGGGTGAATCTTGAATTTGGCAACAGATTCTTAAATACAACATCAAAAGAACAAGCAACCAAATAAAAAAATGATAAATTGCACTTCTTCAAAATTAAAAATTGTGCGCATTAGAGGACATTATCAAGACAGGGAAAAGATGACCTCCTAAATGGGAGAAAATATTTACAAATCAATTATTTAAAGAGACTGTAACATCCAGAGTATATAAAGAACTACTACAACTGAATAATAAAAAGACAACTCATTTAGTACATTCACCCAGAGGAGATATACAAATGGCCAAATAGCACATGAACGTTCAACATCATTAGTTATTAGATAAACAGAAGTCAAAACCACAATGAGATACTACTTCACACCAAGATGACTTATCAAGAAAACAGAAAATGACAAGCGTTGAGAACGTGCAGAAGCTAGAACCTTCATCTATTGCTAGTGGGAATGTAAATGGTGCATCCACTGTGGAAAAAATTTGATGGTTCCTCAAAAAGTTAAATACAGAATTACCAGTGACCTAGGGATGTGAAGGGAGTCCCTGGGTGGCTCAAACGATTAAGCACTCAGCTACTACCTGAAAGGTTGAAGGTTGGTGGTTTAGAAGACAGGCCTGGCTATCTACCTTCTGAAAGGTAACAGCCAATGAAAACGTCATGGAGCGTGGCTCTACTCTGAATGCACACAGGTCGCCATGAGTTGGACTTGACAACAACTGGTTTAACTGGTTAGGGATGTGAAGGAGTTACCGAAGGAGATATATGACAAAACATTGTTCCAGGAAGAGGAAAGAGGCTAGAAGGTGAGTGTGCCTTGTATGTTGCAGGTAAAGCCAAAGGCCAGCATGACTGGGGCAGAATGAGATGTGGGAAAGCAATAGTAGAGGAAGGTGAAGGGGTGATTGGGGTAGGTGGATGTATCATGTTCTAGGGCAACTGGTGGCAATTGTAAAGCCTCTAGCTTTTGAGTGAAATGCAGAGCAATTTCAGGCTTTTGTGCAGAGAAAAAAACTGATCTGACAGCTCTTAAAAGATCTTTGTGTAGAGGGAAACGTAGAAGCTAACAGATCTGTTAGACGTTTATGGCCACAATCCCATGTTGAGACTGGAATGGTGGCAATAAAAGTGAGTGTGTAAGGGATGGTTCCCAGATATTTTAAGGTGCAGTCAACAGAAATTCCTGATGGACAGAAAGTTTGTGTGTGAGAAGAAGAGGTAGCAAGAATGAGTGTGTCCAAGTGTTTTACCTGTAAAAACTGAAAAGATGGAGTGCCATTAACATAGATGTGGAAGCCTTCAAGGGGAGCAGATTTTATGGGAAAGGATGCAGAGGTTACTTGGGGCTTGCTGAGACTGAAATGAGGCTAAGACATCAAAAGGGGAAAGAAACAGAAAAAATAAACATTTTTTAAAAAAATTGTAATGGGGAAAAAATGGTCTTTACAATAAATGGTGCTAGGACAACTGGATTTCCACATGCAAAAGAATGAAGTGGGAACCCTGCAGCACACCATACACAAAAATTAATTCAAAATGGATCAACAACCTAAATATAAGAGCTAAAACCACAAAAACACTGTTTATAACAGTTTCTAAATGAAAACTTCGCAAATATCCTCAAAAAATAGAATTGTTACATTATTCCAGTATATTCCACTCAGAGAACATTACAGGGCAATTAAAGTGAATGTACAACTCATGGAAGTTCTCCTAATGCAAATCTGAACTAAAGGAATTGCTATATAAAGTTTATACAGAGTTTTTCTATTCATTTGCTACATAAAAACCACTAAAATTAAAACGTATTTATTTGGGTATACATAATGAAAACCAAAAAACCCACTGCCGTTGAGTTGATTCCGACTCATAGCGACCCTACAGAACAGAGTAGAACTGCCCCATAGGTTTTCCAAGAAGCAGCTGGTGGATTCGAACTGCCGACCTTTTGGTTAGCAGCCAAAAGCTTAACCGCTACACCATCAGGGCTCCTTGGGGATACATACATAGATAAAAATATATATATAAATAAAAGCAAAGAAATGATTCTCAAAATTATTGAGATACTGGTTAAAACAAGAGGGCAGAAAGAGATGCTGATTAGCAATCAACTCATGGCGGGGGGAGGGGGAGTCAAGAACGGTATATCCATTACACGGATGTTCATTGTACATTTTGCTCAACTGTACATTTAGTATATTTTTCTGTATGTATATAAAAAAGTAATACAGAAATGGAAAGAAAATTCACAATCGGAAAATGGGCATATACAAAAAATGTACATCAAAGAATATACAGTGAGAAGTTCAACACTTTCCCAGAAAACCAGCTGAAAAACAAGATATCCATTATTATATTCCTATTTAATCTTAGTCTAGAGATTTTAAACAGTACATTTCCCTCAAAAAAAAAGGGGGGGGGGAATGGTCTTGGGGAATATCTAGCTCAATTGGCATAACATAGTTTATAAAGAAAATGTTCTACATTCTACTTTGGTGAGTAGCATCTGGGGTCTTAAAAGCCTGTGAGCAGTCATCTAAGATACTCCAATGGTCTCACTCCTTTGGCAGCAAGGGAGAATGAAGAAAACAAGACACAAGGAAAAGATCAGTCCAAAGGACTAATGGACCCCAACTACCACGGCCTCCACCATACCGAGTGCACTACAACTAGATGGTACCCGGCTACCACCACTGTCTGCTCTGACAGGGATCACAACAGAGAGTCCCGGACAGAGCTGGAGAAAAATGTAGAACAAAATTCTAACTCACAAAAAAAGACCAGACTTACTGGCCTTACAGAGACTGGAGAAACCCCGTAAGGTCCCCGGACACCCTTTTAGCTCAGTAATGAAGTCACTCCCAAGGTTCAACATTCAGCCAAAGGTTAGACAGCCCCGTAAAACAAAATGAGACTAATGGAGCACAACAGTTCAGGGACAAGGACTAGAAGGCAGGAGGGGACAGAAAAGTTGGTAATAGGGAACCCAAGGTTGAGAAGGGACAGTGTTGACATGTCGTGGGGTTGTTAACCATTGTCGTAAAACAGTATGTGTACTGTTTAATGAGAAACTATTTGGTCTGTAAACCTTCATCTAAAGTACAGTTAAAAAAAAGGGGGTGGAGAGGGGGAGGAAGGTTAAGCATTTTAAGGTAAAAAACAGAATTCATTCTATTTTATAGCTTAAACAGTTATGTAAGTACAACGCCAAAAGCATATACACATGATTACAGGACTAAGAGATTTTAGCATATTTCTCAGGTTGCAAAACATCAAAGTAAGGTTTATTTTATATATTATATGCACTAGTACCAAGCATGCTTGCTGAAAGTGAAGAGGACTTCAAGCACTTCCTGACAAAGATCAAAGACCACAGCCTTCACTATGGATGAAGTCTAGATGCTCTAAGGAATACGGCACAGGGCCTTGTCCCAAGTACGGATGTGTGTATGTACAGACATGTACATATACGTATATTTATATACGTATAATCGTGTGTGTGTGTGTGTGTGTATGTCTGTAGCTATAATAAATTAGCATAGTATAAGTAATGTATAGATGTTTCAACAAACAGATGCAACGCTGGAAGCATTCACTCGCCTATGTCAAGAAATTTGGAAGACAGCTACCTGGCCAACCGACTGGAAGAGATCCATATTTGTGCCTATTCCAAAGAAAGGTGAGCCAACATAAATTATCAAACAATACTATTAATATCACACACAAGTAAAATTATGCTGAAAATCATTTGAAAGCAGTTGCAGCAGCACATTGACAGGAAACTGCCAGAAATTCAAGGCAGGTTCAGAAGAGGACGTGGAATAAGGGATATCATTGCTGATGTCAGATAGATCTTGGCTAAAAGCAGAGAATACCAGATAGATATTTACCTGTGTTTTATTGACTATGCAAAGGATTCAACTGTGTGGATCATAACAAATAATGGAGAAGAATGGGAATTGAGAAGAATGGGAATTCCAGAACACTTAATTGTGTTCATGATGAACATGTACATAGATCAAGAGGCAGTCATTTGAACAGAACAAGGGGTTACTATGTGGTTTAAAATCAGGAAAGGTATGCTAAGAAATAATCCAAGAAGCTGGACTATACGAAGAAAGTGGCATCAGGATTGGAGGAAGATTCATTAACAACCTGCGTTATGCAGATGACACAACCTTGCCTACTGAAGAGAAAAGGACTTGAAGTACTTACTGATAAAGATCAAAGACTACAGCTTTCAGTATGGATTACAATTTGACATAAAGAAAACAAAAATCCTCACAGCTGGACCAATAAGCAACATCATGATAAACAGAGAAAGGACAGAAGTTGTCAAGGATTTCATTTTACGTGGATCCACAATCACTGCCCATGAAAGCAGCAGTCAAGAAATCAAATGGCATATTACTGCACCGGGCAAATCTGATGCAAAAATCTTTTTTAAAGTGTTAAAAAGCAAAGATATCACTTCGAGGACTAAGGTGTGCCTGACCCAAGCCATGGTATTTTCAATAGCCTCATATGTATGTGAGAAATGGACAATGAATAAGGAACACTGAAGAAAAATGGATGCCTTTGAATTACGGTATTAGCGAAGAATACTGAATATACCATGGACTGCCAGAAGAATGAACAAATCTGTCTTAGAAGAAGTACAGCCAGAATATTCCTTAGAAGCAAGGATGGTGAGACTTCACCTCACATACTTTGGACATGTTATCAGGAGGGACCAGTCCCTGGAGAAGGACGTCATGCTTGGTTAAGTACGGGGTCAGCAAAAAAGAGGAAGACTCTCAACAAGATGGGACTGACACAGTGGCTGCAACAATGGGCTCAAACACAGCAACAACTGTGAGGATGGCGCAGCACTGGGCAATGTTTCTTTCTGTTGTGCATGGGATCGCTGTGAGTCGGAATTGACTCAATGGCACCTAACAACGAAAACAACAGTTTATTTCCAGACTCTGTAAAGAAGCCCAAAATAGTCACAGAAAGATGAAATAACATTGCGAGACTATGTACAGCCCTGTCAGTACTGGAGTAGTGTAAGGTAACTGCAGAATAAAATTCAGTTAAGATACCATTTCATACCCATTACAAAGCAAAAGTTAATTAACTTGATAATCCCTGTGTTGCAAATCTCTCTCCCTTTCTTTACCCAACACAGTGTGAGAGGTGAAGCTGCTGTTTTAGAACTGCACAGAAAAGGCTGCAGTGCCTCGGGGAAGCCAAGAACACTTTGCAGTGATGACACAGGATGGCTCTGGAGGTCCTGGGGCTCAGCCTCCTCAGCCAGAGCTGCTCATCTTCAGGCTCTGCTCAGGAGATTCTGTCATTCAACATAGTGCAACCATGGCCCAGGATGGGGATGGTAATGCCCCATGGTGCCAGCTCTGAGAGTCATATATGGAAGGTGACCCCAGGCATCCAAGGCTTAAAAATTGTGTAAAGGCCCTGTGACAGTGGAGCAGGGCCTTAGGATGCCTCTTAGGATTTAGTCACTTGGCCTCTTCTACCACCTTTGACCTCAGAAGAAACAGCCTGGAGTACACAGCTGATCCCCCACCATATCATATTTAGCCTCGTCTCCTTACACTAAGAATTACCCAGTTCTCTGTAGTACTCACCATTTCCTGGCTCCAGATTACAGAAGTTAAGTGAATGTCCTCTCTGAGCCCAAGAAACCAGTTAAGGTAAGAGGAATGGGAGTGGAAGCAGTACCACTAGGCAGTCTGGAGGCAGGGAAGTAATGTTTGATCCACACGGCCAGGCAACAGTTGAAATCCTTATTTGTGATTTATGGATATGCAAGATAGGTTCCCAGCTGCCTAGACTGGACCAGTTCTCCCTGTGCCACACCTGGGACCTAAAATAGAAGAAGATGGGGCAGGGGGGACAGTGTTGAATAAGGAGGGCGTGATAGGTTCTTGGCCTTCAGCTTCATCCATGGGCAGGGTTTCCTTCCAGGTTCAAGGCATTGTTCTAATCTGAGGGTATTTGCATACTTCACCCAGCTCCACAGGCTTCTTCTTTCAGGCAACAAGATCACAGATGAAGCAATTTCCTTATCCTGGAATAGAGAAACACACAGGACTAGCCATGCTGGAAAACTTGAACCTGATTTCCTGCAGGGTGTCAGAGGCCCAAGGTTGAGGCTGTGGGTTTGCCTGGGTAACTTTGTTCCTTGCACATCAATACAGATATTTACATTTGATATCAACATGGGTGAACTTTCAGGGAGAACATATTTTTCAAGTTTGGTCAAAGAATCCATCATGTTTGCTTGATTTTTTTATTATATGCAGTTAAAATCTTGTTTTTTAATTTTCATTTATATGATTGTAAAACGTGATCTATAATTTTCCTATTAACATTTTTTTGTTTCTCAAGGTTTTTTTTTTTTTCCTTCCTTTAATTTGGAGACCTGGCACCACCAATCCCCAACCTTTCCAGAAATCTGGTGGGATTCCTCAACACTTTATCAGTCTTATAATTAATCCATCAACCAATCAATCATAAATTCATTTAGTTTTCTCTAAGTAGCAGTCTCCTGCCTGTTTGTTTCTTTCTACCACAACTCCTCACCCTACTGACGCCTATTCTTTTTTTTCTTGAACTCAGTGTAAACGTTCTCTCTAACATGGTCTTTACACCACTGTCTCCCCTTTAAGCATTATTCTTCCTTTTATTGTTTTCTCTAACAGTACTCTCTAATTTCAATACACATCTTTATTTCTATACTTATTATTTTTAGCACAAATTGGAAGCTTGTTAGGTATACAGGTAGTCCCCAACTTACGACGGTGTTCTGTTCCACGACTCCGTCCTAAGTTGGTTCTCATATAAGGTGAATACCTCATTTTTAAAAAAGTTTTCATTATTATTGTCTTTTATTATCATTATCTTTATAAATCTGATATTTGTCTTCGCAGGTTGGAAACATTACTTATAAACATCTCTGAGTGAACATCCGAGAATAACATCAGCAAATTATGCGGAGCAACACTGTTGTTGTTAGGTGCCGTCGATTCAGTTCCGACTCATAGCGACCCTATGTACTACAGAACGAAACACTGCCCGGTCCTGTGCCATCCTCACAATTATTGTTATGCTTGAGCCCATCTGTTGCAGCCACTATGTCAATCCATCTCGTTGAGGGTCTTCCTCTTTTTCACTGACCCTGTACTTTACCAAGCATGATGTCCTTCTTCAGGGACTGAACCCTCCTGATAACATGTCCGAAGTATGTAAGACATAGTCTCACCATCCTTGCTGCTAAGGAGCATTCTGGTTATACACACAGCAACACTGTATGTAGTACATATTACTAACGATAAAATATACAAAAAAAAACCAGTCGTTAAGTACAGTATGTCATAACTCGAATATGTTGTAAGTCGAGTACTACCTGTACGGAATCTCAGGCCTCATGCCAGACCTGCTGAATCAAAACCCACATTTTAACAAATCACTAAGTTACCACATCCAAGTTTGAGAAGCACTAATTGCTTTATAGTCTCTAACGGAAGAAATGAACACTCTGCTCACTGGTGCCCTTTGAATTATCAACATCTACACTGTATCATTCCATTAACTTCCTGATCCACAAACATGCTCCATGTTGAGGCCACCTCATAGTTTTCCTTAACTTGTTCATAATTCGTTCCTGCCTGACTTCATTCATTTCTGGCCGTCATTTCCAAAATCTATTTGCAGTACAAGAACTGCAGTGTCCTGCTTTAAATCATAAACATATTCACACCCCATGCCTGTGTAATGCTCATCAGTGGAGGTCTACTTTTGGCCTTTGAAAAAGGCCAGAGTAGTTGGTCTGGTTCAAAATGACCTGCTGTCATCACCCCGTTCAGTCTAGCTCACACTTCTCCTCTTTATTTTCTCTGCTTCAACCACCTCTGACTTTCATCAAGGAATGGATGATACTGGATTCTCTACTGCCTCAGGGCATATTCACTTTTCCCACCTGAAATACTCTTTCAACCCCCATCCCTACCACATACCTTCAACCACGCTCATCCACCTATGTAGCTAAATGCTAATAACTTTTATGAACCTTAAATAATGTTTCTTTTAAAGCAGTATAATCTGTAAGATGGCCCTGCTTTTTCATTGTTTACTTAAAATTGTCTTCAACACTGTAATATCCAGGGTTTTGCATCATGTACTTTTTTTTCTGTTCTTTCTAGCTTATGACACTGATCATTGAGGTCACACACAGAATAATCAAATACACAGATCATAACATATTTTATATATGCATTACATATATATATAAAACAAATATGTATGTACATATACAGTCAGTCCCCGACTTTGCAAGTATTCGAGTTATTTCGGTAAGTCGATCATCGTCTGTATTAAACTTTTTCTGCCACATTATGTTGGTCATATTGTTTCTCACACAATCAGGAAGAAAATGTCTGCCTTACAGCCAAAGAAAGTCCTCGAAATATGCCTCTTACTAAATCGTTTCCTCCTGAAGTGCAGGTACTAGTTATAATTCATGTTTCTTAATTCATCTATGTTAAGGAGTATAACCATAAAGTAAGGGATAATATGCCTCACAGTAATTTTTTTTTAGTAACCATCAATAACGTAACAGAAGTCCTTGCTTGCTAAGGCACAGAAAAGCAATGAAGCATGGTGTGGGGCAAACTGGAAGAGGCAGCAGGGCATTTAGCGTCAGGCTAGCTACCCTGGGTTTCGCAGAGGCTTGTGACTTTGTATTTCTCACAAACTCCCAGCTGAAGCTGATACTGATGGTCTCCACCACGCCTGTGTGCGCCCATGATGTACACGATCTTACCTATTAATTCACCGACAGACCTAGGGCTATTCCACCTACCTGGCCGTCCCGAAAGCAGCCTCCCGGCGGGCGCGAAGTACTGAGCCGGGGCTGTCAGAGCAGGCGCTTCGCTGCGCCGGCGGCCGAGTCCGAAGCGGCGGCGAAGAGGCAGCGACGGCGGCGGGAGCCTCCAAGCGAAGACCGGCTAGCTGAGGTCCAGCGGCTCTGGACCATCCCGTGAGGCCGGAAAGGCCAGTAATGCGCAGGAGCCGAGCAACTGTCTTAGAACCCCAAGTCGCCCTCCGCGTCTGGCTGGTTATACCTGGTACCGGGCCAGGCCGGAAGCCCACGGCGCGAAAACATACGTAACACACCCGCCGGCTGCGCACGCGCAGTTCCGCTTCTGAGCTATGAGACACACGGTGCGGGGAGGGCGGGGCTCCATGTGGGGACGCAGAGGACGCAGGCCGGTGGCCAAGACGTTCTGGGCATTCCCCTGACCTTGGGATCTAGCCAGTGTTGTATTTGTTTCCTCTAGAGAGAAAACCCTTCGAGTTTCTTAAACGCAGATTTCAGCAAAGATTTGCAATCCCTTTGTGGAGCGGAGAAAGTACGTGTTTGCTTATTTCCTATTTCAAAAGAAATGTACCATGTTCTTTAGAGAAATGATGGGTTTTTTGCTGCTCCTAAATAGTTGCTCATTTTCAGAATCCCTGAAGTCCGAAGTGTTAATTATATTTCATGGTTCGTCGTCTCTTGCATATCACATACCTTTCCCCTGGAGCAGGGCACCAACCCAGAAATCCCAGTGTGATCTCTCGATGAGCTGAAGACCATGGAGACAGGAGTTCTCCAGGGCAGATACTAGTCCTTGTGAGGAACAGAATGTAAAAGGTGAAGAAGTTTTGAAAATGACATTTATGAACAGTTTTTACTTTTTTCTCAGGTATAACACATAGAAGGCATAACGTGAATTAATTTTAAGTGTGGAACTCCATTAATTTTTATATACACTCATATAGCCTACTCTCTGACATCAAGTTAGGGAACATTTCCACCATTTTCTGGTGCCTTCCCCAGTTGAGATTCACCCTAGGGGTGACCGGTATTGTGAGTGTTATAGCCAGAGATAAGTTTCGCCTATTCTTAGAATTTAATATCTTTGGAAGTATACTGCATTGTGTCTGACTTCATCTACTCAGTATAATGTCTGTGAGATTTTTATCTGTCTTGTTGCATATTATCAGTAATTTGTTTTTTGTCGCTATGTAGTATTTCATTGCATGAATATACTACAGTTTTTTTAAAACTGTTCTTAAGTTCTGTATTATATCCCAGGACATGACCTATCTTGCTGAATGTTTAATGAGCACTATAAAATAATGTGACTTCTGCTGTTTTGGGGTGGAGTGTTCAATAAATGTCACTTAGGCCAAAATGGTTGATGGCATCATTCAGGTCTTCTGTATGCTTGCAGACTTCTTATCCTTGTGTTTTTTTTTCTTTTTATTTCATCTTTCAGTTTTATCAGTTTTTCCTTCATATATGTTGAATCTCTGTTGCTAGGTGTATACACATCTGAGATTATTATGTCTTTCTTGTTGAGTTCACCCTTTTTTCATTATGTAATGTCCATCTTTATCCTGCTATTTTTTATTCAAGCCTTCCTCCCTTGCTAGTTGCAGTAGCCTTTGTCTGAGGGTGAGAAGCCTGGTTCCCAGTATCTACAGTTTCTCTATGTATTTGTTCAACCCTAGTGTACATGTAGATGTCACTTCTGGTGCTAACGTTAAGTGCTTGACAACTAGCTGAAAGGTTGGTGGTTCAAACCCACCCAGAGTCGCTCTGGAAGACAGGCCTGGCACTCCGCTTCTGAAAAGTCATAACCTTGAAAATCCTATGGGGCAGTTCTACTTTGCGTACATGGGGTTGCTATGAGTCAGAATCAACTCCATGGCAACCAAAACAACAACAACAAAGTATACATGTAGTTTCAGAATTGCTAATCCATGCCACTCTATGAAACAAATTTCATCAACCAAATTACAGTGTTCCTGTGCAGTTCTTTTCCTATTTAGCCTTACAGTTTCTAATAAAAACATGGTTTCCAAAGTTATTTAGATCAGCTCCTTTTTTCCTTACCAGTGTCACTGAGCTCAGGTCAGACATTTGTAATAAAGTTAAATTCATTTTTCACAGTCTGCTTTCTGTTCTGGAAAACACAAATATCCCGGGTGATTTCTTAAATTTTGCATATATTATAGTTCATTCTTTGTGATGTATAATTCTCTAGTTTTGACGAATCATTAGAGTCATGAAAACCCCAAGATAATACCGTACAGAACAGGTCCATCACCTTAAAAATACTGTTGTGAAGCCCCTTTGTAGTGAACCCCTCCCTCCTTCCTCACTCCTACCAATGACTGTTTTCTATCCTATCATTTTGCCTTTTCCAGAACATTGCATAAATTGAACCATACAGTATTTATCATTTTGGTCTGGCTTCTTTAACTTACAAAAGTGCATTTAACATTTATCCGTGTTCTAATATGGATCAATAGTGTGTGCTGTTTATTGCTGAGTACTATCCCATTGTACTGATGTACCAAACTTTGTTAATCCATTAATTTATTGAAAATGTCTTGGTTGTTTCCAGGTTTTGGTGATGATGAATAAAGCTGTTATAAACATTCTCATACACGTATTTGTGTGAACACAAATTTTCAGTTCACTTAGGAAAATACCCAGGAGTGGGGTTGCTATGTTGTATGGTAAGTGTATCTTTAACTTTATAAGAAATGTCCACATTTTCCAAAGAGACTGTAACATCTTGCATTCCAACCACTGAGTGAACTAAAGTTCCTGTGGCTCTGCATCCACCCCACCATTTGGAAGTGGTAGTTCTTTTTTGTTTAGCCATATTAATAGGTGTGTAATGGCATCTCATTGTGGTGTGAATTTACACTTGCTTAATGACTAATAATGTTTAGCATATTGCTATAAGTTCATTTGTCATCCACATGTCTATAATGAAATATAATGTGAAAGCTGGACAATGAATAAGGAAGACCAAAGAAGAATTGATGCCTTTGAATTATCGTGTTGGTGAAGAATAATGAATATACCATAGACTGTCAGAAGAATGAACAAATCTGTCTTGGAAGTACAATCAGAATGCTCCTTAGAAGCAAAGATGGTGAGACTTCATCTCACATACTTTGGATATGTTATCAGGAGGGACCAGTCCCTGGAGAAGGACGTCATGCTTGGTGAAGTAGAGGGTCAGTGAACAAGAGGAAGACCCTCAACGAGATGGATTGCCACAGTGGCTGCAATAATGGGCTCAAGCATAACAACTGTGAGGATGGCGCAGGACTGGGCATTGTTTCATTCTGTTGTGCATGGGGTTTCTATGAATTGGAACCATCTTGATGGCACCTAACAACAACAACACAGTGCTGAAGTAAAAATCTCTCGCTACCTTTTCTTCCTTTTAATTTCTTAAAAATGGCAATCTTTCCTTCCCCTATGGCCTTTGCACTACATTTTTCCTCTGATTAGAATTTTGTTTCTGTAGGAATCTCTTGGTTACCTTCTCATAATTCAGCTCTCATCACAAAGAATCACCTCCTCAGAGAGTGCACCTTCTCCCATCTCACTCCCTCATACTTCTTTGTTTACATCCACTTATAGGTAACAGGGCTTATTGCCCTTCTCATCGACCTATAAAAAGTTAAATCATATAAATGAAACCAAATTGAGCAGAGTGTTATGCTCACTTTTATCCATGGTGTTTCCCCATATGAAAGGTCTCATAAACAAAAGGCTGTAAAGCTCTGGTTTGTGGTGATAGCAGCATTAATACCCTTTTGTGTATTTGCTTAGGGTTCTGCTGGCTACTCTAGAGTTTTGTTGTCCAATATGGTAGTCAGAAGCTATATGTAGCTATTTAAATTAAAATTCATTAAAAGTATAATTTCAATCTTCATTTACGGTAGCTACATTTCAAGTGCTCAAAGAACTACATGGGGCTAGTGACTCTTGTATTCACAGTGTAGAAATATAACATGTTTATCATCACAGGAAGTACTGTTGGACAGCACTGTTCTAGAGTATATGCAATTGCTGTTTGTTGGTACAAAATATTTTTTGTGTGCTTTGTGTCAGATGTGTCTAGATGAAATAAACAAATTCCTAGAAACACAAATTATTAAATGAATATCTTAACAGATCTATAACAAGTAAAAAGTTTGACTCAATAATCAAAAACTTCCAACAAAGAAAAGCTGAGTACCAGATGGCTTCACTGGTGAATTATACCAAACATTCAAAGAAAGATTAACCCTAGTCCTTCTCCAACTCGTTCCAGGAGGGAACACTTCTTATTCATTCTATGATGGTAGCATTACACTGATACCAAAGCCAGATAAACACATCACAACTAACGAAAACCACAGAGCAATATCCCTTGTGAATATAGATGCAAAAATCCTCAACAAAATACTAGCAAACCAAATCCAGCAATATATTAAGAGGACCAAACATCATGCAACAGTTGTTCAACATGAAAATTAATAAATGGTAATACAACACATTAATAGAATAAAGGAAAACAAAAACCATCATCTCAACTGATGCAGAAAGTGTTCTACAAAACCCACCACTCTTTCATAATAGAAACACTCAGAAAACTAGGAATAGAGGGGAAATTCCTCAACCTGATAAAAGCCATTTATGAAAAATCCTCAACTAACATCACACTGAAAACTTTCCCCTTAAGATCAGGAAAAAGATAAGGATTCCAGATTTTGCCATTTCTATTTAATATTGTACTAGAATTTCAAGCCAAGCAGTTAGGCAAGAAAAAGACAAAAAGGCATCCAACTTGGAAATGAAACAGTAAAACTATCTCTACAGAAAATCCTTTAAAAAAAAATCCACAAAAAACTCTTAGAGCTGATAAATGAATTCATCCAAATTTCAGGATACAAAATCAATACACAAAAATTGGTTGTATTTCTATACACCAGCAATGGAAAATCTGAAAATGAAATTAAGAAAACAATTCCAGGGCAGGGCCAAGATGGCAGAGTAGTCAGATGCATCCAGTGGACCCTTTTACAACAAAGACCCGAAAAAACAAGTGAATCGATTATAAATGGCAATCTAGGAGCCCTGAACATCAAAGGCAAAGTTGAGGAACCGGACTGAGTGGCAGGGGGAGGGAGAGACAGTTCAGAAGCAGCGAGGAGTTGCCGGACCTAACCTGGCGAGAACCTGAGCCCTTCAGGCCTGATCAGCTCATGGATGAGTGGTAAGGCAGGCAAGCAGCAGTGCTTAGGAGGCACGTTTTTCACCCCGGGAGAGACCAACCAGCAGAGAATCTACTCAGCCACCCAGAACCAGTGAGAAGCAGCCCTCGATGGGCGAAAGATAAGTACTTGAGTCTGGCCTACCGCATGGATCAAAAACACCCCCCTTAGGGAAAAACCTCTCTCCCATTTACCTCCCTGATCCCTGCTCTGCACTGGGTCCTGGACCGGCTTCAGCAATTGCCGAGTCCCCTGGGCCGGAAGTAGGATCTGTCACAAGCCCTAAGCCATTCTCCCAGCCTTGGAGAATGAACAAATTAACAAAGAGGGGAAAAATAAACTGCCAGCTCCCCTAGGCCAGGAACTCAGGGTGGGCACAGCTGCTTTGCCTAGGCACAGGCATAAGGGATCCACAGACTTTGTGTGCCTTTTCCCCTGCACAGACTTGTGTGGGCCATTTCAACAGCATAGGCCCTCATTACCACAGTACAACAGGGTATGTACCTGTTAACTTCAACTGTTTAAGCTGTGAAGTGGCAGGTTCATGATGTATGACACTGCTCTGCCCATTAAGCAGGATCTTCACCTACCCACATTAGGGGCCTGAGGACTGGTGGCTCCACCCATTCCACCTAGCCACCTGCAAATAGGGGCCCAAAAATGAGAGGTGCCCCCCAGTCCTTACACCAACAGCATTGTGTGCTCATAGTCCGGCTGCAAAACCCACCAACGCACTCTAGGGAACAGGGACATGCCTTACTCCTGGACACTTGGGGGTGGCCATCAGTCCCCTGCCTTGCTCAGAGTGTGTACCCCTGCTGCAGCCAGATGCCTGTGCCTACACCAATCACCCACACCTGTCTAGGACTGTAGGTGAGATCCTGCATTATACACTTGGTGGCTATCTACCTGGGCACCTGAGCTGAATCCATACAGGAGGGATGGACGGACTCCTGAGCTCACATACCTAGTAACAGATCTAACCACCTGGTGACAGGACATTAGAGCTTCAAAGGTGCCAATAGTCAAAATAGCTCACACAAGCAGCCTATTTGGGCATATCAAAACAAAACAAGAAGCTAGGACACAGTAAACAAACAAAATAAATATAACTTATTGATGGCTCAGTGACAACAGTCAATACCAAATCACATAAAGAGGCAGTTCATGATGGCTTCAGCAAGCTCCCAAAATAAAGAATCTAGAAATTTTCCAGAGGAGGAAAATTTCTTGGAATTACCAGAGGCAGAATACAAAAGATTAATATACAGAACTCTTCAAGAGATCAGGAAGGAAATTAATCAAAACGCAGAACACGCAGTAGAGGAAATTAAAAAGATTAGAGAAGAGCATAATGACAAATTTAATAGGCTGCAAGAAACCATAGAGACAGCAATCAGAAATCCATAAGATTAACAATAAAATTTCAGAATTAGACAATTCAATATAAAGTCATAGGAGCAGAATTGAGGCAATGGAAGTCAGAATTAGTGAGACTGAAGATAAAGCACCTGACACCAACTTATTTGAGGAAAAATCAGATA
The DNA here is from genome assembly GCA_030035585.1 of Dugong dugon. NCBI lineage: Eukaryota > Metazoa > Chordata > Mammalia > Sirenia > Dugongidae > Dugong > Dugong dugon. The sequence continues at coordinate 13,419,385 of CM057462.1, read as the reverse complement.
GAAGGATTTTTAAAAATGAAGAAACCTAAGAATCATGTGAGATTCTATCAAAAGGAATAACCTATGAGTGATTGGAGTACCAGAACAGGGGATAATGACAGAAAATACAGAGAGAATTGTTGAAGACTTGTTAGCAGAAAACTTCCCTGATATGAAAGATGAGAAGATATCTATCCAAGATGCTCATCAAACCCCACATAAGGTAGATCCCAAAACAAAGTCACCAAGACATATTATAATCAAACTTGCCAAAACCAAAGGTAAAGAGAGAATTTTAAGAGTGGCTAGGGATAAACGAAAAGTCATCTACAAAGGAGAGTCAATAAGAATAAGCTCAGACTACTCGGCAGAAACCATGCAGGCAAGAAGGCAATGGTGACATATGTAAAGCCTTGAGGGAAAAAATCGACAGCCAAGAATTATATATCCAGCAAAACTGTCTCTCAAATATGCTGGTGAAATTAGGGCATTTCCAGATAAACAGAGGTTTAGGGAATTTGCAAAAACCAAACCAAAATTACAAAAAATACTAAAGGAAGTCCTCTGGTTAGAAAATCAATAACATCAGATAACAACCCAAGACTAGAACACAGGACAGAAAACAATTCCATTTACAATAGAATTTAAAAGAATAAACTACATAAGAATAAATTTAAACAATGAAGCGTTAAGACTTGTACACTGAAAATTTAAAGCATTGCTGAAATAAAGAGAACTAAATAAATGGAAACAGATCCATATTAATAGGTGTGTATGCACTGAAGACTTAATATTGTTAAGATGGTAGTACTACCCAGAGCAATCTACAGATTCAGTGCAATCCCTATTAAAATCCCAATGGTCGTTCTTTGCAGAAACGGAAAAGCTGATGTTCAAATTTGTATGGAATTTCAAAGAACCCAGAATAGCTACAATAATCTTGGAAAAGATTTAAAAAAAGTTAGAAGACTCATGCTTCTAGACTTCAAAACTTACTACAAATCTGTGTTAATAAAAACAATTTGGTACTGGCATAAGGAGAGACATACAGGCCAACAGAATAGAACTGAGGATTCAGAAATGAACCCATTCATCTATGACCAATTGATTTTCAACAAGGGTACCAAGGCCATTCAATGGTCTCTTTTACAAGTGGTGCTGGGAAAACTAGATCTCCACATGCAGAAGAATGAAGTTCAACCCCTACCTCACACCATGTTCAAATTTAACTGAAAATGGATCACAGACTTAAATGAACAACTCAAATTACAAAACTCTTTTAAAGAAAATATAGGGGTCAACGCTCATGATATTGGATTTGGCAATGTGAAATGCCACTGAATTGTACACTTTAAAGTGGATATTATTAGGTAGTGATTTTCACCTCAATAAAGAGGAATAAAAAAGAAAATATGCAGGGTTTTTTGCTTCTTTTTCTCAACATAATTAAGTCTTCAGTCTTTTACTCAACGTAATAAAGTCTTTTACATTCATCTTTATAACTGTATTTATAGTGTTTCTTTTGATGAATTTGTGAAAACAATTTGGTATACTTGAAGTAATGAGATTTTTGTTGTTAGGTGCTGTTGATTTGGTTCTGACTCATAGTGACCGTATACAAAACAGAACAAAACACTGCCTGGTCCGGCATCAGCCTCACAATCATTGTTATGCTTGAGCCCACTGTTGCAGCCACTGTGTCAATCCATCTCATCAACCAATTCTTTTTGGTACAGTAACTCTGTGTATTCCTTCCACCTTCTTTTGATACCACCAGCCATCGATCGATATTTTCCCTGTACAATCCTTCCAGATTGCAACTTGAGGCTTGAATTTTTTCTTCAGTTCTTTCAGCTTGAGAAATACCGAGTGTGTTCTTCCCTTTTGATCTTCTAACTCCAGGTCTTTGCACATTTCATTATAATACTTATTTTGTCTTCTCGAGCTGCTCTTTGAAATCTTCTGTTCAGCTCTTTTACTTCATCATTTCTTCTCTTCACTTTAGCTACTCTGCGTTCAAGAACAAATTTCAGAGTCTCTTCTGACATCTATTTTGATCTTTTCTTTCTTTTCTGTCTTTTTAATTCCTTTTGCTTTCTTCATTTATGATGTCCTTGATGTGATTCCACAACTCCTCTGGTCTTTGGTCATTAGTGTTCAATGCGTTGAGTCTATTCTTGAGATGGTCTCTAAATTCAGGTGGGATATACTCAAGGTCGTATTTTGGCTCTCATGGACTTGTTCTAATTTTCTTCAGCTTCAACTAGAGCTTGCATGTGAGCAACTGATATTCTGTTCCACAGTTGGCCCCTGACCTTGTTCTGACTGATGATATTAAGATTCTCCACTGTCTCTTTCCAGAGATGTAGTCAATTTGATTCCTGTATATTCTGTCTGGTGAGGTCCACGTGTATAGCCACCTTTTATGTTGTTGAAAAAAGGTATTTGCAGTGAAGAAGTCATTGGTCTTGCAAAATTCTATCATGTAATCTCCACCATCATTTCTATCACCAAGGCTATATTTGCCAGCTACTGTTCCTTCTTCTTCGTTTCTGACTTTCACATTCCAATCACCAGTAATTATCAATGAATTTTGATTGCATGTTTGATCAATGTCAGATAGCAGAAGTTGGTAAAAATCTTCAATTTCTTCATCTTTGGCCTTAGTGGTTGGTGAATAAATTTGAATAATAGTTGTATAACTGGTCATCCTTGTAGGTGTATGGATATCATCCTATCACTGACAGCATTGTACTACAGGATATTGAAATGTTCTTTTTGACAATGAATGCAATGCCATTCCCTTCCAAGTTATCATTACCAACATAGTAGACCATATGATTGTCTGATTCAAAATGGCCAATACCAGTTCATTTCAGCTCACTAATGCCTAGTAAGTTGATGTTTATGTGTTCCATTTCATTTTTCATGATTTCCAATTTTCCTAGATTCATACTATGTACATTTTATGTTCCTATTATTAATAGATGTTTGCGGTTGTTTCTTCTCATTTTGAGTCATGCCACATCAGCAAATGAAGGTCCCAAAAGCTTGACTCCATCCACGTCATTAATATCGACTCTACCGTGAGGAGGCAGCTCTTCCCCAATCGTATTTTGAGTGCTTTCCAACCTGAGGGGCTCATCTTCTGACACTATATCAGTGTTCCACTGCTATTGATAAAGTTTTCACTGGCTATTTTTTTTTTCAGAAGTAGACCACCAGATCCTTCTTCCTAGTCTGTCATTTTGGAAACTCAGCTGAAACCTGTCCACTGTGGGTGACCCTGCTGGTATTTGAAATACCAGTGTCATAGCTTCCAGCATAACAGCAATACGCAAGCCACCACAGTAGGACAAACTGACAGATGCGTGGGGAGGAATAAGATTACTGCGTCATAATTTAGGCTTGATGTTTAGCCTGTACATACTATTTTTCAAAAAGGTGATTGGACCTATATTCCCGAAAGCAATGTTTCACATGCCTGGCCAGCACTGGGCATTTGCATTTGCCTAAAATGTAATTATGTGGTGTACTTTTTCATATGCTATTGGCCATTTTGATATCTTTTATGAGGGTACCTATTATGGATTGAATTGTGTCCCCCTAAAATATATGTTGTAAATCCTAACCTCTTTGCCTGTGGTTATAGTCCCATTTGGGAATGTGTTGTCTTTGTTATGTTAGTGAGACAAGATTAGTGTAGGATGTGTCTTAAATCAATCTCTTTTGAGATATAAAATAGATTAAACAAGGAAGCTGAAGAAACAGAGATGGGGGAAGAGAGATGCAAGCCACATGAAGTTCGCCCAGGAGCAGATGCTAAAAGAGATAAGGACCTTCTTCCAGAAGCGACAGAGAGAGAAAGCCTTCTAGAGCCAGCAGCCTGAATTTGGACTTCTAGCCTCCTAAACTGTGAGAAAATAAAATACCTGTTTTTTAAAGCCACCCATTTGTGTTGTTTCTGTTATAGCAGAACTAGATAACTAAGATAGTACTTTTTCAAGCATTTTGCTCATTTTTTTGTTTCTTGTTTTGTTTATTGATCTAAAGGGCTTTCTTTCTGGTTACTTGTCCTTCATTGTATGTTTATGTGTAATCTATATGCCTATACACACACATATACACACATATGTATAAGCTATATAGTATTGTGCAGTAAGGATTAACCTTTCCAAAAGAATGGTTTGTCATTTTGCCCGCAGCGCCTATAAGGAAGCTTATAACCCACTGCCATCAAGTTAATCTGACTCACAGCAACCTATAGGATAGGGTAGGACTGCCACGTAGGGTTTCTAAGGCTGTAATCTTTACAGAAGCAGACTGCCTCATGGTTCTCCGTCAGAATGGCTGGTGGGTTCGAACTGCTGACCTTTCAATTAGCAGCCAAGCACTTAGCCCCTATGCCACCAGGGCTCCTTGGAGAAGCTTATAAGCCCTGCCTGATAAGAGTGTCTTTGTTCACCTGGGAGCCTGGGTTATGCCCAATAGTCTGTGCTAACAATATGACTTATGGTGGGCACCTGAGGCCACGTAGTAACAGCTTGTCCTCTGGAAGGCCTGGAGATTAAAGGTCAGCCATGCAGGCATACGGGACAACCCCCTATAAAAACTGCGGACACCGTTGCTCAATTGGACTTCCCTGGTTGGCAATACTCCCTGCTTGTTGCCACACATCTTTGCTGGAAGAGCTAGGTACTGTCCATATGACCCCACTGAAAGAGGAAAACTGGAAGCCTAATCACTGATGCCTCCTGGACCTTGCCCTACGCATCTCTTCCTGTGGCTGATTTTAATCTGTATCATTTTTCTGCAATAAACTGTAAAACCATGAGCATATTCTCAGTTCTGTGAGTTGTGCTAGTGAATTACCAAACCTGAGGGTGGTATTGGAGACCCCCTGAACTTGTGCCTGGTTTCAGAAGTGAAGATGGTCTTGTGGACGTCTCCTGATAATTGCAATTGTATATTATATATACATAAAATACAGTACATATTTTACATATCCACACATTGCAAATAACTTGTCACGGTCCATGGCTTGTCTTTACACTCTTTTCAATTTTTTAAGCTACAATAGGAATTCATTGGTTTGATTACTGAGAAGACCTTAGGTAAAAGGAGCCCTGGTGGTGAAGTGGTTAAAGCAACTGACTGCTAATTGAAAGGTCAGCGGTTCGAAACCACGAGTGACTCCGCAGGAGAAAGAGGGGGCAGTCTGCTTCCGTGGAGATTCACAACCTTGGAAACCCTATGGGGTTGCTATGAGTCATAATTGACAGCAGCTGGTTTGGTTTGGTTTTGCTTCAGGCATGGCTGGATCCTAGGGCTAAAGAGGTCATCTAGATGAAGTCTGTCTCTGTATCTTGGCGGTGCATTCTTCTGCATTGGCTTTTCCCCTAGACAGGCTCTCTCTTCTCATAGTGTGCCCTGGAATCTTCCCAGGATGAAGGCTGCAGAAGACAGTGATTGTTTCTTTAAAAATTTCATGAATTTAATTGACTCACCTGCCCACAGTAGCTAGGAGAATGAAATATTCGAATTTGTTTTCAGGACTACCTCCCATGCTCATTCAGGAAGTGTGGTTAGAGTCATCGCCAAATGAATCATAGAATCTTTGCAATTGTGATGAATTGGGAGAGGAAAGATGCTGTAGTGGGTAGATGGGCTGAACTTGCAGCTGCAACCAATAAATCTAGAGAAAATGGAGACTATGAATCTACAACTGCAAAGAAACAAATCCTGCCAGCAATGAGAATGAGCAGGAAACAGATTTTCCTCAAGAGCTTCCAGAAAGAAATGCAGTCTGCTGATACCTTGATTTTGTCTGGTGAAACCAACACCAGACAACTAATAAATCTGTACTGTTTTAAGCCACCAAAAACAAACAAAAAAAGGAAAATAAATAAGCAGAGCTAATAATAACATTGTCACCTAGTACATTGTGCTTACTCTAGTGTCAGCTATGGGAGGAAAGTAGGAGGTCTGGGCAGGGACGGATTAACCAGTAAGCAAGGTACGCACAGCCTTGTGTTTACTCATCTGTAGTGCACAATTTCACAAAACCAGGTGAAATTGTGCACTACGGATTAGTAAGCACAATTAAGACTGTGTGAAACTTGCTTGCTATAAACTGGTGCATACTGTGTTTACTGGTTAATCTGCCTCTGGGTCTGGGAACTCAGCCAGGGCTAGATAGCTCCTAGAAATCCTCACAGGTCAGATGCGTTATGGCTTGTATTTAGAACAGTGCTTTACAATCTTTAAAGGGCATAAAATTCAACTGAAGATCTGAGTCTTATTTAAGAAATGTTTGCACAGACCAAGATAATGAAGATATTCTCTTGTTTTGTTCTAGACTCTACAGTTCTAATTTTTATATCTAAGTCTGTGATTCACTTAAAATAATTTTCTGTATGATGTGAGGTGGGATCAAGGCTCGTGTGTGTGTGTGTGTATCTCCATCCAGTTAATCAGGACAATTTACCAAACAGACCATGCTTCTCCCCTGTATAAAATCTCAGTTTTTTCCCTTGGTTCATTTGTCTGTCCTTGCATCAATACCACACTGTCTTAATTTATGTTGCTTTATAGTATTTTTGGGATACTGGTAGTGTGAATCCAAATGATGCTATGAATGTCAGTATAATTATTATTTACATAGATGTCTTACTTAATCTGTCAATCCCATACTGAGGAAAAAGAAGTATGTGTTTAACTTTCAGTGCTCAGACAAATCATTGGTGGCTGTCATTACTTGGATGGCAGAAATGAGGATCTGTCTCAAACAGAATGCATGTGCTTCTTAGAAGGCTGTTACTATTGAAGGTTGGAACCTGTGACAGTATTTTGGTAACTTGTGATTTAGTCCAGAAGGATCCCTGGTGGCACAGTGGTTAAAGCACTCAGTTTCTAGCCAAAAGGCCAGTGGTTCAAACCCACCAGCTGCTCTGTGGGAGAAAGATGTGGCAGTCTGCTTCAGTAAAGATTACAGCCTTGGAAACCCTACGAGGCAGTTCAACTCTGTCCTACAGGGTCGCTATGAGTTGGAATCAAGTCAATGGCAATGGGTGGGTTTAGTCCAGAACAGAGTTGCCTGGGTGTTTTAATTTTCTCTCTGCGTGGGTTTCACTATTTAAGTACTTACCACATATTGAGATGTTTTCATGGGTTTGGGTGAGCACTGTTTCTCATGATTCAAGGACAAATGTTCCACATGAGCTGCACTTTAGGAAGTGTCAGTATAGTCATTTTTATCACTGCAGACAGAACTGAATAATGCCCAAGCCCAAGTTCTTATGTGATGAGGAGAAAAAATTCCTTCAAGTGAAAAAAAAAAAATAAGGTGTATTAACTGGTAAAGCCTGTTTAAATTAATTCCTTGAAGGAAGATCCTTTTCCTTGACTCAACTGAGGATTATTTTGATGAGCATATTTAGAGCAAGAATGTTGGTTGACAAAACTGAGTCCTCCAAAGTGGGCAGAAAGTCTGGCTTAAAAAGTAGGGCAGTTCTAGGATTAGCTAATACAAGTCTTCAACAAAGATATTATAAACCCCAAACCTCTCAGGCTTTCTATTTTACACCAGCACATACCTAGTTGCAAGATGGCTGCAGGACTTACTGACATCATTCTTTTATCATGACATGTTCCGTTTAACTTAAAGTCTGTTAATATTGAGACCAGATTTCTTAAGAATAGTGTTTCATAGTATATCTTTTCCCATTTTTTTAAAATATGACCTAATGTTTAAAACATGTCTCTGGTAAACAGCATATAATAAGTTTTGTTTTTCAAATCAATCTATTGATATTCGTGTCTTTTAATTTTAGTCCATTATAGTTAATGTAATTCTTGGTAGGCTTGGGTTTAAATCTATCATCTTGCTATTTATGATTTTCTTCCATGTATTTTCTGTTCTCTTGCTTTCTTTTGGATTAATCAATTACTATTTATTATTCAATTTTTAACTTCTTAGTTAAGTGATTTTGTATAGTTATTAATGGTTCCTTTAAAACAGCTTTTGAGAGAGAATTAAGGCCTAATTTCTTAAGGCATCCATAATATGTAATGAATTAATTTCTCTACTATACATCTGGCAGTCTGCTTCTGAAAAAATTAGCCCGTGAAAACCTTATGAATAGCATCGGAACACTGTCTGATGTAGTGCCAGAAGATGAGCCCCTCAGGTTGGAAGGCACTCAAAATATGACTGGGGAAGAGCTACCTCCTCAAAGTATAGTCGATCTTAATGGTGTGGATGGAGTCAAACTTTTGGGACCTTCATTTGCTGATGCAGTATGACTCAAAATGAGAAGAAACTGCTGCAAACATCCATTAATAATTGGAACCTGGAACATATGAAGTATGAATCTATAGCATTGGAAATTGTCAAAAATGAAATGGAATACATAAACATTGATATCCTAGGCATCAGTGAGCTGAAATGGACTGGATTTGGCCATTTTGAATCAGACATTCATATGGTCTGTTATGCCAGGAATGATAAATTGAAAAGGCACGGTGTCACATTCATCATCAAAAAGGACATTTCAAGATATATCCTGAAGTACAATGCTGTCAGTGATAGGAAAATATCCATATGCCTACAAGGAAGACAAGTTAATATGATTATTATTCAAATTTATGCACCCACCACTAAGGACAAAGATGAGGAAATTGAACAGTTTTATCAACTTCTGCAGTTTAAAATTGATCAAACATGCTCTCAAGATGCAATGGTAAGTACTGGTGATAGGAATGCACTCAAGGGAACCTGGACTATGAGTCTTTAAAAAATTGTCCACACTGGAAACTTGAACAACATTGTGGTTTATTACTTTAATGAAGAAAAGAAGGATGGATATTGTAAAGCAACTAGTTTTATTTGCCAAACCAGGCCATGCAGTAAGTCTCAAACCATTTTTCTGTTTGAGTCTGTATCATATAGAATCTATATCATGAAGACCATGCACTCTGTCCACAACGCAATTATATTACAAATCTACGAAAGATAACTAAAATATGCATAGGGTCTGCATATTAAAAAACATGTTTTTAAGTAACTTATGGTCCAAGATATCTTGATGAAACTGAAATAATACTTAATATTAAGTTGTAATGAAAATACTACATATCAAAAGTTTTGTGATGTAGGTCAAAGGGACTTAGAAAGATATATATAACCTTTAACACTTATAAATTAATGACTTGTAGCCCTTTAAGGATGAAACACTCACTTATAAAGACAATCATAGGACCATAACATTTATAAGGTTTGCCCAGTATAAGTGAAGAGTTGTGCCTGAAGTCTTTTCCACATTGGTTACAATAGGGTTTCTCTCCAGAGTGAGTTCTGTGAGTTCTAAAATGACAAATAAGGTGGGAAGAATCACTTAAGGCTCTCTTGTAGTCATTTCATTCATAGATTTTTCTGCCCAGCATGTATTCGCTTATGCATTATAAGGTTAGTGCTTGTGCTGAAGGCTTTTCCACACTGAATACATTTGTAGGGCTTCTCTCTAGTGTGAGTTCTCACATGTACCCTTAAGCAAGAGGAATTCCTAAAACACTTCCCACATTCTTTACACTCATAGGTTTTCTCTCCAGAGTGAGTTCTTTTGTGCACAATGAGATAAGAGCCTGTGCTGAAGGATTTTCCACATTGATTACACTTGTAAGGTTTCTCTCCAGTATGAGAGCGTGTATGTTTCTTAAGGGATGATTGATCAATGAAGGCTTTCCCACAGTGACTGCATTCATAGGGTTTCTCTCCAGTGTGTGTTCTCATGTGCTTCTGAAGGGATGAAGGAACAGTAAAAGCTTTCCCACATACCTTACAGTCATAAGGTTTCTCTCCAGTGTGAGTTCTTTTGTGTACATTCAGATGAGAGCTCTGGCTGAAGGATCTTCCACAATGATTACACTCGTAAGGTTTCTCTCCAGTGTGAGATCTCAAGTGTTTCTTAAGCGAAGACTGAAAAATGAAGGTTTTCCCACAGTCACTGCATTCATAGGGTTTCTCTCCAGTGTGAGTTCTCATACATTCCTGAAGGGACAAGGGGCTAGTGAAAGCTTTCCCATGTTCATTACATTCCAAGCTTTTCTCCACAGTATGTATTTTTTTGTTGACACTAAGGGAAGACCTTGCACTGAAGTCTTTTCTGTAGTCAATGCATTTGGAAAGTTTCTCTCCAACAGATATTAGCTCATGTACCATAAAGGAAGACTGTAGGCTGAAGGACATACCACACTGGCTACACTCATACAGTGTCTCTCCTGTGAGTGTTCTTAAGTGTTTCCGAAGGGATGACTCTTGATTGATGGCCTTTCTACAATCATTAAATTCAAGAGTTTTCATTCCAGTGTGAGTACTCACATGACTCCTAAGAGTTGTGGGATGGCTGAAGACTTTCCCACATTCTTTATATTTGTAGCATTTTTCTTCCTTGGAGTATGTTTTGCCAATAAAGTGAAAGTTCTTTCTGATGAATTTTATAAAATGATTACATCCCAAGAGTTTCTTGCCAGGTTGAGCTGGTGCCTGTTGAATAAGGAATAAGTGGTGACAAGGCTTTCTCATTTTTATTACACTGAAAGGAATTCTCTGTGTGGAGTCTGCCTTGCATAGGAAGCAAATTATTATGATTAATGTTTTTACCATTTGTGCATGGTTTTTGTCTTATTACTTCTTTGAAGCTGAATAAGCGGAATGCTCTGTCCAAGTTGCCATCCTAGTCACTCCCATCAAAAAGCTTCTTAAACACAAAGATTTTCCAATAATGACTAAAGAATGAGTTAATTATGTATAAAAAACTTAATATTTGAATCATATTTGCATAAACGTTTATTTATGGATATTCTCTGTGAGACAACAAGTGTTGAGCTAGGTTTAGAAATGCCTCTAGTTTCGTGAAATTCATATACTCTCTCCTGAAACACTCTTTTCTGGTGAGTGAATGCCACTTGCCTCAACTGTCTTCCCTGGTTCAAGTGCTGTTGTTTTAACTCATTAAATTCTCAGATTTCTCCTACTGTACAGACCAGGAATCATTCCTAGTAACCTTACCGTTTTTATGCCATTAGATGTCTTTTTCCCAGGAACATTCTGCATAGCCATTGCATCTTTTGATTTAAGTTGAGTTTCCCAGTCTGAAATTGAATAGGAAAAATTTTTATAATTATTGCAAGAAAAAACAGGGATGAAAGAGAAAAGAAGGCAGCCCCTCTGGATTTGTTTTCAATTACTAACACTAAATACAGGAAGAAAATGTGAAAGAGAAGATTCAACCAGTGACCAAGGAAATAATTTTAGGAGTTTGGCTCTCGGAAGAGATGCCAATGATAGGAAAAAGAATCGGAAATGGGAGGCATTTTACTTTGAAAGGTCTGAAAGTTTGAGAAAATAAAAGAGGGTATTATCTGGAAGGCAAAGTAGGCAGAACTGAACAAAGAGCATTAATGGAAATGTTAAATTTAAATTAATAAAACAGTTCTTTCTCTGAGACCAAAGGAATGTATGAATGAATAGGCAGATGGTGAAAGAGGAGGGAAAGCTCACACAAACCTCTCAGCCTTCATTTCCTGCACCCATTGACATACCCAAATGTACCACCCCTCACTGGCCAGGGCAGCTCCACACAATGACACCTTTTCTGCCTGGGGGCTCACCTGCAGAGGTACCTTAGAGAATTCTTCTCTCCTCCAACCATTTTGCGTTTACCACTATACTGCCATTCTTTTCACAGATCCTGATGCATAAACAGTAAATAAACAAATGAGGCCAGCCTTACCCACTGAGGCTAGGTTCCTAAAGTTCTCCAGCATTACATCTCTGTACAGGTTTTTCTGAGCAGGGTTCAGCAATGCCCACTCCTCCTGGGAGAACTCCACTGCCACTTCCTCAAAGGTCACCGAGTTCTAAAACATCACACACACACATTCTGGCTCAGCCAGTGATCATCTCCAACAGTGTACGAGGAGGATGGTGGGTGAGTTTGACAGGACTGTGGAAGGAGACCCAGGGCATAGGAAGTTCATACATGCTTCCGAGTCTTCTCATTGTCTGTCCTAAGGCTCACTCCTGAGAATTTTCTTTCACTCCCATTCCCTGGTCCATCTCATCCAGTCTTATGGCTTTAACAGTTTTTTTCTTCCAGTCTTATTCAAAATCCAGTACAGACTGGGCATACTGCAGGAATGAGAGAAATACTTGGGAAATGAATGAATGATTTTTCTAGCGAAAATCTTTCTTTTCTTTCACCCAGCAGAATAGAGAACTCATGGCCAACCTGGAGGAATAGCTGAAAAATATGGACAAATGTTGTGATAACAAAAGCTTTTCCTAGGCATTCCTTCTCCCATCCCAAGAGGCCCAGGGAACTTTGGAAGCAAAAGACCAGTCCAAGTTGGGCAGTGAAGCTCCGGGTCAATGGAAAGAAATGTGTCCCTTGAGAACAGCAATATACTCTTGGAAACCGAATAATTTCTACACACCTGTGACCAGGTTGTCAGCAATCCTGTAGCCATTCTTCGTCCTGTGTCGTCTCCTCCTGACCAGGCAGGGTCCTGACCTAGAGAAGAAAGGAGCCATGAGTGTTTAAACCTGTTGCCATTGAGTTGATTCCAACTCTAGGCCTGTCAAATATTCAATACTCACAGGCCCTGAATCTTCGTTTTACTAGTTTAAGAGTAACAATAATAACAATACACACGCACTATCATTCACTGTTAAGATTTTTAGTCTCCCTATCCAAGAACATAGTATGCCCTTGAATTAGAAATACAGTATGCACTTATTATTTTTCTTAACATTTTACTACACTGAACTACTGAAAAGGTCTAGAGGATAACAACTCAGAAGCAATAACAAACTCCCATATATAATACTTTTCACACAGATTCTGCACCAGTTACAAAATTCCTGTTACGTTTGTTTTCTCCCTCTGTGAGTATGTGTATATATAGATATCATTATTCTTGGCTGAATCATTTGAGAGGAAGTTGCAGACATCATGATCCTTTTTTCCTACATACTTCAGAGAACCATAGGAACTTGGACATTCTCTAACCCATGGTATGGTGACCAAAGTTAGAAATATTTAACTCTGATTTAATGCTATTATCTAACATATAGTCCACATGCAAATTTCCCCAACAATGCCCTTTATGGGAATCACTTTTTTTGCATTTTCCATCCAGGATCAGGCACTCAAACTTTCTTTCTTTAATCTGCAACATTTCCTCAGCCTTTATTTTTTAAGATATAAAGAGTCCAGGCCAAATGTTTTACAGACTGTACCTCACTTTCGGTTTGTCTGATGTCTTCTCACGATTAGATTTAAAAAAGTCATTTTGGGGAGCAGTATTACATAAGTGACATGTGTCTTTATCAGTGCATCACATCAGGAGGCATATGACATCAACTTGTCTCATTACTGCTGATAACTTTGATCACTTGGTTAAGGTGGTGTGCAACAGGTTCCTTCATATGCTATCATTTTTTTCCATCTGTAATTAATAAAGAATTTATAGTGGAAACTTTGAGACCACGTAAATACGTTGAGAAACTTTATTAAGAAAAGAACAACCTAATACCTGAATCAACTGATGAATCTTAACATCACAAAATATACATTGGGACATCATGTGAGTTGTGATGTGACATAACATTAAACACACAGCCCCAACTATAAAATATTTTTGCAAAAGAAAATCTGATGTATCTTCTAAACTAATGAGCAGTTTAAAAAAAATAGGCATGAGGGCGACAAAGGGATTTGTTAAAGGATGTAATAAAGAGTCAATCCACCAAACCCAGTTTGGAGGGAAGAGGGGAACAGATTAAGAGACTTAAGAGACCTATTAATCCAATGGAATGTGTGGACCTTAGATCTTGATTTGAAAAAACTGTCTTTAAAAACACATTTTGAGACATTTGGGGTTAGTTTAACACAGACTGGGTATTAGATGATATTCGGAAAGAGAAAGCAGCCCCTGATATCCAGGAGGTGGCCTGGTACCAGCTAGGCCTAGGGGTTGTGCTGAGCTGGCCTGGCACTCACAGCCACATCTTGATATTTTCCTGTTGAATATAAACAATTTTGTAGACCAATCACTCTGTGTCAATGATGTATTAGGACAAAAACAAGACCACTCTGTACTCATGTCCTAAACATAGACAAAACATAAACATGATCCAAGCCACATAAATGAACAAATATCTACCTGTCCTGACAGCTGCTTCCTTTCCAATTACAACTTTAGCTTTTGTTTAGTTCTTCCTCCTTCTAGGTAAACTTATTAAGATAATCATAGAATTACCCTCACTTCCTGATAACACCCAATGCAAAGCAAAGCCCTGCTTCCTTAAACCCTCCCCAAAATCACCTCACACAAGCCCACATCCTTTAGTAAGTCTTTTCTAACACTCTCTTACTGAGACCTCCACTGTTTCCCATGGTGTGTGTTTGCCTCAATGTAGTGAGTAATCAGATTTATTTAACTGCATGTGTGTTCCTGGTAGTCTTTGGCTGGAGTCCAGTGAAAATACTGAGGAATACTGTTAATTTGGGGGTAGGATAATAGTATTGTGGAAATGTTAAAAGCACAAAAAGTCCCTTAGTTTAGAGATGTGACTCAAATTATAGGTGAAATTATATGTCTGATGTTTTAAAAAATGCTCCAGTTTAAAAAAAGATCAATTACAATAAACAAGCAAGGAGGAATAAGAACGGCAAAACAGTGTCAATCAATGAAGCTGGGGGATGGGAGGCCTCATCATAGTATAAACAACTCCTGGGTAAGTTTGAAAATCCATAATTAAGAATTTTACTGTTTTTGCTTTTAAAAATTTTTCTATTGTGGTAAAATATATGTAACAAAAAAATTTCCCCTTTTAACCATTTATAAGTGTACAACCCAGTGACATTAATTACATTCACCATGTTGTGCAATCATCACATAATTAACAGTTTTTAAGGAAAAACTTCCATACACAATAAGAAGCAATGAAATATACCTGTCTGGATCTTGGTACCTTGGCACCAAGTATAGTAGAAAAAGGAAATCTCTTCTGATGATTTTAAATACGAGTGTCTTCTTTAGGTTTCAGTCTAAAATGACGTTATTTGTGGAGTACAGAAAACCTCAGGAGAATGAAGAGTGTCTTAGGTGGCACTGCTCCCAGGCAACCAGTATGAGCAAAAAGACCTATGTCTGGAGAAACTCAACTTCAAGCCAGGCCTCAAAGAATTCTCACATATAAAGTTCTAAGTAAACTGAGGAAGTCAAAGTTAAAACAAATTATAAAACACAAATACACATTGTACCATGAACGAGAAGCAGCCAAAACACAGGCAGCAGAAAAAAAGCACACCAACACTTCAGATGTTAGAATTTTTAGCTATAAGCTTTAAAATAACTATATTTAAAAACTTAAAGAAATTCAAAGAAACTTGGATGGATACAAAATATAAACTATACAGTCAAGCAGTTTTTAAAAAGCAAAGATAATTCTTAGAAATAAAAAATATACTCACTGAAATTAGAAACTCAATGCAAGGTATAAAATGGTGTGGCGGTGGCATCTGACCTCCTCTAACTTCACAAGGGGAAAGGAGACTCAAGATCAACAGCCTAAGGCTGATTCCTGTGAGGCAGAGGTCAGACATGCTCCTCTGTCCACCATCTTTACCAATTCTGACACCAGCCACAATGGCCACACATAACTCACAGACAATACTCGTAGTTTATTAGGGAAGTAACAGGTTACAGCTCAGGTTCAGGGATGCTCAAGATACAGTTCTTCCATCAGGAATGCCTATTTTCAGCCATGCATGCAGACACAACTCTCTGGCCCCTCAGCCTCTCAGCCTGGCTTCTGCCCTGCTAAGGCAAGTGTTACGAAGCTCTTTTACCTCCACCAGTAAGTGACCCTTGACACCCCACTCCCCCAGTAAGCCTTGGCCTACAGGTGCTCAGCTCTAGCTTCGTGGGTTGGCAAGCCTAGCTTCAAAGACCGGAGGCACCCTTATCCGACAGAAAGCCTCCTGCCTGAAGGCACTCAGCTTTCATGCTCTGTGGGCCAAGAAGCCTACCGTGCCCTCTCCTGCCTCTGCTGTTGCCATTTCTCTACTGCCGCTTCTTGCTGTCTTCAGTGTTACAGCTCACTTTTGCTTGCAGGCGCACTCTGTCTCTCTCTGCCTCTCCCACTCCCTCCCTCCCTCCCTCCCTCTGTTTCCTGGTTCTGCTGCTACTGTTTCTCTGCTGCTGCTTCCCGCTGTTTCCAGTGTTACAGCTCTCCCTGTCTTCTGTTATAGCTCCTCCTCCATCTTTCCGTGCCTCCCCCTAAGCCTAGTGGAATGGAAAAACTGGCCAATCCCTGTTAGGGTTCCGTACACCTCATATGCATAGTCCCACCCAATCATTTCCACCACATCTGTCAGTTTGTCATACTGTGGTAGCCTGCGTGTTGCTGTGATACCAAAAGCTATGCCACCAGTATTTCAAATACCAGCAGGGTCACCCTTGGTAGACAGGTTTCAGCTGAGCTTCCAGACTAAGACAGACTAGGAAGAAGGTCCTGGCAGTCTACTTCTGAAAAGAACTAACCAGTGAAAACCTTATGAATAGCAGTTGAACACTGATATAGTGTCAGAAGATGAGCCCCTCAGGTTGGAAGGTGCTTGAAAGACAACTGGGAAACAGCTGCCTCCTCAAAGTAGAGTTGACCTTAATGACATGGATGGAGTCAAGCTTTCGGGACCTTCATTTGCTGATGTGGCATGACTCAAAATGAGAAGGAACAGCTGCAAACATCCATTAATAATTGGAACGTGGAATGTATGAAGTATGAATCTAGGAAAATTGGAAGCCATCAAAAGTAAAATAGAACACATAAAGATCAATATCCTAGGCATTAGTAAGCTGAAATGGACTCGTATTGGCCATTCTGAATCAGACAATCACATGGTCTATTATGCCAGGAATGACAAATTGAAGAGGAATGGCATTTCATTCGTTGTCAAAAAGAACACTTCAACATCTATCCTAAAGTACAACGCTGTCAGAGATCGGATAATATCCATACACCTCCAACGAAGACCAGTTAATATGACTATTATTCAAATTTATACACCAACCACTAAGAGCAAAGATGAAGAAATTGAAGATTTTTACCAACTTCTGCAGTCTGAAATTGATCAATCATACCATCAAGATGGATGGATAATTACTGGTGACTGGAATTCAAAAGTCAGAAACGAAGAAGGAACAGTAGTTAGAAAACATGGCCCTGGTGATAGAAACAATGCCAGAGATCACAACAGAATTTTGCAAGACCAATGACTTCTTCATTGCAAAAACCTTTTCTCAACAACATAAACAGCAACTATACATGTGGACCTTGCCAGACGGAATACACAGGAATCAAATTGATTACATCTGTGGAAAGAGATGATGGAAAACCTCAATACCATCCGTCAGAACAAGGTCAGGGATCGACTGTGGAACAGACCATCAATTGCTCGTATGCAAGTTCAAGTTGAAGTTGAAGAAAAATAGAACAAGTCTACGAGAGCTGCAGTACAACCTTGAGTATATCCCATCATAATTTAGAAACCATCTCAAGAATAGATTTGACACACTGAACACTAATGACTGAAGACCAGACGAGTTGTGGAATAATACCAAGGACATCATACATGGAGAAAGCAAGAGGTCATTAAAAAGACAAGAAAGAAAAAAAGACCAAAATGGATGTTAGAAGAGACTATGAAACTTGCTCTTGAGCATAGGGTAGGAAAAGTGAAAGCAAGTAATGATGAAGTAAAAGAGCTGAACAGAAGATTTCAGAGGGCAGCTCGAGAAAACAAAGTAAAGTATTATAATGACATGTGCAAAGACCTGGAGATAGCAAACCAAAAGGGAAGAACATGCTCAGCATTTCTCAAACTGAAAAAACTGAAGAAAAATTTCAAGCCTCAAGTTGCAATACTGAAGGATTCTACAGGGAAAATATTAGATGCAGGAAGCATCAAAAGAAGATCGAAAGAATACACAGTCACTGTACCAAAAAGAATTGGTAGATATTCAACTATTTCAGGAGGTAGCATATGATCAAGAAGCAATGGAACCAAAGGAAGAGGTCTAAGCTGCACTGAAGACAGTGCTGAAAAACAAGGCTCCAGGAACTGAGAGAATACAAATTGAGATGTTTCAAAAAACGGATGCAGTGCTGGAAGCACTCACTTGTCTATGCCAAGAAATTTGGAAGACAGCTACCTGGCCAACTGAATGGAAGAGATCCATATTTGTATCCATTCCAAAGAAAGAAGGTCCAACAGAATGTGGAAATTATTGAACAATATCATTAACACAAAAGTAAAATTTTGCTGTAGATCATTCGAAGTGGTTACAACAGTACATCAACAGGGAACTGCCAGAAATTCAAGCCAGATTCAGAAAAGGATGTGGAACAAAGGATATCATTGCTGATGTCAGACGGATCCTGGTTCAAAGCAAAAAATACCAGAAAGATATTTACCTGTGTTTTACTGACAATGCAAATGCATTCAACTGTGTGTATCATAACAAATGATGGATAACATTGCAAAGAATGGGAATTCTAGAACACTTAATTGTGCTCATGAGGAACCTGTACATAGACCAAGAGGCAGTCATTCGAACAGAACAAGGGGATACTGCGTGGTTTAAAATCAGGAAAGGTGTGCATCAGGGTTGTATCCTTTCACCACACTTTTTCAATCTGTATGCTTAGCAAATAATCCGAGAAGCTGGACTATATGAAGAAGAACGCAGCATCAGGATTGGAGGAAGACTCATTAGCAACCTGCATCATGTAGATGACACAACTTGCTTGCTGTAAATGAAGATGACTTGAAGCACTTACTGATGAAGATCAAAGACTACAGCCTTCAGTATGGATTACACCAACATAAAGAAAACAAAAATCCTCACAACTGGACCAATAAGCAACTTCATGATAAATGGAGAAAATATTGAAGTATCAAGGATTTTATTTTACTTGTATACACAATCAACACCAATGGAAGCAGCAATCAAGAAATCAAATGATGTATTGCACTGGGAAAATCTGCTGCAGAACACCTCTTTAAAGTGTTAAAAAGCAAAGATGTCACCCTGAAGACTAAGGTGTGCTGGACCCAAGCCATGGTGTTTTCAGTCGCCTCATGTGCATGCAAAAGCTGGACAATGAATAAGAAAGACTGAAGAAGAATTGACACCTTTGAATCATGGTACTGGCAAAGAATATTGAATACAGCACGGACTGCCAGAAGAATGAAATCTGTCTTGGAAGAAATACAGCCAGAATGCTCCTTAGAAGTGAGGATGGTGAGGCTAAGTCTCACATACTTTGGACATGATATTAGGAGGTATCAGTCCCTGGAGAAGGACATCATGCTTGATCAAGTAGAAGTCAGCGAAAAGAAGGGAGACCCTCAATGAGATGGACTGACACAGTGGCTGCAACAATGGGCTCAAGTATAACAACGATTGTGAGAATGGTGCAGGACTAGGCAGTGTTTCGTTCTGTTGTTCATAGCATCGCTATGAGTCGGAACTGATTTGATGGCACCTAACAACAACAAAGGAGACAAAAAAAGTAGACCAAACAAAAAGCACAATGTACAATGGTAGTTAAAGTCTAACTATATCAATAATCACAATAAATGTACAAGTAAATAGATTAAACTGCAATTTAAAAACAAAGATTGTTCGTGTTAGATTAATATAAATTCAAGTTCTACACTTTTTCATGAGATGAAGCTAAAACCAAAATACACAAAGACTGAATCTTAAAAATAAGATATACCACATATATACTAGCCAAAATAGTTTGTTACACTAAATTAATTTCATACATTTTAAGACAAAATGCACCACTTTAGACTACATTAACTAACTACATTAGAATGTTGTTAGCTGTCCTCAAGTCGATTCTGACTCATGTGGACCCTACTCCTACACAGGGTTTTCAAGGCTGTGACCCTTTGGAAGCAGATGGCCAGAACTGTCTTCCAAGGAGCCCTCAGGGTGGCTTCAAACCACCAACCTTTCAACTAGTAGTCAAGCATTTAAACATTTGCGCCATCCAGGGACCGTACATTAAAATGTACCAGGAAGATATAGACTCTGAAGTTGTATACACTAATAACATAGTCTCATAACATTTATAAAGCAGAAGCTAACAGAATTGAAGGAGAAATAGACTGTCAGCCATCATTGTAACAGACTTCAACACTCTACTCTTGATAATGGATAGATCAGAGGAAAAAAACAAGACATGAAGATTTGAACAGTAGAATTAACAAGCTTGATCTGAAACACTTATAAAACTTCACTCAATACACAGAGAATAAATATTATTTTCAAGCACTTGTAGGACCTGCACAAAAACTGACCCTATTGCTATACTATATAAAACCAAAACAAAATCATTGCTACGGAGTCATTGTGACTCATAGCGACCCTACAGGTCAAAGAACTGCCCCATAGGGTTTCCAAGGCTATAAATCTTTAAGGAAGTCGACTGCCACATCTTTCTCCCATGGAACAGCTGGTGGGTTCGATCAGCTAACCTTTCTGTTAGTAGCCAAGCACTTTAACCACTGTGCCACTAGGACTCCTGCTATACTGTATAAACCAAAACCAAACTCACTGCCATCGAGTCAATTCTGACTCATTGCAACCCTATAAAAACCAAAACCAAACCCACAGCCATGGAGTTGATTCTGACTCATAGTGACCCTATCTGACAAAGTAGAATTGCCCCACAGGGTTTCCAAGGAGCAGCTGGTGGATTTGAATTGCCAACCTTTTGGTTAGCAGCAGAGCTCTTAACCACTGCTCCACCAGGGCTCCACTATACTATATAGCTAGTCCTAAACCTTTCTAAAGGAGCCCTGGTGGTGCAATGGTTAAGCGCTCGACTGTTAACCGAAAGGTTGTCAGTTTGAACTCATCAGTGGGTCTGCAGGAGAAAGACCTGGCCATCTGCTCCCATAAAGGTTACAGCCTAGGAAAACCCTATGGGGCAGTTCTATTCTGTCACATGGGGTTGCTGTGAATTGAAATCGACTCGACAGCACCTAACAACAACAAACCTTTCAAAGAATTGGTACACGCACATCTTCTCTAACCACAATGCAATTAAATTATAAATTAATAAGAAAACGATTACGTTGAACCATACATTTGGAATTTAGAAAGTATCATACTAATGAATAACTCATGGCTAAAAGAAACAAATTAGAAAATACATAATACTATGGCTATTTACCAGATCTAACTACCAAAACTTGTAGGATACAGTTAATGTGGTCCTTACTGGGAAAAAGAAAGTTTTATATGTTTATATTAGCAAAGAAAAGAAGTGAAGTTAAAAATAATGATCTAAGTTTCCAATTTAAGAAGCTGGAGAAACAAAGTTGAAAGAAAGAAAAAAAGAATATGATGAACTAGAAAACAAACAACACACAGAATCAATCAAGCTAAAACTTAGTTCTTTGGAAACTAATAAAATGGGAAAAAGTCAGGCAAAATTTTTGAAGAAAAAAAAGGAGATGGCTTATAAAGAAAATTAAGAAACATAAAAAGGGAGAAAAATATTTGCAAATCATGTATCTAGAACACATATTAAAAAAGTCTTATAGCTCTATAAACACAAATAATTTAGAAAATATACAAATGGCCAATAAGCACATGAAATGATGCTCAACATCATTAGCCATCAGGGAAATGCAAATCTGAACCACAATGAGATACCACTGTGCACACCCGCTAGGATGGCTATTATCAAAAAGACAAATAGCAAGTGTTGGTGAGGATGTAAAGAAGTTGGAACCCTCCTACATCACTTGCTGGTGGGAATGTAAAATGGTAGAACCACTTGGAAAACAGACTGGCAGTTCCTCAAAAGAATAAACATAGAGTTATCATATGATCCAGCCATTTCACTCCTAGACATATACCCAAGAGAAATGAAAATATATATCCACACAAAAACTTGTAGATGAATATTCAAAACAGCATTACTCATAAAAGCCAAAAAATGGAAACAACTCAAATATCCAAATAAAATATAGCATAGCCATACAATGAAATATTATATATCAATAGAAAGGAATGAAGTGCTTATACGTGCTACAACATGGGTGCACCTTGAAAACATGCCGAGTGAAAGAAGCTAGTTGGAAAGGACTAGATCTTGCATGATTCTATTTATATGAAATGTCCAGAACAGGTAAATCCAGAGACAGAAAGCCATCAGTGGTTGCCTAAGGCTGGGGGTGGAATATGTGGGGAGTGATTGTAATGGGCATGGGATTTCTTTCTGGCATGATGAAAATATTCTAAAATTAGATCGTGGTTGTACAATTCTTTGAATATATGAAAAGTCATAGAATTGTACAATTTAAATGGATGAAGTATATGTGAATTATATTTCAATAAACCTGTTACAAAAAATAATCTTAGCAAAAGGGGAAAAGAAAGGAAGGAATAGTAGGAAATGTACCAAAAACATACAGCAAACACAGAACTTAACTAATGGCAAGCTGATAGCCTTTCTTCGGAGACCTGGGAAAAAGACAAGAATGTTCCTTCTACTAACCATGTGGAGGTGGTAGCCAGTGCAGTAATTTCTGGAAAGAAAAAAAAGACATAATATGTACGATTATAGTAAAGAAAGAATAAACCTGTCATTATTCAGAGATGATAAGAAGATGCATATAAACATCCAAGAGAATCTACAGGTAAATTATTTAAATCATGAAAGATGTGCAGCTTGATACAAAATATACACCCTGAGAGCGCAAAACAGCAAAGTCCCATGAAGAGGAGCATTGGGCATTATCTATCTGCAGTATCTATTTATCCTTTGACTCAACAACTCCATTTCTAAAAATCTACCTTGAAAAGCTAAGTCCATAAATATGCAAAAACAAGCACAAGGTCATTCACTGCTGCACTGTTCGTAACAGCTAAAGATAGATGGTTACCACACATCAATAGGGGACTGTGGTGCAGCCATTTAGTCCAGAAGTCTGCAGCTAGAAAAATAGATCTCCGTGAACCGAGTGATTCCGAGATATTGTTAATGGAGGAAAGCGAAGTGCAGAAGAGCATTTTCTTGTGGAAAAATAAAGTTTGATTTGGGGGAGTACTTTAAAGAAGGAAACACAGTGGACGGAGAAAAGCTCAGCCAACTCGCCATCAACTCATTTTTCGACCTGCCTCCTCCTGGGAACCGACCCCGGAGCCGCCGCCCCGATGTCGGTCGCGCCAGGAGGACCCGCAGCCACGGCAGACGCGGATGGAGCGAACCACGGCTCTCGGAGAAGACGCGACGGCTCCAGAGCGGCCGAGCTGCGCGCTTGGGATGGTCTTGGTTCCTCTTGACCCGGCCCTCCTCTTCCAGGCCTTCCCCTCCTAAATAGCCGCGCCTGGGTCAGGCCAGGCCAGGCCAGACCAGACCTACCTTAGACGTGAGCAAAGCTACAGAAGGGAAGACACCGCGTCGTCCGGCGGACACCCACTTCCGCTTCCGGTCTCGGGCATTTGAGGGGCGAGTTGTGGCCCTCCTTCTGGGCATGTCTGAGGCAGAAGCTACATCAAGAAACCTCCAGCAGGTATGCTTTGGAGACCAGCTCGGGCGAGGGGGGGTTTGACTCTGGAGTTGAAAGTAAAATTCTCAGTCTGGTAGTGGAGAAAAGACGGGTTTTAAAGTACTTGCGGGTTATTGAAACTACTACAACATTCGGACACCCCAAACTAGGGGTTTTAAAAATCTCACTCAGTAGTCCTTTATATATGCCTTTTCCAGACACCCTCGTGAATAAAGCACCTGCCCAGACTCAAGAATTTAAGAATTGTTAGGAGGATCATTATTAACATTATTTAATGGAGCTACCCAACTGGAGATCTGTGGCGATAAGAAATCAGAACCCCTCCTGATTGTGCGTCTCACCGAGACTGGCTACGTAAAATATCTGCCCTTAAAAGAATGGTCTTAAAGTGCTAGGGATTCTATTACTAATATTAAAGTTAAACATGAGAACCATCTATTTGAAATTTAAAAATTCCAAACTACATGCAAAAAGAAAAGATTTCAAGGGGATTAGGTTTTTTTCCTCACCACTTGATGAACACAGCCTAACAAGATACTATTTAGGTGAACTGTGAGGGTATTTGCGAACGTGTATTTACCAGGGACTCGAGTAATTTTGATATAGAAGTAAAATGCCCATCAACCCTCCTGAGCTCCACACATATACAGACTTTGTCAAAAACTTTTGTAATCAATGCATGGCCCTAGAACCCGAGAGCCTCGTTTCCAGACAAAATGACAACACTGTACACATGCCAGCTTGTTCACTGGGATACAGCCTAGAAAGGAGAGATCACTGATGATTTGATTTTTTAATGTTTTTTTGTGGGGGAGGAGGAGAAAGGAAAGGGAGGGAACAGGGAAAGGAAGTTCCAAAGGTCAGAGTCAAATGGCCCAGAAACTCAGTGGAATGTATGTCTCTTCTCACCACAACCTGCTCTGCTCCTCGCTGCTGCCAGTTAACAACGCTGGGCCCTCACCTCAAGGCTCTTCCACTCACAGAACCACCAAGGGCTGCTCCTACATCCCATACCCAATGCCTTGGAGTCAGTTCTGACTCATAGCAACCCTACAGGACAGAGTAGAACTGCCCCATAGGATTTCCAAGGAGTGCCTGGTGGATACAAACTGCTGACCTTTTGGTGAGCAGTCAAGCTCTTAACCAATGTGCCACCAGGGATCCATCTCATGGAAGCGTACAATCTGAGGTGGGCAATACTTTTATTTTTATGTCAAAGATATAGAGATATAAAGTGGGAGTTATCACTTTATCCCCGGAACATGGATCCCTTTGAGGTGCCAAACACAGCCTGAGGACGAATGGGGTTAGCCCAAAACCTCTGCATCATATGTGAATTTTTCATGTGGATGAATCTCATTTGAGAATTAATGGCACAGGCTTCTCCTATGGGGGCCCCTGTGGACTCTAGCAGCCGAAGCAAGGTGGAAACCATGAAAATTTCCTCACAGGCATTTGTAAAAGTCAGGTTAGGGTGACAGCATAGATTCAAACCACCATAAAACAAAACCTATTGCTGTGGAATTGATCCTGACTCAGAAATCCAAGAACACTTGGTAATGCATTTTCCTAAAACCCTTGACCTCTTAAAGCAATTATTAAATACAAAAAATAAAGCCCAGCAGACCCCAAAATTGAAAACAGGTTTTTAAATCTCTATCAGTGATATTTCTTCTATTTGAAAACTTCACATTTCTGAGTACTGTATTATTATTACTGACCAGAATTTCAGAATTATTTTCTTAAAGGCTACTTTAGAATAAAAAACAAAAACTACCAAAAAAAAAAAAAAAAATCAAAGAGCCCCACCCCATCTGGAGCAAGGGAGAAAGAAGAAAGCCAAAGACACAAGGGAAAGATTAGTCCAAAGGACTAATGAACCACAACTACCACAGCCTCCACCAGACTGAGTCCAGTACAACTAGATGGTGCCCAGCTACCACCACCATCTGCTCTGACAGGGATCACAATAGAGGATCCTGGACAGAGCTGGAGAAAAATATAAAACAAAATTCTAACTCACAAAAAAAGACCAGACTTACTAGCCTGACAGAGACTAGAGAAACCCTGATAGTATGGCCCCTGGACAACCTTTTAGCTCAGTAATGAAGTCACTCCCGGGTTCACCTTTCAACCAAAGATTAGACAGCTCCATAAAACAAAACGAGACTAGTAGGGCACAACAGCCCAGGGACAAGGATTAGAAAGCAGGAGGGGACAGGAAAGCTGGTAATAGGGAACCCAAGGTCAAGAAGGGAGAGTATTGATATGTTGTGGGGTTGTTAACCAATGTCAGAAAACAGTATGTGTGCTAACTGTCTTAATGAGAAACTATTTGTTCTGTAAACCTTCATCTAAAGTATAATAAAAAAAAATTTTTTAAAGGCTACCAGAATGAATAATGTGTTTAGCATGAAGGTTGCAAAATCCAGGATCAAGATATGTATAAAAATTGTATTTTGGCATACTAGCAATAAGAAAATCAGAAATTGAAATTCTAAAATACTTTTATAATAGCATCAAATAATATTAAATACATAAAAATAAATCTGAGAAAAAGATGGGGAAGACCTGAACACTGAAAAATACAAAACACTGTTGACAGAAATTTTTAAAGCACTAAGTACAAAGATATACCATGTTTATGGGTCAGAAGGTTCAACATTGTTAAGATGTCAATTCTTTCCAAACTGCTCTAGAGATTCAACACAATGCCAGTCTAAATCCTAGCAGTTCTTTTATTTATTTGAAATTGACAAACTGATTCCAAAATTAATATGGAAATGAAAACATCCTAGAACATGGGTTGGCAAAGCATGGCCCAGAGGTCAGATCAAGGCCAAAACTGGCCCATGGCCTGTATTTGTATGGCCTACAACCTAATATTGTTTTTATATTTTGACAGTGCTGTACAGGACAAGGAGGAAGGGAAAGGGATACATAGGAAAAAGAGGAGAAGAAGCAACAAAGAGACTGTCTTAGTCATCTAGTGCTGCTATAACAGAAATACCACAAGTGGATGGCTTCAACAAACAGAAGTTTATTCTGTCACAGTCTAGAAGTCCAAATTCAGTGCATCAGTTCCAGTGGAAGGCTTTCTCTGTTGGCTCTGGAGGAAGGTCCCTGTCATCAATCTTCCCTTGTCGAGGATTTTCTCAGTTTGCTTCTCTCTTTTATATCTCAAAGGAGACTGACTTAAGACACAACCCAATGTTGTAGATTGAGTCCTGCCTCATTAACATAACTGCCTCTAATCCTGTCTCATTAGCATCATAGAGGCAGGATTTATAACACATAGGAAAATCACATCAGATGACAAAATGGTGGACAATCACACAATACTTGGAATCACAGCCTGGCCAAGTTTACACATATTTTTTGAGGACACATTTCAATCCATGACAGAGACCATACATAATCTGCAGAGCTTAAGATATTTACTATCCGGTCTTTAAAAATGTTTGCCAATCTCTGAAAAAAACAACTCTGAAAAAGTAAAAGTTGGATGGCTAAAAGTACCTAATTTCAAAACTTATTATAAAGCTACACTAATCAAGACTGTAATATTTTCATAAAGATACAAAAATACATCAATAGAACAGAATAGAATCCAGAAGTAGGATCAACTGATTTTTAAGAAAGATTCAAAAGCAAGTAAGTAGAGAAAGGATGGTGTTTTCAACAAATGGTCCCGGAAGAACTGGATACCCATGTCTAAAAACAATCTTTGGACCAAAACTTGTGCCATATAAAGATTTTAACTTGAAGCACATCATGGACGGAAATGTAAATCTTAAAACTGTAAAACTTCTAGAATATAGTAGAAAATGCTTGGATTTTGCATTTGATATGGCAAATTGAAAAATGGGATTTCACCAAAACTAAGAACTTCTCTTCAAAATATATTATTAAGAGAATGAAAAGAAAAGCCATGCACTGGTTTCTTAGTCATCTAGTGCTGCTACCACAGAAATACCACAATGGATGGCTTTAACAAAGAGAAATTTATTCTCTCACAGCCTAGTACG
Organism: Dugong dugon; assembly: GCA_030035585.1. NCBI lineage: Eukaryota > Metazoa > Chordata > Mammalia > Sirenia > Dugongidae > Dugong > Dugong dugon. The sequence continues at coordinate 13,391,709 of CM057462.1, read as the reverse complement.
CTACAAGTCCAAATTCAGGGTGTCAGCTCCAGGGGAAGACTTTCTCACTTCTGGAGGAAGGTCCTTGTCATCAGTCTTCCCTTGGTCTGGGAGCATCTTGGTCTAGGAACCTCAGGTCCAAAGGACGCACTCTGCTCCCAGTGCTGCTTTCTTGGTGGTATGAGGTCCCCAACTCTCTGCTTCCCTTTCCTTTTATTTCTTGGAAGATAAAAGGTGGTACAGGCCACATGCCAAGAAAGCTCTCTTTATATTGGATCAGGGATGTGACCTTAGTAAGGGTGTTACAATCCCACCCTAATCCTCATTAACATAAAATTACAGTCATGAAATAGAGGACAACCACACAATACTGGGAATCATGGCCCAGCCAAATTGATAAACACATTTCTGGGGGGACATAATTCAACCCATGATAACTGGGATAAAATATTTGCAAACCTTGTATTTGATAAAAGACTTGTATCTGAAATATATATTAAAAAGAAAAACTCTCAAAATCAATAATAAAATCTTTAAAACTGATAAAAATGGGCAAAAGATTTTAACAGACACTTCAGCCTACATTTAAGGATGGACAATAAGCACATGAATATATGTTAAACATTATTAGTCATTGGAGAAATATAAACTAAAACTACAACATGCCACTACACACCTAGCAATAAATGAAAAAACAAAAAAATACCATACCAAGTGTTGGCAATGATATGGAAGAACTGAGACTCTAATACACTGTTGATGGGAATGTCAAGTGATACTTTGGAAAAAGTAAAAGTTTAGAAAAGCTTAGCAGTCTGAAAGTTAAATGTGCACCAACAAAATCTGATCATTCCATGCTTTATTAATTACCCAAAAGAAATGAAAGCATGTGTTCATGCAAAATTTTGTACATGGACATTCACAGAAGCTTTAATCGTAATAGTCAAAAGGTGAAACTAACCCAGATGTCCATCAGCAGGTAAATGGATAAACAATGGAATGCTATTCAGCAAAAAAAAAAGGAACTATTGTTATACTCTACAACATGTGTGGGGAGCCCTGGGGTCGCAGTGGTTAAGGTGCTTGGCTGCTAATTGAAAGGTAGGCAGTTTGAACCCACCAGCCACTCTGTGGGAGAAAGATGTGGCAGTGGATTTGAACTGCCCATCTTTCAGTTAGCAGCCAAGCGTTTAACCACTTTGGCACCAGGGATCCTCACAATCCTCATAAGAACAACAAAAAGCTTAGAATTGGAGTATTTTTTAAAACCATAAAGCTGAACCTAGAGAAAATAAGGAAGAATGAGAGAACAAGCTAGAATCTGGCCTACTAGGAAAAAATGAATCTCAAGCAAATTACCAGAAATCAATAATGAAGAAACCTGTATTTTCACACAATATATAATCTGTTACCCCATTGCGGTTGAGTTGATTCCAACTCATAGTGACCCTATAGGAGAGAGCAGAACTGCCCCATAGGGTTTCCAAGGAGTGGCTAGTAGATTCGAACTGCTGACCTTTTGGTTAGCAGCCGTAGCTCTTAACCACTGTGCCACCAGGTCTCCACATTACATTAGAAACTGATAATTTAAAAAACCATCTACCCTTCCATTGCCTATTAAAAACATGCCCAAATATCTTCCATTGATAAACGGAAGACATAAAAGTTACATTGTTGTTGTTAGGTGCCATTGAGTCAGTTCCGACTTATAGTGTAGCTATGTACAACAGAACAAAACACTGCCCAGTATTGTGCCATCCTCACAATTGTTATGCTTTGAGCCCATTGTTGCAGTCACTGTGTCAATCCATCTCACTGAGGGTCTTCCTCTTCTTCGTTGACACTCTACCAAGCATGATGTCTTTCTCCAGGGACTGGTACCTCCTGATAACATGTCCAAAGTATGTGAGACGTAGTCTTGCCATCCTTCTAAGGAGCATTCTGGCTGTACTTCTTCCAAGACAGATTTGTTCATTCTTTTGGCAGGCCATGGTATATTCAATATTCTTCACCAACACCACAATTCAAAGTTATACAAGACAACATTTAGAACTGAGTCACAACGAAAATACCATTTATTAAAACTTGTGTGATGCAGGTAAAATTCTACTTGGAGAATCTTTTACAGCATTCAGACTTTATAGTAAAAAATAATAAAAGATCCAAAGCAATCTATAAATTCAATGCTATCTCCATCAAAAATTCCAACAGGCTTCTTTACAAACATAGAAAAGCCAATCCTCAAATTTATATGCAAGTGCAAGGGACTTCAAAGAACTAAAGAAATCTTGAAGAATAAAGTAGGAGGACTCACACTTCCTAATTTCAAAACATACTATAAAGTCACAGTAATTAAAAAAGCTTGGTATTGGTATAATAACACACATATCAACCAATGGAATAGAATTGAGAATCCAAAAATAAATCCATCCATCTATGGTCAGCTGAGTCTCTGCAAGGACACAGATAGGTTGAAAGTGAAAGGATGGAAAAAAATATTCAATGCAAGCAATAACCAAAAGACATCTGGGGTTCCAATCTTAATATTAGACAAAGTAGACTTTAAGACAAAATTTGTTAGAAGAGATAAAGATAAACATTATATAGTGATAAAAGGGTCAATTGATGAAGAGGATTTATCAATCATAAATATATATGCACCCAACATCAGAGCAACAAAATATATAAAGCAAACACTGACAGAATTGAAGGGAGAAATAGACAACACTACAAAAATAGTTGGAGACTTTAATACACCATTTTCAATACTGGAGAGAACATCTAGAAGGATCAACAAGGAAACAGAGGACCTGAATGACACTATAAATCAACTAGACTTAAAAGGCATATATAGAACACTTCTTCCAGCAACCTCACAATATACATTATACTCCAGTGCACATGGATCAGTCTCTAGGATAGATCACATGTTACATCACAAAGCAGGTCTCAATATATTTAAAAGACTGAAATTATACAAAGTATATTTTCTCTGACAACAATGGAGTGAAACTAGAAATCAATAACAGAAAAAAAACCCTTGGAAAATACACAAACGTATGGAAAGTAAAAAACACACTATTAAGCTACCAATGGATTAAGGAAGAAATCACGAACTTCTTAGAGTCAAATGAAAATAAAAGCACAACATACCAAAACTTATGGGATGCAGCAAAGGCAGTATTCAGAGAGAAACTTAGAGCAATAAACGCTTACATGAAAAAAGAAGAGATCAAATAAACAGCCTAACTCTACAACTTGAGGAACTAGGAATAGAAGACAAAACAGCCTAAACCTAAGGAAGGAAATAACAAAGATCAAAGCAGAAAAAGATGAAATCAAAAGCATAAAAATAATAGAATCAACAAAATCAGAAGTGGTTCTTTGAAAAGATCAATAAAATTGACAAGCCTTTAGCTAGACTGACAAAGAAAAAAAGAGAAAAGATGCAAATAAGAAAAATAAGAAATTACAACATTACAACTGACCCAACAGAAACAGAATTATAACAAAATATTATGACCTATATGGCAACAAACTGGATAAACTAGATGAAACAAATTCTTAAAAGCACACAACCTACCTAAACTGACTCAAGAGGAAACGGAAACTCTCAACAGACCCATAACAAGAGATTGAATCAGTGATCAAAAAACTCCCAACAAAAAAAAGTCCTGGACCAGATGGCTTCATTAGGGACCTCTAACATTTAGAGAAGAATTTACACCAATACAATTTAAACTATTCCAAAAGATAGAGATGGAAGAAATATTCCCTAATTCATTCTATGAAGTAAACATAACTCTGATACCAAAACATGAAGACACCACCAGAAAAGAGAACTACAGGTCAATATCCCTTATGAACACAGATGCAAAAATCCTCAAAAACAAAAAACTAACCAAACAGAATCCCACACCATGACCAAGCAGGATTTATTCCAAGAATGCAGAGATGGTTCAACATTAGAAAAGCAATCGACTCAATACACTACATCAACAGAACAATGGAAATGAACCATATGATCATCTCTATGGATCTGGAAAAAGCATCTGATAATATCTTGATGAAAACCCTCAAGAAAATTGGAATAGGAGTTCCTTAATATGATTACAGGAAAACCAACCTCATGAAAAATGGAGAAAATACTGAAGTTGTTAAGGACCTCATTTTACTTGGATCCACAATAAATGCCCACAATAAATGCCCATGGAAGCAGCAGTTAAGAAATCAAATGACACATTGCTTTGGGCAAATCTGCTGTAAAAGACCTCTTTAAATTGTTAAGAAGCAAAGATGTCACTTTGAGGACCAAGGTGTGCCCGACCCAAGCCATGGTATTTTCAGTCACCTTGTATTCATGGGAAAGTTGTACAATGAGTAAGGAAGACAGAAGAATCAATGCTTTTGAATTATGGTGTTGGGTAAGAATATTGAATATATCATGGACTTTCAGAAGAACAAATCTGTCTTGGACAAAGTACAGCCAGAATGCTCCTTGGAAGCAAGGATGAAGAGACTTTATCTCATGTACTTTGGACATGTTATCAGGAGGGACCAGTTCCTGGAGGACATCATGTTTGGTAGGATAGAGGTTCAGTGAAAAAGAGGAAGACCCTCAATGAGATGGATTGACACAGTGGCTCCAATGATGGTCTCAAGCATAACAATTGTGAGGACGGCACAGGACCAGGCAGTGTTCTGTTCTGTTGTACATAAGGTCACTATGAGTTGGAACCAATTCCACGGCACCTAACAACAACAACAACATGAAAAACCAACAGTGATACTTAATGAAGAGAGCGAGATTTCCCTTTGAAATTGGGAACAAGAGAAGGGTGCCCACTTTTACCCTTCCATTCAGTATTAGAAGTCCTAGCCCGAGCAATAAGACAATAAAAAGAAATTAAAAGTATCCAGATTGGAAAAGAAGTGAAATTATCTCTATTCACAGATGATATGGTCAGTGGATTACAGATAAGGGTGCTAAGTCCATTCAATGGGGAAGTAAAAGTTTCTTCAATAAATGGTGCTGGAAAAATTGGATTTCTACCTGCAAAAGAATGAATCAGGATACATGCCTCAACATACACAAAAACCAAATAAAAATGGATAAAGGATGTAAATTTGAAAACTAAAAATTCTTAGAAGTATAGGATACTGTGGGGCCTAGTTTTTGCCAAGAAGCAAAAGACAAACAAGATCAATGGGACCTCATAAAAATTAAAAACTTTTGTTCATAAAAGGGCTTTATTAAAAATGTGAAAAGACAACCTACAGATTGGGAGAAAATTTTGGGGAACCATATATCCAGTAAGCATCTAATATTCAAAATATATAACTTGCACAACTTAACAACAAAAAGATAAGCAACCCAATCAAAAAATGGGCAAAAGATTTGAACAGACATTTCACCAAAGAGAATAAAATGGCCAACAAGACATGAAAAGATGTTCAAAGTCATTAGCCATTATAGAGATGCAAATCAAAACTACAATGAGGCATCTTCTCACCCTATAAGAATGTCAATGATAAATAAATAAATGGAAAACCATAGGTTCTGGCAAGGTTATGGAGTAACTGGAACCCACATCCATTGTTGGTGGGAATGTAAAATGGTACAGCCATTGTGGAAAACAGTTTGGCGGTTCCTCAAAAAGTTCAACCAAGAATTACTCTATGACCCAGCAATCCCAATCCTAGGTATATACCCAGAAGAAGTGAAGGCAGGAACACAAAAAGAAACCTGTTCACCAATGTTCACTGAAGCACTTTTCACAACAGCCAAAAGGTGGAAACAGCTGAAATGTATATCAACATATGAATGGATAAACAAAATGTGGTATATACTCACAAGGAAATAATAGCTATAAAGAGAAATGAAGTCCTGATGCATGCTGCTACATGAACCTTGAAAACATGCTGAGCGAAATAAGTCGCAAAATGACAAATACTGTATGGTCTCGCTTATATGAAATAAGCAAATACATAGAAATCAAAGATTATTAGTGGTTACCAGGGGTAGGAGGGAGGGGAAAAGGGAAAGTTTTTGCTTGAGAGCATTGAGTTTATGTTAAAATGTGGTGGAATGTTTTAGAAAAGGATAAAAAGACTGGTTGCACAACTTAGAGAATGTAATCAATGTCACTGAATTGTTGAGATGGTGAATGTTTTGTTATGTATATTTTTACTACAATAAAAAAATAATGAAAGGAAAACAAGTGGGTATGGGTTTACCTTGAGAAAGATACAAAGAAAGGCAAACTCATTTAAATAAGCACTTGTTTGGTTTCCTTTTCTAGTATGAATTTTCTTGGGTGCAGTAAGTGAAAAGTTGTACCCAAAAACGTTCCCAAGTTTCTTACTCTTGTAGGTTTTATGTGCAGTAAGTACTTTCTTATAAGACATATGTATTTACCGAAAGCAATCCAATATTTTTTACATTCATATAGCATCTCTCCATTATGAATTTTTACATTTACAGTAAATCAATGCAGCCTTATCCATATTCCCAACATTCACAGCTCCTCTCCAGTGTGAACTATCATGTTTCCTAATGATAAAAAACAAACGCTTTCCTACATTCCTTTCAGTCATGGGATTTCTGGGTAACATGTGCTCTCTCACTTTTCCAAAACAGTGATGTTAAAAACAATTTCCCCATATTTCTTAAGATTCTTAAGATTTTTCACATCTGTAAAATTACTGCTGAATTTAATGTATAAGGAACTAGAGGCTTCAACATATTCCTCACATCAATAGGGCTTACATTTACAGCCACTGTGGTTACTCACGGAGCCCTGGTGGCACAGTGGATGAGAGCTAGGCTGCTAACCTAAAGGTCAGCAGTTTGAGTCCACCAGCTGCTCCTTGGTAACCCTATAAGGCAGTTCTACTCTGTCCTATAGGTTCCCTATGAGCTGGGATCAGCTCAATGGCAATGGGTTTTTTTTTAATGGGTGCTTACACATTTAGTAAGGACTGAAAAAAGTGATAGCCTTCCCATATTCCTCATTCATAGTGTCTCCCTCCAGCTTGAGTTCAAATATACTTAATAAGATGTGAAGATTGAGGATTTTCTTACATTCCTCATTATTTAGTTTCCTAGGATTCATACACACGTGAATATTAAGTCATATGGAATAAGCCAAGGCTTTCCCACATTCCTTATATTGGTATGCCTTCTCTGAGTTCTTAAGATATGTGAAACCAAGGATGTCTTCCTCCCATTCCTTAAAATCTGGTTACTTTCATTATGAATTAGTATATATTCAATAAGTGTGATAAAGTAGTAAAGGATTTCCCATATTCCTTACAAGTATAACACAAAAGCAAACTGATTGCTATCGAATTGATTCCAACTCATAGCAACCCTAGGACAGAGCAGAACTGTCCCACAGGGTTTCCAAGGAGCGTCTGGTGGATTAAAACTTACTGACCTTTTGGTTAGTAGCCAAATGCTTAACCACTTTGCCACCAGGCCTCCCCTTACAGGCATAAAACCCATTGCCACCAAGTCGATTCCAACTCATAGCGACCCTATAGGACAGAGTAGAACTGCCCCATAGAGTTTCCAAGGAACTCCTGGTGGATTCAAACTGCTGACCTTTTGGTTAGCAGCCATAGCACTTAACCACTACACTACCGGGGTTTCCCTTACAAGTATAGGCACTATTAAATGTTCAGCAAGACATGAGGAAATACTAAAGTTTTTCACACAGTCCTTGTATATGCCCTCTCTCCACTGTGAGTTTTTGAATGTCGAATGAGATATGTGGATCAAGTAAAGGCTTTACCACATTCCTTACATTCAAAGGGTCAGTCCCCAGTATGAGTTCTCATATGTACCATGAGGCCTGATGAAATAGTGAAAGCTCTTCTACATTTCTCACATTTATATGGCTTCTCTCCAGTGTGTGTTCTTTTATGTTGATTAAGGTGTGAGGAATATCTAAAGGCTCTTCCACATTCCTTATATTCAAATGGCCTTTCTACTTTGTGAATTCTTAAATGTTGAATAAGAAACGAGGATCGAATAAATGCTTTCTCACACTGCTTACAGTCATAGGGTTTTACTCCAGGGTGAGTCTGCATGTGACTTTTAAAGCAAGAGGAATTACTAAAAGCTTTCCCACATTCCTTACATTGATAAGGCTTCTCGCCTTTGTGAGTTCTCACATGTACAGTAAGGTGTGAGGAACTAGCAAAGGCTCTCCCACATTTCTTACATTCATAAGGCCTTTCTCCAGTGTGAGTTCTTCCATGTTTTATAAGACCTGAATAATCAGTGAAGGCTTTCCCACATTTATTACACTTATATGGTTTTTCTCCAGTGTGAACTCACATGTGAATAGTAAGTTTTGAGAAACAAACTCTGCCACATTCCTTACAAACATGTTTCTCTCTAGTATGAAATCTTATAGGTTTAGCAAGATCTAGAGAATAAAGAGAGGTTTCATCAAATTTCTTACAGTCCACAGGCATCAGTCCACTGTCAGTTCTTATATGTCAAGTAAGATATGAAGTTCCAATGAATACCTTCCCATACTCTTTACGTTTATAGGGTTTTTCTCCACAGTAAGTTTGCATGTGTTCAAGAAGTGTTGAAGAATAAGTAAAGGCTTGGTCACATTCCTCAGAAGTGTACGGCCTCTTGCCATCATTAATTCTTACACATTCTCTAAGGGGAGAGGAGGAAGTTAATCCTTTCCCACAGTCACTGTATTTATATGGTTTCTCTTGTAGGTGACCTTTCTTGTAAACCCGAAGATGTAGATTTTGTCTGAAGGCTGTTCCACATTGATTACACTTACAAGGTTTCTCTCTAGTATGGGTTTTCTTGTGTAGAGTAAGGTTAAAATTCTTTCTGAAGGCTTTTCCACACTGACTACATTCATAAGTTTTCTTTCTAATGCAAGTTTTCCTGTGAGTCTTAAGGCATGAGTGTTCATCTGAAGGTTTTTCACATCGGTTACAGGTGTACAGTTACTCTCCAATGTGGTTTCTCTGCTGTTAATAGAGATTAATGATTTCTTATAAAAGTTTTGGAAACCCTTGTGGTTAAGAGTAGTAGTTAAGAGTAGTTAAGAGTCTGGCTGGTAACCAAAAGGTTAGCAGTTCGAATCCACCAGGCACTCCTTGAAAACCCTACAGGACAATTCTACTCTGTCCTATAGGGTCGCTATGAGTTGGAATCGATTCAACGGCAATGGGTTTTTTTTTTAATAAAAATTTTCCAAGTTTATTATATTTAGAGTCTCCCCTCCAACCCAGAATTCTGTTAATATATATTGGAAGCAAATTAGTATAACTGAAGTTTTTTCCCACCATTTTCACGTCATGTGTATGGTTCCTGACTTGAGTGCTTTCAGGTAAAATGAAGTGATTATTATCTCAGAAAGTTCTGTTATAATCACAAGACTTCTCATAGAGTTTAGCTGATAATTGTCCGAGCCAGAATCATTTATCAAAAACATAAGCATTAAATATATGGTAATGTTTAACCGAGGGAACTCTCTGTGAAGAAATATGTTTTGATGTTTAGAATGTTTGACGAATTCATGATACTCAGAGAGACTGCTGAGAAACAGCTTATTTTTGAGCAAATAACACTAGCCTCAAATGTCTCTCATAGTTATTGTGCTGTTTTTCTATTTTATGGAATTTCCAGTCTTCCTTTAATGTAGAAAGCAAAGAATTAAACCTTTTGAGTCGTACCATTTCCATAATACTGTATGTTTTTCCCCATGAAATATTCTGCTGAGTTGCTGACCATTTGGTATTAAGATGAATCTCACATTCTGAAATAAAATGGAAAAAAAAATTAAGCTCTTGGAGTAATAAATGATGGAATAAAGATATGAAAAATGTAAGGCCAATATGTATGTATTTTCAAATATTGATTTGAAATGTACTTAAAATAAGAAAGGAAAGAAACCACAAAGATTGAAAAGTTTGGCTGTATCAAGAGTTTGGGCAATGATAAGGTCCTGGGTCAAACTGGTAGATGGTTTACTAAGAATTGATTCTATACACATTGAGACTGACACTGAATAGAAAGAGGGATAACCAGGGAAATAAAGTTGGAAGGAAATGCAAATGATGAATTTAAAGAAGAAATGGGACAGATCTTACAGACCAGAAAAAAGCTTCAGAAGATGGTTGTAAATGAGAAAAAGGGAAATTCAAGATACGCAAGGAATCTCAGAAACCAAATGGCCTCAGCATCTCAGAAATAAGTGTATATTACAAAGCTTCCCACCTAATATTTCCAAATGGACTGTCCCTCTCATAGATTAGAGCTTTTTCTCATTAAGAAGCATATTTTCCTTTACTCAACTTGAAGAACTCTTTCCACTGTCCTCAGCTCTTTTTGGCCCTTGTTCCTTTTTAAAGATCTGACCAGATCTGCATATCTGGTGCCCTATATTCAAGTGAAGATGCGTAATTTAAGAAGAACATGCAAGGGATGACAAATACTGTGAATCAGGGATAACTACAAGAATCTGGTTGCAGTTGATAAGGCCACAAGATTAAATCAGGGGCCTAGATTCTGCTCTTCAAGATTTCTGAATACTGTCAAGTATAACTTAAGAAATAAACAAAATGTTCATGCCAAATCTAATGAACCAGTAAAGTTTCAAATGAACTAATGCAAACACATTCTCTCCCTCTCACATTGTGCCCTAAAAAGGATGGTGATCTTTCCCTTTAAGACCAAGGCTCAAGATTGTAAACACATTTACAAAGCACTAAGCCTTTTAACCACAGAGAAAATAAAGTTAGTACAATGAACAAGGTATTGAAGGAAGAAGTCCAAGCTGCACTGAAGGCACTGACGAAAAACAAGCCTCCAGGAATTGACAGAATACCAACTGAGATGTTTCAACAAAAGGATGCAACACTGGAAGTGCCCACTTGTCTATGCCAAGAAATTTGCAAGACAGCTACCTGGCCAACCAACTGGAAGATATCAAATTTGTGCCCGTTCCAAAGGTGATCCAACAGAATGCGGAGATTATCAAACAATATCATTAATATTACACACACGTAAAATTTTGCTGAAGATCATTCAAAAGTGGTTGCAGTAGTACAGCAACAGGGAACTGCCAGAAATTGAAGCTGGATTCAGAAGAGGATATGGACCAAAGGATATCACTGCTGATGTCAGATGGATCTTGGTTGAAAGCAGAAAACACCAGAAAGATGTTTACCTGTGTTTTATTGACTAGGCAAAGGCACTCAACTGTGAATCATAACAACTTATGAATAACAGTGTGAAGAATGGGAACTCCAGAACACTTAATTGTGTTCATGCGGAACCTGTAAATAGAACAAGAGGTACTCGTTCAAACACAGCAAGGGGATACTGTATGGTTTAAAATCAAGAAAGGTGTGTGTCAGGGTTGCATCTTGTCACCATACTTATTCAATCTGTATGCTGAGCAAATAATCCAGGAAGCTGGACTATATAAAGAAGAATGTGGCATCAGGATTGGTGGAAGTCTCATTAACAACCTATGTTATGCAGGTGACACAACCTTCCTTGCTGAAATTGAAGAGGACTTAAAGCACTTACTGATGAAGATCGAAGACTACAGCCTTCAGTATGGATTGCTCAACATAAAGAAAACAAAAATCCTCACAACTGGACCAGTAAGCAACATCATGATGAACAGACAAAAGATTGATGTTGTCAAGGGTTTCATTTTACTTGGATCCACAATCAATACCAATAGAAGTAGCAGTCAGGAAATCAAATGACGTATTGCATTGGGCAAACTTGCTGCAAAAGACCTCTTTAAATTGTTAAAAAGCAAAGATGTCACTTTGAGGACTATGGTGCGCCTGACCCAAGCCATGGTATTTTCAGTCACCTCATATGCGTGTGAAAGCTGGACAATGAATAAGGAAGACCAAAGAAGAACTGATGCCTTTGAATTATGGTGTTGGTGAAGAATACTGAATATACCATAAACTGCCAGAAGAATGAACAAGTCTGTCTTGGAAGAATACAGCCAGAACGTTCCTTAGCAGCGGGGATGGCGAGACTTCATCTCACTTAAACTTTGGACATGTTATCAGGAGGGACCAGTCCCTGGAGAAGGACATCATGCTTGGTAGAGTCAGTGAAAAAGAGAAAGACCCTCGACAAGACAGACTGACACAGTTGCTGCAACAATGGGGTCATACATAACAACGATTGTGAGGATGGTGCAGTGTTTCTTTCTGTTGTACACAGGATTGCTATGAGTCAGTACCGACTCGATGGTACCTAACAACAATAACAACAATGAACAGATGTTCACTTTCATGAGGAAAGCATTACATGGTAAGGTCTGTGAGAGAAGCAACATCTGCCCTTTTTATCACTGCACTGTCATTAACCAGCACAGATCCTAGAATACAGTCGCCTAAGAAATATTTGCTTCAGAAAAAGCTACATGGAAGAATGGTACCAGCCTTACCGACTGCAACCATATTCTTGTAGTTCTCCAGCATCATATCTCTGTACAGATTTCTCTGAGTTTGATCCAGCGTGGGTGAAGTCCACAGTCACATCCTCAATGGTCACTGAGTCCTAAACCATCACACACATGCTGGCATTAGTCAAGTCTTCATCAATCTTCACTGAAGAATGAAGAAGGGAGACTCAAAGCCTAGACAGTGTTCCATAGCTCCTTTAAGCTACCCCAGGGCTCAGTGGCCCTCATTCCTCTTCTTCTCTCTATCTACACATATTCACTGATGATCTCATCCAGTCACATAGCCAAAGAGCATCTTTTTAACCTGACCAAATTTATCTCACTGCAATTAGATTGTGACCTTTTCTAGTCTTATTTTCTAATTGGACAGGTTATAGTACAATCTGAGCATATTACTGACTTTCAGTGATAAATGAATCATTTCTCCAATGACAGTAGAAATTCTGAAAGAAGTACATATCATTCCTTCCCTTACTGCAAAATGAAAGCATACAGTCAGATTGGTGAAAATTGGATTGAATGAGCAAATACTGGAATAATAGGGTCATTTTCCTATGTAATCTCTCAACAACATCAGAGGATCTCAGATCTGAGGAAATCTGACTAGGGACTCAGTCCCTAAGCTGTTTCTATCTGCCTGAAGAACCGCCATTCTATTAGAAGAAAATATGTCTACTTACTAGGAAGAAGCATGTGCTTGTATAGAAAAATCTGTTTACAACTTACCTGAGAATAATTTGTCAGCCACCCAGCCATCATTCTTTCGTCCTCTGATTTTCCCTCATGGCAGGAAAAAAAAATCTAGAGAAAGATGACCTCAGGAAGAAGAAATAAGACCTGAGAACCTAGGCTGCCCACAATTTCCACATTAACAACCCTGGAAACCACTCCACACTTAGTCTGACTGACCACACAAACACTGAAGTGGGTGTGTGCATATGTGCACAGACAGATACACAAGTGTTGCTGGCATAAAATTCCTGAGAAGCCTGTTTCACCTGAATGCAGAAAAGGGGCTTTGTGCTTTTATAATCATAAGGAGGAATTTAAATAATCCCATTTTACAGATAAAGAAATTAGAGTCCAGAGAGATAAAGTTGTTTTATTTACTTATTTTGCCAAGAATGATAAAACTCACAATGTGATTGTCCTGTTCATGGACCACTTAAAGCGGATCTCTGAAAGAAGCATCAAAAAGGACTTACCACAAATGGAAAGATCAATGACTGGCATACTATGAGTTTGATAGTTAAATCTGTGTGAACACTTCTTGTTCCCAAGGTCTGTTGAATTTAAGTGGATAGATCAATCTCAATTCCTCTTGATTAAGTAGTAGCTGGAATCTTGCCAGAGATCATCAATTAATAGGCATTACTGCCTATATAAACTGGCCACCAGTAACTGTGAAGTACTAATCCACATAAATTTTAATAACAATTGCCACTTGCTGAGTACCCATTATGTGCCAGAAACAGTGGTAAGACAAGTTCATATGATTATTGTCATGGATTGAATTATGTCCTCCCAAAAATGTGTGTATCAGTTTGGCTGGGCCATGATTCCTGGTATTATGTGATTTTCCTATATGTTGTAAATCCTGCCTCTTTGATGCTAATGAGAGAGGATGGGTGGCAGTTGTGTTAGTAAGGCAAGACTCAATCTACAAGATTGGATTGTGTCCTGAGGCAATCTTTTGAGATATAAAAGAGAGAAGTGAGCAGAGAGAAAGGGGGACCTCATACCACCAAGAAAGCAATGCCAGGAGCAGAGTGCGTCCTTTGGACCTGGGGTCCCTGTGCAGAGAAGCTCCTAGTCCGGGGGAACACTGATGAGAAGGCCGACAGAGAGAGAAAGCCTTCCCCTGGAGCTGATGACCCAAATTTGGACTTTTAGCTTACTTAACTGTGAAGAAATAAATTTCCCTTTGTTAAAGCCATCCACTTGTGGTACTTCTGTTGTAGCACCACTAGATGACTAAGACAATTATCAAAACAGTTATCGTTACTGTCATTCAATAGCTGAGAAAACCAAAGCTCAGACAGGAGTAGTAACTTGCTCAGTATCAACAATTAGGAAGTGAAGAGCCAGGATCTGAATACAGTTACTCTGTCTCAAAAACATGATCTCCTAAGGTTGTTGTTATTTTCCAACATGACCAGAAGATGGTCATGAAATGGTGTGCAGAAAAAGGTTAGTTCAGTAGGCCTGGGTTGATTAAATTCTGCATATTCCTAAAAAAGGCTTGTCTTCAGGACTGGTCCTTGGCTCAGTTAATGTAGATGACTTCTGAGCCCATGGAATACCTGCCTGACAAGTGTTCTTGTATGCCTGAGGCCTTGGGCCACAGTGAATCAATCTGACCAGATAGTTTAGGCTGACAATGTGACTTATGAAGAATACCTGTTTTTGCATCTACAAGGCTTTGGGCCACGACATATCAGTTTGACTTCTTGGGGAGCTGAGATCTCAGCAGTTGAGGTCCGTCTCATGGGCGCTGCACGCCTATGTGAATGGCCCCCAAAAAAAACCCTGGACACCAGGGCTTCGGTGAGCTTCCCTGGTTGGTAATACTTTGCACATGATGTCACTCATCATTAGTGGGAGAATTAAGCGCTGTGTAACTGCACTGGGAGAGTACACCTACAAGCTTGTGCTGGTTTTGCCTGGACTTTTTCCCATGTGCCTTTTCCCTTTGCTGATTCTAATCTGTATCACTTTGCTATAATAATTCGTAACTGTGACTATAACAGCTTCTGAGTCTTGTGAGTCCTTCTAGCAAATAGAGTCTGAAGATGGTCGTAAGGACCTCTGATACAAATGGTTTATTGAATTCAGATATCTTTGAGCTCCTCCAGCCGTGTAGTGCAATGTTATCTCCCTTCAAGTCCTTGCCTCTGGCTTATGCCTTCATTCATTCTCTAAATATTTATGAAGGGCCTTCTCTGTGCTAGGTAATATACTAGGCACTGAGGAAAGAGCAGTGAAATATGCAGAAAATGTCTCACACCTTAGGTATCTCATTTTCCAAAGGGTTAAGCAGACAATAAATAAATATGTATTATATCCAGTTGGTGATAAATGCTACAGAAAAATGTCAAGTAACACATTGGCAAGGATGTGGAGAAGTTGCAAACCTCTTCCATTCCTGGGAAGGAGCCCTGGTGGCACAGTGGTTAAGCACTCAGCTGCTAACCAAAAGGTTGGTGGTTTGAACCCACCAGCTGCTCTGTGGAAGAAAGATGTAGCAGTCTGCTTTAGTAAATATTACAGCATTGGAAACCTTATGGGGTGGTTCTACTCTGTCCTGTAGGGTTGCTATGAGTTGGAATCGACTCGCCAGCAACGGATTTGATTTTCCATTGCTGGCGGAAATGCAAAATGGTACAGCCGTTGTGGAAAATGGTTTGGCGGTTCCTCAAAAAGTTAAAAATAGTTACATATGATCTAGCAACCCCACTCTTAGGTATATACCTAATAGACCTGAAAGCAGTGACACTAACAGATACACATACACCAATGTTCACTGTAGCACTATTCATAATAGACAAAAGGTGGAAACGACCCAAATGTCTATCAACAGATGAATGAATAAACAAAACGTGGTATATACATAAACTGTAGTATTACTCTGCCGAAAAGAGAAATGAAGTACTGATACATGCCACAACATGGATGAACCTTAAAACTAATATGCTGAGTAAAATAAGTCAATCACAAAAAGAAAAATATTGTATGATCTCACTAATATGAACACAGAGAACAAATATATAGATATCAGAGTTTAACAGTGGTTACCAGGGATGGGAGGAAAGAGGGAAATTTTTGTTTAGCTAGTATTGAGTTTCTGCTTATGGGGATAGAAAACATGGCAATGGATGTTGGTAATGGTTGCACAACATAACTGATGTAATTGGTTTCAATGAATTGTACAACTGAAAAATGCTGAATTGGTAAATGTTGTGTTACCTGTATTTTTACAACAAAAGAATGAATGTTATTCTCCCTCTCGCTCTCCCCTCCCCACTCCAACAAATTTATATTTACAAACTCAGAATTGGTTCTGGGAAAGAACAGAATAATAAAATAACCACTTCAGAAGATTCTGGAAAATTGGCACCTGGCTTGCTTTAGGAGCCCTGGTGGTGCAGTGTTTAAGAGCTTAGGCTGCTAACAAAAAGGTCTGCGTTTGAATCTTCCACCACTCTTTGGGAACCCTACAGGGGCAGTTCTGCTCTATCCTATAGGGTTGCTATGAGTTGGAGTCCACTTGATGGCGATGGGTTTGGTTTGGTTGGCTTGCTTTAAAAAGTGATATTTGATATTAAGTCTTCCAATCCGTGAACACAGAACATCTTTCCACTTATTTAAGTCTTTTTAAACTTCTTTCAGCAGTATTTTATAATTTTCATTGTATAAGTCTTTCACATCACTGCTTAAGTGTATTCCTAGGTATTTTATTCTCTTAGATGCTATTGTAAATGGAATCATTTCCCTAATTTTCCTTTCAAATTTCTCATTGCTAGTGTATAGAAACCCAAATGATTTTTGTTTCTTGATTCTGTATCTGGCAACTTTGCTAAATTCCTCTATTAGCTCTAGAAGCTTTCCTGTGGATTCCTTGGGATTTTCTGTGTATAGAATCATTTCATGAATTGGGAAACAATATTGTAAAGATGTCAGTACTACCCAAAATGATCTATAGATTCAATGCATTCCTGATCAAAATTCCAACAGACTTCTTTACAGAAATAAAAAAAAACAATCCTCAACTTTATATAGAATGGTAATAGGCCCCAAATAGATAAGCAATTTTGAAAAAGAAGAGAATAAGAGGATTCACACTTTGCAGTGCAGTGGATCACTTTTGTGTGGCCTTTCAAGCCATGTTCTTGGAACTCCCACCCAAGTGATTGGGCAGGACTGTGTGATGGGTAATTGTGGCCCACCAAAGGGATTGGTCAGTGTCTTAGTCATTTAGTGCTGCTATAACAGAAATACCACAAATGGATGACTTTAACAAAGAGCAGTTTATTCTCTCACAGTCTAGTAGGCTACAAGTCCAAATTCAGGGCGTCAGCTCCAGGGGAACGCTTTCTCTGTTGGCTCTGAAGGAAGGTCCATGTCATCAATCTTTCCTTGGTCTAGGAGGGTCTCTGCATAAGAACTTCAGGTCCAAAGTACGCACTCTGCTCCTGGCACTGCTTTCTAGGTGGTATGAGGTTCCCATGTCTCTCTGCTCGCTTCTCACTTTTATATCTCAAACGAGATTGGCTTAAGACACTAATCTTGTAGACATCATCAATATAGCTGCCGCTAATCCATCTTATTATATCATAGTAATAGAGTTTACAACACACAGGGAAATCACATCAGATGATAAAATAGTAGACAATCATATACTACTGAGAATCATGACCAAGCAAAGTTGACAGATATTTTGGGGGGACACAATTCAATCCATGACAGTCAGTTTTGCCATCCCACTGGGCTTCAAATGAGCTACCACAGAGGCAGGAAAGAGAGGATCCCACCACCATGAAGGAAGAACAGCCAGAAGCCAGCATGTCCTTTGGACCCGGGATCCCTGCTATAAGGAGCTCCCAGAACCAGGAGATAGAGCTGTAACACTGAAGATAGCAAGAAGTGGCAGCAGGAGATGGTGTGGTGGACTTCCTGGCCCATGGAAAGAGAAAGTTGAGTGTCTTTGGGTAGAGGCTGAGGGCCAGGGAGAGGTGTGCCTGTGAGCATGGCTGGGAAGAGGCTGTCTTGATGGAAGAACTGTATCCTGAGTGTTCCTGAGCCTGAGTTGCAATTGTTACTTCCCTAATAAACCTCATAATCGTGAGTATTGTCTGTGAGTTCTCTGTGGCCATTGCAGTGAATAATCAAACCCAGCAGAGAAGTAGAGAGTGCTGTAGTAGGGACAGTTGGTGTCAGAACTGATAAAGATGGTGGACAGAGGAGGCATGTCTGACCTCTGCCTCATAGGAATCAGCCTTGGGCCACTGATCTTGATTCCCCTTCCCCCTTGTGAAGTTAGAGAAGGTCAGACACCACCCCTGTGCCAGTTTTACACACTTACTGATTTCAAAACATAGTATACAGCTACAGTAATCAAAACAGCCTGGTACTGGTATAATGGACATATAGATCAATGGAACAGAATTGAGAATCAAGAAATAAACCCACACATACATTTTTGACAATGGTGCTAAATCCATTTAATGGAGAAAGATGTATCTCTTCACTACATGATGTTGAGAAAATTGGATTTTCATACACATAAAAATGAAACAAGATCCATGCCTCATACCTACACAAAAACAAATTCAAAATGGATTAAGGACCTAAATATGAAAACTAAAACCATAAAATTCTTTGAAGAAAATACAGGGTCATGGCTGTCAGGCTTAGCTTTTAAAAATGGATTATCTGATATAACAACAAAAGCATGCACAGTAAAAAACAAATAAATGGACCTCAATGTCACTGATTGTACCTGTAGAAATTGTTGAATTGGTTTATGTTCTGCTACATACAATCTCAACAAGAACAATAATAAAATTTTAAAAATGTGATAGTCAACTTTTGATTCAAAGCATTAAAATAACACCATGTTCACCAAAAACAAAACTAAAACCCCTCAGAGTAGGTTTCAAATGGGAGTCAACTTAAACACGGTATCAGCTTAGAAACAATTAAATGAGAAATTGAACTTCTGCCCCTAGGTCTTAGCAGAGGGCAGAGAATGCATTGAGTGGGTGGAGTGCTGAATAAGATGTTGCTCAAAATTTGTCTATTTTACAATTCTTCTTAAAAAGTCACCTCTTGGTATTATCAATTCTACTGTTTTTCTATTAAATTTTGCTGTGATTTTTATTCCTTCCTTCCTTATGCTTTATGTTCATTTTACTGATCTCTTGCAAACACTTGGAGATTACAGCTGAGTTCATTTTTAAAACATGTTATTACTTATGCATTCAAAAAAGTACAGAATTACAATTGTATAGCACAGTATCATGAGTGTCTGCACTCCTGAAGTACTCATCATACAAATGATCTCTCATCCACAAAGGACACTACTATTCTGACTCCTAACACTATAAACAATGGGAATTCCAGAACATTTAATTGTGCTCATGAGGAACGTGTACATAGATCAAGAGGCAGTTGTTCAAACAGAACAAGGGGATACTGAGTGGTTTAAAGTCAGGAAAGGTGTGCGTCAGGGTTGTATCCTTTCACCACACCTATTCAATCTGTATGCTGAGCAAATAATCCGAGCAGCTGGACTATATGAAGAAGAGGAGGGCATCAGGATTGGAGGAAGACTCATGAACAACTTGCGATATGCAGATGACACAATCTTGCTTGCTGAAAGTGAAGAAGACTTGAAGCACTTGCTGATGATGATCAAAGACCATAGCCTTCAGTATGGATTACACCTCAACATAAAGAAAACAAAAATCCTCAGACCTGGACCAGTAAGCAACACTATGGTAAACAGAGAAAAGACTGAAGTTGTCAAGGATTTCATTTTACTTGGATCCACAATCAACACCCATGGAAGCAGCAGTCAGGAAATCAAAAGACACATTGCGTTGGGCAAATCTGCAAAACACCTCTAAACTGTTGAAAAGTAAAGATGCCACTTTAAGGACTAAGGTGTGCCTGACCAAACCCATGATGTTTTCAATCACCTCATACGCATGCAAAAGCTGGATGATGAATAATGAAGACAGAAAAAGAACTGATGCCTTTGAATTGTGGTATTGGCAAAGAATACTGAATATAGCATGTACTGCCAGAAGAATGAACAAATTGGTTTTGGAAGAAGTACAGCCAGGATGCTCCTTAGAAGTAAGGATGGCAAGACTTAGTCTCACATATGTTGGACATGTTATCAGGAGGGACCAGTCCCTGAAGAAGGACATCAAGCTTGGTAAAGTAGAAGGTCAGCGAAAAAGAGGAAAACCCTCAACGATATGGGTTGACACAGTGGCTGCAACAATGGGATCAAGCATAACAACGATTGTGAGGGTGGCGCAGGACCAGGCGTGTTTTCATTCTGTTGTATATAGGGTCGCTATGAGTCAGAACTGACTCGATTGCACCTAACAACACCACTAGACTATATAAAACACAAGGAAAACAAATAGGAAAATGGCAGAAGTTTTTTCACACTAATTACTTCAAACGTGAATAGATTAAACTCTACAATCAAAAGTCAGAGACTAGATAAAAATACCTGATCTAAGTGTATGATGTCAAAAAGACCCACTATAGGTCCAAAGACAAACAGATTGAAAGTGAAAAAACGTAAACAAATATTCTAAGCAAACGGTAATCAAAACAGAGCAAGGGTGGCTATGTTAATTTAAGGCAACATAGACTTTAAGTCAAAAACTGTCAAAAAAGATGAAAAAAGACCATTATATAATGATAAAAGGGTCGATTTGGCAAGAAGATATAACAATTATAAACACATGCACCCACCAACAATTCCCCCAAAATAAAGAAGGGAAATAAATGGTTCTACAGTAATAGTTGGAGACTTCAATACACCACTTTAAATAATGGATAGAACATCCAAACAGGAGATGAATAAGGAAATAGAAGAATAACACTATAAACCAAATAGACTAAACAGTATATATACAGAATATTCCATCCAACAATACCAGAATACAAATTCTGCTCCAGCATACATGGCTCATTTTCCAGGGCAGACCATAAGTTAGGTCACAAAACAAGTGTCAATAAATTTTAAAAGATTGAAATCATAGAAAGTATCTTTGATCACAATGGACTGAAACAGAAAACAATAAAAAAGGAAAAGTGGAAAACCCACAAGTATGAGGAAATTAAACAACACACTGTAAACAACCAATAGGTCAAAGAAGAAATCACAAGAGACATTGGAAAAAAAAAAAAAACTTAGAAATGAAAATGAAAGTACAACTTATGGGATGCAGTGCTCAGAGTGAAATTTATAGCTGTAAATGCATATGTTAGAAAAGAAGAAAGATTTTAAATAAATAACCTAACTTTACAACTTGAGTTACTAGAAAAAGAGAGCAAATTAATTACAAAACTACAATTAGAAAAGAAATAATGAAGATCAGTGTGAAGACAGATGAAATAATAGAAAAACAATAGAGAGAATCAACAAAATCAAAAGTTGGTTCTTTGAAAATACCAATAAAACTCAGAAACCTTTAGCTGGACTAGCAAAAAAAAGAAAAGACACAAACAACTAAAATGAGAAATGAATGTGCAGACATTATTACTGACCATACAGAAAGGAAAAGGATTATAAGAGAATATTATGAACTGCACACCAACAAATTAGATAACCTACATAAATTGGACAAATTCCTAGAAACATATACACTACCTAAATTTACTCAAAAAGAAATAGAAAACTTCAACAGATCCACAAAAGAGATTGTATCTGTAATATAAGCGCCCCGACAAACAAAAGTTCAGGACCAGGTGGCTTCACTTGTGAATTCTACCAAACATATAAAGAATAATTAGCACCAATCATTCTAGTATTTTGTTGAGGATGCAAAAATCCTCAACAAAATACTAGCAAACTAAATTCAACAGGATATTAAAAGGATTATACACCATAAAGAAGTGAGATGTATCCCAGTAATGCAAGAGTGGTTCAAGGAAATCAATCAATGTAATACACTATATTAATGTTGTTGTTGTGTGCTGTTGAGTCAATTCTGACTCATAGTGACCCATATGAGAGAGTAGAACTGCCCCAGAGGGTTTTCTAGACTATAATCTTTAAAGGAGCAGATTACCAAGTCTTTTCTCCCTTGGAGCCGCTGGTAGTTCAAACTGCCAACCTTTCAGTTAGCACCTGAGTACTTAAACATTGTGCCACCTGGGCTCCTCACCACGTTAAACAGAATGAGAGAAAAGAACCACATGATCATATCAATTGATGTAGGAAAGGAGTTTGACAAAATCCAACACATTTTCATGATAAAAAACCCTCAGCACACTAGGAATAGGAGGGAAATTCCTCAACATAATAAACCCACAGGTAAGGTCATACTCAATGCTGAAAGACTGAAAGCTTTCCCCCATGATCACGAACAAGACAAGGATTCCTGCTTTTATCACTGCTATCCCACATTGTACTGGGAGTTCTAACCAATGCAATTTGGCAAAAAAAGGAAATAAAAGGCATAGGCGGGAAAAGAAGATATAAAACTATCTCTATTCACAGACAACATTATTCTATATATGGAAAATTCCAATGTATCCACAAGAAAACTACTAGGGCTGATAGATGAACTCAGCAAAGTTACAGGGTACGATATTATGCATGTGAAAGCTGGACAATGAATAAGGAAGATGAAAGAAGAATTGATGAATTTGGATTATAGTGTTTGCAAAGAACAATGAATATACCATGGACTGCTAGAAGAGCAAACTAATCTGCTTTGGAAGAAGTAGAGACAGAATGCTCCTTAGAAGTGAGGATGGCGAGACTATGTCTCACTTTGGACGTGTTATCAGGAGGGACCAAACCCTGGAGAAGGACATCATGTTTGGTAAAGTAGAAGGTGAGCAAAAAAGAGGAAGACCCTCAATGATATGATGGACACAGTGGCTGCAACAATGGGCTCAAACATAGCAACAGCTGTGAGGATGGTGCAAGACTGGGCAATGTTTTGTTTTCTTGTACATGGGGTTGCTATGAGTCGGAACTGATTCAACGGCACCTAACAACAACAAAAACACAGGGTACAAGACTAACACACAGAAATCAGTTGTGTTTCTACATGCCAGTAATGAACAATCTGAAAAGGTAATTAAGAAAACAATTCCATTTACAACAGCATCTCAAAAAATAAAATACCTAGGGATAAGTTTAACCAGGGACGTGAAAGACTTGTATGTTGAAAACTAGAAAATGTTGCTGAAAGAAATTAAAGGTCTAAATAAATGAAAAGACATCCTGTGTTCATGGATTACAGAATTTAATATTGTTAATATGTCAATACTACTGAAAGCAATTTACAGATTCAGCACCATAACTAATTACAACAATAAAAAAATTAAGTAAGGCATTAACATATAAGGACTTTGAAAGACAGTCTAGTAGTTTCTTAGAAAGATAAACATAGGTTAGCTTTCCAGGAATCCAGGAATTGCACTCCGAGGTATTTACCCAAATGAGTTGAAAATGTATATCATACACAAAAAAACCTGCACATGAATATTTACAGCAGCGATATTCATAATTGTCAAAAATTGGAAACAACCAAGATGCCCTTCCATAGGTGAATGGATAAAGAAATTGTGGTATATCTATACAATGGAGTACTATTTAGCAATAAAAAGGAGCTATCAAGCTACAAAAATTAAAATACAGATATCAACAGCCTTCATATATCCAAAAAATAAACAGGTAAAGGACATAATGGGAAATTAAACACATTTATAATAGCAACAAATAAGATTCAACATCATGGAATAAATTTAAGATAATGTACAAAATCTACAGGAGAAAAACTTTAAAATATTTCTGAAAGACATAAAATTAGAACTAAACAAAAAAGACAGTCTGTTAATGGATAAGACCCCAAAATATCACAGAGATGTCAGTTCTCATTCAGTTAATTTATAAATTTAATGTAATCCCAATAAAAATATAAAGATTTTTGGTGAATTAGACAAGTTCATATGAAATTCATACAGTAAAACACACATGGAACAATAATAGCCAGGAAATCACTGGGGGGAAAACTACAAGGAGATAATAGCTGTATCAGATATTAAAGCATACTACAAACTGTGTATAATTAACTCAGTGTGGTACTGGCACATGAACAAACTGATGAAACAGAATAGAAAGCCCAGAAATAGACCCAAATATATATGGAAATTCAGTGTATGATAAAACCAAGGCTCTGAACCTGTTCGAAATGGTTCAGTCATGGCTGATGGGCAGCGTACTTGTTGCACAGCCACCGAATCTTTTGCCCTGTGGATTTTGTCCTGAGTAGGAAATAGCGCTGCCCTGCTCAAAGATGGCAGCCAACCCTGCCACTCTAAATGTGTCACTGCCCATATTCCTGCCAATAATCCAGTCTCTCGCATCATGCCTGATGCCAGAAAGTTTCAGGAGCCTAATGTGGGAGATTGTATTATTGGCAGTAATGTGGACAGCTACACACATTCAAAGCGGGCCAGATGAGCCATCTTTGAATGTGTCAACGCTGTTTCCTACTCGGGACAAAATCTGCCTCACAAGAGAGTTGGTTGCTATGCAATGCGTCCACTACCCTTGTTTCCGTCAGCCATGAATGAACTGTTTCAAGCCGGTTTGAAGCCCTGGATAAAAGTGGCATCTCAAATTACTAAGACAAAGATAAGACATTTTATTAAATGGTGCCAGGACAACTGATGAGGCATCTGGAAAAAGATAACATCAAATCTATATGGTATACCATACAGAAAAATAAACGCCAAACCAGCACCGTTCCAACAGAAACAAAATGAAAGCCACAAATGCAAGCCACACATGTAACTTCAAGTTTTGTAGTAGCCACATTAAGAAAAGTAAAAAGAAACAGGTAAAATTAATTCTAATGATGTATTTTTTTGAACCCCGTATGTACAAAATATTATCTCAGTAAGTAATAAATACACAAAAAAATTATTGAGATATTTTACTCTTTTTTGGTAGTAAGCCTTCAAAATCCAGTGTGTATTTTACACTTACATCTTACTTTGAACTGGCCACATTTGAAGTGCTAAATAGCCACATGTGGCTACTGGCTCCTGTATGCAAAATGAATCTGGGATCTACTGTAGAAATGAAGCTATACCCATACTAGAAGAAAACAAGAACGAATTCCTCTTTAACCTTGGTCAGGGAAAGGCTTTCTAACTATAATTTAAAATCCATAGGCAAGAAAAGAAAATACATTTCACTACATAAAAGTAAATTAAAATTTTACATGGCAAAAAACTCTAAGTCAACAGAACTAAAAATCTGGAAGAATATAGCTACAATTTGTATCACAGATAAAGAGTTAATATGAATATTTATGTACACACAGAGACACAGAACCCTTAAAAATTGAGGAACAATAAGTACATGAAGTGGTTTTTTTAAAAACCGAAAGGCAAGAGAATGAAATGATAAGCCACAGGCTGGGAGAAAATATTTGCAAAACACATATCTGATAAAGGACTTGTGTCCCAAATACATAAATAATTCTTAAAACTCAATTATAAAGGGGGGAAAAAAATGAATTACAAAATGGGCAAAAGATCTGAACAGACATTTCCCCAAAGATGTACAAATGGCAAATAAGCATATAAAAAGAAGTGAACATCATGTCATCACAGACTTAAATACTAAAATAATAATGAGATAACACTACACACCTATTAAAATGGCTAACGTCCAAAACACTGACAACTCCAAATGCTAACAAGGATGTGAAGCAACAAGCACTCTCACTGATTCACTTTGGAAGACAGTCTGTCAGTTTCTCACAAAACTAACATACTCTTACCATATGATCCAGCAATCACGTTTCTTGATTTTTACCCAAATGAGTTGAAAACTTATTTCTACACAAAACCTGCACATGAATACTTATGGTAGAATAACTGCCAAAAATTGGAAGCAATCAAAAGATGAATGGATAAACTGTGGTAATCCACACAACTGATTATTATTTATCGATACAAATATATGGGCTAAAGTCACAAGAAGACATGAAAGATCCTTTAAATGCCTATTTCAGAGAGGCAAAACTATGGAGGGAGTGACAACATCATTGGTTGCCAGGGTTCAGAGGGATGGTAGGAGGAAATGATGAATAGGTGGAGCCCAAAAGATTTTTAGGGCAGTGAAAATATTCTGTATAATTCTATAATGCTGGATATATGACATTATGCATTTGTCAAAACCCATAGGACTGTACAACACAAAGAGTGAACCCACTATAAACTATGGACTTTAGTTACATATGATAAAGATAAAAGATAAATAACTAGTTAATTTGTTTTCCACAGGGATATGGGTTAACAACTCTGAAACTATGTGTATTCTAATATCGAGCAAATAAAGTATTATAGGTAATGATAATTATAGGCAAATAAAGTATTATAGGTAATGTATCAATATTGGTTCATAAATTGTAACCAATGTATCATACTAATGTAAGATGTTACTAATAGAAAAAACTGTGTAGACGGAACAGGCCATATGTGGAAACTCTCTACGCTTTCTGCGTAATTTGTAATTTTGCTGTAAACCTAAAACTGCTACAAAGAATGAAGTCGAATAAAAAAAATTGAGGAACAGAGAACCAAAAAACCACATAGAAAAATAAGCAAAGAGATGAATAGGCAATTTATAGAAAAAGGTATTAAAATGCCCTTAAATATATATAAAGACATTTAAACTAATTTATAATGAAAGAAATGCAATTTTTAAAAAATGCTAAGATACCATTTCTCACCTATCACATTGATGAGAATTAAAAACAAACAAGCAAATAAGCAAAAAAACCTATCACATTCTGTTGATGAGGCTATAGAAAACAGTGACTCACTCTTACACATAGGAGGGAATGCAAATTGGTACAATTCTGGAGGACAATTGGCAATATCAACAAAACTACATTTGTACTCACCTTTAAACCAAGGCATCTGACTTCTAGGAATCTGCCCAGAAGATGAACCTCCAACAAGGTTATTAGCTGCAGCACTGTTCTAATGAAAAAGTATCAGAAAAATACCTTAATGACTATACATAAAAGTGTGGTAGAATAAACTATGGTACACCCACACAATGGAATACTATGCAGCTGTAAGAAAAATCTTAAAAAAGGTCTTCACGAATAGACACAGAATAACTTTCAGAAGAAATTAAGAGAAAAAGTACAACGTATTATGTGTAGTATGCTACCTTTTATTTCAGAAAAGAAGGGGATATAATGAAACAAACCTGTTACTGCTCATAGTGCAAATAGAAACACTAGAAGGATAAATCAGAAACTAATTAGATTGTTTAGTTACAAGGGGTGGGTAAAAACAGAGACAAAGAACAGAGGAATGATGACAGGGTAGAAGAGATGATGGAGAGTGACACTTCTCTGGAGAATAATTTTTTTGTTTAATAGTTCTTACTTTTCTAAAACCAAACCAAATATAAGTAACTAAAATCAACAAGGATTGGAGTATTCAAAACGGAATACAAATAGTAACAAGTGAATTTAACTATACTACAAATGAACAACAAAACCACGCTGAAAAATGAAAAAAACTAATTTATGTAAGTATAGACAATATTTTGATATATACTCTAAGCCTAAAGATAAAAGATAAATAACTCTAAGTTAATAAATTTGTTTTCCACAGGGATATGGTTAGCAACTCTGAAACTACTTTATGTGCATTCTAATACTGAGCAAACAAAGTATTATTGGTGATGACAGCTAGGTTTCTCACTATTAGAGAAAGGAACAGCAAATAAGGAAAGGGGGAAAGCTAAAATGAACCCTGTGGCATTGGACTAGGATCAGAAATGCAAGTATGATCTCAGAGTTTTAAAATATACAGACATACATATAGAAATAGATACAAATACGTGTTTTTGTGTGTCTATACACACATATACGTCCTAGCTCTGTCACTTTGAGGGCCCAGTAGCAATACCAAGAACAAAAATTCCACACTTGTAGTCAAATCAGTTCTGATTCATGGTAACGCTATGTGTGCAGAGTAGAACTGCCTTCCATAGAGTTTTGCCAGGCCTACACATTTCTTAGCTCTGTCCACTTTGAGGGCTCAGTAGCAATAAGCACACCATGCCTAGATCTTGGTTTCTAAAGAGCATTTTCCAATAATAGGAACAAAGGTTCCTCAGAGAAATAGGCAGATTCTGGGCTGTGGCAGGGAAAGTAGAGTTGATCCTGGACCACTGCCAGAAAGTAAGGAAATGTTCAAAAAATGATGGGGCATTTCCTGAAAAAATACAGGAACCACCTTAAGGAAGCTCTAAATAACCATATCTGGTATAATTTGAGAAACAAAATAAAAAACAAATAGTAATATCCATTTAACTATACTGATATAAATAATTTAATAAATAGATAATGGGGAGACAAGGGAAAGCTATTTCTTACAGAATTCCAATTAATAAATACAGAAGGAATGGCTGGAACAGAAAATCACTATTTGGTAAACACAACAGTAATAACTATTACAGGTAATAACTATCAATGGATGCTAAATTCCTGGGCAAAATTAGGTTGATAAACGGAATATGTGAATGTTGTTGTTGTTAGGTGCTGTCGAGTTGGTTCTGACTCATAGTGACCCTATGTACAACAGAACGAAAATACTGCCTGGTCCTGTGCCATCCTCACAATCGTTGTTATTCTTGAGCCCATCTGCAGCCACTGTGTCAATCCATCTCATTGAGGGTCTTCCTCTTTTTCCACTGACCCTCTACTTTACCAAGCGTGATGTCCTTCTCCAGGAACTGATCCCTCCTGATACCATGTCCAAAGCACGTGAGACACTGTCTCGCCATCCTTGATTCTAAGGAGTATTCTGGCTGTACTTCTTCCAAGATCAATTTGTTCGTTCTTCTCGCAGTCCATGGTATATTCGATATTCTTCGCTAACACCATAATTCAGCGACATCAATTCTTCGGTCTTCCTTATTCATTGCCCAGCTTTCACATGCACGTGAGGCATATCTGCATAGTCTCAAATTATCTCCCTATGGGAAACTTACCAATTACAAATAATAAAATAGTTACTTTAGAGTGGGGAAAACTGAAAGACAACACCTTCAACATAAAAAATAAAAAAATCTTCAAACTAAAAACAAGATCAGTGTATTTTATTGTATGCAAATTAACATCAATATAAACATTAAAAAATACGAAATCTGTAAAAATGGCATGGCGTCAGACCTTGTCTAATTTCAGGGGGAGAGAGAAGAATCATCATTAATATCAGCTCAAGGCTGATTCCTATGAGGTGAAGGTCAAACTCACCTTCACCCTCCAACCTTTTTACCAATTCTGACACCAGCCATCCCTCCCGCTACACTCTCTACTTCTCTGCTGTGTTCAGTAATTCATTGCAATGGCCACACAGAACTCACAGACCATACTCACGATTATGGGGTTTATTAGGGAAGTAATCGGTTACAATTCAAGATCAAGATCAATGTGGAAGTAACAGGAACAACTCCGGAGATAGTTCTTTGATCAGGACAACTTCTTGGCTGCTGTCTCCAGGCCTTCACTCTCAGCCTGGGCCCCCGCTCTTGGGTCTGGCCTCTGCCCCGGCTTGGGCAAATGTTACAAAGCTTTTTAGCTCTGTTGATAAGTGCCCGGAGGCACCCCACTCCACCAGGAAGCGTCCTGCCTGAAAGTGCTCAGCTCCCTCTCAGTGGGTTTCTGCCAAGTGCCTGGAGGCGCTCCATTCTGCCATCAAGCAAGCAAGCCTCCTGCCCAAAGGCTCTCAGCTCTCTCACTCCGTGAGCTGGAAGCCCACTGCACAGTCTTGTACCGGTCTTCTGGTTCTGCCGCTGCTGGACCGTGCCATGCTTGCTGCCGCTTCTCACCATTTTCGGTATTACAGCTCTGCCTCCTGGGTCTAGGAGGTTCTCAGTGCAGAGACCTAGGATCCAAAGGACATGCTCCACTCCTGGGTCTTCTTCATGGTAGTGAGGCCCCCTCCAACCTCTGGGATTGATTCCCTTTAAGCCTAGTGAGGATGGCAAAATTGACCAATCCCCTATAAGGGTTCTGCACACCTTATCTGCACAGTCTCATCCCCACAAGGGTTTTATACACCTTATTTGCATTAGTAGCTTGTCCAATCACCTCGGTGGGCCACAAGCACTTTATATGCATAGTTCCACCCAATCATTTTGTGGGAGTTACCAGACCATGGCTAGAAGGGCCATATAATAGCAATTCATTGCACCGCAAAATCACACATACTCGAGGCTTTTCACTGCAGCCTTATTTGTAACAGCCGAAGATTGTAAGAAAATTAAACTTAGCCTGGATTGAACAAGTAAAAATCTGTCCAGCCATTCATGAAACTGGAGTAAGGAACAATGACAAAGATAGCTGCACAGTTACCATAGAACAGTTACTTTTCCCCAACACAGAAGGCAGCTCTAATGACCCCTTCTTTGAGTTACTATTGATTTCTTACTGAGAATCTTTGAATCAGAAAAGGGTTTGGTTTCCAGCAAAGGGTCTGGTTTTTGGTTTGAAGAATCTTTGTTTTCTAAATTCAGAAACTATCAGAAATTAGCTGTTTGAACATATATCAGTAAGATTGAAACATTCCATCTGTCTTGTTTTCTTTTTTTTTTCCCTGAACACAGAGTCTTGATTTACAACTTAGGCACTAAGCTTCAGATAAAGGGTTCCTGGGCACAACATTCCACATCTATCTTAATTTTACTGTTTAAAGAAATAGGACTCTGGGTGATTGGCAGTCCTGCTTTGCTTTGAAACTATCAAAACTCTGCTTCAATTAAATTTCATCTAAATTCCACCCTTCCTCAGAATCAATAATAACTCTTCCTTTTGCTTTGTTTGTTGAGGCACCCATGGTTTCTCTGCTCTGCAGTCTCCCTCATTGCAACAAGTCACAAAACCTGATTTTGTCAGACTATAGGTTTGTTCATGCTGTTCTTAGGCTCTTTGGCTAGGATAATTGGAGGCAACATAAATTCTATGCAGAAGAGACAGGTTGAATAAAGTATCATACATCCATTAATGCTGGGCTCTTCAGCCAGAAAAAAGGGTAAGGGAGATAACTAATGAACTAATATAGACTGATTCCTAGTATATATTATTACATAGGAAAAAGTACATTCATGTGACAATAACATAACTGATAAATAAATGGGGCGGGTGGAGGAGGGGAAAATATTTCTGATAAACACCGAAAGGTTAAACCAGAAACTAAACAGGAATGGTTAGCTGCTGGCGGTGATTTTTAATCAAGCACAGGAAATATGTGAGGAAATGAGCATTCTGAATACCTTTTTATACGGTTTTGACTTCTGAACCATGTAAAGATTTTATAAAGAAATACACTAATTCAAAATGAAAGCAAATCGTAAAATTAAATGCAAACAAACACAAATAACAGTATATCAAAGTGATGACCATGCAGAGAAGAGAGTTAGGGTTCAAGGAAATGTTAGAGCACGAGTTTAAGGAAATGTTTGAGCACAGTGCTCTTAAGTTTATATCCTTACTAGAAATCTATACTCTATAATAAGGACATAAAGAAACGCAAAGAAACACAATACTTTACTGAGTAATTTTACAGTTGGTAGTGATATTGGTATGTTTTTGAAAATACTCTATAGACATCATAGGGTAAAATAAATAATATAGTGATGTTATTAGGAACCAAGGTGTTTATTATAAAGGAGACACAAATATAAAATAAGAGAAAGTATGAAAATAACCTTATAATGTTACATTGGGAATAAACCAAAACTCATTACGGTGGAGTCAATTCTGACTCATACGGATCCTATAGAACAGAGCAGAACTGCCCCCTAGGGTTTTCAAGGCTGTATTCCTTTCGGAAGCAGACTGCTACAACTTTCCAGGTGGAATAGCCCACCTTCCAGTTAGCAGCCAGGCGCTTAACCACTGTGCAACCAGGGCTCCTTGTACTGGGAATAGAGTTTAAATATACGATGTAAGAAAATATATATCCTTGATGTCTACTTAAAGGCCCAGACACAATTATATGCCTGTAGCATTGAATACATGTATCGCACAGATCTTGCTTTCTAAAAGGAACCAGGTCTTTTAGAGGAATGGTTGATTCCAGATATAGAACAGGAAAGTACAAAAAGTGTAGAACCAGGGACAATTCTGCACTCAAAAGAGTAATAGGGTTGTGTCAAAGGGACACAGGAAGCCTCTTAGAAGGGCCACCCTTGGCCAAAAACCAAAAACCAAACCCGTTGCCGTGCAGTCGATTCCGACTCATAACCTTTTGGTTAGCAGTCGTAGCACTTAACGGCTACGCCACCACGGTTTGCACCCTTGGCCAGATGTGGGACAATTCGAGCACCAAAACGAATCACAGCAACTGATTATAATGTAGTGAAAGAAAAAAAGAAAAACCCAAGAATACACTGTGATACTTCAAAAAGAACAGAGGGGGGAAAGAGAGAGAGAGAGAAGGAAAGCTCTTGTTCATAGGAAACTGCCAGTTAGAATGAGAAGCAATGACAGAAAAAGCCAGAGCAATTCCACCCGGTGCTCATCGCAACACGCTAGAATCGCCTGACCGCTAAGGACAGGACGACACTAGGGCCACGGCCTCTGTGACTCACGACGGAGTTGCTTTTCCTTCTGCAGAACGGCCACAAATGCTGTTTTGGTGGCTTCTGAAGGAAAGAGCACAGCTGATGAAAAGGCTTCGCTGAATGCGCCCTGACCACATTTCCCGTCCCGCCTCCTCCAGCGACCGACGCTCAGAGCCGCCGCGCGACCCCGGCAGCTCCGGATGAGGCGAAAAGGGCCAGATCTCGGATGAAGGGCCACGGCTAGAGAGCGCTCGTGGAAGGCAGGGCAGACCCGAACGGCGCATGACTCCAGGATGAGTGTCGTTGGGCCCTGCACCACCCACTTTGCCCCCCGCCCCCGGCTCCCGCTGCGCTGCACCTGGGCACGGCCAGACGCGGAGATACTCGAAAACTTACCTCAGTCAGACGCTTACAGGAGCGCGCCGTAAGATGGCCGCCGGCTGGGACGCGCACGCTCAGACGCGCAGCCCACTTGGGGTTCTGCGCTGCACACAGCGTTAAGGACCCGGGCTTCGGAGGTTGCTGCGAGCCTGGCGGTGGTCACCTCTCCCCGCTGTGAGCTGAGGAGAAATACTTTTTCATCCCGGAAAGATGCAGCTGGATCATTTGTTACTGAGCCTAGAGCTCCTGGCATTGGGTGGGGAGGGAGGGCGCGGTGCATAAAAATTAGCACTAGGAGAGCACAGTCCACCCTAAGTCGTGGTTTGAATCCTGATCGTGTCATTTTCACGTGTTAGCTTTGGAAACTCTAGGATGAGACAATAGCAGTATCTACCTTATAGAGATTGCTGAGGATTGACTGAATTAACAGCAACTTTGGTGGTACAGTGGTTAAGAGCTCAGGCTACTAACCAAAAGGTCAGTGGTTTGAATCCACCAGCCGCTCCTTGGAAACCCTATAGGGCAGTTCTACTCTGTCTTATAGGGTTTCTCTGTGAGTCAGAGTAGAGACGCTATGTGACAGAGTGGAATTGCCCCATAGGGTTTTCTTGCCTGTAATCCAGGTCTTTCTCTTGCAGAGCTGCTGGCTGGGTTCAAACCGCCAACCTTTCAGTTAGCAGATGCGCACTTACTTAATTATTGCACCACCAGGGCTCCTTGTCTGATACACAGAAGTCAATATTTTTCACCTTAGGAAAAAGAAAGAGAAAAACAGCCCTATGTAGTAAATTACACAACAAATTAGGTCTTTGTCCTTGATTCCGGGGAGATAACCTCTAAACCCTTGAAATCTCCCGAATGACTGGAATACCTCTGATGTTCATGGAGGACTCCAGTACACACCTTATAAAAAACCAAAAAACCCGTTGCTGTCGAGTTGATAGTGACCCTATACGACAGCGTAGAACTTCCCCATAGGGTTTCCAAGGAGCAGCTGGTGGATTCCAGCTGTTGCCCTTTGGTTAGCAGCTGTAGTGCTTAACCACTAGCCACCAGGGCTCTGAACACACCTTATAGCATATCTTAAAGGGACCACTCAGGGTGTGAGGCTCAGAAGACCTATTAGCCAGACCTCCGCTTGACCTGATGGCACTTGCCTGCTACCAAAAGGTTGGCGGTTCAAACTCACCAGTCTGCTTCCACAAAGATTAAAACCCATTGCTGTCGAGTCAATTCCACCTCATAGCAACCCTATAGGACAGAGTAGAACCGCCCCACAAGGTTTCCAACGAGTGGCAAGTGGATTCTAACTGCTAACCTTTTGGTTAGCAGCCATTGCTCTTAACCACTATGCAACCGCTGTTCCTCTTAAAGACTATAGCCTTGGAAACCCTATGCAGGCAATTCTACTCTGTCCTATAGGATCGCTATGAGTCGGAATCTACTCGACGGCATGCAACAACATGTTTAACTTCATAAGAAACTGCCATCTGTTTTTCCAAGGGGCTGTAACATTTTGTATCCCCACCAATGACATGTGATAATTCCAGTTGCTGCTCAGATTAGGAGAACCTGCTTTATGGAGGAATCTAGCACACTTCTGCTTGCTACTGGCTTCAGGGGAGGAAATTCAGGTGAACAGCTCACTGTCGGGCAGTCCCATATTTCCTATTCAGAGAGTTTGGGATTTAGCAATCTGGATAAGGCCACAGGTCCAAACGTGTGGGGTTCCAGGCTGTGCCACCACTGCTCAAACAGAGCTGGAGAAAGCTTGCAGTTTCCAGGTGCTGTGCCCTGCAGGAGCCCAGCACTGTAGAACCAGCAGGAAGCAACGTGGTAGGGGAAGTGCCCTCTCCAGAAGTCTGGCAAGTGATCACACTGAAGCCAGATAGGGCTGCCCCTTCTTCCTCCAGTGACTTTCATTGTCCTACATACACTGGTAACTGATAAAAGAGAACTAAAGGCCCAGCTCCATTATCACAGAACAAGTAAAAATAGTGTTTGCAGCAGAGAAGTTGATAACCAGGACTATGGTAAAAGCATGGCTTCGTCTCATGTTGGTTTTCTATGAGTGACAGAGCAGTCCCTAGCAACACCAAGGCTTAGTTCTTGGCACCCAACTTGATCTCTCACCCATCAGGGGCATAAAGTGTCTGTGTA
The DNA here is from genome assembly GCA_030035585.1 of Dugong dugon. Taxonomy (NCBI): domain Eukaryota; kingdom Metazoa; phylum Chordata; class Mammalia; order Sirenia; family Dugongidae; genus Dugong; species Dugong dugon. Next base: position 13,356,333 of record CM057462.1, on the reverse strand, counting down.
ACTGTCTGCTTCTGATGCCAACTCTAAATCTCTTCTGACACCACAAATGCAGCTTTTTGCTCTAACCACCAGGAGCTAGGTCTGCACGGATGTCTATCATGGACCAGCAGGCTCATTTGATTTTTTATTGGGATTTAATTCCCTAGGGTGATTGATTGAATCACTGGTCACATGACTGAACTCACTTTCCAGCCCCCTTCCTTCCTTGGAGGTCTGGCAGAACCCTATTGCTGACGAGTGTATTCCGACTCATAGCAACCCGATAGGACAGAGTAGAACTGCCCCATAGGATTTCTAAGGCTGTAAATCTTTATGGAAGCAGACTGCCACAACTTTTTCCCACAAAGCGGCTGGTGGGTTTAAACCACCAACCTTTTGGTTATTAACCGAGCGCTTAACCACTGTGTCACCAGGGCTACTTAAGTTAAACATATATCTACATATGCTTTCCATATGACATAACAATCCCCATTTTTATGTTCACATGAAAGCCTGTGCATGAATATTTACATCAGTTTTATTCATAAAACTGGAAACAACTCAAATATCCTTCAACTTATAAATACACCAACTGTGGTATTCTACACAATGGAGTACTACACAGCAGTAAAAAGGAAAAGACTCTCACTACATTCATCAGCACAGATAAATCTCAAATGCGTTATGCCAAATTAATGGAGCCAGAATCAAAAAGCTACATGCTACATGATATGTATAGGGATGGTTGCCAAGGAATCATGGTGAGGGGGAGGTTTGAATAAAAAGGGGCAGCGCTAGGGAGTTTATTGGAGGGAGGAGATACTGACTGTACTTTCATTGTACTAGGTACCACAAATGTACCTACCAGAAAAATGTTTACCTGTGGTACCAGAAAGATGTTTACCTGTGTTTTATTGACTATGCAAAGGCATTTCATTGTGTGGATCATAACAAATTGTGGATAACATTGCAAAGATTGGGAATTCCAGAACACTTCATTGTACTCATGAGGATCATGTACATAGACCAAGAGGCAGTTGTTCCACAGAATAAGGGGTTACTGCATGGTTTAAAATAAGGAAAAGTGTGCATCAGGGTTGTATCCTTTTGCCATACTTATTCAATTTGTATGCTGAGCAAATAATCCAAGAAGCCAGACTATATGAAGAAAAACAGGGCATCAGGATTGGTAGAAGACTCATTAACAACCTGTGATATGCAGATGACACAACCTTGCTTGCATAAAGTGAAGAGGACTTGAAGCACTTATTGATGAAGATCAAAGACTACAGCCTTCAGTATGGATTATACCCCAACATAAAGAAAACAAAAATCCTCACAGCTGGATCAATAAGCAACATCATGATAAATGGAGAAAATATTGAAGTTTTTAAGGAGTTCATTTTACTTGGATCCACAATCAACACCCATGCGAGCAGCAGTCAAGAAATCAAAAGACACATTGCACTGGGCAAATTGCTGCAAAAGATCTCTTTAAAGTGTTTAAAAGCAAAGACGTCACTTTGAGGACTAAGGTGCACCTGACCTAAGCCATGGTATTTTCAATTGCCTCATATGCATGAGAAAGTGGGACAATAAATAAGGAAGACCAAAGAAGAATTGACGCCTTTGAATTCTGGTGTTGGCAAAGAATATTGAATCGACTGCCAGAAGAAGGAACAAATCTGACGTGGAAGAAGTACAGCCAGAATTCCCCTTAGAAACAAGGATGGCGAAACTTTGTTTCCTGTACTTTTGACATGTTATCAGGAGGGACCAGTCCCTGGAGAAGCACATCATGCTTGGTAAAGTAGAGGGTCAGTGAAAAAGAGGAAGATCCTCAAGGAGATCGATTGACACAGTGGCTGTAATGATGGGCTCGAACATAGCAACTATTGTGAGGATGGCACAGGCTCCGACAGCATTTCATTCTGTTGTACACAGGGTCTCTATGAGTCAGAACCAACTCGATGGCACCTAACAGCAACTAAGTATATGACGTGATGCATTTGTGAAAATTCATACAACTGAATATTCCAAAAGTGAAGTAGTTTTTTAATTTAAAAAATAAGAAATCACTCATAATCTCACTTTCAAGGGGGAATTCCTGTTAATGTTGTAGGATAGACAGTCTCTACAAGCTGGTTTGTCAGTCTTTATAAAGTTTAAAGCAGTTTTATGTAAATATTTTGCAAGATGTCACCATCATTTACACACTATTTTATACTCTGCCTTTCTCACAGAATTATGGTATGATTGCCTCTCCTGTGGACCAAACTTTTATGAAAAAAAATTATTTATTGGCAGCACAATATTCTAACGTGTGACCAGGCATTAGTATCTAACAACTTCCTTCCTGAAGGACACTGACTCCCATGGTATCCAGTATCACTACTATCAACAAGCACCATCATGGTGGTCAGGGATTTCCATAGGATGATCCTAGAAGGGGAATTGCTGGGTCATGGGGAGGCCTAATTTGAGGGCTTCTGCTTACCAGGGCCACTATTTCCTAAGCCCCTTACATGAAGAGTCACCAAGGCATGTTGAGCTCAGTATGAGGCATAGAGTGACCCTGGATAAACTTCCAGGCCTGAATAGCCCCTTATCTGATGCCCGCTACTACAGCAACTCTGGCTGGACTGTCATCCAGGATCTGCAGCAGGTGTGCATTTTCCAAATGGAGCAGCAGCCACCTTCCAACCCAGCCCAGCAATTGCAACCTCTTCCCCTTACCTTGCACACTCTCTTGGACCCTCAGAATTACCAAAACCAGAAGTCTGTGCCTGAACAGAGGCTCTGTGCCTGTGCAGGGCAGAAGCACCACTGCTGCTAGGTCAGGGTATAGGTTTGTGTTGGCCCACTGTCCCTTTGGGCCCCAAAGATGAGTCCTCCTTCCAGGCAAACCTAACTTCCCACAGCACCATTTGAGAAAGGGCATGTCTAAGGGATGCTGAGAATTTAGGTTAGAATTTTCTGTGCAGTTCCTCCTCAGTAAATGAGGGATCATAATAATAGTTGTAGAGGACAAATGAGAGAAGTAATGCAAAAAATGTTCACTACAACACTACACATCCAGTACAATCCTGATTCTGTTAAAAACATAGCATTGTATACAAACAAGGCTGAAAGGAAATAGCTGAAATAACAAAAGTGGTGGGATTCTGAAATTTGGGGGTTTTCTTTATACTTTTCTTTCTGTTAAAATTAAGTTTTCTACAAAGAAAATATACTGCTTTATATTTTGAAAAAATACTAAAATTTTAAGAATACAGTTGATAAGAAGAAAACACTTCAATATACACATGGATTGATGAGATTTTGTAATGAAGACACTTTTATATTAGTGAACCACAATGCAGTTTTCGTACTTATCCAAATTTATTTGTTCGAACTGAAAGACTATATAGAGAGTTACTTATCACCTCAAATTTATACCAGAAAATAAAAAGTGGAAATTAACGCACATGGGGATAAGGCACTGGTAAATTCCTACTTCTAACTTTGATAATATTTCTCCCTGGTGTGAATTTCATTGTGCACAAAAAAAGAAATGATGTTTGACCACAGGCTTTCTCACATTTCATAAAGTCATAAAGTATCTCCACTGTGTGAGGTTTCATAGGCATCCTAAGGGAGTAGGGACACTGAAGGCTTCCCCTGGTCTTTTACATTCATTTGATCTCTCCACAGTGTAAAGTCTCACATGTTGCCTAAGAAGTGAAAAAAATTCGTAGATGTTCCCTCGTCATTTACATTTACATGGTTTTCTTCCAGTGGGACTTCTCAAATGTTCATTAGAGGTAATTAGTTTAGATTTCCCATGTGTGTGAATCCTCACAGCTTGGAAATTATGGGGGGAGAAAAAAAACTTTCCCACATCACATTCCTTACACTTATATAGTTTCTCACCCATGTGTCTTCTGTTAGGTTTTTGACAAAGGAAGGATGACTGAAAGCTCTCCAACATTACTTAAACATGTATATTGCTTTCCTGTGGTGTACCTTCTCACATGTCTTCAAAAGCCTGTGGGACAAATGAAGACTTTCAACATTCCTTACAGTTGTGAGGTCTGACTCTGCTGCAAGTTCTTATATGTGTAATGAGGGCTGAGGACCAAATACAGGCTTTCCCACATTCCTTACACTCATAAGGCCTCTCTCCACTGTGAGTTCTTCTATGTGTAGTGAGATGATGAATGACTAAAGGCTTTTTCACATTCCTTATGTTCATAAGGCCTCTCTCCACTCTGATGTCTTTTGTGTTCTGTAAGGTAAGAAGAAAGAGCAAAGGCTTTCCCACATTCCTTACATTCACAAGGTCTCTCACCACTCTGAATTCTTATATGGTTGGTGAGATTTGAGGACTTACTAAAGGCTTTTCTACATTCTCGACATTCATAAGGCCTTTCTCTGCTGTATATTTTTTATGTGTTGTGAGGGCTGAGGATTAGATAAAGGCATTCCCATATTCCTTACATTCATAAACCTTCTCTCCATTGTGAGTTCTTCTATGGTTTGTTAGGTTTGAGGAATAACGGAAGGCTTTCCTACATTCTTTACATTCACAGGGCTTCTCATCACTATGAACTTGTGCATGTTCAATAAGGCCTGACCACTGAGTGAAGGCTTTCCCAAATTCCTTACATTTATAAGGCTTCTCTACAGTGTGAGTTCTAATATGTTTAGTGAGAGATGAGGAATAACTAAAGGCTTTTCCACACTCCTCCCATTCATAAGGCCTCTCTCCAGTGTGAGTTCTTTTATGTAGGATGAGGGATGAGGAATGATGAAAAGCTTTCCCACATTCCTTACATTTATAATGCTTATCTCCGCTATGAACTTTTCTATGTAAAGTGAAGGATGAGGGATGAGTAAAGTTTCCCTGCATTCTTTGCATTCACGCTTACAGCCTCTCCCATGTGTCTAAAAGGATGAGTTATAACAAAAGTCTTTCCCACGTTCTTTACATTGATAGGGTTTCTTTCCAGTAAAAGTTTTCACAGCAGTGCTTAGATAAGAGGAAGACCTACAAGCTTCTCCACATTCCTTACACTGATGGAGTTTGTACCAAGTGTAAGATCTGATGTGATGCTAAATGATGAATGATCCGTGTAGGCTTTTACACACTCACGATATTCAGAAAATTTTACTTTAGTAGCAGTTCGTTGGAGCACAGTAAGATTTGGAATTGTGCTAAAGGTTTTTCTACATTGATTACCTTCATTACTTTCATGGAGGCTCTCTACTGCATGATTTCTGTTAAAAATAGGCAGTATGCTGTTAGGATTAAATTTGTTATCATTTTACAATTACCGTACAGAGAGAATGTGTATGTTTTCTGCCGGAAGTTGTCTCATTTTGCATAGGTTGAATCATCTGGCAGAGGGCACTACCTTTACTGTCACAGTGTTTTTGAAATACGGGGCTTTCAGATAGATAACTGCATAAAGTGATGTTTAGAATACTCAACACTTCACTCACATTTATGAAAATATTATATTAAGAAAATTTTGTAAATACACAATTTTAGAGCACACACTCTATATATATACACATATATAGATGGCATGACATCTTAAGATTCTCTTCTGTGGGACTACAGTCTCTTCTGAGGCACTACAACCTCTCGTGTGAATGACACTCACCTCACATGTCTGCCTCCATTGTTGTGCTCATCTTCAATAACATGGAATTTGCAGATTTCTCCTAACATGGAGGACCAGGAGTCATTCTTCATTAATCACACTATTATATGTTCACTGAATAACTTTTCTCCATTATTATCCCTTCAAGAAACTGACCCAATGATTTTAAGTGGAGTTTCACAATATGAAACAAAAAGGTAAGGAAATTTATGAAGAACTGGGCATCTGTGAGCAAAGAAAAACCAAGGCATTTGATTGTTTCAGGACTTTAGTAATGGTCAAAAGGGTAAGCAATTTACTAAAATAATTACATGGTGATTGAGAGTGATAGTGATATAAATAAGCTATAATTAGGAGAGCAAAGTAGAAAGGTATTGGACAAATTATATATGTTAACTTAAAAAGGAAATGGGGAAAGTCTTTCCGTAACACAAAAGGTATGAGAGGATTGATGAAAAATCAAAATAGTAAGCTCAGGTATCTGTGGAAGTTTGGCCTGCTCAGACCAAAAGAGACTTTTTCTAATTGATTTATTCAAATGTAATTTCCTTTGAGCAGAGCTGGTCCTTTAAAGGATTACTGCCTTCTTTGGCTCCCTGACACAGTAGCTCTGGATAAATCCCATCTCTATGCTCCTCAGGTCTTACCTTGTTTCTCTGGGAGAACAAATGGGTGTGGCTGACATGGTGCTCATAGGGAAAGGCAGATCATGAGTGCAGACAGTGCAACACAACAAACATTTCCCTGACATTGAGCTAACACTTTGGTTGCCAAAGTTTCTGGAGATAGGCAGGTACGAGTTTATTTGCAGCAAAATAATCATGACAAATTTTTAATATACACAGTAGAACTCTACCAAGGTCCTAAACCACAAATCTCTCTGTGCCCCAAAGTGACACCTGAAGCCAATGTTCACACTTGGAACACTTGAAGAGCCTCAAGACTTCTAACCACGAGAGAAATTTAAAAGTCAGTTTAATACATAGATTTTTACGGTAATGTGGAAGCCACTAGAATCTACATTTCGTGAGGGCTGTGACCATGTTTATCTTGTTTGCCAATGTATTCCCATTTCTCAACCCAAATCCTGGAACTAGGTCAATGAATATGATACATTTTTTCATCAAAAGAGCACATAAAAAAATAATAATCCCATCCTTACCTACTGAGGCCAGGTTTCTGAAGGTTTCCATCATCACATTTCTGTAGATCTTCCTCTGAGTGAGATCTGACAAAATCCACTTGTCCTGGGTAAAGTCCATGGCCACATCCTCAAAGACCACTGAGTCCTAAAATATCCCACAAATTCTTTCAGCAAGGTACCTGTCATGGATTGAATTGTGTCCCCCCAAAATATATGTCAACTTGATTAGGTCATGATTCCCAGTATTGTATGATTGTCTACCTTTTGTCATCTGATGTGATTTCCCTATGTGTTGTATATTCTATCATTATGATGTAATAAGATGGATTATTTGCAGTTATATTGATAGGATCTACAAGATTAGATAGTGTCTTAAGCTAATCTCTTTTGAGATATAAAAGAGAGAAGCGAGAAGAGACATGGGAACCTCATACCACCAAGAAAGAAGCACCAGGAGCAGAGTGCGTCCTTTGGACCTGGGGTTCCTGTGTGGAGAAGCTTCTAGTCCAAGGGAAGATTGATGACAAGGACCTTCCTCCAGAACTTACAGAGAAAGCCTTCCCCTGGAGCTGATGCCCTGAATTTGGACTTGTAACCTACTAGACTGGGAAAGAAAAAATTTCTCTTTGTTGAAGCTATCCACTTGTGATATTTCTGTTATAGCAGCACTAAATGCTAAGACAGTACCATATTCCCAAATTGTGCAAAAGGGTGGGTAAGTATGACAATCCTGGGGAAAAGAGAATGCATAGGAACTTGACACACGGTTCTGTGTTCTACCAAATTACTCCAGGGTTTAGCCATCAGCCTCTTCCCTTCACTGCTTACATTCATTTCCTCACTGACTGCATCCTGTATCACAGATTTAGCAATACTTCTAACACTCTGATCTTATCTCTCCACAGTTTGTGACTGGTTGCAGTCTTATTCCTCTCTGTCTTTATGGTCTAGAACAGCCTCATCACATAGCAGAAATGAGATAAATGCTCTATAAATGAAAGACTTATTTCCAGATCATCACTTCTTAGTGAAAACAAAAACAAAACCAATTTGAGCCCTGGTGGCATAGTGGTTAAGAGTTCAGTGCTAACCAAAATGTTGTCAGTTCGAATCCACCAACCGCTCTTTGGAAACCATATGCAGCATTTCTGCTCTGTCCTATAGGGTTGCTATGAGTTGGAATAGACTTGACAGCTATGAGTTTGGTTTTTTTGGTTTATAAAACCCACCAGAACCCTCAACAAAACATGAAGCACAGGGTGAAAGTGGGATGAGATATTAATTGGGAAACACTGAGGGACTGACAGTTTCTCTTTGCCCTTCACTAGCCATGAGAGGCCCAAAGGCCCACAGAAACAAACTGGCAACCCACGCCCTGAGCTGATCATATTTTCTTGAAGAACTCTAGGTCTTCAGGAAGTGACAGAACCACCTGCCAGAAGGAGAATATTCTTTTGGAATATTATGAATTTTTACTTGTCTGTCACTTATTTTTCAGTAATTCAGCAGTTGCACTATCATTCTCTCTGTCCCTTCCATGGAGGCAGACAAGGGTATTAAGACATTAGGCAGACCTCAAGTAAGACACAGGAAACCTGAGAATCCAGACCTCCCCATAATTCCTATTCTTACAAGCATGGATGCTGCTGCACACCAATTATTAGTAATTATTCCCCTCAACAACCATACATGCAGATACCCATACAAACAGACCCTAAGGTTACAAGGCTATAGGTCTGACCCAAAGTGGGGGCCTGTGGGTGTTGTGGGTGGTCTGTCAGGTATGGCATGGGAAAGGGAGACTCAGGCAGGAAGGCCAGAAAACAGAATTTAGCACTCATAAGTCCCAGAGAGGGAGGTACAGCACACCTTGATACAGGGACACACAGGGGGTTGCAGCTGGGGACAAGGCAACAAGTTGGAACCATAGGACAGGGCTTATGTATGGTAAGCAGGATGGGGCCTTGGGGTTAGCACACACTGTAGTCTTATTTGTCAGTTTAAAAGTTTCTAGTACACTAGCACAGGAAAAGAGAGGAGCTTTTATCACCAGGGATCTTATGGAACATGGTCAAGAGGGGCTGGCCGTTGAGAGATTGGGTTATAAAATAACAATGGGGTCTGTATCATAGAAAACCATATGCGGCATGCTGGGAAGGCTAGTTAGAGACTACAATTTTTGAGAGACTATGTGACAAGATAGAAACGGCCATGTCACAAATGGAGTGAAAAGGCTACTATGAGGAATTAATGGATGCTGAGGCAGCAAACTTTGTAAGCCACACATTTGCCCTATGACATATAATATGTCAAAAAGCCCTATCTCCACAAGAGTCAAAAGAACATGTTCTGTTCTTAGATGACCATGAAGAACAGATTAAGATTCTCATTTTGGAAGTAAGTTAATTGAAGTTTTAGTTGTTAATTTGCCTATGAATCCTGAAACAGAGATTTACATACCAGTTCTCTAGAGGCTCCACTCCAAAATTTTCTCATATTTGTAGCCCCTGATAGGCACACAGGCCTGACTACCTGAACTGTGACCACCAGAATCACCCAGGCAGCAGGATCCTCTAAGGGCTGGCCTCTGTGAAATAGCATCAACTCATTGGCTTCCATATACAATGAATAGAGAAAAGACTGCTACACTGTAAATCTGATGCTAAAATGTGACTCAACAGTACAGCAGCTGTACAATCTGAAGGCTCCTCTTGTTAGAGCAGGGGGTGAATTGAATAGCCAAGGCCATCTCTAACTTCCACCTAGAGCCAAAATTCAAAAATCTTCTCCACTGCAGTGGGTCAGGTTACGTATTTTAAAGCCATCAAAAACCCTAACATTAATTACTACCATATATTAATGATAAATATTCCATTATTGAGCAACTGTAATATATGATGATGAAGATCAAACAGTACAGCCTTTAGTATGGATTACACCTCAACATAAAGAAAACAAAAATCCTCAAAACTGGACCAATAAACAACTTCATGATAAACGGAGAAAATATTGAAGTTGTTGAGGATTTCATTTTACTTGGATCCACAATCAGTAATAATCAATAATAAGCAGCAGACTCATTGCATTCAGCAAATCTACTGCAAAAGACCCCTTTAAAGTGTTAAAAAGCAAAGATGTCACTTTAAGGACTAAGGTGCACCTGACCCAAGCCATGATGTTTTCAATTGCCTCGTGTGCGTGTGAAAGCTGGGCAATGAATAAGAAAGACCAAAGAAGAATTGATGCCTTTGAAATATGGTCTTGGTGAAGAATATTGAATATACCATGGACTGCCAAAAGAACAAACAAATCTGGTTTGGAAGAAGTACGACCAGAATGCTCCTTAGGAGCAAGGATGGCGAGACTTCGTCTCACATACTTTGGACATGTTGACGGAGGGTTCAGTCCCTGGAGAAAGACATCATGCTTGGTAAAGTAGAGGGTCAGCAAAAAAGAGGAAGACCCTCAACAAGGTGGATGGACACAGTGGCTGCAACAACGGGCTCAATCATAACAACGATTGGGAGGATGGTGAAGGACCAGGCAGTGTTTCGTTCTGTTGTACAGGGGGTTGCTATGAGACGGAACGGACTCGATGGCATCTAACAACGGGAAGCAAAAACAAGGAAAACACTTAATGAGATGAATTGACACAGTAGCTGCAACAATGGGCTCAAACACACCAATGATTATGAGAAAGGTGCAGGACCAGGAATGTTTCATTTAGTATCGGTCCATCAGTTGTAAGAAGTATACCACACTAATGTAAGATGTGAATAATAGGTCAAACTGTGGAAGGGGAGATATGGAAGTAAGAGTAAGTGGAAACTCTTTGTACTTTCCATTCAAATCCTCTCAAGGCAAAACCATTTCCCACTGAAAAAAAAGGATGAGTCTGGAGACCCCAGACATGATCCAGCTGGATTCACTCTCCTGCCTCATGAGGTAATGAGGTCATGAGAGTGCCCAGCCCCACCCAGGACCCCACAAACAGAGTCAAGGTTCTTCCCTAACTAACTCTCTCTCCTTTTTTTTCAACCCACAACACAATGTGAGAGTAGTTTTAGAACAACACAGAAAAGCCTGCAGTTCCTGGGGGAAGCTGTCTTAGTTATCTAGTGCTTCTGTAATAGAAATACCACAAGTGGATGGCCTTAAAAAAGTGAAGTTTATTCTCTCACAGTCCAGCAGGCTAGAAGTCCAAAGGCTTTCTATTTCTGTCAGCTCTGGAAGAAGGTGCTTGTCATCAGTCTTCCCTTGGTCTGGGAGCATCTCAGTGCAGGAACCTCAGGTCTAAAGGAAGTGCTCTGTTCCTGGTGCTGTTTTTTTCTTGGTGGTATGAGGTCCCCATGTCTCTCTGCCTGCTTCGCTCTTTTATATCTCAAAAGAGATTGGCTTAAGACACTATCTAATCTTGTAGTTCTCATCAATATAACTGCCACTATTCCATCTCATTACATCATAGTGATAGGATTTACAACACATAGGGAAATCACATCAGATGACAAAATGGCAGACAACCATACAATACTGGGAGTCATGACCTAGCCAAATTGACAGATATTTTGGGGGGACACAATTCAATCCATGACAGAAGCCAAGAAAACTGTTTGCAGTTATGGAACAAGGATGGCTTTGGAGGGCCCGAGGCTCAGCCTCCTCAGCCAGAGCTGCTCCATCTTCAGGTTCCCATCAGGAGATTCTGTCACTAACACAGAGCACCAAGACGCAAGGTGGATATGTTAACACCCTCATAATGTGAATTTTGAGAAGTCATATATGGGAGTTGATTCCAGGCATCCAAGGCTTGAAAGATTACATTTGTGTAGAGAAAGTGTCCAGTGACTGTGCAGTAGGACATTAAGATGTCCCTTAGGGCTCAGTCATTTGGAACCCCTGTAATCTTTTTCCTCATAGAGGAAACATAGGGCTTAGAGCACACAACTGGACCCCCACAAAGTCATACCTTACCTCTGCTAAGAATAACCCAGTTTTCTTTAGTACTTACCATTCTTGGCTCCAGCTTCTAGAAGTCTAAGTGAATGTCCCAAGACATTAAGTGGCTTTTTGAGGTAAGAGGGATAGGAGTGGAATCAGGGTCAGAAGGCATAGTCTGGAGCCAGATGTACAATGTGTGGTCCACACAGCCAGAGAAGTTGAAATCCTTACTTGTGATGCACAGATGTGCAAGATGGATGTCCTTGATCTCCACTGGCCCAGACTGGACTAACTCTTCCTGTGCTACATTTGGGACCTAAAATGGAAGAAGAATGGGGAAGACACAGTGTTGAGTAAGGAGGGAGTGACAGGTTCTTAGCCTTCAGCTGTTTCTTTGGGCAGGGCTTCCTCTCAGGCTCAAGGCAATACTCCACCCTGAGGGTATTTGTATTTAAGGTAGAACAGGCTTCTAGAGCACACGCCTGTATTCTTCACACAAATACATAGGCCTCTTCCTTCTGGAAGCAAGATCACAGATGAAACAATATAGTCATACCAGTTCTGGTCAGGAAGGAAAACTTGAACTTAATTTCCTCTAGCGTGTCAAGAGCCTAAGAATGAGGTTGTCATTCACCTAGTTAACCTTGCTCCCTGTAAATCAACACAGACATTTATATTTGATATCAACATGGATGAATTTTCAAGGAGAACATATTTTTCAAGCTTGGTCAATAAATCCGTCATGCTTTGTTGATTATTATGTGCAGTTAAAACACTTCTGCTGTGCTTTGTTTTTGTTTTATTAATTTTCATTTCACTTGTAACATTTTAATACATGATCTGTTGATTTTACAATTATATATCTTTCTTCCTCTTAGACTCCCCCCCACAGTACCTCCAGTCCTCAAACTTTCCAGAAATCTCGGGGGGTTCTTGAACACTTTCTTTTCAACCTTATAATCGATCACTCAATCAATCATAAAATCATTTTCTCTTAAAAGCTGTCTCCTGCCTCAGTTCCTATTTCTTTCTATTCCTTCCCCACATAACTGAGTCCTACTCTTTTATTTCTTGGCATCAGTGTAAACGTTCCTCTCTCACATGGCCTTTATACAACTGTTGCTTTTGTTGTTAGCTGTGGTTGAGAGCTTGGCTGCTAACCAAAAGGTCATCAGTTCAAATCCACCAGCTGCTCCTTGGAAACTCTATGGGGTAGTTCTGCTCTGTCCTGTATGGTCACTATGAGTCAGAATCGACTCGATGGCAATGGGTTTATCAGGTGGTTTAGACATGGAGGATGGTTGTGGATCAGAAAGATGTTGTTTTTGTTAGGTGCTGTCAAGTTGGTTCCCACTCATAGCGACCCTATGTACAACAGAACAAAACACTGCCCGGTCCTGTGCTATCCTCACAATCCTTTTTATGCTTGAAGCCATTGTTGCAGCCACTGTGTCAATCCATCATCTCATTGATGGTCTTGCTCTTTTTTGCTGACCTTCTACTTTACCAAGCATGATGTCCTTCTCCAGAGACTAAAGCCTCCTGATAACATGTCTGAAGTATGTGAGATGAAGTCTCACAATCCTTGCTTCTAAGGAGCATTCTGGTTGAACTTCTTCGTTCTTTTGGCAGTCCATTGTATATTCAATATTCTTTGCCAACACCATAATTCAAAGGCATCAATTCTTCTTCAGTCTTCCTTATTCATTGTCCAGCTTTCGCATGCATATGAGGCTATTGAAAACACCACGGCTTGGGTCAGGAGCACTTTGGTTTTCAAGGTGACATCTTTGCTTTTTAACATTTTAAAGAGGTCTTTTGCAGCAGATTTGCCCAATGCAATGTGTCTTTTGATTTCTTGACTGCTGCTTCCATGGGTGTTGATTGTGGATCCAAATAAAATGTAATCCTTGACAAGTTCAATCCCTTCTCTGTTTATCATGATGTTGCTTAGTGGTCCAGTTGTGAGGATTTTTGTTTTCTTTATGTTTCTTTATGTTGAGGTGTAATCCATAGTGAAGGCTGTGGTCTTTGATCTTCATCAGTAAGTGCTTCAAGTCCTCTTCACTTTCAGCAAGCAAGGTGTGTCATGTCCATATCGCAGGTTGTTAATATGTCTTCCTCCAACCCTGATGCCCCGTTCTTCTTCATATAGTCCAGGTTCTCGAATTAGAATTATAATCCAAGAAGAAATGTGACTAGTGTAACTAAAGAACTGTTTTTTTTTTTTCTTTTCATTTTGATTAATTTTAACTGAAATAGCCACATATGGGTAGTGGACATCACAGCTCTAGTGGACTCAACAGAACCCTAAGTGACCAACACAACAGAAAGGGTCTAAAAGCTGCCATCACCACAATGCAGAGCTTCATAGGTTTTTGCTTCCTAGAAGCCTGTCACAAAGGGAAATACCCTTCCCCCCCCAAAAAAAAACCCATTGCCATCAAGTCGACTTCGACACATAGTGACCATACAGGACAGAGCAGAACTGCCCCATAGGGTTTCTAAGGAGCAGCTGGTGGATTCGAACTGTCAATCTTTTGATTGGCAGCCATAGCTCCTGACAAAAACAAAGGTAACATTCAGGTCCCTTTTGTTGTATTAACATGATAAGGTTAATGTCAACCTTAATTGGAACTGGAAGTTGATACTGTGGAATTATCTGAGGTGCAACTCTTAGATTCTGGACTAGGAAAATTCAGTGGTTTTAAATGTTGTGTTTAACACAAAGTGACTAAACCATAGGTCAAGAGTCCTTGGGGGAAAACCTAGTCCAAAAAGGGGGTACTTTCATATCTACTTCTAGGGAAGAGAGGGAAACAAATAAAAGATACACTTTTCTACAAATTTTGAGATTACAACTGGTATTTAGTGATCATTTTTCCTGTAGGCATTTTTGAAATTTTAAAAATATGCAATATTTTCACAATTTAAAATATAAGAACATTTATTTTCTCCCCATATTTATCATAATAATGATGATGATAATGACTATGAATATCTCTATTTGTTCAAGTGTAGCAACAAGAAACTTAGATTCTAGGCCTGACAGTACGTGGGCAAAAGGAAGAAAATTAAAATGTCATAGGGATGTGGGGAGGTATGTGGGCATATCAAAGATTTAATGCCAATCCTAGGCAGTGCTAATCTAGAGAAATAAAATCACATTTGAGGAACTGTAGTGGGGAAAGAATGGACTTTTAAATAAATGGTTTTGGATCAACCACTTGTTAATATAAAAAATAACAGGACTATTTTTACAACAAAAATTCCATAAAGTAGAATTCTAAATAGTAAAGAGAAATTATGTTAATAATATTGGAATTAGCAATGATTTCTCAAACAAGACACTTTTTTGAAATTGTATATGCAGTTGCTGCTTGACTCTTTAGCACTTATATATTTTTCCTATCCTTTGTTGTGTAAAATACTCATTAAATGTACATTTTACTTCTTGATCTTTAAAATTATTTCCTATAAATCATAACTTCCTCATAGTTACACATTTCACATTTACCTTAACATGAGAACTTCATAAAATAATTGTTACAAAGGATAAGGCATCTCTGCAATGCTGTGATGTGACTGACACTCTAGGATTTGTTTAAATATTTTGATTAGTTCCATAACATATGCCTTCCATTTTGCCCTCATTTCCAATATTTACTGTTGTGACACTTGGAACATACTCAGTTTCTGCTCCAAGAAGTCTTCACACTATTAAGAAGTGTGGCTTGCTCTTAGCAAAAACCGTGGTTGACTCACCAGCATCCAACGTGGGACAGATCTGTCTCAGCCAGTCCTTCAGATCTGAGAGAACATGGTGTAAGATCTCTATAAATCCCACTCATCTATATTAAACTTGTTCAGCCACATCACATTTTACATCTCATGAAAATGAATTGGCCATAGAATTGTTTCTCACACTCTCGTCAAGGAAATTTCTACCTCACAGTCAAATTCCTTCAAATATGCCTCTTACTAAAATCTTCCTTCTGAAGTAGGGATGACTATGGTCCTAAATGCACGTACTAGTCCAATTCATGGTTAATTCTACAGCTATCTTAAAGACTTACACACATTATAATTGTGTGCCACCTAGTCGATTCCCCTTCATAGCGACACTATAGTACAGAGTAGAACTGCCCCATAAGGCTTTCTAGGCTATAATCTTCATGGGGGAAATATTCCTCACAAGAAGGAGCCCTGGTGATGCAGTGGTTAAGCAGCTCTGCTGCTAACCAAAAGGTTGGTAGTTGGAACCCACCACCTAGCTCCTCCGTGGAAGAAAAATGTGGCAGTCTGCAGGAGAAAGATGTGGCAGGGTCACTATGAGTCGGAATTCACTCCATGGCAATGATTTTTATTTAATGAATCTAGTAGTTCCAACTCATGTTTCTAAATTCTTCATCTGTCTTAAATACCTATAACCATTAAAGTGGCGGCGGGGGGGGGGGGGGGAGGGATATATTCCTCATCATAATCTTGCTTTGTATGATCAGTAATGTTTAACAAAAGTCCTACCTTGATGAACCATGGAAACTCTGGTGGTGTAGTGGTTAAGTGCTACCGCTGCTAACCAAAAAAAAAAAGTAGGCAGTTTGAATGCACCAGGCGCTCCTTGGGAACTCTATGGGGCAGTTCCATTCTGTCATATAGGGTCACTATGAGTCGGAATCGACTCGACTGCAACCGGTTTGGTTTTTTGGTTTTTTGGTGAAGTACAGAAAACAAAGGGGAGCATGTGAGATACAGACTGGAGGAGGTTGGAGCAGGGCATTTAGACACAGGCTAACTAACCAGGGCTCTGACGAGTCCCATGACTCTGCATTTCTCACAAACTCGCAAGTGAAGCTGATTCTGGAAATCACACTTCTGCATAGTGAGGCGTAAACACGATTTTACCTGTTAAAGCACCAACAGACCTAGGCCCACTCCACCTACCCAGCCACCACCGCTGAGGCACTTAGTAAGCAGCTGCGGCCTCGGTGATAGTGGGCCAAGTGGGGCAAGGCCCTCTTGTCTTAGTCATCTAGTGCTGCTCTAACAGAAATACCACAAGTGGATGGATTTAGCAAAGAGAAGTTTACTCTCTCACAGCCCAGTAGGCTACAAGTCCAGATTCAGGGTGTCAGCTCCAGGGGAATGCTTTCTTTGTCGGCTCTGGAGGAAGGTCCGTGTCATCAATTTTCCTTTGGTCTGGGAGCTTCTCTGCGAAGGAACCTCAGGTCCAAAGGACACGCTCTGCTCCAGGCACTGCTTTCTTGGTGGTACGAGGTTCCCATGTGTCTCTGCTCGCTTTTCTCTTTTATGTCTCAAAAGAAATTGGATTAAGACTCTATCTAACCTTGTAAACCTTATCAGCATAACCTCATCACAGTGATAGAATTTACAACATATAAGGAGATCACATATAACATCATCATAGTGATAGTGATAGAGTTTACAACACATAAGGAAATCACATAGATTACACAATCCTACAATACTGGGAATCATGACCTAGCTAAGTTGCTACACACATTTTTTGGGAGACACAGTTCAATCCATGACACCATCTGACATCCGTCCAGCCCTCCCTGACCCGCGGGCTGCACCTAGTACTGGGCCTGGACTGATCGAGATGAAAACCCATCTAAGAGGCACATTGAAGTGACATGTATCCTGGCTGCTGGCTCTCGCACTGGTGGGAGGTGTCCCAGCACTGACAAGGGCTCTACTCAGTGCCTTAGAGTTCAGTGACTTCCCTTTGGGCTTCATTTCCTCTATAGAGAACAGCCTTAGGATTTCTTAAACGAGTCTATAACCTCAAATGTGCATTTCAGTAGGCTTTTATCCAATCTCTTTGAGGAGCAGAGAAAGTAGATGCATATTTGGATATTTGGTCACTTGGATTTTTTATTTTTTTATTTTTTTACCATATTCTTTAGAGAAAAGATTTTTTTGTTTTTTGGTTTTTTTTGCTGCTGCTAGATAGTGCCCATCTCTAGAATCCTTGAAATCTGAAGTGCTGGCTTATATTTCATGGTTTGTCTTCCCTTGCATATTGCCTATCTTTACCTAGGAGCAGAGCATGAATTGAACAAACCCAATCTGATCTCTTAAAGAGGTGGAGTGAAGAAGTGAGGACGGTGGAGATGGGTGACAGGCAGACGGATACCAGTCCTTGTGAGGAATAGTATGTGAAAGGTGCAGTGCTTTTGAAAATGGCAACTGTGAACAGTTTTTACTTTTTTCTCATATATGACACATATAATAAAGTGCCTAAAATGAATTAATCCTAAGTATACAACACGATGAATTTTTATGTATGCATATTGATCAACTGAAAAGTTGGAGGGAGGTTTGACCCCCCCAGAAGCACCTCTGAAGAAAGGCTTGG
Source organism: Dugong dugon (assembly GCA_030035585.1). Lineage (NCBI taxonomy): Eukaryota > Metazoa > Chordata > Mammalia > Sirenia > Dugongidae > Dugong > Dugong dugon. The sequence continues at coordinate 13,338,242 of CM057462.1, read as the reverse complement.
TGATCTACTTCTGAAAAACCAGCCACTGATGACCTTATGGAGCACAGTTCTACTCTGACACGAGTCGGAATGGACGGGATGGCAACTGGGTTGTTTTAATATATTGATCAAATATTCAAAATTGTTCTTTTCTTACCCTCAGGTTTGTCTTGACCAATCTTTGGTTAGGCTTCTGTCTTTCCTACAGGCCCCTGAACTCTGCTTTTCCCCAAGCCTGAAGAAGTACTAAATACATAAAGAAGGTGGAAAACACTCCCCTCTTCAGCTTTTTTTCTGGGACTTGGCTGACCACAATGCCTTAAACAACTGACCTTTGCCACCACCTTTCGCCCATATGACTTAGATAAGGCTCTCACATGGCCCCTTGTTTACCTATATTAATGCGAGAAACAGACCCTCCAAATTCCCATTCCTTGCCTCACAAATGACTAACTGAATTGCTTGTCCCCACTGATCAGTCCGAAATAACATGCTTTTTAACTAAACTTTGATTAAACTTCTCCTCTTCCCCCAAGTTCCTGAACTTTGGCCTACCCTCAACAACCTAAGCCAACATAGTACCCTCTTTCCAATGATATCACCCTTTCATCCCACTTCCCCACACCTGGTTTTTCTACCTTTGTTTAGTCTCAGCATCTGTAAAAGAAAAATGACTTAATATGCTTGCCGATCTTATGTTCAGAAAGCTTTCCCTATTGCAATAGATTTTTCCCTTTTTTGTTTCTGAATAGTTTCTCCCTATCAAAGTCTGGATTTGTTTTTCGTTTGACACTTGTATAACTACCTCTGACATTAAGTTAGGGAACTTTCCAAGCACCCAGAAGAATCCTTCATACACTTTTCCCAGTTGATATTCTCCCTAGAAGTAACCAGTGTTCTGTTATCACCAGACATGTTTTGCCTGTTCTTGGACTTCATATTATCAGAATCATGCTATATGAAGGCTGTTGTGTCTGACTTCATCTACTCAACATAACTGAGATTTTATCTATGTTGTTGCATTTGTTCTTTGTTGCTATGTAGTATTTCATTGTAAGAATACATCACTTTTTTTTTAACTCATTACCTGTTCTTGAGTTTTGTATTATAACCTAAGATACAGTCTACCTTGCTGAATGTTTAATGAGCACTTGAAAATGATGTGTCTTCCGCTGTTGTTGAGTGGAATGTTCAATGAATGTCAAGTAGATCAAGTTGCTTGACGGTTTTGTTCAGGTCTTCTGTATGCTTGCTGACTTCTATATCCTTGTGATTTTAACTTGTTAGGTGTATGCATAGTCTGGATGGTTATGTCTTCTGGTTGAATGCATCTTTTTATCATTATGTAGTGTCCCTCTTTATCTTTGGTAATTTTCATTCAAGCCTTCCCCCCTTGCCAATTATAAAATCTTTATCTGAAGACGAGAAAATTGACCCCCATTATCTACAATTTATCTATGTATTTGCTCAACCCTGCTAGACACGTCCCCCATGCGTTTGTCAGCTTGTCATACTGTGGTGGCTTGCATGTCCCTGTGATGTTGGAAGCTATGACACTGGTATTCAAATAACAGAAGGGTCACCCATGGCGGACAGTTTTCAGCTGAGCTTCTAAACCAAGATAGACTAGGAAGAAGCACTGGCTGTCTACTGAAAAGAATTAGCCAGTGAAAACCTTATGAATAGCAGCAGAACTTTATCTGACATAGTGCCAGAAGATGAGCCCCTGAGGTTGGAAGGCACTCGAAATACAACTGGGGAAGACGTGCCTCCTCAAAGTACAGTTGACCTTAATGACGTGGATGGAGTCAAGCTTTCGGGACCTTCATTTGCTGATGTGGCACGACTCATAATGAGAAGAAACAGCTGCAAACATCCATTAATAATCAGAACCTGGAATGTATGAAGTATGAAACTAGGAACATTGGAAATCGTCAAAAATGAAATAGAACACATAAACATCGATATCCTAGGCATTAGTGAGTTGAAATGGACTGGATTTGGCCGTTTTGAATCAGACAATCATATGGTTTACTATGCCAGGAATAATAAATTGAAGAGACATGGCGTTGCATTCATCATCAAAAAGGAAGTTTCAAGATGTATCCTGAAGTACAACGCTGTCAGTGATAGGAAAATATCCATATGCCTAAAAGGAAGACAAGTTAATACGATTATTATTCAAATTTATGCACCCACCACTAAGGCCAAAGATGAGGAAATTGAACAGTTTTATCAACTTCTGCAGTTTAAAATTGATCAAACATGCTCTCAAGATACACTGATAATTACTGCTGATTGAAATGCAAAAGTTGAAAACAAAGAAGAAGGATCGGTGGTTGGAAAATACGGCCTTGGTGATAGAAACAATGCCAGAGATTGCATGATAGAATTTTGCAAGACCAAAGACTTCTTCATTGCAAATAACTTTTTAAACCAACATTAACAGCGACTATGCATTTGGACCTCGACTGATGGAATATACAGGAATCAAACCAACTACATCTCTGGAAAGAGACTATGGAAAAGCTCAATATCGTCAGTCAAAACAAGGCCAGAGGCTAACTGCGGAAAAGACCATCAATTGCTTATATGCAAGTTCAAGTTGAAGAAAATTATAACAAGTCCACCAGAGCCAAAGTACAACCTTGAGTGTATCCCACCTGAATTTAGATACTATCTCAAGAATAGATTTGATGCATTGGACACTAATGACCAAAGACCAGAAGAGTTATGGAATGACATCAAGGATATCACACACGAAGAAAGCAAGAGGTCATTAAAAAGACACGAAAGAAGGAAAAGACCAAAATGGATCTCAGAAGACTCTGAAAGTTGCTGTTGAACATCAAGTAGCTAAAGTGAACAGAAGAAATGATGAAGTAAAAGAGTTGAACAGACGATTTCAAGGGCAGCTGGAGAAGACAAAGCAAAGTATTATAATGACATGTGCAAAGACCTGGTATTAGAAAACCAAAAGGAAAGAACATGCTCGGCATTTCTCAAGCTGAAAGAACTGAGAAAAAATTCAAGCCTCGAGTTGCAGTATTGAAGGATTCTATGAACAAAATACTGAACGACCCAGGAAGCATCAAAAGAAGATGGAAGGAATACACAGAGTCACTGTAACAGAAAGAATTGGTCGACATTCAACCATTTCAGGAGGTAGCATATGATCGAAAACGGATAGTATTGAAGGAAGAAGTCCAAGCTGCACTGGAGACATTGGCGTACAAGTCTCCAGGAATTGACAGAATACCAATTGAGATGTTTCAACAAACAGATGCAGGGCTGGAAGTGCTCACTCATCTATACCAAGAAATTTGGAAGACAGCTACCTGGCCATCCAACTGGAAGAGACCCATATTTATGCTTATTCCAAAGAAAGATGATCCAATAGAATTTGGAAATTATCATACAATATAATTAATACCACACACAAGTAAAATTTTGCTGAAGATCATTCAAAAGCAGTTGCAGCAGTACATCAACAGGGAACTGCCAGAAACCCTAGCCAGATTCAGAAGAGGAGGTGGAATGAGGGATATCATTGCTGATATCAGATGGATCCTAGATGAAAAGCAGAGAAAATCAGAAAGGTGTTTACCTGTGTTTTATTGACTATGCAAACGCATTCCAATGTGTGGATCATAATAAATTACGGATAACTTTGCGAAGAATGGGAATTCCAGAACACTTTATTGTGCTCATGAGGAACATGCACTTAGACCAATAGGCAGTCGTTTGAACAGAACAAGGGAATACTGCGTGGTTTAAGTCAGGAAAAGTGTGTATCAGGGTTGCATCCTTTCACCATATTTATTCAATCTGTATGAGGAGCAAATAATCTGAGAAGGTGGACTATATGAAGAAGAATGGGGCATCAGGTTTTGAGGAAGATTAATTAACAATCTGCGTTATGCAGATAACACAAGCTTGCTTGCTGAAAGTAAAAAGGACTTGAAGCACTTACTGATGAAGATCAAATACTACAGCCTTCACTATGGATCACATCTCAATATAAGGAAGATAAAAATCCTCAAAACTGGACCAATAAGCAACATCATGACAAACGGAGAAAAGACTGAAGTTGTCAAGGATTTCATTTTACTTGGATACACAATCAACGCCTATAGAAGCAGCAGTCAAGAGATCAAACAACACATCTCATTGGGCAAATCTGCTGAAAAGACCTCTTTAAAGTGTTAAAAAAGGAAAAAAGAAAGATGTTACTCTAAGGACTATGGTGCACCTGACGCAAGCCATAGTGTTTTTGATCGCCTCTTATGCACCCAAAGCTGGACATTGAATAAGAAAGACTGAAAAAGAAATGACACCTTTGAATTATGATGCTGGTGTAGAATATTGAATATACTGTGGATTGCCAAAAGAATGAATAAATCTGTCTTAGAAGAAGTACAGCCAGAATGATTTTTAGGAGCAATGATAGTGAGACTTTGTCTCACATTATTTGGACAGTTTATCATAAGGGACCAGTCCCTGGAGCAGAACTTCATGCTTAGTAAAGTAAAAGGTCAGCGAAAAAGAGGACGACCCTCGACGAGATGGATTGACACAGTGGATGCAACAATAGACTCAAGCATAATTTTGTGAGGATGTCACATGACCAGGCAGTGTTTTGTTCTGTTGTACATAGGATTGCTATGAGTTGGAACTGACTCAATTGTACCTAAAACAACAGCAACAGTGGCGTGGGGCATGTTCAGATATACCTTCTAAAGTGAGGGATAATTTATTGTAGCTGGCCTGTCCCACAACTAAAAAGGAGGCAAAAGGCCTAGTGGGTGTCTTTTGGCTTTTGGAGGCAACATATTCCTCTTCTGGGTGTGGTATTCCAGCCTATTTATCAAGTGATTTTTAAAAGGTGCTCGTTTTGAGTGAGGCCCAGAACAAGAAAATCTCTGCACGTTTCACCTGCCATGCAAGCGGCTCTGCCACTTGGGCCATATGATCCGGCTGATCCAATGGAGCTTGAAGTGTCAGTGGCAAACAGAGATGCTGGTTGTGTTTTTGGCAGGTTCCTACAGATGAATCATAGTGAAGACTCTTAGGAATTTGGAGCAAAGCCCTGTCTTCCTCTGCAGATAACTACTCTCCTTTTGAGAAACAGCCTTTGGCTTGTTAGTGGGCCTTAGTAGAGACTGAACACTTAACCGCGGGCCACAAAGTCACCATGAGGCTGAGGTGCCCATCATGAACTGGGTGTTGTCTGACCCACAGAGCCATCAAGTCAGACGTGCACAGCAGCAGTCTATCTTAAATGGAAGTGGTATGTATGAGATCAGGCCTGAGCAGGGCCTGAAGGCACAATTAAGTTGCTTGAGGAGATGGCCCAAATGCCCATGGTCTCCACTCTGTCTCATTACCTTCCATCTCCCAGTCTGCACCTATGGCCTCATGCGGCGTTCCTTATGACCAGTTGACTGAGGAAGAGAAAACTCATGCCTGGTTTACAGATGGCTTGGCGTGATATGCAGGCACCACTTGCAAGTGGACAGCTGCAGCACTATAACCCCTTTCTGGGAGCTCCCTGAAGGATAACGGAGAAGGGAAATCCTCCTAATGGGCAGTACTTCGAGCAGTGCACATGGTTGTTTACTTTGCTCGGAAGGAGAAATGGCCAGATGTGTGACTGTATACTGATTCATGGACTGTGGCCAATGGTTTGGCTGCATGATTAGGGACTTGGAAGGAAGATAGATTGGAAAATTGGAGACAAGGAGGTATGGGGAAGGGGTATGTGGATAGATCTCTCTGAATGGGCCAAATAAATGAAGATATTTGTGTCTCATGTGAATGCTCATGAAAGGGTGACCTCAGCAGAGAAGGATTTTAACAATCAAGTGGATAGGATGGCGTGTTCTATGGAAACAAGTTGTCATGGATTGAATTATGTCCCCCCCAAAAATGTGTGTATCAATTTGGCTGGGCCATGAATGCTGGTATTGTGTGATTTTCCTATATGTTGTAAATCCTGCCTCTATGAGGTTAATGAAGGAGGATGGGTGGCAGTTGTGTTAGTAAGGCAGGACTCAATCTACAAGATTGGATTGTGTCCTGAGGCAATCTCTTGAGATATAAAAGAGAGAAGTGAGCAGAGAGACAGGGGAACCTCATACCACCAGGAAAACAGTGCCGGGGCAGAGCGTGTCCTTTGGACCCAGGGTCCCTGTGCAGAGAAGATCCTAGTCTGGGGGAACATCGATGATAAGGCTGACAGAGAGAGAAAGCCTTCCCCTGGAGCTGACACCCTGAATTTGGACGTTTAGCCTACTTTACTGTGAAGAAATAAATTTCTCTTTGTTAAAGCCATCCACTTTGGTATTTCTGTAGTAGCAGCACCAGATGACTAAGGCATCAGTCATCCTCTTTCCCTAGCCAGTCCCATTATTGCTCAATGGGCTCATGAACAAAGTAGTCACGGTGGCAGGGATGGATGTTATGCATGGGCTCAGCAACATGGACTTCCACTCACCAAGGCCAACTTGGCTATAGCCACTGCTGGGTGCCCGATCTGCCAGCAGCTGAGACCCACACTGAGTGCCCAGTATGGCACCATTCCTTGAGGTGATCAGCCAGCAACCTGGTGGCAGGTTGATTACATTGAACTGCTTCTATCATGGAAAGGGCATTGTTTTGTTCTTATTGGAATAGACGCTTACTCTGGATATAGATTTGCCTTCCCTGCACGCAAGGCTTCTGCCAAAATTACCATCCACGGACTTACAGAATGCCTTATCCTTCAGCATGGTATCCCACACAGCATCTCTTGGATCAAGGGACTCACTTCACAGCAAATGAAATGCGTCAGCGGGCCCATGCTCATGGAATTCACTGGTCTTACCATGTTTCCCATCATGCTGAAGCAGCTGTCTTGATAGAATGATGGAATGGCCTTCTAAAGGCACAATTACAACTCCAGCTAGGTGGTAGGGTTGGGCAATAGTCTTCAGGAGGCTGTATATGCTCTATACCAGCATCAAATATATGGTGTTATTTCTTCCATAGGCAGGATTCATGGGTCCAGGAATCAAGGGGTGGAAATGGGAGTGGCACTACTCATTATTACCCCTAGTGATCCACTCACAAAATTTTTGCTTCCTGTCCCCCTGACTTTATGCTCTGCAGGTCTAGAGGCCTTAGTTCCAAAGGGAGGAATGCTCCCACCTGGAGACACACACTGATTCCACTAAAAGGAAGAATGCCACCTGGGCACTTTGGGCTTCTTATGCCTGTGGATCAACAAGCAAAAAAGGGAGTTACCATATTGGCTGTTGTGATTGATCCTGATTACCAGGAGGAAACCAGATTGATAATACATAATGGAGGTAGAGAAGATTATGTCTGGAATGCAGGAGATCCCTTAGGGTGTCCTTTAGTACTACTGTGCCCTGTGATTAAAGTCAATGGAAAGCTACAGCAACCCAATTCTGACACGACTACTAATGAATAGCCCAGACCCTTCAGGAATTAAGGTTTGGGTCACCACACCAGGCAAAGAACCGTGACCAGCTGAGGTGCTTGTTGAAGGCAAAGGGAATGCAGAATGTGTGTTAGAAGAAGGTAGTTCTAAATACCAGTTATAACCAAGTGACCAGTTGCAGAAATGAGGACTGCAATTGTTATATTTCTGCTTTGTACGTGTGCATGAAATATTTTTGTTTTCTTCACTTATAAAATGTAAGATGTAGACAGGGCTAGTGCATTTTTGGCTGTACATGTGTTCATTGTATCACGTTAGGCTCAAGTGTGACCTGATAATTGTCTTTATTCAGAGATTATGTATGGTTTAAGGAGATGTGTATAGGTGCCAAGTTGATAAAGGGTGGACTGTGATCATTAAGGTTGTGTGTCAACTTGGCTGGGCCATGATTCTAAGTGGTTTGACAATTATGATGTAGTTTGGCAGTCATATGATGTGATCACCTCCATGATGGAATCTGCTCTGAGTAGCCAATAAGTTGGAAGGGAGTTTCCTTGGGGATGTGGCCTGCATCCAGTATAAGTGGACTTTCTGGCAAGGCTTGTGGGCTTTTACTCGCTCTGGATCCTGCAGCTGGCTCCTGTTCATCTGATCTCCAGTTCTTGGAACCTGAGCTAGCAGCTTGCTTGCCATTCTTTGGATTGGTCGGTTTATGTAGACTGTGAGCAAGAGCCTATCTGACCCGCTGATTGTGGGTTCACCAGCTGCTGTGGCTACTTGTATCAAGAAGGCCTCCAGCCTGACCCACAGACTTGGGACGTTTCAGCATCTACAACCGCGTGAGCCATTTCCTTGATATCTCTATGTATATTTATATGGTTTACTGGTTTTCCTTCTCTAGAGAACCCAGCCTAAGACAGTTATTAATGTAATGGGGGAAGGAATTGGAGGCACCCCTGACTTTGCACCTTACCTTTTGTGGTATATATCCTGATAACCAAGAAGCATACTCTGCCTTTACCATACCATGAGGGTTGAGGATATAGATGGGGAAGACTAGTTTATCAACTCTTCCCCATTGAAGTCATTGACTGTGCCTCATTCAGCACTCAGCAAAGATGGCAGCTGCTCATTTTAGTATTTATTGGGTGTCTACTATTTGCTAGGAGTCTTGGTGGCACAATGGTTAAGTGCTTGGCTGCTAACAGAAAGGTTGGCGGTTCAAACCAGCCGCTCCATAGATTTGAGATCTGCCTCCATAAAAATTACAGCCTTGGAAACCCTATGGTGCAGTTCTACTGTCCTATAGAGTTGGGAGTTGGAATCAACTTGACAGTGGTGTGTTTGGTTTGGTTTTGGTTCTAGGCATTGATTGGAAACAAACCAGTAAACTAAGACAAAAATCCTCACCTTTAGGGAGTTTACATTCTAATTGTTATGTAAATTCGCCTTCAGGGAGCTTACATTCTAACTGTGACGTAAACTCAACTGGCAGAAATTTGTGGTTGGAAAGAAGACTGACGTAATTAAGATTAAGAAAAGGGTTTAATAGTGAGCGAGGTATAAGAGGTAGGTGCCAAGTAGGAAGAAAATAGTCCCAAAATACAGGCCTGCATACAGTAAGGAAAAATGGAAGCTGACATTCACTTTTAGGCACTGGGGATACATGATATGCAAAATCAGTATTCCACATCCTTATGGAGTTTACAATTTAATGCAAGTAAAGAGTGCAGTGTAAATACACTGATGCTAAGTGATTAAAAACTGTATTAAGAATGCACTTACAGGCAACTATTCAAATAAAATTGTAATTATTGTCACTTTTTACTTGTCTATTCATTTTATTCCATCTTATTTAGTTCTTCCTCCAATCCTCCAAAATCACTGAGCCTAGAAAAGAAAATGGATACCAAGCCTAAAGGCCTCATTCATTCCTTTAATAAAGTCGACTATTTACTCTGCGCTAACTAGCTAGGCATAGTGCTAAGTGCCAGAAATAAAACAAGATGTGGCCATATCCTCAAGGATTTCAATCTAGAAGGCCACCATTCAATCCAATGCAGTAGCTGAATTATCACATATGGTTTTCTGCATACTACGTTATCTTATATATCTGCATATTATGTATGTTAAGTCATACTCAATCTTGCTAAGAGAATTCTATGGAAGGGAAAAAAGGCTGCTGCACCCTTGAGGTACCTCTAGCTCTTCTGCGGCATAAGAAATTAGTGCCATAATTTCCATTTGTAGTTAAAAGGAGAGAAAGAGAGGTGAGACACAGTAGACAGCACCAATGAGTTCCGTTACTGGAGCCAAAGAGCCTAGGTTCAAATCCTGGCTATCCCACTTTGCTGTTGTTGGGTTCCATCGAGTTGATTCTGACTCATAGCAACCCCATGTGACGGAGTAGAACTGTTCCATAGGGTTTCCTAGGCTGTAATCTTTAGGGGAACGGATCACCAGGTCTTTCTCCTGCAGAGCTGCTGGGTGTTGGAACTGCCAACGTTTCGGGTTAGCAGCCAAGTGTTTAACCATTGCTCGTGTGGCCAACCTATTAATTATATAACCTTGGGCAAGTTTCCTTATTGTAAAATGGGGATAACAGCACTAACCTATTAATTTTTTACAAGGATACAATGAAATTATTCCAGGGCTTCAAACTGTAATTTTTTCTGCTCCAGTTCACTAAAATTTTAAAAATTCGGCTCTGTTCCAGTTTCACTTCATCGACCATGACTGAACATGTTCAAACCTGTTTTTTACTCTCCCATCTCAAATGTACATTCTGCAAATGCATAACCTGGAGCAATTTCATCCGAAGAAATATGGCTACCAAATTCGTTCCTTATATTGCAAATAATATCGCATTTTTATATTAACCTGAATTTTGTTCATCCCCAAAATTTTAAATGTTTTGAAAGTAGTATTAAACTATTTTCTACACATTAATAATTAAACTTAAAATGACAATGATGCTCAATTTTAATCACTGTCTCAAAACATTTCAACACAATGAAAAATATGATGAAAATATATTTTTAAATTCTATTTTTTAAAATATACTAGAATTCACTGCTACAGTCATTTTAAAAATTGTACTGTGATAAAAACATTCCTAACACACTGGATAAATATTAAAGTGAAGATCTGAAACACTTTTTTAGTAGGAAATTCTCAATACTATAAAATACACTGAAAATAAACTTAATTTTGATGTAGGTAACATTTCATTACTAACAATAGTCACGTAAAATGGATAAAAATTTATTCACAAAATACTAGAAATACAAAGTATGCTATTATACTTAAAACATTAATACATAAAGGCAAAGCACAATAAAATATTTAGTACTTTAATATTCACCCAGTTCTGACGAATTGCCTTAACATTACATAAAATAAACATTTTATTACAAATATAGATTTAATTCATATACAAGTACACAGTTCATTAAGAAAACATCATTGCAATAAACCATAATTATCCTTAATTAAAAGAATGTCCTCTAATATTTTTTCATTTAAGCTATCCCTGTGGCTTAGAGCCGTGGCAGCTAACCAAAAGGTCAGTGGGTTGAATCTACCAGGGCAGTTCTAGTCTGTCCTACAGGCTCACTATGAGTTGGAACAGACTCGACGGCAACAGGTTTTCTGGTTTGGTCGTCTCGCAAGATGAATTTCAAACCTGAGAAAGCTCTCTCAACACTGACCTGAGTGGCTGGTGTACCCAAATCTCCCGTAGCAATTTCATAAAACTGGGGAAACTGTGAACGGTTTTCGTGTCAAAATTTAAGAATACTTTTTTTTCCTCTCAACTATTCATACACCATCAAAGCTTCTTAATATAGAGTCAATATTGACAGTAGTTGTTTGACGTCAATTTAACTTTTTTTCCTTTCATTTTGGGAACTAATTCCATCTCACCAACATCATTTGAAACAAAACTGTTTCCTGAATTGCTTTCCTTTGTTAACACTTTCAGTATTGCTTTTTCAGATTTTCTATCATTTCCCAAATGCTTTTTAAAAGTAATACGGCCTTCACTTTAAATTCAGAACTAACTAGAATCTGATAATGAGGATCTAGATAAACTGCTCCTAATATGCTATCATTTTCAATGATAAGTTTTTTCCCTGACATTAAATTTTTCAGTGTCTTCCCAAATGTATTAAGAGTTGTCAATTTTAGCTTAGTTTCCAACCACATCCTCAAAACATCATTCATGGTTAATTGTTCACTTTGCAATCTTACCGTAACTTTCTTTAAAGGTTTGAAGTTTCTAAAATTAATTTGACATATGCCCATTTATCATTTGAAAAGTTGTATTTCATATTATTCTCAGCTAACACATCGCAGAGATTTTTGCACCCTAGTAAGTTTTCTGGAGCCCTGGTGGTGCAGTGGTTAAGTGCTCAGCTGCTAACCTAAAGGCCAGCCATTCAAATCCACCAGCCACTCCTTGAAAACCCTATAGGGCAATTCTACTCTGCCATATAGGGTCGTTATGAGTCGGAATCAACTCATTGCCAATGGGTTTTTTTAAGTAAGGTATCTAACATGGTGTATATACTGTTCCATCCTCTTGGGCATTCCAGTATAGGTTTAAATTATTTTCCAAAAATTTGGTAGACAATGTCAGAATACAAGGTATTCAAATGAATTCATGACATTCTCCTAAAAACTCTCCCAGTTCAGCATCCTTTATTGTGTCTTTAATAACTAATTGAAGCCTGTGTGTGCAGCACTTTATACCAATCTTTTCTTATAAACCTTGTTGCTTTCACCACACGCTGCAATGGTTAATGTCTGCAAGTCAGAGTGCACTAAATCAGTCTTCAAAACTGTCATTTTGCCCTGACATTTGCCATATGATTTCACTATCATTTCTGACCAAATCAAATTTAATCATATCGGAGCCATTTTCCATGGTTATAGAATAAACCTGTTGTAAATCAATGTACTTCTTTAAAATTTAACAGTGTTTTTTATTTACAGACCTGTGTGTCATTCCCAGTGTCAACAGATGTATCTTACCATCTTGTGTGAAATGAATGTTAATTCCTACAAACGACCGACTCAATGTGCTGGCAACATCAACTTTCAAAGAGAATATTCGTTTTCCTAGATTATTCCAATTTTTTTAGTTTTAAGGGCAAGTTAGGTATCATTTCTCTAATATTCTCTGAATTGACTGAAAAATTTTGATCAACTGAAGCAATAACTGGATATTAAAATTTTATGGAATCCTGAATATTCAATTAACTCAAACGAACAAACGTTAACTAATTCAACATATGCATTGACAACTGTTTATCTAATTTCACCTTAATGCATTCTGGTAAAATAAATTCATCTAATGTTTTTTGTTGCCTATTCGGAACACTTCTGACACTTTCTTCAATCTTCTTTGTCTTCTTGCTTTGCACTGCACTGTATTCATCCATATGGTGACGCTTCAGGTGCCTCTCTAAATTTGCTGCATGGTCTCCCACCATATCTGTGTTACAATTTTACACGTGCTTTTATTTTCAATCTTTTCATACTTGAAAAATTCTCGACATGGATTTTCTCTGGTTCATCCCATACTGGCATTCAAGGGATAAGAAATAATATTAACATTAGGGTATATTTTATCATCAATGTATTATGTTACAGTAAAAACAAGTCTTAGACTTTGAGCTATATAAAGAGAATAGAATGCATAAATACATTTGTAGAAATGAATTAAAGCCAGTACATATTAAAATGCTTCTAGCAATGTATTGTCAGTATATTAGAAAAACCGGAATAACTTCGATTTTACATTCACAAGGTTTGACAATTTCTTCTATTTGAAGTCCCACTTTACAACATTCTCATACATTTATCCACCAACTTTTGAAAAAAAATGTCACTTCACAGTGATGCCATCAAGTTGTTTTCAGCAAAATATCGGTATATTGCAGTGGAAACATCAATTTTCATCCCAATAGTTGTTGATGCTTGTTAACACTTCAATTTGTGAGATAAATATCAAATTTAAACATTTAAGTACAATGTGTAATAGTACATTTAAAACAAGACTGAATACAAGAATTGAATCATCAAAAAATTATACTGTATTTTTTATTTCTTGAATTTAAACATCACACTTTAAAAATGTGAATAATGTACGTTTAAAATGTTTGCACTCACCTGACAAATTTCCGTTCTCATGAAACTCTGTTCAGAACTCAATGCAGTTTAATCAGCTCTTTCAGATTTGACTACGAGTGGTCTCAATCGCCAAGTGTTTCTTACATCTTCGGTAGGCACAACTCGCGTTACTGTGAGAGAGGTCAAGCATGGAGCGGCAATAGCGTACTCTGACTGACCTGTGAATCATCTCTTATCTCACATAAGAGCAGTCATCACCTAGAGCTGTGGCTGCACAACGTTGCTTGCTGAAGCAATGAACTATGCCCTTAGCAGCCATGTGCAAGAGAAGCATTCAGCACACACAGGCACCAGATGCATATCAAACATAAATGGTCCAGTGGTCTTGCCTACAACTTAAAAATTATTGTTGAACCAAAAATAGCAGAGTCAAAAAATAAGTTTATTTCAGTTTGGGTTCAGAAAAATATTTTTTTTTAAATTTGGATTTCTGTTTCACTCAGCAAAAATTTTGTTTTTGGTTTTGTTTTGGTTTTTGGTTCTGTTCGCGTTCGAAGCCCTGATTTATGCACAAAGTGCTTAGAAAAGTACCTGGTAAATCATCTGCCAGTTATCCCATTCACTTTTTGTAAAGAGATACTACTAAAGGAGCAAGGTGGACAAACCTCACTTTTATCACTGAGTAGCAAGGGTCACCATAAATCCAATTCTCACCTGGAAGTGGACCCAGGCTTCACCTTCCCACATCTCCAAACCTCAGCACTAGCCACTTTCATGGCACTTCCTTTCTTTGACCCTAACCATCCAGAGTTAAGCAGACCCCCACCTCCAGCCACCTTGAGCCAGGTCATCTGGGACGGACAATAGACTCAGAAGTCTGCAGAACTTCAGACTAGCCAGCCTCCCCCTGTCCCCCCACCCCCACCCCTTGGGCTAGGATACAAGCTAGGACTCTGTCCTTTTTCATTGACTGCCTACGCAGCCTTTTCCCGACCACCAGCCAGAGCTGGGGTCTTCACAAGTTAACAGAGTCCTGCCAGCTCCTGCTGGCTCATCAGCTCCTGTGGATTCATTAATTCTAATAGCTCCCACAATTTATGGAGACTATTACCTATACATACAGTTACCCATTGATTATAACCAGAAAGGATACAAGCAAAGAAATGGAGCAGGCAAGGTGTGGAGAGGCCACAGCACATCAGACTTTCATTATCCCTAGGGATGTGCCATGGTCTCTTATGCATGGATGTTCTTGCCACTCCAGGAGACTGCCCCCCCCCCCCACCCCAAGAAGTTCCAAGGTCCAGGGTCTCTTATAGTAGTTACTGGAGCCTCAATCAATGCATACGCACGAATCAATTACTATGTATGACTGAACCCAGCATCCCCCTCTCCCTTCCAGAGGCTTGTTATCAGGGTGGGACCTTTGGGTTTCCACTTCATTTGCACACGTTTATGTGTTTTAGAAAACAAAAGGCTTAATTGAGTTCTTTGTCCCACAGGCACACAATAATCAAACCTAAACCCATCTATACTGCTGCCATTTGGAACAATTTTACTTGCAGCAGCCCTTTAGGACACTGCTGTCCAACAGAGATATGTTGTTGGGTGCCGTGGAGTCGATTTCCAACTCATACTGACTCCATGTGATAGAGTAGAGCTGCCCCACAGGGTTTTCTAGGCTTCTGTAATCTTTACGGAAGCAGATTGCCAGATCTTTCTCCCGCAGAGTCACTGGGTGGGTCAGAACTGCCAACCTTTTGGTTAGCAGCAGACTGCTTAACCGTTGGACAACCAGGTCTCCTAATAGAAATATAATGCAAGCTAAAAATCTAAGGTCATTTTCTAGCAGCCATGGTAAAAAGGTAAAAACAGGTGAAATTAACTTTAGTAGTACATTTAACCCAAAATACTGTCATTTCAACATGTATAATCAATATAAAAAATTGAAGTATTTTACATTTCTTTTTTCATACCATGTCTCCAAAATCTGATGTGTATTTTACGTTTAGAGAACATAAAACAACTGAATTGACTATCAGTTTTCAAATGAAAAATTCAGTTTCCTCAGTGGCACTAATCACATTTCAAGTGCTGAATATAGCCATATGTGGCTAAGGACTATCATATTAGACAGCACAGGCCTAGAATATTCCAACACTATCATCCTATGTATCACAGATCAGTTCTCCCATTCTCCTGCAGTCAAGTGTACTCTTTCCACTATATTCTTCTACTCCCAACAGGAGAAAACTAAGCCTGACACAGACGGGTGGTAAATAAAAGAATGTCTGCTCCTTCGAAGGTGGTAGTAATACTTACGACCAGACGAATTTATATATAAAGTACAAGCCCAGCGCTAGCTAAAGTTCAGATCTAAAAAGATGATAATCTCGTTATTTTTGATGTTATCTCCTAAACTTTAAATGTTGAATTCAAATTCTTAAAATATTATAAGGGCCAAACAAAATAATCTGGTGAGAGATTTAGCTATTAGGTCACCCATCTGTGACCTCTGCTCTATTTGATTCCCTTGGACCTAATTTCTCTGCTCACCCCAAAAGAATGATTTCAGCTTTTTAGTCATGTGGAGAACATAAAAGTATTACTATTCAGCTTGCTATAAATGATGTACATCCCATTGAAAAGTAAATTGTTACTTATTTGTGATAATCTTTCATCAATTTGGTGAATGTGGATAAATCCTCAGGCAAAGGATAAAAATCTTTATAGATTTAAAAAGCACACTCAAACTCTGAACTACTAACCCCCATGGCATCCTTCTAATTGTATCTCATTTCAATAGTTTTAGATGAAAATTTTTCATAGTAAAATGAGATAATTTTTTAGAGGGAAGGGTAATAAACTCCTTCAGCCATATAATCCAATTCTCTTTTGCAGACACAACACAAAGGGATAACTCAATGAATCTGTCGGAATTCCTAGATTACACAGTCTAATAGATTAAAACCAAAGATCTAAAAAAAATTTATTGTAGTAAGTATATATGCAACACTTGCCATTGACACGTACAGTTCAGTGAATTATGTCCATCATGTTGTTCAACCATCACTCTTATCTGTTTCCAAATTTTTCCATCACCAATAACAGACGCTCAGTGTCCTCTAAGCCTTGTGACCTTTTTTCCTCCTCCCTCCCACCCCAACCACTAAAAGCCAAAGATTTTGCTATTTTAAAAGTTCTATGCCCTTTTCCTTCTTTCCTGTCTTTTAAATGACCTTTCACTTTCTTCACGTACGACATCCTTGATGTCTTCCCACAACTCTTCTGGTCTTCAGTTATTAGTGTTCAGTGTGCCAAATCTATTCTTGAGACGGTATCAATTCAGGGGGGATGCGTCCAGGGTCATGCTTTGGCCGTTGTGGATTTGCTTTGATTTTCTTTAGCATTAAGCCAAACTTGCACATGAGCAATCGATGATCTGTTCCACAGCTCGCCCCTGGCCTTGTCTTAACTGATGACATTAAGCATTTCCATCGTATTTTTCCACAGAGGTAGGCGATTTGATCCCTACGTAGTCCATCTGGCGATGCCCACGTGTATAGTCGTCGCTTATGTTGTTGAAAAAAAGTATTTCCAATGAATAAGTCATTGGTCTTGCAGAATTCTATCATGCGATCTCCAGCTTCATCTCTATCACCAAGACCGAACTTTCCAGCTACTGGTTTTTCTTCTTTTTCTCCAACTTTTGCATTCCAGTCACCAGTAATTAGCAATGCATCTTTCTTGCATGTTTGATCAATTTCAGACTGTAGTAGTTTGTAAAAATCTTCAATTTCTTCATCTGTGGCATTAGTGGTTGGTGCATAAATTTGAATAATAGTAGTATTAACTGGTTTTCCTTGTAGGCGTATGGATATTAACCTGTCACTGACAGCGTTATACTTTAGGATAGATCTTGAAATAGTCTTTTTGATGATGAATGCAACACCATTCTTCTTCAAAGCGTTGTACCCAGAATAGTAGACCATATGATTACCAGATTCAAAATGGCCAGTACCAGCCCATTCCAGCTCACTAATGCCTAGGATATCAACATTGATGGATTCCATCTCATTTTTGACAACTTCCAATTTTCCTACATTCATACTTTGTACATTCCATGTTGCGATTACTAATGGATATCCTGGAGGCGTTACTTCAACAGCATCGTTAAGGTTGACTCTAATTTGACGAGGCAGCTTTTCCCTGGTCGTATTTTGAGTACCTTCCAACCTAGGAGGCTCATCTTCCAGCATAGCACTAGCAACACAGGAAAGAAGGAAAAGAATAAATTGGATGTCAGGAGAGACTCTTAAACTTGCTCTAAAATGCAGAGTAGCTAAAGCGAACAGAAGAAATGATGAAGTAAAAGTGGGGAACAGATTTCAAAGGGTGGCTTGAGAAGACAAGGTACAGTATTACAATAAAGTGAAAGAAATTAAGATTTCAAATGGCAGCTTGAGAAGACAAAAGTATTATAATGAAAAGTGCAAATACCTGGAGTTAGAAAACCAAAAGGTTAAGAACACGGTTGGCATTTCTCAAGCTGAAAAACTGAAGGGAAAATTCAAGCCTCAAGTTGCATTATTACTAAAGAATTCTATGGGCTAAAAATCAAATGATACAGGAAGCATCAAAAGAAGATGGAAGGAACACACAGAATCACCATACCAGAAAGAACTGGCTGACGTTTAACCATTTCAGAAGGCAGCATATGATCAAGAACTGCTGGTACTAAAGGAAGAAGTTGAAGCTGCACTGAAGGCATTGGTGAAAAACAAAGCTCCAGGAATTGATGGACTACCAACTGAGATGCTTCGACAAACGATATAATGTTGGAAACGCTTACTCATCTATGTCAAATTTGGAAGACAGGTACCAACCAAGTCAACCAACTGGAAGAGATACATATTAGAGCCCCATTCCAAAGAACGGCTACCAAAAAAAAAAAGAATGCGGAAATTACCAAACAATGTGATTAGTATCACACCATAGCAAAATTTTGTCCAAGGTAATTAACAAATGACTAGTCATACAACAGGGAACTGCCAGAAGTTCAAGCTGGATTCAGAAAAGGATTGCAATGAGGGGTATCAATGATATCAGATGGATCTTGGCAGAAAGCAAAGAATATCAAAATGATGTTTACCTGTGTTTTATTGGCTACATGAAGGCATTTGACTGTGTGGATCACAACAAATTATGGATAACATTATGAAGAATGGGAATTCCAGAAGACTTAATTGTGCTCAGATGGAACCTGTACATGGATCAAGAGGCAATTGCTTGAACAGAACAAGTGGATATTGCTAGTTCAAAACTGGAAAAAGGCGCATAGCAGTGTTGTACCCTCTCACATAATTTATTCCATCTGTATGCTGAGCAAATAATCCGAGAAGCTGGACTACATGAAGAATGTGGCATCAGGGCTGGAGGAAGACTCATTAACAACCTGTGACAGGCAGATGACACAACCTTGCCTACTGAAAACGACTATGGCTTGAAGCATGATGACCAAAGACTAAAGCTTTCGGTATGGATCACACTTGAACATGAAGAAAAAAAAAAACCCTCACAACTAGGATGATGAACAGCACCATGACATATGGAGAAAAAATTGAAGTTGTCAAGTATTTCATTCTAGTTTTATCAACTATCAATGCCGATGGAAGCATTAATCAAGAACTCAACTGACGTACTGCATTAGGCAAATGTGCTGCAAAGACCTCTTTAATGTTTAAAACTTTGAAGCAAAGAGGTCACTCTGATGACTCAAGCTATGGTCTTTTCAATTGCTTTATATGCTTGTGAAAGCTGGATAATGAAAAAAGAGAGAAGAGTGGATGCATTCGTGTTGTGGTGTTGGTGATGAATATGGAATATTCTGTGGAATGCCAGAAGAATGAACAAATCCCAGTCTTGGAAGAGATACAATCAGAATATTCCTTAGAAGTGAGGGTGGCAAGACTCTGACATGCTTACTTTGGACACGCCATCAGGAAAGACCAATCACTAGAAAAGGACAACACATTTGACAATAGAGGAACCAATGAAAATGAAGAAACCATCAATCAGATGGACTGACCCAACAGCTGCAACGATGGACTCAAATATACAACATGAAGATGGCACAGGACCAGGCAACTAACAATGATTAATTTTTACAACTTCATTAGAATTATTTCTTCAAAGGGTGAAACATTTTCTCTCAGTAGTTTTATTGCATAGAAGGTGCTAAATAAGAAGGGCATTTTGTTGTCAGTTGCTGTCAAGGAAGGTCTGATGAAGGATGACCTTATGTATAACAGAATTAAAAACTGCCCAGTCCTGTGCCATCTTCATGATCGTTGGTATATTTGAGTTTATTGTTGAGGCTATTGTGTCGATTCATCTCACTGAGACTTTCTCCCTTGTTTTTGTTAGCCCTCTATTTTACCAAACAGGATGTCCTTGTCTAGTAAGTTGTCCAAAATGAGCTGTCTTGCCATCCTAGTTTCTAAGGAATATTCTGGTTGTATTTCTTCTAAGACTGATTTTTTCATTCTTCTGGCAGTCCACAGTATATTCAGTACTTTTTGCCAACACCACAGTTTGAGTGCATCGATTCTTCTGTCTTCATTATTTATTACCCAACTTTCACAAGCATGAGGCTACTAAAAAGACTTGACAAAATATGATAGGCTATTGCTGGTATACACATTAGAGGTGACAGATTTGCAGCCTCTTCTGTGGTTAGATTGTAGTTTTTGAGTGCATTCAAAATTATAGCATGTGCCTTCTGTTTTACCACAGTTTGTTAAATGAACACAGGTTATGTTATTTTAAATAAACGATTTATACTGAAGATACTTATAAGGGTAGTTATTTACATATTATAAATATTTATTCCATCAGATGGCATTCTTTGAGTATCTCTGTTGAGCTAGTAATCAACTTGATTGGTCACCCTCCAGGACAAATTAAATGCAAGCTGGCTTTTGAAAATCCTTTGTATGGACTGTCCTAACCTTAACAATTTTGTTAAACTAACTGGTTAAATGTGCACTGCTTCTGAACTGGTCATTTTAATGATACTGAAGCTTCTGATTACAATACTGTAAAACCTGACTTCAATTAAATACAGGGAGGTTTGTCTTGATCAAGAAAAAAGTAAGCCTTAAATACAGTTTTGGAAGCTACCAGTTGTTCAATACGTAATTCATACAATGGGATGAACATTAAGACTGGCCTGGCTCTCCTGACGTGTATGAGAGAGAGAGAGACAAGACAGAGACAGACAGATATGTACTGCAGTGTCTGGGATGATTACTGTGACTCTGGTTGCAAACCTGCAATTCTATATTCATCACTTAAGGTTAGTACTTAAGGTTACAGTGGGTCCAGGGTTGAAACTCTGGAGGAACTCAGAAATTTGCATTTTTTAACATCTTTCCAAGATATGCTTAATTTTGAAAGCTACTGGTTTAAGAGTTAGGCTAGTAAGGAGAATCAAGAGTAGGAGGGAGTACTGAAACACTAATAAATTCAGAGAGATCAATCAGCTAAAAGATGGTCGGTAAATGTACCATATATAAGCACCAAACAATTCCCTTCCTACCTCACTAGTAACATCAAAAAACTGATGAGAGAATGTAGCTTCACAGAGATGTAAGAACAAATGGAAAATTTCTAAAGATTCTGGAAGAATTAAATTATTTCCCCACAACTGCAAATGTGGAAAACAAATCACCAAATGCTTATAATCTCTTTTGGTTTGAGTATTGCTTTAGTACCTTATGGTTAACTACATGAATGGTTTTTCATCAGTCAATTATGTCCACCTTTGTTTGATATTTCCCATTTGGTTACCTGCAGTACAAGTCACTGTCCAATTCATATTCTGTATTACTTCTTACATTTAGGTTTTATTTTAAACATCTAGCTGTTCAACACCTTTTAAAGTACAGCTATAAGAAGGAAAATGCTGAGTTCGCGTTAAGTATCATACCTGTAAGGCCAAGATTCCTATTATCATACACGTGTGCTTTACACCCACGTAACTGCATTACTAGCCTTGGAAGCCATCTTGAAAATGATGCCCAGCTCACAAGGGAGATCCATGGAGAGCATCGTGAGTAAACTGCAAGTTCCTATCACTATCGCTAAAAAAAAAAATTAAGGAAAATTTACAGTAGTAGTTCATAGTTTTGCCTTCAAATCTAAGAACAATGTGTTAATTTACAATGAACTAAGGCCACTCTTGAAGATTTTTACCAACTTCTGCAGTATGAAATTGATCAAACACAATCATGATACACTGATAATTACTGATCACTGGAATGCGAAAGTTGGAAACAAAGAAGGATCAGTAGCAGGAAAATACAGCCTTGGTGACAGAAATGATGCCGGAGATTGCATTAACAGAATTTTGCAAGACCAACAACTTCTTCATCGCCAAGTATCTTTTTTCAACAACTATACACGTGGATCTCACCAGATGGAATAAACCGGAATCAATCACATCGACTACATCTGTGGGAAGAGATGATGGAAAAGCTCAATATCATCAGTCAAAACAAGGCCAGGGGCCAACTGTGGAACAGACAGTCAACTGCTCATATGCAAATTGAGGTTGAAGTTGAAAAAAAAGAAAACAACTCCACGAAAGCCAAAGTACAACTTTGAGTATATCCCACCTGAATTTAGAGACCATCTCAAGAATAGATGTGACACACTGAACACTAATGACCGAAGACCAGATGAGTTGTGAACAACATCAAGGACATCATATATGAAGAAAGCAAAAGGTCATTAAAGAAAGAAAAGACCAAAATGGTTGTCAGAAGAGACTCTGAAACTTGCTGTCGAATATAGAGTAGCTAAAGTGAAAGGAATGATGAAGCAAAAGACCTGAATAGAAGATTTCAAAGGGCAGCTTGAGAAGATTAAGTATTGTAATGAAATGTGCAAAGACCTGGAATTAGAAAACCAGAAGGGAAGAACATGCTTGGCATTTCTCAAGCTGAAGGAATTGAAGAAAAAATTCAACTCTCAAGTTGCAAGACTGAAGGATTCTATGGGAAAAATACTGAACAATGGAGGAAGCATCAAAAGAAGATGGAAGGAATACACAATCACGGTACCAAAAAGGATCGGTCGACATTCAATCATTTTAGGAGGTAGCATATGATCAAGAACCAATGGTACTGAAGGAAGAAGTCCAAGGTGCACTGAAGGAACTGGCAAAGAACAACACTCCAGGAAATGACGAATACCAATTAAGACGTTTCAAAAAATGGATGCAGCACTGGAGGTGCTCACTCATTTATGCCAAGAAATTTGGAAGATAGCTTCCTGGCCAACCGATTGGAAGAGATCCATATCTGTGCCTGTTCCAAAGGAAAGTGAGCCAACAGAATGCAGAAATTATCAAACAATATCAGTAGTATCACACACAAATAAAATTTTGTTGGAAGATCATTCAAAAGCGGTGGTAGCAGTACACCAACAGGGAACTGCTAGTGCCAGAAGTTCAAGCCGGATTCAGAAAAGGACATGGAACAAGGGATATCATTGCTGATGTCAAATGGGTCTTGGCTGAAAGCAGAGAATACAAGATGTTTACCTGCTTTTTTTGACCATGCAAAGGCATTAGACTGTGTGGATCATAACAAACTACAGATAACATTGTGAAGAATGGGGATTCTAGAACACTTAATGGTACTAATGAGGAATCTGTACACAGACCGAGAAGCAGCTCTTCAAACAGAACAAAGGGATACTGTGTGGTTTAAAATCAGGAAAGGTGTGCATCACGGTTGTATCCTTTTACCATAATCATTCAATTTGTATGCTGAGCAAATAATCCGAGAAGCTGGACTTTATGAAGAAGAATGTGGCATCAGTATTGGAGGAAGACTCATTAACAACTTGTGATATGCAGATGACAGAACCTTGCTCACTGAAAGTGAAGAAGACTTGAAGCACTTACTGATGAAGATCAAAGAATACAACCTTCAGTATGGCTTGCACCTCAACATAAAAAAAAAAAAAAAATCCTCACAACTGGACCAATAAGCAACATCATGATAAACAGAAAAAAGACTGAAGTTATCAAGGATTTCATCTTACTTGGATCCACCATCAATGCCCATGGAAGCAGCAGTCAAGAAATCAAAAGATGTATTGCATTGGACAAATGTCCTGCAAAAAAACTCTTTAAAGTGTTAAAAAGCAAAGATGTCACTTTGAGGACTGAGGTGCATCTGACCCAAGCCATGGTATTTTCAATCACCTCAGAGGCATGTGAAAGCTTGTCAATGAATAAGGAAGACGGAGTAAGAATTGATGCCTTTGAATTATGGTGTTGGCGAAGAATATTGAATATAGGATGGACTGCCAAAAGAATGAACAAATCTGTCTCAGAAGAAGTATACCCAGAAAGCTCCTTAGAAGCAAGGATGGGGAGACTTCGTCTCATGTACTTTGGACATGTTATCAGGAGCGATCAGTCCCTGAAGAAAGACATCATGCTTGGTAAATTAGAGGGTCAATGAAAAAGAAGAAGATATTCGGTGAGATGAGTGACACAGTGGCTGCAACAATGGGTTCAAGCATAACAAAGGTTGTACAGATGGGGCACAATTGGGCAGTGTTTCGTTCTTTCCTACATGGGGTTGCTATGAGTCAGAACCTAACAAGGCCACTTGTAGTAAGCTATAACCAAGGCTTTAATACAAACTGATTTAACTAGTATGATTTTGGGACCAGAAAGAGAAACAAAAGTTGAGGAAGAAATAGGACCATTTTCTTCCAAATATTTGTTCATTTATGAACAAATAAAAGTGACCCTTCCTGTTGTCAAAGCATCCTAATTAAATTTTATCCAAGTTATTCCATAGACAGCATATACTGAAACATGAAACAAAGGCAGTATAACCTTACTATAAAGATGACAAAAAAATCTTGACACACTACTCCAGTTTGCCTTAACTGCTAAATTATAACTCATTTATTCAGCTTGCCTTTTAAATTGCTTTATGCCATAATGAAGCCTTTGAAGTCAGCTTTAGATTAGTATTTAGCTGAAAGACAAAGAAAAATCTCTCGATCCACTAATCTTGTCAATCATCAAAGAAAACAAAAATCACACTAACAATACACCAGCGCTATCAGTCGCCTTTCAGATCATGCTACACATTCTCAAACCAATTCCAAGCCACACAAAGCCTACAGATTGAGAAGAAAACATGCGAGAGGTAGGATGGCGGCTTCACTGAGGGACATCTCACCTGTTGACAAAATCATCTTCGCTTCTTACATCGAAGCATTTTACTGTTCCCAAAACCTTCGTCTCTGGGAAGAAAAGAAAAAACCGATGATTACCAGATAGACTTTTGGAAAACAGCCACACTTCAGAATCCAGTCCCTCACATGCTTTCAGCCGCCCGGGAAGGCTACCAGACAGCCCTTCTCTCTTCAGAGTACCTTTCGTGGGCCGTGCTTTCAGCACAACGACGCCTTAACGGTACACGTGGGTGAAACTGGAGCGGTGGGCAGGGACAGGCCTGGGGCGCGGGCCAAAATGGGTGTGCACGAAGACAGCGCGAGTGGGCGCGGCTGTAGGGTGCAGAGCAGTGGGGGAAGGGGAAGCCACCAGGGCCCACTCTGGCCTGCGTAGGCGGCGCGGCGCGCCTTAGGGTACTGGAAGACAGAGCGGGGTACGAGAGAAGGGAACTACGGCGGGAGCTCACTAGGCGGGCGGGAGCTCACTAGGCGGGCTGGCGCCACACACGCGGCCGCGGCGCACGGGTCCACAGGGGGCGCGGGAAGCAGCGGGCGCGGCTGCGGGACACGCGGGCCAGCTCCGGTGAGTGAATGAGGGCGTGGGGGAGGGGCATCCGTTCTCTCCTGCTCACCCCGCTGCGGTTAACGGTTCCACTGCCAGGCTTCCCTCATGGCCCCACCCTCGTCCCCGTCCGGCCCTCACCGACGACACTGTCACCGCTGGCAGCCGCCGCCGATGCGAGGCCGCCTGGGCCGCCGGTTCCTGCGCCGCTGCCAGTGGTGCCGGGCTCAGAGTCAGCAGCGCTGAGGGCAGGGGCGGCGGGCGGCTGCTGGATCTCAGCCTCGCTGCTCATGGTTGCGGTGATGGTGACTGGGGCCGGCTGCGGCTCCTGCCGGGGCGTGATGGTAACTAGGCCGGCGGCGGCAGCAGTCGGGCTCTTCGGGGATCTGTAGGGCCGGCTCTGCTCCCGCTAACGATCGAACTAGCGATAATGGCGGGACAGGCGGGATAAGCCCTGAGATCTACTCGCTCTAAACGCCGCTCACTGGTCAACATTGTTGTCAGTCTCACCACCTGACCCTAATTCTCTGCTCCTATTGGCTAAGGCTTTATCACTCCTCCACTCTCATTGGCTCCTAGGCGGCTCATCGACTTACACAACCGTTCCTGTCTCCGCCGCCGCCATAGAGACCGGAACTAGAGTTTAGCGTTAGTACGAGAACGACAGAGTACCAGAGAAAGCGGTCGGACAGGGCTTGAGTTTTCACGGGGCAGCATGCTTGGCGAACCGACTTCACGGCTAGGGTTGTGCCCCGGTCAAAGGAAAGGCATGGCCAAACGCCTTGGCCGGGATTACCCAGGCTGACCCTGGGCTTGGAGGGGATCCCTACACCTTAACCCCTTGTGTATAGGTTTCTCTTCTTTCCCGTTCCAAAAACGGTCCTTGTGACGGCAGACGGCTATCGCTGGGATAGCTCAGTCTTTTCTATAGGGGCCGTGTACTCGCAGTACAGCTGCAGATTTCTGCAACAGACCTTAAACGTTCGCATTAGAGGAGCGTCCGCCTTTGGTGAAGCAGTCACCTTGGAGGGACAACGTGGGATCTCGGACCGCCCCTGCTCAGCATATGGAGGGTGGGGGGCGGGCGTACACTCCATGGGGACCTGCCGTAGGATCCATTTTACCAGACATATAAGGAATGTGTCTTGATAAGTATTCACGTCTTCTCGCATTGGCCACACATCAGATTTAATCTGAACTCACGTTTATTGAGTAAACTAAGCATTTTTCATGCATTTTAGACTTACAACAGCTATGTGAAACTATTCGCGTTTTAATTGCTTAAGTCCACCTTCATTCGTTCTTTATTAAGTGTCTACTATCTGCTGAGGGAGTCAGTTTCAGCCTTCCAGAATTCAGTCTCAGGAAGGCGGCAGAAATTTAAACACCCAGTTCCACTCCAGAGCTGTGAAAGTACAAAGCATTTTTGGAGTGCAAGTGGGAAAAGGAAGATGGAATGCTGCCTTTCCAGGCACAGAAAAGTTTATACAAAGGTCCAGAGGCAAGAAGAGATGGCGTCTCGTAGGAAATGCGAATAAAGTAGTTCTATGTGACTAGAAAGGAAACCCTGGTGGTGTGGTGGTTAAGTGCTACAGCTTCTAGCCAAAAGATCAGCAGTTCAAATCCATCAGGCACTCCTTGGAAACTCTATGGGGCGGTTCTACTCTGTCCTATAGGGTCGCTATGAGTCTGAATCTACTCGATGGCAATGGGATATGACTAGAATGAAGACATGGGGTTCTAGAGGTAAGTAAAATCAAATTAGGAATGTTTTATGTGAAATTTATCATAAGGGCAATGATGAGAAAAGTAATTTTAGAATTGTAGGCTAGAGAGTGGCATGATCTTTTTTAAATGGCCGCTGAGTGGAGAATGGGTTGTAGAGAGGCATGAATTGAAGTAGGGAAACCAGTTAGAAGGCTAGAGCAGTACTAGTCCTTACCCCTGTCAGTATCATCTAGGTCTGTCAATTCCACCTCTCCAAGACCTCCCAAATCAGTCCTAAAAATCTCTAAACGTCAGCCCAGGGTCTCTTCATTCCTACTGCTACTTCCAAGTGCAGGGCATCATCATCTATTACTTAGAGCAGGGGTAGGCATTTTTTTTTTTTTTTTTGAAGGGCCAGATAGTAAATATTTTAAGCTTTGTGGGCCTTACGGTTCTGTCTCAACTACTCACCTTTGCCTTTACAGCCTGAAAGCAGTCATAGACAATTTGTAAACAAGTGCAGCTGTGTTCCAATAAAACTTAATTTATGGACACTGAATATTTTTGTGTGTGTGTGATTTAGGTGAAAGTTTACAGCTCAAGTTAGTTTCTCATACAAAAATTTATACACACACTGTTATGTGACCCTAGTTGCTATCCCTGTGTGACAGCACACTTCTCCTTTCCACCCTGAATTTCCCATGTCTGTTCAACCAGCTCCTATCGCTTTCTGCCTTCTCATTTCGCCTCCAGACAGGAGCTGCCATGTAGTTTCATGTATCTACTTGAACTAAGAAACACACTCTTCACGAGTATCATGTCTTCTAGCCCAGTCTAATCTTTGAAGAGTCGGCTTACGGAATGGTTTTAGTTCTGGGTTAACAGTCTGGATGCCATGTCTTCTGAGGTGCCTCCAATCTCAATATTTATACAATATTTGTCGTTTTGTAACTGACTAAATTGACTGAGCATAATGCCTTCCAGATTCCTCCCTGTTATGTTTCACAGATTCATCGTTGTTCTTTATCATTGTGTAGTATTCCATTTTGTGAATATACCATAATTTGTTTATTTATTTGTCCGTTGATGGGCACCTAGGTTGTTTCCATCTTTTTGCTATCATGAACAGTGCTGCAATGAACATGGGTGTGCATATATCTACTCGTGTGATGGCTGTTATTTCTCCAGGACATATTCCAAGGAGTGGGATTGCTGGATTGTATGGTACTTCTATTTCTAGCTTTTTAAGGAAGCACCAAATTGATTTCCAAAGTGGTTGTACCCTTTTACTTTCCCAGTAGCAATGTATAAGTGTTCCCGTCTCTCCACAACCTCTCTAACATTTATCTTGGGTTCGTCAGCCCCTGCAGATACCTGAGTCAGGTGAAACCTCAAGCCTGATGCCTGAGCCATGGACTTGGGATTTGTCAGCCTGATGCGTGAGCCGTTTCCTTGAGATAAATCTCTCTCTGTGTCTCTCTTTCCTTCTCATTCCCTTCCTCCCTCTTTCTCTATATATACATCTATATATTATTATTATTATGTTTAAGATGTTTTAGTGCGTTTGGAAGTATTAAGTGTTTTCTATGCACAGAAAGGTAAAATATATACTATGTGCTAAGACAAACATTCATAACAAATTATGGATAACATTGTGTAGAATGAGAATTCCAGAAC
Source organism: Dugong dugon (assembly GCA_030035585.1). Taxonomy (NCBI): domain Eukaryota; kingdom Metazoa; phylum Chordata; class Mammalia; order Sirenia; family Dugongidae; genus Dugong; species Dugong dugon. The sequence continues at coordinate 13,309,470 of CM057462.1, read as the reverse complement.
ACTTAACTGCGCTCATGAGGAACCTGTACATAAACCAAGTGGCAGAAGTTCATATTGCATGGTTTAAAGTGAGGAAAGGTGTGCACAAAAGTTGTTTCCTTTCACCATACTTATTCAATCTGTATGCTGAGCAAATAATCTGAGAAGTTGGACTATATGCAGAGAGAGAGAGAGGGTTTGCTTCTCTAGAGAACCCAGCCTAAGACATTTGGTACTGAGAGTCCTTCTAGAGAAACAAAATTGTAAGGATGAGTTTTCTAAATTGGTTCTCAAGTCTGACTAGTCTTAAAGGCGTTGATGACTCTGCCTCCAGTAGTAAAGAGGGCACCAGCAACCCATGGTATGAGGTGACAACATTAATACACAAAATATCACCGCCAATAGATCAAGTATTGGTGAGAAGTGAGGCTTTGGGTGATCAAATGTTTGATGCTTTTCTACAATTTTGTCAGAATGAGAAGTATAGGGAAGTTGGTTGGTTAGTACTACTTTCGCTAGAAAAAGTGGTGAAAGAAAGAGATGAATTCAGGGCTTCAGAGTCACAGCTCAAGCACTGCATAAAGGAACTCAAAATTGCCACTTATACCCTGAAAGAAAGCCTTATTTCTTGCAATAACAGAGCTAATATTGCTGAAGACCAAACCCAGAGTCTTATCGCAAGACTGGATAAATTACAATGCCAATGAATTCCCAATCTCGAATGGTGTCTGAAGTTAAAGTGAGGGCATTTATTGGGAAGAAATGGGATCCTAATACTTGGGAAGAGGACATATGGGCAGATCATTAGGAAGCTGGGGACACTGAGCCCCTAAATTCCACTAAATCACTCCTGCTAAAAGAACCATCCCTCCTACTCCCATCTGAAGAGGTCGCTCCATCTTTGTTGGCTAAGCCACACTCCCCGGTAAAACCATTATCACTTTTGTGATCCTATTCAGCATGTTTTCTCCCTTTCAAAATGGGCAACCAGGGCTTGACATAACTAACTCCATAATGAACCTGTAAGTTCTTTTCTCTTTGCCTTCTCCCTTTTTGCATACCTTCATTAATGGCTTTGTTTTGCACATACCTTTGTTAATGACTCTGCTTTATGACTTAGGATCCCCCACAGGAAGATTAGAGCTCAGATGTCAGAGATGTATATTTTTAGCCTGATAAGGAAATGTCCAGTTCCCTATCTCTTTAGTATGATAAAGAATCTCTTGTAATTATCTTGGAGTGAATAACAACACTTTTAACCTTTGTAAAAATCGTATATAAACTCTAATGCAAAAATGCCTTTTGGGACTCCGTAGAGACAGCCTGTGTTGCTGCTGGGTCCCCAGTGGAGTACATTCCCTGAATTAAAAACTTTCTCACTCTTTCTGACTTGGAGTGTGTTTCATTGGCTCAACTGCTCCAGGACACGGACCCTATTTGGGTAACACTTCCACATCCATCTGATGAGATTAACCTAGCTGTGCCTGAAGAATTTTTGTCTGAGGTATTGCCTAAGGCATCCCTGAGGTAAATACCTTAGAAGACGTTGCTGAATGTTTCCAGGACCCACCTTCACCACCCATTTTTCTTCTAGACCTATAGCAAGACTTAAGTCCCAGAGAGGTGAAGTACAAAGTGTGACCTAGGAGGAGGTATGCTACACTCCAAAAGAATTGATTGACTTCTAATATGTACAAACAGAAACCTGGGGAATATGTGTGGGAATGGCTATTAAGCATGTGGGATAATAGTGCAGAGAACAAAAAGTTGGATCAGTCTGAGTTTATTGATATGGGCCCACTAAGCATTCTTCATTCAGTGTTTCAGCACAAGAGGTTAGGGAAGGATCTAACAGTTTATTTGGTTGGTTTTGCTGAAGCATGGATTATGTGGTGGCCTACACTAAATCAAGCTGAAGTACCAGACCTGCACTGGTATACTAGAAGAAGGTATCCAAAGGCTTAGGGAAATTGGCATGCTAGAGTGGATTTCTCAGGTTAGATACAGAGACCCACAGATGGAGTGCCCAGAGGACACACCTTTTACCACAATAGTGAGAAACAAATTTGTGAAGGGAGCTCCAGCATCCTTGAAGACTACCGTGATTGCGATTTTATGTAAGTCAGATTTGACAGTGGGACTGCCCTAACTGAATTAAGACACCTAACTACAATGGGGCTGACTGGATCCCATGGTGGTAGGGGCCAAGTGGTGGCACTCAACTGACAAAGACAAGGTGGACGTGGTTACCATAATGGACAGTGGAGTTAAAGCAGTAATCAGAATAATCTGACTTGTATAGACTTATGGTGTTGGCTACTTAGTCATGGTGTCTCTAGGAGTGAAATAGGTGGAAAATCTACTAAATGTTTACTTGATCTGTACAAGCAACAGAATTGTAGATCAGGCGAATGGCAGTCTAACTCAAATCACTAGAATAGTCAGGGCACCTCAGTCAATTCCCAGACTTGAGCCAGTTTAAAGACCCACAACCCCTTGAATGAAGGGGAGGCCAGGTCCCCTTGAGGAAGGACACCAGTACACTGCCAAAAATTTATACCACAAATCTTTCTCCCAGCCTTCCCCAAAGGGATCTACAGCCTTTTACGAGAGTGACTGTTCACTGGGGAAAAGGAAATAATCAGACTTTTAGGGGATTGGTGGATACTGGCTGTGAACTGACATTAATTCCTGGAGACCCAAAATGTCACTTTGGCCCACCAGTCAGAGTGGGCATGTATGGAGGTCAGGTTATTCATGGAGTCTTAGCTCAGGTTCATCTCACTGTGGGTCCAGTGGGTCATCAAACCCATCTCGTAGTGATTTTTCCAGTTCCAGAATGCATAATTGAATTAGACTTATTCAGCAACTGGCAGAACCCCCACAGTGGATCCTGACAAGTGGAGTAAGGGCTATTATAGTAGGAAAAGCCAAGTGGAAGTGATTAGAACTGCCCCTACTTAGGAAAATAGTAAACCAAAAGCAATACTGCATTCCTGGAGGGACTGCCACCATCAAGGACTTGAAGGATGCAGGGGTGGTGATTCCCACCACATCTCCATTCAATTCATCTTTTGGGCCTGTGCAAAAAACAGATGGATTTTGGAGAATGACAGTGGATTATTGTAAACTTAACCAGGTGGTGACTCCAATGCAGCTGCTTTTCCCAATGTGGTTTCATTGTTTGAGCAAATTAATACATCTTCTCTTACCTGATATGCAGCTGTTGATCTAAATAATGCCTTTTTCTCCATCCCTGTTTTGAAGGAATACCAGAAAGTTTGCCTTAAGCTGGCAATACCAGCAACACACCTTCACTGTCCTACCTAATGCTCTAGCCCCACGTCATAATTTAGCCCTCAGGGACCTTGATCGCCTTTCCCTTCCACAAGACATCACACTGGTCCGTTACATTGATGACATTATGCTGATTGGACCTAGTAAGGAAGAAGTGTCAATGACCCTGGACTTATTGGGAAAACATTTGCATCCTAGAGGGTGGGAAATTAATCTGACAAAAATATAGCCACCTTTAACAGTGAAATTTCTAGTGGTCCAGTGGTGTGAGGCATCTCAAGATATTCCTTCTAAAGTAAAAGATAAGTTATTTCATCTGGCCCCTTTCACAAATAAAAAGGAGGCACAACACAAGTTGGGCCCCTTTGAATATGGAGGCCACATATCCCTCATTTGGGTGTGCTACTGTGGCCTATTTATCAAGTGACTTGAAAAGCTGCTAGTTTTGAGTGGGGCTCAGAACAAGAGAAGGCTCTGCAACAGGTTCAGGCTGTCGTGCATGCTTGTCTGCCACTTGGGCCGTATGATCGGGCTGATCCAATTGTGCTTCAAATGTAAGTAGCACATAGAGATGCTGTTTGGAGTCTTCTGCAGGCCCCTGTTGGTGAATCACAGCACAGACCTTTAGGATTTTGGAGCAAAGCCCTGCCTTTCTCTGCAGATAAGTACTCTCCTTTTGAGAAACAGCTTTTGGCTGGTTACTGGGCCTTAGTAGAGACTGAACACTTAAGCATGGGCCACCAGGAGACACAATGATTACATTGAACTGGAATTTAAGAATGCCGCCCGGCCACTTTGGGCTCCTCTTGCCTCAGGATCAACAGGCAAAGAAGGGAGTTCTGTATTGGCTGGTGTGATTGATCCTGATTATCAGGGGGAAATCAGATTGATATTACACAACGGAGATAAAGAAGAGTACCGTCCAGAATGCTTCTTAGAAGGAAGGATGGCAAGACTACGTCTCACATGTTATCAGGATGGATCAGTCTCTGGAGAGGGACATCATGCTTGGTAAAGTAGAGGGTCAGCAAAAAAGAGGAATACCCTCAAGAAGATGAATTGACACAGTGGCTACACGTATGGGCTCAAGCGTAACAATGATTGTGAGGATGGCTCAGGACTGGGCAGTGTTTCGTTCTGTTGTACATAGGGTTGCTATGAGTTAGAACTGACGCGATGACACCTAACAACAACAACATCATGTCTGGAATACAGGCGATCCCTTAGGAGGTCTGTTAATACTACCATGCCCTGTGATTAAAGTCAATGGAAAAGTACAGTGACCCAATTCTGATATGACTACTAATGGCCCAGACCCTTCAGGAATGAAGGTTTGAGTCACCCCACCAGGCAAAGATCCACAACCAGCTGAGGTGCCTGCTGAAGGCAAAGGGCATATGAAATGGGTGGTGGAAGAAGGTAGTTCTAAATGCCAGTTATGATCATGTGACCAGTTGCAGAGATGAGGACTGTAATTATTATGAGTATTTCTGCCTTGTATGTGTGCATCAAATATTTTTGTTTTCTTCACTTATAAAAATATAAGATGTAAATGGGGCTCGTGCATTTTTGGTTGTATGCATGTTGTATAATGTTAGGCACAAGTATAACTTTATAAGTGTCTTTATTTAGAGAATGTGTATGGTTTAAGGAGATGTGTACAGGTGTGAATTTGACAAAGGGTGGACTGTGATGGTTAAGGTGGTGTGTCAACTTGGCTGGGCCATGATTCTCAGTGGTTTGGCAGTTACATAATGATGTAGTTCGGCAGTTTTGTAATGATGTAATTTAGCAGTTATGTAATGAGGTAGTTATCCTCCATTTTGTGATGTAATATAATCACCTCCATGATGTGATCTGATGTGATCAGCCAATCAGTTGTAAGGGGAGTTTCCTTGGGGGTGTGACCTGCATCCAATATATATAGACATTCTGGCAGAGCTCACTGGGTTTTGCTCACTTTGGATCCTGTATCTGGCTTGTCATTATCTGACCTCCAGTTCTTGGGACTTGAGCCAGCAGCCTGCCATCTTACTGCTGATCTTGGATTCTTCAGCCTCGGCAGTTTGTGAACCAGCAGCCTGCCATCTGACCAATCTGGAGTTCATCAGCCCCTGAAGCTACCTGAATCATGAGTAACCTCCAGCCTGAAGCCTGACCCACAGACTTGGGATTTGTCATCCTCTACAACCATACAAGCCATTTCCTTGAGACAAATCTCTCTCTCTTTATATATATATATATATATATATATATATATATATATATATATATATATATATATATGTATATATGTATGTATATCTATATATATATACTTCACTGGTTTTGCTTCTTTAGAGAACCCAGCCTAAGACAGCTTCTATAGTGGTTCTTTCTGGAGAGTAGGTATCTCCTTTAAGAATTTCAGGAGCACAATGGATTCTCTCCCTGGTGGGAAAATGTACATACTGCCTGAAGCGCAGCCCAGCCCTCAGGATAACATTTGAACTCCTTAGCGTGGCTCTTACAAACTGGCCCTTGCCTCCCTCCAACCTCATCTCATACCTATTCATACTTTCCTGCTTTGACTATATAGAATTATTTGTAGTTCCCCTTACACTTTATGCTGTTTCCTGCCTTTGTACCTTTGCACATGCTGTTCCCTCTGCCTGGAATACCCTCCCCAGATTTAGACACCTGACAAGGCCTATTCTTTCTTGTACTGAGCTGAAGCATCACCTCATCTGCAGTCTTTCCAAACAACCCCAGGCAGACACAGGTATTCACTCTTTCCTGCAACTTGTCCAAAACCTCTAATCCAGTACTTTATTGTACTGTAATTGTCAGTTTTCCCATGAGACTGTGAGCTCCTTGAAGGCAGGAACTGGGATTTTCAAATTTGTATCCCCATACATAGCATAGAACCTGTCTTAAGTAATTCGTGTTTAGTTGTGGAATGAAGGAAGGAACAGCCCAAGTGCCACTAACATGTCTTTCATAATCATCCCCTGCAAGAAGGAATCAGGTACTTCCATAAGGGGGGATATATCTACCTTCCATAAGAACAATTAATTTTTTAACCTAATCACTATTTGAACTTTAAGTTTGCCTTTTTCTAAGCTATAATGTCTGTACAATTATGTCTTATGCTAGTTATTTATTTTTTCTAAGATGCAAATATTAAAAATATTCATCCCAGCACTACCTAAAGCAGTGTTTAAACCCACACTGCTCTGACAAGAAGCATCTGAGATGTTTGCTACAAACATAGCTTCCTAGGTCCCACCCTAAACCCACTCAGCCAAACTTTCTAGGGGAGGGACCTTGGAACTAGTAGGCTTAACAAATGCCCCCAAATGATTTTTATCTTTAAGAGAATTTGGGAAACAATGAACTGAAGAAAGCTGTCTACCATATTGGATAGTGCAGATATAGAACATTTCCATCATCACAAAAAGGATTGTCCATTGGACAGTCTAGAGGGCCTCTGGAATGTAAAATGGCCATCTGAGGAATTTGTTCCACTGGAGTGCAGGCTGAGAAGGGCTTTCATGTGGGCAAAGGTTCACATGATCTTTGTTAATATTGAGTGAGAAACAGGGAAGGGTTGATTATCTCAGCCTCAGAAATACAACTCCCAACAAGGATTTCCAATAACTTTCTGTCAGGGACTCAGAAAAATACAAAAAAGAAGTCCCAAATGTAAAGAATTTCTAATAAACTTTATTCTTTTTGTTATCTACTGTCCTCCAGTAGTGATCACCGGTCAATCTTTAGAAGAAAAAAGACCTGTAAGCTCAACTTTAGTTACAGCAAAGAAAGAAGTTGGACAGGGAAGGATTGGCTGGCAGTTACTGAAGGGGCAGAGCAGGTTGAATCCTAGAGACCACCAGTATTGGCTGAAAGGAGAGCTCAGGGTGTCATTTGGGCCTGAAAAGGGACCTTGTGGCTTGACAAGAGAGGCCCATATGCAGTTTCTAGCACACCCTTGTGCATTCCTGCCTCAGTTCCTGGCTGAGAATGCCTGACATTCTCCCTCCCTATTAATTCGTGTAATGAATTTATGCTGAATGCCTATAAGTGCCAGATGCTGTGAACACAAAGTCACATATAGAGCTATGTACAGTCATTAAAATGGTGTGGTATTTGACTGGATCTCCATTTGGGGGAAAAGAAAAAGACAGAATCTTATTTTATACTATACAGAAAAATAAATCATAGATAATATTATAAGTATAAAAATAAAACCTAGAAATATTAGAAAAAATGTAAAAGACATTATGGTCTGAGGTAGTAAAAGCCCTTCTTAAATGAGATAAAAGAAAAGCCATAAAAGACTGATAATTTTGACCTCATCAGAATTCAGAATTTCTGTTTCACAAAGAATATCACCAAAGTTAAGATAATCAACCACTCAGCCGCATCCCCCTGCCCCCTCATGCTTCCATGACCCTGGCCCTCCCAGGGACCTGGGCCCAGATCTGAACCCTGTGATCCCCGGCCCCCTCTCCTGGGCCATGACCAACTTGGGCCTCAGCTCCTGGGCTACTTCTTGGTGGCTGCATGGGCACCATCACCAGCATGGCCCTGCCACAGTGGAAGCAGTCCTCCTATGGAGGTGACACCATCATCACGGCTGTGGGCCTCTATGAAGGGCTCTGGATGTCCCGCATCTCCCAGAGCACAGGGCAGGTGCAGTGCAAGCTCGACTCACTGCTCACCCTGGACAGTAGGCCTCGACTGGCTGGGGGTGGGGGTGGGCCATCCTGGATGTTAAGCTTCTACTGCCTGGGGTGGGTGGGCCACCCTGGATGGTAGGCCTCCACTGGCTTGGGGAGGCGGGTGAGTTGCCCTGGACAATGGGCCTCGGCCGACTGGGTAGGAGAATGGAATGCGGGGTACAGGGAGGCTGGGAAACAGCTTTCCCCACAGTCTGCATCAGCTCTGGGCTCTGCTCTCCAGTCTCCCCCTCCACACTCCCCCCAATACCATCACTGTATACATTAAAAAACCCAGGCCATCCTCATGTCCCACCGTGGGCAGGGGCTCTAGGGCCTGGCAGCCATGGGCCCAGATTCCTGCTCTGCCACTCTAACCTTGAACAAGTCACTAAGCCTCTTTGTGTCCCCGTGTCCCCATCAGTAAGGGGGGTACTAAGACCCTCACAGGGCTCTGGGAGGATTGAGTGACAAGAAATGCTCAGTGAAGACCCTGCCTTCCACCTCTCCCATCCTCTGTATACAGACAAACTTGGGCACACACACCCACTTACCAGTCCTGCCACCCAGGTGACATGTACACACACACACACACACACACACACACACACACACACACACACACACACACAGTGCTTGGGTACACAGGTCTCTCTCCTCCCAGGCTGTGGAGTTGAGACAGACAGCTGGGTTGTAAACAAGCCCCACTGCAGCCTCTAACCTGGTGTGGGAAGGCTGACCCATCCTCATCCTGCCCAGAGTCCCGCAGGCAGCCTGAGCTGGGGCTGCTATCACATGCCCCGGCTACACCCATCACAAGCAGGCCCCTCAGGCCTCCCTCAGGCACCCATGGGGCCCAGGGATGACCCAAGCACCCACAGAGAGGCGAGCACATGGCAGGTAGGTGTGGGTGACTCAAAGGGATGAGGGGAAGGTGATGAGAATCAGATGGCTGAGGGGAGGGGTCCCTCATAGAGGGCCAAACTGGGCTGAGCCGGGCCTCAGACACCTTCAGCTCTTCCTTCTGCTGAATCTACCAGGGCCCCAGGAAGAGCCGCCCCCAGCTGCTTTGGAGGGACAAGCCAGGCCCAAGACGGAGTCCCTGGGGCAGAAAGCATTGGAAAAGAGAACTTAAATTGCACCCCCCACCACCAAAATTGTCTGCATGTGGGAGTGAAAAATGGAGTTAATTGTGAAGGGGACTCTCACCCTCCCCACACAGCCCTGTCCTCACCCTAGTCAGGTCACATGCAGGGCCCCTCACTTATCTCCTCACACCTGCCTGCAGGGGTCTGACCTCTAGTCTAGCTCCTGCTCAAACCCTTCCCCTGTTGCGACTCCTCCCACCTCAGGCCAGACCCTGAGGTACCCCTCCCCCACTTCTACACTGCTAGCAGCTCACTTGGTGCCTTCCCGCCAGCCCCAGGTAACATCCAGTCAGCATGAGTTTCTGATGGTGGTGGCCATGCCCCTGGGCTTCTTGGCCATGGTCCTCAGTGTGGTTGACATGAAGTGCACACTGGTCGGAGACAGCAAACCCATCGCCAAGGGCCGTGTAGCCATCTCCCAGATTGCCCTCTTTCTCCTGGTAGGTGAGTGCCTCTGACTCCTTCTCCACCATCTTGGCCATGGCAGGCAGCCCCAGCCCTGGGTGGCCAGGACCGGAGCAGAGCTGAGCACCCCTCCTTTGTCCTTAGGCCTCCGCACATTGACGGCTGTCTGTGGTATGCCACCCTGGTGACCCAGGAGTTCTTGAACCTGGGCACAACTGTCAATGCCAGTTGAGTGCCAAGGCATAGCTTGGGCTGGGGGGACAGGCTAGGCCTCCTTGCTCTACGTCTTCTGGAGCCACTGGCCTTTGTCCAGCTGTCGTCTAAGAGCCAGACCTGCACGGGGCAGTTGTGGAGGGAAATTGGGGGGCAGGACCCAGGTGCTATTATTGAGAAGCTCTCTGGAGTGGGGAACCAGGTGCGTGTGGCTGCGCCTGGAGGAGGGGAGGGAGGCCAGCAGTGGGCACCCAGGAGTAGCGGAAACTTCCCAAGGAGTGAGAGTGGTGAGGGTGAAGGGCCCTGGCCTGGGTTAAAATCTTGGCTCTGCAGGTACTGACTGTGTGGCCTAGGCAAGTTACTTAGTCTTTCTATGCCTGGTTTCTTCCCCTTGTAAACCACCAGGGGGTGGTGGTTAGGGCTCAATGTGAAGATGCATTGAGGAATTCAGCACAGTGCCTGGCCCATTGGAGAGTGTTCAACAAACCTATGTGCTATTCTTGTTGGTGGCGGCAGGGCTGGCACTGTTTCCTGCAGGAGGCAGTGGTTACTTCCGCTCAGGGAGAGAAGGTTGGAGAAGTGACTGGAGCAGAACATGCTGGCCTTTGCAGCACTAGGAAGAATGTGGTTTTTTGCCCTGGGAGTGGAAGGCAGCAGTCCCTCTGGCTGTGCTATGCAGCTTGCGGGGAGGGGCAAGACCAGTAAGGGGGTGGTCGTGAAAGTCTCTACAAGAGGGCTTGGGGCCAGGGAGGTGGGGTGGAGATGGAGGAAGAACAGGCTGAGAGATATTTAGGAGATTAGAATAGACAGGACTTGTAAGACTGAGGGTATGGGGGCAGGACAGGAGGCTCTCAAAGGGCCTGGGCCCTTCCTCTCAGCCCTGCCAAGAGCAGAGGATGGAATAATCTCAACCTTGGCATCCCAATGGGTCCTGGGGTGGAGGAAGGATGGGAAAAGATGCTGGGCTGTCACAGTTAGGAGGGCTTCCTGGAGGAGACAGTTGTAGAGTAGGAGGAAAAGAGGAGCCCTCACCTGTATGAGGCTTAATCCCTGTGCTGGAGACACAGGAATCAGATGCCCCTCTGCCCTCAAGGTGCTCGCCAGGGAACCAAACAAGCCAGGCAATGAATGAGTGAACGCGAGCAGAGTCAGTGGTCAGGGCAGGAGGCCAGGCCAGCATAGAGGAGGAATTCTTGGAGGAGGAGGGGAGTCATCACAGAAAATCCTCAAGAGGAGGTGATATTTGAACTAGGCCCTGAAGGTGGAGGAGCTCAGTAGGCACAGAAGAGAGGGGATGCCCCAGGAGGAGGAGGACCTTGTGCAAAGGCACAGAGAGGTAGAGCCAGGACATGGCAGAGGCTGGCGGAGAAGGCCAGCAAGGTCCCCTTTGGAAGAGCCCAGTGTGTAGGCTGAGGAGACTGGCTTTCTCCCAGAGGGCAGTGGGGAGCCCTGTGGGGAGTTTCGTGGGCTGGACAGGAACTGAGAGGAAGAGGATACTGGGCTTGCTCTGCTCCTCCCTGACCAGACCTCATCCCCCGCCTGTGCCCCCTCCACCAGCCTGATGAGGAAATGGGCCCAGAGAGGGGCAGGGACCTGCCCAAGGTAGCACAGAACAGGGACTAGGGCCTGTCTTGGGCCTGGGTCATTGTATGGTGTTGATATGCTGGGACAGGGAGAGGAGGAGGACTAAGCCTTCACCCTGACTTCTCTAGAGAGACCGGGGAGGCTTGTGAGTCCCTCAACCTTAGCTTCCCTTACTCACCCCTCCCTCTGCTAGCGAAGAGGCTGGTGAGGACCCAGGCAAGGAATGGGACACTGAGAGGGTGAGGTTGAGGGAAGGCCTGGAGCGTCCCCCTTGAGTGCAACCACACCTAACAGTTTCCTTTTTATCCTTACAGGTATGAATTCAGCCCATTCATGGGCTGGGCCTCTGCTGGCCTGGATATGCTGCGGGGCTCCTTTCTCTGCTGCACGTGCCCAGAGCCTGAGTGTTCTAGCAGCAGCAGGCAGCTGTACTGGCCGGGGCCCTTGGCTGCTTCCGGAGAGTATGTTTGAGTCCCGCCTGCCCTGGCAGCCAGCCTGCCCAGTGGCTCCCTTGCCCACTACTCCAGCTGGGGCCAGTGGGGCACAGGATGTCCCCTGAACACAGTCTCAGGCTCTGAGCAGCTTGTTCCCCACATAGACACCCACCCTGAGATCCAAAACCCAGGCCCAGACAGAGAGATGCTAAGCGGCAGGGGCCCAGCCATGGTGCAGGCACAAGTCCAGGCCCTCAGACCTGCCTGCACAGCCTCTTGGGTACCAGGTGGACGGGCTCATGTGCATCAGCCCAGGTCCCATCCCTTTTACCTGTCCACTTACTCACTGAACAGTATGTGAGTGTCTGCTATGTGAAAGGCCCTGGGGATACACCAGAGGACAGGACACACTTTAGTGCCTAGCACCTTGTGGTGGGCAAAGCTCTTGGCCTCCCTGACCCCCACGGACTTCTCACAACAATCCATGGACAAGGCAGTGAGGGATGGTGGACATCCCCATGCTATACACAAGGTAACAGAGGTTCAGAGAGACAAAGAGATATGCTCTGGTCTCTCTGACTTCCAGTTTAGAGGTCTTTCCAGTATGCCCAGTGCTGCCACAGACACCCACACTGTGGGCTAGGACAGACCGTGTCACCCCTGGGAATGGGCCCCAGGCAAGACAGGGCCAAGACAGGACTAAGCTGGCCAGTCCCTCTGTCTGGGCCTGAGTGCCACAGCCTCTGCCTCCCCCTCAGCCATTGCAGCTCACCCCCACTAACAGTTGTAATGGTTAATGTTGTGTGGACTTGGCTAGACCATGATTCTTAGTGTCATGTAATCATCCTCCATTTGGTGATCTTCCATAAGTAATATAATCACTTCCATGATGTGATTTGATGTGATCAGCCAATCAGTTGTAAGGGGAGTTTCCTAGAGGGTGTGGCCTGCACCTGATATATATGGACGTTCTGGCAAAGCTCACTTGCTTGCTCTGGATCCTATTTCTGGATTGTCATCATCTGACCTCCAGTTGTTGAGACTTGAGCCAGCAGCTTGTCATCTGACCTGCTGATTCTGGGTTGGTCAGCCTCTACAGCCAATGTGAGTCAGGAGAAGCCTCCAGGCAATGCCTGACCCACAGACTTTTGGACTTGCCAGCTTCCACAACCTCATGAGCCATTTCCTTGAGATAAACCTCTCTCTCTCTTTGTGTATATATATACATATACACGCTCCACTGGTTTTGCTTGTCTAGAGAACCCAGCCTAAGACACAAGCTCTCTCTCTTTTGACTTTCAGACCAATTGTTAAATTGTCCATCTCTGCCAAGGGCCCCCTGGGTATGTAATGTCCAGGTTCCCAACCTGACTCTATCCCCCGTCACACCTAGACTGTTTGGTCTTTTGTGGAGAGAGAAGTCAGCATCCAGCCCCAAGTGTGATATCCTTTGGTCTGTCTGTGGCGTGGCTGGGGCAGGGCTGCCTCAGAGAGGTCAGAGCTGGCCACTGGGGCCCTTGGGCATAAACATGAGGAGACCAAGGTGTGTTGGGTGGTCTTCACAGCACATTCAAAGCTGAGCAGGAAAGAACTCAGGGCTCCTGCCCCCCGTTCAGGTAGGCTCTGTAGCCTGGCCTTGGGCTTGGCACCAGGGCCTTCCTGATGGAGATCCCTCCATTCCTGGAGGCTTCCTGGAGGCCCAGCCCAGCACTGGGAGCAGGCTGAAGGGAGACACAGCCCTGCCCCAGCTACTCTTGTCTGCCCTTGGGAGTCCTGCTGAGGGAAGAGACAGTCTTTAGGTTACCCTCCAGCTAAGTGCTAGTGATCAGAGTTGGGTGCAGGGGCATTGTGTAGGAGCTCACTAAGGGGAGAAATGAACAAAGGAAGGACATTAGGACCTTCAGACATTAGGACTGCTCTGAGCAAGGTCTGAAGCACTCAGCTCTGCCCCTGTTGGTGCCCCCACCATTTCTCCTCCCCAGGTCAGCTGAGGCCCAGTAATATCCAGCCCTAGAACCCGAGTAGGGAGTGGTGCCAGCTCCAGGGGAAGGCTTTCTTCTTCTTTAGGGGAAGGTCCTTGTCATCAATCTCTCCCTGGTCTAGGAACTTCTCAGCACAAGGACCCAAAGGACACACTCCACTGCAGGCTCTTCTTTCTTGGTGGTGTGAAGTCCCTATCCTCTGCTCAATTCTCTCTTTTATATCTCAAAAGAGACTGATTCAAGATTCAGCCTAATTCTGAAGATTGAGTCTTGCCTCATTAACATAACTGCCTCTAATCCCACCTCATTAACATCAGAGAGGTTACGATTTACAACACATAGAATAATCACATCATATCACAAAATGGTGGACAACCATACAATACTGGGAATCATGGCCTAGTTAATACATATTTTGAGGGGGCACAGTTCAATCCATGACAGTATAGAAGGGGAAAAGGCCCCAGAGGGATGCAGGGAAATGAACCTAGGTCAGCCCCAAGGCCTGGGCCCTTCATCCTCAGTCTCCCACAACCAGAGCATGCTGGCCTCTCCCCACATGCACAGGTCTCTCCCATCCCAAATGTCCTCTCTGGATACTGTGTCTCTCTTCGGCTACTGCCCTATCTCTCTCTCATCTGCACAACAACCTCGTGGAAAGAGTTGTCCACAACTGTCCCTCCTCCCTGGCCACCCACATCCTCCTCTGCCTACTCAGTCTGGTCTCTTCCACCACCTCTCTGGTGACCACATCACACACCAAGTCACCAAATCCCCAGTGCACAGCTCAGCCTTCTCCCACAGCTTGACTCTGAGAGATGAAGTGATGGAGATAAAGTAAGATGAGAGAATTGTTCACACACTCCAACCAACGGTCAGGAAGGAAGGAGAGAAGCAAACAGTGGGGAGCTGCTGTGGGATCCTCCCCTCGGCGCACCTTGGCCTGGCAGCTGCTGCACATCCTCAAGGGCCCCTGGGTGATGGCCATTTTGAACAACCCATCTAGCCTCTGGCCATAGGGCTTGTTCCAAAATAGGATTATCAGAGACCTGCCCCTAGAATCATGAATGAGAACTAAAACTAAGTTCTCTCCAGGTGGCTGAAGCTACAGGGTAGTGGTTCTCTACCCTGATGCACATTAGAATCACCTGGGGGAGCTGATTTCCACTCCCCACCCCAAGATTCTGACTTAGTTTGTCTAGAGTGGACCTGGGCATCTGGGTGTTTATAAGCTCCCCAGGTGACCGTAATGTGTGGTCAGCACTGAGGGCTGTCTCTATGAGGCCTAAAGCTCAGGGCTATTGGGGAGCACATTATTTGCCACTCTGAGGAGGTCTGCGGAGGGAGAAATGTACTACAAAAAAAGGGGTGATGAAACAATGAAGAGAAAGTCTGGTTTCAACTTGCCATTACCAAGACCAGGCTGCTCTGTAAGATGCCCACATCTGTCCTTCCAATAAAAGCCCCTTTGTGCTTAACCAGTTTAACTTTGATTCCCATTACACACAGCCAACAGATCCTAATGAACACAGAATTTGGAACCTAGGAATCGAATGTTGCAGTGACGACTTCTGCTATGTGGTACTGGCTGAGAAGGGGTGGGACACAGGGCTGAGAAGATCTTTCTCCTTAGTCCAGGCTGTACTTGGCAATCCATGCTATTAGGTCATGAAGCAGCTGGCCAGGAAACCATGTACTGTCTGTCTGCTGGGGTTCAGGCTGCACCAGAGGCTTGGGACCTGGTAGAAAAATGTCAGGATGGAATGTGTTGACTTCTTCTTGTGGGCTCCAGTGAGGGACTGAGAAAGAGAGACAAGCTTCAGCCAAGGTGGCCGCCTGACAGCAGAGGGGACCCAGCTTTGTCTGTGCTTTTGTTAAGGGAAGCCCTTTCTGCTGCAGCTAGAGATTGGAGATGTTGAGTCAGATAACCACAAACCTTGCTGAACTGCACAGCCCAATTAATATGCTGATTTAAAAAGTAACAGGCCACAACATGAATGAAGCTTGAAAACATCATGCTGAGCGAAATTGGTCAGTTGCAAAAGGACAAATACTGTGTGATCACACTTACATGAAATAAGCAAAAAATAGAAACCAAAAATTATTAGTGGTTACCAAGGTGGGAGGGAGGAGGAAAGGGGGAATTTTTGCTTAGGGGACAGTGAGTTTATGTTAATGGTGGTGGACTAATTTGGAAAAGGGATAGTGAAAGCGGTTGCATAACTTAAAGAATGTAATTAGTGTCACTGAATTGTACATGTAGAAATTGTTGAGTTGGTCTAAGTTTTGTTGTATTATGTTTTCTCCACCTATTGCTATGGCATTGATCCCAACTCATAGCGACCCTATAGGACAGAGTAGAACTGCCCCATAGGGTTTCTAAGGAGCAGATAGTGGATTCGAACTACCAGTCTTTTGGTTAGTAGCTGAGCTCTTAACCACTGTGCTACCAGAGCACCACAATAGGAACAAAAAAAAAAAAAAAAAGTAGTTGGATCTTAGAATTGAGAAGTTGTCTGGAGAAGCCAGAGGAGTTTGGGAAGCCTGATCCCCTAGGCCTCCCCCTGAAGCAACTCCAGCTGTGCCTAGATTTCTCAGTCTCTCTCTCTCTCTCTCTCTTACATGCTCCCACCCCCACCCCCTCCCCACACTAGACCCATTTTAAATGTCTACATCAAGGTCACCTGGGCTGCCAACCAGAGGCAGGGCCAATTTTCCAGTGCCTCCAGCCAGGCTGTTGTTTACTGTCCTAGCCTTGAGGCTAAAGGCTTGGGAAGAGATGCAGGAAGGTGGGGCTCAGACTCAAAGGGCAAGCTTTTAAAGCTTTACCTGTTGCCATCGAGTCAATTCCGACTCATAATGACCTGAAAGGACAGAGTAGAACTGCCCCATAGGGTTTCCAAGGAGCAGCTGGTGGATTTGAACTGCTGATCTTTTTGGTTAGCAACCGAGTTCTTAACCACTGCACCACCAGGGCTCCTTTAAAGCTTTGTTCATTGTTTATTAGCAAGCAGTTCCCCAAGAATGAAATTGGCAGGCCATAATATACGTTTTAGCACAGCAATAGGAGATGTTCAGCAAAGGGGACTGAATCTGGGGCACTGGAGCAGTTGAGCAGGAAACTCATCTACTGCCTGGGAAGAGGGTCAAAAAACATGTGCCTGAGAAATTGGCATGTGGATTAAGTATTATTGATATCAAGGAATTACTGTTAATTTTGTGTAATAATGACATTGGCTGTTTTTCTAAAAATCCTTATCTGTTAGAGGAACACACTGAAATGATATAACGGGTTTGCTTGAAAATACTCTAGGAACAGAAAGTTCAGAGTCAGGGAAGTTATAAAATATCATTGGCAAGATGCCATTGGTACTTAGGGGATTTATTCTACTTGCTCTGTGTGTATGTTTGAAAATGAAGAAATTAAAAGGTTTAAAAATGCCTCTAAGATCTACAAGTTGTATCATTTAATATACTCCCCCTGACCAGTGATATAAGAATGATAAATACTCTAGAGACTCTTGCTACTTGTCTTAGGGTTTTCTAGAGAAACAGAACCAGTAAGATATCTAAGATATCTATCTATCTATCCAGAGATTTATTTTAAGGAACTGGCTCAAAAGATTGTGGCAGGGATGGGAAGTCCAAAATCTGTAAGTCAAGTGACAGGCTCGAGATTCCTGTGGTCTTGTGTTCCAAAATCCATAGGCCAGCTGATGGGAAGAGTGAAGAAGGAGTTCTTGCAAAATGTCAACTTATAGTCTGGAGGCAGAATACACCCTAGGGAAAATTCCCTTTTCGCAATTAAGACCTTCAACTAATTGGATGAGGCCACCCACATTATGGAGAGCAATCTGTTTTACTACTTCATAGTAGAGTACCCGGGTGGCAGAAATGGTTAAGCACTCAACTACTAACCAAAAGGTCCCAGAGGTGCATCAGAAGAGATGCCTGGCAATCTACTTCTGAAAGATCACAGCTATTGAAAACCCAATGGATTGCAGTTTTACTCTGTAACACCTGGGGTCACCATGAGTTGGAATTGACTCATTGGCAACTGTTTTTTTTTTTTATATATATATATTTTATTGTACTTCAGGTGAAGGCTTACAGAACAAATAGTTTCTCATGAAACAGTAGTACACATGTTGTTTTATGACATTGGTTAACAACCCCACAACATATTAACCCTCTAACTTCTCAACCTTTTTTTTTTTTTTTTTGGTGAAAATACACATAGCCAAAGATACACCATTTCAAAAATTTCTACATACACAGTTCAGTGACATTGACTATGCTCTTCCAATTGTGCTGTTATTCTCACTTAAGATGAAGGCTTACAGAACAAAATAGTTTCTCGTTTAACAGTTACTACAAATGTTGCTCTATGACAATGGTTAACAATCTCACATCAACAATATCCTTACTCAACCTTGGGTTCCCTATCACCAGCTTCCTTGTCTCCTTCTGCCTTCTGGCCCTTGTCACTGGACTCCTGTACCTCATTAGTCTCATTTGGTTTTACAGGGCTGTCCACTCCTAGGCTGAACAGTGAACCTTAGAGGTAATTTCACCACCAAGCTAAAAGGGTGTCTGGGGGCCATACTCTCGAGGTTTCTCTAGTTTCCTTTAGGCCAGTAAATCTGGTCTTTTTTTTCTGTGAGTTAGAATTATGCTCTACATCCTTCTCCAGCTCTGTCCAGACCCCTCTGTTGTGATCCTGGTCAGAGCAGTCAGTGGTGGTAGCCGGGCACCCTCTAGCTGTACTGGACTCAGTCCGGTGGAGGCCTTGGTAGCTGTGGGCAATTAGTCCTTCCGACTAATCTTTTCCTTGTATCTTGTTCTCTTCATTTTCCCTTGCTCCTGAAGGGATGAGACCAGTGGAGTATCTTAGATGGCCGCTCACAGGCTTTTAAGACCCCAGACACTACTCACCAAGGTAGAATGTAGAGCATTGTCTTTATAAGCTGTGTCATGCCAATTGAGCTAGATGTTCCCTGAGACCATGGTCCCCACACCCCTCCATCAAGCAATTCAGTCCCTCAGGGAGTTTGGATGTGTCTATGGGGCTTCCATGACCTTTCCTTGTACAAGTTGTGCTAGTTTCCCCTGTACTGTGTACTGTCTCACCCTCCACCCAAGATACCACTTATCTATTGCCGATTTAGTATTTCCCCCCCACCACTCCCATCCCTGGTAACCAACAAAGATGGTTACATTTTGTGTGTGAACTTTTTCATGGGTTTTTACAATAGAGGTCTCATACAATATTTGTCCTTTTGTGATTGACTTATTTCCCTCAGCATAATGTCCTCCAGTTTCATCCATGTTATGAGATGCTTCACAGATTCATTGTTCTTTCTCGTGGCATAGTGCTCCATTGTGTGTGTGTACCATAGTTTGTTTATCCATTCATCTGTTGATGGGCATCTAGGTTGTTTCCATCGTTTTGCTATTGTGAACAGTGCTGCTATGAACATAGGTGTGCATATGTCTATTTGAGTATTTTTCGCTTTTAACTACTTTATAATAGCATTTGGACTAGTGTTTGACCACACAACTAGGCACCATAACCTTCCCAAGTTGACACATAAAATTAACCATCACACTACTCAGACGTAGTCCTCAGACGCAGCATCACAACACCAGGAAACTTACAGAAATGTGGAATCCCAGGCCCCACCTTGAACCTAGTGAATCAGATTCTGCATTCTGACAAGTTCTCCAGGTGACTCATGAAATTTTGAGAAACACTGGCAATCCTACTGTATTTCCTTCATACATTTGTTTCCCCACTTTTCAAGACAACTGTTGTACATTTTTTCTCTTTTCAAACTTCCAACATTTCTTTCCCATTTGCTTTTCAAGATGCACCAAAAAAGTCTTGTTGGGGTTTTTTTTTTTAACTGTAATTACACTGAATGTTTGGAGAGAACTGGCATTATTATATTGAGCCTTAATATCCACAAATATGAAAAACTCCATGTCTTCTTTAACGTCTTTCAATAAAATTTTGATAACTTCCTCCATAAAGACCTTGAAAATGTTTTGTTAGATTTATTCCTAAATACATTTCCTTGGTACTATCATGAAAGATATAGTTTAAAAATTATATTTTCTGTTATTATTATACATAAATGCAACTATTAGTCTACTGTTATGACAATTATTTCTTCTTTTCCCTTCCTTATGCCTTTTTTAAAAATCTTTTTGCACTGCCTAGACCCTCCAGTACAATGTTCAATACAAATCATGACAGCAAAAATCCTTTTACTCCTCATTTTAAAGGGAACACAAAGGTCTGATGTGATACAGAACCTTATTCTTTACCACTCTCCCTGGCTCACTCTGCTTTAGTCACACAGGTCTTCTTATAAAGGAATATGAGGTAGTTCATAATTAAGACCAAAGAATCAGATTCAAGGCTAAGCAGCAAAGACTAAGAGGCAGTGTTACCGGATAAAGAAACCATCCCTGCTGCTACTACTGCAGTCTTAAAACAGTGTGTCCACCCTCCCCCGCAAAATAGGCTGTGTGCAGCCTCCTACCATACAGTGTTGACTTCTCCAATACTGGTATACCTGACTGGCAAACTAGGCTTTAAATCTGCACCCTGGCCACAAAAATTTTCTGGGTTGTCTTATAGACTCATAAGCTACCTAGTCTTTTTACATAACAAAGCTATTCAAGAAGTGCTGAGCAACAGAACACAAGACAAATATTAAAAAAAAAAAAAAAAAGTAATTTTGTTTGCAACAATGGCAGCAAGACTGTTGGGAGGACGGTCTGCCAGGGCCCTGTGCCTCCTCATCTGGGTTGCTTAATTAAAAGCTTTGGCCCAGAACTTTCTTTAATAGTGGAGGCTGGTAATTGAGTCTCTCTCTCTCTCCATTTCTTCTTATCAGGGAACTTCCCTCCCTGTTCTGAGTACACAGTAATTTTATCTGTTCTGCTTATGCGCGGGCGCCATACAGCACCTTGCCAAAACCATTTCTGTATCTGTTTCTGGCAGGGAGAGAATGGAGTCTTTCGCCTATGGCACAGAAGAGGTGCATGTGGAACACCTGCCTTGTATTGGCTTCAGGAGGTGACTTGCTGGCCATGGGGGACTGGCACCTGCTAGTGAAGTGGACCTTGAGTAAAGCGTTGTTCCATACACTGCCTGTGTGTGATGCATGTCTTTTGTTGGTGACCTCAGACCCTGGCTTGACAGTTTGGTGCAGCAAGCAGGGTCACCAACAGGGCACACCATGGCCTGGGGGAAATGCAGGCGCTTATCAGTCCAGTTATCTCAGGATGGGAAATGATGGTCTGGTAACAGTGCTGGCCTCCCTCCGGTCAGATGGAGATAAATGGGATATGGATAACTTCCCTGTTAGCAGGGATGAACTGGTGCAGTGGATGAAGACAGAGACACGAGAAGAGGGTCCTGTTGTACAGAAAGACTCTCCAGCTCTGTTAAGGTAAAATCAAGAGGTTTATTGAAGCCAAGACATTGCAATGGGAGACTGTGAAGCCTCAGGCTGAAGCTCATGGATCTCAAGGGAAAAATGCAAGTCACAAGTAATTATAGTGCTGAAGAGAAAGAATAAAATTACAATTTTTCTCATTAGTTTACAGTAATTAGGCCAATCAAAGGCAGGACAAGTAAAGGATAATCTTTTAACATTATTGGTTACATGAGTGTATTGATTGGCTAAAAGACATAATTGAAAGACATGGGGTCAATGGGGGTTTCATGATGGTTACAAAGCAATGGCATGATGGACTTTCTCAGGAACCGCTGATTAACAATTACTTTGCTCAGAACAGAGCCCTGGTGGCATAGTGGTTAAGAGCTCGGCTGCTAACCCAAAGAGGTCGTCAGTTCGAATCCACCAGCCGCTCCTTGGAAACCCTATGGGGCAGTTCTACCCAATCCTATAGGGTCACTATGAGACAGAAACTACTTCAGAGACAACAACTGGGTTTTGTTTTTTTTTTTCGGTTTGCTCAGAACGTTAGATCTCCAGAGAATAGAAACAAAGAGTTTCCATGATCTGTCACTTTGCCCAGTACATCAGAAGCCAGAGGAGACTGAGATCAAAGGTTTCCATTAAGTGTTCACATTCTTTAGCCTGTGGGCAAAGAAACTCGTTTCCTTAATGATAATGGGTTGGTTCCTAGGCAACAAAGGTAGAATCCAGGGGAAAGATTACCTGGAGCTGCTAGGCAGCAAAGGTAAAATCTATGGTGAAAGATTACATTGAGCTCTTACAGTTAGTTTAGCCACTTTACAGATAGATCAGATGTCTTTTTTTAAAATTTTATATCCCTTATAGGGTTGCCATGAGTCGGAATTGACTCGACAGCAATGGGTTTTTACCAGACCTAAGAAGAGTAAGGAAACTACACCCTGGCAACTGGCTGCTCTCATGTTCGCCTACCTCATCCCATGGTATCTCAGGGGTTACAAAATTTGGAGCGCCCATGCAGGAAGCTCTGCCTAGTCGGGGCCACTTGCAGGCTCCAAATGAGACCTGATTTTACTCACCATAGAACAAATGATGGCACTGTTGAAAGTGAAACTGTTGAAATGAGGTCTTTTTCTGAAAACGAGATAAGGAAGGTGAAAAACAGATATGGGCAAAAGTTGAATCTTGCGCAGCCTGCCTGGTGCCAGACTCAGATGCCTCAAGCTGAATGGCATAGTCTGGAGAAGCTTACTACTGACCCCTTGCTGCAACACATTTCTGCTCACATTGAACAGGAACTCAACAGGATAGAGGCAGAGATAGGCCGCTGCTCCTTTTGGTTTAGATTGCCGGAAACATAAGAACCATGTTTCCAACTGCTGGGGATTTCCCCAAGAGTAAAACCCCCTAGAAAACTGTTCATGAAGCCGTCACGGCCCTCCATGTGAAGGCCAGAGACACCTGGCTCTATGATCCTGCCCCTACTTCTGATGTTGATGATACTGCTCTACCTCTGATGGCTCTGGAGGCTTCCATTCCTCTAAGAAAATCCCCCCATTGTCTTTGTTGTTGTCTCCTAGTACAACAATGGGAGAGGTACTGGAGAAATCCCACCACAGCATTCTACTTTGGGGTGGCAATGATAAGGTGGTGTCAGCCCTTTCTACTGACAGAGGCCCAAAAGACAGAAACCCAGCTACAGGAATCTGCACCTGAAAGGCCAAAAGGGAAAGGAGTGGGACTAGTCTGAAAAGCAATGTGGTCTGGTTTCTGAAACAGGAGATAAGGCAGAAATTGATGGGATCTCTCTAGAAGACCTTTCCCAACGCTATTGGGTGGAGGAGGGAGGTCCCTCTAAGTTGAAAACGAAGGCTCTGGTCTGAATCATAAAGCAAATAAGAAAAAGAGGGCTCACAAGACTGAGAAGATTTGAAAACCCACATAGCAGCTCTCTGAGTCCCTAAGCGTAGGCCAGGGAAGGGGATACATGGATTGCTAAGGCTTCCCTGCACTCCAACGAGGACAATGCAGAAGACAATTCTGATTGTTAGCTCACTGGATCTGACAAAAAAAGATGATCCCTCTCACATGTACCCAAACTTACTCCCCTTAAAAAAAGGAATGATTAGGGGCAGAGTCAAGGTCTTTGAGTCTCTGCCACAGATTGGAGGACCTATGCCCCTGTAGAGGTGGAGGAAGAGTCAAGGGAAATTCAGACATATATTAGACTACTAGATACTGGGGCCCAAGTGACCATTATCCTGAGCCCTCACTGAAGAAAGAGGAAGCTGGTGGTTTTGAGACAGATGTGATGACCTATTGACAGAGAGGTGTATATACACCTCTAGGTGGGGTCTTTTGGGCCATTTTGAACTCCAGTGATCATGGTTGCCACTGCTGAATGCATCATAGGTGTAGACATTTTAGCTACATATAACACAAAACATCACTGCTGCCTGAGGAGATATGCTCCCTCACAACAAAAAAGCAGAGCCATAATAGTGGGGCGTGTCCACACCCGACCACCACCCCAACTACCTAAGCCCCACTGGGTTATTCAACAAAAACAGTACCACATTCCAAGCAGAGAAAAAAGACATTACTGATTCAGGACTTGCTACAGTCAGGAATGTTGTATACCACCCTGTTACAGTTTAACAGTCCAATCTGGCCTGTGAAAAAGGCCTTGGGAACTTAAAGGCTGACAACAGACTACCACAGACTGAATGCTGAGGTGCTACCCTTGGCTTCTGTGGTGCCTGACATTATTGCTGCCACTGAGGCAGTGGTAGCTCACACAGGAGACTGATATGACGTTATTAACTAACTTTTTCTCTATCCTTTTAGGATGATGATCAGAACCAATTTGCATTCATGTAGAACAACCTACAGTATACCTTTATTGTGCTTTTGCAGAGATATCTCAATTCCCCTGCAATATGTCACCAGTGGGTAGGGCAAGATTTACAACAAGTCCAATTACTACCCAAAGTACTTGTCATCCACTATATTGATGATATCCTCATTATGGGCCCGACTAAGGAATAAATTGAACAGGCCCTATGGAAGGACATTATGACAAATGCAGGCTGGGCCATCAATCCTGATAAAGTCCAGAGACCTGCTTGACAAGTGTAGTTCCTGGGAGCCACCTAGGCTGGTAGTGAAAAATCACTGTCCTTGGCAGCCCCTACCAATAAAAAAAGAGGCTCAACAGTTGGTGGGCCTGTATGGCTACTGGAGACATGTGCCACATCTGGACATTTTTTTGGCCCTGCTAGTCAAGGTTACCCACTAAGCGGCAACTGGCAGACTATTGATTAGAATATTAAGAGCTCCCCTGTGGGGGACAAAGACTGACAACAGCTCATGAGCTAAAAAGGAGACATTTTCTCACTCACATTGATGCCCATGACAAAGGACCATTTAGAACGAAAGAGAGATAGAATTCTTGTGCCAACCAAGCTTGTGCCCAGCAAGTTGCCATGATTGCCACTGGGTCCATCACTGGACAGGACATAGAAGCCCAGCCCAATACAAAAATGGGCCAATTCTCAAAGGTTTGCTTTAAAGGAAAAAAACAAAACAAAACAAAACAAAACCAGAGACGCCTTATAGTCTTGTGACTCCTGCCAAACAAGCCCAAGCTATGCAACATGGAAAATTAGGTCACATCAGCTGAAAATCAGCCCTGCACAAATATGTCAGATTAACCATGTAAGACCTCTAGATTGTAGTCATGAATTTTGGTCATCCCTCACTGCTGTGGACTCAAGGGTGGTAAGGAAAGTGGGGGGAGGGTGTTGTTAATGTTGTTTCTTTCTCTTCCCAGATTACCTCAGTGATGGACAAGCCCCTTACCCATGAGCCACAATGATATAATGTTTTGCTAGAGCTTCCAATCAGACCAACTGGGGCTTTGTCAACATTTGAATAGAGATGACAAGCCATCTCTTCACATCATTTCCAGCTGATCTGTCAACATGGCAGGCCATGCCACTTATACAGTGGCATTGTCCTCCAAAACCAAAGTGCTAGAGATTCTAACAGCAGTTTGAGGGTGCATGTGTCATACTGGGAGAAAAATGCCATTTTTTTCTCTTTGACCCCATTTAGCTGGCTTGGATTAAGCAATCACTGGGATAGCTGGTTGCAAACTCTCCTCCAAGCAGGCCTGATCACCCTGTTGGGGATAGCCCTACCAATGTTGTTGTTAGGTGCTGTCATGAGCCAATTTTCTACTCAGAGTGACCCCACTTTGGACATGTTATCAGGAGGGATTAGTCTCTGGAGAAGGACATTATGCTTGGTAAGGGAGAGGATCAGCAAAAAAGAGGAAGACCCTCAATGAGATGGATTGACACAGTGGGTGCAACAATGGGCTCAAGCATAACAAGGATTGTGAGGATGGTGCAGGACTGGGCAGTGTTTCATTTTGTTGTACAGAGGGTTACTATGAGTTGGAACAGACTCTACGGCACCTAACAACAACAAAAGCAATCCCACTGAGACAGAGTAGAACTGCCCTGTAGGGTTTTCTTGGCTGTAATTTTTATGGAAGTAGACCACTAGGTCTTTCTCCCATGAAGCCACTGAGTGGGTTCAAACCAATCTTTCAATCAGCATCTGAGAACTCAACCGTTGTGCCACTAGGGTTCAATGCAGCCTAAAGATATTATGTAAATAAATGGTGCACAAACATAACATCCATTAGAGTTGTGCACCATTTACTTAATATTGTTAAGTGAACTTATACAGATGTGGTGGGAGGCTGGGAACTGAGTTTTTCTCCCAATTTCTTCTCCTTATCTGGGAGCCTCCCTCCTTGTTCTGAGTACACGGTAGCTTTTTCTGTTCTGCTCAAGCAAGGGCACAGTATGGCACCTGGCCAACCCCATTTCTGTATCTGCTTCTGGTGGGGAAGGAATGGAATCCTTTACCTGCAGCACAAGAGGGGTGCTTGCAGAAGACCTGCCCTGCAACGGCTGCAGGAAGCAACTCACTGGCCATGGAGGAGCAGTGCCTGCTAGTGAAGCTGACCTTGCTGGGTTTTCTCTATGTGAGAAAAGTATACCATACACCACCTGTGTGTGATTCATGTCTTTTGGGCAACCTCAGTTGGGCCCTGGCTCAATAGAGACCATGTCACAAAACTTTCCCCCTTGTCATTTGCTTTCTTAGTCAAGATCTTTAACATTATTGGATATTTAACCAATATTGTTGGCCTTGTCATTTCCCTAATACATGCATCTCCCTAATACATGCATTTATAAATAACACTGCATTTTACATTGCACCAGCAATGTTCAAGTGTCTCTTCTACTGTACTCTTGCCAACACTGGCTATTTGCATTAAAGAAAAATTTTAATTTTGGAGTCCCTGGATGGTGCAAATGGTTAACAAGCTTGGCTGCTAACCAAAAGTTTGGTGGTTTGAGTCCACCTAGCATCTCAGAAGAAAGGCACGGCAATCTAGTTCTGAAAAATGAGCCATTGAAAACCCTATGGAGAACAGTTCTGCTCTGATACACATGGGATTGTCATGAGTTGAAATAGACTTGATGGCAGTTGTTAATGATTAACACATATTTTGGAAAAGGGCATCACCATCTGGACATAAATAGCTCTGCGGGACTCTTGGAGGAGTCTCCGGGTGGTGCAAATGGTTAAGTGCTCAACTACTAGCTGATAGGTTGATAGTTCAAACCCATCCAGAGGTGCCTCAAAAGTAAGTTCTGGCGATCTGCTCCTGAAAGGTCACAGCCTTGAAAACCCTATGGAGCAGTTCTACTCTGCACACGTGGTTGCCATGAGTTGTTATCAATGCAATGGCAACTAACAAGAAGACTCCTGGATGTGCCATCCTAGCTACTTCACATCTCCACTGTACTTCACATGAGCTCTATGGGCTCTCTGAAAGGTGGCCAGGATGATCTAGAATGTGTTTTAGCATTCACTTTCAACACGTGGCTCGTGTATTCCATAAAGGAGGCCAAAGGACACCTAACAAGAGGTTAAAAACAGCTAGTAAAGACTTAGGTTACAAGAGAGTTGAGACTAACAAAATTACAGCTTCACCAACCTCCATGTTCTTTAAGAGCCTTCACATTATATGTTACCATCTCTACCTCACAAAGAACTGGGCCAATTTTTATAGAGCACCCCAGGCTTTGTGGCAGGCATCCTACAACTCTTTAAAATTGGCATCTTTAATTGGCAGGAGGCTAAAATAACTTGCCCATGGCAACAGAACTAAGTGACCAACCCAGTCTATGGTAGAGCATGCATGTCCTCCCCTTCACCACTGCCTCCTGGCAAAAGGGACACAAAATCAAACACACAGGCATGTTCTTTCACTCATATACAAAGGAATGCAAAATAAAGTTACCATCTTATGTATATTAAATTAGCAAAACCCAATGATGGTAAAGTTATAATGAAAACAATAAACTCACATTGCTGGTTCAAAGACGACCATTTCCAGGAGAGCAACATGGCATTCAATAATCCCACTTGTGGGATCAACCATAAGGTAATTTTAGCATGATCAACAAATAAAAAACACAGTACTAAGGTTCCATAATAACAATAAAGAATGAAGTATGATACAGCTAGTGAAATTTCCCACTATGAGTCCTGAATTGAAACAGGTATACTGGCAGAGTAGGATTTATGAAAGAGTCAAGTTTAAAAACTCGTCTCTGGAAGTGTCACTTAACCTGGGTTTGAGCTATGGCTCAATTTCCTATATGCCTGGGCTAGTTACCACTCATATCTTTGTTTTCATCTATAAAATGGGGCCTTCTTAATAGATTTATAAGCAGAAGAATACCCTTGGCATAGTGCCTAAAAGTAAGCATTCAACAAGTTTTTGTTGTCTTTATTATTGCTACAATGTTGTACAATAATAGACACAGTAAATAAATGTAATAAATTCTGTGGGCATTATGTTTCAGAGGGATAAGACACTTAAAGACTCATTTTCCTTCTGAATACATTAATTTGGTATACCCTACACTGCTGGAAAGGAGCCCTGGTGATCCAATGGTTAAGTACTCATATGCTAAGTGAAACGCTGGCAATTCGAAACTACCCAGTGGCTCTCTGGGAGAAAGACCTAGAGATCTGCTTCTAAAGATTACAGCCAAGAAAACCCTATGAGGCAGTACTACTCTGTCACGTGGTGTCACTATGAGTTGAAAATTGACTCAACGGCACACACCACTACCACACTGCCCGACATGATTAGTTAAAAACTGACAAAATAAGATGTTAAACTGCTGTCTCTGCCTAATCTCTGGAATGTTAGTCTCTAGGACCAGGTAGGATAGAACTGGAGATTAAAATTTACAATTCTGTTCTTCCACACTAGCTATGGCTAACAGGCATAGAAGTGAAAAGGAGATATACCAAAATTGTAGCTCAATTTGTCATGACTGAAACCCAAGCAGTGATACTAAGCAATTTTTTATACCAGGATTTGTCTAATTTGCCATAGATATGCAATAAGCAAAACAACCAAAAACTACCACACTTTGTTTTACTCAGCTGATGAGGGTTAACTACTTAATACTTAACTACATGCCAATTTACCCAACTTACGTCTTCAAAACCCATAGTTTATTAAGTGTTGATTTGAAGCACTTGGTAAAACAAAATTTTGCCAATTTTTCGTACTTCTAGAAGTGAACTATTAGTGACTATATATTGTCCAGATTCCCAGTCTCATTTCAAATACCAAAACCACTGAGAATTCTAGTACAGGTAGTCCTTGACTTATGACAGGGTTCCGTTTGGCCGACTCCGTGGTAAGTTGGTTCTGATGTAAGTCGAATACCTCATTTTTCCTTTTTAGTTTTCATTATTACTGCCTTTTATTATCAGTATCTTTATAAATCATAACATTGAATATCTGTGAGTGAATATCTGAGAATGATACCTTCAGCAAATTACGTACTGCAACATCGTATGTTGTCCATATTACTAGCGAAAAGATGTGGAAAAAAAAAAAGACGGTCGTAAGTGCAGTTTAGCATAACTCAAATAGGTCATAAGTTGGGGACTACCTATACTTCAAAGCTAAATATCTCCCAGGGCTGCTATTGCTCTTAGGGAAACAGTTAAAAACTCCTCAGAACCATTTTGTTTAGAAAACATGATTACCCTACGTTATAGGCTAAAATGTGAGACACAAATACATATGGGCTAGAAAACCCAATTAAATATCTTCCAGCTCCCTTTTTAAAAACAGCATTTTTTATTTGCCCAACGTATGTTTGCTCCAAAGACCTTGAATGACACTTCACACACAGGGTAATTACAGCAAACATGCTTACTGGGGAACTTTGAGAATCAGGACTGACCAAGACTTGAATGCTTCATTTCTTTCCAACCTTCCATAGTTTGGGAGACCCTGCTAAAACAATAACATGAAAATAAATGAATTATAATTAATGTACAATAAAAAAAGTACAGAAAATATTATTTATACTGTAAGTTTAAGATAATGAATGAACAACCGTTAGAGTTCAGCAAGGTTTCTAGGTAAAAAGACCTATAATTATCAATAGCCTTCCTCTACACCAAAGGAAAAAGGAAGGCCTAAAGAGGCGACTGAATGAGTGGGAGAGTCTATGTCATGGGTTGTCAGGCTGAGTTATGTGTGTCCTGTATAGAGGGATGTACGAATGTGGAGAACCAGTAACCAGTTGTCTTCCAGTTGACCTCAACTCATGGAGTCCCCATGTGTGTCTGAGTAGAAATGTGCTCCACAGGGTTTTCAGTGACTGATGTTTTAGAAGTAGACTTGCCAGGCCTTTCTTCCAACGTGCCTCTGGGTGGACCAAACCTCCTACCTTTCATTAGCAGCTGAGGGGCCATCCGGGGACCCCAGTGTGGAAGAGTGGGGAATAAACGCCGTTGATAACATCCTATTCACTGGTCCAAGAAGGCCTAGGTTACAAAACCAAACTAAATCCGCTGGTGGAGCTGATTCTCATAGTGACCCTATAGAACAGATTAGAACTGCCCCCATAGGGTGTCCAAGGCTATAATTTTTAGGAAGCAGACTACCACATCTTTCTCCCCTGGAGCAGCCGGTGGGTCAGAACCACCCACCATTTGTTCACCAGCCTAGCAGCCCAGCACTCAACCACTGCCAACAGGCTCCTTGGGGCCTGGATAGGAGGCCCTAACCCTAGCCCTGGCCCCTAGCTCTGGACCATCTCAGCCAGCGCTCCAGAATTATTTAAGTAAGGCCACTAGGCCTGGTCCAGCCCCCTAGGGTTTTTCAACCAAATCCCACAAAACGTTAAGGACTCAAACTACTAACAGAAAGGCTGGCTGTTTGATTCCACCCAGAGGCCACTCAGAACAAAAGCCTGGTGATCTGTTTCAGGTCTCAGCGACGAAAACCCTACAGAGCACAGTTCAACTCTGAAACACACGGGATCGCCAAGACGGGAATCACTATACTGCAACTGGTGTGCGTTTTTATCCTTGGTGGCGGGGGGTTGGGTTTCCCGCCCCTACGCCTGGCCCCGCCCCACACGCCTGGTGAACCAAATTCCCTGGCTGCCCTGTCCTGGTTACTCCCCAGCCCCGTTCACGGTTCTCATTCTTCCTCCCCTCTCCTATAGCCCTGCGCTGATCTGGCCCCAGGGTCCAACCATGTCTAGCATATCTCCTCGGCTCGCGGCTGGAAGAATTCACCACACGCTCTAGCGGCCCGCCCCTTATGCAGTCGCGGCGCAGAAACCATAAGCGGAAGTGCGCGTCTGAGCGTGCGCGAGTCGGCGGCCATCTTGCCTCTCGCCCCCGCCCGCGTTTGAGGTAAATTTTCCTCTTAGTTGGCGTCTGACCCTTGTAGCTTAAAGTCTGGTCCGCAGGAGGCAGAGGGCTCGGCCTTGGGGGTCGGTGGTCCAAGGACCGCCGACCTGGCCCCGCGGACAGGACCTGTTCCCGCGGCAGCTCCAGAGCCGAGTCCCCTCCTCCGGCCCGACAGGCTCCCGGGGCCTCCAGCCACCGGGGCGCCTCCTCCGAGAGCCTCAGACTCACTGAATCGGGAACTCTGGGTTGGGTCCAGCAATCGGGTGATTCTGAGGCAGGCTGAGAGTTGGAGAACACCGACCTGTTTGATCGGTTTCCAAAAGCAACCTTTGCTCTCTTTCCAGAAAAGAGAAGCATCTCTGTCTGCCATTCCGGTAACGGGGATACGTCCTCTCTGCGCTGATCTCTGGTTTTCGGAGTGTGCGGTGAGCGCTGAGTGAAATTTGCGGCAACTTGGTCCCTACCTCCCCTCTTTATGCAAGAGATATTATTTAATCTGTGAATTTAACCCTAGGAGCCCTGGTAGCGGAATGGTTAAGCGCTCAGCTGCTAAGTGAAAGGTCTGCAGTTGGAACCCACCAGCCGCTCCGGGGAAGAAAAATGTAGCAGTCTGCTTCCATAAAGATTACAGCCTTGGAAAGCCTATGGGGCAGTTCTACTCTGTCCTGTAGGGTCGGTATTAATCGGAATCAATTCCACAGCAGTGAACTTGGTTTGGTTTTTTGGTGGGCATCAGTTTGATACATTATATTAAGGTGCGTAAAAGTGAACTGATTTTTACATATCTTTTTTACCCACCTCCTTTCCAATACAGTTGTAAATTTTAATAATTGAGCTGTGGATTCTTTGAATCTCACACAGAAAATTTGAACTTCTCTCAGTAATAACGCTTCACCTTTTTAATTTTTATTTCTTTTACGTTTCATTTCTTTTTATTTCCTATTGCAGTAGACAGGACCTCCAATTCAATGAAGAATAGCGTGTAATTTGCCACCTTGCCTTATTCTTGATCTATAAGGGAAGTGTTTTACCATTAAATATGATGTTTGCAGATTTTTTTCCCCCCTAATTAAGCCTGTTCCCTTCTAGTCCTAGTGGGTTAAATTATTATCACCAGTGCATATTGAAATAGTCTCTGTTTTTGATCTAAGGAGATGAGTCATGATATTAATGTGAATCATATTAATGATTAAATTTTTTAACTAATCTTGCATTCCTAGGTTGAAATGAACTTATGATTTACTATCCTCTATTTCTCTGGTGTGCGAACATTTTTTGTGTATATGAACAAGATCTTATTGTTTTGAGTTGTACTTTTCTGGTCTTGGAAATATTTTGAAAAAGTTTTTTTTCCCTTGCATTGGCATTATCAAGCCCTTACATATTTGGGAAACCTGCCTGTAAAACAATTTGAAACTTGTGTTCGGTGGGGATGTTTTAAACTACTGATTTTTTTCTTTACTGACTGGATATAATCAGAGTTTGTATTTATTTTTTATCATGCTTTAGGTGAAAATTTACAGAGCAAATTAGTTTCTTATTCAAAAATTTATACACAAATTGTTTCAAGACATGGGTTGCAGTCCCACATTGCGTCAGCATTCTCCTCCTTTCTCTTTCTACCCTGGGTTCCCCAGTTCCATTCGTCTAGTTTTTCCATCCCTTTTCTCTTTCTTATCTTTGTTTTTGGGCAGGTGTTGCCCATTTGAGCTCATGTACTTGATTGATCTAAGAAGAACGTTTCTCACGTGTTTTAAAGACCTGCCGAATCTTTGACTGAAAGGTGAACTTTAGGAGTGGCTTCAATTCTGAGTTGAAAGGGTGTCCGGGAGCATAGTCTTGGGGCTTCCTCCAGCCTCTGTCAGACCAGTAAGTCTGGTATTTTTCGTGAATTTGATCTTTCTACATTTTTCTTCTGTTCTATCCAGGACCCTCTTGTAATCCCAGTCAGAGGGATCATTTGTGGTAGTTGGGCACCATCTAGTTCTTCTGGTCTCAGGGTCATGTAGGCTGTGGTTCATGTGGTCTGTTAGCCCTTTGAACTAATTGCTCCTTTGCATCTTTAGTTTTTTTCACTCCTTTGCTCCCAGCTAGATGACTGCTCACAAGCTTTTAAAACCTCAGACGCTACTCACTGAGTGGGTTGTAGAGCATTGTCTTTAAGAACTATTTTGTGCCAGTTGATGTAGATGTCCCCCGAGTCTATAGTCCTTTGTTTTAGAGCCTGAGAACTTCATTCCGTGAGGTGTTTAGTTATCTCTAAGAGATTTCCCTTACTGTGCCACTTGTGTGCTCTGTTGTCCATGTTAATATATGAGGAGCACCTAGAGTCATGTATTCAGAAATTTCTACCACCAAACCTGTATCTGCTGATTGCTTTGTATTTATTTTAGATTATTACTGGAAAGTTGTACTTCTTTATGTATTACCTGTAAATTCTCTTAATTTTTTTTTTGCAATATTTTCCCTTTAGTATCTGTAATTATGACTCATTTCCATTCATAACTATCTTTGTCTATGCTTTGTTTCTCTCAAAGGAAAGTTTCATTAGTGTTCGAAGGTAAATTTGTAACTTTCGATTTTCTAAAAATGTTAATGTCTTTATTTTCATTTTTATCTCTAATCTTTATGCTGCTGTTCTTTCTCCAACCTCAGAAATCAATGTTTAGCCTCTTGGTGCTGATTTTTTTTTTCCTTCTCTGGGAGTTGATGATGTTTATATACAATTAAAGATACCCAACCAGATATTGCTTTCCAGTGTTGTCTGAAGCAGCTATTTTAATTTCTTGCCTGTACCCTGGGATATAACCAGTCTTGACTTCCTAAAGATAAACGTTGCCTTTTCCCTTTAATGTGTTGCATTTTTATGTGTTGCACGTACTACCACCTGATATATTATATCATTTATTTACTATCCTCCTCCCACCCCAGTTGTAACATCCACGCACTTCAGGGTTTTTCTGTTTTGTTCAGTACTGTATCCCCTCCATTTGTATGTAGTAGGGTTGGGCTAAATATTGCCTAAGATAAATTTATGAAATAAAGGAGCAGGAGATAAGGGCCTTAAAGGAGAAAGAGCATGCAAAGATACATTTACTTCATTTATCTGCTTTCCATAGTGCCCAGCAGGGTTCTAAGTAAATCCTGGTAATGTTGGGGAATAAGGGCCTTAATAACAATTATAAGGCATATGTTCAGAAATATACTAGTTAGGAGTTTAGGGTTTGAAGGCAAATAGACCTGTGTTCATACCCTGCCTCAGGAACTTTCTAATTGGCTAATATTGAGCACGTGGTTAATTGACTTTGTTTCTAAAATTCCTCATCTATAAACTAGTCATAATAATACCTGATTTGCAGAGTTTCTAAAATAAATACATGACGTATCTCTGCAAAGTCTTTCTCACATCATAGTTGCTAAATAAATGGCATGTTTTGTTAATATAGTAAAGAATCTTTTTTATTGGCTTAAAATACACTGCTTGATCTACTGCAGTGGAAGAAACTGTTGAGTTCTTCGAAATTTGTTAAACAGCTCTGCAGATAACTACAGTATCAGATATGATACAAGATGCCAACTTCACGTATTCTTGTTTTGCTGCTGCTGTACTATCCAGACAAATTTTAGTATGAGAATCACAGCATGGCAATCTCTGTTCCCTGCATGTGGTGTTCAGTGGCTTAATGCTCTTTCTCAGAGGCTGGATTTCCGGGAATCCTGCAGTCCATAGGAGATTCCAGTAGTGAGGGACTGTTCACCTGCCAGGGGGTGCAGAAGGAAGAAATAATTGGTAATGGAATCCCCAGAAGCCTGGTGTATAAGTCATTGTTTTCTTGGATTTGAGACAGGGAAATGTTTGAAGGTACTGACTGATAACTTTTTATGCGTTTCATTATCATGGGCAAATCAATAGCTAAACGTTTTTAGACTTCAGTTGTAACTTACAAATTGGGACTTTTAACCTCTTCTTTATGATCAGCAGGGACAAGAACATTCTACCTCTCGGGAGACAAGGTTGCTCCAGCTTCTGTGTATGTTTGTGTGGGTATCTTGTTTGTGTGTGTGTTTTGAGGGGAGTGGTCACTAAAAATTGGTGTGCTGCAGCATCCAGGCTTGTGAATGTGGTAATTGTGGGAAGGTCTAGATTCTCATGTCTTTTCCTGTCTCAGCACTAACTTCTCAATGTCTTGCCTTTCTTCATAAAAAGGACATGGAGAAAGAAAGAATAGCTTCTGACTTACCGAAAGATATGACACAGGTAAGTAAAAGTAATTATTCTTCAAAAGAGTATTTTCATTCTACCAGGTCATCTATCTCCTTCTAACTATCTAGAGTAGAGGTCAGCAACCTGTGTCTTATATCCCAAAAACTAACCCATTGCCGTTGAGTTGATTCTGATGCATAGCAACCCTATAGGACAGGATAGAACTACCCTGTAAGGTTTCTTAGGCTGTATAATCTTTATGGAAGCAGACTGTCACATCTTTCTCCTGCAGAGAGGATGGAGGGTTCAAACCACTGACCTTTCGGTAAGCAACCAAGCGCTTAACCACTTTGTGGCCAGATAATTAAAGGTATTTAGGTTTTGAAGACTATGCAGTTTCTATTGCAACTCAATTCTGCCATTCTAATGCAAAAGTAGTCATAGTACATAAACAAACGTTTTATTGTGTTACAATAAAACTTTTATTGACAGAAACTGGTTGCAGGTGGTTTTAGCCCATGGGTTGTAGTTTGCTGACCTCTGGCCTAGGGTTGAAAGTTGTGTTTCTCCATGCTTATGGGCCTCTCAGGTTTGATGAGGGGAAAAAGGAAAAGCTCCCATTCACTCTGTTTTTATTCACTCAGACTAGACTTGACCCTGTGCCTCATGCTGTGCTGATTGCTGCGGTGGGTATCTTAAACTTAGTGCTGCTGTAGCAGACATATCACTAGTAGGGGGTTTTAAAGAACAGAAATTTATTTTCTCACAGTGTAGGAGGCTGGAAGTCTGAATTCAGGGCACCAGCTGTAGGGAAAGCTCTCTCTGTGTCAGCTCTGGGGAAAATCCTTATCTCAGCTTCTCTAACTCCAGTGTTCCTCCTAGTGATCTCCATGTGATATCTCTATTTGCCCAGTTTGTGCTTGCTTCTCTGTGCTCTTTTTACATTTCAAAAGTCATTAGGTTTAAGACACTGTACACTGATATGGCTTCATTAACGTAATAAAGAAGAACCTATTCCTAAATGGGATTACATTCAGAGGTGTAGAGATTAGGATTCCAACACATTTTTTTTGGGGGGGGGGGCACAATTCAGTCTATAACAGTTGGCAATGAGACAGGTGAAATTGTTTTGTAACAAGGAATTAATGGTGTCTGTGGAAATGATTTCATTTATACAGCAGTTCTCATTTCCGCCATGAAAATAGGAATGAGACTTGAATTGGTCACTGTCAGACTGGAGAGAAAAATCTGCTATATTTGAAGTGTTGTTAAATCTGTGAGATAAGATTTGATCAGTTAGGGTATATGTGTGGCTAGAAAAGGAAAGAGCTTTGATGACTGAGTTTTAAAGTAGATGTTGGGAGACCACAGAACCTTCTGAACTTCCTGTGAATTGATTCTCAGTTCCCTGGTGCTGTCAGCCACACCCATTCTCCTGCACACATTAGGGGAGTTGGTGCTTTGCTGAACCAGAATATATGGGATGTTTCAGGACTCAGTGGTCTTTGAGGATGTGGCTGTGGACTTTACTCAGGAGGAGTGGGCTTTGTTGGATCTTGCTCAGAGGAACCTCTACAGAGATGTGATGCTGGAAAACTTCCAGAACCTTGCCTCACTAGGTAAGAATAGCAACATTCCTTCATTTAGTTGTTTAGGAAACAATTTTATCTTACAAATCAACCCTGTTCCAGGATTTTGGCTAAGAAATAGGAATGCATTGGTAAATAAGAGGGACATAGTCACTGATCTCAGAGAGCTTACAGCCTAGTAGTTTCACCATAAAAATAAACATCTGTGTATTAAACTAACAATTTATGATTGCTATTTTGTGGGTGGCACAGTGACCTTTTATGCTACTTAGACAAAATTATGAAGTGGCATTGTTTTATTTCACCATGGCCTTAGAGTAATCTTGTCTGAGGTTGATATTCTGTGAGGTTGTTTATGTTTGACAGGAGAACAAAATGTCCAGCTTGTAGTAAGTGTTGAGAATTAGCTGTGAACATCAGATCAGTTTTGATGTCAGGAGGCTGCTTTTTATTTTTATCACTGCATTTTTAAAATAAATTTGACAAATATCTTGCTTCAGTTAAACTCCCACTTGCCATCTGAAGACTAAAGTTTTGGCCTTGTCTCATGGAAATGTTTGTGGTTCTTCATTGTTTTCCCTCATGATATGCCTTTCTGCATTAGCAGGGTACCCGTTACACATACCGCATCTGATCTCTCAGTGGGAACAAGAGGACCTGAAGACAGTGAAGAGGGGACTTATCCAGGACACCTGTACAGGGGAGCACCAGGAAGGCAAGAGTCCTCAGGAGAAAAACTGTCCTGGTTGGGGATAAACTAATCAAACTAGTTACATTTGAAAAAATCAAATTAAAAAAACAAAAACTGCTTTTTGTCTGAGGAGGCTGATCTTCTGTGGATACCTTGGATTACCTTAGACTTATCAGTCATCTCACACTTACCTTGTTTTTGGGAAAGACCTTCCATATTCCTTTTCTGAAAGTTAGCATTTGGTCATGTGCATTGTATCCAATTTCTTTCTTCTTTGCTCTTCTAATTATATCCTCTTTATGTTCTCATCAATATCAGTCTTATGGAATTATTTCTTAGCAAATTGGTTACCATTTTGACTGTTGTGCCAAAGTCATGAAACAACCAAACTCCTAAAAGTCTTTTGCTCTCATATACCTTTACTTTTTTGTTTCAGGCTTTGAGACTCAACTTAAAACTAGTGAATCAATTGCTCAGCAAGGTATTTTTGGAGAAAAAATATCCAATGTAAGATTTAAAAGGAATGATTCCTGGTCCTCCAATTTACATGAAAACCAAGAATTCCATGGTATTGATTATCAGAACAGTGACCATGAGAGATATTTGAGGTGAGTGGCATTCGTATAAGATAAAGCAGTGTTTTAGGAGAGAATCTTTAAGTGTCATGAATTGAAAAATACATAAATATATAAATCTAAGTCAAAAATTGTGATTTCACCAGAATTTTCACAAGATAATATGTCCAAAAATGTGACTGAGATATTGAGTGTTTGACACTTAATTTTCTTGCAAACAGTTATCAGAAAAATTCCGTAAGTCAGAAGCTTCATAACATTATTGACTATGGCAGAGCCCTCTGAGAACTTTCAGCTTATAACTTGACAGGAAAGAAAATACACACATTTACTGAAAATGGTAAAAATTTGTTACTAATAATGTGCTTTTATTTTTAAAAGAAGTCATGTGGTGAAGAGAATCTATGAATGTAATGAAGGAAATCAGTGTGGACAAGCCCTCAGCCAAATTCCAAATCTTAATGTGGTCAAGAAAACTGGAGTAAAACCGTATGAATGCCGTGAGTGTGGAAAGGCCTTCATGGATCATTCATCCCTTAAGAGTCACATTAGGTCTCACACTGGAAGCAAACCCTATCAGTGTGAGGAATGTGGAAAAGCTTTCTATTTTCTTGCTTCTTTTAAGAAACATGTGAAAACTCTCATTGAAGAGAAACCTTATGAATGTAAGGAATGCACCAAAGCCTTTAATTGTTCCTCATCCTTTAGGACACATGTGAAGAGTCATACTGCAAAGATAAAGTATGAATGTAAGGAATGTGGGAAAGCCTTTAGTTGTTCCTCATCCCTCACAGAACATAAAAGAATTCATAGTGGAGATAAGCCTTATGAATGTAAAGAATGTGGGAAGGCGTTTAGTTGTTCCTCTTCCCTCTCTAAACACAAAAGAATTCACAGTGGAGATAAGCCATATGAATGTAAGGTATGTGGGAAAGCCTTTAGTTCTTCCTCCCACCTTATAATACATATAAGAATTCACACTGGAGAGAAGCCTTATGAATGTAAGGAGTGTGGTAAGGCCTTCAGTGAGTCATCAAAACTCACTGTACATCTGAGAACACATACTGGAGAGAAACCCTATAAATGTAAGGAATGTGGAAAAGCCTACAATTGTCCCTCCTCCTTGAGTATCCATATGAGAAAACACACTGGAGAAAAACCCTATGAATGTCTGGAATGTGGAAAAGCCTTCTACCTTCCTACTTCCCTTAATACACATGTGAAAAATCAAAGTAGAGAGAAACCCTATGAATGTAAGGAATGTGGGAAAGCTTTTAGTTGTCCCTCATCCTTTAGAGCGCACGTGAGAGATCACACTGGAAAAATACAATATGAATGTAAGGAATGTGGGAAAGTCTTTAGTCGTTCCTCTTCACTCACTGAACACTTAAGAACCCACAGTGGAGAGAAGCCTTACGAATGTAAGGAATGTGGAAAAGCCTTTATTAGTTCCTCGCACCTTACAGTACATATAAGAACTCATACTGGAGAGAAACCTTACGAATGTAAGAAATGTGGAAAAGGCTTTATTTATCCCTCAGCTCTTAGGATTCATATGCGAACACACACTGGGGAGAAACCCTATGAATGTAAGGAATGTGGGAAAGCGTTCCGTCATTCTTCATACCTGACTGTACATGCAAGAATGCACACTGGAGAGAAACCATTTGAATGCCTTGAATGCGGGAAAGCCTTCAGTTGTCCCTCATCCTTTCGAAGACATGTAAGAAGCCACACTGGAGAGAAACCATATGAATGTAAGGAATGTGGAAAAGCCTTTGTTTGTCCTGCCTATTTTCGAAGGCATGTGAAAACTCACAGTAGAGAAAACATATGACTGTGAGGAATACGGGAATGTCTATTAAGATTTTTTTCAAATGTTAGACAACAGGAGATACCATTCTCTGGAGACACCCTATGAAAATAAGGAAAGTTATCAGTTGTTGCCCATCCTTTTGAAACGTTTTGAGAATTCAGATCACCTGTGTATGGAAGTCATGTGGGAAAGCTTTTATGAACATCACTTATGCGTAATAAAATTCATATTGGAAGTGAAGTCTTAAATATGTTTATCAGTGTTTTTAAAATGGACTACTAGCTCTAATTTTCTAGCTTTTATTTTCTGACATGACTATATAAGGTGATAGATTTCCCGCTAATACGTTTTTAGCTCTAGCTACATGTTTTAATATGAGGCGTTTTTTTATAATGGTTGAAGTTAGAAATATTGTATTCCCTTACAAAGTCTTTTGGACCTGTGGAGGATGTGATTTTTTTTTTTTTTAAACATATATGCAAGAGTGGTGATTTTAAAAATTGGTTTTAATTTCCATTATTTTCTAAGCATGAGGTCATTATGGTACTGACACATAGATATTTTGGGGGAATTGCTTTTTGGTTTAGTGTGCCAGGTATTGGAAATTGCTTTCCCAATATTTACCTACCTTTTTTTTTTTTTTTTTTTTGGCTATCAGATTTTACTCTTAAAAGACTTTCCTGTTCAATTAAGTAATTTAAGCAGAAGTAAGTGTACAAAGCTCTTGGAAGAGGATGGTCTTATCTGATGTGCAGTTTTTGTATTTTGTCCTTTGTTCTTTCTGAGAATTGGACCCAATGTTTTGAGTTAAAAAAGGTGTTGTGACATGAAGATGAA
The DNA here is from genome assembly GCA_030035585.1 of Dugong dugon. Classification (NCBI taxonomy): domain Eukaryota; kingdom Metazoa; phylum Chordata; class Mammalia; order Sirenia; family Dugongidae; genus Dugong; species Dugong dugon. The sequence goes on along the minus strand of CM057462.1, from coordinate 13,268,734 downwards.
AGCTAGAAGTTAACTTTGGTGTGGCTGGGGACTATATTTCCCAGAATTACTTCTTTGTTAGGCTCGTGGTTAAAGTTGTCTAGTGGAGCTTGCAAGAGTTTAGAAGACATAAGGGGAGGAGCCATTACTTTCGGTTTAGTGAATTCATCATACAGGGAGACAGATGCATAGGGGCCTGTGGACTCCAGTTTCCAGCTCATTTTCCTGTTTATTAGACCCACTGATGAGTACTGACTGGTTTAGAACAATATTAAGGGCCTTTCAGTTAGTGGTGACAGCTCCATAGGCATCTCCATCTTCCCCAACATACCTTTTTTGATTTTCTGGCAAGCTCGTTATTATTTTGCTGATACTACAGTTTCTCTGGCACATCAACCAAATATAGAATTGGACCCATTTTGGGGCAAGGTTGTCATCCTGCTCATGGGGAAAGACATCTGTGCTGCAAGTCTACTGTGATCTTGTAAAAGCAAGAAGAGCTATGGACAGTGACAGGAAAATTATCATAGGCATAATTGAGGTAAGCATTACACAGAGGTGTTATCCCATTTTAGTGGAGAAGGCTTTGTATTTGACACCTTCACACCTGGAAGGTTTTACTGCCTTTTCATCTGAGAAGATAAAAGATACTTGGTTTGAGGTTCTTCAGGTACATTTAGCTACTCTCTGTTCTTCTATTGTATTTTCCCTTTATCTCTAAAAGTATACCTGTATCACTTCTTTCATCAATGTCTACTTTGTTATTTAGGTATACATATACTAACTCATGTGCATGAAGTGTGCTAATCTTAAAGTGGCCAGCTTGATGAAATTTCACATGTGTACCCTGATAAACAGAACATTTCCAGGACTCCAGAAAGTTCATTCATACCTCTTCTCAGTAATCATCCCACAGAAACAGCAACAATTCTGACTCATATTGTACTTGATTAGGTTAGGTTTTCTTGTTCTTCATCTTCATGTAAATGTTAAATAGGTATAGTTTTGTTTTTGGCTTTTTTTTCCTCAGCAGTGTCTGAAATTCATCTCTTGCTGCATTTGTCACTAGTTTGTCTTTTGATAACTTTTTGGTAGGCTTATGCACCCATTTCTCTTGGTATATATGTAGGAATGAGGCTAGTGAATTATAGGGTGGGCTTTATGTTTAATTATTGTAGGTCTTCCAGTTTTTCAAAAAGATTGGTTCAACCTATAGTCCCAAAGCAATGTATGAGAGTTCTAGTTCCATATACTTTGCCAACACTTTATAATGTCAGTCATTGAGCAGAGGATATGGTTATATTTTGTTTTCAGTCTTAATTTGCATTTGCCTGATACATAATGAAGCTGACTACTTTTTCACATGCTTGTTGGCCATTTAGATATCTTCTGTGAGGGCACCTATTCAGGCATTTTGTTCATTTTTTGGTTTGATTGGAAGGGCTTCCTTCTGGTTACATGTCATTGTATGTATATGTATATATAAGCAGAAATATATGTATTTTATGTATGTGTGTATACTAGTATATATACATATGTATATAAACAATGTATTATAGATACATAAAATATAATATGAATGTTATACATACACATACATTACAAATAACTTTGCCCAGTTTCTACCTTGTCTTTCTACTCCTTTCATTTTTGTAAGCTATAAAGGGAATTTACTAGTTCGGTTACTGAAAAGTTTTTGGGTATAAGTAACTGCAGACATGGCTGGATCCTGGGGCTAAAAAGATGTTATCTGGATGAGGTCTGTTACCATGTCTTAGCTGTGCATCCTCCTGTATTGACTTTTCTCCTAAGCAGGCTGTCTCTCTTCATAGTGGACCCCAGAAGCTCTAGGCTGCTCTCTTCCTGGGTTGAAGTCTTAGGGAGAAGAGAATGATCTTTCTGAGCTGTACCAGTATAATTATCACCATTGAATCATAATGGCTCTGATTGTCTCACTTGCCAACCAAGATCCAATCACTGGCCAGGAAGAATAGGATACTGATTTAGGACTAGCTCCCATGCTTATCTAGAAACGAGTTGGAGTCTGTGTCAGAGTCTGGACGGTTGTGATGCACATAAAGAGGGGAGGAGGCAACAGTGGGCAGGTGGATTGAACTTGCAGCTGGGATCTAGAAATTGAGCTAATATTGTCAGCTAGCTTGTGCTAGCTGGTCTTAGCAGTGGGAGGGAACTAGGAGTTCTGAGAAGTCAGCAAGAGCTAGGCAGTTCCTAGAAATCCTCTCAAGTTGAGCACCATATGATAGCATGTTTTTAGATTGCTAAAGATTGCTTCTTAATCTTTAATAAGCATAAAAATCAAGTGGAGATCTGAGTCCTGCTTAAGAAATATTTGCTCAGGCCAAGATAATGTATTTTCCTGTCCCCCCCCCCCCCGACTCTATTGTTTAATCATCTATATTTAGATCTGTGATCTATTTGAATAATTTATTTATATGCTACAAGGTGGGATCAGGGTCTGTGTGTGTATCTTCTGTTGATCAGAATAATGTATCAAATAGACCATGTTTTCACCTCTGTGAAATCTTTGTACCTGGTTCATTTGTCTTTGCTTGTACCAATACTGCACTATCTTAATTTATGTTGCTTTATTGTATTTTTGGGAATCAGGTAATGAGAGCCTTCCAACTTTTTTATTCTTCAAGATTGTCTTGTCTTCTCTACTTTCTACTCATTTCTATACTAATTATAGTATCTCATCAGTTTTTACAAATCTACCGACTGGAATCACACCGCTTTTAAAATAGAACATTTCGAGGAAAATTAACATCTTTGTGATAGTGAGTCTTCCAGCTGCTGAACGTTTACCTAGGTTCATTTATTTACCTAGGTCTTTAATTTCATTTATCAGTGTTTTATAGTTTTAATTGTAGGGGTCTTGAATGTCTTTGTTTAATTTATTTCTGGTATGTGGTATGTGTTACTTTGTAAATATTGTTAATTTATTCCTTTTTCAGTTTTGGCTAGTATATAGAATTGCAATTTTGTTTTGTACTTGACCTTATAGCCAGTGATATTTACAAATTCAATCAATTATTCAAATAGTTTGTGGATTATTTTGGATTTTCTATGTGTACAATCATGTCAGTATCAATAAAAGAATGTTTTTAATTTCTGAACTTTATCTTTTTTGTCTTATTGCTTTACAGTGATGGATAGCATAATGGGTAATTTTATGCATCAGCTTGGCTAGGTACTGTTGCCCAGTTGTTTTTGGTCAAACACTAGATGTTACCATGAAGGTATTTACACGTGGTTAATATTTACATCAATTGATCTTGAGTGAAGTGCATTACACTCCACAATGAAGATAGGCCTCATCCAATCAGTTGAAAGCCTTAAGAACAAAAACAGATTTCCCAAGGGAAGAGGAATTCTGCCTCAAGGCTATAACATGTATATCCTGCCAGTGTTTCCAACCCACCACCTGACTTAACCAATTCCAGACCCACAATTGCCAGAGTTTCCAGCCTGTCACCTAACCTATGCATTTTGAACCCAAGATTGCTGGAGTTTCCAGCCTGTTCTTCAACCTGATATTGGGCTTGCCAGACCCCACAGTTGCACCAATCAATTCCTTAAATCATTCAGTTAGTCTCTCTCTCTACCTATGTATATATTATTTCTATCAATTTTTTGGGAAAACCCTGACTGTTAGAAATGATGAAAATGGAAGTCCTTCCCTTGTTCCCAATCTTGGGAAAGTGTTTTAATATTTCACCATTAAGAATAATACTAATTGTAAGGTTTTCAGGGATACCTTTATTAGATTAAGGAAATAGTTTTATTCCTAGATTGGCAAGATTTCTTCTTGTCATGAATGGTTACTGAATTTTTATTCAGTGTTTTTTCTACATGTATATTTTTTAAAAGATCTTTGGTCTTTTAAGTCGTAAGTCAGTGTATTTCTTGATTTTCAAATGATAAAACAATGTGATTCCTGGAATCAAACCACACTTAAGACATATTAGCCTTTTCATATTACTAGCTCCAATATGCTAGTTTTAAAATATTAATGTCTGTGCCAATGCTAATGAGAAGTTTGTAATTTCATTTCTCATGATATGCTTGTTTATTTTTTGTATGAAATTTATGCTGGCCTCGAAAAGAGTTGGAAACTTTTGAAAGACTTTACATAAATTTGAATTATCTATTCCTTATATATTTAAAATAATACACCAGTGAAACTCTTTCGGTTTTCTTCATGGGAAGCTTTTGTAAGATGGTTTCAGTGGTGAATTATTCCAAACATATACATAGACAAAGGACGTTTAAATTTATTCTTTGTTACTTTTGATTAAATCATACCTGTCCATAACTTTCCAAATTTGTTGATGTAAAGTTGTTTATAGTTTGTATCTTTAATTTGTTTCATTAATGTTTTAATTGTAAATGTCTTGAGTATATTTAAAAACTAAAAATAAAATGTCAGTTTTCTTTTTAACATCTGAAAAAACTGATATTGCCTTTCTCGTTCAGAATATTGATAATTTGTTCTCGTCCTTTTTCTTAATCTTGGTAGAGATTTTTCTTTTTATTTTATTTACTTCAGGTGAAGGCTTACAGAACAAATAGTTTCTCATGAAACAGAAGTACACGTTTTATGACGTTGGTTAACAATCCCACAATATATCAACTCTCTAACTTCTCAACCTGTTTTTTTTTTTTTTTTTGGTGAAAATACACATAGCCAAAGATACACCATTTCAAAAATTTCTACGTGCACAGTTCAGTGACATTGACTACGCTCTTTGAATTGTGCTGTTATTCTCATTTAAGATGAAGGCTTACAGAACAAAATAGTTTCTCATTTAACAGTTACTACAAATGTTGCCCTATGACAATGGTTAACAATCTCACAACACATCAGCAATATCCTTACTCAACCTTGGGTTCCCTATCACCAGCTTCCTTGTCCCCTTCTGCCCTCTGGCCCTTGTCACTGGACTCCTGTACCTCGTTAGTCTCATTTGGTTTTATGGGGCTGTCCCCTCCCAGGCTGAACAGTGAACCTCGGAGATAACTTCACCACTGAGCTAAAAGGGTGTCTGGGGGCCATACTCTGAGGGTTTCTTCAGTCTCCTTTAGGCCAGTAAATCTGGTCTTTTTTTGTGAGTTAGAATTATGCTCTACATCCTTCTCCAGCTCTGTCCAGAACCCTCTGTTGTGATCCTGGTCAGAGCAGTCAGTGGTGGTAGCCGGGCACCATCTAGCTGTACTGGACTCAGTCCGGTGGAGGCCTTGGTAGCTGTGGACAGTTAGTCCTTGGGACTAATCTTTTCCTTGTATCCTGTTATCTTCATTCTCCCTTGCATCTGAAGGGATGAGACCAGTGGAGTATCTTAGATGGCCACTCACAGGCTTTTAAGACCCCAGACACTACTCACCAAGGTAGAATGTAGAGCATTGTCTTTATAAGCTGTGTCATGCCAATTGAGCTAGATGTTCCCTGAGACCATGGTCCCCACACCCCTCCATCAAGCAATTCAGTCCCTCAGGGAGTTTGGATGTGTCTATGGGGCTTCCATGACCTTGCCTTGTACAAGTTGTGCTAGTTTCTCCTGTATTGTATACTGTCTCACCCTTCACCCAAGATACCACTTATCTATTGCCTATTTATTATTTCTCCCCTGACCCCTCCCATCCCTGGTAACCAACAAAGATGGTTACATTTTGTGTGTGAACTTTTTCATGGGCTTTTACAATAGAGGTCTCATACAATATTTGTCCTTCTGTGATTGACTTATTTCACTCAGCATAATGTCCTCCAGTTTCATCCGTGTTATGAGATGGTTCACAGATTCATTGTTGTTCTTTCTTGTTGTATAGTACTCCATTGTGAGATTTTTCCCTTATGTTTTTTGGAGAACCACCTTTCAGTTTGTTTGTTTTATTTGGCTTTATGATTAATATCTGGTCTTATTCCCTACTATATTTAGGTTTCATTTTTCTCTTATTTTTCTAGCTTTTTGAGATAGAAGCTCATGTCAGTCCCTGTCTTCTGTTATGTCCAATCTGCTGTTAAACCCATCCAACGAGGACTTAATTTCAGATATTGTGGTTTTTAAGTTCTAAAATGTGGTTATATGACTCCTATATTGAAATTCTCCATCTTTTCATCCATTTTGTTCATTTTTTCCTGCATTTTCTTAAACATACTTAAGATAGTTTATATTAAATTTTCTATCTGCTAACTCCAACATCTGAATTATCTGTTGGTCTGCATCTAATACGTGTTTGTTTTTTGATTATTCATGCTTTTTTGACTCCTTTAATGTCTCGATTTTTATTGTATGCAAGCATTGTGAATAAAAGGAAGCATAGGGACAGAAGTTCAGGTTAATTTTTTCTTTGATGTATTCATTATTTCCTATGTAAGACTGGAGGGGCTGATCATCTTAATTCATTTGACAGTTGAGATTGGGGTTCAGTTGCAACTTTTAGATAGACCAGTCCACTTTTTGTTAAAATATCTCAAGGGTGAGACCAGTTGTGTGTTTGTTACCAGCACCTTCTTTAAATGAACCACTTTTTTTTAGATTGTAAGGGGTTTTTCTCTGGCTTTTTGGCCTGGCTTCTTTCTTTTAGGCATGGCCCTATAAGGCTTCCTTTTGCAAGCCTGCCACATCCCTGCTTCCTCTTAACTGAATTTTCTTCTTTCTAGAAGGTTTGATCTCAGATCTTTAGCTTTCTGGTAAAGCTGGCAGTGCGGCAAATGTCTTGAAGTCAGACTTGCTATATTTTTAGGCCTCTCATCTAGTGTGACTTAATATCTTCAGCACAATGATAATGTGACATTACACTCTGCTTGTCTAGCTCAGCACCCTAGCACTGAGTAAATGATCTTTGGGGAAAATGAGCCCTGAGCTTAGGTCTTGTACATTACAGTGTATCACACACCAGCTCACACTACCTTATCATCACTGATGATTATGTCCCATAGTAGAATATCTCCACTTATGCCAGTATATTCCTGAGGGCCATATCCAGTCTCATTAAATGCCCATAAGGAAGAAAACTTGGTTCAGTCTTAACTCTCCTAGGGATGGCTGATTTTTCTCTGGAATTGTACCTCATTTCAGTGTTCAAAAAATAGAGTTTTTGAATTTCAATTTTTAAAAATTATGGTGGAAGTGATAGTTTTCTACTAACTACTACATCCAGTAGTGGAAATTGTTTTTTAGACTACCTATGTGTACTCTTGGTTTATTTCTTCCCTATCTTTGCTTTTCTGCTTATGCCCTCTCTTTTGCAATATCAGTTTCAATCAAAGGTAGAATCTTTTTAAAATAAATTGCTTTTCTTCCCTATCATTGTAAATCTCTGTACAGAACAAAAGTCATCAAGGATATCTTTTTACATTCTTTCTTGTTTCTTTCCTTTAATATTTCCTCCATGTGTATTGTAATTAAAAAAAAAAAAAATCCACATGAAACAACTACAATTTGACATCTTTATCCCACTGTTTTCCAAAGGAGCTAAATATTTTGTTCCAGTATATTTTAAACTGGATTGTTGTTAGGTGCCGTGGAGTTGGTTCCCACTCATAGACTTGCTGCTGTTAGGTGCTGACAAGTCGGTTCCAACTCATAGCAACCCTATACATAACAATAAAACCGCCTGGTCCTGTGCCGTCCTCACAATTGTTGCTATGCCTGAGCCCAGTATTGCAGCCACTGTGTCAATGTCAATCCATCTTCTTGAGGGTCTTCCTCTTTTTCACTGACCCTGTACTTACCGAGCGTGATGTCCTTCTCCAGGGACTGGTCCCTCCTGACAACATGTCCAAAACATATAAGACATAGTCTCACTATTCTTGCTTACAACTGTCAGAAAAATTCTGCATATAAGAAGCTCAGGTAAAGTTATGAATATGGTATAACTTATGGCAGAGCTTTTAGCAGTTGTGTGAGGAGACACAAGAGTTTGCATGTTTTACAAACTCCAGATGATGCCTATCCTGCTGGTTCAGGGACTAAAGGATTCAAGGGTCTAAAGCAAGCAGTACTTCTCAAACGAATATGCATTCATATCACCTGTAGATCTCTTTAGATCTGTGTTTTCTAGTTTCTGTTTTTGGTGGGAAAGTAAAGTGGTGCAGCCATTTTGGAAAACAGACTGGTAGTTCATCAAATGGTTAAACATTAAGTTACCATATGACCCATAAATTCCACTCCTCAGTATCTACCTAAGAGAATTGAAAACAATGTTCACACAAAAACTTGTACATGAATGTTCGTAGCAGCGTGATTCATAATGCCCCCAAAATGGAGAACCCTAATGTACATCAGTTCATGAATAGATAAAATGTGATATATTCATACAATGGAATATTATTCAGCTATAAAAAGGAATGAAGGAACCCTCATCCATTGCTGGTAGAAATGTAAAGGTACCACCACTGTGGAAAACAGTTTAGCAGTTCCTCAAAAAGAATATAGAACTACCATATGACCAGTAGTCTTAATCCTGGGTATATACACAGAAGTGACAGCAGAAATGCAAAAAGAAATCTGAACACCAGTGTTCACTGCAGCAGTTTTCACAATTGCTGAAATGTGGGAACAAGCAAAATGCCCATCAACAGATGAATAGATAAAATGTATACACATTCATTGAAATATTACTCAGCCATAAAAAGAAATGAAGTCCTGATTCATAATACAGTGTGGATGAACTAAGTGAGCTAAGCCAGTCAGAAAAGGACAAATATTGTGTGTTCTCACTTATGTGATGTAAGCAAACGTATACAAACCTAAGATTTTTAGTGGTTATCAGGAGTGAGAGGGAGGGAGAAAGGAGTTTTTGCGTAGCCAATACTGAGTTTATATTAATGGTGGTGGAAAAATTTGGTAAAGGATAGCAAGAATAGTAGCACAACTTTAAAAATGTAATAAATGTCACTACATGTACAAATTGTTGAATTGGTTCATGTGTAAATAAGGAATAAACAATAAAAAGAATGAAGTACTGATACATGAACTTTGAAACCATTATGCCAAATTAAAGAAGTCAGACATGCCCCCCCCCCCAAAAAAAAAATTGTATGATTCCATTTATATAAAGGATCAGTGGTTGGAAAGTAAGGCTTTGGTGATAGAAATGACATCAGAGATCACATGATAGAATTTTGAAAGATCAAGGATCTATTCATTGGAAATATGTTTTTTCAGCAAAATAAATGGCGACTATAAATTTAGACCTCACCAGATAAAATACACAGGAAGCAAATCAACTACATCTGTGGAAAGAGATGATGGAGACTCAATATCATCAGACCAGGCCAGGGGGCAGCTGTGGAAAGGACCATCAATTGGTCTTATGCAAGTTCAGGTTGAAGCTGAAAAAAATTTATAAAAGTCCACTAAAGCCAAAGTATGACCTTCAGTATATGGAACCTGAATTTAGAGACAATCTCAAGAATAGAATTGGTGCAATGAATACTAATGACTGAAACCAGGCGAGTTATGGGATGACATCGAGGACATCATACATGAAGAAAGCAAAAGGCCATAAAAAAACAGAAAAGAAAGAAAAGACCAAAATGGATGTCAGAAGACTCTGAAACTTGCTCTTGAATGTAGCTAAAACATGGAATAATGAAGTAAAAGAGATGAATGGAAGATTTCAAAAGGTGGCTCGAGAAGAGAAACTGAAGTATTATAATGAAACGTAAAGACCTGGAGTCAGACCATCAATTGCTCTTATGGAAGTTCAACTTGAAGCTGAAGAAAATTAAAACGGGTACATGGAAGAACACGCTTGCCCTATCTCAAGCTGAAAGAACTGAAGAAAAAGAATTGAAGCCTTGAGTTACAATATTGAAGGATTCTATGGGCAGAATATTGAGAGATGCAGAAAGCAACAGAGAAGATGAGAGGAATACGAAGAGTCACTGTACCAAAAAGAATTGGTCAGTGTTAACCCATTTCAGGAGGTTGCATGTGATCAAGAACCAATGGTATGAAAGGAAGAATTCCAAGCTGCACTGAAGGCATTGGTGAAAAACTAGGCTCCATGAATTGAAGAAATACCAATTGTTTCAACAAACAGATGCAGCTGTGGAAGTGCTCACTTGCGTATGCCAAGAAATCTGGAAGAGAGCTACCTGGTCAACTGACTGTAAGAGATCCATATTTGTGTCCATTTCAAAGAAAGGTGACCCAACAGGATGTGGAAATTATCAAACAATATATTAATATCTCATGCAAGTAAATTTTGCTGAAGATAATTCAAAAATCGTTGCAGCAGTACATCATCAGGGAACTGCCAGAAATTAAGCCAGATTCAGAAGAGGCCGTGGAATGAAGGATATCATTGCTGATGTCAGATGAATCTTGGCTGAAAGCAGAGAATACCAGAAAGTTGTTGGCCTATGTTTTATTGACTATGCTAAGGCATTTGGCTGTGTGGATCCTAAAAAATTATGGATAGCATTGCAAAGAATGGGAATTCCAGAATATTTGTGTTCACGAGGAACCTGTACATAGACGAAGAGGCAGTTGTTCAAACAGAACAAGGGGATACTGCATGTTTTAAAATCAGGAAAGGTGCGCATCAAGGTTGTATCCTTTAAGCATACTTATGCAATCTATATGCTGAGCAAACGTTTCTATCACCAAGGCTATATTTTCCAACTACTGTTCCTTCTTTTTTCCAACTTTTGCGTTCGAATCACCAGTAATTATCAATGCATCTTGATTGATTAATTTCAGACTGCAGAAGTTGGTAAAAATCTTCAATTTCTTTTGGCATTAGTGATTGGTGTGTAAATTTGAATAATAGTTGTATTAACTGGTCTTCCTTGTAGGCGTATGCATACTACTCTATCACTGACAGCATTGTAGTTCAGGGTAGATCTTGAAATGTTCTTTATGATGATGAATGCAATGTCATTCCTCTTCAGTTTGTCATTCCTGGAATATTATACCTTATGATTGTCTGATTCAGAATGGCCAATACCAATCCATTTCAGCTCATTAATACCTAGTATACTGACGTTTATACATTCCATTTCATATTTGATTCCTTCCAATTTTCCTAGATTCATACTTCATACATTCCACGTTCTGATTATAATGTATGTCTGCAGCTATTCTCATTTTCAGTCATGCCACAACAGCAAATGAAGGTCTGAAAAACTTTACTCCATTCCTATTGTTAAGGTTGACTCTACTTTGAGGAGGCAGCTCTTCCCCAGTTGTCTTTTGCATGCCTTCTAAACTAAAAGGCACATCTTCCAATACTATATCAGACAATATTCCACTGCTATTCATAAGATTTTCACTGGTGATTTTTTCAGAATTAGCCAGTTCCTTCTTCCTAGTCTTAGTCTGGAATCTCAGCTGAAACCTGTCCACCATGGGTGACTCTGCTGGTGTTTGAAATACCGGTGGCATAGCTTCCAGCATCACAGCAACACACAAGCCACCACCGTATGACAAACTGATAGACGTGGGGTCAAGAGGCATTGATAATTACTGATTTTTGGAATACAAAAGGATGAAACAAAGAAGGAACAGTAGTTGGGAAATATGGCCTTGGTGATAGACACAACGCCAGAGATCACATGATAGAATTTTGGAAGACCAATGACTTTTGCATTGCAAATACCTTTTTCCACTAACCTAAATAATGACTTTACATGTGAACCTCACCATATGGAATACACAGGAATCAAATTGACTACATCTGTGGAAAGAGACTATGGAAAAGCTCAATATCATCAGTCAGAACAAGACCAGGGGCCAACTGGAACAGACTGTCAGTTACTCCTATGCAAGTTCAAGGTGAAGCTGAAGAAAATTAGAACAAGTCCACTAAAGCCAGACTATGACCTTGAGTATATTCTACCTGAATTTGGAGACCATCTTAAGAATAGATTTGACTCATTAAACACTAATGACTGAAGACCAGTCAATTTGTGGAATGTCATCAAGGACATCATACATGAAGGAAGCAAGAAGTCATTTAAAAGAAAGGAAAGAGACTCCAAAACTTGCTCTTGAGCATAGAGTAGCTAAAGCAAAGAGATGAAAAAGTAAAAGAGCTGAACAGAAGATTTCAAAAGGCGGCTCCAGAAGACAAAGTAAACTATTATAATGACATGTACAAAGACCTAGAGTTAGAAAACCGAAAGGGAAGAACACACTTGGTATTTTGAAAGCTGAAAGAACTGAAGAGAAAGTTCAAGCCTCAGGTTGCAATATTAAATTACGAAGCCCTGGTGGCATAGTGGTTAAGAGCTTGGCTGCTAACCAAAATATAGGCAGTTCTAATCCACCAGCCACTCCTTGGAAACCCTACGGGGCAGTTCTACTCTGTCCTATAGGGTCGGTATGAGTCAGAATCGACTGGATGGTGACAGGTTTATGTGGAAAATATTAACCCAGGAAGCATCAAAAGAAGGTGGAAGGAATACACAGTCACTCTACCAAAAAGAATTGGTTGACATTCGATTATCAGGAGGTAGCATATGATCAAGAGCTGATGGTATTGAAGGAAGAAGTTCCAGCTGTCCTGAAGGCACTCGTGAAAAACAAGGCTCAAGGAGTTGACGGAATACCAATTGAGATTTTTCAACAAATGGATGCAGCGCTGGAAGTGCTCACTGGTCTGTGACAAGCAATTTTGAAGACAGCTGCCTGGCCAACCAACTGGAAGAGATCCATATTTGCGCCCATTCCAAAGGTAATCCAGCAGAATGTGGAAACTGTCCAACAATACCATTAATATCACACGCTAGTAAAATTTGCTGAAGATCATTCAAAAGCAGTTGTAGCAATTCACTGACAGGGAACTGCCATAAATTCAAACCAGATTCAGAAGAGGATGTGGAATGAGTAATATCATTGCTGATGTCAGGTGGATCTTGGCTGAAAGCAGAGAATACCAGAAAGCTGTTTTCCCATGGTTTATTGACTATACAAAGGCATTCCACTTTGTGGAACATAACAAATTATGGATAACATTGTGAAGAATGGGAATTCCAGAACAATTGTGTTCATGCGGAAGCTGTGCATAGAACAAGAGACAGTCGTTCAAACGGAGCAAGCAGTACTGTGTGGTTTGAAGTCAGGAAAGTTGTGCATCAGAGTGTATCCTTTCACCATACTTATTCAATCTGTATGCTGAGCAAATAATCTGAGAAGCTGGACTATATGAAGAAGAACCGGGCATCAGGATTGGAGGCTCATTAACAACCTGTGTTATGCAGATGACACAACCTTGTTTGCTTAAAGCTAAGAGGACTTGAAGCACTTACTGATGAAGATCAAAGCCCTCAGTATGGATTACCCCTTAATATAAAAAAAAATTCTCAAAACTGCACCAGTAAGCAACATCATGATAAACAAAGAAAAGATTGACATTGTCAAGGATTTCATTTTACTTGGATCCACAATCAACACCCATGGAAACAGCAGTCAAGAAGCAAACCAATGCATTACATAGGGCAAATCTGCTGCAAAAATCTCCTTAAAGTGTTAAAAAGCAAAGATGTCACCTCGAAGACTAAGGTGGGCCTGACCCAAGTCATTGTGTTTTCAATCGGCTCATACACATATGAAAGCTAGACAATGAATAAAGAAGACCGAAAAAGAATTGATGCCTTTAAATTATGGTGTTGGAGAGGAATATTGAATATACCATGGACTGCCAAAGAACGAACAAATCTATCTTGGAGGAAGTACAGCCAGAATGCTATTTGGAAGCAAGGATGGCAAGACTTCATCTCACATACTTTGGACATGTTATTCTCACATACTTTGGACATGTTATCAGGAGGGATCAGTCCCTGGCAAAGGTCATCATGCTTGGTAAAATAAAGGGTCAGTGAAAAGGAGGAAGACCTTCAACAAGATGGATTGACTGGCTGCAACAATGGGCTCAAGCATAACAGTTGTGAGGATGGCGCAGGACCAGGCAGTGTTTTGTTCTGTTGTACATAGGGTCGCTATAGTTGGAACTGCTCGACGGCACCTTACTATAATATGCTGAGCAAATAATTCAAGAAGCTAAAGTATATGAAGAAGAATGTGGCATCCTGATTGGAGGAAGACACTGCGATATGCTGAGAGTGAAGAGGGCTTGAAGCACTTACTGATGAAGATCAAAGACTAATTCTTCAGTATTTATTATACCTCACCATAAAACAAAAATCCTCAGCTGGACCCAGTAAGCTACATCATGATAAATGGACAAAATATTGAAGTTGTCAAGGATTTCATATTTCTTGGATGCACAATCTACGCCCATGGAAGCATCAAGCAAGAAATCAAATTTGCATTGGGCAAATCTGCTGCAAAATATCTCTTTAAAATGTTAAAAAGCAAAGATGTCACATTGAGGATTAAGATTTGACTGACCCAAGCCATGGTATTTTCAGTCTCCTCATATACATGTGAAAGGTGGACAATGAATAAGGAAGATTGAAGAAGAACTGATACATTTGAATTATGGTGTTGGTGAAGAATAGTGAATAGGATGTATGTTCAGAAGTATGAACATATCTGTCTTGGAAGAAGTACTGCCTGAATGCTCCTTATGAGGATAGTGAGACTTTGTATTTCATACTTTGGACATGGTGTAAGGAGACACCAATTCCTGTAGAAGGACATCATGCTTGGTAAAATAGAGGGTCAGTGAAGAAGAGATGGACTGACACAGTGCCCACAACAATGGGCTCAAACATAGCAATGATTGTGAAGATGGCACAATACTTTGTACTGTGTCGTTCTGATTTTCGTAAGTTCGCTGTGAGTTGGAATTGACTCGATAGCACCTAACACCAACAGCAACATGCAGGTGAAATGTCTAAAATAGGCAAATTGACACAGAAAGCCAACTGGTGATTTCCAGGGGCTGGAGGGAGGGAGGAATAAGGAATGACTGCTAATGGATTCAGGTTTCTTTCTGGGATGATGAAAATATTCTGTCATTAGATGGTGATGGTTGCACAATTTTGTGAATGTACTAAAACAAATTGGAAATGTACCAACCACAGTTTACCTTTTTATTTACTGTACTTCCACAGGGTTATTTGATTTCACCAGCTTACTGTAAGAATTTGGTTAGAATGGATTTAAATCTGATGTAAGTCCTGCTTGTAATAATACACTTGTGATAATATCAAACTGAAAAGCAAGCTGGGACTGACTTAAGTGCAATGGTGACACATAACAAACAGAGGCTGGTTGATGAATCTAGCAGAGTACCAAGGGCCTACCCAAAAGTTGAAGTTCTTAGGGATAACCTGGGCACTAGTCACACGAGGCATTCCACAGGTGACTAAAAATAAACTATCATTGCCTGCTCCTAAAAGTAAGTAAGAAAATCAGCACCTGGTCAGATTATTTGGATTTTGGAGGATGCATACCGACATCTAGTAGTATTGCTAGCTCCTATCTATAAAATTATCAGAAGGACAGCTATGTTTGAATGGGGGCCTGGACAAAAGCAGGCTGTGTCTGAATTACAAAAATTAGTAGCTTTCTCAATGCCATTGGGCCCTTATGATCCACTATCAGATATAATTTTGTTTCTTTTTTTTCTTTTTTGTAGTACTTTAGATGAAGGTTTACAGAACAAATCGTTTCTCATTAAGCAGTACACGTACTGTTTCATGACAATGGTTAACAACACCATGACATGTTAGCATTGTCCCTTCTCAACCTTGTGTTCCCTATTACCAGCTTTCCTGTTCCCTCCTGCCTTCTAGTCCTTGTTCCTGGACTGTTGTGCCCCATTAGTCTCCTTTTGTTTTATGGCGCTGTCTAATCTTTGGCTGAATGGTGAACCTCAGGTGTGACTTCATTACTGAACTAAAAGGGTGTCCGGGGGCCATACTCTTGGGGTTTCTCCAGTCTATGTCAGACCAATAAGTCTGGTCTTTATTTGTGAGTTAGAATTTTGTTCTACATTTTTCTCCAGCTCTGTCCGGGACCCTCTGTTGTGATCCTAGTCAGAGCAGGCAATGGCAGTAGCCGGGCACCATCTAGATGTATTGGACTCAGTCTGGTGGAGGTCGTGGTAATTATGGTCCATTTGTCCTTTGGACTAATCTTTCCCTTGTATCTTGTGTTCTTCATTCTCCCTTGCTGCCGAAGGGGTGAGACCAGTGGAGTATGTTAGATGGCTGTTCACAGGCTTTTAAGACCCCAGACGCTACTCACCAAAGTAGAATGTAGAACATTTTCTTTATAAACTGTATTATGACAATTGATTTAGCTGTTCCTTGAGACTATGGTCCCCACAGCCTTCCGCCCAGCAATTCAGTCCCTCAGGGAGTTTGGATGTGTCTGTGGAGCTTCCATAACCTTGTACAAATTGTGCTGGCTTCCCTGGTATTGTGTGCTGTCTCACACTTCACCAAGGTTACCACTTATCTATTGTCTATTTAGTATTCCCCGCACCCCTCCCATCCCTTGTAACCAACAAAGATTGTTTCTTTTTTGTGTTTTTCTCTTTATTTTGATGAGTAGTTTTGTTAACTTTCTTTGTGCTTACCTTGAAATTTACCTTTATCTTTCTAAGTTTGAAGCAGTCTATTATTACTTGGTATCACCTTGTCTTCCTCTCCATTAGAAGGTTCTATACCTACACCATTCCCTCTTTTATTGTTCTGATGTTGTTGTCATTTACAGATTAACTTCTCTGATTCCCTGTTGTATTTCTTTTGGTTTTGTATAGTCCCTGAGGGTTCATTTCCTAGACTGGTATCTGGCTGGTATGATCCTACATCCTAGATTCAGCCTGTGAGGTGATGTTCTTTGTTCTCAGATTGAAGGATTCCCTTTAATAATTCTTGTAAGTTTGGTTTGGTTTTTACATATTCCCATAATTTCTGTTTATTTGGAAATGTCCTAATTTCACCATCATATTTGAATGAGAGTTTTGCAGGATATATTCTTGGCTGGCAATTTTTTTTTGTTTCAAGGTTTTATATATGTCATCCCATTGCCTTCTTGCCTATATGGTTTCTGCTGAATAATCTGAGCTTAGTCTTACTGTTTCTCCTCTGTATGTGACTTTTTTTTCTCAAGCTGCTCTTAGGATTCTTTGTCTTTGGTTTTGGCAAGTGTGATTATGATATGCCTTGGTGATTTTCTTTTGAGGTCTATCCTATATGGGGTTCGTTGAGCTTCTTGGATGGCCACCTTTTCATCTTTCATGATATTGGGGAAGTTTTATGTTGGCAGTTCTTCAATGATCCTCTCTGTGTTTTCTGTTTTCTCCCCCTGTTCTGGACTCTGATCACTCGCAAATGTTTGCTTTTGATTGTATCCCACATAATTCTCAAGGTCTCTTCATTTTTCTTTGTTCTTTTTTCTGAGTTTTCCTCAGAGTTGTATCCAAGTGTTTGTCTTCAATTCCACTGATCCTGTCTTCCACTGTTTCAAACCTGCTCCTCAGCCCTTCTATGACACTGTCCATTTCTGAAATCTTGTTGTTTATCTTTTGGATTTCTATTTGTTGTTTTTGTATGATTTCTAGTTGTGAATTTATTTTAGCATTTTGTTCCTGCAGTATTTTCCTGAATACTTCCATTTTTTTGTCTGTATTTTCCATGAATTTGTTTTTTCCTCATTTTTGTTTGCTTTTTGCTTCAACTCTTGGATAGCTCTGAATATTAGAGATTTGAATTCCCTATCAGGGAGTTCTTGTGACTTTTCTTCTACTGGAAAGTCATCTGGTGTTTTATTTTGGACGCCTACTGGAACCATCCTCTCCTGTTTTTGTAAATGTTTTGTTATGTCTGCTCTCTTTGGGACATTCAGTAGTTATTTTCCTTGTTTATTGATTGTAGATTTGTTTGCTTTGTCCTGATTTTTTGTTTTATTTGGTTATGTCTGAGCAGGTGGGCTATGTGTTCTTTGTTGTTTGCTCATCTGTGGGCATGATACTTTTCACTTCCTCCAATTGACAAGGTCAGTCGCTCAGATATCGTACAGCAGGGCAGGTATAGCTGAAGAGGAGTTGCTGGGGTGGGTTGTTTGTGGCATGTACTAGGGCCAACAGGGCGGGCAAGTAATCAGTGCTGGGCAGGTTCCTGTAGGGCATGACTGTGCTGCTTGGGGGTGTAATGTTCCACGCACAGTGCAGGTAGGCAGGATGGAGCAGGCGAGATTGTGATGTGTGGAGCTAAGATGGTTATGGGAAAAAGAGAGGAGAGAGGAACAGGAGCTAGCAACATACAAACAAAAAAGAGTGCTAAGGGAGCTTACCATTGGAGTGGAGAGATGGAAGACTGAGAAAAGGAGAAAAACAAAAAGGAGAAGAAAAGAAAATAATGAATAAATAAAAATTAGAAAGAAGAAAAGCAAAGCCCCTAGGGATCTCACAGGTGCAGCTGTGAGGTTTGGGGAAGTTGTTCCCAGGCCGTGAAGTGTAGCTTGGCAAAAGGGGTAGAGGTGTCACTCAGTGCCACGTATTCAGGAGACAGGAAGAGAAGGTAAGTATTGAGATATGAGAAACTGAGTAATGAAGAAAGACAAAAAGGGAAAAAGAAAACAATACAAATTAAAAAAGAACAATAAAACCCCCCCAAAACAGAACTAAAAACCCAAGAAATAAGAATTTCCCTCAGGGATCCCTCTGCGCATCTGTGCAAACTGAGGGGGTAGGTCCCAAGTTGCATAGTACTGCCCAGCTAGAATGGGCTCCCAATTCAAGAAAAGACAAAAAACAAACAAGGAAACAATTCAAAACTAACAAACAAACAAAAAAAAAGCCCCAGGATCCCACCAACACAGCAGTATGGGCTGGGAAGCAGTCTCACGACTCCTCAGGAAGAAGCAAAGAAGGCACATGGAGCCAGGTATTTGAGACGAAGGAGAGGGAGACGGTGAGAGGTATGGAAGAAATCTAAGAAGTGGAAAAAAGCAATACCAGCAGCCAACAAATGGCACTCAGGGAATCGGCCAGTGCAGACGGATGGAATCCAGGCAGCACTGGGGTGAGGCCAGTTCTTCCCGGCTAAGACTGGCTGCAGGAAGCAGAGGAGGCCGAGTGGGGGTGAAGAAGGGTGGGGGGTAAGAAAGCGTATATTGCTGGTTATCGGTTGTTCTGTCTCCTGCTGGAAGCTCCATGAAGTTGCCTTCCCGTACCCCCTGTTCACTGATCTCCAATAGGAGTCCAAGATGGCAGATCCATGCTGTGTTAGCTGCATGTATCTCTCCTCACTTTCTGTTCCCTGTCAGTTTCTTATTCCATTTGGTGTTTGGCTGAGTTCTTTATCTCTTCATTTGATGCTTAGGGTTTCAGGATTGACGTTTTCTCTGTTTGGCTTAGTTTTTCAGATCTTTGCTGTGGAGGGATGGCGTGGTACTTTCTGTCTATAGCACCATGTTGCCCAGAAGTCCAGATATAAATTTGGATGTGTCTGCAACAGGTACTTATAAAGACTGGAGTTTATGGCAAAAGCCTACTGTGTACCACCCAATGTTGATTGCTGGGATTTTGAACAAGAAAATTTCCAGAATGGTGGTAAGGTATATGTCCTTTGAAAGAGAATCACTCGCTTGCTATACAGCATTAATTGAAACTACACTTATGACTGAAAAACATAAAATAATCTTGAACAAGGTCATGGAATCTCCATACACACATCTAAATTCCCTGAGGGATCAAATTACTGGGCTGAGGGCTCTGGGGAACATAGTCTCAGGGAACTTCTAGCTCAATTGACATAACACAGTTTATAAAGAAAATGTTCTACTTTTCCACTTTGGTTAACAGTGTCTGGAGTCTTAAAAGCTTGTGAGTGGCTGTCTAAGATACTCCACTGGTCTCACCCCATCTGAAGCAAGGGAGAATGAAGAAAACCAAAGATAAAAGGGAAAGATTAGTCCAAAGGTCTAATGGACCACAACTATCACAGCCTCCACCAGATTGAGTCCAGCACAACTAAATGGTGTTTGGCTACCACCACTGACTGCTCTGACAGGGATCACAATAGAGGGTCCCGGACAGAGCTGGAGAAAAATGTAGAACAAAATTCTAACTCGCAAAAAAAGATGAAAATTACTGGCCTGAGAATGACTGGCGAAACCACAAGAGTATGGCCCCTGGACACCCTTTTAGCTCAGTAATGAAGTCACTCCTGAGCTTTAACCTTCAGCCAAAGATTAGACAGGCCCATTAAACAAAATAAGACAAGTGGGGCACACTAGCCCAGGGACAAGGATTAGAAGGCAGGAGGGGACCGGAAAGCTGGTACTGAGGAACCCAAGTTCGAGAAGGGAGAGTGTTGACATGTCATGGGATTGGTAACCAATGTCACAAAACAATATGTGTACAAATTGTTTAATGAGAAGCTAGTTCTGTAAACCTTCATCTAAAGTACAATAATAAAAAAAAAATCTTGAAACCTGAAATAACGATCATATCTCGGGTGATGTCAGAGAAACAGTCTAATAAAGAAAGTAGTACCAAGAAGAGTTCCTTATTAACATGGAAATTATTCATACAGGGACATGTAGCCAGAGAATGCAAGAAGGTACTCTGCATACTTACAAGGAGGTAGCCTATTTTGCCTTAGGGTGAAATTTGGAACCATAGAGTAGAACTTCCCCATAAGGTTTTAAAAGCTGTAATCTTTATAGGCCACCATTCGTCTGTCAGATTGTTGTACTATGGCGGCTTGTATGTTGCTGTGATGCTGGAAGCTTTCTCACCGGTATTTCAAATACCAGCAGGGTCACCCATGGTGGACAGCTTTTAGCAAAGCTTCCAGAGTAAGATAGACTAGGAAGAAAGCCCTAGCAACGTACTTCTAAAAAAAATTAGCCACAGAAACCTCATTAATAGCATCGGAACGTTATCTGATATAGTGCCAGAACCTGAGCCCCTTAGGTTGGAGTTGTTGTTAGGTGGCGTCGAGTTGATTCCAACTCATGGCAACACTGTGTACAACAGAATAAAATGCTGCCCGGTCCAGCGCCATGCCCACAATCATTGTTATACTTGAGCCCATTGTTGTAGCCACTGTGTTGATCCATCTCGTTGAGGGTCTCCCTCTTTTTTGCTGATCCTCTACTTTACCAAGCATGATGTCCTTCTCCAGGGACTGATTCCTCCTGACAACATGTGCAAAGTATGTAAGTCGTAGTCTCGCCATCCTTGCTTCCAAGGAGCATTCTGGTTGTACTTCTTCCAAGACAGATTTGTTCGTTTTTTTGGCAGTCCGTGGTATACTCAATATTCTTCACCAGACCACAATTCAAACGCATCAGTTCTTCAGTCTGTCTTATTCATTGTCCAGCTTTTGCATGTGTATGATGTGAATGAAA
Organism: Dugong dugon; assembly: GCA_030035585.1. Taxonomy (NCBI): domain Eukaryota; kingdom Metazoa; phylum Chordata; class Mammalia; order Sirenia; family Dugongidae; genus Dugong; species Dugong dugon. The sequence continues at coordinate 13,247,447 of CM057462.1, read as the reverse complement.
ATAGCATGGCTTGGGTCAGGCGCACCTTAGTCTCCAAGGTGACATATTTGCTTTTCAACACTTTAAAGAGGTCTTTTGCAGCAGATTTACCCAATGCAGTGCGTCTTTTGATTTCTTTACTGCTGCTTCCATGGGAGTTGATTGTGGATCCAAGTAAAATGAAATCCTTGCCAACTTCAATCTTTTCTCCATTTATCATGATGTTGCTTATTGGTCCATTTGTGAGGATTTTTGTTTTATTTATGTTGAAGTGTAATCCATACTGAGGGCTGTGGTCTTTGATCTTCATCATTAAGTGCTTCATGTCCTCTTCACTTTCAGCCAGCAAGGTTGTGTCATCTGCATAACACAGGTTGTTAGAGTCTTCCACCAATCCTGATGCCCCGTTCTTTTTTTTAAATTGTACTTTAGATGAAGGATTACAGAACAAATAGTTTCTCGTTAAACAGTACACATATTCTTTTATGACATTGGTTAACAACCCCCTGACATGTCAACACTGTCCCTTCTCGAACTTAAGTTCTTTAGTACTAGCTTTCCTGTCCCCTCCTGCCTTCTTGTCCTTCTCCCTGGGCTGTTATGCCCCATTAGTCTCGTTTTGTTTTATGGGGCTGTCTAATCTTTGGCTGAAGGGTGAACTTCGGGAGTGACTTCATTACTGTGCTTAATGGTGTCTGGGGGCCATATTCTCAGGGTTTCTCCAGTCTCTGTCAGGCCAGTGAGTCTGGTCTTTTTTTGGTGAGTTATAATTGTGTTCTACATTTTTCTCCAGCTATGTCTGGGACCCTCTATTGTGATCCCTGTCAGAGCAGTCAGTGGTGGTAGCCAGGCACCGTGTAGTTGTACTGGATTCGGTCTGGTGGAGGTCGTGGTAATTATGGTCCATTAGTCCTTTGGACTAATCTTTCCTTTGTATCTTATTTTCTTCATTCTCCCTTGCTCCCAAAGGGGTGAGACCAGTAGAGTATCTTAGATGGATGCTCACAGGTCGTTCTTCTTCATATCGTCCAGCTTCTCCTCAGGTTGGAAGACACACCAAATACAAGGGGGGAAAGCTGCCTCCTCAAAGTAGAATCAACATTAGTGACGTGAATACAGTAAAGCTTTCTGGGCCTTCATTTGCTGATGTGGCACAACTAAAGTGAGAAGAAAGAGCTGCAAACATTCATTAATAATTGAAACATGGAATGTACAAAGTATGAATCTTGAAAAATTGGAAGTAATCAAAAATGAAATGGAACACATAAACATAGACATTCTAGGCATTAGTGAGCTGAAGTGGACTGGTATTGGCATTTTAAATTGGACAATCATAGTATACTACACTGGGAATGACAAATTGAAGAGGAATGACATAACATTCATTGTCAAAAAGAACAGTTCAAGATCTGTCCTTAAGTACAATGCTGACTATGGGATAGGATAATATCCATACACCTATAACTAAGACCAGTGAATACGACAGTTATTCAAATTTACGCACCAACCACTAATGCCAAAGATGAGGAAATTGAAGAATTTTACCAACTTCTGCAGTCTGAAATTGATCAAACATGCAATAAAGGTGCACTGATAATCACTGGTGATTGGAATGGGTAAGTTGGAAACAAAACAGGATTGGTAGTTGGAAAATATGACCTTGATGATAGAATGATCTTAGAGATATTATGAGAAAATTTTGTAAGACCAAGGTGTATTCATTGCAAATACATTTTTTCAACACCAAAAATGTCAACTATAAACATAGACCTCACTGGATGAAATACATACGAATCAAGTCGACTACATCTGTGGAAAGAGACGATGGAAGAGCTCAATATCATCAGTCAGAACAAGGCCAGGGTCCTACTGCAGAACAGACCATTAATTGCTCATATGCAAGTTCAAATTGAAGCTGAAGAAAATTAGAACAAGTCCACAAGAGCCAAAGTACGACCTTGACTATATCCCCTCTGAATTTAGAGACCATCTCAAGAATAGATTTGATGCATTGAACACTAATAAACACCAGATGAGTTGTTGGATGACATCAAGGACATCACACATGAAGAAAGCAAAAGATCATCAAAAAGACATTAATGAAAGAAAAGGCCAAAATGTATGTCAGAAGAGACTCTGAAACTTGCTGTTGAATGTAGAGCAGCTAAAGCAAATGGGAAAAATGAGGAAATAAAAGAGCTGAACAGAAGATTTCAAAGAGCAGCTTGAGAAGACAAGTAAAGTATTATAATGCAATTTGCAATGACCGGGAGTTAGAAAACCAAAAGGAAAGAACACATTCAGCATTTCTAAAGCTGAAAGAACTGAATCAAAAATTCAAATTTTGAGTTGAAAAATTGAAGGATTCTATGGGCAAAATATTGAATGACACAGGAAGCACAAAAAGATGGAAGGAATACAGAGTCACTGTACCAAAAAGAATTGGTCAACATTCAGCCATTTCAGGAGGTAGCAAATAATCAAGAACCGATGGTATTGAAGGAAGAAGTCCAAACTGCACTGAAGGCTTTGGCAGAAAACAAGCCTCCAGGAATTGATGGAACACCAATTGAAATGTTTCAACAGATGCATTGCTGGAATTGCTCACTCGTCTACGCCAAGCAATTTGGAAGACAGCTACCTGGCCAACTGACTGTAAGAGATCTATATTTGTGCCCATTCCAAAGAAAAGTGGTCCAACAGAATGCAGAAATTATCAAACAAGATCATTAATATCACACGCAAGTGTGAAGATAATTTAAAAACGGTTTTAGCAGTACATCAACAAGGAACTGCCAGGAATTCAAGCCGGATTCAGAAGAGGACGTGGGACAAGGGACATCATTGCTGATTATAGATGAATCTTGGCTGAAAGCAGAGAATGCCAGAAAGATGTTGACTTGTGTTTTATTAACTACACAAAGGCATTCGACAGTGTGGATCATAGCAAATTATGGATAACTTTGCAAAGAATGGGAATTCCAGAACACTTAATTGTGCTTATGAGGAACCTGTACTTAGACCAAGAGGCAGTCATTTGAAACAGAACAAGGGAATACTGCATGTTTTAAACTCATGAATGGTGTGTGTCAGGGTTTTATCTTTTCACCATACTTATTCAATCTGTATGCTGAGCAAATCTGAGAGGCTGGAGTATATGAAGAAGAACGCAGCATCATGACTGGAGGAAGACTCATTAACAACCTGCGATATTCACATGACACAATGTTGCTTGCTGATAGTGAAGAGGACTTGAAGCACTTACTGATGGAGATTAAATAGTGTAATTCTTTAGTATGGATTACACCTCAGCATAAAACAAAAATCTTCACAACTGGATCAATAAGCAACATCATGATAAACGGACAAAAGATCGAAGTTGTCAAGGATTTCATTTTAGTTGGATCCACAGTCCATGCCCATGGAAGCAGCAGTCAAGAAATCAAATGATGTATTGCATAGGACAAATCTGCTGTAAAAGACCTCTTTAAAGCATTGAAAAGCAAAGATATCACTTTGAGGACTAAGGTACCGTTGACCAAAGCCATGATATTTTCAATCGCCGCATGTGGTGTGAAAGCTGAACAATGAACAAGGAAGACTGAAGAATTGCTGCCTCTTAATTATGGTGTTTGTCGTTAGTGTTCAATACATCAAATGTATTCTTGAGATCTCTAAATTCAGGTGGGATATACTCAAGGTGTACTTTGGCTCTCTTGGACTTCTTTAATTTTCTTTGACTTCTACTTGAACTTGCATAAGAGCAATTGATGGTCTGTTCCACAGTCGGCTCCTGGCCTTGTTCTGACTGATATCGAGGTTTTCCGTTGTCTCTTAACACAGACGTAGTCGATTTGCTCCTGTGTAGGTCCATCTGGCGAGGTCCATGTGTATAGTTGCTGTTTATGTTGTTGAAAAAAAAGATATTTTAAATGAATAAGTCCTCGGTCTTGCAAAATTCTATCATGCAATCCCTGGTGTCATTTCTATCACCTAGGCCATATTTTCCAACTACTTATCCTTCTTTGTTTCCAACTTTCCCATTCCAATCACCAGTAACTGTCAATGAATCTTGATTGTATGTTTGATCAATTTCAGACTGCCGAAATCTTCAATTTCTTCTTCATCTTTGGCATTAGTGGTTAGTGCGTAAATTTGAATAATTGTATTCACTGATCTTAGTTGTAGGTGTATGGATATTATCCTATCCCACTGTCAGCATTGTACTTCAGGATAGATCTTGAAATGTTCTTTTTGACAATGAATGAGATGCCATTCCTCTTCAATTTGTCATTCCCAGCGTAGTAGACCATATGATTGTCTGTTTCAAAATAGCCAATACCAGTCCATTTCAGCTCACTGTTGTTTTTAGGTGCTGTCAAGTCAGTTCCAACTCATAACAACCCTACGTACAACAACAAAACACTGCCTAATCCTGCGCCATCCTCACAATCATTGTTGTGCTTGAGCCCGTTGTTGCAGCCGCTGTATCAATCCATCTTGTTGAAGGTCTTCCTCTTTTTCTCCAACTCTCTACTTTACCAACCATGATGTCCTTCTCTAGGAACTGGTCTTTCCTGATAACATGTCCCAAATACAGGAGATGAGGTCTCACCATCCTCGTTCCCAAGGAGTACTCTGGCTGTGTTTTTTCCAGGAGAGACTTACTCATTCTTCTAGCAGTCTATGGTATATTCAATATTCTTCTACACTAGAATTCAAAGGCATCAATTCTTTTTCGGTCTTCCTTGCTCATTGTCCAGCTTTTACATGCATATGAGGTGATTGAAAATATCATGACTTGGGTCAGGTGCACCATAGTCCTCAAAGTGACATCTTTGCTTTTTAACACTTTAAAGAGGTCTTTTGCAGTAGATTTCCCCAACTCAATGCATCGTTTGATTTCCTGACTACTGCTTCCGTGGACATTGGTTGTGGATCCAAGTAAAATGAAATCCTTGACAACTTTAGTCTCTTCTCCGTTCATCATGATGTTGCATATTGGTCCAGCTGTGAGGTTTTTTTTTTTTTTATGTGTAATCCATACTGAAGGCTGCAGTCTTTTATCTTCATTAGTAAGTGCTTCAAGTCCTCTTCGCTTTTAGCAAGCAAGGTTGTGTCGTCTGCACATTGCAGGTTGTTATGAGTCTTCCACGAATCTTGATGCCACATTCTTCTTCATATAGTCCAGCTTCTTGGAGTATTTGCTCAGCATACAAATTGAATAAGTATGGAGAAAGGATACAACCCTGACCCACATTTTTCTTAGTTTTAAACCTTGCATTATCCTCTTGCTCTGTTCAAAGGACTGCCTGTTGGTCTACGTATAGGTTCCCCAAGAGCACAATTAAGTGTTCAGGAATTCCCATTCTTTGCAATGTTAACCATAATTTGTTATGATTCACATAGTTAGATGCCTTTGCATAGTCAGTAAAACAGGTAAACAATTTTATGGCATTCTTTTTGCTTTCAGCTAACATCCATCTGACATCAGCAATAGTATTCCTTTTTTCAAGTCCTTTTCTGAATCCAGCTTGAATTTCTGGCAGTTCCTTGATGTACTGCTAAAACCATTTTCTAATTATCTTCAGCAAAATTTTACTTGCCTGTGGTATTAATGATCTTGTTTGATAATTTCTGCATTCTGTTGGATCACTTTTCTTTGGAAAGATCTCTTGCAGTCAATTGGCCAGGTAGCTGTCTTCCAAATTGCTTGACCTAGACGAGTGAGAGATTCCAGAGCTGAATCTGTTTGTTGAAACATCTCAGTTGGTGTTCTGTCAATTCCTGGGGCCTTGTTTTCTGCCGAAGCCTTTAATGCAGCTTGGACTTCTTCCTTCAATACCATCAGTTCCTGATGATATTTTATCTCCTGAAATGGTTGAATGATGACCAATTCTTTTTGGTACAGTGACTCTGTGTATTCTTTCCCTCTTCTTTTGATGCTTCCTCCGTCGTTGAATCTTTTACCCATAGAATCCTTCAGAATTGCAACTCAAGGCTTAAATTTCTTCAGTTCTCTCAGCTTGAGAAATGTTGAGTGTTTTCTTCTCTTTTGGCTTCCTAACTCCAAGTCTTTGCACATTTCATTATAATATTTTACTTTGTCTTTTCATACTGCCCTTTGGAATCTTTTGTTCAGCTCTTTTACGTCCTCATTTCTTCCATTTGTTTTAGCGGCTCTACATTCAAGAGCAAGATTCAGAGCCTCTTCTGAGATCCATTTTGGCCTTTCTTTCTTTCCTGTCTTTTTAGTGACCTTTTGCCTTCTTCATGTATGACATCATTGATGTCTTCCCACAACTCGTCTGGTCTTCAGCCGTCAGTGTTCAATGTGGATATCTATTCTTAAGATGGTTTCCAAATTCAAGTAGGATATACTTAAGGACATATTTATGCTCTTGTGGACTTGTAGTAATTTTCTTCAGTTTCAACTTGAAATTGCATGTGAGCAGTTGATTTTTCCACAGTAGGCCCCTGGCCTTGTTCTGACATGATATTGACTTTTTCCATCCTCTTTTTCCATAGATATAGTTCGTTCAGTTCCTCTGTTTTCCATCCGATGAAGTCCACGTGTATATGTTGTTGAAAGAAGGTATTTGCAATGAATAAGTTGTTGGTCTTACAGAATTCTCTCATGCAGTCTCCCTTGTTGTCTATCACCAAGGCCGTATTTTCCAGCTACTGATCCTTCTTTGTTTCCAACTTTTGCATTCCAATCACCAGTAATTATCAATGCATCTTGATTGCATGTTTGATCAATTTCAGACTGCAGAAGTTGGCAAAATTCTTCAATTTCCTCATCTTTGGCATTAGTGGTTGGTACGTAAATTTGAATAATTGTCATATTCACTGGTCTTAGTTATAGGTGTATGGATATTATCCTATCCTACTGTCAGCTTTGTACTTCAGGATAGATCTTGAAATGTTCTTTTTGACACTGAATGTGATGTCATTCCTCTTCAATTTGTCATTTCCAGCATAGTATACCATATGACTGTCCAATTTAAAATGCCAATACCAGTCCATTTCAGCTCACTAATGCCTAGGATATCTATGTTTATGCATTCCATTACATTTTTGATTACTTCCAATTTTCCTAGATTCATACTTTGCACATTCCGTGTTCTGATTATTAATGGATATTTGCAGCTGTTTCTACTCATTTTGAGTCGTGGCACATCAGCAAATGAAGGTCCTGAAAGCTTGACTCCATCCACATCATTCAGTTTGACTCTACTTTGAGGAGGCAGCTCATCCCGAGTTATATTTTGAGTGCCTTCCAACCTGAGGGGCTCATCTTCCAGCACTACACCAGACGATGTTCTGCTGATATTCATAATGTTTTCATTGGCCATTTTTTTCAAAATTAGACTGCCAGGTCCTTCTTCCTAGTCTGTCTTTGTCTGGAAGGTCCAGTGAAACCTGTCCACCACAGGTGACCCTGCTGATATTTGAAATACAGTGGCATATCTTCTAGCATCACAGCAACATGCAAGCCACCACTATATGGCAAACTCACAGACGAGTGGTGGAGTCAAAGATAGAAACAACCTAAATGTGCATTAGCAAGTGAATGGATAAAAGAATGTGGTATATGCGTGCAATGGATATTACTTTCCCATAAAGATAAATGAAGTCCTGAATCATGCTACAACATAGATGAATCTTGAAAATATTATGCTGAGTGAAATAAATCAGTCACAAAAGGGCAAATATTGTATGATCCCACTTATATGAGATAGGCAAATATATAGAGACTAAAGTAGTTACTATGGATGGGAGGGTTGGAGGAAAAGAGAGTCTTAGCTTAGAGAGCACTGAGTTTTTACTAATGGTAGTGGGATGATTTGAAAGCAGTGGTGATGGTTGTACCACATGATGAATGTATTCAATGTCTCTGTACATTTAAAAAATATTGAGTTGGCAAATATTTCAGCATATATATTTTTACCACAATAAAACAAAAAGAAGAAGAAATAGAAGAACCAACTTTTTCAAGGACATTCACTTTTCTTGTGCTTCTGTTCCATTAATATTAAGTCCTCAGAGATTGGGATAACATGGACTAATGTGGCTAATGATGAGCCATGTGAATTGAGCTCCCCAGGCCATAAAGATAAACAATCAGCCTGTGCCCTTTAGCTTTCATATTGCCAGTTCTAGTTCAGCAGGCTCCATACATGTGTTTCCTTCTCCCATGGTCATCTGCAACAGAAAGTCTATGCCCTATTCTGTCTTCCTGCTAATCCTTAGGAAGGAGCCTCAGCCTTCATCGATCATTAGGCAGGGAAAGAGCAGTGGACTCACACTCCTCAGTTGTGCTCCAGCAGAGACCCAGCAGAGGCCCATTAGTGCGTGGGAGACAGTGAATGCAAGAGGGACTGGGGAGCGTCACTTCCTCATCATCAGGATAAGCACGACGGTTGGGATAGCCAGATAGGAGGCCCCAAAATTCGGAGTTTCAGCTCAGACGCCTGTGAAGTTTTTGTTCTTGGTTCTGGAGGAGCTTCCAGAACTCTCATCCAGAGTTCTGATTTTTTCTTCACCAGTGGATCTAGCTCTGGAGGCATCCCTCCCACAATAGCAGGAAATGGGTCCCTCTAAACTGTCCCCCAAGCAACTGAGAATGATAGTGAAGATGATAATGATAATTCTGATGATGAGAACGATGACAGTAACCATGATATCATGAATCTTTATTAAGTACTTCCTAAGTGCCAGGCTCTGAGCTAAGTGTTCTTTGTAGCTTGTTTCATTTCTTCTCCATAATCACCCTTAATATATTGTTGCATGTATTATTGTTATTTTACAGATGAGGAAGGAGCACAACTTTTTACGTAATTTGTACTAGGTCATGGGCTAGAATGTGGTGAAGCCTTTTTGAATCTGGGCAGTCTGACTCTAGACACAGAGCATTTGACCATTATTCTCCCCTGCCAACCTAACCTGCCATTTAGTGTTTCTTTTTACTCCAGTGAAGAACCCCCTGCTTACCATGCTCTTTTGTTTGGGGGTCCTTGGTAGACCGCCTCAGCAGAGAGCAAGAGGTGCCCCTTGCTGCATCAACTATAGGAAGGATATCTGAGATCACAGGCAGGGATCACAGAAGTTGTTGGCAGATAATAATTTAGGACAGACCTTTCTCTTGGCCCTACTCCTAGATTTTGCGTCAGCTGTCTGTTTCCTCTTCCATTCTTACAATTTAGCTCACCTCGATCTTAAAGAGAGACATAACATCAAAGTCTCAGTTTCCATTCCTACTCAGGAAACTGGAAACAGATAAAAGATATACCCTAGTTATATGAATCTTTGAGTAAGCTCTCTAGACCTCTGCTTTAAGCTTTCTGAAGCATAGAGAAGCACAGTGAAGAAGTTTAATGCCTGGGTCTCAGGTATCGATGGTTTAATTTTGAATACTGTCTGTACTGCTTATTATTTGTGTGAGATGGGCAAGTTCTTAGTACGCCTAAGCCTTCATTTTTTGTATGAATTGATCCTTAGTTGATAGAGTTTCATTGAGTAAGGATTAAACAGATAATGGGTATTTCATATGTGATTCAATAAGTGGTGGATACATACAGTCAGGGCAAAAATATATTTTAGATATTATTAATATTGATAAGACTAAGCTTCATATCATTCGGCTAAAATATTCTGTGATTTGAAGGTTTGGTTTTCAATGGATCCCTGACAAAAATTTTTATTTTTGCCCTTATACAAGTAGATACTTGCATCTACTTGAGTACTTGAGGGAAACAACTGATTGTCACTCCTTTGTGATTTCCCCAGAGCCAAGTAGGTAACACAAAAGCAACAACAAAGGTCTGTGTTAAATTTGAATAGACCCTTCCTTGGTTTGCAGGATCTGGGCATAGTCAGTATGGTTTCCACACACTGAGTGCTTTCCTGCCTGTGCTTTCACCCTTTCCAGAGATGTCCCATAGGACTTGAGACAAGATAAAATAGCACTTGTTTGTTTCTATACCATGGACTTTTATGGGACCTATTATTTTCCATTTAATAGGATCTACAATATTTAATTATTCAAGAAATTTGTTGAGATTTAAAAAATATGAAAAAAGAGGTAGAAAGAGAAGGGGCAGGTAAATCTTACTGTGTGAACTAAGACACATTTTAGGATTTCTAGTTAGTCCATGCTCCAGTGCCCTTAGACAAGAGAGACTTAGATTTCTCTGCCATATAGTTGAATAAAATGTCATTAAACTTTTGTTAGGATTGTATTTCATCACTAAACCCACTATTACAATAATGGTCAAATAATCATTAAAAACAGTAACCAAACATTAAGTTCCAAACCTCCCATAGGTTTCACACATGTCCTAGAGATGAGTGTTATTCTCCCCACTTCCAGATAAGAAATACCAGCACAGACAGGTAGAGAAATTTAAACACACTGTGTATGTAGTAGGTGAAAGATGTGAAACTTAGACCTTTGTCTTCTGACTCCTGTCTTGGGACTCTGTCCCCTCCATCAGAGCTGAATGAGTATTTTTCTTTGCAAAACTGTTTTGTCCCAGATGATCAAACAGAGGCAAAGTTGTAGGTTTCTTCTTTTGTGACTCAGTGAGTTCATCTGTGAATTTATGAATAAACCAGTGGTTTATAGGGGGCTTTGGGGAATGAATGTTGAGGACTATAGGGTTTTCTATGAATAGTAATACATTTTAACACACAGGTTGGAAATATAAGATATTTAGACTTTCCCTATACAAGATGAACATTTCATTTGGGGCTATCATAGAATGACTATTACTAGACAGAATTCAGGGATTTTTTAAATTATATACCTTAAAAAGAAGAGGATGTAGTTGATGGTAACTGATTTTCTATTTTCAATTAATGGTAAAAATGAACATGTATCTATTGTTATAACAAAAAAATTATTTATGCATATATCTTATAGAAATTCTCACTTGTGTGAATAAAGAGAGGCATAAGAGTTTTATAAGATTATCATAACAAGAGATTGATAAAATGAAGTCCATTCCTTAGTTAATACTATGCATCAGTTAAACTAGATTTTAACTAGATGTATGTACTTTACAGAGACTTAAAACACAGTGTTGTGGTAAATTACAACATTTTGGGGGGCATATGTCAAGTATGATCCTATTTAGATAAATCTTCAAAAAACTGTTTATGTTTATACATAAATCAGTACTACTGTTATGAAAACACTGACAGGAAAATATACCCACCAAATTCATATCAGTGGTTGTCCTTGGGCAACAACTGTGTAGAGGAATAGGTTCATGCAGGGATATCAAGAAAATTCACATCTTAACTATATTTCAAATTTCTATAAAATTATTCTGAAACTAATATTAATTTTTGTATTTTTAAGATTGGGGGTATTAATGATCATATGTAATATTAGTGGAGCATTTACTAAGTGCTTGGCCATATCCTATGGCAATGTTTCTCAAAATAGGCTGTACATTAGGAGAAGCAAGAACCTCACATGCAGAGAATATTATTCAATTGTTTTCTAGGCCGTGGCTAAGGGCATCAGTGTATTTTAAAATACCTGCAGGTGATTGTAATGATCAAAAAGGATTGAGAAGCATTAGTATAAGCACTTTGAATGTTTTATTTTAATTTCTTGCAACAACTCTATAAGGTAGATTTAATTATTATACCCATTTTAAAATGAGCAAATCGCTCAGGTTTTTGCTGTATTATTCTCTGTTCTTTTCAATTTTGCATTTTCCCCCCAAATTAAGTCATATTCTTACCTGAGAATAGAAATGAAGACCCCAGTTGCCTTCAGGGAGCTGAATTTAGGAGAATTGTAATCCCCCTAACAGGAAGGATTGACTATATATAAAAGCTGTTTAGTAGGCATGAGAAGGCTGGGTTTCAAACCTGGCTTTGGGATCTCCTCTGGTCCTGACTTCCTCAATTGTAAATAAGAGGGTTGGATACGATGAGGAAACAATGCTTCCTAAATGTTTAAGATTAGAAACACATTTAAGAACATGATGAACAAAATAAATGTCACTGAATTGTACTGTGAATAGTGTTCAAGTGGCAAATGTTTTGTTACATATGTATCTTCCACAATAAGTGAAGAAACGTTTAAGCACTTTTACCAACCCACTACAAAATGGCAACCAAAACAAACAAAAAAAGCAGTCTCAAGCACCAGTTGTTTCCCTGAGATTGTGTAGGATTGATATAAATAATCCTGCATGAAATGAAAAATAGGAGCCCTGTATTTCTTAAAAGTTATTGTTTAATCATTGACCGGTGCATTGTACTCTAATGCCATCTTCAGGGTCAGCAGTGTTGTGTGATTTTGTACATTTAACTAAAACATATTTATCAAGATTCAAAGTATGTATACCAAAACCAAAGGTTGAGAGTTATATTTGAAAAGACTTTAAAAGGACATCTCACATATTTGAGTGAGCATATTTCTATGAAGGAGGGAAGTCATAAAATCAAAGAATGATGAAAACCTATGAAGATAGCTAGCATGTAAAAATGCTTTCTGATTATGAACATTTGACTTTAATTTAGAATCCAGATAACGTTGTTCTCACTCTTACAGAGTGTAAATATTCTAAATCAAGGGAGTTTCTAACTGTATTTGAATAAAATAAGGTTCCTTTAATGAGTATGATTTTTTTTTCTTAAAAGGAGAAGGATGTTTTTTAATGCATTTGCTTTGTTCAGAAGGAGAGGACTGTATTTTACTGTGTTCACTGATTTGTACTCTCTACGTGTACTAGCTCCTCTAATATTCTTCAGCCCTGTATATCTAAAGTTGGTGACTAGCACAGACACTAATGAGGAAAGAGTGCTAAGAATGTGTTTGCCACAACTGAGAAATATTGCTAAAGAGACTGGTGTGTATGGTCCTCAAGTGTGAACACTTATGAATTTCTTGAATTCAAAATAAGGACAGAGTGCCAAGTGCTTGTTTGCTTGTTTCCTCTTTTCCAACCCTCTTTTCTTTTCTAAAAGTTGTCTCAGTCACATGGAACCACAGAATCTAACACATGTCTCAGAATTCCTCCTTCTGGGCCTCTCAGAGGATCCGGGACTGCAGCCTCTCCTCTTTGGAATCTTCCTGACCATGTAGCTGGTCAGTGCTCGGGAACCTGTTCATCATCATGGCTGTCAGCTGTGACCCCCACCTCTACACCCCCATGTACTTCTTCCTCTCCAACCTGTCTTTGGCTGACATTGGCTTCACTTCCACCACAGTCCCAAAGATGATTATAGACATCCAAACTCACAGCAGAGTCATCTCTTATGCAGGATGCTTGACTCAGATGTCCTTTTTTATGCTTTTTGGATGTTTGGGCAGTCTGCTCCTGACTTCGATGGCCTATGACCTGTTTCTGGCCATTTGTCACCCCCTGCACTATCGGGTCATCACGAATCCCCGCTTATGTGGCTTGCTGGTTTTGGTGTCCATTTTCATCAGCCTTTTGGTCTCCCAACTGCACAATTCAGTGGTGTTACAAGTTACCTACTTCAGGGATGTGGAAATTGCTCATTTCTTCTGTGACCCTTCTCAACTGCTCAACCTTGCCTGTTCTGACACATTCACCAATAACGTAATAATGTATATTATTGGTGCCATGTCTGGTTTTCTCCCAATTTCAGGGATCCTTTTCTCTTATTCTAAAATTGTTTCCTCCATTTTGAAATTTCCATCATCAGATGGGAAGTATAAAGCCTTTTCTACTTATGGCTCTGACCTGTCAGTTGTTGGCTTATGTTATGGAACAGGCCTTGGAGTGTACCTTAGTTCAGCTGTCTCATCTTCCTCCAGAAAAGGTGCTGTGGCCTCGGTGATATACACTGTGATCACCCCCATGCTGAACCCCTTCATTTACAGCCTGAGGAACAGGGACATCAAGAAAGCCCTGTGGAGGATCAGTGGAACTGAAGACAAACACTTGGATACAACTCTGTTTCAGGAAAACTCAGAAAAAAGAACAAAGAAAAATGAAGAGACCCTGAGAGTTATGTGGGACACAATTAAAAGCAAAAACTTATGAGTGATTGGCATACCAGAACAGGGGGAGAAAACAGAAAACACAGAGAGGATCATTGAGGAACTGCTGACAGAAAACTTTCCCAATATCATGAAAGATGAAAAGCTGGCCATCCAAGAAGCTCAACGAACCCCATATAGAAGAGACCCCAAAAGAAAATCACCAAGACATATCATATTCACACTCGCTAAAACTAAAGACAAACAAAGAATCCTGAGAGCAGCTCGTGAAAAACAAGAAGTCACATACAGAGGAGAAACAATAAGACTAAGCTCAGATTATTCAGCAGAAACCATGCAGGCAAGAAGGCAATGGGATGACATATATAAAATCTTGAAAGAAAAAAATTGTCAGCCAAGAATAATATATCCTGCAAAACTCTCATTCAGATTTGATGGTGAAATTAGGTCATTTCCAGATAAACAGAAACTAAAGGAATATGCAAAAGTCAAACCAAACTTACAAGAATTATTAAAGGGAGTTCTTCGATCTGAGGACAAACAGCTTCAGCCCTCAGGCAGGACCTAGGACCTAGGATGCAGGTTCACATGAACCAGATACCATTCTAGGAACTGAACTACAGAGGACTTTCCAAAAACAAAAGATATACAACAGGGAATCAGAGAAATCAATCAAAGGATGACAACAACATCAAAACAATGAAAGAGGGAACAAACGGCATAGGTATAGAACCTTCTAAAGGAGAGGAAGGCAAGGCGATACCAAGTAATGGTAGACTGCTTCAAAATTATAAAGATAAGGGTAAAATTCATGGTAACCACAAAAAAAGTTAACAAACCAACTCATAAAAATAAAGACGAAAAACATAAAGTCTCAACAAAAACAAAACCTACAAAAACAAAAGAAATGAACACAAAATCCACAAACAAAAGTAACTCAGCACAAGAGAGTAAGAAGAACAAAGAAAACTTCAGCAACACAAAAAAAAGCACTACAAAATGACAGCAACAAACTCACATCTATAAATAATTACACTGAACGTAAATGGACTCAATGCACCCATAAAGAGACGGAGAGTGGCAGAATGGATAAGAAAACAGAATCCATCAATTTGCTGTCTACAGGAGACACACCTTAGAAACAAAGATGTGAATTTATTAAAAATCAAAGGTTGGAAAAAATATATCAAGCTAACAACTATCAAAAAAGAGCAGGAGTGGCAATTCTAATCTCAGCTAAAATAGACTTTAAAACAAAATCTACCATAAAAGACAAAGAAGGACACTATATAATGATTAAGGGGATGATCCATCATGAAGACATAACCATAATAAATATCTATGCACCCAATGACAGGGCTCCAAAATACATAAAACAAACTCTAACAGCACTGAAAAGAGAAATTGACAGTTCCACAATAATAGTAGGAGACTTCAACACACCACTCTCAGTAAAGGACAGAACAACTAAAAAGAAACTCAGCAAAGATACAGAAGACCTAAAGGACACAATCAGCCAACTGGACCTCATAGACATATATAGAACAATCCATCCAACCGCTGCAAAGTACACATTCTTTTCCAATGCACATGGAACGTTCTCCAGAATAGACCACATCTTAGGCCACAGAGCAATCCTCAACAAGATACAAAACGTTGAGATAATTCACAGTATCTTCTCTGACCAAAGTGCCATCAAGGTAGAAATTAACACTAGAAAGAGCAAGGAAAAAAAATCAAACACATGGAAACTGAATAATAATCTGCTTACACATCAATGGGTAATAGAAGAAATCAGAGATGGAATCAAAAAATTCCTAGAAGCAAATGAGAATGAAAACACATCACACCAAAACCTTTAGGACACAACAAAGGCAGTCCTCAGAGGACAATTTATAGCAATAGATGCACATATCAAAAAAGAAGAAAGGGTCAAATTCAAAACATTAACTACTGAACTCAAACAAATAGAAAGAGAACAACAAAAAAAGCCTACAACCACCGGAAGAAAGGAAATAGTAAAGATCAGAGCAGAAATAAATGAAATAGAGAACAGAAAAACAATAGAAAGAATCAACAAAACCAAAAGTTGGTTCTTTGAAAGAATCAACAAAATCGACAAACCACTGGCCAGACTGACAAAAGAAACACAGCAGAGGGCACAAATAACCCAAATAAGAAACGAAATGGGGGACATTACAACAGATCCAACTGAAATAAAAAGGATTATAACAGAATATTATGAAAAACTATATTCCAACAAATTTGAAAACCTAGAGGAAATGGATAAATTTCTAGAAACATACGGCCTACCCAAACTACAACAAAGTGATATTGAAAATCTGAACAGACCCATAACAAGAGAAGAGATTGAAAAGGTAATAAAAAAACTCCCAACCAAAAAAAGCCCTGGCCCAGATGGCTTCACTGGAGAATTCTACAAAACATTTACAGAAGAGCTCATACCAGTTCTACTCAAGTTATTTCAGAGCATAGAAGAGGAAGCAACACTTCCAAATTCATTCTATGAAGCCAGCATAACGCTGATACCAAAACCAGGCAAAGACATCACAAAAAAAGAAAATTACAGACCAATATCTCTCATGAATATAGATGCAAAAATTCTGAACAAAATTCTAGCCAATAGAATTCAGTATCATATCAAAAAAATAATACACCATGACCAAGTAGGATTCATACCAGGTATGCAAGGATGGTTTAACGTTAGAAAATCCATCAACGTAATCCACCACATAAATAAAAGGAAAGAAAAAAATCACATGATCATCTCAATTGATGCAGAAAAGGCATTTGACAAAGTCCAACACCCATTCCTGATAAAAACTCTCAATAAAATAGGTATAGAAGGGAAATTTCTCAACATAATAAAGGGCATCTATGCAAAACCAACAGCCAACATCATTCTTAATGGAGAGAGGCTGAAAACATTCCCCTTGAAAACAAGAACAAGACAAGGATGCCCTTTATCACCACTCCTATTTAACATTGTGCTGGAAGTTCTAGCTAGAGCCATAAGGCAAGAGAAAGAAATAAAGGGCATCCAAATTGGTAATGAAGAAGTTAAACTCTCCCTGTTTGCAGATGATATGCTACTATACATAGAAAACCCTAAAGACTCCATGAGAAATCTACTGGAACTAATAGAAAGATTCAGCAGAGTAGCAGGATACAAGATAAACATTCAAAAATCAGTTGGATTCCTATACACCAGTAAAGAGAACGATGAAAAGGAGATCAGGAAATCAATACCATTTTCAATAGCCCCTAAAAAGATAAAATACTTAGGAATAAATCTAAACAGGGATGTAAAAGACCTATACAAAGAAAACTACAGAACACTCCTGCATGAAACCCAAAGGGATCTACATAAATGGAAAAACATACCATGCTTATGGATAGGCAGACTCAACATTGTGAAAATGTCAATTCTACCCAAAGCAATTTACAAATACAATGCAATCCCGATCCAAATACCAACAGCATTCTTCAAAGAGATGGAAAAACTAATCATTAACTTTATATGGAAAGGAAAGAAGCCCCGAATAAGTAAAGCACTACTGAAGAAGAAGAATGAAGTTGGAGGACTCACACTACCTGACTTCAGAACCTACTATACAGCTACAGTAGTCAAAACTGCCTGGTACTGGTACAATGACAGAGACATTGACCAATGGAACAGAATTGAGAACCCAGATGTAAATCCATCCACCTACAGGCACCTGATTTTCGACAAGGGCCCAAAGTCCATCAAATGGGGAAAAGACAGTCTTTTTAACAAATGGTGCTGGCAAAGCTGGATATCCATCTGCAAAAAAATGAAACAAGACCCATACCTCACACCGTATACAAAAACTACTTCAAAATGGATCAAAGACCTGAATATAAACCCTAAAACTATAAAGTTCATAGAAGAAAAAATAAGACCAACACTTCAGGCCTTAATACATGGCATTAACAGGATACAAACCATAACCATCAATGCACAAACCCCAAGATAAGCTAGATAACTGGGATCTTCTAAAAATCAAACATCTATGCTCTTCAAAAGATTTCACCAAAAGAGTTAAAAGAGAACCTACAGACTGGGAAAAAATTTTTGGACAGTACAAGTCAGACAAAGGTCTAATCTCCATAATCTACTAGAAAATCCAACACCTCTACAACAAAAAGACAACCAATCCTATCAAAAAATGGGCAAAGGAAATGAACAGACACTTCACCAAGGAAGACATTCAAATGGCCAACAGACACATGAGGAAATGCTCGCGATCACTAGCCATTAGAGAAATGCAAATTAAAACCACAATGAGATATCATCTTACCCCGGCATTACTGGCACGAATCAAAAATAATGGAAATAACAAATGCTGGAGGGGCTGCGGGGAGAAGGGAACTCTTATACACTGCTGGTGGGAATGCAAAATGATACAACCATTTTGGAAAATGATATGGCGTTTCCTCAGAAAGCTAGAAATAGACATACCATTTGATCCAGCAATCCCACTCCTAGGAATATATCCTAGAGAAATAAGAGTCATCACTCGAATAGACATATGCACACCTATGTTCATGGCAGCATTATTCACAATAGCAAAACGATGGAAACAACCTCGATGTCCATCAACAGATGAATGGATACACAAACTATGGTACATACACACAATGGAGTACTATGCAACGAAAAAGAACAACAATGAATCTGTGAACCATCTCATAACATGGATGAAACTGGAGGACATCATGCTGAGTGAAATAAGTCAATCACAAAAGGACAAATATTGTATGAGACCTCTATTGTAAAAACCCATGAAAAAATTCACATGCAAAATGTAACAATCCTTGTTGGTTACCAGGGATGGGGGGGGGGGAATACTAAATAGGTAATAGGTAAGTGGTAACTTGGGTGAGAGGTGAGATAGTACAAAGTACAGGGGAAACTAACACAACCTGCACAAGGAAAGGTCATGGAGGCCCTATAGACACATCCAAACCCCCCGAGGGACTGAGTTGTTGGACAGAGGGTTCTGGGGACCATGATCTCGGGGAACATCTAGCTCAATTGGCATGACACTACTTATAAAGATAATGCTCTACATTCTACCTTGGTGAGTAGTGTCTGGGGTCTTAAAAGCCTATGAGCGGCCATCTAAGATACTCCACTGATCTCATCCCTTCGGGAACAAGGGAGAACAAAGAGAACAGGATACAAGGAAAAGATTAGCCCGAAGGACTAATGGTCCACAGCTACCAAGGCCTCCATGGGACTGAGTCCAGTACAGCTGGATGGTGCCCGGCTACCACCAATGACTTCTCTGACCAGGATCACAACAGAGGGTTCTGGGCAGAGCTGGAGAAGGATGTAGAGCATAATTTTAACTCACAAAAAAAAAAAAAGAAGACCAGATTTACTGGCCTAAAGAATACTAGAGAAACCTCAAGAGTGTGGCCCCCAGACACCCTTTCAGCTCAGAGGTGAAATTACCTTCGAGGTTCGATGTTAAGCCTGGGAATGGACAGCCCAGTAAAACTAAATGGGACTAACGAGGTACAGGAGTCCGGTGACAAGGGCCAGAAGGCAGAGGGAGAGTAGGAAACTGATGATAAGGAACACAAATTGAATAAGGACACTGTCGATGTATTGTGAGATTGTTGACCACTGCTATAGGGCAACATTTGTAGTAACTATTAAATGGGAGGCTGTTTTGTCCTGTAAGCCTTCATCTTGGGCGAGAATGGCAGCACAATTGGAAGAGCATAGTCAATATCACTTAAATGTGTAAGTAAAAAGTTTTGAAATGGTGTTTAAATAAAATTAAAAAAAAAAAAAATAAATAAACAAATGAGACTAAAGAGGTACAATAGTCCACTGACAAGGTCCAGAAGACAGAAGGGGACAAGGAAGCCCCCTGGTGATAGGGAACACAAGGTGGAGTAAGGATATTCTTGATGTGCTGTGAGATTGTTAACCATTGTCATAGGGCAACATGTGTAGTAACTGTTAAATGAAAAACTATTTTGTTCTGTAAGCCTTCATCTTAAGTGAGAATAACAGCACAGTTGGAAGATCGTAGTCAATGTCACTGAACTGTGAATGTAGAAATTTTTGAAACGGTGTATCTTTGGCCATCTGTAATTTTCATCAAAAAAAAAAGGTTGAGAATTTAGAGGCTTAATACTTTGTGGGGTTGTTAACCAATGTCATAGAACAACATGTGTACTACTATTTCATGAGAAGCTATTTGCTCTGTAAGCTTTCACCTGAAGTACAATAAAATATATATAAAAAAAAAAGAAAGCCCTGTGGAGGCTTCTCAGCAGAGCAGCCTAATCTCAATACCTGTGCCATTTTTTGTTGTGCAGGTTGGAAAAGGTAGCAAAACCAACTAGAACTGCAAATCTTGTGTATCAGGTCGCATCATTTTTGTAGCTCTCATTGCTTTCATTCTCTATATTTCATATCTGAATATTTCTTCTTTTGGTATGTTTTTAATGGGATTGAGGGAGAATTCTGGGATCCTTTGTGCATCATAATCACTGCATGACTGAAGCCTATTATACCTATGAAGCCTTCTGTAGTTTCTCATCAATGACTCAGGTATCCTGGAGAAATGTACAACTCCCTTTTTATATACTTAAAATGTACATCAATTTCTAGGGCTTATGTGTATTTTCCATACAACTTTTGTATCTATCAGATCTATTTATGCAAGTTATGTGTGAGAATGTATGTCATTGATCCTCAATCTTGGCTTTTATTGTAATTATCTGGAAGCTTTAAAAATACCAATGGCAGGGTTCCACCACCAGAGATTCTGATAACTGGACTAGGGTGGCTTGAGCCTAAGCATTTAAAAAAGCATCTCAGGAAGCTCTACTGTGCAGCCAAAGTTGAGAACTACTGACCGAAGTCAGATCTTTTGTTTAAAGATGACTAGTATGTCTTGAGTCCTTTACTGCTCATGAGCAGATAGAGAACCTAAAGAGATTAGAGTTCAAATGGGAAAGATACGAAAGAACCTACTCTAGCAAAGGTAAAGGATTTTCTCCAATACTTTGGATAATATTTCTTCACATATATTCTCCCCCACACCATTGTTTTCATTGTTGTTGTTTCCATAGAGTTGGACTTCAACTCGTGACAACTGTATGTATGACAGAACAAAACATTTTCCAGTCCTGCACCATCTTCATGATGTTATGTTTGAGTCCATTGTTGCAGCTATTGTGTCAATCCATCTCACTGAGGGTTTCCCTTGTTTTTGTTGGCCCTCTATTTTGTGAAATATGATTTTTTTCTAGCAATTGTTCTTTCCTAATGACACATCCAAAATAAGCAAGTCTAAGACTCACCACCCTCACTTCTAAGGAAGAGTCTGGTTATATTTCTTCTAGGACTGATTTGCTCATTATCCATATCATACAGCTGGTCCTATAAGTTGATTTTTAAGCTATTGTCTCTCTATTCCAATTTTGCCTTCTATACATTACTTTGTAATTAAGAGTAGGGCTTTTGAAATCACTGATTTATCTGACTTTCTTTCAATCGTGGTCAGTAATGGTCACTATGCCTTAAAAAACCCAACGTTTCCCTTTATACACCTTAGCCCTTAGCATAGTAGCTACATCTTGCAGTCACTATCTCTGTGTCACCACATTGTTAATTTTATGCCTGTCATTCCTTCATAACTATTTAACCAATTCTCTAATTATCTTCATTTCAGTAACTGGTGTGCTTTTTCTTTTCTTGACTGAACCCTGACTGACAAATTGTGACATGAAGTATAAGGGTATATTGCAAGGTGTCTGAAATTGGAACATTGCCAAATGTGCTCAGGAAAGAAACATGGTTGTAAACGATATCTTAGGGTTGTCCAGTTGAGATTTAAGTGGTAGTGTATTTCCAGTTGCTGTGTGGCTCTGATGGTGCCTAAACATCATCATGAAGTCATCATAAATAAATGGAATTTTATTTTCTTTTACATTAGTCTAGGATATCAAAGGGCCATGCCATCAGCAAAGGTGGGCTCTTTCCTTGCCCTAACAACAGTCTTGTTAGGACTTCACTTTGTAGTCATGCTTCCCTGTCTTCTTCCATGATGAATCAGATTTTAAGATCTTTTTTGCTTCCATAGAATAGGTATCCATCTCTCATTTAGATATATTGTGAAACATTTCTATACATGTTGGCTCTCTGAGAAGCTGTCCAATAACTAGTTTAATTTACTCTGACTTTTACCACTAAGATAAATCACCTACGAACTACACTAATGAGGAGTTGGTGAAAGAAATGCATTTGAAAGAAGATGAAGTCAGTGAGAAGAGACATGTTATTGTTATAGTTGTTAGGTACAGTTGAGTCAATTCTGACTCATACCAACCCCATGAGATAGAGTATAAATAACACATTAAAACTGCTAAATTATTAAATTACTAACTTTTTGTATCCATTTGTATAAACCTATCCACTTTTGGCAAAAACAAAACAGAACAAAACAAAACCCCTTGGTAAGTGTCAAGTAATATTACCTTTTGACATCAATCACATGGCAGACTTTCCCCAGAGGTAACACTTTATTTTACTTCTTTTAATTTCAAGATTTAGAAAGAGTGCTAATGACTGATTAACACTACCCATGAGGAAAAGACTGAAAGGAAATATGCCAGGAAGTTTATAGTAGCTATCTAAGAGTGTTGTGAAAACCCATGATATGGAGAGAGAACATAGATAATAGAAAGGGTGTGGAATTTGAGGACACAACTTCACACAGATCTCTGCTAAAAAAAATAAAAATAAAAAAGACCTCTGGCAACTCGATGCTCCTCTCTGTGCCTCAGATTTCTCAGCAGCAAATTAAGTGTAATTGTACTTATTTTCTAAGGCCTTGTAATGATTATATATAATTTTTTTAAGAACCAGTAAAATGATAGTTTCCCATCAAATGATGGCTTTTATTATCACTTTTAAGAAGTTCATTTTAAATGGGCATTCCAAGAACTCAAAAGTAACATATTATAAACTGTGTGACCTTGGGTATGTTACAAAACATCTACTTAACCTCCTCAACTGTATAGTTGTGGTAACAAAAGCACTTAACTGAGATGT
The DNA here is from genome assembly GCA_030035585.1 of Dugong dugon. NCBI lineage: Eukaryota > Metazoa > Chordata > Mammalia > Sirenia > Dugongidae > Dugong > Dugong dugon. The sequence goes on along the minus strand of CM057462.1, from coordinate 13,224,348 downwards.
GGTTGAAGAGATATAATAAAATGTACTTATTATAAAAGTGTTTAGTTCACAGTACTGGGTCAATAAGTGTAAACTTTCACAATCATCATATTAATAGGCTAGTATAGTGGTCCGACTACTGGGCTATACAGGCAAAAAGATTGATTTTTTAAACATCTCCTCTAACTTGTTATCTGTGTGGACTGGGACATGTTCTTTAATTCTCAAGCCTCTGTTTCTTTATGATACTTGCTTACAGCACTGTAGGATTAAACAGATAATGCTTGCGTATGTTAAATACAGATATCTTCATTGTCATCATATAGTCTAAGGCTGATGCCATTCAAATAAATTATTGGAACTCCAATTGTGATTTACCCTGGATACCTGACAGACCACTATGATTTTTAGGTTTATACAATGGACCTGGATCAGGTCAAGGGCAGGGAATTAATATCATTGATATATGTATACTCAAAATCTAGCACAGTGAGGACAGAGACTAGATACATCTCTACTCTGTATAATGTTGAATAAATTGTTCACTATCTGTCATTAAAAAGTGAAGACAATTTGAAGTCCATACATCCAATATTTTCATTCCTCATTGGAGAACTTACACCTTCTATAAGATCTCTAAGAACTCCTGAAAGAAGATACGTGTTGTTTGTTTAAATTTTCATGAACATTCAATGGGATCTATTTGTCTCTATCTAATAGTAACTGGGAAAACCTGGTGGCATAGTAGTTAAGAGTTCGTCTGGTAACTAAAAGGTCAGCAATTCGAATCCACCAGATGCTTCTTGGAAACTCTGTGGGGCAGTTCTACTCTGTCCCATAGGGTAGCTATGAGTTGGAATCGACTCGACAGCAACGGGTTTGTTTTTTGGTTTTTAATAGTAACTGCAGGATTAAGTCTCATAGAATAAAGGGAGAGTTTTGAAAAGTTCTACAAATAATATTAAGGACAGAAAATTCTCAATTGGGCATCTAAAAAGTAAAAGCAAGATGGTGGTCTGTCTGTTTTCTTCAAGAACACTCATGTGAGAGGGTTTTAGGAAAAGCACAAAGCAAATCACTTGTTTTAGTGCACAAATATAACTATGTTTGACTTCTATACCTCTTGTCTCTATACTTATTTTTAGCAATGACCATAGTATCTGATCCTGTCTACCCATTATGACATTATTTCAGTTTAAAATTAAACTATTGCTATTGTCCAAGCATTTCTAAAAGGTCTCAACACCCCAACACCCAGGCTCTCCCTCTCCAATCCACCTTTACATATCTGCCATTTGGTCATCTGATCTCTCCAAATTTCCCCTCTGCCATTTATACAAATGCAAGTAAATAGCATCCTTTCGTCCATATCCAATTTAATTGGATATGCTCAACTTTTCTTCCTATCAGTTAATGACAAACCAATCTCACTGTTCCTCACATGAGCCAGAAAGGCTGCATATATAAGATGTGAGAAGTGCAATAAGTCATTATTTTCATAAATCCCACTTTATCTCCTAGGAAAAAACACAGGGCAAAATCACATTTTATTTATGACTTCAAGAGTTGTGAGCAAAATGAAATCTAAAGAAAGTAGTTTCTGGAATGAGATGACCCCTTTCTAGATGAGCCACATTTCTTGAATTTGAGCACGGGATGGCTATGGCTTGGCCTGATGTAAATGGAGAGACTGTGCTGATATAAGATAAACCAGGAGTGGGCTTCTTCTGACTGCTTGTCCAGCTGTAGAATGGTGGGGTCTGCAGATGTGCCCTAATACAGAGGTAAATATGTCAAACTGTCAGTCTTCTCCAGAGAGTTTTCTTGAGAGCATGGTTCTGTGATGTGTTGGGGACTATGCTGGAAAGCAGAGGGACATCTCCATAGTCTTGTGCTTAGAGACCAATGTACTAAAACAGGGATAGGCTATGAGATGTATAGCTTATAAGATTCTCTCAATGACCTTGGATTCTTGTGTTCATACTTTGTATAATCTCTTCCCCTTGAATGTAGGCTGGACCTAGTAATTCGCCTCCCATAAATGTTGTTAGGTGCTGTGGAGTCAGTTCCGACTCATAGCAACCTTATGTCTGACAACAAAATGTCCTGTCCTGTGCCATCCTCACAATTGTTGTATGTTTGAATCCACTGTTGTAGCTGGCAAAATTAGTAGCATGTCATTTCTGAGATTGGAGTACAAAAAACAAAACTCTTTTATCTTCCTGGCACACTATTGCTTTCGCCCTTGCTCTGATGAAAGCCAGCTATGATATGTGAGCTGCCTGATGAGAGTCTCATGTGGCAAGGACCTGAGGGAGGCCTCTGGCCAGTGGCCACAAGGAACTAAATCCTGCCAACAGCCACATGAGTGACTTTGGGAGCAGATCCTCTCTGTGATGGTTAAGGTTGTATGTCAACTTGGCTGAGCCATGATTCTCTGTGGTTTGGCAGTAATGATGTAGTTTGGAAGTTATATAATGATGTAATTTGGTTGTTATGTAATGCTGTAGTTATCCTCCATTTTGTACTACAGTGTAATCACCTCCATGATGTGGTCTGATGTGATCAGCCAATCAGTTGTAAGTGGAGTTTCTCTGGGGGTGTGGCCTGCATTCAATATACTTGGATGTTCTGACAAAGCTCGCTGGCTTTTGCTCGCTCTGGATTCTGCATCTGGCTAATCATCTTCTGACCTCTAGTTCTTGGGACTTGAACCAGCAGCCTGCTGTATTGCTTGCTGATCTTGGGTTCATCAGCCCCTGCAGCTATGTGAGCCAGGAGAAGCCTCCAGCCTGACACTTGGCCCACAGACTTGGGACTTGCCACCCTCTACAACTGTGTGAGCCATTTCCGTAAGATAAATCTCTCTCTCTCCGTATATATATGCTTCACTGGTTTTGCTTCTCTAGAGAACCCAGCCTAAGACACTCTCCCAGTGGCGTTTTGAGATGACTGCAGCCCTGGACAACACCTTGATTGTAGCCTTATGAGAAATCCTGAAGAGTTTAAGAAAATATCAAGTTATAAAATGAGTATGTAAAAATCAATTATTTTCTAATATACAAATATCAATTGAAGAGAAAAATTAAAGCAGGTACTGTCATTAAAATTAGCATAAAACTCCAATGCATAAGATCCCAAACCACAAGCAACAGCCGTAGAAAGAAAAATAGGGAGTTCTCCTTAGAGACGAAAATCTAACTGTAAAAATGTTAATAGTATCAGATTCTTGGTACAGAAGACCTAATTCTCCCTAAATTGTATGATTAATACAATGGATTTGCAGATATAAAAAGTATAGACTGGATTTTTCAATTAAAAAGAGCCTAAATTTTATGTTACAATCTCTGCAACTTGGAAATCAGAAGCAAGGAAGACAGGTGAACTTCCCCTGAGAAGAGGAGGGGCCCAGACTCTCCCAAGGACATTCATGTTCTCCTCTTCCTATTTCATTAATATTAGCAAGTCCTCAGAAATTGGGAAAACATGGACCAATATGGCCGATTATGAGCTGTTGGCACTGAGCTCTCAAGGCCATACAACTGTAAATAATCAGCTGATGCCCTCCAGCCTTTATGTTGCTGTTCCAGCCCTAGGGCTTCAAACCTGTGTCTCCTCCCAGAGTGGTCGTCTGCCTCAGGATGCCCATGCCTGAGTTTGTCTTCCTGCCAGTCCTGAGGAAGGAGCCTCAGCCCTCATTGCCCACCAGGTGGAAGGGCAATGAACTTGCACTCCTCAGTCATGTCTCAGCAGAGACTCAGTGCAAGCCAGTGAGTGCCATGGGAGATGGTGGAGGTAGGAGGAACTGGGAGAGCATTGTTTCCTCCTCATCAGGACAAGAAGCACACTTAGAATGGGCAAATGGGAGGCCCTGAAGTGCTAAGTTTCAGCTTAGAGGCCTATGAAGTTTCTATTCTGCCAATTGGTTCTGGTGGAGATCTGAGAAGTCTCTTTCAGATTTTTGCTTTCATCTCACACTGATTCTAGCTCCTGTAGGCATCACCCCAACCTTAGCAGAAAATAGATCCCTATAAATTTTCCCCTGAGCACTCCAAGAGGATCATGAATGTGACAATGACAATTACAATGATGGTGATGACAACAGTAACTTATATCACAATCTTATTGAGGCATTCCTAAGTGTCAGGCTTTGAGCTAAGTGTTCTATATAGCATGATTTATTTCATCTCCATAATCACCCTCAAGAAAGAGGAATGCACATTATCTATTTGATAGTTGAGGGAAGGCATATAGCATTTTAATATAACTTACATCAGGAAATGGGGCAGAAAGCGGTGAAGCCAGGTATGAATCTGGGCAGTGAGACTCCAGACACAGGGCACATTCCCAGTATTCTGCCAAACCACCAGTCATTTTACTTTCCTGGTCACTCTAGGCAGAGAACCCCTGCTCATTGTCTCTTCCTTTGGGGGTACCTGGTGTAGACCATAGCAGACAGTAGTGGATGCCCCTTGATGCACTGGCAAGCAGTAGAGATCACAGGCGGGAAATCACAGAAAGAGTTGGCAGATGATAATTTAGGGCAGATATCTCTCTTGCTCCTGTTCCTGGATTTTGCCACAGCTGTTCACTATCTTAAACTTCATTTTTGTAATTTAGGCCCTCTCAATCTCAAAGGGAGACATAAAGTCAGAGTCTCGGTTTCCATCCCTTGTCAGGACATAGAATCAGTTAAAAGATGTACTTCAGATGTACCTTTGATTAAGACCTCTGGACCTCTGCTTTAATCAAACTTCTTGGCGTGCAGGGCAGCACAACCACAATTTAATTTTGAACCTTGTCTCCTCTACTTATTTTCTGTGTGACATGCACAAATTCTTAGTATTTCAAGCCTCAAGGTTGTCACATGAGTTGATCTCTAGGTGATTAAACTGTATTGCTGTAAGGATATGGACACTGCATATATTATTAAGTATGTGCATATAGAGAAGGCACAATTTTAGGTATTATTATTATTAACAAGGCCAAGATTCATACCACTTGATTAAAATATCCTGTCATCTGAAGGTTTGATTTTCAATGAATCACTGACAAGTCATTTTATTTTTGTCCTTATACATGTGCATATTGAACACTTAGAGGGAAATGACTGAGTCATTTCTAATTCCCAAGAACCTATACCGAGCTTGGCATAGAAAAAGCAAACCAAACTCACTGCCGGTTGAGTCAATTTTGACTCATAGCAACCCTATAGGACAGAGTAGAACTGCCCCATAGGGTTTCCAAGGAGTGGCTGGTGGATTCGAACTGCCGACCTTTTTGGTTATCAGCCAAGTTCTTAATCATTGTGCCACCAGGGCTTGGCACAGAGTAGGCTACAGAAATAACAAAAAATCTGTGATAAATATTGCCAAGACACTTCTTGGTTCACAGGAACAGAGCATACATAGGCTGTATGGTGTCGACACACTGGGTGCTTTCCTGCCTTCCAGAGATGTCCTTTAGAACTAGTTGTTTTTGTTAGGTGCTGTCGAGTCGCTTCCGATTCATAGCGACCCTATGTACAACAGAACGAAAAACTGGTCCTGCGCCATCCTCACAAATGTTGCTATGCTTGAGCCCATTGTTGCAGCCACTGTGTCAGTCTGTCTCATTGAGGGTCTTCCTCTTTTTGCTGACCCTCTACTTTACCAAGCATGATGTCTTTCTCCAAGGATGGATTCCTTCTGATAACATGTCCGAAGTATGTGAGACGAAGTCTCACCATCCTTGATTCTAAGGAGCATTCTGACTGTTCTTCCAAGACAGATTTGTTCATTCTTTAGGCAGTCCATCGTATATTCAATATTCTTCGCCAACATCACAATTCAAAGGCGTCAGTTCTTCACTCCTCCTTATTCATTGCCCAGCTTTCGAATGCGCATGAACTGACTGAAAACACCATGCTTGGGCCAGGCGCACTTTAGTCCTTAAAGTGACATCTTTGCTTCTTAACACTTTAAAAGGTCTTTTGCAGCAGATTTGCCCAATGCAATGTGTCGTTTGATTTCTTGACTGCTGCTTCCATGGTCACTGATTGTGGATCCAGGTAAAATGAAATCCATGACAACTTCAATCTTTTCTCTGTTGATCACGAGGTTGCTTATTGGTCCAGTTGTGGGGATTTTTGTTTTATGTTGAGGTTGTAGTCTTTGATCTTCATCAGTAAGTGCTTCAAGTCCTCTTCACTTTCAGCAAGCAAGATTCTGTCATCTGCATAGTGCAGGTTGTTTGTTAATGAGTCTTCCTCCAATCTTGATGCCCCGTTCTTCTTCATACAGTCCAGCTTCTCAGATTATTTACTCTGCAAACATTGAATAAGCATGGTGAGAGGATACAACCCTGACACACATCTTTCCTGACTTTAAACCACGCAGTATTCCCTTGTTCTCTTCGAATGACTGCCTCTTGACCTACGTACATGTTCCTCATGAGCACAATTAAGTTTTCTAGAATTCCCATTTGCAATTTTATCCATAATTTTTTGTGATCCACACAGTCGAATGCCTTTGCATAGTCAATAAAACACAAGGAAACATCTTTCTGGTATTCTCTCTTTCAGCAAGGATCCATCTGGTATCAGCAATGATATCCTTTGTTCCACATCCTCTTCTGAATCCAGTCTGAATTTCTGGCCATTCCCAGAATGTGGATGTACTGCTGCAACTGCTTTTGAATGCTCTTCAGCAATATTTTATTTGCATGTGATATTAATAATATTGTTCGATAATTTCTGCATTCTGTTGGATCACCTTTCTTTGGAATAGGCATGAATATGGGTGTCTTCCAGTTGGTTGGCCAGGTAGCTGTCTTCCAAATTTCTTAACATAGATGAGTGAGCACTTTCAGTGCTGCATCCATTTATTGAAACATCTCAGTTGGTATTAGGTAAATTCCTGGAGCCTTGTTTTTCACCAATGCCTTCAGTGCAGCTTGGACTTCTTCCTTCAGTACCGTTGGTTCCTGATCATATGCTACCTCCTGAAATGATTGAACATTGACCAGTATTTTTTTGGTACAGTGACTGTGTATTCCTTCCATCTTCCTTTGATGTTCCTGCTTCGTTCAGTATTTTCCCCATAGAATCCTTCAGTATTGGAACTTGAGGCTTGAATTTTTTCTTCAGTTCTTTCAGCTTGAGAAATGCTGAGTGTGTTCTTCCCTTTTGGTTTTCTAACTCCAGGTCTTTGCGCATGTCATTATAATACGTTACTTGGTCTTCTCTAGCCACCCTTTAAAATCTTCTGTTCGGTTCTTTTCTTTCATCATTTTTTCCATTTGCTTTAGCTACTCTATGTTCAAGAGCAACTTTCAGCGTCTCTTCTGACATCTATTTTGGTCTCTTCTTTCTTTCCTGTCTTTTTAATGACCTCTTGCTTTCTTCATGTATGATGTTCTTGTTGTCATTCCGCAGCTCATCATGTGAGTCAGAGTAAAACTGTGCTCCAGAAGGTTTTCAATGGCAGATTTTTCAGAAGTAGATCACCGGGCCTTTCTTCTGAGGTGTGTCTGCATGGACTCAAATCTTCAACCTTTTGGTTAGCAGCCAAGCGCATTAACCATTTTTACTATCGAGGGACTCTGGCTGCTTCTTTGTGTCCTTTAATTAGAATGATTTTTTTTCTTAAAGGAGAAAGATATTTCTTATCCCATTAGTTTTCTTCAACAGGAGGAGGCTAATATTTTACTGTTTTTATGAATTTATTAAGTATTTAAATGTACTTGCTCCTTGAACATTCGCTGGCCCAGTGTCCACAAAGTATACTTATATAGAAACAGGTGAAACCACTAAAGAAAGAGTTCTAAGAAGAATGAGTTTATCACAACTGATAATTATTGGAAAATATATTGGAGTGTTAGGTCCTTAAGTATGAATGATTTACTTGTGAATTTCTTGACTTTAAAATATAGACACAGTGCTGGGGGCCTAATTATTTGTTACCTTTAACCCTCTTTTCTTTTTCAAAGGTGTTTCTGCTACATGGAGTCACAGAATCTAACATGTGTCTCTGAATTCCTCCTCCTGGGTCTCTCAGAAGATCCAGAACTGCAGCCCCTCTTCTATGTACGCTTCCTGTCCATGTATCTGGTCACTGTACTTGGGAACCTGCTCATCTCATGGCCATCGGTTGTGACCCCCACCTCCACACCCCCATGTACTTCTTCCTCTCCAACTTGTCTTTGGCTGACATTGGTTTCACCTCCACCACAGTCCCAAAGATGATTGTGGACATTCAAACTCACAATAGAGTCGTCTCCTATATGGGCTGCCTGGATCAGATGTCTTTTAATTCTTTTAGGATGTTTGGACAATATACTCTTGACTGTAATGGCCTATGACTGGTTTCTGGCCATCTGTCACCCATTTCACTACACTGTCATCATGAAACCCCACCTCTGTGGCTTGCTGGTTTTGGTGTCATTTCTCATTGGATTTTTGAACTTCCAAGCTGCACTGCTTGATGTTGTCACAACTTACCCACTGCACAGAAATGGAAATCCCTCATTTCTTTTGCCACCCTTCTCAACTCCTCAGCTTTGCCTGTACTGACACCTCCAGCAATACCATACTGGTGTATTTTATTGGCACCATCTTCGGTAGTGTTCCAGTCTCAGGGATCCTTTTCTCCTATATTCAAATTATTTCCTCCATTCTGAGAGTCCCATCATCAGGCCGTGGCTCTCACCTGTCAATTGTTTGCTTATTTTATGGAACAGGCCTTCAAGTATAACTCAGTTCAGCTGTCTCACATTCCCCAGAGGACAGAGTGGTGGCATCAGTGATGTGCACCGTGGTCACTACCATGCTGAACCCTTCCATCTACAGCCTGAGGAACAACATTAAGAGAGCCCTGCAGAAGCTCTTTAGTAGAACAGCCTATTTTTTAATACCTGTACCTTCTTTTTTAATGTGTGGATTGAAAAGACAACACAACGCATCTGGAACCAGAAATCCTACCTCTTTGGTCACATAATTTTCATAGTTTTTATTAGTTTTTATTCCGTTTGCTATTTCATATCTCAGTATTGCTTACTTTAGTGAAACTTTAATAGGATTCTGGAAGTATTTTGCGATTCTATGTATGTCATAAACACTGCATGATTGAATTCTATAAAATCTGTGGAAACTTCCATATTTGTCATCTATGACCCAAATGTCCTAGAGAAACGCACAACTCTTTTTCTTATATATACAATTCTCAACCCTTTCCACAGTCTATGTTTACTGTCCATGCTCCTCAGACTGAATAATTTCAATTATCCTACACCCAAGTTCACTGACTTTTTTCCCTACTTCCTCTGAGCTGTTCCATTACTCTAGTGAATTTTTTATTTTAGCGATTGTACTTTTCAGCTCCAAAATTGCTGTTTGGTTCCTTTTTATAATTCATATCTCATTACTGATAGTATCATTTTGTTCTTACATTGTTTTCCTTTCATTCTTTTTTTAATTTTAATTTATATTATTGTCCTTTAGATGAGGGTTTACAGAACAAATAGTTTCTCATTAAACAGTACACATATTGTTTTATGACATTGATTAACAACCCCACGACATGTTAACACTCTCCCTTCTCAACCTTGGAGGACCTTTTTTTGGTGAAAATATACATAGTCAAAGTTATACCATTTCAAAAGTTTCTACATGTACAATTCAGTGACATCAATTACATTCTTCTAGTTATGCTGCTACTCTCACTATCCTTTTCCAAATTAGTCCATCACCATTATCTTCAACTCACTGCCCCCTAGGCTTCCCATCAAAACTTTTGAGTTGCTGTTGTCAATTTGATCTCACATAGATAATTCTTTTTTTTTTTTGTACCTTAGATGAAGATTTGCAGAACAAATAGTTTCCATTAAACAGTATACATATTGCCCTATGACAGTGGTTAACAGCCCCAAGACATGTCAGCACTGTCCCTTCTCAACCTTGGGTTCCCTATCACTAGCTTTCCTCTCCCCTCTTGCCTTCTAGTCCTTGTCCCTGGACTGCTGTGCCTCATTAATCCAATTTTATTTTATGAGGCTGTTCAATCCCCGGCTGAACAGTGAACTTGGAGAGTGACTTCACCACTGAGCTAAAAGGATGTCTGGGGGTCATACTCTTGGGGTTTCTACAGTCTGTCAGGCCAGTAAATCTGGTCTTTTTTTGTGAGTTAGAATTTTGTTCTACATCCTTTTCCAGCCCTGTCCAGGACCGTCTATTGTGATCTCAGTCAGAGCAGTCAGTGGTGGTAGCCGGGCACCATTTAGCTGTCCTGGACTCAGTCTGATGGAGGCCGTGGTAGCTGTGGTCCATTAGTCCCTTGAACTAATCTTTTCCTTGTATTTGTTCTCTTCATTCTCCCTTGCTCTCGAAGGGATGAGACCAGTGGAGTATCTTAGATGGCCGCTCACAGGCTTTTAAGACCCCAGAAGCTACTCACCAAAGTAGAATGTAGAACATTGTCTTTATAAACTGTTATGCCAATTGACCTAGATGTTCCCCAAGATCATGGTCCCCACAGCCCTCTGCCTGGCAATTCAGTCCCTCAGGGAGTTTGGAAGTGTCTATGGAGCTTCTGTGATCTTTTCTTGTACAAGTTGTGCTGGCTTTCCCAGTATTGTGTACTGTCTTACCCTTCACCCAAGTTACCACTTATCTATTGTCTATTTAGTTCCCCCCACCCCTCCCATCCCTTGTAACCAACAAAGATTGTTTCTTTTTGTGTGTAAACTTTTACATGATTTTTTACAGTAGAGGTCTCATACAATATTTGTCCTTTTGTGATTGACTTATTTCACTCAGCATAATGTCCTTCAGTTTCATCCATGTTATAAGATGCTTCACAGCTCCATCATTGTTCTTTATCGATGTATAATACTCTGTCATGGATTGAATTATGTTCCCCAAAAAATGTGTGTATCAATTTGACCAGGCCGTGATTCCTGGTATTTGTGTGGTTTTCCTATATGTTGTAAATCCTGCCTCTATGATGCTAATGAGGGGGGATGGGCGGCAGTTGTATTAGTAAGGCAGGACTCAGTCTACAAGACTGGATTGTATCCTGAGGCAATGTCTTGAGATATAAAAGACAGAAGTGAGCAGAGAGACAGGGGGACCTCGTACCATCAAGAAAGCAGTGACAGGAGCAGAGCACGTCCTTGAGACTAGGGTCCCTGCACAGAGAAGCTCCTAGTCCAAGGGAACACCGAAGATAAGAAGGCCAACAGAGAGAAAAAGCCTTCCCCTGGAGCTGATGCCTGAATTTTGACTTTTAGCCTACTTTAACTGTGAAGAAATAAACTCTTCGTTAAAACCATCCACTTGTGGTATTTCTGTTATAGCAGCACTAGATGACTAAGACATACTCCACTGTGTGTATGCACCATAGTTTGTTTATCCATTCATCTGTTGATGGGCATCTAGGTTGTTTCCATCTTTTTGCTATTGTGAAAAGTGCTACAGTGAATATGGGTGTGCATATGTCTATTCGTGTGACAGCTCTTATTTTTCTAGAATATATTCCTAGGAGTGGGATTGCATTTTGTAGTGCTTTATTTTTGTGGTGCTGGCGTTTTCTTTGATCCTCTTACTCTCCTGTGCTGAGTTCCTTTTGTTTGTGGATTTTTTTCATTTCTTTTGTTTTTGTAGGTTTTTTTTTTTTTTTTACTGAGACTTTATGTTTTTCCTTTTTATTTGATGAGTAGGTTGGTTAACTTTCTTTGTGGTTACCTTGAAATTTACCCTCATCTTCCTAGATTTGAACCAGTCTATTATTACTTGATATCGCCTTGCCTTCCTCTCCATTAGAAGGTTCTATAGCTACATAGTTTATTCCCTCTTTTGTTGTTCTGATGCTGTTGTCACTTACAGATTGACCTTTCTGGTTCCCTGTTGTAATTCTTTTGGTTTTGGGTAGCCCTGAACAGTTCATTTCCTAGGTTGGTATCTAGCTAGTATAATCCTGTGTCCTAGATTCAGCATGTGATCTGATGTTGTTTGCTCTCAGATTGAAGGTCTCCCTTTAATAAGTCTTGCAAGTTTGGTTTGGTTTTTACATAGTCCCTTATTTTCTGTTTATCTGGAAATGACCTAATTTCACCATCATATTTGAATGAGAGTTTTGCAGGATATATTATTCTTGGCTGGCAATTTTTTTCTTTCAAGGTTTTATATATTTCATCCCATTGCCTTCTTGCCTGCATGATTTCTACCAAATAATCTGAGCTTAGTCTTATTGTTTCTTCTCCGTATGTGACTTTGTTTTTCTCCAGCTGCTCTCAGGACTCTTTGTCTTTGGTTTTAGCGAGTGTGATTATGATATGCCTTGGTGATTTTCTTTTGAGGTCTATCCTATATGGGGTTCATTGAAGTTCTTGGATGGTCAGCTTTTCATCTTTCATGATATTGGGTAAGTTTTCTGTCAGTAATTCTTCAATGATCCTCTCTGTGTTTTATCCACCTGTTCTGGAACTCTGATCACTTGCAGATTTTTGCTTTTGATTGTATTCCACATAATTCTCAGGGTTTATTCATTTTAATTCGTTCTTTTTTCTGATTTTGCCTCAGAGTTATATCCAAGTGTTTGTCTTCAATTTCACTAATCCTACCTTCCATCATTTCAAACCTGCTCCTCAGCACTTCTATGACTGTCCATTTGTGAAATCTTGTTGTTTATCTTTTGAATTTCTGATTGTTGTTTTTGTATGATTTCTAGTTGTGAATTTATTTTGTCATTTTTTCCTGTATTATTTTCTTGAATTCTTCCATTTTTTTGTCTGCATTTTCCATGAATTTGTCTGCCTTTTCCATGAATTTGTCTATTTTTTCCTCATTTTTGTCTGCTTTTTGCTTCAACTCTTGTATAATTCTGAATATTAGAGATTTGAATTCCCTATCAGGTCTAGTGCCTTTTCTTCTACTGGAAAGTCATCTGGTGTTTTATTTTAGATGCCTACTGGAACCATCCTGTCCTGTTTTTGTAAATGTTTTAATATTGTCTGCTGTCTTTGGGTCACTCAGTGGTTGTTTTCCTGTTTATTGATTGTAGATTAGTTTGTTTTGTCCTGATTTTTTGTTTTATTTGGTTATATCTGAGCAGGTGGGCTGTTTGTTCTTTGTTGTTTGCTCTTCTGTGGATACGATACTTTTCACCTTCTTCTCCAATGGGCAGCATCAGTCACTCAGGTATGGTACAGCAGAGTAGGTCCAGCTGAAGGGGAGTTGCTGGGTTGGGTTGTTTGTGGCACACACCAGAGCTGACAGTACAGACCGGGAATCAGTGCAGGGCAGGTTCCAGTAGGCCATGCCTATGCTGCTTGGGAGTGTGATGTTCAGTGCATGGTGCAGGTAGGCAGGAATGAGGGGGTAGATTGGGATGTGTGGAGCTAAGATGGGTATGGGAAAGATGAGAGAGAAGAGAGAGGAACAGGAGCCAAAAACGTACATGCAAACAAAAAAGAGTGCTAAGGGAGTTTGCTATTGGATTGGAGAGATGAGAGACTGAGAAATAGGGAAAAACAAAAATAAAAAAAGAAAAAGTGTAAAAGAACAAAATGAATAAATTGAGAAACTGGAAATGAAGTAAGACAAAAAGGGAATAAGAGAGAGAACAAAACAAAACAAAGAAACAAAAATAAAAATAAAAATAAACAGATAAAAAAGAAAAAAGAAATGCCCCCAGCAATGTCCCTGTGCGTCTGTGCAGAGTAAAGGAGTAGCTTCCAAGCCGCGCAGTACTGCCCAGCTAGGAGGGGCTCCCAAGCCGAGAAAAGAAAAAGAAAACAAACAAATCAAAACAGAACAAATCAGAGCAAACAAACAAAAAAGCCCCAGGGGTCCCACCAGCATGGCAGCACAGGCCAGGAAGCAGTTTCACAGTCAAGCGGTGTTTCGAAGCCTTTCAGGAAGAAGCAAAGACAGCACACGGAGCCAGGTATTTGAGAGAAAGGAGGGGGAGGTGGTGAGAGGTAAGGAAGCAGAAAAAAGCAACAACAGTAGCCAACAAAAGGCACTCAGGGAGCCGGCCAGTGTGGATGGGTAGAATCCAAGCAACCAGGGTGAAGCTGGTGCTTCCCGGCCAAGAGAATGTGGCTACAGGAAGCAGAGGAGGCTGAGTGGGGGTGAAGAAGTGTGTGGGGTAGGAAAGCATATATCACTGGTTACCGGTTGTTCTGTCTCCTGCTGGAAGGTCTGTGAAGCTGCTTTCTCGTACCCCCGTTAGCTGATCTCCACTAGGAGTCCAAAATGGAAGATCCTTGCTGCGGTAGCTGATAGGGGACCTCTGCATGTATCTCTCCTTGCTCTCTGTTCTTGGTCAGTTTCTTATTTCCTTCGGTGCTTGGCTGAGTTCTTTATCTCTTCATTTGATGGGTAGGTTTTCAGGATTGACATGTGACTCTGTTTGACTTAGTTTTTCTGATCTTTGCTACAGAGGGATGGCATGGTGCTTCTGACTATAGTGCCATGTTGTCTGGAAGTCATTTTCCTTTCATTCTTTGTCCATGATTCCCTTTAGCTCTTTCTCTCTAGCCCTCTCTGGGAATGCGGGCTTCTACTGTTTTAAGACCTACCTAATCGGTGAGCAGTTGAGGCATAAGCAAGTAGAAAACACCACAAAGCTTTCCCACCATTTTGAAGTCACCTTCTTTTTGACTCTGTGTTTGCTTGGTTGCTGTAAATCTTTCAGTGGTTCTGTCATGGACTGAATTGTGGTATTCCTGTTAGAGCAGCACTAGATGACTAAGACAGAACTTGGTACTGGGAGTGGGGTGCTGCTCTAACAGATACCTGAAATGTGGAAGTAGTTTTGAAATGTGAATGGATACAGGTGTGGCAGCGTCAGAGGATCTGCAGCAGCAGAGAACCTGCAGCAGCACAGAAGGGGCAGTGACAGAGAACCAGCAGCAGCAGAACCAGGAGACCATCCTGAGACAGTGCTGGAGCCAACCCACGGAGTGAAAGAGCTGAGTGCATGTGCTCTGGAGGCTTCCTGGCGGAGTGAGGTCCCTCCAGGCACTTAATCAGTGGAGCTACCAAGCTTTGGAACACTTGCCCCAGTAGGGCAGATGCGGGCGTGAAGCCTGAGGGCTGAGAGGCCACAGGAAGCAGAAGCTGAAGAGACAAGGAACACAAGAAGCTGAGCTGCCTCAGTCTCAAAAGGATGGCCGAGACCTTTGGGGTTTCAAAGTGTGGAGCCATGGGCCCTGGTGTTTCTAAGGGTGGAGTTGTCACTCCGATGGACTAGGAGAATGTGCGCCTAAAGCCGAGGGAGCAGAGTTGCCTTCTCAGTGGGCCTGGAAGGTGGAGCTGAAGCCCAGGCCCGAGGGGCATCCACTCAGAATACGGAGACTGTGGCCAATACCTAGAGTCTGGAGGGCAGGGCTATTGTGTAAATTGTCTCAGGGAATAGAGGATTCTTTTCAAAGCCTTGAGGGCTAATGTAATGTGTTCTGCTGATTTGCTTGGTGCCTATTACCCCTTCTTCTCCTCCAGTTTCTCCCATTGTAATGGAAATGTCTAGCTTGTGCCTGTTCTGCCACTGTACCTTTGGAAGCAGATGACTTGGATTCTAGATTTCACAGATGAAGAGGAATTTTTGGATTTTGGACTTGGAGTTAAGACTTTTGCTGTGATATGATGAGATGAATACGTTTAGCATGTTGCAAGGATGTGATTTTTTGGCGGCCAAAGGGTGGAGTGTCATGGATTGAACTGTGTCACCTAAAAAATGTGTGTAGCAACTTGGCTAGGTCATGATTCCCAGTATTGTCTGATTGTGTTATCTGATGTGATTTCCTTATGTGTTGTAAACGCTATCACTATGATGAGATTATATATGATCTCCTTATGTGTTGAAAATTCTATCACTGTGATGAGGTTATACTGATGAGGTTGACAAGATTAGATTGTGTCTTAATGCAATCTCTTTTGAGATATAAAAGAGAGAAGCGAGCAGAGACACTTGGAACCTCACTCAACCAAGAAAACAGTGCCAGGAGGAAAGCGTGTCCTTTGAACCCGAGGTTCCTGCGCTGAGATGGAAGGAAGATTGATGACATCGACCTTCCTCCGGAGCCGACGGCGAGAACGTTCCCCTGGAGCTGAAGCCCTGAATTTGGACTTGTAGCCTACTGGACTGTGAGAGAATAAACTTCTCTTTGCTAAAACCATCCACTTGTGGTACTTCTGTTAGAGCAGCACTAGATGCCTGAGACAGGTTCCAAAGCAGGGCTTTGAACTGGTTTGCTATGGCTTGAACTCCTGCTGAGACTTTGCATTTCCACTCCAAATATACTGAACCAGAATCTACATTTTAACAAGATCCCCAGGTGATTCTTATGTATAATAAATTTTGAGAACCACTGCTCTACTAATGGTTCTTAGAATTGGTCCTGAACCAGCAGCATTAGCATCATCTGGGAATTTGTTAGAAATGAAAATTTTCAGCAGGAGTTCAAACTGGAAGGAACTGTTTAGAAGCCCTGTTACAAACTTCTGGCAAAGTTGTTTCTGTCACTTTCTGCTTTTCTGTCATTATTTCCTGGGGCACTGAGGCATGGACCTACTTACATCACCATCTTCTTGACCTGCATCCCTTTTATCACTATGACTTAATTTTTGATATTTCTATGTCTTTATATATAAACTGAATTTCTTGTAGACCAATTAGGTTTTGTGTTTTAATTTTTTAGATGAAGCGTTATTGATATAGTTGTATTAATATCTACCTTGTTGGTTACTGTTTTCTATTTGTTGCCCTTTGTTTCTTTTTTGTCTTCCACTCTGTTCTGACTTCTCTAGTTTTAATTGAGAATTTTATGTGATTCCATTTTCTCTCCACACGTAGCATATCAATTATACTTCTTTTTTAAAGTTTTTTAGTGGCTACCCTAGACTTTGCATTGTACATGTATAGTTAATCCAAGTCCATTTTCCGATTACACTGTGCCACTTCAGGGATAACAATATTCCCAATTCCTCCCTCTTGTCCCTTATAATATTGCTGTCTTTTATTTCTCTTATCCATAAGCTATAATCTCTGAATCTATCATGGCTATTATTATTTTTAAGAAAGTGTTATCTATTAGATGACTTATATATGAGAAAAATAAAAGATTTTATTTTACCTTCATTTCTTCCTTCCCTAATGCTCTTCCTTTATTTTTAAATATCCAACTATCTGACTGTCTTAGTTATCTAGTGCTGCCATAACAGAAATACCACAAGTGGATGGTTTTAACGAAGAGAAATTTATTTCCTCATAGTCAAAGTAGGCTAAAAGTCCAAATTCAGGGCGTCAGCTCCAGGGAAGGCTTTTTCTCTCTGTCGGCCTTCTCATCAATGTTCCCCTGGACTAGGAGCTTCTTGGCGCAGGGACCCCAGTCCAAAGGACGCGCTCTGTTCCCGGCATTGCTTTCTTGATGGTATGAGGTTCACCTGTCTCACTGCTCACTTCTGTCTTTTATATCTCAAGAGATTGCCTCAGGACACAATCCAGTCTTGTAGATCCAGTCCTGCCTTACTAACACAACTGCCACCCATCCTCCCTCATTAACATCATAGAGGCAGGATTTACAACATATAGGAAAATCACACAGTACCAGGAATCATGGCCCAGCTAAGTTGATATACACATTTTTTGGGGGACATAATTCAAACCATGACACTGACCTATGTAATTTTCCTTCTCTTCTTTGGAGAACTTCGTTTAACATTTCTTGTAAAACAGGTATACTGTCAATAAATACCCTCAATATTGGTTTGTCTGACAACATCTTTTTTTTTTTTCCTTCACTTTTAAAGGACAATTTTGCTGGATGCAGAATTCACTTTGGTGGTTTTCTTCTTTCAATACATGCAGTCCCTGAGTTACGAACATCCGACTTACGTAAAAACCGTAGTCACGAATCAACCCCCGTAAAGCCTATTATATTAAAAATTCAAGGTACATACAATGATTCATAATAACAAACAGGTGCTACATTATTATTATTACTATTACTGTATTATTATGTTTTAAAGATGTTTTAGTGTATCTGAAATTGTTTATTTTTTTATGCATGGAAATGTACACTGTATACTATATACTAAGACAAACATTTAACTAACATTAGATACGAACCATTTTTAAGTGTTCCTACTTACGTACATATTTGGCTTAAAGACAGATTTAGGAATGAAACATGTTTGTAATCCAGGGACTACTTGTACTTTCAATATTTCACTCCACTCTCTTCTTGCTTTTGTGGCTTCTGAAAACTTGTGTGCTGTCCTTAGTCTTGCTTTTCTATAGATTGCATGTGTTTTCTCCTCTGGCTTCTTTCAAGATTTTCTTTCTGCCTTTGATTTTCTGCAGTTTAAATCTCATATGCCTAGGTGTATTTTTTTTTTTTTTTGTATTTGTATTTATCCTACTTGGTATTCACTGAAATTATGGATCTGTGGTTTGGTGTCTGTCATTAATTTTGTAAAATTCTAGCCATTATTATTTCAAATATTTCTATTCATTACTCTCTCTGTTTTCCTCCTGGTATTCTCATTATGCTTATATTACAACTTTTGTTTCACAGTTGGATATTCTGCTCCCCTCCCATTTTTTTCATTCTTTTTACTCTTTGCATTTCAGTTTTGGATATTCTATTGACATATCTTGAAACTCACAGATTTTTTTCCTTGGCCGTGTCTAATCTATTGCTGATCCCATTAAAATTATTCTTCATTTGTGTTATAGTGTTTTTTATTTCTAACATTTCTTGTTGATTTTTATACATTTCCATTGCTCTGCTCTCATTAGTTTTCTGTTCTTGCATGTACTCTACTTTTTTTTAATCGCAGGCCTTTTATTAATCATAGTTGTTTTAGTTTCCTGTCTGATAAGTCTAAAACCTCAGCCATATCTGAATCTGGTTCTGATGCTTGCTTTGTCTATTCAACTTATGTTTTTAGTATGCCCTTTAATTTTTGGTTGACAAATGGACAAGATGTAGTGAGTAAAAGAGATTATGGTAAATAGGCCTGTTGTGTGTGGTTTTATGTTTGTCTGTCTAGGAGTTAGGCTGTGTTTGCTGTAACTGTAGGTGTGAGAGGCCAAAGTTTCCTCCGCTGTCCTTGTATTTCTCTCTCCTCTTGTCTTTGGACCTCCGTAGAGAATTCTTAAGTAAGATCTTAAATTGAAAGTTCTTTCTGTTATTATACATAAGCCCTATTGATGTGGAAGAAAAGGTGCAGGAGGGAAGAAAGCATTCTATACACCTATGCTTAGATTTCAGTCTTTTAGTGAGTCTGTGCTCCTGGACTGTGACCATCTCAACTTCCCTAGCCCCTTAGATGAAACAGGAATCCTAGATAGGGTAAGAGTTATGTATTTCTCTTCTCCAAGATCACTTAGTCTCTGAAGACAAGTCTGCTGTATTTCTTCGTCTCACTTCTCTACAGGCCAAGTCTGTTTTCTGCAGTTTGTTAAAGCTCTATTAAAATAATTTAGTTTTAGATCAAGTCTCTTTAAGAAGAATAGAATACTTTGGGCATATTTCCAGATGACTACTTTTCCCCTGGAAGCACAGGGCATTTTTCTATGATGTTTGCTATGAGGACCTGATAGGACTCCTGGAGGTAAAACTCAGGAAACTTTAGGGACCTAGCTATCTGAAATGATTCAAACCATTCAGCATGACACAACTCAGGGTAGAAAACATACACATTTACTGTATATGGTAACTTTAAAATGATACATTTAATTATAACACCATGCTGCCTATTTTTAACAGAAGGCATACAGTGGAGGTCCTCCATGAAAGTAAAGAAGGTAACATAAAGAAAAATAAAGACAATCAGTGTAGAAAACTTTTCAGCCAGATTTCAAATCTTATCAGGCTCAAAAGAACTCTTGCTAGAGTATATTCTTCTGAATGCTATGTGTGTGGAGAAACATTCATGGGTCATTCATCATTTAATTATCACACCATTTCTCAGACTGAATACACTACCTGTCAGTGTAAGGAATGTAGAGTAGCCTGCAGTTGTTCCTCTTACTTACAGCACTTGTGAAAACTTACTGGAGAGAAACTTTATAAATGTAAGGAATGTGGGATCATCTGTGCTATGGATTGAATTGTGTCCCCCCAAAATGTGTGTCAACTTGGGTAGGCCATGATTCCCAGTATTGTGTGATTGTTCACCATTTTGTCATCTGATGTGATTTTACTATGTGTTGTAAACCCTACCTTTATGATGTTAATGAGGCAGGATTCATGGCAGTTATGTTAATGAGGCAGGACTCAATCTATAAGATTAGGTTGTGTCTTAAACCAATCTCTTTTGAGATATAAAAGAGAGAAGTGAGCAGAAAGACATGGGGACCTCATACCACCAAGAAACAAGAGCCAGGAGAATCGCATGTCCTTTGGACGCGGGGTCTCTGTGCTAAGAAGCCCGTGGAACAGAGGAAGACTCACGACAAGGACCTTTCCCCAGAGCTGACAGAGAAAGAAAGCCTTCCCCTGGAGCTGGCACCCTGAATTTGAACTTCTAGCCTCCTAGACTGTGAGAAAATAAATTTCTCTTTGTTAAAGCCATCTGCTTATGGTATTTCTGTTATAGCAGGCTTAGATGATTAAGACAGTATGGATTTTTTCCTTATCCCTCATTCACATATTAGAATTCACAGTGGAAAGAAGCTGTATAAATGTAAGGAATTGGGGAAGTCATTGGTGACACCTCACCCCTCACTGAACATAAAAAAAGTCAATGTGGGAAAGCCTTTAGTTGTTCCTCATTTCTCAGTAAACATTTAAGAACTCACAGTGGAGACAGGCCTTATCAATGTAAAGAATATGGGAAAGAATTTACTAGATCTTTAGCTTTACTACATGTTATGGATTGAATTGCATCCCCCAAAAATGTATGTCAACTTGGCTAGGCCATGATTCTCAGTACTGTGTGATTGTCCACAATTTTGTCATCTAATGTGATTTTCCTATGTGTTGTAAATCCTACCTCTATGATGTTAATGAGGCAGGATTAGAGGCAGTTATGTTAATGAGGCAGGACTCAATCTACAAGATTAGGTTGTGTCTTAAGACAATCTCTGTTGAGATATAAAAGAGATAAGTGAGCAGAGAGATAGGGGGACCTCATTACCACCAGGCAAGAAGAACCAGGAGCGTGCATCCTTTGGACCCAAGGTCCCTGTACTGAGAAGCTCCTGGGTCAGGGGAAGATTGAAAACAAGGACCTTTCCCCAGAGCTGACAGAGAGAGAAAGAATTCCCCTAGAGCTGGCACCCTGAATTTGGACTTCTAGCCTCCTAAACTGTGAGAGAATAAATTTCTGTTTGTTAAAGCCATCCACTTGTGGTATATCTGTTATAGCAGCAGTAGATATCCAAAACACTACACATATCAGAATTAACAGTGGAGAGAGGCCTTAGAAATGTAAGTAATGTGAGAAAGCATTTTTTTATTCCTCATCCTTCACTACACATACGAGAATTCACAGTGGAGAGAAGCCTTATGAATGTTCATTTTGTGATATCTCACCCCTCAATAGACATATTAAAAACTCACAGAGGCCTTGTGAATGTTAGGAATGTGGGAAAGCCTTTAACCAGTCCTCACACCTCACTATCCATATAAGAACTCACAGAGAGGCCTTATGAATGTAAAGAATGTGGGAAAGTTTTTAGTTGGCTCAGCCTCACTAGACATATAAGAACTCACAGAGGAGAGAGGTCTTATGAATGTAAGGAATGTTGGAAAGCTTTTATCCAGGCCTCATCTATCACTCAATATAAAAGAATTCACAGTGGAGAGAGGCCTTATGAATGTAAGGAATGAGGGAACATCTTCAGTTCTCTCTTCCCCATTTGAGATATGTGAGAAGGTACACTGAAGAGAAATACTATATATATTACACAAGTAACAGATCTTATGACTGTAAAAGATAAGGGAAGCCTTCAGTGTCCGTCCTTCCTTAGGACCTCTATGATATCTCACACACTGGAAAGACTCTGCAACTGTTAGTAAAGAACTTCTTCAGTTGTAAGACATGAATTTGGATAAGTATCAAAATGTTATTTTTGTTCCTTTATATAAAAATTGTATTTATCACAAGATTTCATTAACCCTTTGTGTCTTAAACTGTGTGTGCTTTTTTTATCAGCTATATCTTCAAAGTTTTTATTTTTATTTTTTCATACCATACAGCAATATGTTCTCATTGTGGAAAATTTTGATTTTAACAGAAAATTAAAAGGAAAACCAAATATCACTCAGAATTACACCACTCTCATTATTTTGGATATTTCCTTTTAGGCTTCTTTGAATGCAAAGCATTGTTTTCTTAAAGAATCTGGGTTACACAGTGTGTGTACGGTGTGTGTAGTGTTATACCGAACATTTTTTTCATTGCCTTTATTATTTATCCTCCACAACTATTATGATCTCTGGTTTACTGAGGAAACTGCACAGATTTTTTTTTTTTTTAAGAACTAATGCCAAAGACAATCCTTTATTACAACTATTAGTTTATAATTGCATGCGAACATTTTAGGACAAATTTAAAAAACTCAGCCATGCCAAAGTTAAATATTAAAATGTAAAGAAAATCTTCTTGGGCAGCTTGGAAGGAACGATGCTGTGAAATTCATAAATGTGCCTGTCCTAGAAAAAAAAAGTTTCCAAATACATTTCTTGACTCTCTCTGAGACTCAACAAGTTGAGATGTTTCCAACAAGTTGTTAGACCAAATGCTGAGGTTTCCTGAGTCCAAAATCATTGTGGCCCCAGGGTCCTGGACTTCAAATTCTGCCCCTGCTGCAGTTGATCTTCCTCTGGAGACATAGCCTCCCAAGCTGAGCTCGGACTGCCAGCTCTAAAACTTTTGCAATGCAGGTCCCATTCTCTAGCACTCAGTTGTCAAGCCTCATGGTAGGCCAATGCCCCTAACTCCAATACTCAGGTCAAATTTTTAACCTCTCAGTGGGATGCTGCTCCTGTCTTCAATGCTCTACAGTGGGATTGTAATCCAGCTCCCTCGGGTTTATGTACTCTCCACGGCGGCCCCGAGAACAGTGTCCTGACCTTTCGGGGACCCCAGGCTGCTGCTGTGGCAATGGCCCTCCATGACAACAATGGAAAGCTGCACAGAAAATTTTAACCCGCGTTCACCATTTCACAAAAATATCCCTCTCAAACCGTGTTGTGAGAAGCAGGATTTTTGTTGAAGGAAGGCTCACATTGGGGATCCATAGAGATGGTGGGCCCAGATAGACCCACAATCTGACCTAGATGCAATGGAGCTTCTGTCTAGCACAGGCACAGAACCTGTACTTTGAAACATTCCTGCTTTTGGTAATTTTGTGATTCCAGGAGAGTTCAGTAGGCCAAGAATTGAGGCTGCAGTTTCTGGACTGGGCTGCACTGGTAGCTGCAGCTCTACCTGGGGTGTGCACCTGCTACAGGGCCTGGAGGTTTATACAGAGCTCCTCTGCCCCACGGTGACCTTCTTGCATGGACCACATGGACCTTCTTTCATGACTTCTCAAGTAAGGGTCTTGGGAATGGTGGCTATAGGTAACAAAAGCCTTCAAATTAGGCCTGCCACTGGCACAGCAATTCCCCTTTCAGAATCATCCTATGGAAATCCTTGGACACCGTAATGGTGTACCTTAATAATACTGCTAGATTGTGGAAACAGTAAAAGAGGGGAAATGGTGTCAGCATCCAACAGGAAGGAAGTTTTTAGATAAATGCCTGGCTACCTGTCTTAATATTGTACTGCCACTAAACAATTTCTTCAGAAAAATTTAGCTCACATGAGGAGAAATAATAACAGCTTAATGTTTGATAGGCAGGGTATAAAACAGTGTGTACATAATGACGGCAGTTTTATTTTAAAAAATATATATACAGACAAGTCAATCTTGTAGCAGTCTGTCCCAAAGGCAAGACGAAATGATTTTACTTTTTGCCTCTCCCTAACTTGAACCTTTTCTGCAGTCATTATTCATTACTTTTACAATTTTTTACATTTAAGAATACTAATTTGCTTTTGGAATGTACAAGTAGTATGAGTTTTGACAAATATATTAAGTCATATAACCAATACCACAATGAAAATATAAAACTGTTCTTTTTTCTCCAAAAAATTCCCTAGTGCTGCAACTTTTTAGTCACGAATCCCTGGGACCTGTCCCTATACATGTCATGCTATATGTAGTTTTTAGATTCTGGCTACTGTCGTTTATATAATGAATTTGAGGTTCATCCATGTTGATGAATATATGGATAGTTTATTCCTTTTGATGGCTGTGTAGTATGTCGCTGTATAAACATACCACATTTTGTGTATTCATCAGGTGGAGAATATTTGAGTTGTTTCCAGATTTTTGGTATTTTAAAAAAATCAGCTATAAATATTCATGCACAGGGTTTTATATGAACATAAAGTTTCATTTTTCTCATCTATATCCCTATGAGTGGGATTGCTGTGTCATGGTGGGTGTATGATTAACTTTACAAGAATCTTCCCATCTGTCACTCAAAAGGGCTGTGCTTTTTATATTCCACCAACCAAAAGAAAACCAAACCACATCCATTGCCACCAAGTAGATTCTGACCCATAGTGACCCTATAGGACAGAGTAGAACTGCCCTATAGGATTTCCAAGGAGAGACTGGTGGATTCGAACTGCTGACCTTTTGGTTAGCAGCTGAATGCTTAACCACCGCGCCACCAGGGCTCCTTATATTCCACTAGCAGTGGATAATTCAAATTACTGCTGGGATCTGGAGAGGCTGTTTTCTCGAAGAATACAGTACACTCCTGTTTGCGTGTGGCTTCAGGGGAGGGATTTGGGTTGGCAGCTCACCCGATAGGCATCCCCGCATTTGTGAGGATAGCATGTGGGATGTGGCAACTGGATTAGTCCACAGGCCCAAATGTATGGAGCTCAGGCTAGACCACTACTACCCAAATTGAAAACTAGAGAAACCTTGCACTCTCAGAATGCCGCGCCTTCAGGAATCTTGCACTGCACAACCCACATAGAGCAAAGTAGGGACTAAAGTGCCCACTCCAGGAGCCTGGCAGGTGATCTCACTGGAACCAGAAAGGAAAATTCCTTCTTCCTGCAATGTCCTTCATTGTCCTCTATACACTGATAACTGGCAAAGGAGAAATGTATGGCCCAGTTCCATTGTCACAGATCAGGCCAAAATGGGGTATCTGCAGCAGAAGGAACACAGTGATAACGAGGACAATTGTCAAAGTGTGGCTTTTTATTTTGTTGGTTTGCCACCAGTGATACACCAGTTCCTAGCAATGCCAAAGGTTAGATCTTGGTGCCCATCCTGCTCCCCTACCTTGTAAGAGCTTAAAGTGTCTGCCTTGTGCCTATCTGCCTCTCATACCAACTCTAAATATCTTCTCTACTCCAACAAACTGCAAATGCAACTATTCTGACTAACCAACAAGACCAGGGTCTGATCTAACAAGTGAAAGGGCACAGCTCTAGAATGCTGTGTGCCCAAGACTGTAGACCCTAATCAAAAATTGGGGGGCTCCTGGCATCACCCAGACTTCCAACTAACTGCCTAAAATTCGGTTGTTCCCACCACCCCTCCCCTGGTTCAATAATTTACTAGAATGATGAAGAACTTAGGAGTGTTCTACTTACAGTTTTAATATAGCAAAAAAGATACAAAGCAGAGCCACACGTGGTGAAGACTGGCAGGGTGTCAAATGCGGAGTTTCCATGTCTCAGGTATGCCTTACCCCATTCCTCCTTCCATGCATATATGTCTATCACCAACCAAGAAGTTCACCCGAACTTCAGTGTCCAGAGTTTTTAATGGGGTTTCATTATGTAGGTGTCATGGAATCATTGGCCGCCTATTTTAACTTGGTCTTTAATCCAGTCCCCTTTCTGGAGTTAAGGTAGAGGTAGTGCTGATATCACATGGTGGGCCTATTGAGCCCCACAGCCAGAATCACCTCTTTAGGATATGCTATAGTGTGCTCTGGCTTCCTCTCTAAACATCAGAGACATTCCAGTCATTCAGGAAATTCTTTGTATAAAGTAATTTTTCACCATACAGGACCCTTTTCTCTTTCACTTTCTTAAGGCAAAAAATATTGCTTACTATGCATCAATAAAAAGCAGTTGCTAGAAAAGGACATCATATTTGGTAATGAGTCAGTGAAAATAAGTGAAACCCTGAATGAAATGTAGTGACACAATAGCCACAAAAATGGACTCAAATATACCAACTATCATGAATATGTATGTCTCAGGATTGCAACATTTTGTTCTTTTATACAAAAGGTCACCATGAGTCAGCTGACATGATGGTAACTAACAAAAACATGTATCAGGCAGTGTTTTTACATGAATTAACTCAGTTACCATTAACACCATTAATCTTCAGCAATCTCTCTAAGGGAGATACTTCTAGTGGGATTTTACTTTCAAATAAGAGAAATGCTTAAGTTTATCATGGATATGCTCATTTATTTTATTGCAAAGTAGTCATGGCAAAGCACACAGGTAAGACCATAACACATTTATTTAGGACCAGAGAATGAGAACAATAAAAGTTTAGTCCAATAATTAGAGTCCAAGTCTTTAGATTTCAGGCTTTTTAGCTTTAATGAGTGGTCTAGTGAGGGAGGCTTGACCATGGCTCATGATCAGCAGAGGTCCCTTGTAGCTGGGGTCCCAGGTCGCAGGTACAGGCAAAGTCTCAGTCTTTGTTTCTGATTTGTTCTCAGTCTTCTAGGAGTCTGAAACTAGAGAGAGATGATCTGCCTTCGTCTTTTCTTGTGTAGTCTCAAGTCCAGGGTCTACATAGGATTTTCTTATTTGGAGTCACACAATAAGGGCCAGGTGTTGTAATGTCTAACAAGGACCAGTCTGCTACATCTTCTTTCCAAGGTCAGAGATTAGCTATATGTTGCATCTTCTCTTCAAAGTCAGAGATTAGGGAGGTTGTTTGCCATTAAGCTATGTAGTACGTTACATTTTCTTTTATCACAGTATACTGGTACAAAGCCATCTTAGGCTGTTTACAACATCTACTTCTTAGTTTACCTAAATAAACATTGAGTAACTTATACATATGTGGTTTGAGAGCATTAGATAAGTGTATGTAATACTTCTGTTGTCTTATTTTATAAGGTAGTTAAATCCTAGAGGTTTCCAAGCCAGTAAGTGACAACTAGATGAAGATTCAAACCAAGACCTAGAGTGGACCATGCTCTCTTATCTTAGTGCTAATTTTTGAGCATCCCCCAGTGCCTGGAGCTCTAGTCTCTACGTATAAAAGGACCAAAAGTCAAGTTCTTCCACTTAGGAATAGAGACGGTGAACAAATAGGACAAATTAGTGGCACAAATAGTTAAACGCTGGATATTAACCAAAAGGTTGACATTTCAAATCCACCCAGTGGTGCCTCAGAAGTAAGGCCGGTTGATCTGTTTCCAAAAGTTCACAGCCTTGAAAAACCTATGGAGTGCAGTTCTACTCTGCATACACTGGTCGCCATGAGTCGGAATCAACTCCACTGCATCTAATAATAGGATGGAAAAAAGGACTGGGGAAAGATCAACCATAACCCTTAGCCCCACTGCCCCCGGCATCTGGTGCCGCCATAGCCCCATCTTTGGATGTGGTCGCTGCCGCCAGTCTGGCCTGAACTCGGTGCTCAACTGAGTCTTCCTGGAAGAAACTAACATTTCTCCTTAATCCCAGCTGGAAGAAGAAACTGCCCGCTTGTTGCTGTTAGGTGCTGTGGAGTCAGTTCCGACTCATAGCGACCCTAAGTACAACAGAACAAAACACTGCCAGGTCCTTCCACAGCCTCACAGTCTTTGCTATGATGAGCCCATTGTTGCAGCCACTGCGTCAATCCATCTCCTTGAGGGTCTTGATCTCTTTTACTGACTTTATACTTTACCAAACATGATGTCCTTCTCCAGGGACTGGTCCCTCCTGATAACATGTCCGAAGTACATAAGACAAAGTCTCACCATCCTAGCTTCTAAGGAACATTCTGGCTGTGCTTCTTCCAAGACAGATCTGTTCGTTCCTCTGGCAGTGCCTGGTATATTCAATATTCTTCACCAACACCGTAATTCAAAGAATCAATTCTTCTTCATTCTTCTTTATTTATTGTCCATCTTTCGTATGCATATGAGACAATTGAAAATACCATGCCTTGGGTCAGACATCCCCTTGTTCTGTTTGAGTGACTTCCTGTTGGTCTACGTACAGGTTCCTCATGAGCACAATTAAGTGTTCTGGAATTCCCGTTCTTCGAAATGTTATCCATAATTTGCAATGATCCACAGAGTCAAATGCCTTTGCATAGTTGATAAAACACGGGTAAACATCTTTCTGATATTCTCTGCTTTCAGCCAAGATCCATCTGTCATTAGCAATGATATCCCTCCTTCCACGTCCTCTTCTGAATCTGGCTTGACTTTCTGGCAATTCTCTGTCGATGTACTTCTGCAGCCGCTTTTGAAAGATCTTCAGCAAAATTTTACTTGCGTGTGATACTAATGATATTGTTCGATAATTTCTGCTTTCTGTTGGATCACCTTTCTTAGGAATAGGCACAAATATGGATCTCCTCCCGTCAGTTGACCAGGTAGCTGTCTTGCAAATTTCTTGGCACAGACGGGTGAGCACCTCCAGTGCTGCATCAGTTGGTTGAAACATCTCAATTGGTATTCTGTCAATTCCTGGAGCCTTGTTTTTCACCAATGCATCATGTCCTTCTGCAGGGATTGATCCCTCCTGATAACATATCCAAAGTATGTGAGACATAACCTTGCCATCCTTGCTTCTAAGGAGCATTCTGGTTGTACTACTTCCAAGACAGATTTGTTTGTTCTTTTGGCAGTCCATGGTATATTCAATATTCTTCACCAACACCACAAGTCAAAGATGTCAATTCTTCTTCAGGCTTCCTTATACATTATCCAGCTTTCATATGCATATGAGGCTATTGAAAACACCATGGCTTTAGTCAGGCGCATCTTCGCCTTCAAGATGGCATCTTTGCTTTTCCACACTTTAAAGAGGTCTTTTCCAGCAGATTTGCCCAATGCAGTGTGTCGTTTGATTTCTTGACTGCTGCTTCCATGGGTGTTGATCATGGATCCAAGTAAAATGAAATCCTTGACAACTTCAATCTTTTCTCTGTTTATCATGATGTTGCTTATTGGTCAAGTTGTGAGGATTTTTGTTTTCTTTATGTTGAGATGTAGTCCATATTGAAGGCTGTGGTCTTTAATCTTCATTAGTATGTGCTTCAAGTCCTCTTCACTTTCAGCAAGCAAGGTTCTGTCATCTGCATAACGCAGTTCGTTGAAGAGTCTTCCTCCAATCCTGATGCCCCATTCTCACTCAGCATAATGTCCTCCAAATTCATCCACGTTGTTAGATATTTCTCGAATTCATCACTGTTCTGTACCACTGTGTAGTATTCCATGGTTTCTATGTATTACGGTGTGTTAATCCATTCATCTGTTGATGGGCACGTAGGTTATTTCCACCTTTTTACTATTGCTAATAATACTTCAATAAACACGAGTGTGCACGTGTCTATTCGTGTCACAGCTCTTATTTCGTTAGCATATGTATCTAGGAGTGGGATTGTTGGATCATATGATATTTCTAGCTTTTTAAGTACAAGCCATATAGTTTTCCATAGTGGATGTACCATTTTACGTTCCCACCAGCAGTGTATAAGAGTTCCAATCTCCACACAACCTAGACAACATTTGTTATTTTCTGTTTTTTTTTTTTTATCAGTGCCATAACATCGGGGTAAGATGGCATCTCACTGTAGTTTTAATTTGCATCTCTCTAATTGCTAATAATCACGAGCATTTCTTCACATGTTTGTTAGCAGCCTGAATATCTTCTTTGGGGAAGTGTCTATTCATATCCTTTGCGCATTCTTTCATTGGATTGTTTGTCTTTTTATTGTTGAGCTGCAGAAGTTTTCTATAAATTTTAGAGATTAGAGCTTTGTTGGATATGTCATAGCCAAATTTTTTTTCACAATCTGTAGATTATTTTTTTACTCTTTTGGAGAAATCTTTTGTTGAGCATAAAAGTTGGGCGTCTCATTTATCTAGTTCATCTTCTGCTGTGTGCATTTTTAGCTATGTTTGGTATTCTATTTATGCCATATATTAGGACCCCTAGTATGCCCCTATTTATTCTTCCATGATCTTTACAGTTTTAGTTTATTATTTAGGTCTTTAATCCATTTTGAGTTAGTTTTTGTGTATGGTGTGAGGTATGGGCTCTGTTTCATCTTCTACAGATAGATATCCAGTTTTGTCAGCGCCATTTGTTGAAGAGATTGTCTCTTCCTCATTTAATGGACTTTGGTCCTTTATCAAAGATCAACTGTCCATAGGTGGATGGATTTACATCATGGTTCTCTATTCTTTTCCGTTGGTCTATGTGTCTGTCATTGTATCAGTACCATGCTGTTTTGACTACCCTAGCTGTATAGTAGGTTCTGAGATCAGGTAGTGTGAGACCTCTTCCTTTGTTATTCTTCTTTAATAATGCTTTACTTATTCAGGGCCTCTTTCTCTTCCGTATGAATTAGTGATTCACTTTTCCATCTCATTAAAGAATACTGTTGGGATTTGGATCGGGATTGCATTATAGCTATAGATTGCTTTGGGTAGTATTGACATTTTTGCAATGTCAAGTCTTCTATTCAAGAGCATTGTATGTTTTTCCATTTATGTAGGTCTCTTTTGGTTTCTTGCAGTAGTGTTTTGTAGTTTTCTTTGTATAAGTATTTTATGTCCCTGGTTAGATTTATTCGTAAGTATTTTATCATTTTGGAGGCTATTGCTTATGGCATTGTTTTCCTGATTTCCTTTTCAAAGTTCTTTTTGTTCTTGTAGAGGAATTCGATTAATTTTTGCATGATCTTGTATCCTGCCAATTTGCTGAATCCTTCTATTAGTTCCAGTAGCTTTCTTGTGGACTCTTTGGGATTTTCTATACATAGGATCATATCATCTGTGAATAGGGATAGTTTTACTTCTTTCTTACCAGTTTGGATGACCTTTATTTCGTTTTCTTGCCTTACTGCTCTAATTAGGACTTCCAGTACACTGTTGAATAAAAATTATAATAAAGGGCATCCTTTTCTGGTTCCCGTTCTCAAGTGGAATGCTTCCAAACTCTCTCCATTGAGAATAATGTTGGCTGTTGTTTTTGTATAAACTTCCTTTATTATGTTGAGGAATTTCCCTTCTATTCCTATTTTGTTGTGAGTTTTTATCAGAAATACGTGTTGGACTTTATCAAATGTCTTTTCCATCAATTGAAATGATCATGTGATTCTTTTCCTTTGTTTTATTTATGTGGTGGATTATGTTGATTGATTTTCTAGTGCTGAACTTTCCTTGCATGCCTTATATGAGTCTCACTTGGTATATCAATGTATTATATTTTTAATATTCTGGTGAATTCTATATGTTAGGATTTTGTTGAAAATTTTTGCATCTACATTCATGAAGGATGTTGGTCGGTAGTTTTCTTTTTTCATGATGTCTTTGCCTGGCTTTGGTATCAGGGTTATGCTGACTTCATACAATGAATTCAGGAGTCTTCCTCCTTCCTTTCTATGTTCTGGAATAATTTGAGTAGAACTGATGTTAACTCTTCTCTGAATGTGTGGTAGAATTCTCCAATGAAGCCATCTGGGCTGGAGATTTTTTGTTGGGAATTTTTTTTATGACACTTTCAATTTCTTCTTTTCTTATTGGTCTGTTTGAACTTTCTGCCCCTTAGTTTAGGTAGGTAGTGAGTTTCTAGAAATTTGTCCATTTCCTCTAGGTTTTCAAATCTTTTGGAGTACAATTTTTCATAGTATTTTGTAGTGATCCTTTTTATTTCAGTTGGTTCTGTTGTAATGTCACCCATCTCATATCTTATTTGGGTTATTTGCATCTTCTCCTGTCCTTCTTTTGTCAGTTGAGCCAGTGGTTTGTCATTTTTATTAATCCTTTCAAAGAACCAGCTTTTAGTCTTGTTGATTCTTTCTATTGTTTTTTCTGTTCTGTGTTTCATTTATTTCTGCTCTAATTTTTATTATTTCATTTCTTCTGGTGACTGTAGGCTTCTTTTGCTGTTCTCTTTCTAATTATTTGAGTTGTAGGGTTAATGTTTTGATTTTTGCCTTTTCTTCTTTTTTGATGTGTGTATTTATTGCTATTTATTGCCAAAGATTTTGGTGTGTTGTGTTTTCATTCTGGTTGGATTCTAGAAATTTTTAAATTTAATCTTTGATTTTTTTCTATTACCCAGTAATTTTTAAACAGCGTGTTATTCTGTTTCCATGTATTAGATTTTTTCCCTTGTTCTTCTTATTGATTTCTACTTTTATAGCATTGTGATCGGAGAAGATGTTTTGTATTATTTTGATGTTTTTGAATTTGCTGAGACTTGCTTTATGGCCCAAAATGTGATCTATTCTGGAGAATGATCCATGAGCATTAGAGAAGAATGTGTACTATGCCACTGTTGGATGAAGGATTCTATTTATGTCTATAAAGTCGAGTTGGTTGATTGTGGTATTTAGATCTTCTGTGTCTTTGTTGAGTTTTTTTTCTAGTTTTATTCTTCACTGAGAGTGATGTGTTAAAGTCTTCTACTATTATTGTGGAAGTGTCTATTTCTCTTTTCAGTGCTGTTAAAATTTGTTTTATGTATTTTGGATCTCTATCATTGGGTGCGTGTATATTTATTATGGTTATGTTCTCTTGGTAGATTGACCCTTTAATCATTATATAATGTCCTTCCTTGTCTTTTTTTTTAAATTGTGTTTTAGGTGAAATTTTATAGTGAAAATTAGTTTATCATTCAAAAACTTATACACAAATTTTTTTGTGATATTGGTTGCAATTCCTGCAAAGTGTCAGTACTCTTTGCCTTTCTCTCTACACCCTGGGTTCCCCATGTCCATTTGTCCAGGTTTCCTGTCCCTTCCTGCCTTCTCATCTTTGCTTTTGAGCAGGTGTGGCCCATTAGTTCTCCTATACTTGATTGAACTAAGAAGCATGTCCCTAACATGCATTATTGTTTGTTTTATAGGCCTGTCTAATGTGATGCTGGGGTTAATGCAATCCACTGCTAAAGAAAGGTCATTGGTTCGAGACCACCAGTGGCTCCTCAGGAGAATTCTGTGGCAGACTGTTTCTGTATAAATTTACAACTTTGGAAACCCTATGGGGCCACTATGAGTTGGAATTGATTCGACGGCAGTGAGTTTAATTTTTTTGGAATCTTTGGCTGAAAGGTGGACTTCAGGAGTGGCTTCAGTTCTGAGTTAGCAGGTCGTCCAGAGGTTATAGTCTCAGGGGTCCCTCTAGTCTCTGTCAGTTTAGTAAGTCTGGTCTTTTTTTTGTGAATTTGATTTTTGTTCTACATTTTTCTCCTGCATAGCACAGAACCCTATATTGTGTTCCCTGTTAGAATGGTCAGAGGTGATACAGCATCATCTAGTTCTTCTGGCATCAGGCTGGTGGAGGCTGTGGTTTGTGTGGTATATTAGTCCTTTGGACTGATATTTTCCTTGTGTCTTTGGTTTTCTTTGCTTCAAATGTGATGGGACTGATAGATGTATTTTATTTTTTTTAATTTTTTGATGGTATAGATCTGTATTTATTGACATGAACAGATAATTTTTTTAAAAATATTTTATTGTACTTCAGGTGAAGGATTACAGAACAAACAGTTTCTCATGTAGCAGTAGTACACATGCTGTTTTATGACTTTGGTTAACAACCTCACAACATTTTAACCCTTTGAATTCTCAGCTTTTTTTTTTTTTTTTGTGAAAATACACATAGCCAAAGATACGTCATTTCAAAACTTTTTACGTACGCATTTAAGTGACATTGACTATGCACTTCCAATTGTGTTGCCATTCTCGCCCAAGGTGAAGGCTTACAGGACAAAATAGCCTCCCATTTAACGATTACTACAAATGTTGCCCTATAACAATGGTTAACAATCTCACAACACATCAACAGTATCCTTACTCAACTTCTGTTCCTTATCATCAGCTTCCTACTCCCCCTCTGCCTTCTGGCCCTTGTCACTGGACTCCTGTACCTCGTTAGTCTCATTTAGTTTTACTGGGCTGTCCACTCCCAGGCTGAACAGTGAACCTCGAAGGTAACTTCACCTCTGAGCTGAAAGGGTGTCTGGGGGCCACACTCTTGAGGTTTCTCCAGTCTCCTTTAGGCCAGTAAATCTGGTCTTTTTTTTTTTTTTTTTTGGAGTTAGAATTATGCTCTACATCCTTCTCCAGCTCTGTCCAGAGCCCTCTGTTGTGATCCTGGTCAGAGCAGTCAGCGGTGGTAGCCAGGCACCATCTAGCTGTACTGGACTCAGTCCGGTGGAGGTCTTGGTAGCTGTGGTCAATTAGTCCTTTGGACTAATCTTTTCGTTGTATCCTGTTCTCTTCATTCTCCCTTGCTCCCGAAGAGATGAGACCAGTGTAGTATCTTAGATGGCTGCTCACAGGCTTTTAAGACCCCAGACACTACTCACCAAGGTAGAATGTAGAGCATTATCTTTATAAGTAGTGTCATGCCAATTGAGCTAGATGTTCTCCGAGACCATGGTCCCCAGAGCCCTCCGTCCAACAACTCAGTCCCTCGGGGTGGATGTGTCCATGGGGCCTCCATGAACTTTCCTTGTGCAGGTTGTGTTAGTTTCCCTTGTACTGTGTACTGTCTCACCTCTCACCCAAGATACCACTTATCTATTGCCTATTTAGTATCCCCCCCCATCCCTGGTAACCAACAAGGATTGTTACATTTTGCATGTGAATTTTTTCATGGGTTTTTACAATAGAGGTCTCATACAATATTTGTCCTTTTGTGATTGACTTATTTCACTCAGCATAATGTCCTCCAGTTTCATCCATGTTATGAGATGCTTCACAGATTCATTGTTGTTCTTTCTGGTTGCATAGTACTCCATTGTGTGTATTTACCATAGTTTGTTTATCCATTCATCTGTTGATGGGCACCTACGTTGTTTCCATCGTTTTGCTATTGTGAACAATGCTGCCATGAACATAGGTGTGCATATTGATAGATGTATTTTAGATGGCTGCTCATGAGCTTTTAAGACCCCAGACACTACTCACAAAGTAGGATGTAGAACATTTTCTTTATGAACTATGTTATGCCAATTGACCTAGATGTCCCCCAAGACCATGGTCCCCAGCCATCAGCCCCAGTAAATCAGTGCTTGAAGGTGTTTGGTTGTGTCTAGAAAGCTTCTATGACTTTGCCTTGGTCAAGTTGTACTGACTTTCCCTATATTGTGTGTTGTCTTTCCTTTCACCAAAGTTAACACTTGTCTGTTATCTAGTTAGTGCTTTCCCCTCCCACTTCTGCCCTCCCTTGTAACCATCAAATATTTTTTTCTATGTGTGTCTGA
The DNA here is from genome assembly GCA_030035585.1 of Dugong dugon. Taxonomy (NCBI): domain Eukaryota; kingdom Metazoa; phylum Chordata; class Mammalia; order Sirenia; family Dugongidae; genus Dugong; species Dugong dugon. Next base: position 13,188,881 of record CM057462.1, on the reverse strand, counting down.
GTTATCTAGTGTTAGCAGAAATACCACACGTGGATGACTTCGACAAACAGAAGTTTATTCTCTCACAGTCTAGTAAGCTATAAGTCCAAATTCAGTGCGTAAGCTCCAGGTGAAGGCCTTCTCTCTCTGTCATCTCTGGAGGAAGGTCCTTGTCATCAATCGTCCCCTGGCCTAGGAGCTTTTCAGTGCAGGGACCCCAGGTCCAAAGGATGTGCTCTTCTCCTGGCACTACTTTTTTGGTGGTATGAGGTTCCTATGTCTCTTTGCTCATTTCTTTTATATCTCAAAAGAGATTGATTTAAGACACAACCTAATCTTGTAGATTGAGTCCTGCCTCATTAACATAACTGCCTCTAATCCTGCCCCATTAACATCATAGAGGTATGATTTACAACACATAGGACAATCACATCAGATGACAATCACACAATACTGGGAATCGTGGCCTAGCCAAGTTGACACATATTTTGGGGGCACACAATTCAATCCATGACAATGTGTAAACCTTTTCTTGAGTTTTTATAATAGTGGCCTCATACAATGTTTGTCCTTTTGTGACTGACTTATTTCACTCAGCATAATGCCCTCCAGATTCATCCGTGTTGTGAGATGTCTCTTGGATTCATCATTGCTCTTTATCTTTGTGTAGTATTCCATTGTGTGTATGTACTATAATTTGTTTATCCATTCTTCTGCTGATGGGCATCTTTTTGCTATTGTGAATAATGCTTCAATGAACATGGATGTGCACATTTCCATTCATATGATAGCTCTTATTTCTCTAGTATATATTCCTAGAGGTGGGATTGCTGTATCATATGGTATGTCTATTTCTAGCTTTTTAAGGAGGCACCATAACATTTTCCATAATGGTTGTACCATTTTGCATTCCCACCAGCAGTGCATAAGAGTTCCAATGTCCCCACAACTTCTCCAAAGTTTGTTATTTTCTGTTTTTTTAAAAATTTTTTTTTAGTGCCAGTAATGTCGTGGTGAGATGGTATTTCATTGTAGTTTTGATTTGCATTTCTCTAATGGGTTGTGATCACGACCGTTTCCTCGTATGTCTGTTAGCTGACTGAATGTCTTCTTTGGTGGTGTCTGTTCATATCCTTTGCCCATTTTTTAACTGGATTTTTTGTCTTTTCGTTATTGAGGTGTTGAAGGATTCCATAGATTTTAGAGATTAGACCCTTGTTGGATATGTCGTAGCCAAAAAGTTTTTCCCCGTCTGTAGATTCTCTTCTTCCACTATTGGTAAAGTCTTTTGATGAGCATAAGTGTTTACTTTTTATGAGCTCTCTGTTATCTAGCTTGTCTTCTGATGTTTGTGCATTTGTTAGTTATGGTTTGTATTGAATTTATGCCATGTTTTAGGGCCCCTAGCATTGTCCTTATTTTTTTCTTCCTTCATCTTTATCATTTCGGGTTTTATATTTAGATCTTTGATCCATTTTGAATTAGTTTTTGTATACGGTGTGAGATATTAGTACTGTTTCATTTTTTCACAGGTGGACATCCAGTTTTGCCAGCATCATTTGTTAAAAGCCCATTTAATGGTCTTTGATCCTTTTTCAAAGATCAGCTGACCATAGGTGGATGGATTTACATCTGGGTTCTCGATTCTGTTCCATTGGTTTTTGATGAGTCTGTCGTTGTATCAGTACCAGGATTTTTTTCACTAAAGTGGCTGTGTTCTGAAATCAGGTAGTGTGAGGCCTCCTACTTTGTTCTTTTTCTTCAGTAATGATTTGCTAATCCAGGGCCTCTTTCCTTTCCATATTAAGTTGATGATTAGTTCTTCCATCTCATTAAATTTTCTTGTCTTATATGTGGATTTTGCTTTAAAGTCTATTTTATCAGAGATTAATAATGCCACTCCTGCTCTTTTTTGGTTATTGTTTACTCGATATATCTTTTTCCATCCTTTAAGTATTAATTTATATCTTTGTGTCTAAGGTGTGTCTCTTGCAGACAGCATATTGATGGGTTGTGCTATATACCCCGATAGTACTTGAAATATCTGTGGCATAGCTTCTAGCATCATACCAGTACTTAAACCACCACCGTATGACAAACTGACAGACAAGTCATGGAATAAGCTCATAGTTCCAGTAAACAAGGAAGGTTAATTTAATAGAAATGATCAACCAATTCTTACAAGGTCTTAGGGGCGTAAATACATTAGTTGTTTTATTAACTCCCGTTGTTCCTAACCCTGCAAATATTCTTCTTTTGACTTTGGTACTGTCATCTGCTATTTTTCTCTGTATCTGATCTATGGTTTGCTTTATATTCTTGCTTTTTGTCCTTTTGGCAGACGAGTCTAAAATCTTGTTTGTTTTTGATTAAGAAGAAGTTCAGCATTTGTGGTAAAGATTCCTGAAGTGTTTTAAGCCCTCATGGTGCAGTGATTTACCACTCTGTTGCTAACTGAAAGATTGGTGGTTTGAACCCACCAGCTACTCTGTGGGAGAAAGATGTGACAGTCAGCTTCTGTAAAGATTTACAGCTTTGGAAACCCTATGAGGCAGTTCTACTCTGCTATATAGGGTCAGTGTGAGTCAGAATCGACTCAATGGCAATGGGTTTGATTTTTTTGGTACTATTTTCTCTGGCCTTTGACTGGAAAACCTAGCAAAATCTGTCTCACCAGAGTGATGTATAATTATTGAATTTGTAAATGATTGCTGGTGGCTTCAGACACTAAAAAGCAGTGTAAAACTCCTGCTTTGGCTTTATCACAATTCCTTGCTTCACAGGGGCATAAAGCATAATCATAATGAAATTGTGTTATTGCCATACTGACGTAAAATATTGAAGGCATCTTTTAACTGAAGGCTGCAAAATATTACAGTCTAGGAGTCAGTCCATTTTGCAGATGAGAGGGCCTATTCCTGTTCATACTGCAGATTTGATAATATTTATTGGTGGGTCATGTACTAGGGATAAAATGGCCACTTAAGTCTTCCTTTGCTATGTTGACATCATGAAATTCTGGAGGCTAGTTTTGCCTGGAATTAAGTCTGCAAGAGCAGACAAGTTACTAGCAGTTACTACAGCTGCAATTTTTGGTTCTGGACTTAAAGGGAATGTGTGTGTATATATGTATGTGTATATATATATACCAAACCTGTTGCCATCTAGTCAATTCTGACTCATAACGACACTGTAGGACAGCGTAGAACTGCCCCATAGGGTTTCCAAGGAGCAGCTGGTGGATTTGAACTGTTGACCTTTCGGTTAGCTGCCATAGCTCTTAACCACTGCACCACCAGGTCTCTCTCTATATATGTACAAGTAAAATGTATGTACATATATGTATGTATATATGTATATTGGCAGTGAATATGTGTTGGGTGTCTGTCATGTAACAGGGTAATTTTGGGAAAAAATAGAGGAATTGTGACTTCATTGGGACCTAGAATATCTCTTGAAATATATTGCTGACAGAGCTGCAAAGGCCAGTGTCAAACCATGGCAGACCCCAAACTTTGAGGCTCCACTTTCGTTACAATAGGAAATTTTTGTTCATTCACAAACATGAGCTTTATAAGAGGAAATAGATAACTGGAGTTTTTTTTTCTCATTTATTCAACACATATTTATTGATCACATTACTATATGCCAAGCATTATTACTGACATGCTGAGATTACCTCAGTTAACAAAACAGATAAAAATTCTTGGGGGAAAGAGTAATAGTGGGCAGCTAGGATGGAGGACCATTCAGTGAAGGGACTGGTAGTCATTGCAAATAATATAGAGCCTTTGAATCTGAGTAAAATAGAAAGTTACTGGAGGATTTTCAACAGAGGACTGTCATGCCTGACATTCATCTCTGTGTGTGGCAAAAATATACACACAAAAACATTTGTCAGCACAACTTCCACACTTACAATTCAGTGGCACTGATTACATTTTTCATGTTGTGCCACCATCATCACTATTCTTTTCCAAAATATTCCGCCACCTTTAACGTAAACTCAATGTCATATTCACAATAGTGATTATTTCAATTACGATAAGAATTACATTTCATTAGGAAAAAAAGACCATGTTATTTGTTAAAATTTGAAATAAAACGGCTTGGAATAGTTTAATGCTGAAAAAACATCTCACAAAACTCCCAGAAGTACTGATTTCTATAGTTCAACAGTAATTAGGCATAAAACAGCTCCAAGAGATCATCACTGGTTCAAAATTTCAGGATTGTTCATATTTAAGGAAACAGCTGCATATTGGGACTATGACTATACCAAAGGAGATTAGAGGCAAAGTAGAAAACAGAAACATCAAATTAATAGAAAACGAGAAATCTGCTACAGATAAAGCCTGCAGAAGACAGGTCTAAAGTCTCTTGATTAACTTTGGGATGAAAGTGTTCTCAAGTCCCAATATAGATAGAGAAATAAAAAGTGGATGGCTATAATTCAGGTGTATTTATATGGCTGTTAAAATAATATAACTATTTATGTAGACTGATGTGAAAATGTCCCATGGGATGGGTTTGTCCTCTAGACAATTAGACCTATGTATATTAAACACTGGAAGTTCAGTCTATATTCTTGAACAAGTGCTTCATAACAAGAGTGATAGTGTGCATGTCTTTGTATTTTGATTCTGGCCAATATTTGGGAAGATGGAACAATTACTACAGGGCCTAAATTATCACAAAAATGTGATATTACTTGTGAGAAATTCATTAGGCCTTGCAAGAAAAATTCTTAGCTAAGAATTTAGATTATCATGCTCCAGATTTAACCTACTCCATAAGCTTGGTTTGAGAAAGACTAGATAATGAACTTCAGAATAATGGAGGCAATCATTAGAAAGCACAAGCAATAATGATGACATAACAGCTAGTAAAATTAATATGTGACAAAAAAAGATTTTTTGTGTATTGCTAATCAGGAATCTCCACCACGTGTCTGTCAGTTTGTCCTACTGTGGCGGCTTGTGTGTTGCTGTGATACTGGAAGCTTTGCCAATGGTATTTCAAATACTAGCAGGATCACCCTTGGTGGACAGGTTTAAGCTGAGCTTCCAGATGAAGACAGACTAGAAGGACCTGACAGTCTACTTCCGAGAAACATTGGCCAGTGAAGACCTTATGAATAGCAGCAGAACATTGTCTGACATAATGCCGGAAGATCAGCCCCTCAGATTGGAAGGCACTCAAAATACTACTGTAGAAGAGCTGCCACCTCAAAGTAGAGTCGACCTTAATGACATAGGTGGAGTCATGATTTCAGGACCTTCATTTGCTGATGTGGCACGACTCAAAATGAGAAGAAACAGCTGCAAACATCCATTAATAATTGGAACGTGGAATGTATGAAATATGAATCTAGGAAAATTGGAAATAATCAAATATAAAACGGAATGCATAAACATCAATATCCTATGCATTAGTGAGATGCAATGGACTGATACTGGTCATTTTGAATCAGGCAGTCATACGGTATACTATGCCCGGAAGGACAAATTGAAAAGGAATGGTGTCACGTTCATCGTCCAAAAGAACATTTCAAGATCTATCCAGAAATATAATGCTGTCAGTGATAAGATAGTATCTATCCACCTACAAGGAAGACCAGTTAATAAGACTATTATTCAAATTAATGCACAACCAGCAAAGGCCAAAGATGAAGAAACTGAAGACTTTTTTACCAACTTCTGCAGTCTGAAATTGATCAAACATGCAATCGAGACGCATTGATAGTTACTGGCGATTGTAATGTGAGAGTTGGAAACAAAGAAGAAGGACCAGTATTTGGAAAATATAGCCTTAGTGATAGAAACGATGCCAGAGATCATATGACAGAATTTTGCAAGACCAACGACTTCTTCATTACAAATACCTTTTTTCAACAACATAAATGGTGACTGTACCCGTGAACCTCACCAGATGGAATACACGGGAATCAAATTGACTACATTTGTGGAAAGAGACGATGGAAAAGCTCAGTATCATCAGTCAGAACAAGGCTAGGGGCTGTCTGTGGAACAGACCATCAATTGCTCGTATGCAAATTCAAGCTGAAGCTGAAGAAAATTAGAACAAATCCATGAGAGCCAAAGTATCTCATCTGAATTTAGAGACCCTCTCAAGAATAGATTTGATGCCTTGACACTAATGACAGTAGACCAGACAAGCTGTGGAATGACATCAAGGACATTATATGTGAAGAAAGCAAGAGGTCATTAAAAAGACAGGAAAGAAAGACCAAAATGGATGTCAGAAGAGACTCTGAAACTTGTTCTTGAACATAGGGTAGCTGAAGTGAAAGGAAGAAATGACAAAGTAGAAGAGCTAAACAGAAGATTTCAAAGGACGGCTCGAGAAGAAAAAGTAATGTATTATAATGAAATGTGCAAAGGCCTGGAGATAGAAAACCAAATGAGAAGAACATGCTCCTCATTTCTCAAGCTGAAAGAACTGAAGAAGAAATTCAAGCCTTGAGTTGCAGTATTGAAGGATTCTGCAGGGAATATATTAAGTGACACAGAAAACATCAAACGAAGATGGAAGGAATACACAGAGTCATACTAAAACGAATTGGTCAAAGTTCAACCATTCCAGGAGGTAGCATATGATCAAGAATCGATGGTACTGAAGGAAGAAGTCCAAGCTGCACTGGAGGCATTGGCAAAAAACAAGGCTCAAGGAATTGCCAGAATACCAATTGAGATGTTTCTACAAATGGATGCAGCTCTGGAAGTGCCTGCTAGTCTATGCCAAGAAATTTGGAAGACAGCTACCTGGTCAACTGACTGGAAGAGATCCATATTTATGCCCATTCCAAAGATAGGCGATGCAAAAGAATGTGGAAATTATTGAATAATAGTATTAATATCACAGGCAAGTAAAATTTTGCTGAAGATCATTCAAAAGCGGCTGCAGCAGTACCTTGACAGGGAACTGCCAGAAATTCAAGCCAGATTCAGAAGAGGATGTGGAACAAGGGATATCATTGCTGATGTCAGATGAATCCTGGCTGAAAGCAGAGAATACCAGAAAGATGTTTTCCTTTTATTGACTATGCAAAGGCATTCCACAGTGTGGATCATAACAAATTATTGATAACATTGCAAAGAATGAGAATTCCAGAACACTCAATTATGCCCATGAGGAACCTGTACATAGACCAAAAAGCAGTCGTTCAAACAGAACAATGGGATACTGTGTGGTTAAAACTCAGGAAAGGTGTGTATCAGGATTGTATCCTTTCACCATACTTTTTCAATTTGTATGCTGAGCAAATATCCTGAGAAGCTGTGCGATATGAAGGAAAATGCAGCATCAGGATTGGAAGAAGACTCATTAACAACCTGCATAATGCAAGTGACACAACCTTGCTTGCTGAAACTGAAGAGGACTGGAAGCACTTACTGATGAAGATCAAAGACCACAGCTTTCAGTATGGATTACACCTCAACATAAAGAAAACAAAAATCCTCACAACTGAACCAATAAGCAAAGTCATGATAAACGGAGAAAAGATTGAAGTTGTTAAGGATTTCATTTTACTTGGATCCACGATCAACAACCATGGAAGCAGCAGTCAAGAAATCAAAAGACAGATTGCATTGGGCAATTCTACTGCAAAAGAACTCTTTAAAGTGTTAAAAAGCAAAGATGTCACTTTATGGACTAAGGTACGTCTGACCCAAGCCATGATGTTTTCAATCACCTTATATGCATGTGAAAGCCGGACAATGAATAAGGAAGATCAAAGAAGAATTATGCCTTTGAATTACAGTGTTAGTGAAGAATATTGAATATACCCATGGACTTCCAGAAGAGCGAACAAATCTGTCTTGGAAGAAGTACAACCAGAATGCTCATTAGAAGCAAGTATGGTGAGACTTCGTTTCACATACTTTGGACATGTTATCAGGATGGACCAATCCCTGGACTAGGACATTGTCATGTATTGAATTGTGTGCCCCAAAAAACATCTGTCAACTTGGCTAGGTCATGATTCCCTGTATTGTATGATTGTCTACCACTTTATCATCTGATGTGATTTCCCTGTGTTGTAAATGCTATCACTATGATGTAATGAGATGGATTAGCATCAGTTATATTGATAAGGTACTAGATTAGGTAGTGTCTTAAGCCAATCTCTTTTGAGATATAAAAGAGAGAAGCGAGCAGAGAGACATGGGAACCTCATACCACTAAGAAAGCAGTGCCGGGAGCAGAGCACTTCCTTTGGACCTGAGGTTCCTGTGCTGAGATGCTCCCAGACCAAGGGAACACTGATGCATCACAGGGAGCTTCCTCCAGAGCTGACAGAGAGAGAAAGCCTTCTCCTGGAGCTGTTGCCCTGAGTTTGGACTTGTAGCCTACTAGACTGTGAGAAAATAAATTTCTCTTTGTTAAAGCCATCCACTTGTGGTATTTCTGTTACAGCAGCACTAGACGACTAAGACAGACATCATGCTTGGTAAAGTAGAGGGTCAGTGAGAAAGAGGAACACTCTCAACGAGGTGGATTAACACAGTGGCTGCAACAATGAGCTTCAAAGATGTGAGGATGGCACAGTTGCAGGCAGTGTTTTATTCTGTTGTACATAAGGTCGCTATGAGTTGGAACCGATTTGATGGCACCTAACAACAACAATCAAGAATCTGATTTAAGCATTCATCATTGGTGTAATGTATGTAAAGGTTATTACCCCAATACAAATAAGTAACCATGGCGTGATAGCCCTCCATCCTAGCTGCAGAGGCTGCAGGTGTTTACACCTAAAGCCAATGAGTTCCATCCAGTGGCTACTCATTTTGGCCCAGAAAATTTCCAGCCATTGTGGTACAATATTTCTCATCTATGCAACAATTACCAGCTTGCCTAATTGAAACTGCCCCCACTAGAAATATGCCTTCAATTTTCTGTGGGAAACGGGGAGAGTGTGTTGGCTCCCCGAGCACTGGGAGGGTGCTGGTATGAGTTTAGAAGTCTTCCCCACATCACCTCAACTTTCTTTTTTCCCCACATCACCTCAGCTTTCTTTCTTCCTACTACACGCAGTGGTCCAGGGACTGTGGCTGGACCTGTGGATACGAGAAACAGAAATGATCCCTAAAAAAAAAACTGTAATTATATTTTTAAACATTTATTTCAGAATTCAAAAGGGCCTGATGGGGTTGATTGTGCTACTTCTGGCAAGGCAGTTGACAGTGGATGCACCTATATTGCCTCATGGTTGAGATAACCTAATAGTTCTGTACCTATGTAATACTACCTATATGAATGGTAGTGGACTGATGAGGCACCATTTGCTAGATTAGTACCACTGCTGCCAATCGGAATTGACACAGTGGCCCAACCCTCCGTCCCTTGCAAGGATGGAAAAATTTGTGTAAAAATCAGTTTCTAATGAAGAGAAGGAGAAATAGTAGTTGAGGGTAAAGGAATGAATAAATCATTATGCAATGAGGGAAATCCAGTATTACATGGGTGCCTCAATATAGACTCAAAGCAAAAGGATGTCTTTTAGCACAATTATATCAGATGCCCAGAAGGGTGAAGTCATATGTTTGCTAAGACCACTCCTGGTTTTGGAACCTACCTGCATTGAATGGAAGCCTGCCAATCTGAGTGACATCACACTGGGAGACATTTTTGTCATACAATATGATGATAAACTGAACCAATTGTTAATGACTCAATGTTGAGCAAAGACAGAGGGGGGAAGGAATTTTTCATAATAAAATTTTTTTTATTCCTGAATTTTCCTGTTTCTCTATTCATGGCACGGACAGTTCAGTTACAAAGTGATCATTCAAAAGGAAGTTGTGTACCATAAGGTCAGATATCTGTGAGCATTTCTCAATACAACTTTCTCTTTTTCATTTAGGCCTAGTCAATCAATCACAAAATCAATAAGGAAAAGCAATCTCTGCCTTTGTTCCAATTTCTTTCTTCCATTTCCCATATGTGGGACTCCTAATGTTTTAATTCTTAGACTCGGGTGAAATATCCCTTTTCTTAGGAGTATTTCTTCAGTAAATGTTATTTTGTACTTTTTGTATTTAATATAATAATAACATGTATTTATGTACTTTTCTTATTTTCCCTAATCCCAATCTGCTTTTCATTCATTCCTTTATCAATTTCTATTTTTTTATTAGTTTGTTTAGTGGATGTTGATTGTCCCCTCCAAAATATAAGCTCTATGGAGATTTCCCTGTATCTGTTAAAGGTTACAGCCTAGGAAACTTTATGGGGCAGTTCTACTCTGTCCTATAGGGTCTCTATAAGTCTGAATCGACTTGACAGCACACAACAACAGGGTTCCTTATGGATTCTCATGATAGTGTTGGTACTATACATCATTGCTACTCAAAGTGTCCTCCCCACAGCAGTAATGTCTTTATCAAGTGGAGTCTTGTTAGAATTGCAAGGTCTCAGACCCCACCCCAAACCTGCTGAATCAAATTCTGTATTTTGTGAAACTCTGTGATTCATATGCACATTAAAGCTTGCAAACATTGCTATAAACAATGTGGTAACCCAAAGAATGAATTTTCTACCAGTCTATTGTCTTTATACCATCTACACATATGTCATATCATTTCACTTCCTTTCTGCTTCAAAACTATTGTCCATGTCTAGGCCATCATAAGTCTCTTCCTGAAATTATTCGTAACACGCTCCAGCCTTGACTTCATGCATATACTGTGTTATTAGGTGCCATCGAGTCTATTCTGACTCATAGTGACCCTATGTGCAACAGAATGAAACACCGCCCAGTCCTGCCTCATTCTCATAGTCATTGTTATGCTTGAGTCCGTTGTTGCCGCTACCATGTCAGTCCATCTCATTGAGTGTTTTCCTCTATTTCACTGACCCTCTACTTTACCAAGCATGATGTCCTTCTACAGGAACTTGTCCCTCCTGATAACATGTCCAATGTACATGAGATAAAGTCTTGCCATCCTCACTTCTGAGGAGCATTCTGGCTGTACTTCTTCCAAGACAGATTTGTTCATTTTTCTGGCAGTCTATGGTGTATTCAATATTCTTTGCCAGCACCATAATTCAAATGCATCGATTCTTCTTCTGTCTTCCTTATTCATTGTCCAGCTTTTGCATGCGTATATGAGGCTATTGAAAATACCATGGCTTGGGTCAGGTGCACCTTAGTCCTCAAAGTGACATATTTGCTTTTTAACACTACAGAGATCTTTTGCAGCAGATTTGCTTGATGCAATGGATTTACTGTAGCCATTTCTAAAATGTGTTTGCATTACAGGACCTGGAATGTTCTATTTTAAATCGCAAATATAACCTCCCATCCTTGCTTAAAACCTGTCAGTGGCTTCCCAATGTTCATAGGAAAAAACAGGAAATAGCATGGCTCCACATGGCCTACTCCCACCACTTCCCAGTCTAGCACAAGCCACTCACCTTTGCTTTCTCTGCTTCAGCCACCACTTTCATCAGGTCATGGATGATACTGGTTTCTCTGCTGACTCAGGGATTTACACACCATTTTCACTCCTGAAATACTCTTTCTAATGCACCCCCACACCATCCGTCTTGCTCAGTGATGTATGTAGCTAAATTCTACCAAATCTTTAAATCTTAACTGTCTGACTTTTCAAGCAGTCTAACCTAACAACAACTTTCTCTCAAGTTAGGCCTCTTTATTACATGCTCTCAAATGTCCAGAAATTTTATAATTCATTTGAAATTGTCTTCTACAGTAGACTATGAGATCTATGGGCAAGCACTATAACCACTTTGTTTGCTGCTCTTCCCTCTGTCCTGTCACACTGCTTGTTCCTTGAGGGCTTTGCAGGAAAAAGTTAACTTAATAGGCCTGGGTTGCTCATACTCTGTACATTCTTGTCATTGGCCTGTTGTCAGGACTGCCCCTTGGCTACTGCTTTGGAAGTAAATGGCTACTGAGCCTTTGGAATACTCTTCCTGATAAGAGTGTTTTTGTATGCCTGAGGTTTGGGCCATGAGGTATCATTTTGAGCAGACAGTTTAAAAACGTGATTTATAGTAAATGTCTATTTTTGTATGCCTGACTTCTTGGGTTATATTGTTCCAGTGTGACCAGATAGTTTATAGAAGCAATGGGAATTCTGGTGAATATCTTTTTTTTCTCTGGAGGGCTGAAGTCTAGGTAGCTGAGATTTGTCACGTGGGCCCTGCATGCCTATGTGACTGACCTCTTATCAAAACCCTGAACACCAAGGCTTGGGCAAGCTTCCCTTGTTGCCAACATTTCACACATATCACCACACATTGCTTTTGGGAAAATTAAGCTAGCACTTGTCACTTCACTGGGAGAAGACACTTGGCAGCTTGCACCTGGTTTCACTCAGATTCTACCCCATGTCAAATCCCTGCTCTTCCCTTGAGCAGCTCTGTGACCTTGGGTAAAACCCCTCTTCTCTTCTGTAAACTGGGATTCCTCAGAATACCTACCTCCTTGATTTAAACCAAAAAACCAAACCAGTTGCCTTTGAGTGTATTCCAATTCATTGCAACCTCATGTGTTGAGAGTAGAACAGCTCCATGGGGTTTTCAAAGCTGTGGCCTTTCAGAAGCAGATCACCTGGTCTTTCTCCCGAGGCGCATCTGGGTGGGTTTGAACGGCCAACCTTTTGGTTAGTAGTTGAGCATGATCTGGAGAGTGGAGATCCCTAAATCTTATAGGGCTTGACCATAGTAAGGAAAGCTAGGATAAGGTCCAATTTTCCTTTCCCCTACTTATATGATAGAAAAACTGGCACAAATTTTCCTGCTGGTTGATAAATAAGTGTACCTGAGTAAAACAAAGAAGAAAATGTTCCATGATGCATGTTATCTGATTTAGGTTAATGGTTTGGGTCCTCCTACTGTCTTATAACCACCTTATAACTATGACTCAGGGTCGCATGATCATGAGTTAACCCGAGCCACCATGTAGCCAGGTAATTAAAACCACAGAGCCAATCCTGTAACCTTTGTAAACGTGTAATTATGTATGTATCCTAGTCATGGTCCCGTCCCCGCTTCTGTAGTCCCACCTACGACAGTGATGAATTGACCTGCTACCAATCAAGACGTTGTGATGATTTTTTTTTGTCCTCTATAGTATGTAATAGACACCATGCTTGTGATTCAGTGGATTGCTTCAGCGTCCGTATTGGGTACATGCTGATGGTCTCCCACGTTCAAATGATTGTCTTTGTCTTGGCTTAATAAAAATCTCTTTTGATTAAATTTTATTCTGGGGTCTTTTTCCCCTATGGCATTTTGGCAACGAGGATGGATTCAAAGCTGTCTTCCTTCAGCGGGACCCTTGAGGGGCCTAGGAACAGAGTAGGTGCCAGCAACGGTGCCTTTTATGCCTCACTGTTTCTAAAGAACCTGCAAAGGTAAGCGTTTTTGGATTTGAACCCCGTAATTTGCGGCATGTTTCTCTGAGATCTTTTTTTAAGCCTTTTGTAGTGTTTTTCTGTTTGGATTCTCTCGGACATCTTGGTAAGCTTTCACTTGTTTGTGTTGTCTAAATTTGAGCATCTCAGTCAGTACAGAGGTAAATCTACTTTAAAAGAATATTTGTGGTTTGGGAGAAACTAAGGGTAATTTTTTTTATATACCTGGCTTGTCGCTGAGATTGCTGAAAGGCGAAGTTTGTGCGCCATCTAATGACGCGAGGTTGTATCTGCATATTTCTGAAATTTAAGGTTGCAAGTGCTGAACTCTGGTAAACCGGGAATGCCATTTAGCTTGAGAAATGACATGCATTTACCAGAGATTAGGAACCAAACCAAATGGCAGGTCTGGAAAATACTGAGCTCAGTAAAATTAACCTTTCTGAGCAATGGATTAGAAAAAAGGTGCTCAGAATAAATCAAAGCTGCAGTTTCAGGCACCTAATAAAAGTCTTCTTTCACTTTCCCAGTTGCAGATGAATGAGCTTGCTGAAGGTTTGTGTTCAAACCCGTTTGACAGGTTCTGTTATATCCTTTCAATTTGCTATGAAACTCGTTTGACAGGTTTTGTTGCATCTCTGCCAGCATCTGTTTAATGGCTTTTTGTCTCTTTATTTTCAGATTGCTCATGGTTTGAAAGGTTGCCAAGACATTGGTCTTTTGTTTCTGTTTGTGGTTTGAAACTCTGAGCATGACAAGTCCACCATATAGCAGATGAAATGTATGACTCCCCATGCAAACCTTTCATTTTGTTTCTTTAAGGGTGAGTTTTAGCTTAGTGCACCTTTCTTTTGTTGGCACGTGCTTTTACTTAGTAAGATGGCAGATGCTACATCTGGCACATGCTTACTAAGTTTTTCCACTTGCAAGTTTGGGTTAAAGTTTGAGCAAAGTCTGGTGCATGTTTGAGGTCATTCCTCATAATTTGGCATTGTGGAGGTTACTTTAAGGAATGAGAGACCTAAAGTAACACTCCTCACAGCCAAGGTGCAAAATTTGACATTGTGGAGGTTACTGTAAAAGGTGAGAAACCAAAAATAACACACTTCACAGCTTTTTTTCTTTTTCCTAACTAATTGAGTGCACATTGGTTAAATTCTTGCCAATAAAAAAGGGCAATTCTAAAGTTCTGCCATGGCACCTTTTGTTTTGTCCTGAGAGCTTGCCTCAGTTACTGTTTTTCATGAGACTGAGTTTTTATCTTCTGTCTCTGGGCCTTTAGTAGCTACTCTGAAAATGAATTAATATGAATCAGTCTATTTTAAAAAGTGCACTGAAAAAGGATTTTAACTAGTATAAGTTAAAAAGGACAAACTATTCTAAATTACACTTCAAAGGGCACAGAAGACAGGGTTATGAAAATATATTAACTTCCTACCTCTGGATGGTATTATTAAATTTTAACTTTTCTTCCAAGAACTTACTGTAATTATTTTAATAATAAATAAGCATTTATTATTAAATAATAAACATATATAAATGCTTATATAAGTTTAATAAGTCCAACTATTTCCAAGTTTAGTAAGTCCAACTGTTTCCAAAAATTAATAAAGGTAAATTTATTCTAACAAAGAGGTTTGTTATGTAATATGTCAATCTTTAAAGCAAAATCTTTCTAAGTAACTTAAACCAGCTACTATATAAAATATGCTTATTTAAGGAAAAGGGGCAATTTCCAAGAATCGGTGAGTTCATTTTTACTAGAGATTTGTTATTTAGTGGGTAAATAAAAAGTTGTAATAAAGAAAAAGCAAAAACTGCTTACCAAGAGGGTAATAAGAGAAAAAAAAAGTTTAGCTGTCTTTTGTCTTTCAAAATACCTAAATCAGCTTAAACATCTGAAAATAAATTTGATAACCAGTTTTTGTATTTAACTGTGAGCCAAAACATAAGAATTACAAAGAGACACATCTAAAATAAAACGGTAAGGTTTAAATAATATAGATTATTTAAGCAAAGTTTTATTTCAACAGTAATTAAGTTTTGTGCCATATAAGCTTAAAATAATTTCAAGACTTAGAATAACTTATTAATATTAAAATTAGTTAATATAATATAGTTATACTCTTTTAAGTTTTTACGCCACGGGGGGAAGGATATATATGTGTGTGTTTGTGTTTTTGTTGTTAAGTGCCGTCGAGTCAGTTCTGACTCATAGTGACCCTATAGGACAGAGTAGAACCGCCCCTTAGGGTTTCCAAGGAGTGGCTGGTGGATCTGAACTGTACAAAAGATATAATCAAAGATTTTGTCTGGCTAAAATTTGGTGAGTTGATTTATGAGATTTTTAAGAAATTTTAATATCAAATAACATAGAAAACAAAGAAATTAGGTTTCTCGCTGTTAAAATAACAAAATTTTCTTTGATTACTAAGCTAAAATGTTAGTTTATTTTTTATGCAATCTGCCTGGAAGACAAGAGTTCGGCCTCTCATTAAGAAAAGGCTCCTGAGACTAATGGGGCACAACAGTCCAGGGACAAGGAGTAGAAGGCAGGAGGGGACAGGAAAGCTGGTAATAGGGAAGCCAGGGTTGAGAAGGGAGAGTGTTGACATGTCGTGCGGTTGTTAACCAATGTCATAAAACAATATGTGTACTAACTGCTTAATGAGAAACTATTTGTTCTGTAAACCGTCATCTGAAGTACAAAAAAATAAAAATAAAAAAAAACTAGGAACAGAGACTCGGACAGACATGGCTCTGGCAGCATGCTTGTCCCTTTCCTACTTTTGCCTTTTTGAATATATGCTGAATAAAATCTTTCTATTTGCTTAAAAAAAAAAAAAAGACCCTGAGTCAAAACAAAGCTGCATGGTTTTTTTTTTTTTTAATTTTTTTTTAATTTTATTGTACTTCAGGTGAAGGCTTACAGAACAAATAGTTTCTCATGAAACAGTAGTACACATGTTGTTTTATGACATTGGTTAACAACCCCACAACATATTAACCCTCTAACTTCTCAACCTTTTTTTTTTTTTGGTGAAAATACACATAGCCAAAGATACACCATTTCAAAAATTTCTACATGCACAGTTCAGTGACATTGACTATGCTCTTCCAATTGTGCTGTTATTCTCACTTAAGATGAAGGTTTACAGAACAAAATAGTTTCTCATTCAATGGTTACTACAAATGTTGCCCTATGACAATGGTTAACAATCTCACAACACATCAACAATATCCTTACTCAACCTTGGGTTCCCTATCACCAGCTTCCTTGTCCCCTTCTGCCTTCTGGCCCTTGTCACTGGACTCCTGTACCTCGTTAGTCTTATTTGGTTTTACGGGGCAGTCCACTCCCAGGCTGAACAGTGAACCTCGGAGGTAACTTCACCACTGAGCTAAAAGGGAGTCTCGGGCCATACTCTCGAGGTTTCTTCAGTCTCCTTTAGGCCAGTAAATCTGGTCTTTTATTTGTGAGTTAGAATTATGCTCTACATCCTTCTCCAGCTGTGTCCAGAACCCTCTGTTGTGATCCTGGTCAGAGCAGTCAGTGGTGGTAGCCGGGTACCATCTAGCTGTACTGGACTCAGTCCAGTGGAGGCCTTGGTAGCAGTGGACAATTAGTCCTTTGGACTAATCTTTTCCTTGTATCCTATTCTCCTCATTCTCCCTTGCTCCCAAAGGGATGAGACCATTGGAATATCTTAGATGGCCGCTCACAGGCTTTTAAGACCCCAGACACTACTCACCAAAGTAGAATGTAGTGCATTGTCTTTATAAACTGTGTTATGCCAATTGAGCTAGATGTTCCCCAAGACCATGGTCCCCACAGCCCTCCGCCTAGCAATTCAGTCCCTCAGGGAGTCTGGATGTGTCTATGGGCTTCCATGACCTTTCCTTATACAAGTTGTGCTAGTTTCCCCTGTATTATGTACTGTCTCACCCTTCACCCAAGATACCACTTATCTATTGCCTATTTAGTATTTCCCCCCGACCCCTCCCATCCCTGGTAACCAACAAAAATTGTTACATTTTGCGTGTGAACTTTTTCATGGGTTTTTACAATAGAGGTCTCATACAATATTTGTCCTTTTGTGATTGACTTATTTCACTCAGCATAATGTCCTGCAGTTTCATCCATGTTATGAGATGCTTCACATATTCATTGTTGTTCATTCTCATTGCGTAATACTCCATCGTGTGTATGTACCATAGTTTGTTTATCCATTCATCTGTTGATGGGCATCTAGGTTGTTTCCATCGTTTTGCTATTGTGAACAATGCTGCCATGAACATAGGTGCATATGTCTATTCGAGTGACAACTCTTATTTCTCTAGGATATATTCCTAGGAGTGGGATTGCTGGATCGAATGGTATGTCTATTTCTAGCTTTCTGAGGAAGTGCCATATCATTTTCCAAAATGGTTGTATCATTTTGCATTCCCACCAGCAGTGCATAAGAGTTCCCATCTCCCCGCAGCCCCTCCAACATTTGTTATTTCCAGTGTTTTTGATTCGTGCCAGTAATGCCGGGGTGAGATGGTATCTCATTGTGGTTTTATTTTGCATTTCTCAAATGGCTAGTGATCGCAAGCATTTCCTCATGTGTCTGTTGGCCATTTGAATGTCTTTGGTGAAGTGTCTGTTCATTTCCTTTGCCCATTTCTTAATAGGATTATTTGTCTTTTTGTTGTAGAGGTGTTAGATTTTCTTGTAGATTATGGAGATTAGACCTTTGTCTTACCTGTACTGTCCCAAAATTTTTTCCCAGTCTGTAGGTTCTCTTTTTACTCTTTTGGTGAAGTCTTTTGAAGAGCATAGGTCTTTGATTTTTAGAAGATCCCACTTATCTAGCTTATCTTGGGGTTTGTGCATTGATGGTTATGGTTTGTATCCTGTTAATGCCATGTATTAAGGCCTGAAGTGTTGGTCTTATTTTTTCTTCTATGAACTTTATAGTTTTAGGGTTTATATTCAGGTCTTTGATCCATTTTGAAGTAGTTTTTGTATACGGTGTGAGGTATGGGTCTTGTTTCATTTTTTTGCAGATGGATATCCAGCTTTGCCAGCACCATTTGTTAAAAAGACTGTCTTTTCCCCATTTGATGGACTTTGGGCCCTTGTCGAAAATCAGGTGCCTGTAGGTGGATGGATTTACATCTGGGTTCTCAATTCTGTTCCATTGGTCAATGTCTCTGTCATTGTACCAGTACCAGGCAGTTTTGACTACTGTAGCTGTATAGTAGGTTCTGAAGTCAGGTAGTGTGAGTCCTCCAACTTCATTCTTCTTCTTCAGTAGTGCTTTACTTATTCGGGGCTTCTTTCCTTTCCATATAAAGTTAATGATTAGTTTTTCCATCTCTTTGAAGAATGCTGTTGGTATTTGGATCGGGATTGCATTGTATTTGTAAATTGCTTTGGGTAGAATTGACATTTTCACAATGTTGAGTCTGCCTATCCATAAGCATGGTATGTTTTTCCATTTATGTAGATCCCTTTGGGTTTCATGCAGGAGTGTTCTGTAGTTTTCTTTGTATAGGTCTTTTACATCCCTGTTTAGATTTATTCCTAAGTATTTTATCTTTTTAGGGGCTATTGAAAATGGTATTGTTTTCCTGATTTCCTTTTCATTGTTCTCCTTACTGGTGTATAGGAATCCAACTGATTTTTGAATGTTTATCTTGTATCCTGCTACCCTGCTGAATCTTTCTATTAGTTCCAGTAGATTTCTCATGGAGTTTTTAGGGTTTTCTGTGTATAGTATCATATCATCTGCAAACAGGGACAGTTTAACTTCTTCATTACCAATCTCGATGCCCTTTATTTCTTTTTCTTGCCTTATTGCTCTAGCTAGAACTTCCAGCACAATGTTAAATAGGAGTGGTGATAAAGGGCATCCTTGTCTTGTTCCTGTTCTCAAGGGGAATGTTTTTAGCCTCTCTCCATTAAGAATGATGTTGGCCGTTGGTTTTGCATACATGCCCTTTATTATGTTGAGAAATTTCCCTTCTATACCTATTTTATTGAGAGTTTTTATCAGGAATGGGTGTTGGACTTTGTCAAATGCCTTCTCTGCGCCAATTGAGATGATCATGCGATTCTTTTCTTTCCTTTTATTTATGTGGTGGATTACATTGATTGAATTTCTAATGTTGAACCATCCTTGCATACCTGGTATGAATCCTACTTGGTTGTGGTGTATTATTTTTTTGATATGATGCTGAATTCTATTGGCTAGAATTTTGTTCAGAATTTTTGCATCTATATTTGTGAGAGATGTTGGTCTGTAATTTTCTTTTTTTGTGATGTCTTTGCCTGGTTTTGGTATCAGCATTATCCTGGCTTCACAGAATGAATTTGGAAGTGTTGCTTCCTCTTCTATGCTCTGAAATAGCTTGAGTAGTACTGGTACAAGCTCTTCTGTAAATGTTCTGTAGAATTCTCCAGTGAAGCCATCTGGGCCAGGGGTTTTTTTGGTTGGGAGTTTTTTTTTATTACCTTTTCAATCTCTTCTCTCGTTATGGGTCTGTTCAGATTTTCAATATCACTTTGTTGTAGTTTTGGTAGGCCGTGTGTTTCTAGAAATTTATCCATTTCCTCTAGGTTTTCAAATTTGTTGGAGTATAGTTTTTCATAATATTCTGTTATAATCCTTTTTATTTCAGTTGGGTCTGTTGTAATGTCCCCCATTCCATTTCTTATTTGTGTTATTTGTGTCCTCCCCTGTTTTTCTTTTGTCAGTCTGGCCAGTGGTTTGTTGATTTTGTTGATTCTTTCAAAGAACCAACTTTTGGTTTTGTTGATTCTTTCTATTGTTTTTCTGTTCTCTATTTCATTTATTTCTGCTCTGATCTTTACTATTTCCTTTCTTCCAGTGGTTGTGGGCTTTTTTTGCTGTTCTCTTTCTATTTGTTTGAGTTCAGTAGTTAATGTTTTGAATTTGACCCTTTCTTCTTTTTTGATATGTGCATCTATTGCTATAAATTGTCCTCTGAGGACTGCCTTTGTTGTGTCCTAAAGGTTTTGGTGTGATGTGTTTTCATTCTCATTTGCTTCTAGGAATTTTTTGATTCCATCTCTGATTTCTTCTATTACTCAGTGATGTGTAAGCAGGGTATTATTCAGTTTCCATGTAGTTGATTTTTTTTCCTTGATCTTTCTATTGTTAATTTCTAGCTTGATGGCATTGTGGTCAGAGAAGATACTGTGAATTATCTCAACGTTTTGTATCTTGTTGAGGATTGCTCTGTGGCCTAAGATGTGGTCTATTCTGGAGAACGTTCCATGTGCATTGGAAAAGAATGTGTACTTTGCAGCGGTTGGATGGATTGTTCTATATATGTCTATGAGGTCCAGTTGGCTGATTGTGTCCTTTAGGTCTTCTGTATCTTTGCTGAGTTTCTTTTTAGTTGTTCTGTCCTTTACTGAGAGTGGTGTGTTGAAGTCTCCTACTATTATTGTGGAACTGTCAATTTCTCTTTTCAGTGCTGTTAGAGTTTGTTTTACGCATTTTGGAGCCCTGTTGTTGGGTGCATAGCTGTTTATTATGGTTATGTCTTTATGATGGATCATCCCCTTAATCATTATATAGTGTCCTTCTTTGTCTTTTATGATAGATTTTGTTTTAAAGTCTATTTTAGCTGAAATTAGAATTGCTACTCCTGCTCTTTTTTGGTAGTTGTTAGCTTGATATATTTTTTTCCAACCTTTGACTTTTAATAAATTCACATCTTTGTTTCTAAGGTGTGTCTCTTGTAGATAGCATATTGATGGATCCTGTTTTCTTATCCATTCTGTCACTCTCCGTCTCTTTATGGGTGCATTGAGTCCATTTACATTCAGTGTAATTATTGATAGATGTGAGTTTGTTGCTGTCATTTTGTAGTGCTTTTTTTTGTGGTGCTGAAGTTTTCTTTGTTCTTCTTACTCTCTTGTGTTGAGTTACTTTTGTTTGTGGATTTTTTTTTCATTTGTTTTGTTTTTGTAGGTTTTGTTTTTGCTGAGACTTTATGTTTTTCATCTTTATTTTTATGAGTTGGTTTGTTAACTTTCTTTGTAGTTACCATGAATTTTACCCTTATCTTTCTAAGCTTGAAGCAGTCTACCATTACTTGGTATCGCATTGCCTTCCTTTTCATTAGAAGGTTCTATACCTATGCCGTTTATTCCCTCTTTTATGGTTTTGATGTTGTTGTCATTTACTGATTAACTGCTCTGATTCCCTGTTGTATTTCTTTTGGTTTTGGATAGTCCTCGAGAGTTCATGTCCTAGACTGGTATCCGGCTGGTACGATCCTGCATCCTAGGTTCTGCCTGTAAGCTGAAGCTGTTTGTCCTCAGATTGAAGAACTCCCTTTAATAATTCTTGTAAGTTTGGTTTGACTTTTACATATTCCCTTAATTTCTGTTTATCTGGAAATGACCTAATTTCACCATCAAATTTGAAAGAGAGTTTTACAGGATATATTATTGTTGGCTGACAATTTTTTTCTTTCAAGATTTTATATATGTCATCCCATTGCCTTCTTGCCTGCATGGTTTCTGCCAAATAATCTGAGCTTAGTCTTATTGTTTCTCCTCTGTATGTGACTTCTTGTTTTTCACGAGCTGCTCTCAGGATTCTTTGTTTGTCTTTGGTTTTGGCGAGTGTGACTATGATATGCCTTGGTGATTTTCTTTTGGGTCTCTTCTATATGGGGTTCAAAGCTGCATGGTTTTGAAAAAACAGGTTTTTACCTTTAAAATCTTTGATTTAAAATAACTTAAGTACTGATATTCAGGGATCTATATTAAACTCCTGACAATTTTAAAACTTCATGTAAAACTGCAAAAGGTTTGTTTCTGTTTTATAAAAAAATTAAAAAGTTTTATTTAATATATTGTTAATTACATAAACATACATCAAATCAGAAAACATATTAAATTTTCTTGATGTTAAAATTTATATGCCTAATACTAAACAGCAAGCACATGACATTATGTGATACTATTATTATTTCAATTGCTAACTTGGTGTCTTAGTCATCTAGTACCACTGTAACAGAAATACCACAGGTGGATGGGTTTAACAAAGAGAAATTTATTTCTTCACAGAAAGTAGACTAAAAGTCCAAATTCAGGGAGTCAGCTCCAGGGGAAGGCTTTGCCTCTCTGTCAGCCTGCTCATCAATCTCCCCCTAGACTAGGACCTTCTCCACCCAGGGACCCTGGGTCCAAAGGACGTGCTGTACTCCCAGCATTGTTTTCTTGGTGGTATGAAGTCCCCAAGTCTCTGCTTGCTTCCCTTTCCTTTTATCTCTTGTAAGACAAAAGGTGGTGCAGGCCACACCCCAGGGAAACTCCCTTTAAGTTGGATCAGGGATGTGACTTTAGTAAGGGTGTTACAATCCCACCCTAATCCTCTTTAACATAAAATTACCATCACAAAATGGAGGACAACCACATAATACCAGGAATCATGGCTCAGCCAAATTGATACACACATTTTTGAAGGGACATAATTCAATCCATGACACTTGGTCACAACTTTTTTTCTTTTAAATCTAGCATCATCAAGCCAATAGTTTTAATCAGAGAATTCACATCTTTTGCTTACAAAGTTTTTATTACCATTCAAATATTTATCTTAATATATTCTTGATATATTGCAAATATATGGTACGATGTCTCAAATTATTACGTGTTATGTTTTAATCAGAGAATTCGCATCTTTTGCTTATAAAGTTTTTATTACCATTCAAATATTTATCTTAATATATTCTTGATATATTGCAAATATATGGTACGATATCTCAAATTATTACGTGTTATGTCTAAAGCTCTTTACAAATAAAGTTAATCATTGTGTTTAGAACTATTTTTATCTAAAGTTTTTATGTAACTTTATTTGGCTTTATATTATTTTTGTAGTAAATTTTCATCATCTTTTCACTTTAAAAAATAGAAATAAAAAACTATTATAAGCTAACCATAGCCGTTTTTAGGTTTATCATTCACAGAAAAATTTTACCTTGCTAATTCATTGAAAACACACCAAAATGGACTGTATCAGACTGATAAAGAAAAATATCATATTTTGAACATAAATGCAATTGGACTAAATCAAGATTTAAAAATTCTTATACAGAAACTGATGGAGTTTTTCAAGCTGTTGTTAATCCAGAATAATGTGGAACCAAAATTGGCTACATGAGACAGAGTAAACTAAAAGAACTGCTATAAAATTTGTATGAAAACATTGCTAATGTTCAATGTTCTATTGTCTAGATTTAAAAAAATGTTTTTTCTCTTCTTTCCCTTGTTAGTCCAGACCTGTATTTCCATAGTGTAATCATTTAATTTCTGTTTTTTTGTACCTTAAATAGGATTAGAAGATGTCATAACACATGTAGAAATTCTGACTAAATATGTTCTGTAGACTCCATGAATGCTAAAATGACTATAATAAGCAGTTCTTCAAAATCAAAAGGCCCTCCCTTATGTTATTTAAACTGACTGTAATATTGTTAAATATTGTCAATTTTTAAACCAATACTCTAAAGAATGCTTTCACAGGTTAAAGGAGCTTTTGACAACCAAAAATCAAAATCCAAAAATCTGTCTAATATTGTTTCAGGGGAATATATGTGTGTGTGCGTGCGTGTGTGCTGGTGTATGTATATGTGTATATATTAAAAAAGACATCATTGAGAGATTCCCTGAAGCCTCATTGAAAAGGATCCTATGTAGTTCTCCTTACATAGTCCTTGTGCTGCTAAATTACAGAGAGTTAAGACCTGGATACACCTCTTCCAATTGAAGAAAGCTACTGCTCCTACTTGGACAGTTCTACCAACTAAAAGACTCTGACTAAAATTCAAAAATCGCCAGGAAATGAAATCTGGTGTGGACAACTCATCCCAAGATCCAGGACCAGGCCTGTAAACCCTTTATTCCCAAACACTGGACCACATAAATAGAGATGCAATTCTCAGACTTTTCATATTTCTTTATCTAGTATTTGCTGTCCTTTTGTCTTACATGCCTGTAAGGTCTGTGGACTAATAACTTTCCCTTGGTGAAGGAATGTTATTGAAATTATTGCTTTGTGCCTAACCCTCATTGTTTTTGAAGTAGCTTTGTTCTATCAGTTACATTTTATTAATTGACAATCACAGATTTGTATAGGTAAACATTTCTATGTGTTTTAACTTAAAACTTTCCTTTATATTTTTCTTATCACTATTTTAATAATCATTGTGTTATTTGCCATACTCATTCTTCTTTACTCATATATGTCCTTACTTAAGGGACCCTATTTTAATTTCTAGGTCATTTGTATACTAATTGTTTTTGTTTATTTCTTCTAGACAATTTTCCTCCATTATAAAGACTTTCTTAAGTTATTTGTTACTATGCCTCATAATAACTACTGAGGACTGAAAAGATACTGCTTTTGTTAAATTAGCTCAATCAGTAGCAAATGCCTCTTGTTCTTGGACAAACAGGATTGGTGAAGTAAAGGAAGATATACACAAAGTACACCAACAAGCACTATGGCTACATTCAGCTCCCAATGAAAATGCCATTGGTATCCGACCTGTTTAGTTAACTCCCACAAGGGATAGGATCATGATTATTAACATTACTACCAATTAGAATAACTGTATTAATAATCATTGCAATCATGTTGGCATAGTCAAATTATTATGAAATGTGTAGCCAAGGTCAGGCAAAAACATATCCCGAAACAACAAATGTATATTGACGCTGTATACTTTTGTAACACGGTGGATGGGTCCTGCACCTTGAACTA
Source organism: Dugong dugon (assembly GCA_030035585.1). Taxonomy (NCBI): domain Eukaryota; kingdom Metazoa; phylum Chordata; class Mammalia; order Sirenia; family Dugongidae; genus Dugong; species Dugong dugon. The sequence goes on along the minus strand of CM057462.1, from coordinate 13,163,695 downwards.
ACTTTCCTGAAAAGGCCAAGTTATTCCTTCTCAGTTTGGTTCAGGTGTCCAATGAAGGCATCCAGAATCTGCAAAGCATGGTGAAAACCAACACAGAATATAGTGAAGAACCAAACAGTATCTGGCAGAGATTACAGGTGCATGGTGAAGAATGAGATGGTATTTGGCAGACAGTACAGACAATAAACCTGAACAGCAAAACCCAAATAGCCATGAATTTAAAGACCTAAAACTTATGGGCCACCATCTAGGAAAGCCAAGTCCATGCTGAAGATAATGTAGGGCCAGAAGCAGAATCAATGCTGAAAATAATGTAAGGCCATACAAAAGACAATGACAGTATGATCAAAGGAAGTTCAGCTGAAATCCTTGATCAAAAGAAGGGATTGATCTGGAAAATGGAGACCTCCTAAATCTTATAGGGCTTAGTCATGGTAAGAAAGCTAGGATAATGTCCAATTTTCCTTTCCCCTAGTTATATGATAGAAAAACTGGTACAAGTTTCTCCACTGGTTAGTAAATAAGAGTACCTAGGTAAAACAAAGAAGGAAATGCCCCATGATGCATGTTGTCTGATTTAAGTTAAAGGTTGGGGTCCTGGTATTGTCTCATGAAGAACCCATACATAGATCAAGAGGCAGTCGTTCAAATAGAACAAGTGGATACTGCGGGGTTTAAAGCCAGGGAACGTGTGCACCAGGGTTGTATACTTTCACCATATTTATTCAATCTGTATGCTGTGCAAATATCCTGAGAAACTGGACTATATGAAGAAGAATGGGTCATTAGAATTGGAGGAAGACTCAATAACCACCTGCAATATGCAGATAACACAACATTCCTTGCTGAAAGTGAAGAGGACTTGAAGCACTTACTGATGAATATCGAAGACTATAGTCTTCAGTATGGCTTACACCTCACCATAAAGGAAACAAAAATCATCACAATTGCAACAATAAGCAACATCATGATAAATGGAGAAAATATAGTTGTCAAGGATTTCAGTTTACTTGGATTCACAATCAACACCCATGAAAGCAGCGGTCAAGAAATCAAAAGACACATTGCATTGGGCAAATCTGCTGCAAAAGACCTCTTTAAAGCGTTAAAAAGCAAAGGCCACTTTAAGGACTAAGGTGCACCTGACTCAAGCCATGGTGTTTCCAATTGCCTCATATGCATGCAAAAGATGGACAATGAATAAGGAAGACCAAGGAAGACTTGATGCCTTTTAATTATGGTGTTGTTGAAGAATATTGAATGTAACATGGACTACCAAAAGAACAAATAAATCTGTCCTGAAAGAAGTACAGCCAGCATGCTCCTTAGAAGCGAGGATGGCGAAACTTTGTCTCACATACTCTGGACATGTTATCAGGAAGGACAAGTCCCTGGAGAAGGACACTATGCTTGGTAAAGTGGAGAGTCAGTGAAAAAGAGGAAGACCCTCAACGAGATGGATTGACACAGTGGCTGCAACAATGGGCTCAAGCATGACAATGATCAAGAGGACAGTGCAGGACCAAGTAGTGTTTCATTCTATTGTACATAGGGTCGCTATGAGTCGGAAGAAACTCGATGGCGCCTAACAACAAAAACACACACATATTCATATGCATATATATAGAGAGAGCCTAGCACAATGGTTAAGTGCTAGGCTGCTTACTGAAAAGCTGGAGTTTCATACCCACCAGTGGCTCCGAGAGAGAAAAGACCTGGAGATCTGCTCCTGTAAACATTCCAGCCTAGGAAATCCTATGGGGGCATTTCCCTTGTGTCATATAGGGTCGCTATTGGTCGGAAATCACTCAAAGGCATACAACAATATACATATATATTTTAATAATAAACATTACACATATTATCAAACATATTATTGTAATAAAATAACACCATATATTGTAAAATTATTGTTATAATAATATTACAGTAAAACATATATAAACATATATAAATATATATGTATATAAATAAAACATTATTAGACAACCAAAAAACCGACTCATAGTGACCCTATAGAATAGAGTAGAACTTCCCCGTAGGGTTTCCAAGGAGTGTCTGATGGATATAAATTGCTGACCTTTTGGTTAGCAACTGAGTTCTTAACCACTGCGCAACCACTGGATAGAGAAAGGAAAAATTGTCCAATAGAAAGATAACAAGGAATATGAATAGGCAATTCACAATGTAGGGAAACAAGAAAAAGAATGAAAAGAAACCTGTGCTTGCTCTGCAGGTCCGCTTCCTGGGGGTGGTGTCCAAAGGTCAGGCAACGCTGGTGGTGATGGAATTGATGGCTCAAAGGAACCTGAAGAGCTACCTCTGTTTGCTGCAGCCAGAGGCTGAAGTGAGTTGCCTCTAAGGTACCTGGCAGGGCACTTGCTCCTGGCCCAGAGCATGCGTATTACTGAACATGACCCTGTGTTTCAACTTTAGAACAACCCCGGCCGCCCTCCTCCAACCCTGCAAGAGATGATTCAAATGGCAGCAGAGATTTCATGTGGGATGGCGGACTTGAATGCCAAGAAGTTTGTGCACCGGGACCTTGTAGCTCAAAACTGCACGGTGGCTCATGATTTCACTATCAAAACTGGAGGTTTGTTTTCTGCTTGGAAATGTCTGAGCAAGTCCAAGTTTGATTTCAGAAGGACTTTTCTATCACTGAGTCACTATATTTTTTCCAAAAACGAAAAGGGACAGGATGATGGATGAGGGCTCAGTCTTCAAATTGTAATTTAATTGCATTAATTCATTAACTCAGTCACTCATTCACTTCTTCAAAAAATATTTCTTGTGTGCCTGCTATGTGTAGACATTATAGTAGGTGCTAAAGATCCTACAATGAATAAGTCACCACTTTCCTGTCCTCATACAGTCTATCTATTCCATCTGGAACAGTAGACATTGGCCACATGTGGCCGTTAAAATCTATTAAAATTAAATAAATTAGACATTTGGCTACTCAGTCACACTGGCAACACTTCAAGAGCTCAAAAGTCACGTGGTTGGTGGCTATCATATTGGACAGCACAGCTATAGACCATGTCCATCATCAAGGAAAGTTCCATTGGACCACGCTGTTCTAGGTGAACAATAGTTAACAATTATATAAACAACATCATTAAGACTAGAGAAAGAGCTCTGAAGGAAATCAAGAGTTCTGTGATGGAGAAAACCCAGGGGTAGTGGTGGCTTAAGAAACCCCTCTACATGGAGATAACATTTGAGTCAAGACATGCAAGATGAGAAGAAGCTGGCCTGGGTGGTTGTATGCTAGGTGGTGGGCACAGCACATGCAAAGACCAGGAGCCTGGAAGGAAGTCTGATATAGTTTGAATAAAATGAATGTAGAGGGGACCAGAGCAGCATGAGATGTGAGTTTAAGGAGAGGCAGGAAATGGACCTGGAAAGATCTTGCAAGTCATGTAAAATCATTTAGACATTATCCTACTTAGCCAATGGGAAGCAGGAGGTGTTGTGATCCTATTTATGATCCCAAAGGTATTATTTTACATAGTCAATGGGAAGCAAGAAGTCATGTGTCCCATTTATAATCCCCAAAGACATTTTCCTACATAAGCATGGGAAGTAAGAAGCAATATGATTCTACTTGCGATCCCAAAAGAAATTTCCTACATAGCCAATGAGAAGCAGGAAGTGACATGATCCTGTTTACGGTAGCTTGTCTTGGACAATGCGACGTCAAAGGGTCATAGTGGGAGAAGGGTCCTGGAAGTGAGAGATGGTGGAGGAACCTGGGTGGAGTCAGGATGATGGAGGGTAGTGGATGATTAGAGAGAGATGCAGATGGAAAGTGGACAGGACTCACTGTTGCCTTCCATGTGTGTATGGTAAGTGAGTATGTGCATAAGTACGTGTGTATGTGTGTGTACATGTGGGTTCATGTGTGTATAGGCGTGCGTGTGTATGCGTGTTTGAATGGGTGTGTATCTGTGTATAAGTGGATAGGTGTAAATATGCATGTGCATCCATGTGTATATGCATGTGTGTAGATATATGGTATATGTTGTGCATGGGTGCATGTGTGCATGGGTATGCATGTTGATATGGAGACCCTAAAAACAAGACAGAAGTGTCTGACCAGAGTAAATTAAGCTGAAATAGGGTTCAGGTTTGAAATCCATTTTGTGTTAGAAAACCTGTGGAACCAGGTTTGCCTGTTATGAAAATGTGGTTTATTTCTTTGTAACCAAGCCAAAACTCTTGGTGCCAGTTTATTTCCAAGTGGCTTTTATGTAACTGTGAAGGTTCTGTGAACTCCTTATGGTAATTAAGTGGCAACTAACCAACAACACACCTGTATCACGAAGTAGATGCTATCTTACTTCACCAAACATCAATCAGAATTTTGTTAGCTTGTTTCCAAAGGAGGCTTAACCCAAGAATCTTGTCTCTAAGGTTTGTTCCCAAGGAGTCTTAAAATAAAACTTGTAAGCCACCAATCAATCTAATGTCACTAAGTAGGCAACTAGTCAACAAAGCTCTGTAAATCAATTGTTATTGAGGCGTCTCACTTTCTTATCCTGCCTTTGACAATGATGTGCCTTTACTTCCTTCTGTAATAGTATATTAGAAACTCCTTGATTGTGATTCAGTGGATTCTGCTAATCTCTAGTCCCTGGTTCACACTAGTGTGGCCCTCATTGCAATGATTGTCTTTGTCTTGGCCTAATATAAATCTTTTCTGACTTTGAGTCTGGGGTATTTTTCCTCTATGATGCGGTGTATGAGTGAGTGTGTGAATGGGTGTGTGTGTGTGTATTCAGTGTGCATGTGTATGAGTGTGTTTGTATATATATATGAAAGGATTTCTGTATATATGTGTCATGGTTTGAATTATGTCCCCCCAAAAAATGTGTGTATCAATTTGGCTAGGCCATGATTCCTGGTACTGTGTGATTTTCCTGTATGTTGTAAACCTGCCTCTATGATGTTAATGAGGGAGGATGGGTGGCAGTTGTGTTAGTAAGGCAGGACCTGATCTACAAGACTGGATTGTGTCCTGAGGCAATCTCTTGAGATATAAAAGACAGAAGTGAGCACTGAGATAGGGCGACCTCATACCATCAAGAAAGCAGTGCCGGGAGCAGAGTGCATCCTTTCGACCAGGGTCCCTGTGCAGAGAAGCTCCTAGTCTGGGGGAACACTGAAGAGAAGAAGGCCAAGAGAGAGAAAGCCTTCCCCTGGAGCTGAAAGCCTTCCCCTGGAGCTGACACCCTGAATTTGGACTTTTAGCCTACTTTACTGTAACGGAATAAATTTCTCTTTGTTAAAGCCATCCACTTGTGGTATTTCTGTTGTAGCAGCAATAGATGACTAAGACAAAATGCATGTGTGTGTATGTGTGTACGTTTATGGGGTCCATGTGTATACGTGTGTGCATGTGTGCATGGCTGCATGTGTATGGGTGCATTCGAGTGGCTTCTGTGTCACTCTCTCAAATGTTGTTCACAGGTCCTTTGGTGTGGTCCTTTGGGAAATCACCAGCTTGGCAGAGCAACCTTACCAAGGCCTGTCTAACAAGCAGGTATTGAAATTTATCGTGAATGGGGGTATCTGAATCTACTGGACAATCGTCCAGAGAGAGTGTAAGTATAAAAAGGGTGTGAAATGTGCAGAGTTTTCATGGAAAAGGCATTGCTCTTTACACAATGCCTATATTTGCATAGCCTATCTTTTCATGTGTGCTTGTATTTGCACATTCTGTCTTTTCATATATGCTTTATGTGTCTTTATAATGTGAATTCCAGAACACTTAATTGTGCTCATGAGGAACCTGTACATAGACCAAGAGGTGGTCGTTCAAACAGAACAATGGGATACTACATGGTTTAAAATCAGGAAAGGTGTGCGTCAGGGCTGTGTCCTTTCACCATACTTATTCAATCTGTATGCTGAGCAAATAATCCGGGAAGCTGGACTATATGAAGAAGAATGGGGCATCAGGATTGGAGGACAATTTATTAACAACCTGTGATATGCAGATGACACAACCTTGCTTGCTGAAAGTGAAGAGGACTTGAAGCACTTACTGATGAAGATCAAAGACCACAGCCTTCAGTATGGATTGCACCTCAACATAAAGAAAACAAAAATCCTCACAATTGGACCAATAAGCAACATTATGATAAACAGAGAAAATACTATAGTTGTCAAGGATTTCATTTTACTTGGATTCACAATCAACACGCATGGAAGCAGCAGTCAAGAAATCAAACGACATATTGCATTGGGCAAATCTGCTACAAAAGACCTCTTTAAAGTGTTAAAAAGCAAAGATGTCACTTGGAAGACTAAGCTGGACATGACCCAAGCCATGGTATTTCCAATCGCCTCATATGCATACAAAAACTGGACAATGAATAAAGTAGACTGAAGAAGAATTGATGTGTTTGAATTATGGGCTTGGTGAAGATTGTTGAATGTAAGAGGAAGACCCTCAACAAGATGAATTGACACAGTGGCTGCAACAGTGGGCTCAAGCACAGCCAGGATTATCAAAGACCTAAATATAAAGCCAAAAACTATAAAGTTGGTAGAAGAAAAAATAGGACCAACGCTACAGACCCTAATACATGGCATTAACAGGATACAAACCATAATCATCAACACACAAACCCCAGAAGATAAGCTAGATAACTGGGATCTTCTAAAAATCAAACACCTATGCTCTTCAAAAGACCTCACCAAAAGAGTAAAAAGAGAACCTACGGACTGGGAAAAATTTTTTGGACGGTACAAGTCAGACAAAGGTCTAATCTCTATAATCTACAAGAAAATCCAACACCTCTACAATGAAAAGACAAATAATCCTATTAAAAAATGGGCAAAGGAAATGAACAGACACTTCACCAAAGAAGCATTCAAGCAGCCAACAGACACATGAGGAAATGCTCGCGATCACTAGCTATCAGAGAAATGCAAATTAAAACCACAGTGAGATATCAACTCCCTCAGGGAGTTTGAGGACGTGGAGACTATCCCTCTGGATAAATCCTTCCACTCCAAAGGGAAACCAGCACAACTTGTACAAGGAAAGGTCATGGAAGCTCCAAAAACACATCCAAACTCCCTGAGGGACTGAATTGCCGGGTGGAGGGCTGTGGGGACCATGGTCTCGGGGAACATCTAGCTCAGTTGGCATAACACGGTTTATAAAGACAATGTTCTACATTCTACCTTGGTGAGTAGCGCCTGGGGTCTTAAAAGCCTATGAGCAGCCATCTAAGATTCTCCACTGGTCTCATCCCTTCGGGAGCAAGGGAGAATGAAGAGAACAGGGTACAAGGAAAAGATTAGTCTAAAGGACTAATGGACCACAGCTACCAAGGCCTCTACCAGACTGAGTCCAGTACAGCTAGATGGTGCCCGGCTACCACCACTCACTACTCTGACCTGGATCACAACATAGGGTTCTGGACAGAGCTGGAGAAGGATGTAGAACAAAATTCTAACCCACAAAAAAAAAAAAGACCAGATTTACTGGCCTAAAGGATACTGGAGAAACCCCGAGATATGGTCCCTAGATACCCTTTTAGCTCAGTGGTGAAGCCACTTCCAAGGTTCACTGTTCAGCCGGGGATTGGACAGCCCCATAAAACAAAACGGGACTAATGAGGCACAGCAGTCCAGGGAAGGAAGAAGGGGCCAGAAAATCTGGTGTTAGGGAACCCAAGGTTGAGTAAGGACAGTGCTGATGTGTTGTAAAGTTGTCAACCCTTATCATAGGGCAACATGTGTACTGTTTAATGAGAAACTATTTTGTTCTATAAACCTTCATCTAACGTGAGAATAGCAGCACAATTGGAAGAGCATAGTCGATGTCACTGAACTGTGCATGTAGAAATTTTTGAAATGGTGTATCTTTGGCTATGTATATTTTCACCAAAAAGAAAAAAAGGTCAAGACGGGAGAGGGTTGACATGTTGTGGGGGTCGTTAACCAATGTCATAAAACAATGTGCATACTACTGCTTAATGAGAAACTTTGTTCTGTAAACCTTCACCTGAAGTACAATAAAAAAAAAAAGTTTACAAAATAAAAACCAGTCAGGGGGTGAGATTTGGCCCATGGGCTGGAGTTTGCCAATCCTTGCCCTAGAAGGAGTTAGAGTGGGGAAAGGAAGAGGTAAAATTGAAAGCACACCCCCTCTGCACTTATCCTGAGTGTTCTTGGCTGAGTAAAGTCACAGCCCTGGAAGTCCCAGGTGGCCTGTAAGGATGCATGGCTGGGACCTTTTGTGCTGCAGGGCTCATTGAAGATTTATATAGCATGCATGTGCAGAGGAGAACCCCCACACCAGCATGTCTCTGTCACGTAGATGCTGTTTGGCCCAGTTGATGGCAGGGACTGCTCAAGGACGACCTGCACCCCAACTTTCCAGAAGTTTCCTTCTTGCACAGAGTAGAGAACAAGGCTCCTGAGAGTGAGGAACTTGAGATGGAGTTTGAGGACATGAACATCCCTCTGGATAAGTCCTCCCACTCCAAGAGGAGTGGAGCTTCTCAGCACAGGACCTCGGGTCCAAAGGATGCACTATTCTCCTAGCTCTTGTTTCTTGGTGATATGAGGTCCCCGTCTCTCTGCTCACTTCTCTCTTTTATATTTCAAAAGAGATTGGCTTAAATTACAGATTAATCTTGTAGATTGAGTTTACATAACTGCTGCTAATCTCATCAATATTATAGAGATAGGATTTACAACACACAGGGAAATCACATCAGATGACAAAATGGTGGACGATCATACAATACTGGGAATCATGACCTAGCCAAGTTGACAGATACTGTTGGGGGACACAATTCAATCCATAACAGGGTGCAAGGGGTTTCCTCGGCTGCTGGACTTCTGGCAACCATGGCTTCAAGCCAAGATGTCATATTTTTTCTAGTAGATGGAAAGAAAGCACCTATTTTTACAAAGATTTATTTTTTGGCGGGGTGGGGGGTGGTGGTGGTGGTGGTGTCTGAGCTACAGTATAAAACCTAAAACTTGTTTGTGGAATGGAAGTTTGAAAGGAAAAAGCCTGTTGCAGCAGAAGTCCAAGCATTAGAGCTTCAAGGTTCTTTTCCATGCAGGCTGAAGGACTTTTTTTTTTTTTTAATTTTCACAAAATCATTTCCTCAAGTTGACCAATATCTGCTGCTTTCAGAAGATAAGAGTCTGCAGTTTGGTGTGTGCTTATGTGTGTGTGCATGTGTCCAGGTTAGACACAGGTTGTGTGTGTGTGTGTGTCTGTGTGTGTGTGCGTGCAAAGTACTCATGCTGGGTTGACACTTTGGGATTTTCTTCCTTCCTTTCTTCCTCATCCACTGGGAGATTATGCCCAAGACAGAATCTTCTTGTGTCTGAAGTGAGCCTCAGGACTCTTCTCTCCCTTAACTTTGGTGAAAAATGTTTTCCAGGAGCTGAGGGAGTAACATTTAGTTTGGATTGATGGATCTTCTCAAGACCAATCAAAGCTATGACAAAAAGGAAAAAAAGGAACTGAGATGATAAAATGTTTTCAGAATATATTTGTAACATATTTAATTTTTTAAAATGTGCAGCATTAACCTCATGAGTTATCAACTCTGACTCTTTCTCTTTCCTGAGGGGTCGTGGAGTGAGTGGCCTCTTTGTTTGGTCTTAAAGTCATCCACTTTCAGGGAATAAAGCCACATTAGCTGCTAACCCTTTTGGACTTTTTAGGTGCTGTTCAGGGTATGGGTGACTGTCTTACAGATGGTTTAGTTGTGACAGCACCGACTGCCAGAAATTCCTGCTCAGTTAAGCTGGTAGCGACCCAGAGCTGAGCCCTGCCTTTGCTGGCATCTGTGGCTCTGTGGCCCTTTGGTTCTCTACGGGTACCACAGGCGCTTCCTTTCCTGGGTGTGCACTTGCAGTTACTGTGCAAACACCACAGCATCCGATCCGAAAGAGCAACCTATGCAGATGAATTTTTGAGACCACGAAACAATATAATGCAAGATGTACTGAAAACACCTCTTGGTTCCCTCGACACTTTTTTCCCCCACAAATCATTGGTTTATTAGGAAGTACTTTCCTTCACTATACAGCATACATATCTCTATTATATACGATAAAGTTAAATACTGTCTATTATGCTTGTAAGTAAGGTCATTTTGTTTTTCCTTGCTTCTTCTTTTTCTCTAAGTTTTAAAATCACTACTCTGGAAGTTAAAGAAAACTACCCCCAGGAAGGCAGAGAGGAGGCCAGTTGTGGCTCAATCTACAAGCTAATGGCAAGAAGCATGGAAATGTTAATACTGTATTATTTAAATATTTACATGGGCTGAAAACAAAGAAAAATGAGTCCCTTCACTTGAAACAGATGATTTCATTTTTTCCAACGCTAGTCATCCAAAAAATAATGCTTCTGAATCAGATGGGAAGGACTGAACAGGTAGGAGTTGCTCTGCACCCAGCAACCTCAGACGTGCCAGGCGTGGGCAGAACTCTCAGGTGCCTATGGCATTGTAATCTCAAGGAGAGTGGAGTCTGGAAGCGAAGTCAGCAAAGGACCTTCACACCACCCCGGAATCGCAGATGGAACTGAATTCATATTTTCTTCTCTTTGGGAAAAGAACCACAGCTGCTAAAATAAAGGACACAGTGAACTCTTTTCCTTTGGTTCCTCAAAGCCATAACCCACAGGTTATCCCTGAGTGCATTTCCTCACAAGTCTTTGCTTTCTTCTCCTCTTCTTAAGAGTTGTGGGACTAAGACTGGAATAGAGGCGTAATCACAACCTCCGAGCCTTCTCGGTTCTTGGTTAAGAAAACAGTGAGACACAAATCCCAATGGCCTGTTGCTATCTTATTTATATGATGTGAGAAATCACAACGTGTACAACACTGCCAGTGAGACTCAGTGATTGGATACAAGAAGGAAGAGTATAAAATTTATTTTTGCCAAATTCATTTTGTAAATAGAAGGGGATTTATCCGTGTCACGGATTGAATTGTGTCCCCCCAAAATATCTGTCAACTTGGCTGAGTTATGATTCCCAGTATTGTATGATTGTGTAATCTGACATGATTTCCTTATGCATTGTAAACTCTTTATCACTATGATGAGGTTATATGTGATCTCCTTATGTGTTGCAAATTCTATCACTGTGACGAGGTTATACTGATGAGGTTTACAAGATTAGATAGTCTCTTCATCCAATCTCTTTTGAGATAAAACAGAAGCGAGCAGAGATGCATGGGAACCTCATACCAGCAAGAAAGCAGTGCCGGGAGCAGAGGGCATGGATTGGACCTGAGTTTCCTGCGCTGAGATGCTCCCAGACCAAAGGAAGACTGACATATTACAAGGACCTTCCTCCAGAGCTGACAGAGAGAGAAAGCCTTCTCCTGGAGCTGACGCCCTGAATTTGGACTTGTAGCCTACTAGACTGTGAGAGAATAAACTCTTTGTTAAAGCCATCTACTTGTGGTATCTTTGTTAGAGCAGCACCAGATGACTAAAACAAGCGGTAAATCATAAAACACGTAGATAACAGATGTCTTGTACTTTTCCACCTACTCGCCACCCTCTCAGTTCTTCCCTCGCCATATCACAGCTCTCTTCCTTCAGCCTCTTCTCGGCTTTGTTCTCTCCGCATGACCTCGGCTTTCTTCAGCACTCCCGGCTCCACTCGGCTCTCTTCGCTTAGTTTCGGTTCTCTCCGCCACAAATCGGCTTGGCTCGGTTCTTCCCTCCACTCCCCGGCTTTTCTCCGGAATCTCCACCTGATCTCGGGTCCTTTCGCCTCCTTCCGGGCCTCTCCGCTTGGTTTCGGCACTCTCCGCCTCTCTGCCACTCCTCGGCTTGGTACGGCTCGGCTCTCTCCGCCTAGCCTTGTCTTTCTCCGCCATTCCCTGGCTCTTATCGGCAATCTCCGCCTGATCTCGGCTCCCTTCGCCTCTCCACGACTCTACTCGGTTCTCTCCGCTTCGCTTCGGCTTTCTGCGCCACTCTTCCGCTGATCTCGGCAATTTCTGCCGTGTCTCGGCTCTCTTGGTTCCTTCTGGTCTGTTCTACTAAGCTCGCCTCTGTATGCCTGTCCTCGTCTTTCTAGGTTTCTCACTGCCTCAGTTCAGCCTTCCCACAGCCTTGGAAACCCCATGGGGCAGCTGTACTCTGTCCTATAGAGTCTCTAAAAATCGGGATTGACTACATGGCAACTGGTTTTTTGGTTTAAGGCTTTTTTGTGTGTGGAGGAAATAAAGACAATAGCTAGACCCCAAGTCCAAGGGAAAGTGTCTGAACGTCCCGGCCTCTGCGTCCCCACAGGGAACTCGGTCCTTCCAGTACCGAGTGGCTCAGAGCGCAGAAGCGGAACTGCGCGTGCGCGGCTGGCAGCCATAGTTGTAGAGGTCCTGCTGTTCTGTAAGGTTCGTTTTCGCTGCCGTGGGCGTCCGGCCTGGCCTGGTACCAGGTATAGCCCGCCAGACAACAAGGCCCCGTTGGGGTTCTAAGGAAGTGGTTCTGCTCCTGCGCAGTCCTGGCTCTCCGGCCTCCCTGAATGGTCCAGAGCCGCGGGACCTCCGCTAGCCGGACTTCGCCTGGAGCCTCCCGCCGCCGTCGCCGGCTCTTTTCCGCCGCTTCGGACTCGGCGGCCGGCGCAGTGAAGCGCCTGCTCTGACAGCCTCGGTTCACTACTCCCGCGCCCGCCGGGCGGCTGCTTTCTGCACGGCCGGGGTCGGGATGGCCAGGTAGGTAGCATACCCCTAGGTCTGTCAGTGAATTAATAGGTAAGATCGTGTGCATCACGGGCACGCACAAGCGTGGTGGAGACCATCGGTATCAGCTTTAGCTGGGAGTTTGTGAGAAAATACAGAGTCACAAGCCTCTGCGAAACCCAGGATAGTTTGACGCTAAATGCACTGCTCCTACCTCTTCCAGTTTGCCCTGCACGATGCTTCATTGCTTTTCTGTGCGTCAGCAAGCAAGGACTTAAGTTATCGGTCGTTACAAAAAAAGTAAGATTACTGTGAAGCATATCCGCATATCCTCCGTCTCCCCCTGCCACCCCCCACCCCCACCACAGTTTAATTGTTACGGAGTCCCGGTGGCTAAGCGCTGGCTGCTTACCGAAAGGTGCGCAGTTTGAACCTACCAGCCAGTGGGCGGGAGAAAGATGTGGCAGTCGGCTTCCGGAAAGATTTATGGCCTTGGAAACTTTATGGGGGCAGTTCTGCCCTGTTTTATACGGTTGCTGTTAGTCGAATGACTGATGGCAATGAGTTTAGTTTTTGGTTTCATTGTTATCGGACTTTAACATAGATGAAGAATATAGAAACATGAAAGGAAAGGAAACTAGTACGTTCCATTAAGCACAGTATTTATTCCCACTTCAGGAGGAAAATATTAAGAGTCACATTTCCAGCACAGATGTGCCAAAGACAATAAGGCCAACCTGATGTGGCTGAACAAGGTAAACAGAAGACAAGCAGGTTATAGAGATCACACGTCCGGTGTTTCTCCAGAGTCCTAAACATCAGTTGAGACAGGATCTGTGCTGAATTGGATGCTAACGAGTCACCCATAATTTCTGCTACTTTAGAGCCACGCTTAATAGGTTGAAGGCTTCTTGCAGTAAAAACTCGGCCTGTTTGCATTGTTGGAGCAGCAAATATTGGGAATGAGGGCAAAATGAGAGGTGTGCATTATGGAAGTATTGAGAAATTTTCAACACATGGTGATCAGCCACATTACAGTGTTGCTGGGTTTACCTCATTATGCTAATTATTTTGGAACCGGCTCTTATTTGGAAAAATAACTTTTGGAAAGTGTTGATTTATAGGACATAAGTTTGAACATGAAGAAATAAAACAAATTGAAGAGTAAGCGTTTAGCATTTGTAATATAAATAGAGAATTTGTATTTAAAGCAAATGTAATAATGCAGAGTGAAGGTAGTGTGTATATCAAATCTTGAAGGTAAGAGTACAAAAGGGTACGATTTTACCTAGAAAAGATAGAAATACATATATGAATACTAAACAATCAAGCAGCAAGTGCATGTATTTGAAAATTAAAATGTATAATTTTAATTGTCCTGTTTGAGAAATCGTTGCCAACTCCAAAGCCATTAACATAATCTATTTTTGTAATGTTTAGAATTGTAATTTGATGGAGTTGCTATTATGGAATTAGTCTTGTTACTTTCTTTCCCTATTAATAACCACTTGGCCCAGATCTATTTACTCTCAAGAGTCCATTCTTACTGCAGTTTCTCAAATGAGATTTTATTTCTGCGAGTTATCCCTGCCTAGGGTTGGCATTTAATCTTTGAAATGCCCACATACCTCCCGACATCCCCACGACATCAATCCTATTTAGAATGAAAGCCATATATTTTACTTTTGGTAACAAGATCTTACATAATTAGGTTTCTGTGTAGCTCTCTATGGGAGAGGGGGGAAGGAGAGAGAAGATTTTAAAAGGAAGAAAGAAATGTTAATTGCAAAGTGGACAGGAAAAATACTGATTATATTTTACAATGATATAAATGAGAATTAAAAGAAAAAAAAGTTTAACTGCACATAATGAAAAAGTAAGGAGTCGTGATAGAGTCATTGACCAAACCTGAAAATATGTTCTCCCTGAATATTCACCCATGTTGGTATCAAATATAAATCCCCATATGAATTTAGAAGGGAACAGATGCCCAGGTAAAATCACGGTCTGAACCTTGGACCTCTGATACCCAGTGGAAATCAAGTTCAAATTTTCATGCCAGTCCAGGTATGGCTGCTTCTCATGCTCTAAACCAAACCCGTTGCCTTCGAATCAATTCCGACTCATAGGGACTCTACAGGACAGAGTAGAACTGCCCCATAGGGTTTCCAAGGAGCGCCTGGTGGATTCGAACTGCCGACCTTTTGGTTAGCTGCAGCTCTTAACCACTATGCCACCAGGATTTCCAAAGGAAACTGCCCCTGACACCGTTGTGATTCTCATGCTCTGTGATGAGGATTTCCTTGCCTTAAAGTTGAAACCCGCAGAGCCTCATGAAGAATGTAAATACTCTCAAGATGGAGCAATGCCTTGAGCTTGCGGGGAGCCCAGCCCAGGGAAAAAGGTGAAGCTAAGAACCTGTCACTTCCTACTTACTCAACACTGTCTCCCCCACCCCACCTCCCATATTCCATTTCAGGTCCCAGGTGTGGCTCAGGAAGAACTGATCCAGTCTAGGCAGCTGGGAATCTAGGTCTACCATCTTACACATCTGTAAACCGAAAGTAAGGATTTCAGCTGCTGATTGGCTTTATAGACAAAACATTATTCATCTGCCTCCAGACAGCCTAGTGGCCTTGCTTCCACTCCCATCCCTCTTGCCTTAACTGTCTTTTTGGGCTCAGAGAGGACTTAGACTTGCAGAGACTGGAGTCAGGAAATGGTGAGTACTACAGAGAACTGGGTTATTCTTAGCATAAAGGGTTGAGGCTAAATATGATTTGACGGGGAACCAACTGTGTGCTCCGTGTGCTCCATGCTGTATGTTTCTTCCATGATATAAAAGGTGGCAGAAAAGGCCAAGGTGTAAATCCTAAGAAAGTGCTATTGTCACAGGGCACTTTTCTCTACACATACGTGGTTTTTCAAGCCTTGAGTGCTTGGATCACCTTCCTTATGTAACTTCCAAGTTGGCATCGTGGGGTATTACCATTCCCACCCTGGGCCTTGGTGCTCTGTGTTGAATGGCAGAATCTTCTGAGCAGAGTCTAAAGATGGAGCAGCTCTGGCTGAGGAGGCTGAGCCCCAGGCCTTCCAGATCCATCCTTGTGCAATCACTGCAAACAGAGTTCTTGGCTTCCGCCAGGAACTGCAGGCTTTTCTGTATAGTTCTGACACTCTAACTCCAACTTTCACACAGTGTGATGGGGTAAAGAATGGGAGAGAGAGTTATTTAGGGAAGAACCCTAACTCTTTGTGGG
The DNA here is from genome assembly GCA_030035585.1 of Dugong dugon. Lineage (NCBI taxonomy): Eukaryota > Metazoa > Chordata > Mammalia > Sirenia > Dugongidae > Dugong > Dugong dugon. The sequence continues at coordinate 13,147,743 of CM057462.1, read as the reverse complement.
TCCTTTGAGAGGCTTGGCAGTCTCTCAGGAATGAGGCTGGAGAGTGAGTCCAGCTGGATCATGTGTGGGGTCTCCGAATCTATCATTTTTTTCCTCCAGCGGGTACTGGTTTTGGTTGAGGCCTTCAGATGCATGAGAAGCATGGTACCCAATCCAGGTCCCTGTTCTCCCAGCCTGTCTGTGCCTAGAGCTGGTATTAAACTCCTAACTAAGTTATTTTACTGATCCCTCCAATTTTGGATTAGAATCTAAGAGTGGGTTTTTTGTTTTGTTTTTTTGCTAAAGAAGCTCAGGATAGGTGATGGTTGTATTTAACTTCTCAGGGTTACAGTTTCCATTGGCAGCAAATTTTGGATTCAGATTGTTGTTTCTACTAAGAATTTTTCCATTTAATAGATATAAAACATTCTCACACGGAGGAATACCTATTTACTGATGTGAAAGTTACTCTAAAGCTTACCTAAATCTTGAGACGGATCTTTAAAATTCCTATTACATTTATCATATCATGCAGGAACTCCTAATGTTTTAAATCTTTCAGCCATTTTAGAAACATTCTGACTGAGATAAAGTGGAAGTCCAGACTGATGTCTGTGATCACTGTGTTTAAAAAGAGATCTCAGACTTAACATTTTCATGATTTGCTCAATTATATTAGACCATTTAATAACAGGCCCTAGGTGATTAAATCTTAAATGGTTTTACACGTTTGAATGGGATTTCCTTAGAAACACATATCACATTTGATTTATATTATGTTTAAAAGTAAAATTCAGTATATGCAAATTACTGTATTTTCCAATAGATAATACTTTCAAAGTTGAAATTTCATTATGAACTTAAAAAGGATACTTTATAAAGAGTTGTTCAAACTCTTGACTTCTCCAGACTGTTTTTTTCCCCAGCAGCTACCTTTAGGTAACTAACTTTATTGTAAAATTTCTTAAGCATCTTGTCAGTATTTATGTAAATGTAAGCAAATAGAATTAGAAATTTTTATTTCTCCTCCTTTGTTACCCATAGGATTATATGGAATTCACGTTTGGTTTTTACAGTTAACATTATTTTGGAGATTTTCTCATAACAATACATAGACAGCTTAAATGTAAAGTTTTTTTTTTTTTTTTTTTTTAAGCAAAAGGGAAGTTTTTTTTGCTATATATTCAAAAAGGCAAAAGTGAGAAATGGACAACCATGCTGCCACAGCCATGTCTGCCTGAATCCAAGGAAATATCACAGAACAGACAAAAGTGGGAAAATGGACAAGCATGCTGCTAGAGCCATGTCTGCCCGAGTCCAAAGAATATTACAGAATAGGCAAGAATGGGAAAACAGACAAGCATGCTGCCACAGCCGTGTCTGCCTGAGTCCAAAGAACATTACACAGTCATCAGTTATATTAACATTACCAATGGGAAAAAGCATTGAAAGTTTAGCCTTTTCAGATTGACTAGAAACGGTGATCCTACATTTTGAATTGTCTTTCTTAACAATCATTGGTACAGGTTTCAGTAATGAGAGTCAGGAGGGTCTTCATTGGTCCAACAAATTTCTATTCACTAAATGCTAATAGAAAAAGACAAGAGTAGAAAGTCTTTTGTCTTCTGTTTGATTGGCTTTATGTGAAAGTTCCCCTAAAAGATATTTTCCAAGACTATCTTAGCTATTGTCTTTATACCTCAAGGCCCAGTTGATGTGTCTTTGTGAGCCCAGCTCCAGCTGGGTCACGTTCTCTATGCTCAAGGAGAGGGAATAATAACTCCAATATTATTTCCTAAATCATTCCTTCCTTTTGATCGGAGATTGGAGGTAACAATGATCAATACCTGGACTTAGTCGAGCTCCTAGATGGTGGCCATTGTGACTCTTTAAACTCACAGTGCTGGTTTTCCACTGGATACCATATGGTTCTTCACCAAGATCTTAAGTAAGAGTGATGCTCTCATCAGTCGCATTGCTGAAGTGAGCAGACTCAATGTATATCAACATTTTAGCCCAAGGCTGCCTTTGCCTTTTATGTGTGTAAGACAACAGAGGATAAATTTTATTATGCCTAATAGTATCAGGATATAGACTAAGAATATTACTATTCCTTGCATTAGTGATTTAGCCTGTGTACTTATTCCTGATGGCAACCAACCAACCAAATCTGGTGTTTGTAAGGGTGTTACAGTGTGTAACCAAGTAGCTTGTTGTCTAATTCTATGTATACCTTGTTCTGCTTCTCCTGTGTTATTTATCTAAACGTAACGAGGTATTTGCTACAGCACAGACTACGCTAATAAAAAAATCTAAGGCTATTTTGTTATCTCATGTCACCTTGGCTTATGAGATCAGAGATTGCTGTTGTGCTTCCATCTCAACTGTTATTTGTCCCATAGTTACTGACAAATTTTCTTAAAGATTTCTCCACTTCAGATATAAGTAGGAATTAAAGCTACCAACCATACCCTGAATGTTGGACCAATGGGTTTTCTTCTGACTTTCATCTTATAGTGTCTTAACAATTTAACATTATCTTTCCAATATTTACTGGTATCATTACTATGAATATCTAAAGATAATCCTAAAGTTTCCAAAGTGTATTGTCCATGCATTCGTCAGTAATTTAAACAATTTACAATTGCACATGTAATTTCACTGTCAGTTGGAAAGAGATCATCTAAATTAGTATAATTGGGTCTACCACACAGAAACATTTATCCATAAGGAGCACACAAAGTTTGGCTACAGGAAACAGAAGGTACAGAAGAATTCACGTGTGACAACCAGATTTTCATTAGAGAATTCATGATTAGCAAGATAATACATGATGGACCTCTCTTGTACAAGGTCTTCAGTTAGTCTGTTCAAAATATATACTAAGTGTTCTTCCCAAGGGCAAGCTGCCCCTCCTTGGTTTACCTGTTAACAGTCATGGGTCACTTTCCCTGAAGCAGAAATGGAACCTAAGACAAAATGGAGTCTGAGCCATGAGGTCGATCTCCTCTGAGATTCTGGTTTAAGATACATAATTTTCTGCATCGTAAGAGGGTGACAGTTTGATTGCAAACATTAGACAGGTATTTCATACGACATTGTCTTAAAGACTGATGAAACTAATTACTAATTTACCCTAAACATAACTCTCAGTCTGATCTTTGAAGTTAGTTTCCTAAAACAGACTGAATTCTTCAAAAAAAAAGTACAATGCCCAGAGCACAATGGTCTTACTAGTTTATCTGGACCATTGTTTGACTCAAAATGGCTTTAGGAACCATTTTTTTTTTCCTCAAAGCTTGAGGTTCAAAAGGACACCCAAAGGCAATAGCCTGTGTGGGTTACCTCAACCTCCACGGGAACCAGAAATCTGAATTCCAGGAGAATTATATACAGCTCTCTCATCATTCTCTCCTTTAGATCATGATCTTGCTATAGATCGTCTTTCAAAAATACTCAACAAATGGTAATTGGGCATCATCTGGTTTTTAAGATCCCAGGCACTATACAACAAACTAGGAAGTGAAACAGAAACACTAATAATTATATTAGGCCAGTTGTCTGAAATAGCCAATGAAACCATGACCCTAAGGTCTTTGAACCAAGGAAACAAATCTCACGAGGTGTTTGTTTATACATAAGCCCATTTGTGACTGTTTTTCACGTGTCTCAACAGCAACTATATTCTGCAAAACCTCAGATTGAGTATTCATATAAATACAGCAGCATTTATCTATTAAGGCACAAAACTTTCTTCGGAGAACTAATAGGAAGTCTAATGCTGTTCTGTTTTATAAAATCATAGCTCAAATTTCAGATACTTCTCTGGTTATGATATTTACAGCTTTTCTAAGTTTACCAACAGGAACTTCTAATTCAAGAGTTACAATATTCAAACCCATTTGTTAGATAATTTAGGAGAAAGGAAAATGATTTCTTGTATCCAGAAAGTAGGATCTTAAAACATCAGCAGTATTCCCACATAAAACCCATAGTTTCCTTTCATTTACTCAGTCTTATGTAGTTAATTTCTGTTCCATGTGATCCTGGATCAGCCACAGTCTGTGAACTCATCCACTTCTGCATAAGAGTTCTGGAAATCTTGATTGAGTCTAGTCACAGTCTTTTTCACAAGTCCAATGTAGTCCATCTTTTTGTTGAGATATTTTGGTCAAACGTTTTCAGCAAATCAGCAAAGTATCTGCAGATGACAGAACTTAATATGGCCATGATTAATTCATAAACATAATATTCTTAATAGTGAAAGACCTGATAAAAATTGATTACAAGCACAATGTAAAGGCCAAATAAAATCAGTTTAAAAAACTTTAGATAAAAAATATTTCTAAATATAACCACTAACTGTATTCAAAGAGCTTCAGATATAATACATAATAATTTTGAGACAAAATACCATATAGTCAGGATATACCAAGATTATCAAATCTCTAAACGCCTGAATAGTAATAAAAAAACTTCATAGGTAAATGGTGTGAATTCCCCAATCAAACCATTGGCTTTGATGATGCTAGATTCAAAAAGATAAAGTTGTGACCAAGTTAACAATAAAGAAATAATAATAATATAGGTCACTGTGAAGCAATACTTAAGTTATTGAACCAAAGATCTTAAGGTAAAAACCTTAGCTTTCTTTTCTAAAAGCCATATGGCTTAGTATTCAGGCTCAGGAATCTTATTCTAATGAGAGGCTGAACGTTTGTATTCCGGGCAGATTTCACAAAGAAATTAGCCCTTTAACTCAAATCAAAGAAAATTTTATTATTTTAACAGCGAGAAACCAAATTCTTTGTTTTATATGCTACTTAACATAAAAACTCCTAAAAATCTCATAAACCATTAAACTTCAGTCAGATAAAACTTGACCATAGCAAATAAATTTCTTTCTCAATAAACCCCTTAAACGTTGCCTTTGTTGCATTTCTCTTATTGTGTATCCCTTTAAATGGCAAAAATGAACACACTCATTAGCGGACTTACATATACTTCCTCTTGTGGCATAACAAGCAAAAGTATATAAGTTAAATTATGACAAATATCTATTAACTCAATATCTAAGTTACGTAAAATGTCGGGAATTATTTTAAGCCTGTATATCATAAAACAACTGTTATTGAAAGAAGAGTCTATTTAAACATTCTAAGATTTCATTCAACTTTTACTGATATTTTTCCCAATCTAATTTTAGCTCTTAAAGATTTTATCAACTGGCTTTGGAAATCACAAAGTATCTGCTCAGTTGACCAATTTATTGATATGGATATAACCTTAAGTGTCTGGCTATGGCTGGAAACATTTTTCCAGGCCACTGCAGGTGTGTCTCTTCGTGATTTCTATTGTTTGACTTCTTAGAGTTCTCCTATAATAGAGGGAACTTGTTTACAGTTCTATGATTGGGATCCACCCAATTTCTGATAACTATAGCAAAGCAGCAATTTTTTTTATCTTTTGTCTTAAAACAGTCTTCACTTAGTTGGAAAGGGTCATTCAAAAGCTTCCCTGGAGCTACACGACCTTGGAGACTGGGGCGTCTGGGGGCTGAGAAGGCCTGATCTTGCCCTGCCCTCACTCTCTTGACCCTTGGTAGAAGACATTTACATATGTTTAAGTTGATGGAGGCATTTTGAAAGGTTGTCTTCCCTGTAAATACCAAAGCTCTTTAGCAATTTTGTAAATGAATCCATCAATTCTTGGCTAGCAAGACTGGGGCTGGGGATGTCATCCCAATTTGTTTACATATGTTTAAATTGACTTAGGAATTTTGAAGGACAAAAAATAACTAGTTTCTTTTTTACTGTTCTGGAACTGCTATTTTTACTTTAAGACAAAGCTATCCTTTTTCCTTGAATAAAACACATATAATATCTAGCTTAAGTTATTTAGAAAGGTTTCACTATTAAGATTGACATGGTATAAAATGTAAAGACCTTAGTGTACTTTTCAAATGGACCAATTTATATCAGAGTTTCTCCAAGTAGCTATTAAAAGTCTAAATCAAGACAGACACGAGACGATTAAAGAACTGAGGTTCTATGACCAGCCTTACAAAAAACACCAATTCTTAGCCATAACCACTGATCTAATACAAGACAAACTTAGATGCAATGCTGTAGACCAGAAGCAAGCGCTTAGAACAAAAGGAGACGGAAAGACCATATAAACTCACCAGACAATACCACACAAAACAAGGATATGGGGATCCTAGTTTCTTAAAGTATATACAGCAGTTTTTGGTAAGATCGACTCTATTCAATGGAAAAAACAGGTTCTAGAGCCTCAGATGGAGGAATATTAGACCCTTTGACAAAACCTGAGCATCAAGCAAAGTTCTCTAAAGGAAAGAAAGGACAACACAAATGAAACCTCGTTTTCCCAAAGTGGTCACTGAAATTCCAAATTACTTCTAGTATACTCAGTTTATAGTGTTTTTAAATATGAACCCCAAACCAGTGTCTCAGTAGTAGGGGTGAAATTCAGGCTTATTTATCAAAGATGTTAAGCAATAAGGTTCAAGCTTTTGGTTTCCTTTTTTTAAAATTTAATTCATTCTGCTGGCTAGAGACTTAGTCTCTTATTTTAGACCTTGAATAGACTAGTTCTTCCAAGTGGAAAGTAAAGTTACCGATGCTTTTAATTTTAACATTGTGATTCTTCATTGAGAAACTGTATCATAAAACAGGTACAGAACTACCACTTCTTTCTTAAATTTCATAACACAGGTCAGGAGCTGCCACATCCCCCTGAAAATTTGGCAAAACAGGCAAGAGCTGTGACCTCTCCCTGTGATTATGGCAAAACAGAACACTATTTTCCAGGTTTTCTCTGAGCCCCAAAAAGGGCCGAATTTTGTGGCTTATAGTGACTCAAAGCTCTTTGAAAATAGAATTACCTCTTTAATGTTTCAAACGCCCGAATCCAGACCTAAACTGCAGTTCACTTAAAGAGTTACTAAATGTCACTCACAACCAAACGATCAAACAAAAATCTAAGATTCTCCTTAAACAACCGTTTTTCAAACAAATATGCCAAACAAAGCTTAAGAAAACATGAGAAAGAACAAAAAGAATAAGCAAAGGCTCATTTTCCGAGAGCACTCACCCTGTTGATGTCAAAGGGACATAGAGTTGGGAACACGTAGGTCCAGAAGATAGGATCTCTCTTTGCTAGCTTCTGTTCCACAGTCCACGTCTGCTTGAGGTCGACTGGATTCGTAGCTTCAGAATCCTTGATGACTACGCCATTAACTGTTGTAGGGGAAAAACATCATAAAGTTTAGTAAAGCAAAAAGAAAGTTTTATTCAGCGTATATTCAAAAAGGCAAAAGTGGGAAACGGACAACCATGCTGCCACAGCCATGTCTGATTGAGTCCAAGGAAATATCACAGAACAGAAAAAAGTGGGAAAATGGACAAGCAAGCTGTTAGTGCCATGTATGCCGGAGTCCACAGAATATTACAGAATAGGCAAGAATGGGAAAACTTTAAATGTAAAGTTTTATAAGACTTCATAATACTGCATTTAATGGATCTTAGATTTTACTGTTTTTTTTTTGTTGTTGGTTTTTTTTTAACCTCACCACCATGGACACTTTAATAGTTCTCAATATTTTGTTTTACAAAACTTACTGTATTTTATAAGTGTAAATTTCTAAGATTTAGGCATAAAAAGTTTAGGAATCAAAGGCCTTGTGACCCAAGACAAGTTAAATCAAAATGAAGGGATTGTCAGATTACTTGGTAAAATTAGTATATGAAAATCACGTTTCTTTTCAGGTTTCAAATTATGTTTTAAGATTTTTATTACAGAATATAAACAATGCATGAAACTTTTCATGTAATGTTTTAATAACACTAATATGAACACCTGATTATAAATAACACTTGGAATGTTCTTAGAGCCTCCCAGTGAGTCCTGCCCTGATCTCATTAACCTGAAGGTAACTGTTGTTAGGTGTCATCAAGTTGGTTCTAACTCTTAGCGACGCTATGAACAACAAAACAAAATACTGCCTGATCCTGCGCCATGCTCACAGTCGTTGCTGTTTGAGCCCATTGTTGCAGCCACTGTGTCAATCCATCTCTTTGAGGGTTTTCCTTTTTTTCACTGACCTTCTGCCTTAATAAGCATGACGTCCTTCTCCAGGAACTGGTCCCTCCTGATAACATGTCCAAAGTATGTGAGACAAAGTCTCACCATTTTCGCTTCAAAGGGGCACTCTGACTGTACTTCTTCCAAAACAGACTTGTTCATTTTTCTGGCACCCAATTCTTCGCCAATGCCGTAATTCAGAGGCATCTTTCTTACTCCGTCTTCCATATTCATTGTCCAGCTTTTGCACGCATATGAGGCTATTGAAAATATCATGCCTTGGGTCAGGCACACCTTAGTGTTCAAAATAACATCTTTGTTTTCCAGTGCTTTGAAGAGGTCTTATACAGTAGAATTGCCCAATGCGATATGTTGTTTGATTTCTTGACTGCTGCTTCCCGTGGGCGTTGACTGTGGATCCAAGTAAAATGAAATCGTTGACAACTTCACTGTTTTCTCTGTTATCGTGAAGTTGCTTATCAGTCCAGTTGTGAGGATTTTTGTTTTTACGTTGAGGTGTAATCCATAGTGAAGGCTGTATACATTGATCGTTATCAGTAAGTGCTTCAAGTCCTCTTCACTTTCAGCAAACAAGGTTGTGTCGTCTGCATATTGCAGGTTGTTAATGAGTCTTTCACCAATCCTGATGCCACATTTTTCACATAGTTCAGCTTCTCGGATTATTTGCCCAGCATACAGTTGAATAAGTATGGTGAAAGGGAACAAGCCTGACACACACCTTTCCTGATTTTAAACCATGCATTATCCCTTTGTTCTGTTCTTACAACTGCCTCTTGTTCTTTGTACAGGTTCCTCATGACCACAATGAGCTATTCTGGAATTCCCATTCTTTGCAGTATTTTCCGTAATTTGTTATGATCCACACAGTTGAATGCCTTTGCATAGTTAATAAAACACAGGTAAACATGTTTCTTATATTCTCTGCTTTTAGCCAAGGTCCCTCTGATACCAGCAGTGATATCCCTCGTTCCATGTTCTCTTTTGAATCTGGCTTGAATTTCTGGCAGTTCCCTGTCGATGTTTAACTGCAACTGTTTTTGAATTATCTTCAGTGTGTGTGATATTAATGATATTGTTTGGTAATTCTCACATTCTGTTGGATCACCTTTGTTTAGAATAGGCACAAATACAGATCTCTTCCAGTCAGTTGGCCAGGTAGCTGTCTTTCAAATTCCATGGCATAGATGAGTACATCCAGCACTGTATTTGTTTGTTGATACATTTCAATTGGTATTCCTTCAGTTCTTGAAGCCATGTTTTTGACAGTGCCTTCAGTGTACTTTGGACTTTCTCATTCAGTACTATCAGTTCTTGATCATATGCTACCTCCTGAAATTTTTGAACATTGACCTATTCTTTTTGGTACAGTGACTCTGTGTAGTCCTTCTGTTTTCCTTTGATGCTTCCTGCTTTGTTTAATATTTTCCCCATAGAATGCTTCAAAATTGCAACTTGAGGCTTGAATTATTTCTTCAGTTCTTTCAGCTTGAGAAATACCGTGTGTTCTTCCTTTTTGATTTTCTAACTCCAGGTCTTTGCACATTTCATAATAGTGCTTTACTTTGTCTTCTTAAGCCACTGTTTGAAATTTTCTGTTCAGCTCTTTTACTTCATCATTTCTTCCATTCAGTTTAGCTACTCTGCGTTCAAGAGCAAGTTTCAGAATCTCTTCTGACATTCATTTTAGTCTATTCTTTCTTTCCTGTTTTTTCAGTACCCTTTGGTTTCTTCATGTATGATATCCTTGATGTCATTTCACAACTCGTCTGGTGTTCAGTCTTCAGTGTTCAACACATCAAATCCGTTCTTTACATGGTCTCCAGATTCAGGTGGGATATACTCAAGGTTGTATTTTGGTTCTCATGGACTTCTTTTAATTTTCTGTAGCTTCAACTTGAACTTACATATGAGCAATTGATGGTCTGTTCCACAGTTGGTCCCTAACCTTGTTCTTACTGATGATATTGAACGTTTCTATTGTCTCTTTCTACACATGTAGTCAGATTTGATTTCTGTGTATTCCATCTGCTGAGAGCCACGTGTATAGTTGCCATTTATATTGTTGAATAAAGGTATTTGCAACGAAGCAGTCGTTGGTCTTGCAAAATTCTGTCATGCTATCTCCAGCATTGTTTCTATCACCAAGGCTGTATTTTCCAACTACCAATCCTTGTTTTCAACTTTCGCATTCCAATCACCAGTAATTATTACTGCATCCTGATTCATGTTCAGTCAATTTTAGACTGCAGAAGTTGGTGAAAATCTTTGATTTCTTCATCTTTGGCCTTAGTGGTTGGTGTTTAAATTTGAATAATACTCGTATTAACTGATCTTCCTTGTAGGTGTATGGGTATTATCATATCTGTTATATTTCGAGATGTATCTTGAAATGATCTTTTTGACTAAGAATGCAAAACCATTCCTGTTCAAGCTGTCATTCCCAGCATAGTAGATGGTATGATTGTCCAATTCAACATGGCCAATACCAGTCGATTTCATCTCACTAATGCCTAGGATATAGATGTTTATGTGTTCCATTTCATTTTTAACGATTTCTAATCTTCCTAGATTCATACTTTGTACATTCTATTTTTAAATCGGTTTTTAGTAGTGTATTATTTAATTTCCATGTATTTGTTCTTTTTTCTTTATTTATCCTGTTATTGAACTCTAGCTTGATATCATTATGGTTATAGAAGATGTTTTGTACGATTTCAGTCTCTAATTTTTTTGAGACTTGTTTTGTGTCCTAATATGCGGTTTGTTTTGGAAAATGATCTGTGTGCACTGGAGAAGGATGTGTATTGTTCTGATGCTGGGTAGAGTGTTCTGTATATGTCTGTTAGATCCACTTGGCTTATGGTTTTATTTAAGGTCTCAGTGTCCCTAGTGATCTTCTTTTTAGATGTTCTGTCTACAGTTGAACGTGATGTGAAGTCTCCTAATATTATCGTGGAGTTGTCTATTTCTCCTTTCATATTAATCAGTATTTTCGTATATTTTAGTACATTGCTGTTAGGTACATATATATTTATAATTGTTATGTCTCCTTGTTGAATTGTCTGTTTTATTGTGTAATGTCTGTCTTTATCTCTTGTAATAGATTTTGATTTGAAGCCTCTTTTTTCTCAGTATGGCTACCCCTGCTCTTTTTGTTTACTAGTTGCATGGAGTATTTTTCTCCATCCTTTTTATTTTCAGTTTGTGTCATCATGTCTCAGGTGTGTTGTAGACAGCACAAGGATGGATCATGTTTTTTCTATGCATTCTACCACTCATTGCCTTTTGCATGGGTAGTTTTGACCAGTTAAATTTAAGGTTATTACTGAAAATGAAGTGTCTGCCTCACTCATTTTGCTGTTTGATTTTTGAGTATTTTGTATCTTCTTTTTTTTTAATTCTGATTTTTCTGTTTTTGTGAGGAGTCTTTGTTATTTTCCTTTTTGTCTTAGTGTTTCTTCTTGGTGATTTCTTAGTGGTTATCACATGTTACATTACACAGTTTTCAATTTATAACAATGTTTAACGTATGAATAACAGTTAATATACAGCGTTAATATTTTAAATCTATTGCTATATGCTCCTCCATCCCCCGTTTCTGTTGGTGTGTCACCATTAACATCAACATGCAAACTATATTCAGCCCTTCCATTTAGAGTACTCCTTTGAGGAATATTTGCAGAACAGGTGTGCTAGTGACAAATTCATAGAGCTTTTGTTTGGGAATGTCTTCATTTCCCCCTCGTTTTTTGAATGACAACATTGCTGGGTAAAGAATTCTTGGTTGACAGTTGTTTTGGTTCTGTATTTTATATGTGTTGCTCCATTGTCTTCTGGCCTCTAGAGTTTCTGGGGGAAAAAATCCATGCTTTTTTATGTAAGACCTTTGGTATGTTATATTGCATTTTTCTCTTGCGGCTTTCAGAATTCTCTCCTTGTCTTTGGTTTTCAAGAATTTTATTATGATTGGGCGTGGAGTTGATCTTGTATCTCTTCTGGTTGGAGTACATTTTACTTCCTGTATCTGCAAGCTTGTTTCTCTTTTCAGGTGTGGGAAATTCTCTGTGATTACTGGAAAATTGTTTCTGTGCATTTATTATTGTCATGGTGCTTTGGGATTCCAATAATTCTAATGTTAGGTTTCTTAATTGAATCTTACATTTCCTTTTGAATTTGTTTGCTTTTCTTTGTTCTTTTGTTTCTCTGGAGACTTGATAAGTTCAGTTATTTTATCTTCTAGTTCACTTATTCTATCTTCTGTCTATTCAACTCTATTGTTGAGTGTTTCTTTTCCTTTTTCTAATTCAGATGTTTTATTCTTCAGTTCCAGTAGTTCTTTTTGCTTTTTTTTTCAATTCTTTGTTAAATCTTTCATTTTGTTCCTCCATTTGTTTCCTAAACTCCACTAGTTTGTTTTCTGTGTGCTTTTTGCTTTAAAAAAAAAAAAAACATATTTAGCAGCATAACCTGAAAATGATCAATTCTTTGCATTATTCTGGTCTCCATAGGAGAGATTTCCTCTTCATGTTTTTTTTTTTTCCTTGTGATTTTGTGTTTTACTATATTTTGTTGAACTTCGGCCATGTTGTTATCTTTTTTTTTTTTGCTTTAAATATTGTATTGAGTTTATTGGGAAATTTTCTGATTGGACACCCTGGTGGCGCAGCAGCCTTGTGCCTGGCTGCCAGCCGAAAAGCCAGGTCTGCATTTCCAGCTGCTCTGTGGGAGGGAGATAAAACATGCCACCTCCCAAACATTTACAGCCCTGGGAACCCTACAGGGCAGATCCCCCCAGCCCTGCAGGTTCACTATAAGTCAGAATGACCCAGTGGCAGCAGACTTGGAATCTTCTCCTGAGCCCACTAGATGGCAGTCTTATCCTTAGGTTTTTTTCATTGCTGGTTCTGGAGATTTGGATGGTTGGTCTGTGGAATTCACTTTCCTGTGGTGATGGTGGGGGGCTCTGTGTCTCTCCCTCACTGGCACCCCTACACAGGCATTCCGACATTGTCCCACTATTGACCATTTCCTGTGTTGCCTGTCACTCTGATGTATTCCCTCACTCTGCTGCCCTTGCAGTTCCTCCTGGTCCTAGTGTCTTTCCGCCTTAGGCTTCAGTAAGATTCAGCAGCACTCTTAACACAGTGCCATGCCACGGGTCCCTTCACCCCCTCCCAGTTGCACAGCCTGCAAAATGCCATGGCCAATTTGCACCACTTAGAAACTCGGGCTAGAGCTTTCTCAGATTAACTCCTTTTTTAATGTTTCCTGTTTGGTGTATTATGCATCCCTGTCCCAAAATGGCTGCAATGGGTGAGTGTTCCCGATGTTAGCTGGTAGGATCACCCAGCTTCTGTGCCGACCCCCTTCCTCCTCCAACTTTTGGACTCACCCCGACTCTCCAGTACCTCAGCTTCTGTCCAGAGTTCTGAGATCTCAGTCTGTGCTTGGTTTGATTTATTAGTGAGTTAGTTGCTGGGGGAGTAAATGGGAGCATCCACTCACTTCACCATCTTGCTCTGCCTCCTGTGTTTCCCTTTTGAAGTTAATTTTTCAATTGCTTTGAACTAGTCTATATAAATATGTAAAATAAACTTTACATTGATATTTTCCAACCTGAAAAACATGCTCAAATTTCTGAGTTCTGTAACCATCTGTATGTTCTTTTGAGGTTGTGTATGTGCATTATTTATTTACCCTATAAAATAGAATGGGCTATGGGTTTTTACCCTTTAAAATGCGTAAGTTTTTTTTGGAGGGGAATGTACCGGTAAATCTCTAAGGCAAGGTTCAATAGGAATGGAATACTGGATATCCTTGTTTTTCACCTGCTTTTCTGAGACGGAGTTGAACTTTTCACTATCTACTTTGATGCGCCCATTGTTATGGATTGAAATTTGTCCCCCAAAATTATGTGTTGTAAATCCTGACCTCTGTGCCTGTGGTTATAATCTTACTGGGAGTGTGTTTTGTTTGTTATAGTAATGAGGTAGGATTAGTTTAGGGTGTAAACTTGAGTCAATCTCTTTTTGGGATCTGAAAGAGATTATTATAATCAAGGAATTGAGCAAGCAGAGATGGGGAAAGAGAGATAGCCAAGCCACATATAGATTGTCCAGGAGCAGAAGCTTAGAAGAGAAAACGACCTTCCTCCAGAGTTGACCGAGTGAGAAAGCCTTCCTCAAAAGCCAGTGCTTTGAATTCAGATACCAGACCTCCTAACTGTGAGAAAATAAATTTCTGTTTGTTAAAGCCACCCATTTATGGTATTTCTGTTATAGCAGCACTAGATATACCATGCTAATTTAACAATTCTGTTTTTTGACAGTATTTGGCAAATTTCCATTTGGGACTACTGTGAAGAGTGCTTTTATGGTCTCACCTCTTACATTTAGTTGTTGATCTGTTTTGGGTTGATTTTTGAATATGGTGTGATGTGTAGGGATCCAATTTCATTCTTTTGCATGTGGAAATCCAGTTGTCCTTAAACCGTCTGTTGTACAGACTCTTCTTTCCCAGTACAAACAATTCTTTAAAACATGTTTCTTGTTTTCTGTATCTTGAATGTGTTGTCCTCATTTCAATTTCAAGAAACTCCAAGTAACATCTGCATCCTTTCCCATAAAGTCTGCTCCCTTCAAGGCTTCACATCTATGGTGATGGCACTCCACATTTTCAGTTTCAGTGGGCAAAAATCTTGGACTCATCCTTGCCACCTCTCTCAACACCAACCTTCAGTCCATAATGAACTTCCATTGGCTCTACCTTAGAAGTATCTAGGGACTATCCTTCGCACACTTGTGTTTTTTGCCACCACTCCAGTCTCAACTTTTTTTGTGATTATAGACATAACCTCACAGATCTGCCAGCTTCTACATTTGCCTCTACGCAAAGGTCTTTTAAGAGCTGTCACATCAGTTTTCTCTTCTGTTCAAAAGCCTGAATTTGCTGTGCATTTCACTCAAAAGCCAGAGGCTTCATAATGGCCAAGAAGTGTCCTAGAACATGATACGTCCACGTACACTAATCACCTTTACAACTTCCTCTACTATTGTTTTCCCATATCTCAAAATGCCCCAGTCACAGTCATACTGATGTTTGGCACACTTCGGCCAAGGCACACTCTCACCTTTTGGCATGTTTCCTTTCCTTAGAATAAACTGTTGTCAGATATCTCCTTAGATAACTCTTTCACATCCCTAAACAGGTAAACCAGTTGTGGTCGAGTCAGTTCAGATTTATGATGACCTCATATATGTTCAGAGTAGAACCAGGCTCCATGGGGTTTTCAATGGCTGTTACCTTTCAAAAGTTGATCACCAGGCCTGTCTTCTGAGGCACCTCTAGGTGGGTGTAATCTGTCAGCCTTTCAGTTAGTAGCCTTGTCCTTAATAGCTTGTGCCAGAGACTTGCTTCACAACCCTAGGTAAGTGGTAATTCTGTGTTTATCTTCTTGAGGAATTGCCAAATTGTTTTCAACAGCATGTACATCATTTTACATTCCCACTAGCAATGGATGAGTGTTCTGATTTCTTCACATTCTTGATAACAATTGTCATTTTCAGTTTTCTATGTTTTTTATAATGCCATCCTAGTGGGTGTGAAATGGTATGCCATTGTGGATTTGACTTCTGTTTTCATGACTAATGATGTGGAGGATCTTTTCATGTGCTTTTTGGCAGTTACCTTCCTTGAGAAAATGTTAATTTAAGTTGTATGTCTATTCTTTAAATGAGTTTTTTTTTTTTTATTGTTTAGTTGTAGGAGCTGTTTATATGCTTTAAATGTTAAATTTTCTTTAGATCTTTGATTTAGAAACATTTTCTCGTATCCTGAAGGTTGTTTTTTCACTACTTGATAATATTCTTTAGTGCGTAATGTTTTCAATTTTGATCAAGTGCAGTATACCCGTTTTTTAACTTGATTGCTTCTGCTTTTGCTGTCGTAGCTAACACACTGTTTTAGTTGTTATATTTGGAAAATTGATCCCTTTTGATGTAATTTTCGTATATGGTGGATGCCCTGGGTGGCACAAACAGTTGTGGATTAACTGTCATAGCTAATAATCCACTGCTAAATTCAAGGTCATGGGGAGTTACCCATGTTTTCTTTAGTAAGTTGTATGGTTTTACTTCTTATAGTTAGATCATTGATCCGTTTTGATGTAATTTTTGTATATGGTGGATTCCCTGCGTGGCTCTAGGCTACTAATTGAAAAGTTGCTGGTTTGAATCCACCCAGGAGTGCCTCAGAAGAAAGGCCTGGTCATCTCACAAAAGATCAAGCCATTGAAAACCCTATGGCATGCCAGTTACCCTTTACACATGGGATTGCCCTGAGTTGGAATTGACTTGACTGCAACTGGTTTGATTTTTTGCTTTTTTTTTAATTGTACTTTAGGTGAAGGTTTGCAGAACAAATAGTTTTTTATTAAGCCGTCAGTACACGTGTTGTATTATGACATTGGTTAACAACCCCACGACATGTCAGTTTTCTTCATTGTTGCCTTTTTTTTTTGGTGAAAATATACATAGAAAAAGATATACCACTTCAAAAATGTCTACATGCACAATTCAGTGACATCAATTATGTTTTTCCAGTTGTGCTCCTATTTTCACTTTAGATGAAGGTTTACAGAAAAAAATAGTTTCTCATTAAATAGTACACATATTGCCCTGTGACAGTGGTTACGAACCCGACTACATGTCAACACTGTCCGTACTCAATCTTGGGTTCCTTATCACCAGCCTTCCTGTCCCCTTCTGCCTTCCAGGCCTTGTGCCTGGACTGCTGTGTGTCATCAGTCCTGTTTTGTTTTATGGGGCTGTCCAATCCCTGGCTGAACGGTGAACCTCGGAAGTGACTTCACCACTGAGCTAAAAGGGTATCTGGGGGCCGTACTCTTGGGGTTTCTCCAGTCTCCCTCAGACTAGCAAATCTGTTCCTTTCCCTTTGTGCTAGAACTTTGTTCTATATCCTCCAGCTCTGTCCAGAGCCCCCTGTTGTGATCCCGGTCAGAGCAGTCAGTGGTGGCAGCTGGGTACCATTTAGCTGTACTGGATTCAGTTTGGTGGAGGCCTTGGTAGCTGTGGTCCATTAGTCCTTTGGACTAATCTTTTCCTTGTATCCTGTTCTCTTCATTCTCCCTTGCTCCCGAAGGGGTGAGACCAGTGGAGCATCTCAGATGGCTGCTCACAGGCTTTCAAGACCCCAAAAGCCTCTCATCAAGGTAGAATGTAGAACATTGTCTCTATAAACTGTGTTATGCCAGTTGAGCTAGATGTTCCCCAAGACCATGGTTCCCACAGCCCTCTGCCCAGCAATTTAGTCTCTCAGGGAGCGGTTTAACACTATTTTGATAAGTGTAGCTTTGTAGTAACTTTTTGTGGCAGGAAATGTGCATCATCCCACTTAATTCTTCTGATTGTTCTGGCTCTTCGGCCCTTTGCAATTCCATATGAAATTGAGACTTCTCTAGTCCATTTCTGCCTGAAAGGCTCTGGAATTTTGATGGAGAGTATGTTTCTGTTTATATACCGCTTTGAGTAATACTGACATCTTAACAGTATTAAGTGTTCCAGTCTATGAAGATGGATTGTCTGTGAATTTGTTTGGGTCTGTATTAATTTTTTTCCGCAATGTTTTATACTTTTCATGTAAAAGTTTCTTACCTAGTTGGTTAAATTTATTCCTAGGTATTTTATTCTTTTCACTGTTATTTTAAATGAAATTATTTTCTGAATTTTATGTTCAGATTATTGATCATTTATAAAAATAACTGATTTTGTGTTTTTGTTTTGTTTTTAATTGTACTAAATACGTATGTAACAAAACATTTGTTATTTCTATGTCTGTATGTACATTAAATATATGCATGTTCAGTGATGTTATGTTCATTGTGTTGTTAAACCATTGTCATTAACCATTCCTGAATTTTCCCATCCCCCTTAACAGAAACTTAGTGTCTTCTAAGCATTTTTTAGCGCTAGCTCATTTATTTAAACTATTATAGCATAGTTATCTTTGTCATTACATCATGATGTGTATTCTTTCTCATCAGTAGATAGTTTTTTAAAAAATTTTTCCCTAATACAAACATTTTAATCTGCTTAATATGTCAATATTGCTCTCAAAGTTGATGTACCAATTTATGTTCTTGCTAGCAACGAATGAGAATTAGTTTACTCACTTCTGTTAATGTTTTACTTTTCTTTTTACAACTACAATGGGTGTAATCTTAATTATACTGTATTTTGCTTTTTTAATTGAACTTTAGATGAAGATTTACAAAACAAACTAGCTTCTCATTAAACAGTGTACATACCTTGTTATATGGCATTGATTAACAACCCTATGACATGTCAGTACTCTCCCTTCTCAACCTTGGGTTCCCTTTTAGCAGCTTTCCTGCCCCCTCCTGCCTTCTAGTCCTTGCCCCTGGGCTGGTGTGCCCCTTTAGTCTCATTATATCCTATGGGTCTATCTGCTGTTTGGCTAAAAGGTGAACCTCCAGAGTGACTTCATTACTGGGCTTTAAAGGTGTCTGGGGGCCATACTCCGGGTTTCTCCACTCTCTGTAAGGCCACTAAGTCTGGTCTTTTATTGTGAGTTAGAATTTGGTTCTACATTTTTCTCCTGCTCTGTCCAGGACCCTCTATTGTGATCCCTGTCAGAGCAGTCCGTGATGGTAGCCGGGCACCCTCTAGTTGTACTGGACTCAGTCTGTTGGAGGCCATAGTAGTTGTGGTCTATTAGTTCTATGGACTAATCTTTACCTTGTGTGTTTAGTTTTCTTCATTCTTCTTGCTCCTGAAGGGGTGAGACCAGTGGAGTATCTTAGATGGCTGATCACATGCTTTTAAGACCCCAGATGCTACTCACCAAAGTAGAATGTAGAACATTTTCTTTATAAACTATGTTCCGCCAGTTGAGCTAGATGTTTCCTGAGACCATGGTCCCCACAGCCCTCAGCCCAGCAATTCAGTCAGTAATGGAGTTTGGATTTGTCCGTGGAGCTTCCATGACCTTACCTTGAGCAAGTTGTGCTGGCTTCCCCAGTATTGTGTACTGTCTTACCTTTCACCACAGTTACCACTTATTTATTGTCTGTTTAGTGTTTTTTCACCCCCACGCCTCCTCTCCCTCATAACCATCAAAGATTTTTTTTTTGTGTGTAAATTTTTTATCAGTTTTTATAGTAGTGGTCTCATATAATATTTGCTCTTTTGTGATTGGCTTATTTCACTCAGCATAATGCTCTCCAGATTCATCCATGTTGAGATGCTTCACAGATTGATCATTGTTCTTTATCATTGTGTAGTATTCTATTGTGTGTACGTATAATAATTTATCCATTCATCTGTTGATGGGCATCTGAGTTTCTTTTTGCTGTTGTGAACAATGCTGCAATGAACACAGGTGTGCGTATATTAGTGTGATGGACCTTATTTCTCTAGGATATACTCCTAGGAGTGGGATTGCTGGATCGTATGGTATTTCTATTTCTAGCTTTCGAAGGAAGCACCACATTGTTTTCCAAAATGATTGTACCATTTTACATTCTCACCAGCAGTGTACAAGACTTCCAATCTCTCTGCAGCGTCTCCAACATTTCTTTCTTTTTTTTTTTTTTTGATTGGTACTGGTAATGCCAGTGTGTGATGGTATCTCAGGGTTTTAATTTGCATTTCCCTAATGACTTAATGATCGTGAGCATTTCCTCGTGTGTCTGTTAGCTGCTTGAATGTCTTCTTTGGTAAAGTGTCTATTCATTTACTTTGCGCATTTTTTAATTGGATTGTTTGTCTTTTTGTGGTAGAGGTGTTGGATTCTCCTGTAGATTTTAGAGATTAGACCTTTGTCAAATTTGTAATGTCCAAAAATTTTTTCCCAGTCTGTAGGTTCTCTTTTTACTCTTGGTGAAGTCTTTTGATGAACATAAGTGTTTAATTTTTAGAAGATCCCAGTTATCTAGCTTATTTTCTGGAGTTTGTATATTGTTAGTTGTGGTTTGTATCCTGTTAATGCTGTGTATTAGGGTCTCTAGTATTGATCCTATTTTTCCTTCTATGATCTTTAATAATTGTTGTTTTAAGCTTAAGTCTTTGGTCCATTTTGAATTAGTTTTTGTGTATGGTGTGAGGTATGGGTCCTGTTTCATTTTTTGAAGATGGACATCCAATTTTGTCAGCACCATTTGTTAAAAAGACTGTCTTTTCCCCATGTGGTGGACTGTGGGCCCTTGTTGAAGATCAGGTTACCATAGGCAGTTCGGTTTACTTCTGGGTTCTCAATTCTGTTTCACTGGTCAATGTATCTGTCATTCTACCAGTATCAGGCTGTTTTGACTATCTTAGCTGTATAGTAGGTTCTGAGGTCAGGTAGTGGGAATCCTCCTACTTTATTCTTCTTCAGTAGTGCTTTACTTATCTGGGGCCTCTTTCTTTTCCGTATGAAGTTAATGAGTATTTTTTTCATTTCTTTAAAGAATGTTGTTTGTATTTAGATCGGGATTGCATTGTATTTGTATATTGCTCTGGGTAGAATTGTCATTTTCACAATGTTGAGTCTACTTCTTCATGAGCATGGTATGTTTTTATATTTATGTATATCTCTTGGTTTCTTGCAGCAGTGTTTCGTAGTTTTCTTTGTATAGTAGTTTTACATCTCTGGTTAGGTTTATTCCTAAGTATTTTATTTTTTAAGGGGCTATTATAAGTGGTATTGCATTCCTGGTTTGCTTTTTGTCATTCTCTTTGCTGGTGTATAGGAATCCAACTGATTTTTGTGTGTTTATCTTGTATCCTTCTATCCTGTTGAATCTTTCTATTCCAGTAGTTTTCTCATGGAGTCTTTTGGGATTTCTGTGTATAGAATCATATTATCTGCAAGTAGGGACAGTTTTACCTCTTTATTACCAAACTGGATGCCGTTTATTTCATTTTGTGGCCTTATTGCTCTAGCTAGCCCAATATTAAATGGGAGTGGTGATAAAGGACATCCTTGTCTCGTTCCTATTCTCAAGGGGAATGTTTTTAGTTTCTCTCCATTTAGATGATGTTAGCTGTTTGTTTTGCATAGATGCCCTTTATTATTGTTGAGGAATTTCCGTTCTGTATCTATTTTATTGAGAGTATCAGGAATGGGAGTTGGACTTTGTCAGATGTCTTTTCTGTGTCAATTGAGATAATCATGTGATTCTTTTCCTTTGTTTTATTTATGTGGATTATGTTGATTTTCTAATGTTGAACCATCCTTGCATACCTGGTATGAATCCAGCCTGGTCGCGGTGTGTTATTTTTTGATATGATGCTGAATTCTGTTGGCTAGGATTTTGAGAATTTTTGCATCTATATTCATAAGAGGTATTGATGAGTAATTTTCTTTTTTTGTGGTATCTTTGCCTGGTTTTGGTATCAGGGTTATGCTGGTTTCATAGAATGAATTTGGAAATATCCCTTTCTTTTCTACATTCTGAAATATTTTGAGTAGTCCTGGTGTAAGTTCTTCTCTGAATGTTTGGTAGAATTCTCAAGTGAAGCCATCTGGGCCAGGGCTCTTTTTTTGTTGGGAGTTTTAAAATTGCCTTTTCAATCTCGTTTTGGGTTTGTTCAGATTTTCAACATCAATTTGTGATAGTTTGGGTAGGTAGTATGTTTCTAGAAATTTCTCCATTTCCTATTGGAGTATAGTTTTCCATAATACTCTGT
This sequence comes from Dugong dugon, assembly GCA_030035585.1. Lineage (NCBI taxonomy): Eukaryota > Metazoa > Chordata > Mammalia > Sirenia > Dugongidae > Dugong > Dugong dugon. The sequence continues at coordinate 13,125,928 of CM057462.1, read as the reverse complement.
TGTGATCTTTTTATTTTAGTTGAGTCTGTTGTAATGTCCCCCATTTCATTTCTTATTTGGGTTACTTGCATTCTCTCGTTTTTCTTTTGTCAGTTTGGTTAGTGGTTTGTCAATTTTGCTGATCCTTTTAGAGAACCAACTTTCAGTTTTGTTGCTTCTGTTTTTCTATTTCATTTATTTCTGCTCTGATCTTGTTTCCTTTCTTTAGGTGGCTGTAGGCCTCTTTTGCTGTTCTCTTTGTTCGAGTTGTGTAGCTAATATTTTGATTCTGTCCCTTCTTTTTTGATGTGTGCATCTGTTGCTATAAATTGATCTCTGATTACTGCCTTTGTTGTGTCCCAAAGGTTTTAGTATGATGTGGTTTCATTCTCATTTGATTCTAGGAATTTTTTGAGTCCATCTTAGATTTCTTGTATTAACCAGTGGTTCTTAAGCAGGATGTTACTCAGTTTCCAAGTAGTTTTTTTTTTCCTTACTCTTCCTGTTGTTAATGTGTACTTTGATGGCATTGTGATCAGAGAAGATACTTGGTGTTATCTCAGTGTTTCAGATTTTGTTGAGGGTTGCTTTGTGGCCTAAGATGTGCTCTATTCTGGAGAATGTTCCATGTGCGTTGGAAAAGAAGGTGTACTTTGCAGCTGTTGGGTGGAGTGTTCCACATATATCTGAGTTCAAGTTGGCTGACTGTGGCGTTTAGATTTTCTGTATCTTTGTTGGGTTTCTTTCTAGACATTCTGTCCTTTACCGAGAGTAGTGTGTTGAAGTCTCCTATTATTGTGGAACTGTCAACTTCTCTTTTCAGTGCTGTTAAGGTTTGTTGTATGTATTTTGGAGCCCTGTCATTGGGTGCGTAGATATTAAGGTTATGTCTTCATGCTGGATCATCCCTTTAATTGTGATGTAGTGCCGTATTTGTCTTTTATGGTGGATTTTGTTTTGAAGTCTATTTTATCTGGTATTAGTATGGCCACTCCTGCTCTTTTTTGGTAGCTGTTTCCTTGATATAGTTTTTCCATCCTTTGATTTTTAATAAGTTTAAGTCTTTGCTTCTAAACTTTGTTTCTTGTCGACAGCATATTGATGGATCCTTTTTTTAAAAATCCGTTTTGTCACTGTCTCTTTATGAATGCATTTGGGCCATTTACATTTAGTGTAATTATTGAATAGGTATGAGTTTATTTCTGTCATTTTGTAATGCTTTTTTTGTGGTGCTGACGTTTTCTTTGTTCCTCTTACTCTTATGTGCTGATTTCCTTTTGTTGGATTTTTTTCATTTTTTTTGTAGTTTTTTTTCTACTGAGACTTATTTTGATGAGCAGGTTTGTTAACTTTCTTTTTAATTACTTTGAAGTTTAGTCTTACCTTCCTAAGTTTGAGCTAGTCTATTATTACTTGGTATCATCCTGCTTTCCTACCCATTAGAAAGTTCTCTACTTACACCATTTATTTCCTGTCTTATTGTGTGACGTTTTTGTCATTTGCGTGTTAAACTTTCTGGTTCCCTGTTGTAAATCTTTTGGTTCTGAATAGTTCTTGAAAGCTCATTTCCTAAATTGGTATCTGGCTGGTGCGATCTTGTATCCTAGATTTAAGCTGTTGTATGATGTTTGTTTTCAAACTGAAGCTCTCCTTTTAATAATTCTTGTAAGTTTGATTTGGTTTTTACGCATTTCTTTAATTTCTGGTAAGTGGAAATGTCCTAATTTCACCATCATATTGGAATGAGAGTTTTGCATGATATAGTATTCTTGGCAGTTTTTTTTCTTTCAAGATGTTACATATTTCATCCCATTGTCTTCTTCCCTGCATGGTTTCTGCTGAGTAGTCATAGCTTAATCTTGTTTCCCCTTTATGTGACTTTTCATTTTTCTCAAGCTGATCTCAGGATTCTCTCTGTCTTTGGTTTTATCGAGTGTGATTATGACGTGCCCTGATTTTCCTTTGGAGTCTATTCTGTATTTGGTTCGTTGAGCTTCTTGGATGGTCATCTTATCATGTTTCATGATATTAGGGAAGTTTTCTGTAAACAGTTCTTCGATTTTCTGTTTCCCATTTTCTCCTCCTGTTCTGGAACTCTGATCACTTGCAGATTTTTGCTTTTGATTGTATTCCACATAATTCTCAGGGTTTCTTAATTTTTCTTTGTTCTTTTTTTGATTTTTCATCCATGTTGTTTCCAAGTGTTTGTTTTCAGTTTTGTTAATCCTTTCCATTGTTTCATACCTGTTCCTCAGCCCTTCTCTGACACTGTTTCTGAAATCTTGTTTTTTTTTGGATTTCTAATTGTTTTTGTATGATTTCTAGTTGTGAATTTATTTTTCGGCGTTTTGTTCCTGTGTTTTCCTGAATTCTTCCATTTTGTGGTCTGTATTTTCCATGAATTTGCCTCTTCCATGAATTTGTTTTTTACTCATTTTTGTCTGCTTTTTGCTTAAACTGTTGGATAGCTCTGAATATTAGGGATTTGAATTCCCTATCAGGTAGTTCTAGTGCCTTTTCTTCTACTGGAAAGTTATCTGGTGTTTTACTTTAGATGCCTACTGGAACCATCCTGTCCTGTTTTTTTGTATGTTGTAATATTGCCAGTTGTTTTTGGGATATTTAGTAGTTATTAATTTATTGATTGTAGGTTTGTTTCCTTCTGGTTTTCTGTTTTATTTGGTTATGTCTGAGCAGGTGGGCTCTGTGTTCTTTGTTGTTTGCTCATCTTTGGACACAATATTTTTCACCTCCTTACCCAATGGTCAGGGCCAGTCGCTCAGCTTTGTAGCAGCAGGGCAGGTCCTCCTGAACGTGAGGGGCTGGGATGGGTGGTTTTTGGCATGTATTTGGGCGAAGATTAGCTAGTGGTTAGCACAGGGCAGGTTCCAGTAGGTCCTGCCTATGCTGCTCGGGAGTTCAATGTTGTGGACATGGTGCAGATGGGCAGAAGGTGGGGGGAGGGGCAGATTATGATGTTTGGAGCTAGGTTAGGTATGGAAGAGTGTGGAGAGAAACAGGAGGAAAAAATACTGAGGGAGCTTGTCATTGGAGTTGAGAGACAAAAAACTGAGAAATGGAGAGAAACAAAAAGGAAAAAACTGAAAAGAAAAATTAAAAATTAAAAAAAAAATGCTCACAGGAATCTCACGCAGCTGCACAGATCGGGGAGCTGTTCCCAAGCCGAGCAGTATATCCCAGCTGTGAGCGGTGGAGAGGATACACAGTGCCAGGTATTCAGAAGACAGTCAATGAAGGTAAGCAGAAAAAGTTGAGAAACCGAAAAATCAAGAAAGATAAAAGGAAAAAAGAAAGAGAAAGCAAAAAAAAAAAAAAAAAAGTGGAAAAAAGAAGCCTCCAGGAATCCCACCAAGTGTGGCCAGGCAGACTGGGGAAACTGACTAGGGAAGCCGTTCCCCAGCTGAGCAGCATTTCACAGCCTGTCAAGAATTAGCAAAGATGGCACATGGAGTCAGGTGTTCGAGAGAAAGGAGGGGGAGGAGGTGAGAGGCAGGGAAGAGACCAGAAGAGGCTGAAAAAGCAATACCAGCAGCAAAGAAATGGCACTGAAGAAGAAGCCCCCTGTGGGTGGGGCAAATTTGCACAACATGTGCCACATTTGTGGCCCGCGGGGAAGTGGCAGATCGGCTCTCCGGGAAGCCGGGAATGCATCCACTGGGAGGCAGCGGAATGACCAGCCAGGAAGCAATGAAGGTTGAGCAGGGGAACCAGGGTGGGGGGTGGGGTGGGAAAGTGTCTTGGTGGTTATTTGTTGCTCTGTCTCCTGTTTGGAGCTCTGTGAAGCAGCTTTCCCGTACTCACTGTCTGCTGATATCCGGCAGGAGTCCAAGATAGTGCTGCGTTACCTGATAGGGGACTTCCACTCTTACCTTTCTTTGCTCTCTGTTCTCTGTCAGTTTCTTATACCATTCGGTGCTTTGTTGAGTTCTTTATCTGTTCAGTTGATGGCTTAGGGTTCCAAGATTGATGTTTGTCTCTCTTTTACTTAGGTTTTCGGGTCTCTGGAGGGATGGCGTGGTGCTTCTGTCTATAGAGCCATGCTCCTAAGCATTTTGTCTTCATTTCCAATCCCTGCTACCTGCCCAAAATAACCAGTAATAAACGTTGAAGTCTGTACGCTTGCTTTTCCTAGATATTTCATTTAAGTGGGATCGTACACTATTTGTCGTTTTCTGACTGATTTACTTCTCTTATTGTAATGTTTTCAAGGTTCATCCATGTTTGTAGCATGTATTAGGACTTCATTTCTTTTTATGACTCTAGTATTCCATTGTATGTACGTACCACGTTTTCTTTATTCATTCATGTGTTGTTGGACAGTTATTGTGTTTCCACCTTTGGGCTCTTGTGGATAGAGCAGCAATGAAAATTTGTGTACAACTATCTACCTGTGTTTCTGCTTTTAGTTCTATTGAGTTTATGCCCAAGAGAGGAATTGCTGGATCGTATAGTAATTCTGTTTTAATTTTTTTCAGGAAGCACCACATTGCTTTCCACAGCTGCTGTGTACCATTTTACAATCTCACTAGCAATGAAGATTCCAGTTTTTCCACATCCTTTCCAACACCTGTTTTTTCCTTCATAACTATCTTAGTGGTTGTGAAGTGATATCTCATTGTGGTTTTGATTTGCATTTTTGAAATTACTAATGATCTTGAACATCTTTTCATATACTTGTTGGGCATTTGAATTTCTTTGGTGAAATGTTTATTCAAGTTTTGGGTATTAAACCTTTAATATATGGCTTCCAAAAGTTTTTTTCCAATTTTTTGTCTCTGTTTTGTTGTAATAGTACTTTGATGAACAAACATGACTGATTTTTACTTGTTAATATTGTATTCTGCAACTTTGTTGAAATCCTTTATTAGGTCTAATAGCTTTCTTGTGTATTTTTTGGGACTTCGATCACGTTATCTTGAAATAGTTTTGCATCCTTTCAGATGTGGGTGCCATTTATTTTTCATGAGTGGTTTCTCTGGCTGCAATGTCCAGCACAGCTCGATGTTGAATAGCGCTGGTGAAAAAAGACATCTTTGTCTTGTTGATCTTAGGGGAGAGCTTTCATCCTTTCACCACTGAATGTGAGATTAGCTATGGGTTTCATGAATACCTATTGTCATGTTGAAAAACTTCCCCTTGATTCCTAGTATATTGAGTGTTTTTATCATTAAAGGGTGTTAGATTTTGCGAAATACTTTTTAATTATAACTTGAGGTATTGTGTGTGTTTTCTTTTTCTTTGTGTTGTTGGTGGGTTGTATTATACTGATTTTATAATGTTTAAGTATCTTTGTATTCTAGGATATTGATACTTGGTTTCCTGGTATTTTGGGGAGGATTTTTGTGCCTATCTTCTGGTTACATTGGTCTGTCATTTTCTTTTCTGGTCATGTCTGTATTTGCCTTTTGTATCAGAGTAATGTTGCCCTCATAGAATGGGTTAGAAAGTGTTCCCTCACCTTCTGTTTTTGGAGGAGTTTGAGAAAAGTTGCTGTGAATTCTTTAAATGTTTGGTGGAGTTCATTAGTGAAGTCATCAGGTTCTGGTGGTTTCATTCTTAGAATATTTTGGATTATTGGATCAATCTCATAGTTAAAATTTTCTAAAGTTGTGAAAAAATTGTTTCTGCAAGTTTTGTTTTTTTGGGGTGTGTGTTTTCTGGGAGATAAGAGCATGGAGCTGTTTGTCACCACCTTGCTGACTTGTGTCCCTTTTCTATTTTTAATATTTTGTGTCTGTATATAAACTGAGTTTCTTGTATACCAAATACTTTTTGTTCTCTAATGTTTTATTTCACCATGCATCTGTCAGTTTGTGTACTGTGGGGCTTGAGTGTTCTGTGATGATGGAAGCTTTGCCACCGGTATTCAAATACCAGAAGGGTCACCCGTGTTGGACAGGTTTCAGTTGAGCTTCCAGACTTAAGACTAGGAAGAAGGACCTGGAGGTCTATTTATGAAAAGAATTAGCAAAGATCAAAATGGATGTTAGAAGAAACTCTGAAACTTGCTCTTGGACATTGAGTAGCTAAAGCAAATGGAAGTAAAAGAGCTGAACAGAAGATTTCAAAGGGCGGTTGAGATGACAAAGTACTGTAATGACGTGCAAAGACCTCGTGTTAGAACCAAAAAGGAAAAATATGTTCAGCATTTTTCAAGCTGAAAAAACTGAAAAAATTCAAGCTGTGAGTTGCAATAGTGAAGGATTCTGTGGGAAAATATTGGATGTAAAAACCATTATAAAAAATGGAAGGAATATATAGAGTCACTGTTGCAATAAAGAATTTGTTGACATTCAAACATTTCAGGAGATAGCATATGATCAGAAACTGATGGTACTGAAGGAAGAAGTCCAAGCTGCACTGAAAGCATTGGCTAAAAACAAGTCTCCAGGAATTGACAGATTACCAATTGAGAAATTTCAACAAACAGATGCAGTGCTGGAAGTGCTCACTCATCTACGCTAAAAAATTTGAAGACAGCCATCTGGCCAAGAGACTGGAAGAGGTCCATATTTATGGCTATTCCAAAGAAAGATGATCCAACTGAATGCAGAAATTTCTGAATAATATCATATCACAGGCAAGTAAAATTTTGTTAAAGATCATTCCAAAGTGGCTGCAGCAGTACATTGATAGGGAAGTGCCAGAAATTCAAGCCAGATTCAGAAGAGGATGTGGAATGAGGGATGTCATTGCTGATGTCAGATGGATCCTGGCTGAAAGCAGACAATACCAGAAAGCTGTTTCCCCGTTTTATTGACTATGTAAAGCATTTAACTGTGTTGATCATAAAGAATTACGGATAACATCGTGAAAACTGGGAATTTCAGAACACTTAGTTGTGCTCCTGAGGAACCTATACATAGATCACAAAACAGTTATTCAAACACAACAATGGGATACTGTGTAGTTTAAAGTCAGGAAGGATGTTCATCAGGGTTGTATCCTTTCAGCATACTTAATCTGTATGCTGAGCAAATAATCCAAGAAGCTGGAGTATATGATGCAGAATGTGGTATCAGGTTTGGAGAAAATCTCATTAATAATTTGCATTATGCAGATGACACAATTTTGCTTGCTGAAACTGAAGAGGACTGGAAGCACTTAGTAATGAAGATCAAAGACCACAGTTTTCAGTATGGATTACACCTAAACATAAAGAAAACAAAAATTCTCATAACTGAACCAATACAACATCATAATAAACGGAGAAAAGACTGAGGTTGTTAAGGATTTCATTTTACTTGGATCTACAATCAACACTCATGGAAGCAGGGGTCAAGAAATGAAAGGATGCATTGCATTGGGCAAATCTGCTGCAAAAGACCTCTTTAAAGTGTTGAAAAGCAAAGATATTACCTTGAAGACTAAAGTGCGCCTGACCCAGGCTGTGGTATTTTCAGTTGCCTCATATGCATGCAAAAGCTTGATGATGAATAAGGAAGACTAAGGAAGAATTGACACCTTTGAATTGTGTGGGCGAAGAGTACTGAATATACGAAGGACTGCCAGAAGAACGAACAAATCTGTCTTAGAAGAAGTACAACTAGAATGCTTCTTAGAAGGATGGTGAGACCAAGTCTCACATACTTTGGACTTGTTATCAGGAGGTGTCAGTCCCTGGAGAGCACATCGTGCTTGGTAGAGGGTCAGCAAAAAAAGAGGAAGACTTTCAACGAGATGGATTTTCACAGAGGCTACAACAGTGGGCTCAAGCATAACAACGATTGGGAAGATGTTGCAGGACCTGGCAGTGTTTCTTTCTGTTGCACATAGGGTCACTGTGAGTTGGAATCCACTTGACATCACCTAACACCACCACCACCACCAACAACAATGTTTTATTTAGATTGATATAGTTGTATTACTGTCTTCCTTGTTTGGTACTGTTTTCTATTTGTTGCTCATTGTTTTCATTTTTTTTCCCTTGCCTGTGTGTTCTGCCTCTACTTGTTTTAAATAGCATTTTACGGGGTTCCATTTGCTTGATTTCATGCTCCACAGTTAACATGTCAATTATATTTAATAATTTTTCATTTTTAAAAAATTTATTTTTTATTATCATAGAGTTTGTATTATACATTTATAACTTACCCAAGTCCGGCTTTCAAATTACACTACACCATTTCAGGGGTCGTAAAATATATCAGTGTTCCCAATTCCTTTTTGCTGTTCTTTGTAAAATCGATGTCTTTCACTTCACTTGTTTTAGGCTATAATAACCATACCTATTTTGACTATTAATACTTTTAACAAACTTTTATCTGTTGTATGAATTTCATATAAAAAAGGTTTTATTTGACCTTCATTTCTTTTTTCTCTAGTGCTCTTCCTTTGTTTTTTTACACCCAAACTTTTGACCTATACCATTTTTTTTCTTTTCTGTGAAGAACTTTCTTTATCCTTTCTTGCAAGATAGGTAAACTGGCAACAAATCCTCTCAGATTTTGTTGTCTGAAAACAGCTGTATTTTCCCTTCACTTTTAGAGGGTTACTTTGCTGGACACAGAATTCTAATTTGATATTTCTTTCTTTTCAATCTCTGTGAATATTTTATTCCACTTTTTTCCTGCTAGCATGACTTTTGAAGACAAGTCTTCTGTACTACTTAATATTTTTTCTCTATAAACCAAAAACCAAACCTTTTGACATTGAGTCTGTTTTCTGATTTCTTTCATGATTTTCTCTTTGCTTGTCTGCAGTTTTAATATCTTTAGTTGTAGGTTTATATGTTTATCCTGGTTGGTGATATTTGAACTTGAGTCTGTGGTTTGTTGTCGGTAATTTTGTAAAATTCTCAGCCCTTATTCAAACTTGTTATTTTCTGTCTCTTCTCCTTATAGTCGTGTCTTCATTCATATATTATACCTTTTGTTTCAGAGTTTTTGGATATTCTGTTTTCTCCCTTTTTTTTCCCCTTTCTTTATTCTGTTTGTGTTGTTTTGGATGTTTCTGTGTCTTTGGGCTTTGCTAGAGACTTCTTAAATAAGATCTTAAACCAAAAGTTCTGTTTTCATCATCTTTTATATAGGAGTCCTGTTGATGTGGTGGTATATGTGTTGGGGGAGAGGAAGCATTCTGTAGTCCTGTAATTGGATTTAAGTATTTTAGTGAGCCTTATCTCCTCAATTGGCACCTTCACAAGTACTTTGCAGTTCTTCTCTTCCCTTAGTTGAGACAGATATCCTAGATGGGATTGGAGGTGTTTTGCTTCCCCCATGTCATTTAGGATCTTGTAAAAACCTCGGTTAAAGATCTTGAAAATAGTTCCCTTTGAGGGAATGCCTTTTTACAGAGAACAGGATGCTTTGGGTGTATTTCAAAATGGTTATTTTTTTGTTCTACTTCTGGAAGCATGAGATGAATTTTCTTTGATCATTACAATAGGATAGCAATGCACAGGTCAAGATATAAATATAGACAGTGAAGGGAAGAGGCCGATAGCCAAGCTGTAGAGTAGATCACAGGATCTTGTGTGACCTCTATGAATTTTCCATTCCCCTGCAGTGATAGCCTTATTTTCCTTTTACACACTTTGGGGAAGATGATTCTTTGCTGATCCAGAATATTTGGGCTGTTTTAGGACTCAGTGGTGTTTGAGGATGTGACTGTGGACTTTACCCAGGAAGAGTGGGCTTTGCTGGATTTCTCTCAGAGGAGACTCTACAGAGATGTGATGATGGAAACTTTCAGGAACCTGGCCTCGGTTGGTAAGGACTTCAGTTTTCTTATTTTTTTCCGTTTGTGAAAGAGTATATCTTATTCATTGGGCTTGTTTCAAGGTTTGGGTTGAATTGGAATAAATTGGAACACATGAGAAATATTCACTGTCCTCATGGAGCTTAGTCTCCAGAATCTTTCCCATGAAAGCAAAATCTGCATAACTATACTGAGGTGGTATTTCTCTTCTGTCTAAAATCCTTGAGGGTTTTTAAGTGTTGTAAGTGCACATTATCTTCAGGGGTCATTTTGGATGCAGAGAAATTTGTGGATTATTTCCTCAGAGTTTCAATGTTTTACAACTTTGATGTATTTTGCTGCAAATAAACTCGTAACAGTCCACTTATAGAGACTCTGGAGACCAAAATATTGGCCCAATGTCAGGGAAATGTTGCACTCCACTATCTTTTCTCATGATCTGCCTTTACCCATGAGCACCATGTCAGACACACCCATTTGCTCTCCCAAGGAAAGATCTAAGGAGAGTGAAGTTAGGACTTTTCCAGAGCCATGGTGTCAAGATGCGCTGGAAAGGCAAGAATCCTTTGAAGGATGAGCCCAGCATGGAGGGAATTACATTTGAATAAATCAACCTGAAAAAGTCTTGGTTTGAGGAGGCTCAATTTCCACACAGTTGAGTATCCATTAATGCTCACCCACCTAATATGTTCATGGAACAGATCTTATTTTCTCATTTAACATTACCTTTGCACACGTGTTGTTCACAATACCTTCTTACTGTGCTTTCCTAATTACTCCCCAATTATGACACTGTCACTTTAAATTGTCAAGTAGTTAAGAGAGTTTTTAGTAAACTGGTTATCCTTTTGACCATTGCCAAAGTCCTGGAACTTCCAAATGCCTCAAAGTGTTTCTGTGCTCACCGGAGGTGCCTTGTTTTCCTATAAAAGTTCTTTACCATTCTGTTTCATATTGTGAAACTCCACTTAAAATTTTTTGGTTAGTTTCTCAACAGGTTGGTAATGAACAAATGGTGTCCAGTGAACATTTAATAATGCGATTCATGAAGAGTAATTCCTGGTACAGCAGGTTAGGAGAAACATGTGAATTCTGTGGCATCGAAGAGCAGCATAACAATCAGGGAAGGCATGTCAGGTGAGTATCATTCACAAGAGTGTGAGCAGTATCTCAGGAGGGAATATTAAAATATCAGATGTGTGTGTGTATGAAACTCTAAAGTTGTATGATCATGTGATTTTCACACTATATTTCCATAGCTATGAATGAGATATTAAGTATTTGTAATGTATTTCACAGCACACAATCATTAGAAAGCTCCTTTATTTAAAAACACTGACAGTAATGGAAACGATTTTTATGATATGATTCAAGTTATTCAGCATGAGATAACAGGGCAGAAAACATGCATGTTTACTTTATACTGTAATTATGAAATGATAACAAACTTAATTCTAAAATTATGGTGCCTATTTTTGACAGAAGGCATACAGTTGAGGTCCTCTGTGAAAGTAAAGAAGGGAAAGTAAGGAAGAGGAAAGACAATAATCAGTGTGGAAAACTTGTCATCAAGACTGAATATCTTACCAAAAGAGATCCTGTTAGAGAAAATCCTTCTGAATCCCATGAGTGTGGAAAAGCTTTCTTGAATTATTCTTCATTTAAACATTATGTCATTTCTCACGCTGGATGCAATACCTGTCAATATAAGGAGTGTAGAGTAGTTTGCAGTTGTTTCTGTCACTTAAGCACACATGTGGAAACGCTTACTGGAAAGAAAATTTATAAATGTAAGGAATGTGGTATCACCTGTAGTGCTTCATCCGTCACTACACGTATAGGAATGCACAGTGGAGAGAGGGCATATGAATGTAAAGAATGTGCAGAAGCCTTTAGGCAGTCCTCACCGCTTATCAGCCATATAAAAACTCATGGTACAGAGCAGCCTTACAGTTGTAAGGGATGTGGGAAATCATTTTGTCATTTCTCAAGTCTCACTAATCATATAAAAACTCACTGTGCAGGGCGGCGATATGAATGTAAGGAATGTGGTAAAGCATTTAACAGGTCCTCACACTTAAGTAGACATGTAAGAACTCACAGTGGAGAGAGGCCTTACAAATGTAAGGAATGTGGGAAAGCCTTTAGCCATTCCTCCAACCTGAGGATTCACATAAGGACTCATAGTGGAGAGAGGCCTTATGAATGTAAAGAATGTGGGAAAACCTTTAGCCAGTCCTCTAAGCTGACTGACCATTTAAGAACTCACAGTGGAGAGAGGCCTTACAAATGTAAGGAATGTGGAAAAGCCTTTAGTCATTCCTCCAACCTAAGGATCCATAGAAGAACTCACAGTGGAGAGCGGCCTTATGAATGTAAGGAATGTGGAAAAGCCTTTAGCCAGTCTTCACACCTCACTAACCATATAAGAACTCACAGAGAAGAGAGGCCTTATGATTGTAAAGTATGTGGTAAAACTTTTAGTTGTGACTCATCCCTCACTACACATATAAAAACTCACAGTGGACAGAAGCCTTATGAATGTAATGAATGTGGAAAAACCTTTAGCAGTTCCTCAAAGCTGATTCTGCATATAAGAACTCACAGTGGAGAGCGGCCTTATGAATGTAAGGAATGTGGGAAAACCTTTAGCCAGTCATCAAAGCTGACTGACCATATAAGAACTCACAGTGGAGAGAGGCCTTATGAATGTAAGGAATGTGGGAAAGCCTTTAGCCATTCCTCCAATCTGAGGATCCATACAAGAACTCACAGTGGAGAGCGCCCTTATGAATGTAAGGAATGTGGGAAAGCCTTTATCCAGTCCTCACACCTCACTAACCATATAAGAACTCACAGAGGAGAGAGGCCTTACGAATGTAAAGTATGTTGGAAAGCTTTTAGTTATGACTCATCCCTCACTACACATATAAAAACACACAGTGGAGAGAAGCATTATGAATGTAAAGAATGTGGAAAGGCCTTTAGCAGTTCCTCAAAGCTGATTGTCCATATAAGAACCCACAGTGGAGAGCGGCCTTATGAATGTAAGGAATGTGGAAAAGCTTTTGGCAGTTCCTCAAAGCTGACTAATCATGTAAGAACTCACAGTGGAGAGAGACCTTACAAATGTAGTGAATGTGGAAAAACTTTTAGCAATTCCTCTAACCTGAGGATTCATATGAGAACTCATAGTGGAGAGCGGCCTTATGAATGTAAGGAATGTGGAAAAGCCTTTATCCAGTCCTCACATCTCGTTAACCATATAAGAACTCACAGAGGAGAGAGGCCTTTTGAATGTAAGGAATGTGGCAAAACTTTTGGTTCAGACTCATCCCTTAATGCACATATAAAAACTCACAGTGGTGTGAAGCCTTATGAATGTAAGGAATGTGGAAAAGCCTTTAGCAGTTCCTCAAAGCTCATTCTCCATATAAGAACTCACAGTGGAGAGCGGCCTTATCAATGTAAGGAATGTGGTAAAGCATTTAGTCAGTCCTCAAAACTGACTAACCATATAAGAATTCACAGTGGAGAAAGGCCTTATGATTGTAAGGAATGTGGAAAAGCCTTTAGCCATTCCTCCAACTTGAGGATCCATATAAGAACTCACAGTGGAGAGCGCCCTTATGAATGTAAGGAATGTGGGAAAGCTTTTAGCCAGTCCTCACACCTCACTAACCATAGAAGAACTCACAAAGGAGAGAGGCCATATGAATGTAAAGAGTGTGGGAAAGCTTTTACTTCTGACTCATCCCTTAACGCACATATAAAAACTCACAGTGGAGTGAGGCCTTATGAATGTAAGGAATGTGGGAAAGCCTTTAACCGGTCCTCACACCTCACTGAACATAAAAGAACTCACAGTGGAGAGAGGCCATATGAATGTAAGGAGTGTGGAAAAGCCTTTAGTCAGTCCTCACAGTTGAAGAGCCATGTCAGAACTCACAGCGGAGAACGGCCTTATGAATGTAAGGAATGTGGGAAAGCATTTAGCCGGTGCTCATACCTCACTGTACATATAAGAACTCACAGTGGAGAGAGACCTTATGAATGTAAGGAATGTGGGAAGGCATTTAGTTGTGATTCATCCCTCACTACACACATAAGAACTCACAGTGGAGAGCGGCCTTTTGAATGTAAGGAATGTGGGAAGGCCTTCAGTCAAGCCTCACAGCTCACTAAACATACAAGAACTCACAGTGGAGAGAGGCCTTATGAATGTAAGGAATGTGGGAAAGTCTTTACTTGTTCCTCGTATCTCACTGCACATATAAGAACTCATAGTGGAGAGAGGCCTTATGAATGTAAGCAATGTGGGAAAGCCTTCACTCGATCCCTCTCTCTCACTCACCATATAAGAACTCACAGTGGAGAGAGACCTTATGAATGTAAAGAATGTGGGAAAACTTTCAGCCAGGCCTCACATCTCACCAAACATATTAGAACTCACAGTGGTGAGAAGCCTTATGAATGTAAGGATTGTGGGAAAGCCTTCAGCCAGGCTTCACATCTTACTAAACATATTAGAACTCACAGTGGAGAGAGGCCTCATGAATGTAAGCAATGTGGGAAAGCCTTCATCCAGGCTGCACATCTCACGAAGCATATAAGAACTCACAGTGGTGAAAGCCCTTAGGAATGTAAGGAATGTGGGAAAGCCTTTGGTTGGTTTCTATACCACACCCTCTGAGAAGTCAAACAGTGGAGAGAGGCCTTATGAATGTAAGGAATGTGGAAAAGTATTCCTCATACCCCAATAAACATAAGTACAGCGGACAGGCTGTATGAATGTAAGGAAATAAGGCATGCTTGCAGTTCTTGATTTGAAAAAAATGTGAGAAAGTATACTGAGGAGGAATTGATTATACTGTGACAGGTCCTATGAATATAGAGTATAAGGGAAACTTTCAGTGTGTATGTTTTAGGACTTCTATGAGACCTTTTACACTGGAGAGACACTGCAACTGTAAGCAAAGAACTTCAGTTGTAGCAAATGACTTGGGACTTTCATCAAAATTTTATTTTGGTTCCATTATGCAAAAATTGTCTTTATTACAAAATCGCATCAACCTTTGGTGTCTTCAACTTTGTGGGTTTTCTAAAACCAAATATGTTTTAAATTTTTATGTTTGTATCATATTTATAAAGCACTATATTCTTATTGTAGAAAAAGTTTGATTTTAATAGAAAATAAAAATAAAAACAATCTGCCTAGAATTCCACCACTATTATTATTGTGGGTTTTTTTTGGTTTTTTTAACTATTCTTTGTATACAAAACAGTGTATTCTTAATCTGGACCATATAGCGTGTGTAGTTTTGTATTACAACACTTTTTATTGCTGTTCTTATTTGTCATCCACAACTACTTTGATCTGGGGTTTACTAATGAGGAAACTGCACAGAAAATTTTAACCCACATGCCCGTTTCACATAAAAGTCCCTTTGAAATGGTCCTGTGAAAAATAGGATTTTTCATGGAGGGGTCACATTGGGTATACATAGAGATTGTTGGCATGCACAGACCCACAACCTCACCTAGGTGCAGTGGAGCTTTTGCCCAGCAGAGGCATGAAACCTGCATTTTAAAGCAGTCCTGCTTTTGGTAATTTTGTGGTACAAAGAGATCACTAGGCCATGAGTTGAAGCTGTAGTTGCTGGACTGGGATGTACTGGTGGCTGCTGCTCCACCTGGAGTGTGAATATACTACAGGGCCTGGTGGTTTATACAGAGCTTCTCTGCCCCATAGTGCACTGGATCTTTTCCATGGTTTCTCATGTAAGAAGTTTGGGAAATGGTGGCTATAGGTAGCAAAAGCCTTCAATGAAGTCTCCCATTAGTTTAGCAGTTCCCTTTTCAGAATTATCCTGTGGAAACTCCCAGACACCCTAATGGTGTGGAAATAGTAAAAGGGGAAATGGTATCAGTGTCCTACAGTAAGGGAGTTTTTAGATAAATGTCTGGCTACATGTTGTAACATTCAACATCCTTGGAAGCAGTAGTGAAGAAATCAAATGATGCACTGCATTGTTCAAATCTGCAAAAGACCACATTTTTTAAAGTTAAAAAGCAAAGATGTCAGTTTGAAGACTGATATGCCTCATCCAAGCGATGGTGCCTTCAGTTGCCTTGCATGTGAAAACTGGACAAGGAATAAGGAAGGCTGGAGAATTGACACCTTTGAATTGTGCTGGTGGTGAAGAACATTGAATAGACTGCCAACAGAATAAACAAATCCTGTCTTGGAAGAAGTACAGCCAGAGTGCTCCTTAGGAGGATGAGACTATTTCTCATAGTTTGGGTATGTTATCAGGAGGGATCAGTCCCTGGAGAGGGACATCATGCTTGGTAAAGTAGGTCAGCAAAAAAGAGGAAGACTCAGTGAGATGGATTGACACAGTGGCTGCAACAATAGGATCAAACATATATATATGTTTGTATATAGGGTTATTATGAGAACAGACTCAGCGGCACTTAACAACAACATGTCACAGTATTGCTACTAAATGGTTTCTTCAGGAGGTGGGGTAAAGATGGCAGAATAGATGCTTTCTGTGGTCCTTCTTACAACAAAGACCTGAAAACACTACTGAATCAATTATATGTGACAATCTAGGAACCCTGAACATCAAACACAAAAGATGAGACAGACTGAGCAGTAGGGGAAGGGAGTGACAGTTCAGAAGTAGTGAGGAATTGCCAGTCTTGACCTGGCAAGCACTCTAGAGGATGGATCGTTTGGTGCAGATGGGCTGAGGCAAGCAGTACAACTCAGGATACATTGTCCACGATGGGA
Organism: Dugong dugon; assembly: GCA_030035585.1. Classification (NCBI taxonomy): domain Eukaryota; kingdom Metazoa; phylum Chordata; class Mammalia; order Sirenia; family Dugongidae; genus Dugong; species Dugong dugon. The sequence goes on along the minus strand of CM057462.1, from coordinate 13,109,430 downwards.
GAAACCGAGTGGCAGTCTTCACAAGCCACCGGAGCCAGGGTGAAACAGTGTTGGATATGTGAAATAAAGTGCAAGCCTCTAACCTACCACGTGGGCTCAAAATAATCCCTCTTCCTTTGGGAAATGTCTCTTTTACCCTCACATGACCCCTCCCCGTTCTCCAGTCCTAGTCTGGCAGTGTTCAGTGGTTGTGACTGCTAGGCTGCAAGTGGGACCATTTATGCCTGAGTCAGTCTCTGGGCTTTTGGGAGGGAAAAAATAAACAGGAAAAAGGAAATCACCAGCTCCCCTAAGCTGGAAACTCAGGGCAGGCACTGCCCCTTTGCCTAGGCATAGGCGTAAGGGGTCCATGGACTTTGCCTTTCACCCCTACATAGACCTGTGTTGGCCCATTCAACAACGTAAGCCCTTTTTAGCATAGCACAACAGGTTAATGCATCTGAAGCCTGTTTTCAACTGCAACAGCTAAGGGAGAGTGGCAGATTCGTGACATTTGACACTGCCATGCCCTTTACGCTGGGTCCTCACCCACATCAGGGGCCTTAGGACTGCACCCACCCAACTAGCCACCCACGACGGGTCTGAGAACAAGTGCTTCCCAGTCCTTACAGCCAACACCATTGAATGCCTGAAGTCCAGCTGAAAATCCCACCCACACACACACTTTAGGGCACAGGGACACACTTCCCACCTAGGCCCTCAGGTAGCCATCAGCCCCACACCTTGCTCAGCACATAACCCCCTACTGCAGCCAGGTATCTGCCTGCTCCAATCACCCCTATGTAGCCCTGCCCATCTAGGACTGTAGGTGTGACCCTGTACCACACGGGCAACAACTTGTACACCTGAGCTGTATCCATGCAAGAAAACAGACTCCTGTGCTCACATACCTAGTAGCAGCTTTAACCACATGTTGACATGAGAGCTTCAAAGATGACAATAAAGTTCACATGCCCAGCCTTTTTGGGCATATCAAAACAAGCTTGGTCATAGTAAGTAGATATACAATAAATGTAATGCTGGTGACAACACTCAATATCCGATTATGTAAATAAGCAGACTGATGTCTCCAGCAAGAGACCAAAGCAAAAAATGAGGAAAACTGGAAGAAGAGAAGGTCTTGGAATTACTGGAAGTAGAATTCAAAAGATTAATATACAGAGCTCTTCAAGAGATTAGGAAGATTTTGCAAAACTTAGACCAAGCCAAGGAACACAGACAAAGTGATAGAGGAATTTAGAAGACGTATACAAAAGCAAAATGACAATTTTAACAGGCTGCTAGAATCACTCAAAAGAAAGCAATCAAGTTCAGAAGACTAATAAAATTTCAGAATTAGACTACTCAATAGAAATTCATACGAGCAGAATTGTGGCAGTGGAAGTCAGACTGCAGATAAAACATTTGACACCAATTTATCTGAGGAAAAATCAGATAAAAATTTTTTAAAAAAATGAAGAAACAAAAATGAAGAAACTCTTAAGAATTATGCGGGACTCTGTTAAGAGAAATGACCTTTGAGTGACTAGAATACCAGAACGGAGGGATAACAGGACACACAGAGAGAATTGTTGAAGATCTATTGGCAGAAAACTTCCGTGATATCGTGAAAGATGAGAATATATCTAAGAAGCTCTTTGAACCTCACACAGGGTAGATCCCAAAAGAAAAGCACCAAGAAATAGTCAAACTTACCAAAACCAAAAATAATTTTAAGAGCAGCTAGGGATACACTAAGAGTCATGTACAAAGGAGACTCAATAAGACTAAACTCTAACTGCTTTGCAGAAACCATGCAGGCAAGAAGGCAATGAGATTACATAATGTCTTGGAAGTAATTGTCAGCCAAGAATTATATATCCAGCAAAACTGTCTCTCAAATATGAAACTAGAGCATTTCCAGATAAAAGTTAAGGGAATTTGTGAAAACCAATCGAAAATTTCAAGAAATACTAAATGGGAGTCCTTTGGCTAGAGAATAATATCAGGTAACAGCCCAAGACTAGAATACAGGACAGAACAACCAGATATCAACCCAGATAGGGAAATCACAAAAATAAGTGAAAACTTTTTAAAACACTGAAAATAAGGGAACAGACTTCAATATGTAAAAACTGACATTTAAAAAGAGACAGACTAAACAGTGTAGTTATAGAACTTTTGTATGGAAAGGACGTTAAGACAATATCAAGAAAATGTTGGTATTTTCTTTAAACTTAGAAAAATGGTGGTAAATTTTAAGGTAACAAAGGAAACTAACATGTACACATCAAAGAAAAAAACAGCAAATACAAAACAACAGTGAAAACGAAAATACATACAGAAAAATGACTCAGCACAGAAAATTAAGTGGAACAAAGATACTGTCAAGAACACAAAAAAGACATCAAAATGACAGCACTAAACTCATACCTATCAGTAATTATGCTGAATGTAAATGGACTAAATGCACCAATAAAGATAGAGAGTTGCAGAATGAATTAAAAAAAATGATCTGTCTATATGCTGCCTACAAGAGACACACCTTAGACATAAAGACACAAACTAAAACTCAAAGATGGAAAAAATATATCAAGCAAAGAATCAAAAAAGAGGAGTGGCAATATTAATCTCTGACAAAATAGACTTTAAAATCCACCACAAAGGATAAGGAAGGACACTGTATAATGACTAAAGGGTCAATACACTGGGAGGACGTAACCAAAATATTTACACACCCAACGAAAGGGTTCCAAAATACATAAAAGGAAAGCATTGAGTGAGAGAAAGCGCCACAATAATAGGAGACTTCACCACACCATTTTTGGTGAAGGACAGAGCATCAGGAAAGAAGCTCAGTAAAGACATGGAAGATTTAAATGTCACAGTCAACCAACTTGATCTCATAGACATATATAGAACACTTGCCCTAACTGCAGCCAAGTATACTTTCTTTTCCAACGCACATGGAACATTCTCCAGAGTAGACCACATATTAGGCCACAAAGCAAGTCTTAAAAGAATTCAAAACGTTGAAATATTACAAAGCATCTTTTTCTGACCATAAAGTCATAAAAGTAGAAATCAATATCAGAAAAAGCAAAGAAAAAAAATCAAACACTAGGAAACCAAACAACACCTTGCTCAAAAACTACTGTGTTATAGAAGAAATGAAGCACAGAATAAGGAAATTCATAGAATCAAATGAGAATGAAAACACATTCTACCAGAACATTTGGGACACAGCAAAAGCAGTGCTGAGAGGTCAATTTATAGCAGTATATATGCACATCTAAAAAGAAGAAGGGGGCAAAATCAAAACATTAGCCTCACAAATAGAAAGAGAAGCAAAAGAAGCTCTCAGGCACCAGAATAAAGGTTAGAGCAGAAATAGAAAAATGAGTCAACAAGATCTAAAGCTGGTTATTTGAAGAGATCAACAAAATCGATAAACCACTGGCCAAACTGACAAAAACGGGAGGAAACATATAAACCGAATAAGAAATCAGATGGGTGCTATCACAACAGACCCAACAGAAATTAGAAGAATTAGAATACTATGAAAAATTGTACTCCAACAAATTTGAAAACCTACAGAAAATGGACAAATTTCTGGAAACACAGTACCTAAACTAACACAAACTGAGGTAGAAGAACTAAATAAACATAACAAAAGATGAGATTGAAGAGGTAATAAAAAAACTCCCAACAACAAAAATGCCCTGGCCCTGATAACTTCACTGGAGAATTCTACCAAACTTTCAGAAAGAATTAACACCAGTACTACTAAAGATATTTCAGAGCGTAGAAAATGATGGAATACTTCCAAACTCATTCTATGAAGCCAGCATAACCCTGATACCACAAAAAATTACAAACCAATACATCTCATGAACATAGATACACTTTCTCAAAATTCTAGCCAATAGAATTCAACAATATATAGATAAAAAAAATTCACCATGACCAAGTGGGATTCATACCAGGTATGCAAGTGTGGTTCAACATTAGAAATAGAATTAATGTAATCATCACATAAATAAAAGAACCACATGATCTTATCAGTTGCAGAAAAGGCATTTGACAAACTCCTACACACATTCATGATAAAAATTCTCAGCAAAATAGGAATAGAAGGAAAATTACTTGACATAATAAAGGGCGTTTATACAAAGTGAACAGCCAACATCATCCAAATGGAGAAAGCCTGAAAACATTCCACTTGAGAATGGGAACCAGACAAGGATGCCCTTTATCACCACTCTTATTCAACATTGTGCTGGTGATCCTAGCCAGAGCAATAAGGGAAGAAAAAGAAATAAAGGGCGTCCAGATTGGTAAGGAAGAAGTAAAAGTATCTATTTGCAAATTATATACAAAGAAAACCCCAAAGAATGTACAAGAAAACTACTGGAACTAATAGAAGATTTCAGCAAAGTATCAGGATACAAGATAAGCATACAAAAATCAGTTGGATTCCTCTACACCAACGAAGAGAACTTCGGAAAGGAAATCAAATCAATACCATTTACAGTAGCTTCCAGGAAGATAAAATACTTATGAATCTAAACAGAGATGTAAAAGACCTATACAAAGAAAACTACAAGACACTACTGCAAGAAACCAGAGACCTGCATAAGTAGAAAAACATACCATGCTCATGGATAGGAAGACTCAACATTGTGAAAATGCCAGTTCTACCCAAACTGATCTACAGATACATTGCAATCCTGGTCCATATTTCAGTGACAATTTTAATGACATGGAGAAACAAATCACCAACTTCATATGGAAGGGGAAGAGGCCCCAGGTAAGTAAAGCACTACTGAAGAAAAGAACAAAGTGGGAGGCCTCACATCACCTGATTTTAGAATCTATTATACCTCCATGGTAGTCAAAACAGCCTGGTACTGATACAACAGATAAACAGATCAATGGAACAGAATTGAGAATCCAGACGTGAATCCATCCACCTATGAGCAGCTGATATTTGACAGAGGCCCAAAGTCCATTAAATGGGGAGAAGAAAATCTTTTTAACAAAGGGTGCTGGCATAGCTGGAAATCGACCTGCTAAAAAACTGAAACAAGATGCATACCTCACACCATGTACAAAAAGTAACTCAAAATGGATCAAAGACCTAAATATAAAATCTAAAACAATAAAGATCATGGAAGAAAAAATAGGGACAATGCTAGGAACCCTAATACATGGCATAAAGAGAATACAAGTCATAACTGACAATGCAAAAGCACCAGAAGAGAAACTAGATAACTTCGAACTCCTAAAAATCAAACACTTATCATTATCAAAAGATTTCACCAAAAGAATTAAAAAAAACAGACCAGGAAAAAATTTTTGGGTACCACATATTCGATAAGGGTCTAATCTCTTAAATCTACAAGATACTGCAACACCTCAACAACAGAAAGACCAATTACCCAATTAAAAAATGGGCAAAGGATATGAACAGACACTTCACCAAAGAAAACATTTAGGCAGCTGTCATGAATTACGTCCCCCCAAAAATGTGTGTATCAGTTTGGCTGGGCCATGATTCCTGGTATTGTGTGACTTTCCTATATGTTGTAAATCTTGTCTGTGATGTTAATGAGGGAGGATGGGTGGCAGTTGTGTTAGTAAAGCAGGACTCAGTATACAAGATTGAATTGTGTCCTGAGGCAGTCTCTTGAGACATAAAAGAGAAGTGAGCAGAGAGACAGGAGGACCTCATACCACCAAGAAAGCAGTGCCAGGAGCAGAGCATGTCCTTTGGACGTGGGGTTGCTGTGGGGAGAAGCTCCCAGTCTGGGGAAACACTGATTAGAAGAAGGGTGACATAGCGTTCTCCTGGAGCTGATGCCCTGAATTTGAACTTTCAGCCTACTTTACTGTGAAGAAATAAATTTCTCTTAAAGCCATCCACTTGTGGTATTTCTGTTGTAGCTGCACTAGATTACTAAGACAGCAGCTAACAGATACATGAAGAAATGCTCACGATCATTTGCCATTGGAGAAATGCAAATGAAAGCTAAAATGAGATACCATCTGTCTTAGTTATCTACTGCTGCTGTAACAGAAATACCACAAGTGGATGACTTTAACAAATAGAAATTTACTTCCTCACAGTAAAGTAGGCTAAAAGTCCAAATTCAGGATGTGATGTCCAGGGGAAGGCTTTCTCTGTCTTTTGACTCTGGAGGGAGGTCATTTTCATAAATCTTCTCCTGGATTAGGAGCTTCTCCACTCAGGATTCCCATGCCCAAAGGACGTGCTCTGCTCTGAGCACTGTTTTCTTGGTGATGCGAGGTTTCCGTCTCTCCGCTTGATTCTCTTTTATATCCCAAACGAAACTAGCTCAAGACACAATCTCATCTCTTAAAATGAGTCCTGCCTCATTAACACAACTGCCGCCCATCCCCCGTCATGGATTTAATTGTGTCTCCCAAAAGTATCTGTCAACTTGGCTGGGTCATGATTCCCAGTATTGTATAATTGTGTACCATTTTGTAATCTGATGTGATTTCCTTTCGGGTTGTAAACTCTATCAGTATTATGTAATAAGTTGGATTAGTGGCAGTTATACTGATGAGGTCTACAAGATTAAATAATGTCTTAAGCCAGTCTATTGAAATATAAAAGAAAGAAGCGAGCAGAGACACATGGGAACCTCATACCACCAAGAAAGCAGTGCTGGGAGAAGAGCACATCATTTGGACCTGAGGTTCCTGTGCTGAGATGCTCTGAGACCAAGGGAAGACTGATGACACTGACCTTCCTCTGGAGCTGACAGAGAGGGCCTTTCCCTGGAGCTGATGCCCTGAATTTGGACTTGTAGCCCACTAGACTGTGAAAGAATAAATTTCTCTTTGTTAAAATCATCCACTTGTGTTATCTGTATTATAGCAGCACTAGATGACTAAGACACCCCCTGATTATCATCATAGAGGCAGGATTTACAACACACAGGAAAATCACATTATATGACAAAATGGTGGACAATCACACAATATCAAGTATCATGGTCCAGCCAAATTGATGCAATTTTTGGGGGGACACAATTCAATCCATGACATTCCACCCTTTGGCCTCCCAAAAATTATGTCCTTGCAACATGCAAAACATATTCACCCCATTGTATCATAACAAAAGTTTTAACTTCAAGTCTAAAACCCGAAAATTACTCATCTGTGAAATCTAGAATACAAGTTACCTGCTTCCAAAGGTACAATGGCAGAAGATGCACAAGCTAGGCATCTTCATTACAAACGGGAGAAACGGGGGGGAAAAAAGGGATGACAGGCACCAAGTAAGTCAGAACTCATTACATTAGCTCTCAAGGCTTTTCAAATAATCGTTTTCTCTGAGACAATTCACACAGACTCTAGGTATTGGCCACACTCTCTGGATTCTGAGTGGAGGCCTCTTGGCCCTGGGCTTCAGCTCAGCCTTCCAGGCCCACTGGACGTCAACTCTGCTCTCTCGGCTTTATGTGCACCATTATCCTAGTCCATCTGAGTGGTGACTCCATTCTTAGAAACTCCAGAGGCCATGACTGTACCTTTTGAGACTGAGGCAGCTTGGCTTCCTGTGTTCATTGTATCTTCAGCTTCTGCTTCCTGGTTCCTTGGCCTCTCAGGCCTCATGCCGCATCTGCCCTGTTGGGTAAGTGTTCCAAAGCTCTGTAACTCCACTGTTATGTACCTGGAGGCACCCCACTCTGCCAGGAAGCCTCCTGCACACAGACATTCACCTCCCTTTGTGAGTCAGCAAGCATAGCTCCACTGATACGTGCACTGAAGCCCCTCAGTCTCGGTACCAAATTCTGTCTTAATATTGTCATGGATTGAATTATGTCCCCCTAAAAATATGTGTGTCAATTTGGCTGGGCCATGATTCCCAGTACTGTGTGGTTGTCCTCCATTTTGTGATTGTGATTTTATGTTAGAGAATAAGGGTGGGATTGTAACACCCTTACTAAAGTCACATCCCTGATCCAAGGTAAAGGGAGGTTCCCTGGGGTGTGGCCTGTACCTTTTATCTTACAAGAGATAAAAGGAAAAGGAAGCAAGCAGAGAGGTGACCTCATACCACCAAGAAAGCATTGCTGGGAACAGAGTACATCTTTTGGACCTGACCAAGGGAAGATTGATGACAAGGACCTTCCTCCAGAGCCCACAGAGAGAGAAAGCCTTCCCCTGGAGCTGATGCCCTGAATTTGGACTTGTAGCCTACTTTACTGTGAGGAAATAAATTTCTGTAAGGAAATAAATTTCTCTTTGTTAAGGCCATCCACTGGTGGTATTTCTGTTATAGCAGCACTAGATAACTGTCTTAGTCATCTAGTGCTGCTGTAACAGAAATAACCACCAGTGGATGGCTTCAATAAAGAAATTTATTCTCTCCCAGTCTAGTAGGCTACAAGTTCAAATTCAGGGCGTCAGCTCTAGGGGAAGGCTTTCTCTGTTGGCTCTGGAAGGTCCTTATCAATCTTTCCCTGGAGTAAGTGCTTTTCCATGCAGGAACCCCGGGTCCAAAGGATGCACTCTGCTGCCTGCACTGCTTTCCTGGTGGCATGTCTCCCTGTTTCCACTTGCTTCTCTCTCTTATATCCCAAAAGAATCCAGCTCAAGACACAATTCAATCCCATAGATTGAGTCCTCCCTCATCAATACAACTGCCACCCTTCTTCCCTCATTAACATGGAGGTGGGATTTACAACACATAGGAAAATCACATCAGATGACAGAATTGTGGACAATCACACAATACTGGGTATCATGGCCCAGGCAAATTATACACACATTTTTGGGGGGTAATAAATATTGGAGAAGTGGGGAGACTGTAACATGCACTGCTGGTAGGAACGTAAAATGGTAGTGCCACTTTGGAAATTGATTTGACGTTTCCTTAGAAGGCTAGAAATAGTACCATTTGACCCAGCAATCCCACTCCTTGGAATATATCCTAGTGCAATAAGACCCGTTACATGAATAGATATATGCACACTTGTGTTTATTGTAGTACTGTTCACAATAGCAAAAAGATGAAAACAACCTTAGTACCCATCACCAGATGAATGATAAAAGAAATTATGGTACATACACAATGGAATATTAAATGCAGTGATAAAGAACAATGCTGAATCCACTAAACATCTCACAACATGGATGAATCTGGAGGGCAGTATGCTGAAATTAGTCACAAAAGGACATTTTATGAGACAGCTATTATAAGAACTGAAGAAAAGGTTTAAACACAAGAAAACATTCTTTGATGGTTACAAGGTGGGGAGGAATGGAGGGAATTCGCTAACTAGATAGTAGACAAGAATCGTAGGTGAAGGGAAGGACAACACACAATACGGGGGGGGGGGTCACCACTGATTAAACCAAAGGCTAAGAAGTTTCCTGAATACAACCAAACACTTCAAGGGACAGAGTAGCAAGGTCTGGGGTCTGAGGACATGGTTTTGGGGGACATCTAGGTTAATTGGCATAACAAAGTTTATTAAAATGTTCTGCATCCCACTTTGGTGAGTGGCATCTGGGGTCTTAAAAGCTTGTGAGCAGCTGTCTAAGATGCATCAATTGGTCCCAACCCACTTGGAGCAAAGGAGAATGAATAACACCGAAGGCACAATATATTAGCCCAAGAGACATAAGGGCCACATAAACCAGAGACTTCATCAGCCTGAGACCAGAAGAACTAGATGGTGCCCAGCTACCACCAATGACCTGACAGGGAACAGAGAATCCCCGACGGAACAGGAGAAAAGTGTGGAGCAGAACTCAAATTCATGTAAAAAGACCAGACTTAATGGTCTGAGGCTGGAGAAACTCCAGAAGTCGTGGCCCCTGGACACTCTGTTAACCTAGAACTAAAAACCATTTCCAAAGCCCACTCTTCATACAAAGATTAGACTGGATTACAAAACATAAAGTAGTATTCATGAAGTGTGTGCTTCTTAGTTCAAGCAAATACATGAAACCAAGCGGGCGGCTCCTGTCTGGAGGCAGAATGAGAAGGCAGGAAGGGACAGGAGCAGGTTGGAGGGACATGGGAAACCCAGAGTGGAGAGGGGGAGTGTGCTGTCACATTATAGGGATTCCATCTAGTATCACATAACAATATGTGTAAATTTTTGTATGAGAAATTACCTTGAGCTGTAAACTTTCACTTAAATCACAATAAAAAAAGTAAATAAAGCAAGTCACACATAATCCCCTCCTCTAAAAAAAAAAATGATTTCTTTGGAAAAATTTATTTCACAGGAGAAGTAATCATTGCTTAATATGTGATAGCCATCACTTAATGTGTACATAATGATGGCAGTTTTATGAAAAATTTATACAGACAGATCAACTCAAGGTGTCCCAAGGTGAGACTAAGTGGTTACTTTTTGCTTCTCCCTAACTTGAAACTTTTCTGCAGCCATTGTTCATTACTTTTACAGTTCTTTAAATTTAACAATATTAATTTGCTTTTGGAATGTACAGTAGTATTAACTTTGACGAATATAGTAAGTCATATGTAACTAGTACCACAATGAAAATGTAAAACATCTCTTTCCTTCAAAAAATTCCCTAGTTCCACCACTTTTTAGTCATCAATCCCTGGGACCTGTGCCTATACTTGTCATGCTGTGTATGTCTTGGATTGAATTCTGTCCCCCCAAAATGTCTGTCAACTTGGCTAGGTCGTGATTCCTAGTGTATGATTGTCTACCATTTTATCATCTGAAGTGATTTCCTTATGTGTTATAAATTCTATCACTATGATGTAATAAGAGGGATTAGCAGCAGTTATATATTGATGAGATCTACAAGATTAAATAGTGTTTTCAGCTAATCTCTTGAAATAAAAGAGAAGCGAGCCAAGAGATGACCTCATACCACAAGGAAAGCAATGCCGGGAGCAGAGCACATCCTTTGGACCTGAGGTTCCTGTGCTGAGGAAGGTCCAGAGCTGACAGAGAAAGGCTTCACCTGGAGCCAGTGCCCTGAATTTGGACTTCGGGCCTACTGGATTGTGAGAGGATAAACTTCTCTTTGTTAAAGCCATCCACTTGTGGTATTTCTGTTATAGCAGCACTACATGATCAAGATACTTTCAAATAGAGAGGAAGTCAAGGCAATATAAAGTAATAAAATACTGGTTCAAACTTACAAAGATAAGGGTAAATTTCAAGATAAACACAAAGACAGTTAACCTATTCATCAGAATAAAAAAGAAGATAAAGTCCCAGTAAACACAAAATCTATAATAATGAAATAAAAGAAAATCCACAAACAAAAGAAACAGCACAGGAAAATAAGAGGAACAAAGAAAACGTCAATACACCCCCCCCACACATAAAAGCACAACATGACAGTAATAAACTCATACCTATTTATAATCACAACTGAATGTAAATTGCTTAAAGGCACCTACCTGTAAAGAGAATGTGGTGGAATGGATTAAAAACAAACCCACAACCCATCAAATTAAAAAAAAATTTTTTTTTAATTGTACTTCAGATGAAGGTTTACAGAATAGTTTCTCATTAAACAGTTAGTACACATATTATGACATTGGTTAACAACCCCACGACATGTCAACACTCTTCTTGACCTTTTTTTTTTTTTTTGGTGAAAATACACATAGCCAAAGATACACCATTTCAAAAATTTCTACATGTACAATTCAGTGACATTGATTACATTCTTATAGTTGTGCTCCTATTCTTACTATCCTTTTCCAAATTATTCCATCACCATTATCTTCAACTCACTGTCCCCTAGGCTTCCCATCAAAGCTTTTGAGTTGCTGTTGTCAATTTGATCTCACATAATTTTTTTTGTACTTTGGATGAAGGTTTACAGAACAAATAGTGTCTCATTAAACAGTACACATATTACCCTATGACAATGGTTAACCCTACTACATGTCAGCACTGTCCTTTCTCAACCTTGGGTTCCCTGTCACCAGCTTTCCTGTCCCCTCCTGCCTTCTAGTCCTTGTCCCTGGACTGCTGTGCCTCATTAGTCCCATTTTGTTTGATGGGTCTGTCTAATCCCTGGCTGAATGGTGAACCTCAGGAGTGACTTCACCACTGGGCTAAAAGGGTGTCCAGAGGCCATATTCTTGGGGTTTCTCCAGTCTTTGTCAGGCCAGTAAATCTGGTCTTTTTTGTGTTAGAATTTTGTTCTACATCCTTATCCAGCTCTGTCCAGGATCTACTCTTGTGATCCTGGTCAGAGCAGTCAGTGGTGGTAGCCGGGCACCATCTAGTTGTACTGGACTCAGTCTGGCGGAGGCCTTGGTAGCTGTGGTCCAGTAGCCTTTTGAACTAATCTTTTCCTTGTATCCTGTTCTCTTCATTATCCCTTGCTCTCGAAGGGATAAGATCAGTGGAGTATCTTAGATGGCTGCTCACAGGCTCTTAAGACCGCAGATGCTACTCACCAAAGTAGAATGTAGAACATTTTCTTTATAAACTGTGTTATGCCAATTGACCTAGATGTTCCCCAAGACCATGGTCCGCACAGCCCTCATCCCGGCAATTCAGTCCCTCAGGGAGTTTGGATGTGTCTATGGAGCTTCCAAGACCTTGCCTTGTACAAGTTGTGCTGGCTTCCTCAGTATTATGTCTATGAGAGACACACCTTAGATACAAGACATAAAAATATTAACAAAGGATGGAAAAATATATCATGTAAACAGTAAACAAAAAAGAGCAAGAGTAGCCATAGTAATCTTAGATAAAATAGCCTTTACGGCAAAATGAAACATAAATAGGAGGGACATTATATAATGATTAAAGGGAAAATCTACCTAAAAGACATAACCTTAATACACATCTGACAGGGCTCCCAAATACATAGAAAAAAACAGCACTGAAAAGAGGCATAAACAGCTCCATGATAATAGGGAACTTCAACAGGCCAGTCTGAGTAAAGGACAGAACATCTAGAAAGAAACTCAACAAAGATACAGAAGATCTAAGGACCAAAATCAACCAACACAACCTCATAGACATATACAGAACACACCTCCCAACAGCAGCAAAGTATGCATTCTTTTCCAACTCACATGGAATGTTCTGCAAAATAGACCACATTTTAGGCCACAAAGCAAACCTCAATAGAATCCAAAAATATAAATAATACAAAGCATTCTCTCTGATCACATTGCCATAAAAGGAGAAATAAATAACAGAAAAGCTTGGGGAAAAATCAAATACATGGAAACTGAATAATACCTTGCTGAAAAACAACTGGGTAACATAAACCAAAGGGAATCAAAAATTCCTAGAATCAAATAAGAATAAAAACACATCATCCCGAAATCTTTGGGACACAGCAAAAACAGAGCTTAGAGGTCAATTTATAGCAATTAATGCACTCATCAAAAAAGAACTGGCTAAAATAAAAATGGTGGCCCTATAGCTCGAACACATAGAAAGAGAACAGGGAAAAAAAAAAAGCCTATAGGCACCAGAAGAAAGGAAATAATATTAGGGCAGAAATTAATCAAATAGAGAACAGAAAAACAGTAGTCAACAAGACCAAAAGTTTGTTCTTTGAAAACATCAACAAAATCCACAAACCACTGGCCAAACTGACAAAAGAAAAACAGGAGAGGAAGCAAATAACCCAAATAAGAAATGAGACTGGGAACATTACAACAGACTCGACTGAAATAAAAAGGATCATAACAGAATACTATGAAAAATTGTACTCCAATGTATTTGAGAACCTAGAGGAAATTATTTCTAGAAACACACTACCTAAACTAACACACAAACTCAGACAAAATCTGAACAGACCGATAACAAGAGAAGAGATTGAAGAGGTAATAATAATACTAAAACTCCCAGCAAACAATAGCCCTGGTCTCGACTATTTCACTGGAGAATTCTACTAAATATTTAGAGAAGAGATCACACCAGTACCACTTAAACTATTTCAGAGCATAGAAGAAAAAGGAATGTTCCCAAATGTATTCTATGAAGCCAGCATAATCCTGATACCAAAGCCAGGCAAAGACACCACATAAAAAGAAATTACAGACCAATATCTCTCATGAATATAGATGCAAAAATTCTCAACAAAATTCTAGCCAATAAAATTCAGCATCATTGTCAAAAAAATAAACCATGACCAAGTGGGATTCACACAAGGTATGCCAGGATGGTTCAACATTAAAAAATCTATCAAGATAGTCTACCACATAAATAGAACAAAAGAATCACATGATCATCTCAATTGACACAGAAAAGGCATTTGATAAAGTTCAACATCCATTCCTGATAAAAACTCTCAATAAAATAGAAATAAAAGGGAAATTACTCAACATAATAATAAAGGGCATCTGTATGTCTTAGGCTAGGTTCTCTAGAGAACCAAATCCAGTAAAACATGTAAACATATATATATATAGAGAGAGATTTATATCAAGGAAATGGCTTACATGATTGTAGAGGCTGGAATGTCCCAAGTCTGTGGGTCAGGATAGAGGCTTCTGATTCACATTGCCGAAGGTGCTGGCGAACCCAAGATTGGCAGGTCAGAGAGCAGGGCTCTTGCTCACAGGCTGCAAAGATCCCTGAATCCCAAGATCGGCAGGCAAGACTGCAGGTAAGCTGCTAGCCAGGAACCAGAGATCACATGAACAAGAGCCAGCAAAAAGCGACGAACCTTGCCAGAAAGTCTGCTTATATTAGATGCAGGTCACATGCCCGAAGAAACTCCCTTTCAACTGATTGGCTACTCACAGCAGATCCTATCACTGGGGTGATCACGTATCAAATCTCAACAGGGAAGTGATCACAACATTATACGACTGCCAAAACACTGAGAATCACGGACCAACCAAGTTGACACACAATCTTAACCATCACAAAACCAACATTCAACATCTTTCTCAAAGGAAAGAGGAAGAAAGCACTCCCCCTGAGAACTGGAACAAGGCAAGGATGCCCCTTACCACTACTCCTATTTAACATTGTGCTGGAAGTCCTGGCTAGAGCAATAAGGCAAGAAAAAGAAATAAAGGGCATCAAAATTGGAAAGGAAGAAGTAAAAATATGCCTATTCACAGATAACATGATCCTACACATAGAGAGCCCCCAAGATTCCACAAGAAAACTACTGGAATTAATAGAAAGATTCAGCAGAGTAGGATAGAAAATCAACATAAAAAATCAGTTGGATTCTATACACACACAAAAAAAGAACTTCAAAAAGGAAATCAGGAAAACAATATCATTTATAATAGCCCCTAAAAAAATAAACTACTTAGAAATAAATCTAACCAGAGATGTAAAAGATCTTTACACAGAAAACTACATAACACTACTACTACTACATAAATGGAAAACCATACTATGCTCATGTATAGGAAGACTCAACATTGTGAAAATGTCAATTCTACTTAAAACCATTGACAGGTATAATGTAATCCCAATCCAAATAACAAGAGCATTCTTTAACAAGAAGGAAAAACTAATCACCAACTTTATATAAGGAAAGCGGTCCCAGATAAGTGAAAAATTTTTGAAAAAGAACAAAGTAGGAGGCCTCACAGTAGCCTGTACTGGTACAGTGACAGACACATAGACCAATGAAAAAGAAGACTACAGATGTAAATCCATCCATCTATGGTCAGTTGATCTTTGACAAAGTACCAGAGTCCATTAAATGAGGATAAGACAGTCTCTTTAACAAAACTGGATGTCTACCTGTAAAAAAAATTGAAACAGGACCCCTACTTCACTCTGTACACAAAAACTAACTCAACATGGATCGAAAACCTAAATATAAAACCTGAAACCATAAAGATCATGGAAGAAAAAATAGGGACAACGCTCGGTGCCCTAATACATGGCATAAACAGAATACAAACCATAATCAACAATGCAAAAACACCAGAAGATAAACTAAATAACTGGGCTCTCCTAAAAGTTAAACACTTAAGCTCATCAAAAGACTTCACCAAAAGAGTAAAATGAGAACCTACAGACTGGGAAAAAATTATTGGCTATGACATATCTGAGAAGGGACTACTCTATAAAATCTGTAGACTACTTCAACACTTCAATAATAAAAAGACAAATAATCCAACTAGAAAATGGGCAAAGGATATGAACAGACACTTCACCAAAGAAGACATTCAAGCAGCTTATAGAAGAAGAAATGCTCTCAATCATTAGCCATTAAAGAAATGAAAATCAAAACTACAGTGAGATACTATCTCACCCCGACATTAGAGGCACTAATAAAAAAATAACACATTTTGGAGAGGTTGTGGGGAGATTGGTACTCTTATGCACTGCTGGTAGGAATGTAAATTTGTACAATCACTATGGAAAACAATAAGGGACCCCCTTAAAAAGCTAGAATTAGAAATAACAGACAATCCAGCAATCCCACTCCTAGGACTATATCCTAGAGAAATAAGATCCATCACAAGAATAGACATATGTTTACCCATGTTCATTGCAGCAGTATTCACAATATCAAAAAGATGGAAACAACCTGAGATCCCATCAACAGATAAATGGATAAACAAATTATGGTACATACACACAATAGAATACTATGCAATGATAAAGAACAAAGATGAATCCACAAAACATTTCACAACATGGATGAATCTGGAGGGCATTACGCTGAGTGAAATAAGTCAATCACAAAAGGACATTGTATGAGACCACTATTATAAAAATTCAAGAAAATGTTTAAACAAAAAAATCTTTGATCATTACTAGGGATGGTAGGGGTGGCGAGGAGAAATCACTAATTGTACACAAGTGTTAACTTTGTTGAAGGGAAAGACAACACAATTTAAGGAATTCAGCACAACTTGACCAAGGCAAAGTCATAGAATCTTCCTAGACACATCCAAACACCTTGAGGGACAGAGTTACTGGGGCTAAGGGCTGGGGACCATGGTTTTAGGGGACATCTAAGTCAACTGGCATAACACAGCTCATAAAGAAAATGTTCTACATCCGACTTTGGTGAGTAGCATCTGGGGTCCCATCCCATCCAGGGTAAAGAAGAATGAAGAAAACCAAAGACACAAGGAAAACAGTCCAAAGGACTAATGGACTACACGAACCACAGCCTCCACCAGCCTGGGCCCAGAAGATCTAATGGTGCCCAGCTACCACCGCTAATTTTTCTGACGGGATCACAGCAAAGGGTCCCAAGAAGAGCAGGAGAAGAATGTAGAACAAAATTCAAGTCCACAAAAAAAGACCAGACTTACCAGTCTGACGGAGACTGGAGGAACCCCGGAGATTATGGTCCCTAGACACCCTACTAACTCAGAACTGAAGCCACTCCTGAAGTTTACCTTTCAGCCAAAGATTAGACAGGCCTATAAAACAAACAATAACAGAAGTGAGGAATGCGCTTTTTAGTTCAATCAAGTATACAAGACCAAATGGGCAACATCTACCCAAAAGCAAGACAAGAAGGCAGAAAGGGACAGGAAAACTGGATGAAGCAACACAGAGAACTTGGTGTGGAAAGCGAGAGAGTGCTGACACGTGGGGATTGCAACCAAAGTCACAAAGCAATCTCTGTATAAATTTTTGAATGAGAAAATAATTAGCTCTGTAAACTTTCACCTAAAGCACAATAAAATAAAACCCTATGGAGCACAGTTGTACTCTGACACACGTGTGGTCGCCATGAGTTGGAATCAGTTTGACAGGAACTGGTTGTTAGAACAATAGGGATAGTATTTTACAGACTTTTGGAATATAAAAATCTGAAGATAACAGTTTTGTTAACAAAGGTGGATGTTATTTTTTTCTTTTCCAAGATAATATCATTTAATAATTATAATTTGAATGGATCAACCTACACCAGAAACTTAAAAAGTAAAAAAGATATATATATTATTCAACATTTTTTACTTAACTAAATTTTGTCCCTCTAATAAAACAATTTAAACATTACTCTAATCATGTTACATTAAAATATTGGAAAAATATCACAATTCCCTGACTTTTAAGTCACTGGATTTCATTAAATTTCAAGTTCTTCAACATAACAAACCTTGAAAATATTATGCTGAGTGAAATAAGTCATTCACAAAAGGATTAATAGTATAGATTCCACTCGTATGAAAAATCTAGAATAGACAAGTGTATAGATACCAAAGTTTATCAGTAGTTACCAGGGGCAGGCAGAAGGGAAGAGAAAAGGAAGACACAAAGCTTAGGGAACACTTAGCTTTTGTGAAGGGAGATGGAACTATTTGGGAATGGTTGATGGTGATGGTTGAACAACATGATCAACATATTCAGTGTTACTAAAGTGTACATGTGAAGACTGTTGGAATGGCAAATGTTTTGTTACCTACATATTTATCACAATAAAAGAAAATCCTAGGCTCTTTATGAAGACATGAAAAAATAAAACAACTATGATTCATACAAGGCCTTCTCCTATGGAGAATGTAGGCCACATGCAAAAACAGATAGGTAATGTCAGTAGAGAGATGGAAAGTCTAAGAAAAATCAAAAGGAAATGCTAGTAATCAAAACAATGTCACAGAAATGAAGAATATATTTAATGGAATCAGCAATAGATTGGACATAGCTGAGGAAAGAATCAGTGAGCTCAAGACAGCTCAATAAAAACATCTAAAACTGAAATGCAAAGAGAATAATGAATAAAAAAAAAGGGGGGGGGGAGAATATCCAAGAACCCTGAAACAAAAAGTGTAACATATAGGTGATGAGAATACCAGAAGGAAAAGAGAGAGAAGAAATTCAAATGGCCAACAAGCACACGAAAAGATGTTCAACATCATTAGAATTTGGAAAATGCAAATCAAAACCACAAAGACAAAGATGCCTGTTTTCTCCACTGCTATTCAACACTGTCTGGAGCCCTGGTGGCACAGTGGTTAAGAGCTTGGCTTCTAACTAAAATGTTGGCAGTTCAAATCACCAGCCAATCCTTGGAAATCCTATGGGGCAGTTCTCTCTGTCCTATAGGGTCTCTATGAGTCAAAATCGACTCAACGGTAGTGGGTTTGCTTTTTTTTATTCTATACTGTACTAGACGTTGCAACCAGAGAAATCAGGCCAGAAAAATAAATGGTACTCAGATCTCAAAGGGTGCAAAACTCTCTATTTGCAGATGACATGATCCTATAGATAGAAAGCCCCAAAAAGTACACAAGAAAGCTACTAGACCTAACAAAGGATTTCAGCAAAGTTGTGGGATACAATATTAACACATAAAAATCTGTCGTGTTTGCAAGGTGGAGTAAGGATATTCTTGATGTGTTGTGAGATTGTTAACCATTGTCATAGGGCAACATGTGTAGTAACTGTTAAATGAAAAACTATTTTGTTCTGTAAGCCTTCATCTTAAGTGAGAATAACAGCACAGTTGGAAGAGCGTAGTCAATGTCACTGAACTGTGTATGTAGAGATTTTTGAAACGGTGTATCTTTGGCTATCTGTATTTTCATCAAAAAAAAAAAAGGTTGAGAATTTAGAGGCTTAATATGTTGTGGGGTTGTTAACCAGTGTCATGGAACAACATATGTACTACTATTTCATGAGAAACTGTTTGTTCTGTAAGTTTTCACCTGAAGTACAATAAAATATTAAAAAAAAAAAATCTGTCGTGTTTGTTCACCAAAGCACTATAACAAGGAAGTAAAGAGACAAGCAACAAATAGGAAGAAAATTTTTGGAAGCCATATACTGGATAAAGGTTTAATATCCAGAATATATAAAGAACTCCTACAACTCAACAACAAAAAGAAAAACAGCCCAATCAAAAAATGGGTAAAGGACTAGAATAGATATTTCACCAAAGAAGAAATTCAAATGGCCAACAAACACATGAAAAGATGTTCAACATCATTAGTAATTTGGAAAATGCTAATCAAAACCACAATGAGATATCACTTCACACCCCTAAAGATATGATGAAAAAAACAGATGCTGGCGAGAATGTGAAGAAATTGGAACCTTCATCCATTACTAATAGGATTGTAAAATGGTACAGCTGCTGTGGAAAGCAATGTGGTGGTTCCTCAAAAAGTTAAAAGTAGAATTATATGATTCAGCAATTCCACTCCTTGGTATATACCCAATAGAAATAAAATCAGAAACACAAATAGATACTTGTCAATCAATATTTATTGCAGCTCTATCCACAACAGCCAAAGGTGGAAACAGTCTAAATGTCCATCAACAGATGAATGGATAAAAAAAAAGTAGTACATACATAAAATGGAATATTACTGAGCCATAAAGAGAAATAAATTGCTGATATATGCAACAACATGGATGAACCTTGAAAACATTATAATAAGGAAAATAAGTCAGTCACAAAGGAACAAATATTGTATGATCCCACTTACATGAAATATCTAGAAAAGGCAAGTGTATAGATATCAAAGTTTATTACTGGTTACTTTGGGTGGGTGCCAGGGAGGGGAAAAGGAAGACAAAATGCTTAGGGGACACTGGACTTCTGTTAAGGGTGATGGTAAAATTCGGGAATGGTTAATGATGATTGAACAATATGATGAACATAATTAATGTCCCTGAACATGTACATATTTAATGTACATATGGAGATTGTAGAAATGGGAAATGTTGTGTTACATATATATTTGGTACAATAAAGACAAAACAGAACAACAAAAAAATTAGTTGTGTTTGTATACATGATTAATCAACAATCTGAAAATAAAATTCAGAAAACTATTCCATTTACAGTAACGTTGAAAAGAATAAAATATCTAGGAAAAAATTTAAGCAAGGAATAAAAGATTGTAAACCAAAAAGTGTAAAACATTGCTGGAAAAAATTAATGAAGACCTAAACAAATTCAGCCAATCCGTCTTCATGGATTGGAAGACTTAATGTTGTTAAGATGCCAGTATTACTTAAAATGGTATATAAATTCAACATAATTCCCATCAAAATTCCAATGCCTTTCAGGCAGAAATGATTATAGGATTCTCAAATTCTTAAGGAATTGCAAAGGGCCCGAATAGCCAAAACAATCAGAAAAAGAAGAGCTAAGTGGGATGATGCCTATTTCCTGACATCAAAAGTTGCTACAAAGCAACACTTATGAAAACAGTGTTACGGTGGTATAAGGATACACAGATAAAATGCAACAGAATGACAATGAGTAAACAAACTAAATCTATGCTCAAATGATTTTTAATAAGGATGCCAAGATCAATAAATGGGGGAAAGAATAGTCTCTTCAACAAAGGTGCTGGGACAACTGGATTTCCATATGCAAAACAATGAAGTTGGACCCAACTTCACACCATATGCAAAAACAAACAAAAAACAAAAAACAGTTGCGATTGAGTCGATTTTGACTCTGGCAACCCCACGTGTGTAAGGGTACAACTCCGTTCCATAAGGTTTTCAATGGTTGTGATCTTTTGTGAGTAGATCACCTGGTCTTTTTTCTGAGGCCCTCCTGGGTGGATTCAAGCCAGCAACCTTTCAATTAGTAGCCAAGAGCCACCCAGGGGATCCACCATATACAAAAATTACATAAAAATGGATCAATGATCTAACTATAAGAACTAAAATTATAAAACTCACAGAAGAAAGCATACATAGGTAAATCTCCATGACCTTGAATTTAGCAGGGGATTATTAGCAATGACAGTAAAAGGACAAGTAACCAAATAAAAAAAAAAATGGATACATTGCATTTGATCAAAATAAAAAAACTTTCCACATCAAAGAACATTATCAAGTAGTGAAAAGACAGTGTCCAGAATGGGAAAAAATATTTGCAATTCATAGATCCAAAGAGGGTTTAATATCCAAAGTATATAAACAATTCCTACAACTCAACAACAAAGAGACAAACAACCCATTTAAAAAATCGGCACACAAATGGACTTTTTCCTAAAGAAGATAACTGCCAAAAAGCATGTGAAAAGATGCTCAACATCATTGGTCAATAGGGAAATAAGTCAAAATCACAATGACATACCACTATACACTCACTAGGATGGTTAAGGCTGTGTGTCAATTTGGCTGGGCCACGATTCTCAGTGGTTTGGCAGTTACATAATGATGTAATTTGGCTGTTATGTAATGGTGTAATGTGGCGGTTATGTAATGATGTAGTCTTCCTCCATGATGTGATCCGATATGATCAGCCAATCCGTTGTAAGGGGAGTTCTTTCGGAGTGTGGCCACACCCTATATATATATAGATAGATACAGGTATAGATATGGACGTATTGGCAAAGCTCGCTTGCTTGCTCTGGATTCTGCAACCAGCTTGTTATCATCTGACTTCCTGTTCTTGGGACTTGAGCAAGGGACCTGCCATACTGCTTGCCAATCTTGGGATTCTCAGCCTCTATAGCCTGTGAGCCAGCGGCCTGCCATCTGACCTGCTGATCTTGGGTTCATCAGCCCCTGCTGCTAAGCAAGTCAGGAGAAGCCTCCAACCTGATGCCTGACACACGGATGTGGGATTTACCAGCCTCTACAACCGTTTGAGCCATTTCCTTTAGATAAATCTCTCTCTCTCTCTACATACATATACATGTATGTGCTTCACTGGTTTTGCATCTCTAGAGAACCCAGCCTAAGACAGATGGCTGTTATAAAAAAAGAAAATGACAAGTGTTGTCAAGAAAGTGGAGAAACTAGAATCCTCACCCAATGCTAGTGGGAATGTAAAATGGTGTATACATTGTTGAAAACAATTTGGCGGTTTCTCAAGAAGTTAAACACAGAATTACCATTTTCTTCAGGTTGTGAATCAAGTCCCTGAGTGACTCAAACAATTACGGACAAGGCTACTAACGAAAAAGTTAGATGCATCTCAGAAGACAGGCCTGGTGATCTACTTTTGAAAGGTAATAGCCATTGAAAACCTCACGGAGCCTGGTTCTACTCTGAACCCATATGGGGTCACCATAAATCGGAATTGACTCGCCATCAACTGGTTTATCTGTTTAGGGATGTGAAGGAATTATCCAAGGGGATATCTGATAAAAGTTTATTCTAGGAAGAGGAAACATGCCAAAAGATGAGAGTGTGCTTTGGCCAAAGTGTGCCAAACGCCAGTGTGACGGGATCATTGTGAGATATGGGAGAGCAATAGTAAAGAAGTCGGAAAGGTGACTGGGGTAGGTGGACATACTATGTTCTAGGAAACTTGGTGGCCATTGTAAAACTTCTGGCTTTTGAGTGAAATGCACAGGCTTTTGAGTAGAAGAGGAAGCTGATGTGACAGCTCTTAAAAGACCTTTGTTTAGCAGCAAATGTAGAAGCTGGCAGATCTGTTAGACAGTTATGGCCATAATCACAAGAAATGTTGAGATTGGAGTAAAGTGGCAATAAAAATGAGTGTATAAGAGATGGTCCCTAGATATTTTTAAGGTAGAACCAACAGAAGTTCCTTACGGACTGTAGGTTCATGCCGAGAGGTGGCAAGGATGAGTCCAATATTTTTGCCCAGTGATACTGAAAAGACGGAGTGCCATCCACATAGATGTAAGGCTTTGAAGGGAGAAGACTTTATGAGAAAGAATACAGGGCTTACTTGGGGTTTGCTGACATGAAATGAGAATAACACATCCAAGTGGGGAATATACAGAAAAAAATAAGTCTTTAAAATAATTGTTTGTAATGGGAAAGAAGAGTCTCTACAACAAACTGTGTTAGGGCAACTGAATTTCCACATTCAAAGAATAAAGTTAGACCCCTACATCACATCACATACAAAAATTAATATTAAAAACCTAAATGTAAGAGGTGAGACCATAAAAGTACTCTTTACAATACTCCCAAAATGGAAATTGCCCAAATATTCTAAATAAATAGAATTGTTAAATTATTGCTGTCTATTCCTACTTGGCAATACCCATACCCATTGCTCTTGAGTAGATTTGACTCCTAGCGACCCTATAGGACAGAGTAGAACTGCCCCATAGGGTTTCCAAGGAACATCTGGTGGATGCAAACTGCCAATCTTTTGGTTTGCAGCCATAGCTCTTAACAACTGCACCACCAGGGGTCCAACCAGGCAATACTACAGTCCAATTTAAGTGAATGAACTTCCCTTGAAAGTCCTTCTAATGAAAATGTGAACCAAAGGAATTGGCATAAAACTTACATATGTTGTTGTTAGGTACCCTCGAGTCGGTTCCGACTCACAGCAACCCTATGTACAACACGATGAAGCACTGCCTTGTCCTGCGCCATCCTCACAATTGATGCTATTTTTGAGCCTGTTGTTGCAGCCACTACGTCAATCCATATTGTCAAAGGTCTTCTTTTTCACTGACTCTACCTTACTAAGCATGATGTCATTCTCCAGGGACTGGTCCCTCCTGATAACGTGTCCAAAGTACGTGAGATGAAGTCTCGCTATTGTCACCTCCAAGGAGCCCTCTGGCTATACTTCTTCCAAGATAGACTTGTTCATTCTTCTGGCAGTCCATGGTACTTTCGATATTCTTCACCAACACCATAATTCAAAGACATCAATTCTTCTTCAGGCTTCCTTATTCATTGTCCAGATTTCACATCATATGAGGTAATTGAAAACACCATGGCTTCGTCAGGCATACCTAAGTCCTTAAAGTAACATCTCTGCTTTTTAACACTTTAAAAGAGGTCTTTTGCAGCAGATTTGCCCAGTGCAATCTGTCTTTTGATTTCTTGACTACTGCTTCCATTGAGTGTGAATCAAAGTAAAATGAAATCCTTGACAACTTAAATATTTTTTCTGTTTATCAAGATGTTGCTTATTGGTCCAGTTGTGAGGATTTTTGTTTTCTTTATGTTGAGGTGTAATCCATATAGAAGGCTGTGGTCTTTGATTTTCATCAGTAATTACTTCAAGTCCTCTTCACTTTCAGGAAGCAAGGTTGTGTTATCTGTATATCGCAGGTTGTTAGTGATTCTTCCTCCAATCCTGATGCCGTGTTCTTTTTCATATAGTCCATCTTCTTGGATTATTTGCTCAGCACACAGATTAAATAAGTATGGTAAAAGGATACAGCCCTGACACACACTTTTCTTCACTTTAAACCACGCAGTATCCCCTTATTCTTTTTGAACGACTGCCCCTTGTTCTATGTACAGGTTCCTCATAAGCACAATTGTAAGTGCTCTGGAATTCCCATTCTTTGCAATGTTATCCATAATTTGTTATGATCCACACAGTCGAATGCCTTTGCATAGTCAGTAATACACAGGTAAACATCTTTCTGGTATTCTCTGCTTTCAGCCAAGATCCATCTGACATCAGCAATGATATCCCTTATTCCATGTCCTCTTATGAATCTATCTTGAGTTTCTGACAGTTCCCTGTGGATGTACTAATGCAATTGCTTTTGAATGATCTTTAGC
This sequence comes from Dugong dugon, assembly GCA_030035585.1. Classification (NCBI taxonomy): domain Eukaryota; kingdom Metazoa; phylum Chordata; class Mammalia; order Sirenia; family Dugongidae; genus Dugong; species Dugong dugon. Next base: position 13,084,069 of record CM057462.1, on the reverse strand, counting down.
AAAATTTTACTGGAGTGTGACATTATTGGTACTGTTCGATAATTTCTGCATTCTGTTGGATCACCTTTCATAGGAATGAGTAAAAATATGGATCTCTTCCAGTTGGTTGACCAGGTAGCTCTCTTCCAAATTTCTTGACATAGACGAGTGAGCACTTCCAGCACTGTGTCCGTTTGTTGAAACATCTCAGTTGGCATTCTGTCAATTCCTGGAGGCTTGTTTTTCGCCAATGCCTTCAGTGTGGCTTGGACTTCTTCCTTCAGTACCATCGGTTCTTGATTATATGCTACCTCCAGAAATGGATGTAAGTCGCCTAATTCTTTTTGCTACAGCGACTGTGTATTCCTTACAGCTTGTGATTCTTCCTGCATTGTTTAATATTTCCCCCATAGAATCCTTCAATATTGCAACTCGAGGCTTGAATCTTTTCAATTCTTTCAGCTTGAGAAATGCCGAGCATGTTCTTCCCTTTTGATTTTCTAACTCCAGCTCTTTGCACATTTCATTATCATACTTTTCTTTGTCTTCTCGAGCTGCCCTTTGAAATGTTCTGTTAAGCTCTTTTACTTCATCATTTCTTCCTTTTGTTTTAGCTACTCTACTTTCAAGAGCAAGTTTCTGAGTCTGTTCTGACATCCATTTAGGTCTTTTCTTTCTTTCCTGTCTTTTTTAATGATCTCTTGCTTTCTTCCTGTATGATGCCTTTGATGTCATTCCACCACTTGTCTGGTCTTAGGTCATTAGTGTTCAATGCATCAAATCTATTCTTGAGATGGTCTATAAATTCAGGTGGGATAAACTCAAGATCATACTTTGGCTTTCGTGGACTCGTTCTAATTTTCTTCAACTTCAATTCGAATTTGCACAGGAGGAATTGATAGTCTGTTCCGCGGTCAGCCCCTGGCCTTGTTCTGACTCATGATATTGAGCTTTTCCATCGTTTCTTTGCACCGATGTAGTGATCTGTTTCCTGTGCATTCTATCTGGCGAGGTCCATGTGTATAGTCGCCATTTATGTTGTTTCAAAAAGGTATTTGCAATGAAGAAGTCGTTGGTCTTTCAAAATTCTATCATGTGATCTCTGGCGTCGTTTCTATCACCAAGGCCATATTTTCCAACTACCAATCCTTCTACTTTGTTTCCAACTTTTGTATTCCAATCACTAGTAATTTTCAATACATCTTGTTTGCATGTTTGATCGATTTCAAACTTCCGAAGTTGATAAAATCTTCAATTTCTTCATCTTTGGCATTAGTGGTTGGTGTGTAAATTTGAATAATAGTCATATTTACTGGCCTTCCTTGTAGGCGAATGGATATTATCCTATCACTGACACTGCTGTATGTCAAGATAGATCTTGGAATCTTTTTGACGATGAATGTGATACCATTCCTCTTCAATTTATCATTTTCAACATAGTTGACCATATGATTGTCTGATTCAAAATGGCCAATACTACCCCATTTCAGCTCACAAATGCCTAGGATATCGATCTTCAAGCATTCCATTTCATTTTTGACAACTTCGAATTTTCCTTGATTCATACTTCGTACATTCCACGTTCTGATTACTGATGGATATTTGCAGCTGTTTCTTCTCATTTTGAGTCATGGCACATCAGCAAATGAAGGTCCCGAAAGCCTGACTCCATCCACGTCATTAAGGTCAACTCTACTTTGAGGAGGGAACTCCTCCCAGTTGTGTTTTGAGTGCCTTCCTACCTGAGGAGCCCATCTTCAGCATTACGTGAGACAGTGTTCCCTGGTATCCATAAGGTTTTCATTGGCCATTTTTTTTTCAGAAGTAGATAACCAGGTCCTTCCCAGTGACAATGCTGGTAGTTGAAATACCAGTGACATAGCTTCCAGCATCACAGCAACATGCAAATGATGACATTATGACAAACTGATGGACAAGTGGTGGAGTACTTGAATAGTGCAAGATAACTGCAGAATAAAGTTAAAGTAAGATACCATTTCATACCAATTACAAAGCGAAAATTAATAAATTAGAGAATCCCTGTGTTGAAGGGCAAGTTGATAAACAACATTGTAATTTCTTGGTAAATTTAAACTTGGCTATGATCTGCAACTCAGCCATGTCCTCTCACTGGAGAGTTGTTGTGCACTTAGATTATGGAAAGACAATGAACAGAGCAGTACTATTCACAAGAGCAAAAATTAAAATTGAAACAACCTAAGTCCCCTAAGTTATACAATGGATATGTAAATCTGTAGCCAGTTCATAAAGTGGAACACATACATGCATAGGAACATGGGTAGACTAAAGCTACAGACACTAACAGACAGACATTACCATGTATGAAACTCAAAAACATGACCAAGACAATTCATTAAAGACACATACATAGTAAATTGCATTTATATAAAACTAAAAAATATAGAGTTTATGAACTAAGACTCAAGTGGTAAAGGTGGAATAATAGCAATAATAATAATAGTAAATTTCTAATATATAGATAGCATTTACCTCCGGGGTAATGAGATCAGGGCAGGACACACTGGGAGGCTCTAAGAACACCCTAAGTTTTGTTTATAATCAGGTGTTTATATTAGTGCTATTAAAAAGTTACATGAGAATTTTCATGCATTCTCTGTTTACTTTTTACAATAGAAAGCTTAAAAAGTATTTAAAATTTGGAAAGAAATGTGGTTTTCATATGTTAATTTTACCAACTATCTGACAACCCCTTCATTTTGATTTGACTTGTCTTAGGTCACAAGGGCTTTTATTCATAAACTTTCTATGCCTAAATATTAGATATTTACATTTATAAAATACAGCAAGCTTTGTAAAAGCAAAATGTTTCAAGTGTCCGTTCCTGGTGGTGAGGTTTTAAAAAAAGAACACCACTAGTAACAATAACCAAAGAACAGGAAAAACTAACATCCATCAAATGCAGTATTACAGAGTTTTATAAACTTTCCACTTAAGCTGTCTCTGTATTGTTATAAACAGATCTCTGGGATAATTTGATAACTTTAAAAAGCAAGTATAAATTCCATGCTATCAAGTGTGTAACAAAGTAAGAAAAATAAAAATTTCTAATTCTATTTTCTTGCATTTGCATAAACACTGGAAAGATGATTGAGAACATTTACAATAAAGCTGGTTACCTAAAGGTAACTGCTGGGAGAAAAAAAAGTCTCAATGAGCCAAGAGTAGGAACAAGTCTTCATAAACTATCCTTTTTAAGTTCATGATATTTGAACTTTGAAAGTATTATCTACAGGAAAATATAGTAATTTGTGTAAACTAAATTTTACTTTTGAACATGATATAACTCAAATGTGGTATGTAATGTTTTTCCAAGGAAATCCTATTCAAAGTTATAAATCTATTTAAAATTTAATCACCTATGGCCGAATTGTTATTAAATGGTCTAATATATTCGTGCAGATCATAAAAATCTAAGTATAAGATCACTCTTTAAACACAGTGACCAGAGACATCAGTCTGGATTTCCACTTTATCTCAGCCTGAATATTTCTAAAATAGTTGGAATATTTGAAACATTAGGGGTTCCAGAATGATATGGTAAATGTAATAGGAGTTTTAAAGACCCTTCTCAAGATTCAAGTAAGCGTTAGAGTAACTTTTACATCAGTAATTGGCATTCCTCTGTGTGAGAACGTTTTATATCTATTAAATGGAAAAATTCTCAGTAGAAACATAACAACTTGATTACAAAATTTGATTCTAGTAGAAACTGTGATGTTGAGAAGTTAAATACAATCATCTCCTATCCTGAGTTCTTTAGCAAAAACAAAAAAAAAAAAGCAAGCAAACAAACAAACAAAAAAAAGAAACACTCTTAATTCTATCCAAGATTGTGAGGAGCAGTGAAATAATTTAATACCAGCTCTAGGCAGAGACAGGCTGGGAGGACAGGGGCCTGGATTGGGTACCATGCTTCTCACACACCTGAAAGCCTCAACCAAAACCAGTAACCACTTTGGGGGAACGATGGTTTTGGAGACCCCACACATGATCCAGCTGGACTCACTGTCCTGCTTCATTCCTGTGGGGAGGACATGAGACTGCCAAGCCTCACGCAAGACCCATAAAAAAGTCAGGGTTCTTCCTCGAGTAACTCTGTCTCCTATTCTTTACCCCATTACACAGTGTAACAGCTATAGTGTTAGAACTGCACAGAAAAGCCAAGAAAACTGCAGTCACGGGGCAAGGATGGCTCTGGAGGGCCTGGGGCTCAGCTTCCTCAGCCAGAGCTGCTCCAGCTTTAGACTCTTCTCAGGAGATTCTTGCATTCAACACAGAGCACCAAGGCCCAGGGTGGGGATGGTAATGCCCACAGTACCAACATGGAAGTCACATAAGGAAGGTGACCCAGGCACTTAAGGCTTAAAAAACCACACATGTGTAGAGAAACGGCCCTGTGACAATGACACTTCTTAGGATTTAAACCTTGGCCTCTTCTGCCACCTTTTACATCATAAAAGAAACACAGAGCTGGGAGTACACAGCTGGTCCCTCACCAAATCATATTGAGCCTCACCCCTTTATGCTAAGAATTACTCAGTTCTCTGTGGTACTCACCATTTCCAGCTACAGCCTCTGGAGCGCTCAGTGAACATCCTACTACAGCTTAAGAAGCTAGTTAAGGCAAGAGGGATGGGAGTGGAAAAAAGCCCAGTAGGCAGTCTGAAGGCAAATGAATAATATTCGGTCCATATAGCCAGTCAGTAGTTGAAATTTTTACATGTGATTTACAGAAATGTAAGATGGTCACCCTAGGTCCCCAGCTGCCTAGACTGGACCAGTTCTTCCTGAGCCACACCTGGGACTTGAAATGGAAGAAGATGGAGGGTGGTGTGGGGGAGACAGTGTCGAGTAAGTAGGGAGTGACAGGTTCTTGGCTTCAGCTCTTTCCCTGGGCTGGGCTTTCTCCCAGGCTCAAGGCATTGCTCCATGTTGAGGGTATTTGCATTCTTCATGCAGCTCTACAAGTTTAACATTATGGCAGGAAATCACAGATGGAGCTATTTCCTCATCCCAGGGCGTGAGAAGCATGCCTGGTCAGCCTAGAAAGCTTGAACATGATTTCCACAGTGCATCAGAGGTCCAAGGTTCAGACTGTTGTTTCATCTGGGTATCTTTGCTCCTTGTAAATCCACACAGACATTTATATATGATATCAACATGGGAGAATTTTTGGGAAGAACATATTTTTCAAGTTTGGTCAATGAATCAAAAATGACTCCTTGATTTTTCAAATTATGTGTAAACTCTTTTTTAAATTCTCATATCATTTATATCACTGTAAAATGTGAAATCAGTATTTTTCCTGTTAATTTTGCAATTAAAATTTCTTCCTTTTGAGATCTTGTTTTTAAATGTAAGATCTTGTTACCAAAAATAAAATATATAGCTTTAATTCTACATGGGATTGATGTCATAGGGATGTAAGGAGGTATGGGGGCATTTCAAAGATTAAATGCCAACTCAAGGCAGGGATAACCCAGAGAAATAAAATCACATTTGAGAAATTGCAGTGAGGAAAGAATAGACTTCTTAAAGTAAATTGATCTGGATGAAGTAGTTATAATAAAATAAACAGAAGTTTATTCTCTCACAGCCTAGTAGGCCAGAAGTCCTAATTCAGGATGCCAGTCTTGTTATTTTCTTTCAGTAATGACATTTGTTTTCCCTTCTTCCTTTGATCCCTTCATAGATGGTCCAGAGTAGGGATTATTGTCTTTAGCAAACAGTTCTATCTGGTCAGTTAGCACAGTAGTTCTTAATTTCTTCATTTCTTCTTTGTCTTTCTCAAGACTGTCCCAAAACTAAGTAGACGTTACTAAGATTTGAGTAACAGTCTGTCTATTATGGATTGAATTATGTCCCCCCAAAGCATACACTGGCTTCCTAAACCCTATACTTGTGGATCTAATCCTATTTGGAAATAGGATTTCATTGTTATGTTAATGAGTCCATATCAGTGTAGAGTAATTCCTAATCACTTTTGAGACAAAAAAAGGAGAAGATTAAGCATAGAGACAAGCAGGCACAAATTGGGGAAAGACAGATGCCACATGGAGATCTCCAAGGAACTGAGGAATGCCGGGCTGCAGAAACTGAGACAAGGATTTTCCCGTAGAGTGGACAGAGAGTCTTCCTTTAAGGCTAGTGCTCGGAATTTGGACTTCTAGCCTCCTGAATTGTGAGAAAATAAATTTCAGTTCTTTAAAAATACCCATTTGTAGTATTTCTGTTACAGCAGCATGAAGATACTAAGACATTGTCCTTGCCATCTGTCTTATGCTGGGTTCTCTAGAGAAGCAAATCCACTAAAGCATATAAATATATATAGAGATTTATATCAAGGAAATGGCTCACACAGTTGTAAAGGCTGGAAAATCTCAAGTCCGTGTGTCAGACTGAAGGCTTCTCCTGACTCACATAGCTACAGAGGCTGGAGAACCCATGATTGGCAGGTAAGAAAGCAAGGCTGTGGCTCACAGGCTGTGAAGACTAATGAATCCCAAATTTGGCAGGCAAGATGGCAGTTAAGCTGCTAGCTCAAGTCCCAAGATCTGGAGGTCAGACAAACAGTGTACAGCTGCAGGATCCAGAGTGAGCAAAAGGCCAGGAGGCTTGCCAGAAAGTTCACCTATATTGGATGTAAGCAACACCCCCAAGGAAACTTCTTTTTCAACTGATTTGCTACTCACAGCAGATCCCATCATGGAGGTGATTACATCATTATATGACTGCCAAACTACATCATAACTGGCAAACCACTGAGAATCATGGCTCAGCCAAGTTGACACACAATCTAAACAATCACAGTCCACCCTTTGTCAACTTGGCACCTGTACACATCTCCTTAAACCATACATAATCTCTGAATAAAGACAATTATAAAGTCATACTTGCACCTAACATGATATAACTAACAAGCGTACTACCGAAAATGCACTAGACTTGTTTACATCTTATATAAGTGAAGAAAGCAAAAATATTTGATGCACACATATAAGGAATATATAATCATAACGATTACAGTCCTTGTTTGTGCAACTGGTCAAGTGGTTGTAACTGGTATTTAGAGCTATCTTCTTACACCACCCATTCTGTATTCCTTTTGCCCTCAGCAAGCACCTCAGCTGGTTGTGGTTCTTTGCCTGGTAGGATGACCCAAACCTTCATTCCAGAAGGGTCTGGGCCATTAGTAGTCATGTTGGAATTGAGTTGCTGTAGTTTTCCATTGATTTTAATCACAGGGCATGGTAATACTAAGAGACGCCCTAAGGGATCTTTTGCATTCCACACATACTCTTCTTTGCCTCCATTATTATATAATATCAATCTGATTTCCTCTTGGTAATCAGGATCAATCACAACAGTCAATATGGTAACTCTTTTCTTAGCCTGTTGATCCAGAGGCATTAGGAACCCCATGTGGCCAGGTGGCATTCTTAACTTCTAGTTCAATGGAATCAGTGAAGTCTCTCCAGGTGACAGCATTCCTCCCTTTGGAACTAAGACCTCTAGACCTGCAGAAGATAGGGTCTTTGGGACAGGAAGCAACAATTCTGCAAGTGGGTCACTAGGGATAATACTCAGTGGTGCCACTCCCATTCCCACCTCTTGAGTCATGGACCCATAAATGCTGGCTATGGAAGAAAGAGCAACATATATTGGATGCTAGTTTAGAGCATATACAGCTTCCTGGAGAACATTGCTTCAACCATGCAAGGTATTGCCACCTAGATGGCATTGTAACTGTGTTCAGAAGGGTATTCCATCGTTCCATCAAGCCAGCTCCTTCAGGATGATGGGGAACTTGTTAAGGCCAGTGAATTCCATGCGCATGGGCACATTTCTGCACCTCATTTGCTGTGAGGTGAGTCCCTTGAGCCAAGGCGATGCTGTGACGATGGATAAGGCATTCTGTAAGTCCATGGATGGTAGTTTTGGCAGAAGAATTGCATGCAAGGAAGGCAAATCCATATCCAGAGTGTCTATTCCAGTAAGAACAAAATGCTGCCCTTTCCATGACAGAAGCAGTCCAATGTAATCAACCTGTCACCAGGTTGCTGCTGATCACCTTGAGATAGGTGCCTTTTCAGGGACTCTGTGTTGGTCTCAGCTGCTGGCAGACATGGTACTCAGCAGTGGCTGTAGCCAAGTCAGCCTTGGTGAGTGGAAGTCCATGTTGCTAAGCCCATGCATAACATCCATCCCTGCCACCATGGTCACTTTGTTCATGAGCCTATTGGGCAACGATGGGAGTTGCTAGGGAAATAGGATGGCTGGTTTCCATAGAACACGTCATCCTATCTACTTGATTGTTAAAATCCTCCTCTGCCGATGTCAACCTTTGGTGAGCATTCACATGAGACACAAATAGCTTCACTTCTTTGGCCCATTCAGAGAGGTCTATCCACATACCCCTTCCTCATACCTTCTTGTCTCCAATTTTCCAATCGTGTTCCTTTCAAGTCCCTGATCATCCAACCAAACCGTTGGCCTCAGCCCACAAATCCGTATACAATTGCACATTTGGCCATTTCTCCTTCCAAGAAAAGTGAACAACCAGGTGCACTGCTTGAAGTTCTGCCTACTGGGAGGATTTCTGTTCACCACTGTTCTTCAGGAAGATCCCAGAAAGGGGCTGCAGTTCTGCCTCTGTCCACTTTCAAGTAGTGCCTGCATGTTGCACAGAACCGTCTGTAAACAAGGCATGAGTTTTCTCTTTCTCAGTCAACTGATCATAAAGAGCTCCTCAAGAGGCCATAGGTGAAGACTGGGCAGTGTAAGGTAATGTGATAGGAGTGGAAACCATGGGTCTTTGGGCCACCTCCTCGTGCAACTTGTGCCTTCAGTATAACTACTTTCGTTTAATGATGGAGGGTTGCTGTGCATGTCCACCTTTATGGCTCTGTGAGTCAGACAACACCCAATTCATGATGGGCAGCTCTGCATGGTGGCTTAGTGGCCCATGGTTAAGCATTCAGTCTCCATTAAGGCCAAGTAACAAGCCAAAAGCTGTTTCTCAAAAGGAGAGTAGTTATCTTCAGAGGATGACATAGCTTTGCTCCAAAATAATAAAGATCTGCACTGTTATTCACCAATAGGGGGCCTGCCACAGACTCCAAACAGCATCTCTATCTGCAACTGACATTTCAAGCACCATTGGATTAGCCAGATGATACAGCCCAAATGGCAGAGTGGCTTGCACGGCAACCTGAACCTGTTCTGGGCCCCAGTGAAAACTAGCAGCTCTTCGAATCACTTGATGAATAGGCCTGAGTAGCACACCCAAATGAGGGATATGCTGCCTTCAAAATCCAAAGAGGCCCACTAGGTGTTGTGCCTCCTTTTCAGTTGTGGGAGGGGGCAGATGCAATAGTTTATCCTTCACTTTAGAAGGAATATCTTGACGTTCCCTACACCAATACAGCCCTAGAAATTTCACTGAGGTGGAAGGCGCCTGAAGTTTTTTTGGGATTAATTTCTCACCCTCTAGCACACTGATGTTTTACCAATAAGTCCAGAGTCGTTGACACTTCTTCCTTATTGGATTCAGTCAGCATGATGTCATCAATGTAACAGACCAGTGTGATGTCTTGTGGAAGGGAAACACGATCAAGGTCCCTTTGGACTAAATTATGACATAGAGTTGATATAGCCCTGAGGTAGGACAGTGAAGGTGTATTGCTCACATTGTGAGCTGAAGGCAAACTTCTTTTGGTGGTCCTTCAAAACAGTTATGGAGAAAAAGGCATTAGCTAGATCAATAGCTGCATACCAACTACCAGGGTATGTATTAATTTGCTCAAGCAATGAAACCACATCTGGAACAGCAGCTGCAATTGGAGTCACCACCTGGTTAAGTTTTTGATAATGCACTGTCATTCTCCAAGATCCATCCATTTTTTTGTACAGACTAAGTAGGCGAGTTGAATGGGGATGTGGTAGGAATCACCACCCCTGCATCCTTCAAGTCCTTGATGGTGGCAGTAATCTGTGCATCCCTCCAGCAATGCAGTATTGCTTTTGGTTTACTATTTTCCTAGGTAGGGGCAGTTCTAATGGCTTCCACTAGGCTTTTCCTACCATAATACCCCTTACTCCACATGTTGGAGATCCAGTCTGGGGGTTATGCCCGTTTCTGAGTATAATTCCAATTATTCATTCTGGAATTGGGGAAATCACTACAGGATGGGTTTGGGAACCCACTGGACCTACTGTGAGATGGACATGAGCTAAGACTCCATTAATAACCTGACCTCCACATGCCCCCACTCTGACTGGTGGGCCACTGTGACGTTTTGGGTCTCCTGGAATTAATATAAGTTCAGAGCCAGTATCCAGTAATCCCTAAAAAGTCTGGCTATTTCCTTTTCCCTAATGAATAGTCACTCTCATAAAAGACCATAGATCTTTTTGGGGAAGGCTGATTAACAGTATAAGTTTTTGGCAGTGTAGTGGAGTTCTTTCTCAAGGGGACTCGTCCTCCCCTTTATTCAAGTCTGGGAATTGATTGAAGGACCACAGCTCTTTTTTGGCGATTCAAGTTAGACTGCTGTTCATTTGACTTAGAATTCTTCTGTTTGTACAGGTCAAGTAAATATTGAATAGATTTCTTATCTATTTCACTCCTCGGAACACCATGACTAAGTAGCCAACGCCATAAGTCCGTATGAGTCGAACTATTCTAATTACTGCTTTGACTCCGCTGTCTATTACAGTAACCACAACCACCTTGTCTTTGTCCATTGAGTGCTGCCACTTTGTCCCTACCACCAAGGATGAAATCAGCCCCACTGTAATTAGGTGTCTTAATTCAGTTAGGGCAGTTCCCACTGTCAAATTTGACTTACATAAAATAGCAATCACAGCAGTCTTTAAGAACTAATAGCACACAATCCTGAAGCTGTGTTCTAGTTTCTCAGATTATTTGCTTAGCATACAGATTGAATAAATATGGTGAAAGTATACAACCCTGCCATACACCTTTCCTGACTTTAAACCAAGCAGTATATCCTTCTTCAAAAGACTGCCTCTTGTTCTATGTACAGGTTCCTCATGAGCACAATGAAGTGTTCTGGAATTCCCATTCTTTGCAATGTTATCTATAATTTGTTATGATCCACACAGTCGAATTCCTTTGCATAGTCAAACACAGGTAAACAACTTTCTGGTATTCTCTGCCTTCAGCCAAGATCCATCTGACATTGAAACCAGACCAATGTGTTGGCATCCAGCGTGCAAGAAGCCAATCTCTCAGACACTGTTTCTGAGAGGAAGAAAGAGTTTATTTCGCAGGCTAGCAAGTGGGAATTTAGAGGTATATACCTCAGACTGAGTTCCTAGATTTGAGGAAGCATTCAGATTTTGTAATTATACATATTCATATAGGGGTAGAGGAAGGCTGTGAGCAGGATCAGGAAGTTCTAACTACTCATAGTTTCTTCTAATTATTTATTATGGGGCGGGAGCAGGACTTGGCAGCAGCTGACGGACCCTCCGCTTTTGAAATAGGCTTGGCTACTGCAGATGATGTACATCCGGTGATTTAGGTTCCTTGACATGAGTCTTTCGGTTCTTTGACCTGAGTTTTCCCATGCTATTGAGCATGCGTGTGGGCCCGGAGTCGTCTGTCAGTCACCACTGTTTGCTCTGCGCATGTCTGACCTCCTTGAGCTGGTTAGATCCGAATCTGTCAGGATCAGTATCAGCTTCAGATAGGAGTTAGTGAGAAAATACAGAGTCACAAGCCTCAGCGAAAGCCACGGTAGTTAGCCTGACCCTAAATGCACTGCCACCACCTCCTCCACTTTGCCCCGAACTATGCTTCATTGCTTTTCTGTGTCTCAGCAACCAAGGACTTTTGTTAAGTTATTTGTGGTTATAACAAAAATAAGATTATTGTGAAGCATATTGTCTCCCTCCTAGTTGGTTAAGGAGACCGGTGTGGTAGTGGCTAAGTGCCAGCTGCTAACCCAAAGGTTTTTGGTTAGAACCCACCAGCTGCTCGCCGGGGGGTGGGAGAAGTCGTTGCAGTATGCTTCGGTAAAGATTTACATCTTTGGCAACACTATGGGGCAGTTCTACCCTATCCTACAGGATTGCTCTGAGGTGAGATTGACTCAATGACAACAGGTTTGATTTTTAGTTTGTTATACAACTTTAACATAGGTGAATAATTAAGAAACAAGAAATGGAGCTAGTACATTCACTTAGGACCATATTTGTCCCCACTTCAGAAGGAAAATATTAAGAGTCACGTTTCCAGGAATTTATTTGGCTCTAAGGCAGAAATTTTCATCACAGTTGTGCCAAAGACAACATGGTCAACCTGATGTGGCTGAACAAGGTAAACATAGGAGACAAGCAGTTTACAGAGATCACATACTCAGTGTTTCTCCAGAATCTTAAACATCGAATGAGGCAGGATCTGTGCCTGATTGGATGCTAGTGAGTCACCCATACTTTCTGCTACCTGGAGCCACACTCAATAGATTGAAGGCTTCTTGCAGTGAAAACCTGGTCTATTTCCATTGTTAGAGCAGCAAATATTGGGAATGAGGGCAAAATGAGAGGCGTGCATTATGGAAGTATTCAAAATATTTCAGCACGTCATTATCAGCCATACTACAGTGAGGCTGAGTGTGCCTCATTCTGTAAAATAATAATTTTAGAAAGTGCTCTTATTTGGATAAATATGAAATGTACAACTATTGGAAAGGGTTGATTTATAAGAAATAAGTTTGAACATGAAGAAATAAAACTTAAATTGATGAGTAATGTATGTTGCATTTGTATTATAGAGAATATGTTTGTATTTAAACCAAATGTAATAATGTATAATGAAGGTAGTGTGAGTATCATCAAATCTTTTGAAAGTAAGAGTAACAACAGGATACCATTTTATAGAGAACCAAAGATAGGAATAAATATATAGATACTAAATAAGCAACAACTTCATATATTTCAAAACTTAAAATTTATAATTTTAATTGCCCTGTTTGAGAAATCATTGCTAACTCCAAAGTCATTGACATAATCTATTTTTGTAATATTTAGAGTTGTAATTCACTGGAGTTAGTGTTGTGAAAGTAGTCTTGTTATTTTCTTTCCCTGTTAATAATCACTTGATACAGATTTATTTACTCTAAGAGTCCATTCTTTCCTCACTGCAGTTTCTCAAATGTGATTTTATTTCTCTGGGTTATCCCTGCTTAGGGTTGGCATTTAATCTTTGAAATGCCCCTGTACTTCCTTGTATCCACATGACACCAATCCCATGTAGAGTGAAAGCCATATATTTTACTTTTGGTGACAAGATATACATAATCAGGCTTCTGTTTAGCTCTCTTCCCAGAAAAAGAAATCTCAACAGGAAGAAAGAGATGTAAATTGCAAAACTGACAGGAAAAATACTGATCACATTTTACAATGATATAAATGAAATGAAAAAAAGAGAGAGAGTTTAACTGCACATAATAAAAAATTAAGAAGTTGTGATGGATTCATTGACCAAACTTGAAAAATATGTTCTCTCTGATATTTCACCCAAGTTAATATACCCGGGTGAAACCACAGTCTGAACCTTGGGCCTCTAACACCCTCTGAAAATCAGGTTCAGTTTTTTAGCCTGGCCAGGCATGGATGCTTCTCATGCTCTGGGATGAGGAAATTGCTCCATCTGTATTGATCCTTGCCATAGTGTTGAACCTGTACAGCTCCATGAAGAATGCAAATAGCCTCAAAGTGGAGCAATGTGTTGAACCTGAGAGGAAGCTCTGCCCAGGGAAAGAGCTGAGGCCAAGAAGCTATCAATCCCTACTTACTAAACACTGTCTCCCCTATCCAACCTCCCATCTTCTTCATTTCAGGCCCAGGTGTGGCTCAGGAAGAACTGGTCAGGTCTAGGCAACTGGGAACCTAGGGTGACCATCTTACACATCTGTAAACCACAAGCAGGATTTCAACTGCTGATTGGCTTTGTAGACAAAACATTATTCATCTGCCTCCAGACTGCCTAGTAGCCTTGCTTCCATTCCCATCCCTCTTGCCTTAACTGTCTTTTTGGGCTCAGAGAGGACTTTCACTTAATCTTGCAGAGGCTGGAGCCAGGATATGGTGAGTACTACAGAGAACTGGGTTCTTCTTAGCATAAAGAGGTGAGGTTAAATGTGATTTGACCGGGAACCGGCTGTGTGCTCCATGTACTCTGTGCCTTGTGTTTCTTCTATGATGTAAAAGGTGGCAGAAGAGGTCAAAGTGTAAATCCTAAGAAGTGCTATTGTCACAGGGCCGTTTCTCTATACCTGTGTGGATTTTTAAGCCTTAAGAGCCTGGGTCACCTTCCTTACGTGACTTCCAAGTTGACACCATGGGGCATTACCATCCCCACTCTGGTCCTTTGTTGTTGTTAGGTGCTGTTGAGTCAGTTCCGACTTACAGTGACCCTATGTACAACAGAACGAAACACTGCCTGGTCCTATACCATCCTCACAATCATTGTTAAGCTTGAGCTCATTGTTGCAGCCACTGAGTCAATCCATCTCATTGAAGGTCTTCCTGTTTTTCGTTGACACTCTGCTTTACCAACCATGATGTCCTCCAGGGACTGATCCTTCCTGATAACATGTCCAAAGTATGTGAGACATAATCTCACAATCTTTGTTTCTTAGGCGCATTCTGGTTGTATTTCTTCTGAGACAGATTTGTTCATTCTTTTGCAATTCCATGGTATATTCATTATTCTTTACCAACACCACAATTCAAAGGCGTCAGTTTTTCTTTGGTCTTCCTTATTCATCATCCAGCTTTCCCATGCATACGAGGCGATTGAAAACACCATGGCTTGGGTCAGGCGCACTTTAGTCTTCAAGGTGACATCTTTACTTTTCCGCACTTTAAAGAGCTCTTTTGCAGCAGATTTGCCCAACACAATGTGTCTTTTGATATCTTAACTGCTGCTTCCATGGGTGTTGATTGTGGTTCCAAGTAAAATGAAATCCTTGACAACTTCAATCTTTTCTCCGTTTATAATGATGTTGCTTATTGGTCCAGTTGTGAGGGTTTTTGTTTTCTTTATGTTAAAGTGTAATCCATACTGAAGGCTGTGGTCTTTGATCTTTATCAGTAAGAGTTTCAAGTCCTCTTCACTTTCAGCAAGCAAGGTTGTGCCATCTGCATAACGCAGGTTGTTAATGAGTCTTCCTCCAATCCTGATGCCCTGTTCTTCTTCATATAGTCCAGTTTCTTGGATTATTTGCTCAGCATACAGATTGAATAGATATGGTGAAAAGATACAACCCTGATGCTCACCTTTCCTGACTCTAAACAATGTAGTATCCCCTTGTTCTGTTTGAACGACTGCCTCTTGATCTATGTACAGATACCTCATGAGTATCTGTAATTAATTAAGTGTTCTGGAATTCCCATTTGTCTTAGTCATCTAGTACTGCTATAACAGAAATACCGCAAGTGGATGGTTTTAACAGAGAGAAGTTTATTCTCTCACAGTCTAGTAGCCTACAAGTCTAAATTCAAGACCTCAGCTCCAGGGGAATGCTTTCTCTGTCAACTCTGGAGGAAGGTCCGTCTCATCTATCTTCCCTTGATCTGGGAGCTTCTCTGCGAAGAAACCTCAGGTCCAAAGGATGCACTCTGCTCCCGGCATTGCTTTCTTGGTGGTTTGAGGTTGTCATGTGTCTCTGCTCGCTTCTCTTTTTTATACCTCAAAAGAGATTGGCTCAAGACACTATCCAATACTGTATGCTTCTTCAGTATAACTGCCGCTAATCCACCTTATTAGATCATAGTGATTGAATTTACAACACATAAGGAAATCACATCAGATTACAAAACGGTACACAATTATATAATACTGGGAATCATGACCCAGCCAAGTTGACAGATATTTTTGGGGGACACAATTCAATCAATGACACCATTCTTCACAATGTTATCCACAATTTGTTATGATCCACACAGTTGAATGCCTTTGCATAGTCAATAAAACACAGGGAAACAGCTTTCCGTTATTCTCTGCTTTCAGCCAGGATCCATCTGACATCAACAATGATATCCCTGGTTCCATGTCTTCTTCTGAATCCGACTTGAATTTCTGGCAGTTCCCTGTTGATATACTGCTACAGTCACTTTTGAATGATCTTCAGCAAAATTTTACTTGTTTGTGATATTAATGATATTGTTCAATAATTTCTGTATTCTGTTGGATCACCTTTCCTGGGAATCGGCATAAATATGGATCTCTTCCAGTTGGTTGGCCAGATAGCTGTCTTCCAAATGCCTTGGCATGGATAATTGAGCACTTCCAGTGCTGCATTCATTTGTTGAAACATCTCAGTTGGTATTCCATCAATTCCTGGAGGCTTATTTTTCACCAGTGCCTTCAGTGTAGCTTGGACCTCTCCTTTCAGTACCATCAATTCTTGATCATATGCTACCTCCTGGAATGGTTGAACTTCGACCAGTTCTTTTTAGTAAAGTGACTATGTATTCCTTCCATCTTGTTTTGATGCTTCCTGTGTCTCCTAATATTTTCTGTAGCATCCTGCAATATTGCAACTTGAGGCTTGATTTTTCTTCAGTTTTTTCAGCTTGAGAAATGCCAAGCGTGTTCTTTCCTGTAGGTTTTCTAATTCCAGGTCTTTGCACATGTCTTTATAATACTTTACTTTGTCTTCTTGAGCTGCCCTTTGAAATGTTTTGTTCTGCTCTTTTACTTCATCGTTTCTTCCCTTTGCTTTAGCTACTCAACGTTGAATAACAAGTTTCAGAGTGTCTTCTGGCAACCATTTTGTTCTTTTCTTTCTTTCATATCTTTTTATTGACATACTACTTTCTTCATGTATGACGTCGTTGATGTCATTCCATAACTTGTCTGGTCTTCAGTCATTAGTGTTCAACACATCAAATCTATTCTTAAGACAGTCTCTAAATTCAGGTGGGATATACTCAGGGTCGTACTTTGACTCTTGTGGACTTGTTCTAATTTTCTTCAGTTTCAACTTGAATTTGTATATGAGCAATTGGTGGTCTGTTCCACAGTGAGCCCCTGGCTTTGTTCTGACTGATAATATTGAGCTTTTCCATCGTCTCTTTCCACAGATGTAGTTGATTTGATTCCTGTGTATTTCATCTGGCAAGGTCAACGTGTATAGCGGATCTTGGTGCCTTGCTGCTCTCTTTTGAATGCCAGAATCTCCTGACCACAGTCTGAAGATGGAGCAGCTCTGGCTGAGGAGGCTAAACCCCAGGTCCTCCAGAGCCATCCTGTTCTGTCACTGCAAAGTGTTCTTGGCTTCCCCTAGGCACTGCAGTCTTTTCTGTGCAGTTCTAACACTATAGCTCCAACTCTCACTTTGTATAATAGGGTAAAGAACAAGAGAGCGAGTTATTAGGGGAAGAACCCTGACTATGAGTCCTACTTGAGATTTAGCACTCTCATCACCTCACCAAAGAAATGAGGCAGGAGAATGAGTTCTGGTGGATCATGTGTGGGGTCTTCAAAGCCATCATTGTTTCCCTACATTGGGTATTGGTTTTTCTTGAGGCCTTCAAGTATGTGAGAAGCATGATACCGAATCCAGGTCCCTGTCCTCCCAGCCTATCTCTGCCTAGAGCTGGTATTAAACTGCTAAAGTTTTTACTCCTCCCCACAAACTTGGATTAGAGTCTAAGGGCAGTTTTTCTTTTCCTTTTGCTAAGAAACTCAGGATAGGAAATGGTAGTATTTAACTACTCAGGGTCACAGTTTCCACTGAAAGCAAATTTTGGAATCAGGTTGTTATGTTTCTACCGACAATTTTTCCATTTAATAGATATAAAAAATCCTCACACAGAGAAATGCCTATTTACTAATGTGAAAGTTTCTCTAAAGCTTACTTAAATTTTGAGAACGATCTTTAAAACTCCTATTACGTTTACCATATCATGCTGGGATCCCTAATGTTTTAAATCTTCCAACCATTTTAGAGAAGTTCTGACTTATTGTTGCTATTATTCCAGCTTTACCACTTGAGTCTATTTCATAAACTATATATTTTTTAGTTTTATATAAATGCATTCGTTATGTATGTGTTCTTTAATGAATTGTTTTCCTCATGACGTTTTTGAGTTTCATACATGTTAGTGTCTGCAGCTCTAGTCTACCCATGTTCCTATGCAAGTAGGTTTTCAACTTTATGAATTAGCCACAATGTACCTATCCATTGTAGAGCTTAGGGGATTTAGGTTGTTTCAAGTTTAGTTTTTGCTCTTGTGAATAGTGCTGCTCTGTTCATTCTCTTTCCATACTCTAAGTGCACGAATATCTCTCTAGTGAGGGGAAATGGCTGAGTTGCAAGTTATAGCCAACTTAAATTTGCTGGGAAATTGCAATGTTGTTTAACAATTTTCCCTTCCACGAAGTAAGTATATGTATTTTGTTTGTTCCATCTGCTTGGCCAACACAGGGATTCTCAAATTTATTAATTTTTGCTTTGTAATGGGTATGAAACAGTATCTTACTTTTATTCTGCAATTATCTTGCACGACTCCAGTACTGACAATGCTGTGCATATTTTCCCACTGTTAATTCATCTTTCTGTGTCTTTTCACGGCTTTTTTATAGCTATTGGAAATAAATGGTTTCATGTATATTCATTACAAATTTTTTTCCCCTGGTCTGTAGCTTATGTACTCACTCACTTTTTGCTTCCTTTGATAAATAGTCCTATATTTTAATACAATTGAATTTGTCAATCTTTTCTCTTATGTCTTCTTTTTTCCTCTCTTTACTCATATCATAAAATCATTTGTTTATAACTTCTGAAAGTGTTATAGTTTTACATTTTGACATTTAAAGCTAATCTACTTGGAATTGATTTTTGATGTGGAGTACGTAGGAATACATTCATTGTTCCAATTAGATAATTAGTTGACTCTACCCCACATAGTCACATACTTTGGATATATTATCGGAAGGGTTCAGTCCCTGGTGAAGGACATCATACTTGGTAAAGTAGAGGGTCAGCAAAAGAGATGAAGACCCTCAAAGAGATGGTTTGACACAGTGGCTGCAATCATAGGCTCAAGCACAGCAATGATGTGAGGATGGTGCAGGTTGGGCAGTGTTTCCTTCTATTGTACATAGGGTTGCTATGAGTTAGAACCGACTCGACAACACCTAATAACAAAATCCCCACATATTAAAGTGTCTATAGTTTCTTCAATGCCCTGTAGTGTGCTTCCTCTGTGATGAGTCAACTCTCCATATAAGTTGGTGGGCCTATTCCAGGGCTATTTATTTTTTTCAGCGGATCTATTTGTTAATTCCTATACTATAATCCACCACTTCTCTGTCAGTTTTTCATATTGTGGTGGCTTGTGTATTACTGTGATGCTGGTATTTCAAATACCAGCAGGGTCACCCATGGTGTACAGGTTTCAGTGGAGCTTCCAGACTAAGACTGGGAAGACAACCTGATGTTCTGCTTCTAAAAAAATTGGCCAGAGAAAACCTTATAGGTAGCAGGGAAGGAACATTTTTTGATATAGTGCCAGAAAAGAAGATGAGTCCCTCAGGTTGGAAGGCAAACAAAATATGACTAGGGAAGAGCTTCCTCCTCAAAGTAGAGTTGATCTTAAAGCCATGGATGGAGGAAAGCTTTTGGGAACTTCTTTTGCTAATGTAGCAAGACTCAAAATGATAAGAAACAGCTATAAACATTTATTAATAATTGGAAAGTGGAACGTACGAAGTAAGAATCAGGGAAAATTGGAAGTGGTCAATAAATGGAACACTTGAAGATCGATATCCTAGGCATTAATGAGCTGAAATGGATCGGTATTGGCCATTTTGAATCAGACAATTGTATGGTCTGCTGTGCTGGGAGTGACAAAGAAGAACGTTATCACATTCATCGTCAAAGAAAAGATTTCAAGATTTATCTTGAAATACAATACTGTCAATGATAGGATAATATTCATATGCCTACAAGGAAGACCAGTTAATACGACTATCATTCAAATTTTCTCACCAATAACTAAGGCCAAAGATGAAGAAATTGAAGATTTTTCTAAGTTCTGCAGTATGATATTGACCAAACATACAATCAAGATGCATTGATAATTACTGATGATTGGAGTGTGAAAGTTGGAAACAAAGAAGGATTGGTAGTATGAAAATATGGCCTCGATGATAGAAGTGACGCCAGAGATTGCATGAGGGAATTTTGCAAGACCAACGACTTCTTCATTGCAAATATTTTTTCAACAGCATAAATGGTAACTATCTGCTTCGACCTTGCCAGATGGAATACACAGTAATCAAATGGACTACTCTGTAGAAAGAGACGATGGAAAAGCTCAGTATCATCAGATAGAACAAGGCCAGGGGCTGACTGCAGAACAGACCATAAGTTGCTCTTATGCAAGTTCAAGTTGAAGCTGAAGAAAATTAAATCCAAGAGATCCAAAGTGCAAACTTGAGTGTATATCACCTGAATTTGGAGACCATCTCAAGAATAGATTTGATACATTGAACACTAATGACTGAAGACCAGATGAGTTGTGGGATGACTTCAAGGACATCATATATGATGA
The DNA here is from genome assembly GCA_030035585.1 of Dugong dugon. Classification (NCBI taxonomy): domain Eukaryota; kingdom Metazoa; phylum Chordata; class Mammalia; order Sirenia; family Dugongidae; genus Dugong; species Dugong dugon. The sequence goes on along the minus strand of CM057462.1, from coordinate 13,063,453 downwards.
AAGCAATAGGTCATTAAAAATAAATACAAGACCAAAATGGATGTCAGAAGAGACTCTGAAACTTAGTCTTGAACATAAAATAGCTATAGCAAAAGGAGAAATGTTGAAGTAAAAGAGATGAAAGAAAATTTCAAATGGCGGTTTGAGAAGACAAAATAAAGTATTATAATGAAATGTGTGAAGACCTGGAGTTAGAAAACCAAAAGGAAGAAGACAGTCTGCATTTCTCCAGCTGAAAGTACTGATGAAAAAATTCAAGCCCCGAGTTGCAATATTGAAGGATTCTACCGGGAAAATCAACATCATGGTAAATGGAGAAAAGACTGAAGTTGTCAAGGATTTCATTTTACTTGGATCCACAATCAATGCTCATGGAAGCAGAGGCCAAGAAATCAAAAGAAACATTGCATTGGGCAAATCTGCTGCAAAAGACCTCTTTAAAGTGTTGAAAAGCAAAGATGTCACTTTAAGGACTAAGGTACACCTGACCAAAGCCATGGTATTTTCAGTTGCCTTATATGTATGTGTAAGCTTGACAATGAATAAGGAAGACTGAAGAAGAATTAATTCCTTTGAATTATGGTGTTGGCAAAGAATATTGACTATACCATGGACTGCCAACAGAATGAACAAATCTATCTTGTAAGAAGTACAGCCGGAATGCTCCTTGGAAGCGACAGTGGCGAAACTTCATCTCTGTACTTTGGGCACATTATCAGGAGGAACCAGTCCCTGGGTAAGGACATCTGCTTGGTAAAGTACAGGGTCAGCGAAAAAGAGGAAGACCGTTAACTGGATGGATCGGTACAGTGGCTGCAACAATGTGCTCAAGCATAGAAACAGTTTTGAGAATGACACAGGACTGGGCCATTTTACCTTCTGTTGTATGTAGGGTCAGTATGAGTTGAAAGTGACTCAACGGTACCTAACAACAACAACATATATACCTAAGAGTAGGGTTGCTGGATCATAGGATAGTTCTATTTCTAGTTTTTTAAGAAAGTGCCATACCACTTTCCATAGTGGTTGTGTCATTTTTCAGCCCCACTAGCAGTGGATAAGCGTTCCAGTCTCCCAACATCCTTGCCAACATTTGTTGCTGCCTGTTTTTGTTTTTTGTTTTTTTTAAATCATTGCCATTTTAACTGGGGTAAGAGGGTATTTCACTGTAGTTTTGATTTGTACCTCTCTAATGGCTAATGATCGTGAACATCTTTTCATACGTTTGTTGGCCGCTTGGATGTCCTGTTTGGCGAAGGTTCTGTTCATGTCCTTTGCCTTTTTTTATGAGCGGATTGTTTGTCTTTTTGTTGTTGAATTGTTGAAGTTTTCTATAGATTTTAGAGATTAGACCTTAACAGATAAGTTTTTTTCTGAAGAATTTTTCCCGGTCTGCGGATTCTTTACTCTTAATAAAGTCTTTTTATGAGCATAGGTTTTTTACTTTTTATGAGGTCCTATTTATCTGTTTTGTCTTCTATTCGTGCTTTACTAGTAATGTTTGTTATCTTATTTCTACAAAAGATTAGGTCACATAGTTTTCGCTCAGGAATTTTATGGTTTTAGATTTAATTTTTAGGTCTTTGATCCATTTTGAGTTAGTTTTTGTGTATGGTGTAAGGTATGGGTCCTGTTTCATTTTTCTGCAGGTTGATATCTAGTTTTGCCAGCACCATTTATTACAGACTCTGTCTCACTGAAAGGACTTAGACACCTTGTCAAAAATCAGTTGTCCGTAGATGTTTGGATTTAGTTCTGAGTTCTCAATTCTGTTCCACTGGTCTATGTGTCTATTCTTGAACAAATATCAGGGTGTTTTGATTACAGTTGCTATATTGTGTTTTGATATCAGGGAGTGTGAGGCTTCCTGCTTTGTTCTTTTTCTTCAATGTTGCTTTTGCTATTCAGGGTTTCTTTCCTTTCCATGTGAAGTTTGTCATTAGTTTTTCCATTTTGTTGGCGTTTGTATCGGTATTGCATTGTCTCTTTAGATCGCTTTAGGTAGTGTTGACATTTTCCCTATATTAAGCCTTCCAAACCCTGAGCATGGGATGTCGTTCCATTTTTGTGGGTCTCTTTTAGTCTCTTGTAGTAGAGTTTTATAATTTTCATTGTATAAGTCTTTTATGTTCCTAGTTAGGTTTATTCCTAGGTATTTTATCGATTTGGAGGCTATTACAAATAGTATTATCTTAGCTTCTTTTTCAAAGTAGTGCTGTCAGTGTAGAGGAACCCAGCTGATTTTTATATGTTGATCTTGTACCAGCAATTTTGCTAAATTCTTCTGTTAGTTCCTGCAGTTTTCTTGTGGAATCTTTAGTGTCTTCTATGTATAGGATCATGTTATCTGCAAATAGAGATATTTTTACTTCTTCCTTTCCTATTTGGATACCTTTTATTTCTCTTTCTTCTCTTATTGCTCTGGCTAGGACTTCCAGTACAATGTTGAATAAGGCTGATGACAATGAGCTTCCTTGTCTCATTTCGCTTCTCAAAGGGAAGACTCTCAGCCTTTCTCCATTGAGTGTAATGTTGGCTGTTGGTTTTCATATCTTCCTGTAATTATGTGGAGGAATTTCCCTTCTATTCCTATTTTGCTGAGTGTTTCATCAGGAAAGTTTGTTGAATTTTATTGAATGCCTTTTCTGCATTGATTGATATGTTCATATGGTCCTTTTCCTTTGTTCTATTTATGTGGTGGATTATATTGATTTTTTTTTTTATAATTTTGAACCATGCTTGTAATCCTAGTATGAATCCCACTTGATCATGGTGTATGATTTTTTTGATCTGTTGCTGAAGTCTGTTGGCTAGAAATGTTGAAAATTTTTGCATCTGTATTCATAAGGGATATGGGTTTGTAATTTTCTTTTTTTTTTTTTTGTGATGTCTTTGCATGGTTTAAGTATCAGGGTTATGCTGACTTCATAGAGAGTTTGGTAGTGTTCCTTCCTTTTCTATGTTTTGGAAGAGATTGAGTAGGATTGCTGTCAACTCTTCTCTGAATGTTTGGTAGAATTCTTCAGTGCAGCCATCTGGTCCTGGGCTTTTTTGTTGTTAGCAGTTTTTTGATGATGTCCTCAAGCTCTTCTATTGTAATGGGTCTGTTTAAATTTTTACCTCTGTGTTTGGGTAAGTAGTGTGTTTCTAGGAATTTGTCCATTTTATGTATGTTTTCAAATTTGTTGGAGTATAATTTTTCATAATAATGAGTTATGATCTTTATTTTTGTTGAATCTACTGTAATGTCACCAGTTTCATTTCTTAATTTGCTTATTTGCCTCTTCTTGCTTTTTTTCTTTTGTCTTTCTAGCCAGTGGTTTGTCTGTTTTATTGATACTTTCAAAGAACAAATTTCTGGTTTTGTTAATGCTTTCAAGTATTCTTCTGTTTTCATTTTCATTTTTTTTCTGCTGTAATCTTTATTATTTCTTTTTTCTGGTAGATTTTGGCTTCTTTTACTTTTCTTTTTATGTTTGTTCAAGTTGTTGGTTTAAGTTAATGATTTTGAATTTTCTTTTTTCATGTAGGCATTTATTGATATGAATTTGCCTCTGAGTACTGCTTTTGCAGTGCCCCAAAGGATTTGAGATTTTGTGTTTTCATTTTTGCTTGATTTTAGGAATTTTAAAATTTCACTTCTGATTTCTTCTGTAACTCAATAGCTTTTTAGCATATTGTTTAGTTTCTGTGTCTTTGTTCTTTTTTCCTTATTTATCCTGTTGTTGATTTCTAGCTTTGTCCTGTTATGGTCAGAGGAGATGCTCTGTGTGATTTCAATCTTTTTAGATTTGTCAAGACTTGTTTTGTGTCCTAGCAGAGGTTCTATTCAGGAAAAAGATCCATGTGGCCTAGAGTAGAATGTGTATTGTTCTGGTGCTGGGTGGAGTGTTCTATATATGTCTGTTAGTTCTAATAGGCTTATGGTTTTATGTAAGGTCTCAGTGTCCTTAGTGATCTTCTTTTTAGATGTTCTGTCTATAATTGACAGTGGTGTGTTGAAGTCCCCTACTATTATTGTGTGGAGTTGTGTTTCTCCTTTCATATTAGTATTTGTTTCATGTATTTTTATGCATTGCTGTTAGGTGCATATATATTCATAATTACTATGTCTTCTTGCTGAATTGACCATTTTATAATTATGTAATGTCCATCTTTATCTCTTGTAATAGATTTTATTTAAAGTCTATTTTATTTGATATCAGTATGGCCACCCCTGCTCTATTTTTGTTTACTAGTTGCATGGAATAATTTTCTTTATCCTTTTATTTTCACTTTGTTTGTGTCATTATGTCTAAGGTTTGTTTCTTGTAGACAGTGCAAGGATGGATTTTTTTTTAAAAATAAATTCTGTTCTTCACTGCCTTTGCGTGGGTAGTTTTAACCATTTACATTTAAGGTTATTACTGAAAATGAAGTGTCTGCCTCACTCATTTTGCTATTTGTTTTTCATATCTTCTTGTTTTTTTATTCTGATTTTTCTGTTTTTGTTTGTGTTTGGGTGCTTTTTTGTGATGAGCCTTTTATCTTCCTTCTTGTCTTCTGAATGTTTCTCTTTGGTGATTTCTTAGTGGTTATTACATGTTACATTACACTACTTACAATCACAACATTTAAAATATGAACAAATGTTAACATATAACCTTAATTTGACAAATCTATTCCTGATATACTTTTCCCTCCCCTATTTCTGTTGATGTGTTTTCATTAATATCAGTATATAACCTATATTCAATAAGTTTATTTTGTACTTATTTCTTAATGCTCTTGCCTTTCCATTTGGAGTACTCCCTTGAGTAATACTTGCAAAGCTGGTCTGGTAGTGGCAAATTCCCACAGCTTCTCTTTGTTTGGGAATGTCTTCATTTCCCCCTTGTTTTTGAATGACAACATTGCTGGGTAAAGAATTCTTGGTTGACAATTGTTTTGGTTCAGTATTTTATACATGTAGCTCCATTGTCTTCTGGCCTTTAGAGTTTCTCAGGAGAAATCTGCACTGTTCTTATGTAAGACCCTTGCATGTTATATGACTTTTTTCTCTTGTTGCTTTCAGAATTCTTTCCTTGTCTTTGGTTTTCAAGAAATGTATTAAGATATGGGTGCACAGTTGATCTTCTTGTGTCTCTACTGGTTGGAGTTTATTTTGTTTCCTGTATTTGTGGGCTTGGTTTTCTGTTCAGGTCTGGAAAATTCTTGTGATGATCTCTTGGAAAATTTTTCCTGTGCCCTTATTTTTTTCATGGTGCTCTCAGATTCCAATGATTCTAATGTTAGATTTCTTAATTGAATCTCACATTTCCTTTTGGGTTTGTTCACTTTTCTTTGTTCTCTTGTTTCTCTTGAGACTGATAAGTTCAGTTATTTTGTATTCTAGTTCACTTATTCTGTCCTCTCCCTGTTCGACTGTATTGTTTCTATTGCTTTTTTTCTAATTCAGATGTTTTATTCTTCAGTTTCAGTAGTTCTCGCTTTCCTTTTTTTTTTTTTTTTGATATTTTCTGTTTCCTTGTTAAGTCTCTTAATTGTTCCTCCATTTGTTTCCTGAACTCTGCAGTTTGTTTTCTGTGTGCTTTTTATTTTCTTTAAACATATTTATCACCATAGTCTGAAAATTATCAATTCTTTGCATTATTCTGGCCTACATAGGAGAGATTTCCTTTTCATGTTTTGCTTTTAATTTTTTGCTTTTCTCTTGATTTTGTTATTTTACTATCTTTTGTTAAACTTGGCCCATTTTGTTACCTTTTTATTTTTGGCTTTAAATTTTGTAATCAGTTTATTGTGGGAAAATTTTCTGATTGGAATCCCTGTTAGTGCAGTGACCAAGTGCCTGGCTGCCAACCAGGCTGGGACCTGCACACCCTAGCCTCTCTGCAGGAGAAAAATGCAGCAGCCGGTCTCTGCAAAGGCTCACGCTTTGGGAACTCCACCGGGCAGCTCCCCTCAGTCCTGCATGTTTGCTATAAGTCCGAATGACCCAGTGGCAGGGGGCTTGGTGTCTTCTCCTGAGAACACTAGATGGCACTCTTATCCTTAAGTTTTTTTCAGTGCTGGTTCAGGAATTCTGGATGCTTGGTCTCTGGAATTCAATACACATATGCAAGAGGGGGGTTTAGTTGGTTGCAGATGCTGATGAAAGCTGGATGTGTCTCTCCTGTGGCAATGGGTAGGGGCTCTATGCTTTTCCCTTACCAGCGCGCCTACACAGGCTTTCCCACGGTGTCCCTCTGTGGGCCATTTCCTGTGTTGCCTGTCAGTCTGAAGTATTTGCCTCACCCTGCCTCCCTTGCAATTCCTCCTGTTCCTAGTGCCTGTCTGTCCAGGGCCTCAGTGAGATTCAACAGCACTCTCATACAGTGCCATGGTGTTCCTCCCCTCCCCCCGCCATTGTGTGACCTGCAAACTCCCACAGGCAATTTGTGCAGCCTTAAAAAAATTGGGCTAGAACTTCCTCAGATTAGCTCCTTTTCTATGTTCCCTGTTTGAAGTGTTACCCAGCCCCATCAAAAATGGCTGTGATGAGCGAGTGCTCCCAATGTTAGCAGGTAGTCTCTCCTGGCTTCTCTGCCGACCCTGTTCCTCCTCTCCCTTGCTTCTGGACCTACCTCGACTGGCCAGTATCTCAGCTTTTGTCCGGAGTTCTGAGATCTCAGTCTGTGCTTGTTTTTATTCCTTGTTCAGTGTGTTGGTTGCTGAGGGAGTAAATGAGAGCTTTCACTCACTTCACTATTTTGCTCCACTTCCCAAGTTTTCCTTTTGCAGTTAATTTCTCAACTGCTTTGAACCAGTGTATATAAATGTGTAAAAATGACTGGGCCCTCTGGTATTTTTAATTCTCAAGCTATTCTATAGTGAGTTTCTTGCTGTTAGTCAATTCAATTTGTTTTTATACCCCATTACTGGCTTCAGCAGCAGTTTTTCCTCTAGAGCTTTTGCTTCTGTAAAGTGCCAATCTCTGTATTTACCTATCTGTCTCCAGTTTTGGAAGAAGCAGTTTGCCCTATGACTTCAATTCTCTGATGGATCTGAAAAGAGTTGTTGATTTTCAGTTAGTTTAGATTTGTTATTGTAGTGAGGACAGGAGTAATGACTCCAAGCTCCATGCCAGACCATAAATCTGGTCTTTGTTTTATTTTATCATTAATATGTCTTTATTTTCATGTTTCTCTCTTTATTTTCTTCATTTACGCTGCTTTTAATTTTCCAGTGTCCCAATTTATGTCTACTGTATTGCTAATGAGCTTTTCTTCTTTTCTTGGAGTAACCAGTGTTTCTGCCTTCTGCTTTGCCTGAAGGTCACTGGAGCCCTTTGGATCCTGTGCATCTATATTGGGACTTGTTGAATTTGATGAGCATCTGTATTGTTTATTTATTGTCCACACCTGTAGAATTTATGATCTATGAGCATTCGAGTATCTCTGTTTTCTTCACTGCTCTGTCTACTGTGCCTTATGATGTAGGCTTTGTGTAAATTTTACCTAAATCAGTATTTATTAAATGAAAGAGATGGAGGTAAGGCATTATGCGTGAAACACAGGACTTTGCTGGGAGGAAGATCTCACTGTTGTCTGAATTGAGTAGGATGTTTCCTTTGTCTCCTTGCCATAGTACTCATCCAGGTTCTAGGTCATTTATGTTGTTAAGGTAGAATAACAACAAAAGTGTTTGCATATGAATAGAAATGGAGTTGTGAGGAATTTAGGCTTCAAATACAGATTGACCTTCATTCTGACTCTGGCTCATCCACATTCTAATTGGGCAACATTGAGCATATGATTAACTGATTGTCTCTTAAGTTTTCTCAGCTATGAACCTATTTTAAATAATGTGTGTTTAATAGTTATTGTAACTGGTGTATAATGCTTTTTCCAAAACCTTTCCCATATTGTAGTTGTTCAATAAATGGAACGTTTTATCATTAATATATGTTAGGATCCTTGATGACTTTGAAATACATAACCTGGTTCCCTGCAATGGAGGGGACTTTCGGATTTTCCATGAGGATTGAAGCTTGTTTTGACACTATGGTATGAAGAATGATTAGAAATGATGTAGGCAGCTCACTTTACCCACTGCCCTGATAAGAGGAGGCTTCCTATGTTTTGCAGCTGCTCTGCTATTCAGTCCAATTTTAGCATCAGACTTGTGATATAGCATCCCTTTGTCTCACTGCTTATGTAAGACAATCCATTATATCTCTTTCTCAGAGTTTAATCCTTAGTGGGATCCTACAGCCCGGCTGGTTCCAGACATTAGGGTTCAAGTAGTCTTATGGTCATGTGCCTTTCAGGGACTGCCAATGTGAGAAAATTTTGAAGTAGAACTTCCACGGGGCTGGTAAGTTTCTCAGGATTCATGGGCAAATTAACTGCTAAACCTTCTGCACTTCAATTAACTTCATTACAAAATGGGAGTCTTAACGTATTTGTGGTCAGCAAACACAAGGATATGCTATTATGGCCTTTGCAGAAATAGAGATTTTTGTCGTCTTAAAACATTAGAACGTGTTTGTGTGGGCTTTTAGGTGTACTTTTGCTCAGTGGAGTCGTCACTAATAATTGGCTCAAAGTTTGAGAATCGTGTGGAGATCTGGATTCTTGTGTTCTCTGTCTCTCACCTGAGCTCTGTTAACTGTTCAATCCCCTTGTCTGTCTTACATGAAAGAGCCAGAGACAGTGACAGTGCAACTGTTGAGTTATTGAAAAAATGGTTAAGACTTGAAAATTTATAATTCTTAGAAAGAATATCCACTTTTTGGTAAGTGTTCTTGTCACCTCCTGTTGGCCTGGGTTGCCAGTTAGTGCAGGCCCTTAGACCTCTCATGGCGGGTGAGGAAGACAAGGAGAAACTACCACTCCCTCAGTGTTTCCTAGTTATTAAGATCTTATCTTGCCTCATGTTTTGTTGAGTGTTCTGGTGGGTCTTCTGGAAGGAAGTGAAATTGTTTTTATCCACAAAGAAATGGTGATCTGAATGTGGAAATAGGTCTTACATTTGTAAAGGATTTCTCTCCCTCCTGCTATGTGTTCTGGCTGTTCTAGACCATAAGTATAGAGAGGAATGAGACAGGAATTGGTCACTGTCCAATGGTGGAGAGATAAACTAAGTGTGTTAGAAATATTTTTAGATCAATGAGATAGGATACTTAGAGTCAGGATGTAAATGTAGACAACACAGGGAAGAGGCTGGTGCAAAAACTCTAGAGTAGAACATAGAAACTCGTGTGACCTGTTTATGAATTCTCCGTTTCCCTGCACTAATAGCCTCACCCATTTGTCATGGAATGAATTGTGTCCCCTAAAATATGTGTCCACTTGGCTAGGCTATGATTCCCAGTGTTGTGTGGTTGTCCTCCATTTTGTGATCTGATGTGATTATCTTATGTGTTATAAATCCTAATCGCTATGATGTTATTGAGGCATGATTAGAGGCAGTTATGTTAATGAGGCAGGACTCAATCTACATTATTAGATTGTATCTTGAGTCAATTTCTTTTGAGATATAAAAGAGAGAATTGAGTAGAGAGGAGAGGGACCTCCTACCACCATGAAGGCAGAGCTGGGAACGGAGTGTGTCCTTTGACCCAGGGTCTCTGCAATGAGAAGCTCCTAGACCAAGGGAAGATTGATGACCTTCCTCCAGAGCCAACAGAGAAAGCCTTTCCCTGGAGCTAGTGCCCTGAATTCAGGCTTCTAGCCTCCTAAACTGTGAGAAAATAAATTTTTCTTTGTTAAAGGCATCCACTTGTGGTATTTCTGTTATTGCAGCACTAGATAACTAAGACACCCGTCCTTTCACACACATTGGTGAAGTTGATGCCTTGCTGATCCAGAATATGTGGGCTGTTTTAGGATTCAATAGTGTTTAAGGATGTGGCCATGGACTTAACCCAGGAAGAGTGGGCTTTGCTGGATTTTGCTCAGAGGAAACTTTACAGAGATGTGATGATGGAAACCTTTAGGAAAGTGGCCTCTGTTGGTAAAGAGGACTTCGGTTTTCTAAATTTTTTATCATTAGTGAAAGAATATATTGTACTCACTGATCTTATTTCAAGATTTGCGTTAAGAAATGGGAATACATTGAAACACGTGACAAACATCACTGCCCTCATGGAGGTTAGTGTCTAGAGTCTTTCCACTGAAAGTAAAAATTTACAGATTAAACGTAGCTTGTATTTCTCTTCTGGTTAAAATCCTTGAGGATATTTAAGTGTTGTAAGTGTGCACATTGGCTTCAGGGGTTACTTTGGACACAGAATTGTGGATTAATCCCTCATTAGAGTTTTACTGTATTTATTACAAATTTTATGCGACTATTTTGCTTCAAATAAACTCATACCAGTCCATCTACAGAAATTCTGGAGACCGAAATATTGGCCCAAGTTCAGGGAAATGTCGCTCTCCACTGTCTTACCTGATGATCTGCTTTTCCCCATGAACACTATATCAACCACATGCATTTGTTCTCCCAGGGAAAGATCTAAGGAGAGTGGAGTTAGGGCTTATCCGTAGCCATGGTGTCAGGACACACTAGGAACGAGCATCCTTTGAAGGCAAAGCTCTACATGGAGGGAATTACATTTGAATAATCAACTTGGAAAAGTCTCTTGTTTTGAGGAGGCTAAACTTCCACATATACCTAAGCTTATTTATTTATTTAGTTTCCATCAATCCTCTCATGCCTTCTGTGTACCTGGAACAGATCATACCCGTTTCCCTTTTGACCCAGGGTCTCTGTGCTGAGAAGAGTGAACATGCATTGTTTACGGTACCTGTTTACTATGCTTTCCTAATTACACTCTATTTATGACACTGTCACTTTAAATTGTCAAGGAATTATTTTTTAGTAAATTGCTTACCCTTTTAACCACTTCCACAGTCCTGGAACTTCCAAATGACTCAAAGTCTTTCTTTGCTCACAGGTGCCTTCTTTCTCGGAAAAGTTCATTACCATTCTGTTTCATATTGTGAAACTCCACTTGTAATTACTGGGTTAGTTTCTCCACAGGTTGATAATGGACAAATGATGTCTAGTGAACATTTACTAATGCAATTCATGAAGAATAACTCCTGTTACACCACGTTAGGAGCAATCTGAATTCCATGGCATTGAAGAGCAGCGTAACAACCAGAGAATGCATGTGAGGTGGGTATCATTCACATGAGTGTGAGCAGTACCTCAGGACAGAGTCTTAAGATATCAGACTTTTATGTGTGTATGTGTATGTAGATAAATCTACCTCTAAAACTGTGTGGTCATGTAATTTTCAAACTAGATTTGCACAAATATGAATGAGATATTGAGTATTTGAAACCACTCATCTGTCAGTTTGTCGTACTGTGGTGGCTCGGGTGTTGCTGTGATGCTGGAAGCTATGCCACCGGTATTTCAAATACCAGCAGGGTCACCCTTGGTGGACAGGTTTCAGCTGAGCTTTCAGACTAAGAAAGACTAGGAAGAAGGATCTGGCAGTCTATTTCTGAAAAAACTGGCCAGTGAGAACCTTATGAATAGCAGTGGAACATTGTCTGATATAGTGCTGGAAGATGAGCCCCTCAGGTTGGAAGGCACTCAGAATATGATTGGGGAGGAGCTACATCCTCAAAGAAGAGTCAGCTTTAATGATGTGGCTGGAGACAAGCTTTTGGGACCTTCATCTGCTGGTGTAGCACGATTCAAAATGAGAGGAAACAGTTGCAAATATCCATTAAAAATCAGAATGTGGAATGTACGAAGTATGAATCTAGGAAAATTGGAAGTCATGAAAACTGAAATTGAACACATAAAGCTCAATATTCTAGGCATTAGTGAGCTGAAACTAACTGACATTGGCTATTTTGAGTCAGACAATCGTATGGTCTGCTATTCTCAGAATAAGAAATTGACGAGGAATGGTGTTGCGTTCATTGTCAAAAAACATTTCAAGATCTATTGTGAAGGACAACACTGTCAGTGTTAGGGTGACATCCATACACCTACAAGGAAGTCCTGTTAATACAACTATTCAAAATTACACACCAAACTAAGACCAAAGAGGAGGATATTGAAGATTTCTACTAGCTTCTGCAGTCTGAAATTGATGAAACATGCAATCAAGATGCACTGATAATTACTGGTGATTGGAATCTGAAAATGGGAAACATAGAAGTAGGTTGTGTAATTGGAAAACATGGCCTTGGTGACAGAAACAACATTGGAGATTGCATGACAGAATTTTGAAAGACCAATGACTTATTCATTGCAATTATCTTTTTTCAACAACATAAACAGGGACTTATACATGTGGACCTCACCAGATGGAAAACACAGGAATCAAATCAACTATGTGGAAAGAGATAAAGGAAAAGCTCAATATCATCAGTCAGAATAAGGCCAGGGGCTGACTGTGGAACAGACCATCAATTGCTCCTATGCAGACACAAGTTCAAGCTGAAGAAAATTAAAACAAGTCCATGAGAACCAAAATACAACATTGACTATATCCCATCTGAATTTAGAGACCATCTCAAGAATAGATTTGATGCATTGAACACTAATGACTGAAGACTGGACGAATTGTAGGATGACATCAACAACATCATACATGAAGAAAGCAACAGGTCATTAAAAAGACAGAAAGAAAATACCAACATGGCTGTCAGAAGAGACTCTGAAACTTTCTCTTGAATGTCAAGTAGATAAAATGAATGGAAGAAATGATGAAGTAAAAGAGTTGAACAGAAAATTTCAAAGGACAGTTTGAGAAGACAAAGTAAAATATGATGAAATGTGCAAAGACCTGGAGTTAGAAAACCAAAAGGGAAGAATATGTTCAGCTTTTCTCAACCTGAAAGAAATGAAGAAAAAATTCAAACCTCGAGTTGCAATAGTGAAGATTTCCATAGGCAAAATATTGAACGACACAGGAAGCATCAAAAGAAGATGGAGGGAATACACAGAATCACTGTACCAAAAAGAATTGGTTGTTGTTTAACCATTTCAGGGGGTAACATATGATCAAGAACCAATGGTACTGAAGGAAGAAGTCCAAGCTGCACTGAAGACATTGGCGAAAAACAAGGCTCCAGGAATTGATGGAATACCAATTGGCATGTTTCTTCAAAAGGATGCAGTGCTGGAAGTGCTCACTTGTCTATGCCAAGAAATTTGGAAGACAGCTACCTGGCCAACTAACTGGAAGAGATCCATATTTATGCCTATTCCCAAGAAAGGTGATCCAACCGAATGTGGAAATTATCAACAATATCATTAATATCACATGAAAGTAAAATTTTGCTGAATATCATTCAAAAGTGGCTGCAGCAGTATATTGACAGGGAACTGCCAGAAATTCAGGCCAGATTCAGAAGAGGACGTGGAACCAGGGGTATCATTGCTGATGTCAGATGGCTCCTGGCTGAAAGCAGAGAATGCCAGAAAGATGTTTCCCTGTATTTTACTGACTATACAAAGGCATGCGACTGTGTGGATCATAACAAATTATGAATAACATTTCAAAGAATGGAAATTCCAGAACACTGAATTGTGCTCATGAGGAGCCTTTACATAGATCAAGAGGCAATCATTCGAACAGAACAAGGGGATACTGTGTGGTTTAAAGTCAGGAAAGATGTGCGTTAGGGCTGTATCCTTTCACCATACGTATTCTATCTGTATGCTGAGTAAATAATCCGAGAAGCTGGACTATACGAAGGAGAACGGGGCATCAGGATTGGAGGAAGACTCATTAACCTGCGATATGCATATGACACAACCTTGCTTGCTGAAAGTGAAGAGGACTTAAAGCACTTACTGATGAAGATCAAAGACCACAGCCTTCAATATGCATTATATCTCAACATAAAACAAATATCCTCACAACTGGACCAATAAGCAACATCATTATAAACGGAGAAAAGATTGAAGTTGGCAAGGATTTCATTTTACTTGGATTCACAATCAACACCCATAGAAGCAGCAGCTAAGAAATCAAAGGATGCATTTCATTGGGCAAAGCTTCTGCAAAAGATCCCTTTAAAGAGTGGAAAAGTAAAGATGTCACCTTGAAGACTAAAGTGTGCCTGACCCAAGCCATAGTGTTTTCAATTGCCTCATATGCATATGAAAGCTGGACAATCAATATGGAAGACCAAAGAAGAATTGACACCTTTGAATTGTGGTGTTGGTGAAGAATATTGAATATACCATGGACTGCCAAAAGAACAAACAAATATGTCTTAGAAGAAGTGCGACCAGAATGCTCCTTAGAAGGAAGGATGACAAGACTACGTCTCACATACTTTGGACATGTTATCAGGAGAGATCAGTCCCTGGAGAAGGACATCACGCTTGGTAGAGTGTCAGCGAAGAAGGGGAAGACCCTCAATGAGATGGATTGATGCAGTGGCTGCAACAGTGGGCTTAAGCATAACACTAATTGTGAGGATGACATAGGACTGGGCAGTGTTTCTGTTGTAAGTAGGGTTGCTGTGAGTTGGAACCAACTTGATGGCGCCTAACAACAACAGTCCCCTAAACTGTGAGAAAATAAATTTCTATTTGTTAAAGCCATCCACTTGTGTTGTTTCTGTTATAGTAGCACTAGATAACTAAGACACATTCTTTTTTATTTTTGAACTATTTATTGTACACAGCAGATTAGTTTCCCATTCAACAATTTATACACAAATTGTTCCATGACCTTGGTTGCTATCTCGGCAATGTGTCAGCATTCTCTCCACTTCCACCCTGACATCCTTGTTTCCATTCCTCCAGTTTCCCTGCCCCTTCTTGCCTTCTTACCTTTGCTTTTGGGCAAATGTCTCCCATTTGGTCTCGTATAGTTGATTGTTGTAAGGAGCACTTTCCTTATGGGTGCTATTGTTTATTTTATAGGCCAATCTATTATTTGCCTGAAAGGTGACCTCTGGGAGTGACTTCAGTTCCAGATTAAAAGAGTGTTTCACAGCGATAGTCTCAGGGGTTCCTCCAGGCTCTATCTGTCCAATTCTTTTTTAAATGAATTTGAGTTTTGTTTTATATTTTTCTCCTATTCTATCTGGGACCTTCTATTAAGCCCAGAAAGACACACCCTTATCATTAAATCAGTGAAAAGGCATCAAACCAAATAAAGTTACGGAAAGATTACCAACCATGCCAACTAATTATGTTATTAAGACTAGTAAAACCTGGAGATATATATTATGACAAAGGTAAACAAATAAAACTGCTGAAACAAGTGGTAGAAATACTTGAGAGTGAAGAATTACAAGTCTTACAAATGATGTTGTATATACAACACAAAGACCCTGGTTAAATTTTATTTATATTATGCAACAAACATTGTAGTAAGTGCTTGTAGTGGCTATGGGGGTTGACTTCCCAACAGAAAATATACTCTATATAGTCTAAGGCTCTCATAGTAATTATTTCTCACCATACCAGAAATTTGATTAGGAAGGAATATATGATCCTATTCTTAGTGATGAGTTGGGAGGATTGTCTTCTGTATGACTCCATGTAACTATCTACTAATAATAGACCCTCTATTAAGCAACAGACCCTGGTGGCGTAGTGTTTAAGAGCTATGGCTGCTAACAAAAACTCAGTAGTTCGACTCCACCAAGCACTTCTTGGAAACCCTATGGGGCAGTTCTCTGTCCTATAGGGTCGCTTGAGTCGTAATCAACTTGACAGCAACAGGTTTGGTTTTTTGGTTTATCAACAACAGGTTCAGGAATGAACAGTCAGTCTTGTGTCTTTGAGCATTATGTATGGATATGATGCCTGAGTTTGTTGCAGCCATCTGTGACCATGAGGGTTACAATTCATAGGATGAAACTACCTCCTGGGGGACTGAATAAAGCCCTCCTGTCCTTTTCGTTTGTTTGTTTTGCATTTGCAATCTCTGAAGTCTTTGTAATGAAAGCTCTCTTTACTATTTAAGCATTTAAGAGTCAGGGTTTATATTTTCTTATTAAAAGCAAAATGTTCCTCACTGATAAGATTCAACTATCACACAATTATCTGAAGCCACTCTGATAATGCAAATATGCCCATTTTATAGATTTATGTAGGGGAAAATGGTGGTTCAGTTGTAGCATTCTCACTTTCCATGTGGGAGATCCAGACTCGATTCCTAGCCAATGAATTTCATATGTAGCGACCACCTGTCTCTGTAGAGCATTGTGTTGTTATGACGCTGAACAGGTTTCGGTAGATCTTCCAGATTAAGATAAACTAGGAAGAAAGGATCACTCAAGGTAGAAAGGTTTAAGCACAGCTTCCAAACTAAGGCAGACTAGGAAGAAGGACATGGCAGTATACTTCTGAAAAAAATTTGCCAGTGAAAACCTATGAAAAGCAATGGAACATTGTCTGATATAGTGTCAGAAGATAAGCCCCTCAGGTTGGAAGGCACTCAAAATGTGACTGGGAAAGAGACACCTCTTTTAAGTAGAGTCAACCTTAATGATGTGGATGGAGTCAAGCTTTTCAAACCTTCATTTATTGATGTACCACGACTCAAAATGATAAGAAATAGCTATAAACATCCATTAATAATTGGAATGTGAATGTAAGAATTATAAATATAGGAAAATTGAAAGTTATCAAAAATTAAATAGAATGCATAAAGATCGATATCCTAGGTATTAGTAAACTGAAAGGGAATGGTATTGGCCATTTTGAATCAGACAATTTTGTGGTCTACTATGCTGGTAATGACAAATTGAAGAGGAATGGCATCACATTCATTGTCAAAAAGAATATTTCAAGATCTATCCTGAAGTACAATGCTGTCAGTGATAGGATAATATCCATAAGCCTACAGGAAAGACCAGTTCCTACGACTATTATTCAAATTTACGCTCCACCCGCTAAGGCCAAAGATGAAGAAATTGAAGATTTTTATCAAGTTCTGCAGTCTGAAATTGAACAAACGTAATCAAATGCATTGATAAGTACTGACAATTGGAATGTGAAAGTTGGAAACAAAGAAGGATCAGTAGTTGGAAATGACATCATTTAATCCAGTTTCTCAGATTATTTGCTCAGTTTACAGATTTAATAAGTATGGTGAAAGGATACAACCCTGACGCACACGTTTCCTGACTTTAAATCATGAGTATACTCTTAAAGATAGAGTAGCTAAAGGGAACGGAAGAAATGATGAAGTAAAAGTGCCAAAGAGATGATTTCAAAGAGTGACTCGAGAAGACAAACTTAAGTATTATAATGACCTGAAAAGACCTGGAGTTGGAAAACCAAAAGGGAAGAACACGCTTGGCATTTCTCAAGCTGAAAGAAACGAAGAAAAAATTCAAGCCTCGAGTTGCAGTATTGAAGGATTTTCTGTGGGGTAAATATTGAAAGACACAGGAAGCATCAAAAGAAGACGAAAGGAATATGAACAGTCACTGTACCAAACGGAATTGATCAACTTTCATCCATTTCAGGAGGTAGCATATGATTAAGAACCGAAGGTACTGAAGGAAGAATTACAAACTGTACTGAAGGCATTGGTGAAAAACAGGGCCCTAGGAATTGATGAAATACCAATTGAGATGTTTCAACAAATGGATGCCGTACTGGAAGTGCTCACTTGTCTATGCCAAGAAATTGGAAGACAGACAGCTGCCTGGCCAACTGACTAGAAGACATCCGTATTTGTACCCATTGCAAAGACAGGTGATCCAACAGAATGTGGAAATTATCAAACAATATCATTAGTATCACATGCAAGTAAAATTTTGAAGAAGATCATTCAAAAGCAATTACAGCAGTACATCTACAGGGAACTGCCAGGAATTCAAGCCAGATTGGAACTAGAGATATCATTGCTGATGTCAGATGCATGCTGACTGAAAGTAGAGAACTCCAGAAAGAGGTTTACATGTGGTTTATTGACTATGCAAAGACATTTGACTGTATGGATCATAACAAATTATGGATAACATCGTGAAAAATAAGAATACCAGAACACTTAATTGTGCACATGAGGAACCTGTACATAGACCTAGAGGCAGTTGTTCAAACAAAACAAGGGGATACTGCGTGGTTTAAAGTCAGGAAAGGTGTGCGTCAGGGTTGTATACTTTCACCATACTTATTAAATCTGTATGCTGAGTAAGTAGTCCAAGAAGCTGAACTGTATGAAGAGGAAAGAACACAGTTTCAGGATTGGAGGAAGACTCATTAATAATTTGTGATATGCAGATGATACAACCTTTCTTTGCTAAAAGTGAAGAAGACTTGAAGCACTTACTGATGAAGATCAAAGACTACTATCTTCAGTGTGGATTGCACCTCAACATAAAGAAAACAAAAATTCTCGCAATTGGACCAATAGGCAACATCATGATAAATGGGGAAAATATTGAAGTTGTCAATGATTTCATTTTACTTGGATCCACAATTAATGCCCATGGAAGCAGCAGTCAAGAAATCAAAAGACGTATAGAGTTGGGCAAATCTGCTGTAAAAGACCTTTATAAAATATTAAAAAGCAAAAATGGCACTGTAAGACTAAGGTGTACCTGACCCAAGTCATGGTATTTTCGATCACCTCATGTGCATGCGAAAGATGGACAAAGAATAAGGAAAAATGAAGGAGAATTAATGCCTTTGAATTGTAGTGTTGAGGAAGAATATTGACTATATGGAGTGCCAGAAAAACAAAACTGTCTTGGAAGAAGTACAGCCTGAATGTTGATTTTGTGGACTGTCTTTTCTGCATTGATTGAAATGATCATGTTATTCTTTTATTTATGTGGTGGATTATGTTGATTGATTTTCTAATGTTACACCATCTTTGCAACCAGGTATGAATTCCACTTGGTCATGGTGTATTATTTTTTTGATATAATGCTGAATTCTATGGCTAGAATTTTGTTGAGAATTTTTGCATTTATATTCATGAGAAATATTGGTCTTTAATTTTCTTTTTTTGTGGTGTTTTTGCCTGGCTTTGGTATCAGGATTATGCTGGCTTCATAGACTGAATTTGGATGTATCCTTTCCATTTGTATGTTCAGAAATAGTTTGAGTAGTACTGGTGTAAGCTCTTATCTACATTTTTGGCAGAATTTTCCAGTGAAGCCATCTGGACCATGGCTTTTTATTGTTGGGAGGTTTTTTTTTTTTTTTTTTTAATTTTATTATTACCTTTTCAATATCTTTTTATATGTCTGTTCAGATTTTCAACTTCAATTTGTGTTATTTTGGGCAGGTAGTGTGTTTTAGAAATTTGTCCATTTCCTCCCTAGGTTTTCAAATTTGTTGGAGTATAGATTTTCATAGAACTCTTTTATGATCCTTTTTATTTCAGTTGGGTCTGTTGAAATGTCCCCCATTTCATTTCTTATTTGGGTTACTTGTGTCCTGTCCTGTTTTTCTTTTGTCAAATTTGGCCAAAGGTTTGTCGATGTTATTTATTCTTTTAAAGAACCAACTTTTGACTTTGTTGATTCTTTCTATTGTTTTTCTATTCTCTATTTCATTTACTCATGCTCTGATCTTTGTTTTTTCCTTTCTCTGGTGGCTGTGGACTTCTTTTGATATTCTATTTGTTTGAGGTGTGTGGCTAATGTTTTGATTTTGTTCCTTTCTTTTTTTTTGGTGTGGGTATCTATAGCTGTAAATTGACCTCTGAGCACTGCCTTTGTTTTGTCCCAAAGATTTTGGTATGATGTGTTTTCATTCTTGTTTTATTCGTGGAATTTTTTTATTCCATCTTTGATTTCTTCTATTACCTAGTGGTTTTTAATCAAGGTGTTATTCAGTTTCCATGTATTTGATTTTTTTCTTGCTCTTCCTGTTATGAATTTCTACTTTTATGGTGTTGTGATCACAGAAGATATTTTGTATTATCTCACTGTTTTGGATTTTGGTTGACGGTTGCTTTGTGGCCTAAGATTGGTCTATTCTGGAAAACATTCCACATGCCTTGGAAAATAATGTGTACTTTGCTGCTGTTGGGTGCAGTGTTCTATGTACGTCTATGAGATCAAGTTGATTGATTGTGCCATTTAGATCTTCTGTATCTTTTTTGAATTTCTTTCTAGATTTTCTGTTCTTTACTGAAAGTGGAGTGTTGAAGTCTCCTACTATTATTGTGGAACTGTCAATTTCTCTTTTCAGTGCTGTTAGTTTGTTTTATGTATTTTGGGGCCATACCTTTGGGTGCATAAATATTCATTATGGTTATGTCTTCAGGGTGGATTGTCCCTTTAATCAGTATATAATGTCCATCCTGGTCTTTTGTGTTGGATTTTGTTTTAAAGTCTATTTTATCTGAGATTAGTATTGCCACTTCTGCTCTTTTTTGTTGTGTCTGCTTGATATATTTTTTCCACTCTTTGATTTTTAATATATTTATGTCTTTTGTTTCTAAGGTGTGTCTCTTGTAGACAGCATATTGATAGCTCCTGTTTTGTTTTAATCCATTTTGTCACTTTCTGTCTCTTTATGAGTGTATTTAAGACATTTACTATCAGTGTGATTACTGATAGGTGTGAGTTTATTGCTGTCATTTTGTAGTGGATTGTTTTTGGAGTGTTGACTTTTTTTTTTTTGGTTCCTCTTCCTCTCCTGTGCTGAATTTCTTTTGTTCGTGGATTTTTTCTATTTCTTTCATGTTTGTAGATCTCATGTTAACTGAGACTTTATGTTTTTTTCTTTATTTTGATGAGTAGTTTTGTTACCTTTCTTTATTATTAACTTGAAATTTACCACTATCTTCCTAAGTTTTAACCAGTCTTTCATTGCTTGGTATTGCCTTGACTTCCTCTATGTTTGAAAGTTCTATACGTACTCTGTTTATTCCCTATTTTATTGTTCTGACTTGTTATCATTTACAGATTGACCTCTCTGGTTCCCTGTTGTAAATTTTTTAGTTTTGTTTTATCCTTGAGAGTTCATTACCTAGTTTGGTATGTGGCTGATGTGGTCTTGCGTCCTAGATTCAGGCTGTTGTCTGATGTAGGTTCTATAACTGAAGGACTCCTTTTAATAATTCTTGTAAGTTTGGTTTAGTTTTTACATATTCCCTTAATTTCTGTTTATCTGGAAATGTCCTAATTTCACCATCATATTTTAGTGAGAGTTTTGGAGGGCATATTATTCTTGGTTGGCAGTTTTTATCTTTCAAGGTTTTATATATGTCACCCCATTGCCTTCTTGCCTGCATGGTTTCTGCCGTGTAATCAGAGCTTAGTCTTATTGTTTTCCCTCTGTATGTGATTTTTTGTTTTTCTCGAGCTGCTCTCAGGATTGTTTGTTTTTGGTTTTGGTGAGTGTGATTATGATATGTCTTGGTGACTTTCTTTCACAGTCTGTCCTATATGGAGTTTGTTGAGCTTCTTGGATGGTCAGCTTTTCATCTTTCATGATATTTGGGATGTTTTCTGTGAGTAAATCTTCAATGATCTTTGTGTTTTCCATTTTGTCCCCCTGTTCTGGAACTCTGATCATGTGCAAATTTTTGCTTTTGATTGCATCCCACATCATTCTCAAGTTTTTTCTTTTTCTTCATTCTTTTCTCTGATTTTTCCTCAAACAGTTGTATCCAAGTATTTGTCTTCAGTTTTGCTGATCCTGTCTTTGATTATTTCAGATTTGTTCCTTAAAACTTGTACTGAAAGGTCCATTTCTGAAATCTTGTTGTTTATCTTTTGGATTTCTAATCACTGTTTTTGTATGGTTTCTAGTTGTTTGTTTATTTAACATTTTGCTCCTGTATTATTTTCTTGAATTCCTCCATTGTTTTGTCTTTTCCATGATTTTGTCTATTTTTTCCTTTTTTTTTTTTTTTGCATTTTTCTTCATGTCTTGGAGTGTCCTGAATATTAGTGTTGTGAAGTTCCTATCAGATAGTTCCAGTGCCTTTTTTTCTACTGGAAGATCATCTGCTATTTTATTTTGAATGCTTTATCCAGCCATCCTTACCTTTTTTTTTGTTTTAATATATATATTTTGATATTGTCTGCTGTCTTTGGGACATTAAGGAATTATTTTCTTCATTTATTGATTGTAGATTTTGTTTGTTTCATCCTGCTTTGTTGTTTTATTTAGTTATGTCTGGGAAGGCAGATTCAGTGTTCTTTGTTGTTTGTTAATCTGTGGCACGATACTTCTCACCACCTTGTCCAGGTGGGCAGGGCCAGTTGCTCAGCTATCATGCAGCAGGGCAGGTCCAGCGAAGGGGGAGGAGTGAGGATGAGTCGTTTGTTGCATGTATTGGTGCTGACAGGGTGGGGCCAGGTGGCAGTGCAGGACCCAGTCTGGTGGTCTGCAACTGTGCTGCTTGGGGGTGGGGAGACGAGCATGAGGTGCAATTAGGCAGGAGGGAAAGGGGGAGAATGTGATATGTGGAGCTAAGTGGGAGTGGGAGAGAAGAGAGAGAAGACGTAGAAACAGAAGTGAAAAAAAGCAGCGCTGAGGGAGCCTGCTGGTGGAGTTTTGCGGACCTGAGTAAACTCTGTGTCAGTGCTTTCTTGCTGGGTGGTGTGGCACAGCCTGTCAAGAAGGGGCAGAGATGGCATATGCAGCTAGGTGGCTGGGAGAAAGGAAATGAAGGAAGGGAGAAAGGGATAAGAAACCAACAGAAAAGAAAAAGAGAAAAAAGGCACATGCAGGCAGGTGGTTGGGAGAAAGGAAAGGAAGGAATGTGGAGAGAGAAAAGAAACTGGAAAAGAAAAAAAGAAGATGCTCTGAGAGAGTCCACAGTTGTGGTGGCACAGACTGGGAAAGCTGTGTGCCGGTGGCACCCCAACCGAGCAGTGTGACACAGCCCGTCAAAAAGTGGTGGGAATGGCACACACAGGCAAGTGGTCAGGAGAAAGGAAAGGAAGGAATGTATAGAGAGACAGGAAACCTAGAAAGAAAAAAAAATGTCCTGAGGGAGCCCACTGGCATGGCAGTGCAGACTGGTGAATTCATGTACCTGTGACTCCCCAGTTAAGCAGTATGGCACAGTTCATCAAAAAGCTGTGGAGACAGCACATGTGGCCAGGTGGTAGGTAAAAGGAAAGGAAGGAAGGTAGAAGAGAGACAAGAAACTGAGGGAAAAAAAAGAATGAAAGAAAATGCCCTGAGGGTACCCACAGGCTTGGCGGCATGGATTGGTGAAGCCGTGTGCCTGTAGCTCCCTAGCCAAACAGTCTGGAACAGCCCATCAAAATGTTGAGGAGATGGCACATTTGACCAGGCCCCAGGGTTTTTATAGACTACTTGATCTTCCCTAAATTACATGATTCATTCAATGTGCTTGGGGATGTTAAATCACTCACTGACGTTTTAAATTGAAAAATTAAAAACAAGAGTGTGATTTTTATGTTAAAATCTGCACAACTTGGAAGTTAGAGGTGAGGAATACAGGTGAACTTCCTCCTTAGACTGGCAAGGCCCAGATACCATGGACATTCACTTTCTCCCCCTCTTGTTACCTTAATATTAACAAGTCTTCAGAGATTGGAATAACACAAACCAATTTGGTTAATTGCGATCTCTGGGTATTGAGATCTCAAGGCCATATAGCTGTAAATAACATGCCTGTGCTGTCCAGGCATTCAATTTGCCCATCAGTCCAGCAAGCTCCATACCCATGTCTTTCCTCTAGAGTTGTGGTTGGCCTAAGGATGTCCAAGCCTGTTTCTCTCTTCCTGACAGTCCTGAGGAAGGAACTTCAGACATAAAGCCCACCAGGGAGAAGAAAGGTGGTGGACCCATACCCCAGCAGAGACCCAATGCAATCCAGTATGTACTGTGGAAGACAGTGGACACAGAGGGGGTAGGGAGCATTGTTTCCTCCTCATCAAGATAAGCAGTACACTTAAGATGGCCATATGGGATGCTCTGAAATGCTAAGTTTCACCTCAGAGTCATGTGAATTTTCTGTTCCTAGTTTTGGTAGAGGTCTGAGAAATCTTCTTTAGTGTTTTAATTTCTTCTACATTGGTTCTAGCTCCCATAGGCACCTCTCCATCAGAGGAGGAAACGGGTCCCTCTCATCTGTCCCCAAACACTTCACCATGAACTTGTATGTGATGATGATAGTGACAATGATGAGAATGATGACATTAACCATGGTATCATGAACATTTATTGAAGGCTGCCCAGTGCTAGTATCTGAACAAAGTTTTCTATGTAACTTGTTTCCTCTTTGTGCACAACCACAGCCAGAAAAGAGCAACACAGAGTTATTGTCATTTCACAGAAAAGGAGCACAGTTTTTTTTTTTTTTTTTTGGTACTTGTACCACATCATGGGCCAGAAAAGTTTGAAGCCAGGTTTGAATCTGGGCAGTGTGACATAAGGCACCTGGCCATCCTCTCCCCTGCTCACTCCTCCTGCCATTTCACTTCCTTGGTCTCTCCACACAGAGAACCCCTGCTCGTTGTGCTCTTTAGTGAGGATTTTCTGCTAGACCACAATGGACAGCAGTGGGTGCCTCTTGATGCCTCAATTATCAGAAGGGTAGTTGTAAGTATATGAGGGGATCACATCAGGAGTTGGAAGATGATAATTCAGGGCACAATCTCTCTCTTGCCCCTTTGCCTGGATTTTTTTCTCAGCTGCCCACTTCCTCCTTCATCTTTGCAATTTAGTTCATCTCAATCTCAGAGACATAATGACAGGATCCTGGGTTCCACTGCTAGTGAGGAAGCTGGAATGAGTTTAAAGGTGTAGCTTAGATGCATTTTTGGTTAAGTCTCCTGGATTTCTGCTTTAAACGTTTTGAAATATGAGGAAACAGAGTTAAGATGGTTAGCGTATGGGCCTCAGTGACTTAAAATTTTATTGTGAATCCTTTCTGCCTTACTTATGATCTACGTGCCATGGGATGAGTTCTTAGTATCTCTCAGCCTCTACATTGCCATCTGAGTTGATCCACAGCTGATAGAGAAAGAGATCTGCATTGCTCTAAGGATGGAACAGACAATGGATATTACATATGTGATTAAATATATGATGAGTCCATATAGCTAGGGCACATTAGTTCTACATATTAATATCATATAATATCATATAATATAAATTAGATGAAGCTTCATACCACTCATCTAAAGTATCCTATGATCTGAATGTTTTGTTTCATCTGGATCCCTGTAAGAGCATTTTATTTTCATTCTTATACAAGAATGTATAAGAATGCTTGGAAGGACTGAATCTCATTCATTTCTGTTTCCCCAGAGCCTATCCCATGCTTGGCACAGAGGAGGCTACAACCACAATGACAACAACAAATCTGCATTAAATATGGAATAGACCCTTGGTTCTTTTGTTCCTTGGTTCAGAGGATCAGAGCATAGGCTGTATAGCTTCCACGCTGAGTGCTTTTCTGCCCGTGCTGTTATCCCTCCAAGGATGTCCCATAGGACTAGAGACAAGATAAAAAAGGCATGAATGTGTCTCTATCATGGACTTTCTATGGGATGTATTTAATTAATAGAGTGTACAACATTCAATTATTTTTAAAAAATTGTGAAGATTTTCATAAAAGTGAAAATCAAAAAGGAAAAACAGAGAAAGAGAAGAGGAAAATAAATCTTACTGTGTGAATCTAGGCACATTTTATGATTTCAATACATTCTATATTCGAATTTCCTGGCACATATTAGGCTTCTATCTTTCCCACATAATCAAATAAAACTGGGATTGTATTTCAACAGTAATCCAGCTGCTCTTATATTGATTCAAATTCTGATTAAAAAAAAGTCCAAGTATTTATTAAGTGTCAAACCTTCGTTAGCTGCCACATGATCTTTAAACCACTCTTCCGATTTCCTATCTGGCTTTATTGTTAGGTTCTTCCAGTAATTTTCAGTAAAGTTCACCACACCCTAATAAGTCCGACATTTTCCTTATTCCTGTTTCCTTGGTCCTTGGTTAGGTAGCTTCTTTCTGTAGTTACTGTGTATTGCTGCATTGCTAGTTTTTGCCTTTCAGTCCTTGTGTAACTATTTTACCACTTTCCTGTATCAAATAATTTTCTTGGTATTTTCACTTTATTGAATCTTGACTGATAAATTGCATTTGGGAAATAAAAGTATTTGTAAAGTGTCTAAATTTGGAAAATACAAAGCATGCTCAGGAAAAAAATGTGGTTGTAAATGGTATTTCTTGGCCAAGGTTGTACAACTGAGGATTAAGGTGTTGTTATCATATTTCCAATTGCTGTGACTCTATTAGTGCTCTAGGATCATTAATTCACCAAGTCATTATGAATAAGTTATATTTTATCTTATTTTTCATTAGTCTAGGATAGCAAAGTGTCATGTCTTCCCCAAAGGGGAGCTCTTGCCTTTCTCTTGTAACAGCCTGATAAAGACTTACTGTGTTACCATGTTTCCTTGTCTTTGGGCCTTTGCTCTGTTCTATTATATAGCTATGAATTTGTTCTTTATATATATTCACATAATTTCCGAGAGAGGAATTTGGGATGCTCTGAAAACCTGCTCAATCAATAGCTTAATTTACTCCGTCTTTTAACGCTGAGTTAAATCATCTACGTACCTTCCTGAAAAGAAATTTTGGTAATGGAGAATGGAATGCCCTTGACAGAGGATGAGGCCATACCAGTTCCTGGTAAGAGATAGCACACATTAAAAATCACAAAAATAGTATTCTTATTCTCTGATTATTGCTAACTGCAAAACTGGTTCCATCTATCCTAGAACCAAACTTTTCATATCCATTTCTGCAAATCTAGGGATGACCAAAAAAAAAACCCAAAATAAAAAAACAAAAACAAAAGATGTATCCAAAGTATTATTTCCTTTTGATGTCTCATGGTAGACTCTCCTCAGAGGTAACATATTCTTTGTCCTCTTTAAACCTCAAGACTTAGAATGAGTAATACTGGTTGATTAATGCTATGAATGGGGAAAAGACTGGAAGAACATATTCCAGAGGTTCCTAATGGCTGTCAGAAAATGATATACTTATCTTTGATATGGAATTGGAACTGCAGATAATAGAAAGGGTGTGGGATTTGATGACACACCTCCAACCAGATCTTGGCTTCTAAACTGGATCCCTCTGGCAACTCCATGCACCTCATGGAGCCTCAGAGTCCTCATCATCAAATTGCCATTAATAGCGCTAATCTTCCAAGGCCATTGTAATGATTAAATGTAATTTTGCCAAGGTGAATCAAATCATAGTTTCCCATCTAATGCTAGCCCTTAATAACGCTTTAAAGAAGTTAATTTTAAGTGGGCATTCCAAGAATTCAAAAAGAACTTGATATTGCAAACTGTGATCTTAGGCATAATATAAAACATGTTTCTGTTTAACTTCTTCATCTCTATAGTTGTGATAACAAAAGCAGTCATCTGAGAGAGGGGTTAAGAGATGATCAAAAGTACTGATTAGAGCAGTGTTTAGTACATAATAATGGATCAACAAGTGGACACTAACATAGTCACCACATGAATAGGCCAAGTAATTGGTTTTGCAGGGAAAATGTTTGATTTTCAGCATTAACTCCTCTAACTCATTAGCTGTGTGGACATGGACTTATTATTTAACTCTCAAAGACTTTGATTCTTCATTTTCTATATTATTTATCTTACAGCACTGTAAGGATGAAGAAGATAATGCATATCTTGCATGGTAAGAATTGACTAAATATAGATATTGTTGTTGTTGTCATTTACTATAACACAGATGTCATTCAAACAAATTATTGGAACTCCCTGTGGGCTTTCCCCTGGATGCCTGACAACCATTACGTTTTGTCTTCATACAACAAGATCTTGAGCTGTTCAGGGTAAGGATTGAATATCATTTGTCTATATAATTAAAATCTACTGCATTAAGAGATTAGTCCCATATCTACTTTGTATAATGTTGAATAAGCTATCTTAAAAAGAAAGGTGAAGGTAATTTGAAATCTATACATCTAGTATTTTTCTTCCTCACTGGAGCATTATACCTTTCACATAGATCTCTAAGAACTCCTGAAGGAAGAAATGTGTGCTTTGTTTGTTTTTATTACTATGGATATTTGATGGAATCTATTACTCACTATTTAATTGTATGTGAAAGAATAAGAGTCATAGAATAAAGGGTATGGTTTGATGAGTTGTATAAATAACACAAGGATAAAAATTTGAGAGTAGATGCTCCTTTTTTTGACATTTAAAAAGGGAATGCAGGAATGTAGTATATTTCTTTTTCCTTTAAGGCTATTTAACCAGATAGAGAAGTGGGAACAGCACAAAGCAAATCTGTCTTTTTACCACCAGAACACATCTCTCTTTGGTTTTCATACACTTGTCCTTTACACTAGCTTTGGCAATGACTTTAGAATCTAATCCCCTCTTTCCACTATGTTTAATATTAAATATTTGCCACTGTCCAAGGACAGTGCTTATCATCTATCCCTCCAATCCACCTCTACACACCTGTCATTTAGTCCCCAAAATTATCCTTGGCCATTTATCAAAACATAGCTAAATAGCATCTTTTTGTCCCTATTCAATTTCACTTGGTGTATATTCAAAGTTTCCTCTTATCAGTTAATGACAAGTTAATCTCCTAGTTCTTCAGAACAGAGAAGCCTTAGCCAGTGGTCACATAGATAAGATGTAAAAGGTCCAATACATCATCATTCTGTATTATCTACTAGAGGAAAAAGAAACTATATAAGCATAAAGCACATTTTATTAAAGATTTCAAGAGTTCTGCACACAAAGAAATCTAAGGAAAATTGCATTCTGGAGTGAAATGAGCCCTTTCCAGTCAAGCAGAAATCAGAAGGTGCTGGGGATGTTTTTGGAATTTTTGCATGGAATGGCTGTGACTGGCCTAATATTGATGGAAGTTCTCTGCTGGTGTTAGAGAAACCAGAGGGGCTTCTAACTGCAAGACCAGGAGCACCATGGTGCGGTTAGTAGGAATCCTACTATGTGCTTGTTCTTCTCCAGGGAATGTTTGCTGACAGCATGGTGGTGCAATGGATTTGCGCTATGCTGGAAAGCAGAGGGACCACTCTAGAGTTTAGTGGTACTTAGAACCACTGTCCTTATAGAGAGTGAAGCTTGTATAATGTGTAGCTTCTAAGAATCTCCCCAAAACCCTCACCTCTTGTATTCATGCTCTTGTTGATAACCATACCGTTGAGTGTGTGCTGGACTCAGTTAATTGCTTACATCAAATAGAATTTGAAAAACTATTGGGATATCACTTCCAACAATGGGGTGTAAAAAGAATCTGGCTCTCATCTTGCCAGTGCTTTCCTGCTCCCTGGCCAGCCTACTCTGATGAAAACCAGCTTCCATGTTGTCAGCTGCCTGGTGGAGAGACCCATGTGTTCAGAAGTTAAGGGAAGCCTCTGGCCAATAGTCTGTGAGTAACAAATCCTGCCACCTGACACCTAAGTGATCTTGGAATCAAATCCTCTTCCAGTCATACCTTGAGATGACTGCAGCACTTGCCAACATTTTGAATACAGCCTTCTGTGAGGCCCATAGACGTATTTATGTGAAGGATCAAGTTACCAAATAAGTAGTTTTCTAAATAAAAGTACATAGTTTTCTAAAGTACCAATATACATTAACTACACAGAACAATAGAAGTGGTGCTGTCATTCAAATTAGCAAAAAATATAAATTGCCCATGTATGAAGCCCAAAACCACATGCAAGGGCTACAGAAAGGAAGATAGGATGTTCTCCTTCATGACACAAATATTAATTCAGAAAATGAAAATCATATCAGATTGTTGGTATAGAAGACCTGTGGTTGTTGTTGTTAGATGCTGTCAAGTTGATTTGGACTCATAAGGATGCCATGTGACAGAGTAGAACTGCCCCGTAGAGTTTTCTAGGCTGTAATCTTTAAGGAAACCCTGGTGGCATAGTGGTTAAGAGCTCCAGCTGCTAACCAAAAGGTCTGCAGTTGGAATCCACTGGGTGCTTCTTGGAAACTCTATGGGGGCAGTTCTACTCTGTCCTATAGGGTTGCTATGAGTCAGAATTGACTCAACAGCAGTGGGTTTTCTCCTGTGGAGTGTCTAAGTGGCTTCCAATTGCCAAACTTTCAGTTAGCAGCCAAGCCCTTTAGCCAGTGTGCCACCAGTGCTTTCGGAGAATACTTAATCCTCTCTAAATTACATGATTCATTCAATGGGTTTGAGGATATTAAATCACACATTTATTGTTTCGATTAAAAGACTGAAAAAAAAGAAGAAAAAAAAGTGTCCGATTTGTATGTTAAGATCTGTACAACTTGGAAGTTAGAGGTGAGGAATACAGGTGAACTTCCTTCTTAGACTGGCAAGGCCCAGATACCAGGGACATTCACTTTCTCCTCTTCCTGTTTCATTAATACTAACAAGTTTTCAGAGTTTGGAATAGCATGAACCAATTTGGCTAATTGTGAGCTCTGGGCATTGAGCTCCCGAAGCCATACAACTGTAAATAAGCCACCTGTGTCCTCAAGGCCTTCAGTTTGCTCTTCCCAGTCCAGTGAGCTCCATACCTGTGTCTCTCCTCTAGAGTGGTCCTTTGAATCAGGAGACCCATGCCTGAATCTCTCTTTCTGACAGTTCTGAGCAAAGAACCTCAACCCTCAGCACCCACCAGGCAAGGGAGTTGTGGTGGACCCACACTCCTTGGTCATGCCCCAGCAGAGACCCAGCACAAACCAGTGGTGTTGTGGGAGACAGTGGACACAGAGGGGCTGGTGAGCATTGTTTCCTCCTCTTCAGGACAGCCAACACAATTGCGATGGCCAGATGGGAGGCCCTGAAATACTAAGTTTCAGCTCAGAAGTCCGTGAAGTTTCTGTTCTTGGTTTTGGTAGAAGTCTGATAAGGCACATTTAGATTTTTAATTTCTTCTACATTGGTTCTAGCTCCCATAGGCACTTCCCCACCAGAACAAGAAATGGGTGCCTCTCACCTGTCCCCTATGCACTTCAACATGATCTAGTTGATGATGATGATAATGATAATGATGAGGATGATGGCAGTAACCATAGTATTGTGAAAGTTTATTGAAGGCTGTCCAGTGCCAGGATCTGAACTAAGTTTTCTATGCAGCTTGTTTCTTTTTTTGTGCACAACCACATCTAGAAAAGAGCAACACATTTTATGTTATTTCACAGAAGTGAAAATGAGCACAGCCTTTTTTTTTGTAACTTGTTCCAGGTCATGGGCCAGAAAAGGTTGAAGTCAGGTTTGAATCTGGGCAGTGTGACATCAGACACAGGGCACCTGGCCATATTCTCCCCTGCCATTTCACTTCCTTGGTCTCTTCACACAGAGACCCCCTGCTCACTGTGCTCTTTAGTGGGGGGTTCTGTTAGATCACAGTAGACAGCAGTGGGTGCCTCTTAGTGTCTCCACTATCAGAAGGATAGTTGAGAATACAGGAGAAGATCACATCAGGAGTTGGCAGATGATAATTAGGACATATGTCTCTCCCCTTTTCCTTGATTTTATCTCAGCTGACCATTTCTTTTCATCATTGTAATTTAGCCAATTTCAGTCTCGGAGACATAAAGACAGGGTCTTTGGTTTCATTCCTACTCAGGAAGCTGGAATGAGTTAAAAGGTGTAACTTAAATGTATCTTTGTTTAGGTCCCCTGACTTTTGCTTTAAATGTTTTGAAATATGAGGAAACAGAGTGAAGATGGTTAATGCATGGACCTCAGTGACTTACAATTTAATTGTGAATCATGTCTGCACTACTTATGATCTGTGTGCAAGTTCTTAGTATCTCCCAGCCTCTATGTTGCCATCTGAGTTGATCTATAGCTGATAGATCTGCATTGCTGTAAGGACTGAACAGATAAAGCATATTACATATGTGATTAAATATTTGATGGATACATATAGTTAGGGCACATTAATTTTACATATTATTATTAATATAAATTAGCTGAAGCTTCATACCATTCAACTAATATATCCTGTGATCTGATGGTTTTGTTTTGTCTGGATCCCTGTAAGATCATTTTATTTACATTCTTGTACAAGTAGATGCTGAATACTTGGAAGTAAATCACTGAGTCTCATTAATTTCTGATTCCACAGAGCATATCCCATGCTTGGCACAGAGTAGGCTACAACCACAATGACAACAACAAATCTGTGTTAAATGTGGAATAGACCCTTGGTTCCTTTGTTCACAGCATCAGAGTGTAGGCTGTATTGCTTCCACATTGAGTGCTTTCCTGTCTGTGCTGTCTTCCTTCCCAGGATGTCCCATAGGACTAGAGATAAGATAAAATAGGGCATGAATATATCTATATCATGGGCTTTCTATGGGACCTATTTAATTAACAGAGTGCACAACATTGAATTATTTTGGAAAATTGTGGAGATTTTCATAAAACTGAAAACTAGAAAGGAAAAATAGAGAAGGAGAAGGGGAAAGTAAATCTTACTGTGTGAACCTAGGCACATTTTATGATGTCAATACATTCTAAGCTCAAATTTCCTGGGACATATTAGGTTTCTCTTTCCCATATAATCAAATAAAACTGGGATTATATTTTAACAATAAACCCACTACTCTCATATTGATTCAAATTCTGATTAAAAACATTGTCCAAGTATTAATTAAGTGTCAAACTTTTGTTAGCTGCCACACACATCCTAGAGATGGGTATTATTCCCCCTTTTTACAGGTAAGAATGGTTGAGATTTACATGCACTCTAAATTTAGTGTGTGAAAGATATGGGATTTGGACCTTGCTCTGCTGATTCCTGTTCCAGGGCTCTGTCTCCTCATCCAGAGCTGAATGATTGTGTTTCTTTTCAGATAAGCAAATGGAAACTGAACCATTGATTCTTCCTCTTACAACTCAGTGAGTTGAACTGTGAATTAAGAAAATGGGCCAAATGAGGTCATATCAGACCTACCAATAGAAACGAATAAGTGAGTTGCCATCAGGGATCTAAATTAGGAGAATTCCAGTCCCCCTGATAAGGAAGGATTGACTTGGAAAGCTCTTAAGTAGACCTAACCTGGCTTTGGGATGTCCTTGGTCTTAATTTCCTCAATTGTAAATAGCAATGTTGATTTGATGAGGAAACAACACTTTCTACATATTTAGGATGAGAAACATATTTCAGCAATTTATCAAGTCAGTAAAGAATGGAAACAAATAAAGAAAAAGCCAAGTGAACACCAGACATTGCCCTGAGATGGAGTAGCACTGATGCAAATACTAGCGTCTACACAGTGAAAATAGGAACAGGGTGTTCCTTAAAAGTAAATTGTTTAATCATTGGTGCATTTTACACTAATGTTATCTTAGGAATCAGTAGTATTGTATGATTTTGAGCATTTACCGAACAGTTATAAAATTTGATGCTGATTAAAACCAAGGGAGAGGATATATACTTTAAAAGATTTTTAAAAGAAACCATTTATTTGAATGACCATGCACCTCCATATAAAATAGATGTCAGAAAACCAAAGAATGATGAAAATCTATGAAGATAATTGACATAGAAACACACTCTCTGATTATGAACATTTTATTTTAATTTAGAATCCAGCTAATGAGGTCCCTGGGTGAAGCAAACGGTTTGAGCTCCACTACTAACTTAAAGGTTGGTGGTTTGAAGGCACCCTTCAGTGCTATGAATAAAAGAGCTGGTAATCCTGCTCTGTAAAGATTAAGGCCATGAAAACCCTATGGAGCAGTTCTATTCTGTAACACATGAGGTCGCCATGAGTGGTAATAAACTTGATGGCAATGGTTTTTTTTTTTTTAAAATGTGTTCCTATCTCTTATATGTTGTTTTATAAATATTCCAAATTAGGAGACTTTATAGCACTGTACTAAGAAAAAATAAAGTACATCTGACTGCTTCTTAAGAAGAACAGCTGGTTGCCATTGCGTGGATTCTAACTCACGGTGACACTATGTGTGTCAGAGTAGAACTGTGTTTCATGGGGTTTTCAATGACTGATTTTTAGGAAGTAGATCACCAGACCTTACTTCTGAGGTGCCTCTGGTAGACTCCAACCTTTTGGTTAGCAGCCAAGTGTGTTAACCATTTGCACACCATGGGACTGGAAGTGCTTCTTAGTGTCTTTTAATTGAAATGATTTCTTTCTTAAAAGAAGGATATTTCTTATTGCATATATGTTTCCCTCATAGAGGGGGCTCAGATTTTGCTCTTTATATGTACTTGTTACCTGAACATGTCCTTGCCATTCTAACATTATTTAGCCCAGAATCTCTAAAGTGGTTGGATACAGAAACAGGTGAATAGCCCAAAAACAATGAGTGAAGAGTTCTGAGAAATACAGTGGTTGGATTTGCTACAACCAAGTAACATGGCTGAAAGTACTGGGGTATTAAGTCCGTAAGTTTGAACACATGTGAGTTTGCGTGCTTTACTTGTGAGTTTCTTGAATTCCAAATACAGACACAGTGCTGGGTGCCTGTTTACTTGTTTCCTTTTAATAATCCTCCTTTCTTTTTCCAAAAGCTCTGTCAAGTACATGGAGCCACAGAATCTAACAAGTGTCCCAGAATTCCTCCTCCTGGGCCTCTTTCAGGATCCAGAACTGCAGCCAATCCTGTTTGGGCTGTTCCTGTCCATGTACCTGATATCTGTGGCTGGGAACCTGCTCATCATCCTGGCCGTCACATCTGACCCGCATCTTCACTCCCCCATGTACTTCTTCCTCTCCAGCCTGTCCTTGGCTGACATCGGTTTCATTTCCACCACAGTCCCAAAGATGCTAGTGAACATCCAGACACAGAGCAAATCCATCACCTATGGGGGCTGCCTGATACAAGTGTCTTTTTTTTTTAATCTCTTTGGATGTCTGGACAATCTGCTGCTCACAGTAATGTCTTATGACCGGTTTGTGGCCCTCTGTCACCCCCTGCACTACACAGTCATCATGAACCCCCGCCTCTGTGGCTTGCTAGTTTTGGTGTCCTTTTTCATCAGCCTTTTGGACTCCCAGCTGAACCTTTCAATGGTGTCACAACTTACCTTCTGCACAGATGTGGAAATCTGTCATTTCTTCTGTGACCCTCCTCAAATCTTTAACCTTGCATGTTCTGACACCTCCATCAATATCATATTAGTATATTGTATTGGTGCCATCTTTGCTGGTGTTCCAGTCTCAGGAATCCTTCTCTCTTACACTCGAATTGCTTCCTCCATTCTGAGAGTCTCATCTTCACGCGGGAAGTATAAAGCCTTTTCCACCTGTGGCTCTCACTTGTCAGTTGTTTGCTTATTTTATGGAACAGGCCTTGGAGTGTACCTCAGTTCAGCTGTCTCGTCTTCTCCCAGGAAGGGTACAGTGGCCTCAGTGATGTATACAGTAGCCACCCCCATGCTGAACCCCTTCATCTACAGCCTGAGGAGCAGGGAAATCAATAGAGCCCTGCAGAGGATCCTCAGCAGAACAGCCTAATCTCAACACTTGTGCCATCTTTTTTGGCATGTGGGTTGGAAAAGATGGCAAAATCTAACACCTTCAGCCATAAATCTTACCTTTCGCTTACATAATTTTTGTAGCTCTCAGAGGTTTAAGTCTCAAGATTTCATATCTGAACACTGCTTTCTTTGTCACGTCTTTATTTGGGTAGTAGGAGTATTATGGAATATGTCAGTCTGCACAATAAAATCTCATTATAGCTATGAAGCCTTCTGTAGCTTCTCATCTATGACCCATGCTTTGTGGTATAATGCACAACTCTATTTTTAAGTACTTAGAATCTTCATCCTTTACCATAATTCCTGTCTATTACCCAGACTACTTTTGCATCTAACAGAACTGTATATGCAGGTAATGTGTGAGAATGCATGCCACTGGTCCTAAACCTTGAAGTCATAATGGAATTATCTAGGAAGCTAAAAAATATTGATGCTTTGGCCCTACCACTGTGGATTCTGATTTAATTGGAACAGTATGTGGCTTGAACATAAGATTTTTAAAGCACCACAAGTGGTTTTAATATTCAGCCAAAGTGAGAACTACTGATCTTTTCAGACTTTTCTTCAAAGATGACTAGTTTGTTGTGGGTCTTTTACTCCTCCTGAGCAGATGCTGAAGACCTGAAAGTGATCAGAGCTCACAATGGGGAAGATATGAGAGAACTTACCCTAACAACCAAAAAGTGATTTTTCTCAATATTCCTGATGATATTTCTTCTCATATCTTCTCCCTGTACATCATGTTGCTGTTAGTTGCTCTTGAGTTGCCTCCCTGACACATGGTGACCCCATGCACAACAGAAGAAAATACTACCCTGTCCTGCACCATCTCTGTGATTGATTGTAGATCAGACCATTGTGATCCATAGGGTTTTCACTGACTGATATTTGGAAGTAGTTCACCAGGCCTTTCTTACTAGTCCATCTTAGTCTGGAATCTCTGTTGAAACCTGTTCAACATTTTAGCATAATGCATGCATCTATTGACAGGTGGTTGCTGTACATGAGCTACATTGGTTGGGAATCAAACCTTGTCTTCCACATTTAAGGGAAGAATTCTACCAATGTACCACCACTGCTCCTGCCCTGCACACCATAAAGTTGGTCATGTGTGCTTATTGATAAGCTATTGTCTCCCTTCTCTAGAGTTACCCTTCTATACTTTACTCTGTGATGCTGGGGCTGGAGAGGGGAGAATCTTTAAACCATTGTTCTGATTTCTCATCTGGCTTTATTGTTAGGTTCTTCCAATAATGATCAGTAAAGCTCACCACACCCTAGTAAGCTTGACATTTTCCTTATACCTGTTTCCTTAGCCCTTGTTGTGGCAGCTTCTTTCGACAGTTACTATCTCTGTATTGCCACATTGCTCCTTTTTGCCTTTCAGTCCTTGTATAACTATTTTACCAGTTTCCTCTATGAAATGCTCTTCATGGTGTTTTCACTTTCCTTTATTGAGTCCTGACTGATAAATTGAATTTGGGGGATAATGGTATTTGTGAAGTGAAGTGTCTAAAATTGGCTCATTACAAAGCACGTGCAGGAATAAAAGGTGGTTGTCTTGATATATCTTGGTCAAGGTTGGACAATTGAAGATTAAGGTGGTAGTATCATATTTCCAATTGCTGTGGCTCTATTGGTGCTTTAGGATCATTAATTCACCATGTCATTATGAGTAAATTAAATTTTATCTTATTTTTCATTAGTCTAGAATGGTAGAGGGTCATGTCTTCAGGAAAGGGGAGCTGTTGCCTTTCACTTGTAAGAGACTGGTGAAGACTTTACTGTGTTACCATATTTCCTTGTCTTTGGGCTCTGTCTGAGTTCTACTACATGAGTATGCAATGCCCTTTAGACGTATTGACATAATTTCAGAGGGAGCAATTTGGGATGCTCAGAAAACCTGCCCAATCAATAGCTTAATTTACTCTGTCTTTTACCTCT
Source organism: Dugong dugon (assembly GCA_030035585.1). NCBI lineage: Eukaryota > Metazoa > Chordata > Mammalia > Sirenia > Dugongidae > Dugong > Dugong dugon. The sequence goes on along the minus strand of CM057462.1, from coordinate 13,026,102 downwards.
GAGTTAAATCACCGACAACATTTCCTGATGAGAAACTTAGATAATGGAGAATGGAATGCATTTGACAGAGGATGAGGCCATACCAGTTTGTGGGAAGAGAAAGCTCTCATTAAAAATCATGAAAGTAGTGTTGTGATTCTCTGGTTATGGTTAACTGCAATTAGACTGCAATTAGAGTCCCATCTACCCTAGAACTAAGCTGCTTATCCTTTTCTGCAAACCTCCGGATGGCCAAAAAAAAATTGATGTATCCAAGGTATTACTTCGTTTTGATATCTCATGGTAATCTCTCCTCAAAGGTAACATTTTCTTTCTCTGTAAACATCAAGACTTAGAATGAGTGATACTAGTTGATTAATGCTATTAAACAGGAAAAGACTAGAAGAAAATATGTCAGAGCTTCCTTATTGAGGTCAGAAGTCGTGTACTTATTCTTGATATGGAAGAGGAACCGCAGATAATAGAAGAAGTGTGGGATTTGATGATACACCTCCAACCAGATCTTGGCTTTTAAATTGGACACCTTTGACAACTCAGCACGCCCCATTGAGCCTAAGAGTCCTCATCATGAAGTTAATAGTGCTAATCTTCCAAGGCCATTGTAGTGACTAAACATAATGTAGTCAAGGTTGGATCACATACTAGTTTCCCATCAGATGGTAGTCCTTAATATCAATTTAGAGAAGTTCATTTTAAGTGTGTGTTCCAAGAATTCAAAAAGAACTTGATATTACAAACTGTGATCTTAGGCATAATATAAAACATGTTTCTGTTTAACTTCTTCATCTCTGTAATTGTGATAACAAAAGGTCTCATCTGAGAGAGTGGTTAAGAAGAGGTTATCAAAAGTACTGATTAGAATGGTGTTTTAGTACATAGTAACGGATCAATAGGAGCCCTGGTGGCATAAGTGGACACTAAGGTATTCAGCGTATGGATAGGCCAATAGAGTAGTTCAACTAATGGGATTTGCAGGGAAAATGTTTGATTTTCAACATTAGCTCCTCTAACTCATTAGCTGTGTGGACATGGACTTGTTATTTACTCTCAAGGTCTTTGACTCTTCATTTTCTATATTATTTAGCTTACAACATTGTAAGGATTAAGCAGACAATGCATGTTGTGCATGGTAAGAATTCAGTAAATATAGATATCATTGTTGTTTTCATCTACTGTAACACAGATGCCATTCAAATAAATTATTTGAAGTCCACATGTACTTTACCTAGAATGCCTGATGAGCAGTACAGTTTATCTTTACACTAAAAGACCTTGAGAAATTCAAGGGCAGAGATTGGATGTCATGTACATATATACTAAAAATCTACTGCATTAAAACCAGAGATTAGTCCCATCTCTACTTTTTATAACGTTGAATATGTTATTCATTATCTTATAAATAAAAAAAAGATGAAAACAATTTGACATCCATACACCCAGTATTTTTCTTCCTCCATGGAACATTATACCTTCCATAGTGATCTTTAAGAACTCCTGAAGGAAGAAATCTATGGTTCGTTTGTTTTTGTTATGGAAATTTGATAAGATCTGTTATTCACCATTTAATTGTATCTGCAAGAATAAGAGTCATAGAATAAAGGGTAGGGTTTAATAAGTTCTATAAATAATACAAGGATAAAAAATTAAGAGTAGACATTCCTCAACTGGACATCTAAAAAGGGAATGCAGGAATGTGGTATCTTTCCTTTTCCTTTAAGGATACTCATCCAGAGAGAGGGATGGGAAAAGCACAAATCAAATCTCTCCTTTTACCACGAGAACACAACTCTCTTTGGTTTTCATACACTTGTCCTCCAAACTCAGTTTTGGCAGTGACTCTAGAATCTGATCTTCTCTTTCCACTATGCTTAATGTTAAAATGTTGCCACTGTCCAAGGATGCTAAAAGCTCTAAACGCTTATCCTCTACCTTTCCAATCTACCTTTAGACATCTAGTCTCCCCAAATTTACTCCTCAAATTTGCCCTCAGCCATTCATCCACACATAGGTAAATAGGATTCTTTTGTTTATATTCAACTTCATTAGATATATGTTCAAGTTCTCTTCATATCAGTTAATGACAAGTCAATCTCTGAGTTCTTTAGAACAGAGAAGACTCACTCAGGTGGCCACATGGATAGGATGTAAAAGGTGCAACATACCAGCATTCCACTTTATCTACTAGAGAAAAACCTAGATAGGCCAAAAACACAGTTTATTAAAGATTTCAAGAGTTGAGAACACAAAGAAATCTAACGAAAATTGCATTCTGGAGTGAAATGAGCTCTTTGTGGTTAAGCAGATATCACATGCTGCTGGTAATATCTGTAGAATTTGTGCATGGAATGGCTGTGACTGACCTAATGGAAGGACTCTGCTGGTGTTAGAGAAATCAGAGAGCCTTCTGACTTCAAGATCAGAAGCAGCATGATAGGGTTTTTAGGAATTCTATCATAAGCCTGTTTTTCTTCAGGGAATGTTTTCTGAGCACAATATACCTCCTGTATCCATGCTTTTGTGGACAACCATCCTCTTGACTGTATGCTGGACTTGGTTAATTGCTTCCATCAAATAGAATTTGGAAAACTATTGAGATGTCACTTTCAACAATGGGGTGAAAAAAGAAACTGTCTTTCATCTTGCCAGCCCTCTCCTGCTCTCTAGCTAGATCACTGTAATGAAAGCCAGCTTCCATGTTACCAGCTGCATAATGGAAAGGCCTATGTGATCAGAAGGTAAGGGAGACCTCTGGCCAACAACCTGTGAGGAACAAATCCTGCCAGTTGACACCTGAGTGACCTTGGAATTGGAACCTCTTCCAGTTAAACCTTGAGACAACTGCAGCCCTTGCCAATATTTTGAATTAGCCTTTTGTGAGGCCCACAGAGGTTTTTAGGGGAAGGATGAAGTTACCAAATAAGTATGACAAAGTAAGTAGTTTTCTAAAGTACCAACATACACTAACTACACACAAAAAATTATAACTGGGGCTGTCATTAGCAAAAAATATAAATTGCTAGCACATAAAACCCCAAACCGCATGCAAGGGCTATAGAAAAAAGGTAGGAAGTTGAATGTTCTCCTTTCTGACACAAATATTAATTCAGAAAATGAGAATCGTATCAGATTCTTGGTATAGAAGACCTGTAGTTGTTGTTAGGTGCCATTGAGTAAATTTCAAATCCTGATGACCCCATGTGACAGAATAGAACTGACTCATAGGGTTTTCTAGGCTGTAATCTTTATGGAAGCACATTACCAGTCTTTCTCCTGTGGAGTGTCTAAGTGGATTTCAGCTGCCAACCTTTTGGTTAGCAGCCGAACACTTTATCCACAGTGCCAGGGTTTTTATAGAATACTTAATTCCCCCTAAATTACATGATTCATTCAATGGGTTTGAGGATATTAAATCATATCCTGATTTTTTAAATTGAAAAATTTACAAAAAGAGTGTCTGGTTTTTATGTTAAGATCTGTACAACTTTGAAGTTATTGGTGAAGAATAGAGTTGAGCTTCCTCCTTAGGATGGGAGTGTCCAGATACCAAGGGCATTCACTTTTTTCCCCACTCCTGTTACATTAATATGAACGTGTCTTCAGAGATTGGAATAACATGAACCTATATGGTTAATAGTGAGCTCTAGGCATTGAGCTCTCAAGGCAATACAACTCTAAACCACCAGCCTGTGCCCTCCATGTCCTCAGTTTGCCCATCCTAGTCCAGCAAACTCCATACCTTTGTCTCTCCTCTAGAGTGGTCATCTGCCTCAGGAGGCCCATATCTGAGTCTCTCTTCCTGCCAGTCCTGAGGAAGGAGGCTTGGCCTTCAAGCCCACCAGAAAGGAGAGGGTTGGTGGACACATACTTCTTGGTCCTGCCCTAACAGAGACCCAGTGCAATCCAGTGGGTGCCATGGGAGTCAGTGGACACAGAGGAGCTGGGGAGCATTGTTTCCTCTTCATCAGGACAGGCAGCACACTTGAGATCGCCAGATGGGAGGCCCTTAAGTGCTAAGTTTTAGCTCAGAAGCCTGTGAAGTTTCTGTTCCTGGTTCTGGTAGAGCTCTGAGAAAGCCCATTCAGTGTTTTAATTTCTTCTACGTTGGTTCTAGCTCCCATAGGAACTTCCTTGCCAGAGTAGGAAATGAGTCCCTCTCACCTGTCCCCTAAACAGGTGAACATGATCTTCTAGATGATGATAATGACAATGATGAGGATGATGACAGTAACCACAGCATCATTAACATTTATTGAAGGCTGCCCAGTGTCAGGATCTGAGCCAAGTTTTCTGTAACCTGTTTCCTTTTTCTGCACAACCACACCTAGAAAAGAGCAACACACATTATGTCATTTCACAGAAAAGGAGCGCATCCTTTTTTTTGTAGCTTGTTCCAGGTCACGGGCCAGAAAAGGTTGAAGCCAGGTTTGAAATCAGGCAATGTGACACCAGACACAGGGCACCTGGCCATGTTCTCCCCTACCCACCCTGTCATTTCACTTCCTTGATCTCTCGATGCAGACACCCCCTGCCCACCGTGCTCTTTTGTGGGGGGTGTCTGCTAGTCCCAAGTGGACAGCAGTCAGTGCCTCTTGATGCCTCAACTATCAGAAGGTAGTTATGAATACAGAAGGAGAACACATCAGGATTTGGCTGATGATAATTCAGGACACATCTCTCTCTTGCCCCTTCTCCTGGATTTTATCTCAGGTGTCAACTTCCTCCTTCCTCCTTGTAATTTAGGCCATTTGAATCTCATAGACATAAAGACAGGATCTTGGTTTCCATTCCTAGTCAGGACACTGGAATAAGTTTAAAGCTGTAAAGTCCCCTGGACTTTTGCTTCAAACATTTTGAAATATGAGGAAACAGAGTGAAGATGGTCAGTGCCTGGGCCTCAGTGACTTACAATTTAATTGTGAATCCTATCTGCTCTACTTATGATATGCATGCCATGGGGCAAATTCTTAGTATCTCTCAGCCTCTATGTTGCAATCTGAGTTGATCCACAGCTGATAGAGAGGGAGATCTGCATTGCTGTAAGGATTGAACAGATAATGGATATTACATATGTGATTAAACATGTAATGGATGCATATAGTCAGGGCACATTAATTTCACATATTATTATTTCATAAGTTAGATGAAGCTTCATACCATTCAACTAATCAGATCCTGTGATCTGAAGTTTTTGTTTTGTCTGGATCACTGTAAGAGCATTTTATTTTCATTATTATACAAGAATGTACAAGATGTTTGGAATGAAACAATTAAGTCTCATTAATTTCTAATTCCCCATAGCCTATATCTCGTGCTTGGCACAGAGTAGTCTACAATCATGACAACAACAAATCTGTGTTAAATATGGAGTAGTCCCTTGGTTCCTGTGATGGTTAAGATTGTGTGTCAGCTTGGCTGGGCCATGATTTTCAGTGTTTTGTCAGTTGTGCAATGTTGTGATCACTTCCTTGTTGAGATTTGATATGTAATCACTCCTATGATGGGATCTGCTGTGTGTAACCAATCAGTTGGAAGGGAGTTTCCTTGGGCCTGTGGCCTGCATTGAATATCAGTGGACATTCTGGCAAAGGTTGAGGGATTTTTCTCGTGTTGGATCCCACAGCTGGCTTCTGTTCGTCTGACCTCTGGTTCTTGGGATTTGAGCTAGCAGGTTACCTGTGGTCTTACCTGCCAAATCTTGGAACTCATTGATCTTCACAGCCTGTGAGCAAGAGCCCTGTCCTCTGAAATGCCAATCTTGGCTTTGCCAGCCCCTGTGACTACATGCCTAGGAGAAGCCTCTATCCTGACCCACAGACTTTGGACGTTCCAGTCTCTACAACTTCGTGAACCGTTTCCTTGATATAAATCTCTCTCTCTGTATGAATGTATATGCTTTACTGGTTTTGCTCTTCTAGAGAACCCAGGCTAAGACAGTTCCTTTTTTCCTTGATTTATACGATCACCGAGTAGGCTGTATTGCTTCCACACTGAGTACTTTCCTGCTGAGCTGTCATACCTCCACGGATGTCCCATAGGACTAGAGACAAGATAAAATAGGGCATGAATATATCTATATCATGGGCTTTACATGGGAAGTATTTAATTAATAGAGTGCACAACATTCAATTATTTAAAAAAATAGTAGAGATTTTCATAATAATGAAAACCAAAAAGGAAAAATAGAGGAAGAAAAGGGGAAAATAAATCTTATTGTGTGAACCTAGACACACTTTATGATTTTGATATATTCTATGCTTTAATTTTGGCTCATACTAGGCTTCTACCTTTCCCACATAATCAAATAAAACTTAGATTGTATTTCAACAATAAACCCACTACTCTCATATTGATTCAAATTCTGATAGAAAAACAATGTCTGGGATGGTTAAGGTTGTGTGTCAACTTGGTTGGGCCATGATTCTCTGTGGTTTGGAAGTTATGATGTAGTTTAGCAGTCGTATGATGATGTGATCACTTTCATGATGAGATTTGATATAATGTAATTACTTCCATGATAAGATCAGCTCGCTCTGGATCCTGCAGCTGGCTCCTGTTCATGTAACCTCCAGTTCTTTGAACTTCAGTTAGCAGCTTACCTGCTGTCTTGCCTGCTGATTTTGGGATTCTTCTGTCTTTGTAGCCTGTGAGTAAGAGCCCTGCTGACTGACCTGCTGATCTTGGGTTCACCAGCCCCTGTGGCTACGTGAATCAGGAGAAGCCTGTCAGCCTGACTTGGGACGTTCTAGCCTCTACAATTGAGTTATCCATTTCCTTGATATAAATCTTTCTCTCTATATATTTATATGCTTTACTGGTTTGCTTCTCTTGAGAACACAGCCTAAGACAATGTTCAAGTATTTATTAAGTGCCAAAACTTTGTTAGCTACCACACGTATCCTAGCAATGGATATTATTCCCCCTATTTCCAGGTAAGACAGGTTGATAGATTTACATGCATTCCAAATTTAGTGTGTGAAAAATACGGGATTTGAACTTTACACTCCTAATTACTATTCCAGGAATCTACCTCCTCAACCAGACCTGAATGATTGTGTTTCTTTCCAAATGAGCAAATGGAGACTGAAGCCATTGTTTTTTTTCTTACAACTGGGTGAGTTGATCTATGAAGTAAGAAAATGGGTCAATTGGTTTTCAAGGAATTTTATAGCATGAATTTTGTGGATTGAAAGGTTTCTATGAATAGTAATGCATTTTAATGCATACTTAGAAAATCTGAGCTATGGAAATATTATTCCCTATGTAGGATGGTAATTTTCATGTGGATCTATCTTGGAATGATCATTACCAGACAACTTTCATGGATTTTTGATTCTGTACTTGACTAGAAGAGCATGTAGTTGTTCCTTTCTATTGGTAAACAAATGTAGGCAATTAATATTAAATTTGAACATGCATCAATTTTACACCTCAAACAACTATGCTCCACAAAAATATAATACACAAATTCTCAATTGTGAATAATAAATTAATAAATTGTGTATTGTGCTTAATAAATAAAAATAAATAAGAAACACTCAATTGTGAATAATATGGTGAGTGGAACAAGAATTTTACTATGATGATCTTAATAAGAAATTGACATAAAATGGTCCTTCACTCAGCAATACCATGCACCATTTAAAGTATGTGAAATAGATGTATGTATTTCCCAGAGACAGTTAAAACACAATGTTGTAGTAAATGAGAACTTCTGTGGGAAAATACATATGGGATTATGCTATTTAGGTACATTTTCAAGAAAACTGATTGTGGATACATATATTAATACTAATATTATGAAAATATTGAGAGGACAATGTATTCACAAAATTTATTACAGAGGTTGCCTTTTGGGGAACAGGTGTGTGGAAGAATAGGATCATATTCAGAGAGCAAGAAAACCCAAATTTTATCACTAATATTTAAATCTCTAAAATATGAGTTTTAAATGTTTATATTTAAATGAGTATTAATAATAATAATAGATCACATTAATGGAGCGCTTAGTAAGTGCCTGGCAATAATCTAAAGCTATTGTTCTCAACCCTGGCTGTACTTCAGGATGACCAAGGGACTCACATGTAGAGTCTGATTTAATGGGTTCTAGGTTGTGGCATACTTTGGACATGTTGTCAGGAAGGATCAGTCCCTGGAGAAGGACAGCATGCTTGTAGAGTGTCAGTGAAAAAGAAGAAGACCCTCATCAAGATGAATTGACACAGTGCTTGCAACAATGGACTCAAGAATAGTAGCAAGGGAGAATGAAGAAAACAAGATACAAGTGAAAGATTAGTCTAAAGGACTCCACCAGACTGCATCCAGTAAAACTAGATGGTGTCCGGCTACCACCACCGACTGCTCTGACAGGAATCACAATAGAGGGTCCTGGACAGAGCTGGAGAAAAATGTAGAACAAAATTCTAACTCACAAAAAAAGACCAGACTTACTGGCCTGACAGAGACAGGAGAAACCCCAAGAGTGTTGACCCTGGACACCTTTTAGTTCAGTAATGAAGTCACTCCTAAGGTTCTCTCTTCAGCCAAAGATTAGACGGCCCCATAAAATAAAATGAGACTAATGGGGCACAACAGTCCAGGGACAAGGACTATAAGGTAGGAGGGGACAGGAAAGCTGGTAATAGGGAACTCAAGGTCCAGAAGGGACAGTGTTGATGTATCGCAGGGTTGTTAACCATTGTCATAAAACAGTATGTGTACTAACTGTTTAATGAGAAACTATTTGTTCTGTAAAACTTCATCTAAAGTACAATAAAAAAGAATAGCAACAATTGTGAGAATGGCATAGGACCAGGACTGTTTCATTTTGTACATAGGATCTCTCTAAGTCGGAACTGACTGGATGGCACCTAACAACAGCAATAGGTTGGGGTCAGCTCATCAGTATATTTTTAAAAATCCATTGATAATTATAATGATCAACCAGCATCCAGAACTATGGGTGTAAGCACTTCATATGTATTATGTAATCTAATATCTTTCTAGAACTCTAAATATTAGGTTTAATTGATACGTATTTTTCAACAGTTGTGCAAATTACCAATATGTTTTTTCATATTATCATCTGTTATTTTCACTTTTACGTTTTCCCAGATTAAATCATATTGGACCTTCCAAGAGAAATGAAGAAGTGAGTTGCCATCAGGAAGCTGAAATGAGGAGAATTCCAATCCCCCTGATAAGGAAAGATTGACATGGGGAGGTAGGTCTTAAGGAGACCTAAGGTGACTGGGTTTCAAACCTGGCTTTGGAAGCTCCTAGTCGTAATTTCCTCAATTGTGAAAAAGAGTGTTGAATTGATATGGAAACAACGTTTTCTAAACATTTAGGATGAGAAACGTATTTCAGCATTTTATCAAGTCAATAGAGAATGGAAACAAATAAATGAAAAAGCCAACTGATCACCAGACATTTTCCTGAGATGGAGTACCACTGATTCAAATACACTATATACAGTGAAAAACAGGAATAGAGTGTTTCTTAAAAGTAAATTATTGTTTAATCACTGGTGCATTTTACACTGATGCCGTCTTTGGGATCAGCAATGCTATGTGATTTTGTGCATTTACCAAACCATCATTACCAACGTTTGATGTCCACTAAAGCCAAGGGAGAGAACATATACTTTAAAAGATTTTTAAAGGCAACACAACGCACATGTTTGAATGATTATCTCCACATAAGATGGATGTCAGAAAAACAAAGAATGACAAAAACTGGTGAAGTTTATTGACATATAAACACACTCTCTGATTATGCACATTTTATTTTAATTTAAAATCCAGCTAATGAGGTCTCTGGGTGAAGCAAACAGTTTGAGTTCCACGACTAACCCTAAGGTTGGTGGTTTGAGTGCACCCTTCAGCACTGTGAAGGAAAGACATGGTGAACTGCTTCTGTAAAGATTAAAACCCCATGGAGTAATTCTGTAACACATGGTGTCACCATGAGTCAGAATCAGCTCTCTGGCAAGCTTTTTTTTTTTTTTTAATTTGTTGTTTTATAAATATTCCAAATTAAGAGAATTTATTGCATTGTGCTTGGATAAAATAAAGTACATCTGACTGCTTCTTAAAAAGAACAACTAGTTGCCATTGAGTAGATTTTGCCTCATGGTGACATTATGTGTGCCAGAGTAGAACTGTGCTCCATTGGGTTTTCAATGTAGATCACTACGCCTTTCTTCTGAGGTGCCTCTGGGTGGATTCCAACCTTTTCGTTGGCAGCCAAGTGTGCTAACCATTTGCACATCCCAGGACTGCAAGAGCTTCTTAGTGCCCTTTAACTGAAATGACTTCTTTCTTAAAAGAAAGAAAATTCTTATTGCATATGTTTCCCTCACAGAGGGGACTCATATTTTGCTCCTTCTATGAATTTGTATCTTAAAATGTCCTTGGCATTCTAATATTCTCTAGCCCAGTGTCTCTAAAGTGATTGTGTACAGAAGCAGGTGAATAGCCTAGAAAACAATGAGGAAGGAGTTCTGAGAAGTACAGTGGTTGGGTTTGGTACAACCGAGTAATATTACTGAAGGTACTGAGGTATTAGGTCCTCTAGTGTGAACACTTGTGAATTTACAGGCTTTACTTGTGAATTTCTTGAATTTCAAATACAGGCACAGTGCTGGGTACCTGTTTACTTGTATCCTTTTAACAATCCTCTTTTCTTTTTCCAAAAGCTGTCTCAGGTACATGGAGCCACAGAATCTAACAGGTGTCTCAATTCCTCCTCCTAGTGGCACAGTGGTTAAGCATTAGGCTACTAACCAAAAAGATTTTTTTTTAATTTTTTAAAATTATGCTTTAGATGAAGATTTACAGAGCAAATTAGTTTCTCTTTAAACAATTAATACACATAATGTTTTGTGATATTTGTTGTTAACCCCATGATGTGTCAACACTCTCCCCATCTCAACCTTGGGTTCCCCATTATAAGCTTTCCTGTCCTCTCCTGCCCTCTTGTACTTGCCACATCTTTCTCCTGTAGAGCAGCAGGTGTGTTTGAACCACCGACCATGCAGTTAGCAGCCTAGGGCTGTAACCACTGCACCACAAGAGCTACTATTACATCTGCTTCGTGCAGTGGTTAAGAGGTACAGCTGCTAACCAAAAGGCTACAGTTCAAATCCACCAGCCACTCCTTGGAAACCCTATGGGGCAGTTCTACTCTGTCTTTTAGGGTTGCTATGAGTCAAAACCTACTCGACGGCAACTTTTTTTTTTAATTAAAAAATTTTTTATTGTGCTTTAGATGAAGGTTTACAAAGTAAATTAGTTTCTCTTTAAACAATTAACACACACAATATTTTGTGACATTGGTTGCCAACCCCACAATGTGTCAATACTCTCCCCTTCTTGACCTTGGGTTCCTCATTACCAGCTTTCCTGTCCCCTCCTGTCCTCTCATCCATGCCCCTGGGCTTGTATGCCCATTTAGTCTTGTTTTGGTTTATGGGCCTGTCTAATCTTTGGCTGAAGGGTGCTCCTCAGGAGTGACTTCAGTACTGAGTTAAAAGGGTGTCCGAGGGCCATACTCTTGAGGTTTCTCCAGTTTCTGTCAGACAAGTAAGTCTGGCTTATTTTGTGAGTTAGAATTTTGTTCTACATTTTTCTCCAGCTCTGTCTGGGTCCCTCTATTGTGATCCCTGTCACAGCAGTCAGTAATGGTAGCAGGGCACCATCTAGTTGTGCTGAACTCAGTCTGGAGGAGGCTGTGGTAGTTGTGGTCCACTAGTCCTTTGGACTAATCTTTCCCTTGTGTCTTTGGTTTTCTTTGTGGGACCAGTGGAGTATCTTTGATGGCTGCTAACAAGCTTTTAAGATCCCAGATGCTACTCACCAAAGTAGGATGTAAAACATTTTCTTTATAAACTATGTTATGTCAGTTGAGCTAGATGTCCCCTGAGACTATGGTCCCCAGCCCTCAGCCCAGTATTTAGGTCCCTCAGGGAGTTTGGACGTGTCTATGACACTTCCATGACCTTGTCTTGGTCAAGTAGTGTTGGCTGAAATCTCCTCCCCATGTGTGTGGGAAGGACCTAGTGACTCATTTCAAAAAATAGAATATGGCAAAAGTAAGGAAATGTCACCTTCAAGACTAGGGTGCAAAAGACACTGACTTTGGGCTTGTTGATTTTCTGTACATCTCCTGTCTTTGAATCAAGACAATTTCCATGCTGTGAGCTGTCTCATGGAGAAGCCCATGTGGCTAGACACTGAGGGAGACTTATGATCAATCACCTGAGAGAAACTGAATCCCACCACAGCCACATAGGTGAATGTGGAAGTGAATTCTGTCTCAGTCAAGCCTTGAGATGACTGCAGCCCTGGTCAACACCTTGGTTGCAGCCTAGTGAAGAGCCCTGTAGTATTTAGACAAAGTATCAAGTTACCAAACAAGTATGCAAAAATCTCTTGTTTTCTAATATACCAACATACATCAATTAAAGAGAAAAATTGTAACTTGGTGGTGCAATTCAAATCAGCAAAAAGCATGAGTCTCCAATGCACGAAATCTGAAATCCCAAGCAAATGCTTACTTGATTCATTCTCTGTATTTGATGATATTAGAGCCACTCTTTGATTCTTTAAAAGAAGAAAAGAGTCTGAATTTCATATTAAGATCCCTGCGTGTCCCTGGGTGTCACAGAGGTTGGCGGTTCAAACCCCCCAGGTGCATCATGGAAGAAAGTATTGAGGATCTGCTTCCATAAAGTTTGCAGCCAAGCAAACCCTGTGGGGCACAGTTCTACCCTGTAACACATGGGGTCCCCATGAGTCAGAGGTGACTTGAAGGCAGTGGTTTTTTTTTTTTTTTTTTTTTTTTTAAATTTATGTAAGAAGTGAGAAGCACAGGTGTGTTTCTTCCAGAGATCTGGAAGGGCCTTCACCCTTCCAGGACATTCACTTTTCTCCTCCCTCATCCATTAACAAGCCTTCAGAGATTGGGATAACATAGATCAATTAGGGTAATTATGAGCTTTGTGAATTGTGGCCTTAAAGACATACAACTATAAATTACTAGCCTGTGTCTCTAGACCTTCAAAGTGCCTGTACCAGTACAGCAGGCTACAAACATGCGCCTGTTCTCCCAGAGTGGTCATCCACATCAGAACGCCCATGCCTAAGTCTATCTTCTTGCAAGCCCTCATCTCCATTGGGAGGAGCCATGGATCCACACTCCTTGGGCATACCTCAGCAGAGACATCATGCAACCCAGTGAGTGCTGATGGAGACAGGAAGGCAGAAGGGACTGTCAAGAGCATTGTTTTCATCATCCAAGACCAACGGGACAGTCAGGATAGCAAGAAAAGGGAAAGGTCTGGAATGGAAAGTTTCAGCTAAGAGGTCTATAAGGTTTAAGTTCTTTGTACTGGTGGGGATCTGAAGACTGTTATTCAGAGTTCTGCTCTCCTCCTCCACCATTTTGAGCTTCCATAGCCATTGCCCCCACCAGAGTGGAAATCAGACCCTCTAAACTGTCTCCTGGAGTCCCTGGGTGGTGCAAATGGTTAATGTCCTCAGCATCTAATAGAAAGGTCAAGGTTCAAGTCCACCCAGACATGCCTTGGAAGAAAGGCCTGGGGATCTACATCCAAAAAAAAAAACCGGCTATCGAACTTTATGGAGCACAGTTCCACTCTGATACACATGGGGTCTCCCTGAGTCAGAGTTGACTTGATAGTAACTATTTTTTTTTGGTAAACTGTCCCTTAAAAAAACAAAAATGAAAAACGGTTACTAGTGGAGTTGATTCCAACTCATAGCAACCCCATATATTGCAGACTAGACATGGACTCCGTAGGGTTTTCATGGCTGTGACCTTTAAAAGCAGGCCACCATACTCTTCTTCTGAGGCATCTCTGTGTGGATTGGAACTGCCAACCTCTTGGTTAGTAGACAAATACTTAATTGTTTGCACCATCCAGGGATCCTAAACTGTCCCTTAAGCACTCCTTAATGTTCATGAAGTTGAGGATGGTAATAATAATGCTGATGGCAACAGAAGCCATAGTATCACTAAACTGTATTGAGGGTTTCCTAGCACTAGACTCTGAGCTATGTGTTATGTAGTTTTTTCCATTTGAGATCATCTCCAAGATATGGATGTGTAGATTATTACTATTTTACAGATGAAGAATGTATTTTAACCAAGTTTTGAGGTCAAAAGAGGTGAATCCAGGTTTGAATCTGGGAAGTGAGACTCCATTCATAGGACACCTAGCCAATATTCTAACCTGTCAACACACCTGCTGTTTCTCTACTTGGGTCTCCCCAGCCAGAGTGATTGCAGGGAAATGATCGAGACTCACTCATTTCTTCTTCCCTAGAGCCTACATCATTCTTGGTGCAGCAGAGGACACAATACAAAATATCTGTGTTAAATATTGATCATCCTTTTTTAGTTCACAGGGACAAAATATAGTCAATATGTCCTCCACACACTGAGTGTTTTCCTGTTTGTGCTTTCATCCCTTTCAGGATTTCCAGTAGGAGGAGAGAGATGAATGAGACTCAGTTATTTCTGTCCAAGCTCTCCACTTAGAGTCTCTGGGGAAGATAAATGGCAGGTTAAATATTCACCAGGTGCCCTGTGAATGGAGTCTCATTGCCTGAGTTAATAAATAAGTGAAAATAGAGCTTGCATGTATCTATGTCATGAATTTTCTATGGGACATATTTTTTTTTATTTAATAGGATATACAACATCATATTTTATAATTTTGTAGATTTTCATAAAAAGAAAACAGAAAAAAAAAAGAGGGTGAAAGAGATTATGTGGACTGAGACACATTTTAGGATTTCAATTCATTCACGCTCAAGTCCTTGAGATAAGATATGTTTCAATCTCTTTGTTATATAATTGAAAATAAAATGATTGAATCTTTCATGGCATTGTATTTCATCAATAAACCTGCTACTCCAATAATAATTCAAACTCTGATTAAAAAGCCATAACTGAATATTTATTAAGTGCCAAACTTTCAGGGCATGAAAGATATGGGACACAGACCTTGTTCTCCTGACTGCCGTCCCAGGCTCTGTCCCCTCCACCAGAATAGAAAAAATTTTGTCTCACTTCTACTTTGGTTCATGATGGGCAGAGACAGAAGCATCAATTCTGCCTCTTGGGATTCAGTGAGTTCATCTGTGAATTAGCTGAATGAAGCAGTGGTTTCTAGGGATCTTTCTAGCATGAATAATGTGGATGACAGGGTTGCTATGAGTAGTAAGTAATTCATTTTACAGCCCACACTGGAAATCTGAGCTATGGAAATATTATTCCCTCTAAAGATGGGGATTTCATGTGGACCTATCATGGAGTGATGACTATTACTAGACAGACTTCAGGGATACTTGTGATTCTATACCTTCACAATAAGATCATGAAGCTGTTTTTTTCTATTGGGAAAGCAAACATTGACAATTATTGGTAATAGTAAAATTGAACACACATTAATAGCTATAACTCAAACAAGTATCCTTCCCTCATATATTTTATAGAAATTCTCACTTGTGTGAATGGAGAGAAGCCCAAGATTTGCATAGGAGTGTTGTAATAAGAAATTGAAAAATAAAATGAAATTCATCCCCCAGGGAATCCTGTGTATTAGTTAAACTAGATTTTAACTAAATGTAGGAGCTTCACAGAGAGACTTAAAATACCATGTTGTGGTAAATGCCAGCATTTGGTGGGAAATATGTGTAGTACGATGTTATTTTAGTAAATCTTCAAGAAAACTCTATGGATATATAAACCAATCCTAACATTATGGAAACATTGTCAGGTAAATGTTCCCACCAAATTCATGACAATGGTTGCCCTTGGGGAAATGGATATACTGGAGAATGGGACCAGAAATAGGAGAAAACCTAAATGTTATTCATAGTATTTTAAATGTCTATAAGATATGAGTTCTGAAGCAAATACTATTACATGTTTACATATTTAATATGTAGATTGGATATTAATGATAGTAATAACAACTAACCTTAATGGAGCATTTACTAAGTGAATGGCAGTGATTCACAGCACTTGCTGTACATTAGGATCACCAAGAACCTCATGTGTAGGGATTCTGATTTAACCGGTTCTTGGATGTGGCTAGTGCATCAATATATTTTAAAAGATTTATGGGTAATTATAATGATTAACCAGGATTGGGTTCTGTTATTGTTAGGTGCTGTCAAGTCAGTTCCGACTCATAGCGACCCTACGTACAACAGGAAACACTGCCCAGTCCTGTGCCATCCTCATGATCCTTGTCGTGCTTGAGCCCATTGGTGCAGCCACTGTGTCAATCCATCTTGTTTCATTGAGGGTCTTCCTCTTTTTCACTGACTCTCTACTAGGATTGAGCACTAGTATTCTAATAGAGATATCTTTTAATTCAATTTCTGCCTACAACAACTGTATAAAGTAGGTTCAATTATTACCCCCATTTCACAAATGAGGAAACTGTCCAGGAGTTTGTGATACTATACTCTGTACTTTTCTTTTTTTTGCATCTTCCTCAAATTTTATCATATTGTACTCTTCCAAAGAGAATAATGACATGAATTGCCTTCAGGGAGCTGAATTTAGGAGAATTACAATCCCCTTACCAGGAAGGACTAACTTGAAAAAAACTGTGAACTAGGCATTAGAAGGATAGGTTTTAGACCTGGCTGTGGAATTCCCCTGGTCCTGAATTCCTCAACTATAAATATATTGGGTTGGATGAGAAACTGGTTGATGAAAAATAAATGCTTTAAATGTTTAAGATTAGAAACATATTGAAGCACTTTTGCCAAGCCTCTTTGAGTGCTGAAGACAAAAGCAAAGAGTAGCCTCAACCATCAGATGTTTTCTTGAGATTGTTTACATTTGATACAAATAACCCTGCATAAAATGAAAATGAAATGAAAAATGAAAAAGGAGAACCAAGTGTTCATTAGCAGTTAATTATTGTTTAATTGTGGACAGGGGACTTGCTCTGAATGTCATTTTGAGTCAGTGATACTGTATTCTTTTGTGGATTTAACAAAAATATAATTATCAAAATGTGAAGTCCACCAAAAGCAATGGTTAGGATTTATACTTGAAAAGACTTTTAAAAGATAACCCACACATTTGATTATTACTCAGCTGTAAAGAAAAATGAAGCCCTGATGCATGCTACAACATGGTTGAATCTTGAAAACATCACATTGAGTGAAAGAAGTCTGTCACAAAATGACAAATATTGTATGATTACACTTACATGGAATATTGAGAATATCCAAGTTCATAGAGACTTAATTTTATTACTAGTTACCAGGAGTGGATGGAAAAACTCACTAAAATAACTGTCTTATAAAAAGGCTGTCTGATTAAGAACATTTGATTTTAATTTAGAATGCTGTTTGTGATGTTCTACCTTGCTGTGGCCACTCTTCAGTGTCAGGATGTTGTTACTGTTAGGTTCCGTTGAGTCAGTTCCCTATGTACAACAGAATGAAACACTATCTGGTCCATGCCATCCTCACAATCATTATGCTTGAGCCCATTGTTGCAGCCACTGTGCCAGTCCATCTTGTTGAGGTTCTTCCTCTTTTTCACTGACCCTCTCCTTTACTAAGAATGATACCCTTCTCCAGAGACTGGTCCCTGTTGACAACATGTCCAAAGTACATGAGACGAAGTCTCACTAGCTTTTCAGAAACATTCTGGCTGTACTTCTTCCAAGGTAGATTTGTTGGTTCTTCTGGCAGCCCATGGTATATTCAATATTCTTCTGGATATTTAGTTTGTTTCCACATTTTGGCTACTGTGAATAGTCCTGCAATGATCATTGGTGGACATATGTCTGTTTACATTTGCTGCTTTCAGTCTTTAGGAGTAAAATTGCTGGCTTGTATGGTAACTTTATGTTTACATTTTTCAGGAACACCAAGCAATTTTCCATAGCAGTTGTACCGTTTTTCTTTTCCATCTGCAAAGGACAGGGTTCCAATTTCTCTGCATCCTCACCAACATTTGCTATTTTCTTTTTTTTTAATCTTAGTTAAAAAGTGACAGTGAAGTGGTATTTCACAGTGGTCTTGATTTGTCTCTCCCTAAAGGAGCTAGTGGTGCAGTGGTTAAGAGCTTGCCGGATAACCAAATGGTTGGCCGCTCAAATCCACTAGCTGCTCCTTGGAAACCATATGGGGTAGTTCTACACTGTCCTATAGGGTTGCTCTGAGTCAGAATAGACTCAATGGCAATGGATGTTTTTTTTAAAATGGCTAATGAAAGGAGCTCTGGTAGTGTAATTTAGGAGCTTGACTGCTAACTAAAGGTTGGCAGTTTGACTGCTAACCTAAAGGTTGGCTCCAAGGTAGGAAGACATGACAATCTGCTCCTGGAAATATTACAGCCTAGAAAACCTAAGGGACAGTTCTACTCTGTCACATGGGATCGCCATGAGTCAAAATCACTTGACAGCACCTAATAATAACAACAATAATGACTAATAAAGTTGAGCAACCTTTCATGTGCTTGATAGCCATTTTTATATTCAAGACTTTTGCCCATTTTTTTTTTATTGGGTTGTCTTTTTCTTGTTAAATTGTAGGAGCTCTTTATATACTCTGATTATTAAGCCTTATCTGATAAATGGTTCCCCCAAATTGTCTCCGAGTTTGTAGGTTATCTCTTCACTTTGTTAATAAAGTCGTTTGATGTATAGAGGTTTTTAATTTTGAAGAGATCTCATTTATCTATTTTGTGTTTTGTTACTTGTGCTTTTGGTGTAATATCTAAGAATCTGTTGTTGCAGACTAGATTCCTATTTTTTTTTTTTCTAAGAGTTTTACAGTTTTAGGTCCAATTTTTAGCTGTTTGATCCATTTTGAGTTAGTTTTCAAACGTGGCGTGAGGTATGGGTCTAACTTCATTACTTTGCATGTGGAAATCCAGTTGTCCCAGCACCATTTATTAGAGACTATTCTTTCCCCATTTGATGGATTTAGTAACCTCCTTGTAGATTAATCAACCATAGATGAGTGTGCTTATCTCTGGGCTCTCAATTCTATTCCATTGGTCTATATGTCTGTCATTATGCCAGTACCAGACTGTTTTGATTACTGTAGCTTTAAAATAGATTTTGAGAATGGAAGTGTGAGTCCTCCCTGTTCTTCTTTTTCAATATTGCTTTGGCTGTTTTGGGCACTTTGCAGTTCTATATAAATTTGAGAATTGACTTTTCCATTTCTGCAAGAGAGAGGTATTGGAATTTTGATGGATATTACGTTGAATCTATAGATTGCTTTAGGTAGTATTGAAATCATGACAACATGAAGTCTTCTGACCCATGAGCATGGAATATCCTTCTGTTTGTGGGGATGATCTTTAACTTCTTTCAATAATGTTTATAGTTTTCAGTATACAAGTCTATCACATCTATAGTTAAATTTACTCCTAAATATTTTATTCTTTTAGATTGAATTGTTTCCTTAATTTCCTTTCAGATTGTTTGTTCCTGGTGTATAAAAATATAACTGATTTTTCTGTGTTGACCTCATACCCTGCCATTTTGCTGAATTCATTTATTGTGGATTCTTTGGGGTACAGAAGTTCCCTGGGCTATGAACATCCAAGTTATGGACAACTCATACTTGCCCTTTACTGTTATGTATATTTTTCCTCACTTTGAAATGATTGATCCAACACATAATCACAACAAATTCTTCATCATGATCACCTTCACTTCCTGAATGGGCAGATTTTAAATCATGGAAAAGGCTTCTAGCCTTTTATTGCACTAAAGTAAGGCTAAATAAGAACTGTATGCAGCTATTCCGAATTACCTACAAATCTGACTTAAAGACACATTTAGGAACAGATCTTGTTTGTAACAAGAGGACTGACCGTATTTTATATGTGTATAAAAACTATCTGCATAGATTTACTTCTTCCTTCCCAATTTGGATGCCATTTGTTTCTTCTTCTTGCCTAATTGATCCAGTTAGAACTTCCAGTACAATATTGAATGGGAATGGTGAAAGCAGGTGTTGAATTTTGTCAAAAGCCTTTTCTGCCTGAAATGAGATGATTATGTGGTTCTTTGCATTTGTTCTATTGATGTGGTGTATTCCACTGACTGATTTTCTAATGTTGAAATCATCTTGCATTCCTGGAATAAATCCCACCTGATTGTGGTGTATAATCCTTTTAATATGCTTATGGATTCAGCTTGCTAGTATGATGTTGGGAATTTTTGTGTCTGTATTTATCAGAGATATTGGTCTATAGTTTTCTTGTGAAGTCTTTGTCTGGTACCAGGGTGATGCTACCCTCATATAATAAGTTAGGAAGAGTTCTCCCCTCTTCTATTTTTTGGAAAACTTGAGAAGGATTGACATCCATTGTTCTGTAAACTTTTGGTAGAATTCCCCAGTGAAGCTGTCTGGTCCTGGAGTTTTCTGTGTTGGGAGGTTTTTGATATTGTTTTGATCTCTTCACACGTTATGTGTCTGTTGAAGTCTTGTCTTTCTTCCAGAGTTAATTATTTTACTGTCTTTATGAATTTGTTATCTGTAAATATCTTTGATCCTCTAACATTCTTCAACATCCTTCAGTTGAGTGTCTCTAAAATGGGTTTGCATAGAAGAAGGTGAATAGCACAGAAACAATTGAGGAAAGAGTTCCAGCAAGTATGGTTTTGCCACAAATGAAAAGTGTTGCTGAAGGGGGTGCATGGTCTTAAGTATGAAGGCTGTACTTGTAAATTTCCTGAATTCAAAATATAGACACAGACAGCCTGTGCTCTTGTTTCCTTTTACCACTCTTTCTTTACTTTCCCAAAGGTGTCTCTGCAACATGGACCCACAGAATCTAACACATGTCTCTAAATTCCTCCTGCTGGGCCTCTCAGAGGATCCAGGATTGCAGCCCCTCCTCTTTGGAATGTTCCTGTCCATGTACCTGGTCACCGTGCTCGGGAACCTACTCTTCATTCTGGCCATCAGCTCTGACCTCCACCTCCACACCCCCATGTACTTCTTCCTCTCCAACCTGTCCTTGGCTGACATTGGTTTCACCTCTGCCACAATCCCAAAGGTGCTTATGGATATCCACACACACCACAGAATAATTTCTTACGTCAACTGCCTGCTTCAGTTGTCTTTTTTTAGTTTTTTTGGTTGTATGGACAATCTACTCCTGACGGTGATGGCCTATGACCGGTATGTGGCTATCTGTCACCCACTTCACTACCCGGTCATCATGAACCCCAACCTCTGTGGCTTGCTGGTTTTGGTGTCTTTTTTTCTCAGCCTTTTGGACTCCCAGCTGCATTGCTTGATGGTGTCACAACTCACCTTCTGCATGAAAGTGGAAATTCCTCATTTCTTCTGTGACCCTTCTCAACTCATCAACCTTGCTTGTTCTGACACCATCACCAAAAACATACTAGTGTATTTTATTGGTGCCATCTTTGCAGGTGCTCCAGTCTCAGCAATCCTTTTCTCTTATACGCGAATTGTTTCCTCCATTCTGAGAGTTCCATCATTGGGTGGGAAGTATAAAGCCTTTTCCACCTGTGGCTCTCACCTGTTAATCGTTTGCTTATTTTATGGAACAGGTATTGGAGTGTACCTGAGTTCAGCTGCCTCACCTTCTCTCAGGAGTGGTGCAAGGGCCTCAGTGATGTACTCCATTGTTACTCCCATGTTGAATCCCTTCATCTACAGTCTGAGAAACAGGGATATCAAGAGGGCTCTGCAGAGACTCCTCAGCAGACCAGCATAATGTCAATCCCTGTGCCATCTTTTTTTGTCTGTGGATTAGAATAGCCTGAAAACCAAACATGTGGAGCTTCAAAGCATGCTCCCTTGGTCACATAATTTTGGTAGCTCTCATAGCTTTCATTCCACTTGATGTTTAATTTCGGAATATTCATTATTTGGCCCATTTTTTTGGGAACTGGAAAGTGTTCCAGAGTTTGTGGTACATCATAATATATGCCCGATTGACTCCTGTAACATCTATGGAACCTTCTGTATTTGTCATCTATGACACAGGCATCCTGGTGAAATGCACAACTTTTTAAAAATTAAAATACAATCCACCACCCTTTCCACATGTCATGCTTATTGTCAATACAACATGTATATCTTTCTTATCTATTTATGCAGTTTAAGAGTATTAATGGTTGTTATTAGTTCTCAAACTTGGGTTCATATTGGAATCATCTGATGAACTTGAAAGATAATCATGCCTGAGTTGCACCACCAGAGATTCAGATTTATTTAGACTGAAGCGTGTGGTGAGCCAGAAGATTTTTCAAAGTACCTCAGGAGATACCAGTCAGCAGCTAAGGTCGATGACTACTTATCTAAGTGAGACCATTGCTCAATAATGACTAATATGCTTTGAGTCCTTTATTCCTCACGAGTAGGTGCTGGAGATCTTAAAGCTATCAAGAGCTTACAAGTGGGAAGATATGAATGAACTTCAGGCAATTCGATTTTTCTCAATGTACCTGGTAATATTTATTCAAATATCTTCTCCTCCATACCACAGAGCTGGTCATATGTGCTGGATATTAAGCTCTTGTCTCTCTGCTCCAAACTCACTTTTCTATAGTATAATTTGTGATACCAGAGTAGAAATTCTCCCATCACTTCTCTGGTTTTTCATCAGACTTTCTTACAGTGTTCTTCCAATAGTAGTCCATAAAGATCACCAACCACAATAAGCCAACATTTTCACTATACCCCTTATCGTTTGGCATGGTCACTACTTTCTTTAGGTACTACCTCTGTGTTAGCTCTTATCATGGATTGAATTGTGTCCCCCAAAAATATCTGTCAACTTGGCTGGGTCATGATTCCCAGTATTGTATGATTGTGTAATCTGATGTGATTTCCTTATGTGTTGTAAACTCTATCACTATGGTGAGGTTATATGTGATCTCCTTATGTGTTGTAAATTCTATCACTGTGATGAGGTTATACTGATGAGGTTTACAAGATTAGATAGTGTCTTAATCCAATCTTTTTTGAGATATAAAAGAGAGAAGCGAGCAGAGACACACGGGAATGTCATACCACCAAGAAACCAGTGCTGGGAGCAGAGTGCTTCCTTTGGACCTGAGGGTCCTGTGCAGAGAAGCTCCTAGACCAAGGGAAGACTGATGGCATGGACCTTGCTCCAGAGCCGATGGAGAAAGTGGTCCTCTGGAGCCGATACCCTGAATTTGGACTTGCAGCCTACCAGACTATGAGAGAATAAACTTCTCTTTGTTAAAGCCATCCACTTGTGGTATTTCTGTTAGAGCAGCACTAGGTAAATAAGACACCTCTTTTTTTTTTATTAATGGCTTTCAGTCTTTCAATATCTACTTACCTATTTTAAACAATCTTCATTAAAATTACTAGTTTGTTTTCTTGTTTGAGCACTAACTGATAAATTGTAACATGGAGAATAAAGGTATGTTATCATGTGTCTAATTGTTGTTGTTGTTAGGTGCCATCAAGTTGGTTTCGATTCATAGTGTTGCCAAAACCTAGAAGCTGAGTTCTGTCCAGCGTGCTCAGACCTGCCAATAATCTGGACATTTGCCTTTGAGAAAAAGAAAGTAACCTTATTGCACTGTGCAGAGCAAGGAGCCGTGAGGAAGTTCCTCAGATCCAAATCCCTGAGTTATGGGAAAGCAGGGCTTATATGTGATTTGGGTAGCAAGATGGTGGCTGCACAGGTGTACTGGGGAGGGAAAATGCTAGAAAGAATACATAGGGAAGATGTTGCAGGGATTATGGTGGCCAGGAAACAGGAGGTGATGTGGTTCTTGTCAGACTTCTTGCTTTGGAATGGGGTCCAGCTGATAATTTTTCTTCTGATTTGTTCCATCTGTTGATGCGTCCTCTGTTGAGGTCGGTTAACGGTCACAGCTGGCCCTTCTGTGCACACAGGGTGGGTCTGGGCTGGTTTAAGGCAGTCTTTTCTGTCTAATGGAAATTTACTGGCGTTCGTAGGGCCAGGTTACAATAGTGACCCTATGTACAACAGAACGAAACACTGTTGGGTCCTGCACCATCCTCACAATCGTTCCTATGTTTGAGCCCATTGTTGCAGTAACTGTGCCACCCCATCTTGTTGAAGTTCTTCTTTTTTTTTTTTTGCTGATTCTCTACTTTACTATGCGTGAAGTCCTTCTTTAGAGACCTGTCCCTCCTAATAACATATTCAAAGTTAGTGAAAAGAAGTTTCACCATCCTCGCTTCTAAGGAGAACTCTGGCTGTACTTCTTCCAAGACAGATTTGTTCGTTCCTCTGGCAATCCATAGTGTATTCAATATTCTTTGCCAACACCATAATTCAAAGGCATCAATTCTTCTTCGGTCTTCTTTATTCATCATCCAGCTTTCACATGCAATAAGGCAATTGAAAATATCATGGCTTGGGTCAGGCGCATATTAGTCCTCAAAATAACATCTTTGCTTTTCAACACTTTAAAGAGGTCTTTTGCAGCAGATTTGCCCAAAGCAATACGTTGTTTGATTTCTTGACTGCTGCTTCCGTTGGCATTGACTGTGGATGCCAGTAAAATGAAATCTTGAAAACTTCAAGATTTTCTCCAATTATCATGATGTTACTTATTTGTCCAGTTGTGAGGATTTTTGTTTTCTTTATGTTGAGGTGTAATCCATACTGAAGGCCCTAGTCTGATCTTTATCAGTAAGTGCTTAAAGTCCTCTTCACTTTCAGCAAGCAAGATTGTGTCATCTGCATATCACAGGTTGTTAATGAGTCCTCCTCCAATCCTGATGCTTCCTTCTTCTTTAGATAGTCCAGCTTCTCAGATTATTTGCAGATTGAATAAGTGTGGTGAAAGGCTAAAGCCTTGACGCACACCTTTCCCGATGTTAAACCACGCAATAGCCCCTCGTTCTGTTTGAACGATTGTCTCATGGTCTAAGCAGAGGTTCCACATGAGCACAATTAAGTGTTTTGGAATTCCCATTCTTTGCAATGTTACCCATAATTTGTTATGATCCACACAGTCAAATGCCTTTGCATAGTCAATAAGACATAGGTAAATATCTTTCTGGTATTCTCTGCTTTCATCCAGGATCCTTCTGACATCAGCAATGATATCCTTGGTTCCAAGTCCTCTTCTGAATCCAGCTTGAATTTCTGGCAGTTCCCTGTTGATGTACTGCTGCAACTGCTTTTGAATGATCTTCAGCAAAATTGTACTTGCTTGTGATGTTAGTGATATTGTCAATAATTTCCACATTCTGTCAGGTCACATTTCTTTGGAATAGGCACAGATATAGATCTCTTCCTGTCAGTTGGCCAGGTAGTTGTCTTTCAAATTTCTTGACATAAATGAGTTGAACACCTCCAGCACTGCATCCGTTTGTTGAAACATCTCAGTTGGCATTCCATCAATTCCTGGAGCCTTATTTTTTGCCAATGTCTTCAGTGCAGATTGTACTTCTTCCTTCAATGCCATTGGTTCTTGATCATATGTTACCTACTGATATGGTTGAACGTCGATCAATTCCTTTTGGTACAGTGACTCTGTGTATTCCTTCAATCTTTTTTTTGATGCTTCCTGCGTCATTCAACATTTTGCTCAAAAAAATCCTTCAATGGTCCAACTCGTGGCTTGAATTTTTTCTTCATTCCTTACTACTTGAGAAATGCGAGAGCATTCTTCCCTTTTGGTTTTCTAATTCCTGGTTTTTACACATTTCTTTATAATACTTTACTTCGTTTTCTCGAGCTGCCCTTAGAAACCTTCTGTCTGCAATTGGAAGATTACAAAAGTGCTTCCAAATAAGGGTGGTTGTGAATCATATACCTTGGTCAAGAGTGTACAATTGAGGCTTAAGCTGGTAGTATCGTATTTCCAGTTGCTGTGACTCTAATGGTACCTGAGGATCAATAAAAGTCACTCAAGTCATTATGAATAAATTTAACTTCATCTTTCTTTCATTATTCTAGGATACCGAAGAGCTATGTCCTAAGCAAAGGGGGGCTCATTCCTTTCTCTAGTAACAGCCTCAATGGGAATCCACTTTGTAATCATGCTTCCCTGTCTTCTGTCGTGATGAATCTGTCTTGGGGCTCCTTGTGTCTTTCTCTACATAGGTATGCACCTTTCCTTTAGAGATGCCACACATAGTTCCCGATGCCATAATGTGGGCTCTGAAAACCTGTGTAGTAAGTAATTTAAAGTACTCTGCCTTTTACCCCTAAACTTAACCCCCAACCAACTTCACTGATGAGGAAGTTTGATAATCAATGTGTGATTTAGCTTAAATGCCTGAAAGAAGACCTTACAATTTTATCCTTATAAAATGAGTCCTTATACAATTTAAAGGCAGGGATTGAACATCATTTGTCTGTATACTCAAAATATAGCTTAGATTTGATACATCACTTCATTTAATGTTGAATAAATTATTCACTGACTGAAGAAAATGTGAAGACATTTTGATATCAATACATCAAATATCAAATGGAATACTAGACCTTCTGTATAGATATCTGTTAACTTCTGACAGGATAAATATATGCTTTATTATTATTATGATCATTCAATGGTAACCATTTTTTTCAATTTAATAGGACATGCAAGATCAAGAATCATAGAATAATGTGTGGATTTTGATAAGCTATACAAATAACATCACCACCAGTTGCCATTGAGTTGATTGCAACTCATGACAACCCCATGTGTCTTAGAGTAGAACTGTGATCCATAGCATTTTCAATGGCTGATTTTTCAGGCCTTTCTTCCAAGGCACATCTGGGTAGACTTGAACTTCCAATCTTTTGTTTACCACTCAAGCACGTCAACCGTTTGCACCACCCAAGAACCCCAAAATGATCATAAGAGGGGTTATAATGATAATTGTGAGGATAGTTATGAGAATGATAATGTAACTACATTATCAGGAACCTTTATTTAGGGCTTCCTAGTACCAGTGTTTGAGCTAAATGCTCCATGTAACTTGTTTTCTTGTATCTATGCTACCACCTTCCAAATGAGCAACACATATTATTACTATTTTACAGATGAGGACAGGAACAAAGCACTTTTATGTAACTTGTAGCAAGTCATGGGCTAGAAATGGATGAAACCAGTTTTGAATTAGGAAGTCTGACTCCAGATACACAGCACCTACCCAATATGCTTTCCTGCCAACCCACCCTGGCATTTCTCTTCCCTGATTATTGCAAGCTAATCCTTGTGATCCTCTAGCAGGTGTCCCTTGCTGCTTCAACTAAAAGAAGGATAGCTGAGATCACAGGTGAGAATCAGAGAAAGAGTTGGCAGATGATAACTCTGGGCAGAACTTTCTCTTGCCCCTACTCATCAATTTTGTCTCAGCTGTCTACTTCCTCATCCATTCTTGTAAATAACTGCTCTCAATATCAAATAGAGACTTAACTCAGAGTCTTGGATTCCATTTCTAGTCAGGAAACTGGAAACAATTAAAAGATGTACCTTTGGTACATCTTTGATTAAGACCTCTGGGCCTAAATTACTTGAGTCTTGTGAGCCATAGGATTTTCACTGGCTGATTTTCAGAAGTAGATTGCCAGGCCTTTCTTCCTTTTCTGTCTTAGTCTGGAAGCTTCAGTGAAATCTGTTCAGCATCATAGCAACATGCAAGCTTCCACTTACAGGTAGGTGGTGGCTGCACATGAGGTGCATTGGCTGGGAATTTCGCCTATATCTTCCACATGGGAAGTGAGACTTCTATCACTGAACTACCAATGCCCTCCTTGACTGAGTCATAATGTCCACTAATTAGAGTGATTTTTTTTTTCTTAAAAGAGAAGGATATTAGATATTCCATATGTTTCCCTTATAAAGCTATATTACTGCCTTTATGGATTTGTTATCTTAAAACGTCCTTAGTAGACTAACATTGTTAGGCCCAGTATCACTAAAGTGGGTGTGTATCAAAACAAATGCGTAATGCAGAAACGAATGAGGAAAGAGTTTTGAAAAGAATGGGTTTATCACAACTGGGAAATATTGCTGAAGGAGATGTATGGTCGTCAGATTTGAGTGCTTTACTTGTGAATTGCTTGAATCCAAAGTATAGACCCACTGCTGGGTGCCTGTATGCTTGTTGACAACCCTCTTTTATTTTCCAAAAGCTGTCTTAGCTAAGATGTTCTCTTTGGAGATACAAATATTAAATGAGATATGGAAATAGTATCAGATTTTTGATATAGAAATCCTTACTCTGCCTAAAGTACTTGATCAATTCACTGCATTTGTTGATATCAAAGTCACTCACTGCTTCTTCAAATTAGAAGAGTCTGAATTTCATATTATGATCCCTGCCATTTTCCAGACAGAAGTGAGAATACTGGCATGATTACTCTTGAGAAGAGGAAGGGCCTTGACTTCCAGAACATTCACTATTTCTCTCCTTCATTTGTCAACTTAACAAGCCTTCAGAGATTGGGAGAACATAGATCAGTTAGGCTAATTATGAGCTCTGTGAGTTATGTTCTCATTACCAATGACCTAAATTATTAGCCTGTATCTCCAGCCCTTCAGAGTCACTGTCCCAGTCCAGTAGGCTACATATGTATGTTTCTTCCTCCCAGAGTCATCCTCCACATCCGGATGCCCATGCCTGAGTCTCTCTCCTTCCAGTCCTGAGGGAGTAGCCTCAGCCTTTATCACCAACCAGGCAGGGGAGTGCAAATGGATTTGCACTCCTTGGCCATGCCCAAGAGGAGACACCATGCAGCCCAGTGAGTTCTGAAGAAGAGAGGAACCCACGAGGGACTGTCAAGATTATTGTTTTTCATCACCAAGACCAACAGCATAGTTGGGACAGTTAGAAAGGAGGACTCAGAATAAAAAGTTTCAGCTAGGTGTCTTATGAAATTTATATTCTTTGTACTGGTGGGTATCTGAGGACGCTCATTCAGATTTCTGAACTTCTCTAACACATTTCTAGCTTCCATAGCAATTGCCCCCATCAGAGCAAGAAATGAGTCCCTCTAAACTGTCCCCTAAGCACTCCTAAATGATTATGAAGTTGAAGATGATGGTAGTGATGGTGATGATGACAATAACTAGAATATCACCAAACTGCATTGGGGGTTTCCTGGTGCCAAGCTCTGAGCTGTGTTATGTAGCTTTTTTCAATTCATCTGCACAATCACCCCCAACATAGGTGCCCAGGTTATTATTACTTTAGAGGTGAGGAATGAAGCACAGCAATTGTATGTATTTTTAATTAAGTTTTGCTGTACATACAAGTTAGAATCCGGGCAGTGAGACTCTATTCACAGGGTGCCACAACTGGTTGTGGTTCAGACCATTGTGATCCATAGGGTTTTCACTGGTTGATTTTTGGGAGCTCAGTTGAAACCTGTTTAACACTTAAGCCTCCACTGAGGGAGAGGTGGTGAATGTGCTTGAGGTGTATTGGCTGAGAAATTAACGCAGTCTCATGCATGAAAAGTGAGAAATCTATCGCTGAAACACTACTGCCCCTTATCACTGGGCCAAAAACCACACTCATGGCTATCAAGTTGATTTTGACTTATAGCAACACTATAGGACAGAGTAGAACCGCCTCATCGGGTTTCTGTGATCTTTATAGAAGCAGACTGCCACATCTCTCTCCTGTGGAGTGACTGGTGAGTTCAAACTGGGTACCTTATGGTTTGTAGCTGAAAGCTTAACCACTGTGCCACCAGGGCTCCTTATCACTGGGCACTTACTCAATATTCTAACCTGTCAGCCCAACCTGCTATTTCTCTTTCTGGGTCACCTCAGGTGAAGTGCTCAGAGGAAAAAAAGATCGAGTCTCATTCATTTCTGCTTCCCTACAGCTGACAGAAAGCTTGGGACAACATAGGCCACAAAAAGAAAATATCTCTGTTAAATATTGATTAATGTTTTTAGTTCATAGGAATAAAATATAGTCACTCTGGCTTCCATACACTGGGTGCTTTTCTGCCTGTGCTTTTCTCCCCTCCTGGGATACCACTGGGACTAGAGAGATGAATAGGACTCAGTTGTTTCCCTCCAAGCACTCTGCCAGGATCACCAGGAAAGAGAAATGGAAGATTAGAGTATCAGCTAGGTGCCCTGTGAATGAAGTCTCACTGCCCAGATACATAAATAAGATAAAATAGGGCTTGTCTGTATCTATGTCATAAATTTTCTATTGCACCTATTATTTTCCATTTAATAAGATTGACAACATTATATTTAATAATTGGGTAGATTTTCATAAAAATGAGAACAGAAAAAGGAGAGGAAGAAACAGAAGGTTAAGTAAAATCTTACTGTGTGGACTGAGACAGCTTTTAGGATTTCGGTTCATTCATGCTTGAGTTTCTTGAGATAATAAGTTTTAACCTCTCTGCTCTCCGCTCGTCTGTCACTTTGCTGGTTTGTCATACTGTGAAGGCTTGCATGTTGCTGTGATGCTGGAAGCTATGGCACCGATATTCAAATACCAGTAGGGTCATTCTTGGCCGGCAGGTTTCAGCTGAGCTTCCAGGCTAAGACAGACTAAGAAGAAGGAACTGGCAGTCTACTTCTGAAAAGAGTTAGCCAATGAAAACCTTATGAATAGCAGCGGAACATTGTCTGATATAGTACCAGAAGATTAGCCCCTCAGGTTGGAAGGCACTCAAAAGATGACTGGGAAAGAACTGCCTCCTCAAAGTGCAGTTGACGTTAATGACATGGATGCAGTCAAGATTTTGGGATCTTTATTTGCTGATTGTGGCATGACTCAAAATGAGTAGAAGAAACAGCTGCAAATACTCATTAATAATCAGACCATGGAATGCACAAAGTATGGATCTAGGAAAATTGGAAATTGTCAAAAATTAAATGGAAGGCATAAACCTCGATATCTTAGGCATTAGTGAGCTGAAATAGACTGGTATTGGACATTTTGAATCAGACAATCATATGGTCTACTATGCCAGGAATGACAAATTTAAGAGGAATGGCATTGCATTCATTTGACAAAAAGAACATTTCAAGATCTATCTTGAAATACAGTGCTGCCAGTGATAGGATAATATCCATATGCCTACAAGGAAAGCCAGTAATATGACCGTTATTCAAATTTACATGCAAACCACTAAGGCCAAAGATGAAGAAATTAAAGATTTTTACCTATTTCTGCAGTCTGAAATGGATCAAACATGCAATCAAGATATATTGATAATTACTGGTGATTGGAATGCAAAAGTTGGAAACAAAGAAGAAGGATCAGTAGCTGGAAAATGTGGTCTTGGCAAATGAAACGATGCTGAAGATCGCATGATAAAATTTTGCAGGACCAAACACATCTTCATTGCAAATAGTTTTTTTAAACTACATAAATGGCGACTATACATGTGGACATTGCCAGAAGGAGTACACAGGAATCAAAAAATCAACTACATCTGTGGAAGGAGATGATGGAAAAGCTCAATATCATTGGTCACAACAAGGCCAGGGACTGACCAAAGAACAGACCATGAACTGCTCATATGCAAGTTCAAGTTGAAGCTGAAGAAAATTAGAACAAGTCCACAAGAGCCAAAATACAACCTTGAGTATATCCCACCCAAATTTAGAGACCATCCCAAGAATAGATTTGACCTGTTGAACACTTATGACTGAAGATCAGACAAGTTGTGGAATGACTTCAAGGACATCATACATGAAGAAAGCAAGATGTCATTAAAAAGGAAAGAAAAAAAAAAAAAGCCAAAAAGATGTCAGAAGAGACTCTGAAAATTGCTCTTGAATGTTGAGCAGCTAAAGCGAACAAAAGAAATGATGCGGTGAAAGGGCTGAAGAGAAGATTTCAAATGCTGGCTCTAGAAGACAAAGTACAGCATTATAATGAAATGTGCAAAGACCTGGAGTTAGAAAACCAAAAGGGAAGAACACACTCGGCATTTCTCAAGCTGAAAGAACTGAAGAAAAAATTCAAACCTCGAGTTGCAATAGTGAAGGATTCTATGGGCAAACTGTTGAATGACATAGGAAGTATCAAAAGCAGATGGAAAGAATACACAAAGTCACTGTACCAAAAGGAATTGGTTGAAGTTCAACCATATCAGGAGGTAGCATATGATCAAGAACCAATGGTGTTGAAGGAAGAGGTCCAGGCTGCACTGGAGGCATTGGCAAAAAGCAAGGCTCCAGGAATACCAGTTGAGATGTTTCAACAAAACCATACAGTGCTGGAGGTGCTCACTTGTCTATGTCAAGAAATACAGAAGACAGCTACCTGGGCAACTGGAAGAGATCCATGTTTGTACCCATTCCAAACAAAGGTGATACAACAGAATGTGGAGATTATTGAACAATATCACATACAAGTAAAATTTTGTTGAAGATCATTCAAAAGGGGTTGCAGCAGTACATCTACAGGGAACTTCCAGAAATTCAAGCTCAATTCAGAAGAGGACAGGAACCAGGGATATCACTGCTGATATCAGATGGATCTTGGCTGAAAGCAGAGAATACCAGAAAAATGTTTACCTGTGGTTTATTGACTATGCAAATGCATTCAATTATGTGGATCATAACAAATTATAGATAATATTGTAAAGAATGGCAATTCCAGAACACTTATTGTGCTTATGGGAAACCTGTACATAGAACAAGAGGCAGTCATTGGAATAGAGAAAAGGGATATTGTGTGGTTTAAAATTAATCTGTGGGCCGAGCAAATAATCAGAGAAGCTGGACTATATGAAAAAGAATGTGGCATCAGGATTGGTGGAAGACTCATTAACAACTTGTGATATGCAGTTGACAGAACCTTGCTTGCTGAAAGCAAAGAGGACTTTGAAGCACTTACTGATGAAGATCACAGACCACAGCCTTCAGTATGGAATACACCTCAACATAAAGAAAATGAAAATCCTCACAACTGGACGAGTAAGCAGCATCATGGTAAATGGAGAAAAGATTGACATTGCCAAGGATTTCATTTTACTTGGATCCACAATCAATGCCCACAGAAGCAGCAGTCAGGAAGTCAAATGGCATATTGCATTGGGCAAATCTGCTGCAAAAGACCTTTTCAATGTGTTATTCTAGGATCACAAAGGGCCATGTCCTCATCAAAGAGGGGATCTTTCATTTTTCTAGCAACAGCCTCATTGGGATTCTACTTTGTAACCATGCTTCCCTGTTTTCTGTCATGACAAATCTGTCGTGGGGATCCTTCTGTCTTTCACTACATGGGTATACAACTTCTCTTTGGAGATGGCACACATAGTTCCAGACACAGCAATGTAGGCTCTGAAAACCTGTTCAATAAGTAGTTTAAATTACTCTGCAATTTACCACTAAGCTGAATCCCCATCCAGCTTTACTGATGAGGAACTTTGATACTCAACATGTTTAAACCTACATGCCTGAGAGAAGGCCTTACAATTTCATCTTTACACAATGAAACCTGTGCAGTTTAAGAGGAAGGACTGAATATCATTGGTCTATATACTCAAAATCTAGCTCAGTTAGAGCATAATTTCTGTACATTTCACTTTGTTGAATGTTGAATAAGTCCTTCACTTCCTCACAAGAAAAAGTAAAGACATTTTGACATCGATACATCTAGTACCAGAAGAAACACTAGACCTTTGGTATAAATCTCTACTAACTCCTCCGAGAATAAATGTATGGTTTCTTTGTTTTTGTTATTATGAACATTCAGTGACATTATTTTTTCAATCTAATAGTGTATGCGAGATTAACAATCACAGAATAAAGAGTGGGTTTTGATATCCACTAGGAAAAAAAACAATTAAGCAAACCACAGTTTTTTAAAAAGAATTTCAAACATGAAGAAATCCTAAAAAAATACATTCTGGTGTGAGGGGAACCCATTCTAGTTAAGCAGATACCAGGTGCCACTGGAGATATTTGCTGAATTTGTGCATGAAATAGCTGTGCTTGGCCTAATATCAATGGAAGGGCTCTGCTCTTGTTAAAAAACTGTAAAGACTTTTGACTGAGTGGCCAGAAGCAGCATGATGGGTTTGCAGAAGCACCCAAGGCAGAGGGAATTCTACCACATGCCTGTTTCTCTCCAGGGAGTGTTTGCGGTGAGCATGGTGGTGGCATTGTTTGTGACTATGCTGGAAATCAGAGGGACCTCTCTAGAGTCTAGTTGTGCTTACAGCCAACCATCCTTATACAGGGTGAAGCCTGTTTATTGTGTAGCTTCTAAGATTCTCCCAAACGACCCCCACTGCCTGTAGTCACTCTCTTGTGGTAAACCATCCCCTTGAGTGTGTACTGGACTTGGTTGCTTCCAACAAATAAAATTTGAAAAAATACTGGGATATCACTTTTAACCTTAGAGTGTAAAAATAATCCACTTTTCATCTGCCAGTCTTCTCTTGCTCTCTCCCTAGCTCACTCTGATGAAAGCCAGCTTGCATGTTACCAGCTGCCTGATGGAAAGACCCCTGTTGCCAGAAGCTGAGGTAGACCTCTGGCCAACAGTTTTTGAGGATTCTTCCAACTGACGTGTGAGTGGTTTGGGAATGAGCTCTTCTTACAATCAAGACTTGATTTGACAGCAGTGCTGGCCAACATTTTGAATGCAGCCGTCTTTGAGGACTGTGAAAGTACTGTTTTGTTTTTTTGTGTGTGTTTTTCACTGATTGCCTCATTTATTATTATTATTTTTGTTTTGGTAAATATGTATGTAACCAATGGTTTGCCATTTCACCATTCTTCACATGTATAATTCAGTGATGTAGTTACATTTGTCAGGTTGTTCAATTATTCCCATTATCCATTTCCAAATTCTTCTATCACCCTTAGCAGAAGCTCAGTGTCTTCTAAGCATTGAGTCCCTCTTTTACAGTCCATCCACTCACTCCTGGTTACCACTCACAAATTCTGGTCTCTACCCAATTGCCTAATCTAGTTATTTTATATACTCACTGAAATATTTAAGTGAGAGATAATTACTAAATATGTGTGACAAAATAGTTTTCTAAAGTACCAACATACATTAACTACCCAAAAAAAGTAGAACTGATGTTGTCATTCAAATTAGCAAAAATATAAATTGCCTACACATAAAACTCCAAACTATACCAAAGCTAAAGAATGGGAAATAAAAGTTGTCTTTAGTGACAGAAATCTTAATTCAGAAAATGGAAATAGTATCAGATTTGTGGTACAGAAGACCTAGTACTCCCTAAATTATATGAATAATTAAATGGGTTTGGAAATACAATATCACACACTGATTTTTTTTGTTGAAAACTTGAAAAAAAGTGTCTGATTTTTTGTTAAGATCTGTACAACTTGGAAGTTGGAAGTAAGGATTATAGGCAGGCTTCCTCCTTAAAATGGGAGAGCTTAGATACCAGGGACATTCACTTTCTTCTCTTGTTTCATTAATATTAACAAGCCCTTAGAGATTAGAATAACATGAACTAATTTGGATAATTGTTAGTTCTGGGCACTGACCGCTCAAACCCGTACATCTATATATAACCAGCCTGTGCCTTCCAGGCGTTTAGTTTGCCCATCCCAGCCCAGCGAGCTCCATAGCCTTCTCTCCTCTAGAGTGGTCATCTGCCTCAGGACGTCCATACCTGAGTTTCTCTTCCTGACAGTACTTAGGAAGTTGCCTCAGCCCTCAGGCCTACCCCGGGGGAGGGGTGGTGGACCCACACTCCTTGGTCAAGTGCAATCCAGTAAGTATCATGGGAGACAGTGGACACAGAGGGGCTGGGGAGCATTGTTTCCTCCTCAGCAGGACAAACAGCACACTTGGATGGCCAGATGGGGAGGCTCTGAAATGCTAAGTTTCAGTGCACAGTCCTGTGAAGTTTTTGTTCCTGGTTCTGGTAGAGGTCCAAGCAAGCTCATTTAGAGTTTTAATTTCTTCTATATTGGTTCTAGCTCCTCTAAGCACTTCCCTACCAAAGTAGGAAATGGGTCCCTTTTACAAAATGATCTAGTTGATGATGATAGCAGTAATGATGAGGATGATGACAGTAACCACAGTATCATGAACATTAATTGAAGGCTTCCCAGTGTCCGGATCTGGCTAAGTTTTCTGTGTAGCTTGTTTCCTTTTTCTGCATTACCACACCCAGAAAAGAGCAACACATGTTATTGTCATTTCACAGAAGCAATAAGGAGCATAGCTTTTTGTAATTTGTTCCAGGTCATGAGACAGAAAAGGTTGAAACCAGGTTTGAATTCAGGCAGTGTGACACAAGACAATACAGAAGACCTGGTCATGTTCTCCCCTGACCACCCACCCTGCCGCTTTGCTTCCATGTTCTCTCCAGGCAGAGACCTCCTGCTTACTGTGCTCTGTTGTGAGGGGTTTCTGCTAGTCCAAAGTGGACAGTAGTGGGTGCCTGTTTGTGCCTTGACTACCAGAAAGATAGTTGAGAATACAGGATGATGTCATATCAAGAGTTGGCAGATGATAATTCAGGACAGATCTCTCTCTTGCCCCTTCTCCTGGATTTTAGCTCAGCTGTCCAATTCCCCTTTCATGCCTGTGATTTACTCCATTTCAATCTCAGAGACATAAACACAGGATCTTGTGTTCCATTCCTTGTCAGGAAGCTGGAATGAGTTTAAAGGTATAACTTAGATATATCTTTGGTTAAGTCCCCTGAACTTCTGTTTCAAACATTTTGAAATATGAGGAAACAGAGTGAAGATGATCAGTGCATAGGCCTTAGTGATGTACAATTTAATTGTGAATCCTGTGCTCTCTATTTATGATCTGTGTGCCTCAGGACAAGTGCTTAGTGTCTCTCAGTTTTCATGTCGTCATCTGAGTTGATCCACAGCTGATAGAGGGAGAGAGATCTGCATTGCTGTAAGGATTGAACAGATAATGGATATTGCCTAAGTGATTAAATGTATGATGGATGCATATAGTCAAGACACATTAATTTTGCATATTATAATTATTAATATAAATCAGATGAAGCTTCATGCCATTCAACTAAAGTATCCTGCGATCTGAAGGTTTTGTTTTGTCTGGATTCCTGTAAGAGAATTTGTTTTCATTCTTACACAAGAGCTAGGCTGTTAACCAAAAGGTCGGCAGTTTGAATTCAGGAGCTCCTTGGATACCCTATGGGGCGGTTCTACTCTGTCCTATAGGGTCACTATGAGTTGGAATTGACTTGATGGCAACGGGTTGCTACAAGAATGTATAAGAATGCTTGGAAGGAAACAACTGAGTCTCATTCATTTCTGATTCCTCAGAGCCTATCCTGTGCTTGGCACAGAGTAGGCTACAACCACTAGGACGACAGCAAATATGTGTTAAATATGGAATAGGCCTGTACTTCCTTTTTCCTTGGTTCACAGGATCAGAGCGTAGGTTGTAAAGCTTCCATGCTAAGTGCTTTCCTGCCCACGCTTTCATCCCTTCAAGGATGTCCCATAGGACTAGACACAAGATAAAATAGGGTATGAATATGTCTATATCGTGGACTTGCTATGGGACATATTTAACAGAGCATACAACATTCAATTATTTTCAAAAATTGTGGAGATTTTCATAAAACTGAAAACTAAAAAGGAAAAATGGAGAAAGAGAAGGGGAAAGTAAATCTTATTGTGTGAACCTAGGCACATTTTAAGATTTCAATACATTCTATGCTCAAATTTCCTGGGACATATTAGACTTCTTTCTGATATAATCAAATAAAACTGGGATTGTACTTCAACAAATAAACCCACTGTTCTCATATTGATTCATTCTGATTTAAAACCATGTCCAGGTATTAACTGATTGTCAAACCTTTGTTAGCTGCTACATGCATCCTAGCAGTGGGTATTATTCCCTCTATTTCCAGGTAAGAGAGGTTGAGAGATTTACATGCACTCCAAATTCAGTGTGTTTAAGATATAGGATTAGAACCTTGCCCTCCTGATTCCTATTCCAGGGCTCTGTCTCCTCAACCAGAACAGAATGATTGTGTTTCTTTTCAGATGAGCAAATGGAGACTGACCCATTGATTCTTCCTCTTACAACTTGGTGAGTTGATCTGTGAATTAAGAAAATAAGTCCAATGGTTTACAGGGAATTTTGTAGCATGAATCTTGTGGCTTGTAGGGTTTTCTATGAATAGTAATGTGTTTTACTGCATACTTAAGAAATCTGAGCTACGGGACTATTATTCCCTATACAGGATGGTAATTTTCATATGAATCTATTATGGAGTGACCATTGCCAGACAACTTTCATGGATATTTGATTCTATATCTTGAAATAAAAGCATGTAGTTGTGTTTGAATTTGTATTAGTGAACTAACGTTGGCAATTAATAGTAAATTTGGACATGCATCAATTTTACACTTCAAAAAACTCCGTTCCATGCACATATAATATAAAAATTCTCGATTGTGAATTGTGAATAATAAATTCATAAATTATAAATTGTGAACAATAAATAAATATATAGGGAATTCTCAATTATGAATAATACAGTGAGTGGAAGAAGAATTCGGCTATGATGTTCTTAATAAGAAATTGACATAAATGATCCTTCACTCAGCAATACTGTGCACCATTTAAAGTGTTTTAAATAGACGTACGTACTTCCCAGAGACAGTTAAAACTCCATGTTGTAGTAAACGAGAACTCCTGTGGGACAGTATGTGTGGGATTATACTATTTAGGTACATTTTCGAGAAAACTGTTCATGGATACACAAAACAATACTAATATTATGAAAATATTGAGAGGAAAATATACCCACAAAATTTATTACAGAGGTTGCCTTTTGGGGAATAGGTATGTGGATCATACATCAAGAGCAAGAAAACTCAAGTTTTATCAGTAATATTTAAATCTCTAAAATATGAGTTATGAAGCAAGTATTATTAAATGTTTATACAATTAATGTCAGGAGTGGATAGTAATGATAATAATAGGTCACACTGATGGAGCTCTTACAAGAGCCTGACAATAATCTAAAGCAATGGTTCTTAACCCTGGCTATATTTCAGGATGACCAATGGACTCACCTGTAGGGTCTGATTTAATGAGTTCTAGGTTGTGGCTAGCTCATCATTATATTTTAAAAGATTCATAGATATTTATAATGATCAACTAGCATTAAAAACCATGGAGTGTAAGCAATTTATATGTAAGATTTAATCTAACTTCTTTCTACAACTATCTTAGGTTTAATTCTATATATTTCAACAAATGTGCAAATCACCAATGTGTTATTTCGTATTATCCTCTGTTCTTTTCCCTTTACTTTTTCCCAAATTAAATCATATCGGCCTTTCCAAGAGAGGTGAACAAGTGAATTGTCATCAGGAAGCTGAAATGAGAATTCCAATCCCCAGGAGAAGAAACAATTGACTTGGAAAGCTCTTTAGTAGGCCTAAGATGGCTGGGTTTCAAACCTAGCTTTGTAATGGCCCTGGTCCTGATTTCCTCAATTGTGAGAGTGTGGATTTGATAAGGAAACAATGCTTTTAAACATTTACGATGAGAAACATATTTCGGCATTTTATCAAGACCATAGAGAATGAAAATAAACAAAGGAAAACGTCAGCTGAACACCAGACATTTCCCTGAGATGGTATAGCATTGATGCAAATACCACTGTACCAAAAGTGAAAAACAGGAACACAGTGTTTCTTAAAAGTAAATTGTTGTTTACTCATTGGTGCATTTTCCAGTAATGCCACCTTTGGAATCAGCAATGCTGTATGATTTTGTGCATATACTAAAACATCATTACAAAATTTGATGTCCATTATAGCCAAGGGAGAGTATATATATTTTAAAAGATTTTTAAAGGCAACCACCATATTTGAATGGTCATGTATCTCCATATAAGATGGATGTCAGAAAACCATAAAATGATGAAAAAATGTGAAGATAATCGACATATAAACAAGCTCTCTAATTATGAATATTTTACTTTAATTTAGAATCCAGCCAATGAGGTACCTGGGTGAAGCAAATGGTTTGAGCTCAACTACTAACATAAAGATTGGTGGTTTGAACATACCCTTCAGCGCCATAAAAGAAAGTCCTGGTGGTTTTCTTCTGTAAAGATTAAAGGCCAAGATAACCCTGTGGAGCAGTTCTACTCTGTAACGCATAGGGTTGCCATGAGTGGGAATCACATCGATGGCAACCATTTTTGTTTGTTTTTTAATGTGTTCCTATCCCTTATTTGTTGTTTTATAAATGTTTCAAATCAAGGGAATTTATTACACTGTACTTGGGTAAAATAAAGTGCATCTGACTGCTTGTTAAAAAGAACAACCAGTTGCCATTGAGCTGATTCTGACTCATGGTGATACTATGTGTGTCAGAGTAGAACTGTTCTTCATGGGGTTTTCAATGACTGATTTTTTGGAAGTAGATCACCTGGCCTTTCTTCTGAGGTGATTCTGGGTAGACTCCAACCTTTTAGTTAGCAGCCAAGTGTGTTAACTGCTTGCCTACCTTGGAACTACAAGTGCTTCTTAGTGTCCTTTAATTGAAATGATTGCTCTCTTAAAATTGTTTTCTTATTGCATATATTTTCCTTATAGAGGGGGATGATATTTTGCTCCTTCTATGAATTTGTTACCTTAACTTTTTTTTTTGTTGATGTGATTAAATGAAGTTTACATTTCAAGTTAGTCTCCCATACAGAAGTTTTTTTTTTTTTTTAACATACATTGTTATGAGACCCCAACCGCTCACCCCATTCTGCGACAGCATGCTCCTCCCCTCCGCCCCGGATTCCCCATGATCATTCAACCAGCTCCTAACTCTCTCTGCCTTCCCCTCTAACCTCTGGACAGAAGCCGCCTGTTTGGTCTCTTATATCTACTTGTCTAAGAGGCACACTCTTCACGAGTATCACTTTATGTCCCACAGTCTGAATTTGTTATCTTAAAATGCCCCTGCCATTTTACCATTCTCTAGCACAGAGTCTCTAAAGTGGTTGTGTACAGAAACTGGTGAATAGCACAGAAAACAATAAGGAAAGAGTTCTGAGAAGTAGAGTGGTTGGGTTTGCTACAACCGAGTAATATGGCTGAAGATACTGGAGTGTTAGGTCCTTAAGCATGAAACTTGTGAATTTGCATGCTTTACTTGTGAGTTTCTTGAATTCAAAATACAGAAAGAGTGCTAGGTGCTTCTTGTTTTCTTTTAGCCATCCTCTTTTCTTTTTCTAAAAGCTGCCTTATGTACATGGAGCCACAGAATCTAACAGGTGTCCCAGAAGTCCTCCTCCTGGGCCTCTCTGAAGACCCAGAACTGCAGCTATTCCTCTTTGGGCTGTTCCTGTCCATGTACCTGATCACTGTGGCTGGGAACCTGCTTATCATCCTGGTCATCACCTCTGACCCACACCTCCACTCCCCCATGTATTTCTTCCTCCCCAACCTGTCCATGGCTGACATTGGTTTCATTTCCACCACAGTCCCAAAGATGCTAGTGAACATCCAGACACAAAGCAAATCCATCACCTATGCAGGCTGCCTGACACAAGTGTCCTTTTTATATCTCTTTGGATGTCTAGACAGTCTGCTCCTTACTGTGATGGCTTATGACCGGTTTGTGGCCATCTGTCACCCCCTGCACTACACGGTCATCATGAACCCCCGCCTCTGTGGCTTGCTAGTGTTGGTATCTTTTTTCATCAGCCTTTTGGACTCCCAGCTGAACCTTTCAATGGTGTCACAACTTACCTTCTGCACAGTTGTGGAAATCCCTCATTTTTTCTGCGACTCTCCTCAACTTCTCAACTTGGCCTGTTCTGACACCTCCACAAATACCATATTACTGTATTGTATTGGTTTCGTCTTTGCTGGTGTTCCAGTCTCAGGGGTCCTTTTCTCTTACACTAAAATTGCTTCATCCGTTCTGAGAGTCTCATCTTCAGGTGGGAAGTATAAAGTCTTTTCCACCTGTGGCTCTCACCTGTCAGTCGTTTGTTTATTTT
This sequence comes from Dugong dugon, assembly GCA_030035585.1. Taxonomy (NCBI): domain Eukaryota; kingdom Metazoa; phylum Chordata; class Mammalia; order Sirenia; family Dugongidae; genus Dugong; species Dugong dugon. Next base: position 12,984,144 of record CM057462.1, on the reverse strand, counting down.
ATGGAACGGGCCTTGGAGTGTACCTCAGTTCAGCTGTCCCATCGTCTGCCAGGAAAGGCTCAGTGGCCTCAGTGATGTACACCACTGTCACGCCCATGCTAAACCCCTTCATCTACAGTCTGAGGAACAGGGACATCAAGAGAGCGCTGCAGAGGATCCTCAACAGAACAACCTAGTGTCAATACTTTTGCTGTCTTTTTGGGTGTGTGAGTTGGAAAAGATGGAAAAACCAAACATCTGCAACAAGAAATCTTGCCTCTTTGGTTACATGTAGGTTTCAATCTCGAGATTTCATATCTGAAGATTACTTCCTTTGTCACATTTTTAATCGGATAGTGGTAGTATTCTGGAATATGTCAGTCTGCATGACAAATCCCATTATAGCTATGGAGCCTTCTGTAGCTTCTCATCTATGACCCAGGCTTCCCGGTAAAGTGCACAAATCTATTTTTATGTACTTAGAATCTTCATCCATTACCATAATTCATATCTATTACCCAGACTACTTCTGCATCTAAAAGAAGTGTATATGCAGGTTATGTGTGCGAATGCATGTCACTGGTCCCAAACCTTGACTTCGTAATGTAATCGTCTGGGTAATAGTCATTATATGAATAGGCCAATAGAGTAATTCAACTCATGCTTTTTCCAGGCAAAATATTTGATTTTCAGCATTAGCTCCTCTAACTCATTAGCTGTGTGGACTGCGATTTGTTATTAAAGTCTCATGGTCTCCAGTTCTTCATTTTAAATGATACTTAGCTTACAATCCTGTAAGGATTAAACAGATAATGTATATGCATGGTTAATAAATATAGATATCATTGCCATTGTCATCTACTCAATGGCTGATGACATTTAAATAAATTATTTGAACTCTAAGTGTGGTTTACTCTGGATACTTGGCAGGTCAGTATAATTTACCTTTACACAATAAGGCCTTGACTAATTCAAGGGTGGGGACTAGATATCATTTATCCACATACTCAAAATGTAGCACAGTGAGGCCAGATATTAGTCCCACCTCTACTTTTTATTATGTTGAATAAAGTATTCACTATCTTATAAGAAACAGTTAAGAAGTTTTGAATAAATACATCCAGTATTTTCCTTCCTCCCTAGAGAACTATACCATCCATAGAAATCTTTAAGAACTCCTGAAGGAAGAAATGCATGGTTTGTTTGTTTTTATTTTTATGGACATTTGATGGGATCTATTACTCCATTTAATTGTATGTGCAAGAAAAAGAATCATTGAATAAAACGGTAATTTTTGATACATTCTATAAATAAAACAGGGATAAAAAATTGAGGGTAGACTTTCCTCAACTGTATATCTAAGCAGGATGCAGGAAGATGATAGTCTTTCTGTTTATTTCAAGGATAGTCATCATGTGAGAGGGAATTGGGAAAAGCACAAAGCAAATCTCACTTTTTACCACAAGAAGATAACTCTCTTTAGTTTTCATACACCTGTCCTCTACATCCATCTTTGGAAGTGATTCTAGAATATATCCTCTTTGTTGTTGTTAGCTGCTGTCGAGTCCATTTCAACTCATTGAGACTTTAAGTATAGCAGATCAAAACGTTGCATGGTTGCGCATCATCCTCACAATCTTTGGTATGTTTAGAGCTCAGTGTTGCAGCCACCGTGTCTATCCATCTCATGGATGTTTTCGCTCATTTTTTCTGATATCCTCTACCCACTGCCCACTATGAAATGACTTCAGTTTAATATTAAATTTTTGCTACTGTCCAAGCATTCTAAAACATCTCAGCACCCCGCCTCTACTTCTCAAATAGACCTCTACACACCTACCATTTTGTCATTTGGTATCTAAAAATTACTCTCTATCATGTATCAACACACAGGTAAATAGCATCCTTTTCTACATATCCAATTTATTGAATTTATATTCAAGTTTTCCTCATATCAGTTATTGACATACCTATCTCCATTTCCTCAGCAAAGAGATCTCTGATCCAGAAGGGCTACTTTGGTAGGATGTAAAAGGTGTAAGAGTCCATCATTCTCAGAAACCCAACTTTATCTACTAGGAAAAAGAAAACTAGATAAGACAAAGCACATTTTATTAAAGACTTCAAGAGTTCTGAACACAAAGAAATCTAAAAGAATTTTATTCTGGAGTGAAGTGAGCCCTTTCTGTTGTTGTTGTTGTTAGTTGCCATCAAGTCAGCTCTGATCATAGTGGACTTATGTATAACAGATCGAAACATTTCCTGGTCCTGCATCATCTTCATGATCATTGGCATGTTTGAGTCTATTGTTCTGGCTATTGTGTCAATCTTCCTAGTTTATCTTAATCAGAAAGCTCTGCTGAAGTCTGTGCACTATGGGTGACCCTGCTGATGTTTGAAATACTGGCAGGATAGCTCCCAGCATCATAGCAACATGCAAGCCACCATACTATAACTGACAAATGGGTGGTGGGAGTCCTTTCCAGTTAAGTAGAAATCAGAAGCCTCTGGGAATATTTGTTGAATTGGGGCACAAAGCAGGTGCAACTTGGCATGGTGTCTATGGAAGTGTTCTGCTGGTGCAATGGAAACCAGAGAGCCTTCTTCTACTGCATGGCCAGGAGAAGCATGATGGAGTCTGCAGAATTATCCAATGCAGAGGTAGATCTTCCCATCTTCCCGTTCTTCCCTAGGTGATTTTTGTTGTGAAAATGGGGTATGATGGGCTGAAAAGATGGGCTGTGACCATGCTGGGCTTAGAGCCTAACATTGTAATAGAAGGCAAGGCCTGTATGGTGGGCAGTATCTAAAATCCTCCCAATGACCCATGCCTCCTGATGTTTATTCCTCCCCACATTGTGGTCCAGACCTAGTGACACACTTAAAAGAATAGAATATGGCAAAAGAAATGGGGTGTGACTTCAAGATTACAGTGCAAAAGGACTCTGACTTTCATCCTCCTGGCATTCTTTTGATCTCTTGCTGACACACTTGGATGAAAGCCAATTGCCATGTTGAGAACTGCACCATGAAGAGGTCCATGTGGCAAGGAACTTAGAAAGACCTCTGATCAATAGCTTCTGAGGAACTGAATCCTGCCATAGCCATGTGAATTACCTTGGATGTGGATCCTCTCCCAGTCAAGCCTTGAGATGACAGAAGTCCCCTGGGCAATACTTTGATTGAAGGCTAATAGAACCCTGCAGAATTCAGACAAAGTATGAAGTAACCAAACAAGTAAGCAAAAAACTTGTTTTCTAATATACCAACATACATCAGCTAAAGAGAAAAATTAGAGTACTGTCATTCAAATTCACAAAAAACATATATCTTCAATGCATAAAACCCCAACCCCCCAAGAAAAGACTATGAGAAGGAAAGTAGAATATTCTCCTTAGAGACACAAATCTTAAAAGAGATATGGAAATAGTGTTAGATTCTTGGTATAGAAATTGTAATTCTCCCTAAATTACCTGATCAATTCACTGCACTTGTTGATATCAAAGTGACTCATGGATTCTTTCAATTAGAAAAAAGTGTCTGAATTTCATATTACAATCCTTGCAATTTACAAGTCAGAAGTGAGAATACATGTGTTTTTTCCTCCTGAGATTAGGAATGCCCAGTCCATTCCAGGACATTCATTTTTCTCCTCCCCCATCTGTTAATTTAACAAACCCAGGAGATTGGGATAACATAGATCAATTAGGATAATTTTGAGCTCTGGGAGTTGCACTCTCAAAGCCACACAATTGTAAATTATTAGCATGTGTCTCCAGCCAGCCGTTCAGAGTATCTGTCCCAGCCCAGCAGGCTACATATGTGTGTCAGTTCCTCCCGTTGTGATAATTTGCCTCAGGGTACCCATGGCTGAGTCTGTCTTCCCGTCAGTCCTGAGGAAGGAGTCTCAGCCCTCATTTCTCACCAGGCAGAAGTGGGGCAGTGGATCCACACTCTTTGACCATGACCCATCCAGAAATGCCATGCAACCCAGTGAGTGCTGAGGGAGACAGGAAGGCAGGAAGGACTGTCAAGAGCATTGTTTCCTCATCATCAGGACAAACAACACAGCTGGCATAGCAAGAAGGGAAACCAAAATGGAAGGTTTCAACTAAGAGGTTTTTGAAGTTTATGTCCTTTGTACTGGTGGGGATCTGAGGACTCACATTCAGAATTCTGCTCTCATCCATCAGTATTTCTAGCTTTCATGGGCATTGCCCCTACTAGAGCAGGAAATGAACCCCTCTAAAGTGTCAGTGGTTAACAGCTCAGCTGCTAACCAAAAGGTCAGCAGTTTGAATCCACCAGCTGCTCCTTGGAAAACCTATGGAGCAGTTTTACTCTGTCCTATATGGTCACTATGAGTTGGAATCGACTCAACTGTATTGGGTTTGTTTTTGTTTTTCTTATTTTTTTTTGTTTTGTTTTAAACTGTCCCTAAGCACTTCTAAATTATCATGTAATTGAGGATGATGACAATGATGATGATGATGACAGTTTATATATCACCCAACTATATTGAGAGTTTCCTGGTGCCAGCCTCTGAGTTATGTGTTATGTAGCTTTTTAAATTTCATTTGCGCAATTTATCCCCAAGGTATAGGTGCACAGATTATTATTTTGTACGTGAGAAATGGAGCACAGCAATTTTATGTATTCTGATCAAGTTTTGGGGTAGAGTGGAGTGAACCCAGGTTTGAATCTGGGTAGTGAGACTCCAGTCACAGGGCACCTAGCCAATATTCTAATCTGTTAACACAACTTGCTGTTTCTCTGCATGGGTCACCCAAGTGGAGTGCCTGCGGGGAAATGACAGAGTCTCATTTGTTTCTGTTTCCCTAGAGCCTACAAAAGCCCCCAATGAAATTGATTGACACAATGGGCTCAGGCATAGCAAAGATTGTTAGGATGGTACAGGACAGGGCAGCGCTTTTGGTTTGTTCTATATAAGGTCATGATGAGTTGAGACTGACTCAACGGCATCTAACAACACAGTCTACACCACACTTGGTATAGTGCATACAACCAAAACAAGACATTTTTGTTACATATTGATTATCCTTTTTTAGCTTACGGGAGCAAAGTGTAGTCAATCTGTTGTCCACATACTGGGTGATTGCCTGTGCTTTCCTACCTTGCAGGGATCTCCAGTAGGACTAGAGATGAATGAGACTCAGCACTCTACTGAGTCAGGACGGACTCTTGCCCACCCAGAATTTGGCTCAAATGTTGAGGCTGATGAGCCCCCACACACACCAAGAGTGGATGAAAAGGCTTATTACTCAAAAAGGCGATTGTCTAGGGAGACCTTGGCAGGTTCCCAAGATGGCCCAAATGTGGCTTGAAAGAGCAAAGAAAGTGCCTGGCAAGGGATTTTTTTTTTTTGTGGTTAAGAGGTGGATCTTGTCTGAGGGTTCTAGCACATTGGCAGGGGCTTATCCGGTTTGCATCTCTTGCCAGTGCCAAAAGAGAGAGCACTTGGGCAGTTTTATTAGCTTGCCCAGGTGTGGGCAGAAGGTAGGGAGGGTGAAGTTTAAGAGCTATCAGCAGTGGAACATCCAAACAAATGGGGGCAGACTGTTTATTGCACAGCTCTTACACAGTGTTTATAAATAGTCCCATCAAAGGGATTTTTTTTTGGTGTGGGAAAATGTTTAATACATTTTCCATGTCAATAAAAAAAATTAAATACAGTATATTTTGAAAGCTTAAAAAAGTCAAAGAATTTATTGTATTGACTTTTGATTAAATGTAGTACATTTTAGAGCACTTTAGTGTCCTTTAATTAGACTAATTTTATTCTTAAAAGGAAAAAGATATTTTTTATTCTATGCATTTCTTTCATTAAGAGGGGATGATATTTTACTGCCTGTATGGATTTGGTGTCTCTAGATGTTCTTGCGCCTCTAACATTCTTCAGCTGACTGTCTCTAAAGTGGATATGGATAGAAAAGGATGAATAGCAGGGAAACCAATGAGAAAGAGTTCTAGGAAGAATGGGTTGGCCACAGCTGAGAAGTGTTGCTGAAGGTGGTATATGGTCCTTAAGTGTGAAAGCTTTACCTGTGAATTACCTGAATTAACAGAAACACAGAGCTGGGTGCCTGTTTACTTGTTTGCTTTTACAAATCCTTTATTTTCTTTCCCAGAAGTTGTCTCTGTTACATGGAACCACAGAAACTTACATGTGTCTCAGAATTCTTCCTGCTGGGCCTGTTAGAGGATCCAGGACAGCAGCCCCTCCTCTTTGGAATGTTCCTGTCCATGTACCTGGTCCTGTGGCTGGGAACCTGCTTATTATCATGGCCTTGATCTCTGACCCCCACCTCCACACTCCCATGTACTTATTCCTCTCCAACCTGTCCTTAGCTGACATTGGTTTTAAGTCCATCACAGTCCCAGAAGTGCTTGTGAATACTCACACACACCAAAGAGACATCTCTTATGTAGGCTGCCTGATTCAGTTGTCTTTTTAATGTCTTTTTTTTTAGTTTTTTTTCTAATTGTACTTCAGGTGAAGGTTTACAGAACAAATAGTTTCTCATTAAACAGTAGTACACATATTGTTTTAAGACATTGGTTAACTACCCCATGACATGCCAACTCTCTCCCTTCTCAACCTTTTTTTTTTTTTCCTCCATTTTTTAAAATTTTTTATTGTACTTCAGGTGAAGGCTTACAGAACAAATAGTTTCTCATGAAACAGTGGTACACATATTGTTGTATGACATTGGTTAACAACCCCACAACATGTCAACCCTCTAACTTCTCAACCTCTTTTTTTTGGTGAAAATACACATAACTTTTTTTTTTTGGTGAAAATATACATAGCCAAAGATACACCATTTCAAAAATTTCTACATACACAGTTCAGTGACATTGACTACACTCTTCCAATTGTGCTACTATCCTTACTTTAGATGAAGGCTTACAGAACAAAATAGTTACTCATTTAACAGTTACTACAAATGTTGCCCTATGACAGTGGTTAACAATCTCACAACACATCAACAACATCCTTACTCAACCTTGGGTTCCCTATCACCAGCTTCCTTGTCCCCTTCTGCCTTCTGGCCCTTGTCACTGGACTCCTGTACCTCATTAGTCTCATTTGGTTTTACGGGGCTGTCCACTCCCAGGCTGAACAGTGAACCTTGGAGGTAGCTTCACCACTGAGCTAAAAGGGTGTCTGGGGGCCATACTCTCGAGGTTTCTCCAGTCTCCTTTAGGCCAGTAGATCTGGTCTTTTTTTTGTGAGTTAGAATTACGCTCTACATCCTTCTCCAGCTCTGTCCAGAACCCTCTGTTGTGATCCTAGTCAGAGCAGTCAGTGGTGGTAGCCGGGCACCATCTAGCTGTACTGGACTCAGTCTGGTGTAGGCCTTGGTAGCTGTGGACAATTAGTCCTTCAGACTAATCTTTTCCTTGTATCCTGTTCTCTTCATTCTCCCTTGCTCCGGAAGGGATGAGACCAGTGGAGTATCTTAGATGGCCGCTCACAGGCTTTTAAGACCACAGATGCTACTCACCAAGGTAGAACATAGAACATTGTCTTTATAAACTGTGTTATGCCAATTGAGCTAGATGTTCCCCGAGACCATGGTACCCACAGCCCTCCACCTAGCAATTCAGTCCCTCAGAGAGTTTGGATGTGTCTATGGAGCTTCCATGACCTTTCCTTGTACAAGTTGTGCTGGTTTCCCCTGTATTGTGTACTGTCTAATCCTTCACCCAAGATACCACTTATCTATTGCCTATTTAGTATTTCCCCCCCACCCCTCCCATCCCTGGTAACCAACAAAGATTGTTACTTTTTGTGTGTAAACTTTTTCACGGGTTTTTACAATAGAGGTCTCATGCAATATTTGTCCTTTTGTGATTGACTTATTTCCCTCAGCATAGTGTCCTCCAGTTTCATCCATGTTATGAGATGCTTCAAAGATTCATCATTGTTCTTTCTCATTGCATAGTACTCCATTGTGTGCATGCACCATAGTTTGTTTATCCATTCAGCTGTTGATGGGCATTGAGGTTGTTTCTGTCTTTTTGCTATTGTGAACAATGCTGCCATGAACATAGGTGTGCATATGTCTATTCGAGTGACAACTCTTATTTCTCTAAGATATATTCCTAGGAGTGGGATTGCTGGATCGTATGGTATTTCTATTTCTAGATTTCTAAGGAAACGCCATATCATTTTCCAAAATGGTTGTATCATTTTGCATTCCCACCAGCAATGCATAAGAGTTCCCATTTCCCCGCAGCCCCTCCAACATTTGTCATTTCCAGTGTTTTTGATTCGTGCCAGTAATGCCTGGGTGAGATGGTATCTCATTGTGGTTTTAATTTGCATTTCTCTAGTGGCTAGTGATCGTGAGCATTTCCTCATGTGTCTGTTGGCCTCTTGAATGTCTTCTTTGGTGAAGTGTCTGTTCATTTCCTTTGCCCATTTTTTTAATAGGATTATTTGTCTTTTTGTTGTAGAGGTGTTGGATTTTCTTCTAGATTATGGAGATTAGACCTTTGTCTGACTTGTAGTGTCCAAATTTTTTTCCCCAGTTTGTAGGTTCTCTTTTTACTCTTTTGGTGAAGTCTTTTGAAGAGCATATGTGTTTGATTTTTAGAAGTTGCCAGTTATCTAGCTTATCTTCTGGGGTCTGTGTGTGGTTGGTTATGGTTTGTATCCTGTTAATGCCATGCATTAGGGCCTCTAGCGATGATTCTATTTTTTCTTCTATGAACTTTATAGTTTTTGGCTTTATGTTTAGGTCTTTGATCCATTTTGAATTTGTTTTTGTGTCTGGTGTGAGGTACGGGTCCTATTTCATTTTTTTCCAGATGGACATCCAGTTTTGCCAGCACCATTTGTTAAAAAGACTGTCTTTTCCCCATTTGATGGACTTTGGGCCCTTGTCAAAGATCAGATCACCGTAGGTGGATGGATTTACATCCGGGTTCTCAGTTCTGTTCCATTGGTCAATGTGTCTGTTGTTGTACAAGAACCAGTCTGTTTTGACCACTGTAGCTGTATAGTAGGTTCTGAGGTCAGGTAGTGCGCGTCCTCCTACTTTATTCTTCTTCTTCAATACAGCTCTACTTATCTGGGGCTTCTTCTCTTTCCATATAAAGTTAATGATTAGTTTTTCCATCTCTTTAAAGAATGCTCTTGGTATTTGGATCGGGATTGCATTGTATTTGTAAATTGCTTTGGGTAGAATTGTCATTTTCATTATGTTGAGTCTACCTATCCATGAGCATGGGATGTTTTTCCATTTATGTAGATCCCTTTGCATTTCTTGCAGTAGTGTTTTGTAGTTTTCTTTGTATAGGTCTTTTACATCCCTGGTTAGATTTATTCCTAAGTATTTTTTTTTTTTAGGGGCTATTATAAATGGTATTGCTTTCCTGATTTCCTTTTCATCATTCTCTTTATTGGTGTATAAGAATCCAGCTGATTTTTGTATGTTTATCTTGTATCCTGCTACACTGCTGAATCTTTCTATTAGTTCCAGTAGTTTTCTTATGGAGTCTTTAGGGTTTTCTGTGTATATTATCATATCATCCCCAAACAGGGACAGTTTAACTTCTTCATTACCAATTTGGATGCCCTTTATTTCTTTTTCTTGTGTTATTGCTTTAGCTAGGACTTCCAGCACAGTGTTAAATAGGTGTGGAGATAAAGGCCATCCTTGCCTTGTTCTTGTTCTCAAGGGGAATATTTTCAGCCTCTGTCCATTAAGAGGGATGTTGGTCATTCGTTTTGCATAGATGCCCTTTATTATGTTGAGAAATTTCCCTTCTATACCTTTTTTATTGAGAGTTTTTATCCAGGAATGGGTGTTGGACTTTGTCAAATGCCTTTTCTGGGTCAGTTGGGATGATTATGTGATTCTTTTGTTTTCTTCTATTCATGTGATGGATTACGTTGATTGATTTTCTAATGTTGAACCATCCTTGCATACCTGGTATGAATCCTACTTGGTCGTGGTGTATTATTATTATTTTTTTGATATTATGCTGAATTCTGTTGGCTAGAATTTTGTTGAGAATTTTTGCGTCTATATTCTTTTGACAGATATTGGTCTGTAATTTTCTGAGATGTGTTTGCCTGGTTTTAGTATCAGGGTTATTCTGGCTTTGTAAAATGAATTCAGAAGTATCCCTTTCTTTTCTATGTTCTGAAATAGTTTAAGTAGTACTGGTATAAGCTCTTCTCTGAATGTTTGGTAGAATTCTCCAGTGAAGCCATCTGGGCCAGGGTTTTTTTGTTGTTGTTAGGAGTTTTTTTTTAATTACGTTTTCAATCTCTTCTCTTGTTACAGGTCTGTTCAGATTTTCAACATCACTTTGTGGTAGTTTGGGTAGGTAGTGTGTTTCTGGAAATTTATCCATTTCCTCTAGGTTTTCAAATTTGTTGGAGTATAGTTTTTCATAATACTCTGTTATAATCCCTTTTATTTCAGCTGGGTCTGTTGTATTGTCCCCCATTTCATTTCTTATTTGGGTTATTTGCATCCTCTCCTGTTTTTCTTTTGTCAGTTCTGCGAGTGGTTTGTCAATTTTGTTGATCCTTTCAAAGAACCAACTTTTTTTTGTTGATTCTACTTTTTTCTCTTCTCTGTTTCATTTATTTGTGCTCTGATCTTTATTATTTCTTTTCTTCTAGTGGCTGTGGGTTTTATTTATTTATTTTTTTTGCTGTACTCTTTCTATTTGTTTGAGTTCTGTAGTTAATGTTTTGATTTTGTCCCTTTCTTCTTTTTTGATGTGTGCATCTAATGCTATAAATTGTCCTCTGAGGACTGCCTTTGCTGTGTCCCAAAAGTTTTGGTGTGATGTGTTTTCATTCTCATTTGATTCTAGAAATGTTTTGATTCCATCTCTGAGTTCTTCTATGACCCAGTGATGTGTAAGCAGGGTGTTATTCAGTTTCCATGTACTTGATTTTTTTCCCTCGGTCTTCCTGTTGTTAATTTCTACCTTGAAGATGTTGTGGTCAGAGAAGATACTTTGTATTATCTCAACGTTTTGGATGTTGTCGAGGATTGCTCTGTGGCCTAAGACGTGGTCTATTCGGGAGAACATTCCATGTGCATTGGAAAAGAATGCATACTTTGCAGCTGTTGGGTGGAGTGTTCTACATATGTCTATGGGGTCAAGTTGGCTGATTGTGCCGTTTAGGTCTTCTGTATCTTTGCTGAGTTTCTTTCTAGATGTTCTGTCCTTTACTGAGAGTGGTGTGTTGAAGTCTACTATTATTGTGGAACTATTAATTTCTCTTTTCAGTGCTGTTGGTGTTTGTTTTATTTATTTTGGAGCCTTGTCATTGGGTGCATAGATGTTTATTATCGTTATGTCTTCATGATGGATACTCCCCTGTATCATTATATAGTGTTCCTCTTTGTCTTTTATGGTGGATTTTGTTTTGAAGTCTATTTTATCTGAGATTAGTATTGCCACTCCTACTCTTTTTTTGGTAGCTGTATGCTTGATATATTTTTTCCATCCTTTGATTTTTAATAGATTTATGTCTTTGATTCTAAGGCGTGTCTCTTGTAGACAGCATATGAATGGATCCTGCTTTTTTATCCATTCTGTCATTCTCCATCTCTTTATGGGTGTGTTTAGGCCATTTACATTCAGTGTAATTATTGATAGGTGTGAGTTTATTGCTGTCATTTTGTAGTTCCTCTTACTCTCCTGTGCTGAGTTCCTTTTGTTTGTGGATTTTTTTGCACTTCTCTTGTTTTTGTAGGTTTTGTTTTTACTGAGACTTTACGTTTTTCTTCTTTATTTTGATGAGTAGCTTTGTTAACTTTCTTTGTGGTTACCTTGAAATTTACCCTTAACTTCCCAGGTTTGAATCAGTCTATTACTACTTGGTATCGCCTTGCTTTCCTCTCCATTAGATAGTTCTATCTCTACCTTGTTTATTCCGTATTTTATTGTTCTGATGCTGTTGTCATTTACAGACTAACCTCTCTGGTTCCCTGTTGTAATTCTTTTGGTTTTTGGTGTCCTTAAGAGTTCATTTCCTAGGTTTGTATATGGCTAATACAATCCTCTGTCCTATATTCAGCCTGTGGTCTGATGTTGTTTGTTCTCAGATCAAAGGACTCCCTTTAAAAGTCTTGTAAGTTTGGTTTGGTTTTCACATAGTCCCTTAATTTATGTTTATCTGGAAATGACCTATTTTCACCATCATATTTGAATGAGAGGTTTGCAGGATATATTATTCTTGGCTGGCAATTTTTTTGTTTCAAGGTTTTATATATGTCATCCCATTGCATTCTTGCCTGCATGGTTTCTGCTGAATAATCCGAGCTTAGTCTTATTGTTTCTCCTCTTTGTGTGACTTTTTGTTTTTCTTGAGCTACTCTCAGTATTCTTTGTCTTTGGTTTTAGTGAGTGTGATTATGATATGCCTTGGTGATTTTCTTTTGGGATCTATCCTATTTGGGGTCCGTTGTGCTTCTTGGATGGCCAGTTTTTCATCTTTCATGATATTAAGGAAGTTTTCTCTCAGCAGTTCTTCAACGATCCTCTCTGTGTTTTCTGTTTTCTCCCCTGTTCTGGAACTCTGATCATACGCAGTTTTTTGCTTTTGATTGTATCCCACATAATTCTCAGGATTTCTTCATTTTCATTCTTTTTTCTGATTTTTCCTCAGAGTTGTATCCAAGTATTTGTCTTCAATTTCGATGATCCTATCTTCCATCATTTCAGACCTGCTCCTCAGCCCTTCTATGACACTGCCTATTTCTGAAATCTTTTTTTTTAATCTTTTGGTCTTCTAATTGTTGCTTTTGTATGATTTCTAGTTGTGAATTACTTTTAGCATTTTGTTCCTGTATTATGTTCTTGAATTCTTCCTTTTTTGGTATGTATTTTCCATGAGTTTGTCTGCCTGTTCCATGCATTTGTTTATTTTTCCTCATTTTTGTCTGCTTTTTGCTTCAACTCATGGACAATTCTGAATATTAGAGATTTGAATTCTCTATCAGGTAGTTCTAGCACCTTTTCTTTTACTGGAAAGTCATCTGGTGTCTTATTTTGGATGCCTACTGGAACCACCCTGTCCTGTTTTTGTGTATGTTTTGATATTGTCTGCTGTCTTTTGGGCACTCAGTGGTTATTTTCCTCATTTATGGATTGTATTTTTGTTTTTTCATCCTTCTTTTTTGTTTTATTTGGTTATGTCTGAACAGGTGGGCTGTGCATTCTTTGTTGTTTGCTCGTCTGTTGGCAAGATACTTTTCACCTCCTTCTCCAAAGGGCAGGGTCAGTCATTCAGGAATGGTGCAGCAGGGCAGGTCCAGCTGAAGGGACATTGCTAAGATGGGTTGTTTGTGTCACGTACTAGGGCTGACAGTGTGGTCTGGGAATCAGTGCAGGGCAGGTTTCAGTAGGCCATGCCTGTGCTTCTTGGGAGTGTGATGTTCAGCACACAGTGTAGGTAGGCATGAAGGAGGGGGGAGATTGTGATGTGTGGAGCTAAAATGGGTATGGGAAAGAAGAGAGAGAGGAGAGAGTAACAGGAGCCAAAAACATACACACAAACAAAAAAGAGGGCTATGGGAGCTTGCTATTGGAGTGGAGAGATGCTAGACTGAGAAATGGGGAAAAAATGAAAAAGAAAAAGGGTAAAAGAAAAAAAATAAGTGAATCAAGAAACTGGAAATGAAGAAAGACAAAAAGGGAATAAGAGAGAGAAGAAAATAAAACAAACAAAAAAATAAGCAAAGAAAGAAAAAAAAGCAAGAAAAAAGAAATGCCCCCAGGGATGTCCCTGTGCATCTGTGCAGAGTAAGGTAATAGCTTCCAAGCTGCGTGGTATTGCCTGGCTAGAAGCGGCGCCCAAGCCAAGAAAAGAAAAAGAAAACAAACAAATAAATCAAAACTGAACAAATGAGAGCAAACAAACAAAACAAGCCCTGGGGGTCCCACCAGTGTGGTGTCACGGTCTGGGAAGCAGTTTCACAGTTGAGCGGTGTTTTGTAGCCTTTCAGGAAGAAGCAAAGATGGCACACGGAGCCAGTTATTTGAGAGAAATGAGGGGGAGGTGGTGAGAGGTAAGGAAGAAATCTAAAGAAGCAGAAAACAGCAACACCTTCAGCCAACAAATGGCACTCAGGAAGCCAGCCAGTGCCAGTGGGCAGAATCTAAGGAACACCAGGGTGAAGCTGGTACTTCCCAGCCAAGAAACTGTGGCTGCAGGAAGCAGAGGAGGCCGAGTGGGGGTAAAGAAGGGTGGAGGGTGGGAAAGCATATATCACTGGTTACCAGTTGTTCTGTCTCCTGCTGGAAGTTCCATGAAGCTGCTTTCTCCTACCCCCGTTCACTGATCTCCGATAGGAGTCCAAGATGGCAGATCTGTACTCTGGTAGCTGATTGGGGACCTCTGCATGTATCCCTCTTCGTCTCTGTTCTTGGTCAGTTTCTTATTCCATTCAGTGCTTGGCTGAGTTCTTTATCTCTTCATTTGATGCTTAGGGTTTCAGGATTGATGTGTGACTCTGTTTGACTTAGTTTTTCTGATCTTTGCTGCGGAGGGACAGCGTGGTACTTCTGACTATAGCACTATGTTGCCCGGAAGTCTCAATGGCTGATTTTTTAGAAGCAAAATTGAATTTTCTTCCGAGGTGCCTTATGGGTGGATTAGAACCTCCAACCTTTCAGTGAGTGTTAACCTTTTTGTACCATCCAATAATATGAGTATTTTACTTAATGTAATTTCTCATAACAATGCTGCCTGTAAAGTAGGTTCCATTATTATTGCTATTTTGTGGCTGAAAAAACTGCCCAAGTGTTCATGATATTATTTTTTGCACTTTTTCTTTTGCATTTTCTTTTCCCCAAATTATATCACCTTGCTACTTGCAAAAGAGTTGAAACCTGAGTTACTTTCAGAGATATGAATTTAGAGTTGCAATCCCCCTATCAGAAAAGATTAACTTGGAAAGTTGTGAACTGGGCATAAGATGGCTGGGTTTCAGACCAGCTTTGAGATTTCTCAAGGTCTTGAATTCCTCAACTGTAAATATACTGGGTTGGGCTTGATGAGAAAAAGAAATACTTTAAATGTTTAAGATTCAAAACATAGTTAAACACTTTTTATCAAGCCTCTAAAAATGGTGACAACAAGAGCAAAGAGTGGCCTCAAAGATGAGATGTTTTCCTGAGATTGTGTAGAGATAATACAAATAACCCTGCATAAAATGAAAGTGAAATGAAAAATTGAGAAGAGAGTGTTCACTAGCAGTTAATTACTATTGAATTATGACAGAGGGGTTGCACAGAATGTCATTTTGAATCAGCAATGTGATATGGTATTGTGCATTTACCAAAAACATATTTATCAAAACTGAAGGTCACTAAAGCCAAAGGTTAGGATTTACAGTTGAAAAGATTTTTCAAAGACAACCCAGACATTCGAGTGAGCATTTACTTCCAGCGAGGATGTAGGTCAGCATAGAAAACAATGACGAAAACTGATGAAAAATAAAATGCTCTAAGAAAATGCATATAAAAATACTATTTGATTAAGAAAGTCCCTGGGTGGCGAAAATGGTTAAACACTCGGCTGCTAACCAAAAGTTTGGTGGTTCAACCTCCCAGCTACTCCACAGGACAAAGACCTGGCAATCTGCTCTTGTAATGCTTACAGCCTAGGAAACTATGGGGCAGTTCTACTTTGTCACATGAGGTTCTATGAGTTGACTTCCACTTGATGGAACCCAATACTAACGACTAATTGAAAGGTTGGCTATTTGAATCCATCAAGCAGCACCTTGGAAAAGAGATCTGGTGACATCCTTCTGTAAAGATTACAGCCAAGAAAACTCTATGGAGAAGTTCCACTCTGTAACACATGGGATTGCCATGAGTTGGAACTGACTCCAGGGCAAAGCGTTTGGTTTTTGGTATATCTGATTAAGAATATTTGATTTTAATTTGTCATTGTTGTTGTTAGGTTCCATTGAGTTGGTTTTGACTCATAGCGACCCTGTGTACAACACAATGAAACATAGTCTTGTCCTGTGCTATCCTCACAATTGTTATGCTTGAGCCCATCGTTGCAGCCACTGTGTCAATTCATCTCATTGAGGGTCTTCCCCTTCTTTGCTGAGCCTTTAATTTACCAAGCATTACCTCCCTCTTGAGGGACTGGTCCCTCCTGATAGCATGTCCCAAATATGTTACATGAAGTTTCTCCATCTTTGCTTCTAAGGGGCACTCTGGCTGTATTTCTTCTAAGACAAATTTGTTTGTTCCTCTGTCAGTCCATGGTATATACAATATTCTTCACCAACACCATAATTCAAAGGCATCAATACTTCTTCGGTCTTTCTTATTCATTGTCCAGCTTTCACATGCACACAAGGCCATTGAAAACATCATGGCTTAGGTCAGGTGCACCTTGGTCTTCAAGGTGGCATCTTTTCTTTTTAACACTTTAAAGAAGTCTTTTGCAGTAGATTTGCCCACTGCAGTATGTCGTTTGATTTCTCAACTGCTGCTTCCATGGGTAGGGATTGTGGATCTAAATAAAACAAAATCCTTGACAATTTCAAACTTTTCTGCATTTATCATGCCATTGTTTATTCGTCCAGTTGTGAGGATTTTTGTTTTCTTTATGTTGAGGTGTGATCCATACTAAAGGCTGTGGTCTTTGATCTTCATCATTAAGTACTTCAAGTCCTCTTCACTTCCAGCAGCCACGGTTGTGTCATCTGCATATCGCAGGTTGTTAATGAGTCTTCCCTCCAATCCTGATCCACATTATTCTTCATATAGTCCAGGTTCTCAGATTATTTGCTCAGCATACAGATTGAATAGGTATGGTGAAAGGATACAACCCTGACACCTTTATTGACTTTAAACCAGGAAATATCCCCTTGTTCTGTTTGAACGACCACCTCTTGGTCTGAGTACAGGTTCCTCATGAGTACAATTAGGTGTTCGGAAATTCCTATTCTTTGCAATGTTATCCATAATTTGTTATGATCCACACAGTTGATTGCCTATGTATAGTTAATAAAATACAGGTAAACATCTTTCTGGTATTCCCTGCTTTCAGCCATGATCAATCTGACATCTGCAATGATATCCCTGGTTCCATGTCCTCTTCTGAATCTGGCTTGAATTTCCTGCAGTTCCCTGTCTATGTAGTGTTGTAACTGTTTCGAATGATCTTCAGCAAAATTTTACTAGTGTGTGATATTAATGGTATCGTATAATAATTTCCACATTCTGTTGGAGCACCTTTCTATAATATGGGTACAAATGTGATTCTTTTCCAGTAGATTGGCCAGGTATCTGTCTTCCAAATTTATTGGCATACATGAATGAGTGCTTCCAGTGCTGCCTCCATTTGTTGAAACATATCAATTGCTATTGTGTCAATTCCTAGAGCCTTGTTTCTCACCAATGCCTTCAGTGCAGCTTGGATCTCTTCTTCCACTACCATTGGTTCTTGATCATATGCTACCTCTTGAAATGGTTCTCGTGGACTCGTTCTAATTTTCTTCAGCTTCAGCTTGAGCTTGCATATGAGTAATTGTTGGTCAGTTCCACAACTAGCCCCTGGCCTTGTTCTGACTGACAATTTTGAGCTTTTCCATTGTCTCTTTCCACAGATGTAGTCAATTTGATTCCTGTGTATTCCATCTGGTGAGGTCCACGTATATAGTCACTGTTTATGTAGTTGAAAAAAGATATTTGCAATGAAGAAGACTTGGTCTTGCAAAATTCTGTCATGAGGTCTCTAGCACCGTTTCTATCACCAAGGCCATTTTATCCAACTATCAATCCTTTTTGTTTCCAACTTTTGCATTCCGATCAGCAGTAATTATCAATACATCTTGATTGCATATTTGATCATTTTCCAACTGCAGAAGTTGGTAAAAATCTTCAATTTCTTCATCTTTGGCCTTAGTGGTTGGTGCATAAATTTGAATAATAGTCAAATTAACTGATCTTCCTTGTAGGCGTATGGATATTATCCTATTAGTGACAGCATTGTACTTCCAGGATAGATCTTGAAATGTTCTTTTTCACCATGAATGCGACACCACTCCTCTTCAATTTGTCATTCCTGTCATAGAAGACCATGTGATTGTCTGATTCAAAATGGCCAATACCAGCCCATTTCAGCTCACAAATATGTAGGATTTCGATGCTTATGTGCTCCATTTCATTTTTGACAACTTCCAATTTTCCTAGATTTATACTTTGTGCACTCCATGTTCTGATTATTAATGGGCGTTTGCAGCTTTTTCTTCCCATTTTGAGTCATGCTACATCAGCAAATGAAGGTCCTGAAAGCTTTACTGCATCCACATCATTAAGGTCGACTTTACTTTGAGGAGACAGCTGTTCCTCAGTTGTCTTTTGAGTGCCTTCCAAGCTGAAGGGCTCATCTTCTGGCATTATATCAGACAATGTTCTGCTGCTATTCATAAGGTTTTCACTGAACAGTTTTTTATGAAATATACTGCCAGGTCTTTCTTCCTAGTTTGTATTAGTTGAAAGCTCCACTGAAACCTGTCTACCAAGTGTGACCCTGCTGGTATTTGAAATATGGATGGCAAAGCTTCCAGTATCACAGTAACATGAAAGCCACCGTAGTAGGACAAACTGACAGATATGTTGTGGAATTTTAATTCACAGTCCAGCTGATGTGGTTCTAGCTGTTGTGAACACCCTGCATAGTTATCATGGACACCCTCACTCCCCCAAATTTGGTTCAAATGGTGTGATGATGAGGCCACACTCACACACAAAGACTGTATGAAAAATTTTATCACTCATATAAGGAGACTGTCTAGGGAGACCAGGACAGGCTCCTATGTTGGTCCAAATGTGCCTTGAGAGAGCAAAGAAAGTGCCTGACTGGAATTTTGATTGCGATTAGGGGTGAGTCTGGACTGAGGATACTAGCACACCAAGAGGGTCTTGCCTAGTTTGAATCTACTGCCAGCACCAAAAGAGGGAGCACCTAAGCTGTTTTGTCAGTTTGCCCAGAGGTGAGGCATAAGCAGTAGGAGGGTGAGGTTTAAGAGCAGTGAAACATCCAAAAAAACAGAGGCACACATTTTAATACACAGCTCTTATAAGGTGTTTTTAAACAGTCCAAATCAAAGGAATTTATTGCATTGTGTTTTGAAAAATAAACTACATTTTACAGCTGACTAAAACAAACATCAAAAACATCTCAGTTGGTATTCTGTCAATTCCCAGAGCCTTGTTTTTCGCCAAAGCCTTCAGTGCAGCTTGGACTTCTTTCTTCACTACCATCGGTTCCTGATCATATGTTACCTCCTGAAATGGTTGAACGTCCACCAATTCTTTTTGATATAGTGACTCTGTGTATTCCTTCCATCTTCTTTTGATGCTTGCTGTGTCATTTAATATTTTCCCCATAGAATCCTTCACTATTGCAACTCGAGGCTTGAAGTTTTTCTTCAGTTCTTTCAGCTTGAGAAATGCTGAGCGTGTTCTTCCCTCTTGGTTTTCTATCTCTAGGTCTTTGCACATGTCACCATAATATTTTACTTTGTCTTCTTGAGCTGCCTTTTGAAATCTTCTGTACAGCTCTTTTACTTAATCGTTTTTTCTTTTGCTATATTTACTGTAAGTTCAAGA
The DNA here is from genome assembly GCA_030035585.1 of Dugong dugon. NCBI lineage: Eukaryota > Metazoa > Chordata > Mammalia > Sirenia > Dugongidae > Dugong > Dugong dugon. The sequence continues at coordinate 12,964,518 of CM057462.1, read as the reverse complement.
GCAAGTTTCAGAGTCTCTTCTGACGTCCTTTAGGTCTTTTCTTTCTCTCCTGTCTTTTTAATGACCTCTTGCTTTCTTCATGTATGATATCCTTGATGTCGCACTGGCAGTGCTCACTTTTCTATGCCAAGAAATTTGGAGGACAGCTACCTGGCCAAATGACTGGAAGAGATCCATATTTATGCCTATTCCCAAGAATGGTGATCCAACCAAATATGGAAATTATCAAACAATATTATTAATATCACAAGCAAGCAAAATTTTGCTGAAGATCATTCAAAAGTGGCTGCAGCAGTATATCGTCAGGAAAATGCCAGAAATTCAAGCTGGATTTAGGAGAGGATGTGGAACCAGGGCTATCATTGCTGATGCCAGATGGATCATGGCTGAAAGCAGAGAATACCAGAAAGAAGTTTACTGTGTTTTATGGACTATGCAAAGGCATTCGACTATGTGGATCATAACAAATTATGGATAACATTGTGGAGAATGGGAATTCTGGAACACTTAATTGTCCTCATGAGGAATCTGTACATGGATCCAGAGGCAGTCATTCAAACAGAACAAGGGGATACTGCATGGTTTAAAGTCAATAAAGCTGTGCTTCAGGGTTGTATCCTTTCACCATACCTATTCAATCTGTATGCTGAGCAAATAATCTGAGAACCTGGACTATATGAAGAGGAATGGGGCATCAGGATTGGAGGAAGGCTCATTAACAACCTGCATTATGCAGATGACACCACCTTGCTTGCTGAAAGTGAAAAGGACTTGAAGCACTTGCTGATGAAGACCAAAGACTATAGCCATCAGTATGGATTATACCTCAACATAAAACAAAAATCCTTACAAGTGGACCAATAAGTAACATCATGATAAACGGAGAAAAGTCTGAGGTTGTCAAGGATTTCATTTTACTTGGATCCAGAATCAACAACCAGGGAAGCAGCAGTCAAGAAATCAAAAGACACATTGCATTGGGAAAATCTGTTGCAAAATACTTCTTTAAAGTGTTGAAAAGTAAAGATGTCACCTTGGGGACTAAGGTTTGCCTGACCCAAGCCATGGTGTTTTCAATCGCCTCATATGCATGCGAAAGCTGGACAATGAATAAGGAAGACAAAAGAAGAATTGATGCCTTTGAATTGTGGTGTTGGCGAAGAATATTGAATATACCACGGACTGCCAAAAGAATGAACAAGTCTGTCTCTGAAGAAGTATAGCCAGAATACTCCTTAGAAGCAAGGATGGTGAAACTACATCTCATATACTTTGGACATGTTATTAGGAGGGATCAGTCCCTGGAGAAGGACATCACTCTTGGTAAAGTAGAGGGTCAGTGAAAAAGAGGAAGACCCTCAATGAGATGGATTGACACAGTGGCTGCAACAATGGGCTTAAGCATAATAACAATTGTGAGGATGGCGCAGGACCAGGCAGTTTCATTCTGTTGTGTGTAGGGTCACTAAAGTTGGAACAGACTCGATGGCACCTAACAACAACAACAACAACAACAAAACAAAACAAAACAAAAAACCTAAGCCCATTAAGTGAGTGGATTCTGACTCACAGTGACCCTATAGGGAGAGTAGAACTGTCCCATAGGGTTTCCAAGGCTGTAATCTTTATGGAAGCAGACTGCCAAATCTTTGTCCTGTAGAGTGGCTGCTTCAAACTGTGGACCTTACAGTGAGCAGATGAGTGCCTACCACTGCACCACCAGGGCCCTGTATTAAAATAAAAAAAAAAAAAAAAGAAATGCCATTCAGTCTACCATGGCTTGGGTCAGGTGCACCTTAGCCTTCAAGATGTCGTCTTTGCTTTGTAACACTTTAAAGAGGTCTTTTGCTGCAGATTTTACAGCTAACTTAGTGTTCTTTAATTAGACTGATTTTTTTTTCCCTTAAATGGAGGACATTTCTTATTCCAGGCTTCCTTCATAAAGAACAGTTTTATATTTTATTCTTTTTTTATTGTTGTGAAAATATACGTAAGACAACATTTCCTAATTCAGTATTTTTCCCATGGACAATTCAGTGACATTAATAACATCATTTTTTGTAACCATCACCATTATCCATTGCCAAATTTTCATTCACCATATAAAGAAACTCAATGCTTCTTGATCAATGATTTCCACTTTTTCCTTCCCTCCTACTGCTGGTCCAAAAGCCAAAAACAAATAAAAATCCATTGCCTTTGAGTTGAATCCGGTCTCTATACATTTGTCTAAGTATTCGTGTAAGTGAGATCATACAATATTGGGCCTTTTGTGATTGACTTACTTTACTCAGATTAGTGTTTTCAAGTTTCATTCATGTTGTAGCATGAATCAGGACTTCATTTCTCTTTATGGCTGAGTAATATTCCATAGTATGAATATATCTCATTTTGTTTCTCCACTTGTCTGCTGATGGAAATTTAGCTTTTGGCTGCTGTGAATAGTCCCGCAATGATCACTGGTGTACGTGTCTGCATTGCTGCTTTCAGTCTTTTGGATATATACCTACTAGTGAAATGGCTGGCTTATATGGTAGCTCTGTGTTCAAATTTTTGAGGAACCATGAAACTGTTTTCCATAGCAGCAGTGCCACTTTGCATTCCCACCCACAATGGACAGGGTTCCAATTTCTCCACATTGTAACCAACGTCTGTTATTTTATTTTTTAATTTTAGCCATCCAAGTGTCAGTGAAGTGATATCTTATTGTGGTTTTGATTTTCATTTCCCTAATGGCTAATGAAAGGAGCTCTGGTGTCACAATGGTTAGGTGCTTGGCTGCTAACCTAAAGTTGGAGGTTTGAACCCACTCAGTAGCTCCAAGGTAGAAAGACATCACAGCCTGCTACTGAAAATATTGCAGCCTGGAAAACCCTATGGGACAATTCTACTCTGTCTTATGGGGTCCCTATGAGTCAAATATGACTTGATAGCACCTAATAACAACAACAATAATGGCTAATGAAGTTGAGCAACTTTTCATATGCTTGTTAGTCATTTTTATATTCAAGTCTTTTGTCCATTTTTGATTGGGTGGTTTGCCTTTTTCTTGTTAAATTATAGGAGTTCTTTATTCTGGCTATAAAGCCATTATTTGATATATGTTTCTCCAAAATTCTCTCCCAGTTATCTCTTAACTTTGTTAATAAAGTCATTTGATGTACAGAGGTTTTTAATTTTGATAAGATCTCATTTATCTATTTTGTATTTTTTACTTGTACTTTTGGTGTCATATCTAAGAATCTGTTGTTGAAGACTAGGTTCCAAAGCTTTATCCTTATGTTTTTTTTCTGAGAATTTTACAGTTTTAGGTCTAATTTTTAGGTCTTTGATCCATTTTTAGTTAGTTTTCATATATGGCATGGGGTATGGGTCTCACTTCATTCTTTTGCATGTGGAAATCCAGTTGTCCCAGCACCATTTAGTAAAGAGATGATTCTTTCCCTATTTGATAGATTTAGTAACCTTCTCAAAGATTAATTAACCACAGACGTGTGTGCTTATCTCTGGGCTCTCAATTCTATTCCATTGGCCTATATGTCTATCATTATACCAGTACCAGGCTGTTTTAATTAATAAAGGTTTAAAATAGGTTTTGAGATCGGGAAGTGTGGGCCCTCCTACTCTTTTCTTCTTTTTTCACTATTGCTTTGACTATTCTGGACCCTTTGCTGTTCTATATAAATTTCACGATTGACTTTTCCATTTCTGCAAAGAAAGGTGTTGGAATTTTGATGGGTATTGCATTGAATATATAGATTGCTGTAGGTAGTATTGACATATTAACAATGTTAAGTGTTCAGATCCATAAGAATGGAATATCCTTCCATTTATTTGGGTGATCTTTAACTTCTTTCAGTAATGTTTGTAATTTTTAGTATACAAGTCTAAACGTTTATAGTTAAATTTGTCCCCAGGTATTTTATTCTTTTAGAAGCTATTATAAATAGAATTGTTTCCTTAATTTCCATTCTGATATTTTGTTGCTGATGTAGAAGAACATAACCGATTTTTCTCTGTTGACCTCATATCCTGACATTTTGCTGAATTCATTTATTGTGGAGCTTTGGGGTACAGAAAGACCCCAGGTTATGAACTTCCACCTTATAGACAGCTCCTACTTGCCCTTATTGTTATGTAAATTTGCCCTCACTTTGCAACAACTGAAACCACCCCTACTTGCAACAAATTCTTCATCACAATCACCTTCACTTGCTGCAAGTGCAGCTTTTAGATGAAGGAAAAGTCTTGGAGCCTTCTCCTGCACTACATAAGAACCCTATGCACCTGTTAAGATTTACCTACAAATTCAACTTAAAGATACACTTAGGAGCAGATCTCATTTGTAACCCGGGGACCGCCCATATTCTATATGTAGAAAAACTAGCTGCAAAAAGGGTTAGTTTTACTTCTTCCTTCCCAGGAAGTTTGGATGTCTTTTTTTTTTTCTTTTCCTTGCCTGATTGCTGCAGTTAGAACTTCCAGCACCATACTGAATAGCAATGGTGAGAGTGGCTGTTGGATTTTGTTAAAAGTTTTTTCTCCCTCAAATGAGATGACTATGTGGTGCTTTGATTTGCTCTATTGATGTGGTGTATTACATTAGCTGATTTTCTAATGCTGAAATCACGTTGCATTCCTGGGATAAATCCCACTTGATCATGTTGTATAATCGTTTTAATATGTTTATGGATTCAGTTTTCTAGTATTTTGTTGGGGATTTTTGTGTCTATAGTTATGAGAGATATTGGTCTGTGGAGCCCTGGTGGTGTAATGGTTAAGAGCTCAGCTGCTAACTAAAATGTCAGTAGTTCAAATCCACCAGCTGCTCCTTGGAAACCCTATGGGGCAATTCTACGCAGTCCTCTAGGGTTACTATGAGTTGGAATCGACTAGAGGACAATGGGGTTTGGTTTTGGTATTAGTCAGTAGTTTTCTTTTCTTGTGGGGTCTTTGTCTGGTTTAGGTACCAGGGTGATGCTAGCCTCATAGACTGAGTTAGGGACAGTTCTCTCCTCTTCATTTTTTGGAAAAGCTTAAGAAGGATTGGCATCACTTGTTCTGTAAATGTTTGGTACAATTCCCCAGGGAAGCCATCTGGTCCCAGACTTTTCTGTATTGGGGGGGTTTTGATATTGCTTTGATCTCTTCACATGTTATGTGTCTGTTGAAGTCTTGTCTTTCTTCTAGAGTTAATTATTTTACTCTCTATGAATTTGTTATCTGTAAATGTCTTTAATCCTATAACATTCTTAACATTCTTCAGCTGAGTGGCTTTAAAGTGGGTTTGTATAGAAGAAGGTGAATAGCACAGAAACCGATGAGGTAAGAGTTCTAGGAAGAATAGTTTTGCCACATTCGAGAAGTGTTGCTGAAAGGGGTGTATTTTCTTAAGTGTGAATGTTTATTTGAGAATTCCCTGAATTCAAAATATAGCCACAGAGCTGTGTGCCTGCGTTCTTTTTTCCTTTTACCGATCTTTCTTTACTTTCCCAAAGGTGTCTGCAACATGGACTCACAGACTCTAACACATGTCTCCGAATTCCTCCTGCTGGGCCTCTCAGAAGATCCAGAACTGCAGCCCCTCCTCTTTGGAATGTTCTTGTGCCATGTACCTGCTCGCCATGCTCAGGAACCTGCTCTTCATCTTGGCTGTAGGCTCTGATCTCCACCTCCACACTCCCATGTACTTCTTCCTCTCCATCATTTCTGACTTTGGTTTCACTCTTGTTACAAGCCCAACGATGCTTATGGATATCCACACACATCACAGAATTATATCCTATGTCAACTGCCTGATTCAGTTGTCTTTGTTAGTTTTTTTGGATGTACGCACAATCTATTCCTTACAGTGATGGCGTATGACCAGTTTATGGCCATTTGTCAACCACTTCACTACCCAGTCATCATGAAACCCCACTTCTGTGGCTTGTTGGTTTTGGTGTCTTTTTTTCTCAGCCTTTTGGACTCCCAGCTGCACTGCTTGATGGTGTCACAACTCACCTTCTGCACAGAAATGGAAATTCCTCGTTTCTTCTGTGACCCTTTTCAACTACTCTACCTTGCCTGTTCTGACACCACCATCAAAAACATACTAGTGTATTTTATTGGTGCCATCTTTGGTGGTGTTCCAGTCTCAGTGATCCTTTTCTCTTATACTCGAATTGTTTCCTCCATTCTGAGATTCCCATCATCAGGTGGGAGGTATAAAGCCTTTTCCACCTGTGGCTCTCACCTTTTAGTAGTTTGCTTATTTATGGAACATCTATTGGAGTATATCGGAGTTCAGCTGTCTCACCTTCTCTCGGGAGTGGTGCAATGGCCTCAGTGACGTACACCGTAGTCACCCTCATGTTGAACCCCTTCCTCTACAGCCTGAGGAACAGGGATATTAAAAGGGCTTTGCAGAGGTTCCTCAGCAGACCAGCATAATGTGCCATCTTTTTTGGTCTGTGGATTAGAATAGGCAGAACATGAAACATGTGGGGCTGGAAAGTATGCTCATTTGATGCCATAATTTTTGTAGATCTCTTGGTTTCCAACTCCCTTTATGTTTAATATCAGAATATTGAGTATTTGGCCCATTTTTTTTGAGAATTGGAAGATATTCTGGGATCTGTGGTACATCATAATATATGCCCAAATTGAGTCCTACAACATCTATGGAGACTTCTGTATTTGTCATCTATGACACAGGCATCCTGGTGAAATGCACAACTTCCTTAAAAATACAATCCATCACCCTTTCCACATGTCATGCCTATTTTCCATACAACATTTTTATCTGTTTATGCAGTTTAGGTGTAATAATGCTTGTTATTAGTCCTCAAACTTGGCTTCAGATTGGAATCATCTGGTGAACTTTAAAGATACTCATGCCTGAGTTGTACCACCAGGAATTCTGATTTATTTAGACTGAGGTGTGTAGTGAGCCAGAAAATTTTTCAAAGCACCCGAGGAGGTACCAGTGGGCAGGAAAGTTTGGAGACTACTTACCTAAATAAGACCATTTTTCAAAAATGACTAACATGCCTTGGTTCCTTTATTTCTCATGAGCAGATGCTGAAGTTCTTAAAGCAATCAGAGCTCACAAGTGGGAAGATATGAAAGAACTTCAGGCAATGCGATTTATCTCAATGTTCTTGTTAATATTTATTCAGATATCTTCTCCCTCCATACCATAGAGCTGGCCATATGTGCTGGATATTAAGCTCTTGTCTCTCTGCTCCAAACTCACCTTTATATACTATGCTTTGTGACGCTAGAGTAGAATTTTCCCAACCTTACTCTGGTTTTCCATCTGACTGTCTTGCAATGTTCCTCCAATAGTTGTCCTTAGAGATCACCACCCCCAATAAGCCAACCTTTTCACTATATTTTTATCCTTTGGCATGGTCACGACTTTCTGTAGGTTCTAGCTATTACTCTCCCTTTTTTATGCCTCACAGTCTTTCAATACTTATTTACCTAATTCCTATACTAAACAATGTTATTTAAAATTACTAGTGTGTTTTTTTCTTCTTGATTGAGCCTTGACTGATAAATTGTAACATGTGGAAGCATAATATGTTATCATGTCTGCAATTGTTGTTGTTGAATGCCATTGAATCGGTTCCAATGCATATTGACCCTATAAATAACAGAACAAAGCACTGCTCAGTCCTGAACCATCCTTACAGTCATTGCTATGTTTGAGCCCATTTTTGCAACCTCTGTGTCAATCCTTCTTTTCGAAGATCTTCCTCTTTTTCTCTGACCCTCTACTTTACCAAGCGTGATGTCTTTCTTCAGATACTGGTCCCTCCTAATAATATGTCCAAAGTAAATGAGACTGCCTTTTGGTATATGTACAGCTTCCACATGAGAACAGTTAAGAGTTCTGGAATTTCCATTCTTTGCAATGTTATTCATAATTTGTGATGATCCACACAGTCAAATGCCTTTGCACAGTCAATAAAACACTGATAAATATCTCTCTGGTATACTCTGTTTTCAGGCAAGATCCATCTGACATCAGCAGTGATATTCCTCATTCCTTGTCTCTTGTGAATCCAGCTTGAATTTCTGGCTGTCCTTGGTGATGTACTGCTGCAAACCCTTCTGAATTATCATCAGCAAAATTTTGCTTGTGTGTAATATTAATGATATTGTTCAATAATTTTCTGCATTCTGTTGTATCACCTTTATTCGGAATAGGCACAAATATGGATTTCTTCCACTCAATTGGCTAGGTAGCTGTTTTCCAATTTTCTTGGCATAGATGAGTGTGTGCTTCCAGCATTGCAACCATTTTTTGAAACATCTCAGGTGGTATTCTTCCTCCTCTGTCTTAGTCTAGAAACTTCAGTGAATTCTGCTCAGCATCATAGCAACATTCAATCCTCCACTTCCAGATGGGTGGGGGTGGCACATGAGGTGGATTGGCTGGGAATTTTACCCAGGTCTACAACATGGGAAGTGATAATTCTACCACTGCCCTCCTTGAGAGCTTTATAATGTTCTCCAATTCAAATGATTTTTTTTTTCTTAAAGAGAGTAGTATATTAAATATTCCATAAGTTTCCTTCATAAAGATATTTTACTGTCTTTCTGGATTTGTTATCTTAAAATGTCCTTAGTATTCTAACATTCTTTGGCCCAGTGTCCCTTATTGGAGGTGTATCAAAACAGAGGAGTAGCACAGAAACCAAAGAGGAAAGAGTTCTGAGAAGGCTGGGTTTGTCACAACTGAGAAATATTGCTGAAGGAGATTATGTTCATCAAATTTGTGTGCTTTACTTGTGACTTGCTTGAATCCTAAGTATAAAGCCAGTGCTGGGTTCCTGTATACTTGATTTTCACAACCCTCTTCTCTTTTCCTAAAGCTGTCTCAGCTAGGATGTTCTCTTTAGAGATAGAAACCTTAGATGAGTTATGGGTATAGTATTAGATTCTTGGTATGGAAATCCTTATTCTCCCTAAATCATTTGATGAATTCACTGAATTTTCTGATATTAAAATCACTTACTGACTCTTCAAATTAGAAAAAAAAGAGCCCAAATATCATATTAAAATATCTGCAATTTACCAGACAGAAGTGAGAATGCTGGTGTGATTCCTCTTGAGAAGGGGAAGGGCCCTGACCCACCTAGGAAATACTTTTTTCCTCCCTCATCCATTAGCAAGCCCTTAGAAATTGGGATAACCTAGATCAGTTGGGCTAATTGGGAGCTCTGTGAGTTGCATTCTCAATACTGTTTGAGAACAAATTATTAGCCAGTGTCTCCAGCCTTTCAGAGTAACCCTCCCAGTCTAGTAGGCTACATAAGTGTGTATCTTCCTCCCAGAGCTGTCATCCACATCAGGATGCCCATGCCTGAGTCTGTCTTCCTGCCACTCTTGAGGAAGAAGCCCCAGCCCTCATCTCCCACCAGTCAGGGGAGGACAAATGGATTCACACTCCTTGGCCATATTCCAGTGGAGTGCTGAGGGAGACAGGAACACAGGAGGGACTGTGAAGAGAATTGTTATTCATCATCGCGACCGACAGCACAGTTGGCATAGTCAGAATGGAGGGCCCAGAATAAAAAGTTTCAGCTATGTAGCTTAGGAAGTTTATGTTTTTTTGTACTCTGGGTATCTGAGGACTCACTTTCAGACTTCTGTACTTCTCTAACACCATTTCTAGCTTCCATAGACATTGCCACCATCGTAGCAGGAAATAATGTCCCTCTAAACTGTCCCTAAAAGCCAAAAAAAAAAAAAAAAAAATCTGGTGCCATCAAGTCGATTCCAACTCATAGGACCCATAGGACAGAGAAGAACTGCCCCATAGGGTTTCCATGGAGTGCCTGGTGGATTTGAACTGCTGCCCTTTTTGTTAGCACCTGTAGCTCTTAACCACTACACCACCAGGGTTTCCAAACTTTCCCTAAGCACTCCTAAATGATCTTGAAGCTGAGGATTGCCTTAGTCATCTAGTACTGCTATAACAGAAATACCACAAGTGTATGGCTTTAACAAAGAGTAATTTATTCTCTCACAGTCAAGTAGGCTACAAGTGCAAATTCAGGGCATCAGCTCTAGGAGAAGGCTTTCTCTCTCTGTCGGTTCTAGAGGAAGGTCCTTGAGATGCATCGGTCTTCTCATGGTCTGGGAGCATCTCAGCACAGGAACCTCGGGTCCAAAGGATGAGCTCTGCTCCTGGTACTGCTTTCTTGGTGGTATGAGGTTCCCATGTATCTCTACTTGCTTCTCTCTTTTATATCTCAAAAGAGATTGGCTCAAGGCACTATCCAAACTTGTATACCTCATCAGTATAACTGCTGCTAATCCATCTTATTAGAGCATAGTGAATTTACATTAGATCATGTGTTGAATTTACAACATGTAAGGAAACCACATCAGATTACAAAATGCTACACAATTATACAATACTGGGAATCATGACCTAGCCAAGATGACAGACATTTTTAGGAAACACAATTCAATCCATGACAAGGATGGTGATAATGATGGTGATAATGAAAATAACTACAATATAACCAAACTGTATTGGGGGTTTCCTGGCACCAAGCTCTGAACTGTGTTATGTAACATTTTTTCATTTCATCTGCAGAATCATCCCAAGATATCAGTGTACAGATTATTATTATTTTATAGGTTAGGAATGGAGCACAACAATTTTATTTGTTTTAATCAAGTTTTGGTGTCAAAAGAAGTGAATCCAGGTTTGAATCTGGATAGTGAGACTCCATTCACAGGGTGCCACAATCAGGTTGTGAATCAGACCATTTTAATTCATAGAGTTTTCACTGGCTGAATTGTGGACCTCCACGGAAGCCTATTCAACATCATAGCAACACGCAAGCCTCCACCTAGTGAAGGATGGTGGATGTGCATGACGTGCATTGGCTGAGAATGGAACCCAGTCTTCCACATGAAAAGTGAGAATTCTACCACTGAACTACCACTGCCCCTTATCACTGGGCCAAAAAGCAAACCCATTACTATCAAGTTGATTTTGACTCATAGCAACACTTCAGACAGAGGAGAACTGCCTCATAGGGTTTCCAAGGCTGTAATCTTTATGGAAGCTGACTGCCACATGTTTTTCCTGCAGAGTGGCTGGTGAGTTCTCAACCACTGGGATATCAGGGATTCTTATCACTAGGCAATTAGCCAATATTCTAACCTGTCAGCCCAACTTCCTATCATCACTTCCCACGTCATCCTCAGTGAAGTGCTCAGAGGAGAAAAGATTGAGTCTTATTCATTTTTGCTTCCCTACATCCTACACCAAGCTTGGCACAGCATAGGCCACCAAAACAACGTATCTCTTAAATAGGGATTATTGCTTTTAGTTCACAGGAACAAAGTATAGTCACTATGACTTCCACACACTGGGTGCTCTTCTATCTGTTCTCTCCTCCCTTCCTGGGCTGTCCAGTAGTACTATCGAGATGAAAGGGGCTCAGTTGTTTCCCTCCAACCTCTCTGCCTGGATCACCAGGAAGGAGAAATGGAAGGTTAGAGTATCTATCGGCTGGGTTCCCTGTGAATGGAGTCTCACTGCCTGGAGACTTAGATAAGATAAAACAGGGTTTATGTGTGTTTCTGTCAGGAATTTTCTATGGTACCTATTATTTTTCATTAAATAGGATTGGCAATATTATATTTAATAATTGGTAGATTATCCTAAAAATGAAAATAGATTTTAAAAAAGTTAGAAACAGAAGGGGAAGAAATATCTTACTGTGTGGACTGAGACACATTTTAGGATTTCAATTTATTTATGCTTGAGTTTTCTGAGATAAGATAGGCTTTAACCTCTCTGCAATATAATTGAAAACAAAGTGATTGAATTTTCATTCCATTGTGTTTCATCAATAAACCTGCTACTGCAGTAATCATTCAAACTCTGGTTAAAAAACCACGATTGAATATTAAGTGCTAAACTTCCAGCGGATGAAACATATGGGACTCAGACCTTGCTCTCCCGACTTCCATCCCAGGCTATGTCCCCACCACCATAGGTGAATGCTTGTTTTTCTTGTTGCACCTGCTTTGGTTAAAGATGAGCAAACAGAGGCAGAAACATCAATTCCTTTTCTTGGGATTTGGTGAGTTCTTCTGAAATTAGTTGAATGAGGCCATGGTTTATAGGAGTATTTGTGGCATGGATATTGTGGATCACAGGGTTTTCTATGAGTAGCAATTCATTTTAGAGCCCACTTTGGAAATCCGAGATATGGAAATACTATTTGGCACAGTGGTTAAGAGCTTGGTGGCTAACCAAAAGGTCTGCGGTTTGAATCTACTAGCTGCTACTTGGCAACCATATGAGGGCAGCTCTACTCTGTCCTATTGGGTCACTATGATTCAGAATCAACTGGATGGCAACGGGTGTGGTTTTGTTTTCTTTTTATAAACATGGGAATTTAATATGGATCTATCATGGAATGATGAGTATTCCTAGCTAGACTCCAGGGATATTTGTGATTCTATACCTTGTGATGCAGTGGTTATGCTCTTGGCTGCTAACCAAAGGTCAGTTGTTCGAACCCACCAGCTGCTCCACAGGAGAAAGATATGGCAGTTGGCTTGATAAAGATTACAGCCTTGGAACCCCTATGGGACGGTTTTACTCTGTCCTTTAGGGTCCCTATGAGTTGGAATCGACTCAACAGCAATGGGTTATATACCTTGATGATAAGAGCATGTGGTTGATTTTTCTACTGGGAAAGCAAATGCTGACAATTAATAGAAAACTTCAATACACATTGATTGTCACAACTCAAACAACTATCGTTCATTCATGTATCTTATAGAAATTCTCACTTGTGTGAATGGAGAGAGGCATAAGGATTTTCATAGGATTGTCCTAATAAGAAATTGAAAAATAAAGTGAAATTCATTCACCAGGTGATACTATGTATTATTTAAACTAGATTTTAGCCAGATGAATGAGCTTCACATAGATATTTAAAATACATTGTTGTGGTAAATGACATTTCAAGGATACAATATGTGTAGTATAGTGCTATTTAGGTAAGTTTTTAAGAAAACTGTTTACGGATATATAAATCAATACTAACATTGTGGAAACATTGTCAGGTAAATGTTGTTGCTGTTGTTAGGTGCCATTGAGTGGGTTCTGATTCATAGCGACCCTATGTACAACAGAACAGAACACAGTCTGCTCCTGAGCCATCATAATAATCATTGTTATTCTTGAACCCATTGTTGCAGCCACTGTGTCAATCCATCTTGTTGAGGGTCTTCTTTTTTTTCACTGACTGTCTACTTTGCCAAGCATGATGTCCTTCTTCAGGGTCTGGTCCCTCCTGATAACATGTCCAAAGATGAAGTCTCCCCATCCTTGCCTCGAAGGAACATTCTGACTGTAATTCTTTCAAGATAGATGTGTTCATTCTTTTGGTAGTCCAAGGTATAGTCAGCATTCTTTGCCAAGACCGCAACTCAAAGGCATCAGTTCTTCTTCAGTCTTCCTTATTCATTGTCCAGCTTTCACATGCATATGAGAAACACCATGGCTTGGGTTAGGTGCCTCTTAGTCTTCACGGTGACATCTTTGCTTTTTAACACTTTAAAGAGGTCTTTTGCAGCAGAATTGCCCCACGCAATGTGTTGTTTGATTCCTTGACTGCTGCTTCCATGGGTGTTAATTGTGGATCCAAGTAACGTGAAATCCTTGACAATGTCAATCTTTTCTCCATTTATCATGATGTTGCTTATTGGTCCAGTTGTGAGGATTTTTGTCTTCTCTATTTTGAGGTATAATCCATACTGAAGGTTGTAGTCTTTGATCTTCATAAGTAAGTGCTTCAAGTCCTTTTCACATTCAGCATGATGACAAGGTTGTATCATCTGCATAAAGCAGGTTGTTAATGAGTCTTCCTCCATCCTGATGACCCATTTTTCCTCATATAGTCCAGCTTCTTGGATTATTTGCTCAGCATACAGATTGAATAAGTATGGTGAAAGGATATAACCCTGATGCACACCTTTCCTGACTTTAAACCATGCAGTATTCCCTTGTTCTGTTTGAATGACTGCCTCTTGATCTATGTACAGTTTCCTCATGAGCACAATTAAGTGTTCTGGAATTCCCATTCTTTGCAATGTTGTCCATAATTTGTTGTGATCCACACAGTCGAATGCCTTGGCATAGACAGTAAAGGGCAGATAAACATCTTTCTGGTATTCTCTGCTTTCAACCAGGATCCTTCTGACATCAGCAATGATATCCTTCATTCCATGTCCTCTTCTGAATCCTGCTTGAATTTCTGGAGGTTCCCTGTTGAAGTACTGCTGTAACCACTTTTGAAAGATCTTCAGCAAAATTTTACTTGTGCGTGATTTTAATGATTTTGTTTGACAATTTCTGCATTCTGTTGGATCAGTCAGGTAAGTATTTCCACTAAATTCATGTCAGTGGTTGCCTTTTAGGATGGATGTTCTCAAGAATGGGATCAGCAGGGTTAGGAGGAAACTTAATTGTTAACGGGAATCTTTTAAATCTCTATAAAGTATGAGTTCTGAATCAAATATTATTAAACATTTACATATTTAATAGGGGCAGTGGGTATTAATGATAATAATAATAGCTAACCGTAATGGAGCACTTTCTAAGTGTATGGCAATAGTCTAAGGCAGCGATTAACACTTGCTGTACATTACGGTCACCAAGGACTTCATGTACTGGGATTCTGATTTAACTGGTTCTAGGTTGTGTCTGGAGCCCTGGTGGCACAGCGGTTAAGAGCTATAGCTGCTATTCAAAAGGTTGGCAGTTTGAATCCACCAGCCCCTCCTTGGAAACCCTATGTAACAGTTCTACTTTTTCCTACAGGCTCGCTATGAGTTGGAATCGACTTGACGGCAAGGAGTTTTTTGTTGGTTAGGCTGTGGCTAGGGTGTCTGCATATTTAAGAGATTCACAGGTAATTATAATGATCAACCAGGTTTGAGAACTAGTATACACACATACACACATGAACCAGTACCAGTTTCTGCTGAATTGACTCTAACTCATGGTGACTCCATGTGTGTCAGAGTAGACTTGTGCGCTATAGGGTTTTCAATAACTCATTTTTTAGAATTAAAATTGGATTTTCTTCTGATGAGACTCTGAGTGGATTAGAATCTCCAACCTTTCAGTTAGCAGCCAAGAGTATTAACATTTTGCATCACTCAATAACATAAGTATATTATTTAATTTAATTTCTTACAACTACCCTATCTGTAGGGTACCAAAACAAAACATTGCCTTCGAGTCAGATCTGACTCATAGCTACCCTGTAGGTTCCATTATTTTCGCCATTTTACAGATGACAAAACTACCCAGGTATTCATGATATTAATTTCCTTACTTTCATCTTTTGCATTTTTCCCAAATTACATCACACTGCTACCTGCCAAGAGAGATGAAGGCCTGAGTTACATCTAGAGATCTTAATTAGAATGGCAATCCCAATAACAGGAAGGATTAACTTGGAAAGCTATGAACTAGGCATGAGATGGCTGGGTTTCAGATAGGCTTTGGGATCCCTCATGGTCCTGAATTCCTCAACTGTAAATACACTGGGTTGGATTTGATGAAAAAACAAATGCTTTAAATGTTTAAGATTAGAAACATAGTTAAGCACTTTTACCAAGCCTCTAAAAATGGTGACAACAAGAGCAAAGAGTGGCCTCTAAGACAAGATGTTTCCCTGAGATTGTGTAGGGTTAACACAAATAACCCTGCACAAAATCAAAATGAAATGAAAAAATGAGAACACTATTCATTAGCAGTTAATTACTATTTAATAATTGACAGGTGAGTTGCACTGAATATAATTTTGAATCAGCTATGTTGTATGGTTTTGTGCATTTAGCAAAACCATATTTATCAAAACATGAAGGGCACTAAAGCCAAAGTTAGGATTTATACTTGAAAAGATTTTTCAGAGACAACCCATACATTCGAGTGAGAATTCACTTCAAAGGAGGATGTATGTCAGGATAGAGAACAATGATGGAAACGCATGAAAAATAAAATGCATATAAAAATGTTATTTGGTTAAGAAAGCTGCTGGGTGGTACAGTTAAACGCTCAGCTGCTAACTGAAAAGTTGGTGGTTCAAACACACCCAGTGACTCCATGAGAGAAAAACTCTTGTAATCTTTCTTGTGATTGGCTCTTGTAATGATTACAGCCTAGGAAACCCTGTGGGGCAGTTCTACACTGTCACATGAGATCACTATGAATCGGAATCTACTCAATGGCACCTAAGAACGACAATAACTGAAAGTTTGGCAGTTTGAACCTACCCATTGACACCTCGGAAGAGAGGTCTGTCGATGTCCTTCTATAAAGATTACAGCCAAGAAAACCCTATGGAGCAGTTCTACTCTTAACACGTGGCGTTGCTATGAGTCAGAATTGATGCTGGGAACAGTTTTGGGTTTTGGTTAAGAACATTTGATTTTAATTTAGAGTCCAGTTTATGTGGTTCTAGTTGTTGTGAATACTCTGCAGAGTTAGGATGGACCCCCCCCCCATTCCCCCAAATTTGGTTCAAATGTTGAGGTGGCTGGGGCCACACTCACACACTAAGAGTGTATGAAAAGGTTTATTACACATGTAAGGACACAAGGGAGACCGGGGCAGGCTCCCATCCTGGTCCAAATGTGACTTGAGAGATCAAAAAAGTACCTGGCTGGAATTTTTATTGTGGTTATGGGTGGATCTTGACTGAGGGTTCTAAGATACCAGCAGGGGCATGCCAGCGCTGAAAGAAGGAGCATCTGGGCTGTCTTATCAGTTTGCCCAGAGGTGAGGCAGAAGGCAGGGGGGAGGGAGGCTAAGGTTTAAGAGCAGCTAAACATGTAAAAAAATGAAGGCAGACATTTCATTACATAGTTCTTATAGGGTGTTTCTAAACAGTCAGAATGAAAGGAATTTATTGCACTGCATTTTGAAAAAATAATTTTACAGCTACTTAAAACACCAACAAAAAAAACCTGTTGCTATTGTTGAGTCAACACTGACTCATAGTGACCCTACTGGACATAGTAGAACTGTCCCATAGGATTTCCAAGAGTGTAATCCTTATGGAAACAGACTCCTCCATCTTTCCTCCCCAGAGAGGCTTGTTAGAACCACAGACCTTTCAGTAAGCAGAAGAGCGGTTAACCACTGCACCACCATGGCTCCTTAACAGCGACTTAAAAACCCGTTTCTATGGAGTGGATTCTGACTCATAGTGACCCTATAGGACAGAGTAGAAATGCCCTGTAGAGTTTCCAAGGCTGCAGTCTTTACAGAAGCAGACTGCTACAACTTTCTTCTGCAGAGTGTCTTGTGGCTTTGAACTACTGACGTTTTGGTTAGCAGCCCAGGCCTTTAAACACTATACCACCAGGGCTCCTTTACAGCTACTTGTTGTTGTTGTTGTTAGGTACCATCGAGTTGATTTTGACTCACAGCAGCCCTGTGTACAACAGAAAGAAACACTGCTTGGTCCTGTGCCATCCTCACAATCGTTGTTATGGTTGAGCTCATTGTTGCAGCCTCTGTGTCAATCCATCGTTGAGGGTCTTCCTCTTTCTTGCTGACTGTCCACTTTACCAAGCATGATGTCCTTCTCCAGGGACTGATCCCTCCTGATAACATGTCCAAAGTCTGTGAGATGTAGTCTTGCTATCCTTGCTTCTAAGTAGCATTCTGGCTGTACTTCTTCCAAGACAGATTTGTTCGTTCTTTTGGTAGTCCGTGGTATATTCAGTATCTTTTGCCAACATCACAATTCAAAGTTATCAATTCTTCTTCAGTCTTCCTTATTCATTGCCAGCCAGCTTTCACATGCATATGAAGAGATTGAAAACACCATGGCTTGGGTCAGGCACCCTGTCATGATTTGAATTATGTCCCCCCAAAAATGTGTATGTCAGTTTGTCTGGGCCATGATTCCTGGTACTGTGTGATTTTCCTATATGTTGTAAATCCTGCCTCTATGATGTTAATGAGGGAGGATGGGTGGCAGTTGTGTTAGTAAGGCTGGACTGGATCTACGAGACTGGATTGTGTCCAGAGGCAATGTCTTGAGATATAAAAGACAGAAGTGAGCAGTGAGACAGGGGGACCTCATACCATCAAGAAAGCAGTGCTGGGAGCAGAGCGCGTCCTTTGGACTGGGGTCCCTGTCAGGGGAACACCAAAGAGAAGAAGGCCGACAGAGAGAAAAAGATTTCCCCTGGAGCTGACACCCTGAATTTGGACTTTTAGCCTACTTTACTGTAAGGAAATAAACTTCTCTTCATTAAAACCATCCACTTGTGGTATTTCTGTTACAGCAGTACTAGATGACTAAGACACACACCTTAGTCTTCAAGGTGAAATCTTTGCTTTTCAATACTTTAAAGAGGTCTTTTGCAACAGATTTGCCCAATGCAACGTGTCTTTTGATTTCTTGACTTCTGCTTCCATGGGTCTTGATTGTGGATACCAGGAAAAAGAAATCCCTGATAACTTCAATCTTTTCTCAATTTATCATGATGTTGCTTATTGGTCCAGTTGTGAGGATTTTTGTTTTCTTCATATTGAGGTATAATTTATTCTAAAGTCTGTGGTCTTTGATCTTCATCAGTAAGTGCTTCAAGTTCTCTTCCCTTTCAGCAAGGAAGGTTGTGTCATCTGCATAACATAGGTTGTTAACAAGTTTTCCTCCAATTCTAATGCTGTGTTCCTCTTCATATAGCCCACCTTCTCAGATTCTTTGCTCAGCATACAGATTGAGTAAATATGATGAAAGGATACAACCCTGACACACACTTTACCTGACTTTAAAGCAAGCAGCACCTCCTTGTTTTGTTTGAATGACTGCCTCTTGATCTACGTATAGGTTCCTCATGAGCACAGTCAAGTCTTCTGGAATTCTCATTCTTCACAATGTTACCCATAATTTGTTATGATCCACACAGTCGAAAGCCTTTGCATAGTCAATAAAACACAGGTAAGAATCTTTCTGGTATTCTCTGCTTTCATGTAGCATCCATCTGACATCAGCAATGATATCCCTGGTTCCATGTCCTCTTCTGAATCCTGTTTGAATTTCCTGCAGTTCCTTGTTAAATATACTGCTGCATCTGCTTTTGAATGATCTTCAGTAAATTTTACTTGCGTGTGATATTAATGATATTGTTTGATAATTCCTGCATTTGGTTGGATCACCTTTCTTGGAATAGGCATAAATACAGATCTCTTCCAGTTGGTTGGCCAGGTTGCTGTCTTCCAAATGTCTTGGCATAGACAAATGAGCACTTCCAGCACTGCATCCGTTTGTTGAAACATCTCACTTAGTATTCCATCAATTCCTGGAGCTTTGTTTTTTTGCCAGTGTCTTCAGTGCAGCTTGGACCTCTTCCTTCAATATCATTGGTTCCTGATCATATGCTACCTCCTGAAATGGTTGAATGTTGACCAATTCTTTTTGGTACAGTGACTCTGTGTATCCTTTCCATCTTCTTTTGATGTTTCCTGTGTCGTTTAATATTTTCCCCATAGAATCCTTCACTATTGCAACTCGAGGCTTGAATTTTTTTCTTCAGATCTTTCACCTTGAGAAATGCTGAGCATGTTCTTCCCTTTTGGTTTTCTATCTCCAGGTTTTTGCACATGTCATTATAATGCTTTATGTTGTCTTCTTGAGCTGCCTTTTGAAATCTTCCATTCAGCTCTTTTATTTCATCATTTCTTCCTTCTGCTTTAGCTACTTAATGTTCAAAAGCAAGTTTCAGAGTCTCTTCTGACATCCATTTTGGTCTTTTCTTTCTTTTTAATGTATGATGTCCTTGATGTCATACCACAACTGGTTGATCTTTGGTCATCAGTGTTCAATGCATCAAATCTGTTCTTGAGATGGTCTCTAAATTGATCTATGCTCAAGATCACACTTTGGCTCTAATGGACTTGTTCTAATTTTCTTCAGTTTCAACTTCAACTTGCATATGAGTGATTAATGGTCTGTTCCACAGTGGGCCCCTGGCCTTATTCTGTCTGATGATATTGAGTATTTCCATCATCTCTTTCCACAGATGTAGTTGATTTGATTCCTGTGTAATCCATCTGGCAAGTTCCAGGTGTATAGTCACCATTTATGTTGGTGAAAAAAGGTATTTGCAACGAAGAAGTCATTGGTCTTGCAAAAATCTATCATACAATCTCGACATCATTTCTATCACCACAAGGCCATATTTTCCAGGAAAGATTTGCATCAAAGTTGTATCCTTTCATCATATGTAGTCAAACTATATGCTGAGGAAATAATCCAAGAAGCTGGATCATATGAAGAAGAAGGCAGCATCAGGATCGGAAGTAGACTCATTAACAACCTGAGTTATGTAGATGATGTAAACTTGCTTGCTGAAAGCTAGAGGTCTTGAAGTTCCTACTGATGAAGATCAAAGGCTATAGCCTTCAGTACAGTTTACACCTCAATATGAAGAAAAAAAAATCCTCGCAACTGGACCAATAAGCAACATCATGATAAATGGAGAAAAGATTGAAGTTGTCAAGGATTTCCTTTTACTTGGATCCACAATCAACACCCATAGAAGTAGCAGTCAAGAATCAAAGGACGAATTGCTTTGCGTAAATCTGCAAAAGACCTCTTTAAACAGTTAAAAAGCAAAGATGTCACTTAGAGGACTGAGGTGCACCTGAACCAATCAATATTATTTTCAGTAGCCTCATATGCGTTCAAAAGCTGGACAATGAATAAGGAAGACTGAAGAAGAATCGATGCCTTTGAGTTATGGTGTTGGCGAAGAATGTTGAATATATCATGGACTGCCAAAAGAACAAACAAATTTGTCTTGGAAGAAGTACAGCCAGAATGCTCCTTAGAAGCAAGGATGATGAGACTTTGTCTCATGTACTTTGGACATATTATCAGGAGGGACCAGTCTTTGGAGAAGGATATCATGCTTGGTAGAGAGTGAGAGAAAGAGAGGAAGATGCTCAATGAGATGAACTGACCAGGTGTCTGCAAGATGGGCTCAACATAGCAATGATAGTGAGGATGGCACAAGACCAGGTAGTGTTCACTTCTGTTGTACATAAGGTTGCTATCAGTCGGAATCAACTTGACAGCAACTGACAACAATAATTTTTTTAAAATCTTAATCCTAGTGGTTGCACAATGGTTAGGTGCTTAACTGCTAACCTAAATGTTGGCTGTTTGAACCCACCCAGTGGCTCCAAGGTAGAAAGATATGACAATCTATTCCTGGAAATATTACAACCTAGAAAACCCTATGGGAGAGTTCTGCTCTGTTAACGTGGAATTGCTATGGGTTGAAATCTACTTGATGGCACCTAACAACAACAGTAATGTCCAATGAAGTTGAGCAACTTTTCATGTGCTTGTTAGCCATTTGTATGGCCAAGGTTTTGCCCATTTTTCGTTGTTTTTTTTGTCTCTTTCTTGCTAAATTGTAGGCGTTCTTTGTCTATTCTGGCTATTAAGCTCTTATCTCATATATGGTTCCCAAAATTTTTTTCCTTGTCTCTTCACTTTGTTAATAAAGTCCTTTGATGCACAGAGGTTTTTAATTTTGATGAGATCTCATTTGTCTTTTTTGTTTTTTGTTACTTGTGCTTTTGGTATCATATCTAAGAATCTGTTGTTGAAGACTAGGTCCCAAAGCATTATCCCTATGATCTTTTTCTAAGAGTTTTATGGTTTTAGGTCTAGTTTTTAGGCCATTGATCCATTTTGACTTAGTTTTCATATGTGGTATGAAGTATGGGTCTAACTTCGTTCTTTTACATGTGTAAATCCGGTTGTCCCAGCACCGTTTATTAAAGAGACTATTCTTTCCCCATTTGATGGGTTTAATAAGCTTCTCAAAGATTAATCAACCATAGATATGTGTGCTCATCTCTGGTCTCTCAATTCTATTCCATTCGTCTATATGTACATCATTATATGAGTCCAGACTATTTTGACTACTGTAGCTTTAAAATAGGTTTTGAGATGGGGATGTGTGAATCCTCCTACTCTGTACTTCTTTTTCAATATTGCTTTGGCTATTCTGAGCCCTTTGCAGTGCTATATGAATTTCACGTTTAACTTTTCCATTTCTGCAAAGAAAGGTGTTGGAATTTTGGTGGGTATTGCATTGAATCTATAGATTGCTTTAGGTAGTATTGACATCTAGACAATATTAAGTCTTCAGATCCATGAGAATGGAATGTCCTTCCATTTATTTGAGTGATCTTTAACTTCTTTCAGTAATGTTTGTAAATTTCAGTATACAAGTCTAAACCTTTATAGTTAAATTTATCCCTAGGTATTTTATTCTTTTAGAAGCTGTTGTAAATAGAATTGTTTTGTTAATTTCCTTTCTGATATTTTGTTCCTGATGTACAAAAACATAACTGATTTTTCTCTGTTGACTTCATATCCTGACACTTCGATGAATTCATTTATTGTGGATCTCTGGGGTACAGAAAGTCCCCAGGTGATGAGTATTTGACTTACGGAAAACCTGTACTTGCCCTTTGATGGTATTTAAATTTGCCCTCACTTTGCAACAATTGAAACTACCCCTACTGGCAACATATTCTTCATCACAGTTCTTCACTTTCTGCATGTGCAGCTTTTAGATAATGGAATACACTTGGATCCTTTTCTTGCAACACAGTGAAGCTAAATAAGAACTGTATGCATCTGTTCCCACTTACCCACAAATTTGACTTAAAGACACACTTAAGAATGGATCTTGTTTGTAACCTTGGACTGCCTGTATTCTATACATAGGAAAGATAGCTGCAAAAGGGATAGTTTTAGTTCTTCCTTCCCAATTTGGATGGCCTTTGCTTCTTTTTCTTGTTTAATTGCTCCAGTTAGATCTTCTAGCACAATATTGAATAGCAACGGTGAGAGCAGGTGTTGAATTTTGTCAAAAGCCTTTTCTACCTCGAATGAGATGATTATATGGTTCTTTGCCTTTGTTCTATTGATGTGGTGTATTACACTGACTGATTTTCTAATGCTGAAACCACCTTGCATTCCTAGGATAAATCTCACTCGATCATCGTGTATAATCCTTCTAACATGTTTTATGGATTCAGTTTGTTAAGTATTTTGTTGGGATTTTTGTGTATATATTAATGAGAGATATTGGTCTGTGGAGCCCTGGTGGTACAGTGGTTAAAATATCGCTGTTCATCAAAAGGTCAGCAGTTCAAATCCACCAGCCACTTCTTGGAAACGGTATGGGGCAGGCCTTCTCTCTCCTACAGAGTTGCTATGAGTCAGAATCGACTCAAAGGCAATGGGTTTGGTTTCAGTTTTGGTATTGGTCTATAGTTTTATTTTCTCGTGGGGTCTTTGTCTGGTTTTGGTAACAGTGTGACGCTAGCCTCATAGAATGAGTCAGGGACAATTCTCTCTTTTTATTTTTTGGAAATGTT
Source organism: Dugong dugon (assembly GCA_030035585.1). Lineage (NCBI taxonomy): Eukaryota > Metazoa > Chordata > Mammalia > Sirenia > Dugongidae > Dugong > Dugong dugon. The sequence continues at coordinate 12,941,051 of CM057462.1, read as the reverse complement.
AAAGAAGGATTGGCGTCACTTGTTCTGTAAGTGTTTGGTAGAATTCCCCAGGGAAGCCATCTTGGTCCTGGACTTTTCTGTGTTAGGAGGTTTTTGGTATTGCTTTGATGTCTTCACTACTTATGTGTCTGTTGAAGTTTTGTGTTTCTTCTAGAGTTGATTATTTTACTGTCTTTATGAAGTTGTTTTCTGTAAATGTCTGTGATGGTTAAGACTGTATGTCAACTCGGCTAGACCATTATTCTCAGTGTTTTAGCAGTTGTATAACGTGGTGTTCACCCCCATGATGGAACCTGCTGAGTGGTACTGGTGGAGGCGGGGCCTGTGGCAGCTCACCGCCCTCTCAGTTTCATCTCTCCGCCTTCTGCCGGTTACCTTCTGTCTGCTCGCCTTGCCAAGGTTTTTGGGATTGTTCCAGACTCAGCAGCTGCCTCTTGTTGTCTCACCTCCGGTTCGTGGGACTTGAGCTAGCAGCTTACCTGTTGATCTCGGAATTCGTTGAATTTCTCAGCCTGCAAGAAAGAGTCCGGTTCCCCGACCTGCCGACCTTGGGTTCACCAGCCCGTGCAGCTAGGTGAATCAGGAGAAACCTGATTGTCCTGTCTGTTGATCTTGGAATTCACTGACCTTCACAGCCTGTGAGTGGGAGCCCCTCTCCGACCTGCCAACCTTGGGTTCACCAGCTTCTGCGGCTACGTGAACTGGGAGAGGCCTCTACCCTGATCTGTGGACTTGGGATGTTTTAGCCTCTACAATTGCATGAGCTATTTCCTTGTTATAAATACCTCTCTCTATATATTTATACGCTTCACTGGTTTTGCTTCTCTAGAGAACCCAGCCTAAGACATTTGGTACCGGGAGACAGAATTTGGTACTGAGAGTGGGGTGCTTCTCTAACAGATACCTAAAATGTGGAAGCGGTTTTAAAACTGTGAATGGATAGAAGTGCAGCAGTGACAGAGGACCAGCAGCAGCAGAGAACCTACAGCAGCAGAGAAGCAGCAGCAGCAGAGAACCAACTGCAGCAGAACCAGGAGACCGGTGAAAGACGGTGCTGGAGCTGACCCATGGAGCAAGAGAGCTGAGCGCCTGTGCGCAGAAGGCTTCCTGGCGTGCCTCCAGGCACTTACCAGTGGATCTAATGAGCTTTGGAACACTTGCCACAGCAGGGCAGATGTGGGCGTGAGGACCGAGGGCTGAGAGGCCATAGGAAGCAGAAGCTGAAGAGGCAAGCGACACAAGAAGCCGAGCAGCTTCAGCCTCAAAAGGTATGGCCATGACCTCAGGGGTTTCAAAGGGTGGAGCCATGGCCTCTGGTGTTTCTAAGGGTGGAGTTGTCACTCCGATGGACTACGAGAATTGTGCGCCTAAAGCCAAGGGAGCAGAGTTGCTGTCCCAGTGGGCCTGGAAGGCGGAGCTGAAGCCCAGGGCCGAGGGGCCTCCACTCAAAATCCAGAGACTGTGGCCAATACCTAGAGTCTGGAGGGCAGGGCTACTGGGTAAATTGTCTCAGAGAACAGAAGATTATTTTCAAAGCCTTGAGGGCTAATGTGATGTGTTCTGCTGACTTGCTTGGTGCCTGTTATCACTTCTTTTCCTCTAGTTTCTCCCATTTGTAATGGAGATATCTAGCTTGTGCCTGTTCTTGTATTCTAGATTTCACAGATAAAGAGGAATTTTTGCATTTTGGACTTGGAGTTAAGACTTTTGCTATGATATGATGGGGTGAATATGTTTTCCATGTTGCAAGGATGTGATTTTTTGGGGACCAAAGGGTGGAATGTCATGGTTTGAATTATGTCCCCCCAAAAAATGTGTGTATCAGTTTGTCTGGGCCATGATTCCTGGTACTGTGTGATTTTCCTATATGTTGTAAATCTGCCTCTATGATGTTAATGAGGGAAGATGAGTGGCAGTTGTGTTAGTAAGGCAGGACCTGATCTACAAGACTGGATTGTGTCCTGAGGCAGTCTCTTGAGATATAAAAGAGAAGTGAGCAGTGAGACAGGGGACCTCATAACATCAAGAAAGACGTGCCAGGAGCACAGAGCGTCCTTTGGACAGGGGTCCCTGCGTGGAGAAGCTCCTAGTCCAGGGGAACACTGAAGAGAAGAAGGACGACAGAGAGAAAAAGCCTTCCCCTGGAGCTGACGCTCTGAATTTGGACTTTTAGACTACTTTGACTGTGAGGAAATAAACTTCTCTTCGTTAAAACCATCCACTTGTGGTATTTCTGTTATGGCAGCACTAGATAACTAAGACAATGTCTTTAATCTTCTAACATTCTTCACTTGAGTTCTCTAAAGTGGGTTTGTATAGAAAAGGGTGAATAGCATAGAAACCAATGAGGAAAGATTTCTAGGAAGAATAGTTTTGCCACAGTTGAGAGATGTTGCTGAAAGGGGTGTATGGTCTTAAGTGTGAATGCTTTACTTGTGAATTTCCTAAATTCAAAATACAGACCAAGGGCTTGCTGCCTGTTTTCTTGTTTCATTTTATTTCCCAGAGGTGTCTCTGCAACATGGACCCACAGAATCTAACACGTGTATCTGAATTCCTACTCTTGGGCTTGTCAGAGGATCCAGGACTGCAGCCCCTTCTCTTTGGAATGTTCCTGTCCATGTACCTGCTTACAGTGCTTGGGAACCTACTCTTCATCCTGACTGTGAGCTCTGACCCCCACCTGCACACATCTGTCCTTGGCTGACATTGGTTTCACCTCTGCCACAGTCCCAAAGATGCTATGGATATCCACACCCACCATAGAATTATATCCTATGTCATCTGCCTGAGTCAGTTGTCTTTTTTTTTAGTTTTTTTTTGGATGTATGGACAGTCGACTCCTTACAGTGATGGCCTATGACTGGTTTGTGGCCATTTGTCAACCCCTTCACTACCCAGCCATCATGAAACCCCACTTCTGTGGCTCGTTGGTTTTGGTGTCTTTTTTTTTCTCAGCCTTTTGGACTCCCAGCTGTACTGCTTGCTGGTGTCACAACTCACCTTCTGCATGGAAATGGAAATTCCTCATTTCTTCTGTGACCCTTCTCAACTACTCAACCTTGCCTCTTCTGACACCACCATCAAAAACATACTAGTGTATTTTATTGGTTCCAACTGTGGTGGTGGTCCAGTCTCAGTGATCCTTTTCTCTTATACCTGAATTGATCCCTCCATTCTGAGCCTCCCATCATCAGGTGGGGAAGTATAAAGCCTTTTCCACCTGTGGCTCTCACCTGTCAGTCATTTGCTTATTTTATGGAACAGGTATTGGAGCATACCTTAGTTCAGCTATCTCTCCTTCTCTCAGGAGTGGTACAGTGACCTCAGTGATGTACTCCCTGGTCACCCCCATGTTGAACCCCTTCATCTACAGCCTGAGGAACAGGGATATCAAGAGAGCCCTGCACAGGATTCTCAGCAGACCAGCATAGTATCATACCTGTTCTATTTTTTGGTCTGTAGAATAGAAGAGGCAGAAAACCAAACATTTGGAGCTGGAAGGTATGCTCATTTAGTCCTATAATTTTTGAAGATCTCATTGTTTCTAATCCCTTTTGTGTTTAATATCAGATTATTGAGTGTTTGGCCCATTTTGGAAGGAAGTGGGGAATATACTGGAGTCTGTGGTACATCATAATATATGACCAAATTGACACATAGTGAAATGGTGAAATGTACTTTTCTTTAAATTAAAATATAATCCACCACCCTCCACTCCACAGTTTACGCCTATTGTCCATACAACATCTTTATCTATGTTATCTATTTATGCAGTTTAGGTGTAATAGTGCTTGTTATTAGCCCTCAAACTTGGCTTCGTATTGGAATCATCTGGTGAAATTTAAAGAAACAGAAATTCTGATTTATTTAGACTGAGGTGTGTGGTGAGCCATAAAAATTTTCAAAGAACCCCAGGAGGTACGAGTGGGCAGGCAAGTTTGGAGACTACTTATGTAAATAAGACTATTGTTCAAAAATGACTAATATGCCTTGGTTCCTTTATTTCTCATGAGCAGATGCTGAAGATCTTCAAGCAATCAGAGCTCACAAGTGGGAAGATATGAAACAACTTCAGGCAATGTGATTTTTCTCAATGTTTCTGGTAACACTTATTCAACTATCTTTTCTCTGTATACCATAGAGGTGGTAATATGTACTGGATAATAATCTCTTGTCTCTCTGCCTGAAATTCACCTTTCTGTACTATGCTTTGTGATGCTACAGTAGAATTTCCCAACCTTATTCTGGTTTTCCATCTGCCTCTCTTGCAGTATTCCTCCTATAGTTGTCCATAGAGATCAGCATCCCCAATAAGCCAACCTTTTCACTATATTCTTATCCTTTCTCATGGTCACTGCTTACTGTAGGTACTAGCTCACTGTTATGCCCCGCCCCCCTTTTTTATGTGTTTCAGTCTTTCAATAGTTACTTACCTAATTCCTATATTAAATGATGTTCTTTAAAATTACTAGTGTGTTTTCTTTCTTCTTGATTTAGGCTTGACTGATAAATTGTAACATGGGGAAGAAAGGTATGTTATCACATCTGCAATTGTTATTGTTGGGTACCATCGAGTCAGTTCTAACTCATGTTGACCCTATGTAGAACAGAACAAAACACTGCTGGGTCCTGCACCATCCTTACAATCATTGCTATGTTTGAGCCTATTGTTGCAGCCACTGTGTCAATCCTTCTCATCGAAGGTCTTCTTATTCTCTTTCCCTCTACTTCACCAAGCCTGATGTCCTTCTCCAGAGACTGGTCCCTCTTAATAATATGTACAATGTAAGTGAAACTGCCTCTTGGTCTATGTACAACTTCTGCATGAGCACAGTCAAGTGTTCTGGAATTCCCATTCTTCCCAATGTTGTTCATAATTTATGATGATCCACACAGTCAAATGCCTTTGCAAAGTCAATGAAACACTGACAAATATCTTTCTGGTATACTCTGCTTTTAGGCAAGATCCATCTGACATGAGCAATGATATCCCTCATTCTATGTCCTCTCCTGAATTCAGCCTGAATTTCTGGCTGTTCCCTGGCAATGTACTCCTGTAATAGCTTTTGAATTATCTTCAGTAAAATTTTACTTGTGTGTGATATTAATGACATTGTTAGATAATTTCTGCAGTCTGTCGGATTACCTTTATTTGAAATGGACACAATATGGATTTCACTCATTTGGCTAGGTTGCTGTGTTCCAATTTTCTTGGCATAGATGAATGGGTGCTTCATTGCTGCATCCATTTTTTGTAAACATCTCAATTGGTATTCCCTCAATTTCTGGAGCCTTGATTTTCACCAATGCCTTCAGTGCAGCTTGGACTTTTTCGTTCAGTACAATTGGTTCTTGATCATATGCTACCTCCTGAAATTATTGAAAGTTCACAAATTCTTCCTGGTACAGTGTCTCTGTGTATTCCTTCCATCTTCTTTTGATGCTTCCTGCGTCCTTCAATATTTTGCCCATAGAATTTTTCAATATTGCAACTCAAGTGCTTGAATTTTTTCTTCAGTTCTTTCATCTTGATAAATGTCCAATGTGTTCTTCTCTTTTAATGTTGTATCTTCAGGTCTTTGCACATGCCATTATAATACTTTACTTTGTCTTATTGAGCCATCTTTTGAAATTGTCTGTCTGCAATGGGAAGATTACAAATGTGCTCCTGAAAAAACATGATTACCAATCATATGCCTTAGTCAAGAGTGTAAAATTGGAGGTTAAGGTGGTGGTATCCTATATCCAGTTGCTGTGTCACTCTAATGATACCTGAGGATCATTAAGAGTCACTCAAGTCATTATGAATAAATTTAACTTCATCTTTGTTTGCATTATTCTAAGATAGCAAAGAACCATAATCCGAGCAAAGGAAGGCTCATTCCTTTCTTTAGTAACAGTGTCATTGGGAACCCACTTTGTAACCATACTGCTCTGTCTTCTGTCATGATGAATCTGTCTTGGGAATCCTTCTGTCTTTCATTACATGGGTTTCCACATTTCCTTTAGAGATGGTACACATAGTTCCTGATGGAGCAATGTGGGCTCTGAAAACCTGTGGAATAACTAGTTTAAATTACCTTTTACCCCAAAGCTTAATCTTCAACCAACTTCACTGATGAGGAACCTCGACATTCAATGTGTGATTTAATCTAAATGCCTGACAGAAGACCTTACAGTTTTATCCTTCCAAAGGAGTCCTTATGCAGTATAAGGCAGGGACTTAATATCATTGGTCTATATACTTAAAATATACCTTAGATTTTGTACATCTCCACTTTGTTTAATGTTGAATATATTATTCACTGACTGAAGAAAAAGTGAGGACATTTTGATATCAATACATCAAGTATCAGATGGACTACTAGACCTTCAGTATGGATCTGTATTAACTCCTGAGAGAATAAATGTATGCTTTGTTTGTTTTTATTATTATGAATATTCAATGTCATCAGTTTTTCTTCCTCAATTTAACAGAATAGGCAAGATTAAGAATCAGAATAATGGTGGATTTTGATAATTTGTACAAATAACAGCACCACCACTACCAATTATCAATGAGTGGATTCCAACTGATGATGACCCCATGTGTGTGAGAGTAGGACTGTGATCCATAGAGTTTTCAATGGCTAATTTTTGAGAAGTAGATCACCAGGCTTCTCTTCCAAAGCACTGCTGAGTGGACTGGAACTTCCAATCTTTTGATTGCCAGTCAAGCATGTCAACCATTTGCAGCATCCATGGCCTCCAAAATGATCATAAGAGGGATGATAATGCTAATTGTGAAGATAATGGTGAGAACAATGTAAATACACTATTCAGAAACCTTTATTGAGGGCCTCCTGGTTCCAGTCTCTGAGCTAAAATTTCCATGTAACTTGTTCTCCTGCATCTGTGCCACCACCTTCCAAAAAGAGCAACACACATTATTGTCATTTTACAGATGAGGACAGGTGCAAAGCTTTTTATGTAGCTTGTACCAGGTCATAGACTAGAAAGGGATGAAGCCAGTTTTGAATCTGGGCACAGGGCACCTAGCCAATATTCTTTCCTGCCCACCCACCCTAGCATTTCTCTTTCCTGGTCACTGCCAGCTATTCATAGTGCTCTTCCAGAAGGCGTCCCTTGCTACATCAACTACCAGGAAGACAGCTGAGATCACAGGTGAGAATCACAGAAAGAGCTGGCAGATGATAATTCTGGCAGACTTCTCTCATGGCCCTACTCCTGGATTTTGTCTCAGCTCTCCACTTCCTCATCCATTCTTGTAATTTAGCTCCTCTCAATGTCAGAGAGACATAAGTCAGAGTCTTGGATTCCATATCTAGTCAGGAAACTGGAATCAAAAGTTGTACCTATGATATACCTTTAATTAAAATCTCTGTTCCTAAAGTACCTGGCTCTTGTGATCCATAGGATGTTGCTGATTTTCAGAAGTAGATTTCCAGGTCTTTCTTCCTCCTCTCAGTCTGGAAGCTTCAGTGAAATCTATTCAGCATCTTGGCAACATGCAAACCTCCACTTATGGATGGGTGGGGCTGCACATGAGGTACACTGGCTGGGAATTTCATCCAGTTCTACCACATGGGAAGTGATAATTCTACCACTGCCCTCCTTGAGTACTTCATAATGTCCTTTAATTCAAATGACTATTTCTTAAAGAGAGAAGGATATTAAATATTCCACACGTTTACTTCATAAATGTATTTTACTGTCTTTCTGGATTTGTTATCTTAAAATGGCCTTAGTATTCTAATATCCTTCAGCTCAGTGTCCCTATAGTTGATGTGTATGGAAACAGATGAGTAGTGCAGAAACCAATGAGGAAAGAGTTCTGGAAGAATGGGTTTGTCACAACTGAGAAATATTGCTGAAGGAGATTATGGCCATCAAATTTGAGGGCTTTGCTTGTGAATTGCTTGAATCTAAAATATAGATCCAGTGCTGGGTGCCCATATACTTCTTTTTCACATCCTTCTTTTCTTTTCCAAAAGCTGTTTTAGCTATGATGTTCTCTTTAGAGATAGAAATCTTAAATGAGATATGGGAATAGTATCAGATCCTCGGTATAGAAATCCTCATTCTCCCTAAATCGTTTGATGAGTTCACTGCATTTTTTGATATCAAAGCCACCCACTTATTCTTCAAATCAGAAAAAAAAAAAAATCTGAACTTCAAATTAGTATCCTTGCAATTCACCAGACCAAAGTCTGCCCCTGAGAAAGAGGAAGGGCCCTGACCCTTCAGGACATTCGGTGTTTTCTTCCCTCATTCCATAACTTAACAAGCCTTCAGAGATTGGGATAACATAGATCAGTTAGGCTAATTATGAGCTCTGTGAGTTGCATTCTCAATACCATTCGACTATAAATTACTAGCCTATGTCTCCAGCTGTTCAAAGTGCCTGTCCCAGTCTAGCAGTCCCAGAGTTGTCATCCACATCAGGATGCCCATGCCTGAGTCTGTTCCTGCCAGTCCTGAGGAAGGAGCCTCAGCAGCCATTACCCACCAGGCAGGGGAGGAGAAACGTGTTCACACTCCTTGGTTATACCCCAGCGGAGACAGCATGCAGCCCAGTGAGTGCTGAGGGAGACAGAAACACAAGAGGGACTGTCAAGAGCATTGTTTTTCATCATCAGGACCAACAGCACAGTGGGACAGTCAAAATGTAGGGCTCAGAATAAAAAGTTTCAGCTAAGCGGCTTACGAAGTTTGTGTGCTTTCGACTGTGGGAATCTGAGGACTCACATTCAGACTTCTTCTCTAACACCATTTCTAACTTCCATAGGCATTGCTCCCATCAGAGCAGGAAATAAGCTGTCCCTTAAGCACTCCTAAATGATCATGAAGTTGATGACATAACACTGGTGATGATGACAATAACTACTATATCAAGAAACTATATTGAGAGTATCTTCATGCAGGCGCTGAGCAATGTGTTACGTAGCTTTTTTCATTTCATCTGTACAATCACCACTAAGATACAGGGCTTGTGTGTGTCTATGTCATGAATTTTCTATTGTACTTATTATTTGCCATTTAATATGATTGACATTATTTTAAATAATTGGGTAGATTATTGGTATTTTATAGGTGAGGAATGAAGCACAGCGATTTTATGTATTTTAATCAAGATTTGGTTTAGAAAGTGGTAAATCCAGGTTAGAATCCATGCAGTGAGATTCCATTCACAGGGCACCAAGATCGGTTGTGGACCAGATCATTGTGATCCATAGGGTTTTCATTGACTGATTTGTAGACCTTCCACTGAAGCCTGTTCAGTATCATAACACAAGCCTATATCCAGTGATGGGTGGTGAATGTGCAAGAGGTGTATAGGCTGAGAATCTAATCCAGTCTTCTGCATGAAAAATGAGAAATCTACCACTGAACCACCACTGCCTCTTATCACCGGGCCAAACACCAAACCCATTGCTATCAAGTTGATTCCCACTTATAGCACCACTATAGGATGTAGTAGAACTGCCTCATAGGGTTTCCAAGGCTGTAATCTTTACAGAAGCAAACAGCCACATCCTTCTTCTGTGAAGTGACTGGTGAGTTCAAACTGGGGACCTTATGATTTGTAGCCGAATACTTAACCACTATGCCACCATGGCTCCTAATCACCGTGCACCTAGCCAATGTTCTAAACTGTCAGCCCAACCGCTATTTATCTTCCTGGGTCACCAGGTGAAGTGCTCAGAGAAAAAAGATCGAGTCTCATTCATCTCTGCTTCCCTACAGCCTACTCCAAGCTTGGCACAGCATAGGACACCAAAACGATATATCTCTGTTAAATATTGATTTATGTTTTTAGGTCACAGGAACAAAGCATAGTCACTGTGGCTTCTACACCTTAGTGCTTTTTTGTCTGTGCTTTTCTTCCTTCCTGAGATGTCCAGTAGGACTAGAGAGATTGATAGGACTCAGTCTTTACCCTCCAAGATCTCTGTCTGGATCGGCAGGAAAGAGAATAGGAAGTTTAGAGTATTGGATAAGTGTCCTATGAATGGAGTCTCACTACCCAGATACATAAATAAGATAAAATAGGGCTTGTGTGTGTCTACGTCATGAATTTTCTATTGTACTTATTATCTGCCATTTAATATGATTGACATTATTTTAAATAATTGGGTAGATTTTAAGAAAATTGAAAACAGAAAAAGAAGTGGGAGAAAGAAGGGGAAGAAAAATATCACTGTGTGAACTGAGACACATTTAAGGATTTCAGTTCATTTATGCTCGAGTTTCTTGAGATAATAGGCTTTAATGTCTCTGCCCCCCATGCTATGCCACCAGTATTCACATACCAGCAAGGTTACTTACGGCAAAGAGGTTCCAGCTGAGCTCCCAGACTAAGCAGACTAAGAAGAAGGACCTGGCGGTCTACTACTGAAAAAAATCAGCCAGTGAAAACCTTATAAATAGCAGCATAACATTGTCTGATATAGCGCCAGAAGACCAGCTGCTCAGGTTGGAAGGCACTCAAAAAATGACTAGGGAAGAGATGCATCCTCAAAGTAGAGTTGACCTTAATGATGTGGATGGAGTCAAGCTTTTGGGACCTTCATTTGCTGATGTGGCACGACTCAGAAGAAACAGCTGCAAACATCCATTAATAATTGGAGCATAAAAAGTACAAAATGAATGTAGAAAAATTGAAAATAATCAAAAATGAAATGGAACGCATAACCATCGATATCCTAGCCATTAGTGAGCTGAAACGGACTGGTATTGGACATTTTGAATCAGGCAATCATATGGTCTACTATTTCAGGAATGACAACTTGAAGAGGAATCGTTGTATTCGTCGTCAAATAGAACATTTCAAGATCTATCCTGAAGTACAACGCTGTCAGTGATAAGCTAATTTCCATAAGTCTGTAAGGAAGACCAGTTAATACGATTATTATTCAAATTTATGCACCAACGACTAAGGCCAAAGATAAAGAAATTGAAGACTTTTACCAAGTTCTGCAGTCTGAAATTGATAAAACATGCAATCAAGATGCATTGATAATTACTGGTGATCAGCATAAGAAAGTTGGAAACAAAGATGAAGGATCAATAGTTGGAAAATATGGTCTTGGTGATAGAAGTGATGCCAGGGATTGAAAGACAGAATTTTGCAAGACCAATGCCTTTTTCATTGCAAATATCTTTTTTCACCAACAAAAACCACAACTATACACGTGACCCTTGCCAGATGGAATACACAGGAATCAAAGAGACTACGTCTGTGGAAAGAGACGATGTAAAAGCTCAATATCATCAGTCAGAAAAACGCCAGGGGCCCACTGTGGAACAGATCATCAACTGCTCACATGCAAGTTCAAGTCCGAACTGAAGAAAATCAGTCCACGAGAGCCAAAGTACGACCTTGGGTATATTCCACCTGAATTTAGAGACCATCTCAAGAATAGATTTGACACATTGAACGCTAATGACTGAAGACCAGATGAGTTGTAGAATAACATCAAGGACAACATACATGAAGAAAGCAAGATATCATTAAAAAAACAGAAAAGAAAGAAAAGACTCTAATGGATGTCAGAAGAGACTGTGAAACTTGCTCTTGAATATCGAGTACCTAAATCAAAAGGAAGAAATGAAGTAAGAGAGCTGAACAGAAGACTTCAAAGGGCGTCTTGAGAAGACAAAGTAAAGTATTGTAATAACATGTGCAATGATCTGGAGTTAGAAAACGAAAAGGGAAGAATATGCTTGGCACTTCTCAAGCTGAAAGAACTGAAGAAAAAAATCAAGATTCGAGTTGAAATCTTGAAGGATTCTATGGGGAAAATATTAAACAATGCAGGAAGCATCAAAAGAAGATGGAAGGAATACACGGAGCTACTATACCAAAAAGAATTGGCCAATGTTCAAACATTTCAGGAGGTAGCATATGAAAAGGAACGACGGTACTGAAGGAAAAGGTCAAAGCTGCGCTGAAGGCATTGGCAAAAAACAAGGCTCCAGGTATTGATAGAATATCAATTGAGATGTTTCAACAGACAAATGCAGAGCTGGAAGTGTTCACTCATCTATACCAAGAAATTTGGTAGACAGCTACCTGGCCGTCCAAGTGGAAGAGATCCACATATATGCCTATTCCCAAGAAAGGTAATCCAATCAAATGCAGAAATTATGGAATGATATAATTTATATCACACGTAAGTAAAATTTTGCTGAAGATCATTCAAAAGCGGCTGCAGTAGTACATTGACAGAGAACTGCCAGAAATACAAGCTGGATTCAGAAGAGGACGTGGAACCAGGGATATCACAGGTGAGGCCAGATGGATCCTGGCTGAAAGCAGAGAATACTATACAGATGTTTACCTGTGTTTTATTGACTATGCAAAGGCATGCCACATGTGGATTATAACAAATTATGGATAATGTTGGGAGAATGGGAATGCCAGAACACTTACTTGTGCTCATGAGGAACCTGTACATATATCAAGAAGCAGTTGTTTGAACAGAACAAGAGGATTCTGCATGGTTTAAATTCAGGAAAGACGTGCATCTGGGTTGTATCCTTTCACCATACCTGTTCAAAGTGTACGCTGAGCAAATAATCTGAGAAGCTGGACTACATGAAGAAGAGCAGGGCATCAGAATTGGAAGAAGACTCGTTAACAACATACGATACGCAGATGACACAACCTTGCTTGCTGAAAGTGAAGAAGACTTGAAGCACTTACTGATGAAGGTCAAAGACCACAGCCTTCAGTATGGATTCCACTTCAACATAAAGAAAACAAAAATCCTCACAACTGAACCAATAAGCATCATCATGATAAACAGTGAAAAGACTGAAGTTGTCAAAGATTTCATTTTACTTGGATCCAAGATCAACACCCAGGAAAGTAGGAGTCAAGAAATTAAAAGACCTATTGCATTGGACAAATCTGCTGCAAAAGACCGCTTCAAAGTGTCAAAAAGCAGAGCTGTCACCTTGAAGACTGAGGTGCACCTGACCCAAGCCCTGGTGTTTTCAATAGCCTCACATGCATGCGATAGCTGGACGATGAATAAGGAAGACCTGAGAAGAATTGATACCTTTGAATTGTCGTGTTGGTGAAGAATATTGAATATACCAGGGACTGCCAAAAGAAGGAACGAATCTGTCTTGGAAAAAGTACAGCATGAATGCTCCTTAGAAGCAAGGATGGTGAGACTACGTCTCACATACTTTGGACATGTTATTAGGCGGGATCAGTCCCTGGAGAAGGACATCATGCTCGGTAAAGTGGAGGGTCAGTGAAAAAGACGAAGACCCTCAACGAGATGGATAGACACAATGACTGTAACAATGGGCTCAAGCATAACAAGCTTTGTGAGGATGGCACAGGACCGGGCAGTGTTTCGTTCTGTTCTACATAGGGTTGCTATGAGTTGGAACTGACTTGAAGGCACCAAACAACGACATGCACAATACATAATTTGTTAACTTATTATTCACAATTCATAATTGAGAATTTCTATATGTCCATGGAGAATAGTTGTTTCAGGTGTAAAATTGATACATGTCCACATTTACTATTAATTGCCTACATTGTTTACCAATAGAAAGTCAGACACAACTACATGCTCTTATTGTCAAGTATGGAATCACAAATATCCATGAAAAATGTCTGGTAGTGGTCATTCCATGATAGATCCACACGAAAATTACCATTTTGTATTGGGAATAATATTCCCATAGCTCAGATTTCCTAAGTACCTAGTATATGCATGCCTATTCCTAGAAAACCCTGCAATCCACAAGATTCATGCTACAAAGTTCCCTGTAAACCATTTGGCTCATTTTCTTATTTCCTAGGTCAACTCACCGAGTTGTAAGAAGACGAATGAATGGTTCAGTCTCCATTTCCTCATCTGAAAAGAAACACAATCATTTAGCTCTGGTTGAGGAAACAGAGCTCTGGAATAAGAATCAGGAGTTGTTGTTAGGTGCTGTCGAACTGGCTGGAACTCATAGTGACCTTATGTACAACACAATGAAACACTGCCCGATCCTGTGCCATCCTCATGATCGTTGTTATGATTAAGCCCACTGTCGCAGCCACTGTGTCAATCCATCTCATCGAGGTTCTTCCTCTTTTTCACTGACCCTCTGCTTTACCAAGCATGATGTCCTTCTCCAGGGACGGATCCATCCTGATAACATGTCCAAAGTACTCGGGACCAAGTCTCACCATCCTTGCTTGTAAGGAGCATTCTAGCTGTACTTCTTCCAAGAGAGATTTGTGTGTTCTTTTTGCAGTCCATGATATATTCCATGTTCTTTGCCAACACCATAATTCAAAGGCATCAATTCTTATTTGGTCTTCTTTGGAATCTGGAGAGTAAGGTCCAAATCCCATATCTTTCACACACTAAATTTGGAGTGCATGTAAATATCTCAACCTCTCTTACCAGGAAATAGGGAGAATAATATCCATTGCTAGGATGCATGTGGCAGCTAACAAAGGTTTGGCACTTAATAAATAAATACTTGGATTTTTTTTTTTATCAGAATTTGAATCAATATGAGAGAAGTGGGTTTATTGTTGAAATACAATCCCAGTTTTATTTGACTATGTGGGAAACATAGAAGCCTAATATGTCCCAGGAAATTCAAGCATAGAATGTATTGAAATCATAAAATGTGCCTAGATTCACACAATAAGATTTATTTTCCTTGTCTCTTTCTCTGTTTTTCCTTTTTATGAAAATCTCCACAATTTTTGAAAATAATTGAATGTCGTGCACTCTCTTAATTAGTGTCTTCGCCATCTAGTGCTGCTGTAATAGAAATACTACAAGTGGATGGCTTTAACAAAGAGAAATTTATTCTCTGACAGTCTAGTAGGCTACAAGTCCAAATTCAGGGCACCGGCTCCAGGGGAAGGCTTTCTTTTCTCAGCTCTGGAGGAAGGTCCTTCTCATCAGTCTTCCCTTGGGGTCTGGGAACATCTCAGTGCAGGAACCTCAGGTCCAAAGGACTTGCTCTGCTCCTGGCACTGCTGTCTT
Source organism: Dugong dugon (assembly GCA_030035585.1). NCBI lineage: Eukaryota > Metazoa > Chordata > Mammalia > Sirenia > Dugongidae > Dugong > Dugong dugon. The sequence continues at coordinate 12,926,025 of CM057462.1, read as the reverse complement.
GGTGGTATGAGGTCCCCAACTCTCCGCTTGCTTCCCTTTCCTTTTATCTCTTGTAAGATAACAGGTGGTGCAGGCCACACCCCAGGGAAACCCCCTTTACATTGGATCAGGGATGTGACCTTAGTAAGGGTGTTACAATCTCACTCTAATCCTCTTTAACATAAAATTATAATCACAAAATAGAGGACAATCACATAATACTAGGAATCATGGCCCAGCCAAATTGATACACACATTTTTGGGGGGACATAATTCAATCCATGACACATAGGCTCCATAGAAAGTTCATGATATAGACATATTCATGCTCTATTTTATCTTGTCTCTAGTCCTGTGGGACATCCTTGAAGGGATGACAGCACAGGCAGGAAAGCACTCTGCGTGGAAGCAATACACCTACACTATAATCCTTTAAGGAAAAAAGGAACCAAGGATCTATTCCATATTTAACACACATTTGTTGTTGTCATCAGAGTTGTGTTCTACTCTGAGCCAAACATGGGATAGGCTCTGGGGAATCAGAAATGAATGTGACTCAATTGTTTTATTCCAAGCGTGCTTATACATTCTTGTATAACAATGAATATAAAATGATCTTACAGGGATCTAGGCAAAACAAAAACGAGATCAGAGGATACTTTAGTTGAATGGTATTAAGCTTCATCTAATTTGTATTAGTGATAATAACGTAAAATTAATATGCCCTGACTATAGGCATCCATCACATATTTAACCACCTATGCAATATCCATTACCTGTTCAGTCCTTACAGTAATGCAGATCTCTCTCTCTATCAGCTGTGGATCAACTCAGATGGCAATGTAGAGGCTGAGAGATACTAAGAACTTGCCCCATGGCGCACAGATCATAAGTAGAGCAGACAGGTTTCACAATTAAATTCTAAGTCACTGAGGCCCATGTACTAACCGTCTTCACTTGGTTTCCTCATATTTCAAAATGTTTAAAGTAGAAGTTCATGGAACTTAACCAAACATACATCTAAGTTACACCTTTAAACTCATTCCAGCTTCCTGGCTAGGAATGGAAACCAAGATCCTGTCTTTATGTCTCTGAGATTGAGATGGGCTAAATTACAAAGAGGAAGGAGGAAGTGGACAATTGAGGTAAAATCCAGGAGAAGGGACATGAGAGAGATGTGTCCTGACTTATCATCTGTCAACTCCTGTGTGATCCCCTCATGTATTCACAACTACCCTTCTGATAGTGGAAGCACTAAGAGGCACCCACTATTGTCTACTCTGGCCTAGCAGAACCCCCCACAAAAGAGCACAGTGATGAGGGGATCTCTGTGGAGAGAACAAGGAAGTGAAATGGCAGGGTGGGTGGACAGGGGAGAATATGGCCAGGTGCCCTGTGTTTGCTGTCACACCGCCCAATTTCAAAACTGACTTCAACTTTTTCTGGCCCATGACCTTGAAGAGGTTACAGAAAAAAGACTGTACTCCTTTTCTCTTCTGTGAAATGGCAATAACTGTGTTTTGCTCTTTTCTGAGTGTGGTTGTGCAGAATATGTAAACAAGCTACATAGAAAACTTAGTTCAGATCCTGGCACTTGGCAGCCTTCAATAAACGTCCATGATACCGTGGTTACTGTCATCATCCTAATCATTGTCGTTATCATAGTCATCTACAAGATCATGTTGAAGTGTTTAGGGGGCAGGTGAGAGGGACTCATTTCCTGCTCTGCTGGGGAAGTGCCTGTGGGAGCTAGAATCAACACAGAAGAAATTAAAACACTAAATGAGTTTTCTGGGACCTCTACGAGAACCAGGAACAGAAACTTCACATACCTCTGAACTGAAACTTAGCACTTCAGTGCCTCCTATCTGTCATCCTAAGTGTGCTGCTTGTCCTAATGAGGAGGAAACAATGCCCCCCGGCTGCACTGTGTCCACTGTCTCCTAAGGTGCTCACTGGATTGTGTTGTGAATACAGGAGGTAGGGGTTGTCTGGAGAATGTTTGCACCCAGAAAACATTCCCTGAAGAAAAACAGGCACATAGTAGAATTCCTACAAATCCCGCCATGCTAATCCTGGCCTTGCAGTCAGAAGCCCCTATGATTTCTCTGACACCAACGGAAGTCCTTCCATTAGGCCATTTGTGGCCTTTCCATGCACAAATTCAACAGATATCCCCAACAGCATCTGATATCTACTTAACTAGAAAGGGCTCACTTCACTCTAGAATGTAATTTTCCTTAGATTTCTTTGTGTTCACAACCCTAATGTGCTTTGGGTTTATTTAGTTTTGTTTCCCTAGTAGATAAAGTGGAACTATGGTGTGTTGCACCATATACATCTATTTGTGTGGCCACTTGGGTAAGGCTTCTCTGTTCTGAAGAACTCGAGATTGACTTGTCATTGTCTGATATGAAGAAAACATGAACATATACCCAGTGAAATTGAATATGGGCAAAAAGATGCTATTTACCTATGTGTGGGTAAATGGCTGAGGGTAATTTTGGAGAGACCCAATGGCAGGTGTGTAGAGGTGGATTGGACAGGTAAAGTGTTGAGAGCTTTTAGCATCCTTGGACAGTGGCAAAATTTTAATATTAAACGTAGTGGAAAGAGGGGATCAGATTCTACAGTCTTTGCCAAAGCTGAGTGTAGAGGACAGGTGTATGAAAACCAATGAGAATTGTGTTCTTGTGGTAAAAAGAGAAATTTTTTTTTTGCACTTTTCCCACTTCTCTCTCTGGATGAGTATCCTTAAAGGAAAAAAAAAAAAAGATACCACATTCCTGCATTCCCTTTTTAGATGCCCATTTGAGGAATACCTACTCTCAATTTTTTATCACGATGGTATTTATAGAACTTACCAAACCCTACCCTTTATTCAAGACTCTTATTCTTGTATATACAATTAAATTATGAATAACAGATCCCATCACATTTCCATAATAACAAAAACAAACAAACCATAGATTTCTTCCTTCAAAAGTTCTTAAAGGTCTCTATGGAAGATATAATGTTCCAGGGAGGAAGAAAAATACTGGGTGTATGGATGTCAAATTGTTTTCATCTTTTTAAAAATTATTTATAAGATAATGAATAACTTACTCAACATTATAAAAAGTAGAGATGGGATAAATCTCTGGTCTTAATGCAGTAGATTTTTAGTGTATATATAAATGATACCCAGTCTCTGCCCTTGAACATCTCAAGGTCTTGTTGTGTAAAGATAAATTACAATGGTCATCAGGCACCCAGGGTAAAGCACATGTGGAGTTTCAGTAATTTATTTCAATGGTATCTGTGTTACTGTAGATGACAACAACAATATTTATATTTACTGAATTCTTACCATGCATGACATGCATTATCTGCTTAATCCTTACAGTACTGTAAGCTAAATCATATTGAAAATGATGAATCAAAGGCCTTGAGAGTTAAATAACAAGTCCATGTCCACACATTAAATGAGTTAGAAGAGCTAAAGCGGAAAATCAGTTTCCCTGTAAAACTCATTAGTTGAACTAGTCTGTTGGCCTATCCATATGGTGACTACGTTAGTGTCCACTTATTGATCCATTACTATGTACTAAACACTGCTGTAATCAGTACTCTTTTTTTTTTGAAACAGGAGAAAAATGGCATTGCTTTTTTTTTTTGAAGACAAATGGCAAAAAAATTTTTGGAACATTAAATTCAAAATAATATCTTCCTATATTTTTCTTCCTTCCTTACATCATTTCAGGGAGGTAGTTGGACTTAGGGTTTGAAGCCCTGAAACTTTGATATTCTGAAGAGTCTTTTGTAAAAGCCTCACCTCAATGGAGTAATCACACTGTGTGAACTGGAACCCAGGGGAGGAGTGAGAGTAGTATAGCAGAGTCCTAGACATTGGGAAGGGGTGGGCCCTGCTTCTTTTTCTTTCTTTTTTTAATTGTAGTTAATTGAAGTTTACATTTCAAGTTAGTCTCCCATACAAGATTTTATACATATATTGTTATGTGACCCTAATTGCTCACCCCATTTTGCGACAGCACACTCCTCCTTTCTGCCCCTGATTCCCCGTGTCCATTCAACCAACTCCTAACCCTCTTTGCCTTCCCATCTCACCTCTGGACAGAAGCTGCCCCTTTGGTCTCTTGTATCTACTTGACTAAGAGGCACACTCTTCACGAGAATCACTTTATGTCCCACAGTCCTTTCCAATCCCTGTTTGAAGAGTTGGCCTCGGAAATTGTTTTTGTTCTGGGCTGACAGAGAGGCCAGGGGCCATGCTTTCTGTGGTACCTCCAGGCTCAGTCAGACCATTAAGTCTGGTCTTCTTACTAGAATTTGAGTTCTGCACCCCATCTTTCTGCTGCTCCATCAGGGACTCTTTGTTGTGTTCCCCGTCAGGGCAGTCATTGGTGGTAGCTGGGCACCATCTAGTTCTTCTTTTCTTAGGCTGATGAAGTCTCTGGTTTATGTGGCCCTTTCTGTCTCTTGGGCTAATACTTTCCTTATGTCTTTGGTGTTCTTCTTTCTCCTTTACTCCAGGTGATTGGGACCAACTGATGCATCTTAGATGGCTGCTTGCAAGCTTTTAAGACCCCAAATGCCACTCACCAAAGTAGGATGCAGAATATTTTCTTAATAAGCTTTGTTATGCCAATTGACCTAGATGTCCCCCGAAAGCATGGTCCCCAGACCTCTACCCCTGCTACTCTGTCTCTCAAAGTATTTGATTGTATTCCGGAAACTTCTTAGCTTTGGTTTAGTCCAGTTGTGCTGACTTCCCCTGTAGTGTGTGCTGTCCTTCTCTTCACTTAAGATGATTCTTATCTACTATCCAGTTAGTAAATAACCCTCATCCTCCCTCCCCACCCTCATAACCATCAAAGAATGTTTTCTTCTGTGTTTAAACCTTTTATTGAGTTCTTATAATAGTGGTCTTATAAAGTATTTGTCCTTCTGTGACTGACTAAATTCACTCAGCATAAGAAGTTCCAGCTTCCACCATGTTATACAATGTTTCATGGCTTCATCGTTGTTCTTTATTGTTGCATAGCATTCAATTGTGTGGATATACCATAATTTTTTATTCATTCTTCCGTTGATGGACACCTGGGTTGTTTCCATCTTTTTGCTATTGTGAACAGTGCTGCAGTGAACATGGGTGTGCATATATCTATTTGTGTGATGGCTCTTATTTCTCTAGGATATATTCCAAGGAGCGGGATAGCTGGATCATATGGTACTTCTATTTCTAGCTTTTTAAGGAAGCACCAAATGGATTTCCAAAGTGGTTGTACCATTTTACATTCCCACCAACAAGTGTTTAAGTGTTCCAGTCTTTCCACAACCTCTCCAGAATTTATTATTTTGTGTTTTTTGGATTAAGGCTAGCCTTGTTGGTGTGAGATGTTATCTCATTGTAGTTTTGATCTGCATTTCTCTAATGGCTAATGATTGTGAGCATTTCCTCATGTGTCTGTTAGCTGCCTAAATACCTTCTTTTGTGAAGTGTCTGTTCATATCTTTGGCCCATTTTTTAATTGGGTTATTTGTCTTTTTGTTGTTGAGGTTTTGCCATGTCTTGTAGATTTTAGAGATTAGACGCTGATTGTATTTGTAGTGGCCAAAATTTCTTTTCCAGTGTGTAGGTTGTCTTTTGACTCTTTTGTGAAGTCTTTTGATGAGCATAAGTGTTTGATTTTTAGGATCTCCCATTTATCTAGTCTCTCTTCTGGTGCTTGTGCATTGTTACTTATGGTTCGTATTGTGTTTATGCCATATATTAGGGCTCCTAGCATTCATTGTCCCTAGTTTTTCTTCCATGATCTTTATCGTTTTCGATTTTATATTTAAGTCTTTGATCCATTTTTATTTAGTTTTTGTACACGGTGTAAGGTATGAGCCTTGTTTCAGTTTTTTTGCAGATGGATATCCAGTTATGCCAGCACCATTTTTTAAAGAGATTGTCTTTTCCCCAATTAACGGACTTTGGGCCTTTGTCAAATATTAGCTGCTCATAGGTGGATGAGCTTATATCTGGATTCTCAACTCTGTTCCATTGGTCTGTGTATCTGTTGTACTACCGTGGCAGTATAATAGGTCCTAAAATCAGGTAGTGTAAGACCTCCCACTTTGTTCTTCTTCTTGAGTAATGTTTTATTTATTTGGGGCCTCTTCCCTTTCCATACGAAGTTGATGATTTGTTTCTCCATCTCATTAAAAAATGCTGGTGGAATCTGGATCGGGATTGCATTGTATCAGTAGATCGCTTTGGGTAGAATTGACATTTTCGCTATGTTGAATCTACCTATCCATGAGCAAGGTATATTTTTCCACTTATGTAGGTCTCTTTTAATTTCTTGAAGTAGTGTCTTGTAGTTTTCTCCGTATAGATCTTTTACCTCTCTTGTTAGATTTATTCCTAAGTATTGTGTATTCTTGGGGGCTATTGTAAATGGTATTGATTTGGTAATTTCCTCTTCAAGGTTCTCTTTGTTGGTGTAAAGGAATCCAATGATTTTTGTATGTTTATCTTGTATCCTGAAACTTTGCTGAAATCTTCTATTAGTTCCAGTAGTTTTCTTGTGGATTCTTTGGGGTTTTCTGTGTATAAGAATCATATCATCTGCAAATAGGGATACTTTGACTTCTTCCCTACCAATTTGGATGCGCTTTATTTCTTTTTCTAGCCTAATTGCTCTAGCTAGGACCTCCAGCACAATTTGAATAAGAGTGGTGATAGAGGGCGTCCTTGGCTGGTTCCCGTTCTTGAGGAGAATGCTTTCAAAGTCTTTCCATTTGGGATGATGTTGGCTGTTGGCTTTGTATAAATGCCCTTAATTATATTGAGGAATTTCCCTTCTATTCCTATTTTATTGAGAGTTTTTATCATGAATGGATGTTGGAGTTTGTCGAATGCCTTTTCTGCTTTGATTGATAAAGATCATGTGGTTCTTGTCTTTTGTTTTATTTATGTGATGGATTACATTGATTGTTTTTCTAATGTTGAACCATCCCTGCGTACCTGGTATAAATCCCACTTGGTCATGGTGAATTATTTTTTTGGTATGTTACTGAATTCTATTGGCTAGAATTTTGTTGAGGATTTTTGTGTCAACGTTCATGAGGGATATTTGTCTGTAATTTTCTTTTTTTGTGGTGTCTTTACCTGGTTTTGGTATCAGGGTTATGCTGGCTTCATAGAATGAGTTTTGGGGTATTCCATCCTTTTCTATGCTCTGAAATACCTTTAGTAGAAGTGGTGTTATCTCTTTTCTGAAAGTTTGGTAGAATTCTCCAGTGAAGCAATCTGGGCCAGGGATTTTTTTTGTTGGGAGTTTTTTAATAACCTTTTCAATCTCTTCTTTTGTTATGGGTTTATTTAGTTGTTCTACCTCTGTTTGTGTTAATTTAGGTAGGTAGTGAGTTTCTAGAAATTTGTCCATTTCATCTAGGTTTTCAAATTTGTTAGAGCACAATTTTTCATAGTAATCTGTTATGATTCTTTTAATTTCAGTTGGGTCTGTTGGGATATCACCCATCTCATTTTTTATACGGGTTATCTGCTTCCTCTCCTGTTTTTCTTTTGTCAGTTTGGCCAATGGTTTATCAGTTTTGTTGATCTTTTCAAAGAACCAGCTTTTGGACTTGTTAACTCTTTCAATTTTTTTTTTATTCTCTATTTCATTTAATTCTGCTCTAATTCTTAATATTTCCTTCCTTCTGGCGCCTGTGGGCTTCTTTTGCTGCTCTCTTTCTATTTGTTCCAGTTGTAGAGTTAATGTTTTGATTATGGCCTTCTTTTTGGATGTCTGCATTTATTGCTATAAACTGACCTCTGAGCACTGCTTTTGCTGTGTCCCAAAGGTTCTGGTAGGATGTGTTTTCATTCTCGTTTGATTCCATGAATTTCTTTATTGCATCCTTAATTTCTTTTATGACCCACTAGTTTTTGAGCAAGGTGTTGTTCAGTTTCCATGTGTTCGATTTTTTTCCTTGCTTTTTCTGTTATTGATGTCTACTTTTATGGCTTTATGGTCAGAAAAGATGCTTTGTAATTTTTTGATGTTTTGGATTTTGTCAAGGCTCGCTTTATGGCCTAATACGTGGTCTATTCTGGAGAATGTTCCATGTGCATTGGAAAAGAAAGCATACTTGGCTGCTATTGGGTCAGTGTTCTGTATATGTCTTTGAGATCAAGTTGTTTCATTGTAGCATTTAGCTCTTCTGAGTCTTTCTCGAGCTTCTTTCTGGATGTTCTGTCCTTCACCAAATGTGGCGTGTTGAAGTCTCCTACTACTATTGTGGAGCTGTTTATCTCTCTTTTCAGTGCTGTTAGAGTTTATATATTTTGGAGCCCTGTCGTTGTGTGGGTAAATATTTACTATAGTTATGTCCTCCTGGTGTATTGACCCTTTAATCATTATATAGTGCCCTTCCTTACCCTTTGTGGTGGATTTTACTTTAAAGTCTATTTTGTCAGAGATTAATATTGCCATTCCTGCTCTTTTTTGAGTGCTGTTTGCTTGATATATTTTTTCCATCATTTGAGTTTTAGTTTGTTTGTGTCTTTAAGTCTAAGATGCTTCTCTTGTAGGCAGCATATAGATGGATCATAATTTTTCATCCAATCTACCACTCTCTGTCTCTTTATTGGCGCATTAAGTCCATTTACATTCGGTGTAATTATTGATAGGTATAACTTTAGTGCTGTCATCCTGATGTCTTTTTTGTGGGTTTTTCACAGTTTCTTTGTTCCCCTTAATTTGCTGTGCTGAGTCTTTTTTCTTTATGTAGTTTTTTTTTTTTTTTTTTATCTTTTTCATTGTTGTAGATTTTGTGTTTGCTGTGTCTTTATATTTTTCTACTTTTTTATTTTGATTTGTAGAATTGTTAGATTCCTTTGTGGCTACCTTAACATTTACCTCTGTTTTTCTACGTTGATACCAGTCTTTTATTTCTTTATATTGTCTTGACTTCCCCTCCATAAGAAAAATTTATGTCTGCATTTTTAAAGTCCCTCTTTTTTGTTTTAATGTTGTCCTTTTTTACATATTGATACCTCTGTTTCCCTATTTTCAGTGTTTTAGCTTTGATGTATTTTCATCTTCCCTATCTGAGTCAATATCTGGTTGCTCTGTGCTGTGTTCTGGTCTTGTGTTGTTATCTGATGTTATTGATTATCTAACCATCGGACTCCCTTTAGTATATCTTGTAGTTGTGGTTTGGTTTTTGCAAATTCTCTAAACTTCTGTTTATCTGGAAATGCCCTAATTTCACCATCGTATTTGAGAGACAGTTTTGCTGGATATATAATTCTTGGCTGGCAGTTGTTTTCCTTCAAGGTTTTATATATATCATCCCATTGCCTTCTTGCCTGCATGGTTTCTGCTGAGTAGTCTGAGCTTATTCTAATCCACTCTGCTTTGTAGATGACTTCTCTTTTATCCCTAGCCACTTTTAAAATTCTCTCTTTAGCTTTGGTTTTTGTAAGTTTGATTATAGTATGTCTTGGTGACTTTCTTTTGGGATCTACCTTATGTGGGATTAGATGAGCATCTTGGATAGATATCTTCTCCACTTTCATGATATCAGGGAAGTTTTCTGTCAACAAATCTTCAACAATTTTCTCTGTATTTTTTGTTATGCCCCCTGTTCTGGTACTCCAATCACTCGTAGGTTATTTCTCTTGATAGAGTCCCACATAACTCTTAGAGTTTCTTCATCCTTTTAAATTCTTTTATCTAATTTTTCCTCAAATAAGTTAGTGTCAAGTGCTTTATCTTCAGTGTCACTAATTCTAACTTCTACTGCCTCAATTCTGCTCCTGTGACCTTTCTATTGAGTTGTCTAATTCTGAAATTTTCTTGTTAATCTTCTTGATTTCTGATTGCTGTCACTCTATGGATTCTTGCAGCATATTAAATTTGTCTTAACCACTTAACCACTCTCTCATTATGTTCTTGAATAACTTTTTTAAGTTCTGCTACTACTTTGTGTGTTCTTTGGTAGTTTCTTAATTTTGATGAAATTCCTTTCTAATTTCTAGAAGAGTTCTATGTATTAATCTTTTGTATTCTGCCTCTGGTAATTCCAAGAAATTCTCTTCCTCCAGAGAATTTATTGATTCTTTATTTTGGGAGCTTGCTGAAGCCATCATGGACTGCCTCTTTATTTAATTTGATATTGACTGTTGTCTCTGAGCCATCAATAAGTTATTATACTTTTATTTTATATTTGTTTAGTGAGTCCTAGCTTCTTGTTTTATTTTGTTTTGATATGCCCCAATAGGCTGTTCATGTGAACTAGTTTGATTATTGGCACCTTTGAAGCTCTATCTTCCTGTCACCAGGTAGTTAGTTCTGTAACTAAGTATGTGCACACAGAAGTCCATTAAATTTTCCTATATGGGTTCAGCTCAGGTGTCCAGGCAGTCAGTCACCAAGTGTGTGGTGCAGGCTCTCACCTGCAGTCTTAGAAAGACATGGGTGATTGGTGTAGGCACAGGTATCTGGCTGCAGTAGGGGGTCACGAGCTGAGCCACGCAGGGGGCTGACAGCTGCCCCTGAAAGTCTGAAAGGAAAGTGTGTCCCTATTCCCTACGGCAAGTAGGTAGGTGAGTTTTGCAACAGGACTATGAGCACCCCACTCTGTTGTCTGTAAAGACTCGAGGGTACCACTTATTCTTGGACTCCTGTAGCAGGTGACTAGGTGGTGTAGGTGAAGCCACCAGTTCTCAAGCCCCTGGTGCAGATCAGTAAATGTGTCTGCTTAAAGGGCAGGGCTGTGTTGAGGGTCACAAATCTGCTACTTCACTGTTGAAACAGTTGAAATTAGACTTCTGATGTTTACCATGTTGTACTGTAGTAGTGAGGGCTAACATTGTTGAGATGGGTCCCCACAAGTCTATACAGGGGTGTAAGGCACTCAAAGTCTGCAGACCCCTTATGCCTGTGCCTAGCAAAGGAGCTACACTGACCCTGAGTTCCTGGCTTAGGGGAGCCAGTACATTATTTGTTCCCTCTCCAAGGCCAGGAGAATGGGTCAGTGTGCCGTTTCCCAAATAGGCTTTTTTTTTTTTTTTAAATCCCTGTGAAAGGCCACTTGGGAGCTGCTTTTCACTGGTTGGAGTGTCCAAGCAGAATCTCTGCCGCTGGATCTCTCTGGATGTGGAAACTGCCTCTGGAGCAAGTGTACGTACAGCTGTTTACCTGCTTTACTGCGTACCTCGGAGCCAGTTAGGGCTGAAGAGCTGGAGCTGAGTCCGGACTGGTACTTCTGGCTTCTTCAGAACTGTCTCCCTCTCCCTCTGCCACTCAGTCCAGTTCCTCAACTTTGCCTTGTTCAGGACTCCTAGATATTCATATACAATCAAACCACTTGTTTTTCCAGGTCTTTGTTGTAAGAGGGATATAGGAAGTCGTCTGACTACTCTGCCATCTTGGCCCTGCCTCTCTAATCAGTACTCTTAACCACTCTCTCAGATGAGTGCTTTTGTTATCACAACTATAGAGATGAAAAAGTTAAACAGAAAGATGTTTCATATTATGCCTAAGATCACAATTTGTAATATCAAGTTCTTTTTGAATTTTTGGAATGCACACTTAAAATTAACTTCTCTAAAGTGATATTAAAGACTACCATTTAAAGGGAAACTATCATTTGATCCAACCTTGACAACACTATATTTAGTCATTACACTGGCCTTGGAAGATTAGCACTATTAATGGCAATTTGATGATGAGGACTCTGAGGCTCAGTAAGGTGCACTGAGTTGTCAAAGGTGTTCAGTTTGTAAGCCAATATCTGGTTGGAGGTGTGCCATCAAATCCCACACCCTTTCTATTTTCTGAGGCTCCTCTTCAATATGAAAGATAAGTACACCAAGTTCTGAACACCATTAGGAACCTCTGGCATATTTCCTTCCAGTCTTTCCCCATTCATACCATTAATCAACTAGTATCACTCATTCTAAGTCTTGAAGTTTAAAGAGGAAGAAGAAAATGTTACCTGTGAGGAGAGATTACCATGAAATATCAAAAGGAAACAATACCTTGGATACATCAATTTCTTTTGGCCTTCCCTAGGTTTGCAGAAATGGATATGTAACTTAGTTCTTAGGGTAGATGGGACTCATAACTTCTCATTGCAGTTAACCATATCCAGAGAATCAAGACACTACTTTCCTGATTTTTAATAGGACTTTTCTCTTTCCACGAACTGGTATGGTCTCATTCTCTGTCAAGGGCATTCCATTCCCCAGTATCAAAGTTTCTCATCAGGAAAGTTTGCAGGTGACAACTCAGTGATAAAGACAGAGTACATTAGGCTATTGATTGGGCAGGTTTTCAGAGCATCCCAAATTGCTCCCTTGGAGATTATGTCAATATGTCTAAAGGACATTACTCACCCATGTAGTAGAACAAAGAAAGATCCCAAAGACAAGGTTACATGGTAACACAGTAAAGCCTTCATCTGTCTCTTACAAGTGTAAGGCAAGAGCTCCCCTTTCCAAAGATGACCCTCTGCTATCCTAGACTAATGAAAAATAAGGCAAAATTTAATTTATTCATAATGACACGGTGAATTAATGATCCTAGAGCTCCAATAGAGCCACAGCAATTGGAAATATGATACCACCACCTTTATCCCTCATTGTACAACCTTGACCAAGACATATTATTTACAAGCATCTTTTTTTCCTAAGCATATGTTGTAGTGTTCCAATTTTACACACTTCACAAATATTTTTATTCCCCAAATACAAATTATCAATCAGGATTAAATTTTTAAAAAAGTGAAAACACCACGAAGAGCATTTCATACAGGAAACTGGTAAAATGGTTATACAAGAACTGGAGGGCAGAAAGGAGCAACGTGCAATAAACAGGTAGTAACTACAGAAAGAAACTTGCATACCAAAGTCTAAGGAAAGTGATATAAGGAAAATGTAGAGCTTATTAGGATGTAGTATTTAGTGATAATTATTGGAAGAACTTAACAATAAAGCCAGAAGGGAAATCAGAACAATTGTTTAAAGATCCTTTCCTATCTGGCCTGAGCATCACAGAGTAAGTACAGAAGGGTGAATCTGGAGAAGGGAGACAATAACATATCAACAAGCACACATGACCAACTTCATGGTGTGCAGGGCAGAGACAGTGGTGGTTCATTGGTAGAATTCTCCCCTTCCATGTTGAAGAGCATGTTCGATTCCCAACCAATGTACCTCATGTACAACCACCGCCTGTCAGTAGAGGCTTGCATATTGCTAAAATGATGAACAGGTTCAGCAGAGATTCTAGACTAAGATGGACTAGTAAGAAAGACCTAGAGATCTACTTCCAAAAATCAGTCAGTGAAAACCCTGTGGCTCACAATGGTCTGATCCACAATAGATCATGGGGATGATGCAGAAATAGGCAGCATTTTCTTCTGTTGTGCACGGGGTCACCATGTGTCAGGGAGCCAACTCAAGAGCAGATAAAAACAACATGGTTTAGAGGGAGAAGATATGAGAAGAAATATCATCAGGAATATTGAGGAAAATCACCCACCTGTTGTTAGGGTAAGTTTTCTCATATCTTCCCCCTTGTGAGCCCTGATCACTTTGAGATCTTCAAAATCTGCTCAGGAGGAGTAAAAGACCCAGAACAAAGTCATCTTTGAAGTATACGTCTGAAAACATGAGTAATTCTCACCTTGGCTGACCATTGAAACCATTTGTGGAGCTTTAAAAATATTTTCCTAAAGCTGCATACTGTTCCAATTAAATCAGGATCTGTAGTGGTGGAACCAAGGCATCAATATTTTTTAAGCTTCTTAGATGATTCCACTATGAAGTCAAGGTTCAGGACCAAGGATATGCATGCTCATACATAACTTGTATATACAGTTCTGTTAGATGCAAAAATAGTCTGGGTAATAGATATGAAATATGGTTAAGGATGAGGATTATAAGTACATAAAATTGAATTGTGCATTTTACCAGGAAGCTAGGGTCATGGATGTGAAGCTAGAAGGCTCCATAGCTGTAATGGGATTTGATCATGCAGAGTGACATATCCAAAAATACTCCCACTATCTCATAAAGGTGTGACAAAGGAACCAGTGTTCAGATATGAAATCTTGAAATTGAAACCTGCGAGAGCTACAAAAATTATGTGACCTAGAGTCAAGATTTATGGTTGCAGATGTTAGGTTTTGCCATCTTTTCCAACCCACATGCAAAAAAAGATGGCAAAAGCATTTAGATTAGGCTTTTCTGCTGAGGATCCTCTGCAGGGCTGTCTTGATGTCCCTGTTCCCCAGGCTGTAGATGAAGGGGTTCAGCATTGGTGTGACCACAGTGTACATCACTGAGGCAACTGCACCCTTCCTGGGAGAAGATGAGACAGCTGAACTGAGGTACACTCCAAGGCCTGCTCCATAAAATAAGCAAACAACTGAAAGGTGAGAGCCACAGGTGGAAAAGGCTTTATACTTCCCACCTGAAGATAAGACTCTCAGAATGGACAAAACAATTCAAGTGTAAGAGGAAAGGATCCCTGAGATTGGAATACCACCAAAGATGGCACCCATACAATACAGTAATATGATATTGATGGAGGTGTCAGAACAAGCAAAGTTAAAGAGTTGAGGAGGGTCACAGAAAAAATGAGGGATTTCCACGTCTGTGCAGAAGGTAAGTTGTGACACCATTGAAATGTGCAGCTGGGAGTCCAAAAGGCTGATGAAAAAAGATACCAAAACTAGCATGCCACAGAGGCAAAGATCCATTATGACTGTGTAGATGAGCAGGTGACAGATGGCCACAAACCAGTCATAAGCCATCACAGTGAGGAGCAGACTGTCCAGAATTCCAAAGAGATAAAAAAAGGACACTTGTGTCAGGTAGCCTGCATAGGTGATGGATTTGCTTTGAGTCTGGATGTTCACTAGCATCTTTGGGACTGTGGTGGAAATGAAACTGACATCAGCCAAGGACAGGTTGGAGAGGAAGAAGTACATAGGGGTGTGGAGATGGGAGTCAGAGATGACGGCCAAGAGGATGATTAGGTTCCCAGCCACAGATATCAGGTACATGGTCAAGAATAACCCAAAGAGGAGGGGCTGCAGTTTCGGGTCCTCAGAGAGGCCCAGGAGGAGGAATTCTGAGATAACTGTTAGATTCTGTGGCTCCATGTACCTGAGACAGCTTTTGGAAAAAGAAAAGAGGTTTGTTAGAAGGAAACAAGTAAACAGGCACCCGGCACTATGTCTGTATTTGGAATTCTAGAAATTCACAATAAATCATGTAAATTCACAAGGGTTCACACTTATGGACCTAACACCCCAATAACTGCAGCAAAATTACCTGATTGTAGCAAACCCCACTAATGTACTCTTCAGAACTCTTTCCTCACTGTTTACTCTGCTTTTCACCTGTTTCTGTACTCAACCCAACTTTAGAGATTTTGGGCTAAAGAATGTTAGAATGGCAAGGACACTTTAAGATAACAAATTCATAGAAGGAACAAAATATCAGCCCCCTGTATGAGGGAAACACATGCAATAAGAAATATCCTTCTTTTAAGAAAAAATCATTTTAATTAAAGGACACTAGGAAGCACTTGCAGCCCCAGATGGGTGAATGGTTAATACACTTGGCTGCTAACCAAAAGGTTGAAGTCCACCCAGAGGCACTTTGGAAGAAAGGCCTGGTGATCTACTTCTGAAAAGTCAGCATTGAAGACCCAATGGAGCACAGTTCTACGCTGACACACATAGTATCACCATTAGTCAGAATCTACTCAACAACTGGTTGTTCTTTTGAAGAAGTAGTCAAATGTACTTATTTTATCCCAGTACTGTAAAGTAAATTCTCTTGATATGGAATATTTATGAAACAACAAATAAGGGACAGGCACACAAAAAAAACAAAAACAAAAACAAAAACAAAAATGGTTCCATCGAGTTGATTGTGACTCATGGCAGTCTCATGTGTTACAGAATAGAAATGCTCCATAGGGTTTTCATGGACTTAATCTTTAGAGAAGCAGATCACCAGGCCTTTCTTTCATGGCACTGAAGGGTAAGTTTGAAGCACCAACCTTTAGGTTAGTAGTTGAGCTCAAACCATTTACTTCACCCAGCGACCTCATTAGCTGGATTCTAAATTAAAATAAAATGTTGGTAATCAGAAGGTGTGTTTATATATCAATTATATTCACAGGTTTTCATCATTGTTTGATTTTCTGACATCCATCTGATGTGGAGATACATAGTCATTCAAATGTGGGGGTTGCCTTTAAAAATCTTTTAAAGTATATATCATATCCCCTCCCTTGGCTTTAATGGACATCAAATTTTGATGACTGTTTGGTAAATGCTCAAAATCATACAACATACCTGATTCCAAAGATGGCATTAGTGTAAAATGCACCAATGATTAAACAATCATTTACTTTTAAGAGACACTCTGTTCCTATTTTTCACTGTGTATACACTGGTATTTGCATCAATGCTACGCCATCAATGCTGCACCATATTCAGTTCACTTTTTCCTTTGTTTCCAATCTCTATTGACTGAAAAAATGCTCAAATATGTTTCTCATCCAAAATGTTAGACAGTGTTGTTTTCTTATCAAATCAACACTCTTATTTACAATTGAGGAAATTAGGACTAGGGCCGTTCCAAAGCCAGGTTTGAAACCCAGCCATCTTAGACCTACTTAAGAGCTTTCCAAGTCAATCCATCCTTATCACGGGGTTTGGAATTCTCCCAGTTTAGTTCCCTGATGGCAACTAACTTCTTCATTTCTATTGCTAGGTCCAATATGATTTCATTTGGGAAAACATAAAAGTGAAAAGAACAGAGGATTATATGAAATAACACACTGGTAATTGGCGGAAATATATGTATTAATTAAACCTAACGTTTAGAGTTGTAGAAAGAAATTAGATTAAATAATAACTGTGAAGTGCTTACACCAGTGGTTCTCAGTGCTACTTGATCATTATAATTATCTATGGATCTTTTAAAATATAATGATGAGCTGGTCACAACCTGGAACCCATTAAATCAGACTGTACATGTGAGTCCCTTGGTCATCCTGAAGTACAGCCAGGGTTGAGAACAATTGCTTTATATTATTGCTAGGCTCTTGAAAAAACTCCATCATGTGACCTATTATCATTAATACCCACTCCTGACATTAATTATATAAACGTTTAATAATACTTGCTTCATAACTCATATTTTAGAAATTTAAATATTACCGATAAAACGTGAGTTTTCTTGCTCTTGATGTATGATCCACACTCCTGTTCCCCAAAAGGCAACCTTTGTAATAAATTTTGTGAGTATATTTTCCTCTCAATATTTTTATATTAGTATTATTTTGTGTATCCATAACCAGTTTTCTTGAAAATGTACCTAAATAGTATAATCCTATACATACTGTCTCGCAAAAGTTCTCATTTACTACAACATTGTGTTTTAACTGTCTCTGTGAAGTACATACATGTATTTCACACACTTTAAATGGTGGATAGTATTACTGAGAGAAGAATCATGTCAATTTCTTAGTAAGACTATCATAGTAAAATTCTTGTGCCATTCTCCATATTATTCACAATTGAGAATTTCTTATTATTAACAATTTATTTATTTGTTATTCAAAATTGAGAATTTCTATATTATATGTGCATGGAACATAGTTGTTGGAGGTGTAAAATTGACACATGTTCAAATTTACTATTAATTGCCAAAATTTGTTTACCAATAGAAAGTCAGACACAACCACATTTCAGGTATAGAATCAAACATCCATGGAAGTTGTCTGGTAATGGTCATTCTATGATAGATTCACATGAAAATTACCATCCAGTATAAGGAATAATAGGGCCCTGGAGGCACAGTTATTAAGCGTTTGGCTGCTAACCAAAAGGTCAGCAGTTTGAATCCACCGCTGCTCCTTGGAAACCCTATGGGGGCAGTTCTAGTCTGCCCTATAGAGTCTCTATGAGTCAGAATTGACTGGACTGCAATGGGGTTTTTCTTTTTTAAATGGGGAATAATATTTCCATAGCTCAGATTTTCTAAGTATGCAGTAAAATGCATTAGTATTCATAGAAAAGCCTACAATCCACAAGATTCATGCTATAAAGTTCCCTGTAAACCATTTGGCTCATTTTCTTATTTCACAGATCAATTCACAGAGTTGTAAGAGGAAGAATCAATGGCTGAGTCTCCATTTGCTCATCTGAAAAGAACGCAATCATTCAGCTCTGACTGAGGAGACAGAGCCCTGGAAGAGGAATCAGGGGAGTAAGGTCCAAATCCTGTATCTTTCACACAATAAATTTGGAGTGCATGTAAATCTGTCACCCTCTCTTATCTGTAAATAGGGGAAGTAATACTCATTGCTAGGATATGCATGGCAGCTAACAAAGGTTTAGCACTTAGTAAATACTTGGACATTGTTTTTTAATCAGAATTTGAATCCGTATGAGAGTAGTGGGTTTATTGTTGAAATATAATCCCAATTTTATTTGATTATAGAGGGAAAATAGAAGCCTAATATGTCTCAGTGGTGCAGTCATTAAGCATTTGGCTGCTAACCAAAAGGTCGGCAGTTTGAATCCACTAGTTGCTGTTTGGAAATCCTATGGGGCAGTTCTACTCTGCACTGTAGGGTCGCTATGAGTCAGAATTGACTTGACAGCAATGGGTTTGGTTTGGTTTTGGTTTTAATATGTCCGAGGAAGTTAAAGCATAGGATGTACTGAAATCATAAAATTTACAGTAAGGTTTACTTTCCCCTTCTCTTTCTCCATTTTTCCTGTTTGGTTTTCAGTTTTATGAAAATCTCCACAATTTAAAAAAAAAAAAAATCGAATGTTGTACACTCTGTTAAATAAATAGGTCCCAAGGAAAATCTAGGATATAGATATATTCATGCCCTATTTTATCTTGCCTCTAGTTCCATGGGACATGCTTGGAGGGGTGACAGTGCAGGGAGGAAAGCTCTCAGGGTGGAAGCAATACAGCCTATGCTCTGATCCTGTGAACCAAGGAACAAAAGGAACCAAGGATCAATTCTGTATTTAACACAGATTTGTTGTCATCGTGGTTGTAGCCTACTCTGTGCCAACCATGGGTTAGGCTCTGGGGAATCAGAAGTTAATGGGACTCAGTGGTTTAGTTCCAAGTTTTCAATATCTACTTGTATAAGAAGGACAATATAATGGTCTTACGGGGATCCAGACAAAACAGAACCATCAGATCACAGGATACATTAGTTGAATGGTATGAAGCTTCTTCTAATTTATATTAATAATAATAATAATAATACGTAAAATTAATGTGCCATGACTATAGGCATCCATCATATATTTAATCACATATGCGATATGCATTATCTGTTCTGTCTTTACAGCAATGCTGATCTCTCTATCAACTAAGGATCAACTAAGATGGCAACGTAGAGGCTGAGAGATACTAAAAACTTGCTCTGTGGCACACAGATCGTAAGGACAGCAGACAGGATTCACAATTAAATTGTAAGTCACTGAAGTCCATATACTAACCATCTTTACTCTGTTTCCACATATTTCAAAACGTTTAAAGCAGAAGTTCATGGAACTTAACCAAAGATACATCTAAGTGACATCTTTAAATACATTTCAGCTTCCTGACTAGGAATGGAACCCAAGATCCTGTCTTTACGTCTCTGAGATTAAGATGGGCTAAATTACAAGGAGGAGGAGGAAGTAGACAGCTGAGATAAAATCCAGGAGAAGGGGCAAGAGAGAGATGTGTCCTGAATTATCATCTGCCAACTCGTGATGTGATCTCCTCCTCTATTCTCAACTATCATTCTGATAGTCAAGGCACAAAGAGGCATCCACTGCTGTTGCCTGTAGACTAGCAGAAACCCTCCACAAAAGAGCACAGCGAGCAGGGGGTTTCCATGTGGAGAGACCAAGGAAGTGAAATGGTAGGGAGAGGGGGCAGTGAGAATACGGCCAGGTGCCCTGTGTCTGGTGTCACACTGCCCAATTTCAAACCTGGCTTCAATCTTTTCTAGCCCATGACCTGGAATAAGATATAAAAAAAGGCTGTGCCACTGTTATCTTCTACGAAATGATAATAACTGTGTTGCTCTTTTCTGGGTGAGGTTGTGCAGAAAAAGAAAATAAGCTACAAACATTGTTCAGATCTTGGCACTGGGCAGCCTTCAATAATTGTTCACAATACTATGGTTACTGCCATCAACCTTATCGTCATCACCATCATCAAAGAGATCATGTCGAAGTGTTTAGGGAACAGGTGAGAGGGATCCATTTCTTGTTTTTGTGATGAAGTGCCTATGAGAGCTAGAACCAACACAGAAGAAATTGAAGCACTAAATAAGTTTTCTCGGACCTCTACCAGAACCAGGAACAGAAACTTTACAGGTCTCTGAGCTAAAACTTAGCATTTCAGGACCTACAATCTGGCCATCCCAAGTGTGCTGCTTGTTCTAATCAGGAGGAAACAATGCTCCTCAGCCCCTCTGTGTCCACTGTCTCCCATGACACTCACTGGATTGTGCTGGGTCTCTGCTGGGGCATGACCAAGGGGGGTGGGTCCACCACCACTCCCCTACTTGGAGGGCAACAAGGGTTGAGACTCCTTCCTCAGGACTGTCAGGAAGAGAGATTCAGGTGTGGGCCTCCTGATTCAAAGGACCACTGTAGAGAAGAGACACAGGTATGGAGCTCGTTGGACTGGAAAGAACAAACTGAAGGAGTTGAGGGCACAGGTGGGTTATTTACAGTTGAATGGCTTTGGGAGATCAATGCCCAGAGCTCACAATTAGCCAGATTGGGTCATGTTATTCCAATCTCTGTAGACTTGTTAATATTAATGAAACAGGAAGACAAGAAAGTGAATGTCCCTGGTATCTGGGCCTTGCCATTCTAAGGAGGAAGCTCAACTGTATTCCTCACCTCTAACTTCCAAGTTGTAAGGATCTCAACATAAAAATCAGGCACTCTTTTCTTTTTTTTCTACTTTTTAAATCTAAACAATCAATGTGTGATTGAATATCCTCAAACCAATTGAATGAATCATGTAATTTAGGAAGGATTAAGTACTGTATATAAACCTTGCTGGCACAGTGGTTGAACTGTTGGGCTGCTAACTGAATTCTGGAAGCTGAAAGCCACTTAGACACTCCACAGGAGAAAGAGCTGGTGATTTGCTCCTATAAAGATTACAGCCTAGAAAACTCTACAGGGTAGCTCACAAGGGGTCCTTATGAGTCGAAATTGACTTAACAGAGCTTAACAATGACAACAACAGGTCTTATATACCAAGAATCTGATGCTATTTTTATTTTCTGAATTAATAATTATGTCATGAAGGAAAAATTCCTATCTTCCTTTCTGTAGCCCTTTCATGTGGTTTGGGGTTATTGGCAATTTATGTATTTTGCTAATTTGAATGACAGCTCCTGTACTATTATTTCCGCATAGTTAATATATGTTGGTGCTTTAGAAAACTCTTTATTTTGTCATACTTATTTTGTAACTTGATCCTTCAGCTAAATGCCTCTGTGGGCCTCACAGAAGGCTGCATTCAAAAAGCAAATAATCAAAGAAGCTGGACATGGAGAAGAATATGCCATCAGAGTTGCAGGAAGACTCATTAACAGCCTGCAATATGCAGATAACACAACTTTGTTTGCTGGAAGTCAAGAGAACTTGAAGCACTTACTGATGAAGATCAAAGACTATAACCTTCAGTATGGATTGTATATCAACAAAAAGAAAACAAAAATCCTCACAATTTGACCAACAAGCAACTTCATGATAAACAGAGAAAAATTAAAGTTGTCAAGGATTTCATTTTACTTGGATTTGCAATCAACTCCCATGGTAGCAGCAGTCCAGAAATCAAACAATGTATTACATTGAGCAAATCTGCTGCAAAAGACCTTAGTGTTAAGATGTTCCACTGCTATTCATAAGGTTTTCACTGGGTAATTCTTTTCAGAAGTAGACCACCAGATCCTTCTTCCTAGTCTGTCTTATTCTGGAAACTCAGCTGAAACCTGCCTGCCATGGGTGACCTGCTGGTATTTGAATACTTAGTGTCATAGCTTCCAGCATCACAGCAACATGCAAGCCCCCACAGTACAACAAACTGACAGATGCATGCTTACCTGTGTTTTATTGACTATGCAAAGGCATTCGACTATGTGGATCATAACAAATTATGGATATCATTGAGAAGAATGGGAATTCCGGAGCAATTAATTGCGTTCATAAGGAACCTGTACATAGATCAAGAGGCAGTCATTCCAACAGAACAAGGGGATACTGTGTGGTTTAAAGTCAGGAAAGGTGTGTGTCAGGGTTGTATCCTTTCACCATACTTATTCAATCTATATGCTGAGCAAATAATCTGAGAAACTGGACTCTATGAAGAAGAATGCAGCATCAAGATTGGAGGAAGACTCATTAACAACCTGCATTACGCAGAAGATACAACCTTGCTTGCTGAAAGTGAAGAGGACTTACTAAGGAAGCACTTACTAATGAAGATCAAAGACCACAGCCATCAGTATGGATTACGCCTCCATATAAAGAAAACAAAAATCCTCACAACTGGACCAATAAGCAACATCATGATCAATGGAGAAAAGATTGAAGTTGTCAAGGATTTCATTTTACTTAGATCCACAATCAGCACCCATGGAAGTAGCAGTCAAGAAATCAGAAGACGGATTGTATTGGGAAAATGTGCTGCAAAACACCTCTTTCAAGTGGGTATTAAAAAGCAAAGATGTCAGCTTTAAGGCTAAGGTGTGCCTGACTCAAGCCATGGTGTTTTCAATCACCTCGTATACATGGGAAAGCTGGATGATGAATAATGAAGACCAAAAAAGAATTTATACCTTTGAATTGTGGTGTTGGTGAGAATATTGTATGGACTGCAAAAGGAATGAACAAACTGCCTTGGAAGAAGTACAACCAGAATGCTCCTTAGTAGTAAGGATGGCGAGACTATGTCTCACATAATTTGGACATGTTATCAGGAGGCATCAGTCCCTGGAGAAGGACATCATTCTTGATAAAGTCGAGGGTCAGTGAGAAAAAAGGAAGACCCTCAACGAGATGGATTGACACAGTGGTTACAACAATGGGCTCAAGCATAATAACGATTGTGAGAATGGCTCAGGACTGGGCTGCGTTTCCTTCTGTTGTACATAGGATCGCTATTAGTTGGAAAGGGTTGGATGGCACCTAACAACAACAAGTGTTAAAAAGCAAATAAATCAGTTTGAGGACTGTCATGGATTGAATTGTGTTCCCCAAAAATGTTTATATCAATTTGGCTAGGCCATGATTCCCAGTATTGTGTGATTGTCCACCATTTTGTCATCTGATGTGATTATCCTATATGCTGTAAACCCTATACAACATCTCTATGATGTTGAGGAGATGAGATTAGTGGCAGTTACATTAATGAGGCAGGACTCAATATACAAGACTAGATTGAGCCAATTTCTTTAGAGATATAAAAGAGAGAAGTGAGCAGAGAGACATGGGGACTTTATACCACCAAGAAAGCAGTGCTGGGAATAAAGCGCATCCTTTGGACCCAGGATTCCTGCTCAGAGAAGCTCCTAGACCAGGAGAAGATTGATGACAGGGGCCTTTCTCCAGAGCTGACAGAGAAAAACTTACCCTGGAACTGGCACGCTGAATTCGGACTTCTAGCCCTACTAGACTGTGAGAGAATAAATTTCTCTTTGTTAAACCCATCCACATATGGTATTTCTGTTACAGCAGTACTAGATGACTAAGACAAGGACTAAAGTATGCATGACCCAAGCCATGATATTTTCAATTACCTCATATGGAAGGGAAAGCTTGCCAATGAAGAACTGATGCCTTTGAATTATGGTGTTAGCAAAAATTATTAAATATTCCATGGACTACAAGAAGAACAAACAGATCTGTCTTGGAAGAAGTACAGCCAGAATGCTCCTTAGAAGCAGGATGGAAAGACTTCATCTCACATACTTTGAACATGATATCAGGAGGGACCAGTTCCTGGAGAAGGACATCATTGGGAAAATAGAGGGTAAGTAAAAATGAGGACCA
Source organism: Dugong dugon (assembly GCA_030035585.1). Lineage (NCBI taxonomy): Eukaryota > Metazoa > Chordata > Mammalia > Sirenia > Dugongidae > Dugong > Dugong dugon. Next base: position 12,901,914 of record CM057462.1, on the reverse strand, counting down.
CCCTCAATGAGATAGATTGAGACACTGGATGCAAAAATGGGCTCAAGCATAACAAGGATTATAAGGAGGGTGCAGGACTGGGCAGCGTTTCATTCTGTTGTATACAACTTTGCTATGAGTCAGAACCAACTCGACATCTAACAACAAAACAGCAACAACAGGTCTTCTATATCAAGAATCTGATGCTATTTACTGTTATCTGAATTAGTATTCGTGTCATGAAGGAGTACTTCCTATTTTCCTTTCTGTAGCCACTCCATGTGGTTTTGGGTTTTATAAGTTAGCAATTTATATATTTTGCTAATTTGAATGACAGCACCAGTTCTAATTTTTCTGTGTAGTTAGTGTATGTTGGTACTTTAGAAAACTACTTACTTTTTGGACTTATTTGGTAACTTGATCCTTCACCTAAATACCTCTATGGACTTCAGGGAAAGCTTCATTCAAAATGTTGGCCAGGGCTGCAGTCATCTGAAGGTTTGACTGGAAAGAGGATTCGATTCCAAGGTCATTCAGATATCATTTGGCAGGATTGGTTCCTCACAGGCTGTTGGCCAGAGGCCTCCCTTAACTTTTGACCACATGGTCCTTTCCATCAGGCAGCTGGCAATATGGAAGTTGGCTTTCATCAGAGTGAGCTGGCCGGAGAGCAGGAGAAGGCTGGCAAGATGAAAGCCAGTTTCTTTTTACACCCCATTGTTGGAAGTGATATCCCAATAGTTTTTCAAATTCTATTTGATGTAAGCAATTAACTGAGTCCAGCACACACTCAAGGGGATGGTTATCAACAAGAGCATGAATACAAGAGGTTAGGGTTTTTGGGAGAATCTTAGAAGCTACACACTATACAAGCGTCACTCTCTGTAAGGACAGTGGCTCTAAGCACCCCTAGACTCTAGAGAGATCCCTCTGCTTTCCAGCATAGTGCCAATCCATCGCATCACCATGCTCTCAGCAAACACTCCCTGGAGAAAAACAGGCACATAGTAGAGAATTCCTACAAACCTCACCATGCTGCTCCTGGTCTTGCAGTCAGAAGCCCCTCTGGTTTCTCTAACCAGCAGAGTCCTTCCATTGATATTAGGCCAGTCGCAGTCATTCTATGCACAAATTCAAAAATTATCCCCAGAAACTTCTGATTTCTGCTTGACCAGAAAGTACTCTGTCTTGGAAGAAGTGCAAGCAGAATGCTTCTTAGAAGCAAGGATGGCAAGACCACATCTCACATACATTGGACATGTTATCAGGAGGGATCAGTCCCTGAAGAAAGTAGAGGGTCAGCGAAAAAGAGGAAGACCCTCAACAAGATGGATTGACACAGTGGCTGCAACAATGGGGTCAAGCATAACAATTATTGTGAGCATGGTACAGAACTGGGAAGTGTTTCATTCTGTAGTGTACAGGGTCACTATGAGTCGGAACTGACTCAACCGTCACCTAACAACAACAACAACAACAATGGAAAGTGCTCAATTCGCTCTAGAATGTAATTTTCCTTAAATTTCTTCGAGTTCAGAACTCTTGAAATCTTTAACAAAACGTGCTTTAGGCTTATACATATATATATATATATATATATATATATATATATTTTTTTTTTTTTTCCCTCTGGTAGATATTGTGAAATGATGATGTGTTATACCTTTTACATCCTATCTGTGTGGCCAGTGGGTGAGGCTCCTCTGTTCTGAAGAACTCCGAGATTATCTTGTCATTAAGCTATATGAGGAAAACTTTAGCATACACCCAGTGAAATTGAATATGGACAAAATGATGTGATTTACCCATGTTTGGATAAATGGCTGAGGATAATTTTGGGGAGATCAAATGGAAGATGTGTAGAGATGGATTAGAGAGGTAAAGGATAGCGTTGAGAGTTTTTAGCATCTTTGGATAGTGGCAAACATTTAATATTAAACATAGTGGAAAGATGGGATAAGATTCTACAGTCTTTGCCAAAGCTGAGTGTAGAGGACAGGTGTATGAAAATCAAAGAGTTGTATTCTTGTGGTAAAAAAGAGAGATTTGCTTTGTGCTTTTCCCACTTCTCTCTCTGGATGAGTATCCTTAAGGAAAAGTAAAGATACCACGTTCCTGCATTCCGTTTTTAAATGCCCAATTGAGGAATGTCTACCCTCAATTTATTACCCCTGTGTTATTTATAGAACTTATCAAAACCTACCCTTTATTCTATGACTCTTATTTCTTCACATACAATTAAACGGTGAATAACAACAGATCCCATCAAATGCCCATAATAATAAAAACAAACAAACTGTACATTTCTTCTTTCAGGAGTCCTTAAAGATCTCTATGGAAGGTATAATGCTCCAAGGGAGAAGAAAAATATTGGGTGTATAGATGTCAAGTTGTCTTCACCTTTTTTTAAAATAAGATAATGAATAATTTATTCAACATTATACAAATCAGAGATGGGAATAATCTCTGGTCTTAATGTAGTAGATACTTGGCTAACAACAGAACTCTTAACCACTGCACCACCAGGGTTCCATTGATTATGGAGATAAATGGTACTCACTCCCTGCCTTGAACAGCTCAAAGTCTTGTTGTATGAAGGTAAAATGTAATAGTTGTTAGGCATCCAGGGTAAAGCATGTGTGGAGTTCCAACAATTTATTTGAATGGCATTTCTGTTACAATAGATCACAATAATGATAATATCAATATTTATTAGATGCTTTCTTTGAAAGATATACATTATATGCTTAATCCTTACAGTGCTATAAACTAAATAATATAGAAAATGAAGAATCAAAGGCCTTGAGAATTAAATAACAAGTCCATGTCCACACAGGCAAAGAGTTAGAGGAGCTAATGTTGAAAATCAAACATTTTCCCTGCAAAACCAATTACTTGGCCTATCCATATGGTTACTATGTTAGTGACCACTTACTGATCCATTACTACATATTAAAAATTGTTCTAATCAGTACTTTTGATCTCCTCCTCTTAACCACCCTCTTAGATGGGTGCTTTTGTTATCACAGCTGTAGAGTTGAAGAAGTTAAACAAAAAGATGTTTCATATTATGAATAAAATTGCAGTTTGTAATATCAAATTCTTTTTGAATTCTTGAAATTCACATTTAAAATGAACTTCTTTAAAGTGATATTAAGGGCTACAATTAGATGGAAAACTACCATTTGATCCAACCTTGACAACATTACATTTAGTTGTTACAATGGCCTTGGAAGCTTAGCACTATTAATCACAGTTTGATGATGAGGACTCTGAGGCTCAATGAAGTGCACTGAGTTGCTGAAAGTGTTCAGTTTATAAGCCAAGATCTGGTTGGAGGTGTGTCATCAAATCCCACACTCTTTCTATTATCTGCATTTCCTCTTGCATATCAAAGATAAGTACACCACTTTCTGATAGCCATTAGGAAACTTTGGCATATTTCCTTCCAGTCTTTCCCCCCCCATTCATAGTGTTAATCAACTAATATCACTCATTCTAAGTCTTGAAGTTTAAAGAGGAAGAAGAAGATGTTACCTTTGAGGAGAATCTGCCATGAGACATCAAAGGAAAACAATACCTTTGATACATTAAAAAATGTTTTTGTACATACCTAGGTTTGCAGAAATGGATATGCAACTTAGTTCTAGGGTAGATGGGACTGATTTTGTAGTTATCCATAACCAGACAATCAGAACACTACTTTCATGATTTATAATGAGAGCTCTCTCTTCCCATGGAATGGTATGGCACCATTCTCTGTCAGTGCATTCCATTCTCCGTTATCAATATTTCTCATCCGGAAAGTCTGTAGGTGATTTAACTCAGTGGTAAAAGGCAGAGTAAATTAAGCTATTGATTGGGGAGGTTTTCAGAGAATCCCAAATTACTCCCTTAGAAATTACGTGAATATATCTAAAAGACATATGCATACCCATATACTAGAATGAAGAAAAAGCCCAAAGACAAGGAAACATGGTAACACAGTAAGTCTTCATTAGGCTGTTACAAGCGAAAGGCAAGAGGTCCCCTTTGGCGAAGACATGGCTCTTTGCAACCCTAGACTAATGAAAAATAAGATAAAATCTAATTTATTCATAATAACTTGATGAATTAATGATCCTAGAGCACCAATAGAGTTACAGCAATTGGAAATATGATACCAACACCATAATCCTCAGTTGTACAACCTTGACTGGAACATCATTTACAAACACATTTTCTTTTCCTGTGCATGTTTTGTAATGTTTCGATTTTAGATTCTTCACAAATACTTTTATTCCTCAAATACAATTTATTAGTCAGGATTCAACAAAGAAAAGTGAAAACATCATGAAAAGTATTTAATAGAATTCAGCAGAATTCTCCCCTTCCACGTGGAAGACCAGGTTTGATCTCAAACAATGTACCACATGTGCAGCAACCACCTATCAATAGAGAGAAGACATTGTTTGATTTCTTGAATGCTGCTTCCATGGGCATTGATTGTGGATCCAAGTAAAATGAAATCCTTGACAAACTTCAATATTTTCTCTGTTTATCATGATGTTGCTTATTGGTCCAGTTGTGAGAATTTTTGTTTTATGTTGAAGTTTGTCAAGGATTTCATTTTACTTGGATCCACAATCAATACCCCAGGGGAGACCCAGCACAACCCAGTGAGTGCCGTGGGAGACAGTGGACACAGAGGGGCTGGGGAGCATTTTTCCTTCTCATCGGGACAAGTAGTACACTTGGGATGACCAGATGGGAGGTCCTGAAGTGCTAAGTTTCAGCTCAGAGTCCTGTGCAATTTCTGTTCCTGGTTCTGGTAGAGGTCCGAGAAGGCTCATTTAGAGTTTTAATTTCTTCTGCATTGTTTCTAGCTCCTGTAGGCACTTCCCCACGAGTGAAGGAAATGGGTCTCTCTCACCTGTCCCCTACACACTTCAAAATGATGTTGTATATGATGATAATAACAACAATGAGGATGATGACAGTAACCACAGTATCATGAACATTTATTGAAGGCTGCCCAGTGCCAGAATCTGAGCTGTTTTCTATGTAGCTTGTTTCCTTTCTCTGCACCACCACACCCTGAAAAGAGCAACACACAGTTATCGTCATTTTCCAGAAGAGAAAAGGAGCATAACCTTTTTCACAACCTGTTCCAGGTCATGGGCCAGAAAAGGTCGAAGCCAGGTTTGAATCCAGGCAGTGTGACAGCAGACACAGGGCCCCTGGCCATATTCTCCCCTGCCCACCCTCCCTGACATTTCACTTCCTTGGTCTCTCTAGGCAGAGTCCTGCTGCTCACTGTGCTCTTTGTGCTTCCTGCTAGCCCAGAGTGGACAACTGTGGGTGCCTCTCAGATCAGAAGGATAGTTGAGAATATAGGAAGGGATTGCATCAGGAGTTGGCAAATGATAATTCATGACAGATCTCTCTCTTGCCCCTTCTCCTGGATTTTATCTCATCTGTCCACTTCCTCCTTCATCTGTGTAATTTAGCCCATGTCAATCTTGAAGCCATAAAGGCAGGATCTTGGGTTCCATTCCTAGGCAGGAAGCTGGAATGAGTTTAAAGGTGTAATTTAGATGTGTCTTTGGTTATGTCCCCTGAGCTTCTGCTTTAAACATTTAGACATATGAGGAAAACAGAGTGAAGACGGTTAGTGCATGGGCCTCAGTGACATACAGTTTAATTGTCTGCTCTCCTTACGATCTGTATGCCATAGAACAAATTCTTAGTATTTCTCAGTTTCCACGTTGTCATGTATGTGAGTTGATTCACAGCTGATAGAGAGATCTGCATTGCTGTAAGGATTGAACAGATAATGGATATTACATATTTCATTAAATATATGATAGATGCATATAGTCAGGGCACATCAATTTTACATATTATTATTATTAATATAAATTAGATGAAGCTTTATACCATTCAACTAAAGTATCCTGTGATGTGAAGGCTTTGTTTTCTCTGGATTCCTGTAAGAGCACTTTATTTTCGTTCTTATGCAAGTTTCACAGTGGTTAGAGCTCGGCTGCTAACCAAAAGATTGGCAGTTTGAATGCACAAGCCATTCCTTGGGAACCCTATAGGGCAGTGCTACTCTGTCCTATAGGGTTGCTATGAGTCAGAATCAACTCGAAGGCATTGAGTTGATACAAGAATGTATAAGAATGCTTGAAAGGAAACAACTGAGTCTCATTCATTTCTAATTCACCAGAGCTTATTCCCTGCTAGGCACAGAGTAGGCTACAACCACAAGGACAACAACAAATCTGTGTTAAATAAGGAATAGACCCTTGATTCCTTTTTTCTTGGTTCACAGGATCAGAGCATAGGCTGTAAAGTTTCCATGCTGAGTGCTTTCCTGCCGTGCTTTCATCCCTCCAAGGATGTCCCAAAGGACTAGAGACAAGACAAAATAGGGCATGAATATGTATATATCATGGACTTTCTATGGAACCTATTTATTTAACAGAGCATACAACACTCAATTATTTTCAAAAAATTGTGGAAATTTTCTCAAAACTGAAAACTAAAAAGGAAAAATGGAGAAAGAGAAGGGGAAAGTAAATCTTATTGTGTGAACCTAGGCACATTTTAAGATCCAATACATTCTATGCTTGAATTTCCTAGCACATACTAGGTTTCTTTCTGATATAATAAAATAAAACTGTGTTTGTATTTCAATGATAAACCCACTACTCTCATATTGATTCAAATTCTGATTAAAAAACAGTGTGCAAGTATTTACTAAGTGCCAAACATTTGTTAGCTGCCACATGCATCCTAGCGATGGGTATTATTCCCCCTATTTCCAGATAAGAGACATTGAGAGATTTACATGCACTCCAAATTTAGTGTGTGAAAGATATGAGATTTGGACCTTGCCCTCCTGATTCCTCTTCCAGGGCTCTGTCTCCTCAACCAGAGCTGAATGATTGTGTTTCTTTTCAGATGAGCAAATGGAGACTCAACCATTGATTCTTCTTCTTACAACTTGGTGAGTTGATCTGTGAATTCAGAAAATGAGCCAAATTGTTTACAGAGAATTTTATAGCATGAATCTCGTGCTTGTAGGGTTTTCTATGAATAGTAATGAATTTTCCTTATAATTAGGAAACCTCTTATGGGAATATTATTCCCTATACAGGATGGTAATTTTTTTTCTCTTTTATAACAATATTGTAGTTTATAGGGAAAAGTCTTTATTTAGGAAAGTATTTATTGAAGTATTTTTAGGTAAAATTCCATGATATCTGAAAGTTCTTTCTTTTTTTATTGTATTTTAGGTGAAGGTTTAGAGAGCAAATTAGTTTCTCATTAAACAATCAATACACATATTGTTTTGTGACATTGGTTGCCACCCCCACGACATGTCAACACTCTCCCCTTCTCAACCTTGTGTTCCCTGTTATCAGCTTTCTTGTCCCCTCTGGCCTTCTCGTCCTTGCCCCTGGGCTGGTGTGCCCATTTAGTCTCATTTTCTTTTATTAACACTGTCTAATCTTTGGATGAAGGGTGAACCTCAGGAGTGACTTCAGTATTAGTTGAAAGAGAGTCTGGGGGCCATAATCTCTGTGTTTCTCCAGTCTCTGTCAGGCCAGTAAGTCTGGTCTTTGTTAATTTTGTGAGTTAGAATTTTGTTTGAAATTTATCTCCAGCTCTGTCCTGGACCCTCTATTGTGATCCCTGTCAGAACAGTTGGTGGTGGTAGTCAGGCACCATCAAGTTGTACTGGACTCAGTTTGATGGAGACTGTGTTAGTTGTGGTCCATTAGTCCTTTCGACTAATCTTTCTCTTGTATCTTTGGTTTTCTTCATTCTCTCTTGCTCCAGACAGGGTGAGATCAGTGGAGTATCTTAGATGGCCTCTCACAAGTGTTTAAGACACCAGATGCTACACACCAAAGTAGAATGAAGAGCATTTTCTTTATAAACTATGTTATGCCAATTGAGCTAGATGTTCCCCAAGATCATGGTCCCCAGCCCTGAGTCCAGTAATTTGGTCCCTCAGGTAGTTTGGATGTGTCTCTGGAGCTTCCATGACCTTACCCTGAACAAGTTGTGCTGGGTTCCCCATTATTCTGCACTGTGTTACGCTTCACCAAAGTTACCACTTACCTATTGTTTAGTTAGTGTTTTTTCCACCTCCACCCCCACCCCCACCCCCTGTAGCCATCAAAGATTGTTTCTTTTTGTGTGTAAACCTTCTCATGAGTTTTTATTGTAGTGGTCTCATACAATATTTGTCCTTTTGTGATTGATTTATTTCACTCAGCATAAAGCCCACCAGATTCATCCATGTTATGAGATGTTTCGCAGATTCATCATTGTTCTTTATCGTTCCGTAGTATTCTATTGAGTATACGTAACATAGTTTGTTTATCCATTCATCTGTTAATGGGCACTTAGGTTGTTTCCATCTTTTTGCTATTGTGAATAAAGCTGCAGTGAACATGGGTGTGCATATGTCTATTCATGCGACGGCTCTTATTTCTCTAGCATATGGTATTTCTTTTGAATTCCCCATCAGGTAGTTCCAGTGCTTTTTCTTCTACCAGAAGGTCATCTGATGTTTTATTTTAGATGCTTTCTGGAGCCTCCTGTCCTTTTTTAAAATACGTTTTGATATTTTTACTGTCTTCAGGACATTCGGGAATTATTTTCTTTGTTTATTGATTGTAGAATTGTTTGTTTTGTCCCACTTTTTTGCTTTATTTGGCTATGTCTGGGCAAGCAGGCTGAGCATTCTTTGTTGTTTGCTCATCTGTGTACACAATACTTCTCACCACCTTGTCCAGGTGGGCAAGGCAGGTCCAGCAGAGGGGGAGATGCGGGAGTGGGTCATTTGTGGTACATACTGGGGCTGACAGCATAGGCCCTCAAGGCAGTGCAGGGCAGGGTCTGGTGGTCAGCACTTGTGCTGCTCGGGGATGTGGTGCTCAGCGTGCAGTGCAGTTAGGCAGGAGGGAAGGGGGAGGATGTGATGTGTGGAGCTGAGTGTGGGAAAGAAGAGAGAGAAACAGAAGTCAAAAACAAAAACAAACAAAAAAGAAAAAAATGGTGCTGAGAGAGCCTGCTGGTGGAGTGGAGCAGACTCAGGGAAGCTGTGTGCTGATGGCTTTCTAGCCGGGTAGTGTGGCACAGCCAATCAAGAAGGGGTGAAGACAGCACATGTGGCTAGGTGGGTGAGAGAAAGGAAAGGTGGAAGGGAGAGACAAAAAACTGAGAAAAAGATGCCCCAAGGAAGAGCACCAGCATGGTGGTACAGACTGAGGAAGCTGTGTGCTGGTGGCTCCCCAGCCGAGTGGTGTGGCACAGCATGTCAAAAAACTGCAGAGACAGCACATGAGGTCAGGTGGTCTGGAGAAAGGAAAGGAAGGAAGGTAGAGAGAAACAAGAAACTGAGAAAGAAAAAAAAAAAAACCTGAGGTTGCTTTCTGGTGTAGTAGTGTGGACAGGGGAAGCTGTGTGCTGGCGGTTCCCCAGCTGAGCAGTGTGGCATAGCCTGTCAAAAAGCAGTGGATATGGCACCTGGAGAAAGGAAAGGAAGGAAGGTAGAGAGAGTTGAAAAGCTGAGGAAAAAAAGTGCCCCAAGGGATCCCACTGGCGTGGTGGTACAGGCTGGGGAAGCAGGTCCCCAGCTGAGTGGTGTGGCACAGCTCATCAAGAAGGAGCAGAGATAGCACACGGCACCAGCTAGGCAGGAGAAAGGAAAGGAAGGAGATAAGAAAGAGAGAAGAAACAAAAAGAAGCCAAACGGCAAAAACAACAACAAAAAATAGCACTGAAGGAACCGGCTGGTGGGGGCAGGGTGAATCCAAGCAGCAAGGAACCAGCGTCTCTCCAGCCTAGCAACTATGGCCTTCTGGAAAGCAGTGGAGGTTGCACAGACAGAAGAAGGTTGGGGAGTGGGAAAGCAAGTATCCCTGGTTACTGGGTGCTCTGTCTTCTGCTGGGAGCTCAGTGAATTTGCCTTCCCTTACTTCCTGTCCACCATTCTTGGTGGCTGAGGGGTCCAAGATGGCATGCCCATGCCGTGTTAGCTGTTAGGGGACCTCAGCTCTGTAGCTCTCCTTGTTCTCTGTTTTCTGTCAGTTTCTTATTCCATTTGGTGCTTGGTTGAGTTCTTTATCCCTTCATTTGATGCTTAGGTTCCAGAATTGACAATTTTATCTGTTTTACTTAGTTTCTCAGGTCTTCGCTGTAGAGGGATGGTGTGGTGCTTTTGTCTATAGTACCATATTGTCTCCACCTCTCCAGGATGGTAATTTTCATGTGGATCTATTATTGACTGTCCATTACCAGACAACTTTTGTGGATATTTGATTCTATAACTTGAAATAAGAGCATGTAGTTGTGTCTGACTTTCTATTGGTAAACAAATGTTGGCAATTAATAGTAAATTTGGACATGTATCAATTTTGCACGTCAAACAACTATGCTCCATGCACTTACAATATAGAAATTCTCAATTGTGAATTGTGAATAATAAATTCATAAATTATAGATTATGAATAATAAATAAATATATAAGAAATTCTCAATAATGAATAATATGGAAAGTGGAAGAACTCTGCTATGATGTTCTTAATACGAAATTGACATAAAATGAACCTTCACTCAGCAAGAGCATTTCAAGTGTGTGAAATAGATGTGTGTATTTCCCAGAGACAGTGAAAACACCCTGTTGTCATAAATGAGAACTTCTGTGGGACAATATATGTAGGATTATAATATTTAGGTACATTTTCAAGAAAACTGGCCATTGATACAAAAATTAATACTAATATTATGAAAATATTTACAGGAAAATATACCCACAAAATTTATTACAGAGGTTGCCTTTTAGGGAACAGACGTGTGGAGGAATAAGATCATACATGAAGAGCAAGAAAACTCAAGTTTTATAGGTAATATTTAAATCTCTAAAATAAGAGTTATAAACCAAATATTATTCAATGTTTATATAATTAATGTCAAGAGTGAGTATTAATGATAATAATAGGTTATATTGATGGAGCACATACTAAGTGACTGGCAATAATCTAAAGCAATGGTTCTCAACCTTGGTTGTACTTCAGGATGACCAAGGGACTCACCTGTAGAGTATGATTTAATGGGTTCTAGGTTGAGGCCAGTTCATTAGTACGTTTTAAAAGAGCCATATATAATGATCTACAGTACTGAGAATCACTGGTGTAAGCACTTTATATGTATTATTTAATCTAACTTCTTTTACAACTCTGAACATTAGGTTTAATTAATACATACGTTTCAACAAATGTACAAATTACCAATGTGTTATTTCATATAATCCTCAGTTATTTTCACTTTTACATTTTCCCAAATAAAATCGTATTGGACCTAGCAATAGAAATGAAGAAGTGAGTTGCCATCAGGGAGCTGAAATGAAGAGAATTTCAGTTCCCAGGATAAGGAAGGATTGACTTGGAAAGCTCTTTAGTAGGCCTAAAATGGCTAAGTTTCAAATCTGGCTTTGGAATGGCCCTGGTCCTGTTTCCTCAATTGTAAATAAGACTGTTGATTTGATAAGAAAACAATGCTTTCTAAACATTTTGGGTGTGAAACATATTTCAGCATTTTATCAAGTCAATAGAGAATGGAAACAAATAAAGAAAAACAAACCCAACTGAACACCAGACATTTCCCTGAGGTGGTGTAGCACTGATGCAAATACCAACGTATTCACAGTGAAAAACAGGAACATAATGTTTCTTAAAAGTAAATTATTGTTTAATCATTGGTACATTTTACACTAATGTCATCTTTGGAATCAGCAATGCTGTATGACTTTGTGCATTTACCAAACCATTGTTACCATATTTGATGCCCATTAAAGCCAAGAGAGAGCATATATATTTTAAAAGATTTTTAAAGGCAACTCCCATATTTGAATGACCATGTATCTCCATATAAGATGGATGTCAGAAAACCAAAGAGTGATGAAAACCTGTGAAGAAAATTGACAAATAAACATGTTCTCTGATTATGTACATTTTATTTTAATTTAGAATTAGCTAATGAGGTCCCTGGGTGAAGTAAACAGTTTGAGCTCAACTACAAACCTAAAGGTTGATGGTTCCAACACACCCTTCAGCACCATGAGAGAAAGGCCTGGTGATCTGCTTTTGTAAAGATTAAGGCCAAGAAAACCCGAGGGAGCAGTTCTATTCTGTAACACATAGAACTGCCGTAAGTTGGAATCAAATTGATGGCAAAATTTTTTTTTAAATTTTGAATGTATTCCTGTCCCTTATTTTTTGTTTTATAAATATTCCAAATCAAGAGAATTTATTGCACTATACTTGGATAAAATGAAGTTCTTAAAGTTCCTTCTTAAAAGGAACAACCCATTGCCATAGAGTAGATTCTACTCATAGTGACACTATGTGTGTCAGAGTAGAACTGTTCTTCATGGGGTTTTCAATGACTGTTTTTCAGAAGTAGATCACCAGGCCTTTCTTCTGAGGTGCCTCTGGGTGGACTCCAACCTTTCGGTTGGCAGCCAGGTGTGTTAACCTTTTGCCTACCCTGGGACTGAAAGTGCTTCTTAGTGTCCTTTAATTGAAATGATTGCTTTTTTAAAAGAAAGATGATTCTTATTGCATACCTTTTCCTCATAGATGGAGCTGACATTTTGTTCCATCTATGAATTTGTTAGCTTAAAATGTCCTTGCCATTCTAACATTCTTTAGCCCAGAGTCTCTGAAGTGGTTGTGTACAGAAACTGGTGAATAGCACAGAAAACAATGAGGAAAGAGTTCTGAGAAGTACAGTGGTTGGGTTTGCTACAATTGAGTAATATGGCTGAAGGTGCTGAGTTATTAGGTCTTTAAGTGTGAATCTTGTGAATTTTCAGGCTTTGCTTGTGAGTTTCTTGATTTCAAAATACAGAAACAGTGCTAGGTGCTTGTTTCCTTTTAGCAATCCTTTTCTTTTTCTGAAAGCTGTCTCAGGTACATGCAGCCACAGAATCTAACAGGTGTCTCAGAATTTCCCCTCCTGGGCCTCTCTGAGCACCTGGAATTGCAGTAATTCCTCTTTGGGCTGTTCCTGTCCATGTATCTGATCACTGTGACTGGGAACTTGCTCATCTTCCTGGCTTCAGCTCTAACCCACACCTCCACTCCCCATGTATTTCTTCCTCTCCAACCTGTCTTTGATGGTTGTGAGAGTAGGGAGGGAGAGGGGAATTCACTGACTAAATAGTAGGAGAGAATCATCATAGGTGAAGGGAAGGACAACATACAATACAGAGGAATTCAGTACAATTGGACCAAAGCAAAAGCTAAGAAGTTTCCTGAACACAATGGAAGACTTTGAGGGACAGAGTAGCTGGGGCTGAGGCCTGGGGACCATGGTTTCCGAGGACATCTAGGTCAACTGGCATAACAAACTTTATTAAGAAAATGTTCTGCATCCCATTTTGGTGAATGGTGTCTGGGGTCTTAAAAGCTTGCAAGCGGCCATCTAAGAGCCATCAACAGATCCCAAACCACCTGGAGCAAAAGAAAATGAAGACCACAACAGACACATGGCAAACATTAGCCTAAGAGACAAAAGGGCCACATAAACCAGAGATTCCATCAGCCTGAGACCAGAAGAACTAGATGGTGCTCAGCTACTACCAATGACTGTCCTGACAGGGGACACAACAAAGAATCCTGGATGGAGCTGGAGAAAAATGTGGAGGAGAACTCAAAATCACGTAAAAGACCAGATTTAATGATCTGACAGAGACTGGGGGAACCCAAAACTATAAAACCATTCCCAAAGCCCTCTCTTCAAACAAAGATTAGACTGGACTATAAAATATAAAATAATACTCATGAAGAGTGTGTTTTTTAGTTCAGTCAGATGCACGAGGCCAAATGGGTGGCTCCTGTCTGGAGGTGGGATGAGAAGGCAGGAAGGGACAGGAACTGGTTGAATGGACATAAGAAACCGAGATGGAAAGGGGAGTGTGCATTGTAAGGATTGCAACTTATATTACATAACAATATGTGTACAAATTTTTGTATGAGAAATTAACTTGAGCTGTAAACTTTCACCTAAAGCACAATAAAAAAACAAAAATAAGAACATTTTTACACTACGTAAGTTACTATACACCCCTCTCCAGAAAAAAAAAAAAAAAAATTCCTCCTCCTGGCTCCCTCTGAGGACCAGGAACTGTAGCCCCTTCTCTTTGGGCTGTTCCTGTCCATGTACCTGATCACTGTGGCTGGGAACCTGCTCATCATCCTGGCTGTCAGCTTTGACCCACACCTCCACACCACCATGTGCTTATTTCTCTCCAACCTGTCCTTGGCTTCACAGTTCCAAGATGCTAGTGAACATACTCAAAGCAAATCCATCACCAATGTAGGCTGCCTGACACAAGTGTCCTTTTTTTTATCTCTTTGGATGTCTGGACAGTCTGTTCCTTGCCACAACTGCTTATGATCAGTTTGTGGCCATCTGTCACTCCCTGTACTACATAATCATCATGAAATCCCACCTCTGTGTCTTGCTAGTTTTGTATCTTTTTTCATCATTTTTTTGGACTCCCCGCTGCTCATTTCAATGGAGTCACAACTTACCTTCTGCACAGATGTGGAAATCCCTCATTTCTTCTAAGACCCTCCTCAACTCCTCAACCTTGCCTGTTCTGAGACCTCTATCAATATCATATTAGTATATTGTATTGGTGCCATCTTTGTTGGTGTTCCAGTCTCAGGGAAACTTTTTTCTTACACTCAAATTGCTTCATCCATTCTGAGAGTCTTATCTTCTGGTGGCAAGAGAAGTATAAAGCCTTTTCCACCGGTGGCTCTCACTTGTCAGTCATCTGCTTATTTTATGGAACAAGCCTTGGATTGTACCTCAGTTCAGCTGTATCATCTTCTGCCTGGAAAGGTGCAGTGGCCTCAGTGATGTACACCATGGATACCCCTGTGCTGAATCACTTCATCTAAAGCCTGAGGAATAGGGACATCAAGAGAGACTTCTCAGGGGAACAGCCTAATCTCAACCCTTGTGCTACTTTTGTTGTGTGTGTCGGTTGGAAAATATGGCAAAACTTAACACCTGCAACCATAAATCTTTCTTCTTGGTTACATAATTTTTCTATCTCTCATAGGTTTCAATCTCAAGATTTCATATCAGAACATTACTTCCTTTGTCACATCTGTAATGGAATAGTAGGAGTATTCTGCGATTGTCAGTCTGCATGATCAGATCCTGTTATAGCTATGGAGACTTCTGTAGCTTCTCAACTAAGACTCAGGCTTCCTGGTAAAATGGACAATTCTATTTTTATGTACTTAGAGTCTTCATCCTTTACCATAATTCACATTATTAACCAGACTACTTTTTCACCTAACAGAACTGTATATGCAGGTTATGTGCAAGAATGTGTGCCACTGGTCCTGAACCTTGACTTTATATTGGAATCATCTGGAAGCTCAAACAGCATTGATGCCTTGGTCCCACCACTATGGCTTCTCATTTAATTGGAACAGCAGGTGTTTTTAATGTGCAGCCAAGGCGAGAACTACTAATCTTTTCAGACTTTTCCTTCAAAGATGACTAGTTTGTCGTGGGTCTTTTACTCCTCCTGAGCAAAGGTTGAAGATCGCGAAGTGATCAGAGCTTATAATGTAAAAGATATGAAAGAACTTACCCTAACAACAGATAAGTGATTTTTCTCAATATACCTGATGATATTTCTTCTCATAACTTCTCCCTCTACATCATGTTGATGCTAGCTGCTCTTGAGTTGCCTCCCTGACACATGATGACCCCAAGTACTACAGAAGAGAAACGCTGCCCAGCCCTGCACTAGATAACTAAGACACAAGCCAGACTCTGAGTTCTTCAGAACAGAGAAGCCTCACCCAGGTGGCCACATGGATAGGAAGTAAAAGGTGCAACATACCATCATTCAACTTTATATATTAGGGGGGAAAAAAAACCTCTTTAAGCTAAAAGCACATTTTATTAAATATTTCAAGAGTTGTGAACACAGAGAAATCTGAGGACAATTACATTCTGGAGTGAAGTGAGGCCTTTCTAGCCAAGCAGAAATCAGAAACTGCTGAGAATATTTGTTGAATTTGGACACAGAATTGTTGCGGCATGGCTTGATGTCGATGGAGGGGCTCTGCTGATGTAAGATAAACGAAGGAGGCTTATCAAGGTTGCGTGACCAGGAGCAGCATGGTGAAGTGTGCAGAAGTACCCAATGCAGAGGTGGATCTGCACATCTGTCAGTTCTTCCACAGGAAATTTTTGTTTAGAAGATGGGGAGCGATGGGTTGGGGACAATTCTGGGCTTAAAGCCCAAATACTTGATACAGGGCAAGGCCTATGTGATGGGTAGCATCTTGGACTCTCCCAATAACAGGCAACTCCTGGTGTTCATGCCCTGGTGCAATCCCCTCCACACGTGTGTAGGAAGGACCTAGTGACTGGTTTCAAGGAATGGAATATGGAAAAAGTAAGGAAACATCACCTTCAAGATTAGGGTACAAAAAGACTCTGGCTTATGTCTTGCTGACATTTTGTTCATCTCCTACTGACTCTGTTTGAATCAAGCCAACTGCCATGTTGCAAGCTGCCTCATGGAGAAGCCTATGTGGCTAGACACTGAGGGAGACTTCTGATCAATCACCCAAGAAAAACTGAATCCTGCCACAGCCACATACGTAAACTTGGAAGTGACTCCTGTCCCAGTCAAGCCTTGAGATGACTGCAACGCTGGGTAACACTTTGGTTGCAGCCTAGTGAAGAGTCCTGCAGTATTTAGACAAAGTATCAAGTTACCAAACAAGTATGTGAAAATCCCTTGTTTTCTAATATACCAATAAAGTGAAAAATTGGAACTGGTGGTGCCATTCAAATTAGCAAAAGACATGAATCTCCAATGCACAAACTCTTAAATCCCAAGAAAAGGCTTTAGGTAGGAAAGTAGGATGTTGTCATTAGAGACAAAAAATCTTACATGAGATATGGACATAGTATCAGATTCTTGGTATAGAAAGCTTAGTTTTCCCTAAATTACTTGATTAATTCTCTGTATTTGATGTGTTAGAGTCACTCTTTGATTCTTTAAAAGAAGAAAAGAGTCTGAATTTCATATTAAGATCCTTGCAAGATCCCTGGGTGGTGCAAATGGTTTGTGCCTGACTACTCTAACTAAAATTTGACAGTTCTAATCCACCCAGGTGCACCATGGAAGAAAGCCCTGATGATCTGCTTCCATAAAGGTTACAGCCAAGCAAACCCTGTGGGACACATTTCTACCCTGTAACACATGGGATCCTCATGAGTTGGAATTGACTCAATGGAAGTGTTTTTCTTTTCATTTTTTTAAATTTATAAGTCAGAAGTGAGAAGTACAAGTATGATTCCTCCTGAGATCAGAAAGGGCCCTCACTCTTCTAGGACATTCACTTTCTCCTCCCTCATCTGTTAACAAGCCCTCAGAGATTGGGATAATATAGATCAATTAGGCTAATTATGAGCTCTGTGAATTGTGTTCTTAAGGAAATATGATTATAAATTATTAGTCTGTGTCTCCAGCCCTTCAAAGTGCTATTACCAGTCCAGCAGGCTACAAAAATGCACCTCTTCTCCCAGAGTCATGATCCATATCAGTAGGCCCATGCCTGAGTCTGTCTTCCTGCCAGTCCTGAGGAAGGAGCCTCAGCCCTCATCTCCCACCAGGGACGGGAGGAGCAATAGATACTCACTCCTTGGCCATGCCTCAGCAGAGACATCATGCAACCCAGTCAGTACTGAGGGAGACAGGAAGGCAGGAGGGACTGTCGAGAGCATTGGTTTCATCATCAGGACCAACAGCAGAGTCAGGATTGTAAGAAAGGAAGGTCCAGAATGAAAAGTTTCAGCTAAGAGGTATATAAAGTTTAAGTTCTTTGTACTGGTGGGGATCTGAAGACTGTCATTCAGAGTTCTGCTCTGCTCCTCAACCATTTCCAGCTTCCACAGGAATTGCTCTCACCAGAGAAGGAAATGAAACCCTTTAAACTGTCCCCTGGGGTCCCTGGGTGGTGCAAACGGTTAATGCTCTCGGCTACTAGTGGAAAGGTCAAGGTTCAAGTCCACCCAGACACGCCTTAGAAGAAAGGCCTGGGGAGTTATATCCAAAAAACCAGCTATTGAACTCTATGGAGCACAGTTCTACTCTGATACACATGGGGTCTCCATGAGTTAGAGTTGAGTCGACTGTAACTGGTATTTTTGTAAAGAATCCTTTAAAAAAAAAAAAACAAACAAAAAAAAGAAACAGTTGCTAGTGGAGTCGATTCTGACTCATGACAACCTGATATGTTGCAGAGTAGACCTGTATTCCACAGGGTTTTCATGACTGTGACCTTTAAAAGCAGATCACTACGCTTTTCTTCCGAGGCACCTCCAGGTGAATTCAAACTGCCAACATTTTGGTTAGCAGGAAAATACTAAACCAGCACTCCTTAGTGCTCATAAAGTTGAGGATGATGATAATGATGCTGGTGATGACAGTAGCCATAATATCATCAAACTGTATTGAACATTTCCTAGTGCTAAACTCTGAGCTATGTGTTATGCAGTTTTTTCCATTTGATCTGCACAATCACCCCCAAGATATAGACATATAGATTATTGTTATTTTACAGATACAGCATATATTCTAAGCAAGTTTTGGGTTCAAAAAGGGTGAATCCAGTTTGAATCTGAGCAGTGAGACTCCATTCACAGGCCACCTAGCCAGTATTCTAACCTGTCAACACACCTGCTATTTCTCTACCTGAGTCACTCCAGGTGGAGTGCTTACAGGGAAATGACCAAGTCTTATTCATTTCTTCTTCCCTGGAGCCTACATCATTCTTGGCACAGCAGAGGACATTAATACAAAATATCTCTGTTAAATATTGATTATCCATTTTTAGTTCACAGGGACAAAGTATAGTCAATATGTCCTCCACACACTGGGTGCTTTTCTGCTTGTGCTTTCGTCTCTTTAAGGATGTCCAGTAGAATGAGAGAGATGAATGAGACTTGGTTATTTCCCTCTAAGCTCTCCACCTGGAATCACCAGAGAAGAAAATGGCAGGTTGGTTTGGTAGGTTCAGTATTCACTAGGTGCCCTGTGAATAGAATCTCACTGTCATGGAAAATAAACAAGATAAAATAGGGCTCGCGTGTGTCTATGTCATGGCTTTTCTATGGGACATATTTTTTTCATTTAATATTGTATAAAACATCATGTTTAATAATGTTGTAGATTTTCATAAGAAGATAAAAGAAAAAGAAGAGGATGAAAGAGAATGTGTGGACTGAGACACATTTTAGGATTTCAGTTCATTCATGCTCGAGCCCTTGAGATAAGATAGGCTTCAACTTCTACCATATAATTAAAAATAAAGTGAATCTTCCTTGGCATTGTATTTCATCAATTAACTTGCTACTCCATTAATGATTCAAACTGATTAAAAAGCTATGATCGAGTATTTATTAAGTGCCAGACTTGAAGGGGATGAAAGATATGGGACCTTGTTCTCCTGACTCTCATGTCAGGCTCTGTCGCCTCCACTAGAATAGAAAAGTTTTTCTACTCACTTCTGCTTTGGTTCAAGATGAGCAAACAGAGGCAAAAGCATCAGTTGTGCCTCTTGGGATTCAGTGAGTTCAACTGTGAATTAGCTGAATGAAGCAGAGGTTTTCAGGGATCTTTCTAGCATGAATATTGTGGATCACAGGGTTGTCTAAGAATAGTAATTCATTTTAAAGCCCACATTGGAAATCTGAGATATGGAAATATTATTCCCTCTAAAGTTGAGGATTTCATGTGGAGTGTCATGGAACGGTGACTATTACTAGACAGACTTCAGGGATATTTGTGATTCTAGACCTTGACAATAAGATCATGAAGCTGATATTTTTCTCTATTTGGAAAGCAAATTTCAACAATTGCTACTAAAATTGAACACACATTGATAGCTACAACTCAAATGAGAATCCTTCATTCATACATCTTATAGAAATTCTCACTTGTGTGAATGGAGAGAAACCCAAGATTTACATAGGAATGTTGTAATAAGAAATTGAAAAATAAAGAGAAGTTCATCCCCCAGGGAATCCTATGCATTAGTTAAACTAGATTTTAACTAAACGTATGAGCTTCACAGAGAGACTTAAAATACGTTATGGTAAATGCCAGCATTTTGCAGGAAATATATGTAGGATGATGCTATTTATGTAAATTTTTAAGAAACTCTATGGATATATAAACCAATTCTAACATTATGGAAACACTGTCAGGTAAATATTCCCACCAAATTCATGACAGTGGTTGCCCTTGGGGAAACAGATATGCTGGAGAATGGGATCCTGCAGAAATAGGAGGAAACTTCAATGTTATTGGTAATGTATTAAGTATCTATTAAAATATGAGTTCTGAAACAAATATTATTAAGTGTTTACATATTTAATATGTAGAGTGGGTATTACTGATAATAATAATAGCTAACCTTAACGGACCATTTGCTAAGTGCGTGACAATATTGTAAGTCGGTGATTCATAACACTTGCTGTACATTAGGATCACCAAGAACCTCATGTGTAGGGATTCTGAATTAACAGGTTCTTGGATGGGGCTAGTGCATCAATATATTTTAAAAAGATCTATGGGTAATTAGAATAATCAACGAGAATTGGGAAGTAGCATTCTAATATATTTATTTTAATTTAATTTCTTACTGCAACAACTGTGTAAAGTAGGTTCAATTATTATCCCCATTTCAGAGATGAGGAAACTGTCCAGGAGTTTGTGATATTATACTCAGTACTTTTCATTCTGGCATTTTCCCTAATTTATATCAAATTATGTCCTTCCAAGGAGAATGACAACATGAGTTGCCTTCAGGGAACTGAATTTAGGAGAACTATAATCCCATTACCATGGAGGCTTGGAGCCCTGGTAGTGCAGTGGTGAAGAGCTGGGCTGCTAACCAAAAGATCAGTGGTTCAAATCCACCATTTGCTCCTTGGAGGGCTTATGGAGCAGATGTATTCTGTCCTACAGTGTCACTCTTAGATGGAATTGACTCAATGTCAACGGGTTTGGTTTGGTTTTGGTACCAGGAATTCTTAACTTGAAAAGCTGTTAACTAGGCATTATAAGGGTGGGTTTTAGATCTGGCTCTGTGATCTCCCTTGGTCCTGAATTCCTCAACTGTAAATATACTGGGTTGGATGAGAAACTGGTTCACGAGAAACAAATGCATTATATGTTTAAGATTAGAAATATATTTAAGCACTTTTACCAAGCCCTTTCAAATGCTGATGACAAAAGCAGAGTGGCCTCAACCACCAGATGTTTGATTCAAACAATCCTGCATAAAAAGAAAATGAAATGACAAAAAAAAGGAGAACAGAGTGCTCATTATCAGTTAATTTTAGGAGAACAGAGTGCTCATTATCAGTTTAATCTTGGACAGGGGAATTACACTGAATGTCATTTTGAATCAATGATGCTGTATGATTTTGTGCTTTAACAAAAACATATTTATCAAAATGTGAAGTCCACCAAAGATCAAAGGTCAGAATTTATACTCGAAAGGACTTTTAAAAAATAACACACACTTTTGATATTACTCAGTTATAAAAAAAATAAATGAAGTCCTGAATGTATGCTACAACATGGATGAATCTTAAACACATCACACTGAGTGAAATAAGTCAGTCACAAAAGGATAAATATTGCATGAGTCTACTTACATGGAATATCAAGAATAGGCAAGTGTATAGGGATCTAGTTTTATTAGCGGTTACCAGGGGTGGACAGAAAAATCTCATGAAGATAACTGTCATATAAAAATGCTATCTGATTAAGAACATTTGACTTTAATTTAGAATGCTGTTTCTGTGGTTCTCCCTTGTTGTGACCACTCTTCAGTGTCACGATGTTGTTGTTCTTAGGTGCCTTTGAGTTGGTTCAGACTCATAGCTACCCTGTATACACCAGAACGAAAAACTACCCGGTCGTGTGCCATCCTCACAATGGTTGCTATATTTGAGCCCGTTGTTGCAGCCACTGTGTCCATCCATTGTGTTCAAGGTCCTCCTCTTTCTTGCTGACCCTCTACTTTACCAAGCATGATGTCCTTTTCCAGGGACTGGTTTCTCCTGATAACACGTCCAAAGTACATGAGATGAAGTCTCACCATCCTTGCTTCTAAGGAGCATTCTGGCTATACTTGTTCCAAGATTGATTTGTTTGTTCTTCTGGCAGTCCGTGGTATATTCATTATTCTTTGCATAAATCATAATTTAAAGGCATCAATTCTTCTTCGGTCTTCCTTATTCATCGTCCAGCTTTTGCATGCATATGACCAAAAAACCCAAACCAATTGCCTTAGAGTCGATTTTGACTCATGGTGACCCTATAGGACAAAGTAGAACTGCCCCATAGGGTTCCCAAGGAGCTGCTGGTGGATTTGAACTGTGACCTTTTGGTTAGCAGCCATGCTCTTTAACCACTGTACCAGCTAGGCTCAGCATATAAAGCAACTGAAAATACCATGGCTTGGGTCAGGTGCACCTTAGTCCTCAAAGTGACACCTTCACTTTTTTTAAAACTTTAAAGAGATCTTTTACAGCAGATTTGCCCAATGCAATATATCGTTTGATTTCTTGACTACTGCTTCCTTGAGTGTTGATTATGGATCCAAATAAAATGAAATCCTTGACAACTTCTATCTTTTCTCCACTGATCATGATGTTGCTTATTGGTCCAGTTGTGAGGATTTTTTTTTTTTCTTTATGTTGAGATGTAACCCATATTGAAGGCTGTGGTCTTTGATCTTCATCAGTAAGTGCTTCAAGTCCTCTTCACTTTCAGCAAGCAAGGTTGTGTCATCTGCATAATGCAGGTTGTTAATGAGTCTTCCTCCAATCCTGATGCCGCGTTCTTCTTCATATAGTCCACATTCTTGGATTATTTGCTCAGCATACAGATTGAATAAGTATGATGAAAGGATACAACCCTGACACACACCTTTCCTAATTTTAAACCATGCAGTATCCCCTTGTTGTCTCCGAATAACTGCCTCTTGGTGTATGTACAGATTCCTCACTAAGTGTTCTGGAATTCCCATTCTTCGAAATGTTATCCATAATTTGTTATCATCCACACGATCTAATGCCTTTGCATAGTCAATCAAACGCAAGTAAACATCTTTCTTGTGTTCTCTGCTTTCACTCAGAATCCATCTGACATCAGCCATGATATCCCTCATTTCACATCCTCTTCTGAATGTGGCTTGAATTTCTGACAGTTACCTGTAGATGTAGTCCTGCAACCGCCTTTGAAGTATATTCAGCATGGACCCTCCCCCCAAAATTTGATTCAAAAGTTGACGCTTATGAGGTCACAGACACACCAAGAGTTTATGAATAGTTTTATTACTCATATAACGAGACTGTCAAGGGAGAGCAGGGGAGGCCTCACAAGCTGGGCTGAGTGTGTCTTGAGAGAGCTAGGCAAGTTACTGTCTTGGATTTTTTTGTGGTTAGGGTGTGGATCTGAACTGAAGGTTCTAGGACACCATCAGGGGCTTGTCCGGTTTGAATCTATTGCCAGTGCTACCAAGGGAGCATCTGGGCTGTCTTATCAGCTTGCCCAGATGTGGGGCAGAAGGCAGGAGGGAGGGTGAGGTTTAAGAGCTGTCAGCAGTCAAACATCCAAAACAATGAAGGCAGACTTTTTATTACATTTCTCTTACAGGGTATGTATAAGTGGTCCAATCAAAGGAATTTAGTGCACTGTATTTTGATAAAATAAAATATATTTTGCAGCTTCTTCGTGTCCTTTCATTAGACTGATTTTTTTCTTAAAGGGTTAAGAATATTTCTTATTCCATGTTTCCATCATAAACAGGACAATAATATTTTACTGTCTTTAGTATTGCTGTGAAAATATATAGCACACAATATATGCCAATTCAACGTTTTTCACATAAACAATTCAGTGACACTAGTGACATCAGTCCTGTTGGGCAACCACAACCAATAACTGTTTCCAAATTTTCCATTACCATAAACAAAGACTCAATTCTTCCTATACAATGGTTCCCCCCTTTCTTCCTCCCTCCCACCCCTGATACCACTAATAAAATTTGATCTCTCTACATTTGTCTATTCTAGGTATTTCATGTAAGTGAGATAATACAATATTTGTCTTTCTGCGACTGGCTCATTTCACTTAGCATAATGTTTTCATCTGTGTTTTAGCAAGTATCAAGATTTCATTTCTGTTTATGGCTGAGTAATATTCCATTGTATGTATATACCACATTTAGTTGTCCAGTCATCTGTTGGTTGTCATTTAGATTGTTTCCATCTTTTGGCTACTGTGAATAGAGCTGCTGTGAATACTGGTGTCCGTGTGCCTGTTTGTGTTATGGCTTTAAGTATATACCTAGGGGTGGAATTGCTGGGTCATATGGTAGTTCTATGTGTATATTTTGAGGAATCACCAAAACTGTTTTCCGTAGTAGCTGAACAATTTTGCCTTCCCATCAGCAATGGACAAGATTTCCCGTTTCTCCACATGCTTGTCAACATTTTATTTTATCTTAGCCATTCTTGTGAGGGTGAACTAGTATGTTGTGTGGTTCTAATTTACACATCACTAATGGCTAATGAGCCCTGTTGGCACAGTGATTAAGGTGCTTGGCTGCTAACCAAAATGTTGACAGTTCAAACCCACCAATCACTCTGCAGGAAAAAGTTGTGGCAGTTTGCTTATGTAAAGATTAACTGTCTTGGAAAACCTACTCTGTCCTATTGGGTCACTATGAGTCAGGATCGATTTGTCAGCAATGGTTTTTTTTTTTTTTTGGTTTTTAATGGCTAATGAAATTCAACATCTTTTCATGTGCTTGTTAGCCATTTGTATATCCTCTTTGTTGAAATGTCTATTCAAGTCCTTTGGCCACTTTTCAATTGTTTTCTTTTTCTTGATAAATTGCAGTTCTTCATACATTTTGGATATTAAAACTTTATGCAATATATGGTTCCAAAATTTTTCTCCCAGTCTGTAGGTTGTCTCTTCACCTTGTTGATAAAGTCCTTTGATGGACAGAAGTTTTTAACTTTGATGAGATACATTTATCTATTTTGTCTTTTGTTGCTTGTGCTTTTGATGTTATAGCTAAGAATCCGTGGTTAAAAACCATGTCCTGAAGTAGTGCCCCTATGTTTTCTTCTAAGAAATTTTTGGTTTTAGTTCCCACATGTAGATCCTTGATACATTATGAGTTAACTTTCATATATGGTATGAAGTATGGGTCCAGCTTCATTCTTTTGCATGTGGAAATCTAGTTATCCCAGCACCATTTATTAAAGAGAATGTTCTTTCCCCATTTAATGGATTTAGCACTCTTGTCAAAGATGAATTGACCGTAGATGTGCCTGCTCATCTCTGGACTCTCAATTCTATTCCATTGGTTTATATGTTTATCATTATACCAGTAATACTGTTTTGATTACTGTAGCTTTACAGTAGGTTTTGAGATCAGGGAGTGTGAGTCCTCCTACTCTGCTTTTTTTTTTCAAGATTGCTTTGGTTATTGGGGTCCCTTTGTGGTTCCATATAAATTTGAAGATTGACTTTTCCATTTCTGCAAAGAAGACCGTTGTAACTTTGATGGGTATTCCATTGAATCTATAGATTCATTTAGTTAGTATTGACATCTTGACAATGTAAGTCTTCCAGTCCATGAGCACCGACTGTCCTTCCATTTATTTAGAGCATCTTTAACTTCTTTTAGTAATGTCTTATACTTTTTAGTGTGCAAGTCGTTCACCTGTCTTGTTAAATTTATTCCTAGGTATTTTATTTTTTTAAATTGTACTGTAAATAGAATTGTTTCCTTAATTTCTTTATCAGATTGTTTGTTTCTGATGTATAAAAACTGACTTTTTTGTGTTTTGACCTTGTATCTTACCACTTTGCTGAATTCATTAGTTGAATTCATTAGTCTAATAGCTTTGTAGTGAATTCTCTGGAGTCTTCTATATTTAGGATCATCTTATCTGCAAAAAGGGATATTTTTACTTCTTTCTTCCCAATTTGGACACCTTTTCTTTTTCTTGCCTAATTGCTGTTTCTAAAACTTCCAGTACCATATTGAATAGCAGTGATGAGAGCCGGTGTCCCTTGTCTTGTTCATGATCTTAAGAGGAAAGCTATCAGTCTTTCTCCATTTAGCATGATGTTAGCTGTAGAATTTTTATAAATACCCTCTCTCTAGTTAAGGAATTTCCCTTCTATTCCTGTCTTGTTGAGTGCTTTTATCATGAAAGGGTGTTGGATTTTGTCAAAAGGCTTTCCTGCATTGATTCAGATGATCATGTTGTTCTTTTCCTTTGTTTTATTGTTGTGGTATATTACATTGATTTTCTGATGCTGAACCACACTGGCATTTCTGGGATAAACTCTACTTGATCATGGTGCATAATCCTTTTAATATGCTTTTGGAGTAAGTTTTCTTATATTTTGTTGGTGATTTTCTTTACATCTACATTCATGAGGGATATAGGTGTGCAGTTTTCTTGTGTTTTTGTCTTGTTTTGGTATCAGGGTAATGCCAGCCTCGTAGAAAGAATTAAGGACCATTGTATCCTTTTATTTTTTTCTTTTGAAAAGTTTAAGAAGTACTGGAGTCAATTCTGTAAATGATTGGTAGAATTCCCCAGTGACCAAATGGCTTTGGACTTCCTTTTTTGTGAGATGTTTCATTAGATGTTTGATTACTGCTTTTATCTCTTTCCTTGCTATGGTCTGTTGAAGTTTTCTGTTTCTTCTTGAGTTAATTGTTTTACTGTTTTTATGAACTTTTTATCTCTAAATCTCTTTGCTCCTCTAACATTCTTCATTTGAGTGTCTCTGAAGTGTGTGTGTGTAGAAAGAGGTACAGAAACCAATGAAGAAATAGCAAAATAATGGCTTTGCTGTAATTGAGAAATATTGCTGAAGGTGGTATATGGTACCTAAGTGTGTATACTTTACATGTGAATTTCCAGAACATAGTTGCCTCACTGATTTCCTGTTTACTTGTTTCCTTTTATGATCCCTTTTTTTCTTTTCCTAAAGGTGTCTGCTACATGGAACCACAGAATATAACATATGTCTCTGAATCCTCCTCCTGGGCCTCTCAGAGGATCCAGAACTGCAAACCCTCCTGTTTGGAATGTTCTTGCTCATGTATCTGGTCACTGGGCTTGGGAACCTGCTCATTCTCCTGGCTGTCAGCTCTGACAGCCACCTCCACACCCTCATGTGCTTCTTCCTCTCCAACCTTTCCTTGGCTGACATTCGTTTCACCTCCACCACAGTCCCAAAGATGCTTAATGACATCCACATACACCACAAAATCATCTCCTATGTTGACTGCCTGATTCAGTTGTCTTTGTTAAATATTTTTCAATATATGGACAGTCTGCTCCTTGCTACCATGGCCTATGACAGGTTTGTGGCCATTTGTCAACCCCTGTACTACCCAGTCATTATGAACCCCCACCTCTGTGGTTTCCTTGTTTTGGTATCTTTTTTCATTAGCCTTTTTTACTCCCAGCTAAACTACTTTAGGATGTCACAACTTACATTCTGCGTAGATGTGGAAATCCCTAGTTTCTTCTGTGACACTCCACAGCTCCTTAACCTTGCCTGTTCTGATACCTCCACAAATACCATATTAGTATATTTTATTTGTGCCATCTTTGATGGTGTTCCAGTTTCAGGGATCCTTTTCTCTTATACGCAAGTTGTTTCCCCCATTATGACAGTCCCATCATCAGATGGGAAGTAGAAAGCCTTATCCAGCTGTGGATCTCACTTGTCTGCCGCTTGCTTAGTTTATGGAACAGGCCTTGGAGTGTACCTCAGTTCAGTTGTCTCACATTCTCTCAGGAGTGGTGCAGTGGCCTCAGTGATGTACATTGTTGTCACCTCCATGCTGAACCCCTTCATCTACTGCCTGAGGAATAGAGACATCAAGAGGGCCTTGCAGAGACTCCTCAGTAGAACAGCCTATTTTTAATACCTGTGCCATCTTTTTTGGTCTGCTGATTAGAATATGCAGAAAAACCAAATATGTGGAGCTGGAAAACATGTTCATTTGGTCACATAGTTTTTGTAACTCTCATGGCTTTCATTTCTTTTGATGTTTCGTATCAGAATAATGCTTATGTGGCACTTTTTTGGGGAATTAGGGGATGTCCTAGATTCTGTTGTACATCATAACATCTGCCCAACTGAGTTCTATAACACCTATGGAGCCTTTTGTTTTTGTCACCTAAGACAAAGGCATCCTGGTGACATGTACAACTCTCTCTAAAAAAAAAAAAATTCTGTATCCTTTTCACAGTTCAAACCTATTTTCCATACCTTTATATATATCTTATCTATTTATGCAGTTTAGATGTGAGAATTCTTGTTACTGGTCCTCAATTTTGGCTTCATATTGCAAACATCTGGTGATCTCTAAAAATACTCATGCCTGAGTTGCACCACCAGGGATTCTGATTTATTTAGACTGAGGTGTGTGCTTAGATGGGGGATTTTTCAAAACACCCCAGCAGGTACTAGTGGGCAGCCAACTTTGAAGATTACTGATTTAAGTGAGACCTTTGTTCAAAACTAATATATATGTCTTTGGTCCATTATACCTCATGGGTTTATGCTGAAGATCTTTATCAGAGCTGACATGGCAGAAGAAATGAGAGAAACTTCCCTAGAAACAGGCTCCCTCTGTCTTTCTTTACATAGGTATCCATACTTCCTTTAGAGATGCCGCACATAGTTCCTGATGCAGCAATGTAGTCTCTGAAAACCTGTGCAATAACTAGTTTAAGTTATTCTGCATTTTACCACTAAGCTGAGTCCCCATCCAACTTTACTGATGAGGAACTTTGATACTCAATGTGTGCGTGAACCTAGATGTCTGAGAGAAGCCTTACAGTTTCACCTTTACACAATGAAACCTGTGCAGTTTAAGGGCAAGGACTAAATATCGTTGGTCTATATACTCTAAATCTAGGGCATAGTTTTGGTACATTTCACTTTTTTTAATATTGAATAAATCATTCACTGTCTCACAAGAAAAAGTGAAGACATTTTCACATCCATACATTCAATTATTAGACGGACCACCAGACCTTTGATATAAATCTCTATTAACTCTTCAGAAAATAAATGTATCATTTCTTCTTGTTATTATGAACATTCAGTGACATCATTTTTTCAATATAATACTTTATGCAAGATTAAGAATCACAGAATAAAGAGTGGGTTTTGATAAGTTATACAAATAACACCGCTACCACCGTCTGTTGTGGTCAAGTCGGTTCCAACTCATAGTGACCCAAGTGTGTCAGAGTAGAACTGGGCTCCTATGGTCTTCAGTGGCTGTTTTTTTGAAAGTAGATGGCCATGATTTTTTTCCAAGTTGCCTCTGGGTGGACTTGAACTTCTAACCTTTCAGTTAGCAGCTGAATGTGTTAACTATTTGTACCACCCAGAGACTGAACAAAAAAACAAGGGATAAAAAACATGATGATAGATATTTCTTAATTGGGCATCCAAAAAGGGATGTTTCCTTCAAGGATATTTTTCATAGGAACAGAAATTAGAAGAAGTACATTTTACCAAACAATCATACCTATTTTTGGTTTTCGTATACTATGTACAGTACTCTAAGGTCAGATTTGGCAAGACCATACTATCAGAAGGCTTCTACACATTCTGAAATTGCTTTCACTTAATATTATACTTTTGCTACTGTGCAAGCATTCTAAAGAGTCTCAACACCCAACCACCTCCTACCACTTCAATCCACATCTACATGCCTGTCATTTGGCCATATTTGTTGCTGTTATCGTTAGGTGCCGTCAAATCGGTTCCAACTCATAGTGATCCTATGTACAACAGAATGAAACTCTGCCCAGTCCTGCACCATCCTCACAATCATTGTTATGCTTGAGCCCATTGTTGCAGCCACTGTGTCAATCCATCTCATTGAGGGTCTTCCTCTTTTTAGCTGACCCTATACTCTACCAAGCATGATGTCCTTCTCCAGGGACTGCTCCCTCCTGATTACATGTCCAAAGTATGTGAGATGAAGTTTCACCATCCTTGCTTCTAATGAGCATTCTGGCTGTATTTCTTCTAAGAGATTTGTTTGTTCTTCTGGCAGGCCATGGTATAGTCAATATTTTTCACCAACACCATAATTTAAAGGCATCAATTCTTTGGTCTTCTTTATTCACTATCCAGCTTTCACATGCATATGAGGCAATTGAAAACACCTTGGCTTAGTCAGGCACACCTTAGTCCTCAAAGTGACATCTTTGCTTTTTAACACTTTAAAGAGGTCTTTTTGGTCATATTGTCATCCCAAAATTAGGATCTGCCATTTATGCACACATTCATAAATAGCATCATTTCTTCTTTTATTCAATTTAATTGGGTATATATTCAAACTTTCTTCATAGAAGTTAATCACAAAATTATCTTCAAATTTCTCAATAAAGTGATCTCTGAGCCTAGAGGGTATCATGGATAGAATGTGAAAGGTTGATACCAAAACCAAAACCAAACCCATTGCCGTTGAGTCGATTCCAACTCATAGCGACCCTATTGGACAGAGTAGAACTGCTCCATACGGTTTCCAAGGAGCGCCTGGTGGATTCGAACTGCTGACCTTTAGCAGCTGTAGCTCGTAACTATTATGCCACTAGGGTTTCCAAAAGGTTGATACAGGCCATAATTTCCATACATTTTACTTTATCCTCTAGGAATAAGCCAAATAAGCAAAACACACATTTTATTAAGAATTCAAGAGTTTCAAAAATAAAGAAATCCTAAGAAAATATATTCTGCTGCAAGATGAGCCCTTTGTAGTTAAGCAGATATCAGGTGACACTGGGGATATTTGCTGAATCTGTGCATGGAATGGCTTAATTGGCCTAATATTGGTGGAAGGGCTCTGCTCTTGTTAAGAAACTGGAAAGACTTTTGACTGAATAACCAGAAGCAGCATGGTGGGTTTGCAGAAGTGTCCAAGGTAGAGCAAATTCTACCATGTTTCTGTTTCTCTCCAGGGAATGTTTGCTGAGAGTCCAGTGGTAGGATGGGTTGTGACTAGGCTGGAAAGCAGAGGGAACTCTCTAGAGTCTAGTTGTGCTTAGAGCCAATTGTCCTTATACAGAGTGAAGCCTATGCAGTGTGTAGCTTTTAAGATTCTCCCAATGATCCCCACCCCCTGTATTCACACTCTTGTGGAAAACCATCCCCTTGAGTTTGTGTTGGACTTAGTTGCTTCCAACAAATAAAATTAAAAATATGGGGATATCACTTCCAAACTTAGGGTGTAAAAAGAATTTGCTTTTTATCTTGCCAGTCTTCTCTTGCTCTCTCCCCAGCTTGTTCTGATGAAAGCCAGCTTGCATGTTGCCTGCTGTCTGATGGAGAGGCCCTTGTGGCCAGAAGCTGAGGGATACCTCTGGCCAACAGTCTTCAACAAACCAAATCCTCCCATCTGACATGTGAGTGGTCTGGGAATGAGATCTTCCAGCCAAGCCTTGTTGTTTCTCTCAATCTTTTGGACTCCCAGTTGCACTGCTTGGTGTCACAACTCAACTTCTATTCGGAAATGGAAATTCCTCATTTCTTTTGTGACCCTTCTCAACTGCTCAGCCTTGCCTGTTTGGACACCTCCACCAAAAACATACTAGTGTATTTTATTGGTGCCATCTTTGGTGGTATTCCAGTCTCAGGGATCCTTTTCTCTTACACTCGAATTATTTCCTCCATTCTGAGAGTCCTGTCATCAAGTGGGAAGTATAAAGCCTTTTCCACCTGTGGTTCTCACCTGTCAGTTGTTTGCTTATTTTTTGGAACTGGTCTTGGAGTATACCTCAGTTTAGCTAGCTCATCTTCTCCCAGGAA
Organism: Dugong dugon; assembly: GCA_030035585.1. Lineage (NCBI taxonomy): Eukaryota > Metazoa > Chordata > Mammalia > Sirenia > Dugongidae > Dugong > Dugong dugon. The sequence continues at coordinate 12,869,921 of CM057462.1, read as the reverse complement.
AGGTGCAGTGGCCTCAGTGATGTACACTGTGGTCGCCCCCATGTTGAACACTTTCATCTACAGCCTGAGGAACAGGGACATTAATAGGGCCCTGTGGAGTCTTCTCAGCAGAACACCTTGATTTCAAGACCTGTGCCACCTTTTCTGGTGTGTATATTTAAGACACAACTTCCCAAACATCTCGAACAGGAAATCCTATATCTTGGTTACATAGTTCTCATAGCTTTCATGTTTACATTCCTCTTGCTATGTCATATCTCAATATTGCTTATTTTGGCCCCTCTTGAATAAGATTGTGGCAGTATTCTGGGATCCTAATTATGCCATGACCACTGTATGATTGAATTCCCTAAAATCTGTGGAACCTTCTGTATTTGTCATCTATGACCCAAACGTCCTAGAGAAATGCACAACTCTCTCTTTTTACATATACAATTCTCAATCCTTTCCACAGTCCACGTTTATTATCTATAAAACTCTTGCTTAGATCTGATTTATTTATGCAGGTTAAGTGAGAGAATGTGCATTGTAAGTTTTCAACCTTAGCTTCGTACTGGAATCACCTGGTGAACTTTAAAACTCCCAGTGCTTGGATCCCACCACCAGAGATTCTGATTTAATTGGACTGGCATGTGGCATGAACATGAAGATTGTTAAAAGCACCTCAAACAAACAAACTCACTGCCGTCCAGTAGAGTCCAACTTATAGTGACCCCATAGGGTTTCCAAGGCTGTAAATCTGTATGGAAGCACACTGCCACATCTTTCTCCCATGGAACAGCTGGTGGTTTTGAACAGCCAACCTTTTTGTTAGGAGCTGATCACTTTAACCATGGGACATCATGGCCCCTTTAAAAGCACCCCAGGTGGTTCTAAAGTGCAGCCAAGGTTGAGAATTATTAATCTTTGTCAGAGCTTTCCTTCAAAGATGCCTAGTATGCCTTAGGGCTTTTATGCAAACGCTGAAGATCTCCAAGTGCTCAGAGTTCACAAGGGGGAAGACATGAAAGAGCTTACCCTAGCAGCAGGCAATCTGATTTTTCTCAGTAGTCCTAGTATATTTCTTCACATATCTTCTCCCTACACATTACAGAGCTGGTCATGTGTGCTGGACATTAAGTCCTTGTCTCTCTTTTCTAAACTCACCCTTTTACACTTTTCTGTAAGAGGTGAAAGAGGGAGGGAAATTGTCCCATCGCTGCTCTAATTTCCATCTGGTTTTCTGGTGAGGTTGTTACAATAGTGGACAACAAAGATCACCGTGCCCTAATAAACCCAACGTTTTTCCCCCTTAGGCTTTGGAATGATTGCTACTTCCTACAGGTACTATTTCTGTGTTACCATATTTTTTTATTTTAAGCCTGTCTATACTACAATAACTTTTTAACCAATTGTCTATATTAAATTAGCTTCATTAAATCACTACTGTTGTTTCTCTCTTCTTGATCGAACCCTGACTGAAAACTGATAACACTAGAAATAAAGGTATGCTGTGAGGTCTCTGTAATTGGAAGAATACAAAATGTGCTCAGGAAAAAAGGTGTTTGTAGATATGTCTTGGTCAAGGGTGTACAATTAAGCTTAAGGTGGTGGGTTCATATTTCTAGTTTCTATGTGGCTTTAATTGTGCCTGAAGATTATTAAGTCACACAAGTCATTGGGAATAAATTTAACTTTATCTTCTTTTCATTACTCTAGAATGGCAAAGGCCCATGTCCTCAGCAAAGGGCACTCTTACCTTTTAATAGTTATAGGCTTCTTGGGATTTCACTTTGTGATGGGTTTGCTTTGGGTCTCCTACTGGTCTTCGTTGTATGGGTAACCATCTTCCCTTTAAGATACCACACTTTGTTTCTGGGCTGTCTAAAATTAGGTCCAATAACCAGTTTGGTTTTACTGCCTTTTACCCCTAGGCTAAATGCCCACCATCTTCACTGACAAGGGACTTTGATCCTCAAAGTGTGCTTTAATCTGGATGCATGATAGATGACCTTAGAATTAATGTTTGCACAATGAGACCTTGAGCAGTTTAAGGGCAGGGACTGAATATCATTAATCTCTGTACTCAAATCTAGCGTGGTGTGGGCAGGCATTTGGCACTTTTCCACTTTATATAATGCTGAATAAATTATTTACTTTCTTACAAGAACATGTAAAGGCATTTTGTCATCCATGCATCTAGTATTTTCCTTCTTCCGTGAACCACCAGGCCTTCTACAGAATCTCTATGAGCTCGTGACAGAAGAAATGTATTGTTAGCTTTTATATTATGCACATTCAAGGGGATGTATATTTTCCCACCTAATACCTTGTACATGATTAAGAATTATAAAGGGTGGGTTTTGCTAAGTTCTACAAAAAACCAAGGGATAAAAAGTAAAATTGGGTATCTAAAAAGGGAATGCAAGGTCGATGTGATCTTTTGGTTACATTAAAGGATACTCATTATGAAAGAAGGAATTGGTAGAAGCACATTTTACTAAAGAATCATAACTATCTTTGGTTATCATACACCATGTACTCGAAACACAGCTGTGACAGTAACCCTGCTATCTGACAAGCTCTACTCACTGTGCAATGACTTCAGTTTCAATATTACATTTTTGCTATGGCCAAAGAATTCTGAAGTGTCTCCACACTGAGGCTCTCTCTCTTCTTCTAAAGACCTGCCTTTTGAGTATCTGGTTTCCCCCAAGTTACATCTGCCATTTGTGTGTACACATGTAAATAGCATTTGTTCTTCCATATCCAATTTAATATGGTATATATTCCAGTTTTCTTCATATCCTTTAGTAACAAACCAATCTCCAAGTTTGTCAGCAAAGAGATCTCTGAGCCAGAAGAGCTGCATGAGTAGACTGTAGAAGGTTACAGTAATCCATCATTCTTAAATACCGTACTTTATCCACTAGAGAAAACAGAGACGCCAAAGGCACATTTTATTAAGACTTCAAGACCTCCAGACACAAAGAGATCTAAATAAAATACATTGTAGAGTGAAGTGATCCCTCCCTAGTTAAACAAAATTAGAAGCCCCTGGGGTATTTGTTGAAGTTGTGCATGGAATGGCTGTGACAGGCCTAATACCAATGGAAGGGCTCTTCTGGTGTTGGAGAAACCAGAGGGGCTTCTGACTGCAAGGCAGGGAGCTGCATGGTGGGGTTTGTAGGAATTCTACCATGTACCTGTTTCTCTCCAGGGATTATTTATGGAGAGCACAATGGTGCACTCGATTGGCTCTATGCTGGAAAGCAGAGGGACCTCTCTGGAGTCTAGTTGTGCTTAGAGAGTGAAGCCTGTGTAGTGTGTAGCTTCTAAGATTCTCTCAATGACCCCCACCTCCTGTATTCATGCTCTTGTGGATAATCATCCCCTTAAGTGTGTGCTGAACTCAATTAATTTCTTCTATCACATAGAATTTGGAAAACTATTGGGACATCACTTCCAACATTGGGGTGTGAAAAGAATCTGGTTTTCATCTTGTCAGCCCCTTCCTGCTCTCTTGCCAGCTCACTCTGATGAAAGCCACCTTCCATGTTGCCAGCTGCATGATGGAGTTGTCCATGTGGTCAGAAGTTAAGGGAGGCCTCTGGCCAACAGCCTGTGAGGAACAAATCCTGCCAACTGACATGTAAGTGACCTTGGAATTTGATTCTTTTCTAGTCAGACCTTGAGATGATGACAGCCCAGGCCAAAATTTTGAATGCAGCCTTCTCTGAGACCCACAGTCTTATTTAGGGGAAGGATCAAATTACCAAAGAGTATGACAAAATAAATAATTTTCTAAAGTATGAACATACATTAACTACACTGAAATACTAGAACTGCTGCTGTTATTCAAATCAGCAAAATATATATTGTGAATGCAGAAGACCTCAAATCACATGCAAGGGCTACAGAAAGGAAAATAGGAAGTTCTCTTTTATGACACAAACATTAATTCAGAAAATGGAAATAGTATCAGATCCTGGGTATAAAAGATGTGTTGTTGCTGTTGTTAGCTGTTGTCAAGTAGATTTTGACTGATAGTGAACCCATATGATAGTAGAACTGCCCTGTGGGGTTTTCTAGGCTGCAATCTTTATGGAAGCACATGGCCAGGTCTTTCTCCTGTGGAGTGGCTAAGTGGGTTCCAATCACCAACTTTTCAGTTAGTAGCTGAGTGTTTTAACCACTGAGCCACCAGGACTTTTACAGAATACTTAATCTTCCCTAAATTACATGATTCATACAATGAGTTTGAGGATACTGAATCACACACTGATTTTTTAAATTGAAAAATTTAAAAAAAGAGTGATTTTTATGTTAGGATCTACAACTTGGAAGTTAGAGGTAAGGAATACAGGTGAGCTTCCTCCTTAGAATGGGAGGGCCCAGATACCAGGGACATTCACTTTCTTGTCTTCCTATTTCATTAATATTAACAAGTCTTCAGAGATTGGAATCACATGAACCAATATGGCTAATTGTGTGCTTTGGGCATTGAGCTCTCAAGGCCATATAGCTGTAAATATCCCACCTGTGCCCACAAGGCTTCAGTTTGCCCAGCCCAGCCCAGTGAGCTCTATAACCTTGTCTCTCCTCTAGAGTGGTCATCTGCCTCAGGAGGTCCATGCCTGTGTCTCTCTTCCTGACAGTCCTTAAGAAGGAGCCTCAGCCCTCAGGCCCACCACTGGGGAGGAATGGTAGACCCACACTCCTTGGTCATGCCCAGCGGAGATCCAGTGCAATCCAGTAAGTGTTGTGGGAATCAGTGGACATAGAGGGGCTGGGGAACATTGTTTTCTCCCCAACATGACACACAGCACACTTGGGATGGTCAGATGGGGAGGCCCTGAAATGCTAAGTTTCAGCTCAGAGTCCTGTGAAGTTTTTGTTCCTGGTTCTGGTAGAGGTCCTATAAAGCTCATTTAGAGTTTTAATTTCTTCTATATTGGTTCTAGCTCCTGTAGGCACTTCCTTACCAGAGTAGGAAATGGGTCCCTCTTACAAAATGATCTTTTAGATGATGATGATAGCAATATTGATGAGGATGATGACGGTAACCACAGTATCATGAACGTTAATTGAAGACTGCCCAGTGCTCGGCTCTGAGCCAAGTTTTCTGTGTAGCTTGTTTCCTTTTTCTGCACAACCACACCCAGAAGAAAAGAGCAACACATGTTACTGTCATTTCACAGAATAGAAAAGGAGCAAAGCCTTTATTTGTAACTAGTTCCAGGTCATGAGCAAGAAAAGGTTGAAGCTGGGTTTGAATCCAGTCAGTGTGACACCAGACAAAGGGCACCTGGCCATATTCTCCCCTGCCCACCCACCCTGCCATTTTGCTTCCTTGGCATCTCCAGGGAGAGACCCCCTGCTTGCTGTGCTCTTTTGTGGGGGGTTTCTACTAGTCCAAAATGGACAGCAGTATGTGCCTTTTTATGCCTTGACTGTCAGAAAGATAGTTGAGAATACAGGATGGGGTCACATCAGGAGTTGGCAGATGATAATTCAGGACAGATCTCTCTCTTGCCCCTTCTCCTGGATTTTATCTCAGCTGTCCACTTTCCCTTTCATTCTTGTAATTTAGCCCATCTCATTCTTGGAGACATAAAGATAGGATCTTGGGTTCTATTCCTAGTCAGGACACTGGGGTGAGTTTAAAGGTGTAACTTAGATGTATCTTTGTTTAGATCCCAAGGATCTCTGCTTTAAACATTTTGAAATATGAGAAAACAGAGTGAAGATGATTAGTGCATGGGCCTCAGTGATGTACAATTTAGTTGTGAATCCTGTCTGCTTTTCTTATGATCTGTGTGCCATGGGGCAAATTCTTAGTATCTCTAAGACTCCATGTTGTCCTCTGAGTTTATCTACAGCTGATACAGGGAGAGATTTGCATTGCTGCAAGGATTGAACAGATTATGGATATTACATATGTGATTAACTATATGATGGATATAGTCAGGGCACATTCATTTTACACATTATTATTAATATAAATTAGATGAAACTTCATACCATCCATCTAAAGTATCCTGTGATCTGAAGGTTTTGTTTTGTCTGGATCCCTGTAAGAGAATTTTATTTTCATCCTTATAAAGAATGTACAAGAACGCTTGGAAGGAAACAACTGAGTCTCATTCATTTCTGATTTGCCAGAGCCTGTCCCATGCTTGGCACAGAGTAGACTACAACCACAATGACAACAGCAAATCTGTGTTAAATATGGAATAGATACTTTGGTTCCTTTGTTCCTTGGTTCACAGGATCAGAGTGTAGGCTGTATTGCTTCCACACTGAGAGCTTTCCTGCCTGTGCTGTCATCCCTCCAAGGATGTTCCACAGGACTACAGACAAGATAAAATAGGGCATGAATATGTCTCTATCATGGAATTCCTATGGGACCTATTTAAAAGAGTGTACAACATTCAATTATTTTCCAAAAAATTGTTAATATTTTCATAAAACTGAAAAAGAAGAATGAAAAATGGAGAAAGAGAAGGGGGAAGGTAAATCTTGTAGCGTGAACCTAAGCACATTTTAAGATTTCAGTAAATTCTATGCTCAAATTTCCTGGGGCATATTAGGCTTCTATCTTTCCCATATAATCAAATAAAACTGGGATTTTATTTCAATAATAAACCCTCTACTCTCATATTGATTCAAATTATGATTAAACCAATGTCCAAGTATTTACTAAGTGCCAAACCTTTGTTAGCTGCTACATGCATCCTAGTGGTGGGTATTATTCCCCATATTTCCGGATAAGAGAGGTTGAGAGATTACATGGACTCCAAACTTACAGTGTGAAAGATATGGGATTTAGGCCTTGCTTACCTGATTCCTATTCCAGGGCTCTGTCTCCTGAACCAGAACTGAATGATTGTGTTTCTTTTCAGTTGACCAAATGGAGACTGAACCATTCATTCTTCCTCTTACAACTCGGAGAGTTGACCTGTAAACTAAGAAAATGGGACAATGGTTTACAGGGAGTTTCGTAACATGAATTTTACAGATTGTAGGGTTTTCCATGACTAGAAAAGCATTTTACTGCATACTTAGGAAATGTGAGCTACGGAATATTATTCCCTATACAGGATGGTACTTTTCATGTGGCTCAGTAATGGAATGACCATTACCAGACAACTTTCATGGATATTTGTGATTCCATACTTGACAGTAAGAGCACGTAGTTGTGCCTGACTTTCTACTGGTAAGCAAATGTTGGCAATTAATCGTAAATTTGGACATACATCAATGTTACACCTCAAACAACTATGCTTCATGCACGTATAACATAGTAACTCTCAATTGTATAATACGGATAGTTAAATAAGAATTTTGCTATGCGGGTCTCAATGAGAAATTAGAATAAAATGATCCTTTGCTCAGGAATACTACGCACCATTTAACGTATGTGAAATAGATGTACATACTTCCCACAGACAATTAAAACACAATGTTTTAGAAAATGAGAACTTTTGCAGGATAATATGTGTAGGATTATATTATTCAGGTACATTTTCAAGAAAACTGGTTATGGATACATAATACGATATTAATATTATGAAAATATTGAGAGGAAAATATTCCCACAAAATTTATGACAGAGATTGCCTTTTGGAGAACAGCTGTGTGGAGGAATAGGACCATACACAGAGAACAAGAAAACTCAAATTTTGTTGATGACATTTTAAATCTCTGAAATATGAGTTATGAAGCAAATATTTTAAATGTTTATATAATTAATGTTGGGAGTGAATATTAATGCTAATAATAGATCACATTGATGGAACACTTACCAAGTGCCTGGAAATAATCTAAAGCCATGGTTCTCAACCCTGGCTGTACTTCAGGGTGACCAAGGGACTCACATGTAGAGTCTGACTCAACGGGTTCTAGGTTGTGGCCAGCTCATCAGTGTATCTTAAAAGATCCATAGATAATTATAATGATCCACTAGCACTGGAAACCACTGGTGTAAGCATTTGATATGTACTATTTAATCTAATTTCTTTCTACAACTCTTAACAGTAGGCTTAATTAATATGTATACTTCAACAACATTTCAAATTACCAATGTGTTATTGCATATTATTCTCTGTTATTTTCACTTTTAGACTTTCCCAAATAAAATCATATTGGAACTACCAAGAGAAATGAAGAAGTGGGTTGCCATCAGGGAGCTGAAATGAGAATTCCAATCCCCCTGCTAAGGAAGGGTTGACTTGGAAAGCTCTTAAGCAGGCCTATGACTGCTGAGTTTCAAACTTGGCTTTGGACAGCCTGTCCCTAATTTCATCATTTGTAAATAAGAGTGTTGATTTGATAAGGAAACAACACTTTCCAAACATTAAGGATGGGAAACATATTTCAGCATTTTATCAAGTCAAAAGAGAATAGAAATAAATAAAGGAAAAAGCCAATTGAACACCATTTTTCTGAGACGTGTAGTATTGATGCAAATATCAGTGTATACACAGTGAAAAACAGGAACAGAGTGTTTCTTAAAAGTAATTTATTTGTTAATCATTGGTGCATTTTACACTAACGCCATCTTTGGAATCAGCAATGCTGCATGATTTTGTGTATTTATCAAACATGTAGTTGTCAAAATTTGATGTCCATTAAAGCCAAGAGAGAGAATACATATTTAAAAAATTTTTAGAGGCAACCCACAATTTGAATGACCATGTATTTCCATATAAGCTAGATGTCAGAAAACTAAAGAACCATGAAAACTTGTGAAGATAATTGACATATAAACACACTCTCTGATTATGAACATTTACTTTTACTTTAGAATCCAGATGAATGGGATCCCTGTGTGAAGCAAATGGTTTGAGCTTGACTACTAACCTAAAGTTTGGTGGTTCAAACCCACCATCAGCGTCATGAAAGAAAGGCTTGTGATCTGCTTCTGTAAAGGTTAAGCTCAAGAAAACCCTAGGGAGCTGTTCCGTTCTATAACACATGGGGTTGCCATGAATTGCAATCAACTCAATGGCAACCATTCTTGGTTGCTTTATAAATATTCAAAATCAAGGGAATTTACTGCACTGTACTTGGATAAAATAAAGTACATTTGATTGCTTCTTAAAAAGAACAACCAGTGCCTTGAGTAAATTCACACTCATGCCAACACTATGTGTATTAGAGAAGAGCTGTGCTCCATGGGGTTTTGAATGACTGATTTTTGGAAGTAGATCACCAGGCCTTTCTTCGGAGGTACCTCTGGGTGGAATTCAACCTTTTGGTTAGCATCCAAGTGTGTTAACTATTTGCCCACCCTGGGCTATCAAGTGCATCTCATTGTCCTTTCATTTAAATGATTTTTTTCATAAAAGAAGGACATTTCTTCTTGCATATATTTCCCTCATAGAGGGGGCTGATAATTTTGCTCCTTCCACGAATTTGCTTTCTTAAAATATCCTTGCCATTCTAACATTCTTTAGCTCAGTGTCTCTGAAGTGGTTGTGTACAGAAGCAGGTGAATAGCACAGAGAACAATGAGGAAAGAGTTCTGAGAAATACAGTGGTTGGGTTTGCTACAACCTAGGAATATTGCTGAAGGTACTGGGGTATTAGGTCCTCAAATATGAACACTTGTGAATTTGCATGCTTCACTTGTGAATTTCTTGAATCTAAAATACAGACACAGTGCTGGGTGACTGTCATTTCCTTTTAACAACCTTCTTTTTCCAAAAGCTGTTTCAGGTACATGGAGCCACAGAATCTAACAGGCATCTCAGAATTCTTCCTATTGGGCCTGTCTGAGGATCTCGAACTGCAGCCCTTCCTCTTTGGGCTGTTCCTGTCCACGTATCTGATTACTGTGGCTGGGAACCTACTCATTATCCTGGCTGTCACCTTAGACTCCCACCTCCACTCCCCCATGTACTTCTTCCTCTCCAACCTGTCCTTGGCTGATATTGGTTTCATTTCCACCACAGTCCGAAAGGTGCTAGTGAACATCCAGACACAGAGCAAATCCATCACCTATGTGTCCTTTTTGTATCTCTTTGGATGTCTGGACAGTCTGCTCCTCACTGTGATGGCTTATGACCAGTTTGTGGCCATCTGTCACCCCTTGCACTACACAGTAATCATGAACCCCCACTTCTGTGGTTTGCTAGTTTTGCTGTCTTTTTTCATCAGCCTTTTGGATTCCCAGCTGCACCTTTTAATGGTGTCACAACTTACCTTCTGCACAAATGTAGAAATCCCTCATTTCTTCTGTGACCCTCCTCAACTCTTTCACTTTGCCTGTTCTGACACTCCCACAAATACCATATTACTGTTTTGTATTGGTGCCATCTTTGGTGGTGTTCCAGTCTCAGGGATTCTTTTCTCTTACACTCGAATTGTTTCCTCTATTTTCAGAGTCTCATCTTCAGGTGGGAAATATAAAGCCTTTTCCACCTGTGGCTCTCACCTTTTAGTCATTTGTTTATCTTATGGAATGGGCCTTGGAGTTTACCTCAGTTCAACTGTCTCGTTATCTGCAAGGAAGGGTGCAGTGGCCTCAGTTATGTACACCGTGGTCACCCCCATGTTGAATCTCTTCATCTACAGCCTGAGGAACAGAGACATCAAGAGAGCCCGGCAGAGGAGCCTCAGCAGAACAACCTAATTTCAATACTTGTGTCAATACTTTGGGTGCGTCTGTTGGAAAATACAGCAAAACCAAACATCTGCAACCAGAAATCTTGCCTCTTTGGTTATGTAATTTTTCAGCTCTCATAGGTTTCAATCTTGAGATTTCATACCTGAAGATTACTTCCTTTGTCACATTTTTAATGGGATAGTCGGAGTATTCTGGGATATGTCAGTCTGCATGGTTAAATCCCATTATAGCTATGGATCCTTCTGTAGTTTCTCATGTATAACCCAGGCTTTCTGGTAAAATGCACAAATCTATTTTTATGTAACTGGAATCTTCATCTTTTACCATATTTTCTATCTATTACCCAGACTACTTTTGCATCTAACAGAACTGTATATGCAGGTTATGTGTGAGAACGGATGTCATTGGCCCCAGACCTTGACTTCATATTGGAATCATCTAGGAGGTTTAAAAAATATTGATGCTGGAAACTTCTGGGCAATATGGCCCTACAGACAGAAGCACCACCCCATCCCTCCACAGCCAAGATCTGAAAAACTAAGTCAAACAGAGTCACACATCAATCCTGAAACCCTAAGCATCAAATGAAGAGATAAAGAACTCTGCCAAACACTGAATGGAACAAGAAACTGACTGAGAACAGAGAGCAAGGAGAGATACATGCAGAGGTGCCCTATCAGCTAATGCAGTATGGATCCACCATCTTGGACTCCTATCGGAGATCAGTGAATAGGGGGTATGAGAAAGGAGCTTCATGGAGCTTCCAGCAGGAGATAGAACAACCAGTAACCAGACATATAAGCTTTCCCATCCCCCACCCTTCTTTACCCCCACTTGGCCTCCTCTGCTTTCTGCTGCCACAGTCTCTTGGGTGGGATGCACTGGCTTCACCACAGTGTCACTTGGATTCCACCCGTCTGCACTGGCCGGCTCCCTAACTGCCATTTTTTGGCTGCTGGTATTGCTTTTTTCTGCTTCATTAGATTTCTTCCATACCTCTCACCACCTGCTCCTCCTTTCTTACAAATACCTGGCTCTGTGCACCATCTTTGCTTCTTCCTGAAAGGCTGCAAAACACTGCTCAACCCCGAAACTGCTTCCCGGCCTGTGCTGCCATGCCAGAGGGACCCCTGGGGCTATTTTTGGTTTGTTTGTTCTGATTTGTTCTGTTTTGATTTGTTTGTTTCTTTTCATGGCTTGGGAGCCCCTTCTAGCCAGGCAGTACAGCATGGCTTGGGAGCTACTCCCGTACTCTTCACAGACGTAGAGTTACACCTCTGGGGATATTTCTTTTTTCTTGTTTTTGTTTTTCTTTGTTTTGCTTTCTTCTCTCTCTTTTTCTCTTTTTGTCTTTCTTCATTTCCAGTTTCTAGTCTCTCTATACTTACCTTCTCTTCCTGTCTCCTGAATACCTGATGCTGGGTGACACCTCTACCCCTTCTAGCCAGGCTGTACTTCACGGCCTGGGAGCAACTTCCTCAGTCCTAGAAGCTGCAGTGGTGGAATCCCTGGGGGATTTTCTTTCTTTTTTTCCCCTCTAATTTTTATTTAATCATTTTTTTCTTTTACCCTTTTTCTTTTTTCATTTTTGTTTTTCTCCATTTCTCAGTCTCTCATCTCTCCACTCCAATAGCAAGCTCCCTTAGAACTCTTTTTTGTTTGTGTGTATGTTTTTTGGCTCCTGTTCCTCTCTCCTCTCTCTCCTCTTTCCCATACCCATCTTAGCTCCACACATCACAATCTACCCCCCTCCTTCCTGCCTACCTGCACTGTGCACTGAACATCACACTCCCAAGCAGCACAGGCATGGCCTACCAGAACTTGCCCTGCACTGATTCCAGGTCTGCCCTGTTGGACCTGCTACGTGCAACAAACAACCCATCCCAGTAACTCCTCTTCAGCTGGACCTGCCTTCAGCTGTACCATACCTTAGTGACTGACATTGCCCATGGGAGAAGGGGTGAAAAGTATCATGCCCACAGAGGAGCAAACAACAAAGAATGCACAGCCCGCCTACTCAGACATAACCAAATAAAACAAAAAAGCAGGCTGAAACAAACAAATCTACAATCAATAAAGGAGGAAAATAACTACTGAATGCCCCAAAGACAGCAGACAATATAAAAAATTATACAAAAACAGGACAGGATAGTTCCAGTAGGCATCCAAAATAAAACACCAGAAGACTTTCCAGTAGAAGAAATGGCACTAGAACAACCTGATAGGGAATTCAAATCTCTAATATTCAGAATTATCCAAGAGTTGAAACAAAAAAACAGAGAAAAATGGGGAAAAAATAGACAAATTCATGGAAAATACAGACAAAAAAATGGAAGAATTCAAGAAAATAATACAGGAACAAAATGCTATAAAGTTCATAGAAGAAAAAATAGGATCAGTGCCTGAGGCCCTAATACACGGCATTAACAGGATACAACCGTAACCAACAACACATGAACTCCAGAAGATAAGCTAGATAACTGGGATCTTCTAAAAATGAAACACCTATGCTCTTCAAAAGACTTCACCAAAAGAGTAAAAAGAGAACCTACTGACTGGGAAAAAATGTTTGGACATTACAAGTCAGACAAAGGTCTAATCTCTAAAATCTACAAGAAAATCCAACACCTCTACAACAAAAAGACAAATAATCCAATTAAAAAATGGGCAAAGGAAATGAACAGACACTTCACCAAAGACATTCAAGCGACCAACAGACACATGAGGAAATGCTCGCGATCACTAGCCGTTAGAGAAATGCAAATTAAAACCACAATGAGATACCATCTCACCCCAGCATTACTAGCAAGAATCAAAAACACTGGAAATAACAAACGTTAGAGAGGCTGAGTGGAGATCAGAACACTTATCACTGCTGGTGGGAATACAAAATGATACAAACACTTTGGAAAATGATATGGTGCTTCCTTAGAAAGCTACAAATAGAAATACCATACGATCCAGCAATCCCACTCCTAGGAATATATCCTAAAGAAATAAGAGCCATCATACGAATAGACATATGAACACCCATACTCAATGCAGCGTTGTTTACAATAGCAAAAAGCTGGAAACAATCTAGATGCCCAGCAACAGAGGAATGGATAAACAAACTATGGTACATACACTCAATGGAGTATTATGCAACGATAAAGAACAATGATGAATCTGTGAAGAGTCTGATAACATGGACCAAACTGGAGGACATTGTGCACATTATGCTGTGTGAAATAAGTCCATCACAGAAGGACAAATATTTTATGAGACAGCTACTGTAAAAACTCATGTAAAAGTTTACACACAAAAAGAAACAATCTTTTTTGGTTACAAGGGATGGGAGGGGTGGGGGAAACTAAATAGACAATAGATAAGTGGTAGCTTTGGTGAAGGGTAAGACAGTACACAATACTGGGGAAGTGAGCATAACCTGTACAAGGAAAGGTCATGGAAGCTCCATAGACACATCCAAATTTCCTGAGGGACTGAATTGCTGGGTAGAGAGCTGTGGGGACCATGGTCTCGGTGAACAACTAGGTCAATTGGCATAACACAGTTTATAAAGACAATATTCTACATTCTACCTTGGTGAGAAGCATCTGGGATCTTAAAGGGCTGTGAGCAGCCATCTAAGATATTCCACTGGTCTCCCCACTTTGGGAGCAAGGGAGAATGAAGAGAACAGGATACAAGGAAAAGATTAGTCCAAGGGACTAATGAACCCCAACTACCACGGCCTCCACCAGAGTGAGTCCAGTACAGCTAGATGGTGCCCGGCTATCACCGCTGACTGCTCTGACGAGGATCACAACAGAGGGTCCTGGACAGAGCTGGAGAAGGATGTAGAACAAAATTCTAACTCACAAAAAGAGACCAGATTTACTGGCCTAACAGACTGCAGAAACCCGGAGAGTATGTCCCTGGGACACCCTTTTAGCTCAGTGGTGAAGTCACTCCCGAGTCACTGTTCAGCCGGGGATTGAACGGCCCCATAAAACAAAATGGGACTAACGAGACACAGCAGTCCAGGGACAAGGACTAGAAGGCAGGAGGGGACAGGAAAGCTGGTGATAGGGAACTCAGGTTTGAGAAGGGACAGTATTGACATATCATGGGGTTGTTAACCATTGTCATAGGACAATATGTGTACTAACTGTTTAATGAGAAAATTTGTTTTGCAAACCTTCATCTAAGGTACAAAAAAAAGAATTATCTATTTGAGATCAAACTGACAACAGCAACTCAAAAGGTTTGATGGGAAGCCTAGGTAGCAGTGAGTTGACGATAATGGTGATGGAATAATTTGGAAAAGGATAGTGAGAATAGCAGCACAACTGGAAGAATGTAATCCATGTCACGGAATTGTATCTGTAGAAACTTTTGAAATGGTGCATCTTTGGCTATGTATATTTTCACCAAAAAAAAAAAAGGTCCTCCCAGGTAGAGAAGGGAGAGCATTGACATGTCATGGGGTTGTTAACCAATGTCATAAAACCATATGTGCACTGATTGTTTAATGAGAAACTATTTGTTCTGTAAACCTTCATCGAAAGTACAATAGAAAAAAAATTTTTTTAAATTGATGTCTTGGTCCCACCACTACAGATTCTGATTTAATTGGACCAGTATGTGGCTTGAGCATAAAATTTTTAAAGCATGACAGGTGGTTTTAATGTGCAGCCAAGTTGAGAACTACTCATCTTTTTAGACTTTTCCTTCAAAACTTATTTTGTTGTGGGTCTTTTACTCCTTCTGAGTAGATGCTGAAGACCTGAAAGTGATCAGAGCTTGCAAGGGGAAAGATATAAAAGAACTTACCCTAACAACAGGCAAGTGATCTTTCCCAATATTATAGATGATATTTCTTCTCGTATCTTCTCCCTCTACATCATGTTGCTGTTAGCAGCTCTTGAGTTGCCTCCCTGACACATGGTGACCCCATGCACAACAGAAGAAAATGTCATCCAGTCCTGTACCATCCCCATGACAGATTGTGGATCAGAGCAATGTGGTCCATGGGGTTTTCACTGACTGATTTTTGTAAGTAGATTGCCTTGCTTACTTGTTCATCTTAGTCTGGAATTTCTGCTGAAATGTGTTCAACATTTTAGCAGCACATAACTCTCTAGTGACAGATGGTGGCTGCACAAGAGGTACATTGGTTGGGAATCAAACATACTCTTCAACATGGAAGGGGAGAATTCTACCAATGAACCACCACTACCTCTGCCCTGCACACCATAAAGTTGGTCATGTGTGCTTGTTGATTAGCTATTGTCTCCCTTCTCCAGATTCACCCTTCTGTACTTAACTCTGTGATGCTCAGGCCAGAGAGGAGAGGATCTTTAAATCATTGTTCTGATTTTCCTTCTGCCTTTATTCTTAGGTTCTTCCCATAATGATCAGTAAAGATCACCATACCCTAATAAGCATGACATTTTCCTTATACCTGTTTCCTTAGCCCTTGGTGTGGTAATTTCTTTCTGCAGTTACTGTCTGTGTTTTGCCTCATTGCTACATTTTGCCTTTCAATCATTGTGTAACTATTTTACCAGTTTCCAGCATGAAATGTTCTTCATAGTGTTTTCACTTTACGTTAGTGAATCCTAACTTATAAATTCTATTTGTAGAACAAAGGTATTTGTAAAGTGTCTAAAATCGGAACATTACAAAACATGCTTGGAAAAAAAAGATGGTTGTAAATGATATGTCTTGGTCAAGGTTGGACAACCGAGGATTAAGGTGATGGTATCATATTTCCAGTTGCTGTGGCTCTATTGGTGCTCTAGGAGCATTAATTCACCAAGTCATTATGAAAAAATTAAATTTTATCTTATTTTTCATGAGTCTAAGATTACAAAGGGTCATGTCTTTGGCTAAGGGGAGCCCTTGTCTTTCACTTGGAACAGCTTCATTAAGTCTGTACTATGTTTCCATGTCTTTGGGTTCCTTTTGTGTTCTACTACTTGGGTATGCATTTGTCTGAGGAAGTAATTTGGGACTTTCTGAAAACCTACCCAATGAATAGCTGAACTTACTCTGTCTTTTACTACAGAGTTAAATCTCCTACAAATTATTCTGATGAGAAATTTTGATACTGGAGAATGGAACGCACTTGGAAGAGGATGAGGCCATACCAGTTTGTGGGAAGATACAGCTCTGAGAAGTCTGGATCCCCTTACTAGTCCCTGGCCCAAGTGGTCTCCCCCTAGACTCTCCTGCCCATCCCAGGACCCAGCATAATGTCATGGGGGCCTGCTGGGACACTGACCCAGGGCCCCACTTCTCCCCTGAACCCTCACTTGCTTCTCTCAACCTTCTTCTCACTTTTCTTCCCCACCCACGGGACAGCTGAGACCTCCCTTTACCTCTCCTGGCTTTATATGGGCACACACCAAAAAAATAATTAACCAAACCCATTGCCGTCGGGTCGATTCCGACCCCTAGTGACTTTATAGGACAGGGCAGAACTACCTGATAGGGTTTTCAAGGCTATAATTTTGCCACATCTTTCTAGTGGAGAGGGGCTGGTGGGTTCAAACCGCTGACCTTTCAGTTAGCATTTTAACCACTGCCCCTCTAGGGCACCCACAGTTTCAGTCATTTCGCAGAACAGGGATGTTGTCACTGCCACAAAAGATGTCATCAAGGAGAACAAGATAAACAAGGGAGGGGGCTTCCTTATAGTCTCTCATGGGGTTTGACCTTTGGCATAATGGCCATGGACCCCTGCCCCAAGGTGGGTCTGTAGAAATGCTCCACTCCCTCACATTCTTTGATGGTTACGAGGGTGGGAAGAGAGGGTAAGGGCTATTTACTAACTAGATAGTACATAAGAATTCTTAGGTGAAGTGAAGGACAGCACACACTACAGGGGAAGTCAGCACAACTGGACTAAACCAAAGGTAAGAAGTTTCCTGAAAACAAACATTTTGAGGGACAGAGTAGCAGGGGTACGGGTCTGGGGATCATACTTTCAGGGGACATCTAGGTCAATTGGCATAACAAATTTTATTAAGAAAATGTTCTGCACCCTAGTTTGGTGAGTGGCGTCTGGGGTCTTAAAAGCTTGCAAGTGGCCATTTAAGATGCATCAGTTGGTCCCAACCACCTGGAGTAAAGGAAAGTATTAGCCCAACAAACAGAAAGTGTCACATAAACCAGAGACTTCATCAGCCTGAGACCAGAAGAACTAGATAGTTTTAGGCTACCACCCATGACTGCCCTGACAGAGAACACAACAGAGAGTCCCTGATGGAGCAGCAAAAAGGTGGGGTGCAGAACTCAAATTCTAGTAAGGCCAGGCTTAATGGTTTGAATTAGACTGGAGGAACCCCGGAAAGCATGGCCCCTGGATTCTCTATTATCCCAGAACTAAAACAATTTCTGAGGCCAACTCCTCAGACAGGTATTGGACTGGACTGTGGGACATAAAGTGATACTCTTGAGGGGTGTGCCTCTTCGCTCAAGTAGATACAAGAGATTAAACGGGCAGCTTCTCTCCAGAGGTGAGATGAGAAGACAGAGAGGGTTAGGAGCTGGTTGAATGGACATGGGGAATCAGAGGTGGAAAGGAGGACTGTGCTGTCACAGTATGGGGAGAGCAATTAGGGTCACATAACAATATATGTATAAATTTTTGTATGGGAGACTAACTTGTAATGTAAACTTCATCTAACCTATAACAATAAACAAAGAAACAAAAAAATCCAGAGGAGTAGTGCAGAAATGAATGAGGAAAGAGTTCTGAGAAGAATGGGTTTGTCACAACTGAGAAATATAGGACAGAGTAAAACTGCCCCATAGGATTTCCAAAGAGTGGCTGGTGGATTCGAACTGCCAACTTTTTGTCAGCAGCCAAGCCCTTAACCACTACACCACCAGGGCTCCAAAGAAGACCTAGTCCTCAAATTATATGAATAATTCAATGGGTTTGGGAATATAAAATCACACACTGGTTTTTATTGTTAAAAATTTGAAACAAAATTGTCTGATTTTTATGTTAATATCTGTACAACCTGGAAGTTAGAAATAAGGATAATAAGCAGGCTTCCTCCTTAAAATGGGAAGTCTAGATACCAAGGACACTCATTTTTTTCTCTTCCTATTTCATTAATATTAATGAGACCTCAGAGATTGGAACAACATGGAAAAATTTGGCTAATTGTGTGCTCTGGACATTGAACTTGCAAGGCCATACAACTGTATATAATTCACCTGTGCCTTCCAGCCTCTCAGTTTGCCTGTTCCAGTCCAACAAGCTCCATATCCATGTCTCTCATCTAGAGTGGTCATCTGCCTCAGGAGGCCCATACCTGAGTCTCTCTTCTCAACAGTCCTGAGTAAGGAACCTCTGCCTTCAAGCCCACCAGGCAGGAGAGAGGTGATGGACCCACACTCCTTGGTCAAGCCCCAGCAGAGATCCAGCATAATCCAGTGAGTGCCATGGGAAACAGTGGTCACAGAGGGTCTGGGGAGCATTGTTTACTCCTCATCAGGAAAAGCAGCACACTTGGGATGGCCAAACGGGAGGCTCTGAAGTGCTGAGTTTTAGCTCAGGGACCTGTGAAGTTTCTATTCCTGGTTCTAGTAGAGGTCTGAGAAAGCTGATTTAGAGTTTAATTTCTTCTACATTCTACAATCTTCTACATTGGTTACATTGTCCCATAGGCACTTCCCTACCAGACCAGGAAATGGGTCCCTCTCACCTGTCCCCTAAACACTTCAGAATGATCTTGTAGGTGATGAAGACAATGACAATGATGAGGATGATGACAGTAACCACAGTGTCATGAAAATTTATGGAAGGCTGCTGAGTGCCAGGATCTGAGGTGAGTATTCTATGTGGTTCATTTCCTTTTTCTGCACCACCCCACCTAGAAAAGTACAACACAGTTAGCTTCATTTCATAGAAGAGAAAAGGAGCACAGCCTTTTTTGTAACTTGTACCAAGTCATGGACCAGAAAAGGTTGAAGCCAGGTTTAAATCTGGGCAGTATGACAGCAGACAAAGGGCTCCTAGACACATTCTCCCCTGCTCACCTACCCTGTCATTTCACTTCCCTGATCCTTCCAGGTACAGATATCCCTGTTCACTGTGCTCTCTTGTGGTGGGGGCTGGGGAGCCCGACTAGTGCCTGCTGGACCACAGCCAACAGCAGTGGGTGCTCTGTGCTTCATTGACTATAAGAGGGATGGTGGCAATCACAGGCGAGAATCACAGAAAGATGTGGCAGATGAAAATTCAGGGCTGATGGCTCTATTGCCCGTGCTTCTAGTTTTTGTCTCAGCTGCCACTTCCTCTTTCATTCTTGTAGTTTAGCCCATCTCTGTCTCAAAGAGAGACATATAGTTGGCATCATGAGTTCAATTCATAGGAAACTGGAATCAGTTTAAAGGTGTAACTTAGATGTATTTTTGATTAAGTTCTCTGGACCTCTGCTTTGAACATTTTGAAATGTGAGGAAACAGAATAAAGATGGTTAGGGCAAGGGCCTCAGATAGCTAGAATTTAATTGTGAATCCAAGTTCTTATCATCTCTGGGCCTTTAAATTGCCATCTGAGTTGATCTGTAGTTGGTAGAGAGATCTGCATTGATGTAAGGATTGAATAGACAATGTATATTACTTTTGTGATTAATCATGTGATGGATGCATATAAGAAGGGCCAATTATTTTTGGATATTATAATTATTAATTTTAATTAGGCTAAGCTCCATATCATTCAACTAAAAATATACTGTGATCAGACTGTTTTGTCTTCTCTGGATCCCTGAAAGATCATTTCATGTTCATTTTTATACACGAAGATATTGAATGCTAGGAAGGAAACCACTCAGTCTCATTCATTTCTGATTCCCCAGAGCCTATATCATGCTTGGGCACAGAGAAGTCTACAAACACAACCACAGCAAAGAATCTGTTAAAACATTGAATAGTTCCTTTCTTGGTTCACAGGAACAAAGCTTAGACTGTATGGCTTCTGCTGGTTTAGTATTGCAAGGTAGTCATGGCAAGGCATACAAAAAAGACCTCATTCATTTAGCACTGGAGAATCAGAATTAATAACTATAACATTAGTTAAAATGTTAGAGTCCAAATCTTTAGACGTCAGCCTTTACCTTTAATGAGTGGTCCCAAGAAGGAGATTTGACCAACCCTGGAACTCAGAGGAGGTCCTGGTAACTAGGGTTCCAGGTCTGCTGTGGTGAGCAGTGTCTCAGCGGGCCTGTCAGTCTTTAGAGTCAGAGAGATCTTTTGCTTCTGTCTTCATCTCTGAAAATTAGAAGAAATACATGGGTTTGTAGACCCTGTGTACTTTCATGTTCAACTGTAATTGGTATTTTTATTGCCAGTTACAGAATTGTTGTATGATATATTTAGATTTTGTTAGTTTATATTATGTTTGATTGCCAATTAGTGACTTTTTGTCATATTCAAATTCTTGTTTACTACATGTTTCAAGGCCAAGTTAATAAATTGAAAATTATGGGAATTGTTTAGTGGCTTACACATATGTGTTTTTAAAGAACATTACAGAAGCAGATGTGATTTGAGAGCATACAGAAAGCGTACATGACAAAATTATTCCTACCAAGTTTATGACAGAGCTTGCTTTTAGGGGTCAGGTGTTCAGAGGAATGAGGTCATGCAGGGAGAGTAGGAAAACTGGAGTTTGATTGGCAATATTTTAAACCTCTAAAGTATGATTTATAAAGCAGATACTATTAAATGTGTTTATTTCTAATATGGGGAGTATGTATTAGTAATAACAGTACATAACATTATTGGAGTATTTACTAAGAGCTTGGCAATAATCTAAAGCAGTGGTTTCCAACCTTGGCTGTACTTCAGGATGACCAAGGGAGTCACATGTAGAGTCTGATTTAATGAGTTGTAGGCTGCGGCCTGGAGCCCTGGTGCACCAGTGGTTAAGAGCTCAGCCGCTAAACAAAAGGCTGGCAGCTCGAATCCACCAGCCACTCCTTGGAAACCCTATGGAGCAGTTCTACTCTGTCCTATAGGGTTGCTATGAGTTGCAATTGACTCAAGAACAATTGGTTTGTTTTTGTTTTTGTTTTTGTTTTTCTAGGCTGTGGCCAGCTCTCATCAGTATATCACAAGAGAGCCATAGATAATTATAATGATCAGTTAGCATTGAGAACCACTAGTCTAAGCACTTTATATGTGTTATTTAATTTAATATTTTATAACAACTCTAAAAGTGTAGTTCAGTTAAGAGTTATACTTTAACAGATGTACAAACCACCCAGATGCTTGTCATATTATTCTTCCTTAAAGAGAGCAAGATATTTCTTATTGCATATGTTCCCTCATAGAGAGGGCTGATAATTTACCCTCCTATGGATTTGTTATGTTAAAATGTCCTTGTTATTTGAACATTCTTCAGCCCAGTGTCTCTACAGTGGATTTGGATAGAAACAGTTGAATAGCACAGAAACAAATGAGGAAAGAGTTCTGAGAAGAACAAAATTTGGTTTTGCTACATCTGAGGAATGTTGCTTAAGGTCCTGGGGTATTAGGTCCTCAAAGTGTAAACATTTGACTTGCAAATTTCTTTCTTTTTTTTTTGCATTTCAATAACTTCATTGAAAGATACATTCCTTAATACCAAAACTTAATGGTAGTTTGTTAGGTCACCTCTGCCAACTCAAAATTAACAGTGATGTATTCAAAATATTGAAATGTTATCAGCTGTTTGGGAAAACTGAAATGTTATCCACAAAAGATAGGTTACGAAGGTCAAATATAAGATATACTGTGGTTCTTTGGCTTAATTTTCAGTGCATATTTATCCATAAATATCCATAACATGATATCAAAAGTAAATCTGAATTGGTTAAAATCATTCTGGATGGTCTCAGGCTACACAGTGCACTGAGCAACTGTTTACAACACTTTAACGTTGTAGATCTTACATTCACTGACTTACACGGAAAATCTGAAACACTACCTCAGCTACCTTATAATTATTAAGGTGCCCACTTAACTTTTCTTAAGACTTTATTTTGGCACTGTAGGGCATTTAATGAAAGTATACTCTGTTCCTTTTAAACAAAATTCTAAATTAGAGGCACTGGCAGTTTTATAAAAACAGTTCTTAGTAAAAACTTTTGGTGTGTTAAATCTAGCCTGAACTTGATTTAATGGGGTAAAGCAAGTTTTCAGAGTGGTTTTATTTTGAGTTACTAATAAAAGAGAAACTAGTTTTCTCAACAGGACTAGATCGAGGCAGTAGATTCTATATAAAAATTTTTATCATGGGTACAAATATTTCCTGTTTTTTTTTAAAAAAAATGGAAGATAACTTTATGAGTATCTCATACTTGCCAGGTCTGTATTTTTGCTTTATATAAAATGCCCTGAAACTTAAATGTAATTGCCAGATAGCAATGAAGTCCACATATCTGGATTATGTATATTTGCATTATGGGTACCAAGAAATCATTTATACTGCCTAGAATAGTAACCCTTGTTATGTCTTAAAAGTGCATTTATGAAATGTTGGTTTTGATGTAAGCCTCAACGATTTAATAAGCACATTTAAGATGATTTAGTTTAAATTAAGTAGGTTACCACTTCAATATGACGTAAACACACTGATCCAATATAAACATTTAGATCAATGTTAGAAATGAAGATTCACAGTTCACCTTCTCAGGCTTATCATTACCATTTCACGTTTATGTTCTTAGCTTTGATTTGTATGCTTCATGGATGAATCAAATCTAAATATAATTCCACTATCGCATAATGTTAAGTAGAAAATTTTCCCCAGTCTGAGAACATCAGCGCTAATCTAGTTGTGATGTATTGAGGCTTCACAGCTTAAATCCATTATAATACTATGGACTCGGTAGCTTAGGGCTGAAAAAAAAAGGCTTCAAAGAATTTTTTGTTGCTGTAATAATCTGATTAAGGAACTGTTTCAGGAACTGTTGGAAGGTGCGCTATCCTGTAGAAACTATGCTTCAGTTGCCTTGCAGTTCACCCAGAAACAATCCATTTCAACTTCTGGACATTTGGTTTGGAACACTTGTTTGATGAATTTTCAGTTAAACACTTGGGTAGGAGCTCTTGCCAGAAGGCCAGATCTCTGCCATTTATCTTGGAATGTTTCTGAAGACACTGTACTCCTTCTGTTAATTGTTCACACTTCTGTCCTTGGATCTCCAATGTAATAATAGATAATGCCAACACAGAAGGTTTTGCTTTAGAAAATATGATCCTATAGTGGCATGCCTTAAGTTGAGCTTCTAGTCTTTCAAAATTAAGGCTGTTAGTCCTTTCAAATGGCAAGTTCTCTTGAATGAGTGAATAGTAAAGTTGCAGAAACTGAAAGGCCATAGTAGCTTTGCCTTTCCAACACACCTTCTCCAATATAATCTTTTCCATTCTCATCAAGTCTGAAACAGTGAGCCTATACTGGCTTATTCGGATCAAGTCATTTGCCAACGGGATGTTCCTCTCTTCTTCTATTGATTTTAGGGCCAAACAGAGGCAGCTCAGTCCAACACACCCAAGGTGCTTGGGCTGTACCTTCGTTTTGCACAGAACCTGTCCAGTAAATTCACAGCTAGAGAAAATGTTTCCGTGTCAAAGCCAAAGTACTGAGTTAGACTAAGGAGTTCTTTTACTTCGAAGTCTCTTAGCCTTGCAGTCATTTTGAGGCCATTATCATGAGAAAACTCAATTAGACTCAAGCCGCAGACTTTTGGCTGATATCTAGACTCCTGTTCCAACAGGGCATTCAGCTGGTGTAGCAGTTTCTGAGCATCAGTTGTCAGTACCTCTATCATCTTGATTGCGACAGCGGCTCCTCAGCGGTAACTACGGTAACTACCCTCCCTGGGTCTGCTCGCATCTCACGGCAAGATATTAGATCCCAGAGGCCTTCGAGGTGAGGGGACTCGCCGGCAGGAGGGGAGCAGACTGGGACGGGGAGCTGTCCAGGGCAGAGGTCTACGCAGCGCCGCCGAGACTGATCTGCCTTCAGTCAGGACCAGCTCGGAGCCGCAAATTTCTTGAAGTAAAAATTTAGACACAGTGCTGGGTGCCTGTTTACTTATTTTCTTTTTTACAATCCTTTTTTTTTCTTTCCCCAAAGCTGTCTCATCTACATGGAGCCACAGAATCTAACAAGTGTCTCAGAATTCCTCCTCCTGGGCCTCTCTGAGGACCTGGGACTGCAGCCCCTCCTCTTCGGGCTGTTTCTGACCATGTATCTGGTCACCGTATTCGGGAACCTGCTCATTATTCTCGCCGTCAGCTCTGACCCCCGCCTTCACATCCCCATGTACTTCTTCCTCTCCAACCTGGCCTTGGCTGACATCGGCTTCATTTCCACCACAGTCCCCAAGATGCTAGTGAATATCCAGACACAGAGCAAATCCATCACATACGAGGGCTGCTTGACCCAAGTGTCCTTTTTTTTTCTTTTTGCCTGTTTGGACGTTCTCCTTCTGACTGTGATGGCCTATGACCGGTTTGTGGCCATCTGTCACCCACTTCACTACCTTGTCATCATGAACCCTCGCCTCTGTGGCTCCCTGGTTTTGGTGTCTTTTTTTTTCAGTCTTTTGGATTCCCAGCTGCACTGTTTGATGGTGTTACAACTCACCTTCTACACGAAAGTGGAAATTCCCCATTTCTTTTGTGACCCTTCTCAACTCCTCAACCTTGCCTGTTCTGACACCTCCTCCAAAAACTTACTAGTATATTTTATTGGTACCATCTTTGGTGGTGTTCCAGTCTCAGGAATAATTTTCTCTTACGCTCGAATTATTTCCTCCATTCTGAGAGTCTCATCATCAGGTGGGAGGTATAAAGCCTTTTCCACCTGTGGTTCTCACCTGTCAGTTGTTTGCTTATTTTTTGGAACTGGTCTTGGAGCGTATCTCAGTTCAGCTCTCTCATCTTCTCCCAGGAAAGGTGCAGTGGCCTCAGTGATGTACACCGTGGTTGCCCCCATGTTGAACCCCTTTATCTACAGCCTGAGGAACAGGGACATCAAAAGGGCCCTGAGGAATCTCCTCAGCAGAACAGCTTGATTTCAAGTCTTGTACCATCTTTTTTTGGCATGTGTATTGAAAACACAACTCCCCAAACATCTCAAACTGGAAATCCTATGTTTGGTCACATAATTTTCGTAGCTTTCATGTTTACATTCCTCTTGATATGTCATATCTCAATATTCCTTATTTTGGACCCTCTTGAATAGCATTGTGGGAGTATTCTAGGTTCCTAATTATGCCATAACCACTGCATGATTGAATTCTCAAAAACCTGTGGAACCTTCTGTATTTGTCATCTATGACCTAAATATCCTAGAGGAATGCATAATTCTTTTTTTATTTTATTTTTTACATATGCAATTCTAAACCCTTTCCACAGTCCAGGTTTACTGTCCATAAAGGTCTTGCTTAGATCTGATATATTTCTGCAGGTTATATGAGAGGATGCGTGTCACTGGTCTTCAACCTCAACGTCATACTGGAATCACCTGGTGAGTTTTAAAACTCCCAATACTTGGGCCCCACCACTAGAGATTCTGAATTTGTTGGACTGGCATGTGGCATGAGCATGAAGAGTGTAAAAAGCACCTCAAACGCACCAAACCCACTGCTGTCCAGTCAATTCCAACTCAAAGAGACCTATAGGGTTTCCAAGGCTGTATGTAAATCTTTATGGATCAGACTACCACGCCTTTCTCCCATGGAGCCGCTGGTGGTTTCCAACTGTCACCTTTCCTGTTAGCAGTTGGTCACTTTAACCACTGCACCACGATTGCTCCTTTAAAGCCCTCCAGGTGGTTCTAAAGTGCAGCCAAGGTTGAGAATTACTGATCTTTGTCAGGCCTTTCCTTCAAAGATGCCTAGTATATCTTGGGGTTTTTAGTCTTCACACTCAAACGCTGAAGAACTTGAAGTGATCAGAGTTCACAGGGCGAAGACAAGAAAGAGTTTACCCTAGTAACAGGCAATGTGTGATTTTTCTCTGTAGTCCTGGTATATTTCTTCACATATCTTCTCTCTACACATTATAGAGCTGGTTTTATGTGCTGGACATTAAGCCCTTGTCTCTATTCTAAACTCACTCTTCTATGCTTTTCTGTAGGATGCCAGGGGTAGGAGGAGAGATAAAAGAGGGAGGGAAACTGTCACAGTGCTGTTCTGATTTCCATTTGGGTTTTATGTGAGGTTCTTACAATAGTGGACAAAAAAGATCACCATGTCCTAATAAACCCAATCTTTTTCCCTTTTGGCTTTGGAATGGTTGCTACTTCCTGCAGATACTATTTCTATGTTACCACTTTTTTCTGTTATATCTTTCTGTCCTACAATAACTGTTTAACCAATTGCCTATATTCACTTACCTTCATTAAAATCACTACTGTTATTTCCCTTCTCTTGACCGAACATGGACTGAAAAATAACACCAGAAATAAAGATACGTTGAAAGTTCTCTGTAATTGTAAGACTACAAAACGAGCAGGAAAAAAAGTTTTAGACACGTCTTGGTCAAGGGTGTACAATTAAGCATAAGGTAGCGAGTTCATATTTCTAGTTTCTGTGTGGCTTTAATGGTGCCTGAGGATTATTAACTAATCCAAATCATTGGGAATAAATTTAACTTCATCTTCTTTTCATTACTCTAGAATAGCAAAGGGCCATGTCCTCAGCAAAGGGCACTCTTATCTTTCACTGGTTACACGCTTCTTGGGATTTCACTTTGTGAACATGCTCCCCTCTCTTCTGTAATGATGGATTTGCCTGGGCTGCCTCCTGTTCTTCATTGTATGGGTGCCCATCTTTCCTTTAAGATGACACACTTTGTTTCCGGGCTGTCTAAAATCAGGCCCAATAACCAGTTTGGTTTTACTGCCTTTTACCCCTGGGTTAAATGCCCACCATCTTCACTGACAAGCGACTTTGATCCTCAAAGTGTGTTTTAATATGGACACATGATGGATGACCTTAGAATTAATGTTTGCACAATGAGACCTTGAGCAGTTTAAGGGCAGGGACTGAATATCATCAATCTCTATACTCAAATCTAGCACAGTGTGGGCAGATACTTGGCACATCTCCACTTTGTATAATGTTGAATAAATTATTTACTTTCTTACAAGAAAATGTAAAGGCATTTTTTCATCCATGTATCCAGTATTTTCCTTCCTCCCTGAATCACCAGGCCTTCTACAGAGATCTCTATAAGCTCGTGACAGAGGAAATGTAAGTTTTTTTTATTATTACGCACATTCAAGGGGATGTATATTTCCCCACCTATTACCTTGTACAAGGTTAAGAATTAAAGAAAAAGGGTGTGTTTTGATAAGTTCTAGAAATAACCAAGTGATAGAAAGTAAATTGGGTATCTAAAAAGGGAATGCAAGATGGTTGTGATCTTTCTGTTACCTTCAAGGATACTCATCGCGAGAGAAGGAATTGGGAAAAGCACAGTTTATCAAAGAATCATAACTATCTGTGGTTATCATATACCATGCGCTCTAAACACAACTGCGGCAGTAACCCTACTATCTGAAAACCTCCACCCACTATGCAATGATTTCAGTTTTAATATTATATTTTTGTTATGGCCCAAGAATTCTTAAATGTCTCCACACTGAGACTCTCCCTTTTCCTCTAAAGACCTGTCTTTTGAGCATCTGGTCTCCCCCAAGTTACCATCTGCCATTTGTGTGTACACACGTAAATAGCATTCGTTCTTCCATATCCAATTTAATGTGGTATATATTCCAGTTTTCTTCACATCAATCAGTGACAAACCAATCTCCAAGCTCATCAGCAAAGAGATCTCTGAGCCAAGAAGTCTGCATTAGTAGAAGGTAGAAGGTTACCATAGTCTGTCATTCTTACATACCCCACTTTATCTACTAGAGAGACAGAGAAGCCAAAGGCACATTTTATTAAGACTTCAAGACTTCCAGACACAAACATATCTAAATAAAATGCACTCTAGAGTGAAGTAAGCCCTCCCTAGTTAAAGAGAAATCAGAAGCTCCTGGGGTATTTGTTGAAATTGTGCATGGAATGACTGGGACAGGCTAATATCAGTGGAAGGGCTCTACTGGTGTTAGAGAAACCAGAAGGGCTTTTGACTACAAGGCCAGGAGAAGCATGGTGGGTTTTGTAGGAATTCTAAGACATACCTGTTTCTCTCCAGGGATTGTTTGCAAAGAGCACAGTGGTGAGATGGATTGGCACTATGTTGGAAATCAGAGGGAGCACTAGAGTCTAGTTGTGCTTAGAGCCAATTGTCCTTATAGAGAGTGAAGCCTGTGTAGTTGTGTAGCTTCTAAGATTCTCCCAATGACCCTAACCTCCTGTATTCATACTCTTGTGGATAATTATCCCCTTAAATGTGTGCTGGACTCAGTTTATTGCTTCTATCACATAGAATTTGGAAAACTATTGGGATATCACTTCCAACATTGGGGTGTGAAAAGAACCTGGCTTTCATCTTGCCAGCCCTTTCCTGCTCTCTGGCCAGCTCACTCTGATGAAAGCCTGTATCCATGTTGCCAGCTGTGTGATGGAGTTGCTCATGTGGTCAGAAGTTAAGGGAGGCTTCTGGCCAACAGCCTGTGAGGAACAAATCCTGCCAACTGATATTTGAGTGATCTTGGAATCGGATCCTCTTCTAGTCAAGCCTTGAGATGACTGTAGCCCTGGACAACATTTTGAATTCAGCCTTGAGAAAGGTCCACAGACATATTTAGGGGAAGGATCAAGTTATCGAATAGTATGAAAAAATAAATAGTTTTCTAATGTACTAACATACATTAAGTACACAGAAATATTACAACTGGTTCTGTCATTCAACTCAGCAAAAATATATATTGTGAATGCATAAAACCCCAAACCACATGCAAGGGCTACAGAAAGGAAATTAAGAGTTCTACTTAATGACACAAATATTAATTTAGAAAATGGGAATATTATCAGATTCACGGGATAGAAGATCTGTTGTTATTTATTTGTTAGGTGCTGTTGAGTCAATTTTGACTCACAGTGACTTCATATGACAGTAGAACTACTCCATGGAGTTTTCTAGGCCATAATCTTTATGGGAGCACTTGGCCAGGACTTTCTCCCATGGAGGGGCTAAATGGGTTCCAACCACCAACCTTTCAGTTAGCAGCCGTCTGCTTTAACCACTGCACCACTAGGAATTCATAGAATATTTATCCTCCCTAAATTACATGATTCTTTCAATGGACTGAGGATATTAAATCACAAGCTGATTTTTTAAATTGAAAAAAAGTGTCTGATTTTTATGTTAAGATCCATACATCTTGGAAGTTAGAGGTGAGGAATACAGGTGAGTTTTCTCCTTAGAACGGGAGGGCCCAGATACCAGGGATTCACTTTCTTCTCTTCCTGTTTCATTAATATTAACAAATCTTCAGAGATTGGAATAACATGAGCCAATATGGCTAAGGGTGTGCTCTGGGCATTGAGTTCTCAAGGCCATATATCTGTAAATAACTTGTCTGTGTCCCATTGCCTTCAGTTTGCCCATCCCAGTCCAGTGAGCTCCATAGCCTTCTCTCTCCTCTAGAGTGGTTGTCTGCCTCAGGAAGTCCATGCCTGTGTCTCTCTTCCTGACAGTGCTTAAGAAGGTACCTCAGCCCTTAGGTCCACTCCAGGGGAGGGGTGGTGGACCCACACTCCTTGGTCATGCCACAGCAGAGACCCAGCGCAATCCAGTGAGTATGGTGGGAGACAATGGACACAGAGGGGCTGGGGAGCACAGTTTCCTCCTCATCAGGACACTCAGCACACTTGGATGGCCAGATGGGGAGGCTCTGAAATGCTAAGTTTCAGCTCAGAAGCCTGTGAAATTTTTGTTCCTGGTTCTGGTAGAGGTCCATTAAAGCTCGTTTAGAGTTTTAATTTCTTCTATATAGGTTCTAGCTCCTCTAAGCACTTCCCTAACAGAGCAGGAAATGGGTTCCTCTTACAAAATGATCTTCTAGATGATGATGGTAACAATAATGTTGAGGATGATGACAGTAACCACAGTATCATGAATGTTAATTCAAGGCTGCCCAGTGTCAAGATCTGAGCTAAGTGTTCTATGTAGCTTGTTTCCTTTTTCTGCACAACCACAGCCAGAAAAGTGCAACACACATAATTCTCCTTTCACAGAAGAGAAAAGGAGATTTTTTTGTAATTTGTTCTAGGTTATGAGCCAGAAAAGGTTAAAGCCAAGTTTGAATCTGGACAGTTTGACACCAGACAGGAGACCTGGCCATATTTTCTCCTGCCTACCCACCCTGCCACTTTGCTTCCCTGGTTCTCCAGGCAGAGACCCCCTGCTCACTGTGTTCTTTCATGAGAGGTTTCTGCTAGTCCAAAGTGGACAGCAGTGTGTGCCACTTCGTGCCTCGCCTAACAGAAAGAAAGTTGAGAATACAGGATGAGGTCGCATCAGGAGTTGGCAGATGATAATTCAGGGTAGATCTCTCTCTTGCCCCTTCTCCTGGATTTTATTTCTGCTGTCCACTTCCCCCTTCATTCTTGTAATTTAGCCCATCTCACTCTTGGAGACATAAAGACAGGATCTTGGGTTGCATTCCTAGTCAGAACACTGGAATCAGTTTAAAAGTGTAACTTAGATGTATCCTTGGTTAAGTCCCCTGGACTTCAGCTTTCAGTATTTTGAAATATGAGGAAACAGAGTGTAAGATGGTTAGTGCATGGGCCTCAGATAGCTACTATTTAATTGTAAAACCTGTCTGCTCTCCTGATGATCTGTGTGCCAAGGAGCAAGTTCTTAGAATCTCTCAGTTTCCACATTGTCATGTGAGTTGATCCACAGCTGATAGAGGGAGAGAGATCTGCATTGCTGAAAGGATTGGACAGATAATGGATATTGCCTAAGTGATTAACTATATGATGGATGCATATAGTCAGGACACATTAATTTTACATATTATAATTATTAATATAAATTAGATGAACCTTCATACCATTCAACTAAAGTATCTTGTGAAGATTTTGTTTTGTTTGGATCCTTGTAGGAGCATTTATTTTCATTCTTATACAAGAGGCACAGTGGTTAAGAGCTCGGCTGCTAACCAAAAGGTAGGCAGTTCAAATCCACCAGCCACTCCTGGGAAACCCTATGGGGCAGTTCTACTCTGTCCTATAGGGTCTCTATGAGTCGGAATCAATTCGGTGGCAACAGGTTGATACAAGAATGTACAAGAACGCTTGGAAGGAAACAACCGAGTCTCATTCATTTCTGATTTGCCAGAGCCTATTCTGTGCTTGGCAGAGAGTAGGCTACAACCACAAAGACAACAACAAATCTGTGTTAAATATGGAATAGATCTTTGGTCCCTTTATCCTTGGTTCACAGGATCAGAGTGTAGGCTATATTGTTTCCAGGATGTGTGCTTTCCTGCCTGTGTTTCATCTTTCCAACGATGTCCCACAGGACTAGAGTCAAGATAAAATAGGGCATGAATATGTCTATATCATGGACTTTCTATGGGACCTATCTAACAGAGTGTACAACATTCAATTATTTTAAAAAATTGTGGAGATTTCCATAAAAATGAAAACTAAAAATGAAAAATGGAGAAAGAGAAGGGGAAAGTAAATCTTATTACGTGAATCTAGGCACATTTTAAGATTTCAGTACATTCTATGCTCAAATTTCCTGGGACATATTAGACTTCTTTCCAAAGAATCAAAAAAAACTGGGATTGTATTTCAACAATAAACCCACTATTCTCATATTGATTCAAATTCTGATTAAAAAATCATGTCTAAATATTTACTAAGTGCCAAACCTTTGTTAGCTGCCACAGGCATCCTAGCTATGGGTGTTATTCCTCCTATTTCCAGGTAGGAGAGGTTGAGAGATTTACATGCACTCCAAATTCAGTGTGTTTAGGATATGGGATTAGGGCCTTGCCTTCCTGATTCCTATTCCAGGCCTCTGTCTCGTCAACCAGAGCTGAATGATTGTGTTGCTTTTCAGATGAGGAAATGGAGACTGACCCATTGATTCTTCCTCTTACAACTTGGTGAGTTGATCTGTGAATTAAGAAAATAAGCCAAATGGTGTACAGGGAACTTTATAGCATGAATCCTGTGGCTTGTAGGGTTTTCTATGAATAGTAATGCATTTTACTGCATAGTTAGGAAATCTGAGCTACGGGACTATTATTCCCTATACAGGATGGTAATTTTCATATGAATCTATTATAGAGTGACCATTACCAGACAACCTTCATGGATATTTGATTTCATATCTTGAAATAAAAGCTTGTAGTTGTGTTTAACTTTGTATTGGTAAACTGATGCTGGCAATTAATAGTAAATTTGGACATACATCAATTTTACACTTCAAAAACTCTGCTCCATACATGTATAATATAGGAATTCTTAATTGTGAATTGTGAATAATAAATTCATTAATTATAAATTGTGAATAATAAATATATAAGAAATTTTCAATTATGAATAATATGGTGAGTGGAAGAAGAATTCTGCAATGATGTTCTTAATAAGAAATTGACATAAAATGATCCTTCGTTCTGCAATATCAAGCACCACTTAAAGTGTATGAAATAGATATATGTATTTCCCATAGACAGTTAAAACACAATGTTGTGGTAAACAAGAACTTCTGTGGGACAGTATGTGTGGGAGTATACTATTTAGGTACACTTTCAATAAAACTGATTATGGATACATGAATTAATGCCAATACTATGAAAATATTGAGAGGTAAATATATCCACAAAATTTATTACAGAGGTTGCATTTTTGGGGAACAGGTTTGTGGAGGAATCGGATCATCCATCAAGAACAAGAAAACTCAAGTTTTATTGGTAATATTTAAATCTACAAAATATGAGTTATGAAGCAAATCTTATTAAATGTTTTTATAATTAATGTCAGGAATGGGTATCGATGATACTATTAGGTCACATTGATGGAGCAGTTACTAAGAGCCTGGCAATAATTTAAAGGCATGTTTCTCAACCCTTTCTGTACTTCACGATGACCAAGGGACTCATATGTAGAGTCTGATTTAATGGGTTCTAGGTTGTGGCCAGCTCATTATATTTTAAAAGATTCATAGATAATTATAATGATCAACTAGCATTAAGAACCACTTGTGTAAGCAATTCATATGTACTATTTAATCTAACAATATCATTAATATCAAATGCAAGCAAAATTTTGCTGAAGATCATTCAAAAGTGGCTGCAGCAGTACATCCACAGAGAATTACCACAAATTCAAGCCGGATTCAGAAGAGAATGTGGAATGAAGGATATCATTGTTGATGTCAGACAGATCCTGGTTGAAAGCAGAGAATACCAGAAAGATGTTTACCTGTGTTTTATTGACTATGCAAAGGCATTTGACTGTGTAGATTATAACAAATTATGGAAAACATTGTGAAGAATGGGAATTCCAGAGCACTTAATTGTGCTCCTGAGGAACCTGTACATAGATAAAGAGGCAGTGGTTTAAAGTCAGGAAAGATGTGTGTCAGGGTTGTATCCTTTCATCATACCTATTCAATCTGTATGCTGAGCAAACAACCCCAAAAGCTGGATTATATGAAGAAGAAATCAGCATCAGGATTGGAGGAAGATTCATTAACAACCTGTGTTATGCAGATGACACAACCTTGCTTGCTGAAAGTGAAGAAGACTTAAAGCACTTACTGATGAAGATCAAAGACCACAGCCTTCAGTATGGATTACACCTCAGAGAAAACAGAAATCCTCACAGCTGGACCAATAAGCAACATCATGATAAATGAGAAAAAGATTAAGGTTGTCAAGGATTTCATTTTACTTGGATCCACAATCAACACCTATGGAAGCAGCAGTCAGGAAATTAAAAGAAGCGTTGCATTGGGCAAATCTGCTGCAAAAGACTTCTTTGGAGTGTTGAAAAGCAGAGATGTCACCTTGAAGATTAAGGTGCACCTGACCCAAGCCATGGTGTTTTCAATTGCCTCATATGTATGTGAAAGACCAAAGAAGAATTGACACCTTTGAACTGCAGTGTTGGCAAAGAATATTGAGTATACGTTGGACTGCCAAAAGAATGAACAAATCTGTCTTGGAAGAAGTACAACGAGAATGCTCCTTTGAAGCAAGGATGACAAGACTACATCTCACATACTTTGGACATGTTATCAGGAGGGATCA
Source organism: Dugong dugon (assembly GCA_030035585.1). Classification (NCBI taxonomy): domain Eukaryota; kingdom Metazoa; phylum Chordata; class Mammalia; order Sirenia; family Dugongidae; genus Dugong; species Dugong dugon. The sequence goes on along the minus strand of CM057462.1, from coordinate 12,835,077 downwards.
GTCCCTGGAGAAGGACGTCATGCTCGGTAAAGTGGAGGGTCAGTGAAAAAGAGGAAGACCCTCAATGAGATAGACTGACACAGTGGCTGCAACAATGGGCTGAACCATAACAACAATTGTGAAGATAGTGCAGGACTGGGCAGTGTTTCATTCTGTTGTACATAGGGTTGCTATGAGTTGTAATCGACTCAATGTCACTTAACAACAGCAACATTTAATCTGATATCTTTCCACAACTATAAATGTTAGGTTTAATTAATACATATATTTTGTCAAATGTGCAAATGACCAATGTGTTATTTCATATTATCCTCTGTTCTTTTCCCTTTAAGTTTTCCCAAATTAAATCATATTGGATCTTCCAAGAGAAATGAAGAAGTGAGTTGCCATCAGGAAGCTGAGATGAGGACAATTCCAATCCCCGTGATAAGGAAGGATTGACTTGGAAAGCTTTTAAGCGGGCCAAAGATGGCTGGAAAACCCTGGTGGCATAGTGGTTAAGAGTTCAGCTGCTAACCAAAATGTCGACAGTTAGAATCCACCAGGCGCTCCTTGAAAACCCTATGGGGCAGTTCTAGTCTCTCCTATATGCTCGCTATGAGTTGTAACTGACTCGACGGCAACAGGTTAAGATGGCCAAGTTTCAAACCTGGGTTTAGAATGGCCCTGGTCCTAATTTGATAAGGAAACAATGCTTTCTAAACCCTTAGTATGAAACATATTTCAGCATTTTCTTAAGTCAATAGAGAGTGGAAACAAACAAAAAAAGCCAACTGAATACCAGATGTTTTCGTGAGACGTGTAGTATTGATACAAATAACACTACATACAGTGAAAAACAGGAATAGAGTGTTTCTTATTGCTTATTGTTTAATTAATGGTGCATTTTACACTAATGCCATCGCTGGAATATTAATGCTGTATGATTTTGTGTATTTACCAAACCATTCTTACCAAAATTTGATGTCCATTAAAGCCATGAGAGAGTATATATATTTTAAAAGATTTTTAAAGGCAACCCACATATTTGAATGACCATGTATCTCCATTTAAGATGGATGTCAGAAAACCAAAGAATAATGAAAACCTGTGAAGATAATTGACGTATAAACATGCTTTCTGATTATGAACTTTTTATTTTAGAATCCAGCTAATAAGATTCCTGGGTGAAACAAATGGTTTGAGCTCAACTACTAACCTAAAGGTTGGTGGTTCCAATACACCCGTCAGCGCCATGGAAGAAAGGCCTAGTGATCTGCTTCTGTAAGGATTAAGGCCAAGAAAACCCTATGAAGCAGTTCTATTCTGTAACACATGGGATTGCCATGAGTCAGAATCAACTTGAAGGCAACTGTTTTTTGTCTGTTTTTACTGTGTTCGTAATCCTTATTTGTAATTTTATAAATACTCCAAATCAAGAGAATTTATTGCACTGTACTTGGATAAAATAAAGTACATCTGACTGCTTCTTAAAAAGAACAACCAGACTTCCGGGCAACATGGCACCATAGACAGAAGCACCGCACCATCCCTCCACAGCAAAGATCCAAAAAACTAAGTCAAACAGAGACAAAACATGAACACTGAAACACTAAGCATCAAATGAAGAGATAAAGAACTCAGCCAAACACCAAATGGAATAAGAAACTGACAGAGAACAGAGAGCCAGAAGAGATACACGCAGAGGTCCCCTATCAGCTAACGCAGTACGGATCCACCATCTTGGCCTCCTATCTGAGATCGGTGAACAGGGGATATGGGAAAGCAGTTTGACGGAGCTTCAGCAGGAGATAGAACAACTGGTAACCAGCGATATACACTTTCCCACCCCCCACACTTCTTCATCCTCACTTGGCCTGCTCTGCTTCCTGCAGCCACAGTTTCTTGGCCAGAAAGCACCGACTTCACCCCAGTGACACTTGGATTCCATCTGCCCACACTGGTTGGCTCCCTGAGTGCCATTTGTTGGCTGCTGGTGTTGCTTTCTTCCACTTCTTTTGATTTCTTCCATACCTCTCACCACCTCCCCCTCCCTTCTCTCAAATATCTGGGTCTGTGTGCCATCTTTGCTTCTTATTTAAAGGCTGTAAAAGGCCACTCGACTGTGAAACTGCCTCCTGGCCTGTGCTGCCACGCTGACGGAATCCCTGGGTTTTTCGTTTGTTTGTTTGTTTTCTTTACCTTTTCTTCGCTTGGGAGCCCCTTCTAGCTGGGCAGTACCGCGTGGCATGGGAGCTACTCCCTTAGTCTGTGCAGATGTGCAGTGGGATCCCTAGGGGCATTTTTTTTGTTTTCTTTTCTTTTTCCCTTTTTATCTTTCTTGATTTCTCAGTTTCTCGTCTGTCTATACTTACCTTCTCTTCCTGTCTCCTGAATGCCTACAGCTACATGACACCTATATCCTTTTTAGCCTGACTGTACTTAACAGCCTGGAAGCAACTTCCCCAGTCCTTGCAGCTGCACTGGTGGGATCCTGGGGGCTTTTCTTTTCGTTTTTTCTCTAGTTTTTATTTATTCATTTTTTACCCTTTTTCTTTTTTTTTCTTTTTGTTTTTCTCCATTTCTCAGTATCTCATCTCTCCACTCCAATGGCAAGCTCCCTTAGCACTCTGTTTGTATGTTTTTGGCTCCTGTTCCTCTCTCCTCTCTCTCCTCTTTCCCATATCCATCTTACCTTCACACATCACAATCTCCCCCCTCCTTCCTGCATAAGTGCACTGTGCACTTAATATCACACCCCTGAGCAACACAGGTACAGCGTATCAGAACCTGTCCTGCACTGATTCCCAGTCTGCCATGTCATCCCTAATATGCGCCACTAACAACATCCCAGCAACTCCCCTTTAGCTGGACTTGCCCTGCTGTACTATACATGAGCGAGTGACTCTGCCCATTGGAGAAGGAGGTGAAAGTGTCATGCTCACAGATGAGCAAACAACAAAGAATGCACAGCCCACCTGCTCAGACATAGCCAAATAAAACGAAAAAGTAGGATGAAAGAAACAAGTCTACAATCAATAAATGAGGAAAATAACTGCTGAATGTCCCAAATACAGCAGACAATATCAAAACATATACAAAAACAGGACGGGAGGGTTCCAATAGGCATCCAAAATAAAACATCAGATGACTTTCCAGTAGAAAAAAAGGCACTAGAACTACCTGATAGGGGGAATTCAAATCTCTAATATTCAGAGCTAGCCAAGAGTTGAAGCAAAAAGCAGACAAAAATGAGGAAAAAAACAGACAAAATCATGGAAAAGGGAGACAAATTCATGGAAAATACAGACCAAAAAATGGAGGAATTCAGGAAAATAATACAGGAACAGAATGCCAAAACAACTTCACAACTAGAAATCATACAAAAACAGCAATTAGAAATCCAAAAAAACAAGATTTCAGAAATGGACAGTGTCATAGAACTGATAAAGAGCAGGTTTGAAATGATAGAAGACAGGATCAGTGAAATTGAAGATAAACACTTGGATACAACTCTGAGGAAAAATCAGAAAACAAAGAATGAAGAAAAATGAAGAAACCCTGAGGGTTATGTGGGATACAATCAAAAGCAAAAGTTTGTGAGTGATCGGAGTTCCAGCACAGAGGGAGAAAACAAAAACACAGACAGGATCATTGAAGAACTGCTGACAGAAAAATTCCCCAATAACTTGAAAGATGAAAAGCTGACCATCCAAGAAACTCAACAAACCCCATATAGGATAGACTCCAAAAGAAAATCACCAAGGCATATCATAATCATGCTCGCTAAAACCAAAGATAAAGAATCCTGAGAGGAGCTGGAGAAAAACAAAAGTGCCATGCAGAGGAGAAACCATAAGACTAAACTAGGAGTATTCGACAGAACCACGCAGGCAAGAAGGCAATGGGACGACGTAAGAAACCCTTGAAAGAAAAATATTGCCAACCAAGAATAATATATCCTGCCAAACTCTCATTCAAATATGATAGTGAAATTAGGATATTTCCAGATAAACAGAAATTAAGGGAATATGTACAATTCAAACCAAACTTACAAGAATTATTAAAGGGAGTCCTTCAATCTGAGAACAAACAACATCAGACCACAGGCTGGAATCTAGGATGCAGGATCGTACCAGCCAGATCCCAACCCAGGAAATGAACTCTGAAGGACTATTCAAAACCAAAAGAATTACAGCAGGGAACCAGAGAGGTTACTCTGTAAATGACAACAACATCAGAACAATAAAAGAGAGAATAAATGGTGTAGGTAGAATCAACAAAATTGACAAACCACAGTCCAGATCGACAAAAGAAAAACAGGAGATGACACAAATAACGCAAATAAGAAATGAAATGGGGGACATTTACAACAGACCAAACTGAAAGAAAAAGGATCATAACACAGTATTATGAAAAACTATATGCCAACAAATTTGAAAACCTAGAGGAAATGGATAAATTTCTAGAAACACACTACCTACCCAAACTAACAAAAAGTGATGTTGAAAATCTGAACAGACCCATAACAAGAGAAGAGATTGAAAATGTAATTAAAAAAAAAAAAAAAAAAAAAAAAACTTCCCCGCAAAAACATCCCTGGCCCAGATGGCTTCACTGGAGAATTCTACCAAACATTCAGAGAAGAGATTATACTAGTACTACTCAAACTATTTCAGAACATAGAAAAGGAAGTGGCACTTCCAAATTCATTCTATGAAGCCAACATAACCCTGATACCAAAACCAGGCAAAGACGTCCCCAAAAAAGAAAATTACAGACCAATATCTCTCATGAATATAGATGCAAAAATTCTGAACAAAATTCTAGCCAATAGAATTCAGCATCATATCAAAAAAAGCAATACATCACAACCAAATAGGATTCATACCAGGTATGCAAGGATGATTCAACATTAGAAAATCAATGTAATCTGCCACATAAACAAAAGGAAAGAAAAGAGTCACATGACCATCTCAATTGACACAGAAAAGGCATTCAACAAAGTTCAATACCCATTCCTGATAAAAACTCTTAAGAAAATAAGTATAGAAGGGAAATTTCTCAGCATAATAAAGGGCATCTATGCAAAACCAACGGCCAATATCATTCTTAATGGAGAAAGGCTGAAAACATTCCCCTTGAGAACAGGAACAAGACAAGGACGCTCTTTATCACGACTCCTACTTAACATTGTGCTGGAAGTTCTAGCTAGAGCAATAAGTCAAGAAAAAGAAATAAAGGGCATCCAAATTCGTAATGAAGAAGCTAAACTGTCCATGCTTGCAGAAGATATGATACTATCCATAGAAAACCCTGAAGACTTCACAAGAAAACTACTGGAACTAATAGATTCATTAGAGTAGCAGGATACAAGATAAACATACAAAAATTGGTTGGATTCCTATACACCAATAAAGAGAACGATGAAAAGGTAATCAGGAAAACAATTCCATTTACAATGGCACCTAAAAAAATAAAATACTTAGGAATAAATCCAACTAGAGACGTAAAAGACCTATACAAAGAAAACTACAAAACACTACTGCAAGACACCCAAAGGAATCTACATAAATGGAAAAATATCCCATGCTCACGGATACATAGACTCAACATAGTGAAAATGACAATTCTACCCAAAGCAATTTACAAGTACAACTCAATCCTGATCAAAATACCAGCAACATTCTTTAAAGAGATGGAAAAACTAATCATTAACTTTATATGGAAAGGGAAGAATCCCTGGATAAATAAAGCAAGAAGAAATAAGTAGGAGAACTCGCACTACCTGACCTCAGAACCTACTATACAGCTACGGTAGTCAAAACAGCCTGGTACTGTTACAACAACAGATACATTGACCAATGGAACAGAATTGATAACCCAGATGTAAATCCATCCACCTACAGTCACCTGATCTTTGACAAGTGCCAAAGTCCATCTCATGGGGAAAAGACGGTCTTTTTAACAAATGGTGCTGGCAAAACTTGATGTCTATCTGCAAAAAAGTGAAACAGGACGCATACCTCACACTATATACAAAAACTAATTCAAAATGGATCAAAGAGCTAAATATAAAGAAAACAACTATAAAGTTCATAGAATAAAAAATAAGATCAATGCTAGAGGCCCTAATACACAGCATTAAAAGGTTACAAACCATGACCAACAACACACAAACTCTAGTAGATAAGCTAGATAATTGGGATCTTCTAAAAATTAAACACTTATGCTTATCAAAAGACTTCACCAAAAGAGTAAAAAGAACCTACAGATTGGGAAAAGATTTTTGGACATTACAAGTCAGACAAAGGTCTAATCTCTAAAATCTACAAGAAAATCCAACACCTCTACAGCAAAAAGACAAACAATCTGATTAAAAAATGGGCAAAGGAAATGAACAGTCACTTCAACAAAGAATACATTCAAGCAGCCAACAGATATATGAGGAAATGCTTGCGATCACTAGTCACTAGAGTAATGCAAATTAAAACTACAATGAGATACCATCTCACCCTGGCATTACTGGCACAAATTAAAAAAAAAAAAAAAAACTGGAAATAACAAATGTTGGAGAGGCTGCAGGGAGATTGGAACTCTTATGTACTGCTGGTGGGAATGCAAAATGATACAACCCTTTTGGAAGAATGATATGGTGCTTCCTTAGAAAGCTAGAAATAGAAATACTATACGATCCAGCAATTCCACTCCTAGGAATATATCCTAGAGAAGTAAGAGCCATCACCTGAATAGACATACGTACACCCATGTTCATTGCAGCATTGTTCACAATACCAAAAAGATGGAAACAACTTAGATGCTCATCAACAGATGAATGGATAAACAAAATATGGTACATACACACAATAGAGTATTATGCAACAATAAAGAACAATGATGAATCTGTGAAGCATCTCATAACTTGGACCAAACTGGAGGACATTATGCTGAGTGAAATAAGTCAATCACAAAAGGACAAATATTGCATGAGACAACTACTGTAAAAACTCATGAAAAAGTTTACACACAAAAAGAAACAATCTTTGTTGGTTACAAGGGATGGGAGGTGTTGGGGGAAATACTAAATAGGCAATAGAAAAGTGGTAACTTTGTTGAAGGGTAAGACAGTATTCAATACTAGGGAAGCGAGGACAACTTGTACAAGGAAAGGTCATGGAAGCTCCATAGACACATCCAAACTCCCTGAGGGATGGAATTGCTGGGAGGAGGGCTGTGGGGACCATGGTCTAGAGGAATGTCTAGCTTAATTGGCATAACACAATTTATAAAGAAAATGTTCTACATTCTACCTTGGTGAGTAGTGTCTGGGGTCTTAAAAGCTTGTGAGCAGCCATATAAGACATTCCACTGGTCTCACCCCTTTGGGAGCAAGGGAGAATGAAGAAAACAAGATACAGGGAAAAGATTAGTCCAAAGGGCTAATGGACCACAACTACCACGGCCTCCACCAGGTTGAGTCCAGTACAACTGGATGGTGCCCGGCTACCACCACTGACTGCTCTGACCGAGATCACAACAGAGGGCCCTGGACAGAACTGGAGAAAAATGTACAAAATTCTAACCCACAAAAAAGACCAGACTTATTGGCCTGACAGGAACTGGAGAAACCCCAAGAGTATGGCCCCCAGAAACCCTTTTAGCTCACTAATGATGTCACTCTTGAGGTTCACCATTCAGCAAAAGATTAGACATGCCTCATAAAACAAAATGAGACTAATGGGGCACAACAGTCCAGGGACAAGGACTAGAAGGCAGGAGGGGACAGGAAAGCTGGTAATAGGGAACCCAAGGTTGAGAAGGGACAGTGTTGACATGTCATGGGGTTGTTAACCATTGTCATAAAACAATATGTGTACTAATTGTTTACTGAGGAATGATTTGTTCTGTTAACCTTTATCTAAAGTACACAATTTAAAAAACAAACAAACAAAAAAGAACAACCAATTACCCTTAAGTAGATTCAGACTTGTGCTGACACAATGTGTGTCAAAGTAGAACGGTGCTCCATGGGGTTTTCAATGACTGATTTTTTGGAAGTAGATCACCAGGTCTTTCTTATGAGGTACCTCTGGGTGGACTTCAACCTTTTGGTTAGCAGCCAAGTGTGTTAATCATTTGCCTACCCTGGAACTGCAAGTGCTTCTTAGTGTCCTTTAAATGAAATGAGTTTTTTCTTTAAAGAAGGATAATTCTTCTTGCATATGTTTTCCTCATAGAGGGGGCTGACATTTTGCTCTGTCTATGAATTTATCTTTTTTTATTGTTGTTGTGCATACTTTGATTTCTTTTCTTTTTTTTTTAATTGTGTGTTATATGAGTGTTTACAGAGCAAATTAGTTTCTCATTAAACAATTAATACATATATTGTTTTGTGACATTGGTTACCACCCTTATGACATGTCAACACTCTCCCCTTCTCGACCTTGGGTTCTCAGTTACCAGCTTTTCTATCCCCTCCTGCCTTCTCATTCTTGCCCCTGAGCTGGTGTGCCCAGTTAGTCTCATACTGATTTACGGAACTGTCTAATCTTTGGCTGAACTGTTAACCTCAGGAGTGACTTCAGCACCGAGTTAAAAAGGAGTCAGGGGGCCATAATTCCAGGGTTTCTCCATCATCTTTCAGGCCAGTAAGTCTCATCTTTTCTGTGTGTGTGTGAGTTAGAATTTTGTTATACATTTTTCTCCAGCTCTGTCTGGGGACCTTCTATTGTGATCCTTTTTAGAGCAGTCAGTGGTGGTAGCCAGGCACCACCTAATTGTGCTGGATTCAGTTTGGTGGAGGCTGTGGTACTTGTGGTCCATTTGTCCTTTGAACTAATCTTTCCCTTGTGTCTTTGGTTTTCTTCATTCTCTCTTGTTCCAGACTGGGTGAGACCAGTGGAATATCTTAGATGGCCACTTGCAAGCTTTTAAAACTCCAGACACTACTCACAAAAGTAGGATGTAGAACATTTTCTTTATAAATTATGCTATGTCAGTTGAGCCAGATGTTCCCTGAGACCATGGTCCCCAGTCCTCAGCCTAGTAACTCAGTACCTCAGAGAGTTTGGGTGTATCTCTGGAGCTTCCATGACCTTGCTTTGGTCAAGCTGTGCTGATTTTCCCAGTATTGTGTACTGTGTTATGCTTCACCATAGTTACCACTTATCTATTGTTATGAATTTGTTATCTTAAAATGCCCTTCCATTCTAACATTCTCTAGTACAGAGTCTCTACATTGGTTGTGTACAGAAGCAAGTGAATAGCACAGGAGACAATGAGGAAAGAGTACTGAGAAGTACAGTGGTTAAGTTTGCTACAACCGAGTAATATGGCTGAAGGTACTGGGGTGTTAGATTCTTAAAGTGTGAACACTTGTGAATTTGCAGGCTTTACTTGTGAGTTTCAGGAATTCAAAATACACAGTGCTGGGTGCTTCCCTTGTTTCCTTTAACAATCCTCTTTCTTTTTCCAAAAGCTGTCTCAGGTACATCGAGCCACAGAATCTAACAGGCATCTCAGAATTCCTCCTCCTGGGCCTCTCAGGAGACCTGGAACTGCAGCAATTCCTCTTTGGGCTGTTCCTGTCCATGTACCTGATCACTGTGGCTGGGAACCTACTCATCAGCCTGGCTGTCACCTCTAACTTGCACCTCCATACCCCCATGTACTTCTTCCTCTCCAACTTGTCTTTGGCTGACATTGGTTTCATTTCCACCAGAGTCCCAAAGATGCTAGTAAACAACCAGACACAGAGCAAATCCATCACCTATGTGGGCTGCCTAACACAAGTGTCCCTTTTTATTTCTTTGGATGTCTGGACAGTGTGCTTCTCACCACAATGGCTTATGACTGGTTTGTGGCCATCTGCCACCCCCTGACTACACAGTCATCACACACTCCCACCTCTGTGAAGTCCCAGCTGCACCTTTCAATGGTATTACAACTTACCTTCTGCACAGATGTGGAAATCCCTCATTTCCTCTGTGACCCTCCTCAACTCTTTAACCTTGCCTGTTCTAACACATCCACAAATACCATTACCGTATTGTATTGGTGCCATCTTCGGTGGTGTTCCAGTCACAGGGATCCTTTTCTCTTACACTAGAATTGTTTCCTCTATTCTAAGAGTCTCATCTTCAGGTGGGAAGTATAAATCCTTCTCCACCTGTGGCTCTCACCTGTCAGTCATTTGTTTATTTTATGAAACAAGCCTTGGAGTGTACTTCAGTTCAGCAGTCTCATCTGCCAGTAGGGGTGCAGTGGCCTTAGTGACATACACTGTGGTCACGCCCATGCTAAACCCCTTTGTCTACAGCCTGAGGAACAGGGACATCAAGAAAATCCTGCAGAGGATCCTCAACAGAACAACAATGTCAATGCTTGTGCTGTCTTTCTGGGTGTGTGAGTTGGAAAAGACAGCAAAACCAAACATCTGGAGCCATAAATCTTGCCTCTTTGGTTACATAATTTTTGTAGCTCTCATAGGTTTCAGTCTCGGGATTTCGTATCTGAAGATTGCTTCCTTTGTCACATTTTTAATTGGATAGTGGTAGTGTTCTGGGATATGTCAGTCTGCTTGACCAAATCCAATTATAGCTACGGAGCCTTCTGTAGCTTCTCATCTATAACCCAGGCTTCCTGGTAAAATGCACAATTCTATTTTTATATACTTAAAATCTTCATCCTTTACCATAATTCCTAACTATTACCCAGACTACCTTTACATCTAACAGAACTGTATATACAGGTTGTGTGTGAGAATGCATGTCCCAGACCTTCACTTCATAATGTAATCATCCGGAAAGCTTAAAAATATTGACGCCTTGGTCCCACAACTACAGATTCTGATTTAATAGGACCAATATGTGGCTTAAGCATAAGATTCTTAAAGCACCACAGGTGGTTTTATTGTACAGTCACGGTGAGAACTACTCATCTTTTTTGACTTTTCCTTCAAAAATTATTTTGTTGTGGGTCGTTTACTTCTCCTAAGCAGATACTGAAGACCTGAAAGTGATCAGAGATTGCATGGGGAAAGATATGAAAGAACTTACCCTAACAACAGGCAAGTGATTTTTCCCAATATTCTTGATATTTCTTCTCATATCTTCTCCTTCTACATCATGTTGTTGTTAGCAGCTCAAGTTGCCTCCCTGACACATGGCAACCCCATGCACAACAGAAGAAAATGCTGCCTGCCAAGTTCTGTCCATCTCCATGATCGATTGTGGATAAGAAGATAGTGATCCACGGGGTTTCCACTGACTGATTTTTGGAAGTAGATTTCTAGGCCTTTCTTACTAGTTCGTCTTAGTCTGGAATCTCTGCTGAAACCTGTTCAACATTTTATCAGCAAATAAGTCTCTACTGACAGTTGGTGGCTGCACATGAGGTACATTTGTTGGGAATCAAACCTGGTCTTCAACATGAAAGGGGAAAATTCTACCAATGAACCACCACTGCCTCTGCCTTGCACACCATAAAGTGGGTCATATGTGCTGTTGATAAGCTATTGTCTCCCTTGTCTGGATTCATCCTTGTGTAATTTACTCTGTGACACTCGAGTTGGAGAGGAAAGGATTTTTAAACCACTTTTATGCTTTCCCTTCTGGCTTTATGTTATGTTCTTCCCATAATGATCAGTAAAGGTCACCACACCCTAATAAGCTCAACATTTTCCTTATACCTGTTTCCTTAGCCCTTGGTGTAGTAGCTCCTTTCTGCAGTTACTATCTGTGTATTGCCACAGTGCTACTTTTTGCCTTTGAGTCCTTGAACAACTATTTTACCAATTTCCAGTGTGAAATGCTCTTCATGGTGTTTTCACTTTACTTTAGTGAATCCTGACTTATAAATTATCCTTGGAGAATAAAGGTATTTGTGAAGCGTCTAAAATTGGAACATTACAAAGCATGTTCGGAAAAAAAAAAGGTGATTGTAAATGATATGTCTTGGTCAAGGTTGGACAACTGAGGATTAAGGTGGTGGTATCATATTTAAAGTTACTGTGGCTCTATTGGTGCTCTAAGATCATTAATTCACCAAGTCATTATGAATAAATTAAATTTTATCCTATTCTTCGTTAGTCCAAGATTGCAAAGGGTCATGTCTTTGGTAAAGGAGAGCTCTTGCCTTTTACTTGTAATGGTTTAATTAAGACTGCACTGTGTTACCACATTTCCTGGTCTTTGGGTTCCTTTTGTGTTCTACTACTTGGGTATGCATTTGTCCGAGGAAGTAATTTGGGGCTCTCTGAAAATCTTCTGAATTAATAGCTTAACTTACTCTGTCTTTTACCACTGAATTAAATCTCCTACAAATTTTCCTGATGAGAATCTTTGATACTGGAGAACGGAATGCACTTGGCAGAGGATGAGGCCATACCAGTTTGTGAGAAGATATAGCTCTCGTTAAAAATCATGGAAGTATTGTTCTGATTGTCTGGTTATGGTTAACTGCAGTGAGACTTTATGGATCCCATGTACCCTAGAACTAGGTTGCATATCCATTTCTGCAAATCTAGGGATGGCCAAAAATAAAAATAAAAAATGAATGTATCCAAGGTAATGTTTCCATTCAATGTCTCCTGGTAGACTCTACTCAAAGATAACATTTTCTTTCTCCTCTTTAAACTTCAAGACTTAGAGGCGGGCCAAGATGGCGGAATAGTCAGATGGCTTCCTATATCCCTCTTACAACAAAGACGTGGAAAAACAAGTGATTTGATCGTATATGAATATCTAGGAGCCTTGAACAAGGCAAAGTTGAGGAATCGGACTGAGTGGTGGGGGGAGAGGGAGACAGTTTGGAAGAAGCAAGGAGTGCCAGAACAGCAGCAGTGGGAGCTGCAGCTCTTCAGCCTCAAAGGGCTCTGGGTGCACAGCAAAGCAGGCAAACATCTCCTTGCATGCACTCGGGAGGCAGTTTCCACATTGAGAGAGATTTGGCAGCAGAGATTCTGCCTGGACACTCTGAACTAGTAAAAAGCAGCTCCCAAGTGGCTAAAGACAAATATGTGCGTGTGGCCTTTTGCAGGGATTTTTTTAAAAAAGCCCATTTGGGAAAAACCTCTCTCCCTTTTACCTCCTCCCTCCCCGCTCTGCATCAGTCTGGCCTTCTGAAGTCTCTGAGTCCCCTGGGCTGGAAGTAGATCCCAAAAGGCACCCTGACCCATTCTCCTGGCCCTGGAGAGGGAACAGATAAGCTACTGGCTCCCCTAAGCCAGGAACTCAGTGTTGGCACAGCTCCTTTACTAAGCACAGGCATAAGGGGTCCACAGACTTTGAGTGCGTTCCACCCCTGTATAGAGTTGTGTGGACCCATCTAAACAGCATAAGCCCTCACTACCACAGTACAACAGGGTAAACACCTGAAGTCTAACTTCAATTCTTGCAGCTGTAAAGGGGCAGATTTGTGACCCATGACACAGCCCTGCCCTTTAAGCAGGCACATTTATGGGTCCACATCAGGGGTTTGAGGACTTGTGGTTCCACCTATGTCACCTAGTTACCTGCTACAGGGGTCCAAGAATAAGTGGTGCCCTCAAGTCTTTACAGCCAACAGAGCAGGGGGCTCATAGTCTGGCTGCAAAACACCTACCTACTCACTCTAGGGAATAGGGACACGCTTTCCTTTTAGACACTCAGGGGCAGCCCTCAGCCCCCTGCCTTACTCAGCTCGTGACCCCCTACTGCAGACAGATACCTGGGCCTACACCAATCACCTCTGCCTCTCTAAGACTGTAGGTGAGAGCCTGCACCACACACTTGGTGACCGAATGCCTGGACACCTGAGCTGAACCCATAAAGCAAAATTTAATGGACTCCTGTGTGCACATACTTAGTTGCAGAACTAACTACCTGGTGACAGGACGTTAGAGCTTCAAAGGCTCCAATAATCAAAGTCACGCACAAGAGCAGCCTATTTGGGCATATCAAAACAAAACAAGAAGCCAGGACACACTAAACAGATATAAAATAAAATTATAACATTGATGGCTCGGAGACAACAGTCAACATCAAATCACATAAAGAGGCAGTCCATGATGGCTTCGGCAAGCTCCCAAAATAAAGAATCAATAAATTCTCTGGAGGAAGAGAATTTCTTGGGATTACCAGAGGCAGAATACAAAAGATTAATATACAGAACTTTTCTAGAAATTAGAAAGGAAATTTGACAAAATACATAAACTGCCAAAGAACACACAGACAAAGTAGTAGTGGAACTTAAAAAAGTTATTCAAGAACATAATGACAAATTTAATAGGCTGCAAGAATCCATAGAGAGACAACAATCAGAAATCCAGAAGATTAACAATAAAATTTCAGAATTAGACAACTCAATAGAAAGTCATAGGAGCAGAATTGAGGCAGTAGAAGTTAGAATTAGTGACATTGAAGATAAAGCACTTGACACTAACTTATTTGAGGAAAAATCAGATAAAAGAATTTAAAAGAATGAAGAAACTCTGAGAGTTATGTGGGACTCTATCAAGAGAAATAACCCACTAGTGATTGGAGTATCAGAACGGGGGGGTTGGGGGGGATAACAGAAAATACAGAGAAAATTGTTGAAGATTTGTTGACAGAAAACTTCCCTGATATCATGAAAGATGACAAGATATATATCCAAGATGCTCATCGAACCCCACATAAGGTAGATCCCAAAAGAAAGTCACCAAGACATATTATAATCAAACTTACCAAAACCAAAGCTAAAGAGAGAATTTTAAAAGTGGCTAGGGATAAAAGAAAAGTCATCTACAAAGGAGAGTTAATAAGACTAAGCTCGGACTACTCAGCAGAAACCATGCAGGCAAGAAGGCAATGGGATGACATACATAAAGCCTTGAAGGAAAACAACTGCCAGCCAAGAATTATATATCCAGCAAAACTGTTTCTCAAATATGATGGTGAAATTAGGGCATTTCCAGATAAACAGAAGTTTAGGGAATTTGCAAAAACCAACCCAAAATTACAAGAAATACTAAAGCAAGTCCTCTGGTTGGATAATCAATAACATCAGATAACAACTGAAGACTAGAACACAGGACAGAGCAACAAGATATTGACTCAGATAGGGAAGTTGAAAGTACATCAAACCTAAAACATTGAAAATAGGGAAACAGAGATATCAATATGTAAAAAAGGACAACATTAAAACAAAAAAGAGGGACTTCGAAACTACAGACATAGATTTTTCATATGCAGGGGAAGTCAAGGTGATACAAAGAAATAAAAGACGGTCTAAACTTAAACTTCAAGACTTAGAATGAGTGATACTAGTTGATTAACACTATGAGTGGGGAAAAGACTGGAAGGAAATATGAAAAGTTCCTAATGGCTGGCAGAACTTGGTGTACTTACCTTAGATGTGGAAGATGAGCCACAGGTAATAGAAAGAGTGTGGGATTTGATGATGCACACCCAACCAGATCTTGGCTTATAAACTGGACATCTTTGGCAATTCGGTGCACCTCACTGAGCCTCAGAGTCCTCCTCATCAAATTGAGATTAATGGTGCTAATCTCCCAAGACCATTGAAGCGACTAAATAAAATGTTGTCAAGGTTGGATCAAATGGCAGTTTCCCATCAAATGGTAGCTCTTAATATCACTTTAAAGAAATATTTTTAAGCGTGCATTCAATGAATTAAAAAATAGCTTGATATTATAAACTGTGATCTTAGGCATAATATAAAGCATCTTTCTGTTTAACTTCTTCCTCTCTATACATATGGTTACAAAAGCATTCATCAGAGAGAGTGGTTAAGAGGAGGTAATCAAAAGTACTGATTAAAACAGTGTTTAGTACATAGTAATGGATCAATAAGTGGACAGTAACATAGTCACTATACGAATAGGCCAATAGAGTAATTCAACTAATGGTTTTTCCAGGCATAATATTTGATTTTCAACATTAGCTGCATTAACTCATTAGCTGTGTGGACTGCAATTTGTTATTAAATTCTCATGGTCTCCAGTTCTTCATTTTAAATGATACTTAACTTACAACCCTGTAAGGATTATACAGATAATGTATACGCATGGTTAGTAAATATAGATATCATTGCCATTGTCACCTACTCTATGGCTGATACCATTCAAATAAATTATTTGAACTCTAAGTGTGGTTTACCCTGGATACCTGACAGGCCATTATAATTTATTTTTACACAATAAGACCTTGAATAGTTTAAGGGTGGGGACTGGATATCATTTATCTACATACTCAAAATGTAGCACAGTGAGGTCAGAGATTAGTTCCATCTCTACTTTGTATTATGTTGAGTAAAGTATCCACTGTCTTATAAGAAATATGAAGATATTTTGAATCAATACATCCAGTATTTTCCTTCCTCCCTGGAGTACTATACTTTCCATAGAGATCTTTAAGAACTCCTAAAGGAAGAAATGTATGGTTTTTTTGTTTTTATGGGCATTTGATGGGATCTATTATTCCATTTAATTATATGTGCAAGAGGAAGAATCATCGAATAAAAGAGTAGGTTTTGATACATTCTATAAATAAAACAGGGATAAAAAATTGAGGGTAGACCATCCTCAACTGTATGTCTAAACAGGATGCCAGAAGATGATAGTCTGTTTTTTCAAGGACAATCATCATAGGGGAGGAAATTGGGAAAAGCACAAAAAAAAATCTCACTTTTTAACACAAGAACACAACTCTCTTTGGTTTTCATACATCTGTTCTCTACACTCATCTTTGGAAGTGACTCTGGAATATACCCTCTTTGTTGTTGCCATCGAGTCCACCCCAACTCATTACAACCTTAGCAGACCAAAACATTGCCTGGTCATGCATCATCCTCACAATCTTTGGTATGTTTGGAGCTCAATGTTGCAGTCACTGTGTGAATCCATCTCATGGAGATTTTCTATCATTTTCTCTGATACCCTCTATCCACTACCCACTAAGAAATGATTCTGTTTATCATTAAATTTTTGCTACTGTCCAAGCATTCTAAAGTGTCTCAACACCCCGCCTCTCTTTCTCAAATACACCTCTACACACTTGCCATTTTGTCATTTGTTATCTAAAAATTACTCTGTACCATTTATCTACACATAGGTAAATAGCATCCTTTCCTAAATATTCAATTTGTTGGATTTATATTGTTTTCCTTATATCAGTTATGGATATACCTATCTCCATTTTCTCATCAAGGAGATCACTTTGCCAGGAGGGCCACACTGGGAGGATTTAAAAGGTGCAACAGTCTATGGAAGGGTTCTGCTGGTGCAATGGAAACCAGGGTACTGCCTTCTACTGCATGGCCAGGAGCAGGATGGATGGAGTCTGCATAAGCATCCAATGCAGAGGTAGATTTGCCCATCTTCCAGTCTTTCCCTTGGTGATTTTTTTAGAGAAGATGGGATGTGATGGGCTGAAAAGATGGGGTGTGACTATCCTGGGCTTAGAGTCTAGCATCCTAATAGAAGGCAAGGCCTGTCTGGTGGGCAATATCTAAGATCGTCCCAATGACCCATGCTTCCTCGTGTTTATTCTTCCTCCTGGAATAATTTCCTCCCCATATTGTGGTCCAGACCTAGTGACACACTTAAAAGAATAGACTATGGCAAAAGCAATTGGGTGTGACTTCCAAGATTACGGTGCAAAAAGAATCTGGCTTTCATCTTTCTAGCATTCTGTTGATCTCTTGCTGACACACCACACTTGGATGGAAGCCAACTGCCTTGCTGAGAACTGCTCCATGCAGAGGTCCACTTGGCAAGGAACTTAGGAAGACTTCTGGTCAATAGCTTGTGAGGAACTGAATCCTGCCATAGGCATGTGAATTACCTTGGAAGTGAATCCTCTCCCAGTCAAGCCTTGAGATGACTGAGGTCCTCTGGGCAACACCTTGATTGCAGTCTAGTAGAGCCCTGCAGAATTCAAAGTGTAAAGTCATCAAACAAGTATGCAAAAAACTTGTTTTCTAATAAAACAACATACATCAACTAAAGAGAAAAATTAAAACTAGTACTGTCATTCAAATTCACAAAAAAAACCCATAAATTTTCAATGCATAAAACCCCAAACCCCAAGGAAAGTCTATAGGAAGGAAAGTAGTATATTCTCCTTAGAGACACAAATCTTAAAAGAGATATGGAAATAGTATCAGATTCTTGGTATACAGACTGTAATTCTCCCCAAATTACCTGATCAATTCATTGCATTTGCTGATATCAAAGTGACTCCAATTAGAAAGATTGTCTGAATTTCATATTATGTTCCCTGCTATTTACAAGTCAGAGGTGAGAATACATGTGTTTTCCCTTCTGAGTTTAGAAATGTCCAGTCCATTCCAGGACATTCATTTTTCTCCTCCCTCACCTGTTAATTTAACAAGCCTCAGAGACTAGGTTAACATAGATCAATTAGGCTAATTATGAGCTCTGTGAGTTGCTTTCTCAGTCATATAATTGTAAATTATTAGCCTGTGTCTCCAGCCCTTCAGTGTCCCAGCCCAGTTCCAGCACAGCAGGCTACGTATGTGTGTCTTCCTCCCATAGTCATCATTCACCTCAGGACATCCATGCCTAAGTCTCTTCCTGTTAGTCCTGAAGAAGCAGCCTCAGCTCTCATCTCTCGCCAGGCAGGAGAGGGGCAGTGGATCCACACTGTTTGACCATGACCCATCAAAGACACCATGCAACCCGGTGAGTGCTGAGAGAGACAGGAAGGCAGGAAGGACTGTCAAGAGCATTGTTTCCTCATCATCAGGACCAACAGCACAGTTGGGATAGCAAGAAGGGAATCAAAAATGGAAAGTTTCAACTAAGAGATTTTTGAAGTTTATGGCCTTTGTACTGGTGGGGATCTGAGGATTCATATTCAGAATTCTGCTCTCCTCCACCACTATTTCTAGCTTCCATAGGCACTGCTCCCACAAAAAGAGGAAATGAATCCCTCCAAACTGTCAGTGGTTATGAGCTCGGCAGCTAACCAACAGGTCAGCAGTTTGAATCCACCAGCTGCTCCTTGGAAACCCTATGGGGCAGTTTTATTCTGTCATATAGTGTCACTATGAGTCAGAATTGACTTGACTGCAATGGGTTTTTTTAATTTTTTGTTTTAAACTGTCCCCTAAGCTCTTCTAAATTATCATGAAATTGAGGATGATGACAATGATGATGATGATGACAGTAACTATAATATCACCAAACTATATTGAGGGTTTCCTGGTGCCAGGCTCTGAGCTGTGTGTTTTGTAGCTTTTAAAATTTCATCTGTACAATTTACCTCCAAGATATAGGTGCACAGATTGTTATTATTTTATATGTGAGAAGTGGAGCACAGTAATTTTATGTATTTTAATCAAGTTTTGGTGTAGAATGAAGTGAACCCAGATTTGAATCTGGGCAGTGAGGCTCTATTCATAGGGCACCTAGCCAATATTCTAACCTGTTAACACAATTTGCTATTTCTCTACATGGGTCACCCAGGTGGAGTCCTTGCAGGGAAATGATAGAGTCTTATTTGTTTCTACTTCCCTAGAGCCTGCAAAAGCCCCCAACGAGATGGATTGACATGGTGGTTGCAACGATAGGCTCAAACATAGCAAAGATTGTGAGGATGGTGCAGGACTGGACAGCACTTTGTTCTGTTGTATATAAGGTCACCACGAGTTGGGACCAACGTGATGGCATCTAACAACAACAACACAGCCTATACCACACTTGGCACAAGGCAGGCAACCAAAACCAAAAAATTTTGTTAAATATTGGTTATCCATTTTTAGTTCACAGGAGCAAAGTATAGTCAATCTGTTGTCCACATATTGGGTGACTGTTTGCCTGTGCTTACCTCCCTTCCAGGGATGTCCAGTAGGACTAGAGAGATGAATGAGACTCAGCGTTCTACAGAGTTGGGACGGACTCTTGCCCACCCAGAATTTGGCTCAAATGTTGAGGCTGATGAGGCCACACACACACCAAGAGTGGATGAAAAGGCTTATGGCTTAAAAAGGAGACTGTCTAGGGAGAACTTGGCAGCCTCCCAAGATGGTCCAAATGTGGCCAGAAAAGAGCAAAGAAAGTGCCTGGTAAGGGATTTCTTTTTTTTTTTCTTTTGTGGTTAGGAGATGGATCCGGTCTGAGGGTTCTAGCACATTGGTAGGGGCTCACCCAATTTGAAACTATTGCCAGAGCTAAAAAAGAGCACACATGGGCTGTCTTATCAGCTTGCCCAGATGTGGGCAGAAGGCAGGGAGGGTGACACCAGCAGTTGGACATCCAAACAAATGGAGGTGGACTTTTTATTGCATAGCTCTCATAGGGTGTTTATAAATAGTTCAATCAAAGGAATTTTTTCCCCACCATGGGGGAACATGTTTAATACATTTTCCATGTCAATAAAAAAACTTAAATACAGTATGTTTTGAAAGCTTAAGGAAGGTAAAAGGAATTTATTGCATTGAATTTTGATAAAATATAAAACATTTTAGAGTCCTTTAATTAAACTGATTTTATTCTTAAAAGGAAAAACATATTTTTTATTCCATACATTTCCTTCATTAAGAGGGGATGATATTTTACTGCTTATATGGATTTGTTGTCTCTAGATGTTTCTGCTCCTCTAACATTCTTCAGTTGTCTAAAGTGGGTGTGGATAGAAAAGGATAAATAGCAGGGAAACCAACCAGAAGGAGCTCTAGGAAGAATGGGTTTGCCACAACTAAGAAGTGTTGCTAAAGGTGGTGTGTGATTCTTAAGTGTGAATGCTTTACTTGTGAATTAGCTGAATTAAAAACAGAAACACAGAGCTGGGTGCCCATTTACTTGTTTCCTTTTACCAATCCTTTATTTTCTTTCCCAAAAGCTGTCTCTGCAACATGGAACCACAGAATCTTACACATGTCTCTGAATTCCTCCTGCTGGGCCTCTCAGAGGATCCAGGACAGCAGCCTGTCCTCTTTGGAATATTCCTGTCCATGTACCTGGTCACAATGGCTGGGAATCTGTTTATTATCGTGGCCGTGATCTCAGACCGCCATCTCTACACCCCGATGTACTTCTTCCTCTCCAGCCTGTCCATAACTGACATTGGTTTTATCTCCACCACCGTCCCAAAGGCGCTTGTGAATACCCACACATACCAGAGAGACATCTCTTATCTAGGCTGCCTGATTCAGTTGTCTTTTTTATATCTTTTTGCATGTCTGGACAGTCTGCTCCTGATGGTGATGGCCTATGACCGGTTTGTGGCCATCTGTCATCCCCTACACTACCCAGTCATCATGAGTCCCCGTCTATGTGGCTTGCTGGTCCTGGTGTCAATTTTCATCAGCTTTTTTGACTCCCAGCTACACTGTATGATGGTGTCACAACTTACCTTCTGCACAGATGTGGAAATCCCTAGTTTCTTCTGTGACCCTCCTCAACTTTTCAACCTTGCCTGTTCTAACACCTCCACCAACACCATGTTAATATATTTAATTGGTGCCATCTTTGCTGGTATTCCAATCTCTGGGATCCTTTTCTCTTATACTCGAATTTTATCCTCCATTTTGAGAGTCCCATCATCAGGTGGGAAGTATAAAGCTTTTTTCACTTGTGGCTCTCACCTGTCGGTCGTTTGCTTATTTTATGGAACGGCTGCTGGAGTATATCTGAGCTCAACTGTCTCGCCTTCTCTCAGGAAGGGTGCAGTGGCCTCAGTGATGTTCACTGTTGTCACCCCCATGCTGAATCCTTTCATCTACAGCCTGAGGAACACAGACATCAAGAAGGCGCTGCAGAGACTCCTCAGCAGAATATCTTAATTTGAAGATCTGTGGCTTTTTTATCTTGTGTGTGTTATATTTGGAAGCAAAACTAAATATGTGTTGCTGGAATACATGTTCCTTTGGTCACATAATTTGTGTAGCTCCCATGGATTTCACTCCTCTTGATGTTTCATATCGGAATAGTATATTGCTTGTTTGGCACATTTTTTTGGGAACTGTAAATGTTCTGAAATCTGTACATCATAGTGTCTGCCCAACTGAGTCATATAACATCCATAGAGTCTTCTGTACTTACAGATATCCTGGTGAAATGTACAGTCTCTTTAAAAAAATACATTCCTCTACCCTTTCCATAGTTCATGTCTATGTTCTTACACCTTTTATATTTATCTTATTTATTTATACAATTTGGGTGTGATTAATGCTTTTTGTTGTTAGGTGCTGTTGAGTCAGTTCTGACTCACAGTGACTCTATGTACAACAGAATGAAAAAATGCCCAGTCCTGGGTCATCCTCACAATTGTTGTTATGCTTGAGCCCATTGTTGCAGCCACTGTGACAATCCATCCATTGAGGGTCATCCACTTTTTTGCTGGCCCTCTACTCTACCAAACATGATGTCCTTCTCCCAGGACTGATCCCTCCTCATAACATCTCCAAAATATGTGAGATGAAGTTTCATCATCCTCGCTTCCAAGGAGCATTCTGACTGTATTTCTTCCAAGATAGACTTGTTGGTTTTTCTGGCATTCCATATTCTTTGCCAACACCATAATTCAAAGGTATAAATTCTTCTTCACTCTTCCTTATTCATTTTTTAGATTTTGCGTGCATATGAGGCAATTGAAAATATCCTAGCTTGGGTCAGGTGTACCTTTTTCCTCAAAGTGACATATTTTTCTTTTTAACACTTAAAGAGGTCTTTTGCAGCAGATTTGCCCAATGCAATACATCTTTTGATTTCCTAACTGCTGCTTTCATGGGTGTTGATTGTGGATCCAAGTAAAATGAAACCCTTGACAGCATCCATCTTTTCTCTATTTATCATGACTGTGCTTATTGGTCCGGTTGGTTCTTTATGTTGAGGTGTAATCCATACTGAAGGCTGTAGTGTTTGATCTTCATCAGTAAGTGCTTCAAGACCTCTTTGCTTTCATCAAGCAAAGTTTTGTCATCTGCATATCACAGGTATTGATAAGGTTTTCACTGGACAATTTTTTCAGAAGTGGACTGCCAGGTCCTTCTTCCTAGTCTGTCTTAGTCTGGAAGCTCTGCTGAAACCTGTACACCAATGGTGACCCTGCTGGTATTTGAAACACTGGTGGCAAAGCTTAAAGTATCACAGCAATACACAAGCCACCACAGTATGACAGATTGACAGACATGTGGTGCTTTTTACTCTGCCCTTAATCTTGGCTTCATATTGGAATCATCTAGTGAACATTAAAAATACTCATACCTGATCCCCTAAATAATGAACTATATGGAACCAAATGGTCAATATTTACCTAAAACAACAATGAGAAGCTAAGGAGGGGAAGGGTAGCTAGATCAATGGAAACAGAACAAAAAGAGTGGAAATACTGAGAATGTTGACACATTGTGAAAAATGTAACCAATGTCATGAACAAACTGTATATAAAATTTTTTATATAGGAATCAAATTTGCTTCGTAAACTTCCCCTAAAACAAAATAAAAGGTTTTAAAAAATACTCATGCCTGAGTTCCAACACCAGAGAGTCTAGATTATTGAGAGTGGGGTGTGGGGTAAAATGGAGAATTTTTCAAAGCACCCTAGCAGGTACTAGTGGTCAGCCAAGGTTGAAGACTACCGATCTCCGTGAAACCATTGTTCAAAAATGACTAATATATCTTTGAGGACTTCCTCATGAGAAGATGCTGAAGATCTTAAAGTCATCAGAGCTCACAAGGGAGATATGAGAAAACTTACCATAACTACAGGCAATATGGTTTTTCTCAATTTTTCTAGTAATATTTCTTCATATATCTTTTCCCTCTATACCATATTGTTGTTGTTGTTAGGTACCACTGAGTCAGTTCCAACTCATAGTGACCCTATACCAGAGAGCAGTCATATGTGCTGGTTATTGAGTTCTGTTTCTCTGCTCCGAACTCCCCTTTCTATATTATACATTGTGATGCCAGTGTAGAAATCCTCAGATCACTGCCCTGATTTTCTATCTGGCTTTCTTGTCAGGTTCTTCCAGTAGGTGTCCATATGCCCAACTTTTTCACTATTCTCCTTGTCCTTTGGTGTGGTTGCTACTTCCTGTAGGTAGTATCTCTCTGTTACCACTTTTTTACTTTGTGGATTTCATTCTTTCAATAACTATTTAACTAATTATGTATATTAAATCATCTTCATTAAAATAACTAGTGTATTTTCTTTCTTCTTGATTGAACCCTGACTGATAAATCGTAACATGGAGAGTAAAGATATATTGTCATGTGTCTGCAATTGGAAGCTTACAAATGTACTCAGGAAAAGTTTGGTTGTAAATCATATGCCTTGGTCAAGGGTGTGCAACTGAAGTTTAAGGTGGAGATATCATATTTCTAGTTGTTATGTGACTCTAATGGTGACTGAGAATCCTTAAGTCACCCAAATCATTATGAATAAATTTAACTTTATCTGTTTTTGATTACTCTAAGATAGCAAATAGTCATGTCCTCAGCGAAGGGGGGATCTTTCATCTCTCTAGTGGTAACCTGCTTGCAATTCCACTTTGTAACCATGCTTCACTGTCTTTTGTCTTGATAAATATGTCCTGGGTCTCCTTCTCTCTTTTCTTTCGAGATGCCACACATAGTTCCTGATGCAGCAACATGAGCTCTGGAAATCTGTGCAGTCCTAGTTTAAATTACTCTGCCTCTTACCAGTAAGCTGAATCTCCAGTCAACTTCACTGATGAGGACCTTGGATACTCAAATTGTGCTTTAAGCTAGGTGCCTGACAGAAGGCCTTACAATTTCATCTTTGCACAGTGAGACCTTGAGCAGTTTTAAAGCAGGGACTGAATATCGTTGGTGTCTATACTCAAAAGCTAGCTTAGTTAGGGCATAGATTGGGTATATCTATGCTTTGTTTAATATTGAATGAGTTATTCACTGACTCACAAGAAAAGTGAAGATATTTTGATATAAACACATACAGTTTTGGATGGTCTACTAGCCCTTCTGTATAGATTCTTACTAACTCCTGAGATAATAAATGTATGCCTTGTTGTTTTTATGATTAAGAACATTCACTGACATCAATTTGTTTTTCAATTTAATAGTATATGCAAGATGAAAAACCATAGAATGATAGGTGGATTTTGATAAGTTCTACAAATACCACCACCACTACCAATTGCCATTGAGTTCATTCCAATTCATGGTGACCCATGTGTCTCAGAGTAGAACTGTGCTCCAGGGGTTTTCAATAGCTGATTTTTTAGAAGTAGATCACCAGGTCTTTCTTCCAAGGCACCCCTGGGTGACAATGAACCTCCAGCCTTTAAGTTAGCAACCAAGCGTGTCAACTGTTTGCACACCCAAGGACTACAAACCGATCATAAAGGCGGTGATAATAATAATGGTGAGGATGATGATGTTACTACATTATCAGGAGCCTTTATTGAGGGCTTCATTGTGCCAGGCTCTGAGCTAAAAGCTCCATGTAACTTATTTTCTTGCATTTGCACCACTACCTTCCAAAAAGAGTAACACACATTATTGTTATTTTACAAATTAGGACAGGAGCACAGCCTTTTTATGTAACTTGTACCAGGTCCTGGGTTAGAAAGGGGTGATTCCAGGCTTGAATCTACACAGTCTGACTCCAGGCACAAGGTTCCAGGCCATATTCTGCCCTGTCCACCTACCTTGCCATTTCTCTTCCCTGGTCATTGCAAACTATTCATTGTGCTCTTCCAGAGGGTATCCTTTGCTGAATCAATGACAGAAAGGATGTCTGAGATCCCAGGAAGGAATCACAAAAAAAACTAGCAGATGATAATTCTAGGCATACCTATCTTGCCCCTGCTTCTGAATTTTGTCTTCACTATCCACTTCTTCCATTCTTTAAATGTAGCCCCTCTCAATCTCAAAGGGAGACATAGCTCAGAGTCTTGGATTCCATTTCTAGTTAGGAAACTGGAATCAGTTAAAAGGTGTACCTTAGGTATACCTTTGATTAAAATCTCTGGACCTCTGCTTAAAACTTCCCAGAGTGTAGGGCAACAGAGTGAAGAAGTTTAGTGCATGGACCTCAGAGACTGACAGCTTAGTTTTGAATTCTATCTGCTCTACTTGTGAATATGTGCCATAGGACAAGTTCTTAATATCTCTGGGCCTCTACATTGTCATCTGAGTTGATGTCTAGTTGGTAGAACTTCAGTGAGTAATTGTTAAATAGGAAATGAATACTACCTTTGTGATTTGATATATGATGGATGCGTATAATAATAGTAAAACAAAATTTAGATTCATGGCCTTGAGCTAATGGCCTTGAGAACTCAAAGCCCAGAGCTCATAATTAGCCAAACGGGTCCATGTTATCACAATCTTTGAGGACTTGTTAATAATAATGAATGAGGAAGAAGAGAAAAAGGAATGTCCTTTTCTTAGAGGAAACTAACCTACCTTTTTCACTTCCAAGTGGCAGGGAGCTTTAAATATTGTTATTATTTGTATTATTAGGCTCAGATTCATACTATTTGACTGAAATATCTTGAGATCTGATGGTTTGGCTTTTCCTGTATCCCTAATAGAACATTTTATTTTCATTTTTATACAAGTGGATATGAATGCTTGGAAGGAAACAACTGAGATTCATTCATTTATGATTCCCCAAAGCTTATCCTGTGCTTGGCACAGAGGATGCTACAATAAGGACAGCAACAAAGCTGTGTTAAATATGGAATAGACCCTTCCTTGGTTCACAGGAACAAAGGGTAGGCTGTATGTAGTCCACACATTGAGCTTTTATCCCTCCAAGGATGTCTCATAGGACTAGAGACAAGATAAAATAGGTCATGAAAGTGCCTATATCATGGACTTTCTATGGGACCTATTATTGTCCATTTAATTGAATGAACAATATTAATTTTTTTTTTTTAATTGTGGAGATTTTTACAAAAATGGGGAAAAAAAAAAGAATATGGAAGAGAAGGAGGAAATAACTTATTACGTGGACCTAAACATATTTTGAGGTTAAAATTCATTCTATGCTCCATTTTCCTGGGACATGATAGGAATCTACCACTCTCATATAATCAAATAAAGGGAAATTAAATCTTTTGTGGGATTGTATTTCGTCAGTAAATATGCGACTCCCATAACGACTCAAATTCTGGATAAACAACAACTAAATAATTTATTAACTGCCAAACATTCTTTAGCTGCCACACCTATCCTAGAGATGGGTGTTATTATCCCCATATCCAGCTCAGAGAGGTTGAAAGATTTACATGCCCTCCAAATGTAATGTCTGAAATATTTGCACTCAGATCTTAGTCTCCTGATTCCTCTTGCAGTTCTCTGTTTAATTAACCAGAACAGAATGATTGTATTTCTTTTCAAACCTGCTTTGGTTCCAGATGAGCAAATGGAAGCTGAATGAGTGATTCTTTTTCTTACAACTTAGTGAGTTAGTCTGTGAATTAAGGGAATGGGCCAAATGGTTTACAGATTACTTTATAGCACAAATTTTGTAGATTGTAGGGTTTTCTAAAAATAGTAATGCATTTTACCACATACTTGGAAAATCTCTGAGATATGAAAATATTATTCCCTATACAGGATGATAATTTTCATTTGGAGCTATCATGAAATGACTGTTAGTAGACTAACTTCATGGATATTTGTGATTCTCTGCCTTGACAAAAAGAACATATAGTTGATTGTGTTATTTTTCTTTTGGATAAATAAATTTTGGTAACTTATTGTAAAATTTAGACATGCATTGATTTTTACACCTCAAACAACTATGCTCCAAGCACACATCATATAGAAGTTGTCACTTGTGTGATGTAAAGAGTGGCACAAGAATTTTCATAGGATTGTCATAATAATAAATGGACAAATAAGATGATGTGCCTTTCTCAGATAATACCATGCATCATTTAAAGTGTTTGAAAGAGATGTGTGTACTTCACAGGAACACTTACAACCCAATAGTGTAGTAAATGAGGACCCTTGGGAGACAATATGTGTAGTATGATACTCTTTAGGCACATTTTCAAGAAAAATATTTGTGGATACATAAGTCAATACTGGTATTACGGAAACATTGAATGGAAATGTACCCACCAAATGTGTGACAGTGCTTGCCTTTGACAGACAGCTGTGTAGAGGAATGGGATTATGCAGGGATAGCTAATTTATTCAAGTTCTTATTGGTAATATTTTAAGAGCTTATAAAATTTGGGCTCTGAAACAAATACTATTGAATGTTTCTATTTTTAATATAATATTTAAGATAATGTGAGGAGTGGGTATTAATGGTAAAAAATAACAGGCAATATTACTAGAGTGCTTACTAAGTGCCTGGCAATATTCTAAAGTAATGGTTCTCAATCCTGGCTGGACATTGGGATGACCAATGGATTCACATGCAGAGAATCTGATTTAATTAGTTCTTGGCTGTGGCCAGTTCATTATTATATTTTAAAAGTTCCATAGTTAATTACAATGATCAACTAGCATTGGTAACCACTGGTGTAAGCACTTTATATGTATTATTTAATTTCTTACAACAATACCAGAAGATAAGTTCAATTAAGATTCACATTTTTATCAATGTGCAAACTACCCATGTGTTTTTCATATTATTCTCTGCTATTTTCACTTTTTCATTCTCCCAAATTAAATCATATTGTGACATTCCAAGAAAAATAAAGACCTGAATTGCCATCAAGGAGCTGAAATGAGAAGAATTGCAATCTCCCTATCAGGGAGGATGGGCTTGAAAAGCTCTTAAATCGGCACAGGGTGATTGGGTTTCAGGTATGGCTTTGGGACCTCCCTGATCCTAAATACTTCAACTGTAAATAAGAGGGTTGGTTTGATAAGAAAACAAGGCTTCCCAAATATTTAGGATGATTAACACATTTAAAACACTTTCTGAAGCCAATACTGAATGGAAAGAAAATAAAGTGAACTCAGCACCAGATTTCTCTGAGATGGTTTAGCATTGATACAAATAAATTTCATAAAATGAAAAGTAGGAAAACTTTATTAAAGGTAAATTATTGTTTACTCATTGATGTATTGTACATTAATGCTTTGAGTTTAAGAACAGTATACGATTTTGTGCATTTAGAAAACACACATTTATCAAAATTTGATGTCCACCAAAGCCAAGGATTAGTATTTATATTTGAAAGATTTTTAAAGACAACCCACATATTTGAGTGAGAACTTATCTCTGTGGAACATGGATGTCAGAAATCCAAAGAGTGATGAAAACTCATGAGGGACAACATCGTGAGGCTGTGCTCTGCTGTGCCATAACTTCAGTGCAACATGGTAAATCTGCAATGCACTCCCAGGTTGTACCTGATTTCTAGAGAGCCAGGAGGCCATTAGAAAAAGGACACTGATAACTAATATGGATTCCTCCATAAACATCACATCCTTCTAATCAGAGCCTGAACACAAGATAGCACTTGGAAAGTAGATTTTATTACATACAATAAAAAAGGGACAGTATACAACAGGAGAGCAATCTCCCTTGGCTCAAAAGCTGTCCAAGTCAGAGAAGATGATTTTTCATGCACAACCTATTTTGTGTCTTGGTGAGACAAATAAACAGGATGTGCTATGACTTGTCTATGCCCGTGGCTTCTGGAAATTGTCCCAGTGGATATACATTCTTCCATGCTTGCCCTCCACCTACCCGCCACTTGACATCGTAACCGAGGAACACATTGGGAGCCTACTGACTGTCAGTCTCCTGGGAGCTTACTTTCTGCTGGTCTTGCTTCAGACTGTTATATCCACTTAGGTTGGCTATAAACTTAAAGCTGCACATGCTGCCCATTAGCATCATAGCTGAGGAAACAGAAAAATCCTTTCCCCAGCTATTTTATATCCCTAGCCTATATGACCTGTTACATGGAGATTTTTCCTGGCTGACCATTCAAGGAGGAGATGCTCAGACACCTTGGCGCCTCGCCCAGGATGTATCTCTTTAACCCTGCTGACATTTAGACAAAGCTTTATGCTGGGGGCGGGGGGGGGGGGGGGCTGGTATGATTGTTTGTTCCTGAAGCCCAAAAATGCTAATCGGGGAGGAACAGGGAAGACCATGGGTGCCAGGCTCATCCAAATGACTGCCTACTCACAATCTGTGAAGATAATAAGCAAACAAAAATGATCTCTGATTCAGAACACTTTATTTTAACTTAGAATCCAGTTAATGTGGTACTATCTCTTACTGGGTATTTATAAATATTCCAAATCAGAAAATATATTGTACTGCATTTGGATAAAGTAAAGCCCATTTGATTGTGTTGTCATTGTCAGCTCCTGACTCATGGCAATCCCGACCACAACAGAAGGAAATGCTGCCTAGTCTTGCATCATCCCATGGTCAGTTGCAGATGAGACTGCTATGATCCATAGGGTTTCCATTGGCTGATTTTGGAAGTTGATTGCCTTGATTTTCTTCCTCCTATGTCTTAGTCTGGTAGCCCAGGGAAATCTGTTCAGCATCATAGCAACATGCAAGCCTCCACTTTCATTTGGGTGACGGCTTCACATGAGGTACATTGCCTAAGAATTTCAACTGGGTCTCTGACACGGGAAGTAAGAATTCAACCACTGAACCACCAATACCCTCCATGACTCCTTCATAGTGTCCTCTAGTTGATTTTTTTTCTTAAACAGGAAAGGATATTAAATATTCCCTACGTTTCCTTCAGAAAGATATTTTACAGTCTTTCTGGATTTGTTATCTGAAAATGTCCTTAGTATTCTAATATTCTTTGGCCCAGTGTCCTTAAAGTGGGTGTGTATGGAAACAGATAAGTACCTTAGAAACCAATGAGGAAAGAGTTATAAGAAGAATGGGTTTATCAGAACTGAGAAATATTGCTGAAAGAGATTATGAGATTACCAAATTTGAGTCCTTTACTTTTGAATTACTTGAATCCAAAATAGAGACCAAGTGCTGGTTGCCTGTATACTTTCTTCCTCTTTTACAACCCTATTTTCTTTTCCTAAAGCTGTCTCATCTAGTGTTCTATTTAGAGAGACAAATCTTAAATGGGTTATGGAAATTGTATCAGATTCTCGGTATAGAAATCCTCATTCTCCCTAAATCACTTGATCAATTCACTGCATTTGTTGACGTCAAAACCACACTCACTGAGTCTTCAAATGAGGAAAAAAAAAAAAAAAGGAGCCTGAACTTCATATTAAGATCCTTGCAATTTACCAGACAGAAGTGAGAATACAGGTTTGATTCCTCCTGAGAAGGGGAAGGGCCTTGACCCTTCCAGTACTTTCACTTATTTCTGCCCACATCCATTAACTTAACAAGCCCTCAGGGACTGGGGGAATGTAGATCAGTTAGGCTAATTATGAGCTCTGTGAGTTGCATTCTCAATACCATTCGACTATAAATTATTAGCCTGTGTCTCCAGCCGTTCAGAGTACCCATCCTAGTCCAGCAAGCTTCATCCGTGTGTCTCTTCCTCCCAGAATTATCACCCACATCGGGATTCCCAGCCTGAGTCTGTCTCCTTGCCAGTCCTGAGGAAGGAGCCTCAGCCCTCATTGTCCACCAGGCAGGGGAGGAGCAATTGATACACACTCCTTGGCCATGTCCCAGTGGAGACACCATTCAGCCCAGTGAGTACTGAGGGAGGAAGGAACACCGGAGGGACTGTCAAGAGCATTGTTTTTCATCATCAGGACCAACAGCACAATTGGGCTAGTCACAATAGAGGGCTTAGAACAAAATGTTTCAGCTGAGTGCCTTATGAAGTTTATGTTCTTAGTACTGCATGTATCTGAGGACTTTCATTCAGACTTCTGCTCTTCTCTAACACCATTTCTGGCTTCCATAGGCATTGCCACCAATAGAGCTGGAAGTAAGTCCTTCTAAACTGTCTCCTAAGCACTCCTAAATGATCATGAAGTTGAGGATGATGATAATAATGGTGATGATGACAATAACTACAATATCACCAAACTGTATTGGGGGTTTCCTGGTGCCAAGCTCTGAGCTATATGTTATGGAGCTTTTCTCATTTCATCTGCACAATCACCCCCAAGATATAGGTTCAGAGATTATTGTTATTTTATATATGAGGAATGGAGCACAGCAATTTTATGTATTTTAATCGAGTTTTGTGCAGAAAGGTGTGAATCCAGGTTTGTATCTGGGCAGTGAGACTCCAATCACAGGGCATATAGCCAATATTCTAATCTGTTAACACAATCTGCTATTTCTCTACATGGGTCATCAAGGTGGAATACTTGCAGGGGAAATGACAGATTTTCATTAGTTTCTGCTCCCCTAGAGCCTACAAAAACCCCCAATGGGATGGATTTACAGAGTGGCTGCAACAATGGGCTCAAACATAGCAAGAAGTGTGAGGATGGTGCAGGACTGGGCAATGCTTTGTTCTGTTGTATATAAGGTCACTATGAGTTGGGACTCACTCAAAGGCATCTAACAACAACAATACAGCTTACGCCACACTTGGCACAGTGTAGGCAACCAAAACAGGAAATTTTTGTTAAATATCGATTATCCTTTTTTAGTTCGCAGGAGCAAAGTGCAGTCAAAATGTTGTCCACATACCGGGTGGTTTTCTGCCTATGCTTTCCTCCCTTCCAGGGGTGTCCAGTAGGACTAGAGAGATGAATGAGATTCAGCATTCTACAGAGTCAGGATGGACTCTAGCCCTCCCAGAATTTGGCTCAAATGTTGAGGCTGATGAGACCACACACACATATGCATGCACACACCAAGGGTGGGTAAAAAGGCTTATTACTCAAAAAGGAGGTTGTCTGGGGAGACCTTGGCAGGTTCCCAAGATAGTCCAAATGTGGCTTGAAAGAGCAAAGAAAGTGCCTGGTAAGGGATTTTTTTGTTGAGAGGTGGATCTGGTCTGAGGGTTCTAGCGTGTCAGCAGGAGCTCACCCAGTTTGAACCTACTATCAGTGCCAAAAGAGAGAGCACAGGGGTTGTCTTATGAGTTTGCCCAGATGTGGACAGAAGCCAGAGAGGGTGAGGTTTAAGAGCTGTCAGCAGTGGAACATCCAAACAACTGGGGGCAGAATTTTTATTGCATAGTTCTTACAGGGTGTTTAAAAATAGTCCAAATCAAAGGAATTCGTGTGTGTGTGTGGGAAAATGTTTAATACATTTTCCATGTCAATAAAAAAAATTTAAATAACCGTATGTTTTGAAAGCTTAAAGAAGGGCAAAGGAATTTATTTCACTGAACTTTGATAAAATATAATACATTTTAGAGCATTTTAGGGTCCTTTAATTAGACTAATTTTATTCTTAATGGGAAAAAGATCTTTCTTATTCCATATGTTTCCTTCATTAAGAGGGGATGATATTTTACTGCCTGTATGGATTTGGTATCTCTAGATGTTCTTGCTCCTCTAACATTCTTCATTCTTCAGTGCCTCTAAAGCGGATGTGGGTAGAAAAGGATGAATAGCAGGGAAACCAACGGGAAAGATTTCTAGGAAAAATGTGTTTGCCAGAACTGAGAAATGTTGCTGAAGGTGGTGTGTGATCCTTAAGTATGAATGTTCTACTTGTGAATTACATGAATTAAAAACAGAAACACAGAGCTGGGTGCCCATTTACTTGTTTCCTTTCACCAATCCTTTCTTTCCCAAAATGTGTCTCTGCAACATGGAACCACAAAATCTTACACGTGTCTCTGAATTTCTCCTGCTGGGCCTCTCAGAGGATCCAGGACAGCAGCCCATCCTCTTTGGAATGTTCCTGTCCATGTACCTGGCCACAGTGGCTGGGAACCTACTTATTATTATGTCCATGATCTCAGACTCCCACCTCTACACCCCCATGTACTTCTTCTTCTCCAGCCTGTCCTTAGCTGACATTGGTTTTACCTCCACCACCATCCCAAAGGTGCTTGTGAATACTCACACATACCAGAGAGACATCTGATTCAGTTGTCTTTTTTATATCTTTTTACATGTCTGGACAGTCTACTTCTGATGGTGATGGCCTATGACTGGTTTGTGGCCATCTGTCATCCCCTACACTATCCAGTCATCATGAGCCCCTGTCTATGTGGCTTGCTCGTCCTGGTGTCAATTTTCATCAGCTTTTTTGACTCCCAGCTACACTGCATGATGGTGTCACAACTTACCTTCTGCACAGATGTGGAAATCCCTAGTTTCTTCTGTGACCCTCCTCAACTTTTCAACGTTGCTTGTTCTAACACCTCCACCAATACCGTGTTAATATATTTAATTGGTGCCATCTTTGCCGGTATTCCAACCTCAGGGATCCTTTTCTCTTGTATTCGAATTGTATCCTCCATCTTGAGAGTCCCATCATCAAGTGGTAAGTCTAAAGCTTTTTTCACTTGTGGCTCTCACCTGTCAGTCGTGTGCTTATTTTATGGAATGGCTGGCCACCGGTGTATACCTGAGCTCAGCTGTCTCGCCTTCTCTCAGGAAGGGTGCAGTGGCCTCAGTGATGTTCACTGTTGTCACTCCCATGCTGAATCCTTTCATCTACAGCCTGAGGAACACAGACATCAAGAGAGCCCTGCAGAGACTCCTCAACAGAATATCTTAATTTGATATGTGTGTGTGTGTGTATATTATATTTGGCAGCAAAACAATATATATGGTGCTGGAATACTTGCTCCTTTGGTCACATAATTTGTTTAGCTCCCATGGATTTCGTTCCTCTTGATGTTTCATATCAGAATATTATGTTGGTTATTGGCACTTTTTTGGGAGTTGGGCAATGTTCTGGAATCTGCCGTACATCATGTGTCTGCCCAACTGAGTCATATGACACCCATATAAACTTCTGTATTTATCATCTAATACACAGGTATCCCGGTGAAATGCACAGTCTCTTTAAAAAAATACAATCCTCCACCATTTCCAGTTCACACCTATGTCCATACAACCTTTATATCTATCTTATATACTTATACAAGTTGGGTGTGATAATGCATCTTGTCAGGTGCTGTCAAGTCACTTCTGACTCCTAGTGACCCTATGTATGACAGAATGAAACAATGCCCGGTCCTGCATCATCCTCACGATCATTCTTATGCTTGAACTCACTGTTGTAGCCACTGTGTCAATCCATCTCATTGAGGGTCTTCCTTTATTTCACTGACCCTCTACTCTACCAAGCATGAGGTGCTTCTCCACGGACTTGCCCCTCCTGATAACATGCCTAAATTATGTGAGATGGAGTTTTGCCATCCTCGCTTCCAAGGAGCACTCTGGCTGTATTTCTTCCAAGACAGACTTGTTGGTTCTTCTGGCAATCCATGGTATATGCCGTATTCTTTGCCAACACCATAATTCAAAGGCATCAATTCTTCACTCTTCCTTATTCATTGTTCAGCTTCCCATACATATGAGGTGATTGAAAATATCATGGCTTGGGTCAAGTGCACCTTAGTCCTCAAAGTGACATCTTTTCTTTTTAACATTTAAAGAGGTCTTTTGCAGCAAATTTGCCCAACGAAATACGTGGTTTGATTTCCTGACTGCTGTGTCCATCGGTATTGATTGTAGACTCAAGTAAAATGAAATCCTTGACAACATCAGCCTTATCTCCATTTATCATTACTTTGCTTATTGGTTCAGTTGTGAGGATTTGTGTTTTCTTTATGTTGAGGTGTAATCTATACTGAAGGCTGTAGTCTTTGGTCTTCATCAGTAAGTGCTTCAAGTCCTCTTCACTTTCAGGAAGCAAGGTTGTGTCATTTGCATATTGCAGGTATTCATAAGGTTTTCACTGTCCAATTTTTTCAGAAGTAGACTGCCATGTCCTTCTTCCTAGTCCGTCATAGTCTGGAAGCTCTGCTGCAATCTGTCCACCAACGGTGACCCTGCTGGTATTTGAAATACTGGTGGCAAAGCTGCCAGTATCACAGCAACACATAAGCCACCACACTACAACAGACTGACAGATGTGTGATGTTACTCTGCCTTCAATCATATTCATATTCGTATTGGAATCATGTAGTGAACATTAAAAATATTCATGCCTTATCCCTTAAATAATGAACTATATTAAACCAAATGGTCAGTATTAACCCCAAAACAATGATGAGAAGGTAAGGAGGGGAAGGGTAGCTAGATCAATGGAAACAGAACAAAAAGAATGGAAATAATGAGAATCTTGACGCATTGTGAAAATGTAACCAATGTCATGGACGTGTTGTATAATAATTTTTATGTAGGAATCAAATTTGCTGTGTACATTTTCACCTAAAACACAATTAAATGTTTTAAAAAGTACTCATATCTGAGTTCCAACACCAGAGTGTCTAGATTATTAAGTGTGGGGTATAGGGTAAGACAGAGATTTTTCAAAGTACCCTGGCAGATGCTAATTGGCAGCCAAAGTTGAAGACTACCGATCTCAGTGAAACTTGTTCAAAAATTGCTTACATGTCTTGGGCATTTCTACTCTGTACCATAGGGTTGCTATAAGTCAGAATCGACTCGATGGCAACAGGCTTGGTTTCTTTTTTGTTTTTGTTTGGTTTTAACTTCTTTTAGTAATGTCTTATATTTTCAGTGTACAAGTCTTTCACCTCTCTGGTTAAATATATTCTTAGGTATTTTATTCTTTTAGTTGGTAATGTAAATGGAATTGTTTCCTAAATTTGTTTTTCAGTTTGTTGATGATGTACAAAAACCCTACTTTTTTGTGCTTTGACTTTCTATCCTACCACTTTGCCAAATTCAATTATTCATTCTAATAGCTTTCTTGTCAGTTCTTTGGGTCTTATATTTAGGATCATGTCATCTGCAAAAAGGGGGATAGTTTTACTTCTTTCTTCCCAACTTGGATGCTTTTTATTTCTTTTCTCTTGCCGAATCACTCTGTTTAGAACTTCCAGTACAGTATTACATGGCAGTGGTGAGAGCTTGTGTCACTTGTTCCTGAACTTAAAGGTAAATCCCTTAGTATTTCTCCTTTTAGTATGATGTTAGCTGTGGGCTTTTCATAAACGCCCTCTATCAAGTTAAGGAATATCCCTTCTGTTTCTATCTTGTTGAGTATTTTTATCATGAAAGGTTGTTGGATTTTGTCAAAAGGCTTTTAAGCATTGATTGAGATGATCATGTGGTTTTTTTCCTTTGTTTTATTGATATGGTGTGTTTATATTGATTTTCTAATGTTGAACCACCCTTGCATTTGTGGGATAAACCCTACTCGATCATGGTGCATAATCTTTTTAATATATTTTTGCTAATATTTTGTTGAAGATTTTTTGCATCTACATTCATGAGAGATATTGGTCTTAGTTTTCTTTTCTTGTGGTGTCTTTGTCTTGTTTTGGTATCAGGGTAATGCTAACAACATAGAATGAATTAAGGAGCATTTCCTCCTTTTTTTTTCTTGAAAATTTTAAGAAGTATTGAAGTCACTTCTGTAAATGATTGACAGAATTCCCCAGTGACCATCTGGCTCTGGACTTTATTGGAAAGTGTTTGACTAGTGCCTTTATCTCTTCACTTGTTATGGTCTGTTGAAGTTTTCTATTTCTTCTTTAGTTGATTGTTTTACTGTCATTATGAATTTGTTGTCTCTAAATATCTTTGCTCCTCTAACATTGTTCAGTCAAGTATCTCTAAAGTGGGTGTGTATAGAAGGGGTACAGAAACCAATGAACAAAGAGTTCTATTAATAGCGGTTTTGCTACAATTGAGAAATATTGCTAAAGGTGGTATATGGTACTTAAGTGTGAATGCTTTACATGTGAATTTCTAGAATTCAAAATGTAGTTGCCTTGCTGGTTGCGCGTTTACTTGTTTCCTTTTATGAACACTTCTTTTCTTTCTTTAAAGGTGTCTCTGCTATATAGAACCACAGAATATAACACGTCTCTGAATTCCTCCTCCTGGGCCTCTCAAATGATCCAGAACTGCAACCACCCGTTTGGAATGTTCTTGCTCATGTACCTGGTCACCTTGCTTGGGAACTTTCTCATTATCCTGGCCGTCAGCACTGACAGCCACCTCTACTCTCTCCATGTATTTCTTCCTCTCCAACCTGTCCTTGGCTGACATTGATTTCACCTTCATCACAGTCCCAAAGATGCTTCATGACTTTCACACACACCACAAAATCATCTTCTATGTTGACTACCTGATTCAGTTGTCTTTTTAAAATTTATTGCATGCATGGACAGTCGGCTCCTCACTACAATGGCCTATGATAGGTTTGTGGCCATTTTGTCATCCCCTGTACTACCCAGTCATGATGAACCCTCGCCTCTGTGGTCCATTGGTTTTGGTATCATTTTTCATTAGCCTTTTGGACTCCCAGCTGCACTGCTTAATGGTGCTACAACTTACCTTCTGCACAGATGTGGATATTGCAAGTTTATTCTGTGATCCTCCTCAGCTTTTCAGCCTTGCCTGTTCTGACACCTCCACAAATACCATACTAGTATATTGTATTGGGGCCAGTTTTCAGTGGTGTTCTGGTCTAAGGGATCATTTTCTCTTCTACTCGAATTATGTCCTCCCTTGTGAGAGTCCCATCATCAGGTGGGAAGTATAAAGCCTTATTCATTTGTGGCTTTCACCTGTCAGTTGTTTGCTTATTTAATGGAACAGGCCTTGGTGTATACCTCAGTTTGTTTGTCTCTCCTTCTTTCAGGAGTGCTGCAGTGGCCCCAGTGATGTACTCCATTGTCACCCCATGCTGAACCCCTTCATCTACAGACTGAGTAACAGAGACACCAAGAGGGACTTGCAAAGGCTCCTCAGCAGAACAGCCTATTTTTAATACCTATACCATCTTTTTTGGTCTGTTGATTAGAATAGGCAGAGAAACCAAAATTGTGGAGCTGGAAAACATGTTCATTTGGTCACATAAATTTTGTAGTTCCCATAGCTTTCATTCCTCTTGGTGTTTCATTTCAGAATAATGCTTATTTGGCACATCTTTTAGGGAACTGGAGAATTTCTGAAATCCATCGTACGTCTGCCCAACTGAGTCCTGTAACATTATGGAGCCTTCTGTTTTTGCCACCTTAGAGAAAGACATCCTTGTGAAATGCACAACTCTCTTTAAAAAAAATTCCAGTCCCTTTCCACAGTTCACGCCTGTTTTTCATACCTTTATATCTTATCTATCTATGCAGTTTAGGTGTGAGAAATCTTGTTACTTGTCCTCAATTTTGGCTTCATATTGCAAACATCTGGTGATCTCTAAAAATACTCATGTCTGAGTTGCGCCACTAGAGATTCCGATTTATTTACACTAATGTGTGTGGTAAGCCAGATAATTTTTTAAAACACCCCAGCAGGTACTAGTGGGCAGTCAATGTTAAAGATTACTGATTTGAGTGAGATCATTGTTCAAAAAAGACTAGCGTGTATGTCTTGGGCTTTTATTTCTCAAGAGCTTATGCTGAACATCTTAAAGTTATCAGGGCTTACGTGGGGGAAGATACGAGAGAAATTACCTTAGGAATAGGCAATATGGTTTTCTCAACATGCCTGGTAATATTTCTTCCTATACCTTCTCTCTCCACACCATGGATCTAGTTATAGTGCTAGACATTAAACACTTCTCACTCTGCTCCAAACTCACTTTTCTATACTAAACTTTGTGATGCAAGGGTAGAAATCTTCCAATCATGCTCTGATTTTACATCTGGTTTCTTGTGATGTTCTTCTGTTGTTGTGGTTGTTAGGTACCATCAAGTCACTTGTAAATCACAGTGACCCTATGTACAACAGAACTAAAAACTGGCCAATACTGCACCAGCCTCATAATTGTTGCTATATTAGAGACTACTGTTGCAGACACTGTGTCAGTTCACCTCATTGAGGGTCTTCCTCCTTTTTGCTGAGCTTCTGCTTTACCAAGCATGATATCCTTCTCCAGGGACTGGTCACTCCTGATAACATGTCCAAAGAATGTAAGACAAAGCCTTGTCATCCTTTCTTCTAAGGAGCACTCTGGCTGTACTTCTTTCAAGGGAGATTTGTTCCTTCTTCTGGCAGTTGATGTTATGTTAAATATTCCTTGTCAACACCATGATTCAGCCTCATCAATTCTTCTTTGCTCTTCATTATTCATTGTCCAGCTTTCACATGCATAGACGACTGAAAATACCATGGCTTTGGTCAGGCTCACCTTACTCCTCAAAGTGACATCTTTGTCTTTTAACACTGTAAAGAGGTCTTTTGCAGCAGATTTGCCCAATGCAATAGATCGTTTGATTTCTTTGCTGCTGCTTCCATGGGTGTTGGTTGTGGATCCAAGTAAAATGAAATCCTTGACAACTTCAATCTTTTCTCCATTTATCATGATTTTACTTATTGGTCCAGTTGTGAAGATTTTTGTTTTCTTTATGTTGAGGTGTAATCCATACTGAAAGCTGTGATCTTTGATCTTTATCAGTAAGTGCTTCAAGTCCTCTTTGTTTTCAGCAAGCAAGCTTGTTTCATTTACATATCCAAGGTTGTTAATGAGTTTTCCTCCAGTCCTGATGCCACATCCTTCTTCATATAGTCCAGCTTCTCAGATTGTTTGCTCAGCATACAGATTGAATAAGTATGGTGAAAGGATACAACCCTGAAGCACACCTTTCCTGATTTTAAACCACACAGTGTCTCCTTGTTCTTTTCAAACAACTGCTTCTTCTATGCACAGTTTTCTCATGAGCACAATTAAGGGTTCTGGAATTCACATTCTTTACAATGTTATCCGTAATTTGTTATGATGCACACAGTCAAATGCCTTTGCATAGTCAATAAAACACAGGTAAACAGTGTTGAATGTTCTTCTAATAGTTGTGTATAAAAATCACCACCCCTGATAAGCCCAACCTTTTCACTATATTTCTTAACCTTTGGTGTCATCACTAATTCCCGCACGTAGTATCTCTGTGTTTATACTTTTTTCTTTTATGCATTTCAGTCCTCCAAAAACTTTTACTAATTATCTATATTAAATGATCTTCATTAAAATAAAGTGTAGTTTTTTCTTCTTGATTGAACACTAACTGATTAATCATAACTAGGGGTTAAATGTATGTTGCCATGTGTCTGTATTAGCAGTGCTAGAAATGTTCTCAGGTAGAAAGGTCGTTGGAAATCTTATGCCTTGGTCAAGGGTATACAACTGAGGTTGAAAGTGGTGGTATCATATTTCCTGTCACTGTGTGACTCTAATGGTACCTGAGGATCATTAAGTCACCCAAGTTTTATGAATAAATTTACATTTTTCTTCTCATTATTCTGGGATCACAGAGGGCTATGTCCTCAGCAAAGAGGGGCTCTTTCATTTTTCTAGCAAAAGCCTTGTTGGGATTCTACTTTGTAACCATGCTTCCTTGTCTTCTGTCATTATGAATCTGTCTTGGGGATCCTCCTGTCTTTCACTACATGGGTATGCACCTTCCCTTTGGAGATGCCACACATAGTTAGAGATGCAGCAGTGTAGGCTCTGAAAACCTGTATCAAACCAAGCCAAACCCACTGCAGTCGTGTCAATTCCAACTCATAGTGACCCTATACGATAACTACTTTAAATTACTCTGCATTTTACCACTAAGCTGAATTCGCATCCAAATTCACTGATGACAAACTTTGATATTCAACTTGTGTTTAAACCTACATGTCTGAGAGAAGGCCTTATAATTTCATCTTTACACAATGAAGCCTGTGCAGTTTAAGAGCAAGGACTGAATATCATTGGTCTATATACTCAAAATCTAGCTTAGTTAGGGCATACTTTTGGTACATTTCACTTTGTTTAATGTTGAATAAGTCATTCACTGTTTGCAAGAAAAAGTGAAGACATTTTGACATCAATACATCTAGTATTGGATGAACCACTAGACCTTTTATATAAATCTCTATTAACTCCTCCAAGAATAAATGTATGGTTTCTTTGTTTTTGTTATTATGAACATTCAATGACATCATTTTTTCAATCTAATAGTGTATGCAAGATTAACAATCACAGAAAAAGGGTGGGTTTTGATATCCACTAAGAAAAAAACAAGCATACCACAAGTTTTATTAAGAATACAAGAGTTTCAAACATAAAGAAATCATAAGAAAATACTTTCTGGTGTGAGGGGAGCCTGTTCTAGTTAAACAGATATCAGGTGTCACTGGGGATATTTGTTGAATTTGTGCTTGTAATGGCTGTGTTTGGCCTAATATTGATGGAAGGGCTCTGCTATTGTTAAGAAACTGGAAAGACTTTTGACTGAATGGCCAGAAGCAGCATGATGGGTTTGCAGAAGCACCTAGGGCAGAGGAAATTCTACCACGGGTCTGTTTCTCTCCAGATACTGTTTGCTGTGAGCATGGTGGTCGCATTTGCTGTGACTAAGCTGGAAAGCAGAGGGACCTCTCTAGAGTCTTAGTTGTGCTTAGAGCCAATTGTCCTTACAGAGGGTGAAGTCTGTTTAGTGTGTAGCTTCTAAGATTCTCCCAATGACTCCCACCTCCTGTATTCATTCTCTTGTGAATAACCATCCCCTGAGTGTGTGCTTGACATAGTTGCTTCCAACAAATAAAATTTGGAAAAATATTGGGATATCACTTCCAACCTTCGGGTGTAAAAAGAATCTGCTTTTCATCTTGCAACTCCTCTCTTGCTGTCTTCCTAGCTCACTCTGATGAAAGCCAGCTTACATGCTGCCAGATGCCTGACTGAGAGGCCCCTAGTGCCAGAAGCTGAGGGAGGCTCTGGCCAACTGTCTTCGAGGAACTCAATTCTCCAAACTGACAAGTGAGTGGTTTGGGAATGAGATCTTCTTCTAATCAAGTCTTGAGGTGACTCCAGTCCTGGCCAACATTTTGAATATAGCCATCTTTGAGGACCATGAAAGTATTGTTTGTGTGTGTGTGTGTGTGTGCGTATGTGCGTGTGTGTGTGTGCGCGTGTGTGTGTGTATGTGTGTATTTTTCACCAACTGCCTCATATATTATAATTTTCTATTCCGGTAAATATATACACAACCAATGGTTTGTCATTTCACCGTTCTTCACTAGTATAATTCAGTGACATTAGTTACATTTATCAGGTTGTTCAATTATTCCCATTATCCATTTCCAAATTCTTCCTTCACCCTTAGCAGAAGCTCAGTGACTCCTAAGCATTGGCTTCCTCTTTTATCCTCCATCCACCTGCTCCTGGTTACTACTCAGACATTTTGCTGTCTACCCAATTTTCTAACCTAGTTATTTCATATACCTACTAAAGTATTTAAGTGAAAGATTGTTACCAAATTTGTGTACAAAATAGTTTTCTAAATTACCAATGTACATTAACTACTCAAAAAAAGTAGAACTGGTGTTGTCATTCAAATTATCAAAAATAGAAATCACCTACACATAAAACTCCAAACCACGTAAAAGCTAAAGAATGGGAAATAAAAAGTTGTCCTTAGTGACAGAAATCTTAATTCAGAAAATGGAAATAGTATCAGATTTGTGGTATAGAAGACCTACTACTACCTAAATTATATGAATAATTCAGTGGGTTTGGGAATATAAAATCACACACTGATTTTTTTGTTGTTGAAAATATGAAAAAAAAAGTGTCTGATTTTTATCATAAGATTTGTACAACTTTGAAGTTAGAAGTGAGGATTATAGGCAGGCTTCCTCCTTAAAATGGGACAGCCTAGATACCAGGGATATTTACTTTCTTCTCTTCCTGTTTCATTAATGTTAAGAGCCCCTAGAGTTTAGAATTACATGGACTAATTTGGATAATTGTCTACTCTTGATATTGAGCTCTCAAGGCCATATAACTGTATAAAACATGCCTGTGCCTTCCAGGACTTCAGTTTGCCCATCCCAGTCCAGTGAGCTCCATACCCATGTCTCTCCTCTAGAGTGGTCATCTGCCTCAGGAGGCCCATACCTGAGTCTCTCTTCCTGACAGTCTAGAGGAAGGAGCCTCAGCCTACAAGCCCACCAGGCAGGAGAGGGGCTGTGGTCCCACACTCCTGACTCATGCATGGTAGAGATCCAACACAGTACAGAGAATGCCATGGGAGACAGTGGACACGGCGTGGGGTGGGGGTGGGGGGAGTTGCTGGAGAGCATTGTTACCACTTCATCAGGGCAAGCAGCACACTTGGGATGGCCAGATGGGAGGACCTCAAGTGTTAAGTTTTAGCTCAGTGGCCTGTGAATTTTCTGTTCCTAGTTCTGGTAGAGGTCCAAGAAAGCTCATTTAGTGTTTTAATTTCTTCTACATTGGTTCAATGTCTCACAGGCACTTTCCCACCAGAGCAGGAATTGGGTCCCTCTCATCTGTCCCCTAAACACTTCAGAATGATTTTGTAGATGGCAGTGATAAAGACTATGATGAG
This sequence comes from Dugong dugon, assembly GCA_030035585.1. Taxonomy (NCBI): domain Eukaryota; kingdom Metazoa; phylum Chordata; class Mammalia; order Sirenia; family Dugongidae; genus Dugong; species Dugong dugon. The sequence continues at coordinate 12,790,767 of CM057462.1, read as the reverse complement.
GATGATGACAGTAACTACAGTATCATGAATGTTTATTGAAGGCTGCCCAGGGCCAGGATTTGAGCTAAGTATTGTATGTAGATTGTTTCCTGTTTCTGCATAACCACACCTAGAAAAGAACAAGTTATCGTCATTTAATAGAAGAGAAAAGGAGCGTAGACTTTTTTTGTAACTTGTAGCAGGTCATGGGCCAGAAAAGGTTGGAACCGGGTTTAAATCCAGGCATTGTGACAGTAGACACCTGGCCACATTCTCCCCTGCTCAGCCACCCTGTCATTTCACTTCCCTGGTCTCTCCAGGTACAGACCCCCTGCTCACTGTGCTCTTTTGTGGTGGTAGGGGTAGTGCCTGCCAGACCACAGCTGACAGCAGTGGGTGCTCCTTGCTGTATTGACTATAAGAGGGATGGTTGAGATCACAGATGAGGATTACAGAGATGTGGCAGATGAAAATTCAGAGCAGAACTTTCTCTTGCCTCTGCTTCTGTATTTTGATTCAGCTGCCACTTCCTTTTTCATTCTTGTGATGTAGCCCATCTTGATATTAAAGGGAGACATAAAGCTGGGATCACGAGTTCAATTCATAGTCAGAAAATTGGAATAAGTTTAAAGGCATGACTTAGATGTATCTTTGGTTAAGTTCTCTGGATCTTTGTTTAGAACATTTTGAAATATGAGGAAACAGAATAAAGATGGTTAGTTCATGAGCCTCAAATATCTACAGTTTAATTGCGACTCCAAATTCTTATCATCTCTGAGTTTTTGCATTGCCATCTGAGTTGATCTGTAGTTGACAGAGAGAACTGCATTGATGTAAATATTGAATTTAAAAAAAAAAACAAACAACAAACCATTGCCATCGGGTCTATTCCAACTCACAGCAACCCTATAGGACAGAGTAGAACTACCCCATAGACTTTCCAAGGAGGGCCTGGTGGATTTGAAGTGCTGACCTTTTGGTTAGCAGTTGTAGCATTTAACTACTACACCACCAGGGTTTCCACAAGTATTGAATATATAATGGATGTTACTTTTGTGATTAATCATGTGATGGATGCATATAGGAAGGGCCAATTATTTTTGGATATTATTATTACTGATGTTAATTAGGCTAAGCTCCATACCATTCCACTAAAATATACTGTGTTCAGACTGTTTTGTTTTCTCTGGATCCCTGAAAGATCATTTCATGTTCATTTTTATACACGAAGATATTGAATGCTAGGAAGGAAACCACTCAGTTTCATTCATTTCTGATTCCCCAGAGCCTATATCATACTTGGCACAGAGAAGTCTACAAACACAACCACGACAAAGAATCTGTTGAAACATTGAATAGTTCCTTTCTTGGTTCACAGGAACAAAGCTTAGACTGTATGGCTTCTGCTGGTTTAGTATTGCAAGGTAGTCATGGCAAGGCATACAAAAAAGACCTCATTCATTTAGCACTGGAGAATCAGAATTAATAACTATAACATTAGTTAAAATGTTAGAGTCCAAATCTTTAGACTTCAGCCTTTACCTTTAATGAGTGGTCTCAGGAAGAAGACTTGACTACCCCTCGAACTCAGAGGAGGTCCTCGTAACTAGGGCCCCAGGTTTGCTGTGGTGAGCAGTGTCTCAGTGGGCCTGTCAGTCTTCAGAGTCAGAGAGACCTTTTGCTTCAGTCTTCATCTCTGAAAATTAGCAGAAATACATGAGCTTGCATCTCCTGTGTGCTGTCATGTTCAATTATAATTGGTGTGTTTTATTGCCAGTTAAAAGATTGTTGTATGATATGTTTAAAAAACACACACACACACACACACAAAATCCTGGTGAATTTGAACTGCTGAACTTTTGGTTAGCAGTCATAGTTCTTAACCTCTACGCCACCAGGGTTTCCATGATATAGTCAGGTTTTGTTAATTTGTATTATGTTTTATTGCCAGTTAGGGACTTGTTGTATGACATATTTATATTCTTGTCTACTACATGTTTCAAGGCCAAGTTAATAAATTAAAAATTATGGGAATTGTTTAGTGACTTGCACATATGTGTTTTTAAAGTACCTTACAGAAGCAGATATGTTCTGATAGCATACAGAAAGAGAAAGCATACATAGCAAAGGTATGCCCAACAAATTCATGACAGAGGTTGCTTTTGGGGGTCAGGTGCGCAGAGGAATGAGGTCATTCAGGGAAAGCAGGAAAACTCAAGTTTGAATGGTAATATTTTAAACCTCTAAACTATGATTTATAAAGCAACTATTATTAAATGTGCACATTTTTAGTATGGTGAGTATGTATTGATGATAACAATAGGTAACATAATTGGAGCACTTAGTAAGTACCTGGCAATAATCTAAAGCAATGGTTCTCAGCCCTGGCTGTACTTCAGGATGACCAAGGGACTCACATGAAGAGTCTGGTTCAGTTGGTTCAAGGCTGAGAAAGGAGCCCTGGTGTCCCAGTGGTTAAAGCTCAGTGGCTTACCAAAAGGTTGGCAGTTCAAATCCACCAGCCACTCCTTGGAAACCTATGGAGCAATTCTACTCTGTCTTATCGGGTTGCTATGAGTTGGAATAGACTTGAGAACAATTGGTTTCTTTTTTTTTTAGGCTATGGCCAGCTCATCAGTATAATACAAAAGATTCATAGATAAAATTATAACAACCAATTAGCATTGAAAACCACTGGTCTAAGCCCTTTATAGGTATTATGTAATTTAATATTTTATAACAACTCTAAAAGTGAGGTTTAATTGTTATATTTTAACAATGTACAAACTACCCAGATGCTTGTCATACTATCTCTCTTTCTTAAAGAGAGCAGGATGTTTCTTATTGCCTATGTTCCCCTTATAGAGGGGGGGCTGATACTTTACCCCCGTATGGATTTGTTACTTAAAAAGGTCATTGCTATTGGAACATGCTTCAGCCCAGGTTTGGATAGAAACAGTTGGATAGCACAGAAACAAATGAGGAAAGATTTCTGAGAAGAACAGAAGCTGGTTTTGCTACATCTGAGGAGTGTTGCCTAAGGTCCTGGGGTATTATGTCCTCAAGTGTAAACACCTGACTTGTGAATTTCTTGAATTAAAAATATACATACCGTGCTGGATGCCTCTTTACTTATTTTATTTTTTATAAACTTTTTTCTTTCCCAAGTTGGCCTCATCTACATGGAGCCACAGAATCTAACAAGTGTCTCAGAATTCCTCCTCCTGGGCCTCTCTGAGGACCTGGAACTGCACCCCTCCTCTTTGGGTTGCTTCTGACCATGTATCTGGTCACTGTACTCCAGAACCTGCTCGTTATCCTGGCCGTCAGCTCTGAACCCTGCCTTCACATCCCCATGTACTTCTTCCTCTCAAACCTGGCCTTGGCTGACATCGGCTGCATTTCTACCACAGGACCCAAGATGCTAGTGAATATCCAGACACACAGCAAATCCATCACCTATGCGGGCTACCTGACACAAGTGTCCTTTTTTTAATCTCTTGGATGTCTGGATAATGTGCCACTCACCACAATGGCTTACGATCTGTTTGTGGCCATGTGTCACCCGCTGCACTACACAGACATCATGAACCCCCGCTTCTGTGGTTTGCTGGTTTTGGTATCTTTTTTCATCAGCCTCTTGGAATCTCACCTGCACCTTTCAATGGTATTACAACTTACCTTCTGCACAGATGTGGAAATCCCTCATTTCTTCTGTGAACCTCCTCAGCTCTTTCACCTTGCCTGTTCTAACACCTCCACAAATACCATATTGCTGTATTTAGTTGATGCCATCTTTGGTGGAGTTCCAGTCTCAGGGATCCTTTTCTCTTACACTCGAATTGTTTCCTCTATTTTGAGAGTCTCATCTTCAAGTGGGAAGCATAAAGCTTTTTCCACCTGTGGCTCTCACCTGTCAGTGGTTTGCTTATTTTATGGAATGGGCCTTGTAGTGTACCTCAGTTCAGCTGTCTCGTCTTCTGCCAGGAAAGGTGCGGTGGCCTCAGTGATGTACTGTGTGGTCACCCCCATGTTGAACCCCTTCATCTACAGTCTGAGGAACAGGGACATCCAAGGAGCCCTGCAGAGGATCCTCAGCAGAACAACCTAATGTCAACACTTGTGCCATCTTTTTGGATGTGTGGGTTAGAAAATACAGCAAAACCAAACATCTGCAACCAGAGATCTTGCCTGTTTGGTTACATAATTTTTGTAGCTCTCATAGGTTTCAATCTGGAGATTTCATATCTGAACATTACTTCCTTTGTCAAATTTTAATGGGATAGTGGGAGTGTTCTGGGATACGTCAGTCTGCATGATCAAATCCCATTACAGCTATGAAGCCTTTTGTAGCTTCTAATCTATGACCCAGGCTTTCTGGTAAAATGCATGAATCTATTTTTACATACTTAGAATCTTCATCCTTTACCATAATTGCTATCTATTACCCAGACCACCGTTGCATCTAACAGAACTGTATACGCAGGTTATGTGTGAGAATCCATGTCACTGGTCCCAAACCTTGACTTCCTATTGGAATCATCTGGGAAGCTTAAAAAATGTTGATGCCTTGGTCCCACCACTACAGATTCTGATTTAATTGGACCAGTATGTGACTTGAGCATAAGATTTTTAAAGCAGCACAGGTGGTTTTAATGTGCAGCCAAGTTGAGAACTACTCATCTTTTTAGACTTTTCCTTCAAAGATTATTTTGTTGTGGGTCTTTTACTTCTCCTGAGCAGATGCTGAAGATCTGAGAGTGATGAGAGCTCACAAGGGGAAAGATATGAAAAGTTACCCCAACAACAGGCAAGTGATTTTTCCCAATATTCTTGATGATATTTCCTCTCATATCTTCTCCCTCTGCATTATGTTGTTGTTAGCAGCACTTGAATTGTCTCCCTGACACATGATGACCCCATGCACAATGGAAGAAAATGCTGACCAGTCTCATACCTTCCCCATAATTGATTGTGGATCACAACCGTGTGATCCATGGGGTTTTCACTGACTGATTTTTGTAAGTAGATTGCCAGGCCTTTCTTGCTAGTTCATCTCAGTCTGGAATCTCTACTGAAAACTGTTGAACATTTTAGCAGCACATAAATCTCTACTGACAGGTGGTAGCTGCACACAAGGTACACTGGTTGGGAATCAAACCTGGTCTTCCACATGGAAGGGGAGAATTCTACCAATGAACCACCACTACCTCTGCCCTGCACACCATAAAGTTGGTCTTGTGTGCTTGTTGACAAGCTATTGCCTCTCTTATCCAGATTCTTTCTTCTATACTTTACTTTGTGATGCTCAGGCGGGAGAGGAGAGGATCTTTAAACCACTGTTTTGATTTCCCATCTGACTTTATTGTTAGGTCTTGCAATAAGGATCAGTAAAGGTCAAGACACCCTAATAAGCCCAACATTTTCCTTACACCTATTTCCTTAAACCTTGATGTGGTAGCTTCTTTCTGCAGTTACTATCCGTGTATTGCTGCATTGCTCCTTTTTGTCTTTTAGTCCTTGTATAGCTATTTTACCAATTTCCTGTATGAAATGTTCGTCATGGTGTTTTCACTTTTCTTTATTGAACCCTGACTGATAAATTGTATTTGGGTAATGAAACTCTGTGTGAAGTGTGTAAAATTGGAACATTACAAAGTGTGCTTAGGAAAAAAATGTGGTTGTAAACAATATGTCTTGGTCAAGGTTGTACCAATGAGGATTAAGGTGGTGGTATCATAAATCCAATTGCTGGTGCTCTTTTGGTGCTCTATTATCATTACTTTACCAAGTCATTATGAAAAAATTCAATGTTACCTTATTTTTTAATAGTCTAGGATTGCAAAGGCTCCTGTCTCGGCTAAAGGTGAGCACTTGACTTTCACTTGTAACAGCTTGATTAACACTTTACTGAGTTACTATGTTTCATTGTCTTTGGGTTTCTTTCTTGTCTACTACATGGGTATGCATTTCTTCTTTAGTGATATTGACATAATTTCCAGGGAAAGCAATTTGGGGGTCTCTGAAAATCTGCCCGATAAATAGCTTACTCTGCCTTTTACCTCTGAGTTAAATCCCCTACAAATTGTCCTGATGAGAAACTTTGACAAAGGAGAACGGACTGCACTTGAAAGAGGAGGAGGCCAGACTAGGTTGTGGGAAGATATAGCTGTCACTAAAAATCATGAAAGTAGTGTTCTGATTCTCTAGTTATGTTTAACTGCAATAAGACTTTATGTGTCCCTTCTACCCTAGAACCAGGTTGCATATCCATTTCTGCAAACCTAAGGATGGCCAAAAAAAATTAATATATCCAAGGTAACATTTCCTTTTGATGTCTCATAGTGCACTTTCCTCAAAGGTAAGATTTTCTTTTTTATGTTTAAACTTCAAGGCTTAAAATGAGTGATACTAGCTGATTAACGCTATGAACGGGGAAAAGAGTAAAAGGAAATATGTCGAGGTTCCTAATGGCTATCAGAAAGTGGTGTACTTATCTTTGATATGGAAGGGGATCCACAGATAACAGAAAGGGTGTGGGATTTGACGACACACCTCCAACCAGATCTTGGCTTATAAACTGGACATTTTTGACAACTCATTGTACCTCATTGAACCTCAGAGTCCTCATCGCCAAATTGAGATTAATAGTGCTAGTCTCCCAAGGTCATTGTGATGACTAAATACAATGTTATTAAGTTTGGATCAAATGGTAGTTTTCCATCATATGGTAGCCCTTAATATGACTTTAAAGAAATTCATTTTAAGTGTGTATTCCAAGAATTCAAAAAGACCTTGATATTACAAACTGTGATTTCAGGCATAATATAAAACATCTTTCTGTTTAATTTCTTCCTCTCTATAGTTGTGATAACAAAAGCACTCACCTGAGAGAGTGATTAAGGGGGCGTAATCAAAAGTACTGTTTAGAAAAGTGTTTAGTACATATAATAGATCAATAAGTGAACACTAACATAGATAGGCCAATAGAAATTTTCAACTAATGGGTTTGGAAGGGAAAATAATTAATTTTCAACATTACCTCCACCAACTCATTAGCTTGTGGACTGGGACTTGTTATTAAGGTCTCATAGTATCCAGTTCTTAATTTTAAATGATACTTAGCTTACAACTTTGTAAGTATTAAACGGGTAATGTATATGCATGGTTAGTAAATATAGATATCATTCCATTGTCATCTACTCTATGGCTGATGTCATTCAAATAAATTATATGAACTGTAAGTGTGGTTTATCCTGGCTACATTACAGGCTATTATAATTTATCTTTACACAATAAGACCTTGAATAGTTCAAGGGCAGAAACTGTATGTCATTTATCTACATACTCAAAATATTACACAGTGAGGCCAGAGATTATTCCTATCTCTATTTTGTACTATGTTGAATAAAATATTCACTATCTTATAAGAAAAGTTGAAGACATTTTGAATCAATACATCCAGTATTTTCCTTCCCCCCTGGAGCAGTGTACACTTCATAGAGATCTTTAAGAACTCCTGAAGGAAGAAATGTGTAGTTTGTTTGTTTTTATTATTATGGATATTTGATGGGATCTATTATTCCATTTAGTTGTATGTGCAAGAGTAAGAGTCATTGAACAAAAGAGTAGGTTTTGATACATTCTCTATATAAAACAGGGATAAAAAATTGAGGGTAGATTTTCCTCAAGTGTACATCAAAACAGGATGCAGGAAGATGATAGTCTTTATGTTTCTTTTAAGGATAGTCACCATGTGAGAGGAACTGGGAAAAGCACAAAGCAAATCTCATTTTTTACCACAAGAACACAACTATCTTTGCTTTTCATACACCTGTCCTCTACACTCATCTTTGGAAGTGACTCTAGAATATGATACCCTCTTTGTTGTTATTAGTTGCCATCAAGTCAACTCCAACTAGTAGCAAACTTTTATACAACAGAAGAAAACATTGTCTGGTCCTGCACTGTCCTTACAATCTTTGGTGTGTGTGATATGTTTAGAGCCCAATGTTGCAGCCACTGTGTCAATCCATCTCATGGAGATTTTCTCTAATAATCTCTACACGCTACCCATATGAAATGACTTCAGTTTAATATTAAAATTTTGCTGCCGTCCAAGCTTTCTAAAAGGTCTCGACATCTAGCCTCTCCTTCTCCAATATGCCTCTCCACACTTGCCATTTGGTCATTTGGTATCCAAAAAGATCTCTCTACCATGTATCTACACACAGGTAAATAGCATCCTTTTCTACATATCCAATTGATTGGCTATATATTCAAGTTTTCCTCACATCAGTTATTGACATACTTATCTTCATTTCCTCAGCAAAGAGATCTCTGAGCCAGGAGGGCCACATAAGTAGGATGTAAAAGTGCAACAGACCATTATTCCCATAACCTGACTTTATCTACTAGGAAAAATTAAAACCAAACAAACAAAAAAACCACTAAATAAGACAAAAGGACATTTTATTAAAGACTTCAACAGTTCTGATCACAAAGAATCGAAAGAAAATTTTATTCTGGAGTGAAGTGAGCCAGCCCTTTTTGTTGTTGTTGTTGTTAGTTGCTATCTAGTCAGCTCTGATCGTAGTGGACTTATGTATAACAGATCAAAACGTTGCTTGCTCCTGCGCCATCTTCATCATCATTATGTTTGAGTCCATTGTTTTGGCTATTGCATCAACCTTCCTAAAACCAAAAAAAGAACCTCTTTGCTGTTGAGTTGATTCTGACTAGAGTAGAACTGCCCTATAGGGTTTCCAAGGAGCAGCTGGTGGATTCGAAATGCCGACTTTTTGGTTATCAGCCAAGCTCTTAACCACTGAAGGACCAAGGCTCCTAGTCCGTCTGAATCAGGAAGCTCTGCTGAAATCTGTGCACCATGAGTGACCCTGCTGATATTTTAAATACTGGTGGGATAGCTCCCAGCACCATAGCAACATGCAAGCTACCATAGTATGACAAACTGACAAATGGGTGGTGGGAGCCCTTTCCAGTTAAGTAGAAATCAGAAGCCACTGGGAATATTTGTTGAATTGGGGAACAAAATGGGTGCAACTTGTCATGGTGTCTCTGGAAGGGTTCTGCTAATACAACGGATACCACGGAGCCACCATCTACTGCATAGCCAGGAGCAGCATGGTGGAGTCTGCAGAAATATCCAATGCAGAAGTAGATGTGCCCATCTTCCAGTTCTTCCTTAGGTGAGTTTTGTTGAGAAGATATGATGTGATGGGCTAAAAAGATGGGATGTGACTATGCTGGGCTTAGAACATAACATCATAATAGAAGACAAGGCCTGTGTAGTGTGCACTACCTAAAATTTTCACAATGATTCTTGCCTCCTAGTGTTTAACCCATGGAATATTCTTCTCCCCACAGTGTAGTCCAGATCTAGTGACACACTTAAAAGAACAGAATATGGCAAAAGAAATGGGGTGTGACTTCCAAGATTACAGTGCAAAAGGACTCTGGCATTCATCTTCCTAGAATTCTGTTGATCCCTTGCTGACACACTTGGATGAAAGCCAATTGCCATGTTTAGAACTACCCCATAAAGAGGTCCATGTGGCAAGGAACTTAGGAAGACCTCTGGTCAATAGCTTCTGAGGAATTGAATCCTGCCATAGCCATGCGAATTACCTTGGAAGTGGATCGTTTCCCAGTCAAGCCTTGAGATGACCAAAGTCACCTGGGAAACACCTTCATTGCAGCCTAGTAGAACCCTGAAGATTTCAGACAAAGTCTGAAGTAACCAAAAAAGTATGCGAAAACTTTGTTTCTAATATACCAACATACATCAACTAAAGAGAAAAGTTAGAACTAGCACTGTCATTCAAATTCACAAAAAATGTAAATTTTCAATGCATAAAATCCCATAACCCAAGAAAAGGCTATGGGAAGGAAAATAGGATATTCTCCTTAGAGACACAAATCTTGAAAGAGATACGGAAATAGTATCAAATTCTTGGTTTAGAAATTGTAATTCTCCCAAAATTACCTGATGAATTCAGTACATTTGCTGATATCAAAGTAACTCATTGATTCTTTCAATTAGAAAAAAGTGTCTGAATTTCATGTTATGATCACTGAAATTTACAAGTCAGAGGTGAGAATACCTGTGTTTTTCCTCCTGAGATTAGGAATGCCCAGACTATTCCAGGACATTCATTTTTCTCCTCCCTCATTCATTAATTTAACAAGCCTAGGAGATTGGGATACCATAGATTAATTAGGCTAATTATGAGCTCTGTGAGTTGCATTCTTAAAGCCATACATTGTAAATGATTAGCCTGTGTCTCCAGCCCTTAGTGTCTGTCCCAGCCCAGCAGGCTGCATATGTGTGTCTTCCTCCCATTGTCATCGTTCACCTCAGGAGGCCCATGTTTGTGTCTGTCTTCCTGTCAGTCCTGAGGAAGGATCCTCAGCCTTCATCTCACCAGGCAGGAGAGGGGCAGTGGATCCACACTGTTTGACCATGACCCATCAGAGACACCATGCAACCCAGTGAGTGCTGAGGGAGACAGAAAGGCAGGAAGGACTGTCAAGAGTGTTGCTTCCTTATCATCAGGACCAACACCACAGCTGGGATAATAAGAAGGGAAGCCAAACTGGAAAGTTTCAACCAAGAGGTTTATGAAGTTTATGTCCTTTCTACTGCTGGGGATCTGAGGACTCACATTCAGAGCCCTGCGCTCCTCCACCACTATTTCCAGCTTCCATAGGCATTGCTCCCACCAGAGCAGGAAGTGAATCCATCTAAACTGTCAGTGGTTAAGAACAGGCTGTTAAGCAAAAAGTGGGGCAGTTTGAATCCACCAGCTGCTCCTTCAAAACCCTGTGGGGCAGTTCAACTCAGTCCTATAGGGTCACTATGAGTTGGAATCAAATTGACTACAAAGTGTTTTTTTATTTTATTTTATTTTAAATTGTTCCCTAAGAACTTCTAAATTATCGTGAAATTGAGGATAATGACGATGATGTTGATGATGACAGTAACTATAATATCGCCAAACTGTACTGAGAGTTTCCTGGTGCCAAGATCTGAGTTTTGTGTTTTGTAGCTTTTTAAATTTCACTTACACAATTTATCCCCAAGATATAGGTGCAGAGATTATTATTATTTTATAGGTGAGAAATGGATCTCAGCTATTTTATGTATTTTAATCAAGTCTTGGTGTAGAATGGAGTGAACCTATGTCTGAACCTGGGCAGTGAGACTCCATTTGTAGGGCACCTAGCCAATATTCTAACCTGTTAACACAATCTGCTGTTTCTCTACATGGATAACCCCAGGTAGAGTGCTTGCAGGGAAATGACAGAGTCTCACTCATTTCTGCTTCCCTAAAGCCTACAAAAACCCCCAATGGGATGGACTGACAAAGTAGCTGCAACAATGGGCTCAAACATAACAATGATTGTGAGGATGGTGCAGGATCGGGTAGGGTTTTGGTCTCTTGTATACGTTGGGCCAATTCAGTGACATGTAACAACAGCAACATAGCCTACACCACACTTGGCACAGTGTAGACAATCAAAACAAGAAATTTTTGTTAAATATTGATTTCATTTTTAGGTTCATAGGAGCAAAGTGTAGTGAATATGTTGTCCACATACTGGGTGCTTTTTGCCTGTGCTTTCCTCCCTTCCAGGGGTGTCCAGTAGGACTAGAGAGATGAATGAGACTCAGCACTCTACAGAGTCAGGATGGACTCTAGCTCTCCCAGAATTTGGCTCAGATGTTGAGGCTGATGAGACCACACACACATACACACACTGAGGGTAGATAAAAAGGCTTATTACTGAAAAAGGAGATTGTCTAGAGAGACCTTGGCAGGTTCCCAAGATGGTCTAAATGTGGCTTGAAAGAGCAAAGAAAGTGCGTGGTAAGGGATTTTTTTTGTGGTTAGGAGGTGGATCTGGTCTGTGGGTTCTAGCACATCAGCAGGAGCTCAGTTTGAGTCTACTGCTGGCGCCAAGAGAGAGTGCACTTTGGGTGTCCTGTGAGCTTGCCCAGATGTGGGCAGAAGCCAGAGAGGGTGAGGTTTAAGAGCTGTCAACAGTGGAACATCCAAACAAATGGGGGCAGATTTGTTATTGCATAGCTCTTATGGGGTGTTTATAAATAGTCCAATCAAAGGAATTTTTTGGGTGTGTGGGAGGGAAAATGTTAATACATTTTCCATGTCAATAAACAAATTTAAATACAGTATGTTTTGAAAGCTTAAAGAAGGTCAAAGGAATTTATTGCATTGAATTTTGATAAAATATATTTTAGAGCATTTTAGTGTCCTTTAATTAGACTGATTTTATTCTTAAAGGGAAAAAGATCTTTCTTATTCCATAAATTTCCTTTATTAAGAAGGCATGACATTTTACTGTCCATATGGATTTGGTGTCTCTAGATGTCTTTGCTCTTTTAACATTCTGCAGTTGCATGTCTTTAAAGCAGGCGTGGATAGAAAAGGATGAATAGCAGGGGAATCAATGGGAAAGAGTTCTAGGAAGACTGGGTTTGCCACAACTGAGAAATGTTGCTGAAGGTGGTGTATAGTCCTTCAGTATGAAAGCTTTACTTGTGACTGATCTGAACTAAAAATAGAAACAGAGCTGGGTGCTCATTTACTTGTTTCCTTTTACCAATCCTTTACTTTCTTTCCCAAATTGTGTCTCTGCTACATGGAACCACAGAATCTTACATGTGTCTCTGAATTCCTCCTGCTGGGCCTCTCAGAGGATCCAGGACAGCAGCCTCTCCTCTTTGGAATGTTCCTGTCCATGTACCTGGTCACAGTGGCTGGGAACTTGCTTATTATCCTGGCCATGATCTCTGACCCCCATCTCCACACCCTCATGTACTTCTTCCTCTCCAACCTGTCCTTAGCTGACATTGGTTTTACCTCCACCACAGTCCCAAAGACGCTTGTGAATACTCATACGTACCAGAGAGATATCTCTTATGTAGGCTGCCTGAGTCAGTTGTCTTTTTTATATCTTTTTGCATGTCTGGACAGTCTACTCCTGATGGTGATGGCCTATGACTGGTTTGTGGTAATCTGTCATCCCCTATGCTACCCAGTCATCATGAGCCCCCGTCTATGTGGCTTGCTGGTCCTGGTGTCAATTTTCATCAGCTTTTTTGACTCCCAGCTACACTGCATGATGGTGTCACAACTTACCTTCTGCATGATGTGGAAATCCCTAATTTCTTCTGTGACCCTCCTCAACTTTTCAACCTTGCCTGTTCTAACACCTCCACCAACACCATGTTAATGTATTTAGTTGGGGCCATCTTTGCCGGTATTCCAAACTCAGGGATCCTTTTCTCTTATACTCAAATTATATCCTCCATTCTGAGAGTCCCATCATCAGGTGGGAAGTATAAAGCTTTTTTCACTTGTGGCTCTCACCTGTCGGTTGTTAGCTTCTTTTATGGAATGGCCTCTGGAGTATACCTGAGCTCAACTGTCTCTTCTCTCAGGAAGGGTGCAGCGGCCTCACTGATGTTCACTGTTGTCACCCTCATGCTGAACCCTTTCATCTACAGCCTGAGGAACACAGACATCAAGAGAGCTCTGCAGAGACTCCTCAACAGAATATCATAATTTGAAGACCTGTGACTTTTTTTTTATTGGTGTGTGTGCTTTATCTGGCAGCAAAACCAAACGTGGTGCTGGAATACATGCTCCTTTGGTCACATAATTTGTGTAGCTCCCATGGATTTCATTCCTCTTGATGTTTCATGTTAGAATATTGTATTGCTTCTTTGCTACACTTTTGGGAATTGGGTGATGTTTGCCAATCTCTTGTACATTGTAAAATCTGTCCAATTGAATCCTATAACACCCATAGAACTTTCTGTATTTATCCTCTATGACACAGGAATCCTGGTTAAGTGCACGGGTCTCTTAAAAAAAAACCACAACAATCCTCTACCCTTTCCACAGTTCACGCCTGTGTCTATACAACTTTTATATCTCTTTTATTTATTTATAGAATTTAAGTGTGATAATGCTTATTACTGGCCCTCAATTCTGGCTTCATATTGGAATCATCTGATGACCATTAAAAATACTCATGCCTAATCCCTTAAATAAATAACTGTATGAAACCAAACCATCAACATTTACCCTAAAACAATGATGAGAAGGCAAGGAGGGGAAGGGAATTTAGATCAACAGAAACAGAACAAAGAGAGTGGAAATAATGAGAATATTGACATATGAAAAATGTAACCAGTGTCATGGAAAACACTGTATAAAAATTTTAAAATAGGAACAAAATTTGCTATGTAAACTTTCACCTAAACCACAATAAAATATTTAAAAAAAATACTCATGCCTGAGTTCCAACACCAGAGAGTCTGATTTATTTAGAATGGGGTGCAGGGTAAGTCAGAGGATTCTTCAAAGCACCCTGGCAGGTATTAGTGGGCAGCCAAGGTTGAAGACTACTGATTCAGTGAAAACAATTGCTCGAGAAATGACTAATATGTCTTGGGTCCTTTAGTCCTCATGAAAAGATGCTGGAGATCTTAAAGTGATCAGAGCTCACAAGGGAGAAGATATGAGAGAACTTACCCTAGCAACAGGCAATATGGTTTTTCCCAATATTCCTGGTAGTATTTCTCCATATATCTTGTCCCTCTATACCATAGACCAGGTCATATGTGCTGGTTATTGAGCTCTTGTCTCTCTGCTCCAAACTCCCCTTTCTATACTACATTTTGTGATGCCAGTTTAGAAATCCTTACGTCATCACTCTGATTTTCCATCTGGCTCTCTTGTCAGTTTCTTCCAATAGTTGTCCATAGAGATCACCGCCCACCCTTCCTCCCCAGTAAGCCTAAATTTTTTACTTTTCTCCTTGTCCTTTGGTGTGGTAGCTACTTCCTGCAGGTAGCATCTCTCGGTTGCCACTTTTTTTCTTTTACGCCTTTCATTCTTTCAATAACTATTTAACTAATTACCTATATTAAGAATTCTTAATGTAAATAACTAGTGTTGTTTCTTGCTTCTTGACTGATAAATCGTAACATGGGAATAAAGATATATTGTCATGTGTCTGCAACTGGAAACTTACAAATGTGCTCAGGAAAAAGTTTGGTTGTAAATCATATGCCTTAGTCAAGGGTGTAAAATTGAAGTTGAAGGTGGAGATATCATATTTCCAGTTGTTATGTGACTCTAATGGTGCCTGAGAATCATTAAGTCACTCAAGTCATTATGAATAAATTTAACTTTATCTGTTTTTGATTACTCTAAGGTACAAAGGGTCATGTCCTCAGCAAGGAGGTGATCTTTCATCTCTGTAGTTGTAGCCTGCTTGGAATTCCACTTTGTAACCAAGCTTCATTGTTTTCTGTCTTGAAAAATCTGTCCTGGGGCTCCTTCTCTCTTTCTTAGAGATGCCATACATAGCTCCTGATGCAGCAATGTGGGTTCTGAAAACCAGTGCAGTCACTAGTTTAAATTACTGTACGTCTTACCTCTAAGCTGAATCTACAGTCAACTTCACTGATGAAATACTCAACATGTGCTTTAAGGTGGATGCCTGCCAGAAGGCCTTACGATTTTATCTTTGCACAGTAAGACCTTGAGCAGTTTTAGGGAAGGGACTAAATATCATTGGTCTCTATACTCAAAAGCTCGCTTAATTAGGGCATAGACTGGGTACATCTACACTTTGTTTAATATTGAATAAGTTATTCACTGACTCACAAGAAAAGTGAAGACATTTTGATATCAATACATCCAGTATTGGATGGTCTACTAGCCCTTCTATATAGATTTCTATTAACTCCTGATATAATAAATGTATGTCTTGTTCTTTTTTATTATTATGAACTTTCAATGACATAATTTTTTTTCAATTTAACAGTATATGCAAGACTAAAAACCATAGAATAATGGGCGGATTTTGATAAGTTCTACAAATTACACCAGCACCACCACCGTTTTTCAATGAGTAGATTCCGACTCACGTGACCCATGTATCTCAGAGTAGAACCATACTCCATAGAGTTTTCAATTGCTAATTTTTTGGAAGTAACGTCTTTAGGCCTTTCTTCCAAGGCACCTCTGGGTGACACTGAAATCCAACCCTGAAGTTAAAAACAGAGCATGTCAACTGTGTGTACCACCCAAAGACTCCAAACTGATCATTAAAAAAAAAAAAAAGAAAAAAGAAAAAACCAAACCCATTGCCATCGAGTTGATTCTGACTCATAGCGACCCACAGAGTTTCCAAGAGCACCTGGTGGATTCAAACTACCAACCTTTCTGTTAGCAGCTGAACTCTTAACCACTAAGCCTCGAGTGGGGTGATAATAATAATGGTGAGGATGATAATGTTACTACATTATCAGGAACCTTTACTGAGGGCTTCATTGTGCCAGGCTCTGAGCTAAAACATCCATGTAACTTATTTTCTTGCATCTGCACCATCACCTTCCAAAAAGAGCAACACACATTATTGTCATTTTACAAATGAGGACAGGAGCACAGACTTTTTATGTAACCTGTACCAGGTCTTGGGCTAGAAAGGGGTGAAGCCAGGTTTGAATCTGCACAGTCTGACTCCAGACACAGGACACTGGGCCATATTCTGCCCTATCCAGCTACCTTTCATTTCTCTTTGGTCATTTCAAGCTATTCATTGTGGTTTCCGGAGGGTGCCCCATGCTGTATCAACTATAGGGAGGATATCTGAGGACACGGGTGTGAATAACAGAAAGAGTTGGCAGATGATAATTCTGGGCAGACATCTCTCTTGCCCCTGCTCCTGAATTTAGCTATCTACTTCTTCTCTTCTTTAAATTTAGCCCCTCTCAAATCAAAGGGAGACACATCTCAGAGTTTTCTGCAATTCAGATTTCTAGTTGGGAAACTGGAATCACTTAAAAGGTACATCTTAGGAATACCTTTAATTAAAATCTCTGGACCTCTGCTTAAAACTTCCTGGAGTGTAGAGCAACAGAGTAAAGAAATTTAGTGCATGTGCCTCAGAGACTGCCGACTTAATTTTGAATTCTGTTTGCTCTATTTGCAAAATATGTGCCATGGGGCAAGTCCTTAGTATCTCTGGACCTCTGCATTGTCATCTGAGTTGATGTCTAGTTGGTACAACTTCAGTGAATAATTATTACATAGAAAACGATTACTACGTTTATGATTTTATATATGATAGATGCAGGTAGTAATAGTAAAATAAAATTTAGACTAATGGCCTTGAGCTTATGGCCTTAAGAACTCAATGCCCAGAGCTCATAATTAGCCAAAAGGGTCCACGTAATCACAGTCTCTAAGGACTTGTTAATAATAATGGATGAGGAAGAAGAGAAAAATGAATGTCCTTTTCTCAGGGCGAACTTGCCTATCCTTTTTACTTCCAAGTTGCAGAGAGCTTTAAATATTGTTATTATTTATATTATTAGGCCAAGATTCATACTGTTCGACTGAAGTATTTTGTGATCTGAAGGATTAGTTTTCCCTGGATCCCTAATAGAACATTTTATTTTCATTTTTATACAATTAGATATCAAATGTTTGGAAGGAAACAACCGAGGTTCATTCATTTATGATTCCCCAAAGCCTATCCTGTGCTTGGCACAGAGTAGGCTACAATAAATATGGAATAGGTGCTTCCTTGGTTCACGGAAGCAGAGGGTAGGCTATATGGAATTCACATATTGAACTTTCATCCATCTAATGATGCATTGATTTTTACACTTCAAACAACTATGCTCCAAGCACACATCATATGGAAATTCTCACTTGTGTGATGTGAAGAGTGGTACAAGAATTTTCACAGGATTGTCAAAATAAGAAATGGACAAATAAGATGATGTGCCTCTCTCGATAATACCATGCATCATTTAAAGTGTTTAAAAGAGATGTGTGTACTTCACAGGGATACTTACAACCCAATAGTGTAGTAAATGGGGACTCTTGGGTGACAATGTGTGTAGTATGATACTATTCAGGTACATTTTTAGAAAAATGTTTATGGATACATAAGTCAATACTAAATATTATGGAAACATTGAATGAAAATGTACCCAGCAAATATGTGACAGTGCTTGCCTTTGACAGATGACTATGTAGAGGAATGGAATTATGCAGGGATAGCTAGTTTATTCAAGTTTTCATTGGTAATATTTTAAGTGCCTGTAAAAGTTGGACTCTGAAGTAAATACTATTGAACATTTCTATTTTTAATACAACACTAATATAATACAGGGAGTGGGTATTAATGATAAAAATAACAGGTAACATTAGTGGAGTGCTTACTAATTGCCTGGCAATATTCTAAAGTTATGGTTCTCAGTCCTGGCTGGACATTAGGATGACCAAGGGATTCACATGCAGAGAATCTGGTTTAATTAGTTCTTGGCTGTGGGCAGTTCATTATTATATTTTAAAAGATCCATAATTACAATGATCAACTAGCATTGAGAACCACCAGTCTAAGCACTTTGTATGTATTTAATTTCTTACAACAACCCCAAAAGTTAAGTTCAACTAAGATTCACGTTTTTATCAATGTGCAAACTACCCATGTGTTTTTCATATTATTCTCTGCTATTTTCACTTTTTTATTTTCCAAAATTAAATCATATTGTGACATTCCAAGGAAAATGAAGACCTGAATTGCCATCAAGGAGCTGAAATGAGAAGAATTGCAATCTCCCTGTCAGGGAGGATTGGCTTGAAAAGCTCTTAAATAAGCACAAGATAGTTGGGTTTCAGATATGACTTCGGGACCTCCCTGATCTAAATACCTCAACTGTACATAAGAGGGTTGATTTGATGAAAAAACAAGAATTTACAAATATTTAGGATGATGAGTGCATTTAAAACACTTTCTGAAGCCAATACAGAATGGGAAGAAAATAAAGATAAAGTGAACTCAGCACCAGATTTCCCTGAGATGGTTTAGCATTGATACAAATAAATTTCATAAAATGATAAGTAGGAAAACAATGTTTCTTAAAGGTAAATTATTGTTTACTCATTGATATATTGTATATTCATGCCATCTTTGAGTTCAACGATGCTATATGATTTTGTACTTTTATAAAATACACATTTATCAAAATTTTATGTCCACCAAAGCTAAGGATTAGGATTTATATTTGAAAGATTTTTAAAGACAACCCACATATTTGAGTGAGTACTTATCTCTACGGAAGACGAATGTCAGAAATCCAAAGAGTGATGAAAACTCATGAAGACAGCATCATCAGACCCTGTTCTGCTGTGCCATAAATGCAGTGCAACATGACAAATCTGCAATGCACTTCCAGGTTGTACCTGATTTCTAGAGAGCCAGAAGGCCATTAGGAAAACGGCATCAATAACAAATATGGATTCCTCCATGAACATCACATCCTTCCAGTCAGAGCCTGAACACAATATAGCACATGAAAAGCAGATTTTATTACACACAATAAGAAGGGGACAGTATACAACAGGAGAGCAGTCGCTCTTGGTGCAAAAGCAGTTCAGGCAGAGATGACAACTTTTCCATGCACAGCCCATTTTGTGTCATAGGTGAGATGAATAAACAGAATATAATGCCTATCCCCCCAACTTCTGGAAATTATCCCAGTGGATATACATTTTTCCATGTCTGCCCTCCACCTGCTCCTCACTTGGCATCATAGCTAAGGGACACATTGGGAACCTATCTATTGTCAGTCTCCTGGGAGCCTACCTTCTGCTGGTCTCGAGTTGGACAGTTATGTCCACTTAAGTCATAGCTTAAAAGCTATACATACTGCCCATTACCATTGTAGCTGAGGAGACGGAGAAAATTCCCTCCCCCAGCTATTTTATATCCCTACCCTGTATGACCTCTTAGAGATTTTTCCTGTCTGACCACTCAAGGAGGAGGTGCTCAGTCACCTTGGCCCCTCGCCCGGGCTATATCTCTTTAACCCCGCTGACTTTTAGACAAAGCTTTATACTAAGTGGATGGTGGTGTGATGGTTTGTTCCTGAAGCCCAAAGATGCTAATAGGGGAGGAACAGGGAAAACCATAAGTGCCAGGCTCATCCAAATGACTGCCTACTCACAACCTGTGAAGAAAATAGTCCTACAAAAATGATGTCTGATTAGTAACACTTTATTTTAATTTAGAATCCAGTTAATGTGGTATATTATCTCTTATTGGGTGTTTATAAATATTCCAAATCAGAAAATATATTGTACTGCATTTGTATAAAATAAAGCATATTTGACTGTGTTTTTGTTGTTAGCTCTCGACTCATGGAGATCACACCCACAACAGAAGGAAATGCTGTCTAGTTCTGCGTCATCCCCGTGATCAGTTGCAGATCAGACTGTTGTGATCCATAGGATTTCCACTGGCTGATTTTGGAAGTTGATTGCCTGGATTTCCTTCGTCCTCTGTTTTAGTCTGGAAGCCCAGGGAAATCTGTTCAGCATCATAGCAACACTCAAGCTTCCACTTTCATTTGGGTGGTTGCTTCACATGACGTACATTGGCTAAGAATTTCAACTGGGTCTCCCACATCAAAAGTGAGAATTTGACCACTGAAACACCAAAGCCCTCCTTGACTGCTGCATAGTGTCCTCTAATTGACTTTTTTTCCTAAAGAGAAAACGATAGTAAATCTTCCCTGTATTTCCCTCATAAAGATATTTTACTGTCTTTCTGGATTTGTTATCTGAAAATGCCCTTAGTATTCTAATATTCTTTGGCCCAGTGTCCCTATACTGGATGTTTATCTAAACAGACGAGTAGAGCAGAAACTAATGAGGAAAGAGTTCTGAGAAGAATGGGTTTGTCACAACTGAGAAACATTGCTGAAGGACATTATGGTCATCAAATTTGAGTGCTTTACTTATGAATTGCTTGAATCCAAAATATACACTGAGTGCTGGGTTCCTGTATACTTGCTTCCTTCTTTATAACCCTCTTTTCTTTTCCTAAAGCTATCTCAGCTAGGATGGTCTCTTCAGAAATAGAAATCTTAAATGTCGCATGAAAATGGTATTGGATTCTCAGTATAGAAATTCTCTTTCTCACTGAATCAGTTGATCAATTTACTGCATTTGTTGATGTCAAAGTCACTCACTGATCCTTCAAATGAGGAAAAAAAAAGAGTCTGAACTTCATATTAAGATTCCTGCAATTTACCAGACTGAAGTGAGAATACAAGTTTGATTTCTCCTGAGAAGTGTCAGGGCCCTGACCCTTCCAGGACATTCACTTTTTTCCTCCATCATCCTTTAACTTAACAAGCCTTCAGAGATTGGGAGAACATAGATCAGTTAGGCTAATTAGGAGCTCTGAGTTGCATTCTCAATACCATTCGACAATAAATGACTAGCCTCTGTCTCCAGCCATTCAGAGTGCCCATCCCAGTCCAGCAGGCTTCATATGTGTGTATCTTCTTCCCAGAATCATCGTCCACATCAGGACATGCAGCCTGAGTCTGTTTTCCTGCCAGTCCTGAGGAAGGAGCCTCAGCCCTCATCATCCACCAGGCAAGGGAGGAGCAACAGATTCACACTCCTTGGCCATGCCCCAGCAGAGACACCATGAAACCCAGTGAGTGCTGAGGGAGATAGGAATGCAGCAGGGACTGTCAAGAGCATTGTTTTTCATCATCAAGACCAACAGCACAATTGGGATAGTCAGGATGGAGGACCCAGAATAAAATATTTCAGCTAAGTGGCTTATGAAGTTTATGTTCTTAGTACTGTGGGTATCTGAGGACTTCGTTCAGACTTCTGCTCTTCTCTAAGACCATTTCTAGCTTCCATAGGCATTGCCAACACAGAGCAGGAAATAAGTCCCTCTAAACTGTCCCCTAACCCAAAACCCTTTGCTGTCGAGTTGATTCTGACTTATAGTGACCCTAAAGGACAGGCTAGAACTGCCTCATAGGGTTTCCAAGGAGCTTCTAGTGGATTTGAAAAGCTGAACTTTTGGTTAGCAGCCGTAACTCTTAACTACTATGCCACCAGGGTTGTTGTTCTGCCTTGAAGCCATCAGTGACAGGAGGATGTCCCCTCAAGCTACTACGGGATGCTTAGTAATACTGGGCTGCTCAGCAGCAGGAGGGCCTGCAGGTGGTTTGGCAGGGGGCAGGCTGGCAGCGGGCAGCCAGCAGCATGGGGCCTGCGCAGCTATGGGCTGGCAGCAGGTGGAGGCCCCGCAGCAGGGCCAGCAGACCACAGCCGTGTGGGATGTGGGGCAGCAGGTGCTGGGCCAGCAACAGCTTTCCTGCAGGCAGCATGGGTCACAGCAGATGGGACTGTGGCAGGACTCACAGATGGTGTGTGTGCAGCGTGGCACACAGGTCTTGGGGTGGCACACAGTGGTCTGGCAGGACACGGGCTGGCAGCAGCAGGGGTCTTGGCAGCAGGAAGGCTGGAAGCAGCCTCCCCTGAAGTTCAGGGAGGAGAAGGCAGAGCCATAACAGGAGATGGTCATGGTGGTATGTGGGGCTGGTCTGGATGGGGCTGTTGAGGGCAGGTGGGTTTTCTCAAGGGTAAATATCTTCCTCTCCCGCTGGGCCCTTTGTACACCCTGACCAGGTGCTGATAACCTCCAGGACACAAGGTCATTTCCCTGTTTGTGTTTATTTGTTCTGAAATGACACCGTCAGTTTATTAAGTTCTCCAAACATTTTTAGGCACACAGGTACTCATAAAAGACCATTAGTTTTCCTTATTTAATGAATACTCATTATATTTTCCAATTTATGGTTCAAATGTGAAGTTAATGACCCTAAATGATGATGAAGTTGAGAATTATGATAATGATGATGATGATGACTGTAACTATAGTATCCCCAATCTGTATTGAAGGTTTCCTGGTGCCAAGCTCTGAGCTATGTGTTATGTAACTTTTTTCATTTCATCTGCACAATCATCCCCAAGATATAGGTGCAAAGATTATTATTATTTTATAGATGAGGAATGTAGCACAGCAACTTTATGTATTTTAATCAATTTTTGGTGTAGAAAGGGGTGAATCCAGGTTTGAATCTGGGCATTGAGATTCCATTCACAAGATGCCACAGTCAGTTGTGGATCAGACCACAGTGATCCATCGGGTTTTCACTGGCTAATTTTTTAATCCTCCACTGAAACTTGCTCAGTATCATAGCAACACACAAGCCTCCACCCAGTGACGAGTTGTTGATGTGCATGAGGTGTATTGGCTGAGAATCAACCCAGTCTTCTGCATGAAAAGTAAGAATTCTAACCACTGAACCACCACTGCCTCTTATAACTAGGCCAAAAACCAAACCCATTGCTATCAAGTTGATTCCAACTCATAGTGACACTACAGGACGGAGTACAACTGTCCCATAGGGTTTCCAAGGGTGTAATCTTTACGGAAGTAGACTGCCTCATCATTCTCCTGTGGAGTGGCTGGTGGGTTTAAACTGCCAAATTTGCTTAGCAGCCAAGTGCTTAAACACTACAATACCAGGGCTCCTTATCGCTGGGCACCTACCCAATATTCTAACCTGTCATCCCAATGCTATTTCTCCTCCTTAGTCACCCCAGGTAAAGTGCTCTGAGGAAAAATGATCAAGTCTCACTCTTTTACTTCCCTAGAGCCTACACCAACTTGGTACAGCATAGGCCACCAAAACAAAATCTCTCTGTTAAATATATTTGATTATTGTTTTTAGATCCCAGGAACAAAGAATAATCACTGTGGCTTACACACACTGGGTGCTTTTCTGCCTGTGCTTTCCTCCCTTCCCAGGATGTCCAGTAGGACTGGAGAGATTAATGGGACTCAGTTGTTTCCCTCTAGGCTCTCTGCATGGATTACAAGGAAAGAGAAATGGAAGGTTAGAGTATTGGCTAAGTGCCTGTGAATGGAGTCTCACTGCTTGGATAAATAAATAAGATAAAACAGGGCTTGTGTGTGTCTATATCATGAATTTTCTATGCTACCTATCATTTTCTATTTAATAGGATTGACATTATATTTAATAATTGGGTAGATTTTCATAAAAATGGAAACAGAAAAAGAAGAGGGAGAAAGAGAAGGGGAAGAAGAATCTTATTATGTGGACTGAGAGAGACATGGTTTAGGATCTCCATTTATTCATGCTTGAGTTTCTTGACATAAAATAGGCTTTAACCTCTCTACCATATAATTGAGAATAAAGTGACTGAATCTTTCATGGCATTGTATTTCATCAATAAACCAGCTACTCTGATAATGGTTCCAACTCTTGTTAGAAAACCATGATTGAATATTAAGAGCCTAAATTCCAGTGGATGAAAGATATGGAACTCTGACCTTGTTCCCAGGCTCTATCCCCTCCACCATGGTTGAATGAGTGTTTTTCTTGCTGCACCTGCTTGTTCAATATAGTAAACAGAGGCAGAAGCATCAGTTCCTCCTCTTGGGATTTGATGAGTTCATCAGGAATATGTTTAATGAGGCCATGGTTTATAGGAGTCTTTGTGGCATGGATATTGTGACCACTGTGTTTTCCATGACTAGAAATTAATTTTACAACCCATTTTGGAAATTTTGAATATGGAAATATTGTTCCCTATAGAAATGGGGATTTTGTGTGGCGCTATCATGGAACGATGAGTATTACTACCTACAGTTCAGGGATATTTGTCATTCTATACCTTGTGGCACAGTGGTTATGCACTTGGCTGCTAACAAAAGGTTGGTGATTCCAACCCACTAGCTGCTCTGTGGAAGAAACTTGTAGTAGTCTGCTTTCATAAACATTACAGCTTTGAAAACCATATGGAGCAGTTATACTCTGTCCTATAGGGTCACTAGGAGTTGGAATTGACTCAACAGCAAGGGGTTATGTCTTCACAATAAGAACATGTAGTTGACTTTCTATTGGGAAAGCAAATGTTGACAATTAATAGAGAAATTGAACACACATTGTCACAACTCAAACAACTATCAGTCATTCATATATCTTACAGAAATTCTCATTTGTGTGAATGGAGAGAGGCATAAGAATTTTCATAGGATTGTCCTAATAAGAAATTGAAAAATAAAATGAAGTTCATCCCCTAGATTATACTATGTATTATTTAAACTAGATTTAACCAGATGAATGTACTTCACAGAGAGACTTAAATACAATGTTGTAGTAAATGATATTTCAAAGACAACATGCATAGTATGATACTATTTAGGTAAGTTTTTACGAAAACTGTTTATGGATATATAAACAGATGCTAACATTATGGAAACATTTTCAGGTAAATATTCCCCTGAAATTCATGTCAGTGGTTGCCTTGGGGGACGGATGTTCCAGAGAATGAGATCAGCAGGGATAGGTGGAAACTTAAATGTTAATGGGGGATATTTTAAATCTCTATGAAGTATGAGTTCTGAAGTAAATATTATTAAACATTTACATATTTAATAGGGGCAGTGGGTATTAATAATAAAAATAGCTAACCTTAATGGAGCATTTACTAACTGCATGAGAATACTCTAAGACAGTGATTCAAACTTGCTGTACTTTGGGATCACCAAGGGCCTCGTGTATTGGGATTCTGATTTAACTGGTTCTAGGCTGTGGCTACAGCATCTGCATATTTTAAGAGATCCATAGGTAATTAAAATTATCAATCAGAATTGATTTCTGCTACACACACACACATACACCAGTACAAGTTTCTGCCAAATTGACTTCAACTCATGGTGACTCCATGTGTGTCAGAGTAGAAGTATGCCATAGGATTTTCAATGGCTGATTTTTTAGAAGTAAAATTGAATTTTATTGTGAGGCACCTCTGGAAGGATTAGAATCTCCAACCTTTCTATTAGCATCTGAGAGTATTAACCTTTTGCACTATCCACTAGCATACGTATATCATTTAATGTAATTTCTTACAACCCTGCCTATAAGGTAGGTTCCATTTTTAATCTCTATTTTATGACTGAAGAAACTGCCCAAGTGTTCGTGATATTATTCTTTACTCTTTTTTCTTTTGCATTTTCCCTGAATTATATCACATTTTTACTTGCCAAGAGAGTTGAAGACCTGTGTTACATTCAGAGATCTGAATTCAGAATTGCAATCCCTCTACCAGGAAGGATTAACTTGGAAAGCTGTGAACTAGGCATGAGATGGTTGGGTTTCAGATAGGCTTTGGGGTCTCTGCTGGTCCTGAATTCCTCAACTGTAAGTATACTGGGTTAGATTTGATGAAAAAAACAAATACTTTAAATGTTTAAGATCAGAAACATAGTTAAGCACTTTTATCAAACCTCTAAAAATGGTGACAACAAGAGCAAAGAGTGGCCTCAAAGATGAGATGTCTTCCTGAGATTGTGTAGAGATAATACAAATTACCCTGCATAAAATGAAAAATAAAACAAAAGAGTGTTCATTAACAGTTGATTACTGTTCAATCATTGACAGGGGAGTTGCACTGAATGTCATTTTGAATCAGCAATGTGATATATTTTTGTGCATTTATCAAAAACATATTTATCAAAACTGAAGGTCGCTAAAGCCAAAGGTTAGAATTTATAGTTGAAAAGATTTTTCAGTGACAACCCACATATTTGAGTGAGCATTTACTTCCAAGAAGGATGTATGTCAGCATAGAAAACAATGACAAAAACTCATGAAAAATAAAATGCTTCTAATAAAATGTATATGAAAACATTACTTGATTCAGAAAGTTTCTGGGTGGTGAAAATGGTTAAGCACTCCGCTGCTAACCAAAAGGTTGATGGTTCAACCCCCAGGGGACTCCACAGGACAAAGACCTGGCAATCTGCTCTTGTAATGCTTACAGCCTAGGAAACCTTATGGGCAGTTCTACTTTGTCATATGAGGTTGCTGTCAGTCAAATTCCACTTGAAGGCACCTAACAGCAAAAACTAATTGAAAGCTTGGTAGTTTGAGCCCACCCAGCACACCTTGGGATGAGAGATCTAGTAATGTCCTTCTGTAAAGATTACAGCCAAGAAAAGCCTATGGAGATTTCTTAATCACATCTGTAACACATGGGATTGTGATGAGTTGGAATTGATTACAGGGCAACCGGTTTGGTTTTTGGTGTATCTGATTAAGAACATTTGTTTTTCATTTGCTGTTGTTGACGTTGGGTGCCATCGAGTCTGTTTCGACTCAGTGACCCTATTTACAACACAAGAAAACACTCCTGGTCCTGAACTATCCTCACAATAGTTGTTACCCTTAAGCCCATTTTTGCAGCCACTGTGTCATTCCATCTCCTTGAGGGTCTTCCTCTTGTTTGCTGAGCCTGTATTTGACCAAACATGATGTCCTTCTCAAGGGACTAGTCCCTCCTGATAACATGTTCAAAATATGCTAAACAAAGTTTCTCTGTCCTTGTTTCTAAGGGACATTCTGGCTGCTCTTCTTTCAAGATAGACTTGTTCTTCTTCTGGCAGTCCATGATATATTCAATATTCTTCTTCAATACCACAAATTCAAGGCATCAATTCTTCTTTGTTCTTCCTTACTCATTGTCCAGCTTTCACATGCGTACGAGGCCATTAAAAACACCATGGTCTGGGTTAGGCACACCTTAGTCTTCAAGGTGATATCCTTGCTTCTTTAACATTTTAAAGAGGTCTTTTGCAGCAGATTTGCCCACTACAATGTGTCATTTGATTTCTTGACCGCTGCTTCCATGGGTGGGGATTGTGGATCCAAATAAAACAAAATCCTTGACAACTTCAATCTTTTATCCATTTATCATGATGTTGCTTATTGGTACAGTTATGAGGAATTTTGTTTTCTTTATGTTGAGGTGTAATCCATACTAAAGGCTGTAGTCTTTGATATTATCAGTAAGAGCTTCAAGTCCCCTTTACTTCCAGCAAGCAAGATTGTGTCCTCTGCTTATCGCGGGGTGTTAATGAGTCTTCCTGCAATCCTGATGCCATGTTCTTCTTCATATAGTCCAGCTTCTTGAATTATTTGCTCAGCATACAGACTAAGTATGGTGAAAGGATACAACCCTGACACACACCTTTACTGACTTTAAACCAGGAAGTATCCTTTTGTTCAGTTTGAATGACCACCTCTTGGTCTGAGAACAGGTTCCTCATGTGCACAATTAAGTGTTCTGAAATTCCCATTCTTCACAAAGTTATCCATAATTTGTTATGATCCACAGGCAAATGTCTTTCTGGTATTATCAGCTTTCAGCCATGATCCATCTGACATCTGCAATGATATCCCTGGTTCCCCATACTCTTCTGAATCTGGCTTGAATTTCTGGCAGTTCCCTATCTATATATTGCTACAACCACTTTTGAATGATCTGCAGCATAATCTTTCTTGTGTGTGATATTAATGATATAGTTCAATAATTTCCACATTCTTTAAGATCACCTTTCTTTGAAAAAGGTAGAAATACAGATATCTTCCAGTCAGTTGGCCAGTTAGCTGTCTTCCAAATTTCTTGGCATAGATAAGTGAGTACCTCCAGTGTTGCATCTATTTGTTGAAACATCTCAGTTGGTATTCTGTCAATTCCTGGAGCGTTAATTTTCACCAATGCCTTCAGTGAAGCTTGGACCTCTACTTTCAGTACCATTGGTTCTTGATCGTATACTACCTCTTGAAATGGTTTAATGTCTATCAATTCTTTTTGGTATAGTGACTCTGTGTACTCCTTCCATCTTCTTTTGATGCTTCCTGTGTTGTTTAATATTTTCCCCATAGAATCCTTCAATATTGTAACTTGAGGCTTGAATTTTTTTTCCAGTTAGAGAAATATTGAGTGTGTTCTCCCCTTTTGGTATTCTGTCTCCAGATCCTTGCACATTTCATTATAATACTTAGTCTTCTTGATCTACCCTTTGAAATCTTCTCTTCAGCTCTTTTATTTCATCATTTCTTCGTTTTGCTTTAGATACTTGATGTTCAAGAGCAACATCCAGAATCTCTTATGACATCCATTTTGGTATTTTCTTTGTTTCCTGTCTTTTTATGACCTCTTGCTTTCTTCATGTATGATGTCCTTGATGTCATTCCACAACTAGTCTGATCTTCGATCATTACTATTCGATGTGTTAAATCTATTCTTGAAGTAGTCTCTAAATTCAAGTGAAATATACTCAAGATCATACTTTGGTTCTCATGAACTTGTTCTAATTTTCCTCAACTTCAACTGCAACTTGCATAGAAGTAATTGATGGTCTGGTCCACAATTATTAACGGATATTTGTAGCTGTTTCTTCTCATTTTGAGTGATGCCATATCAACAAATGAAAGTCCCAAAAGCTTGACTCCATCCACATCATGAAGGTTGACTGTCCACCAAGGGTAACCCTGCTGGTATTTGAAATACTGGTGGTAAAGCTTCCAGTATCGCAGCTACATGAAAGCCACCATAGTACTACAAATGGACAGACACATAGTGTGGTTTTAATTTAGAGTTCAGCTTATGTGGTTCTAGTTG
Organism: Dugong dugon; assembly: GCA_030035585.1. Lineage (NCBI taxonomy): Eukaryota > Metazoa > Chordata > Mammalia > Sirenia > Dugongidae > Dugong > Dugong dugon. The sequence continues at coordinate 12,761,341 of CM057462.1, read as the reverse complement.
TTGTGAACACTTGGCAAAATTAGAATGGATGCCCTCACTCCCCCAAATTTGGTTCGAATGGTGAGACTAATGAGGCCACACTCACTTATACACCAAGAGAATATGAAAAGGTTTATCACTCATATAAAGAGTCTACCTAGGGAGACCAGGGCAGGCTTCCATGCTGGTCCAAACGTGGCTTAAGACAGCAAAGAAAGTACCTCACTGGAATTTTTATTGTGGTTAGGGGTAGATCTGGACTGAGGGTTCTAACATATCAGCAGGGCCTTGCCCAGTTTGAATCTACTGCCAGGGCCAAAAGAGGGAGCACCTGGGCTGTCTTATCAGTTTTCCCAGAGGTGAGACAGAAGGCAGGAAGAGGGTGAGGTTTAAGAACAGTCAAACATCCAAAAAAATGGAGGCAGATGTTTTATTACACAGCTCTTATAGGGTGTTTATAAACAGTCTGAATCAAAGGAATTTATTTCATTGCCTTTTGAAAAATAAAATACATTTTACAGTTGATTAAAACTATTTGTTTAACTGTTTAACAAAAAAGCAAACAAACAAAAAAACTAAACCCAGTGCCCTTGAGTGGATTCTGACTCTCAGAAACCCTGTAGGACAGAGTAGAACTGTTCCACAGTGTTTCCAATGCTGTGATATTTACTGAAGCACACTGCCAAATGTTTCTCCTGTAGAGTGGCTGGTTCAAAAGGTGGACATTTAGGTGAGCAGGAGAGTGCTTACCATGGCACCACCAGGGCTCCTTTAAAAAAAGTTCAGACCAGGTTTGAAGGCACTCAAAACATGACTGGGTAAGAGCCGCCTCCTCAAAGTGGAGTCAACCTTAATGACATGAATGGAGTCAAGTTTTTGGGACCTACATCTTATGATGTGGTATGACTCAAAATGAGCAGAAATAGCTGCAAACATCCATTAATAATTGGTATGTGGAATGTACGAAGTATGAATCTAGGAAAATTGGAAATCATCAAAAATGAAATGGAATGCATAAACATCGATATCCTAGGCATTAGTGAACTGAAATAGACTGGTATTGGCCATTTTGAACCAGACAATCGTATGGTCTACTATGCCAGGAATGACAACTTGAAGAGGAATGGTGTAGCATTCATCTTCAAAAAACATTTCAAGATCTATCCTGAAATACAATGCTTTCAGTGTTAGGATAATATCCATAGCTACAAGCAAGACCAGTTAATACAACTATTATTAAAATTTACACACCAAACACTAAGGCCAAAGATGAGGAAACTGAGGATTTTTACTAACTTCTGAAGTTTGAAATTGATCAAACATGCAATCAGGATGCATTCATGATTACTAGTGATTGGAATGCAAAAGTTGGTAACAAGGAAGGATCGTCTAGTTGGAAAATATGGTCTTAGTGATAGAAATAACCATGCAGATTGCATGGTAGAATTTTGTGAGACCAATGACTTCATTGCAAATACCTTGTTTAAACAACATAAACAGCGACTATACACATGGACCTTGCAAAATGGAATACAAAGGAATGATGTCGGCTACATCTGTGGAAAGAGACAATGGAAAAGCTCAATATCATCAATCAGAACAAGGCCAGGGACCGACTGTGGAACAGGTCATCAATAGCTCATATATGCAAATTCAAGTTGAAACAAAAATATTAGAACAAGTTCATGAGAGCTAAAGTAAGACCTTGAGTGTTTCCCAGGTGAATTTAGAGACCATCTCAAGAATAAATTTGATGCATTGAACACTAATGACCAAAGATCAGAGGAGTTGTAGAATGACATCAAGGATATCACACATGAGGAAAGCAAGAGGTCATTAAAAAGACAGGAAAGAAAGAAAAACCTAAAAAGGATGTCAGAAGAGACACTGAAACTTGCTCTTCAAGGTCAATTAGCTAAAGCAAATGGAAGAAATGATGAAGTAAAAGAGCTGACCAGAAAACTGTAAAGGGCAGTTCAAGAAGACAAAGTAAAGTATTATAATGACATGTGCAAAGACCTGAAGATAGAAAACCAAATGGGAAGAACGTGCTTCACATTTCTCAAGCTTAAAGAACTGAAGAAAAAATTCAAGCTTTGAGTTGCAATATTGAAAGATTCTACTGGGAAAATATTAAACGGCACGGAAAGCATCAAAAGATGATGGAAGGAATACACACAGTGACTATACCAAAAAGAATTGGTTGACATTCAACCATTTTGGGAGGTAACATGTGATCAGGAACTGATTGTACCTAAGGAAGAGGTCCAAGGTGTACTGAAGGCATTGGCAAAAATCAAGGCCTCAGGAATTGATGGAATTCCAATTGAGATATTTCAACAAACAGATGCAGCACCTGAGGTGCTCACTTATCTATGCCAAGAAGTTTGGAAGATAGCTACCTGGCCAACTGAGTGGAAGAGATTCATATTTATGCCTATTCCCAAGATAGGTGATCAAATCAAGTGTGGAAAGTGTCAAACAATATCATTAATATCACACCCAAGTAAAATTTTGCTGAAGATCATCCAAAAGTGGTTGCAGCAGTACATCGACACGGAACTGCTAGAAATTCAAGCCAAAATCAGAAGAGGCCATGGAACTGGGGATATCATTGCAGATGTCAGATGAATGTTGGCTGAAAGCATATAATACCAGAAAGATGTTTACCTGTGTTTTATTGACTATGCAAAGGCATTTGACCGTGTGGATCATAACAAATTATAGATAATATTTGAAGAATGGGAATCCCAGAACACTTAACTGTGCTCATGAAGAACCTGTCCATATATCAAGAGGCAATCATTCAAACAGAACAAGGGAATACTGCGTGGTTTAAAGTTAGGAAAGATAACTGTCAGGGTTGTTTCTTTTCACCATACTTATTCAACCTGTATGCTTAGCAAATAATCTGAGAAGCTGGACTATATAAAGAACGGAACATCAAGATTGGAGGAAGATTCATTAACAACCTGCATTATGCAGGTGATACAACTTTGCTTGCTGAAAGTGAAGAGGACTTGAAGCACTTACTGACAAAGATCAAAGACCATAGCCTTCAGTATGGATTACACCTCAACATAAAGAAAACAAAAATTCTCACAACTGGACCAATAAGCAACATCATGATAAACAGAGAAAAGATTGAAGTTGTTAAGGATTTCATTTTATTTTCAACACCCATGAAAGCAGTAGTCAAGAAAGCAAAAGATGTATTGCATTGGGCAAATCTGCTGCAAAAGCCCTCTTTAAAGTGTTAAAGACAAAGATGTCACCTTGAAGACTAAGGTATGACTGACCCAAGTCATAGTGTTTTCAATTGCCACATATGCATGGGAAAGCTGGATGATGAATAAGAAAGACCGAAGAAGAACTGATGCCTTTGAATTGTGGTGTTGGCAAAGAAATATTGAATATACCATGGACTGCCAAAAGAATGAACTAATCTGTCTTGGAAGAAGTAAAACCAGAATACTCCTTAGAAGCAAGGATGTCGAGACTAGGTCTCACAAACTTTGGACATGTTATCAGGAAGGATCAGTCTCTGGAGAAGGACATCGTGCTTGGTAAAGTAGAAGGTCAGCAAAAAAGAGGAAGACTGTCAACGAGATGGATTGACACAGTGGCTGCAACAATAGGCTCAAGCATAACAAGGATTGTGAGGATGACACAGGACTGAGCAGCGTTTTGTTCTGTTGTATGAGTTCTCAGTATGAGTCGGGATGAATTTGATGGCACCTAACAACAACAGTGTCCTTAAATTAGACTGATTTGTTTTCTTAAATGGAGAAGGATATTTCTTATTCCATGCTTCCTTCATAAGGAGCAGTTTTGTATTTTATTCTATTTTTTATTGTGAAAGTATGCATGAGACAACATTTTCTAATTCAACATTTTTCCCATGTACAATTCAGTGACACTAATTAAATCAATCATTTTGTGTAACCATCGGCAATATCTGTTGCCAAATTTTCATTCACCATGAAAAGAAAGTCAGTGCGTCTGGATCAAAGATTTCTCCTGTCCCTTTCTCTCCCTCTGCTGGTCCAAAATCCAAAACCATCCAAATAAAAATCCGTTGCCTTTCAGTTGATTCTGGTCTCTATATATTTGTCTGTTCTAGGTATTTATATAACCGAGATCATATGATTGACTTCCTTCACTCAGCATAATGTTTTCAAGGTTCATTCATGTTGTAGCATGTATCAGGACTTCATTTCTCTTTATGGCTGAATAATATTCCATTGCATGCATACACCACATTTTGTTTCTCCATTTGTCTGCTGATGGATATTTAGGTTGATTTCACCTTCTGGCTGCTGTGAATTGTCCCACCATGATCATTGGTGGACAAGTATCTGTTTGCATTGCTGCTTTCAGTCTTTTGGATATATACCTACTAGTAAAATTGCTGGCTCATATAGTAGTTCTATGTTTACTTTTTTGAGGAAACATCAGACTGCTTTCCATTTTGCATTCCCACCCACAGTGGACAGGATTCCAATTTCTCCACATCCTATTGTTTGGCTATTCTGGGCCCTTTGCAGTTCTATAAGAAGTTTAGAATTGGCTTTTCCATTTCGTCAAGGAAAGGTGTTGGAATTTGATGAGTATTGCATTAAATCTATTAATAGCTTTAGGTAGTATTGACATCTTGACAATATTAAGTCTTCTGGTTCATGAGCATGGAATGTCCTTCTGTTTATTTGAATGATCTTTAACTTCTTTCAATCATGTTTATAGTTTTCAGTATACAAGTCTTACACCTTCATAGTTAAATTTATTCCTAGGTATTTTATTCTTTTAGACGCTATTGTAAATAGAATTGATTCCTTAATTTCCTTTCTATTTGTTCCTGGTGTATGAAAACATAACTGATTTTTCTGTGTTGACCTCACACCCTGCCACTGAATTCCTTTATTGTGGATCTTTGAGTTACAAAAAGACCCAGGGTTATGAACTTCTGTCTTACAGACAACTCCTACTTTCCCTTTATTGTTATGTAAACTTGCCCTCACTTTGAAACAATTGAACCAACCCCTACTCTCAACAAATTCTTCATCACAGTCACCTTTACCTGCTGCACATGAAGCTTTTAGATTATGGAAAAGGTTTGGAGTCTTTTCTTGCACTAAAGTGGGGCTCAATAAGAAACGTATGCACCTGTTCCGCCTTACGTACAAATTTGACTTAAAAACACACTTAGGAACGGATCTCATTTGTAACCCAGGGGCTGCCTGTATTCTATATACAGAAAAGTTCGCTGCAAAAGGAGATAACTTTACTTCTTCCATCCTAATTTGGATGCCATTTTTTTCTTTTTCTTGCCTAATTGCTCCAATTAGAATCTCCAGCACAATATTGACTAGCAATAGTAAGAGCAGGTGTTGGATTTTGTTAAAAGCTTTTTCTGCCTCAAATGAGATGATTACGTCGTTGTTTGCTTTTGCTGTATTGATGTGGTATATTACATTAACCAATTTTCTAATGCTGAAACTACCCTGCATTGCTGGGATAAATCCCACTTGATCATGATGTGTAATTCTTTTAGTATGCTTATGGATTCAGTTTGCTAGTATTTTGTTGAGGATTTTTGTGTCTATATTTATCAGAGATATTGGTCTGGGGAGCCCTGGTGGTGCAGTGGTTAAGAGCTCAGCTGCTAACCAAAAGGTCGACAGTTCCAATTCACCAGCTGCTCCTTGGAAACCCTATGGGGCAGTTCTACTCTGTTCTCTAGGGCTGCTATTGGGTGGAATTGACTCAAGGAAAACAGGTTTTGTTTTGTGTTTGTTATTAGCCTGTAGTTTTATTTTTCTGTGGGGTCTTTGTCTGGATTAGGCACCAGGGTGAAGCTAGTCTTATAGGAATGAGTTAAGGAGAGTTCTCTCCTCTTTTATTTTTTGGAAATTTTAAGGATTGGCATCTTTTGTTCTGTAAATGTTTGGTGGAATTTCCCGTTGAAGCCATCTGGTCCTAGACTTTTCTGTCTTGGGAGGTTTTTGATATTGCTTTGATCTCTTCACTTGTTATGTGTCTGTTGAAGTCTTGTCTTTCTTCTAGACTTAATTATTTTACTGTCTTTATGAATTTATCTGTAAATGTCTTTGATCCTCTAACATTCTTCAACATTCTTCAGCTGAGTGGCTTAAAGTGAGTTTGTATAGAAAAGGGTGAATGCACAGAAATCAATGAGGAAAGAGTTCTAGGAAGAATAGTATTGCCACAGTTGAGAAGTGTTGCTGAAGGGGGAGTATGTCTTAAGTGTGAGTGCTTTACTTGTGAATTTCCTGAATTCAAAATATAGACATAGGGCTGGGTGACTCTGTTCTTGTTTCCTTTACTGATCTTTCTTTACTTTCCCAAAGGTGTCTCTGCAACATGGACCCACAGAATCTAACACATGTCTCTGAATTCCTCCTGCTGGGCCTCTCAGAGGATCCAGAACTGCAGCCCCTCCTCTTTGGACTGTTCCTGTCCATGTACCTGCTCATCATGTTTGGAAACCTACTCTTCATCCTGGTTGTGAGCTCTGACCCCCACCTCCACAATCCCATGTACTTCTTCCTCTCCAACCTTTCCTTGTGTGACATTGGTTTCACCTCTGTCACAATCCCAAAGATGCTTACGGATATCCACACACACCACAGGATTATATCCTATGTCAACTGCCTGATTCAGTTATTTTTTTTTTGTTTTTTTGGATGTATGGACAATCTACTCCTGGTGGTAATGGCCTATGACAGGTTTGTGGCCATCTGTCAGCCACTTCACTACCCAGTCATCATGAACCTTCATTTCTGTGGCTTGTTGGTTTTGGTGTCTTTTTTCCTCAGTCTTTTGGACTCCCAGCTGCAGTCATTGATGGTGTCACAACTCACCTTCTGCATGGAAGTGGAAATTCCTCATTTCTTCTGTGACCCTTCTCAACTCCTCATCCTTGCCTGTTCTGACATCACCACCAAAAACATACTAGTGTATTTTATTGGTGCCATCTTTGGTGGTGTTCCTGTCTCAGCAATCCTTTTCTCTTATGCTCAAATTGTTTCCTCCATTCTGAGAATCCCATCATCAGGTGGGAAGTATAAAGCCTTTTCCACCTGTGTTTCTCACCTGTCAGTGGTTTGCTTATTTTATGGAACAGGTATTGGAGTGTACCTGAGTTCAGCTGTCTCACTTTCTCCTATGAGTGGTGCAGCAGCCACAGTGATGTACTCCGTGGTCACCCCTATGCTGAACCCCTTCATTTACAGCCTGAGGAACAGGGATATCAAGAGGGCTCTGCAGAGGCTCCTCAGCTGACCAGCATGTCAATTTTTTGCCATCCTTTTTGGCCTGTGGATTAGAATAGCCAGAAAACCAAGCATGTGGAGCTGGAAAGTATGGTCTTTGGTCCCATAATTTTTGTAGCTCTCAATGTTTTCAATCCTCTTTATGTTTAATATTGGAATATTGATTATTTGGACTTTTTTTTGGTGAACTGGGGGATATTCTGGAATCTGTGGTACATCATAATATATGCCCCAAAGTGAGTCCTATAACACCTATGGAGTCTCTGTATTTATTTTCTATGACCCAGGCATCCTGGTGAAATGCATAACTTTCTTTAAATAAAAATATTATCTACCACCTTTTCCACAGTTCATGCCTAGTGTCCATACAATATCTTTATGTATCTTATCTATTTATGCAATTTAGGTATAATAATGCTTGTTATTAATCTTCAAACTTGGCTTCATATTGGAATTATTTATCTGGTGAACTTTAAAAATACTCATGCCTGAGTTGTACCACCAGAAATTCTGGTTTATTTAGACTGAGGTGTGTAGTGAGCTAGAAGATTTTTCAAAGCACCCCAGGAGGTACCAGTGAACCTACTGGTGAACACTACTTATCAGAATAAGATCATTGTTCAAAAATGACTAATATCCCTTGGTTCCTTTATTCTTCATGAGCAAATGCTGAAGATCTTAAAGCAATAAGAGCTCACAAGGGGGAAGATATAAAAGAATTTCCAGCAATGGGATTTTTCTCAACGTTCCTGGTAATACTTCTTCAAATAACTTCTCCTTCCATACCATAGAGCTAGGCATATGTGCTGGATAATATGCTCTTTTCTCTCTGCTCCAAACTCACCTTTTTGTACTGTACTTTGTGATACCAGAGTAGAATCTTCCCATCCTTACTCTGGTTTTCCATCTGACTCTCTTGCAGTGTTCTTCCAATAGTTATCCATAGAGATCACCAACACCAATAAGCCAAGTTTTCACAGTATTCTTATCCTTTGGCATGGTCACTACTTCACGTAGGTACCAGCTCAGTGTTGCTCCCCTGCTTTTTTATGCCTTTCAGCCTTTCAGTACTTATTTACCTAGTTCATATATTCAATGATGTCCTTTAAAATTACTAGTGTGGCCAGGGCCAAGATGGCAGAGTAGTCAGATGCTTTTGGTGGTCTCTTTTACAATAAAGACCCAAAGAAACAAGTGAATCAATTATATATGACAATCTAGGAGACCTGAACATCAAAGGTAAAGTTGAGGAATCAGACTGAGTGGCAGAGGAGGGGGAGAGATGGTTCAGAATTAGGGAGGAGTTGCCAGACCTGGCATGGTGGGGGCTGGTGCCCTGTGGGCTAGATTGGCTGGCATGTGCTGTGAGGTGGGCAATGACATTCAGGACAAGTTTTCCATGTTGGAAGAGACCAAGAGGTGGAGAGTCTGCTCTGGCTTCTAGAGCCAGTGAAAAGCAGGGTTCAATCAGCAAAAGAGAAGTACATATGTCTAACTCATCACATGGATCAACAAACACCCCATTTGGGAAGATTATTTCACTTACCTGCTCCCTCCCCACTCTGCACTGAGCCCCGGGCCTGCTTCATCTATTGCTGCATCCCCTAGGCCAGAAGTAGGACCTGTCATGTGCCCTGAGCCAGTCTCCATGCCTTGGAAAGGAACAAATTAACAAAGAGGAAAAAATAATCTACCAGCTCCCCTAAGCTGGGAACTCAGGGCAGGTACAGCTCCTTGGCCTAGGCACAGGAATAAGGGATCCATGGACTTTGAATGCCTTTCACCCCTGCATAGACCTGTGTGAGCCAATTTCAATAGTGTAGGACCTCATTAGCACAGTACAACAGTGTATATACCTGAAGCCTAACTTCACTGTATCAGCTATATGGTGGAGTGGCAGGTTCATGACATTTGATGCAGCTCTTCCCATTAAGCAGGGTCTTCACCTACCCACATCAGGGGCCTGAGGACTGATGGCTCCACCTATGGCACCTAGCCACCTGTGACAGGGGTCCAAGAATAAGTGGTGACTCCTAGTCCTTACAGCCAACAGCATCGGGTACCCATAATCTGGCTGCAAAACCCACTCACCTATGTGCTCCAGGGAACAGGGAAACATTTTCCTCTCAGACACTCAGGGTCAGCTGTCAGTTCCCTGCCTTCCTCAGTGTGTGACCCCCCCCTACTGCAGCTAGAGACCTGTGCCTACTCCAATCACCCCTGCTCATCTAGTACTGTAGGTGAGAGCCTGCACCACAAACTTCATAACCAACTATATGGACACCTGAGCTGAATCCATACGAGAAAAGTAAATTCACTCCTGGGCTCACATACCTAGTAACAGATCTAACCACCTGGTGACAGGACATTAGAGCTTCAAAGGTGCCAATAATCAAACTAGCTCACATGAGCAGCCTATTTGAACATATCAAAACAAAACAAAACAAGAAGCTAGGACACAGTAAGAAAACATAAAATAAATGTAATAACTTACTGATGGTTTGGAGACAACAGTCAATATCAAATCACATAAAGAGGCAGATCATGACAGCTTCAATGAGCTCCCAAAATAAAGTATTAAGAAATCTTCTGGAGGAAAAGACTTTCTTGGAATTACTGGAGATAGAATACAAAAGATTAATATACAGAACTCTTCAAGAGATAAGGAAGGAGATAAGACAAAATGCAGAAAAAGCCAAGGAACACACAGACAAAGCAACAGAGGAACTTAAGAAGATTATAGAAGAACACAATGACAAATTTAACAGGCTACTAGAATCCATAGAGAGACAGAAAACAGAAATCCAGAAGATTAACAATAAAATGTCAGAATTAGACAACTCAATAGAAAGTCATAGGAGCAGAATTGAGGCAGTGGAAGCCAGTGAGATTAAAGATAAAGCACTTGACACGAATGTATTTGAGGAAAAAAATCAGATAAAAGAATTTAAAACAATGAAGAAACTCTAAGAGCTATGTGGGACTCTATCAAGAGAAATAACCTGCTAGTGATTGGAGTACCAGAACGGGGGGGATAACAGAAAATACAGAGAGAATTGTTGAAGACTTGTTGGGAGAAAACTTCCCTAATATTGTGAAAGATGAGAAGTATCTATCCAAGATGCTCATCAAACCCCACACAAGGTAGATCCCAAAAGAAAGTCACCAAGGCATATTACTGTCAAACTTTCCAAAACCAAAGATAAAGAGAGAATTTTAAGAGCAGTTAGGAATAAATGAAAAGTCATTTACAAAGGAGTGTCAATAAGACTAAGCTTGGACTACTCAGCAGAAACCACGCAGGCAAGAAGGCAATGGGATGACATATATACAGCCTTGAAGGAAAAAAATTGCCAGCCAAAAATTATATATTCAGCAAAACTGTCTTTCAAATATGATGGTGAAATTAGGACATTTCCAGATAAACAGAAGTTTAGGGAATTTGCATAAACCAAACCAAAATTACAAGAAATACTAAAGGAGGTCCTCTGGTTATAAAACCAATAACAACAGATAACAACCCAGGACTAGACGATAGGACAGAGCAACTAGATATAAACCCACAGAGGAAAGTCACAAAAATAAATGAAAGCTAAAATGCTGAATATAGGGAAACAGAGATGTCAATATGTAAAAGTCGACAACATTAAAACAAAAAAGAGGGACTAAAAAATGTAGTCATAGATCTTTTATATGGAGAGCATGTCAAGGTGATACAAAGAAATAAAAGATTGGTTTAAACTTAGAAAAAGAGAGGTAAATATTAAGGTAACCAGAAAGGAAACTATCAATGCTACTCATCAAAATAAAAAACAAGAAAAACATAAAAAAGAAGACTCAAAAAAATAGAAAATCAACAACAATGAAAAAGATGAAAAGAAAATACATAAAGAAAAATGACTCAAAAACAGAACAAAGAAACTGTTATGAACACACAAAAAAAGACATCAAAATGGCAGCATTAAACCCATACTTATCAATAATTACGCTGAATGCAAATAGACTAAATGCACCAATAAAGAGACAAGGAGTGGCAGATTGGATAAAAAAACAAGATCAGTCTATATGCTGCCTACAAGAGACACACATTAGACTTAAAGACACAAACAAACTAAAACTCAAAGGATGGAAAAAAATATATCAAGCAAACAACACTCAAAAAAGAGCAAGAGTGGCAAATTAATCTCTGACAAAATCGACTTTAAAATAAAATCTACCACAAAAGATAAGGAAGGACACTATATAATGATTAAAGGGTCAATACACCAGGAGGCCATAACCATAATAAACATTTACACACCTAATGACAGGGCTCCAAAATACATAAAACAAACTATAACAGCATTGAAAAGAGAGGAAGTTCCACAATAATAGTAGGAGACTTCAATGCATCACTTACGGTGAAGGACAGAACAGCCAGAAAGAAGCTCAATAAAGACACGGAAAATCTAAATACCACAATCAACCAACTTGATCCCGTAGACATATACAAAATACTCCACCCAACTGCAGCCAGGTATATTTTCTTTTCCAATGCACATGGAACATTCTCCAGAATAGACCACATATTAGGCCATAAAGCAAGCCTTAACGGAATCCAAAACACAAAAATACTACAAAGCATCTTTTCTGACCATAAAGTCATAAAAGTGGAAATCATAAACAGAAAAAGCAGGAAAAAAATCAAACACATGGAAACTGAACAACACCTTGCTCAAAAACTACTGGGTTATAGAAGAAATTAAGGATGGAATATATGAAATTTGCAAAATCATATGAAAATGAAAACACATCCTACTGGAACCTTTGGGACAAAGCAAAAGCAGTGTTCATAGGTCAATTTATAGCAATAAATGCACACCTCCAAAAAGAAGTAAGGACCAAATTCAAAACATTAACCCTACCACTGGAACAAACAGAAAGAGAGCAGCAAAAGAAGCTCTCAGGCACCAGAAGAAAGCAAATAACAAAAATTAGAGCAGAATTAAATGAAATAGAAAATAGAAAAACAATTGAAAGACTTAACAAGACCAAAATCTGTTTTTTTGAAAAGATGAACAAAACTGATAAACCATTGGCCAAACTGACAAAAGAAAAACAAGAGATAAAGCAAATAACCAGAATAAGAAATGAAATGGGTGATATCACAACTGACCCAACAGAAATTAAAAGAATCATAACAAAATACTATGAAAAATTGTACTCTAACAAATTTGAAAACCTAGAAGAAATGGACAAATTTCTAAAAACACTCTACCTACCTAAACTAACACAACAGAGATGGAATAACTAAATAAACCTAAAACAAAAGAAGAGATTGAAAAAGTAATTTAAAAACTCCAAACAAAAAAGGCCCTGGCCCAGATAGTTTCACTGGAGAATTCTACCAAACTTTCAGAGAAGAGTTGACACCACTACTACTAAAAGCATTTCAGAACATAGAAAAGGAAGGAGTACTTCCAAACTCATTCTATGAAGCTAGTATAACCCTGAAACCAAAACCAGGTAAAGACACAACAACAACAAAAAAAGAAAACTACAGACCAATATCCCTCATGAACATACACAAAAATCTTCAACAAAATCCTAGCCAATAGAATTCAATAACATAACAAAAAAAATAATTCATCTGACCAAGTGGAATTCATACCACGTATGCAGGGAAGGTTCAACAATCAGTGTAATCCATCACATTAATAAAACAAAAGACAAGAACCACATGATCTTATCCATCAATGCAGAAAAGGCATTTGACAATGTCCAACACCCATTCATAATAAAAACTCTCAAAATAGGAATAGAAGAAAAATTCCTCAACATAATTAAGGGCATTTATACAAAGCTAACAGCTAACATCACCCTAAATGGAGACAGTTTGAAAGCATTCCCTTTGAGAATGAGAACCAGACAAGGATGCCCTTTACCACCACTCTTATTCAACATTGTGCTGGAGATCCTAACCTGAGCAACTAGGCTAGAAAAAGAAAAAAAGGGCATCCAAATTGGTAGGGAAGAAATAAAAGTACCTCTATTTGTAGATGACACGATCTTATACACAGAAAACCCCCAAAAATCCACAAGAAAACTATGGGAACTAATAGAAAATTTCAGCAAAGTATCAGGATACAAGATAAACATTCAAAAATCGGTTGGATTCCTCTACACCAACAAGGAGAACTTCGAAGAGGAAATCACCAAATCAATACCATTTAGAATAGCCCCCAGGAAGATAGAGTACTTAGGAATAAATCTAACCAGAGATGTAAAAGTCCTATACAAAGAAAACTACAAGATACTACTGCAAGAAACCAAAAGAGACCTACATAAGTGGAAAAACATACCTTGCTCATGGATAGGAAGATTCAACATTGTGAAAAAGTCAATTCTACCCAAAGCGATCTACAGATACTATGCAATCCCGATCCAAATTCCACCGGCATTTTTTAATGAGATGGAGAAACAAATCACCAACTTCGTATGGAAAGGGAAGATGCCCCAGATAAGTAAAGTATTATTGAAGAAGAACAAAGTGGGAGGCCTCACACTACCTGATTTTAGAAACTATTATGCTGCCACAGTAGTCAAAACAGCCTGGTATTGGTACAACAGATACATAGACCAATGGAACATAATTGAGAGTCCAGACCTAAATTCATCCACCTATGATCAGCTGATATTTGACAAAGGCCCAAAGTCTGTTAATCGGGGAAAAGACAGTCTCTAACAAATGGTGCTGACATTTCTGGATATCCATCTGCAAAAAAATGAAAAAAGACCCATACCTCACACAATGCACGAAAACTAGCTCGAAATTGATCAAAGACCTAAATATAAAATCTACAACGATAAAGATCATGGAAGAAAAAATAGAGATAACTCTAGAAGCCGTATGACATAGCATAAACAGAATACAAAACGTTACTAGCAATACACAAACACCAGAAGAGAAACTAGATAACTGGGAGCTGTTAAAAATCAAACACTTATGCTCATCAAAAGACTTCACTAAAAGAGTAAAAAGACAAACTACAGACTGGGAAGATATTTTTGACTGCAACAAATCCAATCAGCCTCTGATCTCTAAAATCTACAAGATACTGTAAAACCTCAACAAAAAGACAAAGAACCCAATTAAAAAATGGGCAAAGGATATGAAGAGGCACTTCACCAAAGAAGATATTCAGGCAGCTACCAGATACATGAAGTAATGCTCATGATCATTAGCCATTAGAGAAATGCAAATCAAAACTACAGTGAGATACCATCTTACCCCAACAAGGCTAACATTAATCCAAAAAACACAAAATAATAAATGTTGGAGAGGTTGTGGAGAGACTGGAACATTTACACACTGCTGGTCGGAACGTAAAATGGTACAACCACTTTGGAAATCGATCTGACATCTCCTTAAAAAGCTACAAATAGAAGTCCCATACAATCCAGCAATCCCGCTCCTTGGACTATATCCTAGAGAAATAAGAGCCGTCACATGAATAGATACACGCACGCCCATGTTTACTGCAGCACTGTTCACAATAGCAAAAAGATGGAAACAACCTAGGTGCCCACCAACAGACGAATGGATAAACAAATTATGGTATATTCACACAATGAAATACTATGCAATGATAAAGAACAGTGATGAATCCTCGAAACATCTCATAACATGGATGAATCTGGAAGGCATTACGCTGAGTGAAATTGGTCATTTGCAAAAGGACAAATATTGTACGACACCACTATTATAAGAACTCAAGAAATGGTTTAAACACAGAAGAAAACATTGTTTGATGGTTACGAGGGTGGGGAGGGAGGGAGAGGGTATTCACTAACTAGACAGTAGATAAGAATCATATTAGGTGAAGGAAAAGACAATACACAATACGAGGGAATTCACAACAACTGGCCTAAACCAAAAGCTAAGAAGTGTCCTGAATACAAGTAAACATTTCAAGGGACAGAGTAGCTGGGGTAGGGGTCTGGAAACCATGGTGTCAGGGAACATCTAGGTTAATTGGCATAACAAACTTTATTAAGGAAATGTTCTGCATCTCACTTTGGTGAGTGGCGTCTGGGGTCTTAAAAGCTAGCGAGCAGTCATCTAAGATACATCAATTGGTCCCACCCCACCTGGAGCAAAGGAAAATGAAGAACACCAAAGACACAAGGAAAATATTAGCCCAAGAGACAGAAAGGGCCAAATAAACCAGAGACTCCATAAGCCTGAGACCAGAAGAACTAGATGGTGCCCACCTACCACCAATGACCACCCTGACAGGGAACACTACAGAGAATCCCTGATGGAGGAGGAGAAAAGTGGGGTGCAGAACTCAAATTCTAGTAAAAAGACCAGACTTAATGGTCTGACTGAGACTGGAGGGCCCTGGAAGACATGGCTCCCAGACCCTCTTTTAGCCCAGAACTGAAACTATTCCCGAAGTAACTCTTCAGACAAAGATTAGACTGGACTACGGGACATAAAATGATGCTTGTGAAGAGAGTGCTTCTTTGCTCAAGTAGATACATGAGACTAAATGGGCAGCTTCTGTCCGGAGGCGAGATGAGAAGTCAAAAAGGGGCAGGAGCTGGTTAAATGGACTCTGGAAATCCGAGGTGGAAAGGAGGAGTGTGTTGTCACATTATAGGGAAAGCAGGTAGAGTCCCATAGCAATGTGTGTATAAATTTTTGTATGAGAAACTGACTTGAACTGTAAACTTTCACTTAAAGCACAATTTGAAAAAAAAAAGATTACTAGTGTGTTTTCTTTCTTCTTGATTGAGCCTTGACTGATAAATTGTAACATGGAAAAGCAAGGTATGTTATCTTGTCTGCACTTGTTTTTGTTGTCATTGAGTGCCATTGACTCGGCTCCAACTCATGTTGACCCTATACACAACAGAACAAAACACTGCTGAGTTCTTCACCATCCTTACAATGGTTGCTGCGTTTGAGCCCCTTGTTGAAGCCACTCTGTCAATCCTTCTCATCAAAGGTCTTCCTTTCTTTTCTCTGACCCTCTAGTTTACCAAGCATGATGTCCTTCTCCAGAGACTTGCCTATTGTAATCATATGTCCAAAGGATGTGAGACTGCCTCTTGGTCTATGTACAGTTTCTGCGTGAGAAAAATTAATTGTTCTGGAATTCCCTTTCTTAGCAATATTAATCATAACTTGTGATGATCCACAAAGTCAAGTGCCTTTGCACAGTCAATAAGATACTAATATCTTTCTGGTATACTCAGCTTTTAGGCAAGATCTATCTGACATTAGCAGTGATATACCTCATTCCATGTCCTCTTCTGAATTCATCATGAATTCCTGGCTGTTCCCTGGTGATGTACTGCTGCAATAGCTTTTGAATTATTTTCAGCAAAATTTTACTTGTGTGTGATATTAATGATACTGTTCGAAAATTTCTGCATTCTGTTGGATCACCTTTATTCCGAATGGGCTCAAATATGGATTTCTTCCACTCAGTTGGTGAGGTAGCTGTCTTCTAAATGTCTTGGCATAGAAGAGTGCACCCTTCCAGCATTGCACCCATTTTTTGAAACATCTCAGGTAGTATTCCATCAATTCCTGGAGACTTGATTTTAGCCAACACCTTCAGTGTAGCTTAGACTTCTTTCTTCAGTACCATTGGTTCTTGATCATATGCTACCTCCTGAAATGGTTGAAAGTCAACAAATTTTTCTTGGTACAGTGACTCTGTTTATTCCTTCCATCTACTTTGATGCTTCATGCATCCTTCAATATTTTGCCCATAGAATCTTTCAATATTCCAACTCGAGGCTTGAATTTTTTCTTCAGTTCTTTCTTCTTGATAAATGTCCAACGTGTTCTTCCCTTTTAGTGTTTTAACTTCAGGTCTTTGTACATTTCATTTTAATACTTTACTTTGTCTTGTCAGGTTGCCCTTTAAAATGTTCTGTCTGCAATGGAAAATTTACAAATGTACTCCCAAAAAAGGGAGGTTGCCAATATGCCTTAGGCAAGACTGTACAATTGGAGCTTAAGATGGTGGTATCATATTTCCAGTTGCTGTGCGACTCTAACGGTAACTAAGGATCATTCAAAATCACTCAAGTCATTATGATGAATCTGTCTTGAAGATCCTTCTGTCCTTGGCTACATGGGTATCCACCTTTCCTTTAGAGATGCTACACATAGTTCCTGATGCAGCAATGTGGGCTCTGATAACCTGTGCAGTAACTAGTTTAAATTACTCTACCTTTTACCCCTAAGCTTAATCTTCATACCAACTTCACTGATGAGGAACTTTGATACCCAATGTGTGATTTAACCTAAATGTCTGGCAGAAGACCTTAGAATTTTATCCTTACAGAAATGATTCTGTATGCAGATGAAAGGCAGGGACTGAATATCATTCGTCTATATACTCTAAATACACCTTATATTTGGTACATCTCCACTTTGTTTAATGATGAATATATTATTCAGTGACTCAATAAAAAGTGAGGACATTTTCATATCAGTACATCAAGTATCAGATGGACTACTAGAACTTCTATGTAGATTTCCTGAGAGAATAAATGTATGCTTTGTTTTTATTATTATGAACATGCAATGTCAACAATTTTTAAAAATTTAATAGAATATGAAAGATTAAGAATCAGAGAATAATGGTGGATTTTGACAATTTGTACAAATAACACCACCACCACTATCAGTTGGCACTGAGTTGATTCCAACTCATGATGACACCACGTGTCTGAGAGTAGGACTATGATCCATAGAGTTTTCAATGGCTGATTTTTCAGAAGTAGATCACCAGGCCTCTCTTCCAAGGCACCACTGGGTGGACTTGATCTGCCACCCTTTTGATTACCAGTCAAGCACTTCAACCATGTGCACCACACATGAACTCCAAAATGATCATAAAAGGGGTGATAATGATAATGATAATTGTGAGGATAAGGTGAGAATGATGCATTATCAGGAACCTTTACTGGGGTCTTCAGGTGCAAGTCTCTGAGCTAAAAGTTCCATATAACTTATTTTCCTGCATCTGCACCACCACCTTCCAAAAAAAAAAAAAAAAACACACATTATTAACATTACAGATGAGGACAGGAGCAAAGATTTTTATGTTACTTGTACCAAGTCATAGACTAGAAAGGAATGAACCAGTTTTGAATCTGGGCAGTCTGACACAGAGCACCTAGCCAATATTTTTTCCTGCCTATCTACCCTGAAATTTCTCTTTTCTGGTCAATGCAAGCTATTCATTGTGTTCTTCCAGCAGTTGTCCCTTGCTGCATCAACTACCAGGAGGATAGAAGAGATCTCAGGTGAGAATCACAGAAAGAGTTGGCAGATGATAATTCTGGCAGACGTCTCTCATGGCCCTACTCCTGGATTTTGTCTCAGCTCTCCACTTCCTCATCCATTCTTGTAATTAACTCCTCTCAGTATCAAAGAGAGACATAACTCAGAGTCTTGGATTCTATTTGTAGTCAGGAAAGTAGAATCAATTAAAAGATGTACCTTCGATATACCAGAGTAGATCCTCTGGACCTAAATTACTTGACTCTTGTGATCCATAGAATTTTCATTGGCTGATTTTCAGAAGTAGATTGCTAGGCCATTCTTTCTCCTCTGTCTTAGTCTGGAAGCTTCAGTGAAATCTGTTCAACATCATAGCAGTATGCAAGCCTCCACTTACAGATGGGTGGAGGCCACACATAAGGTGCACTGGTCAGGAATTTCGCCTAATTCTACCACACAGGAAGTGACAATTCTACCAGGGCTCTCCTTGAGTGATTCACAATGTCCTCTAATTCAAATGATTTTCTTTCTTTTAGGAGGATATTAAATATTCCATATGTTTCCTTCATAAACGTATTTTACCATCATTCTGGATTTGTTATCATAACATGTCCTTAATATTCTAACATTCTTTGCCCCAGTGTCCTTATAGTAAATGTGCATCAAAACAGATGAGTAGTGCAGAATCCAATGAGGAAAGAATTCTGAGAAGAATGGGTTTATCACAACAGAAACATTGCTGGAGGAGATTATGGTCATCAAATTTGAGGGCTTTACTTGTGAATTGCTTGATTCCAAAGTATACAGCCAGTGCTGGGTTCCAGTGTACTTCTTTTTCACAACCCTCTTGTCTTTTCCAAAAGCTGTCTCAGCTAGTATGTTCTCTTTAGAGATAGAAATCTCAAATGAAATACAAGAGTAGTATCAAATTTTCAGTATAGAAATCCTCATTCTCCCTAGATCATTCCATCAATTCACTGTGTTTGTTGATATCAAAGTCACTCACTGATTCTTCAAATTAGAAAAAAGAGCCTGAACTTCATGTTAAAATCCCTGCAATTTGGCAGACAGAATTGAGAACACAGGTTTGATTCCTCCTGAGAAGAGGAAGGGCACTGACCCTTCCAGGACATTCACTTTTTTCCTCCCTCATCTGGTAATTTAACAAGCCCTCAGAGATTGGGAGAACATAGATCAGTTAGGTTAATTATGAGCTCTGTGAGTTGTATTCTGAATACCATTCGACTATAAATTATTAGCCTCTGTCTCCAGCCTTTTGGAGTGCCTGTCCCAGTCCAGCAGGCTACGTAAGAGTGTCCTCCTCCCAGAATTGTCATTAACATTAAGACGCCTATGCCTAAGTCTCTTTTCCTGCCAATCCTGAGAAAGAAGCCTCAGCCCTCATTGCCCGCCAGGCACTGGAAGACCAATGGATTCACACTCCTTGGCCATGCCCCAGTGGAGACACCATGCAGCCCAGTGAGTGCTGAGGGAGATAGGAATGAAGGAGGGACAGTCAAGGGCATTGCTATTCATTATCAGGACCAACAGCACACTTGGGATAGCCAGGATGGAGGGCCTAGAATAAAATGTTTCAGCTAAGTGGCTTATGAACTTTATGTTCTTATTACTGTGGGTATCTGAGGACTTTCATTCAGACTTCTGCTCTTCTCTAACATCATGTCTAGTTTCCATAGGCATTACCACAGTCAGAGCAGGAAATATGTCCCTCTAAACTGTCCCTAAGCATTCCTAAATGATCATGAAGTTAAGGGAGATGATAATGATGGTGATGATAACAGTAACTACAATATCACCAAACAATATTGAGGGTTTCTTGGTGCCAAGCTCTGAACTATGTGTTATGTAGCTTTTTCCATTTCATCTGCACAATCACCCCAAGATATAGGTGCAGAGATTATTACTATTTTATAGGTGAGGAATGGAGCACAGCAATTTTATGTATTTTAATCAATTTTTGGTGTAGAAAGGGGTGAATCCAAGTTTGAATCTGAGCAGTGAGATTCCATTCACAGGGTGCCACAAACAGTTGTGGATCAGATCATGGTGATCCATACTGTTTTCACTGCCTGGTTTTTGGATCCTCAACTGAAACCTGTTCAACATCCTAGCAACACACAGGGTGGTTGATATGCATGAGGTGCATTGGCTGAGAATCAAACCCAGTCTTCTGCATGAAAAGTAAGAATGTAACCACTGAACCACTGCTGCCCCTTATCACTGGGCCAAAAACCAAACCCATTGTTATCAAGTTGATTCCAACTTATAGCAACACTATAGGACAGAGTAGAACTTTCCTATTGACTTTTCAAGGCTGTCATCTTATGCAAGCAGACTGCCACAACTTTCTCCTGTGGAGTGTCTGGTGGGTTTAAACTGCTGACTTTTGGTTAGGAGCCAAGTGATTAACCACTGTGATACTAGGGCTCCTTATCACTGGGCACATACCCAATATTCTAATCTGTTATCCCAATGCTATTTCTCTTCCTGGATCACTCCACTTGAAGAGCTCAGAGGAAAAATGACAAAGTCTCATTCATTTCCACTTCCCTAGAGCCTACACCAACTTGGTACAGCATAGGCCACCAAAACAAAATCTCTCTGTTAAATATTTTTGATTATTGTTTTTAGTTCCCAGAAACAAAGAATAATCATTGTGGCTTACACACACTGGGTGCTTTTCTGCCTGTTCTTTCCTCCCTTCCCAGGATGTCCAGTAGGACTGGAGAGATGAATGGGACTCAGTTGTTTCCCTCTAGGCTCTCTGCAAGGATTACAAGGAAAGAGAAATGGAAGGTTAGAGTATTGGCTAAGTGCCTGTGAATGGAGTCTCACTGCTCAGATACATAAATAAAATAGGGCTTGTGTGTGTCTATGTTATGAATTTTCTACGATACCTATTATTTTCCGTTTAATAGGATTGACAACATTATATTTAATAATTGGATAGATTTTCATAAAAATAAAAACAGAAAAAGAAGAGGGAAAAAGAGAAGGGGAAGAACATTCTTACTAGGTGGACTGAGACACTTTCTAGGATTTCCATTTATTCATGATTGAGTTTCTTGACATAAGTTAGACTTTAACCTCTCTGTCATATAATTGAAAATAAAGTGACTAAATCTTTCATAGTACTGAATTTCATTTATAAACCGGCTACTCCAATAATGATTGCAACCCTTATTAGAAAACTATGATTGAATAATAAGTACCAAACTTCCAGTGGCACTTGTTCCCAGGCTCTGTTCCCTCCACCAGAGCTGAATGAGTGTATTTCTTGTTGCACCTGCTTTGGTTCAAAATAGCAAACAGAGGTAGAAGCATCAATTCCTCCTGTTGGGATTTGGTGAGTTCATCTGGAATTAGTTGAACGAGGCCATGGTTTATAGGAGTCTTTGTGGCATGAGTATTGAGATCACAGGGTTTTCTATGAGTTGCAATTCATTTTACAGCCCACTTTGGAAATCTCAGCTATGGAAGTGTTATTCCCTATGGAGATGGGGATTTTGTGTGGAGCTATCTTGATGACCATTACTACTTAGACTCCAGGGATATTTGTCATTCTATACCTTGTGGCACAGTAGTTATGCACTCGGCTGATAACTGAAAGGTTGGAGGTTTGAACCCACCAGCTGCTCTGCAGGAGAAAGTTGTGGCAGTCTGCTTTCATAAAGAGTATAACCTTGGAAACCATATGGGATGTTCTACTCTGTCCTATAAGGTCACTGTGAGTTGGAATCCACTCAACAGCAATGGGTTATACCTTGACAATAAAAGCACGTAGTTGATTTCTCTATTGGAAAAGCAAATGTTGACAATTAATAGAAATATTGCACACTCATTGATTGTCACAACTCTAACAACTATCCTTCATTCATATGTCTTATAGAAATTCTCACTTGAGTGAATGGAGAGAGGCATAAGAATTTTCATAGGATTGTCCAAATAAGAAATTGAAAAATAAAATGAAGTTCATCCCCCAGGTAATACTTCGTATTATTTAAAGTAGATTTTAACCAGATGAATGTGCTTCACAGAAAGACTTAAAACATAATGTTGTGGTAAATGGCATTTCAAGGACAATATGCATAGTATGATACTACTTAGGTTATTTTTTAAAAAACTGTTTATGGATATATAAATCAATGCTAACATTATGGCAACATTGTCAGATAAATATTCCCCTTAATTTTATGTCAGTGATTGCCTAAAGGGATGGACGTTCTGGAGAAAGGGATCAGCAGGGATAGGAGAAAACTTAAATGTTAATGGGAATATTTAAATTTTTTATAAAGTATGAGTTCTGAAGCAAATATTATTAAACATTTAATATTTAATAGGGGTACTGGATATTAATGATAATAATAGTAGCTAACCTTAATGGAGCATTTAGTAAGTACATGGCAATATTCTAAAGCAGTGATTCACACTTGCTGTACATTAGGATCACCAAGTGCCTCATGTATTGGGATTCTGATTTAGCTGGTTCTAGGCTATGGCTCCATCACATGTCTGTCAGTTTGTCATACTATGGTGGCTTGTGTGTTGCTGTGATACTGGAAATTTTGTGACTGGTATTTCAAATACCAGCAGGGTCACCTTTGGAGAACAGACTTCAGCAGAGCTTCCAGCCTAAGACAGATTAGGAAGAAGGACCTGGCTGTCTATGGACCTGGCAGTCTACTTCTAAAAACACTGGCCAGTGAAAACTTTATGAATAGCAGCAGAACATTGTCAGATTTAGAGCAAGAAGATGAGCCCCTCAGGTTGGAAGACACTCGAAATGTGAATGGGGAAGGGCTGCCTCCTCAAAGTAGAGTCGATCTTAATGAAGTGGATGGAATCAAGCTTTCAGGACCTTCATTTGCTGATGTGGCACAACTCAAAATGGGAAGAAAAAGCTGCAAATGTCCATTAATAAGTGGAACGTGGAATGTATGAAATATGAATCTAGGAAAACTGGAAGTTGTCAAAAATGATATGGAACACATAAACATTGATATCCTAGGCATTAGTGAGCTGAAATGGACTGGTATTGGCCATTTTGAATCAGACAATCTTATGGTCTACTATGCCAGGAATGGCAAATTGAAGAGGAATGGTGTAGTGTTCATTGTCAAAAAGAACATTTAAAGATCTGTTCTGAAGTGCAACACTGTCAGTGATAGGATAATATCCTTACATCTACAAAGAAGATAGTTAATATGATTTTATTCAAATTTACCCACCAGTCACTAAGGCCAAAGACGAAGAAATTGAAGATTTTTACCAACTTCTGAAGTCTGAAATTGATAGAACATGCAATCAAGATACATTCGTAACTACTGGAGATCGGAATGCAAAAGGTGGAAACAAAGAAGCAAGACTAGCAGTTAAAAAATATGGCCTTGGTGATAGAAATGATGCTGAAGGATGCATGATAGAAATTTGCAAGACCAATGCCTTCTTCATTGCAAATATCTTTTTTCAACAACACAAACGGTGACTATACACATGGACCTCACCAGACAGAATACACAGAAATCAAATAGACTACATCTGTGCAAAGAGACAATGGAAAAGCTCAATATCATTAGCCAGAACAAGGTCAGGGGCTGACTGTGGAACAGACCATCAATTGATAATATGCAAGTTCAAGTTGAAGTTGAAGAAAATAAGAACAAGTCCATGAGAGCCAATGTACAACCTTTAGTTAG
Organism: Dugong dugon; assembly: GCA_030035585.1. Lineage (NCBI taxonomy): Eukaryota > Metazoa > Chordata > Mammalia > Sirenia > Dugongidae > Dugong > Dugong dugon. The sequence goes on along the minus strand of CM057462.1, from coordinate 12,737,063 downwards.
AGACCATCTAATTAGAGGCCATCTCAGGAAGAGATTTTATGTATTGAATACTAATGACAGAACACCAAAAAAGTTATGGAATGGTATCAAGGACATCATACATGAAGAAAGCAAAAGGTCATTAAAAAGACAGGAGAGAAAGAAAACACCAAAATGAATGCCAAAAGAGACTCTGAAACTTGCTCTTGAATGTCAAGTAGCTAAAGCAAAAGGAAGAAATGATGAAGTAAAAGAGCCGAACAGAAGATTTCAAAGGGAAGTTTGAGAAGACAAAGTATTATAATGAAATGTACAAAGACCGAAGATAGAAAACCAAAATGAAAGAACATACCAGGCATTTCTCAAGCTGAAAGAACTGAAGAAAAAATTCAAGCCTCGAGTTGCAATAGTGAAAGAGTCTATGGGGAAAATATTAAATGATGCAGGAAGCATCAAATGAAGAGGAAAGGACAGAGTCATTATACCAAAAAGAATTGGTCGATGATCAACCATTTCAAGAGGTAGCATATAATCAGGAATCAATGGTACTGAAGGAAGAAGTCCAAGCTGCTCTGAAGGCATTAGTGAAAAACAAAGCTCCGGGAATTGATGGAATACCAATTGAGATGTTTCAACAAATGGATGCAGCACTGAAGGTGCTCATTCATCTATGCCAGGAAATTTGGAAGACAGCTACCCGGCCAACTGACTGGAAAAGATCCATATTCGTACCCATTGCAAAGAAAGGCGACCCTACAGAATGCAGAATTGTCAAACAATATCATTAATATCACAGGCAAGTAAAACTTTGCTGCAGATCATTCAAAAGCAGTTGCAGCTGTACATAGACAAAGAACTGTCAGAAATTCAGGTTGGATTCAGAAGATGTTGAACAAGAATTATCATTGCTGATGTCAGATGCATCATGGTGACAACAAGAGAAAGAGTAGCCTAAAAGATAATTGTTTTCCTGAGATCGTGTAGCATTAATACAAATAACCCTGCATAAACTGAAAATGAAATAAAAAAATGAGAACAGAGCATTCATTAGCAGTTAATTACTGTTTATTCATTGACAGGGGAGTTGCAATGAATGTCACATTTAAAAAAATATATTTTTTTGTTTTATTTGGCTATGTCTGAGCAGGCGGGCTGTGTGTTCTTTGTTGTTTGCTTGTCTGTGGGCATGATAGTTTTCACCTATTTCTCTAATTGGCAGGGTCAGTCACTCAGATACGGTACAGCAGGGCAGGCCTAGCTGAAAAGGAGTTGCTGGGATGGGTTGTTTGTGGCACTTACTACAGTCACCAGGGCAGGTTGGTAATCAGGGCAGGGCAGGTTCCGGTAGGCCGTGCCTATGCTGCTTGGTGGAGTGATGTTAAGTGCACAGTGCAGGTAGGCTGGATGGAGGGGGGAGATTGTGATGTGTGGAGCTAAGATGGGTATGGAAGAGAGGAGATAGGAGCAGGAGCCAAAAACATACAAACAAAAAAGAGTGCTAGGGGAGCTTGCCAGTGGAGTGGAGAGAAGAGAGACTATGAAATGGAGAAAAACAAGAAGGCGAAGAAGGAGAAGAAAAAGAAAAGAATGAATAAATAAAAATTAGAAAGAAAAAAGAACAGCAAAGCTCCCAGAGATCCCACCGGTGCCGCTACGAGGTCTGGGGAAGTTGTTCCCAGGTGTTGAAGTACACCCTGGATAGGAGGCATAGAGGTATTCAGTGCCAGGTATTCAGGGGACAGAAAGAGAAGGAAGATATAGAGAGATGAGAAACTGAGTAATGAAGAAAAACAAAAAGGGAAAAAGAGGGAAAATAAAACAAAACAAATTAAAAAAAAAAAAAAAAAGAGGAACAAGAAAAACCTCCCAAACAACAGAAAAAAAAAAAAAAAAACCTGCAATAAAAGAAATGTGCTCAGGGATCCCTCTGCTCATCTGTGCAAGCTGAGGGGGTAGGTTCCAAGCCGCGCAGCACTGCCTGGCCAGAACGGGCTCCCAACTTGAGAAGAGAAAAAGAAAACAAACAAACAAACAAAAAAGCCTAGAATCCCACCAGCATGGCAGCACAGACCGGGAAGCAGTTCCACACTTGAATGGAGCTCCACAGCCCCACAGGAAGAAGCAAAGATGGTGCACGGAGCCAAAGGAGGGGGAGGTGGTGAAAGGTAAGGAAGAAATCAAAAGAAGCAGAAAAAAGCAACACCAGTAGCCAACAAATGGCACTCAGGGAGTCAGCCAGTGCGGGCAGGTGGAATCCAAGCAGCCGGTGCTTACCGGCCAAGAGACTGTGGCCACAGGAAGCAGAGGAGGCCGAGTGGGGGGGTGAAGAAGGGTGGGGGATGGGAAAGTGTACGTCACCAGTCACCGGTTGTTCTGTCTTCTGCTGGAAGCTACATGAAGCTGCTTTCTTGTACCCCCTTTTTCCGGTCTCTGATAGGAGTCCAAGATGGCAGATCTGTGCTGTGTTAGCTGATAGGGGACCTCTCCATGTATGTCTCCTCGCTCTTTGTTCTCTGTCAGTTTCTTATTCCATTTGGTGCTTGGCTGAGTTCTTTTCTTCATTTGATGTTTAGGGTTTCAGGATTGCTTTTTTCTCTGGCTTAGTTTTTCGGATCTTTGCTGTGGAGGATGGCGTGGTGATTCTGCCTAGAGTGTCATGTTGCCAGAAGTCCTTTTTATTGTGCTTTAGATGAAGGTTTACAGAACAAATAGTTTCTCATTAAACAGTTAGTAAACATATTGTTTTATGACATTGGTTAACAACCCTATGACATGTCAAGACTCTCCCTGCTCGACTCGGGTTCCCTATTACAAGCTTTCCTGTCCCCTCCTGTCTTCCGGTCCTTGTCTCTGGGCTGTTGTGCCCCATTAGTCTCGTTATTGCACTGAATGTTATTTTGAATCATCAATGTACGATTTTGTGCATTTAACAAAACCATATGTATCAAAACATGAAGGCCACTAAAGCCAAAGATTAGGATTTATACTTGAAATGATTTTTCAGAGACAACCTACATATTTGAGTGAGCATTTATCTCCAAGGAGGATGTGTGTCAGAATAGAAAACAATAACGAAAACTCATGAAAAATTAAATGCTTCTAATAAAATCCATGTAAAAATGCTATTTGGTTAAGAATATTTGTGGGCAGTCCAAATGGTTAAGCACTTGGCTGCTAACTGAAAGTTTGAAGATTCAACCCACCCAGTGATTCCAGGAGTTAAAGACCTAGCAAACAGCTCTTGAAATGATTACAGCCTAGGAAAATTTGTGGGGCAGTTCTACTTTGTCACATGAGGTGGCTATGAGTCGGAATCGACTAGATGGCACCTAACTGCAACAACTAACTAAAACGTTGACGTTTCAAACCCACCCAACAGCATCTTGGAAGAGAGATCTGACAATGTCCTTCTCTAAAGATTACAGCCAAGAAAACCCTATGGAGTAGTTACACATGAGTTTGCCATGTATTGGAATCAACTCAAGGGCAACGGGTTTGCTTTTTGGTGTATCTGATTAAGAATATTTTATTTTAATTTAAAGTCCGGGGTATGTGGTTCTAGTTGTTGTGAACACTCTACAGAGTTAGGATAGACTCCCCCCACTCCCCCAAATTTGGTTCAGATGGTGAGGCTGGTGAGGTCACTCTCACACACCAAGAGAGTATGAAAAGGTTTATCACTCATGTAAGGAGACTGTCTAGGGAGACCAGGGTAGGCTCACACAGTGGTCCAAATGTGACTTGGGAGAGTAAAGAAAGAGCCTGGCTGGAATTTTCATTGTGATTAGGGATGGGTCTGGACTGAGAATTCTAGCACCCCGGCAGGGGCTTTCCCAGTTTGAATCTACTGCCAGCGCCAAAAGAGGGAGCACCTGGGCTGTCTTATCAGCTTGCCCAGAGGTGAGGCAGTAGGTAGGAGGAGGAAGGGTGAGGTTTAACAGGTGTCAAACATGCAAAAAAAATGGAGATATTTTATTACATAGCTCTTATGTGGTGTTTAGGCTGACTGTGGAATAGACCATCAATTGCTCATATGCAAGTTCAAGTTGAAGCTGAAGAAAATCAGAATCAGTTCATGAGAGCCAAAGTACAATATTGAGTATATCCCACCTAAATTTAGAGACCGTATCAAGAATAGATTTGACACATTGAACACTAATGACCGAAGACCAAAAGAGTCGTGGAATGACATCCAGGACATCATACATGAAGAAAGAAAGAGGTCATTGAAAAGACAGGAAAGGAAGAAAAGAACAAAATGATGTCAGATGAGACTCTGAATCTTGTTCTTGAACATAGAGTAGATAAAGCAAAAGAAAAAAAAAATGTTGAAGTAAAGAGCTGAACAGAAATTTCAAAGAACAGCTGGACAATATGAAGTAAAGTATTATAATGTCATGTGCAAAGACCTGGAGATAGAAAACCAAAAGGGAAGAACACACTCGGTATTTCTCAAACTGAAAAAACTGAAGAGAAAATTCAAGCCTCATTTTGCAATAGTGAAAGATTCTTTGGGCAAAATACTGAACGACACAGGAAGCATCAAAAGAAGATGGAAAGAATACACAGATTACCGTACCAAAAAGAATTGGTCAATGTTTGATCATTTCAGGAGGTAGCATATGATCAAGAACAAATGGAATGGAAAGAAGAAGTCTCAGCTGCACTGAAGACAATGGGAGAAAAAAAAAAAAAAAGCTCCAGGAATTGAAGGAATACCAGTTGAGATGTTTCATCAAATGGATGCAGAGCTGGAAGTGCTCACCTGTCTTATGTCAAGAAATTTGGAAGACAGCTACCTGGCCAGCCAACTGGAAAAGGTCCATATTTCTGCCCATTCCAAAGAAAGGTGATCCAATAGAATGTGGAAATTATTGAACAAGATCATTAATATCACAAACAAGTAAAATTTTGCTGAAGGTCATTCAAAAGCAGTTGCAGCGGTACATCGACAGGGAACTGCAAGAAATTCAAGCCAGATTCAGAAGAGGACCTGAAATGAAGAATGTCATTGCTGTTGTCAGATGGATCCTGGCTGAAAGCAGAGAATATCAGAAAGATGTCTACCTGTGTTTCATTGACTATCCATATGCATTCGACTGTGTGGGTCATAACAAATTATGGATAACATTGAAAAAAATAGGAATTCCAGAACACTTAATAGTGCTCTTGAGGAACCTGTACATAGATCAAGAGGCAGTTATTCAAACAGAACAAGGAGGATGCTGCATGGTTTAAAATCAGGAGAGGTGTGTGTCAGGGTTGTATCCTTTCACCACACTTATTCAATCTGTGTGCTGAGCAAATCCAAGAAGCTCTACTGTATGAAGAAGAACAGGGCATCAGGATTGGAGGAAGACTCATTAACAACCTGTGTTATGCAGATGACACAACCTTGCTTGCTGAAAGTGAAGAGGACTTGAAGCACTTACTGATGAAGATCAAAAACCACAGCCTTCAGTATGGATTACACCTCAACATAAAGAAAACAAAAATCCTCACAACTGGACCAATAAGCAATATCATCATAAATGGTGAAAAGATTGATGTTGTTAAGGATTTCATTTTACTTGGATCCACATTCAACACCCATGAAAACAGCAGTCAAAAAATCAAAGGATGCATTGCATTGGGCAAATCTGCTGCAAAAGACTTCTTTAAAATGTTAAAAAGCAAATATGTCACTTTATGGACTAAGGTGCGCCTGACCCAAGTCATGGTGCTTTCAGTCACCTCATATTCATGTGAAAGCTGGGCAATGAATAAGGAATACTAAAGAATTGATGTCTTTGAATTACGGTGTTGGCAAAGAATATCGAATATACCATGGACTGCCAAAGAATGAAAAAAATTTATCTTGGAAGAAGTACAACCAGAATGCTCCTTAGAAGCAAAGATGATGAGACTTAGTCTCACATACTTTGGACATATTATCAGTAGGGATAAGCCCCTGGAGAAGAATATCATGATTGGTAAAGTAAAGGGTCGGCCAAAAAGGGGACGACCCACACAGTGAGATGGATTGACACAGTGGCTGCAACAATGGACTCAAGCATAACAGTGTTCACAAGAATGTTGCAGGACCTGGCGGTGTTTCGTTCTGTTGTACATAGGGTTGCTATGAATCGGAACAGACTCAGTGGCACCTAACAACAATGGCTAATGAATCATCTCAAAGGCAACAGGTTAATAGCTAATGAATGGCGCAGTGACTAAAGAGCTTGACTGCTAATCTAAAGATTGGCAGTTTGAATCCACCAGCCGCTTCTTGGAAACCATATGGCACAGTTCTCCTCTGTCATACAGGGGTGCTATTTTTTTTTTTTTGTGGTTAATGCTAATGAAAGGAGATCTAGTGATGCAGTGGTTAGGCACTCAGCTGCTAACCTGAAGATTGGTGGTTCAAACCCACCCAGTGTCTCTGAGATTTAAAGACTTGACAATTTCCTTCTTAAACTGTTATAGCCTAGAAAATGCATGAGACAGTGCTCCTCTGTCCCATGGGGTCGCTATGAGTCGAAATCGACTTGACAACACCTAACAACAACAACAGTAATGGCTAATGAAATTGAGCAAGTTTTCATTTTCTCGTTAGCCATTTTTATATTCAAGTCTGTCGGTTTTATGATTGGGTTGTTTGTCTTTTTCTAGTTAAATGGTAGGAATTCTTTTTATAGTCTGGCTATTAAGCCCTTATCTGATATATGGTTCCCAAAAATTTTCTCCCAGTCTGTAGGTTATCTCTTCACTTTGTTAATAAGTTTCTTTGATGTAAAAAGGTTATTAATTTTGATGAGATCTCATTTATCTATTCTGTTGTGTTATTGTGCTTTTAATGTCATATCTAACAACCTGTTTTTGAAGACTGGGTCCCAAAAAATTATCCCCATGTTTTTTTCTAAGAATTTTACAGTTTCAGGTCTAATTTTTAGGTGTTGGAACAATTTTGAGTTAGTTTTCTTATATGGTATGAGATATGGGTCTAACTTTATTCTTTTGCATGTGGAAATCCAGTTGTCCAAGCACCACTTATTAAAGAGATTGTTCTTTCCTCATTTGATGAATTTAGTAACCTTCTCAAAGATTTATCAATCTTAGATGTGTGCGCTTATCTCTGGGCTCTCAATTCTATTCCATTGGTCTATGTGTCTATCATTATACCAGTACCAGACTGTTTTAATTACTATAGCTTTAAAATAGGTTTTGAGATGAGAAAGAGTGAGTCCTCCAACTCTGTTCTTCTTTTTCAATATTGATTTGGGTATTCTGGGCCTTTCGCAGTTCTATATGAAATTTAGGATTGGCTTTTCTACTTCTGCAAAGAAAGGTGTTGGAATTTTAATGGGTAGTGCATTGAATCTATAAACTGCTTTAGGTAGTATTGACATCTTGACAATATTAAGTCTTCTGATCCATGAGCAAGGAATGTCCTTCCATTTATTTGGATGATCTTTCACTTCTTTCAGTAATGTTTATAGTTTTCAGTATACAAGTCTTTCACCTCTATAGTTAAATTTATTCCTAAGCATTTTATTCTTTTAGATGTTAATATAAATAGAATTATTTCTTTAATTTCCTTTAGTTTGTTCCTGGTATGTAAAAGCATAACTGATTTTTCTGTGATGGCCTCATATCCAGCCACTATCCGGAATTCATTTATTGTGTATTCTTTGGGGTACAAATAGTCCCTGGTTTACAAATGTACAACTGATGGACACCTCTTATTTGCCCTTTAATGTTATGTAAATCTGCTCTCCCTTTGAAATGATCAAACCAACCTTACTCACAACAAATTCTTCCTTACAATGACCTTCGCTTGCTGCACACACAACTTTTAAACCATAGAAAAGGCTTTGAGCCGTTTATTGGGCTAAAGTCAGGCTAAATAAGAACTGTATGCACATGTTCTGACTTACCTACAAATTTGTTTTAAAGGTACACTTAGGAACAAATCTCATTTGTAACCTGGGGAATCTCTGTATTCTATATATAGAAAAGCTAGCTGCAAAAAAGAATTGCTTTACTTCTTCCTTCCCAATTTGGATGCCTTTTATTTCTTTTTCTTGCCTAATTGCTCCAATTAGAACTTCCAGTACAATAATGAATAGCAATAGTGAGAGTGGTTGTTGGATATTGTCAAAAGCCTTTTCTGTCTTGAATGACGTGATTATGTGGTTCTTTGCCTTTGTTCTGTTGATATGGTGTATCCCACTGACTGATTTCCTACTGTTGAAACCACCTTGCATTCCTGGGATAAATCCCATTTGATCATTGTGTATAATCCTTTTAATATGCTTATGGATTCAATTTGCTAGTATTTTGCTGGAGATTCTTGTGTCTATATTTATTGTAGATATCAGTCTGTAGTTTTCTTTTCTTGTAGGGAGTTTGTCTGGTTTTGGTACCAGAATGATGCTAGCCTCATAGACTGTATTAGGGAGAGTTCTCTCCTCTTGTATTTTTTGGAAATTTTAAGAAGGATTGGCATCTTTTGTTCTGTAAATGTTTGGTGGAATTCCCCAGTGAAGCCGTCTGGTCCTGGACTTTTCTGTCTTGGGAGGTTTTTGATACTGCTTTGATCTCTTCACTTGTTATGTGTCTGTTGAAGTCTTGTCTTTCTTCTAGACTTAATTACTGTCTTTATGAATTTATCTGTAAATGTCTTTGATCCTCTAACATTCTTCAACATTCTTCAGCTGAGTGGCTTAAAGTGAGTTTGTATAGAAAAGGGTGAATAGCACAGAAATCGATGAGGAAAGAGTTCTAGGAAGAATAGTATTGCCACAATTGAGAAGTGTTGCTGAAGGGGGTGTATGTCTTAAGTGTGAGTGCTTTACTTGTGAATTTCCTGAATTCAAAATATACAGAGCTGAGTGATTCTGTTCTTGTTTCCTTTTACTGATCTTTTTTTTTTTTTTTTTTTTTTTTTGCTTTCCCAAAGGTGTCTCTGCAACATGGACCCACAGAATCTAACACATGTCTCTGAATTCCTCCTGCTGGGCCTCTCAGAGGATCCAGAACTGCAGCCCCTCCTCTTTGGACTGTTCCTGTCCATGTACCTGCTCACTGTGCTTGGAAACCTGTTTATTATCCTGGCTGTGAGTTCTAACCTCCACCTTCACATCCCCATGTATTTCTTCCTCTCCATCCTGTCCATGGTTGACATTGGTTTCACCTCTGTTACAATTCCAAAGATGCTTATGGATATCCATACACACCACAGAATCATCTCCTATGGCGATTGCCTGATTCAGTTGTCTTTTTTTGTTTTTTTTTTGGATGTATGGACAATCTACTCCTGGCAGTGATGGCCTATGACCGGTTTGTGGCCATCTGTCAACCACTTCACTACCCAGTCATCATGAATCCCAACCTCTGTGTCTTCATGGTTTTAGTGTCTTTTTTTCTCAGCCTTTTGGACTCACAGTTGCACTGCTTGATGGTGTCACAACTTACCTTCTGCACAGAAGTGGAAATTCCTCATTTCTTCTGGGACCCTTCTCAACTCCTCAACCTTGTCTGTTCTAACATTACCACCAGAAAAATACTAGTGTATATTATTGGTGCCATCCTTGCAGGTGTTCCAGTCTCAGTGATCCTTTTCTCTTACACTCAAATTGTTTCCTCCATTCTGAGAATACCATTGTCAGGTGGGAAGTATAAAGCATTTTCCACCTGTGGCTCTCACCTGTCAGTGGTTTGCTTATTTTATGGCACAGCTATTGGAGTGTACCTGAGTTCAGCTGTCTCATCTTCTCTCAGGAGTGGAGCAGCAGCCACAGTGATGTACTCTGTGGTCACCCCCATGTTGAACCCCTTCATCTACAGCCTGAGGAACAGAGATATCAAGAGAGCCCTGCAGAGACTCCTCAGCAGACCAGCATAATGTCATACCTGTGCCACTTTTTATCTGTGGATTAGAATAAGCAGAAAACCAAACATGTGGAGCTTGAAAGCATGCTCCTTTGGTCACATTTTTGTAGCTTTCATTTCCCTTGATGTTTCATATCAGAACATTGATTATTTGGCCCTTTGTGGGGGGGATTGAGGGATGTTCTGAAATTCGTGGTACATCGTAATATATACCCAATTGAATCGTATAACCTATATGGAGCCTCTGTATTTGTCATCAATGGCACAGGCATTGTGGTCAAATGTACGACTTTCTTTAATAAAAAATTCAATCCACAACTCTTTTCCACAGTTCATGCCTAATGTCCTTATAACTTCTATATCTATCCTATCTATTTATACAGTTTAGATGTAATAATGCTTGTTATTAGCCCTCAAACTTGGCTTCATATTGGAATCATCTGGTGAACTTTAAAGATACTCTTGCCTGAGTTGCACCACCAGAGATGCTGATTTATTTAGACTGAGGTGTGTGGTGAGATTTTTCAAAGCACCCCAAGAGGTACAATGGGCAGCCTACATTGGAGACTATTTATCTAAGTGAGACCATTGTTCAAAAATGACTAACATGCCTTTGGTCCTTTATTCCTCGTGAGCAGATGCTGAAGATCTTAAAGTAATCAGAGCTCACAATGGGGAAGATATGAAAGAACTTCAGGCAATGTGATTTTTCTCAATGTTCCTGGTAATATTTCCTCAAATATCTTATTCCTGCATATCATAGAGCTAGTCGTATGTTCTGAATATTAAGCTTTTGTGTCCCTGCTCCAGATGCACCTTTCTATACTATACTTTGTGATGCCAGAGTAGAAGTAGTCCCCTCCCTGCTCTGATTTCCATCTGACTTTCTTGCAATGTTCTTCAAATATTTCTCTAAACAAAAACCACCCCAATAATTAGAACTTTTTGCTACTCTTCTTATTCTTTGGCATGGTTACTACTTCCTGTAGGTAATAGCTCAGTGTTACCCCTTTTTTTCTTTTATGCCTTTCAGTCTTCCAATACCTATTTACCGAATTATGTATTAAATGATCTTCATTAAAATTACTAGTTTTTTTCTTTCTTCTTGATTGAGCCCTGACTAATAAATTGTAAGGTGAAGAATCAAGGTATTGGGGGGCCAAGACGGCAGAGTAGTCAGATGCTTCCAGTGTTCCTTCTTACAACAAAGACCCATAAAAACAAGTGAATCAACTATATATGACAATCTAGGAGCCCTGAACATCAAAGGCAAAGTTGAGGATCAGACTGAGTGGCAGGGGAGGGGAGAGACAGTTCAGAAGCAGCGAGGAGTTGCCAGACCTGACCCAGCGAGAGCCTGAGCCCTTCATGTCTAATCAGTTCATGCTGCACAGTGAGGCAGGTAAGCAACAGTGCTCAAGAGGTGTTTTCCACATCAGGAGAGACCTAGCAACAGAGAGTCTACTCAGCCATCCAGAACCAGTGAGCAGCAGCCCTTGATTGGTGAAATATAGGTACTTGTGTCTGGCCAACTGCATGGATCAAAAACACCCCACTTAGGGGAAAACGTCTCTCTCATCCCCCCACCCCCACCCTGGCACTCCCTGTTCTGCACTGGGTCCAGGACCAGCTTCAGTGATTGCTGAGTCCCCTGGGCTGGAAGTGGGACCTGTTATGCACCCTGAGCCATTCCCCTGGCCTTTGAGAGTGAACAAATTAACAACAGGGGGAAAAGTAATCTGCCAGCTCCCCTAAGCCAGGAATTCAGGGTAGGCACAGTTCCTTTGCCTAGGCACAGGCATAAGAGATCCACGGACTTTGAGTGCCTTTTCTCCTGCATAGACTTGTGAGGCCCCATTTCCACAGTGCAGGCCCTCATTACCACAGTACAACAGTGTATATACCTGAAGTTTAACTTCAACTGTTTCAGCTGTGAAGTGGCAGGTTCATGACATTTGACACTGCTCTGCCCATTAAGCAGGGTCTTCACCTTACCCACATCAGGGGCCTGAGGATGGGTGGCTTCACCCATGCCACCTAGCCACCCATAACAGGGGCCCAGTAATAAGTTGTACCCCCCAGACCTTACAGCCAACAGCACTGGATGCTCATAGTTCAACTGCAAAATCCACCCATCTATGCACTCTAGGGAACAGGGATATTCTTTCCTTTTGGACACTCAGGTGTGGCTGTCTGACCCCTGCCTTGCTCAGCCTGTGTCCCCCTGCTGCACCCAGATGTCTATGCCTACAACAATCACCCATGCCTGTCTAGAACTGTAGGTGAGAGCTTGCACCACGCATTTGGTGGCCAACTACCTGGACACCTGAGCTAAATCCATACAGGAGGAATGGGCAGACTTCTGGGCTCACATACTTAGTGACAGGTCTGGTCACCTGGTGGCAGGACTTTGGAGCTTCAGGGGCACTAGTGACCTGGATAGCTCACACAAGCAGCCTATTTGGGCATATCAAAACAAGAAGCTAGGACAGAGTCAGCAAACATAAAATAAATAAACATAATAACTTGTTGATGGCTCAGAGAAAACAGTCATTATGAAATCACAAAAAAAGGCAGACCAGGCTGACTTCAGCAAGCTCCCAAAATAAAGAATCTAGAAATTTTCTGGATGAAGAAAATTTCTTGGAATTACAAGATGCAGAATATAGAAGATTAATTTACAGAACTCTTCAAGATATCAGGAAGGAAATTAAGCAAAACACAAAACACACAATAGAGGAACTTAAAAAGATTAGAGAAGAGCATAATGACAAATTTAACAGGCTGCAAGAATCCATAGAGAGACAGCAATCAGAAATCCAGAGGATTAACAATAAAATTTCAGAACTAGACAACTCAGTAGAAAGTCATAGAAGCAGAACTGAGGCAAGGGAGGGCAGAATCAGTAAGACTGAAGATAAAGCACTTGACACCAACTTATTAGAGGAAAAATCAGATAAAAGAATTAAAAAAAGAAGAAACCCTAAGAATTATGTGGGATTCTGTCAAGAGGAATAACCTATGAGTGATTGGAGTACCAGAACAGGGAGATATAACAGAAAATACAGAGAGAATTGTTGAAGATTTGTTGGCAGAAAACTTCCCTGATATCGTGAAAGATGACAAGGTATCTTTCCAAGATGCACATCGAACTCCCACATAAGGTAGGTCCCAAAAGAAAGTCACCAAGACATATTATAATTAAACTGCCAAAACCAAAGATAAAGAGAGAATTTTAAGAGTGGCTAGGGATAAATGAAAAGTCATCTACAAAGGAGAGTCAATACGAATAAGCTTGGACTACTCAGCAGAAACCATGCAGGCAAGAAGGCAATGAGATGACATATACAAAGCCTTGAAGGGAAAAAAAAAAAAAAAAAAAAACCTGCTAGCCAAGAATTATATATCCAGCAAAACTGTCTCTGAAATATGATGGTGAAATTAGGGCTTTTCCAGATAAATAGAATTTTGGGGAATTTGCAAAAAACAAATCAAAATTACAAAAATTACTAAACGGAGTCCTCCAGTTAGAAAATCAATAACATCATACAGCAACCCAAGACTAGGACACAGGACACAGCAACCAGATATCCACCCAGATAGGGAAATCACAAAAATTAATCAAAGCTAAAACACTGAAAATAGGGAAACAGATGTCAATATGTAAAAGATGACAATATTAAAACAAAAAAGAGGGACTTAAAAAATGTAGACATAGATTTTTCATATGGAGAGGAAGTCAAGGAGATATAAAAGAATAAATCACTGGCATAAACTTAGAAAAATAGGGATAAATATTAAGGTAACCACAAAGGAAACTAACAATCCTACAATTCAAAATAAAAAACAAGAAAAATATAAAGACTCAGCAAATACAAAATCAACAACAATGAAAAGAAAATACATAAAGAAAAATGACTCAGCACAGAAAATTAAGTGGAACAAAGAAACTGTGAACAACACACACAAAAAGACATCAAAATGATACCACTCATCTCATACCTATCAATAATTACACTGAATGTAAATGGACTAAACACACCAATAAAGAGACAGAGAGTGGCAGATTGGATAAAAAAAAATACGATCCATCTGTATGCTGCCTACAAGAGACACATCTTAGACTTAAAGACACAAACTAAAACTCAAAGGATGGAAAAAATATATCAAGCAAACAGCACTCAAAAAGGAGCAAGAGTGGCAATATTAATCTCTGACAAAATAGACTTTAAAGTAAAATCCACCACAAAGGATAAGGAAGGACACTGTATAATGATTAAAGTGTCAATAAACCAGGAGGACATAACTATAATAAATATTTATGCACCCAGTGACAGGGCTACAAAATACATAGAACAAACTCTAACAGCATTTAAAAGAGAGATACATAGCTCCACAATAGTAGGAGACTTCAACACACCACTTTTGTGAAGGACAGAACATCCAAAAAGAAGCTCAACAAAGTTATGGAAGACCTAAATGCTGCAATCAACTAACTTGATCTCACAGGCATATACAGAACACTCCACCCAACTGTAGCCAAGTATACTTTCTTTTCCAACGGACATGGAACATTCTCCAGAATAGAACACATATTAGGCCATAAAGCAAGCCTTAACAAAATCCAAAGCATCAAAATATTAAAAAACATCTTTTCAGACCATAAAGTCATAAAAGTAGAAATCAATAACAGAGCAAGAAAAAAAAATCGAACACATGGAAACTGAACAACACCTTGCTCAAAAACTATTGGGTTATACAAGAAATTAAGGATGGAATAAAGAAATTCATAGACTCAAACAAGAATGAAAACTTATCCTACCAGAACCTTTGGGACACAGCAAAAGCAGTGCTCATAGGTCAATTTATAGCAATAAATGCACACATCCAAAAAGAAGTAAGGACCAAATTCAAAACATAAACCCTATCACTGGAAAAAATAGAAAGAGAGCAGCAAAAGAAGCCTTCAGGCACCAGAAGAAAGCAAATAACAAAAATGAGAGCAGAATTAAATGAAATAGAAAATAGAAAAACAATTGAAAGGGTTAACAAGACCAAAAGCTAGTTTTTTGAAAAGATCAACAAAATAAATAAACCATTGGCCAAAATGAAAAAAGAAAAACAGGAGAGGAAGCAAATAACCCAAATAAGAAATGAGATGGGCGATATCACAACAGACCCAACTGAAATTAAAAGAATCATAACAGAATACTGTGAAAAATTATACTCTAACAAATTAGAAAACCTAGAAAAAATGGACAAATTTCTAAAAACACACTACCTACCTAAACTAACACAAACAGAGGTAGAACAACTAAATAAATGTATAACAAAAGAAGAGATTGAAAAGGTAACTGAAAACCCCCAACAAAAAAAGGCTCTGGCCCAGACTGTTTCACTGGAGAATTCTACCAAACTTTCAGAGAAGAGTTGACACCACCACTACTAAAGGTATTTCAGAGCATAGAAAAGAATGGAATACTCCGAAACTCATTTTATGAAGCCAGTATAACCCTGATACCAAAACCAGGTAAAGACACAACAAAAGAAGAAAATTAGAGACCAATATCCCTCATGAACATACACACAAAAATCCTCAACAAAATTCTAGTCAATAGAATTCAATAACATAACAAAAAAAAATTCTTCATGACCAAATGGGATTCACACCAGGTATGCAGGGAAGGTTCAACATTAGAAAAACAATCAATGTAATCCATTCCATAAATACAACAAAAGACAAGAACCAGATGATCTTATCAATCAATGCAGAAAAGGCATTTGACAAAGTCCAACACCCATTCCTAATAAAAACTCTCAACAAAATAGGAGTAGAAGGGAAATTCCTCAAATAATTAAGGGTATTTATACAAAGCCAACAGCCAACATCATCCTAAATGGAGACAGTTTGAAAGCATTCCCCTTGAGAATGGGAACCAGACAAGGATACCCTTTATCACCACTCTTATTCAACATTGTGCTGGACATTCTAACCAGAGTAATTAGGCTAGAAAAAGAAATGAAGGGAATCCAAATTGGTAGGGATTCAGTCAAAGTTACTCTATTTGCAGATGATATGATCTTATACGCAGAAAACTGCAAAGAATCCACAAGAAAACTACTGGAACTAAATGAAGATTTCAGCAAAGTATCAGGATACTAGATACACATACAAAAATCAGTTGGATTCCTCTACACCGTGAAAGAGAACTTCCAAGAGGAAATCACCAAATCAATACCATTTACAATAGCCCCCAAGAAAATAAAGTACTTAGGAATAAATCTAATCAGAGACATAAAAGACATACACAATGAAAACCACAAGACACTACTGCAAGAAACCAAAAGAAACCTACTTAAGTGGAAAAACATACCTTGCTCATGGATAGGAAGACTCAACATTGTGAAAATGTCGATTCCACCCAAAGCGATCTACAGATACAATGCAATCCCGATCCAAATTCCAACAGCATTTTTTAATGAGAAACAAATCACCAACTTCATATGGAAAGGGAAGAGGCCCTGAATAAGTAAAGCATTATTGAAGAAGAAGAACAAAGTTGGAGGCCTCACACTGCCTGATTTTAGAACCTATTATACCTCCATGGTAGTCAAAAGAGCCTGGTACTGGTACAACAACAGATACATAGACCAATGGAACAGAATTGAGAATCCAGACATAAATTCACCCACCTATGAGCAGGTGATATTTGACAAAGGCCCAAAGTCCATTAATTGGGGAAAAGACAGTCTCTTTAACAAATGGTGCTGGCATAACTGGATATCCATCTGCAAAAAACTGAAGACCCATACCTCACACCGTGCACAAAAACTAATTCAAAATGGATCAAAGACCTAAATATAAAATTGAAAACGATAAAGATCATGGAAGAAAAAATAAGGACAAATCTAGGAGACCTAAAACATGACATAACCAGAATATTAACCATAAATAACAAAGAACAAGCACCAGAAGAGAGACTAGATAACTGGGAGCTCCTAAAAATCAAACACTTATGCTCATCAAAAGACTTCACCAAAAGAGTCAAAGACAACCTTCAGACAGGGAAAAAAAATTGGCTATGAGAAATCCGATCAGCGTTTAATCTCTAAAATCTACAACATACTGCAAAACCTCAACAACAACAACAAAAAACTCAATTAAAAAATGAGCAAAGGATATGAACAGACACTTCACCAAAGAAGATATTCAGGTGGCTAACAGACACATAAAGAAATGCTCACTATAGAGAAATGCAAATCAAAAGAACAATGAGATATTATCTCACCCCAACAAGGCTAGCATTTATCCAAAAAATACAAAATAATAAATGCTGGAGAGGTTGTGGAGAGACTGGAACACTTAGACACTTCTGGTGGGGATGTAAAATGGTACAACCACTTTGGAAATCCACTTCGCATTTCCTTAAAAAGCTAGAAATAGAAGTAGCATAAGATCCAGCAACCCCGCTCCTTGGAATATATCCTAGAGAAATAAGAGCAGTGATACAAATAGATATATGCACACCCATGTTCGTTGCAGCACTGTTCACAATAGCAAAAAATGGAAACAACCTAGGTGCCCATCAACAGACAAATAGATAAACAAATTACGGTATATTCACACAAGGGAATACTATGCAATAATAAAGAACAATGAAGCCGTGAAACATAATATGGAGGAATCTGGAGGGCATTATGCTGAGTGAATTTAGTAGGTCACAGAAGGACAAATATTGTATAATACCAGTACTATAAGAACTCAAGAAAAGGTTTAAACACAGAAGAAAACATTCTTTGATGATTGCGAGGATGGGGAGGGAGGGTGAAGGTTTTTCACTAACTCAACAGTAGACAAAAATTATCTTAGGTGAAGGGAAGGATAACACACACTACAGGGGAAGTCAGCACAACTGGACTAAACCAAAGCTAAGAAGTTTCCTGAATTCAAACACTTTGAGGGACAGAGTTGCAGGGGTAGGGGTCTGGGGATCATGCTTTCAGGGGACATCTAGGTCAATTGGCATAACAAAGTTTATTAAGAAAATGTTCTGCATCCTACTTTGGTGAGTGGCGTCTGGGGTCTTAAAAGCTGGCAAGCAGCCATCTAAGATGCATCAATTGGTCCCAACCATTTGGAGTAAAGGAGAATGAAGAACACCAAAGACACAAGGAAAGTATTAGCCCAAGAGACAGAAAGGGCCACATAAACCCGAGACTTCATCAGCCTGAGACCAGAAGAACTAGATGGTGTCTGGCTACCACCAGTGACCGCCCTGACAGGGAACACAACAGAGAGTCCCTGATGGAGCAGGAGAAAGGTGTGGTGCAGAAGGCAAATTCTAGTAAGAAGACCAGACTAAATGGTCTGACTGAGGCTGGAAGAAGCCCAGAAGGCATGGCCCCCAGACTCTCTGTCAACCCAGAAATAAAACGATTTCTGAGGCTAACTCTTCAGACAAAGATTGGACTGGACTGAGGGACATAAAATGATACTCATGAAGATTGTGCTTCTTAGCTCAAGTAGATGCATGAGACTAAATAGGCAGCTCCTGTCCTGAGGTGAGATGAGAAAGCCGAGAGGGTTAGGAGATGATTGGACATGAGAAATCAGGGGTGGAAAGAAGGAGTGTGCTATCACAGTATAGGGAGAGCAATTAGGGTCACTTAACAATGTATGTATAAATTTTTGAATGAGAGACTAACTTGAAATGTAAACTTTCACTGAAACTATAATAGACAAAAGAAAAAAACAACAAAAAAGGAAACATTATCATGTGTCTGAAATAGTCATTGTTGTTAGGTGCTGTCAAATCAGCTCTGAATCATAGGAACCCTATGCACAACAAAATGAAACACTGACAGGTCCCGCGCCATCCTCACAATTGTTGCTATGTTTGAGCCCATTATTGCATCCACAATCTCAATGCATCTGGTTGAGGGTCTTCTTCTTTTTCTATGACCCCCTACTTAACCAAGCATGATATTCTTCTCCAGAGATGTAAAAAAGATTAAACAACAGTTGAAAGAAGCAGAGATGGGGTAAGATGCCACACCACATGAAGACTGTCCAAGAGCAGAAGCTCAAAGACATTTCTCCAGAGCTGACTGAGAGAGAAAGCTTCCCCCTAGAGATGGCACACTAAATTCAGATTTCTAGCCCCCTAAAGTGGGAGAAAATATATTTCTGTATGTTAAGGCCTCCCATTGTATGGTATTTCTGTTATAACACCACTAGGTAACTAAGTATTAATGGAGCATTTACTAAGTGCCTGGACATATTCTATGGCAATGATTTTCAACCCCAGCTGTACTTTAGGCTGACCAAGGGATTCACAGGTAGAGAATCTGATTTGATTGGTTCTAGGATATACCCAGTTCATCAGTATATTTTAAAAGATCCACAGTAATTATAGGGTAAATCAGAATTGAGAACCACTCGTCTAAACACTTTATATGTATTATTTAATTTAGTATCTCACAATTCTTTAAGTTCAGTTAATATTCCTCCTATTTTTTCTTCCATGATTTTTATCATTAGGGTCTTGATGCATTTTAAGTTAGTTTTTGTGTATGATATGAGGAATGGGTTCTGTTTCTTTTTTTTTACAGATGACTATCTAGTTATGCCAACACTATTAGAGAGATTGTCTTTTCCCCATTTAATGGACTTTGGAGCTTTGTCAAGTATCAGCTGCTTATAGGTGAATGAATTTACTCCTGGGTCCTCAATTCTGTTCCATTGTTCTATGTGTCTGTTGTTGTACCAGTACCAGGCTGTTTTGACTACTGTGGTGGTATAATATGTTCTAAAATGAGGTAGTATGAGGCTTCCTACTTTGTTCTTCTTCTTTAGTAATGCTTTACTTATCTGGGGCCTCTTTTCTATCCATATGAAGTTGGTAATTTGTTTCTCCAGCTCATTAAAAAATGCTGTTGGAATTTGGATCGGGATTGCATTGTATCTGTAGATTCCTTTGGGTGGAATTGACATTTTCACAATGTTGAGTCTTCCTATCCATGATCAAGGTATGTTTTTCCACTTATGTAGGTCTCTTTCAGTTTCTTGCAGTAGTGTTTTGTAGTTATCTTTGTGTAGATCTTTTTCATCTCTGGTTAGATTTATTCCTAAGTACTTTATCTCTTGGGGGCTATTGTAAATGGTATTGGTTTGGTGATTTCCTTTTTGAAGTTCTCTTTTATGGTGTAGAGGAATCTGACTGATTTTTGTAAGTTTAGCTTGTATCCTGATACTTTGCTGAAATTGTCTATTAGTTCCAGTAGCTTTCTTGTGGATTCTTTGAGGTTTTCTGTGTATTAGATCAAATCATCTGTGAATAGGAATATTTTTACTTCTTCCTTACCAATTTGGATGACTTTTATTTCTTTTTCTTGCCTTATTGCTCTGGCTAGGACCTACACACAATGTTGAATAAGAGTGGTGATAAAGGGCATCCTTCTTTGGTTCCCATTCTCAAGGGGAATGCTTTCAGTCTCTCTCCATTTAGAATGATGTTGTCTGTTGGCTTTGTATGAATGCGCTTTAGTCTGTGAAAGATTTCTCCTTCTATTCTTATTTTTCTGAGAGTTTTTATCATGACTTGGTGTTGGACTTTGTCAGATGCCTTTTCTGCATTGATTGATAAGATCATGTGGTTCTTATCTTTTGTTTTATTAATGTGATGAATTACTTTGACTGATTTTCTAATGTTGAACCATCCCTGCATACCTGGTATGAATTCCACTTGGTCATGATGAGTTTTTTTTTTTTTTTTTATATGCTGTTGAATTCTATTGGCTAGAATTTTTTTGAGGATTTTTGTGTGTATGTTCATGAGGAATATTGGTCTATAATTTTTTTTGTTTTTTTTTTGTGATGTCTCTACCTGGCTTTGGTATCAGGATTATGCTGGCTTCATAGAATGAGTTTGGGAGTATTCCTTCCTTTTCTATGCTCTGAAATACCTTTGGCAGTATTAGTATTAACTATTCTCTTTCTCTGAATGTTTGGTAGAATTCTCTTGTGAAGCCATCTGGGCCAGAGCTTTTTTTGTTTGAGAGTTTTTGTATTACCTCTTCAACCTCTTCTTTTGTTGTGGGTTTATTTAGTTTTTCTACCTTGTTTTGTGTTAGTTTAGATAGATAGTGTGTTTCTAGAAATTTGTCCATTTCCTCTAGGTTTTCAAATTTGTTGGAGTACAATTTTTCATAATATGCTGTTATGATCCTTCTTATTTCAGATGAGTCTATTGTGATATCCCATCTTGTTTCTTATTTGGCTTATTTGCTTCCTCTCTTGTTTTTCTTTTGTCAGTTTGGCCACTGGTTTGTTGATTTCATTGATCTTTTCAAAGAACGAGCTTTTGGTCTTGTTGACACTTTCAATTTTTTTTCTATTCTTTATTCATTTATTTCTGTTATAATCTTTATTATTTCCTTTTCTGGTGCCTGAGGGCTTCTTTTGATGCTCTTTTTCTATTTGTTTGATTTGCACGGTTAATATTTTGATGTTGGCCCTCTCTATTTTTTGGATATGTGCATTTATTACTCTAAAACTGACCTCTAAGTACTGCTTTTGCAATGTCCCAAAGGGTTTGGTGAGAAGTGTTTTCATTCTCGTTTGATTCTATGAATTTCTTTATTCCATTCTTGCTTTCTTTTATAACCTAGTAATTTTTAAGCAAGGTTTCCATGTATTTGATTTTTTTTTCCTTACTCTGTCTGTTATTGATTTCTACTTTTATGGCATTATGATCAGAAAAGATGCTTTGTAATATTTTGATATTTTGGATTCTGTTAAGGCTTGCTTTGTGGCCTAAAATGTTGTCTATTCTGGAGAAAGTTCCACGTGCATTGGAAAAGAAAGTATACTTGGTTGCTGTTGGGTGGAGTGTTCTGTATGTATCTATAAGCTTAAATTGATTGATTGTGGCATTTAGATCTTCTGTATCTTTATTGAGTTTCTTTCTAGATGTTCTGTCCTTCACCAAGAGTGGTGGGTTGAAATCTCCTACTACTATTGTGGAGCTTTCTATTTCTCTTTTCAATGCTGTTAGAGTTTGTTTCATGTATTTTGGAGCCCTGTCATTGGCTCTGTATTTATTATGGTTATGTCATCTTGATGCATTGACCCTTTAATCATTATATAATCCTTCCTTGTTCTTTGTGGTAGGTTTTGCTTTAAAGTTTATTTTGTCATAGATTAATATTGCCACTTCTACTTTTTTGGTTGTTGTTTGCTTGATATATTTTTTTCATCCTTTGAGTTTTAGTTTGTTTGTATCCTTGTGTCTAAGGTGGGTCTCTTGTAGAAAGCATATAGGCAGATCATGTTTTTTTATCCATTCTGCCACTCTCTGTCTCTTTATTGGTGCATTTAGTCCATTTACATTCAGTGTAATCATTGATAGGTATGAGTTTACTGCTGTCATTTTGATTTTTTTTGTGGTGTTGGCAGTTTCTTTGTTCCACTTAGTTTTCTGGCTGCGTTCTTTTTATTTATGTGTTTTCATCTTTTTCATTATTGTTGTTTTGCGTTTGCTGAGTCTTTATGTTTTTCTTCTTTTTTATTTTGATGGATAGGTTTGTTAACTTCTTTTGTGGTTACCTTGAAGTTCACCTTTATTTTCAAAGTTTAAACAATTCTTTTATTTCTTGATATCACCTTAACTTCCTCTCCATACATAAATTCTATGAGTACACTGTTTATTCCTTGTTTTTTGTTTTTACATTGTCATTGTTTAAATATTGACATCTCTGGTGCCCTATTTTCAGTATTTTAGCTTTGATTTGTTTTTATGAATTCCCTGTCTGGGTTGATAACTTGAAAATCTGTCCTGTGTTCTAATCTTGGGTCATTGTCTGAAATTGTTCTCTACCAGGAGGACTCTCTTTAATATTCATTGTAATTTTGGCTTGGTTTTTGAAAATTCCCTTAACTTCTGTTTATCTGGAAATGGTCTGATTTTGCCGTCATATTGGAGAGAGAGTTTTGCTGGATATATAATTTTTGGCTGGCAATTCTTTTCCTTCAAGGCTTTATATATGCCATTCCATTGCCTTCTTGCCTACGTGGTTTCTGCTGAGTAGTCGGAACTTAGTCTTATTGGTTCTCCTTTGTAGGTGAGTTTTTTTTTAATCCCTAGCCACTCTCAAGATTATATCTTTGTCTTTGGATTTAGCAAGTACAACATATATTTTGGAGAGGACGTAATTCAATCCACATCATCTACCATTTGGCACCTCAAAATTCTTGTGCTTCTCACACAAAAAACTTGTTTACCCCATCACATCATCCCAAAAGTCTTAAATCAATTCCAAGTCCAAAATTTCATCTTCTGAATCATCTCAATCAAATATAGGTGCGACTTTAGTCTTATTCCATCCAGGGGAAAAATTTCTCTTCATTTCTGAACCTGTGAAATCTAGATTACAAATTATCTGTTTCCAAAATACAGTGGTGGAACAGGCATAAGGTAGACATTTCCATTACAAATGTGAGAAATTGAGAGAAAAAAGGGATAACAGGCACCAATCAAGTCCAATACCAAGCAGAACAATTTACGTTAGCTCACAAGTCTTGAAAATAATCGTCTCTTCTTGGAGACCATCTGGGAAATGGCTCTGCCTTCCAGATTCTTGATGTTAGCCAGGCCCACTGGATTCTGGATGGAGGCTTCTCAGCCCTGGGCTTTAGCTCCACCTTCCAGGTCCTCTGGGATGGCAAATCTATTCCCTTGGTTTTGGATGACCCCATTCTCCTAGTCCGTCTGATTAGCAACCCCACACTCTGTCTTGGCAACCTCCATTCTTCTGCGCTTTGGGCATGGCAGCCCTTTCCCCTTAGCTTTGTGCACAAGCCCCATCCCCCTAGCATAATTTGTCACCATACTCAGGAATCTACTCATTATCCTGGCCCTCAAATCTTCCTCTCACCTCCACGCCCTCATGTACTTCTTCCTCTTGAAACTATCCTTGGCTGACATTGGTTTCATCTCCACTGCTGTCCTGAAGATGTCTGTGAATATCCAGACACAGAGCAAATCTATCACCTATGTGGCTGCTTAACTCAGAAGTCCTTTTAATTTTGGATGTCTGAACAATCTCCTCCTGACCATTATGGCCTACGACTGGTTTGACCATTTGTCATCCCTTATATTACCCGGTCATCATAACCCTCTATCTCTGTGGCTTATTGGTTCAGATATTATTTTAATCAGCTTTTTGGACTCCCACTTGCACATTTCAATGTCGTCAAAACTTAACTTCTGCACAGATGTGGAAATCCCTCATTTCTTTAGTGACTTTCTTCAACTCTTCAATCTTGGGTGTTTTCATACCTCCACAAATACCATATTAATGAATTTTATTGATGTCTTCTTTGGCAGTGTTCCAGTTTCAGGGATCCTTTTCTCTGAAATTGTTTCCTCGTTCAGAGAGTCCCATCATCAGGTGAGAAGTATAAAGGTTTTTCCAATTGTGACTCTCATCTATTGGTCATCTGCTTATTTTATGGGACAGGACTTCAGCATACCTCAGTTCAGCTCTGTCACCTCTCCTCTGGAAGGGTGCAGTGATTTTGGTGATGTACACTGTGACCCATCCTATGTTGAACCCCTTCATCTACAGCCTAAAGAGCAGAGCTACTAAGAGGGCCTTGTTGAGAACTGAGGAGTCCCTGGCTGGTGCAAACAGTTAAGCATTCAACTACTAACTGAAAAATTGTCAGTTCCAACCCACCCAGAGACACCTTAGAAGAAAAACCTAGCAATCTTCTTCCAAAAGGTCACAGCCTTGAAAATTCTGTGGAGCTCACTTCTACTCTGTAAACATGAGGTCGCTGTGAGTCGGAATTAACTAGATGGCAACTGTTTTTTTCTGTTGCTGTTGAGGATTGTCATTAGGACAGCCTAGTTGCAACACTTGTGGTATTCTTTTTGATGCATCAAACTGGAAAAAGCAGCAAAACCAAACATGTGCAACAAGAAATCCTGACTCTGCAGTTATGTAATGTGCATGCACCCTTAGGGCTTTTTGCTTTCTGTTTGCATAATTGTTTCTCTTAGCATCTCACTAATGGAATGGGAGTTTATTCTGGTCGCCTAATTTAAGTCATAATCACTGCAGAATTACGTATAGTATATCAGTATATCCTCTCATTTTTCTTATCCATTACCCAGGCCTCTTTGTCATGATCAGTCTTGTTTTTTATCATTACAAAATAATCACACCTCTCTTTTCCTTATTTATTGCTTCTGTACTTTTACTATTAATTTTTTTCTATTTGTTAGGAGATGATACCAAAAACCAGTTGCCGTCAAATCCATTCTGACTCATAGTGACCCTATAGAACAGAGTGGAACTGCCCCCATAGGGTTTCCAAGGAGCACCTGGTGGATTCAAACCTCCGATCTTTTGGTTAGCAGCCGTAGCTCTTAACCACTTAGCCACCAGCGTTTCCTGGGAGATGATATAGGGTCTAAACTGTACCTTTAAGACTGAAACATCTACTAGATTCTATCTCTTTAATGATTTTGAGCAGATACTTAAACAGATAGGGTGGCTATTTAATTAATTGTCCCAAGAGGTACTTCAAAATTTAAAACTGAAGCAGTATAAAGTCTTCTACACTGATTGTTTTTGTTGTTACTTTCCACTGAGTTGATTCCGACTCATGGCGACCCTATGTGTTACAGAGCAGAACTGCTCCATAGGATTTTCTTGGATATAATCTTAACGGAAGCAGATTGCCAGGACTTTTCTTCCATGGTACTGCTGCGTGTGTTCAAACCGCCAACCTTAAAGTTAGCAGTCGAGTAGAAACGGTTTGCACTACCTGGTAAATTTTTATACTGATTATATGTTGAAAATGATGATATTTTGGATATATTGAGTTAAATAAAATATATTATTAAAATTAGCTTCATTTGTTTCTTTTTGCTTTTTAATGTGGCTACAATAAAATTTAAAATTACATATATAGCTCACATTACATTGCTATTGAATAGCACTAGTCTAGATGACAGGAGAATGATCCATTAGGGAGTAAGACAACAAACCCATAATAACAAAGGAATGGAAGTGGAAATTTTTGTTCTTATCATTTATCATTAGAAAGTAAACAAAGGATAGAAACTGAAAGTCATGAAAATAAAACACAGTTTCGAACATTTAATGTTCACTGAATAACAATGCATGCAGCCATCTCTTGAGTTTGGAAGCTATCAATAAGTCTTCTCAGGCCTAACTACTCTGAGACACTCAATTAATTTTAGCAGCCCATGATTTAGTGTCAGTGGGACCACACTCCACCCTGTGATACATCTCCTTAAATATCAAGGTCTGTTAGAATTACAATTGCATGGTAAACATTATGCAGAGGAAAAGTACTGGGGAGAATTAAGCCAGAGTTTTGAGACGGTTATTTCCGAATGGCATTCCAGAGAGAAACTTAAACAAGTATCTTAGGTTGGATTTCCTAGAAGCAGATCCTCAGACAAGAATTGTGAGAGACTGATAGAGGTTTATTAGGAAACATTCAAATAAAACAAAAATCCTCACAACCAGACCAAAAAGCAACATCACGATAAATGGAGAAAAGATTAAAGTTGTCAAGGATTTCATTTTACCTGGATCCATAATCAATACCCATGGAAGCAGCAGTCAAGAAATTAAACGTCCTATTGCATTGGGCAAATCTGCTGCAAAAGACCTCTTTAAAGTGTTGAAAAGCAAAGATGTCACTTTGAGGACTAAGGTGCACCTGACCCAAGCCATGGTGTTTTCAATCACCTCATATGCATGCGAAAGCTGGACAAGGAGTAAGGAAGACTGAAAAAGAACAGATGCATTTGAACTATAGTGTTGGTGAATGCAGTCAAGTGCAAACTGTTTCAGCAACCTAGGGACCTGAAGCAAGGGTGGAATAACAAGCAAATTTCCATGAAGGGTAACTTTGGCTGAATCCCACAGGGAACCTGAGACACTGTAGGTTACATCCAAGACTTGTCCCAATCAAGGACACATCAGACATTGCTTAAGGGATGCCCCCAGGGAACAAATTCCTAAGTATGTCTGGCTCTTCCAGTGAACAAATAGTGTGTTCCCATAGCCTGAGGGCAAACCCCAACAAAAAGACACAGATGCCAGCCTTGCCAATGAAAGTATGACAGGAGCTGTTGTGCAAAACATTGACACAGGGGTGCGAGGGGAAATGGGTGGGATACCAACAGCACCTGTTACAACTCTCCTAGAGAAAATTTGAACACTGTTTCAGAGTGAAACAGAGAGTAGGTTTATTACACAATTAAAGAATGATTCAAATTGGGAACTGTGCGGCCTATCAAAATGAAACCACAAAGTCCTAGGCACAATAATTACATAAACATTTTTATTGCATTTAGACAAAGAAGATAGTACAATATTTGGAAGTTAGAGGCTAGCTTTCTGACAGTGGGCCTCAGTGACTGGATTAAACGATATATGTGCTGACAGCTGGGTCAGCAGACCAATGACAGGGCAATGTCGGGATAGAACCTATTGCAGTAGTCAGATAGCAAACAGGCTTTGCTAGGTATTGACTAGCTATCTTAAGCAATAGCTTTCCTGAGATTGTATAATACAAGAGTTTCTTAAAGATTTTACACATAAATCAAATCGCACTGTTTTAACATGGTAAGCAAGACAAGTTGAAAATAAGTTGCTTGTGGCAACCTATTTTCTGAGAACATCCAGCATAAGGGGGTTTCAGATAACTATTTATGTCCCAATGTCCTCTAAGAACCAGATGTGATGTCTTGCATCTGCGTGACTATAGACTTTAGGGTACATTTCTTCCACACCCTAAATGTGGCCAGGGAGGAAGAACATTTTCTTGACTGCTTATGGTGTCCTAGCAAGATAAGGAACCCAAAAAGTTAGGCACTGTTTAGTAGTCGTTTTGATTTTACTGAATTCAGCAGGGGCCTGGTTAGTTCAGTCATTTATTTACTTTGGTCAAAGGTTTTAGTAAAATTTTCTTTGACACAACAAAGCTGCTGGGACAACTGAAGAAATCTGACCTTTGATACCTGGCTTGTGTTCAGTATTGGGTAAGAGAAATCACCTCTGAAAAACTGAATTTCCCAAATGAAGATATAAATGCCTACCTTTTAAGGTTGTTTTGAAGAATACAGAAGACAAGTGACAAGCACCTGCCACCTAGAAGGTGCTGAGTATAGGTAGTAGTACTGCATCTGGGCCAGATTGTCTGGCTTCCTATCAAAGCTCTGCCACTTGCTCGTTGCGCATAACTGGGGCAAGTTACTTAACCACTCAGGCCCTCAGTTTCCTCGTCTTTAAAATGGGACAGACCTCACAGGGTTGGACTGACTTTTAAATAAATTAATATATATAAAGTAGTTAGAAAAATGCCTGGCAATTCATAAGGACATTATAAATATTCGATATTATTATCATTTGCCTGTGCTTTCATAAGGAGTCAACAATTAAGCTCTTGACTACTAAATGAAAGGTTGATGATTCGAACTCACACAGAACACCTTGGAAGAAAGCCCTTTCAGTCTGATTCTGAAAGGTCACAGTGATTGAAAACCCTGTGGAGCATAGTTATACTCTGCAACACATGGGGTCACCAAGAACTGGAATTGACCCAACAGCAGCTAGTTTTCGGTGTTTTGGTGCTTCCCTACAGTTGAACATATTTTAATTTTATAGTAAAAGGATTACTTTCCAGAAAAACGTTTACCACACTTAGTTGTGTATTTGAAGGCACTGAAATTTAACCCTACAAGCCTCACAGATTTTTGTACATTTAATTTTAGATTTAAAAGACCCCTGTCAAGAATGAGAAACATGTTGCCCCAACTGCTGGGGGCATCGCTGTCAGCTCATTGTCCACACATGGATCTGCCTCAGCTGCAGAGAGTCATCTTGCCCAAGGTCATATTCCCTTTCTGGGGCAGCCCAGATCTAATGGCTGATTGATGTGGGGGTGTAAAAATCTGATTCCTTTGCCCTAACTCAAGCTCATGCCAAAGGACCATTCCGGCTCCAGAGCTCCCTGGTGGTTGTTGGAGGCCTTTGATGGGCTGCAACTTGGCTGGACTTTTTCCTCTAACGTTTCTCACCTTCCCAAGTGTATTGATTCCAGGAGCACTCCATGATAAATATCCTATGTGCAAATATCCATCTCAGAGTCTGCTCCCCAAAGAACTCAATTTGGGACACTTTCTTATTAATAAAATTCATTTGAGAAGATTTTAAAGTCAATTCCAAAGTAGCGCTTTAATGGTTAATGCAGTAATGTTCTGCAAATTGCAAGGGCAATGATGGGCTCAGCGAAGGGAAAATATAAGAAAAGGAGACATAGAGTAGAAATTTTAGGGCAGTAGAAGGGTCACCATTGAAAATTCTAATGAATTTGGTGATTGAGAAAATTCGAACTCAGAGATGTTTTATAGAAAGAGAGAGTGAAGTTTAAACTAGTATGTGTGATAACATACATATCTCTATGTGTAATATACTGCAAAACTGGGGATTTATTTAAAATATTAAACACCAATAATGTAAATAAATGTGATTTAAGAATTATAGTTTATTGGACTCTGCTGTCACGCCTACTCAAATTCCTAGAGCCAAAGGTCCAGTCATAGGTAACTCTCTCCTGCATCCTGTTACAGGTTTGACAGGCCCCTCTGATTCCTCTGCTTTTTAGATTTTATAAAAATGTATTGAGCATGAAGGATCCCTGGTGGTGCAGTGGTTAAGCACTCAGCTGTTAACTGAATGGTCAGAGCTTCAAACACACCGGCTGCCTCTGTGGGAAAAGCTGTAGCCATCTGTTCTGTAAATATTACAGCCTTGGAAACCCTATGGGGCAGTTCTACTCTGTCCTATAGGGTCACTACGAGTTGGAATCAACTCAACAGCAACGGGATTATTGAGCACGAGGATGATTACAGTGTTAACACCAAGGCTATTTCTGCTTTTCTGGGAATAGGAGGTTTCTGAAGAACTGAGAGACATTCTAAGAAATGTCTTTGTCAGAAGCAACTTCGTCAGAAATATGGAAAACAGTCAAAAGTTTACAGCAACCAAGCAAATGCTGAATCAATAAAAAGGCTACTTGAAAATCAATCTATGTAATAACTATGTTAGTAGAACAAAGAAAAAAAATATAATCATCTCAACTGATGCAGAAAAGGTATTTGACAAAATCCAACAAAGTCCAACATGATTTCATCATAAAAATACTCAGCAGACTAGAAACGGAGGGAAGTTCCTCATCATGATAAAGGACATTTATGAAAACCCCACAGCTCATGTCAAACTCAGTAGTGAAAAACTAAAAGACTATTTCTGATCTTTCCCCCTAAGTACAGAAACAAGACAATGATACCCACTTTCACCACTGCTATTCAACATTGTACTGTAAGTTCTATCAGAGTGTCATGGTTTGAATTATGTCTCCCCAAAAATGTGTGTATCAATTTGGCTGGGCCATGATTCCCAGTATTGTGTGATTTTCCTAGATGTTGTAAATCCTGCCTTTATGTTAATGAGGGAAGATGGTGGCAGTTTTGTTAGTAAGACAGGACTCGATCTACAAGATTGGATTGTGTCCTGAGGCAATCTCTTGAGATATACAAGACAGAAGTGAGCAGAGAGACAGGGGGACCTCATACCACCAAGAAAGCAGTGCCAGGAGCAAAGAGTGTCCTTTGGACCCAGGGTCCCTGGGTGGAGAAGCTCCTACTCCGGGGGAGCATTGTTGAGAAGGCTGACAAAGAGAGAAAGCCCTCCCCTGGAGCTGACGCCCTGAATTTGGATTTTTAGCCTACTTTACTGTGAAGAAATAAATTTCTCTTTCTTAAAGCCATCCACTTGTGGTATTTCTGTAATAGCAGCACTAGATGACTAAGAAAGTAAAGAATGTGGTTGGAGAGGTGGGCAGGGACCACATCTCTGGGGCGCCTTGAAGTGGATAATGGATACACGATGGGGGCTGTGGTGGGGCTGCAACAAAGGAGTAACAAGATCCAACTCACAATGTCTCCTTGTACCTGGAGTGAAAGATGGATTTAAGGCAGGGAAAACTAAGGGCAAAGGGAATAGGGAAGGAAAATTCTCGGATAATCGAAGGGACCAAGTGACTTGCTTTATAGAAGAGAAACAGAGGCCAGAAGAGGTGAAGAAATGATGCCAGTTTTTGCTAACAGTCCTTGTTTAAGGATGAGACCTGACACCCAAGCAAAATCAAGGCCAATTATAGGAAAGGGAGGGAGCCCAGGGTGGGGACCTGACTACTAGCCAAAAGGCTGGTGTTTAAAAACCACCCAGAGGCACTTTGGAAGACAGGCTGGGCTATCTGCTTCTGAAGGGTCACAGCCTTGAAAACCCTAGGGAGCAGTTCTATTCTACACACACAGGGTCACCATGAATCAGAATCAACTCAACAGCAACTAACAACAATGGGAAAGGGACATGGAAGTTTCAATAGCACCTGGAAATATTCCCAGAGCAAAAGGAGAGAATACCAAGAGGGGATAAATGATGGGCTTGCCTGTGTCCTTTGCCTTCCTCTCTCACTCACCTTACCCCAGTCTTTATACACCACAGCCTGATATACCAGGGAACACTGACTTCTCCCTTAAAGATCTCTAATAGGAACTATGGATAGAGATGAGGAAGGAGGGGGAAGAGAAAGACCTTTTAGAGAAACAAGTAGAACTTCCCAAGCAAATGAGGGTGACAGAGAAGACATCAGAAAGGTTTGGTCTAGACTCTGGAGTCTTTGTGCCAGGTAATAGGAGAAAAGAACTAGAAGAGATCAAGACTTCTCTATCAGGACCTGGGGGGCAACTCAGAATGTTAACTATATCTCTGACCAGTGAGTTCCAGGACACTCTTCCAAAGAGTGGCTTGGAAGTTGATGTTATCCCCTCACAATCTCTGTCAACCATCCAATAATAACAAATGAAGTCAGACCTCACTATGCAATGGCAACATCAAGCAAATTGTTGTTGTTGTTAGGTGCTGTCGATTCTGTTCTGACTTATAGTGACCCTATGTACTACAGAAAGAAATACTTCCCGGTCCTGCGCCATCCTCACAATTGTTATGCTTGAGCCCATTGCCACAGCCACTGTGTCAATCCATCTTGATGAGGGTCTTCCTCTTTTTCACTGACCCTCTACTTTACCAAGCATGATGTCCTTCTCCAGGGACTGATCTCTCCTGATAATATGTCCAAAGTATGTGAGACGTAGTCTCACCATCCTTGCTTCTAAGGAGTATCCTTGTTGCACTTCTTCCGAGACAGATTTGTTCGTTCTTTTAGCAGTCCATGGTATATTTAATATTCTTCATCAACACCACAATTCAAAGATGTCAAGTCTTCTGTCTTCCTTATTCATCATCCAGCTTTCGCATGCATATGAGGCAATTGAAAACGCCATGGCTTGGGTCGGACACACCTTAGTTTTCAAGTGACATCTTTGCTTTTTAACACTTTAAAGAGGTCTCTTGCAGCAGATTTGCCCAATGCTATGCGTATTTTTATTTCTTGACTGCTGTTTCCATGGGTGTTGATTGTGAATCCAAGTAAAATGAAATCCTTGACAACTTCAATCTTTTCTCCACTTATCATGACACTGCTTATTGGTCCAGTTGTGAGGATCTTTGTTTTCTTTATGTTTAGGTATAATCCATACTGAAGGTTGTGGTCTTTGATATTCACCAATAAGTGCTTCAAGTCCTCTTCACTGTCAGCAAGCAAGCTTGTGTCATCTGCCTATCGCCGGTCGTTAATGAGTCTTCCTCCAATACTGATGTTGCATTCAAGTAAATAGTCTAGCTATTCTCCCTTCCAGGGAATTAACTTCTAAGACCCTTTCTTCATAGACATCATAGGGTTGTCTCCACTGTATGCTTAACAATAGTCAATGCCCTTTCCACTAAACCACCTCTTTCCCTTATTTCCCACAACACTTACTGGACTATGCAAGCTTGACAGCATAGACCTACCACAGGTTCCAACTCTCCTGAATCTTGTTCTCTCATGGAGAATGGGTAATGAAGATCACAGGGTTGCCCTCCAGAAGAGCAGGGAGGCAGAACCAGGCAACCAGGCGTGAAGTACAAGGCTTACCTGAATTCTCCTGGAGAATGCATGAGTGTCTTGGGTCTGGTACATTGGGGCTCTGATGACTGCAAGTTGATGTATTACAGGTTTTGTGGCCCTAGGAGCTGAATTCCTCCTGAAGCTTGTTAGATAATTTGGTCAATGGATCTCTCATTCCTTGATCAGTCTGACTTCTCAAGGACAGTGGGCACACAGGGAGGGGTGTCTGACCTACCAATATATTATCCCAGGGGTCAACTGTGGGGCCTGCTGGGTCCCTCTATCCTGAGTTTCCTTCCTCTGGAGAGAGTCACTCCAATTTTGCTTGTATGTCCTCCTGGGGGCAAGTCTCAGCATTTTCTGAGTTGCCATTTTCTTATCAGGATTCTCATCCAGGATTCACTAGGACAATGGTTCCCAACTTTTAGCCTGCACCAGGATCACCTTGAGGACTTGTTACAATTCAGATTGCTTATCCCCACCTCCAAGTTTCTGTCTCAGTGGGTGTGAGTTTGGGCCTGATAACTTGTATTTTTGATAAGTTCCCTGGGGATGTTGATGTTACTGATCCCCAGGACAATCCTTTGAGAGTCACTGCCCTAGGGTAGTGTTTCCTAAATTTACCTTTATCAAAAGAATCACCTGGGCTCTTGTTAATATATAGCTTCCCTTCCTATTCCACCCTATCCCAGACTTATCTAGCCAACATCTCCAGAGGAAGAGCCTGAGAATTTACTTTTAAAACCATGCCAAATGTTCAGACATTTATGAAAATACTGCCCTGGGAATTAAGTGGCAAATTCCAGAAAGTCCCAATGACCCCTCTGCTACTTTTGGGTAGTTCTTACAAGAAAACTTAAGAGCTAGAGAATTATGATGTTGGATTAGTGAATCTGGGAGATTTTGATAGGGGCATTGCACACAGGCATGCCATTATTGAATTGATTCATCAAATCTTTTCTGGATGTTTTAGGCCAGGTACTATAAGACTTACCTTCCAGACTAAGATGGACTAGGAATAAAGGCCAAGTGACCCACTTCCAAAAATCAGCCAATGAAAACCCTCTGAATCATAACGGATCAAAAATAAACAAGACATGAAGGACAGTCACCATCAAGTGAAAAAGCCTAATGCCTTGAGAGAGAGGGCAGACATGTTTTCCAAATTACAAATTAGCAAATCTCCTAGTAGATGTCAGGCAGGATTTCTTTATTTTCCTTTAATTAAATAACATTAAAATTATAAACATGAGCAAAAAACATATGGGAGTATGGTGGCGCCGTGGTTTAAGAGATAGGCTGCTAACCAAAATGTCGGCAGTTTGAATCCACTGTCTCCTCCTTGGAAACCCTATGGGACAGTTCTCTGTCCTGTTGGGTCACTGTGAGTCGGAATCGACTTGACAGCAACGGGTTTGTTTGTTTGTTGTCTTTAAAGACAAAGGATATGGTAGGAGAAAGAAAGAAAACACAAGCACTTCAGAGGCATCTGAGACTTCCAGCCACAGCACCCAGGTTCCTTTCTGTGATGCACAGGATGTGTGTCATCTCCAAATTATGAACCACTGAGATAAGTGCTGTTGTTGTTGTTAATTGCCATCAAGTCAATTCCAACTCATGGTGACCTCATAGGCTACAGAGTAGAACTGCTCCATAGGGTTTTCAAGGCTGTGACCTTTCCAAAGCAGATGGCCAGGCCTGTCTTTTGAGGTGCCTCTGGGTGGGTTTGAACTGCCAACTTTTCAGTTAGTAATTGAGCAATTAACCATTTGTGTCACCCAAGGACAGATATCTCTGCTTCAAGGAAGCACAGGCATGAGTTTACTAAAGGGACTTTTATACCCCATTGGTCTCATAGATAAATCAGGTGCAGGCTGTGAATCTACACATTTTCAATAAACTATGGAGACAAGGTGGTACAGGGGCCTCCAAGGGGGGTTTATGGACTTGAAGCAGTACATTATAAGTCATTAGTTATATTTTACTTCTATCTTGGACAGGAGTTAGTATCATGATTCCAGGTGGTGCTGGGGATAAGCATACCAGTTATCAGTTGCTGTCAAGGTGACTCTGACTCTTGGTGACCCCATGAATGTCAGAGTAGAACTGTGCTCCATAGGGTTTTCAATGGCTGATTTTTTGGCAGTAGATTGCCAGACTTTTCTTTCAAGATGCTTCTGGGAGAACTCGAAAGGCTAACCTTTTGGTTAGCAGCCAAGAACATTAACCATCTATACCATTCAGGGACCCTGAACATAAGCATACAGTTACCAATGACCATCCTCAAGTTAACCGTATCTTTACACACTCGTCAATAGAAAAATAGCTAAATAAGTGTGGCAGTTCATAATATGGAATCCTGTGCTGCATGTTGATGAGGAAAAGCATGATGCCACATATTTAAAAACACAATATTAATTTACACATTCTCCACCATTACATGTTTATGTATATAAGTGAATAGAAAATGTTTTCAAGCTAGGTATGAGATGGCTTCCCTGAACATTCCTTTCTCCAGTATGCAGAAGTTTTGGAAAATTTAACTGATGTCAAGAAATGATGGGGTTGAACAGCATATGAGACAGATATAGGATCTGCCTCATGTCTGTTTCTGAGTTTGATCTTTTAGGACTGGAAAGAGAGAAGGAATTGGATACTTTGAGTTGTGGAGACTGTCTTGCTCTGATGCAATGCCCTAGAAATGTCAAGACCTTCAATTGGGAGGTGGTGGGTAGGTGATGCAAGTGGAGGCTTGAATGAAGTCAAACCCTGTGACCTTGAGAACAATGACAGGGAAGCTGTCCGGGAAGGAGTGAGGATTCAGGTGAACCACAGGTGATGCTATTGTGTTCAAAAACATGAAAATGTTGTCAGCTTCATGGATAGAAGGAAAGGACTGTGGGATCCAGTGACCCCACAAGGAGTCAAAATAAACCTTCACCCTCCAGGACTTTTGCAGCAGACAAGTGATATTTTTCCCTCACCCACCCCACTCCCCAATCAACTCCAACACCATTCTGGCAGTATTTAACAAATGCCATGCCCTGTAAGCCAGAACTAAGGGCTATCTGTGCCCAAACCAGTCTTGTGGCTTTAGGTAGAAAAACAAAAATCAAAAAAAGTCAAGCCCCCTAAGCTTGAAACTCTGGACTATTCCAGCCCAAACCGGTGTCATGGCTTCAAAAAATCACCACACACCCTAAACTGGGAACTCAGGGCAGGCACTGCCCCTTTGCCTAGGTACTGGCATAAGGGATCCATGGACTTATAATGCTCTTCATCCCTGCCTAGACCTGTATGGGCCAATTCAACACTGCAGGCCCTCATTAATGCTAATCCCCCTAAGCCTGGAACTCAGGACTATCTGTACCCAAACCAGTCTCATGGCTTCAAAAACTCACCATACAACCTAAACCAGGAACTCAGGGCAGGCACTGCCCCTTTGTGTAGGTACTGGCATAAGGGGTCCACAGACTTCTAATACCCTGCCTCCCTGCCTAGAACTGTGTGGGCTGATTTAACAGCATAGGCCTTCATTAGCATGGAACAATAGGACATATACCTGAAGCTTACTTTCAACTGCAGCAGTCAAGGGGGAGTCGCAGATTAGTGACATTTGACACTACCCTGCCCATTAAGTAAGGTGCTCACCCACCCACATTAGGGGCCTTAGAGTTGGTGGCATCATCCATTCCATCTAGCCACCAATGACAAGAGTCTGAGAATAAGTGGTGCTTCCCAGTCCTTACAGCCAACAGAATCAGGTGTCCAAAGTTTGGCTGCAAAACCCACCCACCAACATGCTCTAGGGGACAGAGACACTCCTTCCACCCAGGCACTCAGGGTCAGCCACCAGGCTCCTGCCTTGCTCAGCACATAGCCCCCTACTGCAGCCAGATACCTGTGCCTGCTCCAAACACCACAACACAGCCTTGCCCATCTAGGAATGTAGGTGACAGTCTGCACCACACACTCAGTGACTAACAACCTGGCCACCTGAGCTGAATCCACACAAGAAAAGTGAACAGAATCCTGGGCTCACACACCTAGTAGCTACTCTAACCACCTGATGACAGGACATGAGAGCTACAAAGACCCAATAACTAAAGTAGCTCACATGTCCAGGCTACCTGGGCATATCAAAACAAAACAAAACAAAATTTAGGACACAGTAAGCAAACATACAATAAAAAAATATAATAACTTATTGATGGCTTGGAAACAACAGTCAGTATCAAATCACATAAAAGAAGCAGAGCAAGATGATTCCAACAAGTGACCAAAACAAAGAACTGGGAAACCTTCTGGAGGAAGAGAAATTCTTGTAATTACTGGAGTTAGAATTCAAAAGATTAATATACAGAACTCTGCAAGATATCAAGAAGGAGATCAGGCAAAACTCAGACCAAGTCAAGGAACACACATAGAAAGCAATAGAGGAATTCAGGAAAACAACACAAGGACAGAATGACAAATTTAACAGGCTGCTAGGAAACATACAGAGACAGAAACTAGAAATCCAAAACTTCAACAATACATTGTTAGAATTAGACAACTCAGTAGAATGACATAGGAGCAGATTGAGGCAATGAAAGTCAAAATTAGTGAGATTGAAGATAAATACCTTGACACCAATTTATTTGAGGAAAAATCAGATAAAAAATTTAAAAAATGAAGAAACTCTAAGAATTATGTGGGACACAATCAAGAGGAAAAACCTATGATTGACTGGAGTATGAGAAACAGAGGGGGGAATGACAGAAAATATGGAAAGAATTGTTGAAGATTTGCTGGCAGAAAATTTCCCTGTGATATCATGAAAGACAAGAAGGCATCTATCAAAAAAGCTCAATGAACTCCTCACAGGGTAGATCTCAAAAGAAAGTCACCAAGACATATTATAATCAAATTTGTCAAAATCAAAGACAAAGATAGAATATTAAGAGCAGCTTGGGATAAACAAAAAGTCACTTGCAAAGAACAGTCAATAAGACTAAGCTCTGACTACTTAGCAGAAACCACGCAGGCAAGAAGACAATGGGATGATATATATAAAGCCTTGCAGGAAAAACATTGCCAGCCAAGAATTATATATCCAGCAAAACTATCTCTCAAATGTGATGGTGAAATTAGAGCATTTGGAGAAAAACAGAAGTTAAGGGAATTTGCAAAAACCAAACCAAAATTACAAGAAATATTAAAGGGAGTCCTGAGGCTAGAGAACAAATAATATCAGACAGCAATCCAATACTAGAAGACAGGACAACAACGAGATATCAACCCAGATAAGGAAATAGCAAAAAAAAGTCAAAGCTAAAAGACTGAAAATAGGGAAACAGAGACATAAATATGTAAATGATGACAACATTAAAACAAAATGAGGTACTAAATAGTTTAGTCATAGAACTTCCATATGGAGAGAAAGTTAAGGTGATATCAAGAAATAAAGATTGGTTTAAACTTAGAAAAATAGAGGTAAATTTTAAGGTAACCACAAAAGAAACTAACAAATGAACCCATCAAAATAAAAAAGAAGAAAAACATAAAGAGTCAGTAAACACAAAATCAATAATAATGAAAAGGATGAAAATAAAACACATAAAGAAAAACAACTCAGCACAGAAAATCAAGTGGAACAAATAAACTGTCAGCAACATAAAACTAAACAAAACATCAAAATGATGGCACTAAACTCATACCTATCAATAATTACACTGAATGTAAATAGACTAAATGCATCAATAAAGAGACAGAGAGTGGCAGAATAAATAAAAAACTACGATTCATCTATATGCTGCCTACAAGAGACACATCTTAGACTTAAAGAAACTAAAACTAAAGCTAAAACTCAAAGGATGGAAAAATATATATCAAGAAAACAACAACCAGAAAAGATCAGGAGTGGCAATATTACTCTCTGACAAGATAAACTTTAAAACAAGATCCACCACAAAGGGTAAGGAAGGACAATATATAATGATTAAAGAGTAAATAATCCAGGAGGACATAACCACAATAAATATGTACACACCCAGTGACAGGGCTCCAAAATACATAAACTCTAATAGCAATGTAAAGGAGACATAGACTGCTCCACAATAATAGTAGGAGACTTCAACACACCACTTTCAGTGAAGGACAGAACATCTAGTAAGAAACTCAGTAAAGACTGGAAGATCTTTATGTCACTATCAATTTGACCTTATAGTCATATACAGAATACTCCACCCAACAGCAGCCAAGTATACATTCTTTTCCAACACACATGGAACATTCTCCAGAATAGACCACATATTAGGCCATAAAGCAAGCCTTAACAGAATCCAAAACATCGAAATATTACAAGGCATCTTTTCTGACCATTAAACCATAAAAGTAGAAATTAATAACAGAAACAGCAAGGAAAAAAATCAAATACATGGAAACTGAACAACACCTTGCTCAAAAAATACTGGGTTATAGAAGAAATCAAGGACAAAATAAAGAAATTCATAGAATCAAATGAGAATGAAAACACATCTTACCAGAACCTTTGGGACACAGCCAAAGCAGTGCTCAGAGGTCAATTTATAGCAGTAAAGGCACACATCCAAAAAGAAGAAAGGGCCAAAATCAAAACACTAACATTAACCCTACCACTTGAACAAATAGAGAGAAGCAAAAGAACCCCTCGGGAACCAGAAGAAGGAAAGTAATAAAGATGAGAGAAGAAATTAATGAAATAGAGAATAGAAAAACAATTGAAAGAGTCAACAAAACCAAAAGATAGTTTTTTGAAAAGATCAACAAAATTGATAAACCACTGGGCAAAATGACAAAAGAAAACAGGAGAGGAAGCAAATAACCTGAATAAGAAATGAGATGGGTGGTATCACAAAAGGCCCAACTGAAATAAACAGGATCATAATAGAATACTATGAAAAATTGTACTCCAACAAATTTTTTTTTTAATATTTTATTGTACTTCAGGTGAAGGCTTACAGAACAAACAGTTTCTCATGTAACAGTAGTACATATGCTGTTTTATGACTTTGGTTAACAACCCCACAACATTTTAACCCTCTGAATTCTCAGATTTTTTTTTTTTTTTTTTTTGGTGAAAATACACATAGCTAAAGATACACCATTTCAAAATTTTACGTACACATTTAAGTGACATTGACTATGCTCTTCCAATTGTGCTGCCATTCTCACCCAAGATGAAGGCTTACAGGACAAAATAGCTTCCCATTTAACAGTTACTACAAATGTTGCCCTATAACAGTGGTTAACAATCTCACAACACATCAACAGTATCCTTACTCAACTTGTGTTCCTTATCATCAGCTCCATACTCCCCCTCTGCCTTCTGGCCCTTGTCACTGGACTCCTGTACCTCGTTAGTCTCATTTAGTTTTACTGGGCTGTCCACTCCCAGGCTGAACAGTGAACCTTGAAGGTAACTTCACCTCTGAGCTGAAAGGGTGTCTGGGAGCCACACTCTTGAGGTTTCTCCAGTCTCCTTTAGGCCAGTAAATCTGGTCTTTTTTTTTTTTTTTTTTTTTTTTTTTTGTGGGGGAGTTAGAATTATGCTCTACATCCTTCTCCAGCTGTGTCCAGAATCCTCTGTTGTGATCCTGGTCAGAGCAGTCAGTGGTGGTAGCCAGGCACCATCAAGCTGTACTGGACTCAGTCCAGTGGAGGTCTTGGTAGCTGTGGTCAATTAGTCCTTGGACTGATCTTTTCGTTGTATCCTGTTCTCTTCATTCTCCCTTGCTCCCGAAGGGATGAGACCAGTGGAGTATCTTAGATGGCCGCTCACAGGCTTTTAAGACCCCAGACACTACTCACCAAGGTAGAATGTAGAGCATTATCTTTATAAGTAGTGTCATGCCAATTGAGCTAGATGTTCCCTGAGACCATGGTCCCCAGAGCCCTCCGTCCAACAACTCAGTCCCTCGGGGAGTTTGGATGTGTCCATGGGGCCTCCATGACCTTTCCTTGTGCAGGTTGTGTTAGTTTCCCTTGTACTGTGTACTGTCTCACCTCTCACCCAAGATACCATTTATCTAATGCTTATTTAGTATCCCCCCCCCCCATCCCTGGTAACCAACAAGGATTGTTACATTTTGCTTGTGAATTTTTTCATGGGTTTTTACAATAGAGGTCTCATACAATATTTGTCCTTTTGTGATTGACTTATTTCACTCAGCATAATGTCCTCCAGTTTCATCCATGTTATGAGATGGTTCACAGATTCATTGTTGTTCTTTCTCGTTGCATGGTACTCCATTCTGTGTATGTACCATAGTTTGTTTATCCATTCATCTGTTGATGGGCACCTACGTTGTTTCCATCGTTTTGCTATTGTGAACAATGCTGCCATGAACATAGGTGTGCATATGTCTATTCGAGTGACAACTCTTATTTCTCTAGGATATATTCCTAGGAGTGGGATTGCTGGATCGAATGGTATATCTATTTCTAGCTTTCTGAGGAAACGCCATATCATTTTCCAAAATGGTTGTATCGTTTTGCATTCCCACCAGCAGTGTATAAGAGTTCCCATCTCCACGCAGCCCCTCCAACATTTGTTATTTCCAGTATTTTTGATTCGTGCCAGTAATGCCGGGGTGAGATGGTATCTCATTGTGGTTTTAATTTGCATTTATCTAATGGCTAGTGAACGCGAGCATTTCCTCATGTGTCTGTTGGCCATTTGAATGTCTTCTTTGGGGAAGTGTCTGTTCATTTCCTTTGCCCATTTTTTGATAGGATTGTTTGTCTTTTTGTTGTAGAGGTATTGAATTTTCTTGTAGATTATGGAGATTAGACCTTTGTCTGACTTGTACTGTCCAAAAATTTTTTCCCAGTCTGTAAGTTCTCTTTTGACTCTTTTAGTGAAGTCTTTTGAAGAGCATAGGTGTTTGATTTTCAGAAGATCCCAGTTATCTAGTTTATCTGTTGGGTTTTGTGTGTTGATGTTTATGGTTTGTATCCTGTTAATGCCATGTATTAAGGCCTGAAGTGTTGGTCCTATTTTTTCTTCTATGAATTTTATAGTTTGAGGCTTTATATTCAGGTCTTTGATCCATTTTGAAGTAGTTTTTGTATATGGTGTGAGGTATGGGTCCTGTTTCATTTTTCTGCAAATGGATATCCAGTTTTCCCAGCACCATTTGTTAAAAAGACTTGTCTTTTCCCCATTTGATGGACTTTGGACCCTTGTCGAAAATCAGGTGACTGTAGGTGGATGGATTTACACCGGGGTTCTCAGTTCTGTTCCATTGGTCAATGTCTCCGTTGTTGTACCAGTACCAGGCTGTTTTGACTACTGTAGCTGTATAGTAGGTTCTGAAGTCAGGTAGTGTGAGTCCTCCAATTTATTCTTCTTCTTCAGTAGTGCTTTACTTATTCGGGACTTCTTCCCTTTCCATATAAAGTTAATAATTAGTTTTTCCATCTCTTTGAAGAATGTTGTTGGTATTTGGATCGGGATTGCATTGTATTTGTAAATTGCTTTAGGTAGAATTGCCATTTTCACAATGTTGGGTCTGCCTATCCATGAGCATGGTATGTTTTTCCATTTATGTAGATCCCTTTGGGTTTCATGCAGCAGTGTTTTGTAGTTTTCTTTGTATAGGACTTTTACATTCCTGGTCAGGTTTATTCCTAAGTATTTTATCTTTTTAGGGGCTATTGAAAATGGTATTGATTTCCTGATCTCCTTTTCATCGTTCTCTTTACTGGTGTATAGGAACCCAACTGATTTTTGAATGTTTATATTGTATCCTGCTACTCTGATGAATCTTTCTATTAGTTCCAGTAGATTTCTCATGGAGTCTTTAGGGTTTTCTATGTATAGTATCATATCATCTGCAAACAGGGACAGTTTAACTTCTTCATTACCAATTTGGATGCTCTTTATTTCTTTCTCTTGCCTTATTGCTCTAGCTAGAACTTCCAGCACAATGTTAAATAGGAGTGGTGATAAAGGGCATCCTTGTCTTGTTCCTGTTTTCAAGGGGAATGTTTTCAGCCTCTCTCCATTATGAATGATGTTGGCTGTTGGTTTTGCATAGATGCCCTTTATTATGTTGAGAAATTTCCTTTCTATACTTATTTTGTTGAGAGCTTTTATCAGGAATGGGTGTTGGACTTTGCTGAATGCCTTTTCTGCATCAATTGAGATGACCATGTGATTCTTTTCTTTCCTTTTATTTATGTGGTGAATTACGTTGATGGATTTTCTAATGTTAAACCATCCTTGCATACCTGGTATGAATCCTACTTGGTCGTGGTGTATTATTTTTTTTTGATATGATACTGAATTCTATTGGTTAGAATTTTGTTCAGAATTTTTGCATCTATATTCATGAGACATATTGGTCTGTAATTTTCCTTTTTTGTGATGTCTTTGCCTGGTTTTGGTATCAGCATTATATGCTGGCTTCATAGAATGAATTTGGAAGTGTTGCTTCCTCTTCTATGCTCTGAAATAGCTTGAGTAGGATTGGTACAAGCTCTTCTGTAAATGTTTTGTAGAATTCTCCAGTGAAGCCATCTGGGCCAGGGCTTTTTTTGGTTGGGAGTTTTTTTATTACCTTTTCAATCTCTTTTCCTGTTATGGGTCTGTTCAGATTTTCAATATCACTTTGTTGTAGTTTTGGTAGGCCGTGTGTTTCTAGAAATTTATCCATTTCCTCTAGGTTTACAAATTTGTTGGAATATAGTTTTTCATAATATTCTGTTATAATCCTTTTAATTTCGGTTGGGTCTGTTGTAATGTCCCCCATTTCATTTCTTATTTGGGTTATTTGTGCCCTCTCCGGTTTTTCTTTTGTCAGTCTGGCCAGTGGTTTGTTGATTTTGTTGATTCTTTCAAAGAACCAACTTTTGGTTTTGTTGATTCTTTCTATTTTTCTGTTCTCTATTTCATTTATTTCTGCTCTGATCTTTACTATCTCCTTTCTTCCGGTGGTTGTAGGCTTTTTTTGCTGTTCTCTTTCTATTTGTTTGAGTTCTGTAGTTAATGTTTTGATTTTGTCCCTTTTTTCTTTTTTGATATGTGCATCTATTGCTATAAATTGTCCTCTGAGGACTGCCTTTGCTGTGTCCCAAAGGTTTTGGTATGATGTGTTTTCATTTTCATTTGATTCTAGGAATTTTTTAATTCCATCTCTGATTTCTTCTATTACCCATTGATGCGTAAGCATAGTATTATTCAGTTTCCATGTGTTTGATTTTTTTTCCTTGCTTTTTCTAGTGTTAATTTCTACCTTGATGGCATTGTGATCAGAAAAGATACTGTGAATTATCTCAGCATTTTGGATCTTGTTGAGGATTGCTCTGTGGCCTAAGATGTGGTCTATTCTGGAGAACGTTCCATGTGCATTGGAAAAGAATGTGTACTTTGCAGGTTGGATGGATTGTTCTATATATGTCTATGAGGTCCAGTTGGCTGATTGTGTCCTTTAGGTCTTCCATATCTTTGCTGAGTTTCATCTTAGTTGTTCTGTCCTTTACTGAGAGTGGTGTGGAACCGTCAATTTCTCTTTTCAGTGCTGTTAGAGTTTTTTTTTTATGTATTTTGGAGCCCTGTCATTGGGTGCATAGATGTTTATTATGGTTATGTCTTCATGATGGATCATCCCCTTAATCATTATATAGTGTCCTTCTTTGTCTTTTATGGTAGATTTTGTTTTAAAGTCTATGTTATCTGAGATTAGAATTGCCACTCCTGCTCTTTTTTGGTAGTTGTTACCTTGATATATTTTTTTCCAACCTTTGATTCTTAATAAATTCACATCTTTGTTTCTAA
This sequence comes from Dugong dugon, assembly GCA_030035585.1. Taxonomy (NCBI): domain Eukaryota; kingdom Metazoa; phylum Chordata; class Mammalia; order Sirenia; family Dugongidae; genus Dugong; species Dugong dugon. The sequence continues at coordinate 12,692,289 of CM057462.1, read as the reverse complement.
GGTGTGTCTCTTGTAGACAGCATATTGATGGATCCTGTTTTCTTATCCATTCTGCCACAATCTGTCTCTTTATGGGTGCATTGAGTCCATTTACATTCAGTGTAATTATTGATAGATGTGAGTTAGTTGCTGTCATTTTGTAGTGCTTTTTTTTGTGGTGCTGAAGTTTTCTTTGTTCTTCTTACTCTCTAGTGCTGAGTTACTTTTGTTTGTGGATTTTGTGTTTGTTTCTTTTGTTTTTGTAGGTTTTGTTTTTGCTGAGACTTTATGTTTTTCATCTTTATTTTTATGAGTTGGTTGTTAACTTTCTTTGTGGTTACCATGAATTTTACCCTTATCTTTATAAGTTTGAAGCAGTCTACCCTTACTTGGTATTGCCTTGCCTTCCTCTCCATTAGAAGGTTCTATACCTATGCCGTTTGTTCCCTCTTTCATTGTTTTGATGTTGTTGTCATCCTTTGATTGATTGCTCTGATTCCCTGTTGTATTTCTTTTGTTTTTGGATAGTCCTCAATATTTCATTTCCTAGAATGGTATCTGGTTCGTATGAACCTGCATCCTAGGTCCTAGGTCCTGCCTGAGGGCTGAAGCTGTTTGTCCTCAGATCGAAGAACTCCCTTTAATAATTCTTGTAAGTTTGGTTTGACTTTTGCATATTCCCTTATTTTCTGTTTATCTGGAAATGACCTAATTTCACCATCAAATTTGAATGAGAGTTTTGCAGGATAGATTATTCTTGGCTGACAATTTTTTTCTTTCAAGATTTTATATATGTCATCCCACTGCCTTCTTGCCTGCATGGTTTCTGCCGAATAATCTGAGCTTAGTCTTATTGTTTCTCCTCTGTATGTGACTTCTTGTTTTTCACGAGCTGCTCTCAGGATTCTTTGTTTGTCTTTAGTTTTGGCGAGTGTGAATATGATATGTGTTGGTGATTTTCTTTTGAGGTCTCTTCTATATGGGGTTCGTTGAGCTTCTTGGATGGCCATCTTTTCATCTTTCATGATATTGGGAAAGTTTTCTGTCAGCAGTTCCTCAATGATCCTCTCTGTGTTTTCTGTTTTCTCCCCCTGTTCTGGGATGCCAATCACTCGTAAGTTTTTGCTTTTGTGTCCCACATAACTCTCAGGGTCTCTTCATTTTTCTTTGTTCTTTTTTCTGAGTTTTCCTGAAACAGAGTTGTATCCAAGTGTTTGTCTTCAGTTCCACTGATCCTGTCTTCCACGGTTTCAAATCTACTTCTCAGCCCTTCTATCACACCGTCCATTTCTGAAATCTTGTTGTTTATCTTTTGGCTTTCTAATTGTTGTTTTTGTATAATTTTGAGTTGTGAATTTATTTTGGCATTTTGTTCCTGCATCATCTTCCTGAATTCTTCCAATTTTTTGTCTGTATTTTCCATAAATTTGTCTATTTTTTCCTCATGTTTGTCAGCTTTTTGCCTCAGTTCTTGGAAAATTCCAAGTATTAGTGATTTGAGTTCCCTGTCAGGTACTTCTAGTGTATTTTCTTCCACAGGAGAGTTATCTGGTGTTTTAATTTGGACGCCTATTGGAGCCATCTTGTCTTGTTTTTGTAAGTGTTTTGATATTGTTTGCTGTTTTCGGGGCATTCAGTAGATATTTCTCTCGTTTATTGATTGTAGATTTTTTTTGTTTCGTCCTTGTGGTGCAGCTGGGCAGATCTAGCTGAAGAGGAGCCACTGGGACAGGTTGTTTGTGGCACTCACCGCAGCCACCAGGATGGTCGGTAGTCAGTGCTGGGCAGGTTCCAATAGGGCGTGCCTGCACAGCTTGGTGGTGTGATGTCAAGTGCATGGTGCAGGTAGGCAGGATGCAGCGGGGAGATGGTTATGTGTGAAGCTAAGCTGGATATGGGAGAGAGGAGAGAGGAGCAGGAGCGAAAAGCATATAAACATAAAAGAATGCTAGGGGAGCTTGTCATTGGAATGGACAGATAAGAGACTATGGGATGGAGAAAACCAGAAGGGGGAAGTGAAATAAAAGGAAAGAATGAACAAATAAAAATCAGAAAATTTAAAGAACTGCAAAGTTCCCAGGGATCCCACCGATGCAGCTATGAGGTCTGGGGGAGTCAGTCTCAGGTTTCACAGCACAGCCTGGCCAGAAGGTGCATAGGCATACATCGCCTGGTATTCAGGGATCAGAAAGAGAAGGAAGAGATAGAGAGATGAGAAATTAAGCAATGAAGAAAGACAAAAGGGAAAAAGAGGGAAAAGAAAACAAAACTAATCAAAAAAGAAAAAAAAATAAAATTAAAAAAAAAAAAAAGCAACACCAGCAGTCAATGAATGGCACTCAGAGAGCCAGCCAGTGCGGGCTGGTGTTTCTGGACAAGAGACTGTGTCCGTGTGAAACAGAGGAGGCCGAGTGTCAGTGAAGAAGGGTGGAGAGTGGAAAGTGTATATCACAAATTACCTGCGCTCTGGGGACCTTCAGAAAGGAGCTAAGAGGGTGCAAGGAGCCAGGCACCCGAGTGAAAGGATGGGGAGGCGGCAAGAGGCAAGTGAGAAACCAAAAGAAAGAGGAGGAAAAAAAAGAGGAAAAAAATAAAAAATAAAAAGGCAGCACCAGTAGCCAATAAATGGCACCTAGAGAGCCCCCGCTCAGGCGCACGGATTCCAAGCAGCTGGTAGTCTCGGGCCAAGAGACTGCGGCCACGGGAAGCAGAGGGGCAAATGAACAAAGGTCCTGGGATCTCACCAGCACGGCAGCCCAGACCTGGAAGCAGCCACACGCCCGAACGCAGCCCCACAGCCCCGCAGGAAAGAGCAAAGACAGCACTCGGAGCCAGGCACCCGAGCAAAAGGAGGGGGAGGCAGTGAGAGGCAAGCGAGAAACCAGAAGAAGCAGAAAAAGCCACACCAGCAGCCAACAAACAGCACCCAGAGAGCCCCCGCTCAGGTGCGTGGATTCCAAGCAGCCGGCAGTCTCGGGTCAAGAGACCGTGGCCACGGGAAGCAGAGGGGTGAACGAACAAAGGCCCCAGGATCTCACCAGCGTGGCAGCCCAGACCTGGAAGCAGCCACATGCCCGAAAGCAGCCCCACAGCCCCGCAGGAGAGAGCAAAGATGGCTCTCGGAACCAGGCACCCGAGCAAAAGGAGGGGGAGGCAGCAGAAAAAGCTACGCCAGCAGCCAACAAACGGCTCTCAGAGAGCCGCCAGCCCGGACTCCTGGAATCCAAGCACCGGCACCCCCCGGCCCAGGGACCCTGGCCATGGGAAGCAGGGGAGCCCCAGCCGAGGTGGAGAGGGGTGGGGGGTGGGAAAGCGCACACCGCAATTTACCGGTCGTTCCATCTCCCAGTGGACGCTCCGCAAGGCTGCTCTCCCGTTCTCCCGTTTGCTGGTCTCCGATAGAAGTCCAAGATGGTGGATCCGCGCTGCATTAGCTGGTAGGGAATCTCTGCATGAGTCTCTCCTCGCTCTCCATTCTCTTTCAGTATTCTCACTCCGTTTGGTGTTTGGCTGAGTTCTTTATCTCTTCATTTGATGTTCTAGGGTTTCAGGATTGTTGATTCTCTGTTAGGCTTAGTTTTTCGGATCTTTGCTGTGGAGGGATGGCGTGGTGCTTCTGCCTAGAGCACCATCTTGCCCCGCCCCCCTGTACTCCAACAAATTTGAAAACCTAGAGGAAATGGACAAATTTGTAGAAAGACACTACCTACCTAAACTAACACAAACCAAGGTAGAAAAACTAAATAAACTCATAGGCAAAGAAGACATTGAAGAGGTAATAAAAAAAAACTCTCCACTCCAAAAAAAAAAAAAAGCCCTGGCTCTGATGGCTTCACTGGAAAATTCTACCAAACTTTCAGAGAATTAACACCAGTACGACTAAAGGTATTTCAGAGCATAGAAAATTATATACCTCTTCTCTCGGTCTGTTGTTCTTGTCCTTTCCTTACTTTCTCTGACTGACAATTACCCACTCTTCTTCTCTCAGCTCAAATAATCCTATTTCAGAGAAGCCTTTCCTACTCATCCACCCCGACTAAATTATAAATTCTCAATGATTTTTTTCTTTTAAATTAATTACCATTTTTATGCATTGATGATACTATTTTTCTTTTATGGAAAATGTAAACATTTATTTTCAAATCTTAAGTTTGACTTTTAATTTTCTTTGGTATGATTTGCTCTATAGAAGGTTTTAATATTTTTAATCTAATCTATTCATCTTATTCTTTGCAATTAACTCCACTGATTTTAGTACGACACATCCTCCTTCAAGAGCATGTACACAAGAGCACACACTCATACGTGCCTTGTATTTGATTTTAATGGTTATATACTTTTATTTCCTGCTTTCTACTCTATCCGGTCAGGTTGCTATGAGTCTAAATGACTGGATGGCAATCGGTTTTATTTATTTATTTATTTATTTATTTATTTATTGTTATTTTGGTATTATTAATTTAGACCCTCCTGTTTAGAAAGACATTTGAAAACCTCACAAAGAAGGTAATAGTAATAACCAGATTTTAAAAAAATGACTCCAAGAGGTAACTGTCACATCAACAGGGTGTGACAAGTCATGCTTAAGGCATGGATTTTTAATTCAGATGGCCTTTAATCACTAACATAGAGCTACCAGAATGAAGGAGGTATGGGGATTATCAAGTAGAAGAAAATACTTGGGAGTTCACACAACATGTTTCCAATTAGTTTGGAAGGGTCCTATCAAAGAAGGAATTTGTTTATGTACATAGATTCAAATAGGAGAATTAAAACCAGTGAATAGAAGCTAAAAAGAGATTTCTGCTAAATTAAAGTGTCTGAATAATTATACACATTTAAAATGACAAAGGGCTACCTGTGACTGAGAAAGTCATTGTCATTGGAAGGACTCAATAACAAAATACAGGTGGTATTGTAAAGGTGATGACTAGCTGAGAAGCCAGCTGGCAGTTCATTGAATATTGCTTTTATCTTCTCCAGCCTACACACTAGCTACATGGAAACAGAAAATCAAACAAAAGTTTCAGAATTCATCCTGCTCTGCATCTCAGAGGATTCTGCACTTCATTCCCTCTTTTTTAGACTCTTCCTGTCCATGTACCTGATCACCGTGCTAGGGAACCTGCTTATCATCTTTGCCGTCATCTTTGACACCAATCTCTACAACCCTATGTACTTCTTCCTCTCCAGCCTGTCCTTTGTTGACATCTGTTGCATCACCACCATGGTCCAAAGATGCTGGTGAACATCCAGACACAGAGCAAAGACATCTCCTACATAGGATGCCTCACTCAGGTGTATTTCTTTGTGATTTTTGCTAGACTGGACAATTTTCTCCTGACCATGATGGTTCTGACTGGTTTGTGGCCATCTGTCAGCCCCTGCACTACACCCGTCATCATTAACTCTTGGCTCTGTGTCTTGTTGGTCCTGATGTCTTGGATCATCATTTTCTGGTTCTGTCTGCTTCATAGTCTACTGATGACGCTGCTGAACTTCCGTATAGGCACTGAAATTCCACATTTCTTCTGTGAACTGGCTCAGATTATCACATTGGCCTGCTCTGATACCCTCATCAAATTGACCTGCTTTAATATGCTTGTCAATAACATCTTGTGTGTGGCAACCGCCCTGATGGTTGTGTTCCCCTCTCAAGGATTCTCTTCTCTTACTCTCAGATTGTCTCCTTAATGAGGATGTCCTCTGCTGGGGTAAGTATAAGGCATTTTCCACCTGTGAGTCTCACCTCTCCATGGTCTCCTTGTTCTATGGGATAGGTCTTAGGGTCTGCCTTAGTTCTGCTGTGACCCATTCTTCCCAGAGAAGCTCTATTGCCTCAGTGATGTGCACTGTGGTCACACCCATGCTGAACCCCTTCATATACAGCCTAAAGAATAATGACGTGAAGGGCACCCTAGGAAGAGTCCTCTGTACAGCAGCTTCTTGTCCATGAAGGTCACTCTTCCCAGGGTTAAATGGGCCTCATGGTCCCCAAAGCCAAATGTCATTAATTTATGATTCTTTTTCTTCCCCAAAAGACATGCATCAACATCTTCCAATCCCAAAGAACCTATGACTTTTCTTTCTACTTGTTATTGTACCATTTTTCCTTAACTTTTTCCTCAGTAATGCCTTTGACTCTTCTTTCCTATATGCTGTCCATAAAGTTCTTTCTTTGGACAGCTTTCTTAGAGCCATTCCTGAAAATTCCAACCTTAGATTTGCATCATTTATCATATCAAGTGCTGACATGGTTTCCCTAATGGTTAATTTCTCAAGCATTGAAGCTCTTCACCTTAATTTGGTTATGTGTATGTTTTTCCCTGAAAGAAATAAAAATTAAATTAATACAGTGATCATAACTGTTTGCCACATATGAGCTGTGCTCATTGCTTTACATATATTATTTCTTTTCACCTTGGCAATATTTTTTTGAAATGTGTTCTCATTCACCCCACTTTTCAGAGGAAGAGACTGACATTAGAAAGGATTCCAACCCGACAACCTATCATTGAATAATACTCCTAACTTTGTTATCCTACTTTTCATAACAACAATGATGTTGTTTTCAGCTTCAAGGGTGGGAATCTATATTTGATAGATTTTTTTTTCAGATGATTCATAGTAATATACTGCCTCGGATAATCTGAGATGTTGATTATTCTTTGCGCTCCTTCCTTCTTTTCTATCTTCTGTACTTTCTCTGTTTCCATATTTTATTTTACCTTTATGTCTCATCATTGCAGTTTTAAGACATACTCTTCAAGATCCTAAAACATGTAGAAATGAATACAATGGAATAAGCGTTGTTCCCTCATTTGGTTTACTTTTCTGGGAGTCTCTGGAGGTGTCATCAGGAATGGTAGTTACACACTTGTGTAATGCGTTCAGAACTTCATTTTTTTAAGAAGAATATTGGTAAAATTGGGTCTGCCCAGTGAAAGGTAGAGTAGTAGTTTCGGCCAACGCTCCTCACACATTCTCTGGGATCCTCTAATCCTCTCTATTGCAGACCAGTCTGAGTGTCAATGGACAGCACCAGGGGAGCCTACTTTGCCTAATGCACAGTGGCAGAATTGACCAGGAATCATTTCCAGGGGCAGTCTTCATTGAGCGATGTGGGATATACCACCTTACCTGGGATAATTCTGAGTTGCGGGTTTTATACATTTTCCAAAAGTTTCCCACAGGATGAAAACTCTGCTCATTTACTATGGTAGCTGACTTAAATCTTTATTGGATGTATTTTCTTCCCTGTGTAATTTCTCTCTCCCATCCATATTTCTTGCTTCTTCAAGTAAATTGCTTACACTTGAATCTTTTTTTAAGTGTCTGCTTCTGTGGAACCAAAACTAAGACAGTTCATAAAGGTTGTGTGGGGTATTAAGGGTGTCATGAAAAGAACTAGGGACTTTGGGGCCAAAACAAAACTAAAAAAGAAGAAAGAAACAACTTACAGGACAATCATAATTTATTAGTGAGAAAAGAGTTGCTCAACATGGCTTAGATTCACTTTGATTTCATTAAGTTTAATCAAATGTATATTCATTATCTACTATGTATGAATTGAGGAGGAGACCAGAGAGATATACATAACAAAAAAAAGATTTCATTTCAGAGTGGTAAGCATAATCATATTGATGTGTAGTAGAAACCGTTGTTAAAAAAAAAAAAAAGGCAAATATTCTCAACTCACCTTGAAGAATTCCATGGAAAATTTTCTGAAGATATATTTTTAACAATTTATTGAGGTATAATTTACATATCATGAAATCCACCCGTTGTTGTAATCCAATGGTTTAAGTAAATTTATTTAGTTGTACAATCATCACCCAAATCCATTTTTAGAAAGTCATGTACTACAAAGATAGAGACCATTTGATCAGAGGAATTGAAGATTGTGTTGAACATGGGACATCCCAAGTGACATAGGATCTGGCACTGCTCCAGTTTCTGTCAAAAAACTTCCATAAATATTTTATAAAGCAATGTTTTAGATTGTTTTCCTAGTCGCCTCCAGTAACTACCTCCTGTCAATAACTATATAGGAAACAAGTATAAGGAGAGTAGCCTGCTGCTCTCTGTTCTTTTATATTGAATGATTTATTAAAAACAACTCCAGGAGTTCTGGATTTATCCTGTAAGACTTGTTAGCTAAAATGAACTTATCATTGGGACTGCTTCTTAATAGTATTTGAGAAAAACTAGTGTATTTGTAAACATTTAATCAGAGTAGGGAGAATATCTGTCCTATTTGTTTTGTTTTCAATTTCTTTCAATCTTAGGTTTCTGGGAGATTTATTAATGCATTCATTTTATAGAAGGAATGTTTATTGGGAATCTACAAAGTTTTAGGTGTTGGGGACAAAGTTGTGAAGAAAAAATAGTTCCTGTCCTTATATAGCTTACATTCCAGTGGGAGAGAAAGAAAACAAACAAGAGAACCAATAAAAACATTAAAATTGCAGAAAGTGCCGTAAAAAATGAAGTAGCACTTCATTGTGAAGATTGTGAGATTTACTTTATTTTATATGTTTTATTTTATTATGGTCTATGTTTTATTTTAATATGTTCTAGACCACGATAAAATAATAGAAAATGGCTGGGATGTTTTAGATAATAATCTCAATATTATTAGTTTAATAATATTCCTCAACAGTCTAGACCAGAGTTTCTCAACCTCAGCACTACTGACATTTTTGACTGGGTAATTCATTGTTGTGGGGGACTGTCCTGTGCAATGTAGGATGTTTAGCAGCATTCTTGGCCTCTCCCTACTACATGCCATTATTCTACCCCTCAATTGTGATAAATGTAATGTGTTCAGACATTATCAATTGTCCCCTCGGGTGCAAAATAGCCCTAGCTGAAAACTAGTGGTCTAGATGATGCAGCAGTTGATGGCCTTAGCATTCCAAGAGTCAGGAAAAATGGGAGAATAAAACATCAGTTTATTATTGCAACGGTTGAGTTAAAGGAGACTATTGAATACCTCATTGGTTCTATTATTTCAGAGGTCAAAGATATTGGTTTGGCATTCATCAGTCTGCACTGTGGCAGCGTAATCAATTAACGAACAGATAGAGGGAGAAATTGCTGCTTAGAGAATCAAGAGTTAGAAAGACAAGATGATGCTTGGCTGAATCCTACCCATGATTCTTCAGTTCCATTTACAGGGTCAACACCAGACATATGCTCTCATTGGACACCGTATTCATCCATCACATCATTAGCCATCATTGTAATTGTGTCAGGAAAAGACAACTTTCATTGCAGTTAGTGAGACAGAGGCATAATATGCTGACCATAGAACCCAACTTTAATCTGGATTCTAGACTAATAGCTATGTTTTTTGAGAGAAACATGCTTCTCTTCAGTGGTCAAAACCAGGATGTGAAACCATAGTCCCAGTGGGTCTTAACCAAGTGACAATCTTCATCCTTTAAAATACACATATTTAGGAAGAGTGCTGTCTGGATACTGTTGCCAACCAGGTCTTTTTGCAAGATAGACAAAGAAAATACATGTAAGCATCTTGTGACCATGATCTAAGCATCCTGTGAAAATATCAGTAATCACTAACTACAACTATTAGTAATCAGTAACCAATCGGAGTGTGATTATTATAATATTCATTGATTTTTCTGCAGTTGCCCTTCTTATGGTTTGTTCCTCTTTTTACCCCATAAGAATACTTGCATAATGAAACTGCCATGGGATTACATGTCTCTATTTTCAATGGGCTGCGTAGTTCCCCAACTGTAATTGTTTTAATCCCTTAATAAACCTGTTTTAACTTGAAACAGCATTCATATTTTTCTTTACAACATAATTAAACAATTTCATGTAGAATTATTTTATTGATGAATGTCCTTCAAAATATCCACCTGAGCTTTGGGTCCCATCCATTCCTGATGTTTTAGGTACTTTACACTATCACTTATCCCTTCTTTATCCTGTATATCCCAAGCAAGCAAGATTATAATTTCCAATGTAGTTAAACACATTCCCATACCTTTCAGTGTAAATGAGACTCACTCATCACTCCATATTCCCCTTTGGGTATTGCTCCAAACTTTTAAATATTTGGTCTGCACTTGTATTTCCATTTCCACACTGCTCACTCTATCCTCAACCAACCTTATCTGAAGTCTTTCCACCTCCATCACAGTCACTCTCCCTGAGGTCTGCAGTGACCTCATGTACTCAATAAATTCTCAGGAACATTTCCGATCTTCCGTATGCTTGATTTTTCAGTAGCAAATTTACTAACGACTGCATTCTCTTTCTTGAAATAGGGACCTTATTCAGTTTCCGTGGCAGAGTGGACTCCAGGTGGCCCATAAGCCTGCCAAAGATTGCTAAACCAAAATACATTTCATTTTTGTCACAATGGGATTTTGAGGGTCAAGGCTATTGAAAGCTGTTGTAGCATTAACACATCCCTTAGGGAGGAACTCCTAACTTTGAAATTAAACCTTGTTAAAAAGAGACAAGAGTTATGGCAATTCGTTAAGGAGCATGTGGGTTCCTGGGAGACAACTTTAAAGGAAGATGAGGCAACTTGTTTAATCTCCAGGAGAAAGATCTTGTTGACTGTAAATGTTTCAACATAGTAGGTAAAGAAGGAATAATTAGAAGAAAGAAAATCACCTCTCTTCACAGCTACCTTCAGGGAGACAGAATTGGCAAAAAGTTTCCTTTCTATTATTCTCTCTTTACCCCAAGGGAGCTGATTCATATAAAGAGTAGAATGACGGCAATACAATTTATTTAATAAGATGCTCCGAGAATTCAGCACCCGAGTTCCTGGAAACTTTAAATTAGCTCCCAGGGCCCCAAAGCAATCCATCTTGGGGCCTCCAGGGATGTCAGTTAGGTATTGTCTGCTTGTTGCATTTTCCTGTACTTTCTTGGGAAAATCATTGCAGCAGAAATAGGCATCCCAGGGCTTCCGTGACGCTGATATCCAGTGTATCCTAGTGAGGGCTATGTGCGGAAGAAGTAAACAGTGAAGGAAACACTGTTATTAGGCCCAAGCACCAGGGACACAGATAAGAACAGTGATTCTGAAAGTGTGGTCCCTGGACCAGCAGCTTCGGCACCACCTGGGAGCTTGTTAGAAATGCAAATCTTTTGGCCCCAGATCTATTGAGTCTGAAACTGCAGTGGGGGGAGGGTCTTAGAGACTTGTGTTTCAGTAAGCCCCAGGTGAGTCTTATCCAGCACAGCTAAACTTTGGGAACAACTGCCCTAGAGAATTCGCTGAAATGTATCAATGAACTACTCACACAGGGCTGCATCTTCAGAATTTGAAGGTTCACCACCTCCAAAAGCTTATTTGCAAATAATGACACATTAGTTTTTGACATTACAATACTTATGCACATTTTCTTTGACTTTATGAATTAGCAGAATAATATTAAATACTTATCATTTACAGCGTTAGTCCTTTGAATATTCGTTAATTGCCATTTCTTAATGCCTCTGTGTTGAATGTTATCTCTCATTTAAAAACCAACATTCTTCAGCATTTTAAAGATTTTAAAGATTGTCTCAGGAAAAGACAACTTTCAGTGCAGTTATTGAGACAGAGCCATAACATGCTGACCATGCCATCTGTTTTTAATTTGGATTTCTAGATTTATCGCTGTGTTTTTGAGAAAAACATGTTTTTCCTAGGTGGTCAAAACCAGAATGTGAAACCATATGCCCCAAGGGGTCTTAACCAAGTGACCATCTGCATCCCTCAAAATACACATACTCAGGAAGAGTGCGTCTGGGTGCTATTGCCAACAAGATATACCAAAAAATACCCATGTAAACATCTTGTGACCATGATCTAAGTATCCTGTGAAACTACCTGTGATCATTAACTATAGTATTAATAATAAGTAACCATTTGGAATGTGATTATTATGATATTCGTTGATGTTTCTATAATTTCCTTCCCTATGGTTTAGTTCCTCTTTTTATTCCATAAGAATACTTGTATAACAAATCTTCTCTGGAACTACCTGGTTCCTTTTTCAATGGCCTATGGATAGTCCTTCAATTGCAATTGTTCTAAACCCTTAATAAACCTCTCTGTTTTAACTTGAGACAGTGTTCAAGTTTTTCTCTACAAGATATATCCTTATTTTTCTAGTTTGAGAGCCTGAATTCCCCTCCCTCCCCAACACACACTCCACCATTTGCAGCGATGCGTCTTAAAAATGACGAAATATATTTTGATTTCTATTAACTCTGACATCTGTCCTCATGAAGTCACTGGACGAACACTCCATTTTGATATGTAAACAAATTAAATTTATTGAAGGAATAAAAAGCAGGCGAGCACATGTTCAGTTTGGCTGTAATGTTATGCTCTGCCTCACAGGCAAAATGAAGAGATATTTAACAATTAGAGTGAATACAGATAACTTCTCATCAAAGCAAAGGCCAGAAAGGAGGTGAGATTTACAAGGGTGGCTTACTTTACATTACATTACTTACTTTACATTAGTTTGTAGTCTAACACATATCTCTTATACTTGATACAATTTAACTAAGGCAATATTTCTAAAATGAAAAGTATAAACAACTTTGACATGGAAGTTTAGTGATATGGAAATTAGCGATATACGTGCAGCTGGGCCAACTTGATTGGAATATTTGGATACAGAACTGACCATTAGTTAGGAAAGTGTAAATAAACGCTGTTTATTTAGCTGAGAGAAAAGAGATAATGCCCAGGCACTTGCTGGGGGAACTTCTTAAGGTAGTTAAAACAACATGTTTATCTATAAGCTCTAATTTACTTTAACAACTCAAAGAAGCTTTCTCTAAGGCCAGCTGTGGGAACACTGTTAACATAACAAGCACAACTGAGCTTTGTTTTTCAAAAGGCAACTTTAACAGAAACCTAATGGTTATCAGGAGTGTAAAAGTTAAACCCTCAGCTTAATTTCTCAGTGGAGTGCTTAATTGTAGTTCTGAAATCTCCCCAGTTAGACCTACCAGCACCTCAAAATTTGTTTTTTTCCGGAGTGACTACAATTTTATTTTTTTAATATTTTGTTTAATTAATTAATTTTCTTGTGATTTAGATGACATTTTACAGAGAAAATTAGTTTCTCATTAAACATTTAATACACAAATTGTTTTGTGACATTGGTTGCCAACCCAGTGATGTGTCAACACTCTACCCTTCTCCACCCCAGGTTCCCTGTTTTCATTCATCCAGTTTTCCTGCCTCTGCCTACCTTCTTGTTTTTGCTTTTGGGCTGGAGCACCCATTAGTCCCGTATACATGATTGAACTATGAAGCACGTCCTTCATGAGTGTTATTGTTGGCCTTATAGACCTCTCTAATCTTTGGATGAGGGTGAGTCTCAGGAGTGACTTTGGTACTGAGTTAAAAAGGTGTCCAGGGCCATACTTTGGGAGTTTCTCCAGGCTCTGTCAGACCAGCAAGCCTGGCCTTTTTGTTTTGTTTTGTTTTTGGTACTTTGAATTTTGTTCTACATTTTTTATCCCCCTATATCCTGAACCCTCTACCACACTTCAAAATTTAAAAGTTCCATACACATTTCCCTCTTTTGAACAAACCACCGCTAGAGGGTGTCAGATCATCAACAAAGAATTTACCTTTCTGCAAAGACTTGAAATCTGGGAATGATCTGTCTGTGTGAGTCTTTAAGCTGCTGTTTCCAGGTGTCTGCTCGCCACAAGGAACTGGATGTCACCATGTTTCTCTCCAAAATCCAGACATAGAAGTTTTTTTCTCCTCATTGTAGCTAGCCTACTCATCTGGCAGTTTTCTTAGATTTTGGATGCTGTTCCTTAGCAGCCAGGCACTGTCTGGTCTTTCAATAGCTGGGTACCATCCAGCTTCATCTTGCTACAGCTTTGGGTTTTATCTTCAGGGTGGATAGGTTCTGATCAGGGAGAACGTAGGGAACAGGGCCAGATTAAAAGGAATAACAGACCTTCTAAACAGTGTTTGATTTCAGAAGTAAATCACATCTTCCTTAGAAAAATCAGCTTCTCCTAAATACGTAATTCGTCGCTTGGTCATATCCTTGAGGTTTGGCTGTAGCAATGAGAAGCACAATGCATTATACATTTAACCAGTCCTGTAATAATAATTACAATGATTGAAGAAAAAGACAGGTTAGTAGAAAGGAGCATGCCCCATATCCGATGTTTGGGGCAACCAGCTAAAAATGTCAAGGAAGGATGGAGCTGTCGTGGTGGGGGGGTGGGGGGGCGGCGGACACTACGTAAGCAAGAGGCTTTTTGGTATATTTTAGAGATGCCATGTTCTACTTCTCTGGAGTTATTTATCCACAAACAGCAAGAGGTATTGGCAACAGTACAAAACCCTCCTTGACGAGCTAAAATAAAGTCCAAGGCAATTTGCTTGTCCTGTACTACTTTTGCCAAGGACTCTAAAGATTCTTGTGCAGCATTTCTATCAGCAACACTGTCTGCAATTTGGGCCATAGTGACAGATAGATTACGAAAGGACATTTCTATTTGTACAATCCCAAGCCATGGTATAGTAGCACATTAGAAAGATCATCCCCATCCTGAATAATCAGCTATGGGATTCCCTGAAAGGATGACGTTTCCCTTCAGTATGGATATTAATTCTGAATCACTGTTCCATAGTTAACTGTCACTGTATGAATGGATATACATGGGAACTTCTAATATTCATAAAGTACTTTGGCCTATCATACTCCAGCCATCTAAACATAGCAAAGCCCAAGTATAAGATGAATTATTGGACTTTTTTGGTGCATAAATTAAGGATTGACAATATTTAAGTAATTCAAGTTGTACTAAATTAGGATCGGTAGAGGCAACATAGGGAAGGATCATAGACCTTCCAGTAATTATTTCATAAGGGGTAAGTTTATGAGATCCAAAAGGAGTACTTCTTAAATTTAGAAGGACTAAAGGGAGAAGTTTAGTCCAGGACAACCCTAAGAATTCAGAAAGTTTAACAAGTTGAGTTTTTATTACACCATTAGTCATTTCCACAAGACCAGACAACTGTGGGTGGTAAGGACAATGCAATCTCTGGTATATGGGGAAAGCTCAGCACAATTCTTGAATAACTTGTCCAGTAAAATGAGTTCCCCGATCACTGCAGAGAATTTTAGGTGCTACCTGGTGGGTATTATGTTTTCATGGAGCTTCTTTGCCACCTAAGAGGCAGTAGTAGCCCATCGGCACATGAAAGCTTCTACCCAGTGTGAAAATCTACAAATCATCAACTAAGATATATTTGTAACCACTCCTAGGTGGGAGCTGGAGAAAGTCCAACTGCCATTCAAGCACCAGTCCAGAAGGCAAAGGATATTGTCCAGGGGAAATCTTAACATGTTTTCCAGGATTATAATAAGGAAAAGTAGAACAGTGAGCAGTCACATACTCAGTTGCTGCAGAAAACTTTCTCTACCAGTATTTCTTTAAAACTTCAATCATTTTCTCTCTCCCTAGATGAGGATTCTCATGTTGAGTCCTTATCATAGGGACAGGCAAAAATTTAGGAAGAACAATTTTGGCATTAGATCCTAACCACAGCTTAGTGTCAGGGTCTTGATAACAGCCTGACTTTTTCCATACTTCAACTTCTTCGTAGTTGTTGTTGTTAGGTGCCATCGAGTCGGTTCCAACTCATAGCTACCCTTTGTACAACAGAGCAAAACACTGCCCTGTCCTGCACCATCCTCATAATCCTTGTTATGCTTGAGTCCATTGTTGCAGCCACAGTATCAATCCATCTTGTTGAGGGTCTTCCTCTTTTTCACTGACCCTCTACTTTATCAAGCATGATATCCTTCTCCAGGGACTGATCCCTCCTGATAACATGTCCAAGTATGTGAGACAGTCTCACCATCCTTGCTTCTAAGGAGCATTCTGGTTGTACTTCTTCCAAGACAGATTTGTTTGTTCTTTTGGCAGTCCATTGTATATTCAACACTCTTCACCAACACCACAATTCAAAGGTATCAATTCTTCCTCTGTCTTCCTTATTCATTGTCCAGCTTTCACATGCATATGAGGTGATTGAAAACATCAGCTTCTTCAGACTGAGCCAGCCGCTGATCTTTTAAAAGCTGTTCTTTGCCAAAAGCCCTTCTGTGCCTTCTTTTGCTATTAACAGCAGCAAAAATAATTTCAGAAGCAGTCTTTTATTACAGCTGCATCTGCCAAATTACTTCCTCTGATTCTTCAGTTTGGGGCACTCCCTTTGGCTGGTGTGCTTCTATTTTAACTACAGAAATTTAAGAAGGGATCAGTAAGGCATCTAATAGGTCAGCTACTAAAGCCACATTTTTAATCGTTTTACCAGAAGAGGTTTAAAAACCTCTTTGTTTCCATAATATTCCAAAATAATGAATAATTCCATATGCATATTTCAAATCCATATAAATTGTCCTGGACTTCACTTTAGCCAATTTGCATGCCTAGGTAAGAACAACAAGTTCATCTTATTGAGTTGAAGTAATTTCTGAGAGTGGCTGACTTTCAAGGACTTCCATAGAAGTTCTTACAGTGTAGCCAGCATGATGGTGAGAACTAGGAGCTGGTTTCAAATAAGAACCATCTACAAATAATATCATATCAGGGTTTGCCAAAGGAATTTCCCTTAAATCATTCTGAGGGGTCAGAGGCTGCTACTTAAGTCCAGACAGTTGTGAGAAAGCCAGACTTTTTAAAAAAATTATTATTGTGCTTTAGGTGAAACTTTACAGCTCAAGCTAACATCTCATACAAAAATTTATACATATATTGTTATGTGACATTAGTCGCAATCCCTACAATGTGACAGCACACTCCCCCTTTCCACCTCGGGATTCTTGTGTCCATTCGACCAGTTCCTGTCCCTTCCTGCTTTCTCATCCTGCCTCTGGACAGGAGCCTCCCATTTGTCCTGTGTATCTGATTGAACTAAGAAGCACACTCCTCAACATGTATTATTTTTTGTTTTGTAGTCTTCTCTAATCTTTGTCTGAAGATTGGGCTTCAGGAATGGTTTTAGTTCTGGTTAACAGCATGTCAGGGGGACATAGTTTCAGGGGTTTCCCCAGTCTCTGTTAGATCATTAAGTCTGGTCTTTTTACTTTTGAATTTGAGTTATGCTCTGCATTTCCTCCTGCTTCGTTTGGGACTCTGTTTTGTTCCCTGTCAGGGTGGTCATTGGTGGTAGCTGGGCACCACCTTGTTCTTCTGGTCTCAGGCAGATGAAGTCTCTGGTTTATGCGGACCGTTTGACTTTTGGGCTAATATTTTCCTTGTGTCTTTGGTGTTTTCATTCTCCTTTGCTCCAAGTCAGTTGGGACCAATTGATACATCTTAGATGACCGCTTGCAAGCTTTTTTGTTGTTGTTGTTGAATTTTTTTTATTGCTGTAGTTTAAATGAAGTTTACATTTCAAGTTAGTGTCCTGTACAAAAATTTATACATACTTTGTTATGTGACCCTGATTTCTCTCCCCGTACTGCAACAGCACACTCCTCCTTTCCACCCCTGATCTCCCGTGTCCGTTCAACCAGCTTCTAACCCTCTCTGCCTTCCAATCTCACCTCCAGACAAAAGCTGTTCGTTTAGTCTCTTGTATCTACTTGAGCTAAGAGACACATTCCTCACGAGTATCACTTTACGTCCCACAGTCCAGTCCAATCCCTGTCTGAAGAGTTGGTCTCAGAAATTGTTTTATTTCTGGGTTGATACAGAATCCAGGGACCATGACTTCTGGGGTTCCTCCAGTCTCAGGCAGACCATTAAGTCTGGTTTTCTTATTAGAATTTGAGTTCTGCACTCAACCTTTCTCCTGCTCCATCAGGGACTCTCTGCTGTGTTCCCTGTCAGGGTGGTCACTGGTGGTATCTGAGCACCATCTAGTTCTTCTGGTCTCAGGCTGATGAACTCTCTGGTTTATGTGGCCCTTTCTCTTGGGCTAATACTTTCCTTGTGTCTTTGGTGTTCTTCAGGCTTCCTTTACTCCAGGTGGTTGGGACAAATTGATCCATCTTAGATGGTCGCTTGCAAGCTTTTAAGACCCCAGACGCCACTCACCAAAGTAGGATGCAGAACACTTTCTTAATAAGCTTTGTTATGCCAATTGACCTAAATGTCCCCTGAAAGCATGGTCTCCAGACCCCTACCCCTACTACTCTGTCTCTCAGAGTATTTGACTGTATTCAAGAAACTTCTTAGCTTTGGTTTAGTCCAGTTGTGCTGACTTCGCCTATAGTGTGTGCTGTCCTTCCCTTCACCTAAGATAATTTTTATGTACTATCTAGTTAGTAAATAACTCTCACCCTCCCTCCCACCCTCTTAACCATCAAAGAATGTTTTCTTCTGTGTTTAAACTTTTTCTTGATTTCTTCTAATAGTGGACTTATACAATATTTGTCCTTCTGTGACTGACTAAATTCACACAGCATAATGAGTTCCAGCTTCCTCCATGTTATAAGATGTTTCACGGCTTCATCATTGTTCTTTACCGTTGCATAGTATTCCATTGTGTGGCTATACCATAATTTATTTATCCATTCATCCGTTGGTGAGCATCTAGGTTGTTTCCATCTTTTTGCTATTGTGAACAGTGCTGCAATGAATATGGGTGTGCACATATCAATTCATGTGATGGCTCTTATTTCTCTAGAATATATTCCAAGGAGAGGGATAGCTGGATCGTATGGTATTTCTATTTCTAGCTTTTTAAGGAAGCACCAAATCAATTTCCAAAGTGGTTGTACCATTTTACATTCCCACCAATAGTGTATAAGTGTTCTAGTCTCTCCACAACCTCTCCAGCATTTATTATTTCGTGGTTTTTGGATTAGTGCTATCCTTGTTGGGTGAAATGATATCTCATTGTAGTTTTGATCTGCATTTCTCTAATGTCTAATGATCGTGAGCATTTCTTCATGTGTCTGTTAGCCGCCTGAATATCTTCTTTGCCTGTTCATATCCTTTGTCCATTTTTTAATTGGGTTATTTGTTTTTTTGTTGTTGAGGTTTTGCAGTATCTTATAGATTTTAGAGATTAGACACTGATCGGATTTGTTGTAGCCAAAAATTTTTTCCCAGTCTGTAGGTTGTCTTTGTACTCTTTTGGTGAAGTCTTTTGATGAGCGTTAGGTGTTTGATTTTTAGGAGCTCTTATTTATCTAGTTTCTCTTCTGGTGCTTGTGCATTGTTACTTATGGTTCATGTTGTGTTTATGCCATGTATTAGGTCTCCTAGCGTTGTCTGTATTTTTTCTTCCATGATCTTTACCATTTTCAATTTTATATTTAAGTCTTTGATCCATTTTGAGTTAGTTTTTGTGCATGGTGTGAGATATGAGTCTTGTTTCAGTTTTTTGCAGATGGATATCCAATTATGCCAGCACTATTTGTTAAAGAGACTGTCTTTTCCCCAATTAACAGAATTTGGGCCTTTGTCAAATATCAGCTGCTCATAGGTGGATGAATTTACATCTGGATTCTCACTTCTGTTCCATTGGTCTATGTATCTGTTGTTGTACCAGTAACAGGCTGTTTTGAATACTGTGGTGGTATAATACTTTCTAAAATAGGATAGTGTGAGGCCTCCCACTTTGTTCTTCTTCATAATACTTTACTTATCTGGGGCCTCTTCCTTTTCCATATGAAGTTGGTGATTTGTTTCTCCATCTTATTAAAAAATGTCATTGGAATTTGGATCAGAATTGAATTGTATCTGTAGATTTCTTTGGGTAGAATTCACATTTTCACAATGTTGAGTCTTTCTATTCATGAGCATGGTATGTTTTTCCACTTATGTAGGCCTCTTTTGGTTTCTTGCAGTAATGTCTTATAGTTTTCTTTGTATAGGTCTTTTACGTATCTTGTTAGGTTTATTTATGTGCTTATCATCTTGGGGGCTATTGTCAATGGTATTGATTTGGTAATTCCTCTTCAGAGTTCTCTTTGTTGATGTAAAGGAATCCAACTGATTTTGGTATGTTTACCTTGTATCCTGATACTTCGCTGAAACCTATTAGTTCCAGTAGTTTTCTTGTGGATTCTTTGGGGTTTTCTGTGTATAAGATCATATCATCTTCGAATAGGCATACTTTTACTTCTTCCTTCCTAGTTTTGACACACTTTATTTCTTTTTCTTGCCTTATTGCTCTAGCTAGGAACTTGAGCACCATGTTGAATAAGAGTGGTGATAAAGGGCATCCTTGTCTGCTTCCCATTCTCAAGGGGAATCCTTTCATCCTCACTCCATTTAGAATGATGTTGGCTGTTGGCTTTGTATAAATGCCCTTTGTTTTGTTGAGGAATTTCCCTTCTATTCCTATTTTGCTGAGAGTTTTCTTTTATCAGAAATGGGTGTTGGACTTTGTCAAATGCCTTTTCTGCATCAATTGATACGTTTATGTCATTCTCATCTTTTGTTTTATTTATGTGAAGGATTACGTTGATTGATTTTCTAATGTTGAACTATCCCTGCATACCTGGTATGAATCCCACTTGGTCATGATGAATTATTTTTTCAATATGCTGTTGAATTCTATTGGCTAGAATTTTGTAAGAATTTTTACATCTAATTTCGTGAGGGATATTGGTCTGTAATTTTCTTTTTTTGTGGTGTCTTTACCTGGCTTTGGTATCAGGGTTATGCTGGCTTCATAGAGTGAGTTCAGGAGTATTCATTCTTTTTCTGTGCTTTGAAATATCTTTAACAGTACTAGTGTTAACTCTTCTCTGAAATTTTGGTAGAATTCTCCAGTGAAGTCATCAGGGTAGATCGTTTTTTGTTGGTAGTTTTTTAAATTAAATCTTCAATCTCTTCTTCTGTTATGGGTTATTTCTTTTTTCTACCTCAGTTTGTGTTAGTTCAGGTAGGCAGTGTGTTTCTAGAAATTTGTTCATTTCCTCTAGGTTTTCAAATTTGTTGGAGCAAAGTTTTTCATAATACTCTGTTATGATCCTTTTTATTTTGGTTGGGTCTGTTGTAATGTCCCACATTTCATTTCTTATTTGAGTTATTTGCATCTTCTCCTGTTTTTCTTTTGTCAGTTTGGCCAGTGGTTTTTCTATTATGTTGATCTTTTCAAAGAACCAACTTTTGGTCTTGTTGACTCTTTCAATTGTTTTTCTATTCTGAATTTCATTTGTTTCTGCTCCTATCTTTATTATTTACTTTTTTCTGGTGCCCAAGACCTTCTTTGGCTTTCTTTCTATTTGTTTGAGCAGTAGTGTTGATGTTTTCATTCTGGCCCTGTTTTGTTTTTGGTTTGTACATTTATTGCTATAAATTGACCTCTGAGCACTGCTTTTGCTGTGTCCCAAAGGTTTTGGTAAGGTGTGTTTTCATTCTCATTTGATTCTACGAATTTCTTTATGCTGTCCTTGATTTCTTCTATAACCCATTAGTTTTTGAGCAAGGTGTTGTTCAGTTTCCATGTATTTGATTTTTTTTCCTTGCTGTTTGTGTTAATAATTTCTAGTTTTATGGCTTTATGGTCAGAAAAGGTGCTTCGTTGATTCATAATATTTCAATGTTTTGGATTCTGTTAAGGCTTGCTTTATGGCCTAATATATGGTCTATTCTGCAGAATGTTCCATGTGCATTGGAAGAGAAAGCATACTTGCCTGTTGCTGAGTGGAGTGTTCCATATATGTCTAAGAGGTTAAGTTGATTGATTGTGGCATTTAGATTTTCTGTGTCTTTACTGAGTTTCTTTCTTGATGCTCTGTCCTTTGCCGAAAGTGGTGTGTTGAAGTCTCCTACATTGTGGAGCAGTCTATTTCTCTTTTCAATGCCATTAGAGTGTTTTATCTATTTTGGAACCCTATCATTGGATGCGTACATATTTATTATGGTTATGTCCTCCTGCTGTATTGACCCTTTAATTATTATATAGTGTCCTTCCTTATCCTTGTGGTGGATTTTGCTTTAAATTCTATTTTGTCAGAGATTAATATGGCCACTCCTGCTCTTCTTTGGTTGCTGTTTGCTTGATATACTTTTTTCCATTCTTTGAGTTTTAGTTTGTTTGTGTCTTTGAGTCTAAGATGTGTCTCCTGTAGGCAGCATATAGGTGGATCATGATTTTTTTTTAGCCATTCTGCCACTCTCTGTCTGTTTATTGGTGCAATTATCCCATTTACTTTCAGTGTAATTATTGATAGGTATGAGTTTATTGCTATCATTTTTTTTTGTGGTGTTGACATTTTCTTTGTGCCACTTAATTTTCAGTGCTGATTTGTTTTTCTTTAAGTATTTTCTTTTCCTCTTTTTCATTGTTGATTTTGTGTTTGCCTAGTCTTTTTGTTTTTCTTCTTTTTTATTTCTATGGACAGATTTGTTAGTTTCCTTTGTGGTTATCTTAAAATTTACCTCTATTTTTTAAAGTTTAAACAAATTTTTTATTTCTTGATATAGCCTTAACTTCCTCTTCATGTGAAAGTTCTATTACTACACTATTTATTTCCTCTGTTTTGTTTTAAAGTTGTCATCATTTACATATTGACATATCTATTTCCTTATTTTTCAACTTCCTTATATGAGTTGATATCTGGTTATTCTATCTTGTGTTCTAGTCTTAGGTTGTTGTCTGATATTGTTGGCTCTCTAGCTGAAGGACTATCTTTAATATTTCTTGTAATTTTAGTTTGTTTTTTTTACATATTCCCTTAGCTTCTGTTTGTCTGGAAGTGTCCTAATTTTGCCATCATATTTGAGAGACAGTTTTGCTGGATATATAATTCTTAGCTGGCAATTTTTTTCCTTCAAGGGTGTATATGTGCCATCCTATTGCCTTCTAGCCTGCATATTTTCTGCTGAGTAGTCTAAACTTGGTCTTATTGACTCCCATTTGGAGGTGACTTTTCGTTTACCCCTAGCTGCCCTTATGATACTATCTTTAGCTTTGGTTTTGGCAAGATAACTATAATATGTCTTGGTGACTTTCTTTTGGGATCTACTGTGTGCAGGTTTCAATGAACTTCTTGGATAGATATCTTCTCATCTTTCATGATACCAGGTAAGTTTTCTGCCAGAAAATCTTCAACAATTCTTTCTGTATTTTCTGTTATGACCCCCTGTTCTGGTACTGCAATTACTTGTAGGTTTTTACTCTTGATAGTGTCCCATATAATTCATTTTTTTTTGAATTATTTTATGTTATTTTTCCTCAAATGAATTGATGTTAAGGGATTTATCTTCAGTCTCACTAATTCTGACTTACAGTGCCTCAGTTCTGCTCCTATGACTTTCTATTGAGTTGTCTAGTTCTGCAATTTTATTGTTAATCTCTTGGATTTCTATTTGTTGTTTCCCTATGGTTTCTAGCAGCCTGTTACATTTGTTCTATTCTTGTACTGTTTTCCTGAGTTTCTCCACTGTTTTGTCTCTGTGTTCCTTGGCATGATTTGAGTTTCGCTTGATCTCCTTCCTGATATCTTGAAGAACTCTGTATACTGATCTTTTGAATTCTAACTCTGGCAATTCCAAGACCTTCTCTTCCTCTGGAAGGTTTCCTGGTTCTTTGTTTTGATCACTTGCTGGAGCCATCTTAACCTGCTTCTTTATGTGATTTGGTATTGATTGTTGTCTCTGAGCCCTCGCTAAATCATTATATTTATTTATTGCATGTTTGCTTACTGTGTCTTAACTTGTTTTTTTTTTTATATGCCCAAGTTGGCTGAGCACATGAGCTACTTTGATTATTGGTGTCTTTGGGGTTCTCACATCCTGTCACCAGGTGGTTAGAGTAGCTACTAGGTGTGTTAGCCCAGAAGTCTGTTCCCTTTTCTTGTGCAGATTCAGCTCAGGTGTCCAGGTCGTTGGTCACTGAGTGTGTGGTGCAGACTCTCACCCACAGTCCTAGATGCGCAGGGCTGTGTAGGTGTTATTGGAGCAGGCACAGGTATCTTTCTGCAGTATGGGGCTATGTGTTAATCAAGGCAGTGGGCTGATGGCTGCCCCTGAGAACCTATGTGGAAGGTATGTCCCTGTCCCCTAGAGTGCATAGGTGGGTGGGTTTTGCAGCTGGACTTTGGGCACCCAAAGCTGTTGGCTGTAAGGACTGGGAGGCACCTACCACATTGTTGTGGGTGGCTATGTAGAATGGGTAAAACAGTCAGCTCTCAGGCCCGTGATGTGGATGAGTGATGACCTTGCTTAACAGGCAGGACATGTCAAATGTCACTAATCTGCAACTCCCCCTTAGCTGCTACAGTTGAAAATAGGCTTTAGGTATTTACACTGTTGTTCTATGCTAATGAGGGCCTATGCTTTGGAATCAGCCCACACAGGTCTAGGCAGGGGTGAAGGATATTAGAAACCATAGACCTCTTATGCAAGTGCCTAGGCAAAGGGGCATTACTTGCCCTGAGTTCCCAGCTTAGGGGGTGTGGTGATTTTTTAAAGCCACAAGACTGGTCTGGGGACAGATACTCCTGAGTTTCTGGCATAGGGGACTTGGCATTAATGAGGGCCTGTGGTGTTGAATTGGCCCATACAGGTCTAGGCAGGGGTAAAGGATGTTACATGTCTATGGACCCCTTATGTCAGTGCCTAGGCAAAGGGGCAGTGCCTGCCCTGAGTTCCCGGCTTAGGGAGCATGGAGATTTTTTAAAGCCAGGAGACTGGTTTTGCCATGGTTAGTCCTCAGTTTCAGGTTAGGAGACACAGAGGTTTTTTTGTTTGGTTTTTTGCTTTTCCTAAAGCCTCAAAACTGATTTGGGAGTGATAGTCCTTATTTTCAGCTTAGAGGGTGTGGCACTGTTGAATAATGCTGGGTTGGTGTCTGAGTGGAGTGGGGAGGGGAATGGGAATGGGGGAAGGGAAAGTGACACTTCTTTGTCGGAAAGTCCCTGAGGGGGAGGGGTTATTTTGATTCCATGCAGAGAAGGTTAGACGCTTGCACTTAACTTTCCTGGATCTAGAACTGCTTTCCCCTGGCTCTGGAGGCTTGTGCAGACTCTCTGCCACCTGGTCTATCCAGACTTGGTGAAATGCATCCAAAGCACTACTGCTCGCCTCAGACAGCATGCGCCCGCTGACCCAGCCTGCAGGGTGCTGGTTATCTTGTGAGACACTTCTTCACTGCTTCTGAACTATCTCTCCCTCCCCATGCCACTCAGTGCAACTCCTCAACTTTGTCTTTGATGATCAGGGCTCCTAGATGTTATATATAGTCGATTCACTTGTTTTTTAAGGTCTTTGTTGTAAGAGGGACCACAGGAAGCGTCTGACTATTCCCCCATCTTGATCCGCCTCCAAGACAGTCATCTTTATCAACTATAGGAGGAAGGGTAGCTGGGTTTATAGTGGCTACCGTATGTAACATAATTTTACTGGTTGCCAGGAGGAGTTCCTAATACTAAGTGAATCGGCTAGCAGATATATGTTCCGTTAAAGCAGAATTAAACAAGGCAAATACAGCATGGGTTACATATACATGTAAAAGTTTTCCCAAGGTTTATCAGCAATGTTTTCTACTAACTTTGCTGTAGCAGCCACCACCGTAAGACATGTAAGGTAGGCTCTTCCTATGGAGTCCAGCTATAGGCTATACTAACCCACAGGTCTATTTTGTCCCCTTTGTCTCTGGATAAGAACCCCTAAGGCATCACCAGAAACTTCATGGACAGAAAGAGCAAAGGCTAAATGATAGTTAGGGAATCCTAAAGCAGGCGTTTTAATCAAATCTTCTTTTATATATATATATATATTTTATTGTACTTCAGGTGAAGGCTTACAGAACAAATAGTTTCTCATAAAACAGCAGTACACATGTTGTTTTATGACATTGGTTAACAACCCCACAACATATTAACCCTCTAACTTCTCAACCTTTTATTTTTGGATGAAAATACACATAGACAAAAATACACCGTTTCAAAAATTTCTACATACACTGTTCAGTGGCATTGACTACGCTCTTCCAATTGTGCTGTTAGTCTCACTTAAGATGAAGGCTTACAGAACAAAATAGTTTCTCATTTAACAGTTACTACAAATGTTGCCCTATGACAGTGGTTAACAATCTCACAACACATCAACAATATCCTTACTCAACCTTGGGTTCCCTATCACCAGCTTCCTTGTCCCCTTCTGCCTTCTGGCCCTTGTCACTGGACTCCTGTACCTCATTAGTCTCATTTGGTTTTACGGGGCAGTCCACTCCCAGGCTGAACAGTGAACCACAGAGGTAACTTCACCACTGAGCTAAAAGGGAGTCTCGGGCCATACTCTCGAGGTTTCTCCAGTCTCCTTTAGGCCAGTAAATCTGGTCTTTTATTTGTGAGTTAGAATTATGCTCTACATCCTTCTCCAGCTGTGTCCAGAACCCTCTGTTGTGATCCTGGTCAGAGCAGTCAGTGGTGGTAGCCGGGCACCATCTAGCTGTACTGGACTCAGTCCAGTGGAGGCCTTGGTAGCAGTGGACAATTAGTCCTTTGGACTAATTTTTTCCTTGTATCCTATTCTCCTCATTCTCCCTTGCTCCCAAAGGGATGAGACCAGTGGAATATCTTAGATGGCCGCTCACAGGCTTTTAAGACCCCAGACACTACTCACCAAAGTAGAATGTAGTGCATTGTCTTTATAAACTGTGTTATGCCAATTCAGCTAGATGTTCCCCGAGACCATGGTCCCCACAGCCCTCCGCCTAGCAATTCAGTCCCTCAGGGAGTCTGGATGTGTCTATGGGCTTCCATGACCTTTCCTTATACAAGTTGTGCTAGTTTCCCCTGTATTGTGTACTGTCTCACCCTTCACCCAAGATACCACTTATCTATTGCCTATTTAGTATTTCCCCCCTCCTCTCCCATCCCTGGTAACCAACAAAAATTGTTACATTTTGTGTGTGAACTTTTTCATGGGTTTTTACAATAGAGGTCTCATACAATATTTGTCCTTTTGTGATTGACTTATTTCACTCAGCATAATGTCCTGCAGTTTCATCCATGTTATGAGATGCTTCACATATTCATTGTTGTTCATTCTCATTGCGTAATACTCCATCGTGTGTATGTACCATAGTTTGTTTATCCATTCATCTGTTGATGGGCATCTAGGTTGTTTCCATCGTTTTGCTATTGTGAACAATGCTGCCATGAACATAGGTGTGCATATGTCTATTCGAGTGACAACTATTATTTCTCTAGGATATATTCCTAGGAGTGGGATTGCTGAATCGAATGGTATGTCTATTTCTAGCTTTCTGAGGAAGTGCCATATCATTTTCCAAAATGGTTGTATCATTTTGCATTCCTACCAGCAGTGCATAAGAGTTCCCATCTCCCCGCAGCCCCTCCAACATTTGTTATTTCCAGTGTTTTTGATTCGTGCCAGTAAAGCTGGGGTGAGATGGTATCTCATTGTGGTTTTAATTTGTATTTCTCTAATGGCTAGTGATCGCGAGCATTTCTTCATGTGTCTGTTGGCCATTTGAATGTCTTCTTTGGTGAAGTGTCTGTTCATTTCCTTTGCCCATTTTTTAAAAGGATGATTTGTCTTTTTGTTGTAGAGGTGTTGGATTTTCTTGTAGATTTTAGAGATTAGACCTTTGTCTGACTTGTACTGTCCAAAATTTTTTTCCCAGGCTGTAGGTTCTCTTTTTACTCTTTTGATGAAGTCTTTTGAAGAGCATAGGTGTTTGATTTTTAGAAGATCCCAGTTATCTAGCTTATCTGTTGGGGTTTGTGCATTGCAGGTTATGGTTTGTAACCTGTTAATGCCATGTATTAAGGCCTGAAGTTTGGTCCTATTTTTTCTTCTATGAACTTTATCGTTTTAGGCTTTATATTCAGGTCTTTGATCAATTTTGAAGTAATTTTTGTATATGGTGTGAGGTATGGGTCCTGTTTCATTTTTTTGCAGATGGATATCCAGTTTTGCCAGCACCGTTTGTTAAAAAGACTGTCTTTTCCCCATTTGATGGACTTTGGGCTCTTGTCGAAGATCAGGTGACTGTAGGTGGATGGATTTAAATCTGGGTTCTCAACCCTGTTCTATTGGCCAATGTATCTGTCGTTCTATCAGTACCAGGCTGTTTTGACTACTGTAGCTGTATAGTAGGTTCTGAAGTCAGGTAGTGTGAGTCCTCCAACTTTATTCTTCTTCTTCAGTAGTGCTTTACTTATTCGGGGCTTCTTCCCTTTCTATATAAAGTTAATGATTCGTTTTTCCATCTATTTGAAGAATGTTGTTGGTATTTGGATTGGGATTGCATTGTATTTGTAAATTGCTTTTGATAGAATGGACATTTTCACAATGTTGAGTCTGCCTATCCATGAGCATGGTATGTTTTTCCATTTATGTAGATCCTTTGGGTTTCATGCAGTAGTGTTTTATAGTTTTCTTTGTATAGGTCTTTTACATCCCGGTCAGATTTATTCCTAAGTATTTTATCTTTTTAGGGGCTATTGAAAATGGTATTGATTTCCTGATTTCCTTTTCTTCGTTCTCCTTACTGGTGTATGGGAATCCAACAGATTTTTGAATGTTTATCTTGTATCCTGCTACTCTGCTGAATCTTTCTATTAGTTCCAGTAGATTTCTCGTGGAGTCTTTAGGGTTTTCTATGTATAGTATCATATCATCTGCAAACAGGGACAGTTTAACTTCTTCATTACCAATCTCGATGCCCTTGATTTCTTTTTCTTGCCTTATTGCTCTAGCTAGAACTTCCAGCACAAAGTTAAATAGGAGTGGTGATAAAGGGCATCCTTGTCTTGTTCGTGTTTTCAAGGGGAATGTTTTCAGCCTCTCTCCATTAAGAATGATGTTGGCCATTGGTTTTGCATACATGCACTTTATTTTGTTGAGAAATTTCCCTTCTATTCTTATTTTATTGAAAGTTTTTATCAGGAATGCATGTTGGACTTTGTCAAATGCCTTTTCTGCATCGATTGAGATGATCATGTGCATCTTTTCTTTCCTTTTATTTATGTGGTGGATTACATTGATTGATTTTCTGATGTTGAACCATCCTTGCATACCTGGTATGAATCCTACTTGGTCGTGGTGTATTATTTTTTTGATATGATGCTGAATTCTATTGGCTAGAATTTTGTTCAGAATTTTTGCATCTGTATTTATGGGAGATATTGGTGTGTAATTTTCTTTTTTTGTGATGTCTTTGCCTGGTTTTGGTATCAGCGTTATGCTGGCTTCATAGAATGAATGTGGAAGTGTTGCTTCCTCTTCTATGCTCTGAAATAGCTTGAGTAGAATTGGTACAAGCTCTTCTGTAAATATTTTGTAGAATTCTCCAGTGAAGCCATCTGGGCCAGGGCTTTTTTTGGTTGGGAGTTTTTTTAATTACCTTTTCAATCTCTTCTCTTGTTATGGGTCTGTTCAGATTTTCAACATCACTTTGTTGTAATTTGGGTAGGTAGTGTGTTTCTAGAAATTTATCCGTTTCCTCTAGGTTTTCAAATTTGTTGGAGTATAGTTTTTCATAATATTCTGTTATAATCCTTTTTATTTCAGTTGGATCTGTTCTAATGTCCCCCATTTCATCTCTTATTTGGGTTATTTGTGTCCTCTCCGGTTTTTCTTTTGTCAGTCTGGCCAGTGGTTGGTTGATTCTTCCAAACAACCAACTTTTGGTTTTGTTGATTCTTTCTATTGTTTTTCTGTTCTCTATTTCATTTATTTCTGCTGTGATCTTTACTATTTTCTTTCTTCCCGTGGCTGTGGGCTTTTTTTGCTGTTCTCTTTCTATTTGTTTGAGTTCTGTAGTTAATGTTTTGATTTTGTCCCTTTCTTCTTTTTTGATATGTGCATCTATTGCTATAAACTGTCCTCTGAGGACTGCCTTTGCTGTGTCCCAAAGGTTTTGGTATGATGTGTGTTCATTCTCATTTGATTCTAGGAATTTTTTTATTCCATCTCTCATTTCTTCTATTACCCAGTAATGTGTAAGCAGAGTATTATTCAGTTTCCATGTAGTTGATTTTTTTTCCTTGCTCTTTCTATTGTTAATTTCTACCTTGATGACACTGTGGTCGGAGAAGATACTTTGAATTATCTCAACGTTTTGGATCTTGTTGCAGATTGCTCTGTGGCCTAAGATTTGGTCTATTCTGGAGAACATTCCATGTGCATTGGAAAAGAATGTGTACTTTGCAGTAGTTGGATGGAGTGTTCTATATATGTCTATGAGGTCCAGTTGGCTGATTGTGCCCTTTAGGTCTTCTGTATCTTTGCTGAGTTTCTTCTTAGTTGTTCTGTCCTTTACTGAGAGTGGTGTGTTGAAGTCTCCTACTATTATTGTAGAACTGTCAATTTCTCTTTTCTGTGTTGTTAGGGTTTGTTTTATGTATTTTGGAGCCCTGTCGTTGGGTGCGTAGATGTTTATTATGGTTATGTCTTCATGATGGATCCTCCCCTTAATCATTATATAGTGTCCTTCTTTGTCTTTTATGGTAGATTTTGTTTTAAAGTCTATTTTATCTGAGATTAGAATTGCCACTCCTGCTCTTTTTTGGTAGTTGTTACCTTGATATATTTTTTTTCAACCTTTGACTTTTAATAAATTCACATCTTTATTTCTAAGGTGTGTCTCCTGTATACAGCATATTGATGGATCCTGTTTTCTCATCCATTCTGTCACTCTCCGTCTCTTTATGGGTGCATTGAGTCCATTTACATTCACTGTAATTATTGATAGATGTGAGTTTGTTGCTGTCATTTTTTAGTGCTTTTTTTTGTGGTGCTGCAGTTTTCTTTGCAGTTCTTACTCTCTTGTGGATCTTACTTTCGTTTGTGGATTTTTTTTAAATTTCTTTTGTTTTTGTAGGTTTTGTTTTTGCCGAGACTTTATGTTTTTCATCTTTATTTTTATGAGTTGGTTTGTTAACTTTCTTTGTGGTTACCATGAATTTTACCCTTATCTTTCTAAGTTTGAAGCAGTCTACCATTACTTGGTATCGCCTTGCCTTCTTTTCATTAGAAGGTTTATACCTATGCCATTTATTTCCTCTTTCGTTGTTTTGATGTTGTTGTCATCCATCGGATGACTGATCTGATTCCCTGTTGTATTGCTTTTGGTTTTGGATAGTCCTCGAGAGTTCATTTCCTAGATTGGTATCTGGCTCGTATGATCCTGCATCCTAGGTTCTGCCTGTGAGCTGAAGCTGTTTGTCCTCAGATTGAAGAACTCGCTTTAACAATTCTTGTAAGTTTGGTTTGATTTTTACGTATTCCCTTAATATCTGTTTGTCTGGATATGACCTAATTTCACCATCAAATTTGAACGAGAGTTTTGCAGGATATATTATTCTTGGCTGGCAATTGTTTTCTTTCAAGATTTTATATATGTCATCCCATTGCCTTCTTGCTTGCATGGTTTCTGCCAAATAATCTGAGCTTAGTCTTATTGTTTCTCCTGTGTATGTGACTTCTTGTTTTTCACGAGCTGCTCTCAGGATTCTTTGTTTGTCTTTGGTTTTGGTGAGTGTGATTATGATATGCCTTGGTGATTTTCTTTTGGGGTCTATCCTCTATGGGGTTCATTAAGCTTCTTGGATGGCCAGCTTTCCATCTTTCATGATATTGGGGAAGTTTTCTGTCAGCAGTTCCTCAATGATCCTCTCTGTGTTTTCTGTTTTTCTCCCCCTGTTCTGGAATTCCAATCACTCTTAAATTTTTGTTTTAATTGTGTCCCACATAACTCTCAGGGTCTCTTCATTTTTCTTTGTTCTTTTTTCTGAGTTTTCCTGAAACAGAGTTGTATCCAAGTGTTTGTCTTCAATTCCACTGATCCTGTCTTCCACCATTTCAAATCTGCTTCTCAGCCCTCCTATGACATCATCCGTTTCTGAAATCTTGTTTATCTTTTGGATTTCTAATTGTTGTTTTTGTATAAGTTCTAGTTGTAAATTTATTTTGGGATTTTGTTCCTGCATCATCTTCCTGAATTCTTCCAATTTTTTGTCTGTATTTTCCATGAATTTGTCTATTTTTTCCTCATGTTTGTCAGATTTTTGCCTCAGTTCTTGGAGAATTCCAAGTATTAGAGATTTGAATTCCCTATCAGGTAGTTCTAGTGCATTTTCTTCCACAGGAGAGTCATCTGGTATTTTATTTTGGACGCCTACTGGAACCATCCTGTCCAGTTTTTGTAAATGTTTTGATATTGTCTGCTGTTTTCCCAGAATTCAGTATTTATTTTTCTCGTTTATTGATTGTAGATGTGTTTGTTTCGTCCCGTTTTTTAAAAAAAAATTTGACTTTGTCTGAGGAGGCGGAGTGTGTGTTCTTTGTTGGTTGCTCATCTGTGCGCTCAATACTTTTCACCTCCTTCTCCAATTAGGTGAAGAAGTGTAGAGAGTGGGAAGGCATACATCACAAATTGCCGGCACTCTGCAGCCCCTCAGGAAGAAGCAAAGGTGGCGCACGGAGCCAGGCACTCAAATGAAAGGAGGGGGAGGTGGCGAGAGGCAAGTGACAAATCAAAAGAAGCAGAAAAAAAAAGTAACACTAGCATCCAACAAATGGTACCCAGAGAGCTGCCCGCTTGGGTGTGTGGAATTCAACCAGCCGGCGCTTCCCAGTCCAGAGACAGTGTCCGCGGGAAGCAGAGGAGGTGGATCTGGGGCGAAGAGGGGTGGGGTGGGAAAGCACACACCACAAATTACTGGTTGTTTTGTCTCCCACTGGACGCTTCGTGAGACTGCTTTCTCTTACCCCTGTTTGCTGGTCTCCAATAGGAGTCCAAGATGGTGGATCCACGCTGCGTTACCTGGTAGAGGACCTCCGCGTGAATCTCTCCTCACTCTCTGTTCTCTGTCAGTTTTCTCACTCCATTTGGTGCTTGGCTGAGTTCTTTATCTCTTCATTTGATGTTTTAGGGTTTCAGGATTGTTGTATTCTCTGTTCAGTTTAGTTTTTCAGATCTTTGCTGTGGAGGGACGGCGTGGTGCTTCTGCCTAGAGCGCCATTTTGCCAGAACTCCCATTTAGCTTGCTTTTAAAAGTAGATTCTAAGGCTCTTCCTCCAGAGATGTTGATTACATAAGTCTGGAATAGGGTGGGATAGGATGGGAAGCTATAACAAGGGCCAGAGTTGATTCTTTTGATAAAAGTAAATTTAGGAAACACTGCCCTAGGGTAGTGATTCTTAAAGGATTGTCCCAGGGACCAGCAGTATCAACACCCTCTGGGAACTTATCGAAGACACAAATTTTCAGGCCCAAACTCAGACCTACTGAGGCAATAACTTGGAGGTGAGGCCCAACAATCTGAGTTGTAAGAAGTTCTCAAGGTGATCCTGGTGTAGGATAGAAGTTGAGAACCACTGCCCAAATGAATCCTGGGATGCTTGCTTCTCAGCCACCTACCTGAAGAAAACTGCAACTAAGAAAATGTCGAGACTTGTCCCCAGGAGGACATACAAGCAAAACTGGAGTGATTTTTCCTAGGGGAAAGGGACCCAGGAGAGAGGGACCCAACTGGCCACACAGCTGACCCCTTGGATAAGAAATTGGCAGGTCAGAGACCCCTTCCTGCGTTGCCACTGCACCTGAGAAGTCAAACTGATCAGTGAATGGAAGATCCATTGACCAATTATGTAACAGGATTCAGAGGGGATTCAGCCCCTAGGGCTACAAAACCTGTAAAACATCAACTTGAAGTTACCAAGGCCACAATGTACCAGACCCAAGACTCTCATGCCTTCTCCAGGAGAAATCAGCCGAACCTTATACCGCATGCCTGGCTCTGTCTCCCTGCTCTTCTTGTGGGCAGACTTGTGGTCTTCATCACCCACTCTCCATGAAAGAACAAGATTCAGGAGAGTTGGCCCCTGTGATGGGTCCATGTTGCCAAGCTTGCATAGTCCAGTAAGTGTTGTGGGAAATAAGGGAAAGAGGTGGTTGTGTAGAAAGGGCATTGAGTATTCTTAAGCATAGGGCAGTGGAAACCCTATGATGTCTATGAAGAACGGGCTTTAGAGGTTAATTGCTTGGAAGGGAGAATGGATAGACTACTTGTTTAAAGTTGTCATTGCATAGCGAGCCATCACTTCATTTGATAGCATTGGATGGTTGACAGAGATTGTGAGAGGGAGGGCATTAACCTCCAAACCACTCTTTGACACGATAGCACTGTCCTGGACCTCACTGTCTAGTAATATAGTGACCTTTCTGAGTTGTCCCAGGTACTGATAGAGAAGTCTTGATCTCTTATAGTTCTTTTCTCCTATTACCTGGCACAAGGACTCCAGAGCCTAGACCAACCCTTTCTGATCTTCTCTGTCACCCTCACTTGCTTGGGAATTTATTCTTGTTTCTCCAAAAGGTGTTTCCCTTCCACCTCCTTTCTCATCTCTACCCATGTCTCTTATAAAAGACCTTTAAGGGAGAAACCAGTGTTCCCTGGTTTCTCGGGCTGTGGTGTATAAAGACTGGGGTGAGGTGGGTTAGAGAGGAAGGCAAAAGACGGAGACAAGCCCAACATTTAACACCCCTTCGCAACCTCTCCTTTTGCTCTGAGAACACTCCAGGTGGGTATTGAAACTTCCATGTCCCTTTTCCATTGTTGTTAGTTACTGTTGAGTTGATTCTGACTCATGGTGAACCCGTGTGTGCAGAATAGAACTCTTCCATAGGGTTTTCAAGGCTGTGAACTTTCAGAAGCAGATTACCAGACCCATCTTTCGAGGTGCCTCTGGGAGGCTTTGAAACACCAACATTTTGGCTAATAGTCAGGTGCTTAACTGTTTGCACAATCAAGGTACTCCTCGTTTTTCCATAGAGTCAGGTCTCATCCTTAAACAGGGACTGTTAGCAAAAACTGGAATCATTTCTTCATCTCTCCTGGTCTCCGTTTCTCTTCTGTAAACTAAGTGTCTTGATGTCTTAGTTATCTAATGCTGCTATAACAGAAATACCACAAATGAATGGCTTTAACAAAGAGAAGTTTGTTCACTCACAGTCTAGTAGGCTAGAAGTCCAAATTCAGGGTGCCAGCTCCAAGGGAAGGCTTTCTCTCTCTGGGGGAAGTTTTTTGTCATCAGTCTTATCTTGGTTTAGGCAATTCTCAGTTCAGGGACCTCGGGTCCAAAGGACATGCTTTGCTTCCTGTGCTGCTTTCTTGGTGGTATGAGGTCCCCTTGTCTCTCTGCTCGCTTCTCTCTTTTGTATCTCAAAGGATATTGACTCAAGACACACTCCAATCTTGTAAATTGAGCCTTGCCTCATTAACATGAGTGCCATTAATCCTATCTCATCAACATCATAGAGATAGAATTTACAACACATAGGAAAATCACATCAGATGACAAAGTGGTGGACAATCACACAATACTGGGAATCATGACCTAGCCACATTGATACAAATATTTTTAGGGGACACAATTCAATCCTTGACACTTGGTCTTCTCAATTATCTGAGAATTTTCCATTCCTGTTCCCTTTGCCCTTAGTTCTCCTG
The DNA here is from genome assembly GCA_030035585.1 of Dugong dugon. Classification (NCBI taxonomy): domain Eukaryota; kingdom Metazoa; phylum Chordata; class Mammalia; order Sirenia; family Dugongidae; genus Dugong; species Dugong dugon. The sequence continues at coordinate 12,656,875 of CM057462.1, read as the reverse complement.
CCTTAAATCCATCTTTCATTCCAGGTAGAAGAGAACATTGTGAGTTGGATCATGTTACTTCTTTGTTGCAACCCCTCCACAGGCCCCATCCAGTATCCATTATCCTCTTCAAGGCTTCCCAGAGACGTGGTCCCCTCCCTCTTTTCCAACCACATTCTTTACCGTTTCCATCCCCTACTTTGTGCTTTAACAACAGCTGGCTGCTAAGAGCACTCTATGCCATACTGCTTCTTGCTTCCTCTCTTGCAGAGAAGCCCCTACTCAACACTCTATGGGATAACTCTTCACCAGGTGTTTCCTCCTCCAGGAATTTTTCCCTGGATTTGGGACATCTCCTCTATAATCCATTCTTCAGACCACCGTTATTTTAGCCTTTAACTCACTGTATTACAATGGTCTGTTTTTGCATTTGTCTCTAACTCTAGAAGGGAGGTTTCCTGAGGACAAACACCAAGCCATTAATCTTCCTATTCCCAACAGCTAACAGTTGTTGTACTTATTAGTTGACATGGAGTTGGCTCCAACTCATGGTGACCTTATGTGTAACAAAACTAAATATTTCTCAGTTCTGCACCACCCTCACGATGGTTGGTATGTTGTGGTTATTGTGTCAACCCATCTCAATGAAGGGCTCTCTCGTTTTCATTGGTCCTCTACTTTACCAAACATGTTCTTTTGTAACAATTGGTTTTTCCTGAAGATGTGTCCAAAGTAAGCTAATCAAACTAGGCTGTTTGTCATCTACTGAAGAAGTCCTGGGGCCATTCACAAAGAAGAGGTTCTTTAGGACTGGGTAAGTGTTAGCTTCTGAACTGTATGAATGAGCTATATAAATGACAAATGACTTCCTAACCTCTAAGTTCTAACCTCTGATTCTAAGGTAGAAGGTTCTAATGTGAGGGAAATTTCATTTTTTTAAATTTTTCTTGAGGTAAAATTCACACAATATCAAATTAACTGCCTTAAAGTGAACAATTCAGTGGCATTAATACATTCACAGTGTTGTGCAACCATTATCTCTGTCTAGTTCTAAAACATTTTCATCACCCCCAAATAAAACCTAATACTCATTAAACAGTCACACTGCATCTTCCTCTCCTCTCAGCCCCTAGAAACTATCAATCTGATTTCTGTCTCTAGAATTACCTATTCTGGACATTTTACGTAAATGGAACCATACAATAGGTAATTTCTTCTTACTGTGATTGTTATTATTCACAATATTATGATCCATTTGAATAATAATTTGATTGTCGCTCCTGCAACCCCAGATGACAGTTTATGAAAGAAGTAATCATTACTGCGAATTTGAATCCTGAAGAACTCTGAAGAAACCCTGGAGCAGCCCAGACCCCTTGTTCTGTCCATCAAAGCAAGGTTGATTCTCCATAAATATTACAGCCACGAAAACCTTATGGAGCAGTTCTCTTCTGTAACACATGGGGTCACCGTGAGTTGAAATCTACTCTACAGCAGTAAGTTTGAGTTTTGGTTTGGTCTCCCATCCTACTCAATAAAACAAATTGGAATACAAATGAGCAAGCCACACTCATCAAAAATTAAGGGAACTTTTTACATATTATCATACTTTAAAGATGAACTGTGGTCATTTGCTCGGAACATCTCTCCAGTGATCAGGAGCTGCCAGAGATGGTCGCAAATTGCCATTTCACAAAAGGGTCAGAGTAAAGATGTTCATCCATAGTTAAACAATATGCTTATGATATGGTCATTTTATTCACTCCAGAGACATGATCTGCTTTGCTCTTTTCTACCTAAAAAGACTGACAGTGATGATAGCCAATGATGTCCTTTTTCCTTTGTCATTTGGGACATTGAAGAATAGCTAGTGTGCAAAAATACTTGTAACAACGTAAGACCTAACTGTGAAGGTCATTTTCTGATTTTATCCTATTCCTTGCCCTTGGTTACAGGACCCGTTCTTCTGCCTCTGGTTACAGGACTCTTATGGCTTGGAGGGGAGAGAGCCAGAGGATAGGAGGGGCTGCATATGTGCCCCTTCCATCTTCCCAGTGCCATTCTAAACATTATCTTAATGTGAATACTCATGTCTGGCCCGCATCCTTTAGTGCCCATACATAAACACTGTGGTGTAATTTCTGTCTTTTGCAAGTATTTAATAAGTACCGTAGAGAATATTACTCAAAATTCTGTTTATGATCTTTGCAATACTATATCTTATGGTACTATAATGGTTTACATCTTGCTATTTGTGCTTTCCTTGGGACCGTTTTAGTCTCTTAAGTTCACACATCAAGGAGGGCTTGTCACATGGCAAATGTCCAGGAGGCACTTGATCCTAATCTTGCAGGATGTCATAGTCCCTAGAACATTAAGCATATGTTGATATGACTTATTATTTGGTGAAGTCTGGAAATCTGCTTCTGAAAGATCTTCATTCCTTCCTTCCTTCCCTCCTTCCTCCCTCCCTCCCTCTTTCTCTGTTTCTTTCTCTTTCCCTTCCTCCTTTTTCCTTCCTTCCTCTTCCTTCTGGGAAACAAACCCAAATTCTACACATCCTTCAATACTTTGTCCAGATGTTACCCCATCTCTCACATTTCCTCACCACTCAGACATGGTTATTTGATCCTCCTCTAAGTCCCAGTTCTTCCAGGAAAGGCAGATGACCTGGATCAAGTTACTAAGATTCACTGGGCTGTACGTTTCCTATATGTGTAAGCGTGAATGTGGACCATTTTATCTCCAAGGCCCAAAGCTGCCCTCAGATTTGTAGATTTGATGATTCTAAACCAGACACAAATTAGATAGGTGAGTGACCCAGAGACAAACTTAGAGGGTTTGGTCAACATTATGAAATGTTACTTGCAACAGATGACAGAAAGTAAGATTCCTAAATTTTGTAATGTTAAGGCTTTTATATTCAATTCTTGACTTGAAGAAATAAACTGGGGAGAATCTAGAGTCTATCCAGTGTCTACTTCATGTTCTTCCCCCTCCTCAATTTTACTAGCTGACTTATCAGCAACATGGAACCAGGAAATCGAACAAGCATTTCAGAATTTCTCCTCCTGGGATTTTCCCAGGACCCAGAGCATCAACCAATTCTATTTGGAATGTTCCTATCCATGTTTGTGGTCACTGTGCTCGGAAACCTGCTCATCCTGGCTATCATCTCTGACTCCCACCTCCACACCCCCATGTACTTCTTCCTCTTCAACCTGTCCTTGGCTGACATCTGTTTCACCTCCACCACCATCCCAAAGATGCTGGTGAACATCCAGACCCAGAACAAATCCATCACCTATGCAGGCTGCATCACCCAGATGTATTTTTTCATGGTTTTTGGAGGCATAGACACATTTCTCCTGACTGTGATGACCTATGACCGGTTCATAACGATCTGTCACCCACTTCACCACTTGGTCTTCGTGAACCCCCGCCTCTGTGGTCTGCTGGTTCTCGTGTCCTGGTTCGTCAGCTTGCTGTACTCCCTAGTGCAGAGTTTGTTGATATTGCAGCTCTCCTTTTGCACCAACTGGATAATTCAACAATTTTACTGTGAACTTGCTCAGGCCCTCACAATTGCCTGCTCCGACACACTCATCAATCATATTCTGCTATATATGGTGATTGGCTTTCTTGGCATTGTTCCTTTCTCAGGGATCCTTTTCTCCTACACTCGGATTGTCTCCTCCATTTTGAGAATCCCTTTGGCTGATGGGAAATATAAAGCATTTTCCACCTGTAGGTCTCACCTCTCGGTGGTTTCTTTATTCTATGGGACAGACCTTGGTGTCTATCTCATTTCTGGAGCATCACACTCTTCCTGGAAGGGCTTGATGACCTCAGTGATGTACAGCATTGTCACACCCATGCTGAACCCCTTCATCTACAGCCTGAGGAACAGGGACATCAAGAAGGCTCTACAAAGACTTCCCTGGAGAACACTCTATGTTGAATGATGGGAATATTAGTCTTGGATTTTTTGAGCTAGTATTGTACTAAAGAAATCATGCTTCTTAAACATATAGATGGAATCCCTGAGTTATGCAAATGGTTGGCCAAAATGTTGGCAGTTCAAACTTACCCAGAAAAGCCTCAGAAGAAGGCCTGGCAATCTGTTTCCAAAAGATTACAGCCTTGAAAACACTATGAAGCTCAGTTTTTCTCTGCACACTTGGGGTCACTATGAGTCAGAATCAACTCAAGAGCAATTGACAACAATCACATAGAATTTTGCTTCTCACCAGCCCTCCACAAGCTTCTTTGGTCAGAGTTACCTTGTGTCTGCTTCTTCTGAAACTCATGTTGATTGCTCTGTTCTCCTCAACTGTGTTTCACTCATCTCCTTCTTTGACATTTTATATTAGTGAGGCTCAGCCTGACATTAGATGATTGCATCTAAAAAATCAATCTGGCTGCCAAGTAAATAAGAGTAAAATCAAACCTGTTGCTGACTCATAGCAACTCTATAGGACAGAGTAGAATGCCCCATAGGGTTTCCAAGGCTGTAAATCTTTATGGAAGCAGACTGCCACATCTTTCTCCCCCGGAGTGGCTGGTGGCTTTGAACCGCTGACCTTCTGTTAGCAAACAGGGCTTAACCACTGTGCCACCAGGGCTCCTGCCACGTAAATCGGGGAACTTAATATTATAAGACCATTTAGGAAATTCTTACAGGAACAATGCTAAGATAAACTTTTTATTTCCATAAGAAGAATGAAAAAGGAAATTATATACAAGTAGTCTCTGACTTACAATAGATTCGAGTTATGATCAACCACACTTACCACTTTTTTTTAACGTCTTAGTAATATGTACAACATATAATGTTGCAGCATGTAATTTGCTGATGTTATCATTCTCAGATCTTCTCTCGAAGATGTTCAATGTTATGATTTACTGTTCAAAACACTGACACATACCAGTTCATAGCCTGGTCTACAACGGGGTATTCGACTTTCGTCAGACCTGACTTAAGATGGAGTCATTGTAATGGAACCCCATCATAAGTTGGGGACTACCTGTAACTGAGATAATGTAGAAGAAACAATTTGATGAATTTGATATCGGAGGAAAAGAAGAGTAAAATAAAAACATTCTGGAGGCTTGAGTGACCTGGAAGGGCAGATGTCTCTCATCTGAAAATCTGAACAGATATATACTAGTGACTTTTTGAAGGTTTGTTAAATTTTTTAAATTGTATTGTGTTAACATGTATATAACAAAAAATTTTCCATTTTAACCATTTTTAAGTGTACAATTTAGTGACGTTAATTACAATCACCACATTGCACAACATCACTGTCTATTTGCAAAGACTTTTAATCACCTCAAACAGAAACTTAGCATCCTTAAGCAATAACTCCTCCTTCCCGCAGCCCCTGGTAGCCACTAATCTAGTACTTTTGTCTCTATGCATTTGCCTATTCTAGATATTTCATGTAAGTGGGTTATACAATATATGTCCCTTTATGACTAGCTTATTTCACTCAGCATAATGTTTTCAGGCTTCATCCATGTTGTACAATGTATTAGAACTTCATTTCTCTTTATAACAAAAACCAAACCCATTTCTGTTATAGTTAACTAATATTCCATTGTATGTTTATATTACATTTTATTTATCCATTCTTCTGTTGATGGACACGAGTTATTTCCACCTTTTAACTATTGTGAATAATACTGCAATGAACACTGGTGCTCAAGTATCTGTTTGAGTCCCTGTTTCAGTTCTTTTGGGTCTATGCCTAGGAATGGAATTGCTGGATCATATGGTAATTCTGTTTAAATTTTTGAGGAACTGCCAAACTGTTTTCCATAACACTGTGCCACCTTACATTCCCACCAGCAATGCAAGAGAGTTCCAATTTTTCCACAACAGCACCAACACTTGTTATTTTCTATTTTATTGATAATAGCCATCCTAGTGGGAGGACGTAGTACGTCATTGTGGCTTTGATATGCATTTCCCTAATCACTAATGATGCTGAGCATCTTTCATGTGCTTATTGACCATTTGTATATCTTCTTTGGAGAAATGTTCATTCAAGTCCTTTGCCCATTTTTAAATTGGATTATCTGACTTTTCATATATTCTGGATATTAAACCCTTATCAGACAGATTTGGTTCCAAAATATTTTGTCCCATTCTGTGGGTTGTCTTTTCAGTTTATTGATAATATTCTTTGAAGCACAAGTTTTTTTGTTTTTTTTTTTAATTTATATGAAATACAATTTCTCTATTTGTCTTTTGTTGCTTGTGCTTTTGGTGTCATATCTAAGAATTCATTGCCAAATCCAAGGTTATGAAGTTTAACCCCTATGTTTTTCTTCTAAGGGTTTTGTGGTTTGGCTCTTATATTTAGGTCATTAATTCATTTTAAGTTCACTTCCACATATAGTGTGAAGTAAGGGTCCAACTTCATTCTTTCACATGTGAAAATCTAGTTGTCCCTGCACTTTTGTTGAATAGCCTATTCTTTGCCCATTGCATGGCCAGGTACCCTTATCCAAAATCAATTGACCATACATGTATGAGTTTATTTCTAGACTTTCACTTCTATTCCATTGATATATATATATATCTTTATGCTGGTACAATTTTGTTTTTATTTATGTAGGTTTATAGTAAGTTTTGAAATCAGGAAGTGTGAGTTCTCCAACTTTCTTCTTCTTTTTCCAGATTATTTTGGCTATTCAGGGCCCCTTGCAATTCTATATGAATTTGAAGATCAGCTTTCCCAATCTTATAAAAAGGGCTGTTGGAATTTTCTTAGGGATTGTGTTGAATCTACCGATTGCTTTGGGTAGTATTGCCATCTTAACCACATTAAGTCTTCCAATCCACAATCATAGGATATATTTCTATTCATTTAACTCTTCTTTAGTTTCTTTTAGCAATGCTTTATAGTTTTCAGTGTACAAGTCTTTGACATCCTTAGTTAAATTTATTCCTGGGTATTTTATTCATTAGATGCTATTGTAAATAGAATTTCCTTTTCAGATTGTTCATTGCTGGTGTATGGAAACACAGTTGATATTGTGTGTTGATCTTGTACACTGCAAATTTGCTGGATCTATTTATTAGCTCTAGCAGTTTTCTTGTGGATTCTTTGGGATTTTCTGTATATAGGATCATACTATCTGTGAATAGAGACAGTTTTACTTCTTACTTTCTAATTTAGACACCTTTTATTTCCTTTCCTTGTCTACTTACTCTGATAAAACTTACAGTACAATGTTGAATAGCAGTGGTGAAAGTGGGTATCATTGTCTGGTTTCTGTATTTAGGGGGAAAGGTCAGAAACAGTCTTTTAGTTGCTCACTACTGAGTTTGACATGAGCTGCAGGGTTTTCATAAATGTCCTTTATCACAATGAGGAACTTCCTCTGTTCCTCATTTGCTGAGTATTTTTATGATGAAAGCATGTTGGATTTTGTCAAATACATTTTCAGCATCAATTGAGATGATTATATTTTTTCCCCTTGTTCTGTTAGCATGGTTATTACATTGACTGATTTTCAAGTAGCCTTTTTATTGATTCAGCATTTGCTTTATTGCTGTAAACTTTTGACAGTTTTCCATAGTTCTGACTAAGTTGTTTCTGACAAAGACATTTCTTGGAATATCTCTCAGTTCTTCAGAAACCTCCTCTTCCGAGAAGAGTAGGAGTAGAAATAGCCTTGGTGGTCATCCTTTTGCATTCCCAGTAGCAGTGTGTGGGGATATATGCCATTTAAACATGGCTGCATTATTGACAACTGCATCCCCCACAGGCCTCTATGCTGCACAGCATGTTGAGACCCGTCAGGATTTGTTTTCCCAAACCTATTGTCCCTTTACTGATTGGCTTGTTTACTTGAATTCCTTCTCCCTTGCCCACACCCAAAGCCCATTGCTTTGTTAATTGCTTTATTGCTTGCTGAATTGACTATAAAATAAACTCCTGAGACTGAAGCCGGGTCGACTCCTCAGAGCGACCCTCCCGGCCCCACTTCTCTGTAAGAGTTGTGGCATGGTTACTGTCTCCACCGCTCGCTGCGACAGCAGTGCATAAGAGTTCCAATCTCCCTGCAGTCTCTCCAACGTTTGTCATTTCCTATTTTTTTTGATTCGTGCCAGTAATGCCAGGGTGAGATGGTATCTCACTGTGGTTTCAATTTGCATTTCTCTAATGGCTAGTGATCGCAAGCGTTTCTCCATGTGTCTGTTGGCCGCTTGAATGTCTTCTTTGATGAAGCCTTTTTTCATTTCCTTTGCCCATTTTTTAATTGGAATGTTTGTCTTTTTTTTTTGTAAAGGTGTTGAATTTTCTTGCAGATTTTAGAATTTAGAGCTTTGTCTGATTTGTAATAGTCAAAATTTTTTTTCCCAGTCTGTAGGTTCTCTTTTTACTCTCTTGGTGAACTTTTTGATGAGCATAAGTGTTTAATTTTTAGAAGATCCCAGTTAGTTAGCTTATCTTCTGGAGTTTGTGTATTGTTGGCTATGGTTTGTATTTTGTTAATGCCATGTATTAATGCCTCTAGTGTTGATCTTATTTTTTCTTCTATGAACTTTGTAGTCTTTGGCTTAATATTTAGGTCTTTGATCCATTTTGAATTAGTTTTTGTGTATGGTGTGAGATATGGGAACTGTTTCATTTTTGTGCAGATGGACATCCAGTAGTACCAGCACAATTTCTTTAAAAGACTGTCTTTTCCCCATCTGATGGACTTTAGCCCTTGTCAAAATCAGGTGACCATAGGTAGATGGATTTACTTCTGGGTTCTCAGTTCTGTTCCATTGGTCAATATATCTGTCGTTATACCAGTACCATGCCGTTTTGACTACAGTAGCTGTATGGTAGGTTCTGAAGTCAGGTAGTGGGAGTCCTCCAACTTTATTTTTCTTCTTCAGTAGTGCTTTACTTATCCGGGGCTTCTTCCCTTTCCATATAAAGTTAATGATTAGTTTTTCCATCTCTTTAAAGAATGTTGTTAGTGTTTGGATAGAGATTGCATTGTATTTGTAAATTGCTTTGGATAGAATGGACATTTTCACAATGTTGAGTCTACCTATCCATGAGCATGGTATGTTTTTCCATTTATGTAGATCTCTTTGGGTTTCTTGCAGTAGTGTTTTGTAGTTTTCTTTGTATAGGTCTTTTACATCCCTGGTCAGATTTATTCCTAAGTATTTTATTTTGGGGGGGGGGGCTATTATAAATGGTATTGTTCTACTAATTTCCTTTTCATCATTCTCTTTATGGTGTATAGGAATCCAACTGATTTTTGTATATTTAGCTTGTATCCTGCTACTCTGCTGAATCTTTCTATTAGTTCCAGTAGTTTTCTCGTGGAGTCTTTAGAGTTTTCTATGTATAGTATCATATCATCCACAAACAGGGACAGTTTAACTTCTTCATTACCAATTAGGATGTCCTTTATTTCGTTTTCTTGCCTTACTGGTCTAGCTAGAACTTCCAGCACAATGTTAAATAGGAGTGGTGATAAAGGGCATTCTTGTCTTGTTCCTGTTCTCAAGGGGAATGTTTTCAGCCTCCTCCATTAAAAATGATGTTGGCTGCTGCTTTTGCATAGATGACCTTTATTATGTTGAGAAATTGCCAGAATGTGGAAGAAATGTACCCTAAATCCTATAGTCTTGCAGATGCAAGGTGTCTCATCTGGTTCTTAGATGACTTTGAGACACAAATAGTTATCTGAAACTCCCTTATAGAAGATGTTCTTAAAAAACAGTTGTCAGAAGCAAGTTATTTTCAACTTATCTTGCTTACCATGTTAAAACAATGCAATATGATTTGTGTGTAATGTCTTTAAGAAATGCTCACACTATACAATCTCAGAAAACTTATGTCTTAAGATAGCTTGTCGATACCTAGTGAAACCTGTTTGCTATCTGACTACTGCAATAGGCCGTATCCTGACATTGTCCTGTCATCAGTCTGCTGACCCAACTGTCTGCAGGTATATCATTCAATCCAATCACTGAGCCCCAATGTGAGAAACCCAGACTCTAACTTTCAAATATTGTAAACTCTTCTTTGTTTAAACCATATAAAAATGTTTGTGTAATTATTGTGCTAGGACTTTGTGATTTCATTTCAGTGTGCTGAACATTTCCTAATTTGAATCATTCTTTAAAAGCTTAATAAAGTTACTCTCTGTTTTACTCTGAAACAGCATTCAAGTTTTCTCTGTAACAGGTGCTGTTGGTGTCCCACCCATTTCCCCTCAAAACCTTGTGTCACTGTTTTGCACAACAGCTCCTGTCATACTTTCATTAGCAGTGGCTGGCCTCTGTGTCTCTTTGTTGGGGTTTGTCCTCAGGATATGGGAATACACAATTTGTGCACTGGAAGAGGCAGATGCACTCAGGAATGTTTTCCCCTGGAGGAACCCCTTAAGAAATGCCTGATGTGTCCCTGACTGGGACAAGTCTTGGATGTGACCTACCGTGTCTCAAGAGTTTCCCTGGGGGATTCAGCCAAAGTTGCCCTTATGGGAATTGGCTTGATATTCCACCCTTGCTTCAGGTCCCTAGGTAGCTCAAATAGTTTGTACTTGACTGTATTCACCAACACTATAGTTCAAATGCGTCTGTTCCTTTTCAGTCTTCCTTACTCATTGTCCAGCTTTCGCATGCATATGAGGAGATTGACAGCACCATGGCTTGGGTCAGACGCACCTTAGTCCTCAAAGTGACATCTTCGCTTTTCAACACTTTAAAGAGGTCTTTTGCAGCAGATTTCCCAATGCAATAGGTCGTTTAATTTCTTGACTGCTGCTTCCATGAGCGTTGATTATGGATCCAAGTAAAATGAAATCCTTGACAACTTCAATCTTTTCTGCATTTATCGTGATGTTGCTTATTGGTCTGGTTGTGAGGATTTTGGTTTTCTTTGAATGCTTCCTAATAAACCTATAACAATCCCTCACAATTCTTGTCTGAGGATCTGCTTCTAGGAAACCCAATCTAAGACAAGTATTTGACTTTCTCTCTGGAATGCCATTCAGAAATAACCATCTGAAAACTCTGATTTAATTCTCCCCAGTACTTTTCCTCTGTATAATGTTTACCATACTATTGCCGTTCTAGCAGATCTTGACATTTAAGGAGATGTATCACAGGATATGATGTGGTTCCATGTGACAATAGATCATTTGCTGCCAAAATTGAGTGTCTCAGAGTAGTTAGACTTGATAAGACTTATTGGTATCTTCCATACTCAAGAAGTGGCTGCATGCATTGTTTTTCAGCGAACATAATAAGTTCCAAACTGTATTTTATTTTCATGACTTTCAGTTTCTATCTTTTGTTTACTTTCTAATGGTGCTTTTGCTTTTTCTTCCTATTAAATGGTAAAAACAAAAATTTCCACTTCCATTCCTTTATTATTCTGGGTTTGATATCTCACCCCTCACTGATCGTTATCCTGTCATCTAGACGAGTGCTATTCCATAGCAATATAATGTGAGCTATATATGTAATTTTAAACTTTATAGTAGCCCCATTAAAAAGTAAAAAGAAACATGAAGCTAATTTTAATAATGCATTTTATTTAACTCAGTATATCCAAAACATCATCATTTCCAACATATAATCAGTATAAAACGTCACCAGGTAGTGCAAACGATTTGCACTTGACAGGTAACCTAAAGGTTGTCAATTAGAACACACCCAGCAGCACCATGGAAGGAAACTCCTGACAATCTGCTTCCGTTAAGATTACATCCAAGAAAATCCTATGAAGCAGTTCTACTCTGTAACACATGGGGTCGTCATAAGGCGGAATCAACTCACTGACAAGTAAGGATGATAGCAATCAATATAAAAGACTTTATACTGCTTCAGTTTTAAATTTTGAAGTACCTCAGTTTGGACAATCAATCAAATAGCCATCCTGCCTGTTTAAATATCTGCTCAAGATCATTAAAGAGATAGAATTTAGCAGATGTTTCAGTCTTAAAGGTATGATTTAGATCCTATATCCTTTTCTAACAAATAGGAAAAGTATAGAAGCAATAAATAACAAGAAAAAGAGAGGTGTGATTATTTTGCAATGACAGAAAACAAGACTGCTCATGACCAAGAGAACTGGGTAATGGATAAGAAAAATGAGAGGATATACTGATATACTATACATAATGCTACAATGACTATGACTTAAATTAGGGGCCCAGAATAAACTCTGTAACTCCATTAGATGCTAAGAAGAACAATTATACAAAGAGAAAGCAAAGAGCCCTAAGGGTGCATGTACACCACGTACATGTTTGTTTCTTATTGTACATGTTTGGTTTTGCTGCTTTTTCCAGATTGATGCACCAAAAAGAATACTACAAGTGTTGCAGTTAGGCTATTCTGATGACGATCCTCAACAATAACAGAAAATGAACAGTTGCCGTGTAGTTGATTCTGACTCATGACGACCTCATGTGTGCAGAGTAGAAGTGTGCTCCACAGCATTTTCAAGGCTGTGATCTTTTGGAAGATGATTGCTAGGTCTTTCTTCTGAAGTGTCTCTGGGTGGTTTGGAACTGTCAACTTTTCAGTTAGTGGTTGAATGCTTAACCAGGGACTCCTCAATTCTCAACAAGGCCCTCTTAGTATCTCTGCTCTTTAGGCTGTAGATGAAGGGGTTCAACATAGGACGGGTCACAGTGTACATCACCAAAACCACTGCACCCTTCCGGTAGAGGTAAGAGAGCTGAACTGAGGTGTGCTGAAGGCCTGTCCCATAAAATAAGCAGATGACGAATAGATGAGAGTCATAACTGGAAAAAGCTTTATACTTCCTACCTAAAGATGGGACTCACAAAAGGAGGAAACAATTTCAGAGAAAAGGATCCCTAAGACTGGAATACTGTGAAAGATGACACCAATAAAATGCTTTAATATGGCATTGTGTAGGTGTCAGAACAGCCAAGGTTGAAGAATTGAGGAAGGTCACTAAAGTAATGAGGGATTTCCACATCTGTGCAGAAGTTATGACACCACTGAAATGTGTGACTGGAATCCAAAAAGATTGTGAAAACAATATCTGAACCAATAAGCCACAGAGGCAGAAAGTCATGATAACTGAGTAATATAAGGGGTGACAAATTGTCAAACCAGTCATAAGTCATAACGGTCAGAAGGAGATTGTTCAAACATCCAAAAATAAAAGAACTCCTGAGTTAGGTAGCCACATAGGTGATGGATTTGCTCTGGACATTCACCAACATCTTCGGGACTGTGCTGGAGATGAAACCAATGTCAGTCAAGGATAGTTTCAAGAGGAGGTGAGAGACAGAGTTGAGGGTCAGGATAATGAGTAAATTCCTGAGTATGGTGACAAGATACGTGGTCAGGAACAGACCAAAGAGGAGGGGCAGCCATGCCAGATCCTCTGATAGACCCAGGAAGAGGAACTCTAAGACGTATGTCAGTTACTATGCTTCCATATAGCAGAGACATTTTTTAGAAAAGAGGATAGATAGAAAGGAAATAAAAATACAGGTATACATCTCTGTATCCCTATTTTGTATTCAAGTAATTCACAAGTAATTCACTTGAGGACCATACACTCCCAGTACCTTTAGCAATATTAATCAGTTGTAGATAACTCGTTCTTCATAGAAGTCTTTCCTCAGAGGTTTCTGTACTCTTCATCTATTCCTAAATACACACATTTTATAGACATTGGCCAAAGAATGTTAGATAAAAGTTATGGATTGAATTGTGTCTCCCCAAAATATGTTTTGCAATTTCTAACCTCTATGCCTGTGGTTGTAATCCTTTTTGGGAATGGGTTGTTCTTGATATGTGAATAAGGTAAGATTAGTGTAGGGAGTCTCTTGAATAAATCTCTTTTGACATATAAAAGAGATTAAACCAGCAATCAAGGAAGCAGAGACGGAGGAAGAGAGATGTCAAGCCACATGAAGATTGCCCTGGAGGATCAGAAGTTTGCCCAGGAGAATCACAAGAGATAAGGACCTTCCTCTAGAGCTGATAGAGAAAGACTTCCCCTAGAGACAGCACTCTGAATTGGACTTCTATCCTCTTAAACTGAGAAAATAAATGTCTGTTTGTTAAAGCCACCCATTTATGGTTTTTCTTTTATAGCAGCACTAGAGAACTAAGACAGAATTTGATACCAGAAGAATGAGGTACTGCCCTAACAGATATCTAAAACATGAAATAAGTTCTGCAGTTGGATAATGGGTAGAGGCTGGAAGGGATTTAAGGTGCCTAATAGTAAAAGCCTAGATTGCCTTGAAGAGATTGTTGGTAGAACTATGAACATTACATAATTCTGGTGAGGGCTCAGAAGAAAGTGAGGAGAGCTATAGAGAAAGTCTCTAACATCTGAGAGAATACATATGGCACCAGTAAAAGAATGTTGCTAGAAATGTGGATGTTAAGTGTGATTCTGGTGAGGCTTTAAAAGAAAATCATGAACACGTGATTGGACAACAGAGGAAGGGTCATGTGTTTTATGCAGTGGCAAAGAACTTGCCTGAATTATGTTCAAATGTTTGGTGGAAGGTAGAACTTGTAAGTGATCAACTTGTATATCTGGCTGATGAGATTTATAAACAAGATCTTGAAGGGGCTGTGTGGTTTCTCATTGCTGCTTATAGTAAAATGTGAGAGGAAAGAGATGGACTTAAAAATGAACTGTGCAAACTGAAAACAGAACTTAAAAATTTGGAAAATTCTGTTGTACAAACTAAGGACACTTGTCCTAGAATGTTCACCAAGGATGTGGCTAAACAAACTTTTGTTAAAGAGATTAAACCTGTGACTGATGTATCTAACCAACTACCATAACAGAAAACCCATCGGCTTAGACTGAAGGGGACAGAGAATGAAAGTAAAGAACTCTGTCTGCCTCTTGGAATTCTACAGGCAGGAAACATGCTTAAGGAGCTTCATCTGTTGTCCTTCAAGAAAATAAAAGGACCATCCCTGGAGCAGCTCAGAGATCATCAGGATTGTTGGAAGGAGCACAGGAAGCAGGGCCTTGTTGGTTTCAAATAGTGGGGTCAAGGTTTCCTGGATCTCAAAGGGTGGGATCACAGCCTCCTAGGTTTCAAAGAGTTGGATGCGTCCCCTCAGTTTTGGAGTGTTGGGCTGCTATTAACATATGCCAGGGGAATGGGGCTGCAACACAAAGCTGAGGCAGTGGGGCTGTCATGCAAAAGGGCAGAAGAATGGGATTTGCCAGGACAGAGAGAGTGGGATTGCCAATCAGATGGACTAGGAGAATGGGGCCATCCAAATCCAAGTGAACAGAGTTGCCATCACAGAGGACCTGGAAGGTGGAGCTAAAGCCCAGGGCTGAGAAGCCTCCGTCCAGAATCCAGTGGGCCTGGCTAACACCCAGAATCTGGAAAGCAGAGCCATTGCCTACATGGTCTCAGAGAAGATAGGATTATTTTCAAGCCTTGAGAGCTGTTGTAAATTGTTCTGCTGGGTTTTGGACTTGATTGGTGCCTATTCTTTCTCTTCAATTTCTCCCATTTGTAATGGAAATGTCTACCTTATGCCTGTTCCACCATTGTACTTTGGAAGCAGATAACTTGTAATCTATACTTCACAGGTTCAGCGATGAAGAGGAATTTTCCCCCAGATGGAATATGCCTAAAGTTTCACCCATATTTAACTTAGATGATTCAGAAGATGAGATTTTGGACTTGGAATTGACTTAAAACTTTTGGGATGATGTGATGGGGTAAATGAGTTTTGCTTCTGGGAATTACATGAGTTTTGAGGTGCCAAAGGGTGGAATGATATGGATTATATTGTGTCCCCCTAACATATGTGCTGTACTCGCCAAAACCAGAGACAAAAATAGAATCTTGACAGTGACTTGGGGTAAATGAAAATTCACCTACAAAGGAGAATCAATAAGACTAAGCTCTGATTACTCAGCAGAAACCATGCAAGGTAATGGGATGACATATATAAAGCATTGAAGAAAAAAATTGCCAGCCAAGAATTATATACCCAGCACACTGTCTCTCAAATATGATGGCAAAATTACGTCATTTTCAGATAAAAAAAAGTTAAGGGAATTTGTAAAAACAAAGCCAAAATTAGAAGAAATAGTAAAAGGAGGCCTCTGGGTAGAGAACCAACAATTTTAGATAACAGTCCAAGGCTAGAACACAGGACAGATCATACAGTTATCAGTCCAGATAGGCAATTCACAAAAACAAATCAAAGTTAAAAGACTGAAAATAGGGAACCAGAGAAGTCATCATGTAAACAATGACAAAGTCAAAGAAAAAAAACAAAAAACATAGGGAATAAAGAGTGTACTCATAGAACTTCCATATGGAGAGGAAGTTAAGGCAATATCAAGAAATAAAAGATTGGTTTAAAATTAGACAAATAAAGATAAATTTCAAGATAACCATAAACCTACCCATCAAAATAAAAAAGAAGACACAAAGTCAACAATTATGATAACGTTGAAAAGAAAATATATAAAGAAAAGGAACTCAACACAGAAAATTAAGTGGAACAAATAAACTGTCAATACCACACACACACAATCAAAATGACAGCAGTAAACTTATACCTATCAATAATGACACTGAATGTAAATGGACTAAATGCAAACATAAAGAGACAGAGAGTGGCAGAATGGATTAAAAAATGATCTGTCTATATCCTGTCTATAAGAGACACACCTTAGAAACAAAGACAAAAACTAAAACTCAAAGGATGGAAAAAATATATCAAGGAAACAACAATCAAAAAAGAGCAGGAGTGGCAATATTCATCTCAGACAAAATAGACTTTAAAGCAAAATCCACCACAAAGGATAAGGAAGGACACTATATAATGATTAAAGGGTCAATACTCCAAGAGGACATAACCATAATAAATATATTCACACTCAATGACAGGGCTCCAAAATATATAAAATAAACTCTAACAGCACTGAAAAGAGAAATAGACAGCTCCACAATAATAGTAGGAAACTTCAAGACACAACTTTTTGTGAAGGATAGAACATCTAGAAAGAAACTCAGTAAAGATAGGGAAGATCTAAATGTCACAATCAATAAACTTGACCTCATAGACATATACAGAACACTCTACTCAACGGCAGCAATGTATACATTCTTTTCCAACACACATGGAACATTCTTCAGAATAGACCCCAAAGCAAGCCTTAACAGAATCCAAAACATTGAAATATTACAAAGCATCTTTTCTGACCACAAAGCCATAAAAGTAGAAATCAATAACAGAAATAGCAAGGAAAAAAATTGAATAAATGGAAACTGAACAACTCCTTGCTCTAAAACTACTGGGTTATAGAAGAAATCAAGGATGGAATAAAGAAATTCATAGAATCCAGTGAGAATGAAATCACATCTTATGAAAACCTCAGGGACACGCAAAAGTAGTGCTCAGAGGTCAATATATGCATACATCCAAAAAGAAGAAAGGGCCAAAATCAAAACATTAACCCTACAACTCAAACAAATAGAAAGAGAGCAGCAAAAGGGCTGTGAAACACCAGTAAAAGGAAATAATAAAACATCAGAGCAGAAATAATGAAATAGAGAATAGAAAAAAACATTGAAAGAGTCAACAAGCCCAAAAGTTGGTTCTTTGAAAAGATCAACAAAAGCGACAAACCACTGGCCAAACTGACAAAAGAAAAACAGGAGAGGACACAAACAACTCAATTAAGAAATGAAATGGGGGGACATTACAACAGACTCAACTGAAATAAAAAGGATCATAACAGAGTATTGTGAAAAACTGTACTCCAACAAATTTGAAAACCTAAAGGAAATAGACAAATTTCTGAAAACACACTGCCTACCTAAACTAACTAACTGAGGTAGAAAAAATAAATAAACCCAAACAAAAGAAAAGATTGAAGAGGTAATTTAAAAAACTCCCAACAACAAAAAAAAAGGCCTAGCCCTGACGGCTTCACTGGAGAATTCTACCAAATTTTCAGAGACTAGTTAACACAAGTACTATTCAAGCTATTTCAAAGCATAGAAAAGGAATGAATACTCCTGAACTTATTCTACGAAGCCAGCATAACCCTGATACCAAAGCCAGGTAAAGACACCACAAAAAAAAAAAAAAAAAAAAAAAAGAAAATTATAGACCAATATCCTTCATGAACATAGATGTAAAATTCCTTAATAAAATTCTAGCCAACAGAATTCTACAGCATATCGAAAAAAATAATTCATCATGACCAAGTGGGATTCATACCAGGTATGTAGGGATGGTTCAACATTAGAAAATCAATCAACACAATCCATCACACAAATAAAACAAAAGATAAGAACCACATGATCTTATCAGTTGATGCAGAAAAGGCATTTAACAAAGTCTGACATCTATTTCTGGTAAAAACTCTCAGTAAAACAGGAATAGAAGGGAAATTCCTCGACATAATAAAGGGCTTTTACACAAAGCCAGCATCATTCTAAATGGAGAGAGACTAAAATCACTCCCCTTGAGAACAGGAGCCAGACAAGGATGCCTTTTATCACGATTCTTATTCAACACATGGTGCTCTAGGTCCTAGCCAGAGAAATTAGGCTAGAAAAGAAATAAAGGACATCTAAACTGGTAAGGAGGAAGTAAAAATATCCCTATTCACAGATGATATGATTTTGTACACAGAGAACCCCGAAGAATCCACAAGAATACTACTGGAACTAATAGAAAAGCTCAGCAAAGTATTAGGATCAAGATAAACATACAAAAATCAGTTAGATTCCTCTACACCAACAAAGAGAACTTCAAAAAGGAAATCACCAAATCAGTACCATTTACAATAGACTCCAAGAAGATAAAGTACTTAGGAATAAATCTAACCAGAAACATAAAAGACCTATACAAAGAAAACTACAAAACACTACTGCAAGAAACCAAAAGAGACCTATGTAGGTGGAAAAACATACCATGCTCAAGGAAAGGAAGACTCAATATTGTGAAAATGTCAATCCTACCCAAAGCGATCTACAGATAAAATGCAATCCCGATCCAAATTCCAACTCCATTTTTTAATGAGATAGAGCAACAAATCACCAACTTTATATGGAAAAGGATGAGGCCCCAGATAAGTAAATCATTAACGAAGAACAAAGTGAGAGGCCTCACACTACCTAATTTTAGAACCCATTATACCTCCATAGTAGTCAAAACAGCCTAGTATTTGGTACAACAGACACATAAATCAATCTAACAGAATTGAGAATCCAGATGTAAATCTATCCATCTATGAGCAGCTAATATTTGACAAAGGCCCAAAGTCCATTAAATGGGTTAAAGATTGTCTCTTTAACATATGGTGCTGGCTTAACTGGATAGCCGTCTTTAAAAAAATGTAACAAGACCCATACCTCACACCATGTACAAACACTAACTCAAAATGGATGAAAGACCTAAATATAAAATCTAAAGTGATAAAGATCATGAAAGAAAAAATAGGGACAAAGCTAGGGGCCCTAATACATGTCACAAATAGTATACAAACAATAACTAACAATGCACAAACACCAGAAGAGAAACTAGATAACTGGGAGGTCCTAAAAATGGAACACTTATGCCCATCAAAAGACTTCACCAAAAGAGTAAAAAGAGAACCTACAGACTGGGAGAAAATTTTCAGCTATGACATATCTGATAAGGGACTAATCTCTAAAATCTACAAGATATTCCAACATCTCAACAATAAAAAGACCAATAATTCAATTAATAAAAGAGCAAAGTGTATGAACAGACACTTCACCAAAGACATTCAGGTGGCTAACAGACACACGAGGAGATGCTCATAATCATTAGTCATTACAAAAATGCAAATCAAAACTACAATAAGATACCATCCTACCCCTACAAGGCTGGCACTAATCCAAAAAACTCAAAATAACAAATGTTGAACAGGGTGTGGGGAGATTGGAACTCTTGTGCACTGCTGGTGGGAACGTAAAATGGTAAAACCACTTTGGAAAATGATATGACACTCTCTTAAAAAGGTAGAAATAGAAATACCATACAATCCAGCAAACCCACTCCTAGGATCATAACCAAGAGAAATAAGAACTGTCACACGAGTAGACATATCCACACCCATATTCACTGCAGCACTATTCAAGATAGCAAAAAATGGAAACAACCTAAATGCCCATCAACAGATGACTGGATAAACAAATTATGGTACATACACACAATGGAATACTTTGCAACAGTAAAGGACAATGATGAAGCTGAGAAACATCTCACAACTTGGATGAATCTGGAGGGCATTATGCTGAGTGAAATACGTCAGTCACGTAAGGACAAACATTGTATGAGACCATTATTATAAGAACTCAAGAAAAGGTTTAAATGCAGAAAAAAATTCTTTGATGGTTACGAGGAGGAGAAGGGGAAATAACTAACAAGCTAGTAGACAAGGGTCAATTGCAGTGAAGGGAAGGACAACATACAATACTGGGGAAGTCTGCAAAACTGGACCAAAGCAGAAGCAAAGAAGTTTCCTAGACACATCCAAACACTTTAAGGGACAGAGTTGCTGGGACTGGGGCCTGAAAACCACAGTTTCAGGGGACATCTAGATCAATTGGCATAACAAAGTTTATTTAAAAAAGTTCTACATTCCACTTTGGTGAGTAGCATCTGGGGTCTTAAAAGCTTGTGAGTGGCAATCTAAGATACACCAATTGGTCCCGTCCCACTTGGAGCAAAGGAGAATGAAGAAAACCAAAGACACAAGGAAAATACTTGCCCAAAGGACTAAAGGAACAAATGAAGCAGAGATTTCACCAGGCTGACCAGAAAAACTAGATGGTGCCCAGCTACCACCAATGACCACCCTGACAGGGAACAAAACAGAGAATCCCGGACAGAACAGGAGAAAAATGTAGAACAGAATTCAAATTCATGTAAAAAGACCAGATTAACTGGTCTGACAGAGACTGGAGGAATCCTCGAAAGTATGGCCCCCAAATGCTCTCTTAAGCCAGAACTGAAACCGTCCCTGAAGCCCACTCTTCAGACAAATATTAGACAGGACTATAAAACAAACTAACAAAAAAAATATACACGTGGAACGTGCTTTTTAGTTGAGTCAGATATACAAGACCAAATGGGCAGCTCCTGTCCAAAAGCAGGATGAGAAAGCAGGAATTGGGTGAATGGACACAGGAAACCTGGAGTGGAAAGGGAGAGGGTGCTGTCATATTGTGGGGACTGCAATCAATGTCACAAAACGTGTATAAATTTTTGAATAAGAAATCAACTTGAGCTGTAAACTTTCATCTAAAGCAGAATTTTTTTAAAAAATGCACTGTCAATCCTAACCTCTATGCCTGTGGTTATAATCCCATTTGGGAATGGGTTGTCTTTGTAATGTGAATGAAGTAGGATTAGTGTAAGGTGTGTCTTGAGTCAATCTCTTTTGAGATATAAAAGAAATTAAATGAGCAAGCAAGGAAGCAAAGATGAGGGAAGAGTGATGTGTATGAAGATTGCCCAGTAGCAGAAGCTCAGAAGAGACAAAGACCTTCCTCTAAAGCTGACAGAGAAAAAAGTGTTCCCCTAGAGCCAAGGCTCCAAATTCGGACTTCCAGTCCCCTAAACATTGAGAAAATGAATTTCAAGAAAATGAATTACATCAAGTAGCTAAAGCCAATGGAAGAAATGATGAAATAAGAGAGCTGAACAGAATATTTCAAACGGTGGTTAGGGAAGACAAAGTAAAGTATTATAATGAAATGTGCAAAGACCTGGAGTTAGAAAAGAAAGGGAAGAACATGCTCAGCATTTCTCAAGCTAAAAGAACTGAGAAAAAAAATTCAAGCCTCGAGTTGCAATAGTGAAGGATTCTATGGTCAAAATATTGAATGATGTAGTCAAAATATTGAATGATAGTTACTGTACCAAAAAGGATTGGTCGATGTTCAACCATTTCTGGAGGTAGCATGAGACAAGAACCTGTGGTATTAAAGGGAGATGTCCAAGCTGCACAGAAGGCATTGGCAAAAAAATAAGGCTCCAGGATTTGATGGAATACCAACTGAGATGTTTCAACAAACACATGCAACATTGGAAACGCTCACACATGTATGCCAAGGAATTTGTAAGACAGCTACCTGGCCAATGAACTGGAAGAAAACTATATTTGTGCCCATTCCAGAGAAAGACGATAAAGTAGAATGCAGAAATTATTGAACAAAATCATTAATATCACAGGGAAGTAAAATTTTGCTGCAGATCATTCAATAGTGGTTACAGCAATACATTGACAGAGAACTGCCAGAAATTCAAGTTGGATTCAGAAGAGGACATAAAATGAAGCATGTCATTGCTGATGTCAGATGGCTCTTGGCTGAAAGCAGAGAATACCAGAAAGATATTTACCAGTGTTTTCTTAACTATGAAAAGGCATTTGACTCTGTGGAACACAACAAATTATAGATAACTTTGTGAAGAATGGGAATTCCAGAACACTTAATTGTGCTATTGCAGTACCTGTAGGTACACCAAGAAGCAGTCGTTCAAACAGAATAAGGGGATACTGCATGGTTTAAAATGAGGAAAGGTGTGTGTCAGGGTTGTATCCTTTCACCATAGTTATTCAATCTGTATCCTGAGGAAATAATCCGAGAAGCTGGATTATATGAAGAAGGAGGCTTCAGGATTGGAAGAAAGGTCATTAATAACCTGTGTTATGCAAATGACACAACTTTGCTGGCTGAAAGTGAAGTGGACTTCAAGTATTTACTAATGAAGATCAAAGACTACAGCCTTCAGTGTGGTTTACATCTCAGCATAAAGAAAACAAAAATCCTCACAACTGGACTAATAAGCAGCATTATGATAAATGGATTAAATGTCAAAGTCCTCAAGGATTTCATTTTACTTGGATCCACAATCAATGTCCATGGAGGCTAAAATTAAGAAGTCAAACAACATACTGCACTGGGCAGATCTGCTGCAAAAGACCTCTTTCATGTGTTAAACAACAAAGATGTCCCTTTGAGGACTAATGTGCACCTGACCCAAGCCATGGTATTTTCAATCACCTCGTGTGCATGTGAAAGCTGGATGATGAATAGGGAAGACGGAAGATTTAATGCCCTTGAATTATGATGTTGGTGAAGAATATTGAATATACTATGGATTTCCAGAAGAACAAACAAATTTGTCTTGGAAGAAGTACAGCCAGAATGCTCTTTAGAAGCAAGGATAGTGTCTTAGTAATCTGTTGTTGTCGTTGTTAGGTGCTTGGTTCTTGGTTGCAGGAGTCTCTTCAAAGCACAATGGGATAAGGATAGAGGGGAAAAGAAAGGCACAGGGGATTATAAATAAGGACCATTCATCCTGATTCTGAAAATGAATCCTGATGAAAAGGGGGTTTGGTTCTGGCTGTTGCTGGACACACTTCACAAGTCCATCCCCTGGAGTGTGGCCAACTGCTGCAGGATGGAGAAGGGCAGACCCGTGCCTGTGCCCCATCTAACTCCAGCCCACTCAGGAAGGTTTTCTACAGGCTTCAGTGCCCTGCTCACAGTTAAGTATCCCCACTGTGAGTTAACCCTGCCACACAAACTGTCCATCTTCTCCAGCTTTCTGAGTCTAGGTGAGGATATTCTGGGGGTGAGTGGGAGTGGGTGGGGAAAAGCTCCTTTCTTCAGTTCTTGAGGAGCCCTGGACAGAATAAGGGATAGAAGCCAATAAAGACCCAATAAGAGAGAACCATATTTGCTGAATTCTAAATTAAAATAAAATATTCATAATCAGAGAGCATTTTTATATGCCAATTATCTTCACAGGTTTTTCTTATGCTTTGATTTTCTGACATCCATCTTCCATGGAGATAAGTGTTCACTCAAATACATGGATTGTCTTTTAAAAGTCTTTTCAAATATAAAGTCTAACCTTGGCTATAGTGAACATCAAATTTTGGGTAATATGTTTTTGTTAATTGCAAAAAGAAATCATTCATTATTGCTGATCCTAAATATAGCATTACTGTACAATGCCACCAATGATTAAACAATAATTAACTTTTAAGAAACATTTTGTTTCTAATTTTCATTTTATGCAGGTTTATTTGTATCAACATCACACAATCTCAGGAAAACATCTGGTGTTGAATTTGCTTTTTTTTTTGTCTCTATCTGTAACAGATTTGTAAGACCAAAAACCAAACCAAACCCATTGCACTCTCCTTGATTCCAATTTATGAAAACTCCATGTGTTACAGAGTAGCACTGCTTCATAGGATTTTCTTGTATAATCTTTATGGAAACAGATCAGCAGACTTCTCTTCTGCGTACCACTGGGTAAGTTCAAACCACCAACCTTTAGGTTAGCAGCCAATTGTAAACTGCTTGTGCCACCCAGAGACCTTAATGGTTTTGGAAAAGCACTTAAACACGTTTCTAATTCTAAACATTTGTGAAGAATAGGTGCTTGCCAAATCCTCTTCTTTTCGGTAGAGTTCAAGGGAGATTCTAAAGTCAGGCCTCTTATGCTTACTTATGAAGAGCTTTTTCAAGTCTGATGATCCTTCCTGATAGGGAGATTGTAGTTCTCCTAATGTCAGCTCCTTGAAGACAACTCAGTTTTTCATTTCTCTTGGTGGGTCCAATATGATCTTATTTGGGAAAAAGGAAAGGTAAAAATAACAGAATAATATGAAAAACATCTGGATGGTTTGGACAGCTGTAAAATGTGGATATTAATTGAACTGATCTTATACAGTTGTGAGATATTAGATTAAATAACACACATAAAGCACTTAAACCAGTGGTTCTCAATCCTGAATTAGCTTATAATTACGGTGGATCTTTTAAAATATACTGATGAGCTTCATACAGCCTAGAACCAATCAAATCAAATTCTCTACTTGTGAATCCCTTGGTCATCCTAAAGTATAGCCAGGACTGAGAACCATTGCCTTAGAATATGGCCAGGCACTTAGTAAATATTCCATTGATGTTACTGTCTTAGTTATCTCGTGTTTCTATAACAGAAATACCACAGTTGGTGGCTTTAACAAACAGAAATATATTTTGTCACACTTTAGGAGGTTAAGAAATCAGAATTCAGTATGCCAGCTCTAGGGGAAGGCTTTCTCTCTCTGTCAGCTCTGGAGTAATGTCCTTATCTTTTTGAGCTTCTATTCCCAGTCTTCATGTGGTGTAGCATCTATCATCCCCATCTCTGCTTCTTTCTATTGCTTTGTTTTATCTCTTTTATATCTCTGGAGAAAGGTATCATGCTTGGTAAAGTAGGGGGTCATAGAAAGAGGAAGACCCTCAACCAGATGGATTGACACTTGGCTGCAATAATGGGCTCAAACATAGCAATGATTGTGAGGTTGGTGCAGGACTGGGCAGTGTTTCCTTCTGTTGTGCATAGGGTAGCTATAAGTTGGAACTGAGTCAATGGCACCTAACAACAACATCAAAGACTAGTTCAGACTCATGATAACATACTTTGATTCTCTACATTACAATGTATCAGTCAGGGCTCAATCATGAAGAAAGAAAACACAACAGTAATTTTAATGAAGATTGTTTAATATAGGTAATTAGGTAAATAGGTATTGAAAGACAAAGGCATAAAGGAAAAAAAGGGTAAAACTGAGCTAGTACCTACAGGAAGCAGTGACCATGCTAAAGGATAAAAAGTATAGTGAAAAGGTTGGCTTATTAGGGTTGGTTATCTTTATAGACAAATATTGGAAGAACATTGCAAGAAGATCAGATGGAAAATCACAACAGGGATAAGAAAACTTCTACTCTGGCATCACAAAGTAGAGTATAAAAAGGTGAGTTTGGAGCAGAGAGATAATAGCTTAATATCCCACACATATGACCAGCTCTATGATATGAAGGAAGAAGATATTTGAAAAAATATTGCCACAAACATTGAGAAAAATCACATTGCCAAAATTTGTTTCTTATCTTCCCCCTAGTAAGCTCTGATTGCTTTAAGACCTTCAGCATCTGCTCATGAGGAATAAAGGATCCAAGGCATACTAGTCATTATTGAACAATGATCTCACTTAGGTAAGCAGTCTCCAACCATGGCTGCCCAGTGGTACCTCCTGGGGTGCTTTGAGAAATCTTTTGGCTCATCACACACCTCAGTCTATATAAATCAGAATCTCTGGTGGTGCAACTCAGGCATGAGCATCTTTAAAGTTCACCAAATGATTCCAATATGAAGTCAAGTTTGAGGACTAATAACAGGAATTCTTACACCTAAACTGCATAAATAAGATAGATATAAACGTTGCATGGACAATAGACAGGAACTCTGGAAAGGGTGGTGGATTGCATTTTTTATTTGAAGATGGTTGTACATTTCACCAGGATGCCTGTGTCATAGATGACAAATACAGAAGGCCCATAGGTGTAATAGGACTCAATTAGGTGTGTATTATGATGTACCATGGATTTCAGAACATTCTCCAATTACCACCAAAATGGGCCAAATAACCAATATTCTAGCATGAAACATCAAGGGGAATGAAAACAGAGCTACAAAAATTATGTGATCGATGAGCATGCTTTCAAGCCCAATATGTTTGGTTTTCTTCCTATTCTAATCCACAGATAAAAAAAAAGGCACAGGTATTGATATTATGCTGGTCTGCTGAGGAGCCTCTGCAGGGCCCTTTTGATATCCCTGTTCCTCAGGCTGCAGATGGAGGCGTTCAACATGGAGGTGACCACAGAGTACATCACTGTGGCCATTGCACCACTCCTAGGAGGGCAGACGGTTGAACTCAGGTACACTCCAATACCAGTTCCATAAAATAAGCAAACGACTGACAGGTGAGAGCCACAGGTGAAAAAGCCCTTATACTTCCCACCTGATGATGGGGCTCTCAGAGTGGAGGAAACAATTCGAGTATAAGAAAAAAGGATTTCTGAGGCTGGAACACCTGCAAAGATGACACCAATAATATAACACTAGTATGTTTTTGGTGGTGGTGTCAGAACAGGCAAGGTTGAGGAGTTGGGAAGGGTCACAGAAGAAATTAGGAATTTCCATTTTCTTGCAGAAGGTGAGTTATGACACCATCAAGCAGTGCAGCCGTGAGTTGAAAAGGCTGAGAAAAGAAGACAATATAACCATAAAGCCGCAGAGGTTGGAGTTCATGATGACTGAGTATTGAAGTGGGTGACAGATGGCCACTAACTGGTCATATGCCATCACCATCAGAGTAGATTGTCCATACATCCAAAAAATGCACAAAAAGACAACTGAATCAGGCAGTCACCGTAGGAGATGATTCTGTGGTGTGTATGGATATCCATAAGCATCTTTGGGATTGTAGCAGAGGTGAAACCAATATCAGCCAAGGACAGACTGGAGAGGAAGAAATATATGGGGATATGCAGGTGGAGGTCAGAGCTCACAGCCAAGATGAAGAGCATGTTGCTGAGCATAGTGAGCAGGTACATGGACAGGAAGATTCCAAAGAGAAGGGGTGGCAGTTCTGGGTCCTCTGACAGGCCCAAGAGTAGAAATTCAGATACACGTGTTAGATTCTGCGGGTCTATGTTGCAGATACATCTTTGGGAAAGTAAAGAAAGATGGGTAAAAGAAAACAAGAACACAGTCACCCAGCCCTGTGTCTATTATTTTGAATTCAGGAAATACACAACTAAAGCATTCACACTTAAGACGTACACCCCCTTCAGCAACTCTTCTCAATTGTGGCAGAACTATTCTTCCTAGAACACTTACCTTGTTGGTTTCTGTGCTATTCAACCCCTTTCTACATAAACTCACTTTAAAGACACTCAACTGAAGAGTGTTGAAGAATGTTAGTAGATCAAAGACATTTACAGATAATAAATTCATACAGACAGTACAATAATTAACTCTAGAAAAAGACAAGTCTTCAACAGACACATAACATGTGAAGGTATTGAAGTAATATCAAAAACTTCCCAAGACAGAAAAGTCCAGGACCAGATGGCTTCACTAGGGAATGCCACCAAACATTTACAGAACAAGTGATGCCAATCCTTCTTAAACTTTCCAAAAAGTAGAAGAGAACTCTCCCTAACTCATTCTATGAAGCTAGCAAACCTGTTACCAAAATCATAGAAAGACCCCACAAGAAAAGAAAACTACAGACAAATATATCAGACAAATATAGCCACAACAATCCCCAACAAAATACTAGCAAACTGAATCCATAAATGTATTAAAAGGATTATGCACCATGTTCAAACAGAATTTATCCCAGGAATACAAGGTGGTTTCAACATTAGAAAATCAGTCAATGTAAAATCACATCAATAGAATAAAGGCGAAGAACCACATAATCACGTCATTGGAGGCAGAAAAGGCTTTTGACAAAATCCAACACCAGCTCTTACCATTGCTATTCAATATTGTACTGGAAGTTTTTTGTTGTACTGGAAGTATTATAACTGGAGCAATTAGGCAAGAAAAAGAAACAAAACACATCCAAATTGGGAAGGAAGAAGTAAAGCTATCCCTTTTTACTGCTAGCTTTTCAATATGTAGAATACAGACAGTCCCAGGGTTATAAGAGTCCTAAGTGTGTCTTTAAATAGAAATTGTAGGTAAGTCAGAACAGGTGCATGTAGTTCTTATTTAGCTTTCCTTTAATGCCATTAATGTCTCAAAGGCTTTTCCATGATTTAAAAGCAGTAAGTGAATGTGCAGTAAGTGAAAGTGACTGTAATGAAGAATTTGTTGTGAATAGGGGTTGGTTCAATCCTTTCAAAGTGAGGGTAGATTTACATAACAATAAAGGGCAAATAGGAGCTGTCCATCAGTGGGATGTTTATAACCTGGGGACTTTGTGTACCCCAAAGAATCTGCAATAGATGAGTTCAGCAAAGTGACAGGATATGAGATCACCACACAAAAAAAAAAATCAGTTATGTTTTTGTACATCAGGAACAAACAATCTGAAAGGAAATTAAGGAAATAATTCTATTTACATTAACATCTAAAAGAATAAAATGCCTAGGAATAAATTTAACTATGAAGGTGTAAGACTTGTATACAGAAAAGTGTAAACATTACCGAAAGAAGCTAAAGATCATTCAAGTAAACAGAAAGACATTCCATGCTCATGGATAGGAAGACTTAATATTGTCAAAATGTCAATACTACCTAAAGCAATCTACAGATTCAACGTAATACCCATCAAAATTCCAACACCTTTCTTTGCAGAAGTGGAAAAGTCAAATCCTTGACTTTATATAGAACTGCAAAGGGCCCAGAATAGCCAAAGGAATATTGATAAAGAAGAACCAGAAGAACAGAAGAGGAGGACTCACACTTCCCAATCTCAAAACCTATTTTAAAACAATACAGTACTGGTATAATGATAGACATATAGACCTATGAAGTAGAATTGAGAGCCCAGATATAATCACACATATCTATGGTTGATTAATCTTTGGGAAGGTTACTAAATCCATCAAATGGGGAAAGAACAGTCTCTTTAATAAATAGTGCCGCCGGGACAACTGGATTTCCACATGCAAAAGAATGAAGTCAGACCCACATCTCACACCATATATGAAAACTAACTCAAAACAGATCCAACACCTAAAAATTAGATGTAACTCCTAAAAATTAGACCTAAAACTGTAAAAGACTTATAAAAAACAGCAATAATTCTTTGGGACCTAGTCTTCAAAAACAGGTTGTTAGATATGACACCAAAAGCACAATAACAAAACACAAAATAGATAAATGAGATCTCATCAAATTAATAACCTTTGTATGTCAAAAGACTTTATTAACAAAGTGAAGAGACAACCTACAGACTGGAGAAAAATTTTGGGAACCATATATCAGATAAGGGCTTAATATCTAGGATATAAAAAGAACTCCTACCATTTAACTAGAAAAAGACAAACAACCCTATCAAATAATGGGCAAAAGAGTTGAATATAAAAATGGCTAACAAGCCCATGAGAAGTTACTCTACTTCATTAGCCATTACTGTTGTTAGTTATTGTCAAGTTGATTTCGACTTATAGTGACCCCATGTGACAGAGGAGCACTGCCCAGTGGGTTTTCTAGGCTACAATATTTTCGGGAGCAGATTGTCAATTCTTTCTACTTTGGAGACACTGGCTGGATTTGAAGCACCAACGTTTACGTTAGCAGCTGAGCAGCTAACCATTGTGCCACCAGATCTCCTTTCCTTAGCCCTTAACCAAAAAAAAAATTACCAAACCTGTTGGCATCGAGTCAGCTCCAAGTCACAGTGGCCCTATATAATTTCCAAAGAGCAGCTGTTGTATTCAAACTGCCCATCGTTTGGTTAGCAGTGAAACTCTTTAACCACTGCAGAATTCATTAGCCATTAACCTACTGCCATTGAGTTGATTCATTAGCCATTGTTGTTGTTAGGTGTCATTAAGTCAGTTCTGACTCATTAGCGATCCTATGTACAACAGAATGAAACACTGCCTGGCCCTGCACCATTCTCATGATTATTGTTACACTTGAGTCCATTGTTGCAGCCACCGTGTCAGTTCATCTCCTTGAGGATCTTCCTCTTTTTCGATGACCCTTTACTTTACCAAACATGATGTCCAGTGACTGATCCTTTCTGATAATATGTTCAAAGCATGTGAGATGAAGTCTTGCCATTCTCCCTTCTAAGGAGCATTCTGGCTGTACTTCTTCCAAGACAGATTTGTGGCAGTCTATGGTATATTCAATATTCTTCGCCAACACCATAATTCAAAGGCATCAATTCTTATTTTGTCTTCCTTATTCATTGCCCAGCTTTCACATGCATATGAGGCAATTGAAAACACTACTGCTTGGGTCAGGCACACCTTTGTCCTTACAGTGACGTCTTTGCTTTTTAACACTTTAAAAAGGTCTTTTGCAGCAGATTTGCCCAGTGCAATGAGTCCTGTGATTTCTTGACTGCTACTTCCATGGGCTTTGATTGTGGATCCAAGTAAAATGAAATCTTTGACAATTTCAGTCTTTTCCCTGTTTATCATGATGTTGCTTATTGGTCCAGTTGTGAGGATTTTTTTTCTTTACGTTGAGGTGTAATCCATAATGAAGGCTGTGGTCTTTGATCTGCATCAGTAAGTGCTTCAAGTCCTCTTCACTTTCAGCAAGCAAGGTTGTCTCACCTGCACAATGCAGGTTGTTAATGAGTCTTCCTCCAATCCTGATGCCCCATTCTTCTTCATACAGTTCAGCTTCTCGGATTATTTTCTCAGCATACTGATTGAATAAGTATAGCAAAAGGATACAACCCAGAAGCACACCTTTCCTAATTTTAAACTACGCAGTTAACTCCTTGTTCTGTTTAAACGACTGCCTGTTGTTCTGAGTACAGATGCCTCATGAGCACAATTAAGTGTTCTGGAATTCCCATCCTTCCCAATGTTATCTATAATTTTTTATGATCCACACAGTTGAATGCCTTTGCATAGTCAGTGAAATACAGGCAAACATCTTTCTGGTATTCTTTTCTGACGTCAGTAATGATATCCCTCGTTCCACATCCTCTTCTGAGTCCAGTTTGAATTTCTAGCTGTTCCCTGTCAATGTACTGCTGCAAACTCTTTTGTGTGATCTTCAGCAAAATTTTACTTGTGTGCTATATTAATGATATTGTTTAATAATTTCCGCATTCTGTCGGATCACCTTTGTTTGGAACGGGCACAAATATGGATCTCTTCCACTTCATTGGCCAGGTAGCTGTCTTCCAAATTTCTTGGCATACACAAGTGAGCACTTCCAGCGAGTGCTGCATCCATTTGTTGAAACATCTCAATTGGTATTCTGTCAATTCTTAGAACCTTGTTTTTCACCATTGTCTTCAGTGCAGCTTGGACTTCTTCCTTCAGTATTATTGATTCTACATTATATGCTACCTCCTGAAATGATTGAACGCTGGCCAATTTTTTTCATACAGTGACTCTGTGTATTCCTTCCATCTTTTTTTGATGCTTCCTGGGTTGTTTAATATTTTGCCCATAGAATCCTTCACTATTGCAACTCAAGGATTGAATTTTTCTTCAGTTCTTTCAGCTTGGGGAAAGCCAAACGTGTTCTTCCCTTTTGGTTTTCTAACTCCAGGTCTTTGCACATTTCATTATAATACTTTACTTTGTCTTCTTGAGCCGCCCTTTGAAATCTTCTGTTCAGCTCCTTTATCATCATTTCTTTCTTTTGCTTTAGCTACTCTATGTTCAAGAGCAAGTTTCAGAAAATGAAGTGGTGGAGCTACAGCCTAGAATCAGTTAAACAGAATCCCAATACATGAGGCATTTGGTGATCCTAATGTACAGCAAGTGTGAATCACTGCTTTAGAATATTGCCATGCACTTAGTCAATGTTCCATTATGGTTAGCTATTATTATTATCATTAATACCCACTGCCCCTATTTAATACATAAATGTTTAATAATATTTACTTCAGAACTCACACTTTATAGAGATTTAAATTATTTCCATTAACATTTATGTTTTCTCCTATCCCTGCTGATCCCATTCTCCAGAATACTCATCTGCAAAGGCAACTATTGACATGAATTTAGTGGGAATATTTACCTGACAATGTCTCCATAATGTTAGCATTGTTTTATATGTCCATAAACAGTTTTCTTAAGAACTTACCTAGATAGTATTATATTACACATATTGTCCTTGAAATGTCATTTACCACAACATTGTATTTTAAGTCTCTCTGTGAAGTACATTAGCCAGTTAAATCTAGTTTAAATAATACATAGTATTACCTGTGGGATGAACTGCATTTTGTTTTTCAATTTCTTATTAGGACAGTCCTATGAAAATTCTTATGCCTCTCTCCATTCACACAAGTGAGAATTTCTATAAGATATATGGATGAAGGTTAGTTGTTAGACTTGTGACAATCAATGTGTGTTCAATTTTTCTATTAATTGTCAACATTTGCTTTCCCAATAGAAAAAAACGACCACATGCTCTTATTATCAGTGTATAACTCATTGCTAGTGAGTTGATTCCGACTTATAGGGACCCTATAAGATAGAGTAGAACTGCCCCATAAGATTTACAAGGCTGTAAACTTTACTGAAGTAGACTGCTACATCTTTTTCCTGTGGAGTAGCTGGTGGGTTTGAACAACGCACCTTTAGGTTAGCAGTCTAGGGCATAACCACTGCACCACAAGGTACAGAATCACAAATATCCCTGAAGTCTAGCTAGTAATAGTAATCATTCCATGATAGCTTCACATGAAATTCCCATCTTTATAGGGTGTAATATTTCCATATCTCAGATTCCCAAAGTGGGCTGTAAAATGAATTACTACTCATGGAAAACACTGTGATCCACAATATCCATGCACAAAGACTCCTATAAACCATGGCCTCATGGAACAAATTCCAGATGAACTCATCAAATCCCAAAAGGAGTAGTTGATGCTTCTGCCTCTGTTTGCTCATCTTAAAACAAAGTTGGTGTGAAAAGAACAACTCTTTCCGATTCTTGTGGAGGGGACAGAGGCTGGGAGGTGAATCAGAAGAACAAGGTTTGAGTCCCTATCTTTCATCCCCTGGAAGTTTGGTGCTTAATAAATAGTCAATCATTGCTTTTTAATCAGAGTTTTAATCATTATTGGAGTAGCAGATTTATTGATGAAATACTATGCCAAAAAAGATTAAATCACTTCATTTTCGATTACATGGCAGAGAGGTTAAAGCCTATCTTATCTCATGAAACTCAATCGTGCATAAATTGAAATCCTAAAATGTGTCTCAATCCACACGGTGAGATTTTTCTTCCTCTTCTCTTTCTCTCACTTTTTTTTGTTTTTGTTTTTCTGAAAATCTACCCAATTATTAAGTATAATGGTGTTGATCCTATTAAGTGTTAAATAATAGCTATCATAGAAAAATCATGACATAGACACACACAAGCCCTATTTTATCTTACTTGTGTATCTGAGCAGTGAGACTCCATTCCCAGGCACTTAGCCAATACTCTGACCTTCCATTTCTGTTTCCTGGTGATCCAGACAGAGAGATTGGAGGGAAACGACTGAGTCCTGTTCATGTCTTTACTCCTACTGGACATCCCAGGAGGGAGGAAAGCACAGACAGAAAAGGACCCAGTGTGTGGAAGCCACAGTGACTATGCTTTGTTCTTGTGAACTAAAAACAATAATTGATATTTAACAGAGATATTTTGTTTTGGTGGCCTATGCTGTGCTAAGCTTGATGTAGGCTGTAGGGAAGCAGAAATGAATGAGACTTGATCTTTTTCTTCTGAGCACTTCACCTGGGATGATCCAGGAATAGAAATAGCAGGTTGGGCTGAGAGATTAGAAAATTGGGTAGGTGACTAGTGGTAAAGATCCCTAATGGTTAAGTGCTTGACTGCTAACCAAAAGGTCAGTAGTTTGAACCTACCAGCTGCTCCACGGGAGAAAGATGTGACAGTCTGCTTCCATAAAGATTATAGCTGTAGAAACTCTATGAGGTGGTTCTACTCTGTCCTATAGGGTCGCTATGAATCAGAATTGATTTGATAGCAATGGTTTTGGTTTTTGGCCCAGTGATAAGTGGCAGTGGTGGTTCAGTAGTAGAATTCTTGCCTTTCCTGAGAGACTGGGTTCGATTCTCAGCCAATGCACTTTGTGTACATTCACAACCCTGCCCTTAGTGGAGGTTTGTGTGTTGCTATGATGTTGAACAGGTTTCAGTGGAGGAGCCAAAAATCAGCCAGTGAAAATCCTATGGCTTACAGTGGTCTGATCCACAACCAGTTGTGGCGCCCTGTGAATGTAGTCTCACTGCTCAGATCCAAACCTGTATTCACCCCTTTCTACATCAAAGCTTGCTTAAAGTAAATAAAATTGCTGTGTTCCATTCCTCCCCTATGAAGTAACAATAATCTCTGCACCTATATCTTGGGAGTGATTGTACAGATGAAATAAAAAAAGCTACATAACAGATAGCTCAGAGCCTGACACCAGGAAACCCTCAATACAGATTTGTGATATTGTAGTTACTACCATCATCACCATCATTATCATCATCATCTACTTATGATCTTTAAGGTGTGTTTAGGGAACAGTTTAGAGGGGCATATTTCCTGCTGTGATGGGGACAATGTCTATTCAACCTAGAAATGGTGTTAGAGAAAGCAGAAGTCTGAATGTGAGTCCTCAGATACCCACAGTACAAAAAACATAAACTTCATAAACCACTGAGCTGAAACTTTTTATTCTGGGCCCTCCATTCTGACTATCCCAACTGTGCTGTTGGTCCTGATGATGAATTACAATCCTCTTGACAGTTCCACCTATGTTCCTGCCTCCCTCAGCACTCACTGGGTTGCATGGTGTCTCTGCTGGGGCATGACCAAGAAGTATGACTCCATTTCTCCTACCCTGCCTGGTGGGTGATAAGGGCTGAGCTTCTTCCTCAGGACTAACAGGAAGAGAGACTCAGGCATGGCATGAGCATGGTGAAGTGGATGACGACTATGAGAGAAAGACACACACATACCTAGCCTGTTGGATTCGGACAGGCACTCCGAATGGCTAGAGATACAGGCTAATAATTTATAGTCGTATGGTATTGAGAATGCAACTCACTGAGCTCATAATTAGCCTACCTGATCTACGTTCTCCCAATCTCTGAGGGCTTGTTAAGTTAATGGATGAGAAAGGAAAAATGTGGATGTCTTGGGAGGGTCAAGGCCCTTTCCCTTCTCAGGAGGAATCACATTGGTATTCTCACTTCTGTCTAGTAAATTTCAGGGACCTTACTATGAAGTTCAGACTCCTTTTTTCTTTTTTCTAATTTGAAGAATCAGTGAGTGGCTTTAATATCAATAAATGCAGTGAATTCATCAGACGATTTAGGGAGAATGAGGATTTCTATAACGAGAATCAGATACTATTCCCATATCTCATTTAAGATTTCTATCTCTAAAGAGAACATTCTAGCTGAGACAGCTTTTGGAAAAGAAAAGAGGGTTGTAAAAAAGAAGTATACCATAACCCATTACCGTATCTATATTTTGGATTCAAGAAATTCACAAGTAAAGTCCTCAAATTTGATGACCATAATCTCCTTCAGTAATATTTCTCGGTTGTGACAAACCCATTCTTCTCAGAACTCATTCCTCATTGGTTTCTAAGCTACTCATCTGTTTTGATACACATCCACTATAGGGACACTGGGCCAAAGAATATTAGAATACTAAAGACATTTTAAGTTAACAAATTCAGAAAGATTTATGAAAAATATCTTTATGAAGGAAACAAATGGAATATTTTATTTCATTCTTTAAGAAAAAAATCATTTGAATTAGAGGACATTATGAAGCACTCAAGGAGGGCAGTGGTAGAATTATCACTTCTCATGTGGTAGACCTGGGTGAAATGCCTGGCCAATGCACCTCATGTGCAGCCCCATTCATCTGTAAGTGGAGGCTAGCATGTTCCTATGATGTTGAACAGACTCCACTGAGACGTCCAGACTAAGACAGAGGAGGAAGAACTGGCAATCTACTTCTGAAAATCAGCCAGTGAAAATCCTATGGATCTCTAGAGTCAAGTAATTTAGGCCCAGAGGTTTTAATCAAAGGTGTATCTAAGGTATATATTTTAATTGATTCCAGTTTCCTGACTAGAAATGGAATCGGTATATATTTTAATTGATTCCAGTTTCCTGACTAGAAATGGAATCCAAGATTCTGAGTTATGTCTCTCTTTGAGATTGAGAGGAGCTAAATTGCAAGAATGGATGAGGAAGTGGATAGCTGAAACAAAATCCGGGAGTAGAGGTATGAGAATTCTGCCCACAAATATCATCTTCCAACTCTTACTGTGATTGTCACCTGTGAACTCAGCTATCCTCCCAGTAGCTGATGCAGCAAGGGACACCCCCTGGAAGAGCACAGTGAATAGCTTGCAGTGACCAGGAAAGAGAAATGGCAGGGTGGGTTGGCAGGAAAGAATATTGGCTAGGTGCCCTGTTTCTGGAGTCAGACTGCCCAAACTGGCTTCATCCCTTTCTAGTCCATGACCTGGTACAAGTTACATAAAAAGCTTTGCTCCTCATCTGTAAGATTACAATAATGTGTGTAGCTCTTTTTAGAAGGTTGCAGAACAGATGCAGGAAAACAATTTACATGGAACTTTTAGCTTAGAGACTGGCACCAGGAAGCCCTCAGTAAAGGCCTGAATTTCTGGCAGCTTCCTGTCAATATACTGCTGCAGCCGCTTTTGAATGATCTTCAGCAAAATTTTACTTGAGTGTGATATTAATGATATTGTTTGATAATTTCAGAATTCAGTTGGATCACCTTTCTTGGGAATAGGCATAAATATAGATCTCTTCCAGTCGGTTGGCCAGGTAGCTGTCTTCCAAATTTCTTGGCATAGATGAGTGAGCACTTCCAGCACTGCATTTGTTAAAACATCTCTATTGATATTCCGTCAATTCCTGGAGCCTTGTTTTCTTCCTTTTGCTTTAGCTACTTGACACTCAAGAGAAAGTTTCAGAGTTTCTTCTAACATCCATTTTGATCTTTTCTTTCTTTCCTGTCTTTTTAATGACCTCTTATTTTCTTCATGTACGATGTCCTTCCACAACTCTTCTGGTCTTCGGTCATTAGTGTTCAATGCATCAAATCTATTCTTGAGATGGTCTCTAAATTCAGGTGGGATATACTCAAGGCAGTACTTTGGCTTTCATCGACTTGTTCTAATTTTCTTCAGTTTCAACTTGAACTTGCATATAAGCAATTGATAGTCTGTTCTGCAGTCAGCTCCCGGCCTTGTTCTGACTGATGATATTGACCTTTTCCGTCGTCTCTTTCCATGGATGTAGTCGATTTGATTCCTGCATATTCCATCTTTTGAGGTCCACGTGTATAGTCACCATTTATGTTGGTGAAAAATGTATTTGCAGTGAAGAAGTGGTTGGTCTTGCATAATTCTATCATGCGATCTCCAGCATCGTTTCTATCACCAAGACCATATTTTCCAACTACTGATTCTTCTTCTTTGTTTCCACCTTTTGCATTACAATCATCAGTAATTATCAATGAACCCTGATTGCATGTTTAATCAATTTCAGACTGCAGAAGCTGGTAAAAATCTTCAATTTCTTCATCTTTGGCTTTAGTGATCGTTGCATAAATTGGAATAATAGTTGCATTAACTGGCCTTCCTTGTAGGTGTATGGATATTATCCTATCACTGATAGCATTGTACTTCAGGATAGATCTTGAAATTTTCTTTTTGATGACGACTGCAACACCATTCCTCTTCAAGTTGTCATTCCCTGCATAGAAGACCATATGATTTTCTGATTCAAAACGGCCAATACCAGTCCATTTCAGCTTACTAGTGCCTAGGATATCTATGTTTAAGCATTCCATTTCATTTTTGACAATTTCCAATTTTCCTAGATTTATACTTCGTACATTCCATGTTCCAATTATTAATGGATGTTTGCAGCTGTTTCTTCTCATTTTGAGTCGTGCCACATCAGCAAATGAAGGTCCCAAAAGCTTCACTCCATCCATGTCATTAAGGTCAACTCTATTTTGAGGAGGCAGCTCTTCCCCAGTTGTCTTTTGAATGCCTTCCAACCTAGGGGCCTCATCTTCTGGCACTATATCAGACAAATGTTCTGCTGCTATTCATAAGGTTTTCACTGGCTAATTCTTTTCAGAAGTAGACTACTGGGTCCTTCTTCCTAGCCTGTCTTAGTCTGGAAGCTCAGCTGAAACCTGTCTGCCATAGGGTGACCCTGCTTGTATCTGACTACCGGTGGCATAGCTTCCAGCGTCACAGCAACACCCAAGCCCCCGCAGTACCACAAATTGATAGACATATGGGGGTTGGTGAACATAAAATATTCCAAACTATATTTTATTTTCATGACTTTCAGTTGCTAGCCTTTATTCACTTTCTAGTGATGATTTTGGTATTTCTTCCTATTAAATGATAAGAATAAAAATTTCCACTTCTTTCCTTTATTATTCTGGGTTTGATGTTCACTCCCTCAGTAAGCATTCTCCTGTCATTTAGAGTAGTGCTATTCAACAGCAATATAATGTGACCTATATATGTAATTTTAAATTTTATAGTAGCCACATTAAAAAGTAAAAAGAAACAGATGAAGCTAATTTTAATGATGTATTTTATTTAACTCAATATATTCAAAATGCCATCATTTTCAACATACAATCAGTATAAAAATTTGCCCTCAGTTTGAAGGAGACAGAGAAAGAATGAAAGTAACGAACTCTGTCTGCATCTTGGAATTCTACGGACAAGAAACAGACTAAAGGAACTACATCTGTTGTCCTCCAAGAAAAGAAAAAGACCATCCCTGGAGCAGCTCAAATATCATCAGAATTGTTGGAAGGAGAATGGGAAGCAAAACCTTGTCAGTCTCAAAGCCTGGGGCCAAGGTCTCATGGATCTCAAAGTGTTGGGTCACAGCCTCCTAGGTTTCAAAGAGTTGGATCTATCCCAATTCAGTTCCAGAGTGTAGGGCCACCATTAAGGTGTGCCAGGGTAATGGGGCTACAGCCCAAAGCTGAGGAACCAGGGCTGCCTTGCCCAAGGGGCAGAAGAATGGGGCCTAGCAGAGCAGAGGGCGTATGGTCTCTTCTCAGATGGACTAAGAGAATGGGGCTATCCAAAGCCAAGGGAGTAGAGTTGTTGTTCCAATGGGCCTGGAAAATGGAGCTAAATCCCAGGCCTGAGGAGCCTTTACTCAGAATCCAGACAGCATGGCTAAAGCCCAGAATCTGGAAGGAAGGGTCACTGTCTAGATGGTCTCAGAGAAGAGAGGATTATTTTCAAGCCTTGAGAACTACTGTAATTTGCTCTGCTGGGTTTTGGACTTGATTGGTGCCTGTTATTCCTTCTTTCCCTCCAATTTCTCACAGAAAATGTCTACCTTATGCCTATTACACTATTGTGCTTTGGAAACATGTATCTTGTAATCTGGATTTCACAGTTTCACAGATGAAGAGGAATTCCTCCCCCTCACCGGATGGAATATGATTGAAGTCTCACCCATATTTGATTTAGATGATTCAGAAGATGAGATTTTGGACTTGGAGTTGATTTAAGGCTTTTGGGATGTAAACAAATTTTGCATGAGGGAAGTAGATGAATTTTGTGGCGCCAAAGGGTGGATTGTTATGGATGAGTTGTGTCCCCAAAAAATATGTGTTGTAAATCCTAACCTCTATGCTTGGAGTTATAGTCCCATTTGGGAATTGTTGTCTTTGTTATGGGAATGAGGCAGGATTAGTGTAGGGTGTGTCTTGAGTCAATCTCTTTTGAGAAATAAAAGAAATTAAGGAAGCAGAGATGACAGAAGACTGATGCACATGATCATTGCCCAGGAGCAGAAGCTCAGGAGAAAAAAGACCTTCCTCCAGAGCCAACACAGAGAGAAAACCTTCCCCTAGAGCAGGTGCACTGAATTCGGACTTCTGGCCGCAGGTCAATGAGGCAGGACTCAATCTACACACCATTAGGTTTTGTCTTAAGTCAATCTCTTTTGTGATGTAGAAGAGAGAAATGAGCGGAGAGACAGGGGGAACTCATACCACCAAGAAAGCAGTGCCAGGAGCAGAGCACAACATTTGCACCTAGGTCTCCTGTGATGAGGAGGTCCTTGACTGGGAAAGATTAATGACAGGATCCTTCCCCAGAGCCAATAGAAAGAGAAAGCCTTCCCCTTGAGCTGGCACCCTGAATTCAGACTTCTAGCCTCCTAGACTGTGGGAGAGTAAATTTCTGTTTGTTAAAGCCATCCACTTGTGGTATTTCTGTTATAGCAGCACTAGATAACTAAGATACCTCCTAAACATTGAAAAAATAAATTTCTGTTTTTTAAAGTCTCCCAGACCAAAAACAAAACAAAACAAAAACAAACCCACTACCATTTAGTCGATTCTGACTTACACAAACCCCATAGGGTTTCCAAGGCTGCAAATCTCTACAGAAGCAGACTGCCATATCTTTCTCCCACATAGCCACTGGTGGTTTCAAACCACTGACGTTTTGGTTAGCAGTTGATTGTGTTAACCATTGAACCAGGTATTTCTGTTACAGCAGCTGTAGATAATTAACAAAGCAATCAAGGACATTTTGAGATAACAAATGTATGAATACAATATAAGACAGCCTCCTCCTTATCAAGGAAACATATACTCCTACCTTTAAGAAATAAACTTTGTTTTGATTAAAGAACACTAAGAAGTAGTCCTAGTGTTCTTTAATTAAAACTTTTATTGGATGTCAGCAGAGACTATGAAACTTGCTGTTGAACATCGAGTAGCTAAAGCAAATGGAAGAAATGATGAAGTAAAAGAATTGAACAGAATATTTCAAAAGGTGGCTCAAGAACACAAAGTAAATAATTATAGTGAAATGTTCAAAGACCTGGAATTAGAAAACAAAAGGGAAGAACATGCTTGGCACTTCTCAAGCTGAAAGAACTAGAGAAAAAAGTTCAACCCTCGAGTTGCAGTATTGAAGGATTCTACGGACAAAATATTGAATGACACAGGAATCATCAAAAGAAGATGGAAGGAATAACAGAGTTACTGTACCAAAAAGAATTGGTTGTTGTTCAACCATTTCAGGAAGTAGCATATGATGAAGAACTGATGATATTGAAGGAAGAAGTCCAAGCTGCAAGGAAGGCATTGGCAAAAAACAAAGCTCCAGAATTTGAAGGAATACCAATTCAGATGTTTCAACAAATGGATGCAACATTGGAAGCACCCACTCATCGATGCCACAAAATTTGGAAGACAGCCACCTGGGCAACAGACTAAAAGAGAACTATATTTGTGTCCATTCCATAGAAAGGTGATCGAATAGAATGCGGAAACTAACGAACAATATCATTAATATCACATACAAGTAAAATTTTGCTGAAGGTCATTCAAAAGCA
Source organism: Dugong dugon (assembly GCA_030035585.1). Lineage (NCBI taxonomy): Eukaryota > Metazoa > Chordata > Mammalia > Sirenia > Dugongidae > Dugong > Dugong dugon. The sequence continues at coordinate 12,614,911 of CM057462.1, read as the reverse complement.
GATGGAGCAGTACATTGCCAGAGAACTGCCAGAAATTCAATTTTTCAGTCTTCCTTGTTCATTGCCCAGCATTCCCATGCATATGAGGTGATTGACAACACCACAGCTTCCTCAGGCACATTTCAGATTTTAAAGTGACATATTTTCTTTCTAACACTTTAAAGAGATCTGTTGCAGCAGATTTACCCAATGCTATGCGTCTTTTGATTCCTTAACTGCTGCCTCCATAGGCGTTGATTGTGGATCTAAGTGAAGTGAAATCCTTGACAACTTCAGTCTTTTCTCCATTTATCATGTTGCTTATTCATTCAGTTGTTAGGATTTTTGTTTTCTTTATGTTAAGGAGTAATCCATACTGAAGGCTGTGGTCTTTGATCTTCATCAGTAAGTGCTTCAAGTCCACTTTCAGCAAGCAACATTGTGTCATCTGCATAATGCAGGCTTTAATGAGTCTTCATCCAATCCTGATGCTGCATTCTTCTTCATGTAGTCCTGCTTCTGGGATTATTTGCTCAGCATACAGATCGAATAAGTATCGTGAAAGGATACAAAAATGGGGTATACTTTTCCTGATTTTAAATCATGCAGTATCCCTTTGTTCTGTTCGAAAGACTGCCTCTTGTTCTAAGTACAGGTTCGTCATGAACACAATTAAATATTCTGGAATTCCCATTCTTCTCAATGTTGTCCATAATTTGTTATGATCCACAGAGTCGAATGCCTTTGCATAGTCAATAAAACAGAGGTAAACATTATTCTGGTATTCTCCGCTTTCAGCCAGCATCAATCTGACATTGACAATGATATTCCTTGTTCTACTTCCTCTTCTGAATCCAGCTTGAATTTCTGGTAGTTCTCTGTTGATGTACTGCGGCAACTGCTTTTGAATGATTATCAGCAAATTTTTACTTGTGTGTGTTATCAATGATATTGCTCAATAATTTCTGCATTCTGTTGGGTCACCTTTCTTTGGAATGGGTACAAATATGGATCTCTTCCAGTCAATTGGTCAGGTAGCTGTCTTCCGAATTTCTTGGCATAGAAGAGTGAGCACTTCCAGCACTGCATCTGATTATTGAAACATCTCAATTTGTTCCTCCAATTCCTGGATCCTTGTTTTTCACCAATGCTTTCAGTGCAGCTTGGATCTCTTCCTTCAGTACCATTGATTCTTGATCATATGTACCTCCTGAAATGGTTGAACATTGACCAATTCTTTTTGGTACAATGATACTGTGTATTCCTTCCATCTTCTTTTGATATTTCCTGTGTCATTTAATATTTTCCCCATAGAATCCTTTAATATTGCAACTCTGGGCTTGAATTTTTTCTTCAGTTCTTTCAGCTTGAGAAATGCCAAGTACGTTCTTCCATTTTGGTTTTCTATCTCCAGGTTTTTGCACATTTCATTATAATACTTTACTTTGTCTTCTGGAGTTGCCCTTTGAAATCTTCTGTTCAGCTCTTTTACTTCATAATTTCTTCCATTTGCTTTAGCTACTCTAGGTTCAAGAGCAAGTCCCTTAGGAGGCTAGCAATATGAATTCAGGGTGCCAGTTCTACGGGTAGGCTTTCTCTCTTTGTAAGCTGTGGAGAAATGTCCTTATCTCTTTCAGCTTCTGCTCCTGGGTGATCTTTACGTGGTGTGGCATCTATCTTCCCCCATCTCTACTTCTTTCGATTGCTTGTTTAATCTCTTTTATATCTCTGGAGAAGGATATCATGCTTGATAAAGTAGAGGGTCAGAGAAAAAGAGAAAGATCCTCAACCAGTTGGATTGACACAGTGGCTGCAACAACGGGCTCAAACATGGAAATGATTGTGTGAATGGCCCAGGACACGGCAGTGTTTCCTTCTGTTTTTCATAGAGTTGCTATGAGTTGGAACTGACTGGAAGGCACCTAACAACAACAACAAATGTAGACACAAGATAACATACCTTGATTCTCCATGTTACAATTTGTTAGTCAGGGCTCAATCAAGAAGAAAGAAAGCACATTATTAATTTTAACAAAGATTGTTTATTATAGATAATTAGAAAAGTAGGTATTGAAAGACTGAAAGGCATAAAAAAGGGTTAACTCTGAGCTAGTACCTACAAGAAGTAATGACCATGTCAAAGGATAAGTAGTATAGTGAAAAGGTTTGCTTTTTGGGGTTTGTGATCTTTATACACAACTATTGGAAGAACATTGCAAGAAAGTCAGATGGAAAACCAGAGCAGGGATGGGATGACTTCTACTCTGACATCACAAAGTACAGTATAGAAAGGTGAGTTTGGAACAGACACAAGAGCTTAATATTCAGCACATATGACCAGCTCTATGGTACGGAGGAAGAAGATATTTGAAGAAATAATACCAAGAACATTGAGAAAAATCACATTGCCTGAAGTTCTTTCATATCTTCTCCTTGTGAGCTCTGATTGCTTTCAGATCTTCAGCATCTGCTCATGAGGAATAAAAGGCCCCAGGCATAATAGTCATTTTTGTACAATGGTCTCCTTAGATGAGTAGTCTCCAAACGTGGCTGCCTACTGGTAACTCCTGGGGTACTTTGAAAAATCTTCTGGCTGACCACACATCTCAGTCTGAATAAATCAGCATCTCTGGTGGTACAACACAAGCATGAGTATCTTTAAAGTTCACCAAATGATTCCAATATGAAGCCAAGTTTGAGGAATAATAGCAGCATTATTACACCTAAACCGCATAAGTAGATAAGATAGATATAGAAGTTGTATGGACAATAGGCATGAACTGTGGAAAGGGTGGTGGATTGCATTTGCTATTTAAAGAAGGTTGTACATTTCACTAGGATGCCTGTGTAATAGATGACAAATACAGAAGGCCCCATATGTGTTGTAAGACTCAATTTGGCGAATTCCTCAAAAAAAGGGCCAAATAATCAATATTCTGATACGAAACACCAAGGGAAATGAAAGTTACAAAAAACTGTGACCAAAGGAGCATACTTTCCAGCTCCATACGTTTGGCTTTATGCCTATTCGAATTCATAGGCCAAAAAAGATGGCACAGTTATTGACATTATTCTGGTCTGCTGAGGAGGTGCTGCAGGGCACTCTTGGTATCCCTATTCTCAGTCTGTAGATGAAGGGGTTCGACATAGAGGTGACCACGGAATACATCACTAAGGCTGATGCAGCACTCCTGAGTGAAGGTGAAACAGTGAAACTCAGGTACACTCCAATATCTGTTCCATAAAATAAGCAAACCACTGACAGGTGAAAGCAACAGGTGGAAAAGGCTTTATTCTTCCCACATGACGATGGGACTGTCAGAATGGAGGAAACAATTTGAGTGTAAGAGAAAATGATTGCTGAGACTGGAACACCTGCAAAGATCCCACTGGTAAAATATACTAGTATGTTTTTGGTGGTGTCAGAACAGGCAAGGTTGATGAGTTGAGAAGGGTCACAGAAGAAATGATGAAATTCCACTTCCATGTAGAAGGTGAGTTGTGACACCATCAAGCAGTGCATCTTGAAGGCCAAAAGGTTGAGAGAAAAAGACACAAAAATCATCAAGCCACAGAGGTGGGGATTCATGATGACTGGTAGTGAAGTGGGTGACAGATGGCCACAACCGATTATAGGCTATTAACATCAGGAATAGATTGTCCACATATCCAAAAAAAGTTAAACAAAAAAAGGCAACTGAATTAAGAAGTCGCCATAGAAGATTCTGTGGTGTGTGTGGATATCCATCATCGTTTTTGCTATTGTTGTGGAGGTGAAACCAATGTCAGCCAAGGACAGGTTGGAGATGAAGAAGTGCATGGGGGTGTGGAGGAGAAGGTCAGAGCTTACAATCAGGATAATGAGCAGATTTCTGAGCACTGTTAGCAGGAACATGGAGAAGAACATTCCAAAAATGAGGGGCTGCAGTTCTGGATCCTCTGAGAGGCACAAGTGTAAGAATTCAGATACATGTATTAGATTCTGAGGGTCCATGTTGCAGAAGACACCTTTGGGAAAGTAAAGAAAGATTGGTAAAAGAGAGCAAAAACACTGGCACCCAGCCCTCTCTCTGTATTTTGAATTCAGGAAATTCCAAGTGAAGCATTCACACTTAAGACCATAAACCCCCCCTCAGCAACACTTCTCAACTGTGGTAAAACTATTCTTCCTAAAACTCTTTCCTCATTGGTTTCTGTGCTATTCACATTTTTCTATACAAATCCACTTTTGAGACACTCAGCTGAAGAATGTTGAAGAACGTTAGAGGATCAAAGACGTTTATAGACATCAAATCCATAAAGACAGTAAAATAATTAACTCAAGAAAAAATATAAGACTTCAACAGACACATTACAAGTGACGAGATCAAAGCAATATCAAAAACTTCCAAAACAAAGAAGACTAGGGCCAGACAGCTTCACTGGGGAATTCTGCCAAACATTTACGGAACAAGTAATGCCAAGACTTCTTAATCATTCCCAAAAACTAAAGAGGAGAGAACTCTCCCTAACTCATTCTATGAGGCTAGCATCACCTGGTACAATGACTAGACAAAAACTCCTCAAGAAAAGAAAATGACTGAGCAATATCTATGATGAATAAAGATACAAATATCCCCCCAAAAATACTAACTGAATCCACAAGCATAATAAAAGGATTATACATCATGTTCAAGTAAGATTTAGCCCAGGAATGCAAGGTGGTTTCAGTGTTAGAAATCAGTCAATGTAATATACCACAGCAATAGAACAAAGACAAAGAACCACATAATCATCTCATTTGAGGCAGAAAAACCTTCTAACAAAATCCAAAACCTGCTCTCACCATTGCCAGTCAATATTGTACTGAAAGTTCTAACTGGAGCAATTAGGCAAGAAAAAGAAACAAAAGGCATCCAAATTGGGAAGGAAGAAGTAAAGCTATTACTTTTTGCAGCTAGCATTTCCATATATAGAATACAGACAGTCCCTGGATGACAAATAGGATGCATTCCTAAGTGTGTCTCTAAGTTGAATTTGCAGTTAAATCAGAACAGGTGCATACAGTTCTTATTTAGCCCTACTTCAGTGCAAGAAAAGGCTTGAAGCCTTTCCATGATTTAAAAACTGTACATGCAGCAAGCAAAGGTGATTGTGATGAAGAATTTGTTATGAATAGGGATTGGTTCAATCATTTCAAAATGAGGGCAAACTTACATAATATTAAATGGCAAGTACGAGTTGTTCATAAATTGGACATTTGTAACTGGGGACGTTTTGTACTTGAAAGAATCCATAATAAACAAATTTAGCAAAGTGGCAGGATGCAAGGTTAACACAGAAAAATCAGTTATGCTTTTATACAACAGGAACAAAGAATCTGAAAGGAAATTAAGGGAACAATTCTATACAATAGCATTAAAACAATAAAATACTTAGGAATAAATTTAACTATAGAAGTGAAAGATTTGTATACTGAAAACTATAAACACTACTGAAAGAAGTTAAGGATCATCCAAATAAAAAGAAGGACATTCCTTGCTTTTGGATTAGACGACTGAATATCATCAACATGTCAATACTACCTAAAGCAATCTGTAGATTCAATGCAATACCCTTCAAAATTCCAACATCTTTGCAGAAATGGAAAAGCCAATTCTCAAATTTATATAGAACTGCAAAAGGCCCAGAATAGCCAAAGCAATATTGAAAAAGAACAACAGAGTAGGAGAACTCACACTTCCTGATCTCAAAACCTATTTTAAAGCTACAGTAATTAAAAAGTTCTGGTAATGGTATAGTGATAGAAATATAGATCAATGGAATAGAATTGGGCACAGTGATAAGCACACACATCTGTGGCTGATGAATCTTTGAGAAGTTTACTAAATCCATCAAATGGGGAAAGAATAGTCTTTTTAATAAATGGTGCTGAGACAACTGGATTTCCACATGCAAAAGAATGAAGTTAGACCCATACCTTGCACAGTGTATGAAAACTAACTCAAAATGAATGCAAGGCCTAAAAGTTAGACCTAAAACCATAAAACTCTTAGAAAAAAGCATAAAGATAATGCTTCAGGACCTAGTCTTCAACAACAGATTCTTAGATATGACACCTAAAGCACAAGTAACAAAACACAAAATAAATGAGATCACATCAAAAATTAAAACCACTGTACATCAAAAGGACTTTATTAACAAAGTGAAGAGATACCCTACAGGGGGAAAAGTTTTGAGAACCATATATCAGATAGGGGCCTAATAACCAGAATATATAAAGAACTCCTACAATTTAACAAGAAAAAGAGAAATAATACAGTCAAACAATGGACAAAAGACTTGAATATAAAAATGGCCGATGAGTATTGGGTTCTTGACTTCGTTAGTCATTACTGCTGTTGATGTTAGGTGCGACCAAGTCGATTATGACTCATAGCTACCTCATGTGACAAAGTATAACTGTCCCATAGGGTTTTCTATGCTGTAATATTTCCAGGTGAAGATTGTGCTGTCTTTCTACCTCAGAGCCACTAGGTGGGTTTGAACTGAAGACGTTTATGTTAGCAGATGAGTGCCTAACCATTGCACCACTGGAGCCCTTTTAATTACCATTAGGAATATGCATACATCTGTCAGTTTGTGGGGGCTTGTCTGTTGCCTTGATGCTGGAAGATATGCCACTGGTATTCAAATACCAGCAGGATCAACCATGGCAGAGACGTTTCAGCTGAGCTTCCAGACTAAGACAGAATAGGAAGAAGGACCTGGCAATCAACTTCTGGAAACATTGGCCAGTGAAAACTTTATAATAGCAGCAGAATATTGTTTGATATACTGCCAGAAGATGAGCCCATCAGGTTGGAAGACACTCAAAAGGTGACTGGGGAAAAGCTGCCTCCTCAAAGTAGAGTTGACCTCAATGGCATGGACACAGCCAAGCTTTCAGGACCTTCATTTGCTGATGTACCAAAACTCAAAATTAGGAGAAACAGCTGCAAACATTAATTAATAATCAGAATGAGGAAATGTACAATGTATGAATCTAGGAAACTTGGAAGTCATCAAAAATGAAATGGAATGCATAAACATCCATATCCTAGGCATTAGTGAACTGAAATGGACTGGTATTGGCCATTTTGAATCAGACAATCATACGGTCTCCTATGCAGGGAATGACAAATTGGAGAGGAATGGCGTATTCATCCTCAAAAAGAACATTTCAAGATCTATCCTGAAGTACATCGGTGTTAGAGATAGGATAATATCCACACTCCTACAAGGAAGACCAGTTAATACAACTATTATTCAAATTTACGCACCAACCACTAAGTCCAAAGATGAAGAAATTGAAGATTTTTACCAACTTCTGCAGTCTGAAATTGATGGAACAGGCAATTGGTGGAAGATGCATTGATAATTACTGGTGACTGGAATGCAAAAGTTGGAAACAAAGAAGGATTGGTAGCTGGAAAATATAGCCTTGGTGATAGAAACAATGCTGGAGATTGCATGATAGAATTATGCAAGACCAACAATTTCTTCATTGCAAATACTTTTCTCAACAACATAAAAGGCAACTCTACACGTGACCCTCACTGGATGGAATACACAGGAATCAAATCGACTACATTTGTGGAAAGAAACAATGGAAAAGCTCAACATCATCAGTCAGAACAAGGCGAGGTGCCGACTGTAAACAGACCATCAATTGCTAATATGCAAGTTCAAGATGAAATTGAAGAAAATTAGAACAAGTCGACTTGAGCCAAAGTACTACCTTGAGTATATCCCACCTGAATTTAGAGACCAATTCAAGGAAAGACTTGAGGCATTGAATGCTAATGACCGAAGATCAGACGAGTTGTGGAATGACATCAAGAACATCATACTGAAGAAAGCAACAGGTCATGAAAAAGACAGGAAAGAAAGAAAAGACCAAAATGGATGCCAGAAGACACTCTGAAACTTGCTCTTGAACATTGAGTAGCTAAAGCGAAGGGAATAAACGATGAAGTAGAAGAGCTGAACAGAATATTTCAAAGGGCAACTCAAGAAAACAAGGTATTATATTGACACGTGAAAAGACCAGGAGTTAGAAAACAAAAAAGGAAGAACACCCTCGGCATTTCTCAAGCTGAAAGAACTGAAGAAAAAAATTCAAGCCTGGACTTGCAATAGTGAAGAATTCTACAGGAAAAATATTTAATGAAGCAGGAAGCATCAAAATAAGGAAGGAATATATACAGCATCAATATACCAAAAAGTATTGGTGGACACCCAGTCATTTCAGGAGATAGCATATGATCAAGAGCCAATGGTACTGAAGGAAGAAGTCCAAGCTGCACCGAAGGCATTGGTGACAAACAAGGCTCCTGGAATTGACTGAATACCACTTGACATGTTTCAACAGATGGATGCAACGCTGGAATTGCTCACTTATCTATGCCAAGAAATTTGGAAGATGGCTACCTGGCCAACCAATTGGAAGAGATCCATATTTATGCCTAGTCCCAAGAAAGGTGACTGAACCAAATGCAGAAATTATCAATTTCACTAACATCATTCGCAAGTAAAATTACGCTGAAAATCATTCAAACGTGGATACAGCAGTACATTGACAAGGAACTGCCAGAAATTCAAACTGGATTCAGAAGAAAACGTGGAATCAGGGATATCATTGCTGATGTCAGATGGATCCTGGCTGGAAGCAGAGAATACCAGAAAAATGTTTACCTGTGTTTTATTGACTATGCAAAGGCATTCAACTATGTGGATCATAACAAATTTTGGATAACATTGCAAAGAATAGGAATTCCAGAACACTTAATTGTGCTCTTGAGGAACCTGCACATAGATCAAAATGCAGTCTTCCGAACAGAATGAGGGAATACTGCGTGATTGAAGATAAAGGAAGGTATGCCTCAGGTTTGTATCCTTTCACCATACTTATTCAATCTGTATGCTGAGCAAATAATTCAAGAAATTGGACTATATGAAGAAGGACACAGTATCAGGATTTGAGGAAGACGAATTGTCTTCGGCTGGGTTCTCTAGAGAAGTAAAACCAGTGAAGTGTATAAATATATATACAGAGAGATTTATATCAAGCAAACAGCTCATGTGATCATAAAGGCTGAAAAGTCCCAGGTCCATGGATCAGGATAGAGACTTCTCCTGATTCTTGTAGCCACAGGGGCTGGTGAACCCAAGATCCACAAGTCAGAGGGCAGGACTCTTGCTCACAGGCTGTGAAGATTGACGAATCCCAAGATTGGCAGGTAAGCTGCTAGCTTGAGTCCCAAGAACTGGAGGTCAGATGAACAAGAGGCAGCTGAAGGATCCACAACAAGCTGAAAGCCTTGGCAAGGTGAGCAGGAAGGAAGTAGACCACAGAGGGTGGTGAGATAAAGGCTGAGGGGATGGTGAGCCACCACAGGCCCCACCCCCACCAGTACCACTCATCAGATTCCATCATGGAGGTGATCACATATCAAATTTCAACAAGGAAGTGATCACAACATTATACAACTGGCAAAACACTGAGAATCATGGCCCATCCAAGTTGATACACAATCTTAACCATTACACTCATTAACAACTTGTGATGTGCAGATGACACAATCTTGCTTGCTGAAAGTGAAGAGGACTTGAATGACTTAACTGATGAAGATCAAAGACTACAGCCTTCATAATGGATTACACCTCAACATAAAGGAAACAAAAATCTTCACAAGTGGACCTATAAAAATATCATGATAAATGGAGAAAATATTGAAGTTGTCAAGAATTTCATTTTACTTGGATCCACAATCAATGCCCATGGAAGCAGCAGTCAAGAAATCAAAAGATGCATTGCATTAGGCAAATCTGCTGCAAAAGATCTCTTTAAAGTGTTAAAAAGCACAGATATCACTTTAAGGACTAAGATGTGCCTGACCCAAGCCCTGGTGTTTTCAGTTGCCTAATATGCATGTGCATATTAGGAATAACAAATAACAAATCTGATTCAAATAAGGAAAAACAAAGAAGAACTGATACCTTTGAATTATGGACTTGGCAAAGAATATCGAACGGACTGAGAGAACAAAAAATATGTCTTGGAAGAAGTACAGCCAGAATGCTCCTTAGAAGCAAGGATGGTGAGACTTCTCACATAATTTGGACATGTTATCAGGGGGGTCCAATCCCTAGAGAAGGACATCATGCTTGGTAAAGTGGAAGGTCAGTGAAAAAAGGGTAAGACCCTCAGCAAGATTGATTGACACTGTGGCTGCAACCATGGGCTCAAGCATAACAAGGATTCTGAGGATGGTGTAGAACTGAGTAGTGTTTTGTTCTGCTGTACATAGGGTCTCTATGAGTCAGAACCGACTGGACAGCACCTAACAACAATGCCATAAATGATGAGTATTTAGTATTATTCTGCTACTTCAAACACAATATAATGACAAAGAAACGGTGCATAAGTATTGTAATGTCAGAAACAAATGTGTCATTTGTACATAAGCTTTTGTAGGTGGAGAACCCTGAAACCACTGAATATGCAGCCCTGTGTGACTCCTACATTGATCCATTTCCGTAAATCCCCTAGGGCAGTTGTTCCCAAAGTTTAGTCTTGCTTGATGAGATTCAACTGGGGGTTTACTAAAACACAAATGGGTGGTATCCACCAACCCGCGGAATTTTGCACTCAGTAAATCGGAGGGGCAGGCCAAAGTTTTGCATTTCTAACAAGTTCCCAGGTAGTGCTGATGCTACTTGTCCAGGGTACACACTTTCAGAACCACTGTTACTGTCTGTGTCCCTGGTGCTTGGGCCTAATAAATGTTATTCCTTCACTGTTTACTTCTTCCACACACAGCCCTCACCAGGATACACTGGATTTCAGATAGCATCATGGAAGCCTTTGGATGCTGTGGCTCTTTTCTGCTCCAGTGATTTTCCCCAGAAAGTACAGGGAGATGCACCAAGCAGACAATGTCTAACTTACATGTCTAAAGGCCTGAGATGGTTTGCTTTAGGGGCACTGGGGGCTAATTTAAAGTTTCCAGGACTTCAGGGGATGAATTCTCAGAGAATCTTATTAAATAAATTTTTCTACTCTTCAAATTATTCAGCTCCTTTGGGGTAAAGAGAGAATAATAGAAAGGAAAGTTTCTGCCAGTTTGGTCTGCCTGAAGGTAGATGTGGAAAGAGGTGTATTTCTTTCTTCTTTCTCTAGCATGTTCAAACACTTAAGGTCAACAAGATCTTTCTCCTAGAGATTAAACAAGTTTCTTCATCTTCATTTAAGGTTGTCTCCCAGGACCCCACATGCCCCTTAGGGTATTGCTGTAACTCTTGCCTCTCTTTAACAAGGTTTGATTTCAAAGTTAGGAGTTTCTCCCTAAGAGATGTGCTCATGCTACAAGAACAGTCAGTAGCCTGACCCTCAAAATCCCATTGTGATAACAAGGAAATATATTTTGATAACCAATTTTGGGCAGGCTTATGGGTCACTTGGAGTCTACTATGCCATGAAAACTGAATAAGGTCCCTATTTCAAGAAAGAGAATATAGTCATTAGCAACTTTGCTAATGATAAATCGAGCAGTTTTAGGACTGGAAATGTCTCTTAGAATTTATTGAGGACATGAGGTCACTGCAGACCTCAGAGAGAGCGACTGTGATGAAGGCAGAAAGACTAACTCAATCTTTGCAATGATAAACCGATGTTTATCATCCTTCCTTAAATGTTGCTTTTCCTATTTTTCCTGACTCCTGGAATGCTAAGGCCATCACTTCTTGCACCTTTTAGATTAGTGGTTCTCAACCGGGGATATTTTGTACCCTAGGGGACAATTGGTAATGTATGGACAAATTTCTGATTGTCACAATTGAAGAGTAGAGTACTGGCATGTAGTGAACAGAGGCCAGGGATGCTGCTAAACATACTACAATGCACAGGCCAGTCCCCCACAACAATAAATTATCCAGCTCAAAATGACGGTGGTGCTGAGGTTGAGAAACCCCGGTCTAGACTGTTGAGGAATCATATTAAAACCATTATCTAAAACATCCCAGCCATTTTCCATTATTTTATAATGGTATTGAAAATATTATATAAAATAAATCTCACAATCTTTCTCCTTTATTTGGTGCTACTTAATTTTTTCCATATCATTTTCTGTAATTCTAATGTTTTTATTGGTTCTCATGTTTGTTTTCTTTCTCCCCCACTGTAATGTAAGCTATATAAGGACAGGAACCATTTTTTCCTCACAGCTTTGTCTCCAACACCAAAAATTGTGGATTCTCAATAAATATTTCCTCTATAAAATGAATGCATCAACAAATCTCCTGGAAGTGTAAGATTGAAAGAGATTGAAAATAAAACAAATAGGACAGAAATTCTCCCTACTCTAATTAAATGTTTACTAATACACTAATTTTTTCCAAATACTATTAGGAAGCAGTTCCAATAATAAGTACATTTTAGTTAACAAGTCCTACAGGAGAAATCCAGAACTGATTTTTTTTTTTTTATATTGTACTTCAGGTGAAGGCTTACAGAACAAATAGTTTCTCATGAAACAGTAGTACACATATTGTTTTCTGACATTGGTTAACAACCCCGCAACATGTCAACCCTCTAACTTTTCAACCTTTTTTTTGGTGAAAATACACATAGCCAAAATACACCATTTCAAAAATTTCTACATGCACAGTTCACTGACAATGACTACGCTCTTCCAGTTGTGCTGCTATTCTCACTTAAGATGAAGGCTTACAGAACAAAATAGTTTCTCATTTAACAGTTACTACACATGTTGCCCTATGACGATGGTTAACAATCTCACAACACATCAACAATATCCTTACTCAACCTTGGGTTCCCTATCACTAGCTTCCTTGTCCCCTTCTCCCTTCTGGCTCTTGTCACTGGACCTCTTGTCACTTGTACCTCATTAGTCCCATTTGGTTTTACGGGGCTGTCCATTCCCAGGATGAACGGTGAACCTCGGAGATAACTTCACCACCGAGCTAAAAGGGTGTCTGGGGGCCATAGCCTTGGGGTTTCTCCACTCTCCTTTAGACCAGTAAATCTGGTCTTTTTGTGGGAGTTAGAATTATGTTCTACATCCTTCTCCAGCTCTGTCCAGAACCCTCTGTTGTGATCCTGGTCAGAGCAGTCAGTGGTGGTAGCCATCTAGCTGTACTGGACTCAGTCTGGTGGAGGCCTTGGTAGCTGCAGACCATTAGTCCTTCAGACTAATCTTTTCCTTGTATCCTGTTCTCTTCGTTCTCCTTTGCTCCCAAAGGGATAAGGCCAGTGGAATATCTTAGATGGCTACTCAAAGGCTTTTAAGACCTGATACACTACTCACCAAGGTAGAATGTAGAACATGGTCTTTATAAACTGTGTTATGCCAATTGAGCTAGATGTTCCCCAAGACCATGGTTCCCACAACCCTTCACCCAGTAATTCAGTCCCTCAGGGAGTTTGGATGTGTCTATGGGGCTTCCATGACCTTTCCTTGTACAAGTTGTGCTACTTTCCCCAGTATTGTGTACTGTCTCACCCTTCACCCAAGATACCACTTATCTATTGCCTAGTTAGCATTCCCCCCCCCCCCATCCCTGGTAACCAACAAAGATTGTTACATTTTGTGTGTGAACTTTTTCATGGGTTTTTACAATAGAAGTCTCATACAATATTTGTCCTTTTGTGATTGACTTATTTCACTCAGCATAATGTCCTGCAGTTTCATCCACGTTATGAGATGCTTCACAGATTCATTGTTGATCTTTCTCATTGCATAGTACTCCATTGTGTGTATGTACCATAGTGTATTTATCCATTCATCTGTTGATGGGCATCTAGGTTGTTTCCATCATTTTGCTATTGTGAACAATGCTGCCATGAACATAGGTGTGCATATGTCTATTCAAGTGACAACTCTTATTTCTCTAGGATATATTCCTAAGAGTGGGATTGCTGGAACGAATGGTATGTCTATTTCTAGCTTTCTGAGGAAGCGCCATATCATTTTTGAAAATGGTTGTATCATTTTGCATTCCCACCAGCAATGCATAAGAGTTCCGATCTCCCCGCAGCCCCTCCAACATTTGTTATTTCCAGTGTTTTTGATTCGTGCCAGTAATGCCAGGGTGAGATGGTATCTCATTGTGGTTTTAATTTGCATTTCTCTAATGGCTAGTGATTGCGAGCATTTCCTCATGTGTCTGTTGGCCATTTGAATGTCTTCTTTGGTGAAGTATCTGTTCATTTCCTTTGCCCATTTTTTAATAGGATGATTTGTCTTTTTGATGTAGAGGTGTTGGATTTTCTTGTAGATTATGGAGATTAGACCTTTGTCTGACTTGTAGTGTCCAAAAATTTGTTCCCAGTTTGTATGTTCTCTTTTTACTCTTTTGGTGAAGTCTTTTGAAAAGAACAGGTGCTTGATTTTTAGAAGATCCCAGTTATCTAGCTTATCTATTGGGGTTTGTGTGTTGATGGTTATGGTTTATATCCTGTTAATGCCAGGTATTAAGGTCTGTAGTGTTGATTCTGTTTTTTCTTCTATGAACTTTATCGTTTTAGTCTTTATATTCAGGTCTTTGATCCATTTTGAAGTAGTTTTTGTATACGGCATGAGGTATGGGTCCTGTTTCATTTTTTTGCAGATGGATATCCAGTTTTGCCAGCACCATTTGTTAAAAAGACTTGTCTTTTCCCCATTTGATGGACTTTGGGCCCTTGTCGAAGATCAGGTGACTGTAGGTGGATGGATTTACGTCTGGGTTCTCAATTCTGTTCCATTGGTCAATGTATCTATCATTGTACCAGTACCAGGCTGTTTTGACTACTGTAGCTATATAGTAGGTTCTGAAGTCAGATAGTGTGAGTCCTCCAACTTTTTTCTTCTTCGGTAGTGCTTCACTTATTCAAGGCTTCTTCCCTTTCCATATAAAATTAATTATTAGTTTTTCCATTTCTACCTTGATGGCATTGCGGTCAGAGAAGATATTTTGAATTATCTCAACATTTTGGATCTTGTTGAGGATTGCTCTGTGGCCTAAGACATGGTCTCCTCTGGAGAATGTTCCATGTGCACTGGAAAAGAATGTGTACTTTGCAGCAGTTGGATGGAGTGTTCTATATATATCTATGAGGTCAATCTGGCTGATTGTGCCCTTTAGGTCTTCTGTATCTTTGCTGAGTTTCTCCTTAGTTGTTCTGTCCTTTACTGAGAGTGGTGTGTTGAAGTCTCCTATTATTATTGTGGAACTGTCAATTTCTCTTTTCAGTGTTGTAAGAGTTTGTTTTATGTATTTTGGAGCCCTGTCATTGGGTGTGTAGATGTTCATTATGGTTATGTCTTCATGATAGATCATCCTCTTAATCATTATACAGCGTCCTTCTTTGTTTTTTATGGTAGATTTTGTTTTAAAGCCTTTTTTTTCTGAGATTAGAATTGCCACTCCTGCTCTTTTTTGGTAGTTGTTAGCTTGATGTATTTTTTTCCAACCTTTGACTTTTAATAAATTCACATCTTTGTTTCTAAGGTGTGTCTCTTGTAGACAGCATATTGATGGATCCTGTTTTCTTATCCATTCTGTAACTCTCTGTCTCTTTATGGGTGCATTAAGTCCATCTACATTCAGTGTAATTATTGATAGATGTGAGTTTGTTGCTGTCATTTTGTAGTGCTTTTTTTGTGGTGCTGAAGTTTTCGTTGTTCTTCTTACTCTCTTGTGCTGAGTTACTTTAGTTTGTGGATTTTTTTTTCATTTCTTTTGTTTTTGTACGTTTTGTTTTGCTGAGACTTTATGTTTTTCCTCTTTTTTTATGAGTATGTTTGTTAACTTTCTTTGTGGTTACCATGAATTTTACCCTTATCTTTCTAAGTTTGAAGCAGTCTACCATTGCTTGGTATCGGCTTGCCTTCCTCTCCATTAAAAGGTTCTATACCTATGCCGTTTTTTCCCTCTTTTATTGTTTTGATGTTGTTGTCATTTACTGATTAACTGCTATGATTCCCTGTTGTATTTCTTTTGGTTTTGGATAGTCCTCGAGAGTTCATTTCCTAGATTGGTATCTGGCTGATACGATCCTGCATCCTAGGTTCTCCCTGTGAGCTGAAGCTGTTTGTCCTCAGATCGAAGAATTCACTTTAATAATTCTTGTAAGTTTGGTTTGACTTTTACATATTCCCTTAATTTCTGTTTATCTGAAAATGACCGAATTTCACCATCAAATTTGAACGAGAGTTTTGCAGGATATATTATTCTTGGCTGGCAATTGTTTTCTTTCAAGCTTTTATGTATGTCATCCCATTGCCTTCTTGCCTGCATGGCTTCTGCCAAATAATCTGAGCTTAGTCTTATTGTTTCTCCTCTGTATGTGACTTCTTGTTTTTCACGAGCTGCTCTCAGGATTCTTTCTTTGTCTTTGGTTTTGGCAAGTGTGATTATGATATGCCTTGTCGAATTTCTTTGGGGGTCTCTCCTATATGGGGTTCGTTGAGCTTCTTGGATGGCCAGCTTTTCATGTTTCATGATATTGGGGAAGTTTTCTGTCAGCAGTTCTTCAATGATCCTCTCTGTGTTTTCTGTTTTCTTCCCCATTCTGGAATTCCAATCACGCGAAAATTTTTTGTTTTGATTGTATCCCACATAACTCTCAGGGTCTCTTCATTTTTGTTTGTTCTTTTTTCTGAGTTTTCCCGAAACACAGTTGTATCCAAGTGTTTGTCTTCAATTCCACTGATCCTGTCTTCCACCATTTCAAATATAGTTCTCAGCCCTTCTATGACACCGTCCATTTCTGAAATATTTTTTTTTATCTTTTGGATTTCTAATTGTTGTCTTTTATAATTTCTAGTTGTGAATTTATTTTGGCATTTTTGTTCCTGCATTATTTTCCTGAATTCTTCCAATTTTCTGTCTGTATTTTCCATGAATTTGTCTATTTTTTCCTCATGTTTGTCAGCTTTTTGCCTCAGCTCTTGAAGAATTCTGCATATTAGAGATATGAATTCCCTAACAGGTAGTTCTAGTGCATTTTCTTCCACTGGAAAGTCATCTGGTGTTTTATTTAGGATGCCTACTGGAACCATCCTGTCTGGTTTTTGTAAATGTTTTGATATTGTCTGCTGTCTTCATGGCATTCAGTAGTTATTTTTCTCATTTATTGATTGTAGATTTGTTTAGTCCCTTTTTTTCAAAAAAAATTTGACAATGACCAGACGGACTGTGTGTTCTTTGTTGTTTGCTTGTCTGTGGGCACAATACTTTTCACCTTCTTCTCCAATTGGCAGGGTCAGTCACTCAGATATGGTACAGCAGGGCAGGTCTAGCTGAGGAGTTACTGGAATGGGTTGTTTGTGACACTTAGTACAGCCACCAGGGTGGGGTGGTAATCAGTGCTGGGCATATTCCAGTAGGCAATGCCTGTGCTGCTTGGTGGTGTGATGTTAAGCGCACGGTGCAGGTAGGCAGGATGTAGTGGGGAGATTGTTATGTGTGGAGCTAAGATGGATATGGGAGAGCGGAGAGAGGAACGGCAGCCAAAAACATACAAATGAATAAAAAAGAATGCTAGGGGAGCTTGCTGTTTGAGTGGAGAGATGAGAGACTATGAAATGGAGAAAAAAGAAAGGGGAAAAGTAAGAAAAGAAAATAATGAATAAATTAAAATCGGAAAGGTTACAGAACCGCAAAGTTTCCAGAGATGCCACTGGTGCAGCTATGAGGTCTGGGGAAGTCGCTGTCAGGTGTTGCAGTACAGCCTGGCTAGAAGGCACAGAGGTATACAAAGCCAGGTATTCAGGGAACAGCAACAGAAGGAAGATATATAGAGACAAGAAACTGAATAATGAAGAAAGACAAAAGGGGGAAAATAGGGAAAACAAAACAAAACAAATTAAAAAAGAACAACAAATCCCCCCCAAAAAACAGGAAAAAAAAAAATGAAAAAAGAAATGGTCTCAGGGATCCCTCTGCACATCTGTGCAAGCCGAGGAGGTAGTCTCCTTGCCACGCAGCACCGCCTGGCCAGAAAGGGCTCCCAACTCAAGAAAAGGAAAAGAAAACAAACAAACAATTCAAAACAACAAACGAACAAAAGCCCCGGGATCCCACCAGCGCAGCAGCCCAGACCGGGAAGAAGCTCCACACTCGAACAGAGCTCTACAGCCCCTCAGGAAGAAGCAAAGATGGTGCACGGAGCCAGGTATTTGAGAAAAAGCAGGGGGAGGTGGTAAGAGGTAAGGAAGAAATCAAAAGAAGCAGAGAAAAAAGCAACACCAGCAGCCAACAAATGGCACTCAGAGAGCCTGCTAGTGCGGTCTGGTGGAATCCAAGCAGCTGGTGTTTCCCAGACAAGAGATTGTGGCTGCGGGAAGCAGAGGAGGCCGAGTGTGGGTGAAGAAGAGTGGGGGGTGGGAAAGCATATATCAGAAACTACCGGTTGTTTTGTCTCCTGCTGAAAGCTCTGTGAAGCTGCTTTCTCGTACCCCCTGTTTGCTGGTCTCCAATAGGAGTCCAAGATGGCAGATCCACACTGCTTTAGCTGGTAGGGGACCTCTGCATGAATCTCTCCTTGCTGTCCATTTTCTGTCAGTTTTCTCACCCCATTTGGTGCTTGGCTGAGTTCTTTATCTCTTCATTTGATGCTTTAGGGTTCAGGATTGTTGTTTTCTCTGTTTGGCTTAGTTTTTCAGATCTTTGCTGTGGAGGGACGGCGTGGTGCTTCTGCCTAGAGCGTCATTTTTCTCAGCATAACAAAGAGGCCTTTTGGTGTATTTTAGAGATTTCTTGTTCTACTTCTCCAGAGCTATTTATCCATGAACAGCAAGAGTTATAGGAGATAGCACAAACACTTCCTTGCTGAGCTAAAATAAAGTCCAATACAATTCGGTTGTCCAATACTACCTTTCCAAAAACTCTAAAGATTCTTGTTGTGCAGCCATTCCAACAGCAACATTATCAACAATTTGTGCCATAGTGGCACATATATTATGAATGGACATTTCTAATTATACAATAACAAACCATGGTATAGTAGCAAGTAGGAAAGATCATCCCCATCCTGAGTAATCAGCTAAGGGATTTCCTGAAAAATAATGTCTCTTATCTGTCTGGATACTAATTCTGAATCACTGTCCCATAGTAAGCATAGTTGCCATTAAGTCGATTCTGACTCAAAGCAACCCTATAGGACAGAGTAGAACTGCCCCATAGGGTTTCCAAGGAGCTGCTGGTGGATTCAACCTGCAGACCTTTTGGTTAGCAGCCGATCTCTTAACCACTTGGTCACAAGGGCTCCAGTAAAATTAGGTGTTAGTTTTTAATCTAAAACGAGAATATAAACAGGATCTGTGTGATCCTTCCTGAATTGTGCAGCAGAGTGACATACCCAACATACTGTTAAATTGCTGGCTCTGGCAACTGATTTAGCTAACTTGATAAAAGCATTTTCTCTCCTATTATCTGTGCTGACTATAACAAACAAAAAGAGAAATCCTATTATAAACTTCATAATGAAAAGGTGAATTAAATAATATCCCCCAACGAGTCTGTCAGTTTGTCTTGCTGTGGGGGCTTGCAGGTTGCTGTGATGCTGGATGCTATGCCATCAGTATTCAAATACCAGCAGGGTCACCTACGGTGGACAGGTTTCAGCTGAGCTACCAGACTAAGACAAACTAGGAAGAAGGACCTGGCAGTTTACTTCTGAAAACAATTAATCAATGGAAACTTTGTGAATAGAAGCAGAACATTGTCTGATATAGTGCCAGAAGATGATCCCTCAGGTTGGAAGGCACTCAAAAGATGACTGGGAAAGAACCATCTCCTCAAAGTAGAGTGCACTTTAATGACATGGATGGAATCAGGCTTTCAGGACCTTCATTTGCTGATGTGGCATGACTCAAAATGAGAAGAAACAGCTGCAAACATCTATTAATAATAGGAAGGTGGAATGTAGGAAGTATGAATCTAGGAAAATTGGAAATCGTCAAAAATGAAATGGAACACATAAACATCAACATCCTATACATTAGTGAGCTGAAATGGTATTGGCTGTTTTGAATCAGACAACATGTGGTCTACTATGCTGGGAATGACAAATTTGCTGCAAAAGACCTCTTTATAGCGTTAAAAAGCAAAGCTGTCAGTTTAAGGACTAAGGTGCGCCTGACCCAAGGGATGGTGTTTTCAATTGCCTCTTACGCATGGGAAGCTGGGCAATGAATATGGAAGCCCAAAGAAGAATTGACGCCTTTGAATTATGGTGTTTGCTAAGAATATTGAACATACCACGGACTGCCAGAAGAGCAAACAAATCTGCTTTTGAAGAAGTACAGTCAGAATGCTCTTAGAAACAAGGATGGTGAGACTTCCTCTCACATAATTTGACATGCTATCAGGGGGGATCAGTCCCTGGAGAAGGACACTATTCTTGGTAAAGTAGAAGGTCAGCAAAAAAGAGGAAGACCCTCGACAAGATGGATTGACACAGTGGCTGCAACAAAGAGCTCAAGCATAACAAAGACCGTAAAGATGGTGCAAGATGAGGCAGTGTTTTGCTCTTTTGTCCATAGGGTTGCTACGATGGCACCTAACAACAACAACAAATTAAACAGTATAGTAAAGTAAAAAGGAACTTAAAGGAGCATAAAATATGTTTTCTCTTCTAGTTATTCACCAAGAAACGAATTCAAGTAGTTAAAAAAAATTTTTTTTTCAAAAAGTTTGTAAGTATTCAACTATTTCAATAATTGGTATAAGAAATAAGTAAATTGGTATAATAAATAAGAAATAAAAAGTAAAATTTCTGGGTTTAAAGATATTCAATGATTACTACAGTGAAATATATATATAATAATTCTACAACAATTCTGAACATGGTGCAGGACCAGCCAGTGTTTCGTTCCGTGGTATATAGGGTTGTCTTGAGTCAGAGCAAACTCGATGGCACCTAACAACAACAAGTGAATAAAAATAATCAAGAATCAAGATTATCGAAATGCCAACAGTTAACAACCAGAGTTCACAGATTTTCAGCCACCCACATGTGATCTTGCACTGAGGCTTTGGGGTCAGTTGTTTCTTTGAAGCTGATGATTTCCAATCAAAATCGCTGACATGCTGTTTCTATCTGCATTTCAAATCTCCGGCTGTTTGTCAAATCCAGGCTGTTTCTTTGGCTTTCTTTAACTGTGATGAATGAATCCAAGGGTTAATTCCTTCTGGTTTTGCTGCACAAGGAATAGTTAAAAGGACAAGATAGAGTCCCCTCCAACAAAGTTCTAATGAGTCTTTTAGCTGATGTCTTTTCCAATAAACATAATCTCCTGAATTAATGTTAATTAACGCGGGAGGGGGAGTCAGATTTCTATCAAATTCCTCTTTAACTTGTAAGAGATATTTCTTAGGGTACCGCATTAAAGAATGACAATATTTTAATCATTCAGGTTGTACTAAATTAGAATCAGTAGAGGCAATGTAGGGAAGGATCATAGGCCTTCGGGTAATTATTTCCTAAGGAGTAAGTTTATGAGACCCAAAAGGAGTACTTCTTAAGTTTAGAAGGGCTAAAGGGAGAACTTTAGTCCAGGACAACCCTCATAATTCAGAAAGTTTAGCAAGTTTAGTTTTCATTATACCAGTAGTTCTTTCCACAAGATCGGAGGACAGTGGGTGGTAGGGGCACTGCAATCTCCGGTGTGAAACTCAGCACAATTCTTGAATAATTTGTCATTAATGTGAGTTCTCCTTTCACTGCAAAGTATCTTGGGTGCTCCCCAAGTGGGCATTATGTTTTCAAGAAGCTTCTTTGCCACAAAAGGGGCAAATAAATGCTTCCATCCAGTGTGAAAATCTACAAATCATTACTAACACATATTTGTAACCACTCAAAGGTGTGAGGTAGAGAAAGTCCAACTGCCATTCAAGCACATGTCCAGAAGACAAAAGATATTGTCCAGAGGAAGTCTTAATATGTTTTCCAGGAATATATCCAGGACAAATAGAACAGCGAGAGTCACATGCTTGGCTGCTTCCGAAAATTTTCCCCACCAGTATTTCTTTAAAACTTCAGTCATTTTCTCTCTCCCTAGATGAGTATTCTCATGTTGAGTTCTCATCATAGGGGCATGCAAAAATTTAGGAAGAACAATTTTGGCATTACCTCCTAAGCGTAGCTTAGTGTCAGGGTCTTGATAACAGCCTGACTTTTTCCATGCTTCAACTTCTTTAGACTGAGCCAATTTCTGATGTTTCAAAAGCTGCTATTTGGTGGGCTCAAATGTATCAATTATTTCATGTGAACAACTCTCCATAGATTCTTTCAATAGCCTCTCTGTGCCTTCTGCTATTACAGGGGCAATAATAATTCTGGAAGCAGACTTTTTTTGCAGCTGCAGCTGCCAAATTATTTCCTATAATTTCTTCAATTTGGGGCATTCCTTTTAGCTGGTGTGCTTGTATTTTAACTAGGGCAATTTCAGAAGGGAGCAGCAAGGCATCTAATAAGCCTACTACTGTTGTTGTTGTCAGGTGCTGTTGAGTCAGTTCCAACTCATAGCGACCTTATATACAACAGGATGAAACACTGTCCAGTCCTGAACCATCCTCACAAACATTGTTATGCTTGAGACAATCATTGCAGCCAATGTGTCAATTCATCTTTTTGAAGGTATTCCTCTTTTTTGCTGACCCTCTAATTTACCAAGCAAGATTTCCTTCTCCAGGACTGGTCTCTTTTGATGATATGTCCAAAGTATGTGAGACTAAGTCTAGCCATTCTGGCTTCCAAGGAGTATTCCAGCTGTACTTCTTCCAAGACAGATCTGTTCATTCTTCTGGCAGTTCATGGTATATTCAATATTCTTTGCTAACACCATAATCCAAAGGTGTTAATTCTTCTTTGGTCTTTCTTATTCACTGTCCAGCTTTCACATGCATATAAGACAACTGAAAATACCATAGCTTGGGTCAGCTCCATTTGATTTCCTGACTGCTGCTCCCATGGGCGTTGATTGTGGGTTCAAGTAAAATGAAGTCCTTGACAACTTCAATCTTTTCTCCGTTTATCTTGATGTTTCTTATTGGTGCAGTTGTGAGGATTTTTGTTTTATTTAAGTTGAAGTGCAATCCATATTGAAAGCTCTACTCTTTGATCTTCATCAGTATGTCCTTCAAGTCCTCTTCATTTTCAGCAAGCAAGGTTGTGTCATCTGCATATCATGGATTGTATGTGTCTTCCTCCAGTCCTGATGATGCATACTTCTTCATATAGTCCAGCTTCCTGTATTATTTGTTCAGCATATAGATTGAATAGGTATGGTGAAAGGATATAACCCCGACCCACACCTTTCCTGACTTTAAACCATGCAGTAGCCCCTTTTCTGTTAGAACGACTGCCTCTTATTGCATGTACAGATTCCTCATGAGCACAATTAAGTGTTCTGGAATTCCCATTCTTTGCAATGTTATCCATAATTTGTTATGATCCACACAGTTGAATGACTTTGCATAGTCAATAAAACACAAGTAAACATCTTTCTGGTATTCTCTGCTTTCAGCCAGGAACCATCTGACATCAGCAATGATATTCCTGGTTCCACGTCCTCTTCTGAATTCGGCCTGAATTTCTGGCAGTTTCCTGTCAATATACTGCTACAGCTGATTTTGAATGATCTTCAGCAAATATTAATGATATTATTCTCTGATTTCCACATTCGGTTGGATTATCTTTCTTGGGAATAGGCATAAATATGGATCTCTTCCAGTCGGTTGACCAGGTAGCTGTCTTCCAAATGTCTTGGCATAGATGACTGAGCACTTTCAGCACTGCATCCATTTGTTGAAACATCTTAATTGGTATTCCATCAATTCCTGGAGCTTTGTTTTTAGCCAGTGCCTTCAGTACAGCTTGGACTTCTTCCTTCAGTACCATCCGTTCCTGATCATATGCTACCTCTTGAAATGGTTAACCTCAACCAAGTCTTTTTGGTATAATGACTCTGTGTATTCCTTCCATCTTCTTTTGATACTTCCTGTGTTGTTTAATATTTTCCCCCATAGAATCCTTCACTTTTGCCACTTGAGGCTTGAATTTTTTTCTTCAGTTCCTTCAGCTTGAGAAATGCCAAGCATATTCTTCTCTTTTGGTTTTCTAACTCCAGCTCTTTGCACATGTCATTATGATACTTTACTTTGTCTTCTCGAGCTGTCCTTTGAAATCTTCCGTTCAGTTCTTTTACTTCATAATTTCTTCTTTTGGTTTAGATACTAGACATTCAAGAGCAATTTTCAGTGTCTCTTCTGACGTCCATTTTTGTCTAGGACTTTACAGCTTGGACTTTGTCCTTCTGTACCATTGGTTTTTGATCATATGCTGTCTCCTCAAATAGTTGAACATTCACCAATTATTTTTGGTATGATGACTCTGTATAGTCCTTCCATCTTCTTTTGATGCTTTCTGCATCATTCAATATTTTCCCCATAAAATCCTTCACTACTGCATCTCAAGGCTTGATTTTTTTCTTCAGATCTTTCAGCTTGAGGAATGCCGAACATATTCTTCCCGTTTGGTTTTCTAACTCCAGCTCTTTTCCTTTCTTCATGATGTCCTTAATGTCATTCTACAACTTGTCTGGTCTTCCGTGATTAGTGTTCATTGTGTCAAATCTGTTCTTGAGATGATCTTTAAATACAGGTGGGATATACTCAAGGTTTTATTTTGGCTCTCCTGGACTTGCTCTAATTTATTCAGCTTCAACATCAATTTGCATTGGAGTAGTTGGTGGTCTGTTCCACAGTTGGTCCCTGGCCTTGTTCTAACTGATGATATTGAGCTTCTCCATCAATTCTTTCCACAGATTTAATTGATTAGAATCCTCTGTATTATAGCTGGTGAGGTCTATGTGTATAGTCACAGTTTATGTTGTTGAAAAAAAGCATCTGCAATGAAGAAGTCGGTGGTGTGCCAATATTCTACCATGCAATCTCTGGTGTCATCAACTTGGAAGTCTTCTACGGAGTTAAGAGTGATTGGTACAGGTGGAGAATGAAACAGTGCTTGTTATTTACTTGTAACTCCCACTATAATTGAAGTCTTTTTACTCTGGAGGAAGAACTTTTTAATCAAGTGGGATTTATCACAGATAAGATATCTCCAAATCAGTTAAAAACTTAAAAGTTTCTCCATTAATATACATATTTGATTCTCCTTGAGAATTTAGAGTTACCATAGGAAAAGACCCTGTTTTGTCCCCAGAACCCTTTCATTCTCAATCAGGGGGAGGGAGAGTAGTTGAGGTGGAAAATTTCTGTTTATTCTTGAACATAAAACATTCACTTTTCCAGTGGCCAGGGCTTTTACAATAATTGCTGGGACTAGTTTTTGTATGCCTATTGGAGGGTTCAAACCCATTTTTCTGAGTAGGCCCATGTAACTGTTGTAACTGGAAGGCCATCAACTTATTTAAATTGTTGTTTTGAGCAGTCTGTTTTGTTTCTAAAGTCTGAACAAACTTATGGGCTAAAGTAGGTAATTCCTCAATGAAAGCTGCTTTCCAATCTAAACTATGTCCTTAACTAAAGCTGAAATTTTAGGCTTAAGGCTAGAAATAAATACTTCATTAAAAGCTCCTTTCTTCCTCTTATCTGTTGGATTCAACCCAGAATGTTCTGAAACTCCTGACATAATCTAAATTGATAATG
Source organism: Dugong dugon (assembly GCA_030035585.1). Lineage (NCBI taxonomy): Eukaryota > Metazoa > Chordata > Mammalia > Sirenia > Dugongidae > Dugong > Dugong dugon. Next base: position 12,589,231 of record CM057462.1, on the reverse strand, counting down.
ATAAACACTTTCATCTCTGTGTTGTGTACAAGAATGGACTTTTGTCCTGTCTATTTTGGGGGGGGGGACCCTTAAGGATTGTGTCGTGCAGCTCATTGGCTTTGTCTTTAGCTTCTTTGAGAAGGACATTAGCCATTTTGCCTGTATCTAAAGCTAAATCATTTTAGGGATCTTTCCATTCAACACATTCTAACCATAATTTTGTGTCCCCAGGGCCAACTAACATATGGATTAATTGACATAAATCAGCCTATCCAGGCTGATAAGCATTATGAAAGACTCTGAATTCTTTAGCAAATCTATGAGGAGCCTCATGTCAATTTGGGAAATCTTTGGCAATACAATGCAGTTCTATATGCGTCCAAGGAACAAAAGTAATAACAGGATTCTTTGGATTTTCTCTAGTGCCTACTCCAGGTTCTGCAGGGAGAATTTTAAAAGACATTTAAATGATAGGTTCCAAACTTTTTGTCCTTGATCTGTCTAGCTTAGGGCTCTTTGATACCACATTCTCTGAATTATAAATTTCATGAATAGGATCTACCATCTTTGAATCTTTTAGTAGATTCTCTTGAAAACAAAGGAAGCTCAGGCAGAGAATTCTCAGTAGGACAAGGAAGCAGAGGACGATATAGAGAAGAGGTTGTTGGCAGAGGGCAGAGGGAGCTACAGTGAGGGGTGTAAATACAACAGAACTCTGGCTAGCTAATTCCTTTTTCTTCTTAGTTAATTCACAAACTGAATTCTGCAATTCTTTATTCTGTACGGTAAATTTAAATACAGAATTCTGCAAAGAAGATACTATGCTCTGTTGGCGGCATTTTCCTGTTTCAAATTGCTAGTCAGAAAAAATGTCCCCTTGCAATTTTTTATCCAGGCCCTTCTCTATTCTAATTCACTGTGCAGATGATTCAATCTCACAAGTTCAAAAGTTCCATACTTTGGCCATTCATACAAACTGCCTTTAGTAAAGTCATGTCAAGTAGACATAAATAAGCAAGAGGAAGAACCATAATGCCTACTTACATAATGAGCTAGAGTTTTTGGAGGAAACTCCATCTTGCTCTTTGAATTGGCATTCCCCATAATTCCATAGGCAGTGTAAATTAACTTTGGAAGCTTTTCAAACAAAAAGTCAGAGCTCTCAGCTTCCCAGAACTGGCTAATTTCTTTAAAAAGAGCGTCATAGAGTTTGGAAACATGGCTTCCCATGGTTCTGAGGTCCTTAAGAAATGACCCTGAGGTATCTGAAACAAAAGGAACTTATGTTCCACTCAGAAGACACAGAGAAGAGAAAACAAATCTTCCAATAAAGTCAGGAAGACTCTATGCAAAGTGTGCAGGTTCAGACCCAAGAGATGTTTACCTGGGTCAATTCTGGGATCCTGCAAGAAGGAGACAGTTTCAATAGGCCTTCCTGGCACCAGAAGCTCTGATTTGCTTGCTACCCCAGATGCTACAGGGGCAAAATCCTTTGATTCCATAACCAAACACTCCAAGGGACAGAGTAGCAAGAGTTGGGGTATGCAGACCATGGTTTCAGGGGACATCTAGGTCAATTTGCATAACAAAGTTTATTAAGAAAAGTTCTACATCCTACTTTGGTAAGTGGCATCTGGAATCTTAAAAGCTTGCAATCAGCCATCTAAGATGCATCAATTGGTCCCAACCCACCTGGAGCAAAGGAGAATGAAGAACACCAAAGACACAGGAAAATATTAGCTCAAGAGAAAAAAGGGCCACATAAACCAGAGACTCCATCAGCCTGAGACAAGAAGAACTAGATGGTGCCCAGCTGCCACCAATGACCGCCCTGACTGGGAACACAACAGACACTCCCTGTCAGAGAAGGAGAAAAGTGTGGTACAGAACTCAAATTCACATAAAAGTGCCAGAGTAATTAGTCTGACTGAGACTGGAGGAACCCTCAAACTGGCCCCTGAACGCTCTGTTAACCCAGAACTAAAACCATTCCCGAGGCCAACTCTTCAGACAAAGATTAGACTAGACTATAAAACAAAATAATACTTGTGAGGAGTGTGCTTCTTAGTTCAAACACACACACAAGACTGAACGGGTCGCTCCTGTCCAGAAGATGAGAAGGCAGAGTGTGCTATCACATTATAGGGATTGCAACTAGTGTCACATAACAATTTGTGTATAAATTGTTGTATGAGAAATTAACTTGAGCTGTAAACTTTCATCTAAAGCACAATTAAAAAGAAAAAATCCTTTGTGTCCCTGCATGGTGTCACCAGGTAATGTCCTTGTGAAGTCTCTGGACCAACACTCCAATTTGTTATTTAAACAAATTAAATTTATTGAAGGAATGAACCATGGGACAGCATGTATTCAGTTTGTTTGTAATGGTATGCTATGCCTTAAGGGCAAAACAAAGAGATATTCAACAAGTAGAGTGAGTACAGATAACAACTTCACATCAAAGCAATGGCGGGAAAGGAGGTGAGATTAGAAGGGCGTCAATTAACTGAGAAACTTTCCTTACATCACTTTCTAGTCTACCACAAATCTGTCATACTTGGTACAGTTTAACTAAGGCAGTAGTTCTAAAACGAAATTGGTGATATGGAAGTTAGCGATATATTTACAGTGTTGTTCTAATTCTCTTTCCTTATTGATCTTCTTTCTTGATATTCTGTCTATTATTGAGAGTGGTGTTTTGAAGCCTCCAACTATTATTTTAGAACTATTTCTCATTTAGGGTCTCTCAGTATTTGCTTCAGATTTATTTTGGGGCTCTTTTGGTAGGTGCAGGTATGTTTATAATTGTTATATATTCTTGATAATTGACCATGTTACCATTATATAATCCTTTCTTTGTCTCTCATCAGATTTTGTAAATGGATTAGATCTCCAGTACAAACACAAAGATAAACAGAATGGATTAAGGAACAAAAAACAAAAACAAACAAAGCTTCAAAAGAAAATCTGATGCAACAACATGCTGTAAATGACACTCACTTTAGATTTCAGAACACAAATAAGTTGAATAAATGCTCCATGTAAATTGTAACCAGAAGAGAGATGTAGTTTCTATGCTAATATTAGAAAGAATAGATTGTAAGTCAAAAACCATTACATGAGACAAAGAAGGACATGAAATAATGGTAAAAGGGCCAATTCACTAAGAAAATACAACAATTATAAACATTTAAGCACCTAACAACAGAGTATGAAAATATATGAAGTAAACATTGACAGAATTGAAGGGAAAAATGGAAATCTCTTCAATAATATTTGGAGATTTAAATATACAATTTTCAATAATGATTAGAACATCTAGACAAAAAAAGGTAAGGAAATAGAGAACTTGACAACGTTATAAAGCAACTAGATCTAAAAGATATTAATAGAAAATGGCATCCTTGCCCATGCCTTTTGGCAAAAATTAAGGGGGAAATAAATGTTATAGAATAAACATCCACTAATTTTCAGACTCAACAGCAAAATGGGAAACCTGGCTTAGAAAAATGAAGAAAGTCAAAGGAACACGGGCAATGAGGTCTCATCCTATGCAGTCTCACATAACCTTGATGCTTCCATAGTTAATTTACTTCAGGCTGTACCATAGGGTTTTCCCAAGATACTAGTTCAGCAGCACTATAGTGGAAGATAACAAGATGGTACAAAAGGGAACAAGTTGGTATAAAAAGGAATTAAAAAATACTCTTATAATTCAACAACCATATCCAAACAACCTAATGGGCAAAGCATGTGAATAGATATTTCTTTAAAAGAGATATACAAAAGGTCAGGAAGCACATGAAAGATGCTAAACATCATTAGTCATGAAGGAAATTCAAATCAAACCACAATGAGATACCACTTCACTTCTATAAGGATGACTTTAATAATAACAACAAAGACAAAATAATGGTGTTGGTGAGGATGTGGAGTTAAATCTGGTGGCAAAATAAAGTGGAAGAAGAACTCTCCCTTGAGGAATTAAGACCTATAAACCTGAAGAGACCAGAGTTGAGGAAATCTGAAGCACAAACTCCCCAAGCAGTTAGTTGGGAGTGACATTATGTTGGGCCAGTTATACTTCCACCTCTTGAATTCTGGACACAGATATTCTACACATTGAGGATACAGAACGTTATGATTGTCACTGATTTACAGTATATACTAAACCAAACCCAAAACCTTGCTGTCAAGTCGACTCCAACTCATACGGACACTATAAAAAAGAGTAGAACTGTTCCATAGGATTTCCAAGGCTGTAATCTTTACAGAAACAGACTGCCACATCTTTCTCCTGCAGAGCGGCTGCTGGGTTCTAATCACTAACCTTTTGGTCAGCAGCTGAGCTCTTAACCACTGTGCCACCAGGGCTCCTTCAGTGTATACTGCATCTTGCAAATTATGTAGCCGTAACTGTCTGTGTATTAAAATGTTGCACTTTATGATTCCCTTTGAAATTAATCATCTTCCTGTATCTTCCACTAATTAAAAATTTCTTCATACTCCCTAGTCAGTTTAGTCTATGCTTTATCCCTTTCTCCCAGTTCCTGACAAACTTTTCTCATTTATATTCCCTCTATAGTCAATCACTCTTCAACCACCCCACCTGAATTATTTCTGTCCCTACCCCTTTATTTAGAGAGCCAAGAAATAAATGGAGTCCTCTCTAAGATCAACAAGTCCTTCATGTACTAAGTGTGTGTCAAGGGATTTTTTCAGTCTTGTCTTATTAGTTCTTTACAGCATTAAAATTATTGACCAGTTTCCATTTCTTCAGACAGGACTTCTTTGCCTCCATAAGCTTGAAGACACCAAGTGACCCATAAAAACTCCAAATATTCTTTATGGCAAACACTTGCAAGGGTGGAATTTCACCCCAGGAGAGATGGTTCCTAGGTTTGGTTCCTTGTAGAATTTTAACTTTCCTTAGGGGACAGCTTGTCGCTTTAAAATCAAACTAAAGATAGAAGAATTTCTCCTTGGAGGAAGTGAATCCATCTCACCTCCCTCCTCCCCGCCCCAAAGCTGGCTACAAAGAGACAAAATTGGCAGAAAAATTTCCGTTTTATTTTCTTTGTGCCCAAGGGAGCTGAATTGTTCAGAGAGTGGAAAGACAATAGAACAATTTATTTAATGATGAACTCTGAGATTCAGCCCCAGAGACTCTGGAAACTTTAAACATGTCCTCATTGCCCCTCACCCTGTAAATATTTGATTCCAGCCTTGGTGAAAACCAAATTCGGCTTCCCAGAGACTATGGAGAAGAGAAACAGCTTCAGTGATATCATCAGAAAGAGTTAGAGTGTCCCATTCAAGGCTGGTGGAGTAAGAAGGAAAAGAGGAAAAAAAGTGGGCACTGGGCTTCATCTCTCTGGTAAGGACACTGAAACTTCCCATATTTGTTTAGGAAGGTGAATTTCCTGTGCATTGAAAGATCTTAGTTTCCATTGCAGCCAGTCTTTTCCAGCTATCGTTCTGTTCCTTTGTCTTTCTGGAATCTAGAGATCTCTCTAAGAAGAGACTTGGAAATGGCCATTTCTTGCATGTGTAATTTACCAGAGAACCTCTGACTCAACCAGTTTTGACATTTTGTCTTATCTCTCTCATCAAACATCACTTCTCCACTCTCTTTTATAAATTGTAGATTGTTGTCAGATTGTCCTATATCCAGTAATTTATCCATTACTTACTTGACAGACATCTGTTATAAAAGGAGGTATTATCTATTTTGTTCCTAATGTAACTGAGTTTTTCTATATATTCCCTGTTTTTACTCCCTAATTTTCTAAATATTTCTTTAATATCCAGCCAACCTACTGATAACACTTAAAAGTTCTATTTTTATGCTATTTCTCCTTAGTGTCCACAATATCATCTACAAATAGAATAATTATTTCTGAGGTTTTAGTACTCAGACTCATTTTCTTTTCTCAACTTAAATGTTCAGGAAATGACTTAAGTGGCATTAGATTGCCTCAGTTTATTCATGAATTTAGCACAAGTACTCAGTGTTTTAATGTAGATTATCCTTTTGGCAGTGGATTTAAAATAACCATTCTATATTGGGATAAGGCAATGGTTGGCAAACAAAGTCACAATCCCTGACTCACTGGTAAACATAAAATTACCCATGTAAGAAGCACATTAAGGAATAGTACTGGATGCTCTCTTTGTGGGCTACACAAGCTCTGCCCTTTGTTGTCCTCATCCCTCTGCTCTCCATCTTACTGGTCTCTCAAACCCCTTCCATTACCAAGCTCAGTGCCCCACAGGGATCCAAGCCTTCTGTTCTGTCAGTCTATTGTGCTTGTCCTTTCCTTACTTCCCCTGACTGACAATTACCTATTTTTCCTCTATCAGCTCAAATAATCCTCTTTCAGATAAGCCTTTCCTATTCATCTGCCCAGACTAAATTATATATCCTCAATGATTTTTTCTCTTTTTAGTTAATTTCCATTCTTTATGCACGGACAATACTATTTTTCTTTTATGTAAAAGGTAAACATTTATTTTGAAATCTTAAGTTTGACTTTTCTTTTTATCATACTTTAGGTGAAGGTTTATTTAAGCTATCAGTACACTTATTGTTTTGTGACATTGTTTGCCAACCCCATGACATGTGAACACTCACTTTCTTGACTTTGAGTTCCCTATTACCAGTTTTCCTGTCCCCTCCTGCTTTCTCATCCTAGCCCCTGGGCTCATGTGCCTATTTAGTCTCATTTTGTTTTATGGACCTCTCTAATCTTTGGCAGAAGGGTGAACCTCAGGAATGACTTCATTAATGAGCTAAAAGTGTGTCCAGTGAGTAATTTTCTTTAGTATGATTTTCTCTACAGTATTTTTAATATTTTTAATTAATCCATCATATTCTTTGTAATTATCTCCACTGATTTTAATACAACAAATTCTCTTTCAAGAGCATGTACACTTGAGCACACACATGACTTGTATTTGACATTAATGGTTGTGTGCTTTTATTTTCTCCCCTTATCTATGTAGTCCACAAGGACTTTCCTCTTCTTGGAAGAATCCGTCTGGCAGGTGGTTTCTGAAATAGGGAACCATAAGGATCTTCACTAATTGGAAGAACTGCATGGAGGTCAAAAGAGGTCACAGACCTGTTGTGTTTGTAATCATCACAATTCCATCCTTGCTTGATGGATGGCCTAGTATAAAGGGAATATTAACAAATGACAGACGCGCAAGACAGATTTATTGTGATGACTAAAACAGAATTTCACAATTAGCAAGTGCCTACAGTATATTACAGGCACCACACTAGAAAAATGACATGCATCATCTCATTTAATTCACTCATCAATTTCATTATATAGGGAATATTTACTACTCCTATTGGAGAAGTGAGGTATCTGAAGCTGAGAGATTAAGTAACTTTCTCATTGTCACATAGGTAGTAAGCTGATAAAGCCAATTCTATTCCAGGCAGCATGATTCAAACACTCATTTTTGTAATCACAGCTTTATACTGTAGCTTGTAAAAATTATGTATCTAAAATAATTGTCATGAAAGGAACAGATTAATAATAATAATAGCTATTGTGAATTGAGAGTCCCAGAGGTGCAGTGGTTAAGCGCTCGGCTGCTAAGCAAAAGATAGGTAGTTCAAATCCACCATCTGCTCCACTGGAGAAAGATGTGGCAGTCCTTTTCTGTAAAGATTAGAGCCTTGGAAATCCTATGGAGCAGTTCTACTGTGTCCAGTAGGGTCACTACTTGTCTGAATTGACTCAACAGCAGTGAGGCTTTTTTTTTTTTTTTTTTTTTTTTGATATTATTAATTGAGATCCTCCTGTTTGCAAAGGCTTTCTAAACGCCACAAAGAAAGTAATGGTAATTAACAGATTTTTAAACAAGAAAAAAATAAGGCACCAAGAGTTAACTGTCACATCAATAGGTTGTGCCAGGCCACATTTAAGACATGGATTTGCAAGTCAGATGGCCTTTAATCACTAACATAGAGCTAGCAGAATGAAGGAGATATGGAGGTTATAGGGGAAACGATCATACTAGGAAATTCACATGACATGTTTCCAATTAGCTTGAAAGCGTCATATCAAAGAAGAAATTGGTTTATGTGCATAGATAATAGGAGAATTAGAACTGGTGAATAGAAGCTAGAGAGAGATTTCCACTAAATATAAGTGTCTTAATAATTATGCACACTTAAAATGGAAAAGGACTACCAGTGGCTGAGAGAGCCACTGTCATTGGAAGGACTCAATAACAAAATACAGGTGGTATTGTAAAGGCGGTGACCAGCTGAGACGACAGTTGGCTGTTCATTGAATGTTACTTTCACCTTCTCCAGCCTACACACTAGACACATGGAAGCAGAAAACTAAACAGAAGTTTCAGAATTTCTTCTGCTGGGCTTCTCAGAGGATCCTGAATTTCAGTCCCTCTTCTTTGGACTCTTTCTGTCCATGTACCTGGTGGTTGTGCTTGGGAACCTGCTCATCATCCTGGCCATCATCTCTGACCCCCACCTCCACACCCCCATGTACTTCTTCCTCTCCAACCTGTCCTTTGTTGACATTTGTTTCATCACCACTACAGTCCCAAAGATACTGGTGAACATCCAGACAGAGAGCAAAGACATCTCCTACATAGGATGCCTCACTCAGGTGTATTTCTTCATGATTTTCATCGGACTGGACGATTTTCTTCTAACCTTGATGGCCTATGACCCATTTGTGGCCATCTGTCACCCCCTGCACTACACAGTCATCATGAAACCCCAGCTCTGTGTCTTGTTGGTTCTGATGTCTTGGGTCATCATTTTCTGGGTCTCTCTGCTTCTTATTCTACTGATCATGCAGCTGAACTTCTGTATAGGCACTGAAGTTCCACATTTCTTCTGTGAACTGGCTCAGATTATCAAATTGGCCTGCTCTGATACCCTCATCAATAACATCTTCTTGTATGTGTTGACTGTCCTGCTAGTTGTGTTTCCATTCTCAGGGATCCTCTTCTCTTACTCTCAGATTTTCTGCTCCTTAATGAGGATGTCCTCTGCTGGGGGCAAGTATAAGGCATTTTCCACCTGTGTGTCTCAACTTTCTGTCGTCTCTTTGTTGTATGGGACAGGCTTTGGTGTCTACCTCAGTTCTGCTGTGACTCATTCTTCCCAGAAAAACTCTATTGTCTCAGTGATATACACTGTTGTCACACCCATGCTGAACCCTTTCATCTACAGCCTAAGGAACAAGGATGTGAAGGGAGCCCTGGGAAGGCTTCTCTCTAGAGCAGCCTCTTGTCCATGATGGTAACTTGTCTCAGGGCTAAATGGACTTTGTGGTCTCCAAAGACAAATATCATGATTCTTTTTTCTTCCCCAAAAGACATGCATCATTTATTTTATTCCCAACTACCTCTGACTTTCCTTTCTACTTGTTAATGTACCATTTTTCTTCAACTGTCCTCAGTAATTATTTTTGACTCTTCCTTCCTATATGATGTCCATAAAGTTTTTTGTCAGCTTTTTTGCAGCTATTCCTGAAAATGCCAACCTTAGATTTGCAACATTTATCATATCAAATGCTGATATGGTTTACCCAAAAGTTAATCTCTCGAACATTGATGCTTTTCACCTTAATTTGGTTAAGTATGCATTTTTCCCTGAAAGAAATAAATTAAAATCATACAATAATCATAAACAACTTCTTGCCACATTTGGGCTATGCTTATTGTTTTACACATATGATTCTGTTTAACCATGGTATTTCTTTGATATATATTCTCATTTACATCATTTTTCAGAGGAAATGTCTGAGATTGGAATGAATTATCCTGGCAGCTTATCATTGAGTTCATAATCCTAACTTTGCTATCAATCCTAACAGTGATGTCGTTTTCAACTTTAAGGGTGGGAATCTAGTTTTGCTAGATGATTTTTTCAGATGATTCATAGTAATATACTGTCTAGAATAACCTGAGATATTGTTTCATTCTTTGTGGTCCTTCTTTGCTTCTTTTCTTCCTTCCTTTGTCCTTCCTTATTTTTTACTTTCTCCCATTCCTTATTTTATTTTACCTTTATGTCTCATCATTGCAGTTTTAAGATATACGCTCCAAGATCCTAAAACATGTAGTAATAAATGTAATGGAATAAAAATTGTTCCCTCACATGGTTTAATTTTCTGGGATTCTCTGGAGATGTTGTCAGGAATGGTAATTACACACTTGTGGAAAGTATTCAAAATTTTTTTTTTTGAGAAGAATATTGGTTGAATTGAATCTTCCCAGTGAAAGGCAGAGTAGTAGGTGCTGTCAATTCTCCCACGTTCCTGGAATCCTCTCACCATCTTTACTGCAGACCAATCTGACTGCCAACAGACAGCACCAGCTGGAACCTACTTTGCCCAATGTATGGTGGCAAAAGTGACCAGAGGTTATGGATCTCCAGGGGAAGCCTTCACTGAGAGATGTGGGATATACCACCATACCTGGAAACATTCTGAAAGTGGATTTTGTACATTATCCAAAATTTTCCCACAGGATGAAAACTCTGCTTATTCACTGCAGTAGCTGACTTAATACAAGGTTTACTGGATGTATTTTCTTCTCTGTTTCACTTCTCTCTCCCACCCATATTCCTTGCTTCTTCAAATAAATTGCTTACACTTGTGTCATTGGCTCAGTGTCTGCTTCTGTGGAAAGAAAAACTAGGACAGTCGATAAACACTGTGAGGGGCATTAAGAGAATCATGAAAAGAACTAGGGACTTTGAGGTCAAAACAAAACTAAAAAAGAAAAACAATTTACTAAAAAAAATCATAATTTGTTAGTGAGAAAAACCTTGTTTGATATGGCTTCAATTCACTGTGATTCCATTAAGAGTAATCTAATATTCATTAATTATCTACTATGCACAAATTGAGGAGGAGACCAGAGAGATATACATAAAGAAAAAAAGATTTCAATTCAGAGTGGTAAACATAATCATAGGGATGTGTAGTAGAAACTGTTGTAAAAAAAAGGTATATATTTTCAACTCACCTTAAAGAATTCCACGGAAAACTTTCTAAAAATTTATTTTTAACAGCTTTATTGAGGTATAATTTACATAGCATGAAATCCATCCATTGTTGTAATCCAATGGTTTACGTAAATTTATTTAGGTGTACAATTGTCACCCCAATTCAGTTTTAGAGACTTATGTACTACAAAGACAGAGATAATTTGACCACAGAAATCTTAGATTGTGTTGAACATGTGACATCCCCAATGGCATAGGAGTCAGGCAGTTCTCCAAGTCCTGTTAAAAAACTTCCATAAATATTTCCTAAAGCAATATTTTATATTGTTTTCCTAGTCATCTCGAGTATCTACCTCCTTTCTGTAACTATATAGGAAACAAATAGATAAGGAGAGTGTCCTGCTGCTTTCTGTTCTTTTATACCGAATGATTTATTAAAACAACCCCAGTTCTGCAGGGGGAGAAAACAGAAAACACAGAGAGGATCATTGAAGAACTGCTGACAGAAAACTTCCCCAATATCATGAAACATGAAAAGCTGGCCATCCAAGAAGCTCAACGAACCCCATATAGGACAGACACCAAAACAAAATCATCAAGGCATATCATAATCACACTTGCCAAAACCAAAGACAAACAAAGAATCCTGAAAGCAGCTCGTGAAAAACAAGAAGTCACATACAGAGGAGAAACAATAAGACTAAGCTCAGATTATTCAGCATAAACCATACAGGCAAGAAGGTAATGGGATGACATATATAAAATATTGAAAGAAAAAAATTGCCATAATGTATCCTGAAAAACTCTGGTTCAAATTTGATGGTGATATTAGGTAATTTCCAGATAAACAGAAATTAAGGGAATATGTAAAAGTCAAACCAAACTAAAAGAATTGTTAAAGGGAGTTCATCGTTCTGAAGACAAACAACTTCAGCTCACAGGCAGAATCTAGGACGCAGGATCGTACCAGCCAGATAGCAATCTAGGAAATGAACTCTCGAGGACCATCCAAAACCAAAAGAAATACAACAGGGAATCAGAGCAGTTAATCAGTAAATGACAACAACATCAAAACAATAAAAGAGGGTATAAATGGCATAGGTATAGAATCTTCTAATGGAGAGGAAGGCAAGGCGATACCAAGTAATGGTAGACTGCTTCAAACTTAGAAAGATAAGAGTAAAATTCATGGTAACCACAAAAAAAGTTAACTAACCAACTCATAAAAATAAAGACAAAAAACAAAACCTACAAAAACAAAAGAAATGAAAAAAAAAAAATCCAAAAACACAAGTAACTCAGCACAAGAGAGTAAGAAGAACAAAGAAAACTTCAGCACCACAAAAAAAGCACTACAAAATTACAGCAACAAACTCACATCTATCAATAATTACACTAAATGTAAAGGGACTCAAGGCACCCATAAAGAGACGAGCAATGACAGAATGGATAAGAAAACAGGATCCATCAATATGCTGTCTACAAGCGAAACACCTTAGAAACAAAGATGTGAATTTATTAAAAGTCAAAGGTTGGAAAAAAATATATCAAGCTAACAACTACCAAAAGGAGCAGGCGTGGCAATTCTAATCTCAGATAAAATAGACTTTAAATCAAAATCTACCATAAAAGACAAAGAAGGACACTATACAATGATTAAGGGGATGGTCCATCATGAAGACATAACCATAATAAATATCTACACACCCAATGACAGGGCTCCAAAATACATAAAACAAACTCTCACAACACTGAAAAGAGAAATTGACAGTTCCACAATAATAGTAGGAGACTTCAACACACCACTCTCAGTAAAGGACAGAACAACTAAGAAGAAACTCTGCAAAGATACAGAAGACCTAAAGGGCACAATCAGCCAAATTGACCTCACAGATAAATATAGAACACTCCATCCAACCGCTGCAAAGTACTCATTCTTTTCCAATGCATATGGAACGTTCTCCAGAATAGACCACATCTTAGGCCAAAGAGCAATCCTCAACAGGATCCAAAATGTTGAGATAATTCAAAATATCTTCTCTGACCACAATGCCATCAAGGTAGAAATTAACAATAGAAAGAGCAAGGAACAAGAATCAATTACATGGAAACTGAATAATACCCTGCTTACACATCATTGGGTAATAGAAGAAATCAGAGATGGAATCAAAAAATTCCAGGAATCAAAAAATTCCTAAAATCAAATGAGAATGAAAACACATCATACCAAAACCTTTGGGACACAGCAAAGGCAGTCCTCAGAGGACAATTTATAGCAATAGATGCACATATCAAAAAAGAAGAAAGGGACAAAATCAAAACATTAATTACAGAACTCAAACAAATAGAAAGAGAACAGCAAAAAAAGCCCACAACCACCTGAAGAAAGGAAATAGTAAAGATCAGAGCAGAAATCAATGAAATAGAGAACAGAAAAACAATAGAAAGAATCAACAAAACCAAAAGTTGGTTCTTTGAAAGAATCAGCAAAATCGACAAAACACTGGCCAGACTGACAAAACAAAAACAGGAGAGGACACAAATAACCCAAATAAGAAATGAAATGGGGGACATTACAACAGATCCAACTGAAATAAAAAGGATTATAACAGAATATTATGAAAAACTATACTCCAACAAATTTGAAAACCTAGAGGAATTGGATAAATTTATAGAATCACACTGCCTACCCAAATTACAACAAAGTGATGTTGAAAATCTGAACAGACCCATAACAAGAGAAGAGATTGAAAAGGTAATTAAAAAACTCCCAACCAAAAAAAGCCCTGGCCCAGATGGCTTCACTGGAGAATTCTACAAAACATTTACAGAAGAGCTTGTACCAGTACAACTCAAGCTATTTCAGAGCATAGAAGAGGAAGCAACCCTTTTACATTCATTCTATGAAGCCAGCATAACGCTGATAACAAAACCAGGCAAAGACATCACAAAAAAAGAAAATTACACACCAATATCTCTCATGAATACAGATGCAAAAATTCTGAACAAAATTCAGGCCAATAGAATTCAGCATCATTTAAAAAAAAAAAATACACCACAACCAAGTAGGATTCATACCAGGTATGCAAGGAGGGTTCAACATTGGAAAATCAATCATTGTAATCCACTACGTAAAAAAAAAATGTAAAGAATCACATGATCATTTCAACTGACACAGAAAAGCCATTCAAAAAGTCCAACACCCATTCCTGATAAAAACTCTCAATAAAATAGGCATAGAAGGGAAATTTCTCAACATAATAAAGAGCATCTATGCAAAACCAAAGGCCAACATCATTCTTAATGGAGAGAGTCTGAAATCATTCCCCTTGAAAACAGGAACAAGACAAGGATGCCCTTTATCACCACTCCTATTTAACTTTGTGCTGGAAGTTCTAGTTAGAGCAATAGGGCAAGAAAAAGAAATCAAGGGCATCCAAATTGGTAATGAAGAAGTTAAACTGTCCCTGTTTGTAGATGATATGATATTATACATAGAAAACCCTAAAGACCCCACGAGAAATCTACTGGAACTAATAGAAAGATTCAGCAGAGTAGCAGGATACAAGATAAACATTCAAAAATCAGTTGGATTCCTATAAACCAGTAAGGAGAACGATGAAAAGAAAATCAGGAAAACAATACCATTTTCAATAGCCCCTAAAAAGATAAAATACTTAGGAATAAATCTGACCGGGATGTAAAAGACCTATACAAAGAAAACTACAAAACACTACTGAAAGAAACCCAAAGGGATCTACATAAATGGAAAAACATACCATGCTTATGGATAGGGAGACTCAACATTGTGAAAATGACAATTCTACCCAAAGCAATTTACAAATACAACACAATCCCAATCCAAATACCAACAACATTCTTCAAAGAGATGGAAAAACTAATCATTAACTTTATATGGAAAGGGAAGAAGCCCTGAATAAGTAAAGCACTACTGAAGAAGAAGAATAAAGTTGGAGGACTCACACTACCTGACTTCAGAACCTACTATACAGCTACAGTAGTCAAAACAGCCTGGTACTGGTACAACGACAGATACATTGACCAATGGAACAGAATTGAGAACCCAGATGTAAATCCATCCACCTACGGTCACCTGATCTTCGACAAGAGCCCAAAGTCCATCAAATGGGGAAAAGACAGTCTTTTTAACAAATAGTGCTGGCAAAACTGGATATCCATCTGCAAAAAAATGAAACAGGACCCATACCTCATGCCATATACAAAAACTAATTCAAAATGGATTGAAGACCTGAATATAAAGCCTAAAACTATAAAGTTCATAGAAGAAAAAATAGGAGCAACACTACAGGCCTTAATACACGGCATTAACAGGATACATACCATAACCATCAACGCACAAACCCCAATAGATAAGCTAGATAACTGGGATCTTCTAAAAATCAAGCACCTATGCTCTTCAAAAGACTTCACCGAAAGAGTAAAAAGAGAACCTACAGACTGGGAAAAAATTTTTGGATAGTACAAGTCAGACAAAGGTCTAATCTCCATAATCTACAAGAAAATCCAACACCTCTACAACAAAAAGAGAAATAATCCTATTAAAAAATGGGCAAAGGAAAGGAACAGACACTTCACCAAAGAAGACATTCAAGCTGACAACAGACACATGAGGAAATGCTCGCGATCACTAGCCATTAGAGAAATGCAAATTAAAACCACAATGAGATACCATCTCACCCCGGCATTACTGGCAAGAATCAAAAACATTGCAAATAAATGTTGGAGGGGCTGCGGAGAGATCGGAACTCTTATGCATTGCTGGTGGGAATGCAAAATGATACAACCATTTTGGAAAATGATATGGCACTTCCTCAGAAAGCTAGAAATAGACATACCATTCAATCCAGCCATCCCACTCTTAGGAATATATCCTAGAGAAATAAGAGTCGTCACTCAAATAGACATATGCACACCTATATTCATGGCAGCATTGTTCACAATAGCAAAAAGATGGAAACAACGTACATGCCCATCAACAGATGAATGGATTAAAAAAACCATGGTACGTATACACAATGGAGTACTATGCAATGAGAAAGAACAACAATGAATCTGTGAAGCGTCTCATAACATGGATGAAACTGGAGGATATTATGCTGACTGAAATAAGTCAATCACAAAAGGACAAATATTGTATGAGACCTCTATTGTAAAAACGCATGAAAAAGTTCACACACAAAATGTAACAATCTTTGTTGGTTACTAGGGATGGGAGGGGTCGGGGGAACATACTAAATAGGCAATAGATAAGTGGTACCTTGGGTGAAGGGTGAGACAGTACACAATACAGGGGAAACTAGCACAACTCATACAAGGAAAGGTCATGGAAGACCCATGGACACATCCAAACTCCCTGAGGGACTGAATTGTTGGGCAGAGGGCTGTGGGGACCATGGTCTCGGGGAACATCTAGCTCAATTGGCATAGCACAGTTTGTAAAGACAATGTTCTACATTCTACCTTGGTGAGTAGTGTCTGGGGACTTAAAAGCCTGTGAGCGGCCATCTAAGATACTCCACTGGTCTCATCCCTTTGGGAGCAAGGGAGAATGAAGAGAACAGGATACAAGGAAAAGATTAGTCTGAAGGGCTAATTGTCCACAGCTACCAAGGCCTCCACCAGACTGAGTCCAGTACAGCTAGATGGTGCCTGGATACCACCACTGACTGCTCTGACCAGGATCACAACAGAGCTGGAGAAGGATGTAGAACATCATTCTAACTCACACAAAAAAGACCAGATTTACTGGCCTGAAGGAGAGTGGACAAATCCCGAGAGTATGGCCCCAGACACGGTTTTAGCTCAGTGATGAAGTTTTCTCCGAGGTTCACCATTCAGCCTGGGAGTGGACAGCCTCATAAAACCAAATGAGACTAACAAGGTACAGTAGTCCAGTGACAAGGGCCAGAAGGCAGAAGGGGATAAGGAAGCTGGTGATAGTGAACCCAAGGTTGAGTAAGGATAGTGTTGATGTGTTGTGAGATTGTTAACCATCGTCATAGGGCAACATGTGTAGTAACTGTTAAATGAGAAACTATTTTGTTCTATAAGTCTTCATCTAAAGTGAGAATAGCAGCACAATTGGAAGAGCGTAGTCATTGTCACTGAACTGTGCATGTAGAAATTTTTGAAATGGTTTATCTTTGGCTATGTGTATTTTCACCAAAAAAAAAAAAAAAGGTTGAGAAGGGACCGTGTTGACATGTTGTGGGTTTGTTAACCAATGTCATAAAACAATATGTGTACTACTGTTTCATGAGAAACTATTTGTTCTGTAAGCCTTCACCTGAAGTACAAAAAAAAAAAAAAAAAAAAGGCTTCTTGGTTACATAGTATTCCCCTCATGACAGCTCCATCCTTCCTTGACATTTTTAGCTGATTTCCCCAAAACATCGGCTATGGGATACACTCCCTTCTATTAACCTTTTTCTTCTAATCATTGTAACTATTACTCTAGGACTTGTTAAATGTGTAAAGCATTGTGCTTCTTATTGCTACATCAAGCCTCAAGGCATATGACCAGGTGATGAATTATGTAGTTAGGAGAAGCTGATTTTTCTAAGGAAGGTGAGGTTTAGTTCTGAAATCAAACCCTGTTTAGAATGGTAGCTATTCGTTTTAATCTGTCCCTCCTCCCTACCTGAACGTTCTCCCTGATTAGAATCTATCCACCCTGAAGATAAAACCCAAAGCTAAAGCAAGATGTAGTTGGATGGTATCCAGTTATTGAAAGACCAAATGTTATGTGCTTGCTAAGGAACAGCATCCAAAACCTAAGAAAACTGCCGATGAGTAGTCTAGCTACAATAAGGAGAAAAAAACTTCTATGTCTGGATTTCAGAGAGAAACACGGTGAGATCCTGTTCCCTGCAGAGAGCAGATACCTTGAAACAGCCGCTTAAAGACAGACTTACACAAAAAATCATTCTCAGAGATTCCAAGGCCTTGCAAAAGACCGGTAAATATTTTTGTGTGTGTTCTGTCACCCACTAGTGGTGGCTTAATCAAAAGGAGGAGATATGTGATGAACTTTTAAACTTTGAGGCACAGTTAGGTCTAACTGGGGATATTTCAGAACTAAAATCAAGCACTCTATTCAGAAATTAAACTGAAGATTTTACTTCTACACTTTTCACAACCATCAGGCTTCTTTTAAAGTTGCTGTTAGTAAAAACAAAGTTCAGTCGTGCTGGTTATGTTGAGTGTTCCCATGGGTGGCCTTAAAAAAGCTTCATTGAGTTAAAATAAATTAGAGCCTATAGATAAACATGTTGTTTTAATTACCTTAACAAGTTCCTCCAGCAAGCACTGGGCATTTTCTCTTTTCTTTCAGCTAAATAAGCAGAGTTTATCTACACTTCCTTAAGTATAGGATCCCTATGAGTTGGAATCAACTCCACGACAAAGGGTTTGCCTGTCTTTAACAAAGTTTAATTTCAAAGTTAGGAGTTTCTCCCTAAGAGGTGTGTTAATGCTACAAGAACTCTCAATAGCCTTACCCTCAAAATCCCATTGTGACAAAAATGAAATGTATTTTGGTTAAGTTATTTTTGGCAGGCTTATGGGTCACCTGGAGTCCACCACGCCATGGAAGTTGAATAAGGTTCCTATTTCAAGAAAGAGAATACAGTCATTAGTAACTTTTCTACAGAAAAATCAAGCATTTTGAAGACTGGAAATGTCCCTTCAAATTTATTGAGGACATTAGGTCACTGCAGAACTCTAGGAGAGTGACTGTGATGTAGGTAGAAAGACAGCAGATGAGGCTGATTGAGGAAGAGAGAGAGCTGTGTGGGAATGGAAATGAAGTGCAAAACACACATTTAAAAGTTTGGTGTAATGCCCAAATGAGAATATAGGGTGATGAGAGAGTTTCATGTACATTGAAGCATATTGGAATGCGTTTAACTACATTGGAAATTATAATCTTGCATGCAGACATTGGAATATACAGCTAAAAAAGGGATAAGTGAGTGTAAAGTACCTAAAACATCAGGAATGTATGGGATCCAAAGTGCAGGTGGATATTTTGAAGAGACATTCATCAATAAAATAATTATACATAAAATTAATTATAATGGTGACTAATGTGATGGATGCATACAGTGTCCAATGAGATGGGTACCATATCTGGTGGGGACCTTATATCTGAGAACTGAGGAATCATGGGTAGGATTCACCCAAGCATCATCTTGTCTTTCTAAGTCTTCTCTAAGCAGCAATTTCTACCTCTATTTCTGCAGTTCATTGATTATACTGCCACAAGTGCAGACTGATGAATGCCAAACCAATATATTTGACCTCTGAAATAGTAGTACTAATGAGGTATCCTGTAATCTCCTCCAACTCAACCCTTGCAATAATAAACTGATGGTTTTCCTCCCTCAAATGTTGCTTTTCCTATTTTTCCTGTCTCCTGGAATGCTAAGGCCATCGACTCCTGCACCATCTAGACTAGTGGTTCTTAACCTGGGTTATTCTGTACCTTAGGGCACAATTGGTAATGTCTGGACACATTGCTAGTTGTTACCATTGATGGGTAGAGTCCTGGCATGTAGTGGGTAGAGGCCAGGGATGCTGCTAAACATCCTACAATGCACAGGACAGTCCTCCACAACAGTAAATTACCCACTCAAACTGTCAGTCGTACTGAGATTGAGAAACCCTAGTCTAGACTGTTGATGAATAATATTAATATATTATCTAAAACATCCCAGCCTTTTTCCGTAATTTTATCATGGTATTGACAATATTATCTAAAATATATCTCACAATCTTTCTCCATTATTTTTTCATTGCACTTTCTGGAATTCAAAAGGTTTTATTGGTTCACTTGTTTGTTTTCTTTCTCCCCGACTTGAATGTAAGCTATATAAGGGCAGGTACTATTTTTTCTTCACAACTTTGTCCCCAACACCTAAATCATAGTAGATACTCAATAAACATTCCTTCTATTAAAATGAATGTATCAAAAAATCTCCTGGAGGCCTAAGATTGAAAGAGATTGAAAATAAAACAAACAGGACAGAAATTCTCCCATTCTAATTAAACATTTACAAATACACTCGTTTTTCCCAAATACTGTTAGGGAGCATTCCCAATGATAAGTACATTTTAGATAACAAGTATCACAGGATAAATCCAGAACTCCTGGGATTTATTTTAATAAACCATTCAATATAAGAGAATAGAGAGCATCAGGGCACTCTCCTTCTTTACCTGTTTCCTATACAGTTATGTAAAAGAGGTAGTTACTGGAGGAGACTAGGAAAACAGTATAACATACTGCTTTTGAAAATATTTAAGGAAGCTTTTTTTTTAACAATTTTTTGTTTTTGTACTTCAGGCGACGGCTTACAGAACAAATAGTTTCTCATGAAACAGTAGTACACATATTGCTTTATGACATTGGTTAACAACCCCACAACATTTCTACCCTCTCCTTTCTTGACCTTTTGTTTTTTGGTGAAAATATACATAGCCAAAGAGAAACCATTTCAAAAATTTCTACATGCACAGTTCAGTGACACCGACTACGCTCTTCCAATTGTGCTGCTATTCTCACTTTAGATGAAGGCTTACAGAACAAAATGGTTTCTCATTTGACAGTACACATGTTGCCCTATGACAATGGTTAACAACCTCACAACACATCAACACTATCCTTACTCAACCTTGGGTTCCCTATCACCAACTTCCTTGTCCCCTTCTGCCTTCTGGCCCTTGTCCCTGTACTGCTGTATCTCATTAGTCCCATTTGGTTTTATGGGGCTGTCTACTCCCAGGCTGAATGGTGAACCTCGGAGATGACTTCACCATTGAGCTAAAAGGGTGTCTGGGAGCCATACTCTCAGTTATGGAAGCTTTTTGACAGGATCTACAGAACTGCCTGACTCCTGTGTCATTGGAGATGCCACATACTCAACACATAAGATTCTTAGGACAAAATGGTCTGCATCTTTATAGTATATGACTTTCTAAAACTGGATTGGGGTGACGATTGTACAACTGAACAAATTTACTTAAACCGTTCAATTACAACAATGGGTTGATTTTATGATATGTAAATTATACCTCCTTAAAGCTGTTAAAAATAAATTTTCAGAAAGTTTTCCGTGGAAATATTCAAGTTGAATTGAAAATATCTTTTTTTTTTTTTTTTTGTAACCGTTTCTACTACATATCAATGTGATTATGCTCAGCACTCTGAAATGAAAACTTTTCTTTTCTTTGTTTATGCCTTTCCGGTCTCCTCCTCAATTTGTACATGTTGTTGTTGTTAGATGCCATTGAGCTGGTTCTGACTCATAGCAACCCTATGTACTACAGAACGAAAGAGTGCCTGATGCAGCGCCATGCTCACAGTCATTGTTATGCTTGAGCACATTGTTGCAGCCACAATGTCAATTCATCTTGTTGAGGGTCTTTCTCTTTTTCGCTGACCCTGTACTTTACCAAGCATGATGTCCTTCTCCAGAGACTGGTCCCCCCTAACAACATGTCCAAAACATATAAGACTAGTCTCGCTATTCTTGCCTACAAGGGGCGTTCTGATTGTACTTCTCCAAAGACAGAGTTGTTCGTTCTTTGGGCTGTCGATGGTATGTTCAATATTATTCACCAAAACCATAATTTAAAGGTGTCATTTCTTCGGTCTTCCTTACTCATTGTCCAGCTTACACATGCATATGATGCGATTAAAAACACCATGGCTTGGGATAGGTGCACCTTAGCCTTCAAAGTGACATCTTTGCTTTTCAACACTTTAAAGAGGTCTTTTGCAGCAGATTTGCCCAAAGCAAAGCGTCTTTTGATTTCTTGACTGCTGCTCCCATAGGTGTTGACTGTGGATCCAAGTAAAATGAAATCCTTGACAACTTCGATCTTTTCTCTGTTTATTATGATGTTGCTTATCAGTCCGGTTGTGAGGATTTCTGTTTTCTTTATGTTGAGGTGTAATCCATACTGAAGGCTGTGGTCTTTGATCCTGATCAGTAAGTGCTCAAAGTCCTCTTCATTTTAAGATAGCAAGGTTATGTCATCTGCATAACACTGGTTGTTAATGAGTCCTCCTCCAATCCTTATGCCCCGTTCTTCTTCATATAGTCCAGCTTCTCGGATTATTTTTTCAGCATACAGACTGAATAGGTATGGTGAAAGGATGCAACATAAGGCACACCTTTCTTAACTTTAATCCATGCAATGTCCCCTTGTTCTGTCTGAACAACGGCCTCTTGATCTATATACAGGTTTCTCATGAGCACAATTAAGTGTTCTGGAATCCCCACTCTTTGTAATGTTATCCATAATTCGTTATGATCCACACAATCGAATGCCTTTGCGTAGTCAATAAAACACAGGTGAACATCTTTCTGGTATTCTCCACTTTCAGCCAGGATGCATCTGACATCAGCAATGATATTCCTGGTTCCACGTACTCTTCTGAATCTTACCTGAATCTGGCAGTCCTCTGTCAATATACTGCTGTATCAGATTTTGAATGATTCTTGGCAAAATTTTACTTGCGTGTAATATTAATGATATTGTTCACTAATTTCCACATTCGGTTGGATCACCTTTCTTGGGAATATGCATAAATATGGATCGCTTCCAGTCAGTTGGCCAGGTAACGGTCTCCCAAATTTCTTGGCATAGATGACTGAGCACTTCCAGCACTGCATCCTTTTGTTGAAACATCTCAATTGATAATCCATCAGTTCCTGGAGCCTTATTTTTCACCAATGCCTTCAGTGCAGCTTGGACTTCTTCCATCAGTATCATCAATTCCTGATCATATACTGCCTCTTGAAATGGTTGAACATCGTCCCAATTCTTTTTGGTATAAGGACTCTGGGTATTCCTTATATCTTCTTTTGATGCTCCCTTCATCGTTTAATATTTTCCCAGTAGAATCCTTCACTATTGCAACTCAAGGCTTGAATTTTTTGTTCAGTTCTTTCATCTTGGGAAATGCTGAGTGTGTTCTTCCCCTTTGGTTTTCTATCTCCAGCTCTTTGCACATGTCATTATAATGCATTGTCTTCTAGAGCCAGGCTTTGAAATCGTCTGTTCAATTATTTTACTTCATCATTTCTTCCTTTTGCTTTAGCTACTCAATGTTCAAGAGCAAGTTTCACAGTCTCTTCTGACATCCATTTTTGTATGTTCTTTCTTTCCTGTCTTTTTAATAACCTCTTGCTTTCTTCATGTATGATGTCCTTGATGTCATTCCACAACTCTTCTGGTCTTTGGTCATTAGTGTTCAATGCATCAAATCTATTCTTGAGATGGTCTCTAAATTGAGATGGGATATACTCAAGATCATATTTTGGCTCTCGTGGACTTGTTCTAATTTACTTCAGTTTCAACTTGAACTTGCATATGAGCATGATGGTCTGTTCTGCAGTCAGCCCCTGGCCCTATTCTGGCTGATGATATTGAGCTTTTCCATTGTTTCTTTCCACAGATGTAGTCGGTTTGATTGCTGTGTATTCCATCTAGTGACATCCATGTGTATAGTCATCGTTTATGTTGGTGAAAAAAGGTATATGGTATGAAGAACCCATCAGTATTGCAATATTCTATCATGCGATCTCCAGCATCATTTCTATCACCAAGGTCATATTTTCCAACTACTGATCCTTCTTCATTTCCAACTGTCACATTCCAATCACCAGTAATTATCAGCGCATCCTGATTTCATGTTTGATAAATTTCGACTGCAGAATCTGGTAAAAGTCTTCAATTTCTTAATCTTTGGCTTTAGTGATTGGGGCATAAATTTGAATAATAGTCACATTAACTGGTCCTCCATGTAGGCTTATGGATATTATCCTATCACTGATGGCATTGCACTTTAGGGTAGATCTTGAAATGTTCTTTTTGACGATGACTGCAATGCCACTTGTCTTCAAGTTGTCATTTCCAGCATAGAAGACCATATGATTGTCCAATTCAAAATGGCCAACATCAGCTTATTTCAGCTCACTAATGTGTAGGATATTGATGTTTACCTGTTCCATTTCATTTCTGACGATTTCCAGTTTTCTTAGATGCATACTTCGTACATTCCACGTTCCGATTATTAATGGATGTTTGCAGCTATTTCTTCTCATTTTGAGTCGTGCCACATCAGCAAATGAAGGTCCAGAAAGCTTGACTCCATCCAGCCATTAAGGTGAACTCTAATTTGAGGAGGCAGCTCTTTCCCAATCATCTTTTGAGTTCTTCCAACCTGAGGGGATCATCTTCCGGCACTATATCAGACAATATTCTGCTGCTATTCATAAGGTTGTCACTGGCTAATTCTTTTCAGAAGTAGACTACCGGGTCCTTCTTCCTAGTCTGTCTTAGTCTGGAAGATCAGCTGAAACCTGTCTGCGATGTATGACCCTGCTGATATCTGAATACCAGTGGCATATCTTCTAGCATCACAGCAACATGCAAGCCCCATAATAAGACAAACTGACAGACACTTGGGTGCAATTTGTACATAGTAGATAATAAATACACATTTGCTTAAACTTGATGGAATCAAAGTGAATTGAAGCCATATCAAACAAGACTTTTCTCACTAACAAATTACGATTTTTCAGAAATTTGTTTCTTCTTTTTATAGTTTTCTTTCAGCCTCAAAATCCTTAGTTCCTTTCATGACTCCCTTAATATCCCTCACAGTCTTTATCAACTGTCTCAATTTTTGGTTCCCAAAGAAGCAGATACTGGGAAAAGGATTCTAGTGCAAGCGATTTACTCAAAGGAGCAAGGAATATGGATGGGAGAGAGGAGAAGTGACACAGGGAAGAAAATACAACCAATAAAGCTTACATTAAGTCAGCTACCATAGCAAGAGAGCCCTGGTTGCACAGTGGTTAAGAGCTTAGGTTGCTAACCAAAAGGTTGGCAGTTTGAAACCACCATCCACTCCTTGGAAACCCTGTAGGGCAGTTCTACCCTATCCTATAGGGTTGCTATGAGTCGGAATGGACTCGATGGCAACGGGTTTTTACCATAGTGAGTGAGCAGGGTTTCCACCCTGTGGGGAAATTCTGGAAAATGTCCTAAACTCACACCTCAGAATTATCCCAGCTAAGGTAGTATATCCTATACCTCTCAGTGAAAGCTGCCTGTGGAAACACATAATTCCCAGTCACTTCTGTCACCATGCATTGGGCAAAGTACGTTCCAGCTGGTGTTGTCCATTGGAAGTCAGACTGGTGTGTGATAGAGATGGTAAGATGATCCCAGTGAATGTGGGAGGAGCATTGACAGCATCTACTACTCCGTCTTTCACTGGACAGACTCAATTCTACCAATATTCATCTCAAAAAATGAAGTTCTGAATGCATTCCACAAGTGTGCAACTACCATTCCTGATGACAATTCCAGAGAGTCCCAGAAAATTAAGCCACGAGAGGGAAAATCTCATATTCCATTGTATTCAGTACTACATGTATTCAGACCTTGGGGAGTCTATCTTAAAACTACAATGATGAGGCATAAAGGTAAACTAAAATAAGGAAAGTGAGAAAGTAAAGAAGAAGAAGAAAGGAGAAAGGAAGGAAGAAAAGAGGCTGGGAAGGACCACAAAGAATGAATCAACATCTTAGACTATCTGATACAGTATATTACTATGAAACATGTGAAAAAACCATCTATCAAATCTAGATCCCCACCCTTGAAGTTGAAAACTACATCATTTTTCTTATGAAAAGTAGGATAGAGAAGATAGGAGTATTAATTCAATGACAGATTGCCATGATTAAATCCAACTTAATCTCAGACTCTTCCTCCGAAAAATGGAGTGAATGAGAATATACCTCAAAGAAATGTTGTCATGGTTAAATGAAATCATGTGAGTACAGTTGACATGCGGCAAGCACTTGGTTATGAGTGTTGTATGATTTTAATTTTATTTCTTTCAGGGAAAAACACACATATAACCAAATTAAAGAGAAGAGCATCAATGCTTGAGAGATTAACTTTTGGGGAAACTGTGTCAGCACTTACCATGAGAAAACCAATGCAACAAATTTAAGGTTGGAATTTTCAGGAAAGACTCTAAGAAAGCTGACCAAAGAAACAACTTCTATGGACAGCATACAGGAAAGAAGAGTCAAAAGGATTTACTGAGGAAAGAGTTGAGGAAAAATGATCCAATGATAAGTAGAAAGCAAAGTCATAGGTGCTTTGGGATCAGAAGAAATGATGCATGTCTTTTAAAGAAAAAAAATCAGGATATTTAAATTCATGATATTTGGCTTTGGGGATCACGAGGCCCATATAGCCATGAGACCAGTGACCATCATCATGGAAAAGACCCTGCTCTACAGAGAAGCCTTCCCAGGGCTCCCTTCACATCCTTATTCCTTAGGCTGTATATGAAATGGTTCAGCATGGGTGTGACCACAGTGTACATCGCTGAGGCAATAGAGCTTGCCTGGAAAGAATGGGTTACAACAGAACTGAGGTAGACCCCAAGGCCTGTCCCATAGAACAAGAAGACCACTGAGAGGTGAGACACACAGGTAGAAAATGCCTTATACTTGCTCCCAGCAGAGGACATCTTCATTAAGGAGGAGACAATCTGAGAGTAAGAGAAGAGGATCCCTGTGAAGGGAAACACACCCAGCAGGGCAGTCGTCACATACAAGAAGATGTTACTGATGAAGGTATTAGAGCAGGCCAATTTGATAATCTGAGCCAGTTCACAGAAGAAATGTGGAATTTCAGTGCCTCTACAGAAGTTCAGCCGGATCATCAGTAGCATATAAAGCAGAGAGACCCAGAAATTGATGACCCAAGACATAAGAACCAAGAAGACACAGAGCTGGGGTTTCATGATGATTGTGTAGTGCAGGGGATGACAGATGGCCACAAAGCGGTCATAGGACATAATGGTCAGCAGAAAATTGTCAAGCCCAAGAAAAATCATGAAGAAATACAACTGAGTGAGGCATCCTATGTAGGAGATGTCTTTGCTCTCTGTCTGGATGTTCACCAGCATCTTTGGGACTGTGGTGGTGATGAAACAGATGTCAACAAAGGATAGGTTGGAGAGGAAGAAGTACATGGGGGTGTGGAGGTGGGGGTCAGAGTTGACGACCAGGATGATGAGCAGGTTCCCAAACACACTAACCAGGTACATGGACAGGAAGAGTCCAAAGAAGAGGTGCTGAAGTTCAGAATCCTCTGAGAGGCCCAGCAGGAGGAATCCTGAAACTGTTGTTTGGTTTTCTGCTTCCATGTAGCTAACGTGTAGGCTGAAGAAGGTAAAAGCAACATTCAATGAACTGCCAGCTGGCATCTCAGCTAGTCATCTCCTTTATAATACCACTTGTATTTTGTTATGGAATCCTTCCAATGACAGTGACTCTCTCAGTCACAGGTAGTCCTCTTCCATTTTAAATGTGTATAATTATTTAAACACTTTGATTTAGCAGAAATCTCTCTCTTTTTAGCTTCTATTCACTAGGTCTAATTCTCCTATTTGAATCTACGTGATTAAACCAATTTCTTCTTTGATATGACCCAAGCTAATTGGAAACATGTTATGTGAATTCCCAAGTATGCTCTTTTCCCTGATAATTCCCATAACCTCCCTCATTCTGGTAGCTCTATGTTAGTGATTAAAGGTCACCTGAGTTGGAAATCTATGTCTTAAATGTGACCTGTCACATCCTAATAATGTGACAGTTAACTCTTGGTGCCTTATTTTTTTCTTGTTTAAAAATCTGGTTATTACCATTACCTTCTTTGTGAGGTTTAGAAATGCCTTTGTCAACAGAAGGATCTCAATTAATAATATCCACCCCAATAAATACTCATTGTTGTGGAGTCGATTCCAACATCTAACAACAGTATTGGACACAGTAGGGTTTCCAAGGCTGTAATCTTTACCGAAGAAGACTGCCACATTTTTCTCGCTTAGAGCAGATGTTAGGTTTGAACTGCATATCTTTCAGTTAACAGCCGAACACTTAACAGCTGCGCCTCCAGGACTCCCAATTCATAATAACTATAATTGCCATTACTAATCTGTTCCTTTTATGACAATTATTTTAGATATAGAATTCTCCCAAACTACAGTATAAATCTGTAATTATGAAAATGAATATTTGAAACGTACTGCCTAAAACAGAATTTTGGCTCTACCAACTTACTACCTATATGATCTTGAGAAAGTTATTTAATTTCTCTTAGTTGCAGATACCTTACTTCTCCAATGGAGGTAGTAAATATTCTCTACATAATGAGATTGATGAATGAATTAGATGAGATGATGCATGTCATTTTTCTACTGTGGTGCCTATGATATACTGTAGGCACTTGGTAATTATGAGCTTCTTTTTTTGTCCTCACAATAAATCTATCTTTTATGTCTATCACTTATCAATATCCCCTTTAAATTAGGGCAGCCATCAAGGATGGAATTGTGATGATTACAAACACAACAGGTCTGTTACCCTTTTGGTCTCCATGGAGCTCTTCCAGTTAGTGAAGATGGATTCTTCCAAGAAAAGGAAAGGCCATGTGGACTCTGTAGATAAGAGGAGGAAATAAAAGCACAAAACCATTAAAATCAAACACAAGGCATGTGTGTGCTCATGTGTACATGCTCTTGAATGAAGATACATTCTATTAAAATCAGTGGAGGTAATTACAAAGAATACTATGGATGGATTAGATTAAAAATATTAAAAACTTCTATAGAGCAAATCATACAAGAGAAAATTAAAGGTCAAACTTAAGATTTGAAAATAAATGTTTACCTTTTACATAAAAGAAAAATTGTGTTGTCCATGCACGAAGAATGGAAATTTGTTAAAAAGAGAAAAAAAAAATCATTGAGGACACAGAATTTAGTCTGGGCAGATGAGTAGGAAAGGCTTCTCTGAAACAGGATTGTTTGAGCCGAGAGATGAAGAATAGGTAATTGTCAGTCTGAGGAAGTAAGGAAAGGGCAAGCACAATAGACTGAGAGAACAGAAGGCTTGGTTACCTGCAGGGCACTGAGCTTGGTAATGGAAGGGATTTGAGAGGCCAGTAAGATGGAGAGCAGAGAATGAGGGCTAGGAAGGACAGACCTCGTGAGGCCTACAAATAGAGCTTCGGACATTTCCCTTAATGTGCCTCTAATGTGAGTAAATTTGTGTTTACTCATGAGACAGAGGTTGTGACTTTGTTTTCCCACCATTGCCTTATCCAAATATAGACTGGCTGTTTTAAAACCACACCAAACAGAATAATCTACATTAAAACACTCAAATATTTGTGCTAAATTCTTGACTAAACCAAGGCAATCTAATTTCACTTTACTCATTCTTCTGAATTTAAGATGAGAAAAAGAAATGGGTCTGAGTCCTAAAACTTCAGAAATAATTATACTATCTGTAGATATATATTGTGAACATTAAGGAGAAATAGCCTAAAAACTGGAAATTTTAAGCACTATAAGTCAGTTGGTTGGACATTAAAGAAGTTTAGAAACCAATAACTTTTCATTTGGAGCAAAAGTAGTTAAGAAATATACAGAAAAACCCAATCACATTAGGAACAAAATAGACAATACCTTCTGTATAATAGATGTTCATCAAGTAGGTAATGGATAAATTCCTGGATATAGGAAAATCTGACAATAGTCTACAATTTATAAAAGAGAGTGGAGAAGTAATGTTTGGTGAGAGAGATAAGATAAAATGTCAAAACTGGTTGAGTCAGAGGTTCTCTGGAAAATTACACATTCAAGAAATGGCCATTACAACTCTCTTTCTGCAGACAAGCTCTAGATTCCAGAAAGAAAAGAAAAAACAGAATGAGAGCTGAAACAGACAGGCTGCAATGGAAAATAAAGTCCTTTTAAAGTACAGAGAGTTCACCTTCCTAAACAAATGTGGGAAATTTCACAGTCCTTACCAGAGAGATGAAGCCCAGTGCCCACTTTTTTTCCTCTTTTCCTTCTTACTCCACCAGCCTTGAATGGGACACACTAACTCTTTCTGATGACATCACTGAAGCTGTTTCTCTTCTCCATAGGCTCTGGGAAGCTGAATTTGGTTTTCACCAAGGCTGGAATCAAATATTTGTAGGATGAGGGGCACTGAGGACATGTTTAAAGTTTCCAGAGTCTCCGGGGCTGAATCTCAGAGTTCATCATTAAATAAATTGTTCTATTGTCTTTCCACTCTCTGAACAATTCAGCTCCCTTGGGTACAAAGAAGATAAAATGGAAAATTTTCTGCCAATTTTGTCTCTTTGTAGGCAGCTTTGCAGGGGAGGAGGGAGGTGAGATGGATTCATTTCCTCCAAGGAGAAATTCACTATCTTTAGTTTGATTTTAAAGTGACAAGCTGTCCCCTAAGGAAACTTAAAATTCTACAAGGAACCAAATCTAGGAACCATCTCTCCTGGGGTGAAATTCCACCCTTGGAAGTGTTTGCCGTAAAGAATATTTGGAGTTTTTGTGGGTCACTTGGTGTCCTCAAGCTTATGGAGGCAAAGAGGTCCTGTCTGAAGAAACACAAACTGGTCAATAATTTTAATGCTGTTAAAGAACTAATAAGACAAAGACTACAAAATATCCCTTGACATACACTTAGTACATGGAAGACTTTGTTGATCTTAGAGAGGACTCCATTTATTTCCTGGCTCTCTAAATAAAGGGGTAGGGACAGAAATAATTCAGGTGGCATTGTTGAAGAGTGAGTATTGAGGAAAGGTAGGTGGCAGGTATAGATCTACTGTACAAAAGTTTGTTAGGAACTGGAAGAAGAGAGATAAAACATAGCCTAAAGTCAATATGGAGTATGGGAGAATTTTTTTTAATTAGTGGAAGATATGGGAAGATGATTAATTTCAAAGGGAATCATCATATAAAGTGCAACATTTGAATACACAGTTATGGCTACATAATTTGCAGGATGCAGTATACACTGAAGGAGCCCTGGTTGCACAGTGGTTAAGAGCTCAGCTCCTGGCCAAAAGGTCAGTGATTAGAACCCACCAGCCGCTCTTCAGGAGAAAGATGTGGCAGTCAGCTTCTGTAAAGATTACAGCTTTGAAAACCCTATGGGACAGTTCTACTCTGCCCCATAGGTTCCCTATGAGTTGGAATTGACTCGACAGCAACAGGTTTGGGTTTGGTTTAGTATATACTGTAAATCAAAGACAATCATAATGTTCTGCATCCCCAATGTGTAGAATACCTGGGTCCAGAAATCAAGAGGTGGAAGTATAAATGGCTCAACATAACATCACTCCCAGTGAACCACTTGGGGAGTTTGTGCTTCAGGTTTCCTCAACTCTGGCCTCTTCATATTTGTAGGTCTGAACTCCTCAAGGGAGAGTTCTTCTTCCACTTTATATTGCTACCAGGAATACTTCCACATCCTCACTGTTATTTTCTCTTTATTGTTATTAAAGTCATTCTCATAGAAGTGAAGTGGTATCTCATTGTGGTTTGATTTGAATTTCCTTCATGGCTAATGATGTTTAACATCTTTCATGTGCTTCTTGACCCTTTGTATATCTCTTTTAATGAAATATCTATTCACTTGCTTTGCCCATTCTTTATTAGGTTACTTGGATATGGTTGTTGAATTATAAGAGTGTCTTTTATTCCTTTTTATACCAACTTGTTCCCTTTATACCGTCTTGTTACCTTCCACCATAGCACTGCTGGACTAATATATTGGAACAACCTTATGGCAGGGCCAGAAGCAAACTCACTATGGAAGCATCAGGGTTATATGAGACTATCTGGGATAAGGCCTCATTGCCCAGGTTCCTTTGACTTTGTTCATTTTTCTAAGTCATGTTTCCCACTTTGCTGTTGATTCTGTAAGTAGTAGATGCTTATCACATAACATTTATTTCCCACTTAATGTTTGCTGAAAGGCAAAGGCAAGGATGGCATTTTCTGTAAATATCTTTTAGGTCTGGTTGCTTTATAATGTGGTCAAGTTCTCTATTTCCTTACAGTTTTGGTAGTCTAAATGTTATAATCATTATTGAAAGTTGTGTATTGAAGTCCCCAACTATTATTGAAGCATTTTCCATTTTTTCCTTCAATGCTGTCAGTGTTTCCCTCATATATTTGGTGCTCTGTTGTTAGGTGCATATATGTTTATAATTGTTATATTTTCTTAGTGAATTGGCCCTTTTACCATTATTTAATGTCCTTCTTTGTGTCATGTAATGGTTTTTGACTTACAATCTATTCTTTCTAATATTAGCATAGCCACTACATCTTTTGGTTACAATTTATAGAGCATTTATTCAACTTATTAGTGTTCTGGAACCTAAAGTGAGTGTCATTTACAGTAGGTTGTTGCATCTGGTTTTCTTTTGGAGCTTTGTTTGGGTTTTTTTTGTTGTTATTGTTGTTCTTTTTTCCATTCTGTCTGTCTCTGTTTTTATTGGAGATTTAGTCCATTTACAAAATCTGAAGAGAGACAAAGGAAGGATTACATAATGATAAAATGGTCAATTATCAAGAATATGTAACTGTTATAAACTTACCTGCACCTACATAAAGAGCCCCAAAATATCTGAAGAAAACACTGAGAGAACAGAAATGAGAAATAGAGAGTTCTACAATAATAGTTGGGGACTTCAAAACATCACTGTCAATAGTGCACAGAATATCAAGAAAGAAGATCAATAAGGAAAGAGAATTTCAACACTATAAATATATCACTAACTTCCATATTACTAATTTTTTTTACTGTTTATACTTTGTCAATATTGTTTATACTTTTAATTTTAGAAATATTGCCTTAGTTAAATTGTACCAAGTATGGGAGATTTGTGTTAGACTAGAAACTGATGTAAGGGAAGTTTCACAGTTAATTGTCAACCTTGGAAATCTCACCTCCTTTCCCGCCATTGCTTTGATGTGAAGTTGTTATCTGTACTCACTGTACTTGTTAAAGGTCTCTTTGTTTTGCCTATAAGGCAGAGCATACCTTTACAGCCAAACTGAACGCATGCTGTCTCATGGTTCATTCCTCCAATAAATTTAATTTGTTTAAATAACAAATCGGAGTATTAGTACAGAGACTCCGCAAGGACATTACCTGGTGACATGCAGGGACTCAAAGAATTTTTTTTCTTTTTAAATGTGCTTTAGGTGAAAGTTTACAGCTCAAGTTAATTCCTCATACAAAAGTTTATACATATATTGTTATGTGACAGTAGTTACAATCCCTGTAATGTGACAGTGCACCCACACCTTTCAACCCCAAGTTTCCTGTGTCCATCCCATCAGCTCCTGTCCCTTTCTGCATTTTCATCCTGCCTCCAGACAGAAGCCGCCCATTTAGTCTTGTGTATCTGTTTGAACTAAGAAGCACACTCTTCACTAGTATTATTTTGTTTTATAGTCCAGTCTAATATTTGTCTGAAGAGCTGGTTTTGGGAATGATTTTAGTTCTGGGTTAACAGAGAGTCTGGGGCCATGTCTTCAAGGGTTCCTCCAGTCTCAGTCAGACCATTAAGTCTGGTCTTTTTACGAGAATTTGAGTTCTGTACCACACTTTTCTCCTGCTCCGTCAGGGACTCTCTGTTGTGTTCACTGTCAGGGTGGTCATTGGTGGTAGCCGGGCACCATCTGTTCTTCTGGTCTCAAGCTGATGCAGTATCTTGTTTATGTGGCCCTTTTTTCTCTTGGGCTAATATTTTCCTTGTGTTTTTTGTGTTCTTCGTTCTCGTTTGCTCCGGGTGGGTTGGGACCAATTGATACATCTTAGATGGCTACTCACAGGCTTGTAAGACCCCAGCTGCTACTCACCAAAATGGGATGTGGAACATTTTCTTAACAAACTTTGTTATGCCAGTTGACCTAGACATCCCCCAAAACCATGGTCCCCAGACCCCAAACCCTGCTACTCTGTCCCTTGAAGTGTTTGGTTGTGTACCCAAAGGATTTTACCCCTGAAGCATCTGAGGCAGTGAGAAAATCAGAGCTTCTGGCACCAGGAAGTTCTCTTGGACCTGTCCTCTTGCTGCAGGATCCCAGAATTGCAGCAGGTAAACATCTCTGGGGTCTGAGCCTGCACACTTTGCAGAGAGGCTTCCTGACTTTATTGGAAGATTTGTTTTCTCTTCTCTGTGTCTTTTGATGGAACATAAGGTACTTTTGTTTCAGATACCTCAGGGTCATTTCTTAAGGACCTCAGAACCATAAGAATCCACATTTCCAAACTTTGTGGCACTCTTTTTTTTAAGGAAATTAGCAAGTTCTGGGAAGCTAAGAGCTCCTACTCTTGGTGACCTTATGTACAACAGAAACATTGCCAGTCCTGCACATTCTTCATGATCATTGGTAATTGGAAAATATTCTGTTGTGATCCATAGGGTTTTCACTGGCTAATTTTTGGAAGTAGATTGCCAGGTCTTTCTTTGCAGTCTATCTTAGTCTGGAAACTCTGCTGAAATCTGTCCACCATGGTGACTCGGCTAATATTTGGAGTACAGTGCCATGGTTTCTAGCATCATAGCAACACAAAAGCCACCACAATAGGACAAACTGACAGATGGGTGGTGGGTCATCTTTCAGAGGCCATTATTCTGCCAACCACAGTCCCCATTTCTTTGCCAGCTGTAAGCCAGGGGATGCTCTGAACTCCTAGAGGCTACACACATTCCTTGACACATGTAATTCCTTCCTGCTTCAAACCAGCAATGATATGTCAAATCCTTCTCATGTTTCTAATCTCCTACTTCATCTTCTTTGAATGGCTGGAGAAGACTCTGCTTTTGTGTGTTTGTGTTTTAGGTGAAAGGTTACAGCTCAAATAATTTCTCATACAATAATTTATACACATATTATTATGTGACATTAGTTGTAATCCCTACAATGTGACAACTCACTCCCCCTTTCCACTTTGGGTTTCTTGTATTCATTCAATGAGTTCCTGTCCCTTCCTGCCTTCTCATCCTGACTCTGGACAAAAGCCACCTATTTGGTCAAGCGTGTCTGGTTGAACTAAGAAGCACACTACTCACGAGTATTATTTTTTGTTTTATAGACCAGTCTAGTTTTTTCTGAAGATTGGACTTCTGGAATAGTTTCAGTTCTGTTAACAGAGCATCAGGGGGCCATAGTTTCAGGGATTCCTCCAGCCTCCGTCAGATCATTAACTTTGGTCTTTTTATGTGAATTTGAGATCTGCTCAGCACTTTTCTCCTGCTCCATCTGGGACTGTCTATTGTGTTCCCTGTCAGGGCTATCATTGGTGGTAACTGGGTACCAACTAGTTCTTCTGGTCTCAGGCTGATAGAGTCTGGTTTACGTGAATGTTTTGTCTCTTTGACTAATATTTCCCTTGTGTCTTTGGTGTTCTTCATTCTCCTTTACTCCAGGTGGGTTCGGACCAACTGATGCATCTTAGATGGCTGCTGTCAAGCTTTTAAGACCTCAGATGCCACTCACCAAAGTGGTATGCAGAACATTTTCTTAATAAACTTTGTTATGCCAATTGACCTAGACGTACCCTGAAACTATGGTCCCCAGGCCTCAGTCCCAGCTACTCTGCCCCTCAAAGTGTTTGGATGTGTTCAGGAAACTTTTTAGCTTTTACTTTGATCCAATTATACTGACGTCCCCTGTATTGTGTGTTGTCCTTCCCTTCACCAAAGATGATCCTTGCCAACTATCTAGTTAATTCCCCTGCGACTTCCTCCCACCCTCTTAACGATCAAAGAGTGCCTTCTTCTGTGTTTAAACTTTTTCTTGATTTCTTATCAAAGTGGTCTCATACAATATTTGTCCTTTTGTGACTGACTAATTTCACACAGCTTAATGCCCCCCAGATTCATCCGTGTTGTGAGCTATTTTGAAGATTTATCATTGATCTTTATTATTGCATAGTTTTTCATTTTGTGTATGTACCATAATTTGTTGATGGACACCTATGTTATTTCCATCTTTTTGCTATTGTGAACAGTGCTGCAATGAACATGGGTGTGCATATATCTATTCGTGTGACGGCTCTTATTTCTGTAGGTTATATTCCAAGGTGTGGGATTGCTAGATAGTATGGTACTTCTGTTTCTAGCTTTTTAAGGAAGTGCCATATCATTTTTCAAAAAGTGGCTGTACCATTTTACAATCCCACCAGCAAAGCATAAGCGTTCCAGTCTTCCACAACCTTTCCAACATTTATTATTTTGTGTTTTTTGGACTAGTACCAGCCTTGTTGGGGTGAGACGGTATCTCATTGTAGTTTTGATTTGCATTTCTCTAATGGCTGATGATCATGAACATTTCCTCACGTGTCTGTTAGCCACCGGAATGTCTTCTTTGGTGAAGTGTCTGTTCATATTCTTTGCCCATTTTTTTTCCTGATGATTATTTTATATTTTTATTATAACACTCTTCACTAATATTATTTTGTTTTATAGTCCAATCTAATATTTGTCTGAAGAGCTGGTTTGGGGAATGATTTTAGTTCTGGGTTAACAGAGAGTCTGGGGCCATGTCTTCGAGGGTTCCTCCAGTCTCAGTCAGTTGATTCTTTTGATAAAGGTAAATTTAGGAAACACTGCCATAAGGCAGTGACTCTCAAAGGATTGTCCTGGGGACAAGCAGCATCAACACCCCCGTGAACCTACCAAAAATACAAGTTATTGTGCCCCAACTCAGACCTGCTGAGACAGGAACTTGGAGGTGAAGCCCAGCAATCTTAGTTTTGACAAGTTCTCAAGGTGATCCTGATGCAGACTACAGGTTGGGAACAATTGCCCTAGTGAATCCTGGGATGTTTGCTTCTCAGCCACCTACCTGATAAGAAAACTGCAACTCAAAAAATGCTGAGACTTGTCCCCAGGAGGACTTACAAACAAAACTGGAGTGATTTTTCCCAGAGGAAAGGGACTCAGGAAAGAGGACCCAGCTGGCCCCACAGCTGACCCCTGGGATAGAAATTGGTAGATCAGAGACCCCTCCCTTTGTCACCCCTGCCCCTGACAAGGCAAAATGATCAGAGAATGGAAGATCCATTGACTAATTTATCTAACAAGCTTCAGAGAGGATTCAGCCCCTAGGGCCACAAAACCTAACACATCAACTTGTAGTCACCAAGGCCCCAATGTACCAGACCCAAGACTCTCATGCCTTCTCCAGGAGAAATCAGCCAAGCCGCATATACCATGTCTGATTCTGTCTCCCTGCTCTTCTGGGGGCAGACCTGTGGTCTTCATCACCCACTCTCCATGAGAAAACAAGATTCAGGACAGTACACCCCTGTAATGGGACCATGTTGCCAAGCTTGCATAGTCAGGTAAGTGTTGTGGGAAATAGGTGAATGAGGTGGTTGGGTGGAAAGGGCATTGACTATTCTTAAGCATGGGCCAGGGGAAACCCGATGATGTCTGTGAAAAAGGGGCTTTAGAGGCTAATTTCTTGGAAAGGAGAATGGCTAGACTACTTGCCTGAGGTAGCTATGCTTAGCAAGCTCTCACTTCATTTGATATTTTTGGATGATTGATGGAGATTGTGAGAGGGAGGGCATCAACCTCCAAACCAATCTTTGATGCCATAGCACTGCCCTGGACCTCACTGTCTAGTGATATACAGACCATTCTGAGTTGCTCCCGGGTACTGATAAAGAAGTCTTGATCTCTTCTAGTTCTTTTCTCCTATTACCTGGCACAAGGACTCCAGAGCCTAGACCAATCCTTTCTGATGTCTTCTCTGTCACTCTCATTTGCTTGTGAATTTATTCTTGTTTCTCCAAAAGGTCTTTCTCTTCCCCCTCCTTCCTTACCTCTATCCCTGTATCCTGTTAGCGACCTTTGAGGGAGAAGTCAGGGTTCCCTGGTATCTAAGGCTGTGGTGTATAAAGACTGGGATTATGTGGGTTAGAGGGGAAGGCAAAGGACACAGGCAAGCCCAACATTTATCCCCTCTTGGCGTCCTCTCCTTTTCCTCTGGGGACATTCCAGGTGGTATTTAAACTTCCATATCCCTTTCCCATTGTCGTT
Source organism: Dugong dugon (assembly GCA_030035585.1). Classification (NCBI taxonomy): domain Eukaryota; kingdom Metazoa; phylum Chordata; class Mammalia; order Sirenia; family Dugongidae; genus Dugong; species Dugong dugon. The sequence continues at coordinate 12,551,217 of CM057462.1, read as the reverse complement.
GTTAGTTGTTGTTGAGTTGATTCTGACTCATGGTGACCCCACGTGTGCAGAATAGAACTGCTCCATAGGGTTTTCAAGGCTGTGACCTTTCAGAAGCAGATTGCAGGAGCTGTCTTCCAAGGTGCCTGTAAGTGGGTTTCAACCACCAACCTTTTGTCTAGTAGTCGGGTGCTTAACTGTTTGCATCACCCAGGGGCTCCTCCTTTTCCCATAGTTGGCCTTGATTTTGCTTGATTGTCAGGTCTCATCCTTAAAACAAGGACTGTTAGCAAAAAAAGGCAACATTTCTTTACTTCTCCTGGTCTCTGTTTCTCTTCTGTAAAATAAGTGACTTGGTTGCTTCAATTATCTCAGAATTTTCCATCCCTGTTCCCTTTGCCCTTAGTTTTCCCGGGCTTAAATCCGTGTTTCACTCCAGGCACGAGGGAACATTGTGAGTCGGATTAGGTCCCTCTTTTGCTGCAGGCCCTCCACAGCTCCCATCGTATCTCTTCAAGGCTCTCCAGAGTTGTGGTCCCTGCCCATCTCTCCAACTACATTGTTTACCATTTCCATCTCCCATTTTTTGCTTTGGCAACAGCAAGCTGTTAAGAGTGCTCTGTGACACTCTGTGCTTCTTGCTCCTGGACCTTTTCCCTTTCTCTCCTGTCTGCCAGAAAAGCCCCCACACAACTCACTACCTGATAACTCTTCACCATGTGTTTCCTCCCCCAGGAATCTTTCCCTGAAATTGGGGCATCTCCTCTGTACTCTAGTCTTCAGACCACTCTTATCTTAGCATTTAATTCATTGTACTACACTGGCCTGTTTCTGCATTTATCACTAACTCTGAAAGGGAGGTTTCCTGAGGACAAGCACCACGCCATTAATCTTCCTATCCTCAACAGCTAACATTTGTTGTACTTATTAGCTGATGTGGAGTCGGCTCCAACTCATGGTGACCTTATATGTAACAGAACTAAATGTTGTCCAGTCCTCCACCATCCTCATGATGGTTGGTATGTTTGAGTCCATTGCTGTGGCTCTTGTGTCAACCCATCTTATTGAAGGTCTCCCTCATTTCGTTGGTCCTCTACTTTACCAACCATGGTGTTCTTTTCTAACAATTGGTTTTTCCTGATGATGTGTCCAAAGTAAGCTAGTCAAACTAGACTCTTTGTCAATCACTCAAAAAGTCCTGGTACCATTTCCCATGAGGGTTTCTTTAGGACTGTGTAAGAGTTAGCTTCAGAACTACATGAATGACCTATATAAATGACAAATTACCTTCTTAGCTTCTAAGTTCTAATTCCTGATTGTACTGTAGAAGGTTTTGAATGTGTGGGAAATTTCGTCTTTTTTCTTCACTTTTTTAAAATTGAGGTAAAATTCATATAACTTCAAATTAATCATTTTAAAGTGAACAATTCAGTGGCTTTTAGTACATTCACAGTGTTGTGCAACCGCCGTCTCTATCTAGTCCTAAAACATTTTCATCACCGCAAAATAAAACCTCACACTCATTAAACAGTCACACCTCTCCTCCCTCTCCTCTCAGCCCCTAGAAACTATCAATCTGTCTTCTGTCTCTGGATTTACCTATTGTGGACATTTCATGTAAATGGAACCATACAATATGCAATTTCTTTTTATGATGAGTGTTATTATTCACAATCTTATGACCTATTTGAATAATAATTTGGATGCTGCTGCTGCAACCCCAGATGGCAGTTTATGAAAGAAGTAATCATTGCAGTGAATTTGAATCTTGAGAAACTGAACAAACCCTGCAACAGTCAGATCCCTTGTTTTGTCCATCAAAGCAAGGTTGATTCTCTGTAAATATTACAGCCAAGGAAACTTTGTGGAGAAGTTCTACTCTGTAACACGTGGGGTCATCGTGAGCTGGAATCAACAGCAATAGGTTTGGGTTTTGGTTTGATCTCGTGCCCTACACAATAAAACAAGTTGGAATACAAGTGAGCAAGCCACATTCATCAAAAAGTAAGGGAACATTTAAGAAATTATCATACTTTAAAGATGAGCTGTGGCCATTTGCTCAGAACATCTCTCCACTGATCAGAAGCGTCCAGAGATGGATGCAAATTGCTGGTTCCCAAAAGAGTCAGAGTAAAGATGTTCATCCATAGTTAAACAATATGATTATGATGTGGCCATTTTTTTCACTCCAGAGACATGATCTGCTTTGCTTTTTTATACCTAAAAAAGACTAACAATGATGATAGTCAATGATGTCCTTTTTTCTTTGTCATTCAGGGCATTGAAGAATAGCAAGAGTGCAAAAATACTGATAACAATGTAATACCTAACAGTGAAGCTCATTCTCTGATTTTATCCTATTCCTTGCCCCTGGTTACAGAACTCATTCTTTTCCTTCTGGTTACAGGACTCTTAGGGCTTGGAGAGGAGAGAGCCAGAGGATAGGAGGGGCTGGATGAGTGCCCCTCCCATCTTCCCAGTGTCATTCTAAGCATCATCTTAATGCGACTGCTAATGTCTGGCTCTCATTCTTTTGTGCTCATACATGAACAGTCCGGTGCAATTTCTGTCTTTTGCAAGTACTTAGTGAACACCATAGAGAATGTTACTCAAAGTTCTGTTTATGATCTTTGCAGTATCTTATCTTATGGTACTGCAATGGTTTACACCTTGCTGGTTGTGCTTTCTTTGGGACCATTTTAGTTTCTTAAGTTCACAGACCAAGGAGGGTTTGTCACGTGGAAAATATCCAGGAAGCACTTGGTCTTAATCCTGCAGCATGTCATGATTCCAAGAACATTAAGCATTTGTTAATTTGGCTTATTATTTAGTGAAGCCTGGAAATCTGCTTCCAAAATATTTCCTTCCTTCCTTCTTTCCCTCTCTCCTGCCTCCCTCCCCTTCTCTCTCTGGGAAGCAAACCTAAATCCTACTCATCATTCAATACTTTGTCCAGGTATTACCACCTTTCTCACATTCCTTCACCACTCAAACATGGTTATTTGGTCCTCCTCTAAGTCCCAGTTCTGCCTCCAGGAAAGACAGATGACCTGGATCAAGTTGCTAAGGTTCACTGGGCCTCACATTCCATATGTGTGCTAGAGTGGATGTGGGCTATTTTATTTCTAAGGTCCAATGTTGCCCTCAAATTTGTAGATTTGATTATTTTAAACCAGAGATAAAGGAGATAGGTGAGTGTCCCAGAGGCTAACGGACAAAGTTGGACCAATGTAATGAAACGTTGCATGCAAAAAAATGACAGAAAGTAAGATTCCTAAATTTTGTAAGTTAAGGCTCTTATAACAAATTCTTGAATTGAGTAAATAAAATGTGGAGAATCTACACTCTATCCAGTATCTATTTCATGTTCTTTCCACTTTTCAACTTACTAGATGAATTATTCACAACATGGAACCAGGAAATCAAACAAGCATTTCAGAGTTTTTCCTTCTGGGATTTTCCCAGAACCCAAGGCATCAAACAATTCTGTTTGGAATGTTCCTGTCCATGTTTGTGGTCACTGTGCTTGGAAATCTGCTCATCATCCTAGCTATCATTTCTGACTCCCACCTCCATACCCCCATGTACTTCTTCCTCTTCAGTCTGTCCTTAGCTGACATCGGTTTCACCTCCACCACCATCCCAAAGATGCTGGTGAACATCCAGACCCAGAACAAATCCATCACCTATGCAGGCTGAATCACCCAGATGTACTTTTTCATGGTTTTTGGAGGCATGGACACGTTGCTCTTAACTGTGATGGCCTATGACAGGTTCATAGCCATCTGTCACCCCCTGCACTACCAGGTCATCATGAACCCCTGCTTCTGTAATCTGCTGGTTCTCGTGTCTTGTTTCATCAGCTTGATGTACTCTAATGCAGAGTTTGTTGGTGCTGTGGCTCTCCTTCTGTGCCAATTGGACAATTCAACTCTTTTACTGTGAAATTGCTCAGGCCCTCACAATTGCCTGCTCTAAGACACTCATCAATCATATCCTGCTATATACAGTCACTGGCCTTCTTGGCATTTTTCCCTTCTCAGGGATCATTTTCTCCTATACTCGGATTGTCTCTTCCATCTTGAGAATCCCATCAGCTGATGCGAACTATAAAGCATTTTCCACCTGTGGCTCTCACCTATCTGTTGTTTCTTTATTCTATGGGACAGGCCTTGGTGTCTATCTCAGTCCTGGAGCATCACCGTCTTCCTGGAATGGCATGGTTGCCTAGGTGATGTACACCGTTGTCACCCCAATGCTGAACCCTTTCATCTACAGCCTGAGGAACAAGGACATCAAAAGGGCTCTACAAAGACTTCTCAGGAGAAAACTCTATGTTCAGTGCTGGGAACATTGGTCTTGGGTTTTTTGAGTTGGCATTGATCTAAAGAAATCATGCTTCTTAAACACATAGAAGGAGTTCCTGGATGATGAAAATGGATTGGCTGAAAGTTTGGCTGTTCAAACCTACCCAGTGAAACCTCAGAAGACATGTCTGGCAATCTGTTTCCCAAAGATCACAGCCTCAAAAACTCTACAGAGCGCAGTTCTGCTCTGCATATATGGCTTCCCTGTGAGTTGGAATCAACTCAACAGCAATTAACAACAATCACATAGAATTTTGCCTCTAACCAACCCTACATAAGCTTCTTTGGTCAAAGTTGCCTTGTGACTGCTTCTTCTGGACCTCTTATGGTGACTCTTCTGTTTTCATCAACTCTATTTCCCTTATCTCCTTCTTTGACAATTTACATTAGTGAGCCTCAGCCTGACATTTACATTCCTGAATGTCAATACCAACCACCTCAAGCACTGACTCAGAACTGTCCAATAAGACTTCCTTTGATTGATAATCATTGCTAGGACTTGCCTAACCTATTCACTGAACAACCTTTATTAAGCACTTATAGTGTGCCAAAGTGTTCTAGGTTCCTGAGATACAGCAGTGAAAAAATTTTTAAAAAGACAAAAATTCATGTCATCAGAGAGCTTAAATCTGGGATCCCAGAGTTTATCAGGTGAATTCTATGTCCAAACATAAAATAGACTGAAGGATAAATTATTTCATTGGTCACTAGTGAGGTTGAAACTTTCTTCACATGTTTAATTGATTTCCAAAATAAGTTGTCCAAGTGTATCATTAGAGATAGGAAAACCATGGTACCCAGAATGTTAGAACTGATCAGGCCTAATAATTCATTTGATCTACTTACCTTATTTTGCAGGTGAATTCATCGAAGCCCAAACACAGGAGTACAGCCAGTGACAAAACCTGGCTAAAAGGGGACACATTTTCAAATATGATGCCAGGACAGAACACTGGCATAAAATTAGGAGAGCAACAATTGAAACTCAGAATTGCCACACCCTAGAAATGTGATAGATCCCTGGTTTGGCACAAACAGTTTACACTCAACTATTAACCTGAAGTTTGGCAGTTCAAAACCACCTAGCTGGCCATAGAAGAGAGATTAGAGTCAAGAAAACCCTCTGGAGCAGTTCTACTCTGTAACACATGGGTTTACCATAAGTCAGAATTGATTTGATGGCAATGGGTTTTAGATTTGTCATGCTTCTGGTGATACAGAATATGTTAGGACCATTGGAAACCTTTATACATGCCCATTTTCATACCTCGATCACCATAAAATAGTTACTTTGGGGTAAGACAAAATTACATGGGAATATCCTGAAAATAAATCAGATAAACTGTGAGTCTTTTGATGATGGTGTTTCCAGAGGCACTGCAGGCAGGAAAGGTGAGCATAAATACATGAACATGAATCTCAGTAAAGATGAATCATTACCCTCTGCAGGATGGAAGGAATCTAATCTAATTAACTTGCCAAGTGGTGTCCTCAAGCGATATTACCACTTGGAAAAAGTATGAAATGTCTTTGAAAAAGGGACGTAGGCTCCCCTTCGTCTCTACTGTCTGAGTCTGAAAACAGACTCTGGTCTGAAACTGGGAAAGGAGTCATGGTTTTTAATTGTGACAGCTGATATCAGAAGTCTGCTTGCTTGCTCTTGATATTTGTGGTTATCTAAGAGCCCTGGTGGTGCAGTGGTTCAAGCACTTGGCTGCTAACCAAAAGGTAGGCTGTTCAAATCCACCAACTGTTCTTGAGAAAGATGTGGCACTCTGCTTCCGTAGGGATTTACAGGCTTGGAAACTCTATGCGGCCGTTCTACTCTGTCCTACAGGGTCACTATGAGCTGGAATCAACTTAACAGCAGTGGGTTTTGTTTTCTTCTTCTTTTTTTAAGTCAGACTGCTAGAATGCATATTAGAATCGAGAATGGCAAGACTTGAACTTCTTTACTTTAGACATGTGACCAAGAAAGATCAATCACTAGAAAAGAAAATCATGGTCGGTAAAGTAGAGGGTCAGAGAAAATGAGGGAAACTCTCAGTGACATAGTTGACACAATAGCCAAAACCATGAACTCAAGCATAACAACAATCATGAAGATGGCGCAGGACCAGGCAATGTTTCCTTCTGTTATACATAAGATCACTATGACTCAGAGCCAACAAATCAAACAGTGCCCCTCGGGTCTATTTTTCTGCAGCGTGTTAGCCATCACCACAGATCCCTGACTGCTATGCCATGCTTGTTGCCTGTTAGTGTAATTACATCTATCTTGCTTCTAACACTGCTGCCATTTGAATTCAGACCTCAAAATACTCATAAAAATAATTTTAAACCTCAATTTTACTATAGTTATTAGCTAATAGAGCCAGAGTGTATCTTTTCCGTATTAGTATACCAAGAAATGCAAAGTTTGAACAGCAGCAGAATTTTGACTATCAATCAACAACTTTCCATATTTCATAACAAATTTCTACCAACCAATGTATTGTTTTGGTAATGAAATTGTGCAATACCTTGCTTGTTTAAGTCAACGATATCACACCACACAAAGGACTTCAAACTGGAAGAGGACCAAAATTTACTGTCTTGGTAACTTGTATAAGTTTAATTTGGAACAGAATAGTTGAGAAGGCCTAGTACAAAGATTGTGCCTTATAGTACCCAGAAATTTGAGATCATTTCAAAGGTAATGCTAGTAAAAGAAGAATAGAGACTAACTTAATGGAGAAGACCTCAGGAAAATTTAGACAGGTGGTCAGGAAAAGCATCTTTAAGGTGGTGACAATTTAGTGGAAGGTTGGCTAAGAAAAGGGAAGAATATTCTAGGTAGAGAGAATAAAGTGCAATAGCCTAGAGACTGACCTGTCTGAAGAACTACAAGTGGGCCAAGTTGTCTAGAATATTGCTTCTCAAACTTAAAATGCATTAGAATCACCTGGCAAGCTTGTTAAACTAGAGATAGATGAGTTGCAGCCCCAGAGATTCTGATTCAGTAAGCCTGGGGTGCAGCCTGAGAATTTAAGGAGACGTTAATGGTTCTGGTCAAGGGGCAGCGAGTAAGTTGTAAAGGGACATTATTAGTTGTTGATTCTGACTTATGGTGACCCCATGTGTGGAGAGGAGAACTGTGCTCCATAGGGTTTTCAAAGCTGTGGTCTTTCAGAAGCAGATTGCCAGACCTTACTTCTGAGGGACATCTGGGTGAGTTTGAACCACCAACATTTTTGTTAGTTGTCCAGCACTTTTAACCATTTGCACCACCCAGGAACTCCTCATAAAGGGATGCAGGGGACTAAATAATGAAGGACCTTAAAGACCCTAGCAAGGAGTTCAAATTTTATTCTAGAATCTATGGAAAATGCTTGGAGAGTTTTAAGCAGAGGAGTAATTATTTTAGATGTTTAGATGCTTACATCTAAAAAATCAATCTGGCTGCCATGTAAATAAAACTATTCTCTCTCTCTTTTGCATGGACCTGGTAACTTGTCAAAAATCATTGACCATATATGTATGGGTTTATTTCTGGACTCTCACTTCTATTCCATTGGTCTCTGTGTCTATCTTTATGCTGGTACCATATTATTTTTATTTACATCAGCTTAGTAAGTTTTGAAATCAGGAAGTGGGAGTTCTCCAACTTTCTTTTCTTTTTCAAGATTATTTTAGCTATTCAGGACCCCTTGCAACTCCATATGAATTTTAAGATCAGCTTTTCCAATCCTATAAAAAGTGCTGTTGGAATTTTCATAGGGATTATGTTGAATCTTTAGATTGCTTTGGGTAGTAACGCCATCTTAACCACATTAAGTCTTCCAATCCACAATAACAGGATGTATTTCTATTCATTTAGGTCTTCTTTAGTTTCTTTCAGCAGTGCTTTATAGTTTTCAGTGTACAAGTCTTTGATCTCCTTAGTTAAATTTATTCCTAGGTATTTTATTCTTTTAGATGCTATTGTACATAGAACTTTTTCTCAATTTCCTTTTGAGATTGTTCATTGCTGGTGTATAGAAACACAATTAATTTTGTGCATTGATATTGTACACTGCAAATTTCCTGGATTTATTTATTAGCTCTAATAGTTTTCTTGTGGATTCTTTGGGATTTTCTATGTCACTTTAAGGACTAAGGTGCACCTGACCCAAGGCATGGTGTTTTCAATCGCCTCGTATGCATGTGAAAGCTGGACATTGAATAAGGAAGACTGAAGAATTGACGCCTCTGAATTATTATGTTGGTGAAGAATATTGAACATACCATGGACTGCCAAAAGAACTAACAAATCTGTCTTGGAAGAAGTACAGCCAAAATGCTTCTTAGAAGGAAGGATGGAGAGAGTATGTCTCACACACTTTGAACATGTTATCAGGAGGGATCAGTCCCTGGAGAAGGATATCATGCTTGGTAAAACAGAGGGTCGGTGAAAAAGAGGAAGACCATCAACAAAATGGATTGGCACAGTGGCTGTAACAATGGGCTCAAGCATAACAATGATCATGAGAATGGTGCAGGACTGGGCAGTGTTTCAATCTGTTGTACATAGGGTCACTATGAGTTGGAACCAACTCGACGGCACCTAACAACAACAGGATCATGCTATCTGTGAATAAAAATAGTTTTACTTCTTACTTCCCCATTTAGATGCCTTTTATTTCCTTTCCTTACCTATTTGCTCTGATAGAACTTACAGTACAATGTTGAACAGCGTGGTGAAAGTGGGTATCATTGTCTTGTTTCTGTCCTTAGTGGGAAAGATCAGAAACAGTCTTTTAGTTTTTCACTATTGAGTTTGACATGAGTTCGGGGATTTTATAAATGTCCTTCATCATGTTGGGGAACTTCCTGTCTATTCCTACTCTGTTGATTGTTTTTATGATGAAAGCTTGTTGGACTTTGTCAAATACCTTTTCCGCATCAATTGAGATGATTATTTTTTTTCTTTTGTTCTATTAAAATGGTCGTTACATTGATTTTCAAGTAGCCTTCTTATTGATTCAGCATTTGCTTGGTTGCTGTATACTTTTGACTGTTTTCCATAGTTCTGACGAAGTTATTTCTGACTGTTTCTGTTTGTTTTTTGATGTTTCTGTTGGGAGGATGGAAGTTTGGTATTGCCTACTCCACTATCTTGCTAAGATCACTCTATGCTAGTTTATTTTTCTAGTGAAAACACGAAGAAAGCTAAGTAGTGTGCCAGCAAAAGTTAAAGCACCTTCCACCTACTGGTATCACCTGTTTGTATATCTCTTTATTTTATATGACAGGCCTTCTTGGAATGTCTCTCAGTTCTTCAGAAACTTCCTCTTCCAGGAAGAGCAGAAATAGCCTTGGTGTTAACATTGTAGTCATCCTCATGCTCAATTACCCCTTTGCCTTCGAGTTGATTCTGACTCATAGCGACCCTATAGGACAGTGTAGAACTGTGCCATAGGGTTTCCAAGGCTGTAATCTTTACAGAAGTAGACTGCTACATCTTTCTCCCGAACAGCAGCTGGTGGGTTCCACCTGCTGACCTTTCAGTTAACAGCTGAGTGCTTAACCACTGTACCACCAGGATTACTTCATGCTCAGTATCTTCTTATAAAATCTAAATAGCAGAGGAATCAGAGCAGTCTGTAGAGCTGTAACAGGATACAGGAGAGAGTTGCTTATAATTAGACCATTGGCTACAGGAATTTGAGTAGGAATGACAGCAGAGGTCAAATAACTATCATTCTTAAGTCCCATTTATTTACATTATAGATGTTTAATATTTTAAGTAAATCTCTTTTGCATGCATATAGGTGATTGGAAATATCATGGCTTGGGTCAGGTGCAACTTAGTCCTCAAAGTGACTTCTTTGCTTTTTAACACTTTAAAGAGGTCTTTTGCAGCAGATTTGCCCAATGCAAATGCATCATTTGATTTCTTGACTGCTGCTTCCAAGGGTGTTCATTGTGGATTCAGGTAAAATGAAATCCTTGATAACTTAAATGTTTTCTCCATTTATCATGATGTTGCTTATTGGTCCAGTTGTGAGGATTTTTGTTTCTTTGAATGCTTCCTAATAAACCTTTATCAATCTCTTACAATTCTTGTCTGAAGATCTGCTACTAGGAAACCCAATCTAAGGCACTTGTTAGAATTTCTCTCTGGAATGACATTCAGAAATAACCATCTCAAAAATCTGGTTTATTTCTCCCCAGTACTTTTCTTCTGCATAGTGCTTACCATACAATTGCAATTTTAACAGGTCTTGTTTGCTCAGACATAACCAAATAAAACAAAATGTTTTGATATGTCTGCTGTCTTCGGGGCATTCAATGGTTAGTTTCCTCATTTATTGATTGTAGATTTGTTGGCTTTATCCTGCTTTTTTGTTTTCAACAAAGGGATGCAGAGATGGAATTGCTCACTCATTTATCCCAAGAAATTTGGAAGACCCCTACCTGGCCAACTGATTTGAAGAGATCCATATTTATGCCTATTCCTAAGAAAGGTGATCCAACCAAATACAGAAACTATCGAACAATATCATTAATATCACATGCAAGTAAAATTATACTGAAAATCATTCAAAAGAGGTTGCAGCAGTACATCAACAGGGAACTGCCAGAAAGTCAAGCCAGATTCAGAAGAGGACATGGAGCCAGGGATTTCATTGCTAATGTTAGATGAATCCTGGCCAAAAGCAGAGAATGCCAGAAAGATGTTTACCTGTGTTTTATTGACTATGCAAATGTATTTGATTGTGTAAGCTTAATACCTTGCAGCATGTTTTCTCCTTTTCAAAATGGGTGATTGAGAGCTTGACATAACTAACTCCATAATGATACTGTGAATAACCTATAAGTTTTTTGTTTTTGTTTTTGTTTTTTTTTTTGCTTGGTAATCTGTCCATTCTTACTTTCAATTTTTTTATTATACTAGCTGCACTGGTCTCTTTCCAAAGGGGTATGGGGCCTTCTCAGCTGTTGTGGCCTTGATCTCCTTCTTTTTCTTTGTTCTCTTGAGAGATGGCCTTCAGCCTGCATGACGGAAGCTAGGAAGGCTGCCTGGTGCTTTAAGTCTGTAACTTTCTTCTTGCTCTTTATCTCTTTCAGAGTAAACTTGGCAGGCCAGTTCCACTAGCCGAGAGATTTTTTTATGAGTTTCTTTTTTTTTTTTTTGCCTGTTACAAACATAAAGATTAGAGTCCAGATGTCTGACATGTATAGCTTTAGTCTAATAGTTTCTTGTAATTGCTTGTGATGTATATTCCTCCGACCATCTGTGGGCTACATGTCTGAAGACACTATGTAATCCTTGCCAAAATGATATATAAGCTCTAATGTAGAAATTACCTTTCAGGACTGCATGAAGACAATGTTGCTGTCAGACTCCCTGTTGGTATCACCTCCTAATAAACTTTCTCTTTCTGACTTGGAGTACATTTCATTGGCTCGAGTGCTCCAGGACACAGACCCTAATTGGACAACAACAGTGTAGATCATAACAAATATTGGATAACATTGCAAAGAATAGGAATTCCAGAACACTTAATTGTGCTTTTGTGGAACGTGTACATAGATCAAGAGGCAGTATTTTTGAAAAAAGCAAAGGAATACCATTCTGACTTGGAGTACATTTCATTGGCTCAAGTGCTCCAGGGCACAGACCCTAATTGGACAACAACAGTGTAGATCATAACAAATATTGGATAACATTGCAAAGAATAGGAATTCCAGAACACTTAATTGTGCTTTTGTGGAACGTGTACATAGATCAAGAGGCAGTATTTTTGAAAAAAGCAAAGGAATACCATGTGGTTGAAAGTAAACAAAGGTACGCATGGGGTTTGTATCCTTTCACCATACTATTTCAATCTGTATGTTGAACAAATAATCGAGAAGCTGGACTACTTGAAGAAGAATGGGGCATTAGGACTGGGGGAAGACTCATTAACAACTTGTGATATGCAGATGACTAAACCTTGCTTGCTGAAAGTGAAGAGGACTTGAGGCACTTACTGGTGAAGATCAAAGACCACAGCCATCAGTATGGATTACACCTCAACATAAAGAAAATGAAAATCCTCATAAATGGACCAACGAGCAACACTATGATAAACGGAGAAAATATTGAAGTCATAAAGGATCTCATTTTACTTCAATCCACAATCAATGCCCACAGAAGCAGCAGTCAACAAATCAAATGATGCATTGCATTAGGCAAATCTCCTGCAAAAGACCTCTTTAAAGTGTTAAAAACAAATATGTCACTTTAAGGACTAAGGTGCACCTGACACAAGCCATGGCGTTTTCAATAAGCCATATGCATGTGAAAGCTGGACAATGAATAAGGAAAACTGAAGAACTGATGCATTTGAATTATGGAGTTTGCCAAGAATATTGAATATACCATGGCCTGCCAGAAGAACAATCCAACCTATCTTGGCAGAAGTACAGCCAGAATGCTCATTAGAAACAAGGATGGCGAGACTTTGTTTCACAGAATCTGGACATGTTATCAGAAGGGAGGAGTCCCTGGAGAAGGACATCATGCTTGGTAAAGTGGAGGGTGAGCAGAAAAAGGGGAAGATCCTCAGGGAGATGGGTTGATATAGTGGTTACAACCATGGGCTCAAGCATAACAATGATTGTGAGGATGAGCAATGTTTCCAACTGGATGGCACCTAACAACAACAATGTTATAAATGATGAGTATTTAATATTATTCTCCTAATTCAAACAACTGCAGTATAATGGCAAAGAAAGGGTGCATAAATACTGTAATGTCAAAAACAAATGTGTCATTTGTAGATAAGCTTTTGGGGGTGGTGATTCCTCAAATCTGTGAATATGCAGCCCTGTGTGAGTCCTGCATTTATCTATTTCTGCAAATTCCCTAGGGCAGTTGTTCCCAAAGTTCAGCTGTGCTTGATAGGCTTCACCTGAGGGCCCACTAAAACACAAATGCCTGGGACCCACCCCTGAAGTTTCAGACACAGTAGATCTGGAGTGCACGCCAAAGATTTGTATTTCTGACAAGCTCCCCGGTGGTGTTGATGCAGCTGGTCCAGGGACCACACTTTCAGAACCCCTCCCTGTTCTTGTCCATGACCCTGGTACTTGGGCCTAATAAATGTTTTTCCTTCACTGTTTACTTCTTCCATGCAGAGCCCTCACTAGGATACAGTGAATTTCAGATAGCGCCGTGGAAACCCTTAGGTGAACTGGCTCTTTCTGCCACAATGATTTTCCCCAGAAAGTACAGGGAGATGCACCAAGCAGACAATGTCTAACTTACATCTCTGGAGGTCCAAGATGGTTTTCTGTAGGGGCCCTGGGAGCTAATTAAAGTTTCCATCACCTCAGGGGATGAATTCTCAGAGCATCTTATTAAACACATTTTTCTATGGCCATTCTTCTCTTTACACAATTCAGATCCCTTGGGGTGAAGACAGAATAATAGAAAGGAAACTTTCTGCCAATTTGGTCTCCCTGAAGGTAGTTGTAGAAAGAGGTGAATTCCTTTCTTCTAATTATTCCTTCTTTATCTAGTATGTTCAAATACTTGCAGTTAACAAGATCTTTCTTCTAGAGATTAAACAAGTTCCCTCATCTTCCTTTAAAATAGTCTCCCAGGACCCCACATGTTTCTTAAGGTATTGCTGTGTGATGGTTAAGATTGTGTGTCAGCTTGGCTGGGCCATGATTCTCCGTGTTTTAATGTAATCACTCCCATGAATGGATATACTGTGAGTAGCCAATCAGATGAAAGGGAGTCTCCTTGGTGGTGTGGCCTGCGTCTGTATATAAGCAGACGTTCTGGCTTTTTGCTCTCTCTGGATCCTGTGGCTGCTTCCTGTTGTCTCATCTCCTGTTCTTGGGACTTGAGCTGTCAGCTTATCTGCCAAACCTGGGATTCATTCATCTGCACTGCCTGTGAGTGGGAGCCCTTCTCTTCGAACTTCTGATCTTGGGCTTGCCAGCTTCTGCAGTTGTGTGACTTGGGAGAGGCCTCTACCCTGATCCACAGACTTGGGACGTTCTAGCCTCTACAATCGCATGAGCTGTTTCCTTAATATAATCTCTCTCTATATATATATTTATACACTTTACTGGTTTTGCTTCTCTAGAAAACCCAGCCTAAGACATGCTGTAACTCTTGCCTCTCTTGAACAAGGTTTAACTGCAGTGTTAGGAGTTTCTCCCTAAGAGATGTGTTAATGCTACAACAGCTTTCAATAGCCTTAACCCTCAAAATTCCATTTTGACCAATAGCAATCTCCCTTAGCACTTTTTTTGTTTGTGTGTATGTTTTTGCTCCAGTTCCTCTCTCTTCTGTCTCATCTATCCCATACCCATCTTAGCTCCACACATCACAATCTACCCCTTCCTTCCTGTCTACCTCCACCGTGCAGTGAACATCACACTCTGAAGCAGCACAGGCATGGCCTACTGGAACCTGCCCTGCACTGATTCCCGGTCCACACTGTAGGTCCTGGTACATGCCACAAACAACCCTCCCAGCAACTCTCCTTTAGCTAAACCTGCCCTGCTGTACCATACCTGAGTGACTGACCCAGCCCATTGGAGAAGGAGGCAAAAAGTATCATGCCCACAGACAAGCAAACAACAAAAAACGCACAACCCACCTGCTCAGATCTAACCAAATAAAACAAAAAAGCAGGATAAAACAAACAAATCTACAATCAATAAAAGAGGAAAATAACCACTGAATGACCCTAAGATAGCAGACGATATCAAAACATTTACAAAACTAGGACAGGATGGTTCCAGTAGGTGTCCAAAATAAAACACCAGATGACCTTCCAGTAGAAGAAAAGGCATTAGACCTAACTGATAGGGAATTCAAATCTCTAATATTCAGAATTATCCAAGAGTTGAAGCAAAAAGCAGACAAAAATGAGGAAAAAATAGACAAATTCATGGAAAAGGCAGAAAAATTCATGGAAAATACAGAAAAAAAATGGAAGAATTCAAGAAAATAATACAGGAACAAAATGATAAAATAAATCCACAACTAGAAATCATACAAAAACAACAATTAGAAGTCCAAAAGATGAACAACAAGATTTCAGAAATAGACAGTGTCATAGAAGGGCTGAGGAGACGGTCTGAAACGATGGAAGACAGGATCAGCGAAATTGAAGACAAACACTTAGATACAATTCTGTTTGAGGAAAAATCAGAAAACAGAAAAAAAAAAAAATGAAGAAACCCAGAGAATTATGTAGGATACAATCAAAAGCAAAAATCTGCAAATGATCTGAGTTCCAGAACAGGGGGACAAAACAGAAAACACAGAGAGAATCATTGAAGAATTGCTGACAGAAAACTTCCCCAATATCATGAAAGATGGGAAGCTGACCATCCAAGAAGCTCAATGAACGCCATATATGATAGATTCCATAAGAAAATCACCAAGGCATATCATAATCACACTTGCTAAAACCAAAGACAAACAAAGAATCCCGAGAGCAGCTCAAGAAAAACTAAAAGTCATATTCAGAGGAGAAACAATAAGACTAAACTCTGATTACTCAGCAGAAACCATGCAGGCAAGAAGGCAATGGGATGACATATATAAAACCTTGGAAGAAAAAAATTGCTAGCCAAGAATAATATATCCTGCAAAACTCTCATTCAAATATGATGGTGAAGTTAGATCATTTCCAGATAAACAGAAATTAGGGGACTATGTAAAAACCAAACCAAATTTTCAAGACTTATTAAAGGGAGTCCTTCAATCTGAGAACAAACAACATCAGACCACAGGCTGAATACAGGATAAAGGATTGTACTAGCCAGATACCAACCTAGGAAATGGACTCTTAAGGACTATGCAAAACCAAAAGAATTACAACAGGGAACCGGAGAGGTCAATCTGTAAATGACAACAGCATCAGAAAAATAAAAGAGGGAATAAATGGTGTAGGTAGAAAACCTTCTAATGGAGAGGAAGGCAAGGCAATACCAAGTAATAATAGATTGGTTCAAATCTAGGAAGATAAGAGTAAATTTCAGGGCAACCACAAAGAAAGTTAACAAACCTACTCATCAAAATAAAGAAGAAAAACATAAAGTCTCAGTAAAAACAAAACTTACAAACATAAGAGAAATGAAAAAAAAAATCCATAAACAAAAGGAGCTCAGCACAGGAGAATAAAAGGAACAGAGAAAACTTCAGCACCACATAAAAAGCACTACAAAATTCAATCCTACTCCTAAGAATATATCCTAGAGAAATAAGAGCTTTCACACTAATAGACATATGCACACCCATATTCATTGAAGCACTGTTCACAATAGCAAAAAGATGGAAACAACCTACATGCCCATCTACAGATGAATGGATTAACAAACTATGGTACATACACACAATGGAGTATTATGCAAAGGTAAAAAACAATGATGAATCTGTGAAGCATCTTATAACATGGATGAAACTGGAGGACTTTATGCAGAGTGAAATAAGTCAATCACAAAAGGACAAATATTGTATGAGACCTCTACTGTAAAAACTCATGTAAAAGTTTACACACAAAAAGAAACAATCTTTGTTGGTTACAAAGGATGGGAGGGTGTGGAGGAACTAAGCAAACAATAGATAAGTGGTAAATTTGGTGAAGGGTAAGACAGTGCACAATACTGGGGGAAGCCAGCACAACTTATACAAGGAAAGGTCATGGACACTCCAAAGACACTTCCAAACTCCCTGAGGAAATGAATTGCTGGGAGGAGGGCTGTGGGGACCATGGTCTCAGGGAACATCTAGCTCAATTGGCATAACACCATTTATAAAGACAATGTTCTACATTCTACCTTGGTGAGTAGCATCTGGTGTATTAAAAGCCTGTGAGCAGCCATCTAAGATACTCCACTGGTCTCAACCCTTTGGGAGTAAGGGAGAATAAAGAGAACAAGATACAAGGAAAAGATTAGTCCAAAGGACTAATGGACCACAGCTAGCAAGACCTCCATCAGACCGAATCCAGTACAGCTGGATGGTGCTCAGCTACCACCACTGACTTCTCTGACAGGGATCAGAATAGACGGTCCTGGACAAAGCTGGAAAAGGATGTGGAACAAAACTCTAACTCACAAAAAAGACCAGATTTACTGGCCTGGCAGACTGGAGAAACCCCAAGAGTGTGGCCCCCAGACACTCTTTTAGCTCAGTGGTGAAGTTACTCCCGAAGTTCACCATTCAGCCAGGGATTGGGCAGCCTCATAAAACAAAACAGGACTAATGAGGCACAACTGTGCAGGGACAAGGACTAGAAGGCAGGAGGGGACAGGAAAGCTGGTGATAGGGAACCCAAGGTTGAGAAGGGCAGTGTTGACATATTGTGAGGTTAACACAACATTGTCATAGGGCAATATGTGTACTAATTGTTTAATGAGAAACTATTTGTTCTGCAAACCTTCATCTAAGGTACAAAAAAAAGAAAAAGAATTATCTATGTGAGATCAAATTGACAACAGCAACTCAAAAGTTTTTATGGGAAGCCTGGGGACAGTGAGTTGAAGATAATGGTGATGGAAAAATTTGGAAAAGGATAGTGAGAGTAACAGCACAACTGGAAGAATGTAGTTAATGTCACTGAATTGTACAAGTAGAAACTTCAAAAAGGTGTAACTTTGTCTATGTATATTTTCACCAAAATAAAAAGGTCTTCCAAGGTCGAGAAGGGAGAGTGTTGAGATGTCATGGGGTTGTTAACCAATGTCATAAAACAATATGTGTACTGTTTAATGAGAAATTATTTGTTCTGTTAACCTTCATCTAAAGTACAATAAAAAAAATTTTTAATTCCATTTTGACAAAACTGAAATGTATTTTTGTTAAGCAATCATTGGCAGGCTCATTGGTCACCTGGAGTCTACCATGCCACGGAACCTTAATAAGGTCCATATTTCAAGAAAGAGAATACAGTCCTTAGTTACTTTGCTACTGAAAAATCAAGCAGTCTGGGGACTGGAAATGTCCCTTAGAATTTGTGGAGGACATGAGGTCACTGCAGACCTCAAGAAGAGTGACTGTGATAAAAGTAGAACGACACTGGATGAGGTTGGTGGAGGAGACAGGGAGCAGTGTGGAAATGCAAATTTAAGTGCAGACCAAAAATTTAAAATTTGGTGTAACGCCCAAGGAGAATATGGGGTGTAGAGTGAGTCTTATTTACATTGAAAGATACGAGAATGTGTTTAACTACGTTGGAAATTATAATCTTGCATGCAGACATGGGAATATACAGGATAAAGAATGGATAATAATGATAGTGTAAAGTACCTAAAACATCAGGAATAGATGGGATCCAAAGCTCAGTTAGATATTTTGAAGAGACAATCATCAATAAAATAATTGTACACAAAATTATTTAGTTACAATGGTGGCTAGTGTTGTGATGGATGGATACAGTGTTCACTGAGAGCATATGTCTTGTGGGGGCTCTATAACTGAACTGAAGAATCTTGGGTAGGATTCAGTCAAGCATCATCTTGCCTTTCTAACTCTTGATGCTAAGCAGCACTTTCTCCCTCTATCTGTGCAATTAATTGATTATACTGCCAGAAGCGCAGACTGATGAATGCCAAACCAATATATTTGACCTCTGAAATAATAGCACCATGAGGTGTTCTGTAATCCCCTCTAACTCAGTCCTTGGGGAAGAGGCTGCATAGGTCTGGCTCACTATTATTACTCCCCATTGCTAACCCTTACATTATCTCATGATCTTTTTTTTCCTTCTGGTTCCAGTCTCTACAAAAGGGTTTAAGATTAACTGATGTTCCTACTTGGAGGGTGGAAAACAGGTGATAGTGATCTAAGGATGAAAAACCTAACAAAGCACTCGTCTTGTGACAAGAAAACCAGGATGTCATCAGATAACCTCCAAGAATATCAGTAAAAGATTAACTCATCTGAGACATGACTACCTCGAGGGGGAACTAACACAAACTTCTAAGACCCATAATCCTGTCCCTATAAAAGCCTTTGGCCCATCTCCAGTGGGAGGGAGGGGTTTTTGGAGGAACCTAATTCCTCTCTATCTCCTATGTATCCATATATAATAAAACTCTTTCTGCTCACCTCACCCCTGTCTCAGAATTGGCTATTACAGCAGGCGGCTCCAATCCGCGTTATTGCGGTAACAAACTTGGTGGGCCATATGGGGAGCTCCAGCTTCTTGAGACGTGGTGGTCCCAGGGCAGGGTCTGGGGCTGGTCGATGGCTCTCCGGACAAGTGGCTGCGAGAGGTTTCTTTTGCCTCCGGGGAGACTATCGGCCAGACCTGTGTCTTCCATGCTACCCCTGGTCCCTAACAGTGCCAAAAGAGGTGGGTGAAAGAAAGCAAGACCTGCATAGGAGGGATCCCAAGGTGAGTCTGTGACTCTTCTCCCTGTTGCACTCAGGGCCAGGGTGGATAGGGCAGGCCTGAGAGTTCTGTATCAGGACCTGAGTCCTTGGTTTCTGAGGTGGGAAGTGACTCAGATGACCGAAGCCATGAGTAGGCTTGCAAGAAGGGACTCCTGGTGATTCTAGAGTCTTGGTTCTAGGGTATGTGAATACTCCTGGGATTGTCTGGGAGGTTGAGGCTGCTGAAATCACTTTTGTTGTCTTGGTGGGATCACATCTTGTGTTTGTTTACTGTTATTTATGTGTACTTGTCCCTGTGAAGCCCCAGTGTTCTTGTGCCATTGTTACATTAACCCTTACCTGTACTAAAACCTATCACCAGATTTGTGAATATGTTTGGTTCCAGTTTTCTTTTTGTTCTGAGAAAAACATCTCCAAGGAGGTTGGGGGCCCAGAATAGGAATTCAGGGAATTCTGACCGAATCTAGTATAATTAGAAAGGAGGTGGATTTTCAGATAGACCATTTATAATAAATCATCTTTGTGCTCAGAAAAGAGGGACTCACCCATTGGTAAAAAGATGCACTCAAGAAAAACACCCATTATGGGAGAAGGCCTGTATATCCTAGCCAAATCTCCTCTAGGCTGCATTCTAGCAAACTGGAAGAGGTATAGCTATGAGCCTATGACAAGGAAGAAAATGATATGCTTATGTAACAATGTATGGCCCCAATACCAGCTGGGAGACCAGGAACACTGGCTCCAAAATGGGTCCTTGGCTTATGGCATGATTTTTCAGCTCGACTTGTTTTGTAGAAGGGGAAAGAAATGGGACAAAGTTCCCTATATTCAAGCTTTCATGTCTCTCTATCAAACTTTGAATCCCTCTAACCAGGTTCTTTTTCAGGGAAAGCCAAAGGCAAAAGTGTTTTCCAAATCCTCATCAGAGGTTTCTCTTTTGGAAGGACTAGCCCAGACTACTGCTTCAGCTCCCCACCTCCCCACCCCCATATAGGGAAGGTGCAGTAGAAGCCGACAGGTCGGGTCAAGGAATGATGGCAGAATCCTTCACCAGAAGGGCCAAGCTGGATTCTAGTTTGGCCAGCTTGGGAGAAACCGATGAAGGAAGGGAATCAGGAAGAGTCCAACTTCATTGGGTATGGTCTCCCCCTTCACACTCGTCAGGGTATCGTTTTTTGTGAGAGTGCCGTGTGGTTCAGGCAGGGAAGTTTCCCTTAAGAGAGATCCCAGCTGGAATGGACGCTGAGGGACAGGCTTGAGGAAAAATGCTAGTACACACTCCATTCTCTACTTCCGATTTGTATAATCAGAAGAATCATAACCCCCCATACCAGAGTGACCAGAATAGAATGACAGAATTATTCCTCTCCATTTTCTCTACTCACCACCCGATTTGGACAGACATACAGGCCTTTTTATACACTTTATTGACTTCAGAGGAGCACCACATGGTGTTAGAACAGGCTCAAAAAGAGGCCATTACTCTCCATAATCTGAACTCATTAACCCAACCTTCAGGAGTGGAGGCCATTCCAACACAAGACCCAGGTTGGGATCATAACAGAGAGGAGGGGGCAGATAGACTTCAACTATACAGGGATTGTTTGATTACTGGACTAAGGAACGGGGTCCCTAAGCTCAAAAGCTTGCAAAAACTTAGGGAAGTCATTCAAGGGGAAAAGGAAGACCCGTTCACTTTCCTAGAGAGAGTGACAGATGCGTTCTGCCAATACACTGATATAAATCCTGAGGACCCTAACAATTCCTGGCTTCTAAACATGACTTTCATTTCCCAAAGAGCTCCCGATATTCGGAAGAAGTTGCGGAAGTTAGAGGGAGGACTCGGGATGCCCATAGGCATCGAGATTGCTTTTAAGGTCTTCAGAAATAGAGATCAGGTAGCGGAGTTAAAAGAAAAACAAAAAATGAAGCAAAAAGCGGCTTTGCTGGTAGCTGTCCTAGCCCCTCCAGGTCCAGGGGAAAAACAGGAGGCCAGGAGAGGGATAATCCCAGGGCGTGGGAAGGGGCCACCCCTGGGACCTGAACAGTGTGCTTACTGTAAAAAACACAGACACTGGAAATGAGAATGTCCGGAAGCCAGAGGAAGGTGGCCACCACCCACTACCCTCCAAGCCAATCAGGATGGGCCCCCGCTGGGAGATGATTCATAATGACTGGGCCTGGGGCTAGAACATTCATTGCCTATCTCCCACTGTGAGCCTTGGGTGACCCTAAAGGCGGGAGGGTGCCTACGGACTTTATTCTGGATATGGGGGCCAGCTTTTTGGGTTTGAACAGTGCTGAGCCTCCCCTTGATCCACGCACTGCCCCGGTGGTGGGGGTCTCATGGAAGCTTGTCACCTGACCCTTCCTCCAACCAGTAAATTGTGAAGTTGGAAAGAAATTGTTATATCATGAGTTCCTTTATATGCTGGAATGCCCGGTCCCCAAATCACTTTTGAACCATCCTGAACACTGGTGCAAATCCGGCCTGAAAATGCATGCACATTACAGGTGGCACTGTTGCAAGAGGAAATAGTGATACCTTTCCATATTTAACAAAAAGTGAATCTGGAGTTCTGGGCATCAGAAAGGCCTGGGTGAGCCAAGTCAGCTGCAATGGTTAAAATAACTTTAAAACCTGGAGCACCTGTTATAAACCAAAGGCAATATCCCCTGTGTAAAGAAGCTTTATAAGGAATTGCACCATTGGTTTATCGATATATAGAAATTGGACTTTTAAAATTCTGCTGGTCTCCATATAACACTCCTATCCTACCGATGTTGAAGCCAGGGACAGGAGAATGTCAGTTTGTTCAAGATTTAAGGAAAGCCATCCAAATAGTAGAGGATATTCATCCAGTTGTGCCCAACCCATATACCCTCTTGGTTACTATACCTAGTCAATGTGCTTGGTTTTCAGTATTGGACTTAAAGGATGTTTTCTTTTGCATTCATCTGTGCTCCAAGTCTCAGCTTCTGTTTGCCTTTGAATGGACTGATATTAAGACCAGGACTAAGAGACATCTAACGTGGCAGGTTCTGGTCCAGGAATTCAAGAATTCTCCCACTATTTTGGGGAAAACACTAGCCAAAGACTTGAGGGCATTGAGGCTAGAAAAAGGTCTTGTCTAACAATATGTGGATGATATCCTAATAGTGACTGAGACTAAAGACTGACCAAAATACAATATTGGTTTTGAATCATTTGGCTGAGTGTGGGTATCGAGTTTCCAAGAAAAAGGCCCAGATATACCAACAACAAGTAAAATATCTAGGATTTCAAATATCACAGGGGCAACGGAGTCTCCTCCAGGATCAATGAGAAGCTATCATGCTGGTGGCACCTCCCACCTCTAGGCGGCAGCTTAGGAGTTTCCTTGGGATGGCTGGATTTTGCTGGATTCGGGGTTTGGACTTATGGAAAAACCCTTATATGAGGCCCTAAAAGGAGAAGAAAGAGAGTCTTTACTATGGACCAAAGAATGCCAACAGGCTTTTGAGAAAATTAAGTGCAAATTAATGATGGCCCCAGCACTAGGATTGCCTGTCCTCCAAAAACCTTTTGAATTGTTTGTACGTGAAAGACAGGGAATTGCTGTGAGGGTACTAACTCAAACCTTGGGACCTTCCAGGTGGCTGGTGGCCTATTTTTCCAAACAGCTGGACAACGTGGCCTGGGGATGGCCCCCCTATCTTCAAGCTGTGGCCACAACATGCGACCTGCTGCAAGAAGCTGAAAAATTCACTCTTAGACAAAAGGTAACAATCAATACACCATATACTGTTCTACCCCTCTTAGAATAAAAGGAAAGAGTTGGCTCACAGCAGGACGAATGGGAAAATATCAGGCAATCCTGCTAGATAACCCAAAAGTAACCTTAAAGGCCATCTCTTCCCTTAACCCTACCACCCTACTGCCCATCTCAGAAGATGCTTCTATACATGATTGCTTGGAGATAATCAAAGAAGTTTATTCTAGCACACCAGATCTCTCAGATGTCCCTTTGACTGACCCAGAAATAGAAATGTATACGGATGGCAGTAGTTTTCTATATGAAGGACGTCACAAGGCAGGATATGCAGTGGTAACACGAACTGAGGTCTTAGAGGCAGCTCCACTTCCTGCCGGCACTTCAGCTCAAAAGGTGGAACTCATAGACTTTGGGCAAGCCCTGCAACTAGGAGCTGGAAGACACATAACTGTGTATACTGATAATAAATATGTCCATCTAGTCCTTCACTAACATGGTGTCTTGTGGAAAGAGAGGGGACTCCTGACATCTGCCAACAAAGAAATAAAACGTGTACCAGAAATGTTGGAACTCCTGAGGGCAGTTAATGACCCCCTTCAGGTAGCAGTAGTATATTGTCTTGGACATCAGAAGGGACAATCTCCCGAGGCAATAGGGAACTGAAAAGCAGATGCAGAAGCAAAGAAGGCTGCAATGCAAGGAGATGGGATGGGAACAGAAATGGCCTTGATCCCTCATCTGGACCTTGTCGACCTTCCCACACACATTACACCACCCAGGATGTGGATAGGGCTAAAGAATGGGGCTATCACTTCACCTCTCATTCTAAATGGCTGATGAACTCTGAAGGGAAAGTAGTTATCAGAGGTCCAAGTATATGGTATACTATCAGCTCTATATGAAGGGACTCACTACGGGAGAGACGCCAGGTTTGAATGGATTCAACAGGTGGTCACCGGGCCGAATCTCCTAAAAACTACCTGGGAAGTTACAAAGAGGTGCCGTCTATGTGCAAGAAACAACCCGAAAACTGTGCCCCACCCAACAGAACCGGGATTCCAACAGCAAGGAACAAACATGGGAGAAGACTGGCAAGTGGATTTCACAGTGATGCCCCGGCCACCCAGGAACTTCAGATATCAGTTGGTCTTCGTGGACGCCTACTCGGGGTGGGTAGAGGTTTTCCCTTGTCGGACTGAACAATCCCAAGAAGTGACCAAGGCTTTACTCAAAGAAATCATACCTCATTTCAGTCTACCAATATCAATCCAAAATGATAATGGAGGAGCTTTTATGGCAAAAAAATTAATTACACGAGAAGTCAGTAAGGCTTTAGATATAAACTGGAAGTTGCACTCAGCTTGGAGCCCACAATCAACTGGAAAAACTGAAAAGATGAATCATACTTTGAAAAAGACCTTGGCAAAACTTTGCCAAGAGACAAACTCCACTTGGATGTAAGTTTTGCCCATTGCCCTGCTCAGAAGCAGGCTCAAGTTAAGCCCTTATGAGTTACTATATGGGAGACCATTCCTGAAAAAGTTGACTTTCCCCACCTCTGTAATGACTGAGGTGAGGAAAAGAGACTGGGTCCGTTCTCTGGGAACTGTCATAAACACTGTTAATCAATATGCTTCTTCCTGCTTGTCTTTTCCTTCTGACATTCCCTTTCATAGGTTCCACCCAGGAGATCGAATCTTGTTGAAAACCTGGAAGAACCAACACCCAGAAGATCAACTGGCCCTTAAGTGGGAAGGACCTTTTGAAGCTCTCCTGACCACCCACTCATCTCTGAAATTAGCAGGAGTAGCCTCATGGGTGTATCACTCGAGGGTGAAAGCAACTCCACCCAAAGGAGGAAGAGTCAAAGAACCACCATATTCCTGCACTTCAATTCGAGATCTGAAATACAAGTTCAAGAAACTTACAGAACAATGATCCTAACCTTGCTTTTTGTTTTCTTTTTACTTCTCCAGGAAGTGTGGATGGGAAAAATTCCAGTGGTCCTTCAAGCCAGGGGAGCTCTAACCCTACAGGTTGGAGACACTTTAACCCTCCATGTGTAGTATCATCCTTAACTCCAGTAGGTCCAGTTAAGTGGATCATGGAAGAGCCCAAAAGAAGACAGATAACTGTTTGAGACTTCAGGACCACTGGCTCCAACGGGGTAACACCTATGGCTGGTACCACTCAGTCACACAGTCGGGACTTTTAAATCACAGTTTCAGATATAACCTTATATGACACTGGAACATACTATTGTGTAAAGTATATAAAGAGGTCACCCCAAGATGTGAAGATCAACAGGGGAGAGGGAATCCAAGTTGTTGTTGTGGGGTATCAAGAACCTGCCCATCTTCCAGATGGATGGGACTGGTCATCCAAAGGCCTAGTCACCATGTCCCAAGAAGTGGCTACCAGAGGGAAACTTAGCAGCTTCTGGCTGTCCCATTACCTCCCCTGGTGAGGAGCTCCCTTAAGTCTGTTAGCAGCCCCAGTTTTTGACTATAACGAAGGTATACCCAATTGCATCCTAATCCATAGTGCCCCTAAACTCTGATATGAGCAAGGCTTGTTCAGTACCCATTTTCTATACCCTGTTTCTCTCTCACCGAGGTCTATAACCATACTTCAGGACACAAATGGGAAATTAAATCACAAGATCACCAAAGATAGCCCAACAAGTTTTCTGAGATTTTCAACTTCTCTCATCATGTAATCAATCTCTAGTCATTCCCCAATTGCCCCATACTAACACTAGCATCCCAGACAGCTCTGATAGAAATTGGTCCTTGTGTGCCCCATCAGGATGCACCTTTCTGTGTGGCGGGAAAGCATACCCCACTAATGAGAACCCCATCCCAAAGGCATCACCCTATATGTGGGCTATCCAGTGTTTGACTGGAATTCACTATGTGGGACAATGCACTTTGGGTTTTCTAACTATCCTTACTCAGATTCATCCATCACCCACCCAGGGGATTGTAAAGGTCCCTCAGAAGAGACGGGATATCTTTTCCATAGATCCTGTCTCCCTGGAAGTGACAAAGATAAATAACAACCCTGTCCTAGATAAGACTGGGTTTGGGTGGTGGTTCCTAAGAATGATTATCCCAGGATTAGGAGTATAACACATGGAAATGGCTATCAGAAATTTTATCAGATACCTTTCACCTATTAGCTCTTGGGACAGAGAGAGCACTCAAAGTTCAACAAACCTCTTTGAACTCCCTGGGTGAGGTGGTCCTTGAAAACAGAATTTCCTTGGACTTCTTATTGGCAAAGTCAAGAGGGGTATGTGCTATAATAAATAAAACCTGTTGCACTTGGATAAATACTACAGGGGAAGTCGAAATAGGGTTAGATGCCATTCATAAGGTAACTAAATGGACAGACCCCAAATCGAGACAAGAAGCATGGAGCTGGTTCTCCAGCATTTTTCCTTGGGAGCTTGACTAAAGCCCTTAATAGCCTTAGGAATAGTGATTATTCTAGTTTTTTTTTTTTGTATTCCCTGTTTTATGAAAATATTGGCAAGAGGAACCACAAATACACTTAAGGCTGGAGAAATGTTTACCCTGGTAAGTTGGGATGCCCCTTTTTCAGGCTCTGGGAATGCATGTCATCTAATTCACCAAGATGCAGCCAATTTCCACTCTAACTCACACCCCATCTATGGCCCCTGGTCAATACTAGGAGGTTTCTCACCCCAGCCAACACCCTTAACCAGCAGGAAGTAGTCAGAAAAGAAGGAATGCCATGTTTCCCAAGATTGAGAAACTTCCAGTAAAAGGAGAGATTGGAAGAGGCTGCATAGGCCTGGCTCACTATTATTACTCCCCATTGCTAACCCCCACTTTGTCTCATAATCTTGTTTTTCCCTTCAATTCCAGTCTCTACAAAAGGGTTTAAGATTAACCTATGTTCCTCTTTGGAGGGTGGAAAACAAGTGATAATGATCTAAGGATGAAAAACCAAAAAACAAAGCACAAGAAAACCAGGATGTCACCAGCTAACCCCCAAGAATATCAGTAAAAGTAACTCATCTGAGACATGACCACCTCAAGGGGGAACTAACACAAACTTCTAAGACCCATAATCCTGTCCCTATAAAAGCCTTCGGCTGATCTCCAGTGGGAAAGACAGTTTTTGGAGGAATCTATTCACCTTTGTGTCCTATGTATTGATATATAATAAAACTCTTGCTGCTCACCTCACCTGTCTCAGAATTGGCTATTGTGGCAGGCAGCTCCAATCTGTGTTATTGCGGTAACATCTGCAATAATAAACTGATGTTTTATCCTCCCCTAAATGTTGCTTTTCCTATTTTTCCTGTCTCCTGGAACTCTAAGACCATCAACTCCTGCACCTTTGGTTCTCAACTGGGGCGATTTTGCATCCTAGGGGACAATTGGTAAGGTATGTCACAATTGAGGAGTAAAGTGCTGGCTTGTAGTGAGTAGAGACCAGGGTTGCTGCTTAAACATCCTACAATGCACAGGACAGTCTCCCACAACAATGAATTATCCAGCCCAAAATGTCAGTAGTGCTGAGATTGAGAAACCCTGGTCAAAACTGTTGAGGAATAATATTAAAAACATTATCTAAAACATCTCATTTTCTGTTATTTTATCATGGCATTGAAAATATTATCTAAAATAAATCTCACAATCTTTCTCCATTATTTGATGCTACTTCATTTTTTTTCCTTAGCACTTTCCACAATTCAAATGTTTTTTATTGGTTTTCTTGTTTGTTTTCTTTCTCCCCCACTGTAATGTAAGCTATATAATGACAGGAACCATTTTTTCTTCACAACTTTGTCTCCAACACCAAAGCAAGTGGATTCTCAATAAATATTCCTTCTGTAAAATGAATGTATTAATAAATCTCCTGGAAGCCTAAGAATGAAAGAGATTGAAAATAAAACACATAGGACAGATATTCTCCTTACTGTAATTAAATGTTTACAAATACACTAATTTTTTCCAAATACTATTAGGAAGCAGCTACAATGATAAGTACATTTTAGTTAACAAGTCTTACAGGATAAATCCAGAACTCCTGGGGTTGTTTTAATAAATCATTCAATATAAAAGAACAGAGAGCAGCAAGACCCTGTCCTTATCTACTTCTTTCCTATATGGTTATGGAAAGGAAGTAGGTACTGGAAATGACTAGGAAAACAATCTAAAATATTACTTTATGAAATATTTATGGAAGATTTTTGACAGGACCTGGAGCACTGCATGACTCTTATGTCATCTGGGATACCACATGTTCAACACAATCTAAGATTCCTATGACCAAATGGTCTCTGTCTTTATAGTAGATGATTCTCTAAAACTGGATTGGGGTGAAATTGTACACCTAAATAAATTTACTTAAACCATTGGATTACAACAATGGATGGATTTTATGCTATGTAACTTATACCTCAATAAAGCTGTTAAAAATAATTTTTTAGGAAGTTTTCCATGGAATTATTCAAGGTGAGTTGAAAATATTTACCTTTCTTTTACAACAGTTTCTACTACACATCCCTATGATTATGCTTACCACTCTGAATTGAAATCTTTTTTTTTTCCCTCTGTGTATATCTCTCTGGTCTCCTCAATTGGTACACAGTAGATAATAAATAAACTTTAGATTAAACTTAATGGAATCAAATTGAATTGAAGCCATATCAAACAAGGCTTTTCTCACTAATAAATTATGATTTTTTAGTAAATTGTTTCTTCTTTTTTTAGTTTTGTTTTGGCCCCAAAGTCCCTAGTTCCTTTCATCACTCTCTTAATACTGCTCACAGTCTTTATCAACTGCCTTAATTTTTCTTCCCAGAGCAGCAGACACTGAGCCAATGATTTAAGTGCAAGCAATTTACTTGAAGGAGCAAAGAATATGGACGGGAGAGAGAAGCAACACAGGGAAGAAAATGCATCCAATAAAGCTTGTATTAAGTCAACTACCACAGTGAGTGAGCAGAGTTTTTATCTTGTGGGAAAACTTTGGAAAATGTGCAAGACCCACACTCGCAATGTTTCCAGGTAAGGTGGTATATCCCACAACTCTCACTGAAGGCTGCCCTTGAAGATCCACAACCACTGGTCACTTCTGCCACCGTACTTTGAGCAAAGTAGGTTCCAGTTGGTGCTGTCCATTGGCAGTCAGACTGGTGTACAACCGAGATGGTGAGAGGATCCCAGGAATGTGGGAAGAGCATTGACAGCATCTACTACTCTGCCTTTTACTGGCTAGACTCAATTCTACCAATATCCTTCTCAAAAAATGACATTCTGAAGGTATTCTACAAGTGCATAACTACCATTCCTAATGACACATCCAGAGAGTCCCAGAAAATTAAACCATGTGAGGGAAAAACTCTTATTACATTTTACTTATTACTACATGTTTTAGGATCCTGGGAAGTATATTTTAAAACTGCAATGATGAGACACAGAAGTAAAATAAAATAAGGAATGGGAGAAAGTAAAAAAGAAGGAACAAAAGACAAAGGAAGAAGCAAGGAAGGACCACAAAGAATGAATCTCAGATTATTTTAGACAGTATATGACTATGAATCATCTGCAAAAAAATAATTTACCAAAACTAGATTACCACACTTGAAGTTGAAAACCACATCATTGTTAGGATTGATAGCAAAGTTAGGAGTATGAATTCAATGATTTGTTGCCAGGTTTGAATCCATCCCAATCTCAGACTATTCCTCTAAAAAATGGGGTAAAAGAGAATATATATCAAAGAAATGTTGTCATGGTTAAATGGAATCATGTGTAAAACAATAAGCACAGTCCAGATGTGACAAGCAGTTGGTTATGACTATTGTATGATTTCAATTTTATTCCTTTCAGGGAAAAACACACACATAACCAAATTAAGGTGAAAAACATCAATGTTTGAGAGATTAACCTTTGGGTAAACCATATCAACATTTGATGTGATAAATGCTGCAAATCTAAGGTTGGCATTATCAGGAATAGCTGCAAAAAAGCTGATGAAAAAACTTTATGGACATCATATATATAGGAAGGAAGAGTCAAAAGTAATTACTGAGGACAGTTGAGGAAAAATGGTACATTAACAAGTAGAAAGGAAAGTCAGAGGTAGTTGGGAATAAAATAAATGATGCATGTCTTTTGGGGAAGAAAAAAGAATCATGATATTTGTCTTTGGAGACCACAAAGTCCATTTAGCCCTGAGACAAGTTACCATCATGGACAAGAGCCTGCCCTAGAAAAGAGCTTTCCCAGGGCTCCTTTCACATCCTTGTTTCTTAGGCTGTAGATGAAAGGGTTCAGCATGGGTGTGACAACAGAGTATATCACTGAGGCAATAGAGCTTCTCTGTGAAGAATGGGTTACAGCAGAACTGAGGTAGATGCCAATGCCTGTCCCATAGAACAAAGAAACGACAGAGAGGTGAGACCCACAAGTGGAAAATACCTTATACTTGCCGCCAGCAGAGGAC
The DNA here is from genome assembly GCA_030035585.1 of Dugong dugon. Lineage (NCBI taxonomy): Eukaryota > Metazoa > Chordata > Mammalia > Sirenia > Dugongidae > Dugong > Dugong dugon. The sequence goes on along the minus strand of CM057462.1, from coordinate 12,520,249 downwards.
ATCCTTATTAAGGAGGAGACAATTTGAGAATAAGAGAAGAGGATCTCTGAGAATGGAAACACAAACAGCAGGACAATCAACACATACAAGAAGATGTTATTGATGAGGGTATCAGAGCAGGCCAATTTGATAACCTGAGCCAGTTCACAGAAGAAATGTGGAATTTCAGTGCCTATACAGAAGCTTAGTTGCGTTATCAGTAGAATATGAAGCAGACAGACCCAGAAAATGATGACCCAAGACATAAGAACCAACAAGACACAGAGCTGGGCTTCATGATGATTGTGTAGTGCAGGGGCTGACAGATGGCCACAAAGCGGTCATAGGACATAATGGTCAGGAGAAAATTGTCAAGCCCAGCAAAAATCATGAAGAAATACACCTGAGTGAGGCATCCTATGTAAGAGATGTCTTTTCTCTCTGTCTGGATGTTCACCAGCATCTTTGAGACTGTGAGGGTGATGAAACAGATGTCAACAAAGGATAGGTTGGAGAGGAAGAAGTACATGGGGGTGTGAAGGTGGGGGTCAGAGGTGATGGCCAGGATGATGAGCAGGTGCTCTAGCACAGTGACCAATACATGGACAGGAAGAGTCCAAAGAAGAGACACTGGAGTTCAGGATCCTCTGAGAGGCCCCCCCAGGAAGAATTCTGAAAATTCTGTTTGGTTTTCTGCCTCCATGTAGCTAGTGTGTAGGCTGAAGAAGGTAAAAGCAACATTCAGTGAACTGCCAACTGTCATCTCAGCTAGTCATCACCTTTACAATACCACCTATATTTTGTTATTGAGTCCTTCCAATGACAGTGACTCTCTCAGTCACAGGTATCCCTTTTCCATTTTAAATGTGTATAATTATTCAAACACTTTAATTTGGCAGAAATCTCTCTCTTTTTAGCTGGTGCCAATTCTTTTATTTGAACCTATGCACATAAACCAATTTCTTCTTTGATATGACCCTTCTAAGCTAGTTGGAAACGTTATGTGGACTCCCAAGGATGTTCTTTTCCCCGATAATCCCCATAACTCCTTCTTTTTGGTAGATCTATGTTAGTGATTAAGGTCATCCGAGTTGAAAAATCCATGTCTTGATGCCTTATATTTTTCTTTTTTAAAAATCTGGCTATTACCATTACCTACTTTGTGAGGATTAGGAACACCTTTGTGAAGAGGAAGATCTCAGTTAATAATACCAAAAAAATAAAGCCCTTACCGTTGAGTCAATTCTGACTCATAGGAACCCTATAGGACAGATTATAACTGCTCCCATAGGGTTTCCACGGCTGTAATCTTTACAGAAGAGGACTGCCACATCTTTCTCCCCGAGGAGCAGCTGGTGGGTTCAAATGGCAGACCTTTTCATTAGCAGCTGAGCGCTTTTCCACTGCGCTATCAGTGCTCCTAATTAATAATAGACCTGGTGGTGCAATGATTAAGAGCTCGACTGCTAACCAAAAGATGGTCAATTTGAATCCACCAGCAGCTCCTTGGAAACCCTACGGGGCAGTTCTACTCTGTCCTACAAGGTTGCTATGAGTCTGAATCGACTTGAGGGCAACATGTTTTGTTTGGTTGGATATTATTAGTATTAATCTGCTCCTTTTATGACATTTATTTTAGATATATAATTCTCCCAAACTAAAGTATAAAACTGTGATTTCAAAAATGAATGTTTGAAACATACCACCTGGAATAGAATTTTGGCTCTACCAACTTACTACCTGTGTGACCCGGAGAAAGTTACTTAATCTCTCTTAGCTGCAGATAGCTCACCTCTCCAATGAGAGTAGTAAATATTCCCTACATAATGAGATTAATGAGTGAATTCAATGAGATGATATATGTAATTTTTCTAGTGTGGTCCCTATGATATACAGTAGACACTTGACAATTGTGAGCTTCTGTTTTTAATCATCACAGTGTATCTGTCTTGCATGTCTATCATTTATCAATATCCCCTTTAAACTAGGACAGCCATTGAGAATGGAATTGTGATCACTATAAACACAACAGATCTGTCACCTCTTTTGACCTCCAAGCAGCACTTCCAATTAGCGAAGATTCCTATGGCTCCCTCTTTCAGAAACCACCTGCTAGATGGATTCTTCCAAGAAGAGGAAAGGCTATATGGACTACACAGATAAGAGGAGACAATAAAAGCACACAACCATTAAAATCAAATACAAGGCTTATGCGTGCTCAAGTGTACATATTCTTGAATGAGACTGTGTTGTATTAAAATTAGTAAAGTTAATTATGAGGAATAAGATGAATAGATTAGGTTAAATATATTAAAAATTTCTATAGAGCAGATCATGATAAAGAAAATTAGAAGTCAAACTTAATATTTGAAAATAAATGTTTACATTTTCCATAAAAGAAAAATAGTATTATCTATACATAAAGAATAGTAATTAATTTAAAAAGATTTAAAGAAATCATAGAGGATGTGTAATTTAGTCTGCGGAGGTGAGTAGGAAAGGCTTTTTTGAAACAGGATTATTACAGCAGAAAGAGGAAGAATAGGTAATTGTCAGAAGAAGTAAGGAAAGGACAAGCACAATAGGCTGAGAGAATAAAAGGCTTGGTTGCCCTGTGTGGCAGTGAGCTTGGTAATGGAAGGGATTTGAGAAGCCAGTGAGTTGGAGAGCAGATGGTGAGAGCTATTAAGGACAAAGCTTGTGAGATCCACAAGTAGAGCATCTGGTACTATTCCTTAATGTGCCTCTTACATGGGTAATTTTATGTTTACTTGCAAGTCAGAGGTTGTGACATTGTTTGCCCACCATTGCCTTAACCCAATATAGAATGGCTGTTTTAAAACGACAGCCAACAGGATAATATACATTAAAACACTAAGATATTTGTGCTAAATTCATGAATAAGCCAAGGCAATCTAATCCTACTTCAGTCATTCTCCCGAACATTTAAGAAGAGAAAAGGAAACGGATCTGAGTACTAAAATCTCAGAAATAATTATACTATTTGTAGATGATATTGTGACACAAAGTAGAAATATCACAAAAAAATAGAACTTTTAAGTGCTATCTGTAAGTTGGCAGGATATTAAAGAAATATTTAGAAACCAATAACTTTTCATTAAATACTTAGGGAATATATAGAAAACAAACCAATCACATTAGGAATAAAACAGAGAATACCTCCTGCACAATGGAAGTTCATCGAGCAAGTAATGGATAAATTACTGGGTGTAGGAAATATAAGAGCAATCTACAATTTATAGAAGAGAGTGGAGAAGTGATGTTTGGTGAGAGAAAAAAGATAAAATGTCAAAACTGGTTGCGTCAGAGGTTCTCCAGCAAATTACACTTTCAAGAAATGGCCATTTTCAATTCTTCTGGGAGAGAGCCTCTAGATTCCAGAAAGACAAAGAAGAAACAAAATGAGAGCTGTAGTGTAAACTAAAAGTGCCTTCAAAGTACAGGGAGTTAACTTTCCTAAACAAATATGGGAAGTTTCAGTATCTTTACCAGAGAGATGAGGCCCAGTACCACTTTTTTTTTTTCTCCTCTTTTCCTTCTTACTCCACCAGACCTGAAGGGGCAATACCAACTTTTTCTGATGGTATCACTGGAGCTGTTTCTTTTCTCCATGATCTCTCTCTGGGAAGCCCGATTTGGTTTTCACTAAAGCTGGGATCAAATATTTATAGGGTGAGGTACAATGAGGACATGTTTAAAGTTTCCAGAGTCTCTGGGTTGGATCTCAGAACTCTTTATTTAAAAAAATTGTTCTATTGTCTTTTCACTCTCTAAACAATTCAATTCCCTTGAGTACAAAGAAGATAAAATGGAAAATTTTCTGCTAATTTTGTCTCTTTGTAGGCAGCTATGGAGGGAGATGAGACAGACTTATGTCCTCTAAGGAGAAATTCTTCTATTTTTACTTTGATTTTAAAGTTAACAATCTGTCCTATAAGGAAGTTCAACTTCTACAAAGAACCAAACCTAGGAAACCATGTCTCTTAGACTGAAATCCCACCCTGAGAACTGTTTGCCTTAAAGAATATTTGGAGATTTTATGGGTCACTTGGTGTCCTCGAGTTTATGGAGGCAAAGAGGTTTTATCTGAAGAAAAGCAAACTGGTTAATAGTTTTAATGCTGTTAAAGAACTAATAAGACAAGGAATGAAAAATATTCCTCGACATACACTTAGTGACATGGAAATCCTTGTTGATCATAGAGAGGGCTCCATTTACTTCCTGGCTCTCTAAATAAAGGGGTGGGAACAGAAATAATTCAGGTAGAGTGGTTGAAGGGTGATTGAGTATTGAGGAAATGTAGGTGGCAGACATCTATTTTGTACATCTATTGTACAAAAGTTTGTCTGGAAAGGGAAGGTGGGAGATAAAGCATAGTCTAAAGTGAATATGGACTATAGGAGAGTTTGTTTTTAATAATGGAAGATACGGGAAGATGATTAATTTCCAAGGGGATAACCATATATATTGCAATATTTGAATACATAAGCAGTTATGGTTACATAATTTGTAGGATGTATTATACTGAAGGAGCCCCGGTGGTGCGGTGGTTAAGAGCTCGGCTGCTAACCAAAGGTCAGTAGTTCGAACCCAACAGCACCTCTACTGGAGAAAGATATGGCAGTTTGCTTCTGTAAAGATTGTTGTTGTGGTTGTTGTTAGGTGCCATTGATTTGGTTCCAACTCATAGAGACCCTATGTACAACAGAACAAAACATTTCCTGGTCCAGTGCCACCCTCATAATTGTTGTTACGCTTGAGTTCATTGTTGCAGCCACTATATCGATCCATGGCTTTAATGGCCTTCCTCTTTTTCACTAACCCTATACTTTACCAAGCACGATGTCCCTCTCTAGGCATTGATCCTACCTGATAACATGTCCAAAGTATGTGAGATGAAATCTCGCCATCCTCACTTCCAAGAAGCACTCTGGCTGTACTTCTTCCAAGACAGATTTGTTCATTCTTTTGGCAGTCCATAGTATATTCAATATTCTTTGCCTACATTGTAATTCAAAGGTGTCCATCCTTCTTCGGTCTTCCTTATTCATTGTCCAGCTTTCACATGCATATGAGATGATTGTCAATTTGTCATACTGTGGTGGCATGTGTTTTGCTGTAATACCAACAGGATCACCTTTGGTAGACAGGTTTCAATGGAGTTTCCAAACTAAGATAGACTAGAAAGAAGGACTGGTGGTCTACTTCTGAAAAAAAAATTGGCTAGTGAAAACCTTATGAATAGCAATGGAACATTGTAATGATTACAGCCTTAGAAACCCTATCAGACAGTTTTACTCTATCCTGTGGGGTCTCTATGAGTTGGAATAAACTCAATGGCAATGGGTTTAGTTTGGTTTAGTATATACTGCAACTCAAGGACAATCATAATGCTCTGTATCCCCAAAATGTGGAATAGCTGGGTCCAGAAATTAAAGGATGGAAGTAGAAATGGCCCAACATGACATCACTCCCAGTGACCCACTTGGGGAGTTTGTGCTTCAAGTTTCCTCAACTCTGGTCTGTTTAGGTTTAGAGGTCTTAATTCCTAAGGGGAGAGTGTTTCTTCTGTTTTATATTCCCACCAGAAATATCTCCATATCCTCACCAACACTGTTATTTTCTCTTTATTGTTATTATTATTATTAATGCCATCCTCATGGAAGTGAAGTAGTATCTCAGTGTGGTTTGATTTAAATTCCCTTAATGACTAATGATGGTGAGCATCTTTCATGTGCTTCATGACCCTTTGTGTATCTCCTTTAAATAAATGTCTATACACATCCTTTGCCTGTTTTTTATTAGGTTATTTGGGTTTAGTTGAATTGTAAGAGTTTCTTTTATTCCCTTTTATACTACCTTGTTCCCTTTTATATCATCTTTTTATCTTCTACCACAGCACAACTGAACTAATATCTAGGGTCAACCCTATGGTACAGCTACAAGTAAACTAACTATGGAAGCATCAAGGTTATGTGAGACTGCCTGGGATGATGCTTCTTTGCCCTGGTTCCTGTTTGTTTGTCTAAGCTCTGTTTCCCACTTTGCTATTGAGGCTGTAAGCTAATATATATTCATTTATAACATCTATTTTCCCCTTAATTTTTGCCAAAAGGCAAGGGCAAAGACGGCATTTTCTGTAAATATCTTTTAGGTCTAGCTGCTTTATAATGTTCTTCAAGTTCTCTATTTGCTTACTGATCTTTTGTCTAGATGTTCTAATCATTATTGAAAGTTGTATACTGAAATCTCCAACTATTATTGTAGAATTGCCCATTTTCCCCTTCAACTCTGTCAATGTTTGCTTCATATATTTTGGTGCTCTGTTGTTAGGTTCTTATATGTTTATAATTGTTATATCTTCTTAATGAATTGACCGTTTTACCATTATTTAATGCCCTTCTTTGTCTCGTGTAATGGTTTTTGACTTACAGTCTATTCTTTCTAATATTAGCATAACAACTACAGCTCTCTTTTGGTTACAATTTACATGGAGCATTTATTCAACTTATTTGTGTTCTTGAAACTAAAGTGAGTGTCATTTACAGCATGGTGTTGCATCAGGTTCTATTTTATTTTTGTTCTTTTATCCATTCTGCCTATCTCTGTGTTTTTATAGGAAATTTAATTCATTTACAAAATCTGATGAGAGACAAAGAAGGATATTATATAATGATAAAAGTATCAATGACTAAGAAGGTATAACAATTATAAACATATTTGCACTTACCAAAAGAGCCCAAAGTATATGAAGCAAACACTGACAGAACTGAGGTGAGAAATAGACTGTTCTACAGTAATAGTTGGAGACTTCAAAACACTACTGTCAATAATGGACAGAATATCCAGAAAAAAGATCAGTAAGAGAATAGAGCATTTGAACAACACTATGAACCAAAGGGATCTAACACATACATAGAATACTTCAAAAAACAACAGCACAATACACATTCTTTTCCAGTGAACATAGGTCATTCTCAAGGATAGACCGTAAGTCAGAAAACAAGTCTCAATAAATTTAAAAAGATTGAAATTATACAAAGTATTTTCTCTGACCACAATGGAATTAAACTAGAATTTGATGACAGAAGGAACACAGTAAGTTACACAAATGTGTGGAAATTAAATAGCACACTATTAAACAACCAATGGATAAAAGTTGAAATCAAGAGCAAACTCAAAAATACCTGGAGTCAAAAGAAAATGAAGTACAACATACCAAAACTTATGGGATGCAGTGAAGGCAGAGCTCAGAGGGAAATTTATAGTGGTAAATGTCTGCATTAAAAAAGAAGAAAACTTGAGTAACTGGAAAAAGAAGAGCAAAGTATGCACAAACTAACAGAAGAAAGAAAATTACAAAAAGTAGACTGGAAATAATGAAATAGAGGATAGAAAAAACAGTAGAGGGGATTGATGAAACCAGAACCTGGTTCTTTGAAAAGATCAACAAAACTGACAGACCTTTGGCTAGTTTGTCAAAGAAAAATGACAGAAAATGCAAATAATTAAACTAGATATGAAATTGGGGACACTGCTATCTACCCTTCAGAAATAAAAGGGATCGTAAGAGAATACTATAAACAATCATTTGCTGACAAATTAGATAACTCAGACAAATTCAGAAAATTCCTAAAAACATATAAATTACCTAAATTGACCCAAGATAAATAGAAAATATCAATAGACTCATAACAAGTGAAGAATACATTGAGTCAGTAATCAAAAACTTCCCAACAAAGAAAAATTCTGGACCAGATGGCTTAACTAGGATATTATACCAAATATTTAAAGAAGAATTGACCCAATCCTCCTTAAACTCTTTCAAAAATTGAAAAAGAGGGACTACTTCCTAACTCGTTCTATGAGACCAGTCATACCCTGATACCAAAGCTGGAGAAGGATACCACAGGAAAAGAAACCTTATGAATGTAGATGCAAAAATCCTCAACAAAATTCTAGCAAACTGAATCCAATAGCATATTAAAATGATTATATACCACTGCCAAGTAAGATTTATTTCAGGACTGCAAGGGTGATTCAACACTAGCAAATCAATCAAAGTAATACATCACATTAATAAAACATAGAAAAAGAATCACATGTTCATCACAATCGACACAGAGCAACCATTTGACAGAATCCAACACCTGTCATGATTAAAACACTCAACAAACCAGGAACAGAAGGGAAATTCCTCAATATGATAAAGGGCATTTATGAAAAACCAACAGCTAACATTATACTCAAGAAGAAAAACTGGGAGCTTCCTCCTTAATATCAAGAACAAGACAAGGATGCCTGTTCTCACAACTGCCACTCAATATTGTACTGGAAATTCAAGTCAGAATAAGAAATATTTTTTTAGTTGGGAAAGAAAAGAAATAAGAGGTATCCAAATTAGGAAAAAATAAATAAAACTATCCTTATTTGTAAATGTCATGATCATACATATAGAAAACCCCCCAAAAAATCTACAAAAAATTTTTCTACAACTAATAAATGAATTTAGCATAATCGCAGAGTACAAAGTCAACACACACAAAAAATTCAGTTGTGTTTCCATACAACAGCAATGAGCAAGCTGAAAAGGAAATTCAGAAAACAATTCCATTTACAGTAACAAGTAAAATAACAAAACACCTAGGAATAAATTTAACCAGTAAAGTGAAAGATTTGTACACTGAATCTATAAAGCATTGCTTAAAGAAATTAGAGAAGACCTAAATAAACAGAAATACATCCATACGGAAGACTTAAAAGTAACAAATCACTATGACCCAAAGTGATCTATAAATTCCATGCAATAAATGGTATTGGGACAACTGAATCTCCAAATGGAAGAGAATGAATTTGGACCCATACATTAGACAATATACAAAAATTAACTCAAAATGGATCAATGACCCAAATGTAAGAACTGTTGTTGTTAGGTGCCATCGAGTCAGTTCTGATTCATATCAAACCTATGCCATCCTCAAGATCATTGCTATGTTTGAGCTGTCCTCATGAAGTCACTGTACTAACATTTTAATTTGATATTTAAACAAATAAAATTTATTGAAGGAATGAATCACAAGAGAGCATGCATTCAGTTAGACTGTAATGGTATGCACCGACTTACAGGCAAAACAGAGAGAAATTTAACAAATAAAGTGAGTACAGATAACAGTTTCACATCACAGCAATGGCAGGAAAGTAGGTGAGATTTAGAAGCATGGCAATTAACTGTGAAACTTTCTTTACACCAGTTTCTGGGCTAACACAAATCTCTCATATTTGATATATTTTAACTAAGGCAATATTTCTTAAATGAAAAGTATAAACAATTTCAACATGAAAAGTTTAGTGATATGGTAGTTAGCGATATAGTTGCAGCTGGACCAACTTAATTGGAATCTTTGGATACAGAACTATTAGTTAAAAAACAAACAAAAAACCAAAACCGTTGTCATCGAGTCGATTCAGACTCATACCTAGCCCTATAGAGTAGAACTGCCCCATAGCATTTCCAAAGAGCTGCTGGTGGATTCAAACTGGTGACCTTTTGGTTAGCAGCAAGGCTCTTAACCACTGCACCACCAAGGCTCCAACCATTAGTTAGGAAAGTGTAAACGAATTCTGCTTATTTTGCTGAGAGAAAAGAGATAAATCCTAGGCGCTTGCTGGGAACTTTTTTAAGTATTTAAAACAACAGGTTTATCTATAGGCTGTAATTTATTTTAACAACTCGGTGATGGTTTTTCTAAGGCCAATTGCAGGAACTCGCAACATGACAAACACAACTGATCTTTGTTTTTCAAACAGTAGTTTTAACAGAAGACTAATGGTTATCAGGAGTGTAGAAGTAAAGCCCTCAATTTAATTTCTGAATGGAGTGCTTAATTTTAGTTCTGAAATCTCCCCAGTTAGACCTACTGGCACCTCAAAATTTCAAAGTTTCCCCGTTTTGATCAAACCACCGCTAAAGGGGCGAGAGATCACTCACAAAGAATTTACCCCTCTTCTGCAAGGAGTTGAAATCTCTCGGGATGATGGTTCTGTGTGTCCTTAAGCTGTTGTTTCCAGGTGTCTGCTCTCTGCAGGGAACTGGATCTCACCATGTTTGTCTCGGAAATCCAGATGTAGAAGTCATTACTGTGGCTAGGCTACTCTTCTGGCAGTTTTCTTAGGTTTTGGATGCTGTTCCTTAGTAACCAGACACCGTTTGGTCTTTCAATAGCTGGGTACCATCTGACTTCACCTTGCTATAGCTTTGGGTTTTATTTTCAAGGTGAATAGATTCTGATCAGAGAAAACGTAAGGAACAGGGCCACATTAAAAAGAATAATCATCATTCTAAATAGGGTTTGATATCAGAACTAAACTTCATCTTCCTTAGAAAAATCAGCTTATCATAAATACATAATCCATTGCCCGGTCATGTGTCTCAAAGGTTGGCTGTAGCAATGAGAAACACAATGCATTATATGTTTAACAAGTCTTATAATAATAAAGACAATGATTAGAAGAAGACAGGTTAATAGAAAGGAAAGTATCCCATATCTGATGTTTTGAGGCAACCAGCTAAAAATGTCAAGGAAGGATGACGCTGTCATGGGGGGAATACTACATAACCAAGAGGTTTTTTTACATGTTTTAGCTGTATCTTGTTCTACTTCTCCAGAAGTATTTACCCACTAGCAGCAAGAGGTATTGGAGACAGAACAAACCCCTCCTTGCTGAGCTAAAATAAAGCTCAATGCAATTTGGTTGTCCAGTACTACCTGTGCCAAGAACTCCATTCTTGTTGTACAGTCATTCCATCAGCATTACTACCAGCAATTTGGGCCATAGTGGCAGATAGATTACTAATGGACATTTCTAATTGTACTATTCCTAACCAAGGTAAGAAGGCCATCTCCATCCTGAGTAATCAGCAACTGGATTTCCAGAAAAGACATGGTCTCTCTTCTGTCTAGATATTAATTCTGAATCACTATTCTATAGTAATCTGTCACTGTATGAATGACTACTCATGGGAAGTCTTAATATTCCTAAAGTGCATTGGCCTATCATACTCCAGCCATTTAAGTGCGGCAAAGCCCAAGTATAAGATGAGTTATTGAACTTTTTTACTGCATAAGTTGATCCTTTACATAAAAAGACATACCCAGATGGGGCATATAACATCCCTTTTCTGGTTGGATATCAGAAAATGGGGTAGACTGATTGGCTCCTTTAAGCTAGGTTGCAGTTAATGAATCATCATAGATGGGCAATTCTCCAAAACTCAGGGGTTTCCAGAGGCGAGTACAAACAGGGAGATTTGGATTATATTCAATACAGTCATCGATTATTAAGGGATAATATCAAGCTCTATTAACCAAAACTTCACATCTTATGACCAGAGTAGAACCTTCTATCCACTCATGGGAAAGACTGAAACAGGGAGTTGATGGATAAGTAGATAATTCTGGAGGTAGCCACAGTTTAACATGGACGGCTCATTTAAATGATTTCTTATAATCAATAGTAAAATTAGATGTGGGTTTATAATCCAAAACTGGTATAGCAAGAGGATCAGAGTGGTCCTGTGTGGATCCTGGAGCAGAGTCATATACCCAATATTACATAAATTGCTGGCACTGACAACTGATTGAGTTAACCTGGTAAAAGCATTTTCTTTCCAAGCATCTAAGGTGGTTATAACAAACAGAGAAAACTTATTATAAACTCTATAATAAAAAACTTAATCAAACAATATAGTAAAGTAAAAAGGAAATTAAAGAGCATAAAACACATTTTCTTTTCTAGTAATTCACCAAAAAATGACTGCTAGTAGGTAAAAATAAATTCCAAAAGGTTATAAATATTAAACTATTCCAATAATTGGTATAAGAAAAAAAAATAAACTTCTAGGCTTAAAGATACTCAATGATTATTAGAGCAAAAATAATAATACTTCTACAAGTGAACAAAACCAGTTAAGACTATTAAAATGCCAACAGTTAAGAAGCAGAGTTCATAGATTTTCAGCAGTTCACATGGGATCTCACATTGTGGCTTTGGAGTCAGCAGCTGGCATGGAAGCAGTTAGTTTTGAATTGCTGACATGTTCTTTCAGTCTGAGTTTCAAATCTCCAGCTGGCTGGCAAGTCCAGATGGTTTCTTTCGCTTTCTTTAACTGTGATAAATGAATCCAAGGATTAATTCTTTCTAGTTTAGATGCACAAAGATTACTTAAAAGGACAATATAGGATCCCCTCCAATGAGGTTTTAATGAGTCTTTTAGCTGATGTCTTTCCCAATAAACATAATCTTCTGGGTTAATATTAATTAATGAAGGAGGGTCAGATTTCTGCTCCTCAAATGCCTCTTTAACTTGTAAGAGATAATTCTTAGAGTACTGTGTTAAGGATTGACAATATTTTAATAATTCAGGTTGTACTAAATTAGGATCAGTAGAAGCAATGTAAGAAAGGATCATAGGCCTTCCAGTAATTATTTCATAAGGAGTAAGTTTATGAGATCCAAAAGGAGTACTTCTTAAGTTTAGAAGGACTAAAGGGAGAACTTCAGTACAGAGCCACCCTAAGGATTCAGAAAGTTTAGCGAGTTGAGTTGTTATTACACCATTGGTTCTTTCCATGAGACCAGAAGTCTACGGGTGGTAAGGGCACTGTAATCTCTAGTACATGGGGAAAACTGGCACAATTCTTGAATAACTTGTCCAGTAAAATGAGTTCCCTGATCACTGCAAATAATTGTGGGTGCTCCCCAAGTGAGTATTATGTTTCCAAGAAGCTTCTTTGCCACAAAAGAGACAGTAGCCAGTCACCAAATAAAAGCTTCTACCCAGTGTGAAAATCTACAAATCATCACTAATAGTATTCTCATGTTGAGTCTTCATCATAGGGACATGCAAAAATTAAGGAAGAGCAACTCTGGCATTAGGTCCTAACCATAGCTTAGTGTCAAGTTCTTGATAACAGCCTGACTTTTTTCATGCTTTAATTTTTTTAGACCGAGCCAATTGCTGATTTTTTTTTTTTAATTGTACTTCAGGTGAAGGCTTACAGAACAAATAGTTTCTCATGAAACACTAGTACACATATTGTTTTATGACGTTGGTTAACAATGCCACAGCATTCAACCCTCTCCCTTCTTGACCTTTTTTTTTTTTTTTTTGGTGAAAATATACATAGCCATAGATACACCATTTCAAAAATTTCTACATGCACAGTTCAGTGACATCGACTATGCTCTTCCAATTTTGCTGCTATTCTCACTTTAGATAAAGGCTTACAGAACAAAATAGTTTCTCATTTGACAGTTAGTACACATGTTGCCCTATGACAATGGTTAACAACCTCACAACACATCAACACTATCCTTACTCAACCTCGGGTTTCCTATCACCAGCTTTCCTGTCCTCTTCTGCCTTCTGGCCCTTGTCCCTGGACTGCTGTGCCTCATTAGTCCCATTTGGTTTTATGGGGCTGTCCACTCACCGGCTGAACAATGAACCTCGGAAATGACTTCACCACTGAGCTAAAAGGGTGTCTGGGGGCTATACTCTCGGGGTTTCTCCAGTCTCCTTCAGGCCAGTAAATCTGGTCTCTTTTTGTGAGTTAGAATTTTGTTCTGCATCCTTCTCTAACTCTGTCCAGAACCCTCTGTTGTGATCCTGGTCAGAGCAGTCAGTGGTGGTAGCTGGGCACCATCTAGCCATACTAGACTCAGTCTGGTGGAGGCCTTGGCAGCTGTGGTCCATTAGTCCTTTGGAAGAATCTTTTCCTTGTATCCTGTTCTCTTCATTCTCCCTTGCTCCCGAAGGGATGAGACCAGTGGAGTATCTTAGATGGCTGCTCATAGGCTTTTAAGACCCCAGACACTACTCACCAAGGTAGAATGTAGAACATGGTCTTTATAAACTACGTAAGGCCAGTTGAGCTAGATGTTCCCCGAGACCATGGTCCCCACAGCCCTCCACCCAGCAATTCAGTCCCTCAGGGAGTTTGGATGTGTCTATGGAGCTTCCATGACCTTTCCTTGTACAAGTTGTGCTGGTTTCCCCTGTATTGTGTACTGTCTCACCCTTCACCCAAGATACCACTTATCTATTGCCTATTTAGTAAGTCCCCCACACCCCTCCCATCCCTGGTAACCAACAAAGATTGTTACAGTTTGTGTGTGAACTTTTTCATGGGTTTTCACAATAGAGGTCTCATACAATATTTGTCCTTTTGTGACTGACTTATTTCACTCAGCATAATGTCCTCCAGTTTCATCCATGTTATGAGATGCTTCACGGATTCATCATTGTTCTTTCTCATTGCATAGTACTCCATTGTGTGTGTGTAGCATAGTTTGTTTATCCATTCATCTGTTGATGGGCATCTAGGTTGTTTCCATCGTTTTGCTATTGTGAATAAGGCTGCCATGAACATAGGTGTGCACATGTCTATTCGAGTGACAACTTTTATTTCTCTAGGATATATTCCTAAGAGTGGGATTGCTGGATCGAATGGTATGTCTATTTCTAGCTTTCTGAGGAAGCGCCATATCATTTTCCAAAATGGTTGTATCATTTTGCATTCCCACCAGCAGTGCATAAGAGTTCCCATCTCCCCGCAGCCCCTCTAACATTTGTTATTTCCAGTGTTTTTGATGCATGCCAGTAATGCTGGGGTGAGATGGTATCTCACTGAGGTTTTAATTTGCATTTCTCTAATGGCTAGTGATAGCCAGCATTTCCTCATGTGTCTGTTGGCCACTTGAATGTCTTCTTTGGTGAAGTGTCTGTTAATTTCCTTTGCCAATTTTTTAATAGGATTATTTGTCTTTTTGTTGTGAAGGTGTTGGATTTTCTTGTAGATTATGGAGATTAGACCTTTGTCTGACTTGTACTGTCCAAAAATTTTTTCCTAGTCTGTAGGTTCTCTTTTTACTCTTTTGGTGAAGTCTTTTGAAGAGCATAGGTGTTTGATTTTTAGAAGATCCCAGTCATCTAGCTTATCTATTGGGGTTTGTGCGTTGATGGTTATGGTTTGTATCCTGTTAATGCTGTGTATTAAAGCCTGTAGTGTTGGTCCTATTTTTTCTTCTATGAACTTTATAGTTTTAGGCTTTATATTCAGGTCTTTGATCCATTTTGAAGTAGTTTTTGTATATGGCATGAGGTATGGGTCCTGTTTCATTTTTTTGCAGATGGATATCCAGTTTTGCCAGCACCATTTGTTAAAAAGACTGTCTTTTCCCCATTTGATGGACTTTGGGCCCTTGTCAAAGATCAGGTGACTGTAGGTGGATGGATTTACACTGGGGTTCTCAGTTCTGTTCCATTGGTCAATGTATATGTCATTGTACCAGTACCAGGCTGTTTTGACTACTGTAGCTGTATAGTAGGTTCTGAAGTCAGGCAGTGTGAGTCCTCCAACTTTATTCATCTTCTTCAGTAGTGCTTTAATTATTCGGGGCTTCTTCCCTTTCCATATAAAGTTAATGATTAGTTTTTCCATCTCTTTGAAGAATGTTGTTGGTATTTGGATCAGGATTGCATTGTATTGGTAAATTGCTTTGGCTAGAATTGTCATGTTCACTATGTTGAGTCTACCTATCCATGAGCATGGTATGTTTTTCCGTTTATGTAGATCCCTTTGTGTTTCTTGCAGTAGTGTTTTGTAGTTTTCTTTGTATAGGTCTTTTACATCCCTGGTCAGATTTATTCCTAAGTATTTTATCTTTTTAGGGGCTATTATAAATGGTATTGTTTTCCTGATTTCCTTTTCATCGTTCTCCTTATTGGTGTATAGGAATCCAACTGAATTTTGTATGTTATCTTGTATCCTGCTACTCTGCTGAATCTTTCTATTAGCTCCAGTAGATTTCTCGTGGGGTCTTTAAGGTTTTCTATGTATAGTATCATATCATCTGCAAACAGGGACAGTTTAACTTCTTCACTACCGATTTGGATGCCCTTGATTTCTTTTTCTTGCCTTATTGCTCTAGCTAGAACTTCCAGCACAATGTTAAATAGGAGTGGTGATAAAGGGCATCCTTGTCTTGTTCCTGTTTTCACGGGGAATGTTTTCAGCCTCTCTCCATTAATAATGATGTTGGCCATACGTTTTGCATAGATGCCCTTTGTTATGTTGAGATATTTCCCTTCTGTGCCTATTTTATTGAGAGTTTTTATCAGGAATGGGTGTTGGACTTTGTCAAATGCCTTTTCTGCATCGATTGAGATGATCATGTGATTCTTTTCTTTCCTTTTATTTATGTGGTGGATTATGTTGATTGATTTTCTAATGTTGAACCATCCTTGCATACCTGGTATGAATCCTACTTGGTTGTGGTGTATTTTTATTTATCTTTTTGATATGATGCTGAATTCTATTGGCTGAAATTTTGTTAAGAATTTTTGCATCTGTATTCATGAGAGCTATTGGTTTGTAATTTTCTTTTTTTGTGACATCTTTGCCTGGTTTTGGTATCAGCATTATGCTGGCTTCATAGAATGAATTTGGAAGTGTTGCTACCTTTTCTACGCTCTGAAATAGCTTGAGTAGTACTGGTACAAGCTCTTCTGTAAATGTTTTGTAGAATTCTCCAGTGAAGCCATCTGGGCCAGGGCTTTTTTTGGTTGGGAGTTTTTTTAATTACCTCTGCAATCTCTTCTCTTTTTATGGGTCTGTTCAGATTTTCAACATCACTTTGTTGTAGTTTGGGTAGGTAGTGTGTTTCTAGAAATTTATCTGTTTCCTCTAGGTTTTCAAATTTGTTGGAGTATAGTTTCTCATAATATTCTGTTATAATCCTTTTTATTTCAGTTGGGTCTGTTGTAATGTCCCTATTTCATTTGCTGATGTTTTAAAAGCTGTTATTTGGTGGGTGTGAATGTATTAGTGGTTTCACAAGAAAGGCCACTATAGATTCTTCTAAAAGTGTCTCTGTGCCTTCTTTTACTAGTACAGGGGCAACAATAATTCTGGAAGCAGTCCTTTTTGCAGCTGTATCTGCTAAATTCTTCTAATTTCTTCAGTTTGGGGCATTCCCTTTGGCTGGTGGGTTTGTATTTCAACTATGGCAATTTCAGAAGGGAGCACTAAGGCATCTAATAGGTCTACTACTAAAGCCTCATTTTTAGTAGTTTTACTAGAAGAGATTAAAAAACCTCTTTGTTTCCATTGTTTGTTGTTGATAGGTGCCTTCAAGTCGGTTCCAACTCACAGCAGCCCTATGTACAACAGAACGAAACTCTGCCTGGTCCTGCTCCATTCTCACAATCCTTGTTATGCTTGAGCCCATTGTTGCAGTCACTATGTCATTCCATCTGGTTGAGGGTTTTGCTCTTTTTTCTGACCCTCTACTTTACCAAGCATGATGTCCTTCTCCAGGAACTGATCCCTCCTGATAACCTGTCTTGCCATCCTTGCTTCTAAGAAGCATTCTGGTTGTACTGCCAAGACAGATTTGTTCATTCTTTTGGCGTCCATAGTATATCCAATATTCTTTGCCAACACCACAATTCTAAGGCATCTGCTCCTATGACTTTCTATTGAGTTGTCTAATTCTGAAATTTTATTGTTAATCTTCTGGATTTCTGATTGCTGTCTCTCTGTGGATTCTTTCAGCCTATTAAATTCATCATTACACTCTTGAATAACCTTCTTAAGATCCTCTGTTGCTTTGTCTGGGTGTTCCTTGTTTATTTTGTGTTTTGCCTGATCTCCTTCCAGATCCTTGAAGAGTTCTGTATATTAATCTTTTGTATTCTTCCTCCAGTAATTCCAAGAAAGACTTTTCCTCCAGAAAATTTCTTGATTCTTTGTTTTGGGAGCTTGCTGAAGCCATCATGGTCTGCCTCTTTACGTGATTAGATATTGACTGTTGTCTCTGAGCCATCAATAAGTTATTATAGTTATTTATTTTATGTTTGCTTACTGTATCCTAGCTTCTTGTTTTGTTTTTTTTTTTTCTTTTTTCTTTTTTTTAAAATTGTACTTCAGGTGAAGGTTTACAGAACAAATACTTTCTCACTAAACGGTAGTACACATATTGTTTTATGACATTGGTTAACAACCCCACGACATGTCAACCCTCTCCCTTCTCGACCATTTATTTATTTATTTGGTGAAAATATACATACCTAAAGATACACCAGTTCAAAAATTTCACATGCACAGTTTAGTGATATCAACTACGCTCTTCCGATTGTGCTACTATTCTCACTTTAGATGAAGGTTTACAGACCAAAATAGTTTCTCATTAAACAGTTAGTATACATGTTGCCCTATGACAATGGTTAACAACCTCACTACACATCAACACTGTCATTACTCAACCTTGGGTTCCCTATCACCATCTTTCCTGTCCCCTTCTGCCTTTCTGCCCTTGTCCCTGAACTGTTGTGCCTCTTTAGTCCCATTTGGTTTTACGGGGTTGTCCACTCCCCGGCTGAACAGTGAACGTCGGTAATGACTTCACCACTGAGCTAAAAGGGTGTCTGGGGGCCATACTCTCGGGGTTTCTCCAGTCTCCTTTAGGCCAGTAAATCTGGTCTTTTTGTGTGTGTTAGAATTTTGTTCTACATCCTTCTCCAGCTCTGTCCAGAACCCTCTGTTGTGATCCTGGTCAGAGCAGTCAGTGGTGGTAGCTGAGCACCATCTAGCTGTACTTGGAGTCAGTCTGGTGGAGGCCTTGGAAGCTGTGGTCCATTAGTTCTTCCAACTAATCTTTTCCTTGTTTCCTATTCTCTTCATTCTCCCATGTTCCTGAAGGGATGAGGCCAGTGGAGTATCTTAGATGGCTTACAGGCTTTTAAGACCCCAGATGCTACTCACCAAGGTAGAATGTGGAACATTGTCTTTATAAAATGTGTTATGCCAATTGAGCTAGGTGTTCCCCGAGACCATGCTCCCCACAGCCCTCCGCCCAGCAGTTCAGTCTCTCAGGGTGTTTGGATGCGTCTACGGGGCTTCCATGACCTTTCCTTGTACAAGTTGTGCTGGTTTCCCCTGTATTGTGCACTGTCTCACCCTTCACAAAAGATACCTCTTATCTATTGCCTATTTAGTAGTTCCCCCCCCACCTCTCCCCATCCCTGGTAATCAAAAAAGATTGTAACTTTTTGTGTGTGAACTTTTTCATGGGTTTTTACAATAGAGGTCTCATACACTATTTGTCCTTTTTTGACTGACTTATTTCACTCAGCAAAATGTCCTCCAGTTTCATTCAAGTTATGAGATGCTTCACAGATTCATCATTGTTCTTGCTCATTGCATAGTACTCCATTGTGTGTATGTACCATAGTTTGTTTATCCATTCATCTGTTGATGGGTATCTAGGTTGTTTCCATCTTTTTGCTATTGTGAAAAATTCTGCCATGAACATAGGTGTGCATATATCTATTCGAGTGACGACTCTTATTTCTCTAGGATATATTCCTAGGAGTGGGATTGCTGGATTGTATGGTATTTCTATATCTAGCTTTCTAAGGAAGCGCCATATCATTTTCCAAAGTGGTTGTATCAATTTGCATTTCCACCAGCAGTGCATAAGAGTTCCGATCTCCCTGCAGCCTCTCTAACATTTGTTATTTCCAGTGTTTTTGATTCGTGCCAGTAATGCTGGGGTGAGATGGTATCTCATTGTGGTTTGTAGTTGCATTTCTCTAATGGCTAGTGATCGCAAGCATTTCCTCGTGTGTCTGTTGGCCGCTTGAATGTCTTCTTTGGTGAAGTGTCTGTTCATTTCCTATCCCCAATTTTAATAGGATTATTTGTCTTTTTGTTGTAGAGGTGTGGATTTTCTTGTAACTTATGGAGATTAGACCTTTGTCTGACTTGTACTGTCCAAAATTTTTTTCCCAGTCTGTAAGTTCTCTTTTTACTCTTTTGGTGAAGTCTTTTGAGGAGCATAGGTGTTTGATTTTTTGAAGATCCCACTTATCTAGCTAATCTTCTGGGGTTTATGTGTTGATTGTTATGGTTTGTATCCTGTTAATGCCGTGTATTAGGGCCTGTAGCGTTGGTCCTATTTTTTCTTCCATGAACTTCATAGTTTTTGGCTTAATATTTAGGTCTTTGATCCATTTTGAATTAGTTTTTGTATATGGCATGAGGTATGGGTCCTGTTTCATTTTTTTGCAGATGGATATCCAGTTTTCCCAGCACCATTTGTTAAAAAGACTGTCTTTTCCCCATTTGATGGACTTTGGGCCCTTGTTGAAGATCAGGTGACCGTAGGTGGATGGATTTACATCTGGGTTCTCAATTCTGTTCCATTGGTCAATGTATCTGTCGTTGTACCAGTACCAGGTTGTTTTGACTACTGTAGCTGTATAGTAGGTTCTGAGGTCAGGTAGTGTGAGTCCTCCAACTTTATTCTTCTTCAGTAGTGCTTTACTTATTCAGGGCTTCTTCCCTTTCCATATAAAGTTAATGATTAGTTTTTCCATCTCTTTGAAGAATTTTGTTGGTATGTGGATCGGGATTGCATTGTATTTGTAAATTGCTTCCGGTAGAATTGTCATTTTCACAATGTTGAGTCTACCTAAGCATGAGCATGGTATGTTTTTCCATTTATGTAGATCCCTTTGGGTTTCTTGCAGTAGTGTTTTGTAGTTTTCTTTGTATAGGTCTTCTACATCCCCGGTCAGATTTATTCCTAAGTATTTCATCTTTTTAGGGGCTATTGAAAATGGTATTGTTTTTCTGATTTCCTTTTCATCATTCTCTTTATTGGTGTATAGGAATCCAAAGGATTTTTGTATGTTTATCTTGTATTTTGCTACACTGCGGAGTCTTTCTATTAGTTCCAATAGATTTCTCATGGAGTCTTTAGGGTTTTCTATGTATAGTATCATATCATCTGCAAACAGGGACAGTTTAACATCTTCATTACCAGTTTGGATGCCCTTTATTTCTTTTTCTTGCCTTATTGCTCTAGCTAGAACTTCCAGCACAGTGTTAAATAGGAGTGGTGATAAAGGGCATCCTTGTCTTGTTCCTGTTTTCATGGAGAATGTTTTTAGCCTCTCTCCACTAAGAATGATGTTGGCCGTTGGTTTTGCATAGATGCCCTTTATTATGTTGAGAAATTTCCCTTCTATACCTATTTTATTGAGAGTTTTTATCAGGAATGGGTGTTGGACTTCGTCAAATGCCTTTTCTGTATCCATTGAGATGATCATGTGATTCTTTTCTTTCCTTTTGTTTACTTGGTGGATTACATTGATTGATTTTCTAATGTTGAAACATCCTTGCATACCTGGTATGAATCCTACTTGGTCATGGTGTATTTTTTTTTTTTATATGATGCTGAATTCTATTGGCTAGAATTTTGTTGAGAACTTTTGCATCTATATTCATGATAGATATTGGTCTGTAATTTTCTTTTTTTTTGTGGCATCTTTGCCTCATGTTGGTATCAGCATTATGCTGACTTCATAGAATGAATTCAGAAGTGTTGCTTCCTTTTCTATGCTCTGAAATAGCTTGACTAGTACTGGTACAAGCTCTTCTGTGAATGTTTTGTAGAATTCTCTGGTGAAGCCATCTGGGCCAGGGGTTTTTTTTTTTTTCTGTTGGGAATTTTTTTTATTATCTTTTCAATCTCTTCTCTTGTTATGGGTCTGTTCAGATTTTCAACATCACTTTATTGTAGTTTGGGTAGGTAGTGTGTTTCTAGAAATTTATCCATTTTCTCTAGGTTTTCAAATTTGTTGGAGTATAGTTTTTCATAATATTCTGTTATAATCCTTTCTATTTCAGTTGGGTCTGTTGTAATGTCACCCATTTCATTTCTTATTTGGGTTATTTGCATCCTCTCCTGTTTTTCTTTTGTCAGTCTGGCCAGTGGTTTGCCGATTTTGTTGATTCTTTCAAAGAACCAACTTCTGGTTTTGTTGATTCTTTTGATTGTTTTTCTGTTCTCTATTTCATTTATTTCTGCTCTGATCTTTACTATTTCCTTTCTTCCGGTGGTTTTGGGCTTTTTTTGCTGTTCTCTTTCTATTTGTTTGAGTTCTGTAGTTAATGTTTTGATTTTGAGCCTTTCTTCTTTTTTGATATGTGCATCTATTGCTATAAGTTGTCCTCTGAGGACTGCTTTTGCTGTGTCCCAAAGGTTTTGGTATGATGTGTTTTCATTCTCATTTGATTCTAGGAATTTTTTTATTCCATCTCTCATTTCTTCTATTACCCACTGATGTGTAAGCAGGGTATTATTCAGTTTCCATGTGGTTGATTTTTTTTGCTTACTCTTTCTGTTGTTAATTTCTACCTTGATGGCATCGTGGTCAGAGAAGATACTTTGTATTATCTCAATATTTTGGATCTTGTTGAGGATTGCTCTGTGGCCTAAGATATGGTCTATTCTGGAGAACATTCCAGGTGCATTGGGAAAGAATATGTACTTTGCAGGGGTTGGATGGAGTGTTCTATATATGTCTATGAGGTCAAGTTGGCTGATTGTGCCCTTTAGGTCTTCTGTGTCTTTGCTGAGTTTCTTTTTAGTTTTCTGTACTTTACTGAGAGTGGTGTGTTGAAGTTTCCTACTATTATTGTGGAACTGTCAATTTCTCTTTTCAGTGTTGTCAGAGTTTGTTTTAGGTATTTTGGAGTCCTGTCATTGGGTGCGTAGATGTTTATTATGGTTATGTCTTCATGATGGATCATCCCCTTAATCATTATATAGTGTCCTTCTTTGTCTTTTATGGTGGATTTTGTTTTAAAGTCTATTTTATCTGAGATTAGAATTGCCACTCCTTGTCTTTTTTGGTAGTTTTTAGCTTGATATATTTTTTTCCAACCTTTGACTTTTAATAAATTCTTGTTTTTGTTTCTAGGTGTGTTTCTCATAGACAGCATATTGATGGATCCTGTATCCTTATCCATTCTGTCATTCTCCGTCTCTTTATGGGTGCATTGAGTCCGTTTAAATTCAGTGTAATTATTGATAGATGTGAGTTTGTTGCTGTCATTTTGTAGTGCTTTTTTTTTTTTTTTTTTTGGTGCTGATGTTTTCTTTGTTCTTCTTACTCTCCTGTGCTGAATTACTTTTGTTTGTGGATTTTTTTTCATTTCTTTTGTTTTTGTAGGTTTTGTTTTTGCTGAGACTTTATGTTTTTCCTCTTTATTTTTATGAGTATGTTTGTTAACTTTCCTTGTGGTTACCATGAAATTTACCCTAATCTTTCTAAGTTTGAATCAGTCTATTATTACTTGATATCACTTTGCCTTCCTCTCCATTAGAATGTTCTATAACTACACCGTTTATTCCCTATTTTATTGTTCTGATGTTGTTGTCATTTACCGATTAACTGCTCTGATTCCCTGTTGTATTTCTTTTAGTTTTGGATAGTCCTTGAGAGTTCATTTCCTAGACTGGTATCTGGCTGGTACGATCCTGCATCCTAGATTCAGCCTGTGAGCTGAAGTTGTTTGTTCTCAGATCGAAGAACTCCCTTTAATAATTCTTGTAAGTTTGGTTTGGTTTTTACATATTCCCTTAATTTCTGTTTATCTGGAAATGACCTAATTTCACCATCATATTTGAATGAGAATTTTGCAGGATATATTATTATTGGCTGGCAATTTTTTTGTTTCAAGGTTTTATATATGTCATCCCATTGCCTTCTTGCCTGCATAGTTTCTGCTGCATAATCTGAGCTTAGTCTTGTTTCTCCTCTGTATGTGACTTCTTATTTTTCATGAACTGCTCTTAGGATTCTTTGTCTTTGATTTTGGCCACTGTGATTATGATATGCCTTGGTGATTTTCTTTTGGGGTCTCTTCTATATGGGGTTCGTTGAGCTTCTTAGATGGTCAGCTTTTCATCTTTCATGATATTGGAGAAGTATTCTGTCAGCAGTTCTTCAATGATCCTCTCTGTGTTTTCTGTTTTCTCCCCATTCTGGAACTCTGATCACTTGCATACTTTTGCTTTTGATTGTATCCCACCTAACTCTCAGGGTCTGTTCATTTTTCTTTGTTCTTTTTTCTGAGTTTTCCTCAGAGTTGTATCCAAGTGTATTGTCTTCAATTCCACTGATCCTGTCTTCCACCATTTCAAATCTGCCCCTCAGCCCTTTTATGACACTGTCCATTTCTGAAATCTTGTTGTTTATCTTTTGGATTTCTAATTGTTGTTTTTGTATAATTTCTAGTTGTGAATTTATTTTGGCATTTTGCTCCTGCATTATTTTCCTGAATTCTCCCATTTTTTTTTTTGTCTGTATTTTCCATGAATTTGTCTGCCTTTTCCAAGAACTTGTCTAATTTTTCCTCATTTTCTCTGCTTTTTGCTTCTACTTTTGGATAATTCTGAGTATTAGAGATTTGAATTCCCTTTCTGGTAGTTCTAGTGCCTTTTCTTCCACTGGAAAGTCATCTGGTGTTTTATTTTGGACGCCTACTAGAACCATCCTGTCCTGTTTTTGTAAATGTTTTATTATTGTCTGCTGTTTTCGGGGCATTCAGTAGTTATTTTTCTTGTTTATTTATTGTAGTTTTGTTTGTTTTGTCCTTTTTTTATTTGTCTTTGTCTGAGCGGGTGGGCCATGTGTTTTTGTTGTTTGCTCATCTGTGGGCACAATACTTTTCGCCTTCTTCTCCAATTGGCGGGGTCAGTCGCTCAGATATGGTATAGCAGGGCAGGTCTAGCTGAAGAGGAGTTACCAGGACACTTTGTTTGTGGCCTTACTTCAGCCACCAGGGCGGGTCAGTAATCAGTTCAGGGCAGGTTCTAGTAGGCCATGCCTGTGCTGCTTGGTGGTGTGATGTTAAGCACATGGTGCAGTTAGGCAGGATGTAGGGGGGAGATTGTTATGTGTGGAGCTAAGATGGATACGGGAGAGAGGAGAGAGGAACAGGAACCAAAAACATACAAACAAAAAAGAGTGCTAGGGTAGCTTACAGTTGGAGTGGAGAGATGAGAGACTATGAAATGGAGAAAAACAAAAAGGGGAAGAAGGAAAAAAAAAAAAGAGAGAGGGAAGAAAAGAATGAATAAATAAAAATCACAAAGGAAAAAGAACAGCAAAGTTCCCAGGGATCCCACTGGTGTGGCTTCGAGGTCTGGGGAAGTTGTTCCCGGGTGTTGCAGTACAGCCTGGCTAGAATGCGTAGAGTTATTCAGAGCCAGGTATTCAGGGAATGGGAAGAGAAGGAAGGTATAGAGAGACGAGAAATGGAGTAATGAAGAAAGACAAAAAGGGAAAAAGAGGGAAGAGAAAACAAAACAAATTTTTTAAAAAATGAAGAAGAAAAGCCCCCCCAAAAAACAGAAGGAAAATAAACCACTAAAAAAGAAATGCCCTCAGGTATCCCTTTGCATATGCGTAAGCTGAGGGGGTAGGTCCCAAGCCGCGCAGCAATGCCCAGCCAGAATGGGTTCCCAACTCAAGAAAAAGAAAAGAAAACAAACAATCAATTCAAAACAAACACCAGCTTGGTAGCCCAGACCGGGAGGCAGTTCCGCACCAAAATGGAGCTCTGCAGCCCCTCAGCAAGAAGAAAAGATGGCTCACGGAGCCAGGTATTTGAGCGAAAGGAGGGGGAGGTGGTGAGAAATAAGGAAGAAATCAAAGGAAGCAGGAAAAAGCAACACCAGCAGCCAACAAATGGCACTCAAAGAGCCGGCCAGTGCGGCTAGGTGGAATCCAAGCAGCCGGTGCTTCCCAGACAAGAGACTGTGGCCAAGGGAAGCAGAGGAGGCCAAGTGGGGGTGAAGAAGGGTGGGGAGGTGGGAAAGCATATATCGCAAATTACTGTTGTTTTGTCTCCCGCTGGCAGCTCCGTGAAGCTGCTTTCTCGTACCCCCTATTTGCTGGTCTCCAATAGGAGTCCAAGATGGCGGATCCGCACTGCATTAGCTGATAGGGGACCTCTGCATGAATCTCTCCTTGCTCTGTGTTCTCTGTCAGTTTTCTCACTCCGTTTGGTGCTTGGCTGAGTTCTTTATCTCTTCATTTGAAGTTTTAGGGTTTCAGGATTGCTGTTTTCTCTGTTTGGCTTAGTTTTTGGATCTTTACTGTGGAGGGACAGTGTGGTGCTTCTGTCTAGAGTGCCATTTTATTGTTTTGTTTTGATATGCCCAAATAGGCTGCTCTTGTGAGCGAGTTTGATTATTGGTGCCTTTGAAGCTCTAACATCCTGTCACTGGGTGGTTAAAGTTGTTACTAGGTATGGGAGCCCAGGAGTCTGTTTATTTTTCTTTTATGAATTCAGCTCAGGTGTCTAGGTAGTCGGTCACCAAGTGTGTGGTGCATGCTCTCACCTACAGTCCTAGACAGGCATGGGTGATTGGTGTAAGCACAGGTATCTGGCTGCAGTAGGAGGTCATGTGCTGAGAAAGGCAGGGGGCTGATGGCTGCCCCTGAGCATCTGGGAGGAAAGTGTGTCCCCGTTCCCTAAAGTTTGTAGGTGGGTGGATTTTACAGTGGGACTATGGTCACCGAATGCTGTTGGCTGTAAGGACTGGGGGGCACCATTTATTCTTGGACCTGTGTTGCAGGTGGCTAGGTGGCATGGGTGGAGCCACTAGTTTTCAGGGCCCTGATGTGGGTAGGTGAGGACCCTGCATAATGGGCAGAGCAGTGTCATATGTCACAAACCTGCTGCTTCATCATATAGTCGAAACACTTGAAGTTAGACTTCAGGGGTATACCCTGTTGTACCGTGGTAATGAGGGCCTATGCTGTTGAAATGGACCCTCACAAGTCTATGGAGGGGTGAAAGGCATTCAAAGTCCATGGACCCCTTATGCCTGTACCTAGGCAAAGGAGCTGTGATGACCCTGAGTTCCTGGCTTAGGGGAGCCAACAGATTATTTTTCTCTGTTAATTTTTCCCTCTCCAAGGCTGGGAGAATGGTTTGGGGCACACAACAGGCTGTACTTCCGGCCCAGGGTACTCAGCAATTGCTGAAGCTGGCCCAGGACCTGGTGCAGAGTGGGGAGGGGGAGGTAAATGGGAGAGAGGTTTTTCCCAAATAATGGTGTTTTTTGATCCGTGCGGTAAACCTGACACAAGTACTTATCTTTTGCCAAATGAGTGCTGCTTTTCACTGGTTCTGGATACCCGAGCAGACTCTCTGCCACTGGGTCTCTCCTGATGTGGAAAACGTCTCCTGAGTGCCACTGCTTGCCTCACCATGCAAGTAAGCCAATCTAGTCTGAAGGGTGCCAGCTTCTGCTGGGTCAGGTCTGGCAAGTCCTCACTGCTTCTGAACTGTCTCTCCCTCTCCCTGCCACTCAGTCTGATTCCTCAACTTTGCCTTTAATGCTCAGGGATCCTAGATTTTCATATATAATTGATTCACTTGTTTTTTCAGGTCTTTGTCATAAGAAAGACCACAGGAAGAGTCTGACTACTCTGCCATCTTGGCTCTGCCTCCTAGATAGTTCTTAAAAAAGCAGACCTTTGCTACTAGTTAAGCTATTATGTGATTTTAAGATGATTTCAGGGGATATTTTTGGTTTAAGGTTTAAAGATTATCTCAGGGCAATAGTTTCAGGGGTTCATCCACCCTCCATGGCTTCAGAAAGTCTAGAGTCTATGAGAATTTGAAGTTCTGTTCTACATTTTCCCCCTTTTGATCAGAATTCTTCTATGGAATCTTTGATCATAATGTTTAGTAATGGTAGCCAGGCACCATCCAGTTCTTCTGGTCACATGGTAAAGAGGTAGTCATTTATGGAGCTAATTAACCACAAATTCCATATCCTCCTCCTATTCCTGACTCTCCTTCCTTCCCTGTTGCTCCAGGTGAATAGAGACCAATTGTTGTGCTTTGTCAGTATTGCTCTTGACATAATAGTAAAAGTCACTGGATTAGATAAGCTCTCAAATTTGGATTTCCAGCCTTGTGATTTGTAACAGTCAGGGCAGGTTAAATTATGTTGCTATAACAAATAGCACTACAATGTTACTGACTTAATGAAACAAAAGTTTATTTCTCTCTTATGAAAAATATCTATGGCCTTGGGCAGCTGTCCGGGGGAGTTCTCCACATATTGAATCAGCTTTCCAGACTGTTTTGATCATACAGTGCCTCCATATGAACATATCATTTCACAATTGCCATAGCAAGCGAAGAATGAGTATGAAGCTAGTCTTAAATTTGCAGCATTTATTGAAGTTGTGCTTTCTCAAGTGTTGGCATAGATTCTTAAACTACTGATATTGTTCACCTTAATTTATTTCTATGTGTTTGCATGTGGATTTTTGTTGTTTATGTGGGTAATGTACTAGCTCTTAAATGCTTTAGCCTAGAAGTGATACTTTCACTCATATTTTATTGGTCAAATCAAGATGGCATTTTTTTTGTTTTTTGGTTTTGAGTGCCTAATAGGAGAGGATACCCAGAAATATTGTTGATCATCAGTAATATGCAGAGGTGCATTGTTGAGGAAATATAATTAAACACAAAATCTCCTGCCAACTCAGAAAACCTCTCCACAAAAATAAAAGAGAAAGAAAGCATGTATTATTATTATTGAATACATATTAAACCAGAATGTGATGCATCACAGGCAATCCACTGAAGAGATTGCAAAGACAGAAAGAAATCTGTCTTTTCATGGCTAAATAAATGCAATCCATTTCATACACATTCTCAAGATAAACGATAACTAGTCCTCAAGTAAAAGGGCTTGAGAGCATCATTTGTCACACATACAGCCAAAACAAACCTGTTGCCATCAAGTCCATTCTGATTCATAGTGATCCCATAGGACAGAGTAGAACCACCCCATAGAGTTTCCAAGGAGAGGTTGATGGACTCGAACTGCTGATCTTTTGGTTAGCAGTCAAACACTTAACCACTGTGCAACCAGGGCACAGTTCATCCTAAATTCACCTAGTATTTGGGGGTAGCCATCAATGTTTTCTAATTGTTTTTATCTGAAAGAAAAATAAATTTCTTTTATCTTTATGACAGGAAATAGTTTTGCAACCTGGAGCGAGATGCCAGCCAAAGTTAGTCTGCTAAATTCCCACAGAAATTGGGAAACAAGGGACCTGTTTACATTTCAAAGAGATGGCCCCCAGGTCCTTGAGGAAACATTCCTGGGTTGTAAAAATTTATATTCATTTCAAAAGAGGCAGAGAAAGAATTTACAAGTCTTATAAAGTAAATACTCTAAGAAAAGGGAGGAAGAGTCTCCCTTTGCACCAAGGAAAACTATTATTATTTTTCTTTTTCTATTTGTATTTACTCTTACAGTATAGAACATCAAAATCTATGTGAATGGACGTATAACCTGCTAGGTAAGAATTTGGGCTCAGAGTCAGAGTTCTGGGTTTGAATTCTGATTTTGCCACTGGGTCTCTCTGCAACTTTGAGGAATTTTTCTTTTCTTTTTTTCCCTCAAATTGAGGCCTCCATTTCCTCATCTCTAAAATGGGTATAGGAATCCGTGAGTGGTGCAAACAGTTAATGTGCTCTGCTGCTAACCAAAAGGTTGGAGGTTAGAGTACCCAAGGGTGCCTTGGAAGAAAGGCCTGTCAATCTATTTCAAAAACATTAGCCATTGAAAACCCTATGGAGCATAGTTTTATTCTGACACACATGGGGCTGCCATGAGTCGAAGTTGACTTGACAGCAACTGTTAAAATGGGGACAGAAAATTTTCCTATTGGGAAGATTATATAAGATAATATATAGAGTACTTAGCATAGGCTTAACGGATGATAAACACTAAAAAACAGTTATTTCTATTATATGTATTTTAATCATACTTTATTCAGTAAAAAAAAAAACTGTTGGTGATATATACACATAAACAACAAATATCCACATGCAAACACATAGAAATAAATTAAGGTGAACAATGTCAATAGTTTAAGAATCTATGCCAACACTTGAGAGAGCAAAACTATAGTAAATACTTCAAATTAAATTTAGAACTCACTAGAGTGGAAGTAAGAAAGACGACAGAAGGATCACAAAGAAATGAAAAGGCAATTTCAGAATTTCTCTTGGCATGATAGCAAAAGTCATTGGACATAATTTTTGGGCAGAAAATAGGGCAGATATAACATCAAAGAAATTATGGATATTAGTTGTTAAAAAGTGTGTAAAAATTGTGAGAGAGCAAAGTCATATATCTACCAGGATCAAGTAAGAGAATAAGATTTAAGAGATCCAAGAGTTGGGATTTGATCCAACTTCAGAATCAAAAATGTTTTGCCATTGGTACCCACAAATCTTCTTAATTCTGGGGCCAAGGATCCATCACAGGCAAGAGGCCACCCTGCTGAGAAACATTCCCAGGGCCCCCTTGACATCCTTGTTCCTTAGACTGTAGATGAAGGGGTTCAGCAAAGGAGCAACCACGGTGTACATCTCCGAGGCTATTGAGATCTTCTGGGGGGAGTGAGTCACTGCAGAGGTAAAGTGGACCCCAACACCTGCCCCATAAAATAAACAACTGAGAGGTGAGACACACAGGTGGAAAATGCTTTTTGTTTTCCCCTAGATGAAGACATCTTCCTTATAGATGAAACTAGTTGTGAGTAAGAGAAAAGGATCCCAATGAGGGGGAAAATCCCCAACACACCAGTCAGAAAATACATCAATGTACTGTTCAGGAAGGTATCAGAACAGGCTACCTCGAGAATTTTTATCGTTCACAGAAGAAATGTGGGATTTCAAGATCTTTACAGAAGGCCAGGTGCATCATCAACAAAATATGGAGGAGGGATAGCATGACACCAACGAACCAGGTAGTAAAAAGGGATTCATGATGACCATGTAGTGCAGGGGGTGAAAGATGGCCACAAACCGGTCATAGGCCATCACGGTCAGGAGTAGAGTGTCCGGAATAGGAAAAAGCGTGGAAAAATAGACCTGAGTGAAGCAGTCCATGTAGGAAATGGCTTTCTTCTCTGTCTGGCTGTTCACCAGCATCTTAGGGACTATGGTGCTACTGAAACAGATGTCAACCAAGGATAGATTGGAGAGGAAGAAGTACATGGGGGTGTGGAGATGGGGGTCAGAGCTGACAGCTAGGATGATGAACAGGTTTCCCACCACGGTGACCAATTACATGGTCAGGAAAAGCCCAAATATGAAGGGCTGCAGTTCCAGATCCTCAGAGAGTCCAAGGAGGATGAACCCTACAACTCTTGTTTGGTTTTCACTTTCCATGTAGCTGATGTATATATGAGGGAAGAGACAAGAAGAACATCAATTAACAGCAAGCAGTCATCTTCTACATACTATTAATGTAGACCATGATTTTCACTCAAGTTATTTAGAGTCAGTCACTTTGCCTTATAAATTTCATGGAACCCTAGAAAATGAGGTCTCTAATCCCAGCTGTCTTTCTTAAACATTCATTTTATAACAACTCTGTCAGATGGTCATGGAGCTTCAGTAAGGGGACAAATCAACATCATGTGCCTATTAACAGGATGCACTGAAAAGGACACAACATCACTTCTGTGGGATTCCTGCCCAAAATACATGACCTCAATCTAAAGATTAGGGAACACCAGACAAACCCAAATTGAGGGATAGTCTACACAGTACTGGACCCATACCCTTCAAAATGTCAATGCCATAAAAGACAAAGAAATTCTAGGAACTGTTCCAGATGAAAGGAGGTGAAAGAGATATGTCAACCAAATGTAGTGCACAATCTGGGATTTTCTTTTGCTAAAAATGCAACTATTGGGATAATTGTTGAAATATGAAGGAGCTCTGTTGATTTGATAATAGTATTATATCAATGCTAATTTCCACATTTTTATCATTGTACTGTGGTTACATAAGACGATGTCATTGCTTTTAGGAAATACTGAAGATTTACAGGTAAAGGGTCACCGTATCTGAAATGCCACTTACTCTCAAACGTTCAGAAAGAGAGAGAAAAGGAGGAAGAGGAAGAAGAGGAGGAGGAGGAGAAAGAGGAAGAGGAGAAGGGAGGGGGAGGAGGGAAAAAAGAGAGAAAAGGGGGTAAATGTGATAAAATGTTGGCATTTGAGGACTGTTTGTGCTGTTCTTGCAACTTTTCTGTAAATCTGAGATTGTGTCGAAATAAAAGGTTAAAAAGTAGAACTGTCACACAATTCCAACAGGGTAGAAAAAAAATCCGTCCAAGAGATGGTATCAGATAAGAATCAGGCTTCAAAGAATACTGCAGCTGAGATGATGTAGTGAGTTGAGGGAACTGGGTTAGGAGGGCTAACCCAGGAAAAAGACATGACTCTGAGGTAGCTTTGCACACAGCAAGCTATTGTGGCTAAAGCATTGACAACCACATGTAGGGGATGGTCCCCCACAGCAGGAGGTCTACCAGAGGAAACCGGTGCATAGAGCTACCAGAAGGGAAGAGGGCATGAAAACCCCTGGAGAAGAGAAGAGGGGGAGGGAAGCTTACATGTCCTTTCGCAGATGTTCTTTTGTAGCTAGGTGAGGAGTCTCTGGGTCAGAGAGCTCAGAAGACAACACCACCTTAGGGTCCTTACAACTACGAGGTTTTATCTTATCTATAAGATGTTGTGTGCAGTTTTGCGAGATATATAAAACAGGCAGAGTCTAAGTGGCTAAAAATCTGCTTTTTTTAAACAATTGGATTTGTACAAATGTGAGTTTGGCACTAGAAAGTTTTGGGAGGCTAACAGGCCTGTTTGCTATGAAGAAGTAAATAACTTGGGGCCAATACCTAAAGGCCATTTTCAACTCCTTTATACAACAGATGGAGTCCCTGGGTGGTGTAAACAGTTAATGGTTCAGCTGCTAATCAAAAGGTTGGAGGTTCAAGTCCATCCAGAGGCACCTTGGGAATTCTTCCGTATTTTCATATCATCTGAAACATGCAGTGTATGGCTGGTGTTATTTCTTCCTTAAGTATTTGGAAAAATCACTGTGAAGTCACATGGATCTGAAGTTTACTTTGTGACAGGTTTTAAATTATGATTCAATGTTTAAAATGGATATCCCATTGCTGTCAAGTCGATTCAGACCCATAGTGACCCTATAGGACAGAGTAGAACTGCCCCCAGAGTTTCCAAGGAGCAGCTGGTAGATTCAAACTGCTGACCTTTTGGTTAGCAGCAGTAGCTCTTAACCACTGCACCACCAGAGGTCCTTCTTAAAATGAATATAGGTCTATTCAAATCTTCTATTCATTCTTGGGTCAGTTTTAGTAAGTTCTAATTTGTTCATTTCATTAAATTTCCAAATTTATTGGTATAATGATGTCCATATTTTTAATGCTTTTTGTGATCATCTCACCAAGAATTTATCAAATTTATCAGTCTTTTAAGAGAACCATCTTTTGTCTTTATTGATCTGTTGTATTATATTTTGTTTTCTAGTTCATTAATCTCTTTTTTAAACATGATTTTTTTTTTTCTTTTGCTTCTTTGGGTCTAATGTACTATTCTTTTTCTCATTTCTTGAGATATATATATATATATAGCTCATTGATTTTCAACCTTTCTTATTTTCTAAAATATGCATCTAAGGCTGATAAATTTCCTCTTTACATTATTTCTATAAACCTTTATTAAATAGGTTTAAAAAATTAATGGTATCTTACTGAAAAAAGTAAATTTGAAATTGAAAATAAATATTTTCAGGCTATATGACAAAAAAAGTTACTATTTCTAATATACACAGAGTCCTAATTAAAACCAGTAATAAAACAATGAGTACACCAATATAAGACAGCAAAATATCCTCAAAAAAAGAGATTAACATGGTCAGATAACTTATGATAAATTGTTCATTCTTACTAATAATCATAGAAATTGAAGTTAAACATAGATATGTCATTTTCAACTACTGCAAATAGAAATTCTATTTTAAAATACAGTGAAACCTGTGGGAGCCAGAACTCGACAGAACTTCCTTGTTTTTCTGGGTCTTGCAAGTTTTCCGCCTTTGACCAAGTACAGTCTTCCACTTTTCTGTCCCTTGTTTTAGTGGAAAATATTTGAGTTTTCCTTCTCTGGAAGATTTCTGTCTTACATAGTTGCCAGTGTTTGCAGGTTTTACTGTAATAATCCTAGTTTTGTCAAGGGAGGATTGAAATAACCATCTCATATGCTGTTGAAGAAAAAGGGAATAATAAAGTATAAACTATTAATCACAAAAAGAAAGAACTGAGCCATAAAGGCAAGAGTACATTTCTGGAATTAAGGTCAATCAAACACACAAATATCTGGTAAGGTCAATCAAGATGGAAGGAAGGAAGGAAGGAAGGGCAAGCAAATACACTCATAGAAAATGAGAAAAGAACCCCCATGACACATAAAGGAAATATTACAAATTAGTAGAGACTATTATATACAAATGAGTGCTAAAATTTAAAGCTCATGGAAATGGACATTTTTCAGGGAACTACATACTCTTTCTAACTCAAGAGGACAGAATATTGATCACAGAGAAGAAATTAAGTTGACAAAGAATTATCACAAAAATTTACAGCATTACCCTGCTTAAAATCCTCATTAAAGGTTTTCCTCCTTCCTTCGGGATAAAGAACACGACTCACCATGGTCCACAAGGGTCTGTACACGTTTACTGGCAACCTTCCTGCCCTTATCAAGCACCACACTAGGCTTTCACTTTCTAAGTGGCAACTCTCT
Organism: Dugong dugon; assembly: GCA_030035585.1. NCBI lineage: Eukaryota > Metazoa > Chordata > Mammalia > Sirenia > Dugongidae > Dugong > Dugong dugon. The sequence continues at coordinate 12,485,661 of CM057462.1, read as the reverse complement.
GGTGTTCTTTACCAGTTACCAGTTGCTGTCAAGTCAATTTTGACTCCTGGGAACCCCAGGTGTGTCAGAGTAGAACTGTGCTCCATAGGATCTTCAATGACTGTGATCTTTTGGAAGTAGGTCACCAGGCCTTTCTTCTGAGGCACCTCAACCTCCAACCTTTTGGTTAGCAGTCAAGAGTGCTACCTGTTTACACCACCTAAGGACTCTGTTGCCTTCTTACCTAAAATCTATTGCTGTCAATTCCAACTCATAACAACCCTATAGGATGGCATAAAACTGCCCCATAGGGTTTCCAAGGAGTGGCTGGTGGATTCAAACTGCCAACTTTTTGGTCAGCAGCCAAGTTCATAACCACTGTGCCATCAGGTCTCCATAGTTGCCTTCTTAGGAGTCCTAAAAACACTATGATTCCTCCCCCAACCATGCCTGTGCGAGTACAACAGCCTTCTCTGCAGCGTGCTCCCCATGCCTTTGTTTTCCAGTGTTAATTCCCACGGGTCTCAGATCAAACATCACCTCTTCAGAGAAGCCTTCCCTGAGCCCTCCCTGCCTACTAAGTGCCATCCCCGTAGTCATAGAACCCTATATTTTTCTTTCATAGGACCCTATATTTTTCTCCATTGCCCAAATCATAGTTATATTTTTGCATTTGCTTATGAAATTATTTGATTAATATCTGTCCCCCTTACCACCAAATCAGGCATGAAAGTTCAGAGATCACACTTCTAAAATTTTTACTTCTCCTGGTATCCCAGTGCTTTTTACTCAAAGAGCACAGAAAGCTGAATGATGACTGAACCAAAAATGATCATATATAAGACAAAAGGAGAAATCTACAAGCTAATCTCACATTGACTGTAGATACAAAAACCTGAAAAAAGGTGTAAAATGAAGTTATCTGTTTGATAAAATAGCCTATTCCATTACCTTTTAATGCTCATCTTTATTTTTTAATTGTAATTTAGATTAAGGTTTACAGAACAAACTAGTTTCTCATTAAACAATTAGTACACATATTGTTTTGTGACATTGGTTACCAACCCCATGACCTGTCAGTTCTCTCCCTTCTTGACCTTGGGTTCCCTAATACCAGCTTTCTTGTCCCCTCTTGCCTTCTAGTCCTTGCCCCTGGGCTGGTGTGCCCCTTTAGTCTTGTTTTGTCCTATGGGTCTGTCTAATCTTTGGCTGAAAGATGAACCTCAGGAGTGACTTCATTACTGAGCTAAAAGGGTGTCCAGGGGCCATACTCTTGGAGTTTCTTCAGTCTCTGTCAGGCCAGTAAGTCTGGTCTTTTTTGGTGAGTTAGAATTTTGTTCTACATTTTTCTCCAGCTCTGTCTGGAACCCTCTATTGTGATCCCTGTCAGAGCAGTCAGTGGTGGTAGCTGGGCACCATCTAGTTGTGCTGGACTCAATCTGGTGGAGGCTGTGGTAGTTGTGGTGCATTAGTCCTTTGGACTAATCTTTCCCTTATGTCTTTGGTTTTCTTCATTCTTCCTTGCTCCAGACAGGGTGAGACCAGTGGAGTATCTTAGATGGCTGCTCACAAGCTTTTAAGACGCCAGACACTACTCATCAAAGTAGAATACAGATTATTTTCTTTATCAACTATGTCATGCCAGTTGAGCTAGATGTTTCCCAAGACCATGGTCCCCACAGCCCTCAGCCCAGTAATTTGGTCCCTCGGGGAATTTAGATGTATCTATGGAGATTCCATGACCTTGCTTTGGACAAGTTGTGCTGACTTCTCCAGTATTGTGTACTGTCTTACCCTTCACCAAAGTTACCACTTATCTATTGTCTATTTAGTTTTCCCATCCCCACTCCTCCCCTCCCTTGTAACCATTAAAGATTGTTTCTTTTTATGTGTAAACATTTTCATGAGTTTTTATAGTAGTGGTCTCATACAATATTTGTCCTTTTGTGATTTACTTATACTCAACTTAATGCTCACCTTTAGAGTGCAAAGAATGTTTAATACTAAGCAGTCAGATAACAAAGCATTATCATGAATAGATCAATGCAGAAAAAATTATAGTTTTATCATGAACTAAATTGCATTTGATGAAAGTTAACAGCTTTGATGAGATGAGAACAAAGTAGAATTCCGTCATACAGAATGGAAAGATACTTTCTACAGATGCTAAGCCAAGATCTATCATTAAAGCCTAGAAAGATAAAACAAAAAAAAGTAAGGAAGGGGAAAGCCTGTCTCCTGTTATCATAATTATTTAACATTATTTCTAACAATTCAAAATAAATTCCATTAGTCAAGAAATAAATGATACAATATTAGAAAATAAAAAGCAAAAATGTCTCTATCAGCTACTGATATGATTGCTTCCTTGGAACGCTAAAGAAAGCCAGCTTAAATACAATTAGAACTAATCAGTGTCATCAGCTTTCTTATGTATCTGCAAACAACCTGTAGGAAAGATAACAGAAAAAAAATGTCCGATTGCAATTGCAATATAGTTAACACTTGGCACAGAGTGGGCATTCAGTACACATTTGTTAAATAAAAGAATGTGCACAATCTCATAGAAACCAACTAGTGATGGAGGAGGGATGGAGAAGCAGATACTTTGCTGAAACAGAGATTTTTAAACTTTAGCATTCATCTGGAAATCACCTAGAAAGGGAGTTCCAGACTTGCATAATTGCTAAGAGCACCGGCTCTGGAGTCAGACAGCTTGGGTTCAAATCTCAGCTCCACTGCTTCCAACTTTGTGGTCTTGGGACTCAGTTACTTGTCTCCAAAATGGAGCCAATAGACTTACTCTTAGGCTTATCATAAGGATTAGATTAGATAATGCATGTGAAGCTCTTGGCACACAGTAATGTTCTAAAAATTCATATCTAATATTCCTGTTGAGTCAGAATCACCTGGAGAGCTTGTTAAAACAGATTGCTGGGACCCACCCTCAGCAGATCTTGTGTGGGACCTAATAATCAGCATGTCTAACAAGTTTGCAGGTGAAACTGATGCTGCCGGGGACCCCACTTTGAAAACTACTATACTAGAGAAGAATGAGGAAAGGCATTAGAAGATGGGTTGGAAACTCTAAAATAAACAATGCACTTGACAAAAAAACCAAACCCGTTGCCGTCGAGTCAATTCCTACTCATAGCGACCCTACTGACATTGAGAAAGACATTGGTTTCCAGAATGAGGAACCATGTGAGCTGGAGGTGGCAGAAAATAGCTGCCATGGAACTTAAAAAGACATAAATAACCAGGAGAGTAAACTCCGGAGATTTTTTTTTTTTTTTTTTTAATATATATTTTATTGTACTTCAGGTGAAAGCTTACAGAGCAAATAGTTTCTCATGAAATAGTAGTACACATGTTGTTTTTTTTGACATTGGTTAACAACCCCACAACGTATTAAGCCTCTAAATTCTCAACCTTTTTTTTTGATGAAAATTACAGATGGCCAAAGATACACCGTTTCAAAATTTTCTACATTCACAGTTCAGTGACATTGACTACGCTCTTCCAACTGTGCTGTTATTCTCACTTAAGATGAAGGCTTACAGAACAAAATAGTTTTTCATTTAACAGTTACTACACATGTTGCCCTATGACAATGGTTAACAATCTCACAGCACATCAAGAATATCCTTACTCCACCTTGTGTTCCCTATCACCAGGGGGCTTCCTTGTCCCCTTCTGTCTTCTGGACCTTGTCAGTGGACTATTGTACCTCTTTAGTCTCATTTGTTTATTTATTTATTTATTTATTTTTATTTTATTTAAACACCATTTCAAAACTTTTTACTTACACATTTAAGTGATATTGACTATGCTCTTCCAATTGTGCTGCCATTCTCGCCCAAGATGAAGGCTTACAGGACAAAACAGCCTCCCATTTAATAGTTACTACAAATGTTGCCCTATAGCAGTGGTCAACAATCTCACAATACATCGACAGTGTCCTTATTCAATTTGTGTTCCTTATCATCAGTTTCCTACTCTCCCTCTGCCTTCTGGCCCTTGTCACCGGACTCCTGTACATCGTTAGTCCCATTTAGTTTTACTGGGGTGTCCATTCCCAGGCTTAACATCGAACCTTGAAGGTAACTTCCCCTCTGAGCTGAAAGGGTGTCTGGGGGCCACACTCTCGAGGTTTCTCTAGTATTCTTTAGGCCAGTATATCTGGTCTTCTTATTTTTTTTTTTTTTTGGGAGTTAAAATTATGCTCTACATCCTACTCCAGCTCTGCCCAGAACCCTCTGTTGTGATCCTGGTCAGAGGAGTCATTGGTGGTAGCCGGGCACCATCCAGCTGTACTGGGCTCAGTCCCGTGGAGGCCTTGGTAGCTGTGGACCATTAGTCCTTCGGACTGATCTTTTCCTTGTATCCTGTTCTCTTCGTTCTCCCTTGTTCCCGAAGGGATGAGATCAGTGGAGTATCTTAGATGGCCGCTCATAGGCTTTTAAGACCCCAGACACTACTCACCAAGGTAGAATGTAGAGCATTATCTTTATAAGTAGTGTCATGCCAATTGAGCTAGATGTTCCCCGAGATCATGGTTCCCAGAGCCCTCCATCCAACAACTCAGTCCCTCGGGGGGTTTGGATGTGTCTATAGGGCCTCCATGACTTTTCCTTGTGCAGGTTGTGTTAGTTTCCCCTGTACTATGTACTATCTCATCTCTCACCCAAGTTACCACTTACCTATTACCTATTTAGTATCCCCCCCCCCCATCCCTGGTAACCAACAAGGATTGTTACATTTTGCATGTGAATTTTTTCATGGGTTTTTACAATAGAGGTCTCATACAATATTTGTCCTTTTGTGATTGACTTATTTCACTCAGCATGATGTCCTCCAGTTTCATCCATGTTATGAGATGGTTCACCGATTCATTGTTCTTTCTCGTTGCATAGTACTCCATTGTGTGTATGTACCATAGTTTGTGTATCCATTCGTCTGTTGATGGACATCGAGGTTGTTTCCATCGTTTTGCTATTGTGAATAATGCTGCCATGAACATAGGTGTGCATATGTCTATTCGAGTGATGACTCTTATTTCTCTAGGATATATTCCTAGGAGTGGGATTGCTGGATCGAATGGTACGTCTATTTCTAGCTTTCTGAGGAAACGCCATATCATTTTCCAAAATGGCTGTATCATTTTGCATTCCCACCAGCAGTGTATAAGAGTTCCCGTCTCCCCGCAGCCCCTCCAACATTTGTTATTTCCAGTGTTTTTGATTCGTGCCAGTAATGCCGGGGTGAGATGGTATCTCATTGTGGTTTTAATTTGCATTTCTCTAATGGCTAGTGATCGCGAGCATTTCCTCATGTGTCTGTTGGCCATTTGAATGTCTTCCTTGGTGAAGTGTCTGTTCATTTCCTTTGCCCATTTTTTGATAGGATTGGTTGTCTTTTTGTTGTAGAGGTGTTGGATTTTCCTGTAGATTATGGAGATTAGACCTTTGTCTGACTTGTACTGTCCAAAAATTTTTTCCCAGTCTGTAGGTTCTCTTTTAACTCTTTTGGTGAAATCTTTTGAAGAGCACAGATGTTTGATTTTTAGAAGATCCCAATTATCTAGTTTATCTGTTGGGTTTTTTGTGTTGATGTTTATGGTTTGTATCCTGTTAATGCCATGTATTAAGGTCTGAAGTGTTGGTCCTATTTTTTCTTCTATGAATTTTATAGTTTGAGGCTTTATATTCAGGTCTTTGATCCATTTTGAAGTAGTTTTTGTATATGGTGTGAGGTATGGGTCCTGTTTCATTTTTCTACAAATGGATATCCAGTTTTGCCAGCACCATTTGTTCAAAAGACTGTCTTTTCCCCATTTGATGTATTTTGGGCCCTTGTCAAAAATCAGGTGACCGTAGGTGGATGGATTTACATCTGAGTTCTCAATTCTGTTCCATTGGTCAATGTCTCTGTTGTTGTACCAGTACCAGGCTGTTTTGAGTACCGTAGCTGTATAGTAGGTTCTCAAGTCAGGTAGTGTGAGTCCTCCAACTTTATTCTTCTTCTTCAGTAGTGCTTTACTTATTCGAGGTTTCTTCCCTTTCCATATAAAGTTAATAATTAGTTTTTCCATCTCTTTGAAGAATGTTGTTGGTATTTGTATCGGAATTGCATTGTATTTGTAGATTGCTTTAGGTAGAATTGCCATTTTCACAATGTTGAGTCTGCCTATCCATGAGCATGGTATGTTTTTACATTTATGTAGATCCCTTTGGGTTTCATGCAGCAGTGTTTTGTAGTTTTCTTTGTATAGGTCTTTTATATTCCTGGTCAGATTTATTCCTAAGTATTTTATCTTTTTAGGGGCTATTGAAAATGGTATTGATTTCCTGATCTCCTTTTCATCGTTCTCTTTACTGGTGTATAGGAATCCAACTGATTTTTGAATGTTTATCTTGTATCCTGCTACTCTGCTGAATCTTTCTATTACTTCCAGTAAATTTCTCGTGGAGTCTTTAGGGTTTTCTATGTATAGTATCATATCATCTGCAAACAGGGAGAGTTTAACTTCTTCATTACCAATTTGGATGCCCTTTATTTCTTTTTCTTGCCTTACTGCTCTAGCTAGAACTTCCAGCACAATGTTAAATAGGAGTGGTGATAAAGGGCATCCTTGTCTTGTTCTTGTTTTCAGGGGGAATGTTTTCAGCCTTTCTCCATTAAGAATGATGTTGGCTGTTGGTTTTGCATAGATGCCCTTTATTATGTTGAGAAATTTCCCTACTATACCTATTTTATTGAGAGCTTTTATCAGGAATGGGTGTTGGACTTTGTCAAATGCCTTTTCTGCATCAATTGAGATAATCATGTGATTTTTTTCTTTCCTTTTATTTATGTGGTGGATTACATTGATGGATTTTCTAATGTTAAACCATCCTTGCATACCTGGTATGAATCCTACTTGGTCGTGGTGTATTATTTTTTTGATATGATACTGAATTCTATTGGCTAGAATTTTGTTCAGAATTTTTGCATCTATATTCATGAGAGATATTGGTCTGTAATTTTCTTTTTTTGTGATGTCTTTGCCTGGTTTTGGTATCAGCGTTATGCTGGCGTCATAGAATGAATTTGGAAGTGTTGCTTCCTCTTCTATGCTCTGAAATAACTTGAGTAGTACTGGTACGAGCTCTTCTGTAAATGTTTTGTAGAATTCTCCAGTGAAGCCATCTGGGCCAGGGCTTTTTTTGGTTGGGAGTTTTTTTATTACCTTTTCAATCTCTTCTCTTGTTATGGGTCTGTTCAGATTTTCAATATCACTTTGTTGTAGTTTGGGTAGGCCGTATGTTTCTAGAAATTTATCCATTTCCTCTAGGTTTTCAAATTTGTTGGAATATAGTTTTTCATAATATTCTGTTATAATCCTTTTTATTTCAGTTGGGTCTGTTGTAATGTCCCCCATTTCATTTCTTATTTGGGTTATTTGTGCCCTCTGCTGTTTTTCTTTTGTCAGTCTGGCCAGTGGTTTGTCGATTTTGTTGATTCTTTCAAAGAACCAACTTTTGGTTTTGTTGATTCTTTCTATTGTTTTTCTGTTCTCTATTTCATTGATTTCTGCTCTGATCTTTACTATTTCCTTTCTTCCGGTGGTTGTAGGCTTTTTTTGTTGTTCTCTTTCTATTTGTTTGAGTTCTGTAGTTAATGTTTTGATTTTGTCCCTTTCTTCTTTTTTGATATGTGCCTCTATTGCTATAAATTGTCCTCTGAGGACTGCCTTTGCTGTGTCCCAAAGGTTTTGGTATGATGTGTTTTCATTTTCATTTGATTCTAGGAATTTTTTTATTCCATCTCTCATTTCTTCTATTACCCATTGATGTGTAAGCAGATTATTATTCAGTTTCCATGTGTTTGATTTTTTTTCCTTGCTCTTTCTAGTGTTAATTTCTACCTTGATGGCATTGTGGTCAGAGAAGATACTGTGAATTATCTCAGCATTTTGGATCTTGTTGAGGATTGCTCTGTGGCCTAAGATGTGGTCTATTCTGGAGAACGTTCCATGTGCATTGGAAAAGAATGTGTACTTTGCAGCGGTTGGATGGATTGTTCTATATATGTCTATGAGGTCCAGTTGGCTGATTGTGTCCTTTAGGTCTTCTGTATCTTTGCTGAGTTTCTTTTTAGTTGTTCTGTCCTTTACTGAGAGTGGTGTGTTGAAGTCTCCTACTATTATTGTGGAACTGTCAATTTCTCTTTTCAGTGCTGTTAGAGTTTTTTTTATGTATTTTGGAGCCCTGTCATTGGGTGCATAGATATTTATTATGGTTATGTCTTCATGATGGATCATCCCCTTAATCATTATATAGTGTCCTTCTTTGTCTTTTATGGTAGATTTTGTTTTAAAGTCTATTTTATCTGAGATTAGAATTGCCACTCCTGCTCTTTTTTGATAGTTGTTAGCTTGATATATTTTTTTCCAACCTTTGATTTTTAATAAATTCACATCTTTGTTTCTAAGATGTGTCTCTTGTAGACAGCAAATAGATGGATCCTGTTTTCTTATCCATTCTGCCACTCTCCGTCGCTTTATGGGTGCATTGAGTCCATTTACGTTCAGTGTAATTATTGATAGATGTGAATTTGTTGCTGTCATTTTGTAGTGCTTTTTTTTGTGATGCTGAAGTTTTCTTTGTTCTTCTTACTCTCTTGTGCTGAGTTCCTTTTGTTTGTGGATTTTGTGTTCATTTCTTTTGTTTTTGTAGGTTTTGTTTTTGTTGAGACTTTATGTTTTTCGTCTTTAATTTTATGAGTTGGTTTGTTAACTTTTTTTGTGGTTACCATGAATTTTACCCTTATCTTTATAATTTTGAAGCAGTCTACCGTTACTTGGTATCGCCTTGCCTTCTTCTCCTTTAGAAGGTTCTATACCTATGCCGTTTGTTCCCTCTTTCATTGTTTTGATGTTGTTGTCATCCTTTGATTGATTTCTCTGATTCCCTGTTGTATATCTTTTGTTTTTGGAAAGTCCTCTGTAGTTCAGTTCCTAGAATGGTATCTGGTTCATGTGAACCTGCGTCCTAGGTCCTAGGTCCTGCCTGAGGGCTGAAGCTGTTTGTCCTCAGATCGAAGAACTCCCTTTAATAATTCTTGTAAGTTTGGTTTGACTTTTGCATATTCCTTTAGTTTCTGTTTATCTGGAAATGACCTAATTTCACCATCAAATCTGAATGAGAGTTTTGCAGGATATATTATTCTTGGCTGACAATTTTTTTCTTTCAAGATTTTATATATGTCATCCCATTGCCTTCTTGCCTGCATGGTTTCTGCTGAATAATCTGAGCTTAGTCTTATTGTTTCTCCTCTGTATGTGACTTCTTGTTTTTCACGAGCTGCTTTCAGGATTCTTTGTTTGTCTTTAGTTTTAGCGACTGTGAATATGATATGTCTTCGTGATTTTCTTTTGGGGTCTCTTCTATATGGGGTTCGTTGAGCTTCTTGGATGACCAGCTTTTCATCTTTCATGATATTGGGAAAGTTTTCTGTCAGCAGTTCGTCAATGATCCTCTCTGTGTTTTCTGTTTTCTCCCCCTGTTCTGGTATGCCAATCACTCATAAGTTTTTGCTTTTAATTGTGTCCCACATAACTCTCAGGGTCTCTTCATTTTTCTTTGTTCTTTTTTCTGAGTTTTCCTGAAACAGAGTTGTATCCAAGTGTTTGTCTTCAGTTCCACTGATCCTGTCTTCCATGGTTTCAAATCTACTTCTCAGCCCTTCTATGACACCGTCCATTTCTGAAATCTTGTTGTTTATCTTTTGGATTTCTAATTGTTGTTTTTGTATAATTTCGAGTTGTGAATTTATTTTGGCATTTTGTTCTTGCATCATCTTCCTGAATTCTTCCAATTTTTTGTCTGTATTTTCCATAAATTTGTCTATTTTTTCCTCATGTTTGTCAGCTTTTTGCCTCAGTTCTTGGAAAATTCCGAGTATTAGTGATTTGAGTTCCCTATCAGGTACTTCTAGTGCATTTTCTTCCACAGGAGAGTTATCTGGTGTTTTAATTTGGACGCCTATTGGAGCCATCTTGTCTTGTTTTTGTAAATGTTTTGATATTGTTTGCTGTTTTCGGGGCATTCAGTAGATATTTCTCTCGTTTATTGATTGTAGATTTTTTTTTTTTTTCGTTCTTGTGGTACAGCTGGGCAGATCTAGTTGAGGAGGAGCCACTGGGATGGGTTGCTTGTGGCACTCACCGCAGCCACCAGGACGGTCGGTAGTCAGTGCTGGGCAGGTTCCAATAGGGCGTGCCTGCACCGCTTGGTGATGTGATGTCTAGTGCACGGTGCAGGTAGGTAGGGTGCAGCGGGAAGATGGTTATGTGTGAAGCTAAGCTGGATATGGGAGAGAGGAGAGAGGAGGAGGAGCAAAAAGAGTACAAACATAAAAGAATGCTAGGGGAGCTTGTCGTTGGAATGTACAGATGAGAGACTATGGGATGGAGGAAACCAGAAGGGGGAAGAGAAAGAAAAGGAAAGAATGACCAAATAAAAATCAGAAAAGTTAAAGAACTGCAAAGTTCCCAGGGATCCCACCGATGCAGCTATGAGGTCTGGGGGAGTCGGTCTCAATTTTCACAGCTCAGCCTGGCCAGAAGGTACAGAGGCATACATCGCCTGGTATTCAGGGATCAGAAAGAGAAGGAAGAGATAGAGAGATGAGAAATTAAGCAATGAAGAAAGACAAAAGGGAAAAAGAGGTAAAAGATGACAAAACTAATCAAAAAAGGAAGAAAAATAAAATTGAAAAAAAAAAAAAAAAAAAGGGCAACACCAGCAGTCAGTGCCTACAAATGGGACCCAGAGAGCCCCCACTCAGGGGCGCGAATTCCAAGAAGCCGGTAGTCTCGGGGTTAAGTGACCGTGGCCACGGGAAGCAGAGGGGCCAATGAACAAAGGCCCCGGGATCCCACCCACGCGGGAGCCCAGACCTAGAAACAGCCACACGCCCGCACGCAGCCCTACAGCCCCGCAGGAGAGAGCAGAGACGGCACTCGGAACCAGGCACCCAGGCAAAAGGAGGGGGAGGCGGCAGAGAAAGTTTCGCTAGCTGCCAGCAAACGGCTCCCAGAAAGCCGCCAGCCCAGGCGCGCGGAATCCAATCACCAGCACCCCCCAGCCCAGGGACCCTGGCCACGGAAAGCAGGGGATCCCCAGCTGAGGCGGAGAGGGGTGGGTGGTGGGAGAGCGCGCACCGCAGTTTACCGGTCGTTCTGTCTCCGACCAGATGCTCTGCAAGGCTGCTCTCCCGTTTGCTGGTCTCCGATAGGGATCCAAGATGGTGGATCCGCGCTGCGTTAGCTGGTAAGGAATCTCTGCCTGAGTCTCTCCTCGCTCTCCGTTCTCTTTTAGTATTCTCACTCCGTTTGGTGTTTGGCTGAGTTCTTTATCTCTTCATTTGGTGTTCTAGGGTTTCAGGATTATTGATTCTCTGTTAGGCTTAGTTTTTCGGATCTTTGCTGTGGAGGGACGGTGTGGTGTTTCTGCCTAGAGCGCCATCTTGCCCCGGAATCCCCGGAGATTTTTTTTAAAAAATTGTGTTATCCTGTCTCTGCTCTGTCCCCCACCACTTTCTTAATCCTCCTTGTCCCACAGCACTCACTAGGACAGTGTGGCTCATGCAGCTGGAATCACTTAGGAAATGTTTATACAACCTCTTTCTCCTCTGACTATTGGATGCTGAAGACCGATTCTACCACCAGGAATGACAGGGAGATGGAGCTTCTCACAAAGTCATCCCCAAATCATGTGTCTGAGAGGCACAAGTGCGTTCTCCTCCTGGCCAGGCATCAGTGAACTACTGGTGAGGGGTACTAAGGAAGTATTTATGGTTTCTCAAGCCTTGGGGGATGATTTCTCACCATTCCTCATTAATTAAATTGTTCTTCTGATGTTCTACTCTTCAAGCCCTTCAGTTCCGTTGGGGTAAAGAGTAAATAACAGAAAGGAAATGTATATGGTAATTCTGTTTCCAGGCAGGCAACTTTGGAGCCAGATGGATCTCTGCTACCACTGGGCCTCTTTCTTCTTGAAGGAGTTTTCATCAATAATGATTTAGCTTTGAGGGAAAGTGATTCTCCAACAGGAATGTGTTTCTACTACAAAGACTCATGTCCCTATAGTTCCAGTACTTGGGGTCTCAAAGTAACACAAAAGAAAATAGAGATGCATCTGTCTAAATGAATTTCTTGTAAATGGCTACATGAAACTGAACATGCTGTGGAGCTAGAGAAAGTACTATTTCAAAAGAGGGATAGTCAATCTTGTAAAATGTTTCTATTGGGCCAAGTAAAATAAAGGCTGAAAAATATCCCTTGGATTTAGTGACATGGAAGACATTAGAAAGAGCAATTTTGGTGGAATAATGGGAAAGAGTCTATTTGTATCCTGTTTGGGAGTGATATTGGAGTCCCTGGGAGATGCAAATGGTTAAGCACTGGGCTACTAACCAAAAGATTGGTGGTTCAAATCCACCCAGAGGCACCTTGGAAGAAAGGTTTGGTGATCTACTTCTGAAAGATCATAGCCATTGAAAATCCTATGGAGCAGTTCTATGCTGACACACATAGGTTCGCCATACTCTGACACACATGGGTTTGCCATGAGTCAGAATTGACTGGACATCAATTTTTTTTTTTTTTTTTTGACGGGGAGTGAAGTGACAATGAGGAAATTAGCTCATGACTGTAGAACACTCTGTCAACAAGTTTGGCTGTGAAAAGTGAGTGTGTTACCATCACGATTTTTTTAAAAATTTCAGAGACATGAGAAAATATTTAAATGGCAAAAGAAATGCTTGTTGATTGTAGAAAATTGAATTTATACTCTATGATTTACCATAGAAATTGAGGTTCTGCAGTATGTTTTAAAATTAATGTCACTTATTTCCTAAATGACTTTAAACCCCGTTGCTGTTGAGTTGATTCTAACTCAGAGTGAACCTATAGAACAGAATTACCACATACAATTCCTTTCTGTTATGACCCTAGAACTGCCCCGTAGGGTTTCCAAAGCTGTAATCTTTACAGAAGCAGATTGCCACATCTTTCTCCCACAGAGTCACTGATGGGTTTGAACTGCCAACCTTTCAGTTAGCAGCCTAGCGATTTAACCACTACACATTTAGGAATCCATAATTCATATTCATAATTCTAAGAACTATACCATCTTTGATTAGTTGAGTAAATTAGGACTAGAGAAGTGAAATCAAAGTCAGTATTATTAACACGAGGTTGGTGAGTAGAAGCAATTTCCTATGACTAAGTATATCATCATTAAATGAACAACTTTTACCACATGTCACACGACAAGCATTTGTAATCTCAATGGTTTAATCCAACAGCCATTGGAACTATGAATATAAGACTATAAATATTATATAGGAAATTTCTTCATCCCTTTTAGTAAATAGTATTAGAAAACAACAACTCCATTACAGTAACATTTAGAAGTATCCATATATGAGTTCACATTTTTAGGTTATGATATGGCCACATTTCTTCATAAATTTGGAAATCCTTTGAGACAAAATGTAACCAAAGCACTAATTGGACAGAGTTTCTTATATTGTAAGACTTAATTAAAGAAAAGTATTTACATTTTTTTCAAATTTTGGATCAATTGGTCTATGAGGAACCTAGGTGGTGCAAGTTGTTTGTCATCAGCCACTAACCTAGAAAGGCTAGTGGTTCAAACCTACCTAGTGGCTCCAGGGAAGAAAAGCCTGATGAATTACAAGAAAAACGTGATGGAGCTGTTCTACTCTGTAACGTATGGGGTCACCATGAGTTGGGGTTCGTCATGAGTCAGGGGCCAACCAGACCAGCAGCTAACAAAAACAACAACATTGTTAGAAAGGTCTTTATTGGATAGGCAATTAATTGTTCAGTAGAAACTCTGGTGGCATAGTGGTTAAGAGCTATGGCTGATAGCCAAAAATCAGCAGTTTGAATCCACCAGGTGCTCCCTGGAAACTCCACGGGGCAGTTCTACTCCGTCCTAACCGTCAGAATCGACTCAACGGCAATGTATGGTTTTTCAATTGTTCACTGGCTAATTGAAGGTCTTTCACATTTTAAAAAAAACCTTTGTCTTTTCCTTCTAATTTTCTAACATAATTTTCATAACTGAAATTATCACTTGTTTTATCATCTATCTAAAAATGTTTTGTGTGTGTGTGTTCAAGAATCCAAGCCATTGTATAGCTGACCAAAGTTACAATCTCAGATTAAAAACATGGGTTGGACACTGGTCATCTGACAACTTCTTATCAAAATCACTAAGTATTTGCTGAAAATATCTCTTAATTGTGTTCACTTTATTGTCTTTTACAATTTTTTACACAACAAACAGCTTTTTTGTCTTGCTCTATCACAGCATATTGGAGTTGCTATCCATCATGACATACTTGCTTCTAGTCTCTTTTCCTTACTATTCCAGTCATAATAAAAGTTTCTGCATCTCCACTCAATTCTGTACTAATAGTATGCCTTCGTTTGGAATTTAAAAACTTGTCCATCCTTGTTTGTAACTAGAAAAAATTAATTATAATTAAAATAATATTTTGATTTAATTACCAATTAAAATTTACATAGGTATCACTGTCACTTGTGCTTTATATCCACATAAAGATATTATAATGGTACACTGTTGTTGTTGTTAGGTAGGTGCCTTCAAGTCAGTTCTGACTCATATTAGCCCTATGTACAAAAGAGCAAAACACTGCCGTGTCCTGAGCCATCCTCACAATTGTTGTTATGTTTGAGCCCATTGTTTCAGCCACTGTGTCAATCCATCTTGTTTAGGGTCTTCCTCTTTTTTGCCAACCCTCTACTTTACCAAGCATGATAGCCTTCTCCAAGGACTGGTCCTCCCTGAAAACATGTCCAAATTACGTGGTACATTAGTGCATGTAAAAAAATCATTCAAACTGAATGAATCTGTTGGCCAACTAGATGATGTGTCCAACACATGCACTGTAATACAATGCAATTCAACGGTGAAATGGAGTCCTAAAAAAACAATAAAGTTGTATTTAACAGAAAAACAGTTTACCCTGCTTCCATTTTTAAATTAAAATGAAATAAAATTAAAAATTCTGTTCCTCACTCACACTATCCACATTTCAACTGCTTACTGGCCACAGCACAGCTCTAAACAAAAACGTTTTTGAAGCACTCAAGTTTGCAGCTGCTAATGCTCTCAAAGTTCCTGTGTGAAAAAAAAATGTGGACTCCTATTTCAACTTTAATTGTAGTCAATGTAAATAAAATATATTTGGTTCATGTAATTTTTTTTATTTGTAAAAATCCTAAAAGAATGTAGAATGGAGTATATAAGCATATAAGGAGGGAGCAGAAGAGTCCCTGGGTGGTATAAATGGATAACCAAAAGATTGGAGGTTCAAGTCCACACAGAAGGGCCTCAGGAGAAAGGCCTAGAAAGCGAATTCCAAAGGATCACAGCCTTTAAAACCCCTATGGAGTGCAGTTCTACGCTGACATACATGGGGTCACCATGAATTGGAACTGACTTGATGGCAACTGGTACTTGTAATGAAGACAGAGGTCAATGAAAAATGCATACAAATTATTTTATTGCAATTGTGATAAGGGTTGTTATTAAAGAGACCATTAGTAATGATAGTATTACAATGGGTACTTGACTTACTCTTAGTGGGGTGGGGATGGGTCAAGGAGTGCTTCACAAAAGAATGACACTTAAATCAAGACCTGAAAGAGGGGTAAGGGTTAGTCTGCACCTATATTATCCAGTCTCCCTTAATCTCTGCTCCTTAAGCAGAAACTTCTCCATGGGTAATCCATGAATACCTAATCCACATATTTAACTGTCTGCTAAATATAATCACCTGAGATTTCTACTCTCCATCATACACTCTCCGATGGAAGTGTAATCATTAAAATGTCAACTTTTAAAAACTTTAATCAGTGAAAAATGATTACTTTAAGAATGACTGGTTAAATATTATCATAAATTCAAATTGAGAAATGGCCACTGAATTTGATCATCCAGAGGTCATTAGTAAGTCTAGCAAGATTGTTTTCAGAGGAGTTACATGGGCACAGCTACATTGCATTGAGCTGGGAAAAAACGGCAGGTAAGAAAGTGGATTCAGCCGGTGTATACTGTTCAGATATGAGGCTCAGCAGTGCAGAGCAGGGGCAAACAGGGTGAAAACCACAACGGCACATGGAGTCACAGTGAAATGTAAAAAACAGATAAGATTTGAACAGGTTTATTCTCAGAGTTAAAGAGGCGCTCTGATAGAGGATGGAAATACAGGAGACAGGGAAGTTATTGGAGAAGTAAAATTTCTGGAGAGACTGTCAAGGATGGCCACATCCTAATCCCTGGAATTTGTGAATATGTTACCTTAAATGGTTTATGAGTTTCCTAGGGCTGCTCTAACAAATTACCACAAAAGTGGTGGTGTAAAACAACAGAAATTTATTCCCTCACAGTTATGGGGGCCAGAAGTCTGAAATCAAGGTATAGACAGTGTTGGTTCTTTATGGCGGCTCTAAGGGAGACTTCATTCCATCCTCTCTCCTCACTTCTGGTGGTTGTGTTCCTTGGTGTTCTTTGGTTTGTAGTTGCATCACTCCAATCTCTGCCTTCATCTTTACATGGCCTTCCCTCCCTGTTTCTCCTCTGTATCTGTGTGTCAGTTATTCTCCTTTCTCTTATAAGAACAATAGGCATTGAATTTAGGGCCAATCTGAAATTCAGAATGATCTCATCTGGAGATCCGTAACTTAATTACAGCTACAAAGACAACTATTTCCAAACAAGGTCAAATTCACAGAACCAGGGGTTAGGACGTGGATATGTCTTTTTAGGGCACGCTATTCAACCCATTTGGTGCAAATGGTTAATGTGCTTGGCTGCTAACTGAAAAGTTGGAGGTTTGAGTCCACCCAGAGGCACCTTGGAAGAAAGGCCTGGGGATCTACTTCTGAAAAATCAGTCATGAGTTTGAAGTCAACTTGATGGCAACTGGTACTGATATTCAACCCAATACATATGGCAACATGGACTTTGCAGATGTAATTAAATTAAGGATCTTGAGATGGGGAGATTATCCTGCATTAACCCGGTGGGCCCAGTGTAATTACAAGTGTCTTTACAAGGGGGAAACAAGAGGATCGGATGTAAAGATGGAAACAAGAGGCTAGATTGATGCCAGGAAGGGGACATGAGCCAAGGAATGTAGGCGGAATCTAGAAACTGAAAAAGGCAAGGAAACGAGTTCTTCCTGAATTCTCTAGAAGGAACCAGCCCTGCCAACACATTGGTTTTAGACTTCTGGCCTCCAGAACTGTAAAATAATACATTATTTTATCTTGAGCCACTAAATTTGTGGTCATTTGTTACATCAGCAAAAGGAAACTAATATAGATGGGAACTGGAACACAGGCGGGATTACTTGTTTTACATGAGAGAGTCCAATTTTGATGGTGTAGTGCGATGGATCACTTTTGTGTGGCCTTTCTAGCAATGGTCTTGTAACTCCCACACAAGTGATTGGGCAGGACTGTGTGAAAGGGTAATTGTGGCCCACCACATAATTTGGACATATTATCAGGAGGGGCCAGTCACTGGAGAAGGAAATCATGCTTGGTAAAGCAGAGGGTCAGCAAAAAGAAGAAGACCCTCAATGAGATGGATTGACACAGTTGCTGCAACAATGCCCTCAAGCATAACAATGATTGTGAGGATGGCACAGGACAGGGCAGTGTTTCATTCTGTTGTACATAGGGTTGCTCTGAGTCGGAACTGACTTGATGGCCCCTAACAACAACAACACAAAAGGATTGGTCAGTTTTGCCATCCTACTGGGTTTGAAATGAGCCACTTCAGAGGCAGGAAGAAGATTCCACCACCACCAGGGAAGAACAGCTAGGAGCCAGCATGTCCTTTGAAACTGGGATCCCTGAGCTAAGAAGCTCCTGGAAGCAGAACACTGAGAAAGAGACTGATCTGTAATTCTAAAGATGGTAAGAAGCGGTGGCAGGAGAGACCTGGCAGCAGGAGTCAGCTCAGTGGGCTTTCTGGCCCATGGAGAGAGAAAGCTGGGTACCTTTGATCAGAGGCCTAGGGCCAGGGAGAGGCATGCCAGTGAGCACAATAGGGAAGAGGCTGTCCTGATGGAAGAACTGTATCCTGAGTGTTTCTGAGCCTGAACTGTAACCTGCTACTTCCCTAATAAACCTCATAATCGTTAAGTACTATCTGCAAGTTCTGTGTGGCCACTGCAATGAATTATCAAACCCAGCAGAGAAGTACAGAGTGCCATGGGAGGGATGATTGGTGTCAGAACTGGTAAAGATGGCAGAGAGAGGAGGCATGTCTGACCCCCGCCTTATAGGAATCAGCCTTGGGCTGTTGATCTTGATTCTCCTTCCCCCTTGTGAAGTTAGAGGAGGTCAAATATCACCCCCATGTTGTTTTTTACAGATGACATCAAAGAAAATGAAGTGAGAGTATAGATACAGGTGTTTGCAGGCTAAAGACTAGTGGTAGGAAAAAAAAAAAAGCCAAATATTTCTCAGAATATAAAGGCTAGGATAGGGTTATAAAATTCTAACAGTTATTGAGGGAGAAGGGAGTAGGAATTAATCTGAGAAACAGAATAATATTGCTAATTGTTGACAAAAGCCACTGAATTTAAAAACTACACATTTTTGATGATACCAATCTGCATGGTTCTGGAATGTTCCATGATTCCTCCCACCAACCCTCCTGACAAAATATAGCAGGCCATTTTCTAATTAATTAATAAAAAAATCAAACACATTGATTGCCGTCTATTCTATGTGCAGGGGGTACAAGAGGGACAAGACTACCCTGAGGTACAGAGTAAACAATAAAAAAGTAAGTAAATGCACAAACAGGAAAATTTAGGGTCGTGATAAGTACTATGAATAAAATAAAATAGAGCGGTGTGATGAAGTGACTGGGGCACAGGTATAGAATAGGTGGATGCTAAACTTGATCCAACACTGGCATGAAATGTGAGAAGTAATAACAGCATTAGATCATTCCACCAGAGAATCTGCTCTGAGTAGAATACAGAAGTTCATTTCCCTATGATTTCTCTTCTTGTTCCTCTTTGCCTAAATCAGTTCATAAGGGCAAGACTTCCATGTAAGGTTTCAAAATATTTTATTGTAACTAAGAAAATATTTCACATGGAGTCCCTCCTCTGCAGCTACTTCTCCCTCTCTCTCTCACACACACATACACACAAATGCACGTACCTCTTAGACAGAAACAAGGAGTTGGGCAAGACCTGTGGAATGTAGGAACAACACCATAACTCTCTCTGACTACACTGGGGATGTAACTCACATGTATTTTCATGAGGACTTAAGAAAGAAGACCTCTGAACCTGAGGAGACCGGAATTAGCGCCAGGTGTGCCTCCTCCAGAGTCCCTGGGTGGTGCAAACTGTTAATGTGCTTGGCTGCTGAAGGAAAAGTTGGAGGTTAGAGCACCCACAGGTGCCTCCAAAAAAAGTTATGGTGATCCACTTCTGAAAAGTCAGCCATTGAAAACCTTATGGACACAGTTCTACTCTGCCACACACATGGTCACCATGAGTCACAGTCAACTCAATGGCAACTGGTCTACTATGTGCCAGGCACAGGTTCCAATCATCACTAAGACAACTGGTTGGTGCATTCTCTGGACATGATCAGAGGCTCCCACACCAGGAGGGGGCACTCTTGGCCTTCTCAAGTTTGATCACAGTCTCCAAGCCCTACTATCATCTATCTTCTATCCTCTCTTCATCAATCAGAGACAGGAGGAACAAGTTCTGAACATGCCCTCTTACTGCCTCACACACCCCAAAACTTCAAGTCAGGAATGTGTAGGAGACTCCCAAGCCCACACAAATCCAAGGAATCTCTTGTAAGGTGTGGTGTTTTCTATACTGAAATCCTCATGTCAGGCCTTGGAGGAAGGGAAAGCTACCAAACCTGCTTGGGTATTCTAGTGTCTTTCTTTAGGTGGTTAGTATTTTTCTAGGGTCTAGCATTTATACTCAGAATCCCTGGGTGGAACAGATAGTTAAGTGATCAACTACTAACCCAGAGGTTGGTGGTTTCAACCTACCCAGAGGTGCCTCAAAGAAAGGCTTCTGAAGGTCACAGCATTGAAAATCCTCTTGAGTGCAGTTCTGCTCTGACACACATGGGGTCACCATAAGTTGGAATTGACTCAATGACAACTGGTTTGGTTTTCTGGTTTAGCTTTTATACAGTTTTAGGAATTTTACTTTCCTCCCTTCAGGATGATCAGGTCAGAGTGAAACTAACTGGAAAATACACAAGACGATGGACAGATGGAAAATCCTTCATGAGTAATGATAATTGCCATTGCTCCTGGGACTATTGCATCGTCTCCTCACTGGTGTCCCTATTTCCATTATGGCACCCTCTACATCCCATTCTCTACACAGCAGCCAGAGCAACCTTAAGAATAATAAAAGGACATCACATTACATCATTTTGCTACAAAGCTTTCCAGTGACTTCTCATCTGTCTTAGGTTGAAACCCTAACTCCTCACACTGGTCTATAAGGCCCTGAACTGCTAGACCCCTGATTTTTGACCACATTCATCTCATACCATTTTCCATTGTGATCATTATGCCTACGTTAGACACCTAGGCATGTGACTCATATGTGTAAAATCAGCTCCTGCCTCAGGGTGTTTGTAAGTACTCTTTCCTCTCAGCAGACTGCCAGGCAATGCTTTCCCCCAGTCTTTTGCCTGGTTGGCCCTTTCACATCATTTCAATCTGGGTTTCAAATGTCACCTCCTCTGAGAGGCCCCTAGCCATGCTCTAGCCCATAGCCCTGCTTTATTTTGATCATATGCATCATTATCTATTTACCTGGTTAATTTATTTTTCCTTTGTCTCCTTGCACAACTCCCACCCCCAACTAGAAGAAATCCCATAAGGTCAGGGTCCTCATGTGTCGTGTTTACTACTCCATACCCAGCATATGGGAAAAACACAAAACAAACAGCTGCCTTGGAGCAGATTCCGACTCATTGTTACCCCATGTGTCGCAGAGTAGAACTGTTTTCCATAGGGTTTTCAAGACTATGACCTTTTGGAAGCAGATATCCCGGCCTTTCTTCCAAGGTGCCTCTGGGTTGGTTCAGATGCCAACCTTTTGGTTAGTAGTTGAATGCATAACCATTTGCACCACCTAAGGACCCCTCAACATATGGGTGCTTAATATTTATTTGTTGAAGGTACTCAAAAATATTTATATGTTGGATGCAGAATGAATGAGAGGGTATCCACTAGACTAACTACAATGCAAACCATGGGACCCTAGAAGGTCCCAACACACCAGCCTCAGTTACTCCTGACCTCAGGCCCACTCTCTCCAGGTGCACGGGGTCACTGTGCTTCATACCATGATTAGGTCTGGGTGTGGTCAAGATTAATGCCCTGTCACTCTTGTGGCCCTTTGGAAGCCTTGCTCTCCTCTCCAGCCCTCCTTCCACTGCTTCACTCTAAGTTTCAAAGTGTAGTCAACAGGCATCCCTGGGAACTTGATGCAGGCTCTGGACACTGAAGAAGACTTCACCAAAAGTGTTTCCTAATCCTTCAACTTAAAAAGATACTGGAGATGGAGTATGAGGATGTTCCCTAAGAAGAGGTTGGTACCCTGGAGTCATATCCAAGAAGAGAAGAATTGCTTGAAGGAAAAAAAGACCAGAGGGAGGGGGGAAGATCCTACATGTGGCTCCAACTCTGCTCCCACGGGCCAGACACAACAGAATAGATCACTCCCATGACTCCCAAGGAGGAAAATTTCCAGGAAGAGTCAATATAGCAATTTATTTAATGATGAGCGAGGGGAGCAAATAATCCCACTGAGTCCTTCCTTCTGACTCAGCTGTCCCAGGCCAGGAAGAAATGCCCTTGTGCCACCCCAGATGTCAGTCTGGCCCTGTCCCCACACTTGGCCCTTGCCCCTGTGGGTGCATTGCTTCTGTCCTTATTTGTCCTCCACTGGGACAAGCAAAGATAATAGAGCCCAAGCCCCAGACTTTACTGTGATGCCCTAAAGTGGCTCAGAAAGTACTGTGGGAAAGAAGTAAGAGGGGGCCAAAGCTTTTACTTGCACATTTTCCTAGTCCATAGGCAGGGCTGCTTTTTTTTTCTAGTTGTCATAGAGTCAATTCTGACTTGTAGTGACCTTATATGTGTCAGAGTAGAACTGTGCTCCATAGAGTTTTCAATGGCTGATTTTTTGTAAGTAGATTGCCAGATTTTTCTTCCAAGCTGCCTCTGGTTAGACTTGAACCATCAACCTTTCAGTTAGCAGCAGAGCACATTCACCATTTGCATCACCCAGGGACTCCAGGCAGGGCTACAGGGGGAAGAAAATCCCACCAACATCAATAAATTCTCTGGCCCTGGACAGGCTCTCTAAGCCCAGCTGTGCTCTCTCATCTCCAGTCTTCTCTCCTTTTGCTCTGTCTCTCAATTGCTGCCAGCCCCTCACCCCATCGCTATCTCTCCACCACTTGAAACCACCCCCATTTTTTGTTTCTAGAAGGGGCTTTTCCACATCCACAGTGCACCTCTCCTATGCCTAAAAGTGATCTAGGTCCTGCATATAACGTGGTATCTATAATATGTTATCTTCCTAAAAACAGTTGCCCTCAAGTCAACTTTGGCTCATGGCAACCTTATGTGTGTCAGGGTAGAACTATGCTCCATAGAGTTTTCAATGGCCGATATTTTTGGAAGTAGATCACCAAGCCTTTCTTCCGAGGCACCTCTGGGTGGACTCAAACTTCCAACCTTCTGGTTAGCAGCTGATCATGTTAACCATCCAGGGACTCCTTAAATCGAACACACTAATTATAATCTATTCATTTCTTTCCCTTGTTTCCATCTCTAAATTTTTGTTTCTTTTATTCTTGTTGTTTCCTCTTCTTTCTTCTCCCAAATATTATTCTCCCTCTCAACCTAATATAATGGCTCATGACAAGTTATCTTTTATTGAGGGCCTATTCTCTACCTGATCTGCCCCAGGGAAAATCAAGGGAGCAGTGAGAATGGAGGGGCATCCTGAAATATACTCTAAGATAGTTCTTTATTAATTTTTTTTTTCTGATCACAAAGTAATATATGATCATTGTGGAAAATTATGAAAATGCAGAAAAAGAGAAAATAGACAAGTATAATCCCACCTCTCAGAGATATAAACAATGTGGATGTTCCAGTTAATTTCTTTCCAATTATAATTCATAAGAATGGCTTTCTGTTTTCTTCTTTCCACTTAACATTATAACATGGGCATTTTTTTCATTTTATTGCTCCCTGAAAACATAATTTTAATAGTTATAAATAATTATATAAAAAAACAACAATTCTTCAACCATCCCATTTAGGTTGTTTCAAAATTTCTACTACTATAAATATTATAATCTAACAGTGATACTATAAACAATATATTCCAACATGACAGCCTAACAACAATACAATAAACATTATACTCCAACAGTTATACTCTAACAACGATTACTCTAACAGTATACTCTAACAGAAATACTCTACAGTATACTCTAAAATACTATAAACAGTAATGTTATCAACATTCTTATACTTAAATCTTTTTTGGCCAATCTGATTACCTAACTTCCTAGAATTAAAATAGAGAGCTCCCAGTACATTTGGAAGGTTTTTAATACTGACTTGACCTCCAGAATACCTAAGCCAAATGAGTCCTTTCTTACACCATCATGCCAAGTTCACTCATTATTATCAATACCTGATATTCTCATTACATTTGTTTCGTATTTCTTTAAATAAAAATTATATTTAATTCTTGCTTTGTTTTCATTGATCACTATGAAGCTTGAACATTTTTTTGTTTTATACATGTGTATTTCCCCACTTATTTGTATTTTTGTTTTTCTTATTGTTTTTGAGAGCTTCCTAGCATATTAAGTTATTGCACTTTTATATTTTCTTTTATATTATATATTCTCCACCCCCAGGCTTTAATTTGTCTTTTAATGTTATTTGGTAGTTTTGATAAACAGAAATTATTTATTTTATGTACTTTACGCTACTCAGCTATTCCTTTCTGATTTCTTTCACTACACTGCTGTTTAGAAGTTTGCACAATTAAGGGGCCATATAAATATTAACCTCCATTTACTTCTAGTAGTGTTCTGATTTCAGTTTTGCCAGTCACCTTCTTTTCTATCAGTTATTTGGGAGAATTTTAAAAATAGTTTTCTAATTTTCTAAGCATCATTTATCTTTCATTGCTTGAACTAAATTCTCATATTAGTTGGTATCTATTTCTTGACTACACATTTTGCTCCACTGATTTCTCTGTATTTCTATATATCACACTCTTTTAAAAATTGCCAGTCCTCATCATTAATCTTCTTTTACAAAAAGTTCTTGAATTTGCAACCAAATTAATATTCATTAAGCTTGACTAGTTAATATCACTAAAATATTTAAGAATCACTTTCCTCAAGTGGACCTAAGTGTCTTCATCAGAATAATCACTGCAAAAAAGCAACAACATTTCCGTGGTACTGAAAACTATAAGAAAGCAGAGCTCATGCCTCTGACCTTTCTACCTCCAGTCCTAACCCAGTGCTTGGTATATAGTAGGTAGAGATAGATAGATAGACAGACAGCTGCCATAGAATCAACTGTGACTCATGGTGACTTTATGTACTACAGAATGAAACATGTCTGGTTCTGCATCATCAACATGATAGCTGGCATGTTTGAGTCCATTGTGCAGCTATTGCACCAATCTATCTCACTGAGGGTCTCCTCACTACCCCAATAATTCACCAAACATGATATCCTCTTCTAGCAATTAACCTCTCCTGATGACATGTCCAAAGCAAGCTAGTCCATGCTCTGTTGTGATCCATAAGGTTTTCATTGGCTAATTTTTGGAAATCAATCAGCAGGCTTTTCTTTCTAGTCTGTCTTAGTCTGGAAGCTGTCCTGAAACCTGTCCACCATGGATGACCCTGCTGATATTTGAAATACCAGTGGCGTAGCTTCCAGTATCACAGCAACATGCAAGCAAGCCACCACAATATGACAAACTGACAGGCAGTGGGGTATATAATAGGTGCTCAAGTAAGTGTGGAATAAATGAAGATGAGATATAATGAGTCATTTAGATGTCTTCAAATATTTAAAGATTATCGTGGCAAAGTGAAAAGAGCTTCAGAAAGAGAAACTAAGACCGCGGAAGTTATAAAGAGACACACTTCAACTCAAAGGAAGAAAGTTTTCCTTATATAATATGTGTACAAAATTGAGACAGACTGACTCTAAGCTTGGAAATTTCCTGCTGGTGGCAGAGACCTATTGTTCAAGCCTTAATTTGGCTTTAAAAAAAAGGAATGAACTAAAATAAAAGGTTTTATGATAGAGAATTCCCTCTACTACACTCTGAAATTTTCTTCTAATCCAACGTTCATTCAACAAATATGTATTGAGCACCTATTATGTACCAGGTACTGTGTTAAGTGGAGTGGAGTCCTTGGGTGGTGCAAGTGGTTAATGTGCTCAGCTGCTAACCAAAAGGTTGGAAGTTCGAGATTTGAGTCTACCTAGAGGTGCCTTGAAAGAAAGCCTTGGTGATCTATTTCTGAAAAATCAGCCATTGGAAATACTATGGAGCACAGTTCTACTCTAATACATGTGGGGTCACCATGACTTGAGTCGACTTGACCACAACTGGTTTTACTATGTTAAGCGCTTGGGATATAAAAGTGAAAAACGTATAGTCCCTCCTTACCTAATAAAAATTTTAAAACTACAACACAAACATACAGGCCACAATTAGAATGTCATGATAAATGTCAAATTTGGTCTTCGGGATTGGGGAAGGCTTC
The DNA here is from genome assembly GCA_030035585.1 of Dugong dugon. Classification (NCBI taxonomy): domain Eukaryota; kingdom Metazoa; phylum Chordata; class Mammalia; order Sirenia; family Dugongidae; genus Dugong; species Dugong dugon. The sequence goes on along the minus strand of CM057462.1, from coordinate 12,459,725 downwards.
CCTGATAAAGAAATCATATCATGATACATGGATCATTATGATGATGGTAGGGAGATAAGCTGGTATGGTAATGAAGAAGTTACCATAAGAATGGAGGAATCATCTATAAAATCTTTGCACAGTGTCCTCTGAGTCAAACTTGAGACAGAGAATAGTCTATTTAAAGATGCTGGCAAATAGCATGGGCAATAAAACATTAAATTTGGCAATACCCAATAATCTCCCTCTTCTTTCTACATTTGTCTGGGACTCGAAGTGACCACAATGACAAGGCAGAAGGGAGATGTTCACAAAGTTAACGATCTTTTCACAGGAATTACACAGCATAGATGGAATAGCTGTAAGTCAGGAAGAATGCGAAGGAAACCTCTGCATGGTGTGGAACATTCATTTTAAAGACAAGGCATTCCAGGTAACAATGGCAGAAGCAAGTGGCATTTAAGAAATCTAGGTCAATGAAGGCACTGGTGGTCCAGTAGTAGAATTCTTGCCTTCCATGTAGGAAACTCAGTTTAATTTCTGTCCAATGCATCTCATGTGCAGCCACTACCTGTCAGTGTGGCATGAGTGTTACTACAATGCTGCACAAATTTCAGTGGAGATTCCAGACTAAGATGGACTAGGAATAAAGGCTTGGACATCTACTTTCTAAAATCAGCCAATGAAAACCCTATGGATCAAATGGGCAGCCTTTTGTTTCATTGGGTTGCCATGAGTTGGGCCAACTCAGCAACAGTTAACAACAACAAAGGTCAACTAAAGAAAACAGACTCTTTAGGTAAAACTAAGTTTTCATGATTAGATGAGTTTTAAATGTATGGCACATTCTTGTCTTGTCATTGTTTTAATATTATTCTTGCCTCTTTGCAGGCAATTTCCATAAGTTATATGGAATTAGGAAATCAAACAGCTATTTCAAAATTCATTCTCCTGGGGCTTTCAGAAGATATAGACCTGCAGCCCCTCCTCTTTGGGCTGTTCCTGTACATGTAGCTGGTCTGTGTTATAGGAAACCTGCTTATCATTCTTGTCATTAGCTCAGACTCCCTCCTCCACACCCCCATGTACTTCTTCCTCTCCAACCTATCCTTCACTGACATCTGTTTCACCTCCACCACCATCCCCAAGATGCTGGTGAACATCCAGACACAGAGCAAAGCAATCACCTATGTAGGCTGCCTTACCCGGATGTATTTTTTCATGATTTTTGCTGGACTGGATAATTTGCTACTGACAGTGATGGCCTATGACCAGTTTGTGGCCATCTGCCACGCCCTGCACTACATGGTCATCATGACCCCACGCTTCTGTGGTCTCCTGCTTCTGCTTTGGTGGTTAATCTGCCTGATATACTCTTTGCTGCAAAGTTTGATGGTTTTGAGGGTCTCCTTCTGTGGAGAGACAGAAATCCCCCACTTCTTCTGTGAGCTTGCGCAGATCCTCAAGCTTGCCTGCTCTGACACCCTTATCAGTGATATCCTGTTATACTTTGTAACTGGCCTGCTGGGTGTTATTCCCCTGACTGGGATACTTTTTTCTTACTCTAGAATTATTTCCTCAATAATGGGTATTTCATCTGCTGGAGGCAAGTATAAAGCATTTTCCACCTGTGGGTCTCACCTCTTTATTGTCTTCTTATTCTATGGTATGGGCCTTGGGGTCTACTTCACTTCTGGAACAGCCCATCCCTCCAGAAAAGGCTCAATAACCTCAGTGATGTATACTGTGGTCACCCCCATGCTGAACCCCTTCATCTACAGCCTGAGGAACAGGGACATGAAGGGGGCTCTAAGGAAACTTTTCAGCAGAGGAACTCGCTCTCAGTGAGATAATGGAAGAATAGACAACAGAGATCCAAAGTGGTAATAACTGGTATCCTGAATATGTAATCTGAAGACATAGAAAATAAATACTGCTCATGATATGCTAGAATATTCCTGAAGATAGACATGAAGCAGCATATCAAAAGTTTCATCATTTGCCAAGGAAAATGAATGATGCCCAACTAATACCTAATACTTCTTATGAAAATCTGCTATTCCAAGGATATAGACTCCTTCCTACAAACATCAAGGGTGGAGAAAGTACTCAGTGAATGCAGCAAGGGAGAAGAGAAGACAAAAGCAACAACAAATGTTCACACATTATTTGCTCATCTATATCTCTCGTGATAATGTTGTAGCTTCTAGCACCATGCCTGCTGAACCATACTTTTCTCTGGTCTCAGTCTGAACACTGTGTAAACTCGACTGTCTCATACTGACTTCCCTCCACCCCAAAAATTACACTCATCGAACCTTGCTTTGGTGGTTGCCATTGACCTATCCTGAGGACTTTCATAAACTTCCTTAGGCAACTTATTGTAGTTTCTACTTTAAGATAAAGAAAACTCTAGTCTTTGTCAATTCATTTGCGTCAGCATACCTGGGATAAAAATCCAAAGAAATCTGCTTGATGTCTCCCCTGGCTAGTCACATTTCCCCAAAATCTTCACTTTCTTGGCTCCTTCTCACAATTTAGGCTTCAAATCAAAACTGCCAACTCTTCTGAGAGGCCCACCCTGACCACCATCCTCCTATCCACTCTAGTTTTTATTCTCTTCATAGCATGTATAATATTTTGAGGGCAACAGAGAATCATGGCTCTGGGTTCAAATCCAAATTTATCACTCACTAATGGTGCACTCTTGGACAAGTTATTTAACTTCTCTGTGCCTCTATGTAATTATTGTCAAAATAAGGATGATGATACTTTTCTGAAGAGTTCCAGGAGATTAAATGATCTAAAAGAGCTCAGAATACCATCTGGAATAATTTTGTTGTTGTCAGTTGCCATTGAGTAGGCTGTAATTCAAAGAGCCCTAGTGGATCAGTGGTTAAGTGCTTGACTGCTAACTGAAAGGTCATAAAGGCATAAGCACTCAATAAATGTTAGCCATCACAATACCAATGAGGGCTGTCAGAGTCTATGTTGACCACATGAAAGTGCAAGAAGATTGTGAGCAGCCAGTCAGGGACTTTCCTGTAACTTTGTAGTTACAATATGGGGCATAGCTCTCATACAGGAGGCAGGTAGTTGTCATAGGGGTTAGGGGAGAGACCCACTATTAGCAGAACAGAATTGGAAACACTGTGACTAGCAAGCATTGATTGAGGTATGGGTTGGATGGGGCTACGTGCATCCCTACAGCCTTGACTCAGGGCACCAAAGAAGCTATGTGGGAGAAGGGGCCCTGTTCAAGTCTTACATGCTGGAGGTCAGAACTGAGGAGTCCAGAACTTTCTGTGGAGAGAACTTTCCTGGGGTAGGAAATAAAGATTGGACCAAGGACTGGCCCCAAACCAGGACTCCATACAATACAGAACTGGGAGGACAAAGCATCCTTTACACTGGTTCAGCTCAATGGGGAGATTTCTTGAACTGAGAGAGAAAAAGAGTGTCTTGGGTTGACTTGAAGACCAAACTCTCTTGGTGAACACTAGATTTGGAATCAGGCAGAATCTTAACTTTACCATTTATTAGGATATTTCTACTCTGTCCTACAGGGTCACTATGAGTCCGAACCAACTCAATAACATTGGTTTTTTTTTTTTTTTGGTTTTACACCGTCCCTAAGCAGTCTCAGTTTCTTCATTTGCAAGTGGCTGTGTCTAAAACATAGAAGATTTTCAATAAGTGGTAGGAATTATGTTTACAAAAATAGTATTTATTTACTTGTGCCCTCATCTTGTGCCAAAAAGAGGTAAATCTATGGCAGAATCCTTCATCCCAGAAGTGCTAACCAGCTGCACTGCTGCATTCTTCTCTATCAGGTGTTTGAGGAGGAGATACAAACTGATCGACACTTTAAAAAATATGGCTTAATTCAGTGCAATAAGGTCTTAGCTGCCAACCACTCTCTGGAGCCCTTGGCCTTGGTCAGCTGGGCAGAAGAATTGGGTGGGGTCAAGAGGATAAGACCATTCTAATGAACTTGGAACAGTAGTTAATTATCCTCTTTGATGTCTTTCAGTTATTTCCTGGTCTAGAAATTATTGCTGTACCATAGTTTCTCAACTTGGGTACTATGGACATTTAGAACCGGATCATTCTCTGTTGTGGAGGGCTGTCCTGTGCATTGTAGGATGTTTAGCAGCATCCCTGGCCTCTACCTGCTAGATGCCAGAAACATCACCATGTGAAGACAATCAAAAATATCTCTAGACATCGATACATACCCTGTACAAGTAAAATTGCTCCTGGCTGAGAAACCATTGATCTAGCATGACCCAGAAGAGTCAGGAAAAGTGAATGCAGGAAAAATAAAGTGAGGGGAAGACCTTGGTTGTCCTAAGGCCCAGAGTAGAACTGACCTCTAGTCAGGCAGATCTTTGAAAGGGAGTGGCCTGAATCCTGTAATGAAGGAGTGCTGATGCACATTTGTTGAATAAAAATGGATGAATATTGTTAGTAATCCCAAAATTCGAGTGTAGTAAACTTGTATATTCTTAATATCCACTTTTATCTCCAATGCCTACTACAACACATTGCTGTCAAGCTGATTCCGACTCATAGCAACCTTATAGGACAGAGTAGAACTATCCCATAGTGTTTCCAAGGCTGTAACCTTTATGGAAGCAATTGTCACATCTTTCTCCGGTGGAGCAGCTGGTGGGTTCAAACTGTCCACCTTCTGATTAGCAGCTGAGCACTTAACCCACTGTGCCACTAGGCCTCCTGCCTACAACTAAGATTGTCCTAAATAAATATTTACTAAATTAAATAATAATGGGAGCCCTTGGGTAGCACATGGCTGCCAGAAATTCAAGCCAGATTCAGAAGAGGATGTAGAATGAGATCCATATTTGTGCCCATTCCAAAGAAAGGTGATCCAACAGAATGTGCAAATTATCACATAAAATCATTAATATTACACACAAGTAAAATTATGCTGAAAATCATTCAAAAGCAGTTGCAGCAGTACATCAACAGGGAACTGCCAGAAATGCAAGTCAGATTTAGAAGAGGGCGTGGAACAAGAGATATCATTGATGATGTCAGATGGATCTTGACTGAAAGCAGAGAATACAAGAAAGACGTTTACTTGTGTTTTATTGACTATGCAAAGCCATTCAACTGTGTGGATCATAACAAATTATGGGTAACATTGCAAAGAATGGGAATTCCAGAACATTTAATTGTGCTCATGTGGAACCTGTACATAGACCAAGGGGCAGTCATTTGAACAGAACAGGGGATATCGCATGGTTTAAAGTCAGGAAAGGTATGTGTCAGGGTTGTATCTTATTTCCATACTTATTCAATCTGTATGCGGAACAAATAATTTGAGAAACTGGACTATATGAAGAAGAACGGAACATGAATATTGGAAGAAGACTTATTAACAACCTGTGATATGCAGATGACACAACCTTGCTTGCTGACAGTGAAGAAGACTTGAAGACTTACTGATGAATATCAAAGACCACAACCTTCAGTATGGATTACACTTCAACATAAAGAAAACAAAAATCCTCACAACTGGACCAATAAGAAATATCATGAAAAATGGAGAAAATATTGAAGTTATCACGGATTTCATGTTACTTGGATCCACAGTCAACGTCCATGGAAGCAACAGTCAAAAAATCAAACAACTTATTGCATTGGGGAAATCTGCTGCAAAAGACCTCTTTAAATTGTTTAAAAACAAAGATGTCACTTTGAGGACTAAGGTGCACCATGGTATTTTCAATTGCCTCATATGCATGCAAAAGCTGGACAATGAACAAGGAAGATTGAAGAAGAATTGACGTCTTTGAATTATAGTGTTGGCAAAGAATATTGAGTATACTATGGACTTCCAGAAGAATGAACAAATCTGTCTTAGAAGAAGTCCAGCCAGAATGCTCCTTAGAAGTGAGGATGGTGAGACTTTGTCTCATGTACTTTGGACATGTTATTGGGAGCAACCAGTCCCTGGAAAAGGACATCATGCTTGGTTTACGTCTTTGTTTACATCCTTTCCCTGCCCTATCCATCTTCTCCTGCTTTTCTTCTTTTCTAGACCGCTGCCCCAAAAATTATTTAATAAGAACCCTTGCCTCAGGCTCTGCTTCTATGGAACCTGACCAGAGAAACTGAGTTGAGAGAGTTTACCAAACAGTACAGAGCTACATAAAAAGAAAAATCAAGTTTCAACCTCAAGTTCAAATGTGTTCTTATTAAGTGCCATCGAGTCAGTTGCAGCTCATAGTAACCTTATGTACAACAGAATGAAACACTACCTGGTCCTGTACCATCCTCACAATTGTTGCTATGTTTGAGCCCATTGTTGTAGCCACTTGTCAATCCATCTCATTGAAGGTCTTTCTCTTTTTCACAGACCCTCTACTTTACCAAGTATGATGTCCTTCTCCAGGGACTGGTCCCTCCCCACAACATGTCCAAAGTAAGTGAGATGAAATCTTATCATCCTCACTTCTAAGAAGCATTCTGGCTATACTTCTTCCCAATAGATGATTAAAAATACCCTGGTTTGGATCAGGTGCACCTTAGTTCTCAAAGTGACATCTTTGCTTTTTAACACTTTAAAGAGGTCTTTTGCAGCATATTTGCTCAGTGTAATATGTCATTTGATTTCTTCACTGCTACTTCCATGGACTTCAATTGTGAGTCCAAGTAAAATGAAATCCTTGGCAACTTCAAAATTTTCTCCCTTTATCATGAATAAGTTGAAATATACTTAGCCATTTTGTTATCTAGTAATTTTAGAAGAATCTGCTGATGAAACAGACATCCTTGATCAGCAGTATTCCTTCCACTTTGACCTATCCTAGAGTCCCAACACCAAAACAAATGACACAATCACTAAAATGATGGTATCCTACTGATGATTTTCCTCAAGACTCCCTTCATGTCCCTGTTCCTCAGGCTGTAGATAAAAAGGTTCATCATTTGAGGGACCACACTGTGTATCACTGAAGCTACTACTGTCTTCCTGCAAGGGTGTGTAAATGCAGAACTGATGTACACACCAAAGACTGTCCCATAGAATAAGGAAACAACTGAGAGGTGAGATTCACGGGTGGAAAAAGCTTTATGCTTTCTACTCATTTATGGCATTCTCAAAACAAGAGGAGACAATCTGAACGTAAGTGAAAATGATTCCGAAGAAAGGAACACCAACCCAAACAGTAGCCATAAAATACATTAGGAAGTAATTGATGAAGGTATCAGAACAGGCGAGCTTGAGAATCTGAGCAAGTTCACAGAAGAAATGAGGGATATCTAGGTCTGGGCAGAAGGACAGATGCACCATCAGACTGTGAAGTAGGAAATCCACAATGCTAGTTAGCAAGGAGGAGTAGGGACAGCAAGCCACAGAGGTGGGGGTTCATGATGATGGTGTACCTCAGTGGATGGAAGATGGCCACATACCGGTCATTGGCCATTACTGCAAGGAGACAATTTTCCAAACCAGCAAAAATCATTATAAAGCAGGCCTGGGTGACACAGCCTGTGTAAGTGATGCTCTGATTCTGTGCTTGGAGGTTCACTACCATCTTTGGGATCGTTTTTGTGCTGAAACAGATGTCAGTGAAGGAGAGATTGGAAAGAAAGAAATATATGGGTGTGTGGAGGTGGGAGAGAGTTGACAGCCAGGATGATGAATACGTTTCCCAGGAAGGTGACCGAGTATCATGGACAGAAACACGCTAAATAAGAGGAGTTGCAGTTCTGGATCCTCTGTCAGTCCAAGAAGAAGTAATCTGGAAACATATGCTTGGTTTCTGGGTACCATACTGTTAGTGAACCTGTTGGAAAAGACGGGTGACAGATAATCAAATGTGTGGATCCTGGATACCCAGCTGAGTATCACCTGGGGTCTTGTTAGGAATGTAAGTTCTTGGGACCCACTCCAGATTTACTGATAATAAACTCTGGGATGAGGACCAGCAGTTTACGTTTTAACAAGACCTCCATGTGATCCTGATATATGCTGAAGTTTGAAAACCAATACTTCAGAAAAAATATTCTCATCTACGTTATGAACCTAAGTAAATATTCAAATCTTTCCCCCCACTTACTTTCTCCCTCCATCCCTCTTCTCTCTCTTCCCTCCACTCCTTTTAAGGGTTCAAGTATTAATTGAGTGCCCACTCTATTTCACACTTTGTATCAAGGTGTGAGGATGAAGTTAAGAATAAGACATGGCCATTTCCCTTCAAAATTATTTCATACCTTCAAATGGAATAAAATTATGAAATCTATTTTTAGAGCAATGGTTATCAAACTATGAAATGCTTCAGAATCACTTAAAGGGCTTGTCAATGATGAGGTAGTTTATAAGGTCACCACCATCAACCTGGGAGTGCACTTAGGAAATGTGGTGTTATGTCACAGACACAAAGTACGGAGTGTGTAGCAGCAATTGCATCTGAGCTCAGATTATCTGATTGAGTTGACTCTCTTTACCTCTCCCTATTAATGCCTCTGGATAGTACACAATTAACATCCTTAAACAGTCACTCAGATTTCATAATTTCCCTTAAAAATTTTAATATCTTCTTCTGAATAAAGTCTTTGCCTTCTGGGTATTTCCACTTCTGCCAATGAAGTTAGTATATAGCGGGGGGATGGCAGCCAACAGGGTTCACGTTCTGGATCTGAGGTGAAAAATAGAAAATGTTATCTGTAAACCTAACACTCAAAAGACTTCCTCATGGAAACATAAGTCATCTGCATTAGTGATTGATTCTAAGAGAAGCTAGGCAACTACATCAATGAGATTCTCTGTTCTCCTAGTTATGTAAAGGTTAAAAAGTTCTTCCCATGACATGATAGATGGCATATCATTTTTTAAAAAAGGCCAATTTCATCAAACAGGATATTCAAATGTCCAACAAGCACACAAAAAGATTCTCAAAGTCATTATACATTATCCAAAAAAAAAAAAAAACAACCCATTGCCGTCAATTCTGACCTATACCGACCCTATAGGACAAAGTGGAACTGCCCCATAGGGTTTCCAAGGAGTGGCTGATTGGTTTTGAACTGCCAATCTTTTGGTTAGCAATTGAGCTCTTAACCACTACGCCATCAGAGCTCCCATTATACACTGTTGTTTTGGTTTGTTGTTAGGTGCCATCGAGTCAGTTCCGACTCCCAGCGACCCTACACACAACAGAAGGAAAAACTGCCCGGTCCTGCACCATCCTCACAATCATTGTTATGCTTGAGCCCTTTGTTGCAGCCACTGTGTCAGTCGATCTCCTTGAGAGTTTTCCTCTTTTTCATTGACCCTCTACTATACCAAGCATGATGTCCTTCTCCAGGGACTGGTTGCTCCTGATAACATGTCCAAATTATGTGAGACGAATTCTCACCATCCTCACTCCTAATGACCATTCTGACTGTACTTCTTCCAAGACAGATTTGTTCATTCTTCTGGCAGTCTATGGTATATTCAACATTCTTAGACAACATTATAGTCTAAAGGAATCATTTCTTCTTCAGTCTTCCTTATTCATTGTCCAGCTTTCACATGCATACGAGGCGATTGAAAATGCCATGGCTTGGGTCAGGAGCGCCTTAGTCCTCATAGTGACATCTTTGCTTTTTAACACTTTAAAGAGATCTTTCACAGCAGATTTGCCCAATGCAATGCATTTTTTGATTTCTTGGCTGCTGCTTCCAAGGGATGTGGATCCAAGTAAAATGAAATCCTTGACAACTTCAATCTTTTCTCTATTTATCATGATGTTGTTTGTTGGTCCAGTTGTGAGGATTTTTGTTTTCTTTATGTTGAAGTATCATCCATACTGAAAGCCGTAGTCTTTGATCTTCATTAGTAAGTGCTTCAAGCCCTCCTCACTTTCAGCAAGCAAGGTTGTGTCATCTGCATAATGCAGATTGTTAATGAGTCTTCTTCCAATCCTGATGTCCCATTCTCGGATTATTTGCTCAGCATACAGATTAAGTATGGTGAAAAGATACAATCCTGACACATACCTTTCTTGACTTTAAACCACACAGTATCCTCTTGATATGTTTGAATGACTGCCTCTTGGTCTATGTACAGGTTCCTCATGAGCACAATTAAGTGTTCTGGAATTCTCATTCTTCACAATGTTATTCATAATTTGTTATGATCCACACAGTTGAATGCCTTTGCATAGTCAATAAAACACAGATTAACATCTTTCTGGTATTTTCTGCTTTCAGCCATGATTCATCTGACATGAGCAATAATATTTCTAGTTTCACATCCTCTTCTAAATATGGCTTGAATTTCTGGCAGTTCTCTGTCGATGTACTGCTGTAACTGCTTTTGAATGATCTTCAGCAACATTTTACTTGTGTGTGATATTAATGCTATTGTTCAGTAATTTCTTATTCTGTTGGATCATCTTTCTTTGGAATGGGTACAAACATGGATCTCTTCCAGTAGGTTTGCCATGTATCTGTCTTCCAAATTTCTTGACATAGACAAGTGAGCGCTTCCAGCGCTGCATCCGCTTCTTGAAACATCTCAATTGGTATTCCCTCAATTCCCGAAGCCTTGTTTTTCACCAATGTCTTTAGTGCAGCTTGAACTTCTTCCTTCAGTGCCATCGATTCTTGATCATAAACTAGCATCTGAAGTGGCTGAATTTCAACCAGTTATTTTTGGTACAGTGCCTCTGTGTATTCCTTCCATCTTCTTTTGATGTTTCCTGCGTTATTATTTTCCCAGTAGAATTCTTCAATATTGCAACCTAAGGCATGAATTTTTTCTTCAGTTCTTTCAGCTTGAGAAATGCCAAACATATTCTATCCTTTTGGTTTTCTATCTACAGGTCTTTGCATATTTCATTATAATACTTTGTCTTCTGGAGCCACCCTTTGAAAGGTTCTGTTCAGCTCTTTGATTTCATCATTTCTTCCATTTGCTTTAGCAACTTGACGTTCAAAAGCAAGTTTCAGAGTCTCTTCTGACATCCATTTTGGTCTTTTCTTCCTTTCCTGTCTTTTTAATGACCTCTTTCTTTCTTCATGTATGATATCTCTGATGTATGATATCTTGGAAGGTCTTCAGTCATTAAGAGTTCAATGCATTAAATGTATTCTTGAGATGGTCTGTAAATTCAGCTGGGATATACTCAAAGTCATACTTTTTCTCTCATGGACTTGTTCTAATTTTCTTCAACTTTAACTTGAACTTGCATAGGAGCAGTTTATGATCTGTTCCACAGTCTTTCCCTGATCTTGTTCTGAGTGCTGATACTGAGTTTTTCCATCATCTCTTTCCACAGATATAGTCAATTTGATCCCTGTGTATTCCATCTGGCGAGGTCCATGTGTATAGTCCCGTCTGTCAGTTTGTTGTGCTGTGGGGGTTTGCATGTTGCTGTCATGCTGGAAGCTGTGCCACTAGTATTCAAATAATAGCAGGGTCACCCATGGTGGACAGGTTTCAGCTGAGCTTCCAGACTAAGACTGACTAGGAAGAAGGACCTGGTGGTCTCCTTCTGAAAAAAAATTAGCCATTGAAAGCCTTATGAATAGCAGCAGAATATTGTCTGATATAGTGCCAGAAGATGAGCCCCTCAGGGTGGAAGGCATCCAAAAAATGACTGGGGAAGTGCTGGCTCCTCAAAGTAGAGTCGACCTTGATGTGGATGGAGTAAAGTTTTGGGGACCTTCATTTGCTGATATGGCATGATTCAAAATGAGAAGAAACAGCTGCAAACATCCATTAATAATCAGAACATGGAATGTATGAAGTCTGAATCTAGGAAAATTGGAATCATCAAAAATGAAATGAATGCATAAACATCAATACCCTAGGCATTAGTAAGCTGAAATGGACTGGTATTGGCCATTTGGAATCAGACAATCATATTGTCTACTATGCGAGAAGGACAACTTGAAGAGGAATGGCATTGCATTTATCATCAAAAAGAACATTTCAAGATCTATCCTGAAGTACAATGCTGTCAGTGATAGGATAATATCCATAAGCCTACAATGAAGACCAGTTAATACAACTATTATTCAAATTTATGCACCAACCACTAAGGTTAAAGAAGAAATTGAAGATTTTTACCAACTTCTGCAGTCTGAAATTGATCAAACATGCAATCAAGATGCATTCAAAATTACTGGTGATTGGAATGCAGAAGTCGGATATAAAGAAGGATTGGTAGTTGGAAAATATGACCTTCATGATAGATAGAGAGATGCAAATCAAAATGACAGTGAGGTAGGCTGTAATCTTTAGGGAAGTAGACCACCATATCTCTCTCCCTTGGAGCAGGTGGTAGATTCAATTTGTCAAACTTTGCATTAGCAGCCAGTTGCTTAACCACTGTGCCACCAGGGGTCCTTTTGGATGAACCTAGAAAACATTACACTGTGCAAAGTCAGTCAGTCAGAAAAGGACAAATACTGTATGATGTCACTTATATAAAATAAGCAAATATAAATAAACCAAAGCTTATTAGTGTTTACCAGGGGTGGGAGGGATGGGGAAAGAGGAAGTTTTTGCTTAGGGGGCATTGAACCCATGTTCCTGGTGGTGGGATGGAGCCATTGTGGTGAGTGGTTAAGAGCTTGGCTGCTAACCAAAAGGTCAGCGGTTTGAATCCACCAGCAGCTCCTTGGAAACCCTACTGGGCAGTTCTACTCTGTTCTAAGGGTTACTATAAGTCGAAATTGACTTGACGTCAAAGGGTTTGGTGATGGGATAATTTGGAAAGAGATAGAATGGTTGCACAACTTGAAGAATGTAATCAATGTCACTGAACTGTACAAGTGGAAATTGTTGAATTACTGTACATTTTGTTGTATATATTTTCACCACAATAATAAAATTTTAAAAAACCTTATGTAGACGTTGCAATGATGAGAAATGAGTAAGCAAAACGCGCTTGGTACAGTGCTAGGCATATGGGACCCTCACAATGGCATGTCCTATTGTGATTGTGCACGAGTGTGTGTGTGTGTGAGTGTTTGTCATGAAAAATAGCACCGGGCATCTTTTACTCCTAGGAAAGTAGTAATTATTGGAGTAGTTGAGGGAAGAGAAAAAGAGAGAATATTCCTAGCATAATAACTGCAAATTTAAGGGAAGAATTTATATGCTGAAACTCCCACTGGGAATCTTGCTCATGTAGAGAAGCAGAAGGAAGAAACACCCTAAATGAACATCAATGATATCAATATTCATTTGGCATGGACAGATAATGGAACATATAGCAATGAAAAGGAATAAATTAGGTCCAGATGAATCAACACAAATAATGAAAACCTAGCAAAGAAAAAAAAAAAGTATGACAAGAAGTCTATAGCATGAGAAAATTTTAAATATTTGTTTTAAACCTACACAGGTATTTTTGTAAACTATGGATAATTAAAGCATAATGAAAAGTACAGAGAATAACAGTGAAGGATGGGGTACCCACCAGTTCGCACTGTCAATTCACACACTTCACCACCCTTGCTTTAGATATTTTTATTGCAACCAAATAATACAGGTATATTTGAAGCTCCCTGTATCATGTATTTTGCACAGTATTGATTTTTTTCCTTCTCCAGGGCTAAGCACTACATTAACTTGATCAGCATTATTCCTCTGCGCTTTTTACTATATTTAGTATTATTCTTCCATAAAATTGCATTGTTTGCTTTTTTAAAAGCTTTATATAAACAGAATCATATTGTATATGTCATTTTACAATTGGCTCCCTTATTACTTTTTTTAAATAAATGTTGATACATTTAGTTCTACCTCATTAATTATAACTACAATAGTGTATTCCACTACATTATTATACCATAATTTGTTCTTCATTCCTTAAATGACAATTATAGTTATTGCCTTCTATTTATCTATCTGTCTATCCATTTATCCATCTCTATCTCTCTTTCTACTGCCTTCTATACACACGCACACACACACATGCATATAGAATATAAAACCGTGCAGCCATGCATGGGGGATACCATCACATGCAAGATGCTGCAGCTTCTGGGAGGGAAAGAGGGCAACAGAGAGGATTACAAAAGGGATGCTTTCTGTATACATATTATTTTATCACTTAAAAATATACATATATATCTGAAGCTGCTACAGCAGAATGTCAACAATGTTAATTCTGGAAAGGTGTAAGAGGTGGTCATTTTTTTTTTTATTACTGTCTGTACCGTTCTAATTTTAAATATTTGGTAATTTTATAGATAAACGGATAACCTAGCAAATCAGCCTGCTAAGTCTGCCTGGGTCTCCACTTCCTTCCTCAGAGCCCTCAGAGCCTGGCACCAGGGATAAAATACTAAAGCTCTCCTAAAGATGGTATATCAAGAACCTGGGATAGGAAGATAAAGTAAAGCTCACCAACTCTCCTCTCCACCACCAGCACAACAATACAAGTAAAAGTCAGAGAATTTTGTAACAGTCATCATGTTTGAGAAGGAGCAGATTTCTGCTCTGGAAGAAAATGATACTTGCCATTGTAGAGACAGTGTAAGAGACTATATAGTTGATTAAGAACTGCTAGATATTGGTGCAAAGATAAAGGAAACATGTCAGGAAGATGGGAGACAGGCAGGAGTCCATGGGTAAGTTGGCTTTGATCATTTCATGCATGTACTCTCTTCACAGCTTCCCATGGATGAAGCTGTAGAGAAACACCATCCTCATTTCCAAACACTAAGGGACTCTAGGTTACCTGGCTGGCATCACTGAGGAATGATGCTTGACATCTGCCCTGGATGTTGGATGATGTAGACAGAAGATCTGTCCTAGGAAAGGCAGAGGGACCAAGTGAGGCACTGGGCTCCTAGGCAAGAGGATCATCTGTGGGTGGAGTCTCAGGTGTGCTGCTTCCTGACTGGAGAAGGGCTTCTGAGTGAGGGGGTCACAGGCAGACAATTGGCAGTCTCTGTATCCCTCGGGGCTCAATATCCAAGGCTCTTCATTAGCCAAACACTTCTATTGTTATTCTGATCCCATGGCTGTGCAAATCTTGAAAGACCAAGACAATAAGTAGATGGGAATTCAGAATGGCTGATTTCCTGACCCTTCGAGGCCAGGTGTCTGCCATTTACTTCTCTCCACCTGTTTCTGCTCACCTCCAATTCACATACCTTGCACACCAGTCTTCCTTTTTCACATACAGCTGAAAGCATCTCTCATCAATGGTATCAGCATCTCTGATTCCAATTTAAATTATTAATACATAGTTTACATATGTGGACATAAATATTTATAATTGCTAAAATATGTAAAAATGCAAATACTTAGGAGTTTTACCTTCCTAAGAATCATTGAATGTTTCCTGAGCCTTAATCTTCATGCTGCATATTTCACACAGCAGATTCTAATCTATTCTTTGTGGGCAATTCTGGCTGCGATCAATATAGTCAGACCTGTTACTCCCTCTTTTGAGTTCCATATCCACTTTTTCCAATTTTGTCAAAAGAGTTTCAATGTATATTGCTCTTTACACAAAGGGACTATGGGTTGAAATTATGGTTCTTCATTTTGAATAAAGTTGGGAGAAATCACAGTGTCACTGGCTAGCCAGTAGTCTGCAGGTTATCTATACTCTCAGTAAATTTAGGTAAATGACAACCATTGTTTAATAGGTGAAGATGGTGCTTTAAGTTAATATTCACTTAAAAGCCTTTAATCTTTTAATGAATTCAATATTTTCATGTGTTTACCAAATTATTATACCACATGCTAATGGTTTCCATACAAACTTTGTTAACATATGGTCTTCTCAATATATCATCTGAAAACCAAGGATGGCATTGTAATGTCACCCTTTGCCATCTTAATGACATTCACCTTGAACACATGAAATAATAAAATATAACAAGGCATAGTGGGATTATTTTAGACAAGGGAGAGTGAGCATATACATGGAAAAAGAGAGCAGAAAAAAACCTTCCCATTCAGAAAAAAACCTGCAAACTATGATTTAAATAGCCAGGAAGAGAAATAATTCTAAAACAGAGAGCCAACAAAATCAATAATCAACATATGGAGGCCAGCAGGACTATAATAGAATGAATGATGGTGAAAATAAAAACATAAGATCAAACAGGTAGTGTGGGTAGGTTATACAAACACCTCCTGATGGCAAAGGCAGATGCAGGGAGGCCAGGTAAAGTTCTTTTGTAAACAATCCTAAAATGATGGTGGCTTGGACCATGGTGAGAATGATGAAGGTGTTGAGATTTGCCTGAATTCTGAATATATTTTAATGGTATAGATAACAGGATTTTCTGGAAGTTTGGACACAGGGTATAAGAAGAAAAGATGAATCAAAATAATGCTCAGTGAGAGAAAACTACTTAATGCCAGAAAGAACAGGGTTGTCATCCACTGTGATAGGTAAGGTCCCTGTGTGGTACATAAGGTTATGTGCTCAGCTACTAACAAAAATCTTAGTGGTTGAATCCACCCAGAGGAACCGCAGATGAATGGCCTGGTGATCTACTTCTGAAAGATCACAGCTATTGAAAACCCTAGGAAAAACAGTTCTACTTGACACTCATGGGACTGCCATAAGTCAGAATTGACTTGTGGGAAATGATTTTTTTTTAGTGATAGGTAAGACTGTGGGCAAGGCATATTGAGGGATAGTAAGTGGGCATTTGGATATACAAGTCTGGAATTCAGGGGATAGTTCCTTTCTAAATACAAATTTGAGACTCATTTGTGATCAGATGATTTTTAAATCGATGAGTCTGAAGCTATTGCAAAGGAGTGAATGGGGAAGTGTTCTGAGGATTGAGACAAGAGGCCCTCCAGTGTTTGGGTATTGGAAAGACGAGAAGACACTTTGAAGGAGACTGAGAAATAGTAGTTAGTCAGGTAGGAGTAAAACCAAAATAATGTGTGCTGCTGAAATCCAAGTGAAGAAAGTGTTTCAGTAAGTCATAAACTGAGTCAATGTGGTTTACAAGTCAAGTAAAAGAAGGACAGAGAATTAATTGACTGGACTGGACTTAAAAAGGTAGGGAATATCGGTGGCTCTTCAAGAGCACTCTCCATGAAGTTTTGGGGCAAAGGCCTGATTACATTGACCTCAGGAGAAAATGGAAGAAGAACTGGGGAGAGTGAGTGCAGACATCTCTTTTGAGTTTTGCTATAAGGGAGCAGATAAATGAGGCTACTGCTAGAGCAAAATGAGGGATCCCGAGAGGGTTTTTTTTGTTTGTTTGTTTGCTTTTTTTTAAGATTGGAGAAACTCAAACATATTGGATGATATTGAAAATGAACAAACCAAAGGGAGAAAACTGATGATGCAAGAGAGAGATGGGGGAATTACCAGAGTTATGTCCTAACACAGGCAGGAGAGATCGAATTCTATGCATAAGTGGAAATGTTGATCTTGGTTAAATCCAACTGATCACACTTCTCTCAAGAAGAAATAGAAAGTAAGTAACCTCGGAAACATTAAATAAATTAAAGTCCTCAATAATATAATTTATCATGAAACACAAACTGAGATACATAGTGTTACAGGCAAGTTCTTCCAAGCACTCAAGGGAGTTAATATCAAGATTAAAGGAAGGATTCAGAAAATATAAGGAAAGGTATTTATCTCATTTTATGGGGCCAGCACAACCTTGGTGCCCAAACCAGACCGTGTTAGCACAAGAAAGAAAAAACCCAGGGTTTAAAAATTATATGCAAGAATAATGGAGAAACAATATTTACTTTGATGGCAAGTAAGAAGAATGTGGAGTATTTGCCTCACCAACCATCAAAATGTATCATGGAGCTATAATAACTAAAATGATATGGTTCTAGTATAGGATAGAAAAATACAGCTAATATAATATTCATCTATATGAAGACTTATTGAGTACAGAGAAGGCGTCAGATTATTTATGGCAATGTGGCATTGCAGGGAAAGGGTGGTATCATTCAGGAAATAGTACTGAATTCACTGTTTATCCATATGGAAAGGAAATGAAATTGGATTCTTCTTCGCACTATATTCAAAGATCATTCCAATGTCTTTTAAACAGAAAAGAAAAAAAACTATTAAATGTGTATGAAACAGTATAAGAAAATATTTTTATGAGCTTGGAGGAGTTAATCACCTCTTAAATGAGATATAACATACACAGTCCAAAAGGAGAAACACTGATCGATCCAATCACTTTAAAAATAAACCACTAAAACAAATCATTGAGAATGAAAATTCAAAGTTGTTCTTTCAATGTAACAAAAAGAAGACAGCAGGACAAATACACATCCATCGAAGTGTTTCCAAATGTGGCCTTGCCTACACCGTAAGTATCAACTACTGATAAATATTTAAATTAGTAACCTAGGCTAATGGTTGAAGCAAGGGTTAAAAATACTTGCAAGCAGGAATCAAAAAAGGAGAGAGAGTGCTACCCTTGAAAATAAATTGTGCTGGCTCACACACATTGAGTATACTGCCTGAGTACTTATTAAGGGGCAGGCATTATGTTGTTAGGTGCTGTCATCCTCACAACTGTTGATATGCTTGAGCCCACTGTTCAAGTCTCTGTTTAACAATTTATCTCACTGAAGGTCTTCCTCTTTTCCACTGACACTTTACCACGCATGATATCCTTCTCCAGGGACTGGTTCCTCCTCATAACATGTCCAAAGTATATGAGAGAAAGACTCACCATCCTCGCTTCTAAGGAGCATTCTGGCTGTACTTCTTCCAAAACAGATTTGTTCAATCTTTTGGCAGTCCATGGTATATTCGATATTCTTTGCCAACACCAAACCTCAAAGGCATCAATTCTTCTTCAGTCTTCTTTATTCGTAGCCCAGCTTTTGCGTCTGTATGATGCGATTGAAAACACCATGGCTTGGGTCAGGCTTTTTAACACATTAAAGAGGTCTTTTGCAGCAACTTTCCCTAATGCAATACATCATTTGATTTCTTGACTGCTGCTTCCATGGGCATTGATAGAGAATCCAAGTAAAATTAAATCCTTGACAACTTCATTCCTTTCTCCATTTATCATGATGTTCCTTATTGGTCCAGTTGTGAGGATTTTTGTTTTCTTTATGTTGAGGTGTCATCCATACTGAAGGCTGTAGTCTTTGATCTTCATCAATAAGTGCTTCAAGTCCTCTTCACTTACAGCAAGCAAGATTGTGTCATCTGCATAACACAGGTTGTTAATAAGTCTTCCTCCAATCCTGATGCTGCATTCTTCTTCATATAGTCCAGCCCCTTAGATTATTTGTTCAGCATACATATCGAATAGGTATGGTGAAATGATCTAACCCTGATGCATACTTTTCCTGATTTTAAACCATGCAGTATCCCCTCGTTCTGTTTAAATGAGTGCCTCTTCGTCTATGTACACATTCCACATGAGCACAATTTTCTGCAATTTCCCATTACTTGCAATGTTATCTATAATTTGTTGTGATCCACACAGTTGAATGCCTTTGCATAGTCAATAAAACACAGGTAAACATCTTTCTGGTACTTTCTGCTTTCAGCCAAGATCCATGTTATCCACCATTCATCTGTCAGTTTGTCCTACTCTGGTGCCTTGTGTGTTGCTGTGGTGCTGGAAGCTATGCCGCAGGTATTTCAAATACCAGCAGGGTCACCCATGGTGGACAGGTTTCAGCAGAGCTTCCAGACTAAGATAGACTAGGAATAAAGACATGGTGATCCACTTCTAAAAAATCTGTCCAGTGAAAACCTTATGAATAGCAGGGAGATGCTGCCTGATATGGTGCTGGAAGATGAGCCCCTTAGGTTAGAGGAACTCAAAATATGACTGGGAAATCAGGAAAACAATACCATTTATAATAGCCCCTAAAAAAATAAAATACCTAGGAATAAATCTAACCAGGGATGTAAAAGACCTATACAAAGAAAAGTACAAAACACTACTGCAAGAAACCCAAAGGGATCTACATAAATGGAAAAACATACCATGCTCATGCATAGGTAGACCCAACATTGTGAAAATGACAATTCTACTCAAAGCAATTTACAAATACAATGCAATCCCGATCCAAATACCAACAACATTCTTCAAAGAGATGGAAAAACTAATCATTAACTTTATATGGAAAGGGAAGAAGCCCTGAATAAGTAAAGCACTACTGAAGAAAAATAAAGTTGGAGGACTCACACTACCTGACCTCAGAACATACTATACAGCTACAGTAGTCAAAACAGCCTGGTACTGGTACAATGACAGATACATTGACGAATGGAACAGAATTGAGAACCTAGATGTAAATCCATCCACCTATGGTCACTTGATCTTCAACAAGGACCCAAAGTCCCTCAAATGGGGAAAAAAGAGTCTTTTTAACAAATGGTGCTGGCAAAACTGGATATCCATCTGCAAAAAAAATGAAACAGGACCCATACCTCACACCATATACAAAAACTAATTCAAAATGGATCAAAGATCTAAATATAAAGCCAAAAACTATAAAGTTCATGGAAGAAAAATTAGGACCAATGCTACAGGCCCTAATACATGGCATTAACAGGATACAAACCATAACCATCAACACACAAACCCCGGAAGATAAGCTAGATAACTGGGATCTTCTAAAAATCAAACACCTATGCCCTTCAAAAGACTTCACCAAAAGAGTAAAAAGAGAAACTACAGACTGGGAAAAAAATTTTTGGACAGTGCAAGTCAGACAAAGGTCTAATCTCCATAATCTACAAGAAAATCCAACACCTGTATAACAAAAAGACAAATAATCCTATTAAAAAATGGGCAAAGGAAATGAAGAGACACTTCACCAAAGAAGACATTCAAGCGGCCAACAGACACATGAGGAAATGTTCACGATCACTAGCTGTGATGGTTAAGATTGTGTGTTAACTTGACTGGGCCATGATTCTCTGTGTTTTAATGTAATCACTCCCATGATTGAATATACTGTGAGTAGCCAATCAGATGAAAGGGAGTCTCCTTGAGGGTGTGGTCCGCATCTGTATACAAGCAGGTGTTCTGGCTTTTTGCTCTCTCTGGATCCTGCGGCTGCTTCCTGTCGTCTCATCTCCCATTCTTGGGACTTGAGCTGTCAGCTTATCTGCCGAACCTAGGATTCGTCGATCTGCACGGCCTGTGAGCAGGAGCCCTGCTCTCCAACCTGCCGATCTTGGGCTTGCCAGCTTCTGCAGCTGTGTGACTTGGGAGAGGCCTCTACCCTGATCCACGGACTTGGGACGTTCTAGCCTCTACAATCGCATGAGCTGTTTCCTTGATATAATCTCTCTCTCTCTCTCTCTATATATATATATTTATACACTTTACTGGTTTTGCTTCTCTAAAGAACCCAGCCTAAGACACCAGCCATTAGAGAAATGCAAATTAAAACCACAATGAGATACCATCTCACCCCAGCATTACTGGCACGAATCAAAAACTCTGGAAATAACAAATGTTGGAGAGGCTACAGGGAGATCAGAACTCTTATGCACTGATGGTGGGAATGCAAAATGATACAACCATTTTGGAAAATGATATGACGTTTCCTTACAAAGCTAGAAATAGAAATACCATACGATCCAGCAATCCCACTCCTAGGAACATAGCCTAGAGATACAAGAGTCATCACTCGAATAGATATATGCACACCCATGTTCATGGCAGCATTGTTCACAATAGCAAATAGATGGAAACAACCTAGATGCCCATCAACAGATGAAAGGATAAACAAACTATGGTACATAGACACAATGGAGTACTACACAACGAGAAAGAACAATGATGAATCTGTGAAGCATCTCATAACATGGATGAAACTGGAGGACATTATGCTGAATGAAATAAGTCAATCACAAAAGTACAAATATTGTGTGAGACCTCTATTGTAAATTCTCATGAAAAAGTTTACACACAACATGTAACAATCTTTGTTGGTTACAAGGGATTGGAGGGGGGAATACTAAATAGGCAATAGATAAGTGGTATCTTTGGTGAAGGGTGAGACAGTACACAATACTGGGGAAACCAGCACAACTTATACAAGGAAAGGTCATGGAAGCTCCATAGACACATCCAAACTCCCTGAGGGACTGAATTGCTGAGCGGAGGGCTGTGGGGACCATGGTCTCTAGGAACATCTAGCTCAATTGGCATAACTGTTTATAATGTTCTATATTCTACTTTGGTGAGTAGCGTCTGGGGTCTTAAAAGCCTGTGAACAGCCATATAAGATACTCCACTGATCTCACCCCTTTGGGAGCAAGGGAGAATGAAGAGAACAAGATACAAGGAAAAGATTAGTCTGGAGGACTAATGGACCACAGCCACCACGGCCTCCACCAGACCAAGTCCAGTACAGCTAGATGGTGCCGGGCTTCCACCACTGACTGTTCTGACCAGGATCACAACAGAAGGTTCTGAACAGAGCTGGAGAAGGATGTAGAACAAAATTCTAATGCACACAAAAAAGACCAGATTTACTGGCCTGAAAGAGACTGGAGAAACCTCCAGAGTATGGCCCCCAGACACCCTTTTAGCTCAGTGGTGATGTCACTTCCAAGGTTCACTATTCAGCCGGGGATTGGACAGCCCCATAAAACAAAATGGGACTGACAAGGCACAGCAGTCCAGGGAGAAGGATTAGAAAGCAGAAGGGGACAGGAAAGCTGGTGATAGGGAACCTAAGGTTGAGTAAGTACAGTGTTGGCATGTCATGGTGTTGTTAACCA
The DNA here is from genome assembly GCA_030035585.1 of Dugong dugon. Lineage (NCBI taxonomy): Eukaryota > Metazoa > Chordata > Mammalia > Sirenia > Dugongidae > Dugong > Dugong dugon. The sequence continues at coordinate 12,437,040 of CM057462.1, read as the reverse complement.
TTGTCACAGGGCAACATGTGTACCAACTTTTTATTGAGAAACTATTTTGTTCTGTAGACCTTCATCTAAAGTGAGAATAGCAGCACAACTGGAAGAATGTAATCGATGTCACTGAACTGTGTATGTAGAAATTTTTGAAATGGTGTATCTTTCGCTATGTATATTTTCACCAGAAAAAAAAAAAAAGTCAAGAAAGGAGAGGGTTGACATGTTGTGGGGTTGTTAACCAATGTCATAAAACAGTATGTGTACTGACTGTTTAATGAGAAACTATTTGTTCTGTAAACCTTCATCTAAAGTTCAATTTAAAAAAAGAAAAAAAATGACTGGGGAAGAGCTGCTTCCTTAAAGTAGAGTCGACCTTAATGATGTGGTTGGAGTAAACCTTTTGGGACCTTCATTTGCTGATGTGGCACAACTCTAAATGTGAATCAACAGCTGCAAACACGCATTAATAATTGGAACATGGAATATATAAAGTATGAATCTAGGAAAATTGGAAATTTAAACAAATAAAATAGAGTGTATAAAGATGATCTCCTAGGCATTAGTGAACTGAAATGGACTGGTATTGGCCATTTTGAACTGGAGAATCCCATGGTCTACTATACTGGGAATGACAAAATGAAGAGTAATGGCACTGTACTAAAAATTTGTAATCATTATAGCACTTGATTTCATATCAGACTTTTCTAGTCGGAGAATTTATCTAATCCTTCCGAGGTAATAAAATTCCTCTTGCCAGTAATTAGTTTTAGAAGGGGTATATGCCACCAATTCAGCCTGATGATATGGGACGTGTTCTGGATGACTCCTTGGAAAGATTATCTCTCGATTACAGAGACCCAATAAGAAGCAGTCAGTTTTCTGTCTCCGGTTATTGTATCTGAAATGACCCCTGTGCCGCTACAGCCACTGGTGACCATCACTGGAACAGCTTTAGGAAAAAATCAACACATGGAGCTGTGAAATGCAGCCCTGTGGTTCTGTAGGTTCTGGCCCTACCCTACCTCTGAAATCTGTTTTTACCATTTGATCCTATGTGAGTTGAGACTTTTCCCTTAGTATAGCTGTAAGCATCCTCACTCACAGCGTCGAAGTATAAAAAATCTATATGAAAAAAACGTGAATGAATATAAATACTCCAAATTTATAGATGGGTACACTGAACTTATTGTTATTGTCATTGTTAATTGCTGTCAGGTTGACTTAGACTCATGACGACTCATGACGACTCCATGTCTTATAGAGTAGAACCACTCCATAGGGTTTTCTTAGCTTTAATCTTTACAGAAGCAGATTGCCAGGCCTTTTCTTCTGTGGTACCTCTGGGTGAATTTGAACTGCCAAATTTTAGGTTAGCAACTGAATGCAAACATGTGTGTCACCTAGGGACCTTCAAACTAAGCTTAGAAAGCTGAAATAAATATTCATTGTCCACACAGCTATTACATAAAAGAGGTAGAATTCAAACCCAAGTGGTCTGATTACAAATTTTCACCCTCAACTATTATGATCTCTGGACTCCTACTATTCAAAGAACTTGGTCAGGTTTTCTGAATCACTATTATTTACTTCCCTTTGGCATATTCCAACAGCTTAAGCCCAAAACAAGTGACACATTAATGGAAAGAAGATATTTTAGAGATGAGTTTCCTCAAAGCGCCCATCATATCCTTGTTCCTCAGACTGTAGATGAAGGGGTTCAGCATGGGTGTGACTATGGTGTGCATCACTGATGCAACTGTACCCTTCCTAGAGAACAGAGTAGCTGCAGAGTTAAGATACACCCCAAAACCTGTCCCGTAGAACAAGGAAACAACAGAGAGGTGAGACCCACAGGTAGAAAATGCTTTATACCCTTCACTTGTTGATGGCATTTTCAGGAGGGAAGAGACAATTTGCATGTAAGAGAAAATAATCCCAAGGAAGGTTCCACAACCCAAAATGCTAGTCATAAAATATAGCAGGTTGTTATTGAAAAGGGTGTCAGAACAGGCAAGCTTGAGGACCTGAGGAAGTTCAAAGAAAAACTGAGGGATGTCCAGGTCTGTACAGAAGGACAGATGGAGCACCATCAGACTGTGGAGCAGGGCATTCATGATGCTCATGAACAAGGAGAATAGAACCAGCAGGCCACAGAGGTGGGGGTTCATGATAACCGTGTACCTCAGTGGGTGACAAATGGCCACATAGCAGTCATAGGCCATTGCTGCAAGGAGACAATTTTCCAAACAAGCAAAAACCAGGAAGAAGCAAATCTGGGTTAGGCAGCCTGTGTAACTGATGGATTTGCTCTGTGTCTGCATGTTCACCAGCATCTTCGGGACTGTGGTGATGCAGAAACAGATGCCAGTGAATGACAGGTTAGAGAGAAAGAAGTACATAGGGGTGTGGAGGTGGGAGTCTGAGTTGACAGCCAGGATGATGAACAGGTTCCCAAGCACGGTGACCAAGTATATGGTCAGGTACATTCCAAGGAGAAGAAGCTGTAGTTCTGGATTCTCTGAGAGGCCCAAAAGGATGAATTCTGGTACACCTGTTTGGTTTTCTGATTCCATGTTATTGATGATTCTGATGGAAAGAATAGAGATGGGATAAACCACAGATGTACAAAGATCCCTTATTTTAGAGAAACACTCTAATTTATATTGCAAAATGAAATTAATTGTAAATCTTTCCTGTGGTTCTCTTTGTCTCTCTCTCCTCCTCACCCTCTTTCTCCTTCCTCTTTCTCTCTCCCTCCCTCACTGTCCTCTTTCCTCCTACACTCTTATTTCTCTCTGTCCTCCTTTCACCTCCACTACCACATCTTTCCAAATCTGTTTAAGTACCTACTCTTTTTCCACATTTGTCAACTAGCATGAATATGAAATGACACATAATTTTTTTCTGAAGAATTTTCTGAACTCTGCAAATTAGCAGGAAAATCAAAATCATATGATATTAAATATGTGTTTTACAGCAATGGTTCTCAGACTTCCTTGCATCAGAGTCAGCTGGACGACTTGCTAAAATGCAGATTGTTGGGTACCACCCTCACAGGATCAGATTCAGAAAGTTGGGCATTCGGTCTCCAAAATGCGCCTTCCTAACAAATTCCCAAATGCTGCTGCTGCTCAACTGGGAACCACACACTGAGGACCAGTATTCTAGAGCACAGAGTTGGAGAAGACCTGGTGCACTTCCTGAGGAGGTAATGGTCTGGCTCATCAGTGCACTATGGAGTTCAAGTCTACGACTCAGCACATTTTCATTAAGTCTTTACAATTTTTCCTTTTAATTCTCTACTTCCATTTCAATATTCCATTCTTTGGATTCTTATCACAAACCCTTTCCTAATTGTTCTAATTAATAATAGTATTAGCAGGAAACCCTGGTTGGTACAAAAGGTTAAGCTGCTAAGGGAAACGCTGGAGGTTCGAGTCTATCCAGAGGCACTTCAGAAGAAAGGCCTGACGATCTACTTCTGAAAAACCAGCCATTGAGAACCCTATGGAGCACAGTTCTACTCTGACACATGTGGAGTTGCCAGAGTTGGAAGTGATGGCAACTGATTTGGTTTTTGTTTGATTAGCAGATAACATAGTAACAAATATAATAATTATTATAAACTTCTACAACCAGACCACTAACACAGAGCTCTGTATTTTGCCACACAGAATTCTCAGCATTTATATGAATTAATTTTATTCTCTCTGCAGATCTGTGACTTAGATGCTTCTGTCATCCCTCATTTTATCCATGATCTCAAGTACATAACATGAGGTTAAGTTCTGGATACAAGATACATGGTCTTCCTGTAAGAATTGCTGAAGGAATTTGAACTTATATTGACAGATCAAACTGGACCTCTTACCACCATGTGATATGATCTCTGAGTAGCACAGGACCAGGCACCAGAAGGGTAAACAGATTCCAACACCAGGCTCTTGAAAACTTTCACCTGAATACAGAAACAAGTGCTTTCCTGATCTTCAAGGTCATCTCCTCTCTGACCAAACAGGTATTATCTAGCAGGTGACAACAACAAAGTATGACCCACATTCAGGACTTGAGGTCAATACTGGAATATGCTCCCTGACACCTCAAGCTGTTATGGATATTATATCAATAAGATTCTCTTTTCTATCAGTACTTGAAGATTAAAACATTACTCCCTAAAATCATACGTAGCACGTTTTTTTCCTAAAACAGAGAAATAGCAGGAAGAATGAAATGCATGTCTTTAAATCACTGAAAAAAAGAGAAACAATTTGTTAGTATATCCTAAGTGGAATTTTAGGATAAGAAAGACACAACCTAACAACACAAGCTTCCAAGTTTCTTGTCAGGAGTGTTGCTATAGCAGTAGGAAGAGGGGGAGTAGAATTTTGCCAAGTCAGCCTTAAGAGAGGAAAAAGGAACTTGAGCAAAGTAGACCTAGATACCCCAAATGCCTTAATGGTTGTGGGACTTAAACATTTAATCAATACAAATTGCCTAGTAAGTAGCCTGGCAGCTGATGAGGGTGCGAGGTACTTACCAGTTAGGGTGTGAAGTACTTGTTATTTAAGATGATCATGACAATTGGGCAAGACAATAAGATCTTGTTTTTAGAAATTCCTTTTCTTATTCATATGACACACAGCTACATAGGAAGTAAACACATGCACACTTTCTGTTTAACTACCACTCACATTTATACATGAAAAACAATAGAAAAAAACACAATTTTAAATTTTAAACTAATAGGAGTCATAATTAATCTCCATTAATAGATTATTACTTCTATATTTATTTTCCCTTTTCTTTACCCATTTCCTAGGTATCCCACTGAAATCTGTCTCTCCCTTCCTTTCTCCCTTTTTATGGCAGATTATGGGAATAATTAACCCCTTGATATTCAGTAGTTTGATCCATTCCCTATCCTTTTTATGGTTTGACTCATTGTCTCCATCGTATAATTAGCAGATAACATTAGAAGAAGAAATGTTGAAAATCAATCATGAAATTTCACATCCTCCTTCCTTTTGTTTCTGGTTAAGCCCATCAAAGCCTGGGTCAGGCAGCCTTGGGAACTGGTTCCTACATGAGTCTCAAGGTTGGATACCAGGATCAAGTCCAGGATGCTCCCATTTCCTGTGTTAAGATGAGGTCCTGAGAATATGGTCACTGGATCCTCAAAAACAGGCAAGAATTGATTGCCTAAGTCCTGGGCACATTTTTGTATTTATCCATTATTCTTATGAACTGATGATTTAGAAAAGTCTCTAAAGGAGTTCCAAGGATGAACAGCTCATTAGGATCCTTATGTTCAGAGTAAATGCCCCTAGATAAACACTGCTTCACCAACAAGAAAATCTGGGCTCTAAGCATGGGGTCATGGCAACAAGCAATCCTAACAAAATCAATCATTTGCTGGAAGATTTGGGATCAGATACACTTGAGTTTATTGCCAGCTTTAGCACTTGCTTTGTGAACAAGGGAACTTTTACAACTGTTCAAGAAGTCTCAAATGTCTCCTTTGTATAATGGGAACCATCACAAAACCTTATAGGGATATTGCAAAGATCAGAAATGAATAGAAAAAATAATCAAGCATAGTGTTCAACATATCACACCCTCTCAATATTTCCTATTGTGATTTGTTTTGCATGGGCACAACCTGGTGTTATTCATTATAGAAAGGAAGAGTAACAAGGGGCCACATGAAGACGGATCAAACAAAGAACATTCCTAGTGTGATAACTGCAAATTTTAGAGAAGAAAGAATGTGCTGAAACTTTATTGGGAATCTTGTTCATCTAGAGAAGCAGGAGGAGAGAACAAGCCAGATGAACATCACCAATATTAATGTAAAAGGAGCCCTGGTGGTGCAGTGGTTAAGCGCTTGGCTGCTAACCAAAAAGTTAATGGCTCAAACTCAGCGGCTACTCTGTGGGAGGAAGATGTAGCAGTCTGCTTCCGTAAAAATTTCAGCCTTGGAAACCCTATGGGGCAGTTCTACTCTGTCCTTAGGATCCTTATGAGTAAGAATCAGCTCGACAGCAATGGGTTAATAGGATATCAATGTTCATTTGGCATGGACATATGATGAAATATCTAGCAACTAAAATGAATAAATTAGACCTAGACATACCAACACAAATAATGAAAACTTAAAAGACAAAAGTATTTCTCTAACAAGACATCTATACTTGGGAAAATTGAAATAAGATTTAAAATTACACAGACACAAATTTTCATTTTTTTATGAAATATTTCAAGCTTACTGAAAAGTACAGAGAAAAACAGTAAAGGTCTAGTCACCCACCACTCAACACCATCAAATTAAAATATATTACCATAATTGCATTAGGTACTTTTTAAAATTATGATTATTTCCCTTTATTCATGAACTTAAATCCTTTATGAAATTTATTTATTTAAAATTGTTTGTATTCAGTATTTCTAAAGAAAAAAATATTTATTTGAACACCTCTCCCTTTATTTTTTCACAATCTGTCTTTCCACCAGAGGAACCACGACACTGACTTGGCATGTATTATTTCCCTGCATTTTCATTATTTTCGGTCTGATTCTTTCAATAAACAATCCTATTGTTTCACATTTTATATACTATGAATGTCATTTTACAATTGATCTCTTAAAACAATACATTTAACCTTATCAGTCTTGATACATTTCAGTCTGGTTCACTAACTTTGACTACCTTAAGGTATTCTACTCTGTTATTACATCAGAATTTATTCCTTCTCCAACTGATGGGCATTTTCATTGTGGTATACACACACACACACACACACACACACACACATAAAAAATACTTTAAAATGATATCTAGGGAACTACCAAATATAAGATTTGTTGCCCCTGGGAAGCAAAGAGACTAAGGTTGGGAATGGAGTGGAATAAAAAGGATATATTATCTTTATGCATACTATTTTGTTACTTTAAGAATAGAACTGTTATGGCAAAATATCAACATTTATTAATTCTGGAAGCACTGATACATGGATATTTGTCCTATTATCCTGGGTTATTCTGTCTTAAAATATTTCATAGGTTAATAAAGAGGCATCGATAGACAGACGTATGTAGACTGTGGGGTCAGATTTGTTCTCCTCTTCCTCTCTTTGAGTCCTCATAGTCAGGTTACATCATAGCCAGGTCAAAGATCTCCCCTAAAAAGGGGTATCAAGAACCAGGAGAGGAAAAGCTGACCAAACACACCTGACCCTGCCTAAGAGATACAAGAAAATTTTAGAAAATTCACCAAAATTGAGCAAGGGCATATTTTGGTTGAAGATGGAAAAGGGTACCTGGAAATTTAGGTTCAGAATAGGTGATTAGCAGAATGAGAGCTGTTCAAGTACTGGTGCAAAGGCACAAGGAAACATACCAAGAAGATGATGGACAACTAGGCAGACATCTCATGAGTGACTCCATTCTGCCCATCTTCTGCATGTACTCACCTCACAGCTGCCCCCAGATGGGCTGGAAGACAGACATCTATAAACTAGGGAACTTCAGATTACCTGAGTGCCAGAATTAAAGAATCACATTCAGTTCTCCCCTGAAGGTGTAATGATAAAAATAGAAGCTCTGGACTCAGGGAGTAGAGAAGACAGACAAGGACCAGTTTCCAATGGAAAGTGATGGGGACAAGGCTCAGGTGTTCTGTCTCCTGACCTGGGTAAGGCTGTTGAGTGGGTGGTCACTGGCAGACTATTTGCAGTCTCTGTGTCCCGTGGGGTTTCAAAAACCAAAGCTCCTCATTAGTCAAATTCTTTTGCTGTCATTCTGATCCCAGGGTAGTACAAACCCTTAAGAAGCAAGGCTCAGAAAAGGAATAATTTATGTTGAATCATTAACTCTAAGAGCCCAAGGGTATGCCATCTTATTCACCTCATCTAATTCTGCTCACATCCATTTCAAGTGCCTTTTACAAATGAACATACCTCCCTTCTGTAATTATATTAGTCTTCCTTCCTTATATTCAAAGGTGCCCCTATCCTAACAACAACTTCAGGAAGACTGACACCATGTTGAGGATAAAAATATATACTTTATTATATGGGGATATGTATCCTATATAAACACAAGTGATGATATAATAAACATACCTTAAAATGGAGGTTTTAAGGGCTGATTCTACGTATGGCTCATTGATCCTGTTTCTGCATCTAATAGTCAGCAGTTTCTAAGTCTCTGTAATCAAACAAAATTGAGCATGTAACAGGCATTTTACCTCCTTTTTAGAATTCCACTAAACTTTTCCCGATTTTACAATAGTAACTTCAATATCTCACCATGCATCTGTCAGTTTGTCGTACTGCGGTGGCTTGCATGTTGCAATGAAAAGTGCAAAGACTGGAGTCAGAAAACCAAAAGGGAAGAACACCCTTGGCATTTCTCCAGATGAAAGAACTGAAGAGAAAATTCAAGTCTCCAGTTGCAATTTTGAAGGATTCTATGGGCAAAATATTGAATGACGCAGGAAGCATTAAAAACAGATGGAAAGAATACACAGAATCACTGTACCAAAAAGAATTGGTTGACTTTTAACCATTTCAGGGGGTAGCATATGATCTAGAATATATGGTACTGAAGGAAGAAGTCCAAGCTTCACTGGAGGCCTTGGTGAAAAACAAGTCTCCAGGAATTGATGGAATACCAACTGAGAAGTTTCAATAAATGGATGCAGCCCTGGAAATGCTCACTAGTCTATGCCAAGAAATTTGGAAAATAGCTACCTGGTCAGCCAACTGGAGGATATCCATATTTGTGTCCATTTCAAAGAAAGGGATCCAAAAGAATGTGGAAATTATCAAACAATATCATTAATATTGCACACAAGTAAAATTTTGCTAAAAATCATTCAAGAGTAATTGCAGCAGTACATCGACAGGTTACTGTCAGAAATTCCAGCTGGTTTCAGAAGAGGACTTGGAACCAGGGATATCATTGCTGATGTCAGATGGATCCTGGCTGAAAGCAGAGAATACAAGAAAGAAGTTTACCTGTGTTTCACTGACTATGCAAAGGCATTGAACTGTGTGGATCATAAAAACTTACAGATAACATTGTGAAGAATGGGAATTCCAGAATACTTAATTGTGCTCATGTGAAACCTGTACATAGACCAAGAGACAATAGTTCAAATACAGCAAGGGGATACTGCATGGTTTAAAGTCAGGGAAGGTGTGCGTCAGGGTTGTATCATTTCACCATACTTATAAAATCTGTATGCTGAGCAAATAATCTGAGAAACTGGGATACATAAAGAAGAACATGGCATCAGGATTGGTGGAGGACTCATTAACAACCTGCGTTATGCAGATGATATAACCTTGCCTTGCTGAAAGTGAAGAGGACTTGAAGCACTTACTGATAAAGATTAAAGACTACAGCCTTCAGTATGGATTACACCTTACATAAAGAAAACAAAAATCCTCACAATTGGACCAACAAGCAACATCATGATAAATGGAGGAAAGACTAACATTGTCAAGGATTTCATTTTACTTGGATCCACAGTCAACGTTCATGGAAACAGCAGTCAAGAAGTCAAAAGAAGCATTGCATTGGGCAAATCTGCAGCAAAAGACCTCTTTAAAGTGTTAAAAAGCAAAGATGTCACTTTGAGGACTAAGGTGCACCTGAGCCAAGCCATGGTGTTTTCAATCGCCTCATATGCATGTGAAAGCTGGACAAGAATAGGGAAGACCAAAGAAGAACTGATGCCTTTGAATTACAAGGTTGGCAAGGAATACTGACTATACCATGGACCGCCAGAAGAACAAACATGTCTGTCTTGGAAGAAATACAGCCAGAGTGCTCCTTGGAAGCAAGGATGGTGAGACTTCATCTCATGTATATTGAACATGTTATCAGGAGGGACCTGTCCCTGGAGAAGGACATTATGCTTAGTAAAGTAAGTCAGCAAAAAAGAGGAAGACCCTTAACAAAATGGACATAGTGGCTACAATAGGTTCCAGCATAACAATGATTGCGAGGATGGCACAGAACTGAGTAGTGTTTCATTCTGTTGTACACAGTGTCACTATGAGTCAGAACCGACTTGACCACACCAAACAACAACTTCAATATCCACCACCCATCTGTCAGTTTACCATTTTACCATACTGTGGTGAATGTATATTGCTGTGATGTTTGAAGTTATACCACTGGTATTTCAAATAACAGCAGGACCCTCAGTGGACAGGTTTAACTGGAGCTTCCAGAGTAAGACAAACTAGGAAGAAGGATCTATTGATCCACTTTTGAAAAACTAGACAGTGAAAGCCTTATGAATAACTGCAGAACATTGTCTAATATGGTGGTGGAAGATGAGCCGTTCAGGTTAGATAGCACTCAAAATATGACTGGGGAAGAGCTGCCTCCTCAAAGTAGAGTCAATCTTAATGACATGGATGGAGTAAAGCTTTCAGGACGTACACTTGCTGATGTAGCATGACTCAAAATGAGAAGAAACAGCTGCAAACATTAATAATCGGAATGTGGATTGTACAAATTATGAATCTAGGAAAATTATAAGTTGTCAAAAATGAAATAGAACACATAAAGATCTATATCCTAGTCATCAGTGAGATGAAATGGGCTGGTACTGACCATTTTGAATTGTACAATCACATGGTCTACTCTGCCGAAAATGACAAACTAAAGAGCAATGGTCTCTTAGGCTGGGTTCTCTAGAGAACCAAAACCAGTAAAGCGTATAAATACATAGAGAGAGAGATTTATATCAAGGAAATAGCTCACGCAATTGTAGAGGCTAAAACGTCTCAAGTCCACAGATCAGGGTAGAGGCCTCTCCCAGTTCACGTAGCCACAGAAGCTAGTGAACCCAAGGTTGGCAGGTCGGAGAGGGGCTCCTGCTCACAGGCTGTGAAGGTCAGTGAATTCCAAGATCAGCAGGCAAGACAATCAGGTTTCTCCTGACTCATGTAACTGCAGGGGCTGGCGAACCCAAGGTCAGCAGGTTGGGGAACTGGACTCTTGCTTGCAGGCTGAGAAGTTTGATGAATTCCGAGATCAACAAGTGAGCTGCTAGCTCAAGTCCTACGAACCGGAGGTACAACAAGAGGCAGCTGCTGAGTCTGGAACACGCCAAAAACCCTGGCAAGGCAAGCAGGCAGAAGGTAACCGGCGGAAGGCAGAGAGATGAAACTGAGAGGGCGGTGAGCTGCCACAGGCCCCGCCTCCACCAGTACCGCTCAGCAGATTCCATCATGGGGGTGAACATTATACAACTACTAAAACACTGAGAATAATGGTCTAGCCAAGTTGACATACAATCTTAACCATCACAAATGGTATCTTATCGATTGTGAAAAAGAACATTTCAAGATCTATCCTGAAGTATAATGTTGTCAGTGTTAGGATAATATCCGTATGCCTATAGGGAAGACCAGTTAATATGGCTATTATTCAAATTCACGCACAAGTCACTAATGCCAAAGATGAAGAAACTGAAGATTTTTACCAACTTCATCAGTCTAAAATTGATCAAACATGCAATAAAGATGCATTGATAATTCTAGTAATTGGAATGCAAAAGTTGGAAAATAAACAAGAAGGATTGGTAGTTGGAATATATGGCTTCGGTAATAGAAATGATGCCAGAGATCACATGATAGAATTTTGTAAGACCAACGACTTCTTCATTGCAAATATCTTTTTTTCAACAACATAAACAGCAACTATACATGTGGACGTTGCAAAATGGAGTACACAGGAATCAAATCAACTACATCCGTGGAAAGGGACAAAGGAAAAGCTGAATATCATCAGTCAGAACAAGGTAGTGGCAGACTGCAGAACAGACTATCCATTGCTCATATGCAAGTTCAAGTTGAAGCTGGAGAAAATTAAAACAAGTCCATGAGAGCCAAAGTACTACCCTGAGTATATACCACCTAAATTTAGACACCATCTCAAGAACAGATTTGATGCTTTGAACACTAATAACTGGAGACCACATGAGTTATGGGATGACATCAAGGACATTATACATGAAGAAAGCAATAGGTCATTAAAAAGACAGGAAAAAAAGAAAAGACCAAAATTTATGTCAGAAGAGACTCTGAAACTTGCTCTTGAACGTAGAGTAGCTGAAGTGAATGGAAGAAATGATGAAGTAAAAGAGCTGAACAAAAGATTTCAAAGGGTTGCTCAAGAAGACAAAGTAAAGTATTATAATGAAATGTGAAAAGACCTGGGGTTAGAAAACAAAACAGAAGAACACACTTGGCATTTGTCAAGCTGAAAGAACTTAAAAAAAATTTCAAGCTTCGAGTTGTAATACTGAAGGATTCTAAAGGTGCCCTGGTGACACAGTGATTAAGTGATATGGCTGTTAACTAAAAGGTCGGCAGTTTGAATCCACCAGCAGCTCCTTGGAAACCCTGTGGGGTAATTCTACTCTGTCCTATAGGGTCACTATGGGTTGAAATCAACTCAATGACTTTTTTTATTAATGGGCAAAATATTGAAAGACAGAAAGCAGAAAAAGAAGATGGAAGGAATACACAGAGATACTGTACAAAAAGAATTGGTCGATGTTCAAACATTTCAGGAGGTAGCATATGATCAAGAACTGATGACACTGAAGGAAGAAGTCCAAGCTGTACTGAAGGCATTGGCACAAAACAAGGCTCCAGGAATTGATGGAATAGCAATTGAGATGTTTCAACAAACGGATGCAACACTGGAAGCCCTCATTTATCTATGCCAAGAAATTTGGCAGAGAGCTATCTGGTCAACCAGCTAGAAGAGATCCTTATTTGTGCCCATTCCAAACAAAGCTGATCCAACAGAATGTGAAAATTATCCAACAATATCATTAATATCACATGCAAGCAAAATTTTGCTGAAGATACTTAAAAAACGATTGCAGCAGTACATCAACAGGGAACTACCAGAAATTCAAGCCGGATTCAGAAGAGGACATGGAATGAAGGATATCATTGCTGATGTCAGATGGATGTTAGCTGAAAGCAGAGAATACCAGAGAGATGTCTACCTGTGTTTTATTGACTATGCAAAGGGATTCGACTGTGTGGATCATAACAAATTATGGGGTAGCACTGAAAATAATTGGAATTCTAAAACACTTATTTGTGCTCTTGGAAATCTGTACATAGACCAAGAGGCAGTCATTCAAACAGAACAAGGTGACACTGCTTGGTTTAAAATTGAGAAATGTGTGTGTCAGGGTTATATCCTTTCACCATACTTACTCATTCTGTATGCTGAGCAAATAGTCCAAGAACCTGGACTATTTGGAGAACACAGCATCAGGATTGGAGGAATAATCATTAACTACTTTCAATATGCAGATGACACAACCTTGCTTGCTGAAAGCAAAGAGGACTGGAAGCACTTACTGATGATCAAAGACTACAATCTTCAGTATTGATTACACTTCAACAAAAAGAAAGCAAAAATCCTCACAACTGGACCAATAAGAAACATCATGATGAATGGAGAAAATGCTGAACTTGTCAAGGATTTCGTTTTACTTGGATCCACAATCAATGCCCATGGAAGCAGCAGCCAAAAAATCAAATGACGAATTGCACTGGGAAAATCTGCTGCAAAGACTTGAAAGTATTGAAAAGCAAAGATATCACTTTGAGGACTGTGTGCCTGACCCAAACCATGGTATTTTTAATGGCCTCACATGCATGTGATAGCTGGACAATGAATAACGAAGACCAAAGAAAAATTGATGACTTTAATTATTATGTTGGTGAAGAATACTGAATACTATGGACTTCCAGAAGAACATACAAATCTGTCTTGGAAGAACTACAGTCAGAATACTCCTTGGAAGCGAGGATGGTGAGATTTCATCTCACGTACTTTGGGCATGTTATCAGGAGGGACTAGTCCCTGGAGAAGGAAATCATGCTTGGTAAAGTAGAGGTTAAGCCAAAAGCAGGAAGACCCTAGACAAGATGGATTGACACAGTGGCTGCAACAATGGGCTCAGGCATAACAACAATTCTGAGGATGGCACAGGACCCGGCAGTGTTTCATTCTGTTGTACATAGGGTCATTGTAAGTGGGAGGCAACTCGATGGCACCTAACAATAACAACATATGCATTGGAAAGCTGGACAATGAATAAGACTGAAGAAGTGATGCTTTTGAATTATGGTGTTGGCGAAGAATATTGACTATACCGTGGCCTTGTCAGAAAAATGAACAAAGCTGTCTTAGGAGAAGTACAGCCAGAATACTCCTTAGAAGCGAGGATGAAGAGACTTCGTCTCATGTACTTTGGACATGTTATCAGGAGGGACCAGTCCCTGGAGAAGGACATCATGCTTGGCAAACAGAAGGTCAGTGAAAAAGAGGAAGACCCTCAAGGAGATGGATTGACACAGTGGATGCAACAATAGGCTCATACATAGCAACGACTGTTATGATGGCACAGGACCAGGAAGTATTTTGTTCTGTTGTACACAGGGTCACTACGAATCAAAACCAACTCAACGGCACCTTAACAACTGGGTAGCACAAATGGTTATGCACTTGACTACTAGCCAAAAGTTTGGCAATTTGAACTCACCCTGAGTTACCTTGGGAGCCAGGCCTAGCCTTCTGCTTCCAAAAGGTCACAGCCTTGAAAATCCTATGGAGCAGTTCTACTCTGTACACATGGTGTCACTATGAGTTGGAATTGACTTGATGGCAACTAACAACAATGAATTGAATAATAATATTTGTTTTGTGTTCAGTGTGCCAGGCATTATTTTAATTAAGTTTTAACTCAGTTAATCCTCACAACTACTCTTAATGAGGCAACGGTTATTATCCCCATTTTGCAAAAAGGTAAACAGTGGCACACAATGATGATTCACAGATATCACTGAAGCGATTTCATTCTATTGTCTGAAATTTCTACCTCCTGATCCCCAAGGTGAGCCTTTCCTACTAATTTTGCCTCTAAGTAGGCTGCTGTGGAAAAAGATACGGATCTTTCCCACTGGCCTGTCTTCTTCTTGGGGGAGCTCTGTCCTTAGGTCTGATCCCCAGAAAGTGGAATGCAAGTCCCAGCAGCATCTAAAGTGCAATTTTTTCCACAAGCTGAAGGACTAAGGGATGTTTCCACAAAGTATTCTCAGTGTCCATGGCCTTGATTCTGGGATGTGGAGTCTGGCCAAACCCACCTCTACCCAGGGTAACTTCACCCCAAATCCCATTCCAAACAACTGGGACAAGCCCAGGAAGAGGAACCCAGTGGGTCAAAAGCCATTGTCATCCAACTCTGTGTCATACTTTTCTATTGAAAAGAAACATTTCTATCAATTAACCAGAGAGGATGCCATCTGTAGCCACTTTCTATCCTACACTATTCCCAATGCCCAAAAAAGATTCCAATATATAACCTGGGCTCTAATATCTCTAAATAAATTAACAAACGGCGACCCTCAAGTAGAATGTGGTTGGAAAGTGCCATGCTCTCACCTGTCCACTTTGAAACCTGAAAGCAGAAGCACAGATTTGATGATTAAGAGTTTACAGGGTTTACAGAGGCTGCATTAGCCTGAGACCAGAAAAACCAGATGGTGCCCGGCCACCATCAATGACCACCCTGACAGGGAATACAACAGACAGTCCCTGATGGAGCATGAGAAAAGTGGGGTGCAGAACTTAAATTCTAGTAAAAAGACCAGACTTAATGGTCTGAGACTGGAGGAACCCCAGAAAGCATGCCCCCCCGGACTCTCTGTCAACCCAGAACTAAAACCATTCCCGAGGCCAACTCTTCAGACAAAAATTACTGGGCTGTGGGACATAAAATGATATTTGTGAAGAGTGTATTTCTTAGCTTAAGTAGATACATGAGACTAAATGGGCAGCTCCTGTCCAGAGGTGAGATGAAAAGGCAGAGAGGGTCAGGAGCTGGTTGAATGGACACGGGAAATCAGGGGTGGAAAGGAGGAGTGTGCTGTCAAAGTATAGGGAGAGCAATTAGGGTCACATATCAATATGTGTATAAATTTTTGTATGAGAGACTAACTTGAATTGTAAACTTTCACTTAAAGTACAATTAAAAAAAAAAGAGTTTACAGGGTTTATTCTGTCCCAGTACTAAAGAGGAACCAAGGGAATCAGCCAGAGTTATATTTTTTAGGTCCTTCAGACCTGACCTGCTCATTCCCATGGTCTGAGTGGCTCTACAAAGAACATCAGTCTCATTTAAAATATGGTGCTTTTGTCTCTTGCAGGTGCTCAGCTTCTCAGAACGGTAAACCAAATTTTCTTTCATCTCTGTCCTGTTTCCATTCTTATAAGACTCCATGTGGCAGCTCAATAGCTTCCACCAGAGGGCTCAATAGTACCTTCACACTGAGCAGCTCCCCAGAGAGAGATGCCTTTTAAGTTGATAAGGTTGATAGTGAAATAAAGATTGTGGGTAGAGGGGAAGAAACTTGGCTGGAAGTCAGGCTTTGACTCATCATAGGAAAACATGGTTAGATCTGTTCAATAATGGAAAAACCACTGGGAGAGGTGTGATCTACCACCACTCAAAATGCTCTATTTTTCCCTAATATAAGAACTCTGATCTTAACACAACAAAATGGAAGAATCTCAAAAAAATTATGCTGAAAGAAGCCAGACAAATGAGTACATATTGTTGTCATTCTACTTATATAAAACCCTAGAAAATGCAAACTAACCTGTAATAACAGAAAGCAGACCACTGGTTGCCTGGGGAGGGATTACAAAGGGGTATAAGGAAACTTTTGGGGTTTGCTATTTTGGTTGTGGTGATGGTTTCACAAGTTTACACATACTCCAAAATGTACCAAATTGTATACTTTCAGTATGTGCAGTTTATTATATGTTAATTATATATCAATAAAGCTGTTCCTACTAACTTGAATTCTTGCAACAGAAATAACTGGCTCTGCGGTGGACTGCAAAGATGGCTGTCATTTTTTTCCCCTTTCTTGTACCCATACCCCTTCCGTGTAACTTTGAATGCCTTTCAATTCTGGGCTCATCCATGTGACCTGCACTGGCCAAATGGTATGTAGGCAAACACGACAAAAGCAGGGGCTGGCAAAGTACTTGCATTGTGGAACTTGTGCTCTTCTGGAATCTTTCAGTACCATGAGAACAAGTCCTGCCTAGAATGCTGAAGGAGGAGAGCTTAAGCAGAGAAATCTCTCCTAGTTGAGGCCTCTCCAAGAGCAAGTAACCCTCATACAAACTGCAGCCAAGTGCAGACACACAAGTGAGCCCAGCCAAGAAAACTTTCTAGCTGAGCACAGCTAAAACTGTCAACCAACAGAATGGTAAAGTAAACAAAGGGTAGTTGTTTTAAACCATTGTTTTGGGTGCTTTGTTATACAACAACAACTGAGACACAGGCCTGCTTCATTCCATTCTCCATTAGGGCATTGGTTACTTTTCTAAATTGCAAAATCTCATTGTGGTACTTAAAACATCAATGGATTTTTCTTCAACTTCCAATTAACACTTAAATTGATGTTGTTGCTGTTGCTAGATGCCATAAAGTCAGTTCCAACTCATAGAGACCCTATGAACAAGAGAACAAAACACTGCCTGGTCTTGCACCACCCTCACAATCATCATTATGCTTGAGCCCATTGTTGCAGCTACTGTGTCAATCCATCTTCTTGAGGGTCTTCCTCTTTTTTGCTGACCCTCTACTTTACCAAGTCTTTCTCCAGGGACTGATCTCTCCTGACAACATGTCCGAAGTATGTAAGATGTAGTCTTGTCATCCTTGCTTCTAAGGAGGATTCTGGTTGTACTTCTTCCAAGACAGACTTGTTTGTTCTTTTGGCAATCCATGGTATAGTCAATATTCTTCGCCAACACAATTCAAAGGCCTCAATTCTTCCCTGGTCTTCCTAATTCATTGTCCAGCTTTCGTATGCATATGACTCGATTGAAAACACCATAGCTTGGGTCAGGCTCCCCTTAGTCCTCAAGGTGACATCTTTGCTTTTCAACACTTTAAAGAGGTCTTTTGCAAATTTGCCCAATGCAATGCGTCTTTTGATTTCTTGACTGCTGCTCCTATGAGTGTTGATTGTGGATCCAAGTAAAATGAAATCCTCGACAACTTCAATCTTTTCTCTATTTATCATGATATTGCTTATTGGTCCAGTTGTGAGGATTTTTGTTTTTTGATGTTGAGGTGTAATCCATAGTGAAGGATCTGGTCTTTGATCTTCATCAATAAGTGCTTCAAGTCCTCTTCACTTTCAGCAAACAAGGTTATGTCATCTGCCTAACACAGGTTGTTAATGAGTATTCATCCAATCCTGATGCCCCGTTCTTCATATAGTCCAGCTTCTCAGATTATCTGCTCAGCATACAGATTGAATAGGTATGGTGAAAGGATACAACCCTGACGTACCTTTCCTGACTTTAAACCACGCAGTATTCCCTTGCTCTGTTTAAACAACTGCCTCTTGATCTATTTACAGGTTCCTCATAAGCACAATTGTTCTGGAATTCCCATTCTTTGCAATGTTATCCACAATTTGTTATGATCCACACAGATGAATGCCTTAGCAGAGTCAATAAAACACAAGTAAACATCTTTCTGGTATTCTCTGCTTTCAGCCAGGATCCATCTGACATCAGCAATGATATCCCTGGTTCCACATCCTCTTCTGAATCTGGCCTGAATTTCTGGCAGTTCCCTGTTGATATAGTGCTGCAGCCACTTTTGAATGATCTTCAGCAAAATTTTACTTGGGTGTGATATTTATGATACTGTTCTGTAATTTCTGCAACTAGTTGGATCACCTTTCTTGGGAACAGGCATAAGTATGGATCTCTTCCAGTCAGCTGGCCAGGTCACTGTCTTCCAAACTTCCTGGCATAGAAAGTGAGCACTTCCAGTGCTGAATCCATTTGTTGAAACATCTCAATTGATATTCCGTCAATTCCTGGAGCCTTGTTTTTCCCCAACGCCTTTAGTGCAGCTTGGACTTCTTCCTTCGGTACCATCAGTTCCTGATCATATGCTACCTGTTGAAATGGTTGAACGTCGACCAATTCTTTTTGGTATAATGACTGTGTATTCCTCCCATCTTCTTTTGATGCTTCCTGTGTCGTTTAATATTTTCCTCATAGAATCCTTCACTATTGCAACACAAGCCTTGAACTTTTTCTACAGTTCTTTCAGCTTGAGAAATACCGAGGGTGTTCTTCCCTTTTGGTTTTCTATCTCCAGCTCTTTGCACATGTCATTATAATACTTTAGTTTGTCTTCTTAAGCTGCCCTTTGAAATATCCTGTTCAGTTTTTACTTCATCATTTTTTCCTTTTGCTTTAGCTACTCGATGTTCAAGAGCAAGTTTCGGAGTCTCTTCTGATACCCATTTTGGTCTTTTCTTTCTTTCCTGCCTTTTTAATGACCTCTTGATTTCTTCATGTATGATGTCCCCCACGTATCTGTCAGTTTGTCGTACTGTGGGGGATTGTGCGTTGTTGTGATGCTAGAAGCTATGCCATCAGTATTCAAATACTAGCAGGGTCACCCATGGTGGACAGGTTTCAGCTGAGCTTCCTGACTAAGACTGACTAGGAAGAGGGACCTGACAGTCTACTTCTGAAAAGAATTAGCCAGTGAAAATGTTATGAATAGCAGCAGAACACTGTCTGATATAGTGCTGGAAGATGAGCCCCCCAGGTAGGAAGGCACTCAAAATACAACTGGGAAAGAGCTGCCTCCTCAAAGCAGAGTCGACCTTAATGACGTAGATGGAGTCAAGCTTTTGGGGTCTTCATTTGCTGATGTGGCATGACTCAAAATGAGAAGAAACAGCTGCAAACAACCATTAATTACTGGAACATGGAATGTACAAAGTATGAATCCAGGAAAATTGGAAATCATCAAAAATGAAATGGAATGCAAAAACATTGATATCCTAGGCATTAGTGAGCTGAAAGGGACTAGTATTGGCCATTTTGAATAGGACAAATTGTCTACTATGCCACGAATGACAACTCGAAGAGGAAATGATTTTGCATGCATAGTCAAAAGAACATTTCAAGATCTATCCTAAAGTACAACACTATCAGTGAAAGGGTAATATCCATAGGCTTACAAAGAAGGCCAGTTAATACAACTGTTACTCAAATTTATGCACCAACTACTAAGGCGAAAGATGAAGAAATCGAAGATTTTTACCAGCCTCTGCATTCTGAAATTGATCAAACACGCAGTCAGGATGCACTGATAATCACTATTGATGGAACGCATAAGTTGGAAACAAAGAATCAGTAGTTGGAAAATACGGCCTTGGTGATAGAAATGATGTTGGAGATCGCATGATAAAATTTTCCAAGACCAAAGTCTTCTTCATTGCAAATACTTTTTTCACCAACATAAATGGCAACTATACACATGAACCTTGCCAGATAGAAGTATAAATTGGTATATGTGTATCTTATTGTTATATAAGCTGAACTATGTTATCCCTTCAACTTTTATCTTCTACTCCATAGATACTTCTCTATCTCATTTTAATTCTTCTGTGCTTTGCACTCATGACTGGCAGGCTTATTCTTCTCCTGAGCTCTTAATACTATTCTTAGCTTGTATCACCTTTGTGTGGCTTTCCTTGATTGTCCCAAGGTCAATAACCCCTCCTTTGGGCCTTCTGAATGGATAAACTGGCCACCCTATCTTATTTATGTCTCTCCTCCTAGACCTGCTCCCAGACTGCTTAAAGGACAGTATCATGTCTTAATAATTTGTCTTCCCAAAATCCAACTTGGTTTAAGGCACTTAACTGATATTTGTTGGGTGTATTAATGTAGTAGGTTCCCTAGAGAGGAAAGAAAATTATTGAATGTATTGGAGGTTACCCAAACATTACACAAGACAGTGCTGGTTCTGCCTGAAAAGGTCCCAAAAATTGAAAGCCAGAGGGAGACAAGAAAACTGGGCTACAGTGTAATTAGAAGTCCCCTTCAGGAAGACTGTGTAAGATATTATGTCTGTCCCCAGAACTGGCAAGAAAGTGCAATCATATGCAAAGGCCTGGAGCCACTTAGGTGTTATCAATGTGATAGAGAAATTGGACACAGTGGGAGTAGTTGTGCTGGATTCCCATGGCTCCCAATTAAAATAAGTGATCTTGTTTTACTTAACACTGAAAGCACTCTCTTCCCCTTAGGACTGGCCTTTGGAGGACACATTACTTTCTCAAACTAGGCAAGAGTCAGCCAGTAATTAGTTTGTTCACTGAGCCCAGGAAAACTTTTGGGCAAGGACTGCAGAACACTCAACACCTTGACACAGGGATGTGTAATTACACCTACCACACACACAAAGACCTGAATGCAAGCACTGCCAAGTGGAAGTGAAAGTTACATGGATTTTAAGAAATCAAATGAAGCTGAAGCCCTGTGGCCATGCCCCTTCCCATCATGCACCTTGAGACCAGCTGATCCACCCGGCCAAGTTAACAGCAGCATGAGAGGCACTGCGGTCAAGAGGTGGAGGGCTGACTGGCAGAGTAAACCCTTGATTAATGTTCCTGTTTCCAGCTGGTAGGTTGACTCTTTTCACCTGTCTTTTCTTCTTCAGGATAATGACTGCTTTCAGTAGTGTTGGGAGGGATGGAGTTAATCCATGTAAAGTGCTCAAATCCACCACCTTCTTGGGTAACGTGGAGAAACAACTATTAAAAATTATCAATAAGATTAGGTCAAAACAAAGGCCCAAAGTTGGAATTTTCTTTGGGAGGTAGATTTATCTAGAACCTCAAAGAGTAACTAAATTGGTTTAAATGTCAGTTTTTATTCTGAATTCAGGAAAATAGCAACAGGCTACTTAAAGACACACAAAGGACTCATGTTGCTTAAGCTAAAAGCTGAAAAGGATTTCCTTGAAGGCGAAATCAATAGAAGTGAATGGAATTCAAGAAAAGGCAAATCCAACTGCCCTTGAAAATGAGAATAGAAGGGTCAGATTTTGATGTGTCTAAGCAAGCATTTTTCAAATCTTGCAATCTGAGAACTAAATGAGAGGCAGGGTCTCACAGAGCAAGCTGAAATTACTCTTAAGGCAAATGCTTTGTTAACTCATCGATCAGCATACCCAACCTTTTTCTCAATTTCCTGCCTCTACTCCAGAGGCCGGGAAGCTGGAATGTATACAGTAGTAGTTTCTTGGGATTTCTGTGAAGGCCTGGTTTCCTGAAAAGGTGGAGCACCCAAAAACAATTATGCACAACAGACAGCACAGGCTTGGGGGTTGTTATGGATGGATTGTGAGGATGGTGCAGGAATGGGAAACGTTTTGTTTTGTTATACATAAGATCGTTACGAGTCAGAAACTACTTAGTAACACCTAACAACATGGATTGAACTGTATTCTCCCAAAACGTGTGTCATAATCCTTAACCTCTATATTTGTGGATATAAAGTAATCTCATTTGGGAATAGGAGTTTCTTTGTTATGTTAATAAAACCATATCAGTGTATGGTGTGTCTTAAGCCAATTGCCTTTGAGATATAAAAAGAACAGATTAGGCAGAGAACCAAACCTGTTGACATCAAGTCAACTGACTCATAGCAGCCCTACAGGACAGAGAACTGTCCCACAGGGTTTCCAAGAAGTGGCTGGTGGATTTGAACTGACCTTTTGGTTGGCAGCTGTAGCTCTTAACCACTACGCCACACCCCCAGGGTTCCAGAGGAAGGAAGAGCAAATGGAGGGGAAGACAGACACCACACGAAGATTGCCAAGAAATAGAAGTTGAAAAGAGACACGGACTTTCCCCTAGAACCAGCACCCTGAATTTGGACTTCTAGCCTCCTAAACTGTCAGAAAATAAATTTCTGTTCATAAAAGCCACCCACTTGTGGTATTTGTCATAGCAGCACTAGATAACTAAGACCGGTTAATCCCATCTGTCTATTCCCTTTTTCTGCTTTATTTTTCTACATAGCACTTATCACATTATTATACAGTTGCTTATACTCTGACTTCCCACATGTAATGTAAAGCTCTGTGTGAACATGAACCTGTTGACTGCTACATTACCAGTGCCTATGAAGTTCCTGGAAGCAGATAATACTGAGTTGACTTAATCAGTTAATAATTCCCAGTATGTATAGGAATTTAATATGACAAATGTGGTATTTTAATTAAGTCGGTAAAAATGAGTTGCTTAATAAACGATGCAAAATGGGCTATCCATCTCAACAAGGAGCACAACACACCCCACAACCAAGTTAACAATAACCCTTTGACCTTCTCAAGAAACACAAACAACCCACGCCCACAGCTCCAAAGGGATTGGGGATCTGTGGTCCAAGAAACCCATAGCCAAACTCAGACACATACTTGAGACCCTCCTCATCCCCAAGGTTTTTACAAAGCAGGTCAGTGCAACATACATATCTTCCTTTGCAAGTAAACTGCTCCACTAGAAATTCGAGGTAGGGAACCTGTTTGTCTTGTTGGCCACTCTACTCCAAATCCCAAACCCAGGCTTCAGAACACAAAGCACAGTGGTTAAGAGCTCAGCTGCTAACCAAAAGGTCCGCAGTTCCAGTCCACCGCCAGCTCCTTGGAAACCCTATGAGGCAGTTCTACTCTGTCCTATAGGGTCACTATGAGACGGAATTGGATCTACTGGATAGCAACGGGTTTTATCAGGTGCCCCCCCCCCCCAACTAGAATGTAAGGCACCATAATTGCAAAAATCCTGATTCACTGATATAGACCCGAGGCATAGAACAGTACCTGGCACAAAGTAGGTAGGGACTCTACAGCCAGACACCACGGTTCAAATCCAAACACTACTACTTGCTAAGAGGTTGATCTCAGGTAAGGAACCTAAACTTTATTTTGTCTTTGATTCCTCATATGCAAAATGGAGATGTTGGTAGTATCCATTTCCTAGAGTTTTTGTGACAACTGATAGACATTTTAGTAGACAACAGGCCAAGAACAGAAAACACTAAAGATTTGAAGTACAATTTAAAAGCTTGGTCTAAAGAATTAAAAAAAAAAATCCCTATCCAACAATTAAGGACCCTTGGTGGTACAGTGGTTAAGTGCTCAGCTGCTAACCGAAAGGTCAGCTGTTTGAACCCACCAGGTGCTCTTCAGGAGAAAGATGTGGCAATCTGCTTCTGTAAAGATCAGAGTTTTTGAAACCTTAGGGGCAGTTCTACTCTGTCCTATAGGGTGGCTATGAGTCAGAATCAACCAGATGGCAATGGATTTATCCAACAATTAAAGTATATGCAGTTTATATTCACACATGGAGCAGTTATAAAAACTGACCAACGACCAAGTATATGGGTTAGGGACAGCATCTAGGTGGGCAGAGCGGAACACCCCCCAAATAAATAAATAGAAAAATAATGACATCTTCATAGCAGCTGAAACCAATAATCAGTTTATTTTTTCCCATGTAACAGGAAGTTGGTAAATAACAAGTCCAGGGCTAGTGCAGACACCCAAAGAAGCCACTGGGGAGGCAATGATCATTGTGACTTTTCTGCAGTGTCCTCCTTATCCAGTAGTGTTCATCCTCATGTTCATAAGAAAGATCCTTTAACACTAGGTACTGGATCTCTTTTCAGGGTTGGGAGTAGGGGGAAGACCAAAAGAAGAAAAAAAAAAAGTATAGAGAAGAATCCAAGTAAGACTGACCCTTTTTCAAAAACTTTCCAAAAGCCCACACACTGACTTCTGCTTGCAAATGGCCTAGTTGGGGCACATGGATGCTATGATGGAAATTTAAAAAAAAAAAACACTTTATTAACCTGACAAACACGAAATTGTCTTGATATGGAAGAAGATGAGAGTGGATACTGGGGAAGCAACTAGAAAGTATACGCAACTGTTGGCCAAACAGGAAGCCACAAACATACCAGAGAGTCCACGTAATGTAATAAATATCATGCTCTGATCACAATGTTTTTGATCGAACAATCAGGATTGGAAGAAGACTCATTAACAACCTGCGATATATACATGACTTAACCTTGCTTGCTGAAAGTGAAGAGGACCTGAAGCACTTACTGATAAAGATAAAAGACTTCAATATGGATTGCACCAGAAAATAAAAATCCTCACAACTAGACCGATAAGCAACACCATGTTAAACGCAGAAAATACTGAAGTTGTCAAGGATTTCATTTTACTTGGATCCACAATCAATACCCATGGAAGCAGCAATCAACAAATCAAACGACATATTGCATTGGGCAAATCTGCTGCAAAAGACCTCTTTAAAGTATTAAAAAGCAAAGACATCACTTTGGGACTAAGGTACCCAAGCCGTGGTATTTTCAATTGCCTTGTATGCATGCAAAAGCTGGACAATGAATAAAGACCAAAAAAGAATTGATGCCTTTGCATTGTGGTGTTGGTGAAAAATATTGACTATACACCATGGACTGCCAAAAGAATGAAAAAATCTGTCTTGGAAGAAGTACAACCAGAATATTCCTTAGAAGCAAGGATGGCGAGACTCTCACATACTTTGGACATGTTATTAGGAGGGACCAGTCCCTGGAGGACATCATGCTGGGTAAAGTAGAGAGTCAATGAAAAAGAGGAAGACCCTCAACTAGATGGATCGACACAGTGGCTCCAACAACGGGCTCAAGCATAACAACGAATGTGAGCATAGCGCAGGACCTGGCAGTATTTTGTTCAGTCATACACAGCATTGCTATGAGTCGGCACCAACTCGATAGCACATAATAACAACAACAGGTACTAAAAATACCCACATATTACACAGTACATAACATACTTCTGAATATCCTATTGGTTAGATAAGTTATCCAAAAGAAAATAAGATACATCAAGAATGAAGTTTTTATATATAATAAAAATACCATATACAAACCTTTTGTGATTAGGCTCAAGGTTTAGAGGAACATAAAAACTGAAACAAAAAGACTAGAAATTAACAAGCTGGGGGATCCATTTTCATGATAAAAGACTAACAAAGTTGATCTCATTCACTGGAAAATTCATTCTCTCCCAGTATGAATTTTCATCTGCACAAGAACTGAGGCTCCATGGCTGAACGCATCTCCACTCTTATGTCCACACGAATTATCTGCAGTGAGTTTTCACGTTTCCTGAAAGAGGAATCACAATAATTATATTTAAAGTTTTAAAAGCATCTCAAGTTAGCACCCACATTTTATAAAAACTGAGGGATTACTGTAGACCAGAGTTTCTCCACCTCAACAATACTGACACTTTAGGGAGGATAATTCTCTGCTATGGGGGGGCTCCTGTGCATTGTTTTGTTAGTTGCTGTGGATTCCGACTCAACGAGACCCCATGTGCGCAGAGCAGAACTACTTCAAAGGGTTTTCAAGGCTGTGACCTTTCAGAAGCAGATCACCAAGCCTGACTTCCAAGGTGCCCCTGGGTGGGTCTGATCCGGCAACTTTTTGGTTAGTAGTTAAGCACTTAACCATTTGTACCACCCAAGGACTCTTTCCTGTGCATTGTGGGACTTTTAACAGCACCCTGAGGTCTTCCCACTAGGTATTAGTAGTACCTCCCCCCTAGCTGTAAGAACCAAAAATGTCTCCAGACATTACCCAATGTCTCCTGGACTACAAAATCGCCCCGTTGAGAAGCACTGTTGTAGACCAAGGATTGGCAAAGTTTTTCTGTAAAGGCCAGACAGCAAGTATTTCAGGCTTTGTGGGCCACATATGGTCTCGGTCACATTCTTCTTCTTTAAAAATAATAAAAAATTATTCCTAGTTTGTAGGCCATATAAAAACACGCCATGGGCCAGTTTACTGGCCCCTGCTGTAGACTTCCTCACAGTCCTTTATGTGTGTGTGTATATATGCGTGTGTGTGTGTGTGTGTGCATGTAGGCTTTTCTCTTCAGTGTGATTTCTGTCATGAGGAGTACAGTGAGACCAGGAAAGGCTTCCCAGTCACTGCATTTACAGAGATTCTCCCTAGTGTGTGTACTCTTATATCCAAAAAGTGAGAGGTGGTGCTAAAAATATTTCCACATTAAATACCAAGCAAGGGTTTCTCTCCATACGTCATTTTGATAAGAGCTGCATGTACACTGAAGGCTTCTCCACACCACAGATACACATTTTCTCCCCAGCATGAGTTCTCACAGGTCTCCTAAGTAGTGACAAACAACACATCTTCCCAGTTATTACACAAATTGGGTTTCTCCCAAGTTACATGTATTCTTTTTTGTCCAGTAAAGTGAGAGACCATAAAGGCTTTCCTGCCTCCCTTGTATCTACAAAGTTTCTTTCCAGCCTGAACGCTCATGTTTCTCTTAAAGACAGTATGTTCACTGGAGCCTCTTCCACGCCGATGACACAAAAAGCTTCTCTCCCCGGTGCGTTTTCACATGACTCCTCAGGGATGAATGGTCACTGAAGGCTTTCCCGCAGGCAAGGCATTCGTACGGCTTCTCTCCAGTGTGTATTCTCCGGTGCACGTTAAGGTTAGAACCAATGCTGAAGGCTTTCCCACAATGATCACACTCGTATGGTTTCTCTCCTGTGTGAGTTCTCATGTGCGTGTTAAGGGTGGACTGGTTTCTGAAGGCTTTTCCACACTGCCTGCATTCAACACGTTTCTTTACAAGATGAATGCTCATATGCCTCCTTCGTGATAAATAATCACTGAAGACCTTCCCACAGGCGGTGCATTCATAGCGCCTCTCTTGGGTATGTATTTTCCTGTGCGCAGTGAGGTTCGAGCTTGCACTGAATGCTTTCCCACATAGATCGCACCCATACGGCTTCTCCCCAGTGTGAGAATTCATGTGTGTCTTAAGGATTGACTGGTTTCTGAAGGCTTTTCCACACTGTCTACAGATAACAGGTTTCTTGACAATATGAATTCGCATATGTTTCCTCCGTGATATGACATCACCAAAGACTTTCCCACACTCTTTACATTCATATGTTTTCACTACCATGTGGTTTTTCTTGTGCAAGTTAAAGTTAGATTTCCAGCGGAAGGCTTTGCCACACTGCGTACACTCATAGGGTTTCTCCCCAGTATGATTCCGGACATGTTCTTTAAGGTGTGAAGGGTGCTGGAAAGCTTTCCCACAGTCATGACATTCATAAGGCCTCTCTCCAGTGTGTGTCCTCTTGTGTGCAGTGAGGTGGCAGCTCCTGCCATAGGCCTTCCCACACTGGTCACACTCATAAGGCCTCTCCCCAGTATGAATTCGCATATGTATCTTCAGGGCAGAGAGGGTGCGGAATGCATTTCCACACTGACTGCACTCAAAGGGCTTCTCTTTGGTGTGAGTTCGCACATGACTCCGAAGAGCTGAAGGATCATTGAAGGCTTTCCCGCAGGCACTGCATTCATAGGGCTTCTCCCCGGTGTGTATCCTCCTGTGGCGTGTGAGGGAAGACCTTGTGGTGAAGGCTTTTTGGCACTGATGGCATTCATACATGTTTCTCCCACCATAAATGCTCATGTTTTGGGTGAGATGTGAGCCATCTCTGAAGGCTGCCCCATAGTCACGGAGGTGATAGGGCCTCTTCCCATTGCGACTTCCCATTTGCTGAGTAAGATGAGCCCCCACACTGAAGACATCAAAAAAGTGAGCATATTCAGTGGGTTTCTCACCAAGTCCAGTTCTTTCCTGTTGATTAAAGAGATAAAAGTGCTGAGTAAAGCATTTCCTATACTAATTACGTTTACAGGAATTCTCCCCCATATAAACCAATACGAATAGGAACAAAGCACATCATTATGACTAAAGATGTTATCATCTGCAGTGCAAATGTTCTGTTCCTGTTCCATTTGTGCTCTATCAATTAGGACAGGTGAATGCTATACCATACGGCTCCATTACACGTTATGTTTACAAGGCTTATTACGTATAGCATGTTGGTAATCGTTCAAAACTGAATCGAGCCTATCACTCAATATCTGAGACACGGTTATGGAGCTATTTACTTGGAGCTCTAAGTGAAGAAGTATGGGGCTAGGTTTAAGATATTTCCCTGAGCTGATAATATTGTCTCTGAGACAATGCTTCCTCCTGGGATATGTCATTTGCCTCAAGTGACTTGCCTGGCTCTTGAGCTGTTTTCTAACTTAAAGCAGCCCCAGTCTTCTCCTAATGTGGAAGATCAGGTATTATCCCAAGAAATTCTTACCGCTGTCACACCATTGGACAGTTCCTTCCCAAAAATATCTTCCAGAAGAATTGACCATTTTGTTTTAGATGGAATCTCCCAATCTGAAACAAAATGGAAAAATATTAACTTGCTAGAAAAAGAAAACACTGGGATGATGGTGAAAAATAGGTGGATTTTTTTTTTTTTTTTTTTTTTAAATATTAACCCTAAACATGGAAAAGTAATGTGAAAGGGACACATGCACGTGCGCACGCTCGCACTCACACACATGCACACACACACAAGCAAAAATGAACTGTTAAGAATTTGGCTGTGTGAGACATATGTGTAATGATGCTGTCAAGGTGATTCCAACTCATAGAGACCCTATAGGACAGAGCAGAACTGCGATCTTTACAGAAGCAGATCACCAGGTCTTTTCTCTCATGGAACTGTAGACCTTTGGGTTAGCAACCGAGCATTTAACCACTATGTAATGATAGGGGTAGAAATTTAACTCAATTCAGTAAGAAATAATTCTTCAAAGATTGGCAATAATATTAAAAGACAGTATGATCAGAAATGTCAACCATGAAAGAATGGGATAAAAACATCGAATTTAAACAATGAGGGTTACTTAGACCAGAGTACTTGTGAGAGAATGCATGGGCAGTGAAAGAGAAAAAGGCAGTTTCAAATTTCCTGGTTGTTATTTCCTCGCCACGTACATTGCCACAATCACGGCATAGAGCCGATATTCAAACGCACACGCCCATTTGACTGGTGCTCACCTGGACAGGTGGCTTGGTGAGATCCCCTCTCTTCTGTCCTCAGCAACTCTTCTTGCTCCAAGTGGGAGATGAGGCTGGGCTTGCCAAGCTGATATCCTACTCACAGGGAAAGACACATGTTGAGGTAGGACTGTGCAGAGAACAACCACTTCCATTACACTGAAGTCAACACGTTTAGTGAAGATGGACAAGTCTGAGTTACGCGCAGCAAAATGGTGGTGCCAAATTTCTAAGACAACACAGTAAAGGTCTTTCATAAAAAACAAAACACAAATGTCCACACATTTAGCCCTTCAAATGAATGGGGTTTCTTATCTCAGAAACCCCCATTCAAGTTCAGACACAGACGTGACAACCTCCAAAGTCCATGCAATGGACAGGACTCAATATTCATGGCGAGACACCATGAGGGCAGGGATCAGTCCTGCTTGTTCACAACTGTGTTTCCAATCCCAAAAAGGTCCTGTGTCACAGCAAGTGCTATAAGAAACCACTGAATTCGTGAACGGATAAATGAAGAAATGATGCCAGCCTTACCCACTGAAGTGAGGTTGCTATAGTTCTCCAGCATCACGTCTTTGTACAGCTTCCTCTGAGAAGAATCCAGCAAGGGCCACTCCTTCTCAGTAAAGTCCACAGCAACATCCTGGAAAGTCACCGACTCCTAAAACATCACACACATTCTGGGTCAGTGAGAAGGCAGCCTTTCGATGTTCACAGGAAATACAGCTGAAGCTGAAGACTGGGCATGAGAAACTCAACACGCAGGATTTTCAGACAGTGTTCTGGGGTCTTAGTTTTTACTCCAGAAGTCAGTCCTCAGAGTCTTCCCTTCCCCATGAGGTGATCTCGTCCTGTCTCATCGCTTCAGATGCACCTCTGACACAAGACCAAATCTCTCTCTCCACTTCTAGCCTGGTCTAAGAGCTTCTAGCTCCATCTCCAGGGTTGAGCATGGGCCTGAGCTTTCTGCAAGCACCTGGTACATGTATCATTTCCTTTAATGTTCCCGACTCCAGAACAGCCTCACAACATTCCTTGGCTCTTTCACTTGTACCCTGATGAGGCGTCATTCAACCCTGATGAAGAACTGAAAGAAGTCCTCAGCATGCAGTAGTTGGGGCCTTCTAGGGCAGTGCCTTGCCTACCATCAAGAGCCCTGAGTTCTTGGTGTACCTGGGACCGAGCCCTGGTGGGCATTTGAGGCTCCAGGTCATTGCAAGGAAACAGGTCCACACTCTGGGGACAGGAATGGTCTTCCGAAGAAAGAGGAATTTCTGAATCCTGGAGAAAAGCAGGGTCCGGGGTAGACACGGCTAGAGGAGAAGAGAGGATCCATGAGAACAAAAGCCTGCCCAACATCGCAACACTCACAAATCAGGAAATTGCCCCACACTAACCATGAGCATCCACACCCCCAAACACACACACAAATGTACACACATAAACATATACTCACAGAGACACGTGCGGAATGTTTTGTAAGATGTCAGAGCAGCCCTGCGCCACTCAAGGACAGAAAATAGGGTGACAAAGAAGTGATACACAGTCACAATTTATGGGTGAAGAAATTGAAGTTCTGAGAGGCAGAACTATTACTTTGCTCACGCTTATTTAAAGTAATAAATGAGATAATGTCAAGTGACTCACCGTTTGCCCACCCTTCCTCACATACCAAGCACACATACTCCCTTCCTTTTCCCAAATCCACAAAGACCCCAAATGGAACACAAATCACCCGGGGGCCCTGTGGCTCTGCTCTTACCTCTCTCCAGTTCACCCAACCTTCCTAGGCAGTGCTCCCTACAGCTGCATGTCCCCTTTAGCTCAGTGACTCCTCTGTGCAACAGGGGTCACATAAGCTCAATTTCTGAGGGCATGTACTGACTCAAGAACATACCAAATGTGGGAGACAGATCTGGAGCTGCCATCCTGTGAAAATGCCAAGAAATCTGCCCAAGATCCAGGAAGTGGGAGATTCAGGAAGCTCCTCTTCTTACTCTCAGTCCTCTCCAAGCAGGCATCTGTAGTTAAAGTGAAAGAAAGAGTAACCAAAAAAATCCGTTACCATTAGTCAATTCCGACTCATAGAGACCCTACAGGACAAAGTAGAACTGCTCCACAGGGTTTCCAAGGAGTAAGCTGGTGGATTTGAACTGCCAACCTTTTGGTTAGCAGCCCAGCTCTTAACCATTGTGCCACCAGGGCTCCTAAAAGAGTAACAGAGCTAGTCAAAGGCTTTCCATCTATCTGCATACTGAGGACAAGTCTTAGCTTTATGTTTTTCAGTATTTCCTCTTTTGAGCAGCAAGTTATCTATCTGGGACCTTCATTCTACCTACAAAAAACCTTCAAGCGGAGTGGTGGGGGTCCCTGGCTTACCTCAACTAAGATTCAGGATTCACTCTTCCCAAGTGATTTGACAATCATGTTGAACTCCTTCACTCATTGAAAATTTTAGTCCAGACTTCTGTTCTTAATCCCTGCCATCATTTAGGATGCCCCTAGTATCCATAAGAAGGGTGTCATCTCCAATGCCCTCTACCCCCTACACTCTACACCAGCCGTACATGCCCTTTGCCACAGCACAGACTTTGTCATCACTGGAATCTGCTTCACCTCCCAGATAATGATTCAGAAATCTGCTCTCTGGAAAAACCTTCTTCATAGCCTTCTTTTCACATTAACTCTCCCACTGGAGAGGATCCCAGGCTACCCATGCTTCTACCATCTCACTCCCCAACACCCACCTCCTCTTCTCATTGCTCCACTTATCCAGCTCAGATTCATCACGATCTTCAACAAGTTATTCGGCCAAATTCCTTTGTCCCTCTGCCTATTATCACCCCTGTTAAACAAAACAAAACAAGTCCTCGATGATTCCAACCTGTTCCCTGAAGATACTTGGGAAGATCAGTTGGTCACTTGGTACCTCGAGAAACTCAGTCACTGACCTCGAAGGGGCATCTACACTAAGGAAAAGCGTACTGGGCAATTCAATCGCCCTAAGACAATGTCAAAATCTTGCTAGGGTTTTTCTAAACCTCAAACATTCTTAGCAATGCCCTACTTCCAGCAAATAATCTTGCATTTCACTTCACAGTAATCATGACTTTAAAAGGCACTTTAGCAGAGAACAGGAAAATGAAACTTTAAAACAATTCCATTCATGATAGCATAAAATATATCAAGTACCTAGGAATAAACCAAATGAAAGCTGTGCAAGACCTTGACAATACAAACTATAAAACACTACTGAGAGAAATCTAAGACCTAAATAATTGGGAAGTGTTTCATACTCTTTATGTCCTGCCAAGGCAACCACGGCCATTTCTCTAACTTTAATTCCCATCTCTATCTCCTAACAATCAACACCCATGGAAGCAGCAGGCAAGAAATCAAATGGCACATTGCATTGGGCAAACCTGCTGCAAAAGACCTCTTTAAACTGTTAAAAAGCAAAGATGTCATCTTAAAGTCTAAGGTGTGCCTGACCCAAGCAAGCCATGGTGTTTTCAATTGCCTCATATGCACACGAAAGCTAGACGATGAATAAGGAAGAGGTAAGAAGAACTGATGTCTTTGAATTGTGGTGTTGGCAAAGAATACTGAATACACCATGGACTGCTAAAAGAATGAACAAATCTATCTTGGAAGAAGTACAGCCAGAATGTGCCTTAGAAGCAAGGATGGCGAGACTACGTCACACACTTTGGATGTATTATTAGGTGGGATCAGTTCCTGGAGAAAGACATCATGCTTGGTAAAGTACAGGATCAGCTAAAGAGGAAGATCCTCAAAGAAACAGACTGACACAGTGGCTGCAACAATGGGCTCGAGCATAACAACGATTGTGAGGATGGCATAGGACCAGGTAGTGTTTCATTCTGTTGTACATAAGGTCCCTATGAGATGGAACAGGCTCAATGGCACCTAACAACCATCTCCTAACACCAATGCTCCAGTATTAACCCCAGATCTGAACTCCAGACATATTTCCACTGCCTGCTAACAGCCACCACTAAACATCCCACACAAACCTGTTCCTTCTCTAGCGTTTCCAGCCACAACAAACAGCACCGGTAGCCCTCCATTTATATAAAATCTGTTGTTGTTAGGTGCCATGGAGTCAATTTCAACTCATACTGACCCAATGTGAGAGAACAGAACTACCCCATAGGGTCTCCTAGCCTGTAATCTTCATGGGAGCAGATTGCCAGGTCTTTCTCTCACAGAGCTGATGGGTAGGTTTGAACTGCCAACCTTTAGGTTTGCAGCCAAGCGCTTAACCATTTCACCACTGGGGTTCCTTATATAAAATCTGGAACAAGAAAAATTAGACCACAGAAAGTAGATCAAAATAACATTTTTTAAAGAAATCAGCAAGCTAACTCTGAAATACACGTGAAAAAGGCAAGGTCCAATCATAGTAAAGGCAATAATGAGGACAAACTAGGCTTGTACTATCTGAATTATTAAGATCTGTTATGAAGCTCTGAGTGATGCAAGACAAACCAACCACTGCAACAGAGACTCCATAAATCGACTCATTTGTACAGTTACCTGAATCATAACACAGATGACAGAGTTCACGGTGGGGGAAGATGTATTTTCAAGAAATGATGCTAGAGCAACTAGGTAACCATATAGGGAAGACAAACTTGATCCCTAAACACAAAATATCCAAAAACCAATTCCACATGTTCTGTAGATCTAATCGTGAAAGGTAAAAACAATAAAGCTTTTAGAAAAAATCAATTGGGGATCAATCACTGGGGTAGGCAAAGATTTTATAGGCAGGACACTAAGCACTAATCATAAAAAGAAAAATGTTAAGCTGGACTACCTTAAGAGGATGAAAAGTCAAGCCATCATAACTCATATCAAAAATATATAGGAACTCAAACAAAAAAGACAGACAACTCAATACAAAAATGGGAAAAGAATATGGATAGGCACATCATAAAAACTAATGACCAAATGGCCAAAAAACATAGGAATGGTGATGCATTTCACTAGTTATTGGGGAAATGTAAAATTAAACCACAATGTCATACCACTATACACCCACCAAAGAGGTAAAATGAAAAAGATGGTACCAAGTGTTGGTGAGAATGCCTACAGTGTAACTCTCATATATCTCAGCCCTATTTCTTACAAATTTGAAAAATCAAATGTAATAATTTGTAAGTAAATTAGAAAACTTAAAAGCACTCTGGAGGACAACTTATAGAACTATGGGTGAAGTAATGCCTATAGTGTAACTCTCATGTACCTCTGGTGTCCACCACTTTAGAAAACTGTTTGGCAAGATCTACTAAAGCTGAACATACACTTAGCCTATGATCCAGTAATTTCACTCTTAAACATATACCCAACAGTTTGTTTACATATTTACACCAGAAGATATATAGGCAGTCCCAGGATTACAAACAAGTTCCATTCCTAAGGCTGTCTTTAAACCGAATTTGTACATAAGTTGAAACAGTTAGGTATAGTTCCTATCTAACATTAGTCAAATGTATGTCACAGTATACAGTATACAGTGTACCTTTCTATGCATAAAAACTTTAAAGAAACACTTCCAGATACACAAAAACATCTTTAACATGTACAGTAGTAATAATTTTGAATGCATGTCGCAAAGTAGTGCCCATTTGTTATTATGAACCACAGTACATATCTCGAATTTTTAATATAATCGGCTTTATGGGAATGGGTTCGTAACTACGGGTTGTATGTCAGACGTTGGTAACCCAGGGACTGCCTGTATAAGAGAATGATCACAATAGCACTACTTAGTCCAAAATGAAAACTACCCAAATGTCCATCAAGAGTAGAAGGGATAAACCAGGTGTTACTTATCCACACAAAGGAATACTACACAATAATGACAATTAACTTTCCACTACTGCCATGTAACAATATCACTGAATCTCACACAATGTTGAGGAACCCAGACACAAAAGTGTACATACTGAATTTATTTACATAAAATACAAAAACTGGCAAAACTAATCTACGTTGTTAGGAGTCAGGTTAGTGGTTACTATGGACAGGATAGAGGTAGAGAATAGTGACTGACAAGGAACTCAAGAGGGCTTTTGATCTGAGACCCGGTTATGTGGTTAGGTTAAGACAAGGGATACAAAAATACATGCTTAGAAACAGAACCCACAATTTTATAGATTATTTAAATATGAGGAGCAAACAACTTCCTTACGCCTCAGTTAAACAGTTACCAAACATCCCCCACGTGTCTGTCAGTCTTGTGAGGGCTTGTGTGTTGCTGTGATGCTAGAAGCTATGCCACCGGTATTCAAATACCAGCAGGGTCACCCACGACAGACTAGATTTCAGCTGAGCTTCCAGACTGACAGGCTAAGAAGGACCCAGCAGTCTACTTTTGAGAAGAATTAGCCAGTGAAAACCTTATGAATAACCCATAGTACTGAAGGAAGAAGCCCAAGCTGCACTGAAGGCGTTGGGGAAAAACAAGGCTCCAGGAATTGATGGAATACCAATTGAGATGTTTCAACAAAGCGATGCAGCCCTGGATGTGCTCACTCGCCTATGCCAAAACGTTTGGAAGACAGCTAGCTACCCAGCCAACTGACTGGAAGGGATCCATATTTATGCCTATTCCCAAGAAAGGTGATCCAGCCAAAATGTGGAAATTATTGAATAATATCATTAATATCATAAGCAAGTAAAATTTTGCTGAATATCATTCAAAAGTGGCTGCAGCAGTATATCAACAAGTAACTTCCAGAAATTCAGGCCGGATTCAGAAGAGGATGTGGAGCCAGGGGTATCATTGTTGATGTCAGATGGATCATGACTGAAAGCAGAGAATACCAGAAAGGTGTTTACCTGTGTTTTATTGACTATGCAAAGGCATCAGATTGTGTGGATCATAACAAATTATGGATAACACTGAGAAGAATAGCAATTCCAGAACACTTAATTATGCTCATGAGGAACCTGTACATACATCAACAGGCAGTCGTTCAAACACAACAAGGGGATACTGTGTGGTTTTAAGTCAGGAAAGGTGTACGTCAGGGCTGTAACCTTTCATACCTATTCAATCTGTATGCTGAGCAAATAATCCAAGAAGCTGGACTATAAGAAGAAAGTAGCATCAGGATTGGAGGAAAACTCATTAACAACGTGCATTATGCAGATGACACAACCTTGCTTGCTAGAAGTGAAGAGGACTTGAAGCACTTACTGATGAAGATCCAAGACTACAGCCTTCAGTATGGATTACACCTCAACAAAAAAAAAAAATCTTCAAAACTGTACCAATAAGCAACATCACGATAAACAGAGAAAAGATTAAAGTTGTCAAGGATTTCTTTTTACTTGGATCCACAATCAACACCCAGAGAAGCAGCAGTCAAGAAATCAAACGATGCATTGTGTTGGGCAAATCTGCTGCAAAAGACCTCTTTAAAGTGTTGAAAAGCAAAGATGTCACCTTGAAGACTAAGGTGCACCTGACCCAAGCCATGGTGTTTTCAATCACCTCATATGCATTCAAAAGCTGAACAATGAATAAGGAAGACCGAAGAATTGAGGCCTTTGACTTGTGGTGCTGGCAAAGAATAATGAATATACCATATTCCAAAAGAACGAACAAATCTGTCTTGGAAGAAGCACAACCAGAATGCTCCTTAGAAGCAAGGACAGCGAGACTACATCTCACATACTGGGACATGTTATCAGGAGGGATTAGTCCCTGGAAAAGGACATCATGCTTGGTAAAGTAGAAGGTCAGTGAAAAAGAGGAAGACCCTCAATGAGATGGATTGACACAATGGCTGCAACAAAGGGCTCAAGCATAACAATGATTGTGAGGATGGCACAGGACTGGTGTGTACACAGGGTCCCTGAGTCAAAATTGACCTGATGGCACCTAACAACAACCAAACATCAGCCCTATTTCCTAGAAATATGAAAAATCAAATGTAATAATTTGCAAGTAAATTAGAAAACTTAAAAGCACTCTGGAGGACAACTTATAGAACTATGGGTGAAGTAATAGTAATGATAGTATTCCTGTCAGTTTTACACAGCCAGTAACCAGCACTGCTGTTGGTTGGACCCACAGGCCTGGCAGCGTGTTAGGCACTTTCTGCATAGGGTCTTCCTTACTTCCCAGAGCACACCTAAGAAATAAGCATTATTAGCACCATCAAAGAGATGTGGAAATGCACTCAGAGGATTTAAGAAACTTGCTGGAAAGTCACAAAGCAAATGGCAGGGGTGGGCACTGGACTCCAGTTTCTTTAACTGCAAAGCTTGAGCTCATTCACTCATGGAGGTTTGGGAGGGTGGGAATGGGACAGGTGGGGAGTGGCATTTATTTGATCAATATTACCTGAGTGAGAACAGTGAGGGTAAAACAGAAACAGATTACAGTGCCCATTCTCTCTCCAGCTGATGCAGTACACACCCCCAAAATATTAGTTCTTTTCCTTTTCCTCTTACGCAGTGTGAAAAAATACAAAAATATCGATCACCACTCTCATTCATTTCTAGATACCATCATACTTTTACCCCAATTGAGATTCTAGCATCAGACTACTTCTGAGGCTACAGAAGTTGACAAGGGCTCAAAGTCAGTGAAGCACAATGTGTCCACCCTCACCTCCCACTCAATCCTCAATGCTCAACAGGCTTCTGCCCAACTCCAACCTCCCTCCATTCTCTGAACTCTTGTTGCTAATACTAATACCAATAATACAAATAATAATACCAACAATAGAGGGAGTGCTTACGACATACAATGCATTCTCCTGATTGCTTTATAGGGTCGCTCTCATTTAATCCTGACTACAACCCCAGGAGGTAAGCACTATCCTGAGGAAAATGAGGCACCAAGGGGATAGATCATTTGACCAGGGTCATGGAAAGGGACTGTGAACCCCATTGACCTGACTCCAGAGCCACGTGTGTCACCTCTCAAGGGGTCAGTGTCACCTACAAGTGACCTCCTTGACATCAAATCACCAAAGAGCTTCTTCTTGATCTTGTCTTGCTTGATCTCCATAA
Organism: Dugong dugon; assembly: GCA_030035585.1. Lineage (NCBI taxonomy): Eukaryota > Metazoa > Chordata > Mammalia > Sirenia > Dugongidae > Dugong > Dugong dugon. The sequence continues at coordinate 12,398,051 of CM057462.1, read as the reverse complement.
CATATGACCCTGAGAGCACTACTATCCTCTCTCCCACTCCGGGGATTACCTCTGCTCTTTCAGGTTGTCCTCCTACATCTCTGGTTTTTTTTTTTTCCCCCAAAGATTCCACTGGTAATCTTTCTTCATCTGCTTGACCCCTAAGGATCAGGGTTCTTCTGGTCCCTCTCAGCCTCCATCCCACACGTTCACACTCTTAAGTGTCCCCTATCCATACCCATAGTGTGCTGACATCCAGGTTCTTGGGTTAATAGGTCCTGCAACTGTTCTAGATCCTCCTGCTCTGCATCTAGCCACGGCATTTAGACACTGAAGTATTTCTGCTCATCTGCACTTAGGGTCACCAATTCTTTGAGGCCCTCATCCAGCACTGACAAACTCTGAAAGTGGTGTAGTCACTCAGGTGAGGAAATGCCCAGAACCTCTGCTCTGCCTCTGGTTTGCATTATCATGAAACTTTGAAAAGACTCCCAGGTCTGAAAGTGATTTGGGTGTTTTCTAAGTTCAAACCATCCATGCCCCTTTCCCCACATGAGGGTTGTGGAGGATGGTAGGGCCAAGGCACAGTTATGGGCTGTGTCCCAACACCTGGGTTACCATCAATTTCACAGAACCTTCTGAGAGGATCCCAGACTGCCAAAATCCACAGACACCTCCCCTGTGACTCTCCTAAAGTCCCTAGTCCTAGGGTAGGCCTTCTCAGTGTGCAGGTAAATCTAGGTCAATTCATTCATTACCTATTCATTCAATGTTTGTTTTCCTGTTATGTCAGGCACTGCTCCAGACACTGGAGATGCAACAGTGAACAAAATACCAGAAGTCAAAAATCCCTGCCCACCCTGAAAACAGTTCCACTTTTCAATTTCCACAAATCTTATCTCATTTTCATTGGAATCATTTTTTTTCCTCATCAAGGACTGAACTAGGATGAGGCAAGCAAGTTTCTAGAGTGCAAATTTCAACAGACACTCTCAGTGTTGGCCAAGTAAGGGGCTGGCATGTGAGAGTACTTAGCTCACCCTAGGTCCCAGCCCTGTTCCTCACAATTATACAAGATTTGACTCCTCCCTCAATTTTTTGTTTTGTTTTGTTCATAACAAATTTTACCCTTTAAAACTGTTCTCATATGATTCTCTTTTGTGGCCATAATTCATTCAATATTTAATTTTATCCCCATATTCAATCTTAAGCCATTATCTCTGAATAGCCAAAGTCTGCAAATCTGTAAATGCTATCAAGAGAATGATTCTTTTGTTACTTTTACTGATATTTCTGCCCTTGCTAGAACTATTTTTACCAGCATTATTCAAGTAAACATGGACAAAGTAACAAGAGTTGAGAGAACTCAGATATTCCAAAAATGTTATAAAAGTAAACCAGTATTTCTATATACTCCCTACTATGTTTAAGCTTTCAACCAACTAGATGAAATGTCCCAGGGGCTAAATGGGCAGGGTAAGACTCCTGTTTTCAACGGGCAACCTGATTAAACCTTCCACTCAAAACTACTTAAACTGCAACATAAAAACAGACATATTTTTAAACCACTGATGGCGTAGCAATACATCAATACGGAATAGATTAAAAAGCTATAATTCTAAAAGGAAAACTATGATTGTTGAAATAAAATGGAAAAAATTTAAAAAAAAAACTAAACGAATAGTTTTAGCAGCAAATTACACATAGCTAAAAAGAGAATTTGTTTCCTAAGAGCAAAACCCAGTGTCCACAGACTAGCTACATCAACATCACCTGGGAAGCTCAGACTAGTTCTGATGCTCAGATCTCCTCCCAGTCCAATTAAATGGGAATCTTTGAGGTGGGCTGATAAAGGCATGTTCTAACAAGCTCTACATGTGACTTTTATGAAGGCTGACATTTGAAAACCACTGTTCTAGAAGATAAACATGAGTACAGCACAGAAAAACACATGAAAAGTATGAAAGAGAGTTAAGAGCCATGGGAAACAGAGGGAGAAGGACTGTATCATTTCAAAATGGAATTCCAAAAGGAAGAAGGGGCACAGGCAATTACTGCAAAATACAGTGGTTTTAAATTTTTCATTTCAGAGGGAAAACATACAGATTGAAGATAAATAAAAAGAAATCCACACTTAGATGGTGAAGGCAATATCTTAAGAACAGTCAAAGAAAAAAAAGACATTTAAAGCAATGGTTCTCTAACTTGCAGAAGAATCTCCTGGAGGATTTTTTTTTTTTTTTAAATAATCATTTATTTATTTTTGTTGTTGTTGAAAATATAGACAGAACTTACACCAATTCAACAATTTCTACATGTAGAATTCAGAGACATCGATTACATTCAAGTTGTACAACCATTCTTATCCCCCTATTCTGAATTGTTCCTCCCCCATTAACATAAACTCACAGCCCCTAAGTTTCCTGAGGTTTTTTAAAACACACATCACAAACAATTCTCTCCAAAAATAAATAAACAAAACAAGCAAACAAGAAACCTTACATTGCTGGGCTCCATCCCCAGAACCTCTGATTCAGTAGATCTGGGGTGGATCTAAGAATGTACACTTTTAACAAGTTCCCAGATGATGCTAATGCTGCTGATCTGGAAATCACACTTTAAGAACAACTTCAAAGAAATGAACATTAGATTGACAGCTGACTTCTCACCAGCAACAATGGAAGCCAGAAGACAGCAGACTATCTTTATGGATCTTTATGGTTCTGGAATGACTGTCCACATATAATCCTACAATCACCCCAAAATACCCACTGAGAAATGGTCAATGATTTTGGGGCCTTTCCACCCACAGACAAAATAAATTCTAAAGGACATAATAAAGGGAGAAAGAAGTAAACTCAGAAGAAAATTCAGAGTGTAAGAAGCAAAGTAAAACACACATAGTGGCAAACGTGTGGGTATAACGAAACAAAAAAATAACTGCATAAAATAATCTCTTCTGAGGTTTAAAAAGATATGTGATAGAAAAACATGAAAATCAGGAGTGATAACATATCAGAATCCAAGCTTAATGAATGTTGTTTTTAGGTGCTGTCAAGTCAGTTCCGACTCATAGCAACCCTATGTACAACAGAACAAAATGCTGTCTGGTCCTGTGCCATCCTCACAGTCGTTGCTATGTTTGAGCCCACTGTTGCAGCCACTGTGTCAATCCATCTCATTGAAGGTCTTCCTCTTTTTCACTGACCCTTTACTTAACCAAGTATGATGTCCTTCTCCAGACTGGTCTCTCTTAATAACATGTCCAAAGTAAGTGAGACGGGAAGTCTTGCCATCCTCACTTCTAAGGAGCATTCTGGCTGTACTTCTTCCAAGGCAGATTTGTTCATTCTATTGGCAGCGTAAGCATGGATAATTCTTATCCACTTATTCAGGATAACCACTAAAGTAACAAATTTTAAATGTGTAGGGAACAAAGTGAAATGAGAAAAACATTCAAATCAAAAGAAGCTAGAGCATCTCAAAAGAATTGAAAGCAGGGACTCAAGTAGCACACCAATATTCATTGCAGCATTATTCACGATAGTCAAAAGGCAGAAATCAACAGATGAATGGATAAATAAAACATGGTATTCACATACAATAGAATACTATCTAGCCATAATGAGAAATAAAGGTCTGATACATGGTATGACATGCTACACATGGATGAACCTTGAAAACATTACACTGAGTGAAATAAATCAGACACAAAAGGCCAAATATTTTATAACTCCACTTATATGAAATATCTAGAATAGGAAAATGCATAGAAACAAAAGTTTATTAGTGGTTACCAAGGGCTGGGGGAGCTACTCCTTAAGGGGCGCTAAGTTTCTGTTTGGATTAATGAAAAACTTTTGGAAATAGTCATGATGGTTGCACAAGTAATTAATGTCACTGAGTTGCACATAATAATATTTTTTAAAAAGCGAGGAAAACAAAAAAAATTAAACACAAAAATATTTATAAGATGTTCATGGACTAAATTCTTCAATTCAAATACAAATATTGTCACAATGAATTAAAAATAACCCAGTTATATTTTAAGTCAGTCACAAAAGGACAAATACTATGATACCACTTACATGAAATGTGCAAGTATATAGAAAGTAAAGTTCATTACTGGTTATCAGGGGTACAGGGAGAGGGAAGGGGGAGTTACTGTTTAGGGGGCACTGAAGTTATGTTAATGTGGTGGAACAGGTTGGAAAAGGATAGTGACAATGGTTGCACATGAAGACTGTAATCAACACGACTGAATTATACATGTTAAAATGTAAAACTATTAGATTGGCAAATATTTTGATATGCATATTTCTACCACAATAAAAAATATGGAGGTAATATAAGAAAAAAATTATCTAGTTATATGCTGTTTACAAGACATATCAAAAACTTAAGGCTATAGTAAAGTTAGAAATAAAAAGAAGATACACATGGCAAACACTTAAAAAAAAAAAAAGAAGAAAGCTAGTTCAACCATATTAGTATCAGACAGAATGGATTAAGGCAAAAAAGCTTACTAGAGAAAAATGAGGTATTACATGATGACAACAGGTATAATTCAAGAGAAAGATGTATATACATTGTGACATAGCCTCAAAATGATACAATGTAAAACAAAAGAACAGAATTTCAAGGAAAAATGGAGGAGGCCACCACCAGCATTCTCCCTAATACAGTTCAAGCAGGCAATTCAGTAACTATATAGCAGACTGAATAACATTAATTAGCTGAACTGAAACAGCATTTCCTAGCTTTAAAAATTCAACCACACACGGGGCCATAGGCACCTCTCAGAAAGACATCAATATTGGACCGCAGAGCAATGAAGTTAGTAATCGACGACCAAAAGAAAACCACAAAAATATCACAGGAATGGAAATTAAAAGAAAAAATTCTAAATAACTCACATGTCAAAGCAGCCCTAATATCCGATAATATTCAAAACTGAAATATAATGAAAATACTACATTGCAATTCCTCAGAAAAGGAAAATTACAAGCGAATTTCATGCACAGATCCAAAAACACCAAACCAGATATTAGCAAACTGAACCCAAAATGACAATGGAGCATATACCACGTCCAAGTTAGTTACTCACCAATGCAAATTTATTTTAACATTAGAAAATCAATTGGTTTAATTCACCACCCTAGCAGATAATTAAGAAAATCATATTCTTTCACTCATTCAATGCACAAACAGTACTGAAAGCATATCACAGGCCAGACACTATAAAAGGTACTTGAAATACATCAATAAACTGATATGAAAGTAGACGCTAAAAAGCCTACGTATAATCTAGAATAGACAAATGCACAGAAACAAAAGTTTGTAAGTGTTGAACAGGGGTTAGGGATACTGAGTTTCTGTTTGGGGTGATGAAAAACTTTTGGAACTAGACAGTTATGATGGTTACACAGCATGATGAATGCAATTAATGACACTGAAATGTGCATATAACAATGGTTAAAATGAAAATTTCTTGGTTTTATATAGAGAGAGAGGGAGAGAGGGAGGGGGGAGGGGGAGAGAGAGAGAGGGAGGCGGGAGAGAGGGGGAGAGGGGGAGGGGGAAAGAGGGGGAGATGGAAAGAGGGAGGGAGAGAGGGAGGGGAGAGAAGGAGGGGGGAGGGGGAGGGAGAGAAAGGGAGGGAGGAAAGGGGAGGGGGAAAGAGGGGAGGGGGGAGGGAGGGGAGAGGGAGAGGGGGAGAGAGAGAGAGGGAAAGAGAGGGGGGGAGAGAGGGAGAGAGGGAGAGAGGGAGAGAGGGAGAGAGGGAGAGAGGGAGAGAGGGAGAGAGGGAGAGAGGGAGAGAGGGAGAGAGGGAGAGAGGGAGAGAGGGAGAGAGGGAGAGAGGGGGACGGGGAGAGAGAGACGTGGTGGTGCAATGGTTAATAGCCATGCCTGCTAACCAAAAGGCCCCGGCAGTTCAGATCCACCAGTGGCTCCTTGGAAAACCTATGGGGCAGTTCTACCCTGTCCTGTAGGGTCCCTATGAGTTGGAATTGATTCCACGGCAAAAGGGTTTTGGTTTTATATATATACATATGTATATACTTATTTTTATCCATTTGCCCTGGAGTCCATTCTGACTCATGGCGACCCCATGTGTGTCAGAGTAGAACTATATTCCACAGTTTTTTCAAGGACTGATTTTCAGAAGTGGATCACCAGGCCTTTCTTCCAAGGGCTCTGGGTAGACATGAACCTCCAACCTTTCAGTTAGCAATACTAACGATTTGCACCATCCAGGGACTCCATAAACATATATTTTGCCACACTAATTTTTTTTTTAAGTCTATATCTACACATGAGAAAAATTCCCATGAAGAGAGAAGGGAGCTTCCTTAACCTAAAAGACTATCTTTAAAAAAAAAAAGAAAGAAAGAAAAGCTGTTTGGGGTGATGCAAATTTTTGGAAATCGATAGTGGTGATGGTAGCACAACACGGTGAATTTAATTAATGTCACTGGATTGTACACCTAAAAAATGAAAATGTCAGACTTTTTGTAATACATATTTTAACCCAAAAGGGTGGGGGCCTCCAACAAACATAAAAGTTAATTCTGTTTAGGATCAGAAAGAAAACAGGACTGCCTAAAGTTTCTAATCCAAACTCTAATCAATGATACAGGAAGTCCCTGCCAATCCTGAAAGGATAGAAAATGTGTATGATGTAAAGGAAAAACATAAACATTTAGTTAATTTATACAGATGATAAAATTGTCTATGAAGAAAATCCAAGAAAACCACAAAAATTAAAATAATTAATTATAGACTTCAGCCAGTTATCTGGACCCAAACTCAATATACAAAGCAGTTAGAAAGACACATAATACTACTTCTGAGATAATACCGTTTACACAGCAGCAGAACAAAATGCCTAGGAATAAATCAAACAATAAAACTTAAATCCTTTTTGCAGGTACTTATAAAACTTTATTGAAAGGCATTATAGAAGATGCAGATAAATGGAGATATAATTTGATTAGGAATTGCATGGCTCAATGGAAAAAAACGCCAATATTCCCAAAATTCATATACTGATTAAACACAATCTGAAAACAAAATTCCAGTATGCAGAACTTCATAAGCTGACTAAAAAAAATTTATATGAAAGAACAAAAGGCTAAGGAATGGTCATGCCCCTCCTGAAAAAGAATGGCTAGGTATACATAATTCATCTACAAGATATTTAGAAATCTCTATATTACAAAATTACTGAAATTAGTAAGCTTTTGTACTCCTGTATTGTTGCAGGGATCAGCAAATTAACCAAGGTAAAAGAATGCCTTCAAATACATGGAAATGTAATTTATTACAGATGGCATTACACTTAGGAAAAACAAGATGAACTTGAATCCTTATCAATACCATGCACAAAAAGCAAATGGAGGTGGATTAAGCACTTAAATGTGGAAACCAAAACTAAAATTAAAAAAAACAAAAAAAAACCCCGACAAAGTAGTTAAAACTGTTGATGTACATAAAGTATACACCCATTCATGCACTCACACACCCAAAAGAAAAATATTTTGACGTTACTTAAGGATGTTAACTATGCAGCCTCCATGACACAGAATGCCAGTCCTGGGCCAACTCATACACATGGGCACCATGACACTGTACAAAAAAGTTTATGGCAGCCTTGTTCACTAAGAGAAAAAGGCGTTAACACGCTAAATATCCATCTATAGCGGAATGGACAAGTAAGTTGTGGTACACGAGTTTTCACTGCGTGTAAGTGTACTAACGTGGATAAATTAAAAGGTGCGTGAACAAATAAGGATGTTTCTGAAAATATTACAAGTATGATTCCATTCACAAATAATTACTAAAAGCAAGAAATATATTTTTGGGAGAACATATATAAGCGCCGAAATCCACAAGGAAATCATGAGGGAAGAGGAGCATGCAGATTGGAAGGAGTACACAGGTTTCTGGGATTTAATAATCTCTTGACCTTGTTTCTGAATTTGCTTTATTGTTGGCCTTTTAATTGCATATACACATGTTCATACCGAGTTCCCCCCTACCCCTTCATTTCCCAATTTAAAAAATGTGAACAGGTAGAATGGAAAGCACAAAATAAAGATGGTAAAAGCCAATGCAAAATATTAGTAATCATGATATTAATGGATTAACTCTCAAGTCTAACAGAATATTGACTTTTTAAAATCTAGTTATAGACTATTTACACAAAAGTCACTAAAATAAAATCAACAACAAAATAAATGCACTAAAAGGTTAAGTTAAATAAAAGACATTCCGGGCAAATGCTAACAAAATACCAGTGTACCTTTTTAACATTAGATAAAATTGACTACAAAGCAAAAGGGTGGTTTGATCCTTGTGGTCTCTAATTCCTGACCTCTCATTATCTCCTGAACTAACTTTGGCCAGGCTTTTCCTGCCTCCAACCCAAAGGACTCAGCTTTCTGACCAGGTCACCAGAGCCTCACACGTCGCTAAAAGCAGTGGTCGAATTTGCGTTCTCGCATCAGCAGCTTTTCACCCTGCTGATCGCAGCGTCTAAAACACACCCCTCGCCCGGCTGCCGGCTGCCCGGGCCGCCTTACTCCTCCCTGCCTCGGGGGCCTCTCGCGTCCTCAGGAACGCGGGAGGTGATGGGTTAAGCGAGTCAAGCGGGGCTTACGCGACTGGGGGCAGGACGGGGGAAGCGGAGGTCCCAGAACCCGCCGCCGAAAGGCCGAGAAGTTCGTACGGAAGATCCCTGTTTACTGCAGGGATGCGGAGAAGTCCCCACCAGCGCCAACGAAGCTGTCGCGAACCACACTCCCTTACCCACGCGTCTTGCGGCTACTGCCTCCCTAGAGTAATGGCTTCCGCTTCACTTCCGCCTTCTAAATCTCGCAGGATTTCATTGGCCGCCTCTGACCCGGAATCACGGGACGGAGAGGATTCTGGGAAATGCAGTTCTCACGATAGGACCGGCTTCGCGGCCATGCGCAGGTGGAGTCTGCTGAGCCAGCACGTTTCCCCAACTTCTAATTGCTCAAGTGCCCTGAGCTGAGTCCTCAGGCTTCTTCTCCTCCTATAAACCTCTCTCTAAAAGAAAAAAAAAAAACCCATCAAGTGGATTCCGTCTCAAGCTTTAAGTACTAGTATACACTAAGGACTCTAAAATTTCCATCCACGCAGGCCCACACCTTTTACACTGAAGTCCAGGCTGCAGATGAGACATTCTTCACTAGGATATTTTATAGACCTTTTAAAACTCCACAAATCAAACTTCAGACTCCACCTTCTCAATCTCAAAAAATAGCAACCCCATTTGTCTACTTGTCCGGTTTAAACCTTGGTGACAACCCTCGGCCCTTTTGTCTCCCCTTTCACTCTTCCACATATGATCCTTCAGGGAACTCTGTCATTTCTACCCAGAACCTGATACAGTTTCCAGAAATGTTTTTCTTGCTCCAGAGTCAAGAAAGATCTTGGCGGAACCTGGGAAAATCGGAGTTAACGTGTTGTGTTCCTCTTGAAATAGCTGAGCCTGAAAGTTAGGAGGTCCAGCTCCGAGGGCGTGAGGGACTTTACCTGGAGAAAATGAATCTGAGGAAGTTCTTGCTGGCCTCCCCGCTGAGTTCTACTCCCGCTATGCCATGGAAGACACCTCCAGAAAATTTCTGATATGCCTCGGTTTCTTCTGTGTAAATGAGCCACCTCCAAGGGCCGTTGCAAGGCCTAGCGGGGAACGCAGGTAACTCTGATCTTCTCCTCAGGAGAACAAATGGAGCTGGGACAACAAGAGGTCAGGTCTCCTGGTGGCAGTACAATGGTCAGACCTGCCCTCCCTGGCACCTAGCAGGATGGAAGTTCAGGGCCAGGCATGCCCTTAGTGGGCATGCTTCTTGTGCCCTGCCCCAAGAAAATGGGTAGACTGGGGAACTCTGGCCCCTCAGTTAGTAGCGGGCAAGACTAATGGTCCAACTGGAGAGTCCGACACACTTTTGGCCCCTGCAAGTACATATGTTGGAGAAGCTGGATTATATGAAAAAGAACCCAGCATCAGGATTAGAGGAAGGCTCATTAACAACCTGTGATATGCAGATAAGAAAACTTTGCTTGCTGAAAGCAATTAGGACTTGAAACACTTACTAATGCAGATCAAAGACTACAGCCTTCAGTATGGATTACACCTCAACATAAAAGAAAACAAAAATCCTCACAACTGGACCAATAAGCAACATCATGATAAACGGAGAAAAGATTGAAGTTGTTACAGATTTCATTTTACTTGGATCCACAATCAACACCCATAGAAGTAACAATCAAGAAATCAAATGATGTATTGCATTGGACAAATCTGTTGAAACAGACCTTCTAAAGTGTTGAAAAGCAAATATGTCGCTTTGAGGGCTAAGGTGCTCCTGATGCAAAGCCATAATATTTTCAATTGCCTCATATGCATACAAAAGCTGGACAATGAATAAGGAAGACCATAGAAGAATTGATGCCTTTGAATTATGGTGTTGGCAAAGAATATTGAATAAACCATGGACTGCTGGAAGAATGAACAAGTCTGTCTTGGAAGAAGTATAGCCACAGTGCTCCTTGGAATGGAGAATGGCGAGACTTCATCTCGCATACTTTGGACATGTTATCAGGAGGAACCAGTCCCTGGAGAAGGACATTATGCTTGGTAAGGTGTAGCGTCATCCAAAAAGAGGAAGACCCTCAACGAGATGGATTGACACTGGGTGCAACAATGAGCTCAAAATCAGCTACAATTGTGAGGATGGTGTAGGACTGAGCAGTGTTTTATTCTATTGTATATAGGGTCGCTATGAGTGGGAACCAGCTCAACAGCACCTAGCAACAACAAAGCATGTCAGAGCTTGTATCAGAACCTCATTTCTCCCTATGGTGGAATTATATGCATAAATCATTTTTTAAAGTGCGTGACCAAACCTATGCACAGATCATAAAAATGCTACAAAGTGCACCAATAACCAGTTGCTGTCAAGTCATTTCTGACTCATGGTGACTCCACGTGTGTCAGAGTAGAACCCTGCTCTATAAGGTTTCCAATGGCGGATTTTTGGGAAGCAGATTGTCAGGCCATTCTTCCTAGTTTACCTTAGCCTGGAAGCTCTGCTGAAACTTGTTCAGCATCATAGCAACATGCAAGCCTCCTCTGACAGACGGGTCATGTGGCTGTGCAAGAATCAACCCGGGTCTCCTGCATGGAAAGCAAAAATTCTACTACTGAACCACCACTGTTTCCATAGAATTTTTTATATAAAGTTTGTCTAATTTTAGTCAATTATAAAAATTCAGGGTGGGAAGGGCCTTAGATTTTTAGCTGAGAACCAGGAAAGGGCAGGGAACAAACTTTTTACGTAATGAGCCAGATAGTAAATATTTTAAGCTTTGCAGGCTACATGCTATCTCTGTTGCATATTCTTGTTTGTTTTTGTTTTTAAAACAACCCTTTTAAATGCAAAAAAAAAAAAATGTAGCTCTCCAGTGGAATTTGGCTCAGGATTATTAATTTGCCACTGCATTTTAAGCCAAAAAACAAACAAACAAACCTAATTTTGACTATTGCCGTCAATTCGATTCTCACTCATGGTGACCGTTTAAGTGTTACAGAGGAGATCAGTTCATAAGGTTTACTTTGCTGTAATCTTTATGAAAGCTTTTCACCATGCCTGTCTTCCACAGATTGGCTTGGTGGTTTCAAACCACCCATCTTTAGGCTAGCAGGTAATCACAAACTACTACAGACTCCTACATTTTAAACTAATGCTTCTTTTCTCAATCTTTAGTGTGGCTGTGCACCAGTCACCTGGAGGGCTTGTTAAAACCTGGCTCCTCGGCCCCACCCCTAGTTTCTGATTCAGTTAATCTGGGCTGGGGTCTGATAATTTGTGTTTCTAACAAGTTCCCAGGAGATATTGTTGATTTGACACATATATATATATATATATATATATATATATATATATATAAAGACTTTTTATATAGACATATATTTAAGAAAACTTTATCCGTAATCATATTGGGTTGTTAACAATTTTCATTGCAACTTAAGGCTAATTTTTTTAACAATTTCTATTCCAACTTTACTAGTAGCACCCAAGTGTGCTACTATTATTCAACAATGTTAAGTTAGGAAGACATTCTAGAGCAATAGGGACACATTTGTTCTCCAGGGTCTATCGTAGTACAGGCAGTCCCTGGATTACAAACGAGATCATTTCCTAAGTGTGCTTTATAAATCGAATTTGTAGGTAAGTTGGAACTGGTGCATATGGTTCTTATTTAGCCTTACTTTAGTGCAAAGAACAGTTCAAAGTTTTTTGATGTATAAAAGCTACTCATGCAGCAAGTGAAGGTGATTGTGATGAAGAATTTATTGTGAGTAGGGGTTGGTTCAATTGTTTCAGAATGAGGGCAAATTTACACAGCATTAAAGAGCAAGTGTGAGTTGTCTGTAAATTGGATGTTCATAACTTGGAGACTGCCTGTAATTTTTCTGTATAACATTTACATATTATGTGGACTGTCATATAAATTCATCTGCTTCTGAGATACGAACTATTCTACCCTAAGGTCCCTGAGTGGTACAGTTTGCACTTGGCTGGTAACCAAAAGGTTATTGGTTTGAACCTACCCACTGGCAGAAGAAACAGGCCTGGCAATCTGTAAGGATTACAGCCAAGAAAACCATATTGAGAAGTTCTTCTCTGTTACACATGGGGTCTCCTAAGTCACAAATCAACAGCAGAAACAAAATAAAAAGTATACTATTCTGCCCAGACAACAACCAACTATTCTGCCCTGTCACCTTTTATCCAAAAACAAGAAAGAGTTCCTTGAATTCTATATGTCCGTCTCCAAATCTACATAATTCACCCCACATTGTGGGTAGGTTGAAGGATTGCTGTGACTTATTTTCCGTGCCTGAATTTTGGTAACAAAGAAAAAAAAATTCCACAGTTTTGAATTCTCATTTTACACATGTGCACACACACATACACAAGAAATGTATAAAGAAAAATGTATTTAGAATACCAGTTTTTTTTGTTTTTTTTTTTTCCTATGTGGTACATGTGATTTTCCTAGTAAAATTGCAAGAGCACTTGGGATTCAAAAGCAGAAAATTATTTAAAGTAATGTTGGTGGTCTTAAACTATAACCTGTTGCTGTTGAGTTGATTCCAACTCATAGCGACCCTACAGGACAGGGTAGAACTGCCCCATAGAGTTTCCATGGAGCGCCTATCGGATTTGAAGTGCTGACCTTTTGGTTAGCAGCCGTAGCACTTAACCACTATGCCACCAGGGTTTCCTTAAATTATAGAATTTTCTAAAATGGTAACCCCTTCCACTCCCCAACACCCCCCCCCACCACCACAAGCCTGGTCAATTCTATATAATTTGGTATCAGACTTTAAAACTTACAAAATTTTACCACTTATAACTTTTGCGAAATTGAAAGAAAAAGAGGAGCATAAAGAGAATATGGAAGTGCCAACTAGTTTTATTTGTGTTGGAAAATACTGTAAAATTGAATTTATATGAAAAATACTGCTGCCTGGATCCTTTCCCAGAGATTCTAATTTAAACTATATCTGAAGTATCTGGGCATTGATATCTTTAAACACTTGTCAGGTGATTCTAAAGTGCAGTAAAGTTTGAAAATCACTGTTGTAGGCCATGGAGGCTGGTATAATGGAAATGTTGGAATGAATCTATTATGTGCAAACTACTCAGGCACACTCTAACCGACATCTTCCTCCCTTCTCCCACCCCATTCAGTACTCCCTCCTGGTGGAGGACACCCCCTCACCCAAGACATTAAGAGCACTTTACCAGCAACCTTGGAAAACGATCAAGTAGCTGGAGATGAGTGGACAAGACTGCAATAGGGATAATAAGAGTCCTGGAGTGCTGAAGACTGGGGTGGTGTTTAACTTCCAAAGACAAACCCATTGCAGTCTGACTCATAGTGGCCCTATAGGACAGAGTAGAACTTCCCCATAGGGTTTCCAAGGCTATAATCTGTACAGAAGCAGACTGCCACATTTTTCTCCTGTGGAGCATCTTGTGGGTTCCAACCACCAGCCTTTCAGTTAGCAGCTGAATGCTTAAGTGCTGAGCCACCAGGGCTCCTTCCAAAGACAAAAGTAAACAAACCAAACCCACAGCCAGATCGATTCTGACTCATAGTGACCCTACAGAACAGAGTAGAACTGCCCCATAGGGTTTCCAAGGCCCTAATCTGTACAGAAGCAGACTACCACATCTTTCTCCAGTGGAGTGGCTGGTGGGTTCAAATCGCAGACTTTTCAGTTAGCAGCTGAGCCCTTTAACCACTGCGCAACCAAGACTCCCTTCCAAAGACAAAAAAAAAAAAAAAAAACCAAACCCATCAAGTCAATTCCAACTCGTAGCGACCCTGTAGGACAAAGTAGAACTGCTCCATGTGGTTTCCAAGGAGTGCCTGGTGGATTCAAACTGTCGACTTTTTGGTTGGCAGCCATAGCTCTAAACCACTACGCCACCAGGGTTTCCTTCTAAAGACAAGGTGGGCATAATTATCATCACAAGCCACATGCCTGGAATGGTAATCAGAGTATTTTGGCCCACAGGAGTTTGTGATACTGGGTAATTGGTTACTAGCTCGCCAGGAATGAAATAGGTGGGATTGTTGATTTGAAATAACCTTTGACATATCCAGGAGCAGGCTGGTGAATGTTTAACAACCAATTCCCTGGGGGCCGGCAAACGCCTAATTTGTAACATTTGGGGATTTGGTTTCTGATTTAGCAGGTCTGAGGTGGGGCTGGAAACCCTGGTGGCATAGTGGTTAAGAGCTACAGCTGCTAACCAATAAAGGTCCACAGTTCAAGTCCACCAGCAGCTCCTTGGAAATCCTATGGGGCAGTTCTACCCTGTCTTGCAGGGTCACTATGAGTCAGAATCAACTGATGGCAATGGGTTTGGTTTTTCTAGGGGAGGTGTGAAGCCAGACCTAAACATACCGAATACAATAAGATGGTCATTTACATACGGTGTTAGTGGTGGAAGCCCTCCCCTTGATTATGTAAATTAATCAAAGTCAAATATATGCAGCCCAAGGGACCTTTCTGTTGTCCAAGCCACTTGAAGCAATGCCAGTGACCTTCTATGGCCCATTTCTAACAAATCCCCAGGTGATGCTGATGCTGCTGGTCCAGGTAATCTGTTTTGAGAGCCGCTGGTATAGTACCTGGAAATTTGCAAGTAGTGGATAAATGGCGATTGTTATGAAATTATGACACTGAATTTTCCAGTGTCATTTTGAAAGAGTTCTCACCTATAGACTCAGTGTTCATTTAGGCATGATGGCATGATGGCTAGAGCACAGGCTTTGCAGTGCGATTGTCAGATTCAAACCCTGGCTCTAACCTTTACTAGCTGTGCAACCTTGGGAGCATTACTTACCCTCTCTGTGCCTCTGCTTTCCCATTTGTAAGATGGGGACTAAAATTTTTGCCTGCCTTATACAGCAGTTGAGATAACTAAATAAGTTAATGCAAGCAAAGACTTAGAACAGTTCTTGGCACAGTGTAAGTCTCAATACATAGTATCTATTACTATTTGCTTTATTCAACATCTAAACTAGTCTATGCCAAGAAATTTGAAAGACAGCTACCTGGCCAACTGACTGGGAGAAATCCATACTTATGTCTATTCCAAAGAAAGGTAATCCAACCAATTGTGGACATTATCGAACAATATCATTAATATCACACACGAGTAAAATTTTGTTGAAGATCATTTAAAAGTGGCTGCAGTGGTATATCAACAGGGAACTGCCAGAAATTCAGGCCAGATTCAGAAGAGGACGTGGAACCAGGGATATCATTGCTGATGTCTGATGGATCCTGGCTGAAAGCAGAGAATACCAGAAAGATGTTTATCTCTGTTTTATTGACTATGCAAAGGCATTCAACTGTGTGGATCATAACAAATTATGGATAACATCACGAAGAATGGAAATTCCGTAATACTTAATTGTGCTCATGAGGAACCTGTACATAGACTAAGAGGCATTCATTAGAACAGAACAAGGGGATACTGAGTGGTTTAAAATCAGAAAAGGCGCGCGTCAGGGTGTCTTTCACAATACTTATTCAATGTGTATACTGAGCAAATAATATGAGAAGTTGGGCTATATGAAGAAGAATGCAGCATCAGGATTGGAAGAAGACTCATTAACAATCTGCTTTATGAAGATGACAACCTTGCTTGCTGTAAGTGAAGAGGACTTGAAGCACTTACTGATGAAGATCAAAGACTACAGCCTTTAGTATGAATTACACCTTAACATCAAGAAAACAAAAATCCTCACAACCTGACCAATAAGCAACATCAAGCTAAATGGAGAAACGAATGACGTTGTCAAGGATTTCATTTTACTTGGATCCACAATCAATGCCCATGGAAGCAGCAGTCAAGAAATCAAATGATGTATTTCAATGGGCAAATCTGCTGCAAAAGACCTCTTTAAAGTGTTGATAAGCAAAGATGTCACTATGAGGACTAAGGTGCACCTAACCCAAGCTATGGTGTTTTCAGTTGCCTCATATGTATGGGAAAACTGGACAATGAATAAGGAAGACCAAGGAAGAATTGATGCCCTTGAATTACAGTGTTGGCAAAGAATATTGAATATACTGTGGACTGCCAGAAGAATGAACAAATCTATTTTGTAAGAAGTATAGCCGGAATGCTCCTTGGAAGCGACAATGGTGAGACTTCATCTCACATTCTTTGGACACATTGTCAGGAGGAACCAGTCCCTGGATAAGGACATCATGCTCGGTAAAGTAGAGGGTGAGTGAAAAGAGGAGGACCCTCAGTGAGATAGATTGACACAGTGGTCAATGGGCTCAAGCATAACAACGATTATGAGGGTGGCGCAGAACTGGGCAGTGTTTCGTTCTGTTGTACGCAGGGTGACTATGAGTTGGAAATGACTCGACGGCACCTAACAACATAACAACACATATATGGAACTCTCACATTTGTGTAAGAAGGTTTGATTCAAAGAAGAATAAGTTCTCTGCAATCCACACACAAATGGGAGAGCGTGAAATACCCCTGTGAGTATGTAGTGGGGGAGGATTGAAATTGGAAATGCTAATGTGAATTCATCACTGCTAAATGTATATGTGTATGTGCACTTGTATACATGTATGTGTGTTTGCATTCACACATATGTTCATATATGTGTACATATATACCTAAGTGTGGTGTAATGGATTGCTTTTGTGTAGCCTTTCTCGCCATGGTCTTATAACTCCTACCCAAGTGATGGGGTGGGACCATGCAAATAAGGTAATTGTGGCCCACCAAGAGGACTGGTCAGTTTTACCATCTCACTAGGCTTAGGAAGAGAATCAATTCCAGAGCAAAGAGAGGATACTACGACCAAGGAAGAACAGCCAGGAGCAGAGAGTGTGTCCTTTGGACCAGGGATCCCTGTGCTGAGAAGATCCTAGAACCAGGAGTGTCTTAGTCATCTAGTTCTGCTGTAAAAGAAATACCACAAGTGAATGGTTTTAACAAAGAGAAGTTTATTTCCTTACAGTAAAGTAGGCTAAAAGTCCAAATTGATGGTGTCAGCTCCAGGGGAAGATTTTCTCTCTCTGTTGGCCTTCTCATCAATGTTCCCCTGGACTAGGAGCTTCTCTGCGCAGGGACCCCGTGTCCAAAGGACACGCTCTGCTCCTGGCACTGCTTTCTTGGTGGTATGAGGTCCTCCTGTCTCTCTGCTCACTTCTCTCTTTTATATCTCCAGAGACTGCCTCAGGACACAATCCAATCCTGTAGACTGAGTCCTGCCTTACTAACACAACTGCCACCCATTCTCCCTCATTAACATCATAGAGACAGGATTTACAACACACAGGAAAATCATACAATACTGGGAATCATGGCCCAGCCAAATTGATACACACATTTTTTGGGGGACATAATTCAATCCGTGACAAGGAGACAGAGAGCTTAAGAAGTGGTGGCAGAGAAATGATGGCAGGAGATGGCATGGTGGGCTTCCCAACCCACGGCACGAGAAAGTTGAGTGCTTTTGGGCAGGAGCCTTGCTGGCAGAGTAGGGTGCCTTTGGGCACTTATCGGCAGAACTAAAAGAGCTTTGCAACACTTGACTGAGCAGGACAGAGACTGAGGACCAGAGAGATATGCCTGCAAACACAGCTGAGAAAAGACTGTCCTGGAGGAAGAACTGTATCTTGCGCATTCTGAACATGTTGCTTCCCTAATAAACCCCATAATCATGAGTATTATCTGTGAGTTCTGTGTGGCCATTGCAATGAATTATCGAATCCAGCAGAGGAGTAGAGAATGTCATGGGAGGGATGGTTGGTGTCAGAATTGGTAAAGATGGTGGAGAGAGGAGGCATGTGTGACCTCCACCTCATAGGAATCAGCCTTTGCCTTTGATTTTGATTCTCCTTCCCCCCTTGTGAAGTTAGAGCAGGTCAGACACCGCTTCCTCTCCATTTTTACAATATGTTTCCCAGTTTTGTCCTCTGAAAGGGCCAAGAAGCAAGGATACCTCAGCAGCAATGAGCAAACCTAGATCTTTGTCTCTAATTCCATTCCACATTAAAAAGAGAAAGGGCATGGAAAAAATGGTTGATTCTAGAGCTGGGGTTGGGTAGGTTCAAGATTAGCCTGCAACATCTTATTATGTCAGGAAGTAAAGAAGTGATCAAAAATATGATGGGCATGTCACAAGGATACAGGAGCCAGCATGAAGGGCCAAATCTGAGACAATTTGAACATCACATTGAGTACAGCAGTGAGGAACAAACCATTGGAAAAAATAAGATCTCATGAGTCCATACCAACAATAAATAGATAAATAAATCAATGGGGGAAAAGGGAGGGCTCTTACTTATAGTAAAATACTGAGAACTGCCTGGTAACTGTGCAAGGAGTTCTAGAGATGGAAAGATTGGATCAGATAAGAATCATCAATGAATGCTACATCTAGGGGGAAATTTAGATGAGAAGCAAGATAGTTGCATGATCTTGAATGTCTCCTTGTTATTGATAGCCAATGTTGAGTAGGCTCTGACTCACGGTGATTCCCATGTACAGAGAACAAAACATTGTTCAGTCCTGTGCTGTCTTCGCAATCATTGGTATGCTTCAGTCAGAGACAGACAGAAACAAGCAAATGTTGAAGAAAATGGAGTAAAATGTTAACAATATATATATGGGTGTTTCTCGTACTATTTAAGTTTTGCAATTTTGCTATAAGTTTAAAATTATTTCTAAATAAAAAGTTAAAAAAAACAAGCAAGTGCACTCTCAGAGAATGTGGAGCAGAGATAGGAATACAAATATGTTTCTCAAGTTACTCATTCACTCATTAATTCATTCATACACTCATCCCACTGACTGGATGGAGCATTTTCCCAGGGGCTGGGATTCAACAATAAAGGAAAAAATGCCTTTGTCCTCATGGAGCATATTTCAAGATGAATAACAACATGGTGTAATCAAATAAATTTAAGAGTTCAGGGCAGTGGTAAATTTAATGAAGTAAATTAAAGTCTGGCCTGGATGAGAGTGATGGCAGGTGGTGGGTGGTTGTTCAGAGAACCAGCGAAAGCTCAGAGTTACCTAAACACTCAAGTAAATTGTCCCTTAAATTAGGAAACATCAGCCTAAAACTGTGTTGTATTGTCTGAGTCTTTTGGGGTCCTGAGCTCCTTTGAGACTGTGATGAAACACGTGTACCTTCTCCCCAGAAGAATGCAAGCATACATAAAAGCCACTACGCTCTGTTGGACTTTTCAGACCCTCTTGGAAGTTCCACACCCAAATCCAAATTAAGAATCCCTCTAACTGTTTTCAAGGTCTCCAGGTTGTGCAAGGGGTTTGTGATTGGCTGCTAACCTGAAGGTTGGCGGTTTGAACCCACCCAGTGGCACCATGGAAGAAAGTCCTGGTGAACTGCTTCTGTAAAGATGACAGTCAAGAAAACCATACGGACAGTTTACTCTGTAACACATGGGGTCGCCATGAGTTGAAATCAACTCTACAGCAACAGGTTTTTGTTTGTTTTGTTTTCGTAATTTTGTTCACACTTTTAATGAGGGCAGGGGAAATTTTGGTGGCTTTCTCTGGAGAAGTGGAAGAGGACTTTTATTAGGAAGTAGTGGTTCAAGTTAAGATGGTAGTAGGACAGGGATATCTGCCTCCCAACAGCTGGGAATGGACTCTGATGAACAGGAAAGCGGGCCAGGTCAGGTGTGGAAAGAATCTGGCAGTGTGGGTGGTACCAGACTTGCAGGCAGCAGTCTCATCAGTCAAATCCTTCGATCTGCCTCTTAGTCTGGCGTTACGAGAAGCTTTATAGCTGAAGGAGTTCTGGTAACACAATGGTTAAGAGCTCAGCTGCTAACCAAAGGTTGGTAGTTTTAACCCACCAGCAGCTCTGCAGGAGAAAAGACCAGGTGATCTGCTCCCTAAAAGATTACAACCTAGGAAGCTCTACTGGGCAGTATTCCTCTGTCCTATAGGGTCACTATGAGTCAGAATTGATTTCACAGCACCCATCAACAACATGTAGTTGAAAAGATGCAAGAAAAGGAGAAAGTCTAGCTACTAACGTTTGAGTTCCTTTATTGCAAGGACCGTTCCTTTCTTTTTAACTTTTTTAATTATTATTACTGAGGTGAAATTTACATAATGTAAAATTACTGTTTCAAAGTAAACAAATTAGTGGCATTTAGTACACTCATAAGGTTGTACAAACACCGCTTCTTGTTGTTAGCTGCCAGGTGATCCCATGCGGAAGGGAACAAAATGCTGCTTGGTCCTGCACCACACCCATGACTGGTTGTGGATCGGATCATTGTGATCCTTAGGATTTTCACTGGTTGATTTTTGAGAATTAGATCACCAGGCTTTTCTTCTAGTCTGTCTTAGTCTGGAAGCTCTGCTGAAACCTATTCAACAGCATAGCAACAGGTGAGCCTCCACTGACAGACAGATGGTGACTACTAATGAGGTGCCTTGCCCAGAGGTTCAGGTCTCCCACGTGGAAGGTGAGAACTCTAGTACTGAGCTGCCAATGTCCCTCACCACCTTTATCTACTTCTAAAACATTTTATCCATAACATGTGTTAAAAACACATGGGTACAGAAAACTCGACCTCTTTAAAGTGTTGAAAAGCAAAGATGGCACTCTGAGGACTAAGGTTCACCTGACCTAAGCCATGATATTTTCAATTGCCTCATATGCACACAAAAGGTGGACAATGAATACGGAAGACTGAAGAAGAACTGATGCCTTTGAATTATGATGCTGGCAAAGAATAATGAATATATCATGGACTGTCAGAAGAACCAACAAATCTGTCTTGGAGGAAGTACAGCCAGGAATGCTTCTTAGAACTGAGGATGACTAGACTTTATCTCATATACTTTGACATGTTATCAGGAAGGATTATCCCTGGAGAAGGACATCATGCTGCGTAAAGTAGAGGGTCAGTGAAAGAGAGGAAGACCCTCATTGAGATGGATTGACACAGTGGCTGCAACAATGGGCTCAAGCATAACAATGATTGTGAGGATGGTGCCGGAACAGAATGTGTTTTGTTCTGTTGTACATAGGGTTGCTATGAGTCAAAACCTACTCGACCACACCTAACAACAGAAAACCTTGTACTTATTAAGGAATAACTGTCCATTCCTCCCTTTCCCTTGCTTCTGGAAGACATCAATCTGTAGTCTGTTTCTATGGATTTACCTACTCTGGATATTCAATATATATAGAATCATATGCTATGTCAACTTTTGTATCTGGCTTCTTTCACTTAGCATGATATTTTTGAGGTTCATCCATGTTGTAGCTAGGTTTCAGTATCAGAATTTTATTTCTCTTTATGGCGGAATAATATTCCATTGTATGTATATGCCACAATTTGTTTATCCATTCATCCATTGATGGACATTTGGGTTGTTGTTCCCTTTTGACTATTGTAATAGTGTTGCTAAAGGGTCCTTGGTGGTGCAATGGTTAAGCTCTCGGCTGCTAACCGAAAGGTCGGCAGTTTGGACCTACCAGTGACTCCGTGGGAGAATGAATCTGGTGATCTGCATCCATAAAGATAAGAGTCTAGGGAACCCTATGGGGCAGTTCTATTCTGCCATATAAGTTCACTAGGAGTTAGAAGCAACTTGATGGCACACAGCAACAACGATAGTGTTGCATCTGCAAAGTCTGTTTTACTGTGTAACATAACATAACCATGGGATTAACACTAGGGGTCAAAGATCTTGGAGTCCAAAATTGTGCCTATTGAGGTGAGGTATAGCGATCCATATTTCTATAAACATCACAAAATATCAAGGACCCCACTAGGAGAGATAATGTTAGAATAAACTTCTTTTAGATCAAGAAAGGATATGATAATCAGAAACAGTTACTTTTCATTTAAGATTTCTGTACCAGAAAAAAAAAGTAGCTTAAAAGCACCAAAAAATCTGAATTATAGTAAGAAATTACTAAAATGAGACCAGGATGTGGATCCAGAGAGATAAGTCAGGTTTTACCTTTGAGGAGGTCTAGAAGAGGCAGCTGAGAGGTTTTAGGGATCCACAGGCTCAAAGTCAGAGTCAGATTCAGGGACTCCCTCTTTTGGGCTGGGCCCCCAAAGGAATGCATCTTAGGAATAGAGGAGAACTGGGTGCAAATCTGAGGCCCTGAGTGGTACAAACACTTAACGAGCTTGCCTGTTAATCAAAATGTTGGAGGTTAGAGTCCATCTAGAGGCACCTTGAAAGAAAACCCTGGCAATCTACTTCTGGAAAAATCAGCCACTGTCACTGACTGAATTGTGTTCCCCCAAAATAAGTGTATCAGTTTAGCTAGGCCATGATTCACAGTATTGTGTGATTTTTCATCATTTTGTCATCTGATGTGATTTTCCTATGTGTTATAAATCCTATCTCTATGATGTTAATAAGGTGGGATAGGCAGCAGTTATGTTAATGAGGCAGGACTCAATCTATAAGATTAGGTTGTGTTTTAAGCCAATCTCTTTTGAGATATAAAAGAGACGAGCAGAGAGACATGGGGACGTCATACCACCAAGAAAGTAGAGCCAGGAGCGTGCCTTCTTTGGACCTGGGGGTCCCTGCACTGAGAAGTTACTAGAGCAGGGGAAGATTGATGACAATGACCTTCCCCCGGAGTCAACAGACAAAGGCTTCCCTTGGAGCTGGCACCTTGAATTTGGACTTCTAGCCTCCTAGACTGTGAGAGAAAAAATTTCTCTTTGTGGAAGCCATCCACTTGTGATATTTCTGTTGTAGCGGCACTAGATCATTAAGATAGCCACTGAAAACCCTATTGAGCACAATTCTACTCTGACACATAAGGGTCGCTATGAATCAGAGTTCACTTGAAGGCAACTGGTTTTTTTGAAACAAACTAGCCACTGCATGGATTGCTGCCATATTTCCCACCACCTGCAGGGCCCAAAAAAAGCTTGTCTATCACCGTATACTACTGTCAGATGAAGAAGACTTTAATGCAAAAACGTTCCCAAAGATAACAAAGGTAACCTCATTAAGATAAAAGATTCAACACACCAGGAAGATGTAACAATTCTGAATTTGCACTCACTTAATGGTACATTGATTGAACTACAAGGAGAAATAGACAAATTCCAAATCATACTGAGTGATTTTAACACATATTGCTCCACAACTGATACAAGAAGCAGATAAAAATTAGTAAAACTAAACAAGATTTGAAGATGATTAACAAACATGCCAGAAATCAGCTGGTGAAAACCCTAAGGATCACAGTGGTCCAGTCTGTAACCAATCTCAGGGATGGTACAGGACCAGGCAGCATTTCATTCCATTGTGCATGGGGTGCCATGAGTAGGGGCCTGACATGATAGCAGATAACAAGAACAACAAACAAACTTGACCTATTGGACATATATAGAACAATCCACCCAATAATCATAGGATACACATTTATTTTCCAATGCAAACAGAAACTTTACTGTGTTTGACCGCATATACAGCATAAGGCCACCCAGATATCTGTCAGTTTCTCATACTGTGGGGGCTTGCGTGTTGCTGTGATCAGCAAAACATTGTCTGATATAGTGCTGGAAGATGAGCCCCTCAGTTTGGAAAGCACTCAAAAGATGACTGGGGAAGAGCTGCCTCCTGAAAGTAGAGTTGACCTTAATGACATGGATGGAGTCAAGTTTTATGGACCTTCATTTGCTGACGTGTCATGACTCAAAATGAGAAGAAACAGCTGCAAACATCCATTAATAACTGGAACGTGGAATGTATGAAGAATGAATCTAGGAAAATTGGAAATCGTCAAAAATGAAATGGAGCACATAAACATCGATATCCTAGGCATTAGTGAGCTGAAATGGACCGGTATTGGCCATTTTGAATCAATCATATTGTCTACTATGCCAGAAATGACAACTTGAAGAGGAATGGTGTTGCATTCATTGTCAAAACGAACATTTCAAGATCTATCCTGAAGTGCAATGCTGTCATTGATAGGATACTATCATACATCTACAAGGATAACCAGTTAATACAACTGTTGTTGAAATTTACACAGCAACCACTAAGGTCAAAGATGAAGAAATTGAAGATTTTTACCAGCTTCTGCAGTCTGAAGTTGATCAAACATGCAATCAGAATGCATTGATCATGACTGGTGATGGGAATCTGGAAGTTGGAAACAAAAAAGGATTGGTAGTTGGAAAATACGGCCTTGGAGATAGAAACAATGCCAGAGATTGCATGATAGAATTTTGAAAGACCAATGACTTCTTTATTGCAAATACCTTTTTTCACCAACATAAATGGTGACTATACACATGGGCCTCACCAGATGGAATACACAGGAATCAAAATGACTACATCTATGGAAAGAGAAGATATAAATCTCAGTACCATCAGTCAGAACAAGGCCAGGGGCTGACTGCGGAACAGACTATCAATTGCTCATATGCAAGTTCAAGTTGAAACTGAAGAAAATTAGAACAAGTCCATGAGAGCCAAAGTATGACCTTGAGTATATCACACCTGAATTTAGAGACCATCTCAAGAACAGATTTGACGCGTTGAACACTGATGACCAAAACCAGAAGAGTTGTGGAATGACATCAAGGGCATCATGCATGAAGAAAGCAAGAGGTCATTAAAAAGACAGAAAAGAAAGAAAATACCAAAATGGATGTCAGAAGAGACTGTAAAACTTGCTCTTGAATGTCAAACAGCTAAAGCAGAAGGAAGAAATGATGAAGCAAAAGAACTGAACAGAAGATATCAAAGGTCAGCTTGAGAAGACAAAGTAAAGTATTATAACAACATGCGCAAAGAGCTGGAGATAGAAAACCAAAAGGGAAGAACATGTTTGGTATTTCTCAAGCTGAAAGAACTGAAGAAAAAATTCAAGCTTCGAATTGCAATAGTGAAGGATTCTAAGGGGAAAATATTAAAAGCTGCAGGAAGCATCAAAAGAAGGTGGAAGGAATACACAGAGTTATTATATCAAAAAGAAGTGGTCGAAGTTCATCCATTTCAAGAGGTAGCATATGATTAGGAGCCTATGGTACTGAAGGAAGAAGTCCAAGCTGCAATGAAGGTAAGGCTCCAGGAATTGATGGAATATCAATTGAGATGTTTCAACAAATGGATGTAGCACTGGAAGTGCTCACTCATCTATGCCAAGAAACTTGGAAGACAACTACCTGGCCAACCAACTGGAAGAGATCCACATTCATGCCTATTTCCAAGAAAGGTGATCCAACTGAATGCAGAAATTAACAAATAATATCATTAATATTACACGAAAGTAAAATTTTGCTGAATATCATTCAAAAGCGCCTGCAGCAGTATGTCGACAGGGAACTGCCAGAAATTCAGGCGGGATTCAGAAGTGGACGTGGAACTGGGGATTTCATGGCTAATATCAGAGGGATCCTGGCTGAAAGCATAGAATACCAGAAAGATGTTTACCTGTGTTTGATTGACTATGCAAAGACATTCAACTGTGTGGATTATAACAAATTATGGATAACATTGAGAAGAATAGCAATTCAGGAACACTTAATTGTGCTCATGAGGAAACTGTCCATAGATCAAGAGGCAGTTGTTGGGACAGAACAAGGGGATACTGCATGGTTTAAGTCGGTAAATGTTTGTGTCAGTGCTGCATCCTTTCACCATACCTATTCAATGTGTATGTTGAGCAAATAATCTGAGAAGCTGGACTCTATGAAGAAGAATGCGGCGTCAGCTTTGGAGGAAGACTCATTAACATTCTGTGTTATGCAGATTAACACCACCTTGCTTGCTGAAAGTGAAGAGGACTTGAAGCACTTACTGATGAAGATCAAAGACTACAGCCTTCAGTATGGGTTACACCTCAACATCAAGAAAACAAAAATCCTCACAACTGGACCAATAAGCAATATCGCGATAAACAGAGAAAAGATTGACGTTGTCAAGGATTGCATTTTACTTGGATCCACAATCAACACTCATGGAAGCAGCAGTCCAGAAATCAAAAGAAGAATTACATTGGGGAAATCTTCTGCAAAAGGCCTCTTTAAAGTACTGAAAAGCAAAGATGTCACCTTGAAGACTAAGGTTCGTCTGACCCAAGCCATGGTATTTTCAATCCCATCATAGGCATGCAAAAGCTGGACAAAGAATAAGGAAGACCAAAGAAGAATTGAGGCCTGTGAATTGTGGTGTTGGCAAAGAATATTGACTATACTATGGACTGCCAAAAGAAAGAACAAATCTGTCTTGGAAGAAGTGCAACCAGAATGCTCCTTAGAAGCAAGAATGGCGAGAGTATGTCTTACATACATTGGACATGTTGTCAGGAGATATCAGTCCCTGGAGAAGGACATCAAGCTTGGTAAAGCAGAGTGTCAGCAAAAAAGAGGAAGTCACTCAAAGAGATGGATTGACACAGTGGCTGCAACAATGGGCTCAAGCATAACAATGATTGCGAGCAGGACGCAGGACTGGGCAATGTTTCGTTCTCTGGTACATAAAGTCACTGTGAGTTGGAATTGACTCGATGGCACCTAACAACAAAAACAACAACAGCATAAGGCAAGTGTCAATAAGTTTTAAAGAATTAAAATCATACAGACTATGTTCTCTGACCACAATGCAACTATGCTAAAATCAATAACAAAAGGATGAAAAGAGATCCTTCATATATTTGGATATTAAGAAGTACACCTGTATAAAACCCCTGTGGGTTAATAGGAACCCTGGTAGTGCAATGGTTGAGAGTTCAGCTGCTAACCAAAAGGTCGGCAGTTCAAATCCACTAGCCGCTCCTTGGAAACCCTCTGGGGAAGTTCTACTCTGTCCTACATTGTCGCTGTGAATTGAAATTGACTCAATGGCAAGAGGTCGAGTGAGTTAATAAGAAATCCCAAATGGCCTCATTCAAATACATTTCTCTGTATAGATGCTAGCAGAAATGAGGACAAAGTAAAGAGGAAAATGAGCATAACTCAAAGAGGAGAGGGTGAAGTCAGGGTTGGTTTAATCAGTATATTAATGTGGAAGCAAACTGCAAGTTCACTAACATGACAATTGCACACCTGAATTATTCATCTACTTTTAAAAAATTAATTAAAATAATTCATTTTTAGAGCTGTTTTAGGCTTACAGAAAAATTGAGGAGAAAGTATAGAGCGCTCCTCCATATCACCTCTCTCCCTATTTAATTTTACTAGTCCGTGATACAGACAAACTGCTGCATATATACAGTGAAACCCGAGAGAGCTGGAACTCAACGGGGCTGCCTTGTTTTTCTGGGTCTCACAAGTTTTCCATCTTTGACAGGGTGCAGTTTACCACTTGTCTGTTGCTCTTTATTTGTGGAATATATTTGAGTTTTCCTTCTCTGACAAGTTTCCACCTTAAACAAGTTCCAGCTTTCACAGGTTTACTGTATAATATGTTAAATTATCTCAGTTAACATTCCCAATATCACTGTTAAGGATGTAATATGACTCTGCTTATTGTACAGAAGTAGAAACTGAACTCAGAGAGTTAAGTTACTTGATACATGGGTGGTGCAAACAGTTTGTGTCAACTACTAACATAAACATTGGCAGTTTGAACTCACCCAGCAGCACCATGGAGGAAAGCCCTGATGATCGGCTTCCATATAGATTATAGCCAAGAAAATCCTATGGAACAGTTCTACTCTGTAACACATGGAGTCACCATGAGTTGGAATCGACTTGATAGAAACGAGTTTGGTTTTGGTTTTAGTAAGACACAGGAAAGCAGGATTCAACACAAAGATATTTGACTTGATAGCCCACGTAGTAACTACTTTGCTGGAAGAATTGAATTATAGAAGCATAAGTGTCTCCAGCATACTCAGTATTTCATTTCTTTTGACTTGTTCTAGAGCCCCACATGCAAGGCAGATGACACAACCACAAAAAGGAAGGTATTGCAGAGATAAGTTTCCTCAAGGCCCTTTTCATGTCCCTGTTCCTCAGGCTGTAGATAAAGGGGTTCATCATGGGAGTGACTACGGTGTACATCACTGAGGCCACTGCTGCTCTCCTCCTGGAGGACAGAGTAGCTGCAGAGCTAAGGTAGACACCAACACACGTCCCATAGAACAAGGAAACAACAGAGAGGTGAGACCCACAGATGGAAAAAGACTTACACTTGCCACCAGTTGATGGGATTCTCAGGATGGAGGAGACAATTCGAATGTAAGAGAAAATGATCCCAGAGAGAGGACCCACACCCAACAGACTAGTCTCTAAATACACCAGGATGTTATTGATGAGGGTATCAGAACAGGCAAGCTTGAGGATCTGAGCAAGTTCGCAGAAAAATTGAGGGATTTCCAGGTCTGTGCAGAAGGACAGACGCAACACCATCAGACTGTGGAGCAGGGCATTCATGATGCTAATGAACAAAGAGAGTAGAATCAGCAGGCCACAGAGGCAGGGGTTCATGATGACCATGTAATATAGAGGGTGGCAGATGGCCACAAACTGGTCATAGGCCATCACAGTCAGGAGTAAATTGTCCATACATACAAAAACCATGAAAAAAAATACCTGAGTAAGGCAGCCTGTGTAACTGATGGCTTTGTTCTCTGTCTGGATATTCAACAGCATCTTGGGGACTATGGTGGAGGTGAAAGAGATGTCAACAAAGGACAGTATGGAGAGGAAGAAGTACATGGGAGTGTGGAGGTGGGGGTCAGAGATGACAGCCAGGATGATGAGCAGATTCCCAAGCACAGTGACCAGGTACTTGGACAGGAAGAGTCCAAAGAGCAAGGGCTGCAATTCTGGATCCTCAGAGAGGCCCAGGAGGAGGAATCCTGAGACATCTGTGTGGTTTTCTGATGTCATGTTGTTGGTGACTCTGAAGCAAAATGAAACAGACACATTGCATCTTTTTATGCCTTAAATTCTAGTAATATTTAAACAATTCTTTCCCTTAGTTTCCTTTACTCATTCCTTCCTTCACCAAATATTTTCTTGAGTGACTTCCATATATCATATATTTTTCTAGTGTTATAGTTCAAAAATGGAAACATGTCCTGTTTTATTTTTTAGGAACTATCAAGCCTGCACGGTATTTTTACTTCTAGGATTCAATTCTAATAGTCTTAGTACAGCATCAAACCTGGTTCAGAAAAAACCCAACTGTCAAGTCAATTCCAACTCATGGTGATCCTATGTGTGTCCAAGTAGAACTGTGCTCCATAGGGTTTTCAATGGCTGATTTTTTGGCAGTAAATCACCAGGTCATTCTTCTGAAGCATCTCTGGGTAGACCTGAACCTCCAACCTTTCAGTTATGCCATTTGCACCACCTAACCTAATCAATTGCTGTCAAGTCAATTCCAACTTATAGTGACCCTATAGGACAGAGTAGAACTGTCCCGTAGGGTTTCCAAGGCTGTGATCTTTGTGGAAGCTGACCACCACATCTTTCTCCCATGGAGTAGCTGGTGCGTTTGAACCACCAACCTTTCAGTTGGCAGCTGAGCTCTTAACCTCTGAGACACCAGGGCTCCCTTTGCACCACGCAGGGCCTCTCAAAACTGGTTGAATGACCGCATTTTCTCAGAGTATTAATATGTAGTTAGCTCAATAGTATCTGAGTTTGCTCACAATTTCAAACCTCAGGTGTGGCTGGAAATTATAATCTGTTTCTCTGCTGCCTCATTGTGAATAATAAGATCATTAATCCAGTCCTTCAAATAGTCTGTATTTTACTTTTAGATCAAACCTCACCATTGAGGCCTGTCTATTTAGAAAGAATTGCTTCAGCCACTACAATTGCTTTTGTGGAACTGTGATTTTTCATTTGTTATCAGCTACAGTGAGGGACATTGTAGTAAAAGGCCAAATGAATCTCTATTGTGTTTAATGTAGAAATATCAGACACACAGAGGAGATTCCTGTCTGGTCCTAACAAAAAAAAGGGATAGCTGTGCTTTTTTCCGAATAGCGATTTTATTTTCTCTTGTAATTACTTATTTCTTTGGCTGCTAAGAAGCTTAGGGCCATATGTGTGGACCAAGTCTAGAAACTCATAGTCATTTTGCAGTGTATTTCCTTTGACTATGTTTCCTTGGCAGCTGCCTTCTAGAACATGTCCATGTTTCAATGGTTTTGTAATCATCCCCCACTCCCTGCACTCCTGAGTGCATTGGCCCTGTGCATTTTTGCAGAGTGATCTTCCCAAAAGTGCTACTGAGGGCCTAGCACTTCCCTGGGGAGGACCTCAACGGCGTCCTACCCAATAAAACCCAGAGTCCTCACTCTCTCATTCAAGTTCTTCTACCATTTGGCCTCTGCCATTAGTATCTATGGGGTGATGGACCCTCAGCAATTGCCACTTTATAACACTGAAGCTCCACATCATGTTTGAGTCAAGAAATCTGCAAGCATAAACAATTCTAAGAGCTGGTATGCACATAATTATTGAAAATGTCTTGTTTCCCACTTTAACCAAAACGAAACTATTCATCTCAGGATGTGAGTTTTGGAAGGGCACATCACAACAGAATGGGAAGGAAGATGGAATGCATGGAGTTTTGAGAGAGCAGAGGTGTGGAGCCATCATTCTTTTCCTTTGTCCTCTGGCTGAGGGAGAGAGTTGTTTGACTAGCCAATGCTAACATTTAGGCCACTTGACAGGCATATCCTCAAGACAGCTTATGAAGCAAGGGACTCAGAACATTAAATTCATCTGTGTCCTTCAAATGAATAAAACGCTGAGTGCATTAAACAAGAAAAGGTCTCAGTTCTTGAGACATGTTGTTGTTAGGTGCCATCGAATTGGTCCTGAGATAGCAACCCTATGCACCACTGAGGTGAACACTGCCTGGTCCTGTGCCATGCTCACAATGGTTGTTACGCTTGAGCCCATTGTTGAAGCCACTGTGTCAATCCATCTCATTGAGGGTGTTTCTCTTTTTTGCTGACCCTCTGCTTCACCAAGCATGATGTCCTTTTCCAGAGACTGATCCCTCCTGATAGCATGTCCAAAGTACGTAAGATGTAGTCTCGCTATCCTTCTTTCTAAGGAGTATTCTAGTTGTACTTCTTCCAAGACAGATTTGTTAGTTCTTTTGGCAGTCAATGGTATATTTAATATTCTTTGCCAACCCCACAATTCAAAGGCATCAATTATTCTTCAGTCTTCCTTATTCATTGTCCAGCTTTCGCATGCATGTGATGCGATTGAAAATGCCATGGCTTCGGTCAGGTGCACCTTAGTCTTCAAGGTGACATCTTTGCTTTTCAACACTTGAAAGAGGACTTTTGCAGCTTATTTGCCCAGTGCAATGTGTCTTTTGATTTCCTGACTGCTGCTTCCATGAGTGTTGATTGTGGATCCAAGTAAAATGAAATCCTTGACAACTTCAATCTTTTTTCTGTTTATCATGATGTTGCTTATTGATCCAGTTCTGAGGATTATTGTTTTCTTTATGTTGAGGTGTAATCCATACTGAAGGCTGAGGACTTTGATCTTGACTAGTAAGTGCTTCAAGTCCTCTTCACTTTCAGCAAGGAAGGTTGTGTCATCTACATAACACAGGTTGTTAATCAGTCTTCCTCCAATCCTAGTGCCCCATTCTTCTTCATATAGTCCAGCTTCTTGGATTATTTACTCAGCATACATATTGAATAGGCATGGTGAAAAGATGCAACCCTGATGCACATCTTTACTTACTTTAATCCACACAGTATCCCCTTGTTCTGTCCCAACAACTGCCTCTTAATCCGTGTACAGGTTCCTCATGAGCACAATTAAGTGTTCTGGAATTCCCATTCTTCGCAATTTTACCCATAATTTGTTATGATCCACACAATTGAATGCCTTTGCATAGTCAATAAAACACAGGTAAACATCTTTCTGGTATTCTATGCTTTCAGCTATGATCCATCTGACATCAGCAATGATATCCCTGGTTCCACATCCCCTTCTGAATCCAGCCTGAATTTCTGGCAGTTCCCTGTCAACATACTGCTGCAGCCACTTTTGAATGATCTTCAGCAAAATTTTACTTGTGTGTGATATTAATGATATTGTTTGATAATTTCACATTCGGTTGGATCACCTTTCTTGGGAGTAGGCATAAATATGGATCTCTTCCAGCTGGTTGGCCAGGTAGCTGTCTTCCAAGTTTCTTGGCATAGATGAGTGAGTACTTCCAGTGCTGCAACCATTTGTTGAAACATCTCAGTTGATTTTCTGTCAATTCCTGGAGCCTTGTTTTTCACCAATGCCTTCAGTGCAGCTTGGACTTCTTCCTTCAGTACCATCAGTTCCTGATCGTATGCTACCTCTTGAAATGGTTGAACGTCGACCACTTCTTTTTGGTATAATTACGCTGTGTATTCCTTCCACCTTCTTTTGATGCTTCCTGCATCATTTAATATTTTCCCCATAGAATCCTTCAGTATTGCAATTTGAAGCTTGAATTTCTTCTTCAGTTCTTTCAGCTTGAGAAATGCCGAACATCTTCCCTTTTGGTTTTCTATCTCCAGCTCTTTGCACATATCATTATAATACTTTACTTTGTCTTCTTGAGCCACCCTTTGAAATCTTCTGTTCAATTATTGTACTTCATCATTTCTTCCTTTTGCTTTAGCTACTCAATGTTCAAGAGCAAGTTTCACAGTCTCTTCTGACATCCATTTTGGTATGTTCTTTCTTTCCTGTCTTTTTAATGACCTCTTGCTTTCTTCATGTATGATGTCCTTGATGTCATTCCACAACTCCTCTGATCTTTGGTCATCAGTGTTCAACGCATCAAGTCTATTCTTGAGATGGTCTCAAAATTCAGGCGGGATATACTCAAGGTCATACTTTGATTCTCGTGGACTTGTTCTAATTTTCATCAGTTTCAGCTTGAACTTGCATATGAGCAATTGATAGTCAGTTCTGCAGTTAGCGCCTGGCCTTGTTCTGACTGATGATATTGAGCTTTTACATTGTCTCTTTCTGTAGAATGTGGTCGATTTGATCCCTGTGTATTCCATCTCTTGAGGCCCATGTGTATAGTCACCATTTATGTTGGTGAAAAAAGGTATTTGCAATAAAGTAGTCATTGGTCTTGCAAAATTCTATCATGCAATCTATGGCGTTGTTTCTATCTCCAAGGCCATATTTTCTAACTACCAATCCTTTGTTTCCAGCTTTCACATTCCCATCACCAGTAATTATCAATGCATCCTGATTGCATGTTCAATCAATTTCAGACTGAAGAAGTTGGTAAAAATCTTCAATTTCTTCATCTTTGGCCTTAGTGGTTGGTGTGTAAATTTGAATAATAGTCGTATTAACTAGTCTTCCTTGTAGTCATATGGAAATTATCCTATCACTGACAGCATTGTACTTCAGGATAGATCTTGAAATGTTCTTTTTGTTGATGAATACAACACCATTCCTCTTCAAGTTGTCATTCCTGGCATAGTAGACTATGTGGTTGGTTGATTCAAAATGACCAATACCAGTCCATTTCAGCTCACTAATGCCTAGGATATCGATGTTTATGTGCTCCATTTCATTTTTGATGATTTCCAATTTTCCTAGATTCATAATTTGTACATGCCACGTTCTTATTGTTAATGGATGTTTGCAGCTGTTTCTTCTCATTTTGAGTCGTGTCAATCAGCAAATGAAGGTCCTGAAAGCTTGACTCCATCCACATCATTAAGGTCGACTCTACTTTGAGGAGGCAGCTCTTCCCGAGTTGTTTTTTGAGTGCCTTCCAACCTGGAGGGGCTCATCTTCCAGCACTACATCAGACAATGTTTTGCTGCTGTTTCTAAGGTTTTCACTGATTAATTCTTTTCAGAAGTAGACTGCCGGGTCCTTCTTCCTAGTCTGTCTTAGTCTGGAAGCTGAAATGTGCCCACCATGGATGACCTTGCTGGTATTTGAATACCAGTGGCATAGCTTCTAATGCAGCAACACCCAAGCCCCCATGCTGAAACAAACTGACAGACATGTGGGAGTCTTGAGATATAGTGAATAGAATTATTAGCAATTATTGTTGTTGTTATATTTATATTAATAGCAATGTAGCTGTTGTAAGGAATCCAGGTGGCGGATGGGTAAGCACTAGGCTGCTAACTGAAAAGTCGGTGGTTCGAACCTACCCAGGGGCTCTGCGGGAGAAAGACATGGTGATCTGCTTCCATAAATACTACAGCCAGGAAAACCCCATGGAGCAGTTCTACTCTGTCAGATGGGGTCAGTATGAGTTGAAAACGACTCGATGGCACCCAACAACAACATAGTGGTAGTAGTCTTTATAGGAGAGAAAATGTTGAGCTTGGATTAAAATGTTCCTTTTTTCCCTCAATTTCCTGATGTATATGTTGTTATCTGTTTCATCAACAGTCATTAACTACTCTAGAAACTTGAATGGAAACTGGAAACATTGGGAAAATTACAAAATGCAAGAGTCATTATAATTTTTCTGCATTAAAATGTTGAAGGAACTCTTTCTGACTTGTTTTACTTATGCTCCTGTGTTTCACGGTGCTTTGAGAAATCACCTGTCCCTCATCTCTCACACTTCATGGATGGAAATGCCTTTCTCAGGGACTGGAATCCCACCCTCACTCTGTCCTCATCTTTGTCCTTCAATCATAGAATCCTGCAGATCTGGGAATATTTTTCTGCATCCATGGAGACTCAGACCTTATTTCCTTCTCCTCTTGGTAGAATCTCATCAAAGTCCAGCTCAGGAATGACTGGCAGAATCTGTAGTATGGCCAAGGCTTAGAATCTTACTTCTTTGTCCCCTCGGTCTACTGCAGGTTCCTGGAAGACTGATCCTTGGACCCTTCCAAGGAGGCCAGAAAAGACCATTGAATGGCCTGACAGGGCCTAGTGCCTACCAGTCATTCTTAAGAAGAAAGATGTATGAACCATCCATCATGAAGCCCCAGGTGTCGGGGTAAAAAGATAATGAGACACAGAGCTCTCAGTCCCTAGCCTCCCTGCTCCACAAGCCAGATGGACAAAGGCAGAGATTAATGAGTTGGTTATTCTCCATAAAGACAGCACATTACTATAGCACAGTAGCTCTCAAACCTTAGTGTGCATCAGAATCACCCAAAGGGATTGTTAAGACACAAATTTCTGGTTCTACCTAAGAGTTTCTGATTTAGTAAGTCCAGGTTGGGACCTAAGAAATTGCATTTCTAACAAGTTCCCAGGTGATCCTGGTTTTGCTGGTCTGGGGAATCACACTTTGAGAACCAGTGCTATGGAAATTTCTAAAGCGTTATGTCCTGGTTTCTTAGTGCTGCTGTAACAGAAATAGCGTGAGTGTCTTTAAAGAACAGAAATTTATTTTCTCACAGTTCAGGAAGCTAGAAGTCCTAATTCAGGGCACTGGTTCTAGGGGAAGGCGATGTCTCTGTTGACTCCGAGGGAAAGATCCTTTCTCAGCTTCTGTAGCCCTGGTATTCCTTGGTTCCTTGGTGGTCTCCACATGGCATCTACTTTCCCTGTTTGTGTTTCTTTTTCTGTGTCTGCTGCTTTTTGCAGGAGCCTGGTGGTGCAGCGGTTAAAGGCTCAGCTGCTAATCAAAAGGTCAGTAGTGATTTAAACCCACCAGCTGCTCCATGGAGAAACATGTGGCAGTTTGCTTCCATATATATTACAGTCTTGGATGGCTACCACCACCAACCACTCTGTCAGGGATCACAATAGAAGGTTCTGGAGAGAGGGGGAGAAAAAATGTAGAATAAAACCCAAATTCACAAGACCAGACTTACTGATCTGATGAAGACTGGAGGAACCCCCAAGACTATGGCCCCCAGGCACCCTGCCAACTCAGAACTGAAGCCACTCCTGAAGTCCACTGTTCAGTCAAAGATTAGACAGGCCTGTAAATCAAACAATAACACACTTGAGGAACATGTTTCTTAGTTCAATCAAATATACAAGAACAAATGGGCAACACCTGCTCAAAAGCAAAGATGAGAAGGCAGGAAGGGACGGGAAAATTGGATGAATGGACATGGAGAACCCAGGGTAGAATGAGAAAGGGGGAGAGTGCTGACATATTGCAGGGATTGCAACCAATGTCACAAAACAATCTGTGTACAAATATTTGAATGAGAAAAAAAAAAAAATGATTACAGCTTTGGAAACCCAAGGGGGCAGTTCTTTTCTGTCCTATAGGGTCATCGAGTCAAAATCGACTCAAAGGCAATAGGTTTTTTATGCTGCTCTTTATGTCACTCAGAAGTGATCAGGTTTAGGACACAACTTATACTGATACGGCCACATTAACAAAACAAAGAAAACCCTATCCCCAAACAGGATTATATCCACAGTTATAGGGGTTAGGATTCTAACACATATTTTGGGGGGACACAATTCAACCCGTAACACATGGAGTACCATCTGCAAGATCTGGATCCAA
Source organism: Dugong dugon (assembly GCA_030035585.1). Lineage (NCBI taxonomy): Eukaryota > Metazoa > Chordata > Mammalia > Sirenia > Dugongidae > Dugong > Dugong dugon. The sequence goes on along the minus strand of CM057462.1, from coordinate 12,361,035 downwards.
ATACTGTGTAAGCCAGGGGTAAAATCCTTGAGTTTGCCTGAGCTTTAGTTTCTCATCTATGTGATAGGAATGATAATACAGTACCTACCTTCTAGGATTACAAATGAAAAGGAAAAAGTAAAGCACACCACACAGAGTGCACACTCATTGCTCATATTATTTGTACCACTATTACTGTTATCAGAGCTGCTAATCAAAAGGTTGGAGGTTTGAGCCCACCCAGAAGTACCTCAGGAGAAAGGCCTGGCAATCTCCTTCTGAAAACTCAGCCACTGAAAACCCTGTGGAGCACAGTTCTACTCTGATACACATGGGGTTGCCAGGAGTTGAGTCAACTCAATGGCACCTGATTTGCTTTTGGTTAATACTATTACCAGAATGTGAGCAGAGATGCTGACATGATTCCTTCCCTACAGAGGTGTGTGGTGGGGGGAGAGAATGTGGTAGGAAAGAACAGGAAGATGAAGGAGAAAGAGGTAGATGAGAGAAAGAACATCCTCAAGGCAACACTTGTGAATTGTGAGGAAAGAAAGCCATTTTGGAAACTCCACTAGGACCCTTGATCATATCGAGGAGCAAGTTGACTGGGGAAACTAATCTTCTTCTTCTGAATCTCAGTGTCTTCCCTAAAGGTGTGAGTCCAAAATCAGCCAAGTGAGGGTACAGCCCATGGGTCTCCTCCTGCCCTTCCTGGGAAGTAAGAGGAGGTATCAGAGTGGCCTGGAGTATTTAGAACCTTTTGGAAAGTACTGATTTCTCTGAGTAAGTAATAAGTCCCTGCAATTCTAGGGTGAGATAAAGGGGTCAGCACAGTCAGGAGCAATTGCAAATCCACTGCCTGGGGGCTTGGAAATATGCCAAGAAGTTAATGAAAAATTGGGAGATATCTGGTGTATAAGGCAGTAACTTTAGGTAGTGACTCCCTGTGTGGTGCAAACAATTAAAACACTCACTGCTAACTAAAGGATTGGAGGTTTGAGTCCACTCAGAAGCACCTTGGAAGAAAAAAATCAGCCACTGAAAACCCTATGGAGTACAGTTTTATTCTAACACACATGGGGTTGCCATGAGTCAGAACTGACTCGACAGCAACATTTTTTTTTGGTTTCTCAATCTTTAGCATGCACCAGAGTCACCTGGAAGGCTTTTTAAAACATAGATTTCTGAAGAAATAAAAAACAGAAACCAACCAACCAAAAAAAAAAAAAAAACCCTGCAGATTTCTGGGCTCCATCCCCAGTTTCTGATTCAGCAGGTCTAAGGTGAGCCCTGAGAAACTGCATTTCAAAGAACTCTCCAGGTGATGCTCAGACAGCTGCAGGACCAGCTACAGAATTTTGGGGGCCAAGTGCAGAATGTTGGGGCCCCTTGTTAAAAAATTTCGATGCAGTGACAGCAGAGCATTAAACCGAGACAGTGTGTCACAGGCCCATGAAGCCATCCCTGGATGCTGGTCAGGGGACAACATTTTGAAAACCACTGCTTTAGACTTCTTACATAGCTAACCCAAGACTACCTCCAGATGAGATTAATAATAATAATAAAACTCCTACTCTCTTTCCTTTGGAACTTACAAGGAATTTCGATATCTCTTCAATGGTCCCACAGAGGGTCACAGAGCTGAGTTCCTTCCAAGGATGTGGATATTGAAGACAGATCCACTCTGGAGAACTTCAGGGAGACAGTCATGAGTACAGTTTATGGACAAGGCCATTGTTTAGGAGGGGAGAAAGTGTCTTCCTTTCTGGTCTGGTGGTGGTGAGGTTGTGTTGATACGAAAAGGGGGTCAATTTATAGATTTTTCTGGCCCTGGGGGCCTTATACCCAAAGCTTCTCATTAGCCAAATTGTTCTCCTGTCATCCCAGTCCTGCAGTACAGAAAAGGAAACCACTGGCTTGCTAATGACCTGAGGGAGGGCCATCACATGCTCTATTCTCCCTCCTGCTTCTGTTGTGTTTTAGAGCTGAAGCTCACAGCAAGGGGCTGATCCAGAGACGGAAGACCAGGGAATAGTCACTTTTCACCAAGTGCCATGCACTTTTGCAGGAGGTAGTTGCTCAAACATAATTAATTTTTGAACCATCATCATGATTGTCACCAATATACTCACCAACTTGAAAGCGACTCCATATAAACTCAGATTTTTAACTCAGCCTAAGCCTGAGCAAAGGAGCCCTGAGGGCTTGGTGGGTAGGCACTTGGCTCGTAACTGAAAGGTTGGCAGTTCAAACCCACCAGCTGCTTTGTGGGAGAAAGATGTGACAGTCTGCTTCCATAAAGATCATAGCTTTGGAAACCCAATGGGTGCAGTTGTACTCCGTCCTATAGGGTGGCTATGAGTCGAAATCGACTACATGGCAACAAGTTTTTGTTTTTTTGGCTAATCCTGAGCAAGTAGTCCCTGGGTGGTAATGGTTAACATGCCCAGCTGGTAACCAAAATGTTGAAGGATCAAGGCCACCTAGAGGTGCCTCAGGAGAAAGGTCTGTCTATCTACTTGTGAAAAATCAGCCATTGAAAACCCTATGGAGCACAATTCCACTCTGACACACATGGGGTTGCCATGAGTCAGTTAACTCAATGACAACTGGTTTTTTGGTTGATTCTGAGCAAAGGGTTTTTTGTGTGTGTGCTGGCAATATATTTTCTAATACATACTAAAATATGTACATAAATAGGAAATCTTAAAAATTCTCTCAGTATACCATTTTGGAAACACTAATTATAATGTCTCCATGGCATCCAGATTTTTTTTCAGGTAGCCTCCCCTGATTCCTACTCTAGACCAGGGTCCTTAGTGTGGGACTCTCTCATGTGTTGCTCCAGTCTTTGATGGCACTCATTTATGATTGTACTGAGACCCAGAACTTATGTAATTATTTGATTAAAACCCATCTCACCCTATAGATACAACTCCAAAAAGAATTTGTGAGTTTTTGCTCACCATGGTTTGAACAGCATCAGACCCAAATGGGAGCCAATAAGTATTAGTGGTATGAGCCAAGAAATTATTCCAACATATGAGCTATGCCTCTTCTGAATCCAACTTGAATTTCTGGCAGATTCCTGATAATGTACTGCTGCAATGGTTTTTTAATTATCTTCAGCATACTTTTATTTGCATGTGATATTAATGATACGGTCTGATAATTTCCTCATTCCATTGGATTACCTTTCTTTGGAATGGGCACAAATATTGGATCTCTTCCAGTCAGTTAGCCAAGCAGCTGTCTTCCAAATTTCTTGGCATAGATGAGTGAGCATTTCCAGCCTTGCATCTGTTTATGGCAACATCTTCAGAAATTCAACCTGGATTCAAAAGAGGATGTGGAACAAGGAATATCATTGCTGATGTCAGAGGGATCCTGGCTGAAAGCAGAGAATACCAGAAAGATGTTTACCTGTGTTTTATTGACTATGTGAAGGCATTTGAGTGTGTGGGTCATAATAAATTATGGATAACACTGCAAACAACGGGAATTCCAGAACACTTAATTGTGCTCATATCATATCTGCACACAGAGCAAGAGGCACCCATTAGAACAGAACAAGGGAGTACTGAGTGGTTTAAAATCAGAAGAGGTGTGTGTCAGGGTTGTATCCTTTCACCATACTTATTCAATAAGTATGCTGAGCAAATGATCTGAGAAGCTGGAATATATGAAGAAGAATGGGGCATCAGAATTGGAGGAAGTCTCATTAATAACCTGTGATATGCAGATGATACAACTTTGATTACTGAAAGCAAAGAAGACTTGAAACACTTACTGATGAAGATCAAAGACTACAGCCTTCAGTGTGTATTACACCTTAACATAAAGAAAACAAAAATTCTCACAACTAGACCAATAACCAACATCATGATAAATGGAGAAAATATTGACGTTGTCAAGGACTTCATTTTACTTGGATCCACAGTCAATGCCCATAGAAGCAGCAGTTGAGAAATCAAATGATGTAGTTCATTGGGCAAGTCTGCTGTAAAAGACCTCTTTAAAGTTTTAAAAAGCAAAGATGTCACTTTGAGGACTAAGGTGTGCCTAACCCAAAAAAGAACTGAATAAGGAACACCAAAGAAGAATTGATGCCTTGAATTATGGTGTTGTTGAAGAATATTGAATATACTGTAGACTGCCAGAAGATCAAATAAATCTGTCTTGGAAGAAGTACAGCCAGAATGCCCCTTGGAAGCAAGGTTGGCGAGACTTCATCCTACGTACTTTGGATATGTTATCAGGAGGGACAAGTCCCTTGAGAAGGATATCATGCTTGGTAAAGTAGAGGGTCAGCAAAAAAGAGGAAGACCCTCAATGAAATGGGTTGACACAGTGGCTGCAAAAATGGGCTCAAACATAGCAATGATTGTGAGGATGGCACAGTACTGGACAGTGTTTTGTTCTGTCGTACATAGGGCTGCTATGACTCGGAACCAACTGAAGGGCACCCGACAACAACAATAATCAATTTTAGTGTGTTCACACTAAAACATTCCTGGGGTGAATTTTCATTTCTTATTAGCAGTCCACAGATATTTATTACATACTTACCCTCTGCTCAGTCTCAGGGGTACAAAGGCACACTAAATATACAAGTGTTGAGTCCCCTGGAGTTTACAGTGCACACATTGAGGCTACATGTAAATGATAGCTGATTGTGAATTATTTTAAATGAGAGCACACCAGAGGAGAACTCATCTAAGAGTTCATAAGGCCTCTTGGAAAGAAAAGATATTTAGGTGGACATATTAAAAATGACTAGAATATAGCCAGGCAGAGAGGGCTGGGCTGTGGTGGGGCAAGGAATAGGGAAGCAGGTGAAGAGAACATTTCAACAGAAAGGTCATTCACAGACAATATCCTTGAAGCAACTAAGAGTATGGAGTGTTCCAGGAACTGAGAAAGACTGGAAACTAGACAGGAGGGAGCTGAGCTACACTGTAAGACTCTTGGCCAGACGACTCTGATCTTTGAAAGCAAATTAAGGACTTAATTCTAATGCTGGTGGGAAAACATTTTGAGCAGGAGAGTCACGTTATTAGTTTAGATTAGATTTTTGTTTAGCAGAACTTGTTGCATGGTGAGAATGGAGTACAGGAAAGACAGGGTAACTGAATGGAGTCAAGATAAAGGGTTGTAGCATTTAGGAATGAGTGATGGTAATGTAGACTCTTGATGGTTGCAAAGTAGAATAAAGTGATGATTTGTGAAACAAATGGAGGATGAAATTGATAGACTGGTGATTCGTTCATTTCTTCACCCAGAATTTAGGATGCTCATGATGTGGCTAGGAGTCCCTGAGTGACATAAACAGTTCAGCATTCAACTACTGTCTGAAAGGTGACAGTTCAAAGCTACCCAGAGGTACCTGGGAAGAAAAGTCTGGTGATCTTCTTTCAACAAATCAATCACTGAAAAACCTATGGAGTACACTTCTACTCTGGCACACATGGTGTTATCGTAAGTTTGAATCAACTCAATGGCAACTGGTTTAGTTTCTGTTTGGTTATGAGACTGTAAGTGCCCAGGCTTGTGATCCAGCTGACCTCAGTTTGAAGATGATAAGTAAAAAACTGAATTTATATAATAAATTATGACAAGGGATACATGGGAAAATAAAGAGAGCCCTTAGAGAATAAAAGAAAAGGAGACTGGCTCTATATTCAGCATGGGGCTTACAATAAAGATAATTCTGAGGAAATGACATTTAACCTGACAAAAATTACAAAGAGGAGGGATTATCTTTGTGTGGCAAAAGAAGGGGAGAGATCATTGCTGGGGGAGATTTTCTCCATAGAGAAAATCTCCTTGAATGATTGATTGGATTTGTGTGGTAAGATAGAAGGTATTTGTGGACTGTTCTGAGTTTCAATTGATTTTTGCCATATAGTAGGGTGGAAGAGTGTGTCAAGAAATAGTTTTAGGTTTCAATTGATTGCTTCTGTGTTTTGAGGGTGGAGGAGAGAGCATGCTTAGTATATTAAAATTTCAATTGCTCTTGTGGACTAAGGGAAAGGAATAAGTCAAGGATTTTTTATATTTTAATTGATTCCAG